>JAECWQ010000100.1:6940000-11895000 GCA_018150835.1 Drosophila repletoides
AATGTGAAAAATACAGTAGGAAATTGAATAAAAATATGTGAGTCAAGCACCGAGGGGAGCAGCGAAGCATAGCGGGATTGTGTGTAATGTTCATTTAAACAAAACAAAAACAAAAACAACAAATAAAACATAAAACAAAAAACAAATCCTTTATCCAAAGGCAATCGAATTCGAATCGCAAATGATCAAAAACCAAAAAGAAAATATCCAAGAAACAAAAATGCAAGAAAACCCTTAAGAATCTTCAAATTATCACACTAAGCAACAAAAAATTGGCCATGCATAGGAAACGTCACGTTTTTATCAATTTATCGATTAATCGATTTATCGATTTATATAATTTATAAAAAACGTTATTCGTATCATTCTTAAATCCCATTTAAAAGAGAAAAAAAACACAATACGAATACGATTTATTTGCGTTTTCTGTTATTGTGCGAATTCGTTTATGTTTAGGCTTAAGCATTCTGTAAATACTTAGTCTATATATACACACACACACATATATACATCTATATATATATATATGGGTGTGTGTGTGTAATATATATATATATATGTATAGTTAAGCCAGCTACAATTAAAATGGACGCCCAAAAAATAACAATTTTTAAACTAACTTGAGAATTAATCAAATTGTATGCTACACAACATTAACAAAATATTGTATAGCATTTAACATTTAATTAGCATAAATAAAACACAAAAGAAAACAAAAAAAAAATATAACAAAAACAAAAGAAAAAAACGATAAAAACAATGAACGAAAAACTGCAATTATTATTCAATAATTTTAAATATTAATTTTATTATTGTGCGTCAACAAAAAATCAAAACACGCATTTTTACATTGAGCTAAGCTAATTGATTAAACCTAATAACAAAAACAAAAACAACAACAAAAAATAGTTTAAATATGGCAAAAAGAAATATATAAAAAACAATGTAAAATACACAATCTAAAATTCTTAAATGTCAACCTAAAAAAACAAAAAAACGAAAAAGAAAATCCCAAATCTAAAGCTAGTTAAAATTAATATTATAAATCATGCAAAATTAAAAAGAAAAACAACAAAAAAAAAAGACTATTTTAATGTTTGAAATATAAAAAAAAAAAAGAGAAAATGAAAATATATCATAAATTTGTTTTGACTTTCCCGTAGCAGAACAATCAAAGCATTTGTCTTTGTTGACTCAAACAACTGACCTCCAACAAGCATTTCTATATTGATTGAGTTGGGCTCTATCGATGCATCAACATGGAACGACCGATATGGCTATGGCTATGGCTGGGCACCCAAACTCATCGAGCGATTCCAAGAGTTCTTCCAAGAGCCTATCTTATCGGCCACAAATCGGATGCGGAGTGCACTTTTTCCACTGGTTCTCCCTTTTATTATTATTTTTGTTGCTGATAAGAATTATCGCGCTGCACTCGTAAATTGCAACGAAACAACAAGGTAAACAGCAGCAACAACGGCCAGTCCTGACGCACCCAACCCAAAGAGCAGAGAGCCGAGAGGAGACCCTGGTGCGATACCTATCCCAAATGGTACGATGGAACCACTGCATTGTGTCCCTGTTTACTCTATAGTGGAATACGCGTAATATACATATGACACCTAGAAATGTTGCCCTGCCTATCTGTTTCTTATCTCTCTGCAATACAAACAATACAGTTACCCTTTAACTTATATATATATATTCGTATATATATGTGTAAGATTATATAGGGAACTACAGGCACAACTACTGGCCTAAGGTTTAGTTATCTTTGTGATTCATTTAAAAGAATCTACAATCTAGAATTTGTCCCGTGTCTGCTTTAGGTACCAATTTATAATTTTCTTTCTCCTATAAAATACCTTTTTCTATATATATATATAATATATATATGGAGAGAGATATATAGTTATCTGCGCAGTGCGGTGCACCGGTCATGTTTAACAAGCTGTTGTCTTTTTAATTAAGCAGCCTGGAAGGTCACATTTTATATAGAGTGAACGATGCGTATGTATATCAGTTGGCTTTAATACTCTTTTTATAGCATTTACTTGGCCCGCAGAGAAGAAAATGGCGCTGGTTTGTTTCCGCTTCAATTTCTATTTTTTTTCTCTTTACTTGGTTTATTTTCTTCCTTGACATTGTGACTAGCCGGAGTTTCTTCATTTTACGCCCAAGCAACCCCATCTGAATTGAACTGGTTTCGAAATCTGTGCTTTGGGGTTGCTTCAACCACCACACAGCCAGCCCCCTTTGAACCACCCACAAAATTGTATTCCTATTCTATATAACTAAGTCGCCCCACTCCTCCCTGCATGACAGACATGCGCGCTACAAAGACGTTGGGTCCCAGGGGTTTCTGAGCCGGGAACTCGGGATTGTTGTTGGCCTCTCCAGGCAGCCAGGCAGGCAGGCAGGCCGTCCGTCTGTCAGGCAGTCAGGCAAAAGCAGCAGCAGCAGCAGCTATCTATTCATAAATGGCAAAGCCAAAGCCAAAGCTGCTTCGCATGTACACGCGATCAATATGTAATTATATTCGCATATGACAGGCAAGTCGAGGTTTTAGGGTCTCCGACATGCTTGCATATAAAATTCTATTAAAAAAAAGTTTCAACTTTTATCTACCCCTCTCCCCCCTCTCCCCTTTCCCCACTCAACCGACCCCGCAGCAAATGCTGCTTTCACAATACAATTACAAAAATTGTCATGACATTTTGTGGAGCATTAAAAATTCATGTGATTGTCCAGGCTAACAAACATCCAGTGGAAGGAATCGACTCGAATGTCAGTTGAATTTATCTCTTTATTACTGGTAGAGAACCCTTTAATAATCTAGGAAATTCATAAATGTTTCCAATGAAATATGGATTTGTGTATTTAATAATTAAATTTTGAATTTTTTAACCACAAAGCGAATTTCAGTTTAGGCTCATTTCTCTTTCTGGCTGAGACAGAGACAGGGACTGAGACTGGGCCAGAGCAACCAGAGAGGTTAGCAAGCATCCAATTAGCTGGTAAGCTATTTCTGCTGCTGTAGCTGCTGCTGCTGCTGTTAAAAACCACAATCTTGTAGTAATTTTCTAATGGAATATTTAATTTCAAAACGAGACACAGAGAGCTAACCAGAGCTGGCAGCCAACCCAGCTGGGTCTGGGGCTGGGACATAAAAGAGCCTCTGCCATAAAAATGGCTGGCAATGGGGCAACCCTTTTTTTTACCGCACCCGTCCGCCCAGTGCGGCTCACGCTCACGTAGCAGCGCCAGCTTATGCCGGATGGATACACAGGAAGTAGTGCCACACAGAGAGAGAGCCCCCCTTTGCACTTCCCTCGCTGTCGCCGTCGCCGTCTCCGTCTCTGGCTTCGCTTCCATTCCCTTAACCCTGTCCACAGTCAGGGCAAAGACAGCGCACGTAACAGCAATGGCGGAGAAGGCAACATCGTCGTTGTCGTCGTAGTCACCGCACTTTTTATTTAGCTGCAGGGGCAGAGCTCGCTTGGTTGGTTGGCTGGCTGGCTGGCTGGCAGGCTGGCTGGCTGGTTGGGTACCCTTCTTGCCCTGCTTTCCCGTCCCGCTTCCCATATCCCGACCCGTGTCCGCCCCTTGGCTCGCTTTGTGCACTGCTTTTTCATTATAATAATACTTTGTAATTAGGTTTTCGAAAGTTAATTAAAATTCGGTTATGAAAGCGGAAACTTTCCCATGAACGCTTCCGGTAACGGTAAAATGGAAACGCATGAAGCCAGCGCCAGCGCATAAAAAAAGGAGGGGCCGCCTGGGCCATATTCTGGATCTAGATCTCGGTCTACGAGTGTGGGCGTATGTCCTGCTCCTGAGCCTTCCTTGTTAGCCAAATGGAAAATGAAAAAAGGAAAAAAGGTTCCATTTCTTTTTTTTTTTGTTTTTTGGTGGCTGCAACAAGAGAGACACACAGACACACAGACAGAAATTCAGGCGGCAAACGGAGTTGGAAATGTGAAGAGACAACGCACGGCGCTCAACTTTGTTTCGAGAAAATTTTTGTGCAAACATTTCTGTTAAATTAAAAAATACATATTATATTTTAATGAGCAAAATGGCTGCCTCTGCCAGCGTTAACGTATGCTACAGTTATTTTGTTGCTGTTGTTGTTGTCACGTTTAATGCGCGCCGCGCCCATTCGCAAGGTTGGCCAACATTGCGAACGGGATAATTAAAATGATGACTTGAAAATAAATTGCTGTTATCTTTGACCAACAGGCTCGGGTTCTATAGCCAAGTCCCACCCGACAGTCGATGACACGTCGATGTCGATGTCGACAGACGCCACATTATTATGCCCCTGCCCCTGCCCGCTGCTCGGCTCCCCCTTCAGCAACGGCTACAGCCACTGCTACAGCTACAGCTACAGCTACGGCTACGGCTCCGGTTCCAGCCAACAGTTCTGGCTCCTCGCCACGCTATTCCTGCGCACGGACTGCTCGTGTGTATCTGTGCTCTATCAGCGCCTGCCACCGCTGCGTGCCTCTGAGCGACACTTACGGATTAGGCCAACAACAGCAGCAGCAGCAACAACAACAACAGCAGCAGCAATCCCAGCTCAGGCTGACAAGTGCCCGTCTTTTGCCTGGTTGTCCTTTTTGCTGCCGCCGTCGCTGCTTCTGCTGCTGTTGCTGCAGTCGACGTCGTTGTTGTTGCTGCATTGTGTTTTGTTTATCTTAAACATTCCACACATAATTAGCAGCAAAGCCGCCCCGCCCCGCCTCGCCCCGGTAACAACGCCCCCTTCTGCCGCTGCTGCTGCTGCAAGCAAATTGAAATTAATCCGTGAAACCTTACGTTTCCGAAAATGCGTGCACGTGTTCTCGAAATCACTGCTGGACCACGCCAAGCCACGCGTCCTCGTCCTCGTCATCGCTTGCCATTTCTGTGCTGTGCTGTGCTCTATCAAAACATTACAAATCTTCTTGCCGGCACGAGTGTGAAATTTGCTGGGCATTATCTGAGAAATCGCTGCCATAAGTTTTGGCATGTAGAGCACCCACTCATATCTCTCTGCAGCTCTAGCTGTATCTCTATCCTCAATCTGAATCCTATGGCCGACAACAGCAAGCTTAGCTGCAGCGGCAAACGCATTAATCACATTCGGCATTTGGGTGGGTGGGCGTCCAGCTGTGGTTGGCTGACTGGCTGGCTGGCTGGTGTTTCGGGTGGCTCTGCGCCGTGACAGTGACTGATGTGCTGCCTGGAAGCAACAACAACAACAACACGACAAAGGCCCGCTGCTTATCGATTGGCAACCGCAACACACCTTTATCAAGCAGCTAGCAGAGGCACCAACGATAGCAGCAGCAGCTCCATTGGATTGGATGAAATGCGAGACGAAGCCAGCAACGCCAATGGCAAAGGCAACGACAACGCGGCTAATAACCAAATTGTGTTTTGACAGGCAACTTGAATGGCTCTAAAATCATTAGGATATGATAAATGTACTTGCACCATGTTTGCCTGACAATCGCCCCCTAAAAGCAATCAACAATATTTATGTGAGCCTTCCTGCATAATTATATAAATATCCACAAATTGGCTGAGAGATGATGCCAAAAGTGGACACTACAACAAAACAAAGGATAATTGGCCAGTTAGAATACGAGCTCGAAACAAATATAGACCAGTTATTGAATATATATAAATAGATTTTAATATATATACAACACTTTTTGCAGCGGAAATATATCTTTTTGAATTCCATATCAATAAAGGATTAAAGCAATGAAGAGCTATACTTTTAGTTCCTCTCCAGGAGTATCTCAAAGTCTCAAAGAATATTTCAAGATACTTTTAAATGAATATTCAAAAAATATTTTCATATTGACAAGAATACTTTAAAATACTTCTTATCGTTCTAGTTGAGCTGAAATTGAAAATATCAGAATTAAATCCAAAGAAATTACTTGAATATTCTTTACAAAAAAGAAGACTAAATTTCAAGTGGGAAGTTCGAAAATGATAAAAGCAAAGACTGAATAAACTAAAAAATTCCCAGCTTGAAGTCGGTATTATTGATTTTATTTTATTCCTAGATCGAGAAGTCTTCAAAATAGGCCAAATTTAGATCTGATTTAACCCTGTTTTAACCCCAAGTAGACTCAGATAGACCTTAACGGATTATAGTAATTCATTTCTTTCTAGAACCTAGTATAAATAAGGATCAATTCAGTTATTCCTACTGCATTTTAAATAATAAAGTAAGACTTTAACTTACATTTTTTAAGTACGCCCTGAGCTAAAATTGAGAATTCTTAATCTAAAATTGAGTATTCCATTTTCTGTGTATCAACTTGGCTATTTTCCAACTATTATTAACTCTTTTCCCATTTGGTGTAGTTCTCTATTGGACTGAATTTTACATTGACTTCCGCAGTGTTTATTTAGATATTATAGTCTAAAGAGCAGTTCAGAAAAGTAACACATTATTTTCATTGAACTTTTATAGTGCATAAATGAGGCTCATTGATATGGAAAACTTTTTCAATTTTAATTAAAGCCTGAGCAAATTGCACTTGACATATTTTCAATTAAAAAGCAATTTAGTTAATTTAGCGGCCAGCTGAACAAAAATAAAATTATTGCTGCAATTGCGAAATAAATGTTTAGCATTTGGCATAAGTCAAATCGAAATCGATGCGTGCTCGTTAAATTAAATTAATTCAATTTATTTGAAAATGTATTTGCACACGCAGCCCAAATTAATGCGAAATAATCAACAACAACAAATGGCAGCAGCAGCAGGAGCAGCAGGAGCAGCAGAGCAGCAGCAACAGAGACCGGAAACCATGGACGTTAGCGGGGAAGGGGGCTGCAAATGGCTCCAATGGCTGGCGAAGCGCTTCCGGTGAGCACAACCAACGGCAGCAGCAGGAAACGGACATGGTCAATGGCGCAGTTGGCACATCCTCGTACTCATCCTCATTCACATTCTGATTCTGATTCGGATCCTGATTCTGATTCAGTTTCTGATGTTGGCGCTGTTGGGAACTGGTGCTTAATGTTTGCGCAAAACGCTTCACTGCATAAATGAATGAATGAGTAAGTGAACGAGCGAGTGAATGACTGACTGACTGACTGAGTGACTGACTGAGTGAGTGACTGGCAGCCTGACTGTTTGACTGATGTTCTGGATCTGTATGGCACATGACAACGAACAGAGGCAACAAATTCATGCAATCTAATTCACAATTAATGGCAAATTCTCTGCCACTTACGAGCCTGTGTGTGTGCGTGTGTGTGTGTGTGTGTATGTGAAAATATTTGCACAATAATTAATTGAATAATGTCAATAAATTTTCAACACATTTCCACATATGCACAGCCAGCTAGCCAGCCAGCGAGTGAAACAGAGATAGAGTTAAACTTTCACACACATGTCCTCGCACAGGACAAACACATTTGCGTACAGCTCGGCCCTGCCCGGCCCGGCCCGGCCCGACCCGGTACGGTACGTTTTGGTCCGGTTCGGTCCGGTCTGCTTTTGTCCGGCCCAGTTCTGTCTGCTTTTCGGTATGGGGACAATACGCAAACTGGACAAGTTTGTCTGCGTCTGCAGTCCGGCTGGCTGCTTGGCTGTTTGGCTGCTAGCTGACTCTTCTGATGGTGGTGGTGCGATTAGGCGAAACGAATCAACAAATCAACACACTCAGCAAATTCGTCAGCAGGATGTGGATTCATCCTCGCTGCCTGCTGCACATTGTGTCTCATTTCCATTTCCACCAGACAACGTCTACTGCTCAAAAGTTTGTCTTTCAATTTCGAAAATGGTATTTGTCAAGTGGGCGACCTCCTCCCACACCCAACCCCAACGCCCCTACTCGCCTGTCCGTCCATCAGTCAGTCTGTCGGGCTGTCAGACTGTTGGGCTTTTGGATTTGCATAGCTCAGCAGCAGCAGCAGCAGCAACAATCACAGTGGCAGCAGCGTTCCAAACAATGCTCACGTTTGACAGTAGGGATAGGGTCCATGTGTTGCCTGCCTGTGTGTGTCCTTCAAATGGCTCAAGTACTCTAGAGGAGCAATCGCAGTCGCAGTCGCAGTCGCAGTCGCAGTCGCAGTCGCAGTCGCAGTCGCAGTCGCAGTCGCAGTCGCTGCCACAGCCAGTAAACAGTTCCATCCATTTCCAGACAATTCCCTGACACACAAACCGCCTGCCCTAATTTCAGGATTTTTATACCAATTGGTATATCCTGCTCACATTGTTTAGCTTCCAAAGACTTCCTTTCGTAGCGTGCTCGAAAAATCGAGTTTAGTTTAACGAAAACGGTCAAGTAAGGTTTAAGGCTTAATAAAAATAAAAGAAGGTTAAATTGTGAACCAAATTGGAATCAAAATTATTGACCAGCATTGACGAGTATTTTTTCAAATCAAAAAGGATTGAGCTCCAATCCGAGAATCGGCGTGACGCAGCCTTGATTAACAAGTAGGAAAATTTTTTAGTATATCCTTTGAAAATCCCTTTTCATGTTTGATACTTGGACTTTATTATAGTTAGAGAACACTACCACGAAGAGTCTTAAAATTCAGGATTGAAATATTTATGCCTGAGTTAAATAAAATATATCAAACCCTAAGGCCATAAATTTCCATTTATCCATCTTAAGTATTATACACATATAATTCGCAAAGATACATTAATTGACAGCTCAAAGATAATTTTGGTTCGCGATCCTTTGCCCGCCAGGTAGGCTCAGTTATGCCTGCATATCCTGGATTCATCAATGAAAATAGACAGTGATTCCTCAGTATTCACTTTGGTCATGAGAACGGCAGAGGCTGAGAGCTAAGAGCTGCCTTCTGTTATGGCTTGAAGAAATTGTTTAGACAGCTAAGCCATCAAAACAAAGCGAACATTAAGCAACAACAGAATCTTTTAACCAATAAAGAAAACAGGATAAGCCAGCATTTCCGAATTGTAAGTCAAAAAGATTTAAGCAGGCGGAATTCCCCACATCTACACGAATCGATAATACCAAACAAAAACCGAAAAACCAATAATAAAAAGAGCAACAACTATTGGCAAAAAAAACTGGTAAATGCGAAATGGTAAATGCACTTTTGTAGTCATGTGTTTGAGTGCGTGCTCAAACAGTTTTTCCGGCCAATTGAGCAGGGCTAAACAGCAACTAATACGGAGACAAAGTGCCGGAGTAAGTGCGAGTATATTGAGAGCAAGCGGTAGTAGCTGGAGGGAGAAGGGGGAAGAGGCAGTAGGCACCCCCACGCTAGAGCTTACCAGAACACATGTAAATGTCAGTAGCCGCAAATCCGATGTAATTGATCGATGCACGGAGCGAAGCTTAGCGACTGTCGCCGCGGGTGCAATACCAATAAAAGCAGCTAAAAAAATCAGTCTGCAATGTCGCCAGACCAGCTTAAGTACCTGCCCCGTAGCCGCCGCCAATTGAAATGTTTTTCACAATGGGTGCCCATTCATAAGGCCCAAATCGTCGAGCCGCGCCGATCCGAGCCGACTGAATGTCAATCATGCCGTCGGTTTAAAGCCAACCCCAACGCCAAAATGCTGGCAGATGTTCTATGGGCCATGGGCTAAAGATTTTTGATTTTTCCCCCTTTCAATGTCGTCAGCGGCATGCAAATGAAAACGTAGCATAGCACGGCAGGAACAGGTGCAAGGCCCAAGGATCTGGCCTCAAGTCAAGTGCTCTAATATCATACTATTCGCTTCCTGTATCTGTTTGTGCATATGTGCCAAATGCTAACAGCAGGTCAACTGCCAAGGCTTGAACCAAGTCCCTTAACCATTTCGCCCACACAAACAGATACAGGCCAAGTTGTTATCTTAGCCTAATGTGCCAATATTTTTAGTATGTTAAAACATGTTAAACAATTGTCGGAGCTCTCGTTTTGACAACTAAATTAAACCATTTGTCACAGCTTATTTTCCCATATGCTGGCATTTAGCACGCAGGTTTTCAAAGAGCCATCAAATTCTGGTTCTGGTTCGGGTTCGGGTGCGGGTTCTGGTGGTGTCTCGACTGCCTTTTGATTGGAAATATTTACGTGGTTGTTTCACTGGGCACTTGGCGCGGGGTATTAGAATAACAACAACATAAATCCAATGAAAACAACAACCGCCCATCAACACCCTCGAAATAAATTGCCAACGAACGGACGGACGAACCTTGGACTGGAGGGGGTGTAAGATTGTTGCTGTTATTGTTGCTTTATTGATGCTGTGTTGCTCGTCCTGTTCTCTCGTTGTTGTTCTTGTTGTTCGTGTTGTTCCCTTAGCCCCCATGTAGAATTTAATTGAAATGGGCGCGCATTTGTTTCTGCATTTTATGCTCACTAGCCGCATTAAAGTGCTAATGCACTGTTGTTGTTTTTGGCTCTTTCGGGGTTCTACAAGCTGAGAGCTCAGGCCCTGGTAAAGGCAACCCCTAGCTGTAAGAATGGAAAAACGTTCATTCACGATTCACGAACAATCAACCCCAAATAATAGCAAGGATTACGCTATACACAGCAGAGTCCTTGCTGCCTGGCTGCCCGACAACCTACAGAGTGCATTGTCCTGGACACACATCACAAAACAATAAAGCAAAAATCTTTTTTGTATATTGAATATCACATACTCTTCCCTCAGAAAATAAATAGATTTACTCTAATATCATTGAGAACTTAAATTGAGAAGACTTTTTTTCTTTGAAAATAGCATAGAATCAATGAATAATTAGGGAATTATCTCTAGTTAATATAATAATAGTAATAATTACAACTTCAACTTGAACTTTCTCTTTTCGAATTCAAACTTTAAAATATATTTTTCAGGAAATTCACCTATTTTTATGAAGACTTCTCAGGACAAACCTACCGATCAAGTGATGATACCCTGCACAAAAACATTTACGCTCTTTCAATGGGTATAGAACGACGTCAAAAATCTTTTGCCAAGCGTCAGTCAGGACAAGAGCAAGGACAAGGGATGCCTTCTCCGTCGCAGTCGCAGTTGCTGTTGCCGTCACCGTCACCGTCGACTGCGCTGCTTTGGACTCATTCCTCGTCATCGTCATCGTTTTCTGGTTTATGTTTTGAGGCTACAGATATCAGGGCAATAAAATAATTGCGACAATAAGCGTTTCATTATTCATTTGTGTGACTGCAAGGGGCGAGCAATTTGTGAGCAGGTCACAAGGGCGGGGGGAGTGATAAGGGGGAACTATACTGATTGCAGGGGTGGTGCCTTGTGCCAGGTCTATGATGTTAATCCAACTGTGCCCGGGTTTCATGGATTTCATGGGTTTTTGCCAATTTAACAGTTAATAGTTTGCCGCAGCGGCTGAGCTTTGATTTTCATCGTTCCAACTGAGGGTGCACTCGGGTCTCGTACTCGGAACTCGGAAAGGGCGGGAATGCCGGCAAGAAGGGAAGGTGTCACACACCCGCCCGATCATCTTGATTTGATTATTGCGGCGTTAATACAATTGATATTCGAATCAGCTAATACAAAAACTGTTTTTTTTTCTGCTTTCTATTGTTATTGTAATTGTGAATGGTTTGTTGTTGCGGCTTAGCCAAAAATGTTGCAGTTGTTGATGGCTTTTTTATTTTCGACGGCACTCGAAGAAGGGCGTTCAATTATGACATTTGTTTACGCTGAAACCTGTCGCTACCAACATTGTTAAGATGAGGATAAACCAATTAAAGCATAAGGAAAGGAAAGGCCAAAATTTCAACTATATGAATATGATTCATTAATCATAAATAAAGGAATGGATTAATTCTAGAACTTATGTCGAATTTTATTTACTTTCTTTTTATGAAAATACAGGGTATTTTCCATAGCTCACTTAGCCGCTACCTCGCTTTTATTTTCTCCTTTTAAGCCATTCTTTTGCCTCAGCTAACTGCACTTTAATTGCCCGTCCGCTTAATTGCACTTTTGGGGTCAACTCGAGAATTTCCTGAAGGAAAATGAAAGAAAAACTGAAGAAAACGCAATTGCTTGAAATAATTTGAATTGAGTGCGCAAATACTGCGTGAATTTTGAAGTAAGATTGTACAAGTTTTTTATTCATTAACCACGTTTAAGTATTCCGTCTCTGTCTCTGTCTCCGTCTCGAGAAACAAACTGAATGGAAATTGTATAATTGAGTTTGCATAATTAGACAGGATAACCATTATTCAGTGCTCTGAAAATGTGCGAAAAGTTGTGGTTCAGACAAGAAATTTAAATGGAATTGAATGGCAAGTTCTGAAGGAGAAGGAAAGGGTATCTATGATATTTAAAGTGATTTGATAACATATCAATAATATTTAGAAAGGTAAGTTACGCTCCCTTTGCCAACTAGTATTTATAACAACCTTAAAATAACCGAACCGAACCGAACCGAACCGAGCATTGTATGAGTATTTCTTGCGTTATTAGTCGCTGTTAACTTTGCATACCAAATATTTATACCATTAATAAATGCAGAGTAAATCCAAAAATCAACAACAATCACCCAACCATTGAACCACCGAACCACCACTGAACCACCCAGCTGCTCTCTCTCTCTCTCTCTCTCTCTCTCGCGCTGAGTGTATTTTAAATTCTCATTTGTGTACCGAACCGCAATACATTCTTCAAATGGGCTACCTTGCGCCTTGTTATTATAGCAAACAAATGAAAGTGAAAGCACAAATTTTGCGATGGTTCTTTTTATTTTTTAAGCACACACACACACACACACAAATATATATATATATATATAGGGTATATATATAGATGGGAATATTTGTATTTAGTAGTAAAAAATAAGAGAGGCAGACATAGAGCAAAGCGTAGAGCGCGAGGTTCGCTTTGGTGCCAAAATTGCTTCCGAAATCAGCCAAAAAACCAAAGCAAAACGCAGACATCAATGGAGTGTGTGTGTGTGTGTGTGTGTGTGTGTCGGCCATGTTGGGCTACCGGGTGCCACAACTAACACACATACACACACTGATACATATATATATATATATACACAGAGAGAAAGAACGAGTGAGTGAGAGAGAGAGAGCCAAAGAGGCGCCCATAGAGCAATCGCTGGAGCTGTCGAGTTTGAGTTTGCTGCTCAAATATTATGCGAACGCAAATATTTTTATTTAGTAAATGTCATTTATTATTTATGTTTATTCGAGCACTTATCTAGCGCTGCTTAACAACTTCAGCTCTAATGCACGACGACTCGACGACTCGACGACTGCCGGCTACTGCTGCGGAGGAGCTGAGGTGGGGCTGGGCTGGATTGGATTGGGTTGGGTTAGATGACGATGATGATGGCAGCAGCAGCAGCAAGGCCGTGCCACCAAATTGAAAACGGAATCAACAAGAAATCGAAATCGAAATCGAACGTTGAAAGTTGAGCATGGAATGTGGAATTCTGTGTATTCTGTGACGCCCACGCCGCTGCCTGGCCATGGCCAGGATGTCAGTGGGAATAAATTTAAACTCAAACTAAACTGCGAGTAAATAGAAATACAAAAAGGCAAACAAAAACAATGCTCCCTGGCTGTGTGCAGTATATATATATCTATATATATATTTGTATATATATATATATATTGTCGTAGTAAGGATGCCGAGAAGGCAGTACCCAATACCCAGTCCCAGTCCCAGTCCCAGTCAGAGTCGCAGTCACTGTTTGAGCTTCAGTTCCCAGTCGCAGGCAAATGCCGAGCCGAGTGTACACAAGCCGCCGTCTAGCGCTTGTCTGCCAAGTGCAAAATGGAGGAGAGGCAACCTCCTGCTGCTGCCTCCTCCTCCGGCTCCTTTGGTCACCAAACAATGTGGCATGCAGCAAGCGAATATTTGTGATTGTTTCGTATTCGATTTTCAAAGTGTTGCAACGTCCTTGGACAGACAGAAAAGCAGAGACAGAGAGAGGGAGAGGGAGAGAGAGCGTTAAATGTGGCGCCCACTTTTGACTATGAATGAGGTTTTCTATACCCTAGCAGAGGGCATAATTATTTTGACACAATGAAGGAGGCATCCTTCAATGAAGGAGGCATCTTTCAGGCTGATGAGACGACTTTATATAGCCCTACCCGTCTATCCGTCTGTCTGCCTAGCCTCTGTCTGACTAGCCTCTCAATTATTTAAATAGGGGAAGATATCCAGATATATTGATACAAAATACAAGTTAAATAAAAAGTGTATTTTCTAAAGGTATAGCAAAAGTTAGGATCAGAGAACTTTATCTGCAGCTATAGCTATAGGAACTATTGTTCAAAATATGTAGAGTATATAATATTCGGCGCGAGGATGTGAACCACCTTCCCTCACTAGTTTTATTATTATTTTATATCAAGTTGTCATTGCTGTCGCTCTCTCTCTGCCTGCTGCTGCCCTGTTGTTGTTAGTGTGATTATTGTTATTAGCCTAGCAAACAAATTGGTAAATAATAAATATTTTCCAGTTAAATATTGTTAGTAGCATGCCATTTTTTTCGACCTGGGACCACGACCGCCACGAACTGTTCGTGGCTCCTATGGCTCCTATGGCCCTCCTCGCTTTTTATACTCTCGTACTTACTTACTTACTTATGCTTACTTATGTATGTAGATCTTTTGAGGAGGAGACGGAGACGGAGGAGACGGAGGAGGAGAAGGAGGCGTCTTTCGCTGGCGACGTTCGCGCCACATTGCCAATGACTTGCGCTTTCGTTGTGTGTAAATATATGCTCGAGTGTGCGTGTGTGTGTGCCAAGGGAAATTGGTAGCCCACATTTACAAAATCAGAAAAGCGCTTGATTTGTAAAATATTTGCTCTGCACAAACGAACGAACGAACGCAGCAATTGTTCAATTCATTCCATACAGACGAGCCAATCCAATCCAATCCAATGCGAGACGAGAGCCGAGCCTCAGCCTCAGCCTTAGCCTGCGTTTTGTTTGAAAATGTTTATGAAGCGACACCTGTAGGTGATAATAATAAACAATCGAAGCACGACTTTGACTGCCAATCGAAGTTGGGGCATCATCCCCCTCCCCCCTGCCCAACACACACACTGACAGAAGCTGCAAACCGAGTATGTAAATGTTGCAGATTACTTGTAAAATTAGCTGATACTCGCATTGCGGGGGGGCAGACTGAGACTGAGACTGAGACAGGGACTGAGACTGGAGCTGTTTGCCTCTGACTCTGACAACGCCTCTCGAGTGTACTTAAAACTAGAGCTTACTTAAACAATCGACTATTGCCAATACTCAACGATACTGGACGAATTGTAAATAATAACAACTAATTAACACGAGCTTTATACTTTCGTGATTGGCATTGTTTTTATTATATATTTGTCGGCCTTAAAGCCTTGCTTTAATTTATTAATATTTATTGTTGCTTTTATTAGCTAAATATAGAAATATTTCAATTGCATAAAGCACATTAAATGATCATAGCAACTGTGATATTTGGAAAGAAGCTTCAAGCTTGAAGCCTTCTCACCAGGTGAGGCTTGGGTGCTTTGAACCAAACCCACAAAATGTAGCTCCTTCTTTGACTGAAGATGACTCAATTTAATCGTTAAAATAGATATATGGAAATCAGTCAATCTAGGCTTTCTGTCCAATTTTCAATTGATAAAAGCAGTTTCTCTCAGTGCGTTTCATTCCAAGAAAAAGTGCAATGCTTAGAGTTGGATTTATCAGTTGTGTGTCCACTGTAGACGGATTATGCACCTGTTGCTTCACATGTCTGAAATGTGGCCATTACACCATTAGCTCAGCTTTGCAGAGCTTCTTTTGTGGCTTAAGTACGAGCACTATAGGCCCATTGGTTGAACCTACTCGGCTATATGCCTTTGGCTTAAGTGTCCATTACTAAAAGCCCATTTAATGGCTATGCCATGTAGATACATGCGAGAGCATTTCCTGGAATTCTGCTTTTGCTTTTGCTTTTGCTTTTCACACCAGCTAGCAGCAAGCAGCAAGCACTCTGGTCAAGCCTTTTTTTCTCCTCGTATTTTTCGTATGTTTCGATGTTGTTCGTTGACGTTTACGTTGTCTTCGTCTTGACTGGCAATATTTGCCAATTTGAGTGCTTTGGGTTACTTTAACGCATTGTTAAAGGTAAGACACATCGCAGCCAGCCAAGCGGCAGAAATATAATTTGAATATTTGAATTTTTTTTTAATATTTTTGGGTTATTATTTGTTTACCGCTAATATTTTGATGTGGAGCGAGTCTAAAATTGAGTCCGCCGGACCGGATATTTAATGACTATTTGCGAAAGCATTAAACCAAGGGGAACGCCCTGGAAACCTGAAGAAACCAGAGACAGACCTGTGAGAATCAGAGTTCGTATTACCGTCTGAAGGTGGAGTTGATCGCCCAGCAAGGTGTGCTCCTCCAAAGCACTTATGAATACAAGTACACAAGCAGTATGAGAACGTATGTGTTTCTTGAATTTTTACAGGGCTTATAAAATGTCGAGCAAGCGGCACATTTAATACATATTCTCGGAAAAGCTGTAAATTGCACTTTGTAAATAATGTGAACACAAGAAAGAAAGAAAGAAACGCTAAGACCCCGACGTTTATCTCTCTGGCATATGATAAAGTCGCGCTCTACGTAGAATCTACCGCATTATCTGTAATATAGCGATACCTGGGAACAGGAAGACGTATCAGGCTCTTATCTAATCAGACGCTGCATAAATGCAAATAACGAAAGATCGTGCCGGAGTCGCGACTGGAATCCGTGACAGAGCCAACGGTCCCGGTCTCTGTCTCTGTCTCGGTCCCAATCTCAGTCCCAGTCTCGTGGACTGTCCCTATCCCTGTCTGTATATTATGAGACAGCGACTGTCGACGGGGTTAGCGATAAGCTGGCAAAAGAATGCATCCGCTGCTGAGGCGTCAACGCACAGCGCAAACAGTGACAAGAACAGAGCAAATTCTTTCTTCTTCGAGCGCGCAGATAACGCCCAGCGAAAAGGTCGACTAAGCGTCTATATATAGACACGGTTGAGACTTGAATCTGTTTATGCTCTTATCGGCCCTGCTGCACGACAAATATGGCTGCTGATTAAGACAAGAAACAAAATGGCTTTGAATTTGACTCTCGGTCCCGTACCTTTTATTCGGATTGTTGACCCAAGTAGTAAGTGCAGCTTGAGGGGTTGGGGACGGCTATCCACTAACCATCTGGCTTAATTAAGAACAAGTCGGCAAACATTGAAGTCAGTAAAAATAGTTGGCCTTGTTTATCGCGCGCCATCAATCAGGCGCTTTCCCGCAGGACATAGGCTGCCGTCGAATATGCTGGCGACCCAAATGAAACTAACAGTTCGAAATCATTACATCACGGCCCAAAAAATAAAATTATACTCGACTTTTGTATGCTCTTTATAAAGACTTTATGAGATAATAGATACAAGACACTTTTTGAATAATCAGTTGAAATCTGGCTAAGTCTAAGGGAGTTGAAGTAGAGTCGAAATATTCAGATTTTCTTTCTTCAAAATATGTAGAAACATTAAATATTACATCCCAATAAAAGTTGTATCTAATAGAAAGATTTTATCTTAAGAATTAGAAAGATTTTGACGAAGTTAGTAGTAGGAGAAGTAGGAGAATCAATCATATATTTAATTAAAAATAAAAACACTTTTGAGTCCTTTACCAAAAACGAATATTCCCATCTGAAAACAATTGACTTTCTGCCTTAAATGATTGACTCTTTATAACCAGAGGAAACTGCAAATAGCCAGCTAAAACAACTATATCCATTTTGGTAGTATATATACTTCATTCTAGACCAGACCAAAGTCGGCCTAGCGTGTCCAGCAACAATTGCTAGGCATGCATATTACGGGTACTAACTGTCTATGGCTCTTTGGGTGGGTTTGTGTGTGTGTGTGTGTGTGTGTGTGCGAATGTCACAGCGAGTCCTTATGACAATTTGATGAGGACCTTATTTACACTAGTTAAAAGCTCAGAACCACTTCCCCTCCTCCCACTCAAACGTTGTTGTCAATAAAACAAAAAAAAAAAAAGACAAGTGGAGGACCTCCCAAAAAAATAAGAGAAGAGAAGAGAAAAGGAACTTGCATGACAAGCGCCCATTTTGATGGCCGTTGGCCGCGTGGTATTTTTCCGTATACGCGCGTATCCAATCAAGCATATATCGTTTGTTTCTATGTGTGTGTGCATGATGTGCCTATACATATATATATATCTATGTAGGTGTATGTGTACATATGTGGGTGGTGCGTGGCGGACGTGGTCAACATTCGTTGATTACGTATACGACTGGGGCGCCAATCAGCCAAACGTCAACGTCAGCCTAGGCATTGCTCTTGTTGTTGCTGTTGTTCTTGTTGTTATTGTTGCATAGCAATGCTCGAACAACAACAACAACAACAACAACAACAACAACAACAACTACAACTACATACTCATACACACACACACACACACACATACAAATACACAATGCGTTTCCATTTTTTACTCGCGGCTTGAATCAATATTAGTAATTTGAATTATTCAGAAGACAAATATGAAGCTTTAATGGCCAAACAGCGTGCCCGTACTCGGACTCTGACTCTCGGAGTGTCCGCCTCCCGCCTCCACACCTATAACCTATGACCTGTTCCCCCATGAGAACTCTGGGCCTATTTACTACTGCTGCTGCTGTGGCAATTGGATATTGGGTCGACTGCAGGCGACAACGGCGACAACTCAATAATTTGGCGAGTCGCCCAATTTAATGCTGGCGCAGGTGTGGGGTGCTCTGCAATGCAAGTCTACAGGCAGCGGACCCAGTCCAGATTCAGTCCCAATTCCGATCCGGTTCCATGCCAGGAGCTACCTCCATTGTCTACGTCTACGTCGCTCGTTGCACAGGTAAATACGTCAATTTAAATCCGTGGATTGGATTGTAAGTCAATGTTTGACTTTTGCTCGCTGATTGATTGCTCAACAGCAACTGCAGCAACTGCGGCAACTGCAGCAGCAGTAGCAGCAGCAGCAGCAGCCAACAGCGACCAGGAGTCCAATACGAGTCGCCTCTATATATGCATAAGGCCTAGGGCTGATGACTCGACCAGCTCCTGGGGCACACTTGCCAGAGGGCTGGCGAGGAGCGTCCCTTGTGCCGCATACACCAACAGTTTACCCGATTTACTGCCAGTTGAGTTTGCATAGCGGAGTCAACCGTATGAATCAACGATTTTCTGCTGTGCCGGCATAATTTCCAAAAAATTTACACACACCCAAAAGCGACGAGCATCGTCATGTTGCCTACTTGAAGGAACCGCGAGCCGACATCCTTGCCATCGCACTTTAAATGCCAAAATCAACAAATTATATTCGAAGGATGTGGTAGTTGTGCGTCCATTGTGCGTGGCTGCTGCTCAACTTGTCACACAGCAACAGGATATATGTAAATATTCATATATATATATATATATAGTTATTTAACTTTAGATTTTCTCCGAGTATGCGGACCCAGCAAATGCAGAGCATATGGACTATAATACTTAAAAACGATGGCTGTTTGATACATTTTTTGGGATTATAAAAAGGATACGAAACTATTAAAATATTAAAAATAAAAGGATGATTGAATGAAGTTTTAGGAAATAAATCTATGAAACATTCAAATTAGAAATTTTCATATTAGGATTACCATTTATACTGCGGCAACAGCTCTAAAATCTAAGGTTTTTTTTTAATTAATATCATTGGTTTCCTACTAAGAAAAATGGAAAGAAGAGGTCGAAGATTGAGCTGTAGATTTACAATGCAACTCGCTAGTTAGAGGATTTTCCATGCTTTATATATCAAAAAGTCACTGAAATCTCTTCTCATGTTTTGTCAAGAGATGCGGAATGAACAATCAAATAAAAAACACCTCGAAGTTCTAAGAAAGCTTCAGATTTTTAGACACATCTGTAAATTAAATGAAACAAAAACCTTCAGATAAATAATATACCATATTTTCTATAGCTGCTTTTGGTATGTTTTCATTATTGTTTAATCTGAAATTGGAAGCTCTATAAATGTAAATTTGATTCATTCATTATTTAAATAATTCGTTGAAACGTAAAGATGAGTCTTTGTTTAAACGAATTTCAATCATGAATACTTTTCACATATTTCCACACTTCTTTCAATATCGAGTATTACACGAGAGCTGCTTTAATTTAATTGATAATTCTCATATGAGGGGAAAAGTTTATTAAATAGCTGTGGCCAAAATGTATGAATCAACCCTCGCTTGTGTATATTTAAACTCAATTTTAGACACATATGCATTATTGTTGCGTATCTGGTGGACGCTGTCTATCCAACCGCAACAACAGCGCCAACAACAAACAGTCAAAACCAAAGCCACCGCAACAGCAGCAGAGGCAAATTCTCGGGATCTGGCTCGGTCTCTGGCTATGGCTATGGTTCTGGCTCCGCTTCCATTCGGTTGGATGACTGCCTGCATCTCTATATCCTGCTGCTGCTGCTGCTATACACTGCTGCAGCTGCAACAGCTCATATAATACCGTTTGCATATGTATATGTACTCTTGAATGTGTGTTCATATATCCTTCCTTTGCAGTGTGTAGCATTGCGTTGTTTTGCCGCTCTGATAATGATGCTGGCCAGCATATTCATAATGAAATTTCATTGCAGCAACCACACACTCTCACACACTCACACACACACACACACACACACACACACACTGAGAAGCGCGTATACACACTCTTGTATATGTATTTAAGTGTGTGTACACAGAGCATGAAAAGGGGGCGGGCAGAGAGAGAGAGAGTGAGAGAGAGAGAGAGAGAGAGAGGGGGAGGGGCGGTGCCGAACCAGGCATATTATGTATAAACACAAATTAATTTCGTTTCAGTGGCCCAAACCGTAGTAGCCATGGCCGAGCGATTCCGTGCAATGACGGGGCCGGGCATTTGCATAAAATATTTGCACAGCCTTCGTATAGTGCAACGCTGCGGCTGCTGGTTTGCCTTTGCTTTGAGGGCCTGTGCCCATAAACTAGACAACAACAAGCATTTTCGGGCCCTGATTTAATGAATCAGCCAGCAGGCAGGCAGGCAGTCAGCCATCCAGTCAGCCAGCCAGCCAGCCAACCAGCCAGCCAGCCTGCCAACCAACCAACCAACCTCTACAGCTCTCCAGGACGACGACGATGACGACGACAACAACCTGCCGCATCAGCAAACGTCTTGCAATTTCAAATGTTGCCCCATCTCTGCTTTGGTCAGTTTTGATAAATTAGCACAAATGCGCTAACCCCCCATCCACCTCCCCTCTTCCCTTCCATTCCCAATAGCAGTATATGAAAACTAAAAGGGGGAACAGCACTCAAGGCACAGCGAAACTATGACACACTCTATTT
This sequence comes from Drosophila repletoides, assembly GCA_018150835.1. Classification (NCBI taxonomy): domain Eukaryota; kingdom Metazoa; phylum Arthropoda; class Insecta; order Diptera; family Drosophilidae; genus Drosophila; species Drosophila repletoides. The sequence goes on from JAECWQ010000100.1 coordinate 6,961,375, forward strand.
ATCTCCAGTCATATCATAAATTATGAAAAAAGGCTCGAACCCACACAATTGTTGTGGAACACAGTCGAACAGTTTCCATCCTGCAGTTTCAGTGATTAGAATAAACAAGGGTTCTGTAATTAATGTTAGTTTACACTGAGCAGTAATTAAATATAAAAATTTAGCAAAAACTTGGCGAGAAATTAAAGTATTAAGGAGATTTTAAACTAATAAATATAAAAATATAAAAAAAAACCGGTAAAGAAAGGCTGTCTTCAGCATGCCGCAGATTCTATTCCCTTGCAGACTGGAATAAGTAAGTGTTCGAAAATTGTTGGTAAATTGATTTATTTTTATCCTTTGTTCTTATAGCAGGTAAATTTGTGATATAGAATTTCGATCTTCATGTTTTCATTGCATTCAGAGAACTCATTCTTATAACTATCTTGTTGTTTTCATCGATATAGTTCAAGCTACGAAAATTCAACAACTTTTGAACGGATTGTTGGCATTTGATAAGGTTGAATTGAAAAATAAGGACATTCGGCAGTAGCTGCACAAAAAACGTTGATTGAAAAATATATTGGCATGGATCTGGGGTATTATTTGCTTCTCAGCGGATAGCCTGATAAATAATTATATTTTTATGGACATTACTTATTAGAAACAGTTTAACAGGTTGAAAAATTACCCTTCAAAACTGATATAGAGATTTAAAATGTTGTTGTAGATACTTATAAATTGATAGTTATAAAGTGAAAAGACTTTCTAACTACATATTTTAGTATCTAAACTGGAATGCTAAAGAAATAATATTTAGATTTGGTAATTCAATTCTCTCTTAGTTTTATTTTACTATTTCAGATTCAAAAATTAAAGCAGTACATGAGAATATAAGCCAAACAAACTTTTCGGGGTTCAGAACCGATCAACTATATAGATAAAGACATTTATTACTGATTATACAAAAACTTTCTACCGAAAGTGGAAAGTTCCTTACTGATTATTGAGGAATTGGACCCGCTAAACAATAATTTCATATTTAAAAATTTTCATATAGCTGTCAGCCTGCGCGTTTTCTCTCGGCAAGGAGACTACCTACCTACACATAGAGCCCCCCACACTTTAGCACATAATTAACCTAAAAATGTAACTCCATCTTGTTTATCAGTGAAAATAAAAAATGAAAAAAAAGTGAAGAAAAAAAAAAACCAAGGAGAAGAAGAAGACGAAAATAAGCGACTGGAAAAAAAGGCGCGCATCTCATTATCACTCGGACGTGAATATCTCGACATGTTTGCAGTTGTTGTTCTCCTCAGCGGTGCGGGACGCGGGACGCGGAACGTGGGACGTGGGACGCGAACGTTGTCAACGACGCTGTCGCCCCATCTACATACAAACCCATATATATATGTATATATATGTATATGTGTGTATTTGTATATATGTAAGTACGTTTGACTCTGTGGCACCTCTCCTCACTCCTCTTCTGCTCTTCTGCTCTTCTCGCGAGTTGTCGCTCGAAAACATTTAAAGTGAATTTGTGTTGAGCTCACATCGTTAAAATATCCGTCAAAAACTTAAGCAAACAGACATAACTACGTGCATTTTAAATTGAATTCGAACAGCAACAACAGCAACAGCAACAGCAACAACAACAACAGCGACAACAACAATAAGAAAACAGTGAAAATTTACACACACACACATAGCCATATCTATGGGTATTTCTGTATATGTTAACTCGTAAGTCGATTCAACCTGCTGTCTGTCTGAGTGACGCCTCGCCCGTCGTCCGCGCCCAGTTTGTGCGAGGCTTCAACTTTTTTTTTTCCCATTTTTTGTCCGTTTTTTTTCTTTTTCGTCTTATTTGCCAAAAAAATTAAAGACAAGTAAAAGTCGTGATTAACGTTGAATTGGCTCTGCTCGAGCATCATTATCACCACAAACAAGCTGCAACAACAACAACTACGACAGCATCTTCTGCTCCGAGCTGAGCCTCAAAATCGATCCTCAAGCGTTTGAGAGTACTCACCTATTCGTATTGTACTACAAAAATGCCGCGCTCCGTTGACTTTTAATGGTGGATGGAGATGGAAATGGAGATGGAGTCATGGAGGCTGGAGACCTCAACTACCTTTGCTTTTGGCTTTTAGCACCACAAGCTAATGTCTTTAGCCAAAGCAAATAAATATTAAAATGAGGTTGCATAACTTTTAATTACCATTCATTTTGGTAGACCAGCCGAAAAGTGGCCAACTAGAAAACCGCTGAACCATGGGCCGCTAAATACGTTGATATTGAGAAATAAAAGATTACATTTCAAACCAATTCTAAGCCTGTCTAAAAGTGTCTTTTAACTCTCTCTTATTTCCACTGTAAAAATTTAATACATTTCACATTTGGGACGATAGTTCCTATGACATTTATATGATATATTGCTTCGATCCAACCAAGTCTTACGTATATGCTGCATGAAAACAAAGCAAGGCTCCATACTAAATTCATTTCATCATTTAACTAAGTCAAAAATCAAGGCATAAGTTTATAGAATAGTCGGACAGAAGGACATTATTCTCATCAATTATATATACTTTATGGAGAGGGCTGCTTCAAGGCATTATAGATTCCTTTATAATATTCTCTGCAAGGGTATTAGCAGCGGAAAGCTGGAGACAACTGATCGAACTATAACCTATAGACAAATAGATCTACCAACAATTGGAACAGATTCTAAGCTCGCAGCTGTGAACGTCATCTCCAATCTTTTTTTTTCAAATAATTGTTGAAATTATCTTATAGTGAGCCTGAAAAGTCTATTTTCAGTAGCAAAGCCTTTAAGTATGCTATAGAATAGATATATAAGCACAATCCAGTCAAAATTTGATAGTTTCTTTTGTAACAAACCAACTGAATTATATATATAAAGTAGTCAGAGTTTAATCAAAAGTTTTCTATATCTCTTAGAGGATATAGAAAACTAAAGTGATTGAGATCAATGGACACAAATTTGGAAAATTTATTATATTTTTTAAAGAGCAGTAGTCAATTGACAAAAAATGCTGGAATAATAAAAACAAGTTATATCACTTACCGATAAACGTGATGATAAAAAGTCGGATCTGCAAGGGAAAGGTGATAAGAAGTAGTTAAATTAAGAAGTGATTAAATTGCTTAAAAATAGCTGATGATATATAAATTCGTCAGGCTGATGATTTGGTTTTATAATCACATAGATAACATATATATATATATTCCTCTTGCCTTTTATCTTGAAGAACGATTTATATCTTATAAAAACTAAGCCGCACAGTGCTTATCTTTCTGTGTGACAGACGCATTTTGGACATATTGTCAAGATATCTGAATAATGTTTATAGTTGGTCTTAAGGGAGATACGCTGGAGGAACCCTTATGAAAATCGCATAGAACGACTCTAAATTGCAATTCTGCTGGTGATAAAAATTCTCAATGTACGCATCAAAATATAAATAGAGGTAAATGAGTCTATTGCGGCATTCCATAGGCAAACAAAGACAACGACGGATTGGGATGCAACTCGGAGAGGGTGTTGATCGGTTTAGGGCGGCCAAGCGGGGGGGGGCGCGGCCTATGCGCATGCGCATAACGTTGCTAAATATTTTACAGGAGCGCCGCTGCGACGCGCCTTCCCGCTGGTGTCTCTGATCTCAGAGCTTGGGGCTCTGCTCAATGGCATTTCGCGTTAAATATTTACATACACAGATACACGCCCAATAAGCAATGCGCTGGGCAAAGTGTGCCAGAGCCAGAGCCAGCAGCAGACATGGATGACGCCGTCGACGATGGCGGGGTCAAGTGCTGGGGCTGAGGCTGAGGCTGAGACTGCGACTGCGACTGAAGCTGCGGCTCGATCATTGGCATGACGCGGATGCGGACGCGGACGCGGACGCGGACGCGAGTTCGAGTGCGAGTGCGAGTGGCAGGCACTTTGCATATTTTAGCGCGTGCAATGCAGTTGCTAATTGAAATTGTGTCGCTGAGGGGAGCGGGGAGCGGGGATCACGCTGCGATCGGTTGCTATACTCTGTGTATATATTTGCCAATGCCAGAGATGCGCAACGAAGTGGCGACCTCGCCTAGCCCAGGCTACAAGGAGAGAAGGTGCGTGTCTCTTGGCAAATAAATACGAATACGAATACGAATGCGAATATGAATATGAATGCGAATGTGAATGTGAATATGAATACAGCGGCTGCCAGTGCAAGTAATGCGCACAATTGCATCACAGGCGCGTAGCAACAGCGGCAGCAGTTGCAGTTGCTGTTGCAGTTGCTGTTGCAGTTGCAGTAATTGCTATTGTGGCAGTCACGTACTCAAACAGGAGTTGTTCGCCGTTGGTGTCGCTCCTTGCGTCTTGCAAGTGTGGAACTGGACATCGACATGGACATGGACATGGACCGGGACCTGGACCGGGCCATGTCATGATTTTTTGATTGATCTGTAAGGCACACAGTGCAGTTGGCTTTTATATTTTTTAATAAAAGTGAAACGTTTTTCATTACGTATTATGTACATATGGATACAAGGAATACACCGTTTCACTCACAGTCAGAGTCAGAGTCAGAGACGGAGACGGAGACGGAGTCTGAGGCGGACTCTGGGAAACGTTGCCTGCAGCGTTTGCTGCTGCATTTTCATATTTATAAGATAATTGAAAGCGGGTATTGCCAAATTAACAACGCTCGGCAAACAAAGAAAGCAGCGAAAGGCGACTGCCAATATGGCGTATTGTATATATGGGTATGTGTGTGTGTGTATGTATGTGTGTGTGTGTGTATATGTCCGTGTGAGCCGAAAGACAGGCGCATATCCCTTGTGTACACAAGCGCGCTTTATTGTTTTGCGCTGGGCTGCCTGCCTGGCTGCCTGGCTTCACTCTTTGCCCAAGACCCAAAGCCAGAGCCAGAGCCAGAGCCGGAGCCAGTTACAGTGTTCAGCCACCCAATGATACTCGCAAAATCCACCACCAGACATCGTCTTCGAAATACGAGTATTTCGCATCGTGCACGGATTTTATTAAATTGCATTCGTAGTTGTTTTGAATTGATTCGACTACGTGAAATTGCCCGCAGCAGCAGCAGCAGCAGCAGCAGGAACAGAGTCAGAGTCAAATCAAAGGGAAAGAGAGAGGGAGAGAGAGAAAAGAAGTGAAGCATCTCCTTGTTCTGTTAGGTCTGCTGCCCCTTTGGCACTTTGTTTTACTTTTGATTTTTACTTTTATTTCATTTTAGTAGATTCCCCGCTCCAACTAGACGAGCAGCAGGATGCCAGCCAGGCTAACGGCAGGAAGCAGAGCCAGCTATAACGGCAACTATTACAAATGGCGTACACTTGACATGGAGGAGGAACCGTTCCGAGCCCCAGCTCTAGCTCCAGCTGCAACTTTCAGTTGCCTTTAAGCAGGCACTTGAGCATTTTTTGGGGTCACCCGCCTGCCTTTTTCTCTGTTATTGTTGTTGCTGCTGTTGCTGTTGCTGTTGCTGTTGTTGTCTTAATATTTTTCTTGAAATTTTCTTGTGCTTTTCTCGGCATGCTACAAGAGTTTCATTTGTTTTATGCGCTTTCCTTTTGGCCTTTGTTTGCTGATACTTTGTCGGTACTTTTTGGCTACTTTCAAGCAGCAGGCAGCCAGGCAGCCAGGCACTAGTGGCTCAAGTTATTGTATCTTGTAGATACAACGTCGAACGTAGCCTTATTTTTTTCTTTATTTTCTTTTTTGATTGTAAAGCTTCTTCGTTTCGTAATTCTCTCTTCTCTTTTTTTTTTTTGGGCTTTAAATGAAAGTTGTTAAATTTTGAAGAGAATTTAATATGAAATTTAAAGCAAACCCAAAAAGCCCAAAAGTACCCTGCTAAGGACACAGCAGAGCATGTGTGTGTGTGTGTGTGTGTGTGTGTGCCTTAGCCTACACACGCATATGGCGCATCCTGGACATAAAGGATATTAAAAGAGATTTAGCATTTTGTTTGCACACGGATGATGCATTGTCATCGAGCTGGGCCGAGATTTATGATGGATTCGGTTTGTGCCTGGAGTGCGCAAAAATTATTAGAATTTTGCCAGCCCCTTTTGTGCGCTACATCAAATATGAAGAGCTGTTGTGGCATGGCCAAGTGGATCCCTAGCAAAAATAGACTAAGGCTCTCACACGAGAGAGAAACTCAACTAAAGTCCTTTAAGTATTACAGATATTTATAGAATTTCCCTTTATTTCAAACATGGTGAAGCGCAGGAAAATTTCGCTGTTTGCGTATGCTTTTTAGGCTTATAATAAGTATGGATTTTTTTCCATATTGTAGTGAACTTCTTTTTTAATATTCATCACGAGATCCTTTTTTTTTTTTGGGCACATAGTAAAAATTTGTTGGCGTCTGATAAAATGTGACACATGGCCAGGATTTTGCCGCGTTGGCAACACACACACAACAAAACACTGCGGCACTAACAACGCCTCCACTACAGGAGGTCCTGCATGGTACACATACAAACATAAACGAATACACTAGCATATGCAAATGCATATAAATAAAGGATGTTTGTGTGTGTGTAAAAAGCAGACAAAAAGCAATTGAAATTAAATGCCAACAGACCGGGAGGCGTGGCCATTGTTAGACTGCAGCGACAGCGTGATAAAAAATTGAAACATAAAATACAATAAACAACAATTTTTTCGGTCAGACCAAATAAATTATTATGCAAAATTAAATGACCCAAAGGCATGCAAATACTCGCACACACACACGCCACACACACACACACACACACACACACAGCATTCACATGTGTTGTAAAAATTGTTGTTATTTTTTGGTAACAATAAAATCAAATATTAAATTTTAACTACATAGTTGACATGACGTCAGCTTCAGCTACAGAGCCGGGCGTCAACGTCACCGTCAGCGTCAACGTCAGCGTCAACGTCACGTCAACGACGTCGCCGTCGCCGTCGCCGTCAGCGCGGCTATATGCCAACGGTAAATATTTGAAAAGGATTTTGTTTGTTTATTGTTTGCACACACACCTCGCGCGGTGTTAGTCGGTGTTAGCTTTTTAATTATAAAATATTTAACCAAAAACTCACACTCGACTGCCCCACAGTGTCGTCCAGCGAGTGCAGTGTATTGGCCATTTTTATTAGTTGCCATCATTTGGCCGGAGAGCCTTCAGGCGAGCCTTCACTCCTTCACTCCTCGTTCAGTCGCCTGTTCATCGTTCAATAAACACAACAATGAACCAGGCAATTTAGTATTTTAAAAAATTCAAAAACCCCCTTCGCCGAAATATTTTGATGACATGCAAAGTGCTAAAATTTCATTGCTGCGAGCTGCAGTTGGACGGATTTAGACCGGGTCTATCGGAGCGTAACGGCTTCATTGTCATTTTTATGAACTCAACGAAGCGTTTGCAAATTAAACAAATATTTTACCAGCAGGCAAAGTCAAATGGCTGGCCAGGATTTGTGCCAAGGCAAATAAAAGCTGGCTGAGTCCTAGCTGGTTTCTCCTGTGTTTCCCCACTGCCCACTGCCCATTGCCTGTTGGCAGTTGGCTGATTACTGCAATAAGACAAATAAACGGGCGAGAGAGCCTGGCGACATTGACTAATCGCCAGCGAACAACAACAGCCAAGGTGCCGTTTATAATGAAAACGTATGTATCTATGACGAGGCTGAGGAGGGGTCTATATATGTTTGTATGTGCAAGGATTGGGGGCGTTACTGCTAGTATTTCGTCCTCCCTCCGTGAAAACAATAAGTTGCTTCGGCACAGGCAACAACAAACAGTCCGAATTGTGTGCGCAAATAACGCGAATTGCAGCCAAACTGAAGCTGAATGCTACAAAAGCCTGGCAAAAACTACGCTGCGTATACGCAACATTGCAATCCGAATTTGATTTTCAAAGCTCTTGACGTTGAGGCGCGTTTTGAAAGCAGCGGGCGACGTGGAAGGCGGTATTTGCACACAAAGTACAATACAACTGAGGGACCGTTTGGAGGGGAAAGGGGCGCCAGCAAAGAGATGATTGCTTGTTGCAAAAAGATAAATTTACTGCGACGTCCAATGCCCTTACCAAGTGTCTAATTCTATTTAAATATTTTATAAAAATTGTTGATAAATTTAAAATAAATTGAAAAATTTTATACTACTCTTAGCTGTAGCAATAATCACTAAATAATCTAAAGAAATTTATAATAAACATAAAATTTAGAAACAAATTTAGAATTACTTAGATTTTCTATACGATTTTTGGCTAATATTTAATTGAAATTTGCAGGGGAGAGTATTCGAATTTCGGCCAAGATTGAGTAGAATTTTAGTTGCTAACGCAAACTTAATTTTCACGGTGAGTTTTCATTTGCTCAAAGCCGCGATTTTTGATGGAATTTTACATGTGTTGGCCGCAGGTTTTAATTTTGCTAAAAATGTTTTTCGCTTTTTTTTTCTTTCCGTTTTAGCCGTGTTGCGAGTATCTTAAAGCCGCGTGATTTTAAATTAATTTGCAGCTCACTGCAATGCAATGCAAATGCAAATACTCGAACTAATGAAAATGGAAATGAAAATGAATGGAATTGGCAATGGAAATGGCAGTGGAAATGGCAGTGGCAGTGGCAATGGCTTGGCAAAAGTGGTTACAACTGTCTCTCTATTTGCTGACAATTGACAATTGAAAAATGGCGGCTAAAGGCTTTTTATGCTTGTGCAAATTTCACATTTACAGTTATTGCTAATTGGAGGCTCATGCGGCCGCAGCAGCCACCGGCCCGCCCCTCCCTTTCTCGTCCCCCCTTTCGAACAACCACACAGTGCCCCACCAAACAAATAATGGACGTTAATATTGTTGGCAATGGCCATTTAATGTTTAATTTTTGCCATTCTGATTCGAACTGTCAGCCTGTTTGTGTGTGTGAGTGTGTGTCTGTCTGTTTATTCGCCCTTTAAAATGCTTTCGATAAATAAATTATTATAAAATGTATTTTACAGATTTTATATATTTGTGTAATTAATTTTAAAAATTATTCCAAACACAAATATCAATTCGAAAATCAGCAAATTGAAGCTAGCAAACGTGCAGCAATCAATATGCACTGTCAACCGTTAAAAATGCATTAAAATGCCTCAATGAATTGTGGCAACAAAATTAATCAACATTTGAACCAAATAAATGCACAGCCAGAAAAAAATGGTAGAAAATCAAATAAATCCGTTCTTGAATCAATTTCCCCAGCGATGTCAGTTAAGCAATCCCGGATTTCCAGTATGACATACTTGATTTAAGATGGCTTGTTTTAATCTGGGAATACTGGATTTAATAAACTTAAACCTGATTCGTTCTTCATTGAATTCTATAACTAATAATAATCATTTTCATGAGCTTATCACAAGAATACTCAAGTAAATATATATATAAATATGTATATTAAATTATCCTTCCATAGTAAGACGGTTCAATGAATGATGAATAGAGATTGATTCACTTGTTTTATCCTGTTTACACTGGATTTAAAATGAAAAGGCACAAACTCATTTAAAGAATTGTTAAACTTAAATTCAGCTTATCATTTTCTTCAGTGTACAAGTGCGATATACCAAAGTAAAGTCGTTAGAGCAGATTGAAGTCATGGATTGATGATTTTGTTTCCTTTGAAAATAAATAAACATGTGAGAAAATTACAATTCAACCAATTGAAAATATTTTATAACGAGCTAAAACCCTTCATTTATTGCAATATCAACCGTATGAAATAATCACAAAATTTGTTGTTCTTCAACTTTCACTTAAATCATTTAAATCAGTTTAGGCTTCAATCAATATAAGGAAAGAAAAGAATTTACTGGCCTGCTTAAGGTATACATAAACTATATATAATCTTGGTCAAATCTGAGACTAGTCATGTCCGTCTATTCGTCTGTCTGTTTCTATGGTAACTGGTCTCTCATCTTTTGGGGTAGGTAATTTATATATTGTTTCCTTTTTCTTCCAAGCAGCAATTGAATGACTTACCGGCTGGATCGGAGCACTTCTTTATATGCCTGGTTTAGAAAGAAACAATTGTTTTACTGATAATTTTTGTATTCTCCAAGAAATCTTGATGAAACTTACAGGTTGGATGTAAACATATCCAACAAAAAATGATCAAGATCGGACTTCTATATCTTATTGTGGCCATAGAGGCAAACTGTCAGAATAAATGAGTTTTCTTACTAGTTGTCTATCCTATGGCTATTATTTCTGAGGAATAAACGGCCCAGAGCTTATACCTTTTATAATCTCAATTAAATTCGAATTGTATATTTTTTAGGTGATCTCAGCTTGTTGACTTCATTTTTACTCTATCAAATTGAAGTAGTCTCGCATTAGTTTCAATTTCAAAATGTTTACTATTCAATCTTGATACTGAACCGCCGACGTCTCCGCCTCTGCCTCCGCCTCCGCCTGCAACTTGGCCTCAATGAGGTGACCAAGTTAATGGGTTGTGCCGGTGCCTCATTAGCCATGCCAACAAGCACTTGGAGCCAAGCCCCAGACGAGCTGCATGAAAAAGACGACGCTTTGGCGGCACTTGGGCTACAATGGGAAATTTGCATACAGCATCCGCTACTGTATTGCTGGCTGGAACGTGAGCGCCATAGTGGCCCCATTGAGCCCATTCATATATATTCCATGCGAACGGAAACGAATTGGTATTGGAGCACAAGTAGCTGTAATGTATTTCATAATAATGACGAGCAAATTGGGGAATTTTTCTTAAACAAGTCAGTGGCATATTACTCGGTATTGTCGGCAAAAATTCAAAAACTCATAAGATGCCCGAGGCGCGTAGCTACAGAAATTTGTCATTCTGGCCGGATGTGTTTTGTGAATACCATGACAATGCTGACAGGTACTGGCCCTGGTATTGCCCAAGGGCCAAGAAAGGCCATTGTATGTTGCGATATGTGCGGAAGCAGCAGTTTCTTTTTAGATTTTTATATTCTGTTTTTTTTTTTTTTTGTATGTTCTTGTTGGCCTTTTGGGTTCGCCTTTTGTGAGCGGGTGGGACGGGTGTGCAAACATTTGACGTGTGTTTTGACGCGAGTCAAAATACCAAAATATATCCAAGTCTAATAGGAGGAGTCTATAGGAGATAGCTCTTTCAGATCTGTACTAATTGTGTTCGATGCTTGGCCTATGTAAACACAATTGAAGTTGCCTTTTATTCGTTATACGAGTAGTAGGAACAGACAGATAGGCTAGAAATTGGAACGAATGCCAGATCATGTTTACCTAATGCGACATTGTTATTTCTGCTCGCTTTTATTTCTACTATTTATTTTAGAATTCTGCTGCGTCTTACAATGCAACAACTGTGCAAATAGCAGGCGACAACATCGACAACATCGACAACGAAACAACGACAACATCAAAAGCTGTTTGGAAAGTTAGAAACAAGACGGAACCTCCAGTCATTATCGGCTCCAAATGACGAGAGAGTAAGATCCATCTGATGTACTTTAAATATGTTTTGCGATACCCTCTCATAAAAGGGTATAGAGAGAGGCTTACGTAGCCTGACTGTAGGCTTAAAAGAAATAGGCTTATAAATGTCATTATTTGGCATAAGAAGTAATATTTTTAGGTAAGAAAAAATAGATTTTAATAGAATACTCGTAGGTTCGCTTTGAGTTTTGAGGATATCTTCAATTCAAGCATTAACTGAATATTTAAATTTCAGTTTATAAAAATGAGGCCAAAATCCTTAGAAAAAAGAACCAAGTTAGGTGCAATTCGAGGCAGTTTCTCTGTTTGTGAACAAAACAAGTTTATTTGAATACTAAATATATCCTTGATGAAGAGCAGATTCTATTAACCTTTATACCTATATGAGCATAGAAATATATAAATTAAAAATGTGAAGAAAAAAAATTTGCATATTTTAATTTCTTTTTTATTTTGGCCTGGCTTCAAGGCTTGTAAAAATGGTTCATTCATTGCGCCAACAAAAAATAAACTTGGCTTCAAGCCTACAACTCAAATATTTATATATATATTCCTTTACCTTAAATAATTGAAGTAACAGCAAAAAAATTGTAAAATCAATAAATAAAAGCTTCCACATTGAAGCAAAATTGAAGAGCATTCAATTAGCTGCTATGCTCTCTGGATATTTGGCTAGAGGTGTTCTTATTTCTATGCACTGTGAGGCTTGCTATTTGCTTAGCTGAAGTATATATATATATATATACATATATAGGTATATATAGGTATATATACATATATATGTATATGCGTATATTATAAGAGTATTTTCATTTAGCGCGCTTTAATAAAATATTTGAACAAGCCGCACAGTTGTTTTGGGCGAACAATAGATTCAATTTTAACATTATCAGACGACGGCGACGACGACGGAGTTGATAATGCTGCTAACGACTTTTGTTTTAATTAAACGCTCAGCGTGGCCACAAAATTTCAGAGATGGAAAACGACCCTAAATGACCTTCGCCTATCTCCGTGTGAAAGTTCTTGTTTAGTGTTAAGTTGTTCTACGAGTATTACGCCTTCCAAATCCACCATGAAAGTGCAGACAAATTGGCAACTGGTTGTCTCTACTAGAGAGTAGTACAACGAATTTGGCCGAAAGAGGCAAAGAGGCAGCACAGCACAGCACAGGACAGCAAACAGATAACGCCCCGGTCGTTAGGGTCCTGCTGTTTGCAGGACCACAAACAAAAGAGCAGCAGCCCGGGCAAAGGCAACAATCAACTACCGGGTAATTAGAGTTGAATGCCTCAGTCGAAAAGTCGTGTAATGCGATTTGTATGGCACAGCGGGAGATACCGACAGGAGGTCATGTATTACATAAAGATACATTGCATGGCTCATTAAAGGAGCGAGCAGGCAACAGAAATTAAGGAAAGGGAAAGGGAAATGTGAATGGGAATGGGAATGGAAATAAAGAAAAAACAATTTATGAGCCAAAATGGCACAACAATGACAAATTCGTTTTGGTTTTTATATCTATCTATGTCCATGTCCTTTGGCACATCATTTCCCCTGGCTAAATATTTATAAATTGTTCACTTCTTCCTTTTCGACGGCTTTGTAATTGTGACAGATATTGTTGGCGTGATTCGGCCAGCTGATGCTACTGATGCTTCTAAGTCTGAATCTCTGACTGAAACTGAAACATAACCGTTGCTTGATCCTGCGGCTATTTGCTGCTGCACTTGCCGAGGTCTACTTGGACGCTTGACATCTTAGGGCTGCCTCAAATTGTGTTAGGGTTAGGCCGGCGTTTGTGCTGCAGGCGCTATAACCTGGCTGGCTTTGAGACCTGGCTTTGGTCCTGCTACTGGTCCTGGTCCTGGCCCTGGTCACGCTTATTATGGCCGCGGGCAGCGTTCTTTTGCCGGCGCTTCTCGCTGTTTGCCCAAATGCTTGACTGCTACTGCTACTGCAACTGCTGCTCTCCTTGGGTATCCTTGCTTCTGGCTGCTAAACAGCAGCACAATATCCGTCGTACGTTGTGCAAACAGCGCAGAAGCTGCGTCTTTCGTCCTTCGTCCTTCGTCGTTCGTCCTGTCACTGTCACCGTACCGTAGCGTTACCGTAGCCTGCCATCTTTGTGCTGATGATGTTTGCTTAGCTGTCTTTGCATCTTTTTGCAGGACTCTAAACGGAAATGATGGCGGCTGCACAGCGGCCGCTGCCGCTGCCACTGCCGCTACCGCTGCTGCTACGGCTGCTGCTCCCGATGCACAAAGCTGTGTTTGCCCGCGCCTCTGCCGCGCCCCGTCAGACAATGCAGGACAATGAAATGAATTTTTAAGAATGCCCTGCCCTACTTGCGTCGCCTCAACGATAGAAACAGCCAACTGCAAGGGGCAAGGAGCAAGGGGCGAGCGAACAGCATAGAACAGCAAGCGGCAGCAGCCACTTCAAAGTCATTCGCCTAGCAGCATCTTGAGGACGCGGCAGCCGCTGCCGCCGAGAAACTGCAGTTGCTGTGATATGCAGTTTTCACAGGACAGGCTAGGCTAGGGCATCAAAAAGAGACAGAGACAAGCTGAGAGGAGCGATAGAGAAAGAGAGAGAGGGAGGCATAGCGAAGTGTATGTGGACTGTCACAGGCTGCGTTTTGTTTGCAGAAAGCATGCAGGTGCACTTGCCTCGTTGCCGCGTTGCATCAATTTGCATTCGCCTGTCCGTGTACAGTGGTGCAAAACATATGAAAATTGAAAGTTTTATTGTGGCAGAGTTATTTCTACTATTCATCCATATTCATATAAGGATTCATTCCAACATTTCGTACTTAAAATCACGCCTAAAGTAAGAATTGTATTATAAATGATGCTAAAATCAAGCTGTGTTCCAAATGTTGATTGAAAAGTATGTTCTAGTGGATATTGTCTATTAAAAGAAGAGTTTCTAGATGCTGATTTCTTCTCTAGCTATTTATTTATTTATGATTTTTGTTCACTTTTCTTATTGAACAAAATATTGATTAAATTTTGTAAATCAAATATAACAAATTAGTTTGGCTTTCAAAGAATTTTTCAGACCAAAACTCAGAGGTTCTCAGACCAAAACCTTAGATTTCTCTATCTCCTCTGGGAGTATTTTTGACCACTGTGCAGTGGCGGCGACTCAGAGAGTGTGTGTGGATGCTGGCAGTTGCTGTTACTGCTATTTACCAACCGTTTCGTGTGTGCATGTCAAATTCAAGCGTTTGCATATTTTGCAAGATTGTCAGCAGCAATTAACCAACATCAGCAGCAGCAGCAGCGGCAACAGCAGCAGCGGCAACAGCAGCAGCAACAATGGCAACAAAAATTATAATTTGCTGAGATAATGGGAAGCATGGAATGGTCCTAAATGGGAGCAAATGCCAACACTCAAAAATGGGGCAATGCACTTCAAAGGGAATGGCTTAAAGGAGAAGAGGAACTCTTCTTTCTACTTTTATAAATTTATAAAAATACCTAAAAATTTATTTTTTATTAAAATATTTAGTGCTCAGCAGGTCAGTTTCTCAGATCTAATTACGAATAAAAATATGAGAAATTTTGAACCAAATTTCATGATTTAATTTAATTTTACTTTTTTTTTGCAATTGATGGGAAATTGGAAACAGACTCATAAAAAAAAAACTTTACTTTGTTGACTGATTGACCTTTTATAAATATAAACTAATGAATCCTAAGTAAATGGTAATAGATCTGTGTAAGAAATCATTAAGTTCTTAAATTGTAAAGTAAATAAAGTAGATTCTTTCGAATTTAATCTTTTTTCTAGCTTTCCTCTAGTCTTGATTTCCAAAATAATTCTCAGCTTTAATTCAAATTTCAAGAAAGAAAGTTAATCCTTTTGTTCAAGCTTCATTATAGCCAATGAGTTTCACTGCCTTTGAACATTCCAAAAAGATTATTAAAGGATATTTATATATATAAATCATTGTCAAACTCTTAGTAAAAGTTTAATCTAGTTATAAATAAAAGCAAAATTAATAAAATTAGATAAAAAGAAACTCAAATTCAAGTTCAGAATTCTTCATTTTGCTTGCTGCTAGTGCTGTATTTCAACAGGCCCTTCTTTCCCTATTTAGATAAAATAATATATAACTAATTTGATCTGCATATATAAGCAGTATTCAGATAATTAATTAATTAATTAATAGTTTATATTAGACAAAACACTTATGAGAATTCTCATAAGGAGAATATCGCATAATAATTAGTTCCAAAGCAAATAAATTCTGTCACGGCATTTCGCAGTTTATTTAAGATCGAGTGGATTATTTAAATAATTAATAGGATTAATCACTTTTCGGAAATTCAGCTTAGAATCAGCTGATTTAGCTGGAGCTACATTTATATCTATAATATTTGCTTATCTGAGATATCTGCAGCGATAATGCAATGCGCCAACAAAGAGTGACTCATCGCAGTTGGCGTTGACTAATTGCTGAACTGAGTACCAAAAATACTATAAAAAGGCCAAAAGAGTAAAAAACTTGGCTGATAATTGAGTTTCATTTGGCAAACGAATGCAATTGAATGCATGATTTTATTATATGCTTGCTTTTTTTGCGACACTTGCACGCTAATTAATCCTTACGCCTGCAAAAACAAACAGGTCCACAAACAGACAGAGGACCCAAAGAGAGAAAATAAAAATGATATATGTAAGGGGAAGGGAAGGGAAGGGAAGGGGGGGCGGAGGAGGTACTGAAATATGTTAAATGACTGTGGAGTCAAATAAGGGCAAATACCGAGTATAGCGAGAGCCAATGCGCTAAATGCTCGACTATGACATACTCTGCAAATACTGCCAATGCGAATGCTAATTAAATAATTAATATTTACCCAATTTATTATAAATATAAATTACAATATTTTATATTTAGCACAAATGTGCATGAGGAATTCCATGTAAATTATTTAGAATATACAAATAAAGCTGTATGAATATTATTCGAATTGATGTGAAGTCTCGACTGGCTGAGCTCTAATTGAATGCAAACGCGAATGGGACTACGATTAGGGTACTCGCAAATCAATAAACACTCGAAAAATATGCCCTTTTGGGCTCACTGAATATGCATATAAAAAAAAAGAGAGGAGGAAACCTGACGACTCGCAGCCTGGCAGCCTGGCAGCCCCCAACCTTTGGCCTAACATTTCTGGCTCCTGGCTGCTGGCTGCTGGGTGCTGGCTGGGTAAGCGCTGAGCGAGCGACTTGCTGTGTACATATTTGTGCAGTTATGTTCACATTTGTACTGATCATAATGTACACACACACACACTCACACACACACACACACACTACATATATATGTATGTGTGCATGTGTGTATATAGATTTCAGTCAAACACTCGAGCAAGCACAGACAAATTCTATTTGCAAACATTTCACTTGATTTGCAAGCGAGTAGCAGAGGCTGCATACTCGCAGTCAGAGAGACGCAGAGTCCTGGCTGTGTCTGCTCAATCTCTCTCTCTCTCTCGCTCCTCTCTCTCCTCTCTCTCGTCCTTTCTTCCGCTCTGAGTGTGTGTATGCATGTTTTATCCAACGTATTTTTCTTTTTTTTCTTTTAACATTGGCCCACCCAACAGCGGCGTTGACATTCGTTGTAGGAGACATCGACTGCGACTGCGGCTCCGACTGCGACTGTGACTGCGACAGTGACTGCTGTGTTGGGTGTCAAGGACGAGGCAGGAGCTAAAGCCAAAAGCAGCAGCAGCAGCGCCAACGCCAGCCATGATGAGTACGATGAGCGCCAAAGTTGCACTCGACAAATCGAAATTGTGTGCTCTGGAAAAATATTGGCACAAGAAATCATTCCTTCCTGTTGTTGGTGTCGTGCCTGCCTACGACTCCTTCTCTGCCTCTCCCTCTCTGCCTCTGCCTCTCTGCCACTGCCTGAATCCCTTTCGCCTGGTTGTTGCTGTTGCTGCTGTTTTTGTTGGCAACGTTGTCGGCACTTTGCTGTTGACATGATTGGGCGGGCTTTCATTTGCCAACTTGTCGCAAAATGTTTTAATATTTTCAAGTTGCATTTAATCCCCGGCCGAGCGCTCAGCCACGTGAATTATGTAAACAGCAGCACGCGTTGGACTCTTTTTTTAGTATGCGCCGCCTGCAACATATTATCCCAGAGCCGTATCCTTCCAGCAAGGGAGCAGCAGCTCCAGTGCAAACTACAATTGCTAATGCAAAATTACAAATTTTTGTTGCATAAAAACAATAATAAAGCAAGGCACGCGCACGCTCTCAACTCTGGCGGGGATTGAGCGACTGAGTGAGCCTGAATGCGGCGGGGGGAGTGGGGGTAGGAAGGTGTTAGCGGGTTGGGATTTTGTTTTGTTTGGATTGTTCTGGTTGGGCAGCCGTGGCAGTCTCAGCCCTTCTTCGGCAAATGTCTTTTGTGTTGTTTGCACGCTCATTTGTTTGTATGTTTGGACTTTCTCCTGTTTCGTTTGCATTTGCAAATATTCCTGGCAACTGAAGCTTCAGGTTTTTGCAGGACTTGTTTTTATGTTGTTGTTGCTGTTGTTGTTTTTGTTTTTATTTCTGTTGTTTCTCAACCATTTTTGCACAATTTGCAACGGCTGATGCGGCACTGAGGTCGAAGCTGGCTGCTGCCTTTACTGTTGCTGTTGCTGTTGCTGTTTTGGGGCGTGTCTGGTTAGTGGAATCGAACAAATATGTTTACATTTAGCACATGTGCAATTATTTGATTAAAACTGTTAAAAGCACACAAAATCAGGCAAAAGTTTACCAACACCCAGCGAGAGACAGAGTCGGCGATACAGAGAGAGAGAGAGAGAGCGAGAGTGAGACATAGACCATAGCCAGGCGCGCAAATGGAGCAGCTTCATCTCCGGCTCCGAAGAGCTTCTCCTCGTCGCCAAATTGTGATGTAAACTGGGCGTGCAAACAGACAGAGAGACACAGCCAGCCAAAGTGACTGACTATGAGAGTCGGAGACGGGACGGGACGGGATAGACGGAGCAGAGACGAATTGGAGGAGGGATTGGGACTGCCACACACACAGAGTTAGAGAGAAACAACGATGGATGCTTGGCTCTGGCTCGACAGCTAACCTAATGCGAAATGAAAACAAATTAAAATCAAACTTTCGAATTACTTCGAGTCTCGCATTTCAATGTAAATTTAAGCGACAACAAAGGGGCAGGCGGCCAGGCGGGCAGGCAGGCAGTCAGACGGGAGCAGAGACCAACGAATGTGGCAGGCAGCAGGAGTAAAGGGGAAAGATTGTCCAGAGCTTCGCTGTAAACGCGTCGGCTTGGCCAATATACTCGTAGCAGTTGCATAAATTATGCCAATTGACATGTGCCAGCATCCAAAATATTGAAAAGTCAGCGATGAAAAAAGAAACGGTTGAATAAATACTCCAAAAATAAACAATTTTCGAGCGAAATTACAAAATATTTTTGATAAAGTGACGAAGCAATAATCATCATTATTTGCAGTAATGATTATAAATAAATGAACGGAGCTGGTAGACTAAAAATAGTACTCAAACTTCTTTTAGGAGAAGCGGCTTTATTTAATAGATTTTAATAGATTTTTATTGGTTTGAAAAGTCTCATCAATTTCAAAAGAATAAAGCCAGCTTCCATTTTAATCGAATAAGTATTGAAGGAATAATCAAGCCATAATGAATTTCTTATATAAATTTAATCAATTTAAGGATGCTTTCTATGAACAGAATGTAGTTAATTTAAATGAATAAAGAGTTCATTTTATTTATATAATTAAAGTTTTTAATATACTACCTTATAAAAGATAAACAGCTATCTCAGCTGATATCATTTGAGGGAGATAATTAAAAAACTAGCAGACAATATTTTCATAAGGAAACTGGCAAGATAACAGCTAAGAGAAATAAATAAGGTAAAACTTGTGGATGACTAAAAGCTAAAATGACCAATTAAATAAATACGAGCGAGTCACGTAAACAAAAATAAAATGGGATGCTAAATTTAATTTCAGCTTTACTTAAATATAGTTCGAGTTGTAAAGAAAAAGTTATGCACGATTCGTCCTTGTTCATTTGTTCTTGTTCAAGAGTATTGAATAAGTCGATCAATCCCTAATCATGCAAGCAAAAGCCGGCTTACTATGGACCATAGTAAATTATGATTTAAATCAAGTAAGAAAATTCTTATAACAATCTTACTATGAACACAATAATTCATTAAAGGATTGAATAAAAAACTAATCAGAATTAAATTCAGCCTATTTTTTGAAGAGTACTCGGGCTAGACACACGATAAAATCCAAAGTTCCAAAATTGGAAAAAATTTGGCTTAAATCAAGATTTTGGAATTGGCCTTAGGAATTATTAGGTTAAAAGAGGTTTGAAATGAATCAATTTTAAAAAGGGAGATAAAGTTAGTATATCTGTATAAAAAGTAGGATTTTCTGTAATATCAAATATAACAGTAGAGTTTTCTGTAATACCATAGTACTTTAATTAATCATAATAGAAATTTAATATAATTTTATTATTATTTAGAAGCAAACATTCATGCTTCATGTAAACTTTTATTCATTCTGATAGCCTATTTACTCCACTGTCTAAGACCCGTCAAGGAGCCTCATCGTTTATAATACGGAATACTGAGCGGAAACGGTTTAAGCTCACTAATTTTAAATGGATAAATAATAAAAGAATCAGGAGAGAGTTCCAATGTTTAAAAATAAATAAATAATAATTCTGTAATTCAATAAAATAAATTTATAAAATATTTAAATTAATCATAACATAAATTTGGCTGCACCCCTTTGAGTTCAGCTACAATGAAACGTTATTTTCGGTTGTGAAACTTAATCATTATTGCCGCCCATTCAGCCCACTGTCCAAGAGCCTTTAAGGAGCCTCTGCTTGATTAAGAGGCGAGGCTATTGTTGTTTTTATTATTATTGTTGTTGTTGCTGTTGCTGTTGTTGCTGCTGTTGTTGTACCTTATGCTTATAATCAGCCCCTGCAGGTCGCGCACTTTGACATTTTCATGTGGCAAAGCAATTTGTTGTAGTGGCTGTTATTGTTGCTGTTGCTGTTGCTGTTATTATTATTTTAGTTATTGTTATTGCTATTATTTTTGTGGTTGTTGCCCCGCTCTGTGAACCACACGCGTCACCTCAATGAACGCTAAGTGGCAGACCGACCACCCCCTTCCACCCGTAACCCCTATAGAAGGGAGTGAGACAGGCAGAGAGAGAGAGAGAGAAGAGAGAATGTGCCCCACTCCGTCCGCTGTTTAATTTTCGCATTTTCCGTTGAGCGTTTTCATCTTTGATTGACATACAAACAATTTAGCTCAATGGCACTTAAAGCACTAAAAGAACCGCAACAATGAAGCCACCCCCAAACCGCAACAATAAACATTCCATTTTTTTTTTTTTTTTTGATATTTTGTATTTATGGCAAAGATTCAGGCTCTGGGCCCAGGCTCTCCGGCTCCGGCTCGGGCTTGGGCTTGGGCTTGGGCTTTAAATTGATGTAGTGCCCACTAGAGATCTGCGCGAGCGGCGAGCGCTGCTGCTGCTGCTGCTGGTGACAACTGCAAAAACTGTTTGTCCAAGTGCTAAATGGAAACTTCCTGCAGCAAATTAACAACGACGACCACCAGCGTGGAATTTGTTTTTTTTTTTCTTTTATTTTCTCCTCTTTTTTCTTTATTTTATTCTTTTTTTTTTGATTTTTGCATCTCGCGGCCGCTGCAGCTACGAATCAATCAACTCAAGTGTCAGTCTGTGTGCCGAGTGTGTGTGTATGTGTGTGGTCCACTATCAAAGGGCGAGACCGCCGCCCAAATGCATTTGTTGTAAGTGGCCGTGTCTATGCCGCTGCCGCTGCCGCCGTCACCGTCACCGTCACCGCCGCCGCCGTCTCTCCGCGTACACAGGTGAAATTTACCACTTCGATGGGTAAAAACAACATTTGAATGCGACATTCGAAGCCGGCCAAGAAGATGATTTTGGACGGATGTCGGGACTCTGGGCACTGGGCTCTCTAGGCTCTTCACCCTCTACACACTGCGTGTGTGTGTGTGTGTAAACAGCAAAACGACGGATCAGCTCGAACTCAACTCGGTTTGAATCGGAACGTATCCGCTGGTTCGGACTGTGATTTACCTTTACCTTTACCTGCTGACCAACGACGAATCGGCAACGTCACATCGCATACGCATATGCATATGTGTATATATATATATATATATATGTATATATGTATATATATGTCTTGTATTGGTATGGCCCGAAATAGTCGGTGCCTTTTGCCTTAGACTTGCCGCTCTGTCAATATTTTGCTTATATGCCCAGTCCGCCAGCCATTATAATGGCTCCCATTACCTGTCCAATGCCAAAAAATATAGAAAACAAAAAAAAAAAAAAGAAAAAATAAGGTAAAAAGAAAACCTTTAACAACGCTGTGGTAGGTGCGCTCAAGTGGCAACTTGTCTAGGAGACAATTTTCCTATCGACAGCTTTGAAGTGCAGCGACATTCAAAACTTTTTTTCAACAAGTATTCCAGCATGGAGCACCATGTGACAGGGTCATCATCGTCATCATCGTCAGACGCTATTGAAGCAGTTGACTGCGACTGCTAATTAATAGTAAATGTTCTCCAATTAGAAACTGTGCCCCAAATTCAAGTTAGTTTTTCGTCCGAGTTCAAGTGGAAATTGATAGTCTAATGAGGTGTCACCACACGTACTCACAAATCGCCTCCTTTCGGCTAATTGTGGGGCATGTTTCTCGAACTTTCAAGATTTTCCCTTTTAACTGGAAATTATTTGATAAAAAGTAAACGCTGAATGAGCTCCGCTTCATATAAAACGATATTTTAAGCAATTCCTTTGGCACATCTTCTGCAGTTTTCATATTTTCAAGCAATTTTTTATTATATTTCACTCAGTCTTCTTTTTAATAATAAAAGTGTTAAGATCCTCTCGCAAACCGAAGTTTAAATACCCTTTCACTCTGCTTGTAGGGTAACTAAATAACTGATTTTGAACGTGATGAATGGTGTAAATTGAGATTTTGATTGATTGAAAAACCTTTTTAAATAATTTATGGGTTTTATTACACAGCATTGTGGAAATATATTTGTAGCTTACTCGTAAATATTATACACATTTAAATTGGGAATATAAAGTATAAAATATCCGACATATCCAATAAAACAATGGTAATTTTCTGCTTTTTTTTTAATTTTCATTGATTCATTTTGTTTAAAGCTTGCATAAAATTTCAATCGCTTTTGTTCGAGCTTTGTAAGAGCTTGTACAAAATTCGTTTTTATACTCTTACCGAGGGTCTTATAGCTTTGTCAGGGAATTTGTGACGCTTTGAAAAAGGAAATGGAATATAAAATTCCATAAGGAATATATATATATATATAGGAATATATTTATATATTTAAGGAATATAATTAAGGAATATATATATATATATATATATATATATATATATATAAGGAATATATTATTGAACAAAACGATGAAGATAGTTGATATAGCCGTGTCCTTCTGAAGCTGTTCTCCCAGTAATAAAAAATGAAATACCTATAGAAAATTAATATAACTATGAACTATACAGCAGAGGATAACAATCTCACAATCCTTGAAATTGACCTAAAAATCTGAAAGAAGAAATTGACTCTCCTTTTTTTTGGTCAGATATCATAATAAATATTTAATATTTGTCTTTTAATACAAAAACAAGAGAATATTTGTGCTAGAATCATTATTTATGTTTAGTAAAATCCTCACTTGATTTGGAAGAAGAAAAACAGAACATTATGGTTCCCCCCTCCTCCATATATTAATTGTTTTTATCTCCAGATTTTACTATATTGGAGATAATTGAAGAGCGAAATTCTTGTTTACATTTTAAATGAATAATTTGATAAACTCTCTTTGTGAAACAATAAAATATCGAAAATTGATTTGTCTATTTGGACGATCGATAATGCTCGCAAGATCAAAATTCCGGCTAAAATTGTCGAATTGTTTGCATTATTTATAGCTAGTTATTTGGCCATTTGGGCATTTCCATTCGCAGTCGTCTTTTGAGGAGCAGGCACGAAATTCATGATAATATTGCTAATGATAAATCGCATGCTTAGCCAGAGAAATAACCAAGTAGATAAATGAAATATGAATTGATTACGTGGCCAATGTGATTAGCACCTTTAACACCTTGCGAATGCGAATGGCTAACACATTTAAAGCTAACTGCAGCTGGCCAAAAATTAGCAAATCAGCCAACTGAGAAAGTGCCGAGAGTTTTCTCAGCTGCCTCTCCCCGCCTCCCCCCTCCCATTCAACTAACCATTGCAGTGTGTGTGTGTGTGCGTGTGTCTGTGTACGCATTTGCATTTGTATCAGATTATGAGCCACAAACATTTTCGGCCATGTTTGTTTACTTAGCTCCGCCTCGTCGGCTTCACAGTGTGCGTTCGCCTGCGACTGTGTGTGTGTGCTGTGACGCTCTTTGTGCCTGTGTGAGTGAGCGGCTGTGCCCGCATCTATCTCTTTGCGTTCATCAGTCTGTGTGTGTGTGTGCGTGTGTGTGTGTGCCTCTGTGTGAGCGTGTATAAGTGTGTATCTCAGGCGCATCAAAAGTCGCTCTTGCGCATGTCTTCTGCGCCGGCTGCTCGAGCAGTTTGCACTGCAATCTGCTCGCATTAAAGCAAACTTCTTGAGCGACCCTCTGAAACGCCATTTTCGCAGTGGCCGAAAGTGAACGAAAATCAATTTCTGCAGCTAAAAATGAACACAAATTTCTAGCGATTCGATGATGAATTATTTATGTTTTACTCCAACGCTGCGAAATGCAGCTGCAAAACATCCATCGAAGACCTGAAATTTCTTGGCTGAATGCACGCTATTTAAACGGGTTTTAGAGGCTTTTAAAGGGTGTAAATAAGAAGGGACAAACTTACATACATAGATATATATATATATTGATCAGAAAGATGGGATGAGTCAATACAGCCACGGTCGAAAATGGGGATATTGTAGAAGATATCGTAGAAGATACTGTTCTGAGATACTTTGAGATACTTAAGAGAAACTCTCCACATAAAAGTTTTGGGATGATTTCTACGTCTTGTCGGGGCTTTATAGTTGTACATTATAGTAAATTATAGTAATCTACATCGTAATCTAAATCGTACAATTGATCTAAACCCTCCCTGAGGTTTGACCCTTATAAAGTTTAGATATGAATGTGCTGTTAAGGTACTACTCTAGCTATATATGGATTCAATCCTATACTGATAATAAAAGCAAAGAAAGGGAAATTTACAAGGGTATTTAATGCCTCAGGTTGTTGTGTTTTATAGCCTTAAAAGGTATTAAAGGCTATGCCTTTTTATACCCTTGACTTGTTTTGAAATCTATCCCTATACAGAGTTAAACTTCATTTTGGAATAGAGAAAGAAATCTAAAAGATTTGATATTATTCAACTTAATTGAATGCTATAAATTTAATTTAATAATTTAAGAAAATGCCTCAATTCGATAAAAAAAAATTTCGAATCATTTAGTACAGTGGGAATATGAGCTAAAATTTCTAAGAATTTTAGATTGCCGTGCAAAACTATTCACGATTTATGTTCACTCTACATTCTTTTAGGCTACTTCACTAGGAATCTATCTAATAGATTAAGTAATATATCCCATAATATAAAATATATAAAATAATATAATCCCATAATATAATCTACTATTCTGTATCAGTCATTGAACAAAGGCACAAACTCCAATTATTCCTAAATATTAATCGAAAAACATCTCCAACTGAATCTAGGCTATAAGTTCTACTCGTTCCATGAGTTCGCATGAATACATCAATTTTGGATTGCCGCCTATGGAATCTGGTTAAGGATTCAAGCTCCTCCAGAATGTATTTTTGTTAGAGTCTACGCGACTGGGAGGAAGATAATGTGATTGTGCCATCCATCCTCTCATTCGACTAACTTAAAGCAAACCAGCTGCAACTTAAAGCAAAGAGAAGACCCCCCCCCCCATTCCCATGCTCCAACTTTAGAGCCCTGTTGGTGGGGGTGTGAGGAGCCTGCACCAGGATCCTAATTACATTTTACTAGATAAATTGTAAACTTTTTCTGTGCGCGTTGCAATAGCAGCGGAGGCGGCAGAAGTAGCAGGCAGCAGGCTGGCAGCAGGCAGCAGCTTCTTCCCAACAGTTGAATTTTGTTTGAGTTCTTTGCGTCGACGTCGACGTTGACGCCAACGCAGACGCAGACGTCGACGCTGGCAGCGTCTTCGTCTTTTACGCTGCTGAGCAAACAAACGCAACGCACCAAGCCGGTCGGTACGGGGCGGCACAGAGCGAGGCTGCTTTCCCTTTAAATGTGAGTGCGTCTGCTCTGCTTGAGGCACCCTGTATAACTTGCCACACGGTTTACGTGCAGCGTTTGTAAGCATATTTCCGGCAAACGGATGTCTGCAGAAGCAGCAGCGGCAAATGTTGGCTCCGGCCAAACGAGCTACGTTTCCTCAATCCCCTCCCCACCCCTTTGCCTTTGCCTTTGCCTTACCCCGCACCGCAGGCTCCTACTCTTCTACGCTTCTGGCTTGGATCGTTCGTTCTCTGCCTCTGATACGAGATACGAGTAGAAAGTCAGTCAGTGCCGGTTACACATTTTCAAAAGTGCTTGCTGCAACAGCTCACTGCCATTAGTCGACGTCAAGAGTGGGTCGAAGGGCGGGGAGTGGGCTTGAATGGGGCGGTGGGTGGGCGTGTAGTGCTTCTGGCCAGCAGCAGCAGCGGCTGTGGCAGCAGCGTACGGTGCCTGGCGCTATGTGTTGCACTTCAACTTGGCGTGCGTGTGTGTGCGAGTGTGTGTGTGTGCGAGTGTGCGTGTGTGTGTGTAGTTTTGCGCAAATATTTGCATCTGGAATATTTGCGCGCTCCATCATAATTCAAACACAGATGCGCTGTTTGTAGAAGAGCAATCATTTTGACATGCAACTCGCTTCAAAACCGAATTAAGTGGCATTCAGTATCAGCCAGGAGCAGGAGCAGGAGCAGGAGCAGGAGCACACCAGCAACCAGCAACCAGCTACCAGTTCGCTCGACCATATGGTGGGTAAAGGCCGCCCCAAGCACAGACTTAAACCCAAACCCAAACCCCAAAAACTGGGAAACAAACTCCCCACAGCTGCTGCCTTGATTGACAGTGATTGACGCGCACGCAGCGGCAGCGGCCATAACAAAAAAAACCATTACAAAATCAGAATGTAAATTTAATAAACACTTTAATAACCCACTTACAAAAGTTGAAAAAAGATACTTTAACTAGCAAAAGAACAACTGTTTTTTTTTTCATATCTATATAAATTGACTCTGGAATCGTGGAATATTATATGACTCAAATAGTTATCTAGCAGCTTTGAAACAGCTTTTATAGCAAAGACTAGCACCAAGTAAAGCTTAGAAATATAAGTGGTAGGCGTCTCAGCTAAATCGGTTATGGGCAATGTCTTTACTAAATCCCAGAACAATTCAAGGTTTGAAACACAACTAAATTTCCTACCTTTGGGCAATTTTAACAACTGGTCACATTAAACACACATTCATATGGTTTACTATTAAAAAAAACCTTTAAGACTGAATTAAATGCATCATGTGAATTAAAATAAATATAAAAATATATAAAAATACTAGAATAATACACTCACCATAACTCGTCCGTGGTGAAATTAACCATGAGATGGTGTAAAGGTAAACGACGTATCATAGATTCCGTTATACAATGAGCATGCAGTTTTTATGAGTTTATTCACTTTGCACTTAAAAAAACATTTACTGGATATATTTTGGTATTATTGCACAGAGTTTTTAAGCGATTTACACTAGACTTATCCTGTGGTGAAATTACCTATCCATTTGATGGTGTAACGGTAAGCGACGCATCAAAGATCCCGTTATACTATGAGCAAGCAGTTGTTATGAATTTATTCACTTTGCACTTAAAAAAACAGTAACTGGACCTATTGGGGTATTATTGCACACACTTTTTAAGCGAATTTCACTAAACTTATCGCGATAAAAGCAGCGCGCGCAAAGAAAATTAATCCGGCAAGGGGAAACGCGATCACAGAACATTTACAGCGCGGTGCAAGCACAAGACTGGCAAAACAGACATGCCAACCTAATTTCTTATTGGTATTTCTGCGTTAAGCGTGTGCGGTCACACTGAAAACAGAACCATTCACGAGGAGGGAAACAGTGAGATGAATTACACAATAACTGCGATATTTTGAAAGAAATCAATGTAAAGTGAAATTAAATTAAATATGTTAAATATAACTGCGATTTACCGATTGAGCAACACATTGCGACAACGGCAGCTTCATACCGGCATTACGAGACTGAAGCGGCGAAAAACCGCCGAGGAGAAGGTGAGACCTGATCGCATGGATCAGAATTCACAAGGTGACTCAAGGCAAAGCTTGCTGACGTCACAAATTTAAAACTATTTTGAATATATAATTTTAAAAAGTAATTTATTATGTAAATAAATACTTATTTACTCTTATTTAAAGTTTAATTAATATAATTTGAATTTTAAAAAGAAATTTGCTATGTAATTAGTCAAAATCCAACTGTGACGTCACAATGTTCTCTTCGGCCTTCGCAGAGAGCAATTTGCACAGACTTGAATCACCTTGTAATTGCTTTTATTCATTTGTTTTGAAAGGAACATGCTGATTTAATATATAAATAGAAATCCCCCAGAATTATAGAGTATTCGCCAAAGAAACTCCAGTCGACCAATGGAGCACCCAGTGCCATAGACATCTGGCGACACATGAGCGTTGCTCAGCTGGCAAAGACATTGCAACGACCTTTGGGTGAGTGTAGAAGTTAAAGCAATCAGAGGAAGAAGAGTATTAATATAGTTTGTCCTTTCAGACGATGTGCAGGAGGCGATGCTGTATGTGCGGGGTGCGGATAATATTGAACCTGCTGCCAAGCTGGAGGATTTAAAGATTATTCAGGAAATCGCTAAGAAATTGGGCGCCAAAACAAGAATTGTAGCCGCGCCCGAAACAACTGTCGAGGATGAACACAAGGAGCGTGATGTGACGCCCAGGCCAACTGCTCCGCCAGAGCTGCTCAAGCATCGACCACCCGTAGTGACTGTAATGGGACATGTGGACCATGGCAAGACTACGCTGTTGGATTCGTTGCGTGGTGCAGATGTGGCTGCTGGTGAGGCTGGTGGCATTACCCAACATATTGGCGCCTTTACGGTTACCTTGGAAAACGGCGAAAGAGTCACCTTTCTGGATACACCTGGCCATGCAGCGTTCAGCGCAATGCGAGCACGTGGAGCCGTTGCAACTGATATAATTGTGCTTGTTGTGGCCGCCGAGGATGGTGTTATGGCCCAAACTCGTGAAGTCATTCAACTGGCCAAGGAGGCACAGGTTCCTATAATTGTAGCACTGAATAAGATTGATAAGCCTGAGGCGAATATTGTAAGAGAGATGTCAATGCTACTGTAAATGCATCCGCTGATACATATCTTGTTTTAGGAGAAGAGCAAACGAGAATTGGCCCAAATGGGCTTGGCACTGGAGGAGCACGGTGGCGATGTTCAAGTTATACCCATTTCAGCGCTTAAGGGGACCAACTTACAGCTGCTGGCGGAGGCTGTCAGCACACAGGCTACACTCATGGGCCTCAAAGCAGATCCCACTGGCCTTGTTGAGGGCATTGTCGTCGAGTCCAAGACAGATCCACGCCGTGGAAAGCTATCTACAGCCATTGTCTCCCGCGGCACATTGCGCAAGGGTTCGATTCTGCTGAGCGGCCAGGCGCACGCCAAAGTGCGTGGTCTCTTTGATCACAATGGTCAGCCTTTGGTGGAAGCACCTCCGGGTACGCCTGTTGAAATACTGGGCTGGCGTGAGCTGCCTCTGGCTGGTGAGTTGATACTGGAAGTGGAGACGGAGGTGAGCAGCTCGAGCATTGGGCAATAAAACTTGTGTTCAAATATAATTTTTACTTTGCAGAAAAAAGCACATTCAGTTTTAAAATTCCGCGAGCACCAGGCACAGCTTGAGAAGATCGAATCCAGTAGCGATGAAATTCTTAAAAAAGCGGAGGAGCACGATGCGAAATACCGTGCGGCACGTGAGGCTCGTCGCCTGGCAGGACGCTTTAGAACGCGAGGTGGCCAACGAGTAAAACAGGTGGATGAGAACGAGGGCCTACCACGTGTCAGTGTCATCATCAAGGGCGATGTGCATGGATCTGTGGAGGCCATACTGGATGTGCTAGAGACTTACAATAGCAACGATCGCTGTCGTCTGGATATTGTGCACTATGGTGTAGGCAATGTCACTGAGGGTGATGTGGAGCTGGCGAAAGCCTTTAATGCCATTATTTATGCCTTTGCCGTGGAAGCACCTCAAAATAAACTGGCCAAGGATGTGAATGTAAAAAGCTACAATGTTATATATCGTCTGATTGATGATCTCAAGGAGCAGCTGAGCAGTAAACTGCCAGCTGTCGAAGTAGAGGAGCAGCTGGGCGAAGCCAATGTGCTGCAAAACTTCTTCATCAATGAGGGACGCAAAGAGATACCAGTGGCTGGTTGCCGCTGTACCAAGGGCGTTCTAAAGAAGACTCAAAGGTTTCGGTTACTAAGGGCTGGAGAGGTAATCTACGATGGTGCTTTGGAGTCCATGCGTCACTTGAAAAACGAGGTGGATTCCATTAAAAAAGATGTTGAATGTGGATTACGCTTTAAGGACACCAAGGTGCTGCCAGAGGCGGGGGATACGCTACAATGTTATACCACGCACATGGAAGCACAGCAAACGGATTGGGATCCTGGTTTTTAATGAATTGCCGCTTAAGCGTTGAGATTTCTATTGTTGTCGCTGCTTTTTTATCATTATTAAATTTATATATATATATATATATATATCTATAGTTTTGTATTATATATTGTGTATATAAAACAAATCCACTATCCGACTTCCTGTTGATCTTACTGCTGCTGGGAGCTGGGCGCTGGGCGCTGCCACTGCCACCCTTCACCCACATGCCTAGTGCTTAGGATAATGCCGCTGCCGCAGCGGAACTGTCGCTGATAAGCCGACGTCGACTTTGGCAGCGACTGCGTGCGCCCCTGGGCTGTCCATGTGCATGTCATGACGGAAGCTGCCTAAATGGGTCAAAGCAATGCTAAATGGAGTTCACCCACACCAAGGCAGAGACCCAACAGCCACATAGCAGCCTCAGAGCAGAGCAAAGGCAGTGCCAGTGGCAGCGGCAGAGGCAGAGCGTAGCGTTTTCTTCTTGCTTTTCTGATAAACGATTTCCGTTGAGGGTGGCCAATTAGCGCTTAGTTCTAGATTCATGAATGAGTGCTTTTTATTTAATACACATCGTATATATTTTATATATTCATTTTTATTCATACTTATTTAATATAATCGCCTTTTTGTATTAAACGCTTGCCTTGAAATTCGCAGATATTTTTCGCGCCGCGGCATACTTATTAGCTAACTGGAAGAAACTTTCCCCTAGCGGCTTCTATTCTTCTGATAAAAACTATTTATATTTAGGCATTGGATAGCGAAATTTATACAACTAACTGCAACATTGGTTCAAAATTCTGAGGAAATTTAATATTTCAAGGGATTTTACCCATTATTGAGATTTTGAGCTCCACAAATTTCCTATGAATTACGACAAATAATCAAAATTTAATAGGAAAAAAAACAAAATTTTTCTCAGATTTACTTAAATTGATTGCTTTAAGCCTAAACTTATTAATCCAAGTCAGGAATAGTAAAAGTGGAAGTGTTTGGAAAATGAAAAGTTTTGTAACATTAAAAAAAATTAATATGAACCAATTACTTTATTTAGTATCTCTTGAAGAAAAGTATCTATTATAAATGTATCTATAGATACTATACAAAGTATTCTATACTATAGTATTTCTTGGATGTAATTTAATCCTTTATGCTTTCCAAAAAACTTACTCATTTTTTGTGCAGATAAAATATGAAGAAAATAATCAATTTTTAAAGATATTTATTGATTCTAATTGAAATTTTTTTGGCTAACAAAATATATTTCACTATTCTTTGGTTTAAAAATTTTGCACAATTTTCTGAAAATAGTATTTTATTTTTATAGATTTTATATATATTATGCTACATAGAGATACCATACTATTTCTTGGTTGTAATTAGAATTGTCTATAGCTTATAAGAAAAACCCCGTAAAAGAATGATGTGGCTTAAGTAGAGCGAAATTTGGAATCCAAACCGAGAGATTAGTGTCAGTGTGCAGCATGCTTAAGCAAAAGCCTTCGCCTGTGGCTTGAAAATTCGACTACGAATACGAGTCTGATAACCGTATCATATGTCATAGAACTCCAAAAATAAAAACTAACGGAAACAGGGACTAGAGATTATGTTTTTTTTTCGTGGTTGTGATTCTATACGGAAGTTGGAAAAAAAGACGAATGAAATTGGAATGCGGAAATATATTGAGCAGACGAAACGGCTAAAATGTTCCAAACTGAGCAGAATTTATGAATGAATGCGAATAATTAGTTAATATAGTATTCGTAACAGATACAGATACAGATACAGATACAATCCATATATATATAGACATTCGATATGTCGGGACAATGACGCTCATGAAATTGTTGAATACTGAATGAATTTGTCCGACTGCAGACAGATCCCCCACCCTTGTGCAGATGCAGATGCAGATCATGTGCCCCGAATGTCTGTCCGTCCGTCTGTCTGTCCATATTTGTCTGACTTGTTAAAAAAAGAAAATCAAAGTAAATATGCACATGTGTTGTTGGCTGTAATTAAACCGAAATGGCTGCTGTATTCCAGTGTATATTATGACTAGGATAGGCGGCAAAGGGCAAATCTTGCAAAAGGACCCTCGCTCCCTAAATGCTGTCGACATGTGTTCATCATCGCTCATCATTAGGGGCGTCAAATGATCTTCTGACTGCCACTCCGACTCCTACTCCAACTCCAATTTCAATTGCGATCCCAACATGTGAGAGGAGACGACAGTAAATCACTGCCTCAATACTCAAACACTGCGATCGCAATCTCACACACGTGCAGGGCATAAAGATCAGTTGCAAAGTTGCAGAGAAACGGAGAAACAAATAGAGAGAGTAACAGGGAGAGAACCAGTTGGAGTGGAGATTGGAGAGCGAAAGGCAGTTGCGAATGCAGGCTAAAATATATAAAAAGAAGCCTCTGCGGAGTCAGTCTCTTGTGGGGGCCGTGAGAAGCCGGTTGCAGAAGGATTAAGACCAACTGATCGTTAACCGTTTAAACATAATAATACACACAAAGGTTCCCTTCAAAGATCTCAAAGACCGCACTTAGTTGGTCGCTCCGAAAACCCTTTATCCAGTTTGGGGCTGATTAGAGACAGCAACAAAATAATAAAGCAACGGAAACAGTAGAAGCCCGCTGACTATGGCGCTATCGCAACTGCTGCTGGCTTGACGCCGACAGCAACGTCGACGGCGACGCAGACGCAGACGCAGTCGCCGAATGAGACGACGCCTTGTGGTGCTGCAGCAGAATTAGAGCGATCGTCTCGTTCAGTTGCTGGCGTGCGCTCTAACCCTGCGGGTGTGGTGTGATCGTGATCGTGTAGCGAGTGTATCAAAGGACGAGCGACAGATTCAAAGGACAATCGACAACTTCAATCAAAAAGTCCTTTGTCTTCTTTGGCAATGCGCAAGCGCAAAGTGCAATATAAATGTTCATGTGTTAAATGTGCAATAAATAATTGAAACTCAACTCAACTCAACAGTAAATAAAGCAGTAGAGAAATAAAGAGAAACATTTCAAGTGCCTCGCATTCAAATTGTAAACTTCTTTATAATAATATTTGTGCAAGGAATTCAACAAGAGCGGCGCGAATCAACGCTGTCGATTAATACAAGTCAGCGGCGAAATGGATTTATCAAGGCGGTTGCGGTAAGCATCTGACAAATATGTATCCAATAGATACAATCGACAGCCGCAGCAGCAGCAGCAGCAGCAGATACACCAACCATCCATCTATCCATCTATCAGCGAGTGGAGTTCGCTCGCGTGTTTGGCATGAAATTGATTCCTTTTGTGTAGCCCACAAATTACACTGTCAATGCGAATTTTAATTTCATTTCAACTACATGAGCAAACACTTGACTTGGCTCTCGGCTCCTGCCTGGCTGCCTGGCTGGCTGGCTGTGTCCTGCTTGCTACACACATGTGTGCTTGTATCTGTAGCTGTGTCTGTATGAGGGTATATCCTTCCGCCTTCGGTACGTGTTGTTGGTGGCGCAACAGGCGCTTCTCTATTGACTCAACGCGACTGCTATTATCATGGCCATCATTTTGTTTGCCTGCCAAATTACATTATCCACTTAATTGAAGTTTTTTAATGAAAATTGCAACAGTTTTCAAATAATTTGAAGAGTATCCTTTGCTTTGCCCCTCACAAATAATCAATCTATTTAAATTTGGTAAACAAGTTTTCTCTTTCAGAAAAGAAGTTTGAACTGAAACGTTTGCTTCTTTTATGAATTTCTTTGTAGTCTCTTTATATTTCCGAGAACTTTTATATGAGCAATTGCGAACAATAAAAGCGAAATATATATTCAGCTAAAAAAAAAAATTGGCTTTAATTATAAATAAGTTTTAATGTTTGAAAGCGAATGAAGTCATACGTTTCCATGGATTTTTTTTAAATTTCAAATAGAATGTTTGGCCTTAAACATGTTTCTTCAAATTGAATGAGCCAAAACTTATGATTCGAATTAAAACAAGGTTTCATTTTATTTTTTGGGTAAATATTAAACACATTGCAGTAGAGTAGAGTGACGTTCAAAGTTCTGGTGGCCCACATTTCACCATTGAAATTTCCGGCTAAAAAATCTACTCATCTACTCACATGGCCAATACGCTCTCTATCGCCCAATCGATTGTGTGTGTGTGTTACCTGTAGGCAGCGGCCTTTTTGTTGGCTTTAGAAATATGTGTGCGAACACAAAAATCAAATCAAAATTTCGGTATTGAAATGTAAATATTTATGCCCCAAGAGTTGCGTCTAAATTGTGTGCCCAGCGTAGGTGAAGTGCGTGCGCTTTGAAGTGCTCCCGAAAAAAAACCGAAAAAATCGAAAAAAAATAAAACCCCCAAAGCAGCAAAAAGAAAAGAAACAGGCAACAGAAACAGGCATAAACCTGACTGGGTAGTCAGGTTAAAGTTGACGGCTGACTCCGCTGATGATCTTGATGAAGCCCAAGTAGTAGAAGAAGCAGCAGCAGCTGAAGCAGCAGAGGCTAAAGCAGTTGTTCAGTTGTTCACGCACACGACGCGCCGGCTGGATATATCTTTTTATATGATCTAAAGCATAGCCATTTGGCAGTTGACCGCAGCAATGCGTGCGTTTTATTTTTGGCCAAAGTCATAAAGTTGCCGACGCGACGCGGTGGCCAGGCCGACACAACAGCCCAGCCAGAAACTTGTTCCCTATATGTTCCCAGCCAGAGGCTCTGGCCAACTGGCAGTTAGCGCATCTATTCGTCAAGTATTTTAAAGTTTTTCGCGAAAAACGTTGCGTTTGCCACTTGAAGAGGAAAATTCTATGCGATGTCAAAGGCAGGCAGCAGGCAGCAGGCAGCAGTCAACAGTCAACAGCCACCGAGGCCGTTTTTTTTTTTTAATTTTTTGTTTTTTGGGCCCGCTTTGTTCGCCGGAATTGCGTCAGAATGTGGCCAACACATGACCCGTTTAGCGCTGGCTTATGCCAAAGGCGACAACAACACGTGTTTGGTTATAGATTCAATCAAAATTCGCAGTAATAAAGTCTTTTAAGAATTTCCCGCAAACATACTGTAAAAATGTATTTATAATTGAAGAAAATTCACCACTATAACACCATTTTTTTTCTCATTTTTTTTCCGAATTTTCTTTGGTTTTCATCTATAACAAGTGCTTTAATCTTTCAACTTGAAAATATCTGCCTAGGAAAGCTTCAGATTATATATTTACTCTAATTTGTTTGGGCCGGGTCAATAGACAATAGACATAGCAATTATGTGTCTAGTTTAATGGCACAAACCAAACATTTTAGGGCACTTTTAGGCCCATTAACTGGCCAAAAACACAGCTGAAAACTTTGCGACTCGTGACGTGACGTCTTTGAACTTGACTCAGTTGCTGCCGATGTGATGAGTTAAAGATCAGTGTTAGAAAACAGAGAATAGTAAACATAATTTCAGTTAAATTGAATTTTGGCATACAGAAATATAAAGTACATAAACAAAACTTGGATTATTCATTGTTTAATAGAAATGTGTGTCGATCAGGTTGATATATGGCCATGCCAAAAATAAAATCTTGCCTATTATGTATACGATCTGTGGCTGTATCTGTAGCTGTAGCTGTTCTCTCTGCACAGTGTTTGTTATGTTTTAACTATAATTTTTTCTTCGAAAAGCACTAATTTTCGGCCAGCAGCAATTGTGGCAACAACTACAGCATATAGTTTGCTCTTGGCCAAATTGTTTATTAAGTGTTTTGTGTGCTTTTAACCAAGTATAAACAATAAATTCCCCAAAAAATCGATGCTGAATCGATGAAAATGATACACGCAAGCAGGCAGGCAGGCAGGCACACACGGAGCCTGCAAAATCATGCACACGCAAGAATGAACACGATAGCCCAAGGCGTAAAGAGCAAAGATCTATAAACACTCCGGTTGCATAATTGAGACTTAATCACTATAAATAAATCGTTTAAACAAATGCTCTTCTAATGTGCTAGTTGCCCCCAGGGGTGCCATTTCCAGCCATGTTGCTGTTGCCCCTGTTGCTGCTGCTGTTGCTGCTGCTGCTGGTGCGAAAAATACGCCGGAAATGTGCTTAAAATTTGATGTTGAGTAAGCGTGCAGTTGTGCAAATTGGAATTAATGGGAATATCGAATGATGCGGCAAATGAGCAACAAATGAAATGCAACTCTACCAAACACTTAGACAAAAGAAACGCCTGTTACGAGCCTTCCACGGCTCAATTACAAACCAAGTTCATGGCGGCCATGCCGCATGCCGCATGCTGCATGGTGCATTTGCAACATGTGTGCGATTGCAGTGCTCTACTCTGGCTATGGCCCCCCCCCAGCTAATGATCATCATAAGCTGGCAAAGATCTGCAGATCTTTCTTGTTCCCATGACTTTATATGTTTTATGCTTAATTAACAAAGGCTGCCGACGTCGCAGCGTTTAATTATTCCATGTGCCCAGCGCTAAATCAAATGCTTTGGCCCCTGTCGCAAATATGTTAATTTTTAGCCCAAAAGCAGCACACACAGCCACATATATAGCAGTATACATATGTCTCTATATACTCTTATATATGTACGTAATTAAATCGATAGTCGACGTCGACGTCGCCGGCGACTATAGGCTACAGGCTATACACAGATCCCAGGCAACAGTCCGAGCGCATTTTCAAGAGGTCGACGCACGCTGCAACGCGGAAGATAAAAAGGATGCCCCAAAACAAAACACACGCAAAAATATGCCGTCACAAAATTGCAGGGGCTGAACAGGCCACAGTACCAACAAAAACCAAAAAATAAACAAAAAAGTAAAACTGAAAACTGACGGCAAAAATATCCAAAATTTCTGCAAGAAGGCAAACGTTGGACAGGGGACAGCGCGAGGGGAGGTCAACGAGATGCGTCACATGCAGCAGCAGCAGCAGCAGCAGTAAAAATGTGCCTAAAAAGCTGTGCTGCCAGCAACAGCAGCAGCACCGGCAGCAGCAGCAACAGCAACAAGTGAAACAGCGAGTAGACAGGGCAAAAAACCATAAAAATGTTTTGACTGCCGGCTAAAGAGGCGAGCTGCAAGTTGTTGTTGTTGCTATTGGTGAATGTTGCAGACGTGACTCAAATTCTGATGAAAGAACAGCAGCAAAAGCAGCAGAAAACCCAAATTGAAATCAAAAAGGGAGACACAGGATAAAAACTTTACGACACTTTGCAACTGCAGCTGATTGCAACATTATTGAGCTTTTACCAGTAACTCCTTCAGTACTCACTCCTTTACTTCTTCTAAATGGCTAAATTCCTCAGCTGCCAACAGTCATCTAATAGTTCTAAGCAGAATTTGCTGGAATTCTTGCCGTTCCTCAGTGCTAAGAATAACAATTCTCCAGCTGATAATTGCGTAATAAATCAATGTCTTCTGCTCTTCTACATTTTGGCTGTCCGAATAGTTACTTAAAATGTAGCACAATTCGCGCTGATCCCATTCCACGAGGCAGCAGTTATTATAAATAACTGCAATAGTTCCTTCTCCCACTTGATTTCGCTTCTGAAATGTATAATTTATGGTCATCTTGAGTGAAGAAATCCACATTTCCTTTTTAATGAAGAGCACGCAATCAACAGAAATACTCTTTAATATGATTTAGGAAGAGAAGACAGGCGTGCTAAATTGTAGTCTTAAATTTCTTAATTTAAGTTAGAGTCGTACTTAAAAAATCTAAGTTTCATTCGTAGTTTTTCATTCCAAGTCAAGTATTGAAGAGGATCCCTTTTCTTACTAGATTTAAGTACGAACCGGCTTACTAGGAACCCATAAATCTATCTAAGAATTCAACCAAATAATAGAATTGTTAGATTCATTAGATTTATTATTAGAAGTATTGAATAAAGTTAGAAGCAGAATAGCAATAAGTGGAATATCGAAGCTTTTGAGGCTGCTGGGAAACGATTCAAATTCAAAAAATCTTGATTTAATCCCATTTTTTAGTCTCTCTTACTTTACTTATAGACTTTCAAGATATTGTGATGAAATTTTCAAGAATAAGTTCTCATACATCTGGGCAATATATCATAGATCATATATATCATGGGATAATAAATCGAAAATAAAATAGTTGCCCGTGCCATTTGCTATCCTTTTCCAGATATCTCCACTTGATTCGAGAATTTTAAAAGTCCTCTTACAGCTACTGCAAGGGAGAAAGGTAGAAAATCTTATTACTTTTTCTTCGTAGATAAATAGTTTAACCTGAAGTATATAGAAGTATATATAGAAGTATATAGTATATATAGTATATATACTCTTAAAGCAAATTTAATAACTTCAATAGGTTCTCTACTTTATGAAATACTTGAAAAACAAAATATGACCAGGGCTAATTGCTTAAATGGAATTTTAGTATTGTAGAGAAAAAGATGATAATTTACAACTTGTGGCTTCACTGCCAATGTTTACTTAGTAATTCTTTGCAGGGCATTAAAGGGTATACGAGTACCCTGTATAAGTAGAGCAGAGAGAAGTATTTTATGAAAAATTCTGCACCTTTCTTTCTTGAGTTTTTTCTATGTTTCTTTATTAATGCTGAGTGTCTAATTTATTAGCTATATAGTTAAGTAAATATCTATAAAAATTCTAAAGGTAATTATGTGTTGAAATATGCCAGAGAGCATGGAGCATCCTGTGAATCTATTTTTAAAAATTATACCACATTGAACTGACTGTTTATCGTACAAACTCTGTGCTCATCTCTGTACCAAAGTTCAGAAACAGAAAACTTTATGATTTTCAGCTTTATTTTGTTGGTGTTCTATGAGTGTGCTATTAGTTATGAGTACTCAGAGAGTAGTACTTGTATATTTGTTTATATATGTGGATATATTCTCGTATTGTACTCGTACAACTTTTGAGCCACTTGAGCCAGCTTGTTGCAATCTTGTTACAAATGAGTTGGGCAAATAGAAATTTGCCAATGTTTGCCTGCCTGTGCCTGCGGCTGGGCTGGGCTGAAGTGGGAAAGTGAGGCGTCTAGGCGGCATTATGATGACTCTAATTAGCTGTGTGGCATCTTTTTGTTGCGTTGTTCGGTTGAGTTTCCCATATTGCACTTCAAGTGGCTGCCCGACTGCAAATGCAACATTTGCCATAAAATTTTGTTTA
Organism: Drosophila repletoides; assembly: GCA_018150835.1. Lineage (NCBI taxonomy): Eukaryota > Metazoa > Arthropoda > Insecta > Diptera > Drosophilidae > Drosophila > Drosophila repletoides. The sequence continues at coordinate 7,000,942 of JAECWQ010000100.1, forward strand.
CAATTTTGTTTGTTGTTATTGCCAAGTCAAACATTTTGCTCGCCTCTCGGCTGCTGGCGGGCAGAGTGAAGTTTATGGGTCAGTAAGTTGTTGCAGCAGTCCGCAGTAAAGTGAAAAGCACAGCAGCAGCAGCAGCAGCTGCTGCAAACTCTCCCTTTCTCTCTTTCGAACTTCATCCTCATCCTATCTCTTTCCAACAATCTTTGGTTGAGCTTAGCACTGCAGTGCTGTTTGCTCATTTGCTTTGCTCGTCGGTTCAAACGCGTGACAAATATTTCATTAGGCATTTATGCAAACTTTGTTGCTGTTGCTGTTGCTGTTGCTGCTGCTGCTGCTGTTGCTGTTGCTGGAGTGCCTCTTAGCCCCAAAAAGCAGCAGCAACTTTGTTGCACACACACACAAAGAGGCGACTGTTGCATAACCCTGCCTGCTAGCTGCTAGCTGTGGGTACGTGTGTGTGTATATGCATTATAATGTTTATTATTTTCACTACTCAATTAAGTTTAATTAATTTTGAAATTGATAATTGCATGGACATGCTCTGCAAGTGTTTGGCTGCCAGTCAAAATGGCAACCAAAAGGAAAGGAGCCCTGCCTAGCCGAGCTGAGCTCTCTGTCTACTGTATGACTGCATGGCTATGCCCTGCTTTATGTAAATGCAATTAAAATTTCAACAATGCAAACATTTACTTCCGTTGCAACAAATGTCGACGCAACGTCGCAGCATCCTCATAGAGTCATCTTCATACAGCAGCAGCAGCAGCAGCGGCAGCAGCAGCAACATTTACCTTGCCGCACCTCAGCCACAATTTGGCGTTTCGCATTAGTCTGTGTTTGTCTTGCGATAATTGTATGACTATGTAATTGTATTTGCACGCCTTTATATATATATACGTCTATATATCTATAAACTCGCATATATTCGTATAAGTGAGTGTAGGATTTGGAATAGCAATATCAACATATCCTTCCAACTAATGAGGGTAAGACAGTGCGGCTCAGGTTGCACATAATTGCTGGGGCCAAATAAACTCGACTCTCTGCCACAGTCAAATGAGGCTGATTAACTCAAATACTTTGTGTTGGTTGAAGGTGGCCTTTAAATTGTAGATTCTGCTTTACTTTCATCAGACAGAGTATGACAAATATTTTGTATACTGGTAATTTAAATGCCTTTTAATTTGTTGCAATTAAATCTGTTGCACTTCCATCGAATAAATGCCAACATTTCTTACAATCAACACTGAAAACGAAGGGGGCACCAAGAGTCAAATGATTGCAGCTGCTGCTGCGGGGGCAGGGCTGGTGCATTCCATCTTCATCAAAGGCCCCGGAGCTGCAAAATGAGCCTTCACTGGAGCTGCTGCGGCATCTGCATTCGTGGTACGCACAAATGTTGCATGCTGCACTTTTTTATATGCTCTCAGTTCTTGTACATTCCCCGATAGTTTTTAAATAGAATGCATTGCTGACTGCCCCAACTGTTGCCACAGCTCCTCTGGGTTAATCAAGTGGCATGAGAAAAACTACTTCGCAAAGAGTTGCCCCTTCCTTTGGTGGCTGCTGGCCTAAGTGGGGGCGTTTACTTGCCTCGACCGCGTCGATGAGTCATGTCCCTGTTAACGTAAACAAATCAAACGCTGTCTTTTTTCTATCTTCAGGTGTGTGTTCTGCCTTCAATTTATTTTAGTTGCTCAGATTTTTGTTTAGATTCTACTTGCTACACTTTTCTTTTTTTCTGTGTTAGTTTTGACTTTTGTTTAGCATAGGATTTAAGTGTAATTTGGTTGTTGTTCTTGAGCTTGACGGCTGTGGGAGAAGTGCACGTTCTTATGGGGAGTAAGTGTTCTATTATTGTTGTTGTTCTAATTGTGGAGGTTCATTAGCTGCCGCGTTATTTATGATGGCCATTGCAACATTTTAGGCCGCAAATGCACTTGTTGCTTGCCACATACTTACATATATATATGGACTTCCATAGGATGTGAAGTGAATTTAAACAAACATCGACCCCAAAGGGTGCGACCCCAATTTAGGGCTACAAACTAACATTGGAAGTTGTCGAATGATGCTTGTAACGAACAGTAAAAAAATAAGATATATTCCCCACTATATATTATTGGGGGGAATACTCTGTATCCACTCGTCACATGTGTTTGGATTCCAGAATAAATTGTCTCTGGAAGTAAGGCTCCTTTATTAAGTGCCTTCCATTTGTATCGATCATCAGGTGTTTTATCTCTCTTTGAAATGTTGATGTTAAACCGCTGTGTTTTGAAACCGGATGTCAATTTTGAGGTAACTTGATAGATAACATGTTATTTTATATGTGTATATTGCATTCTTAGAGAGTAACTAACTACCTATCCATACTAGTCATAAGTACTTGAAGCCAGGCAACTTTTCCCATTGTGTAGCTGAGATTTAACGAAGAGCAGAAAGCAAACAATGCACTCCATTGTTTGATTGTTTAAATGGAATCCTTTCTTTACGGCTTAACTGGGTCTGTTAATTGAAGCATACCACGTGTGGAAAGCTGCCGTGCCTTGATCTTGGCCATTAGTGCAGTCAGTTAGTGCCCCAGATTGATGCCCATAATCCGATTGGGGGCCCAAGACAAAGGCTATGCTTCTCCTTCTCAGCAGCATAATAACAAACAAACACACACAAACAGACAGACAGACAGACATATATTAACCTGAACATGGACTTGATGATATCTTGTATTTTTGTAAAGTTTCCGTCTGAAGTTTTGGCATTTCCGCTGTATTTATTTGACATTCATGTGGAGGCTGTGCCAGTGGTTTTTGATTGTGGTTGGATTCCGGTGGTTTCCATCTCATGTAATATATGTATTTGACGATTGCGGCAACTGTTTATGTTTCTGTCACGTGGTATCCGCCACATGTGGCAACAACAACACTACAGCCACTAACAGAAACATATGTATATATATGTATCTGTGTCAAATATACATACATTGCTATTCTTTGCCATGGTTTGGATATGTTTCACGTGGCTCAAATTTTTGCGTAATCAGCAGCAGTATATAAAAAACATTGAGTCTAGTTAAAAGTCCTGGACTTGCGGATACTCTATAGTACCTCATCTTATCCGTAAACTGAAACTAGATCTGTGTATAGTAGGGTCGAGGCTCTAGCTCTGCTTCAGTTTCGGCGATCCTTGACCGGATGTTAGACCTTAAAATTGGCTTACTCGCTTTGACTTTGCTGATGCTGCTAGAGAATTTAACTCCAATTTTGAATTCATAATAAACTTAATATGAATATACCCTTCCTTGCCAATTTGCAATGGTTGCAGAGAGGGTAACAACAGAAATCATGAGCTGGTCGGTGGTTGTGCAATCTCAGCATTTTTCGTTGAACTACCCAATTAATAGCGCGTCCAAATTGGGGATTGGGGATTGGGGATTGGGTTCTGGTTGCGTATCCTGTTTGTATGACGCAATGGCAAAAGAGGCGTCTGAGCGACGCCGCCGCGAGCTCAAGGCAGCCCCGGCTCAATGGACTGTGAAATGTGTGCCGTGATGTAGCCGTTCTTGTTGTTGTTGTCGTTCTTGTTGCTGTCGTTGTCGGTATTCTGGCGTTGTCAGAGCGCACTTGCCAAAGCAATAGGTGTCCTGGCATTGGTTTCAAAAGGGAAATGCGCTCAAATTGCATTAAAATGCCAACACAGAAGCATAAAAATTATGTCCACACTTGGCGTGCCACACTGCCACCAAGTCCCGGCCCTGGTCCCGGCCCTGTCATAAGCAGCACGCCTGCTGTGTGCCCCGAAGTCATAGCTAGAGTCGAAGTCTTAGGCGGAGTAGGAGACGGAGCTGTAGTCAGTCGAAGGCGTCCAAGTGTAACAAAACGCAGGCTCCTTGCACGCAGCGTCAAAAATTAAATTGGCAAGCCACCAACAATGAGCAGAGTCTGGGCAGGATGGGGAGAATGTGAGGAGGAGGAGGAGGGGCACTAAGCGTTGCCTGCAACATTGAACGCTTTTGACATATTCACGCAAGTTGTCCTCGGTGGTGTCCTCCGTTCTCGTTGTGACTACGACTGCGGCGTCGCTTTGTCTGCGGCATAATCATATATTCTTTGCTGGCGGGTACTTATTATTTGCTTGTTCTTTTCTTTTTGGCAAATCGGCAGGAAGCGCTGCTAAATTATGTCTTGTTTATGTGGCATTGCATATTTATGGCCCGAACGGCGGCGCACAATAAAAATTTGTTACTAAAAGAAATTGCAAAAATTTGACTTGACCAAGTTCCACTAAGCTCTCCCCGTCGTAGCCCCCTCTCCTACCCTATCCACTAGGCGTTGCAAAAACAAGTTCAATGTTTGTTTGCTTTATTCAAAGAGCAAAAACAAGTTCAAGCTATTGTTGTTGTTGTTGCCTTTGTGAAGCCCTACAAAGTTTATTTATACACCTTTACTGGACGTGGCAAGCCTCTTTGAGAAAGTCGTTGACAAGTGACTGACTCCTCCCCCTTTCCCTTGCCATCGTTTGTTGGATTTTTAATGAGACTGTGTTGCCAAGCATGCGGCTAAGTCAACAAATATTTGCAACAAGTCAACACGTGACGTCGTGCCTCATGCTTTTAATGAATGGGCGTGTGAATTGTGAGAGTCCGATACAGAGTAGAGTTTGTCTATGCGACATTTAATTAAATTGTGTCCAATTTCTTCTACTTGCAGCTCAACTGCCTTGGTAGCATTCGTTGTACTGATAGGCATACAAACCTCACAGAGTAGATTCGTAAGTATCCATACGAAGATTAAATATATCCCATTAAGCTCTATAGCTGTTGCTACTCCAAATTAGCCTGGACTACGTGCAAAAAGACAATATGGCGCGAATTTGTATTTACCCGCTAGCTACGTGACACCCGGTGGAGAGGGTGACGATCCCAGTGAATGGACGGACTGGAGCTCTCCCTCAGATTGCTCGCGCACCTGCGGAGGCGGTGTGTCCTACCAGACGCGCGAATGCCGTCGAAGAGAGTAAGTGTCTTCCTGAATTTAATATGAATTCATAATATTTTTAATATCCAATCTTAGTCCAAATGGAGAAGCTGCTTGCAGAGGTGGCAGTCGTCGTTATTACTCATGTAATACACAAGATTGCCCGGAAGAGGAGCCTGATTTCAGGTCGCTGCAGTGCTCGCGCTTCGATGCTACCAAATTCGACGGTGTCCTTCATGAATGGGTGCCCTACACTAATGCGGCTAATCCTTGTGAGCTTAACTGCATGCCTAAGGGTGAGCGATTCTACTACCGCCAAAAGGAAAAGGTAGTGGATGGCACACGTTGCAATGATAAGGATCTGGATGTGTGTGTGAATGGTCAGTGCATGCCCGTGGGCTGTGATATGATGCTGGGTAGTGATGCCAAGGAGGATAAATGCCGCAAGTGTGGCGGCGATGGCAGCACCTGCAAGACAATTCAGAATACTTACACCTCTAGTGATCTGGCTCCGGGCTACAATGATCTTTTGCTCGTTCCTCAAGGGGCTACAAATATTCGCATTCAGGAATCTATGCCATCAAATAATTATTTGGCCTGCCGCAATCAGACAGGTCATTATTATTTAAATGGCAATTGGCGCATTGATTTCCCACGTCCTATGTTCTACGCGGGCTCCTGGTGGAACTATCAGCGCAAACCCATGGGTTTTGCTGCGCCTGATCAGCTGACCTGCAGCGGTCCCATAACCGAGAGCATATACATTGTAATGCTGGTACAGGACAAGAATGTGAGCGTTGACTATGAATACAGCATTCCTGAATCATTGAGCCATAGTCAGCCAGATGTTCATACATGGACACATCGTGAGTTTGGTCCATGCAGTGCATCCTGTGGTGGTGGCTCGCAGTCACGTCAAGTTACTTGCAACAATCGCATTAATTTGCAAGAGGTGGATGAGGCTCTTTGCGATGCCCAGTCTAAGCCGGCCGAGAACCAAGCCTGTGGTACCGAGCCATGTGCACCACATTGGGTTGAGGGTGATTGGAGTAAGTGCTCAAAGGGTTGTGGATCAGATGGTTTCCAAAATCGAACTGTTACCTGCGAACGCATTTCATCCGACGGGTAAATTGTTCTTAAAACTTTTAGGAGTCCAAAAAATTAAACGATTTTTTTCTCTATAGCGTTCATACCGCGGAAGATGATGCCGTCTGCCTTAAAGAGGTAGGAAACAAACCGGCGACGACTCAAGAGTGTAATCGGGATGTCAAGAACTGTCCGAAATATCATTTGGGTCCTTGGAAGCCATGCGACAAGCTATGCGGTGAGGGTAAGGAAACTAGGAAGGTTACATGCTTTATTAAAGAGAATGGCCGCAAACGAGTGTTGCCGGATGAAGATTGTGTTGAGGAAAAGCCTGAGGTGGAAAGGCCTTGTCTGTTGGCACCTTGCGAGGGTGTGGACTGGATTGTATCACCATGGAGTGGAGTAAATATTAATACGATTATGTTTAATTTCGTAAGCTTATTATATTTTCGTTTTAGTGTGATGCATGTGGACAAAACACTGAAACTCGAACTGCAATTTGTGGCTCCAAGGATGGAAAGGTATACCCAGACAAATTTTGCGGAGACACAGCTCCTGAATTGTCGAGACCTTGCACCTCATCGAAATGTGAGTCTCAATGGTTTACGTCAGACTGGAGCAAGTGCTCTGCACCATGTGGAAAAGGCGTTCAATCTCGTATTGTCCTTTGCGGAGTCTTCGATGGCAAAAGTATTGCCACAGCAGATGCTTCCAAGTGCGATGGTGCTACAAAACCTGAATCAGAGCAGGAATGTGAAGGAAAAGAGAAGGAATGTCCAGGGGAATGGTTCACTGGACCTTTCGGACACTGTAGCAAACCTTGCGGTGGTGGCGAACGCGTTCGTGAGGTGTTATGTTTATCAAATGGTACTAAGTCTCTGAATTGTGATGAGTCGAAGGTTCAGTCTATATCTGAAAAGTGTAATACTCAGCCATGCTCTAAGGATGAAGTTTTGCCTGTTAGTAGTACAGATAAGCCCATTGAGGACGATGAAGAAGATTGTCCCGATGATGAATTTGATTTGGTTACAAGTGACGTAACGGATGAATCGAAGGTCACCGAATCTGTTGATTTCGATGAGGAGACAGAAACAATGTCATCAATTACTACAGATGATTTGATGTTGAGTGATAGTCCTTATACATCCTCAGGAGATTCCTCTGCCTCGACAGATAGTACAGTCGAAGGATCAGGCTCAGAAAGCACTTCAGATAGTGGTATTTCAACTGAAGGTAGTGGAGATGATGATGATACCTCTTCAAGTGGCGATTCATCTGATTCTACAACAGAGTCTTCTACAGATGTGTCGAGCTCATCAGATGGTTCGACTGATACGACTGACAAGACCTCTGAAACCAGTGAATCTACATCTGAATCTTCGTCATCTGCTGTATCTGGATCTTCGTCTGATTCTACAACAGGGGACTCAACTGCATCTACGTCGAGTGGTTCAACAGATAGTTCAAGCGAAGGCTCTACTGATGTCACCAGCTCTACAGAAGCATCTAGCTCAACAGAAGTCTCAGGTTCGACAGATGCTTCAAGCTCTACAGATTCTTCAAGCTCTACAGATGCCTCAGCCTCAACAGGTGCTTCAAGCTCAACAGATGCGTCAAGCTCAACAGATGCGTCAAGCTCAACAGATGCCTCAAGCTCAACAGATGTGTCAGGCTCAACAGATGTATCAGGTTCAACTGATGTGTCAGGCTCTACAGATGTTTCAAGCTCTACAGAAGCTTCAAGCTCAACAGATGCCTCAGCCTCAACAGGTGCCTCAAGCTCAACAGATACGTCAAGCTCAACAGACGCCTCAAGCTCAACAGATGTGTCAGGCTCAACAGATGTGTCAGGCACAACAGATATTTCAGGCTCAACCGATTCCTCAAGCTCAACAGGTTCTTCAAGCTCATCGGATGCTTCAAGCTCAACAGATGCCTCCAGTTCATCAGGTGCTTCAAGCTCAACCGAAGCATCCAGCTCTACTGATGGTTCTTCCAGTGGATTTACTGACTTGCCTATCGAAGGATCAGACACAACATCAGCAGTTTCTGATTCAAGTGCTTATTCAGGATCTACTGAATCTAGTAGTTCAACAGAGGGTATTTCTTCTACATCTGAATCAAGCAGCGATGCTACGAAGGATACTTCAGAGATATCGTCTTCCACTGACTCTTCTAGTACAAGTTCTTCAACTGAATCATCGGTATCCACAGACACGACAGTCTCAACATCAACGGAAAGTACATCTGAAGTTTCGACAGACTCGACAGAATCGACCGCATCCACGAGCTCACCTGCTTCATCAGCAACTGACTCATCAACTGAGAGCTCATCAAGCAGTAGCTTATCAACATCTTCTGAAACCACAAGTGACGGAACCAGTAATGCATCCAGCGAATCGTCTGATACTACAAGCGGCATCACACAATCCACAGATATCTCAAGTTCAGGCTCTACAAGTAGTACTGAAGAAGGGTCAAGTGAAGGCTCTACTACAAGTGACGGCACCAGCAGCTCTGTTGATGTGTCAACAGATGGTTCAACTGATGGCTCCTCAGACGGAACAACTGAGGGTTCGACTGGTGGCTCGACCGATGGTTCGACTGGTGGTTCGACCGATGGTTCGACCGGAGGCTCGACCAGTGGCTCGACCGATGATTCCACTGGTGGTTCGACTGACGGTTCGACTGAAGGTTCGACTAATGAGTCAACCGATGGTTCAACTGAAGTTTCCCCTACTGGATCAACTGATAGTTCGACCGAACTTTCAACCGATGGCTCTACTGATGACTCGACTGAAGTATCCAAATCATCTGTATCATCCGAAAGTACGGATGCTCAAAGTTCGGATTCAACAGCTAGTACCACTGTGGGTTCGAGTGCTGGATCAACTACTGAAGGTAGCACTGTGTCTGGCTCTACCGATAGCACAAGCTCCAGCAGTATCTCAGGTTCTACCGAGAGCTCTAGCTCCACCGATAGCTCAAGTTCCACTGATAGCTCAAGTTCCACCGAGGTCTCTAGTAGCACAGAAAGCTCCAGTTCTACCGAGAGCTCAACTGATGCCTCCAAGTCAACTGGACTTTCAAGTTCAACCGAATTATCTACATCAACTGACTCCTCGTCGTCTACCGATGTTTCTTCCACTAAATCTTCAGATACCACCGATTCATCTTCTACCGATGTTACTTCTTCAGTTTCATCCTCTTCTGACTCTACCGCAACCACTGAAAGTGGACCGACCACAGATACAACATCTGAAAGCTCGACTGGCTCAACAGGAAGTTCACTATCCACGGAAGAAGGTAGTTCACTATCCACTGACGAAAGTACAAGTGATATCTGGAGCTCTTCAGATTCCAGTACCGATTCCAGCACGCCACACACTTGGGAGACAACGCTTACTCCAAGAAATGAAAAACTACGTAAATGTAAGTCCAAAAAGAAGAATTGCAAAACAACCGAGTTTGGCTGCTGTCCTGACGGCAAGGCTACGGCCAAGGGACCATTTGATGAGGGTTGCCCAATTGCAAAAACATGTGCTGAAACCGAGTTCGGTTGTTGCTCGGATGGTGTTTCTCCAGCCGAAGGCAAAAATAACAAAGGATGTCCAAAATCAGAATGTGCAGAGACACTCTTTGGCTGTTGCCCAGACAAATATACAGCAGCTGAGGGCGAAGACAATGAGGGATGTCCAGAACCAACAACACTGCCCCCAACAACAACGACGGAAGAATCGACAAGTAGCTCAACCACTGAATTCGAAGGTTCGGGAGACTCCACAACGGAGGTGGATACCGCCGTTACGTCATGTTCCTTCACAGAATTCTACTGTTGCCCTGATGGAAAGACAGCTGCCAAGGGTGAAAACTTCGCTGGTTGTCCCGACACAGAAGAGAGAAGAGGCTGCGATAAGTCTGAGCATGGCTGCTGCCCTGATGGCCGTACTCCTGCTGCCGGTCCTAATGGAGAAGGATGTGCTGCCTGCACAAGTGAACCCTTCGGTTGCTGCTCAGATAACCAGACACCCGCCCATGGCCCACAAGGCGAGGGTTGCTGCATTAACACCGTTTACGGTTGCTGTCCAGATAACATTCGACCAGCATATGGACCAAACAACGAGGGCTGTGAGTGTGGTTCCTCCCCGTACGGCTGCTGTGCTGACCAAAAGACTTCGGCACGTGGACCCGAGCAAGAGGGTTGTCCTTGCGAAACAACACAAAATGGCTGTTGCCCCGATAAGGTCACCGCTGCCCTTGGACCCAAATTTGAAGGCTGCCCATGCGATACAATGCAATTCGGTTGCTGTCCCGATGGTCTCTCCTTTGCCAAGGGACCACACCACCAAGGATGCCATTGTGCTCAGACTGAACACAAATGCTGTGAGGACGGCAAAACACCTGCTAAGGGACCAAACTTTGAAGGCTGCACATGCGTGGAGACACAATTTGGCTGTTGTCCAGATGGCGTTACCAAGGCTCAAGATGAGAAGTTCGGTGGGTGTGAAAATGTTCAAGAGCCACCGCAAAAGGCTTGTGGTCTACCCAAGGAGCAAGGCAGCTGTGGCAACTTTAGCGTTAAGTACTACTTTGATACATCTTATGGAGGCTGTGCTAGATTCTGGTATGGCGGTTGTGAGGGCAATGGCAATCGGTTTGAGACCGAGGCTGAATGTAAAGACTCATGCCAAGAATATACCGGACCCCATGTGTGCCTGCTGCCCAAGAGTACTGGCCCCTGCCAAGGTTACACTAAGAAGTGGTACTACGATACAGATCGAAACCGGTGCGAAGAATTCCAATATGGTGGATGCTATGGAACAAACAACCGCTTTGACAGCCTGGAACAGTGCCAGAGCACCTGTGCGATCAGCGAGAGCTTACGTAAGTCAAAATGTACCATCTCTATTTACAAAACTGATTTCCTCCACATGTCGAGTAAGACTAATTCTTAGTAAATTTTATTAATTTTAAATAATAAATCTTGTTTATGTTTAGCCGTCTGCGACCAGCCAGAGGACAGCGGACCTTGTTATGGTAACTTTGAGCGTTGGCACTACGATAACCAGAGTGATGTATGCCGTCCATTCCGTTACGGTGGCTGCAAGGGTAACAAGAACAACTATCCCACGGAACATGCCTGTAGCTATAACTGTCGCCAGCCAGGCGTACTCAAAGGTTTGAAATTCAGTTTATTATTTAATTTGGTCTCGTAATGTGGTACTTATTATTTGGCTCGGGTAGCATTTAAGCATGACTTTTAATACTTTATTTTATCCTGGTTAACGGTATGATTTTCCATAATTTCCTTTCCTTTGCTTGGCTTTTGTGTGTGCATGATGATTATTTGTTACTTGCTATGCTCAACACCTACACCTACACCTTTAACCTCAACCTCAACACCTGCATGTCACATTCGTGTCACAATCCCAGAGCAATGCTCACTGCCTAAGCAAACTGGTGATTGCAGCGAGAAGCATGCCAGATGGCATTTCTCAGAAACCGAGAAGCGTTGTTTGCCCTTCTATTACACAGGTTGTGGTGGCAACAAAAACAGTTTCCCCACATTGGAATCCTGCGAGACTCATTGTCCTCGGCAAGTTGGTAAGCTTTAAATGTTGTTGCGACTGCTTTCGATGTGCGCAAAGATTTTCTCCCGAGTGTCATTTATTAAACATTCATAATTATCCTAGCCAAGGACATTTGCGATATTCCCGCTGAGGTTGGCGAATGCGCTAACTATGAATTTGCCTGGTACTACGACACCAAGGATGCTGCCTGTCGTCAGTTCTACTATGGCGGTTGTGGAGGCAATGAAAATCGCTTTACCAGCGAGCAGGCTTGCTTGGCTCGCTGCGAGAAGAAGCCGGAACCTCCAACTAGTCCTCCAGCTCATAGCACTCTGGATATCTGCGATGCCCCAGAGGATCGTGGCGATTGTGACAAATATGTACTCAAGTGGGTCTTTGATAAGCCTAGTGAGTCTTGCCGCCAGTTCTACTATGGCGGCTGTGGCGGTAATGGCAATCGCTTCGAGACCGAATCCGACTGTCTGCAGCGTTGTGGCAGGCGGGAACCGCAACCGGAGCCACAACCACAACCACAACCAGAACCCCAACCAGAACCTCAACCACAACCATCAGGAAATCTATGTGATCAGCCAGCATCTGTGGGCGATTGCGCTGAATATGTGCTTAAGTGGAACTATAACGCAACTGCTGGTCAATGCCAGCAATTCTATTATGGTGGCTGCGGTGGCAACGACAACCGTTTCGAGTCTGAACAAGACTGCTCTGCGCGTTGCATTTTAAACGTAGATGAGGAGCCAGCTCCTCCAGAATCGGATACAGCTAAGTGTTTCCAATCTCCGGAGCCAGGAAATTGTTACGAAAATATAACACGCTGGTACTATAATTCCCAAGAAGGACTTTGCGATGAGTTTGTCTACACAGGCTGCGGTGGCAATGAGAACAACTATGTCAGTGAGGAGGAGTGCCAGAACGAATGCCATCCTGCTCAGGAGACTTGCTCCCTACCCCCAGTGCCCGGTCGCTGTAATGACCTCTCAAGTCGCTGGTACTTCGATGAACGGTCTGGAGCCTGTCACGAATTTGAATTCACCGGCTGTCGCGGTAATCGCAATAACTTTGTGTCCGAGAGGTCCTGTATGGAGTACTGTCTACGTGATAGCAGACGGCCACAACCCGAGCCAGAACCAGAGCCTCCTGTGCCAGTGAGTTTTACCTATGAACCTTATATACCCTCTGCAAGAGTATTACATTATGGATTTATTTCAGTCATATTCGGTATGCACACAACCACCAGAGGGTGGAGAGTGCGATAACTATACCACTGCTTGGTTCTACGACAGCGAGAGAATGGCATGTACTGCTTTCAGCTACAGCGGCTGTGGTGGAAATGGAAACAGATTTGAAACCCGCGATCAATGCGAGCGCCAGTGTGGCGAGTTTAAGGGAGTCGGTAAGTCGAACTGAATAATTTATATAAATGTTGTCCTAGTTGTATTAACGAGTTATGTTAGACGTATGCAATGAGGCTGTGACGACGGGACCCTGCACCCAATGGCAGGTCCGCTATTACTACAATCGCGATAGTCAAGCCTGCGAACCATTCACCTACGGTGGCTGCGACGGCACCGGAAACCGTTTCAATGATCTCTATGAGTGCGAAACGGTTTGTGTTGCAGGTCGTGAGCCACAATCACCAGGTGCGGCCAGAGGTAACAATTGATGTGAAGTTGATCAGAAAGGGATTTTTATAATTTTGTATTTTGATTTTGTCTTGGCGTAAGTAGATATCTGCCAGCTTCCGGTAATCATCGGTCGTTGCAATGGCCCCTCGGTGCAGGAGCGTCGTTGGTACTATGACGATGAGCGTGGCACTTGTGTGTCCTTTGTGTACTCGGGTTGCTCAGGCAACCAGAACAATTTCCGTTCATTTGAAGCATGCATAAATCAATGCGGAAGTAAGCCTGCCTGACACTTTACACCTGCACCAGAGCACCAGACCACTCAATGCACCCACTGCACCCACTATTCACTCAATACTCATTTCTATGCACACAATTTTGCAACTCTTTCACTCTTAAATTGCTTGTCGGGTTAAGTCTATATGTAGAATTCTTTAGTAGTATTTTGTTCACTTTCATTAATCTTAAGCTTGCACGTGATTTGGTAAACTAGTAGATTGTCCCTTCGTAAACCCGAAATCTAACTTTATTCTCGCAACTCTTCGCAGAGCCTGTCAACAATGACATCACCAACGAAATCTCCCCTAACCGCTGCGAGAGCTACGAAAACGAATGCCGTGATTTGCGCTGTCCCTATGGAGTCCGCCACGAGCCCGCAAAGTCCCAGGCAGAGTGCGAACAATGCGTCTGTGAGAATCCTTGTGAGGGCTACCCTTGTCCTGACACCCAACAGTGTGCCATTGATGTATCCAACAATGGCGATGCCGACCATCAGTTTGTGCCCGTCTGCCGTGATATAAACAAACCCGGTGTCTGCCCACAACTGGCGGCCAATGCCAGCAACTGCGCCCGGGAGTGCTACACCGATGCAGATTGCCGTGGAGATAATAAGTGTTGCAGCGATGGTTGTGGCTATCTTTGCGTGCATCCAGCACGTCCTACCCGGCGACCCAATACTCCACCGCCAGCAGTTATCTATCCAGGCGAATATAAGGCGACACTGGAATCTAAACCACCCCAGGAACTTGACGTACAGACCTCCATTGGCGGTATTGCCGTGCTCCGTTGCTTTGCAACTGGCAACCCAGCTCCAAACATAACCTGGTCTCTAAAGAATGTGGTGGTAAGTACCTAAAGCTTAACACCGAGTAGTATCATTATCTAATGGGACTGGAACTATGATTTGCCATATCCTATCAGATTGATACAAACCAAGGCCGCTATGTGCTTACTTCCAACGGTGACCTGACAATTGTTCAGGTGCGTCAAACTGACGATGGCACCTATGTGTGTGTGGCCAGCAATGGACTTGGCGAGCCTGTGCGTCGCGAGGTGGCTCTACAAGTGACAGGTGCGTAGCAACCTTTAAATTCTTACTAAAATAAACCACTAAAACCTCTGCAAAATTCGATAATTATTATTATTATTACCAAAAGTAGGATATTTACTACTAGTAGAGAGAGAGCTTTACTCTCTGGAAGACTACAAAATAAATCCCTCTTTAATCCACTTTCAAAACAAAATTTCTGAGAGTCCACAATAGATAAATAATTATTGCCATCTTATCTATTTATCAGTTAGAAGGTCCTTAACAGATTGTTTAACCAAGAAACAATAATTTTTTAATTTTAAGTTGATCCTTTCATCAAAATTGTTAATAGAACATGGTAAAAATTAATTTGCAAAGGGTCTGGAAGCTTCGGAATATCGAAGATATATATTTCTTTGTCTTTTTTTTATATCCTGCTTTGGTGTTGGCATTATAACTAACTGCTTTTTCTGCAATTCTGCATGTTGCTTGTGTTTGTTCCTTAATCCTTGCATGTTGTTTTTGTGTTTGGTGCTGGTAGAACCTAGAGATATACCGGCCTATATCTTTGGTGATAAGAACGCAACACAAATTGTGCAACTAAACCGACCAGCGCTGGTTCGCTGTCCGGCTGGTGGCCATCCTGCGCCCCATGTCAGCTGGTGGCGTAACAATCGACTCTTCGGCATGGGCAGTGAGACTGGACGGGGTGAAATGAATCGCGACTATTCGCTATTCTTCCGTTCCATTCAATTGTCGGATCTGGGATTGTATACCTGCGATGTGTATAACAGCCAGGGTCGACCCGTCTCATTGCATGTTACTCTGAAGGCGGTGGGTCCGGTTCGTGCCCTGACCAATGAGGATGCAAATTACTTGCAATATATCATTGACCCAGCAACGGCCCCGATCACTCCAAGGCCGTCTTATCCCTATAGACCTTCGCGTCCGGTCTATGTGCCACCCCCTGTGGTCCAAACACCGACTAGTAAGTATATTTGCATGATTTCTTATGGAATGGCTTGTTTTTCGTCCTAAAACTCGTTCTGTGGGACTTCCAACTAATCTGTATCTCATCCATATATCAATTTATAGTCAATGCTCAGGCAGTGATGGGCCTGGATCCGCAGAATAGCTACACTCCCGGCTCCACAATTGCAATTGGCTGCTCCGTGCAGGGTTATCCAACACCCAATGTAACCTGGACCAAGGATAATACGCCTTTGTATATCAACGATCGTGTACAAATCACAGGTGAGTAATTAGGACTCCTGTGCGAGTACTTCAAATTCTAAATGAATGTTTCTCTAATCTCAGCTGAGCCACATCGTCTGGTGATCAACGATGTCAACACCGAGGATACAGGCGTCTATGGCTGCACGGCACGTAATGCCTTCAGCTATAGCTCCAGCCAGGAGACGGTTACAATCGAATGTAAGATCTCTTCTGAACTAAGAATGGGTATTCGATTAATGTGGGATTTCTTTTACTTACAGCTGTCATTCCGGTATCGCCCGAGTGCATCGATAATCCTTACTTTGCCAATTGCAAGCTGATCGTACAGGGCCAATACTGTGTTAATAAATACTATGCCCAGTTCTGTTGTAGATCCTGCACATTGGCTGGCCAAATCGCGCAGCCTCATCCGAATGCGCTTTAATTCCATACTAAAAACCTATCAAGCCTAGCATTTTTGTTCGACTTCTGCATTGAATTGAGTTTAAACTAGAAATATAATGAGCAAGTTCACAGACCAGAGAGAGCAGAGAGCAGAGAGACCAAAAACCGTCAACCGCCAACTTTAAAGCCTACAGATCAATATTTAAACAAAAAGAAGAGAAAAAGAAAATAACGAACGTTTTTTATTTAATATATTCTATACGATGATTTCTTCCAGCACAAAAGAAAATAGTATTAGTATTTTATGTTTTTGTTCCTATTTATTCTTGATTTAAATTCAATCCATAGAAGAAAGTGGCTAAAACTTATTTTCATTTTATATATTTTTTAGTGTTTTTCTACGATATTTGTGCAACGAGTAAAGCAATTTAAGTTTTAAAAATATTTGTAAATAAATTAAAGCTAAATAAATAAAATAAAGAGTGCATATGTATAAAAATATATATATATTATATTGGGAATTCTAAAATCCAAATTAAAGCGATTTCAAAGCTACAACTGTCTGGCAACGCTGCGCGCTAGAGGTTATTGATTTTCCAAAAAGTTTCAAAGCTGCAGCTGTTTATTGGATTCTGCGCTGTGGACTCCCGGGGTGGTTTGGAGTTTGGAGTAATACACAGAGTGATAATAAAAATTTGTTTGTGTTTGTGTTTTCGTTTGTCATCGCGTGCAATTTTTATAACAATATTTAGCACAATATTTAACGTTAAGTTTAGTCATATAGCATGGAGGACAGCGGCATAGATAGTGAGGACAGACAGTCGAATATATTTGAGGATGGTGCTGCTGGGTTGCTGGTAAGTGGTCAAGTTACTGAAAACAATCGAAAGAAAAGCTCATGGCCAAGCCCAATGCAGAAAGCAGCCAGTGGAGCGCCCAAACATATGTCTGATCTGGAGTTTGAGGTGGCCTTTAGGGGTGCCAGCAAAGTGTATGCCCCTACAACCATTGAAATCGATGAGGATAGGGCGGCTGCCCGAGGGGGGACTGAGCGTACTGAACCGCCAAACACCTGCCGCATACTGCAACGAAAACTAGAACTGAAGGTCGAGCGTGCCAGGCGTAACTATACACAGTACCAGGAGGAGCAGGTGGGTTTAAAATATCAAATATCAGAGGTCCTATGACTGTTTTACTTTATTATTTGTAGGCCACTAAAACACAAGCAGCCACGCTAATACCGATTAATCGGTTGCCTATACCGGGTGAACAGGAGCAAAAGCCGCTGGTCGATTATAAGTCTGAGAGCAGCGATGAAGCCGAGGAGATATCATTTTTTCCTGCACAATTGAAGCGTGCCAAGCGTCGCCAGCAGAATCACGAACTTACTGATACTTTTAGCATACAAGAGATGACCATTGAGTCGGACTTAGAGTCGGATGACAGTGGCGGCACTCAAAATCTGGAACTACTGTTGCCCTCCATGAAATCAAATATACTGGATAAGTTTAAGAGTTGCTTTGGCTGTTGGCGACGCAGGTAATGCCTAGAGGAGCGGCACCAATGCGGCGGGTTCAGGCACAAGACACGTTATTGAATGGCACTAGAAATTCACTTATAGACACAATATACTTATTTACTATATAGTAATAATTGCCAATACAGATCTGCAAGTATATACCATTTATTTGGATTAAACTAGATAAAGAATATATCTTGTAAAAAAAACATTTCAGTCGTTATTTAATTATCCGTATTTAATGTCAGGCACACACCCTGTAATATCCAGTGGCTCAAATCCTCAGAGGTGGCCAAATTGGCCTCAAATACCAGACCCACTCCCATGGCATTACGTCTCAGCGATGTGGTGTAAACAGGCGCCAGGAAGGTGTTCTGCACAGGTAAAAAAATGGGTATTAATTGGGTACTGCAGTTGATATTATATCTTAATGATTTGCTGAAGAAATTATAGAGCTAGGAATAATTTTATTGGAGTTCTTTATACTGAATTAGATTGAGTATTTTAGCATTATTTTGCAATTCTTTTAAAGGCTATTCCATGTATCATGAATTACGTTTAAAGAAAGCATATTCAAAGCAAGTAAAATGGATTTAATAGATTCTGGATCAATGGAATATTTCGAATAGGTATTGCACTACCTGACCAGAGTATTTTTCTCTGTACCTCCAGAATCTTTGTGGGATGCCCATTCCAGGACAGACCCTGCTTTGCCCCATAGTTAACGCTTTTTATCTCTGTCAAAAACTTAAGCACCCCGCATTTAAAATCAGAAACAATTAGCACAACAGCTGCCCCATTAGCTGTGGGGCCAGCGGAGGCTGTTGGTAATTAAGTGCACAGCATTTAAACAAATATCAGCGAGGACACGCCCCCCATTGCATATGTATTCACATTCCTATATGCATATATACATATATATATGTATATATATATACATATATTTAAGCGGACATTAGTACTTGTCACTGGCAGACTGCGTTGAACCCAGGCTAAGAACCAGCCCCAGTGGATAAATACAAACCTGTAGCTTGAGTCGGTGCGCTTCAATGGGCACTACGGCCAAAATGGGCAGTTCCTCGACCAGAATTTTTGGATGCGAGCGCATCAGCTGATTAGCCCCCATGTCAAAGCGTGCGCCCTCTATATACAAACCATGCACAAAGCAGCCCTGCAAAAAGTTCAACGATTAAAATGCAAACAGAATTCTTAATTGCAAAATTAGTGCCAGGGTGGCAGGAGGAGTGCCCAAAGGAAGCAACTGCTGGCCACAGGAACACCTCCCATTCCCTCCGGTAGGACCACTGTGTGACACTGGGGATAGGTCATAGTTTTGCATTTAGAGCACTCACCGTCGCCGGGCGCTCCTCGACGTCATCGGGTTCCGAGTAGATGGTCACATAGGTGAACAGAGTGGAGCGATCCAGGGGCCAGGCGTTTTTGCGACAAGCAATCTGCCAAAGAGTACAAAATACGTTTTTATGGGTACCGGGCACTGGGTGCTATAGCTTTCTCTCACCTGAACCAGAGCCGTTAGGTAACTCTGTGGTATATGCAGACCAGACAGCCACATGACCAAAGGTTCACCCGACAGTGACCAATACTTGTATTGGACGGCGCGATTCTAAAATGTTGCAGTTGAAAGCGAAAGGTAGATTATTGCAGGAGCACTCCTGATTAATGAGCTGCGATTGCGGCTAGAACTTACCTTTAAATGTTCCAACCAGCTAGCTAACTGTTTGCATGTGGCCGGCGCCAGTTTGCTCCAAACGGTTGGCAACAGGCCATTGAATAACGAGTTGGCAATGTTGTCCAGCACATTGTCCATGCCGATTTCGCCGGCGATGGCCTGTGGAGAGCATGCAATTAAATTAAAAAGAACACACATGGGGTTTATGTGGGTGTGGGCGTGGCTACAGCTATGCCAAGACAATGGCAAACAACTCGAAACGGCAGCAGCCGAGTTCATTTGCATTTGTAAATTCCTTTTTGGCAACAAAATGCAGAGACAAACTAAAGGATTGCATTCTAATTTGGTTAGAAGCGGACCAGGTTAGCCCCACCACGAGAGGAGTAGCATTGGTCGCCAGCCAAGTTGGCAAATGCATAAACAAAATGCAAAACACAAGCTGAAGGATTTATTGGAGCTCTCTATTGACAGGCAGGCTGGCAGGCAGGCATAGCCAAAGGCATGGCAATCTCTCAGTTCGTTGGTTGTTACTCATACCTTGCGCAGCATCTCGAGCGTCTTCTTCATGCGTATCACCAGGATATTGAAGCGATCCAGCTCCTGCAGCAACACCACACCGGTGGGTGACAGGCTCATCTGCATTTGCTTGCGTATGCGCCATGTCTCAAAAGCAGGAGGCAATTTTTTCAGTATTCCCGAAGCCACAAGGTCAATAAAGTCATCCCGACTAATGCCGCCAGTGCCCTCACCTATACATCGACAACGACGACGACGAGGAGGAGGAGGCCGTGTCGATAAAATGAAAGAAATAAGTTAGGATTGACAATGGCATAGCAAAACCGCTGTAATATATGCAGCGCTTGTGGTCTTCACAATATCCCCTTTTTTTTTTTTTGTTTTAAACCTTTTTCTTTTTTTCCTTATTGGTAAATAGCAATTTTTATTAATTTGCGGTTTTATCTTGCTTAAACTCTACCAATAAACATTTTTTGTACACATTCTCTGCTTTCTTTTTTTTTTCTCTTTTTTAAACTGTCAATTAGCAAATACTAAAGCTCATGAATATGCAAATAATCAGCATTTTTCAGAGAACTACCTCAAAAAAGTCAAGCATATTCGTTCGGCAGACGTGTGAAGTGAAAAACGAAGTATAAATATAAATAAACCCACTTGATGTTGGGTAAAAAATATACTAGGGAAAGGCTATTTTATGCAGAAGAATTATAGATCTTTAATGGATCTGTTTAACTATAGTATTTAACTGTATATAGAATTAATGGTAATTGAGTAATTGAATCAAATATATAGATTTTTTATAATATAAATTCTATCAAGAGAAGAAATTTGGTATGTAGTTCTCTCAGCAGTCATTGCAGCCGAAGCAGGTATTATTATTTATTACCCTAAGCTCAAAAAAATGGTTCAAATGGATATAATGGAGACTAAGATCTACCCAACCATTTTGTACCTTCCTGCGACCCAAAGGATACAAAATTCTTGCTTTTATATTAGGCAGATAATTATAGATTATAGCCGGGATATTTTAAGTTTTTAATAACCGATAAAAAGTAGTAGTATACCCAGACCTATAAAACGTGGTATGTTCTAGTCGAGCACTCTCGCCTACAGTGTTTTTATTTACTTTCTTATATGCAGATAAATTCATACGGCAAACGCATCTCATTTAAATGAAATAAAATTGCAAAAAATTTCGACTGTAGACTCTGTAAATATTTGGAACTCCCCCCTTTCCCCCTTCACCATCCCCCGTTCATTATTTAAATGAGCTGCAGGTTCGAGCTTATTTTTTAATTTATGTTATGCTGGCGTTGCGGGTCGAGGTTTACGTAAAATATACTTTACCATCCTTGACAGCAGTCTGTCGTGTCCATTTGGTCGCTTGGATTGTAAAAAAGTGTTGCAAAAATACAAAAAACGTGTTCAAATTAAGAATATAGAGTTATACAACTGTTGCAGAGACAGAGAGAGGGAGAGAGAGACACGATTTGGCCTGAATATATATGTGAATATTGCTAGTACGAGTATGTGACAACATGCAACAGAGAACCAGGACCATAAGGGGTGGGCGGGTGCGGGTGCAGGTGCGAGTGCTCTCTTCTGTTGGCGGTTTTAACACGCTTTAACTCGTAACGGAGTATTATCGACTTTTGGGTGACGTTTCCACCAGCTACCAATTTTTCCGTTCTGTTTGCCCTTGCGGAGGGTACATCAACTTGGTCACGAATTGTGTAATACATTGGGGGTGGCACTTCCGTTCCCAAAAAGGATGCTGAGATGACTTTTTGTAGCCAAGTTCCCCTGTCTGTCTGCCTGTTCTTTTATATGCCAGTTAAGCTATTTTTGGCGGGATCAGAAAACTATATCATATAGCTGCTTTAGATAGGAACAAACGGTTCAAAAGCTTTTGTATGGAACAGTTTTTTGTTTCCCCAGTTATCTTAATGAAATATACTAGTTAAAAGCTCACTAAAAACTATCAAGATCGTATTACTATATCATATAGCTCCTATAGGAACAATCGGTCAGAACGCTGAATGAAAAAGTTTCCTTTTTTCTTGAAACTTAGAAGCCTAAACGCTCGTCAAACGACCACCATATCGTACCACAATTTTTAAATGCTTTTTCCTGTCTGCAAGGGTATTTAATCTTCGGTGGGCTGAGGATAGCTTTTCCCTACTAATTTTTTTTTTTTTTTGCTATTATAAATGCGAATGCGTATGGTGGTGAGTGCGGTGAGGTTTGATCTGAATTGGCAGCGATTTGTGGCGAGTGGGGCTGGGAGGGGCGTGGCAGGATGAAAGTGAGTGAACAACAAATGAATATTTGTATCTGTGTGCCGTTTTTGTGTCTGTATGTGTCTGTTTGTGTCTGTGTGTGCGTGTGTGCCTTTATTTTAATTTTTAATGTAGGCTCTGCTATTGTATGGCGGGGCAATAATGGCGCATGCAATAAAGTTAATTGCAAAACCGCAACTAATTAATTAAATTAAATAAAAAATTTAACATGCCAAAAATGCAGCGGCAATGAAAATCAACAAGATAAAATGTAATAAACGGCTGACAATTGGCACACGCTGCATGTAAATTAAACCATTTACTAGTAATGGTTTCCGGTTTTTAACCGAACTGTCAAACACTTTGCCCGATACAAAGAGATACGAGTACGATACGCGTGCATCAGCTCCATATTTTCGAGTATATTTTGAAATGTACTTGGACTGAATACGTTAATTTTGTGACTAAGCTAGCCAGTTTTCCCTTTATGTATAGCTAGAATAGTTGGATTTTAGAGGATATTCATTTGATCAAATGAAGCGTATTCAAATCTTAAAGAACTAGTGGTTTATGACGTCATCGAATTTCTAGTTTTTCCTGCTTTTCTACGATATATTCTTTGATATTTTTGTATTTTCCGGAATGAACATTTCTTATACAGGCTTTCCCTATATGAGAAATCGACTCAGTTTTTCTTTTTATCAGACTTGACAGGTGATAAGAACTTAGTATTTCTACGTAAAATACTGAATACCTAATAGATGTTTCAATAAATCAGCTACAATATCATTTTAAAGTAATTTGAAAAAACAGCTACAGTTCTTTATATGTCCAAAACTATGGACATTCCGCAGTGGGTGCAATATAAATATGGATCTAGGCAGTTAATCAAGAATAACTTTATAAAAAACTAAACAAAAATGTTTCCTGTTTAGTAAAGTTTGAAAGCTATCGTATTATACTATTGTGCAGTCGTAAAATGTCAATGGATTTGGATGAATACTCATGAATAGTGGGCCCATTGGCCAGGCACTCACCAGTTTGTGGCTGCAACTCAATCAGACTGTTCCAAATGTTGCGCGCGGCCATTGTGTAATAACCGATTTCCGCGTTTGGATGCAAACCAAATACATCCGGCTTATTGACCAGGGGTAGTTTGTCAATGTGGGCTGTGGTATGAATGTATTACGTATGTAAAGAGCTTATGTCGCATCACCATCATCATCATCGTCGTTGGGCCAACTGACTTACCTATATAGTCCTCTTTTAGTATGATCTCTTCGTCGGGCAGACAATAGTCGACATTTTCATCCTCGTAAAAGTGGAATGTTTGGAATACATCAAATAGGAAATCGCCCATATATTCGCTCATGTAGCAGTTGGTGATGCGACGATCGAAATCATCGATGACTCGTCCGCCGTACATAACCTCACCAATCAGATACTTAAGACTATTCCAGGGTATCTTATCTTCAGCGCAGCGGCTTAAATAGTTCCGCAAAATTTCAGTGCAGACCTCAAAGTCTGTGTCGTTAAAATCGTACGATATATTCCAGCCCAGTTTGTCGTACTTGCGACGCTCCTGTGGGGAAAGTGGAAGGGGAAAAAGCAGAGTTTTGGATGGTGCAGAGATTAATTGAGGATACAGTAGCGGGGCTATCAATAACAATTTGTTGAGTAGTGAAAAGTGTAATAGCTGCTCCATCAATTGAGCAACTTTTGGCGCAGTTGTGCGTCCGGAATGCTCTCAACAAAAAGCTAAAAACAGACAAATTAATAAATAAATAAATAAGTGCATTGCTGCAAAGAGCAATAGGAACAGCGACAGCTGCGTCCAGCACTTTAAATTTGGCAACAAATTTGGCTTTTAGTTATCCTTTAAGGCACTTACTTGCACAACGGCATGGAAAAAGGCGAGCACATATATTAGGGAGCGATAGGCACGATGTGAGCAGGCTTCCAGGCGATCCTGGCGCACCTTGAAGTATGTGGAGCGGAGATTTAGTTTCAAGCCATTGGGTGGCTCAGTGACCACTGAAAGATTATAATATAATAATAGAAATATTTCTAATTAAACTCGCATAACTCACCCTTCAAGGACTTTTGTAAAATGCCAATGGGGAAGCTGGGCGTGGGATCTGTGGTGATCCATAATCTAAAGTCTGGATGTGGATTTTCCACTTTATCCAAGAATTTTTCCAATTCGCGCACAAATTTAACCAACAAATGACCATTTTGCAGCATCAACCATTGACCCTGTCTGAGAGCGTGTTCAAGCATATTCAGAGCAGTCTTCTCCTGTCCTTGGCCCAAAGATATATGGCAGAAATTGGCCATGCCCCCAATGACAACATCTGCCAGCTTAATTAGATCATTGGTGGGATCCGAGCCAGCGCTGAGTATAAAGCAAACTGGAATTGAGCACGTCGTTTGCTCATAAATGCCAGAGAAGCTCACAACCGGCGGCATTATATAGAATTCATCCATGGTCTCCACAATATATTGATTTATGCAACGGAAAATTCGATCCACGCGGAAACAACGCAAGAACAACAATTTCTATGGTGAAAGCATGAGAAATGATTCGGTCTTTAGATATTATAATAACACAATGACAATGACGACGCTGCGCTGTGGGCTGATGACTGACGATGCTGCTCTCATCATCAATGCTGCTGTAGTTGGTCCTTGCCAGGACTTGTATTGTTGCTGTTTCAGTTGCTGCTGCTGCTGCTCCAGTTCCTGTTGCCATCGTTGCTGCGGTTTCTAGCTCAACTCAAGTGCAAATTGGGCTCGCTTAGTTTTGTCTTGGTCTGTGGACTGACGCTGGTTTCAAGTGCGACCGAGACTACAGGCGTAAATTGCCGCTCATCTAATGGCTTGGAAAATTGATAAAATATGGTAATGCACACACCCACATATACACACAACACACACACACACACACAGAGAGACTGCCTTGCTGGCTGACAAAAACAGGCTGCTAATAACTTGAGCAGAAAATGTGCGCCAAAGTTGCAGGACGTAGCAAAAGTCGAGTAAAACTAAACGCCCAGGACTGAAGGTCCTGTGTGCTTGGGTGTGTGTGGGTGCGACTGTATGTGTGTGAGTGCGGCTTGTACATAATAATCCACTAGAAGCGAGCATAAAGTACGAAATCCAATAACGCTCGATGGCAACGACAGCTCCTGGCAAGGACCAACAGTACGAAGCACTCGGATTTGGAGCCAGCGCAGGCCACTTGAAGCTGAAAGCATGCAAAGCGAAAGTACACAGCAACCAACGCTCAACCCTGCCCCTCCCTGGCCAAGCACTTGCCTGGAATGCATTGCAATTGATGTTATAGCCGCCTGGGCATGCCGTCTCCTCGGGATTCTCCAAGTCGTACCACTGCACCATGGCCATGGTCCATGGGCATTCGCCGATAAGTGCAAACAAAATGAGCATCGAAGCAACGGAAGCCAGTGAATGCCACATGCCAGTCAAGAACAGTTTCAGCGACCATCCCAGCAATTCAAATTGTTGTTGTTATTATTATTGTTGTTGTCCATCGTTGTTGTTGTTATTGTTGTTGCCATTGTTGTTGTTGTTGTTGTTGTTGTTGTTATGCATTTTATGGCGTAGTCACAGAGTACCAGCAGTTTGATAACAGCATTGAAGTTGACGTTGACATGAAGATGGTGCACCGAAATATCGAAAAAGAAAACAAAAAGAAAAATAGAAAACATGAACATCGCTTAACCCATTAGTGTCTGAATGGAGATAACGCTGCCGCCATCCCACTCAGATTCCGTAAAGTTCATCTTCAAGAAGAGAACAACTATCTTTGGCGTCCCAAAGATTTAAATATCCTTGTAAATTGTGCAAGGAGTGCAAACATTCAGGAGAGTTTGGTAAAGATTGAAAGAATCTCAATGTTTGAGCTATAACTGCTGCTCGAAGTTACAGATACAGATTCCTGGTATATATTGGTAATAGTTTATACATCTTAAAATAAGGCGAAGAAGACTCATAAAATTACTTTAATATTAGAGCCCAAATCTTCCTTCTAATATCTAATTTCTTTTCCAGTAAATTAAATATTGAAACGAGAAATAACTCACCTCCTTCCACTCTGGCAAATTGAGACTGAAATGATCTGGCAGCGAGCCAAATGGCTCTGGAAAATCTAATGCCAATTTCAGTAGATCCTCCCAGCTCTTCTCGGGCAACCATTTTGTGGGATTAGAGCGTTCGCTCTTAGTCAACGCAATGCTGCCTTTGATGAAGAAATCAATTTCCTGTTGTGACAACACCCCATCCCGTTGCGCCAATTTTGTGGCTATCTGGAAAGAGAAGAGCAGCTTGTGTCGCTCAAAGATGCCCGTGCATCCATAGGAATAGACATTCTCCGTCAACGTCTTTATAATGTTATTCAAGCGCTTTGAAAGCACCGTATCCGGCACAGCCTTGCGCAGTGAGTAGACAAACACGTCCAGATATGCGGCCAGAGCATATTGGTACATGGTGTTAACTGTGGCCATGTCAGCGAGGGCAAAGAAGAGGACGGCACCACGCTTAGCAGCAGCTCGATAACCATTACGCAGAATTTCAATATCAGCGGCCGTATCACTGGCCAGCTTCAGTTGTTCCATGACCAGACCGGCCTTGGATTTGGTGTTTTCTAGAGTCAGCACCAATTCAACGTTATCCAGCATGTTGCCCGTTGAAGTGGCCAACTCGCGCAGAAGTGAATCCTCAAGCTGCTGGAGTAGCTGTTTGTTTTCACTGGTCTGGGCTATTAGGAATTCACGTTGTTGCTCGAGATCTGGCCGCTCTGTGCCTACTACAACGCTCAGCAGTTGATCTTCAAGGCCGGTCTGGGTCACTGTATAGTTGATGACCAAGGCCTTGGCATAGACAGAGGGATCAAACTTGGGATTGGAGAATTTTGTTGTTAAGTACAGGCGGAATTTGGGATCCCAATCCACTTCCTTGTCGCCTAACATGGTAAACTTGCGGCCTCCTTGAACACGAACGTTCTTTTGCAGCACATCATCTATGACTGGATCAATGTAATCATCCACATCCTCGAATAACACCGGCAGCCCATACATTATGGCCATTTCTAGTTGCTTTAAAAAGTCAAAGTCACTAAAGGACAACACCTTAAGATTATTTCGATATTCCTTCTTGCGGATCCACTGCAACGCTTGCAACTGGGGATCAATGCAGAGGGGAAAACGCGAAGCACGCATTGTTAGAATGCCATTCTGGAGGGAGAGCTCATCGGGAGGCAGACCTTCGTTGGACCACTGTGATATCTCCACATCGGTGGTGAGGAAAGCATCAATCTTGTAGGGTAGTTTTACTGGTATACCTAATGCAACGATATCTTCTAGCCAGTCATCAAAGACCATATTCTTGCGGAACTCCCAAGTGAAAGCGCCAGTATAAGCCAAAAATGAAGAGCTGATAAGGCAAACGCCCACACTATCGATCAGCTGTTGGCCAAGGCTGGCCATCTCCTTACTCCAGCGTATCAGCTCTGAGGTTAGACCGCTTATCAATTTATCAGAAGCAATCAAACGTCGTTCAGCCTGTTGCATCATTTCAGTCAATGCTCTCATTTGTCTCATAGAAACGGCATAATTCTGATTTAGTTCTGCCAATTTCTCCTCCAACTTTTGAATCTCACCATTCAAATGATTCAGCAACTTGATTGAGACTTCTTGCTCCTCGACGAGGAACTCTAGACGCTCCTTCTTGGGTTTGACTTCTCGATACACCTCAAAGAAGCCCAGGACGGCTTTAACGAACTTCAATAGGCCGGCACCAGCAATTGAAATCTTTCCCATGTCGTCCAAGTTTTGGGTTTTCATGTGATTACGGCAGGAGGTGATTTGCTTTTGGGTTAAAGCCTCGCAGTCCATTTCCATTAAACTCTTTAGGAAATTCACATCACTCATCATACCTTTGGCACTCTTCCAGCTGATTTCTTTGATACCCTTCAATATGGCCACACACTCGCACACAACCTGGACAGCCGCTGGGGGCGTGGCAAAGGAACGAATCTCAGTAATCTGCGCCTTTTCCAATTCAGAAAGGGCACGACGGGCTTCCTCCAATGCTGGCATAGCATCTGCGAGAATAACTTCGGCTTCATCCTTTTCAATGGCAATTTGCTTGCCTTTGATTTCAACCTCCACAGATTTCTCAGAGGCTTCGGCCTTCTTGGTGTTCGCCTTCTGAGTAGAGGATTCTATGGTAACCAACATGGCTTCACACTCCTCTGAAGCAACGGCCACATTCTTCTTCTGCTCTGTCACTATAATGCGTAGCTCGTCGATTTGAACCGAAGCTTCTTCGATTTTCTTGATGCCCTCACCAAGACGTTCGCGCTGCGCCATAATATGCTTATGCTTTTCCTCTGTAAACAATGGAGGGCATGAATAAATGAGCCGTCATTATATAATGCAATCATAGAACTCACCAAGTAATCCCAGATAGGTATTAATGTAGTCCAAATAGTGCTTGGGCGTCACAAAGTTACTGCGCCTCAGCTTTGTTTGATAGTCCTTGGAATACTCCTGAATGGTCATATGAACATGAACCACATGCTCAATAATTGCATCCCGGTGCAGGGCAGGTATCATGGCATGTTCGGTCAGGAAAAGCTTCGCTACGGCATACAGGGCCTGTTTGGGCCAAGGATACACCCAATCTATATATGTGCTGCCAATGAGACCCGGAAAACTGCGGCAACGATTACGCAAGGCGTCGCCAGCGGGCGACATGCAAAGCACCACGTGAAGATTCTCAGCACAAGTACGCAAAAAGTAGGCCCAAACAGAGTCTCTGTTATACAGAGAAGGGATATATTATTGGCAATTTAAGAGAAAACTTTTCCCCAATAAACTTTCACACAAAATCACACCAATATTTGCTTTAAAATATAAGTTTTATGCCAATCTTGGCCAGCAATTTCTGTGCTATTTAGTCATACGAAAATAGCGTCATTGTTTTAGGAACTTACTTGGACGCAGATAAGCCTTCCTCCTCGGCAAATTTACGCACATTATTAACAATGCCATCCTTATCCTCATCTGCGAACAGAGCAGGCACTTGACCGACGGTTAGAATATTATTAATCAGCTCCAAGAATCCCTCCTCGGCTATCTAAATTTTGAATATCGAATTATAAGCCAAACCAAGATCAGTTCAGTTTAATTAGAGACGCACCTGTGCGGCTGTAAAAAGGAAGACCACCTTCTTGCGTCTAACACCAGCTATGTTGTACAATGTCTTCAGATCCTCGCGGAAAGAGGTTTCATTGTAGCCACGGGAAATGGTGATCTCGAATACCTCACATTCCGCTGCGAAGGATGAAAGGCGTGTAACACACTTTTTGCCACAGCCACCGACACCAATAAGCAGGACATGACCACGATTCATACGCAGCGTGCGATGCACTCGAGTCAGATGCTCCAAGCAATCTTCGAACAGCACCAGGGTCATTTTTTGCTTCCGCTCGCAATACTCGTCCAAGATTTCGGTAAACAGATGATAGACTGCATTGTAATCCAAGAGATCTTCGTAGAAACGCGGCTCGGATTCGTTGGTGAAATTGCGGAAATCGCCAAAGACAAGTGGATCACGAAGCACATAATCCTTGAGAGATAGAATCGCTTCTGGACCTTCGGCCTCACCTTCTTCCTCATCCTCGTCCTCTTCAGCTGCTGCAGCATTGTCCTCTGCATATGCCTCAAATAGAAGACGCGCCTGTGCCTCTGCTGCTGCGGCTTCCAAGTCGATGAAACCGTTCTCTTCCTCAAACTGAGGTGGAAAACGATCTGCCACCTCGGCAGCTACATTGCGGTTCACATTGTTTATGTCCTGATTTAAAGGTTTGAAATATTAAAAAGGGGATTTAATATCAAAGCTTAAATGTTCTTCCGCGAGGAACTAGTCCTTAGGATTAGTTTAGGGCTTCGTAAACGATATAACTTACTGTGTGTGAAATGAGTCGATCGCAAATTATTCTCGTGAATTCATTACGCCAGACTCGGATAAATTCCCGCAGGTTCTTATAGAAGGCAGGTTGAATCAATAGCATGCCCGCAAATATGCGGGACAGATCCTTCAGATTGAAAATATAATGGAACTTTGAGGGCGTCGGAGGTAGATCCACAATGACCATCTGGAAACGCAAATGTCAAGAACAACAGTAATTAACAGCAGGTAATAAAAAATAGAAAAAGCCCCACAGAGAGCACTACACAAATCAATTTTATCTCGACTATTGGCAATATGCATTCAAATGTTGAGCATACTCCTCGAGAGAAGAGGAGAGGAGGGGAGAAAGAGCTGGTAAGTCGAACCACTTTTGCTGAATTTACAGCCATTATCGAGTTGCAGACGCCTCACCAGCCTTGGCCAGAGTTACGGCAATTCTATTCAAATAATTCATTTTATTCCATTTCGTGGAACATTAATATCTTTTGGCTGGTGCGTCGAGTGTGTAAAGAAGACATACGAACTAGACAGGCCCGGGTACTTTAGTACTTTTGCTGAAGCTGCAGGTGTGAGTAAATCATTTGGACTCTTCTTTTCTTCTTTTTCTCTTTTTTTTTGGGGTAAAATACTAAAGGAGCTGCCTGCCTTGCCATAGGAAGGAATGGTGTTGCCTTGTGCCTCTTCTTGTGGCAATTGTGGCGACAAATGCATTTTTATCTGCACGCAATGAAATGCGATAATATTTTAGTGTCAACAATTGTTAAAAGTACCATAAACTAATGCTTTTGCCTTGCCCAAGGAGCAGCCGGGCTGCGAAAAGAGCCATCTACAGTTCAATACTTGAACATAATCAAATTTTGCTCCTGCCGAGATGTCCCAGCACAGATAGGCGGAGCACCAGGACAGACATAGACACAGTCAACTAGGCAGCAGTCGAAGCGGGTGACCATTGTATAAAAGGCCAAACAGCAAGTGGCACTGGCACCAGCTCCATTTGCTAAAGCTTCGTCGTCTCTGCTCTGCTTCTGGCACTGAGTTGTACTCAAAAAACCAATGGAGCAGCTACGAGGACGAGGACGACGACGAGAACGAGCAAGAACGACGGGACGAGGCGGAGGAGTAGGACGAGAACGAGAACGAGGAGGCTCGCCCTGGTGCATTACAGACCATTGAATAATTTCCATTGTATGGCAGCGAGGCAGCAAAGCAGATTATGAAAAATTGCCATTATTTGCATATGTAAATCGAATTTCATAAAATTTGTGAGAGATTTTAAAGCGTTATGCAGAATGCCATAGATTTTCTCACACAATATTTCTTACACATTTTCTATATAAATTTTGACAAAAAATTTGCTTCTATTTCTTGTTTTTTTCTGTTTTTAAACGATTCTAAAACACTCCTTATGAATAATATTAGGATGCGTGGCGCAGTTGTTAGTTCAGAGTATCGAATAACAAACCTTGAATAATTTAAGTGTCATCACAACAATCATATCGGCAATCATCATATAGCGTTGCTGGAATTTTGTGAATGTTAGATGACCTTTAAATATGGACGAATAGATTTGAATGAGCGATTCGTCATTGGGAAAGACGATGTTGTAGGTGGAGAACATGCTGATAAAGCGGGGATCAACTTCATTGCGACCACCGCCAGCAGTACCCATGGCCGCATAGAATGTCATATCCTTAAACTTTTTCCAATTGAGATCCTTGTCCCGGTCATACATGCCGCCCCGCTCAAAGAACAACTTCAGAAGGGCTATGGGCTGCTGTGTGCCATAACTGTGGACAGGGGAGGAAAAGAAATGGCTTGACAGACAGTTCCTCTGACAGTCTTATATGTGTTGACTCACTCGTCCACCTGAGGCATGTTCATGTCATCAATAAAGCAGGCAATTTTCTTTCCCATTGGAGGCCCATAGGTATCCTTGGTGCGTTTCTCTACCGCCGCCTCCAACGTGCGCTGCACATCCAGAGATGAGGTTCTTGATGAAAAATTAATATTGAGTATGATCTGAAAGGATGTGTACAGAATTGTGAAAGTAATATTAGAGTCGTCTAGCAGAATATTTTTGTTTCTGTGAGGTATTTTTAATTTACGTTGACGACAGGATTCAGATTTCGCAAATATTGCATAATCGTAGCAGTCTTTGATGTGCCAGCCTCGCCCACAAGCAGCACAGGTCTTTTGATCTAAAAGGACTTTCAAAATTAGTATGAACAACTTTTCCAAATCAACACAAACTTACGTCGCTCATCAGGCCAAGTATACGATTGGTACGCGTGTTGTCCACAGTGGGTACCAGGATTTCGCTAAACCTTACTGCCGGGTCATGAACATAGGGCTTGACAACCCACTCCCAGGCCTTCCAGCAGTTGTCCGCTATGTCCCAAAAATAGTCATAGAGCGTGGGCTTGCCCTGAGGGAACTGTCCACCCTCTGCAGGTGACTCTGGAGTGTCTTGTACCAATGGAAAACCGGCAATACGTTTCATATACTCATCAAAAATAATCTGATGCTTCTCAAGCAAGCAGGCGCCCAGAGATCCATACACAGCCTGCAGGAAGCAGCACTCCAAGCTATCCGTATTATACGTCTTTAGTACTGGCTCATCCGAATTTTTATTATCCGATGGCCCATATATAGGAAGCAGTGCGTCGTACAGATTGCAGAACTGTGTAACCATATTGAGATCTGTTTGCATGATGACCATCTTAAGCGGATTGCCCTGCGTGGTGCCATCCAGACCCTCCAATATAAAGGCTATAGCATTGGTAATAATCTTTTCAAAGAAATCGTTAAGTAGCTCCCTTTGTGGCTCCGGACGGGACAACACCCAACGTTGCCAGAATGGGCTGTAGCGTAAGTTTTTGGGATCCACGTAGACCATGCCGGCGCGAGAAACCGTGGCTGGCGATGCATAAAACAAATTACCCACCTCAAAGAGAAGGGCACAATAGTTCTCCAGGCGTATGCGCTCTCCATTCGCCAATGTCAGCAGCTTGTTGTCATCCATCACTGAGTTCATGTTCTCAATCCAAAGTGCATCGACATCCCCATCAAAGCAGGCATAGCGTCGCTCCTGTTGAATAGTGTTGGATTGCATTAGCCTGAGTGTGTTATTCAATGCCTGCGTGCTCTGATTGGAGCCAAAGCTGGTCCTGCTGATGGCGCTGTCACTGTCACAGGCCCTGTTGCCGCTGTCGTTGTCGTTGTCGTTGCCGCTGCTGTCATCATAGCGAGTCCTACAAAGATTACCTGGGCAAAACCAACTGGCTGAGTAACTGCTATAAGAGTTGCTAGGCGGCACAGTTTGCTCCTCTTCGGCGCTGGTTGTGCAATAACGCGATTCCCGCTTGAATGATGCACACCCGCCATCCGGAGCTTTCATTCTAAAATTTGCTTTTAGATATGTGTTTGCTTGGGTGTCGGTGTGTGTGGGGGGGATCAGCTTTAGTTGCACTTCAACTCCAAAGGGATTACTAAGCAGAAACGACGACGACGACGACGACGACGACGACGACAACGCCGATGGCGGCAGAAACCGCGACATGTGACCTGCCAACGGCTGCAGATAGGCACTGGACCCTGAAAGGGTATGCTCTACTTACCTCCCGCTCTAATGGCCTATTCATTTCACGGAATATATTTGAAAATAATCCATCGATCCAATCTCTCGTTTCCATGTCCAAATAGCCATACAGTTCAATCACAGAACAAGCCTGTTATTGAAATATTTCATAAAAGGTTTAAAATGTGATTATTGACTAGCAGATAATTCTGAATCTGCTGTGCTTTAATCTATGCCATCTCTGCAATTGGAACTTTCTCTTTATGGCTTTTCTCTTATTAAATACTTACGGAAATGCTATGAAAACTGAACAATTTCACCTGCACTTATAATTTCAGCCCTGCAAAAGTAAAACGCTAACAATAAATGGAACTACAAAATGAAAGGAAAACGAAATCACAAGGGATTCCCTGCAGCTAACCAGCTAGGTCATAATGGGCGAACCTAACATAAAAACGGAGAAAAGCACAAGAATAATTATCTTCGATGTAACGCAGTCTGAATACCCTTTATTTTTATAGGGAGTTCACCTTTTATGCTGATACTGATACTGATTTTAGTTCTAAACGGAATTCTCTTTATAATAGTTCTTTAAATTTTTATATTTCAAATTTAAATTGGTATTTTTTGTTTCTATCTCTCACTGACTGTTGATAAAGCTACTTTAATTTATTGATAGATAAAAATAAAAATAAATAGCTCATAAATATCATATCTGGTTAGCTATTTGTTATACCCTCTAAAGGTGGAAACATAGAGAATGTTGTGGAACGCAAAGTAATTTGTGAGAGTGGAGTAGAGTAGAGTAGAGAGGAGCAAAAAGTGCCGGTCCACTTACCTTGGGGTTAAGCACAATGCACTTGGTGGGCAGGCCCATGTGGGCTTGCGCTTTGACCAGAGCATTTATGACGACAGTTTTGCCGCCACCTGTTGGGCCCACAAGCATGGTCGAGTGCCGGGTCATCATGGTTTCGTACATTTGCACCACTTTGTCTTCCTGCGTTGTTGGAATGGGTGGGGCAAAAGGTAAATGTGAACGTTAACGTAAAGGTAAACGTAAAGGTAAAGGCAAAGGTAAAGGTAAAGGTGAAGGCGTTGCCGTTGTTGGGATTTAGTTGTCATAAATGATGTCGCCAGCGGGCGGACAGAGTAGAACGGACGGACAGAGCGACGGATGTCGTGACATCAGTTGGCCAGCAGTTGACATTGTGTGTGACATTTGTGTCATTTGTGCAACGTTTTGTTTGATGAAAATGGCAAAAATGAATGAAGGGACGACAAGGTAAAAGGAGAGTGGAGAGGTGCAGACGAAACAGGGAAAATTGTATTAGTGAAAATTGTCGTCAGGAAAATGGGGAAAAGTTAAAATTAGATGTAGGCGGCTCTCCTGTAAAATGCTTTGTAACATTTCTGCCATTTGCGATTATGCGACAAAGCGCAATTTACAAAGTGTCAAAGTGTCAAGGATAACAACAGGAGTGCACCAACAACAGGACAACTACTTTAAGTTTGCCGTTTGTCCGTTTGTTTTTGCTTGTCAGCCACGTCATGACTATGCGTAAAAGAAGGGTACGGAAAAAACACACCTGATCTGGCAGCAATATGTAGCCATCGTTGACAAGGACATGACGCACAGCCGCATTGAAGTCTGGATAACCGATGCGTGGGCAATCGATGCCAGGAAACAGATCTTTAATGAGACCCAAGAACAGGGGAACATCCTCGAATATGAATTTGGGAAAGTTCATGTCACGCAGCACTCGCATCAGCACCACAGCCTCGGGTAGATCCTCTGATTGACGCTTCATCACGCCGGCCATACGTAACACTGAGTTCAGGGAACGTAAGCCCCAATCGTAATGGCATTGCTTGGACAGCTGCTCCTGGGCCAGAGCATATAGCACAGTCATTTTCTTAGCCAGCACCTTGGCCGTCAGGAAACCATCGGAGAACAGGGAAATCAAACAAATCAGCTCCAGATCAGGTTTGATGCAGGTCACAGGGCGGAATAGCGCCTTCACTGACTCCGGCAGTTCCGTGCGGCCGGCATAGCCAGGATTCATTGTTACAAAAACGCCGCACTTGGGATCCAGATTAATCTCAACGCCTTCAAACTGTCAGAAGGTTAACCCAATTAAAAGTGCTTCCATTAGATTTAAAAATTATAGCAACCTACCACAAAACGCTTCAGCTTGCGTATTAATCCATTGCGAATGGTCTGCAGCTGCGTGGAGATTACACTGAGCACAGAAATATCAATGCGATTAAACTCATCGAAGCAACCCCAGGCGCCGCATTGCACCAAGCCCGACAGGATGGTACCCACAGCTCTGTAGTCCATGCCCTCGCCGCAATTGGTAACCACACAGAGTAGGCCCATGGCCTTAGCCAGATCCTTGACTGTCTCGGTTTTACCTGTGCCGGCTGGACCGGCCGGAGCACCACCCAAATTCATGAGCAGCGCTTGAGTAATGGTTAGATAGATGCGATCTGTTAGGGGCGTAATGACCAAGCGTCCGTTTAGGCCCATATACTCATAGCCATAGTCGAAGCTGCCCGAACATTGAATCACATGAAGATTATCATAGAACTTAACCCAATAGAAACGCAGTTGACTCTCCCAGCTGAACTCGCTGGCATCCAGCACATTATCCCGCACAAAGTTATCAATAATATCCCGAGCATGCACATCAATGGTGCAGACTGCTTTAAACTTGAGGCGATCATTGCGGGAGAGATTGGAGCGCACCTTCAGGACCAGCTCCTCAATTTGATAGTTGCTCTTATTGAGGAAATCCTTCATGGCACGCATGTTGCCGTGATTCTGAGCCTGATCGAATGCCTCCTCCACCTCGGCTGTCCACCAGACTTGGCTGGCTGCCAGACCCACCATGCCCTGGTAGTTCATTAACCAGTCGGGTCTGTGGAAATCGAAAGTGCCCAATGACTGTCAATTTAATACAATTGGCCATAAATATGCCGAGACATGCGTCCCCGGCTTATACAAAATAAAATAAAAATATAATAAATCGCATCAAATGACAAAATTATACAGCCGCAGGCTCAGGCTCTCTCGTCCTTTTAACTCCCACTTCGACTTAGTGTCTCAATGTAAATCGCTGGCCATAAAAGGCACTGAATAGGCAGGAGAGTCCTGCGGCTGACTTCAGTATCCGATTGCTTTAGCGGTCACATAAAATACGAGTTTTTATATATATATATAAATATTTTTTATGTGTCTCACTTACCTTGAAATCACCAGATCGGTGCCAAAGTCGTAGATGCACGTCTTGGTTACGTAGCGAGTGGAGCGACGCATTTCATCCAGCACATCGTTCATCCAGTGCTCCACGCGACCCTGGGCCCGAGCTGTCCGGTAACAAAGACAATAACCACATAAATAAACCCCAGTCGCCAATATCAATAAGTGTATACAAAAACAATAAAAACTCAAAGTACCCAAATTACAACAGCAACAACAACAACAACAACAATAACAACAAAAGGAGCAGCTACAATAACAAACAACATCAGCAAAATGCGCAATCATCTCCAGCAGGGGATAACGGCAATGCCGACTGGCTTCAAATTAATTAAAAGAAATTGGCCAGCCAGAGCAGAACAGACCAGAGCAGAGCAGAGGAGAACAGACCAGAACAAAACAGACCCGACCAGAACTGAACCGAACTGAAGAGAAGAGAACCGAACCAAACGGAACGGAAAACAGTGCCATAAAAAAGTTCAATTTTAAAATTGGCAATCAGTGCGTAGGGATTGCTGGTATGATGAGGTAGCTATGTATTTGGGTGGAGGCAGGAATATGGAGATGATGCCAGGAGGTGTAGGGGGAAGGCGGTGGTAGGCGGCTGGTACTTACTGAAACGTCGAAATTCCAGGATCTCGCCCTCGCTGGATATCATGGCGGTAACAAGTGTAATACTGCCTTCCTTGACCAGGCGCAGCGACTTGACATTGTCGTACATCTGCGGATGTGGAATGAAAATTGTGAAATCAATGCGAAAAAAAAAAAAAAAAACATTTTTATTTATAAGCCAAATAAATTCATAAAAATTTACCACCGACAATTTCTGAACTGTGCGACTGGGGCTGGGGGTGAGTGTGATTCCGGGCAGTGCATGTGTTGCAAAAATGGCGTAATATCCGCCCTGGACATTGGCCAGAACGCATAAACAGTGACATTAACTTTTATGGCAAGATTCCCCCTTACTCTCTCACAGACACACTCGCACTCACACTCACACTCACTCACACACACACGCCCAGTCATACATAAAAATAATGTTGCTGGCAGTTTAGCAAATCTGTTGTTGTCACACCCAAACACCCCAGAAACCCCAGTAACACACTCTCAAATATTATATAGACGCCCCAGAAAGTTGAACCCACCTTAATGATGTGGTTCTGCACTGCAGATGGCTCACTGCTGCCCAAAATGGAGAGCAACTCATCTGTGGATATGAAATAGAAACGCGGGAAAATGCGACGTTTTGAGTCCAAATATTCGTTTAACGACTTCTGACAATTTTCCAAGCCAATTCCCAGACTTTGGATTTCCAATAAACGTCCAGGAATTGTACAGAATGGCACCACTAACGGATTTTTGGCACAATCGACCATGATCTGCAATGGAAGAGGAAACGTTAGGCATTAAGAACAGTAAATTATTATGAAGAGGAGAAGGAGCAACAACGACAACAACAAGAAACATTACAACGAAATACCATCAAACACAATACAAAAGCTAAACCAATTGATTTCCCTACCGTTTCTCCAAATACTCTATTTATCGTTCCAGGTGGACATTATACGACTTTGGAGCTTGAAAGGCATAAAAGAAGCAGAGAAGTTTGATCATTTCTGTTAGGGTATATAAGAAGGAAACAAGTTTGATCATTTCAAGTAGGGCATTTGCTTTACTTGCATGTTTTTCTCCATTGAATTGCTCAAGTTATACTGTGATAAATTGATAAATATTCCAAAAGTTATTTATAAATTATATGTGCGATAGTTGGAATATTTATTTCCCCCAATATAAAGATAAGACTTTAGAAAAAGGAAGATCTAAAAGTCATCTTTCAAAGTATGGTATATGCCTTGCTTTATGGGGATAATAAAGAAAAGCTGCATTAATGAATATCTTTCCGTAATGGGTCAATTATAATTTAAATTTCAATAGAATATATCAACTATGCCCAGTAATTTACTACTGTTTCTTCAACTATTTATTTCCCTCAAACAGCTGAAATTATTTGATTGCTTTCGAAAACAAATTACTCGCAAATGGCATAATAATTCTGTGATACTTTGCCTGCACTGGAAGGGTATAAACATACACATATAATGCTTGGAGATGTCGAGAGCAAATCAAAATAATAAATCATTTCATAAATGGCATCAAATATGGTGGCAAATGTTGCAAATGAAACGTAAAGCAAACGAAGCAAGTGGCAAGCAAGGTTAAGTGAAGTTAAGCGGCTAACACAAGCACAAACACAAACACAAACACAAGCACAAGCACAAATCTACAAACAGAAACGCACACACGAACTTCGTGTGGAAAGGTAAACACTTTGCCGGCTGACGGTGCGTATGTGTAATTTGTAATGTGTGATGTATGAATGTATTTCTACGAGCTTGTAAGCGTGGTTCTACTGGTCGCTATCCCTGTATTTGTGAGGCAACACAATTACGTATACGCAAAGTGGTCGTTTGCATGCGTATTATGTTTACCGTTAAGTAAGGCGTCGCCATATTGTCGGCGCACATTAAATCAACTCAAATAAATTGAGTAGATATACATATATATATATATATATATTTATTTTTTTTTGTTCACGACAGTGGCACAAAGGACCAACCAGGATAAACAAATATTTTAGCTTAGCTCTCTTACCCTGCGATACGACTTGTCAATGTCGTCGAATTTGCGTGCCTCCTCCGGCAACTGGGTTCGTATGTCGCCGCCAATGAAGATGCCCTCCAAATAAAGCCACTTACGCTGCACCACCAACCACTCTTCAATGATTTCGGAGATGAGCGCCAGTGTGCGCTCCCATCTGTTGACGGTCTCCAGAAAGGGGCCTATGAATCTGTAAGCAAAAAACAATTAGGCTTAAGGCTCCTCAACTGATAGATAGATCAGTATTTATATAAATAATTCATGCCACTTACTGACTAGCTCCCATTGACTGCAAATTCATGGCATTATCCTCGAGGACTTGCGTTATTTCATCGACTGCTCCCAATATCCAGCCACGATCCTCCATGCCCTTATGATGCTTGCTCACCTTAAAGAGCATGCCCGCCCAGGTTTCCTCGACAGCACGAACACCGCGTTCAATTTGCAGCTCCTTGATGGCATTTGTCAAGATCTGTTCGGCGATCTCCTGATACTTATGCAGCTGCATGGCAAACATATTGTCCAGGGTGAAGCGAGACGGCGACATATCGAAATACTGTCCAGTTTTCTCCATCAGCTGATGCCAATGGCGTTCGCGCAAAGCCTCATGTTTAAGGCTGACCATCAGTGGTACAGTGGCCTTGAACTGTTTCATGTGCAGCTCCAGCTGCTGTCCAGTGGGCAACGTTCGCACCTGTAGCAGCAGCAGCGGCAGTGGCAGAGAAGGCGAAATGTGAAAGGGGGAATGAGGGAATGGGGGGTAAATGGTTAGTTAGCGACGTCAAATCAGTTGAAACAATAGTGCGGTCGTTGCATGCTGCTTGCTGCGTGCTGCGTGCAGCTAGTTGTGGTTGCAGCCACATTGAATTATGATGAAAGTGCCGTCCTGCGGCTACATTGGTTGGGTTTTGGTCAATGCCTGGGCAAAGAGGAGGATTGGGGGGCAGGATGTATTGCATAAAAAGCGCAGTCTGTTTGTCCTCCCGTCTGCTGCTGTTTACACATGCAAAATGCATGGGAGGCGTTACGCCGAGGCCGGCATAAATTAAATGCCAACAGAGACAACAGCAGCAGGACACACAAAACTTGTCAGCAAGTCGAGCGAGGAATAGCATCAGGAGAGGAATTGGAACCCATTCCACACGGCCTGTCGAACGGCACACGCTGGCATTTTAATTATTTTCAATATTGAACAAATTGATTTGCATTTTGGGACACTGATTATACAGCTACAGAGGAGCTTCTGACTAGGTCGGTCTCTGCTTTAGGCAGTTTTGTTGTTTGCTCTGACATCCAAAATAATGTACGATAAAAACTGCATTAAAATGTGTGTGCATGTCGACTGATTATATTCAAATTTGTGC
Organism: Drosophila repletoides; assembly: GCA_018150835.1. Lineage (NCBI taxonomy): Eukaryota > Metazoa > Arthropoda > Insecta > Diptera > Drosophilidae > Drosophila > Drosophila repletoides. The sequence goes on from JAECWQ010000100.1 coordinate 7,042,000, forward strand.
ACGCTGCGCTATTTATATTAATGATAAACTAATGAAATAGTTTGCATGCTAATCTATGCATGCAATCACTAAAACAGAGATAGCCCTCCTCTCTCCTCCACCCCTTGTACTCGTATTACCAAGCAGACCTCCCCTTTTAGCCTGGTTTGCTCACTTTCAACTACAGCTCTGTTCATTTGTATGGGGCAAAAGTTTTTGGCGCGACAAACTTTCTGCTTGGCCAGAGAAATTCCTCAGAAACTTGTTAGTGAAGTAAATAAATCAATTTGTCATAATCAGTTTAGGTGCAAAATTTCATCGCTGCTAGGCCAAATTTCACTTTTCTTGTTTGGACAAAACGCCAGTAAAAGAGACGGACAAAGTTCAGGCAGTTCGACTATGAGATATGACTCGAACAAGTCCTATTAAAATAGTTTTTCTTTAAAGAAAAATTACACTGAAAACCAGTCTGATAAGCCATTGATTTAAATTTAATTCAATTTTTCAAACTAGCTTTAAGCCCGTCGAGCAACCCAAAAGACTTTATAATAACAGGGTATATAAATTGGAGTCACATCAAGGCTGAGTACACAGCTCATAAGAATTTGGCTGTTATTTGTTTGAAGGTGCCTGCAATTTTATGAAAATTTAAACAGGACGAAAACTTTACCAATTAGGAAAACTTTTTATCCAAATCACATCAGCGCCTCTGACTTACCTGTTTGGACAATTTACGGAATTCCTTTAGATAGCTCTCAACGCCCTCGGTTAGGAAATTGGGATCCAAGTCTACCCACAAGGTCTTGGCCCAGACCTCTCGGCCATTCTTTTGAGATCTGTAGAGTTTGTAGATCTGAAAAGAAAGTTGGCTTAGAAACAGATTGGCCGGGGTAATTGCTATAAAGATTAGTCGTTATACTTGCTGCAAGCCTTCGAACTCTGATTGAACTCGAGCAAATTCATTGTAATCCACCATTGGCATATCAAAGAGACGCTCTGCATTGGCCAGCTCCTTGCGTCTCTCCTCCCGTTCGGCAATTTTATGACTATACGGATCCATTAGCCGAACACCGCGTTCCAGCTCAGGACCAACCGAACCAGGTCCGTTTTCATCCCAATCCTTGACAAATTCTTCCAGCTGTGAAGAATAAAGGGAAAGCATATATATAGTGCAGTGTAGTCGTAAAGTGGCAGCATTTGATTGTTGCATTTTTTGCGGCACACACCAGCCCTCCCCATCCAATTCCACGCCCCTCACGCCCTAATTCAAATAATAAACACTTCAAGTTAATTCATTTTACGCTGACGGCGTCGTTGCCGCTAACAATTGACAATAATGGTTGAGCGCGCGGAAAAATCCAATTAAAATGCCATTGAAAGGAAATAATAATAGAGGGAAACAAAACAGAATTGCAGAAAACGCAAAATTGCGGAAATGCAGGGTCGGCAGCGGGAAGCGCCCCAACCCAACTCGCAAAGCAACTGCCCCGTCCAACTAAGTTCGAGTAATCGGCATCGAATTGTCAACTTACATCTTCCCAGAAAACGTCAATTTCTCCGGAAGTCATCTCGGCAAATTTTTGCTTAATTGGTTGTAGCTTCTCGGAACGATACAAAGCAGATAGAAACAGACGCTTCCAGCGTTTCTCTAGATGATGGGCCATCAGCATATCCTCGTAGGAGAACTGTGAACAAAAAAAAGAGGGAAAAAACGAAAATCAAACCATGAAAATAAACCCCAAACGCATTCACATATAAAAATTAAGCAATGTCCTTCAATTATTGCTGAGTGCAAATAATAATCATGAATAGTGCCGAATTCCACTAACGAGCAGCCAAGTACCGCCCACCGCCCACCGCCCACAACCCAAATACACACATACACAAAAAAAGGACAACGGGCCAAAAAAAAAGAGAATGAAAAAAACTATAGCATAGCTTTCAGGGCCGTCGCCGCAATTGGTAGCCGTTGCATAAATTTTCATGTAGCCTTTGCAGCTTTTGCGTTCTGTTGTGTGTACAACTACGACGAGTGGGAGTACGAATAAGAGTATGAATGTGCATTTGTTCATTCATTCATTAATTTAAATAAAATGCAAGTTAATTCCGTTTGTCTGGCCAGAGCTAAGCGCCGTAGCCGCAACGAAATGCCATCAATAAATGAACGAGAACCCAAAAATGTTGAGCACACAGACACTGGGTGGCCAGCCGGCTCTGGAGTACTGCCGTCTGTCTGTAACCACCCGCTGTCCGGGTCTCCCGCCCATCTCACCCCTTTATATGGCTGCATTTATGTAACCATTTCGTGTGTTGCGCCAAATACGAAAAGCCATTTTCAAATGACGCTCACTGGCCACCAAATATGCATATGTAAACTGTGTGGACCTGGCTGTAGTCCGTGACGGCTTTAGGGGATTTTTTTTTTTTATCTAAAACTGCTCATTTGAATACACAAATAAGCGAGCATCGAGCAACGAACTTGAGCAACTTACAGTACTGAATTTCATTAGATCACTGAATAATTCACTTGCTCATTCACTGACCTTAGCTTGAGATATTTCATAGAAAAGTTACTGAACCCTTCCAGATAGAAGTTAAAAAGTATTCCATATATCGAAATATTGTATTACGATATACAGAATCAATTAGAATAGTAAGAAACTTAGCTAGAATTTTTGAATCAAATATATCATTAAGCTTTTTTAAGAATCCATTTTTTATACTCCTTTGGTAATAATAAAAGCTGCAACGTTTACCATAAAAAATCCGAGTTGAAAACCCTCTTGGCTGAAAATCTTTCAAATAAAAATAAACTATTATAAAGAACTTAACAGAGCGATAAGGTAAATATTTTTCATAGCTGCAGCTTCGCTTTTCAATTTTGCAATGTCAGCTTTAAGGAATTATATTATAGATTAAACGATAAATTAGTCTGTAGATAAGCTTTCTGATTTCTACAGTAGTTCTTTTTACTTATATTACCATCCGATGCGTTACCAACTAATAGACTAATCTTCTGATAAACAGCTAGTCTCCTAGTGCTGATCAAGAGCTTATACATATACTTTATAGGTAGATACCTCCTTTAATGCATTACAGAATACCTGACCAAAATATGATACCCACACTGAAGCTTATATGAGCTGAGGATGTGACAAAATTATAATACTTTATGCAAGGGCTCAACAATTATTCGTCATTAGAGAATAAGGCCTACTTTTTGGAAAACAGAGCCACTTACCATAATTTTGTGCTCACTGAGCACTGTGAAGGTCTCCTGCATCTCATGGATTTTCTGCTCATTTGTCAATGTGGTCGATTGGACAGTGGCAATCGTTTGCATCACCAGCTTAAAGTCTTCCAGCTCGCGTGTGGTTTTGTTAAGATTTGTGCTCAGCAGCTGTCGGAGATTTGTATGGAGTTAGTGTCAGATTGTGTCCAGCCAATGGTCAGTGGTCGGATATGTATGTACATATAGAGCAGTATGTGGCGGTACTCACTTTGATTTCGTTACGCATTGTTCTCATGCCTTCGTTGACATATCGGAGCAGCTCCTCGCCCAGCGTGGTGCACCACTCATTGGCATGAGCTATAATGCTATCCAGCAATGGAGTCAAATTTATGCGTACACATCTGACGGTATGGTACTTTCGCATTTGCTGCAGAGTCTCCACTATGGTCGAGTAAAATGTAAATTTCTCATCGATTTCGACGAGCGTCACTTGTCGTTCGACAAACTTCTGGCATATCACATCCTTCTCGAAGGCCCACAGATTGAAGTACTTGCGGAATCTGATGATGCCAAATTTGGAGGCGTTTAAGTGAGTGGGCGGCACACACCCTAGAGAGAGAGAGAGAGCTTTGCTAATTCTACTTACTGCACCACAAAACACTTGGCCTCTTCAACGATTTTTGCGGCTAAATCGTGTATGTTGATGATGAGTTCTATAATCTCCTTAATGCCAACGACGTCCTCGTAATACGTATAATTAAATTTCCATTGTGCACCAGCATCAATTAGTGGACAGTTGAGGCAAGTACCACTCATCCAACGCGTGAATAACTTCATGCTGTGTGGTTGAACCCAGGGGTTAGACAAAAATTTCCATCTAATCAATATCAATCAATGACTTACCGCGTGAGGAAGTCCTTGGCTGCTGTAATGATGACATTCTGCAGCTCATTGGATGAGGGTTCCAGTACAATTTCAGACATCAGCAGCACAGTTCTTACCTCGAACATTGGCTCATTCGACAGCAAGCGACCGATATAACACTTTAGATTGTCATAGGTCATGCTGTGGCATTCCATTTGAATGTTATTACAATTATTTATTATATTATATTAGGTAACTCACGTGATAATACATTTGTAGGTCTCCTCCTCCCAGAATTCATAGTAGTTTCGCATTTTTTCCGATCTACCCGTAAATGTGCCCAGCACAAGACTTTCCAGTTTGATAAGCACCGGTCCCAGGGAATCGTACAGTTGCTTCATTTGTGCTGCTTTCCGATTACGCGATGACTCCAGCAGGTCAAAGTAATTGGCGCAATCGTAAACGCCGGTGCCACAAGCAAAATCTTGTTGCTTCTTTTCCTCATCAGGCTCCTCTTTGGCTTCCAAAATAGTAATGTTTTCGCCCGTAGTCGACTTGAATGTGCGTCCGCTCGCGCTCTTCATGGATTCCATAAATTCACGCGATTTTGCTGTGGACGAAACCGGTTCATCCACTTTTTTTATTTCATCGTCAAGATTGAACAGATTATAGCTTTGTATCATATCAATCCGATTCCTCAAATCCAGACGTATAAAGTTTATTTGGGAAACTATAGAGGTCAATTTTCGCAGCTGTGAGTTTATCTGGTCACAGAACTTGGCAATACTAAATGATATCCAGGTATACCGTCCCACGCCCATTTGAATAAACAGTTCCGTATCGTAGATATGCTCCCTTAGGAATACCACCTCAGACATCGATAAATTGCCGATGATCGTATTGTAACGTGTGATCACCTCCGATAGTTTCTCATAGTCCTTGAAGAGTGCCTCCTTTTTCATAATAGCAGTTCGCAGCACGGTGGGCAGAGTAAAGCCCAAGTGCTCAAATAGTTGACCCTCAAACATAGTATCGAATACATCTCGATCCAGATTGACCACAAAGCTTATATCGTACTCGATCAATACCTTGTCGCCAACAATTTCCCGCCAAATGGGCAACTTTTTTTGTGTCGCCGCACGAGTCAGTACTTTGAAGAGAGAAGTAAAATAAATTAATATTTTTATAGTATATAAAAGACCCATTTATTGATATAGTTTTGAGATAAGTCATGCAAAAAAGCATCTATGTATCGGCTTTAACAATATCCACGCCAGACTATCGATGTGGGCCGATCACAGATATATCGAGTCATCGATTTTTTATTTTATATTAAGCAGCGATGTGCTGTTCGGAATGGCATCAGATCATTAATATTAAACAACAATTAAATTGAGGAATAGAACACTTAAAATTAGAATTAAAATCTTATTGGCAGAACTGGAATATTGGCTAATCAGTATTGCTGAACATATAAAATATAATCGATTAATGGAATCAGATGCGCATTCTTTGAAGTAAATTTGGGGGTAAGCAATAAACAATTTTATAAAGATTAGAGTTATATACTCACATTCACAAATCTGTATACACTCCCGATCCCGTGCTGTAATATCCTTGGCTTTCTTTTCCTTGACGGCAATCAAAAAGGCGTTTGCTTTGCGCAGCTGCTCATTTGCCCGCTTCGTCTTGCCCACCATCCACATAATCATGGCCGTAAGGACAGTAAACCTGTTGACTTTGCACACAAAATTTAAGTTAGTTCCTTCTACGGCTGCCTGTGATGATTCTTCCTCTTCTCCGTCGCCTTCCATGAAGCTGGCCGAACTCAGATTGCGATCGGACACCATTTCCGTCAGACTTAGGATTTGGCTGTTGCCAAATTGTGAATTGGCCAGCTGAAGTTGCGAATTGCCTCGGCTCTTGGCTCTAAGCGTTTGCGTGGCATCCGATATATAATTGACTAAGAAGTTGGAAAGAATATTAATTAAAAAATTGAAATTAATTGGCAATGGGAAACGTACTGGTTTCGTCCTTGCATATTTGTATGTGCAATATATTGGAGCGATTGGTGTGGTTAATAACGAACGTGGCATTTTGCATATATTTCTCAAAGAGCATTTTTTCAAACTGGAACAGAACTGTCATAAATTCAAAGTATTGCTTGAAAGCACTGCGCTTAAGGAAGCTGTTAACCATCGCCGGATCGTCTTCCAAACTTTTAAAAGCCATAACCGAGCTCTTTAGTTTTCTGCCCAGCAAACGTACCCAGGACACGGCGCTTATTTTAGCCGGCTGAAGTTTTGGCATAGGAGGAGTTTTTTTATGTTGCTGAAACATAAAAAGGTAAAAGTTCAGTACAATCGCAAACTCTTAAATTATCCCACTCTACTTACAGTGAAAACAGTTTCCACGTTGTTTATTTCACTAATGAAAAATCGCAAAAGATTCTCATGTTTCGTGGAGACGAATTCCTGTAGAGCCGGCCGCGTATCAATCTGGTTTGCATTAACCAACAGTTTAATACCCTTTTCCGCTGAGAGTAGCGAATTAATGCTTTGATCTATAACCGTCTTTGCATCCATTTCAAGCATCTCGAGGCGCCTGTTGAACTGTTCCAGCGAGTATTCCCAGTTCTCCCAATTGCTGGGCAAAAACATGTCATAGTCCACAGACTTAATGAGGTCATCCAGCAAGCGATAGATTTTTCGCATTAAATTATCCACAATAGCCGGATCGGTGATCAACACTTTGAGATTACGGCCAAACAAATTCTCGTATTGGACAAAGACTCGACCCACATAAGCAATATCCACCGCCACGGTATATATGTGATTGACCTCATTGAAGAGAGCGACTTGATCGAATTCCCAGCGGGATCCGGCGCCGGATTCCTCAATATGTTGACGGCTTATCTTGTAGGCTTGTTTCCAGGAGCGCAGTAAATTGGCACAGTTGTTGGCTGTCTCACAGGTGTAAGTCGCTGAATAGCTAGGAACATTTATTTCAGTCACATTATTTAATAACTTTTAGAATAGGCCTCATTTTATCTTACCGGAATATATTATCAAAGTTGATAATTTTCTTAACCTTTTGCACGAAAACATTGGATATTTCACAGAGGAGCACTTGCATTTCTGGGTCCCGGCAGTAGAAACTGGACATAGTCCAAATGTGACGAAGGCCGACCATAACATTGGCTATTTGAAGTCCCGACATCTTAAAGCTGTCATAGTTTCTTATTTTCTATTAGGGAGATTTGTTTAACCTTTGGTTTGGTTGGTATAATGGTCTATAAACTTACTTCCAAGTAGTCTTTAATTGTGCCCAGATAATCGGCGTTCTCCTTGGCCAACTTGAAGCGATCTTCAGTTTTTTTGAGCACATCATTCCACTCAGAAAGCACCTTTGATCCATCAGTCGTCAGACGATTGATCACGGCCATAACGAACTCTGTTTTCAGTTGCTCGAGAGTACCATAAAGATCGATTTCCATTTTATGCCAGTACCGATACTCAGCCATCGGGGTGAACTCATCTAGTTTTGTATCCTTCAGGGATTTCATTGTTTTTAGCAGAAACTTTTTCCAACCATCGACCACATCTTCGAGCTGTTGCTGTGAATATGTGGGAATTAGATCGATTCTCTTGACATCCAGAGGCACACGTATGATCGCCTCTTCGTATTCGGTCTCCTCCTGACCTGGCAGCACATATGATGTGGGTAGACTGAAGGCCCAGACAATATGATTGATGGTCCATACTATTTCACTATCAAATTCTTCAATTTCCTCGAGCAATCGCCGTTGGATTGGCATAACCCGCGGAGGCGTTGCCTCTTCGGCGGCATGCTCTGCCTCCACCTTGGCTTTGGTCTCACTGAGCAGCTTGTCCCAACGCTCAGCGATGGTTAGCTTCTCGGGCTTTTGTTCCACTGTAAATCCGTTCCGTTAGTTTTCAATGTAATTCGATCAAGTGTGAGCTTACCCTCTTCCTCGGAGGATGATATATCTACAACATGATGTGTTTGCTCGCCTTCTTCTTCGTCTTCTCCTTCGGTTTGAGGCTTTCCTTGTCCCTCTGCCTTTTTGGCTGCCTCCTGTTTCTTGGCCAGGGCAGCCAGAGCCTTTTGCTTTCTGCCATAAAATAAATAAATAAACAAATGAATACAATTAAAGGGGCTCGACATCTTAAATTAACACAAAGCGTAATGAAAAGCGGCTGATAAGCGAAATGAGCAACAAATACCTAACAAAGGACAACAAAGAAGCAACCGAAAGGACTTCACTGCTAGCTCCGATTGCGCCTGCTGCCTGCTGCCTGCCTGCCATGTGACGAAGGCATTTTTAATGTAAATGCCTACCAAGAAAAAAAAAAACAGTCAAGACCAACAACGCATATTGGTCAAGTGGTAGCTGCGGGGCAACAATGCACGGGTGAGTGAGGCCCGACCAGGATGTGCCATAAATGTTGGCTTCCAAGCCAATGGAAGGGTCAAAAGACAACTCTGGCGCCGTTGATGGCAGCATGAAATCCGATTAAAAATAAAAATTCTTATCGGATGCGCTGTAATTTATGTGCGAAAAGGGTTATGCAGGATTTAAAACAAAAACAAAAAAAAAACAAGAAAGAAACTGTAGCCGCGTCGATGGCAACCAGTGATAAACGCAAAACAAAGGGCAAACGAAAAATGTGCAAAAAAAAAAAAAAGAAAATTAACAAAAAAAAAAAGAGAAAAGAATGGGAAAATAAAAACGCCAGCGTTCACAGTCGGCGCACAGTCGGCGCACAGTCAGCGGGCAGGCACTTCAGTCAGCATAAAACCAATAAAGCGCGGACACCCCCGAAAAAAAAGAGCCACCCCATTCCTATCTACCAATGGCCGATCCCCCATGCCGAAAAGCGGACTCTTTGCCACGGTCAACGAAGCGAACACCGCGTTGCCTTTGTTAAAAGTTAAATACTTTTGTTGTTTAAGCGCTTTCAAACGAAATTCCGATGGTTTGGATAGCTCCAATAGACCCGGGCCCGATTCCTTAGCCTCGCTGGAAACATTCTCTCCACTGCTGGCATCCCCACCGCCACCACCTCCACCGCCGCCGCCGCCTCCCTGCGCATTATTATTGTCCATTTGCTGAATATCCGTGGTGTCCGGTTCGCGAAATTGAAATTGGAAGGCGCTTTTGTAGACCTGCAATAGAAACCAAAGTGAAATAAAAAAAACAGAAACAAATATGCGAAAATTCATATGTTCAGCTTTAAATGGCCGAACTGAACTGTGTGTGTGTGCGGGTGTGCGTGTGTGTGTGTGTGTGTGAAGGCATTCTAATTGATTTGCCGCGTTGATTTGCCAAAAAACCGATTTTCAACAAATTTCCAATTTATTTTCATGCAAAAAGCAAATATTATGGCAGTTGGGGCGTGTTTCACTCATAGACCGCAAAATTTGCAAGCTGCCAAGTCTTATGGTGTACTCTGAGGGGGAGGAGAGGAAAAGAAAGGAAAGGAAAGGCGAGGAAAGCGGAGCGGGAAGAGTTTGCCAACCAGCCTAATGGAAACCGCAGCACATTTTGGGGCTATGATGAAGCAATTTGCGTTGGGCGTTGTCCGCTTAAGGCATTGTAGGCGTGCTACTGCTCTTCCCCGAATCCCCCAGTCCCTCTCGAACCCGAATACCTCTCCCTCTTCGACCGCCTGTTGTGCGCTGAAGCGCAAAAATCTTTCGCCACAGCGTCCATTTTGATAGATGACTGCCTTGTTTTAGGAATTAATTACAATTCGTCACATTTTGTTTTGCGGTTACAAAAGGACAGACGACGAAAGGACATGGGATGAGCTTGAAGCATTGGAGTATTCCGACCAATGAACAGATGGATAGAAACACTGAGCTGAACCGAACTGAAGCCCTGTTTGAAACAATGGCGCCTGCTTTGAAGCCGTTGATTGATTGAATAACATTTTATGGTGTGTGAAATGAGCGAAAAGGGCGCAAATTTGAGTGATTTTAGTTTTGGCCGATTGTGTTGCCGCATTAAATAGGCCGCTTTGATGATGGCCAGCTTACTATTGGAGGCTTACCATGTTCAAGTCGTGTCGCAGCGAATCGATCAGGGAGCCTCTTATCGAACCCAATAGAAATAGTAAAGGCATTTCGGCAAAGCATTGGGCTGTCTCCTTGAACATTGCTGCAAAAATTAAGCAAAATTAATGGATAATTCTACACTACAATGCACTCAATTTCTTATCATAATGGACCCCATATGAGTACTCCCTCTCTGGAGAGCTTCAATTAATGTTGTTTCACTCATAGACTAGAATTTCCAATCAGTAACTTTTATACAGATATGTCGAGACAGGCAGCTATCTTTATCTACATAGCTGAGAGACTCTTGTACATAGAATCAGACGGAAGGATAGAGAAATATATCTAGTCAGCCTGAGAAATAATATATATACGTTATGGACTTGAAGATGCCTTCTTAGATGCATTATTCTGCAGAGGAGCAGACAGAAGAGATGTTCAGTACACTTTCCCTCTACTTGTCTCTGCAGCTACTGTAGAACTAAGGCTATTAAGATTCGGAGCATATAGAATAAGTCAACAGTGGAGATATGGATTAGGATATGATTTTATTTACTAAAGATTTGATTGCCCGAGAATGCTATTAATATTAATTAAAGATTTCTTCAAAACTTACGTATTTCTCTGGCATTCTTGCGTATTATATAGACATATTTAATTTTGGAATCAAATTGTTGAGAGCTCATTTCGCCAAAGTGGCAATGGAGCAGTGGCGTTTTCACATAAGCGGGAACAATTTTCTGCGTAAAAAAACTGAGGTTAGAAAATGGAAAATATATGGAAACAGTTTCCAAGAACCACAAGTTAAATACCCATATAAAAAGTAGAAACAATGCTGTGGGAAGTAAAGGATTAAACAAAGGGTTTTTTTACTTACCTTCACCTCAACGTAGACTGGCACATAGATGCTTTTCTTTTTAGATTTTCTACCTGTAACGGGTTGGGGAGTATTAGCATGGAAAAAGGAGGCGTGGCAGTGTGGCAGGCAGTAAGTGCAGTTAAATGAATGTGACTGTGAGCCTGTGATTGACGTGGTGAAGGCGCATTTGCATTGTCATTGTCCTGGAATTCTTTGGTTCCATTTAAATGCAATGAACGGAATGAAACTTTGCTGGTTTATCTCAGTTCAGAGCAAAGACAAATCAAATGAGCTGCATTTGAAACGTGGGGCGTGGGGCGTGGGGCGTGGTCGTGGCGCGAATTCAAATTAAAAGTTGCAAAAAGAAATGAATATTAGGCAGGCGAAACCAAAATGAGGCTCTTAAATATTTATGATGTGATGTGGTGGGTTAGCTGGTGGCCAGAATCAAAAGCAGAACCAAGATTTTCGCTTGATACCAACTTGGATGGGCTAAAAATTTATGCGATGCATTCAAGTGTAGCTGGAAAAAGTGCGAAATGAATAAAAACTTTCCAAATTAAAAGTCGCCTTCAAAGAGACAAAGGAAAATTACAGAAGAAAGTGTAATATTTACCATTTTCCATATCAGAGCTAGCTGCAGGAGTGTAATATGTTTTTTGAAACTCGTTTTTAAATGGATTTTATGTAATTGTATATTAAGGCGGCATTAGAGTGAACTACTTACGTGTGCGTCTGGAGCGAGAGGAGCTCTTGCCGCTGCTGATTATGGTAGCCTCCTCTTCGCCCTCGCCCTCGAATTCAGTTTCCACATCAGTTTCCATGGCGGTTAATTCGGCAGCCTCTGCATCCGCTTGATCTGGTTGCTGAGGCGCATCAGCCTCAGCGGCGGGCTCTACATCCTGACCACCCTTTTTGCGTGCCTTGCCCCCCTTGGCAGCACCTTTGGCGCCCTTCTTTTTCTTATCCTTTTTATCCGGTAGCGAGGGTCGTGGCACTTCCTCCAATACTGTGATTTCCTCCTCGACAAGCCTATCAAAGAAGGTGCGCCATACATACATGATAACCCGATCCAATTGAGCCTGCCGCTCATATCGCTTGTTGAGAAAATCATCCACAGCTTGGCGATTCTTGCTGATTAGTGTATTAACATAGACCGGATCAAAGACTCCCACCTGGTTGGCAATTATGGTCTTAAGCCAAGTGATGCGAGGCTCATCTTGGCCAATGGATAAGCCCGAGCCACTGCTGTGAGGTGATGCATAGCCGGACTTCTCAGACACAAGTGGCGTTGACATCGACATTGGTGGATGCCCCTCGCGCCCAGCGGCGCCTCCTGTGTAGCTTCGCTCCGGCTACTTCAATGTGTGTGTGTGTTTACTTGTTTATTTGGTTGCTGCTTTAGCCATACGTCTCTTGGCACATCAAACAGCAGCCCCGGCTGGATACCTACTACCACTTGCACCTATCTGTTTTTGTTGCTCTTTCAATCAATTTCAGTTGCCGCGCTTGTTTGTTTGTTTGTTGTTATGTGTGTGAGTGTGTGCGTGTGTCTGCTCCGGTGTGTGCGGGTATATTGACTCTCTGCTTGGTCGCTCGCTTGGTTGCTTGGCGTCTGCAAATCCTTTGTGTAACCTGGGACAACGTCTGCGGCCGCGGCTGCAAACCAAATATAAACGCTTTGATATTTTGAAAGCGTTACTCAATTTATAGCAAGGTTATATGAAAAATATTTCATTTCCTTTGCTCTACACACACAAACGCTGCTTTGATTTGCTTTTTTTTTAAAGTTCTTGCCTGAAGTTTACTATGTATTCTTCTTGTTTATATTGTGGCGTTGCCTTGGCTGTTGTTATTGTTATTGCTGTTGCTGTTGCTGTTCTTGTTGTTGTTGGCTAAGTAACCAGCAGCTCCGTTTAATATAATTTTTGCCAGTCGTTTTGCCCTTTTGCCACCTGTCAGCTGCACTTGCAACACGCAACATGCAGCAATACGACACCAACAACCAGCGACCAGCTAGCAAAAGTGTTTGCTTTCCTCGAGTTGTGAGCGCGTTGCGTAAACAAAACACGCAGCTCTGACTTAATGGCCATGCACATTAGCAACGTGCCAGGGACGTTGCCAAAAAAAAAAAAAAAAAACCCTCAATCCTGCTGCTACTCCCATTCCCATGCCCATTTTCCCATTACCCCTTTCTCCGACTCCCATAGCCGCCTCCTGTTCCGCCTGCTTCTTCGTCTGGGTCAAGTGTATGCAGTGAGCTGTTTAGTCGTCATTGGCTTAATAACTGTTTAAGTGAAATATGAAAAATGGAAATAGAAATATTTACAAAGCCATCGCAAAGTGCGTGCATTGCTTTTTAGCATTTGCAAATGGCTTGGTAGCTCAGCAATTGCCTGCGTAAGCCATACGATAAGTTTTCTTTGAGTGTTGCAGCTGCATAACACACACACACACACACACACACACAAACACATGCACACCTACATTCTGTTGCAGTTGCATCTACAGCATAAATAAATGAAAGGACCTTCCCCATACACAAAGCGTTGCATCAGCTGCGCTGATTTATATGGCAATGCCTCGGGTATTGCTATGCTACTTCTATTTGCTTTCAATCAAAGTTTTCTGCCTGCATTAAGAGTATCTTATAGTTTATTTCCTAGTTTATATATCTTTAATGTATTTCAGCTTGTTAGCGATGGATTTACGCGAACTAATTTAAAGTTGCTGCACTTTCAGCTTCGATTCGTTTATGGAAAGATATTCCTGCCTTTTATTTACTTGCTAACTTTCAAACTCTTCGTATTGAAATGTTTTATAAATTTAAATTTTATTTTACATGTTCTACGCCTTGTTTTCCTTAAATCACATTTATAATATTGCTTTGAGCACTCAGAGAAAATCCATTAAATGCATTTTCAAAAAATTATTAGCTACCAATAACCAAGAGCAGACTCAGAGTTACCTGTTGTTGACATTAGCTGCAAGCTATAAGCTTTGCCTTGATCTATTCTAGCCGCCAGCGTCAGGATAGATGAGTTCAATACTAATTGAAATAAATGAATGTTTTGTCATCCTCGCCAGGTAGACAGGCGACAGGAAGCCCGGTTGGATGTGGAGGCCAAAATGAAGTGCCAAAGGCAATGCCAGCATCATTAAAATGCATGGTTCAAACTGTGCGTATACTTAATATAGATTGTTTAGGGAGACGGCAATACCCAGCGCTGCTGCTGCTGCTGCTGCTGGCTTTCATTCATTTCATTCGTAGTATCTTGTGGGTGTAATTTTTTTGCGTCATGTTTTTATTTGTATTTATTATTGCGTTGCTTTTGCCTTTGCACCGAAACGTACATTCTATTTGCAGGTGAAATGCTTCACGCAGCACGCGAAATGAGAATTTATTGACTTCGATGTGTCTGACTGTCTCACTGTCTCAGTGTCTCTCCGTCTCTGTGTCGCTTCTTCTCTATTTGCCTCTTGTCCCTCTGTCTCCCTGGGAACTGGGAAGTGTGTCTCTTTGCGTGCTGCTATTTCCGCTAGAGTCTTCTATCTGACACACGAGTTTCAAACCTAAAGGCACTCGTGTCTTGCGTTTGCATTCGCCCTTAATAACTTTCCACCGTTACCTGTCATTATAGCAACTCACACACAAAAACACGTATGTAACTAGCTTCAGGCGTATTACGTATACGCATAAGTATCTTGTAGGTGTAGTCAAAGTACTCAAAGTGTTTAATTGCAGCTGCAAGGAGTCTAAAGATGTTGCATAAACATTGATATAAACAAAACTTATTTATGATATTAATTTGAAGTATCATTCAGATAATTGCAATAACAATCATGAATACTTTGGCATATAAGTAATAATTGTTTTATTACTTTTATTTATCATTCTTTTCCTTAGCCACAAACAAAAAATGCAAAATTTCAAAGCTCTTTTACATAAGGCAGAAAAAGCAGCGCTAATCTTTGTTAGAGTTCAGTAAATTTATCATAAAGAAGTTGGGTAAATAGCATTTCAATTAAATTAATTTGAACCGGTTTTTAACCGAACTGATTCGAATCAGAATATCCAAAAATCCCTAGTTTAAACGGAGCTATGAACCGAAGTAGGAGTCAAATCTAAAGCTGAACCTGAGCCGAATCAATAATTCCTGTTCGGTCTAAAAATAATATTGTGAATCAAATTATAATTTAGATTATTTATTATTTTATTAATATTTTAGAGTCGTTCCAGACTAAGTCCATACAACTGAGTATATTTTTTGACATTACATTATAAATATTAAAATATTGAGAATCTTTAAAGGCTCAAACTAAAAGTATTGTGAGAATGACAAAAAATTGGAGCATGTCAATAATATTGTAAAAATTAATTCAAATATCAGTTAATTTGGCTACTAAACTCCGGTTTCTTTGTGTTATTAGCCACAAAACTTATGAACTTATAAAATATTGAACTGATTGACCAATTTCTGTCTTGCTTGGCTTTCCTAACTGGAGTACAAATTTGTTGGTTAAATAATACCAATGAGAAAATATTTACATTTATAACTGGGCTCTTAATTAGTCAACGTACAGGGTGTCTTATAGTCTGGAGTGCTAACTCTGCATTTGCAAATTGAAAATTAATTCACATCTAGTGTGAATAAGGCGCTTAAATGTGCTGTGCCTTGGTCTATTTACAAAAGGGGTCCAGAATTCCCAGTATTCCTCGGTCGTCAGTTTAATTGGCAAATCATTGCAGACACCACTGAGTGAACGGGCTTTCACACATGCGGTGGTGCTGGTCAAGCTGCTTATCGGTCGGGCCAGAAGACTGCAGTTTTGCAGTCCTATTGTTGCATATCCGTTTCCGCAATGCAGAAAATTCAGAATCCGAACGTTACAGAGAGCTACAGGATTCAGTGTCTATGTTTCGTTTGATATAATACTCGAAATGCTTGGCATGCAAGCCGTTTGTGTGGATGCATTTTGAAGCGCAGTCCATTGCCGGTGCAGCTTTAATAAATCCTTGAACTTTCTGGACTCCCCGTCGTCGTCCTTGAATTGGCCATATGCTCACAGAGGCAAGCAAATGTGTCCATTAGTGTGCACTGATTTTCCCGTCTTATCTGACTGCAATCGTTGTTTGTGTGCGTCCATTAATAAGCATAGTTCATTGTGAGCTGACGCCTGGCCTGGCCAATGCTCAACTGCAATGGCAACAGGAATGGAAGCTGCCTGAAAACTGTACTTAAACCACAACGATTTCAATGCAATTTCATTGCATTGCACTAAGACCAGGCCAGCTCATGGCTTGGTATTCGTAACTGACTCCGGCGTCTGTCAGAGATTGTGTGTTTTGCGGTTATCTAATGAGTCGATGCCTGAGAGAAAAGTGAAGCAAACGAAACCAAAAACCAGGCTAAAATCTGCAATAGGAAACTAGTGAACCCTTTGATCAAAGCTATTGCCCAATGCAGAATTTTTGAGCTGCACTGCAAAGTAAAAAGATAAAAATATCGACTTTTATTTATTCTTTACTTTTAATCAGAGAACAGTTCCTTTGACAAAGTCTATAAATAAAAGCCTCAAAATACCTTTGCTTACCTATGAATTCATCAGAAATATTCTGATCTTTTAGGTAATAATTCCATGTTTTTCTGAGTGTAATAAACGGCTTTCAACGAACCACTCAACTCTATATGCGTGCCTATTACACTTGCCTACAAAATGTTCGAATGTGAGTAATAAAACTTGGACGTCAAAAGGCAAAAACCTCTTTTTGTTTTCCGATTTTGATTGCTAAAGTTACAGTCATAATACACAAAATCCCTGGAATTGGTTATTGCACAAGTAATGCAGAATAATCGAGTACTAAATGCAATTTGAGAGTAGTTGGTCTAATTGGTCGAGAATAAAAAGGGTTCGGTTCGTTTTGAATGGACAGTGATTAAGCCATTGCCATGGGATACACAGCAAAGCTAGCTAAACATCAAGGGATAAAGTAAAGAGAATAAAAGTCAGTCTCCTATTGTGTTCGATAGTGTACAAACGTGATTTATTGACCTCAGCCATGGACGATAGCAGGTTGTAACTGGCTACATGTTTTGGTGCTCTCTTCCTTATTAGCCATGCCGTTTAGAGTCCTTGCTCATTAACGGCGCCCTGCTTGCTCGTATATTTTCATTCGCTTTGAGGGGAAACACTCACACACACCCACGTATATATATAGATATACAGATATATAGATATATTTGTACTTAAAAGCCAAAGTTAGCTGCAACAATATTATGCAAAAAGAGCACCAACGTCGGCTCCATAGTCAACTTTTTTGGCAAGAGTCAAAAACTTTGCTGACTGACTCAAGTTTTATCATATTTTTGCGCCAGAGAAATCTCAGCTAAAGATTCACCTCAGTCGCTCAGTTTCAGTTCAATTTGCATACGCACTCTGAGCATTATTTTTATTTACCTGATTCAGCGCTGATTTATGATTTTATCATGAAAGCAGGGAAAAAAAAGAGCAGGAAATTCAAAATAAAAAACACACAGCACAAAAAAAAAAGAAAAAGAAAAAGAAAAGCAAGCACCGAAAAGCCAAATTGAAATGCAAACGTGGCCAGCGAGCAGACCAGCAGCAGTGGGGCAAGCAGGAGTCGTGGAGTTTCTGAGATTGTGAGTTTCTGCTTGTGTATGCGACGGTGGCTGCCATAATTCAAAGCTGGAGCTTTGTTGCTTACCAATTGCCAACGGATCACGTGTTTTCATTTGGCTGCTACACTTTAAGCCAAGTGATTGTAGAAGTTGTCACGTTGCCGTTACGGTAAATCGCTGGCAATATCATTGGCTCATAAATAAAATCGGAGCATGGCTGCTGAGCTGAGCTGATGCTGAATCCCCTGAAAGATGCAACAAAGCTTTCGCTTTTAGCTGTCCAAAAGGATTGCTAGAAACTGGTAGTCGCCTTTGGTTATTGGGTCAGCTGATTGCACTTGCTGAAAGGATAAATATTATCCTTGACCTGTTGACCAAACAACAAATTAATTAATATACGGTGAGAGGGGGAGATTAAGAAAATATAGCAACACCAGATGAGGTAATTTAATTAGGCTAATGGCTGCCATTCACTTGCTTTAGCACAAAATGTGTAAGTTTGATTACTTACTGCCAACTTGTAGATATATATGCATTAAGTATTTTTATTTTGATATTTATAGCCATTACCATTATGATAGTTGTTGTGTGTTGTGTTGTGTTGTGTTGTGCATCGGCCAGTCCTGCAGGCATTTAAATTTCATTTAATAAATATGCCTTTGTGTTTGGCTGACAGGCTGTCAGTCAACGCCGCCATCGACTGCAATGACTGGAGAACAACAATACCGCCCGCTCCGTCGCCTCTGGTCCTGGGGCTGGTTCTGCTTGTGACCTACACAGAGGCATGTCCTTTTCTGGCTGATGGCAGACGTCATGCGGTAGTTTCATTAAAATATGCAAGCAATTTCGCGGTATAAAAACACTCGAAATAATACACAGAATCGTGTGACGAAGAACCCAAAAACTCCCACATGAAAGGCTCCGAACGAATTTTTCATAATTTGCAACGTTCAGTGCAGTAAAATATTTTGCAATATTTAACAGCGGCAGCGGCGGCAATTCCTGCATCTGTCAGAGCGGTCAGAAGGATCGAGGAATAAACAGACAACGACAGACAGGCAGACAGGCAGACAGGCAGACAACGAACACATTGAGAGCGCATTTATTTGTCACTTATCACACGGTGTCGCCGCCGCTGGGGATGCTGCCGCTGAGGCTGCTGCTGCTGCTGCTGCTGCTGCTGCTACAGGACCTAGAACTGAAGCCATTGAAGAATTGCACTTAATTGTCTACGACACACACATGCACACACACATACACACAGAGCTGAGTGTATATGTAAATATTCCCATATTTGAGGGCCACTGCGGTTTGGGCAACGGACAACGGCGTCAGAACTTTTATTAATTACCTGATGCGTCGTTTGTCGGTCAGGCCTACGAGGCGTATGCGTAATATGCGCAAGACAATGTTTTCATTTTCATTTAATTTTATATTTTATATTTTAATTTTCGAGCAATTAACACGCATACAACTTAACTGCCCTTCTCACTCGCTCACTCAAGATGTCATTGCGTGTTGAAATGTCTTTTAAAGCTTTTCAGGCAAACGATTTTAAAGGAGAAATGCAATTTTTCAAAACTTTGCTGCTTTTTTCTTCTGTTTGTTTCTAATAAATGAAGTGAAAATGTTCTTAGCAAACAAATTTATGAGGCGTGCAATGCCAAAATTATGATAAAAGATTGGCGTGCAAGTAAGTGAATTTCTCCCAGTGTATGTGTGAGTTTGTGTGTGTGTGTGTGTGCGAGTGTGTGTGTGTGTGTGTGGACAAGGCAAATATGCGCAATTTCGTGTTTTGGCAGTTGAATAAAACGAAACGCCGAACCAAAAGTGGCGCGTACTCAAATGTAAAATGTTTGTTTGCGGCTGGCGACGTGTGGCAGGGGCAGCTACCCCTCTATCCCGTTTGCCGCGCCCCCCTTTTGCTTGTGTTTAGCTTGCGTGCAAACATCAATCACAGTGCCAGGGCCCAAGGCATAGTACGGGGTAACAAGTCAGTTAATACAGAAGAGCATGAAATAAGTACGAAATATGAACATTAGGCTGGACCTTGATAGACCTATATAATCTATTATTATTTCAAAAACATACATCATTGCATTTGTTTGATTTTGGCTTATTTATTCGACGTCTTTTGGTACTTTTACTGAAGGTATTAGAACTTTTTCCAAACCATAGAATATTTGTATATATTATTTATCGAGCTAGAACCATTTTGGTTTCTCGAGATATATTGATATATAAATAAATAGGATAACTATCTTATACAGTTTTCTTGGAAACAACTGATGAAATGAAATGCATAAATGCAAATTCCCAGGGTATTTAATCTTCGATCACAGCCTGTTCTTCCTTTTTTATTATTTAGATCAAAAAGATTGTATTGACAATCTTTTGATGTAGATATATGAGGGGGATGAGATATGACTTTAATTCATAGTTACTTGAGAGGTCCACCCTAATATTTGTACCAACAATTCTGAAATTCAAAAGAAGCGCAATGAATTTAGGCATGTACCAATATATATATATATATATATACGTATATATGTATATATATACTATGTGAGTCTGTGTACAATCATAACTGCAGCTCAGTGGAAAAATAAATATGGCACCAGGACGCGATTACACACACACTCGCACACTCGCACAGTAGCAGACTCACACTTGAAACACACACTGAGGCACAGTCACATCACACACACCACGCTAATTTCCGTCACGTTGAGCACACAAAGGAGCGGCAGGACACGTGAGGCAAACGGCAAGCAAAAATGTGAGAGTCGACTTGGAAACATAAAACTTGCCACATTCCGCATTCCACATTGAGTGGCACTGAGGCGTGAAAGGCAAAGGCAGAGGCAACAACAGCATCGACTGTTCCCCAAAATTGTGTTGCATGCGATTGGCTCTGTGTGCTCTGTGCTCTGCGCTGGGGCCTCGACTTCTTTTTTAAACGAATATTATCTGAGAATGGCTTCCATTTGCCCCAAAAAATGCTCTACGAGTATAAACGCAATTTAAGATTCTTTCCTTTTTCTTTTTCTCCATAAAAAATGCCATTGCGCAGTTTTAAATACCCAATAAATATTTGATTAGTCTTAGGCAATCTTAGATAAAAATTGAAGGATTTGTCACCAAATTTTCTAATTTTAAAAGCTTTTTTTCTATGGCTGTTTTTTAAGTGCGAACTTCGACAATGTCTTTCAATTAGACGGGAAATGTCCCATAAAATCAAGATTATTTTATAAAATATATTTAAGCGGAGTATAAATGATGTTAAAACCTATTCTTGTATTTCAATTTTGAGTATTTTCTATCGTTTTCCTTTCAGAAAATTCTTTTAAATTTTGGAAGAGTTTTACACGACTTTTACAATTCAATTTTATATGCTTTAAGTGCAGAAAAATGTTGAATTTTTCTTTATTTTTGGTATGATAATTGACTTCTTGGTAAAGTTATGCGGATATTAAATTTGTTTTTACATATTTTGGGGTGAAAATTGTTTTAGTGCTCTTTGTTATTGTTTCATTTGAAGTGCACAGTAAAAATCGTTTATATTGGCAAGTGGAAAATAAATCAAAAGAGGAATTTGATGAACGAGTTGCATCTCAGATGGCCAAGAAGACCCGCCTGCTGTGGGCAACAGCAGGACTCCAGATATTTGGAAAATTCGACAAATAACAAAGAAAAGAGACTGATATTTGATTATATTACTTTCGAAAAGCCTGAAAATATGCAACATTAATTTGAAACTCAGTTCTGCAGCATATTAAGACGAGTTTTGTGTCTTGAAGGAAAGTTGAACTTTAACCGCAAGACAAATGAAGTTAAGCGACCCCAAACAGCATTCAACACAAATTTTCCAAAACCATCGCTCGAAGCCTGCCACAGAGCTGTGTGTGTGTCTGTGTGTGTGTGTTTGTGTGTGTGTGTGTGTGTGGGGCATGTAAAACAATAAAAGCACGGCGATATTAGAATGAAGAGGTAGGCTGAGCAGGCAGGGGCGCTGGCTGTAGTTGTTGAAGCGTATAAATTGGGAGAAGAGGTGGGCGAGGTGTGGGTAAGTTCCAGTGACTTCTAGCCGCGATTTTCAACTTAATTAATTAAAAGCAAATTAAAAGTTTTAATCTTTGCGCTGCAAATTGTTGCTACAAAAGGATTTTCAGTTGCCCCCAAGCAGAAAAGTAAAAAGGGGCCAGGCGGGGCGGGTCGGGGCGGGGCAAATGTGTCTACAACATTCTATGAGCATGAAGAAGGCTCAGCTGATGAACAAAAATAATAAACTGTGGCGAAACATTGAAAACTGTGTCGTTGTTGTTGTTGCTATTGTTGTTGTTGTAAATGTTGCTGCCGTTGGCTGATGTGAAAACAATCTTGCCGATACAACGAGAACAACAGCAATTTGTTGAGCTGTAAAAGGGTTTTTCCTTTCGCTGAGCTGCTTAGTGCTTTAAGCCTTTGTAAGACGATTTTATCTTAATTCAATGCAAAATTAACAAATTTTCAAAGCCAAACAGCGGCTGACACAGCAGGCAAAGTCAATTTGTTAAAATGAATGCGAATAACTTCAACTTGAAGCTATCTTGCCCTGCAATGCAAACCAACAAAAAATCTAGAAAGCAAAGGCTAACTTCTCCGCGCCGAAGTTAATATACTCTAGCAAAGTGAAGTAAGCCTTTGAATGTTCCTATGGGAGTTATATGATTGAGTAGTCCAATTCTGATATATATTAACACTTATTTAGAGAATATACTCATTCATAAAGATATCTTGGCAAACAAAGAAGATATCCATCAGCAGGCTTTGGACCGATTGTTCCTAAGGCAGCTGAATGAAACAGTTGTCCGATCCCTAAGACTAAAAATCTGAGCGACTAGTCTGCATAGAAACAGACAGCTATACAGACTCCTCCTATCATCCTAATCAATATTATTTATTATTTATATGCTCAGAAATACCTCTCTCAATGCGCTTACAAACTTCCTGACAAAGTTGTATTCCCCTCCGCAAGGGTATAAAGAACTGAAAATCATCTTCTGCATTTATTTCCATTATTTGCTGGTGTCGTAAGCCTCTTGCAACATAATCTGCTTGAATTTAGGACTTAATATTACTCGCAAGAATTCTCCAGGCTTTCCATATTGTTTTCTAGAGTCATTGAAGTCATTTCGTATGTCAAATTTAAAATGCAACGACTCAATACTCGAACGTGAGCGACTCGCACTTGATCTATGGCATCAAATCAGTGGCAAACCGAATGCACGTAGCAGCATCATCTTCTGCCTCCTGGCCTCGTAGCCAATCCTTCCACTTGCTGAATTTATGGGGCACTGTCAGCGCTGTTGCAATGTGCCACATTCATCACGTGGCCGTCAGTTTCATGTCCGAGGCGGCGCCTCCTCGGATGGTTGTCATAAAGGATGCTCATCAACAGTTTTTGGACGCTCATCAACAGCTAACGGGCTGTAAAGCATTTACTGTGGAACGTTGTTAAGGGAACTTTTTAGTTGGCTGTGGGTGTGTAGGATTTAAGTTGCCGCCACGCCTGAAAATATGCAACGAATATTTTGAAATGGTTTCTTTTACTAATTGCGCCACTCGGAGGCTTGGAAGAAATTGCAAATTTATAGGCTATCTTGGCTGTTGTGGGCGTGGCCCGAGCGTCTTGTTTTGCATTTACAAATTGAAAATATGCTGGCCAAGTGAGCCGACGCCTGCCAAGCGACGTCGGCGTCTGCGTCGACGTCGACGTCCACAACAATGGCGCCGCATTTAGTTGCAACATTTTATTGGTGACTTTTTGGCAGAGTTTCCATTTGTTGTTGCTGTAGTTGTGCATACTGTCACTGGCTGCTGTACTCGTAAATGTCAGGCCATGCATTTGCATTTCAATTTCCATTACAATTTACAATTTTGGAGCCGGTCGCCCACCTAAAATGCCACGCCCCGGCCGCCGCCCTGTTTCTGTTTGGCCGCGATTAGCGAGCTATAAATCTACAAATGTTGCTGCATTTTAACAATGTTTTTAGTTTCGCAATGCCAGCCAATATTCTTCTCTCTTCATGTTGCTTGTGTCGTCGTTGTTGTTGTTGTTGTTGTTGTTAAATGCATGCAACGACCATAAACCAAATCATTCAACACAGCCACGCCCCATTGAGAGCCGTAAAACAAACATGAACGCTCCCAGATCCCAGCGCCCAGATCCCAGATCGAAATAGGAGTACTCCCCAAAAGGAGTATGCAACTTGTTTTGCTTAATTTTGGCAAGCGCTGGCGCATTAGCATTATTTGTGGCCCGATACGCATTTAATTATAATAGCCGGATTTGAATTCATCATTGGCATTGCGATTTACGAGTATTCCATTCCATCCCTTTTCTGGCATTTTAATCAATACCGACTCGATTGTATTTTAAAGCCAATCCTCCTCAAATATTGTGCTATTTTTTTCGCTGCTCTTCTATTTATTTATGCATTTTAATGATTAAAATAATCAATATTTCAGCTTTATTCTATTTATAATGTTTGTCTGTTTACTGCATGAATTAATTATTAATTGTATATTTAGGGTTTGCGTCGAGTCGTATCTTCTGTTTTTTGCTTATACTCAAACCAATTGCCAGCCACTTAAGGATTTTTAATCCTTTAAGTCTAATTGATCCACAGTAAGCCGGTTCAGCACTTGAATATAGGAATTGATTCACTTATTTAATGCTGCTCCTGAAAAGGTATATAAATATTAAAAGTATAAAAAAGTATAAATACGAAAAACTTTGAGCTCGAGTGAGAAGAGCACTATGGAAAAGACTTGTCAAGTTCAAATTTCTCAAATAGAAGCAGTCAAATTCTTTCGTGGTCCTTTCTTGAGAGCCTTTTACATATGCGTTCAGTTAGTCCGTTGTCAAGAGCAACAAGGCTGGATCAAAGTTCTTCTTCCGCGTCGGCAAAGTTTACAAAATTCACAGCATGTCGTTTCGGATCTGCAGTTGGAGGAGGTGACGAGGGAGGGGAGTTCTTGTGGCACTTGTTATTTAATCCCTATAAGTAGCAGCACGCCGCAACATTTTGCCTTTGAGTTGTGCGTTACGCATACGCCGTGTGTGGCGCATGTGAAAAACTTTAAGCAGCGCAATGAGGATGATTCCACAATTATGTGAGAAGTGCAAAGGAAATAGGTGTTGGGAAATGGGGAAAAATGACAGCGTCTTGCCTGCTACCAATGTATTGCAAATATTAGCGACAGAGAGAGAGAGGCACAGGGCGAGGTAGTCTAGAGGGGAGCAGGTTGTTAGAACACCTGCAGTGTCTATAACAGATGTGCAGGCAGCGTGGGTTGCACTTTATGCGGCTTTTCTGTCTGCTGAATCTGGAGCAGCAACAGAAGCAGCGGTGGCAGCTAATTAAGACAAACTAACATGTTGCGCGTGTGTGGCATCGGCTCTGGCCTGGTGTGGCCTCCTGTTCCCCTAGGGACTTCAGTGTGTCCTTGGGAGCTGTGTGAGGCAGCGCTGCTCAAGGGCGTCCCCATATGACTCCCCCTTCCCGCCCATCCCTCTGGTGTGTTAGTGTTTTGATATACGGCTTTGTTACAATCACAATGTGTTTACATGGAGCGCAACAGCAAACGCCGTGTGTGAGACCCGTGCGCCAAGTGCACTTAATTTGTTTGCTTAATTTACAAAACATGAGACGAAGATGACGTTGAAAGTGGTGGAAGCGGTGGACTGGTGTGGCAGTGTCGATGCCATAGAAGCTGGCAGAATTCTGTGTTCCAGAGACGACTGCAAATGCCAAGGCGACGGCAACGGCAACGGCAACAGCAACGGCTTGGCTGGTTCATGTTAAGACCGTTTCCTGCATGTTTGTTTAGTACTCGCCGCTTGCGTCAGCAGATGCCACTGCATGTTGAAGCAAATGTTGGCCAAGCCAACAAGGCCATCTCCATTTCCATCTCCACCACCTTTGGGAGTTGTGTGTGTGTTTCTGTGTGCGTGTGCGTGTTTGTGCCAAGCTTATTTCCTAAATTATATGTGCTAAGTATAAATTGTTATAATACCCAGTACTAGAAGCTTGTTTGGCCTCCACTTGCTGCAGGTGGGCCCAGAAATGATTGGGTGCTAATTGAGCGACTCAGTGAACTCGACAGGATTGTGGTTGCTTCCACGACTGAATTGTGCATCCGCTTTAAATGTGCGTTCTACAATATGCAAGCGATCAATACCCAATTTAAAATGGAAAGCATTGAAGCATAGTATTATTTTTAATGAGCCTAATGTTCCAGCGAATTCGAATTATTAAAAATAATACCTATTACTTCAGTTGGGGCGGCTCCTCTTGGCAATAAGCAAACTCAAACTTTATAGTATTTTTTATTTATCTTCTCCAAACATGTAATAATTTTGTAGTACTGGTCAAAAAAGGATGAAAACCCTTAATGATTATTCATTAATTTATAAGAACTTCTTTTGATATTTCATAGAGATTACTTAGCTTAATCCTTGTACTAAGGTTGAAGAATGAGACTGGGCTCTAGCTGAAAATGGAATTGAAAATCAAGAATTTCTGGTCTCAATTTTGCTGGTTTAATTTAATGCTTGGTTCGATAATATTTCGTACTCAAAACAAGCTTATTTCTGCTTAAAATCATACCAATCAAAGCTAGATCTAAGATTTTTGTTCCCAAGATATCAATCCTGAAAAGAGAATGAATTTTACTGGGCAAGGTTTCAAATTGATTTAAGAGCAGATCTTATGATATTTTCCTAATTATTTCAACCCCAAAATTCTCTGTTTTACCATAAGAAAAAACAAAATTTTGATCTTCTTTAATTTATTTATTTATTTCATCATATAATTTTTGCCATTATCGTTTACAATTTTGAGCTAAGTTCCTTACGCATTGGCGTGTTTGATTTTTCTTTAATGGCGTGCTTTAAATTATTTTTAATTTTCTGTTCTTTATTTTTGGCTTTTCTTATCTCTGTTTAAATTATTTTTATCTTTATATTGTATATTTATATATATTTATATTATTTAATATATTTTTTGTTTGAGTTTTCTTGCGTTTTTTGCTGTTTCAGTTTCAGTTTCAGTTGCTGTCTTCGTTTTCTTTACGCCTTAATATCGGTTTTATCTTTCTTTACCTGTAGTTCAGTTTGATTTTACATATTCTCTTATTAGTTTTTGAGCTTTTGGTTATGTTATGTGGCTTGGCAAGAGACTCTGTGTTGCTTGTCCTTGTCCTTTGATTTAATGCTTGATTTAGACCTTAAAAAGGTCGCTTTTGATTCTTTTCTTTATAGTTTTCAAACAACAATCCTTCACTAATTTGTAGGTAGTAAGTATATCTATGAGAGGTTTATGCGTGACAGAGAAGCTATAAAAGTGTTTAATACTGAACTTTCAGAACCATTTAGAAATTTGAGAGAATTTCCAAAGGGGAGCGGGGCATAAACCTCTGTAATTAAGTCTAATTATAGCTATTCCTCTGGTATTTCAACTAACATTTACTCACTAAATTCTGCTCTCTGCTTTGACATATTTCTCTTCTTTTACGTTTTGTATTAGTTTAAGTTAAGTTAGGCTTAAACAAAGTTTTTGTTTCATTTTCTTATGCAGCTTACAAAAATATTTCACAACAAAATGGCAAACACCGCAAATAAACCACAATGCAAACAGTTTTCAATTCAATTAAAATAACTTTACGCACATCAATTAATATATTGGCTTTTTCGAAAATTTCATAGATTTTTTTATTATTATTTTTCCCTTTTTTTTTTTTTTTGTGTCGTGTAATTGGAGTTTCATTCCAACTTTAATTAATGTTTGTTTATTTCATTTTACGCGCCATAAATTAGTCCGCGTATTTATTGTTGTTGCTTCGTTTATGTTTTGCTTTGTTTTGTTTAATCTTCTCCTCCTCTTTCTCCTTCTCCTTCTCTTCCTTTTTTTATTTTAAATTTCGATTTTTACAAATATTATTTACATAGCTTACGTGTCTAGGCTGCGGTCTTTGGAGGGTAGGGTGTACTTAATATATAATTATTTTTGACTTACTTTATTAATTGTTTTTATGTAAATTAGTATGCAGTTTTTTTTAAAGTGCATTGTTTTTTTTTTTTTTTTATTGATTTTTAAGTTGTGTATTTTTGTATTTTCCTTGACATCACACCACGCCAGAGGTTTTTTTTTATTTATTATTTTAACATATTTTTTTTAGTTGCTGCCTGATTTTTATGTTTTGAGCGTAATTAATTTGCCAACGGCATTTGTAATCACCTCAGATTTTGTTTTTGTTTTTTCTTTTTTTAGTTTTGTAGTAGCTTATTTAACATAATTTTATTTTAATCATAATCTGAACTTTTTTGTTTTTTTTGTTTTTTATTTGTGGCGACAGCAGGGCAAATATTAATTTTAAATATATACGGCCGTGGCCTCCTTGTTTGTTAAGCGTGCAACAACAACAGAAATTAAAAGGGTTACCCACAAGGACATCCTGCTCCTGCTCCTGCTCTGCTACTGCTCCTGGTACGCGTTCACAACGCGTTCGCAACCCATGCCAAACGGTTTTGAAAACACTTCCATTTTTTTTTTCTCATTTTTTTAATATTTTTTTTTGCTGTGTTTTGTTTTGCAATTTGCTTTTTTATAATTTGCATCCAGCAAATTGTTTGCATTTGTTATTTTTTAATTACACTTTACGGGCTGCCCACACCGAGCCTGTGTTTTTGTTGTTATTCTGGCTATTTGCCCAACTCCCGACTCCCGACTCTCGACTCCCAATGCCGACTGGCGACTCCTCGACCATTTACTTATGTGGCGCGTCCAGTGTGTCCTGGTCACAGCTGAGCCGCCGCCAGTGTTGCCACTGCCAGTGTGAGTACTCCAAGAGCACTGCAACTGCACTGTGCAGCGCCGGTGAGTGCTGAATTATCCGGATCGCCATTAGCATAACGCTTGGAGCCCTCGAGACCCAACAAGTTGGGTGAAATGGTCGTGGGCGGCGCAGTGCTGAGCCCAATACGCTGTTGCACATTCTTGTGGAATACATGCAGTATGGATACCTCGCAGAGTAGCAATATACTGGTCTGATATTTGGGCATGGCCTGGAAGAAGCCCTGCAGCACTTGGCTATGTGGAAAGATTTCCAGCGAGGAGTACGTGGTGGAGCCCTCAAATGCATCCTGGGTAATGCGTTGCAGCGGCGTCTTGTATATCTGTTGTATACAGCATGATTGAAATGAGCACCTGCTGATCAAAGATCCTTAATTTTGCTACCTACCTTTCGTCCGTTGATGTACCATGTTATGTTCGCCGGCGGATAGGATGGACCCACTGTGCAGACAGCCTTGAAATTATCATTCACCCCAATCACCTTCTTATCCACCTGCATGGCCGGATCATCCTTTGGCAATTCAATCACCTGCATGTGCGCCGACCGAATATCCGTATGAAAGAGCGGCGCATCCTCCGAGACTTCGCACTGATAGCTGCCAGTCAGCTCCCTGGTGACCCCTTTCAATGTGACCGACGTGGCATCCGAGTTGGTTAGCTGCACAAATAGATAGAAGCAACATTTTTGCTTTAATTAAAATCTGAAACTCAACCCTCAATATAAATTTGAAAATTGTTGATTAAAATCCAACAAAAAAATGCAATTTGTGCGGCTTGACCCTGGGCAACGTAGTGCGTTGGCCGGATTATTGAACTTTATTTATACTCTCTCATGACATTGGCAAAAAATGCTAATCAAAAATTAAAGAAAACATAAAAAAACTTGACAAACTTTCGACTTGAGGTATTCAAACTAGTTCGAAAACTAAATTGGGGTCTCTGTGGCTCATCGAAAACACAATCTACGAGAATATTTGAGATAAAAGCTGTTTTTAAACTATTTTGGTGGCTTCTAGAAGAGTTATTTTTATTGAAAAAAGTAAATTTTTATGAATTGTGAATTTGCATATTTATTTGCAGGAAGCATTTCATATACCAGCTCAATCTTCTGTTTAGTAATCCAATCCTTATTAGGATTATAGATTAGATACAGAGCTAGAAAAACTACCTAAATTCAATGTTTTCAGTAAGAAGTATATATTTTTTTGATGTTTTTTCCAGTTTAACGTATTGTTTGCTTTCTCCAGCTTTAAATAGATACACTTAAATACATATTTTTTATTTATGCCCAGTGGAAATTCTTTCACATAGTTTTTTCGATAAAAAAGCAAGTCAAGTCTTCTCCATCTGGATATTTTATCGATATTTGAATAAATTGATAGTCAACAGAGTAAAAAATAAAGATTTGTACCTAAAATACTCGATATTCTATAGACGTTTCAAATGAAAAAATATGCACATTCGGATGTGGTTGCCCAAAAAATGTGGATTGAATAATACTCGTTCACTATTATTTTCATACTCAGAAGAAATTCTTTTCTTGATTTATGATGAAATGAAAGTACCTTTAGCAAGGGTATAAAAACGCAAAAAGAGCAGCAGCATGTTTAAAACAAAATTAAAATATTTTTTCTGCTACTGTTTATACGATTTATATATATTTTTTTTTTGAAAGGGATTCGAATTTTCGCTGCTCAGCTTTCAACTTTGTACTGAAGCCCTTTGTGGTTGTTGCTGTTTTGCATTTGTGCTAATAATTGGCAGCAAATGTTGGGCCACTTGGCAAACACGAGCACAGAATGCTGTTCAAAATCCACTTGAAACACAGCTGGGCGAGCAACAACAGCAGCAACAGCAACAGCAACAGCAACAACTGCTGCAAGAGGAACAGCCCCCGATTAACGTGTGTGTTGTTCGCTGTGTTGCGGATTTGAGGACCTTGCATTTAAATGCAGACAACCCTTTCACGCTTTGCATATGCCACCCAATGTTGCTCGATGCTTTGTTCATTTGCATCCATACTAATCCTCTGCGCTGTGTTGTGTTGTGCTCTGTTATTGGTACTGGCAGTTGCCAGTTGCCAGTTGCCAATTGCCAGTTGCCAGTTGCCAGTTGCCAGTTGCCAGTTGCCAGCTGTATGGCAAGACAGCTTTCCATTGTGTTATGCCCGCGGGCGTGCAACATTCCTGCTTTTTACGATTGTTTCAACACTTTAGCGCATTGCTCTCTCCTGGCTTACTATTTAGTTGGCTCTGCCTGTTCTGGTCCTGGTCTACCCTGGCTATGCGTTCTTTTTTTCTAGTTTTGTTAGTTCATTCGCAGATAATACTATCGATAAGGGTACCGCACAATACAAGTATCGTAGCTTCCACCTCTGCTGCCTCTGCAACTGCTATTTGCCATGAAGCCCAAAGAGCCAAAGAGCCACAGCTGATTTGGTGCTCGCGGCTCCTACATTTGGCATATTGGTATTGGTATTGGCATTGGCTCTTAGGTCGTGGTTCATGGTTCCTGGCTCTGGCTCTGGCGCTGGCTTTGGCTCTGACTCTGGGCTGCCCTTGGCTTTCCCTTGCGGACTGTGGTTTTAGTGGCTTTTGGATTTGTCGACGCTGATCTCGTTACGCAATCGTAAAATGAAAACAAATGTGAAACGTATTGATAACGCTTTCTTTATGCATGCGTATCTGCCTGTGAGTGGATGTGTGAGTATTTGTTTTTATACTCTATACCCAATGGGTAGAAAGAGTATGCTAAGCTTGGGCGAAGAGTATGTAATGCATAGGCGTATTTGTTGGAGAGAGTTCTAGCTCTCTTCTGTTAACTCGCCTATATTAACTCTTCGCTTTCAGAGGCTATAAGATCTGGATTCTGTATTTCCTTTCTCTACACGACAACTATATCTATTGATATCAATCAGTCCGGTTCTAGTTTTTTCTTTAGATAATATGTAATCAACTGAAAAAAGTCTACCCATGGAATAAACTAACCAATGTTGTTATATTTTTACTATGCTCCCAAAAGTAGGCTATATATTTTTCACTGAAATTTATGCACAAGTAAAGACCGCATCCTGCTGAATGTGTCTATGGATTTATATGTTTCAGGACAGAGGATTCACTAGTCGCATATGCTCTATTTGAACGTTCTATTTGTTGTTTTTTATTGTTTGTTGTCCTGTATGGTATTACGTATACGTATGTGTTCGCTATGGCCGCAGAATGCAGCTTAGTAATGCAACATTTGCATTCGTGAATACATGAAGTTATGAGTGTGAGAATTTATTTCAGATTTTAACATAGCTAAAGGGAGTTTTTGTTGAACGGCTGAATGGCCGGAGATTATAATACTTTAGTTAGTAGATTTAAAAGGAATCCACATTGATTAACTGCCACAGCTTTCTGAGTTTTAAAATGTGTTTTAAGTGGCGAAAATAATTTTTTAAAGTCAAACCATTCAGTAGAATTTTGGCCAACCTGTTGAGCTCAGTACAGACGCCTTTAATTAAGCTTTTGCTGCTTTATTAAAGTGTTCTTCCCCCTTCAAATAGAGCATCCAAATAGGATCATATTTCTACTATTTAAAGTACCCTTTTTTTATGCTTTTAAAGTTCTTTATTGTTGCGGCATACTGCTCGTAAATATTGCTTGTATTCCCCAACCAGCAAATATAATTAAATGACGTTAATTATGTAATCAAACATACTTATGCCAGTATACAAATAATTGTATTTATATAAACATTATCCCTTATTTTTTATTTATTTAGCTCATTGTTGTTGTTGTTGCTGTTGCTGTTGCTGTTGATGTTGGGGCTCTGTGTGGCTTGTTGGGTTGATGGTTTGAACTCCCTGTTGTTGTCATATTTATTTAATTGCATGTGACTTTGTTGTTCCGTGCTCCGCTCCGTGGCTGAAACGGCGGAAACGGAAGTGGCAGCGCCAGGAAGCGCGCCAAACAAACGCAAATGTCTGCCATTTTGAGGAATTATATGCCCGGTCGAATCACACACACACACACTGCCACACACTCATATGAAATGTAGCGACAGTTGTAACTGCTCCTGCGCCTCGTCGTAGGCAACAAAAAACGAAAAAAAAAAAAAACAAACCCCAACTACATAAACTCAACTCAACTCGACTCAACTCAAGTTGCTTTTGTCGTGAAAAGTTTTTCTCTTTTGCGCTTTTTTTCCTGTTTTCATATTTATTTGTTGGCTTTTAATTTCTATTTATATTTTATATTGCTTTAGTTGCCGCAGCTGCAACAAAATGTGGCATAAAAAATTATGCTACTAAAGCGCAATTTTGCATGACAAGCCCCGTACACACACACACACACACACACACACACACACATACACATATAGAAAACACACTCATATGTGCAAGTGAGTGAGAGAGTAAAGTATTGTTTCAATAATTCTGGCTTTATGAAATAATAACTTTACTGCAAAACCGCTTCGCCGGCTGAGCAGAGCTGAGTTGCAAGAAGAATACAATGAAATTCATTGCAATGGGGCAGGCCACAGTGCCTGGCCCTAACCCTCTCTACCACTTCACTACTATCCCCGCCCCATTCTCAACTGAGACTGGAGCTGCAGTCGCGCTTCTCCTTGCTTGTTGTTGGCTGCTGCTGCTTCTGCTGCTGCTCCTCGCTGAGTTTCCGCTGTTTGTTGTGCAGCAATTTTAATTTTGCCAACGCTGTCGCAAGCATTTGTTACTGAGTGTGTGTGTGTGTGTGTGTGTCTGTATCTGTGTGTGTGTTTGTGTGTGCGGCTCAGCTGCAGCCTCGTTTGCATGCAACACTTTATGAATTATTGCTGTATCAACTCAAGTCGCGGTAGCCAGCCAGCCAGCCGCACACACACAACACACACACACAACACACAACATACACGCACACACAACATACACGCACACACATGGGCACGTATTATGTCATTCCGAATTTCCGTTGCCTCGAGCTTTGTTGCAACTAACAGAAGCACTAGCGCTGGCGTTGGCGGCTCGTTCCCGCTTCCCGCTTCCCGCTTCCCTCATCCATTTCTGCAAAAAGCATTCCCTTCTTGCCCGTTTCCACTCCCACTCCCATTCCCATTCCCATTTCCCTTTTCTCTGCTTTACTCTTTTCTCTATGCCCGTTGGCATTTCACAACTTCGACTGCCTAACGCGTGTGGAGCGCGCAGCAGTTCGCAGAGCGCTTGGCAAAAACCGACCACAAATTTAGTGAATGAGATGTTTCCGGTGCGGTTGTTCTTCTTTTAGTTGTTGCTGTTGTTGTTGCCGTTGTTGTTGTTGATTTCGTTGCTGCTGCTGTGAACAATTTTTGGTGTTTGGAAAATGCATGGCTTTTTATTGTGCTCATTGTTGGCGACTGTGGCACACGCCGCCATGCGAATTCCATTCCATAGCAGGAAAATGGGGCTGGAAGGCAAGGAAAGAGCCTTGGGTTAGCGGCAGATGGACGTACCCACAGCTAGTTAGAAGTACTCGAATACCCTTCTACTGTGTGTGTGTGTGTGTGTGTGTGTGTGTCCCCTTTCTCGAATGCATTTCGCATTTCGTAAATTTTATTTATTATGTTTATTTGCTGCCATTTGTCAAACATTTTTGCCAAGGCCGCCAGACAAAAGCAACAACAAAATGCAACTGCAACATGAAAAATGTGGCATGCAAGCAGCATCTCTGGATAATAATGGAATGGTAATTGAAGTCGCCACTGTCGGAAAATGGCAATGGAAATGGCAAATGGCAAATGGAAAATGGAGTAGATAGTTGACTGCCATAATTTAATGAAGAGAGCACTTAGCAACAAGCAACTGAACGGACTAATCATATGTCAAATAACATATGAAATATGGCAGACTGCGTTGAACTTCTAATAAAACTTTGTTTTTCACTTTAAGCCAGGCTAATTTAATAGCAAACTGTATCTAAATAAGTGATATTTATTTATGCTAAAAAGTGTTTTCCTAATAAAACTCAAACTTTATATTGTTATTAGACTTAATTTGCAGATATCTCATGCATAAGCCAAGCAATTATCTTTGAAATGAAACATACTCTTTGTGCTCGGCAAAACTAATGCCTGACAATGGGGAATATTGCTCTGAAGCCTTCTATATGGGTTGCACTATATCATATAAAACTTCTCTATGGTTCAGCTAGAAAAAGTTGCAAAGCAATTTGTTGTTATACCCTTGCAGAGGGCATTATAACTTTGTCACGACCATTGTCTTTGTTTATATAATATTAATCAGGAGGGCAAACCAGATTAATGAAGCCTCATTCGGCTGTATGTCTGTCTGTATGCTTGTTTTTCAATGAATTATGGAATTATATCATATATCTTCCATAGGAACAATTGATCAATAAGTTGTTAGATAGAGAATTTTCCATTGCCACAGGTAACTAGACAGCATTTTAATAAGATGCTTCTTAAAGGCATATCGAAATCGAACAAGATCGAACTACAATATCATACAGCTCCCTTAAGAACCATCGGTCAAAGTAAATAATTTTGACATCAATTCTCAAAGGATTAGTCTGCAAGGGTATACAGGCTTCGGCGTTTTTCCTTATTAGTTTTTGGTCGGTTAACTTTTAAGTGCTGTCCACAGTTGTATGAATTCTTCTATAATTTGATGATTATTGCTACATGTGGTAGTCGCATTACAGAGCTGCTGTTGCACATTAAAGGCTTCGAATTAATTTACATCTCTCATGCTGTGTCTTTTTCTGTAATCTGATAAAGTGGAACATCACAAAAATGTATCACTCCCCGAGCAGTGCTCAATTAAACTTTCGCGACTTACAAGGCCAACGACGTCGACGACGACGAGGACGACGACAAAGCCTTCCCCAGCAGTGTGCATCTAATTAACAACAGTCAAAACTGTGCGTCCGCCCACAAGGACTCAGCTTGGGCTGGCGTGGCACTGCCAGGATGAAACTTTTTCGGGCACTTCTGTTGCTGGGCTTGTCTTCTTCTTGCAGGCGGGCGGCAAGTGCATTAATTTTAAGCGCACATTGCTCTGCATAAATGCTTGGCTTGGAGGTTGGAGGCGTGTCGGGTTATTAACAATGTTAAAAGCAAATGCCAACAACAACAGCAGCAGCAGTAGGAGCAGCAGCAGCAACATCAACAATGCCAGGACACTACAGCAAAGGACACTTGGTGTGTGACTGCCGCCGCCATTACCGCAAACTTAATGCGGAATAATTCCTTCCGTGTTGACAGTGTGCAAAAACTTTTCGGTGCACAAATTTCTGGGCAGGCCGATGACAGGGATGGAGTACAAGAGTAGCAAGACCCAGGCCGTTTGTTGGGTTGCTCGCTTTGGCTTCATTTTTTTGTTTTTCGCTTCTTTTTTTTTATTGTTGCGGACAATGAATAAGCCGCAAAAGTTTTGAAGCACTTGGCATATCCTATTCCTGTAACTGTCCCCCATTCCCGCAACCTCAGTCCTATCCCTATCCCAAGCCCAAGCCCAACCCCCCAACTGCCCCATTCCATATCCTTTCTGTCGCGCTGGCCGGGCACAGCGGGTGGTCCTGGTAATTGTGTGTTTTAATTGAAGATTGCCAACGTGGCTTGGCGCTGCCTCTAAATTAAAAATATAATTACATTTAACATGAAGATGATTATTTTTATTTTTATTTTAACGACAGCACTTTTATCGTTCTGGTTGTTGCTGTCGTTGTGACATGTGGAAAAGGACGGAAGGAAGGAAGGCAGGAAGGCAGGAAGGAGAGGCGAAGCGGCTTCTATGTTGAATGACTTTTGAAGTTTGTTGACGCGACGCGAGACGTGGAGTCGCGGAAATCGCGTGCGCCTCCTTATGCCTTAATATGCATACATTTACATTCCAATAACGCTCAAGTGGACGACAGGAGTGCACTTGGTCGGTCGGCCGGTCGGTCATGCCACGCCCATACGCCCAAGCCCACACGCCTACAAGTGCATTGCATGTCAGTCACAGAGCAGCAGCTGCCATTCAAATGCTGCTCCGAGGGCTAGGACGAGTGCGAGTGTATGAATGAAAACGCCCATCTCTTTATGCACTTATATATATATATATATATATATATATATCTGTTTCTTTATATGTATGTGTATATAAATATATGTAGATAGATGTGTGTGTATGGAAATATGCATGTGTGCATCATCATAATGGCGACCACGGCCTGAACTTTTCTCATTAGGCGTGTTTAGCTGCTTGAAATGATTTAGGAAAAGTAAAACAAGTCAAGTTATAATGTTTTAATCTCAATTACGGCACTTGCCACAATTTCACCCATATTACTCTACATATCTAATTCTCTCCCTCGTCCTTCCCCTGCCCCTGCGCCTTTCCCATTTCCTTTCCCTGCTGCTGTCTAGTTCTCTCTGCTTTCTGTGGAGCAGAGTGTGCAGTGTGTTTGGTGTTTGCCTTGGCATAACTTAAAAATTCCATTTCAATTTGCATTTGTGGTTCTGGATGGCCTTTGAATTTTGCCTTCGTTAGCAGCAGTAGCAGCAGCAGCGGCAGCAGCGGCAGCAGCAGCTATCAATGTAAATTAGAAAACGTGCTGCTTCATTTCGATTCGTTGCCTTGGGGCGTTGCCTGTTATATATACATATATATATATATATGTATATATTTCCTTTTTTTCAGCTAAAGCTGCTTTTCAATATGGCCAACATTTGCTGGGCGAAACGGCGAATAACCTTCAAACTTAATTGCATAGTGCACGGTTTGCTAAATCATTTGCATTAACCAATGTACCTTACAGAGGATCCCCTCCTTCTCCTCCTGCCTCCTATGCTCTTTCACCTTTTGCGGTTCATAGCTCATTGCATCTCAAGTAGTTCGTTTGTTTCAGCGTTTCAGCATCAAAATACAGAGTGAGACTCCTGAGAAGTGAATTTTGCTTAAATTAAAATTTAGCATTTCCACTTCTGCCGCCTGCGCACATAAGTAGGCAACACAATTTTTCGCATTAACTCCAGCAATGCCATTGAAGGTTGGTTTGTTTGGTTTTTTTGTGTGGATTGTGAATGTGAATAGTTTCCAATTCGCTGGCTATATAAGCCACAAAAAATAAAATAAAAATCCGTGTATATATAATTAATATGTACTGCTTCCGGCTGCTGCTGCTGCTGCTGCTAACCAAGCAAAGCCAAGCCACCGAACCAGCTCTCTTTCCTTTGCCGCTGTAATCGAAATATTTAATTAGTGCGAAAACGCTTTTGAATGCCAATTAGTGGCAAATTAACATTTGAGTAGTGCTACTCGTATTCGTATTCATGGGACGGGTCTTCTCCTTTTTTAATTCTTTTCTTTTTTCAGCTACCGCATAGAGTGCAAATTAAAGACACAATCAGAGCAAATTAATCAAGTCCGATTGCTACTCACGCTGATTGATGGGGCCAGTTCCTCTTTGTCAATGAACAAGGACAGACACATAGCAAAAGAAAGAGAGAGAGAGAGAGACAGATAGGAGAAGTGGGGCAAAAGTATGTTGGCCTGGTCGCAAATTATTTTTATAAGCGCACGTTTTGCTTTGTTTCGCTGATACAAAACAAACATTCATTTCTCAATCCCCATCAATGGAACCCATGGAACCAATGGCCCCTCTTTATGCCATTATTATTTATTATTATTTAAGATCGCCCTCTTGTGAATTTGAAAAATGTTGCTTGGAGTGTTGGTAAATGAGTTTGGAAATTTTATGTGCGGGCGAATGAGTTTTCAATTTATCGTTTATACGGGGAATCGTGTACGAAAAAAAATTGTTCATGGCAAATTCGATTTTATTTATTTATGATTATACGACAAGCGATTTTTTTAACAGCGTCTGCAATATTTTTTTTTGGGTTGGGGCTGGGTTCGCTGAGCTGTTGATATGGATTCTATTTATGGAGAATCGTAATAAATATTAAAGAAACGAATTCAAAACGAATGCAAAAATCATAAAAATTTAAAAAGCACTTTTTTTTGTTGCGCTACTACGCGGAATACGCGAAACTTTCCGAGAATTTTTATTGTACCGCGCAATCAGTCATGAGGTGTCTTGCGTTTTGTGAAACATTTTTGGGGTCGAGTGGCAAGCAGCAACAGCAGCGGCAGCAGCAGCAGCAGCAGCATTTTAAATGCTGTCCGAAAAATGTTGTCGCTGTGCGAGCGTTGCATACTCAACCAAAAATTTATTGCATACTTTGCGGCTGTTGTTGTTATTAATGAGAGCTAGCAGCGAGCGGATGCTTTAAATGCGATTCAATGACACCCTATTTTCAGTTGTTTTATTGCCTGGTGTACACCTTTTCCAAGTCAAAAAGTACAGGGTATAAATGCAAACATGAATGCTCAACAATATGCAGCGTGAGGTAGCGCTGTAGCAGTTGCAGTCGCTGCCCCGTCGCGCCATAAACTATTTTGCACATTGCGCAATATTTCAGTTAGTTGTAGTCGCACTTTTCAAATTGTGTTGCACTGACACACACACACACACACACAGCAGACACACACATACAAATGCGACACTTTCCAAAAAATTGTAAATAAAAATTTCGCATAAATGAATAAGAGAAACACAGAGAGGGGGAAAAAGACAACGAGGCGTTTGCTTTGCCTGTAGCTTTGCTTGCTTTTGGCTATTGTTTTTTTTTCCTTCTATTTTGGTGTTGTTTTGTGCCACGGGCTGCATTTGGCGCCGGAGTCGCCATTGTCCCCATTTAAATAAATATTTGCACAATATTTGAATGTTTTCGCATTTCTATTTGTTCAAATGCAAAAACTTGGTACGGGCGAAACACATGCGCGGACTCAGTCTGATTTGTTCATTTAATTGATAACAGCGCCAAAACAGGAATAAATGCGAATACAGAAACGTTGGCAAAAGTTCGTTTTTTCTTTGGCTAAAATCGCCAGAATGTCGCCTGGCTAAGATGACGCATATATTTCTTTATATATCTGGCTATAAGGCTTCAGCTTCAGAGCAATATGTGCTTAATTTCACTTACATCAACATTAATGCCGGAGACGGGAAAGACAAATGTGGGTATCGCCTCGCGCGGCACATAGCGATAGAATTCCTCCTGGCCAAAATACCAGCGTACCGAATAAAGTGCAGCCTGCAAAAGGAAGAAGAGACAAAGAAGAGATGTTAATGAAGAGTGTGCATAACGAAAGAAAGAAAGAACGAAGGAAGACGTTGTTAAGGACAAGACAAGTCGTTGTTGAGGACAGGGAAAGACAAAGTGCTAGTAATTATAATAATTAAGCAAGCCGTCGCCGTCGACGTTGACAATGTTGCAGCTTCATTTCTCTGCTTCAGTCCCCAAGGAAGTTTCACTTACCTTCTCCAAATCATATTGACAAGACAATGTCGCTGCATTGCCCATGATAACGGCTTCCGGCACAAATATCTTCAGATCCTTTAGTCCGTGAGCTATGCAAGCAAAATGAAAGAAGGCAGAGTAATAGATTCATATTAAAGTATGCTTTAAAAGTAAGTAGCTTATCCCTTTCCCATCGTCATTGCCAGCCGCTTTTAATGAAGTGCAATGCATCGCAGAGCCTGCTGGCCCGGCCCCATATTAAAGTCGTGAACAATGCGAATTCGATTATACTACGGCGTAAAAACTTAATTACATACGTTCAGGGATCGGGCGTGCGCAGTTGGAATTGTGGGTGTCCGTTTGCATGTTAATTTATGACAATTCAACTGGCATCGCAGTCGCCATCGCCATCGCCAGCGCCATCGCCATTGCTATCGGCAGCGACTGCGGCTGCGGCGTCGACGCCGGCGTCGAGTGTCTACTGTACTGTGCATGTATCGAAATTGGATTGAATTTAATGCAATTTATTTTCTTTTATTTTCGCATTTTTCTGTGTGTATATATTAAATGTATATATTTTTTTGTCGCTTCTTGCTTTAATTGAAAAATGTGTCATGCGCCCTGTTTAAATTTGAGCGATACTAAAAAAAGATGCACAACTCGGCGTATGAGCGATGTAGCAGAGTAAGCTAAATTAGTCGCATTTTAGATGCGCTACAATTCAAATAGAAATTTGCAAGTGTAATTATATATACGCTGATATTAGTTTGTTTCGTTTTAGAGCATTTTTGAAGCGTTACATTATTAAAAATCATGTTAAATAATGATAAACAAATGCAGTTTATGAACAGTATCAGATAACCCCAATAAAACAGGCCTGAATGCAGACCATATGCGAATCAAAACATTGAAGCCTACTTTTAGGATAGACCTGAAAACTGAAATAATTACGAAATTTCGATTTGGTTTTTGTTCTATGGAACAGGCCGGGACTGTAGCGGTGTTCGTCATGTGGCAGTTCAAATTATTGCTACTTTAATTGGACAAACCAATATTAATCAAATGTGTTGGCTTTCGCCGCAACTATATAAAGCCAGCCAATTTTGCGTAATATTTTATAAATTGACTGTTCAACGAGTGTGCGTGTATGTGTATTTGCTTCTGTGTGTGTATGTAAGCTGCAGTGCATAATATTAACGGTCATTTGGCAAATTAAATAATCAATTTAAACCACATTTGCGTACGCAGTTGGCATAATAAATTCAAAGGACTCAACAGACTGAGAAAGAGTGAGAGACCTGACCACTGCACTGCTGTATATATATGTGTATGACAATAATATAAGCTACACTTACTTATGTAAGTATACTTACCGCTGGGTAATAAATCGGAGATTATAATGCAGCTCAGTAAGAGCATATTTAGGATTGCATGCAAGCCGGATAAATTCTGTTTCGTTCTGAGTATGCAGGCTCTTGATGTGCCTCCTCCTCCTCCTCCTCCTCCGCCTCCTCCTCCTTCTTGACTGCCCATTTTTTTATTGTTGGCGACTGCTGATGCTGTGCTGCAAAGAATTATATAGAGAGTTTAGTAAAAGTTGCAAGTCATATTTGAGTTCCTTATTGATAACTGACTACTGTTAGTTGTTCAACTTTTCACTGCAAGAAAATGGAAACATCTCCCGTACATAAGATATACACGTTTCTTCTGAAGGCATTCAAATGACACGCTTCCGCAAGTTTTTTGCAGTTCGACGTGCTTAAAAACTTTAGCTGTAAGACAAAAGTCTTTAACTAAGCAAGACACAGAGAGAATAAGCAATTGCTTCATGGCATTACACATACGCAGCGTGCACCCAAGCAGCTGCAGCTGCAGCTTCAGCAACAGCAGAAGCAGCTCGATGTTCCGTGTGATTGACGACGAGCATCGAATGGTTTCTTGCTTCAGAAATAGATTGAATGTGTGAGTGTGTGAGTGACAAGCTGACTGACAGATAGACAGAGAGACAGACAGACAGACAGAGAGATAGACAGAGAGATAGACTGGCAGATACATATGCACCACAGGAAGCTGACCACAGCACTGACAACAATTGTCAGCTGCTGGCTGCAATTGTAAACTTTGCTGGCGACTTGACTGTTTTCTTGTATCAATTAGACCACAAATGCGAGCAACAACAAAGTGTTGCTCTTTTGCTGGCCACAAAAACAAAAGCTAATGGTCAAAAGGCACAAATATGGCACAGTGCCAGCAGCAAAGAAAATTTGATAATGATATCAGCGCATTAACTCAAAGCGGCTTAAGAATTTATGCATTGCCCGGGGAGCTTATATAGTTATTTAGCTCTGCAATACAATACAAATTTTCCCATTTTCTAAGCTGAGCATAAACAAGTAGCACAGCTTTAATGGAATTATTTTAAAAGATACACACTGAAACATAAACACTTGGAGGGAAAGTGCCATTAGAGAGGGACACTGGGTCGGATCTTTGTTTTAGCCAAGCAACTCTCCAATCATTTTGTGCTTTTAAGCGAAGCATTCAAAATTATTGTCCCTCTGCCACACAAAAAAGCAAAAACAAAGGCAGAAAACAAAAACAGAAACCAAGAAATACCATTAACCCAACTAACTGAGCTGCGAGCTGTGCCCATTGAGAGACCTTTCAGCTTGAAGCATTTCCATAACGTTTTGCAAATTGTCCAGCAGATTGAGACAGACAAACACACAGACACACAGCACATCCTTCGATTTGTTTGCTGGCATGCTTGCCTGCTCTCATGTGAGCATTTAAATTAAATTTAAATATTATTATAGGGAAGTCGATTAAGTTCGGGTCATCATTCCGACTTTAATGTCTCTGTTTTATTGTTGAATGCCTCTCTATCCTCTCAGCTGCCCCAGCTGTATTCCAAGGATTCGTCTCTGTTATGATGTACCACTATGGCAATAGCCTTTGTGGTTGAAAGTCCGCTTCTCTGGTCGGTCTCGAATTCCCTGCTCCCTCCACTCACCCATCCACCCAGTGGGTTGCCAGCATGATTGTTATTGTTGGCTGCTGCTCTCCTATTGTTATTGCTCAGGCCATGGGAAATTCCGAAATTTCTATTACGCATAAATTTTATAACAACAAATTCTCAATTATTTCATTATGATTTTAATTAAAATTTTCGATCGCAAAACATAAACTTTGCCCTTGCTCGCCGAGTAACTAAAAACCGAAAGACCCTGAGTCCTTTACCGAACTTTTAACTCTTTGAACATGAAATTGGGTCCGTGAAATTTGCAAGGAATTTCACCAAATCATATTAAGTTCATTGAAAATGAAATTCATTGAAATTCGAAAATATTTGTTATCTCAATAGCGAAATGACTAAAGTTAGTAGTAATTTTAGCGAGGTTTTAATTTAAATTTTGAATTTATTTATTATTTTTTTCTTCATTCCAATCAAAGCACTAAAATTGTTGTTTCTTTTGCTGTTTAAAGTATAACATTTCCTGCTCTGCGGTTTAAGAATATTTTTGTGTTTTTTTTTTTTTGGAAGATAATCAAATATAACAATTGGAAAATTAATAAATTAAGTGCCAATCATGTGTTTATTTTTGTTGCTGTTGTGGGTGTTATTCTTATTACTCTATTCCTTGTTTCCTGTTTTTGCTGCTTCATTGATTGACTGCTTTTATCCATCTTGATTGTCTTTTCATTGGTTATGTTTTTATGCTTTTTTGTTTTTGTAACTAACGCTTAAAGATCCTCATCTTCTTCAGGTATGGGAATGGCCTGAGCATCCATCAAATCGCGTTCAAATTGCTCCTGCCATTCTTTGTCTATATGCACCTCAGGTGGCAGCAGCGCTGGCGGGGTCACAAACTGCAGATCTGGGTCGCCAACCAGCTTGCGGGCCAGCCAAAGGAATGGTTTTTCGAAATTGTAATTCGATTTAGCAGATATGTTATAGTATTGCAAGTTGTGCTTTCGGTGATACAATATGGACTTGGGCTTGACCTTGCGGTCCTTAACGTCCACCTTATTGCCGCAAAGAACT
The DNA here is from genome assembly GCA_018150835.1 of Drosophila repletoides. Taxonomy (NCBI): domain Eukaryota; kingdom Metazoa; phylum Arthropoda; class Insecta; order Diptera; family Drosophilidae; genus Drosophila; species Drosophila repletoides. The sequence continues at coordinate 7,085,924 of JAECWQ010000100.1, forward strand.
ATGGGAATACGCTCACAGACACGCTCCAGATCTTTATGCCAGTTCGGAACATTCTTATAGGTGACACGCGATGTAAGATCGAACATAATAATGGCAGATTGGCCCTGGACATAATATCCATCGCGCAGTCCGCCAAACTTCTCCTGTCCGGCTGTGTCCCACACATTGAAGCGTATGGGACCGCGATTGGTATGGAACGTCAAGGGGCGCACCTCAACGCCGAGTGTCGCAACATATTTTTTATCAAACTCTCCCGTCATATGGCGTTTCACGAAGGTGGTTTTTCCGGTACCTCCGTCCCCTACAAGCACACACTTGAACGATGGCATATCCTTTCCTCCCTCGGCCATTTTTATTCTCTTTTACTTTCTAGAATTCAACTTCCGATGCGGCAAAGACAATGTTGATATTTATTGACTTTCTTTTTGATTTATATAATTAGCACACAGAAGTGAATTGTTTTCGGCGCGATGGAATCCTTGAGCATATAATAATAATAATAAATGATAAATTTGTGATCGGCTCTTATTTTAGTTACTTACTTTAGCTGTTGTTTCTACAGTGTACTTCACTCGAATGAATTATTTGTAGTGCTGGAAAGTGTGAAGTCGCATTGACAGTGCTGATTGAAATATCAAGGCAACTATGTGTATTACTTTGTTGAGAAGTTTAGTTGACTTTAAGTCATTAATATTTAAAAATTTCTTCGAATAAGCTCATAGTACAACTACTTTCCTTTGAGACTCTAGAAAAACATACATTTATGTATTTGCTGTTTATTATTGTATGCCCTCTTCAGAGCTTAACAGGCCAATAAATCTGGATTTAATACTATTTAAATTTTAATTTGTGCGCTTGCTTTTAGCCAGAACCTAAGCGAGAGATTCCAATGTGAAAATGCAGAATGTGTAATTAAAAAAAAGTTACAGCAAAGCCTCTATAAAAGCTATCCCTTGAATATGTGAGAGCTTAACTTTTTTAAAGTGTAATAAAACAGTTGATTATGGCGTCATTAACGCAAATATCTAAGCTCCCTAGCAAAATTACCCAAAAAAAAAAAATAATCAAATTAATTTTTTATGTAGAAAGTTTGGAGTTTGCCAATAAGAAGCGAAAGCTCATCATAAACGCTGAGCCTTGAGAGCTGCGTGATGATGATGCCACTTGGGTTGAGGTTTTGGGGTGGCAAACGGAAAATATTCAAATGCGAAATTCAATTGAAAGTCAAATCAAAACAAAACAAACGAAATCCCTTGATTGACAACATTTCAACTGATAATGAGCACTTTTCTGCAGGGCCACTAAAAGAGAAAGCTTGGAACGAGAGATGGCAGACAGAGAGAAAGAGAGAGATGAGAGAATTGGATAAAAACAGGATGTGTCAGCACTGGTATCTGCCTACATATAAGGACGATGAATGTACATCAGTTTGTATGGATAAGAAGGAAGGTAAGAAGCAGTCGAGTCATTTGATAAAATGGTTTTTATACCCTGCACCCAAACCCAGCAACTTGCGTAAGTAATGAAAAAGGGAAGAATAATTGCTGACAATCTTTTTTGTTTTTAATTATTTTAATATCTTAAAATCAATATAAAATCATAGTAGTTTATATTTTGAATTTGAATAATTGAAAATTGAAGGTAGAAACTTTTGTAAATCGTAACTTGATTTCTAATGTGCCTTACAATATTTGTCCACTGATTACAGGGTATCTTCTAATTGAGACTGCATCTATTTCTTGCTTTCTTTGTGAAATACGAGAGAGAGAAAGAGAGAGGGAGGGAGAGGAAATGCGAAGTGAGTTTACAGTGGCTGAGTGGACGTTGACCGGTGTCCATGGCGGAAGCCATGACGTGCAACAATGCTGAGGCAGCAGTAAAGGAGAGAGCGGGTGCACTGGGTGAATCACCTTGCTAGTTGCTGGACATAGCGTCTCCACTATTGATTTCGGTTTCAGTTTATTTCATGCCAATCCATGCCATTCAAGCTGGCCACGTAGCCAATTTGCAGATGGGTATCGCAGCAAAGAAAACTGAAATTGGCTTTCTTAGGTGCTTAAGGTGCTTTAGTTGGAGGCGCTTTAATACGAGTGCTGGCAGCAACTTGAACTTAGGCTTAAATACACTTAAAGTGTTCAGTCAGCTGTGAGAGGAGGTGCACAATGAAGTAGGAGGCAAGAGGCAGGTGGCAGTCGGGAAGGCAATCATTCACTTATACTTATGATTCATTTGTTAATCGCCAGCTGTCAGCTAAGCACACACCTACCACTTGAAAACAATAATCGCAAGTCAAGAGAAATCGCTGGAGTGATACATACTCACTTATATATAAAAGAATAAATACTTATTTATATAAAGCGGTAAATGCGCGTTTGATTGATGCGACACTCGCTCAAGGGCCTCTCATTAGGTTTAGTGCCACAGTAGCTGCCACACACGATAAGTTCGGTGTGCTGAGGCTCTCTGCAAGGCTCTGCAAGGCTGAGCCTCTAATCAATCAATCAGTGTTTATGCTTTGCCTCAGCACAATAGAAGTGAACGAAGTAGAAAGGAGAAGCATAATGAACAAAGGCAATGGCAAAGGCAAAGAAGGGGAAAAAAAAGAAAAGGGAACTTGGCGAAACAATTGCCTCAGTTGCTGCGTCGTTTGACGAATGCCCTCAGGCAAATCTCAATCCAAATACGGAATACTGGAATACTATAATCGGTTCCGTGCCACTGGTTAGCCGCCAAGCTGCAGGAGAGTGGAATATAGCTGAGCAATAAAAGCATTGAGCAACCAGCAGGCACCAAAATTCCATCTATGTTTGCTTTGTGCGGCGTTGGCGTTTTTACAACTTCCGTTCCTGGGACAGAGTTCATCACAGGTTCACAGAGGCGAAGCCAGAGGGGTGAAAGCAAAGGCAAAAGCATTGGGAAGGATGCCTGATTGCCAATGAAGGATTAATGCGCCGGGTTGGTTCTGCTTCAGCTTCTGCATCAGCTTCTGTTGCTTCTACTGCTGCTGCTTCTACTGCTGCTGCTGCTGCTGGTGATTCGAATCGCTTTGATTGCAGCAGCGTGTCGCTGCCGGCGACAGGAGCAGAACCCTACGGAAGCTTTGTGTAATGACACAAAGGATTGCAAATTGCCAAGGCACTTCCTGCGCAAGGACATTGATTTCTTTTATGAAAGCAGTGTCACTTCTGCTCCATTCCCCCCCCAACAAACAAACAATAACCCATTCACTTGGTCAGCCCACTATCAAATCTTCTGCCCAGCAAAGCCACAATCACATCTCAAGATTTGCCTTTAATCATCTCTATATATATATATATATGTATCTATGCGGTCGGCTTAAAATAAACCATTATTATTTGCATGCCTTCACAAATAGAGGAGGCGCCATTTGTCCATACACCTCTTGATCAATATTTAATCAAGTACCGAACGCGGTTTGACATTTTGACTACACTGCCGACTGGCTGCTAATTGTTTCTCTAAGTGTATGCGGTTAGTCTGGTTAGACAACCGGAAGCGCCTGAAACTCGGTTCGTCCTGAAGAGCTGATTGCAATACGAGTGGCATAATAATAATTCGATGTTGCCGCTTTACCTGTAAAGTCTCTATAAACCCTCGTAAATAATACCAGTATTATGATATGGATGCTTCAAGAGTTTCTACCAGTGCAATTGATTTTAAATATGTGCTATGTAGTAGTAGTAATTATGTGCGAATTAAAAAAACTGCTAATTGAATTCTGCAGCCGTATGTACTTATTGTAATTGAATACATTTGAAATTTATAAATAATTAAATCAACATATAATTAAATCTATTTGGTGTTGTTAATGTGATTACGTATAATGCTGCCTCTCGTGAGGGAGGTTAAAATAATTGTATTCATTTAAGAGCTGCTGCAATGCTGGAATGCCTATTCAATACATAAATCAATTTAAATAACCCTGCTGAATTGATAGTTGATAACTTAAACCAAGTACCAACAACATCTTAATACTTTTAATTAAAAAAATAAGAGAGGGAATATACTCGTAGTGTTGAAGCAAAGAATATTGTGGCCAACACAAGATGACAAAAGAATTTGCCCCTTGTGCTGTAAAAGTGTATCACAAAGTTATTATAGCAGCCAAGGGTAGAAAAAGCCAGCTCAAATGAGTTGACATTTTGAAAGGCAAAAACTTTGCATCCACCCACTCACTGAGAGCACTGAGAGCACTAAGGGAGATAGGAGATAGGGCCCACAGTTCGAAGATAGAAGATAGAAGCTGCCTGGAAATGGGACGAAAGCCATTTGAAGTTGGTATTAGTTAGTTTTGCTGGGAATGCCAAGCCCCAATGTCCGCCTGGGCTGGCTTGCGGCCTGGCTTGGTCTAACACGGAAAATGCATTTGCAACTCGAACTGTGAACCTCGAAACCGATAAATCACACAGTGAAAAACGGGCATTAGTATATACTCTGAACAAAAGGAACTTAAAGGATTCAAGCTGACTGTCAGGGAGTGGACCCGGAGGCAATGACGAGGACCAGACGACGCCGGAGCTCTGTTTGCATTTGGCGCTCGCCGACGCTATTTATGAAAACTATTCGTATTTTTTGGGTGAAAGTTTCCCCTCAATCTTTTCTCTCTCTCTGTCTGAGTGTGTGTGTGTGTGTGTGTGTGAGTGTCTATTTTCTGTGTGTTGTGAAAGTTTTCTAACCACTGAAAAGTTGTGCAAATTGTGGCTGAACAATGGACGGCTGTGTTGTGATTTCTCGGTTCCAATTTCAGTGATGGCATTACGAAGCTAATCTGCAGCATTTACAGATTATCAGCAGGAAATTTGATATAAGTATTCATACTTGAGCAGGCAGCCACAAAAAAATCCAAATAAAAAATCCAAATAAAAATCAAAAGAAACTAACGAGGCATAGATAATGCCACATAACTTCCATAATTAACGCCAAGGGCTTAAATGGTTTCAGTTTCAACGAACGAGTGAAACTTACATGCAGCCCAGCCTTTTATCCTTCATGTCAGTAAATTAATTTTCAACAGCATAATATTTTTCCTGCCTGCCTGCCTGGCTGACTGCCTACTGCCTGCCTGCCTGTCTGCCTGTAAAACCTGCCGCTATTCAGACTCGCAAATTTTCAAATAAGCAAAGAATTCTTAACAATTTGAACGGCGTATAACTGACAAGCTGAGCAGCAAGTTGGCAATTTATACTCTTCCTTGCAAGGATATTTACTCGTATTTACATCGCCGGCAGCGTCGAAACTTTGTGCGTGTGTCGTGACTGGCTGGGCTCAATTTAGTTTAACTTTAATAATTAATTACTTGGCGTTGCCTGAGTTATGAAATGCGCAATTAGGCGTATTTAATATTTAATTAAGGGCTTACAGCGCAATCCAAGAACAACAACCAAACAGTAAGCGAAAATAAAAAAAAAAAACACTCACAAGGGATATGGGAGTTCGGTTTTGGATCGCTTGGATGGAAGGATGGAGGCGACTGGATTAAGTGGCAGCTTAAGCACAAAAACAGCGGGGCGGGGCTGTTGGTTCGCCAGCTCGCCAGGGAATAAGTGGCTGAAATATTGCTGGACAGTTGGCGTTCGACGGTGCGTATACTTGATTAGCCAACATTCCCTCCCCAGAGAAGATCTCTGTATTCTTAAGATACGAGTGTGTAGCACGTCACATGGCATCACGGAGAGGGACAGTAGACCGAGCCAGCTATGTGACGAGAATCTCATCGAGTGGAAAAATTCAATTAGATTGATAACAAATAGTTAAGCACAAAGCAAAAGATGCGACACTTGAAATAAGTACGAAATATAAATCAATTTTATGTAAAATGTAGTGGCCATAGTAACTTGACTACTTCCTCTTTTTTTAGTTTTGAAGTCGTTATTTGCTCTCAATTTCTATATGGTTTTAGTACTATCAAAGTATAAGTTTCAATGTGAATTTATTTCACTTAATTTTTTGGCTCTCAAAAAAATATGCTTAAAGCTGAGGGCTCAGCGAAACGGATAAATTTGTAGTCAGCAAATTCGTTTATGATACAACCCAATAGCAAGAAATTGCCTATTAGGCGGCACTTGGAATACTTTCTGCTAGTTAAACGCTTGTCGCAGATTTCGTCTAGATAGACGCTGCTGCTCATAAGAGGAGAGGACTGCCTAAAAGGTCTGATAATTCGTTCGCTGCTGTTTCCAGGACGAGGCGTCTTCCCATACTCAACTCCAACCCATACTTCAGTGATTTTTATTTTACACTCATTAAAAGATAAACGAGACAAGCTAATGACATTCGAGCTTTAATAGTAGTGAGAGTGTGAAGCGCGGTTCGAGCCGGAAAGCGTTGGAAACGCGGCAATGAAGTGAAAAGAAAATGGCTGCTGCGTCACCAGGACAAGCCATAAAATTAAAGAAGCCTGGCGAAGAGAACTCAAAAAGAAAAAAAAAGAAAAAGAAAGAAGAGTAGCGAAAAGCAAGAAGAAAGAACGAAAGAAAGAAGAGTGTGTGGCAAGGGATAGACAAGCTTTTTGGGGTGTGGCTAAGTGATATGAGCGCCTTGCCTCGCCCTGCCTAGAAAAGGGCGCAGCTGAGATAAGGGACGCTTATGATGCCGACGTGCCCAACCATCGTCTATCGCTTCACATACTCTGCCGCAAGACAAATGCAAATCCCTGGGTAATTAGGAGTTGTGTTCATGTCGTCGTGGTAATAGTTTTATGTTGCCACATTGTTGGCGACACGATGCGTGGCAGCCACAACAACAGCAACACCAACAACAACAATAAAAGCGGCAACAATGTCAACTGAGATTGAAGCGTGCCTTTGCCTTGGCGGGGTTAATGTTTGTCTTTGCCTCCGCTTGCGTGACATGCAAAGCTTCAGCGTAGTTATAGAAGCAACTGCACTCGGATATCCAGATTCCAGGCACCCTCTCCCAGCCCCTTCCTTCGCCCTATTCTCACCCCAAGCTGTTTTATGAACTTGTTTTCTTTGCGTTTTGTTTTTTCTTTTTGTAGCTTTTGCCTCTCTCATCAAGTGGCTGCAGTTAATTTGATTTGTCGACGATATTCGCAGCACTCATTAGCGCATTTCTTAATTTAATTTTAGCTAATTTATTGTGAAAGCGACGCAGAAAAGTTTAAGTTAAACTTTCGAATACATATGGGAAATGTATGTACATATATAAGTATAAGTACATGAGTATTATTCCCTCTTGGCTTTGTTTTGCCAAAGCTTAAAGTTAAAGTTATGTCTGTGCATTTGGCATATTTATTAAGCCAAAGTTTTGCGGCGGCTACATAGCCAAGGATAAAAGTATTCATATTTATTTTATTAGAAATTTATGATTTTGTTTTTCCACATGCTGTCGCTGCCGCTGCCGCTGGCGCAGCCGCTGCTGCTGCTGCTGCTGTCTCTGCTGCTGCCGGTCATAATAGAAAACGGAAGCGGAAGCGTGAAATGAGCTTTTTACATAAACAGCACGCCACATATACTCGTATATATCCATATATATATATATATATATATTTTTTTTGGTACAGTTGGCCTTGCAGGTGGCATCGCAGTTGTTGTGGCATTTTATGACACGAAACTCATAACTTTTGGGGCTGCTTATTTTGCTCATAGTTCGCCACATAAATTCACTGACAAGTCGCTCTCTGGCAACGTTGCCTTCACTGCAATTCTGCTTCTGGTTCTTCTTATTGTTGTTGTTGTTGTCTTTGTTGTTGTTGTTGCTTCTAGCATTGCAGAAAATAAAGTGTAGCGGACTTGCAGGCGCAGCATCGCCCACAAGATAAAGTGCCATTTGAAAGTTCTTCAAGCTATTTTCCTATTTTTTTGTTTTTTGTTTTTTGTTTGCAACAATTTTCCAGAACTTGCCATGCCCATTTTTTTCTTGTTAAACTTCTTGTGAGCACCTAAAAATTCTTTATTCGACTTTTGCGCTTGCCGTGTCATTAAAGTCAAGCGGCCTAAGTGCAACCACACAGAGAATAAAATTAAGGTAAATTCAACAGGATTGTTTATCATATATCGTAGCAGAAAAAGTAGTAAAAATTTTTAGTTCCCTTGCAAAACTTTCCCCTTCACATCTTTTGTTCTAACCCTTCCCTTGTTGTTTGTATTCGCTTAGAATTTTATTGGCCTTTTTCCACTGTGTATTCGCTCAAAGAACTATGCACATTGCGTTGCATTTGCGTCTGTGTTGTTGCCTCATTTTGAGGCATTTCAGGTGATTAAAAAGAGGCTCTTGACTTTCGCTAAATGTTAACGCTTTTTGCGCTGCCTTTGTTATAATTTATAGCATGAAATAATGCGCCATTAAAAGTTTCTTAGCAAATGCGGAAGAAAGACGATGTCGGGATCCAAGCTGGGAGCAGTCGCAGCTGCCTCTCCACAACTTTGCATGCACGTGTTGAAAATGCCAGCGATACAAATCTAAGTCAAACTTGTGGACCACGACACAGCCAGAGAGAGAGAGAGAGAGAGAGTGGTAAGGAGGGTGAGCGGTGCAGGGGACAGGGGCCAGAGGTGTGTGGCATGTAGGGCAGCAGCTCAAAATGAAATCAACGCTGGCAGATAAAAATCGTTTGCGTTGCAAGCTCGTTAATACATTTTTGATGAGACACAACAAGTGGCAGGCACTTGGACGGGCAGCCCGAGGGGGCAGTGGCGCTGGCAGGGGCACTGTGGCGAGTTATGAGCAAACTTCTGACACAAGCACACATACTTATACCCTGTAAATACATCAGTATATATGTGTACATATATACTGACACACTTTCGACCGTTTGTGTTGTTTGCCTTTACCATTGCCGTTGCTGTTGCCGTTGCCGTTGCCGTTGCTTTTGAAATGTTTTTGCCGTTTCCAACATAAATCAAAGCAGCAAACTAAAAGGCTGCCACAGGCTAGCGCGGCAGGTGCAGGCCGGCAACTACAGTTAAATATGTTGTAACAAATAAAGTACAGCAGTTGGCCAAAAGGGATCAGGCTGGGGCTGCTACCGCTGCTACGGCTGCTACTCGTCAGCTCATTCATATTTATGGCATTTTTGCATTTAGCCGACATCATTTCGTAATGTAATGTGAAGACCAGTTACAGAGTTCTCTTTCTTTTTTGCCCTTTCTTCCCCGTAGTAGTTCGCCTCACGACTAGCCTCTTTGGGGCTCGAGGCAAACCAAAATCAAGGCAATTGGCACGTTGCTCATACGCAGCGTTAGCCCAACGTCTGTTGGCCTGTTGGTCTGTTCGTGTGTTGGCCTGCTTGTGCTGGCTTTATGTTTTGGTCATTTATGAAGCTCATAAATTTCACAAAAATTTCTTTTGGCGAAAATTACCCGGGACAAACAGAAAAAAAAGAAAAAAAAAATAAAAGGAATTGTCTAATAAACTTTGCAATAAATTCGAACATAAATTTTGTACACAGCGACGCAGTCGAACTTCAAGCGTTAAAACTATGCCAACAAAAGCCATTAATTCCAGTCAGCAGAAATGAAGTAAAGTGTCAGTTCGAAGGAAGGAGGACGGTAGGACAGCCAGGACGAAGGGGTTGGTAGCAGCGGAAATTAAATGCTGCTAGCAGCGGCAGCAGCAGCAGGAGTATCTAAAGGCTGCTTGCTGCTGGTGTTGTTGGTTTTGCCTGCTTGTCCAATGGTTGACTCATAATTAGATGATTTAAAGTTATCGCAAAAGTTGCGACGCTTGCACCTGGCAGTTGAGGTAGAAGCTTTGCTCTTGCTTTGGCTGTTAGCTGTTAGCTGTTAGCTGTAGCTGTTCACTTTGCCAAATGTCTCACAGAGCTTAATTGCAAAGTTTGCAACGCTGAGTGTGGCCAAATTGATTTTGTTGAACTTTGCCGCATAAATTATGCGATTTTTAAACAGCTTTGGGTTAGTGGTCCAGGAGCAGCTTCAAGAAAATACGAGTAAATACATATAATTTTGCATTAATGAAATTCACTTTACAGCCGGCAAAAAAAGAGAAACGAACGAACGAACTTTGAACGAAACGCGGGCCGCGGGCTCAAAGTGGCTTGAAGCATGGACGCAGTTCAGGACGAGGCAGGATAGGATAATGAGCACACACGAGGCTGATGATCCCTTTTACAGAGAGACAGAGAAGGAGAGAGTAAGTGAGTGTGTGTGTGTGTGTGTGTGTGTGTGTCTATGTTTGCCTGTATGCAGAATGGATTAAAAAACTTTTGATTAACCTTATCAAAAGCAAAAGCAAAAGCAGTGTAAACATCGCACAGGCACAGCAATCAGGACAGAACCACGACGATACGACGCTGCGACGCTACGACGATGGCGTTGGCGATGGCGATGTGAAGATTCTTCTTCCGTCAAGGGGCAAAAACTCTCATGCAAGTTGTTAAAAGAAAATAAGTAACTTTTTGACAGGCTGCTGCTTCTGCTGCTGCTTCTACTGCTCAGCACACAAAACTCACACGAGCTAAACTGGTAGCCTAAATGTTGCTTTTTTTTGCTTATGCTTTTTGCCTTTGTTTTTGTTGTTGATGTTTTTGCTCTTTGCTCAAAGCAGAGCATAGCACAAAGTTTTCTTTTTTTTTTTTTTTTTGAAAGGCAACTCTCTTAGCCTTTTGTAGAAAAAGGCAAATAAATTAAAATAAATGCAAGAGGGTATCTCAATAAGTTATTTTAAAATGTATCTTTCCAGCATGCGAGTTTCAAAAGTGATAAATTCTTTCTTAAGATTCGTTTAAGTTTCAGATTTCAAACAACATTTTTGTGGGGCCAAAAAGATAAGAGTTGCCTCCGTAATTTCATATAGAAGTCTGCCATTTAAATTTGTTTTTATTTGCCTGTAAAATTATTTATCTATTATTTAAGAACTTTGTATTGAATCGACATCTTTCGTTTATTAGAAAATACTCGTAATATTATCTGAACGTTATTTTAAGATAAAATTTATTGAACTTCAACCTTTCCTTTCCACCAAAAAAATGCTACTTGACGCGTATTTTCTTTTGCCTGATATTGAGTGCAATAAAACCATAATTTGTCAGTCTTAAGCACATATACTCGTACACACACACACACACACACACACATACACACATACAGTCGCACACACTTAAATACCCACTCGAATTTGCTTACATGTGGCTGAGTCTCAAGTGTCGCACCTCTTCCCCCAACCATTTTGGAGGCAGCAACGTTTTTTAATAGGATTTGCGGAAACGAAAATAAAAGGCAACGGCGTCACGTTTGCACAGTTAAATGTGCTTATCGCTGAGGCATCGCACTTCAATCAGTCTGACAAAAAAAGGATCCGAGGGGCGTGGCAGGCGCTAAAATTCTGTTTGCTGTTTGCTCTTCTGGAATTAACATGTCACATTTGACGTGTATGCTCCCCTTTTCTCTCTCGCTCTCTCCCGCCCCCTTTCTCTCTCTCTATCTTCATGACTCCATCATCGCGACTCGAATGTTTTTCCTTCATCTTCGTTTTTTTTTTTTCCTTTTTATTTTTTTGATTGCCAAATGAGCATTACTTGATTACCCGCAATTGTTGTTGTAGTCGTTTTGCGGCACACAGAAAGAGCGCCTAATTGCCGCACATGCGATATAAAAACCCTGATTTTTAGCCTGACGTTTCACCCTGGGCCAAAAAGCCTGAATTTTTACCGGAACACAATTCCACACTTCAATTGAATTCAATTGAGAGTTCGAAAAAGTTAGTTCAACGAGTCGCATTTTTTTCTATAAGTCATTGTAGACGCCTCTTTGAGCCCATATTATAGCCATGCCCGTCTGTCCCTCTGTCTGTTTGTATTAAAACTTGTCTTTTGGATTTTTGCTATATTAATTAAATTTAACAATGATTCTCCTCGTTGCTGCAGGCTGATTGAATAACTATTTCAGAAAAGCCAAAAAAGCTGTTTGAAAAACTATTTGTTGCTTAAAATATTTCGGTGGTAATCAGCTTAAAGAACAATATATCATATAGTTGCCTTAGGAATCAGAGGTAAGAAAACCAGCTGTAGTATTTAATATGGAATTAACTTTTACTTGACAATACTCTATGTAAATTAAAGTATCTTTAATAACTTCCTAAGCTACATAATTATTTCTTTTGTTGAGGTCTGCAGTTTAATACTAAGAACAACTTTTCTTAAACCAAATTATTATGCAAAGTATAGCAATTATAATTTCAGAGGTTATTAATATTCTATTTCACCAGATTGGCCATTGTGCCCACTGTGCAGCGGCAGCGCTGCTTACAGCATACTTGACATTAGTGCGGCAGCGACAACAACTGCGGCTGCAGGAATTTTAGGTCAACATGCTCTAAAAAACGAAGGAAAAAAATGAAAATACTTTAAAAATGTGTGTGAGCGCACTTGTACATAAATGTTGCAACAGCTAGCAGTAGTTATGCTCTGCATTTAATTACAGTCGCCAAGTGGGCGTGCCCCGAAAAGAGGCGGTAACTGGGCTAAAACAGTTGTGCAACTTTTGCAATGCTCGGCCTCGGTCGCAGTAAGTTGGCAGCAAGTTGAGTAAAAAACCCGAACGCATTTCATTAACACAGCTCAACTTCAGAACAACAATAGTAAAAGACAAATACACACACACACTCGCACACACGCACACACACTCAGCCGGCAGAGAGCCGGCGAAGAAATTCATTTTTTTTCTGCCTTTACCCACTTGTCGGCGAACATTTAGCGGTCCTTGCAGCAGGCAGAGGCACTTCAGCCGTAAGCCAAAAGTTGCCTCACACTTGCATAAATATATGTATATATACTTCTGCATATATGTATATACATGTATGTATATATAATATATATATAAACACACACACTCATGCACACTGCTCACGACCTCAATTTTAGCATATAAACACACATTTTTTTACTACAACAAAAATAATATGGGAAAAACAAAAAATAAAAATCGGTTTTCATTCTGCGGCACATTGACCGAAATTTATTTAAAATATATTTAAAAAATAAAGAAAAAGGAGTATGGATAGTTAAATCAGCTGTGTATTAACTCAAATGTGGCATGAATGGTTGATTAAAAAAGTTAATACGGCTTAATTGGATATTCGCGCATAAAAGCAGGCTACATTTTTTTTATAATCATATTAAAGCTTCTGAGTTGCTTTTATTACTCCAAACTCGCCACGTCAATTGCCTCGGGCATTGATACTATGCTAAAAAAAACAACAACAATCAAAAATAAATAAATAACTAATAAGGAAAGAAGTTTTTCGTGGGCCGAAGATTGCATACCCTTGCAGACTGGAATAATGATTTGAAAATTGTTGGAATTAAGTAAATTATTTGTCAGCTCTACGGTAAAGTAATTTATAAGTTCAACACGAAAGATACTTTTCCAATAAACAGATTTTGCGTCTCTTGTTCCGATGAGATATATGAGATATAATATAGAGGACTACATTTCAAATTGTTTTCAGAGTTGAGAGGGACAGCCACATAGACGCGCGGTATAGACAGGACTCGTCTCATTATCCTGATCAGTATTATGTGTATACTTTATGTTTTTGGAGACGCCTCCTTCAGTGCATTACAGATTCCATGACAAAGTCATATTACCCTCTGCAAGAGTATAAAAACCGTGACCATTTGGGAGTTTTTTAAAATTCCTATCATTTCATTGTTATTTTATATCATTTTCAAAGATAAAAGTTAAATTTAATCATTAGTTATTAATATTTTCGTTCATCAACAATTAATTGTTATTTTTTCACATATTTTTTAAATGACAAGTTTAAACTTTGATTGCATTTTATATCATTTAACTTTTAATGATTGTTATTAGAGCTGAAATTGCCTGCAATTTTTATTCTAACAATTCAACAATAACGTTTGATCTAAGGCTATTCAAAACGAAGCTAACGTTTTCAATTTTAAAATAAAACTAAAAATATACATAAATCAATGCAAGTATTTTTGGAATTTTCTATTATTTTCGGTCTTTTACAGGATTTTCTCATTGACAAAAACTACTTTATTATTTATTGGCTAAGAAGTCGCAAAAGTTGTGACTCTAAATTTTAAATGAATATAATGAAAATTAAATAATTTGATTGTTCTTTGTATGCTTCATTTAACAGGCATTTTCATAAAGGTAAAGGCAATTTTTGGGTATTAAGTTTCACAATTGCTTAAAGATTTTAATAATCCTGTACAATAAGATACTTTTGAGCAGCCGAAATATATATTCTTATTTTTATTATATTCTGAACAAAAGGACATTAACCTACAGTGACGTTGTCAGGGATACTGACGTTATTGCCGTTGTCCGGACAAGAGAAAAGGTTCGTTCGATGCGTGGTGTGAGCTTGTTTGTTTATACTGATTCGTACAGATACAAGTACATATATGTATTTATATATATATATGTGTGTGTATATGTACATTACCCGCTGTTACATGGGGTATCTTTGAGATACGCAGACAGAAAGCAGAAGCAGCAGCAGCAGCAGCAGCAGACAAGTCAATACATTGCCTTAATTGCTTACAAGTTGTTTTTGTACTTGTCGCCGAGTATGTTTATCGTTTAATGTGGAGAACTGACCCCAACTGACCCAACAACCCGGCAAACTGACCGAGTTCGACTGACCGACCAATCGACGAACAGTGAACACTCGTTTTTTGGCCCCAGTCTGTCGGCATTGATTTTAATGGAGCTCCTTCTTCTCTGTGTTTCAGCTCTCGTACACAAAGTCAAACTGCCCATTTTATGATATTTTTAATTACTTATTTTGCTTAAAACTGTATGGAGTAGGCGAATAAACAAATTTTGTCGCAATACTGAATGTATATAGATATGTATATATATACGAGTATATACACAAAGAAGATACATTTTTATCTAGGCAGAGTGTGTGGGTAGAGTATGCCATACAGTTGCAAAAATATGGCTTCGTTTATAGGCAAATAAAATAATGAAAATTGCGATACGAAAATGCTCCCCAGCACCAAAAGAAGCAGCAGTAGTAGAAGCAGTAGAAGCATCGCCAAGAGTCTTTTGTTTGTCTTTTATTAGGACAGTAAAAGACTTTATTGTTGCTGTGCCTGCTATACTATTGTTGCTGTTGTTGCTGTGGTTGCGAGTGCTGTCCATTCTGTCTGTCTGTCTGTCGGTCTGTCGGTCTCTGAGTCTTTCTGCCAGTCAGGCAGCCAGTCAGGCAGCCACTTGACCAGACCCAACACAATGACGACAATGGCGATGACGTTGTGCCGACCTTTTGTCCATCAGCCTGGGCCCGGCCATTGCCCTAGCAAATTTTTATATAGTTTACCATATGGCTTTGCCGTTGCCGTTGCCGTTGCCGTTGCCGTTGTTGCAAATATTTTGAGAGAATGAGGCCAAAAGGCAAACTCCATGCATAGCATAATTTGGAGCGCAGAACTGTGGCTTTGAGGAGAACAAACAAGTGCTACCAGCAATGTAACTCAATTCTCTAGAGTCTCTCTAGAGATGCTGATGCTGCTACTGTTGCTGATGCTATTGCCGGGATGTCTAAATAGATACGAGAATATGCAATTGGGGGCTTGGTCACTTTTTGATTGTCTTCATTTAGTTAAGTTTTATGCTGATTTACTTAGGCCACAGACACAGATGTCAGAGGCAGCAAACGGCACACATTTACGGCATTTTAACGCCTGAGTGATAAAAATCTGTATCTCGTCATATATGGGACCATGGTCAGGCAATAAAGCAAGCGTACAATGGACCACGAGATGGCACAAAAATATCTTTGCGGGTTTTCATTGATTTTCCAGGCCAGGCAAACTTATAAAGTACCCCCACAAAATGTTGTTAAGCCTTTTCAATTTTCTCCAAAAACAGAGAAAAAAGAAAAGAAAACCCAATCCATCGGAATACATATTTGGAGCTTAGCTCACATTTCGGTGATTGAAATTAATTTCAAATGTCGTTTCTCACTTCGAGGCACGGCTGCTGGGCTCGGTTGCCATGGTGACCCTGACCCGTGCTCGAAAGGGTTTTTGCCAGATTGTCTTTACCGCTTTACTGTCTGCCACGTTATCCTTCTGCCGTGTGTCTAATGAATATTTAAAATCCTGCACGCCCCACAAGTATACACACACACTCTCACACTCGCACACTGGAGAGTAGAGAAGAGAACAGAACAGGCTTTAGGTTAGAAGACTCTCATGCTGGTTGCTGTGACACCGCATTAAATGAAATTTACAAGTATATTGAATGTGGAATTTATTTAAATAACCCAAAATCGTTGGTGCTTAAATAAATCCAATTCAAATGCGGATGATTCCATACATAAACCGCACACACAGAAAGTTGAGTTTATAGTAAATAAAGGGACATTTTTCCATCACACAATTCTTGGATATCTCAATCAAAATCTCAAATGAATTGTATTGCTGATTATAGATTTTCATCTGGTGCTCCTTTTGCGGGTACGCTTAGTGAGTGAATGTCTTTCAGAGTGACGTCAGATCTTTGAATAAAACAACTCTGTTAGCAGAGCTCAAAATTAAAAATGAAAATTGTTTAAAATGCCTAGAAAACTTTAAACAGTGCACAGTTTTGATATGAAGAGAAAAAAGAAAGCTGTTTAAATACTCTTTATAACCTATATAATCGGCTTCAAAGCACATTTTTCCTATTGATAAAATGTAAATATATTTTAAAGAAAGCGTTTCTATAATTCTATAAAATTGACCGAACTGTGGCTTGGCTTTAAAGTAATTAAATTTTGAATGGTAATGGTATTACGCATACGCAGCGTGGTACACCCATGTGTGTTGTACGAATATGTGTGGCAGACTTGGTAGATCAAGGGCCAACAGTCGCGCCAACAGTCATCATCTCATCTCAACTCAATTCGCATCAACAATGTAGCGTATTTTCCAGAGCTGGAGCCAGGGACAGAGCCAGCGCCAGTTTTAGAGACGCCAACCGTCAACGGTTGGCGGCGGCAACCGCAGCGGTTTTAGCAGTGAAATAGCTGAAATTTTGATTTTACGACCTTGTTGCCGTCATTAACGTTATTTTATGATGACGCGCTGATACGACCTCAAAATATTGTGGCACAGCTTCCTTTTTGCGGCAAGGACTTGCACTGGCTTAGCAGCTGCGGCAGCAACAAAGCCCTCTGCCTTGCGCTACTCACACTGAAATATTATTATGCCCGGAAGTATAAGTAAAAAACCAATAAATGTTAATGAAAATATAAAAGACAAAGTTTAGTTTTTGGGCATGTGTGAGCGAGCCTTGAGCCTGCGTGGCATCGAACATAAGCTGATAATATTATTGCCCTATTAATGGTCTCTGGTTTTTATGGGTCTTTTAATCGCTTTTGTTACAGTTGCCAAAGTCGCAACAATAACTTGACAAATACTCTCTTGCAACACAATAAAAAGAATGTTGCGTGATACAATCATTTGACTTGTTCTCTTCCTCTTTTGCTCTCTACTCTTCTCTTTTTTTTCCCGTTTTCTTCTCTTTTTGCAACATTTAGTTTTTGCGGCCAAAGGCAAAAACTAATTGCAAAACCAAACGCACAGGCAACTAGCAGAGGCATTTTCTTCCTCCCTCTCCCTCTCTGTGTGTGTGTGTGTGCCAAGGTGTGTTTGTGTGTGAAAAGCAATTTAGCAAATTCTTTGTCGTTTGGCAAATAGTACGAGAAAAGCTGACTGCGAATGGTTGTTGCGTTTATCTGCCTTCTATCCCAAACTCCGTTTCCATTTCCAGCTGCAAAATCAATTTTAATGACACGATATAGAAGGAAGGAAAGGAGAGAGAGACCTTTAAATGTATATATATATATATATATATATATATATGGAAAACCGCTTGAAAAGCCAAAGAAGTGATGCGAAGGCGACAAAGCTCAATGGCACGTCTATAAAATGGTGACTTCCCCTTCTCCCTCACTTTCCTGTAAAGCATTGCAATTGAAGGGGAGTGTGCGACATATGCAAGCAGCCAATGCTTTTGTTTGTGGCTCCAAGGAGCGGCAACAAGAGTCACCAGAAGTCAAGAAATCAAGGAATAATTTATCCTTAGTAAACTTCCAGATACTCTTTCAATATCCTGAAACTTTCATGGATTAATCAAGTTAATATAGCAAAGGGTACCCAATAATTAATTTCATTCGATGGTTCGATGTGTTTTCAGAACTGCTAAAGCGCTTTTTAAAAAATTGGATTCTAAAAGTGAGCAATTATATTAAGCCAAACTATTTTCCATATTTCTAAACTATATTTCAGGCTTTTCAAAGAGTTAACCAAACGTAAATACAACAAATGTTAGCAAAATTTCTAAAAGTTCTTCTGTAATTTCCAAAGGCAATCATCAAGAGTTGCAGGGAGCCAAAGAAAAGTGTCACGTTTTAAACGTTACCAATTCAAAACTAAATGAATTGTACTCTTAAAGTGTCAGAGCATCCACACACAGCACACACAACACAGCACACACACACAAAAGGTGTAATGAAGGAGCAGTCAGAAGAAGGTATTTCTTTGTTGCTTTGGCCGCTTTGGATTGCAACCGAGTGTTGGCTTGTCGCAATTAACGTTCGCGGAAATTCCTGACAGTCAAGCAGCCAGGCAACAGCCAGAAGCCAGGCAGCTGGCAGCAGGCAGCAGGCAGCAGCCATGCAGGAGGCAGCCAGGCAGCGAGCCAAGAAGCAGCGCGCTGGTGCGTAAATAGCACGGAAGTCGTTCGGCTCAGCCCACGCGGCGTATACGTGCTTTAAAGTGTGTCTTGACTTGAGCTGCCAAGTGACCTTCTCTGTGTGCGTATGTGTGTGTGTCTTAAGAGTGTGTAGAAGTATTTGTATTTGTATTTGTATTCGTATTGCATGTTGCATGTTGCATGCGCTTGGCAAATACTCTTAGTACTCTTTGTAGTACACAGGCTTAGGATTGCTTCGTGTCGTGCCGTGTCCCCTGACTGCATTTAGTTTTTTCTCTGTGACAATTTGGCGGCCTACTTGTCGTTAGCGTGTTTGCCATAAGCCATATGCCATATGCCGTATGCCTTATGCCAGCCGTACAGTACAGCAAAACAATTGCTGCCATTACAGTTTGTAATTTGGTAATCAGCCATACGAATCTGCATAATGGCAATTGGAGCAGCGGTAGCAGAAGGAGCAGTAGGAGCAGTAGGAGCAGCAGTAAAATCGTTTCGTTTAGGTAAACCAGGCAAGAAAAGTTGCCAACTTTTAATTGAAGTGAAAACGACGATAACGACAGCATTGTTGGCATTGCTGTAGCTTTGTTACCAGCCCAAGGGGCTCTGAATGAGGACTCCACATGGGGCCTTAGAACACATACAAATGTACATATATATATATATATGTATATATTCATTCATATAGAGGCAGAGGCACACATATCGTCATGGCGTGCTCCATTGCAAAAACAGTTGCGGAATTGCTTTTTAAGCCCACAGCGCGTCGCATAAAAAAAGCAGCAGCAGAGCCGCACTCTTGGGGCCTGGGATTGGGATTGGGATTGAGTTTGGTTGGTTGAATTGTGCCTGGGCTGTAGCTGAAGCTGTAGATGGAGCTGTAGCCGTAGCTGTAGCTGGAGCCGGAGCTGGGGTTAGGGCTAAGCCTTTAAAACGCAAAACTTTTGAGCTGCTTGAAGTTGAGAGCTGTGCGTATTTGCCTTTGTGGTCTGTGTTGGCCCCACAGATATATGTATGAACAGCCCGCTTTTATATATTGTAGCGTACCCAATGTGCAATGTTTAATTTTGCATAACCTGTTGCCAGGTGGACAGGCTATCAATGTATGCTGCGATAGTGCAATAAACAGCCTTGAACCGGGTGTGTGTGCGGCATGCTTTTAGAGGGAGGTTGGCTGAGGGATTGGCCGCATTGTTTGCATTGCCACTCGCAAATGTGTCGCCTGCTCCAGGACCAGCACCAGTTTCAGCGGCTGAGGCACGCGCCCGCGTGTGGTATTTGAGACATCGCCTTGAAGTCGACCCCATGCGCCTGCTTGACTGTCTGCCAGACAGCCTCCCTGCCTGCCTGCCTTCCCCTCCCCTGGACGCTGGCTCCCGCATGCCAGCCTGGCTTTGATTTATTGATTTTAGTCTTGGCACACAGCATACAAAATGAGACAATATTTGCTGGCCTCGGTGCGGGCCACATGTGGCAGGCAGACGGAGATGGCCAGAGAAGAGAGCGCGAAAACAGCGACGAGTTTCCATTAGCTGTTGCCACTGTTGGCCCGGCTGCTGTTTAATAAGCCACCGCATTTTAAATATGCCACAAAAATAGAAGAGTGCAGCTAGATGCGGTGTCCTTCGTCTTTTTATTTTTTTCACTTTACTTTCAGTTACTGCACTGAGAGCAAATGGCACAAGTTCAATTAAATCAAAGCTCGAGCATATTTCTTACCCGTTAGACAGTTCCGGCGCCAGACGCCGTCTGCTGGCGGCAACGTCTGCAAGTAGAAATGGGAAGACAAATTAAATTACATTTAAAGCGCAAGTGGACTCTAGGAAAAAAAATACTTGGAAAGTAGGAGAAAAATAAAAATAAAAATAAATGAGAGGCATTGATATGCGGAAACCATTCAAAAAGTGGGAGCATATTCTAGAGTGCTCATCTCTCAGATATCCTCTGGATATCCTTAAAAGTAATTGAGGATTTTTGAGATAGATAATAAGAGATTTTCATATAAAAACTTCAAAGAAGAAGTGACTGCTGACAAAATCAATTATAATGATCAAAATAATTGTGCTCCTTCTTTCCTATTTAATATACTTTCAAAAAGCTTAAATCATTTTATATATACATAATATAAAGTTGATGATAATTCATTAAAGCAGATTTAATTACTATCTCATAAAGTTGAGCTCAAAAGCAATTAAGAAAATGTTTGCGCTAAAAATAAATAAATGGTTGAGTCAGCACACGACCTTAAATTCATAATGTCCATTGGTTTAGGCCAATTCTTCCGGCCATCCACTTGAATCGGACGTCAACATTAGATGGCACAAATATGCCCATTTTCAGTCATATCATGATTACAGAGCAGAGTGGAGTATAAGGAAAAAAAAAAAAAAGAAGCCGCCAAAGTGTGAGAAATGCTGGAGACGTACGTCTCGCGCAATGAAATGGAATACTCGTAGAATCAAGCCAAGAAAATGAAAAGAAAAAAGAAAGATGGGGAAAGCAGAAAAAATGAGCAAGAAACGAAAAAAAAAAAAACTGAACATAAAAGAAATGAAATCCATGTGGGAAGTGGCAGAAATCAGAGGCAGTGGCGGCTGCTGAGGCGGCAGCGTCAGCGGCAGAGTTGGCAGTGGCTGGCCAAGCCAGGCCCGAGATAAGTAAAAGAACAAAATTAAATTGGACATTTATCAAGAGATTTTTATTGATGCCCCAAGTGCTGTTCAGAACAAACACACAAATACAAATACAAACACACAAATACACAAATACAAACACACGACGGGGCGCCTGAGACAACTGGAGGCAAGTCGAGTGGCAGCGACGACGACAAATGTGGGGCAATTATCGTTTTGAGTGAAAAGTTTTATTGGCCAAAAGAAAAGTCGATTTTATTTAAATGTTGCCACTGGCAATGCCAACAAACTGTGGCAAGACACGCGAGCATAAATTAGGAGGCTCTGCCCTCTCCTCCCCACTCCCCACTCTACATTTAACATGATAGGCAACTAATTGCGGCCATTAGTGAAGCGGCAACAACAACAGGAGGGAAAACAATTACAGGGCATTTAATCACCTGCTGAAATTGTAATTGTGTTGCATACTTTTGGGCAGGCAGCTACCACTCTCTCTCTCTTCCTCTCTCCTCCCTCTTCAACATACTCCTCAGTCTACAACTAATTACACGGCCAAACACACAAACACAGCCATAAAACAAAACCTCTCGACACAAGCGTAGAGCCAGGGGGAGACGGAGGACAGAGGACGAGCGAGAAAGAGAGCATGAAGGATGAATTGTTGCCAACGCGATTTTGAATTTATTGCATGAAATTAACTTTTACAAAATAATTCACATAACTTGGGGCGTGCCGAAGGGCCAGCCAAAGTGGCTTAATAAAATAATTTATGGTTCGGCAAAATGCCCAAAATCCCAAAAACTCCATCCCTCCGTTTATCCTTCTATCTGCTATCTATCTGACTGACTCTCTGTCTGTCTCTATGTCTATTCGTATGTCCGTCCAGACGCAGTCAAGTGTAAAAAACAAAGCAAATTAATTGCAAGTCAAAGCGAACCTTTGACTTCACTGACACAACGCACCTTTACACACACACATATATATATATATAGGTATATATATATGTGAGTATTTATAGGAGTATATGTTTTCTGTAGCTTTGGCAATGCCTTTATCAATATCCTTTAAAGCTCAGGCAGAGCCTAATCAAATGCTACAACAGCAGCAGCAGCTGTTAGCTGTTTTTCCGGGCGCCCAGCCTCTTTTAGAGGGCCGCTCCAGTGATGCGTGGCTAATATGCTTTTGCCCATAGACACGCCCTTTTGGCCAGATAACTGCGTGACAGAAAGTGGCGGGGCATTGCGTTTCCTTTTAGCCTTAGCCACTTTCAGCTCTGCTCTACTCTGCTCTGGTCAGTGAAGCATTGGACGCTTGGAATCAACAGCTGCCAATCGTTTGGCACGCAAATTTATATTGCCTTTTGGCCCATTTTCACGCATTTTTGTCAACGAATTTCACGTTCCATTAGCCTTGGCAAGCGCCCAGCACCAAATATTAAATTGTGGCAGTTCGGAGAAAATATTTTCCCCCAATTTTGTAATTGACAAAATGTTATTGCCTTACTATTGGCATAAATCAAAGCCAAGTTCTCATAACTTTTAAGTAGTTTCTAGCAGAGCTGTTGTTGCATCTTTCATGTCTTTGTTCTTGACACGTTTGACAACTTGTCGTCTGTCTGTGCCACAAGCTGAGCATAGGAGAGAAGAAAGATACTCTTAGATGATCAACTGGGGCTCTGAGACCCATTTAAGAAATTGACAAAGGGCACAGGTGACAAAGACAACAGCGGCGGCTTCAATTCTGAAGTTGCTGTTGCTGCTGCGACGGCTGCTGGTGCTACGGCTGCTGGTTTGGCTGGAGCATCCACTTGAGGTGACAGTGCAACATGTGCGAGTGTCAGCAGCGAACATGCCACAGACAATTCCAGTAAAAGCTTTATATCGCGGACAGTTGCGGGTGTTGGCTTAAATTAAACGCTCTTCCGCTCTTCCACTTGCCACACTTCTTCAGGTGCTGCTGCTGCTGCCGCTGCTGCACATTTTTATCTTTGTAGCTGCAGCGATGCGGTTAAGCATCATAACTCAAGGCAGTGCAGTGCAGTGTAGTGTGCCTGGTGAGTCGGCCCTGTCACTCAAGAAGCGTGAAAAACCTGCCAAGATGTTGAGGAGTCATCCTCGGGGCAGGCGTTGCTGCCAGCATTATGCAAGCGTGTCCCCAAGCAGCGGCAGCAGCTGCAGCAGCAGCAGCATCATCTGTCGTTGCATGCACTTAACATGTTGTACCACAAAATCGTCAGCCATATGCGGCGCATATTAATTTGATGGCACTCATATTTATGCTAAAGCAAAGCGCTGTCTCTTACTCTCTCTCTATGCTGCTGCTGCTTCTGCTGCTTCTGTTGCTGCAACATTTTTTGACAAGTTGCACTCAGAGTCAGAGTCATAGTCGCATTTGCAATGCGAACTGCCTGGGAGGAGACACGAGAGGAGTAGCAGTAGCAGTAGCACTAGCAGCAGCAGCTGCTGAAACTGCTTTGCATATGGACGGACGACGGACGAGGGACGAGGGACGAGGGACAAGTGGGGAGAGCAGAGCAACCACAAAAAGCTGCCAAGCTGGCACAGAAGCAGTAAGACAAGCCAAAGGCAAACACGGTAGAACGATGCTCCAACTGCAACTTCAACTGCCCCCCTCCCGCTGCGATTTTCAGCGTTTTTTTTTCTTCTTCTCTATTGTACTTTTTTTTACAGCTTTTTGTTTTTGGCTTCTGTGTTTTTTTTTTCTCCTCTTGTTTTTGTTGTATTTTGCCAAGCGCATTCCACTTTAATTATTTCAGCAATGCTGCCGACGCCGCTGGTAACGACATCAAATTTACATACGCAATTTCATTGTTGCCGCAGGATCTGGCCATTGTCGTGCTGCTCTGCTCCTTGTCGTCGTTGTCCGTCGCTGACGTCGTCACCGCAATTCGCGTCTCTTCTGTCCCCTGCCACATAACGCATTCTATATTCAAATTTTTTTTCTTTTTTTTTTCGCTGCAGTCTGGCAGCCATTGCAAATTCTACCAGCGGTTGGCCCTTCTTTTTGTTTTCTGCACTTGACTTTTGCCTGGAGTTGTACTGTTTCCAGATCCCGCTCTTCTCTCCTCTCCGCTCCGCTGTCCATCCTGGCTGCTTATGTCCTCATAATAATCAGTTGCAGTGGCCGCGCCCCCGCTTAAATTTAGTGTCGATTTTACAGGCACTTACACACATGCACACAGCAAATCCCCATCCAACCACAAAGCCCAACCCAGAAATCGGAGACAACCAACTATAACAAGCTTCTGCCATACCCGTATGACAAAGGGCATATAAGATTTGTGCAAATTTATGTAACAGCCAGACTAACAGCAAGTAGTTGCAGATTCCATTTACATATGATTATAAGGTCGGTTACCACTGCTAAAGTGACTTCTGGGATAATATTCAAGTATTGTTGGCACCTCTGCAACCTCTGTCTGAGCGTCTGACAAGAGAAATGCTCTTCAGGAAGCTGTTCTTAATTTTCCTTCTCTTGTTTTTTCATGAAGTCAGAAACAGACACAGAATTGGGTCTACAATATTTGCTTCTATTCCGAAACATTTGACTGTTGTCTGCCCGAAGTTTCAAGCCAAAATATAGCTCCCTGGCCTAAACCCAGTCTCATTTCCGTTTAAAAAACGTAGGGGAAATTTTTGGGGAATACTCATCTAGATTGATTCAAAGATAAATAAATATGAAATTTATCCCTATATATTATTTTTGATACAAACCGGAAATAATGGACAGGTTCGAGTTCCGGTTCAGCTTAAGTTTGTTGGCAACTGGCTCGGTTTAAGTGAGGCTCAAGTTGGATAAATAGTCGTACATCCGGCTTTAAGCCGCCTTCGATAAGACTTATGATTAGCATAGCTTCTTTGAACATGTTTTACTTGTTGAGAGTCCATAATGGTGTAGCGTATTCTGTAGTCGACGTAGCCTCTTCAATCTTCTCAAGATTTTAATATACATATTACACAAAAGTTAGAAATTTGAAGTGTAGTTTGTTTATGGAGCTGTCCAACTGTCAACAGCTTTTAGGCCTCTTGATCATTCGCTTTTCCGAAAGTTAAATGTAGCGCGATGATGAGCCGAAAAATTTGCATTTCTTTTTGAGAGGCAAATGCAATAAACTGCGACAAAAAAGAAAAGAAAAGAAAAAAAAAACGAAAAAAATAAAATGAAAGCAAATAAAAAGTAATCAGAATTTCAGATTTGTCCATAAAGAAAAATAAACACACGGGCTAACAGAGCCAAAAGGAATTAAAAAGTGTGCTAAATAATTCATTTTTGAATTAAAATATAAATCACTTTCACACCATTTTGTCGGCGGGACTCTCCCTCCCTCTCTCTCTCTCTCTTTGTTGCGTCGTCCTTTTTTTATTCCAGGACACTTGTTTATTTTATTACATTTCAGCGCCGCACAATGCAAATGAGCCAACGAACGCGAACGCGAAATCTTTTTAATATAAAACTGAATTACTTTTAGCAGCGATTTCCGAGTATGTCCCAAGTGCCGTGCCCCTCCCTACAAACCCATTAAAATTGACGAACTGTAAAGGCACTGCCACGCCCACAAAATCCACAGGCAGCCCAGCTGCCCAACTCCCGAACTGCGTAGCTGGCCAACTGCTCTTCACTAGGGCATATTCGGCCCAGCAGGTCGCCTTGGGTTATTAGCTAGCTTATTAACGTGGCCCAGAAGAGGGTCGTCGCATAGACGAGCCGGGGCATCATTATCGAGTGCTTTGCGGGTCCGCTTGTCCCGCCTACCCCGCAGAGCAAAAAAAAGCAATTTGAGCGCCCTGCGTTCTTTTTTTAATAGGATTGCGTTTTGGGGAATTACCTGGACTTAAGGCGCAAGGCGAAAGCCGGAATTTTAAGCGACCACAGGAAACGGAAGGGCAACGGAAATGAAAACGGCAACGGACACTTTTAATTTCTCAAAATGGCAACTTGCTGACATCCGCCAGGCGCTTTCGATTCATTGATTTAATGCAGAGTAACAGAGTTTCTCCTTCAGCTTCTGGTCGTGCTCCTGCTCCCTGAATCCCGGCTGTGCAAGCAAGCAGGCAGGCAGGCAGTCAGGCAGTCAGGCAGGAGTCTGCCAGGATGCTGGAAACTGGCTGCTTTTCTTTCATTACCCATCTTGGCAGCTTGGAGAATTATTGAGACTTGTTGCAAAAGTTCATATCGTGCGAAATAATTCAGAAAATGCCACAGACTGCTGGCTGGCTGGCATGTCCGCAGCCAAAGGTGTGTGCTACTTGCATCTACCCTCTCTACCCTGGGTAACCTGGCTGACTGTGCGCTCCTTTGCCTTTGCTTTTGCCTGGCAGTGCAGCTCCCTGGCTTGTCATTTGTGTTTGTGAAATATGCGTTCAATTTTTTACGCTGCATTTTTCGCTTATCTGCCAGCTGCCAACTGGCAGCAACTGGCAGCAACTGCAGCAACCCCAACAGCAACAGCAACAGCAGCTGCAGCAGCAACAGCAGCAGCAAAAGGGGAGCACAGCCAAAATCATATAGCAAGAGGAGTAATGCTCATATCACGTATACGCAATGTTGTGGCTTGTTGGTTTTTCTTTTGGCACGCTGCAAATTAGCCGGGAAGAGTGAGCACTGAGGGGCGAAAGTGCTGCACTACTGTGGTATGTGATAATTTACTCATTTCATGTGCCATTAGCTGTCAAGAGGCGGCGCCATTGCCATTAATGTTCATGTCTCTCGCTCGCTCGCTCGCTCGCTCGCTCGCATCAGCTCTGAGTATATTCACAAGTTTTGTGTGTCGCTTCATATTTATGTTTTCATATTAAATAATTTCTTCTCCTTTCTGCTCTTTCACTCTCTTCTGTCATGGCTCACTTTTGTGGCAGCATTCGCTGAGCATTTTGTAGCCTGTGTGCCATTTTGGACATTGCATATCTGAGAGCTACGACAAGTATCTAAAAGTTGCTCTATCCCAGAAAAACAACAACAGCAGGGCAAGGAGCGCAGGACAATGGCTTTGGCACTTGTTGTTGCACTTGAGCTCTTCCTGTGGCCTCTCACACACACTCAGACAATTGCAGCTGCGCTTTTGCAGACGTTTTTGGTGGCGCTTCCCAGAAACTACCCGGCTGTGACCTAAATTTTTACCAAATTGGATAAATTTTTCGCATTTTCGCTTTACTATTTTTTTTTTTTGCTGTGCATCGCAATGATGGCCTTTTGTTATTGTTGTGGCTCGTTGTTGCTATTGTTGTTGCAATTTCTCGCCACATTTGATTTATCTCGCCTTATATACGAAGCCAAACAACATACGATATAAGTAGAAGTAGAAGTACGAGTACTACGAGTATGTACACAATATTGTGCCGTATCAAGTTTTTTTTTGCTTCTAGTTCAGCGCAGCTTTTTGTCGCCGCCGCACGACTCCCTTTTTTCCCCTATTTTATGTATGAGTGTATGTGTGTGTGTGTGTGTGTGTGTGTGTGTGTGTGTGTAACTGAGTCACCGCATTTGCTGGCTGTGTGACTGCTCGACTTTAGCGGGTGCGACTGCTTCTGCTTTTGCTTGTTTGCCACTTGTATCTCTAGAATTGAATCTCGCCCAGTCGGCGTCCTCGTCAGTCAGCAGCAGCAACTGAAAAAAAACAACAACTACAACAACTACAACAAGGCTGGCCACAGCGCTTTTTATTTAAAGTTTTGTGCTGCCTGTTGTCCTTTTTGGCTACGTGTTAGGCATAGGAGCAGCAGCAACAGCAGCAGCAGCAGCAGCAGGACTAGTTGAGGATTGGGTTATTCCGGGTCCGGAGTCGTTCGTCTGTGTGTCGCCCGAAGCTTTTAATCATGATTTACGAGCTCGTCCGTCAGCCAGACCAGAGAGGTAAATATAAATGGAATTTTAAAATGTGATCTGATTTAATTATGCAAAGGCAGCCCAAATGTAGACAAATATAAGGTTCTGGCAAGAAAAGCACGTTCTGTTTCCTTCTACTTAGTTTTATGTCATCTACTTTGAATACGAATACCAAAGAAACCAAACTCATCCTTTGTTCTTTTAACCAAGCTTTAAATACTTCTACATTAGAGAAATTAAAGCATATCTCACACGGAAATTTGAGTTTTTTTAAATCTGAATCGACGTGCAATGTGCAAAATAAATATCTTACTTGCAATCATCATTTTTGTATGAGAAGGTTTTTTATTTTTTTGGATGGAATTCCATTAAAAGGTCTTTTAAAACTCAACAGAATTTTCAAGCTGCTTATCTAGCTAGATTCTTTTTGCTGTGAGCAAATATATATTTATTTGTTGTCGTTGTTGTTATCGCTCTTTATACTCGTACTAGATGGATATAAACTACAAAACCCCTTCACAATGCTATAATGCTTGTATTCCCCTTTTTACATGAGGAAATATATATATATATATATGTATATAAGAGAACAGAGTAAAGCCCTCCACTTTGTTGTTATTGTTCTTTTTATGCCTGCATGGTTTTGCTACCCTCCGGTCTACCAGGGTCTAGTCGGGTTTGGTCTAGTCAGCTCCTCTCCTCTCCGCTCCTCTCCTCTTTCTCTACGTCCACCTCTTCAGTTTAAATCTGTTTTTTTTTTTTTGTTGTTCTGCTGTTGTTTTGCTCTCAGCACTCGCTCCGTTGCACTTTGTTATATTGCAGCCAATTGGCCGTGGCGTAGGCAGCCAGCAGAGGAATTTATGCGCCATGCCATGTTGTCTATTAGCCATTGAGGTCAATGTTTTTCCCTGTGTTCGTTCTCTCGTCTCGCATTCCTCTATTCGCATTCATTTTTGTGTGGCATCTTTTAGGCGCTGCTTTAAAAATCAAATTCCAACAAATGTGCGATCGCTTGCCGCATGCCGCTTGCCGCTTGCCGCTTGCCGCATGCCGCACGCCGCTTGCGTTGGCGTGTGGCATGCGAAAACATGATTTTGCCTCGTTCTCTGCCCCGCACAAAAAATGTCATGCAAATTGCAAAGGAACAATTTCAAATGAGACATATTCAAAAACCGCACAAGAAGGCGCCCAAAAAACCCAAAATACCCCGGCACAAAATATCAACCGCAAACACAAATAGCAGGCAGAAAAAAAAAGCCGAACGGAGATATGTATAAGTTTTTGTGTGTGTGTGTGTGGTGTGTGTAGTGTGTGTGTGTGTGTGTACGGGAAATATTCATGTATTTACAGTACTAACATCAAACGTTTTGCTGTCGCAACGCACAGCTCCTGTTTCGTCCTGTCGCCTTGGTCGTTGTCAACGACGTTGGTTTCGTTTTTTTTTTTTTGGCGCTGCCATCGTTGACATCGTCATCGCCCATTGCCATCGTCATTGCCATCGCATAGTCAATATGTTTTCATTCAATTTGCAAAGCATTTTCATAAAATTTCCCACAAGAAAAACATTGCGCACATATAAATGTATATACTTATTCGTACAAGTTGATTCGAGTATGCAAGAAAAACTTGGGGATGCCAGGCACAGCTCCGGCTCCGGCTCCGTCTCCATCTCCATCTCCGTCTCCAGCACTGCCAATAGGAAATTATGCGAAATGTGCTCGATTTGCGTAAACAAACCAGAAATGATGGCCTGCCTGCTGTCCATTTTCAAAATGAATACTCGTAGTGGAAGGAGGGCAGGGGTAGCACTGCGGGATTCGGCATGCGGTTCGGCATTGCTCCCTTTTTTTTGTCTGTATTTTTTGGTAGCAAAAGTATTTATGCATTTATTTATTTGCCAAAAGGATCAGTCGCCTTTCCTCATTCCGCGCTCTGACTCATTGTGTGCCTATTATGCTAATTGAACAGTAAAAGAACAAGAAACAACAACGAAAATAGCCAAGAAAAAAGAAGGACTCAAGCAAGTTTATAGCCGCTACGCGTGCTCTGAGCCCCAAAGTAGGCCTGGCTCATAAAAATTTTACTCGCTGCTCAACTGAAAAGTATGTAAATGTCCTGTGCACTGGGCGAATGAGCAAATATTTTTAATAAAGTTCATGTCCTAAGCTCCTTTTGCTGACCAAACGGTCTTCGCAACATAATTAGAGCATTTTCAAGTTGTTGTTTTTGTTGTTATTATGGCCAAGTTGTTGTTGCTAGGCCAGTAGCTGTTCTTGTGGTTATTGCAAATTGAATTAGTAGCCGTAGCGTAGAAAGTCGACAGCCAGCAAAAATCCTTTTTGTCCATTTGCTTCTATTTCTATGGTACGTGCCAGGCAAATCAAAGCCAGAGCTGGCCGGGTCGCACCGGCCCGGGCCGTACCAACCGTACCAACCTGACCAAAACCGCAAAATGGAAATGCAAATTTTCTATGGCCCACGCGACCGCAACTCCGCCTCTCTCCTCTGTCTACGTCTACATTCCCAGTCCGCGTTCGTGTTTTCAACCGGAGCCGCGAACCATTGCAGCAATTTAATTTCTTAAGCAATTTTCATAATCTGCTGCAAATTGTTTCTGAATGCTGCCGGGCCTCGTTCCGGGCCTGGCCCGTTACATTTTATGCAGTTGGCTGCGGCTCTATTTGAGCCACAAGGCAGCTGCCGGCCCTCAGAGTTGGGTCAGCGTCAGCCTCAGAGTCAGAGTCAGCGTCAGAGTCAGCATCAGCGTCTGCGTCTGCCCCCAACGCGCACAATTTCGTAATGCACCAGGCAAAGTTTTTGCTATTTTATATTAATTTTCACTTGCCGCACTTGCTGCATGCCGCGCCGACCGCCGACCACCGACCTCCAACCTTCGGCCTCGTCGCGCCCTTGAGCCGAAGGAGAAGTCGCCCATAGACTCCCATCCCAACTGCCTGCTGCATAATTAAAATTGTAGTTCAATTCTAAGCGCAGCCAGTCAGTTGATGCAGCACCAGCAGCAGCAGCTGTTCCTCTTGTTCTTCCTCAAACTTTGTTCACACTACCCAAAAAAATAGATATCCTTCAAGTCAAATGATATTTGTCAAAAATCTGACTGAACTTTTGTCACATAAACTTCGAAATTATTCACTAAATGTTAAAAATATCATAAATATTTGTTATAAAAATGAGAATTTATAATTTAATTTTATATTAATTGTAGAAATTTCCTATTATTATTACGAAAAATAGCATAAAAACTTGAATTGAAACATTGGCTACAATTTTTTTAATGACATAAATTTAAATGTTCTACTGTCATAGAAAATAAATAAGAGATTTGGAGCTGGAAAAAACATTAATTATTCTGTGTTTTCAGAGCAAAACATCGCTGTATCATTGGAAAATATGGTTCTGTTCCAAACCAAAATCGAATAAACTTGCCTTATGCTACTAAGTAATAAAATTTCCTGACTTTTACTGCTATAAAAAAATATAAATTTGGAAATAATCCATTAATAAACACAAAAATTAGTTCTAATTGTTATAGTCAATGGTTGAACATTTGAAATAAAATTAATTTTCATTCTAAATTTCCATATTTTCAGTGAATTTTCTTGCTTGAATTTAAGGCATTTATTTACAGGCTTGCATTTAATTTATACCAAATACATCCATTTAAATTATCGAATACTATCGATAGTTCAAAAAAATTTTGAACAGCTGGAAATTCAGCTTCAATTCAAGTCGTAGAACTTAAAATTCTGAATTTAATTTATAGAAAATAGTTCATTTAATATTGGTGGTTCAGAAAAGCATGCAGAATTGCAATAAGAAATTAATAAAAGTGTTTCAAAATTAAAGAAAAAAATGCAGTAATTTGTAATCATATTTCAGAATATTACCCGATTTATCGAAAGAAAATAGCTAATTAATCACCACTTAATAACTGCTCAATGAGCATTAAAGCTGGAAAATGCACTGAAAACTTACAAATTTTCAATGCTTTTCCAGCTGTTGTGCATCCCTAGTAGCCGCTGAAGTATTTGCAGAATAAAACGTTAGATAGAAAAGATTGCAGTGTAAATTCGCTTTCGAGTGGCTTGCAACTTGGCAACTTGGCTAATGTATTTTTGGTATGTAATTGCCTTACAATCTGGCAGCCAGCTTGCGGGCACTTAACAACTTCCCACGCCATTTCTGCTCCATTGACTCTGCGGCTAATTGTCGCCCCTGGAGCAAAGCTTTTGGCGGGTTTACGGACCGAACACTCATACACTCACACACACAGGGAGAAAAACCAATTAAGATGCCCGCGGTCTATTTTTTTGGCCCCCCCTTTGGGCCAGCGAATGGCGTGTGATAAATCAAATTTGGTTGCCTTAACAATATTTGCGCATACGCGCCGCATCCTGCATCCTGCACAACACAAATCAAATCAAATTAAAACATAAAGCGTGTCTCTCAGTGTGAGTGTGTGAGGGTGTGTGTGTGTGTGCCTGTGGCACATGTACAAATGCGTTAACATATGTAGGCGAGGGGGAGGGCAAGGATGAGGCTTTGAATTGGATATAGTCGTTTATTATTCCAGCCGCATGCAGCCGCCATGTGGAGCAGCGCAGCTCGGCCCGGCCCGGCCCGGCGACGCGTTTATGACGGTGACAGAATTATGAGGCCTACATGCGTTGATTTTGTGACGTCCTTTTAAATATTTTCACGCAAATAAACTAAACTGTAAGCCGATGTGCGATGTGCGATGTGCAGGCAAAGGCATGGCGCAAATGGATTTTGCAGCGAAAAATCAGGAAAATCACAAAACGTGCTTCACATATTTACAAAACATCATCAGTTTCCTGCCGCACAGGCTTCCCTCCCGCCCAACCCTCCACCTCACACCCCAGCATCATAAATACATCAGGCTGCCAGGAGCACTTGAAGGCTGCGTCACCCTCGCAGACGCCGCCTGTCGCTGGCAGCGTGTCACGCGACCTGTCACCAGGCATAAGCTGACATTTTTATTAAAATGTTTGCGCACTGAACATTAACTGCGACAACTTAGAGGCCAGCCCCTGAGGACTCGACCATCCTCCCAATCCTCCTCTCAGGCAGTCTCAAACCAACCTCTCAGCCTGCCTGGTTCCCAGCTGGCCTATCTGTCTGTCTGATGGCATCCAGCGTCTTTTGCTGTTGTTCACTTCATAATCATGTTATTTGTCATTTACCCTGCTCATCATTGATTGTCCTGCTTCCTGGCCAGCTAAATTCGCTGAGTAAGTGCTCCTTTGTGCACATTTTGCAGCTGCCCTTGGCTCACCTTCGTCTCCTGGCCCAGCCAGCGTAGACCTTTTACAGGGACTTGCACCAATTTGGTTGAGAACAATGAAATTTCAAGCCATTCAATTAATAACTGCATGATATCATTGATCGATTATTTCCCTGAATTTAATTCTGATTGAATTGTGCCACATTCATTGAGTATTGATTAAAATTATTGGCTTTTTATTGGTAATACAATGAGAAATGCATCTGTCTTTGGTTAACACCTCGCCATGGGGCTACTTTGTCATCATTTCAGCCATAAAACAGACAGTTTATCCTATATTTGTGCTCCATATACTATCGGCTTATCAGCGGGCTTATTTTTAATTCACCCATTTACGGATCTCTGTTTGTACATATCATTTATTACATTTATCCTTCGTACAGGATAGGGGTCATTTCGACTCGGCTTCGTGCTTTGTGGGTGTTCAAATTCAGGGCAGTTTTCGGGCGTGGCATTTAGCTTAAAGTACTCGTAAGTAGGCAACATAAACTGCGCCCAGCACAATCACACGCACACACACACGCACACACATGGCACCCATGTGGCATATTTGGTTGGCCCGCTTGATGCATAAATAAAAAATCAAGCATGATGTACAAATTCATGCAAAGTACATTTTCATGTTACTGCCGCCAAAAATAAAAATGAAAACCCTAAAGAAAATTCGAGCACCTAAGCCTATGCGATATATTTCTGTGTATATAGAGCATCCAGTGGATTGTGTGTGTGTTTGTACGCAAATCCCTTGGAATCTATTTTAAATTTGATACAATTTTTTTTTCGAATTAAAGAAAAACTTTTTTTTGCTATGTTCTAACTAATGGTGCAGGCTGGTTTTAAACCAAATCGTTTCCACAGGGTTCAAAATAAAATAGATAAATCTGAATTTAAAGCAAATCAATATTTTCATTTCAGCTTTGCAGAGTGTTTTTGAACCAAAACTAAAGAGTAGACTAGGTGCACTGCAGCAGCCTCAGTTTATTTTTGGGAAGGAGTTTTCATGAAATTTTCAGGTTAGATGCATGACTGTTCTTTCTGAAGCATTCAAATCGGTTGTCTTCTCATATATCTCCCAAAGGCCCAAATCGTCCATAAGACGCTGCTTCGGAAACTTTTTGCTTACCAAAATATCCTTATAAAAATAATAAGTTGAATGAAGAAAGATTTCTAGATGCATTAAAACAATTATTAAATCATATAACTCCAGAGACGATCGAACAATAAAAGGCTTATTTGTCCTAACTTGATTCTATTTTTTATGTAGTTTTTCAGATTTTTTGATTCAAATTTAAATTTAATATTTCAATATAGAATATGGCATATTTATTTTATAAAGTTAAGCATTCTAATACCTTTCTTTCTTCAAATTTGGTTTATATATTTCAAAATATATTTAATCATATTTTTATTATTTATTTAGGCTTTCTAATACTCTTCCTTCAGCGATTTTCGAGCCAAACCATTAAAATTGATTCTATACGGAATTCTAAACCTAAAAAAGTTCGGCAAACTCGAATAACTCGACCACGCGGCTTTTATTTATTCGCTTAGAATTTATTTGAAATTTTTCTTTTCATGTTAATTATTACTTTTGTTTGTTGGCCATAAATGGGGAATATTTATTTAGTATTCAACAATTAATGCTTGAAATAAGGTCGTGAAATTTAAGACTTCAATTAGAGGATTTTTGGGTCGAACTTTTGGAGCGCCATATGTCTTGTTTTTTTGTTTCTTTTTTGAATTTCAAACAATTTGGCGGTGTATATATGTATGTGTGTATGTGTGTGTATATGTGCTTGTTTATTTTGGCGCCAGCCGCTTTCATTTTTCCATTTTCGCTATCCACACTTGTGCGCAGCTGACGCAGCACAAATCAATCAAATCAATATGGAGTTGTTTGCCCCAACCAAAGTTGGGTTACGGTTTTGGTTTTTGGTTTTTGTATTGGGTTCTCTGCCCTTCTGCTCTGCTCTGCTCTGTTCTGTTCTGCTCTGTTCTGTTGTGTTGGGTTGAAAGTGTTTTGGGTTTTTGTTGCGAAAATCACAAGAAATGCAGTACAATAAAAAGCAAATACGGTTTCAGACAAAGAGCATGCACACACAGATACTCTCACACACACACACACACACATACATAATACAAAGTGGCGTAAACTAACTAAATAACAGTAACAATAACTTAAGTGTGCTTTGTGTATTAACAAGGGCAGCACAGGGCAATGGGCGGAGGGCAGGGGGCAGGGCACGCTTGATGGGCATTGCGCTGGCTGCTGGGGCTATCTCGATATCTGGCTCCAACTCTCCGCGTACCTCTCGCTCCTCCTAGCCTACCTACAGCTCAGGCATCTTCGGGCTGCTTCAGGCGACTGCTGCAAAGTTTTTATTTATACACACGTTTCGTGTGCAGCTCGGTCAAAATGGACAAGGGGTAAGAGGGGAGTGTATTGTATGGAGTATAGCAATGGTAGCGTTTCGTTTGTTACGTTACGTTTATTTGTTTGTTCGTTTGTTTGTTTATTTGTCGTTTGCTTTGTTTCGTGTGCTGGCAATCTATGCTATGCTACTAAATTGACTGGCCAGGCAACTGGAACACTGAAACACACCACAGCCAACACAGAGAGAGAGAGAGGAAGCGAGGACTGAGAGACACAGAGTAAGCAGAAAGAATCCCGTACGATTGTTAAAGCTCACGTACCGCACACAGCACAGCACAGCAGTGAAACCGTTGGCCACATGTCGTATACGTAACGTCGCATATCTTCTCGCCAGCGCAATAGCTGTGCACCAAAAAAAAAAAGAAGAAACTATCGATATTTTCACTCATCAAAATGTTGTAATCAATATGATATTCATGAATATCAATACCAGAAAAAGTTTGTTTAATTGATATAAAAACAACGAGTGTTGTATTTATTCGCATATAAACTTTCGTTTCAACTTTTCTTAATTATTCCCAAAACGAGCTGAAAATTTAATATTTTTATTTAAATATCCGATTTTATATTTATATATTCAATTTATTAACAAGAATATAAATGCTTTTCTTATTTTTTTTTAAATGTTTTCAATATCAAAGCTTTTCTTCAAGCTAATTAAATGGACATTTGGTAATTGATGAACATAAAATGTTGATTAATGAATAAATATGTTGAATTATTCTAGATAATAAATATATCTAATATTTTAACCTGGTTTAATAACTTTTTGTTATAATAAATGGCTTCTTTGTTATTATTAAACATCTAAAAGCTTTTACTTAATTAAATTATTTTGTACTGAGCAACAGATCAAATGATTTTCTCTCTGTGTAGAGTCCCCCTTGCTGTATTTTGTTTTTGCAATCAGCCGCACTGAGTGGCTGGCCGCGTGCCCAAGCGACAAGTGCCCACGCGCACACACACACACACAGAACACACACAGGCACACACACACACACGCTGAGTTAGAGCTGAACTTTCGATACTTTTAATTATTGCGTACATGACCGTAACGCTGTTGCAGGACTTTTTGGAGGCGACAGAGACCTGGACAATTGGACAAGCAGCAGGCCCCCCACACATTTAGTGCACGTTTGTATTAATCAGAGAGCTGTGAAGTTTTCTCCATTGTCTGCTCTCGCTCTCTGCGTGCTTCTTTCGATCTTTTCTCAGTGGACAGAATACAGGACACAGGACTTTATGTGTGTTGTTTGGCCTGCGCTAGTTTTGTGACTTTATACCTTCGGCCAGGAAAAAGTTTGCTTCATTAAAAACCAGTAGACGTTTCATATTTTTGAAGAACGTGACACTACGTGCAGAAAATCTTAACATAGTTCGTATTTTTGGGTGTGTGGGGAACAATTACTAAACCGCATGTTGAATATGGGATGTTTGGATGTGTGACCATTGGCCGGTGGCTAACCTGATTGACGCATAAATAGCCAATTAAATATAAAAAAGCAGTTTCAATTGTTATGAGTACAGCAGCAGCAGAGGCAGCAGCAGCAGCAGAGGCAGCAGCAGCCGAAGCAGCAGCAGAGTGTTAAATTAATTTCCACGCACGCGTTTCAAATCAAATTTACGAAAATTTAATTTCAGGCTCGCTTTCATGGTTTGGCAAATGTGCGTGCGTGTCCCGTGTGTTACACCCCCACACATACACACACACACAGACACACACACCCGCACCCACAGCCCAATATACTCCTTTGTGTGTGTGCTTCTTCTATGACCAGGCCATGGGCACGTTTCGAGATTTGTTTACTTTGTAGCCAGTGCGACGACGAACAAATAAATTTCTATAAATTCTTGCGCGGCATTTCATTTGCCATTCTACGTACTCCTCGTTGTGTCCAAAAATGCCAGCACATTCATTCAGATGCAGAGAGACCCGGAGAAACTCATGCTTGGAGCTCCGAATGCTCCAATCCCGCCCAGCACCCTTCCCTTAGCTGCGGCTCGGGCTTATTTATTTATTCATTCGTTGCGCTCTCGCAACTCGTGTGTGTGTTTGTTTGCAATTTTCTGTTTGAAAGGATATTGCAGAAGAGTCTGAAGGCAGACACAAAAGCAACCACAGCAGCAGCAGCAGCAGCAGCTGCCTTTAAACAGCAGCCAGAGACAACACGCACTGTTGTACCCTCTCCCCAAGCATATTTAGAAGCATAGCTGGCCATAATGTTGACCCGAATTTTTGGCAAACTGTGTACAAATAAATAAAGCAACAAGAAAACAAATTAAAGAGTGACAAGTCGCACTTCAAATACCCTTTCCCTCGTCTTATATGTTAGGCATTCAGTTTAACTTTTAAATTTTTCACAAGGATTCAAATAACAACAATTTTCAGTTTTAAATTCTCAATAACTTTTTGCCAAATGTGTCAAAAGGACACACGCCTTTTCGTAGGGTATTAAAAAGATTCCGGCATTAGAAGCAACCACGAATGCTAATGCAGAGGGCCTCTGTGCTTTTGGGTCAAAAGACGGGTTAAGGCCTTCAATATATTTTATCTGCGCCAAAGCAAGAGAGAGACCAGTGAACAGAGGTCTGGGTAAA
Organism: Drosophila repletoides; assembly: GCA_018150835.1. Classification (NCBI taxonomy): domain Eukaryota; kingdom Metazoa; phylum Arthropoda; class Insecta; order Diptera; family Drosophilidae; genus Drosophila; species Drosophila repletoides. Next base: position 7,124,432 of record JAECWQ010000100.1, read on the forward strand.
AATTGCCAAACCAAAATAAATAAGATTCGATTTATGTCGCTTGCCTGAAAAACGGTTTTCGTGTTTATTTATAGACGCTCAAATAGTTCGTTTAGCATCCTTCTCTCTCGGCATTCGACATTGGGGACTTTTATCACACACATAGAAGAAGTTTTCCGTTTGCTGTGTGCTGTTTTCCCTTTCAGGCCGCAAACATTTTTATTTGCGTTGCGGATTTGTGTATTGTGCACCATGTTTCACTCCTGTTTCCCAGCAAATTTTTAATGAATTTACACGTCGCAGGGTATTGGCAGGACCTTTGCCTCTCCTATGGCCCTTTGCCCTTTGCCTTTAGCTTTTTTTATGCTAGTCGAACTGCGAAACTCATTTCATATTCAAAACACATTCGGCAAATATTGATACGACCGCAAATTGTTTAAAATGCGCAATACTCGGTGACACTGCAAGACAAATTGTTAACTAAAAAGCAGCAAAAAAAAAAAAAAGAGAAAAAAAAGCGAAAAAACTTTCTCTCTTGAGCAACATGCGGCGTATACTTGATTATTACCAATTCGCAGTATTTGCGTAATATCCATTCCCTGTTCCAGTGCCTGGCCAATAAGCTGAGCTAATTGTATCATTAGGGCTTTTCTGGCAGCAGCAGTTGCCTCTTACCTCTTACCTAAAGGGATTACACTACGAGTCGAGTAGACTAAATTAAAATTGATGCTGATGCCAATTTTTAGTTAAAAGTTTTCAGAACCGCCCCGCCCCTCCCCATCCCACACACAAGATGATTAATTATGCGTTCAAAGCTGTGTACGTCAAAGGAGTGAATTTTGCTTTTCTGCTTCAGGGTATTAGTAGTATTGTTAGTGTTAGTGTGTGTGTGTGTGTATACGCCCTTAAAGGGGAAGGACAGAGAATCAGGATTATATGCGGCCGGATATCGTTGTTACCACAGAAAATTTGTGGCTTTTTGTTGAAAATCATTGCCCCATTGGCGCTTCATTGTGTAGTACTATAAGTGTAAAAGTTTTTCGATTATACACAAAAGTTCTATTCACTATTCACAATTCGCTATTCACAATTCACAAGTGAGAAAAAACACTCGATGCCTTAAGCTAATTTAGCAATTTTCACTATGTGTGAGAGCAGCGAGAGCAGAATTTTAATTGGAAATCTTTGACTGGAAATAGCATTTGGATTTCGCACATGTGTTCGATTGAATCGAATCGAATCGAATCGCATCGAATCGATTGCCATGTGAATATCAGAAATAAAACAGAAGAAAACGGAAAAAAAAGCAGAAAAATACTTTGATTGATTTATCTGTCAGTGCATAGGAAAGCAGTAAAAACTTTGAAATGCACAAAGCTGTAAAGCAGCACAAGAAAATAACAAGAAGAAATGAATGAAAAACAAAAAAAAAACAAAAAAAGGGGGCAAAAAATGCAATTGTTACTCAAATGCCTGTACATGAGTTGATGCTTCTAAATCTTCTCCTTTGAGGTCCTGCTGCTGCCCGTACCCTGACCCGTTGCTGTCCATTTTCTGGTTATTTGAGTTGCCTTCATGTCCTTCACTGTCAATTATTTAGCTTTGTGCCCTGGTTCTAGTTTTGGTTTTCTAAGCGAATTTTTGCAATATTTTTTGCTGCCTGCTCGGAATACGGCCAGTGTTTTATAATGGTCAAAGCTCACTTAAAACTCATATGCCTGGCATACAGGCAGCGTATACACAGAAAGCCATAAACTTGCCAAATTTGCATAATATGATGCCCTGATGCCACAAAAATCGTAGCAAAAAGCCAACAGCAAAAGCAAAAGCAACAACCAAGCAAAAGTCTCTTGGCACGAAACGTATTTCACCAATAAATTGAGGAAATACTTAGCATCGAACAGAGTCCTTCTGGCCAACAACTTCCATATTTGCCATAGCTCAAAGCCAATGACTTTATTTTTGATTTTTACCCAGAAAGAACTCTCTCTCAGCAGTGACTTCAGTTATTGTTTTTTTTTTCAGTGCATATTGCATAAGCTCTGCAATTGATATTGTTGATATTCTAGATATTCGAAAGATATAGTTAATTTTGCTCAAGCAAATAGCTTGGAAATATAAAACAATTTCCAAAATGAAATGCAAAAGAATAAACTGCAAATGAAAGGCTAAAAATGAGCAAAACAAAAAGAATAAAAACATAAAGAGTTGCTAGTGGAACAAGTAGATATATAGGAATACTTTTCTGTCAGGCTTAGGGTATCTAAACAAGCCTTTTTATTAAAATAAAACCTGATATTCAATAAATTTATTATACAGAAGAAACAATACCGAACTGGTCAGAGCTGAGAGTGTTCCATTAGCCAGGAAAACAAAGCTTTTTCAACTAAAAAGAATTCAGATTTGCAACAAAACTGGCAAAGGTCCTTTCAACCAAATATTCTTAGTTGCCTTTTATCAATTTCCGGACACGTTTCTGGCCTCAAAAAGCTTACTAGCTTAAAACTAAAATACTTTTAGTAGAGCAAGAAAAAACCTGTGCGTTTGCATGAATTGTTAACAGTGTTCCCTTTGGGCCGTGCCAGAAATGTAAATATGTTGCAAGTCTTCGATTAATTCATTCATTTCAGCCGCTGTCACATGGTCGTGGCCCAATTGTCAATGTTGTAGTTAAGGGATTAGTTGTGGCATTAGGCGTCGATTTAACATCACCCTTAGGCGCACTCCAAAACTGGGAAGTTCGTGCGTTAAGAGCGCTTAAAAGCGCTTCGGGCCAGGCTTAAACCAACTTATGAATGCGCGTGATCACAGATATACACACACACACACACACACCCACACACAGAGAAACACTCGCACACACACAGATTGAGGCAGTGTCACAACGCTGATAAAATGTGAAGCGGATTAAGAGCTGCTTTCTGTGCTGAGCCTGCTGCTGCTGCCGCTGCTGCTGCTGCCGCTCTGCCTCTTACCTCTCATTTTGCCACATAGAGTCTTTCGTCCTTATACAATCAGTAAATGGCACTTGATTCACGGCGCAAGTGGAATTTTTGATAACTTTAGCAAAGAGGCGAAAGTTGGTCAAAAAGTTGACTGTCGCTTTAATGCGTATAAATGCTCAGCTATGGCTTTGGCTCTGGCTCTGGCTCTGGCTATGGCTATGGGCTGAGAGTGTGTATAAGTAGGTATGACTCGATGGCAATGGCCATGCGGCACTCAAAGCCAACTTAAATCCAGTGCTGACTTTGGCTTTGCTTTACGTGCCTTCTGCCTGCTGCCTGCTTCCCTTTTTTTTCTTTTGCGTATATTTCTTTTCTGTTTTTTTTGTTAGCCAAAGTTGACAAAGTTTGCAGCTTGAACATTTGCGCCTCAAAGCACACGCAAGCACACACACACATACATTACACACATAACACACACACATACATAATTCAAGAAGACTCTGGCGACACGTCACACAAATGTCGCCAAAAGCAACTCTCAATGCGCGCCATCAATCTTGGCTTGTTGCCTCCTCTGCCATCTCTGCCCGCTGCCTTCTGCTCTGCTCTGAGCAATTGAATTATTACTTCGGGTCGAACAGCGTTTTGGCCGCTGGTCACTTAACCAGCAACAGCAACAACAACATTACTTAGTAGCAATGAAGCCAAGCGAGAACAACGACAACGACAACGACAACGAGAACGGCGACACTCATTTGCAGTCATGTTTGTTTATGTTACTCGTAACATCCCCCGTCCCCCACCGTCTGAGGAGAGATGTCAGCCTTATGAAACATGACTGGATTCGTACAGCGAAAAAAGTGCCATCAGAGATAGCCAAAAAGCAGCTATGTCCTTAAGTGCCTATTCATTGTATCAGCTCTCCTTTTTTGTATAGTCTAAAAATAGCACAATTATTTTGTTTGTCATCTCTCCAATATATATATCTTTATTAGCTTAGTAATAGTTTCAATAATTCTTAGTTTTCAGCAAAGATTCCTCTTTTTAAGGCTATCATCTTCAGAGTAAATTGTATAATTATAAAGTTAAGAATGAAATTTGAGTTGGTTCATAAATTCATCTTTTTAATACTTTTTCAGCCTTATCACTTTGTTGTTCAACTTTGTATCAAAATTATTTATAAATATAACTAAAATTTAGCTCTAAAAAGGCTGAATTCGCAACGCTGTTGTGTGACTGTGTGTAACCTCTGACCTAGCCACTGTCAGGGCAACTTGTTCATTTTCTTGTTGTACGCACAGAAAATTAAAACAATTTTAACAGCTACTCTCGATGTCGTTTGTCGTTTGTCGCCTACGTTTTGGCCCATAAATAAAACATGTCAACTTGTTATTGCTATCCCAAGACAGAGTTTGAGCCCGACCCAACCAGGTCTCAATGCATGAGCGGAGGGGTGACCCTACTCTGCTCCTACTATAGGCAGAGGTTGTTATTGTTATTGGTATTGGTATTGGTATTGCTTTTGTTATTGAACTATTTACATTTGTTGCTGCTGCTCGCTGTTAATTTACGACTGATCGGAAGGATGTCTAGCCTTAAAGCAGGCGGCAAATTGTTGTTCATAAATAAATATGCAGCGCATAAGTCCCTCTGCTATAAACAAGGCATTGAACAGGCGTCAAGCGATTTATGGGCATTGATTTTCCAACACCCAAAAGAACGTGATAAAAGTCCTGAGTCCTTTCGACTGAAAGTGAAACTTTTTTTGGTCAAACAATTTGCCAGGTCAGGCACAGCCACAGCCGCAGCCACAGCCACAGCAACAGCCACAACACGTTGTTATATACATACATATATGTATTTGTATATATTGGCCATATTGGCGTTTTGGCCAAGTTGCTGTTGCGCCTGTTGTCACGGAACGACTGACACTTATTAGATAAGTTTTTAGGCTCTCTCTCTCTCTCTCTCTGTCTGGAGGAGCCTAATGCTGTAATGCTGTTGAAGCTCATCATTTAGCCATTCGCATCACAGGCAGCTAGGCAGGCTGACTTCGATTTTAATTACATGCTTAGCTAAAATTATTCAAGCACCAAAGGACTGCACTCTAAATCCGAGGCTTAGGCCTTGTCTTAGCCTGGCATTTAAATTGATCAAAAATATAGCGTAGGAATCTGAATGTGAAATTCTGGCCCAGACAATTTCATTCAATCTATAAGTAATTTCTTTGCCGTTTTTATCACTGAGCCGATGGGGGGAGAGTCAGAGACAAGGCCGATGGATGAGCTGGGACCACCCACGTGATTTGAATATTTTTCCAATAAACTTCAACAGCTTTTCAACTTTCGGTTTGGGGCAAATGTGGCTGCTGCTGCTACTGCTGCCCTGTGCCCGGCTAGGCCAAAACCCACACCCAGGCCCAGAGCCAGGCACAGGCCCAGGCCGTCTGTCTTTATCTATTGGATTTAAATTTCCAGCCTCACTTTCATGTCCGGCTGAGTGTTTTTCTTGCTTCGCTTCGCTTCAATTTGCTTTAGCTTTTGCTTCTGCTCTACTCTGCTCAGCTCTGTTCCGTTCTGCTTTGCAATTGCTATTGTGCTCGCGAACTTAAACTTAATCGAATTTGCCGCAAATTGGCAATAAAAATATCTGAATAGATACCCCGCTGTTGATTGAAGTTAATCAAAGTCCGACCGCGTTGCGTTTCTTTAATTTCCCAGCCAAGACCGGCCGGCCCCCTTTATATTTAACTATGACTCTCGCAATGTAGTTCATGAGGTCCATTCAAACAGTTGTTGTTTTTGTTGGGGCAATGCACTCTGCCCAAAAACCCATTCAATTTACAGGCAAAAACGGAAAAAACTAAAAAAAACTCAACGGTAAACAAGTTGCAAAGAGCGAAAAGCAAAAACAACGCGCTGCTCACCTTAGCCCAATGAATACGAGTACATTTTTTTGCCGTGTCCAACTATTCCTTGCTGCAGCCATTCTCTCAGCCACTTCATCAAATTCATTCAGCGGCTGGAGCACTAGTTTTTTATACCCTGTACTCCGGCAGAACTAAAGGATGAATGGTAAACTACTAAACTAGATTTAAGATCTTTGAAAAAAAAATAGTCTTCAGTATTTTAGAAATCTATATTAGTTATAGAGACTTGTGTACATTTACGTATAAAAATTTATTTTGAGTTATGCTTGCAGGAAATCTATGAGCTCATCCCTTCCGCAGGACTCCTCCTAATCAGTTAAAAATGCCATGGCAACCCAAATACAACAACAATAATAACAGATGCAATTCGAGGACTGACGACGGCGGCACATACAAAATTCGTTGGTTGTTGTTGTTGTTGCTGTTGGAAAATGCCGGCGGCAGCCAGGATAACGAGCAGGGCGATTACGCCCACTTTTAGCCGGGCCAGTTGCTTCTTGGCCATCACTCGCTGTCATCGCCGTCTGCCTGTCTGTCTGTCTGTCTCACTGTTTGTCCGTTCGTCCGTTTGTCGACTAAAATTCAAGAGTTGCGCGAGGCAACGCCCAGTGCCAAGCCTTGCTACTTGCCGTGAAACTGGAAGTGGATTTGACAAGCCAGTGTAGCCGGTTGAAGTTACAGCGTTTTGACACTAATTTCATTCCCTTCAAGCATTTTTTTGTGGCTATTCCAAGCAGCTCGGCTATTGAAGCAAAGACAACGGGCGGCAGACCGAAGGACTAACAGGAAAAAACTGGCTGTCACGCATCTGTATCCTTTGGGATATAATGCACAGTGTCTGCAATAAGTTGTAATTGAGTTGCACTACATTTAATTTCAATTTAAACGCCCTATTTACAAAAAAAGAAGAAAACTTGCAGTAAAACAGCTGCCGCTGCCGCTGCTAGCAGTCGAACTAGCAGTCAGTTGAGACGAGTGACGAGTGCCTGAAAAGTTGCTCAAGTTCTCGTATTTATTTACTTTTGCGCGCAGTAATTTTGTTTGCATCTCGAGTTAACTGAAAACTGTTAACGCTTTTTAGTGCTGTACAGCAGCAAAGGCAAATAGACAGATACACAAGCAAATGAACATAGACGGATAAGAATACAGCTACATCTACAGCAGATACAGCTGCAGCTAGAGATACAGATACAGATACACATTATTGGCAGCAGTCACTTGTTTCTTTCTGCTCGTTTAACTAAGTTCTCAAGTACGTCAGACTGTGGGCTTAGCGCGTCGGCCGCAAAGTATGCAATGCGAAAAACCAACTTAATTAACGTCTACCACAGAATGCCAAGTGCAACTCACCACTGCAATAGCGCCTTTCTACGTGCTTCACAGCTAAACAAGAAATAACCTAAAAAAGAGTCGTTTCGAAAGAGAATTCAAACGATATTATGTTCAAAATAAATGAAAAGCGCTTCTAATTTTACTATCAACCTAATTCGAGTTTTTGAAGGATTCCCTCATTAAGTATTGCATACTTTTTGGAGCATCCCCTTTTGTTTAGTGAAGTTCACTTCAAAATTGAATGACATGAGTTTATTTTGAAAACAAATGAGAGATTGTGCATATATTCCAACCAGTCTATTCAAATGAAGTCCACAAAAATTAAAAGCCACAATATTGTTTTGAAAATAAATGAAAAATGCATTCGAAGAAAGTCCACAATAAAAAGTATAGCATACTTATTGGATCTTCCAATTTTTTCTGAAATTTGGTCTGTTATTCATTATTTTTGATTCGTTTATTTGAATTAAGGTTTCAAATTTTGAAGAATTCTAATTAAAAAACAGAGATATTTCATATATCATTTTGTCGACGCTCCTTAAAGTAGGCTTCAGTTTTCAGAAAAGTATTTTTAGGATTAGGAATTGGAATTGGATTTGTAGCATTAGGAATCGGTCTAATAAATTCGTTAAATTGTTTAACAGCATTAAAATAAAGGACTATTTAATAGATCTTAAAACTTGAATCTTATTTAACTTAATTTTATTCGTTTTTTATATGAATTAACTTAATTATAATCTTTTATGAATCTTTTTAAACTTAGTTATATTCTTTCTTTATATGAATTATATTAAGTATATTTTATATAATTATATTATGTATTTTTCTAATAATATTTCGCTTACGAATAGGTAAAAAATTAAGTTTCAATACACATAAAACCTTACGAGCTCTCATTTTTAACCAAAAAAAAAATATATGTAAATGTGTAAACTAAAATCAATCGAAGGTATTTAGTGTTACGTTTCTGGCAATCAGCATTCCATTCATTTTGCATGACTTTTCTCCGGTTACCACTTGGTGCTAGGCACACAACACCTGAACCTGAATCTGAGCTGGGAAGGGCGGTGGGTGGAGGGGCTACTAGGGGCCACCCTTCCCTCGGCTGTGGCCCTTAGTTTTATGCGATTCCTATATACTTACGAGTATATATATTCCTGTTCGTGTTGTGTGTTGTGTTGTGTTTTGTGTTTTGTATGTTGTTCTGTCATCAATTCGGGTTCGGAATGCCAATGCGTGTGCTATGTGTGCTATGCTCTAATGCGAAATTCTGATTGCGCTCGAATGGCTTCATTTATTTTCGCAAAAAAAAAAAAAGCAAAAAGAAAAAGGAAGGAAGGAAAGAAGAGAAATCAAGCAAAAAGAAGCAGAGCAGCAAAGAAATACAAAAACCAAGAGAAAACAAACTCGACAGTTGTACATAATTTTTCACTTATGCATGTGCGCCCCCAGAGTGTGTGTGCGTGTGTAAAATGAATGAATGAATGAATGAATGGCATGCGTAACGTTAGAAAATTTGTTATAGCAATTTGAACTGTCAACGCGAAACCGAAAAAGTAAATTAAGAAACATTTGAAATTTAATTCACTTGCCAAAGCGGCTCCAACTGCCTTCTGGGAGCCAGTGCCTCTGCTTGTGCCTCTGCCAGTGTCTCTGCCACATTAGGATTTGTGAGTGTATAAAGTGTGACTGAGTGTGCGAGTGTGTGTGTGTGATACACTCACAAATGTAACTGTACCAACCTGTCTGACTGTCTCGCTGTCTCTCTATCTGTCTCTCTGTCTGCCTGGCTGTCTGGCAGGTGTCAGCTGCTGACTGCCAGGCGACTACACATGACACAGAGCCCTTGAGCATAGTAGCAGCAGCAGCAGCAGGAGCAGCAGTACCAGAAACAGACATGCAAAATTAGGCGAGTGTCACGAATTTAAAATAACTTTTAATTCATTCTTGATGAGGATGCGGCTGCTCCTTGCTCTGCTGCTACTGCTGCTGCTGCTGCTGTACCACATGGCGTATGAGTGCGGCTGCCAGCCTGCAGCATGCCACGCCTCTTAAGTGCCACATAACTCTAGCTTAGCATAAACAACCACACAAGCATAAATGTTCGTTAAGCTCTGCCTACCCGTTAGACTCTCTCTCTCTCTTCCTCTATGTCTTGGCCATATAATTATTTAGTTGCCAGTGGTACCAAATTGGTAAGCAGCCTAGTATAGCAGGTGGCCAAGCATATAGAGACCTTTATATATATACCTATATATACGCATATATTTATCTAGTGCGGGGCCACTATTAGCCAACTTCGATTGCTATAAATCAGGATGCCCCAACCAGCCAACTGCGTTGTCAACTGATTGTTGCAGCATGGCTTATCGGCCAGGTGTGCGTTTCCAGCTAGTTGCAGGAGATGAAAGCACGAGGAATCGCGGAAACTTTGCTTAAATTATGCGCCAGCGCGTGTTCGTCTAATGCAAAGTGATGTAGAGGGGCGGGTAAAAACTTATATAAAAAGGCAATATAAAACTTGCTTGCTGTGATCCAAAGAGCGCATTGAACCGCATCGAATACTTCGTACTAACCTGATTCCGAGCTGATGCCTGAAGTTGCTGCTGTTGTTATTGTTATTGTTTTTATTGTTGTTGCTGCTGCTGCTGTTGTTGTTGTTGTTGCTTATGATTTCTAATCCATGCACGTATTGCTTTTAATATTTATTTTGCGCTTTTTCACACTTTTACACACAAACACAGACAGGGACGGCACACACACGCGCGCAAAGAGAAATACCCTACAGATTGAGTGTGCGACTGAAAACGACTTCAAAGGTCGAAAGGAGCTGTCTGACGTCTTCTGTAGGCAGCAGTTGCGGTGGCCTTTGCTTTATTTTTTCTATATATTTTTGTTTAAGGGTTTTGAATATCGATGATTATTATTACGGATTGAGTTTTATTATGCAGGCCGCGCATCTTTCACAGTTCATCAATGCAAATTGCCACTGGGACACGAGTTGGAAAAAGTTTCTAAGAAGCCGGCAACAAAAAAAATCTCCGAGCTTCCACTTAACAGAATTTATTTAATCTTAAAGTGTTTTATTTAATTATTATGTTTTTTTTTTACTCTATTTTTTTTTTTGCAAGAACTGCAATCAATTTATTTGAATGTTTTTATTTTGTGTTTGTTGTTGTTTACTTTCGAACGTAGCTGATATTCCCAGTGGAACGAACGCGTTACAGGCGCGTCGTATTTGCCGTTACAATAGCCCAACCGAACCGCACGAGGAACATTTTCAAACTGATTGCAGCAGTCGGACGAAGGCGCCCAGAGCCGAAGCGAAGCGCCAGCCGAAAGCGCACAAAAAACGAAACGGAAAAAAAAATGGGCAGCCGAAGGAGAAACGTTTGGAAGTGAAACGACACCGAATCGAATCGCATGTGGAATGTGGATGCTGTGTGTGTGGATGCTGTGCTGCTCCAATTCCAAACGTTTCACTCACTGCTGATAAGCGGCTAGTTGTGGCTTTTGACTTGCAATTGGTTTTGGATCTGGCTCTGGCTCTGGCTTTGGCTTTGGCTTTGTCTCTGGCCCTGGCTCTGTTTCTGCTTCTGGCCCTATTCTCAGCTTGACAACAATTTATATTTTGCACGTTGCGCGCATTTAAATGTTTTTACTTATTGTCTTTTTTTACTTTTAATACTCTTTACCCATTGAAAATGAGCTCAAAAAAAGGTATACCAAGCCAGTGCAATGCGCAGATAGACTCATCTTCGACTTTATAGAGATTATTCGAGATCAGCCTGCATTAAGCACAGAGCAGCGTCTATTTTCCAAAGATTTAATTTTCTGTGGCTTATAAGAAGGTATATTAATCTTTTCTTTCTTTTTTTATCAAAATCTATAATATATATTTGGAATATCCACAGAGTAGAGAATTAGTCTGAGGCGGGAAAATCATTCGCTCTTTGAGTCTTTTAACCTAGAAACTTAAACAAAAAAGCAAAGTCGCATTCAAAAAGGGTTTATAAATAAGTCAAAGAAATATATAAAATTGAAACTATATATTAAATACTATACAACTTTGATCGAATAATCGAATTAAATTAACTAAAGCTGGTAGAATTCAAATTGCACTACAAAAATTACAGTTTATTTATACCAATTAGAGAGCATTTCTTTCATTAAGTTTCCGGTTTTTACTCAAGTTCCCAAGAGCGAAACATTCCCTCTAAATAATTAAAATTTTAGATTATCAAATGACACAATTTTCAGCAATCGTATAAAATAGATTCGAAACAATTTCCCATTAACTTGGTACAGAGCATCTGCTAGTCGCGCGCTCTCAACTAGAATGCTTTCCATTTTTCTCTTGTTCACTTTCTCTTTTTCTGCTTTTTCCCTCTCCTCGTTTAACCCTTCTCTCTTCGTTAACATTTTTTTTAATCACTTAAAAATGTAGGCGCCTTTTTTTTTGTCGACACGTGCGTGTCAAAATGTTAGCGCTTGGCCAAAAGGATTAACAACAGGAAACGCACACGCCGCCCGGCAATTTGTTGCCAACTTTATTACAGTGACAAACAGGTCGACATCCAAGTCACGCGGCTATACACACACATACATACATATATAAATATATATATATATATATGTATGGTATATATGCAATGTTTAAGTTAATGGAAATAATTCTGGTAGCTAAGACAGGGGCAGCAGTTTCTTTTTACGAGCGCGTAATAAGAAAGAGTAAAACGTGCAACCAGCCATAAGCTGGACGTGATGCGTGTTTCTGGCCAGGACCTGTGGATACATTAACTAAACACACACACAGACACACACACACACACACACACCATTTTAAAGTTGTCAAAATGAAAATCTAGCCATAATCTTGGCTAAATTAAAAATACCAACGCGGCAAAACTCAAGAGCAAAGGACATCACGCTTCACTTAAGAGACAGAGAGAGAGAGAGAGAGAGAGAAAGAACTGCGACTGAAATTAAGAGAGTGATAAGCCAACAATCGTTGGCCGCTCTTCTGGGTTAGTGGAGCAGTTTCCAGTACTCGTTAGCCCTTGTCTTGCTGCTTAAGCCAGCAATTAAAATGGAGTCGGCTTTTATTGACTAAGTACATCGCCATTGCAGGCGTTGCCATGGCATGCACAGGTGAAATACAGGTGTGCATTTCACACACCTACACACCTACAGATAAAGCTTTTTGCCGGTGTGTATGTTCTTAAGTGCACTCAAGCGGCTGCTGCCTTGCCCCAAAACTAAGGCTGAAGTGTTTGCCATTTGACACTCTCTTGAACTTGAAGCAGACTCTGACTCTGAATCTGACTCCCAACTTCAACTCCAACTCCAACTCGGTGTGCGACTGAGACTATGACAACGAGAACGAGCAGGAGAACGACAACTAGGAAAACAAGGACAAGAGTTTGCTAAGTATTTTTCAATTAAAACGTCGGCGAAACTTGCACGCATGATAAGCACAAAAGTTGCTCATTGTCAGCGCCTAAAAGCATGCTATACAATGGCAGCCAACCAGTCAGCTAGTCAGCCAGCAAGCCAGAACTTCGCCCTGCCAAATTGCGCAGAGATCTGAGAGACGAGGTGGACGGCGGAAAGGCGAGGTAGGCACTCGACGGGCGCCAATCAATCTCCCAACGCTTTAACATAAAAAAAAATGTTGCTATTGTGGATTTAGCTTTTCCTGCTTGCTTTTCTTCTTTCTTTTTTTTTTTTCATGTGCGACATATTTAAATCAGTGCGGAAAAGTCACTTCCGACCGCTTAGGCAGTTGAAAAATTAACTTGTCTGACGCAGATGACGAGATGACTATAATGACAACTGGCGCCAGCTACAACTAGCAATAGGCTGCCCCCAAAAATCTGTCCTGGTTAAGTGCTCTATTTCAATCCTATAGCAATGGAAATGAACAGTAAATATTGTTGGACAGGGGCATGCGACTGGGCAGAGAGATTGTGATTGTGACTGGAGTTTAGTGAGGTTTGGGGTGAGCAATTTTAGTGCCAGAATAGCTTGGACAACATAGTGCCTGTTGCTCTGACATGATAGCTGCAAAGTGAAGCACGTGTTGGCTTAGCAATTTGCCAGGAGAACAACAACAACACGGAGAACTGAACAGAAGAGAACACTTTTATGTGCCGTAATGAAAAACTGTTATCTCTGTGCGCAATTTGAACGCAATTTGGTAACGCGTTTCGCCACATAAAACTTAAGTGACCCGAAACACACACACACATCGCATCAGTGGCAGTTGCACGAGGCGGCTGTGGCATGAGTCAAGCGGCAGCGGCCTCCTCCCTCTACTTTTTGGCCCTTTTGCCCTTAGCCATACTTGTGCGTTTATGGCTCTGCGTGCAGCCTGCAAAACTGTTGACATTTGCAGAAAAGTCAACATTCAAGCTTAAACAGCAAACAACCGAAAGCACCTAAAGAAAGAACAAAAAAAAACACAAAAAGGACAAAAGACAATGACAATGACAATGATGTTTGGGACTGGCGTGTGAGAAATGAAATTGTTTGGTGATTATGCCGCATTAAAGCCAAATGTGCCGTGCATAAAGTGCAAACATCCGTTGCCAGTCACTGTTACTGTTACCCGTCACCAGTCACCGTTGCCAGTCACCGTTGCCAGTCACCAGTCACTAGTCACCGTCAACATTTCACACTGCTACGTACTTCCATTTTATCGACATTCCACAGTGTGGCCGCCATGTCAGAACACTCTCCTACACAGCTCGTGGTTTGAATTGCTTGCAACAGATTTGTTGCAGCTGCGGCGATCGCTGCAACTAGCATTAACATGTGACGTAAGCTGTAATAGCTACAAGTAAAAACAGAAGAAAAAAACAAGTAAAGAGTGCTTGACTAGAAGATACCCTACACTTTACTTTACTATGTTCTCTACTAATAAAAAATATACAATTATGCTCTGCCCATCAATCAGTTAGAAACCGCATAGTTCTTCGCTTTATGACTCTTGAAAATGTGCTCTAAAATATTTCTTCCGTTCGTCTGTTTTAATAGCCTCAAAGATGAGTTTCCATACGTTTTAATACCCTACCCTTACTACTTTTTTGAAATTTTTAATGCATACAGGGTATAAAATGTAAGCTTCAACAGTATTTTTTTTTATGACTCAAGGTTTTTCGCCTGGCGCTTGTTTACTAGTCAAATTTATTAAATATTTTTGTGGCTGTTGCTCCCGTTGTTGTTCTGAATGTTGTTGTTCTTCTCGTTGTTGTTGCTGTTCGTACAAATTTTATTTTTTCATTGTGTTTGCAGTGCAGCACCAAAATTGCTGGCATGCTTAATCCGTAAGAAGCTCTTGGCTTGCATTTTTACTACACACAGCAGCAAAAGAGAGAACGTTGGCCTTTTTTTCTGCTTTTTTTTTGCTTTTTTGTATATATTTTAATATGCATTTTGCATAATTTTCATATAAACATCACTCATACGCCATGTGCAGCGTACAGGGCAAAATAATAAGCAACACAATTTTGCAGAGCTTAACACAAATGAACACTTGTGGTGAATCCTGGTGAAGTTATGGCAGGTGCCTCTCCCCGAATGGCCCTATATAGAAGAGATTCACTTCACTCCACTCACAAAACATTCTTTTCGGGGTCGAAAAACTGTTAAGCTGTTAATTAAATAACAAAATCACATCACTAATTTCTCAGTTATTCATCAATTTATACTTTAATAAGCATTTTGTCAGTATAAATACGCAACTTCTGGTTGGGGGGCATTGGGCGGACAGTGGATTAAGCCGTTGGCTATTGCAGTTTAATTAAAATATAAAAACTAATAAACGTGCAACGTTCAACGTTCAACATTCAGCAAGAGCAAAAATCGCTACAAATGCCTGACATAATAAACTCTCACATTTTGCAGCTGCTCGACTAGCAAATACTCTGTAACCCAATCGCCACACATAACTGAACTACTGTTAAGATTGTTAACAATTTTTTGTTTGAATACATATTTTGTTTATACCCTGTATTTAAGCTTATACGTGGAAAAGGATTGATTTTAAGGCGATTAAAAAAAAAGTGATTCCTATCAAGTATAAACAAGTGAATCAATCTCTGTTCATACAAGATTCAAGTAAAAACAGAAACAATAAGGCTAGTAGGGTATATAAATCTCATTATAATTATTATAATTCATTATTGGATTGAATAAAGAACGAAACCGGAGGAAATTGGGTATATTTTTAAGCTGAAACAGGATAAAATTCAGACTGCCGAGATGGAAAAAAGCTGTCATGGGAAACGATTCTTGTATGGAATCCAGAATTTTATTCCTTTGTTTTACATTATAGAACTATGCCATATATTAATATGAAGTGAATTAATTATAACTTTAGAATTCTTGTCCAAATGTAGTGAATTTTCACGTCGTCAAAAAAAAAAGAAAACTCTTCTTTGACTGTATTCCATTAAATATTACATCAAAGTAACTGCAAAAGGCATAGCCAATAAAATGGAAAATATGCATATTTGTTTAAATTAACAAAATAATATTTAATAAAAACTGAGTAAATAAAATGGAAATGAAATTGCATATAATAAAAAGAAGTTTTTAAATTATTGGCCAACATTTCCAGGGGCTAACAATCGTTTGATCGTTTGAACTTGAAACAGGACATATTTTTGCCAGTCCTTTGCTGCTGACTCATTCCATTCTTTATGGCTATCTTAGTGGCTTAGTCCAACTATTCATTTAGTGTCTTTTCACCTTGCATTCTGGAAAAACTTTCGTTAGCAGATTGCTGGGGGGCAGTTCAAGGAACTGCACTGGCTGGGTAATTAAACGCAAAGAAACCAAAAAAAAAACAGAGGGAAAAAAGGAAAATTTATTTTCCACTCGCTTGCTTTGCAACCTGCTGTTATTGTTATAATTGTTGTTGTTGTTGCTGTTTGTTTGTTTGGTTATAGTTCAGCATAGTTGCGCCTTACCAAAGCCAGCGGTAGTCGGTGTTGTTTTTTTTGTATTATTTTTGTATTTCTACTGTTTCTGCTGTTGTATTGTTTATGAGTCTTGAGGATAATCACGCGCTCTTCATTATTCGATTGTGAGGGACTGTGGCTGCTCCTGCTGCTGCCTCTGCTGCTGCCTCTGCTGCTGCTGCTTGGGGCACTTTTGTTTTATTTTGTATTTTTGTGTTTTTGTGGCGTTGCTATATTTATTTTTATTTTTATTTTTATTTTTTAAGTTCCTCCGCCCATTGCGTGGAAAACTTTTCGACTCCTAGACGTCGCGACGTTTTCCAGAGAGATAATCGAAACTCGATACGCAGTGCGCATCTAAGCTTTATCTATGGCTGCTGCTTTCTTTCTCTACATTTTCCGCTGTTTTGGCATTGTTTTTCCCCCAAAAAGATTGCCTTTGCCTTTGCCTTTGGTTGTCCTTTGTTTTTATTTGCCCACACCGGCGCAGCGGCTTTTGCAAGCAGTAAATTTAAGTTGTTGCTGCTGCTCCTCTCCCCTCCCCCTGCTCTGTCTCTCTCTGTCGCTTCCTCAGCTCCTTCGTGCACTGCGGTTGAAATAAAAATGTTGAATCGTCATAAATGGCTCCATAAACTACGTCAATAGTGCCCTACTCCCTGTTCCCTATCCTGCTCCAGGTCCTTCTCCTTCGAGCACGACATCTCAACCATAGCTCGGGCAACTTGTAAGGCAACCTCGAGAATGAGCATAAAAATAAAAATGAAAATAAAAATACTTGGCCAGCATAAACGCCTCCGTGATTTTTACATAAGGCCAACTTTCCAACACTCACCAGTGTCCGCCCGTGTCCATGTCCATGGCCCTGCTCTGATCGAGGTCTGGCTTCGAGTCCAGGCACTTGTCGTTGTCCTGCCTCTCCTTTGTGTGGCCCATATATTTTTTTTCTCTGTTTTTTTTTTTGTGTTCTTTATTGTTTGCATTGCGACGTCATTGCCATGGGCGCAAAATGCTAGCAGGAATTAATTAAAATGAATGAGGGGACATGTCATAAACAAAAGCAAAGTCAACTGTTGACTAAGCGAGCCAGTTGGGGGGCGTGGCATGGCGTGGCGTGGCTGGCAGATAAAACCACATCAGAAAGCGAAGAATCCACAAAAATGTAACCAAAAGAAACTCCATAAATATTTCAACTCGCTAGCTGCGCGAGTGGCGCCATCTATCGATGGAGTGTTGTTACGTATATGTCTGTGTGTGTGTGTGTATGTGTGTGCGACTATGCGGGGGTGTTGTAAAACAAGTCATAAATTACAACCCAGCACTGTCAAAGTTCAGCTGACTGCGTTGGCCATCCGGCAATAGAACAGCCATAGCCAAAGCCAAAGCCAGCCAAGTGCCAAAGAAATGCTGCACAACCAGCAAATATTGCGCATACGCCGCGTGGCTGCTGCTGCTGCCTCTGCTGCTGCATGCCGCCGGCTGGTTGGTTGCCTGCCTCGCTGCTTGGCTGCCTGACTGGCTGGCTGACAAGTGCAATGAACTCAATTTGCGGACGCAAAAAAAAAAAGTTATGAGCGCAACATTTATATTGCGATAAAAATTGAGCAGCGCCGCCCGTCCAAAAATGGCCAGTCAGCTGATGTTTAATTAGCAAAAAATGGAGAAAAAAGACCAAAGCGAAATAGAATTAGAAGTATAAAAGAATAAAAAAGGGTCGCGCAGACTTTGATGTGGTTTCCAAAGGCTCGGTCCCAGCTTGACTATGTGACCAGAACCAGTCCCAGGAAAAGTACTTAAAAGCAATTCGAAGACCATTTGCTGGCTATAATTTACCTGACTTTAAGAGCAAGTCATCAAACGTGCTGCCAAAATAGCTGAGAAAAGCCTTTCAATTTGACTGAACATACGACAAACTCACACTGTACTACAAAGATGACGATGACAAGGTTCGAGTGGGAGCCCGCAACCTACGGACTGCGACAGGGACACAGACAGAGACTCAATTTAAGTAAAATGAAGTCGGCACTCGACTTGGCTTGGTTTGGCTTGGCTCGGCTCGGCTCGACTCACGCACTCAGCAAGCTAATTATGCTGCAAATACCAAAAAAGATGACGCAGCAGAAGGCACTTAACGCTCATCCGCAACCCTCCTCACAGAGTATGTGCCAGTGCCAGTGTATTATTTCATAAAATATTTTCTTAGCTGCTAGCACAAAGGATCATGTCAAGACATAAATCTCGACATTTCAGTTACGCAAAGCGAGCAAAGAGATGATGGAAACTACGAAGCCGGCTTAAGGCAGTCAAGACAAGAATAAGGCCGGAAAGGAACTGGAAACAAACTAACGTCAATTCGCTACAATTTCACAAGCCTTCATTTGGCAGTTTGTCAGCACACACACACACAGAGAGAGGCACACTAGCCAAAAAATACACAAAAATAATAAAAATACTCTTGGCATATTTTCGTTGTCATTACTTTTGTGGCGCTGACACAGCTAATAACGCGGCGCATGATTGTTGCAAAACCCTGCGTATGAGTAATCATAATGATGCCCCAAGCTCTCTGGTTCTTTCTCAGTTGTCCTTAAACACACACAACACACTCACACACTCGCACACACTCGTAGTCGTAGTCGTATGTGCCTGAAATGTTGTCGAATATTTTTGGGGGCAATGCGTAAATTATTTTGGTAGGAAAACTTTGCCTCAACTCCAACCAGAACAGAGAGAGAACAAAAGAAAACGTCTGGAAACATAATGAAAAATCGCCTAAATTTTGTAGCTGCAGCAAGCTCTGAAATGTATGCTACAGTTTTTTTCTTTTCTCTCTCTCTCTTCGGTTTTCACCCACTTTGATTAATACTTCCATATGGCAACTGGCAAGAAACTCAACGCGTTCAAATCGCATTAATAAAATATAAGAATTTATGGTTTGCTTATTATAAGTACAGACGACAAAAGGCTCACATTATTAATACAGGGTGCTGCCAACACAATTCGATATACGATTTTTGAGTACTTCTATTTCCAAGCAATTAACATGATGGATAGGTCAGGGCATACACCAGCCAAGGACTTGTATTTTTCCTTTAGAATTTTGTTTGCCTATGCTCAAGCCTTGCCACAGGAAGTCAGACCGATTACATTCAATATAAGTGCTACGAAAATCATATGAAAAATTTACTTAAACGCAGTTTTCCGTTACATTGACAAAGTTTGCCCAGCAAAGTGCTTCAAGAGCCAACACAATGGTCCACAACAAAGGACGAAAGAAGAAAAAAATGACTGGTACTGGTAAGTATTCTTGTATGCTATACAACAAAATAAATATATATATATTTTTTTTTGGTTTATGTAGGAGTAGAGAAATTCGTTGGCAGCCTGCTAACTGAGCGCATTTGTTAGACTTCAACGTGGGCACGGATTTTATGCCGCATTTAATAATGCCAACCCACAAAAATCACATCCGCCAATTTACAACGCAAAGCAACCAAATCGAAGCCAAGCAAGTCCTCAACGCAACTGGCATCTCGAGGCGAGTCGAGTCGAATCAGGTCGACTCCAGCCTCGCATCGAGAATGTGGAGAGTGAGGGTCTCTAGTCATAAGAAAAATCAGCGAGGACAAACTTTGCAACAAAGTTGTCCTCTACTTATTTGTTGCCTTTTTCACAATTCATTAAATTTGATTAGAGAACTTTTGCCATAAAAATTACGAAATTGTGCCGTTGAAGGCTCACTTCGTCTCCGGATCAGGCTCAACTTATCCCCATATATAAGTCCATATGAGTGTGCTTATTTGTGTGCATGTGTGTCTATGTGTGTGTGCGTGTGTGTGTTTGGGGAAGATTTGTGTTTGTTGTGCGTGAATATGATTTCGTGCATGTGTGTGTGTCTGGGCCAAAAAAGTTTGAACTGTCAGGTGGCAAAAGGCAATTGGCCAGCCATTGGAATTTTTTACAATCAATATCCTTTTGCACTTCTGCTGCCAGCCTGAAAGGATATTATTTATTTCTTATTTTGGCGCCTCAACCCACAACCTGACCATTCAGACCCATCCCTTATATTATATACAATTATGATGGTTTTTTATGCGGGTCAGCAGAACAACACTTAAGACTTTGCTTAAGTTTGTGTCTTAAGACTGTCTTGGACTGCGTGACTTATAATTAAATGCAAGAACTTGCTACGATTAAGAAAAACAGGAAGAAGAGCGAGAGAGAGAGAAAAAAAAAGAGGGGGTGAAAGCATTGGCATTGCTTTTAAGGCTGATTAATAATTGAAACATCTTAATGGACTTGGCCCAAACGAACGACAACTCGTTTTCGTTCAGTTTTGTGTCCTTGGTACTGTCTAGCTGTCTTTCTGTCCTTCTGTGCGTTGGTAACAAAAACTTTGCTTTGAGTGCAACGTCAATTAAATTAAGTTCTCCCCCAAAGTGAAAAGTGTTTTTTATAAATATTTGAATACAAATTAATAATACAACTACTTGAACTCATCAAGGATTAGCAAAAGCGGCTGTAACAACTTTGTAACCAAAACCAAACTGAGGGCCGCATTTCATTAGTGCGGCAGACTCAAAAGTCCGCTTATTAGATTTTCGTCAATTGCTTATTTTGGCCAGTTTAGAGATTCTTTTACCAGAAACTTAAACAGAGCCAAGCAAGAACACGAACATCGCACATGAATGCCTGCATATTTCAGTGGCATTTTAGTTAGGGCAAATGAAAATGAATGCTTTTAAGTTTGACCAAAACATAAACTCCAACTGACCAAAGCCCGCTCCGCCTGCTGCAGTCTCTCTCCTCTCCTCCCCGCCCAACCATCCCCTCCCCTAACTCCTATCCCAACCCACCACAGCTATGCGCTTGCTCGCTGGCCATTATAAAGCAGCACTGGCAAAGCACATTGAAGATTCCGGTATTCGACATAATGTTGTGGTTGAGCTAAACGACTGCATAGAACAAGCTTTTTATGCCATGGCAATGTCCATCCAACCACCCCAAGACCACCATTCCATATGGCCAACACACACACACACACACACACACACACCCAGCCACACATGGGTTGCTTTGCGGTCGTGCGACTACGATTAGAGTCCTCTGGCTATGCCCATTCAGACAGCTATTCGCAGAGTTCTATTCTGTTCGTAGTACTCTGATATTCTGATCTGATCTTTCCGATTTCAAAGCTGGCATTTGCAGCCGAGATCACTCAATATTACATTTATTCAATACTGTTCAATATCTGGGCAAGTGTATTGCACGTTCGGCTTGATGCCTGCTTCACGGTTTCCCGTTGCGTATTCAAATGAGAATTCCCAGAAAATCCATTATAAGTTCCTGCTACGTTGCTGCAACTCGACGGCTGATCAGCCGTCAATGCTTCTGTATTCAAGCTCCATGTGAATAAATACTTATTTCCGAATATTTTCTGCACATTTATTGCCAAAAAGTTTTCATTTCTTTTTACTTATATTTTTTATTGTCGTTTTGCGGCCAACGGAAATGGCTGCGTGGCACCCCGTTGCGTCCTCATATCTGCTCTGTCGCTCGGATCAGAACTGATTTAAAGGCTTAGCATTTGCCATATTTTAATATTTAGATGATAAATGAACAGAAAACGTACACAAATTTCCCAATTAGTATTGCCAGAGCCCATAAATTTCAGATGCGCTGTGAAAACAGCCAAAAAAAAGCCAACTTAATAAGCTAAACAATCAAAATTAAATTTTATTTAGAACAGAATTTCAGCAAAAAGGCATTCACAAAAGGTCATCGATATGGCAGTGTTTATTTGTCTGTATTCATGTGTAAATTAATCCTCCATTCATAATTCAATTGAAAATAATTGCGCAAGTTTTGCAGAACTTAAATTATGAATATCACTTCAAAATATGAATTTTAATTAAAAATTTTAGCTGTTAGGCACCTGGTTTATTTTGGGATTCTTTTTCTAGGAGTTCTACTTATTTAAGTTTATTTCTTTTAGTATTTACAACTGAATTAGACCGAAAAGAGTACTGAATTATATCAAGAATGATTCTTAGAGGACATTATAAAAGTATATAAAATATTATAAATAATACCTGGAATACCCTAGAAAAAAAAGGTATGTTAGGGTCAGGACAGGAATAAAATTAAGAAAAGCAGAAGAGAAATGAGCAAAAAACAGAAAGAAACCGGCAGAAAATTAAACAAAACTGAGAAAATTTCTGAGCCAGAGATAATATAGGTATATATAAAAAAGCCTCTACAAGGATACGAGCAATATCGAGTTCTGTTCAATATTGTGAGAGGTAATATAGTGCATTCAATACCCTCTATAAGAGGACGGGTATTTTAGACTTCCGTTCAATTTGATAAGCCAACCTTTGTGTGTGACAGCTTTAATGTTTTGTGTACGCGCAGAGTCCGGGAAAATTTAGTTTTAGATGGAATATTAAATCAAATATATATTTTTTGAAACATATAGAATATCAGGCTAGAAGCACTCCGACCAACTGTCAGTGACAGATCAAATTTTAATTGTGTCATCCACAAGTTGATGATGATGACAAGCTCTTACCAACTGGCCACAGGTCAGGGCACTATGGTCGCTCTATGTTCATACACTGAAACCCGTTTATATGGGATAGACTTTCCCAGCAAACAGCCAACCAGCCAACTATCCCATCCAAGCTCTTCCAATCCATCGCCGCGCTCTCCCACCAATTGTCACGCCAAACTCAATGTCATTGAGTTGAAATGAAGCGTTGATTGCAGTGCAGCAGTGCGTGAAAACGCCTCATACATTGTTTTTGTTCGACTGTCAATCCATTGTACTAATATCTGCATATGTTGTACGAGTATATACATATACGCAACTAGTGCGAATACTCTTCCTGCTCGTCCTGGTTGTGGTGCTAGTATTAGTAGTAGTCGTATAGTCGTATAGTCGCATAGTCGTATATGCGTTTGTTGTGGTTATTGCGTTGCATATAAATTGAGTTTTTCACAAACATTATTCGTGTTGTTTTGCGCTGTTCGATTTTCTGTTTTCTGTTTTCTGTTTCTGTTTTTGTTTTTGTTTTCGTTTTTGTTTTTTGAAAATTCGCACACTAAACGCGGAGTGTATTTTAATTGATATCGAGCAAGCGAGCCTTTCATTTTTAAATGGAATATTTGTTTTTCTTTTCCCTCGTCCCCACAACGCATCACGCATACGCAGTGTGTGGCGCTTGCTTTTTATTTTTATACTCGGTATCCATTTAAAAACGGCTAAAAGGAGTATACCCAGTTATTGAAATTGTTTGTTGCGAGCTGAAGGATGGTCTGTTAAGGAAATTCCTTGTTCTTCCCTTCTCAATTCAGGTCTGATATCTTTAAATTTAATTTGTAATAGCTGCAGTCAACGCTCTCAAATTGAAGGAGAAACATACATAAATTATACCTAGAACTAATAACAGAATTAATGAACACTTGAGATTTTATTTCGAGCGAAAAATAAACAAAACATGCCCTGAACCTGAATACAGAGTATATTCTCGTTAAGCAGCTCCGACCAGAGGATTCTTCCTCCTTTTTTATTACTTTATTTTTTTTTTGTTGTGTTGAGCTGTCCAACGCTTGAAAGTCCATCAAAACAAAATTAATTTGCAGACATTGGCTTGTATTTGTATTGGGGGTGGCCACAAAACTCATGTGAAAATTGAAACGAAACACTTGAGTGCCGGAGCACTTCAAACAGGCAAAACACTGACACTGAGGTAGCCACTGGGTCTGGGTCTGTGGCTGGGGCTGAGGAGGAGGCTAAAGCTGAAGCTGAAGCTGAAACTGGGGCATTGCGTGAAGGGGGAAACTTCAGGCCAAAAAACTTTGCGAAACCACTTGAAAAGTTATTTACATTTTAAGTTGTTGAGGTGTTCACACAACGTCGAGTTGTGTTGTGTCCTTGTGTTGTGCTGCGAAATAACTGTAGGCATGTAGACACACACCCACACGCACACCAGTGTGAAGAGTCGGGTAGGAGAGAGGGGTGCCATTCGCACTCGTTACTCCGCCTAAAAACAAATAAATCCTTATGTATTAATATGCCCACAATTTGTCAAATAATTGTGAAACATTATTAATAAAATATGAGACAAAAATATGAATAATCCTCGGCTGTCAGTCGGCTGGGTAAGACAATAAAATTGAAAAGCATTTCGTTTCCTTATTTAATTCATGAGCTTTTCTTTAAGGTATTCGAGCTTTGACTGTAGATTTTGTCATCAGCTTTTATTCAATGGCTTTTTGCGTGAAATCAAACTGTGAATTACCAAAAGTGATTGAAGGCAGAGAGATGAAATTTGAATTCCCCTTTAAAAAGGAATGCCCACACCACTGATGCACACACACACACACCCAAATAGTGGGATATACACACAAATCGTTTGTGGGTGAGGCTTGTGCTATGTTTGTGTTTGTGTGTGGTCGCCGGTGTCAAATCTGAGAAGCACAGCCTTGAGAGGCTTACATAGAAAATCTATTAAATTGTGGTACCAGCAACAGAGTTCAAGTTCCTGTTGCCGTCGCCTCGCTATCGTTGCAGCCGGCTTCTGGTCGCTGGCAAAGTTTGCAACATAAAACAAACATTGGCGAGATACCCGTACAGAAGCAGCCGCAGGAGTAACAGCAACAGCAGCAGCAGCAGGAGCAGCAGCAGCAGCAGCGAAGTGCAGCGCAGCGCATCTTGACTGACGACGTCGACAGCGACGTCGCCGCGCTCAATGGCTCACTAAACTTTTGAATAAAACCAGGCAAGCAGGCTGGCTGGCTGGCAAGGAGTCAGGATCGAGAGGATAGAGAAGAGACTGCCAGGAATCTGCAGAAGCAATGAGTTGCCGCTGGCTGTTGGCATTGCAGTTCAGCCGGAAAACATAAAAAACTACTTGATTCTTCCTGCAGGAGTGCCAAAAGTAAGCACAGCAGCGCCACATAATAAATAAAGCAGACAACGCAGCAGCAGTAGCCTCAGCCGAAGCAGCAGCAGGAAATATGGCACTTAAAGTGCTTTAAATAACATTAGAAAGTTTAGCTTTGTGTGCGATATGCGAATCGGACTTTATATATAGGCTAAGGGTATACCCTTTCGCATTGTCATTGTCGACTTAGTTTAGTGTGTTTGACTTGTATGCAAATCCTTCCAACTCGGAATGGAGCTCGGTAAAGGGCCACCGCCTGCCTGCCTTGCATTTGTTAAAGTTGTTCATTTTCCTGGCAGTTGATAGACAGAAGGAACAACGACAAGGCTAAGATGGAATGCGGAGGGGAGCGGTGGGGAAGCGAAACGAAGCGAAGCGAAGCAAGTGACTGCCTCATTGTTTGTCTTGTTGCTACAACGCATATGACACTCAATGCCACGCCCATGTAACGCCCATAAATAAAACATTTCACTTTGTTTTGCCTCTGTCTGTTGATGCTGCTTCAAAGCAAACAGCAAGCAGCAGGCAGGAGTACAGGAGTACAGGAGTAAAGGAGTGAAGGAGTACTTCATCTGTTTGCTCCTTGCGACACACTTTGATTTGACTTTAATGCACAAAAGCATTTTATTCTTTTTACAGCTGGTTTGACGGCCTTTAGCAGTGCTCAGAGCTCACAACTATGCAAATTGATGCTGAAATGCACTTGGCAAATACCGCATTAAAAACCTCAAGAATGTTTTTGTTATTGCCAGTAGATGTGAGTGCTCTGCCATTAATCATTGTGAATATATCTCAGCTCAAGCACGCATTCATTGATGAGCCAATTAAATGCAAAATGCAACGCTTTGTGGTCACAAGGATTTAATTCAAAAGCCACAGCAAAGCGGTTGTTTTGTAGGAAAAATGCGGTGTACGGATTATATTCGTATTCACTTAATATTCGCAATTAAACACTTGAAACAAATCGGCTTAACTTTCTTGCCGTACCTAAACATACTCCCATATAAAATATATATTACACAAATACAGGACCTCTACACAAGAAATGATATTTTCGGTGAAAATTCCATATCCTAGCAGACTGAAATATTAATAATCAGATTATTTTACTCGTATCAAAGGCTTCTTGTCAGTCTTAATACTTTTGGCTCACAGAAAACGTTGAGATTTGTTATGGAAATAAATAAACATCAAGTTATTTATAATATCTTCTAGATAAATGTTGGTTTTAGCTGGATTTGGCCTCAGTTTTAATTGTTAAAAGAGAAAATCCTCTTAATGAACTACACAATTACTTGAAATGCAAACTTTTTAGGTGACTCGTAACTATGTGACACGGCTGCTGCCTCCTGCTTGATGCAATGCATAACTAATGCAAATTTAAGTCGCTTATTCGGCCTCCATTTTCATTTTGGGACTTGCAAAACTTTGGCCTAATTGGCAAAAAGAAGAACGCATTTGGCCAAAACCAAAAAAAAATGAAAGAAAATAGAAGAGAAAAAAATATGGAAAGAAAGCAGTGCAAATCGCAGCCATCCTTGGCTTTTTCAAATACTGCAAGCCGCGAAAATGTTGAACTTCTGCAGAATGTCAACGTCGTTGACGCCATCACCAACTCAGCGCGGCTACAGTTTAAGCCGGGCCCAAACAATCCGACAACTCGAAAAACTGAGCAAACTTTTCGCCAAGCACTCTACTCTCTACAGTATACAGTATTTCCTTCTTTTTTCGCTCTCTTTTTTTTTTTTTTTTGAAATTTGCCCAGAATTTTGTTGACAGTTTGGTCTCCCAACTTTTTTGGGGCGCATTAGCACAACTCAAATATTGAAAATGCTCCGCCAAGTTATTCAATAAATGTCAGCCAGGAAGCGACGTCTACGTCTGCGACTTGCCAGGTTAGCTGCGGCTCTCTGCATTCGTTAGCCTGCCCCTCAAATTGCCCAAATTATTGTCTTTAACACGCACCGACGCACAGACAGACAGACAAACAGACAGACAGACAGACAGACAGCGCACATAACTCGAATTGGGGACCCACACACACGCCGTGGATTCGGGCCTTCAGCCTGCTTCCGGTTAAAGGAATGAGGAGAGCTGTAGGAGAGAGATATGGGAGAGCATACGAGCATGTGACCTTCGCCGGCTGGATAAGCAAATTAATGCAAAAGTGCATGCGAAATTTAAACTTAATTTAAGTTTGAAGCTCCTTGTGTGTGCTTCCACTTTAATTATGAACTTAAATCGAAAAACTTTGCATTTACAGGATACTACAGTGCCAACTATGGCTTTTGCACTGTGCAAAACGCGGCCACGGACGCGGACGCAGACGCGGACGCGGCCCATTCAAACAGACATTCATTGCACTCATGCCATTCATTCAAACGCTGCCTTTCTGCCTTGTTGCCTGCTGCTCTTGCTGCTGCTGCTGCTGCGTTTATATATGCAAATTTTCGGGTTGTTGCACTTGCGGCGCCTCGCAGAGAGCTAATTAAATGCGAGCCCAAATTGCATGGCAACGTTGTGGAGCCATAGAAAGCTGTGCAGGATTTCGTATACAAAAATATGATACAGCTGCTTGGCTGGGTATATTTTTTTAAAGCAAATTTAAAGAAGAAAGAGCTCTGCACTGGCAGCAGCCTTGTGGCAGCGGCATGTGGCACACATCACGTGCCGCGGGCAGCAGAGAAGGCAAAGACATTGCAGTCGAGGTCCGTGCATACCAATGTGCAGCGCCTTTATGACGTCAGCGTGCGACTCTTGATACGACGCGTCGGCATCGGCAACGGCAGCGGCAGCGGCAGCCCCAGAAAGTATGCTACGAATTTCTAGTGCCTTTTGGCCTGTCGCCGTCATCGCCTAATGCCGCTGCTACACAATGTCTCGTAGACGTCGCCGTTGCCGTTGCCGTTGCCGTTGCCGCTGTCGTTGTGTTGTACTTTTTATTTTTTTGTACAAATTTCCAAAATCAATATTTGCTGAAAGTGTTTTGCATACCAAATAATTTGGAAAACAACTTGCAAGGCAGCGGCTAGAGCGGTAGTAGACTCCCCTTTTCGACCAACAGAGAAAAAATATTGTAGTGGCAACAGCAGCTAAGCAAATTGTCAACAAATGATTTTATTTTTTATTTTTATTTCTTTTTTATATATATATATTTTTTTCTATCTTGCGGGGGTTTTTACACACACACACGCAGTCACACAGATATGTGTCACGGGCTGCTGCCCCAGCCCGGAGGCGTTTGCAAACAGTTTGAAAATTGAATCGCAGTTGAAGTCCAACAGGAAATGAAAAACTGTTCACACAAAGTCGAACTTTCTAAGCCCTTACAGAAAAGCTTAAAGCGATAAAACTGATTTTGAAAACTAAGCCATTCTAATGACAGCTGAGAAAAAAATGCCTTTTTAACCGCAACAATTCTATCCCGGATGTTTGATCATTTTTGAAGCGAAGCAGCTGCCAAAACTACTGCTGAGTCTAAGCCTCAGAGAAACCTATATTTTCTTTAGGTAATATAAAAATGTGGCATTCTCAATTAATATTAAAACTAATAAGACTTTTGAGCTTGTAAGTCCCTCAAGCTCAAAATAAATTACCTTTCAATACTTCAACTTTTCATTTGTTTGTCAACTCTTTACCGATTTTTATATGGATTAGCACTAATATAAAAAGACGTATAAAAGATGGGAGGAAACCTTCAAAGCTGTTTACCATCATTGTTTTAACTATATTAAAATAATAATTTATATGCAATCTCTAATTAAATAAATCATAAAAACCGTCAGGATTTGTCTTTAGGGACTTAACGTAAAAATAGCAGCCAGTTGGTTCATATTATATTTTATATACTATCTCTGTTATATCTGCTATATATTAACCTTAAACTGCCATAAAAAAACTGGCATATGCAATTAATAAGTAAAAAACAACATAATTAATAGCAACCTTTTTTTATTCTCTCCCTTCTAAATAAGGTTGCAGTCAGTTGAAATCGATGCTTAAATCAATATTTACAGGCTTTTACTTTAATTGAATTGTATTCAATGCATTAAAAGCGGACAAAATGCGTCTCTTAGCCAAACAACTTAAGTGAAGTGTAATGCAGATGCCCAGAAATGTATTCAACCAAATCTATTGACATATGTACATATCCTGTAACTGTTAATATTTAAGTGTATGTGTGAGAGTGTGTGAGAGTATTGAGCGGGCCATATGACCTAAGCAAACAAGTATTATAGCTTAATGCTTACAAGTTTTACTCAAAAGTTTTTGGCCCCTGCTAACTATTTGCATAAGCAAGGAAAAGGAAAGGAAAGCCGGCCCCAACGATGGAGGACCAACTCATATTTCAGCTGGTCAGCCATAGACCGTCGTTGATCCAGTGAAGCGCATTGATATATTACGTGTCAGTAAACCGCGCGTTTGTTATGCGCCGCTCATTCAAGAGAAGCGGGAAAGGAAGCGAAGGATACGGGGGTAGAGAGGGCTTGGTAACGGTACATTGTTGGCAGCACTTCCGGCTGGCAGTGCAAGTTTGACACGCGCATCAACACGCGCTTTGTCAAGCCACCGACGAAAGAGGCAGCTGCAACAGGAAACGCACACAGTCAGAAAGAGGTAGAGGGCCAGGCTCAAACTGTGGCAGAGGCAGGCGCACAAGCGTTGGCTTACTCTGGGTTACAATGTATAGGAAATTGGTTTCGCTTGGCTGCACTTTGCTGAAAAACTCAATACCAATACACCCAGGCACACACACATGCACACACACACAGTAGGGAGTCCTGCAGGAGCATTCAAGTTGAGCAGGAAGTCTTCAGTGACCGCGTCGCACTCGATAATCAGCAATGGCTGCCAGGCAGGCTTAGCGCTCTGCTAGTCTTTCGACCTGGCCTTGGCTCGTTGTTTGGGGCATGCCACTTGGACAGTTCTCGGCTGCCTGCGTTCTTTGAACCTACAATTAATTTACTTTGTTTTTCCAGTTGACCAGACATTAACATTTCTTGACTTCCGTGCGTGCCAGGCGCCGCCACACATACTCCTCTATATGGGCCAGCTGATGGACTTGCAATTGAAGGGTGTACGGGGCGCGGTGCGGCGCGGTAAACGTTCTGCTCGATTGCTGACCTGCCTGCTGCCTGCTGCCAGTGCTGCCTGCCATATGCCGGCATTTAGCCATTTACTTACTTTAAGCACAATAAATTATTTTAAGCTGCTAAGCTTGTTGTTCTTATTGCTATTCGTTGTACTCCTCCTCGGTGCCTCCTTTTTCTTCCTCCTTTCTTTCTATGCTATTCGCTGCTCACGTGTGTGTGCGTGTGTGTGTGTGTGCGCCTGTTTTTCTTGTTTCGGCAATTTCCTTAGGTTAACGGGGCAAAATGTTTGGCAATTATGCCGCACCTGCTCTCTATCAGAGAATTCCTGCTTTTTGTTCTCTCCCCTAATGATAGCTATTTGTGCAGTTTTTGGCATTTGCGTTTATTTATTACACTTTGTTGTGCAGTGTAATTTGTTTATTTGTTGCTTTATAAACTTTCTGCAAGCAACTTTTCTATGCCCTTGAAATGGCTGCCAAACTTTGTCCCCCCTTCCAATATGTTTGTATATATATAAAGTCGGATTTTTATGAAACAGATGAGGTAACTTTGAGCTCTACTTTCTATGCATTCCAGGAGAACAATATTGCTGCTTTGGAAACTATCGCAAAGAGATTAAATTCTTTTGTTTTCCAGATCTCTCGGTAATTCAATTTGTTAGATTATTTGGTACATATTCCACTTTAAATGATCCGAAAGAGTATGCTATTTTGCTAGGGTATTCGGGCATCGGCGACTCAGAGAAAGCTTTTAATTTATTTAATTTTTTCTGTCCTTTTCGTTGAGTCAACGAAGACCCTGAGCAAATATTTTTCTTTCGTTTAAAGCAGAGCGTACAACGCATTTGCATACATTGGAAATTTAAATATTCATTTGCTGCAAGCTGTCACACCATACACCCACACACACACACACACACACACACACACACACACACACACACACACACACAGAGAGACAATCGGCAAGCAGCAATATAAAGCCCTGATCCGTTGGCAGCTTTCCACGCTGGAAGCTCGAAGGCAAACAAAGGGTCGCGGGCAGGATATCCAGAATATCGTGGACAAGACAGTAGGAGTACGAGCACTAGTAGGAGTACCTTCCATTCCATTGTGGGTCACAATACTCAATTTTCAGTTTGGTTTAACTTCAAACGAGACGCAATGACAGCGAAATTGAATTTGTGGCATGGCAAATTGATCCGGGAGACTTTTGCGAACTAATTGAAAGGATTAGCGATTGATTGTGCATATACAGCTGGCTGAGGGTTGAGATGCATTTGAGGAGCTTCAAATCGCAATAACAAATTAGTGGAATGCAGATTTAATCACCTGCACAGCGAGCTAAATGATTACCTATTTACAGCCACTTTAAAAACAATTAAAATTAAATGTATTTTTATGGCTTCAAGAAAATTAAAACGTTAAAAGACAGAGAGCAATTCATCAATCAATCAAATGATTGAAAGTATGATTATTTAAGCTTAAGCTTTTAATATTTGCTTTCACTTTAAATGATTCCAGTGGTCCGCTGAGTCTAGTTGGGATTAAATTAAGTATACGAGTTCTTGTACTAACCTCAGTATAATTGTTATAATTCATTATAGGATTGAATGAAGAAAGAGCGGTTACTAATTCGGTATAGAATTAATATAGAATCAAGAGCTCCGAGATTGAAAAAAGTACTGGTGGATCAAGATTTTGGAACTTGGTTTAAGGACATTCGGTATCGCATAAGTTTTGACTCCATTGGAGAACGATAGAAATATGAAATTCTTGATTTTACTCCTTTCAAAATTTATCATAACTTTGCCTCCACTATATTATTAATCAGGATAATAAGACGACTCATATCTGTCTGTTTCTATACTCTTAGTTGCTCTCAGTTGCTATTTTCAGCATAATTTCTAGTACTAATTGCATATACTTTTTCTACCAATATTACCACTTTTTGCTAGTCCTTTTAAAAGGTTTCCAGTTAGTCAAACTATTGCTGCTTGATCGGGCCTTTTTGTTCAGCAATTTGCTGGGTAATTGCTATAAATGGATTAACTACGAGTATTACCGGTAAATATAAATATAAATTGGGAATT
The DNA here is from genome assembly GCA_018150835.1 of Drosophila repletoides. Taxonomy (NCBI): domain Eukaryota; kingdom Metazoa; phylum Arthropoda; class Insecta; order Diptera; family Drosophilidae; genus Drosophila; species Drosophila repletoides. Next base: position 7,156,713 of record JAECWQ010000100.1, read on the forward strand.
AGTTAATTTTGACCAGCATTTGTAGTGCCCGCTGGCCTAAGCGAGGCATGCCAACAAATCAATAGCCATGTGCATAAATAAATGCACGCCTAGCTTGGCCACATATTAATTAAAAATATTTTGCTAATGCAATAATTTAAGCATATTAGTTTTGGTTTTGATACCCTTTTCCAGGGTAATTTAATTTTGTTACAAAATGTGTAATGCAGCCTCTGCAGGCCGAAGCCAGTCATTCTGTATGACTATCGGTGTATATGAGGACTTGTTTTTCAGCCTTTGAGAGAGTCCCTCATTTTTTTGATGCATTAAATATTGTATAGAGTCCATCATATACCTATAAAAAGGACAATTCCAAAGCAAAGTTTTCTATGAAAAACCTCTTAAGTATGTCAAGATATCTCGATGAAACTTAGAAATTCAACGGCTCTTCATGAACTTTTAATAGTATACATTGCTTATTAATATTGGAATTGTATATTACACGGAAGCCTTGGGTAAAAAATTTATCTCTTGTATGAAAAACCTATTTTTTTGAATAAATCTGATAATTTATATCTGTCATATAGAAAACTCTGTTAAATTTTGACTTAAAGTAGCTACTTAATAAGGTCAAAACTAATAGGACTGTTCATGCTTCTATAGGTCGACTGTAAAGGATTAAAAAAAACCCAATTTTTACAAGGGTATTCGGGACTTCGGCGTGCTGAAGAATGTTGTTAATTCTTGTTTTTCATTCGCAGTTTTAATTTAAGTTTAATTCGCATTATTTATTAGCTAGCATTCTAATTGATTTTAATTACTTTCACTTATTTTTTCAATTTTGTCTTTACTTTATTTGGAAATTATGTATGTTCTTTCTGGATTTCATGGATTTCATTTTTGCCTATTCACCAGACCGATTTAATTGCTGCTCATTAATAAATAAAATGAAATGCAGAATGCAGAATGGTTGGGTCGCAAAGCACCACAACGACGTGACATTGTTTAGTTACAGATTTTTATTGTACTCCAAAATTTTAATTATTTATGACTTTTGCAGTCGGAAAACCATTGAGTGGACAGCAAAGCAGTAGAACTAAAACTACAGCAGAGAGTGCCAGACTAAGAGATACCCCTTTATCTCAGCTTTAGTAGTAAAAAGCTGGTCTTTTAATGGGGCATGTGGCATGCAATTGCACAACCTAATTATGCCAGTTTAAATCATTTTTATAGGGTAAAGTGCATATTTTTGGGGAGGGACATCAAAAATGCGCACAATTACAGAAAATTACACATGAGCTCAAATTGAAATACATAATAATTAGGCAAAATGATTTGAATTATGCACTGATTCTATGGTCCGCCAGCAAGTAGAGTTCCAATTGAATATGGGTGAGTATACATATATATATATATATATATATATATTGGAGCATAATCATGAATGTGGTATATGCAGATTGACCACATTTGTATATAGAAAGAATAGTTCTTCACATTGAGTATGATTTAATTGATCCAGAATCAATTTGAATGCTGATGTTTTTTTGTAGTTGTAGTTTATACTAAAGCTGTACGTTCTCTCTCGTATTTCATATTAATTAAACTACTTTAGGAACTGATTTGGCATTGGAATGAGTCTTCCGAGTCAAATAAGTTATACAAACATTTTTAAGCATATAAATTTACGTATTTATGTGAAACAGCAAAGTTAGTTTAACCGATAGAAGAAGTTTCAGAGCTTACGAATGCAAATATTATTTACATTACATTAAGCAATGGAATTATTATTATAACGATGAAATGAAGCTGTACAACTCCCCTATGGGAATATCGACTTTCAATCAATTAGAGTGCTGCAAGGACATTCCACTTGCTTGCCGCTTGCCATTCGCCCAGCCCAACTCTGCACAAAAAAAAAGAGAAGTTTTCAGCCATATCTCAGTGGCCCATTCCGCCCTGCTGTGGCAGTTAACATGGCCGTCAACATTCCACAAAAACCAAGTGCTAGTAACCTTTGAAGCTTTGGCCTTACAACTAATAATTAAAGCCAGATGCCATTGTCACGCCCAGCTAAGCGGATTTGACATTGTAACTTGACTTTCCTGGGCCACCTTGATGCTAAAACCAACAATATCTTTTCACATTCTGACCATGCTACACACACACACACACACACACACACACACACTGTGACACTCTGTGACACTCTGTGGCCGTCTAATTGATGTAACAAGTGTTTGGGCCATGTACTGCTGGAATTTATAAGTGGCAAAGTAGTCAGCAGAGACATACTCCAAGATGGTTGTCGATAGTTGGCCTAGGGTCAGTTGGAATCCCCACCTCTCCCTGCATCGGAACAAAAAGCCAAGAGGAGAGATTCGCACTCAATACAAAACGACACGTAGCAGGCTAAGAGAGATTCGACCAAGCCTCGACTCAGCCAAGCCAAGTGCTGATGGCCCAGACAACTGCGACTGCGGGCTGTTGCTTGTAATAAATTTGCTTGAAACATGCAATGCCCGTGGGACAAATGCCGACAACTCCCTCACACTGCCTCTGTCTCTGTGTCCTGTTTTCCTTCTGAGTTTCCAACTGGATGGCTCGCTGGCTGGCTGGCTGGCTGGCGGGCTGGCTGGATGGCTGGATGGCTGGATGGCTGGCTAGTAGTCTTACTGTCTGGCTTTTGTTCTATCCAACGCTGATGATGTCGGTTTGCCGTGCAAAGCCACAAATTGCCACTTGGCTGCCCGCTCGTGCCAATCTGTCGCTATGTTGGTTGACCATTTCTCTACTATATGTTGTTGCTGTTGTTATTATTGTTGCTGTTGATGCTGTTGTTGTTGTTTGAATAAATCTAAAGAAATAGCATTTAATGTCTATTTGCAGCAGATTAAGATAAAAAGCATTGCATTGGCGCCAACAGACGATGCTCAATCGCCAGGGAATTCGAACTGAACTGAACTGAACTGAATAGAGTAGAGTAGAGTAGAGTAGAAACAGACTGAATTGCAGACTGGCCTGCAACAGATTGACCATTCGTGCGGCTTATCGATTTTGGGCTGTTTCGAGGCAGGATACAGGATACAGCAGGCTGAAGGAGCAGCAGCAGGAGGCAGCTGGCATTGTCTTGATGCCTGACCAATGTCTTTCAACTGGCACGCTCGTAAGTGCCACAAACAAGTGAGACAATCAACACTTGATAAAACAAACACTTCTAAATTAATTAAATTGCAAATATTCTTGAAGCAGCTGCAGCAGCAACGGCAGCAGCAGAAGCAGCAGCAGCAGCATTGGCTAAGCTTCAGCTGCACTCTTCCTAGATGCGATGTATATATGTATGTATGTGTATGAATATCTACTCTACATATACATACATACATAGTTGTCAGCGCTCTCGTCAATAGTACGGACGCTGCTCAGAAGATAATCCAGGCCATCAATAATGCAAACAGATCTCGATGCTTCAGAGCTTCTTTTACTCTTCCTCTTGCCTTGTTTGCTTTGCTCCGCATGCACTTTTCTTTTCCATACCCTACCAAGCCGAGAGAGAGTATTAGAATTGTCACGAAATGTGTAACAAAGGACACGTGACTAACTTTCTAAAATATATTTTGAAGCAATGGGAGAAGTCTGATCAAATATGAGGGAGTTAGAAATCTATCTAGTAGGCAATCCGACTAAGCCCTATTGCAGAGTATCCACAGGTCGCACAGTCCAGAGTACATTTACTTGCTTTAGTCAGAAATACTTGAATGTATATATGTAGTTTTGCTTTTGTTTTTCACAGCATTTTCATTCAAAGATTTTTCAAATTGAGCTGAGTTTGGCTTCAACTTGAAAATTAAATGAAATATTTTTATGAGCTTGAGAATATCATTGAGAATTGCAATGCTTTATGCAAATATTATCTGTAAAATCTAGAAAATTTGTCACCTTTCTCGACAGGTCTTAGCTGAGAGTTAATACATTAAGCATTGTAATTCAATCAGAGCAGACAGCAGGATTAATTACGTATACGCACTGTGTGATAACACTTTGACATACATTAATTATATTTGCATGTTAATTTTTCAACTGTTTAATGAGCGGAAGTGTTCATAATCAACGCTATATATATTTCAAGCTGTATATACTTGTGTTGCATTAATTAATTGCAACACATATGAGCGGGGGGGCTTTCCTGGACCTAGACGTGGAGATGGGCGTGGCAAAGTCAGGTGTGTGCCGCTTACACTGCCTTATTAATTACAATTAGCAGTGGAGAGCGAAGGGGTGTTAATTTGTAAAAGTAGGGCCATAATTTGCGTTGAAACGTTGTTCAACGCCAACATTTAATTTATGGGCCAGCTGTTAAGTGTTGCACTTTGTGTGACAAATGGCTACAAAGTTGCATATGCAGTTTTGATTTTTATGCAAAGCAATTAAAACTACTCATACTCTCACTTCCGTCGCATGTCACATCAATAAAACAGCACCTTGCCAAGCGGAGAAAGAGTGAAAAGAGTCCATCGCCTGCAATTTCCGTGAAGTATGAAAATATAAATACTTACACAAAAAAAGTACCAATTTTTCGTAGCGAAAAGTTAGTTTAGGGGCTCTGAAGTTTGCACACTCTTACAGACTGGCAAAATAGACCTGGTTTTTTTACCGGCTATAATCGGCTAACTTATAATTGATAATAATTGCTTAAGCGATAGCAATAAAGTACAAGTCGTGAACGATAGTTTTGTGCAATTCGATAGTTTTAAGGAATATATCAACAGCAACTGAGAGCCACAAATTCTGTTACCAATATGGCGGGACCAAGCGCAATGTTGTGAAAAGAAAAGCAAATAAAACTGTGAAAATATGAAAACACCAGATGCCTAAAGGGATAAATATCCAAGGAGTTTCCAATTGCGATATATTTTCCAGTGTAGATACACTCGACACAAATTTTATCTCGACTTAGGAAAGTTTTTAGAAAGCAAATTGATTCTAAAACAGACCTCACAGAATCGATTCAGTTATATCTTATGTGCCAAACCTTGAACCCACTAATTCAATTGCTTACATCATTCGAGGGAATATTTCTATCTCTGGCAAGATTAATACCAAAGCTGCAAACCGGGTTTTCGAAATCGATTCGTTCTAACCATTTTTCCACAGCCAACCCAACCTTGCCAATTGGCCCAATAAGTGAGCCTTCCAGAGTCAATATTTTCGTATTAATAATAAAAATTGGAAGCTATTGATTTTAATTTGGGAAAAGTGCCATAGTTAAATGCAAACTAACCAAGTTAATTCCATTTTCCAAGGTATTAAAGGAATTGAAATACCCTTAATCCATACCCAATGAATTAAATTCAGCGGAGCGAATTAAATTAGAAAGGTGGACAAATGTAAGAGCCGATGCTTTTAGTAGTCGCAGCTGACGAATCTATCGACTGCTGCTCAAAGGAAGAATTTTGCGAAATGAAATGTTTTTCTTTTTTCCATTTTTCTTTTTTCTTTTTGGAATAGTGCGTTTATTTTATTTTGCTCTATGACACAAGCTAAACACAATTTAATGACATTTAGAGCAGGAGAATTTCTAAGAGAAAATGAGAAAGAGGAAGATTGATAGAAAGAGTGAGAGAGGCGGGAGAGGGAAAGAGAACGATGAAGTGACGTAAATTAAATTAGTGTCAAAAGAGCATTGCGAGCGAGCGTGAGTGAGTGTCTGTGCGTGCCTGACACGGCCGGCAAACATAATGACCACCAGCAAAGGCAACAAACAACAAGCAACAGCAACTGGCAAGAGGAATGGGGTAGGGGGTAGGGGGTAGGGGGTAGGGGGTAGGGGGTAGGGGAAAGGGGGGCATGAGGCAAACGCAAACGCAAAAATTGTATGCAAATTATGCTTGACATTGTTTCAGCATACTTTTTGGCGTGCGAGCCAAGACAAAAGCTGACATTTAGCCCAAGGAGAAAAACAGTCAGAAGGCAGAGGAAATAGAAGGAAAGAGCGACAGAAAAGGAGAGAGAGAGAGTGTGGCACACAGTGCAAACTGTCTGTCTCTGTGTGTGTGTGTGCAGCCGGTTGAAACTTTGTTACATTTTTTGGCCCGCTCAGCGGAAACGTGCAAAACTGGCAAATTTATAATGAGCCACGGGTTCAGAGCCGCGTGGCTGCCAACGGCATTTTCTCTTGGTCTGCTAAGCACTGAAGCTCGCTAAGCTCCTTTTGTCGCAGAAGCCGAATACCCTACAACTGGGTGTGGTTTCAAGATGGCTTCAAAAAGGTTTCAAAGCGTCAAAATGTGTTTAGCTGCCGCAGCTTGTGGCTAATACCTCAAAATGCTTTTAGAGTTTCATATTTTGATTTATTGGCCAACACACACACACATCCACACACACTCGCTTATGGGAAAAGCATTTGCATTTCGTATGCTCGTAGACCATGACTGAGCACACAAATTGATGTATGGCACTCGAACCTGTTACACACTCGACTCCTGAAGCTGTGACTCATCACCACCAACTCCTGCTCCTGGCTGCTGTTCCGTCGTCTCTCTCTATCTGGAACTCTAGCTGGAAACTGGGTCCATCGTTGCCCCCCCACGTTGATGTCATTTGCAATGCAATTTATTACATTATTGATATTAAATGCCGTCGGGGCGTTCTGAATTTAAATTTAAATTTTAATTTGAATACACAACAGGATATTCAAGCGAGCTGTTGCCATTGTTTTTCTCGCCCATTCTGCACTCAAATTGATTTTCACACATAATAAATGTATTTCCGCGCTTATAATTGCGATAACGCCCCATCTTTATACTGCGAGCATGAATAAGATAGCAACGGCTATTCAAGGGTATTTGAATATATTCATACTACACGCTTGAATAACCTGAATTGAAGCAAAAATGTTCAATTAAATTTAATAGGCATTCTATAAGAATACTTTCTGTTTAAGAGTACGAGCTAGAAGAAAAGGCCAACCCCGGCGCACCGAAGATTGCATACCCTTGCAGACTGGCATTAGCATTGGAATTTTGGATCTGTCCTAAGGCAGTAGTCTGATCTTGAGAACTATGATATAGTAGTCCGATTTCAGTAGCTCAATATCTAAGCCTTACACCTTGCCTTGGAAGACAATGGTTTTCCACATAACAGCTTTGGAACCCATTGTTTTCTGGGTGCTATATGATATAGTCTTATGATTCCGCCCGGCTGTCTGCAATCAAAAAATAAGTCTCTATAAGTCTCTAGATACAGATAGATGGACGGTCAGAGAAACAATGATGTTTTTATGTACTACAAGAGGTCCAAGTTGCCCCCCTCAAAGCATTGTGATAATAAATAATAAAAACATCTGGCCAAGAGCACAGGTTAGGTCAAAAAATACTGTCCATACAGTATAAACAAATAATTTTAAATAAAGATTGATAAGAACTATTCTTGTACAAAAAAAAGAAATAGCTATAAATATTGATACAATATTGATAAAGCAAATAATTTCATGCAATAGTGAAATATTATTTATGTAGACCACTCGCTGTGACTTTGCTGTGACCACTTAATGATAATGATTATTTTTCGTATTTTTTTGTTTATGTCATGCTCACCGCTAAACATTTCTAATACCCTGTAATGCAAATATACTTAGGGAAGGGGAATATTAAAATTTGAGTAAGTGCTTGCCATATAGGGCTGGCTTTCTATGGATTATTCATGTCTGTCTTGCAATGAAGATTGCTAAGTCATTCTAAAATGATTGTATGTAAAAAATAAGTAAAACTAGGGTATTAATTAAGTGAGCATCAATACTTGTCAAACCTTAATCAATGAATATTGATTATAAATAAAATAGTCTAGCCATTCTGAGTGTTTTCTAGCTAACTGCACAGCTAAGAGACTGCTCAGAGTGATAAGAAACTAAAGATCTGAATGCGAATAAAGGCTTTCCTGCGCAATTTGCATACGAATACCCTAGCTTTTCTTACCAGTATTCTGTTTGAAATATTTTGAATCTGATGGTGATATAAAGTTTTGGAGAGATTAGCTCCCACCTTTAGAGTAGCAGTCCAGCATCGACAGTAGTCGGCAACTGTGAAGATTCATTTCAAAATAAGTCTACCTAGTTTCAGTGTAGCTGTCTGTCTTGACAAAGCCCTTCACTACAAAATATAAAATTCATTCTGTGTACGTCCAAGCCAATCGCTCTCCATCAGCACACTTCGCCTTCTACTGATTCCACTTGTCATTGTTAGAAACAAATATTAAAAACGCCAAGTCAGGCTGAATGCTTTAGAATTGTGGGTAACTAACCCGCCACAATGTACTAGCTAGTTGCAGTGTTTTAAAATCTAATCAAACGTGTGCTATAGGTATTATTATGAAGCACTTAAAGCGATAACATGCACAAACAGATAAGGCGCATATATTTCGCATACGACTATAAAGTTGCGTCCAATTTGCTATGGTCAGTTGCAAATGAATTCGTTTGGTGTTCACACGGTATTCAAACAGTATTCAGAATGATTTGGCATCACGTTTTCGCAATAATTGCGCTTGTTTATGCCTTCCTAAAGTGGACATTCACCTATTGGAAGCGCAAGGGTTTTCCGTATCTTTCACCGAAAATACCCTTTGGCGCTCTCGACTCGGTCCGCAGGAACAAACGATCCTTTGGCCTGGCAATCTATGATGCATACAAGGCAAGTTCTGAGCCTGTGGTGGGAATATACCTGACTCTGCGGCCAGCTCTGCTGGTCCGCGATGCTCAGACAGCTCACGATATGTTGGTCAAGGACTTTGCCAGTTTCCATGATCGCGGCGTTTATGTGGATGAGAAACATGATGCCATGTCGGCAAATCTCTTCTCCATGGAGGGTAGCAGCTGGAAGACCCTGCGAACAAAGCTAACACCCTCTTTTACCTCTGGCAAACTGAAGGGTATGTTCGGCACTGCCGAGGAAGTTGCGGACAAGATGTTGGCCCATTTAAATAAACAGATTCCACAATCGGGAGCTGCAGAAATTGAAATGAAGGCGTTGATGTCCTCGTAAGTGGAGACCTCTCGTTCAGGGAGAATGAAACAGTCATTGATTACTTACTTGGTATCCTCCTTTTAGATTTGCAATTGACATGATTGCCTCGACTATTTTCGGCTTGGATGTGGACAGCTTCTTAGAGCCGAACAATGAATTACGTCACATAAGCAGGGAAGTTAATAAGAACACCCCCAAGAACATATTGCGCGGCACGACATCTTTTCTATATCCTGGGTAAGTACAATTTGGGTTTATGAAGAGAAAAAACGAATATAACCTTTATTTTTCTTCTGGTAGTCTGGAGAAGATCTTTAATCGGCTGGGCTGGCCTATAGATGGACAGAACGAAATGCGCAGTCTCGTTCACCGTACTATTTCACTTAGGGAAGAACAAAATATAGTCCGGCGGGACTTACTGCAACTTTTGTTGCAGCTACGCAACACAGGAAAGGTCAGCAATGATGACAGCATTTGGACTGCAGAAACAGCAGCGGAGAGCCTTAAGACTATGTCCAAGGATAACGTTGCTGCTCAGCTGTTCCTCTTCTTTGTGGCTGGCTATGAAACCTCAGCATCAACAGCCGCATTTACGCTCTATGAGCTTATGCAGAATCCTGATGTGCTAGCCAAGCTACTCGAAGATATCAATCAAACGCTGGATAAGCACAATGGAAAGCTGACCTACGAATCTATTCAGGATATGAAATATTTGGAGTTGTGCGTCATGGGTAAGTGTACAGTGGAGTACAAAACATAACAGAATTATTGAATTCAAATAATTGTACAGAGACCGCTCGCAAGTATCCTGCCCTGCCATTGCTGAATCGAATGTGCAACAGGGATTATCCCTTGCCAGGTGGCAAGCTGGTCCTTCAGAAGGGCACCGAAATTATTATATCGCTACTAGGCATGCATCGTGATGAGGAATACTTCCCAGAACCACTCAGATATTTCCCGGAACGCTTCACCGATGAGCATAGAAGCTTCACACCCGCAGCCTATATGCCTTTTGGCGAGGGACCGCGTCAATGCATTGGTAAGCAGACTGTGATAAATAGCTCTTCTGTATGGAATATGGATCTAATTATTGATTTGCTTTTTTATTTTAGCGGCCAGAATGGGCAAGATGAATGTGAAGTTAGCGATAACCAAAATACTGACCAACTTTAAGATAGAAACCCGCCTGCAGAAGCGGGAGATTGAGTTTACTGTGAATGGAGTTCCTTTGCTCCCCAAGGGCGGTGTCCCTGTGAGACTCACTAAGAAAAACTGATCTGTTTATTAATAAATTGATTAATAATTTCATGCAAAACTAAATCAATTATTGACCTAAGCTCTGTATTGATCAAAAGTACATGTTTAAGTAGGTAGAATATTAATAAAGAGTGAAGAGTGCCGAATTCCACTTTGAAGTGAGTTCCACCTACTATTAAAAACGCTTAAAAATGAAGCTTATTTATTGAAATTTTAAATTCAAAATTGAAATTGCATATATTAATATATGTTGGTGCTAAGAATTACGTGTCAGCTATTGCTGATATAATAATAAAATAAATTAATCTTATGAAAATAAATTAAATATTTTGTTTTAAAGAAAAAGGAGGGGGGGGAGAATGCAAAAATAAATTAATTTCTTTGGTATTCCAATACCCCATAATATATAATCAAATGTTATAAACTTGCTCTGCATATTGTGGAAAAGGACATTGCTAGGTCCACTCTTTAGATCCATCAAGTACAAGGACATATGAGTTTGATTCTATATGATATTGTAGGAAAAGCTTTAGGAACTTTTTAACTAGTTTAATCAATATTTAAATGTTTGTCAACAGTACTTAAAGTACCCATTATAAATGTATCAGGTCAGCTCCACTTTTCGCTTAAGTATGAATTCCACAGAAAAATATATTGCCTACTTTTAGGAGCTTAAACGAATTAAAAACCTTATTTATTTGGCTCCCGTAACTTTATTTTTTGGTAATCCAATCAGGGAATATACATCTTTCAGTATAAACCGCAACAGACTTGTTTATTTAGTGATAAGATATCGATATTTATGGAGGCCTATTAATACCTGTTTTTGTTTACAAAAGATAAGATAAAAAGAGACTATTAATTTGCAGAAGGAAGTATAAGTGTGAAGCCTGCTTGATCTAACTTGCTTATCAACTAATTAGATTGCTCTTAAGTGCCGACACGCCCCTGAGACTTATACACAATTTCAACTACTCAAATTTATTTTTTCCCCTTTTTTTTTTGGTAAGATAGGCAAAACTTTATGACCTAAGCTAACAAACAGCTGAGAGTGATCCAGTCGAGAGTTATGGACTTGGAAATACTCTGTTCCAATACGTCTGCTGCGATTAATTTACAATTCTCCTTCTATAACCAATATGAAAGAATATTTATGAATGTCTTTTAGTTGGGGGTGTGCCCGATTGAGCCACTTAAACTCTGCTCGGTTTTATCAATGAAATGGCTGATGCAAGAACTTGGCAAAATAACATCATATTCCTTATCGTTCGGCTGATTTCATGAAACTTTTGTGAGTTGAACAAGCCATGGAATTTTACGCACGACTAAAGCAACTTCTTATCATATCTGATTATTTGCTAGTCGTAGTGACTTGGCTATGAACTCAAAATGTTTGTTAAAGCAAATTGTATTTTTGACTGTGTCATGCTCACCCCCAAAACATATTTTATACCCTGTAGTTAAAGTTGATTAAAAGCGAAAGAAAATAGTATTTTTGAGTGTGTCATGGTCACCTCCAAAACATTTTTTATACCCTGTAATTAAACCTAATTAAAAGAGAAAAGAAAAATATGAAAAAGTTCTTTTATCTGTGAGGGTTTCTCCGATCTTTTGAATATACATATATATTTTTACTACCATAATTATCATAAAAGGTCAAAATTATTTAGAATACTTTGTGTGTGCTGGATATCTCCTAGTCGCCTAGTCACTCATATAACTATTTATATATTTTGAGCATGACTTGCTTATATATCATGAGTATTATATATTGGCTGACAGACAGTCTAGCATCCAGCCAATCACTCTTATTCCTGCACTTTCAATTCTTAAACTTGTCATTGTTTACGGCAGAAACTTAATAAAATCACCTAGTCATAGTTATCACTGGCAAAATGCTGGCTAGCTACAGCTAAAATGATCCGGTTCTCTGGTGAACTCTCTCCACGCTTATCAATTATACTCGAGGCGATAAGAATCGCTCACAGTGGAGATCGTATACATAATTATACCCGAAGAACGAGTGTTCATTCGTAAATTGTCCTGTTGCGAGCATGATAAGGTGAAAACTTTTTGCATACACTATAAAGCTGCCTCAACATTTCAATAGACAGTTTCAAATTGAATTTCTTGGCGTGCACGCGGTATTTGCAATGATTTGGGCTTATAGTATTGCAGTAGTCGGTCTGCTTTATATATTTTTAAAGTGGTCCTTTACCTATTGGCAGCGTAAGGGTTTTCCTTATGTTGCAGCGAACATACCCTTTGGCGCTCTGGACTCGGTACGCGGGAACAAACGATCCATTGGAATGGCCATGTATGACATATACAAGGCAAGTACTGAGCCTGTGGTGGGAATATACCTGACTCTGAGGCCAGCTCTGCTGGTCAGGGATGCTCAGATTGCCCACGATATGTTGGTCAAGGACTTTGCCAGTTTCCATGATCGCGGCGTTTATGTAGATGAGAAACATGATCCGATGTCTGCTGGTCTCTTCGCACTGGAAGGCAATAGTTGGAAGACCCTGCGGACAAAGCTGACACCCTCCTTTACATCCGGAAAGCTGAAGGGTATGTTTGCCACAGCCGAAGCAGTGGCGGACAACATGTTGGCCCATTTGAATGGTCAGATACCTGAAAAGGGATCTGTCGAAATCGAGGTGAAAAAATTGATGTCCTCGTAAGTAGCTAGGTTAAATTTTACTAAAGTAATCTCTCCCTAGACATGTATATTTTTCATACCCCTCATTAGCTATTCTATTGACATTGTTGCATCGACGATATTTGGCCTGGATGTAGACAGCTTTTTGGAGCCCGACAATGAATTGCGACAGATAAGCAGAGCTGTTACCAAGGACTCTGTTAAGAATATTTTACGAGGAGCGACAGCAGTTTTATATCCTGGGTATGTGGAATTAATCTAAAAGAGACTTTTTCGAAGTTAAAAGTAATCGATATTACTTGAACCTTTCAACGTAGCTTGGAAAAGATATTCAACCGTCTGGGTTGGCCCGCAGAGGGACTGGAACAAATGCGTGAACTGGTTCATCGAACAATTTCTTATAGGGATGAAAATAATGTGGTTCGCCGTGATTTACTGCAACTCTTGCTGCAACTCCGCAACACAGGCAAGATTAACAGTGATGATAGCGTCTGGTCCGCAGAAACAGCTGCGGAGAGCCTGAAATCCATGAGTAAGGACATCATTGCTGCTCAGCTGTTTCTCTTCTTTGTAGCTGGATATGAAACCTCTGCATCATTGGCCTCATTTACGCTTTATGAGCTGATGCAGAATCCAGAAGTGTTGGCCAAGCTAACGGCAGACATCAATCAGACGCTGGCCAAGCACAATGGAGAGATTAACTATGATTCTATACAGGACATGAAATATTTGGAGTTGTGCCTCAAGGGTAAGTTGAGTTAACCTATATATAAGAGAAAGATACCTAACTTCTTGACTATATCTGGCTTCACAGAGACCGCTCGCATCTATCCCGCTCTTCCCTTGTTAAACCGCAAATGCACCCAGGACTATCCATTACCAGGTGGAAAGCTGGTCCTGGAGAAGGGTACCCCAGTAATCATATCGCTGTTGGGCTTGCATCTTGATGAGGAATACTTCCCAGAACCACTAAGATATTTCCCTGAACGCTTCACCGATGAGCATAAAAGCTACACACCCGCGGCTTATATGCCTTTTGGCGAGGGACCGCGTCAATGCATTGGTAAGCAGATCCTGAAAAATAGCTCCTCTGTATGAATCAAATCTAATCCTCGTGATATTTACCTCTATTTAGCGGCTAGAATGGGCAAGCTAAATGTGAAGATTGCGTTGACCAAAATTCTTACCAACTTTAACATAGAAACGCGTCTTCAAAAGCGCCAGATTGAGTATACAGTTAATGGAGTACCTTTGTTTCCCAAGGGCGGAGTGCCTGTGAGACTCTATAGGAAATCCCCGAATGCTCCCATCGGTGCTTAGTATAATTATTCAATGTAAAATGGATGCAGTCAGATATTCAAAATTTCAATAAAATGCTCTAAAAAAATACTTAAGATCTTTTTAATATGAATTACAAGTCGTTAATTTAATATAATATTTGTTGAATTCATTTAAAACAACAATTTTCGTTATTTAATAACATTGTGAAATAGAAATTTAGTTGTCAGATAGAAGGTTCTGGACTTGATCGATTGTCATCTAAAATATCGATAGGTCCCGTAGAGGGGTTGCGATATATCGATTAAAAGCTAAACTGCCCCAGTTCAATGGTAGAATCTTCCACATATATTCCATATTTTTCCACTTAAATATAGTTTTTTGGCTATATTTAAATGACGTTAAGTAAACAGATGAGATGCGTCTGCTGAAAATGGGGTTTGAGGCTGCATTTGGATAAGATCTGCTGCCCGAGCCGTGAAAAAAGTTAACTAACTTTTAATGCCGCTCACTTAAAAGTTGATAAAGGCTGACAAGCTCTCACCTGCCACGCCCAGCTGGAAGAAGTGAGGGATGTCATCGTTCCACAGAAGACGCTGTGTCCTTATTAAAATCTCCACAACTTGCAAATTTCCATAAGTATATTGCTTTTGTCTGCTGCAACTATTTTATAGAATGCTGCAGCAATTTGCCATGTTTTCTTAACCCTCATTGAATTGGGGGTTATATTAAAGATACGATTATTAAAAGAGCTTTCTATGGATTTAATTTTAGATGCAGATTCAGCCTGAATATATGTTCAAATTTAAAGTCAAAGGCGAAAGTATTGGCAGCACTAGTCTACCAAATAACACTCCATATTTATGGTTAGAAAAAGTTGAAAGTCTATAAACCCATATTTTTTATATATTATTTGATAAAACTTACTTATTTTTCCGTACTTAGTAGGAAATATTTGGGTACTTAGTGCTCTAAAATTTCAAAAACAAAAGAGGTTTTATTTTCATAGTTTGATTGAGCATAGAAAAGAAAGAGACAAGTAATTAATTAATTTGTTTAATTTAAAATTAGACTGTTTACTTGGATTAATTAAAAAATAACGTCACATAAATGTGAAAAAATGTTAACCAATTATTAAATAAATTAAGTATCATTTCCAAAGAAATATATCTTTGATAATATACTGTGATTAAATGGGACAGCTTATTACATCTATATATATTTCCAAGTAAACACAACTAAAAGTTTATGGTACGAAGGACTTGTGCTGATTAAGTTATATGCTTAGACACACATTTCACAGGAAAATATTACGATATCCTCTGCTAAGACATAATGGCATAAATGTTTTTATTTAGAAGTCATTAAAAAATATAAAGTCGGAGCCATCAGCAGCAGCAGGAGCAGCAGCAGCAGCAGCAGCACCTAATGCACTGTTTACTGAACCACAAAATGTCCAGAAACTGTTTTCGTTTCGTCCAATTCAAACAACATTAATGTCCGACACATGCAAACAGAAGCTCTGACAGCAGCAGGAACTGAGGCGGGGCCAGCTGTAAGCGTATATTTCTTAGTCCTGCGTCCTGCGTCCTGCGTCCAGCGTCCTTCGGCCATCGTCCAGTTGCCGGTTGCCATCGCATATGAGGAGTGTCAAGTGTGCACAGTTGGCTGGCACAGTGGCAGCAAGCAGTCAGTTGCCAGCCACTTGGACACATGTAATAATTCAATTGTGTGAACATCTATTAAGGAAGATTGATGACAAGCGGTGGGCAACGGGGAGCAAAGGGGGGGAAACTCGACTCGTTCACTCTGCACTGCTCTGCTCTGCTCTGGCTGCACAGCAATGGAGTGTTTATACGTACATATATACGGGTGCATGGAAAAAAAAAAAAAAAAAGGACTCGCACAATAAATGAATAAGGGCGCAGTCGACAAGGGAGCAACTGCATCAAGTGGATCCGTCAACGCTTCCTTTTTGACGACTTCACGCTCATTCGAGGTGTATGCGAATGTCAGTTCCGAGGGCATGCTGTGCTCATATTCACTTTTTATTGTATCACAGAGTCACATATCAAATAAATACTGTCCAATGAAAAATAATCCAAGCCAAGCGGCTGCCTTACCTCTGCAATTGAATTCTTGCTATCGCCTCGTGCCCTTACCCTGAATTGCTTTAATTCAGGATTCAGGATTGGCATTTTCTAGTTAACTTGACATTGAAACGGCTTTAAAACATACAAAACTTTAAAAATTCCGTTGAAAATGGAAAGGAAAGCGTTTTGGTTGCGCTCTCTATGTCAATACGCCTGAGTGGCTCCTTCGTATGCTTTAAAAAAAAAAAAAAAAAAGGAGTGCGATAACTGGAAACAAGCTGACATTTATGCAGTTTGCCCAAGTAGCCTGCAGGCAACTGCTCAAGCACATCAGAGCACTCACATCGCACATATTTTGCTGTTTCAGCAACAGCAACAGCGACAGAGAAAGAGACAAAGATACATATACATATATAGAGAAATAGATAGAGAGAGAGAGAGAGGGAAAGGGAGATGGGGGCAAATCCAATACAAGCAACTAACGAGCTTATTTCCAGACAGCAGGCAACCCAGTTGAAGCTTCAACTGAAGCTGAAGCCTGGCGGCGGCATCACATGCATGATTGACTGCGCAGTTGTGCAGCGTAGCACCCAGAGCGAGAGAGCGCTGGAGCCCTTCAGTACATGAGTTAGCCGCGAATTGGGAAGCGGAAAACGGAGGGGGAGAGCAACGGTAGGGAAGGAAGGGAATCACAGGTGCCGCAATCGATTGTCATAAACTTGTGGCACATGTCTTGAGCGACTGTAGTGACTTCATTTATAAGTTTGATGAGCTTCAACGAGTGCAGGCAGCAACGAGTTAAAGAGCAGCTATAATAGTAGCAACAGCAGCGAAAGGACACTTGAACTTAAGCCAATTAAGTGAATTTGAGTTAATTATGGTCAGTGTGGAAAACATGGCGTATACGCAACGTAGCGCCAGCAGGTAGCAGAAAGCGTTAAAGCGCTGAAGCGCCTGAAATGAGCTTTGGGCGTTGGATAATGAAGAGCTCAACAGACTGCAGCAGCAGCAGCAGCAGCTTCTGTTCATAAAATTGTATTAAAAACTGAAGTGTGTAAGTTAAAAGTCAAGAGCGAAAAGAAAAAGAAAAATAATACAAGCATATTATAGCTTCTTTATATTATAGCTCTTAATTAAAAGTTGATTGTTTCCTGAACCGGCTAATCCTGCTGGTTAGCAAGGCAGCAGGATTGGATTTCTTTTTTTCTTTTTTCTAAAGCAATATTTGATTAAAAACTTATCAATGGATACGTCCATATTAATCGATCTATACTGAGATTATTGTGTGGTGTCCTTTTGTGCCTTGGCTAAGCATTTTGTTGACTTATCAGTTACTAATAGAACATAATTAAATTAGTGCTGCTGCTATGGTTAATTAAATTTAATTGCAGTGACAATAGACTGCAAACAAAGGCAACAATAACATCTTGTTGCAGTAATGCACTGAGAATAAAAATGTACTAAAACCTCAAATATTTTGCCTTGAAACACTGCTTTAAATTCAGATCTAAAATCTAAAAGTGATTTCTGAACTGCAGTTGTAAATTTTGGAGTAATAGCTGGTTGCTTTTTAGCTGTTTTTTACTGTCTTTTTTGTTAGTGTAGTCAATAGAAAATACTGCATGATTGAGGCATTATCCTGAGTTCGCTTTAACCACATAGCTGTTGACGATGCGATTTATAGTAGTGAACAAAGACAACAATTAAAACAAGCAATTAACAGACAATCAAATTGAGTATTTTGTCTTCTTACCAAATATTTCTTGTCTGATGTCTGGCTGTCTGTCGTTTTATGTTTGGCTTGTGAAAACCAATGCGAAAACATAACAACACGGAGAGAGATGGAGACAGGCAGAGAGAGAGAGAGAGAGAGAGAGATGGTAAACACGAAAAACCAATAAAATGAACTTGTCATAAAATTAACGCATTTATAAGGCAAACAATGCCGGATTAACAAACGGCAACAGCAGCAGGAGCAGCAGGAGTAGTAAGAGAAAGGAAGAGAGAGGGGTGGAGCGGAGAGAGTTGACTGTGATGACAACGAGTCGCTGACACAATGGCAATTTCCAGGAATATTGCGGCACATCGAACCACGGAACTAAAGGCATTTATAGGCCATTTTTGTTAATACTCGCACGAGATACACGCGTTGCGTGAGAAATAACTGCCACTTAATTTACACAGACTACAGACTATATAGGCAACAAACTGAAGTGTACGGGCCACTGGGGCAATAACAGATATAACGAGAGGATAAATAATCGTATGCTGATGTAGTATAAACTGACTGCTGCTTATGACAGACAGCAGACAGCAGACAGCAGGCGCAACAATGTTCGAAGTTCGAACTTCAAAGTTGATTCGTGACGCAAGCAGTCGTAAAATTAAAATTTGCACACGATTTGCTAGCAGCTCGAAATACGAGATAATCGGGCATATAAGTTTTATATATATATATTATGGCCGTCTGAGCCACAGATTTACAGCAGCTTAGTTCCATAGTCGCCTTGAATTTATGTGAATTTATTTGAATTTTAAGCGTAATCATAAAATGCATATAAAAATCACACAAATCTCTTAAGAAAGTCATTTAAATATTTACCAAAAATACAAAAAAAAAACATGACTATTATTTACCAATTAAACTGCTAGAGCAGAATGAATCTAGAAATATTGTAAATAAATTAAACTTTTCAACTTTTTATATATGCAATCACAAAGTTTATTGACATTTTCACAATAAATACACAGAAATTTTGTATTAAATTGAAGTTTATTTGTTGCACAAAAACAACGAAGGCTAAGTAGGGCACATTTCCAGTCGAGACAGACTCAATTTATTCCTTTTTTTTTGCTAGCTGCATCGTTATGCCTTCTATATATGTATGTAAGTTGGTGTACTTAGTGTAGGGGCTTTATAGGAGCCAGTTTTGTTGTTGGTTTTACTGCGCTGGCATATGCACGACAGTTGGCGAACACTTTGCGTCTTTGCCCACAAATTACTGGGGCCCAATTGATCGATTGTCTGAAAGGAGTGAAGTGAGCGGGCGCAAGGACGTTTCGAGAGAGGAGGGAAGCGGAGGGAAGCGGAGGGCAGCGGAGGCGGGCGTGTAGGTGGCAGGAAAATGGGTCTGGTGAATTGCTAAAGTGTTGGCTGTGATGGGTAAAGTTGCTCTGAGAGCGAGACGTTTTATGATGTAAGGCAGTGAACTGTGGTAAACGATTTGTTGTTTTGCTTGAGTTGCATGCAACCAGTATACGCACACACACACACACACATGTACACAAGAATTGAATTAAATTGGATTCGTTGAGTTTGTGTAAACAAAATTTTAATGTCTTTTTGCTTTTGAAGTCATTCACTCAAACTCAACTCAACTCAACTCAACAGAACTCAAACTGATGCGCATGCCACACACAGAGGTAGGTGGATGGTTGGCTTGTAGACAAAGGCGAAGGAGTAGGTCGGCGATAAGGGGATAACGTCATGATGTTGATATGTCTGACATAAATTTCATCAACTGTCTAAGTTAATGACAGTAAATTTGTTTGAAAATTGCTTTAAAATGGCAAGGCAACCAAGCAGCGCATAAACAGGCTCGGCCTCTGGCTCGGGCGCTTGTTGTTCTCGTTCTTCTTCTACTGGTTGTTGTTGTTCGCCTTGTTAAGGTGGGCACACTACCACAGACACACAGAGAGATAGCACATACACATACTCATATAGAGCATATATAGTCAGATGGCGCCATGTCGCACTGACAGCCGTGCGCCCCAAAGATGGCAACACAGAAGAAATGACTGAATTCAGCGAAATGTGTCATGATAACTCAAATAAAGAATAGAAAGGCAGCTTGCTGGGGCCATAGTCGGGGGGTAGAGACTGAAACCGGTTATAGGAAGGGAGACCTTTGGAGCCAAAGCCGGAGCCCACGCGCGATTCAGTCAGCCAGCCGCGAAATGCAAAGTGAGCGACTCAGCGGAAGCGACACACATGGAAAACGGAAAAGAATTTAAGATGAAGTAGGGGCAAGCTAGGGGGGAGCCTGAACCAACATATTACGTAAAAGTGAATTTATGAAGTGAAACGAGTTAAATGCCAGGCCACAACCAGGCTGGGGCTGGGGCTGGGGCTGGGCCTGGAGCATGGCAAACAAGAGCAACAACAAGAAAGGAGCATCTAAGAAATCATTTTTGCTTGTTTTTGCGCCCAATTTTTAATCTGATGATGTCAACACAAATTGTGGTGCAAACTCTCCTTTCTCTCGCTCTCTTTCAGCGTTTAAGGGCCGACAACCAAAAAAAAAAAAGAAGAGAGAAAAAGGGAGAGGAAAAAAGCCACTCAAGGACTCTGCAAAACGCTCTGCCTGCAAAAGGTTAGCCACCGAGTGTCAAGTGGAAAGCGCGTTCGCGACTCTCCGACTACGAGTGCGAGTGCGGCCTTGTAGTGTCACTTGCAGCATATAAATTTGTGCGAGGTTTTTCTCTTTATACCCTCGAAAAATAAAGAGGTCAAAGCAGGGTAGCATAAAGCTTTGTAACTGATTGTAATATGTGAAAGTATCCATCGATCAGCTTGAGCAAGTCTGACTCTTTGCTTAGATTAGATTCCTGTTATCGTTAGAATTGATACAGCTCTAACGACTTTAAAATAATACTATCAACATCCCTGACAATATGTAGTAATCGAAACAACTATCGATAGTATCGATATATTTACTTTGTGTAGCTATACAGATTATTTATTAGCCAAGTTAAACTAGCTACCTTAATATCGTATTATCGTAATTGTGAGCTTAGGCGTGTACAGGGTATGCCCAGGTCAAGTGATTCCGAGCAGCGCTTTCTTTCTTGTTTTATTATTATTATGCCTTTTTTTATGCCTCGCCTTATAACAGCAGCAATTTGCAGTTGACGCCCTAGGCAAAAGCGCAGTATGTGGCCGGGAAGCGGCACATTAATATAAAGCACTGCGGCATGAAGGATTTTTCTGGCTAGCACTGGTTAGCGTTGTCAGGGTTTCTGCCACTTAGACAGGTTTCTTCACACATGCGATACAAAATCTCACTCGTTGGCTAGAAATGCGAACTTGATGATGTAGCCAAGATAAGCGTACTGTGAAAGGGCCACCAGCTACCAGATACTCGTAATATACGTACTTCTCCTCTTGATAATAGTACTTAAGCTGCAGTTTTCATCATAATTAAGAATTTATCCAATTTTATGGATATTCATTCCATTAAGGAAATTACTTCTAAAGGCTTTGGAATTATGTTTGCCTAAAATAAAGCTGCAGGCATGGATTACTCTCCCATTCACATAGCTTGCGGCTTAAACTGTTATGCATCCTTTGTCTTTAATGCTGAACATTTCGGATCAATGGGATAATACCCATAGAGGTTTTTCAATAAATACACCGAGTATCTGTGAGTCCATAACTATCAGATTTATATCTTGAGTTCTAATTAGGATGCCTTTAGTGCTTCGCTGCTTGAATATCCTTTAAATGCATTTAATTAAACAAGGAATCGAAATGCAATTAAAACGAGCAAATAAGCCGTGGCCAACACACAATACTGTTGCAGCGTGGCCCGTGGTGTTTCTGCTAATAGATACCGTTGTGGGATCATTTGCCACAAACAAAAGCAGCCGGCAGGGCATATTTGTGCCGCTGTCCCCATGTCCCGCTGTCCCGATGTCCCGATTTGCCGATGTCCTGTGACTGTATCTGTATCTGTGTATCTGTGCCAAAAGTCACGACTGCCGGTGTTTATGTGAGTGTGTGTGAGCGCTTGTGGTCATATCTCGTTTAAATTATCGACACCCACAAGTGTATCAAATTTACGGCACCCACTGTGCATATATAAAGTAGAACGTGCAGCTGCCTCGAGGCGTGTCGAACAAGCAAACCCAAAGATACGAGTAGCTGCGAGTTTGACAGACCGAAACAATATTGTCCAATTAAATTGCATTCCGAAAGCGTGCGAATTATGGAAGCGCCGCCACCGTTCAGTGCATCGAGAATGTCGTTTATTACATTTAAAATCAATAAACAAAAGGCGAACACCGAGAGCACCCTGAAGATGCCAAGGCGAAATGCAAAGGCAAAGGCAAAGGCAAAGGCAATGGCAAAGCAGCGAGGAAGCTGCAGCATTTTAATGAAAGTATCACAATGATTGGTTTCTGTTGGCAACTTAGCAGCAACGTCGCCAATGGCCAGCAAAAATGTCCAGTATAATGAATGGCATTGGCAAAGAGACTGGGCGCCATCGTCCGAATCCAAGCTGCATTAGTCGCCAACATGGAAATGCTATATATAAAAGCCCGGGACAGGAGCCTTGGCTGACAGGCAGCTTAAATCCAGCCGAAAAAGGAGCAGCCAAGCAGCCGAACAACCGAGCAGCGGAGCAGTCACTGCCACTGCCACTGCCACTGGCACTGGCACTGGAACTGGCAGCCCTGAAGCCCTAGCAAGATGCATTGTTTGGCGTAGAATTTAATTTTAGTTTAACTTTGTAATTTATCGATGCCGTATGTCGTCGTTCTTCAAGCACTGGCAAAGAAAAAAAAAAAAAACGGCAGCAGAAAAAGCAAAGACAAAGCTTAAGATGTTCTAGCAAGCTGCACAGAAAACTGAGTGAGTGGTTGGGTTTTGACCAAAAATGGTTGCTGCACCGCTGACTACCTTCATTAGTGTGTTTGTTTGGCTTTGTCTAACCAAGGTTTGCCTTGTTTTGGCCCTGTTTTTGATGTGGTGGGTGTACTTCATCCACAACATCCACATCCACATCCACATCCACATCCACAACTACAGCTACAGCTACAGCTACAGCTATATGTTAAAGTTTACTAAATGCACAAGTTGTCGTTGCAGTTGCCATTTACCAGTTGCCTTCTTTTTGTTTATATTTTCTGTTGTTTTCTTTTATTTTATACTTGCATTTGTCTTCATCGACAGCCAAGTTGTTGGCTCTTTCATTTTTCTTTTGGCCGAAAAACTTTTGACTCATTCCCATTCCCATTTACCCTACCCCATCCCACCCATTCGTTTTCTCGTTTGCTGTCTGTCATTGGGTATCAGTGGCTAACTCGTTTGTCTTTCTCTGCACTTTACGTATACGTAATGACAATTAGAATTGACATACTATGCTCCGCAAAGTTTACCCAGCTGTTCGAGCTTTGGCTCTGGTTCAGCTTCTGGCTTTGGATGTTTCTGCTGTTATTGTTGATTGCATCTAATCCAGAAGACTTTATTGTTGCCATTGCACTGTTCATTCCTTCATCCCCCTGGTCAACCCGTCCCATTAGCTTTTAATGAACAGCATAAAGGTTTGAGTTACTACAGAGACTTGTCTATTAAATACCCTCTAGCCAATTACTTATTGGATTTTATAAATGTTATCTTAAGCGATTATTCGGTAACAATTCAATTTGCTTACTTAAAGTATTAATTCTCTGATTTCCTTTATAATTTCAGTGTTTCTCCTTCTCAATAATGAAATATTTTAATTGATTAATTGGAATTTCAATTGATAACTTTTAATAATCATTTGTTTATTGTGGGGAAGCTGAGTATACATTAAATTACTCGTAGAATCGTTGATTTCAGTGATTGAAGAGCTGCATAGCCTTTTTTAATCCAAGTTTAAAATACTCCCACTGAGAGGTAAAGAGAGAGTATTGAAACTATTTAATTTGGTATCAAAGTTAAAAGTTGTTAGCAAGCGCATTACGTGCTTCTGGCTTTTGCTGTGGACTGTGAAAGACTTCTTTTGAGAGCACTTGATTTATTTATACTTAAGCTGAGCTTAGTCATACAGGACAATTAATATACTCGCATTACGTATATGCGCTCAATTAGCCATGATTAGTCAAGCACGTGTGGCCACGCCCTGTCCATCAGTCAGCCAGTCAGTCAGCCAGTCAGTCAGTCAGAGGCGACAGTCAGTCTAAACGTCTGTGTGTCTGTCTGTGTGTCATGTACATGAAAATCCAATTTCGCGTTGGCTTCATTAGCAGCTCGGCCTTGGCATCGTCCGTCCACTGTGGCTTTGCCTTTGCTTTGGTGGTAACTGGCGTATGGCGTATGGCTGATGGCTGATGGCGGATGGCTGATGGCTCAAGCAATTTCACTTTGGATTCCACAGTCACAGATGAGCGGCGAGGGGGGCGCAACCGCAAAAAATAATTAAGCACTCGACGACATTGGAGCCTGGATACTGACAGCAGCAATAGCAGCAGCAGCAGCACTAACAGCATGCAACAGAAGGCTGTAGGCAAGGCAACGTTATTTGAAATATTTGTTGCCTTTTTTGGCAGGACCTTTTGCCTAAGTCAGACACTACGCAAAATTGAAAATCTCATGTCACAGTAACTAACACACAGAGGCAACAACAAACATGTGTTGTTCTCTCTGCTTTAGCCCTCGGCATGTATGATATTCGACTTGTTATTGAGTTGTCTATCTATCAGTCAGTCTATTAGTCGCTCCGTCGTCAGTCAGTCAGTCAGCCAGCCAGGCAGACAGAGAGACAGACAATATATTACGTAGTTTGTTGTCTGGTCGAAGTCAAATGAAGTGAAATCGATGCGCCGCTGACTTTATTCATATCAGCTGAAGCCGCGCCGGCCAGAAATCCACTGCGGGCTCTGTGGCAGCTTGGTGGATTGCTGGCTTGGTGGCTTGGTGGCATTGTGTCATGCGGGCAGCTGTCAATGTGTCTATGGAAATGTACGACGTATATTTGAGTGGATTTGTTAACTGATTTTGTTATATACTCCACTCAACTGGCGGTATTGCTGACTGTGATTTTGTTGTTGATATCCCCATCCCCATTCCTGTTTCAGTCCCTCTCTCTTTCTCCATCTGCCCCTACCTTTGAGTCGGATTTCCTATTCCGACTGCGGCTTTTGGTTGTTGATACGAGTAGCTAAGTGCTGGGCTGGGCGATACCAGCCAGTGTTTCATGCTGACAATCAAATCTGTTGACGTGGCTGGATTATTACTTCATAAGCAGAAAATCAGCAGAGCTCAGAGCTCTCGTATTGTCAATTATCAGCAATTCTTTGTCAACTGCTTTGGCTATAGCTTTTGGTCCCGCCCACCCAATAAGAACGCCCATTAGCGATTACATTCGATATTCACATTCGAATCTCATTTGCCAATGGCATTCCCCATTAGCACTCTCTCTAAGCTAATATGATGTCAAATATATATTGGAAAATCCTGAAGCGCTTCTGCCAATTGCCAGACCCAGCTGCTGAAGCATCTAAAGCAGCGGAGAGAAGCAGCAAGGAGTTGTCTATAATAAGATGTGCCATGTAATTGAACCCTGCAAAATCAATCAGACTTGTGTGCGTGGCAGAGCAAACAAGCCAAAGGTTAAATTGATATCCCACTCCCGATAAGATGGGTTGAACTTTACCCATGCAATGGGTAAAATCATCTTGTGGCTCACAAAGTACTCCTACTTACCCAAAAACTCGCTAAGGAGATGCCTGTCATGTTCGCGGTGCGATCAAATGGTATTTAGTTAAGGAGTCCTTTTTAATGGTTTTCTCTTTAAAACAAAACAAGTTTTTCGGATAATCTAAATGACAATTTCAATTATTTAATTAATAAATAAGGTAATTAAATTATGTTTTATAGGTGATTAATATATTTAAAATAATTACAGTCTATTAGCAAGGTTTGATTAACTTTACCTTTCAGAGATTGAAGGAGGCAACTCAGTCCCCATTAAGGACATTATGTATAATCAAATTTGGAACAAAGACTCTTGCTATAAGCAGCACATATGTCGGATCGGACAACTATATCATATAGCTCCCCCAGGTAAAGGTATGAAGGATTCGATGCGTCGAAGCTAGCATTTTCTAGCTGGATATTTTTTATTGAATGAATATGTAGGGAGCTGATTTAAGCTGTAGATACCTCAGGACATTTGCAATTATTGAGATATTTATAGATATTTAATGAAGATTAAGGACATTTTTAAATATATATATATATCACATAGCTGTCATAGGAACTTAGCTCAAACGTTTAATATGAAAAAACTTGTCTGCCATGATTTCTTAGAGGAATCCAACCGAGTTTTACAATTTTTCATAAGCCAAAGATGCTATTTTTTACTAGTTAGATTCTAATATTATCTTGGAGCGCCCTGTATCTATAAAGCATCCCATTAACATAGTCGAATAGATCTTTCATCCAGCTACAATGAAAGTTTTGGCCTCTCCTAAGGCGGCTATTCTGCTAAGCTTAAGTTTTATTGTTAGCCATGATTTTCAATATATGAATATGAGAAAAATACTTGGAAAATGTGTAGTAAAGCGCCGCTTAAATCCACTTAAATAAATTGATGCTGTACCACTTGTAAAGTTTTGCCCCCATTGTCCCATTCATTACACTTATGAGTGTAGAATGCCGCGTGGCAGGCAGGCAGGCAAACGAAACCAGACCAAACCAAACCAAACCGAACCAAACCATATAGAACCAAAGGAAGAAAGCTGCAAAGCCGCAGCCGCAGGCGCTGAAGCTGACGTTGACGTTGACGTTAACGGCGGCTGCGACTGCGACCGCGACTGAGACTGCGACTTGAACGCCGCCGTCGCCGCCGCCGCCGCCGCCGCCGCCGCCGCCACTTGCGTAAATTGGCAGCATTGTAGTTGAGGGATTAGCGAGGCATTAAACGCAGTTTTTGCACATTACACGCGTGTAAAGCGCAAATCCACAGTTTGCCAAAGGCGATGCCAACGTCGTAAGTGTTCATGCTGTGTATTCCTTTTAAGTAATGCCAGATAGCTCACCATACAAGCATTATTACACTGAGAGAAACAAAGCCTGGGAGCTGAGTAAACTGGTCATAGAATAATAAATTTGGTCAGTTAAAGAATTATACACTTGTAAAAGAGTAAAGATATTCAAGCCAGAAATTTAGATTACTTGTACTCAATGGAATTTTCGTACTTGAATGAATTTTTGTGAGTGTAGCTTCGCTTGCATTGAGCGTGGGCCTGGCAAGCGGCGCCCGAAGCGTATTTTGTCTTGGCAGTTTTCTAGCGTGCCACTTGGCCCGCGCTTAAGGACTAAAAGGATTAAGCGACTTAAACATGATGTGAAAATTTGTTGGCTGCCTTTTTGTTGAGAGTCCACTTGATGAAGAAGCACGTTGCTTGCGTTCGTTGTCTTTTTTTCAGCTGCTTCTCGTAAATTGGCCAATCCTCAAATCTTCAAGTGTTCAAATGTGGAAAAGTGTTGGTTGTTGGTCCACCCGCATTACTGAAGTTGCACGTAAAACAAATTTATCAGAAACGGAGGAAAAACTGACTTTTGCCTCATATAGTTATATCATACATATAAAGCTTTAAAACGCATCAGTTGGACCCAAAAGCCCCAAGAAATACGTGCTTGCCTAGCAGATAAATTATCACAAAAAAATACATTAAATACCTTCCAGATATGCTTTAAAAAATCTATCAAAAAAGACCAAGAATCATTCAAAAATTAACTCTTGAGATACTTAAGTATGGATAACTGGTAATATTTTAGATTTTTAGATATTTTAGACAAACTATTTCGTATTATTAGTGAGAATTCCTTAGGGAACTGAGCGAGGAGCTGAGTCAGCTGATTCGAGCCTTAAAGCCATCATATCTGGCCAACTGGCAGTGGCAAGACGAACAATCAGCAGGATTATGCTAGCTACCAGGAGAAGGCTAAGCAGGGTTAGGATTCAACTTATTTTTCTTCCTACTAGCTGTTTATATAGCGTTGGCGTTAGCGCTGCTATTAGCCCCTTTAGCTGGCTAAATTTATATAAATCTAATGCAATACGCACAGTGATGGGCGATGGTTGGCAGCGCCGTTTAGCGGCTTAAAAGCAGATCAACAAACAAACATTCCTGTTGTTCTTGCCAAGCCCAACAATATTTTAACAAAATTACATGGATTTAAGTAATGTGAGGCAGCGACAAAACTTAATGCGGCCAAAAATTTGTAATGCTGCGTCATCATAACCAACAACAACAACAACAGCAACCTGGCCAACAACAATTTTACGTTTAAAATGTATAAGAGGGGAGCAGGCAGAGCAGGGGAGCTGGTGGGCGTTGTGCAGCCAGATCTGGCATGTAAACATGTGTAAATTCGCAAAATGAACAATCATACACCAGTGTAATACATCACGCAACGTGCCACAACGAAGCGAGCCTCATTTTTGCTGTCTCTCTACTCAGGTACCAAACGCCAGTTGGCTGACTGACTGGCTGACTGACTGACTGACTGACTGGGGCAATGACTGAATGTGTGGCATCTGGTTATATGGCTGATATTGTTTGCCTGCCACCGGTGCACAACAAACTGGCGGCAGAGCCAGACAAACTGACAGACACATGAGTAGCGCGTAACATTTTTAAACAGGCTATTAATATGAAATATATCACAAAGATGGCAAAGAAAATGAGGCGGGGTTTTGTGGTTCACGGCAATTTGGCGGCGCTCAGAGAGTCATAAATAATGCAAAGTGACTTTAGTGAAAATTAAGCTCATGATTGCAACTGTGGTTTCAACTTCAATCGTCCTCAGTATCCAGCGAAGCAAATTTGCCATTTCTATTCGAATTTTGCATCGAATAGATAGGTACTATTTTATTTGAATTTCTAGTATAAAATAGCTTTAAATAAACTTTTATTCACACATTTTGATGGGAGGTTTTCTGTGCTCTGAACATAGATCAATTATACCTTTTATTCCAAAGCAGGAGAAAGATCTGAGTCCTACCTTCAACTTTCTAACTGAGCGTCTCTAGTAATCCCCTCTTGGTCATTACTGGGCAAAGGTGGACAGGTACAAAAGTGGACAGTAGAAAACACTGTTTGACATCGCTGGAGAAAGATTCAAATGGGAATTTCCAGATTTTATCCATATTTCTTTTTGAGGTTAAGAAAACCTCTATTTGGTGATAAAGCTTAACCCTTTCCTACACTCAATGAAAGAAATATAAACTGATGACTCATTTGTTGCTGTAGTCAATATTTTGACACTCAATTCAATAGATTAAAATACAATTCTTGGCGATGGAAAGTTGAATGTGAAACGAGTTCAATTAAAATATTATACAATCAATATAATGCAATGTAT
Source organism: Drosophila repletoides (assembly GCA_018150835.1). NCBI lineage: Eukaryota > Metazoa > Arthropoda > Insecta > Diptera > Drosophilidae > Drosophila > Drosophila repletoides. The sequence goes on from JAECWQ010000100.1 coordinate 7,186,140, forward strand.
TTAACATCTGCATTATTTATTTATTTATCATGGCAGCGCATGGCAACCGCAAAAGAAAAACAATAAATTTGATTGTTTGCACATTTATCATATAGACAAATTTTATTTTTTATATATAAACCATTTGTGATTATAAAAAACAACTTCGCAAATGCAGACAAACCGCACTCAGTCAGTTGTATGCATAAATAATTCATAACGATTTTATTTGCATGCAAAATGAGTTAGAATAAAAAATATATAAAACCAAACAGTGCTGCGCTTTTTTTTTGTAGCATACTTTTTTGGGCTTGGGAGCAATACTAGAAGCGTAGCGCAGTCAACCTCCCTGGGCAGCCACACATTTGGTTTTATTGTTAGTGCGCTACTCAGGTTGTTGCTGTTGCTGCTGCTGCTGCAGCAGCAGGTTCAAGTGCTGCGGTTGCGCGGATCCAACCGGACTCGGAGCCACAGCGACTGGCATAGCCGCAGACAAACGCGTAGGTGTGGCAAGTGCTGCATCCTGCCAGGGCGCCGGACTCACTGCTGATGCTAATGATGAGGCAACACCGTTACCGACACTGTACCCCTGGGCCAAGTTTGAACGGCATTAGGGAAAGCAGCCGCGATGGCAGGAGCCAACCAGCTAGCCAGCCAGCCAGCCAGCAAGCAGCTCTAGCCACTGTTGACTCAGCAGATTTGTTTTTTTTTTTTTTTCTTTCAGTTTTTTCTGTTCACACTGCACACAGGCTTAGTTAGCTTGCTTGCCCGTGTGTCTTTATTATGTGGCCAGTGGCTCACAGCAGAGTTAGAGTATGGCGTGTGGCTTGTTCGTGTCCTCTGGCCATTTGCGGCTCATAAGGCATAAACTTTCAAGTGGCCAACAGCGCACCGGGCCCGATTCGCTGCTGACACGCTGAAGGACAACTTTTAATTGAGATAAAATGTAAGCCTCACCGCTTTCCGGGCTAGCCTTGGCCAGGTCCTGGCCATCCAGTCCGGCTCCAGTGGGCTCAAAATCAGCATCAGAGTAACTTCTAATTTAGTGGCTGTGAGACAGAGTCCAGTTCAGCCAACATGTAAATCAGCGCACTTTTCTAGCACCTTCAGCTGGGTTCCAACAGCTCCAGCTGCTGTTCTCTGGTACGGGGACCTTCCTCTCGGACTTTGTTTGCATGACAAACTTTGTGTTGTTGTTGCTGTTGTTGTTGTTACTGTTGTAGTTGTAGTTGTAATTTGTGTTTGTGGCCATAAAGTTTGCCGGTTGCCCGTATGCATGGCCAGCCAACAAAAACATTCAATTTTTATATAGTTTTATTTTTAAATTCTGTGTTTTCCCCAATTTTTGTTTTTAAATATTTACTGTATAGTTGTTTGTCATGCTTTTGTTGTCAAATTAGCAAAACTTTTCGCTGTTGGCTGTTGCCTGTTGGCAGAGCTGAGCTAAGCGCTGCTGCTGAGCACGTTTAATGATTTTGACATGGTATCCCATGGCTCTCCATGGCAACAGCAGCAGCAACAACGGCCAAGCAACACCTCATTAATACACACTCAGACTCAGATTGAGCCACACACATGGCATTACACGTAAGCGAACCGAACCGAACTGAACTGAACAGAACCAAACCTTACCTAACCGTAATCGTACTGGTAACCGCAGACTTGTGCTGAAGCAGAACCTGCTCTTGGCCAAGTGGGAGCACATCTTAGTCAGTAGCACGCACACCCACAGCTGCCACATAAGAGCATTTACTGAGAAAGAGGCACAATCTCACAATTCAACTGTAATTAACCAAATTAATGCACACTTTGGCTTAGCTGCACAGCAGACAGACACCTTTGGCCAGCAACTGCTAAGACTTTCAAGTGGCTCTTAAGCTGCTTTAAAGGCCAAAATTAGGTATAATTTGAAGATTTCACTGGAAACAGTTCGTACCAACGCTTTGCGGGGTTTATTTAACACAAATCATATCTTCTGTGTATTTTTACAATAAATAGAACAAATTCCGGCAAGTACTCAAATTATCAGCTTTCGCCTGGAATTTAATTTTGTTGGCAAAAGTTTTCGTTGCCTACTTTCCAGCGCTTGCCTAAAGGTCATCCGGCCTGCAAAAAGTTGCTGCTAAAAATTTATTACCAGTAAGCGAGAGCTCAACTCGAGAGTGCAAGACTAGAAAATACTCTGTAAAAAGGTCGATAATATTGTTACCTAAAGCTAGAAGTAAACTAAATAGTCTCTCTTTGAAATAGAAGCCATTGCAGATGGATTGGGCTAGCCACGCTGTTCAAGAATATATATTCTTTAAGGGACTCTTCTTCGACTGTCTTTTTAATTAATTTGCTCAGATTTAATATACTCCATTTATACATTTTCCTAGGAAACAGAGAAAGAGCATGCCAATGCAAGTGGAGTGCAGCAGCCAACCATTTATTATCGTATTAAAATTCTTAAATTCCTTACCCTTCCTCATAGTCAGCATCATCATCATCATCATCATCATAGTCATCATCATATTGAAGCAGGCATTGCGGAAATAACAAATTTCTTGCTCGGAAATTAATATTTCCATTTTATAGAAAAACTTTCCATTAAGGCTTGCCAGCCACTAAGTATTTCTATTTATGTGTGCATCTTCAAGAGCTGCAGCTGGTTGAATTGCAATCTTTAGCTTCTTCTCATTTCATAAATAATTAATCTGACAAGCCCTTTAGGAAAAATGCCTTTTTCATTAAGCATTGAAATGCTATGGCAAATAGTAATGCTAAGTAATAAACCCTTTGCAGTGTATAGAAATGGGAGATTAAATGGTTTTCATTTCCATGGCTGCGGGTGGTCATCGCAGCGCTTGAAATCAAAGTTCAACGAGTATCAAATTCCGGTTATATAGAGTCCACTCTAAATTGTTGCCTCATGCAATTCAGGCGGAGCAAAATACAGAAAAAAAAAAAACAGAAAAATGCAGCCAAAGCCGGAAACTGCCGCGCCAAATTGAAAGTGTGGTTAGGCTTGATATAGGAACACAAACACACACACACACTCACACACACCAGCACCACATACATCACACATACACCACACACACACACGCAAAAGAACAAAAACAACACGTTCAGAGTTCACAATTGGGAACCTCGTGTGCCGCTTAAAATGTGCAAAATTGACCAAGGAGGAAAGTGAGAGAGCCGCAGGCTCAGTTTGCTCCATAGATTGCACTGAAATTGCTTCCTTGGCACGTGTTTCATTTAACAGCAGCAGCACTAGCAGCAGCAGCAGCAGCAGCATCGGCAGCAGCAGCCAAAATATAGAAGCTGCTTCTGACGCATTCATTGTGTGGCTATTTGATCCACAAAAACACTACACGAAACTGTGGCACAACAGCCAGTAATCATCTATTACAAGGTCGACAAAAGGACCTCGCAGCAACTACAACTACACTCAACGAAATTACTTGCAAAATACTTAAATGGCTGAAATTTCTTTATACCTTTTGCTGCATTGTTTTGCAGCTTGTGTTAGGTTAGGATATATCCAGTTGGTGCATGGAAGTCCGTAATCTCTTTCAATGGAATAATACTACTTCCGACTATAAAGGAAATGAATATACTAAGTTTTGCTTTAATATTTGTACTAAAAGAATCAAATTTTAGACTGAAATGTCAATTAGATATTCCTCGTTTTCCTTGAAAAACTTTTCTTATGTTTCTTGGTAAAGTTGCGAGAAAAGGTAAAGAAACAGACAGATGGATAGATAGGAGGAGAGACGGAAATGTCTATGTAGTCCCATCTCATAATCTTGATCAAAAATATATATATTTTATGGAGGGATATCACTTCTTTACACATTTCGTAGCAAAGTTAGAATATCCTCTGCAAGGGGTATAAAAATATGCTTCCTTTGTTTGTCTTAGCAAATCATTTTAATACGATATTTTATTGTTGAAAGCCATTTTGTTGATGCTTTATTTTATCAAAGTAATCAGCTGACAAATTAATTGAAATAATCAATTATTTTATTGAAATACTTTGAAATTCGATAAAATGTCAGGTCTTTAGTCTAGCCACTTGTGATATTTTTTAGAATGCTATTTTCTGAGTGTAAGAAGAAGAGACGAGTGAAACTATGGCATGCGTGAGTTTTAAGCCGCTTGCTTATAAAATAGACGCCTTTTATGGCTAACACACGCACACACACTCACACACTCACACACACACACACACACACAACAACCAAGAGAAGAAGCCGAAAATGACAACGAAGTGAAGCAGAAGGCAATTATTTTTATTTACTGCCCAGACGCGCACTATGGCGCCAGTATTATTATTGCTCATGTTGTTCTTATTGTTGTTGTTTTTGGTGTTGTTGTCGCCGCCGACAACGATGCCGCCACATAAGCCGCATCATTGTCAGTTGCTCCGCCTCATCAACGCTGCCGTTCCCGTTCCCCTTCCCGCTCCTTCTCCCCTTCTCGTTTCCCTTCTCGTTCCCATTCCCATTCCGATTGCCGATCCTTTGTCGTGCCATGCATAAGCAAATTACAGTCGAGAGTTAATTTTTCACTTGCTTAACGAGCGGAAGTTAGCATTTTGCACTGATTTGAAAATATGTCGCTGTTTGTGGCATTGGCGTCGCCACTGGCAATGCCAAGCCCCCAATCCCCCGCTCCCCGCTTCCCTCTCCCATACAACCCACGCACTCCGCACTCCCCACTTAGTCGAGCCCATTTAGCCAAGCCAAACGCGCCCCCTCCGTCTGGCCCAAACTCCAGCATCCATTTGTTAATACGCGCATTCATATGTGTAAGTGTATCTGTGTGTTTGCCTATTTCAACTGTGATTGTTTGTCTGTGGCAAATGAATGAATTGCTCGTCGCTTCTATGGCAAATATGCCAATTTTGTGCCAGACCCATTCCCTCCATTAACTCGATTCCCTCGACTCTCGCTCCATATAAAAATGTCAGCCTCATTCATTGACATGTGCCGTCTATTGTAAGATGGTCCTACGCTCATTTACATACACACATTCACAAATATCCTGTCAATATCTGTGTGTGTGTGTGTCTGTGTGTTTTGTATGGCGTGTTCACTGTTCTGTGCTATGCTCATCAAAATAATCAACCAAAGTTGATGTTTTTTATTTTAAAAACAATTCACATCTGCGCAATTTATGTGACTATAAAAATGAAGTGTCGAGCCCCAAAAAAACATGCAATGCTTTTTTAAAAAGATCAAAGTAACTCGGGTATACTGACTTTTCTGAGAAATATGTTAATAAAATATATTGGCTAAATAAATATACTATAAAAGATCGATCGATATTTGATACTATAAATGATCGGATAGTGGTATAAATCTTTGATTTATTAATTGATATGCAAAAGGAAATGCCTTGAGTCTTATGAGGAAGTCCGTCTGGTGCTGTCCTATTCCTTACTCCTATTTAGATTGAGCATATCATATTTTGAATACATTCTTTAGGATATAAAAAAGGAAGTCCTTAAAAGTCATACCAGAAAGAAATGTTACTGAAAGCCTTCACAGAAATAAATCCAAAATGGAATCCAGAATTCTTTACTTAAGCCTTTCCCTGCATTGTCAAGAGTTAGGGAGTCCTGGAACTAAGTAGGAAATTCTTTCTTTCCCTTTCTTTTAATCTAAGACCAAAGTAAGCTGATCAGTCTTCAACTCTAGTATTAATTATGATTAAAATAGGAGCCCAAGTGGACTTTTTATAGGAGTCTTTAGTTCAACTCACTCCCCAAAGCTACAGGGTATGCTCTAGTCCAGCATTTCACAAAAGAAATTACTTATTTTTTTGCATATTTATATGTTGCTTATTTTATGTGTGTTATATAATTTCCCTGATGTAAGCAGCAACGATAACAATTTAGTTTTGTTTATGTGTCGCATGTAAGCACAAATTTTGCCAAACTAAATAGATGTTTTCGGGTATTTGAAGCATTGTTCTAATCATTCCATTGTTCTCTCTGTGCTCTGTGTAACTTAATTATTTTATGTTCATTGTTCATTTGGTAATACAAATTGTTTTTGAGTTTATAATTAACTTATTGAGATTGTATCTTATACTCGTCAGAGTGTGGCCAAGAGTTTCGAGTTTCTTATAAATTAATTCATTTTGTGGTTCCTTAACTTAAATATAACAATCAATTGTTGCTTCTGCTGACTGGCTGGCTGGCTTATCGTGACAATTTGTTGGATCCTGAACCTCTCATGAATATATTAATTTTGTGCTTTTTGAACATAAATGCAACAATCAATTGTTGCTTCGTCTGGACATGGTCAAGCGTTCAATTAATTTACCAGCACACAACGCTCGATAGAGCCAACGTTTGCATATCACAGCTCACATATGTGAGTGTGTATGTGCATATATATATAGGCTATATATACATATACAAACATATGGAGTACAATAGCGCCTGCAGGCCGAATAACTGAATACTTACTACATGTGTGGGTGATTGTCTCCTGCCTGAGTGCCTCGAAGGCTTGAAACCGACTCAACTCCGCTCGGCTCGGCATGGGGGCCTGAGAGCTCCGACTGATTTATGTGCTCTACGTGTGCAGCTGTGATCGAATTTCCAATCATGTTTACTCACACTCACACACACACACACACACACACACTTACACTCCTATAAATACATGCATGTGTGTTTATTTCGCTTGGATAGAGAGGAGGAGACAAAATCCATGTAGTGACGATAGACACGCCGCCAACTTCGTCGATTCGTTGGCCAGCAAACGTCGGCGTTGTCTGTCGTCTGCCGTCTGCTGTCTGTTGTCTGTTTCTGTTGTTGGCTGTGATAAAAGCAACAGCAACAACAGTTACAACAACACTTACAACAACAATATTACCATCAACAGTACAAATGAACATGAATTGCATCGAACAGGTGCCGCACATGACTTCATTTTCTCGGTTACATTTCCCTGCGTTGTTTATTGTCTGTATAGCTCTCTCCACCCCACACCTCTTCGATTCCCTCTCGCCTTCTCTCTTAGCCATCAACCTTCCATTTCACCTTACCATTTGGCATATGCTATTGCTTTGCTACTAGCCGTATTTATGTTTTCTCTAGCAAATTGTGCGTGCTATGCATTTGCTAGCCCACAAGTGAGAATTGAAAATCAGCATTGGAAAACTTTTTTCACTTCCCATTTCTTCTTGTTCATTTACAGCGTTTGTTTTTGCCCCTTTTTTTTTGTGTGTTGTTTTGGGCTGACCTGCAAATTGAAAATTAACCAAACTGTTAAGGGAAACAAAAAAAAAAGCAGCTCCTCTCTGTCCCCTCAAGCTTTGACTTTCGATTTATAGTAGCTGCTCCTGCTGCTGCTGCTGCTGTGGCTCGAAATGTGTTTTGCTTCATGGCGCACATTCAGTGTTTTAGCCCCCTTTTTTTGCTGGCTTTTAATCCCCGCGGGCCTCTTAATGTCACTTGCTTTTTACAGCCCCTTTCTGTTGGCCAAGGCATTCGCGCTTTGTGCAGCCCTTTGTTGCTACTAAAGCTACTCTATTTGTTTATTTCTCCAGCCATTTACTACTATTAGTCGTATTTTTTACTACTATTTCAAAAAGGGACTTCTAGCCTCTCAAAGAAGAGTATTCAAAGTTTGCGTGTGGCAACATTCCGAGCTTTAAACAGCTTTGCTTGTAACATTTTCCATTGCCAAAAAATAACAAAAACAAATGCAAAATGTTTTCACGGCAGTTAATCTTCGTGAGCCCCAAACGAAGCGTTAAATGCTTCTGGCGTTCCCCAAAGGTGTAAAAGTGTTGAGTACCCCGAAAATTATGTTAATTATTAAATGCATGCGGCTTTTATTTTAGGCAAATTGAAAGTTATTTTGTGTATGGCATTTTAATTAGCATGCAGCATAAATTTTTATTTGCTAAATCACGAAGCGGCTTCCAGCCCAGCCCCAGCCCCACCACCTCCTCCCAGCAAACCTAGAAGAGTAGACGTAAACGTAAACTTCAAAAGCGGAATGCGCTTGGGGATAGAAAATCTATGGCAATGTGTTTTCCATTTTATCCCGTTCTATGTTGTCTACAATTCTATTTCAACCTTTTTGTTCTGGCGGAAAATCCTTTGACGCCAGCAAAGCAAGGCAAAAAAAAAAAGAAAATCAAACAAAAAAAAAAAAAAGTACGGAAAAACTGGTGCTTTTCTTCTATGTACAAAATGAAATTAGTGTCAAAATGTTTTTGCGCTGGCTGTGACTGAATTTTCATGCTGTTTTATACCGGAGCCACGCCCCAAAGCGTTTAGCGCGCCTCAGACACGAGAAGAAAGCGAATGAGCGAATGGGCGATAAAATGTGCAAAAATGTTGAATATAAAACAAAAAAAAAAAACCTCTAAAAAAAAGACAAAAAACACAACATTGAAACAACAACAACTACGGCTATGCTACAACAAAAAAGAGCTATTTCATTCAATGTTATTTTGAGCTTAAAGCCAAAATAAAACCTGACATCTACCAAAAGAGTGAGAGTGGGCGTGGGCGAGGGCGTGGGGTGGGTCTGGCAGCAGCAGCAGCAGTTTTTGTAAGTGAAATACAATTTTTTGTGACATGGCTTAAATGCTTGTCCTTCATCGTCTACCTGGACGTCAGGGCTCTCAGAACTGTCTGTATTCTGTCTTCCTTCTACTCGAACCTCCAATCTACTTGCAGTCTTTCACAGTCACAGTCGACAAAGGACTGCAGGTTCCTGCTGGCTTCTTTTTATTATCAGTTGTAAGCGAGTGAAAGGCGTTGCCTAGCCGCCTGTTGCACAGACAGCCAGCAAACAAATAATTCCGTCATCATCTGCGCCAATTGCAATGTGAAATGTTTATGTAATTTAAGCTAAAATGACCACAACAAAATAATAATTTTTGCCCCCCCTGAAATTTCCAGTCACTCGACTTTAACCAAAAGCTCATTTACATTATGCAAATGCAGCTACAACATGTTAACCGCAATATAAATATGCCATAGCCTTTCAACGTGTCACTGCAGACTGCACTCTGCACTCTGCTGACTGCTGACTGCTGACTGCAGACTGCAGATGTCTGTGGCAACACGGCGTATGCGTATTAAGCCAAAATTGCATAATAAAGTGACCGCATATAGCTTTAAGTTCGTGTTTATGCATACATTTGCAGCCATATGTGTACATACATATATTTATATATATTTGTATATATCTATAAGTCAACGCTGTCAGTGGAAATGATATACAACATAAAATGACAGCTTAAGATTTTCAGCAAAAGCCATTTTAAGCTTCCTGAAATGGAGCACGTGACTTGCACTTTTTTTTCAAATTCGTCTACGCGTACTACTCTATATCATTATATATATATATATATCTTTTTTTTACCAATGAAATCATTTAGCTTCCATAAAGACAGGCACTTTTTTAAAATTGATTCTGTAGCTGCATGAAACTTAACCGATTTTAATTGTATTTTCTACATATAAAAACTGATTACTTCTCATAATTAATTTGCATGCAATAAAAAAAGAGTTTTATAAAATTAATAAAAACATTGTGAGAGCATTTACCCATTCGGCGTGCTCTGAAATATTAGGCATTTCCAGTGACAGCTTTCGGCCATGGTTATATAAGACTTTTGATGTGTTTTCCAACAGCAAAGTTCTTCATTCCCTATGCGATTTTTTTCGGGAAGCTTCAAGTTTATAAAAATATGCAAATCACGTTGGTATTTTTCCCATAGACCAACAAAAAACCAAAAATAAAATCAAAAAATATAAAATAATGAAAATAAAACAAACGCACGCTTGAGTGTCCACTTTATTTCCATTGCACAAATATTTTTTCTATCCATCGATTTTATGTGTCATGTCGTATCCAGAGCAATTCGAGCATTTGAATACTTGGCACCCATTGAAAAAAAAAAAAGAGTTAGGTAAAAAGAGAGTATACTAACCCTATGCAGGTGAAAATAGGGGGAGCTTCAACCACATAAAATATATAAATTCTTGTTTAAAATCAAAAGTGAATCGATCTGGCTATATTCGTCTCTGTGTCTGCCCGTCCACCCGTTCATCCAGACAAATCGAGAAACTGTTAGGTAGATTTTGCATCTGTTTCAAAGGACATTTTATACATGGGTTTTCCATATGGAAAATAGAATCAAACAAGTCTTGAAAATAGGGTAGACTAACTGTATTTTAAATATTCGGTATTTATCGGATAGTTTAATAAATTCACCTAGAAGCATTACTCTATTTACTTTCATGAAGGACTACCCGAAATTCAACTGTCTGCCTCTGAAGGAGTAAAATGTAAAATTTTAAATGGATGCAAGAAAAATGATGTTAGAAAGTGTGCTTCTAGTTTAACTAGGAAATGCTGCTTATACCTGAGAATAGAGTATTTTCTAGTCGTGCAATCTCTGCTGTAGTCTGCCTAAATTTGCGGCCTTCAATAGGAGCGACACGCCAGCTGGCTGTATTGGCTGGAGAGGCATGCAACTAGTTGCAAGTACAATTCGCGCATAGAGCTGTGCTACAGCAGCAAACGTGGCGCCAACTGCTCTCTAAGGACTGAAGGCATCCTGGCCATACTAATACGGACTTATCTGTGTGTGTGCGTGTGTGTGTGTGTGTGTGCGATGTACTCGTACTTTATATATTATGTTATTTTGCTTGATTTTTATTTCGGTGCTTTCTTCATTTGTTACGTAATATCAATAACTCACGCGCAGCTGACACATGTAATAATTCAATCGTGCGGACAACCATTAAACAAGATTGATGATCTCTTTAAAGCGTGTTGTATACAAGGATACAAGGAAGCAGAGCCAAAGCAGAGCCAAAGCAGAGCAGAGCGGAGCCTTCGCTGAGCAGAGAGCAAATCCAATTCATAAACCAAAATCAGCAGCAGACCCATTGGCGCCTTTAAAGTTTGGCTACTTGTGAAAAATGAATTCTTTGGAACAATTAACAGGCAGGCCAAAGGCAAACAAAGTATGTGGATGGAGTAAGAGTATCTTTTTTGCTTATTTATAGGCCACACACTTCAGAGCGATAAGCATTTTTATGATTGATGAACTGGCAGCCACTGGCTGGCTGTCTGTCCGTCGGTCTGTCTCTCTGTCTGTCATTCATTCAGTCATTCCTTCATTCATTGTTCAAATATTTTGCTGTTGTACATCGTTCAGCCGCAATCCTCGCATTTTATGGCAACCGCAGATTAGTTGAGATTGCTTCAGCGGGAGAGAGAGTAAAAAAAAAAAAAAGACAGGCTACAAATTCCGTAGCTGTTAAAAAGCTAACATCGTCACCTTTGGCTGTATACTGTGCCGCATAAATATTTACGGCTGACATTCCAGGCGCAGGCAACAGGCAACAGGCAGCAGGCGTCGGGCGTCGTCAGACAGACAACTGGCAACTGACAACAGGCGCCAGACAAAACGTCAACTGTGGCAACTGTTTGAGGAGCTAAATTGAAATATCCTCGGTCTTGGCATTGTTGCGGCCAGGCTTTGCCTTGCCTCTGGAAATTCATTATGAAAGGTGTAACAATGCCATGGCAAAGTAGCTAATAAAAGCTCCAATCTGCAGACCCTCGGCTCTCGCCGCCAAAGACAAGAGGCGAACCGAGACTGGACGGCAAGGGAGCTGCTCTGTAGCGCTGGTGGTATGCCGGATTGCCTGCTACCTGCTGACTGCTGCCTGCTGCCTACTGCCTGCTCCCTGGTTGCCTTGTTTACTGTCATCATAATTATAAAAAGGGTTTTATACAGCCGTCGTACAAAAGCAGCAAAAGGGATAAAGGCCAGGTGAGTTGTCGCTTGGGATTTTAGGCGTTTGGGTTTTTATTGTCGCTCTGACACCGTCGCACCCATCATCAGTATTATCATCATCACGACCTTGGGTCGACAAAAGGATTAAAAGTGGATTATCTTAATATGTTGACAAGATTCTGATTAAAATTGTGTGTATGTGATCCCTTTGTCTGGCCAACTAAAAATACTCGCCAGCACACAAAAAAACAAGGACAAAAAGTATCCTGTCCAACAAAAAAATATATTATCAATTGTTTAGTTATTGCTACACAAGATAAAAATGGATAAAAAAAAAGTTTAAATTTGGAACCTGCTTCAAATCGGAGGACTTTAAGGACTTTCAAATTAAATACTGTTTAAGAATCGCAGGAGCAACAAACATTTATTTTTGTATTTCTCTTTTAATGTTGCAGAGCTGCGGGCTATCACAGAGCAAAACAATATTCTTCTTAATTGACTTTTATGCGAAAAAAATTAAATAGCTTCAAGCAACAATTTCACATTTTTTAAATATTAAAAATAATAAATCACAACAGTTGCAGCTGTCAGACTTGCAAATACCCTGTAAATAGCATCTTTATCTATTTCCTGACATCATCTACGCTCAGGCCGAGCTGTAAGAGATAAGAAGCTTAAATTTCGAAAGAAGATTCATATGATGTTGAAAGTTTCCACTAAGAAGGGATTTTGGGCAAGGTTATCAAGGTATTTGTGTTTCCCATTTGTTTTTTAAATACTCCCCTAGGTCGGGCAATTATTTCAAACTCATTATTATATATTATATTCATTACCAAATAGATATTTCGCTATTTATTACGTATACGCATAGCAAGAAATGCTTCTTTTTTTTTTAAATGTGCAGGGTATACAAAAACGCATATGACTTTTGCAGTCGGTCAAGTCTGGCAGCCGCATTTGCTTTTTATTTTTGTTTGACTTCCGATAAATGTTGTAGAGACAAACAAACAAGCAAACAGTAAAAATATATACAATTAAGTAATTTTTTCTTCTTTTTTTTTTGTATATTAGTATAAGTATTTATGGAATTATTCAAGTGCTTCCGTCTTCAGTAAATTCAGAGCTTAAACGATTTGTCAACAAGGCAGACTTAAGTGACGCCATAGAGTCATAAACTACAAAGATACTAAAGGATGTGTATGCATATCCCCATAGCTCTTTTGCCTCTTTTATATTCTATAACAATTGCAAGTGGGTAAAAAGAATACATAAAACTATCGCCAATTGCGGAAGGAAGCTTGTCGAACCCAAGAAAGGGTATCAGCTCAACAGTCTCCCTAATGAGACTTATGTACAACCAGATTAACTTTGATTGATCCTTCAATTTGATACCGAAGTTTCTTTATTTAAATTGTATGATAACTTTCAGCATATCCTGCCAAATCGATTAAAATTACAGATTACTTCAGAGCCTTTGTTAGCGACTCGTGCACTGCAGAGTATCCGCTTAGTCGAGCAGCCTTGGAATTTTTTATATTTTCTTGACTCAATCCGGATGACATCAGTGGATGCTGTGATAGCTAGTGATGCACATAATTGACAATCCAGTCAGCCAACAGCGGCAGACAGACCGACAGACAGACAGCCAATGTCAGTTACTCAGTCTGTTTTAAATCATGCAGGAAAATTATAAATATATATGTACTTATATATAGAGCCAGAGATATTATGACGTCATTGTGCAAGCTTAAAGATAAATAAACCCACACATGAATAGATACTCGCTTAAATGCGTGGAAAAGTATCTGTAGCTTGCTTAAGTCATATTTGTGAGTCAATTTCTACACAGAGAGAAAAGAGCCGCTATTAGAAGAAGTCTTTAATTGAGAATAGTAAAATCTGGAACAATTCTAACCCGAAACAGAATAAAAGTCATAAATAAAGAATTCATACTTGATCTTCTATTAAGCTGATAATAGAATAGAATTTTACCCCCCTGCTTCTGTTATTGTTTAGGTTTGAGTTAAGACCAAAACTCATGATTTTTTCTCCCTGTGTAGCTGCATTTTGGGAAACTTGTAAATCCCTTAATTTATATTCCATCTTTCGGGTCAAAATATGCCTGTTTCAATCCGTTTCGTCAGTGAATGTCTGACGTCAAACGATGCGTTTGAAAGCTAAAGATTTTCAATTAAAACTACTTTGCCAATCAGCATGTGAAAGCAGTTAGATAGTCTTACAGACAGACAGAGAGACAGACAGACAGACAGATAGACAGAGAGAGAGAGAGAGAGAGAAAAAGAGAGAGCGAGTAACTCTCTCTTCGTAGTTGTTTCTCGTTTTAGCCTAATCGCTGCAACATTGCAACTGTAATTATGAACTTTAATCGAAAAAGTTTTTACAACTCATTGCTCAGTCCTATGTGCAACTCACTCACACTCACACACACTCACACACTCACACATACACACACACATACGTTCTCCCATACGCACATAGACAGCTGTCTATCTCTCAAGACAAATGCCGAAAATCGTTTAACACATTCTCACAGACTTTCCTGCAAAACTTTAGTTAAAGTAAATAATTTCCAAATTCAAAAAGGATGAATTCTAGGATACCAGAAAATTGCAATACAGACTAAAGTTACAAATTTCGTGAGTCTATTAGAAATTAAATTGATAAACAAATTTCAATAGTTTTATAGTAAAAGACTGCCCAACTGGTAGATACTCTACTCTACTCTCTCTCTGTCTCTTTGTGAGAAACTCTGTCTCCTTCAGCAACCTTTTATTATTATTAATTGCATCTCTGATTAGTTAATAAAACATTTATAGATTAAAGAGACTTAAAGCTCTCCCAAGCTTACAAAACTTTCATATTAGCTGCCTGTTGGGAATAGCATAAGTACTAAAATACCAATTTAATTGAATCTATTATGCAAATGCAATTAATACTCTTATATATTAATCAATAGACAAGAAAATGGAGTATGCATTTCATAAGCTTCTCATACTAAATTCTAGTTAAATTTAAGTCTGGATATTGGTTGGCATTGTAGCTTCATACACTGCTTTTATTCGTCCTTTGAATCCATTGCACTATTGCCGCCTACAGCTGTTGACTGCATGGATGGTCGGCATAGAGTCCAATATGTTGGTGTTGGAGGCTGAGTAAAACCGAAAATCAAATACATAAACTGGGAACTCTGGCACCAAAAAAAAAAAAATGCAATCCGCATAGGCCACCAGTAGAAATACACATGGGAGAGGGCCTAAATGTTCGAGCCGGCTGACTGCCCTGTCTGGACGAAATTGCATTGAGAATCACGGGCGCGTAACAAATAAAACTCAGCAATTTTTGTGGGCAGCTCGATGCAGGTTAACCTAACGAAACGGCGTCAAAAAAAAAAAAAAATAAAAACGAGGAAAAACTATGATCAAATTGTTGGTGAAAATGGGAAAATGGGCGCATTGCCATACAGGAACATGTCAATCAAGAGTCGCATAGAAAATTTCACTTGATCGCACACCTTCACTTTCAGTTCGCTGGCTTCGTTGGCAAAGTTTTTGTTCGCGCTGCGAGCCAAAACTTGCCGCATCTATCAAAACTTTCGACAGCGCCTGCCGCTTATAGCCGTCTTCAGGCTTCTGTCTTTTGGCTAGTGTCTTGTGTGAGTCCCGCAGTTGTTATCTGCATTTTATTTGGTTAATAAATTGAAACTTGCTGCAAAAGTTTAAGCGTTTCCTGTGCGCTTTTGCCCCATGGCAGGTCACTGCCAAAATCTGTTACAAATACTCATACGATCCGACCCGTACAATTACGAATATGTTGAGGGTTTTCTGCCATGTCAACTAAATTTTGAATATGTCTGCCTTTAATAGGCCTCTTCTCAGTGTTCTGAATAACTCTGAATAACTCTGAAGAGCTCTTAACTGCATTTAATGGACACGTTTTTGGCATCGCTTTAAATCGCACATAGTCACACCACACTCGACACCCACACCCACACACAGATACTTTGCATTTATAGATACTTTTCTACATGTGTATCTGTATCTGTATATCCGTTCGCATTGATAAATGCACAAAGTTTCAGCCCACAAACTGTGGTTTATCGCGCTGCTACGGCAACAACTGTGCCAGTTTTGTGGAACGTGCTACCTTTGCTTAATTACATTTTGTCAAGCAATTAAATGCTCAATAATTGTTTTGTTGGCCCGCTTTAATAGCAGTTATTCAAAGGTCCGCAATTTCAACCTTATCTACCTTATTGATACCCTGTAAACACAACGCGGGGTATATACTTTAGCGCAATGTCGTATCTCATTTAAAGTTGTTCTTCTGCTGTAAGTCGAGCATCAGCACTGAAATCTCAGTAGTAATTTAAATCAATAATAATCTCTCCTTTAATTGGGAAAAAGGATACCTTCCTTTGACTCTAAGATGAGGAATATAGTAGATTTAAGACCGGAAATCCCTGGTTTAAAATTGGTACTGAATACCTAAGTAACTTAATATCGAATGTTGGAGTCTTCATACCAAATTTCCCCCCTCAACTAACTCTTACTTTACCCAATCGTTGAGCACAGGGTATTAGCTGGTCGTCACTTATTTGTGTTGTCGCATCAGAACGCAGTAAAGGTGCGTCGTGTCTCGGTTGGAATTCAGTCTCAATGCCTCTGTCCGTTTGTCTGCATTATTTATAGCACTGTAATAATGATCAGACATTCATCTTCTTGTTGCTCCTCGTCGTCGTCGTCGTCGGCGTCGTTGTTGGCGTCTCACCTGTCTCACTGTTGTTGCTTTTGTGTGTACTTTTTTTTTTAACCAGACTTCGCTTAATTTTCATCTGGCGTTGCACACGGCGCATGAGTAATGCCTTAAAGTTCGCTTACACTTAATTAATGCCCACACCGCCAGTTCTCTGTATATTGTTAAACATTCCTTTGTGTAAGCTAATATGCTTAAGCAAAATTGTAAATTAACGAAGCCGAAACCAAAGCATCAGAGAGCCATGGATATGTCACATCTGTGACCCGTGGTCCTAGGTGCTTCGCCCAGGATCTGTGTCATGTCCTAGACGCACTCTCTCCCGGCTCGTGTGGTTGACACTTGCATGCTTTTGTATGACGGTGAGTAAAGCAGACAGCTGGAAGCGACAGATACTCGTGTTTTACCTGCCTCCCGCTGTTTCGTTGCCTTTGTTCAATGGCCCTGTTCCTGGTACTGCTTCTATGATTGTCTCTGTTCCTGCTTGCTGCTTGCTGCCTGCTGCCTGCTGCCTGCTGTGTGGTAGAATCAATGCTGATGCTGCTGCAGCGTCTTATTGGTTACAGTGCACGCCGTATATAAATTCCACTTTCTACTTGGCAAGGTACACAAATAAACCTAGAATAACTTTGAAGTTATTCATTTAACTATTTGCTTTGTCACATTTCTTGGAAGCTGCTTGCAGCAAGTGCAATTTATTTATTGGTATTTCAACAATGCCTTTTCAACACTCATTCAAGCTAATATCATTTAACCTTGATTCTATAGTTCGTACTTGAATCTAGTATGAATGTGAATTGATTCACTTCTCCTGCGAATAGGTAGAACATCTTAAGTATTAATGAACAGCAGTCAGGGTGATGCGAATGTTAGATTTGTTGGCTTTAGCTGTGGTAAATAAATATTTCATAAGAAATGGAATAAATAATGATTGAGTTTCCATTTAAAAAGAGTAAATTTTGAATTGACTCATGAATATTTCCATTTATTTTGCCTCTCACTAAGCAACCCGCCAAAACTTTCTGTAAGGAAACACCAATCAATGCCAGTTTCAAACAAATTTTGTGGAAATGTAATTAAGAACAAGGATGAACTAGAAACTAACTATATAAAATTAAGTTTATTCAAGTTCAATAAATATTTTTATTATCAAAAAAAGAAGAAGAAAAGAAAAAGCTGGTAGAACAATCTGCTCCGATGTAAGTAAATGTCACCCAATCCATTAGCATTTTATCGTTAAATTCATTTAACTATGGGCGATGTTTAGCTTTGATTTGACAACTTAGTGCAGCTGTTTCTGGTTTCTGTCCCTGGTTTCTGGTCCCTCCATGCCAGTCACTTTATCTGCTGCATGTATCTGAAAAGTTTTGCAATAGCATTTCGAAAAATACAGCGTACAACTTTTCTTCAAGCTTAAGATCCGCCCTGCAAGACACACGGGCGACGGCGTCTGTCTGTCTGTCTGGTTGGTTGGTTGGTTGGTTGGCTGGCTGACTGGCTGTTTGGCTCCTCTCTAGCCAACCGCACGCTATAACAATTTCCCATAAGAAATTTGCAAACATTCAAGGCAATTAAAACTGTCAGATGGAAATGGGCGAAAGCTGCGAGAGAGCGAAGAGTGCGGCCCACTGATAACTTTTGCCATGGCACATGGCCAGCTAGCCATACAACCAGTCAGCCAGTGAGCCAGTGAGCCAGCAGCCAGGAGCAATGGAGGCAATGGAGGCAATGGAGGCAATAGAGGGCCTGGCAGCAACAGTGGGCCATGGCCAACACATTTTGACCACCGTAGTTGTCGGTGCGTCCTTTAGTCCATCGCATCGCCACTCAACAGTCAACAGAGTCAGCTGGTTCGGTCTATGGGCTCGCAAAAGTTTTCGGCCCACATTAGTTGGGATTTGTGTTTGAGCTTGAATATTGCGCACTCTCTGGTCAGAGTCAGATCGGCGGCTCTTTTGTTTTTGTTTGTGTGGCCATAAAAACAGAAAAAAGACAACAACAAAAAAAACAGAAAAACAAAAAAACATATATACAAGCGGCAACGAGGACAACTAGCAGCAAAAGCAAAGGCAGAGCCAAAAGCAACACCAACAGCAACAGCAACAGCAACAAAGGCAAACAACAAGGATGGCACAAATTAAGTGCACACTTCCTTTGCATATTTAAATGCCCCTATATACTTCCGCTTTGAGTGTAGCACAGCCAGCCGGGCAGCCAGTGTGTGCACATGTGTGTGTGCCATGTATGTGGGTAAACACTTTTTTTTTTTTTTTGTTTTTTGACCATTTGTTTGCATGTTGAACACGGCCACACACACACACACACACACACACACACACACACCAACCAGCCAGCTGGGAGGTGTAATTGGAGGCTGCCTGCCATTGTTATTTGATTTCTAATGCTGGTTGCCATATTTGAAAACTGGCAATAATTTCAGCTTTAATTTTCCATTTTCAGCTACACGAATCTATTGCCCAGATTCAATCGGTTAGCCCGGGTTTCATAAATATATTGACTATTCATCAATTTATTGCTCTGAGGTTAGCCAAGATGTTTGCAGTGTATGCTGATACTCCTTCAATACATATATATATATATATTTTCAAGGCAAGGAGTCTGAGAAAGCACTTGGAATTCTGTATAATTATTATCTATTATAAATTGAGGTTATTGTTAAATCAAATGCTCATACAGCAGCACCAGCTTGCCAATAATTCTATCTTCTTCTAATGGCTAAACGAAGACAACCAACAACAGCAGCCAGTTGCCAGTTGCCAGTTGGCCAACTGAGCACACACTTTTAGTATTAGATATTGAACCTAACAAACTACTTATTTGAATTTGATCCGCTCTGATAAGTAAGGCAAAGTGCCAGATATACTCCAACACGCTTACCTAGCAAATTTCCAGATACTCCTATAAATTTATATATAGATATGTGTATCTGCGTATCTAAAGGATGCTCATAAATCAATAAATTCAGTTGCTACTCGACAGCCTCTGTGCATTCAGACACACAATCGAAATTATTTCCGAATTACTCAAATATTATAAAATTGATAATACTTCAGTTAGTTAGCAAGTTAGTTTTATAATAATCCTTTCCATTCAAGCCTTGTTATTCAATTCAAGAGAACGAATAGTTCATGGTCAGTTAGTAAAAATACTTCAGTCAAAAGGACGTTCAGTTCAGAGGTTCCTCGTACAGAAACGATTTCCGAACTAGCTTGGGCTCAGCCTGCCTTCTTAGTTCTATCTTGTTCATCTTATAGTGTATCCTCTTCTATGAAATATCCTTGTAGTGTCCTCCAGTTCTTGAGGCATTGTCAATTTATCTATTATAAATTAGGTTGAATGCTGTGCTTTAATTATGCCTCAATATGCGCTTGACCACATAATTAACATTATAATTGGGCGGCTCAAAGACTGAGTGCTGGAAAAGCCGACAGACAACGCGTGACTTGGCAGCATTTTGGAGGCTGTCGCGACAGAAGACTAGGCCTAGGACTAGGCCTACAGCCGACAAGGCTTGGTACTGATGTTTTCAACTGCTTTTAATTACAACGTTGACATATCTAAGCTGCTTTCGATAGAAACAGGGCACGGCTAATAGGATTATGTAGTGCAGCTGTCGAATTGCTGGAGGTTGCTGGATGTTAAATGGATCTAGGCATAGGCCGGGAGTAAAACAGCATAACTGAAATCAAGCATACGCCGCGTTGTACGGACAAGATTTATGAGATGGCAGAGAGAAGTAGCTTGGGCTCGGAAAGTGTTGAAAGTGTGCCGCAGAATGTATTTAAAAATAAAATGCAGACGCGATTGGGAATTTCTCTAAACACCCGCCACATGGCATGCATACTTATGCAGGCGACTGTATTTAATGGCCACTATGCGCTGCGTGCAGAGAAAAAGGCGTAAATTTTGCTAATGGCCTGAAAATTGGGCAATTTTATAGCCTCATGAATAAAAGATTTTCATTTTGCTTCAATTACAGCCACACACACACACACACACACACATACACACTCATATATTGAAAAAGACCAGTACCAGCGCCAGTCAAGGATGAAGTCAAGATAGCAACCACACACACATACACACACACACACACACACACTATCAAGCACACACGCACACACACAGAGGCTCAGTCACTCTGACACTGGCACACACATGCGACAAGTTGGAGGCCACAATCTTGGATTTATACGGCTTTGAGTGGCATCGTTCTTGAGTCGAAGACTGCTGCTTGCTTCTAGTTGGTGCTTACTGCGCTGCCTATTTAAAAATTAAGAATATATTAAATTTTAATGCTGCCCAGGCATCCATAAAACCGGCAAGTTATTAGCCACCTTACCACGTAGCGGTAAAACTCAAAGATTCTATGAGTTCAGGGCTTTTAACAGCCACCAAGCGGCAGTCACCTGCTGAGGCATAGTCCTTGCGGCCTCCTGCCAATCGACCAAGCCATTGATTACAAAATTTCCACTTCAGCGCATATTTTTGTGATTAATTTCGCTGTGCTATGATCCCACCAAAAAATATGCATTGTATGGAATAAAGAATATAAATATTTTATGCCGTCAAAGCCCTCTGAAAGAGAGAGAGAGAGAGAGTGGGTGATAGAGAGAAAGCCGGGGAAGGAGGGACATTAATATAGCCATTCAAAAATAAATAAAAATAAAAACCAGCAATTGCCAAACCGCACACAAAGTGAATTTTATTTCTGTTTGTGGCCACAAACGTGTCAGTTTGGACACATGAATGATGAATTATATTTGGTGGTCGCCACATCACTACAATTCCAAATACATATACACACAGCACACATACATAAATATATTCAATATCAGAGCCACAGGTCCGGCAATAAAAATGTTTGCATTGATGAACACAAACTAATAATACTGCTACAGCGAACAGCTAATACACTTTAATCAGACTTTATGGAGGGATGCTGGCAAAAATGTAATAATAAAATATTTATATCGAAAAATATAGTGGAATTTTAGCTAAGCTTACTGAATTGCTAAGGTTTTGTTAGCCAACTAAAAGAGCAAAATTTATGCAAATAAATTCATAATTATCAGCTCAGAAAAGAGAATTATTTATGCGGATTTATAGGGAAGAGAAAAAAGTACGTGAAGTCAAGGGTGCTCGACTCTCAAATACTCTGTAGTGCTGGTTCTTCTGCTGTCTTTATTACTCTATCATTTGGTTGTGGAATTGTTAGTAGCTTCTATCAGTTTGCCTGAGTGTAGAGGGATGTATCCCAGTGAATATAAACTTAAATGGTATTTCTAGCCTATATAGCCCCAGAGATCGACATCTAAATGAAAAGACGAGCATCCAAATGGAGATGCTGAACAGGAATATATATATGTATATACTTATGGAATGAAGGATGCTTTATTCTGCCTCCTGCATATACTGCCACTAACTCAATATACTCCTATCTTTACCGTTTTCCAACGAATGCAGGGATCATAATTAGTTTCGAACTTTGAATAGACTCTGTTATTATAAAAACTGGCTAAAAGCATGAGGCTAGGTAAGTAGTAAAGAGGTTGTAATACCACCGTAAAATCAATTTCAATGCCAAATTTACAGGCTTACTTTTTGGGGGCGTGTAGGGCGTAATATGTATACCCTTTTGCCGTATTGCCCCTTTGTGTTGCACAGTTGCAGGCAACAGAGGCTTGCTATTGGTGACCAGACGGCGGTCAAACCGACTGGCGCTTAATTGAAAAACGTAATTAACTTGCATTTTCTGCTTTCGGCGTTTATTGCCGCTCATTTGCAACCAGCCAGGCTAAAATGGCTGGGAAACTGCCTTCTGACACAGCTGCAGCTGCAGCTGCTGCTGCGTATTTATTTGCGTATGTGAAGTTGAAAGCCAGGGAATGGGAATGGGAATGTGTTTGGGTTTTTGGGTTTTTGATTGGGATTCAGATTGGGATTGGGATTGGGATTGGAATGGAGTACGAAGCATGGAGGCTGATGGACGCTTGTTAATTTTGGCCGCAATACGTGCGCCATCCATTGACTGGCTGCAATCGAAATCAGCGGCCTGCAAATGCCTGGGCCTATGGCTATGCCTGGAGCCACTCTCTGTGTATGTAAGAACTTAAATTTGTTGGCAAACTTTAATGCCAATAAAACTCAACAAATTGGCTTGAGAATTTTTCGCAATTTCATAAGAATTTTAAAATGATTTCATTACAATTATATACATTTTAGTAGCAAAAATGCAATATAAGCAACACAAAGAGAATGCCAATTCATAGGAATTCATTAAAGTTTGAGCCAGGCCAATAAACTGTGGACCAACTTGGATGCTTGTTGCCAAGGCAATATCTCTCGTATTTCTTGTAGTTATATTTCACGCCTTGAGTTGTAATATAGACGACAGCTGTACTCGCTGGACTCCTGATAATTATTTGCCCGAAAACACACAGCTGCTCACAGGTAAAATGCTAGTAATTAGTAATTTAAAATGTCGCACGTGCATTGAATGGTGAGATTCAAGTAAATACATATATATATATATAGAAGGAGGGAGAGAGAGAGCTACAGAGCATTGATTGGGCGCTTAAGCCAGCTTGCGTAAGGCAAACACGTTTAATTTAATTGTTGATATGGCGACGCTACAAATGAATCAGGCACAGAGACAGCGAGACAGACGGACAGACGGACAGACTGACACGAAGACAGGCAGGCAGCTAGAGACACTGTCAGGCAGCCATAGAGTCAACTTTTCGCTATTTGCCAAGGGAATCGGCTAAGAAAATCCAAGTTGACTTTAGCCTGCTGTGCGACAGAGCCGCATGCTGCGTTCAAATAAGTAAACATGATGGCCCAGCCAAAGTTGCTGACTTTACAGCAGAAACCAACAACGACAGCCAACAACCAACAATCAACAGACACAACAACAACAGCAACAGCAACAGCAACAGTAATAGAAAATAATCAAGAGCAAGTAATCTGAGATAATTAACTAAATAAGCAAGCGTCGCCAAATTTGCTGCGACAAAGTAAGACGGCTAAAATATTGTGGTGGGACAAAGCATGCGTCATGCTGCGCTTTTTTATAGCATACTTTTGTGGGCAGACCAACAGTGCGTATGCTTGATGCATTGAATGTGAAACAGACTATAAATAAGTGAAAATAAATAGGAAAATGGTCTGAACGTTTCGTTATTTACCTTTCAGCTTAATCATGTTGATCCTAATTAGCATTTTCCACTTATTTCGCCAGACAATTTCCGAAGTTTCTTAGTCAATACAGAACAACTGTCAGCTCAATTAAAAATATATTAATCATACGCCTCGTAATTATGCGACTGGCAACCTTATTGCCCCTTAATTATTGTATCTAAATTAATTAGCATGCTTCACAATTATTGCTGGTAATTTGTATTAAATATTTTTATGCTTAACAAAATGAAAATTTAATTAACTCTCAGCGCTCCTCACTCAGCTACACATAAAAGCGAGAGCGAAGCAAAGTTTATTTATTCATTTTTCAAATTATAATTAAGTGAGTTAAAAATAATTTTAAACGAGTGTACAACCATGCGAATTACGTTAACAATAATAAAAATGTTGCCAGACTTCGGCTTGATGGATGGAAAAACAGAGAGAGAAAAAAGCAACACGTGCAACTGAGGGGCAAGTGGATTGGCCTAGGGCCGCATCAGAATTGGTCATTGATTGAAAATATTTGAAGCGTTCTCCGGCTAATAAGGGAGAAATTATTTGCTAATTTATTTTTAGAGCTCCCTTTTGTGGGTAGCTGGCAAATCAGCTTAAAAAAGATTGTTTTAACAAGGAGAAAAACAATGCGTTGCCAACCCAAAACAACAACAACAACAACAACAACAAAAACGAAGAACTTGATAAAGCAAAATAATTGGGGTCAGCCAAAGGGTGTAATTGAATGCGCTACAATATAAAACAGAGCTCAAACAGAATTAAGCGCAAAGAAATTTATGAAATTCATACTTCATAGATATTCCTTTTTAAACAAGAAATCTATAAAAAGTGCTAAAGATTTAAAATAAAAAATTAAGTTAATAAATGTTTTATTTTTAGTTAGAAATGGTGAAATAAAGAAATCTGTGGTTGAATCAAAAGTTATTTGATTCTGAATTCCAAAAACCTAGTAAGAATTTCCGGATTTTATTCAGTTTCTATACTGAGTCGACCTGGAAATAACCCGAATTATCCTGATTCGTACTTCATTGAATTCTTTAATGAATTCTTTAATGAATTATAATGAATTATACTGAGATTAAGATAAGAATTCTCCTTCTTGATTGGAGCTCAACTAGACTTATCAGTTCGAACTTGAATCTTGTATGAATAGCGATTGATTCACTTATCCTGTTCTGACACGATTTAAAATGGAAAACTATGAATTAAACTGAATCTTTTAAGTATCATTTGAGCTAAAATAAAGAATTGTTAACCTCAAATTGAACAAAGCATTTTTTTCCTGTGCACATAAAGAATTGTGATCGCTGCAAAAATGATGAATAAAGTTTAAATATTTACGGAATTTATATATTAGAATATTTAAATTTAATTGTGAACACAGCTCCGCTTAAGCTGTGGGCAAACGAGTAGTTGAACTGTGGTTATGACCCCAGCGAATGCTTTTAATGTAGCGCTCTGAAAGTCAGCTAAGTTAAGTCGCCTCCAGGCCCACTTTTCCATTTTTCCACTTTTCCATTTTTTTTTTAAATTTTTTGTTTTGCTACTTTGCATTAACATTTTCTCAGCTTTTTTCTTGCTGGGGTGGTGTATACGAACGAGTAGCCAGGCAATTTTCTGCTTAATAAAAATTAAAAAAGGGTTCTGAGCGCTGCACAAAGTTTTTCATTAAGCTGCAAAGCGGCATCAGCCACGATGACGATGACTATGGCAACGACGCTCAAAATAACAACAAAAATGCAGTTGAAGCTTTATGGAGTGGGAGGAGTTTTTGAGGAAAAGGACCAACAGCAGCAGCAGCAGCAGGAGGAGGATCAGGCGCAGGATGAGCACTGGAAAAAGGCCAGGCCAGGCAAGCCAAATGCCGCAAATTGTGTAATGAAGATAAATGTTTATCGCATTTAAACGGATGGAGGCGTGCGTTTGCTTTGGTTATAAGGCGGGGAGGCGGGGAGGCGTGGCAGGTTGCCAAAAGTTGGGAAACGCAAATTTCTACGCTGATTATGGCAATAAAATCGATGATAAGCGACCCGAGTTCCAGCAACAAGCACATTTTTTTCTACCTCCCATGCCAGCCATATCAGGCTTAATTTGAGTTAGGTCAAAAACTCGTTGACTGCCAACAAAGTTTCTGGATGCACGTAATGCCGATAAACAAATGAATTGGCTAATGTATTGAATGAAATTGATAGGGTACAACTACTGCCACAAAAAAAAAAAATAGAGGAAACAGACGAGGCGAAGCGAGAGGACAAATTGTTTAGTGCAAGTTGATATATTGGTTGGCCTGCAGTCTCATTAGTGGAAAATAATTTTACATTTTGGGCACTAATTAAATTTCATTTGAGTTTGCGGCCAGCACTTTTCACTTTTCCCATTTTCCATTTTTCATTTTCCATTTTCCATTTTCCATTGCGCATTTCGCATGCTTGCATTTTGTCAAATTTTCAATTGTTTTATTGCAATAAATGTAAAATTAATTTACAGACGTGTGTTCAGCTCTGCCCGCTTTGTCTATTTTTCTGTTTCAAATATTTAAACGCTGTTAATTAATTTCTGAAATTTTGGATTCCACAAAGCATTGCTGGCAGCACTTGTAAACACTCCGCATATAAATGAAAAATCTCAGATATAATTATATTATCACAAGATTGGCTTTAGTTCGAGCTTTCATTTAATCAATTTATTATCACTTTAACACTAATACTTTAAAATTGATGTAATAAACAGGTTTTTCTTGGCCTAAACGCTTCTGAGGTCAGAAGAATATTAATTTATAAACCAGAAGAAACCGCTTTGAAGCGTTAAGAATCTTTTCTAAGTAAACCATAAAGATTTTGGCTCATGTTCAGGTTCAGGTTTGGCTGTACTTCTGGTTCAGTTTCATTTAGAAAAAATAGTCTAATATCCAAGTTTAAAACGTATTTTTCTTTAAAATTGAAATCTGCTCGAGCTCAATCGGACTCAGTTCGTGTTTACCCTTCAAGATGAATCTAAAATGGGAGTAGAACCGTAAGAAAGGCATTTTTTCAATTCAAATTCGTTGAATGTCACCAAAATGGAGCAAACGTCTTTATATAGGGTAGAATAATAATTTGATTCAATTTGTAACCATTTTTCATTTACCCCTCCCTCTATCTATATACATATCTATATATATATATATATATCTAGGAGAAGTTTGTGTCAGTGGGTCGACGGTCAATGGACTTGGACAGCATGCGGGAAAACAGAAAACAGAAAACAGAAAACATCAGCACTCCAAGACGCTCGCTCGCTGCGCCAAATGGCTGCAGCAGCAGCCAAAGAGGAAAAGCGAAGAAAGAAAATGGGAAAAACACATGGTGCCCGCAGCTATGTACGTAGTTACATGCAGCAGACAATGCAAAGGTAACAGGCGCATGAAAAGCAGATGAAGAGGTAGTAAAAACATCAGCAGTTCCAGCAGCTGTCTACTATGGATTCAGTCAAAAGGAGTTGCCAAGGAAACGGGAATAGAATACAGACAAAAAAAAAAGAAATGCTCAAATATAAAGAGAGTGAGAACTAGAACCTTGTACGCGGAAGCAGATTGTCAATGGCAGCACGAGGAATGCTTTTTTCAAGTTGCATTCCGTATCGTCTAGTGGTCAAATATCCCTAGCCTCTATGTTGGCATATGCCGCCTAGGGGCGAGAACTAAATGAATGGCCATGTTTCATGCGGAAGCTTAAATCTGCCACTGAATTAGCCGCTACTTGACACTAAATGGAAAACGTGTCGAAATTACTGAAAAAACTGGCTCTATCTGTGACTCGGTTTGATTCATTTAGTTCATTTAATACTCTTTTTATATGCACTGAATAATAAAAGGGGATAAGTTCAAGAATTAGGTACTGGAATCAATGATCAGATCCCGAAATCGATTATCAGAAACCAAGTAAGAAATTCTGGACTCAAGTCAGCTTTTTTCAGTTTCGAAAGTCTTGAATAAAATTCTGTTTCCATCTCGAGTCAGCTTGAAAATAGCCCAAAATTTAACCCTGATTCGTTCTACATTCAATCCCATAGTGAATTCCAACAATTATATTGAGATTAATGTATATTTTTACGTACGCTTCGACCTACAATTAACAATTGAAAACCCTAAATAAGGCATGACATTCTTTCCGTGCAAAAAGAATTATAAATAGAATACCTTGTTACATTTAAAAGAAAGTTATTTTAGAAGAAATTGTGACGTCATAATAGAATATGCTTAGCGACAAGTGCAAAAGGCGATTTGATTTTTGATAGCCCGCATATAAAATATAAAAAGAACACGCTGAAAGACGTATACTTAATAAGAGCGTGAGTAATGCTCAAAAAATAAAGTTGTTTGGCTGTAAAAATAACTTGAGGCATAAACTTCTGCCACATAAATTAGAAGTGCGTGAAATGTTGCCATATATAAATTTAATATGCCGACAGCAGCAACAACAGCAACAGCAACAAAAGCAACAACAGCAACAACAACAGCAACAAATCAAAAGCACTTTTAAATTCGCACGTCGCAGCCGTAAAAAAGTCAACACATTTTACATATACCGCCATATACTTATTTATGTAATTCAGCCGTTTTATTTATTGAATCTTTAGCCAGAAAATTGTGAGCACCACTGCAAAAAGGCACCCACCAAATGGCAATCAGCGTACGAGTATTTTATGAATCTCTTTTTGTTATTGTAGTTATTGTTGTTAATATTATTGTTGTTGTGGTTGTTTTTGTTGTTGCTGTAGACACAATAAGCCACACAGCTAAACACAAGTCATTCACATAAGGCATTAATAATAAGTCCCTAATTCAGAAGCAAAGAGCTCCTGTAAATTGCACATAAAGAAGTGAAAACCGAAATCTGAAATCTGAGATCGGTTTCCGCGATTTGAAAAGAAATTCAAGAAAGAAAGCTAATAAAGAAAGGCTATCTGAGGTGCTGATAACATATCCTTCAGACTGAAAAAACTATTTGAAAATATTGTTATTAAATATATTAATTTACACCGAATATTTATATTCCAGCCATATGAAATAGTAGCCCGATCTAGTCAACTCTCGGCATCCGTTTAGAAAACTCAACCTCTCATCTTTAACATCCTATATCTATGTTTTATCCAGATATCTTGAAAAACCAAAGGATTTCCCATAGCTAATTCTTGCTGTATGAGCTATATGATATAGTTGCCCGATCATTTACAGATGAAGTACTCCGCCTTCTTTAAGGAGAAGTTTGCAGAGAAACATCCAGACGGTCAGGCGAACACTCGTCTCATCAATAATATATTGTATATATTTTATGGGTTTCCCCGGTTTTCACTTTAATATGATACATGTACAGCATATTTAATGGGAAACGGAGAAACCTAAGATAGAGAGAGAAAAAAAAAAGTATACTCCTGAAAGTATGCTACACATTTTGCCATTAGACTACAGTAGGTCTGATAGATTACTATTTACTTATGCTGGAAGCAAAGGAATCTTTTAACAATTGGATGGATTATTTTAAAATATATTTTCATTAGTTTTCATTACTTTCCACATGTGGAAACAGAGCTGAGACAGAGTAACTTCAAAACAGTCCAAAGAATTCGAGATTTTTCACATTTCACATTGAGGGATTTTGATTAGTTTCGCACCAATTGCCGATGAAATAATTTTGCAAATGGACTCGAAATAAAACTTTAAACCTAAAATCTAATGAATAATACGATAAGAGAACAAAAATGAAGGCTGAGAGACGAAAGATGCATCAACAGATGAGAGCTACGTTGAGTAGTGCAGCTTTTATTGTATTTTCGATTTTACTAATGGAAGTATACTACAAAATGTGAAATCAGCATTTTGCATTGCTATTTTGTAGCTTAAATTTTGTTGCAATAACTTTGACTTAGATGTTGTCAATGTCATTGTTTGCAACATTCTGGAGGCAAGACTAAAGAACAGAAAAGAGAAGGCAGCAATATTCGGCAGATAAGACAAATGGAGAAAGGAATAGGAGTAGGAGTAGGAGTAGGTTGCCAAAAAAGTACTGAATCCAAAGCCGACAGCAAGTACTCTTTTGAGATTTGAGTGCACTTTATGTTGGGAGTATTCTAAGTATTCTCTGCCGTGTTGCAAGTTGAATTTGCATGCCACTCACATGTTCAGTGCATGTCGCAGACAATTCGACTTTTCACTATTTACGCATTGTCTGCTGTCTGCTGTCTGTTGTCTGTTGCCTGTTTTGGGTTTTGGGTTTTGTTTTTCCTAATTGAAAGTATTTTTGTTGTTTGCACTTCATTAAACTTAAAGGCCATTGCAGAGCTATAAATGGTAGTTGCCTGCAACAAAAAAAAAGGAGCAGAAAAAAGTATTTGCAATCATTGGAATATTTTAATACAAATGTATTTCACAGCTCAACATTGTTGTTTATGCAGTGTTTGTTGCTGCTGCTGCTGCTGTTGTTGTTGTTTCTCTTTTATTTTTTTACTTTTTTTTTTTTGTTAAAATCCAAAATGCAATCATTGAAATGCATTTTATTTAAGCTGCACTCGGTTATTGCATTTTTGCATACAAATTTGGAAGCTTTTGTATGTGGTTCAAACCCCCAGCGACTTATTTTTATATGCTTACAACTATTGTGCTTCACTGCTCGGGCCCCCAGTTCCCCCCACCCCCCCAATTCCTCCCTCTCCCAGCTCAGTCAGTTTCTCTGTGCAAATTCAATGGCATTTTGTGCTTTTGGAACTTTCAGTTGATTCTTTATTGTCAATCGAACAATAACGAAATCATCAGGCAAGTTACGCCAAACGCCACAGACGCAGACGCAGACGCATCACGGCGAAAACTTTAAGGTACTCCATAGGCAGTCGGAGGCAGAGAGACAGACAGACGGACGGACGGACAAAGAGACAGATAGAGGGACAGACAGACAGACAGACAGAGAGTCAGCGTGACACGCCCCAGCAGTGAGATTTATATGCCCAGGCGATGTGACTCAATCAATGGCATTTGTGTTGTGCTTGAGCAACAACAACAACAACAACAGCAGCAGCAACAACCCGCACAGCGACAACAAAAACGTTAAGGATACGAAGATAAGAAGAAGAAGAAGAAGAGGCAGTAAAAGATCAGACATTCGGAGTGAGACATGCACAGCATTTTGTGTAAAGAAATCAAAAATTTATACAAACTTTGCACAATGAATAAGCAACAACAAAGGAAGCGCACCGTGCCATAGCCATGGCCATAGCAGCAGTGTCCAGGCCAGGCCAGGACGGGCCGGGCCAGGACAGACCAGACCAGGCCAGGCCAAGCCAGGCCAGGACATGCCATACATAGCCAGGAGGCGGTTGGAGCTGGGAAGTGGTAACTGGGTGTCGCAGCGTCCTCGTTTCATAGCAATTGCCGAAAATTGTTGCAGTTGGCGTTCCTCGCTCGCTCTTTGACAGCAGCAGCAACAGCAACAACAGCAACAGCAACAACAGCAGCAACAGCAACAATAGTAGCAACACAGTAGCAACAAAATGGACACAGGAACTGTGCTGCAACTTGCAGGCAGCAACAAAAGGACAACAAGGCTCAGTCGCCGGACTTCTCAGGATGTGTATGAGTATGTGTAGACGAGTGTGTGTGTGTGCGAGTGTGTGTGTGCGAGTGTATTTCTACAGTAAGCTCTCTTCCGTGTGCATGTGCAGAGGAGAATTAATTAAAAATTCCGAAAATATCCGGTTAGCTCTTTATAACAATTTCTCATGCTGTGTGAACTTCTCTCTCATCTAGGCCAGAAAACTCCTACGAGTTGTTTGTACTCGCATTGTGCAGCTTTAATGTACTTTGACTTTTAAACTGAACAGGATACTATTTCTAGGCTATTTCCTATTTGAAGACGACTTCTTCATTCCCCTCTTTCTCTCTCTCCCCCCTGTCCGTCTGTCGTAAATTCATTACATTTTTGGCTTTGGCCTTTTGCCAAGTCAAATATGCACATACTCATAGATAAAAATTAATATTAGGTGTGTCTGTTTGTGTGTGTTGGAGGGGTCCTCTTTAATTGAGAGATTTAGATTGAAAAACTTAAATATGAGAATTTTTACACACCAATAATTCGTGCAAAAAATGTGTGTCTTTTTGTTTGTATGCAAATATTAAAAATCAAAATAAATATTTGCATGTTTTCATTATTAGTTTTTGAAGCTACAATAATTGAGGCCGACAGATTTGTAATTTGTAAGTCGAATATTTTATTTGCAGGCAAGCGAACTTAATGATCAAGTTGGCCTTTTGGTCCTTTACAGGATCATAAGGCGGTCAAATAAATTGCAAAAATTAGAAAGGGCCGCACTCGGCCGGAAGTGCTTTTGGCCGAGCATGAAAAGGCAATTTTTCAATAAAAACGAACGGCCCTCGCTCGTTAAAACCAAAACAATTGACCACATAAATTAGCGACATTAAAATGCCGAGGCAGGCTGGCTGGCAGGATGGCAGGATGTCAGGATGTGCAAGCGATTGATTCAATTAATTGCCGAATTAAAAAGGGAATTTTCCGTTAAACGCCAAAGAAAAATGCCCCAAATGACAGAGGACGGCAATATTATGACAAAGTTGGCCAAAGCAAAGCAAAGCAAAGCAAATAATAAACGATTTGTGGGACTGTCGAAAAACTGGGCCAAAAGCGCTCTTGACCGGATCTCTGAGCCCGACACAATGCTGAATGTTGAATGGTGACAGCCGCCCCGGGGCCTCTCAGACACAATTGAATTTATTATGGCATTTCAATTCGAAAAGCATCAATTGAATATAATTTTATCAACGCCCACACACATACCCTAACAATACTCCTAACTTGGCCAAAATGTAAGCGAGTCAGACATACTCCGAGGGCGGCTCAGTTGCAATACTATCATTATTGGCCTAAACCGAAACTATTTGACTCAATGGGCCACAACGCGACACATTTGTAGACACACACACACACACACACACACACCCGCACACACACACATACACACTCATACTCAGTCGAAAGGACTGTTAGTTCAATGCCCTCGGGATATATTTTTTGCCACTTTCGCTAGTCGCTGCTCAGCAAAGTGTTGACTGTCTTTGATTCTGTTTGTCTGCATCTCCCTTTTAGCTCTGCTTTTCCGGAGCTTACATACCACTAAGCTATACGTAGTTCCTTGTATTTGTTAGTATGTTGTCTATCTGGCCGAAACTTGGTTATAGACTGAGCGCTGCTCTGCCTGTCGCGATTTCCTGTGGCCAAATTCAGTCGTTTGGCATATTTCGAAGGCATTTTGTGGAGGGGGGCTTTCAATATCAATAAATTCATCATTTATCTACGATTTATTGGGTTATTAGCAGGTTCAATAGAAATGAAGAAGGCTGAGTTAGTTTCAGTTAATTACAATTTAAATGGCTACGCTAAGAAAAATAACTTTGTTGGATTTAAGTGTTATTTACTCACAACAATCAGTGAAATGCTTAATTTAATTTAGAAAATTATAGAAAACACTAAATAAATTAAAAGATTTGATTGAAACAAAGGCTGAAAATAATCATATTGAGGAGCTGAAGCGGAATTCCAGTATCGCTTCCGTTTAGATTCGAACCTTAAAGATTGTTCCATATTTAAAAATTTGAATTTATTTTGAGTTAATTCAATGAAACTGTCAGAATATTATCATCTGCACTGACTCTAAGAGCTGACTCTAAGATCAACTCAAAGTATTTAAAACAAAATTTGAATTCCTAGACATTTGCTTTAAGCCAAAACCTTAGATTTGGTTCCGGCTCAGCTATATTTTTTGACGTTTTCTCATAGGAAAATTAGAGGGATATCCGGGTTAGAAAACGTTTTACAAACTTCATTGAAAATTTTAAAATTTAAAAATAATTTTATTCTAAGTTTTTCGAATACAAAACTCAAGAATCCTCTTTCTCAACTCTGCTTAAAATGACTTTAAAAATATTTCAAATTTAATTTAAATTAATATAACTTTCAGAAACGTTTCAGAAATTTTAAATACCTTAAGCCAATACTATAAATCATCAGGCGGAGTAAACAGCGCCAGTTAAAACCAAAAAATATGGCTAAAATATTAGCATTTTTCTGCAAATATTTTTGGAATTATATTTGTATGGTCGTAAAGCTGGTCGTATCCAAAAGTACGTGACAAATTCTTGGCCATAACACATAATATAGTGGTCTAATAACAATTAAATGGTAAGCTTCCTATATGCGATGGCAATCATATGCTAGATAAACACGGTCAGACAGACATACCGACATTTATATAAATACGGCAAAGGGGAGAGGGGAAAGGATAAGGAAGGGGGGGGGGAATTAAATGTGCAAGGTCCTTTAACCAGGTCACACTTTATACATAATCATTGCCTGCACGTGCAATAAACCGCAATGTTGTGCGGGAAAAACAACTATTACGCATACGTGCGTGTAATGCCCAGGCCCAGGCCGGTTGGCAGGCATAAAGGATAAAGGACATATGTAGGCAGGACAACAATTGGCTATAATGCATGAGGCATTAACAGGCGCAGCGTTGATTTTTATTTTTCTGTACTTTTTTTCTTTTTTCATTCTCTGTATTCGTTCCGCGTTGTATTATGTGTATCGTTATTAACATGGCTTAATTAGCCACTGGCTTAAATACAGCAAACAGCTTTAAGCATAATTTTTATTATAAAGCACTTTACAACAACTGGATGAAAAATGAAAATACATGCCAAAGATTTAATTCCATTGTAGACACATTAATTCGATTAACTCTATGGCAGCCATTCGATTGCCAATATGGTTAAGAGACTTATATAATTATTATTGTTGTAGTTTACCTATTTAACTGAATCCTCATTCTATTCACTAGTTAATTATCATCCCAATTATGGCTCCATGCTTTGCTTGATTTCCAACAGAATATTATTTCATTGGAGATTCCAGAGAGAGGGAGAGACTGCTGAATAAAGGCTGATCCTTAAACCTCTTAGGAAACTGATCGAAGAAGAGTAACATAGGACAGGGCCGTTCTAACAATCTGCAATAAAAAGGAGCTTGTCTTTTTTTAAGGATTAGCTTAGATAAATATTGAGCCTACAGAAAGCAGTGTCTGCATATTAGCCTCGAAGAAGTATCCTTTGATGTGAGTGCCGCG
The DNA here is from genome assembly GCA_018150835.1 of Drosophila repletoides. Classification (NCBI taxonomy): domain Eukaryota; kingdom Metazoa; phylum Arthropoda; class Insecta; order Diptera; family Drosophilidae; genus Drosophila; species Drosophila repletoides. The sequence continues at coordinate 7,221,060 of JAECWQ010000100.1, forward strand.
CTGGGCGCGCATAATGGACAGCTGCAATGGACGGCCGATGGTTGACCAACTGCTGCGATTCTCATACCAGGAGCTCTCATAAATGGCCAAGGCAAAGTGGGAGCTTTCCGTCTTGACGCACTCGCCACAGTAGCAGTACAGATACAACTGGCCCAGCATTGAGCAGGTGAAGGCGGCATAGAAAAGCAGTTCGGGCTGAGTGAGATTCGCTGAGAGCTGGTAGCTCAGTACACACAGATGCAAAGAGGCCACTATAAATTGTATGGTAATTAAGGGACGAAAACAGCGATTTACTGTGTTGCCAATGTCCAGGCTGTCCTGATACAGTGAGATAATGTGGCCCAAATTGGACTGAGTATCCTTTAAAGTTGCGCCCATAAAATGTCTTATTTTATACTGGACAATTTTAAGCAGAGCGCACAGATTGTGGGTCAGGGAGCAGAAGAGCGTATCCACACAAACTGTGGGCAGCAGGACACCAAATGCAGCGGAAACATTCCAAGCATAGGACACCAAATAGTTGAACACACGACGATTGTCCCAGGGATAGCTGTAATGAGCCGTGCATAGCCGCAATTACTCGGAAATTCTTCTTCGAAAACTCGAAACTTAACTCACATGCTGGGAAATGGCAGCTCCGGCAGCACAGGACCTGAGCCTGCATGAAAGTAGGAATACATCATTCGCACCCAGGGTAGGATGCAGCCCAATATAGCGGCCAGTTGAAAGCAGTTCTTGTATAATCGGCTTATAAATTGTTCCCGCTGATTTTCGTTTTCTATGATCTGAGCATAAATCAATATTTGACTCTCTGTGGGGAAAGAAAAACAATCAGATCAGAATTGTTGCCTTGAGGAACTTTAGCTTGGTTTACCTCTACTTAAAATGCTTTCAAATCCCTTAATTAAGCGTTCAAAGTCCTTATGCCTCCACAGGATCAGAGCAACTTTAAATAAGGCCAGCAGATCAACTAGCCCTGAGCAAAGGCCATCGGTCAAGCGGTCCACATTCTGCAGATGATAAATGGAGAATGCCACAGTTAATGGCATAAATGTAACCACAGACAGAATGCAGAAAATAGTCCTGCAAGGATACATCCAGCTACCACTGCATGCAAATATATTGAAGCCGAGCAGCCGAAAATAGACAGACTGAAGGCTGAGGAACCTGCTCGTTAGCATGTTGCAACTGGAAGTGTTCGTGCTGAAATCCAAGGCATCTTTTTATACGTGTTGGCCAAATTGACGGTGACCATACAGAAATTAGCAGGTGTCTAATTGATAATTAATTGATGTGCACACGGATGGAAAAATACCCACAATTTCTATATAGCCATTAAATAGATACAGCTATAATTTCTCAATCAATAATCAATATGGCTCGTATGAGCCTTAAGGTTTGCATTCTCAGGCAGATATAAAAGTTCATGGAAGTTGGCAATAAGTTTGAGTGCGTTTCGGTTAAATGATTTAATTAAACAATAAATTACCAATCACTTGAAGTATTTAACAATTAGTCAGAGTGTCTGGTAAATTTAGCAGTACGATAAATTTGACAGCAGGTTAACTTTATTGCTTACCTTGACATGAACTTGCTGAGAACTTCGAATTGCCACACAGAGAGGAAAAATCATGAATTCCCGACCGAAGGAGTATCAACTGTACGGTAATATGGATTTGTCTTGAATCAAGCTGAAAATTCTCATTTCAAGAATAAAATCTTGAGAACTATAATCTTAAATCAAGCTTCGATTGTTATGAAAAACCGAAACGAGCTTATTTTGAGAACGAAAATGAAATCAAGCTTAAAAGAAAAATAAACAAATGAGACTAGAAATTCTGGACTTAAACCCATTTTCCAACTTAAAATAAGACTCATTCTACAACTTTGCTGAGTAGAAAGATTAAACTAATTAGTTTTTATATGAAATAATAAAAGAAAGTGTATAAAGATTAATTAATAATATAAATATTAAGGCTTATAATTCTGGTTCAAGTGCGATCGATTAGAACTCACTGCCCCTCGTTCAGGCGATTGGTAAGAAGCACGAATCACTTTTGTATTCCGACCCTCATTCAAGCCATAAATAATCCTGATTCAAGACTTGTATGCTTATTCTAAGACCGTTTTCAGCTTAATCCGAGTTCAAGTCTAAACTGCTCTGTTATTTATAATATCAAGTGGAGCTCCAACCATTTAAGCCCAGTTTTAGAGCCATGTTTTTCTCTGTGTGCATCCATGGCCCAGTTCAATGAGTTTTTCATGATGTGCATGCAGACTTAATTGTTTCAATGGAAGGGCAAAACTGTTTATGATAAATTAATTCACCCTGCACATTCACATATTCGAGTGCATTCCGGTTGCAGGCTCATTCCAAAACTCTTTTTAATACAAACAAATTGTATGATAACATGTTGATTTCATCAAAATGCAAATTCAGCTTATTTTGAGTTGAGTTGAGCTGAGTTGAGCTGCATTGAGTTGAGTTGGGCAAAGGTCCTTGCATATCCTTAAGCTTTTACAAATTGTAGATTGTAAACAAGAATAAGAACAAGCAAGATAGCTGCGCATTGTGTTGCTGCTTACTGTTGTTTGCGCAATAAATTATACTTAATTAAAAACAATTAAAAGCAAATCCAATTTTGTTTTGCATAGGGCTAGGACTGCCTGAAAGGCTAGGCTGACCTGCCCACCCCCCGCCCTCTTCTCTTCTCTTCTCTGTTGCTGCTTGGTATCTGCTGGTACAATCGGATTTTGTATTCTGTTGGCAGCATGTGAATTCCATTGCAAATATTTGGCAACATTTCTGGCAAAAACTAAACAAATCTTTGTAACATTTCAAATGTACAAAACTTTTGCCGACCCCTTCCTGCCTGTAGAGGAGTTGGGGCCGAAGGGAGCTTTCTCTTTTACATTGATATAATCTCAGTTTGCTGATTTCGAGAATATATTTTAATTATTCAATGTCTGAGACAAGTTTAACACAAACATGCAGGGCATACAGGATGTTGTCAGTGTCGAAGGTCAGCTGGAAAAGTTAAGCTCAACAGTTGGCCAAACTATTTGGCCAACATGCAATCAGTGGGCAACAAATTCATGCAATTACTGGCCAACATGCAACATGCAATCGTGCCACTTACATAAGTGGAAATGTGGTTGGGTGGTGGGGTCGCTGGTTGGCTGAGTGGTTGGCTGGTTAGGTGGTTGGCTGGTTGGGTGGCTTCAGTGTAGTCGGTCGATTTGCACACATAAATTCGAATTAAAATCTAGGCAGGCAAAGTGAGAAGATTTGACAAATATTGACAGCATAATTAATTATTGTTGAATGCATTTAGTATTTGCTTTTGCTTTTTCTGCTGCTTATTTAATTACATATTAACAATAACAATTTCATTATGCGACTTTTGCGTTTTACGACTGTAATTAATTAAAATTTTTGACAAGAGGACCGCATGGATTTCCTCCACCCTGTCAGTTCCCTCCCCTCCCGCCCCACACAGCAGTGAACAAAAACTTTTCAGCTGGCCCTCTGTCTAGGCGCATAAAACAAAGATTGACACACTGCCACGCCTACTGCTAAAGGAGTTGAGGAGTTCAGTTCACTATATATATATATATATATATAGTATTTTGTAGCACAAAACTTGTTCAAAACTCAGCTGGCAACTGGCAACTGGCAGTAGCCAGCTGACTGGAGAGAGAGAGGACTCTCCGCAAATGGGCATTGGGCAGCGGGCAGTAGAAAAACTCCCTAGAACTTTTTACTCTACGTGGTATTGTTATTGCTCTGCTGATGTTGCTATTGTTGTTGCCTGAATACCCTTCCAGCAGCTTAGAGTTAGCCGGCTTCCTAATTAAACCTGAGACGCTAAGGATTGCTTAATATTTATGATAAGCTATCCGTTTATACTTCTCAATCTGCTCTCCAATTGCTCTGCACTTTTCTTCCTTCTTCACTTTTGCTTTGTTTCTGGTTTCTTTCTGTTCATTTCTCTTCTACATTTCTTGATTTTATCCTTTATTTAATTGAATGACTATAAAATATGCCATTTCTTGCCTTGCTTTTTATTTAAAATGATGCAGAATATAATCATAATATAATGCTTTAATTTGTTTAAAGAAAAAGCGAGTTTTGGTCTGGCATACCTGTCGTATGAGTCATATATTTCAATGAGACTTTGGAGCCTCGGCTCGCCTTGGAAAAAGCTCCATTCACAGCAAAAGGAAATAGAGTGGAGAGAAGATAAACTTCTTTTGATCATTCTCTGGATATAAACTCCTCCCCCAAGGCCTTTTTTCTTATTCTGCCCAATCAAATAGTACTTATTGATATATAAGCAGAGAGTATATTAATATGGCTGGCTTGAGTGTATACATAAATTCGTTCTTTTCAATTGTATTTAGTTTAATTTGCCATTTTGTAGCAGTTGCTGCTGGTCCTGGTGCTGGTGCTGCTGCTGGCATTGCAATGCTCGGACAGCAGTTGAATCCAAAATGAAATACTTGATTTCAGCCTCTATGGAATTTGCTGGAAGCAGCAACTGCAGCAGCGGCAGGCAGGAACAGAAGTTGAGGCGGCGGCAGAGCCAGAAACTTTGCCGCTTGCACAGGAAGTCAACTTGGCATCCTTGCGCCTGCCGACGACGACGACGACGCCAGCGTCAGCGCCGACTTCAACTAGCTTGAATACGACAACGAAAGAAGATGAAGATGAGGCTGAGGCTGAGGATGAGGATGGAGACGCAGGACCAAGACGTTGACTGTGGAGCAGCAGTTTACTTAAAATGTTTAGTGGAAAGTGTTTTAAAATACATTAAAAAGTTCACGGCTGCCATGGCACGCATAGAATTTATGCGAATTTGGTGAACTCTAGAGTGCAAACTTTTTACATTTGCGCCCACCCAATCAACTTAAATATTTGTTTAACTCAGCTGAGCTCCAGAGCTCTTAAGCAGCCCAAAATGTACATTTCCACACCTTCAAACACAATGCCACATACCCTACATATATACTCTATATATCTATATATATATATGTGTATACTGACGGATATATATCTAGGTAAGCGCGGCTGTAATTAATGCCTGGCCAAAGAGCATAGAGGTACGAGCATATATAGTATAACAGTGGAAGAAATAGAACCTGGCAGTAGAGTGTAGAAATTCCAGTAATCTATACACTCGGCTGCAATATGAATGTGTATGTCTCTCTCTCTGAGATACAAATGTATCTGAGGCTTTAACGCGGTTTGCGCTATTTGTGCCAGTCATTTAATGAGCTACTCTTACTACCCATCTCATATTTATGAGAGAGGAAGGGGCAGGAGCAGGAGCAGGAGAAGAATATACTCGGTAATTTTAGATATTCAACGTGGGCGGGCTTTTACCTTGAGTATTTATTTCCGTTTCTAACGTTCTGTTTTCGCCCTGATTTGATACGCTTCTTAGAAACTGTCGAATTTGCAAAATTACCATAGGGCCGTATCGTATTTCGTGCCTCGTCCTTCCTCCTGCGTCCTGCGTCCTTCTTCCTTCGTATTTCTATTTCATTTATTTATTTACAACGAGACAGCAGCAGCAGCAGCAGCAGCAGCAGCGAAAGGAACACATAAATGGGAAAATAATTTCACAAATAAACAAACAAGCATGCATAAGTAAGTAATTTGCTTTTATTATTATTTTTTTTCCTATTTTTGTTTATTTGCCTGGATAAATAAGCCAACCTGAGAATTGCCGCTGATTTCTGCAGTTATTTATTGTAATTTCGAAATTGTTTTTCCTCCTTTTTCCTCCTTTTTTCCTCCTCTTTTTTATTTTGTCACTCAGCTGCAGCGAGTAAAACCGGTTTGCTGAAATGAACGGTTCTTATCAACGCATCTATTTGCTGATTTCCGTTTGTCCACGTCACAGTTGCCGTTTGCTGCTGCAAAATGCTTAAACAAATATATATAAATATACACATAATATTAAAGTTGAGACCAATTTTAAAACTCAAACAATTAAAGGGTATTCGCCTAAGAGATACCCAGCTCTACTGCTGCCTGCTGTAAAAACTATAATGGTTTTCTTCACTCTTGTTCTGATGCCCCTTTTGAGCTGGAATCGGATCTGGAATACCTTCTGAACCGGTTCTAGAGATACCCAGCTCTAAGTTGTTGCTCTGCTCTTAACTCCCTTTACAGGTGGAAGCGAAATACCTTTCGAACCGGTTCTATTCAGTTTATTTAAGTCCTTTGAAGCGGACTATGAATCGAAAGCATAAAAGACTTCAGCCCTTGAAGCTGAGCTTGAATCGGATAAAAAAGGAAAAGAAAAAGCTCGCTGATTTTTACTATGGAAGCTATATGATATAGTAGATCAATCTTCATGATTCCAGGTCATGACTTTATTTACTCGTCTCATCCTCCTGATCAAAAATATATATAATTTGAATGAGGTCGGAGATGCCTCTTTCAATGCATTTACATATTGGGAAAAAGATTCGGTTTCGAAAGCTGAAGAAATAAATTGTTAGCAAAAAATAAATCGTTTAATAGTTCATTCTTAGTTTATTTATTCCCTTGATATAAAAAACAAATATATTACAGACAAGTCGAGAAACTAAACTAAAATTAATTATCTTTCCCGAACTTAGCCAAGACTCGAACCCTAACCTTGGGTGTGGGGTGAATCGAATGACAAACTTAACAGGTTAGATCCACTCAAAGCCCACCTCTTTCCTAAAAAAACAGGTTGTTAAATTTGTTGAAAAATTAAAAAATATAAAAATTATTATACATATATATTTAGTAATATAATTATAGAGCTATCATAGCATAAATCATATTAACAATTGCTGAAAACTTGAGTTTCCATATAACAATTCTCAGCTTCCTCAGCCAACTACAAAGTGAGTTTACCCCTGCTGACTGTTCTGCGTTTACAGGGTATTCAGTGCAAATATAGCCAACTGACATTACACACAATGGCGGGCTTAATGTATGCAATAAACGCATTTAATTATATAACTTATTTAAATTTTATTGCTTTACAATACAAAATAAAAAAATAAATAAATGAAATACATCAGCAAAAGAGGCTGAAAAGAAATTTCATATAATAAAATGACTTCACTAATAAAAAAAAAGAAAATTAATTTAATTTGTGTCAATTTGAAATTGCGAAAAACAAATTATATCGGGCAATTGACATTTTAAATTACATTATTCAAAAGAATAAACAAAATATGCGCAACATTTACTCCGGGGGGGTGGGAGATGGGGGGAGGGCAGTGCCACTGCTCCAGCAATGCTCGTAAAAGAAAAAAGAAAAAAGAAAATTAAATAAATTAGATTAAATATTTATGCAAATTTAAAGCTCGCATTTTCTTAATTGAAATCTCACCCAACCAAAGCCGAAAACTATGAAATTTTGCAGCACAAATTAATTCGTTTTTGTCACTCGAATTTTATTTTTACTAAAAATATGCCATATAAAATTTAAAATATATTTAAAATTGTATTTTTTGGTCATTTTTCGAATTTAATTTAGTTTGTTTTAAGCTTAACAATTCTTAATTTGAGGTTCAAATCCAGTGTGAAAAGGATCAATCTATATTCCTACTTAAATGTATCTAGCTGGGATCACAAGTACGAGATTTTATATGAAAATCTAATTATAAATATAATTATTTATTCGATTAAATGAAGATGGAATCAGGACTAAACTCTGGATAGGAATAGGATACAAACTCGCATTCCGAGATTGAAAAAATATCCTTCAATCAAGGCTTTTAACACCGTTGGGAATAATATTTATTTTTTTCTGTGTAGCCTATTTGATGTCACAGGCAGAAGGAAGCCTTTCCGCATCCGTAAAAGATATAAATTATTTTACAGGATAAATAGCCGAGTCAACTAGCAATATCCGTCTATCTGCTTGTCCATCAGTTTTCCTGACTGTCCTGCCGGAAACTGGGAAACGCTGCCTGAAGTTGCAACTTTCAACTTAACTGATTATGTAAAATATATTTTAATATTTAAATATTATTTTATATATAATAATTATAGAGTAAATAGAGGCGATCTTTCAGATAGATAGATAGATTTTATAGAAATCGCATTATGAACAAAAAAGTAGCTCTATGAACTATTTTGAATAGAGCGAAAGAGGAGCTTCATAAGGAAGACTACAGGGTATCTTCTCGTCGAGCACTCATGCCTGTTTTAGTTGTAATGGAGCACCGGCAAGAATTTAATAAAAACAAATTATGCTGCATAAAAAATGTTGATTGCTTTTCAATAAACATCGAATCCAAAACAAAAAACAAAGCAGCAGAGCAGCAGAGCAGAGGAGCAGCAGAACAAACCCACCCAATCGTCTAGAAAAATGGTCTAATCATGGTTATAGTGCCACACTAAAGAGTGAAAATAAACTACCAACTATTTCTCGTACTTTTCGCATCGACAAACTTTAGTACAAAAAATGTAGGCCAAAATAGAAAGGAGAAAGAGGGAAATTCAAGAATTGCGAAACATTTGCAGTAAGAATTGGGCTAAAAGACTAAATACGGTTAGCTGCAGCCGCATGGCTCTAAGGCTGGCCAACGACTGAGGCGAAGCGTTTGAAAAACAAAGCGAAACGGAAACGGAAATGAAACGAAACGAAACGTATTGGGAGAGGAAACGCCGCCATTCATTAACTGTGTGTGTTTCAATGCCAAAACGTTTTCGAGTTGCTCTTAACTGAATATTAAGAGTAAATGGCAATGGCTCTTATTACTGCCGTACTGCCGTAATTACTCCAGTGAAATGGCCAAGAGAGCAGCGAAGACTTGTCAACAATTGGCCCTCATCTTAAGCATATTTTTTAACGCTTTCAATAGCCAACAACAATAAGCGACAATAAATAAACAACGCTTCATGCTTCACACATTGTCCTTTTTTCTTTGGGCGCCAAATTGAATTAATTGTTACATGTTTGTTGTGACACAAAGGTGGGACCTCCTTCCTTCCAGGTACTCCATCATCATCATCATCACCGTCATCTTCATCATCTTGGCAACCCCAAAGGCGGCATTAAAAACGCGAGAAGACGGCAGGTGTAGCCGTCGCGCCGCAACAGCACACAAATTTGATGACCATAATGACAACAATTAAATATAAATCACCGACCAGCAACAAGCCAAGGTTTTACAGCCTCCTCCTCCTCCACATTCACATCCCATCCTCCAGGCTGAGCCGCAGGCTCAGGACCTTCTCGCACGCATACAATTAGCTTTTATAGCCAGTAGGCAGAAGGAAAATGGCCCCGGCTCTGACTCCGGCTCTGGCTGTGGCTCCGGCGCTGGCTGTGGTTCTGGCCATGGCCCGAACGCACTTGGCGAATGGTAATTTGAAAATATGGTAATTATGAAGAGGCTTTTTGCAACAACAATAACAACAAATAAAAAAAACATACGTACTCTCACATAAAGTATACAAAGAGAGAGAGAGAGAGAGAAGCTCTGACACCAACGCTGTCTGTTCTAATTAGGCGCACATAAATTGTGCCACAGGAACACAGCAATAAAAGCAACAAATCCTAAATAACAATTAAAACAATTTTCAAGATTAAAAACACCTTAAGGCTCTGATGCTTTAATAATTTAATTAAAAATTCTTTAGCCACAATATGCCCCAGGCAAGGAACACTCTCCATTTCTCCGTCCGCATCGTCCTGCTCCACCTCTGACGTTCCCCGCCGCGGGTAACGTGTTAGCCAAAGCCGCTCAAGCTGGTCGAGTGTTCTGAATGGTCTCCGGAGGCCTATGACTTTGAATTATTGCAGGCCGAGTCATAAATTAAGTGCTGCAAAGTGCGTGGCTCACAGGGGGGAGGCTAAATTACAGGAGAGGCTGGACGCAAATAAGTGTGCCAGTCGCAGGTGGCTGGTCAACCAGCTCGAGTACCGTTGAGAGCCTTGATAAACAATCCCAAACAGGCGTGAGATGCGATCGAGCCGCTCCCCATAGAAGTACTTATTCACCCCAACCGCCAGTCCATTAACATATCCCAGCAGAACAGTTCAATAAATGGGCTGGTCTCAAAACCATAAATTAATTCAAATATTTTCAATTGTAAATTTATTTATATATTAAAGGGTTATATTATTATATCCTTTTATTGATAATACCTTTTACATATCCTCCTGTTAAGTATTTATGTCAAGTCCTAATCAATGTTATCGATAACTTCTATCGAGGGAAGATGAAGCGAATCAGAATATTTGGTCACACTGCTCAGAGCTTGGTTAGTTGTGAAATAAATGGAACTGTGAAAAGAGGTGAAAGGTGAGGTAAATATATCAAACTCTGAGACTGTTTCTAAGACATTAAACATAATTTTGTAAAATAAAAATATTGCATAAGTTGTATATTATTATATTGGATCCAATTGCCTTGAGAAAAATAACGATTATAATCAGAAACCAAGAAAAAAAAGAAATAGTAAAGCTGTTAGCCGAATATTACAGATTTTGGCAGACTAGAATAGGCTTAACAAAATTTCTATTTATTTTGGCCTATTTTCCTAAGGCAGCTATATGATATAGTAGTTCGATCTGAAGAATTAACTTGACAATTTTATTGAGAAACAGACAAGTATTCCATGCATGTTCCGACTGTTCCTAGAGGAGCTGAGAGACTGGACAGACAGATAGACAGACGAAAGGATGGGAAGGCGAACAAAGCCACAATTGAAGAGCCTGTAAAGCTGTGTATACAATTTCCGGAAACTGTTATCTAAATATCTAAGAGAGACATAGAGAGAGAGAGGGTGGAGAGAGGCGGAGAGAGAGAGAGAGAGAGAGGGGGGGAATATAAGATAAGTATGTATTAGGCAAAATTGTTGTCTTTTGAGTGTTATTACCCCAAACCCAACTGTACTAAAGATGCTTTTGAGTTGAGCAAATAAAAGGTTGATTTCGGGTGGAAACAGTGCAAACTTGTTGCATAAACTCCGACACCTCCTTAAACGGTCTGTGAAAAGGATACAGGACTTGTAGGCAAAGCAATTTGAACACAATAAACAGCTGAACAGCTGAACAGTCTGAGCCTGCATATTAAATCTACAAGTGCTGAGCGAGGAAAGGAAAGGAAAGGACCTCAAACCCTCATAAATAAAAGCCAAAGCAATTGGACTGCAGCAGAAGGAGTTACGGTGTAACGCTGGAGCTGGAGTAAGGAGCTATAGAGCTATAGCGCTATGGAACCAAGGAGTTAACCAGTACCGAGGACAGACGCTGCGGCCGCGCAATCAAATTCAGATACTTGGAGAGAGACTCCGCTGCGACGCTGCTTAAGTGTCGTAAAGTCCTTTTGCGTACCACAACAACAACAACAACAACAACGACAGGAGCTTTTATGATTTATGCAACTATCGCCTGCAGCAGCAAGGACAGACCAGACCAGGCCAAAGCCAGAGCCAGACCAAGACCCAAAGCCAAAGCCAGAGTCGGAGTCAGAGTCAGAATCAGAGTTGGCGTTGAGGACCAAGCCCCATTGCCGAAATCCTTGAGGCGCGTACACTTTTTCTATACCCTGCCAGAGGGTATTATGATATTGTCATGGAATCTGTTGCGTAGTAAGAAGGCTTATTCCGATTGATAATCATCCAGTTCCCATTATATCGATATCGATACCTTATCGATCATATAATCGTTAAAGAAGACTGTCAGTAGTACAAGAGGAATCCAAATTATATAGTGATCCGATCTGGACAATATTCGGTATGAGTTTACAGAACCCCGCTTTAAATCTAACTTTAAAGGTTCCTCAATAACCTCGATTAATCGATTGTTCTTTTTTATGGCAGCTATAGGATATAGTTTCCTGATCCGGCTGGTTCCAACAGTAAGAAGTCTCCATACCAAATTTCACTCACCTAGCTCAAAAACTGAGAGAATAGTTTGCCTGAAATCATCCAGCAGGACGAACAGATAGACAGACTCGTCTCATCGTCCTGATCCATAATAAATATACTTTGTGGGCTCGGAGATGGCTCCTTCCTTCCTTTTTATAATGCCAAGTTCATGGAAAACTGAGCTCCTTGTTTTAATCTAAAAAGGGTATTAAATCATCGGTGCGCCGAGCGTTATCCTTCTTCGTTTTCTTTATTTCTTGTGTGTTTTCTTTTATTATTTTTTTTTTTTCTGTGGCCAAATGTCTCCGACGCCGGCGTTGGCAGTGGCGGCTCTTCAAATTGTGCAATTTTTATGAGGGGCAGGGGAGGCAGCGGGCGTGGCATTCATGAATAAAAGATTTCCAAGTGTGCCGCGCCCCCCTCCGCCACTGCCACCACTGCCCCCGTTTCCTTCCAGCAGCACACACCGCTCTCTCTCTCAATTTATTATGCTTTTGGCCTTGCCGAGTGCAAATAATAAGCAGCAAGTGCACAAGCGACACGCCCCCTCAACGCCTTAGCCGGCACCTTGGTTGCCTCAAAATGTTGTTTGTGCTGTTGTTGTTGTTGTTGTTGTCCTGCTGCCACGCCCACACAATTGTCGAGGGCGCAACGTGAAATTAGCAAAGCAAAGAGCCGAATTTGTTGTTGCAGTTGCAGTTGCAGTTTGCTCGCCATTTAAGCGCCGCCTGCGACAGCTGTGTTTGTCCGTGGCAGGCGGCAACAACAGCCGCAGCAACAGCAGCAACAACAACTCAAGGAACAACAACTGAAAGCAGCAACAACAGCAGAAACAACAAACAACTGGGCTGAGGTTGCATTTGGTTTGTTTGCAGTCGCCGTTTATTATCATTATTTGTTGTTGTCTCTGAAGATCGTTTTGCGCGAAACGGGCCAAAACCCGCACAGAAAACCAGGCAACACCTGTCCGCCGCATTCGCACGCCCCCAAAAAGCAGGCAACACTTTTTCTTTTTCAATGGCACTTAAACGGTTTTTGTGTTTAAAGTAGGCTTGAATTATTACTGGCCAGATTACAGGCCTGCTCAAGTTTCCACTTTGGCTTAAAGTAAACTGCAAATACTCTTTACAACCTCTCGAAATTAACCAATAAGACAAATTATGGCTGAGAGTTTTAGTCAAGCTGTGAAGCGGTGCGAAGCCCCCCAAGTGGCCTTGATTCGAGTTTATTGGGCTCATTGAATTTGCCTTTTCTTTGAAGAAGAATTAATAGGAGGGACTATCTTCAGCGCGCCGAAGATTGAATACCCTTCCAGCCGGTTCCGGCATATGCGCTGCCTACAACACTAAGAAGGCTCCAAGTTCATTCTCCTAGCTGATAAACGGAGACACTTGTATAGAAACAGACGGAGGGACAGACGGAAAAAGCTATATCGACTCGTCTCGTCGTCCTGTTCAATATTATAATCAATTTAAGGGGTGGGAGACGCTTCCTCAAGTAAATTACACATTTCGTGACATAAAGTTACGTAAGGGTATATAAATGTGGCAGGGAGACTTCTTTATTTCCAATTTTTTTACTTCCAAAAGAAACGATAATTTTTTGCACTGGGTTTTAATATATATTTAGAATATATTTTTATTCACACTTCTTCAATACACTTCAGATTTAAGACTAATCTTAAGAACTAATGATGGCTGTCTTGGGTCGAAAAGGAGGGTTGCGGAGACCAGAGAGAGTGAGAGAGTGTGAGAGCTCTCAGCCAGGATGAACGGATTCATGAGCGATGCTCATTTAGCTTTTTTCTGGCAGAGAACAGCTTATCTCAGGTTTGGCATAAACAGTAAAAAATGGTTGAAAATTGTTTTTTTTTTTGCATTGTATTAAGCTTAACTATAAAATAAATAACAAAGCTCAATCAATTTATCTCATATTTCGGTCCAAATCAAATTTGATTGAAATATTCTGTAACCAGGTTTAAAATATGGGCATAAATATAACATGAAAACTTTAAAAGTCAAAATTCTACTTCAAATCATTAATTTCCTTGAATTTTGATTTTATCAAACAGCGCTTTAGCTTTTTTAATTTTAAAAGTTTTGTTTTTCTAGAGTAAACTAAACACAGAATTTATTTCTTTTTGCATTTTCAAAATTCAAACTTAAGCGCCAATGGCGCCCATTTATTCGCACCTTTACCAACACTCCAATTAAATCGCAACCAGCTTCGCATCGTCACGTTAACATAACTATGTTAATCTGCAGAGTCATTTTGAGCATTACAGTGCAGCTTGAGCATACCTTTAACATTAACAGTGCTATGTTATTAACGTATGTTAGTTTAAAATATCGATTACTTGTATTCGATAAGCGGCGTAGTTTCTTTTGCGTACCGCTGGCTTGGTCACACCGGTCAGTTGCCGAATTGTTTTCATCGCGAGCGGTTGATGTGAGCGGGCGCTGCACTGAATAATTTGTGTACGTTAAGTTTGTGTTCGTGTATTTATACATATGCATGTGTGTGTTGGTGTGTGCGTGCGTGCTTGCAAGCCACCGAGTTATTTTGCTTGCACTTATATACAGTTAATATCCATATTTGTTGCACTCGAAAGAAAAAAGAAAAATAATTACAAAAGAAGCGTGCGAAAAAAATGTGCAAACAAAGCAGGCAGCGACGCTGCCGTCGCCGGACGCCGCTTTTGCCTTGTGTTTAGTTCTTGTTGTTGTAGTTGTATTCGCCGCCTATGGCCAGCCTTTTGTTGTTGCGCAGCGCGCATTTCGTGCTGTGCTTGTACGTTGTGTGTGTGTATGAGTCGTGTGGCTGTGTGCGTAAATTCCAAAACATACGCCGCACAGTGGCACCAAAACGAGCTCAATGCCCATGCCCGGCTTTGTGTGCGCGTGTATGTGTGTGTGTGTGTGTGTGTTTATGTGTGTATGTTTGGGTGTGTCGTTGTTGGCCGTGTTTATTATAATTTTCCTCGGGTTTTTTTTTTTTTTTTTTTTTGAATTGTGCGTCGCCGTTTCTTTTGGTTTTCAGCGTCTTTTACAATTCTCTCATTCTAAGCCCATTCGTAAGCGGCCGTCAAGTGTCATTGTGTGTGTGTGTGTGTTTGTGTGAGTTGTTGTTGTTGTTGTTGTTGTTGCCTTTACACGTTTCGTTTCGTGTTTGAAGGAGAAGCAACAAATGCGGCGTTGCCAAACTACGTGATAAAATGTAAACGCAGAGACAGAGAGAAAGAGAAAGAAACAATAAAAGCAACAACAACAACAAAAACAACATTAATAAACTCAAGTACCAATTAGAATTTATTATTATTCATTATTTTTCTTATTACTCTCTTGCACACACACACACACACACACCCATGCGCGCGCTCTATCTCCCTCTCACTCGCACTAGCACGCGCTGCTTATTTTATCTGTCTCCCTCCCTCTCTTTCGCGCTTACGCTGTTTCTTTTGTGAGGCAACAACAACAAAAGGCAAGCGAAGAACCGTTAGGCAAGGACAGGCGTACGCAAGGAATTTTTGGCTGCTTTGCTTTTGCCAACCTTTCGCAACGAATACAAATACAACAACAACAACGAGGGGAACGCGTGCGAATAACAGTGTAAAAGGAAATTGAAAAATAAAATGCTTAATTAATTGCAGTTAATTCTCTGTGCAAAATGTGGCGATAATAAAATTCAAACAAAAAAGTAAAACAATTAATAAATAACGAAAAGGTAGAAAAGGCGAAAGGCAGAAAACAAAAGAAGCAAAAGGAAAAAATATAAAAAAAAATACAAAAAAAATACAGAGCCAGGCGTGCCTGTCGCTGTCTGTCTCTCTGTCTTCGTCTCCGTCTCCGTCTACAGCCGCTCTTTCGTGTCTGTGTGTGTGTGTGTGCGCCTGTGCTTGTGTGTGTGTGCGTTTGCAACAGATGCTGCCAACGCTTCAGCTTCACTCTATGTGTGTGTTGTTGTTGTGCCAGGACAACGACAACGACAACAACAACAGCAGCAGCAGCAGCCGTAAACATAACAAAAACAACGACACTTAAAACAACAACAACAACGCCGCGAAAACGTCATCAACTGAGAAGCAACAACCACAACAACAACAGCAACAACAACAGAAAGAAGAGCCATGTTCAAGTGCATTCCAATATTTAAAGGCTGCAACAGGCAGGTGGAATTCGTGGACAAACGCCACTGTTCCCTGCCCCAAGTTCCCGAGGAGATTCTACGCTACTCGCGCACTTTGGAGGAGCTCTTTCTCGATGCGAATCACATACGCGATTTGCCAAAGGTCAGTAGAGAAGCAGTCGAAAGTTCGTATAATAATACAAGTCTAAGGTCAGGCTGCAAACCGGTTTGGAAACGAACCGGTTCAAGCTCGAATGGTCAACTATTTTCTCAAATTGAATTGAACTGGTTCGGCAAACTAAACGTAAACTTAGGCTGGTTGGGTTCCAAAATAATCCTTAAGGATTTAATTAGATAGTTGGAACAAACCTTTTCAATCTTTGAATACTTTAGTGAGCTTGGAATCGTTCTATGTGGGTTTACCCGATTATAGTCCATTTCCATACAAATAAACTCAATAGTTAGGGTATTTTTTGACCCTTTTAGAGAGTATTTTCAAGTCGTTCACACTCGCCTCAGGCCTCAGCAGCATTTTTTGTTAAGGAACTAGTCGAGTATCAGAATTTGAACCGGTTCGATTTAAAGCTGACTAACAGCATTGCTACTCACTTGTAAAATGACCTCAAAGTTCGGTTATTAAAAGCTGTGAACCATTGCTTAAATCAAACGATAGTAAAGCGATACTATCGTCTAGAGAACTGCAAACCGTTTTGGTTTGATTGATTTCTCCTCTCAAGCGAAACAATCTTTAGTCCTTTTGCATTTCAAAAGGTTGTTGCTAATTAAAATATTCGTTCTTCCGAGTGCCCACTGTACTAAGTTGGTCCGCGAATAATTTGCAATTGTTCTGTATTGAATACCTGGAAAGTCTTGGTTCACTGAACTCTACTGAAAGGCATTAATTCTGTTTTTACCATTTTCAGCATCCCTTTTTTTCAGCAAGGTAAAAAGTGCTTTATACTCGTCATTTTCTTTGAACCCCTCCAGCCACCTCTCCTAGGGTTGTTGTCTAGTGAGCTGCGCGCCTCCTCTGGTACCTACTACTTTGTCTGCCCACTTTTGTGCGGAGAGCCTCAGATACGCGGCGTATCTGAGGAGCGCAGCGTCAAGACAATAATTACAACAAAAGACGTCCGTTGGCTCAGTTCAGTTGAGGCGGAAGTATTTAATTAATAGGGAGAGAGGCGAACGGGGTTCGGTTCGGTTCGGTTCGGGCGCGGTTGCTCTATTATAATGACTCCATGGGCCGTCAGTGTCCGCGGCATGCATGCATAATTGAATCTTCCCCAATTACACAACATGCAGATACGGATACAGCTACATCTATAGATACAGATACAGAGGCAGAGGAAGATACAGATACTTATAGATATGTTGACTTGCATATCGTATGTCAATTAAGTCGCTTCTTTGACATCAAAGACTGACCGCCGCTGCTCCAATTAATAAACAAGTGTCACCACAACATAAGACAACAATTAGCAGCGATTAGTCGCAATTTCTGAATCATTTGGGGGAATACAGTGGAGGCTCCCTAAAGAGAACGCCAAAAGATTAGTATAAGAAAAGAGTTTATACTTAAAGTAAACTTTTCATGCCTTTTTAAGGTTATATCTCTTTTGTGGTTGATTAAATGGCTATAAAATTATATAGCGTCCTAACTGATCAAATATATATATTATAAAATGATTTAAATTTGATAGATCTTGATCTAAATTATATAGACTAAAAGCAGAAGAATTGGAAAAAATATAGAAAATTCGCTGTTTTCAATTCTTTACAGCTCCAAAGAGGAGTTTTAGGTATTTCCTAGATAAACCTCAACAGTCCAGTTTCAAATCTTAAGAAATTTTGGCTATAGTTAAAAGTATCTTTATATGAGTATCTTTATACTTTTCTAGAGGGTTTACTGTACTGTCTGAATGAATATGTAAATGAGTGGAAATTATTTATTTTTTTAGCCGGGGAAGGCTTCCGTTTTATGCAGCTGACAAAAATAAACAAATCAACCAAATAAAAACAATAACAGCAGCAGCAGAAGCAGAGGCCGCAGCAGCGGGAATAAACACAAAACGAGCCGTTGACATAGCAACAAGTGGTGGGCGGGTGGGGTTCGGGCAGTAACAGTTGTGGGAGAAAGAACAGTTGACTGCCTGCCATACATACATACATATCCGTATACCCTATATATACCCTATATATATATATAGTAATACAAAGAGTATAGATGCATCTGCATTTGTATGCATCCCTCGCATCCATTGGGTTCTGCAATTCATTTGCGGTCACTCAAGTTTTTCCTCATGTCTTGGAAAATGTGTGCAGTTTTCATTTGATTTCCTCCGAGCTCTTTCTAGTGCTTCCTTCGCGGTTAGCCGCACTCGCTAATGAACTTCTAATGCAAATTTCTGCCGCTGCCGCTGCTGCTGCTGCTGCTCGTTTACATCAATAAAGCGCATACAAAGAGGAGCAGCATTCACTGGAGCAATGGACCCACAAGTTGCTGCTGCTGCTCGGAACACAATCGCAGTGCCAGCAGCAACCGCAAACGGCAGCAGCAGCAACAACATGTTGCTGACCGATGACAGCAACTAGAACAACAACAACAACAACGACAACAACGACGACAATGGACAGCCATAATGATGATGTTCTCTCTGAACCGAGTTCGTTTGAATTCCAAAGCGACAGACAGCGTCGGATGTAATGGTTGTTGCTGTTGCTGATACTGGGAGCTAGCTCCGTACGACAACCCTTTGCCTCTTTGTGAGCAACAGACAATTTCCGCGTTGTCATAGCAACAATAAACATCAACGGCAGCAAAACGTGCTTCAATTGAATTGCTCTTAACTCGACGACAATCTGCCTCAATCTCTCGGTCTATTCATGTCGTTCTATCCTTTGACAGCTCTGGATATTGCCCCCCTTCGAGCTAAATTCTTGAGTTAGAGCTAGAGATGAGCTCTTGACAAATACAAATACAAATACAAATACAAATTTCAAATGGCCCAAACAGAGAAATGCTACAATTACCAAGAATTCCAGCTTATTCTTCAAGGATCAAAGGAAAGGTTCTATACAGGAAAAGAAAAGCAACGCGTGCAAGGAAAATGAGGTGTATGGAAAAATATGTTAGGCTTAAGAATGTTAAAGAGTTCTGACTAACTTCTAGTAGAATTTACCAATTCGAATGCCAAAAATAATATCAACGGGAATTTCACAGAAGCTTTCTTGATTAATCATCTAATCAATGCTACCAAAATATTTATGCCATAACATTTTATGAGGCACTGTTAAGAACTTGACATTTAAATGTTGGGAGGCTTTTGGAATTAATCGCAATAGTTGCGATGTTTTTATTTGTCACGTTGCCATCGCTAGGCAAAACTGCTCGTTTAGCTGGCAAATGGCTGGTTATTTGCATTATGCACTTTAATCTGCGGCTGGATGGAACCTACCTCAAGTGAACTTTGCTGAAATTTCGAGTATTCCACATAAATAAGTGAGAAATTGAGTCTTACAGGTCGCAGCTCGCAGTTCGCAGCTCTCAGCTCGCATTCTTTGGCCCATTTTTGGTTTGTGCCAATTAGTCACGCCCACAGATAAGATATCAGGTAATCGCCCCTTATCGCCCAACTGCTGCTGCCTTGGGGTCTGGGCTCCAGCTACACTACACCACTGCTACCTAACTGAGTAAGCGCCTTCCCGGTTCGGTTCGGTTCGGTTTGGCTGCCTGCTTGGCTTTCGCAACTTGAGGCGACGCGTCGCGTCGCGCTGTTGTTGCAGGTGCGTTATTTACCTTTTTTTCTTACTATTTTTTTGTTTAGAACTTAACCGAATGTCTGGCTATTGGAACACAATACTCGTACCCAACTGAATCGAGGCAACGGCAATGACATCATTTAGCCGCTAGCAGCTAGCAGCTAGCAGCTAGCAGCTAGCAGCTGTCGGCTGTCGGCTGTCGGCGTAGCTATGAAAACAGCTAAATACGATTTAAAATGGCGTCGTTTCGCTTCTTTTTTTCCGTTTGTTGCTTGGCTTTGGCTAAGCTCTCCACAAACTGAAACTAAAAACTATAAGCTGGCCCAAATGTGATAGCAGTCGATAGCGCAGTCTTTTGGCCAAAAGCTTCAGAATTGATTTTCGTATTTAGCCTTTTCAATTGGTCACAGTTAGTTAGCTAGCTGGCTAGCCAGGCAGCTAGAGCTGCGCACTCTGCCGTTTTGCTTATGTAAACTACTCTATGGAGTCGTCGTTCCAAAACCGGTTCCCCCTATACACATATATGAAATGTTCCCACCAAGCTATTTCAATTAGTTTTTATACCCTGTAACTATAAATAGTAGCCAAGTGGGTAGCTTAAATCTAGAGAATAAAATCTGGAATGATTTATTGAGTAAGGATCTTCCTCTCAGTTTCTCAATTTTCTAAAGGCCAACATTCTTTTCTGGTATAATATGAAAACTTTTAAGTATCTTGGATATATTTCAGTCTGATCTCTTAATAAACCAATAACATTTCATATATATTCCTGTACATAAAAGTCTGTTTTTTCTATATACTCTAATATTTTATATTTGAAATCTATACTGGAACTTCGAGGTTTGGATTCCCCTACTTCCCCCATTGAATGTTATTCTGTGTGTTGTGGTATAGGGTATTCGTTAGTCGTGCACTGAGCAGTAAAAGGTGCTTACCTGTTTTTATATCTTAGCAGCTTTAAACAATAACAAAAACTAAATGACGTCAAGGCACCGTTTGGGAATGCTAACGATTTTGTACAGTCCCCCAGTCTCCCAGTTCAAGTGAACTTAATTGCATGGAAAGTAGCAGCGGCAACAGCAGTGGCAGCAGCAGCGGCAGCGGCAGCAGCATAACAGATTTATCGATATTTTTTCATCTAAATTGCAGGACTAACAAGCAGATACTAGAGATAATAGACAAATTGCTTGCTATGACTGGAAGCCAACAGATGCGGCATGCAACTTAAATAGTTCTTAAGCTTGCCGCAACCCAAAGCAACGCAACGCGTCGCGCCATAAAGAAAGTTGTCAAAATGACAAATGCCTCTGCTTGTTGCTTGCTTCTTACAGCTTGACTTGCAACTTGTGGCAGCAGCAGCAGCAACAGCAGCAGCTGCAATAGACGCATGCACAACTCCACATGTATATGTGCCGCATCTGTGTGCGTCGCTAGAAAAATGAAGATGTACAGATTTGAGCAGGCGCCCAGATGCGACCAGCTAGCAGCTGGCCTAGACTTCTGACTCTGACTGTGACTCCGACGCCGACGCCGACGCCGACTCCGACGGTGACTGTGTGGATGAGCACCCAAAGCCCATACATATATGTAGACAGAGTCGCATGTAAGCTTGTCTTGTTTTGTTCTTTTTCTACTCGTATTTTGTTGTTCTTGTTGTTGCATGTATCTGCATCTCTTGCGGCTGCAAATGTTGCAACCACTGCTGCTGGTGCTGGTTTGCCATCATACATGCTTTTGCTTGCGTATCTTTCAGCAGTCTCTCGACTGTGGCTAAAACACGTCTGGCTGTCTGTCTGTCTGTCTGGCTGTCTGACTGTCTGTTTGCTGTTTTCCGTTCTCTGTATTCTGTTGTTGTGTTCTAGCTCAGCTGGTTTTCGCATTTAGATGCGCTCAAAAAGATACTCGCGTGTATGAATTTTGTATCTAGAACCCGTTTGAGTCGCCGCCGCTTGCCTTTCGCTGCTGGGCGCCCAGTCGTTTGCAACGTGCACACCACCAACCATGGCTGACAAATGAATAAGTGTGTATCTTTCACTGAGTGAGCGTGAGTGAGTGAGTGAGTGTGTGTGTATCGAGATACTTTTAGCTGATTACACCTGCAGATACATTATAGAATTACTGAAAATCAACGAAGCGCACTGCACTGCTCAGTATTTACATATGTATCTGTCATGGTTCAGCGGGAAGAGGCAGCCACCAGTTGTTGAAAATACTCGTACGTAAAATGTATCTCAAAGTTGTATCTGCTGCTATTAAATTGGCTATTAGGCCGCACAAAGTGGTTTTAGAATTTGCTTTTAACAATACTAATTGCATTGCTTGCTGCACTTTAGTTAATCAATTGAATTATGTGGCAGCAGCGCAGATTTCATATGTTGCTGCTGTTGCTGCAACGTCACGAGGCACGTCATAAAAAAATAAACTCTTGCTGGGTTCTGTTGTGATGCAACCCATTCGAACTGCTGCCACAGAACTTGTTGGCCAGGCCAACACCATGCACTACTGGATGTGGGCTAGTTACTCGTATCGTTCATCGTTCCGTCGTTCGTCTGCCACTTGCTGTGCGCCTGCTCCAACTAGATACAATAGTAAAAGTGTGTTGGCCTGGCTAAGAGACTGCACGTCGCGTCAGAGCAGAGAGCGAGTTGGTTGGTTGGTTGGTTGGTTGGTTGGTTGGTTGGTTGGTTGGGTGACTGACTGAGTGTATGAGTAGTAGTGAATACTCTACTCGTATTCGTATTTGTATTCGTAGTCGCACTCGCAGTCGTAGTCGGTTGCAATGCCGGCCGGCCGGTCTATAATTTATGGCCAGGCGAAAGAGTGAATGCAAAAGATACAACAAGCTACAGCCATGGCGTGGGCTGTGCGCTGTGGGCTCTGGACTCTTGACTATTTGGGGGAGTCGGAGGGCTGTCGGGAGGGGGCTGCACTTGGCTAAAAGTTAACAATTCGCATTCGTTTTTATTGTCATCACGTCTTGTGCCTCTTTTGCCTTACACCAGGCATTGCTCCCCCTCCTCGCCCCACTCGGCTGCCCTCCAGGGCCTCGAGTGTATTCTCAGGCCTTTTTCACATGCATTTTCTGTGTGCTTCGTTTTGTTTTGTTTTGCTTTGTTTTTCCTTTTGTCTTCCTGCATTTTTCGCCTCGTCGTTTTGGCTTTTGTCTCTGACAGTTACAACTTTCTGACGCATGATTTGTGGAAAGGCCTTTCAGTTTTTTCCCTCTGATTTTTCTTTATAAATAGCAAAAGTATCTGGGACATTGTAGGTGCTCTCACTTGCAAAAAGCATGAAAATTAAGCCAAATAAAAAATGCCATAAGGGAACTTTATTACTTGGCTTTTCGACAAATACTGGCCAAGGCACAAATGACACCATTTCCCTTTGTGCGGGCCGTTTTTTTTTTTTTGACCAAGTTTTCAATGGCGAAACCATATAAAGAGAAGACCTCAAAAGGCATACAAATGGTTCTTTGAATAGCGTAAAACATTTTTAATTTGCTTAATGTCCATGATGAAATTTCTCATGAATATTTATGGACTGCATGCTTCAAATATGACTTATCATCAGGGCTGCACAACAGAAAAATTACCGATGTTTTGAACCCGGTTTGAGCTCCTCTTTTGATTAGAGAATGAGCTGTTCCGTGGTCAAAGATTCTCCTTTGAATATTCTGATATTAGTTGTAAAAAAATCAATCAAAATTAATTTGATTGCTAAAATTAAATATCTAATTAATCTGAAAGAACCATTATAAATTATGGAAAAATTTCTAATTTCTGAAAGTCTTTGGTTTTTCATCTTAGAAGTCGTAAATAAATTACAGATCTCCAAACAAAGCGCCGTTTCAGGCCTGGCTTAGTTCTGGTATCCAGGTTGAGCCCTGGTACCCTGGTCTGCTCCTGATTTGGTCCTATCTTGGCACTAGTAGACCTGTTTTGGCCTCGCTAGCCCTGACTTAGCCCTAAGTTGGCTCTGGCTAGCTTTCTTTTACCCTGGCTTGGTACAGATATTGCTGGCTTAGCCCTTTTTTGGCTGTGGTAGCCCAGGCTTGGCCGGGATAGCCCTGGACAGCTCCTTTACCCTTGCTTGGGCCTGGTAATGCTGGCTCAGCCCTGCTTTAACCGCGCTAGCCCTGAGTTAGCCCTGATGGCACTGGTTAGCTCTTTTACCCTGAGCCTTGATTCTGGTAGTGCTGGCTCAGTCCTCTTTTGGCTGTGGTAGCCCTGATTTGATCCTGGTCGCTTTAAAATTGTTTGTTACCACAAGTAAATCAAAATTCTTTGGAAAATTTGAACTTGTTCGGTTTCATTTCCTTTTCGTTAAAGTTAATAAAGATTTTCCTTGCTTTTAATTAATTAGTTATCGAGCGCTCCCTGTAAATTCCATACATATTTATGAAAAGCCATTTTCTTGTGGAGAACCATAAACTTTTATGAGAACATCGCTTGTCATTTACAATTGACATTAATTAATTTCGAATGGAAATAGACTTGATCCAATTTTACAGCGTAAATATACAAAAATTCAGTAATGGATTAGCTTGAATGCTTCTTGGAATGTTTCTGCCTAGAAAACCGGTTCATTTTGAGTCAAAAACGTTCTTTATATAAGTTTCAAGAACAGAGTTTTTTTTATATACATTTATATGATTTTGGCCCGTATAACTGGGTCATCAACTTTATCGAGTCACGGCCCCAGCGGCATGTCGAGTCACACAGAGTACTCTGTACTCAGTGCACGGTACAGAGAACCCACTGTTCTCACTGCCAGCGTCGTTTAAGGCGAGCGAGAAAATATTTAATAATCTTTACGACTACAACTACGAATTATTTTCATTATTATTAACGTCGCGACTGTGCTGGGTTTTTTGGGCCGGAGCGGTACGAGAAGAGAGCCAACAATGGCCGATAAAAATCGCTGACAACGCTGACGGCGACGTCGCCCGATGCGATGCGATGCGGTGCGGTGCGGCTGTTAACCTTGAGGTCTATGACTCAGTGAGTCAGCCACTGTAGGGGGTGCTACTTTCTTTTTGGAGTGTTGAAAGATGAGTGTTTTCGGGAATGTGTGTGCTGGGTACTGGGTGCTCCACATTGCGGGAAGGTCAGCTGAATTGGAGAGAGGGGAGGGGGGGCTTTTGGCCGTGATCGGTCGCGACCCTTCACTTTTGGAAAGTTCGTCGAATGAGGCGCGCCAAAATAATTTATTGCAAATCGAACGTCAAATTGATGCGGTGGCCCATCGTGAAAATCGTGATTTTCATAAATGAATTGTTTTTGGCGACATGTCTGTCTGCCTGACGAAAAGAAAGCAACATGAAAAACTATATAAAAATATAATGGAGCTTGCTGGATGCCGATGCTGCACCGGTCACGGCATTTAACCGAAATGACAAACTCTCTGAAATTTATGACCACGAGATGAACAGTAGAAAGACGTTCAAACGATTGTCTTTTGTTAGCTGTGTTTGCAGTGAAAGGCCTTAATTCGTGCAGAAGAGCAGATGAGACTAAACCTGGTTTTCTTTTTTCTATTTTTGCAGAATTTCTTCAGATTGCATCGCCTGAGAAAACTGGGCCTGAGTGACAATGAAATTGGACGCCTGCCGCCGGATATACAAAACTTTGAAAATCTCGTAGAGCTCGATGTTTCACGAAACGGTAAGTCAAACAGAGCAACGAACAGAAGAAACATGCAACAAGTGCTCCATAGATAATTATTACTGACATTGATGGGTCGTTTTATTGCCATAAATACTCAGGATGGATGGAGGATGGGGCAGGCGTCTGTCCATCCACTTGAGTGACAGATTGCATTGGGATTTTGTCATACAAATTGAGTCTCTCTCTCTCTCTCCTCATATTGCCTGACATAAGACAATTGCATATCAAGTCTAATTGTAGCTCTACCCGTGACTAAGGCTGCAGGCGAGCCGGGGCGAGGCGAGGCGAAGCGAGGCGAGATAAGAAGGCTTGTGGGCGCAACTGAGTCAACATTATTTACTCGCATTTGTGGTTTGCACTGCCGACTTTCTCCCATTGTTATTGGAGAGTATAAAACCCACAAGAAGTCCCAGAAGTCTGCGACTTCGCTGAGCCTTCTTCTAAGGTCTGAGCCTTCTATTGAGTTATTGCCCTAAACTGCATCATTGCGAATTGTCGTCTTATACCTATTCCCGCCCCCCTGCAACTGTATCAATTTCCTGGTCTATTAAAACTTTTCCATAAATTGAACGAAGCAGCATAAGTTGATAAGTTTTCCTAGAAAAAGTTCTTTTTTACGAGTATTTTCTAGTAGCTATTCAATGCAATATTGCACGCACAGGCAGCCAGACAGAGTTGGGGAATCGGAGAGTCGTATATTCTATATATATATATATATATATATATTTATATAGTATATTTATTTTCTGCTTAAGCAAGCAGAAATCCGTAAACATTAATCAGTAATTGAAGTCAAGTGCAGTGCGCAACGTACAACACAGGCAAACATGTGTGCAAGTGTCCCCCAAGCTGCTCGACTACGAAATACTGTGTAAAGTATATCAGATTACAGTAAGTCGATCGGTTAGTCATTTGCCTCAATGCCATAGCTCAAAATATAGCTAAAATTATAGAGTATCTATTAGTATTATTGAAAAGTAGATTTCAGGAGTGAAGATAATTGATTTATCTGTTCAGTTAGCTTCTGCTCGGTTTGTCATACTCTCTTTGAATCATAGCCTGAGTACAGGGTATGAGAATATAAAAATTATATGTATTTATTTCCATTGAAAGCCGGTTTTCATTCATGCTCTACGTGCAGCCAGGGGTGGACCTGAAAAGTGAAGGTGTTTAGGGACCGTTCAGAACGAATTACCTGGAATTATAATTGTATCAATTACACAAAAGTATAAATGAAAGAAAAAGCTTTTTCAAAATTTTACAGAAATATAAATATAAACAAAAGAAACAGCTTTGAGTTACTTCTGAAAAATAGCACTCTCATTAAGAAATCAGCTGAGACTTACAGTCAAGAATTGAGTTTAAACTTAAGTTGAATATTATAGAACAAAGCAGACTCTTGAAATAGAACATTTCCAGCTAATACAATTAAATTTGGCTTTAAACAATAAGAGACTGCAAAAAGGGCGCCAAAACCGACCACAGACTAATCCGCCCCTGAACTCTGGCCACAAAGAGTGAAACATTTTCGATGACTCGTACAACTTAATGTGGCTTCCTATTTCCGCTTATATATTTTTTTTTTTTTAGGGTTTACGGGTTTCAGATTGGTATAGAAAGAGGGCTGGGCGGGTATTGCATTACCAGTTTGGCCAAGTTGATTGCACTCATTAGCCGAATTGGCCTGCATTGCAGCTTGCTGTGGTTGAGCTTATGCATATGACCCACAAATGATCTGCAAACACACCCAAAGCAATCTAAGTGAACGGGCCATAGAAACCGCCAATCGTCGCCTTGGTCTCGAAATCTGAGCTGCGGGTCTGGGTGAAAGGCTGAAAGGCCGGCGAAGGCACAGGCAAAGGCAGCGACAACGACAGCGGCCACAGCAGCGTCAGAGATGTGCGAAACGGTGATTTTCCACAAGAACTGATCACAGTGATTTGTGGCTAACAATAAAGTGCCCTGAACTAGCGTTGTAAGAAGATCATTCAGTTTCCTCGCAAGTAAATTGCCCTGCCATAAATTGCTCTGTGTGTGGGTGATCTGTGGCGCTGTTGGAGGAAAAGCCTTTCACATTCAATTACCTCTGCTGCTCAAATACAGTTATTATTAATGCCAAGGCGTCGTCGTTTGATGGCTTTAAATTCGCTTGGTAATAGGAAAAACCACTCTCATCGGCAGGTGCCAACCGCGGCGCACCTTGCCAAATAGTTGTCCACACGAGCATTGGCATTTTTATACTTTTTATACCCATTGAACACGTACTGAAGGAGGGTATTGAATTAGGGACAGCATATGCAACAGGTTGCTTGAAACATCCCTTGAAATATGGGAGGAATATCTATTTAAGTTCAGGGTCAACTTAAGACATTCTCAACTGTTTTTTGAAGACTTTGGGGGCTAGAGAGATCAGCTCAGATAGAATAACTCAACACGAATGTGGGGTAATTTATTTGAATGATATTTTGTTTCAATATATTGAAAAGCTTTTTAATTTATTATATCTTAGACTAGGTTTTTCAAAGTGAAGTGCTGATTAATATGTTCCCCTCTGTAATTATTTAATTGAATTTAGTAAGCCCACAGAGTATATTTTAGTCAACACCTTCTGACTGAAGCAGTCTTCTTTGTTATGTCTTTTTTAATCTATATCTCTATTTATTGCTGTTACAGCATTGGCCTAGTACAGAGTATCTTCTAGTCGAGACTGCTCTCCTCACATATCATTCATTGTTAGCAGCTTAAGAAAGAATTTCAATTCTCAACTGTGGCGCTTTTTGTTAAAATTAGTGCGCTTGATTTGTGTTGGTTGTGTTGGCCACAACAATGGCAATGCCAGCGATTGTTGTGCAAAGTGCAAGTAAACACACACACACACACCCACACACCTATTGGGATATTCACACGCACACACACTGAGAAAAAAGAGCTGCCAAGCGCAGCACGCAAAAATATATTACGTATACGCCCGCCTGCACTTGACAAAAGAATTGGGCGGTAACTGTGAGACGCGACGTGCGTTGCATTTGTAAGCGTTCTGCACAGTGGTAGAATATGCATTTCTTTTAGTAATAAAAAAAAGGTGTTAATATGATTTTTGAGACTAATTTGATAGACATTTCATAGTTTAATTGTCGCTTTATGTTGTTGTTAAGCAACACAAATTTTGAGTCGTTGAAATTCCACTGTGCAAAAGGTTGCACTAACAATGCTAATGAAAACATTAATTTGAATGGCTGTGGTGCTGTTTATATATACAGATATATACATATGTATATATATATATATGTGTGAGTGTGTGTGTGGGTGTGTTTGTGCAACTGTGCAGGTGTTATGGGCGTTAGTAGTCGTAAGTTTGTACGTAAATCGTTATGACAAGTTGACCTGCTTGCGAAACGAGCGTCAGAGGGCGATACTGCGGCTACATATATTACGTACTATTGCTATGCCCTTCCAATACGGGTACTATAGCTTTGTCATGAAAGAAGTAACGCTCGCAAAGAGTACAGATTTATATGTGTATTCTCGATTAATATGTCTGTATGCTTTGTTAGAAATAGTTGGCACAGACTTCTGTGAAAACGATCGTTCATCTGCAGTATTTATTATACCCTAGCAGAGGGTATTGTAGCTTTGTCACAGCATTAGTTAATGTATTGAACTGCCTCTCAGAGTTGATTAAATTTGTAGATAAGAACTGATCTTCACTGGACGCAATCTGATGGAATATAGCTTGAATATTGCTAAGCTTCAAGTGAAAATGAAGGGTATAGAATATTCGTCAAGGCGAACAAAGTTAGCTGCTGTTCTTTTGTTTTATTGTGCAATAATTTTACTCGGCTCCGCTAATTGTTTGTTTATTTGCGCGTTGCATTTTCTATTTCTTAAATATCGCAATTTGTTTTCGCTGCAGCTTCGTTCGTGGCTTGTTTATTAATACACAATAAATGGAAAATTGTATATTAACCAGTCCGTAACCGAACTGGCAGTTGATAAGCCCAGTTTATTACTAGACAAACAAACAGAATGGAGTAGAGTATATAAATATATATGAGAAAATATAGTGGGGACTTTGTGAGGCGCATAAATAATTGTGGGAATTTTTAATATGTGAATTGTGTTGGTTAAAGTTGTTGCAACTATTTGTTGGTAAGAAGTTTACAAACGATTTCCGTTTTCCGTTTGATGCAACTTACAGAAAGCCCAATTAAAATGGCATTTGAAAGTCATGCACTTAGCCTCAAACGGGCCACGAAGAGTCAACAGAATCTGTGTCATCTTTTTTTTTTTTTTTTTTTTTGTTATTTTCTGCTGTTGCAATCGAGGCGCCAACTGGGTCAAAGTTAAGCAGCTCAACCCGAGACTGCAACCAGCCAGCCAACCCGACCGAGTTGTTGCCATTGCGACGACTCATTAATGTGGCTTTTGCTGATTCTGTTGTTGTTCTTTTGTGCTGACGGAAAACAACAGTTGTCAAAGAAGACGACCAGAGAGCTGTCTCTGCTGTCCGATATAAGGGCCAAGATGGCAAACAACAGGCACGGCAAGCACTAAGCTCCACAAGAGGCACCACTCAGCAGCAACTTGGCTCAAAAGAGAACTTGGCTCTAAAGAGTATTAGACAAATACAATGCAAAAATCAGTGCTCGCTCAGTAATGGCCCTAGGCCACGTTTATTAGGGGCCATGACTTTCTTAAATCTCGCTGAGAAATACTGGTACGCTGTGTTTGTGAATAGTGCCAAAAATTGTTTAATTAATGGCTTTAAACAAAAACTATATCAAGAAATCAGAAAATCAGAAAATTGAAAAATCATTTCTTTCTCACATTGTACTACTTAGCCATAATAAATACATATTGGTACGAGAGTATTTCAAATGCCTCTGCCTCTGCCTCAGCCTCTGCTGCTGCCTCTGCCTCTGCCTGCGCTATTGACGTCACTGGGCTGTGCAATTAAAAACTAATCGACAGACGAGCAAAATATCTGTTTGCTACGGCCAACAAATCAAAACCGAATACGACATGAACTGCCTGCAATCAGCTCATAGGCAGCGCCCACTATTTGTATCTAAAATTTGCAGAAAAATCTAGTAGAAAAAGTATACAATAATCGAGCAAAGCAAAACAAACAAATCATCGAGAGAATTCTAAGGACAGACCTATCAGATACCCACTGTGCTTAGTCTATGCAACCCGCGTATACCCTGCAAAAGCCACACGCGAGAAAAATTATTGGAAATATGTTAGATGAGCTCAGCAAGGGGATTGGATTTGAAGGCATAATAAAAATTAAGTGCGTCGCCGTCTGTCTGTCTGGCTGTCTGTCCTGAGTTTGAGATAAGCCTCCTCCAGCCCCTCCTTGGGAGAGGCTGCCGCAGGTGTGCTTTGAGCTTTGCTGGATTTAGATTAATTGGAAAACATTTTAATTGACTGACAGCAACAATGCTGCAAAAATCACTTCAAATATTCAAATTATCTCATGTGTTTGACAGATACTTAAAGGCTAAGCTGTTGCTTTGAGTTGCGAGGCGCAGGCTTTCATATAAATTATGAGAATAATCTTAAAAGCCTGGCGAAAATTGTAAGAAATTATTTTGCAAAGAAAATCTAATTGAATTTCCATTTCTTTATACTGAAAAATTACGTAATATCTGTCAGCTGTTAACTGTGATTGAGCAGGTTTCAGCTTTCCTCTCTCAATTCCTGCGAACTCGTTTAGTTTTCATTCCTTTACGCACTGCTGCCTTTAATTAGGAAAAATATCACAAAATTTCCAGAGAAAAATGCAATCATATCTCTGCCTTTGTTTCTCTAACAATTCTAGAGAAATTATTTCTTTTCACACAAATTTTGTATAGAGAATTGTGAGTTAGAGCCAAGAGTCAGCGTGAAAAACATGAAACATATTGTGGCATCAGCTATCTGTGTATTTATCCATATAGATAAAGATAAACTAACAATTTCTATGCTGTGAAACAGTCCTCAAAATAAAACTAAACAGCATTCAGCTAGTAAGCATTTCAAACACTTCTCTTAACCGCTTGAAAACCGGTTCAATATTTGATTTGATATCGGTTATTGGCTAAGATGTTCCTAGTGAAAAATATCATTCTCAGATCTCAACTTTCATACTAAGGGCAATACTTGAGGCACTCTCTTAACTCTCGTTGATAACTCTGCTCTAGTCTTGCACCAGCTTAAAATTAATTAATGAATTTTGATAAGAAAGGTGAAAACATATTGATATATTTCCTGTCTAGATAAAATATTCTTATACGCTTCGTGCAGGTAGCTTAATAAATAAAGGGTATCTGAACTTGGATTAGTCAAAGCAATTATTGTAGCCTGTTAAACGTTTTAATTGCATTTAATGGCACCTGTTGCACGTTGCACGTTGCAAGTTGTTGTTGCTGTTGTTGTCGTCGCATCGCTCTCTGTAATTAAAAGCCGTTTACTTAGCGCACTCCCTGAACGACTTAGCGCAGCATGAGAGCTTAGAGCTCAATGCAGCCGCAGTCGCTGTCGCTGCCGCCGTCGCCGTCGCTGCTGGCGTCTATTATAAGCCAAGCCATAAAGCATCCAGAGGCGGCTGAAAGCCATTTCTATTTCCCCGCTGCCGCCGCTCAGGGATTTGCTGTAGCTGCAAGGTGGATGCGGATGCGGATGATGGTTGCTGCAATTCCAGACAGCAAATTGCAGGCAGACACGTTTATAATATGAAAGAACGAGAAGGAGACCACTCCACTCCTTTTCACTCCTTTCCACTCCACTCCACTCCACTCATTCAATAAGGCAAATGGCAACGTGCCATAAAAGCAGCACTATAATACTCGTGTGTAGTGTTGCGTAGTGTAGGGTGTATGCATGTAGTGTGCTGGGTGAGTAAGGATTAGTTCAGCTTAACCTGGCTTTAAATTGAAAAGCCTGACAAAAAGTTTTCATCTTGTGCAGCTCGCTCGCTCTCGACAGCAGCTTCATTAAGTGCAGTGCAACTGATATTGAGAAATATGACCTCGATATCGTCCTCGCCTTCGGCTGGCTGCCAGTCTCTCTGTCTGTCCGTCTGTGTTTGCCTTGATAGCTGACAAATCATTTCATTTTTCATAGCCATGAGTAGAGCAGGCGCAACAAGAGCAACAACAGAAACAACAGCAGAAACAACGACAACGACATGCTCTTAAAATATTTGCTCGTTCAATGACATTGAAAAGAATTTTCATATGTGCTGCCGCTGCCGCTGCTGCTGCTGCTGCCGCTGCTGCCGTGAGCTGCTTCGCTTCATCCTCAGCGTATTTTTTTGTTGACGTCGTCACCGCATTTTGGCAGCGGTTCCCCGCAGTGTAGTCCCCCCCGCCCGTTATTAAAATTTATATGTCTTTTTAAATTGCTTTGTAGGTTTGCCGGCATCTTCCTGGTCTTCTGCTCATTTCTTTCTATTTTAAGCCCCATCCATTGTCTTTTGTTGTGTGTCTCTGTGCTCTATTAAAATGATAAAATACGAGTGTTTCATATGGGAACTGGCACACCCAGCTCTGGTTTTTTTTTTTTTCTTTCATGGTGTTCCCATTCATTGCCATTGCATAATTGCACAAATTGATTAAATTCTATTTTTTGGGGCACTAATTTCCCTTCATTTCCGTGCCACTTAATGAATTTTCAAATACCCTTCCCCCCGCCCTCTGCTCTGGTTCCTATTTAGACACGAGTAGAATAAAGGTCAATGTGCTTTGGGACTGTCGACTGTCGACTGTCGCCCATCTAATGACCGCCAACTGTGCCGCTCGGCTAAGTAATTTTGCATCAGCATCTGCCCTACAGCCAAATATGAAACAAGTCCATATAGGTTTGTACACTGAGAAAAATAAAGGGGAACTAATAAAAATATTTCGAATTTTCTTTGAGTCTTTTATGACTTGCAACTGGCGACAAACAGTGCCAAACATTTGAAATTTATATGCTCAGAAATTAGTTTTTCCTATAAATAAAGAGAGAAACAAATTGAAATTTCAAGGCAATTTAATGGGCTTTGCTATAATTCTATTAACACTTTTTTTTTAGCTGTCTGTCTGGCCGTCTCTTCCAGTGCAAACCAATTTTCCAGTTGTGCTGAGAGCTGAAACCTGTAGCCTTCTTTTCAGAGCAATTTAGAGTACATTAAATATGAAAGTATTTTAAAGAGTATACTTTGAATAGCCCTGATTTTTTGGCAGTGTATTTTTGTATATAGTACTCAAATAAGTAGAGCATCTCATGCCTTATAAGAGGCACCCATATGCTGCCAATTGCTCGAGTTGTGTATGGGAATGTGTGTGTATCTTTTCATGTGTGTGTTTATAGGAAGTGTGTGCGTCTTGCTGCGTCCATTTGTCTACGGCTGCTGGGAGCGGGATCTCTGACTGATTCTGAGTTTGAGTTTTGTGTGTGTGTGTGGGTCTCGTCTCTGTTGTTTGGCCGTTGCTGTTGATGGATCGACTGCTGTTTGATGCTGTTCGAGTCTTCAATTTTCTTTTGTTTTCCTGTTTTTACTTGCTGCTGTTGCCATGCAGCGAAGCCTACGTCAAATCAACACTCAACATAGCATTTCTCATTAGCCACAGAAAAAGATTCTTTTGATTATTCTAAAAGGTTAAACACAGAAGAAAATCTAGTGGAACTAATTGTCATGGGCAGAGAATATGCATTCTAAATTTAAGAAAATGAAAGCCTTTCTAAATCACAGAAAGGAGAATTTGTATCGATTTGTTTAGCATTAAATCGCTTCAATTTATTTTTAGATACATCAATTATTTTGATTTAAATTTCTGTTGTATCATCAGCTCTTTGCAGCTCTTTGAGTTCTAAAATTATATAAGAAACTACAGGTACTAAGAAGTGGGCCAGCAAGAGGGTGCACGACTGGGAAATACCCTGTGTTCTCAAGCCTTATACTTTCATATGTCTTTCCTTATCTTATATAGACTAATTAGTTTTGTTCTTTCTACTTGGGTTGAAGAATAAAAATGAGTCTTATTTCTAACTAAAAAGAGAATTGAATGAAGAATTTGTGGTCTGAATTATTTTTGATTTATTTTATACCTGTTTATATACTGTTTCTATCTTATGTTTATTTCGGCTTAAAGCCATTCCAAGCTATCAAAGCTCGATTTAAAGTCTTCGATCTTTCTTGAACTGAGAATTTTCGGCTATATTCAAGCCGAATGGGTATCACCTTACCGTTCCCTAAACTTCTTGATTCTTTGTCTCTGTGCAGCAACCTACTCTTATCTTCCTTCTACCCGGCATTCTCTCTTTTCTCCTTGTAATGCTACAGGGTATATGCAAAATGAATCTGCATCCATTGTGAAGATTGAATAGAGAGATTATAGAATACCTTTGCATATACTCTTCTATAAAAACGTATATTAATACTTGAATATTTCAATATACTCCACCTTGTTTATATTGTTTGTTTTTTTCCTTTGACGACAATAAAAAAAGAAATGTAAAATTTTAATTAAATTGCCAGGCAAAATCAATAATTGGGTGATTTACTCTGTGTGTGACCAACCATGTGAATTTAATTTGGATTTTTTCCCACTCAAAATCACAGAAACAGACCGACAGACAGACAGACAGACACAGCTCCAGGTCGACAATTTCTGCTGCTGCAAAATTCACAATGCGACACAGAGTAAATTTAAATATAAATATAAATATCCGAATGAATATATTTGCATGCAGAGATATGTTTTTAATTAAATTGACGACTATAAACAACGACTGGTGCAGCAGTCAGTCAGTGGAGCAGGTTTATCTGTAACGTGCCACCAATTCTGGGGGCAGCAGCAATTGTATTGAATGCAATAAGCAACTCACAAATTTCAGCATGGCGATGGAGATGGAGGAGGAAGGGAAAGGCTATAGCATGAGTATGGTCTCTTACTGGGCATATCCGGGCACCCACAGTGCTTGAATGAGGGAGAGAAGGGGGTAGGTGGGTGGGGGCAGAACAATGTGCTTTGTTGCAATGCAACTCGAACATGTCCTGCTCGACATTCCTGCCACACGTTATTGTGTTGTGGCGTTAAGGCTGTCGCCCCCTGCCGGTCCCACGTGTCGTATTAGTTACATCAAGTTATTATCCCCACGTCTGGAGTGCATAGGTGTGTGTGTGCGGGTGTGTGTGTGTGTGTTAGTGGGTGTAACTAGGTCAGTTTAAACGACGCGTCGCGCCATGTCGCCTTCTCACACAGTGAAAGGATTGAGAATGGCTGCTGCCTGCCTGCCCACCGCCCGCCAGTTTCCACACTGCGGTGACCTTTTGTGTGAGGCTCTTGTGGCATTTTGTAGGTGTGTTTCGCATACAAAAACCACCGCAGCCACACACAGATTACTTATATATATACCGATATATATATATATATATATATATATATATATATATATATATATATGTGGCAAGTTGGGCTTTGCGTGCGCATTTCCGCTTAGAGAAGGTTGAGAATTTATTCGATCAACAAGTTTCGTTTGTCATTTTACGCCTCGTCTCGCTCTACGAAACTGTTGTGGCAACAATAACAAACTTGCCCCATGGAATCTGAAAATATTTGTGTCTATCGAACTGAACCGAATGGCTTTTGCTCTAAATAACAGCTGAGAGCATACGTTTAGTGGGAACAGCTTACTACTGCAAAGTTAAATCATATTGAAAGGCAGCTCGAAACGAGCAATTTTTGAGAAAATATTTGCATATTTTTCAGTTTTAGACTCTGTGCACTGTGCACTGTAGAGTGCGCTGTGTTCGCTATACTCATGAAATATTTATAGCTGTTTTATAAATAATTAGATTGGTTTATTGGGGGACACCCTTTGGCGCAATTCATGCGTAAGCAATATTGCTGCTGCGAGGGCGGACAGCCACAGTGGCTCGATAATCGATGAAGCAGCTCATTGAAATGAGTTAAACAGGCAGCATGCAAACACAACAACAAAGAAAAACAAGAAAGAACAAAAAAAAGAGCACATTTTTAATGGATTGCTTTTATTTATTTATACTATTTGCAGATATACCCGACATTCCCGATGATATAAAGCATCTGCAGAGCCTGCAGGTGGCCGATTTTAGCTCGAATCCGATACCCAAACTGCCATCGGGCTTTTCACAGCTGAAAAATTTAACCGTATTGGGCCTAAATGATATGTCACTTACCACATTGCCCGCCGATTTTGGCAGTTTGACGCAGCTCGAATCGCTGGAGCTGCGTGAAAATCTGCTCAAGCATTTA
This sequence comes from Drosophila repletoides, assembly GCA_018150835.1. Taxonomy (NCBI): domain Eukaryota; kingdom Metazoa; phylum Arthropoda; class Insecta; order Diptera; family Drosophilidae; genus Drosophila; species Drosophila repletoides. The sequence goes on from JAECWQ010000100.1 coordinate 7,257,758, forward strand.
CCCGAAACGATAAGTCAGCTAACGAAGCTGAAACGCCTGGATTTGGGCGATAACGAAATTGAGGATTTGCCCCCATATTTGGGCTATTTGCCGGGCCTGCACGAGCTGTGGTTGGATCACAATCAGCTGCAGCGTTTGCCGCCCGAGCTGGGACTCTTGACCAAACTCACATATCTGGATGTGTCCGAGAACCGACTGGAAGAGCTGCCCAATGAGATTGGTGGTCTGGTTAGCCTCACCGATCTGGATCTGGCACAGAATCTGCTAGAGACACTGCCCGATGGCATTGCCAAACTAGGCCGTCTGACCATACTAAAGCTGGACCAGAATCGCTTACAGCGTCTCAACGATACGCTGGGCAAGTGAGTATATTGAACGCCCCCAAAAAGCATCTATAAGATACGAAAACTATATTCATTTTCAATTTTTCCATTCCCTGCAGCTGCGTTAACATGCAGGAGCTGATATTGACAGAGAACTTTCTGTCCGAGCTGCCTGCCTCCATAGGACACATGAATAAGCTGAGCAATTTGAATGTGGATCGCAATGCACTGGAGTATTTGCCGCTAGAGATTGGGGAATGCGCCAATCTGGGTGTGCTGAGTCTGCGCGACAATAAACTAAAGAAACTGCCACCGGAGCTGGGCAATTGTACGGTGTTGCATGTGCTCGATGTGAGCGGAAATCAATTGTTGTATCTGCCCTATTCACTGGTCAATCTGCAACTAAAGGCTGTCTGGTTGTCGGAGAATCAATCGCAGCCTTTGCTCACCTTTCAACCGGACACGGATGCTGAAACGGGCGAACAGGTGCTCTCCTGTTACTTGCTGCCCCAGCAGGAATATCAGCCCATTACACCGGGTAAGCTCCTGCCACAAAAGGGTAGCCTCTAACTGATAACCGATAAACGATTAACTGGTGACTGGTGCTTTAATTCATGAGTTGGCACAGAGCTATATACAGTCGCTTATCTGTGGCTGGCATAGTTTCCACTGGTATGTGCCCCCAGGCACATGGCACATATCATGGTGCAATATCTGAAATCTATGCTGGTGATAAGATAACAGCACCAACACTTGTTTAATTGCCACAAAGCAATGGGCAAACTGTGCAAACAACTCGTATATCCAGTAGTACAAGCTCTATGTACTCAGAAATTCTAAATTTTATAATATTCTATAAATTAATTTTGTGTTTTCTAACTAAAACTGATTTGGCTTGTGAAATGATGTGAGAAAGCACCAAACACTGTCGACTTTTTTCTGTACTTTTCTTTAACTATTTTATTTGTGTTTTTGTTTTCTTTGTTTTTTTATCGCAATTCACCATGCGTACTTTATTCCACCATACTGCACCTTCACTTCCATTCTCGAATTTCGCAAATAATTGAAAAACTGAAATACCAAAAGATTATCCACCTCAGACGCTTTATAGATCGAGCGAAAAGTTCGATTCAATGGATTTCTTCAGCTACCAACAGAAAGGTTTGCGTTGTCTGTCTTAATTGTACCATATAACCAGCGCTATATCCTATTTATCCTATATATATATATCCATATAATCTTAGTGTTAAGTTGGCATCTTATAACCCAATCTACTTTGAGCCCTAATCAAACAATTAGCCCTGCCAGTAGACGCTCGATAGTTGAATCTTTCGCTCGTTATTAGAACATTCCAACCTGCATATTAAAATCCCATAAATGCTTTGAGATTGTAATTAAAATTACTTATTAACAGCAGCATTTTTTAATTAACATTTTCAATAATTAATAGTAGCAATTAACGTGCTTTTTAGCCAGAAATTTACAAGAAAATCAAATGGCTTTTAATGCAATTAGAGAGAAATTCTTTTGTTATTTTTAGCAGCTTTAATTATCGAGCGTTTACTGTACACAACTATTTGTTTATAAAGCGCTATAGAACAGTTCTCTCTTGGCCAAGAACAATCCTATGCATGCCTCTAATAAGCCTGAGCAACTGTTCTCCGGCACGCATCTTGGCTCAGCGCTGTAGCCTGATCTTTGTGGCTGAGATAACTTAAATTCCACTGTGCGATGGTCATTGTTGTTTCTGTTGTTGCTTTTCTGTGTATTGAAAGAAAACCAGTTTTATGCCATAAAATGACGTCATATAAATCAAATAACAACAAGTTGTATGGAGCAGTGGAGAGCCGTGGAGGGGCGTTGGCTGGAAACCCGTAGAAAACTGTTGAACACACACCCATTTTATTAACCGAAATGTGCGTGTATTTCTCTGATTTCATTTGTTTTGATAATGTTATTAATCGTACTATTTGCTGTTTTTATTCCATATTGAAGTTTGTCAGCCCCTTGCCAGATCCCAGGCCCCCATCGCTGGGCCCCACTTGAAACTGGGCAGGCGCTTTGGAGTGGGGCTGCTGCACATATGCTGCTCTGCTGCTTCTGTTTGTGATTCTCTGATTGAGCAGTGGCTTGTCTGTCTGTCTGTCCGTCTGTCAGTCGCAGCATGCGCCAGATCAAAGCGTCTTTCCTGCACAGACCTTCTCTTTGTTTGACTCATGCCCAATTTCAATTGGGGAGCCTCTCGAGAGTGATGTAAACATCATATGACGTCACAGCCAGCCAGCCTGATATGTGGAACAAGATCAACTGCCAAGCAGCCAGGCAGGCAGTGGCAGGCGGGCGGGCGGGCGGGTGGTTAATTATACTCACCGAGTAATCGCAATATTAATCGCCTTCTAAGAGCTCGAACGACGCGACTCTCGACCAAAAACCAAGCATTGATTAATGGCCTGTCAGACGGCACACTCAATGATACAGTGCAGCCTGGCAATTGACGCACAGTCATAGACTTTTATTAAGTGCTCTGTCTTAAGGCAACAGCCAAAAAAAACATTATTCAATTATGGAAACTTCAAATGAATTTCCAGTTAAATAATGCCAGAAATTTATTCAAGTGAATGCTGGGAATAAAAAGAAAAGGCTTGTGAAAAATGTTTTTGGAAAACAAAGTTTTTTTCTTATAATATAAATGATCTTTTTAAAAGTCATTTGTTCTACATTTAGAATAATTATTTTAGTTTTTTTCCTTTTATACCCTTGAAGAGGGTATTACAGCTTTGTCAAGAAAAGTATATATATATTTTGGATCAGGACCACGAGCAGAGTTTATATAGCCACGTCCGTCTCTCTGTCTGTTTATATGCAAACTGAACTCTCAGTTTTTGAGCTGGGTGAGTGAAATTCGGCATGGAGCCTCCTTCTAGCACATATGTCGGAATCTAGAAAACGAATAGTTAAGATCAATTGTACAGATATCAGAATTCGATAAGTTTATTACGATCTCTTAAAAGAATTGTGTAAAGAGTGAAGACTTAAACCTTTTTCTTCAGTATTTTCTAGATCTGTTCACAAATACTGAAATATTATTATATGTGCGTCTATATCTGTGTAGGAAAACCCAAGTCATACTTTCTGAAGGCCTTACTAGAGCTTTTCTTACAGTCTTTCAGCCAGTAAACTGCCCAGGCTTCACTGTAGCTCTGCAGTATTGCTCGTCTTTTTGAATGTTGAACTTGTTTCTTGTGGTTTTGTTGCGTAGTTTTTCAGTTCTTCTGGTTAGTTTGTCATTCAATAAAAATAATAATAATAATTTTGTAACTGTTTTGAATAGAAAACGGGTTTTATTTCGAGTATAAACAAATAACTTCTAAAAATATAACCATAATAACATCATCAGCTGGCATTCGACTCTGAATGTCAAATCGAATCTATATATATATGCGTGTGTGTGTGTGTGTGCGTGTGTGCGAGTGTGTGTGAGTGTGTGGGGCATATTTCATACAATTTACACTTTGGTGTAAATTATTTTCAAGACCCCGAAAACTAAAGTCGCCGCTAGAGTCATCAATAGAGGAGAAACCGTAGAAAACCATATATAGGGGCAGCGCAGCAGTGTAGCGGTCGGTAGTTGTTTTGTTTCGAGTGTTTCGAGCCCGCGTCTCCTCTTTAAACGTTGTTCAAACTATCCAATTAAAGCTGCTCTCTGACGGTCAACACATTTAGTCGCATCGAGTCGCCTCGAGCCGGAGACAAAAGGCGCCCCTTCGGCCTTATTATTATTGTTATTACGAGTTTCTTTTATTTACATAAATCTTCATATAAACGCTCCTGCTGAAGACCCGGAAAATTTACTTAAATTATCAATGACAACAACACGACACACCCCGCTGGGTATTTTGTAATTTAAACAACTCAACCATCGACTAACTGCGCGGCCTATCAACGTCTTAAATACCCTACGCGAACCGATAGGGAAACCTTGGAAAGTTTGAAAAATGCGCAAATTTGCCAGTTTGATGGGAAAATCAATCATTGCGGCTAAAAGTAATTTAAGTTTTAAATTTAATTAAAATTCTCTCAAAAATATACACAGAAATTGTTTGAAAACAGTGTTTATACCACGGTCTGATTTATGAACTAATATTTCCATAGTATTTAGTGGCGCATTCCAATAATAAATATATTTTAGTCAGCATTAAGAAAATAATTTATCCAAAAAGTAAATAGTGAGCTTTGTTCAAAAAATTCTCTTTCAAACACTCGAAAATCCATCAAAACTCTAGTAATTCATAGTATTTATCAAGCTGAATACTTTCCTATCACAATCTCTTCCTACGAACTCCATTGAAATTCGTCAGCTTCAGTCAGATAAACCTCTTCCAAATCTCGAAAACCATTCGAATCTTTAGTAATTCGTTGGTTTTATAAAACTAAATCTCTTCCTATCCAATTCTCTTCATACGAAATCCATTGAAATTCGTCAGCTTCTGTCAGATAAACCTCTTCCAAATCTCGAAAACCCATCAAATCTCTAGTAATTCGTAGGTTTTTTAAAACTAATTCTCTTCCCACGAAAATCTCTTGTAATTCGTAAGCTTTGTTCACATAAATCTATATCTACTGAAATCCAATCCAATGACAAATCCCAAGGTTACAAAAACGTTTTGATTGAAATCCTGCCGAGATAATATTTCCTTAAAAAATTCCGAGATGAATCGTTTCTAATAAATAAAGAACCAGAAATATCCCGAGATATAAATACATCCAGGATTAAATCTAGAGTTTTTCATTGCAGTTCTGATTATAATCTTCTGGAAAAGTATAGGTTTTCCATTGAAAAAACTTAATTTTAAATTATCCTTCGGCACTTATATGACTTATATCCTTTATATCAAGGGATTGGATAACTTAGCTACCCTGGAATTTTTTCTAAGTAAAGTTTAACCCATTGAAAACTTATTTCCCCAGATGAAAAGGGATGTCAGGTTGACATATGTAATAGAAGATCCCCCTACTTCAGTGCACTTCGCATTTTTGATCGCAAAACTATAATACCCTCTGGGCATAAGGGTATAAATATTTAAAATTGATTTTACTATGGTAAAATCGGTAAAGATTGTAAGTTACGAGCTGACAGCGCTGACATTGGATGCAGTGCAGCAACAGCTACTTAAGCCTCTGCTTTCAAGACCAACAACTACTTCCGTCATAAACAACGATTTAAATTTGTTTATCCATCTGGCTCGCGCTTCCACTGCTCCCAGTGGGGGGTTGGGTGTGCCCCCCTCTAGCCCCCCCTTGGCCGCCACTGCCTGCAATTGCGAAGCGGGTTGCCACATGTTGCAATTTTAATATTGTTTACTTTGTGTGTGGGGAATTTATGGCGGCGCACACCCTCCGCTCATAAGCAATTGATGGATTGGAGAGTGCTTCAGCCTGTGCCCGTGCCTCGGCCTGTGCCTGGTGCCTGTGCCTGTGCCTCTGCCTGGAGAATGTTTATACTCAGAAATAGTTGATTTTAATATTTGAATTTTCTTTGTTGTTGCTTTTGTTCTTGCTGTTGCTTTTGTTGTATTGTAATTGCTGTTTTTATTGATTTTACATAGCCAAAGCCACAGGTCTCTCAGCAATCTCTTCGTTTTTAATGTAAATATTTATATTAAAAAAAAAAACAAAACCTTTACTGACAGCTACTAACTGTAAATTGCATGCGCATGCCGCTCCTCTTCCCTCCTCTCCCCCCGTCTCCCCTCGTCTCGTCTCGTTCGCTTAAACATTTGTGAATTAGTTAAACAAGATAAATAGTTAAATAGTTAAATAAATAAATAATGAAAATAAAATATGCTTTAATTTCACGCCACGCCACGCCACGCACACAGCACGCGATTTGGAATCAGACTCTGAACCCTACGAGGAGCGTGAACCATCACGCACAGTGGTGAAATTCTCAGAGGAAGTAACACAGGAGAAGGATACACCGTTTGTGCGCCAGAATACGCCGCATCCCAAAGATCTGAAGGCAAAGGCACAGAAGCTGAAGGTGGAGCGGAGTCGTCACGAGGAGAATGCCGCCAATTTGGTGCCACTGTTGGAGGAGGTAAATGATGATTCTAGGCGGGGTCAAGGGTCAACTTTATGTATCTACTTTAAATGCCCCTAATTGGGCCAAGCGGCAGGTCAATAATTCTCCCCTGAATTTTGACCTCTCGTTTCTCTTTCTGGCATATTAATTTAATTGTAGTTTACTCTTAAATTGAAATTTTTATGTATTCGAAAACCATGTGAAAAGGTTTCTAAATAATTTATTATTTAACCTAAAAATTGATACGCAAATCACAGTATTATTTTGAGCCAAGGCTAAGCAAATTAGAGTATTTAATAAGCTTAATTAAATTTAATTTTAAACCAAAGTATTATTAATTTAAGTTTTATTTATAATTGTTAAATTTCTCTGCTTCTATTCGCATTTATTCTTTTTTGCTTTATTTTCTGCAATCTATTAAATCTTTACACTATTCTACACACTTTTTCTTACACTTCTCTGAAATTATCTAATTTTTCTTATTCAAACAGAACGGTACTAAAACAGTCGTGACAGAAACCCCCGCCGAGACACGCACCATTGCAAATAATCACCAACCACAGGTAGCCGTGACAGCCACCAATAATAATACACCAGTGGCACAGCCTGTACCCAAACCGGCAGCTGTGGTGAATTCGAAACCTGTTGCAGTTGGTGTTGTTTCACCAACGACTACAGTGGCGCCACAAACCATACAACAGGGTGACACTTCGTCAGCTGCGACCAGAACCAATAGCAGCAGCAACAGCAGCGATAACACAACAACAGCAACAACAATTGCTGCCGTCGCCCTCAGCGGCGATGTGGCTGATGCCGAGGAACAGGAAGACGAATATGTAAGTAGGGGATAAATGTTGAAAAAATTAAGTTTTTAATTCTTTTGTACTCTTTTTGTGTTCCAGGAACCCGATAGACGCGTGGGCTTTCAGGTGGAGGGCGAAGACGATGATTTCTATAAGCGACCACCGAAGCTGCACAGACGGTAAGTTAATTAATTAATTAAAAAATACAAAAAAATATTGGAACGGTTTGGTTTATAGCTTTGATTTGGGTTGAAAACTAAACTTCAAACTTCCAAACCAAAGATTATAGTTACATTTTTGCTCTAAATAAAAACAAGATTAGAATCGAACTGGTTCAGCTTAAGTTAAGGTTTGGTTCAGGTTCAGTTCATGCTGAAAAGATACTTGTATATTCGGGACTACAATGGTTCGGTTGAGGTTAAAGTTTGTTCAGTTCATGCTGGCCAATATAATCAGACATTCTGCAGCGAAACGGTTCAGTTAACAGCTTTGACTTGAAGTAATATTTATTCTATGTTTTTTTCCCCATTTTTTAGAGATACTCCGCACCATCTGAAGAATAAACGTGTGCAGCACTTGACCGACAAGCAGGCAAATGAAATATTGGCCAATGCTTTGGCTTCGCAGGAGCGCAACGAGGGAACGCCTCAGCATTCGCTGACGAAAGTGCAGTCGCCCATTGAGGAGGAGAATGCCGATGCTGAGCAGCTGGAGCAGGAGCATCAGCAGCAGCAGCAGCAGCATCCGTTTGATGCCTCGCTCTCTCCAATACCAGCTGCAACAGGGGAGGAAGCAGCAGTTGCGCCTGCAGCAGGTAAGTTGTTTTTAAACAGCTCTCCACAATTCCAAACTACAATTGAAGAGGTTCTCTTAACTGCTCCCTGCTGTAATACTTGGCCTGTACTCGCATATGGGCTAAGAGTACTAACAACCCATTAGACCATAAACAGCAGAATAATCGATAATATGTAATCAATACGCTTTGAGTGGGGCGCGGGGAAAGAATTATTTTTTGCGTCGTTTTTTAGTCTACGAGCTCAACTCGCAAAGGGTAGCAGAGATTTTACTCAGATGAGTGGAATATGTAGAGTATTTAGACGAGTCGTGTAGAGTGTGTAGAGTATTTAGATGAGAACAGGTAGAGCATTTAGCTAGTCGAAAGAGCATAATTATTATAGACTCTTCCACAGTCCAATTCCAGCATATTTGACTACTAAATTATATTAAATTCAATCAGATTTCCACAGAGAACTGGAACTGCTGTCTAAGTTAATCTTTTGTTCAGTGAAATATTGAAATTTCTTGAACAAATCTATCAAATTTCAATCAAAGTATTTTTATTCTGTGTTTCTTCAAGCGAATCTTGAAGATATTCTTAAAAATTGTCTAAAAATCCTCAATTCTTTCTAAGTCAACTAAACAGAATAGATTCCTCAGTCGAGTCAATAGAATCCTCATGAACCACTGCCTAGTTGGCTTCTATGCTGGCAGACTGCTAGCCAGGCTCACTGCTGAAGAAGATCTCAATATGAAGAAGAATTAGAGATGTTAGATCATTTCTTCTGAGCTGTAGACGATAAAAGCTTCTAGAAGCTCCCTTTCTTGCTAGTATCTGCAATCTAGCTGGATTCAGTTCAGACAGAGATGCCAAATTTATGAAGGTTACGGGCTGGAGACCTCTCCGGGCAAGACCCTTCTGGAGGATAAAGAGTAGCCAGAGGGTATCCCATTAGGCAACTCCTGGCCTAAGACCTTTGACCCAATTCTTTTCATACATATTTAGAATCTAATCTTAGAGAGAGCATCCAACAAATACCAATCAATTCTGGTATCAGAAAAGTCCTCTCTCAAATCGAAGGTTCCCAAGGAATATGGAATAGTTCCTATAGTTCTGAACCTATTATTCAACCAAGTATCCATCCATTTCATCAGTAAAGAGGCATAAATAATGATACACATCTTAATAAATACTTAGGTCAGTTATGCCTCATGAGGCAGGCTGATATCATCGGCCCAGCGAGATTTAATTAAAAGGAAAAAAAAAAAAAAAAAGATACAAAATTTCAAGTGTATCGGGGGCCAATTAAAAGCGCGTTACGACAAACCAAAAAAAAAGAAGAAAAGTACCACGCAACAGGTAAACAAGCGAAGAAGCGTTAGAAATTTGGCCTAAAAATACGTCTACACGCAACACCAATAATTACAGGCAGTACGTAAGCCTATATATATACATATATATGCATGTATAGGGCCTATCAGTGTTCGCTATCTATTTGCTGGCTTGCAAAAGCTGATAAAGCAAACAGGGGGCAATACTCAAATAGAGCGGGGTAGATAACTAAAGCAGAAAAACAGTGCGAAGAGCGGGACAGAACGAAAGACGGCAAGAAATAAGTACAAAAAGAAAACGTAAGAATGTTCTTAACGGGGCTGCTCGACTGACAGATACTCTGTACCCAAAAGTTTTCTAGTTGTACCCAAAGAATTTCCTTTATTCTTGGCTGGAATGTTTTCTATATAAGGCAATCAAAAAGATCGCTAAATAAGCCAGATTTGGCTTTAACTTAGAGCCTGCTTTAATTGGGAGTATACAGAAAATCATTTTCCAAAATTAGCTGCTTCTTCAGGATCGCAGCAGCTGCTCGTTAGTCCCGATAAAGTTCCAATTTTTACCTGTACTTTTGACTGAGCAGACTCCTCTTTTCATCCATTTTTAATGGGTACCGAGTGTAAAATATAAGAGGCAAATGAGCAGCGCTGAAAGAGCGACAGCAATAAAGAGCGCAACAAGTTGAGAAAGTGTAAAAAATATAAAAAATTAAATAAAGCCGCCTCATTATGGCAAAATGTGCTGAGGGGCTGGCTACCTGAGCGAGTGCTCTGTGGGTGTGAGTGTGCGAGTGTGAGTGTGAGTGTGATATGAGTGTGTTTGCGAGTGCTGGAGAGAAAGAGCGAGAGCGAGGGAGAGAGAGTGAGTATTGCAATTGACAGACTGTCTGTCTGTCCGCCCGTCCGTCCGTCCGTCCGCCTGGGGTCTGTGTTTTGGTCTGTGGGCCCCGACGCTGAGTTTAGTCATTTTTTAGTAACGCTTGCGTTTTGTCAACATCGCGAGAGCGCGCGCAACATTTCGTTCGCGTTTGTCTTTTTTTCTACTTATAAATAGTCTAAACTATTATTTGCTTATTATTATTATTAACGCCTGCCGCCCAGTCAGCCAGTCAGCCAGACAGACAGACGGACGGACAGACGTAGAGAGCCATAAGCCATAACAATAACAATTCAAAAAACTTCACATACCTTGACTTAGTCATATACCCTAAAAAAAAACATTAAAAGAAAAAAAAAAAAGAAAGAAAAGTGCGAATTGTTGTTGTTTATTGCTTACGTGTTGCTGCTTATCGATTTTGTTCCGGAGTTGGGGGGCGGCAAGACGGGGGCGGTAGTCATTGATTAAAGGAAAGGCAGCCAATTGTCTGGAAAGTTTTCACATTGCGCATACGCAGCGTATGGCCGCTGGGGCCAAAATTGAATTGAATTTCAAGTGCAAAATAAGCAAGTTGCTGGGCGTCAAGCTTAGCAGAGCTCTTCGAGCTGCTCTTCTTGCAAGGTCATCAGCAAAGCCAGGCAAAAAAAAAGACGAAGAAAAAGAGCTAAGCAAGGTTATTTGTGCCGTTGCCGTTGCTGTTGCCGTGCCACATCAGTTGCCACAAGGCATTCGTTGGTTCGTTTGCCTTGAGGCGTTAGCTGCAGTTGTTGCTGTAGCTGTAGCTGCTTCCGCTATTTGCATTTTGGTTGCAATGAATACGCAAAAATGAGCTCTGCCGCCTGCCTGCTTGCAACTAGATTCTCGTATGTTCGCTCTCTTTCACTGTGTATATAAAATAAATATATATAGAGAGAGATATATATATTTGCCCAGGACAAATACGCAAAGTTTACGTATCTTCCGCTCGTGTGTGTCAGTGTGTGCATATCCGGTTTCCTGGCAACTCTCTTTGAGACTAGTTCCCCTTCCTTTCCTTTCTATTCCTTTTTTCCTTTGGTTAGCTGCTACAACACTTTGGCAGCACAATCAACATTTGTTCAGTACCTTTTTGCATTTTCTTGGCCAAACAACAATATGCAGCTGCAGTTTTCAATTGTGATTTCTTAAAGCGTGCAGAGTCCCGCCCAAAACCCCAAAAATTCTAGGAGTATCCATAGCCAAAACCGAGCTATGTTGGCCAATAAATAAACCGTTGATAAGCCCCAAGCAATGCAATTGATTTTACTTATGTATTGTATTGCTGATTGCACGCTCTTTCTGGCTGTGGCTCTGGCTGTGGCTCTGGGTCTGGCTGTGCGTGTGCCCCTATTGTATTTCTGCTATATTTCTGCTGGGCGTGTTGCAATTGTTTGCTTGTTTGTTCGCCAGTTTGTTTGTTTGCTTGCCCTTTGCCCTTTCGTCAATATGCCAGCTATATTTGTGGGATTATTATTAGTTGCTGCTGCTGCTGCTGCTGGAGGCGTTTTTGCATTTCTGGCTCAAATTACAATTATAGCCATACGCAATGCGATAGATTTTTACCATTTTAAAATGGGGAAGCAACTATTGTAGTCTCCAGCTGCCTTTTCACAGTTGCATGTGAAGTTTATCACTGCCGTGAAATGTAATAAATGCCAGAGTTTAGCGGGAAAAGGCCAAAAAAAAAGCAGTAAACTGTTTTGCATTACATTTCACAGCTCGAGAAAATGTTACAAATGCGTGAAATGCTGTCGCAGCCCGCAGGGAAAAGAAATGGCAGAGCAGTTTGTAGGGTATTTAATGTGTTTACCTAAAGACTGCGACTTTTGTTAACAAAGTGAATCATTTCTTGTTTAATTTGGCTTCTTTGCCTGAGCTCCACTCACTTTATTCATTCACAACAGTTGTGTTGTGGGCCAGCAAATTTTGCGCTTAATTAAAGCATTCAAGCAGAATATAAAGCAACTGAGGCCTATGATGTCATACCCTGTTTTTTCCTGTTATCAGCCCTGCATTTCTTCACACTTCTGTTGTCCATTGGCTGCCAATTGATAAGCCAGTGGCGTATGTTGTGCGGGGCAGTGGCAGCGGGGGGCTAGCTGTGAATTACGCATTCGACAGGTGGACCAAGGTCATTACTAACGCTTGACTTTGGCTGTGTAATATTTGTGCCTTTAGGCACAAAACCAAATAATGTCGCAATGATTCAGTTATTCCAATCGCGGCCTTATCGCAGGCCCTCAATTGGGTTTGGTTTACAACGCGTCAGCAGCGTTTGTTTCTCTTTTCTGTTTCTGTTTTTGTTTCAGTTTCTGTTTCTGTTTTTATCAAATTGGCTTTAGGCATTCCAAAGTTTTTGTCGTTGTATTTGTAGCTGATAAGATACGAGCGCCGTGCACCCCTTTTTTTTTGGAGCCCCCAAATCAGTAGAGATTTGTGGCACCTTTTTTAGCCTGTTGTTGCTGCTTTTTACTCGCTTTTTTTTATGATTTTTTTCTTGCCTCTGCCTCGCACAATAATTCAATGTGTGGCACACAACACGAAAATGTGATTCATTAATTTTTGCCAGCACATTTAAAAATGACGCTCGAGTTGCTTCTTGTGGATTTTGATAGCTTTACACTTGCAATTTGTCAAACGGTCGCAGGCTCCCTTAATACGAGTATGACCGGCAATTTATCACAGCGGCTGCCTGTTGAGCCCCTCCGCTCCCTCTTCCTCCCTCCAGCCAGCCAGCATGCAATGTGCCCCACATATTTACTTAATGGTTGGGGCAGCGAAAAAAAAAGCGGAAGCAGCAGCAGCAGCAGGCAGCAAAAAGAACAACTCACGTGTTTATCGATAGCTCTTTAAGCACAATTGAGGCACTTGATCTTTTGGCTATTGCCATAAATGCCAGTGTAATTAAAAGCGATTACAGTTTGCGGTCATTGGCAGAGGGCCCTCCGCCAGTGGACCCTGCCGCCTGACGTAGACCCTGTGGACGGACGCAGACAGAAATGAAAACAATATGGGCAAAAGTCAACTTGGTTTTGGCATAAAGTTTGTGACATGCGTCCATTAAATTAGCATAAAGAAAAATGTTTTCTCAAGTTTCCCTCTGTCTCCCACTCCCACTCCCAATCCAACTCCCACTCGAGCAAGTTGGACTTGTCATAAAGAGAATATGTCAGTGGCCAGACAGCAATGGCAATAAAGCAAAGGCAACAAGGATGTGCAGACAAGGAATATACAAGGATACAGGGCAACATGTCATTGGACTCTGGACACTGGACTCTTCGAAGTCTTAGCCCAAGTCCAAGTCCAAGAGCAACTGCAATTCAAAGCTAGCTGGGAGACGGCTGTCAATGGCTGGCCACAGGACATGCCATGACATGGCTGGACACACTGTTCTCCTCTCTCTCTGTGTGTGAAATATAAGTTATGCCTCTGGCTTCTATCTACATGTTATCTACACATTTGTGAACCTCAACCTCAACCAGAGGCAGAAGCAGCCATTCTCCGCTCAGGTCATTTACATATAAATAACTGAAACCAGTAGCAAGCCATTGTATTGATTCGACATTTGCCAGATACGACAGATACAGCTACAGCTACAGCCACAGATACAGATACAAAATTTTGAAAATTTGAATGCCTTTGGGGGAGCGTTGTTGGCGTGTTTGGCATTAAATATTGTTTCTCTGCTACGGCGTGTGCGTGTCCTGGTTTTCCCTCCAGTGTTTTTAATGAGTTTTCCCGATCATTTTATGAGTTGCCTCTCATTTTCAGCGTATTTAAATTTGAATATGTATTTTGCACATTTATGGCATTTGTTTGCTCCTTTGCTGCTTTACTGCATTACTTTTACGCACTTCATCGAGTGCCGGCAAACCCTAAAAGATACTTTTACTTTTCCCATGTATTTCACTCGTAAAATATTCAAATGTTGCTTCTCCCTTCATTTTCGGTGAGCATTCGGCAATGATGTGGGTTCTGCCTGATGATTAAACCATAAAATATATATAAACAGGTTGATACTCGTACATTGCTAATGATTGCCAATACACAGAGAGAAAAAAACGGCATTAAATTCAGCTTGAATCGTTCCCCAGCGGTGTCGAAAGGCACACCTTCCATCCTGGATTTCCTAGAACCCTATAAGAAATTCTTGATTCAAGCCAATTTCTAACCTTTTTCTAACCCGACTCGCCTTTTAAATAGCTCGAATTCAGCACTGATTCGCTATTGAGATTAATATAGATAATTCTTGCATTTGATTTAAGCCAAAGTAGACTTATTATTCCACACTAAGCCAGTTCCCACTTGATTCTAGGCTTCTGATTCACTTATTAATTTCTGCGTATACTTGATTTGACGTACGACTCGAACTTGAATTGTTTAACTTAAATTTAGCTGTAAAAGGGATGCAGATACTAAGCACATAAAGATACTCGATACTTAAATATAATGAGAGAAATTCAATTCTTTTATTCACTTGGAACATTCTGTGCATATTAATTATTAGAAATAGGAATTTATTTTGCTTTGTTTGATTGTAAACTACTTCTGTTAATTTAATACACAAAATTTAATAGAAATTCTAACTGAATTCTATGGAAGATACTCGTGAATGTATTCACTTTGATACATATTCAAATATTTGATAATTTAAATCAATCTTTCTGCTGCGTTGCTCCACAAACAAGTTTGAAGCACATTTCAGTATTCTGCTTTAAGTTCTCAGCCTTAGCTGGGGGCAAAGCTGGATGAATTTTGCATTTTGTAGCCTGCTTACAGGCGCTGCTTGCAACCACTCACACTCACACACACACACAAACACACACACACACAAACACCAACTCACACACTCATTCAACACGTGTGCCCTCGCATTTGTCTGTCAACCGCTTGAGAGCCAATGTAAGAATCTTATTTTGTTTTATGTCTTTTTGCTGCTTGCTGCACAAGTATTGTTTGCTGTATCCTTCTTCTTCTTGGGGGCTTTGGCCAGAGCAGAGGAAGAGGACGAAGAGAGAAAGATATACAAAAGATTTCTCAGGGCTTTGTTGTCAGGCTCCCAATTTGTGGGCCGTTAGTGTCGAAAATCCATAAAATATTTTTTATATGGCACACCATCAGTGAGATTGCTGTCCATTTTACACACACAGCGAAAGAAAAAAAGGACGAAATGAAACGAAACCTTTGCCTTTTTATTGCATTATTATTGAAGATTGCAAAATGAAATGCTGTCTGCGGCTATTTCAACTGAGTAAACCCTGCGCGAAACTAATGTAAAGGGTATTCAAAATGCCATTAAATATTTGCAATTATTTCGCTTGTTTTTGTTGCATACTTAAGTGCGCAGTGTGCCAGAAAATATACTGAAACTGAAGACTTCAATTAAGCCAACAATTAATATGCGGCCACTGAAAACAATTATAAATTCGACTCGGCTCGGCTCGGCTCGGTTTTTGGCCCCATTCCATTAGCCTTGATAGTCATTATAACCAAAATAACTTTGTTAGAGTGCCGACGGATTTATTGAGTGCAAATCAGCGGCACAGCAGGGAAAACGAATTAAAAGTAGACATTGGGGGGAGGTTTAAAGAAAAAACAACCTAAAAAAGGCCAGCACACCTGTGAGCCAGGCTCGTTCTCTCTTGGCTCTTGTCCTTTTTGTAGCCGACTCTTTATTTATTTAATTATTATTCAAAATTTACCTCAGGCCATTCGCGGCCGTTCTGTGGAGGGAGAGAGAGAGAGAGAGGGCCAAGGACTGGCCGCAAGGTCGTTGGCTTTATGTTCTGAAATGGCTTTATTTTCTCTTGTCTCTCGCCTCTCTCGCCGGTCTCAACGGTTCATTGGTTAAAGCGAAGCTGCTGCTGCTCTTGGCCCAACTTTTTGGCCATTAAATTTGGCTCACAAATTTTCATGTCATTAATGTGTAATTTATGCAGCGCATAAATTTATTTCTTTAGGCGGCTATCGAATAAAATATATTACCTCAAATCAGGCTGGCAGGCGGACAGACAGACAGTCAGACAGGCCAATTGCAAAATGAAATATTTATTTTTAATTTTAACAATATGCTGAACTGAACTGTAGGGAAGAGAAGAGAGAAGAGAGTAGAGAGGAGAAGAGAAGAGATATTGATATGCAATTTTCCAGGCTAATGCACACATATTGAATTGAAAGTATACAGGGTGGGCTTATTGCCAAGTGCAGTCAAATAAAAAGCCTTTTTACAGGGTGCCTCAAAATGCCAAGCAGCGCATATTGAAAAGTGCATTCAACTAGAAAACAGACCAAAAAAAAAAAAACAAAGAATTCATTTTCTCTGAGCTACGATTAAAACGCAACAACATGTTCAATGTCAAAATCAAAGTCAAGGAGGGCAACAATACCCTGCCCCGCAGCGGGCAACGTAGCAACGGTGCCTACTTTGGCCCTGCTTCCGGCAATGGCAGCGGCAGCGGCAGCGGTCGGAACAGTCCTGCCATGAGCAGCCTGCGCAGCTCCTTGGCCTCCTCGAATGGAGGCTCGCTGAGACGCAAGAATAAACATGTGCGCATCGTAACCAGCTATGATCCCATAGATCGGGATTACGATCGACGCAGGCAGCAACAGTTTGGTAAACATTTCTAGCGGAGCAGTTGAGGGCTTCTTTGATCCTATAAATTCTTTTGCTAATTCTTTTATTTTATTCTCTCTACAACAGACAACATTGATGGCGTCACCGAGCTGCGTTTGGAGCAGTACGAAATACACATTGAACGCACCTCGGCGGGATTGGGATTGAGCATAGCCGGCGGCAAGGGCTCGACACCCTTTAAGGGCGATGACGATGGCATTTTCATATCACGTGTCACAGAAGCGGGACCCGCAGATTTGGCCGGACTTAAAGTGGGCGACAAAGTGCTGAAAGTGAACGGCATTGTTGTGGTGGATGCGGATCATTACCAAGCCGTGCAGGTGCTCAAGGCATGCGGTGCTGTTCTGGTGCTAGTGGTACAGCGCGAGGTTACGCGACTCATTGGCCATCCCGTCTTTAGCGAGGATGGCAGCATTTCACAGATCTCTGTGGAGACGCGTCCACTGGTAGCCGAATTGCCGCCGCCAGTTGCCCCCATACAGGAGCGTTACATTCCAGCGCCAATTCAAATAGTTCCGGAGCAGCAGCAACCGCAACACGTGCAGCAGCAGCAGCAGTTGCAGCAGGTGGCGCCAGCTCATAGCTATTCGGGCAATGTGTTCGCCACGCCCGCGCCCGTATCAAATGGAATGCTACTCGAGAATGGCAAGGTGGGATTATATACTCCTTAAACTCTGCAGCCTTTGTTGTAAGGGCTTGCAGTGGCAGAGCTGCTCTTTCTATACCCTTACAGAGCGTATCATTTGCCATGAAATTGAATCAATATTAATCTGATATCTGCCTCGCAGGATATATTTAAGACTTAACCATACTCTCTTTGTTATTCATTGATTAATGTTGTTGTTTCTTGTTGTGGTTTTGCAGCAGGATATCCTGGCACCGCTGAGTTTTATTCAATTACACACGACGCTCATAAGGGATCAAATTGGCCAGGGACTGGGCTTTAGCATTGCCGGCGGCAAGGGCTCACCGCCATTTAAGGACGATTGCGATGGCATTTTCATATCGCGCATAACCGAGGGAGGACTCGCTCATCGCGATGGTAAAATCATGGTTGGTGACCGTGTTATGGCGGTAAGTGAAAGGCGGCGACTGAAAGGGGGAATCAAATCCTACAGATGCTAATAGCATTTCATTGTATCATTCCAATCCAATGCCTGCAGATTAACGGCAACGACATGACTCAGGCACATCACGATGCGGCTGTTGCCTGCCTCACAGAGCCGCAGCGCTTTGTGCGCCTCGTGCTGCAGCGGGAGTATCGCGGCCCACTTGAGCCGCCAACGAGTCCGCGCAGTCCTGCCGTGCTCAACTCGTTGAGTCCCTCCGGATATTTGGCCAATCGACCAGGTTAGAAACAAGTCAAAGCGTCGCTCTCTTAACTAGATTAAAACTCTCTCTTTTTTTTTGTTTTTTTTTGCTTTACTCTCAGCCAACTTTAAGCGCTCTGTGGGCGATGTCAGCGGGGTGGAGCAGCCCTACAAGTACAACACATTGGCAACCACGCCCACAGCAGCTGCAGCTGCAACTGCAGCCTATGCCACCACCACCACCAATAATAACAATAATACGCTGCCCAGCAACAAGACAAACGGATTTGTAGCAGCGGCTGCCCCAGCTGTCGTGCCAGCTGTTGCTCCGCATATTGACCATGCCACAGGACAACCTGTGCCCGCACCACGGCGCACCAACTCGGTGCCCTTGGGCGATGGCGATGGGCCACTGAATGGAGCTGCATCCACATGCAGCGGCGACTCCGGCGAGGCTCAGGTAAGAATAAGCCACCATAGTAAGTAGTCTTGTTTTGTTGTTAGTCCCTTAGCCTTAGTTACCTGTTTAGTTCTCCGCACGTCATTTTAATGTTGCTCATAAGCTCGTTCGTTAATCATGCTCAGGCTAGACTTAAGTAACCCAATCCCCCCGCCCAATCCAGGCCAAAAATAAACCCTAAAACTAAACAAAGCTCCCAACAACTTGTGCGACAGTCAACCAGAAAGAATAATGCATAATTCAGGTAAGTTGGAAAAGCGTTAACTGTCGCCCAAGTTGGTTTATAGAGAGATTCACGCAAATTGTTGTTGATACACACATAAACACTCTTCCTTTTACAACAGTACTCGGATTAAATTTATATATCTAATTGTGCTAATACATACATATATATATATATACTCGTATATCTGCCAGTTATCAATCAACCTCTATAACCCTAGCTCCTAGACTACACATAATTAAATACTACATATATATTATATAGTATATATATATATATCAGATTTGTTTGTGTTTGTTTTGCATGTGTGCCGCCGCGCTGTGTGTTCTTTTATGTATTGTATCTTGCTCCATATTCTAGGGTATCATAACTTAACCGATTATAACCGATAAATACCTATCGATAAATACTCTATATATACATACCTAAATGCACAAGCAATTTGTGTTCGTTTTTTGTGTCCTTGGCTTATATACTCTTACCTGTACTGCACCCAGAATAAGCAGCCCCCCCAGGGGCCATAGGGAACTGTATATATAAATATGCTTACTATATACTCGATCTAGCTTTAGTTTAGGCAGCTTTAGTCTAGTATTTAGAACCAAAATTACAAAAAAAAAAACCAATTAAATCAAATCAAAATCAAATGTGTTACGAAATTTACAAAAACCAACATATTTTTTCGTTTCTTTTTCCGAACCAAATGTTGCTTTAAAACTGATCTTTCTGCCAAACCAAAAAAACCGAAAAAAATACCAAAAACTTGTCCAAATCAAAAATAAAAAAAAAACCCCAACGCTAAATGAACCAACCCAATCCAATCAACAACTTTGACCACGACAACAACAACAACGACGATGACAACGAGCAGCCCTCATCTCTGCGCCCGTTGACCAGCGATGATTTTCAGGCAATGATTCCGGCACATTTTCTCAGCGGTGGCAGTCAGCATCAGGTGCATGTGGCCAGGCCCAATGAGGTGGGCGTCAGTGCTGTAACAGTGAATGTGAATAAACCGCAACCAGATTTGCCCATGTTCCCAGCGGCGCCCACCGAGCTGGGCAAAGTCACCGAGACCATCACCAAGTCAACCTTCACGGAAACTGTAATGACACGCATCACCGACAATCAGCTGGCGGAGCCATTGATCAGTGAGGTGACTATCACAACATCACGCATACACTAAAAAAAAAATCAAATAAATACCACAAAAAACCGCTGTGTGTGTGTGTGTGTGCTCTCTCCCGAAGTGCAGCTAATTTTTAGAGGCTTTTCTAGCTGTTTCCAGTGCCATTGACTCTGCTCATAGCACACACAGTCAAACAACAACAAACAGCAAGGACGAGAGCTTTCCTTTCACATATACAACACACTCTCTCTCTCTCTCTCTCTCTATATATGCACAGCATACAAACACACACCACACACATACACCCACACCCACACCTACACCCAACACACCACACCATAGCGAAATACACCACTTCAATTTTGTTGTATACAATTGTAATTGGCTCCTTCTATTGTTGGCCTCAGCTCATCTTATTTGTATAGCCCTTAAGAGCACCACCTACATATAAACATAAATTTATATTTAAATATTATTTTTGATTTATTGTAAATAAAATTCTGTGCGTTTTTCCTATTTGAATTCCTTTTTGCACAACATTATTTGAATTGAAATTTCCAAGCATTACAAAGCAAAACACGCACATCGAACTAATTGAAAAGTAGTTGACACAATTTGTTCCTCAGCTCTGGTTTATGGCATATCTAATAAATAAAATTGATAATAATAATAATAATTATTGTATTAAGCATTAAAAAACCCTATAAAATTAATTAAAAGTTCTTTGGTAAATGGTGCATGCAATTATTTTAATTAAATCCCCAGCAACTCACAGAAGATCAAATTGGTTTCACTAACACAAGGGATTTTATTAATTAAGATTTCTAATTTTTATAAGTTTTTTATAGAGAATAGGCAGCATTTAAGGCATTTAATAAAACATTTGTATTTCTTTATCAGTTTGAAGATTGAATTTTGTGTATTAATTAGGAAAGAAATACGGCTGAAAGCAAACGCCTCTGCCTTTGTTCTAGACGGCTTTGCCTTAAATCCCCATTGAAAAGTGGTCGGTTTTGGCAGCTTTTCAAATGAATAAGTAAATCAAGGCAAGAACTATTCACACGCCCAATAAAAACCTTTAAATAATATATATAATACGCCTGAAACAAGCGTTTATTGCAAAGGTCATGCTCTGCCGCTGCCTCCGCCCTTAGACTATATGAACCATATGAGGCAATGTCAACGTCAGCCACAGCCACTGGCTCAGCCTCAGCCTCAGCTCTTGGTACGAAATTATAAAGTTTTATCATTTATCTGTCTGTCAAGCGGGTGTGTGTGTGTGTGTGTGTGTGTGTGTGTGCGTACACGTGTGTGTGTGTGTGACGTCAAGGCAAAGCCACAATTTCAATTGCAAATAAAATATTTAATTGTTTTTAATTCCACTTGTTGGCTGGCATACGCTTTGATATAGTCTGTCTGTCTGTCTGTCTGTCCGTGTACAAAAGGATGTCTGGCAGGCATCTGGCCAAGGGCGTCGATTGCACCGTCGTCTCATATGAATTCAATTTGTTTTTAGTGAATTGGCAAAAAGTTTTCGGAAGCCAACAGACCAGATATACATATATATATTCTCGTACATTTATATGTCTGTGACAGAAGAAGCTTCCTCTGCTAATGAATATAAAACTTGAATTATATTTTGACATTTTAATATCAGGCTTACACTTGCTGCGTGGCTGAGTTGCGAGTGAATTCAATTTGCGTGTGTTAAACTCCCATTTCCCAGCAACTTGACTTGAAACTTGTCTGACAGTGTTGAGGTGGGTACTGAGTACTGCTCTCACCTGCTTTGCATCGAAATGTAGCCGCAAAGTCTTCAGCTTGAGCTGCCTCTGAGAATGGCAAATTATAATTTAAACTTCTCTGCATGTGTTATTTAATATACGTTTAAGTTTAAGTTATTCAAAGTGCATAACATATTATTTATGGGCCATAATACTCATGGTACTTTGTGGTGTTTTTACGGTCTTTCTCTCTCTTTGTCTTTTTGTTTATTGCCTGGCTTATGATTTGTTTGTATTTATCTCTCTCACTTAACTCTGTGTGTGTCTTTATCCTTGTCCTTTCAAATTTTGTTCATGTAAATATCACCAACAATTTTGCACTTACTCGTTTTATTCACCTCAATCATGGCAGGACACCCCACCCACATAAGCACATAAGCACCCACCATAAAAAAGCGCTCTTTAAATGTCCTAAATACACAGCAATAGTATTATTATTTTACGTATACTTTATTTATGCATCAACTAATAGCAAATATTGTCTATTGTCTCTATAGGAAGTGGTGCTGCCCAAGAATCAAGGCTCACTCGGCTTCAGCATCATCGGCGGAACGGATCATTCCTGTGTGCCATTTGGTACACGTGAACCGGGTATTTTTATTTCACATGTAAGTTGAAGGAGCAACAATTGGGATTGGGTTGGGGTTTGGGGCTAAACTGGATAAGCTGCCAAAGCAAAAACTTTTCAAATTGAGCAATTGAGCCGCCACAATTAACTTGTGATTCTCTATGCAAATGAACTGCAGAATTAGCCGGCAATGCAGTTGGCTTCATTATAGCCAATTAAATTGGGCGCAGAGCGGCTGACTTTTGACTCCTACTGCATACCACATACTCGTATTACGGATTGGGATTTAAATTCGTTTCCCATTCACAGATTGTGCCCGGCGGCATTGCCTCCAAGTGCGGTAAACTTCGCATGGGCGATCGCATACTGAAAGTGAATGAGGCGGATGTTTCTAAGGCCACACATCAGGATGCTGTGCTGGAGCTGCTAAAGCCTGGCGATGAGATCAAGCTAACCATACAACATGATCCACTGCCGCCTGGTTTTCAGGTAAGCCATTTACACATAAAGTATACGCCCGTTAGGTCCTTAGTTTCTGCTTTTCTGCTACTTATTTATACTGCTGTATATACTACTAAAATACACAAGAACTATTCGTAGTATTGCAATTTTGTACATATGAAAAACTCTTTAAAGCTTTGATTCAACACCAAAAAAAAAATACCTCTTTGTACTTTCTTTCCTCTGCGCTCTATGAATGCTTAAAAAAAAAACATATTTATGACGCAAAGCACATAGAAGTAGTTTTTATAAAAACTCAGGTAAGATTTTCTATATATAAATTACACACTCACCTTTACCACCGCCAGAATCTACAGGATCTGCCGCTTTCCTACAACAGCATAATTATAATTTTGTATTATGGCATTTTTTTCTTTTTTTAAAGTAACCGAATATTATTAGATTATTAGTTAATGCATTTTTCATTCATAGAATATTATCCTCAACAAAATTTAGTTTCTTAATTTACCTTATAAACATTCTTTGGCAGACTCTTTACAATTCCAGGGTATTCTTTCAGTACATGAAAAGTGTAGGAATAATTTTTGAAGCAGTTTTTTATCCTATTAATTTTAGAAAATTGTAGAAACAACTTTAGAAATTTATCTTTTTTATGTAGACAATCACTTGATAGCTTTTATAATATAATATATATTATATAATAAATCAGTTATATATGATAAATCAGTTATATATAATAAATTAGTCATCTTACAGTGCTTAAATTGAAAAATATCTGTATATAAATATAACTTAAACATTCTGGATTATTTTAATATAAATTAGAGTACTGATTCGCCCTTTAAATGCAGATAAGAATAGAATAAATCAGCTTCTTAAATATATAAAAAATGTAAATCTAAATATATAAATAGACATTTATTTTGTAGAAGTTGTTCATATTAAAACAGTAAAGCTTTTCCTTCAACTGAAAGGATCAATTTGTATTAAATACTCGTAGATATTTAGGCTTTCTTTGGTCTTCAGAGCATCTTCCTGCTATTGTCCTAGATACATCCTAGTTACACGGCTTCGCATAGCATCATTATCATCTGAATTGTTCTTTGTTTTAGCCTCTATACACTTATTTCTAATTGTCGAGCACTTAAACGAAGCCGATGCTAATTTGTGTGTACCTCTTTCACAGGAAATTCTGCTCGCCAAGGCTGAGGGTGAGCGTTTGGGCATGCATATCAAGGGGGGCTTAAATGGACAGCGCGGTAATCCGGTGGATCCATCCGATGAGGGTGTTTTCGTGTCCAAAATAAACTCGGTCGGAGCGGCGCGTCGCGATGGCAGGCTTAAGGTATGGTTATGGCTGATGAGATTTGCTTGGTTTGCTTTTGCCCCCGACAATTAGCCGAAAATGTTGTCTGGCCTGTTGACTGGGATACATTGAATTGAACCGAACTGAACCGAACTGAACTGAACTGAACTTTTATTTTGTTTGTGAACTCAGGTGGGCATGCGTCTGCTGGAGGTCAATGGTCATTCGCTGCTGGGCGCCTCACATCAGGATGCGGTCAACGTTTTGCGGACTGCGGGCAATGAGATTCAATTGGTCGTTTGCAAGGGCTACGACAAATCCAGTTTAATGCATTCCATTGGCCAAGCAGGTGGCATGAGCACCGGATTTAACTCGTCCGCATCCTGCAGCGGTGGCAGTCGTCAAGGTGAGTAAATCCCTGCGAATCTAAATTCCTATCAATTCAATTTTAAAACTCGATTTTTTTCTCTTGTATTTGCAGGCTCTCGTGCTTCGGAAACGGGTTCAGAGTTGAGCCAAAGTCAAAGCGTTTCAAGCTTGGATCACGACGAAGACGAACGTCTGCGACAGGTGAGTGGTGCAACGTAACCAGGCAACCTGCGTGGCATATTCCTTAAACAAATTTCAATTGCAGGACTTTGATGTATTCGCGGCGCAGCAGCAGCCAGTAGACACGGCTGTCACACCGGAACCCACCAGCCAAACAGGCTTGGCAGCGGCTGCTGCCTTGGTCCATGGCTCACCCTCACCCACACCCACCACACCGACACCGCCCGCTGCGTCCGCCGCTGATTTAGCCCAATCAACAGACACAGCAGCCGCACAGACCGTGGCGCTTATTCACGCCGAACAAACACACCAGCAGACGCAGCTGGCAACAATTGGCCAGGAGAAGAGTACGCAGGAGAAGGTTAGTCAATGACCCAAGCATTTAGCTGGCCAGCAACTTATGCTATGCTTTCGTGTTTAAACTAAATTAGGTGCTGGAAATTGTACGCGCCGCGGATGCTTTTACCACTGTGCCACCGAAGTCACCATCAGAGCATCATGAACAGGACAAGATACAAAAGACAACGACGGTTGTTATATCGAAGCATACTCTGGATACGAATCCTACCACACCCACAACGCCAGCAGCTCTGCCAATAGCCGCTGCGCCAGAGTCGGCGACCGCTGCTGCTGCAGCGCCAGTTGTTGCACAGACGCAGACACAGACGCTGCCGCAGAGCAACTCAAGCCAGCAACAACAGGTATGTTAACTGAAAGCACGCCTCTCTTACCAATTTGTGTGCCTGCGTGTGTGCGTTACCTTTGTTTAACGTCGCTAAACGTGTGTGTCTGTCTGTCCTTTTGATTTTATATTATTTTCTTTTACTGTGCTACTCTCTTAACATCCACTTATACACACGGCATACGCTTTTAAGCGCAAATGACTGTCGCGCATTCAACCCAAACCCCAACTCAAACTCAAACTCAACTCAAACATGCCCACAACAAGAAAAAACTCAAAAAATCCTTCACTTGTTTTTTGTACCTTTTTATTTATTTTATTTTATACATTTTTTTGTTTTGTTTTGTATTCTGTGTTTTTTGCTTGTTGTCTTCAATAACTTCACTAACGTCTCCTGTCTCAGATATGCGTATGTCTGTATGCATCTGTATCTGTATCTGTGTGTGTATCTGTATCTGTATCTGTAACAGTGCCTGCTCGTGCTCACATTTTATAATATTTATATACATAAAATTCATACTCGCATTTGCGAAAACATTTGCCACATTTCACCAAAGTTATATACCCCAAAAAGTAACACTTCATCCCACTGAAAAATTCACATCACATAAAGTTCGTTCCCCTGCGCCCTTCCCTTGCTGACTGTCCGTCTGTCTGTCTGTCTGTGTTTTTTCCTTCTCCTCTTTAGATGTGTCAGACTTTAAAATTGCACTCAAAGCAAAGGAAAGTTAATGCTTTGGTTTTATTGAGAATATTTATATATCATTTTATTAATTCATTTATTAAAGTTATTCAAGATATGGCCATATCTTCCATTGAAATGCTTTAAAGTTCGTGGAAACTGAATCAATATTTTGAAACCTTAAATCTTCTTCTCTTTTAATTGTCTGAATGAATTCAAAATCAAATGAAGCTGAATAAAGCATCTTTCTATCCGTCTTCTATCTGAGTGCTACAACTAAGTAAGAATAGATCCTTCTTGGAAGGAGCAGCTCTTTACCCCTTTTTGTTTTCTATATTCCTATTAAATTAAACTCCCTATCGATCGCAATTCAAGCTGCCCGCCTTGCAGCTACAGTTTGACTCTATGAAAGCATATTTAATTCTTTGGCATGCCGAAGCTTCTCCCCTTATTTTGATATAAAAAACAAACCCAACAAGAAATCACACCAAAAATCAAACACAATTTTCTCTTGAAATCATTCATA
The DNA here is from genome assembly GCA_018150835.1 of Drosophila repletoides. Classification (NCBI taxonomy): domain Eukaryota; kingdom Metazoa; phylum Arthropoda; class Insecta; order Diptera; family Drosophilidae; genus Drosophila; species Drosophila repletoides. The sequence continues at coordinate 7,284,285 of JAECWQ010000100.1, forward strand.
ATAAATCATATTGTTAATTGTATTTATATGTCGATTTAGTTGACGCTTTATAAATATTCGATTTTATTGCATTTTCACTTTTAAATAATTCTCTAATCATTGCGTTGCATTTGTGAATGGAAATACAGATAGAATAGGCCGGAGAGAGTGTGTAGCTGTGTAGCATGCGTATGGGGCATATGAGGCGTATGAGTTATAAATAGAAAAGAGTCCTAAGTGCATGCGAAGGGTTTGGGGGCTAGGCTCTATTTGCTTTTGCTGTTGGCTCCCTCGAGATGAAACCACAGTTGGGAATTGGAGCCTTCGGTTTTACCTGACTGGCCCACCTGTCCCATATTTATTGAAATGACAGCAGACAATTTATTATTTATTAGCATATTCGTATGGGCGGCTGCTGCTGCTTGAGCCTGGGGCCAATAGCCAACCTTATGTTCTGCTTGCTCATTGTTGTTGTTGTTATTATTGTTATTCTTATTGTTGTTGTTGTTGTTGTTGTTGTTACCTTATTTATGCTACTTACATTTTATATCAATTTCTGTTTTTGCGCCTTTATTGTTACCTTTTCGATGGCTTCGATGCTGCTGCTGCCGCTTTGCTTGGGCGGCATTGTTCTTATGTATGATTGTTGTTGTTGTTGTTGCTGTTGCTGTTGTTGTGTTTGTTGTTGTTGTTATTATGTTATGTTGTTATTGGCGTTTGGCTGCTTAGAGCAAAGCCAGAGCAGCATTTGAATTTGCATTGACAGCGCAACAGGAAAAGAGAAAAGAAATACATAATATGCATAGATGGCACGTATAATAAATATAAATGTGTATATATCCCAAGTATATACGCTTTTTCTATATATATATATATATATGTGTGTGTATGTGTGTGTGTATAGTCGTATAAATAATAAGTAATTCAAAAACTGCTGAAAGGAATTTCCATTAAAATGTTTCTCTCATCTTCTTCTCGTTCTTCCTTTTTATTGCTCTCAATGACGTGCGCGCGCCGCCCGCCGTTCCGTTCGCTGCTTTTCAACATATTGTTTTTACCTTTATTTTACATTTCTCCTTCTTCTTCCCTATATATATATATTTTATATTCATTTTTCTTTTTATATTATAATTTTGTATTCGTTGTATCGCTTCGTTTGCTCAATTGTGGCATAGATATCATTGCAGCGCATTTCTTAACAAGCGGATCTTTCCCACTATAAGACTGAGTATTTAGTTTAAAATACAGGAAAATTCAAATATATTTGAGAAGCAGGAGAAAAGGAGGCTGAAACAGAAGCCAAGAACCAGGCAGCAAGGCAGCATGGCAAAGTTTCACTCCTTCAAAATGTTGATTTACATACGGATTAATGTAAAGCCTAGTCGTGTTCAAAGGGCAAAGAGTTACTAGTTATTTTCATTGGTTAAACGACAACATGCAATAGACAGAGGCCCAAAACAATAATACTCTCCACAGATATTCCTTCTATGTTCAACAAACTATTTAAAGAAGAACCCAGCACTTGACGCAGCAAATGGTTTCAATGCTCCTCACCGACTAGCTCTGTTTTCATGCAGTATATAAATATATATATATCTATTCTAACTGAATACATATGTCGAGTCCCTCCTTTTAGACACAAGAGAATGAAGTGAAAAATGGAAAATGAAAAATGATCTAATTATATTTAATATTCCTATGCCGCCATTTTGCGGTCTCAGTATTCGGATATTGTTGTCTCTCGATGTTTATAGAGTCGTATATGTCTATATATATATATATGAAGCACTGTCTATTATGTATGTATGTATGTATGTACTAGTATATTATTACTATATGTGTAACAAACAAACAAACAAACAAACGGTCCAAATACGCAACTAAATAATACTCATAGACGACTAATTCACATACGCCATGTGAACCCCTAAACGAATAAGCCAAAATAACTGTCTAAAAAAGTGTTATAGAAAAAAAAAAAGAAGAAAACCGGAAACGGAAACCAATCTGTTAACATTAAATTGGTTCTGTATTTGTTGTTCCATTTCGCTCTGTTACTTTTTTGTTCTTTCGTTGTTTGTTACTGAAAGTCAATACTACAAAATATGCCTAGGCAAATGGAATATGGAGCATTCATTTTTGATGTCAATAAATTAAATCTAAATGTTATCGTAACTGCGAAAAGAAACAGTATTTTAATTGGGTTCCTCAAGGGGGGAGGATTGATAGTTGCATACAGATTTAGTCCTTTTTTAATAGAAAGAAATGCTAGTAGAATTATAACAGCTATTTTATTTAGAATATAACTTTATGAGCCCCTCATTTCTATACATTTTATTATTAGGAATATTCCGATATTATTTTGTAGCCTCCATTTGCAAATGACGTTCATCCTTTCGTTCATTCTTAGTTTACTTTTTCGTTGTGTTTTGTACCTTGTCCTGTCTCTGTTTCTATTTCTGTTTCTCTCGCTGTAATTTCGTCCTTTCGTTTAATCGTCGTGTTCGCTGTGCAGCTCATTCCATCCATCAAGCAAATTGGCCAGAGCTACGCAAATGCACTTCATCATCAGACAGCGACATTATTGGTAATTGGCTCTAACAACGTGCAGGCCGCTTAAAAAGGTCCGTAAAAAGCAAAGAGAACAAACAAAGAAAAGCAAAGACAAAAGAAAATGTGTCGTTACAGCACCAGAAAGCATCTAAGCACAACCATAAAACCACATCAGAAATCAATCAAATCAACACTACAGTCATTTACACTGAAAAAAAAAAAAGAATGCACCCAATTAACGCCGCACATTGCAATTTGTGTTCCATGCTTGTAAATGAAAGCAACACCAAAAAAAAAAAACCTAAAAGAAACCAAAATAAAAACTAAATGTAAACCCCCAAAACATCCAAAATTCACTAGCAGCGTGGCACACAGACGCCGGAGCGACTGGCACCTGGTTCGAGGCACTCCTACCAGCAAATGCTGGAGAACCAGGAGGAAGAGCAGGCGAAGACCAAGGCCAAACAAACGCCCACAGCGCCCAAGAAGGCCGAGCCGGTGTATATCATAGATGACGATGACGAAGATGAGGACGAAATTGATGCCATTGTTGAGGAGAACGAAGAAGACGAGGAGGAATCCTCACCGCCTATAGACCTGCAGTCGCCGCCTTCTTATGCGGATACTGACTCTGATTGCTTTGAGCGTCCGCGTGGCCGTTACACCAGCGACTCGGAGAGCGATTGTCGTCCATATAAGCCATCACGTTCCGGACGCAGTACACCCGAATATGCTGGTGGTCATCGCAAGTCCGTGAGCTTCGATCTAAGCGGCGATGAACGCTCCAAATCGGACTATGAACGCTCTCGATCCCGTACTCCCGATCGCTTCACACGTGCCTATGACTCGGAGCAGGAGACGCGCAGCAATCGCATGCCTCGCAAAGGTATTTTACGCGCCACCAGTCCTAGCTCCTCCAACAGCTCCACTCTGGAACATCGTCCAGAGAAGCCGGCACCTATTGTGCCCGCAGTGGCGCGTATCCTTGAGGTAGAATCACCTCAAATTCAACGTGTCTCGCGGGCCACATCGCCCGATCGTCCTGGCGAGCTGGATCGTGAGAATCCCTTCCGTCAGACCAATGAAGAAGATGACGAATACACGCAAATTGCCAAAGCTATCAGCAGATCACCTAGGTCGCCTCGCGAACAGTTCTTCTTTAGCGGTTCACGCTCCAATGAGGATTTACTGGATCAATCCCACTCCAGCGGTCGCAGCACGCCCAACACAGTCATATCAAAGTCCACGGAGAACTTGTCGGGCGCTCGACCCAAAGTGCCGCCTCCGACATTGCCCAAGCCGAAGCTTAAGAAGGCCGATCTTGTGCGCAATGTGGCGCTCGAGACATTCCAAGCCACCGATGTGGGTCAGGGTGATTTTGCTGTTTTCGAGCACGATGCCAGCACCAATACCATACACCAAGTGGCCAAGCTGCCAGTGCGTGTTGGCAACAAATCGCCACGCCCACGTGAAAGTCCGCCACCGCCGCCCGTCAACTATGCCACATTGCCTAAATCACCGTTGCCCAAGCCATTGAAGCTGCTGACAGAGGAATCGCCGTATATGGAGGCATTGCCACCAGCACAGCGTCGTCCTCATGATTTTCTGCACGAGAATTCGCCCGACAATATCCTGGTGACGGCAGAGCAGCATCGCGATTTTCTGCTGCGCGAAAATGAGATGCGGAATCAGTTGCGTGCACCCTATGAGCCGGCACCGCCTGTGCCAATTGCAGGATTGGGCGGCCACAGCAAAAATAACTATGCGGTAAACAACCCTTTTCTAGATTCTTGCGATACTGACATTGACAGCCTGCCATTGCCACCACCGCCACGAACACCAACACCACCCAATGCCGAACCGCCCACCACACCATCACCCACAGTCCAACACTTACGCCATTTGCATGAGCCACCACTAACCGCTGTCGCCACTAACGCATCAACATCTTATTCTCCCGCTGCCGCTGCCGCTGTCGCTGTCTCTGCTAACTATCTGATGGATGCCGGGTCTCCGCACTATCCGCAGTCGCCGTCGCAACCGCTGTTGTTGGGTCCTGCTACGCCCGCACAAATATTTCCCACGGCTCAAATATTGCCTGTGCAATATGCAAGCTTGCCACAGCCACAGCAGCCCAATAAACTAACACTGGGTGGGTTATCGTCCCAGCAGCAACAGCAGCAGCAGCCAATTTTCAACCTGGTGCTGCTGCCCGGCGATCAGCGCCAGGTCGCAGCTGCGGCCAACTCATCTGCATCGGCAGTGTTTTTAACTAGCTCTGGTCTGCCGCTTTACCTACAGGCGTCCACTGCGTCAGCGTCGAATACAGCACAGTTATCGGTGAGTGAAACGCGTGTTGCTGCCAAATCAACGCCCTCCGTCTCCGTCTCCGCTTCCGCCTCGCCATCGCCCTCGTATGCTGGGATGAAATTCCCAACATTCTCGGAAATTGTGGTTAGCCCCGACTCAAATAGCAATTACCAAAACATGACCACAGCTCGCGTTGACATATCAAATTCGTCGCTGGGCACCAACAGTTCCTTCTCGATTAACTCGTCCAATTCGTCGCTGCTGGCAAAGACCGCATCTGCGGTTGGACTACCCTCGAGTTATCCGAGTTACTATGAAACTGCTGAGGAAATCTATTCGACCATCGAGGAGGAGGCTATTTATAGTAACACCGCATTCTTTGATTCCCGTCGCAGCAGCGATACTTCGCTTAATTGTCGCACCTCCACGTCACCCACGCCGCCACCATTGCCACCCAAGCGACCCCTAAAGCCAACCAAGTTGCGCACAGCACCGCTGCCACCGGTGGCTCAGAAGCCGCCGCATGGCCTCCGTGGCATGGCCAATTTCAAGCTGCGCTCCCAGTCGCAGCCACAGCTGCTGGCAACAACGCCGCGTACACCTCAGACACCCACAACGCCGACTGGCAAGGAGACCACCGTATAGAGCTCGACAACCAAACCACCCAACCAACCAACATGCCAACTTCCCAACCAGCCAACCATTCAGACCTCTCCTCTTAAGTTGCCTGTTGACTTTTGCTTTTTATTTTTAGGTCAAGTTGGCGAAGCTTTTTAAGTGCTTCTAAGCTGACTAACCACCGATCTGCACCACCCACCGTCTGCCTGTATACCCGCTCCGCCCCACCCCTAACTTGTTCGCTCATTCATTTTAATTAAAATCCAACACCTTTTTACCCATCAATTAAAAGTGCAACAGCAATTTGGTCAGCCCACCCGCCAGCAACCATCCAGCAGCCAGCAACGTACGCTGCTCCAGTTAAACATTTTTCAATATTTTTGTTTGATTGATTGGTTACTTGCTGCAACCTTGAAACCTTGTTGCAACCTGCAGTGACAGTGGGGCAGCCGTGTGGCCTTTTACCTGCCGCATCTGTCTTGCTAATTAGATGCGACTTTCTTCTTTTTTTTCTTTTTTTTGCTGTTGACTTTGGTGCCACCCCAGCAATCCGCACGAATCGCCACACAAATTGCAGCTGAAATTGAGCAGGCAGCCAGGGAACAGAGTGCAGAGTGCAGTGAGCAGTGAGCAGTGCTGCCCACATCAATCTATGTTTTACCCTCTCTTTCTCTATTTGTCTGCTCTTTCTGTCTGTCTCTCTCCATCTCCCTCTCCCTCTCTTTCTCTCTCTTTGGGCGACTATAATTTGACGTTGATTGAAACAGTTGGCTCCTACAACCAACGCTGCAGTTGCTCCGCCCCGCGCCGCCCCGCCTTCTCCTTTGCTGGTCGATTCATTTTTTTATTCTCCGAGCAAATTGAAGTAACGAATAATATATATATATATTCAGATATATATATATATATATATTCACACACACACACACACCCACACAGCAGACATACAAACTACAAAAATACAAATGCAATTTTACAATTTATATAGTTAATTTTGTGTAGAGCTTTTAAGTTGATTTTAAATTTAATTTATTTTGACTAACAAAACGATGAAACAAGTTGAATATTTTTTAATGCGTACCTTGAATAATAAACATAAAAATTCTGTAATTTGATATGTTGAATGGATCTTTCATTTTGTCTTGTCCTCCCCCTTCTTCCATCTATCAATCTCTCAATATACGAGTATATTAAGAAATAACCAAAAAAATGATTCATTAGCCAAGCTTTAAGAGCTGTGAATTGTTCTTAATTTGCTCGTAAAAATTGAACAGATTTTTTAGCATTTCTTCAGTTCCTTTTGGGAACCTTTTCTCGCAGAATTCAGGATTTGTGCCACATAAACGCAGCAGCACAGGAAGGCAGCTCTTCCGCGCTGCTTTGTGCCGCACTCTGTGGCAACCTGGCACTGCACTGATTTGAGTTTTGGCCAATGCGCTGCTTAAATACCGATAATTTGGCAATACTCCTCAACTCCCATCTCGCAATCTAATCTTATCTTCTTTTCTTATCAGTTGACACTGCTAATTGTGCCAGATAACTTTGTCTGTATGTCAGTGTTGATAACAGCGGGAAATGATACTAATACACTAACAACAAGCCAGCTAAAAATAATATATATTACCTCACACACACACACACTCAACACCCACATACACACGCAAAGACAGACTGAATTACTCAATGGCTTATTGGCTTTTAATGCGCTGACCAGAGCTGGCAGAACGAGAACGCTTGCACCAGGGCTGGCTAGCTGGCTAGCTGGCTGGCTGGCTGGCTGGCTGGGTGGCTGGCTGGCTGGCTGGCTGGGTGGCTGGCCATATTCTCAACACTTTCATGGCTCAATAAATTTCTATTAGCTTCGTCCTGGCAAAGGGCAAAGTGTGGCTGGCTGTCAAGAATGTAAAGGAGCTGCTGGCCAACGTTTGAGTATTGAGTTTAATTGAAAATCGAAAAATCCGATACGAAATTAATTTCTTTGCTAAAAATACAGCTCAGCTCAGCTCTGCTCTGCTCTGTTCAGGAGTAGCTCCTGGCTACTCTGGCTTCCAGCTGACGGCTGATGGCTTTCTACTACGAGTATATGTAACTACGTTCTTGACTTGACTCTGTGGGTTGGTTGGCAAAGGGGCGGGGAATCAGTGGCTGATATCGCTTTTCCATGCACTTGTCGTTAGTTGGTTGGTTGGTCGCCTCCTTTATTTATGAGCCTGGTCTACTCTGTGTGAGTGAGTGTGTGTGTGTGTGTGTGTGTGTGTGTGTGTGTGTGTGTGCGGGTGGGTTGGGTCTATTGTGGGACTTTTGTTGCACTTGTATCTGGACGCCATGCGAGCCGAAGGATAAGGTTGCAATTTGTGCAGTTTAACGCTGGCTTTTGCTGTTGCTGTTGCTCTTGCTCTTGCTCCTCTTCCCACCTTCTACACTGTCGTTTAATGACTTTGTCGTCGTCGTCACAACAACCCGCAGCTATCCTCGACCCTCCCCTGGAAACACTCAGCCACATACGACACCCATGGTCAACCCTGCAGGCACTGTACGGGCCTTCTCATGTTGCCTAAAACGAAGAAATTGCATGAAAGCATAAAACCGACAGTACATGACTTTGGATGATAAATGGCCCGACCCGGTCCTTTTCTATCCAGCTCCGGCCCCATGCCCCTGCTGACCCAGCTGTAATTTGCCTCCTTACGCCCGTAAATTATATGCCTCGGGGTAAGAAAAACAAAGCTGCGATCCTGCCCCAGCAACAACAGCAATCCTGTTGGGCACTTTATGATGGAAGTGGCGCCTCCTGCTGCCCGTTGGTGGCAGGCAAACTAATGCTCCTTCAACGTTCCATGTGCTTTTTTAATAAACTCCTCGTGCAGTGCCATCAATTTTGTTTATGGTCGTTTGGATTTCTTTGACTTTGAATATTGCAATTTTTTCTTTTTTCTTCCGCAGAACTTTAATTGAAAATTGTCCTGCCACTCAGTCATTTTATTAACTTGTTTTTATTTTATTCACTGATGGTTCTTGTTTCCTTATTTTCCTTTTGATTTGCTAACAAATTGTGTTGCACTTTTCCAGGTCTCCCCAGCAGCTGCAACGGAAGCGGAAGTCGAAGTGGTGGAAATAGTTACACCCACAAAAGTGCCTAAATCGGTATCCGATAAAAAACGATTCTTTGAGTCTGCTATGGAAGATCAGCATAAACCCACACAAAAGTCAGGTGAGTCAAAGATCTTTTTCTTTAGGATGGGATTCTTTCCCTTTATACCCTCTATACCCTTGGAGAGGGTATTACAATTACGGCCAGCTCATGTCGTGCCTCTATTATATATTGGGACTCCAATCTCGCATAGCTTAAATGTGCAACAATGTGTAGTATATGAAATTAAGCCACATGTCTGTGGTTGGCGGTACGCGTATCCATTGCCTGTTGAAATCCTTATCAGGAATTTGCTCAGTGGCTTGTATAATTAGAAAGGAGGCGTGGCAAGTTTCTGCGGCTGCCACCCCCAAGGGGAATTTGCATGACAAAAGAAGCAGCCTTACGAAGCTATGGAGAGAGAGAGGGAGAGAGAATATGCGAAGGAGCCTTGCAACAGATTGCAGTCGGGGATTAATGCAATAAAGAACAAGAGAGTTCAGCTATATAGCCGCAAGCCGAAGATTAGAAACACTATGAAAAATAGTGTATTTAAAAGTAAATCTGTCCACTTAGCTTGAGTTCGAAAGGCAAGAGACTAGTTGGCATAGAAACAGATAAGGAATAAAGTATGACAGCATTATAATACCCTATAGAAGGGTATATAAAAACAGTGCATAATGCAATTGCTCACTATTTGTTTATTTTGCTAATTTATTTCCACGGCTTTGCGTGGCTTGCGATGTTGCCTGGCAATTGCTTTTTTGCCGCTTTCTTGCTGTGGCCTAGAGAGAGAGAGATAGAGCCGGGTGGGGGGACAAGAAGCCAGGGCGAGGAGGCATTTAAATGTATAGTGTTTGGCTCATAGCTAATGTGAATGCTTTTGCTTTCTTTTGCGCCATTGCAGAGAAAGTTTTTTCATTCCTGTCAAAGGATGAAGTCGAAAAGTTGCGCCAAGAGGAGGAGAAGAAAATTGCAACATTGCGTCGTGATAAGAAATCCAGATTATTGGATGCTGCCAATGACAACATTGACAAGGACGATGCCAGGCATGCTGATAGGCAACACGATAGCTCCTCCAGCAACAACAGCAGCAGCGAGGATAATGACGACGGCGAGGACGACCAGGATCAGCAGCATCAGCAGCAGCACAAGCAGAAGCTAAAGACGACGAGTAGTCGTAAGGATGTCGTTGACAATGTGGCGCTGGCACAGTACGATGATGCGGAGGAGGACATTAGGTGAGTGTTTGATGGCAAAAAGACTTATTGGATTATTGGTGCTTGCGCTCTCTTTTTTATCTCTTTTTTTTTGCATTTTATGTTACATTTCAATGCACAGACACGTCCACAATCGGTCATCCAAGCATATCTAAGATTATGTTAATCAATAATCAATATACACAAATAATTTAACATAAATAGTTACTCTCCTGCGGTGTTTGTGCATTTCCTTATTATTTATTTTATCCGTTTGCCTCTCAACTCAACTAAACTTAACTTAAGTTTAAGGTAAAAGTCTCATTGGTAAAGTTTCTGCTGCTTTTGGTTTTGGTTTAGGTGCCGGGTGCCGGGTACCGGGTGAAGAATGCTTTCATTTTTGTTGCTATTTCTAGTATTAAATTATCCATAAGCACACATGCATACCAACACACATACATACATACATCTATACACATATATCTACTTTTCACCCTTCACATGCCAGCAATCTGATGGAGCTGATCATCATCATTGAAACCTAGTCTCTGTCTCTGTTATTACAAGTATAAATTTAAGTATGTTATCTAAGTTATCTAAGCACTTCCACGCGACGGAAGAGACGTGTGTGGCTACATATATGAAGAAGTATGAAGTACGCCTGGAGCGTTTTAAGTTTTAAGTAGCACTTAAGCGTTGTCTGGACTCATAAATCGCAAATCGCGGGGCGCCTCTGAGGCGTTTTGCCACTTAAAAACATATTACTTTGCTTTGGGAGCGAAAACAAGAAAAGAAAGAAAAGACGCATAAATAGAAAGAGAGAAGAAACATTTTTTAATAACTCCTTTTTATTTTTGGGAATAGAAAATGAAGCAGGTTGCCAGAAATGCGAAAAATCCCCTTTGCAAGCTAATTTTTCAGCACATTGCGTATACGCACTGTGGCCCCCAGCTGCACAGCTGCCAACCGTTTTGCTTTTGTTAGCTGGCTTTGCTGGCTGCCAAAATGAAATCTCCCTAGGCACAATGGCAGCTGTTTTTTCTTTTTTTTGCAATTGGCTAACTTCATCATTCAAACAGGCCACAAATTGTATTCTCAGCGCCTTCCCTCCCGCTCGATCTACGAGCTTGAAAAGGTTATTACGTTACGGCTAGAGGGGTACGCATAATTTAGTCAGTGCGCTGGTTTAAATTTATGAAAAATACGAGTATTACAATGCTCTACATAAACGGCAATTCGTGTAAAATCAGCCACTCGAGAATTTTATTTCTGAATAGAATATTGTTTGATATAAATAGATTCAAAAATGCCGCGTACTTCCCCTTTAGGCAACAATACTGACAATTGTTGTATATCTTGCTCTCAAATTAGCATATTTCACACGAATCATGCAATATATTTGAATCTATTTCTATTACGAATTGAATATAATTTCAAGTTGAAGGTAGTCCTAGCTGTCCTTAAAGCCTTTGACAAGTCGCCACAACGTTGAGCTGTTGGCATGTGGCAACAATTATAATTAGTGCTTCTTGTCTTAGCAGTGGCAACCCGCAAAATGTTCGCGAATGTCATTTGAAGTTGCATGCAACACGTAGACAACCGCAATGCGCGGCTTTGCAACTATGCCCCAACAGCATCAAGCTGTTTCTCTCTATGAACACAGGTCCTCCCCCACCCATCATACACACTCGTTTATCGAAGAAAAGAAAAACTAACTGCGAGCTGTCGCTGATGTCATTTCCAGTACTCTCCCAGTCAGTCCGGGATAGAAGACTCTAGCACCCTTCATGCTGCTTTCTTTGCTGTCTGTCTATGGGTCTGTCTGTCTCTTCATATTACTCAGCAACTACCTTTGTCAGCTTATCTCTGGCTCTAGCTGCGGCTCTGGCTGCGGCTCTGGCTCTGTGTCACAGTCACCCACAGCGCGTTCCTAGTTGTTGACTCTGGCAGCATTATGTAATGAGCAACAACAATGTAATTTAATACAATTTTAGCCCCCACATTGTTGTTAAACAGGGAAAAATATAAACAAACAAACAAAGGAGAAATTTATCCTTATTCAAGTGCCAAATATGAGATACCCTCGCTCGGGAATTAAAAGAATTCTCCTCACAACAAATGTGTTTCAGTATAGAGAGTAAAACTTTAGAGAATTCAAACGAATTCTCTTCCTTCATTTTCAGCCAACAAGCTGAAGCATTTAATAGATTTCTGTCTATGAAAATACCAATTTTATTTGAAACCAACTCGTAGAGCAGCACTAGAATAAAGCTACAATATTATCTCTTAGGGATTGGTTCTATAATTGCTTTAAATGCTGAACGAAACGAAACGAAACGAATAGCCTGGCCAAGCTGCATAGACTCGCAGAGTGGAAAATAGACTGTGTGGCAGGGATGACAACACTATATATCGTTTAGCGGTTCCCTGTCCGTCCTGTGTCCTGTTTGTTTGCGAATTAAACGTATGAAGGGGAAGGATATGGGGCTATGAAAATATTAGATAGACCAGCGCCAGAACAAAGGACGATTTCGCCTGAAATGTTTATGTACATTTCATTACGCTGTAATAGAACAATTCAATGCGAAGCGAGTCCTGGCAAGCTGAACACTACAGCGAAAGGAACCTTTGATCTTTGAGCATATAAAAAAAAAGTGTAACATTTCGCCAGTTATATTAAAAACATCATTAATTCTTCTCACTGATCTCTGCATGATTTCATACACTCAAATAACTGTCATATATATTTATATATATAAAAAACAATACGCGTCTCTGAATTTTGTTGCTTTTTTTACATGGCAACCTTATTAACAATTCCAATGCCAACCTTGAAAATACATTTTTTGCGCAGCTCTACAAGCCGTCCGAAGTCGGGTCGAGTCGAGTCGAGTGGAGTGGAGTTGGAGTCGACTGACCAAATGGCTTACAAGATGAATTTACATAAATTTAAATGTGTGTTATTATGCTGGCTAGAGGCAGAGGCAAAGACAGAGGCTCGGCCTTGGAATTCATAACGAAGGAAAGAAGATAAACATGTTAATAACCTATTTAAAATTTCCCAGCAAGAATTTCTACTAGTTTTATATACATACGTTTTTTATGCTTAACTTTTAGCCATAAAACGGCCAACAACAACAACAAAAATAGCTACTAAAGCTATACCAAATTAGCCGGCAACGCCGCAATGTTCTCCAATGCGATTTGTATTTATATTCAAATTAAAACTCGTTTAAATCTATAAAAATTGTGTAGCAGCAAAGGCTAACAAAGGCTCCAAGTCCAGATCCGTGTTTATGAATTCTTCTCTATTTTTTGTGACGTTGGCTTTGGCTTCCGTGGCGTCGGCGTCAGCGTCGGCGACGGCAGCGGCGAAGGCGGCGGCAAAACGCAATCGAATTATTATTTGTGCATTAATCGGCTAATTTATAGTTTGATAATTTATGAACTATTTCTAGTTGGTCCGCGCCGCCAACAAACAAGCCACGAAGCGAACCTGGCCAACCAACCAAAAAACGCCAGCTGCTTCAAGCCAAGTCATCAGCTTGTCGACTGATGACACTCGACTCCCTCGCTCTCGCTTTCAATTGGTTTGGTGGTTCGGTGGTTCGGCGGTTCAGCGGTTGCCCTTGAAATGATCGTCGCCGATCCACAGACAATTGGTCAGCTTTAGTTTTGTTTCTTTTTTTATGTTTTTTTCTTCTTTCTGTTTTTTGTTTTGTTTTCTTTGTATTGTGATTTTTTTTCTTCGTTTTTTTTTTCTATTTTTATTTACATTTATTGTACGCAGGTTTGTGACCGACCGCAGCTTCTTGGGCCGCTTTTGTGATTTTATGCAGATGAAAATATTTATGTTTTGTTGATTGCGCATAAATTAATTTATATTTTATGGCGTTGGCGCTACGTTCAGTTCGTTCCACAAATGGACCGCGCCGCATATGCAAATCTCCGTTTAGTTTTTTTTTTTTTCCCCCTCTTCTTCTTCTGATATAAAAGCATAATTTGACCTTAAGATAAAATGAGGGCGTTAATGATGTTTTTTATGTATGTGTGTATCTGCTTTTTTATATATATAAATATAAATACATTTATTATACCCTTGCTGGGGGTACTCTGACTTTATCATGAAGCGCGTAACGCATTGGAGGAGGCTTTCCCGACCACAGTCAGCTTCGTCTGTGTGTTTCTATGCAGCCAGTTTTTCTTCTAGATGAATAAAATATGAAATGTCCTCTATTTTTTTGGACGGATCAGGTAACTATATCATATAGGCTACCATAGGAACAACCCGTTCAAAAGTTGTCAAACGAAAAGCTTTCATTTATTATCTTTATCAAATTTAAAGATAGAATAAAGATAGATATAAGAGTGTGGCTTCTAAAGGCATACTAAAAGTCATTAAGATCGGATTACTATAACACAGAGATTCCATAGGAACAATCGGTCGAACAGTCTGCTATATCATATAGCTGCCTAGGAACAACTAGTTCAAAACTATTTGAATCTTTAGAGAGAGAATAAAGATCGTGTCGACTCTAAAGGCATACTAAAATAGCTCTCATAAAAACAATCGATCTTAAATTTGCTAGAGGAACAATCGGTCAAAATAAATAGATAAAAAAAAGACTATTCAAATGGTTATTCCAGGAAGGGTATATAATATTCGGGGTGCCGTAGGTAGCCTTTTCTTAGTAGTGGTTTTTTTCTTGGCAGAAAACAATTTTTGTTTTCCAGTTTATTATTTTACTCTGCGGCTGCGGCTGAGGCTGCTTCTCGATTGTTATTTTGTATTTTGTTTGTTTGTTGCTTTTGGCGCATAAATATTAATTAAAGTTGGAAAAACCCGGCAACGTTAAGCGTTAAGATTTTGAGTGAAATAAAAAAAAATGAAAAAAAACTTGGCAGCAGCAGCAGCAGCGGCACACAAAAACAAACCAAAAGCAGTTGAATAATTCTTTGCCGGCACGTTAATTTTGTGTTTTTTTGTTCCTTTTATTCTTTATTTTATTTCTTCTGTTTCTGTTCCGTTTCTAAATATTTTTTATACATTTTTTTAATTGCTTTTCCTACCTTTACCCACCTGCAAGCCGCCCCCACGTCCGGTAACAGTGCACCTGTTTAATTGTACATCACAAAAACTTTCTGTTTCTGCTTCTCACCAACTTTTTTCAGGAATCCACTTGACGAAATTGAAGCAGTATTTAGAAGCTAAAACTAAACTAAGTTCTGACACACACACACTCACACTCACACACATACACACACACACTGTAATGAGAATGTGACACTTTTTATTGATTAAGTTATGGTTTATCTGACTAACCAAATAGTTATCTAAACGTAAAAGAAAACAACAAAAAACTAAGATCTAAGCGAGAGAATTTGACTATAAGTTAATACTAAAAGAACAAAGCAAATACTAGCCTATTACTACTATAAAAATCACCTTTTTATATGCAACAACTCATCTTTTTATACCACTACTACTACTCTTTCTACTACTATCTCTCTACAATGTTTAAGACTTAAGTGCATAAATCTACTACTTTAATACACTCGTACTGCGTGCTGTAGCTGTAGCGACAGCTTCCACGCCCACGCCCACTTAATAAGCATAGCCGCCTTTTTTTGTTCAACCATTTTTTAAGTCCTTTTATTTCTCTTTTCAAATCGCCCCCAACTCTTGGGGTACCCAAAAAAAAAATGTATATTTCAGCTCTGCTCTGCCAGCACTTGAAATGCTTTTATACACCTCCACCTCCTTCACACTTACACACCTGCAACGTTTTTAAATTACTCACGCACAGCACACACTTAAACACTTACACACACACACACACACATAGACAGACATACCACGCCCACACTTGACCACCCCCTGGGCCAGGGACCATGTTATTAGCATATATACTACACGCATTTTTTATACAACAACAACAAAGGGGGCAAAAAAAAAGGGGGGAAAAATATAAAATTAAAAATAATGATTTTTAGAGCAGGACGAGAAGACTAATTATAATTCTCTGTAGCTGCACTTTAATCTCGTTTGTTCAGAGAAAAGAGAGAGAGAGAGAGAGAAAGCAACAGAGTGAGCAATCAAAAAGAGAAGAGTAATACGCAGAGTGCCTAGATATCTAACAATAATAATAATAATAAAATACATAGTTGAGTTTTCCGTTGTTTTTCCCCAAAAATTCCATATATCGAATTGAAATTGTTGCTAGGTTTTGGAGTCCTTGGGGTCCTTTTATTTATGTACATTTAACTAGATTAACTTATTCACCACAGTACAGTTCCATGCGCAGCTCTATTAAATATTCCTGCACGTTAAGTTTATAATCGAATCAAATCGAAATATGGAAAAAAAATGCGTTGAATATTTTTTATATATTTTATAAATATTTATATATATAGCATTGTACTGTACCTATATAAACCAGAATTAATTGTCGAACCATGTATTAAATCTATAACATAAATAATATTACGAATCACATGCATCGTCATCATCGCCTTCATCATCATCATCATTGTAATCATCATGAATTTAATGCTCACACATTGCCAATGCATTTTTGAATAACTCTTGTATTTTTTGTTATTGCCTCCTCAATGGAAAAAGTCTTTAAATAAATAATAATAATATGTAAAAAAAAGGAAAGAATTTCAATTTATTATCACATAAGCCTACCAATCATTGCTCTGTGGCCAAAATTCACTAACCAATCATTTCCCGGTTGTGGTTTGTGTGTAAAACGGGGCTTTATTGTGTTTTTTTTTTATCAAAGAGCGTCGAGCCGAGCCGAGTCAATAATTAAGATTTGGCAACGGAAAAGGTTTCTTTTTGTTTAACCGAATCCGGGTAAAAGTTCAATGTAGAAAGTTCTAAGGGCATGGCATACATAAATCAGACGATTGCAAAAGTTCCAACTCGTTTAAATAGTCGAGTAGAGTAGGAGCGGAGAGGGGGGAGGTAGGGGAGTTGGCTTTAAGGCAGTCCCAGTGCAGTCAGCGCAGGATTCTCTAGTGCCGTTGCTCTGGAGCCGGAGTGCATAGTTCATTGAAAAGTCACAAGGACAAGTGAATGAGAATAAAAAGGAGACCCGCAAATGGCAGCGCGAAAAAAAGGAAGTAAGAGTATAGAGAACAGGTGCAGCGCTTGACCCCTCCCCTCCGGTCAAGCCTGGTTGCACTGCAGCCGCCGACGTCGCCGCCTCTCAGCCGTGACAGGATGTTGGACGGCCGGACGCCGGCTCGCCGCGTCGCTGGCTTGTAAATTGAAAAACATAAATCACTCAAGCAGAAGTTGTAGCCATTAGACGGAGCAGCAGTGTGCACCTTGCCGCCTTGCCGCCTTTCCCCCAAGCTGCATGCGAATAATTTCGAATTAAACTTGAACCGAAAGTGTGTAGCAATTTGTTTAAGACAAAAGCCACTTGGAGATCTCTGGAGGAAAAAATCAGGCCACAAAGTTCGTCAGTGGCAGACGCAGACAGTGTCAGACGGGCGGACAGGCGGACAGACGGACTAAGTCAGAGTTTGAGGGCTTCAGGCAACGTATAAAGCTGGCAGATGAAACCTTATTGC
Source organism: Drosophila repletoides (assembly GCA_018150835.1). Taxonomy (NCBI): domain Eukaryota; kingdom Metazoa; phylum Arthropoda; class Insecta; order Diptera; family Drosophilidae; genus Drosophila; species Drosophila repletoides. The sequence continues at coordinate 7,301,661 of JAECWQ010000100.1, forward strand.
AAATAGTTTTGCTACGCTCACTTTTAAAATTAATTTTGCATACTGCATATATGCGACTCTATATATATATATAGATATATCTATATATCTGTAGAGCGAGATAGAGAGCAGGAGCTGTGAGGGATGGCAGAAGTTTTACGACTTTGCCGACATGCAACTGACTGAACTACTCCTGGCTTATGCCACCGTGTCTGCTCCGGATTGTCTCGAGCTTTAGCTCTGTACTCCGCTCTCCGCTCCCCGTGCTCCGTTCTCCATTCTCTCGTCTCTATGCCTGGCTCCGCCTCAGTGCTTTGGCTGTTGCCTGCCTTAACACGCTAATCTCCAGCTGCCATGTTATTGCACTTGTTGGCAAAGTTGTTCAAAAAGTGATTTTTGTTAGGATACTGTCTGCCGTCTGAGTCTGAGTCTGGGGCTGAAAGGGAGTTTTTAGGGTAAAAGTTTGCCATGTGTTTCTTGCTTTTTAATTACAACAAATTTGGCTTGTTATGCCACAGTTTGTTGCACAGCCGAGCAGCAGCCGTAGCAGCAGCAGCACGTACACACTTACACTCCGACCCACCCACACACATGTGACTAAACTGAATTAACGTCATTGTTTTTGTTGTAACTGGCTCATATCATGTGCTAACTGCATTTCACACCCACACACACACACATCGAGGCATATATATGTTTGTTTTTACTTGGTTTTTTATCTAAATATGTTATTCATATGTGTGTTTTACTTTGCACAATTGAAAACACCCAACAAATTTTCAAATCCACAAAAATGACAGAACCGCACAATGTCTGGCGCAGAGCACTCATGCGCCCAGCAAAATACCCAAGCAGCAGCAGCAGAAGCAGAGGCCGCAGCGCGTCGAGGCCACGCCCACATTGACACCAACGCCCACGCCCCCGCCTACGCCTGCTAATGAAACGCCCAAGCCTTCATTGCTGCCTAAGCCAAAGGTCAAAGTTGTTATACCGCCTGCGCTGCAGCAGCGCCTTTGGCAACACCAGCAGCAGCAGCAACAACAACACGAACAATCCCAGCCCGATGAGCCAACCATACACGAAGAGGAGCAGCCTGCCACGCCCACTGGCTCCAGTTCGAGCTCTAGCCGCATACCCGTGCGCACTTTGAAGGCCGAACGCCGCGCCCTGGCAGCAGCAGCACGCCAGTCCGGTCTCAGCCTGGACGAGTACGTCCGCCAGCTTGAGGAGGAGCAGCAGCTGCACCAGCAGCAGCAGCAGCAGGATGAAGGAGTTGCCACAAGAACGCCCACATCGCCAGCGGGTAAAAGCCGCAGCTTGTTGAAGTAAGTTTTATGCGTGGCGTTCAAAAAGTTGACAGGCAAAAAGAGTTCATAGGTCAAATGTCCTGGCAAGCAAATCAACAGCTCATTGTAGGCGTTGCCATTTAGCCCTCAATATGTCCTGTTGCCATTTAGGTTTGAAGGCGACTCAATCACTGTGCACCCACACACACACACACACACCCACACACACACACAAGTAACAGGCAACTATCAGTTTAAATGTAATTTTGTTTCAGCCTTTTATCTATTTTATCAATCTGTATCTATGTTTATACTCGTACATAGGAAAACACCTCTCTTTCACCTTTCTTTTTAGTAAAATATTATTATTTAGTCTGTGGTGTCTGCTTTAGTCACTTCTCCTTTGTATATACAATATATATATATATATATATAAGTAAATACCACGGTGTATATCTTATAGATACATTATTTCCCTTTGTAATTTGCCTTTTTATGTGCAGCAGCTACAACCTTCAGTTGCAGCTCTCTGTCTGCCTCTGTTTAAGCGTAGCCCCAGATACTTTCTAATATTTATTTTCCTGTTTGTAATCCGCGTAGCGCCGAGAAGCGCGCCTCCTGGCGTGCCGCACGTCTACGCTCCTTGGAGCAAGGAGCCGTCGAGGCGCAGGATGTAATTAAAAACATGCGCAAGATGACCGACGATTTGATCACACATGAGTCAAAGGCCAGCGAGGTAAGTTTCTCCATTTGCATGCAACATCAGCCTAACAAAGTTTCAAATTTCAAAAGAAAAAAAAAGCAAGAAAAACTTGAAAAAAAATCGAAAAAAGAATGAGCATTTCTTAACCAGATAAACAACCCATAGAGCTACATGGTTTGCTTTACTAACTGCAACAAAGTACTAAAAAAATAAATAAAAATAAATGAATCAAATAAAACCAAAATAAACCCATAAAACTCATGCTCAAACGTAACTAAATCAATTATAGACAGAAAAAAAGTGTTGAAATTTCCTGAAAACCTGTACTTAAATATTCCTTTTTCCAAATTTTTCTTCTCTCTGTATTAACCCCCAATATGCAGCCGAAAATAGTTTTTCCGAAAATTGCCATAAAATCTAGCGATGGTCCGATCATCGTCCGCGAACGCGAGAAAATACTCGATGAGAAAATTGTGCGACGAACTGAGGAGGTGCCCTGCCCCATCACGGGGCAACCTCAATTGCGCACCGTCGAGTACATTGAGAAAATCATCGAAACGGAGGTTAGAGGTTAAAACAACAACCAATCGAAACCTTAAAAATTATTGTACTATACTCGTATTTATTATACTATTTAGACCTAATTAAATTGGCACCAAATTGAGTTTCGTTTAGACACATTTTCCTTTGGTTGAAAGCCGCTTCTGTTCTGTCCTCGTAAGCGTCTTATCGTTCTCGTTTCCGGACATCTCTCGTCTTAGTTTTACAGCTTCACCGTATTCCTCGCACAGCTCAAAAAAGCAACACATTTAATGCACTGCACAGAGCACTCGACAAAATACTCACTCGTACTATTAAATCATTGTAAATAGTTGAAAACATTTTCATCAAGATTCGTAGAGACGCACTCTTTAATTATTTTATAGAGCTCATGATTTTTATGTTCCTCCGACTGCAGGCAAAACGGAGAACAGCGACGACTCCTCCAGACTCCTTCTAACTAAAGCAAAACAACAACAGCAACAACAACAACAACAACGAAACAAAAAAGTATCTTTACATCTTGTAAGTGGCCCGCCGCAAATGTTCGTTTTGTGTTTTCCTCTCGTTGTTTGTCTTGTTGTTCCTGTTGCTGTTGTTGGGAAAAGCAAATTTTAATATCCACACAGCTTTTCAGCTGCGCAGTGGCTTTGTTGACATTCTGCCAGTGCCAGGACCTCAATACACCCACCTGAAGCTGCACACTGAGAAAAAAACAAAGCAGCTTTTTATAGTCTTCAAATAATTTACTAAATGAATATCGATTTAAATTCAGAAAGGAATCCTAACTGAAGTGTATAGTTTCAGCACATTGTTCAAGTAATTCTTGTTGTAATTTTTCAAATTTTCCCATTCCCGAAGCTGATCCAATATGTTCCTCTAGGCTCCATAAAATTATAGACTTCAAAAATGGACAAATAAATATATAAATTTGTAGGTTAGATATCTGCAAATAAATTGTATTCTATTCTGATTCCAAATTCTTCGATTAGAAATGTTGAAAGCTTCAGAATTGTTCTATATATCTTGAGAAATCTAGAGCTAAACCCGCAGCTGAAGGTTCAGTATTATCCAGTTTTTGAGTAGTTTGTGGCTTGTACTTTCTCTCAGTGTACCTTTAACTGTAGCTGTGGCTGAAGTGCAGCGCATAAAAAAGGACAATAAGCTACTTTTGTGAGCCACCTACGCGAAAAGGTTTTCAGATTCGCAGCGCGACAGCAAAATCATTTCCAGTTATTGTTGTCTTTTAAGTGCCGTGGTTTTAAGACTTCATACCCTTACTCTTACCTCCTCTTACCTTAACCCCGCTCGGCCCTCCGTCCGTTCATCTGGCTCAAAGGGAGGGAGACATAACCTTCAAAAGAGTTTCTCATTGTGTTGGGATGTTGTTGCTGCTGCCGCTGCCGCTGCTGCTGTTGTTGTTGTCACGTGTCCATAAAGCAACAACGACACAAGCGGCAGACCGGCACTTTTACGCTTTTTGGGGCTTGATTCTTGATTCAGTTTAAGTATGCAAACGCATTATAATGACGCGCTGCTTTTTATGGCCAACTCCATTAAAATTAAAGCAAAAGTTTTTTGCTTTTGTTTTTATATTTATTTTCGTGGCGCCGCCGTCGTCGTCGTTTTAATGATTCCGATCGACCGAAATAAAATCCAACACGCCGCAAAACATTTTATGGCTTCTGCTATTTTTGGCCGCGAATCGTGAGTTTTTTTTTGTTTTTTCTTTCGGTTTGTTTTAAAGTAAAACGCTTCTGTGCTCTCGCTTCTGCTCTGCTTTTCAATTTGTAGGCGGAAGGAAGTGCTACAAACAAGACCCGGCTAGAATGTCAACGGCAAAATAGTTTCCGCCTCTCCACCCCACCGCACCCCGCCCCCTCACATTGACCGCCCATGTGCCACACCCGCTCCCCCCACCCCTCTGGTAATTCGAGAGCAAAAAGAGAGAGAGAGCTGTGTGCTGTGCTTCAAGACCCATGGCTGACCCCAATGCAAGAAAATGAAGTACAACGCTGCAGGAGGACGCCGGCAACCAACCAAGCATATTCTGCGTCAACTCAGTGTGGCGCCTGTCAGCGACAAGCCGCAGCTTATCGTCTTTCTAGAATCCTTTTACTCTCGTACTTTGACTGCTACGAAACTAACGCAGGCAATTTTATATGCAGCCGCCGTATGTCAACGGTTCTTATATCACGCATACGCCCCTTTGTTCACTTTGCCAGCAGCTCAGCTCAGCAGCTGCATTTACTTTAGATTCCAGCCTCATACACATATTCCTATTTCCACTGGGCGCATTTATAATCATACTGAAGCCACATACTCTTCGTAGTTTCATTAAATTGCATCAATTTACTCTCGACTCTTTGTAATATATTCAACTATTTTATGAATATGTATTATAGCATTTCATTCTCGCGAGTTTGCTTAAATTTCGGTATTAAATGGTGTTTAGATAGAAACCAGAGCTGAAAGAAACTTTCGGGGGAAAACCCAATGTTTCCAGCTCTACTAGCAGAAATATCACTCAGCATATCACTTATTATTCAATTTTATAGCAAATTAGAAAATTGTATTTGAATATTTCGCCTTTTTAGTATACGGATTTTCATTAGGAATTGTTTTTTTAATATTTAGATTGTATATTTCGATATAAAACTTATATATGTATCTCGCAATTCGCTAACTGAGTAGAGAGATCGATTTTTTTAACTATCTCCAACTAATACGCTATGCTTTATGTAGAATAATAATAACATTATAAGTTTTCCGTAATGTCCTTCAATCTCCTTTTACACTCACATCTATCTGTTTCATCCTACTTCCTCTGTTTTCATACTTATCACAACATTTTGACTTGGCTTCCTTTGCACCTACTATAGAAATATTCTTAGACTGTAAGAAGCATGGCTTTTGGTTATGGTTTTGGTTTGGTTTTGGTGTCTGCTCGATGCTGTTCATTGTTGCCTTCATTAGAAGTTAGAATTCCGCCAAAGCAAATGCACAACGTATCGCATTCCCATGTACTTAGGTGGAGACCTGCAAGGAGCGCATCATTTCATTGGAGCTGCAAGTGCCCGAGTCGGAGGAGGGAACTCTTGATGATACGCTGCCGCCACTGGAATTGCAGGCAGATGATGATTTCGAGGATGATGACGAATATGATGACGACGATGAAGAGGAGGAGGAAGAAGAGGACACCGCCTCGATTGTAACGGTGCAGGCCAACAGCGATAAACTGTTTCTGCGCCACGATGCGGATGCCTATGGCCCATCGTCCATTGAGAGCGTCTCGTCGGGCAAGGTGCGCATTAAACCAACGCCGCTGACACTACACCAGACTCTGGCCAAGGAGACGACCATTGTGGAGGTGTTGAACCCCGTCATTGGAGGCGATGGCAATGCTCGCACCATCCAAGTGAGTGGTGCACCCTTCGACGAAGATGAGCTGGAACAGGGCGCAACCTCGCTGCTACACAGCGAAACTTTTGTGCTTTCGCCCACTGGCGGTCGGTCGGAGCTGTCATTAAATGCAAAAATGAAGAATGTGCTCGAGGAGCTGCTGGAGAATGAACGCGTTAAATTGAATTTACAAAAGAGCCTCGAGGAGGAGCAGAGCGACAATGAGAACAACGACGACGACGACGACGATGAGGAGGAGGAAGAGGATGAGGGTGAGAATATCTATGTAGATGCGCGCGATGATGATGAGAGCGCCTATGGTGATGCCATGGATGATGTTGTTGACTTTGGCATTACAGTGGCGACAGCAGGTGGCCGGGCTAAAGCCCAGGACGATGCCAAGAATGGTAATCAGCAGCTGCTCGAGGCGCTGATAAGGGACAGCAATCGCAACACTATCATTGGTAAATTGGCCAGCCAATTGGCGTCCAACGATGATGACGAAGAGGAGGACGACGATGAGGAGGACGAAAGTAGCGATTCATCGGAAGATGACAGCGATGATTCCGATGAAGAGGACAATGCTGAACAGGAGCAATTAAATATTGCCTACGTGCAGGGCGCGCAGGTAATCGAGAATCTCAATACAGTGGCAACAGGCAGCAAGCTGCAGAAGTCACAGACATACACAACAATAAAACATGCTGACCAGGAGCAGGAGCAAGAGGAACTGCAGCAACAGCCGCTACAGCATGTAGAGGTACAGACAACGTCCGCTTGTGGCGCCGCTGGCGACACACTGGCCAAGCTGCAGGCCGAGCAGCGAGCCCTGGCCGAGATCTCAAAACAGCTGCGCAAATCTGTCGAGGATTTGCTCAGCGCCGATGGTAACTCGGTGGTGGAAACGCAACGCACCTATACGCTGCCGGCATCCAGTGATAACGCCGCAGTTGTCACCGTCACAGAGGTGATCAAGAAGCAAAAGAAAACCGGACGCCAATCCGGTGAGTCTGGTGAGGCTATATTCAATCGCCTACTAAGCGCCGGTGAAGGCGAGCGGCAGATCTTTGATCAGCAGCAGGGTGAAACCATAACAACTACCACCACAACCACAGAGGCAGTGCCCGCCACTGGAGCAGCTGCAGCCTCAGCGGCGTCCACAGGCGAGCCCAGCACCAGTGTGGTGACTACTACGCGCACTGTTTCTAATATTGTGACCAGCGGTATTCCCAGGCTCGAGACAGCCAAGCAAACCAATCGCAGCGGCAACAATAATAATAACAGCAATCGGGGCAAAAACAAGCGCAAAGGCAAGAAGAAATAGACGAGTATAGCGAAAGACAAATAGACATGGTCTGTATGGGATTTTAAAGAACATAAATACATAAATACATATATACATACACATCTACATATATAAAGAATCTCACGACACCATCACGAACAGCATTCCCTCCATTCCTCCCCAGACACATGGTCACATATCAGCGCGTTACAATGTGCCGTCATTTCGCATACGAATAATACTAAATATCTGAATTATGTATGTACCATATATATCTATATCTATATATATATATGTATATAATATTAATTAATTGTGCAAATAACTTGTCGTTGCATTTATAACTCATTTGTGTTACTAATCTTGATCCAATGTCTACGCAAGTCAGAGATAAAACCTAAAAACAAAAAAAACAGTTCGGGAAAACAATTATAGATTAATTTATAATTACCTGCAAAAGCATTTTAACCGTGTTTAATCCAGCAAAATATAAATGGCAATTGAATTAGCCAAATCGAAGCAACTAAAACGATAATTGCGATCAACAAAAATCTTATTTAATTGATTTAAATAATTTCATTTTGTTTAGCATTTAATAATCATCTGTGCATTTATTCAGTTTCATTTTTTGTATAATTCCTTTAGGCTAAATCAAATTAAATTTTTGCGTTTTTCTGTTTTAGCACAAATATTAAAAAAAAAAAGAAAGAAAACAATGAGCCCGCCCAGCCGGTCAAAGTATTTTCGATGAACTCTGAACTATGAACTCTGAACTCTGAGCATTCCGACTGTCCAGCTAGCACTGGGCTTACCTACTTATAAGGCTTAACTCTAAGCAGTTAAAAACTAGATAAAGATAAAGATAACGATAAAGATAAAGATACAGATAAAATCACATTATGTTCTATATAAATATTGATGGTGTTGCATTATTCTAGTGGCTGCAACACACTCCTCTGGTTAACAAAGCACAACAACAACAACTATTTACGAGGTAGTCACTCTCTAAATCCATTAACTACAATTGTAAAGAACCAATACGAGCAAAATGATAGAATACCCAATACCCTACCCTACCCTACCCTACACTACCCGTATGATACGAGTATTTAGCGTGTAAGCGAACAAATGTAACTGACAAAAACATTGTTGCAATGTTTGTAATAAACAATTCAATTCATTTTTTATTTTTAAACCAATCTTTTATTCCTTTGTCCTGGTCCTGGAGCACCTCGGGGCGCCTTATTCGAATGACTGTGCAATTATGTCAAATGTATTGCGCGACTATTTTTATACAATTCTCAAAATAGTAGAGTATAAAAATAAATACAAAAAAAAAAGAAGAGAAGAGCCGAGTCTGGCATGTGGCACGTTCTGTGCCGCAACATTAGTGGTAAGTCCGCTGTGGGGCCTTTTTTTGCGCATGTTGATTTATAGCCATCCCACATTTCTGACTGGATAACTGGTATTTAAAAGAGCTTTTCGCTGGAAGAGGGACTTTTTCTTCTTCCTGCCACAAAAGCTTAATGCTAACTTGATTATAGTTCATCTACTGATTTCAATTAAGCGAGGTAAGTCGTGACTTTTTTTACTGTTTTACAGAAAGGTTTGTATCTTTATTAACTGCTTTCTACACAGGGTATAAAACGGCATAAAATTATGAATTCCACATTTGAATCTTTCTTTGAATTGCTAAGACCAAGCACTAAATTCTCAATTCATGTTTGCTTTTTTCAATCTTGGAATTCTTGATTTCCATCCTATTCCTGGCTCTTCTTCATTCAATCCTATAATAATTATATTCACCTTAATATCCCAACTAGACTTCTTAGACCATGGTAAGCTGATTTAAGCTTGAATCTAGTAGGAATATGGATTGATTCACTTATTCTCTCCTGTTCATTCTTATTTGGAATGAAAGAGTACGAATCATACTTGCATGTTTTAATTGCCACTCGAACTAAAATGAAGTATAATTAAACTTAATTTAAACATGTTATTTTGTATAATACATATTATTTGTTATAATCAAATAGCTGCGACAATATATATTCAAATTATGATATAAAAAAACCATATTCTCCCTGAAATTCGCGTTCAAAATAGGAAATGAAATCAATATTTGCACTCTCCAGAGCTAATCAGAGAAAGGAAGCAGCTATTGAGTACAGTTGAGGTAAAAAAGGCTGACAAATGTCTATATTTTTATGTGTATTTATTTTTGAATATTATATTTATACACTTAACTTTATGGTGTCTTCTGGTATATGAAATATTTAAAGGAAATTAAAGGCAGCCAATAAACAAAAAGGACGAGTCTATTTCTATGTCTATCTATTCAATATATGCTGTCCGTGTCTAACACTCAGTGTGCGTTGTGTTGGGCTCTGACAGACACAACGAGGCTGGCGTCAAGGTACAAAATGGCAAAACGGAAGGCGTTGCCATTCTCGAGAACGCACAACAAAATGTCTTCCGACGCTTGCTGTTGAGGTAGTCAAAAAGATAGACACGTCGCTGGCAGTTGGGTGGGGGAGGGGACGTTGTAGGGGGCGTAGCTGAGGTGCTGCTAATGTAAAAATCGTTAGATTTTGTTGTGAGCTCAAAACACATCAACTCTGTCAGGCAGACAGGCGGCAAACGGCAAACAACGGAAGCGCTCGACAACACTGGCAACATTTGAGGTGAGCTGTGAGCGGAGGCGGCTCACGTTGCGTATGTGCAATGTGCAATGTGCATAATACGATTTCAAGTGCGCTGCACTTGCATATAAAGAGTAGAAGGTGCAGTAGAAGATACTTGCGTCAGCGTTTTTAATACTTAATGCCAACCAATTGAATTACCCCATGAAAACTAGTCGTCGACTGGGTCTGTTGGATACTTCTACACTTACAATTGCTGCTGACGCTGATGCTTCTTCTGCTGTTGCAGCTGCTGCTGCTGCTGCTGCTGACGCAAAACCTTGTTGCATGTGCAAATGGTGGGTGCCAAGTGCATATAGCTTCTGCCTCGGGCAGGTCCAGCGAATGCTGCACTGAGCAAGACAAATGAATGCGGCAGCAGGCGCCCCCCTTGTGTATTATATACGCTATACTCGCTTGCCCTTGATTCCTCCGCCTGCATTTGCATTTGTGCCACACTTCAAGTGCAGAAGCTGCTGGCCGCTGTATTTCGCCTTGATGCTGCGGGCATTTTGGCAATGTCCCATCTAATGCAACCCATTCCCCAGTTTCCCGGTTCCCAGCTCTCCAATGCACCTCCAAATGCTCTGCGCATTAATCAAAAACTCATTTTTGTGGGTGGTGCTGCCCCGCTGCTGCTCCTTGATGTTATTATTATTATTAGTATGCATTGCATTGCTGTGTGTCAAAAACAAAAGCAGTTTGTCGCACTTTAATACACTCCACTGATCTGACAATGCAGTTGACAGTCCTGTCGGAGGGGGCTGGGTCAGTGGAAGGATACCACTCATTATATGGTCGGTCTGTCCGCAGCAAAAACTCAAACCAATTGTCGCTGCTGTCACATTTAATAGGATTATGCTTGGTTAAACACCAAATGTCCTGGCCCACGCGCACACACATGAAGCTATATATGCACACATATATAAATGTTTACATATATATATATATATATATATATTTTGGGTGTGTGTAGCTGCTGTGGGTGTCACACAAATTTACAACATTTGCTGTTTGAAATTTTTCACATTACACACACATAAATTCAGTAAAGATGGTTCTAGCTGCTGCTCCTTTTGCTGCTGCCAGTCGTCGAAGCTGGTTGAAAAATGTCCAGTGTTTGTTTGTGTAGCGTGTACGCACACACACACACACACACTTAGTTCTACACACACATTTACACATACGCAGGCAGGTGTCCTGTCCTGCTTTGCTCTAGTCCTTGAGCGTGCTCGCCGCGCTGTTTGCCTCCGCCAGTTGCTGAGTTATCTGGCAAATAATGGAACGTGCTGTGCAGATGATGCGTTTTCATAAATTTTAAATAAACGCAGCATCTGGCAAAATAATCGCAAGGAGCAGCAGCAGCAGCAGCAGCATCAGCAGTCAGCCTTGAGGAAAACTCTCCTGTCTCCTCTTGTCTGTGCCCCTGCATAATTTTCCAATTTTAGTTGATAGTTTGAGTACTTTGCCTAACGCACTTACAGCAACTACTACCCGTACCCGCACCCTCACCCGTTCGCGTACCCTCAGCAATAAGTTGCTTCTCTCATTAATTAAGTGTTTTATCAGCTGTAATCAAAGACAACCCGTTTAACCAGTTGAGAGCGCCACCACTTGCTGATACCCTACAGTCAGTTGGTAATGACTCTTGCGACTTAATAGATTAGATATTGAGTAATATCGGTGTAAATACCAAGCTGATAACCAAAATACAGCTGTCTCTTATCTGAATTAATTAACTATTGACTTAGTATGACAAGGTAATTAATTGATAGTCGCCACTTATTTACCTCTGGCCCTGTTAGAGTATTAAGCAATGTTTATATACCCCGAATCAATATATTATATTTGTTTATACAAGAATTATTTATTTAATTTTCCTCTTGCAGCTCTTAGGCTGAATTACTTAGCGAAAAGTGGAATTATAATCTTTTAAGTGTTTTCTAGGAACAGCATAAAAACTACTTTGAGCTACGCCTTGTGCATTCTCTTATATCCCTCTCAAGTTTTCAGAATTAACCTGATTTAATAGTTGGTTAGGCTTAATTATTCGACGCCACAGGGGGAAATGCAATTTAAAAACATGTTGAATATTCCAAAATCCCTTTTTCATTGAAACTTTCATCCTAACATAAATTAAATCTAAATTTCAACTTCGTAGGAATCTCTTAGCCGTTTGGATCAGTCAGTCAGTTAGAATAAAGAATTAAATGTATGCAGATGATAAGAGAAAGTAGAATTTTAATAGATTTTAATGCTTTTAATGACTAAAAAACAAAATGGAGAAAATTCGAAAGCTTGCTCTTAGTTACAGCATTTAAATTTGTCTATTGCCTCAATAATTTTGAGTCCTAAAATGCAAAATTCCTTTTCAAGGCAGCTGAAAAGCGGCTTTAATAAAATTATTATTAAATTTATGTTTCTCTATAAATTAATTAATATTATTTTTCAACTTTCGAACTCAAACTTTATCCTTTGTAGCGGCATCCTGCGAAAGTAATTCCAAATATCGCACATCACAGTAAGTATTTGCCTTAATGCTCATATAGTTTATGCTAGTTTATTTTATAGATATATATATATATATATATGCTTTGGCATATAGTGGTATAATATATGGACACAGGACTCTATAAAAATGGGTTAAAGGGCACAAGGACAATGAACAACCAGTTTGACAGCTGTGGCAGGGCATAAAAATGCAATTCCCGTCCTGCAATTTAGATTGCCCGTCCTGGCACGACTGAAAGCCGCTGCGTGCTGTGCCTTATTTGTTTTATTTTCTTTTTTTTTTTTTTGCATTTTGTATCTTGTTATTGTTATTGTTGCTCCTTTAGCCTGTTGCTGTTTGTTGCTGTTGCTGCTGCTGTTACTGTTGCTGCTGCTGCTGCTGCTGTTGCTAGTGGTACTTCTGTTGGGATTGGGATTGATGGGCGCATGCGCTGGAATGCCACGGAAATTGTTGCAGTCGGCAGGACAAAACATTGCCCCTAAAAAGGGCAGTTTTATCCGTTTGGCTTATCCAAAAGGCGGCTGCCTTTATTAGCTAGCTGCCTGCCTGCCTGCCTGCCTGTGTGTGCCACGTCCCCAAGGCAGTACGAGTACGTCGTCCTCGTCCTCGTCCTCTTCGTTGTGGCGCTAGCATCGTCGGCTGGAAGTCGCCTACTCAGGGCTTTACTTTTTATTGTTTCAATGCCTGGAATGCTTCGCTTTTGCTGCTGCTGCTGCTGCTGGAGGTGCTCTTTCTCTCTTTTTGTTTGAGGATGTAGCTTTGGTTCGCTTGTCTTGACTTAGGCTTCGTCCCTATTTTGTCGATTCTGTGGCGGCGGCTGCCTCCGCTACTGCTGCTGCTGCTTTGCAATTGCAATTTTCAAGGATAAGGATATGCTCGAAACAGATTTATATGGAGGGCTCAGTACGTGCGAAATTTATTAATGCTGCCCCTAAGCAGCGTTCGGATCTTATAGGTTCGCTTCAATTGCAAGCAAGTCTGTCTGTCTGTAGGCTGTGCGGTGGGCGGTCCATTACAATGAAGCCCCTTTGGGTTATATAAGGTGAGCTGGCGACTGTCATATTGAAGTTCGCACATCCACAATGAGTGAGAATGGAAGTTGAGGCTGGCAGCAAGCTTTTTGTGCCAGACATTTGAATTACAGGACTCGCAATGAGAACGGACAGCTCGGCTCTGTTGCTGTTGTTTTAGTTTTGTGCCACAATAAAGTCTCACTGTATTGACAAACGAAAGAAAGGAAAAGAAAAGGGAAAGAGCTTAGAGCAGGTGCTGCTCTGTTTGTGAATCTGAACAACGCTCACGTATTCGAATTAACGAACTTCGGTGCTTAAAGTGCAGTCGAAAAGCAAACAGCAATGTAACCCAAGAGATCCCAGCCAAAGTCACGAGAGGAGGAAGAGAAAAGGGCGTCAAGTTTATCAGTGTTTGAGCAGTTGTTGAAGCAAGTTTGGCATCCAACTGCGGGCTGCACTGACGAAGGAGGAGAGGATGAGGAAGGGTGCAGGGTGGCATGGTAATGAGGCGCCAACAAGACGGTGGCAACTTTTCTGTCCATGAATAAGTATTCGTTATTATTCACTAATGAATACACAACAGAAGAAATATATACATTCAAAGGTTAGAGAAACCCCAATAAACGGACCAATTTATAAATTATTCTTAAACAAGAAAAAACATTTTCAATAAAAGTTGCTACTTTTTTAAACTGATTTCCCAGAACCGAGGGAAGCTGCTTGTTTGAGTACACTCGGATTTAAGTTGAGTGTGCTTCAACTGTTGAAAGTTGAATTTGTATTTAAAATTCCCTTTAAAGCAAGAGTACTTTATAATTCATTTTATTCTTTTTAATGCCCATAATAAAATGTGCGTGTATTCATGACAAATTGTAATAAACTTTAAAATGCTTTGCCCTGGAAATTAACCATTAACCAAGTGGAACCTGGCCAGCCAGGCAGCCAGCGAGCCAGGCAGCCAGCCGGCAGTCAATCGCAGCTTCTGTTGGGTTCGCACTGAGTGGCACCGCAACTGTGAAATATGTTTCAATTATCCCATATTAAATTCCTTCAATTACATTCCAGCCAAGCTGAACTTCAGTTAATTAATTTGCATGCATGTTCAGATGGATAAACCTTCGGCCAGTTCATCTACGGCCCATCCCAGCAGCAGCAGCAGCAACAACAACTGCAACTGCAGCAAAAAACTGAAACTGATTAAATTGGTTGGCAAGTAGAGCGGCAAGAGGCGTGGAGGGGTGAATAGGGTGTGGCAGGCGGGTACAATTTGCATACATTTGGTTTGTGATTATCGCGGACCACAGATTTAAATGAGGACGTGATGCTGCTCAGTTCACAACGGAGCAGAACTCAACTGGAGGAATACAGTGAGCACAAACTGTGATGATCTGCTAGGGACACTTGCAACGTCGCCAACGTTATTGTTGTTCTTGCTGTGACGTTGTGTGCCGCATATGGCAGATTGAGTGACGCGTGCTCATTAATATACGCAGCACCAGCAGCAGAAGCAGCCGAAGCAGGAGAAGCAGCAGCAGCAGCATCAACATCAACATAAACAACAACAACAATATATAAAAAACAACTACAACAGTGTTGCATGACGTAGCCAAAGCCATCAGCCCATAGGCTGATGACAGACTTGTGGTTTTGTTGCCAGGCTGTGGTTGCTCTTTGGCCTTTGCCTGTTTAACATGGAACTGTGAAACTGTTTGGGTCTGGCCTGCGGGCTCGGCCTTTAAATCATTTTAAGCGTAATGTTATATACAATTTGTTTAATTAAAACGTTATTAATACTGTGCAAAAATATTTCAAATGAAATGAAATGAAATGCGAGCGAGTTTGCCTTTAAGCGAGTGTCGGCTGCTGCCACTTAAATATCAAATGTATTCGCAAATGAATGTAAAAACTATTTTAATTGCTCTACTAAATGTAGTAGCTATAGCATTTTCGCATAAACCATTTCTTTCCTCTCATATTTATACTATTAAAAAGTTTGAACTGTCAGCCAATGTTTAAAGAGCAATTCACAAAAAATAAACAACTCGAGAAAGAGAGAGAGAGAGTGTTTCTTCTTATTTATGAGAGAACATAAAAACTTTAATTTAAACTTTAATATGGGAAAGTTTTGAGCGGTCCCAATTGTTTTTCCCCTGGCTCATCAAACAAGAATCTGTGCAGCTTGGCGTACACCACGACGTATGCGTAATATTCTCGTCGATGCCAACAAAAATGAACTCGTACCACTCGCATGTCGTGGCATGGAAGGAAAAGTTGAGTGGAGCTAAGCATTAGCTGCAACCAGCATTAGTTTGTTATCAACGCTCGATTGCTGAAGAAAATTGAAAAATATTGTTGCAGCTCTCAACGCCTGTCTCAAAGTGGATCGAGCTCTCAGCGACAGGAAACAGCTGCTGCTGCTGCTGCTGCTTCTGCTTCTGCTGATGCTGTTGCTGCTGATGTCTCCTTACCAACATGTTCTGATAGCCTCTTTCGCTCCCCGCTGTTCATTGTTCGTAATGATGGATTGTACTCAGCGGGTCTGAAGCTCAAACGCGCACCACAACAAAGAAAAGAAGAATAGGAAAAGTTTTGCAACTGTTGCCTACTCCTACGCCAAAAGACAATCCTTTGCTAACTTTAAGCTGCATCTCGGAATACTCCCATTTTTCAACATCTAAACTTTTTTTTAGTTTGATTTTGCATGCCTCCAGTTGTTGTAACCTCCTCCCAACCCATTTGCTATTTTTCAGCAACTCAGAGACTATTCCGTATGTGGGTCATAGCGCTGCCTGAAGATTAAACGCAGCGCTTTCGTCACCCATACGACTTTAGTTCCCTTGTTTTTTGCTCGTAAAATAAATCATTTTGATCGAGTGAGCGCTGTCTTCTCAAATATTAAAGTCAGCCAGACAAAGCTGGAATTAAACGATACAACAGCACCTTGGCATTCAAATTCTTCACATAAAAGGTTACCGCACACGCTTACTGCTCCATCAGATCGTTTCTATTATCACAGAAACAAAAGCGAAACCCATTTAAAGAACTGGATAAACAAATAAAGAATTAAAGGAATCTAAAGAATGCTTTTGTTTTGTGTAGTATGCAAATTCCAAACAGTTTCGAACTTGGAGCTTTTTCCCTTCTCTCCAAAGTCTTGTAAGTTATCTGCTCTATTCTAAAGTAGCTCGTAAATTCTATTATCGTATAAAGAAAAGAGATAAAACTTTAATACACTCAAAATGTATCTTATTTATTTGAATGTTCCTACAGCGCTTAAGTAATCACACTTCAGCAAAGTGGATTAAGATTTATTATTTTTGCTGCGGGGCATAGAAAGGTGGCATGTAGTGAGCGTGCAACAAATTCATAACTTGTTGCACCTTCACGGAAACATAATTCATTTGTCAACGAGCCGTGGCCTCCTTCGTTTGGGTTTGGGTCCACGCGCAGGCACGCTAATGTGGTCAATGCCAACTGTTGCCAGCCAGCAGACAGTAGACGGCAGGCAGCAGCGGCCATTCAATTGCAGGATACCGGCTGCACGACTCTATAAATATATCCGCTTTCCTCTGGCGCCTCTTCTATAAAAGTCAAGTGCATGTTGCGCTGGCAGTGTTCCAAACGGCTGCGCATCGGCAACGGAAACGGAAACGCGCAAAAAATGGCAATGGCTGCCTCTGCCGCTGTCGCTGCCCCTATCTCAACCACTGCCGCTGCCGCTGCCTCTACCTCTGCCTCTGCCTCTGCTTGCTGCTTACTGCTGCAGAACTAAGTGGCAAAACATGAACAAAAACTTTGCTCGTTGTGCGGCCGACAAGTTGAAACTAATGACAATTTTGTTGTAATTAGTTGCGGCTTTTGCCGCGACGGCAACAAATAAGTTGTCAGAGAACTTAAGTTAAGCAATTTTCATAGTTTTCGTCGCTGGCATTTGTGGCGACTAATCTTTTTGCTTGAGCTCGTAGCACAAATTTGCCGGAAATGAAATTCATTTGTTTTCCTTGCCCAGATTCTTGGAGCTGTGTGGGTGTCGGGTGTGGGGTGTTGGGGGTTGGGGATTGGGGGTTGGTTCTTACATGCTGCATCGTCTCTCTGCCGTCGCCTTTGAGGCATGCACTCATTTTACTATTTTGGCTAAGGCCAGTGCTTGCCAGATATTTCATAGCTCTCTCCTAGAGCTGGTTTTTAATTATTTTAAATTGCATACAACCTGCTCATGACGTGCCCTAAAGCACATTTACCAATTCTTTCTAGTTCTGGTTAGCCTCATATGCAGGTTTTCAGCTCGTTGAACACTGGCCGTTGCCTGCCTGACTGCCTGCCTGCTGCAAAGTTGACACCTTGGCTAAAAAATGCATTTCATAAATTCTCTTTAATTAGAAATGGTATTAAATGGCAGGTAGAAGTATGATGGAAAACTGAGATATTTATTACACACTTTGCTGCAACATTTTTATTCCTCTAGCGCCTCTGTAATGCACAACAAGTTTATCCCAAATGTTATTTTATACCTTGTTTAATGTTTGCCAACCTCATTTGGCTTCTTTGACATTTTGGCCATGAATTAAATTGGGTTTAGCTGAATCTTTGCTCGAATCGAGACACTGAGATATCAAATTATCTTTTATGTATTGAGGAAAAGTTTAATTTTCCTGGATTGAGCTGGAAAATTTAGTGCCCTTGCTGCACTGCACAGGGTGCTGCATTTAGTTACACTTTAGTGAAATTTAATTGTTTTCCTTCTGTTACTTAAGTTTTGACTTTTATGCACACGCAAAAACAACTGCGGTTGAATTTGTAGTCGGAATTTGCATATGACCAGATGGAGGAGATTCTGGGAAACAGGGAAACAGTGGACCGTACTGACCGCGCATTGCGTGCACACCACACACATTTGCATATCATAAAAATTCATTTTGTAGCAATTTTTGTGTACTTTTTAAATTGAGCAACCGCAAAGTTTTGCATTGCATTATAAACAGAAAGTTACTCCCATCTGCTGGAATGTTTTGAGAAGTGTTCTGCTGCTCTGCTGCTCCGCTGCTGCTGTGCTACTGCTTCGATTCACTGCCCAGTTTGTCTCTCAATGTGCCGTCCATGTCTGCATATAAATTACGCCCTCTTGTAGTTGTAATTTCTCTGCACGTCCCAGTTTGTCATGGTCCGGACTGGCCGGACATCTCCGTCTGCCCCTCGGCCTAGAGCCGGCTGCTCGAGCTGGGACGAGGCACGCACATAAAATACATCAATGTGCCTGCAGCGCCAGAGTCCAGACAAGTGGAGTTTGTGGCAAGTCGAGACGCAAAACATGCCTCAACAGTGGCAAGCTTGCAGCTCAGATTTAGTGCCACTTATGACAACTACCGCTATATACTCTTCGTTGTAGTTGCTGCTTGAGTCTCTTGTCTCTCGTCTCTCTGCCACTCTGTTTGTCTGTTTGCCTGGTATTCTCGCATTTTCTCATATTTTAAGTTAAAGCCAGACCACGCTGCGTATACGTATTATTATTATTATTCTTACTTGCTTGAATTTTAAGATAATTGAAACAGTTGCAAAACTTAATGGTGCTCTTCATTTTGTGCTTTCTTTTTTTTGCTCTTTCTTTTCTTGGTATTCCTTTAATGGCATTTCAGATGCGCCAAGCAGAAGGCGCAGAAATACAGAGGCAAAGGCAGAGCCAGAGCCAGAGCCAGACACAGAGACATACAGAGACACAATATTTGGTGTCATTGTACGGCCATTAGCTTTATTTTTATGTGGCAGAACGCATGTTGAAATATTGTTTATTTACTCAATTAACGCTAATTGCTTGGATCAATAAATTTTTATTTACCTTGTGCTTAACGGCAAAACCGAAATGGCCAAGACCGACAGCTAGCGACAGGTTGGGCGCTCGACAGACAGACAGAGTGAGAGAAAAAGAGAGAGAGAGTGGGAGTGAGAGTGGGAGGAATAAGAGAATAAGTCGCAATAAGTCTCTGACTGCCATTAATAAAGTCATTACCGTCTGCCAATCTTCCAGTTACACTTATCAAATACTTGAAGCTACATCAAATTTAAATGACAGAACCGAAATTCGAGTGGGCACAATCGCAGCTGCAGTATTCTCGGTGCTGCTGAGAGCAATAAATTTTGGAAGCTTTATCTTCTATGTGACAAGCGGATATTTCATTATCAGGCGCGAGCTTGAGCGCCCGAAAGCAGGCAACACATTTTTTAACTGCTTATTAAACTTGATGGTGTCACGTAGAGCGAGAGAGCGAGAAGAAGGAGAGAGGCAGAAGGAAGAAAGAGAGACGTGTGGGTATAAGGAAAGAGGCAGAGAGTATAAAAAGTACGTGAAGCTTTAAGTTTAAGTGGCTACTTTACAAAATAGCGCCGCATAAAATAAATTTCTTTTATGTACTCGCAAATTGCCAGCCAAAGTTTTCATATAAATAAATAGAAAAGCGCTTCAGCGGCCAAAGAAAAACACAAAAAAAAAAACAACAAAAACTCTAAAAACTGAAAATACAAAATACAAAGAGAAAAATGAAAGAAAAAAAAAAAATACAAAATGCCATTGCGGCTACTTGTAACAAGTGTCAATGCGGGGGCGGGCACTAAAAACATAAAAATGTCTTGCCTCAAAAAACAAAATTTTCTTTAAAAAAAAAACAAAGTTTGCGAGGCGTGGCAAACGCGTTAGGCGTGCTTATTGTTGCTCTTGTTTTTGTTTTTGTTATTGTTATTTCTGCTGCTGTTGTTGTTGCTGTTGCTGTGTGTTAAGGGAAGCTTAACGGCAATTGAATGCCAAGTTAAGTGGCAATGTGTGCGAAGGCGTTTTGCTTTTGCAATTTGCAATAACCAAAGCAAGGCCATAAAAATATAGTTGCCTGCCTCCCCGCCTGCTCTCCCGCCTGCCTCTGCTGTCAGGCAGAAAAACGAAAGGACGAAAAGAAGGAAAGAAAAAGAAAGCAAATGGTTGAGATTGGCAGAAAGAGAGGCAATCACAATGAGTTTTTGATTACTTTGGAATTTCTTATTTGCCTTTCAGACAAACTCCAAAAAATTCGCGGCCTGAAACTGTGCAAATATTGATAAGCGTTCGTCGTCGACACTGGCAGCCATTTCAGTCGCCTATTCATACAAACACCTCCTCCCCCCTCCCTCGAAGAAAAGGGGGAAAAAAGGACGAGTATGAGTGCATATCCTGGGAATTTGGCTCCGACTTTTATTTGTTTTACAATCAGACAGTAATCGGGCATGTGGCAGCTCTCATGGAGTTTTTATCTTTTGCCACATTAGACCAAAATTCAAGCAGCCAAAAACCACTCTAAATGTATAGAAAAATAAACATATTTGCCTAATAATTTAATTCAATAGTATAGTAAAAAGTTAAATATTCAAATTTTGGCGTTAATTATGAATAAAAACATATATTAATTTGTTGTCTCAATTAAAAAGCCAGCGCCATACATTTAAAGGCACTTTCAAGTTTGTTTTTTTCTATTTTTTTCTTACCTGATTCTCTACGAATTTGGCCTCAACTCTGCTCTTAACTGAAATATGCTGTCGGCAGATGACACTTGGCCAATGTCGGGGCTTCAGGGCTGTCGCGGTGAGGTGTTTACGACTATAGACAAGGAAGGCCCGCTAAATTGAAGAATATTTTGCGTAATAAATTTGAAACGTGACGCACGATACAAAACGTTGAAGCCAACTGTGACCCCGGATGAAGCTTATTGATAGAGCAAAAAGTATCTAAAGCATACCACACACTCAACACCTGCTCAGGCGTGTGCATAGATACACACACATACATAAATATATACAGAGGATGCATAGATAACTGTCAACGAGGGGCGAGGGGGCGTGCAGGCAGCAACTGACAGCTCTGTCACCTGCTCACGTACGCACAACAAAAAAAAAAAAAGGAGAAGGAAAATTAGAGAAAGAGGCAGGGAAAAATCGAAAAACATTTTGGCATTTGGCATTTGCCCCTTACACGGCCTGCGGTATCAAAATATGATAACCTTTGCAGAATAATTTCTGAAATTTCGAATAGTTGTAGTAAACTTTGACTGGGCCCACGATTCGCATTTATTGGCCTTTGACCAACTTCATAAATTATCCGAGCTTAGCTGCGTGTGCGGTTAATGTGGCCCAGGCCCGGCCAGAGAGAAGCACGTGCAGCTTTTCGCTGATTGATTAAACCGCGCAAAGATCAACATCGCAGCATCATCAATGAAGCGCCCAAAGAGAGACAGAGACGCAAAACAAAAAAAAAAGAAAGAAGAGAAAAAAAGGTAAAGAACGTTTCAGGAATTGTTATTACATCGTTTGGTAGTTTTTCCATTTTTGCACACCTAGAATCGGAATAGTAATCGGGGCTCGGCATGGGGTTTTCGCTGGCAAGTGGACGGCACACGTGCCAAAGTCACTTTTGATATAACTACAATACATGGCAGCACTTAATATGCCCTTGAGTAGGTTTCGACTCTTGCCCTGGGTCTGAGTCTGAGTCTGAGTCTATGTCCGTCTCCCTGCCCCAAAGTTCCTAGACGTGACGAGTGCGGGCATTGCGCATTATGTCCTGGCTGAGTCCTGAACTCATTGTCATGTACGGCGCGTAAGCCGGCAACTGGTCGGGGCAAATAGTGTACAGCATCCAGAAAGAAGGAATACTCAATTCGACTATTATACTGACACAGCTCCCATCAAGCATACGCACTCTGAACTTTCACTTGAGCTCAAAACAAACTGCAAAATTGTCTACCAAAAATATTAAACAAAGCTGTTCCAGGCAAGCTACGACTCTTTAAATCTTTATTATACCCGTACTCATATTATAAACACACCAGCAATGGAAATTCACCAAGGGTGGTATACACTGTAAATGAGCTGACGCAGCTTGAGTTCCTTGGGTTCCTAACTGCCATAATTTATGACAAGAGAATGTAATGCTACAATTATATCTTAGAACAACTGTGTGTCGCTTCTCACACCTCAGAATATTTTTATTGCCTGTTTTTCAATAAATATGCTTGACACTTTTTGAGAAAAATTTTAATTGAAGTGAAAGAGTTTATACACAAAAAAAGAAACCTGAAATTTAAGCATTCTTCTATTTTGCATTAAAATTTTTAAGCTTCTTTTCTTAATATTTATTAGCCCAATTGTTCGGAGATAATTATACTCTTTCGGAGGGAATATAACTTTGTCACCAAATGTGTAATGTAGTGAAGGAGGCAGTTCCGCCTCTTTTAAAGGCATACTCTACTACAGGATGCCATGTTCGTTGCTCTGTTTGTTAGTCTACCTGTCCGTCTGTTTCTCTGCATAGATCTTTTCAAAAGTTAATATATGAAAAACTTCTTTTTCTCCAAGATATCTTGATAAAAGTTACATGATTCTGTTTTGTATGCTAAAAATAATCAAGATTTGACTACAAACATAATGTATATAGTACAAAAAAAGATAACAAAAATAATTAAATAAGAATTCCAGCTGGCAAGGGTATATAATATTCGACGCACCAAAGATAACTTTACTGATTCTAATCGTTATGCGTCAATCGACTTCCATTTGTCTGCGAAAAAATTAATAATACTTAATTAAAAATATATAAACCATTTGCATCTATTTAAAAAGAATGAAATAATGATCTGATAAGAAGCCCAGAATGCTTATAAATAATTAATAATTACTATTTATTATAAATGCAAATGTGGAAACATTTCATTATTCATTATTCAACATTCACATTACAATTATGTAAAACTAAAGAAAACTTAATATTTGCATAATCTATACAATTAAAAGGGGTATCTTTTAGTCGCACACTGACTTAATCTAAGCATTTATTTAAAACAATTTTTGAATTTTACAAGACAAAAAAATGAGCCTGGCCTGCAGTTAAATTCTCGTCTTGAATTCATTAGAAATGCAAATCAATGTGACTACGATACGAGTATCTTCAAGTTCAATTCGGCCATAAAATTCATAGCGGGTGTGCTGCTGCTGCTGCTGTTGCTGCTGCTGCTGCTCTCCACCAAAAAGGCCAACAAACCAGGTGACAGTCAAGTCAAAAGTTGTCTATTTGGCTAACCCGTTTCTAAGCCAGAGGCCAACGGCCAACGATCGAAATGCAGCCACTGCCTTTGGTACTCGTTTTAATATGGCCAACACGGCGTATACGCAATGTGCGTCAGATTTATGACATTCTCTGTAAGACTTGAATGCGTATGTTTGTATGTATTAGTGGGTGCTTTATTTTCTAATTACAGCATGTATGTATGTATATGTGTGTGTGTGTAATTAGTGTTTTGTATGTTTATATTAAAAGCTGTCGCGTTCGTTCGCTTAATAAATTAAACGACAATTTGCACATGCAAAAGTCGCTCGTCGCGTCGCCTGTCAATGTTGTTGTTGTCATTAGAAATGTTGCTGCCGTTGTTGTTGTTGCTGTTGTTGTTGCTAGCAAGGCTCGTAAAGAGCTGTTTAGCTACTGTCCTTATTCGGAAAACGAGTTTGAAACACAGAAGCCTCGCAACGAGGACAGGACATTATGTGGGCATTATGTGTAGGCATGTTTGCAATTAAAATAAAAAGCAGAGCGCAAGTGTCAGCTGTGGCTGTATATACATATATATATATATAAATATATCTGTGTGTGTGGGCGTTCTGTACGTTCCACTACGTCCTTAGTTATGGCTAGGCCTAAGCCCAAGGCTCATCCTCATACACAGGCGGGCTACACAAATAAGTTATTGCCTACTTGTGGGCGCTGAGACGCTCACAATAAGCTGCGAATTTATGTGCGCACTTTTTCCGCTTGCGTTTTATGTGCTGTGTGTGTCCTTTGGGCCAAAGGGGGGTATATCAGTTCGTACTCCAAATGTTAATCTAATGAAATAAATACATATTTTCAAAGGTGCCTTAAATATTTAAAGAGTTTGCCATTCTTTTTCTGCAGGGTGTCCACAAAGTTGGGCACACTCTTCAGCTCTACGAGGCTTTTTATTTTATTCGCACTGTTTTGACTTTGTCATCAATTTGCTGTGGTAATTTTGCCGCTTGATTTGCTGGCATTAACAGTTTCGTTTCTAGGCTCTGGCACCAAGAGCAATCTTATTTTTTATGTTTATCTACAAAATAAATAATTTTACGTCTGTTTATCCAGAAAAAGAAGCAACAGCTGCCGGCGTCGATACTTGATTGTTTACACAAAAAACACTTTGACCGTTTTTCTGATAAAATTTTCTAAATAAATTGAACAGAGTGGCCATAATTTGATTTATTTATTTTCCATTTCTTCTCCTCTCTCTTTCTTATCACAGGTGACGAGTTATAAAAATTTAATTTTTTACGAGCTTCAGCTTTGCGTTTGTATCTTTTTTGTGTCTGCAATAATTGCCATAATTTATTTGCATGCTAAATATACTGAAAATTTGCATGTTTTTTAAGAGACACAGAGCTCATATTGTTAAATGCTTTGGTTAGCGGTATGCGGAAATACTTGTATTAAAAAAGTCCTTAACAGGTGGCGGCACAAACATTTATGCAAATCGAAAGAAAGAACTAAACAAACTTGTTTAACTGGCTCCAAGATTTGCAATTTTTGTAGATAAACTCGCTAATTTAAAGAGTTGAATAATGCCCCAATTTATGGTAGACACTTGAAAGGCTCCGCCCAAGCGCTACCAAAAAATGAGTGCATAAATTAAAAGGACCAATATAGAGTGGACCAATATTTCGATGGCCAGTGGTTGCGCTCAGTGCACCACAAAAAAGCTGACTGATTTTCTTTTTTTTGGTAAATAGATCGATTGACCTGGGGCTGGCCTGCTGGGGGACTGGGGTCTGGGGTCTGGGGGGCATTTGCATAAAATGCGGCTCTCAGCTCGATCCCGGGCCGGGCCTGGTCGCATTTTATTTATTTATTGATGCGCCAACGTTGTCCAAACCACTTTTATCAATTGTGGTGGCTTTTGTTTGGTGGTATTTTTCGTTGCTGCTGCTGCTGCTGTTGCTGTTGTTGTGCGTGCGGCACCCAACGAAATTTTGATTTTGTGTTTTGATTTTTATGTTGCTGCTGCGTGCATCTTTTATGAGCGTGTGGCGCCCGAGACCTTGAAATTGTAGCTGGTTTATTTTAATATGTTTACATTTGTTTAGTTTGCATATGACATTGCCACCAGCGATAAGCAGTGGCAGAGACAGCGGCAGCGGCAGTGGCAGCGGCAGCGCAGCAGCAGAGCATAGCTCGTAAATAGATAGGTTAGTGGACTGGGTGGAGCCATAAATAAAAAAAGAAGACAAATTATTTGTTGGCTTTAGGCTTATGTCTTGGCCCCATGAATCTTGATTGACAACTTCTACAGCGGCTTTCAGTGGAGGCTGATAGATTAATGTCTGAGAGAAATCATGAATGGAAAAGTAAATCAAGAAACGATGCTCCCAAGAATTTCAAGAATGAATGTGTCAAAAAGAAACTACAAAGATTCTTAAATAACTTCAGAGTTGACAGCCCAAGAAACCTTTCTGCCCCGGGCTCTAATCGATGATTACTCATAGCTAAACTTATCTATGATATGCATCAATATGGCGCCAGTGATTTGCAAATCTATTCAGTTATCTTAGGTATGAATCTATCTAATTTGAATTTGCTGAAATCATCTTATTATGCAAATCAATTCAATATCAATATCAGATACGAGTATCTTGTTGGCATTTATTTATCTATAGCAGGGCTCCACTCTCAAACTCTCAAGCTCTCAAAATTCCAAAAATCACAACAAATCCGAAATCAGAAATCAGAAATCAAAAACAATAATTTTTATGATATCAATAAAGCATGATGAAAACGTGATAATCGCTGATCAGATTAAATGGTCGCCTGGCGCCAGTTGATTACCGTCAAGACGTGTCGCCTAGCTTCAGGTGACGAACAGTAAAAACTTCAAGGTCGCAACGCTTGTTAACTTTATTGCCTCCATTTTGGCCATTTTGGCAAGCCAATAAGCCAAGAAAAAAACGCAAATAACGCATTGGTTGGGAGGGCAACTAAATGGATGCGTAAAATAACAAAAAGATACGAAAATATATTTTATTTTTTCTGGCCATTTTATTGACATTGAGGCCATTGTTTGTGCTTTAAACACGCATTCCTTCGAATGTAACTTGATAAAATTTTAGGGGTCCCTCATCATCAAATAGCATAGCTAAGTTTGAAATTTATACCAAACTAGACGCAATAATCGAATGGGAATTCCCAAACTAGAAATCTCTGTTCAGGCAAAACTAAAAATGTGTAGAAAACCCGACTGGAAATTTTAAATATCATCTCGAACTTGTTTTGATGCGCCGCGAATACTAAATTGGTATCAGCAGCGGCACCTACTCAAAAAACACATTGAAATACAAAAATAAATATCTTTGCATATAAATATGAAGAAAATAATTTCTATCATTAAATTCACGACAAATTCGAAAAAATAGTGTTTAATGATATTTTTGCCAAACTTGTTTTGCTGCTGCCTGCTGGCTGCTGGCTGATAGCCGATATTGCTGCTTTCGGCCCATAGATGGAGCTCTTGGGCAAGGGCTACACGCACCATTTGCATAATGCGAACAGAGATATTTGCAAGAATAGGCCGACAAGTCGGAGGAGATGCGCTTTGTATGCGATGTTAATGGCATTGTTTTTATCGCTTTGGCGCGTCTTTCAGCTCTTGATATTGATTCAATAGACAAAAGCAGCAAAAGAAGTTAATGCTAAATGCTTCAGCAGCAGCAGCAGCAGCATCAGCAGCAGTCGCTGTCGTGTTAACAGCAGCAACAACAACAACAGCAACAACTAGTAGCAGCAGCAACAGAAACTGCGGCGACCATCGCGGCTCTGTCTCTGCATGAACTTGAGCGCAGTCGAGTGACATAGTTTGGTAGTTTTTGGTATAAATAGTGGACCTTTTGGTGCTTCAAACGTCAGACACAACCAAACAGTCAAAGTTAAAGAACTTCAGTTAAAATCCAAGATGCGTGCATTCATTGTAAGTACCAAAAAATCCAACTGCAGCCCTAACTAAGGATTACCTCATTCCGTCTTCTTGTATCTGTTCAGGTTATGTGCTTAGTAGCAGTCGCCTGCGCCGATAAGCTGGGCTACAACTATCAGCCAGTGGGTCACTCCGACAACGGACTGTCCTTTGCCCCTGGCAGCGGTGGCAGCATTGGCGGCGGCAGCATTGGTGGTGGCAGCATTGGCGGAGGCAGCCTTGGCGGCGGCAGCAGCCTCGGCGGTCTGTCCGGTGGAAGCCTGGGCGGTCTTTCCGGCGGTGGTCTTTCCGGTGGTGGTCTGTCCGGCGGTAGCCTCGGTGGTCTGTCCGGTGGTAGCCTAGGTGGTCTGTCCGG
This sequence comes from Drosophila repletoides, assembly GCA_018150835.1. NCBI lineage: Eukaryota > Metazoa > Arthropoda > Insecta > Diptera > Drosophilidae > Drosophila > Drosophila repletoides. Next base: position 7,329,456 of record JAECWQ010000100.1, read on the forward strand.
TGGCAACCTCGGTGGTCTGTCCGGTGGCAACCTCGGTGGTCTGTCCGGTGGTGGTCTGTCCGGTGGATCTCTGGATGCTCCAGTCTCTTACAACGCCCCTGCCCCAGCTGCTGAATTGGAAAAGGAATTCTTCACCTTCACCGCCAACGAACAGGACTTCGATGAACCCCAAGCTTTGGAGAAGGTTTCCAGCTCATTGAACAAGGGTCTGCGTGTTGTCTTCATCAAGGGACCCGAGAACCGTGGTCTGGAGAACGCTGCTCTGGCTCTGGCCAAACAGGCTGCCCAACAGGAGACTGCCATCTATGTCCTGAACAAGCAGGCTGATATCGGTGATCTGGCCAACAAACTGAATGCCATCCGTAGCAACAACAACAACAAGCCCGAGGTTCACTTCGTCAAGTACCGCACTCCCGAGGATGCTGCGAACGCACAGCGTGCCATCCAATCGCAATACGACTCTCTGGGCGGATCCAGCCAGGCTCATAACGGTGGTGTTGCTCCCGTGCTGAACTTCGCTTCCCAGGGCCCAGTCCGTCAGGCTAGCGCCAAGTCTCCCGAGAACGCCTACCTGCCCACCTCGATCTTCCGTCGTGTCTAAACTGTCAGTTAGACTTAGATCATTTGAAAAAGCCAGCGATCTTTGACTGAATTTTAATCCTAGTTATTGTTGAATAATGCGTAAATAAATCCCATTCCCTACATATAAATTGCTAGCTCTTTTTTTTTTTTACTGACATGGATAAGCGAAATCTTGTCATTTCCTTTAAAACAGGTACAATACTCCATAGGCCTCGCCAATATTCTGACAGATTCAATAAAAAAATCTATTTTTTACTGATATATAGTATAGAGTACTGACATAATAAAGGAAGCCTAAGAAGAGCCAAAAGCGCATAGACACTCAATCCTTTATACACGAAAGAAAGGAAAGAACAAGCGAACGGGCCAGAAGAGATTGCGAGAAGTCTCCTATGGACAAAGATTAAGTAATTAAAATACATCAAGCACTTCATGTCAATAGAATAAAGAACACCTGAATTTCAGTTATATTTTATATTTATATCGCAAAGATCACATCTATTCTTATACGATCCAATTGAAAGGGCTCTCTTACTAATAACTCAATTATAATAATTAAATTCTTTTTCTAAAGAATAAAATGCAAATCTTTGATTTCAAAATCTTTTAATTTTTATCTTTAAATCAATCAACAATATATATAACTAATAATTCAATCAAGTCGAGTCTGAGCATCTTCTAACGACGCAGACGCAGGCGCAAGCGGCGTATGATTGATGCGGGCAGGTAGTTGCTATCGGGCTCTTGCGGTTGTCCAGCACGAACGGGCGCTGGCGAGCGGGATGCAAAGTTTAAGGCGTTAGCCACACCTCCATTGATATTCTGGCTAGTGCCGCCCAGTGAGTCGTATTGGCTCTGGATGGCCTTCTGTGCGTTGGCGGCATCTTCGGGAGTGCGATACTTGACGAAGTGCACCTCGGGCTTATTGTTGGCATTCTGGCGCACTGCATTGAACTTATCTGCCAGTTCGTTGAGGTCAGGTTGTCTGTGAAGTAGATAGATGGCTGTCTGCTGCTCAGCAGCCTGCTTGGCAAGAGCCAGAACGGCATTCTCGTAGCCACGATTCTCTGGCGATTTAATGAAGATGACACGCACGCTCTTCTTCAGCGAGCCGGCAATTTTGCGAGCGGCTTCGGGATCCTCAAAGTCGGCCTCGTTGGCATAGAAAGAGAAGAACTCCTTGTGAACACCGGCTTGTGGTGCAGCATTATAGCTGACTGGGCCCTCCAGGCCGCGAGAGACCGAACCACTAGTGCCGCCAATGCCTCCACTGCCACCAATACCTCCAATACCACCAGTGGCTACTGAGCCAATATCGGCCGTGCTGCCGGGCCTATAGTTATAGCCTAAGCGACCGGCGCTAACCGCTGCCACCAAACACAAAGCAATCAGAGCGCGCATCTTTTCCACCTGTACTGTTCTGTTAGAATGCTGACTATATCTATATTAAGTAAGCTTTTATACCGCCAACGCTGCCAGCAGCCATAATTAGACCAGTTGGTCTAGTCGATTTAAGCCGTCGAGCTCTCTTGTGCCATTTCTGGCGGAAGACCACAACGACAACCACGACTTCGACTCGGTCTGCGACTGCGACTGCGACTGCGACTTTAACCAAGAAGACTGTCGAGCAGCGATTGGCCGGCGGGTTTTACGGAATGCTGTTAATCTGTTAACATAATTTCGCTCTTAACACATTTAACACATTGTTTTGAATAGCTTCAATCGTGCCGCCCGACGAAGTCGAGACTGTTTCCGATTGCCGATTGGCTGATCGTGATTCACCCATAATTGGCATATAATTTATGCATAAAACTCAGCTCACGCAACCCCGAATGACAGACTTTTTCGATATATTTTTTTTTTTTTATGAATCTACAGAATCGCAATATTTGTTAATGATTTCAACAAAAAAGTGATCGTCAGCACAATAAAATTAATGATTAGATTTGTTTTGTATTTTTCTTTTATAGCAAATCTGGTTTTGTTCAAACATAAATCTTGTTAGTCTCCGTATAAATAGATGTTTTTCGATCTTTGTGTGGGTTGCACTTGAGATTCCTTTCTAATTGTACGTGGCACACAGCGAGGTGACACTGAAAATCAGGTCGACTAACGGATTCTCATTTCTGGATGACCTTCAGCCGGCTGTGAGACATCATACATCATTCCCCAAATTGGCAGAACGAAATTTATGTTCGCTGATTCGCCAAATGGGGTCAAATAGACTCGACGTTCTCTATCGAATTATGCCAATTTATTCTGGTTAGAGGGAGTTAGACTGCTTTCTAAAAAAATGCAGTATACTTTCGAGCTAATCCTTTATATCTCATTTTGCTTCAAACTTATCATAATTAAGCTCGATAATGAGCCAAGTGAGAGCTCTAATTCCCTTTAAATAGATAATCTTCAATTAGTAGGCATAAAAATATGATAATCCTTGTGGAGAGAGTTACTCCAAGAAGTCATTCTTCTCCCAAGCGAACCCATCTTTATAACCATTATGAAAGACATTTCATTAATTTTCGTTTTAAAATAATTATTTGAAATTTTAATTTGGAAATTAGGCAATAGTCAACAATTGGTAATAATAAGGTTCACATATTCGTCAATGAATACTTAAGCTATTAAGGTTTGTCCAGAATACTATTTAAAGACGGAAACGACGGAAGACGGAAGTGGGTAGGTATGAGTTGTCGGGAGAGGCAGCGGTAGCCTGACGCACTGGACCCTGGGAAGCGAAGTTCAAGGCAGGTGCAACACCACCATCATGAGCCTGAGAGGAACCTCCCAGAGAGTCGTATTGTCCTTGGATAGCGCGCTGAGCATTGGCAGCATCCTCAGGAGTGCGGTACTTGACGAAGTGAACCTCGGGCTTGTTGTTGGTGTTGCTGCGGATGGCATTCAGTTTGCTGGCCAGATCTCCGATATCAGCCTGTTTGTTCAGGACATAGATGGCGGTCTCCTGTTGGGCAGCCTGTTTGGCCAGAGCCAGAGCAGCGTTCTCCAGACCACGGTTCTCGGGTCCCTTGATGAAGACAACACGCAGAGCCTTGTTCAATGAGCTGGAAACCTTCTCCAAAGCTTGGGGTTCATCGAAGTCCTGTTCGTTAGCGGTGAAGGTGAAGAATTCCTTTTCCAATTCAGCAGCTGGGGCAGGCGCGTTGTAAGAGACTGGAGCATCCAAAGAGCCACCAGACAAACCACCGAGGTTGCCGCCGGACAAACCACCGTTGTTGCCACCACCAATAAGTCCGGAGTCCAAATCACCCAATCCACTGGAGCCACCACCAAGTCCGCTCAGACCGCCAAGAGAACCGCTGCCTCCGAGAGAGCCGCCGCTTAGGCCACCAAGGGAACCGCTGCCGCCCAGAGAGCCGCCACCGAGACCGCCGATGCTTCCACTGCCACTGCCAGGGTTGAACGACAATCCTGAGCCGGAGTGTCCCACGGGCTGATAGTTGTAGCCAAGCTTATCGGCGCAGGCAACAGCCACCAAACACATTACCTATGGAGAAAAGAGAATAGGTTTAAACCTATTTCTGGGATTCTTGTTAATGATCCTTTGCACTCACAATAAAGGCGCGCATTTTTTGAGTTGGCTTCTAGTTTTTTGGTTCTTCTGCTTCGGGTTACGAATTGCTTCTGTCTTCTGCTTGAAGCGATCTTTATTATTTATACAAATCCATCTTCGAGGCTGATAAAAACAAAACCGCCGCCTTGGAGTCGCTTGCATAGAAATCGCTTTGATGCCACTGTGTTTTGCCGCCTACAAAGCTTTTTGGAGCTACGGTTTTATGGTCGAATTGGAATTTTTGTTGCGTTTCAATGGACTGCGACTCGCAGTGACTGCGACTGCGGCTGCGGCTGATTGTTTTAGGTTATTCAAATTTTCGAGTTTTTTATTCAATAATTTTACAAGAATTAATATAAAATTATAAAATTAATATGTTGCGAGCACATTAAAATAAGTTTATATGCAGATCGCTGTCATAAAGATGGGTCATAATTATCTATTATATTATTATATAAATATTATTTCTTAAATTCTTCTACAAGGCTACCAGCTTGTTTTATGTAGGACATCTGCAGTTGGCTTTTTCGACTTTTAACCAATAGTTAACAGCATTTTTATGCTTGTACCTCTGTTGACATGTCTTTATGATATTGATTTATTGGCCTGACATAAAGTCAGTAATTAGGAGATTAATTTCACGAGGTGTTTGATGTGCCGCCTCTGATGATCTAATTTGAAACAAATTTTTAGATAGTTAAACTCTGCTGTATCATGTATCATGCATTGGCTACATTTTTATGATTTTTTATGATCTTTGAGATACAAATTTCATGCTTAAAGCAAATAGAGTCTTCGGCCATTTCTCAGAGATGAGAACAATTATTATATTGTTTTAGATATAAATGATTTTGAGGCTTTCTATTGAATACCTGCAAAAAAAACCCTTAATTTTTTGTCATGACTTGAAGTCCATATATTCAATCTACATCAAGTTGAGAAAATATTGATTCAAATCTTCAAAAGAACTTCTGGTGAATAAGCTGAACTCTGAAATTTTGAAGCCTCAAATAAATAAACTAGATTATTTCTCTAATAATAAGGAAGGAGTCGGGGCTTAATGGCTAGAAATATCTCTGTAGTTGGGATTAGAAATATTCAAAAAAATTAATTAATATTTAAGGAAAAATAGACTAAAAATTGGGGCCTCAGCCTTGGGAATGTATTGCCCAAAATGCTCAGGCCTGCTCATGTCCTATGCTCATGTCCTATGCCTTGAATAAGAAAATTTTCCTCATTTTAAGGAAAACCTAAATATAAAATCCATTTTAATGAACATATAATTAATTATAAAACATTAAATAATTTGTATGCTACAATCACTTTTGTATCTGTAAGATTCTTTTCTCTTACTTACTTAAAATATATCAGTAACCTGCATCAAGGCTTCAATGAGCATCCGAAGAGGTCCTCAATTACCTGGCGAATTAACTGTATAATAAATGGGGCATATCAATGCTTATTAATTGAATAAAATAGGGTTCCTTTTATATTTTTTTCATATATTTTTATTTATTTTTATTTTTTTTTTCACTCGGAAATCCAGTAGTTTTTAAAGGTTCAGAGGAATACAAAAATTATATATTTATGTATGGTCAGCTGCGTTAGATGAGAACCAGCTTACAGCGTTGCCATTGGATTGGTTTTTGATCTAAATCGTATTTAATTTTAAAATTCATTCAAAATGCATTCAAATTAAATTTGGGAAAATAGTTTTATTCATTTAAAATCAACAATTAATAGAATTACTCAACAAGTAGGTGCTAGAGTTTCAATTCTCTAGTTTCACAGTAGGAACTCTTTACAAACGACGACGGAAGATCGAGGTGGGCAAGTACGAGTTGTCGGGAGAAGCAGCAGTAGCCTGACGCACTGGACCCTGGGAAGCGAAGTTCAAGGCGGGTGCAACACCACCATCATGAGCCTGAGAGGAACCTCCCAGAGAGTCGTATTGTCCTTGGATAGCGCGTTGAGCGTTGGCAGCATCCTCAGGAGTGCGGTACTTGACGAAGTGAACCTCGGGCTTGTTGTTGGTGTTGCTGCGGATGGCATTCAGTTTGCTGGCAAGATCTCCGATATCAGCCTGTTTGTTCAGGACATAGATGGCGGTCTCCTGTTGGGCAGCCTGCTTAGCCAGAGCCAGAGCAGCGTTCTCCAGACCACGGTTCTCGGGTCCCTTGATGAAGACAACACGCAGAGCCTTGTTCAATGAGCTGGACACCTTTTCCAATGCCTGGGGCTCATCGAAATCCTGTTCGTTGGCGGTGTAGGTGAAGAATTCCTTTTCCAATTCAGCAGCTGGGGCAGGGGCGTTGTAAGAGACTGGAGCATCCAGAGAGCCACCGGACAGACCACCAAGGTTTCCCAAGCCAGAACCACCACCGATGTTGCCACTGCCAATGTTTCCGCCTCCAATGCCACCACCAATAAGTCCAGAATCCAAGTCTCCCAAGCCGCCGGCGCCGCCACCAAGTCCGCCCAAAGAGCCGCCGCTCAGACCACCAAGAGAACCGCTGCCGCCCAGAGAGCCGCCGCCGAGGCCTCCAAGGGAGCCGCTGCCGCCGAGTCCTCCGATGCTTCCACTACCGCTGCCAGGATTAAAAGACAATCCTGAGCCGGAGTGTCCCACGGGCTGATAGTTGTAGCCAAGTTTATCGGCGCAGGCAACTGCGACAAGGCACATAATCTAAGTGCGATGCATGAGGAGAGGGAGAATTGTTATTGAATATATCCTTTTGATTTTGCTCTGAGAAACTTACGATGAAGGCGCGCATCTTGAAAGTAGATTCTGTTGCTGAGGTTCTCTTGGTTTGACGCTTGTTTGGTTTCTGTCTAGCTCTGCGCCGACGGTTATTATTTATACAAATCTGTCTTCGAGGCTGTCAGCGTGGCTTCTCATTAAACACAATGCGAAGACGTCGCTAAATGTTTTTTCCGCCTACAAAACAGCAGCTTGGTCTTTTGTATTCGCGCTCGGCTCGGCTCGACAGTTCAGCTTTGCATAAATGTTATTATAAGGAAAGTGATAAAAATCAAAATCGTGAGCATAAAAATGCAATATCTCTGCACAATGCGGCATGAAATAAGGAAAACAGAAACAGAAACCGAATCCGAAACCGAAACAGAAACAAAAACAAGTCAGCTGTAATATTGGGTTTACTTCATTTGGTCGATTTTATTGTGTGTCGTATAAAATGCAGAAAATTAACAATAATCGGTCCAGCGACATTGGCGAAATTAGCATCAAACAGAGTTCTCCTTCTAGCGAATACGAAGGCGACGGAGAATGTTGGCGGGCAAATAGGAGCCACTGGGTGCACTGGGAGCAGCATAGTTGCCGCTGCCAGAGGAATGTCCACCAGATGAGGGAGAGCGGGATGCGAAGTTGATAGCTGGGGCAATGCCTCCATTGATGTTTTGGCTGGAACCGCCCAGAGAGTCGTACTGCGATTGGATGGCACGCTGAGCGTTGGCAGCATCCTCAGGAGTGCGGTACTTGACGAAGTGCACCTCAGGCTTGTTGTTGTTGTTGTTGCGGATGGCATTCAGCTTGTTGGCCAGATCACCGATATCGGCCTGCTTGTTCAGGACATAGATGGCGGTTCTCTGCTCAGCAGCCTGCTTGGCCAGAGCCAGGGCGGCGTTCTCTAGGCCACGGTTCTCGGGTCCCTTGATGAAGACAACACGGAGGCCCTTGTTGACGCTGTTGGCAACCCTTTCGCTGGCAGCTGGGTCATAGAAATCACCCTCATCAGCCTCGAATGTGTAGAATTCCTTGTCGACTCCGCCGGATGGGGCATAGGATGAGCCGGGTCTGCTCTCGGCACCGCTGTAGCTGGGCTCATCGTATGCAACGCTGGGAATGCTATTGCTGGCAGATCCAGTATCAAGTCCTTGTCCATAGTTGTACTGGGCGCATGCGGCGCCGAGCAGGCAGAGTACGATGAGGAAACGCATTTTGAGCTAAGAGGAAGGTGTGTGTTTAGTGAACAGCCAATGGCTAAGACTGAATCCTGATGCTGCGCCGCTTCTCTTTTATACACCGCCCTCGTAGTTGGATCGGACTTAGAACAAAAGATGGGTTCTTTACGGGCACATAATTCAACTAGTCTCTTATGCAAAGTGGTGCGCTTATGAAACGATTATGCAAAACTATCTAAAAAGACAGGCTCTTCCACTTTCTGTGCTCTGCTCCGCTGTGCTGTGCTAATGCATACGGGAATATGGAATGCGTGGACCGGTTCCTGGTGCCAGTTCTCCCACTAATTTGTATTAAAGTTCTATATAGAGAAATTGAACCATGAAGCAAACTATCGAACTTGTTTTACAAAATATGACCGTATCCAATTAATACCGACTCTTTCGTAAATGGCAAGTTCTAAGCATCCGCATTCAAATCTAATAACAACAATAAAATAATAATAAAAATAAAAATTGGGAAAGGTAGAAGACTTGCGGCTGGCCTTTTAATCCACCGCTAATATTAAGTTATGTATGACGAAATCGCATTTTATTTCGAAATACTTGAACCCAGTTAGAATTCACGGCAATATTGCCGGAAGAAATGTTCGATCTGTGAATGAAGCAATCGGTTCTGTTAAGTAGCTCGGTTATTGCCCTGACTCGATACTCGTTAAAATAGATGTCAGCAGCCAGAAAACTGGTTCCTTCTAGAGGTGGAAGCTTGTCGTGCTGCTTCCTCTCGGGAAACGACACGATTTGACTGCTGTTAAAAATATGATAAGATTTCCAATGATTATGAAATTTAACTGCATTAATAATCCCAAATGAAATCTGGCCCATGTAGAATAGATTTCAAGAATGCAACTCGGTTTTAAACTGGTGTAAAAACTAGAAAAGGAAGGCTATCTTTGGCCTGCATTGACTGGATTGTTCCTATGGCATCTATATGATATATATGAATTTTGATCTTCAAGTTATAAAGTATCTTTACATTTAATAAGCTTATAATGTTAACAAATGTTTCGACTCAAGGCTGAAAGAGATACTTTTGACTAAGAGGCTTGAACAGCATTTGATTTATACAAATAAATCTTATGTATTAATTATATATAAATTCTTGGGTCACAAATGGTTCAACAGCTCAGTTCAATTCGAACTTGTTTTAAACTCAATTTTAAATTGAATGTTATTTTAATGCATAAAGATGCTGAAATATAATAACAAAATAATGATACAAAGTAAAGAATAATCAGTTGGATTTAACAATATTTATTTATTTAATCAACAGGGTAATTTGTAAGTTTTATAGGAGATTTAGAACCGAAGACGACGGAGAATGTTGGCGGGCAGATAGCTGGGACCGGGAGCGGTAGCCTCGCTGGCGTGTTCACGAGCAGGAGCCGGTGCCTGGGAAGCAAAGTTCAAAGCGCCTGCAACGCCACCATCCTGATGAGATGAGGCACCACCCAGCTGGTCGTATTGGTCCTGAATAGCGCGTTGAGCGTTGGCAGCATCCTCGGGAGTGCGGTACTTGACGAAGTGCACCTCGGGCTTGTTGTTGCTGTTGCTGCGGATGGCGTTCAGTTTGCTGGCCAGATCTCCGATATCAGCCTGCTTGTTCAGGACATAGATGGCGGTCTCCTGTTGGGCAGCCTGTTTAGCCAGAGCCAGAGCAGCGTTCTCCAGACCACGGTTCTCGGGTCCCTTGATGAAGACAACACGCAGAGCCTTGTTCAATGAGCTGGACACCTTTTCCAATGCCTGGGGCTCATCGAAATCCTGTTCGTCAGCGTTGAAGGTGAAGAATTCCTTTTCTAATTCAGCAGCTGGGGCAGGTGCGTTGTAAGAGACTGGAGCATCTAGAGACTCGCTACCCAATCCTCCGCGGTTGCCACCACCAATAATTCCGTTTCCAATGTTGCTGCCAGCACCACTCAAATCACCCAAACCGCCAGTTCTGCCATCGAGTCCACCAATTAAGCCACCGCCTAGGCCTCCAAGGGAATCGTCGCCGCCCAGGGAACCGCCACCTAGGCCGCCCAGGGAACCGCCACCTAGGCCGCCTAGAGAGCCACCGCCGAGGCTTCCTCCAAGACTTCCACTTCCGGTGCCAGGAGCAAAAGATAATCCTGAGTTGGAGTGGCCTACGGGCTGGTAGTTATATCCAAGCTTATCGGCGCAGGAAACAGCCACCAGGCAAAGGACGATAAAAGCACGCATTGTAGTAGCAGTGGAGATTGGGCTTCAGTTGAGCTTGAATGGAGCGATGATGTGTATCTGCTTTGGAGAAGACTTGTCTTTACTTTTATAACTGCAAGTTGTCCATAATCGAATTAATCAGATAGTATAAATTTCTCAGCTAAAACAAAGGCTTGCAGTGCATTCAACAATAAAGCAAATTCGTTATCAATACAATCTTCAGATTTTGCATTAACTTATTTGAGGCATAAATAATAAGCCAAAACAAGCTGTGTCATATTTATGATTTGCCACATTTTGACTGCAGATTTTTGCATAGCATCGCGAGCTGAGCTGAGCTGAGGTGAGTTTATGATCATCCTCAGAGGTGAAATGCAAATGAGGGGTGAACAGATCGGAGTAGTGTTGCTTTTGATTGCCAAATGAGCGGCGCCAAGTAATTTATTAAATGTCCAATTATCAAATTATCTTATTTGGTGCTGACATCGGGCTGCAGTTCGAGGGGTTAATTAGCTAATCGATCGCCAGCCAAAAGAAGATGGCGTTTATTTTTAGCGATGAAGTCGTCGGCACTTCCGGCGCCATTCGCCGTTTGCCATTCAAAATCCACATATCCATATCCACATCTGTTGCCGGCTGCGGAAGGTCGATTCCACCCGCAACATTAGCATAAAGCGCCATACAAAAGACCAAAAATATCCAAAGAAAAAAAACGGAGTATAAAAAATAAAATAAAAAGCCGCGACAAAGCCTCGCCAAGCGGCAATAATAATTTCGCGGATCGTTAAAATATGTTTTTGAATAATACGACTAGGCACGCCTCATTTGCATGTTTGTTTTTTCTTATTTTTTTTTTTTTGGGTTTCGAGCGATTTTGGGTAACACTTTGGATCCCGAAATACTCAAGAAATGTTCGCAGACAAGTGAATCGCACCGAATTTGGTTTACGATCCATCGGGCCAAGCACCAAGCCAACAATCTGCTCATTATAGCTAGATTTATATTGATTATGGAGATAAAACAGATACATTTTGTCAAGGTTTTCTTCGGTTTGTTTTTTTTTTTTTGTTGTGGAGGAAAGAAACAGCAAAGATGAATAATGAAAATTATTGTTAAATGCAGAATATTGAATTTAATATGAAATTTATGGCGACTCTGTTGGCCACGTTGCCATCAAGTTCTTCGGCGATCACCATAAACTCTCAGAAATGCTATCCAATTAGGCGGTTCTACTGCATATTTAATAGCCCCACCAATCAAGAGGAACTCTGTTGCATAATTTGACCATTTTATTCAACCGTTATTTGCATAACGGTAAATGCTCCACATAGCCGCCTGCATAAAAACCACCGAGTCATCCGCCTAAGGCATCATATTCTACAGGCAACTCAATCACTAAACATGCGACACTTTTCCGTCCTCCTTTGCTGTTGTCTTGTGGCTTTGGCCACTGCCGACAAACTTGGCTATAACTATCAGCCTGTGGCTCATTCCGGCTCTGGTCTCTCGTTTTCACCTGGCAGCTCGGCCAGCAGTTTGTCGCCATCGATTGCGGCTGGACCTAGCTCTGGTCTCTCCTTTGCGCCTGGCGGTGCAGCCAGCAGTTTGTCGCCGTCATTTGCCTCTGGACCTGGTTCTGATAACCTAGGCAGTGCTCAGCCATCCATTGCAGAGCCCAGCTTCCAGTCAAGTGGACCCGTTGCTGAACCATCTGCCGATGCTCCAAACTATGCCGCCGCACAACCTGAGCTCCAAAAGGAATTCTTCACTTACACTGCTGACGAGGAAGATTTCCAAGATCCGGCTGCCTCTGAGAAAGTGTCAGAATCTCTGAACAAAGCTCTGCGCATTGTCTTCGTCAAGGGACCCGATCACAATGGCCTAGAGCAAGCTGCTCTGGCTTTGGCCAAACAGGCTGCCCAGCAGGAGACCGCCATCTATGTCCTGGACAAGCAGGCTGATATTAACGATCTGGCCGGCAAACTGAATGCCCTCCGAAGCAGCAGCGGCGACAGCAGCAACAACAAGCCCGAGGTGCACTTCGTCAAGTATCGCACACCTGAGGATGCCGCCAATGCGCAACGCGCTATTCAGGGACAATACGATCAGCTGGGAGGTGCATCATCTCACCAGGATGGTGGCGTTGCACCCGCACTCAACTTTGCCTCCAGTGCACCAGCGCCAGCTGCAGTACCCGCTGCCGCTGCCTCTGAATCCGCCCCTGTGGCAGCTGAACCGGAAGCCACAGCTCCCATTTCCTCATATGTTCCCCCCGTTACGCCAGGCAGCACCTATTTGCCCGCAAACATTGTGCGCCGTTTGCGATTCTAAGTTCTGAGACTTGAAACTATCTTAAGATCGGAATTTGTTTTTATTACTGATAGAAATATCGTTGTTATTGTTGACTTATTGTTTCGAAAATAAAATTGTTTACTTAATATATACAAATGTATATTTGAAATCTCAAATATTTGGCGGATCTTCGCTTTGAATACCCTGTACTCATAAAAGTGACAAAAGGGTATCACAAGTTGATGGGTAAGAATGTTAATAGAGAGGAAATCTCTTCTTATATAGAACTGTTTTCAAACTGACTTTAAAGAAGGAAAACATATTTTATAGTAGATATTTAGTGAGTATATTGATGATATGATATTTTGTTCTATTCCTAAAGCTGAATTATAAGCCAATTTACTTCTCTCTGGCTCATATTATTGAAAATAAGTTTCTCTTATTAAAATTCAATATTATTTACTAAAGTCTCAAGCTCTTCACAGCTTAAATTAATAGAATATTTAGATACAGTTCAAGTATTTCATATGCAAATTACCAATATAAACAAAGCATTTGCTATATTTGAGTCTATTTCAGCTCCTTTTACAGGGTATTTGCTAGTCACTTCCGCTTGTTCAGTATGCAAAATATCAGTCAAATTCTTTCATAGTTTTGCTTATTTCTTGAATGAGCATTTTCTTGCTTTGGAATTTGGCTTTATGAAAATGATTTGAATATTAAGTTGGAAACGGATTTGGGTTTTTTCGTCTGCCAAACGGGTTCAACGGGTTAAATTAGGATGCCAAGCCATTGGCTATTTATGAAAATTTGCAAATCACAAATATAACAAGTTCTTTGACAGCATTTTTATGTTTCGTTTTTTTTTTTTTTTGTCTCTCTGTTGACTGCTACAATTTGGATTACCCTCCACAAATGTTGTTTGTTTATATATCAACATATGTCAGTTGATCCCACGCATTTTCCTAAATTGATTTCTTTTCGATTCAGTCTGACAAATTGCATTTAGGTACAACAAACAATGCCCAAAATTGTATCGGCCAGCAATTTAATATTATTAAGCCCGAATGTTGGCCCCAAAAATATTTGTGGCTATTAGCCAGAGCTTCACTTTCAATCGTTTCGGGTTCCATTTGCATAACAAAATGAGCGAACAAAAGAATTTGGCTACTGAACAGCCAAACAATTTGGAGCTGCTGCCAGCTGCTGCCAGCTGCCGCTGCTGCTGAGGCAGTCGCAGCTGACTGCGACGCATTGCCTAATTTACATAAAAATTTTCTTTGTAAAAACGAAGTTCATCAAATTTTAATCAACGCCGCCGCCGCCGCAATAATCGCAGTCGCCTAAAATAATAATAATAATAAAAAAAAAAACAAACTACAAAGAAAAAACATGTTAGACAACATATTGGGCGGACCTTATCTTGATCTCCAGCATAGTTGCTAAACGCTTGTTCTGAGAGTGACATTCATGTTGGTAGTTGGTAGTTGGTATAAAAATGGCACCTCACCTCTTGGCCACATCATTCTGTGCCTACAGCTCCGAGTAGAACTAGAACCCCAAAGATGCGCGCTTTTATCGTCTTGTGCCTTGTGGCCGTTGCCTGTGCCGATAAGCTGGGCTACAACTACCAGCCGGTAGGACACTCCAACTCTGGACTGTCTTTCGCTCCTGGCAGCGGAAGTGGAAGTATTGGTGGAGGCCTGGGCGGTGGCTCTCTGGGAGGACTCGGTGGTGGCTCTCTGGGAGGACTCGGCGGTGGCTCTCTGGGTGGACTCGGCGGTGGCTCTCTGGGAGGACTCGGCGGTGGCTCTCTGGGTGGACTGGGTGATGGCGGCAACTATGGCAGCCTAGACAGCGGTCTTGGTGGCTCTGGACTGGGCAGCTCTGGATTGGGCGGCTCTGGCCTGGGCAGCTCTGGACTCGATGGACCCGTCAACTACAACGCCGCTCCATCATCCGAACTGAACAAGGAATTCTTCACTTTCAGTGCCAACGAGGAAGATTTCGATGAGCCCCAGGCTTTGGAACGCGTTTCAAGCTCCGTGAACAAGGGTCTGCGTGTTGTCTTCATCAAGGGACCCGAGAACCGTGGTCTGGAGAACGCTGCTCTGGCTCTGGCCAAGCAGGCTGCTGACCAACAGACTGCCATCTATGTCCTGAACAAGCAGGCTGATATCGGAGATCTGGCCAACAAACTGAATGCCATCCGCAGCAACAGCAACAACAAGCCCGAGGTGCACTTCGTCAAGTACCGCACTCCCGAGGATGCTGCCAACGCTCAGCGTGCCATCCAGTCCCAGTACGACTCTCTGGGCGGTTCCAGCCAGTCCCACAACGGAGGTGTTGCCAACGCTCTGAACTTCGCTTCGGCTCCTCAGTACCGTCAGCCCAATGCACAGATCCCAGAGAACTCCTACCTGCCATCGTCGGTGCTGCGTCGTCTGCGTTACCGTTTCTAAGTCGAAATCTATCCTAATAATTTTGTTGTTGACTCTGTGTTATCTATTAATTTGTCAAATGCTTCAAATACAATTTTTATTTAAAATGTATACAACAAATGTGTCTTAAATGCGGGCTAATAATATATGTCAGGCCAGAGATAAAGTCGGACGATCGCTGGAACGCTGACATGAATATTATATTCATGTTTCACTGTCATAAAATTGCAGCATTCAGTGTTTACTACATGCCATAAAAATTCCATCATTGTGACGATATAGCGGCGATATCATCGCCATCGCCATCGCCATAGTGAAGTGGAAACCAATAAAAAATTAACATTTTGTCAGTGTACGCGTTTTGTACAAAAGGCGCAAAACAATCAACGAAAATTTTTGATAATAATTAAAATGTTAATCTGCGTGAAGTAAAAGGTTAGACAAACTATTGGCACGTAAATTTATGGCAACTGCAAGACGGAACTATCTTGGCTTTGACTAGGCCAGTCAAAGACAGTTCAATACATTATGTATGAGTGATAACAGAGTGGCCCATAGAGCGATAGACCAAACAGGCAACAACAATTCAAGAGCTGCTCAATAGTAGCTCTATTCAAGAGCACCCACTACCCTCGATTTGCATAAAAAACACACAAAAAACAAACCACAAAAGTTTATTAGAAAAATCATTTATAAATACAAAATTCGCTGGCAAATCTTGCGAAATAAATAAATGACGTCGGAACCCTACAGAATTTCTGTTCTCTTCGTACCGCTCATTGACGTATTTGGAATATTTTAATGTTGCCAATTTTGAATTAAATATTAATTTTCATAATTTAAAATTAATTTAATTTTATTGCCAATTAATTTATGTAACTGAACTGCAGAGCAACGGATAGATTTAAATTGAGTTGGAATTGTATTTCAAACAAGAATCAAACGACATTCCCTGCGAAGCAGAGCAAAACTTGCATTTCAGCCAATTGGAAGTTGTTTTTGATTTTATTCAAAGTTTTATTCGTTTTTTTTTTTATTTGTTTTTTTTTGCATGAAAATGGAAGCTTTGAGCTAAACATGACTAGTTCCGCTAAGCTTCTATTCATCCATTTTATTGATGCTTATCGGAAGGAGTAAAGAGACAACATAAGTTAAACACTCCAAAATAGATTTATAAGTTTCTTAATGTCATTAATCTGTTGTTTTATTTTTTATTTTTTGCATATAAAAAACGCATACTGACCAGAAGATAATAATTAACTAGTCTGCTCGTGTTCTCTCTTATTTGCTGGAATTCAATTAAGTTCGGACTTTGAACCCCTTGAAACTGGCTACTGAAAAACAACTCTTTTTAAATATTATTTGGTTCACAACTTCGACAGTATTTTTCTTCATAAACCAATGTAAAATACATAAATTAAAACGCAAATATATAAAATTTAGGGATTTCAAATATAAAAAAAGCAAAAAGCAGCTAATAAAGCGAGCAGCGGATTGAAAGTGACATAAAGCGCTAAATGTGGTGCAAAAAATCAACGAGGGCCAATAAAATAATATTATGGTTAATTAATTACTTTGCGAAATGTCGCAGCATCCATGGAAACCATTCGATATCGATATAAAAAGCGTGGGCGTTGAGGTTGGCAACAGACTTGACTCTGAAACTGTGAACTATACAGAAGTGTTATCCTTAATCTATACAAAATGCGCGTCCTTATTGTGAGTATTGACAGGATCCACACAAATTGTTCCTAATTCAACCTACAATTATAAATAAACTTATTCTCTTAGCTCTTTTGTGGTCTGCTGGCAGTTGTCTGCGCTCAAAAACAAGGATACAACTACCAACCCGTGGAGAATTCCAACTCCAACATTGGTCAGGATCAATCGGGTTATGTGGCACCTGCACAAGGTGGAGCTATCAGCAGAGAACCCTTGAACTCCGGTGAGCCAACATATGCTGCTCAGCAGGCGTATCAAGCACCGGCCGAGCTAACAAAGGAATTCTTCACTTATACCGCCGATGAGCGCGATTTCCAGGGTCCTGCCAATACTGAAGAGCTTTCCAAGAACCTTCGCCAGGCACTGCGTGTCGTGTTTATTAAGGGACCCGAGTACAGTGGCCTGGAGGATGCTGCCCTATCTCTGGCCAAACAGGCTGCTGAGCAACAGACGGCCATCTATGTCCTGAACAAGCAGGCAAATATCAACGATTTGGCCAACAAGCTCAACTCTATTCGCAACAACAACAACAACAAGCCCGAGGTGCACTTCGTCAAGTATCGCACTCCCGAGGATGCAGTCAACGCTCAACAGGCCATTCAGGGTCAGTACGATCAACTGGGCGGTGTCTCATCTCACCAGGATGGCGGCGTCGCTCCCGTTCTGAACTTTGCTTCCCGGCCAGCCGCTCCTCCGGCTGCCGCACCAGTTGCTCAGGAGCCCTTGAACTCGTATCTGCCCGCATCTCTGCTGCGCCGTCGACTTTAAGCACATCGAACTCCGAAAAACCAGACTGACCATATTGATTTCCACGTTCCTACGCATTTCTACCATAATGAACCATTTCTGTTTAGTTTAGTATTGCAATTTCTTAAATAAAAATAATTAATAACGAAATTTCTGTTGATTTATAATTTGGCTAAGCAAATTTTGTAACATTTCACATTGAACTATTTACCTTTTCGGGCGGGACTATGCCAACATTAGTCCCTATTTGGTCATGCAGTTTGTGTGAAAGATTATAAAATGCTCCAAGAGTTGTGCGGCTCTTGACAAATGAGCGTTGGTCTTTGTTGTGTCTACAACATGTGGCAAATTGTGGTAAGGCAGAGTGAAATTTACAAGCTTGGAATACAGTTTAAGATACATTTTTCTAGTTTTTTACATTCTTAGCCGTGTGCTCGGCAGAGCTAGGCTATCAGTATCAGCCAAGTAGTCCACATTTTGGTTATGAAACGGACGCTGGATTGGATAACAGTCAGAGCGGCCTCGAAACAGGCGATCACTACCAAGCCCATGCAGATTATCACAAGCATTTCTATGCCTTTGAGGCGCCCTACGATAATGCCGAGGAGGCTGAGATGGTGGAGCACAAAATATCTGATCTTTCACAGAAAAATTTACAGGTTGTCTTTATTAAAGCGCCGGAGAACAAGGCAGTTGAGGGTGCCTTCAATGCGTTGGCCAAGCAAACGAGTGAGGATAAAACTGCTATTTATGTGCTGAATAAGCAAACGGACTCCAATGAATTGGCAAGCAAACTGAGCGCCCTTCAAGTGCAACATAAACACAAACCCCAAGTACATTTTGTCAAATATAGGACAGATGCGGAGGCTGCGCATGCCCAGCAGCACATTCAGGCGCAATACGGAGGAGCTGCGGGCCGACCTTTACAGCCATCACAGCAGCAATCCTTGGGTTACTCGCAACAAGCGGAGCTGTCAGCCTTGGGTTACTCGCAACAAGCGGAGCTGCCCTTGCCGCCTGCCTCCTTAGGATTATCCCAGCAAGTGGAGCAGCCTGCGTTGGCGGAGCTGCCATTGGGTTACTCGCAGGCATCCTTGGGCTACTCATCACAAGCAGAGCTGCAGCAGCAGCAGAGCTACTATGCGAACAAAGAACCACAGGCACTGCAAGGATACTATCCACAGCCAGCACCACCCCGAAGCTATCTGCCGCCACTGCCGAACTATGCTGGTTCATCTCTGGGCGACGTGGGGAATGCAGACTTGCCCCCATTGCCTGTGGCACAACAGCAGCTAGCTCCCAGTCTGTATGACCTGGATGCTCGGACTGCGAAATCGCAACGAATTGATTTTCGAGTCAATGAACGACATCGTTCAGAAGGTCGCATGGTCTTCCCCACTGGAACGCCATCCAATAGATATCTTCCAACAATATCTAACAGCTATCTGTCACCGCAGAGACGCAGAAGACGCGCTCGCTTCTAAGCAAGATTAAGACATTAAAATAGTTCCATAAGACTGCCAAATACCATATATGTATCTAGTTTTCAACACAATAAAAGATCACAATGAACGATGAATAGATGCTGGTCTTTCTTAACGCAGATTTCGGGGTTTCGAGTTGTAAATTTTGTTAAGCGGCTTATCGGACAAAATCTGGAGCGAGGCTCGTTAGCTTTTAAGCTGATTAAAAACTCAAAAATGACGTGTAAATTAACACAATCAGCAGCCATAAAACGCGATCATAAAAACGAATTCGGAATCCGAATTCGAATTCGAGTGAAAGTGAAACTCAAGAGATTGGCGGGACGGGAGAGTGTTGTGTGTTGTGTGGTGTGTGTTGTGGGGACTAAAAACAAATGGCTCTGTCTATTTTAGTGGACAGAAATAGCATATGAAACAATTTCATAAATAATTCAAATTGGGGGCTCATTTGTAAATTTTATGCGAATTAATTCAAGTTCAAACCGAGCTCAGGTCAAATTCACATGCGGTTTTGGCCTGGCTTTTTGTCTGGCAGCCCCGCGAAAATTTGCATTTCAAAATTGAACGACATTAACATGGATAATCGGAGCAGGCAAACACAAAAAACCAGAGCAAAAGCTTTTGCAAAAATCTCTTAAAAGTCCATAAAAAACCACTGAAGAAAAAAAATGAAACAAAGACAACGCAGCCGAGAAGTCAGTTTTGTTGTTTGTGTCGTATATAAGGATGGTTTTGTTGGTGGGACTAGATTATAAACGAGCTGAGCTTCAAGCGTTAAAAATCATCATCCGCTGCAGGCCGCCAACCAAAACAAAGCTAGACGAGATCCAGCAGAAATGCACGCCTTGATGGTAAGGAAAAGTAACCCGTATATGGAATAGTTGGAAAGTTCAGCTTATCAACATTTCACCTCTTCAATCTCACAGAATTTTGGGCTATTGCTCTGTTGCAGCCATGCCCTTGCCCTGAACAACGCCTACCTGCCAGCCAGCGAAAGCTATGCCCATCGAACTCGCACTCCCCTGGCCACGGAATACTTTAGTTACACTGCTCCACCAGAGGAGGATCAAACACAGCCGCTGCAAGCAGCACGCCTGCTGGCCAATGCCCTAAATCCACCTCAGCAAGTTGTATTCATTCGCACGCCGGAGACAAATCTTTTCACCCTGACGGCCAAGCAGCTGGCGGCACGCAATGCCTTAGATATCTATGTGCTCCAGCGCCAAACAGATGCAGCAGCATTGGCCCAACAGAGAGCAGCCATTGAGCAGCAGTTGGGTCATAAGCCCACAGTACACTTTGTCAAATATCGCACTCCTGCGGATGTCACCAGGGCGTTGAATAACCTCAAGTACAGCTATGAGCAACTGCCGGGTAGAAGCTATAGCCACGCCGTGGAGACTGCCAGTGTAATTGAGCTGAATCCGCTGCAGCACAGAAACCAACCGGAGCCGGTTGTATTTAAGATTCTGCCCAAGGATGCCGCCGAATACGAGACGCACGAGCAAGCCAATGAGCTGGAGGCTGCCAAGCTGCAGGCACTCTTTCGGCAATATTTGCCACCAGCCCAGAGGCGTTAGGGCTTAACATAAATGGACTAGTGCCAAAGACTGCTAAATTTAAATAGAAGTACGAGTATAAATAGTAAATAAAAGCAATTTCCGTTCTTGCAATGTTATTTCTCTCCAAATTATGATGCGACTTGGGCACAGAATATTGAAAGAAACCCAGAGGCTTCTCCCACATTTCTCTTCTACCTAGAAGTAGCTAATTGGTTGAAAAGAATACTTTTATACCCTGCGACCCTTTAAGATATATATATATATATATATATATATATATATATATATATATATATCATTGACCAGGTTGATGGATTATAGTGCATATAGTTAGCCACGAGTTTAAATAGCTTCCATTGGCTTAAAAAGTTGTTGTATAGAAAACTTTCTTATTTCTCTAGATATCTAGTCTTATCTTATAACATATATCAAGATCTTATAACTATATCTTCTATCTAATTCAAAATTTAAATCCTTTCGCCAAATTTATATTCATTTCATTACAAAATTCCCTTTAATCAGCAACTGTTCCAATGCAACTGTTCGTTTTGAAAGAGTTTTTAATTTGTTTTTGCTGGAGAATTTTCTTTGATGGAAAACATTTGAATAATGATTAACAGACGGTTTGTAATTAACATTTTGTCTTGTGGAAATTCAAAAATTTCAATAGTTCTTGCTTTCATTACAAAACAAATTTCAAATTTAATTTCAATCAAAAATACATTTCGAGGCAGAGATGACAGACAGACGGACAGAGACGAAGAGACGGACAGAGCTGGCTGACCACAGCAATGGCTATGTGTGGCTTGGTATTATGAATAATTAATGACATCAGACAAAGTCGAAACATTTCACTTTTGAGCTCGCGCTCAGCGAGACGCACTGCTGCGGATTATCTCCGAAAGTATCTCTTAGATAATCATGAAGGTGCTGCCCCAGCTCTTCGGTCTTCGGTCTTCGGTCTCCAGTCGAGGCAAACATTTACTTAAGAAGTGTGTCTCTGTTGCTGTCGACGTTGTCTCTGGCAAACTTTTTAATGAGCTATGCGCGGAGTTGTGGAGCCTGCCCCGGTTTCCAGGCCCCACTTGCCCCACTTGCTCCACTCCCCCGGCTACCCTGGGCTCACGTTAAGTTTAACGACAAGCGTTGCTTTAAGAATGTTTCAACTAAATTATGGCAGTCAAGGCACTGACGACGACACTGCGGCTGACATCATGTTGCTTTGCAAATTGTTTTAGTGTCAAAGGTCAAACACACACACACACACACACACACACACACGCACACACGCACACAGATACACACACAGCGGCGTTGCCATCGCATCGCCATGTGGCACATTGAAGTGCAGCCGTAAAAAAGGTATTCCGGCAGTGCAAATCTGTTGAGCAAGTTTTTAGTTTGAGAATTTTTGAGCAACATGAGAGCCAGAACCTAAGAGAAGTAGCAGCAGAAGAAGCAGAAGAAGAAGAACGTAGCTCGTTAGTGGCGCCTGCCAAAAAGTTTGCCAGTCACGTCAAAGCTGCCAGCTTTTTCCCGTTCTTTGGGAAACGCTGCAAGTAACGCGGCTGCTTTAATCCTGGCTGGAGGCCCATGACTTGCTCCTGCTGCAATTTCAAAACAGGTGTGTCCAAGGTCCAAAAAGTACCTTCGGCATCTCAAATTCCAACGGCAGATGCCAAGTTTGCGTGTTGCCAATCTCTTCTCATCTTTTTTTTTCTTCTTTTTTTTTCATCAGCTTTTGTTGTCTTATTTTTTGTGTTTTTTTCCTTTTTTTTTCTGCCACATTAGGAGCTTTTGGTCTCAGCTTACCTTCTAGTTAAGTTTTTCGAGAAGCATCCATGAAGTCTCAAATTATGTAATTATGACTAACATGACTGTTCGAAATACTATTTCTGAGAAATATAGACAGAAAAAGAGAATACGTAGAAGGGTCTAGTCGAGCTCGCATGACCCGAAAGTGCTCCGGATTGGGTGCGAGCTTTGGCTCGAGGGTTGAACTCTTATGTAGGCTCGTTGAAGTGCCTATAAACAAGGCAGCGAACCGGTTCAGAGGGCTCCCAGTAGGAGCTCTCGAATTATAATGATAATTTATTAACTATACCACATTTGCATCGTTTAAGCTCAATAAATTAATCAAATGAAAATGAAAGACATTCGAACAAGGACTGTTTATTTGTTTTATTAAGCTACCTTTTATTTAATAACATTTTAAACAAAAAAAACTTTTAAAAACAAAAAGAAACAAAGGAAAACTTGTATTGTTTCAATGTGAAATAAAAACTCATAACAAAAGCTGCAAACTAAGCTTTCGATGCAGCCAAATAAAATAAATAAAATAAATTTTCCTTCATTAAGGTAGCCGTATAAAAACTGAGAATTTTAGTTTATATATCATCCATAATATCAGAAAACTTTAGTAATATGAGTAGAAAGCAATGATGAAATGATGAAAACCACTCGAGTATTGAGAAGTTTAGCCTCGACCGGTTTGAGTTTTGATCCAATGTGATTTTGTTTTCTGTTTTATGGCAGAATAAAGTTTAAATTAGTTGGGGAACTTCTTTGCAGCGAACAGGGCAGATAACAGTGAAGCTCTGGGAATATTATGAAAATTATAATTAACAGTTTAGTACTGACCCAAGGGCCAAGATAGCATCAGCTTAAATCAGTAGCTGTTTATTTTTCACAATAATTCAACACGGTGGCTGTGAATTTTCGGGTTTGTTTGTTTGTTTTTGGCTCTGGCTTGAATCAAGCTAAACATTTTGATTAGGGAATGAGGCAGTGCCCCACAAAGGGGCCCCATGCATATTTATATGTGTCGTAAAGTGCATTTAAATCAAAATGCGATGGCGTTGAAGCCAAGATAAATGATCATTGATGCTGACTGGGCCTATGTTGGCTTACTTGAGTTGTATATATTTATTTATTTTAAATGCGTGCGGCTTTTTAATGACTTTGGAATGGCATAAAAAACAAATTAATATCGCATGCGCTGCCAAGGTCACTCAATCGCTGTGACAGAGGGTGGGGATCAGGCGCTATATCCGTCGACTGCAACCGACTGCGCCTATATAAGCAGCTGCCCATCCGATTTCCAGCATTAGTTTCACTTCTCAACTCCAGTCGAGCAGCGTTCAGTCTAACGACAACAAAAGATATGCGTGGATTTATTGTAAGTTTTCAAATGCCCTCCAACTAAATTCCAGTTTAATCAGGCTTCTTTCAATAGCTGATTTGCCTCTGGGCTGCTGCTTGCAGCGCCGACAAGCTGGGCTACAACTATCAGCCGGTGGCACATGCGGATGAGGGCCTCTCCTTTTTGCCCGGTAGCGGATTAGCACCAGTCGATGCACAGTCGATTCAGCAACAGCAGCAGCAGCAGCAGCATGGCGAGGCTGAGTTATCGCTGCCAATTGAAGCCCCAGTTATTGCTCCAGTGCCAAGTGGCATCATACCACAGCCTGCTCCTCTTATCGAGGAATTCCAGAAGGAGTTCTTCAGCTATGCCGCGCCTGAGGACCACTTCGATGAGGGCATTAATAATCAGCAAATTTCAGATTCTTTGA
The DNA here is from genome assembly GCA_018150835.1 of Drosophila repletoides. Classification (NCBI taxonomy): domain Eukaryota; kingdom Metazoa; phylum Arthropoda; class Insecta; order Diptera; family Drosophilidae; genus Drosophila; species Drosophila repletoides. The sequence continues at coordinate 7,353,591 of JAECWQ010000100.1, forward strand.
AGAAAAATCTACGCATTGTATTTATTCGCACACCTGAGAATCGTGGCTTTGAGCGTGCTGCCCTGCAGCTGGCCAAGCAATCAGCCCAGCAGGAGACGGCCATCTATGTGCTGAGCAAACAAGCAGATGTTGCCAATCTGGCCAAACAGCTCAACGCTCTCAAGTCTACCTCCAGCAATAAGCCCGAGGTGCACTTTGTCAAATATCGCACTCCACAGGATGCGGCCAACGCACAGCTGGCCATTCAGAATCAATACAATCAGCTGCCCGGCGTCTCACGCATCTCCAATGAAGGAAGTGCTCCAGTCTTGAATTTCGCCTCGCAGCCAGCTATCGCTCCCGCTGCTATAACCCGTTCACCCAGCTCCGAGTATTTGCCAGCCAATGCGGTATCCACACAGGATTATCTGCCACCAGCACTGCGTCGCTTTCGCGTAAAGTAAGCGCAAATAGCGCCAGGATAATCGACGGTTAAAATTCCTATATTCCGATCGCACGCATACCACACCTGTTCTCACACCTGCCATCCAGTTGACTAGTTTTTAATTAACCATACAGGAATAAAATTTGTTAGTTGACAAATTTCTGAGTGCTATGAAATTCAAAGGAACAGCTGGAAGCTCATTTCCAGCCGGCTATCATTGTCTCTTAATTGGGCATCCTTTTGTGCTGGGCTCCTTTTTCCTATTTGCTCGCTCGCTCGCTCGCTTGGCTCGTTTTATGTGTGATTTGTTTTGCAAAGCAAAGCCTAGCCAACGGCTATGTCCGTGTCTGGCTGCGCATTCGTGCGTTGTCCTTTCACAGTTAATCCTTGAAATAATAGCATGGATAAAGTGGCAGGCATGTCATAAAGCCCTGCAACAAGTTGAGCCAGCCAGACAGCCAACCCACACAAACACACAGATAGATACACACACAACCCACACACACACACAACCACTAACATATGCACAACGGTTTTAACCAGCCGCTATTCGTAATTGGAGTTATTAGAATCGAAACGAAGCTGCCCGGAACTCGAAAGCTCGTTTCCAGCTGTGGTCGCAATAAGTGGAAACGTCCTGCAGCACCTGCGGATTCAGCATGAGCAGATCTGGACCCTGTACTCTGCTGTGCTCGCTCTGTACACAATGTTCCGTGATTGTTTGTTGGATATACGAGTAGATACGCATACATACACAGGCCATGGCTGTATGTGTGAGTATGTGTTTGCCTTGATGGCTTCCTGCTTCCTGTAGTAGGCAAACTCATCATGTGAATAGCCGCACCCATACTCATTCGTATGCCAAGCTCCTCCTCTTCTCTCCTCTCCGCTCCGCTCTAATTCCCGCTTAACCTGAACTATGCAGTGGATTTGGAACGTTGTTGAGTGGAGTCCTTAAATTTCACTTAGATGTAACATAAAACTGGCATAAACGCAATTCAACGGCGCATGTATTCATGGCCATGACGGCTGCTCTATCTATCTAGCTGTGCGAGTGTGTGTGTGTGTGTGCAAGTGTGTGTGTGTGTAGTGTGTGAGAGAGTGTGCAGAAATCACACGCTTATCAGCAGTCAAGTGCAAGCTGAATCCGTTTGCTGCTGTTCAGCAAGTACAGTGGCAAATCGCTAAAGCGTAACAATAATGACGACAATATGGCACGTACCGTAATGCAGGGGCGGTTGGCAGAAGGGCGTGGCAATGAGAGACCGACCAGACGAAGCATAAAAGCCGTTTGCCTGCCTTCCATTTGCCGTCTGACTGCACCCAGACTATTGCCTGTAATTAAGGTGATATGCGGCAGGCAACCGACCGGGTCGATTCGAAGGCTGGCAAGGCTGCCAACTCTGCCAAGTGCGTGCTCAGTGCGTGCCACATGCCTCCTCCATTCCTCCTGCCACATGCCGCATGCCGCATGCAGCTGCTCTTAGTGTTAGGTTCTGTCTGTTAATGAGCAACCTGCTGAGCACACAAAATAAATTATTAAAACGAAATTCAACTCGCGCTCAACTTTTGGCACTGCGTACAAAGAGTAACTTTAAAATTTATAACTACCAAATTTTTGAAAAATAACTACAGGAATTGCATTATTATTTCATAACAATAGTTATAACTCTTTGCCAACCCCTTTTTCAGTTTAATTAAGGAATCCAATTAGCCACAGCAGAAACGTCACGCATACGACTCGTTGCCCGACAGAGGGAAACAAAACTGTAGCCTGCTTTTAGGCTGCTGTCTCAAAATAGCAAAAGAAACGAAAGCTATATGCAATTCCCATTGAGCATCAGCTTGATCTACATATAAGCCAAATACTGTGACCGCTTACGTATCGCTAGAATTATAAAAATTCCAGGCTAAATCGTTGCGTTGTGCGGCTCTCAATCACATGAGCTGACAGCTGCGGTGAGCCGACCAAACCCAACACTGAAACTTGCTGCAACGCATTGCCGCACAGCAAATAACTAAAAAAAAAATGAAAGGAGAACCTAGAAAATTTTATTTCCAGTTTGTAGAGTGTTTGTGCCGTTGTTGTTTTTGTTTTTGGCCATTGTGTTCCCGCTGCTAACCAATATTTCTTTTCAATTTTGTGCGATTGTGCGAGCTCTGCGCAAAACTTTTGTTGTAAAACTAAATATTTTGGCATTTGTCCGCATGCAGGCAACACAACTTTGTGTGTGTGGGGCACACAAATTGAAATGTGCTTGAGACATTTTGTAGCTGTGTTATTGTTTTGGCCCCAGTGTCAGTGAGTTTCTTTACGTTTCAGCTGCAACGTTGCAAAGTTGCAGCCACTCACTGCTGGCTGTTAATTTGGTAAACGCTTCCGGCCCTCCTCCTTCACTCCTTCCGCCCAGCACCATCCACCATGCACCATACAGGTGCCAAAGAGCTGAGGCTACTGGGTCCCCGGTACGAATACAAATGCATCTGGCAGTTGTACCCCATTTTGTTGCTGTCAGAAAGTTTTGCTGCGCCTGTCGCTGTTGCTGTCGCTGCTGCATTGGCTGCTTGGGCTGCTTTGGCTGCTTTGGCTGGCTTGGCTGCTGCGGGCATAGTTTGGAATTTGTTGCAAAAAGTGTTTATTGGTTTGCCATGTGCAACAGCCACAGCCACTCTATGAAAATTGAGTTATTCGTTTGGCTCTTGAGCAGCCCACGGGGCACTTCAATATTTGCATTCAAAGCATCCGCTTGGCTGACTGTCGAAACTTGCCACACATGCTGCCAGTTTTGGCTCATTAAATCTGCCACACTCTCAGCCCCTGTTCTTCCCCACTCTTCTTCGCTTCCATCGCAACTGTTCCTTTGGCTTGCTGCCGCTGCTGCTGCTGCTGCTGCATATCAATTAGTCGACTTTTAGGCGCTGCCATGTATAATTAAGCAATTCGGAGAGCTGGAGAATACTCTATTCGTACTTGTACACGAGAGTCAGCCACATCCTGTTTGCCTCTTTCATTTACAGACATGGCTCATTAACAGCATCAGCAGAAAAAGCTGTAGAGCTGTAGAGCCGTAGAGCTGTAGAGCCGTAGAGCTGACTGCGATAACCGAAGCTAATTTAATATTTATACCTTAATCAAGACACCAGGGCAGCCCTTTTGATGAGTCCACAGGAAAACAGTTGATGCCCAGGCGTTAATTGCTCATTCCCATTCAAACTTGGCAGCTGCCTATCTCAGTCTGTCCGTCTGTCCGTCTGTCCGTCTGCCTGTCTGTCACACAAATTTTCAATCGATAGAGCACATCTGTGACCAAACACAACACATACACATGAGCAGCTCATGTATTTGCGAACAGCCCACGGCTTTGATTCCGTAATGAGGCAACCAGCCACGTTGCACCTTTGTAGCGCCCCGGGACGAGCTCCACAACAGACGGACAGACAGATAAACAGACAGACAAACAGACAGACAGACGTACGTATGAGCAGAGAAAAGAAGAAAGCTATAGCTTTATTTGTGACCCCGGCCGGATGTGTTTTACGGCCAAGATACCCTTGATTCGCCATTTATTTCGTAGTTTATCCTTTCGTTGATTATTGCACAACATTTCCTCGCACTCTGCGGCTGTCTTTCTTTCCCTTTGTAATTTTGCCAGACTTTTGACCTTATGTGTCCTTACGTCCTTACGTCCTTGCGTCCTTCTGTCTTTATGTCGTCCTTACGTTGTTTGCTTTTGTTTACGCATTTCATTGTTGAGCTGCTGCTTCAATTTCCATGCACATTTAAAAGGATTAAAAGGATATTCATCAAACCCAAAGTTACACAACTTTTCCTAACGCATTTTGTGTGTGGTGGCTTCAGGCCACCATTTCCCCTCTCCTCGTCCCGACCAGGCCAGGACCTTATGTAACTGTTTGTGCAGGAGCAGGAGTATTGTTGACACTCCTTATTGTTGGTCGATTTTTACTTTAAGAGCTGCGCCTCTTCAGACCTGACCGAGAGATGGCGAGAGAGAGAGAGACTCTTCAATAAAACTCGAGCTGCCTTCTTTCAGTTTTCAACATTTATTTTGTAATGTTTAGTTCTTTCATTTTACCACAAATAATCGTATTCATATTTTATAAGTTATACATATATATGTGTATATATATATATCAATTTGTTTATAGTAAACTGACTAGCCAAGCAGTAGGCGTCACATATTTTTTTTTGTTTTTGCCTTGTTTAGGTTTAGGTTTGCCTTAGATTTCATTTGAATTAGCCATATTATAAACATTATTACTGCTCGACACCGAATACATATACACTTACTTGCATATATGTATGTATATTACGCGCTTAATGTTAATAATAATTACACATACACACACACATATTTATGTTTTCTCTTTGCATTTGTATATGTAATTTGCATAGGTTGCAATTTTTACAAGTGTATCTTTGATGCTTTCGTTTGGATTACTTTTTTTTGGATTGGTTTGCTTTGGTTTGGTTTGGTATGTCCGTATCTATAAATAAATATTTACGTAATTTTAACAACAATTTAATCATTGTATTTCTTAGCCGCTGTCGCTTTCAATTAGCTCTTCAGTTATTAATGCTACACATACCTATACAATAATTTATAATACAATATTTATTACAATATATATATATGTCTATATATTCAACAAAGAAGATCCCAATGAAACTGAATAAATCAAACCAAATTAATGATATTTCTCACACATGTGTATAAGCATGTATTTACGAGTATGTATATTCCATACATATATATATATATATATATATATATATAGGTGTATATATTCATAATAACATGAGAGATAAATGATGTATGCTTTTTCTCTGCTCTCTTCTCTCCTTTCCTTCCGATGTTATAGTATATGTAAATGTATATGTATATGTATATTTTAATATGTTTTTTTTTTCTTGTTTTTTTTTCTGTGTATAAACGCTGGATTTATACGCAATGATATGTGTTCACTGGAAGAGTTTGATGTACGTCAAATGATATATGTGTAAGTAGGTACCCAAGCTGTGTCTAGATTACAAAAATATAACCCGATAATTGTTGTGTGTTAATGTTATGTTTATCCTTCTGCTTAATATCCTTGACAAAGCATCTAAAATATATACGCTGTTTTTTTTTGTCTGCCATTCAGGAGTCACAAATCTTTTGTCTTTAGCTGTCTGTGTGTGTTTTTTCAGTGTATATCAATGGCTGTGTACAACAATATCTATTCAATTTCAACTTCAATTTCAATTTCAATTTCAATTTCAATTTGCATATGATATTTGCAATTATGTAGAAAAAAAAAAAAAAAATGGCGCGCCATTAAGCAATTAAATTTTGTATTGAGTTATGCTAATTGCATTTGTGTTGACGTTTAATTGTTAATTGATGCAATTGTCTCTCATTTCATGTTGTGGCTTGTGGCTTTTTCTCTTTCTCTCTTTTTTTTCTGCTGTGTTTCAGACCAATTTTCAATTTAATAACATTTATTTAATGTTGCTGCCTCTTTTAGTGCAGCAAAATTATCGGAAACTTTCTGATCGATAGAATCTTCAGCTTTATCAGCGATTTTGTTATACGAGAATTGAGTAAAATTTCTTAAAGAGACACCTGTCTCAAGGCTTGAATTATATTTTTGTTAACATCTTTGAGTTTTGGCCTTTATTACATATATTTGGTTATCCACTTAAACACAGAAAATTGTACAACATTTATGATATGTTTTGCGAATTGCTGTGACAGTTAAATATTTGAATTTGATTTCTTTTTTATGTTTTTTTTTTCGGGTCTTTCTTCCCCGCACACATACTTATGTTATACACAATAAATATATTTATTTAATGCCCTGCTTTGATCATGCAAACGTGAATATGTTAATATGCTTCGATCAGTGCATGGACTTATTTCTGTAGGGTAAAGCATTAACGACAGAGTCACAACACACAGATTTACACCATGTAATACGTTTTGTATGAATATTGAGAGAGAGTTGTGTCTGTAAGCGAAGCTACACTCGCAGAAAAGTCAGCTCTATTTGAGAAAATCAGTTTAAATTAAGCATACAGCTGATAAGATTGATTTTAGTCAAGTTTTCTAGACTTCAGGCTAACTCTTCTTCCCAGTGTAGCTCTCTTTTTGCCCCTATGAGTGTTGATGGATGTAAAGGTTGGTGTGAAGCTTTTATAGATTGGTGGGAAACATTTGCTTTGTAGTTATGAAGTAAATGATGAATGAAGCTGAATACCTTTTCGTTTGCATTAGTTTTTAGTATAAATAATGTGAGTATAGTAGGAGCGATGATGTGTGTGTTTTGAAATGAAAAACATAGGCAACCAAAGAGTTGGAATAAATTGACATAAACAATCTGTTAATTGGTTAAATCGAACATATTTGAAAAAGTAAAAGTCCATAGATTCTCACTTAAAATAAATCATTTATAGTTAAAGCTTACATTTGTTTTCTTTTTGTTGTATAATCTGAGTGTTCTTTGGGGTCTCGACACCAAGTTCTGTTTTTTTTTGCTTGCTTTCATTGTGTATTATCAATTTAACACACAATATTTGTATGCATACATTAGAATATACCTATAATCTAGTTTATTAATGTATATTTGTCATAAATGTTTATCAATTGTTTTACTTGTTTCAGTTAATAATAGACAGCGTAGCATAGGAAGACGTCAATACCTGCATAAGACATTTTAGCCATATCTTTAATATATGTATGTATATAATATGAACTTTGTTATACCATTTTTGTAATTATATTCCACTTTTTCATTATATAAAAAATCTTGTAGTTCGACAAAAGCTTTAATTACTTTGTGTTTTGGATTCAAAACTAAAGATATTTACTGCATATTTGTTAAACTAATGCTCTGAACAACCATTAGAAAATGTTTCAACTATTTATTTATGCCTCAGATTTCAATGTGGCCCTATATCAATTGTATGTAGCTTAGCTATTTTTTTTTCTTTTTTAAACTGTAGGAAAATGTTTGCAGGCGTTAATAATTAATTTACATTTTTTTTTAGTTTTTTCTTCGTTTTCTTTTTTCATTGATTTAAAGTTAAAAATCCTTGCCTAATAGCTAGTTATACACTCACGTAGACGCATACGATAAATACGTATAGATTTAAGACAGGTGTATACCATGGGTTGCTATATATATATATAGATATATATAGATATATAATGGTATAAACTAGGTTGCTACTTGCTTTACACATATTTACTTTGCGCTTTTCTCTATGTTTCTCCGTGTTTTTCTCTTCGTTTTCTGCTGCTGCTTATATTCTAGACATAATTAGTTAGTTACAAGGTATGCTACGCGTGTATTTAGTATAGTTATTTATTCATTTAGCCATAGACACTTAAAGCGCATTAGAAAATATACCCATATAAATATAATAATCGTATCTTAGCTCACACACCAAAAAACCCAAAAACACTGAATGGCAAATGAAAATATTTTCCTAACTACTCGTACATATACATAAGTATTAGACCGTTTATAGATCCATTTCGACAATTACCATTTGCCATTTACCATTTACCATTTACCATTTACAGAGCGCAAATTAAGGCCAAAACGAATACAAATAAATACAAAATACAAAGCTGTGTAAGTGTAGCAAGTAAGTGTCCCGACCAACGCCAAGTGGGCCAACAAGCGGCTTTCGCCTCACCAGAGGAGTTCAGCAATTAAAGTTGACCCTTTTTTTCTTCAAGATTTGCCACGTGCCGCAGATTGCACCCCGTTTCGACGCCTTGTCTTCTCTTTTACATTACTTTCCTCTCCTCTCCTCTCTTCTCCTTGTTTTGTTGTTTTTCTCAAAATGTTTTCAACACTGATTGTATTTGTAAGCTTCTTGGTTTAACTGTCTAATTATTTTACATTTAAACATTTAATTTTCTTTGGTTTGGGGCGGGGAGCGGGAAGTTTGGGGGCGTAGGTTAATTAACTTTTTGTTGCTAGGGTCTAAATTCAATTTTGCCTTAGACTTAGCCTTAAGTTTGCCATCTTTCTGATTAGCCAAAGCATTACAACACCATAAAAAATATCATTTGTTTGCATAACTTTTTCTCCATTTCCATTTTAGGTACAATTGGCCCAAGCAGGCAGACTGGCGCCCCAAAAAAAACTTTTCCTAAATAGTTTTTTTTGGTCTTATCTATTTCATAGGTCGGTGAAATATTGCAAAAAAGTTTTTTTTTTTGTTTTTGTTTTTGGCAAAGTCCAAAAAAAATGTCCCATGGGACACAATGCCAGCAGATCAACTGCATCTGGCTGACCTTCAAATATACGACTAAAACTATTCCCCTGTCCACTTTTGTCCACTTTTTAGCTTCTCTTTTGGCCTATTCCATTCTTTGGGACTCGGGGAATGTTCAATTGCCTATACAAAAATTTCGCTACGCTACAAAAATTGTCTGCTGCTCAGAATGAAACATTTGCTTCGCTTACATTTGACTGCAAACTAATTACAAAAACTCCTTTTTCCTTTTCCTTTTTTTGTTTGTTTTCCATTTTCTCTTTTTTTTTTTGGTATTTTAGCATTGCAAATATTTACAAACAAACTGTTCGAATTGGCTTGAAAGAACGAGCCAAAAAATTTATTATTGTTTATGCACTCGATTTAAATTTTGTATTTCGCTTGGCGCTGAATACGAGTGAGTTCTGTGAGCTAATTTTCCCGCTTAATTGCACTGGAAATAAATGAAAAATTGGTGTACAATATGTGTGTAAAAGCCAACTAGCTTGTGTTTTCCTTTTTTCTTTGTTTTTTTTCTCTGTTTCTTTGCTGCAGTGGGTGTCCTTGTTTTGGATTACTGTACCTTCTAGTATGTCGGTGGTCTTCTCTTCTCTTCTCCGCTATTCTCCTCTCTGCTTCTAGTTTAATATCAGCTGCCGATGCAGTTGCTCCTTAGTAGCTCAATGGCAGCAGCACGAACAGAAACAGAGGCGCCAGAGACCACAGATGCGTTAGAGCAGCTCCGCGCGCCCTCCACCCGGCAGAGGTCTCATTGCCGTTCCCGTTGCCATTGCCAAGCGCCGCCATCCCAATGCTGGGCGGAGCTGTGGACGTGGAGGATGCCTGATGTCGCTCTACCTCCACTGAAAGGGGCGAACAAAAAAAAAAACGTAGTACATTATAAATTAAGCTTTAGAAAGTCAAAAACAATGGTTGGTTCAGGCGAAAAACACATTTTTTTTCTGCTTTTTAAAGGCTAGTGGTCAAGGTTACCTAACAAAATTAATTAGTCCGGCTAAAAGTTATCTGAAAAAGGGGATAAGGGATTTGGATAAAAAAAAACACATATCAAGTTGACGAGGGGACATCTAAATAATGTAAAAAGCTTTCTGTTATCAACAAAAAAAAAAGGGGAAACATGAAAATACAGAACATTTTTGCTGATACGACAGTCATTTGATTCGTTGGGGGACAAGAGGTAAAAACGCAAAATTTGTATTGAGGGAAACAAAAAGAGGTAAAAGTGAAATTGTTTCCTAAATTCTGCATACTTTGCCTTGAAATTGTCATCTAGTTGAATTTGTGGCAGAAACAAAAGCAAAAGCACAAAGAATGATAGGAGACCCTTAGGGCTGCACATAAGAAACAATTAGGGAGTGGAGCACTCTTGGCTGTGAAGTGGCCAAAACAAACGACACACTTCACGCAACATAAATAACACGCATACGCCCCTTAGTTCAAAGGACAGTCAACAGCCCAGCCGAACAGGCCGTTAGCTGCCGCCGGCAATGGCGCTGGCGATGGCGATGGCGATGGCGATGGCTGAGGCGACGGCCAACAAGCCAACGACCGTCTTGAGTCATGGGCCTGGTAATGTGTAAATTATTTCTTACAATTTGAGACAATTTACAACACTGGCTCAGGCTCAGTCAACGGCTTTGCTGGGCGAAAGTGCCAACAGGCATCGTATAGGCAAACAAAAGCCAAACAAATATATAAATTAACTTTTGTCTAAGGAGGCAGCCGACGAGGGGGGCTGAAGGTAGCTAAACGAAAATTAAACGTAGTCAAATAAAATAGACGTGGCAAGCCCACATGACTGAAAGCGTGGGAAGTACGAGTAGAATTTCCCGGGCTGACTGCAAAGTCAACGACACAAATATAAATTACGGCCGCATTTCAAACTTGACTTTTGTTTTCGAATGCTGAGGCTGGTGCTTGTGAGAGTCATGATGACTGTGGCAAATACAACAATAACAATAACAATACAAAGGCCCACTCACATAACCCAGCAGCCACCCCGCAAAAGAAAAAAAAAGCTAATTTATTTTGTGAAAATTCGGCCGAGATTCCTTTTGGAAATATCATAATCCACCTTCACCTTGGGCGGTATGCAAACGAACCGCATTTTTGATGAGCTCATTGCTCGCAATTTTATGAAGCGACGCCCAAAACAAATATTGTGTGTTTGTTTGGCATTACATGTAGCGTAAAATAAATATAAACGTGTATAATATACATACTTACATATGTACAATATATATACCTATATACAGCGAAACTTATACTGAGTAATATGCATATCACGCATACGCCACGTTCTGCCACTCACCTTTCACCGAATACGTTTTGTAATCGGCATACTCCTCGCCTTGTCCCACTGTCGCTGGTATCGTGGACAGGCATGTGATCTCCATACGTCCATTGCTGTCCACATGCTGCTCCGTTATCTCCAGATTCAGCTGACTAATGCTGAACATGCCCTTCTCCTGCTGTGCCGCAGTCACTGCAGCCGCTGCGGCAGCAACACCGCTGCTGCCACCTGGATGGGACAGCGGACGCTGGTAGCCAGCAGCCAGCTGATTCATGGGTCCGGCATTGGATGGTATACCCAGTTCCTTGTTCATATTGGGCGCTTGTGGTCCAAATCCACCGCTATTCAATGTGCTGCGTATAATGCCCAGCGCATTCTCATTGATATGCCGCCGATATTTGCGGTTTGCGTTTCTGTAATGGAAAAGGCGAGGGTCAGTCAGTTGGTTGGAGATGCAAGTAAGAGTGAGAGTATCACTTTTAGAGATGGAGCAGGAGAGAGAAAGAGAGTCCAGCAAGTCATGCAAGTAGCTGAAAGTCTGAGTTTAATGTGGCAAACGCCGGCAATTTGCACACAAATAAAATCGTAAATATTTGCATTTTATGATTGATGTGCGAAAACATGAAAAGCTAAACAAGGGCGAGTTTTTTTTATATGCCAAACACGCACAAAAAACGAATTTGAATACGATAAATATATTCGTATAAATTCGTTTCTATTCAGCTGGTCACTTTAAATGTGGATAACTGAACATCTTTTTTAAGCTGAAAAATCTTCCACTTTCTACAAAGTTATAGTCATGTTTTTGCTTTGTAGCTCAAAAAAAAAATTATGTGAATAAATGAGATAATTTTGGGAGGAGCGAAAGCTTTTAGTGCTGAGTAGTTCGACTTTAAGTTTTGTTAAACTTTCAACAAAGCAAATGATTTTAGAACTTTTTTTATTTATTTAAAATAACAGAAAATAATGGGGAAAAAGTTTAATAGTTTTCAAAAGTCGAAACGAACTTATTTCGCTCTCAATTTTGTTATGGAATATTTATCGTGCAATTAATATTTAATAGTTATTTAATTAAACTGAAATTGATATTTCAGTGAAACTAAGTGGCTAATTGAACGGTGAACGATGAACGATGATCCAATTTCGTAATTGGGCAATTAAGCTCAATAAATTCGTGTATGGCTTGAATTATTTCGATTCGAGTGAATAAAACATGAATCTAATCGTATATAAAAGCCAACAAATTCCGAATTTAAAGTGTTATTGCTTGAATGCTACGTTTTCTAATGGATTTAAGCATATCTGCCTGATTAGTTTTCATTATTCAAATGCCTCTCTCTCTCACTCTCTGGGTGTGTGTGTGTGTGTGTGTGGCGCCCACACATTGTTGGAGTAAGTCCAATTATCCTTTACGACTTTGTTTCATATTTGATAAGAAGCCTGCGCGGCATATAAATGAGTGTTCGAGAGAGCTACTCACACTTGGTGAGATTTCAACGGCTGCGGCTACGGCTACGGCTACGGCTGCCTCGTAATTACCTTCAGCCGTGCGTGCGAGCGTCGACGTCTGTGACGACGTGTTGCTTTATTACAAATGCAAAATGACTGCGAAATTACCCACACACACACACAGCACACCCCTCCACACACGCACACACACAGAGCGCTACACCCACGCAGAGTGCGTGCGTCGACACTTGATAAAATAATATGAAAAACCATAAAGTTTTATGCATCCAATGTGCTGGCAAACCAATTGTCAGCTGTGTTAGTTTAAAGCCCGCCTGCCTGTCGTTTGGCACACAACTTGCTCGGTTTATTAAAATTTCCGGCATTTTAAGTACTGCTCGTACTTTTTGAGCGGAAATAATGCGCTTGCTTCCGAATCATTAAAACAATTAAATCATTTGCATTGCTCTCCCTGCCTCTCCCTGACTGCTGCCTGCCGCATGCTGCGTGCTGCCTGCTGCAGCTTATTCAAATTTCAAAGTAAGTGCCTCACAATTTGAGTAAAAAATTATATTTAAATATAATGGCAACAAAAAAAAACGCTGCTAGACTGGCAACGGCAGCAGCAGCAGCTGTGCCAAGGGATGTGATTCGTACCTCAAAGATAAAGCAGAGGTACGAATATCAGCAAAATGCACTCACTCTCAACGTGAATGCGAATGTGAATGCTACTGTTGAAGTTTTTCTGCTGTTGCCAAGGCAAAAAGCTTGAATATAATGGCATTCAACGATGTCAGAATACAGAATACGCTACAGTTCATTCCAAGGGAAAATCAAAAGGCACTTAAGGGGTATTACACTCAGAAAAAGGTTTCTTTTGTTACTCCAGTTTTTCGTTCATGAAAATTCCCAGAAAAAAAGATAATAATGAAAATGTTCTCAAAGAATTTTCAGAAAATCTGACGAGAGGAATAAATCTCACGAAATAAAAATTGAATGAGGCAGCTTTAATAAAAAGTTCACACGTTTAAGAAAATGAGTTTTGAATGAATTATTGAATGAAATTCAGTCACCAAATATTTTAAATTATGCAGAAATTCAACTGTTCATCAAATTTGCATTGTTTAAGCAAAATAAATCCAAGTTTTCTACAGAAATTCAGCCAACAGGCGAGAGTTTTCTTTGAGTGCATCCATTGTTGCATATGCTATGTGCATTAAGCCCTTCAATTCAGTTTTGTACCATGAATAATTTTGAAAAACCTATTTAGTTTTGGATATCTAACGAATCCTAAAGTTCTTATCTGCTTACATTTTTTATGGTAGACGTTCAGACAGACTATTCCCACAATGGGAAGAGAGTGCTTAATGCTTTCTCACGCACAAGAAGCAAACAATTCACATTGCCACTGGGCAGCACTGCAGCAACAGCAGCAGTTGAGATACTGTAGATGCCAGCAGCAACAACAATAGCAACAGCAACAGCAACAGCAACAGCAACAATAACTGACAGTCAGCATCAACATCAACATCAACAGTAAGCTAGTTTAACTGAGAGCACAAACAAATGCCGTGCAAAACTCTGAGCAAATGCACAATATCCGCTTTAAGCCTTCGACAGCAATGGCTTGACGAGCTTGGCAGCAGCAACAGCAACTGCAACAGCGCTGACAGCAGCAACAGCAACAGCTGCAACACCAGCAACAACATCTTGTTGCTGTTGCTGTTGCTGTTGCTGTTGCTGTAAGCATTACTGTTGTCTTAATCAAATTCCTTATGCAGTGCACTTTTCAAGGGGAAAAACAAGCAACAGCAGCAGCAGCAGCAGCAGCAGCAAGCAGCGAAAACATCAGGAACAGCCGTGGCAGGAAGCTCAAGTTCAAAAACATAACAAACTTGCCAAAAGTAATGCAAATCAAGCGGAAATGCGGGCTTCGCGAAGCGCCTCCGCTCCCTTCCCCACCGAACGGTGCAAACAGTCTCTGAATATTTTGTAGTCGTAAAGTTATGAAAATTTTGTGACACTTTAAACTGCAGATTAAACTAGCTCCCAGCTCCAATAGAATATCTTAACTTAACCAAACTTAACTTGCCGTTGACATGAAAAACTAAGAAGCATTTTTGTCGCTATCCTATCACAGCCATAGAGCGATATACCCAAGGCGATAATTTGAGAAATACGCCTAATTAATTGGTATGTCATGTAGTCTGTTGCTTCTAGCTGCTGCTGCTGCTGCTGCTGCTGTTGTTGGTATTGGCTAGCTGTTTATGTGTCTATCGACCGCAAAAGCCTCGGCTTAATTTAGTTTTCAAACGCAAGCAAATGAGCTAAGAAGGGCACAGAGCAGAGAGCAGCAAAACCTTTTAGCAATTTATGACTCAAGCGAAACCCAACAACACACCCAGGCCTGGCCAGAACTACGACTATACACAGCAACTCGATATACTTGGTAACAGGGACCCATAGCTAGCCCATTTTCGCAGCAAGGACCCTCCAGAGAAACAAGAAAAGCAACTTAAGTGAACGCAAAGCAAAAGCAAAAGCAACGGTTACGGTTACGGCCACGGATACGGATACGGCTCTACAACTACAGCGATGGCTACGACTACGGCTACAGCTACGTGCCAAATACCATGAATATCTTATATTAAAAGACCTTTGTTATCGAAAACAGGAAGTTGGTCTAACCGCAAGTCGGCAACAGTATTAAGAGTGGTCAAGGCAAACACCAACAGATTAGCAGCTCAACTTTTGCAAACTTTATAATGTTAGAGTAGTTAGCAAAAATCAATTTTCTTTGGCCCCAATGCTCCCAAGGCATAGATAATGCAAATTATCCTGTCATTTTCTCGTCCATGGCTATTTAATGGGAATCAACTACGCTGCAATCCGGTTTTGAACCGAACCAATACGAATCCAAGCTACTATTTTAAGTTTGGCTCAAATTTATTGAAATTAATTCTTTCTAGATTTAACTTAACCCAAAAACAATCCTCAGTTAACGTGTTCAAGGACAAATCCTGTTTGATTAAGTATTTAGCTTTTAGACGTGGACTATGCTTTTCCAAAATTCTTGCTAAATATTTTTTAAAATTTGAATTATAGTTTTCCCTCTTTACTCTACCCGCTTTACCCTTTCTAGACTTTAAACTCTCAGAACTTAAACCAAATCTTATGCAATTTTCATATGAAATACCAATTTTGCTATGGTTTGACCTTCAGCATGATTTAGTGCTTAAAATATATTGGAATATTTCTCAGGAAAAGATTGGTTTGATCAGAAATCCGCAGCCCGCAAGCCGCAGCCTTTGGCTATGCTACTCCTCTCTTTGCCAGTGGACTCTATTCGATTGGTATATAAAAACGAACGCTCAAAAGTATGCTACATTTCGAAATAGAACTCAAGTCGTCATGGGCAGAAAAGTATAACTGACACTGACAGCGAAGAATACTTTATGTCTCGGAACGAGTCCCGGCATTTCGGTTCATTGAATAATTGATGCACTGTAAAGTGCTTTTGCGTGCCAAGAAGCAGGCGGTACACAGTTCAGCAATTTTGCATTTCTATATACGAGTATTCGTGAGTATATTCACTTATCTGAACATTCTCATGTATGCACAATTATGAGAGACATTTCTCTGCTTCAAACTGGAATTTATCTAACAGATTTATCTATTAACTGAACGCTAAAAAGTCAGCAAGGAAGCTGCTAGCCAAGGCGAAGACTGCCTCAATCAGCTGTGAGGTAGGGCCAGAAAGGTAATGAAAACATTCAATTGCAGATTAAACAAATAAAATTTAATAAATGCAAACTAGAAAATAAAAAATAATAGTTTTTTATTAAAGTTATAGCACCAAATATGCATTCCTATAGCCAGGATAATGATAGCATTTCGAGTACTCATTCCGTGTTCCTTCTGTAATTACCAATTCCAAAGTAATCATTATTTAATGGGCCAGCAAATAACAAGTGCTATACAAATTATTTACTGAGCTGCGTAAATGAATGCAATAATTACATTGTTTATTTATTAAAGCTTACAAAACTGTTGCTATCGCACGTTGAACAATGAATATTTAAGCCAAAAAACAGAATAACGACTGAATAACACGAATCGTTGGCACATTTACAGCCATTTTAAGTGAATTTAAAATGCACTTAAGCATTTTGTACTCCATATTCTCGTACTACCAATAAATATTGCATCGACTGATTCAACATTCCACATGTCTATTAACCATGTTTCGCACATTGTTGACAGTTGCCCCCAGGCTGTCGTTGCTGCATTTTGTATTAAGCGATTGTTTTGTCTGCCTCCTTGTTGCAGTGTTGCAGTGGCAGTTACAAGGACTCAGACGAGGTGTATTCAAGTTGACTGCCTCTGGCTACCAATGGAAATAATTTGCTTAATTGTGCATTTATCGTCAGTTTGAATACATGCGAGTACTCACACTCGTTCATACATATTCACGTGAACGTTTGATGCAGAACATAAAGAGTTTTTCAGCGTAATTAACTTAATTGCATTTCTATTGATTTTGCTGCGAGCAGCGAGCTTCGTCGAACGATGACGTATTCAATTTTAAATTTCTTTTTAAGTAAGCTGAATGAAAGAAGCATTTTTAGCTTTCATTTCATTAAAGGGCTTTTAACATATAATTTGGCTAATGTAATTTAATTAGTTAGAACTGACAGAGTACATAGTTATTTTAATCTTAATCAGATTAGACTCTGCCCTGTAGCACAACATTTGATTTTACGCTTTTACAGACGATTTAAGTCATTAAGTTTAGCTTATCCATTCTCCTGTTTGAGCGCATATCTGTGATCTGAATGAAAAACTATTTGCAGCCACTGTATGGCAATTAAATTCATTTGCCTGAAAGTATGCAACAGTATTTTGACATCTAAATGGAGATTAGCAGAAGTGAAACAAAATATGCCACACATTTTTAACCAAAGCCGAAATTTAAGTCTACTTACAAAGGTTGATCCATGATTTAAATGGAATAGTAAAGTATATAGAATAATATTATTTAAACTGGATTTTGTATGCCAATTTAATTCGTATATTAGGAGCAGTTAAAGTTGATTAATTGATCTAATTTTCGCCTTTTAAAGAGCAGCCTAATCTTGTTTATTTTTTAATAAGATTTCTATTCATATATTCTAAATACTAGATCTAAGCTTCCTTATCGCTGCCTAAGATATCATAAATACCATATAAAAGATCGGATTAAAGTTAACCCAGTTATATAGCTCACCTATTTATACTTTCAACTGACGAAATTGAGCAATATTGGAATATTATATAAAAAAAACATGAAAAATATTTCTTTTTTTGCAAATATTTAAATTCTACCTTATTTATTTTATAGCTGCCCTAGGAAGAAGCCTACACATCTATTATCATATAATCATCCATAGGTTTTACGAGCATCTGTTTAGCGAAAATAAATTAATCAAATGAGAATGAGATTGCCGATTGCTGATTTCCAGGAAAGTAAATAAAAAATGTTATTATACATTTGCATATGCCATGACACTAATTAAATGCGAAAGAAAACAAAAAAAGAATTCACTCTTTGGAGTAGAGTTCCCGACTAACAGATACCCTGTAGCTCTAACTCATACAACTATCAAAGCTTATGAACGCATTTCACTATTTAATTCGAGTTATTTATGCCACTTAAAAAGCAAAATTAAAGCTGAAAGTCGGCCATAGCAACCGTTCAGTCTCACCTATTTGTATAGGGTATAAAACGTTGAAATGATACTGAACTATTGTATGTCGCTAGTGGCGCTAGTTAATTTGCATAAATACGCTCTTTGTTTGCTATTGTTTATTGTCCCATACAAATATATATTTCTTTTTTTTATTTCTGTTTTTTTTCTATAATTTTACGAAACGGTAATGCTGTGCGATTTGGCCAAAACAAAAAAGAAGGCAAATAAAAAAATATTTGTATGTTTACAGTGGTAAAAAGCTAACGAAACTGCTGAGCGTCACATTGATTTGTGGTCTGTGGCAGTCGGTTCCCACTGTTTTTATTGTTGCTATGCTAATCGATGGCTATCATTATAAAATATTTATCAGGCACACATTAAATTTCAATTTCTCGAATCATTGGCTGTACTTTTAGCATTTAGGGTTTAGTGTTGATGTTTAAATGCATTTTTTGTTGCACTCGCATTTGGTAGTGAAGTATTATTTTGATTTGAGGCTGTTGTTTATAATTAATTAATTACCCGGCCATAAAATGGCCAACAATGCTAATTTTGTTGGGGCTAACCAAGCCAAAAATCCATATTCCAAATTCCAATCTTCTGCCATTACCCCACATTGGTAGCGTATACTAAGTTAGCCACAATGACAACTCGATTCGGTGAATCGAATTCGAATTCGATTCATTGATTCGGCAAAATTTGCAATAGGTTTTTGATTTATGCAAACTAATTCACAGGCGGATACTGTCGCCCGCATTTTTGCATTTTACGTCACATGAAACACTCGCCTCGTGAATGAGGAAGACAACGGCAATGGGAACGGCAACGGACTGCGCAATCTATGGCCAAAAGGGGCAGCGGTTAATTGCTTAGGGTTATAAAAACGCCCATTGATCGCAGGGCCAGCATCATATGCCTTTTACACCTCAAGGCGTTATCACACAGCCTGACAAGCTTTGACATTGCAGCCAAAAATTGACTTAAAGCCGACACACAAAATGCGCGGATTTATTGTAAGTTCAGCAAAAAAAAAAACCCAAATTGGAGTCTTTTCTAACTGATATTTCTTGACAGGTTTTAGCTCTGCTGGCAGCAGCTAATGCCGATGGTGGCGGCTACAACTATGGAGCGGGTGTTGGTGGCAGCTCCTCTGGCTCGGGAAGCTCTCTCTCTGGCGGCTTTTCATTGGGCGGTGGCTCGTCCGGCTCCTCTGTGGACTATGCCTCCAACAGCCAGCCAGAGCTCGCTGAATTCAACAAAGAGTTCTTTACCTACTCAGCACCCGAAGCCGATTTTGAGGATAACCGAAGCGTCAGCGATTTGGCTGAATCACTGAAAAGGAATCTGCGTGTGCTCTTCATTCGCGCACCCGAGAACAAGGGACTAGAGAGTGCTGCACTGCAGCTGGCCAAACAGGCGGCTGAGCAACAGACTGCCATTTATGTACTGACCAAACAGGGAGATCTCTCCAGTCTGGCCAATAAACTGCAAAACCTCAACCATCTGAGCGCCAAGAAACCTGAGGTGCACTTTGTGAAATATCGCACGCCCGAGGATGCCATCAATGCACAGCGCACCATTCAGCAGGAATACGATCGCCTGGGTGGTTCCTCCACCTCCCACAATGCTGGCATTGCGCCGGTACTTGACTTCGCCTCCAAGCAGGTGGTGCAACAACAGCAGCCACTGCAACAGCTACTCGACGAGCGCAGAGCGGGCGCCATTAATGTGGAATCTGCGGGTAATACGGGCTCCGTTGTCTCCGAGCTGGAGGCGCCTGCTGCCTACATTCCGCCCGCTGCTGCGGCGCCTAGTGCCACCTATTTGCCTGTGAATAAGGTTTAATCGATGGAAGGAGGAAGGGGGCATCTTACTCCCACAAATTAGCCAAATTGTTATGCTTAGTTTTCTCAGTTATAAAACACAAATTTAATTTTAATGTGTGCTTGTTGCAGTTTTTGTTCTTGTTGTTGTAGGAGTCATTGTGATTAATGGGGCACGCCATTTCAGCGTCTTGTAGCTGGTATCAGCAGGAGCACTTACCCCTGCCCCAGCTCCCGCCCGGAGCCGGCAATTAAAACTAAAAGCGCACTGAACCTGCGACAGACTTTCTGAACTGCTGTTGCTAGAGCTGCCTCCAGTTTCTCACAGTGCACAATTAATGCCTCTGCTTATAGCAGGCTCACGTCGGCTACTGCTGACCCAATCCAGAAGGATTACCGCCACACACGCGATCAGGCTAGCTGCTGCCAGAGAACAGCTAATTACGCGCACACTGCCACATTGCCACAGCCAATTTCTTGTGCCTCAAGTCGCGACATTTAATGGCCGCCCTTTTGAGGGTCAACTCAGTAGCAATTTCAGCACACGAAAAACGAGAAATAAAACAAAAAGAAAAAAACACCGAAAACCACACTGAAAATTAAATGAAAATTACAAGCTGCATTTAAGGGCGCGCCTTTTCATTTTGTTTCAAGGGAAAACACCAAAAAATCCGACACACAAGCAACCTAGGAATACTAAGTAAGCGTTGAATGCCGGCTCCATAGTCAACCACTTAGATACCCTTTAAAAGAAAATAATATAAACAAAACAAAGAAGAATGTCTGTTCTGGTTTCCAGTTAAGAATGAATTTAGGTTTACTAAAAGAATGCCAAAGGAAGTGCAGCTAGCAAGCCACAAAGCTAAGATTTCCAGTTCAATTCAGCGCCTAAAAGTAGGCTATAAGCCTGATACTGTAGTATAAACAGTTGCAGAACTGTTATGTAGTTATAATCCAAACAGTTTACTAGAAAATATATGGTAATATATATCTTATTGTCTCCTGAAGCGCCCGCTTCAACTTTATACAATTTGAAGCTATTTGTGAAACAAGTTTTACAACTCAATGACTCTATTATTCTGGCCTTTTTACTAGGCATGCGTACGAGTATTTTTAGCAAGTGTTAGACAAGTCAAGAACTAAAGGAGTCTAAACAAAGTGCTGTAGGCAGTCCCAGTCTCCAGTCTCCAGTCTCCCATGCCATTCACGGCAGGCACGCACACCGCCTGCCATACAAATATATACATATGCATTTATCTCTGCAGGCGGCCCGTGTGTCTGGCACAAAAGTCTTACGTGTTGCACAAACATAAATTGTGCAACAACGTGTAAACTACTTTTTGACTGCATAAAATGCCCCATTCATATGCCCTTGGCTGGCTCAGTTTCCTGTGCTGCCTTCGTCCTGCCACTCTGCCACTGTGCCACTGTGACCCGTAATTCCCCTCAGCCCCTGCACAAATGCACATTCACCGCTACGTGAAACGCCTTTTATAGCCATGCCACTGTTGCTGCTAGTTCTTTTTGTTGCTGTTGTTGTTTTATAGTAAAAGTGTTTCCTTTTCTTTTTTTTCTTACTCTCTTAAAGGGTATTTCAAGTCAAGCAGCCCGAAGAAAGCCCTTAACTGAAATGGAAAGCATTCAGTCAGCAGCTGCTTAATAAGGCGGCGACACAATGCAACAATGTGGCAAGTATTTAATCAAATTAAGCGGTTAATTACTGTGCATGACCAGCGGCACACACGACCAAATAATACTCAATGCGATTACGAGCACTTAAGGCAGTTCATCAGTGTGTTGCAAGGTCGCTGCCTGTGGCATGCATCGAAATTGCATTTGCATAAATACATAATACCAACACCAACAACACACACAACACACGCACCCACCCACATATAGACTCTACTTTATACTGGTATTTGTGTGTTATGTACTGTATTAAGCATAAACTTAATAAACAACATACGAATAGTATATTTTCTGTCTGCCCCACGTGCCACACAAACATAAACGTGACCGTTACTTGCCACCATTTGTTGCTGTTGCTGTTGCTGTTATTTGTGCTGCTGCCTGCGCATTTTATAGTTTTTTACTCAGTGTCGGAGTGTTGCATAAATATACGCCAAGTTTTAATAGTGGGCGTGTTCGCAATTACGCCCACAGTCACACACACACACACACACACACGCAAATATTATGCAGACTGTGTAACAGAAGCTATGAATAAAACCAATACAGGGTGACTCAAAACGAGATATTTAATATTCGTTATGCATATGAAATGTGTAATCAATTGAAAGACAACTATAATGTATAACTCACATAGAAACAATCGGTTCAAAAGTTCCTCGAACGCTAACCGAAAGAGTTGATCCTTGAGATCATAATGCAACAGGTCCTAGTAAAATATGGGCTAGGATTTGACCGAGCTATAACAATTTTTCTTTAAAAAAAGTCACTTAAAAAGTTTCAAAGAGAACAAAGCCTGTAACTCGGCAATTTGATG
Source organism: Drosophila repletoides (assembly GCA_018150835.1). Lineage (NCBI taxonomy): Eukaryota > Metazoa > Arthropoda > Insecta > Diptera > Drosophilidae > Drosophila > Drosophila repletoides. Next base: position 7,376,105 of record JAECWQ010000100.1, read on the forward strand.
ATTACAAAGATGTCCTTTGCCAACCAAATTCTTCGTATCCTTTTAGAGCAGAATGGGTAAGAAGAATGATGAAAATCCTTTTGGGAACTGAGAAAAAAAGGCTTTTCTGTATACAGGAAACTGGCTGTACTTGGCAATGTCCTTGCAAATTCTGACGAATCCTATCTCAACAGGTAAATATTTACAATGGCTATTTAACGGCAAAAGGACATTCGAATCTTTTTTGTACTTTTCTACCTATGCCGTGCTTTTTTGGCCTATTTTCTTGCACATCTGAAATTTCCCAAGTCGATGATCCTTACATGACCCTTATATCCTTGAATACCAATCGATAGATATGGTCCTTACAATTCTTGTTTCACCTGCTAAAATATGACAGGGTTTGTTCAAGTTACAGCTGTTTTTCTATCAAAAAATTAACTAAAAAGTTTCCAAGGGGGTAGCATAGGAATATTGTCCTGAAAATAAAAAATCGCCTCTAAATTGGACCATTTGAAGGACTATCGAGTTGTCTTTTGGCCACCATATAGTCAATTTTCTGCCTGATCAGAATATGTAACAAAAAGGTCGAAAATCCTTTTGGGAACTGAGAAACAAGAACTCCTCTGCATACAGAAAAATTTCTCTAACTCAGCCATGTCCTGGCAACCCCTGACGGGATCTGCCGTAAAAGGTAAGTATTCATAAAAACTTTCGACTGGAAGAACATTCAAATCGTCCTTAAGGTTCTCGAGGTATGCTGGGTTTTCTGTTTTCGAGCAGTTTTCTTGTGCAACGATGGTGAAAATTTCAAGTCGGTGATCCTTTGATGACCCTTATATCCTTGAATGCCAATCGATGGAGTTGATCCTTACAAATAAAACGCGGCTAGAATTTACGGAAGTTATGTTCTTTTTAAAAATGTAAGCAAAAGCAGCAAAATATTTGAAAACTTAACGGCAAGTATAAATTTAAATATTTAAATGTTTAACTGACATTTGAACTTTGAACGAAACTGCCTGCAAACGGCCAAAATTTGCTGAAAGCACCAGGCGAACTTAGCTCAGCAGCAAGCAGATGTTTTTTGGTAATTTTTTTTGTTGCCTACTTTCAGAGTGGTCGGAAAAAACGTCAGCCTGCAGCTGATTGCTGTTCGCCTGGTACTCCAGGGAGCCAAATTTCAATTTTCGGCTGCCACAGCGGTGGAATCACCAGGCGACCAAAGTTTTGCTGCAAGCTGACCAATGTTACTTAACGGTGCAAATGTGAAGTGCCTCTGTTAGTTAACAGTGCAAATGTTAATTAAAATTTTTACCCCTGCTGCTGATTCTGTTCGCCCGGTAATTTTACTAATTTCTGGCTGCCAACCGGAGTCCTGCTGCAGGACACAATTTATGTTTCATACTTTTAGGCGCCTTTTTGATGTAATTTTTGGGGTAGTTTTTTGTTGCATAGTTTTAGGCGCATTTTGTGTTGCCTATTTTGGGGTTATTTTTGTTTTGCATACTTTTAGGGGATTATTTTGGGGAAATGTATCAGAATGAACTGTGATACACAAGAATCTTTGAGATACAAAAAGTATCTATGATCTTTAAGATACAAAACGCATTGAAACGGTCCGCGAACCCAACCTAAAGCTATCTACTGCTCTGAAGCTTGAATCTTTGCTTGGAACTAAAGATACTTAAGAGGTTGGATTATTGGCAAAGCTCTAATATTGCAAATCTTAAGTGCCTTTATTCTTAAGAATATTCATACCAATATTCATATACTCTTTCTATTTTTTATTTCATCTCTTTTGCGTGCCACACCCTGTACGCTCCGAGCTCAACTTGTTTCAAGGCTGCAGGTCAGGCACAACCCAGATGCTTTTCACTCGTTTCACCTGGCTTATGTTGTGCCAGCAGCAACTCGTGCACTTTGGATATAAATTATTGCATATTAACGTTAAGTTTTCAGCGAAATTAGTTTCCCACACACATCCAAACACCCAAACACCCCAACACACAGAAACACACGAGTGTACTGGCTGCATTCTGAATTGTGGCAAATTATTTATAAAACGCTTTTGCTTTTGGTTTGGGCCATGGCTTTGGCTGTGCCTCTGATTTGGCTCTTGTATACGGCAAATGCAATTAGTGTGCCCCGATTACCTGACAAGGAAATGGCACTGGAGTTAATCATGGTTTTCACTTAAGGCTAAATAAACCAAGTGCGGAAATGTAAAATTTCGAGTCGAAATGTTTCTGCAACAAAATAATAAGCTGCTAATTAAGTTTTGAGAGCAGTTGTGTTCGTATCTAAAGCAGTATTGATTGAGTGCTTTAAGTGAAAACAGCTGCACAGTGTCGAATCGAGAGAGAGGAAAATGAAAATGTCAACTGTCCAAATGGGAACTGTGAACTGTGAGTGGGTCGAAAGTGCGAAAGTACAAGCTGCATTTGTGTTAAATTGTCTTACACATGTCAGGGCCTTGTTTAGTGCCTTGCGGTTGCACTTTATGCGAGTGCCATTTCCCAGTTGTCCTAAGCAAATGCCTGCCTGACTGCCTGCTGTGCCACGTGTCGTATGTGTAATACGAATACGTATACGTAGACGTATACCAGAGAATATTTCGTATTCGAATGGGAATGCGAATGCGAATGCGAATGCGAATGCGAATGCGAATGCGAATGCGAATGCGGCGCACGACCACACAACTTCAAAGAGCAGCAGCAGCAGCAGAAGGCAGCAGCAGCCAGGCGAATTGTGGCTGTTGCCTGTCATTAAACAGGCACCGCGGACTCTTACTGTTACTCTAACATTCACACACTTAAGCACACATACTCGAAATATACACACTCTCACACACACATACGCACTTTCATGGCTTTGAAAGTTACGCGCTGAAAAAGTTGGTATATTGGAAAAGTTTTCCTTCTTGATTTTTAATATCACAGGTGAGCGTAAATAATTTATTGCATTCATTTACGTTTCACTTCCAATCGCGCCACGTAAACATTTCCAACAGTCAACCAGTAGCTGTAGCTGTAGCTGTGGAAGGAGAACTTGAAGGTGGTTTAGAGGAGAGCAGGAAGCATGCCACAAAATTTATTTATACGCTCTACAATAAAAGGCATAAGGTACGAAGGATAAGCAACGCCAGGCCAGGCCAAGCCAGGCCAACAACGTCAGGCAGCAAGCAGCAAGCAGCAGGTTTTAACAATGTGCCAACATCGCGGCACAAGCTAAAATCCTTTTAGACCATAGATAAGAAAACTTTAATAAACACGCCACACACGCAACCTGGGGAAATTGATAAGAATATGAAAAGTTTGTGCTGGGCACTGAGCAGCTGGCTCAGTAACAACCCAACAACCCAACAACCCAGCAACCCAACAGGAGAAGGGCTGAGCAGGGGAGATTTCTGTGGTTGGAAGGGTGCAAAAAACTTTGCACATTGCATACTTTTAGGAGCTGCTCGATGGCTGCTTAGCTTAGCTGACGGGGCCAAAAGTTGCAGCATTTTAATTTGTATACCTCATAAATAAAATTCAACTTATGCCAAGCATCCCCCAGGCATCCCCAGGTGTCCCCTCACCTGATTAATGGCCCTGCTGCTTAAGCTTACCTGTGCTTCTTCAACTCCATTTGCTGTTGTTTCTTCATCTCCAAATGCTTCTTTGTATTGTCATAGTTGCGCTGATGTATCTCATGTGTCTCGCCCACGTCATGATAATTGGCCAACGAACTGAACGGATTATTGTAGATACTGCTATGATGGGCATGTCCATCGTGTCCATGGTGCGGTGCAAAGTGCAGGTCATCTGCAATGACGCAAAGTCAAGAGTTATATTTCTCAATCGGGCTAATTAAAGTAAATGTTGCCCTAGCTGCCAGTTGGCCAAAACAGCAGCTAATGCTTCTTTTCAACCCGACGACAGAAACTCGAAACTGTCACATAATTGAGCTGCTTTTGCCAGAAGCTCGTAAATAAAGATTGACAGGGATAGAAAACCTTTCGAGTGTCATCTTTTTAGGGTACACAAAAATTTAATACGAAACTCGCCTGGAATATTTCGGATTTTCGCTTTAATCTTCTGCTTTATCCTAAAATAAATTGTATGAAAAACACACAGAATGTGACCCACAAAATTGTTGCAGTGAGTCGGCCACAGATGCTGATCAAAAATAAATACTAGAAAATAAGAACAGCTTTCAGGGACGAATGTACCTAATTTTATTACGTATACGTTTATATTTTTTTATTTAAATCGACTAATTGCAGTCGATTGAAAAATTACAAAAGATAAAAATCATATTATATAAATTAAATTAAAAATGAAGAATATTAAATAAAATAAATATTATAAATAAGATTAAATTAATATTGCTCTTAAGCCTTCTGGGGGGGCACTAAATACAAACTAATTTTTACGGTCCACCACTTATTTCACAGGGGAAAACCCAGAAAAAAAAGCCCAATCAGATTACGAAAAAAGAGAAAAGAGAAACATAAAGATTGTGGAAAATAAACAGAAAATAGAGTAGAAAAATAGAATGAATAAAGACTAGAATAGAAAAAAAGATAGAAAGTAAGAGATTAATAAAGTAAGATACGGAAATCTAGGAAAACACCAACCAAAAAGGAAGCAATGTTAGGTTAGAGTTTTCCCGGAGATAGAAGAGCAAATGAACAGCGTAACATTTATATATAGATTTTTTACTCGGGATAGATATAAAAACCAAAATTAATCAAATTAGCAGCATGTTTTTATTTTATAAAAATAATATAATCATATACAGAACAGTTTAATTTATTTTATAGTATCTACATCAAAAGGCAACAAATCCACTCCCCTGGTTGCTTTCTGCTCTTATTTAAATAATAGAAAATCTTTTTTTTTAAACTTACCGCCTGGTCGGGCGCCTCCCCAACGCAGGCTCTTGTCATAGCGATCGAAGTAGTGGGGCACGTGGTACTGAGATTGATACTGATTGTAGAACTGCTGTTGGTAGTACTGCTGCAGCTGCTGCTGACTCAGCTGGGTCGGCTGTTGCTGGGTGCGTCGCTGGTGTTTGCCACTGAAGGAATACACATGATGCGTACGAACGAATTTGTCGTCAACCTGCCAATAGAGGAGAGAGGATGGCTTAGTGGCGCAATATGATAATGTTAAGTCGCAATGTTAAATAAAGAGAGGATAAAAGTCATTTCAATGTCAAAGTTTTTTTGCATACGGTTGCAAATTAAAAATGGATCATGACACAGCGGGCAAGTCCCACATCATCCGCAGTATCCACCCTCAACCCTCAATCCTCAACCCTCAACCCTTAGCAGCTCAGCTATACAGAGACTATGGCCCGGTCGGATGCTGGCCGCCTGGGTGCGCGTTTATGAATAAATTTCATTTTAGAGTTTTTCATATTCTGTGCGCCAGCGGCAGATATAATAAATTTATTTATATTTCATTTCCTTTTCTGTTTTGTTGTTTCGCTGTTGGAGTTGCTGTTGTTGTTGTTGTTGTTGTTGTTGTTGTTACCAAGGAGCAGCAGCTGCTGCTGTGGCTGCCCCACACTGTTTGGCGCTGACCGTTGGCCTGGGTAATTAAAATGAAAGCTCCATGAGCCGCGCATGTAGGCCATAATTATAAAATGGCTTAAACTGATGTTAATCTTAATGCAGCACCACTGACATTTCGACGTCCCCTGACAGCCATTCCATATCTGCAAATGTATCCGACCGAAATGTCCAGCAGGTGCCCTTCCGATTGCCTCCAATGCAATTTGTACGGCAAACAATTCACCAACATTTGTTCAATAAAACTGAATCACGCAAAGGCCAAAACCCTCCGAGCACATAAGTATAATATATACTTACAGATTAGTATAGTTAGATATCACGCATACGCACCTTTTTGCCATTGATTAGCCATGTGACGTGGGGAGCCGGTCGTCCCCGGGTTGTGTTGCAGAGAGCAAAGAGCTTCTCGTCTATGGCGAAAGGTGTGCGCTTCCGGAACTTGATGGTGGGTGGACCTGTCTGGGGCACTGTAAAGGGGGTAATTGAAACCACAATTAGTGTTCATTCAACTGAAAAATCTTTGATATTTTTTTACGCACAGAAAACGCTCATCAGCTCATCGGCGCTGGCCTTGGTAAAGATGGGTGTATCGGTGGAGACCTCACAGAAGAACTGGCCCGACAAATCGAACTGCACATCCTTTAAAGTTACTTGAGTCTCGTTCGAGTTCTCCCACTGTCAAATATAATTATTAAATGAGAATTCTTACCATCACTTCACATTAATTGTAATTGATTATGGCATAATTACTCGTAGTTTACAAGTATTGATAAATAATAAAAAACAAGTTATGAATTGAACTTTCATAATTGAAAATTTATTCAATTTTCTGTGTGTGCATCATAGTTAATTAAAGTTCAGTTTATTTGGAATTAATCACATTAACTTGGCCGTAATATACTGATTTCCAAGCAGAGAACTACGTCCGCTTAGATATGAACAGGTAAATAAAATGTCGCCTGTAATCGACTGTGGAAATTTTCCAGGAAAACTCATATGTCACAACCTATTGAAGTAGATTGATTTGGCCCAAAGTCAGAACTTGTTTGCAAATAAGTCAAAGAAGTATTTCTTGTTTGCCCCAATTACTCTGTTTATTGCACTCTCCTGCGAAGAGCACTTTGATTTTCACGTTCAATGTGTAACAAGCTGGTATTCAAAAGGTTCTAAAATACGTTTAATATGTGTTTATGATGGGTTATCTATTCCCCAATTTGATTATTGTTTTATATTATTTCAGCTTGTGAAAGTGTATTTATTTTTGGCCATTTTATGGCTTTCTTTCGAATATGATTTGTTTATACTTACATCAATTTCAGCTCCCTCAATGGATGAGTTACGAAACGGCGGATTGCGTCCATTTATGAACTCAAAGAACTTGCCCTTGTCAACCTTCAGCCATGTCACCTGCAATGGAATTCATTTTGGCCATATTAAAGTAATGTTGTATAACTGTTGCTGGCCTGGCTGACTGACTGGCTGGCTGTTTGTGACAGTGATTGAATAACTGCGTCAATTTTATTGTCAGCTGTCGTTTCATGCTTGTCCCAGTTAATAATCCGCACTCTGCGAATAAGTAATTTGTCCCGCAAACATGGCCCACACACACACACACACACACACATGGGGGACAAACTCAAATAAAAAATGTAAATAAAAATGGAAAATGCAATTGCAATGCAATTTAACTTTGCAACAAGTTGCACGAAGTTTTTGCAGCGACAATTAAAATGCGCGTTAAACTGTATAACTGTAAATAATAGAATGTTTTATTGAAATGCCACAAACAAGCGCCACCAGCGAGCACCTCCCCCTGAATCTGTATGTGAGGCGCCACCTATTTGCATTCTCATGGGTTGGGCGTTGGTTAGCTGGTTGGACGTGGCAGGGCGGTGGCTGGGTGGGCGGTGGCTGGGTGGGCGGTGGCTGGGTGGGCGGTGGCTGGGTGGTTGTCGTAATTAAAAGCCAGAAAGGTCTTTTCCACGAAGCCGAAGATTTAATACTCTTGCAGAAATTTCTATAACCCACATAGCCAAATTGAAATATTAGTTTAACAATCATGAGAAATATATCCATAAAACAAAAAAAACATTTTCTCTTTTTTAATAATTTTAAATCAGAAACAGACATGCAAGTTTCATTAAGATATATTCAGCAGCAAATGAGTATTCAACACAATAACTGAGATTGTTTCCTAAGGCAGCTATATATGATATACCTATTACTTCCGTTCGATTCAAGCAGACAGACTCATCTCATCGAGCTGATTAATAATATAAATACTTCACTCCTTCGTGACTAAACTCAAATACCCTCGGCAAGGGTATATAAAACGGAATCTGCGAAGGAAATGTGAATGTGCAACTATGAGAAAATGAGTGAAAATGTTGCAAAATAAGTATGTAAATGTGAGAAATTCATTTTCATATAGAAGTTGCAACTGCAGCTACATAAGTTTCTAGCATTAGGGAGGGCGGCAGAGCGCGAGTCAACACTTGAGAGAGTCCTGAGAACCTTTAATTACGCACAACATTTATTTATTGCACTTAATGTAATACGCAGTCACTTTATCAGCAGAGAGTAAAATAAAATAAAATAAAATATAAATGTAATTTATTTAAGAGTTATACTCATATTAAGAGCTTGGCCTGAAGGTATCTCGTATCACGCACCTGCCTTGGGTTGATTGATACGCTTCACACAAATTGCATTGATTGCATGCAACTCAATAATATTAATATTGTTAATGTGTGCGGCAGGCGATACGAGGCGTATGCGTAATTTGGGGCCACAAATGTTGCCATTACTCACGCGTGTGTACTCGTATAATGTGCCGAGCAATCGATAAAGTAAACGCTCTTAGTTTACAGCGTGTGCTCGAAAGGACAAAGCAAACATAAACATGCAACCACCGGAACCATTCGCTCCAGTTCCAGTTCCAGAGCCAGAGCCACAGAGAGAACGGCCCTTCAATGGCACATCAAATTTTATCAGGCACTTGTGGAAATTTTTGAAACAATTCACAATTTTTCCTCTCGAAACAGGACAGGAGCAGCCCTGGTCGCCAAAACACATACAACCAATAATAATAATAATAACCAAAGTAATCAAACTTCGGGCGACAATATTCGTATCTGACGGGTTGGTTTAACGTGGCCCAAAACTCCATTGGGATTGCTCGCATATTCACTCCAGTTATTGTTACGAGTATTTGTTGTTAGTTATTGTCGCTCAGCCAGGCCTGAGCTTTGGCTTTGACGTGGCCTGACTTTGTGTTTTGTTTGTGTTTATTAGCCCGCTTATTTTTTTTAGCCTTCCCTCCACTCGTACTCGTACTCTGCCGTCAAATCAAAAGCTCATTAATGTGTACCCAGCCAACCTGCCCATTCGCAGCGTAATTAGTTTATTTAATTTTTTTTTTCGCGCCCGCTTTTGTAAGCGCCCAAAAGTGTGCTTCAACATATGTAAGCCGCACGGATGAGGACGGCAACAAAGCCGGCAAACAGTTCGAGTTTCAATTCCATGAGTGGCCCTGTTCTCATTTGCGTTTTAATTGCCTTTTTAGTGGCACTTCCATACAATTTGCCACGCTTCGTGCAACAATTCGAATCAGAACCAGTTTGAGGCACAGCAGAAGCAGCAGCAGTTGGAGTCGGAGCTGTTGCCGGAACCGGAGCTAAAGTCGGCATATTCGGTTATATAGTCAATTATACTAATTAGTCATTGCCCGGCGCATTAGCCGCAAAACGGCCAGCGGCCAGCGGCCAGCGGCCAACGGTCAACGGCCAACTGACCAAATAAAATAATGTCTATATATGTAAACATGGAATATGCAGGGCTTATATCGCTGGCCCCAACTAATTGTCCACACGTCTCTTTACAGGTTGTAAGCATACAACAAATTTGTCTGCAGCAAACAGAATAATGCCTCAGAAGAGTCAAATTTACATAAAATGTTAAATAACACGAATGTTTAAATAGCTAATGGATACGAGTATCTAAAATTACAATGACTTTCAGACCAAAACACTTTGATAACTTGTGTACTCATAATCAAGTAATTCTCTCCATATTTTCTATAAATAGCTCAAAGCTTGTAGGTGAGCTTTGTACATAATTTAGACTTATCCGAATGACATTTTCATATATTATTCAAACAGAAGAATGAGCCTTGATTAGCTTGAGTATGGGCTAAAGTTAGAATAACTATTTATAGAGCATGAATTATTCCAGGTTTCTCTTAGTTTTGCCAGCCTAATTGACAATTTAGTTGACATTTTTTTCAGGTATTCACTAAATTCCTTTGAAGCTCTTTAAATTTACTCAAGCTCTAATTTGTTTTTTAAACAAAGTTTGGATTAGTAGCTGGCAGATTTCAGTAGCAAAAAAAAAAAAACAAAAAAAAACCAAAAAAGGAAGAGAAAAATCAATATGTTGTGCGCTTCTAAAACACTCCACTTCGTGGCATTTTTGGGCCATAAAAGTTGTACGCTTTTATGGTACTTAGAATGAACAAAACGACAAGCTCAAGCACAACCTCCTCTCAAGCACAACCTCTTCTCACCGCCCCTACCGCCGCTACCTACAGTAACAGCACCACCGGCGAGGAGCACCACTATCGCTGTGCTTGGCCTTGAATTGGTATACTACGATTTGTAGTAGAACCACAAAGTTTTTGAAACTAAACTAAAAGTATGCAGGGCTAAGAGAGAGAGAGAGAGAGCCAAGAGGGCTAAGACGGCTAAGAGGGCTAAGTCAGGCACTCTGTGGGTCACTGTGGCAGGAAAACTAAGCAGCTCATTTGCCATAAATTCAAAAGGCGTTGCCTTTGGGGCCCAAACGCCGCCTGTGCGTGTCCCTTGATGTTTCGTGACAGTAATAAGAGACTTGAAGTGAAATTAATTGTCGCAACTGAAACTGAAACTGAACTGAAACTAACCCCCAAACAGAGCCACTGACAGCGGCTCGGAAAGGGGTAACCGCTTTGAATGCAACTTTTCTACGTTATTTGCCATGGCTAACATTGTCTTTGCCCCGCCCCTCAAAAATGGTGGCATGCAGCCTGCACTGTCTACCTGCCACTGATTGAGTTAACCTTTGTCAAAATGCCACAGCGTAAATAAAGTTTTTCGCTTCTTTCTTGTAGTTTTCATTTCAATTTAAACTTGGAAATCGCATGCATCATTAATGCACCGACATTTAACTTTTAAAATTAGGTAAATATATATGCTTAATACTCAGTAATGGGTAAAAAGAGAGTGAAGCTCAGCTTGGGCGAAAGGTATAGAGGAAAAGGCAGAAGCTAAAGCGACTTCAAGCCGAATAAGTATTCGTGTCAAGGGTCAATAATCCTTGGCTTGCTTTTCTGTCTGCCCTCTCTATCTGTCTGTCCATTCATCAGTCTGACTGAATGCTTCGATCTCAAAGCTAATCAAGCTCATTTCTTTCCGTTCTACCAACAGTTTTAAGAGCATTTCCTAGTCGAATATGTTTGATTAGAGCATCTTTTACACCCTTGCAATAGGTATTGAATTTTCTTTTAACAGGAAATCATTTCTATTATTAATCAGAGGATAAGCCGAGTCGATATATTACTTTTCTCGGATCAAATAACACTATTGCTGCCTTAAGAAAAAACCAATTAAAATATTGAAAGCTCTTTTGCTTCTCAAAATATCTTGATGAAGATATAATTAAGCCAATCTTTGTTGTTGTTTTTAATATGTCTTCCTCATGATTATTAAAATATATGTTAATTTTATAGAGATTTTAAGTTATTATCCAGTTTTCTAGAAGTATATTTAACTAAGACTTACTTTCTTACTAGTTCTTCCACTTAGGCCTAGTTGCCTGGCGACTTACCTTGAATAGTATTTCCGGTATAACGTTGTGGCGGCACTTGAAGGTGGCACTGGCGCCTCGCTGCACATATCTGGGCACCACTAATTCTACTTCCACATCAGATTGTCCATCTGTGGGCGTGGCAAAAGAGAGAAGAGAGAAAAAAAATACAATTTTAATAGGAGCAAATGTAGTGAAAGGCAGAGTAAACCGCAGACAAACGGTTCCAACACTGAAAAAGCAACCAAATCGCCGGGCAATGGCGGTTTAATTGCGGCACCATTAAAATGCAAAAGCAAAAGGAAATCAGACACCAAAAACAACAACAATGTGACTGCAAATATTCAGTCTATTTTAAGTGTGGCCATCAGCCAACAACAACAATGAAAGTCAATGAAAAAAACACCTTTTATTTTTTATAGGCGAGCTGTAGGCCCTCAGCTGACCTCCGACCGACTCAATAAATCTTAATTTGTTTGCAAAAGTGCACATGAAATATTTTTTCGCCTGCATTCCAAATATTTTTCCAGGGTGTGTAGGGAGTGTGTGTGAGTGTGTGTAAGTGCCACACCGGACAGAGAGTCAGAGAGTGTCAAATATTTACGTGGGACGTGCACCTGCTCTCCGTGCTCAGATTCAGATACAGACCAGGAAACGTGAATCGAGAGGCGGTTGTTATATGCATTTTTTTGTCCAGGCTTTGGCAAGGCTACACCTGCTCCGGCTCTCGTATTCCCTGGTATTCCAACTGCCCACGTTGAGTAACGCTTTAAGGATGAAAATTTCAATTATTTTGTTCGTCCTTTTCGTATTTTACTTGCTTGCTCAGCTTGAAATGGTCATGCATTAAATTTAATATTTATTTATTTCGAATCACGCTGGGCATTTAAAAGAAACACAAGTGTTGCATTTATTTATTTATTTTAAATGAATATTGAAGTTATCTTTATTTATTTTTTTTTTTTCGAAAAACAAATAAACAACCTATTAAATGGAGTATTACTTAAAACAATAAAAATAGTCGTTTAAATGAAACTGTTTTTCGTAGAAGGAAAGAAAAGCTGTGAACTGCATTTTTATACCCTTGCAGAGGGTATTATGACTATGTCATCAAATGAGAAGCAAATAAGGAGCCTCTTCTACCATTTAATCAGAATGATGCAATAAGTCCTCCTGTTTGTCCAGCTGTTTCTTAGCCAAATAGAGTCTTAGTTTTTGAGCTATGCGAATGACATTTGGAATGAAGCTTTCTATTTGCAGGATCCAACTGGATCGAGCAGCTATATCACATAGCTGTCATAGGAAATCAATAGATCTAACGTAGTTTCTAAGGACTTTTCTTAGTGTCTCTAGAAAGGGTCAGATTTGACTACTCAGCTCATGTAGCTGCCATAGAAAAACTCACTCAATTCTCAGTCTTAAAGAGTATGTAGCGTTCGGTGCGCTGAGCCTTGCCCTACTCGTACTTTCTTTAACTGAGACTTGGAAAATCAATTTTAATGCTCTTCACATAAGCTCATTACACTTGTAGTCAACAGTCTGGAAAATGCTTGGGAACTTTAATATTTTCTTTTCTCTTCTACGGCAAACACTGTAAAAACTGCCGTAAATAAATATTAATTATAAACAGTTTAAGTTTAATTTCTTTTCGAGTTTTTCCCTTAAATATTGGACTTAAGAGCATTCAGCGGTGTTTTATTTAAAAAGCAATTAAAAATATATATAATTAGAGGGCAACTGACAGTTGACAGCATTGAGAGCAGGATTGAAAAAGGCTTTTAGCTTGGCAGCCAAAGCGAGAATAATATATATAAAGGTCAATTAAATGAAGAAAAGTGACTATTTGAGTGACCGTGATCCTTGAACTAATCAACTATTGGATGAATGCTATTTTAATGGGGGCATCTGGCACACAGTTGCAGTTTCAATAATTCTATGGAAATCGATAAATGAAGTTCCGCTGTGGCATCGAGCACTTCCGCTTTTTTCAATCATAATTAAGACACCAAATGGCAGAAAGCAAACACATTGCCCCATTCGCTGTGGCGCCTACAAAGTGGCGCCAATTTCATTTTCATTTATTCACACCACGCGGCTGTCGTCAGTCACGCAAAATGTCAACGGCTGAGTAAGTAAAAAACGTGGCTGGCAGAGCGAAAAATATGGAAAAGCGGAAAACAAGAAAACCAAATGAAATGAAGCACGTCAAGTGCATGACAGAAGCAAGGGGTGGCTCGACTCTGCCAGGGTGTCGATGTGGACGGGATGTGTAGGCAGACAAACATGGTTGGCTGCTTGGCTGGTTGGCTGGTTGCTTGCCGACTTGTTGCAATACACAACGAACATGCCAAGCCTTCATTGGTTTTGTGGCAGTGCCTCTGTATATGTGTGTGTATTTCTGTATATACGTGTTCGTGCCGCACGCTAACGAGCCGTAATTCACAAAAATTCAATCATGCCCCAAACTGGACAAGGCTCAACAGCCAAGCCGCAGCCTCCGGCACCGCCAGCCGTTTCGGCCAAACTCACAACCAAAGAGCCACGAACTCGAGTCCAAGTTGAGTGACTTTTTGCCACAGCCAACGCCAGAGCCTCAGCTTCAGCTTGGGCCTGGATAATCATTTCGAATATTTGACATTAATGTCGCCACACTCAGCATCAATTTTCTACTACCAACCTTGGCAGCTGTCCAATACTTATTTAAAAGAGAGAAAAAAGAAAACAGCCACGAAATAACAAAAAGTAAAGGCAACTTTACAGCGCCACCGCTGACAAGATGTTCACCAGCCGCAATTATTGGCCTGCAGCCTGCCAGCCACAAAAATATTCATTACACTGCCGAACATAACCTACAAGCCAAACTCTTGGCTTGTCTGGCAGCCCGGCTGAATGGCTGAATGGCTGACTGGAGTCCTGGCGCCTGCTGCCTGCTGCCTGCTGCCTCGTGCCTTCTGCCTTGTTGGTTGCTGGTTGCTGGAGGAAAAAAAATGAGCTCACATTGACAATGACAACGCCAGCGTTTTGTTGTACGTGGTGTACGTGTTTTACAAGCGGAAATTGATGATTTTCCACAAGTCGAGCGACAATAAAGCGTGCAGCATGTCAGCAAAACGCAAATAATCAATCAATCAACATTAATCAAGGCGGTATGCTATGGCAGTATGGGCGTGGCATGCCTACAACTGTTGCAATTGGACCCAGCCAGTCAGCCAGCCAGGCTTCAAATGTGAACAACTTCATCAGCATTTTTGATGGTGTGAAAATTGAAATTCCAGTTCAGAAAATGAATTTCAAAAGCAACAATACACATAAGAAGGAAATTTCAATTAGCCTCACAAAAATTTGACTATAAAACTTGGCCAGTTCTCTGTTTCTGTGCAGTTTCTAATGGGATGATTGAGCGAACTGTCTCTAAAATGTGGCTAAAATATCGAAGACTGGTAACAAAAAAAGAGACTGACAATGAGAAGATGTTTCTTCCATAAGCTTTATAGACAACTATTTAAAACTTAGTGAAACGAAATATTAAATGCAAATGCACAAAATAAAATGAAAGCAAAGTTATAATACCCTCTGCAAGGCTATACAAATTTTGCATTTTTATATGCAGAGCGCACTTAGCGAAGTAATAATTCCAGCAATACTTAAGAGAAAAGTTTCAAAAGCCTTGTAAAAGCTTTTAGATTAAATTTCAAGCACTGCGGTAAGTTGTATTTTAATAAAAGAGCCATAAACTGGTGATTGATTGAGGTGCTTAAACGCAGCAGTTGTTGGAAATAACTTAAGTTTCTTTGGCTTTAACTGGCTGACTGACTGGTTGGTTGGCTGGCTGACTGGCCCCCGGTTGCTAACTGTTTGCTGGCTGAGGCACTAATTGCAATAACATAAATAAATTATTGCAACCAAAGACAAACAGAATGAACAGCAGAGCAAAGAGGACACATTGTGAGGGCAAAGCCATAAACAGCATTTGCTGCTCGATTATATTTTCATATTTTCAATTGATTGCTAAATCAATATTTGGACTTTGGCAGCTGCCAACAACAAGTCGCAATTCGCCCTTAGGACACATACAAAAAACCAAAAACAAAACAAAACTACGAAAGTATCAGGGAAATACACTAGATAAACCATCCGGCTATATGGCCGATGGGTCGGTCGATATATGCCACGCCTGTTGCATTGACAACTCGGAACGCAATTATAGCCCTTAAAGTGGAGTGGTGAGCAGCCGTCTGTTCGCTGTCTGCTGTCTGCTGTCTGTTGCCCTGTCCAGCTGCCAGTTGGCCTGATAAAAGTTGGCTACCACAACAAGAAACAGCAACAGCAACAGCAACAGAAACAGAACTCCCAACACGCTGTTGCTTTTCAATATAATGTTGAATCATTATGGTTGATTGGCAGAGCAGACGCACACAGTCCTCTCCATCCACCAGCAATAATACTTACAAACAATATGCGTTCTTCTGAAGTTCATTAGACACAGAATATCCAACTGATTGACTGACAGACTAACAGACTTACTGACTGACGGACTGACTGACTGACTGACTCATTGACTGACTGACTGACTGACTGACTGACTGAGTTACCAGCTGGCAACAGTGTTGCAAACTTTAATGAAGCGAAAAATCTAGTTTTTGGTCAAGAAAACCCATTGTTAATAATTAATTAATCGTAATAATTATTTTTACTTCACATATTTTGCTGAGTGAACTATTAATTGAAGTGGAATCAATTATTGTATTATTATAAAACATTTATTGTAGCTCTATAAAATGATATTAACAAGGAATATACATTAAAATAGAGAACTTAGACTGCTCTTGTCTCTGATCAACCAGAAAATGGAAGAGGAGCTTAACTCTCTCGAACAAATTGGCTAAGATTGGCAAGCTTAAAATACTCTTCTTGGGTATAAATATTTCTAAATATTCAATTAAAGTCTGCATCCTATTTCACATATTTTTTTTAAATAAAAAGTAGCTTTCTTTTAACACCAAGAATTAAGTATAAACACCAAGTTTATACCCCAATTCTTTCGTTTTCAGTGGCTTGTGAAAAGTGAAAAGACAGCTAAATAAAAA
This sequence comes from Drosophila repletoides, assembly GCA_018150835.1. NCBI lineage: Eukaryota > Metazoa > Arthropoda > Insecta > Diptera > Drosophilidae > Drosophila > Drosophila repletoides. The sequence goes on from JAECWQ010000100.1 coordinate 7,392,575, forward strand.
GCTAAAAAATAAACATTGAGCAACACTGTGCGACTGACTGCTTCATTCAGCATTTTGCAGCTCATTATTGCCATTTGATTGGACTAGTAAAATTTCAGTTTCAATATTTCGAAGTGTGGTGTGGCATGTGGTATGCGGCCATGTGGCATGCAGAAGAGTCTAAAGAGTGCAGTGAGGCCAATCGTTTTCAAGTCTGTTGCAATTTCTAATTGATTTATGTGGCTAGGCAATTTGGACTTATGCCTGAGCGATCAATGGTCAATTTTAATGAATGTGGCTGAAGTGTTTCAAGGCAAACACATCCCAAAACAAATGTTTTCAGTACAACTCAAACACACCCACGCTAGTGTAAGGATACTAAATCCTACATAAACAAGAAAGAAAATAACATGAAAAAAAAAGAGGAAAAATACTTTTTGTAGCTGTGTTTAAGCAAGGCAAAGGATAAAGGCATAAGTCGTTATGTTGGCAAAGCATTCGTTCAGTAAATTTAGGCGCTTTTGCTGTTGTTTTATGCCCAACACAAAAGGGAATGGGAGTGGGAATGGGAGTGGGCATGGAGGGGGATAGGCAGACAAAGTAAGGTCTGCGAGCAACGTGTTCGGAGGCATAAAGTAATTTTATAGAACAAATCACAGGCATTAGTGGATATAAATCCCGTTTATCCTTGCCTGTGTATGCGCGCGTGAAATTTAAATATGTAACGGACGCAGCAGGGAGACAGACTTTGCCAAAGAAACGAATACAACAATAGAGGACCCCAAGAAAAATGGTCGTCTTTGGCAAGGAAGTGGCCTGCACGGTCCTTGAACAACTGGCGGGTGCGAAAGAATATCCTATACATAATATATATGCATATATACATATATATATATATACTATATAAGTATTTAAGCTATTGTTTTTATGCGAGCTAAGTCGCCTAACTGCAGACAGACTCTTATATATGTAAGTTATTCTGCTGGCCTGTGAATTTTAAGTAGTAGTCTCTCTCTGGCAGTTGGCATTATAAAGATATAAAGTGGCCTTTAGTTTTCGATTTACGAGCAGCCTAGAAATTTTAACAATAGCCCAAGATATAAAAGTATTTCGATTAAAAGGCAACTGTAGCAACAAAATGTATAAGGGGATTGTGAGTTAAATTTTTCAATTTAATATTTTATTTCACATTTACAAAATGAAATCAGATTTTGTATCCGTAAGTACAGAAAGTGGCAAAAGAAAATGAATCAAAGAAACTAACCAGCGTGAATGTCTTTCATAGGCGCACGCACACCCCAGTCGAGGCCGAGCCTTGCTACAGAATATGGCCAACAAAAGTAGCCAATGTAATGGTCAAAACAAGCAAGTGCTGGTGCAACGGGAAGTAAACTTCCCGTTTTGAAAATTTTATCTGCCCATCCGGTACACAGCGCTCGCTCTGGCTGTGGCTACAACCATTCTAACAGCAGCAGGCAGAAGCAGAACAGCCACAGCAACAGCAACAACAACAACAAAAAATCCGTTTATAAGTAAGTACATAAGAAAATGGCTTCAAGGGCACGCTCTGGCGGCTACCACGCCCACCTACCAGCGCCCAGCAAGCACGTAAGCCACATACAGCACGCCCAGTGCCCATTTACAAGGCCGTGGAGCAAACACATGTAGGCCATGAATCTCATAACGAGTGTTAGTCATGCCCCACAGCGCCTTCCCGTCTCTGTCTATCTATGTATGTATATGTGTGCGTGTGTGTGTGTGTGTGAGTGTGCACGTATATATGTGTGTGGCTTGCCCTCAGTTGCCGGTCCAGCGAGTACGACCTGGACCTGTACCTGGCTCGTAAAGATGCAGACCATTATAGAAATGAAAAGCAAACGCAAAAAAGTAGCCCGCAACGACGCTGCCGGCGACGGCGATGGCAACGATGACGGTGACGGCGCAGCTGACGTCAAGCTGTAACGTCGACGAACGTGGGCAAACACATAAAAGTGCTTAAATTACTTTTAACCAAAATTATGTTTTATTAATGCATTAGCCAACAAGCAGAACAACAGACTGAAACTGACAAACATTGCAAATTAGTTGCGAGAATGGGTTTTCGTTTCAGTTTCAGTTTCCGCTGCAGGCCAACGCGGCGAATACGCAATTTCATGTTGTATCCTGTAATTGCAGTATGCATAGAAATGTGAAAGTGTTATGTAATTTTAATGCCATTCTCACTCGCCCGGCCATTGTTTAAAGCTGTTGTTGATTTGTTGAGAGAGCTCGACAACTGCTCATTTGCGGCAACAGCAACAGCAACAGCAACAGCTGCCCCAACACATTTATTTATTTCTCACTAAAATGTTTCACCATCAATTTTGGGGATTTTCGCTTAAATCATTGATGACAAGCGCCAAAACACTTGTCCATAAAATGCTGAAAAAGGATACGACAATTTCCAATGTGTTTGTGTTTTTCTTTCTCTGGTGTGATACGAGTGGATTTGTTTATTTCGAAATCAGCACAAATTGAAAGCAGTCACAAACAATGGCAAAATATATTTATTATTTTTGTGGCACGCACAGCTGTTTTGTCAAAAATTTTAAATTAAATGCAGAGGCGTGGCAAGTGCGCCCACCTGGATAATTAATTAAGGCCTGCCGCTGGCTGGCTGGCTGGCTGGATGGCCGGCTAGCTAGCTGGCTGGCTGGACGGACAGTCGTCTGACCGACATCAAATTCAGGCAACAACCACAGCTGCAATATTGTGTTACGTATACGTAATTTGCCTAAGCAAATTTGTTGCGCATTGCCGAAATGCCAGTATTTGATGTTGCCCTTATCTCTAATCTACACAGGCATTAGGCCTCTGCGACACAAACATGGGGCAAACCGAGGCTGACAAACGAGGAAGCCACAAGACCTGCGGCATTTTGCAGAGCTCTCTGATGATATTGACATTTATGCTCGGCACACACCACCCGCAGCTCAGCTGTGAGCTGTGTTTGGGCCCTCTTCTTTTTTTGTTGGTAGCTTCATCTTGTTTTTCATTTTTTTTTTTCACAAAATGTTGGGCACACTTTTTGTTGACATTTGACAGCACCTGCTACTGCCTGCTGCAAAATTCTTGGCTTGTTTTTTGGTTATGGTCCGCAGGAGGCAGCTCGGAATTAGCCAGTAAGGCTTACTTTGCCAGAAATAAGAGATACCATATGAGGGATGATGATTGGATAAATGCGATAAATGCGTATTAGAGTCGAGTTCAACACGGAAATGACGCAGTTTGCAGTGTCGAGCACGCGTAACCACAATAATAAAGCCATATTTGTTTAGTGGCAATAAAGAGCTGGCCATGGCAAAAAAGTAGAAAACAGACTGGTCAAAACTTGTTGAAACAAAAGGCATAGATGGAGCGTAGAGCGTGGAGGGGGGGGAGTCCTTGCCCAATCAATGCCAACTGGCTTTTGTTTGCATTCCAATTTCAGCTGCTATCCCGAGGCTTCTGGCGCCATTTAAAAATCAACGCAAAGTGCCTTCATTATGCGACTCGTGACCGGACCCGGCCCAATGCCAAGGGCTAGCATATTTTTATATTCAGCCAGCCGAGAAAACACTCACAAAAGGCGTAACAATCAGCCAGGACTATCATAAAATCTATATGTATGTATATATCTGGGTATGTATGTATATATGCTGGTTGTATGTTTTGTCAGGTTGGTCTGGCTTCCATTTTTGGCTGCCAGACTTCTGGTTCTTTCTGGTGATTCTAATCAATAATTTACGCATTTTCATTTTGGTTCCAGCCCAAAGGTGGCATTAGCATTGGGGCCGCAATTACCAGGACAGAAGTGCCAGCCATTCAAGTGTGTCCCTTTTTCACTCGCCTTCTTTTTGCTTCTTGCTTTTTTAAGAAATTCTCTCACTTGCCGAAACTCGATCCATTTTATCAGCCCTATTCCCAGAAGCCCATTTTCTCAACTCGGCGCTGCATAAATTGTTTGTCTCGTGTTTCGCTTTCTTTTTTTTTTTGTTTTAGAGTTCACAAAAGAAAAACTTTTCCTTGGATCTTAAAGTTGCATGTGTTAATTTGTATATATCATAATATAATATTTAATTTTGTATGTTATTTTTCATTTTCAAGTTCATTTTTTCTTATTTTTCTTCCTTGCTGTATTATTTACACAAATCCAATTATAGCTAAGCAGCCGCGATTGAGAGTCCTTGCTGTTGCCTCTCCTTGTTATTGTTGGGCTATTACTCTGCTGGTAATTCCTTAAGGATTGTGTTTACTTGAGTGCGCATGTGGCTGCCAATTGACGCATATTTGACTTTGTGCTTTCCCTGGTTGGGTGGCTGGCGTTTTTTCTGGCTTCCCCACATAATACACAATTATTGAGCAGCGCTGAGATTTGGCTGTGGTCTGCACTCGTCGTTGATTGCCATCTCTTGAGCTCTTGTCAATTGTTGCGTGAAGAACAGCAGCAACAACGGCAACAAAAATAGAACCATGGCTTGAAGAATACTAAGCAGCTTAGCCAGCACTCTTGGCATTGGCATTGTGTTTGGCATAGAATTTTAAATGCTGGCCCAGCCACAAACATTGCCGAACTCTGCCGAAAAACTCTTAGCCAAGCCAGAGCTGAGTGGAGCAGGCAAATGAAGTTAGTGCGTGCCTTGGATTCGCTTTGCTTTTTGACTGGCGTTAATTAAAGCCAAGCTAATGCTTAAACTGCACAAATGTGCCAATTAATAAAGCGCCAAACGCAAAAGGACCTGAACTCAGCTTGAGCTCAAGCTATGAGTATTTTCATGCTCATGCTCCATGTACACATTACACATACGCCGCGTGCTCCAGGCGGCAAGTCAAGTATCCAAATACGAATATCTTGGGCAGGCGGCAGCAAGGCGCATATTCATAAGCTTCCCACATTAATAATATTAATTGAATTTGACGCATGAAATATTTTATTCATACGCAACCCTTAGGCCTCTGAATTCACTGTGAGTGTGAGTGTGGGTGTGGGCGTGGTTGTGGGCGGGAACAGCTGCTAAATCATCAACTTATGGGCTCATTAACAGCTGTAGCGAGTAGGCAGTAGGCAGTATCTGATTCTGGCATTGTGTCGAGTCACCTGCCGCATATTAACTGCAGGCATTATATATTGTTAAGAGCCGCAAAATCATCACAGCTACAGTCAACACAGGCTACAGCCGCCGTTGCCTTGCCATTGCCCAAGCTCCTTTGCTCTGTTGGTTAGATAAATGACTGGGTTTCCCTCACATCGAAACCAAACCAAATACACACTCCCACACACACATAAGCCGCATCATTAGGAGCTAACTACACAAGCAACATCTGAAAATTGTACATGAAGAGTCAGTCAAATTAATTAGGCAGTTGTTAGACTCATCTTTAGCCAGAGCTGTGTGTCTTGCGGCAACTGCCAGTAAAACCGATTCGTACTGACTACCTCACCATAAATTCAAAAGATATATTTCCAAGCTATTTGATTTTAATTACTCGAGTTTAATTTCAAAGTGATTATAGGCTACAAAATAGGTAAATGACTGGCTCAACTTCTAGGCAAATGGGGAAAGAGTCAATAGAGCGGGCCTAGGAGTAGGTACATAAAAAAAATGGACCCTAATGAGACAGCTACAATTACTTAATTATTTAAGATATAAGAATTAATTATTTATAAGACTATACGAATGAAATATACCCTTGTTAAGGCTCCTGCCTTTTTTTTTGTGTGTTTTACAATGCCTTGGCATACTAATTAGCATAGGAAATAACTGAAAGAACGTATAGATATACATAATGAATACTACAGTATTCACTCCTAAGTTGAGATTCGTTTGAGCCAGCAAAAGAAGTATCTAATTTTGTATCAACAAAAGTTAAATTTGTGATTCTGTTTTAATTTATAATCCCGTCAAAAACTGTTTTTTTTTAATAAAATACAATATAAATATTATTTGTTAAAAAAGTCCGAATCTTGAGCTTTAGTTTAACTCCTAACTTTCAGAGGAGATTTGAGTTTCTATATACTTCTTATAAGTTATGGAACTTAATTTCTATATGATTGATTTACTCATTATTTCACTCGTTTTTTCTTCCATATTTTAAAGAATTCATTAAATACATCCATTACATTATTTGAATTTAATTATCTTTAGTAGTATTGCAATAAATATTCGCCCACTTTCAATTGATTTTGCTATGTTTTTAATCAACTTCTGCCCACTGTCTCTGTTCTCTGCTCCAGTGTTGCCTTTTTGTTGTGTTTAGCTGCTTTCTGCTGGCTGCTGCTGGCGCTGCTGCTGCTTGTCACACTCAATTCATGTGGCTGAGTCAATTTACAGTAATAACACTTTATTTGGCCCATTTTTGTTGTTCATCAAATAGAGCGGAGAAGGCCTAAAAACACAGCTGCTTATTGTATGTCATGTGTTTGTGGGCGTGCCTAGATTTCACCAGCTACAGCTAGTATTTTATTGCCTACTTTAGTGCGCCCATACGCACACACACACACACACACACACACGCATAGTGGGTCCTTTATGCGACCCGTTAACAATACATACTTTCAAGTGAGCGCACACACACAGAGACACAGGCACAGACACATAGATAGACAGACAGACAGACAGACAGACAGACATACTTGGGAGCAGCAGCCGAGTGGAAAAACAAAAACATTTGCCTTTCATTTGCGTCCCCTTTGCATAATAAAAAGTGTAGTTTACTTTTTTTTCCCACCAGCTCGCACCAAGCTCAGTCTCAGTCGGCGTCGCAGCCGGCGTCATCGTCAGCCAACTTTGCTAGCCCTTTGTTTCCACATTTGCTGTCGTTATTGTTTGTTTGTTTGTTTGCCAGCTTGTTATATCCTCATGCGTGTGTCTGTGTGTGTGAGTGTGTGTGTGAGTGTGTGTGTGAGTGTGTGTGTGTGTGTGCGTACGGGTGTGGGTGTGGCTTGTATGTGTGACATTTCCGCCTATGTTTAACTTTTCACTCGGTATGCGGCACTCTTTCGGCTCGCTAGCAGAGGCAGAGGCAGAGACTTTTCTTTCTTTCCTCGTTTGCATTTTTTTTTTGTTTTTTCGACCATTTTATGTGTCATTTTTTTGCTTCACTGCTGAGGCTTAATAAAGTTTTTAGTGCCTAGACATGTTTTTGTTTTAATTCCCGCCACACACAGACACACCGCCAACACACACACACACACACACACTTCAGAGTATTTTTAATTAATTTTGCCTTCTGCTGGCAAATTGTGTCGTTGTGTTAGTGTGTGTGCCGTGAGAATGTACGAGTGTGCGTTAGAGCAATAAAATAAAATACATATGCAGACTGAGCTGGAAATTGTCGTACGCTTTGGCAGTGATTAAATTGTTATGGCCTTTCGCATTGCTAACAGAAAATCACATTTAAAGTGCTTAAAGAGTTTACAGCGAAACACTGGCGAAAACTCGTACCCAAAAAGGCAGCCAGAAGCAGAAGAAAGAAAGGTTTAAAACCACATTCGGTTTTATGCTTGTTGGTTATTCAAAACCTTTTCCTGTCACACCTTGGCTCAATTCAGATTTGTATTTTGTATTGAAACTGGAATACCCTTTATTCAATGCCCAAAAACGATAAGCAAATATAACCACAAAACTTCACAAATTGTATTAGTAATGGCCAGAAGTAAATTTACGCTTTAACTATAAATATAAGGAGAACTTTTGAACTGTTTAGAAAACAACCGACTTCACCTGAATATACTGAAAAACTGAACTTTGCACAGAGCTGTACCAAGAATGGACAATAGCCGGGCCTATTTAGGCGCATTTGCTATCGTTTATTTGGCTTGACCGCACGCCACACTAGTGAGCCAAGTATTTTGAGATTTTTGGGACACAAATTTATGCGCCATCAATTTAACCTTTGAACCAAGGGTTGGCTGTTTTAGGCTGGTTTTTGGTTGAGAATGGTTGGTCTGCTTAGGCGTCTGGCCAAATCCCTTAAATCCCAAACTTGTCATTGCTAACCAGCAGGCCTCATTCATTTTGCATGAATTGCCGGCAGCGTTTGACTTTAAAATGCTCTCGACCTTTGTTCAAAGTTTTCTGCCAAAGCCAAAAACTTTGTGCCAAAAATCAAACTGTGGCCAGTAATGAATGCGTCGAAAATTCGTTTGGGGATGGAGGATGGGAAGGCTGGAGATGCTGGGGATCCTTCGCACATCGACCCTATGTATAACTAACTATATTCAGGCGAATAATTAACGGTTCGCTGCACAGCATTGAATCCTGCTTTTGAGCACATTCCATTCCAGTTTGTCATCCAGAGAGAGAGAGAGCCTGAGTCAATTTACATTCGGCCTGTGAAATGCGATTTTACACAGAATTTCATATTGTTGTTGTTGAGTGTTTGTCAGCGTTTGCTGACCCATTGCGTGCCATTTGCCAATTTATGGCTTTTTGAAATTTATTTCGGGTCTGCCAGTTACAAATGTCTGCCGGCAATGCCAACGCATTTTTCTGATTTGGGTTGAATTAGCCGGGATTTATGCTGCATTTGCTGTTGTTGCTGCTGCTGCTGCCTTATTAAGGCTCATTAAAAGAGCCGCAAGAATAACATCAAAGCGCCAAGCACCGGATTTAACTTTCATGAAGCAAAATCCTGAGGCATCAGCAGCAGCAGCAGCAGCAGCAATCAAATAAAAATCTCACGACGTTTTCTTTTTTCTCTCCTCTGAAGCGGCAAAAGAAAGGAGAAAATAAAAAGGGCGCGTTGCCCTATCAACAAAGGGCAGCAACGACAATAACTGCGGTTCTTAATAAACCCATAAATTTAGTGAAAAATGGTAAATCGATTTCTCTTCTTGCGTTTATTGTTATTACAAAACTGTCAGAGCAAAGGCGCCAACTAAAAAAGTAAAATGGCAAAAGAAAAAAAAAAGCGCCTGAGCCAGGCCAAGTGTAAGGCAACTGCAGGCAGGCAGCAGCTCCTCCTTTTGGCCATGCTACGTAAATCCTTTTTGATAAAGTGCCTCCATTCTCTCGCAATTCGCAACTCACACGGAGAAAGAGCAGCAATCGCTGCTTGACTGGCAACTTTTGCGCGTTTTTCTCCAAGTGTCGCATTATGACCATTTTCAGTGAAAACGCCTCGTTGACTTCGCAGTTTCCCCAAGACTTTTCTCTGGCTGAGTTCGTTTTAGTGGCAGATTTGGCAATAAGACCCCATTGGATTTATGCAGCTGCTTCCATGCGTAATTATTTGCTGACATTTTAATAGTTTTCAATTTGCTTATTTGACTGGGAAGCTAAGCTTTGCTTCAATGAATACGACTTGCTCAGAATTGCATTTCAAATTGCACAAAAAATGCTATCTTTGCTTTGTAGCTATAAAAAATGAGAGAAAGATATTCTGCTACAATAAACACTGCATTAAGAGTTGAAATTTATTAGTTTTTAACGCACTTTACGACCTTAAAAAGACACAAAACTAATAGTAACAAAGACATTTATATTATTCGGAATTCTCACCAAATTAATTGTGTAATTTAAGTAATTACAATAAAGTTTTAAAGTCAAATTTATACTCTGAAAAAAGTATGAAAATATGTGTGTGCTTGTATGGTGCCTGGCATTCCTAAGCCCTAGAACTCACTCACTTTTGGGAACTAGGGGTCAAATTCGGTTTAAAAAAATGTGCTTTTATTTTGGAATGCTTAGAAATTCTTGTCAGCTTCATAAATATTTGAGGGGACGCACTTAGGCATAATTGTTTTGTAGGAAGTTTCCTTTTTAACCGCCTGCGAGGAGGCAGCTGACATCTATCTCACACACACATTCGGAGGAATTTTTAATGGCCTCAGTTTAACGACATTGCCCAAGACAACATAAATAATAGCAAATGTTGAAATACATATACAAAAAATTCGTTTTTCGTGTTAGCTGCAGTGACAATTTGTCGTATGAGCAACTTTTTGATAGGCTCAGTTGTTGCTACTACGTTTTGACTGCCTCGATATAATCGCACTTCCCTACTCTCTCTTTCATTCTCTCTATCTATCTGTCTTTCTCTCTCCACGTCCTGTAACTCTCCCTTGAAGCCTGAACGTCCTTGCCAATGTGCCGCCACCCTTGGGCTTTTAAGTTTGGCGCTCGTTTATAGACTTTGCACACTTTGCATTTACTTTACGGCGCCGCTGATGCGGCTGATAATAACACCACGCGGCGTATGCGCAATGCCACCCAGGTACAACAGGGGAATGCTGGCAACACGAAAAAAAAAACAACGAAACAAAGCCAAAAAACCGAAAAAATACAGAAAATGGGAAAAAAAAAAAAAGTTTCCCAAAAGTTTTTACAGCTCGATACACACACCGACAGCAACCCAGGAACTCAAAATAAAACCGTAGACTTGTTGTATTCGGTATTCCGCACTTTCGGCCGCATTCGTAGCTGAGCATCATTTACGTCTTGCCATTTCTGTGATTTGGCATCGGGACTTTACGGAATTCCGGCCGCTTCTCATTGTTTTCGTATTGCCGAAGCTTGTTTTATAACTTTTTGATTGTCTTTGCGCCAAATTTGTGCAAAATTGTTCAAGTCGTGTGCCAAACGCTTTCTACCTGCGGCTTACACAAATTGTATTCCGGCTCTCTGCTTGAGCAGAGCAGAGCAACTGGGCCATGTGCCATGTGTAATATTTACTTTAATCTGATTTGAGTCGCTCAACTTAACTTCGACGGTAAACTGCCAGATGTCTGGCAAAACTTTGCCCAAGGCGCTCATATTTCGGCAACAATTTATAGACATTCCATAATACTTATGTATGTATTGGCTGTATCAAGTTTAAAGTCGCGACTATATTAAATTGCAACTGGCAGCGGGAAACTGGTAACTGCTGCTGCTGCTGCTGGCAGCCTGTGGTGGGCAAAAGGTTTCATTAGATATGCCAGAAACGTCTTTTGCTCAAGTCAAAATCACGGTAAGGATCCTTCTACGGAACGGTGGGTGGTGCAGTGCGGTCGGACTTGTCGGATTGTCAAAGTCGTCACATGTCACCAGGCGAGCATACAGGCAAACAGACAGACAGACTGGCAGACTGGCAGACAGGGAGCTGGGGCAACCAGTTAGTCAGTCAGCTGCAGGCTAAATCGTCTCTCAGCTCGACATCTTCTTGTCTGTCCGTTTGTCCTGCCTGTCGCCTGTGTGTGCACAACTTGGTTTTGCCTTAGGCTAGACCTGCCATTGAGGTTGCACGGAGCACACACACACATTGCTGTTGTTGCTGTTGCTGTGGCTGTTGCTGGCTCTTATAACTATTACATTTATATGGACATGTGCGCATAATAAGTATACGCAACGAAGGCCAGCTTTTGCCTGCAGCGATGCCAACGCTGCGCTGTTGTCGCCACAGTGGCTAACATAATATTTGCTTAAATGTAAATTTCATACTCGTAAATGCAGTTATACGCTGTCTTCGCCTTTGTTTATGCAGCCAAATTGATTTATGTTTTGTTTAAATTGCTAAATTGAATTTGGCATTAAGAGCAAAGTAAACCATAATAAGGATAACGGCAAAAATAATGATGATGATGATGATGATGATGATGATGACAATATCATTGTTAAGCGCGTCACGTGCGACCTTTTCTCTTCAGTTCTTCAAATAAATAAAATAGTTAGGAATTTTCAAGTTGACGCCACAATACAATTAGGCTCATGGCAAGTGCCTGCAGCCTGGAGCCACTTGCTCCTTTAGCCATATTCATATGAATAATTTAAGGCGAGCAATTTCAGTACTGAAAATCAATAATAATCGCATCAGCTTTTTACTTGAGCTGGCGACGTGTTTTAAATTTTCAAGCCAGACCTGTTAATGTGCGTGGGTGTGTGGAAGTGTTGTGTTAAGAGAAACTTTCACTTCCGGCAGAAATCTGCCACAGAAAGGGAAACAACTCTCTCTCTCACTCTCTTTCAGTATAAGGTTCATTTCGTTTAACGACTTGAAATTGATTTTACTGTGGCAACGGCGCATTTTATATGATGCTCTGCCTCGTATCTCAGCCATTGGCGGTGTAATATTACCCAAACGTGCTTTACGACTCACAGTCACCGATCCTTGTTGCTTCATGCTCCTGGCTCCTGGCTCCTTGCTGCTGCCACTGCTCCTTGGCGTATTAATTTTTTAGCGATTACGTTGCCCCGACAACGTGTAATAGATACGAGGCTGGGCCGGAGGGGAGACCGAAGCGAGGAGAGGAACGAGAGGCAGTTGCCTTTTACGAGCTGCTCATTGAGTTTTTGATTAACTTTCGCCTCCCCCAAATGAAGCTGTAATTAAATTTAATTTTGTGGCATACTTTTCAGCGGCAGCATCGTAATTAATGTGCACAGCCAAGTCGCTTATTGGTTTGGTAATCAAATCAAATTACCCATATTTCAACGTATGACACACTGTTAAACTGCCAATATCAGCGGCAGCAATGGAATTCGCAATTAATTGAGCAACCAGATTGAAATCGGAAACCGCCCAGCAATTCATGAAATAAATAAAATAGTTCTGCTCTGATTTATCTGGCAATTGCTTTGTTTGCCAACATGCCAATGCCAAATGCCTGGCAATTTATTAAAATTAAAAACTTGTTTCAGCCGTACAAAATCAAGATGCATGCCATCCATATAGAATACATGCACAGTGGCGCACAGTGGTACGAACACAGCAGAATGTTTATGAAGTAAATAATCGAAGCGTGCGCCATGAATTATTCATGAGACTTATGAAAAAATACTGAGGAAGCAGCAGCAGCAGCAGCAGCAGCAGACGCTGAGGCAGCAGCCTGGCAGGAAGCAGCTGTGTGGGCAGGTAAGAAAATTGTTGGCCGACTGCGTGACATTTCATTGACCAAGGTCGGACGCTTTTCAAGAAAATCAACACGTCTTTTAAGGCTGAGTCCAGGTGCTATTTTCATGCCTGTGCGCCGTTTGCAATTAGCCAAGCTTTCGTTCTCTAAATACATTTTTGCATATGCATATTCAGGCTTAAATGCCAAATTCCATAAATAAATTACTAGCCAAGTTAAGCTTGAGGTATGCAGCCCAAACTTATGGAAACTGTCGAATAAACCAGCGACGGCCATGCCACAAGAAATGCCAATTAAATATTCAAATATTGTGGGATGCAGCGCCTGAAGCGGCTTAAACTTTAAGCAACTGCATAATTATGCAGGAAATCTCTGACTGCGATTCCCAACAATAAATCTTCAAATAAAATGTGCCATAAATATTTTGAAATACTTTTTAAATTGCACAGTAAATTTTGCTGTATTTCAATTGTCAATAAATTGTTCTAAGAAGAGCAACTGAAACCATAAACTGAAGTTCATTTTGGCCCAACTTCCTTAACAACTTTCTGATATGCAAATACCAAAACCGCTTTCAACTCTGATCAGATGAACAGATTACGTTTTCAATGGAAAATCAACTCATAATCTTGCTGCAATTTCTATTACACATTTATTTGGCAATAGGCTTTGACTTACTTATTGGCTTTAGAGCTTGTAATCCTAGACATAAAACGATTATCCAAAATGTAAACATATTTCCAATGTTGCTGTTGTTGTAGCTGTTGCAGTTGTTGCAATTCGTTTGAGTTTCGAGATTTTTAAGTCTCAATCAAAATGACAAAATGCTGAGCTCTCGTTAGCTAAAACGGATTTCCTTTTGTATACGTTTTTTGGGGTTATCCTTTGATTATCTTCACAAAATTCAAGTTGGGCCTTTACTTTTATTTGAGTTGGCCAAATCGGTGGCGTTAGCTTTACAAATATTATATAAGAATTTGCTTTGGCACCAATTGAAAAAACACTGCACAAATTTTATTTTATATTTAATTGAATTGGTTTTCATCCAATAATAAATGGGAGTTACATTTTTGCTAAGCTGCCTGAAAGACGCGCGCAGCTTCCTTGACCAAATTAATTTTTTTATTATATTTCGTTTAACTAGCGCGCAAACGCAGCCAAAGGATCGATGTTGAGCTGTTAATTTCCGTGCTTTAATCCTTCTTGAACTTTAGACACTGACTTTAAGCACACCCACGCTTACAGCACAGCACCGAACTCACAGACAAGCACAAAACACACACACACAGAGAGAAATGCTGTGCACTTTCGGTTTCACCGCACACAATACTCTACACTACACTACACGTTTGCAGTGGCAGGACGTACTGCTGTCCTTTTTTTGGTTCCGTTGGCTTTACAAAAGAAAGGCTCTTACTTATCCTTTGGGCTTTTCGCACGCGCGCACTTGTTGTGCCCGTCGCAAGCGTTTATCCTAGACTGAACTGACAGAGCCGAGGCTTTGCCAGGCTGGAATATTAACGACGACACGATACACCTACACCACGAACGCACGAACGCGACGTGGGAGTACGAATTCCACTGAAGCAACGGACACACGACGAGCCATAACGAGCGCATGGACGAGAGCAAAAGCTTTCCAGGTGCCGCAAAAAGAGTAGAGCTTTTCTCGCTCTTTTATCCGGCCAGTTGTTGCGCTACGGCAACAGGCATTGGCCTAGTCCTCACTGGAACCGGCAACAAACGGAAAATAAACTGAAGCAACAGGCTGTCCACATTGCGTTGTCCTTTTGCCTGCCAATTCTCCCCTTCCCTGCCCTGCCCTGCCCTTCCCTGCCCTGACCAGCCAGCAAAGTGGCCGTTTTAAATGCATTAAATGTGGCAGAGCAACCAACTAAAATGCCTCATCGTTTTGAATGGCTCCATTTGACCTGTTAAAATTTGACGCAAATAAAATTCTATTTAATTTGAAAATCAAATCAATATCAAAACAATGGAATCAAATGCAAATCAAGGCTCATCAAAAAATCATTGTATAAACTCAAAATCCCCCCCCTCAAAATATACATGTGAAAGTACAATTTCATGTTAATTATTGAGGTTGAGCTCTGAGGTCTGAGCTCTACCACAAATGTGGTTTCAAAGCAGCAGGCAACGGAATATGATGGGCTGCTTCTCGTCAAAATTGTTGTGAAAATAATGCTTATATTCAGCAATTATATTCCTTCGCAAGGATATGAGTCCTTAGCTCATTTCTAAGAAAATAATGGTATGGTTTGTGTGCCTGATTATAACAATATAAACTGAAACTTGAAGCTTCAGCTTGAGGGCGTTTAATTCGAATTCTAAGCTTTGGAAAGGGTATCAGAAAGTGTACTGAAAATTGAAGCGTCACATACAGGATCTCTTTTATCTCATAACAACTGAAACTTGGAGCTTGAGGGCAGTCAATTATTGAAAGTCGAATACTAATCCTTAGAATTGTAACAAGAGGATTAAAGAGGATCTTTCTTATATCAACTGAAACTTCGAGTTTGAGGGCATCGAATTATTTAGAGTCGCATACTAAGTCTTGGAAAGGGTATCAAGGTTAACAGAGATTTGAAGCGTAGCTTACAGGATATCTCTTGTCTTATATCAACTGAAACTTAGAGCTTGAGGGCATTGAATTATTAAAAGGTGAATTCTAATCCATGGAAGGGTAACAAGAATGTACTGAGAATTGAAGGAGATCTCTTTTATATATCAACTAAAACCTGGAGATTGAGG
Organism: Drosophila repletoides; assembly: GCA_018150835.1. NCBI lineage: Eukaryota > Metazoa > Arthropoda > Insecta > Diptera > Drosophilidae > Drosophila > Drosophila repletoides. The sequence goes on from JAECWQ010000100.1 coordinate 7,408,173, forward strand.
TCATTTAATTATGTAAAATCGAATAGTAAGTCTTGGAAAGGGTATCAAGAAATGTACTGAGATTTGAAGCGGATCTTACATGATCTCTCTTATCTTATATCAGCTGAAAACTGGAGCTTGATTGCATTCAATTACTGAAAGGCGAATAGTAGGTCTTGGAAAGGGTATTAACAAATAGATTGAGCACTTAAGAGTAACATACAGGAGCTCATTTAAGCTGCTTTTATTATATGTAAAATTGTTGAACTCATTTAATATAGCTTAATATTATTTAATAAATATTATGCACCCCTGCTAACCAAAGCAGCAGATCCGAAAACAATCTGTTGTATTAATCAAAAGCTTAAGATTTATAATAATTTTTGTACAGACTTATTCAATATATAAATTGCTTCCTATTCATTTTTAAATCTCAAGTATTTATATCCTTTTTAAGCTCCAAGTTCTAGGTTAAAAAACTAGGAGTCAATGGGTGGAATAAAGCTGAAAATCTGTTGAGTAGGATAACATTTCTTAAGCAATAACAGTTCACTGATTTTGTGTCATGCATCAAACCAAAATCCACCTTTAATATTGCCTTTCCTCTGATTAAACTGGCTGAATAGATTTAATCAAAATTATATGAATATTTAGTAGTAATTTCCATTAATTTTCGCTTGAACTCCAGGTACAGTTTACACATTTCTCTAATCCTGCTTTAATGTTGTTTCTTTACCAATTTTTTGTATCCTTCTTCCTGTAATTTAAGCCGTGTGTATGTACATAAAGCCGTCAACTCTTTCGCAGTCAATTACTCATAGCCGCTAATGCACATGTGTTGACATGTGTCTATCTTTTTACTTTAATTTGGGCCAACTTTGAGTAGCCTTAAGTCCCTTAAGTCTTTTCCCTCGTTGAGAGCTCTTGACACTGCGGCGTATCAATTAGTCATTAAGCGCAACGTAAATAAACTGCCTGAAAACTTTTTGCACGGCATTCGGGATTTAATTTGCCCCACACGCCTTAAAATTCTTCGCTCATTTTAGACAAGGTTCTCTGACACGTCTTCAGTCTTTTCTAGCGTTCTTTATACGTTCATTTTTATTAGATTTCTACTTTTAAATTAAGAACAGGAACCTGGGCACGTGGCCATAAAGTTTCATGCGCATTTCGGCCACCACAAATAAACGCGCACACACACACACACACACACACACATACAGACACAGGGCAGGACGTGAAGGCAGCCTAGCTCTGTATATCCTGTAGATACTCATTTAATTTTCGTTGCGTCCACTTTTAATTACAAACAATCAAATCAGCTTGTTTTTGACGTTCCACGTCGAGCATTTCCAACAAAAGTCAGGCCCCACGGTGAGCGAGAGGACGGGTCCTGCTCCTGGCCAGGAGACCCTCAGGAGGGCCCACACCATTGTGACAAGCCAGCAGCAAGGACTGTTTGTGCATTTTGCAGTCGCCGCCAGAGTCGGCTACGACCAGAATGTCAGACAGAGAGACAGCCAGCCCCAACAAGGACACACACACACAGAAACACAGTGTGTATGTTTATGTTTTGGCTGGACGGCTGTCATCATTAGTGACCACAACAAAAGTTGACAGTGCGCTAAATGGGAACACTGTCGCTCCGCTTGCTTTGTATCTTTGTATCTGTGTCGCTGTGTATCTGTGTCTCTGTGTAGCCAGTGTTTGCTTGCTGACATACTTATTCTGTCTAAGCCAGCTCATGCTATTAAGTCATAAAGGGCGTGGCAGTGAGGTAGGAACGTTAATTTGCTAAATGTGCCGCCCACAACAATTTCCTCCCGTTCGTACATCATGCATCCATCCACTATGCAGTCAATCGATAAACTCAGTGCCAACAACTTGGCGTATGATAAATGTCAGCCGCATAAATCCTGGTTCAGCTTGAAGAGTAAAGAGCACAGTCAGCACTGGCCCATGGCCCGTGGCCCATACAAATACAAATACAAACACAAACACAAATACAAATGCAAATACACAAATACAAATACAAATACACGTTTTCCTGTTATTCTTCCGCCTGAAATTTGCATGCATAAATTTTGGTAGAAACATCCAAAAATAGAAATAATAATGGACATAGATAAATATTTGTTATATTTCACATTCGCTATGCAAACACAAATATAAACTGTTTTTGATAAGCGTGTAATTTTAGCATTTTCCGGCATATCTATTTGCCTTTTCATAATTAATTATCAGAATGTCAAAACTCCCACGCACCATCCGGAAATGGAAATAAACATTTCACAAAAGTTGAAGATCAAAGACAGATTTAAAGCGAGGCAGCTTTTAATCAAAAATAAATCAGATTCTAATATGAAACATTCCAATTTATTAGTGCTCTATGAAGACATAATAATTGCCAATTAATTATTATAAAAATATTTCCACGTTGCCTGATTAAAATTGTTTATAAACATTAAAGCTGACGCTTGTCTTATTTATAGCCTGCAGTAGGTGCAAATTGTATGGCAAGAAATTCCTTTGGAAGCGCCAGCATTTCGCAATCAACTGGAAATATTGGAGGTCATTGACTGAGGGCAGCACAAAGTTCCTTCCTGGAATAAAGCAGAAACCAGAACACTGTGGTTCTGGCTGCTCCCTTAAGAATAGCACGCACAATGCGAAGCCTTCGGGCGAAAAATACTCGTACAATGTGCAGCCACAAAAATTTGCCTGTTCGATGTGGTGGGCTGTGGACCTTTGGGCAGGGGAGGGGGATTGGGGCGCTGGGGATGTGCGCGTGTCCTTGGTAAAATGCAAGTTAAGCCTACGTAAAACAAAAGCTCGGCCCCAGGCGTTGCCTTGTTTAGTCGGGCGAAACAACAACAAAAATAACACAGCGAGAGGGGGGTCAGAGAAAGAGAAAGAGACGGGGAGGGACGGGGGGTAAAAAAATACTCTTACAACAACAAACAAAGCTCATTTACACGGGAAATAGCCTAAGTGCAAAAACCATTTAAATGCAAATTAAGCAGCAAGTGAAAACATGTGAACAAAGCTGCCTTCATACAAGCTCACACCTATGCCTGCATATGTATGTGTTTCTAGTGTGTGTGTGTGTGTGTGTGAATGCAACAAATGCATGTGGCTGCCACGTATTTGGGCATCGCCTATGCCAGTGGCAGCGCCTGTGGCTTTGGCTTTGGCTTTGGTTTTGGCGCTGCTCTAAATGCAAAATAGTTTAGCTTCGTCAGGAGCCACAACAAAATGCCCGATGGTTGTTGCTGACCGAGAAAGGCCGAAAGGCCGAAAGGCCGTTTGCACCTGTTCTGGCCATGTTCTGATTTGAATAAATTCATATGCATAAATGGCCACAGTTTACACTGATTATCCTTTCGAGGGAGCACGGCATTTCAACCCACTGCTAATTGAGTCAAAGTTTCTGCCTCTTAAGATACTAACTCACAGCTGGAATGCTGCCTCAATCCTGTCCAACTGTCGCCCTCGGGCGGACAGGTACTGGCACTGAGGCAGTCAATGGCCTATTGGCAATTTCCATGCTTGCACGTCGGCCTAATGAAGCAACGTGCTGCAAAGCTGCAGGTGTTTGCTTACCTGGCTTACCATTCAACGCGCCCAGCCGGGCAATGTGTCATTCAGCCACTCTGTCACTCAGTCAGTTGGTGGACTGGACTCGACTCCTGTGCGAATGTGCAGCCGGGCGCCAATAACCGACAATTGCACTCACCAGTTGAATGAATCCAGAAAATGCCAGCCACCCAGCAACCCAGCCACCCAGCAACCCAGCAACTCCCAGCAGGCAAAGGCCTCCAGGTGGAATTCACCACCCTGTTGACCAGTTTGCATTCCAATGTTCGAGTATGCCATGCGATAGCCTTTGATTACTTTACACCACTCACACATTGTGTGTGTGTGTGTGTGTGTATATCTGTGTGTGTGTGTGTGTGTGTGTGTGTGTGAGGAGTGTATTTGCCTTATTTATGCGCACTAAACAAACAGGCAGCCACGCACAGACAGGCTCCACTGTAGCAGCCAGCCACCCACCCAGCCAGTGGCAGGCATTCTCAATTATTTTGAGCCCAGATTGGAGTGAGAAACAATTCTGTTGTTCAAACAATTCCCTTTGCATTCCAATATGCATTGCTGTAGGTTTTATAATACAGTTCTGAAGTTCTATCAGATATTATTTTGTATTTGTTGTTGTTCCTTTCATTTGCGAGGTCAACTAACGTGCAATTAAGTTGAAAACTGATCGTTAACTTGTCTAACGAAATAACATAGATTACAGCAAAACTGTTTTTCTTGCTAAATGCTCCAGTGGGGATAACGCTTTCAATGAAATAATTTCAAGTTTTCTGTATCTTTGTAAACAATAACCCATTTCAATTTGTGTTTCCCTACTGAGCTGGCTAATAGCTCTAGATTCACCACGAGATACTTTTCTATCTTCATCGTTTTTGCATCTATAACCATTGTCAACAAATGAAGCCTTTAAAAAGATGGAAAATTGCACTGCTATTCCTTCTTCAATTAACTGAAACATCGACTAAAATATCGAGTAGTTTAAGTAAAAATACTCAATTTGTAACTTCGTTCAATATGGATATAGCAAAGTTGACTATGGAATATTCAGTCAGTGAAAAATTGTTTTATGGGACGAACAGAAAAAGGATGAAAAATTTATACTAGTAGATCTACCATAATTATAGTATAATCTTTATTTCTTTATAGCAATTTAAAGACTTCCAGACGGTATTATATATTTGCCACGACATAAATTATTATATATTTTTGAGACAAGTTGAAAATTAGATACCTAGTTTTGAGCTAGAATGAAACTTGCCCTGGACGTTTCTTTTGGTGACAGAACCTGGCCAGAACGATATAATATATTATATAGCTGCCATAAATATGAATATTTTAAAATTCCAGGAACCCATAGAATATATTATATATATATATATTTTGTTGGCTAAGCTTTAACTCAAAGTAAAGATTCCTTAAAGTATATATATTGTTGATCAGTGACAACAACTGAGCCCTGCCAGATGTTTGTTGATATATTTTACGATTCTGAACTATATATTCAAAAAGGAGAATAGATAAATTTAATAGGAAAAAACCATTGCCTATTCAAAGAGAAGAACAATGCTGAACCTTAGAAAGTTTATATTAATCTTAATTTTTTCAATATTTTGAGAAAGAAACTCATTTATAGCTGCACCAAATGTCACAAAGTACGTTAAAAAAGATGACTCAGTTTGGGAATTAGTTTTTGTTAATGGAATCATAAGAAAACAAAATTAAAATGTAAAATTGTGGGCCCATTCAGCAACTGACTGGCAACTGGCAGGACTGGCAGGACTGTCAGTTGCCACTAGGCGTATGTATAACGTGTGGTCCTGCCGTAGGACCAAAGGCAGCCACATCATGATTGTGCTCTCAGTTCATTTGATATTAATATGGACACTCGTTTGGGCCGCTGCTGCCGCTGCTGCTGCTGCTACATTTACCGCTACATATGTTTTCATTTGTTTGACGCTGACGATGACAACCCTCATCAAAAGTTGGTCCGATGACCGCCCGATTGCTCGGGCGACTGGTCAACGGATGTTGACAGGCCACTTTGACATCACACACATATATATAGATATATGTACGTGTATGTGTGTGGGGATATATAATTAAAAGTAGGGGCACACACACACACACACGCACACACAGAGAGGCTGGGCAAACTTTTGATGGCACTCACGCACAATTTAACTTAATAACAGTTGGGGACAAAAGATTGCGACTCGCAACATAAAAGTAAACAAGTCGCTTTCAGGTAATTCATTAATCAGCTGCTTTTCTCACCCCTCCTCGCTGCTCTCTGCTCTCCTCTTTCTAACACAATTTGCAACGATTTGAAACGAACAAAGAAACACGGCACATTAAGCCGCAGCAATGAAGCAATTGATGATAAAAATAAAAAATAAAATGAATGACTGAAAAAAAGTAAGGTGGAAACTCAATGAAAATCAAGTGCTCTAGAGCCCCAAAAGCTAAAGCAAACTATATGATGACTGGGAGCAACAGAGCACATAGCACATAGCACACAGCACACAACACACACTCACAAATATCATTTGTAGTAATTGAAATGCTATTGAACAAAGCAAAAATCGCAGCAAAGCAAGAAATGTAGATAAAGAACTGGCAGATGGAACTGGAGCTGCAGCTGGAGCTGGAGACAGACTGTGTGTGTGTGTGTGTGTGTGTGTGTGTGGAAAGCAACTATAGAAATTGCCATGGGGTACAGAGCTGTAGCTGGGCGTTGTCTCGGTCTCCTCGGTGCGCCGCCAGAATGATTTCTAGCTATACAAACTGACTTCCGCAGTGAAAAAAGCAACAGCAACAGCAGCAGCAGCAAAGGGAACAGCAACAGCAGAAGCAGCAACGAGAGCAGCAGTTGCACATGGGCAACCTCCACTTACAGGCAACATGTCGAGCAAGTGTTGAATACGTGTTTAACACGGCCAAACGGCGACGAAGCCATCACTTTTGCTGCTGCTGCTGCTGCTGCTGCTGCTGCTGCTGCCTGTGCTTGCGCTTGTGCTTGCGCTTGTACTTATGCCAGTAATTGTATTATATGCCATTTGTGCAATGCCAAGCAAGAGGCAGCCAAATTCGGCAACGATTCCCACAAATGTAACCAGCATTTGCACAATTTTGTGCACAGCGTAGCCTCTGGTTTTGGCCATGGCCCGATGGGCTGCCTACGCGGCTTTGTCGCGCATCCTGAATGACGTTAATGCAGCTTAGCTGGAAGCTGCACACATCCAACAAACGTGCAACAGACACTTATATATGCAGCTTCCTTCGTCAATCGATGCCAACAGTGACCTAAAACTGATTTTTTAAAAGGTTCTTAAGCTAATTTTATTTCATTTACTTCCAAATATTTTTATCAGACTCCTAAAGCATCAGACTACTTTTTATACCCTTCCAAAGGGTATCATAGCTTTGTTTCTATTTTATTTTAATATGAATTCAATTAATATTCAAATTCTTAGATGAAACTTCAGAGACTGCTATTTTCAAGACAAGTTTTCCTATTGACCAAACATCTTATCTCTCTTCGAGGCTTAGATTCGAATTGCTTGAAATCTCTGTCTAAAATCTATCAAACTTAGTTTTAGCCATAAGAAATGAGCCTTCAATTCGAAGTTGAATGAAAACTGAATCCCAAAAACCAACCGCCCAGCGTACGCCTCTGTACTGCATATGCAAATGGCGGGGGGCAGCTAAATGTTGCAAGTCTGTTGCAGGTTTTATTGCATTTTTACACCCACACACACATACTAATAGGTAGTATGAGGCATAGAAAAGGATTTCAGCCGCAGGCAATAAAATACGCACGCAAATGTGTGGCAGTGGCAGGAAGTTGCAGCAACACGTCGTATACGCAACTCCAACTAATTGCCGTATTTATGTGATTGCCATTGCCATTGCATGTGAGCCCACATTTATGACAGCTGCTGGCGATTAAATAGATAACTGCACTTTCTAAAGTCACGTGATCAAGTGGCATGCAACAGAGTGTGCGGCAAGTGCAGCAAGTGTTTGGCAATAATAGCTAATTGCCCATATAAAGTATACAATAGAAATTGCAAGCTAAATAAATATATTAGCTTTTGCGGCTAAAATAATTGAATTTTATTTTGTATTTCGAAATTTGTTTTCAGGATTTATCTCAGGTTGAATTATAATTAAGGCCGCGAGACAAAAACTTATTCTATAACTCCGTTTCAATGGTTTGAGCCCAGTCTAAAGTCTGGTTCTGGTTGGGGAATATGGAATTGGAATTCTAAGGCCAATGGTATTGGATTCTGATTCTATTTGTTTAATAAAGTTAAGAAATAGTTTGCCTTTAGAAAAACTCATCTATTTTAATTAAATAATTAAATCTTCAATCTGTAAAATATCAATTTTTATCTGTTGGTTTTATTAATTGTTGTTCTGTTGTTGCTCATAATTATTGATGTTTTTTATATATTATTGTTGATAATTGCTGTATTTTTCATTGTGAAATATTTATTTTTAATATTATTATCAGTAAGCTCAGATTTTGTGAAATACTTGTGGCAGCTGCTGGACAATCCTGTTTCCATTTTCTCTCAGCATTGACAATTTAAGGAATTTAACAGCGCTTCCTTTGTGCCTTCGTCCTTTCATTCAAATGTTGTGTGTGAAAGGAAGAGCAGCAAATAATTACGAAGAAGCATACAAATACATATGTGAATATAAGGACATTTATGTGGGAGAGTATAAACATGTTCGTACACTGGCAGAAAAAGCTGCAGCAGAGAAGAGGTATCGAAAATTGAGATCAACATACAAGTGCTTAATTAAAGGTCTATATTTAAAGACAGAATTGCTCAAAGAAATATAAACTGAAAATACATTCAAGTCAGTAAAAACTTTCTTATTCTTAGCCTTTAAATATGCTTTAAACTACAAATGAATACCCTTTTTTTTCTGAGTGCATTTGTGTGTTACGCAGCTGTCGCATGTTGACTTTATTTTACTTTAATTAAATGAATGGAATAGAGTTCTATGAATTCAAAAACCAAAGAAATTCGTTTGATTCAAAATCTCTAACAGAAATATGTAGGTCTTTGAGTAAAGTTCTGGGAAATGGAATTGCTAATTAATATACAACTAGAAACAAAAGACTATCTTTGGTGAGCCGAATATTGCATACCCTAAAAGAATCGAAGAATCATATGATATGATATAGTTGTCCGTTCCAGAGGGTTCCGTACTCAAGTGAATAATCCAATATTGATTAAACTGAATTGAAAACTAAGAGAGACAGTCGGGCAGACAGACTGGACAGTAAAACATGGCTATAGCAACTCGTGCCTTCATATAATTAATGGACTCGAAAACACTCTGTTCTTGCTTAAGTTACTCAATAATATATTGATTAAAACTCGATAATTGCTGATTACTTTTCCGATATATATTCGATAATTAAAAAATTAAGAATGCATTAAAGATGATAAATACAAGCTGAATAAATAAACGAGTTTCGAATGAACTTTTTGTTTAAGCGTTAAATATGCGTAAAATCCTGTTCCATTATTTATCCATGAAATTGTGTGAATAAAAGTGTCTGACAGCTGTCAATAAACGTGTTAAATATTTACACACAATAAAAAGAACATTCAACTTTGAGTCCGACTTCCGATTGGTATTGTTTCAATATAAAAGCATTTATTTAGCTTACAAAAATCAAAAAAGGAAGGAATAATTGGTTGAGGTTTAAATTTGTTGTTAACTGGTGTAATTAAATTGTTTTTCTGGGTGAAATGCAATTCGCAATTGTCGTAATTTGAGTAACGAGTGCACAGCTGGAAGTGCTAGTGTGAGTATATGAATGCTTGAATACACTCAAACACTTTTGCTGCTTGAATGAATTTCAATAACGCAGCGTAAGTTCGTTGAAAGACGCTTTAGGAGGTCGAAAAAACAGACAACGAGCGGAGAGAGAGCGGCAGAGAGAGAAGCTGTCAAGTTGGTCTTACAACGGGCCAACGATTTGCTTCTGCTCCTGCTGATCCTGCGCCTGGTACTCCGGCTCCTCTTCCTGCTGCTGCTGCTGCTGCTGGTAGCCAGAGCAACGGTCAGATAGACAATTGATGCCGTGCATGGGTTAGCATTCATGTTAAACGCTGCCAGTTGGTAAACGTGACTGTCCACTTGGCCATGCACCTCCGGCATCATCAGAGGCACTGAATGCTTTTTCTATATACATATAAACTTATATATATATATGTGTGTATTTGTCTATGTGTGTGCGTGATGATAAGTGCACACATTGAATTGGATATTCAAATTACTGGAAATCGCATTTGTCTGCGCGTGCAGGTGAAGCCAGCACGTTCACATTCTGCACTTAAAGCCAATGATTTGGATGAGTTATTTGACGCTTAAGTAAATTTAATAAAAGCCATCCTCATCTCCTCATGTCCTCTCATATGGACATGCATTCGATTCGATTTGGCACGCCTCGCCCCGCCCCGCATCGCCACGCTTCACCTCGCCTCGCCTCGCCTCGCCTCGGTTCTGCCACAGACAGAATACCCCATTCGGGTTTTCAATTAAATTTATGGCTTGCAAAAGCCATGAACGCCTCACCGCACCACTTTAATGCCACACAACTGACGACTGGCAACTGGCAACTGGCAACTGGCAACTGGTTACTGGTAACTGGCAAAGTTCATTTTGGCGTAAAGGACGAAAATCGATTAGATTCAAATCTTTTAATAAGTTTCATTTCCGTTTTGTGTTGGCTTTCGCTCATGCCCTGTCTATATATGTGTGTGTGTGTGTGTGTGTGTGTGTGTGTGTGTGTGTGTGTGTGTGAGTTGGGCAACATGCCTAACCCATGACCCTTGCTTTTGTACTCATTTCGGCTGCTTCTTGCTATTCCTGCCTTCGTCCTGGCTTGTCCTGGCCTGTACATGCAACCACACCTAGGCACCTAATATATATATATATATATATAGGTTCTATTTGCTTTGCGGCTTTAAGTTTTGGTACAGTTTATTAGGTTTATTTGCCAGCAATATGGAAATTGTGGTTAAATTGCGGTCATAAATGTGCTTGGGGCAGCCAGCTAGCCAGCCATCCAGCCGGCCAGCCAGCCAGCCATTGTCGGCAATCAAGAGGTTTGTACAGCAAATTAGGCCAACATAATAATCTGGCTGACAAACACATATACAAACTTAATAATTGCCTGCGATTGACGATTGCCTGCGTAGACAAACAGAATCGAATCGAACGGAATCGATTTTCATCGATTGCCACAATGCAAATGCGATAATGATTATGTTGCTGTGCCGCAGCAGCTGATAATCAACACCATTAAAACGCGCATATGAATATAGGGTATGAGTATACAGCTGCCAGACCCTCTCATTCATATTTGATAAGCCTGTCAGGCAGTAAAAGCCACGTGCGGCTACTTCAGCGTTGAAGCGCCGTACATGAAATATAATTGTCTGCAAACCAAGGTATGTAATCAGTCAATCAAAGCACAAATATGTGTATTAATGCCATACATACATATACATATATATAGCCTTATATATGTGCACACATATACTTATGAGCCTTGGCTAGTCTAGGGGACTGCAAACGTACCACAATTAGCTTGACAGCTGAGAACCAAATCACCTTTCAAAATCAATTTGCGCTTCGAAAACAAAAGGGATAATGATACACAGAGTTGAGCTACACAAAACCCTGCCAGGCCATTAGTCACACACACACACACACACACACACATAACCATATATACACACACACACAGAGCAAGACAGTCGTGTTGTGTATACGTCTCGAACAGGCATCGATTCGGAGCAGCGCTTTCAATGCCTTTTGGTTTGTTTTTTTTCGTCTTCTTATGGCCGTGTGGCCTTTCTTTCATTTCAGGTGGCTTAATTGGCTGTGAGATGACAAAAGCACCTCACAAATACACACACACACACACACACACACACCAACACACATGAGTCTATGGTCACACCTTTACCTAAGCTAACTCAATATACAAATCATTCACACTGATCCCGGAATTAAATTGAAATTAATGTAATTTTTTTCAACACAGTATGAATTCTTCTGCTCATAGTACTGTCAAATATATTCATAAATAAATCATAGGCAAAAACAAGCCACAGACTGAACTATATTCTAAAATAGTAGACAACTTTCTTCCTGTGGAGCATTCCCTTTTAATCAGAAATAGTCCTTCAACTCTATCATGAATAAATACAATTTAGGGTCCTTAGTTAGAAATGTTCATTATCTAATTCACTCCGAAAATGAGGCCAAGAAAAGTCGGCTAGGAAACTCCCTTAGCACTTAGCTACAATTGTTCAGAGCATAGGTAGAAAACATAGAATTACTGTCTCCCCTGGCAATTGAAATATAAGCTTCAGTCTCCAAAGAAACATATACTTTGGTTTTGCCCAAAAAATCGTGAATGATTTGGACATGAAGTGAGAACCGAAGTTGCGCCTAATTCTGATTTTCTCCACTTGGCACTTTTGTTTTGCTGCCACGAAAGCTTTTGTCACATTAACGACGTAAGCACTGACAGTTAAAGCAGTCGCAGGACACACGCAAGGATACGACTTTTTCGTTCTATTTCAGCTTTAGATTGGAGTGCCTTTAATATCACTTTTCCCGTAAATATAGTCTAGAATATGCCAGCTGTCCGGTGGTATTCAAATATGCACGAGAATAACTATTTTTAGACGCACTGTGTGACAATTGAATGAATTAAATAACAATTAAAAATAATCGATATGAATATGGAGGGCAAAGTAGAGCAGGGTCCGAGTATCCCAAAAAAAAAACAAAAAAACAAAAAACAATAACAATTATTCACAACGGATTAGAGCTGTTGGCAACACGTCGGCACTTGGCCAACATTTTTTGTTGTTTTGCCACTGCAAATTACAATTCCCTTTGGCCAATTGCTGCTGCTGCTGTTGCTGGAAACCGCAGCGCAAACTGTTTGTTTAATTAAATTGCAAAGGACGAAAAGGAGAGCAGTACAGCAATGTTCTGCTTAAATGCCGTGAATTATGGTGCAAATCATGAAGTAAACTCCATACAGCTTCATTGGTCTAGGACCAATGCCACTCATTTGTATTAATTGAATAAGAATTGTACTTTAATCCAATACAGACAATACAGAGTTGGTATAGCTCGTTCCTTGGCTAGCCAAATGGCCAAATGGCTAAATGGCCAAATGGCTGCCATTTTGTCGGCACTTCGTTTTATATCTACAGCGTTTTATTTTTATTTGCCCGCCTTCTGCCTGCGTTTTATTTTCATTATTTACTTTTATTTCGCTTCTCTTTTAAATTACGCCACCACACACTACGTGTTGGCCAGTCCTCCTCTCTCTCTCTCTCTCTCTATTGAGCCAACATAATTGCAATTCTGCTAGACATTCCAGCCCAGTCTCTAGTCTCTGGTTGGCTATTACCACGCACGGCAGGCAGCAATTGAAATTGAAACAGTTTTCAGCTCCAACTGATGGCTGGCAAGTAAATGCTCCTCCTCTAAGCCATATATCATTTGCACCTTTCAATGGGTTAAATCTTCAAGTGAGAAAAGCTTATGGCTTTAATTTGTTTTAAATCTGTCTCTGGGATTCATCATTGAGTTTCTTTTCATTCAATCAATCAATTTAAATCAATTTTCGTTCATTCTATATTCAAATATAGATTATTAATTATTATAATTGAATTTAGAAAGCATTTAAAATTTCTTAGTTACTTTATAGTCTATAGAATGTTAATTATTTATTTAAGAACTCAAACAGATTTATTAACAAATTTAATGCTAGCAAATTCCAGCTTAAACGAAATAAACGCGCAGCTTGAGGCTAATAAAATTAAGTTTCCACTTTTACCAAGAAAAGTAGCTTCGGTTAGAACGCAGTCAGTGGCAGGCAATTGACTCAAGGCCAACACGCGCCGCTATGCTCAAGCAGCTGATACTCAAGGCTAGCAATAAATAAAGAGATTTTAGCTAGCCTAATACCCTATCTTATGCAACAAGAAAAGGATTTACTTTGTTTTAAATTGAACTGGAACAGAATTTCATGGCAAAGAAAATACATTTTGCTTTTCTTTCCAAGAAAATTCCTTTACCTTCAAAGCTCTCTTTCGAAGAAGTTCATTTAAATTCAACTTAAATAAGTATCATATAATTTTTCAGGAGGCATATTAATTATAACATGAAAAATCCGTAATCAGAATTATTTTTCCATTTTTTTACTAGTTTCCAGGAATTAAAATTCCCAGTAGTCAAAAATATGCCCCCAAAGTGCTACGAAAAGCGTCTAGAATATTTGAAACTTCAAAGGAAAAGTGTAAAGCTGAGAGAACTGCGCAAAAGCCAACTTGAAACAAGAATCTTATTTTATTTATATTAAAATGAAAGAAAACTTAAACTATGCTAACTTACTAAGACAGCCTGCATACTTATACTACGCTGCAGGCAAATACTTTGAATGGGGATTAGCTCCAGGCACGCGCTGAGCCTGAGCTTGAGCCTGTTCGCCCACAGCTGGCGCTGAGCTAAAGTCTAGGACGGGTGCCACGCCCTCATCGGAACTGTGTGAGCTGCCGCCCAATGCATCGAACTGCTGCTGGATTAGCTGTTGTGCCCGCACAGCATCCTCAGGCGTACGATACTTGACAAAGTGCACCTCCGGCTTGTGCGTCTGGGTCTGTTTTTCGGTTTGCAGACGCTGAGCCAGCTCACCGATATCCGCTTGCTTGGTCAGCACATAGATGGCTGTGCGTTGTTCATTGGACTGTTTGGCCAGCTGGAGAGCGGCATTGGTAAGACCCTGATGCTCCGGTGACTTGATGAAGAGCACGCGGAGATTACGCTTCAGCATATTGGCCAAGTGCTGAGTAGCCTCGCGATCTGTAAACTCCTCCTCTGGTGCAGCGTAGGTATAAAACTCCTTGTTGAATTCATCGGCAGCTTCAAGTTGCTGTTGTTGTTGCTGTTGCTGTTGTAGTTGCTGATGTTGTTGCTGCTGTTGCTGCTGTTGTGCGTGAGTTGCACTAAATCCCGTTGCCTCATTGTCTATGAGTCCAGCAAAGCGACGATCCACTGTAGACGTCGGGTAATTATATCCCAATTTAGCTGCACTTGCAACAGCAATTAGACAAAGTAACTACAGAAATCGATAGTTTAGAATAGGGCTCCAATTTAGCGTTACAATTTTGCCCAATTACTTACCACAAATCCACGCATAATGAGCTTAAATTTTTGTTAGCGGTTTCTTGTGCGGCTCTGTTACTCTCCTACTGCTGCGTGCTACTTAAAGTTGTAAACTGACGTGCAGCGTTGAGGGCTTGCTGATTTTTATACGCTCATTTAAAATTTGCCGGAGTGAAAATTCGAAAATTGTAACTATGATAAATGATGCGAAATGATGAAGCTTACAATACGAATAAGCTGGAGGTTTTTGGGTATCACTCTCAGTCTCAGTCCCAGTCCCAGTATCAGTATCAGTATCAGTTGAGTTTGAGTTTGAGTTTCGATTTCAGTTGATTTCATGCTCGATTTCGAATGTTGCAACACGACAAGCAGTTAATCAAAGATAAATGAGCATTTAAGCGTTAACACTGCGCCTCGAGGGTGCCCCAATGGGGCGTTGGTTGCCCCGTTGTTACATAAACTCCATAAACTGGGCAAACTACTCGTGTTTTGGCGGTTAAACTACAAAGCGGCTGTGTGCCACCAAAACTATGCGGAAATATGCATAATTAATTAATTAGTCAACACAACACACAAGCAGCCCCACAGCCAGCAAATGTTTTGGATTTTGATTTGGATTTTGCATTCGATGTTGTCTTTGAGTCTTCAGTTTGTGTGCTGGTCAGTTTCAAATACAAGCTTGTAACTGTTTAAGCCACGTTAAGTAAGTATTTAGAGTGAAGTGCCAAGCCAAGAAGCAACAGACAACAAACAACAGCAAGTAGCTCGTATGGACGTTGGCCAAACAAATACCTGTTAAGGACAACAAATTGTCACATTGTCCTGGCAACAAATGCGCTTAAATTAGGCATAAATAGCTCCTTAGAGACATTCACTACATCACATAAACACTGCTGCATAAATAATATTTAATTATAAATACAAAGCCAACACAACGCAACACAGCAGCTAACTATGAAGCTCTGTGTTATGGAACGAATACTATTTCCAAGCGTTGCCAGGTAATTGTCTTGATTACTGCACATAAATCTAGTTACGTGTGTGTGTCTGACAGTGTGTGTGTGTGTGTGTGGGTGTATGTGTATTCTATGCATGCTGAAAGGACGATGCGCTCTAATTGATAATGGTTCAGGCAGTCGGTCCATGGCAAAATTGCTACTTAGCTGTCAATTGAAATTCATCATAAATGTGCCAAAGCAAAGGCAAGATACTGGGCCAAGGATTGCTGCTACCGCTGCTGCTGCTTCTCAGATTTATAGGCCTAAATAAGCAAACAATTCTATCATTGTGCTCTCCATCTCTCTTCAACAACAGGAAGAGCAACAGGCTAAATGTTCCCTGACCAGCTCTGCTTACAATGCCTATTTATGCACATAATGAGCCGCCATACATCAGTTCAGGCAACAACAGCCGGCGGCGCACAGTGGGCATGAGCGCAAAAATAAGTGTCAAATATAAAATGAAAGTATGCTCAAAAAAATGTAGATAAATTACACAAATTCTAAGAATTTATTTTAAAAAAATGAAGCTAGAAGTTAAACTATTTTACCTTTTTTTATGGTGGTTTTAAAAAATTTAATTGATGATGGAGATCAAAATTTTATAAAGAAAATCAATCACAATTTGTTTTTAAGTTATCAAAATAAAATATTTAAAGCATTTTGAATGAAAGCCACTTTCGCAAATAGCTTTCAGAATAAATTCTCTTGTCGAATATTCCATTGTTCTGAACCAAGAATAAAAAGAGCTGCACATAAGCTGCTTGGGTTTGATATTCGATTCTCTGGGAGATTTTTTGTGGAAAAGAAAAGGAATTATAACAACAACTTCACTGCGTAAAGCTACAGTACCTGACAATGACAGACAGCCGGACAGCATAGATAGAGCATACAAAGTCGTACAGATCCACTGTGCGGCGAGAGACACTGTTCATTTTGTGGGCATTTTGAACACTGTGAAGATTGTGTCTACTGCTGTCATTAGGCTTTTGGCATTGGCATTGGCCTCTGGACCCGAATTTCCATTTATAAATACTCACGATTTTTGTGTCAGGCTTGAGGCGCAATGCCGCTTAATTTAATCACTTTTGACGGTGGGCAGCAAAATAGAAATAGAAATGGAAATAAGTAAAATTTATGGAGGGGTTGGTTGGTGACGCGTTGCGTTGCGTTGCGACTTAGATACCAAGTTTTGATACGCCAAACAAATAAGTCCCAGAAAGTTTTCGGGAGAGTTGCTAGGAACCTGTCATACCACTGATATGGACACCCGCCAAAAGCTGCGTGTCCAAAGTTAAATAACATGGCCTAGGGTCAGGTTGTCAGGTGCTTGTTTTTCTTGTTTTTTGGTGAGACAGCTCTCATTCCAGCCGGCAGCTGCTTGTTTATCTTTAGGCCCGAACGCAAACAAAACTAAGCTAAAACAATAACAAATAGCAACAAGAAAGAAAAGCTATCTTTAAAAGTATCGAAGCTATAATACCCTAAATAGCCAATTCTTTTTATGATAATGACACACTTTTTGTATATAAAATTTATTGCACTTTCTATTAGAATATGAATTAAGTTCAATCGGCCAACTGCCCTAAAGACTTGAGCAGCGAAGCTGGCAACACTGATTGCATGATACTCTCTCCTCAAGGGTATGGAAACAGTTGGAAAAGTTGGCAACAAAATTGGCCAAAATGTTAAAGTAAATTATAAGATTTACTTGAGGGCAGAGGTGGAGTCATTCACTGTGATTTTCAGGCCATCGATACGTAACCAAGTGGACTGGGTAATTGATATCGGCGTGTGCGGTCTTAATTAAAATTTTTGAAGGCACGTGTAAAATGTCCTGTTCGCCTATAAATCATGACATCAACAGCAATAATAGATATACATACATATATATATATATATATATATATATATAGTTATATCAGTTAATCAAGGCAATTACAGGGACTAAGTACATAAACCATTATAGGTATTAGGTTATAAGCTCTACGCCGCCAGAGGTCAACAGAGACAGACAGACAGAGGGGCAGAGAGAGAGAGAGAGAAAGGGAGGGAGAGGCAGCAGACAAATGCAATTGCGCCATAATTACTACTACAAATATACACACATAGGCCGAGTAGAGCATTAGCATTTAGCTGGCAATTGGCCAAAACAGTCGTAATTGAACACCGGCCGCAATTGTTTAGAGTTGTGGCTCTTATCGCGGCTCAATTAAAGTGCAATTAACAACAAATTACAAATGACCGGCGATTGACATTTGTGTCTGGCGCAGGTTAAAGTGCGCTAGCCCAATTTTGTCATGGCGAAAACTGGCTAAAATAAAGCATTAATATTAATGAACAGCTCACCAAGACGACGGCGACGGCGACGACGGCGACTACGACACACGCGACCTCAGGCAGTTCATTAAAGTGTCAAATACTGTGGCTTGCAGACATGTCCAAAGCGAAGAGACTTAATCTCCCCTCTCCAGCAGAAAAGAAAACATAAAACAGAGAGAGAGAGAGAGAGAGAGAGAGAGAGAAAAAGTTGTTTAAAAGCAACAGCCAACAACTAACAACGAACAGCAGCATAAAACAAATATGACAACAAACCTGTTGCCGCAGACGCCCCGCCCCAACTGACCCAGGCCAAGTTGGCTGTCATTATTAACGTGTCATAAATCAAAAACTTGTAACTTGTTGCCAACTTATTTGCATGTCTGCTGCCACAACACTAAACTAAACTAAACTAAAGTCATCTAAAGCTGTATTTGGATTTGTTTCTTTCCAACGTTTAACAATTTCAAGTTCTTTTCAACAACAAATTTTCTGCTATTGAAGTTGCCCAGGCAGATTAATTGCGCATACGCAGCGTGTGTCCAATGCTCAATGGACATGCGAGAGAATTAGCTAAATATGATTGATGATGATAGCTGCATACGTCAATTGCAATAGCCAAAGTGCTTAATGCATTTAAGTGCGAGTATTCAACATTCATTCCAGAATACTCCCTCGTAGTCCAGCCTAATGATATGCTAAATTTGACAGGCCAAGTAAATGAGTAGCAAATTCGTTTTGTTGGCCATTTTCCATTTTGGTTATTCATTGGCATTTTAAAGCAAACGCCTAAAATTATGCCAGCCGCAGGCTTCATTGACGGACCAGCGTCATCGTCTCTTTTGGCCATAGACCCAACTCAGACCCGAAAGGGAACCCAAACCCAAACGCAAACCCGAAGCAAGAAACCAAACCCCAAGACGCGGCGGCCTGTCTTGAACGCTAAAAACAATTAGTATGACAATTTATCATATGCCCGCAGCCAAATGATTTATGAACGCACAGGCTGCCATACTACCAATACAACAGCAACAGCAACAGCAACAACAACAGCAGCAACTTGCCACATTTTTTGGCCCACGCGCTTTTTGTGTATGCCGCATTTTTATTTGTTTTTGCGGGTGCGTCCGATGTTTGCTCATTTCCTTCCTTCCTTTGCATTTGCTGCTTGCCGTTGCGCAATTTATAGTTAATAAACATTTCCGACAACACAAAACTTTTACGCGTCTTTTCGATATACGCCCACCTAAAAGGAAGAAAATCGCTCAATAAGTAAAGTCCTTTCCATTCACATTACATTGTCAATTTGCTGCACATTTAAAGGACATTTCACGTGAATAACTAAGGCCGCTTTGTGCCTCGTTTTTATTCTATTTTTATACAAAAATATTTATGTTTTTAAACAAGAATTACGTAGGCCCGACGCAGGTGATTGATTAGATCTGTAGCTCAAGTTCGTAATGGAAGCTTTCATTTATTTAAAAATCATTATTTTTGGTTTAAAAATACGAATTAAAGCACATCAGTTGCCCACTTCCTGATGCCCAAAATTACCATCAGCTATGACATTCCAGAACACCCACGGATGTTCCTTTTAGTGTCGTTTCGCTTGACGCCCAAGCATAATTCAATTTTGTGGCCAATATTTCCTGCCTTTCCGCCAATCCCCCACAAGAACTCAGTTAAGCAGCATATTACACGCTTGTTGTGGCATATTAATTGGCTTTAATTAATTATATTTTGGGTGCATGTCCTGACGGTGACCGGCTAAAATAGTGCTGCATAATTCATTGGGTTTGGCCATATTAAGCAAACACTTGCTAACGTGTACATAAACAAAAAACCAGCCACAGAACACAAGTGTGTCTCAGCAGGAGCAAAAAAACTTTTCGCCTGATTGGTAAATAAAATGGCTGAAACTTTAGAAAAAAAGCTAAGGCAGTGGAGAGTAAACCTATCAAGACAAGCGAAAAAGCTTACAGAAGCTGTTCTGTAGAGTTTCAACTGCCGGTTCGAGGCCAAGCTGATTATTAAAGCTTTTTATAAGCTGCACATTGTTTTAATGAGATTGTAGTTGTGTGGGCACACATACATACATATATGTGCCAGCTTATTTTAATTGTGTCTGTTTAGTTTTTTTGTATTGTATTGAAAGCCAAATTTTTTTTAAATTTTCTGTTGTATTTCAAAGCCGGCTCAAAGCTCCTTTTTAATGTAATTTTTTTTTATTTTGCGAATTTATTTAAATTTAAGCTATTAGAACAGGAATGAGGAACTCAAAGCGATTCATATTTCTGTTTCGATTCATTTTCGAATACCAACAAGTAAATTACAAACAGAAATAATTAAAAAAATTATATTTATTTAAAACTTTTTAAAGAACTGAGGACAAATAAACAAAGAAATTAAAGCATTTGGAGGCGATTTAATTTATCGCTCTGCAGAAAATTCAGAATCGAAACAGTTTTGGATCTCAGACTGACTTTTCGGTTCCAAAAGCATCCATTCAGCTCACCGATATTAATTAATTTAATGTAGCGATTTCCGGTTCCGGTTCTGAGTTTCAAACAGTTTATTTCTGTAGACAGCTCCGATCTGGTTACGTTTTAGTTCCCTGCTTTATATTGTTTTACAGAGAGAATGAATTGAATCCTTTCCTAACAAAATAATGTTATTCTCTTTTGATCTGTTCAGAATAAAAAATGCATTTCTTGCCGTTTTCCAACTTTTATTTACAAAATTAAATTGATTTATTTTCCTTGTCCATTACATGAAAATTGAAGAAGCGAAATAATACTGTTTTTTTTTTTTCTGTTTTTTCTTTTTAAAGTAACAAAGAAGTTTTCAAATTAACGCCAAATGGGAAATGAAAAATAGCGAAAATATCCTGTTTTTCAGTGTGTGTGTGTGTGTGTGTGTGTTTAACATCTATTTTAGATATTGACGTGTATTTGTGTAGGTATTAAGTGTATAGTATCTACAACATCAAAGATATAACTTTACATCAATATAATTCCGATGATATATCATAGTATGTATAGTTTATACATGTATATATAGATGTAATCATGTATTTATTTAGATATATGTACTCGTATATAGCCACTGCATTTTTGTATATTTATTGTATATATATATATGTATATATATATATATATATGTTTGTGTGTATATATAATATTTATGTCTCGCTTTCGGCTTAACGTCAACGTCGCTTTTGGTTAATTGGTAATAATTACACACGTTATGTACTGCATATATATTTAAATAGGTTTCTTTAAGTATACCCTTCCTTTGCACTTTAACCAATGAACTTTAACAATGTGCTTTAATATATATAGATATATATAGATATATATATATGTATGTATATATTTATGTATATATCGCTTGTGTACTAAACAAACATGTGACACACTCAGCACTCCACTCAAATACTTTGCACTTGTACTATTTAATATATTTTTACTCCATTTAATTCCATAATAAACAATTTTTTAATGCTTTGTTATTATTATTTCTTTGGCCCCCGAAATAAACTGAAAACTCTGCGTATGTAAATGCAATTTACATGCACGAATGCAAATGAATAAACCATAATAATAATAGTAATAATAATAGTAATATAAATAAAAGTAAGAGTACTTATTTAGAGGTTCTCTTGGAAGCAGTTTCTCCACCATTTAAATTCAACATTTTATGTTAATATTGTATACAGAAATTAAAATAGCTTTCGAATATTTAAGCTAGATTATTTGTTAGAGTCTAAGAGCATAGGACACAGTTTTACATATATATATATATGTGTATGTATGTATATATATATATGTATATATATAAGGTATGTATATAAGGTAGGTAGATATAGTATAGTACATTTAAAATACATTTTAAGTTGATTTTGTTGAGAAAAAGTTGCACGTACTCAATGATTCAATGATCCCCTCGCTCTGTCGCTCAAATACTAGAGTAATACACGTATGCTATACCTGTTTCAAATAAATCTTCTTGCTGCTTATCATTGATAGTTTTCTACGGATTTCGATTTTCCATTGTTTTTCTAAGTTTTCACTACTTGCATTATGCGAAAATTGTTAGAGTTGTTGCCTTGAATATCTAAAAAAAAATGTGCGTTTTGGAAAATTTTCACAATTTACTATTTATTTGCATCTAAGCGAAATGAAAAGTTCTGCTGAGTTTTCCTTGCTGCGACACCCTGGGTGTTAAGTAATCAGCTCATCATTAAATTAATTAACTAAGGGAAATGCTTTAACTTCAAAAACCGAAAATCGACTGAACTTTGAGCTCATATCCTTTTCGATGGCAAAAAATTCTGAAAAGATTTATGGAATGTTTTCGAATGAGGAACTAAACGCTAAATTAACTCTCAATCAATCCCATTTAAAACAAAACACAGCCAGCACACTTCTTGTACTTCTTCATACTATAAACTCAAGGATAATAAAAGCCAAGGTGCCTAATGGACGACATCGCTCATGGACTCCTCTTTACCACATCTCTGCCTCTTCCGGTTTACTTCATCTTCTTATCCTCGTGCGCTTTCTTAACAATTGCCAACTTCGAGTGCGGTGAGGAAGGTGAAAGAGTGCGATAAGGTGCCTCCTTTGTGCCATGCAGCACCAGAGACCATTCCACCAAGTGTCCAATGCGCGTTTGAGCGGAATTAAAGCGTGCCTGGAATGTATGGAATATGAAACGATTAAGATTCCAATCTTACTTTTTCTCAGCTAATATTAGTTACCTCCAGTTTCCATGTGCCCTGCGGATACTCGCCCCAAGAGTGGGTGGTCATGAAGGGCCATTTGGTGAAGCCATCGCGATGGTCATCGTCATTGGCGCGTCGTGATAGAATCATGGATCTAGAGAGCGCAAAGTCGATTAAGAAAATGTGGATTTTCTAATGTGAATTTACGTACTTGGTGCCCATGGGAGAGGTAAGGAACAGCTCCAAGTCGCCGCGTCGCGAAGCATTGGCCGTGATGACCGCCTGCACGTGCTCCAAATAATTCACTTCCGTATCGCTGCCCTTGCAAGCATCCGTTTTAATTTCCCAGAAAAGCGAGCGACCCATTATTATTGGCCTGCACATAATAATAAAGTGGAGCAAGGGTTTAACTCGAGGGTTACTCGTAAAACCGTATTCAAAATAATCCACTTACTGTGCCTTGTTAATCTCGCCCGCCTCACAGTGATAGCGTGCTGGCACCGAGTGCCACTGCTTGGACAGGGTCACCATGGCACCCGCATCGAGCACACCGAACCCAAAGAGGTGATTGAACTCCAGGCCAACGCCGTTCATTGTCCAGTAAAATCGGTTCTTGGCATCGAACAACGAATTGCGTTTTGATGTCAGCACAGTCAGATGCTGAATATCGCGCCAAGTCAGCTGAGGGCTGTATTTTTGTTTGGCCAAATTGGAATTAAGATTTGCATAAATTTGTGTTTAAAAGCAACTGCAAGGGTGCTCCATAGCCGAGAGTGCTCGACTAGACGATACTCTGTAACCTAGCAAGCAATCCTCCTACAGTTTTCACTACTCGGCGGTGGAATTACCCAAAGTCCCAAAGTATGTCTCCAAATATCTACTTTGAATATGGTCTGCGATATTATCCGTGAAAGGAAGGATATCTAAGCATCTATGTCAGACAAACTAAGATAAATATTTGAATCCACTTCTCAAGTAATCAAAGATATATATACTACTTTATCAACACCAAGGCTGACTGCTTGAACAGATTACAGAGAGCTACTCGGCCCTAGTTTCATACAGATTACAGGGTATTGCTGAAATAAGAGCAAATCCCAGCAGCTGTGTGTGGTATCCACTTACTTTGCCTCCAAGGCCAACGCAAAGACGCCTGCAGCTTCGGGTGCCGCAGCACTGGTGCCCGAGTGGGTTGTTGTACATTTGCCATAGAGGTCAGTGGTGGCCACGCCAGTATTGGGATCCTTGGCACCATTGCTGAATGTCGATGCCAGTGTGGAGCTGCAGCTTTCATCATAGTGAGCGTTCTGGCCATCGTTGATGGCGCTATTAATGGATATGGTCCACATGGAGGCGGCATAGCCATCACAGTTGCAGTCATCCTCCTCGCCGCCATCACCAGAGGCCCAGACATAGATGTTGCCCAAACCATTGCGTCCCTGTGGGTGGCCAGTAATTAATGACTCTGTATGCAGCAGCTAAGGGGCTAAGCATTAGATTACCTCATTGACACCCTGGACAATGGCACGCATGGTGGCATTGCGCGGCCCATCGACCGTCTTGCCATCATCCGTGGGACCCCAGGAGGCGCTGTATATATGTATTTTGTGAGGCTCATGGCCCATAGAGTTGGCTTCGATTAGGTCGGTCATATAGGGCTGATCCAGCATGCGTATGCCTGTGGAGAGCCGATAAGTATGCATTAATCTTAATGGAGGAAATTATAAATCAATATTTATAGTCGTCATTCAGCTGTCGTACGCTTTATAGCAATCATAAAAATGCAACACGCCCCAAAGATTTATCGAATATTTCCGATTTTCACTTGATATTTCCCAGTCGTGCTATAAAAATGACAGATAACATTGCCGGATTTATGTGCACACTTGTTGATATTGCTCATGCGCTTGCAATCTCCTCTGGCTTCAATTGAATTTCAAATATAAATTTCAACTCAATTTATTGGACAAGTCAATTTTTCATATTTCCGCAACGCTGCGTATACGTGATGCAATTCATGAAGCGGCAACTATATAGGAGAACGCACACAATTAATCCGCCGCCCATTTCGACAGTGGCTACACGCTGTATGTGCACCACTCGTACCTGTTGGAGCCCGCTCTCCCGCCTTCTTGCAGCCCGCCTTGCTAAAGCCACTTACCTGCGATTTTGCTGTCATAAGCAACGCCCACGCCGCAAATTCCATTATCTCTGGCAGCAGCCACTTCGCCAGCGCAGCGTGTTCCATGGCTGAGAAGGAGCCAGGTGGTGGTAGAGGGTATGGGAAAGCAGATCATAAATATGTTAGTCAGATTCATGGCATTTGTGTGTGCGTCTGTCTGTCTGTCTGTCTGTCTGTGTGTATAGTGCTGTGTGTAGGGGCTGCTTTCCACCCATATTCCATTGTGCAATAAATGTGATAAGCAGCCAAGCAGAAAAGACAAACAACAACTTTGGCAAGAATACCCTTGAATTTCTAACTGGTTTCGGTATATAAAGTGGAAAAAGTAAATAACGAGATGAACGACAAACAATTAAAAACAATATAAAACAAACAAGGTGAGCCACAAAAAAAAAGGAAACTTTAAATAATGAAAAAACTTTTGCAAATTGCTTTTTTCGGAATTTCGCAACTGAAAAATTGCAACTCTTATATTATATTGGCCACATCATCACACACATTTTTTATTTGCTTTTTATACCCTCTCTCTTTGCGGCACTTATGAGTACCGTATAAGCCACGAAAAGGAGCTTAAAACTTCCCATTACTCACCTGTTAAACCAATCATCAGTATAGCGTGGATAGGGGAATGGATCATTGCTGCTGAAGTCATAGCTGGCCTCGGCATTCTGTGTAATAAAATGAGGTAAAGGTGAAAGGGGGGATATCAGTTAGTTGCCCAGATGCCACAACTAGTTAGCTGGTTTGCTGGTGTGGGTTTTAAGTGCAATTTGTTGTCTCATCACAATTAATCTATGTACACACAAAAGCTAATAACATTTTGATGTTCTGAGCCTTATTCACTGGTATTGCTTCAACGAAACTGTTATGATGCCTCTTCAGAATGGGAAAATCACTTTTAGTACTCCTTGCTTAGTATAAAAATACAAATAATGCCTAGTTCCTTCTAAGGACTAACTAGAGAGTTGGTCTGACTCAGTAATAAGGTCTTAAGATTATTATAAGCTAAATTATGGCATTCACTTCTGTATTAAACTAGTTCAGAAAACATAAGAATTCATATTCAAAAAATTTACTTTTAATAACCTAATATGTATTTCAAAAAAAGACGTTTTTTTCTAAACAGGTTTTCATATAAAGAAGTCAACTTTTCTCTATCAGTTTCAAACGGGAATATATTAAAAATGGAGTATTTTTATTGTAAGAACTCGATATTTTCTTGATGTTGCTATTAACAATAATTGAAAGGGCTTAAAAAAAACGCTACTTTTCATACTTCTGAGAGCGTCCGCATGGAATGACTGAACATTTTTTAGTGGATCCATAAAAATGTTGATGGAAAAATATATTTCAGTAGATCTAAAAAATGCACTAAAGTAGATTTTACTTCTAAATAAATATTCAGTTGAACTAAAAGTGTCAATAAAACCACATTTATAGCCGCCCACACTTGAACTCTAACCGGATATTGAGTGCTTTTGTGAAGAGATCCAATCCCTTTTTCGATTTTAATAAAAGTTATCCTATTGATTTTTGCAGCTGCCATAAAACAGTTTCCAGCATGAAGAGACTTTCTCTATGGAGAAACTTAATTAAACCGAACTGCAGCTGATGAGAAAGATTCACAAATAGCATTTGGAGTGCGGTCATCTGACCATAGCACTCAGTAAATACAATTTGGAAATGAATTGAACAAACCAGACAAATGGATTTTCTGGCATTTTGAGTGCCTTTTTGTAGTATCATATCCTCATAGTTACTTACATAATTGAATTTGAGGTCCGGATGCATATAGTCCACGCCTGAATATACAGCAAAGAGAAACAGAGAGAGGGAAAGGGAAGGGGAAGGAGAATTATTGCGTATAAACCGATGATGAGGAGGAGCATGTTACATACCATCATCCATAATAGCCGTAGTCACGTTTTTGCCCGTAATACCTTGGGCCCAGGCAGCCTGCACATTGAGATCCAGACGCACCTTTCCACCATTCTGTCCGGTGTTCTTCAAATACCATTGCATGGGAAAATATGGATCTGTAGGCTCAATATCAACACTATTAGGTTCGCCCAGTGTGGCTGCATAATGAAGGCCATGTATAGCCGGCACAGCCGGACGCAGTCCGCGCTTAACACGTCTAAAACCCGGCTGTTGTACGGCCGTGTGTACCTGATAAAACGAGAAATACTCATATTAAATGTATCAATAATAAAATGCCAGCTGTCAACAGCTGTCTAACTGCTAAAGCTATGCACTTCCCCCCATCATCATTCTGGCCATCATCTGGGTCAATGTTATGCATACGTGTCAGTCTGATATGTTAATTTTGTATATGCTCGTTGAAAGAGGGCAAATAGGATTCAGTTCTACTCAGTTCGAGTTCAGTTCTAGTTCTATTTTGGGGCTTGGGACACTGTCAACTGCTTGTTGACAAAGCAAATCAAACCAAACAATGTTTAAAATTTACATTTTTTGCATGTCCTTTTGTCATTCTATTTATTGTTTGCATCCTGCATTTTGAATAGTAATTATCGACAATGGCCCACTGTCACGTTCCATGCAAACGGACATGTGTCCAGCTGCAACGCAATCAATGTGGTTTCCACAGTGTTCGACTCTGACAGGAATACAATTTGCCAACTGATTGCAGAGTTGCCTACGGAAACGAAGCTCTCCTGTCTGTCTCTCTGTCTGTCCGTCCATCCGTCCGTCCGTCCAACTGAACTCTGGCATTTCGCATCGGCTACAATTGCCAACAGTCTACAAATTTCAAGTAGACTAAGTTACCATTTCTCATGGCCACGACTTTCACTAGAGATGAGGGAGTCATATCTCTTTCATTAGAGATGAGCGAGTAATATCTCTTAATGCTTTCGATATAAGAAAGTATGATTAAATGTACTCATTTATATAATTATATTAAAAAATATAGAAAATAAAAGCACTGTCTTTCATTTATATCTCATTGATTTTTTATCTGATTATATTTTCATCCTAAAAAGCAGATTGGTAACCTTAATTGTTTCCAAAAGTAGTTAAAAAAGAAACCGAGAAATGAGATATATTTCTGCTTATTTCATGGATGCCTATGAAAGTGAAAACTTTCGTTATCGATACATTTATTTATCATAATTTTTATTGGCTAACGAAATCGATAATTCTTTGCAATTTATGCCTAAGCTAACCTTTAAAAATTACTCATTTTTTAATTAAAATTAAAGCTCAATTTAAGTACTTAAAAAAATTTAAAGCAATTAAATTCTAAGCTTAAAAAAGGTTGTATTTTTATATAAAATATTTGTTATATTTTTAAGTATACAAAAGTTTTTTCTGATGAATAATCAAATCAACTTTTCTCTAGCTCAATAAAATGTGGATTGAAGAATATTTTATTAATTATTTCCATCCTTTTAATGGACTTCTTGTTGATATTGTGACTATGATTATTAATCTTAATATTCAGTCACAGTTCCCAGTCACAATCAGAGTCACAGGTATGTTTTATTTTGTGCTCATCTCTAGTTTAAAGTAATACTCACCGAGGGATGGCTTTTGAGGGCGCGCGTGTGCGTCAGGCTGCGACGTGAGCGGGCATGCGGTAGAGTCCTGTGCTTGAAATGATACTCATGTCCATCAGTGCCTACCAGCTGTACGGAGAGTGGAAGTAGAAGAGCAGAAATAAAGCAGAGTAGTAGCATTTCATTACATAGATATCAGCACACTCATTCTAATTGAGCTTAACACATTAATTCCCTTCCCCCTGCCCGGCTCTTGTACTAGCTGCGTCAACCATAATTGAGCCGTAATTGACTTTAGCTGGGCTATTCCCTAACCGTCTTATATATATCCTTCTATACATGTGTATGTGTGTATATATATTCAGTGTGCGTGTGTGCTTGTGTGTGCCTATAATTGCGTTTTAAATTGCAAGTCATGGGCATCATCTTCCAAGGCAGCAAACGGCACCAACAACTTCATCATTATTATTATTAGCCGTCCTTGGATAGGCTTTTGGTAAATAGAGAGTTTACAGCTTTGCTTTCTAGTTATTTTCCATTTTGCCCCAATGCAATTCCAATAAATAGCATATCAGGTTACACACGATATTCGTTGGAGGCAAACACCATCAGCCCTCAGCCCAACGCCCTGTTCCCCCTCCCCTATGTAACCCAAGCCCCAACAACTTTTCACTTTACCCAACTCTGACAGCTCCTGCCAACTGGTCGTGTTGGGCGCAGTTGAAAAAAAAAGCCTAGAATTTATGTCATGTCTGATATTAGGCAAGAAATAAATATGCTTTTTATAAGGGGAATACACAAACTTGTTGCTCAGCAATGGAAATTTATTTCACATTTTCCGTTGAACTATTTTCAGGCAGAAATGTTGGGAGGTTCCATAGAAATTGCATAATATTTCCTATTAAAAATTTGTGTTTTGTTAAAGAGTAAAATTAGAGAATAGTTCTATATTATTTTTACTATTTTACTGTATCTCTTCTAACCCAAAAATATATAAATTATGTATATAAAACTTGTATTCTTTCCATTAGTTTTTTTATCCCAGATTCCTAAATTTTGGTTTTTAGCCTGCTGTTTATTTAGTGCTGCAGAGCCCTGTTAACTATAATTAGCAACTCGAGCTCAAGTTGAACAGCTGTTAAGCATTTTATCATTCCATTCTAATCTCTTTGGTATCTACTTAAATTCCAACAAACTCTGCACAATTAGCAGTCGCCTAAAAGTATGCAGCGATTATTTTTATACTCTGAAAGCTATCAGAAAAAGCTTTGGAAATAAGCAGGCTTATTAAACTATGAACACTCTTAATACTCTACCATTACAAACACAAAAAATCCTTTAAGTAGCTTGCAAAAACTTGAAGCTTTTCTTATAATTCAGACAAGTTGATCAGCTGCATCTTGATAGCTAAAAATAGTCTCTAAGAGTATTAATATCTTCGGTATAATTCCCGTCTTAAGTCTTTACTCAATTTATTTATTTATTTTAAGAAAATAATCTTAGAAACTTGCTGCAGTCTAAGCAAGTTAAGTGTATTTCCTTAGAGCTTAAGCCACATAAATAGCTAAGAACCGGCTGTTAGTGAACGATTGTTCTTTGCCTGCTCATAAAAGGATGAAATCCTTTATTTATTTATGCATTTCAATGTTTGCGAGTTTCAATTAAAGTTAGCAAACCAAAAGCATTTCGTTCAATTTCGAAAATAAAACGAAAAAATTATGTATGCATAATTTGAGGAGCAGAAACAAAGCAGAAGAAGGAACAAATTTTTATAGTGCTTTCAAATTATGCTTAACTCTTATATTTCTCATATTTTATGTAGAATACTTTCTCATGCAAATCACCATATTTTAGCTTGTTGTACTCCTACCAAAGCAAATTGATTGGCAAAAACGAAGGAAAAAAAAAAGTTAAAGAGATGTAAAAATGAAATGTCTGCCAACAAAGGATTCACTTATTATTCATGAAATTTTTGGTGGGCCACGTCAGCAGCTCTGCTGTGGTGTCCAGGGCCAAAACGGGACACGCGAGTCACTCAAACCGCAGCTGGCTCTCAAGTTTATTTAGGCCAAATTAGGAAAAAAGCACCAGCACCAGCACCAGCACCAGCAAAGGCAACGGGAATGACAATAGACAACAGAGACCGGAGACTGTGGCCTGAAGGGCCATCAATCCATTGAGGTTTGTCAATCATAAGCCGCTGGCAGTTTGTCAATAATCTAGGCTCGTTCTCGTTGAGGAGGGGTTCGTCTATTTTTATGCCCTGTTAATTTGTGCGTTAAGTATGCTGGGTACTGCAACAGCTGGCCCAGCTTTTAGTTGTTGCCAAGTTAATAAAAACACATTGCGCATACGCACAGTGGGCGCATATATATATATATAAATTAATAAGGCAACAAACAAACTAATCCCAGCAGCCACATGCGGCTAAATTGAGCGCATATTTTTAGCTTTTTTTTTTTCTTTTCGTATAATTTTTGCATTATTTCTAATAAACGAAACATATGGCAAAAGCAGCGAAAAAAGCAGCGTACAAAAACAAATAAATAAAACTTGACTCCTGGACAGAGCGAGTGGGTTGAGCAAAACAAAAATAACCCTACAATATACAAAAGGCAGCTCCACTTAATGCAGTCATTCTTGTTGCCAGTGCTGTGAGTGAGTGTGTGTTTGTGCGGGTGTGTGTGTGAGTGTATGCGGGTGTGCGGGTGTATATGTAGTACACATTGTATTATAAATATTGTGTGTCACGGCGGGTGATAACGCGGACAGCAGCCGGCAGCAGCAGCAGCTCGAAGTGCGAGAGAGCAAAGCAAAGTCAGGCTAGGCGAGCAGACAGACACTTCATGTGACATGTGGCCCCTTCACCCATTCCTGGCCATCGCCTTGCCCCACAAACGACTCCGTGTGAGACACTTGAGTTAAAGCAACACCTACGCTCATTTAGCACCATTTGTACCCACTGTGTGTGTTTGTGTGTGTGTGGTGTACTTGTGTGCGTGTGTGTGAACTTGCCAAAATGGCGCACATAATAAATTTCATTTATCGCCGACCATAGTTTATAACTAATTGTGAGTATATTCGAGCCAGCACAGCGCCACTTGTTGCCACACACAGCACATAATGAAGTATGCAAATTTTGCATGCCCAGCAACAGTATCAAAGCCTGTGTATTTACATCACAGATCATCCTGCCATCTCCTGCTATACAGCTGTATCCTGCGAGCGTGGGCGACGCTGTGGACTCTCTAGCATGTAGCCATATATGACACGTCATCTCTCAAGCGCTGTCAACTGCAGAAATTTATGGATTTTCATTCAAAGCTGGCAGAAAATAAAGAATGTGCCGCCAACAAACAGCAAACAGTAACTAAAAACAAGTAAGAAATCATTCTAGTGGGGGTTACTCGACAGGCGAATACTCTATATTTGGGGTCTTATAAACCCGACCGGCAGTTGAATGGAGGCCTCTTTGGTATTCCTAATTTACTTCGATTAACTACGATAAGTCCACTTTTCCTCGGATTGCTGGACTACGGAGGAAATAAACTTGATCTGAGTATGGACTACGAAATTGTGTCTCTCCAGCTCTCACATATGAATGGAAATATGAAAGGAAGACGATCGAAAAAGGAAGATAGAAGAACATGACTAGATTGGCTCAGGTGGTGATCTTCTACAACGATATATAAATTGTATTGGCTAGAATACGCCTTCTTCAGCCTGTTAAATGTATTTGACGCAAGCTTAATATAGAAGCGCAGCATACCCTTTAAAGAGTGTCAAAAAAGGTCAATTGCTGCAGCTGAAGAGAACTGTGTAGAGAGAAATAAATATTTTTCCCTTACTACATAAACTATTAAAAATATTTTGACACTGGTTGCCTTTTGTTCAAATAGAAAGAAAATTTTAATCAATTTTATTGAAGACTTAAAAACAAAAGTACCAATTCAAATTGATAGTTAAAAAATCGAAAAAATGTTATCTATTTAGAATGGAATTTAAATTACCTTAACGTATTATTTTCTGAGTTTTGTTTATGTATTTTGGTTAGCTCTTTAGAGAGAGAAAGCCATGCATTGCAGTTGGTCTTTTTGTGAGGCTAACAGCTCAAATAAGCCAACAACAAAGAGCTTAAAGTCGACCATATGCAAAGCTCTTTGATGCGAGTATTCTCGGTCAAAGGATACTCCATTTGCATTTGTTGTTTTTGTATTTCAATGCATTTTACTCGTATCTAATTAACCAGACCAAAAGCTAGCTTTGTGTTTGTGGAACCCACAAAGACAAAAGAGATTTCTAGGGGCTTAAAGCAATGCCAAAATGTCAACTATTTTGAAAGTAGTATGAAATACCTTAAAGCTAATCAGACAAACTTTTTCACATAGATTTCTGAACTAAAGTACACAAAAGAGAAGTATATTTCCAAAGTACTTAAGCCAATTTTAAAGAACGATCAAATTTGAGTTGTTTGCATTCTGAACTGTGCTTAAAAAATTGCTAGCCAAGTTTGAAATGAAATCAAAACGTTAAAACAGCTCAAAAGAGTTGCAACAGTTTTGACGGATTTTAAGGTCAGTACGGATTAAAATTAATTGCATTTCATTTCATTTTATATATCAAAATGAACTACAAGCCCAGCACATTAGTTGCCATTATCCATGAAATGATTCATTAATTTGTGCGAGTATTCAGCTGAAAAGTAGGCAACATCCATTTTCATTATGCAACGTGTGTGTTGGCCATTATCTCATGCTATTTATGTGTGTTACACAACTAAAGTTAAAACCATTTATCAAAATGCCACTGGGCGCGGTCAGAGCCAGAGTAACAATGTGACAGCCTCTTCATCCATTCAGTGTTTCACTGGCTGGCTCACTGGACTGTCACATTCAGCAAGTCTTTATCAGTGGCTGAGTTCCATTATCAATTTAACTAGTAGCATTTCCTGGAAGCGACTACAGCCAGGCACAGTAGTCGATACATAACAATACATAAAATATATACTATAAATATGTATATAAACATATATATATATATATATATGAAAGCATGAATCGATAGATAGATAAAAGGTTCTAGTTACGTGCAAGGTGATTATTGTTGTACCTTGTACAGTAGCTACTAAACAATTTTATATGCTTGTATTCAAATATCTTCCGGCTTTTCATTCGATATCAAAGAGTAAGCTGCATGTGTGCAATAAGAGTAGAAGTAAGAGAATAGTAAGAGAACTAAAGCCTGCTCCAAAACCCACTTTTTAAATGGAT
The DNA here is from genome assembly GCA_018150835.1 of Drosophila repletoides. NCBI lineage: Eukaryota > Metazoa > Arthropoda > Insecta > Diptera > Drosophilidae > Drosophila > Drosophila repletoides. Next base: position 7,441,985 of record JAECWQ010000100.1, read on the forward strand.
TCCACTGAAAAAAGCTTACCTTGGGATGCCTTAAAATATAATATATGATGCAGCAAGAGATTTCCTCTATGCCTTGCATCAAAAAGTATGCTATGGAATTATGGAATGTGCTCTTCAGAACAGGTTGAATCATAGAACTTTTCTAGGCATAAGTGCAGCTGTACTCTGCCATATTTGCAGTGCATTTTTTTATAGAGTTACTCCGAACACACACAGTCAATTGCAGCAGTTGAGTATTACAAACAAAAGCAATTATAAAGGCTTATCATAATAATGCACACCTTATCAATCAACCATAAATCAGAAAACTTTCAATTTTTATATGATATTTGTTGGCCTTATCGCTGTTGGTAGCAAAGGGCAAATCATGGCAGTAGCCCACTGGTGTGTGTGTTTTTATTTTGTGAGTCCTATAAAATTTAATTTAAAAACTGCCAACATATGCGACCCAAACAGAGAGGCAGCTGTCTTTTTACAATGCATACATAGAAATATTGATTGGTAGCTGGGTAAGCTATGTAAATCCAGGCAGCAATAAGCGGCATGTAAATTTCTTTTTAAAGAAGCAAATGGAAAATAAAACAAAATCATGTCAGAGAGATGGAAACGCGCTTCGCTGGGGCAGGTGCCAAATGAGAGAAATGCAAATTAATGCCACGAACTGCTGAATAATTCAACAGGATGCGGCGCGAAAGCAGCAAAAACAAACAGCAGTCATGGCTAATAAGCTTTGATTGAGGCTTTTGGCATGTGCCACTCATTGTCCTGGATGATTCAGCTTTGATTTGTTGGCTCCAGCTTAGCAGGCGAGTTAGCTGCAGAAGTTGTTTACGTCAGCCACTCAGTCCATAGGAGAAATGGAAAAAGTTTTTGCAAAATGAATTTGTGACAATCAAGCGAAGTTCCACCACTTTAAATTCGTATAACAGACTCTATAATAGTTGTTGTAGAAACTACTGAACATGACAATCAATTCAACAAGTGGTTACCCCAGCTCAGCAGCCAAACAACAAGGCAACTTTTTAATTAAAAATTTGCTGTGAGGGCTGTTGACGGTTTATATATGTAAATGTTGACACCGTTAGCATGGCAACATAAATTTCACTATGCAACTGGGTCAAATGTAAGCCCAACTAAAGGCCACCAACAACAATCAATAGTTGGCTTGTTGTGAATAAGATAGGGTATAGGGTTGGTCGGACACCCCATCCCCAGTCCATCATAAGTCCGCATAATTCCGCTTGCTATTTGGAGCAAAGATGAAGCAAAATAATTATCTAGCGCACTTTGTTGACATTGACATGCTGCTCGTTGGTCGCATGCTGCGTATGCGTGATTTTCTCTTCTACCAACAGTAGTAGCCAACAGTTGGCATTAAATAAACATTCCATGCCACTTCTGTTCTGTCTGCCTGGCTGACTGCCGGCCTCCCTGCCAGCCTGCTGGGTAATTAAATTTAATGATTTTATCTAATTTTCTTGCCTGTGCCCCAAACAATTTCATTGAAATGTAATTTGCCGCATGGCAAACAAAACTTTTTCGTCTGCACTTTGACATTTACTAAGTGCCGCACGCAACTGGCAATGTTTATAAAAAAATGTAATGTGAAAAGCATTAACAAGGCTCAGTAAATCGAGCCTAATCGACTAACTGATACTCTGTATTGGCTACTAGTGAATAAATCCTTGAATAAACTGCCTCAAGTCACAAGAGCTTAGATCGACTTTTATCTAATTAAACTGGCTTTTAAATTATATACTCAGCTAAATGAATGATGAATTGATAACTTAATTGTAAGCTTCAGTTATCCATAGTAAATTGGCAATTAAATTTGATATTTCAGCATTGAATGACGCAAAACAAGTTTGTGGCTGTGTTATTAATAGAAAGTTATACAAAAACAAAACAAAGCAGAAAAAAAAGACATTCTACGGAAATTAAAAGCTTAAAATTTATGACTAAGCTAATGAAAATAGTTTGCCCTCTTTCCTGGCAATTAGCAGGGATAGAGATAGAGATAGAGATACGAACCCAAAAACTTTTTAATAAGCATTAGTGCTAAATTAGGATCCTTCTTTGCTGGTGTTAAATTTGCATTCATCTATATTTAAAATGATACTGACATAAAATGATACCCGATATGCTAAGCGAGAAGCTTGCAAATATTTGCCAAAAAGTTGGCTTTCCATTAAAGTTTGCCAAGTTCAGACCATAAAATAAAGCACAAATGAGCCATGAATAAAAAAGTTTGCGAGACGCAGATTGGTACAGGTAAAGGACACATTTATTAAGAGACTTTTTTTGAACTTCCTATATAATATATATTCCATGGGAGGCTGCTGAATATGTCAAAATAGTTAACACTAGATAGAGAGCTTAAATCTGCGTAAATAATTGGCAATGGAACACTAAGCCTTTGCCTGAGCCAACTCAGAAAAGCAATTTATATAAAAAGCATCAAATTCACCACTGTTCAGCAATGTTTCGAGCTTCGTAAGGATTCTAAAAATAAATAAAAATGAATACGCATCGATTCAACGCTGCGTATACTTGATCAAGTTTTGTGTGTGCGCTTTGTTGCCATTCTTGTTGAATAGATTGTGTGCCTGCGGTTCTCCTTTTCCTTTTTTTTTCTTTTTTCTTGGAGATTTCTGTTATTCGTATCCTAGTGGTAGTCCTTTTGTTTGTCTTTTATATGCCAACATATGTTATTTTGCCTTGAGTTACAAATTGCTAGCAAATGTTCGTGCCGTTAATTTGCAAGCTGGCAAAGGAAAGGCCACAGAATTTTGTAAACTCGTTTTTCATTTTGCCATAATAAATGAAATGAAAACATTCAGCGCCGGACAAGCGCATAATAAAAGCCAAAAATGTTGATGAGAAAATGAAATGAATTTGCCAATGTCAACTTCTGAGACATTTCGACCATTTTTCTTCTTCTCTTGTCCGTCCTTATACACTCATACTGCAATAATATTATTCGTGCTATTTTTATATATTGTGCCCTGATTATGCAGCAGCAGAAAAAAAATAATGAAAGCTGGAAAAGGACATAGAATGCAGAGTGCAGCTATGCATATTTAATGTACGCTGACATTTCAAAAACTTTGCGCAGTGAAACTAGGATAATTATAACATAATTATACAGCATAAAGCAGGAATGGGAATTTAATAGACCTTCTAGAAAAAAAGCTGTCATTAATTAAAAACAACGAACTACATTAAGGTGTGTGGGTGAGCTGCCAACAAGTTGTTGCTTCTGTTGTTGTGAAGGCTTTGCAAACAACAACTTAACGCTTTCTACAAGGATTTGTGGCTGTGTACCCGATGACATGCGGCCAATGGGTAGACATATTGGACAAGTGACAGACGGGTTTGTTGGCTTTATAAGTTATTACACACACCAAAAAAAAAGGGAGAAAGGGGGAAACCCATAAATACACAAAACACTTTCAATGTGCATGTTCAACGGCTCAACACACAGCCGGCTAACAGGTGGGTAGTGGGTAAAACTTTTAAGCACCACAAAGAGAAAAGTTAACAGAAAGAAAGAAAAAACGACGACTACGACAACGCTTTGAGGCATTAGGCAGGAAAACAGGAGCAGTAGCAGTAGCAGCACTTTGAGAATTTGTTAGACATTAAAGAGGAGTGGTGGGGCAGAGCAAAAAATCAGATACCATAAAATTGCACAGCCTGAAAATGTTGCGTGGGAGTTAGCCGCGTAGAGTTGGCCAGCTGCCTCGTTTTTTCTTGGGGCTTCTTCTAACCAAATCAAAAGCATATGTATTTACCAAGGCACGAAATTAACTTAAATATTTGATTATATATTTAAATTGTATGCACAGTTTGCCAGCAATATTAATCGAAATTTATGTATGAACATACGAGTATGCGAAAGTATTAGTATTTCTATCTAATGGCTGGCTAGCTACAACTAACGTTTTATTGCTGATAAGGCTATAACATCAAATGCAATAAAGTCTCAGTCCAACAGATAAAGCTCGGTGCCACTTCATACGCGGCGTTTGCGGCGTATACGCAATATCGATTTAGGCAGCTCCACAGGGCATAAGCCTATGTTATTCCCTATTCCCTGCACCCAAATTCCGTGTACGAGTTGCCTTTTTTTTCATATTGTCATATTGTGATTTTTGTTGCTAGATAGCGTTTGACGTAAGAGCAACAGATTTTTTTTCTGGTTTTTTTTTTTGGCTACAATTTTATTACTGAACGCCCCCAAATGTACTGATGGACTTTTGCTGTTTATTCGAGCTGCGAGCTGCGAGCTACAAGAGCTACAAACTGTTTGGGCATTCGGGCCGGAAATCCAGACTAAGCCAAGCCAACAGCTTTTATTAATTAAATTTGAAATGCTTAGGCTCATCAATACGAAATGTAGTTAGTTTTTTCATGAAGTATAGAAATGGTAAGGCTTTAATGCATTATTTATAAACATAAATAATTTGGCTTTTAATTGGAAAAGCATAGGAAAGTATTTCATTTTTTACTTTAAATATTGTTCTACATATTTATATATATTTAGGGATGACCTAGAGCTATAATTAAATATTTATAATAGAAGAAAAATACAGGAAAGTATTCCCTTGTCACAATAAACTTCTTCAAACAAAACTATTCAGAAAATTTGTAGGCCGAAAAGCAGAGCAAGTGCAAAATTGACCTTGAAAGCAAAAGCCTAAACTAAAAATAAACAAAAATATATACAACAATTAAGAGGCAAATGGAAGAAAAGGAAGCCACATATTTGGTAAAAATGATGAGAATATTGAGGTTAAACAGCGTCATATAGCAGCAACATAAAGAAACCAAAATGTTGCTGACAAAATCATAAAAGGAATGAGTAAGTAATGAACATGACGCTGCGAATGGCGTACATAGAAATATCTCTAAAGAAGATTACCCAAGCAAGCTGGGTTCAGCTGGTTAAATAATAAAAAAGCCGGCTTTGGAGCGAATGTCGTTGGAATAGCAACTTCTTGTTGGCTGGGTTCTAATGCCAACGCTAGAGGCTGAAAACATTCCAGGTAATGGAGTGGGCTACAAAGCATTAAGGTAAAGCAGCAGCATTCATTCAAAGCTCTGAGCTCTTTTGTGTGCACTTTCCCCAGAAATGACGAATAGAACTACTTGAGCCTTTCAAAAATAATTAAAGTAAAAATAATGTTTGAGTAAATTTAATTAGAATTAGTGAAAAGTTTTTGAAAGCTGGAATTAATGTAGATTAATTATAGCTACCAACAAGAGTCTATTGTTATGCCGACGGCAGAGAAAGGAATATTCATATCTTCTTCAGTTTAAGCATTTATTTAAATACTCAACAAAAATTATAAACTTAAAATGAAAAATAAATATACCAATAGAGATATGATGAGACAGGTTTTTAAAATCAATTTCAGGGAATAAAACAATGCCTACTATTACCACCTCCTGGAGATAAAAATAACTGAGGTTCTCAATTCAAATATGTTCCTAAATGTATGCTACATATTTTTCTATAAAATAAAAGCTCTATGGAAGCAGAATTGAGAGTAAAATTTGGATATAGTAATAGTTGTAAGACGCTTCTCAACACTTTTCTCAAACCTGCATAAAGAGCAGGCTTGAAGCCTCATTAATTACCCTCTCTTTCTGTGGCGTTGAGCGCTTTGAGAAGGCATCCATACCTCAAGGGTTTATTTACTGGTTTGCATTAAAAATAATTCCGCTTTTATGCACTTTCATTTATATATATTAAGTCAAGTCTCGCAACTGTACGTAATGTTCATGGATTGTGCAAACAGCAGTGCATAACAACCAGTTACAATTAAGGGCAGAAAATATCGTTTTTTGAGTTGAGTCGAGTTGAGTTGAGTTGTGCAATGCTCTGACGTTGTCATGGCTGCCGCAGTGCAATCAGCAGCGACCTAGACTGCAGTTCAACTGTATCTGTACCTGGATCTGTATCCATATCTTTAAATGTGTCGGTATCTGTAACTGTTTCTATGGCGCAATAAATATTAGCATAAGAAGCAGCCGACGGCGTTAAAGGTAGTCAACGTAAGCAGCCTCAATATGATTATATTTATGGGACAACTGATGCAGGCAAGCAGTCAATATCAGCTTACAAATAAGGCAGCAATTTATATAATATAGACACACATATATATATATATATATATATATATATAAAGTTAATTGGATTTAGCACCTGCTTCATATTTCTTTATTGACGCAATTCTTGACCCTGATGGAATGTTACTGACGACCAGCTGCCTAATTAAGGTGTCATGTCGAGCTAATTAATAAAAATAAGAGCGCGTACCAACTGATGCCGAACCGAACCATCCATTAAAGAACTGAGCTTTAAGCTGTACCATTTTCTTTGGGCTTTATTCAGCAATAAGAAATGGTTTTATATTGTTTTATTTCTGTTTAACACAAAATGTTTAAGACTCATTTCACATAGGAAGAGTCCTGAAGAAGCCCGTTTAATGTTTTTTCGGGGTACTGAAACCAAACCATAAACCGCTGCTACAAATTAAATTTCTCCTCTCCCCCAACAGGCCGAAGTTATGAATAAAAATGTACATAAATTATATTCATTTCATTAGAAGCCACCTTTAACCAGTCTTTTCATCAGCGCCGAATCCCTAAATAGAATCTGAGGTTTGAGACTTGCATCCTTGTTTTTATGCTAACAAATAAAAAACTTGTATTGCTTCTGCTTTTCCATTGAGGATTAAAATGCAAGCCATACTCCTATTTGTTATTTTCAAGCGTGAAGATAACAATTTCGCGAAACCAACCAAAATATTTCAAACTCCCAAATGAAACTCCAAAACTTTGCCGCCTAATTTATTAGCAACGCAGCAAGTCTTCAGTGGAAAGAAGGCTTTGAGTTTGGTTTGCGGTTTAATTTATTGAAAATATATATAAAATATGTTATTTTTAGAATATTAAGAAAAAATTACCCGTACTCTAACATTGCAGTATTTAAAAGTGGTTTGGTCAGAGGAAAGTAAACCACAAAAGGTTTGCTTAAAAGGACCTAAACAGCCCGAAGCGAACCGGTTTTCCTGGTATAAAAACTTATGAATATGAATATGAATAATGTAAGCAACAAGTGTGCATTGAATCGAACATAATAGCTGTCAAAAGCAGATGCCTAAGACGGCTGAAGTATTTTTATATTGTGTAGGCTGTCAGAAACAAATGAATTTCATGTTGTAAATGTTGTAAATCTAAAGGCGAACATGTAATATAAAAAATGTAATACCAGCTTATATATGCACTCACATTGTGTGTGTGTGTGTGTGTGTGTGTGGTTCTAGCTGTTTGTTTTGTGGTGCAATTACGGGTAGTAGTTTTGACCTTGTGCCCATTTAACTACATGCAATACAAAATGGCAAACTTTTTGCGCCTAGATGGTATGCAATGGAAATTTTCGCGCAGCTACCGGAAGTCGGCTCAAGCCAACTGGCGAATTTATATGTCAGTCACGCGTCCTGACATACACCTACACCTACACACCGTAGCATATAAATGAGTATATAAATACATATATATATGCTCGCACGCCCACTTAAGCAGGCACAATTAGCAGAGCAGCTACAGCAGCAGCAGCAGCCCCTTGACGCTTGCAGTCTTTAGGCTGGAGACCTGCTGCTGCTGGCTACGGCGTACGGTAAAATAATTGATTTTTCACAATATTTCTAGAAGATTGGATGACAATATTACTCGTACTTACCGCTCCCAGATTGTCGAAGCCATATTTATCGGCCACATTGTGAGCGAATTCATTGTCAACGCCCCGACGGAATCGCACCAGAAATGAGCTAGTGAAAACAGCCGGATTACCCAGGCCGCCGGTAGTGGCAGCCGCAGCGTTTGCCTCTGCCACCAGCAGCAGAGAGAGCAGCGGCAACATCAACATCCCAATGCACAGCAGTCGCCATGAAGCAGCAATGCTCCATGCAGCTGCTGCAATGAACATCGCACGCGTTGAACTTCTTTTTGTCTGTTTTCTGTGTTTTCTTTTATGTTCGTTTCTGTTTGCGCTTTAATTCACACAATTTTGACGATAGGGCAACGCTGGCGCCACACAAATATTCGTGCACACTTTTTGTGGGTTCAGAGCGTGTCGCAAATAATAAAAAGGACGCGCTTCACAGGACCTGATTCTGCTTTAAATTGCTGAATTTATGGTGCAAAAAGGCCGCCGGCAAACACTGTTCAGCTTGACTGCGTTCCTATTATCAATTGTCTTGGCTTTTTATATTATATTTTTATTATGTCTTTTCAGCTATGTGTTGTGTTTTTCTTTTTTTTTTTGCTGCTTTTTATATATTATTGTTTTTCTGCCTTTTGGAGTTGTTTATGCGCTGCCACGAACTTCACTTTGGCGTTGCGCGCAGAGAACTGTTTGCCAGCGTCGTCAATGGACGCCATTATGAATATACGAAAGGCGCCGCACCATTCAAAAGCCCATTCTGAAAGCTCACGCGAAAAGCTTTCACTTGGCGCCCACACAGAGTGCATTTCATTTGTTCGCCTAGTGCTGTGCTGCTCTCGCACATAACTCGACAGCTGCTGCTCGCCTCCTTCTTCGCTTCGCTTCGCATTGTTTCGGGGCTCAAGCTTCTTCGTTCGCTTTTAGCTTTACAGTTACTTTTGCAGCTTCGTTCGTGCGTTTGGGCTTTGGGTTTGTAGACGTCACCAATTTCGGTTGACCCGCTGCTTTACTCGTTTTGTTTTCTATGCCTCCCCCTACCCCCCCCCCCCCCCTCCCCCCTACCCCCTCTCATTGCTATTGTTAATTCTGTTTTGTTTTTGCAATTGCTTCGGCTTGTTGCTCGGCTGCGATTGGTTTATGCTGCGCATCGTCAACATATGGCAGCATACTTTATGTTCCAGATTCATTGCATTTCATAAAAACACACACACTCACACACGTTAATACATATATAAACGTGTGTGTGTGTGTGTGTGAGTACGGCTTAAATTGCCTTTCGCCGAGAGTACGAACGAAATAAGTATAATAGCTGAAAAGAAGCGGTTCAACTTTGACCTTAGCCCCAAATGAAATGTGTTATGGCCAAAAGCAAGCATTAATCCTTTGCAAAAGCGTTCAATTGAGAGCAAACATTAAAATTAACGACTATAAGCTGCAGCACTCTTTAAGCTTCTTATATGTGTTCGTACACATGTATGTGTCCACATGTATTTACGTGTATATGTTTATGTGAGTGCGTGTGCGTGTGTGTGCGTGTGTGCGTGTGTGCTTGCTGCAAGCCTGAGTGCTTTCGCCGCATCAGTGCACGACTAGCAGATACTCTGTACTGCACTTAAATCAATTCAGACTTGGTTTTAAATGTTGCTAAGGATTATATCGGACCAGTAACGAAATAAAGATTAATATGAAATGATATATCGTCCAGTTGCAAAAAAAATATTTAGGGATATTTATCAAGCCGAATATTTTTCCTATAGCAACTATATAATATAGTAATCCAATGCTCAAATATTTTTTTAATTTCCATTTAGAAAAAAACCGGCCTTTTATCTACTTTTAAATTTCATCAAGATAGCTTCAGAAACCAAATTCAAACTTTCTTTGTCTGGTCGGATTCTTCCTTTATATGGTAGCAAAAAGATAAATCGAAAGAGACGAACGGATTTAGCTATATCCACGCCTCTCATCAAAGAGACCAATAACTTATTACTTATAGGGTCGAAGATGACTGCTTCAATGGAATACACATTCCCCATTATCAAACTCTCTGAAAAGGAATAATAAACTGCCAAAATGTTTGAATTTTTTTTAAATAGTTGGAAAACAAGAATTTATTGGTAGTTTTCGTATACTGTATAGCCGAATTAACATAAAATGCTTATCAAGGATCCTCTCCAAGGATATTCTCCTGTGTTACGTATATTAAATGAAAATGTAGAAAATTATATAAAATATTATTGTCACATTCGGATTGGCATCAAGAATATAAGAAAGTGGCTTGACCTAATCGGCTTATAGATATAGTACACTTTTCTTCTTTTTAATGGGTATAAGGAATACTGATATTTATCCACATTTGGGTTCATTGTCCAAGCCAAACTTTCGATTAATGTTATTTCGGCTTCTGCCTGAATGACTCATAACTTTTTTATAATTTACATTTATATTTTCTTGTAACTTGAATTTTAAAGCTGATATTTTGGAACAAGCAAACAAATTTCGAATTAAAATTTAAAAAAAATTGAATAAATTTTTTGACTAGAAAAAGTCTTTAAGTTTGGTTTTAAAAATAAAAGAATTACGGTTGTTATTTTCAGTGTAAGCACTCCAAATTAATTACAGACTAGAAATTATAAAAAGTCCTTATATTTAACATGTCTTATAAGATTATCATCTAAGGTTTAATTTTAAAATTGATTTTTACAAAAATATTTCAACATCATATAACATTCTTGGAAAGAATACTTTTAGCATCTAATAAATAACATAAATTAATTAATACTTAGCCAAACATTAGAAATCTTAACATAAATGCAACAAGCATGGAAAGCTATTCACTTAAGTCTTACTTGAAAGCCTTAGGATATATATATAAATAACTTATTTACTAATTGATAAACTTAGTTTGTTTTACACTTGAAGTTACCCAAATTAAAGGACATTATTAAATGAATAATAGACCCAATTGAGCATTCAATTGACGTCAAAGGATGGTACTCGACACAAAAGCAGGTAGCACTCGACACGATGGAGCTTCCTCCTTCCTGTTTCTCTCTCAACCGGAAGCATCCGCCGTTAATTTATCAGATTACTACTTGGAAGTTGCTCTTGAAATCGACTGTAATAAACAGCATATGGTGGGTCGCATGCGCGAACTGTAAACAATGCAATTAACGAAGGGCCAACTCGAGGACCAACTTTAAATTACAATTAATTTTTAATTGGACTTAAATTTAAATTTGCAAAGTAGCTTAAAAGCTCTATGGCTGTATGGCTGTATGGCTGTATTTAATTATCGTATACATCGGCAAATAATGCAAAAAGGTCAATGCAGACAACAATGGGCAGAAGCAAAAAGGCGAGCTCAACTTTCAGATACTCAACTCAACTCAACTCAGAACAACTTTTTGCGCATCACATTCAGTGCTCGTAGATGATGGGAAGCCGTTGGAACAGTTCTCTGTGTAGGCGTTAAAATATTCTTTGAGGCCTTATTTCCGCCGGCCAAAAAGATTGCCACGCACTGAAAATAGATATAAAAACACAATTAATTTGAAGTACGGTCAATCCTCTCTTTAACGAACTTTAAAGGACTCTGGAAATATCATCAACCGTTTACTGAATTTTCTATACTATAATTCCATTATTAAAAAGTAAAAACTTAAGATGTAGATTTGATAATATTATAAAGATAAGTTAGTGAATAAAGGAATAAAAGGAAGACAAGTAAAATTGCTTTGGTGGAGAATTCTCGACTAATAGATACTCTGGATACTCTGTATACTGAGCTTTAAACGGCTTTTGAGAACGATCGGAGATAGTTATAGAACATAAAGATGGTTACCAAATTTGGTATATCTGGCTGTAATACGACAACAGACACTGAAACTGATAGATTCGATATGATCAAGCGATTCGCTTATGATCAAGGATATATATAATTTAAAAGGATAAGAGTCTTTTTGTTACAGTCCTTTGCTTAAGCTGAGTATAATACTTTTTTTACTCTCCTTTCCACAGTGCAGAGTACAACAATTTTGAATTGAACGAACCTCACCTACTTTCCCTATGGATTAGAATAAAATAATATTAACTTTGCTTATTAGCAGATTTTTTTGAAATCTTCAAACTAGTAGAATAGTAGTATTTATAGTACTCGTATCTAGGCTCCCCGCTTTTGATAACTCTGAAATTAAACCCTTCATTTAGACAAACGGAGGCAGATTATCCAGATAGAGAGCTATGTCTACTTACAACTTTTACATACATTGGCACAAACCTAATATACCCTTTTTACAGTAAACACACTACAGAGTATAGAAGTTGGTTATATAGAAATTTCAGTGAAATCTTATCAAAACCTCATCACTCACCACATGAGGCAGCTGGAGACAATGCATGCGAGCTGGCATGACGTTTGATGCGCGGCGTTTCCGACTTGCCAATGCCAGCGATAGTGGCGGTAGTGGAAGACGAGGATGCGGTATTTGTGGCAAGTGGATTGCTGACGCCATTGCTGACTTCGCCAGCTGTATTGTTAGGCATGGATTTGTAGCGTAGCAGAGAGGTGCGTGGTTTCTTGGGTTGGCTAGCCTCGAGCATTGCCTCGTCGAGGGCAACAAACCAGTCTTCAGATTCGCTTTCGTCTTCCAGAAATTTCATATAGAAGGAAGAGCGTTTCTCATTGTACTTCTTGTGATGACTGGTGGGCGTGGTGACCACTGGTGGCTCTTTCAGCGTTTCCAGCACTTCCTGCTTGGATTCCAGTTGTTGTGAGGCCTCGAGCAGAAAGCAATCTGTATCTGAATCATTAAGAAAGTCGTTCAAGGCAGCATCCGCTGCAACCGTAGGCACAGGCGCCACTGCCGTCTGTGGTTCTGTTGCTTTAGCTGGAGCTTCCGCTGTGGGTGCTGTTGTTGGCTTAGCTGTTTGCTGATCCAGTTGCTTGTGCAACTTGTCGCAGCGCTCTTTGAGCAGCTGATGATCACGAATTTGCTGCGCTCTCCATTGTTTATTCTCTAGTAGTTTACGTCGGTTCATCAAATCATCCGCTCTCACCTGTTTGTGGCGCTGCTTCTGCTTGGCTGCGCCACGCAAACCCAAGCCTAGGCCGAGCTCCTCGGAGTCGAAGCCACTATCTGAGGTAGTATTAACCTTATCACCACGCCCACTATTATCAGAGTTCCAACGCCAGCCCACTTCTGGGCTGCCCGTGACGACCGTCTGGGAGAACAAACAGCTGGGCGACAGGCTGTGATGCTGTGGAGAAAAATCCAGACTATCGTCCAAACTATGCAGCTTCTTGTTGGGTGGCGTACTCTCCACATTCTCCACTATAGGCAAATCCGAACTGTCTTTGGCTGCTACATCCTGTGTTGCGCTGGCGCGAACGCGGCTCTGTGGTGAAGCTGCCCAAATGAAAATATATTTATCTGATTCCTGTGTAGCATTTAATGTTTTGTGCTTACCACTGTGACGCTTTTGCAACAAGCGACTGCTAAGCGTCAGCGAGCGCCTTTTGTTAACAGTCGCCGCGGTTTCCATTTAATAACTTTTATTTAATTAATTTAAAACATTGGATGTTTGCGTCGGACAAAGCGCTCAACTTAAAACGCGTTTTGGCATTTTTAGCACTTTAGTGTGTACAAAACAAATATCAATATATCGATATGTCGATAGGCAAGCTGTGTTTCACACACCAAAATTTGGTGTTTTTTTCCGCTTTATTCAAACAGCTAAGTTGTAGAAATAATTTAAAATATTTACATCAATTAGCTAGACAGACCGAAAACAATTTTTACTTAATAATTTTATACTTAATATTTAAATTAGGCAGATAGTTAACAGCACAACATTTTCACTTCTTTGCAATTTGAGACCACACGTAAAATGCGCATTTTTAATTTGGTATTTTTTTTTTGGTAATATGATTATTTTGTGTGGCTGTCAAAAGCTGAGTACTACACAAATTTTAGATGTGCAGAAAACGAACGCTATAAATTTGAAATTTGATAAGAAATTTAAGTTTAAATTAAAATACGATGGAATTTAATTGATTTTTCATATATTTTTTATTTCATAACTATTTAAATCACACGCTACGACTGAGTAAATTATGAACTCGAGCACAACATTTAACAGATTCACATTAATCGAAATGTGTCAACTAAACACACTGAAAACTAACTTCATAAATGCGAAATAAATGCAAATAACAAACAATTCTTATAAATTGCAATAAAAATAAATGAATCCTTTTCAAAAATTATTGTCCACTTGCAAAGTTTTCCGGCTTTAGCTTCGATTTTTCCATCTTTTTCCCGTTTTTTTAAATATTTTTTCTTTTTTTTTCTGGCTTACAAGCCTTTGTTGTACCAAACGGTTTCCAGTTCGGGACGTTTCTTTTGGACAGTTTCTTGGACATCACTCTCCAGATCTTTCACCTTGATGGCAGCACGCTGACTGAAGAAAGCACAGCCGAGGGGCGTGGCAAAGAGCAAAACAAAGCCGCAGAAGAGCGTTTGAATGGGAGCATTGGCACGGGGGAATCTCTTAAGGAATCCACGTTTCTCCAGGTTTTCCATCAGCAAAGGCGTTAAAGCTAATAAAAGAGAAAGCTTACTAATTAATAATAATAGTAATAATATTAAAGAGAGAATATTTTGATCTAAAGTTCAATATTTTATAGACTAAAATTAATTATAATATTTAATGATACCCCAAGAAACCAAAACTTTCTAGCTATTTTCTACATACTGTATTATACCCTTATATTTCTTAAATTTAGGAACTCAAAATTGAATTAGAAATTAAGGCTTAACAAGTAAATAAACTTTGGGCAAGATATTCTTAAAGTTTTCCCCATTTTTAACAAATATTTCTTAAAATTTTAGAAGTTTTTCCTAAGTTTAGACTTGATTATACCCTTGCAGAGGGTATCTTAATTTCAAGCTTCCCTTAGACACTACAAATGTCTTTATAAAATTCTAATACCCTCAGTAAGGGTATACTAGAATATTACTTACTCATTCCTGGCATGGCCATAGCAATACGACTGATCACCACAGCGGAAATGCCAACGAAAGCTGCCTTCTTGGAAATTCCAACCTCATTATTTTTCTCATCCAGAAGAACGACGCCATTCTGCAGCTCCCTGAGAGAAGAAGGAAGCTTTAGTCGGTAATTAAGGACATTCATCTCCACACTTACTGCATGCGCATGCAAGGAATATTAATGCAATTGGCTGCTGCAACGGCTACCAGTGGCACCAGGCGTCCGATCAAAGGATTCATATTCTTCACGGCATTATTCAAAGTGAGGGCTGTGCCCAGAGCACCGCCCGTTGCCAGGCAGTAAGAGGTAATCAGTTGTCTACAGGGGAGCCAATTCAATATAGAAAACATTAAAGCTCATCTCAAAATATAGAAAAGTTCACTGGGGGTCACCTACGTATTGCTGAGGGGTGCGGTGCCGGAGCGGTTCGTATAGTTGACAATGGCATTGAACGTTTGATTACACCACTGCCAGAAGACAACCGCCGGCGTCGTTTTGTAGAAGGTCATCATGCCTAAATTAATAGAAAAACAACAACAATAATAACAACAACAACAATAACAACATAGCAACCAAATTTTGAGTACTTGTTTATTAATCAAAGCGCGGAAGCGAATAGTTCGCATTCCCAAATGAAAGCGAGATGAGTGCACTCAGAAAAATAAATATGCCTTTCACTTTGGTAAATTAAAAGGCCAAAAAGTTATTCTACCTTTCATGTTTAATTAGAAAAATATATTTAAAAAAAGAAATGCAGGCTCATTTTTAGTTTAAGCTTTATTTATTTCAGCTTCTGCAGAATTTTCATTAAATATAAACCGGTCCATAATTCTCTTCCCTTTTTCTTTTTCGGATGGAAAATTCTCAACAAAATCTTAGATTTTTTTTTAGTTCCAAACAGTTTTTGAAAATTAAAATAATTAAAATTAATTAAAAAATTAGCATATTTTTATCTAAAAGGGTGGCCCAAGCCAAGCCTAGGTTCTCTACAGTTCTAAAACTGATCCAAAAATCCATATCGTGAGTGTAGGGTGGCTTTGAAAAACAATTTTAAAATAACTAAAGTCTTGCGAATTTCCTCTTTTTTGAAGAGATATTTTTGGAAAAAAAACCCATTTAATTTTAGGTGCATTATTAAAATCAATTACCTTCTTTTCTCTGAGTGTACTGGCACCTCTGCGTGGTCAGATATTGCGTATTTCTACTCACCGGCTGTAATAAACATATTCATTGGCATCTGAGCGGACATGCGTCCAATGATAATCTGCTTGTCGCCAGTCTCCGGATGGAAGGCCGAATCATATAGATATTTGGCCTTCCACAGATCCTCAATGGACTTGCACTCGGGCACATCCTGGCCAGCTCGATATTTCTGCACTATTTGACGAGCCTGTTCCAGCTGTCCGCTGGTGACGAATAAGTTCAGTGGATTCGTGATCAGAAAGAAATGCTTGGCACGGCCCAGATACGTGCTCTGATCATATTTGGGACTATCTATATCCACACGTGGTAGTAAAGCCATTTCAGTTTTGGTAATCGACGTTCAAAGCTGTTGGATTTTAAGTTAGTTGCAGTTGTAGTTGGCTTTAAAGTCAGATTAGATATTCATTTTATGGCTATAATTAAATTTGGCTGATAACAAATTGAATTATCGGAAATTATATTCAATATATGGCGGAAATTAAGGCTGCAATTAACAAAAAATATTGAGCTCTGATTCGCGAATTGGAATTCAATCTATTTGCCGGGTTTGGTTCGGAAATATACGGTTCAAGCTGCGAAGTCAGTGGATTTAGCCTGAACCTTTCTATATATTCAAAGTGTAATGCATTTTTATTCAAATTAGAATGGTTCTTGGAACACGAAAATAATTAACATCGGAAACCTTTTATTCTTGAAACAAACCGCAGATATTGCTACGGTTCAGTTTGAGGTTTAGCTTTAAGTTGAACCACTGTTCGGCTTTAAACAATTTCTAAGTATAAACATTAAAATGAATCCTTAATTATTTTCCAACCGGAACGGTTCCAGCCCAAGCTGGCTTTGAACCGGTTCGACTTAGAACCGTTTTGCAGGCTTGCTTAAAACATATTCTGTATTAATGTAAACTTTAGTTGCTGCGCCCTGCCGGAGTCTCTTATCACTGGCCGATGACCCAACTGCGTCTGGCTAATCGGCAGCAAACAAGTTTCCAGCTCAATATACAAATAAATACATATACATACATATATATATATATATGTATATATTGCATACATACATACACATTACATAGGTATTTGCCATACATTGAAAACAAAAACAATCTTTGCTCTATTATATAATAATGCAAACGCTATCAAAAGGGGGGGAAAAAAAAAAAGAAAAGTAATATTGAAAAATCCATAAATCTTATCGTGTTGTGCCGGGCGGCGCACAGCTGACTTTGCTAGCGGAAAAAAAGCTAAATAAAAAAATTGTTTCCAAATTCGGAGAATCCAACTGGAGAACAGGTTGCGACACTGAACTAAACACTTACACACTGGCACACTGTGTTTGTATACGAGTATGGGTGAGTGAGAGAGAGAGTATGAGTGTGTGAGTATTTGAGTTTCGGTTCTTCAAGTTTTACACGCGCGAGCCACCTACACACACACACACACACATGCAAACACGCAGTAACGCACCAACACTCACGCACGTCAAAGCGTTCCGCTTCCTAACAGTTTGGCAGTGAACTTACGACTGAAGCGAGCGCTAAGAGCACCAACGTCGCTGCCACGCAGCTGGCCCCCAATCAGCTGCCGCTCCAGAGACCTTTCTATACTCTTCAATTGGGATGCTTATGGTTCTGCTGCTCTGTTTGTAACTAACAATTTATTTATAAACTTTTTCATTTGAAATTTTTAAGTATTCTACTATTATTATTAAACTGTCAACATATTTAAGCCTACCCAATATACTTGTGTAACATTAATAATATTGTTTAATCATTAAATATAAATTAAATAAAGAATATTTACTGATAAATTTATATTAGCAAAATTACAATAAGATGCCTATGTCTTTCTACCTTCAAAAAAAAGAAATAAATTATATTAAAACTTAACACGAATAAGTTTAGTAAGGGTATTCACAATTCCACATGCCGAAATCACTTTCTCTTTCATGCTTTTTTCGTTATTACCTTGTGCTTATATTTTTTGTGTGCTGCGCAGTGGTAAACGACGCTGACATTGAAGAGAGAGAGCTTTTTTTTTTTTGCTCTGCGCAGCTTATCAACTGGTTAGGCTCTCAACTTAACGAAGCTTTTGAGACAGCCTGTTGTACCCTGTCAAAAAGTTGAATGAAGTAAAGGAAGTTCTCTAAGACTTGTAGAAATAACTAACCTCACTCGCAGTTTTTTTTTTTTATCTTTCGATATGGTAAAAATTTGGGTTTTCTTAAATTTAAAGACAGACATTAAGTAAATAAACTATATATATTTATATATAGTTATCTTACCTGTAAGTTTTCTTGCTAAATATTCTTAAAATAAAACCCGTCTAAGGCTTTAGGATTGGATATAAAAGCCCTTGCTTTTAATACTAGTTTTTTTATTAAACAATACCGACTTTTTTTTTCAACTGGTCAAACAATCTAAAATATATTTTTCATTTCAAAAATTTACGTGAAAAGCCTCGATGAAATTAAACGATTAAAGTTTTAGCGAATCTGAAATATGTTTTGCTATGAGCGGAAAATTGTTGGAAAATTTGAAACTCAATACCCAACTTTCATAGGAGAACTTGTCTCGCCCAAAGCCGGATAAAGTCTGCTAGATTTGTATATTTGTAAAAATTATAAACAATTTTTAATAAATAAAAATTGTTGTATTTCTTGGAAATTAATCTTATAATGTAATGAGAACTTAGTTTAATTTAAACGCCGTTTATTCACTTTTATATAACGGCCAATTAAAAAAAAAAAAACATGGTTTTGAAAATAAATAAAAAAATGCAAAAATAAAGTACAATTCCCTCGCCCTATAAACCCTTGTTATACCAAACTGTGTCCAAGTCAGGTCGTTTCTTTTGTATAGATTCACGGACATCTTTCTCCAGGCTGTCGACCTTGATTCCTGCGCGTTGCTTGAAGAACGCACAGCCCGCCGGAGTGGAAAAGATTAATACGACGGCGCAGATGAGCGTCTGTATGGGACAATCGGCTTTGGGATATTTCTTAAGAAATCCGCGTTTTTCCAGATGATTCATTAGCACCGGAGTCAGCGCTGCAAAGGACACAAGATTGTTAATAGACTTTTCCAGCTTGTAATACTCATTAAAGCTTACTCATTGTTGGAACCGCCATGGCAATACGGCTGATAATCACAGCGGAAATGCCAAGGAAAGCTGCCTTTCTGGAAACGCCAACCTCATTATTCTTTTCATCCAGGAGAACGATACCATTGCGCAGCTCCCTGGAGATAGTTTAGTTATTATTTAATCAGTTTCAGTTGCCCGCCCTCAAGGACCTTTCCCTACTTACTGCATTCGCATGCAAGGAAGATTAATGCAATTGGCAGCTGCAATGGCTGTAAACGGCACCAGACGTCCGAGCAAAGGATTCATATTTTTCACCATACTATTCAGAGTTAGGGCTGTGGTCAGGGCGCCAGTCGTTGCGAGGCAGTAGGAGATAAGCAATTGGCTATAAGACAGAAGAAGAGCTTAAAATTCGTCAGTTCATTTTAAATATTTCCATTGATGTGCCTACTTTTTACTAATTGGTGTTTTTCCCGAACGGTTTGTATAGTTGACGGTGGCATTGAAGGTCTGATTGAACCACTGCCAGAAGAACACCGCACGGGTTGTCTTGTAAAATGTCATCATGCCTGAATTGGGTTCGAGATTCAACAAGTTATTGAAGTAAAAATAGAAAAGACACTTGGAAAAGCTGGTCAAAATTTAACCCCAAAAAACCAATCAAAACTAGGGTTAGCTTCGATATGCCGAAGATTCTATAAATATATAATATATACATACATATATTTCGACCGATCTTTACTATGGCAGCTTTATGTTATAGTAGTTTAATCACTCTTAAATGGATGTTGTAAGTCTTATCAAGATATCTTGATATACAAAAAAGGTTTTTCTCTAAGCAGCTTTAAGTCGTTGCTCCAGTTTACAGCAATTATATTATGTTCTCCGATCCAGCTGCCATCAATATAGATGCAAATAGCAACAAAAAGTAGAATCCAAAGTAAATTTTATTTAACTAGCTCAAAATCTGAGCCAGTTTGCAGAGAAACCGAGAAACCTACAGACCGACAGACAGAACAGAGAAACAGACAGTCCCAGATACAGACAGACGGAACAGGAAGACAGTCAGAACAGACAGACAGACAGACAGACAGACACAATAGATAGGCAGATAGACAGACAGGACAGATAGTGGAACAAAGCTCAATAAACTCTCGTTAGTCCTGCTCTATTAAATATATATTAAATATATAGGATCGGAGTTGACTCCTTCCATGTGACAAAATCATAATACCCTCTGCACAGGTATTAAACCAACCCAATTAAATCCCTTCTTGCAATTGGCACATTCATTTACATAAATCACCGGATGATCATATTCTTACCAGCAGTAATTAAGGTATTCATTGGCATCTGCGATGACATTCGTCCAATGATAAATTGCTTTTCTCCCGTCTCCGGATGAAAAGCCGAATCGTACAGGTATTTGGCCTTCCATACATCCTCAATAGTCGCGCATTCGGGCACATCCTTGCCAGCTCGGTATTTCTCTACTATCTGACGGGCCCGCTCCAGTTCAGCACTGGAAGCGAACAGGTTGAGTGGATTGGTCAGGAAAAAGAAGTGCTTAGCTCGGCCCATATACGTGTCCTGATCGAATTTGGGACTATCAATATTCACACGGGGTAGTGGAGCCATTATTCGAAGTGTCTCTGTGTCGTCAGCTGCCTAATGACGTTACGGCTAAAACAAAATGCTGTTAAGATATATAATTAGCCGGCTTAAACACAAATATTCATTTATTAGACGAGTTACATCTGGTTCTAAGCCAATAGAAAGCTATTTGTTTCTGGAGTTTATAATTAAAAATAATCGAAAAATGTTACACAGACTACAAAAGTTTAGACTAAATGAAAAGCTGTAAAATTCCATTTTATTCTAGCCTCAAAATTGTTTTTAAGGTTCTTTACAAAAATAATAAAAAATCAATTTCAATAAATTAATTTTGATGACAGTCAACAGATTAAACGTATAATAATTACTCGATAAGAGCAGAAACTAGAGGAAAAGATTTATATATCCACTTCAATAACTGAGGGACTAGTTGATATGGAAACAGACTAAAGAACAGACGGACGGACTTACAGATGGACTGACTGATGGATTGCAAGATTGACAGAGGGAAAGAGCTCCATCGCCTGGTCTCATCGTCCTGTTCAATTATCTGTATACCCTCCGAGATAATCTGTCTACCTTATCAATAGATTACACACTTCCTGACCAAATGTTAATACCCTTTGCAAAGGGTATAGAAGAAAGAGAAACGTCTGTTTAATAATTGAAAAACCGTCTGGGTTCTGCGTGTGTATATTCATTTATTTTTGAAATCCATTATTAGACTAAACATAACATCAACAGTTGTGTATAATAGCAATAGTTATTATGATTTGGTTTTTCTTCACAAATAAGTGTATTATTCCTTTCGTATTTGTTTATGTTCGTTAATATATATATATATATATGTATATGTATAGGTCATAAATAAATAATATGTAATATGTATATCTGAAATATCGTTTTCATTTTCGCAAACAATTATAGTCATAGTTAACACAAATGAGAGCTGTAGATGTGGATGTGGATGTACGATTGTATATGTATATGTATATGTGTGTGTGTGTGTGTGTGATGTATGTGGTAATATTGTCTGTAAGTATACAAGTATATGTATGTACACATGAGTGTGTGTGTGTGTGTGTGTGTGTGTATATTTAGTATATACTTAATAACTAATTGCAATTATTGCATTAGATACTTATACAGTCAAAAGTAACACGAAATATATTTGATTTGCTTTGATTTAGTTTAGTTTTAGAAGATATTTAAAATAAATTTCGGAATAGAACACTTTCATAGGTTTATTTTTTCAACTGTTTCTGTTTCTGGTAAATTTGAAATCGAACTGCTAATAGAAATAGTTAATTGAAACACTCAACGATGCTTTTTTCTTTTGCAACAATTAAAGGTTAGTTTTTGGTTCGTATATTGTATATATATATATAGATTTTTGTATGTATGATATCATAGCTATGTATATGTTTATGTTTATGTATATGTATATGTTTAGTAGTATATTTGTTGTGTTGCCTGTGGAACCTAACAAAGTCTTCTCTGTGCTGAATATCCTTTTGTTCCAGCTCCTTTCAGCAACTTTGCTTCTCTCTATATGTATGTCTATGTCTATGTCTATGTCTATGTATATATGTATATGTATGTAGAAGACAGTATATATATATATCTAGTTTATTACTATATCTTGTAGCTGACACACTATTTCATTGAGTGGGGGAAGAACGTTGTACTTGAGAATTATAAGTAGAAGCAATTAATTAATTAATGATGCACTTTGTATGATTTATGTGGGAATTTTCAATTAACGATTGTTCGTACATTTATTGTTTTGGTTTAACTTTAGTAGTTAGTAGTTTTTTAAGTAGTTTTCTTTAAGGAAGTTGGCTTGATAAATTAGAGAATATCAGTTATATATCAGTTACTTGGATTTCATATCGGCGCCTTCAACATATCTAAGCCATCCTCTCGTCTCTGTCTGTGTTCTAAGTATCACGCCCTAAATATGGCATGTATTTATCATATATATGTGTGTATATATATATGTGTATATATATGTGTGTATATATATGTTTTTATGTTTCGTATAAATATGTAACTATGTTTTGAGCGCGTCCATTTTATATAGCAGTGCATTGCTCACTATGTAAGTTTGTCTTCTTGTTGCATGTTGCATGTTGCATGTTGCATGTTGCATGTTGCATGTTGCATGTTGCATGTTGCTTGTTGCTAAATAAATAGTATGTTTTGTATGTAGTATTTACGAGTATGTCTTTTGTCTTACTTCTTCTTTGCTTGCAGCTAAATTATCATACTGATTCTACCATTTTATCTGGAATAATAATACGACTCTGTACGCTGTACGCTGTACGCTGCTGCTAACAATTCTTCTACCAAAAGCATATGAAAAACAGTTAATACAACTCTTCTCGGCGGCTAATCTTGGTCTGGAACCAAGCAACCAGCTTTCTTGGTTAGTGCGAATAGTCTACAGCTATTCTCTAAACCAAAATAATAATGCAAAACTTTTGGAATATTAATTCACTTTTTTTTTCTTGTTTTTGTGGTTTTGTTTTTTCATCAACATTAAATTATATTACAGTTTTTTATGCATTTTTCATATAAATTTATAACACATTAAATGCACCACCGTTAAACAGCCTTAAAACTAAAGAAAACTCATTACAAAATTCTGAGTAATTCCCTAAAATTCTTTTTAGAATTCCTCTTTACAATTTGAGGCAGATGTGCTCTTAATATTTTTGAAAATCCGCCCCCAACTTTGGGAAATCAGAATCAAAAAGCAGGGCAAACAGCTGGAAAACTGTGGAATTTAACCTTTAAGACTTAAAGGGGCGGTTCGAAACTGTTTCTCACAAGATTTTATCGAAAATCCCTTATCAGTTGATCTTACCCGGGCTATGCCGGGCAGAACTGGCTAGTCAATGCTTGTCTCTGGCTGTTGAACGGCGGTTCTTGTTGCTTTAAAGTATAATTAGATAATACAAATTTAATATATGCAATTTAACAGTTTTTACACAATATTTATAATTTTATTTTATCAAACTCTCAAGAACCAAAATGTTTCGGATGTAAATTCTAGATTTTATTAAAATTTCCACAAAGATTCAAAAATATGCATACGTAATCTGCGTAATCTGCACCAAAAATTGACTATAAATTTACATTATTCGAGTTATTAATTTTGTATACAGATAGATTTAATATAGTATGTATATTTACAGTAAAAAATTGACGTCATTAATTGCTATAAAGTTAATAATATTTTGTTTTTTCTTTTTTGTTTGTTAATTGTTCAATACATTTTCTTTTATGTGAATATTTGTTTGCTGTTTAAATTATATTTAGCTTCTTTTTTTTTTGCTGTGTGACGAAACTGAGGACGTTTTTTTGTTCGTAATTAAATTGGCTATTTTTTGTTTTTGTAAATATATTTGTTGCTTTTCTATTGTATTTTGATTGTATAAAATATAGCTCAATTTCTATGAATGCATTCAAAAAATATTCACATAAATATTACTTGTTTTAGTTTGCTTTCTATTCATTCATTTCTTGCTCTTCTTTTGGTATGTGCAATAACAAAATCTAATAAATAATGCTAAAGTCGCGTACGGAATACTCGACTAGAAGTTACCCTGTACCTAAACCTAATCCTCTGCCGTATAAATTTCTAAATGTATATAACAACTTGTGGATAGTGTATCAGCCTTCGGGCTGATGAAAAAGGTTTTATGAAAGTTTTATGGCTTACCAAAAAATTCGTGTTCCAGCTCTTATTGTCTCTGAGATCGGAGCATTTACACAGATAGACCGGATCTATAATATTATATATAGAGTCTCTGCTATTGTTGCTCATATAAACTAAACAACTCTTCTTTAGATTCAATGGGTACAGGGTATACTTAATACATCTAACGAACAACTAAACAAAATTCGTTGTTAATTTATTTATTTGCGGCTTATTAGCACTGACTAACTGACTAAACCAAATTAATTATCTTCTTTTTTCTTTTGACTTACTTGTTGGACCTGTAAGCTTTTAGATGTTGTTCCAGGGCAGTACCGAAATTTTAAAAGTCGAGAAAAAAAACTTACAAACCAAACAACATCTGATAAATTTTAAACGTTTTTTTTTTGTTTGCCTAACAAAAAATTCAATGCCTAATTTATAAAATTTGTCAACAAACATTGTGTAAAATGTTTTTGGTTGTTTCCTGTGTGAATTTTTGCGTTGTTCCTTTTCTATTCGTGTTGTTCCATAAAACCGTGACAACAAATTCCATTGCGATTTGCTGCATTACATTTTTATATAGTATATATATATTCTTGTACTTAATATAATATACATTTCACCCTATCTACAGTGCTATATAGTATATGTATGCTTATATATCTTGTATTTTGTATATGGGTTTCCTTTAGGCATTTGCCTAAATATCAATAATAAATAATTACATATATCGTCGATATATATACTATATTGTTTGTTTCTGGTTTATCCTTCAATTGGTGCATGTAAAAATCCATGTAAAATGCGCTTTGACTAATAAATTTGTCCACAAACATGAACAATAAATATCAATATACATATATATATATAGGTATATGCCTGGGACTCCCATTTTTGTAATTGTTGTTTCTGCTCCTGCTATGTACTGCATTTTCATGTATATAGATATATATATACTTGTATATATGTATGTTATATATATGTATGTACTTATTTATATGGTATTCGTACTTGGTGCTGGTGATGCGAATCTAGGTGCGTCTGTCTATATGATCTGTGGTAGTCAGTTATTTAGTAGGTGCCTGAAACAGAGCAGAGCGATTAGTAGTTGGAAAACATCGAAAAAAAACAGGGTATCTTCGACGAGCCGAAGTGGAAAGTTCTCTAGCGGTTTGTTCATAGAAGAAGTGTTCTAGAATTGTTTAAATTGGTTCAAGTATTTGATGGAATTCTTATTAAATTAAATGATTAAATGATTCAATTCCATTGCTTGATCATGTTTTTGGATTCAACCGGATCACACAGACAGAACAGAGCAATTTAATTAATGAGTAGTAAGGCATAAGGAATACCCTTTATTATGACACCTCCTCAAAGGGTAAACAAAACAAGCTTCAATAATTTCCTTAGCCTATCTTTAAAGTTGAGAGTATAGTTGACATAAAAACAGACATAAAATAGATAGATAGATATCTGGAAATGGATAAGACTCATTTAAACTATACGACTAGAGGGTTACACTGCACATAGCAAGGATATTAAAAAAAGATAGCTAGAATTTATTTAATACTCACTGGCACACTCTGGTGGGTTCATATAACCAAAGACGTTCATCTCATAGAGCGACGCCAACGTGATGAAGAATAGATACCAAAGCATGAGGATAATACCCAAACGCTTGTCCAACTTCCAGCCATTCAAATGTGTGGAGAGTATCAAGAAGACAACGGTGGAGAAGAGCGAGAGTGTGGAATAGGCGAGACCTATAAGTAGAGCACTCAAAGGATTAATATAATTAAGAGCATATTCTATAGGAGAGCAGCTACTGCTAGGTATAGACCACAGTTACTAGTTAACAGTCAAGACACATGCCAGGCATACCACATTATACAAATTGAAAGAGTATTACGACGACGATTACAAATACGGGAGAGAGAGAGATATATGGACGATATATACATACCCTTGGATATAACATTGACGTGCGAGCCGGGTTTTATGATAGCCGTTTGTATGAACCACGGAAGACCTAAGCACACTAGTATATCAAAGACATTTGAGCCAATTGCATTCGATACGGCCATATCGCCATAGCCCTCTTTGATAACGGCTATTGAGCTTAGGGCGTCCGGCACAGAAACGCCAGCAGCTACGAACGTCAGGCCCATCACTGTATCGGGTATGGCCAGTGTGGAGCCAATCACTGTTATCATCCAGACCATAAAGTATGAATAAAACGAGATCCAAACCATTGAGAGCAGAAACGTAAATGGATACCAGTTGCGATATTGATCCTGGCGGCAATCCGGCATTGTTTTCTTGCACAAATAATGTATTGGATATACCACATACCAGGCGACCAGTGCTGGCAAGCCGCCCTCCGTTGGTCGCATTAAAGGATCGGGGCGTGGCTCACGTTGTTTATCTGTTGACTTGTAATACTCGACGCCAGCAGGCGCTGCTGCAACTTGTGTTTTGGGCGCTGCAGCAGCCGACGCCGCTGCCGCTTCGCCAGTTACCACCGATTCCGGCTGATCGGCATGATAGCCCATATTCTCTTGACCTTGTCCCTGATTGAACTGACTCATGCCCCAATCATCGACCGGCGGTTGGCTGGCTCTAGCACTGATAGCCACTGGCTGAGCTTGCGGCTGACTCTGCTCGCCCCAAGCCGCATTTGGATCCCAGCTTGAATTTGGATCGTTATAGCTCTGATAGTCACCCTGAGCCGATTGTGGTGGTTGCTGCTGCTGAGGGCTCGTCTCGGACTTGGACAATCCCGTCTGCTGTTGACCTGAATTTCCCTGTGTGTAAGAACTTTCCGGCACATTTTTATAGGTTACCAAAGCCGATTGCTCCTCCTTGCTGGGCAGCTTAAAAGGCAGATTCAAACCCAAAGCCCAGCGCTCCAACTCCGTATTAAAATGCAAGGCAATACAGTAGCCCACATAGCAGAGAAGCATCACTACAGATTCAAACTGTTTTGAAAATATAAATAAGGAAACAAGTTTAAAAAAATATCCTCTAAATAAAGCCTAAAATATATGGAAATTTAAGTCTATGAATTAAAAATTATTATTTCTTTTTTGATATTGTAATCCGGCTGAATCCTTAGATTAACTTTGTATCTCTGAAATTAGTTGGTAATCCTTAATCCTTTGGAACTTGGAGCTAAGATGTTGGATTATTTTAGATTACTGAATTAAAATAAGAACTGTAGAGGAAAATGATCGACTTTAAGATACTCTTGGACCAGGCCTTTGATTCCCAATCCCTATCCCAACATCCCGAGAAATATGCTATGGAAAAGAGCTTCATATTGTCTCTAACGGACAGATAGGCGGACAGAATTAAATAGTTAGATATAGATTAAAATATACTTTATAAGATTCAAGATTCCCTCCTCTGTTCGCCTATTATTATTGAGATTTTTAACTTACGCAAGAGATGACATCGTTAAAGATGATTATCAGCATGACCAATATGGAAACGCAGTAGAAGAAGCAATCACGCACCAAGGGCCACCAGTTGAGCTGGCAGACAGTGCCAGAGCACAGAGCACAGACCGAAATGACGAACATAATGTTGAAAACCGCTGAACCTATAACACCACTGATGCCGATATCATCCTTGGCGAAGAACACACCAATGACAACGGTGGCCAACTCCGGAGCAGAGCTGCCGGCGGCCATAAACGTAGCGCCGGCCACATCCGGAGACAGCTTGAGCTCTGCAAAAATTTGATATTCAAGATAATAGTTTGATGCTTGATGAAATTAACTCACCCTCGCATAGTCTGTCCAGGCTGGCCACAAAGTACTCATCACATACAATGGCTAGACCAAAGAACGTATAGATGGCCACCAGGATGTGTATGATGAGTCCACCATGCTGCCTGGCCCATTTGTTCATCAGGGGCTGAGGAAATTGCTCTATGGCCGGAGGTGTACAATTCTCACGTTTTGGCCGCCAAGTGGGCACAGCTCCGTGCACGGGCGTGGCAAATGTAGAGCCCGGCATTTCATCGCTCCTCTGGAAAAGCAGAGAATTGTGTTTATGAAATCAGAGCAAAGGATCAACTGCAGATGCAGGTGCAACTCACCTCAGTGGCCAGAAATGGATAAGGTGTGCTACCATCAAGTTCTGTCTCGACATCGGCATCGGCGGCTTCTGGCAACATGCCCACATCCAGGGGAATATCATCCGGCTTTTCATCACCCTTGGCCGAGTAGATGCTCACACAGTAGTAGATCATGAAGAGCAGCCCCATGTTCCACATGCGCGCACGGCGGGAACGATGGCGGACAATCTGTGTATAAAAAGCGTTAAACAGTGGAATACAATTCACATTCTCCTCTAAGTGCGTATGTATGTATGTGTGTATATATATGTGTAGAGACGATTCCCCTGCTCCGCATCCCTTTCCCTTTATTGTTGACTGCTGCAGGCAGGCAGCTTAGGTGCCCTGTCTAAGCATACAAAGCGTGCCAAAGACAAAGCTGCAAAGACTATGTGGCTTATGTGCTCCACATCGACAGCACAACGCCTGCAGGCGTTGCCTCTGATAAGGCTTTACTTATACATATAAATACTATATATATATATGTATATATATTTATGTTAGTATGTACTAAATGCTAGGTAAACACTGGAGAGAATGAATGCTGCGCTGCAGTGTGCTCGACTATATAATACTTATTAATAAGCTTCAAGGCCGCAATGCAATTCTAAATCGAACTATACAGGTCAAATTGGCAGTTGCAGCATCAATATAATAATTAAAATAGCTTGTTAACCCTTAACCTTTGATTGTGCCTAAATCAGAGCAAAGAATAACCTTATATTATTTATTGCTCATTCAGCTAGAATACAATCATGATACATTGTGGCATACCCATTGATTTCAGCCTCAAGTGCAGGGTATTTATGATGCGATGATGCCTCAAAGCAAGTATATATATTTACGAGTGTGTTTACTTCTTTGTATGTCTGACTGAGCAAATAGTTAGGTTACGCTTGTGGCAAGCTTATTAAGTTTATTGCCACTGCTTTTGCCTTAACTTCGTTTTGTTAGCTGCTTCTTGCAGCTGGCAGTCTTTGGCTGAGACTTGAAATTGGATACTTAGCCAGAGCCAAAGCTGGCCTGGGTCTGAGTTGAATGAAACTGCTAAAACAACGCTAAGTACCACAACTGCTGCAGTCAATGAGCTGCTGGCCCACAACTACTTACCAAGTAGCATGAAAAGGTTGGCTTCTGCAAAGCATATGAGTAGTAGTACTAGTAGTGGCCAGTACTGGCCGCTGTTTTGAGGCCTTCTAACTGGTGAAATATGCGTTTCTATCTGCAGCTAATAATGCAATTTGATGCCTCAGCTGTTGGATTTGTTTACCAGTTCTCAATAAGAGCCAACAATCGATGCAGAAACCCGACTGGTCTTCGATTAAAACCAGATTAGGTTGAGCACTAATCAAGCTGCCTAAGACGAGCCATTATGCCACTTAAACTTGAATTTGTTTGCTTAGTCAAATGACATGAACTAATTCATGCAAAGTTGCCTAATCTGTGACACATTTCAAATTGATAAGAGTCAAAAAATGAAAGAAATTTCTTAGAAATTCGCACTACAAACTGCTGCATACTTTTCAAGGCACACACACACATAGACAGCTACACACATTTGTATGACATCATTTGGCATTCTTCGACTCTCTTGACAAAATGCGCAAATCGTGACACAAACTACATAAGCGACAACAACAATAAACGTCTTTGAATAAATTTCTAGCAGCATTACAGCCATTTGTTTGCTATTGACAGTTGCTCTAAATGTTCCTCTCCTTATACTCTCTACTCTCTAAATAGTTTAAGAGAGTATATTCATCTCATCAGCAGCTCTAAGCCTCTCGTTGATACCCTTCAACGGCCGACTAAATGTCCGTCTGTCTGTCCGTCTGTCTGTCCGTCTGTCTGTCTGTCTGTACACTGAATCAATCAACTTATAATGTGATCATTTCGTTTAGGGATTGAAGAATATCAGCATTTCCATAAGAGAAATTCTTCTATCAATCATCTTAAGAAAGCAACTTGCTATAAAAAGTTTACTTGAAGATTTGCTAAATAAATTTTGAATATTTTCGAATAAGGCAGAACTTTTGAGCTAAAGATCCCAAATTTGGCGTGTAAATAGCTTCAAAAAGATCATCAGTTTTTCATTTCCGTATAAATTATTAAATAGAAGATATAAATTTTCATCTTTATTCAGAAAAATTCTATACTAATCCCAGAGGTTATTCAATAAACCAATAAATAATAAAAAAAGAAGATAATCTTCATCTTCATTCCGAAATAAACCCACAGATTATTCAACAAAAAATTAAGAATAAAATCCTTATCTCTATTAAGAAAGATTGTATAATCATCCCAGATGTTATGCAACAAATAAATACCTATACTGCTGGGTATATTATCTTAGATCTATTTACAGAGTATCTGCCAGTCGAAGAGACTCAAGAACATTGTTGTTGGCTATTTACTGTTTGGCTGTTGCTGGTTTGATAACAGCGCAAATTTGACGCAAGTGGCAGAGGCACCAGAGTGCGAGAGAGCAAATGAAAGTTTTCACCACAAAAGACGAGCAGAAAATCAACTGCCGGGGTGAGAGTACAAAAAGGAGCAGCGACGTCGACGTTGACGTCGACGGCAACGACGGCAACGACAGCAGCTGCGGCGTCTGCCTGGCTGGCTGGCTGGCTGGCTGACTGACTAACAAAGCCACCACACTTGGAGTGGGGGCTTTTGGGGGGTTTGTGGTGTGACGTGGTGTGGGTTGTAGGGTATACGGTACACTGCCAAAACACACTGAGCGCCTTGTGGGCCACTCGGTCATGCCGCACAATATCGATTTGCAGGCTTGCTGCTGCTGCTGCTGCTCTGCCCCGCTGCTGCCGCAAGCAGCACCTATCCAAGCTTTTACTCATACGCGCCGTTGGCTAAGGTTGTGTGGGGAGGTGGGGGGGTGGAGGGTAAGGGGGGCGGGTGGCAGTGGAGTGTTAGTTACAGTAACAGTAACAGTAACAGTTATATGTAGTTTCGCGTGGATGCTGCTGCAGCAACATCTTATAAAAATAAATGGTTCTGCTAACTAAATATGCAGAAGACGGTCGGACGGAAAACATCAGACGTGGCCTGGCCTGAACTGAGCTGAGCTGGCACGATGCTTTCATTGTCGCTGGGCGTTCGGGCTTACATCATATTTTTCTTAACGGCTGAAAACAAAAGATAGAGCTACGCCTGCCTGCCCAACCCCCATTCCTCACCCCACATCATTCAACATTTTCCATTTGGCTAAAAGAAAAGCAAAAGTGATGTTGTCTGTGTGTCTTGGTAGCTTTTTGTGTTTGACATAAAAGTTGGGAAACAAATGACAGACAAAAAATGCAATTGACTTTTTCTTCTTGCTGCTGCTGCTGCTGCTGCTGCTGCTGTTGTTGCAAACAATTTGCAGAAGGCATTTATCCTTTGATTAAAGCCCTACAAATACTTTCTCCTACACACACACACACTCACGCAGAAACGCACACATACACACACACACGCAGGAAAATAATTTCATAATCATTTTTATCGAGAATAATTACCATTTTTGCAGTCGTCAAGTTAAGTTTGGCTTTTAGCGAAAGTTCAGTGACAGTTTTAATTAAATTTCCTTTTTTTTATAGAGAAACTTTCTTCACTTTTTTTTATCCAGTTATTTTGTTAGCTTGCAATGTGGGTGTTGCGGAAAACAGATACAGAAGAAAACCGTTGCATTGGAAAACATGCGACGATATTGGCTAAGATGTCGTTGTGTTTTTTTCTTTTTTTTGTTTCTTTTCTTTTTTTTTTTTATTTGGCCTTTTTGCCACAGATGGCCAAGAAAGTATACAAATATTTATCACTTGCGTTTCATATTCGTTTGGCCAACTGCCGCTGGATGATTTAATACAATACGATTTTATAATAATTCCTTTGAATTTATTTTGCTCGCGCACCACCGTCTGTGTGTCAGTGTCCGTGTCTGTGTCTGTGTCTTTGTGGCTATGTGTGTATGAGTGAGTGGTGTACGAGTATGTGGGATTCGAAACGCGCACGAGCAAGCAGAGCTTTGCTTTCGCCTGGCGAGACGGTTCGGAGCAAACTGACTGTCGTCAGTGACAACGTCGCAAAGTCTGCACCGAACTTTTCTGCTCTAGCTACACTGAACAAAAAATCGCATAACATTTGTTTTTGAAAAACAATCTTTTAGCTGAAGAAAATATATATTTTTTTAGTATACAAAGTCAAACACTGAAAAAGTGAAAAGTTTTATTATATACATTCTTTGCGTGTAGTATAAAATATCTGGGACCAAAGCTAGAAAGCTCTAGTTAAAGCTCTAGTCTAAAGCTTTAGAAAGTATCTCAAAGTTCTATTAAATTTATGAGAATAAAAGGGAATAGAAAACATCTTCAAGCATAGAAAAACTAATATATTTATTTATAGATTTTCAATTCAATTTGTTCTAATTTTTTTTAATTAAAATTTATTTCATTAGTACAAAAAATAATCCTCTAAACTTTAATACTCTTTCTTTTTATTTAAGCTCAACATTATTCTTTAAAAGTACTCAAAAAAATTTGAAAAAATTGAATTTATTTGCGTTTTATTTTTTTTCACTTCCCCAAATCAGAATTCATAAAGAAAAGCAACTTTTTTTTCACAGTGTCAAAGCGTTGGGCCAAACTCACCACAGTCGTGACACGGTGAGAGAGGCGACTCTCGTGAGACACGCAGGAAATGTGTAAGTGCGGCCATTTAGGAAGTGCTTCAATGTGCGTGCGCCTCTTGTGGGTGGGTGGGTCACCCACCTGCTGCAGCGCCATCTATGCGCAGCTTATGGAAGCTTACAACAAAAGCAAAAGCTGATTGAAATTGATTAGAACTTTTCGCCGTTTACGAAGAGTAAGAAACAAAAGAAATCCCACAGCGCTATTGAGGCATGTTGAAAAATTACATTAGAGACAAACAATGGCTATAGTCACATTTATCTACATACACACATACTTGCATGTGTGTGTGTTTGTATATGTATTTGTTTGATTATTATTTATATGCGCCCTCCCCCTCCCGGCTGAAACGTCAAGTGTTGCCTGGGCAAATAACAAACAAACGTCTTCGTCTTCGGCTGCGTCTGCATCTTCGGCTGTGTCGCGTCATTTGAAGTGCCGGCAAAGGACATCAATTGTCAGGATTTTGCCACATTATCCTTTACATTGCGGCCAACCAGAGTGGAGAGGGGCCAGCCGACCGGCCGGCCGGCCTGGCTTTTTGATGTGCAACGTGACATTGCTACATGCGGCATTCTCAGTTCCTCAGATCTAGCCGCCGCCTCTTTGGCCTTGCAAAAACAATGCAGGGGACACTTCTCGAGCTCGATATAAAAAATCGCCAACACAATGACGAATTTACCTGTTGACACCTTCCAAAATAGACAATTCTGCTAATTAATAATGGAACTCCTCGTCTGAATTCAGCTGCCCTGCGAGCTGCTCCTATCCAGACGATTGTTTGCCATTCAATTGTAACAGGTTATAGGCCATAGTTATATATGGCTCAATCAGTCCCATAAAAACTGGTAGCAAGGATAGCAAAAGGCGAAAGAGGAGAAATTCCTGAGAATTGCAACAACGGCTGCCACCTTATTGAATCGAAATTGAACGAGTAGTAAAGCGGAATTATGACTTTGATTCACAAATCGAGAGTGTAAATGATCCTGGCTTGGTTTTCTATTGTAAAACTGTCGGCGATTTTGAACTCGCACTCGCATTGTATTGGGCCTGGGAAAATTGCAGACTTCAAGTTGTAATTGCCATTATAAAGAGGATTTGAAATCAAAGCTGATTATAGCAATATATATGGACAAGTTTATGATGAAACCATAAAATTAATCAGAACAAAAAAATTAGATGATTATTCTTATCTAAAGCCAGTTTATTATTTGGTTATCAGTTTTTCCGAATCAAAGACTTAGAATCGAATTGGTTTGAACTGGAATATCTATTAATATTACCAGTTTGTACCTTTATCTAGGTGCTAAAAAAATATTCAACTTTGAGCTGGAACAAATCAATTTTGTTTAGGAATTGAGTTTCTATTTCTTTTGATCTTCAATTTAATATTATTTCAAAATTAAAATAAATTTTGCTTTATACAGCTCCTTCTATTCGATCATAAGCATTCTATTGCCAATATATCGTATCGGGTAGAACTTTCTGAATGGAGAGGCTATTAAATATTCGATCATACCCGATCGAATTTGAATATATGTATATATCATTTTATAGATAGTTCAGCATACCCCATTAAAAAATAACATGGGGTACAACTAAGAAATTCCCTTCACCAAGCTGAGCCACAAGATCAGGCAGCATAACTAAATTGAGGGATCATCCCTCTAAAGGGTATCCCTGGTGAACTACTCAATGAAATCTTTGGAATCTTTGGCTCTGTAGGTGGCATCACACACAGGCTTCACGCACGCCACTTTGTTAATGGGGGACCCAGTTTCAAATTAGTTTATAAACTAAATACAAATATTGTAACTAAAATGCGTTGGCTAATCAATTTCATACGCTCAATTTAAGCGGCGACTGAGCGTCTGCGCCGAGGACGAGAGCGAGGACGAGGACGAAGAGCAGACCAGCCACCTTGGCGACCGCACTTAAGGACATGACGTTAGAGAATCGTTAGAACCACGTTGCCTGGTTGTCTGCCTTATACAAAGAGGGCCGAGCATACAATAGAAGAGCTCGACTTTACTCTTGACGCAACTGCCCAAAATTGGCTCGCTCATCATTATTTATATGCCACTTTCTATTGAATTGAATAGATTGTATATAGGAGACAAAGAGCAAGGGAATGGGAAGGTGTCAAGGCAAAGGTGTCGGGACTGCCCCGCTACAGATGCGGTTGCCTGCCTGGCGCAATTCAAGGCGAAGACGTGGCACAGTTTTCCCTTTCTCTTAAACCATTGTTTCATTGTCTGTTCCTGACTCTCGCTGAGTCGCCGAGTCGAGTGGTTTGTTTGGCCGTGGTTTTATAGCGGCGGCGGTGGCAGCGGCAGCGACAGCGGCAGTGGCAGCAGAGCAATCCTTTGTCTCTGGCGACTCAATAAAGAACTTATTGTGGACAAATTTCGACATTTCTCATACGCTGTTTTTGGTTTGTCTCTCTGTCTCTCTGTGTACAGTTCCTTTTCCAGCTTCAAAGGACATGCTTGACTTTTAACAGGAATCAATTTATTTTATGCGAAATAATCGTGTTGATGGCTGCGTGCTCGCCCCTTTTTTTTTTTCATCCGCTTGACGTTTACGTTGTGGACCTCTGTCTTTTTGGGTTGTCGGCCAGAGACGCACCAACCCCAGAGCAGAGGGCCAACCCTCCGAAAAAATAAACCCAATGCCGCAACGAGGGCTGTGACAGGGTTTGCCAGAGGTGGAGCGCCTATGTGAAGAAGGGTGGAAGTAATTTTAATTTATGATGTCAATTTATAGTAGTTTTTGCGGTGTCTCAACAGACACCACAAAATTTAGCATAAGCCGATAGAATTGAGGTCGGAATTCAGCTAATCTCTATATTGATATGCACCAAATATCACTATTTAAATGCAATTATTGTCATCAATTTAGAAAATTTTAGAAAAAAGAACAGATATCTTAGTCAATCTTTAGTTTAGTTTTAGTTTATCTTTGCCTAATACTTTTTTGGAACTCAGATTTTATTGATTTGGGACTTTAAAACCGTGTTCAAAATTTGACTTTCAGAATTGATTCTAGATATTTCTAAAAAAAATCATTTAAAAATACAGCTAAAACTTATCAAGACCCGAAAAGTATTTCTGCAAAATATGTGAATTCCCCAAAATTATATTTATTATCAATATCAATAAATATTCAAATTTAAAAACTTTAAAAACGATGCAGGAAAACTCTGGTAGCTAAAATTGGAATTCTACTCACAGGGGAAATGGGATTTTCAGCAACCTTTTTTAAAAGAGAATTTGAGGGAATAAATTGTGTATGTCGCATTGAATTCCACGCTTTTCAATATTTCTGCCTTTCAATATTTCTACAAAAACAATAATTATAGAAGAATCTTAATTATAACACGCTTGAGGGCCAAAATAATTCTCTTTAATCTTCTACGATTTTGATGTATTTCCAGATCGATTTGATGGTGAATCAAGTTGTTATTGAAGCAGCAACGAATAGCGCTCATCAATCAATTTGGCATGCACTCATTATTATTACGAAGAATACAGATATATTGATATATTTTTTTATAAAAAAGATATGATTTTTTATGGCATTTTTGGCATTGAAAGCCGCACGAGCGTAACAGCCTTAAGGGCAAAGGATCGATCGATCAAATTTAATGCAATTTCCCCCCGCAAATCCAACAATTGCACAGCCCTCTGAGTGCCCGGGGGCAGCAGAATGGCAATATTGGAGTGATGGCTATACTAGGAGTAGCTGCACACCTACAAGACACTTCAAATGCAGTTCATCATTCAGGCAACTTCATGCATTCCATTCATTTATTCATTCATTCATTCAGACACTTGACAGCTGACCAGAACCTCGGGCTGTTAGGTAAACATGAATTTATCGGTTATTATTAGCACCTTTCCATCATAATTGCACCATAGGAGTCACAGTAGAATTCCTACCGTTCCCTTTCATAGATCCTTGCAACAAAGTCCAAGCCCGTGCGGCATTGATAAGTGTGAAAAGGCTTTTGGCATTCGGCAATCGGCAATCCTTAGTAGCATTGTTCACACATTCTGCAGAATTCCTTTCCTTCCTTGGGCCTTTGTCTCCTTCTTTCGTACATTTCAATTTGCATTTGACTTTTGTGCCAAAGATAGGCAAGCCAAGCCACTTATGTTTGCCTCATTTCTTGACAGGAAACAGGACAGTGCTGCTAGGCGGATCAATGGATTTCTGGTCACCTCTCAATAGGGATAGGCTTTGGCCCAAGGGAGCGTGCTGCTCTGCTACTGAACAGATTGTTACAGATTTTCACCTCTTACGTCTTACGCTCGCTTGCACAAATCTCTCTGCATCTCTCCGAGAGTCCTAAGAAGATTTCGTCCTGTAAATCTGTCATAAGCCGCAAAGCGTGTCACAGGGCAATTTACAGAAAGTTATTTTGTTATTTTCTTTCTTCAAACGGAAATCAATTGCCAAATCCTATATAAAATATAAAATTTAAATACAGAATTCAGTTATTAACGATTTCCTGAATTGAATAACATAAAAAGTCTTTCAAACAAATAGAAATATTCAAAAGATCCTGCAAATTTTTATAGTGAACATGGTTCGGCTTAGAATCGAGAAATTGCTTACAGACTTTTTTAAACCTTTTTTGAACTGAAATGGACTGAAAATTCTCAAGTAAAGTTAAGTCGAAATACTGAAAATAATTACTTTACTTTTCTTTTTACTTTATTTCATACTGAAGATCCTTTTTCCAACAAGCTAATATGGTTTATATACTATAATTTTGGTCGATCCTAGAGAACATTGAAGGAGCAATTTATATATATAAAATTCGAAATATTTAAATACAAAAAACTAGAGAGATATCTAGAGTTATCTACTTATCAAAGGGACGTATATAGTTATACAATTTATAAGCTCAAATATACTCTTTTTGTAACCACTCTAACTCTATTATCCTTGCCATAAATTGAATCAAAGAGGTATTTATAGTTTTCATACAAAACTTGTTTCTATTTATTCAGTTTTCAAATATTACTTTCTATTTATATAAATATTCAATCCATTGAATCCATTGGCCCGCTCGATTTGCATTTGCAGCGCCCTGAAAAGTGTTGTAAGCCCGATAAATCTGAA
Source organism: Drosophila repletoides (assembly GCA_018150835.1). Taxonomy (NCBI): domain Eukaryota; kingdom Metazoa; phylum Arthropoda; class Insecta; order Diptera; family Drosophilidae; genus Drosophila; species Drosophila repletoides. Next base: position 7,480,311 of record JAECWQ010000100.1, read on the forward strand.
CTAATCCTGGGCAGGTAAATCAAAACTACTCCTAGTTATCGGTAGCTAAAATAGTTCGATATGCCACTGTGACATTGTTCGAAGGCAAATGTCCTTTAATAATAGAACGATTACCCGCCGGGGTCAACACACACACACACACACACAAACTAAAGTCCTTTGCCCGCATAGGCAGGAGTATTCAAATTGAAAAACTCCGCAGGATATGCATAGAAAGAAGCGATCACTGGGCACTGGACACTGGACACTATTTGAATGAACTGGCAGCATTACAAGCGGATTATTGGATTTGAGGTTAAGTGCATTTTCAATGATTGCTGAAACTGTAACGAAATTGAAATGTCTCCTAGAGGATTATCACAACTGTTTTGACTTTCAAAAATAATGTTTTTGCCCTAACTCGATGCGACAAAAAACGCGCACAAAACGCGCGCGCGGTAGGCGGGGCAAGAGCAAACGCCATTGCTTAGAAGGCAGCTGCACACACGCGCGCACACACACGCACACACTAGCGAAGGCGAGTGTGAGTGAGAGAGAGAGAGAGAGAGCGCTGCCTGCTGCTGCCTGTGGCATGCCCCAAAATGAAGCGAGTAGCGTGCGCCAAGGGTAAAGGAAACCAGACGCGCGTTTTAGTCGGGAAAACTAACTGAGGCGTTGATCATATTTTTGGAGTGGATGCGATGCGACTTAAACGCGCGTGTTGGCTGTCCGCAGCCATTGTCCAGGAAAAGGCAGGGGGACTGACTGCCTGAGCAACGGAGGAAGGACCGGGAACCTGGGGTTGGTTTGTCTTTGTCTGTGCCTTTTAATGGACCAACGGCCGCCGCGGTTTTTGTGGCGTTGTGTCACGGGATAAATATTAATCGATATCTGTGCGCTATGCGTGTGTGTGTGTGTGTGTGTGTGTGTGAGTATAGTATCCTTTTGTTAACTATGTCCTGGGTGTCCTGCTTACCAAAAATGAGCAACATCCTTGTTCTGCACCTTGGCGCGTTCGCCGCTCGAATTAGTCGAGTGCATTCGCTTGAAAAACTAATTTGATTTATGTCTTCGCGTTAAAGTGCGGCTTTCCGTTGAATGGTTGGGATGCCTCTCTCGCATCTCTCCCAGGCGAGCGCCCAGCCGCCATTCACACCCATAACATGGCCGGTTCATCCAAGCATCCAGCTGCTTTTGTAACGCCCCGCCAAGCGCCTCTTGAATGCCTCGTTCTGCAATCCGCCAGGCGTTCTCTTTGTATTCCAACGAATTTTAATTAATTCCCAGGCGTAGCACTTTTTTTAGAGGCCAAACTGCAGAGAGGAGAGAGAATCTATCGCTGCCAGCAAGCTGATATTAAAAAGTTCGGATAGTTTTAATTTCCCAGATTATCAATGGATGATACTTTCTGAAATCAATTTAAAATTGTTGGGACTATGAGAATATGGCAATATTTCACTATTAATCAGACAATGTAAGAAATATATTGATCTATTATTCCATATCTCTAGTTGAGCTGGCTCGGTCTTATATACATGAATATACACTCTCCTACATAAGTTCATATTCACTCTCCCAGCTCATAAAAACCGTATAAAATAAATTCTGATTCAGACAGACAAATCGGCTGTTTATGCTGATCAAGAATATAATATATATATATAAAATATATAATATATAATATATAATATATAGATATAATCTGCCTTAAGAGGTCGGATACAGAATCAAAAAAGCTAATGAATTTAGAGGAAATAAAAAGTAAAAAAACACAAATTTGGTATTTACACATTTTAATAATCATTTCAAAATATAAACACACAAATTTTTCAGTTGCAAATTATAAAATTATTATTCGATTTAATTACGTGGAATGAGTTTAAGCCAGAAACCATTTTTCGGCTCCAATTGAAAACCGGCAGGAGCCAGCACCATGGGAATTGTGCTCTTCGCCGAGGCAGCAAAACGGAAGTCGCGCAACAGATAGTAGATGATAGCCTTGGCCTCGAGCAGTGCATAACGTGAACCTGAAATTCAAATTCAAAGGATAATAAATAACACACAGGTTTTATATGCCGACTCAACATTTCGTATATATGTAACTATTTCTTTACCTATGCAATTCCGCTGACCCGCGCCGAAGGGCAGGTAGGTGAATGGGTGGATTTTGTCCTTGTTCTCTTCGCTAAAGCGCTCGGGATCAAATTTCTCGGGATTTGCATAAAACTGTGGATCACGATGAAAACCACAAACAGGCAGCCATATAGCATCACCTTTTTTAATCTCAATGTTTTTGCCATCGACCACATAGCTTATATCCTTGTTGCACTCACGTTGAAGGGCAATGGCAGATGGCCATTTTCGCAGGACCTCCGATACCACCTGATCCATATACTTCATTCCCATGAGAGCTTCGTATGTCAATTGACCACCTTTCAGTTCGTTGTTGACCTGTTTCACCTCCTCGTAGAGTCTGCCCTGAATATCCTCGTTTTCCAGCAGCTCGTGGGCGGTGAAGCACATGAGCACAGCAGATGTCTCAAAGCCGGCAAAGAAAAAGACAAAACATTGAGCTACAATATCCCAATCACTCCAATTGCGTACAGTGCCCGCTTTGGGTTTTTCCGACTGAATCATTCCGCTTGCCTCCATTAAAATATTAATCATATCTGGACGCACAATATTGTGCTCCTGGCGATATTTCATGGCATCCAGCACCAGGCGCGTAAAATAATCTGTACTTTGTCTATCAAACAGCGAAATTTTAAGCAGCTGAATTAAGGAAAAACTGAATTAGCTCTGATATCCTGTAATTTAATGAATGCCTACCTTAAAAAGGCTCTTTGCGCCCATGAAGAGCATAAACTTTAAATTCTGCACCAGTGTAAATTTCATCAACTTGCTTCCCAAAATAAAAAAAGTATTTTCCCGATCATTGAACGAATTGACCTGCAAACCAAATGCCGTGGAAGCAATCACATCATTGGTGAAACGGGTACAATAGTCCTTCATGTCCAGCTCCTTTCCATTCTCTGGAATATTGTCTCGTTTGAGGAAATCCACTGCCTCATTGGCTACCACATCCATCAGCTGGAACATTTGACGCATTTTGCTGCCTGTAAATGCAGGACTCAGTGTGCTGCGCATATCCTTCCATCTGGCATCACGCATGGCGAATAGGGAGCTACCGAAGAGATTGTCCTTATCATGAGGATTCTCATCATCGACGCCAAACATGTTGCGCCGATTAGTGAAATGATCAAAATCTTTAATCGTTATCTGCTTAACCAGTTCCGGATCTCGTATCATCAGCAGCGGTTGGCGGTTCTCAAAGATGCCATAAACTCTAAAATATATAATAAAAAACCCCGATAAGTTGGGTATCGCATAAATTGGCCTTAATTTGTAAGCCAAGACCAGGCTGCATGTGTCATTAATAATGAACCATTATACTTATCAGAAGCCAAACAAACATAGCTTCTGGATGCCTATAAAATCGATTAGACTACTGGAAATGTTTTTGTTTGCCAGTTTTTTATTAAATTAATTTGTAAGCTCAAGAAAATTGTTGAAAGTGAAGATTGATCTGGGCATTAGTAAGGGCTGAAAAGCAGGTATATGATAAGGTATTCCAACCTTGATCATTTTTGGCATGAATTTAGAAAAAAACACTCCTAATTGAAACCTACATCAATATATCTATAGATAAAAGAAATATTTTCATATGGAACCACTTTTAAATAGATATAAATAAGTGCAATAAAATTTCCTCTTACTTACTTTTCATTTCCTTTATTGTACAGATCGATAGTTAGCTCAAACATTGAGCTTTTGCGCAGAAGCATTTTCCACATGCTGCCCACAAAAGGTAAAGGATTATCGCTTTTTATGCCCCGATCCTTAAAGCACCCATAGTTAGCTGTGCCCCAGCGATAGGCCAACAGCAATAATACGATGAATATCGCTAGAAATTCTATTAACATATTGTCAAATTTACTGATCTAATTGATCTAAGCGTATGCAATTATAGTTGGGAACATTGAAATATCAACTGATTGATGCCGGCACGTGAATGAACTCAGTCAACAAATGTTTTGCTTTGTTTGCGAGCTTTTTCTGCTGAAAGCTTTGTTTGGCTTTACACAAATAATGAAATTCTGTTGACTTTTGATTAATAAGCGGAAACAAAAACAAAGCTCAAGTGCATACTCAAAGCTGCCAGAGCTTTTTCAACTCAAAGCTTTGCTTGGCTTTACGCAAATAATGAAATTACTTTTTAGTACTAGCCAGTTTCATGCCGGCTTTGCCAGGGGGCAGTTAATATTAAAAGTGGATTTTAATGTGATGGATACTTTTTATCCGCCTGTGGAAATATCGAAAATTAATTAACTTTTATTTCTTGAGAAATTCTTTGAGAAAGTGTTTAGCCTGGTTACCGCTCGAAGTCAAAATAAGTTTTTCGTTCTATTCAAAGCAAAAATGTGAATTCCACAGATTTCGCGCCGTTTTTTGGTCTTAGTGGTCGATTATTATTATGTTATATTATTAAATTAATTATTTATAAAAACTCTTATTATTTATAAGCCTCTTCCAAAAAATCTAAGACTCATATACTTTCAATTTAAAGGTAGAAATTGTTTCCACTATTTTCTGACTTCGGAGGTTCTCATTTCATAGTACAGAATTTTCTATAATGACGTAACAAATTGATGTTGAAAATGTGAAAATGTGTGAATATTTATTACGATTTTTGGTTGCGCAGCTACCAAAGACTGCGTTCTACCTTAACTAAGCCTCATATTTCAGGTTAAGTGGATTAAGGGCAACGCAGGGAATCTCCATGTGTAAATCCAATCTAACCTTCACCCTTTGACCTGCAACTGTCTAAATCCAGGCCCCCTTATAATCCCTCACACTCAACGCGAACTCTTTAATCCCGTCGTAATCACTTGCTTTGCCTGGTTAAGTGTGCTCTATAAAGATCACACCTAGTCCATTACCTGGATCAATCGTAATCGCGCAAGGTTCCTGAATGCGCATGCTTAGCCGAGCAGAGAGCGAATATTGCCCGGATCTGTGCCTGGATCAGTGCCTGGATCAATGCCGGATCAATGCCGGATCTGTGCCTGGATCTGTACCCGGATCAGTACCCGGATTGTAAGTACGAAACTAATCTTGCACCATATGTTCGTCTCAACCGAGGCTGGCTTGATCCAGAGTCATAGCTTGATCCATTCTTAGCTTGTCTGCAGTTTCAGTTTAATCAGGATGTGTTTTTCCCCTGAAAACAGGGAAACATGCATTTTTTTTTATTTCTTCCGATGTACTATAAACTAACAAATTTCTTTGATTTATTTGCGTGGAATGAGTTTAAGCCAGAAACCATTTTTGGGAGCCAATTGAAATCCAGAGGGAGCAAGCACCAGTGGAACTGTACTCTTCTTAGAAGCAGCAATACGGAAATCGCGGAGAATATAGTAAATGATAGCCTTGGCCTCGAACAGTGCAAAACGCGAACCTGTATTATACAGAATAATGATATATAAGTAGGTTTTATAGACTGGAACAATATTTTTTATATAGGTACCAATGCAACTACGTTGACCCATGCCGAACGGGAAGTATGTGAAAGGCTGAATTTTGTCCTTGTTCGCTTCGCTAAAACGTTCTGGATCGAATTTCTCAGGGTTTTCAAAAAAGCGAGGATCTCGGTGAAAGGCACAGACAGGCAGCCAAACTGCATCCCCTTTTTTAATATCAATATTTTTGCCATCAACCTCATAGGTTATATCCTTGTTGCACTCGCGATCAATGGCAATTGCTGCTGGCCACTTTCGCAGGACCTCCGATACCACCTGATCCATATACTTCATTCCCATAAGAGCTTCGTATGTCAGCTGGCCTCCTTTGAGTTCGTTGTTGACCTGTTCCACCTCCTCGTAGAGTCTGGCCTGAATATCCTCGTTTTCCAGCAGCTCGTGGGCAGTGAAGCACATCAGCACCGAAGATGTCTCAAAGCCGGCAAAGAAAAACACAAAACATTGAGCTACAATATCCCGATCGGTCCAATTTCGTACAGCGCCTGCTTTGGGTTTATCAGAGTGAATCATTCCGCTTGCCTCCATCAGTATATTTATCATGTCTGGGCGCACAATACTCTTCTCTTGACGGTACTTCATGCCATCCAGCACCAGACGCGCTAAGTACTCTGTACTTTTTTTATCAAAGATCGAAATTTTTAATAGCTGCAAGAAGGAGGACACAATTAATTAGCTTGGATACCCTGTAAATATATTGATGAGTACCTTAAAAAGTCGCTTAGCAGACACGAAGAACATAAACTTTACAATCTGCATAGCTGAAAATTTGGTTAGCTTCTTGCCCGACTTATAGAAAGTATTCTCCCGATCCTTGAATGAATTGACCTGCAAACCAAATGCAGTGGAGGCAATCACATCATTGGTGAAACGGGTACAATAGTCCTTCATGTCCAGTTCTATTCCATCCTTGGGTATATTATCCCGCTTCAAGCAATCCACTGCCTCTTCGGCAACTACATCCATCAGTTGACACATTTGACGCATTTTGCTGCCTGTAAATGCAGGACTTAGTGTGCTGCGCATATCCTTCCATTTGGCGTCACGCATGGAGAATAGGGAGCTTCCGAAGAGATTGTCCATATCATGACGATTCTCATCATCAACGAAGAAAATATTGCGATGGTTAGTGAAGTGATCAAAATCTTTAACTGTTATCAGCTTGGCCAGTTCCGGATCCCGAACCATCAGCAGTGGTTGCCGGTTCTCAAAGATGCCATAAACTCTGATAGTAAAACAAAAAAAAAATATAATCTCAGAAATGACAATGACAGATAAGTGAATTATCGAATAAATTGCCCCCAATTTGTGGCATTGAGCCTATCAAATTTGCTTGTCCAAGTGCAAACTTGTTTAAATAATGCTGACAGCTCAATTGATAAGATTCCGAGTTAGTTTTTGATTAAGACTTAATCATTTTATCTACAAATATTGAAGACTAATTTATTCCATTCATTTATTTCTATACTTTTAACCTCTATTTATATCTAAATATGTTCTAACAATTAGTATTTGAAAGAAGTTAAAGCCTGATCGACTTACGCATACTCTTTAACTGCTGTAATAACAATAACAAATAATTCTGACCCCCAAAGTCTTCAAATGATTTTAATTAAGAGAATCAAACCGAATCGCAGCTCGGTTCTGGTTCTGGATCAGGTTTGGAATCGGTTTGGTGCCCTGCTTCCATTTTGCTCATCATTTCAATTAGATAAAACTCAAAACGAGACCAAAAATAAAAACATTGCCCGGGAAGTTCAGAGGTTTCGGACTACGCAGTTTGTATAATGATTGAATTTAATAAAAAAAAAGCAAAAGTACTATAATAAACAGAGGCTCTCCGAGCAGGGAGAGCTCTCTCTATAACCACACCCATCTAAGGTTCTTCTAAATAAATAAATTAAAATTAGAATATCAATTGAAGTAAATCAATGCTTACTTCTGATCCCCTTTATTGTACAGTTCGATGATTAGATCAAACATTGAGCATTTACGCAGAAGCATTTTCCACATGCTTCCCACAATGGGGAAGGGACTATCGCATTGTATTCCCCGATCCTTGAAGAAACTATAGTTAGCTGTGCCCCAGCGATAGGCCAGTAGCAAGAGTACAACAAATATCGCTAGAAATTCTATTAACATCTTGTGAAATTCACCGATCTAAGTGGTCTAAGCGGTCGAAATTATACTACAATCTACACTCTGAACGATCAAGAATCAACTGATTGGTGCTCCACAAGCATAAAGAATATTTCGCCTTTTTTGGTAGCGAGCTTTTTCTACTCAGAGCTTTAAATAAATAATAAAAGTGCTTCCAAGTTTGAAAAATATTCATAAATAACACGAATTTATGCGTCTGTGTGCGTGTATAAACAAAAACATAAACTAGTTAGGCAAGACTGGCATAAGCATTCGATTATTCGATTGTTCTTCCTTCTTATCTGTACGATGTCCGATCTTGATATGATATACAAGTCTGTATTCATTTTTTAATTAATTTTGATTTTTTTAACACAATAACTTTGTATTGTTCCTTCTTTGCAGCTGCAGACAAAGCACAGCTCGACTTAAATATACCCTGTAAATAATATGAATATGAGCAACAATTATAGATCCACTCGGCTTTAAATGCTGATAACACTAATCAACAAGTGGAAATTATAATACCCTCCACAATGGAATAGAAATTTTGAATTTAAAAACATATTTTAATAATTTTAATTAAGAAATTTGTCTGTGAAAACTTAACTTAAAACTAAAATAAAAGAAATTCATTTTAATCCTTTTTTTAAATTTAATAGGGACGTATTAATTTTGTTTTTCTGCATTTTAATATTAACTTCAACATTTAAACAGTTGACAAGTTTGTTCGATTCAATTACGTGGAATCAGTTTAAGCCAGAAACCATTTTTGGGAGCCAATTGAAAACCAGAAGGAGCAAGCACCATGGGAACTGTGCTCTTCTTGGAAGCAGCAATACGGAAATCGCGGAGAAGATAGTAGATGACAGCCTTGGCCTCGAGCAAGGCAAAACGAGAACCTAAATTCAATTAAAAAAAAATATTATTATATAGATTTTATATAATCGCTCAATATTTTATATATACCTATACAATTACGTTGACCCATGCCGAACGGGAGGTATGTGAAGGGCTGAATTTTGTCCTTGTTCTCTTCGCTAAAACGTTCTGGATCGAATTTCTCGGGATTTTCATAAAATCGAGGATCACGATGGAAACCGCAGACAGGCAGCCAAACTGATTCACCTTTTTTAATCACAACATCCTTGCCATCGACCACATAGGTTATATCCTTGTTGCACTCGCGATCAATGGCAATTGCTGCTGGCCACTTTCGCAGGACCTCCGATACCACCTGATCCATATACTTCATGCCCATGAGAGCTTCGTATGTCAGCTGGCCTCCTTTCAATTCGTTGTTGACCTGTTCCACCTCCTCGTAGAGTCTGGCCTGAATATCCTCGTTTTCCAGCAGCTCGTGAGCGGTGAAGCACATGAGCACAGCAGATGTCTCAAAGCCGGCGAAGAAAAAGACGAAACATTGGGCTACAATATCCCGATCGCTCCAGTTACGCACAGAGCCTGCTTTTATTTTATCCGACTGAATCATTCCGCTGGCCTCCATCAGCATATTAATCATGTCTGGACGCACAATATTGTGCTCCTGGCGATATTTCATGGCATCCAACACGAGACGCACGAAATACTCTGTACTTTGTCTATCAAACAACGAGATTTTAAGCAGCTGAATTAAAGAAGAAACTAATTAGTTAGGATACCCTGTGAACTAGTTAATGCTTACCTTAAAAAGTCGCTTCGCACCCATGAAGAACACGAACTTTAAATTCTGCAGCGCTGTAAATTTGGTTAGCTTCTTTCCCAACATGTAGAAAGTGTTTTCCCGATCTTTGAATGAGTTCACCTGCAGGCCGAATGCTGTGGAAGCAATGACATCATTGGTGAACCGCGTACAATAGTCCTTCATGTCCAGCTCTATTCCTTCGGCGGGTATGTTATCCCGCTTCAAGCAATCCACTGCCTCATTGGCTACCACGTCCATCAGTTGGAACATTTGACGCATTTTGCTGCCTGTAAAGGCAGGACTCAATGTGCTGCGCATATCCTTCCATCTGGCATCGCGCATGGAGAATAGGGAGCTACCGAAAAGGTTGTCCATATCATGGGGATTCTCATCATCCACGCCAAACACATTGCGATGATTAATAAAATGATCAAAATCTTTAATAGTTATCTGCTTGATCAATTCCGGATCCCGTATCATCAGCAGCGGCTGCCGGTTCTCAAAGATGCCATAAACTCTGATAATAAAACAAAAAAAAAGAATATTTAATCTCGGATAGAAATGACATTGACCGATAAGTAAACTATCGCTAAAATTGGCCCTAATTTGTAAGACAATACCAGGCTGTATGTGTCATTATGCTTATCGAAGCTGAAAAAATAAAAATAGCTTTAGGGGTTCCTATAAAATCGATAAGGCTATCAGTGTTATTGTTTGTCCGAGTGCAAACTTGGTTAACTTATAATTTGTTACCGCAATGTTAACAGCTTAATAAATTGATAAGATTTCGGAGTCTTTTTTGTTTAAATCTTAATAATTTTATCAATAAATATATAAGTTCAAGTTGCCAACCAATTTATCATCATCGTTTTAACCTCGAAGTTCATTTAATTTATTTATACATATTCAGTGGCATAGAAAAACAAGTAGGAGTCTGCCCGAATAGCGGATACTCTTTAACCTAATCTGCTGTAAAATCGAAATATAAATCCACTTACCAAATTTGGTATCTGGAATTCTGATAGTCTCTGAGAAATCTGCTGAACAGGGCTCGATGGACGCGGTTGTTTACCCTGATCGATTAGGGTATTAATAGTATTGCTTATACTCTATCATTCCAAGATTACAGAGTATATCTTTCTGTTATGTTAATTAATGATGTGATATTACGAAAACTCGCTGCTATTGCGACTACTTGTAATAACAACTAATTCTGACCCTCAAATAATTTGAATGATTTGTTTTTATCATTTAAATTGGATTAACTTCTAAGCGAGGCTATAAAAAAAGTGTCGCAGCCAGTTCAAAGGTTTCCGACTACGCAGTTTAACTAATAATTAAGTGGAATTCATTAAAAAATTGCAAAACTACTATAAATAGCAGACGCTCTCCGAGCATGAACAATTTCAATTACAACATTGTATATAGCCTCACCCATAAAAACCAATATATATAAGCAATATTTGATATAGATATATATAATAGATATGGCAATATATATTGCCATAATACGCAGTACTCACTTCTGATCTCCTTTATTATACAGATCGATGATTAGATCAAACATTGAGCGCTTACGCAGAAGCATTTTCCACATGCTTCCCACAATGGGGAAGGGATTGTCGCATTGTATTCCCCGATCCTTGAAGAAATTATAGTTTGCTGTGCCCCAGCGATAGGCCAGCAGCAATAATACCACAGTTATGGCTAGAAATTCTATTAACATCTTGTTAAATTCACCGATCTAAGCGATCCAAGCGGAGCAAATTTTACTACAAACTACTTTCTGAGCGGTCAAGAATCAACTGATTGATGCCCCACGCGAATGAACGCATAAAAAATGTTTCGCTTTGTTGGATGCGAGCTTTTTCTACTCGGAGCTTTGTTCAGCTTTACAGAATTCATGAAATTGCGTTCATTTTGATAAATATATATAATATATATGCGAGTTCATTCGTATAAACAAAAACAAAAACAAACCGCAGGCGCACACTCGTAGTACGAGTATTATTAATGCCTGATACTGTTTGTTGACTGTGAACTTGACTGTGAAACAAGTGGGAGGGGCTAACGGGTTTACTTAAGTACAAAGTGTGAACAGCTGCCCAAAGCTCGACTTGTGCATACCCTGTAAGCAGTTCTAACACACAAATGTGCCTTATATCAGCTAATATATATGAGCATTTTGACCGAGAACAAACATAGCTCAACTCGCCTCTAAATGCTGATAACACTAATCAGCCACGAGCAGCTGATTCTGTTTTTTACTTTAAAAGGCAGTACAAATATAGTCTGCAGCGGCATATGCCCAGAAATAGGCATATTTTTTACCTGTGGCGCTTTGTTTGCCTCTACTCAAGTGACTCACCGCAAAAGCCATCAATTCTTTGTTCATAATTTGCCACTTAATTTAAACGGGTTTATTCGCAATAGATAAGAGAATTATGAAATATGCATAAGATTTTTCATAACTAGCAAAATTTCTGCATAATATCTAAAAAGAAAGTTATTTCTCCCTTCGGAGTTGAGTGAAAGAAATCTTGCTTGCATTGCAAATAAAAGACCCAAAAAATCGTCATCAACCTATGAAAATAATTTTCATGGTTGAACAAACTTGGCCTAAACAAGCCAAATAAACCAACAACAAAAAAAAGAAAGAATAATTACTAATTTATATGCCAAATATTTAACGTATGAGTATCACAACAGATACGACTTTTGCTTGTATTTTAGGTCAAAATGTTGCTACCAAATAACGAGCTCTACCTTAAGTAAGCCTCATATTTCGGATTAAGTGGATTATAGGGAACGCCGGGAATCTCCTTATGTAAATCCAATCTAACCTTCACCCTTTGACCTGGCCCCTTATAATCCCTCATACTCAACGCGAACTCTTTAATCCCGTCTTAATCACTTGTTAATCCTGGCTAAATGTGCTCTATAAAGATCACACCTAGTCCATTACCTGGATCAATCGTAATCGCGCAAGGTTCCAGAATGCGCATGCTTAACCGAGCAGATACCGAATATTGCCCGGATTTGTGCCTGGATCAGTGCCCGGATCTGTGCCTGGATCTGTGCCTGGATGTGTGCCTGGATCTGTGCGCGGATCTGTACCCGGATTGTGAGCACCGAGCTAATCTAGCAACATACGCGCATTTCAACCGGACCTGGCCAGATCCGGTGCCAGATTTATGCTAGGCTTATCTGCAGTTTCAGTTTGGTTAGGATGTGTTTTTCCCCTGAACAGAATGCAACGTCGCCAAGTAGGTAATGAGGCGCCGTGCGCCCACCATGTGTGTGACTGCTGCGACGTGCCAGAGCTCATGTGAGCGCTCGGTGAGCTCGTGAAATTGTGAAATTTCCTCATTAATCAAAGTATGAATATGACGCCATATCCTTATTGTTTGCTCTAATTATTTATCTAGATTTAGGTAGTAGCCATAGATATGAGAATGCCTCAGGCATTCCATGAATGAATATGCATCCTGCTGGCTGGAATTTGCTTAGTCTAATTATTTTATAACATATTTTGTTCAACTGTTTTATGAGCATTGCATTGTGCCTGGTAGGTGCTACTTTATGATGCCGACGTAGACGCCGATGCTGGCGCAGACTTCGACGCCGTCGCCGACTACGACGACGAGGACGACGTTGATGCCGCGACGAATGCGTGGAAAATCCAACGCTTGTTATTTGAGAAAAAAATCCGGGGAAATTCCCTAGATCCGAGGCGGCTGCAAGCCTAAGTGCCAGCCTACGCAAATAAGCTTCATGGAATTTTTACGACCCCATCCGCGCCTGACAACCCACCAACACCTACCACCAACTACCAGACCAATATCCACAGCACAAATTCCAAAGCAAGGCGCTTTTATGAATGAGTCCGAGTCTCTCTGCGGCGCTGCTGCGGCTTCTGCTGCTTCTGCGGCTGCTGCTGCTGCTGCTGGTGTCGCATAACGACTCAGTAGACTGTTGAATGAATCTCCGCGGCTCAATGTAATATTTATGGCAGGTACTAAAACCACCTACGAGCACTGCCCTAAGGACCCTGCCTAACCCAATGTAACCCTAACCGATGCACCCGTTGCATTCATTAGCGTTGCGAGAACAAAGCATTTGCACTTAATCCTAATGATTTCCCTTTTGTTTCTAATGACGCAGCGGTAGGCTTAAGCGGACCAACTGTAGTCGCTATATAAGTATCTCACAGATACTCGCAGATAAAGCGCAATTCGTAGAAACCGTTTCGAGTACCGCGTAACCCACGATTAATGGCGACGGCTTGGAATGAATCCCTAAAAAAAACACATTTCCTTTCTGCCAGTAACATGGTTAAATTCGCACTTTCGACTAACTTCTCATTCTTGAAATTTTACGAATACTTTCTACAGATACTTATGTTAAATTTTTGAGAATTTATAATATTATTTTCCATAAAAAACAAATACTTTTCCTTTCTATCATTTACAGATTGGAATTCGCACTTTAAATCTTCATTTGAAGTGGCTATTGAATAACTTCTCATTCTTTAAAATTCAGGAATACTTTCCACAGATACTTATGTTAAATTTTTGAGAATTTACAATATTATTTTCCATAAAAAACTATTAAAGCATCAATTGAATAACTTCTTATTCTTGAAAATTTAGGAATACTTTCTACAGATACTTATGTTAAAAGAAATCAAATTTTTGAGAATTTAAAAAAATATTTTCTATAAAAAAAAAACACTTTTGCTTTCTTCCAATTACAGATTGGAGCTCTCGCTTTAAATCTTCATTTGAAGTGGCTATTGAATAAGTTTTCATTCTATAAAATTTAGGAATACTATCTACAGATACTTATATTAAAAGAAATTCAATTTTTCAGAATTTAAAAGTGTATTTTCAATATAAATCAAACACTTTTCCTTTCTATCAGTTACAGATTGAAACTCGCACTTTAAGTGTTCATTTGAAGCGGCCATCAAATAAGTTCTCATTCTAGAAAATTTAGAAATACTTTCTACAAATTCCTAAGATTAGCTTCTTAGCTGTTCTTAAATCAATCAAAATTTTGGGTATTTTAAAAAGTATTTTCCACAAGTATTTCGTTTAAATAAAATAGTTGAAAAGTGCAAGTGGAAAATGAAAAAATAAAATGAAAATTAGAGCAAACTAAGTAGATAAACTTATCCTTTTAATTCATTGTTTATTTCCTTAAGAAATTAAAAACTATGTTACAATAATCATCCTGATCAATGATCAATATATATACATATATATATATATATATATATATATATTGGATCAACGATATATGTATAATATATATATATATATACTTCATAGGATCGGACACAAATTGCCAATTACAAATTTAGTTTAAGTAAGAGGATTGTCTTAAAAATACTTAAAAGATAAGATTAAGAAAAGATTAAATTCTATAAAATATAAGAAAAGATTAACTTAAAATGAAGATAAAATTATTTATAAAATTAATAATTACATTTATAACCTATTACCTAAAACTAAATATATAATTATTTAAATATTTTGCTACTATTTTAATGATATTTCAAGAAAGAATTTATATATCTGCTGCATTATCCATACATCAGCTCTAAAGTCTATACAAATTCAAGGGTATAATTCTTCTTTTTCTTCATAAAACCCAAACTAAAGCAGACAATTTTAAAGCTAAAAAAAAAGTATTCATAACTTTAGTTTAATCTGAAAGTTATACTTTTTTGGCACTCACTAAAAGGGAGTAGCTATCTTTTAGTGTTCCATCTTACTTTGCGTTAAGGGCAAACGCCTACAAGCGCCCATAAAGTAGCCAACAATTTATCCATGTCATCCCCCTTGGCATCATCCCCCCCCTCGTCAATTGAAGGAAGCCAACAATAAACTTTAAGCAACTGTACCCATTTTACATGCTCAAACCTTAGCTCAAACCCCAAAGAATGCGCTGTGTGTGAATATTGAAGCTACAAATTTGCTCCGGCAAACAAACAAAGTATGTATATATGTATGAGTGTATATATATCCCTGAAGGATATACATTTTGCATATTTAAAGCACAAAAGTTGGCAGCAACCCCTAGAAAGAAGCACTTAATTCAATAATAAATTGCCAAACGCCAAAGCAAGCCCCTTTGCCTGTACGCGCAAACAAACCCGAATCAACCCAGCTAGAGCCCACAGATAACCAACTTATAGCTAAGATCACGGGGGGTTAGCCGGGCTGAACCGAACCAAACCAAGCAGGGGCCGGAGCCAGAGCCGGAGCCAAGCCCAGTTGCGCCTTAGAGACAACAACTTTTATCAAATTGCGTATAAGGGGGTTTGTCGGTAGGTAAGCGTAAAATTCATAATCATGAATGCTGCTTCACTTAAAGTTCCACCCCGCCGGGATTTATAAAATACGAATATAACAAAAAAATAGATACTTCTATATATATACGGGGAATATACACACATTAAAAGCGAAAGTCAAGGAAGCTGCTGTTTCAAGAGGCGATTAGATTTGCTGCCATGAAAAACTACGCGAGCCAAAAGATACATTATATACTAGCCTGTGCCTCTGTCTCTGGCTGTGTGTGTGTGTGTGTCTCTGTGTGAGTGCCTGCGAGAGTGTGTGTGAGTATCTGTGTGTGTGTGTGTGCGTTTGAGTCTGCGTGAGCGGCCATTGTTGTGCGGTGCGAAAAACAACCCTAAAGCGTGCCTCTCGCTCTCACAGACAGATAGGCAACAAATCGATGAATGAAGCAGGCCGCAGTTACACCCTGCCTGCCTCTGTGTGCGTGCGTGCGTGCGCGCGTGTGTATGTGTGTGTGTGTGAGTGCGTGCATGCTTAGGTAGGCCTTTAGGTAGTAGGCCTGTTGGCCAGGTCCTTTGGGTTCAATGAAAAAATCTCTTTAAATTGTGCGCTGTTTGGCTGCGAGAGTTCAGTTTGAGTTGAGATCTTGTACCGCACAGACACCACAGCTCCGGCCTCAGTGTTCCGCCCAACAATACAAAAAAACAAAAAAAACAAAAAAAATACAGTGATTTTTCTACAACAATTTCAATAAATAATTTACGAAAAATATATAACGAAAATGTCGACAATTAACTTGCATCCACCGCAAACGTATTCGCGTCTATTCCGTCCCTGGGATACGCAACGCCAAGCCCCCGCACCACCTGCCCAACCCGTGAAACGTGAACGTGAAACCGAAACCGAAACTGAATCAGTGACCATCAAAACAGAGCTGCCCAGCAGCAGCGGTGGCAGCAGCAGCAGCAACAACAACAACTGTTGCTATGGTCAGGACGTGGACCGCGAGTCATCCTTATCATCTTCCTCGTCGAGCAGCAGCAGCAGCAAATCCAGCTATGAGGATGCTCTGAACAGCAGCTATACACGCACCTCGACTCCTCTGATGGATGCCACGCCGCAACCAACATTTCCAGCGGCTGCTATGGCCGTGGCGCCTCAACAATTGTCGCCGCAGCCGGCGCCTTTTATGCCAACTAGTGACTTGTATTATGCTGCAGCAGCAGCCGCCGCAGCCGCTGCCAATACACCAGCGGCAGCTGCCTTTGGCATGGATCCCTTTACCCTGGGCCTGATGGAGCAGGAGTATGCTCGTGTCATGGCTGAGGATGCACAATTGAAGGCGCTCAATGCACGCAAGCAGCGTCCCAAGAAATTCAAGTGCCCCCACTGCGATGTGGCCTTCTCCAATAATGGCCAACTTAAAGGACACATACGCATTCATACCGGTAAGTTAAAAAGGATAATCAGAGTACACCGCAAATCATACTTATAAATCAATTTCTTTTCTGGTATTTTTTAATAGGCGAACGTCCTTTTAAATGCGATGTGGAAACCTGTGGCAAGACCTTTACACGCAACGAGGAGCTAACACGGCACAAGCGCATTCATTCCGGCCTGCGTCCATATCCTTGCAGCGCCTGTGGCAAGAAATTCGGACGCCGCGATCATCTCAAGAAGCACATGAAGACGCATATGCCGCAAGAACGTCAGCTGGGACCAGCCATCTTTATGCCCATGTATCCATATCTATATGGCTACTAAATGAAGGCAATCTCCGCCAGCTAACAGCCAAAGCTGCAGCTCCAGCGAACTGTGAAACGCTCCAAGCCCCAAAACTAATTTCAACTATAACAATCCAATCATTCCGACAATGCCGACCTTTATATACTCTATCTACCTCAGGCGTACCTGGCGCAGCCTAGCGCAATCAACACACACACACACAACACACTGATACACACACAATACACACACACACACCAAGCACACACACTATCTCAAGAGACGATAGATATGTATCTGTGACGACGATATATATATATGCAAATATTGAGCTATTTATTTTTTAATGAATATTTACACTTGCACTACGTGACGTGAGGTTGAAGCGTCGAAAGAAACCCACACATGTGTAAATAAGTCCTTAAGTGATCCTTTCTCATATGCTAAGCGATTAAGAGTTTTAAGAGATATATATATATATATATATATACACATACATGCATACATATAAGAGACATAGACATACATACAAATAGATCTAAGGATATTTTTCACATTTTTATATGCTGAATGCGGTTACTAGCAATATACGATTTACATTTATGAGAATAACTAGTTAAATATTATACGATTTATGTTTACACCAAGAAAAAAAAAATGAAAAGAAAAACCTAATATAAAAAAAGAAATATTTTCCAAAAAAAAAAAAATGCATTTTTTTATTTAATTTTGGTTGTCAATTCTCCAACAGAATCATTATTTATTGCTGAATGAAAATTGTGAATTGTTTCGGAAAATGCACATTTCTTTGCTCGATTTTCGCCATTTTTCCCACATTTACTTATTAATGACTTTCATTTCCTATTAACCCGATAATTTGGCAAATTTTCTCGTCATGCCGGCAAAATCAATCGAGAAAAATGCAGTTTGCGCATCCTCATCAAAGGGTTAAAATTTCCAAGTCATTTTCGCAAAATTTCATTCAGAAAAACTGCTAGAAAAATCCATTAATTTGAGCCAAGTTAAAGTCTTTGCAGAACCTGGTAGTATCTTAATTTTTTTCAGTCAGAACGAATCCATTTATTTTGTGTAATTTTATTATACTTGTACTATTAAAACTGACGAATGTTTCACACAATTTTCTCACAGTTTTTTGAGCAAGAAAATGAGAATCCCTAGTGCAATTGTTCACGTATCCTTGCCATTACTCATGCGACAGCTTGCGTCATTCATAAGGACAATGAGGTGGCCCACCTGAGCAACCAAGTGCTGGCTGCAGCAGACACAGAGTCTCTTCTTCTCTGACAAAATGCTGGAATTTATTATGCGATGAATCCTCTGTATTCTGGTCAATATCAATGTGACTTCTACGTGCGCACAATAGCTGCAATTTTGTTAACCGTAGCAGATCGGTGGGCACTGTCTGATGGCCGGGCTACTCAACCTTTTCAGACAATGGCAACAGGGTCGCTTGATAGGGGCGTGCAGAGTGCAGGTCTACCTGTGTCCAGCGTCCCCTTGGTTAGGTCCTGAGAACATTTTTTTCTGCCAGACAGTGCGTCGTCTGCGTCTGCGTCTTCGTTACACAAGTGGCACAATGATCTAACTAATAATGTGTCCCATTGATTTCTATAATTCTGTTTGCACCAGACACAGCGTCTACCACGTCTTGAGGACTTGGCCAAACTCTCACTCAAACCAGACCAGAACCCAAACCCGGCCAACAAGTTCAAATAGACATTTTTCAAGATGATATGCTTTTCGTCAGCATTCGGATATCGATGTTTTTTTTTAAGTATTGTCCCCTCTAATTGCAGGCAATTAATTAGAGTTTTTTTAGAGAATCAACAACATTTTTCCAACTCTCAAGTGTGGGAAGGAAAACTCTCCCTCTCTCTCTCTCTGTCTCTATGAAATATCTACTGTGTACTTATGTCAATCACTTTGACAAGCGTTGAGATATGAGTATCAGCTTGGCCATAAAACTAGAAAAACAAAATCAATCTTCTTAAAAATGCACTTAATTCAAGGCAAAGATAGATTGTCATTTCTTATCAAGGCTTATCTGTAATATAACTAATATCGTAATCAAAAGTAAAGTTTCTATATTCTTAAACTGCCTTTTTACCTTCTCATTTGGCTAGAATATCTCTAACAATCCTCTTGTAGAGTAGCTTAGTGATCAGTAAATCCAACCGGTTTGAGCCCTTCTTCCGACTATTTTTCTAAACTTTTTCTAATCTTGAACCCAACCAACTTCAAAAAAATTTAGGCAAAATTGAACATCAACCGGAATGAAAATTATATTTACTGAATAAAATTTGCTTTTAGATGCCAATAATATTGATTAGGGCAAATCTTTTCATTCTAGAAAGGCATAATTTTTATAAGTGTATGTTAGGTATAGAAGAGGCAATCTAATTTTAAAGTAAATCAAACAATATTAAATAAAACTTGAGAAATTTAAAAGTTCGAAAAAGCCAAGGCTCGAACCTAACCTAGGCCTTTTAGGCCTGGAAAGGGATATCCTTAAACCAAGATTAGAAATTAGCTGGAATCGAACCCGCGAGTTTCAGTTCCATAATAATTTATTTTTGGTTGGCTGCTTTAATCTATAAATTAAAATGGGATATAGAAATTTCCTATCATATTATTCCTCTGATCAATAATATATATTTTATAGAATCGAGGATATCTCCTGCAATGTTATAATATGGTTTGAAATTGTATAAAAATGCAGCAATATTTTGAATAAACTTTCTTTGTAGCTAAATCATAAGAATGATATATATATAAGTAAATCCTGTCTTATTATTAAACATTTTTTGGAGTAGCCTTTAAAAATATTGCATCCATCATAGTCCATCCAAGTAAATATAGATGTATATTTATACTGTACTCAATTGACAAGGATTCTCAGGAATCAGCAGAAATATAATTGCGATCCTCTATAAAGCCGAAGAAGAGAATATTGTTAGCGAACAATATGAGAACAAAGTCAGTTGCTAACAAGAAAGTAGTTTGGCTATCAATAACCCACTGACGTCTTGGAACAATTGCCACGTAGGAGGCACTAACCTATCGGCCATTCATGACCACAAAAAGGCCAAACAAAAGTCGTCGGGTGGTCCACAAATTTCGCAACTACGATTATATAATTGCCCTCTGCTCGCACCAGGACCAGAAGTAGTGCACCTTCTAGTCGCTCTGGGCCACACAGTGTGTGCCTGGGCTGAGAAATTGAAATGTCTTTTGTACACTAATAGAGAAGTATACGGGCCATAATTTAGCAATGCAACAATGCTCCGAGAAAAGCAATTGAATGAGCAGTGCAAAAAAAAAAGAAAGGAGCAGTGTATAAAATAAAAAAATGGAGTTACGAACTGAAAGCAAACGGAGAGACTGCTACCTTTCACAGCGCCAGTTCTCGGCCAAGCAAAGTGCGTCGATGGGTTTTTCAACCCCTCGCGTAGAACAACCCTCATCCCCTATGCACACACACACACAGACAGACAGACAGACAGAGAGGACAGACAAGCGCAGGGCTAGGCAGGGGGTAGTCGCAGTAGTCGTAGCTGACGTTTTATACAAAGTGTCAGAGGATCCATTTAATTGGGAAATTTATTGGTGTAAAGGTATAGAAGAGGAGACAGTGTGTCTGGCCCTCTTCTGTTTGGCTTTCTTCGGCTCGTATGTCTTGCGGTTGCTGGAAATGCTTTCACAATGGCCAAAGGGCATGGGGAGAGAGTAACCTATAAAGTAGTGCATAAAAATGAGAGAAGAAAAAAAAGAACTATAGACAAATTTGTATTAGGAAATGGATTTGTTACCAATGCACAAGTAAAGTGCCACAATTCCCCGTAGTTGGCCAACGTGTGTGGCTGGCATGTTGGTATTTCTATGCGACTATTTTGTACCCATTCCGATTATGAGACTTTCCCGCTAATTATATTTGTACAGGCCACACTCCAGAGTCTGGGACTCAACATTGCTCAACATTTTCCAGCTACTTCTCTATTTGCTTTTGACGATTTGCAATCGTATTTTCCACTTTCCAAGAGTCTTTTGAGCTAATCCTAGGCGGAAAAGTGGGTATGTCCCGACACACGCTAAACGATGCGTTTATCTGCATAAACACTCTTAATAAGTCGATTGTCTGCACTCTAATCTTCTAATCCTTCGCTGACGACGATCCGACTAATGAGCCTGTCTATCCATTATCTCTGAATGCATCAATACATGAGAATATATGCAATTTCATACCTTATCCTAACGCCGGTACGGGGACCGCCACAGGACTTGCACAACTATACGCAATCTGCAGCTACAGATTTGTAGAGAGAGAGAGAGAAACATGGAGAGATCTCCTGCTTCACACACATGGCCAAGTCCAGCGGAATCCTAATCTGTTTGGCCAGATTAAGCAGAGACAGTCAGACAGATAGTAAGAGAGATAAATAGATTTGCTAGCCAGGCAAAAACTTTCCATGGCTGGAGTATTCTTGGATATACCCTCAATTAAATATACGTTCATCATTATTATGCAATTGAATAAATAAATTAAACCAGAAATCGACCAAAACAGCTGGAAAACAAACCCAAAAGGCAAACAGTAGGTGGTGCCGGAAGTGTCACAGAATCTAAAACAAATTTCATTGTATCCGTACAGTTTCACATCAACATGAGCCAACAAACTAATCACAACTAATGATGACATAATTGGCTCGATCGGTTCGGGCCTAAAAAGGAAGCAGCCCAGTCCTGCATGGGTCCTGTGTGTGTTGTTTTATGGGCATGCATTCGAAGGAAGAAATAGGAAGTGGCTGCCGCAGCGCAAGACAAAGCCACATACACATTGTCCTTGCAAGGAAACAGCCATCAGTCAGAGCTCCTCAGAAAAAAAAAAAAGAAAACTGGAAACGCACAAGTTGCATGTAAAAAGTAAGTAAAATATAAAAAGATAATTGATTTGTTTGCAAAATCCTAAGCGATGACACTTGGATTTTGAGGCCCGCGGTGTGGTCCTGTTCTGCAATTAGCTGGAACGCTGGATGCGAGCAATTAGAGAAAGGAAATTGTTGTGACATTTAGTAAAAGTCAAAAACTGTTGAGCAATTCATCAAGATCCTGCCACACAGACTGCTTTCCTTTTCCACAAAAAAAAACAAGTATAATTGTTTCCTTTTTACCTTATTCAATTTATTTTGGTGGCACGGATGTTGCCCCGCGGTGTAGCGTGTGCTACTGTCGAGTTCCTCATCCCGTGGGGGTGGTTATCCTGCGGAAACTGTGACTGAAACCTGCACTCTCATTTTATCCTTCTTAACAAACTTTTATCAACAGAAGTCTGGTAAGAAAACTTATCTTTTTTTTCTTTTTTCTTTCAGGGAACCAATGTACTAAGACGCTTATATTTTTTATGTTAATGTTAATGTTAAAACTATTATATAAAACAATGTAACACGGGACTATCGCCTGCCAGGGACTCCTCCACCAAGTACAGCCACCAACTGATCGGATAAAATGCGGCCTCTGATTCTCCCTTGGGAACGCTTCTCTAAATTTTCGTAAATCACGGACGTAAGGAAGCCGATGCACATCGTGGTCCCCGTGGTCGACTGTGGTTGTCGAGCTATCAGCAGTACGCGCAGAAAATTCAGGTCTAGCCTCTGACTCGGCTCCCTCTCCTTTCCATGGGTCCTTTGTTCCTTTGGTCAGATCCTCAGCTTGGATTGTGGGAAACTAAAGAATGCCACAGCTTCCGCAACTCGTCCAGTAAAAAGGAGCACTCCCCAATCGGGCTTCACGGTTCCCGATATTTCAAGATCCCCTGTACAGAGGCTTTCAAATTTTTGGATCAGAAGCTTCACACTTATTGGAGAGTCCATGGCAGCAGTCATATTATATAATTATTTAAAATTAAAATATTTGTTCGTAAAAGGTGATTATGTATAAGCAATAAAGATTGCTGCCGTATGGCAGCTATTTGATATTGCAGAGACCTCTTGATCATTATTTCTCTGCGCTTCGGAAACTCAGTCTTATAACACTCTTACTTTTAAGTTGTATCATAATTTCTAGAGTGAGAATAAAGTTTTCCATACAGCAATCTCTGAACCTATTGTTCCTATGAGTATATATATATATATATATCCTGACGATTCCAACACATGTGCTGCCTGCAAGAAAAGCCAAATAATCATAGTCTGAGACTTTTATTAAAACCTAAAATAAACGTTTTTCTCATTTATTTCAAAAAAAGGAGCATTTATTTCATTTATTTCAAAATCCGCCCTAAAAACACTTATAAACTTTTGATGTTTAGATATCAAACTCATTTCCCAGGAAGGTCAACCATATTGTTCCAGCCATTCATATATAATAATAACCCATTCAAAAGGCGCTTAAAATCGTCAACTAAAGGCAAAAAACCGAGTAAGGTCATTCAAGTCGAACAGAGAAGTCATAAAAAATTGCCCATCATTCTTAAACTTACTTTTAGTACAGGTAAGCGGGTTTTCCCGCCTCCTTTTTTTAACTGAAAGGCTGCTTTTTATAGTCCTAACCACTGCTTTTTATGCAGGTAAACGATCTTTTTAGAATTACAGATGGGGCATGGAAAGGAATTACCTTTTTTAGGATGTAGGTGGAAGAAAGGAAGGAAAGCGTCGAGGCGGGAGAAAGTAGAGATCTCTTTAGGTGTGAGACTTGGAAAGGGATTACTTTTTACAGGCTCAAGAAAGGAAAGCTCGATTCGAGGAAAAGTAGAAATCCTTTTAAATGCCCCAGGTGTTACCTGTTGTCTATTGCTTGCGCACAAGAATATATAATTATATTCAGAGTAAATATAGTTCCCCAATAATCAATTCAAAGAATTTCAACCGATTTATATTAAAATTATAGATCCATGTATTATATATCTTAACAATGACTGTTGTTTTATTTGAATACTCATAAAACATAAATATCTGTCCATAAGCGGAGCACAAGGTATACAAAAGGGGAGTATATAAAGTTCATTCGAGTATAAAAATGCATAAAATACATAAGTAAATACGAGTAGTACGAGAATATATATATATATATATAAATTGTATCGTGCTTTTGTTCCATCAAGTTCATTTTTTGTGCTATCAAAATGCATATCAGACTTGATCAGGCTTTTGCCTATAATATACATATTTCTGGGCTTACAAACTACGAGAGATATAAGATTAACTTGTAGATCCATACATATATATATATATATATATATATATGGTGATTTAAATATATTCGATATTTATGATGTGGCCCGCAGGGGGCACCTTTAAGTAAGGCACAGAAATGAGGGCCGCTGAGATTATGTGTGGTGCTCGTTAATGCATTGTTTGATCGAACATATTCAACTGAGGTTTCTTTAGGATTATACGTGTAATTTCGTTGCTTTTATGTGGCCTTCTAGTAGAGCATTATGGCCGCCTGATTCTTATCCTTGCTAAGCGGCTCCAGTCGATGACGATCACGATGCTCACGACGTCTGGCATACAGCAGAATTGTTATATTAATAAGGATGACAATTGTCGAAATTACAACCAGGTAAAAGCTGTAGCCCAGATAGGCCAGGCCAGTGCTGGACCAATGCTGCAATTGATGCTCCGCTATGAGCACATTATGTATGAGATACTGATAGAACTGCACCAACCAGGCTACGAAGGCGACAACCTGAGCACAAGCCGCTGATATGTTGGAGGCCAACAGAAGCACCATGGTGCCGCCTTTCTTAGCCGCCGATGCGGATTTCAGCACAGCAGCAATAGCAGCCACGGCACAAGCTAGAAGACCGAATCCAGTGCCAAGTGTGGTGACCAGCCACAGCCAAAAGCTAGTGTCGCCATGCTCCGTGCGTATAAATGTGTAAACTGTCAGTAAAATGGAATTGTTACTAAATGATCATAATAATTATAAGCAAAACTAACCATCAACCGGATAACAACGCACGCCAAAACCAGGATTCAGGTACTGACTGCCATAGAACAAGCCAAGGTTGACATCACCCTTGGCTTCCGTTGAATTTCCACGACGCGGAGAGGCACGCACCCAATGATTGGTCGTCATGCTGACCAACAGCAAGCCAATGGCCAGGCAGCTGCCAAAGAAAGTGGAGAATACAAGAGCCCGGGTGCGTATACTCATCTTGGAAGATCTAAATTGAAGAAACCGGTTGTAAATATTTAATTACTTAATTATTGATATGAATAATCTTTGTTAAATCAGTGGATCAAAGCATTTAAATAGTTTTAAAATGTAAGACCAAATTTGCTTATATATTTAGGTTGAAAAGAAAATCAATGAAAATTATATTCAAAGATCTTATAGGGTAAATCGATAAATTCGATAGTTTCTATTAAAACGTAGTACAAGCATTTGATTATTAATACATAATAATATCCATAAATTCTTTTATTACCAATAAGGAATTATCTATTAGATTACTATAAACAAATTAAATTGTATTTTTTTTAAGTCAAACTTAAATTAACTTTATCAGTTGAAAGGAGGATTAGGTTAGTTGTTCGGTTCGAAGGACCCATCAAATCGCGCGCTGTTCCGATAAGCATACCTGATTTAATTAAAGTTTTAATTCTTATTTAATATAAACAAAAGACTTAAGATGCAAACTAATAATAAAAACTGAAAATCGCATCCTTTTCTTACTAGTTTTATCATAAATCAAAATTAAGTTAAGCTTGAGGATTTGGGATTAATTTAGAGCTTAACTGTCTGTTGTGCGAACATCGCAATGTTTTTACTAGTGCAACCACCACTTGCTGCAGTGGAACTGAAAACAACAAGTGCTACTGACGTCATTGTCCTGCGCCAGGCACAACCTTTCTGTATTGATTGCCCCCAGCACACCCAAACCGCAAGAAAGAAAGAAAGAAAACAAAGAAAGTGCAGCAACAACAACAACAACAATGGTAGCAACAAGCTGGGTCTCTTTTTGGGAGGCAGTCAGTCAACTCACCTTGCGAAATCGTCGTTGCGTGTGGGGACGCCTTCGTAGTAGTCGCTATCGTTGTTATCACAGTCGTCGTCCTCAATTGAGATTTGATGCATTTGCAGTGCGATTTTGTTAATAATTATTTTTGCATTTAATTGCGAGCACTCTCTCCCTTTCTCTCTGCTTTTATCACCAAATAAAAGATGCGACTTTTCCTGCCTTTCTGAGCAATTTCTTGTTGTGTTTTCCCTGTGTTTGTGCACAGTGTTGTACAACGACTTACATCGTTTGCGCTACTTTAAAAACTTTTTGGTATTTTTGTATTTTGAACTTTTAACTTTTGACCTATCTTTAAATACGATGCAATAAAGAAGGCAAAAAAATGCGTCTCAAAATCTGTATTCTTGGTAAGGCGGCGTTCTAAGCATGTTCAACTGTACAAATACATCAACCTCAGATAATAAAAGAATTTACAGAGTATTTGCTAACCGTGCTTGGATGACTTTTTCTACTCATGGAAACGGTATTTTCTTGACGTTTAACTTATGGTCACACTGAGAGTGCAGCTAGGAGAAAGAGTGGCAACGCTGCAAACAAAAATTGCGCGTAATTTGTGCGTGAAAAAAAGAGAAATTTTATAGTAAATATGAGCAGCCGCAAGCACAAAGGAGCCGAAAATATAGAAAATCTATGTCCAGTTGCCAGGTAACTAACGAAGCTCAGTAATAAGTTCAACAAATGTATTCAAAAAAGTCAAATTGATTGCCGGCTCTCAAATGGCGCGAACTATTCTAGTGACGTCACACAAGCTGCAACTAAATGGGGGCACCAAAGGTGCTTGACCCAATGCTGACCCAAGCAAATACCCTGCAATTGCAAGCTGAGCACAATACTACAATTCTTAATTAATGCCCCATCATACTTTTTTTATTTGTACTATAGAAAGCGCACGACAAGCAAGAATACTTCAACGAAAACATCGTCGTCGTCATCGTCTCTCTACGAGCACACCTCTTCTCCCTCTGTGCTGACCTTTGAGGCACTGCAAGAAATGGGCATTGGCATGTTGGACTCCGAGGAGAGCAGCTCCTCTGCACTGTCAGCCATTGCGCTTGCGGTAAGCTCCACCAGCGATGAGAACTCTAATGAGACTACACCCAGTAGCACAGTGGGGCGTATGTCGCATCCTCAGTCCGCATCACGTTTGAGTCTTAATTCGACAGCTTCTACTCTGGAGAATAATAATACTGTCGTTGAGGTTTTGGGCGAGGAGGATCAAGAACAGGAGGAGCGTCTGTTGCTGTTGCACTCGGCGGAAAAGTTGACTGCTTTGGCCCAGGTGAAGCGTTCCGTTGGCAGCAATTCCAATTCGCCAAGCAAACGCACTAGGAATCCCTTGGCTACCGTCACATGCAATAATCAAACTGAAGTACAATCGGTGTTGCTGCCTCCTCCACAACAGCAACAGCAGCAGCCACTGAATCTGCTGCCCTCCACAAGCAAGCAGGCACTGCAGCGGCAGCTAAAGAAGCCCGCGCCAGCGCTTGCGGTGGCGCCCGTGGAACAATTCTTTGTTTATCGCATGCCCGTGTTGAGCACCCACATCAGCAGTGGCATTAATTACTTCGAAAAGTTGTCCGATGAGATTGTGCTGGATATATTCAAATGGCTGCCTAAGAAGACGCTGTTGCGCATTGCCAGCGTTTGTCGACGCTTCAATTGTTGTGCCCGCGACGACACACTGTGGACGCGTCTAGACCTAGGGATGCGTACTATCCGCCCAACTGCTTTGGAGCAGATAGTGCGACGCGGAGTGCCCGTATTGCGACTCGCCCAAGCAGAGGTAAGTCTAGTCGAGTATATCAACGCTCATATTAACAAAAATTTTCTTTTCATACAGATACAAAGTCCAGCCTTTTCCTGCGGTCCGTCTTCCACAGAATTTCAAACACGCTTACAATATTTGGACCTCAGTCTGGCCTCGATTTCACTCAATTGTCTGCATACTTTAATGTCGCATTGTCGGCTACTCCGGAAGCTAAGTCTGGAGCATGCAGAGCTCAATGATGAGATATGCTTTGAGATTGCCGAGAATACTTCACTAGAGACACTCAATCTGTCCATGGCCAGTGGCCTCAGCGTAAACGGCGTGCGTCAAATGATGACATCACTCAGCAAACTCAATAGCCTGAATATATCATGGACTGATTTAAGCGCCGAAGCTGTCGTTGCACTGGTCACCCACTTGCCGTCCAATATAATACGCCTCAATGTCGCTGGTTGTCGGCGGGTGCTCTTCGATGCCCGTAAGTAGCAACACTTTTTCCGATCTCCTACTATATATATTATTATATTAATTGGTGCTTTAGGAAATCCTATAGATTGTAGTAACGATCAGGATATATGAAAGTTCCTTTAGAATCATGATTTGTCTCACTCCAAAAGGCAGATGTAAGGCATAATCCTTCATTTATTAACTTTTCACAAAATAAAAACAAAGCTATGATAAATCCTCCTGAAATGAAATATATATATTCGTGAGGAGTTGTAGCTTCTTATTAAAAAACCATTTCATTTCCAACAAATAATCCCCAGATGGAAATGGAAGTCGTACATACTCGGGTCGGATGTATAATCCCTGAACGAGCTGTATACCCTTTACAAATGCAATGAAAGGAATTAATTAATGTGTATTCGATTGGTTGGGTCGATAGTAACTTACGACAATAGGACACGTGGAATTAAAGTTGGAAAACTCCATAATAAACTTAAAAAAAAACTTGGCTATTGGATCATAAGACTTTTTGAGATATTGACAGACATCAATGGATCGATTAAAGAGCCATGGCTTATATCCATTGGCTTTCTTGAACATTTGGAGATTAAGAGAAATATCACTAACGGGATGCAGGATTGTTTCATTAAAGTTGAAAGTCGTCCTATTTCGATTTACAGCACGCAGCCGGCATTGATTTATAATAACCAACGATTTGTTGTAACTTTCGCAGACGGCATTTGTCAGCTTAACGATGACAGCTTCCTGGAATCACATTTATTTAATCCTTGAGAATCACATTTAAAGTTTAAAAAAAATCAAGCGCTTGCTTACATTATAATTCAATTTAGGAGTAATCCAAAGGAACAAGATTTCAAACACAATCAGCTTTCGCATGGTGACGAACTTCAACTGAATTCGGCTCACAAATAATATTAAACGTACTAAATACTTAAGCCATTTAAATAACTTTTAAACGTTTTAAATTTCACGAGCTACGAAACATTTTAATTGAAGCATTTTTAAATTTATACATAAAATTTTATTTATATGTTTAAAAGTGGAATAATAATAGATTAGAAAAGCGAATGGATCATACACTTTCTTGGCCTTAAAAGCAACCAATAAGTTGTCCATATAAAGTTATCAGATCCGACCGATTCAAAAGGAAGAATCATTCACCTCGCTCAAAAACTGAGGCAAAATTTGTAATACCCTGTAAAAGGGTATAACCAAAATCAAGTTTACGCACCGAATAAAAGTCTCATTTTACCTTTTCAGATGTTGCAACATTGCAAAAACGCTGCACTCAGTTGTTGGAACTGGATCTTTCGGACTGCAACAGTCTAACGCCGACGGCGCTGGCAACCATTATGCATTTCAACAGTCTCGAATACTTGTCCGTCTCACGTTGCTATCTTATACCCGCCACAAGTTTCATGTAAGCCACCCTGAGGAAATGAAATACCCTATAAAAAGCCAGCTAACGTTTTTGATCTTTTCAGCGAACTGAAACATATGTCGTCTCTCACCTATTTGGATATCTTTGGCATGCTCTCGGATGCCGCTTTGGAGGTGCTGGAGAAGCAAATGCCTAAAATTGGCATCAATAAATTTATACATAGCTCGGTAGGGCGCCCAACGGTAGGCACACGTCGCACCTCTATTTGGGGCTTGCGTACACGCGATTAAATCTTCTAAACCCAATCACAGACTCTTCTTTCAAATTTCCTAACTTCCATTTTGTTGCGTTAATAAGCCGCCTAGCGCATTCTTTTTTTTTATATATATTTAATTCAAGGACAATAATTAAATGTCACGTTTAGCTTTTCAAATTGAAAATGTTTTGGTTTACACGTCGATCTCGCTCAAAGGTGCGACTGGCTTCTCCCACTGCCAGTCCTCCCAGTTCACACAATCCTTCAGGCTCTCCATAAAGCCCGTATCGCTCGGACAACGCAACTTTACAGCGGGCACATTGAGTGTCTCACATTTCCAGTAGGCAGAGGCATCCCAATTATCACGGAAGACACCAATATCCAGCTCCTCCTGAGTCTTGCAAGCCGGCTGCCCGTTGCCATCGTAGCCACTGGCCAAACTGCAGGCTGCCAAAATAACCAAACCGATTGTTAGCTGAAGTTTCATTTTAACACAACTGATGCCCAACTCTTGGACCATCTGCTCATTTTATAGTCACCTTGGCGCACTGATAAAGCCGCACCAGCTCTGAAGTACAACAAATACCAGAAAATGCTTTCAGTAATTGTCTCGTATGCAAACAATAGCAACAACTTGGCTGATGCAAAAACGGAGAAAAACTATAAATAAATACAATGTTAAATGTTACATCCCGGCTGAACACTATTATACATTTTGAACATCATGTTGTATTACTCGTCCACATTGTCCTCTACCAAATAAGTGTTTAAATATACTATTATATGATTGTATAATTGTATTATTTATAAATACATTTACTCTTTTGTACCAAGAACTTTTAAACTTAAGCTCGCATTGAAGATTGTACTAAACGTTAAGTTAATTAATGGCAGCTCGCTCTTGATCCTGGACTTTAAGACTGGACTAAAACAAGAACCTAAAAGTATATAGATACATATATAGACGGCAGGTAAATGAAGCTCCCTTTATTGTTATGGGTGTCTTTTTTTATAGCATTCAAAAAATGCTCAATATCGGATAAGGAACTTCCCTAGAAACCATCGCACAAAATGAGTAAATTAAACAATTTTCAAAGGATATTTTTCAGTTGGCAAGAGCTTATCGTCTTCGACTATTTTTTTGTTTCTTCTTTATTTTAAATGCTGGTCAATATATAATAAATTTTTTGTTTTTTTATAACATATATTTTTTTAAGTCTACTTATTAAAGTAAACAGAACAGAAGATTATATAAGTAAAAAAATACTTATTTTTTTTATTGGAGAAAACATTTCTTACAGGAAATTTTTATTTGAAAATAATCTGGTGAAAGATCATAATCTGCTAAAACACATAAAACGTCTTTTAAGAAAAAACCGCTGTATTTTATTCAAGTTTGTTAAATAAACAAAAACAGATTTTTAACAGTAACAGTTACAGTGATATCGATAATCGATAAACGCAGCCACAGCGTTGCCAGATTGCAGGAAACACACGTTTTCGAGAAATGTACTAAAAATGCCATAAAACACTCACAGCCGAGCAATAGTTTTCATTAGTTTATTTTTATTCAGACAAGTTTGTTGGATAGTGCTGCGCATATTATTCTGTTATCAACATTACCTTTATATAACTTTCGAAAACAGTATAAAAATTTTCAGTTATATTTGCTTCGAAGAATACAAATTTCACGTTAATTAGCAGCCAAGAACAACAAAATCAAAACAAAAAACAACAACACATTGTAAGACCTTGACCTTTCGGAGATCTTGAGAAAAACGACCTTAATCTTGAAAGTATTTTTTGACATTGTTTTTTAATTCTACATTTACAGCGAACCTGCGAAACTTAATCGAAAATCAAGCAAAATGTCAATCAGGCGCACAATGTCAACGGCCACCTCCGCCAGCGAATGGAGGAATTACTTTATGAGCACCCATTTCTGGGGACCAGTCGCCAATTGGGGTATTCCCATTGCTGCAATTGCGGATACGCAGAAGAGTCCCAAGTTCATTTCCGGCAAAATGACACTTGGTAAGTCGAGGGAATTACGATTAAGGATCCTTTAAGGAACCTCCTTAAAGATCTTTCTAAAAATCCCTCCTAAAAGGTCATCTTTAGTACACTTAAAAGGGCTTTCTTAAAGTTCGCCCTTGATAGTTATTCCGAAGCATTTTCCAAGAGATCTTTCCCTAAAAAGTCTCCCTAAAACGTCTTCCTCAAAATCCTTTCTTAAAGTCCTACCTAATATTCAATATCTACCTGCATCCATTAAGGTCTTTCCAATATGGACCAATAGAGGTTCTAAAGGTCTTCAAAAGAAGATTCCCAACATGCTAGTCTCTCAGCTGTCCGTAAAAGTTCTCCAAAAGAGGCTTTTCTAATAATTCATCTTAAATTTAGCCCCTGAACATTCTCCATAAAAGCTCTCCTCCATTGCTCTTCTCCAAGTCTCCCCTCTTCAAGTTTCATACTTTTATAGCAGAACGGATCTCTGGATCAAAGATTTCTTCTAAACTTAGAATTTTGTCTGGACTCTTCCCATTTATAAACACAGCTGCTGAAATATTCCGTAGAGAATTTCGTTATCAAAGCTCTTTTGCCTCATAGACACAATATTTTATGATACCTGCCTGATTTCTATGCTAATCAGTGCCGAGTCCCTGATAAGCTAGATATAGCTATATAGAGCCCCAGACACACGAGCTAACCACGCCATCGCTGATAAGTCGAGAGCTAATTGAAATTTTGTTTAGTATACACTCGAAATCTCAATAGCTCAGGTTTATATAATGGAACCGGGAACTATTGATGGTTGCGCTAGCTTTCTCAAGCAGCAGCGATAGTATGTCGATACCAGCAAAGGAATAATCGGTATTATTTAAAAGCAATCGATAGTAAGAGTAAAGTAGAATATTACCAATACTTAAGAAGCTTATACTGATTCCTTTCAATATCCTTCTATTTCAGCCCTGACGCTCTACTCGTGCATCTTCATGCGTTTCGCCTACAAAGTGCAGCCACGTAATTGGCTGTTGTTCGCTTGCCACGCAACGAATGCCACGGCACAGACCATTCAAGGAATTCGCTACCTTCAGTATCAGAAGTCGCAGGAAAGCTCTGCGTAGAGGAGGAGCTCTGCCAAGCTCCAATTTATTCAAAGTGCGCACACAATTTTAACCATTTTAAACCCTTGTACAAATACAGAGGCGCCAGATTTACGACTGCAATGTCACCTTAGTAAAATTGCCAGCAGACACGCAACAGAATTCAGCACAGATAAATTGCACTGCCAATTGTAATTGTAATTTTAAAACTCGACTCGATTGCATAAAATCGGTTGAATCTCACAAGCAAAATTCTTCCCTCTCTTCTCACTATTCTATTCGGATTGATCATCGCGCGCTGGATCCATTATAAATATGCCCAACTATTCCTAAACGAGACGTGGCCAGAGGAAAGGAGAGTCTCAGGAAGTAAAATGAATGAAAAATTTATGTGTGCTTGGAAAAACTTCAATTTGTAATTTTGAAATAAAATTTTTATCTTACGACATACATACAGAATTGTATGTGCAATAAACTAAGTCAAAGTGTTAAAAGTTATTAGATAATTGTATAGATGAATGTTAAATAAACAAACTAAATAAACAGTACGCTCTCAATTGGCCTTGCCTTGAAGTATATCGGAATAAAACTGCTTAGCAGTGCTGCCAAATCAGCCTTTTTCCCGCCGACACTTTCAACTTCTCTAAAAATAGAAATAAATACAGCGATATTTTTTTGATTTTGTCATGGCATTGAGCACATGTACTTTATTCAAACGATTAATTTTATATGATTATTCTAGAATATATACTTGGACATATATTTTTATGCATTCTCATTAACAATATTTAAATTTTTTTTTGTTGATTTTTTTGTGTTTTTTTGTTTTTTGTTCTTTTTGTAACAATTTTTGTGTTCATGATAAAAGGGTATACATATTTGTAATTGTATTTAATGGCATATTCCATTGGAGATACGCATCGATAATTGATTACAATTAGTACATATAAAACATAAGGTATAAAAAACATGTGGTTAAAATTTCACAAATTGCAAACATAATAAGAATGAAATCATAATTAAAAAAATTTAAAATTTTTGCGCATTTTATATATGTGTGGCGCTTTCTTTTTGTATAAGTATGCATAATCACTTAGTTGGTAAGTAAGATATTTATAATTGTTTTTTGTATTTTTTTTCATCAATTCCACGAATTGATATTCTGGTTTTTTTGTTGTTTTTGGTGGCTCCTTGAATGAATGGGGATGCCACTTAGTACAGCGACGACGACTTCTAGACGACAACCTTAACTTAACACAATGGATGACTTTAGGACTAAAGCTTCACGTCGCAATATGCGACGTTCGAGAGGTACGAGAGTTTTTTGTTTTTTTTAACTATGGCTATATAGACGGTATGGTATGGCTATGAGAATCTCAGTGCTCCGGTTCGGGCTTGATGTAGGTGCTATTGCTATGGTGTTTCTTCATGAGATAATCTTGGATTCTCTCCTTCTTCCGCAATACCCTGTGTAGTGTGGAGTTGAGTTGATCATTCAGAGCCTGCAATGCGTCCTCCTCCTGCTTTTCCTCCTCCTCACGCTGTTTGGTCTTCCGGCGTGAGACGCGGCTGGCTTCGTTGTTCTTAATACGATCCCGGTACACCTTAAGCTCCTCCTCTGTCATATTTGACATCAGTTCTGGATCGGGTCCATCGGCGTGCTCTTTGGCGGGACGTCCGCGCTTGCGCTTGGACTCGCTGGTATTTGAGGTTCTGGCACTGAACTGTGAGGTGCTGGTTGTTGAGAAGGCAGGTGAAACTGGTGCGGTGATTAGGCCAGCAAAGCCGGTCTGGCACGTGGGTGCATGTGAGTGGGAGGTGCTGGTGCTGACTGAGTAGGCGCTATATGGTGTATTGGGCGCTGAGTAATCCTGTAGTATGGTGTATGTTGTATTATCCTCCGCGCTGCGAAGTTCCTCGTAAATTTTATTTTGTGTGGAGATGTTTGATGCAGGATTTGGTTGTGACTGGAAGAGAGAAGAGAAAGAGTTAGTATCTGTGGAGTAACAATGGTAGCTAGTATTACTTACTTCATCAAGATTGAGCATTTGTTCAATAATATCAGGAGTACTGATATCATCTGTATGGCCAACCAATGATTTATTTATGTTTAAGATGAGTTTGCTGCGCTTTTGTGGCATCGTTGATTCTACTGTGGAAACGAGAGCAGCTGCAGAGGCAGTGCGCTTGACGCCCAAACACATTGTGGATGGAACTGAAGCACTGGCCACCTCTGTATCGCCGCTACCAACTACTTCCAGCTGGCTGAAGCCGAGTGAGGCTTGGCTGCAGCCATAGTAGTTGGCCTCCATGCTGTTCTCATCAGCCAGCAATGGTAGCTCGTTAAAGCATTTTGTTTGGCTTGATGAGTAGAGCATGGAGCCCTGCGAAAAGTTACCCAGCATTGGATTCTCCGAACTGGTCATAATGTTGACAAAATCGAATTCCTCTGCCAGGTTACCACTGGGTATATCGACGCCATTGCACATTGAACTCACATCAAGTGCCTCCTCCACTCCCTCTTCTAATAGTTGCTGAAATTCATCCATGTCTGTTAAGTCGTTGGTAATGATGTTAATGTTGTCGCTGTAATTGATATCCAAGTTCAGATTGCACTGATCCATTTCCTTGCGCTCAATGAGATCCTCGGCAATCAAGTTTATATCAAAGTCAAAGTCAAATATATCCGCTTCTTTTCCGTTCTCCTCGCTTTTGCTGCTGCTTGTTGACGACGTTGCTTCTATGTTTTGCAGGTATTCTATGAACAAAACAATTCATTATTAATAACAATCGCATAATTTAAAAAGCTTTCAATTATTTTTTGTTTTTTTTTTTTTAAAGTATGGGCGAGTTTTTAAATTATAAAACGCGTTGCAATGACCACAAAATTTCAAATTTATTTTCGATTTGCACTTAAAAGTATGTAACGCTCTTTATAATGGCTTATTTCAGTTGCAAAGTGAATTAAAAAAATTTGTTGCATACTTTGAAGCGGGCACTTAAAATGAGAAAAAGAGACAACTAGCTATACGCTGTGCGTTGACTCACTCGCTATCTCGCTCGCCTTTATTTTGTTGTGAAATTCACACAACGAAAATGAAAACAAGAAATGCGATTAAAAATTGCTAAAAACATTTCAAATTGCAATTAGCAAAAATTTAAACAAATATTAATTAATTGATCTATAAATTAAATGATTTTTTTTAACTATTTATGTGAATTTGTAAAAATTAAATTCCAATTGCGAAAATTAACTATTCACAGCTGAACAATCAGCCGGTGGTGGAGAGACAGAGAGAGAGAGAGTGAGAGAATACCCAGAGGCATATGAGAATACCTATGCATGCACACACATACACTTAATATGTATTTGCGTGTGCGTATGACGTTTGCTTGAAACGAACATGATCGTTCATGTCTGCCACTGCCACTCTCTGTTTTGTTGCTGTCGCATTGGTCAAAATGGGGGGGTGAAATAAAGTCGCAACAGTTTAATTTTCAATTTTTATATGGAAAGTAAATAGCATAACATTTCTTTTTCTTTGCCAATTTATATTCCCAATAAACTAATTACTGTAACTGTACTGGCCCACTACTACTGAAACTAGATAAAATGGGGGAATAGAGCATAGAAAATTAGTCATTTTGTTTTGCATATTTTTCACTGCAACAATTTGATAAATCTTATGGGTCATTTTAAAAGTGCACTGCAAAAACTGGAATATTCTTATTGCCATTTTCGAATTTTGCATATTTTACACTGTAAGTTTTGCATGAATTTCCACTGCAACAACTAAACAATTTTCTGTTAAAAAAAAAAGACTAAATTGCAATTAATTTATGTTTTTCCGGGAAAATGAAACTACATGTAAATATATTATTTAGTTTTGGTTAATATTCACCTTTAACACGGCTTTCCGAATCGGCTTTATACGCGCTACTGCGAAATTGCGTTCTTAACGGCTCAAGCTGCAGACGACGACTGTTTGCCAGACATCGCTAAGCATACTCTTTTAGCCCAGCCGGGAGCTGTGTTGTTGCCTGCCTCTCTGACAATCGTGGGGAGATCGCGAGAGCGAGAGAGACTGCACACACACTAACACTAACACTAATACCTATGCGCAACCTGCCCTACACCAATAGTGAGCGCCAACAAGTGTTAGTCAGACTATTGTTGTCACGCTCTGACACGCATAACTCTGAATGGAAATTGTTCTTCCGACAATTACAGAAGATATGTCGAAGTTGGGCCATAGGCCGGCCGGCCGTGTGTGCTACCATTTAATATAATATAAGATTTGTTGTAGTTTTGGGGGGCTTAATGCACCAATACACTTGCAATTGGAATTTCACCAGAGCGCGCAAATTCCGCGAATTAATTTAATATTTATTTAGAAAACTCAAAAGATATTAATGTAAAGACTTTGAAGCTGGTTAGTCCGCCATTTGTTTGTTATGAAAAACAAAACAAATTAAATAATTCTCGTTCGATAAATTCGAATTTTAATTAAATTAATTAAATTTGAGTTTGATTGCAGGCACAGCATTTAATTAGGTATGCAAAAACGTAATTTTTTGAATAAATGGTAGCGCTATGCGTATACGCAATGCATAAATATCTGTGTGCAATGTATCTGTGAATCTATGCAGAAGCACACACACATGCATAGCTAGGTACTTATGTATGCGAGAGGCCTGACAACCGGCCAGCATAAATCAGCTGTCCCTTTTGTTTTTTGGCAAGAAAGAGACAGACAGCGTGTCTGTGTCTGTGTCTTTGATCGCAGAGGGGAACGCACACATACTCCTACAAGTGGTTGGGCCCTACTATTCTGTCAGTTCTCTCAATATTCTCTCTCTCTCTCAATTTTTGCACATCATGCTAATCGAATTTCACAACAATTGGTAGAAAGGATTGAAAAACACTATTAGATCAATGCCAATGTCCCCTAACACGTGTTTTAACAGTTTTTATTGATGTAAATCTTTTGTTTCTCCGAATATCAGAGCTAGACTATTTATTATTTATCGAAGATAAATCACAAATTGAGAGATTTACATGCACACATACATGCAAACATGCGTATTACATGTCTGCCAAATGCACTTGTATTGAATCAAATAAATAGGTCATGAGTCAGCCGTGCCATTGCACTTGACTTACGTTTTGTGGCTATCAACACCAATTAAACATATATATAAAATATATATATATATATATGGGAGATATATATCTCCGATTTAATCGAATTGTACTTTTCTTCAAGGTAAATCTATAATTTTTTGTCCATTTAAGGAAACTATGTGAAACAAAACTGATTAGGGGTTAGTCAAAGGGGCTTTTCTTTCTTTAATGTTTTTCTATAACTCTCAGGTGTTTAGATGCTATCTATTGTGAAATTGACAAAGAAAATAGTAGATAAAAATACTAAATGTATGCTACTGTGTGCATATGTATTAGTGCCACACATACTTTAACCTCTTTCCATAGGTACACGTACAAAGTATGTGGCGAATAAAAAATCGAGTGATTTTATAGATACTTTTGAGGCGACAGCAAAACAATCTTATATAAGCATATTTATATGAAATATACTTAAAATTGGAAGACTAATTCCGTATAAATTATAGCAGAGTCAAACGAAAAATTTTGAAGAATTTTGAGTGCTGAATACTCGAAAACAGTTTTGCTAAGCACAGCAAATTTGAGTTTAAATCAAGAATAGAATTATTTATTCTTTGGATTTAAAAATCAGGCTGTAATTCAAAAATTTAGGGAGCTTCGAATATTAAGAACTGTTTCTAGTCGAATTTGTCTATCTAATGGATAGTCACATATAGTAAATGTATGTAAATATATATCAATTTACATACTTTAAAACATATTTCACTGGTTACGCCCTCACAGTTACATATACAATAATCGCCCTTTTTTGAATCTGGTGGATATATTAGTTTAAGCTGAATGTGTGCCCTGAATAAATACAAGCATAAATATTTGTATATACACATATATATATATACTCTATATATATATATATTCTTACATATGAATATAATATCTATAGACCTAGTTTTTCCAATTCTGATTTGTACTTCAAAAAATGTTTCTATTATAAATTGCGCAGTTGAAGTTACTTTCTTTGTCTGTAAAAAAAAAGCGATGAAAAGGCAAATGGCCTGACGACCATGACTCATAGTCATTAAACGTACGCTTGGATTTAGGCGCAACAAATACAACAAAAGTAGTACAGAAAATGGAACTAACAGGCTTAAAACCTGATTAGAGAAATGGAATGGCTTTAATATATATATATATATTGATGGTACATATATCTAAATCAAAGTGTTAGACAAGCTTCCCTTTATAACATACAGCTCAATTTTCTCAGAATTATAATCGAGGTGAATTAATTGAAATATACTGATTCCCCTGTCATATGTGCCTGCATACATATATAATATACATAATACACTTATATATATAGTATATATATAATATAGTAATATATATAT
This sequence comes from Drosophila repletoides, assembly GCA_018150835.1. NCBI lineage: Eukaryota > Metazoa > Arthropoda > Insecta > Diptera > Drosophilidae > Drosophila > Drosophila repletoides. Next base: position 7,520,276 of record JAECWQ010000100.1, read on the forward strand.
ATATATATTAATATAGTATATAGCCATTTAAATACTTTTCATATTCTGCTTTCTTCTTTTAACTAGCTGTATCTAACGGAGGGACGGATAGACATGCACAGATTTCATCTGGTATCCAAAACATAAATCAACATAATCCATGTAAAGTATGCTAAAACCTGAAAAGTATGCTACATTATTTTTTTTCTCAAATTGACCCATAAATTAATGTTGGATACGAACTCCTTCGTTCAGTTAAAATTGGCTTTTATCGTTTAAAGAGAAGAATACTAAAAAAAATACCAAATTAAACCTAAATTGCGAGGTATAACCAGGAATTTGTTTCAATAAAAATGGTAAAAGAGAAAATATATTGAATTTTTGCTAAAAAAAAACCAACATCACTTTCGTTTAAAAAAAAGCGACATCATTTTTCGTTTTAAAAAAAGCGACATCAGTTTTTAAAAAAAAAAAAGTTGACATCACTTTTTTATATAAAAAAAAGCTGCTTTACTTTGCGGTAAAAAGCAACATCACTTTTCATTACAAAAAAGCGACATCACTTTTCTCTATAAAAAAAATATATTTCTATATAGATATAGACTAAATTATGAAACAATTTCAAAAGAATCATTTATAAGTTTTTCCTACATTGTGCAATGGAATTGTAAGAATATAAAATAATTTTGTGGATTTCTGTTATCTCATTTTAGATAATTACACTAAGCAACAAGAATTATTTGCATCCGAGCTCTCTCAATACTTTTAAGACAGAATAAACCATTCGAAATATAAAGAGAATCTTTCAAAATTGTGTAAAGATTTTCATTAAAGAAAGGCAGAAATTTATTTAATTTTTGCCTGAAAAAAAACTATTGTCAAAAAGCTTCTTTGATAAAATCTGTTGAAGACTGCTCAAGAATATATATATTTGAGGCTGAACTATATATTTTCTAGCCTGTTTCTATGAAAGAAAGTTTTCAAATAAATATTTAAAAATGGGCTCGTAGTTTTTAGATCTGGAAGATTATATCTTGTGAATGTTCTAATTTCCTAAAAAACTCTATTAATTTTATAGATTCAAAATATTAAATATGACTGAGAATTTTCCGATCGAATTGGGCAAAACTCTTTGTTGCTTAGTGTAATTGAATAAATTGAGATAGGGCTTTAAATAAATGTTATACCATGTCGTTCAGTGCAGCCAAAGGAGTTGTGAATGAGACATAGACCCAGCCACAACAGATCTGGCTTAATGCAAGGAACTTTCACTCTAAGGACTGCTTTTTTTTTTTATGATACGTCTCACGTTCTGGATACGCACCATTCTTTAATGGGTCATTGCACTGTGATCTTCACTTTCACCATCTAGTGGTAATGTACCTCGATGTCATGGGCAGAAGATAACCCGGCGCCCGGTTAGGGGCAACCGGATTAGGTTCAATGCCTGCTATCCGACTCATTCTCTAACTGATTGTTTATTTATTTTTTGCATTTTTTGCATTGTTATTGGGAGTTAGTACTCCCAATACTTGGCTACTCGTTTTTGAACAGCTTTTCGAACAGTAATGAGAGAGTGCTGGGTACAAATTACACACACAAACACAGTACTCACCATCAATGAACACCGGAACATCTATCTCTTCAACTGTAGCAGTAGGCATTGCTCCACTCATATCCTGTTGGGACTGCATGTCTGGACCTGTCAGCTGTATACCAGCCATTGATGCCAGAGTCTGTGGCTTGCTCGAAACCTGGACCGTTTGCGTCACCATTGTCGTCGTCGTAGTCGGTGAACCTAATGTCTGGTCGCTCTCGACTCGGTTTAACAGAGAGAATGAGTTGTTGGAGCACCTCTCTGGTGGGTATATCGTTCCAGTCGTTGTCAAGGCTTGTGTCGCGATACGGGATGCTGTCCCCGAAGTTGTATAGCTTACTGAAGGTATCGCCGTAGGCAAAGCTCGTTTCACTGAAGGCGTTGATGGTACCGACCCTGGTAAAAAGGGTATTCTTATCAGACGAGTTCGAGGCGCGCTCGGCTCTGCCCTGTTGCTCTTGTTGTTGTTTGTATTGTTGTTTCTGTTGTTGTTGTTGTTGTTGCTTAGGTTGCTTCGAGTGGGCACCTTGATCAGTATAATTCTTGGATTTGGATGCGTATTTATAACGATCGGAATTGTTGTTGTTGTTGTTGTCGTTGCTGACGTCGACCGTGGCAAATCCGTCGAAGACACCGTTTGCTTTGTTCTCCTCTGCGAGCAGGTGCAATTGTGAGAGTAAATTGTCTCGCCAGAGTTTGTCGCGTTGCTCTGCAGTTGCTCCTCCTCGTATGTTGTTGCCTGTACTTGTGCTGGCTCCTGGATCATCAATATTATATCTCTGAGATTTTCGGTTCTCCGTGTGGTTGGTTGCGTTGGTACCGTTAGGGTAATCGGTGTTGTTGCTCTGAGTGTTGTTGTTGTTTGTAATGCTCTTGGTTTGCTCGATGTGTTTGTTGTTGTTGTTGTTTGATTCGCTCTTGGGCCTATTTTGGCTGGCTTGGACTTCGACGCTGAATGCCATTTTGAACGTGGCTGCTCGTTTTTCAATTTTCAAATTATAATTCAATTCAATTTCGGTGAACGGTTCAATTTTGATATAGGTTTCGGTTCGACAGGATTTCAAAAATGTACACAAATTTCAAAATTTGCATAATTTTTTTTTATTGATTTTCAGGATTTGACGATGAGTGGAGCAAGCGCAAAGAGTATTTTTTTTTGGTTTGGTTTATTTTGTTTTTATGTGAAAGAAAATAGACAAAAGAAAAAAGATATTGTTATTACACAGATCGACGACGTTCAGAAGCACGATCCTTTGGCAGGCTCGCGCCACTTGTGTTTTTTTTTTTTTTTGTTTTTTAGTTTGCTGAGAAATATGTACGAAATGTCGCATAATGTTATATGTGAGTTACACCAGTTTGCGGGTATTATACATATATATATATATCTTCAATGGATCAGGGATATCAACTGGATGACGTAATGCTTGTCTTGATATCTCCGATCATTGAGTTCAAAGAGGGTGATTATTTTTTTTTTTAGCAGCATTCTTACAGCAGATGAATAAGTTGTGCGGGTGGATGACGTGTTTTTTTTTTTTTTGTTCTTTTGTGTGTTTTTTATGGATGTTAGTATATTTTTTTCCATTTATTTGCCTTTTTTCTTTTGTCTCTTTTTTTTCCCATATTTTCCTTTTTTTTTAGTATATACATTTTTGGTTTTTTTTTTTTTGGAATTACTCCTTTTTTCAGTTTTGGAATTACTCCTTTTTTGAATGGATTTACTCCTTTTTTAATGGATTTGCTCCTTTTTTATGGAATTGCTCCTTTTTTTTATTGGAATTACTCCTTTTTTCATAAAACATGCTTACGAACTATGAGTAAATGAGGCTTAATTCTAGGATGAAAAGAGGACTTTGTATACTCACTTTTAGTTGACCGTTAGAGAGGAACAATGAAATTGTTAGGGTAACTCTAAACAAGCTCTAAAAAGAGTCGTCGACGCAACTTCCTTTTAGACTGAAAACAAAATGAGAAATTCAAACATTATTTATAGGCTCAAACACAAAGAAATATTTATGTATGTAAATAATTGATAATAACTGGCCAAGTAGAAATCAGAATTTGTTATCTATAGATCAAGTATAAGGTATTAGACAAGCATTGCTTCCTCATTCGATATACCCTAGAAAAATGTGATAAGCTTTAGGGCTTTAGCCACACGCTCGCTTCTTTTGCTTCTTCTTCTTTTTATTTTTTCAGGTGGAGCAAGGGAGAAGAACAAACCAAAGAGATTCAGAATGTATTTCACAACAATGCCTTATATGGGCATACCAAAACAAAATGGCCGCCACGCGCCAACAACAATAACTGGTTGCTGGGAGGCCTAATCAGTGGTTGGATACCCCCGATCGAGTGGCGCACGGCCAATGACGAAAGGCAATAATTATCTGGCCCTAGCGTGTGTGTGCCCAGCCCAAGAGCCACCCAGTTAGCATTTAGATAATTGTCGTGTTTTATTTTTGTTTTATTTATTTTCTGTCGCTGTTGCTGTTGTTGTTGTTGTAGGTAGATAATGGGTGCCTCTGCCTATCGCAATCTCGCGTTGATATATCAAATGGCGCACCACAGAGCAATAACAGCAAAAAACAATTATTAATTAGCGGAAAATAACCAACCAGCCACCAGCCACACGAAAATAGCGCCACAGCTCGACTAAATTATACCCCCACCCCCCCCAACTCCATATATTTTAGTAGCAAAGTCTAATCAAATAGCGAGTAATTACATTGACATAAAACACAACACACAGAAAGTAAACCCCCCGCCCCAATCAAAAGTATGTATGTATGTTTGTATGTGTGTGTATCTCGTCAGCTGATGACGTCTGTTGCATGCTTAGTGTATGCGATGTGTGTGTATGCATGTCGCTACGTATTTGTATAGGTATGTAAGGCAGTATGTTTGAGCGCGCCTAAGTACACACATATCTATGTAAGTTGGTATGTACATACATACATATGAATATTCGTATGTAAATATGTATTTGCATATGTATGTATGTATGTACATAGAATAGTTGAATATGCATGTTAATAACATATGGCTAATTTAGCATGTAATGACATATTTATATATTTATGTATGCATGTACTTAAGAATCATATATGTACATACATCCAATACATATATATGTATGTAATTACATATGTAAGTGTGCATATAGTATAAGTATATGTAACTATGTATATATATATTTAACTAGTTATGTATGTATGTAACTATATATGTATGTATGTAACTATTTATATATATATATATGTATGTATGTATGTATGTACGTATGTATATATTTATTGTTGTTGCTGCACACTTGACTCAATTCAAAATGGCGGTCGGCTGCTACGTATGTAGAATATCACCAAAAGCTTTCGCTGAAAATTGTTGCTTATAGTATACTAAATACACACGTATATATTATATATTTAAAAGGTATTAAAGACCCCCGCCCCTCACTGATAGATCCTTAGATACACTAAAAATTTAACTTACATAATTTCTTTTTTCTTGTTGTGTCTTCAAGCGCAGTTGGCCGGTTCTTAGAAAGCCGACCAAAAAGTTCACTTGGTGGGTTTTTTCTGATACGCAATTAAATTGGGTGGTTCCTCACACCACCGCTGAGTTTTCTGTACGCGATTTGCCGTTGCTTTGGCAAAGTATAAAAATTGACTTCTTCAAGATTTGTCAGTTGTTGTTGTTGTTGTTGCTGCAACAACTATTAAACGAATATTTTTTGTATTAAGGAATGCTTCCTTGCTGGTACAATTCACTTGTATTTTGCCACTTGTATTATTTTTCACTTGTAATATTCACTGTGATGGAGAGAAAACAGTGCTGAGTGTGACTCAACCGCTTGCTTGTAGTATTCAAAACGTATTGAACAGACGGCACGCAGTGTTCGCTCAAGTTGAGGCAAAAATTTGTTGAAGACTGTGGGAATTTGTAATCGCATGAATTTAGTTTCGTTGTGAAATTCGAAAAAGCACAGCCAGCAAACCAGTTTGCTATAGCCAGATAATTTCTTGCGCCTGTGTGCGTGCGTATGTGTGAAAGAGCTTCACACAGATACACCACGCAGACAGCAGCTTTGACTGAGAGAGCTTTCGTTCGCTCGCTCACTGGCTCGCTCGCAAGAGCAACAGCTACAAGGTTCTGCTACAGTGGAGCGAAAGCTTTTAGCTGCTGTTACGACACCAGAAACATTTGACGATTGCTGATCGTTTAATCTAAAATCATTTTTTAATCTCTAACTATATGACAAGTGTTTAAATGTTCACAAAATATATTTAAATCGATAACTTGGTAGTTAACTCAAGGTTTTGATTATTTTGTTCTACTTTTGTATGGATTCATTTAACATCTTGTCACGTCACAATATTCGCTTTGCCTACAACAGACTCGTGCAAATGGCTACCTACAGTGTTCTTAACACTTGACCGCAATTTACATATATTTTCTTGTGTTAGGTCTGAGCGCCGGCCGGCGATTTCTGAGAACAATACTATATGCACAGCTGTCTGTATGTATCCAAATATGTATAGACATTTTAATATATGTATGCGTGTATGTATATATATTTTTATGAATGTCATTCTTAGTGGAGAAAGCGGTATATTTGTCAAATATTACTTACTATTTCAAATATTATCTGACTATGAGTCAACTAGAGACTCTTTTTTTTGGAAATATGTATTTATTTAGGTACATACATACATATATATACTTATATAAAATAAAAAACTTAAGGTTAACCGTAGGAGGTACAATAATAAAAACATTTTAATAACTTTGAAGATTTAGATTTATTTGTAGAATAGGGCTAAAATAATTATTAAATCATGTTTAATCATAACGGTTTGAATACTTTGAGTAAGATTAGTTCGAAAATTAAGAATGTTTTTTTTATAACAATAACAATTTTCTACATATGTATGTGGTTTCTATTTGATATACATACATACATACATATGTTTGTACGAATATATTGTTATTCCTATTTTAATGGACTTTTGAAAGTATTATGAAAATATCTTAGGATAAGCGCTGAGACTCTTTACACATTTCAAATAACTAAAATATTTTCTATACAACAACAGTTTAGATATCATTCCTATAAATATATATGTACATATAGTATATAATAAAAGTACCGGATCCAAATAGCTTCTAAGCTAAGTGACGAGATTGTTTAACAACAATGCTCCATGACTATATAGAATCATTCTATTTCCTTATATAAATATACATACATATATATATTTTCATATGTACATACATATACTACTTATATACTATTCATAATATCCCTCAATAAATAAAATTTTTTATATGTACATGTGTAAGTGTGTGTGTACATGTAGTTTATGTAAATAAATATGTAATTTATGTAAATGATTCCATATGTATATATGTATGTATATATAAGTGTGTATATATATGTATGTATATACACATATACGTATGTCATTCAATTAAAAAAATTATTGAATTAATTTAATAAAACCTCAAATTAAATATGGCATTGATTTAAATCTCCATTTTCACACATTTATATACATATTTGTATACATATTAATTATACTCATATAAATATACATACATATGTCTACATAGATATATACAAATGAATGTAGTTTTTGTACCCAAAAAAAAAAAGTTGGAATTTCCCAGTTTAAAAAGTCGTTAAAAGTTTTGGCTGTGGGTTGAATTGTTTTTGTTTTTGTGTTTCTTGTAAAGCAACTGGCTTCTTTCAAAAAAAGCTTTACTTGCACTCGACAGAAAGAGAGCTTTCACATGTTGCTATTACTCATCAGCTGTTTCTCTGTGTGTGTGCGGGCATTTGGTGTCGCTATTAAGATAAAAGCTCGTCCGGCAACTTCTCTCCAAGCTAATGAGCTTTCAACTCACATATATATACATACATACAAAGTATGTACATACTGATAATTAAAAAACTTCATGAGTCATGCTGGCAATGCAAAAATCGCAAAAACCGAAAAGCTCTCTGCTGACATGTGATTTTTGTAATGTATGTACACATGAATACACATACATATGCACATCATTGATGGGTTATTTTGGCGCGGGGGGAAGGGGGCAGTCAGTCAGGAACTTCGCAAAACAAATACAATTTAATTATCAGCTCAAGCAAAGAGGTGGAGGAGAATTCGTGGAAATTTTTTTGCCTAAAATAGCACACGGGCCACATGCCGCCATTTCAATAGAAGAGTTACACACATAAATAAATAGCTTATATTAGTATATATATATACATATGTATATGTATATACATATATACATATGTACATATGTATGCATGTAAAATGGGGGATTTTGTTGGCACCGATCGCAGACTGGTACTGGGCACGAGATCTGTTTTTGGCATGAAAACAACAACCAGATTTTGGCCATTGGCACAAAAAAAAAGGAGAAAAAAGTAGCAGCAGTTCCCAAAAAACTTGTTGAATTCAATTTGGGAAATTGCATGCTACAAATTTATGCAATCTGTGATGAGTGCGCAGTTCTCTGTCTGTGCCAAGGGCCACGTCAATGAAAAACTTTCACGTAATGCTTATCGCATGTTTATCATATTCTGAGACACAGACATATTTACATATTCATTAGATAAACACTTAGATATAAGGCTAAAAATCAATAAGCTGTTAAGTTAGAGAGTATTGACGTGTTTTCATAAAATAAAAGCCTCAATTAGTAATTATTTTTTGTTAAAAAACATGTAGAGACATTTAAAACATTTTAAGTTAATGAACTCTGTTGTTGAGCGTAATAAAATTATTATTTGAACAAAATTTTAATTATCCTACTCATATAGATAAGATAAGATATCAAACTGATAACATACAATGTAAAGTTTTTAAATGTGTAAAGTTTTCTAATAATACCTTGTTTTTATAGATCGCTTAAACTAAAACCAGAACTAACTGGTTCGAAAGCCCATAGCCTGTATATACAAAGCTTATAGTAGTATTAGGAGCGAGATAGGGCGTTCTTTGGACCTCCAGTACATAGTTATATAAGTACATGAGAATTTATGGGTGTGGGAATATAGATACATACACTCATGGACAGAATAATAGGTGTGTTTTTTTTTTTTTTTTTAACTTGGTATTTCTAATTCCTATCTTCTCTAATCTCAACAAATCTAACTTTTTTTAAGACTTATATTAATTGTCTTTAAACAAAAAGTAAAAACTGTTTCACAAAACCTTTAATATACAAATAAATTAAATATTTCCTTAAATCCACCAATTTTAGCTGGTCACAATAATAGGTGTGCGAGGATAAATGTTTAAATTAAATCAATATTTCACTATGTTTGGTCTTGTTTTATATTAAACTAAGTAACTGGCGGTATATCCGCCATTATTATGCAAAACTTTCTCCATTCGCCTTGGCATGGAGGATATAAACTTGCGATAGGTCCCATTGGAATGTTATACCATGTTCTTTGGAAAATATCCTTAAGGATTATTTTATTTTGACAAAAAGTCCTTCCGACCTCTCTTTTGAGTTCACCGCAGAGAGTCTCAATGGGATTGAGGTCCGGGGATTGACTTGGCCACCCAAAAACACCCACATTTTCCTCTCGGAACCGATCCTTTACTACTCGAGAGGCGTGTTTCGGGTCATTATCCTGCTGGAACTTCCATAAAAGTGGCATATTATCCTCGGCATATGGTAGCCTCACCGTCTCCAATAGATCTTTGTATTCGAATCTGCCCATTATTCCGACAATACGATGAACCCGACCAACACCATACCATGAAAAGCAGCCCCATACCATTAGGCTACCACCTCCATGTGTCACAGTTTTTGTGTGTACTTAGGATCAAATTCTTTGCCTTTCCGACGACAAACATTCCTTTTAGCATCAAGTCCAAATAAATTTCTTTTGGTTTCGTCACTCCAGAAAATATTACGCCATTTTTTCTCACCCTCTGGTCCGCACCAGGTTCTACGATCTAATGCAAATTTTTGGCCCATCTGTAAATTTGCCAATCGAAGCAAAGGAACCCTGCGGGCAATTTTACCTAGTAGGTTTGCTATTGCCAATCGTCCTTGAAAGGTCCGTGATGACACAATATTCCCAATTTCATTGGGAATCGTCCTGGAAAACGCGTTCAGCCTACTGAAAAATGCGATCGTCGGTCTTATATGATGATTTTCTAGGTGCTCCCCGAGTTTGACCTATTTTTTCCGGTTTTAAGGCATTGGTTACGAAGTTTTGAGAACGTTTCATTAACATGGCAATGGATTTATACGTTTTTCCTTCATCTCGGAGTCGTCGAATGAGCCTTCCCTCCTCCGCACTACAGTGACGCCCACGGCCCATCTAATACAATTTTAATGGTAATTAAGTACCCATTTAGGTATATTTACCTAATACCTTACTTTCTGCAACCAAATAATTGTATTTATAAACTACATGTTAATGTTTTGCTTCTTACACCTATTATTGTGTCCAGCCAAAATTTGCGGACTTAAGGAAATATTTAATTTATTTGTATATTAAAGGTTTTATGAAACTTTTTTTACTTTTTGTTTAAAGACAATTAATATAAGTCTTAAAAAAAGTTGGATTTGTTGAGATTAGAGAAGATAAGAATTAGAAATACCAAGTTAAAAAAAAAAAAAAAACACACCTATTATTCTGTCCATGAGTGTATGTACTCTATATATACTCTCATATATAAAGTCAAGGTTCGTTATCAGAAACTATTATCTGCTAGCAACGTATCATCTATAAATCGATTTATTTGTGGCAGTTGGTGATTCAGTTGGATAATGGAATATGTTTAACGAATGATTCAATGATTCAGAGTGGTTTATAGGATATTTTATTAGTCGAGCACCTAATTTTTTGTGATTATATAGATACTGTTTATATGGATATTGTTTTAGAAATGAAGCAATGATACTTTATTCCAGAAATGACAGATAAGTTTCTGTTTTTTATTCAGGAAATCATCTATCTACCGATTATTATTATTATTATTTAGTATATCTTTCATCTGTAGGGTGTATACTCCATAGAGACAGGCTCAACATTAAATACATTCGCTCTTAACTACCAATTTGAGACACGTGTACTAACATTTACACATGTACATACATATATGTATATATTAATTTGTCTGTATGTTCGAAAGTGTATCTGAGATTGTAGCGTGCCTACAGTGGAGAGGGGGTCTCAATTGAAAAAAGCTTATCGCTAGAACGAGTATAAATGTCAATGGCCAGGTTGGTAGTGTGGGGTAGTTAGTTATGTTGGGGAACATGTTGCGAACTTACCACTCATCATGTTGCTGCCGCTTTTGGCAAGCAAGTTCCAAAAATAATGCTGCAATTTCCTTTCTTGTCCGTTTACGCTCGGGTTCCGTGGGGTTTGTTTTAATGCTTCTTCGATCTTTGTATATATTCAGCCGATTTTGGCTCAAAAACTAAAGGAGCGGCGACAAATAATGCCCCGAATGTTGCGTATGTTGCGAATGTTACGCTTCTTTCGCAACCCCTTAGAGCGCTTTAATAGAGTCTTAGTGGACGTTGTGGAGGTGTAGGTGGTGTTGGTGGTGCCCTTTAGGCAATTGTTGTTATAGTGGTAAATGTTATTATTACTATGCCAGCCACGCATACGCATACACATGAAATTGTTTAGCATGGGAACTTGTTGCTGCGAATGTTGCACACACATGAAGACAACGACAGGCGAATGTTGCATGACGTTGAAGCTTCGCTTGTTGAGATTGTTTATCTTCTGGACGCACCGCACTATGCCTGTTGTTGTTGTTGTTGCACTGCTTGTTGTTGTTGTAGCAAGAGAAGAGACGGAGAACATAATACTATGACGAGATAGGCCGATAAAACCGCGTTTATCTATTTCTGTTTCTTGACTGTACGTAATAATGTTAATAGGGATAGAATAGTTAAAGCTTTTGGTATTATTCGCACACTCTATCGTATCTAGATACAACTTATATCTCAGATACTTTTTTATATGAAAAAAATGTTTTGATTTATTGCGTCTTTCGCAAATGTTTATCTCACTTTTATCGCACTAGATTTGGATTTCGCTGGTTTCTCACAAAACTGGAAGAAATTATTGTTCTATGAAAATAAAATCTTTATAACGATGTTCAGATGTTGATGCCATTAAGATCGTAGACACGGTTTAATCATCACATGAATTGTTTTTTTTTTTTATTATTTGCACAGTGTATCAAACACTTTTCTTATTTCACAAATTGAACGAAAATTTGCAAAGCTTTTTTTTTTTAGGGTTATACTTTGGTGTTGTTGTTGTTGTTGCTTGGATTAAAGCTCTCTGAATTCACGATTCGCGATACGATATCAAAAAGTTGCTCTGTTCACGACGGGTAAAGTTTTGTTACTAACGGATCCAAATAGCCTCAACCAGTCGCTGGACTGCCGTTGACGTCGCCGTTGACGTTGACGTCGACGTCGACGTCGCTTCGTTTCGACGTCAACAGCAGCGCTCGAAGCTGCTGATAAACATTTTGCTGACGTTGGAATCGTTGAGCACAACAAAAACAACAACCCCCTATTGCGCCTCTCTGTCCTTCCTCTCTCTCAGCTGACTTCTCTGCTGCCGTGCCCCCAAACTGTCAATTTCTATTTTATGCTTTATCCTATAAAATGTAGACTTTGTCGTAGAGCGTGGCATACTCTGTATGCTCTGTCGTTAGGCTGTAACGACCTCTAAAGTCCCTACAGCTTATAGTTATTATAATAGTTCGTTTTCTATTCAATTAAATTTGTGTTTCTATGGAGAATCAGAGTTATAATTTTTAAGGTAGGAAATAATAATAAATATTTACGTAAAGAAGAGTTTCAACTGAAAAAACCGCAAACAACACTTATTAATGATTTGAAAAATTAATCTGTTCAAATAAATATTGATTTTTCAACATTATTTTATAATTTATACATAAGCAATTAAAAAAATTAAAATTATATTCTTCAACTAATGTATTCAATTGCAAATTTATCGTAAACATATTTAGTAATACAATTAATTGCGTTACTAAAATATGAACTTTTCAATGAAGTATAAAGTTATAAGCGTTAAAGAAAAACAAATTTGTTTTATGAAAATGAATTTCTAAATCTCCTTCTTCAGTTGTCTTTATTTTCCAGACAATTTATCTGCCACGTTTCCTCTCATAATCTGAAGTGATTATTTGCATAGTTACTGAAGGGTCTTAAAAAGTCGTAAATGAGCTTTTCAAGCGTTTCGCAGTCTCATGGTACACATTTAAGACACGCTACTAGCGTGTGCCTGTACTATATCTATTCTCAACCAAAATTTCATAAATATGTTTGTACGCTTATTTCTAAAGATAAGCTCGCAGTGCGTTGGGTGCAAAATAAGTGTCAAGCTCAAGAACACGGCCAGCAGATAAGTGAAAAGAAAAAGCTTATCACATAAACTGATTTTCAATTTGGGGCAGTCGTATATGCTCGCTGTACACTGTGTAGCGTGCACAGCATGCGTGAGAGTAGCTCTCTTCTCACTCCTATGCTCTGTCTCACATTGTCCGCCGGTTTGGCTGATGCAACAATCGCCATGAATTTCATCAGCTGCTTTGCGTTAAAGGTGCACAGCTGATGGCTTGGTGTTCCGGCATGTTGCTCAGCGTCAAGCAACATGTTGCTAAACATTTGTTTGCATTTTTAGAATGTGTCATGCCCCTTTTGTTGCCTAACCCAAAGGCCAGGGAAACGAATTTACGTAATACTTTTAAATGTAAAAAGAACTTGGCTCAAAAAACGTCACTAGCTAAAAATATTATACCCCCGAGCAGCTGACTCTGATGATTCATGTGTTGAAAGAAAATGCGATAGAGGAAAATAGCAACTGAAAGAAAATTGCGTTTTATTTTCGACCTTAAATGCGCAGAAAACGAAAATGCATTCGTAATAGTCTCACAAAATAATTACGTTTTTTCAGTTTTTTATTTCCTTTTAGATGACTCTACAAATTGGTGTTGAATTATTAACGGATTACAGGCATAACCAGACTGCCTGTCGGAATTAGAGTGAATAGAATGACAAAATCAGATGGCTATATTATGAATATCATATGTGGAATAATAAATAGGAAGAACAATTGAATGAATATATTTTAGTTCTTGCTTTTCAGGATCTAATATATATATATAATTCGACTATATTTGATCGAAGTCGGACCACTATAAGTAATAGTTTCGTACCGAACCTTGAAACCAATCAGGTGTGAAAAAAATCTGAACCTGAACCAAAATGATTTTTTGAGTTTTTTTATTTTCTTTCTAAATTTCAAGCAGCCATAATTCTATCAAAATTAAACCGATTTTCACCAAACTATAGAAACTTAATATCTCAAATTTTCTTTTTAATCGATTGGGCATTTTAGAGACTATGGTTATCAGAGGTAAAGTACTCTTTTTGGAAATATTCCTATTAAAAATTACATATATTTTGACTAGTAATATTAAAAGCGAGTCTTCGCAAAGCGTCGATACCCTTTGGCAGAGTAAAAATTTATTAACAATTGAATTTTTTGGTAATAACTTGATTTTATATTGAACAATCTTTTAAATACTTTTACTTCACAGTTTTTTCTTTCTTCAAGTAAGAGTACTCTAGTCGAGAGTATTCTAGGAGATACTCTGTATACTCTGTATATATAATAAATTAGCATATAATTTAATCTGTGCTTGGAACATAATGATATCTATATCGAGTCGTCTCGTCGCCCTGATCAAGAATACACCAGTGTATATACTCTCTTACTTCGGAGATACCTTCTTCAATACAGTATACATATCACATAAGAAAATGCAAATACCCTACACAAGGGCATAAAAACGATTGCAAGCGTATTTTAAATAAAAATTCAAAGCCAAAAATTAGAGCTTTGCCGCTCAGCCAGTAGATTTAGTCGCATTGAAAGAAAGCCAAACAGAGTGAATGTACAAGATACATTTGTATATATATATGTGAATATATGTGAATATATATAAAGATTTAAATAACTCTGTGTACCTAGGCTATATTGCGCTTAGAGAGGAAGAGCGAGAGAGAGAGCGATGCGGAGCTCATGCTGCGAAAGAGATTAAAACTGGAATTGGAATTAATGGAATTGTGTGAAGAGCGCGCCGGGTGAAAGATGAGAGCAAGAGACAAATGTTGATCACAAGTCGAGCTCCATATACTGAAAAATAATGTACGGTTCAGTTGGACTCAGGCACAGTGTGTCGACGGATTGACTTGCCTTCATCTATAGACTGAATTTCTTCGTAGTTGCAATGCCTTTGCAACTTTTAATTGCAACGTTGCTAATAGTTGTGGGCCACGTTTGTGGCACACAGAATAGCCAGCCACAAAATGTGCTGCTGCTGCTGGCCGACGACGCCGGCTTCGAGATGGGCGCCTATCTGAACAAGTACTGCCAGACGCCCAATTTGGATGCGTTGGCACGCAACGGATTGCTGTTCAACAATGCATTCACCTCGGTGAGCAGCTGCAGCCCGAGTCGGGCTCAGTTGTTGACTGGACAGGCGAGTCATGCCAGTGGCATGTATGGCCTGCATCAGGGCGTGCATAACTTCAATGTGTTGCCGGAGGTGAGCTCATTGCCCAATGTGCTTCGGGAGCAGAGCAATGGTCGCATCCTGAGCGGCATTATAGGCAAGAAGCATGTGGGCGCTGCATCCAATTTCCGCTTCGACTATGAGCAGACAGAGGAGCAGCATTCGATTAATCAGATTGGTCGGAACATTACCAAAATCAAGGAGTACGCCAGGGAGTTTCTGGGGCAGGCTAAGCGTGAGGGGAGACCCTTCTTTCTGCTGGTGGGCTTCCATGATCCGCATCGTTGTGGTCACATTACGCCACAGTATGGTGAGTTCTGTGAGCGCTGGGGCAGCGGTGAGCAGGATATGGGCACAATACCTGATTGGCATCCCATTTATTATGACTGGCGCAACTTAGAGGTGCCTGCCTGGCTGCCAGACACGGATGTCGTTAGACAGGAGCTGGCTGCACAATACATGACCATTTCACGTCTGGATCAAGGTGTTGGCTTACTGTTGCGCGAGTTACAATCAGCCGGATTGGCCGAGGAAACGCTTGTCATTTATACCTCGGACAATGGTCCACCATTTCCGGGCGGACGTACAAATCTTTACGAGCACGGCATACGCGCTCCGCTGATACTCAGCTCAGCGCAGCCGGAGGCACGTCGTCATGAGACAAGCGCCGCAATGGTTAGCTTGCTGGACATTTATCCCAGCGTGTTGGATGCGCTGCAGCTGCCACTGCCGAATAACTCACGGATTAGTGGACAATCTTTGTTGCCCGTATTGCAGAAGGAGCCACAGCCGCAGGAGAACGATGCCATATTCGGTAGCCAGAGCTACCACGAGGTGACAATGGCCTATCCGATGCGTATGGTGCGCAACAGACGCTATAAGCTCATACACAATCTCAACTACTGGGCAGATTTCCCCATCGATCAGGATTTCTATACATCTCCCACATTCCAACAGATCCTCAATGCAACTATCAATAAACAACCATTGCCCTGGTATCGCACACTCCAGCAATATTATCAGCGACCCGAGTGGGAGCTATATGACATAAAGGCAGATGCATTGGAACGCTTCAATCTGGTGGATAAACCAAAATATAGTTCCACATTGAAGCAACTACAGCAGAAGCTCTTCAAGTGGCAGGTGGAAACCAGAGATCCCTGGCGTTGTGCCCCACACGCTGTGCTGCAGGAACAGGGTGTCTTTAAGAAGGATCCTGTTTGCCTCACATTGGGGCATGAGGCATTGCAAAGGCCCAAGCGTAGGGTGTTCACCCAATACGAGGAGTATGTGCTGCTCCAATGAACCCACAAACCAATTCTTTTTCATAATTTTATACCCTGTTTTGGCGCCAAGCCTGATCAAGTATTGTAATTGCACCCATTTTTGATGTATTTTTTGTCTAATCGCTGGCCAAATAAAAAAGGCAACCTCAAGTGCTGATAAACGCAGACTACATTTTTTTATCAATTTGTTTTTCAGCATGTTAGTCACTCCTATCGCTCCATTCGACTGCTAAATTGATAAGGCGCCTACACATGTGTTCCGATATAGATTGAGATCCATAAAGCGATGTGATTGAACCAAATGTTGCCAGCCATATTTATATATATTTATATATATATTTATTATTCTGATAGATCGAGAATGCAAACAATTTTGAATGCTCTCATGGAAAGTATTCTACTTGAAAATACCCCGCATTCAAGTTTAAAATAAATAATACTTTATAATGCTTAAAGCTTATCTATAAAGCTTATCAGTTCTATGATAGAAGCTAAACAGAAAAAATGATATTCTAAATTTAGGTTTAACAATTCTTCTGCATAAAAAAATTTAAGTAGAATTCCTACTTTTTGATTGGCAATCCAATTTGGACAGGATTAATTAAGTTAATCCATCCCTATTCATTCTAGCTGGGACGAGGTCCGAGAGTTTTTGAAATAATCGAATTGTAATTCATTATGGGGTTCAGAGCTGAATAAATAATCAGGGTTCAATTCGGACTCTTCTAGAAAAAATTAAGAATTCTAAGATTGAAAAAAGTAGGATTGAATCAAGAATTTTGAAATTGGTCTTGGGAAATCTGGAAAAATCCTCTCAGATATGGACATCGCTAGGACGCCGAACAAGAACAAGAATTCTTGATTTTAAACCAATTTTCTTTATATCAGCGTTAATATAGTGGTCATATTTTGATAAGATATGGAGAAGTTGTATAACAAAACATTGAAATAGTAAATTTGGTTCAAACTAGTTAGACAATATTAATTTTGTAGACAACAATCAAATTTTCGTACAAAAAAGATTATATTGCTAAGAGCGGTACGAATTCTATTAGTGTGATAATATATTAAAAAATTGTAGAAAATGTTATTCTACAATCCTTTTCTGTAAGCCAAAATATTGTAAAAATTTCTTACTATATACAAGAGAAGATTGCATGACTAGAAAATACCCTGTAATCACATATATTTAGCAGAGTAGCTGTGCTTGTTACAAGCTTTTATCGGCTTCTTTTCTGCAGCTGTTAAAGTCTCCAAAATCAAAGACGGACATCTCCGGATCGAACCGACTAATGATCCTGAGCCGAAGGTGGCTCTTCATTACTGTGACATACGTTAAGCACAAGCTTAGTATTCCCTTTTAGCCATGCTGCATGTACAGAGTATACAAAATTATTTTCATCATTTAAGCCTCTCGACGCATCAGAAAAAGCTGTTCCTCGTCGCACAGTGTCATTTGGAATAGCCTCATTTTTAGAGCTTTTAACCAATAAATAATTTGCTATATACTCTAAACATTTTAAACAAATTCTCGGACGAGCAATTGGCTGAAAGAAAAGCGTTTCTGTTCTTCTGTTCAATATTCGATTCTTATGAATTTTCATATTTGTATACAAAAGAAAATATTAATCGTCTGTTAAAATGTGATTGAAACAAGCTGCTTACAAAATTTCACTATGGCATTCTCGGAAATCAAAAGGCAGAGGACTCAGATTCCAGCTCTTCAATTTGAAGGTCTATATTTATGTGCTCGTCTTCAATGGCGTTGAATAAACATTTTGATTGCGAACCCTTCATTCCACTTACGATGACGTCACTAGGATAGCGCCAGAATTCCCTAATACCCGCAATTATTTTTAGAAACTTTTTTAAGGGTTGCCCGCTGACGCGAATCTCCACAGAATCCTTAGCAGTGACGGCATAAGCTCAACTGAAGATGAGATGCGCAGGGTGTGTTGCGTCACACGTTTCAATGTCATGCCAACTGGGACGACCTTTTTAAGAGGGGCGGGAGGAGGGGAGGTTGGGATATGTCTGCCTCATTGTGTGTGGAAAATCGAAAATTTCAATGTCCTTTTTGCTTTATTGGCGGCGCCGTCGACGTTGTTCTGCGTCGAGTCGACTCGAGTTGAGTTGAGTCGCATCCCCACCGTGCAGCTTCCGACTAAGTGTTACGCAACATGCACGAACCTGGGGCTGGGCCAAGGCTAAAACGTAATTGGGCGAAGGGCGAAGGGGGGGGGGGGGCGGGGGAAGGGTGGCTGTGTTCGCTTTAAGGTCAACATGCAAATAACAAAAACGCAAATAGGGTTTTTTTTTTTTTTCCTTTTTTTATGATTTTGAACGAAAGACACATTGAAAATTAAATGTATTCAATTTGGTTTTTGCATAAATTAGGGCATTACTTTTTGTTTCTGTTTTTAGCGTAATTCTTATATAAGTTGCTTGAGTTATCTGTATGTAGGTATGTGTATATGTATATATTATATTTATTTTAGTTTTGTCCACCACACACAAATGCATAATTACAATTATTATTGTTTTTTTTTTTGTTGTTGTTACTCTCGCCGTTTGCCTTTTGTTTGGTTTGAGCCAAAAATCTAGGGGGCTCATATGGAAATGTTCGGCAAGTGTCGCTATGCGCTCGTAAATTACAATTTTTGTTGCTCGTTAACTAATTTATTATCAGTGAAAATGCATATGTATTGGTATGCACCCACACACATACATATATGCGCTTGACTCTGCTGCTCTTTTTAGATACAGATACATTTACTCTTCTTCTAGGCCTTTACTGTTAGTAAATTGTTCGGTTAGTGTTTTTTTTTTTAATTAATTTTTGCTATGCTTCAAGGGCTCAACTGACTTGACTGGTTTTGGATTCTCGCTTATATTTATAGTTATTATCAACGTTTTAATATCAGTATTAATATTTTTTTTTCAAATTTTAACTAGTTTTATGTTGGTTTTTGCTTAGGAGGATTCCGTTACGTTGTTCATTCTGTTACTGTTATTATTCTGTTATTACTCTGTTATTATACTGTTATTATTGCTGTAATATAACTTCATTTATATTTACGCTGCTGTTCAGTATAATATATATATTATAATAAATACATAATAATAAATATACATGTAGATAATATGCTTAATAAATATATCTATATTTCTATATATATATAAGTGTATATATATATTTGATTTATATAATAGTTATGTATATAAATAACAAAAAAACAAAACAACACACATAAAAAGGAGCAAAAAAGTAGGATACAATTTCTTTTGTTTTTCTTGACTTATCCTTGAATTGAAATTTGAATAATTCTTAAAATTTTACAATGAACATTAAGACAGATTTTTCAATTGTTTTCAAACGCCTTTTCTTTAAGAGGGATAGAGAGTAGGGGAGTATTGTTTTTGCACAAATATCAGTTAAGGATATATATATAATAAGTATTGGTATAATAGGTAGGTAGCGTTAGGTATACATACAATAAATATACTATATATATAGAAATGTTTCTGCATAGAGAGCGCAATGGAAATTAACTAGAAATTACAACAATCAATGATGAATGAGAATGCGAAAGCAAGAATATAGCAACGTATATTATATATGTATTAGGTATGTATATCTAGCTAATTAATATATATATATCTATATATATATATATATAGTGTTGAGTTGACATGCTGCCAAAAATCTGTATTAATACATTTTGCATATCTGAGAATATCTGGATATCTGTTATTATTTTGTTTTTGTTTTCATTTTGATGACTTTTAGCAATAATAAAATTTTGAATTCAAAGTAGAACAATTTGCTGAACAATACTTGAATTGGAAACGCATGAAAATTTCTAATTGCTTGTTAACACTTTTTTTTTTTTTTGTAAATTTAGTTAGTAGTACATAATTACATGCATAATTAAATTTGTAATTTTTTCATCTTTTTTTTTTGTTGTATTTTGTTAATTTAGTTATTGTTTTTGCCAACTGGTTAAAACTTCGCAATTTAAATTTAGCTTTCATATCGTTTCTTGAAATTGAATTTGTTTTGTTATTTTGTTGCATGTTGCATGCTGCATGCAGCATGCGGCACGCCGCTGTTTCTTATGGCCACGTGAATGTTGTTGTGTGCTGTGCTGTGCCGTGCCGTAATGGTGCGCTAGCTAAGCCGTAATCGTAATCGTAACCGTAACTCTAACCGTATTTTAACCAACTACATAATATGTATTGTTCGGATGTGCTGCCATTTCATCATATCTGAGCGTCGACGATGAGACGACGAAACCAACATTCAGTAATTTTTGTATAATTTTCTATAACATCAATTTAATTGCCATTGGGCAGCGGTACCTGCACCTGGACATATGATTGCGGGAAATAGCCGGTTCGTCCATTGACGGCACCCTCATACCAATTATCGTCGACACGATTTAATAGGGTTATAATATCGTTCTCTTTAAAGCCCAATTCACCTGGATTTTCGGGATCGAAATCGTAGAGGGCCTGGCAACAGGGCTGCTGCTGCCGCTGCGGCGTTACGGCCATTGACTTGGCTGGCGAGCGCATCGGCGAGGGCAACGGCGAGGCGCTCGAGCTAATGTGGGACGGCGTGCCGTCATCATTGAGGCCGCCGCCACCGCCGTCCAAGTTCAGATCGAGCAGCGTCTTGGGCACAAACTCATTGCGTGGCCGGCTCTCAGCCTCGGTGCGCTTCTCCTGCAGCGTCTCCTGCAGGACACGTAGCACATCGGCGCATTGAGAGTGAAAATCGTAAAGTGCTTCAGCAAAAGTTACCAATTGTGAAACATGTTCAGTATCGTTCTCCAACAGATTGAACATGCCCACCTGTGCCAATTGCAATGATTCGGCAAACTTATCCTCAGCACCACGAATTTCATCATCTTTGGCCTGCCGGCGACGCTTACAGTCAAAGTCGAGACGCCGGCCCTGCAGCTTCTTGCGATGATGCATAACCTCCTTGAGGTCTTTAGTTTGCATATGATGCAGCGGCTCCAAAAAGTTCTGCTTGATATTGTCGTCCAGCGAATACTTGACGTCGGCCATTTGTTTCAGCGCTTCGCCAAACTCGACGAGCGCCTGCGCAAACACGCTGTTGTCCTCGCCGAGCTTCTTACCATAAGTCAACATACACTCCGCCAGCAGACCCTCCGGCTGCGGATACGTATTCGATTTGGCCTGACCCGATAGCTTCGATATACCCTTAACAGCAGCCATTTTAGCCCTAGCCGTCGGATTTGGCTGCAAAAACTCTTTCGTTTTCACCTGCAGCTCCTCCACCAGTTCCACAGTGACATCCGTTTTACGCTCCATATCCACAAAATCCAAATCCAGCTTGGTGCCCTCCGCACCGCCCATTTTCTCTGTCACATATTGATTCGCTTTGTTGATTTGTTTCTTCAGTCCGGCGAAAGCCATCGTGCGTTTTTGCTTTTGCCTGTTTGCTGTGAACGGGTTTAATTGAGTTAGTTGACTTGGCTAGTTTAATTGTCTATCTATCAAGTATATCAACAACGTTTCAATACCCTATACCTATACAAATACCCTATAAAACTACTACTATTTGTGTATAGTTTGAACGACTTACGCGGCGTGCACTTTTATTTCGATTGGGGGTGGTTACGCTCACTGCTCACTGTTGGGGCACTGAGAGGGGAAAAGGCGCTCACGCGGGGGTGTCTCTGCTCCTACTGCTACTGCTTCTTCTTCTTCTTTTCCTTCTTCTCTGCTGAGGCTGGAAGAAACTGTGGCAAATTGATTTTCGTTTTTTCTAGATATTTTACTATATGTATATTTTGGATTTGAGCACTTTCACTCGCTTTTTATCTGCACGTTCTAAATTCTATGGTGTTCTTCCTCTTCGCCTCTGGTTCTATAGTAATTTAAATTTTTTTTATTGCAGAGAACCTTGGATTTCGGTAAGACTTTTAGCTGGCGTAATGTTTGAAGGACTGTCGTGTTACTACTACTAATATTTCTCCCTCAGCTTCTGCTGCTCTGCGCTGCTGCTGCTGCTGCTGTTGGACGCGGGGGTCGTTTTTCCTCTTCAACTAAATCGATATTTGGCTGTGTACAAAAATTTTAGTGATGTAAAAGACATCGTGTCATCACTCGACATTTCGATAACGATAACTCTGTAAAGCTAATTGCTGCTGTTGCTCCGTTGTGCGTTAACATATGTTTGCTAACAGTGCTGTTAACATTCAATTTGTTAACAATAACAACAAACAAACGATTGCAATTTAGTTGTTAGTATTTTTAATTGCTATTTGTTTATCAATAAATAGCAGCTTATCTCTGTTGTCGGCTGTTGCTATAATAGAAAATGTAGTAGCTTCGTAGAAAATATTTGTTTAATGAATTCGAAGTATTCTATAATGCTTACAATAATAATTTTCTTGCCTATGAATCATAGTATATGGAATTGTGTTGAAGATTTGAAAATATTCAAACTAGATTTTCATATATATAGTATAAATATTATACTATAATTATAGTACATGGAATTGTGTTCAAGATTTGAAAATATTTATACTATTTTTTCAAATTATATTGTAATCGCGCGCTAACCTAACATAACTTACAAACTTAACATAACAGTGCTGACAACCTGTTTGGACATATGTTAAATTTGAATTATTGGCGCGCAATATTCAAATATTTACAGAGCATTTTAAGCGCAACTTAAAAATGCAAATTAAGCGAAGAAAGTTTGGAATTTATTAAAATTATACTATTAACCGATTGCTCATCGCATCTATGTGACGTCTTTGGATGAGTCGACAGATTTTGCCGCTCTCTGCTCGATTTTTATCTAAAAAGATAAACCCCGTCGAGAATTACTGCTACTACATTTGATATACAAACAGTGGAGCATGTAAATCAGTTCAATAGCCAAGTTAAGAGTCGGAGCGAGACAGCAAGCAGAGATAACAATGGCAAATTCAGTTTTCTTATGTGTATATAAACCCATTCCAATGTCTGGCCAGATATTAGTCTCTCTTTGGAACTAGTACTACGACTGAGCTGTTACTCAGAAGAAAACGAAATCGAATCGCATTAAAATGAAATTTGCAATTGTTATTCTGCTCATCGCCAGCATTGGCTGCATTCAGGCACAAGTAAAGAAAAGCTTCTTATTATTTGTAATTATTTAAAATATTAATTAACAATTTCATTTTTCAGTCTCCTTTTGCGGGCGGCAATCCTTTTGCGGGTGGTAATCCTTTCGCGGCTGCCAATCCGTTCGCTGCTGCCAATCCGTTCGCTGCTGCCTATAATCCATATTTGAACGGACTTTTTGGTGGCGGAGCTGCAGCTGCGCCTGCAGCACCTGCAGCACCTGCGGGAGCTGCCCCCCCAGCAGCCGCCCCCTTTGCCGGTTTCTCCATCACCGTCTTCTTCCAGTCCGTGGTGCTGCAAAAGGAAGCCGAGCGTCTGCTTAGCCAGCCCAATTTCCCAGCTGATTTAGCTGATCGTGTCCAGAATACAGTGGCCAATGCCCAGTTGGGCTTTGCACAGTGTGACAATGCTACGCTTCCTTGGCTACAAATCCGTTGCGTCAAACCGGCACTGACCGCCGCCAAGAACGAACTGAAGGTTATTGATGACGAGTGGCAGGCACGCCTGGCCGCAACCACCACAGTAGCACCGGCTTAAGTTGACTCCCCCTTGCCCGATTGAATACCCCGTAGAAACCCCTATAAAAGAAAAAAAAAAAAACACTAAGTGCAATACAACCAACATAGATTCGATATACTTTAATAAACATTTTGAAAGCATCTAAAATTCAAGTGGAAACACAAATTTTGGGAGCAAGGGAATGTCCTTGACCTGTGCTCAGGATATGCTTTGATGTGGCCAGCCAGCCAGGCCGCCTGCTTGCCTCGTCTCGGCTCAGTCGAGTAGTATTTTGCATATCTGTACTTTATTAAATTTCCTGCTTATACGAAATTCACCAGAGCAGAGCTGCCCAGTTTCAAGTTGTTGGATGCGCGTTGCCTGGGATATTGGGTGCAAATATTTTGCTGCGGGGCGCTAACTGAGTTCAGGCCAAGACAGACAGAAGAAGCAGAAGAGAAGGAAAGTCTTGACGCATTTTGGCCAAATATTTGAATTCCTTCACTTTATTTGTTCGCCTTTGCGGCATTTCCTTTTTGTCTGATCCGCCCTTCCTCCAATCGCATTTTTTTTGGTCCTTTATAAGTAAGAGTATAATGCAGTATACCAAGGACAACAAAAGACTGTTTAGTTGGTAAAAGCTGAACAAAAAAATCTGGAATCAAAGCAGTTATAATTGCAATATACAAATTTAATTATTGAACAATTTTTGGTTGTTAAAATTGCAGTTGAAATTGAAGAATAATTCAGCTCTTTTCGGAGAGTTGAAAGTATTATTTATTTAATTTTTATAATAGTAAATTTCGACTCAATTTTCTAGCTGCATTTAAAAAGATAACTTCAAATTATTTGCTATTAATAAAAACTTGTTAACAAAAAACTTTGAACTACCAAACTGAGAATTTGGCCTTAACAGTATCTTCGTTTTCTTAGGTCTGCGAGTTGGTCTATAAAAAATGGCTAAGGCTAGCAGCACTGGTACAACTTGGCTGAAATTGTTGGCCACGCCGCCTTTTACAACAATCCTCCTTTGTGCATTCATCAATTTTGGCTATAGCCTGGCTATGTCCTGTCCAAAAATATTTCCAGTGCATGATTTCGAACGAAAAGTGGCCCACTGAGTGACTGCAATGCCAGAGAGGTGGAGAGAGAGAGAGAGAGAGGGCCAATGTTGATTTATGTGGCCAATGCAGTTTCCATTATCATTATCATTGTCGAAACGCCGTTCCAGTTTCTAGTTTTGGCTTGTCGTCCTTTTCAATGGGTCTCCTTTTGTTGGCATCGCCCAATTTGATTTGATGTCACGCCGTCTTGCACATGGATTTTGGTCGAGGAGCTGAGAAGGGGCGGGAAGAGAGGGGGAGTCGATGGCATTAGGAGGATTAAATTGTTTGGCTTAACGAGCCAAAGATTTGCCGCAAATGACCAAGCAAGCGGCAAGGCAACGCAAGGCGTAAGGCGTAAGGCACTGGGCAAGGGGCAAATGCCAGATCGAGCCGGGCCAAATGACGCATACGCCTCGTTGACGGCCCAAATGCGGGTAAGCACATTGAAATTCAAATTCAAATTCAAATTCAAGTATTCAAATATGTAATTAAATGTAAATTTTGAAACAGCCGCTGGCCATGTCACATACACATTACAAACGATGACAAGGCGTATTACAGCCAAGGATCAGGCCGAGTGCAAAGTTTTGTCACTTAATTGAAATATTTGCCTCAAGATTGAAACTTGCTCGCTCTGTTGTTTCTGTCATTACGGCAACAAATATGTTGCTGCTTCTGTGTGCGTGTGTGTGTGTGTGTGTGTGGCATGAACTTTGCTTAGTTCTCTGTGGTAGTGGCAGCATGCCACGCCCATTTGCGCCCCCTTATAGCATGAACCCAAACCCGCAATGTGCCTGCTGCTAATGCAAAAGTTGCGCCATTTGAAGCGCTTTAAAAAAGTGGACAAAATAAAACCCGGCCGCATTTTGGGCAGGCTTCTTCTTCTGCCAAATATATGCTAAAATTGGTTACCAAAACAAAAAGCAGCAGTAATAGCAGCAGCAGCAGCAGCAGCAGCAGCAGCGGCAGGGAGATACACTCTCTGTAAGCGCATGTATGTAAATTTGTTTGGGTTTGCGGATTTGTATGCAAAAGTTGTGCCCCAAAAAGCAGGCAACCATTTTTTTGCGGCTTTGGCCATGTCAGGGTTCGTTGGCTACGCAGTGTGGGTTGTCCCACGGACCGGGACAGGGGCAGAGAGAGGGACAGGCAGAGGGACAGCGGAAGGCGGAGGGCGGGGGTGTCTATGTTGTTATTTTCGGCCAAAATGAACGAAAATATTATGAAGTACACAATTGTTTTTGGTAGAGTGTCTTTTGGAGTGACCAGTGCTGCTGCTGTGACGTCACATCCGCTTGTATTTTCTATACAGTTTTGTTTATCTTTCTCACCTGTTATCAAAACTGTTGCTGTTGTATTTACCTTGACTTAGCCACTTAATTTAAGCGTAAATTATATTCTATAATACATTTCCGTTGAGTAGACTGATAAGAGCAATCAGATCTAAACTTGGTTATGCAAAGTTGCCAACATGCAGTAAATGGGAGTGTTCAATTCGAGTCTGGTCGACTAGCAGATACTCTACGGTAAAAATAATATAGTTGAATAAATATGGATATTAATATAACTTAATATTAAGCAGGGATGGAAGCTGAACTCAAATAAATCTAAAAACTAAGAGAATTGAAGTCGACCAGAATTTGAATTCGAATCTTGAGCTCAGAGTCAGCTCAAAGCTGAATCTTGGGTTCAGGATCTGCTTGAACAGATCGCGGAAATTGGAGCTATATTTTACTTTATGGCTCGAACTTCCAAACCAACTTCTAGAAGCCCATTTCATAAAAAAAGAATATCCTTTCAGCAAAAGCTCGAAAAGGAACCTGAAATATCTGAAACTTTTCCTTAAACCTCACCGTAAATCGACTCGCCCATAATTGCCGATTAGATGGAAACTTATTTATGAAAATTATGCCTAAAAGCCATCCAAATTATGGACTGTAGCTCATCATACAGACATGAATTGCAGCTCGCTGATGATAAGGAATATAAATGCTTTTTACAGTCGGAAACGCCTGCTTTTATCTCATAGATACGTTCAGAGATAATATACTTTTTCTAACACTTGCTGGAAATGTAATTAGGTTAAAGCTGTTGACAGAATCGCCCTTCTTTATAGCCAGGTTTACCGCATCACTTTACATTGTTCAATGCTGTAGATAAGATATGATAATAGTTATAATTGGTTGCTTGGGGCCGAGATCTCAGTGTTCTTCACACAGTTTCAGACTGAAAGTGCTGTGGGAATGTTGAGTGTAGCGTTCATTTTATTCTTGGCATTGCTCTGCCCGGTGAGTATGGCATGCTGGGTTGTGTTGCATGCAACAAGGTTGTAAGTTTCCACTTAAAATTACAGCAGCTACAGACGCATGCCCAAGATGCCACCCTGGAGCAGGTTCTGCAACGTTCCAAGCAAGCAGAGGATAGCGTTCGTATAGCCATAGAGGAGAAGCTGCCGGCAAATTCAGCGGCTCGGGAAGCAGGTGCAGATGTACTAGCCACTCTCCAAAGGGGCCTGAAACTTTGCGATGATGCTTTACTGACAACCAAAATAGTTCCCGATTATGTTATGTGCGTTGGCACTGCAAAGGGTCTGGCCTTGGCCTCACTTGGCGAAGTAGCTGGACAGGAATGGGCCAAATCTGGTGCTTCCCGGCCTGGTCTATTCTGCTGAGGCAGTTTAATTGAAGCAGCTACAAATAAATGCTTCATAATGATTATAGTTCTCTTTACTGTGTGGCTGGAATAAGCTTGGGGAGCAAGTAAAGAGAGCCCTGGATAATTAAAACTTTCTAATAAAATTTCTACTA
Source organism: Drosophila repletoides (assembly GCA_018150835.1). Taxonomy (NCBI): domain Eukaryota; kingdom Metazoa; phylum Arthropoda; class Insecta; order Diptera; family Drosophilidae; genus Drosophila; species Drosophila repletoides. Next base: position 7,548,311 of record JAECWQ010000100.1, read on the forward strand.
CTCAGATTGATGCACCTCTTGCAATATTTTATGGTGAAATCGTTAATTAAATATGTTCTTTTAATAAAAAAATTGTATTTTTAATTTTTACTATCAGAACTTCTCTATCTCTCCTGACACTTTGAAGATTAGCTTACCAAAAGGTAAATATGTTTACTAGCACCTCATAGAAGATACAATTTCCTAAGATAAAATGTTTATTTAAAGAAATATACAGCCCCAATTTCTATTTAGAAAATATTATGATAAGAGCAAAAGCGACTCATTCTCAATTCCTTTTATGAAAAACTCACAACAATCGAATTGAAATCGTATTGAAATAAAGATTTCTAAAGAGGAATTTTGATCAAAATTTTGTACTCCTTTTATAAAACGATTTGGAGTTGATTTGAGAACCTGATTGGACTGGAAAATAGATGTTGAGGAGGCACTATTTAGGAGCTACTACTAAGCTGCTTTTCCTATTAATATAAAAGGTAAAAAATTACTTACTTTATTCCTATTTTTTATGTTTTTATTAGGCAGATTAAACTCATTCTAAGAATTTTGTAGTGTTAAATATATTTATAGATCTTCTGGTAGTAGTTATTCCTTTCAAATGGCTAAAACTTGGTCTGAATTTACTGCCAATTAATACGTCTCTAAGTCCACAGTGATACCCTAACAATTTGGAGGCATTTACGAATTCGCTGTGCTCGCTGAATCTAGAATTTCCCTTAGCAAAAACAGATTTAAAAAACATTACATTGCTTTATCATAAAAATATCTTTCTGGAACTTCAGAAGTTTGGCTTTAATCTGGCTAATTGTTGCCTGTAGTATAATTATTGTGCTCACTGTACTGAGCAATGTGGGGCAGGTACATTGTGCAGGCTGTTGGCCCACCAAAAAGTTGACTTCGTCTTTGTTCCAAGATGATGATGGATATCCAAGATAAAACAACCATCGAGTTGAGTGAATGAAGAGTGGCGCCTTGTCAGAGTCAGCACTTGGCTTGGCTTGGCTGCAATATCTGATGAAGTTTTGGCCAAATTGCTGACGACCAAAATTTAAACCATGCTTGCTGCTTTGTTGTATTCTAATTAGACAGTCGCATATATAAATATATATCAAGAATATATATGTATATATCCCATGGTGCGTGCTCATTACAGCAAATGTGCGGGTCTTTTTGAGGAGGGGGCAGAGGCAGCGAGTTGGGAATGTAACTGAGTAATTATCATCATTAGACGCGAAGCAAAACAGTCAAAGCAAATAGCGACATTAACGTCGACATAGAAATCTGTGCCAAGCCAGATGATATAAGCATCAGTTGAGGAATTAACAGAGATATAAGACTTTCCCATCCTTTTTTGTTTCGAGTAACAGGCGACAATTAGAACAGCCTTGACTCGCTGTTACCAATTTATTTTCAAGGATTTGAGTTGAACCGGTTGAGCGCAGCGAACCGGTCAGTGAACTGCACTGAACCAAAAGAGGAACCGCTTTGAAATAATGCAAATTTCCACATATAAAGTTAGGTGTCCAGAACAATAAGCTAAGCTTCGGCTCAACCAAAATATTGAGCTCAACGGTGAGAAAAATAGGCCAAAAACAATAAATTGTGGCAACATCAAATAGGAGTTTTCCAACTAAAACTTTACTCTAATATTTTACAGCGTCTCTGGAAATATTTTTTACATTTTCTGTATCATTTGCTGATAGTATTCACTTCTCTTTTTTTTTGTATTTTCTGTGCCTTTTTTAGGCATTTGCATAAAGTTTCTTAGTCGCCTTTAGGCCTTTGATTCCGCCTCAGAGGTGGTTTCCGTATCGGAAGCAGGCGCATCTGGTTTAGGCTCATCCGTGTTGCCAAAGACACACATGGGACACTGAGAATATAGAGAAATTAGAGGGTATTTTGTAATACTACAAAAGAAGATTATTTTAGCTACCTTCTCCTTGAGCACCACTCGATATTTGGGATGGCTAAAGAAAAGAGAATTAATGGAATATTATTATTATTATTATGTTTTTTATGCTGTGCAAGGACTTGCCTGATGCCATACACTATGGGATTGTAGACGGCGCTGGTTTTGGCGAATGTGGCGCCCCAAATGGTTGTCAGCGGGGTTAGGCCATCTATCTTGAATAAGCCAAAATAACAGATGACCAGGTATGGCGTCCAGGCCATAAACCAAAGCGATATGGTCGTCAGAGCCACCTGAGAAAGCGAACAGAAAACAATTTCTTGGCGCATTCCTGAATAAAAATGCACTCAGACCTTGGCCAGTTTGCCCTCGGCGCTCTTGTCACAATCCTCGGAGCTGCGCAGCGACTTGACATTCATCTTCTTCGCCTGCTCCCGCATGGCCTTCTCATGGGCAGCAACGGCCTAGATACAAAAAGAGTTAGTACACAGAGATACACAGAGTCCGGGTTTAAACTTACGGCTATAATAAACCAGTAGGAATAACAGATAAGAAATAGTGGCACATAATAGACGAATATTGAATAGGTTATAAGATAGGAGCGTGGATTCCATTGCCTGGTCATATAGTCAATGCTACAAGCCGTCAGATTCCCCTCAGGCACATAGCTGCTCCAGCCGATCAGTGGCATTATTGTCCAAAATGTTGCCATTAGCCAGATGAACAGTATCTTCATTATGGCCAATTTAACAGTCATGGGCGTGCCATTAATACCCTTAACAATCACATTATAGCGATCGAAGGCGATCATGCACATTGACCAAATCGATACACAGCCAAACATGGAGCCACAAACTGCATATATATCACACCATAGTGGTCCCAAGATCCATGTCTCATAGTAAAAATTAACCAACATTATGGGTGACTGGGAGGCCATCATGCAAAAGTCAGAGAAAGCCAGATTCAGGACGAGCAGATTGGCGGGTGTGCGCAGGGATTTGGTGCCTCCAAAGATGTAGACAACGACACCGTTTCCACAGCAGGAGATGATCAGGATGAGCAGAGTGAACATGCCAAGGATTTTGCTCATTGTGGGATCCATTGGGCTAAAGCGACTCCAATATGGGTTGACCAGGTGCGCCATATCCGGCAGCACCTGTGAATATAGACAACAAGTATTCTTTTTAGGACGGGAAACTGCTGGAACTGGTTTATCTGATTAATAGGAACACATTCTGTTGACTTCTTTATTGAATTTCAAACTTAATTCAATCAGATTTATCTTGGGATCCGCTAAACACTCACATTATCCAGCACAGAGCCATTGCCGCTCGCCTGCGCCTCGTATCTAGGTCCAAGACCAGAGGGAGGCAGGCCAATGGCAAATGTCTCTGGCAATAAACTGCGCTCCATGCTCAGCTACCTCTATACGATATGATGGCACACATTAAAGTATTCCGGACTAACAGAGCTGGTTGGCCAACAGCAGCTGCCTTTTATAGCCAACTTTTTTGTAAGCCAATTAGGCCTAGATCAATAAATAAAAAACGTGGCTGTCAGATCAAAGTCATAGTTGATTTTGTAGTAAGTCTTTAATGCAATATCAATGTTATAAAAATAGACATATTTCAAGGCCGCATTGTTGCCTTCATTTTCATTCGTCAATATTTAAAGGCTGGATAGAAATTTCTTTCCGCATTTGTCGCATAGTTTCCTCTCATGACATTTGATTACTGAACTCGACTTCATTAGAGAAATCTCTGATGGAAACTGCAGCTGCTGCTGCTCCTGTTGCTGCTGCTGCTGCTGCTGGTGCTGCATGCTGACAGTGTCTACACTTTGGCTGGAATCAAATGATTTTGATAGCATCCTTTGCTCGAATTGCTGCTCTTCTTCCTCATCCGTGCTGGGCATGTCATAACGCATAATGCTCACTTGCTGACTGATGATTAGCTGCTTGCAGCATTCCTTGATCTGGTAATAGGCACTGCGAAAGGTTTTCAATTTGCATGTCTAAAGGGAATTGAGGGGGATTTAATTAAGCCATAGGATGTGCTACTGTTTTTTGCTTACCGGTGACAGATTGACCACCGAGAGACTCTTTCCGCTCTTGCCAAAAGAGCCCAGCGTGATCACCTGAGAGGTGTTGGTAATGTGATTGGCATGCGCCCACAGCTGCAGCTCGTTCAGGACATGCTCGTTCATGGCAATGATATAATCAAAATAGCAGAAGTCCTCAACTGTTAACTGTTGCCAAGAGAGAGCTGATAATTCCATTTAAATGAAGGGAAATTCTTCTTTTAACTTACTAGTCGACAAAAGTGATCGGAGCGCAGTCCGTGCTCCCGCAGAACTCGAAGACAACGTTTGTTGGGTCTTCGACCAATGTTCCAGGTACGCAGAGCTGCGCTATCGATCTCCCAGTAGAGGCTCGTCTTGACCATTAAATTTTGCATTATAGTCTCTGCCATTGGCGAGCTGCACGAGTTGCCTGCGAAGAAGGTTTAAGCCTTAAACTTTATTCGGTCTAAAAGGCAACTTACCCATGCAAATGAAAAGGAGTTTTTTATACGCCATGTGGATTTAATTTGTATTTATTTTAGTTTATACTTAGAATTTGAAATGAATGCCTATAAGTCTATGTATGTAAATGTGCTCCTAAGGTTCTGCTTAATAATATTTATATTTCATTCTCTGCTGGCATTTCACAAAGGTCTACTCAGTCGACGTACTATAAAGTCAACGGTGCTGCCAGCAATTTCAAATTAACACAAATGAGCCATGTCCCACGGAATGGGCGACAAGACTTCACTTTAACCACCAAAAACTCAGAGCTCGGAGCTCGGAGCTCAGAGCTCTCAGAACCCGCCTCATGAACTCTGCCTCTGCGGCTCAGCCCTCTGCCTCAGCCCATTATTCTCGCACCAAATTGCACAGTCTATTTTCTATGATTCTCATTGTGTGGCAACTGAAATGTCCTTGCCACAAAAGTCCTCTAAGAGTGTGTTATATATATGTATGTGTGTCTCTGTGTGTGTGCTGCACTTCAGCGCCTGTTGCTATCCTCTTGACTGTGCGCCCTTTGCTCCTGCTACAGCTAAACTCCAACGTTATCTAAATCGCACAGTGTGTCAGCCTCATGGAAATCCTTACCAAAAATAAAATATATCTATGAATAATATTTCATAATTTCTTCTTTATTACTTTCAATCCGATAAATATGTTGATTTATTTATTTATTATTCAATCTTAAGACTCTTTTTCTAAGGCCTCAATAAAAGATGGGCTCGTCTATGATTACTTGTTTCCTATTCGCAAATTCACGACTTTTTCGTGTACTCACACACTCACGCACGAGCTCATCTCGACCCTAAACGATAGTAGAAATATAAACACGATATTTTTAATTAAAAAATCAATTTAAAGCTGAACAGCGAATACTTTTATGGAACAGCTACTGGGTATGTTTAAAGATAAAAAGATAAAATGTAATTTTAATTAAGAAAATAATTTTAAATTAACAGAACTAGTTTAATTTGAATAATTGGAATGTATTCATGCATATATTGAATATATATTCGAATAACTTTGACTGTGCCAGAGACTAGACACAGTGTGTGGCGAAGCGATTAAGATCCCAATGGACTTGTGTTGACTTGGCGTATGTTTGTTCTACGCCCTGCCACCTGCCACCTGCCGCCTAAGCTCATTCATGTTGCACGTTGCAGGGGCAAAGTCAAAGGCAGGCACTGAAATTATTGGAGTGACAGGTGGGCGGGTGTGTTGCACAAAGAATGTCAAGTGGTTTGCGTTGTTGCAACGTGCGGGGAATTCTAAATTAGCTCCCCAGGGTGTGAAGCAAGTCGCGAGTTCAGCGAACTGCCTCACATTCGAGTGTGCCGTATGCAAATGCAGCACAGCGCAGTGCAGTGCTCTATATATATACTATATATATACTATATATAAAGCGTGGACCCTCGCTGGACTTTTGGTTAATAATGCTTGAATTGTTGGCTGTACAAAGAGCTTTTGATTTTTTCACATTTCACAATGTTTCCCCCTTTAAAATCGAACTAAACTTTTCACCTGACTGCAGCACACGTTAAGCGGTCATCCAACTGTTACAGACTGCTCTGTTTTGGCTAAGAGGAAGGGGAAGGGGAAGGGGTTCTAGTTGTATCCCTTTACCAATATCCAATTAGAATTGCATTGAATGGCTAAATTGAAAACTGAAAAGCATATTTCACTTATCACTTTTCCACACAAAACACAGCCAGGAACAAAACGGAAAGGGCGCCAGAGGCGTTGGGCTGTGATGGGAGAGAGAGCATACAACGAGTGAAATGCAATTGTAAAAGCGCCATACAAAAAAGGGAAACACAACAAGAATTCTGGCTGGTCAGCCAATACTCCAATGTGTGTGTGTGTGTGCGGGTGTGGGTGTGTGTGTTAGCTGATCAGGAATGGAGGAGAGGTAAAACAGGTTGGGCTCTGAGTGTGGCAGCACATTGTTGTTTTAATTAAAAAACAAACCCAGACTTGCTGCCCCGACATAAAAAAAAAGTACAACAAGTAAGAGTGCTCTAGTCGAGTGCTTTTTACTAGCAAAATACCCTGTACTCCACCCTGCAGAGATTAGAGAAATAGAGGGCTGAAAATCTCAATCAAATTTCCATCAGTTCGGAAAGAAAAGAAATTTTTGACATTATTTATTGTTAGCAAAAACATTTATACAAAAACAGTGAAAACTGAAACATCGATAAAATATGTAAAAATATTCATTTTATTCGGGTAATGCCTTCATCATATAAAAAGGGAGAAAGAGCTATTCTTTTTTTTGACTTAAGCTAGTATAAAAATGTTCATTCGGTCGGATGGAATAATATAAAAAATATATTTTAGTGGTTGGAGAATATAATATTATGATAATCAATAATCAATCTTAATTTGAGGGCGTAAAATACTCCATTTATTCGACGCGAATGTCTACATCCCAAACGAATGGAGTCCTTTGAAAATATCCATCCAAACGGATGGAAAAATATATGAAAAATATGTTCCAAGTAGATGGAGACTTTGTTAGTATTTAATTGAAATATTTGAAAGGTGAGGGTATCGGGTGAGGTCTAAATTTAATGTGTTTGAAATCTTCATACCAAAATCTGTATTTATAACCGAAAGAGACGACAGATAAATGGTTCGCATAGATAGACAACTAGACGTATATATATGAGCCTCCTTCTGCCTTAATATACTCTTTTAAGCCCATTTTAAAAGGGTAGACATAAAAGGGTGTTTAAAAAGTCTAAAGTGAGCTGGCAGAGCAACGACAGATGTAAAGATAGAAAGGAAAACTGTTGAATATTTAGTGCATGTTGTGGAGAGAACTTGGCTAACAAAAAAAAAAACCAAGTGAAAATTATTGAGCACAAAAATGTCTAAATACAGAGAGCCGGAAATGTGAAACTGTTGCCCTTTGTGGGTGTGCGAGTGGTGTGGTGTGGTGTGGGTGTCTATGTAATGGTAAACCTAATGCTGTGGTTGCTAAAATGGGACACACACAGATACACACACACACACACACACACACACACAGACGCACACATGCGAATAAAAGAAGCAGGAGTTGGCACAAAGCCGCATCTAATGGCAATTTAAATGGAACAAAAAGCAAAATGAAAATGAGAAGTAAAATCCGACGAAAATTTTCAAACAAACAAAACAAAATGGAGGCCTGGCTGACATCGTTGTTGCTGTTGTCGTTTCTTTTGCTATTCCCCATTCTTGTTGTTGTTGTTGTTGTTGTTGTTGTTGTTGCTGTTGCTTACTGGCAAATGCATTTTGTTCACCGCAAATGCAATTTACAGCACAACAATCAGCGCCAAACGCAAAATGCAGCAGCGCCAAAAAGAAACTAATAAAAACAAAAGTTTGCAACAGAAATTCAGTTATTGTTGTTGCTGCTGCTGCTGTTGTTGTTGTTGCTGTTGCTGTGCTGTTGGTTCAACATCAACAACATTTGTTTTGCCATCAGCAGTGCAGCCAGCAACTGCATTAACTGACCAGGCGGGTCGAGAGAGTTGGTCAAGAGAAAAACAGAACTATCGCAGTAGCTGGGGTGCAGCAGGATACACATGTGGCTAGAGATGGGCGCGTGACTAAGGCTCTCAACTATCGAATTGAAATGGAGATTAGATCGACTATCGAATTGATTGCTCTCTGATGATTAAAAATACAAAATTTTAATGTTGATTTTTTGGTATTTTAATTGACCAAGCCAACATTTAATCTGAGGTAAATAAAAGCTCATTTATTAGTGAATTCCAAGGAAATTCCTATATTTTCCAAAGCTGAAAAACTGAACCTTCTCGTGTCACGACAGCGAACACGACACGCATTCCTACCAATTGCTGATGCTGGTTTCTGTTTTTGGTTTTTGGTGCTGAAGCGCGCTGAATTCTAAAGCAGAAGCAGCATCATAGTTTTTGCCACACTCACACAATATCACTTTGTTGGCCAACACACACTCACACTCTCACACACACTCACACACACACACACACGTTCATACAATTAAATGCTAGGGAAAGCAGAGCGAACAATGGCTTAAGCAGGGGTTGGGGTTGGGAGGGGGGCGCAGAGTGCAGTGGGCCGCTGATTGAGGCTCAGCGAATTTTTGGGTTTACGTTTTAAATTAAATTTGCCGGAAGCGTGCGTGCTTACGTGCGTGAGAGTATGTACATACGTAAGCTGCCTTTGCAGTGCCAGTTTCCGGTTCGGTTCGGTTTGGTTTGGTTTGGTTCGGTGCGGGTCAGCATCCCCTCGGTATATTTCTAAATAAACGCCATTACGACGATTTTATTTGTGCTTGCCCAGGTGTGATAAATGAATTAAAATGCATATGCTGTTGCTGTTGCCGTTGCAGGCGTAACAGGATTCACGATGCAGGATTCAGGATTCAGGATTCGAGTGCTCATGCCCCGCGCTCTGACCGAGTACACTCATAAATATTTATGAATGCACTTGGATGCGAGCATAGCAGAATGAGAGCTGCAAGTTGGCCAGCTTTCTGGCTAACCGAGTTAGGTTGTCCTTTTATGTGCGGTTGGCTGCCATGATTGAATTGGCCATCTCCGGCTAACTGTATGACCGACTCTGCCTTTTTGTCTGGCTAACTGCTGTATGTTTGTGTGTAGACCACCATTGTGCCCAGAACCTGCGGCATATCGTTTGTAATTGCCTTAGAGCCTCGGTGTCAGGTAAAGTGATATCTGGCTCGAAGTGAGCGAACTCTTAGCCTGCCTGTCATTCAGCACTAATGAAATGATTTTTAGATTCGCATCATTAATGAATAATGACAGCACAACCTAAATAAAAGGAAAATTAAACTAAATTTACAAATAGAAATACAAAGTATATAAATCTGCTTTGGTTTTCTGATTGCGAAGACTGAACACCTTCACGCAAATCGTGATAAAAAGAATTTGAAAAAACAAATATGTACTCTACGATTCAAAAGCATCAAACGATGCTTATCGATGTTTAAAACATCGATAATTTCGATAGTCAAATTTTTTTGCTTCAAATATGATTATTGAACAAAGTTATAATATCCTCTGTAAGGGTATAAAAATAATAAGCTACAACATTTCATTACTCTCTAAATATTTCCCAATTGTTTATTAAAAAAGTTGTTATACCTCTGAAGATAGAGAATAAACCTTTAAGATAATACTTTTTCTGAATAGTTTATTTATTTATATTGAAAACCTAGGAGGAAATTCTTTTCACAACTTCATAGTTCTTTTATTATATTATTGCTTAACCATTAGGTTCAAAAATAAACTATCGATGATGATTAAATTAACCAAGCGTCTATCGAAGTTATCGATATTTTATGTGCTTTAATCACTACTGTCATATCATTTCTACTACAAAATCTGAATAAGAGATACTTTTAGGAAATCTGAATATATTAACTTCCTAATTTAACTTTATAAAGCTAGAAAACTCTTTATATAAAAATTCTGTTTAAGCTTCCAAGCTTAATCGTAACATTAAAGTGAGATTTGTGAGCCTCCTTCCAGGCATTAAGAGCCCACTTTATCCTTTTCAGCCTTTAAAGATTCATATTGACCCAACAACTTTAGTTAGTTAGCAACGGAAATGCATTTATCAAATAAATAAGATACCCGAAGGGAAGAGCATAACGGGCCGTATCTCATTAAAAAACGAATCTGTCTCTGGCTTCCGCGTCGGTTCATCAATATCGCAAACAGTGACTTGACTTTGCAGAGATTGCGATTTCGATTTCGATTCAGATTGCGATTCGTTTTGTGGCCGATAATGCCGCACGTAACGGCAATTCGGCAAATGATGATGCAATGACTGCCGCATTTTGGTTTTGGCCAGGACGAGAGAAGAAAAGGCGCAGGAAGATGCCGTTGCGGCACGTTCCAGACGGCAGTCAATCGTCTGCAACATCGCATTGTGGCTCCTTTTGACTCGGCTCGTAAGTCATTTAACATTTTGAGGTATTTAATGAGCCACAAACTTTTTGCCGCACATAAATTAAAAGTCGACTGACCCAAACTGACCTACCAAAACACTAGCCAAGCGGTTTGGGGCCAGGTGTTGGCCACCTCCCCCTCGCTCGACAAGCCAATGGCTCTATTAGCATGCCCATTAAAATTAGACAAATGGTTGGCCATTGCCGTTGCCGTTGCCGTTTCGCATATCCGCAACTTTTGGCTAGTCTGCAGATTTATGGCCCGGCTAACAGTGCTGCCAATTTGGCCTTTTTCTGCATCAATTTTGCCTTTTCTTTATGTCGATTTCGCTTGTTTTAAGAAATCAATACGCGAACAAATGTTGACAGTTGCTCGAAAAGCCTTTTCTGCTGCATTTTTCCTGACCGAAATGCAACGTTCTGAAAACGGGATTTTAGTGGAAAATATTTCCGTATTTTTCTGTGTGAAAAGCGAAGCGGAGAATGCTGCATATTTCGTTTTTCTCTGAATAAATTTTGTCCTCTTCTTCGATACGTTGAAATTGCCGGAAAAGTTACTCAACATTCAATATTCCTTTCAACGAAAATTCATTTTTTTTTTTCATTCAAATTGGCTTTTTGTATGGCTAAAATCCTGCAAGAGTTTCACCTGAAAATCAATACGTTATTTTCTATTGAAGCAGCTTAGGTTTTGTAATAAATAGAATGGGAAATGACTATTGAGATAAATCATGGAATATGACATACTTTCTATTAATTATTACCTGCTTTGGCCTTTTTCTTCTAAACTTGGCAACACTGGCATCGAGTGGTAATGGAGATGTTCCCGGATCGGTCAGCTTCTAGCCTGGTCGGACTGGCCTTGATTTTGGCTGTTGCTGTGGCCCAATCACATACGCCACTTGAGAAATGCCATTTGTTATGATAAATGATAATGTTGCCTCTGTTGCAAGTTGCTTTTCGCCAGTTGCCCGTTGCCAGTTGCCAGTTGCCAGTTGCCAGTTGCCAGTTTATGGCGGCCAAATTGACGCGGACTCGCGAGCCAGCTGAAACGGGACTCGTGTGTGAAGGTCAATGAAAGGCATCAACGAGTAATTGGCAGGAGCGCTGCTCCGCCTTGGATTTGGCCTTAGATTTTAGACTGGGGCTTTTAGACTTGGCTTAAAGCTAGCTTGAGCTTTAAATTCTCACTGCTTGCTGATACTTCCTGCAATTGTATAGGAGTATAAAAGGATGCGAATTTCTTTATTTATTTTTTTTCTTGTTTACTCGTAGCTTTGTTTGTCTCTGTGTGCTGCCACACCTCTTTTGTGTGTGAGAGCGCTGTAAGCCGTTTCAATTTGGCATTGGTGTTTTGGGGCATGGCGAACCCTTTAGCAAATTTAACCCTTCACTTCATTAAACGTATTTTCCAATCCTTTGGGGTGCACAAATCACTTTGCCGCAGAGATACTTACAAAAGCCGTTTGTGGGGCTCTGCTTGGCAGAGGGGCGGGGGCGGTGGGGAGGGGTGTGGCCATAGAAATTTGACAAGCAGCCAAACAAAAGCCTAATCGTGCAGCTGCCACTGTACTGCTGCCTCCCTCTGCCAACCCTCTGGGGCCACACCCACCAATTGCTGAGGCGCTGCCGCCTTTTGCCTGTAATCCATCAAGCGGCTTCGAAGAGGGCCTACACTGTCACTGCAACAACAACAACAGCAGCAACAATAATAGGAGCCAAAACTAAAGCCTTAACCGTAGGCAGCAAATTGTTTTTCACTCTTTGACTGTCTTCCTGCCATTGTCTGTGTGTGTGTGTGTTTGTTGTTGTTGGTATATTAAGTATTTAAGCAGTTAGCCAGTTGCTCGGTTGCTCGGTTGCTCGGCTGCTCAGTTGGTTGATGGATCGCCCGTTTGTGGAGTCTATAAGTCATTCCATTTGACATTTCATATTTTTTCCTGTCTTGCCCCTGCTCAGCCAAATGAATGCTGAAACTCTCTCTGACAAATTACTGAGTCCTGAGGCAATGTCAAAGCCTGCTTAAAGCAGCTTCCGGTTCCTGCTGCTGCTGCTGCTGCGGCTGCTGCGGCTGTTGTTGATGTTTAAGTTGTTCTTTAATTGGTTGTTGCTGCTGCCGACAGCTTGTGGCTGCCCAAAGTGCAACCGGCTTGGACACAGTTACCGAGTGTCGTTGACATGGCCAAAAGAATGGCCTAATTGATGTACGTTTCACTTGCCGCACCCGAAAGCCTCTGAAAGCCTCTCAGCTGACCGCACCATTCGGGTCAAGTGAAATTCCTCGGAGGAGTTCAAGAAACAGCAACAGAAAGGCAGCAATAATGACAGAAGAAAGAGCGTCAAGCAAATACAACAATTATTAAACATTTTATATTAAATAATGCAGTAAACTAAATTGTTTTTTGAACTTTGCTAAATTTAATAATCATAAGAGAATTCCAGTTGTCTCTAATACTCTGTACAAGTGAGATTTAAATGGATTAGAAAACTTTGAAAACTCATTTCATTTAATTCATCTGTCACTGTTTCCACCTAAGCTCTCTCTCAGTTTTTAAGCCCTGTTGCTTTATACTCGTCACAAATTGTTAGTTTTGTTGGCTGAAACTTAAAGTATTTAGGCCAGTTCTAAATAAGGTTTGCGTATGAATTTCCCTAACAAAGCGGCAGGATTGTTTGGCAGTTGAAATCAGCTGGCAAAGCTGACTAAACTTTTGAGATTTGAAAAGTGAATTCGGAAAACTTTGACGATTTCAAAAATGGCAGCATCTCTATATAAAGCTCATATCTCTATAAGGAAAAACAAGTTCAAAATTCCAGGAAAATGTTTGCAATCCAGCACAATTTGAAAGGAGCTATTGCAGCTGAGGGGCTGCTTTGTTACACCAAACATCCTTTTGCTATGATGTTCGATTTATTTTTGCAGCCTTTGTTATTTATGACTGCATTTCTTAAGCTGATCCTCGCGTGCAACTTGAAAGTTTCTCAAATGTTCCCTGCCTTCCTGTGGCCGTGCTGCTCCTGCGTCAATTTCAATGCTACACGCACATGACTTGGCCACAAACTTTGTTATTTGTCGAGGAGTGTCAGGCTGGCCACCTTGCACATCCTGCAATCCATCCATGAAGGTCCCTTGTCGATCTGCAGCTGCAGCGGCAGCAGCTGTAAAACTTTTTTCCAGTTCTGTGCAACTTGCAACTTTTCTCATTTGTGCGTGTGCATTGGTAAGTTGCTGTCTGCTGCCTGCTGCCTGCTGTCTGCTGTCTGTTGTCCTTTGTCTGTTGTCTACTGGCTGCAGTTGCACTTTTGCAAATGATGTCCAACTGTGTGCAGGACTCTTTCTCTTTCTCTCTCTCTCTCTCTTCTGTTTCTCTCTTTGGAAGCACGAAACTAATCCGCAACATGATGACAAGAAAATTGAATTCTTGCAACTGTCAAATTGAATCTGCCTGATGCCCTTTTGGCCGCCTCAACCCTGACTCCAGCAAAAGCATAAAATCAGGGCTTCAAGTTTTGGGTAAAGCTCCTTTCCCTCCCTTCCCTCCCTCCCCTTTCCCTTTCCTTTTCTCCGTCTGTTGCATTTTTTTTTTGTTTCAGCAGAGTCCAAGGCAACGTGACAACGGCGAAGCGTCAAAAATGGAATGAACAACTCTTCCCCCAAACCAGCCAAACACACTGAAAAAAATATTATTTCCTTAGGTTGTTAACAATCTATTAATGCTGATGAAATAATCAATTTTTAATAATTAAATTAAAGCGTTAGTTTATACATGCGTTTCTTATGAATTTAAATAAAACAAATAAATAAAAATATATATTTTTATGCCCCATAAAAGATGAATTCTATCTGAACTGCAGTAAAGCTGGAAAAACATCGAAAACATCCCGTGTTTCTCTGTGAATTCGCACTGGAAAAACATTGAATTTCCAATAAAATATACTCTACTTTTTGTTAATATTATTTTTATTTGAATTCATGACAAAATTTGAACAATTTTCTAGGGTTATTTGTGCATTTCTTAATCTTTTTCTATTATTTATTTGCTTTTTTCTGTGTATCTATGTGCGAATCTTTTTGCAAACATTTTTGTCCCTAAGTGTTTTTTGCTGCCTGTCTCGACATTTTGCCATTGAAAATTTTGTTACTTATTGACTCGCCTTTTGGCAGTGTCAAATCCGCCGCCAACCGACAGCCAAACGGTCCACGGACGACGAACGACGGGCCAGGGGCTCATGATAATGACAGACTTCATCGATTACGCGATTATCGCAATGTCACTTTAGAATTTTTCCGAAATTTTCCTCATTTTGCAGTGGGCCAAAAGCTTTTAGCAAGCATTTTACTGTACTGTACTGCTGGCACGCCTCTTTGGCGCTCTTTGGACCGCGCTCATTGCGCATTTTGTGGATGAAATTGCTCTGCTCCAAGTGTAATTTCACTTAAGCTCTTAAGCAGACAACACATCCCCCCCTCCCCCTGGCAACACTTAAGTACCCTGCAGCACCCCCGCACAGAGTGAGACATTCAGTTTTTGTATCGAAATAACCGTTTGGCCTCTTTGGCCCCCCTCTGCCACCCGCCTCTGCCCGATTCGCATGCATGTGTCATAGCCAGAGGGCCACTTGAAATGTGTTTAGCTGATTAGCGCTAAAAGGATTTTATGGCTGTAATGCAGCTTCCAGCTAAAAGAGGCTAAGAGAGAGAGGAGAGAGAGGAGAGAGAGGGGGCAAAGGAGCGCTGTCGTCATATAATTGAAGTCAACACAAGAAACATTTCAATTGCTGTTAAATTTTTCACTTAACGACCGGTAAAAATTGTTTTTTATTGACACGCTGGTAATTTCGAAACAGAATTTCAACAGAAATTAGTCAGTTACATTTACCCTTAAGTGCTCCTTCACGTGATGCATACAGTAGTATACTAATATACCCTGCAAAAGTCTTTCCGAGCAGCAGCAACAGCAGCAGCAGCGAAATTGTCAAGGAAATTTATGTTTCAGTTATGTGCAAGGTAAACAATAAAATAACGAGTCGTCTGCCAGTAAATTGCATAAAAATAAAAGCCCTGCAAAAGCGCTGAAAAGGCAAAGGAAAACACAACATGCATTACTATTCCCATTCCCATTCCCCTTCCCCTTCCCATTCCCTTTCCCATTCCCTTTCCCATTCCCTTTCCCATTCCCTTTCCCATTCGCATACCCTTTCCTTTCGTGTAGCCGCCCCCGCCGAAGGCAAATGTCTTACGCTTCCCTGGGTTGCCTAACAAACACGGCAACACACAGCGACTGAAGCAGCTAACAAGGCAACAAGAAGCCAGTTGCCTCTGCCACTGCAGCTGCCTCAAATAGTTGCAACGAGTGTGTGCCACCTGCCCAGGCAAATGGAAAATTTTTGGCCCCGGTACGCTCCGATTATATTTGTCCTGGGGGAAAACTTTATTGAGATGTTGCCATTGTTGTTGTTGTTGTTGCATTCAGCACAGCAGCAGCAGCAGCAGCAGCAGAGCTCGACAAATTTATAAGTGTGTCAATTTAAAACATGCAGTTTCAATATTTGAAATGCTTTTGGCTCAATAAGAGCAACAATAACAACATTGGAAACACAATTTTCACACATTAAACACACAATAATAAAAACAAAGCGATTGGACTTATTTTTAAGGTAAATTTTCTAAAATCTATGAAGTTTTTTCTTCTGCAATCCTTAAAAGATGGCCAGAAGAAGTAAATTACTAATTAGGTTTAAAAGCCAAGTCAATGTTGGTCTATTCTTCTGTATGAGCGTCTGTCTCTCAAGGATTATATAAGCCAAATTTCTGAATGCTTCAACAGGATAAAAAAAAAGGTTGATTCTGCTTTTTAGAATATAATTTTTCTAAAAGCAAATAAGAGGCTCTCTTAAAAACAAAGAAAAGATAATCAGAAAACACTTCTAGAAATTCTATCCCTGTTTTAAGCGGCTTTTTCTATAGCGACTTTTTGTACCATTGAAGAGGGTATCATAACTTTGTCACGAAATGTGTAATGCATGGAAAGAGTCATCTCCGATCCCATAAAGTATATATATTATTGATCAGGTCGACGAGACGTGCTGATATTGTCCGTCTGTTTTATATGCAAACTCTCAGCTTTTGAGCTAGGTGAATGAATTTGGTATGGAGCTTTTATCTTTTTACTGCAGGCAGCACATATATCGGAATGGGCCGGATCAGACAAATATATCATAAAGCTTTCATAGGAATAATCGGTTGAAGAGTTGTTGTTGTAACTTTTTTGTTTTACAACTTATCTTGATTAAGCTTACAAGTTATATGGAAAAAAGTGATTTCTAAACGGAAATCTAAAATCATAAGGATCGGACTACTATATCATATATCTCTGCAAGGGTATGGAGTATTCGGCGCCAAAGATAGCCTTTCCCTACTAGCTTAAATTATTTTTCCTAGTTTACGAATCCATTTAAAAGCAGTTTCAGCATGGATACAGGGTATTTTTTAGCCCTGCTTAGAAAAAGAATGCGAAGAATAAATAATAACAGCATATTGGTAGTTATGACTTATGTGGGAGTATTTAGCGAGTTTTTTAAATTATACTAATATCTTAGGATCTATTTACCAGCAGCTTCAACCTAGATACAGGGTATCTTTTAGTCCTGCTTTGGTGCTTATTTTGATGAAAGAATGCGCAGAATAAATAATAACAGCCTATTGGTAGTTAAGACTTATGTGGGAGTATTTATTCGAGTTTTTATCTGCTTTTACTATAACTATTTTTTTAAATTATAGTGAAATCTTAGGATCTATTGACCAGCAGCTTTGACCTCGATACAGGGTACCCTTTAGTCCGGCTATCTAGTTTAATTTGATATGAAAGAATGCCCGAATAAATAATTACAGCATATTGGGAGTTAAGACTTATGTGGGAGTATTTATTATTTGTGCGTGGATGCTTGCAATTTGAAATACGAGTATTATTTGGGAATGGCAAACAAATTGAATTATTTCCATTTAAGCTTGTTTGTTTGGCCTGTGACCTCTATCGAATTTCCAATTAATGGGGAGCCATGGAAAAGCCAGCCGAGTCCAAGTTCATTAGGAAAATTCAGCGTTAGCAGCTGCCCAATGCACATTGGCATTCAATTTAAAGCTTCAAATCGATATGCTGCGTGACTTAATTAAATTGCCATGGTATGAGGATTGCACGACTGCTGTAAAATCGAGTTGGAGTTCTCTCTCTCTCTGCCCCTAACCACCCACAGCACTTGCCACAGCACACACAGAGAGGAGGCGTCGCATCATCAACAATATTCATTTAGATACACAATTGAAGCACCGCAGAGCACGTGATATGGAAACGTGTACAATTAGCTTTTTGTAATAGATACACCCATATGCACAGTGGTCTAATACCTATAATACTCTTCTCACACTTGCATTCACTCACCCACGCACAGTGGCACCCACACGGACATTAGGCAGACACAAACATAAATATCCTTTGCCTAATCGGCTAATGCATCTGATGAGATGAGCCTTAAATGTTGCACGTTTCAATTCGAATTAGCTCCGTTGATGCCCCTAATTTAAATGCAAGTCCCTCTCCCAGCCCAACTGACCAGCACTACAGTGGTCAAAATTGTCATTCTACGCTTCAAAATATTAAAAATTTTACTTATTGTTTGTACCATTGTATAGTGATTATCTGACGAGTGTTTTATTATCAAAAGCTGTACAAGATTATAGAATTAGATTATATTTCCCATCTTACTAAGAGGAGTTAGAGGTTTCACCAGCTCCAACTAAGAAGGAAAGGAGGATTGCTCTATAACCAGGAGGAAGATGGTGGAACATAACCTTTATATTAATTTATATCGCAGAAAATATCTCTGGCTTCCACAACATTTTTGAGTAAGGACTAAAATATTCTTTGAGCTATGAATTCTTAATGATCCCTCAGAGCTGTTTCCCGAACCAAGTTTGGTTGAATATCTTTTGTATTATTCGAATAATGATTTAATTTGTGCCACTGTGCCACTTTCGTGCACACAATCAGCAAATAGCATATGATATAATTATCGAAATGGTGCAACTGGTTGAGGAGTGATTCGATGAGTGGCCGCCCACAGCCCACAGCCCACAGATCACAGGGCAGAGAGCAGAGTCTTGGCAAATGTCTCCATTGTCGTGGCCATCAAAGAGACTTGCAAATTGCGTATGAAATGACATGTGAGTGAGACACACACACACACACACACACACACACACACACACAGAGAGGATGTCTATAGATGTGTGAGTGAAAGGATAACGCGTTTGGAGTGTGACTAATGCCGACGTGATGATGATTAAGTTGTTGTCCCATTGCGTGCGAGTCAATGGCGCCTTATGGGCGGCGTTGCTTTGGTGGGCGTGTGCCAGCGTGTGGCACTATTAGAAGTGTCAGCGATTGAGTAATTCCTGGTCCCAGTCCCAGTTCCATTTGCAGTGCCATTTCCATTGGCAGTGCCATTGGCAATTGCTCAACCCAACCCACGCACGTGATTCAATTAGAGGCAGTCCTGGCATCATCCAAAAAGGCGCCACAAACTGAAACTGAACTCAACTTATTCCTATTCAACAACTGCAAATAATCATTCAGTGGTCCTGCGGGATTTCTACGTACCGTCGACTTTTAATTATGTTGCTAATTAGTTATAAGACGTGATAAATTCGAGCCAACCACAGAACAGAACTAAAGAGAGGAGTTTTCCTAGAGTTCTCTCTCTATGTGTAGGGAGTATGTCCTTTTCCATAGCTCAGCAATTGCAGCTCCAAACTCGGATGGAGACAATTCTGACAACACATTGCTTATGCTGACAGTCTGGCAATTGCAAAGAAAACCTGGCCAAAATTGTCAAAAAATGCCGGTTCAGACTAACTAAAAGTTGCGTGCAATATTTTAGTCGGGCTGGAATGAAGTGTTGCACGAAAATTGTGGTTAGTCTGAACTGGGCTTAAACGAAACATAGATGCTTGAACAAGGATATTTGCGCTAGTCGCAGCTAGTGGAAGCTGTAGCTATAGCTGCAGCTGTAACCTGAACTGCCAATCAAGCAGGACTCGTAGAGACAGGCACGATAACAAGTTGTCCTTGTCCATTGGCCCACAGCACACTAGCAGCAGCAGCACATTGAGTGACAAACACAAACTGTGGGATAAATCTTGGCAGAGACTGTCCTCCTCTACGTTGTTCCATTCTGACAGCAGCAATTTAAGCTTTTGGAATTCATGTTGACCTGAGAATTGGGGGCTGCATTTTTGGCGTTATCGCCGCTGCCGCTGCCGTTGCCTCTGCCGGAGCCTCTGCCGCTGCCCGTCGCACGTGTCAATGCGTCTTTGAATGCTCAATTAAATTTTGGAGCGATTCAGTGCGTCTGCGACCAGAATTCAATTGTAATTGGGAATCGTTGCTTGGATTTGGCTTTGCCTTCGGCTTTGGCTGTGCCATTTTTGCATTTGGCCCTTGTGCGCCGCTGACCACTTGAAGGACAACAACAACAACAACAAGACGAAGGAGAAGGAGAATAACAGGGACTTGACAACTGAGCAGTTTATTGGCAAATCGCTAAATTCGAAAATTTCGCTGGCTCATGAATTATTCACTGGCTGCAGTTTGAATGGGAATCCAGTTGCAGGTTTTATTGATATGTCGACGAAACGGGCCAACAAGCCAACGAGTCAGCGAGCCAACTTGCCACTTGAGCGTGCAACTTGGCAAAATATTGGCAGCCATTTCTATAAGCCATGTTTACAAAACACTTACAAGTCGGACAGAGTCCGACTCAAACTGCCTCAATGGCTTCTGATGAATGAATGAAGTTAATGAAAGTTTATTGAGCGCAAGGCACTCGATTGCGGCATTGATTGGCCGACTGACTGGCTGACTGGCTGACTGACTGACTGACTGACTGGCTGATTGACAGATTGAGTAACTCTCCGACTGTAACTCTGACTGAGCTACATTTTGTCGAGCTTAATGAATTTTGCCAGCTGAGCGGAAACGGATATAATGCGCCGACATTTTGTAATGTGTTGCTAAACAAAGCTGTTAAGGAAGTTCCTGTGTGTGTGTCTGTATGTGTGTGGGTGTGTGTGGGTGGGCATGAAAGGATTTTGCACGTGGCAATTGCAAAGTTTTCAATTGAAACACTTTTCATTTACTTGCTATTTGGGGCTTTTCTCATTTGCCCTCTATTGTCTCAGTCATTAGGCATTGCCCAATCCCTCTTTCCCCCTCTCTCTCTCTCTCTCTCTTTCTCCGTCTCTTCCCGTCTTTCTGTGTCTCTTTCTATTATTGCTTTATCATTGCTTTGGCATCTTGTTTGTCTTATCTACCCCGCCCCAAACCATTTGACTTTTGTCTAAAGTTTTTGGCAGCTTTCTTTGCTTTGCTTTCATTTCGCTCTTCTTCGTTTGGGACTTGTATTACATTTGCGTTCCTAACAACAAATTTACATGCAAATAACTTTTTCAACTTTGCCACTTCACACACACTCACACACGCACACACACACTAATAGAGGGAGATATACACACACGTGTGTCGCCTCAATTGGCACTTATCGGCTCATCGATGAGGTTTGGAAAAAGTTTTACTTTTTGCAGCTCAGGCTCATCGTTTGCCTTAAAAAAGTTTCTTTGCTGTTTTCATTCTTTCTTTATTGAAGTATTTTATTGCCAATCTGCAAATATCTGGCATTAATATGCGATTTTAATAGGCACATTAGTTTTCGGCCAAAAGCCAAGTCCTTTAATGACCCTAAAGGGGTCACACGCTGAGTGTCAACACTTGAGCTATGATGCCACACACCCAACACACACACACACATTGCACACACACAGATTAACCACACACACCGCTGGCAAAGCCTGTGGGCGTGGCAGTTCCCGGTACGAGGAGTGACTGCTTCCCTCAGTTATAATCATAAATTACGACAGGAACCGCACGAAACCAAAGTTTCGGCTGGCAGCAGATCCTTTGGCCGTGTTGGATTTAAGGTGAATTATTTGCATTGCGGTCAGTAGCTTCTCAGTTCCAGGTGCAAATCTGGTCAACAGTTGATACATGGCCCGCAGCCGCCTGCATTTTGCTAGCTTTTGATTGATTTATTTGTTTGGAAACGCTCCATTAAGGCCGCTTGCAACTGGCTATTAGAATTTATTTGATGGCTCAAATAATTGTTTTAAGTTGTTTTCAGAAGGCTGTTGTTATTCCTTAATAAGTTCATATTGAATTAACAGTCGAGAATGGTCGACAAGAAGATACTCTTCAGCTTTATTTGCCTGCTAATATCTGAACTGGAACTAGTTCTGTTTGGTTTGCAGGTTGATCTCCAGTCACAGTAATCTCTGAGCAACAGAGAGAATAAATGATGCTAAAGAATCCAGTGTGAAGGATTTTAAATTAGAATAATTTCTGTTGAGGTAACCAAGTCCTTAAACAAGCAACTTTGTCACGTGGCCTTCTAAAATCCGTTTCCATTTCTCTATTGGGTTTGAGACGCTTCCGACTCGGCTTCTAAGCGTGAAAGTAATGAGTAGTAATCTGTCAACGCAATGTGACCGAAACCCTTGGGTTTCCTTGCGCTTCGTTGCACCATTTTAAATGCATGGCATCCCTTGGAAATATATAAAAAGGAAGGAGAGTTTAACCAAGGCACTGGGGTTAGCTAGCCAACCTCCCCCTTCACCCTTCGCCCACCGCCCACAGCAATGCAGTTTTCTAGTTCAAGTATTAAATTTTAATTTGCGTTCAACTTTTAACATTTGCAAAGGGAATCGCAGCTTGAGAGGAAGTCCTCCCTCTCCTCCTCTCTCTCTGTCTCTCTTTTCCCTTGGCTGCCTGTCGTGGGGCCATGTTGTTGCTGTTGTTATTGCCACTTGCCACTTGCCACTGTTGCATGTTTCTGCGCCCTCCTGCAGTGATCCTAGTCCCCGCCCCGCCCCGCCGTTTGTATTTGTTAATTTTGATTTATTTGCTGCATTTTGTATGAGTATTATGCCCCACACACACACATCGCCACGCCCCTGTGCCCCTCTGTTGCCAATGCAAATTGATTTCGGCAAAACGATTTTTAGCTTTATTGCTGTTATTGCCTCTGTTTGCCAACCAATTTCATTTGCCTTTGTTTTTTGGCATGTAAATATGCGTTTCAGCAAATATTTTTGTTTGCTGAGTGTTCCACTGTTCCAGTGTTCAGTGTTCAGTGTTCAGTGTTCGGCATATTATTTTCAATACCCTACAGTGGGCATAATATGTAATATACCATCAAATTATTAGCAGGAGCATAGTGTCACGTATAAGTCTGGGCTCTACTGCTTTTAATGGTATTATATTGTTGGACATGTCTGTAATTAAATTCAACTGAAAGCATTGCATATTTATTAAGTACAGCAAAAGAGGGAATGGTGCGGGAAATGCTTTGCATAATCCTTGGTGCAGGTCCACCCTAATGTCTACAATTTAATGGCATCAATTCATTTTTATAAGCTTGAAGTTAGGTACATTTTCAATTTTGTTTTCTGTGTGGTTGAAGGTTCAATTCAAAGAGGAAAAATAGTTGGGTATCCGGACTCGAATTGGTTGTCTTAAAAGCCGAAGACTTGAAGGTTTTTTTCCATTTTATTAGCCAAGACAACTGCTCTCTGCATAACTGGCCAATGCTAATGTTCTACTTAAAAATTCACTTTTAAGTCAAGGCTTAAATGTACCTTAATACGGAATGCAGGGTATTAGTCGGTCTACCACTGCCTTCGCGGCCTCAGCCTCATCTGCCACTTGTAATATATTTTTTGTTTTCAGTTTTGTTGCTGACAAAATGTTTGCTTTTAATTCCGGTTACTTTCAGTGGCTGCCATTTTATAACGATAACACCAGGATGGCCTCGGGAACCATTAAGAATTTCAGAATTTGTTTTTTAAAACCTGCCGTACTTAACACTTACTTACGCTCAAATTGCTGAATGCCTCACACATTTTGGGCGGATGTGAAAGCAAAAATAGAATAAATATTTTTAAATAATTTATGCAGCTTTTCATTTCGGAAGCAGCCTTCTCCTCCGGTTTCATATAATAAGTTTTATGTAAATTGAATTTGAAATATTAATTTGAAAGTAAACTTTATCAAAATTGTAGCTGAAATAAGGTAAAATGTGTATTTTATTAGGCTCAAAGCAAGTCATAACTTTTCGGCTGATTTTAATTAAATTTTACAAACTATTTTGGCTCTAACAAAGCCCTCAAAATATTAATTAAATTACTCGGGTTAAAGGTCGCATTAAATTAAAAATATTCATATTTATTCACATTTATTTATTCATATTCATATTTGTTATTATTTATATATATATATATATATTTGTTCATATTACCGACAAATCAAGCCATGTTTGTATGGCAATATAAATGCGTTGATTTAATCTTTGGGATTTTCTTTTAAATTCCTTGCCTCGGCCAAAATCTTGTTCTTTTAGATGAATACACAGCAAGAAAAATTTGGCCTAAAAACGAGCTTAATCCACTTTAAATTGGGTGCAGAAGAGTGTTGAATATTTTGCCTCCGATTCGGATTGATAGTCATAGTCAATAGTCATAAATAGAGAACAATCCATTATTGACCTAGGATCAAGGAAGAACTGCCAGAGAATAAGTGTACAATTCTTAATTCAGGATTATTCATGGCTTAAAAGAGAGTAAAATTTAGAGAATTGGTTTTTAATTATCTTAAATCTTCTATTCTTTCAAGCATTGCTCTCTTTTTAAAGCAAAAAAAGAGAGGTTCTGGACTGACAGGAGAAACAGGCTAAGGTTTAATAATTCTTTTTGCAGATTTAATTAATTAATAGTTATTTATAAGCCATATATTTAATTAAATAATAGTAATTTATATAAAGCATTTAGTTTAATTCTTTTACTAAGGAAATTAGTCTTTTTTCAAGCTGAAAATGCGGGATTGAGTCAAGAATTTCTGACCTCAACTATTTTATTTATTTTCACTTTACTTCGAAACTGTTTTCTTCTCAAAACAAGCTCATTTTGGCTTAAAACAGACCACTCACATACTGATTTAAGATGGTCGGCTTTAAAATATCATTCTTGAATTAGCATTTCCGACTCGATTCAAGCCACATTTGACACTATTTCCAAGTGATTTAAGACAGAAATTCAGTACTTTTTTCTCTCAGTGCATAAATTAAATGTGGAGCATTAAATTAAAGTTATTTAAGTGTATACTTTGTGTGCTTGCAAAATTGATA
This sequence comes from Drosophila repletoides, assembly GCA_018150835.1. Taxonomy (NCBI): domain Eukaryota; kingdom Metazoa; phylum Arthropoda; class Insecta; order Diptera; family Drosophilidae; genus Drosophila; species Drosophila repletoides. The sequence goes on from JAECWQ010000100.1 coordinate 7,573,021, forward strand.
CGAGTGAATTTTCATTTAAAATCTTATTGGCCACACAGACGAGCTGTGTGCTCTTTAAAAATGCATGAAATGCCAGTGCAATATACCAAATAGGAGAGAGAATATGAATTTATAATTAAAAAGCGTTTAAAATACCCATACTTAAAAGCATTTCTATATATATGTGAGTATAAACACTGAAATTTATGTGAGTCGGTAAATGATTTCAGCTTGACATCGATTTATTTATGTGTGTGTGCGTGTGTGTGTGCGAGTGTGTGTGTGTGTGTGTGTGTGTGTGGTTGCTGTCGACCAAAGTGCGTGAAAAGCGGATGTTGCAAACCGGAAATGGCAATAACAAACAGCTTCCTGAATAAATGTGGCTTTTGCAATGTGATACGGAACGCAGCCAATGAATTTATTTGCTGTTTGCATTCAATTGCAATCCAATTGATTTCCTCCTTCCATCAATTAACTGATTAATAAGGAATAACACCCAAATGATAGATTAAATACGTTAGTGTTGGGTTTAATCAAGGATTAAAATAAATTTTGTGTGTAGAGCTCAGATCACTGCAACATTTCATATGCCACGCGTTCTGGCAGTATCCTCGTTGGGCTGTCAGTGCCTTTTTAATATTTCGCTGTTGACATCTCGCCGTATGTCCTTGCTCTCTTCCTTTTTGGCTCGTTTTTTTTGTTGTTGAATTTCATTAAAATTTGCGCCCATTTGCCATAATTTCTATATAGTCTGCAGTCTTCTTTCTTTCGCTTTTTTCTGGCCTGTCATACGAATGACAGCCACGTCGCAGCCCACCCAGCGCCGAGACCGTGCCACAGATGAGCCTGACAACTGAATAATAAAAAAAAAAGAAGAAAAATACATATTTATATATACAAAAGAGGCTCGCATTTTGTGCAGCGTACGATGTATGTGATAAATAAGTAGACTTGAAATAAGAAAAACAGCAAAAAAAAAGAGAGAAAAGAAAAAAAACTGTCAGCTTTTGGCGCCGCGCACCATTTGTTGCAAGCCAGCAGCGAAATGCCAGGCAGTGTCAGAAATGACAGCAACTCGATGACCCCGTTGAACGTGGAAAGTGGCGGGAACGATGCATCGTTACATATTTCAACATACATATTTAAATGGCGATTGCATACTCTTCAGTTCGGGCCATTTTCAGTCTATTAACCAAGTAATGCACTTAAAGGTGGGCAGATTTATTTGGTGTGGCCAAAAGTTGACACTGATTTTTCATCGACTATGGCAAGTTTACTTAATAAATCACAGCAGTCAGCTCAACAGAGAAACAGCCAGAGATGACACATCACTCATACGCACTGTTGCCTGCCATTCAATTTACATATGAGAAGAGACAGCGCAGCGAGAGAAAGAGGACGGAAAAGAGTATTTGCCAGGGGCAATCATTAAACACTGCCAGCGTTCATTTATACCAAGACCTAACGCTAATGCATTTCGCATTAATTCCAAAACACGACACTTGGCAGCAAGATGCATGCGAAAATGAAAATGAATTGCTTGAAATTAGTTAAAACGCGTTTGACGTTTTCTAAGTTTGGCGTTAAGTTTTTCCACTGCCGCCGACACGTGCGTGCCAGGGAGGGAAACAGAGAGCGAGTGGGAGAGGAGGAGAGCGGGGGAGGCGGGGCAGGCAGCATTAATAGTTATACAACAACTGACATATTGATAAATGAGCGCATTTTCGAAGCGCTATTTCGGGGCTTAAACAAACAGCCAAACTGTATCAGCAATACATGGGCGTAGGCCAAAGGGGGCTCTTCTCAAATCAGCCAAAAATCTTCCAATTTCGTTGAGAAAAGCTTGTTGCAAAAAGGGGGAGACGGAAAGTAATTCAATAGTCAATTGTTTATCCAAAACTTTTTCGATAAAGTAGTTTGATTTTAGGAGAATAGCTTTAATTTTTACAATTAACACAATTAACATTTCAAAAACAAGCACAAAAATATCTAAACAAACAATTGATTTTTCAGGCCCAGAAATGTCTAGAGAACTAATCGATTTTTCGTGTATTCCTATTGACTTATCGATAACAATAAAATCTCACTTGAAGAAGCTCACTCAAATTGAATAAATTTAATGAATTATTTAACATTAAATAGAATAAATGTAAAGTAAAATATATAATAAATAATGTAAATTAAAAAATATAATCAGTAAATCGTTAAACTAAATAAAATACTCCTGCACAGCTTCCATAGCAAAATTATTATTTAACTTAAAACTTTAAGCAGAATTTTAAATTCTTGCTGACGTTTGCCACAGACTAAAATATTTTAATTAACTTTGGCCACATGAATTCTTAAATTCTTTGCAGAGTTTTTTAATTAAAAAATATCTCTGGGAAATTTAGAAATTATGTTAAAGCCCCCCGAAAATAGCGAAGAGCGTACGCCACTGTCAAGGACACGTTCAACTATTTCAATGGCAAATGGAAGCGGACGCCGCAGCGACGTTTGCGAAAAATGACTTTAGTGCCAAGCGTGAGAATTTTCAGCATTCACAGTACGCACACTCACACACCCGCACACTCACACACACTCGCACACACTCACACGCACATACTTACATGGGGGGTGAGCGAAACAAATGCTTGCAAATATTTCTGCAGCTGTGATTCCTTTTCGTATCGCGCGCTCGCTGCGCTACGCACAACAACAGCAACAACAAATCCAGGATCCAACAATGGGGGAAAAGCTCTTGTGCCTTCGAATACGCCACAATGAGTCAATTTTTTAACATTTATTTGACAGAAATTTTCATTTATTTTGCTTAGCTTTTCTTTTTTTTTGTATTTTTTTGTGTGTTGCAGCAACAAAAAGAAATTTAATTAAATTGAAATTAATTTGACAGCATATTGCAGGCACCGCCAGAACTATTAATAATGCGCCATGTGTATGCGAGTGTGAGTGTGTGTGTGTGTGTCCTGGCGTGAGTGTGGGTGTGTGGGTGTGGGGTGTGAGTGGGTGTGCATGTGTGAGTGCCGAGGCAAGACAAATGCGCGCGAAATAAATTCTCATGTTGCGCTTTTGAAGCTGGCCATCAAAATTGCACAAAGCGAAAGCAAAGCACGAGGAAAATAGACAGAAAACAGCGAGCATTTTCCAGTTCCTCTTCAAGCGCTAGGCTCGGAGTAATAAATCATTGCATACATTGCGGCGCATAGAACAGAATATTCTCCTGGCCCATAATTAATTAAATTTCACTTTTAACAGAGCAGAACAGAGCAGAGAGCGGAGCCTGCCACAAATACAAATATATCCCATATACGCACTGCGATGCGATGCGATGTGATGCGATGGGATGCGATGCGTTGTTATTGGGTTTGCGGGCTTCACTTTGACACTTGGCATTGACATACGCACAAATAAATAGACCCTATAAATTTTGGCCATACCCGTAGAAAACGTAGACGTAACGTAACGTAACGTAAACGTGCCCAAAATATTTCGCTTTTAGCCATCTACAATGCAAAACTTTCGTTTAGGTGCGCTATAAATCGCGTGCTCCTTCAGTTTTTTGGTGACGCGCGCCCGGGCTCCTTTTCTGAACGCTTGAATGCTGACAGCTGTACTCTGTTTGTGTTTGTGTTTGTGTTTGTGTATTGTGTGCAGGGGCGGACGGTCGGTCGGAAGGGACATAACGGGGCGTGGCATGTCATTTAAAGGTTGACGCTGGCCAAGGAAGAGCAAGCACCAAATGCCACGCGCCGCAACGTGCTTAAGTCGAATAAATAACAAACATTGCCGGACAGCTACTGAATTTATGGCCAAAAAAGGAAGCTTAATATTTTTTAAAGCTGAATATCAGCCAAGGGGCTAAAATAAATATGTTAGCTGATACTTTAAACTGATCCGAGTGCACTGAAATAAGAATCCCTATTCCTTACACTGAGAAAAAAACAGCACTAGGGCAATTTATTTAAAATCTTCCGCTCAAAACTAAATTGGAAGCTTATTAGTTATTAGTAGATACAGTTATTACTAACTGAATTGTATTTTGGCCAACAACGAATTATTTTGGCAGTTAACTTTCCTCTGTGGTTCAAGAATAAGCGGTTCAGGCTTGGCCTGGCACAACCCCATTTTTATTTCATAGGGAATTTTACAATAATTTTGATAAAGTTGTTTCAAAAGCAAGGATTAAATGCGGTTCTGGAACTCAAAACCATTGGAAAACTTTAGGTTTAGTTTGCGGTTCGGTTCAAGGAGACTCCGCAGACAAGGTTTTGGCTAGAATTCAGTTGAATTCATAAGAGAATAAGGAAACTGCATTTCTTTAGCTTCCCGAACCGAAAAAATTGGTTCCTTCGCAGCCTGGTTTGGTTCAGGATATTTGGATATAAATATACAATTTTATATAAATCATATTTCAATTTCTTTTCATACTAAATTTGAACAATATCTGAACTAAATGGCTTAAAAATTTTGGGAACAGTGTACCGACTCCCTTGATGGCCTGACTGATATGTGCCAGGGCGACAATGATGGCCCAAGTGGGCGGTTCGAGGAGCTGTCGAGGAGCTGTGAAAGAGGAGCCGCTGTCGTCTCCAGTGTGCACATCACTAGGCATTAGGTATGCATGCCATTGCGCGTTGAAGGAATACGAGTGCGAGAGCGGGTGCGAGTGCGAGTACGAGGAGCCATGGGGCTGCTGTCGCAGTGCCAAAGATGTTGAGCAATGCGCCCAGAGACAATGGGACAAGGACATGACGGCGATCAGAGCGGCGGGCCGGGGCCGGGGCAAGGCTGAGCAACGATGCGTAGCAGCAAATGCTGGCCTGAGCATTGATAATGAAGTTAAAAATTCCATACATACAAACACTAAATGACAGACTGACGGCGCAGACAGACAGACGGAAAGATATAGATAGAAGGGTGAGAGAGAGATAGAGAGAGAGAGGGGGAAAGAGAGAAAGATTGCAGTTGTTGTTGCTTGTTGGTGTTGTTGGTGTTGCTGCTGCTGTGTGGCATTTGTCTTTGGTATTTATGAGTACGTTGTCCTTGATATGCCTGTGGAATTACTAAATGTCCCTGACTCGACACTAACTCACACACGTACAAGCACGCGACACTCACATTTACACTCACACTCACACCCGCACATGCACATACGCATCATCAGCTTTTCATTCATTCATTCATTTATACACACACACACACACACACACACACTCGCTTCCGTTTGCCTGCGTCTGAGTCTGAGAGTCTGACTGACTGCAATATGTTTGCCAGCCACGCCCACATCAACTCCCTTGGCAGCTGCACACACAGACACCTTTTTTATTTGCTGTATATGTGTTTTTTATCTCGTACGTGCAGCTATGTCTGTCCAATTCGAAATTTAAATAGAAATAGCATTTTGATGTTATTCGATGTAGGTTTATATTTAATTTAATATCCGGCTATATATACACTATCTCTTCTTACTTTCTTTCTTTTCCATTAATATCTATATACTCATTTTATATATCAAGCAACAAGCGACAACAAAAACGAGTAAATCCACTTGAGTGCGCTCGAGGCTTGCCCCAGGAAGTGGCACTCCCATTACAGTCCATGTTGCAAGTGACTCTCGTCTCGTAAGCTCTGCAAAGATGCGTGTAAACCGAGACAATGTCGAGCAGCAGGCAACGCAAGGCATGGAGAGGCAGCGCAAGGCAAGGCAGGAAGCAATTGCAACATTGTGTTGCCCGAAAGTATGCTGCAGTTTTTTCTATCGCTACGTTGTTGTCACACAGTCTTGTCTTGAGTTGCGTATACGCACCGATGGCCAAGAGTATGTGCACAAAAATCACAATTTCAGCTAGACAAATATAAAGTGAGCCCTGGGGATATGATTGTGTCACGCCCACATTGAAACTGGGCTGAAGTTCTGAGTGCCAACAAGTGTAAGTTGGCTGCTCGACTGATCAGTTAAGTGCAGATAACAAGTCAAGTGGCCTGAGAGCCGGGCGCTTAACAGCAAAATGCTGGTGTGGCACCTGAAAGATTTGTTATTGTTGTTGTACTTCAGTTTGTGCATGAAATCAAGCAGAAAGCGAAACCAATTTGTGTGAAAATACAAAAGCAATGGCAACGGCAACGGCAACGGCACTGGCACTGGCAAAAGAAATAAAATTGGCCAAAAGGGGTTGCCTGCCACACGATTCCCCCTGGCTTCGGTTTGGGTTTCTGTTTAGGGTTGGCGTCTGCTAAAGTAAAAAAAACCAAAAAAAAAACAACATTGGGGGAAAGACAAACTTTTTAAGTCGTTGCAAAATCGAGGGCAATAAATTCCGTGGCAACTTTTCTATTTGGCTGCTGCCTCATCTCATGCGATTTTGGCACAGGAATTTTAATTCAATCTGCGCCCAGCGTTGACCCAAAATATCAAACTGAAGTGCCAGTGACATAAATAAGACTCAGACTCAAAGTCAAAGCATTTCAAAAATATTTTAAGCGAAAAAAATAGTTCCAGCTTACTCATTCATCCAGCGGGGGGGTGTGGAAGAGGGATGAATGTGTGGTACGGTGCACTCAAATGCTGTACGGTTAACCGGTTCTGTTTTGGGGCAAGAGAAACTAACATTATTTGATCCACATAAATGAAGCCCAAAGCCAGTGGCGCTGCCTGGTTGCATGCTTAGACCAATGCAGCTGTGCGTCTATGTGTGTGGTTGCGTGGCTGTGTGTGTGTGTGTGGCTTATGTGTGTGTGTGCAAGGTCGTACGGCCACTCAACGTGAGCGACTGCGGCTGAATGTGCGCCGCAGTGGAAATGCACCCGAATAAACACAAAATTTATATGAACACATGGGAGAGTCGGGCTAAAGGAATGCTCTTCACCTGTACATATTCAAGCCCGCTTCTTTTCCCCCTCTAACACATATATGGTGGGTGTGCGAGTGTGTGTGTGGGTGTGTGCGGCAACAAAAGCAATTTTGTCGTATTATGAATTCCTTTGGAGTAAAATGTGTTCATGGCTTTAGCCCGCCCCGAGGCACATTTCCTTTTGTGCAATGGAAACACTTTATTGTGCAACACATTTTCAGTTCAGCTCGGTTCAGAAAATACCCGGGTCTTATGTATTTAATCACAAATAAATCACAAATAATTTTCTAGTATTAATTAGTTAAGGAAGTAGCAGTATTTATGAGTTCCCAGCAACAGATTGACCCCCTGATTAGTAATAGAAATTGTGCATTATTATTGGCATTACAGTGCCCTACAGCTAATATACCCGACTTGCTAAGCAAATATATTTTCATTTTTCATGGGAGCAAATCGTTTTGCATAGCACACTTTTGTGCGCTTTGTCAAAGGACCAGCCAGGGCAGCTGGAGTGGCCATAGAAATATTGTTTTTTTGCTTTTGTGTTGTTGGTGGAGCTGAAAATCTGAACTCACATCCAGTGGGTTCATGCGGATCATCAACATGAAAACTTTTTTGATTGACCAAAAGTGAGGCGTCATTTTTATGGAGTGCAGCTTTGCATGACGTTTGCCCCTCTAAGGTCAGAAGAAAAACAACAACTGAGAGTGCTCTTTGACAAATGCGAGCCGACCTGCTGCTGGCTACTGGCTACTGGCTACTGGCTACTGGCTGACCTTTGGCATATTGAAGTGAAAACATGGACACCCGAAACCCGTGAACTTTTCTTTTGCAAATGATGCTCACAACTGTCATTATCTGATGTTCTTTTTTCTTTTGCTTTGTTTTTGTTTTCTTTGGCCTATTTTCCTTCGTGTCTGCTGTTTTTTGTTGTTGTTGTTGCTCCGCAATGGGCACATAAAACTCAATTGAGTCGTTAAATGTAAAAATTGTGATAAATAATCAAATTACACGCATTTGTTGCTTGCCAAAGATTTGGCCGCTTTTAAATTTTTATGCCACAGATTTTGCGTAAATTTTTTCGCTTTTTTTTTTTGCATATATTTTGTGGGCGTTGCGGCACGCTGCCTGCTGACGAGGCACATTATTTATGGCCTGGCGTCGATTATGAGGCCTGAGATATGGGATAATAATAACAATAATAAAATGAACTGAGCCCGAGCTGTGTTTTGACCTATAAACTGTATTATGTTTTCAATTATCACGCATACGCCAGGTGTATCCAGCGCGCACTGCTCAAGCGTGTCGAATTTCCAATTAGAGCAAACTAATTTTCATGCAAATTGCCAATGGCCAGCGCAAAGCGTATAGCGAATTTTCCACTGCCAATCAATTTTACTTTGCGAATTTTACTCTGTGCGTAGCAGGTGCAATTAAAAGCTACACCACATGACTCAATATTCCTTTTTTGCTTTCGCTTTTGTTGCTTTGTTGCTTTGTTGCTTTGTTCCTTTATTTTTGTGGTTACTTTAAGTGTTGCTGTTGTTGTGGTTGTTGCTGTCATTTAAACAGATTAATGTGTTGCCTTCATGTCGTTGCTTGTCGATGCCTTTATGCCCCTCTCTCTCTCTCTGATTGGCACTTGTTTGTGCGCAACAATCAAACAGAGCCGCTCCGCCCTCTCTCTCTCTCTCTGTGGCTTTAAAGGTTCCATTGTTTGTAGCTGACAGCCATAACAAACGCTTGTCAAAGCCCCTCTGAATGGAGCGAGTTCGAGAGTTCAGAGAATTCGATGTGAATATGCAATTAATATGCTATATTCGTGTCTGCCCCTGAAAGATATTCATGCACTTACACCATGTTACAGCTCTAACAACTGACCTCGGTCAGTTGACAGTTTTCTCTTCATTTAAAAAAAAAATACATTTAAATTGGTATGAAATATATTTTGAGAGGACGAATGTTTTGGATTGAAATGCTCTGTATGTATTTGTCTAGGTGAGATGGAGCGTGAGGGGAGTGGATCTGTGAGAAACGGTTTTATTCTTCCTTTGGTTAGTGTATTTAAGATTTGATTGCTATTGGTAATTGGCTAAGTATTTTAGTGAAGATATTGTTTAAGCAGAACTTTAATCTCTCATTGAGTTCTTCAGTATGTTATTGTCCTTTGAGTATGAAAGCCATGTGAAATGAATGGAAGTATTTTACCAAGTTATAGTCCTAAAAATGTATGTAAAAGTTATCGGATATTCGTAGATTTCATCGATGTATCTTCAATGTTTTCGATGTTTCTCCAGCTTTTGTTGAATATTCAATGTAGTTTTAATATCTGAGCCGTCCTTCGAACTTTTGTTTAAAGTTTATGTGGATTTTTCAGGTAAGAGTGCTATGGAAGTGTCCATTGGAAGGAAGTGTTTATATAATTGATTACAATTTTATAAGCTTACAATTAATTTATCTGATCTTTTGCAGAGGTTTAACCAACTATTTGCAGGCCAAACCCTTTTAAATTTATTAAAATTTGACCCTTAATTTATTATTTTCTAACATCTCAATTACTTCTAATCAAAACACTTGGTTAACTCTATGCTGCTTTACAAATTTATCATCAAATTCCAAATCATTGTGCTTCATTCTAAGCGGCTATTTGGCCTGCTGAAGGCTTTTGGTTTATTGGTTAAAAAATAAATAAAAAGTCACCAATAAATTTGGTAAGGAAACAGCCAGTTTAATGGCTAACAAGTGCTTTGCGTTTGTTTGCTACTGTTTGCTTGGACTATTTTAATTAGCCGTAAGACGATCACGACTCGAAATGGCCAACAGCAGCCATCAAGACGGCGACAGGCCTTTGATGTGGCCCTGACACTTGCACCGACATGGGCCGGCTGCCGTCTGCCGTCTGCCGTCCAGCAGCATTTTCTCGGAGTGCGTCAAGCGCTAAAAGCCCACAAAGCGGCAGATATATAGCTTCCATAACGGCATCGGCATCGGCATCAGCATCGCATCGGCATCAAAATCAAAGTCAACTGGCGATTTTCGACACTGTCATGGGGCATGTCAAGGCGTTATTTGATACATGCGGCAGCGTCAGCGGCGCTGACAGTTTGCACATTTATCAAAAACTTGCCACGTTTTTTGAGAGGAGTGGCAGGGGCAGTGGCAGAGGCAGAGGCGGTGGCAAAGTGCTGTCTTCTTGTTGTTTTTATACTGACAGCTTACAACACTTGACTGTCTGTCTGTCTATTTTTGGGCAGCATTTAGCCGTAGTTCTATTGCTTCGATCAAAGGTGAGAAATACTTGCTATTGTTTCGTTTTTCTTTCTATTTTGTGGTGTACTCAGTACTTAGCCTAGACATACAAACTTATCAACTAAGTGGATGTTAAACTGAATGTTAAACTGGATGTGTGTACTCGTCCTCCTCCGCCTCCTTCCTTCTCCTCGTTCTCCTCATTGATCACCACAGCGCGCCTCACAGCCTTCCTGCGTGCAGAATCGATTGCGATTGCCATTGCATCCCTTGTAGGAGAAGGGTCGGCAGACGCCCTTGTCATAGTACCAACGAGTCAGAGCCTTGGTCTGGTCCTTGCTGTTGCAATAGTTACCCTCATTGCGGCCCACATAACAGTTGACGTTGTCTGCAAATGGACCAAGTGAGTATTCGAGTAATTGAGCAATTAATTGGTTAATCGATTCCATCTCCATCTCTTTCTCCCAATATTTCTACGCTCCAGTGGCTAATATATGCCTCCCGCTGTGAGTGGCCTCATTTAATGCAATTAAAATGACATAATATTTCACAAAATTCAAACAAATAATTTTACTTGTACGTGAAATTTTTCTATAGAAAATTCTGCCAACAAATTTTGACGAATTTGGACGGGAAAATTCAAACAAGCAAAATATTTGCCCAGAATTTGTGTCATTCAAAAAGGGAAAATTCTATTAAAATAGATATATGAGTAATGTGGAATATTGAGCGGAAAAAAATGCGAATTTTCTGGGCTTAAATTCTAACTATTAATTACAATTCACAATGAAAAAAATAAAAATATTTAACTCATTTAAAGCTGGATTTTCGAGCGAATTATTTCCTCAGAATTTATGTAATTTAAAACGCAAAATTCTGTTAAAACTGATGAGTAATGCCAGTTATTAAATAGAAACAAAAAAATGAATGTATTTTGCCAGGGATAAGGCTTAAAAATGGTTGCATTAATTACTATTTCAGCTTAATATTCATCAAGTTTTTTACGTATAAAAAAAAATAATAAATATTTAAACAATTTAAAGCTGAATTTTCGCATTAAATCAAGCATCGTTTTGTATAATATTCCTTTGGCATTACACACAGAAATAATGAAGCTCTTTGCTGGTTTTAATTGATGTCAGTTTCTGACATTAATTGAGCATTTAGTAGCTTTATTGCCAATGCCGTTCCACCCCCGTGCAACCCGCAGCTTACTTAGCTCCTTGCATGGCCCATCTCCAGATGATCCGGCAGCGGCAATTTCCACAGTCTGAGTCAGCAGTATGATAGACATGAGGCAGACAAGTGCCATACACAGGAATGTCACATTGATTTTCAATTTCATGTTTTTCACGCGAACAGAACAGAACAGAACAGAGACGAACCGAACCGAAATGCAATAGATTTTCAAATGAAGTGAGGGAAAAATGTCTTTTGGCTTGGCTGGCTGCTGCTGCTGCTGTGAGTATTGTGGCTGGTTCCAAATAGTTTCGCTGTTTATTTTAAGTAATTTGCGCTACTTTTGAGCAGAAAAACCGCATAGTGGGCCAACGAACCGAACGAACTGAATGCTGGCCGGGGCGTACTTTCAGTTTATATACGAAATGCCGGAAATTGTGGCGAGATTTTGCCCCGAACTCGACACGAGCATCTCTGCCTGTGCCCATTCTCGTGATACTTTTCCTCAAGTGTTTTGTTGTTGTTTCGAAAAAAAAAAGAAAGAAATTTTCGAAATTATTTCGAGCATTGGTCCATCCACTTGTCCAACTGAGCAGCCATCCGACCATCCATTCGCCCAGTTATCCATCCATCCATCCATCTATCTATTCGTCCAACGGTTTACGTCCATCAAAGCTAAGCAGGGGCAGCTATTTTCGGTCCACAAGTATTTTGTTTTCTACTTTGGGGAGGGGAACGTGGAAATTGCACTTAGCGTTATCTCGGAGCGTTTACTTTGCGCTCGTTTGCATAATTTCCAACTTATTGAATATATTCCACATAATTAATTTTAATTATTTGTGCTCTCTTTCGTTTTTTTTTTTTTTTGTGTCTGTTTCACTCAAGCATTTGAATTAATTTTGATAAGAAAAGGCAAAAGGGTCGACACAGAGGGACCAGGGATGCTGAGAGGAACCGAGGACTCTGAGAGGGGACCAGGGATTCTGAGAGGAACCAAGGACTCTGAGGGGGTCCGAGAGAGCCAAGGGTTCGGTCGCTTTCATTGTCTCTAATTACAATTGCGTGGCATTTGTTTTAGATTTTTCAATGTCGTCCCATTTGACAAGTGGCCCGCCCTTTTCTTCTTCAAGTCAAGAGGCGAACGCAAAAATCAATCTTCATTTAAAATTCAATTTGATGCGCAACGTGCATAACCGAAAATTCTCTTTCTCTTTTCTTTTTTTTTGTTTTTTTGTTTTTTGATTTTGAAACGTAATCGATGATTCTCTCGGGGAGAATTAAAATGATATTTAAGCGAAATGAATTGAAGGCAACGTCACACGTGTCGCAAATGGGCGTCACTCAGCCAAAATCCACTGAGTAAGCAGCAGCTTACATTGAGGACAAACAGGCTACGGCGAGTGTTGCGACAATCGATGCTTTAATTAATTATCGATAATATCGATAGTTTCGATATGTCACTTATCGTTGATTCAAAACAGTTCTGTGCATCTCTACCTTCGAATAAACGGAATTTTACTACTTTGTTGCCTTCAAATTATATTTAAAAAGAAAGTCTTAAATTTACTTCTCAGTTTAATTTAAAAACAAAGGAATACGCATAATTACTATAAATTAAACATCGATAGTTTCGACATTTTCAATTCTTTAGTTTCAAATTAGTGGTGCACTGCAGTTATCGAATAATTTAAACAATTTGTTTTAAGGAAATAAAACCTGACATAAAAATATCAAAACAAATTGGATATTTAAAACCATTGATTTAAAGGAGAAACAAGGATGCAGAAAACCATTTCGCATCACTGGCGGCAGCCAAAAGTCGACCGGAGACCAAATAAAGGAAGCGCGAAGGATAAAGCACTCGAATATTTCACAGCATATGCGGTTTAATTAAAAAAAAAAAGAAAATAAGAAAATACGAAAAAAAAAGAAAAAGCGAGAGCCCGAAGTGTCCTTAAATAAGACACATGTGAAAATAAATATGTAAAGAGGATTTTCCGTGTGCGCGAGAGAATATCGCGGTGGAGCGAATTCAGCGGTTCTGCGTTGAGTCTGATGTTTCAACATGTCGTATGATTAATTGGTAAGTAATGCACAAGAAAAGTGCTAATGAATGAATAAGCTCGGGCGCAAGGACAACACTAATGACGCTGTTCCACCGATTCCAATGGATATTCCTCCTGGGGCGAAGTGTCTTTGTGCCAAATGTCAACTTGATTTTTAATTGGAAGCTGTCGTTTCTGTTTCAAAGGATTTCCCATTTGGGTACTTAGTTTGCAAATACATATATATATCTGTAGTTGTGGAATATAATCAAAATTACAGCAAACGGAAGAGTAAAATTGTAAGAGGATGCAAAGACCTACAAAACGGAAGTCTTTACAAGCAGCCCGGCTCAGGTGCTCGTATACAAAATCACTCAGGTGGAAGAGCTGCCAAGCCGAGGACCTGTCCGTCTGTCCATCTGTCGGGTTGTCCGCTTGTCCGCCTGTGCTGTCCGCAGCGACCCGCAGCGAATGAGTTTTGAGCGCAGTGTCCGTGATTAGTTAGGCAAAAGCCGTAGCTCGGGCGTATACGTGATGTATCAGCGACAGTAAATCAATACATACTTAAAAGCGGCTCACTCTCAAACGCGAAACGATACAAAAATGAAAATGAAAATGAAAATAAAGCAACATAAAATCCACAGACGCGTCGTTGATTTTTGCGTTGTTGTTTCCACGTTCTCTTTTTTTATGTGTAATGCTGTAATTTGTGATTTTCCACTTGTTTTGACAATTTGGCGATTTTCTGATTCTGATTTTCTCGTCTTTAATTTCGATGGATTTTTTAACGCACTGGACCAAAAGTTATTTAATGGCTGCACTTGAACGTGCCAAAAGCCTCTACGGCTCAAATATTCAACATTTCCGCTGACTTCATCATATTTTTTTTTTTTATATATTTTTGTGAGCCATTTAAGAATGAGGCTTGTACCAGCCAACCAGGCTTAAAATCAGACAGAAGATATGAAAAAATTGAGATTTATTTTTTGTTGCTTTGCTTGTGGTCACTTTTCAATTTTATTTTCCCAAGTTTTTTTTCTCTGGCTTTTCTTTTCGCAGTTCAATTTGTTTTTGTGACTCTTTTCGACTTAAATTTTCCTTTCGATTCTGCCGCAAATTGAGGAAATGAAACATTTGAATGATTCACTTCCGGCTTTTTCTGCTTTTCTTCCAAGGAGAAAAGAGTTTCGTTTTGGACATTTTTGACTAATTTAAGGCGCTTTGTTAACTGAATTATTTAAATAAAAAAAGGATTGAATACTTTACGGAGTACTTGGCCTGTTTTCTAAAATAAATACGAATAAAAAAGGAATTAAATGTTTTACTTTGAGTTCATGAGATTCAATTGAAGCTGCTAACAATATTGATTTCAACTGAGATGATGGCAGACAGTTTCTTACAGCACATTGGCATAGTGACAATGAAATCTGTCGACATTGCCAAACAATCAGAAGAGAGGCGGCATGGCCAAGACGGGGTAGAAGACGAGTTAGAAGGGGTAGATTAAAGGCTATGTCTTCGTTGTGTGTTTTAGTAAAAATTTTACAATTTGCAATAAAAATTCCAGTTTTGCTTTTTGGAATTCAGTTTATGCTCTCGCAGCTAAAGTCTCTGTGTGGTGGCTCCAGTGTCCTTGTGCAGCAGATAAAGGATACCGTTCGCTTCGTTTCGCTTCAAGTTCGAAGCTATCAGCCAGAAATTATTATGCGTCGTGTCGACTGCTGGCCGCTGGCTGTGGCATAGGAGGCGGCGGGCCAAGCAACAATTTAATAACAAAACATATTTCGCCTGCATGCAGGATCTTAAGGAATGCGCAGCAAGCGAACAAAATCGAATGAAGGGCACACACACACACAACCAATTTGTGTGTGCTTTGTGCTTAACTCATCCATGTAGCAGTGGCAGCAGTGTATATACCCATACACTATTATTTTAAAGCCTTGACATTTGGCAAGCCAAAGGACCTCTCCTGCCTCAGTCCCAGTCGCAGTCATAGTCCCAATTCCAGTTATGTCCTGGGCACCCAGTGTCATGTTGATTTCACTCATTTCCGACTCAAATGGATTTTGATTGTCTGCCTGCTAGCCTGAGCCGAGGCACGGACCCCAGCTCTGACCTCGTCTAATCCCTGTCTTCTGATCCTGCCCCTGCCTCTGCTGCTGTCAGTGATGGTTCGAACGTGTCTGCCATTTGTCTGCACACTCGTTTGGCAGTCGCCACTAAATGACTTTCTTTTCTTGGCCCGTTGGCAGTTGGCTGTTGGATGTTAGCTGTTAGCTAGGAGCTGGCTGTTGGCTGTTGGCCGTTGGCTGTTGGCTGTTGCTTTGGGGGCCATTAGGTTTTATTGTAATGATTTCTATTACCACACTGAATTCTGTTACTGCTGCAGCTTGCAGCTGGCAGTTGGTTGTTGCCTGTTGGCAGCTTACGTGGCCATCGCGCTTAATGAGTAGTTATTTCCGCTTGTATTTCTTGATAATGCCAACTCGTGCGAACAGAGCCTTTTGTGGTAAACGGACCAGTTCTCAGGACACGAGGCACGAGACATAAGACACGTTCCCATATTAATTGCTCTTTATTCTCGCATTGCTATAAATTCATTAGCATGAATGCTTTCTAATTTAATTTATGCATATTTTATATATGCTGCTTATCTCTGGCAGATTTACATTTGCATTTATTTATGCATTTTATTAATTTAATTCTCTTTTTTATTTCATTTTGCTTCATGCCTGAAGAAGAGTTTTATATTTATGAATTTAATTTCGCTGCTGTCAAAACAAATGATAATGAAATAATAAAGCGAATTCGTAGATAATCCACAGAGAAAAAGAAAAAAAAATAATTATGTTCCTTTATGTCTTCTCTCTCTTTGATATATTATACAAAAAATGAATTTAATGCGCTTTTTAGTTGGTCACGCCAATTACAATGAAAATCCCCCTCTTTTTATGCGGGCTTTAAGCATTTCCCTGCAATTTTTCCACTCCAACTTTGACGCAATTTTCTATATAATTTTTATGTAGTGTTTGCTCGGATATAAAATAGCCTTTTGCTGAATAAAAACTCAAAGCATAATAAATTCTCTAATTAAAACATTTGCCAAGAGACTTTGCCATAAAAATAATCTTTTGACAGATAGTTATTCGCTCTTAGAACAGAACTTGTGGATAGTTCAAATATACAGAGATAAAATATGATTTATATATAGAATTTTATATAACTCAAAATGGTTTTAAGCGGCGTTGCCCGAGCAAGTCCATATCACAAAGGTTTCTTGATTTATTTGATTACATTTTTCCGTCAGTGAACTTTTCAGAAATGATTGAAAAAACAGCTCGAAGCTCAACTACCAATATACGCTGGGAATCCAGGCTATATTAACTAGTATCTATATAGAACTTTCTGTGTTCTACTTTTCAGATATTTAATTTCCACGCAATCGATATATATGCGTGATTCATTTGCGCTAATGAAAGCAATTCGCTAACTGAATCGCTCGATTCAGTCATTCGATTGTCATTCACACAACGCACATTGAATGGATTCATCTCACATGCGATTAGGAAAGAAACCGCCAATTTGACTGGGTTTGCTCGGAGTTCGAGCACTCGACTTTTATCTGGTTTCGCACAACACTTTCACCACATTTGACAGCGAACAAATTTTGGTGGATAGGACAACTGTTTCGTGGCCACCCACAGAACTTGCCCACTTTTCTGGGGCGTAGGATTTGATTGGGGGTTGGAGTATTCCTCTCCACCAGTGCCACATGCTGATGATTATCAATTTGCGAGATTCGTTTGTTATAGAAAATCCGTTTTATCTGAATAAAGCATCGATAGACGCTGCACAGTGAGTCAATCTTTATGGGAACTTAAAGTCTAAATATATTTAGAAAATGATTGAAAGAAGGGAAAATATATATTTGTAATTCTTTATATAAATTTATACTCTAATATTATATTTGGAGCTGCTCCACTGTGCTTAGCATAATCCACCTGTGTGTCACGTCCCACTGTAAACTAAAGCCATAACCCTCATATTCCATAAAGAATCTCGATTAAATTTTATATCACCTGCGGGAGTATAAAAATTTAGTTGGGAAAATAATGTTGAATTCACATTGAAAAGGTAAATATTGAACAGTGGACCAAAGAGAAAAGTTGTCTAAACATTTATCAATATAAATTTTGTACATTTCTTTTTGAGGGCCATTTTATAGAGAGTGGCCCACTGTGGACACTGCACATGAGAGCATTCTGGAGCAAGTGGCAAGTGCAAACAAATACAGGAAAATTGAAGTCGCGTTTCAGGGATATTGCTTGCTTCCCCCACTCAATCTGAAGAGGACAGGCAACGTACATAAGTATTTGCAGTGAGAGACTAATGTATCTAAAACATATATATATAAAAAGAGGAAGATACATTCGCCAATTGATAACGTGACAAAATTCAAATTAAACTATCGGCTGCTCTGCTTTTCCACACTCAATTGTTGCCTGTCTGCGTTAAGTTGCTCCACTAAGTAGCAAATGCTATAAAAGTTGCTTAAGTTTTAAATGCAAGTCGACAGGCAGAGCAGCAAAAAAAAAAAAAAGGAGAAAGCGGCAAGAAAGCGGCAACACTGAGCCAAAGGAAAGTAAAGAAAGTTATGCAAATTTATATGCAACAAAGTTGCGAGCTTGTTTGCCTGCAAGTGATTTATGTGGCCAAGACCGCGAACCCAGTAACTTTCATTTCAGCATCGTGCCCGTTGCCGCCGTTTGTTATAAATAATGCGATGCTTAAGCAATGAACACATAAAAAACAAGAAATATAAAAATAAAAATAAAAAATAAAAAACAAGCCAAACAATTTTTAAGGACAATGCAAATGAAGCGCGGACTTAAAGTTGGCCCTTTTTGGCAGAAAGAAATTCCAATATTTAATAAATGTTTGCTGAGAGAAAGAGAGAATCCACGAGACATCTTACAGAAACCTGATGCCAAAGCCAGCTGCTACAGCAAAAAGTTTTCCTTTTTCCCGAGAAAAACGTTCAACAAATGACCGAAAATTGTAAAACTAAATGCGTACGTGTTTTCCCGCCACTTTCTGAGCTGCAATTGTTGGCTCTAACCCACTGGAAATTGGTAACAGCGGCAGCAGCAGCAGCAGCAACGTTCGCTGGAGAAATGCAAATACGAAAACTTGTTAATATTTGATAAGACACGAGGAGTTTAGCTCCCAGTAGGTAAACCCCTCTTTAAAAGTTATAGGATATAGATCCGCTTCGAATCCTCTTGTAGTTTTAATTGCAGTCAACCCGAAAAGTATAAATATTTTGACGGGAAAACAGCCAATTGAAAGGGCATTTAAATCTAGACATTCCTGTCTTATTTGTTTATTTATTTAAGCCATGAGTAAGCTTTAAATTAACGTTAAGACTGCAGGCTCTTGCGGTCACTTGTAATTATGTGAGGCAGCTATAATACGGTTTTTGTGGCAACTATGACAATAAATGCACCTTATGTGGCTTTATGTGTCTCTGTGTGTGTGTGAGTGTGTGTGTATACAATGTATTAATATTCCTTTGAGGTCAGCCTCGATGTTTGACTTTGATTTGCATAATTAATTTGCAACTGTTTTGTGGCTGAGCAGTTGCAGCAAATTGCATATTGAATGTCATTAATATTCAATTCTGTGTGTGTTGCATGCAACGCTGCAATGTTGCAATTAAGCTGCCAGCAAATTAAATGACAATACTATTGCCTACTTTTTGGGGCTGCTCCAGCTGCAGCTGCAGCTGCTCTGCACAATTTAATTGGCAGAAATAAATACGATGCTTATCTTCAATTTTGAAGCCAACTTGTAATATTGTTTGAACGTAATTTGGTTATTAACGCAATGCCAGAGCGAGAGAGGGGGAGAGAGAGAGAGAGAGAGAGACAGGGCGAGTAATTCAGTTAAAACAAAATCAATTTCTGCACTGCAATCAATGACAGACGTTCCGTTCTCTGTCTGTCTGTCTGTCTGCTTGGCTTTCTCATAATTCTGCTTAAGGGAAATATCTTTATTTGCAGCCCAATGCATGCAACACCTATATAAATGTGTCTGTGTGTGTGTGCGAGATGTGAAAATGATGTTTTTCGCTTAAAAAAAAAAGGAAAGGAAAGGGGAAAATACTCATTTCACATGCGCTGCAATTTTCTCGCTCACTTCAATTATGCAAATTGTATGTATGTCGCAACCAATTCGCATTGCTTGCCAGCTCATGTGTGCCATTTGTCTGTCCATCTGTGTGTGTGCGTGTGTATCTGCTGCTATCATATTATGCAAAGCAACAACAACAGGAGCAACGACTCTGACGACGTTCCGCTAAAGAAATAGTCATCAGCCTCAGCGTTTCCAATCGGCATCTGCATCTGCATTGGCATCGGCTGCAGCATCGGCATCGGCATCGGAATGGGAATCGGCTTTCGAGCCGGCGTTCGAAGCGGCATCAATGTTGTACATGCAATTAACATGAATTGGATGACGTCGCTGCCAACATTTATACAGTGTGACAAGCAACAACAACAACAACAAGTTGGGGAAGAGAACGGAACTCGTCCGAAAAAGTTTTCTGCATGCAGAACGCAAAGGACGAACTCATTATAATTTTCTTCAACTGAATATTCGTTTGCTTGCTATTCAATTCATTCGTTACATTCATTAAAAGCACTGGTGTGTAAGGCCTGTATGTCCTGGGTCCTGCGTCCAGCGTCCTTTCAATTGGGTTGCCCATAATTTAATTTACATGAGCTGCTTCATCTCCGTCCAAAAATTATCCAACGCCAAAAGTTTTGGCAGTGACATTTGCTTGGACCTGACTCAGTTACTGCCTCCTCTGCTCTGCTCTGCTCTCCTCTCCTCTGCGCTCGCATCCTTTCCAGCCTCTGCTCTGGCAGCTTGTTATATATTAATTACTAATGTGAAAGTTTTTGGTTATATGCGTCCGCCGCTTGCCCTATGGACTTGGCAATTATGGCCAACATTTTGGATGGCTGTGGACCTAGAAAATTGCCAAGTTAGCTGACTGCCTGCGAGTTCTGTAAGCTAATTTTTAAACTTGGCCAAGAAGTGTTAACTCAATCAAATGCCCTGCGCTCTGTGCTCTGTACTCTCGGCAAATATGAAAAGGCTTTCAGGGGCCGCAGAGACTCCATTAGAAGTAGAGCTACTGGCAAAATCGAAATTAATTTAACTTTAATTGGCCTGTGGTTCTGAGAAGGCCGTGTGGCATATTTGATTTGCGTTTTGGCAGCAGCTTTAATTGACTTTCAGTACGCCGTAATCAGAGCATACTGTCTACGTTTGAGTGTCTACTGTGGTGACTTGTTTACAGTCTGTAGAGGAGTCGTCTACTCACTTCATATGAAAGCCAAATTGCACTCAAGTGGGTCAGGCAATGGGGCCTAAATGCATAGAGCCGCCCAGTCTTTGGTCAGTGGTTTAGTCGGGAACAGACAACCGCAGACTTTGGTTCTGGCCTAATCCTAGAAGAGCCAACTTCAAGTTGCTGGAAGGAAGGATATAAAAACTAAATGTGTGCTAAATTTTTCAGCTTGAGTTGAGCGCACGTAAAGCCAAAATGTTGCATTAAAAAGTTTGCAGCAAAAGCAAAGAGCGATTCAATTTAATTAGAGAAGATTTTTGGCCAACTAAAAGTCCTGTGCGCTGTTTTTATGTGCCGCTTTTATGGTGCAAGTTTCATGCTTGGCATTTTCAATTGAAATTTACCCCAACCCCAAGAAAGGCGCCAGTTTCAGTCAATTCATGCAGACATCTGGTATTGGATTGGAGATCCCATTGAAATTCAAGAAAATTCAAAAAAAAAAAAAAAAAACGCTACGAGTATTACAACAAAAATGCTGCATCAAAGGCAGGCAAAAGTTGCCAGCAATCCGGGCCATATTGAATGGAAAAACAGGTGAGCCCAGGCAAATTTGATGGATCACCTTTTGGCCAAAGAACCAACGGCATGGGCCAAAGAGCCAGCTTTGCCCCAGCCCAGCGTACGCTGTTAAGGTCAATCCGAACCGAGCCGAGCCGAGCCGGGCCGGTGGGTCGGTTCAAGGGTCATATTTCATATTTTATAAACTGGCAGCTTACATTCCCCATTGATTTGATGAACTTGGCATGATTTTTGTTTTGCCAGCTCATTATTCGTCTTTCAATATTTTTTTATATACCTTCCCAAAAAATGGCTTTTTGCGCTTAGATCTCTCTATTCTATCTATATTTTTTCGTTTATTTTTTTTACTTTAGCCCTAGCTGCCACTTTGAATACCAATTCAGTGAAAACTTGGTGCTTTTATGAAGACGCAATAAAAAAAGTTACTTTATGCGGCGTCTACGTGTGCTTCCTCCTCTTCCTCTCTGACTCCTCTCTTCACTCCTTTTTTCTCTAAGTGTGTGTGTATGCTAAGTGCGGTTACGAAAATGTAGATTTACCTACACCTTTCAACCTGCTGTCTACCTCTGCCTGCTCCTGCCTGGCTACTGCCTAGCTACTGCCAGCTCCTGACTGCTCCTAGCTGGTTGATATTTGCGTTTAGGTCTTGCATGTTATTCTGACAATGGCAGCAGGTAGCAGGCAAACTTGTAAAAGCCTCTCACACGCTCGTAGCTCAACTCTTTGCTCTCTTCACTCCTGTGAAATGTAAATGTAGCGCCTGCATAGCAATGAAGTTGTGCCCCATCATTTATAGACACCCGTCGACATCCTCTATATCCTGTATGTCCTGTATGCATGGTATTTTGATTTCAAACATTGGATTTGAGTACAAATTGTAAGCTCCATTGCCAGCTGCAGACGCTTAAAGTTGGCCACCTCAAAGTACGACGTTAAAGCTCAGAGCTCAGGGCTCAGACAACTACTACTACCAAGGCAGGAGTAGTACTCATATTACAACAGATATTATGTTAACCCAAATGTTACGCTCAGGTGTAATTTTTGCATTTAGTCTTCAATTTGCGCAGGACTGAGACACAATGGCTGCTTCTTCCTGCTTGTTCTTCCTTGTTGTGTCCTGTCGTTTGGCGTCTTAAATTTTTATTGCAAGAAGAGCGGAATCCTTAGTAATTGCTCTCGGGGCGCACATAAAAAGATGTGTAGCCAAGTAAGCAGAGCAGCAGCAGCCGAAGCAGCAGCAGGAGCAGAGGAAGCATCTCAAGGCACTGACTGACTAACACGCAAATGCCCCAGCTCCAAACTATTGCAAGCTTGCCTAATGCGCCACACACACCCACACACCCACACACACACAGACTAAGAGACACACAGATACATAGACAAACAGCAGGTGTGCAAGTGTGTGCCCAAGTGTGTCTGTGTGTGTGTGGGAGTGTGTATGTGCTTGAAGAGTCCCTTGATAGCAGGTTGCGCACTTGCCTGCCGCTGCCCTTCCCTTTGCCATTCCCCTTCCTCTTTCGTCCTGCTTCGACTGTTGGACTAACAGAGCTAACAGTAATCTGTGCTGCTTGCCATTGGCTATGTACACTCAAAGAAAAAACAAGGAATTTTCCTCTTAAATCAAGCTAAAATATTGTTCAAATTTGCCTTTAAACCAAACAAACGAACTTTATTTATGCCCCAAATTTTCTTGACTTATTTTAGCTTGTTTTTACTGAGTTCCTCAGGAAACAAGCAGATGAAATTTAAGCCGTCTTTTGTAAACGTATTTTGGTATTTTTTATTTAGATTTTTATTCTATCATTTAAATTAATTTAAGACACAGTTTAAGATTTAAATTTTAGATAAAAATGGTATAAATTTGAAGTTTCTGGAGTAGTTTGTACTGTGTAATTAAATTAATTAAATTTGTCTATTCAGCTCACCTATTCATCTTTTCAAATAAGCTAGGCAGAATTCCTAAATTGGAAAACCTTTTACAGAATCTTTTGTAGCACAGTTGAAGTCCAAATATTTCTGATTTTATCTAGAATGAATATACTTTTTCCTCATTTTAATTAGATGCAGGGTATATAAAGAAGAACAGATAATGTTTGGACCATCTTTTACGTATCCTCAGAGTAATTTTAAAAGTGGAAATTCACTTCTAGTAAGAGAAATAAAAGACATATTAATTCTGTCATATAATTCATAAAATATCGAAACAGGAAATGTCAAACTACTCCGGTTTTCATATGATAAAACAAAGAAGTAAATATAGTATTAAAGCTGTAAATTTGGTGCAAACTTCACTAATGACTCAGGCAGTAATAATGCTTATTTTGCATATACTTTTAATGAGAATTGTTTATGTTTACTTAAAGAAAGATGTCGAAGTTGAAGGGCTTTTTTTGGAGTGTACTGTAGGTGTTAAATAGCAATAAACTTTCCGAAATAAGCCTATTCACCGAGCAGTCTATCGAGTTGTTGTTGCTGTTGCCAACTTTTGGCCTAATTGCAAACGTATTCGAGTGGCATTCTATACAGGGCGAATACGGCTCTAAGCCTCAGCAGGCAGTTCATAACTCAGGCGCCAACTGTTGGCAACAATTGTAAAATTGACAAGCTTATTAATCGCCTAATCGGCTTGCAAAGTTTCATGTAAATCGGGCTGAATTAAGACGCGCTCGGCCGGGTCTTCTCGGTGGGTGGGTGAGGATGAGGAAGACCAAAATTGGGGGGACTGCCCTGCCTGGGCGAGCAACAAAGTTTTTGCTTTTGCTGACTGCCAAAAGTTTTTGATAATTGCGCTCGAATGGCCTCGACTAAAAGAGTTACCCTAGAGTGTATGGGGGAGGGAAGGGCTGTACACTTGAGCTTGCCAATCCGTCGTTTCTGGCTTTCTGGCTGGCAACTGTGCCAAATTTGTTTTGTTTTGGGGCTTAGCTTTAATGAGGGCCTGCAAAAACGCTTAATGACTGAAACACATCATTCTGTCGACTGGCTTAGCTTGGGCAGGATCTTAAGTTAAGCTCACTCTCAACTCTTAGCTCTCAGCTCTCAGCTCTCAAGTAGGAAATCTTTTCGCTTTTTCGCTCTAATCACAAGGTTCTTTTGCATTTAACAATCTCATAAATAGGAATAAGGCGACACGCTCTTCCATTCCAATCAGGTTCAAGCCAGCAGTTGCAGTCGCAGCAAAGCCATCTACCAAGAATTTAATTTCCCAGCTGAAGTTCTCTGTGTAGGTGGCTTTGTATGGAGGTGGCTTGTGCTACTTTTCGTTTAGTTTTCGCTTCAACTTCAGTTTTTATGGCCCAAAGAGAAAAACCAACACTGGCCAGCCAGCAAATAGATAACATTAGCCACCAGTATACACAAGTTTTTTGGTAGCTGTTGCAAGTTTATAAAGCTGCCGCACGAGCTTAAATCCCTCCCCCCCCCTCCCGGAGGAGGTAGTTGTTGTTGTCTCTCTCCCTATTACTGTCCGTGTCTCCAGCTGGAAACAGATTATTTGGCCAGATTATGGCGCGTGGCGACTATAATTTGCCGTATCTTTTAGAAGTGTCTTTGCATCTGGTTCGGTGTACGAGGGCTTTAATTCAATTCAATTGCTACTTGTTGCCCGCACGCTCAATCAAAATACAATCAAAAAGGTTGCTGGCAATTTTAATTTGCTTATTGTTTTTCGCTTTGTTTTGGAATTTTTCTAAATTTTCAATTTGAAGTTTTAAATCCCAAAGCAAATTCATTGAATATATTTTCTGCTAAGCAACAACAACAGCAACAAGAAAAAACAATTCACATGGCTTTTCCTATTGTCCAGCCAGCCAGCCAGCCAGCCAGACGGACAGACAGACAGACAGACAGACATATGCGAGTTGGCAACTTTGAAGTTGCTCTCTTGCTTTGGTTTTGGTTTTGATTTTGCTTTTGTTGCTTTTGTTGCTCACCTGAACTGAAATATTTTTGGCCAAACTTTTCGACAGTTTGTTATGTAAACTTTTTTGGCTCTGGGGTTGTTTGGCCAGTTGTGAGCCCACTTGAATGCGGCTTATACCATTGCCAGCTAGCTATAGCTATAGCTCGAGCTGTGGCCATTTACATTTTACGTGTCCATTTTCAGTTTTGTTAGCCAAATAACAGCTTGAATTCTTACCATTCCCATTATTGTTTTGCCCTTTGGCATATTTCCTATTCCATTCCCATTTCCTTTGTCTTAAAATAGCATTCTAAAAATCAATCAGTAATCTTCCAACTAAGCTCAAAGCGTTTCAGTTTCAGTTTCAGTTCAGCTAAAAATTGAATCTCTTCTCGGGGCATTAGGGGCGCATTTTCAAATCAGAAAGTCAATTAAATTAAGCTAAAAGCCAAAACGTAATCGTAATCGTAATCGCTTAACAAAACGAAAAAAAAATGTAAAATCAATTAGAAAATGCTGGCTTGTAGGGCAGGCAAATGTATAACCAATTTTAATAAACCCGCTGGCGGTAACATTTACCGCTAATCAACTCGATTATAGGCCTTTCTCTCTCTGGACTTGTGTGTGCGCCTGCGATTATTAAGGCCAATGTATGCGTGAAAATGCCACAATCTGCTAATATGCTAATAAGACCAGTCCAGAGCAGTTTAATAAACATATAAACCACACACACACACACACACACACACCACACACACACACTCACACACGCACACTCACACACGTAGATTCATACAATTGTTGGCATAACAAGCGAATGTGTGAACAAATATTTGCTAGGCCACAAAATCATTGCGCAAATATGCAAACTATGCGCGACAATGAAACATTTTGCATAAACAGTTGCAAAACTTTATGGAGGGCCATTTGCACGGCACAACGCGCTGCAAACGAATGGAAAAAAACGCCTGGAGAACGGCTTATAGACATTTCTATACTCTTTCCCACTGAAAGTTACCTTTGAAAAGATAAGCTAAGCGGTTAAGACGGCGCCGCAGGCAGCTAATCAGTTTTCATATTTACACGCATTTTCTGTAGCATACTTTTGGGCTGAGACAAAAAGAGGCACTGAAGTAAGCTCATTGTAAATAGAAAGTAGTATAAAACTGGGAAAATAAAGGCTAAATGGACAGCTATAGGAAACTATAAGAGTCATTGAAGCTCTATCCTTCGTTTTCGGCTATATTGTTCACCTCTAAAAGTATATCTTGTGACTAGGATTTATCTCTATTACACACGTCTTTTAGTAGAGCTGGGAATACATCGAAAGCTTCTTCGTGGAACAGATTAAAATTTAGAAACGAAATTAGAAGTTTAACGAAATATTAAATATGATAGAAATACTGAAAAAAGCGTTTTTCTTAAAGAAATTTCCAACTAGTTTCTGAAAAATTTGAGCTTCTTTATAATTAAGCTATTAGTAAGACTTGGAATTCATATGAATAATTCATATTTGTCAGAATCAGATTAAAATTAATCGGCAAGGCTTAAATGCTGATTACCTACTTCTATTAACTTGAACACTCCTATAAATAAATCTACTAATTTCATTTCGAGCATCTGATTAAAAGTAATTAGTATCGCTTAAAAAGATTAAGTGCTGATTACCTTGCTCTATTTTTGGTATAACTTTTGGTGTATGTTACTTGCCTGGATAAAATGTAGTTATTCCCGGTAAAAAGTTTGAGTTGAAACGATTTGCAAATGCCGCAGCTCCTGCTAGCCACATTACAGTGATGGGGCCAATATACAGCCGCCCCCTTGGTTTATAGTCATTTTTTATTTATATTTTTTGTTTGGTTACAAAAGTTGCAACAGCTAAAATCAACAACAGTTACAACACTTTTTTCCACTGCCACATTTGTTGCAACAGCAGAAAGTGACAGAATACCAACAAAACCAACGAAAGCAACAAAAGCAACAAAAACCACACAACAGTAAACAAGAAGAGTAAAAGTTGAAAATTTCTGTACATGTTTTTTAAGCAACTCGCAACATTTGTATTGAATTGTAAGAATTGTGTGCAGCCTGAAAGTATGCAACAGTTTTTGATTGCACCGCAAAAATTCAATTTCATTTGGAAATGGCCGTAAATCAAAAAGGTGTTTAACCAGCCGAAAAGATTGACAGATTTTCAAGTTATAAATTGTGCCTTGAGCTGAGTATGGAAATAAATAATTTGGCATGTGCTGGATTTTAATTAAAAACCATCTTAGCCACAAAACCAAAGCCGTTAGTCAAACAAGCCAAACAAGCTTCATTGCACAGGTTGCCTAACTTAAGTGTGATTAATGCTCAGCAGGACGCGTGAACCTGAATAGCTAACGCCTAACGCACAGGAAATACACAGATTTTCATACTCCGCCCCTTCACCCAGGCTATGTATGTGTATATGTTTTTTGGCAATCAAAAGTGTGTAGTCCTTTTAGTGGCAAAAGGGGTTTCAATTTGATTTAATGATGCCAGGACAAATTCAACGCGTTAGCGTCTAAACACAACACAACAGAACAGAACACGACACGTCACGGTACGACAGGACTCGGCAAGGTGGGACACAAAAGTCAATTCCAGCAGGTTCCGGATGCTGCATTGAATAACAACTAGTTTAGACCAAAACCAAAATCAACATCAACGCCAGGACCTGCTGCTTTAGCTGCTTTGGGACACAGGCCACTTAAACTTTTGCGGTGACGTCGACGTCGTCGACGACGACGGATGTTGCGTTTCACAGATGCCACGGGCGAGGTTTTCATGTCAGCGTAAATTTCCGTTTGGGTGCCACAAGTTGCCTGCATACTGTATGAGTATGTGTGATGGGAGTCTCTGTTTGGAGGAGTCTATGCTTTGTCCTGCAGGTGGTAGACTGTCAATGACTTCATGCATAATAATGAGCTTGGACGTCCTGCTCTGCTCTGCTCTGTCCTGTCCTGTCTTGTCCTGTCCTGTGCTTGAGCTCGACTCGACTGTGCAGCTGTGAGCGCCTTGGGACGTGAAATCCTTTCGTCCGTATACCGTTTGCCATTGAAGTTTGGATTTATTGCCGGCGATATTCCTATAGCTATTGAACACCATATAGACTTGACTCAAATATTGCCAGAGGCAATTGCTGGCTGCTATACGAGTATATTCGCTGGCTCGCTTTGATCAAATTGCTGGGGTTGTTTGTTTTGCATTTTATGAAAATGTTTTCTTACATTTTTGCTAATATTTATATATTTGCTTTGGCCACATAACTTTATTATTTCTCCGGCCAGCTATTGATCAAAGTAAATGTCACAAAATTCACTTTACTGCTATCAATTTCAATTAAAATGCAAATGCAAATGAAAATGCAACTGACATTTATTCTCTCCATACACTCTCCATATTCCACATATACTCGTAATGCACTCAGATATTTTATCTTAAATTCATTTGTGCACTGTGCCATGGCTGATGACAAATTTCCCATTCGAAGTTGGCTTATTTGATTAAATGACAAAGCATATTCGATGCACAAGCGCAATTTAAATCCTTAAATTCCATTGAAAATAATAAAAATAACTTTTACTTCACTCACAAAATACAAAATAAAATGGAATAAAGTATTAAAAGCCACAGCTTTAAATAGCTTTTAACATTGAGGTTTAGTTTTCCCTCCATGAAATTAATTAAATAAATATGTTTTGATAAATTACCTAAGCTTTGTTTCAAATCTTTCTCTTTGTTTCTTTCAAAATAAACTTTATTTCCTCTTTTAAATTCAGCTAATGAATTTTTGTTCTACATGGAGAGAAGAAAATCAAATCAATCAATGCGAAACAGAGGGGAAATTATGGTTATGCGCTTTTGGCTTGAATCAAGCCAAAAATTCGTATTTCAATAATGATATATTATGAGCGTGAATCTTAAATCAATCTTGGATAGAAGGAGCACCTTTTGGGCATGAAACAACATTGAATGAAGCGTTAATATATAAAATAAATTCAATCTCATTCTACAAACACTAAAGTAGATTAGTTTATATAAAACAAGGATCAATTTTCTTCGCTCTCATATCTCAACTCTCATCCAAGTCATAAATAATCTTGATTTAAGAATTCTAAGAGTATTCTTTGAGTGTTTTAATCCAAGATCTAAGCCAAACTGCTCTTAATTCGCGACTATTACTCGATAGCTCGTTTTTTGATCGATGTTTCTGCCCCTGTTGAGATACGCAGAAGACGTTGCTCGGTGGGCCACAAGCAAATTATCTAACAATTGGTATTAATGATGGCTTTAATCAAATTTTCCACGCAGAATCACGTTCATTAATTTGGTACGCAATTATTATGAGTCGCTCCATCTGCGGAATGCCGTGGCGATGGCGATGGCGATATTGGAGTGGCTTTTATGCCTGTTTTGCCAAACAAAACTCACACAATCAAGCGGAAGAGCGGCATACAGGAGCAAATTTCTTTTCATTACAAGTGTAGAACACGACGGGACAAGGCGGGACAAGGCGGGACTGACCGGCATGCCAAGTGTCAAGTGAGCCGGGATCCAGAGAGAGAGAGAGAGAGAGGTCCTGGCCGAGGAGGGCTAACATTTAAGCACAACTTCATCATCATTAGTAAGTAGTACTACATACAATGCTAAAAAGGCTCTCATAATGCTGATTATGGCGCATAAATACTAACAAGCACACGCCAAATATGTTGGGCCTTATATATATATATATATATATAGAGGGAGGGAGGATTCCTGCTGTGTATTGAGTGTAGATTAAATGGCAGCACGTCGTCATAAGAATCCATTAGATGCGGAATTGCGCAAAAGTCCTACTGGGTGTTGGGTGATTATACATGTAGTGTATGTATTTTCGACGAGGTTTAGCAATTATGGCTGAAACAAATGTTTCGATAGCGTCGCAGCTAAGTCGCCTTTAAGAGCACTTAACAAAATCAACGAGTTGGATTTATCCTTGACTTCGTTACTCGCATAAGCCGCCTGCCCTCACTCACACACTCACATACATTCACATATGTATGCGTATGCGTATACGTAATACGTATATGTAGTCGTACTTAACCCAATTTTTCTGTTCGTAGACCCCAATGGAGAGGAAATGCATAACCCTATCGCCCCCTCCGCCCCCGTCTCTTGTTGCTGAACTGGGTTGTTAAAATACTAAACTATTCAGAGTTGACATTGTTTGTTATGCAGACGTTGTTTCTCAGCCGTAATTAGAGAGGAATAGTTTTTATCCTGGTAACGGAAACTACTGCGAAATTTCAAGTGTTTGCCTGATGGTAATAAACTCAAGATTTGATTTAGTTTTCTTTCCCCATTTTCTTCTCCCTTTTTTTTGGGTGTGTGTGTGCACACACTTTCTCTCTGGAGAGTCTCGAAATCTCAAGCAGCAGCTGCACAAACTGCAACTGACATTCATTTCTTCAGCAACAGACAAGGCAACTTTAACTCTCAGAAACCTCCGCACAGTGTATCAATGTATCAAGAAAAAATATCTAAATAAATACTAGAAATTATATATTTAGAAAACTTAATACATTTTTCAAAGAGAATCCATAATTTTCTCTTCCCCTTGAAGCATTTTAAGACTCTTTCTTTAGTAAGTTTAAAATTATGAGAGTTAAACATTTATAGCTTTTTCTTTAAGCCAAGTTTAAGCTTTAAAAAACATTTTAGCTAAGAAAAAAAGCCAACAGATTGCACATACTTTTTAGTTTAAAAAGAAGCTAACAAATTGCCAAAAAAAAGGTTAATATTTTGAACGCATCATCTGCAGGATCGATATACTGTGCATCAGCGCTCCTGACTGTGGCTCAAGAGATAAGACGCACATGTGAGGCTGCTGCTGCTGCAGCAAGAAGTCCTGGCGGATGCTTGGAAACTTTTGCATGAACTATATACTTACTTGGCTTCCGACTACTGACGACCGCCGGGTCCTCCTGCTCTGCCAGGCAGCCAGGCAGGCAGTCAATGAGATCTGAATGCGGTATGCTTGCTGTTTGGCTTGACAAAGTTTCCGTGACAGGATTGCGAGTTACTGAAGTGCCACGCCCCACAAGTCATGGGCGACAGGAAAGTATTTCGCGCAAGCGACAAACAACTATCAGAATTATTTTTTACCAAGTTGCCACTGCAATTATGTATGCATTAACTTTGGGCAAAAGAATTTCCAGAATTGTAAATTACGGCTATGACAGATTCAACAGTTGCAGTCGACGAGCTGATGGACAGCCCACTTTATTAGAACACGCCCACTAAATTGAGGTAGAACTGCTCTGGATTGATGAATAAATCATGTAAGCATGCTTAGGTCGAGCGTGCTCTACTAGCAAATACCCTGTAAGCAGGTAAATTGTAGTCTAAAGATTCTCTTCCTTTCCGCATACAAAGCGGTGCTCTAGCCTGATTACAGGCAATATGTCGCAATGGGATCTACTCTAGGTATTTTTATATATATATTCTTTTGTCTGCTACATACGCTTCGCATTGGCTCTGTATACCCTCTCCAGCCATTAGAGAGTATATCAAAAGAAACCTTGTTAATGTGCGCCTAATGATATGATGCGCATACGCCGTGTGGTGGGCTGGCAAGCAATAACTCAAAATCTTAGCCTCGTAAGCCAATTTTCGTTGATTTAGTTTATCATCAGCATCAGTATCAATACAAATGGCTATGCGTCGGCAATTCCCATACGGCTGGCTTTCGGCTGGCATCGGCATCCAAGTTTGATTTCATTTGTTGTCTCAATTCTCCTGCCCGCAGTCGCAGTCGCAGTAGCAGCAGCAGTTGAAGTTTGTCGAGGAGCACTAGCAGCACAGGCGGCAGACAATTTGATTTATTGGCACAAATTGCCTTACATTACATTATCGCTTTGAGTTCCACTATATTCGTACTTAGGGGCCTGTGTGCTCTGCTTCTGCTTCAGCTATTTGGCTGATAAGTTGGCAACGATTTACCTTAAAGCATGTCCTTCCTCTAAACGTCTCCTTTTTGCCGACCTCCATTTGAGTTGAAGTTGAGCTTAGCTGCTGGCTGCCGGCTGCCAGCTGCTGGCCTTCTTTTATCAGTGCATTTTTCAATTACTTGATGGGTAGCTGTCCTTTGAATGGTCATTCAAAAGTATTCGCTGCAGTGCGAGATATTTGTCAAATAATTCCCAAAGACTTTATTCAATTCTATTTGCATTTAGATTTAGCCCCAGCTCCAGCTCAGCTCAGCTCAGCTCCAGCAGCAAATTTAGATCAAATACTCACAAAATGGCAATAAAAACGTTTGAAATAAAGTACACTAAAATATAAAAAGCATTTACTTTAATGTAATCCACTGGGTCCGTCCGTCCGTCCGTCCGTCCGCCCAGTCCGTCCACCGATCTCTTATCTCTTGACATTTGCAATTACGCAAAGCGCGTGAAATTCAAAACGCCACCAAAAAAACGGACCCTTTTGGGTGACAAAACCTGAACCTGAATCTGAATCTGTATCTGTATCTGTAGCTGAATCTGTATCTGAAATTACGATAGGTGTCAGATGCTGGGCTGGAGATGCGAGGGAAAAGGTACAGAAAGATTTCCGTTGATTTGGGTACATTTGAATCAAAATCGTGCGCATTTTTTCACCCCTTTTCATACAGATTTAAATTCAAGTGTTGGCTCTGATTATGGATTCCAAATTCCAGAATCCACTCACTAATTACGTTGTCTATTCATTAAATCTATGCACAGTCGGGCTAATTTCAATTAAAATGCCGCCAAACTAATAAAATCAAATTACAAGTATAATTAATTTTTGGCCTGACAAGCAGCCTGAGTTACGAGTAGCCAACAAAAACAGAGCCTTTTCCAACAGGATAATTGATAAATTTCAGTTTAAATATTTGTTTGTATTTTGCCTGTGCTGCGGCAGTGCAGCTGCACTTAAGAAAACTCTGCTGGTTATTAATTAAAATTTGTTTTACTATAAATTAATTATTTATAATTGAAAGCTTGATTAACGATGCAATTAATTGAAAATTAAATTCTGCAGCAGCTCGATTCGCTATTAAATAATTAATTGAGCTCACTCAGTGTATTACAAAGCGTATTTTATTTTTATTCTCGTTTTTTGTTTTTGTTTTTATTAGATGCGCCTGACGAGATATCGATGTCAATAACTGAATAATTAAATTTCGATATAGATATGTTTGACAAAAAAACTACTAAAGAGAAGTTGACTTTGGCACGCCGAATATTGCATACCCTTCCTGAGTGTATGCATATTTATTTATGTATGAAAATGTATTTATTTTGACTGCTTATTCCAACGTTAGCTATAGGATATAGTAGTCTGATCTTGATCATTTTTGGGTTGGCATTTGTATCTGACTTGATATACTCATCAAGATATTTAAGGCAACAAGAAGTTTTCCATTCAACAACTCTTATACATCTTTTTTCCTTTGGAAGCTATAGGATATATAAGTGCGATCTTTATCAATTTAACCAGAGCAACAATTTCCTTAATCGATTATTCCTTTCTATGGGAATACGCTATAGTTCTACTATAGATCCGGCCTACAATAACAAGGATGCTTTACAATAAATTTCATTCTTCTAGCTTAAAAAGTGAGAGACTAATTTGGCTATGAACAGAAGGTTATGGCTATATCAATTCGTCTCATCGTTTTGATCAAGAATATATATATTTATATATATACCATATCTCATAAAGTTATGGGATCGATATGCCTCCTTCAAAGCTTTTTAAGGTTCAAAAAACACTTTATTTTATTCAGCACTTAAATTGATTTTCTAGCGCTTGAGTTTAGTATAATTTAAGCCAAAATTTGTTAAGATTTGGCCACATATTTTCTAAGTTAAATATCATTAACTAATTCAAGTCAAAGATATGTTTAAGGTATTCACTAATTAATATGTTAAGCTCTTACTTTCACATTTTCAACAGCAAATTAATTGGAATTTAATAAAACAATATTTTGGCTGTGTAGCTGAAAGCCTGTCTTGACCAACTTACCATAATTCAGCTTTTGTGGTTGTTAAAAGCCAAAAATACTTTTGTGCATTGGCATAAAGTGAGTTTGTAAGCAATTTGAGGCAGCAAATGCGCTTCAGGCTTTGCCTTTTAAGAGAGAAATGCAGCAATGGAAATAATGCAGGCTTTTTGCCTCAGTTGTTGTTAACAATTTTCCGCAGCCAAATGGCCAAAAAAAAAAACTTTCGTACTGGCCTTTCGCAGAGCCGCAGAACTATGCAGAGTTTTACAATATATATATAAAAACGAGGTCGTGTAGGCGTTTTATCTGCCCCAACAAAAAGAGCCGCCAACTTCATATTTCGGAAGACTCAACGGTACTCTATTAATTAATTGTGGCTGGTGGCTGGTTGCAAGTTGGATCCATAATGAAATCCCATGAATTCGAGTACCTATCCTCCCTACCATCGTCCCTTTGGGGTATTCTATTAAAGAGAAATATCCACCTGGTTGCCGCCAATTAAGTTTCGGCACGTTTCATGCATGTATGCCAAAAGTTTTCGCACCAAATGAAGCGGAGGGTCAAGCGAATAGGCCATGGCCACGGCTCTGGCTACGGCTACAGGCCGTTGGCTGGGTCATAAGTCGAAAGGTTAAATCGAGAGGATAGCAGGAAGTTCATTAAATACAACTAACTTTTTTCTTCTTTCCTTCTTTCAGTTTCTTAACGATCGATGTGTGAGCAGAAAATTTGGGACATCTTTAAGTTTGGTTGAGTAATTGTTGCTTTTGTTGCGTGCCACATTTAAACACTTTTCAACTGATTTGTTGCACATTGCATTGAAATTGATTTGAATTGTTTCGCCAACGAGAAATGCAATTAATTTCTGCTTTAATTGAATTTTTGTTTGATTTGAGTTGGTAATCAGCGTTCGGCGTTCGGCGCTCAGCGCTCAGCTGCAGCTCATCAAATACTACTGCAGAAGTTATTTAGAAAATTTAATTTACGTTTATGCCACACAGAGCAAATTGTTTGACTATTATTTGTTGCGCGTTGCAAACAAATAATTTGCAACGTGCGGCACGAATGCATTTAGGGAATAGTAGTTCGATTTGTAGGGCAGCCACGTGTGTGGTGGGTGGGCTGCCAAATGAGCTGCAGCTGCTGCAAATATAATCGGGCTAAAACTGTGGACAGCTGGCCAAAAAATCTAACTATTGAGGCTTGGGGCAGCCTGAAAGCTTTTGCTAAATTTCATAGAATTGGCCAATAAAGCTTGCAACGTTCAACCAGTCTCCCGTTTAGGCACGTTGCCTGATCAGGCGAAGCAGACGAGTATTTACGGTTCTGGCCATAATCAAGGACGAGGCTAACATCAAATGCTGATTGAAAATCAATTTAGATGCATTGACGATGCACTTACCGCTCGCTTGGTCGCTCGGTCGCTCGCTCGGTCGATTATGAGAGCGTGTCTAATGCGCTCCGCGTAGCATCAACTTTAGGTTTATTTCCAACGCTTTTAGCTTTTAGCCAGTTTTCATGTCAGCCTTATGCCTGAATTGTTGCAGCAGCAGCAGCAGCAGCAGCTGAGCATGTGGCATTTAATTTTGCCACATGTAATTCTACATGTTTTACAATGCAACGGAACACAACACAACACACACAACACACACACACAACACACACACACAGCACACACACAACTTTGTTGCACGCATTAGTTTTTGAAATTTGTTATGCAAAGCAAGAAGAAAAAATATGCTATGCAAATATTTGCACTTTTCCGACTGTCGGGGGGAGGGTGGAGGGTGGAAAAATGCCCCTCTGGCCATATAAAACTTGCACAGATGACACTTTATGCAAATAAATTCAAAATTAGTTTCCATTTTTGTTATTATTGTTGTTGTTTGTTGTACAGCAAAAAAAACAAAAAAAACGAACCCCTTCAAATTCATATTCTGCCAGCTGCTAGCTGCCATTACTTGCTTTGATTACACACCAAAGTTGTGTCGGAAATAAACTATAAAGATAATATTTGGTAGTACAACTTGAGCTGGCCAAGAGAGAGAGAGAGAAGAGTCTTTCAATTGCAGTTGAAAGCAATTTGCAAACATTTCAATGAATTGATCAACTCAAATAACGCAGCTGAGTTGAACAATTCCCCATGGAAATGGCTCAAATTCAACTGGCCGCTAACTGAATCACAGCTGCAAACGCGGCAACTGTAATTAGCCAAGCTGGAGGAAGCGAGATTCATGTATTACAACGATGCCGACTATGGAATCTAATTGCCTGCGTTCAACTGCTGCTTCCTTGCCCCTGCTCCTTGCTCAAATGCAGTTCACATGTCATTCAATCGTCAATCCGCGGGGTTTCCAAAATTCATGCTGCTCCTAATGTACCGCAACTCAACAGCTGCCCAATGAACAATGCTGGACTCTAAGAATACCCTGTGATCAACATTTTATATAGTCTACTTTTAGGAGCATAGAAATCTAGAGGAAGCTGGTGAGCCAAATAGAGCTGATATTTCATTTAATAATGGTTTCAAAAGCTGGCCAATGGAATAGGCTTCTTTGTGCTCTCATTAAGCCAAGAACTGCATATAGACTTTGAGCTATATTTCCTTTGGCAGGGTATAAAAACAGCTAGGAACGGTAAAAGCTACACAAAATTCTAATTAAGTCATAGGGTTTTTGTGTTTCCAGAGCCGTGGGCGCTTTGTGTTGCGAGTTTTCGTGTCGGCTTGGAAAATTTGCCATAAAACAGCAGCAACGAAAAGAAAGCACAATGGTAACTATGAAAAAAATAGCAGGAAAAAAAGGCTAGCAGCCAAGGGCTAATGGTGAGTTGGCCAAATAGGCGGCGGACAGTGAACGAATTCGCAGGAAACGCAGAAAACGCAAGGCAACTGTTCAGAGCAGACGAAGCAGGCAGAGATTTGTTGGGACGGGAGGCGTTGAGAGAACAGCTCCATTTATCCACCGCCCAGCTCCAGTCCAAGTTGTGATGTTTGCTTTCCATCTGCCTCTGCACCGGACACACCGCAGCTCAAAGGTAGCAGACCACACAACGACCTTTGTGCCGTGTTGCTTTTGTTTGGCTTTGTTTCTCAGTGCTGTTGTCGGCGCAGCTAATTAAAATTTTTTTAAGTGTAATATGTAGGTAAATTTCAGACCCGTCACATAAATAACTCGTCCAGCACTTTACCTGGGCACATTGCTCCCTTTTTTCTGTTTCTCTTTTTTTTTTATTGCCGCCTGGCTGGCTCGTTGGCTAGCTGGTTGTTTTACACAAATTTTGAGGGACATTAAACGCATTAATATATACAAAAAGGACCTTTTATGATTGTTCAGCCGGCCAGGAATCGCTCAGCACTCAGCTGGCAGCTAGGGGAGCGCTCATTGCCCATAGGGCCATAGATATGAGTACAAGTACAAAAGTATTTTCTTTTGTCGTCGACCCCGGAGGAGGCAAATGACCTTGTGCCGGTCCAGACAGCCAGAATGCGCAGAAGACGCAATTAGCTGCACAACTTCGTCTTAAGATTAATGGCACTTTTTGGCAAGTCCTTTGAGTAGTCGTTGTTGCCTTATTGACTATCGCCCTGGGCTCCCCCCTCTGCACGACTGTCGTGTCAATAAAACGTTTGTTGTTTTGTAAATAAAAATAATAAATGATGTCGCTTGACTTGACTCCGGTGAAAAGTTGCCAAGAAAATGGCAAGTAATTAGGCGCATAAATTTTATGACAACTGAAAATGGCATATTTATTCTTTAATACTCGAATTATATAATATCCGTATTAACTTTGTCAGACAATATTGATTTATATCGATCAATTGATTGGGATTAGCTCAAAAACGACGGAGACTACTTTGCAGGGAGAGAGAAATTAGAATATCCTCGCTTTCACTTAATTTTCGCCCAATTTCAGAAACTTTCCTCTCTCAGCCACTGTAGAATAGTTGGCCACAGTTCCTCGGTTCCTGTGCCCGGCTAAGCAGCAAATTTGATATGTTTTGTGCTTCGAGGCGCATCTGACATGCACATGCAGGCCATGCCGGATAGCTTGCTTGCCCGGCCTTGCTCTCTGTCCCTCCATTTTCCTGGCTGGAAGTCGTCAATTGTCATTGGATGCACGTGTTACCAGGGTTGCCCGTGTTTTGCCTTGGGTCTAATTGCCTGACTAATGGCCAGTCGGGCAAGCGGGAAAGCGGAAAATCGGAAAAGCCGGCAAAGGCACAAAGCCGGAAAGTCAACAAAGCAAAAGGCTAGGCGAATAAACGCATCAAGAGATTAAAAGTTTAAATGGTTTGCCTATAAATGGTTAGGGTCGCGATGTTATCGCCTCTAAAGGTTGCCCATTAATTTGCTTTTGTTGCGCATTTAATTTCAATTGATTGTTGTTACTGTTAAAGGCTGAAAACTCGCTGGCAAAGAAAATTGAGTCGCATTTTGCTGTTGCTGTTGTTGTTGTTGAGAATTTTCTATAATTTTTCGTTGCTGCGCCTGCACATGAACCGCACCGTGGAGCTGAATTGGAAGCCGGGGGCGCTGGGGGTGATGGCGTGGGCGTTCATAAATAATTGCCGCTGACAGTTTGATAAATGAGTTTTCAGCCAAGTTAATGAAACTAAAACACGGCACATGAGTTGCCTCTGCTTGTCAGGCGGCTGTTGGCCAATGTTGTTGCTGTTACGCGCGTTTTTAAATTAAGATAATGCATTGAGCGACGCCACGGTGCGTATGAGTAACGCAATTTCCTGG
The DNA here is from genome assembly GCA_018150835.1 of Drosophila repletoides. Lineage (NCBI taxonomy): Eukaryota > Metazoa > Arthropoda > Insecta > Diptera > Drosophilidae > Drosophila > Drosophila repletoides. Next base: position 7,611,949 of record JAECWQ010000100.1, read on the forward strand.
CCCTGCCAGGCAGCTGCTTTTGCCATTTGCTAGGGGCATGGAGCACGCGGCACGCGGTACGTCGCGCATATATACATACCCCAAGCTGCAAGCTTTTAGCAACAATTTTCAAGCTAATGCGAATGATAAGCGCACATAAAATATTCCCAGCCATTAGCGAGTTGCATTTGCTCATTTTTCAACCAAACCTGCACACAGAAATATTTCACTGGACGACCAGCCCCCCGTTTTAGCCATCCCCATCCCCCCCAGTGCTTTTGGCCAATTGGCAGCTGCTCGCATTCCCAGCTCTCAGACGACTATTTCCATTCGGATAATGACAAAGAGTAACAGCAGTAGCAGTAGTTTTTGGAATAGAGTGCAGAAAAAATAAAAACGACTAAAGGAAAAAATAGAGTGCTCGATTTATGGGGCTTCGTCGTGGCCACACCCCCAGTTTACGTGCGCCCACAAATCCGATTTCATTATGCAAAACGTGCGGCGAATTAAAATTAGATTTAGCACAACGGCAACTTCAATGCAGCCGCCGAAGAAGAAGACACCATTAGCGGGCATACTCTTAGGTCTCTGTGCGTGCTGCAGCAGCAGCAGCAGCAGCGAAGAGGTTGCAACATGCAACATGCAGCAGCAATATATGCATATTTATCCGTCTGTCCGTCTGCCTGTCCTTCTGTATATCTGTCTGCCTGTCTGTCCGTTTGGCAGTTGTAATTTAATGTATGCGCATTTGAGAGATTTGCGCATTATCTATGCCGTTAGTCTGGGAAACCAACGTGGCGTATGCGCAATTTGATGCGATGCTGCCTCGCACTCAAGCCCTTATACGTGTGTTTGCGTGTGCAATGCGTGTGCCACTGATTGGCTTTATACACACACAAACACACACATACACACCCACATGGGTGCGTGTGTATAGATGGGGGTGTATGTCTTCCATAGGCAGTTAATATAATCAGCGCTTGACAAGCAATTTTCTGTCAGGCGTTTCTGTTGCTACTGCTTAGTCTTTCCGGCATTTGTCACTCGACTATGAGTGTGCGTGTGTGTAGGTAGAGGTGTGTGCGTGTGTGTGTGTGTGTTTGGCCGTCACGGCAAATAAGTTGGTGCTGCTTGCTGCTGGGTGCTGCTGTGAGAAGAGGAGAGAGCTCAGTCGTTGCTTGTTTGTCAGGCGACGGCCCTTTTCAGATTTATTATGTTGATGTTGATGTTGATGTTGCTTTGCTGCGTATAATTTGAAATTATGCGCGACAGCAGCAGCACAGCGTATGCTTAACATAATCAAATAACTCGAATAACTCATACGCAGAGTGTACAACGAACAGCAACCAGCAACGGCAGCCTCATATATGTTGCATACTTGGAAGCGCAGCTCATAAGAAACTTCCACGCGAACTGAGTGTGCGCTCAACTTTTCATTATCATAATAATTTCTAGCTGATTTCATTGCTCGCAGCAGCAGCAGCAGCAGCAGCAAAAGAAGCAGCAACTGAAGATAGCGCAACAAGCTGTTTTGGTTGCACGATTGATACGCTCAAGTTGGCTTTTCAATTATGTGCCCATCCTACGTGACTATCGCGCATAATGTGCCTGATATGTTGGCAGTTACCTGCTTTTTTATACCAATACTTCTGCACTACACGTTGGGAAAAGAAAATCTAAAAAAAATGTTTGTATTTTCAGCTAGAAATGTTGGCAGAAGTTTACAAAAAGTCTAAGTTAAAAAAAATCGCTTTAAAACAAAAGAAATTTAATATTTTACGCAATAAACACAGTTCAATCATTAATAAAAAATGTGTTTCTTTATTCAATTATGAAAATTGAATCAGTTCTGACAAAGTCATTGAATTTTGAGGTATAAAAAGGGTATTAACTATGCGTTTGGAAGGTTTTCAAATAAACATTTTTAGAATTTTTAATACGAAGTTTGGTAAAAATTTAAATAAACTAATTTGAAACTAGTTCTGCTTGTCCATTTAATATGAATCCTCGAAAATTGTTTAATAGAATTAAGTGAATAAGTTGAAATAATCAATTATTATCAATAAATTATTAATCCCAAAATAATCTGCAGGAGAAAATATGATAAAAAATATATCTTATATCAGCATCTGCAGGAGAAAATATGATAAAAATTATATTTCATATCAGCATCGGTTGAGTTTTCTTCAATAATAATAGGAGCTTAAGTATGGAAAGGGTATTTTCTAAGGACGTAAATTGCCGACATAAAACCACCTCAGAATTTGTCCTCAATTTGGATCGGATTGAAACGAAAATCCATGGTGCACGTTCAGTTTCAATACAGTTTCGCTACATAGTGAATAAATGAAAGGGTTTCAAGCGAATTGGTCCAGAAACAGTTTGCAGCATTTCTTTTATTTCCATTTGATTACTCAAACATTTAAAAATTAATTCAAATAAACAATAGATTTATATTCGCATTAAATTTTTTGCGAGTGTATTGCATGGGAGGCCCGCACGCCTTTTGATGGCTTCATTTGGGCTTTATTGGCACAGCTGAGGCGCAACTTTAACAGGCCGCAGATCGTGAGGAGTATTTAAAGGTGAGCCTGCCAGCCTGCCAGCCAGCATTTGCCGTGAAAACAAAGCCCGAGCAATGTGGGTTAAAATAAAAATGTAAACAAAAGGTCGCATCGCACACATGGGCATCGTTGGCCTGGCCAACATTTGTATCAAGCACACACATTCCTCTATATATATATATGGAGTAAGCAAACTTTGGGGCAAGCCAAAAGGTGCAGCAACGAAATGAAAAACGTGAAAAGTGCTGCAACAAATGGGTTCAGGTTTGGGTATGGGGGTCTGGGGGTATGGGTAAGGGTTGAGAGGTTCGGGTTCGGGTTCGCATTCGCTTTCGGGTTTGGGTTTAGGCTTAGGGTTATATTTTTTGGGTGTACACGTTTAGGGCACTGGGACAAACCAAAACAAAGTCACCAGAAACGAAATGAATGTGAAACAAACACAAAGCAAGAGAGAATTTCCCCGAGTAAATTTCCCAGCACGAAACGAAAACGAATCGAAACGAAACGAAGCAGAAATGCCGAACCGACGGCAGCAGCAGCAGCAGCAGCAGCAGAAGCAGAGGCTGTGTGAGTGGAAGACGAATTTGGTAGCAAATGTTGTGGCGATTCAGTTAAGATGTGCATTTCCAGCAGTGCGAACGTGTCGCGGGCGCGTCAGCTGGCCAACTAGCCGACAGGCAAGAAGCCAAAACAAAATAATCAAATAACCAAAACAGGCAACAGTTTACCAATTACCAAAGTGAATCGAGCATTCAATCGCAAAGTAAACAAATCAAAACCAAATAAAACGGAACAGAAACAAAATACAATTTGTTGATAGATACTCGTTTATTGACCAAGAATTAAATTTTGGATTTTTTTATAAATAATGTGGCAGTTGTAAGCAGCAACAGCAACAGCAACAGCAACGAGAGCAGCGGCAGCGGACGTTATGTGAATGTGCCACCAGATCGATCAGCGCCAGTTCGATGAGATCTAGATCCAGATCGAGATTTAGATTATGGGGTTCATCTGCCTTGTCAAGCGGAGGCAATGGAGTCCCAGTTGTAAATAGTCGTCAATATTAGCGGGCAGTATTTTCTATTGTATATCTGTTTTTGTGATGCTCTCTCTAGCCGTATCCGTATCTGTATCTGTATCCGTATCTGTATCTGTAAATGTATCTGTATTTGTATGTCGTTGTCGTTCTCGTTGTCGGTTTGTGTTTTATTCAACAAATTAAAAAACAAAAGTAAAAGATAATAATTAATTAATTATAAAAGTCTCGCGACCAGCAGAGACACAAGTTTCGGTGCAAAACGGGTAAAAAACACAAAAAAAAAAAAAACATAATCGAATTATTGCAAATCGCAAAACTATGCTAGGCACTAGAGATAAATTATTAGAATTAATTGGGTGTTGAAGCTGATACACTGAACACAATACAAAACAATAACCAGAAATAAAGGCAACAGTAAAAGGCGGCCGCATTTTCTAAATTTAATTATAAATATTCAAAGCGAATTGAACGCGTCAGCTTGGGACCAATCAAACGTTAGACAAAGATAGAATCTCTCAACTGAAAAAGAAAGAAACAGAAAGAAGGAAAACAACAACAACAACAACCAGAAGAAGCAGAGGAACCATCAGACAGCAATAACATGGACTACGCCAAGGTGGAGGCCAGCATCAATACGGGCAACATCAGCACCGATGATTTTCTAGCGGTTTTTAGCAGCGCCACAACGACGACAACAACATCGCCCCACGTTGTCGCTGCCACCCTCAATCCGCCCCTGGTCACCGTCGATGGACAGCTGCAGCTGCCGAATCTGCTGGAGCTGCCATCGCCAGTGAATGACACAATCTATTTGTTGAATGGCAGCAGCTTCTACAACAGCAGCCTGCAGCTGGCGGGCAGTTATTATAATCAGAGTACCACCGGCAATCTGAGCAGTGGATTGGGTCTGTTGGGCAACAATAGCAATGCGACGGAACTGCACTGGGATGGCCGCTATCCCAGCGGTTATACGTTGACGCATATTGTGATCGCCTCGATTATAGTCACCATATTAATGATCATTATTGTTGTGGGCAATATGCTGGTGATCATTGCCATTGCCACGGAGAAATCATTGAAGAATATACAGAATTGGTTCATTGCCTCGCTGGCTGTGGCTGATTTCTTTTTGGGCCTCATCATAATGCCCTTCTCGCTGGCCAACGAGCTAATGGGCTATTGGATCTTTGGCAGCTGGTGGTGTGACATACACTCGGCCATGGATGTACTCCTATGCACTGCATCGATTATGAATCTTTGTCTCATCTCGCTGGATCGCTACTGGAGCATCACCAAGGCCGTTGACTATTTAAAATCGCGTACACCCGCCCGTGCCGCTGTCATGATCACAGCGGTGTGGATTATGTCCGCACTCATCTGCATTCCACCGCTGCTCGGCTGGAAGGTCAAGATGCCTGAGGGTTCGTTGCCAAAGTGTGAGGTAAGTGCAGCCACACAAACCACTTTGAAATTGACGCCAATTGTCGGCAATTGACGGCATACCAGCCCCCCAGTCCCCAGTCCCCAGCCCCTCCAGCCCCTCCAGCCTCTTCAGCCCGCACCCAACCCATTTGGCGTATTTGCAAACAATAAAGCGCTTCAGTTGAATATATGCAAAATTCAAAAAGCTCGGGCCCCTATGCAAATTTCTACACTCAAAGAAAAGAACACAACATTTATAATTATAATTTTCTTAAACTAAACACAAATTTATCTTAAATTGTAAAGAATTCTTCTATTTTATGGGTTTAATAACAATTACAAAAATGAGTTGCAAAAACTATCTTTAGGATTGCAACTTAGCAGCTCTATTCTGACCTTGATTAGAGTTAGATTAAGATTTAATATAAACCAGGCTAAAACAAAGGGGTATCTTAAACTCATATGCTTAATCCTAATCTCATTTTCGATTTTGGTTCAAGCAAATGCGGTTTGAGCTGTGACTTTGGTTCGAACTTTGATGAACATCAATCTTTGCTCAAACATTTACTTTCATTCAATGAAATGAATGAAAGAAGAGATATTCGAGCAAAGTCCTTTACACTGACTCTTAGCTTAGAAAAGTTTGATTCTATCTAAAAGAAATGTTTAAGTCCTTTTAGTACATTCCGAAGCGGAAAACTTGACTGTGATTCAACTTTAATTTTGACAATAAATATTCTGTATTTCCATAATATAAATATATATCTTAAATTATGATTAATCGAGATGCGAGCCAAAAATTTAGCTGTGGGAATGTGAAAAACTAGATTTGCGAAGAGAAACCTTGGCACGAAATCTGGGAATAAAAACAAGCAAATATTTCTAAATTTAAAGAATTTAAATTATTGGCTTTGTACAATTTAAAATCGATTTAATTTGTTTTTTCTGCTGTTTCATTTAAAGTACTCTCCCCGCTCTTTTAAACCCTCTGTTAAACAATTTTTAGATATTTTTTACTACAATATTCTTGATCTTTTCTTCGAGTGTATTCCTCATCTCCGGGCTGCCACTTGCCAGTTGCCCGTTGCCCATTGCCAGCGCAATTGTCGGCCCATTTTGGTTCGCATTGTTATTGGATCTCTCTGGCAAATGCCGCGCCGCGCCTCGACGCTTCGCGTCGCAAAGTCACGCAGCGAATAAGCCCACAAATATTTATGTATATGAGTTAAGTATTAGTGTGTGTGTGTTGGGTGTGTGTGTGTGTGTGGGTGTATCTATGTGTGTTTCTAATTTGCCTCCCACTAAATAACATGAAGCCTGTCCCAAAAACTAGGCAATAACCCATCAAGATATGCGTATTATAATGCGGGTCCGGGGTCCGGAGTATCTCGTATCTCTGCTGCTGCCACTGCCTCTGCCTCTGCCTCTGACTCTGCGTGTCTCTGGCAGTCGTTGTCTAAGTAAATTCGTGCATACATTTACATTTTTGGGAAGGCTTCACATATATTTACCCACATTATGAATGTGTTGCGCCCTTTCGTAACAAGCTGGCTGGAAAATTCACAAGGGAGATTCCTTGACAGCGGCAACATGGCCAACGTGCTACAAGGCACGAATTTTGCAGCCAGCCAACCAGCCACTCGATGTTCCATTTGAAAATGCTTTAAATTTTTGCCACAAGTAGAATATATATCTATATATTGGTTGGGCAGGGCAGGGCAGAGCAGGGCGGGGCGGGGAGTGGAATGAACACACTATCGTCAGGCAGTCAGTCACGCAGACATCGAGTTGGTCCAGCTGAGAGCTGCCGGGCGCAGCATTCAATCAATGTGTCAGTGACTGATTGACTGACGGCCTCAGCTCCACACACGCCGTCCCAGGCACTATGCAACTCTAGACTAAAAAATCAAAATCAAAAAAAAAAAAGGAAATGTTTCAAGCAAAACTTCAATTGCAGCATCAAAATACGAGTATTAAATTCGAATCGCCTTCAGGCTGCTTTAAATAAATTTCAATTAAATATGCATCCTCCACATATGTTGCCCTCTATGGTCGAGATAAACCGCAGTATTATTTATTGCAATTCCCGATAAATACGCCACAATGAACATCTCAAAATATCCTGCTGTATCGCTCGATCTACAGAATTTTTATTAATTTTTTTATCGAGTCTCCTCTCTCTTTGCAACGCAATGAATAATAAAGAAAACAGAAACAAAAAAAAGAGAAGGGAAACATAATAAATAAATAACAAAAATTATAATTTCGTGGAGGGGAAAAAAATAAAACAAAAAATGAAATCTTCGGCATGCCAAAGACATTGATACTCTTACAGAATATGTAATAGAAAATAGAGAGAAATATGAAAGATTTAAAGAACTTAAATATATCGATTCTTATGGCTATATAATCGATTAATTATCATCTAATTTTTATAGGAAAATATAGCTTTAGATTCATAAATAAAACAATCATTTAATTCAGATGCGATTTCCTGGAGAACTTAGTTAGATTTGATAGACAGACTGAAGGACCTACAGTCAGACATCAACTCAGTTGATCAGCATTATAAATTCCTTCTTTTTAAGGTATTACAAAATTCAAGTGAATTTCATAATACCCTATGTAAGGGTATATGGAATAGATGCGAATGCTTACGTAAGTTTGCCATTCAAATTAACCTTGAGACAATAAAACCAGCTCATTTGAGTGGACCGACGGACAGTGGACAGTGAACAGGGGTATTAGTGGAAGGCGGCGCTGTTATTTACCGAACCGGAACGGGAACGGGAGCAAGAGTTGGGCTCCGGGCGCCGGCAAATGCGACACATTAATCAAGACTAAGTGGCCAGGATAACGTGCAGCCAACTGCTGGTAGCTCCAAAGGTCAGTTAGTTGGACAGCAGTCTTTTTCCATTCCATTTTTTTGCTGTGTCCAGAGATATGTTTTAAATTGAAGAGCTACAGAAAGATACTTCCAGCAAATCGAACTAGTGCTTCAATAGATCAAATCCAAAAAAAGATATGCAAATGTATCCTATGAATACATATTAAAAATCATCGTTCCTTGCAAATATGCAGATTTTTAACTACAACAAACTCATCTCAGATAAAAGAATATGCTTAAAAAAATGCGTTAGTATTTCCTGAGATATGAGATTTATCGATTAGTCTATCGGAACAGACACAAATGCAAATAAATATTTATTTTATTTATAATAAAAAAGCTTATCACAAATAAGTTAGGCAATGTCTTGCTTCAAATTAAATTTATTTCATGGAATTTATAGATTTATTTTTAAATAGTAGAAGAACACTTTCTAAATATATAAATATTTTATTTATTTTATTTTAAAATCTTATCAATTAAAAGGAAAAATAAAATGCAGTAAATGTGAATTTATTACATGTGTAATTTATATACCCTTTCGTAGAGTATTAAAGCTTGGCCATGAAATGTGTAATGCATTGAAGGAGCCATCTCCGACGACGGGACGAGTTGATATAGACATGTCCGTCTGTCTGTCTAACCGTCTGTCCGTCTTATCTTCAACTCCATAAAATATATATTTACATTATTAATCGGTTCAAAAGTTTTTGCATAAAAAACCTTTTTATTTTTAATGATATTCTTATGAAACTTACAAGTTATTTGCAGGAGTTTTTTTTTACTAATTCTTGGCTAAAAATGAATGAGATTGGCTGCCAAACTGTAGGTTAAAATAAATAAATTTAATAACAATTTTCAAATGCCTATTCCACTGTGCGAGGGTATCTAATCTTCGATGCGACGGAGAAAGCTATATTAAGTTGTTTGTGTAAAACAAGTGTCAAATTGTTGCCCAACTATTTAAATCATTCATTCGTGACTGAAAAGTAAAAATAAAACTCAAAATTTAATGCATAAATAACAGTCAAGAATATGAATATTATACATCATATTTTATGTTCCTTTATTATTTATTTCAAAATATAAAATCTTTTATAATTAATATTCAATATCAAATTGGAAGAAAAAAACTGTGAGCTGTGCAGAAAGTATACAGAATTTTATAATAAATCTTTCTATTTTTAGTTGACGATTCGCAATAAATTTTGAACAGAATAAAAAATCATGCATAAATCATAAATGTAATCACATAAAAAATGATGAATAAATAAAATTGTCAACATAAAAACTTAAAGGGCAGGGCTTAAAGGTATTGGTTGATGTATTCTATGCCAAAGCAAACCGAAACCGAAACGGAAACCGAACCCTCCTCCAGACTGTCATATACAGAGAACAGCAATTAGTAGCATAGTCGTTATAACCCCCTAATAAATGGCAACAAAATGTCGCGCCAGACCGCCAAACCGAACCGCAAAACCAATCAGCTAACCAGCAGCCCGATGCGAACCCTGCCCCTGCCGTCCATTTCCCCACTGCCGTCTACAGTCTGCAGTCTCCAGTCCCTTGGCTGTGTCCTGGTTTCAATTGCCGTAGAAGACGCAGGCCATCATTAAAAATGCCGCCCAACGAACAGGCAAACAATAGGGTTGGCACAATTTCCAAAAAGAAAACGCCTTCAAGCGATGTGTGGAGGAGCTGTCAGAGTGGGAGCTGGGAAGGGGCCGCTAAAGTAAGCTCCCAATTTGCAAGCGAATCGAACAGCACACACAGTCAACTACAAGTGTATATTTACACACACACACACACACACACATATACATCGCCCCTTTTATGTGGGCATGGCCTGGCCTGAACATTTTAATTATGACACCATGTTGACATGTTTAAAATTGTTGTACGCTGTCGGCGGCGATGTTGTTGACATTCGCAGCACATTGAACCGCAACACCAGCCGCAGAGACAGAGACAGAGAAAATGAGAGACGAAGAGACGGAGAGAGAGAGAGAGACAAAGGAGGACCACGCCCTGTCGCTAATTTGACACTTGCCTGTCGCATTTAATTAATAAAATCACATTTTAGAGAATTATGTCGTTGATTTTGGTTCCAGCTAGCTAGAGCAGCCCCATCCCCCTGTCCCCTTGGCGAACAGACTACGCCTATGGCCGAAAGAAGGGAGGCCAAGTTTTTTGGGGAGGGGGACGCTTTGTAAACTATGTGACAGACGCATTTAATTGGCAGCCAGCTGATGAGGCAACTGCTGAAAGTTTTCACACTCGAAATGTTTCCAGCGCTGATTAATGCAAAGTTGCCGCTGCTTTTATGCGGCATTTGCCTAATGAGGTGTTGCCAATTACCTCTGTGTGTGCGTGTGTGTGTGTGTGTGTGTATCTCTTTGTGTGTGCATGTGTGTTGTGCGTGTATGTGTGTTAGCCCGCTGCGGTTTTCTGTGTTATTTTTAGCAGTCGCAGTGCCTAATGAATCCCGCAGCGCTGATGGTCCACAAAATCAGTTGGCATTGTTCGTGAGCGATTTAATGATTTGAAATTTACTCTGGCAATACAAGAATTTCCATGGACAAAGCATTATTATTAGGTACATAATTTAGTGTATTATTCGCTCTAAATGTAAACAAACCCTCAACAAATCCTTAAGCAGCTCCTTTTTCTGTTTATTGCCTTCGCCCCAGCCACGCCGCAGGGTCACTGGCATACACAAAAGAAAAGACCTTACTTACTTATTGTAATCCGTAAGGGGAGGAGGGCTCCATACACTTTATTACAATATTAATCGAATATTATATGCCATTTTCTTTTGCGGTCAACTGCTGCTTAAAGTTGTTGCCCCTAAAAAAAAAAGGTAATAGTATGAGTGGAATATTCCCAAAAGGCATAACCACGGACTGTCGCCTCAAAGTTAAATGTGAAACATCAAAAGGTGGCCAAAACAACGCTGCGTATGTGTAATGTCACGCCCACACAATATAATGACTTAAGTCGTCGCCTAAGTAGCTCATTAGCGTCGTTTTAGCCCGGCTATGTTATGGTACTTTAAAAATAAAAAAAAAGAAGAAAAATAGAAAGAGAAACGAAGTGAAAAGAGCGGCATTCATGTCAGCCCTGGCTCGTCGTTCGTCCTCTGTCGTCCTGTTGGCCAGCGGCAGCTGCAAGAGCTTTAAGTTGACATTCAGCTGCTGCTGTGGCTGCTGCCTGGGCCCAAGGCCTGCGAGAAGCAAAATATCAAAAGTGGACGGACGGACGGACGGCTGGCAGACTTTTGAAATTTTCTCATTATTTTGCAGTACGTGTGAGTGGCATTTCAGTAAGCATATACAGCATCAGAGTATGCGTACGAATGTGTGTTTGTAATTTTGGTTAGGTCTTTGTTACATTTCATACACTTGACTGGCTTTGCTTAAAGTCTGTGTCCTTGTTATTATTCTTGCTGTACTTATTCCTATGTATTCGTGTATGTATTTGCCCTCAAATTGCGTCTCTTTGTGAGCCTTTTTCGTTAGCTAGAAAATTTTACATTTTTCCAAGTAATACCCAAAAAAGGAGAGCGAGAGAAACTAATGGGCTAAGCCCTTTGGCATGCCTAGCCAGAAAAAAGGATATGCCGCTGTGCAGAGTATTTTTGTCGGCCATTACCGACTTGACGGCTCTTAAGATCATAATCAGCGGCATTTATTTTCAATCACATTGTGGCAATTCTCTGCCTTCCCGCTCCTTTTTGACGCATTGAACTGCGTTATTACATCCTTGATTTGTTTATAACAGGAAATTGTTAAAGAAAATGTATGCCAGCCATGAACCAAAGCAAACCAAAAAAAAAATAATAAACGAATATAATCAAAAATCAACAAAATCAAATAACACGCATACGCCGCGTTGTCTCCCAGCCTCCGCGCTTAAATCGTTTGCTAATTTCCGCTCTCCGCCACGGGTTTAGCTATAGATATATGATATATATATATATATGTATGGCACAGAGCAGGAAAGGAAGGGAAACATATTTATTTTAAATGTTCACTTACCGCTTTACACTCACCCATAGCAGTCTATGCACATGCTTTGGCATTTGGTGGCGGGTTTAATGCGTAGCATAGGCAAATATTGACATTTCAGCTTATGGAGCACGCACCACTAACAGACGCTTGCCATTTTGGCCAGGCTCATACTCGCACCCTGGCAGGCAATCCGCATGCTTAAATTAAATTACTGAGCAATTCTTTCCGGCTGCTTTCGGCCCTTTATTGCCAGCCTCTGTTCTGGCATTGTTCTGGTGAGTGGCCCACGTAGCATGCTCGTCTATACTTGTACCACTCTATACAATTTGCGGTTGTTCTTCCTTCCTTTTAGTCAACTTAAACTTCATTTGGACTACCCATTCTTCCATTACCCTCCTCTCTCCCTTCCCTCATTCCGCTGCAGCTGTGTCATGATTGTCGCCCATTTTGCCAATGGCTTCTTTCCATTTCCCTGGGTGGAATTTTTTGTGCTTCTCTGTCGATTTGATTAAAATAAAGCAAAGTTTCTAAGCTCGGATTAGTGTCAGAATTTGTTGGCGCGCCAAAGTCAGTCGCTTGTTTGGCTTTCTTTCCGGGTCTACACAGGTCTACACAGGCCCGGGCCCAGTCCTGAGGGCTCCTCCTGCTTAAGCGTATGTATATATATATTCTCCCAGCTTCCAGCAGTTCTTCAAGAGATTGCCAAAGTTAAAGTCGCGTTTATTGCTCATAGAATTTGCATTGCATGCCCCGTGGCTGTCTGTAAAGTTTTTTATTGCATTCCTTCAACTGCCTGCAGCCCGCAAGAAAATGGCATTCTTTGCCATACTCCTCATCCTGCACATCCTTCACTCATCAGAGCCAACACATACGAGTATCTACTCGTATATAGCCTTGAGCGTGGAACGAAGAGCGCAGAGCGTAGAGACAAGACGCCAAGTCTGCGGGCCGTTATTCATTTTTTTTTTGCTGGTTCGTTGTTATACTCCTTATCGCACACAGAAAAAGTATTCAAGTTTACCACTGATATACACGCAAGGAGCAAATATACTGTTAGCCAGAAGAAGCGAGGAATGCAACTTTATATGGGCTGATGTCATCTCGTATGAAGAATAATTTCTTTGCAAAAGTTTAGCATCATTTTTCGTGGTTCGTGGCCCGATTTCGAAGACTCCTGCGAAAAGCGCCTGAAAATTTCGCACGCGTATTAACTTTCACTTGCCAGGCAACATAAACAAGCTTATGGCAACAACAACAGCAACAGAAACAGCAATAGCAACAGCAACAGAAACAACAACAGCTACAAAACGCAACAAAGGCCATTGAAAATTGAAACAGATTTGAAATTTATGAGCTCGCGCGCTCTCACATTTCGCCTCGTCTACGGCCTCGCAGAGAGTTGGCCAAAGTAAATTAAAGTTGGCAAACAAATGCGACCAAAAAAAATATATATTTTTAAGAAAAGCAGCTCAAATATATAAATCTTATTTGCTAGACCTTAAAATACCCTGTACGCCCAGAAAAAAATAAAACAAAACAATTTCTTTATGTTTGCAAATAAACAATTTTTATCGGGGTTTGTTTTTAATTTTATGATATTTTTTTAAACACCATTTAATTTAATAATTTTTCTTTCTCAAATAAAGAAATAACTTCTGTTGGATTCTATATAAAATTTGTAGGGGAATACTTCACAATATTCTTGAAAAAATAGTCCAAAAATTGTTCCAAGTTTTTTGAGGCGAACTTTCAATTCTGGGCTAGTCGCTTCACGGCTCCTTTGAGTTTTAAAACTGTTTCAGGATCTGCATTCAGTTCTGGTATAAATTAATTTTTTATTTTCTGCAAAAATTCCAATTTAATGTAAATTCTTTGCTAAAGTTTTTGTGTGTTGGCTTAAAACAAAAAGAAGCAAAAAAAAAAGAGAACAGGAAAAAAATCAATTTTAATACGACTTAAAATAATTCAAGGCCAAAAAGTCAGAGTTGGCCGCCAGCTCAAGAGTTGAACAGTTAATTTATTGCAAATTCCCGAAAAGTGGGTAAAAGTCAACTGGCGCCTAATTGGCAAAACAAGCGGAAAATCGCAAATTAAATTGAAAATGCACGTACCAAGTCAAAGAGAGAGCGTCTAAGCCCGGTCACTTTGCGTTCTCTCTTTCAGTGTCTTGATTTCTTATTGTGATACTTTTATACGCTTATTCGCTTGGCACTGCTTCCTGCACAGAGACAAATAATAAAAATTGCGTATACGCCCCGCAGCTGCCCTGTGATTTGCCATTGTAGGAAATCAAATAAAATATTTCTCAGCCACAACAGTATTCAGTTTTTACTACCAGGCGCCCAGGCAGCAGCAATTTGAGTCTGAGGTTTCCTTTGGGCGTTTGCCAGCAATTTGTGGCCGCCCCGCGAGCCGGAGCTTGTTTTGGCGGGATCCTCAATTAAAGACAGTTTGTTGTGCTTAATGATGGAATTAAACACCCACACGAGCAGCCCCATCAAATGGCTGACTCTGACTCTAGACTGACTCCCTATGCACTCATAATTCTTGAACGAAATTCCAAAAAATTTTCGACATTTATGGCAACATTTGCATATATGAACACCATAAATTAACCCCACATGCGCCGCTGCCAGCCAACCATTCGACCATAAACGACAAGCGTTGCCATTATTGTTGTTGCTGCTGCTGCTGCTGCCGCTGTTGTTGTTGTTGCTGTCATAACAATGTCAAAACTTAAATATTGACAATGCCATCGACATTGACGCCATCGCCATCGCCATCGCCGTCGCCATCGCCGTGCGCTGCTTTTATAGCCACGCATAATTTTTCGATATTTTCACTTGTGCCAAAGTCAGAGATTTTGAGAACCCTTTTTACACGGCACAACTTTTTGCTCAGCTTTTATGTGCAAATTGCGCGCAGTAAATAAAAATAAATGAGTATGAAAATTTTTACTTCTATCAGCAATATTTTTATTTGCCAGCTCGAACCCGAACCAAAGCCAATCCGAACCGAACTGAACCAACACACACACAACACATGCTTCCCACTGTAATAATCGTAATGAATGGCTTATCACGCCAGCTGGCATTGTCAACGATTTGCCACCGCCTGTGCCTTTGTTGGTTCGATATACTTTTATATAAAGGAGTGTATAGGGTATATAATAAGGAGCTGGGCGAGAGCATCTTGTGAATCACAGGAAATGGTTAATAAATGAAAGAGTTATGCAGTCGGAGAAGGCGGCTCGACGGCTCGAAGGCTCGACGGATCAACGGCTCTGGCAGACGTTGCGTCTGTCTCTCTGGCTGCACGATTTCACAATCAAATGAAATTTAGCCATACAATTTAATGCGTTATTCGCAGTAAACTGACTGTGTGTGCCCCTTTCACGACGTATCGTAAGGCATTTATATATATATTGATTTACTCAGACCCTAAAAAAAGGGAAGAAAGGAAGCGAGTGATAGATAATTGCCTGGCGACAGCCGCACACACATGAGACCCGTCACCATATGGAGATTTATAGCTGCTGCTGCTGCCACTGCTGCTGTTGTTATTCTCAAGTCAAATAACAATTTCGACTTTCATTAAATTCAACTCTAAGCCCCGCTTTAAGGCGCACAATATACACTCGGTAAATACAGAAAAAAATTGGGTCTGAGTCTGGGCCTGGGCTGCGGTACTTTGTCGCATAAACATAAACACCTTAAAATTCCGCGACTAAGCAAAACAAAAAAGAAAACAGAAAAAAAAAAAATGCCATAGCCATTTGATACGCTCACAAGGAAAGGTATGCTGCTTGCAGCATGCGGCTTGCAACAATCAAATTTTATATAAATTGTTATATTATTTGTATTTAGCTCTGTAGGAGTTGCTTGACTCAATATAGAGAAGAGCCTCACTAGAGAATACTCCCAATTCATCTGTGAGAAAGTATTTAGCTGCCTTTTAAAGAACAGTAGCTGAAAATGATTGAATAGCTTTGAAGCACAGTGGTACAAAGCAGTCAAGACTGTAAGCAATTATTAAAATTAGAAAGAAACCTGAGAATTGACGTAATAAATTGTAGAATTCAAAGAGAGAGAAAGTAATTAAATAACAAGCTTGTTTGATTGGAGAGGAGAAACAGTTGCTAGTAATTTAATTAAAAAGGCAAGAAGAATCAGGAGATGACGTTTCAATAAGATAAACACTAATTGACCCCTACGCAAGTCGATATTTGATATATCCAACAAACAATAAATGATTAATATAAAAATAAACAAAATCAACAAAAAGAACATGTTGATTGACGTTTTGAGATTAATAAAAACGAGGAAAAAATGCGCCAACATAATGATTAACGAGGGCTGATAAGTAAAATGTGGGAAAAAACAGTTCAGAGGGGGCAAATAGGTTAAAAAAAGAGGTATTAGAAATAGAGCTAAATTTTCAAGCAATTTCATTAAAAAGTAAAGAAATGAACAGAAAAGTTAAGAGGTCTACTCATATAGTGCTGCTGTAAACAAACCCATAGAATAATGTTTTCATTCATTATTATATTTCCTTTTACGATTCTGAGCAACATATTTATATTCACATTTTTGTTGTAAGAGTATTAAAGCTTCTTTTTTGTCGCTTGTTGGCCAAGTTTTGTCTTTTGTTTTCGTGCTGTTCCTGTTCCTGTTCCTTGCAGGCGGCATAATCCATTTTAAATAAAATTCCAAATGAACAGACACAAAAATGAAGGGAGCCGAAAAACGGAGGAGAACTGAAAACCTGCGCTATCCATGCGCTTCCTTTGTTGTTGTGGCGTCCGTTGCCTTTTTCTGCTCCGGATCGGAGAGGCAAACACACTTAAAACATGAGCACGAAAAACATTTACATAAAATCGTCTTAACGCATTTGCCGCCTCATCGTCGACAGCATCTACGGCTTTGCTTACGGCCAGAGGACCGTGGACTGAGGACTGACGACGATGCGCCTTTGGGCCAAATAAATTACACGAAGTGTCGTTTGGCCCGTTCTGTGGGCTCTTTCATGGCAATTTAATATGCCCAACAAACAAAAAAAAAAGTAGAAAAAATTGTAACAAACAGTAGAGAAAAGAGGCAAGCAGCGACAATTCGCGTATAGATGAATTAAATGGGCGTGGCTTTAACTGGGCGCACTCAACGCGGCTCTCTTAGCCCTTTTGACTAATAGCCAACTAATTGCATTTGCAGCTGGTTAAACACTCAATGCAGTGATAACTTTTAATTTGCATATAATTTGAATTCATTGCACTCAAATCTCTGCTCCTTTTCTCTCTCTCTCTCTCTCTCTCTGATCAGAGGAGAAAGCTTTATTAGCATTGCCAGGGAAGAAGAGTTAAACTTCACATGTGGGCCACTTAATTGAATTTTATTTTCAAATGCATTGCGTAAATAAATTTCGCTGCTTGTTTTTAGTTTGCTGCGCATGGGGAAAACTTTTAAATCACATTTGCAGTTGGGCTAACTGGCAATTGGCAGTTGCTCGGGTTGCTGGCGGGAGAGGGAGAGTATCCTCTGACCATGTTTAATACTCAAGAGAAATCAAAAAATACACAAAAAATAATAAAACTTTACAAATTAAATGGACAAGGGAGCAGCTCAGAGACTGGAACTGGGAGCTGGGAACTGGGATCAGGGATTGGGACTGGGACTGGGCGTCGCTCGTGTATTATTAAGTGAAGTGAGCAACAAATTTAATTTAGCAGCACATGAGAGAATCAGCTTTGCAGGATAAACAACTTTTTGAATAACAGCCAGAACCTTTACAGATTTGATGCAGCTTCTTCGTTTATGGCTTGTAATTATGTAAAAGTTTTTGTTGTTTCTCGTTCAATCCGCGCAATTTTATGCTCCTACACAGAGAGAAAAAGTTGACTGGGAAATGCTTATTTCATTTGGCTAGAATCAAGCTAAAAATACTCGTTTCAAGATTGATATTTTAGGAATGAGAGTCAAGTTTTAATTGCTATGTTTTAACCAGAAACGAGCATGTTTTGCGAATGGAACAGCCTCGAATCAAGCGTAAGATTAATGATTGACTTATTCTAGCTTCAGCGGAGATCGATTATGCTCCTAATGGATGAGTATTATTCCAATGCAGGCGCAAAATATTAAAGACTTTGTTACTCTCCATTAAAGACCGATCAGAGCAGCGTTTTTCTCTCTGTGTGTGGGTCAGTCAGTCAGCAAGTCCCTAAGGGTCAATTTTAATTACGTTCATTTGGAGCCGGAAACAAGATGGGAAATACGAGTAAAATAAAAAATAATAAAAGTTTTTTGACAGGCGCCAACGAAGTGAAAATTGCTCTGGCATAATTGAAAGCGCTTTTGAGCTAAAAGCCACGCTCAAATTGGGTTCTTTGCCTGGCATTTTGGGTGCATAATTAAAAATACATTGACATTTAATGGCACGTCGTGTTATAAATATTCAGTATTCAGTTTTCCATTTTTTTCATCCGCTTCTTTTTTTGCTTTGCTTTTGTATATTTGTTCTCCATTTTTTTGGTGTTGTTCTTGTTGTTTTTCTTATTTGTGTGTGTTTCATCCTTTATTGTTAGTCGGCTCAAAGTCATTTTGAAATTCCGCTGGCATATTTGGCCGCTGGGTAAGCCTTTGACATGCCATGGAGACCTTAGAGCGGAGCCTTCTAGCCGTGCTCAACAGCCGCTGCATACTTTGCGGCATTTCGAAATGCCGCCAAGCCAACGTGGCGCATACTTAACAATTCATTTGCAAAATTCCTTTTTATTTTGCATGCCAAAGCAGCGATCCCAGCTCGCTCCTCCTCTAGCTGCCAGTCGCTTTTACACACTCCGCCAGTCAGCCAGCCAGTATAATCATCAATCATCATAATTGAAGTACTTCGACGCACACATTGCGCATACGACTCGTCGCTCGTCGCCCGTCGCCTGTCGTTGCCCGCTGCCTGCGTTGAGTGACTCATTTTCACAAATGAAGCGCACTCTGCAGGCAGCGTTCACTTTAATGTTGTCATAAAAGCAGAAGCTGCCTGCCTTCAGCTGACTTGTCTTTCATTAGCACCTCTCAAAGGGCACACTTGGAGCTGTCATAGGAATCCTAGTCACCGTTCGTTTCCATATACTTTCACCGCTCATTTGGCTTTCAAATTGTCTGTCTGTCCGTCTGTCGGTCTGTCGGTCTGTCTGAATATTTCCATTTGCTTTTATATATTTTTATTACAACATTTGCTGAGTCTTTTTTGATGATTTACCCTTGGCAGAAACAATGCGCATCAACGCTTCAAAATGCATTACTCGACTCACAATTGTCCTTGAAGCCTTCGAAGTTGCCAAAGTTTCGCCCAGAACAAAGTTGAGACCGCGATAAATCCCATTTTCGCTTTGCTCGCTTATGGAATAATATCCTTTCGTATTGCTGCCACGCCCCCCGCCTCTGTTGGCAGCATTTGAGGCATTTTTATTTCATTTGGCTTTATGAAATTAGTAAACGGCGAGCTCATTGTTGTTATTTTTGCTTTAAGGAATTCCTTTCCATTTTTGCCACCCCTAGGAAAGAGGACTAGAAATAAATGTTAAAAATATGATTTGATATTATGGCCAGGCACGCCCCAAAGACAAATGGACGGAAATACGGAAATGCGTCAGTCCAGAGACCAACGTCCACAGGCAGCTGCCATGTAGCTTTGGCATTTGTTATCCTTTTTATGAATTCGAGCATGCAATGAGGATACTCGTATTGTAAGCCACAAAACCAACAACAATAACAGCCGGAAACACACAGACAGCTACACAAAATTATGTGTTGAACGCTATTTGAATTTTGATTGCAGAAAAAGGAGGCTAAAAAGTGCAACTGAAACGGATAGGGATAGGCATTCTCTTTGCTGTTTTCTTTTTTTTTCTTGAATGGTTCAAGTGCTATGATTTGCCTGGAACAGGATATATCTAAACGTTGGCTAATTTAGGTAGCATCAGGGCAGCAGCCACGTGTTTTTCATCTGGTAAATCATAAAAGGAATAGTCGAGTAGACGAGCAGCAAAGCCATAAGGACTTACACACACTCAGAGCACTGCGGTAAGTGGGCCACAAATGGCAGCTGCCTAACAATGGCTTGTACCAGTGCTAGCATAAAGGAAAAGAAAAGAAAAGCAAAGAGAGAAATATAAGCAAAAACTAACTACACTTTGGCATGGAAATGAAACAGCTACAGCTTAAGTGGTCGCCGCCGTGAAGTGAAAGCCAACCTCGACCCAAAGAGCAGAACCAGGGAGCAAAGTACCGAAAGGCAGCCGCAGGAAATTCGCTGTGAAAATGGAGTCAGTCAGGCGCAAGTCAGACAACGCAGGCTGAGTGTGTGTGGCACAGCTGGTAGCCCTGGGCCCTTCTATTCCTCCTCCTACACTCCCACCTCTCTCTCTCTCCCTCTTCTGCTCATCCTGTACCTTTTCCTGTCCGGCATGCTCTGCTCTCGGATTGTGACCGCATTGCCGGCGTATGCTGCATGTCAAGCTCAGTAGCTGATCATAAACTTACCAACACACACTTATACACGCACTCACACACACTCGCACACGCACACACACATAGGCAAATAAATAACACAACGCAAGAAAAGCCAAAAGCCCCCGCGCCACTTTTGCACTTTCCAGCTCCCCTTTTAGCACGAAACACTCATCCAGCAAGCAGAAGACACAACATATCATTTGTTGCCAGTTGCCGTCTGTCTGTCTGTCTATTCCTTTGTTTGTTTCCCCCCCGCCACTATATGTGCTTATGCTTTGCTACCCTGTAAAAGACCAAGGGAGAGGGTATTGTTTCTAGTCATAAGCCGAGAATATTTTTGTTTATTTAACAATTTTAATACTATTTAAAAAACGACCTTCTCTATGACTCAAACTAAAACTGTATAAGCTCACTTTTATATTGTTTTAGAGGGTATTATATAAAAGTCGGGGAATGTATAAAATATATATGATATCAAGATAAGAAGCTAAAGTATTTGTTCTTTAGTAGTAGAATTGCTTGGAAGATCTACTGCTATATGAAGCTACTGCTATTCATAATCAGACTATATATCGCATCTTTAGCTGTTATTAGGGAGTATAATTTGAATATTGAGTTGTGTAGGAATAATTGAGCTTGAAATACAAAGAAGAAGCTAAACTATTTGTTCTTTAGTAGTAGAATTTGTTGGAAGATCTACTACTAAATATGAAAGAAGGGGAAATTAGTAGTAGAAAGTTTCAATATCAGTCTATATAGCTGTTATTACGTTGTATAATTCGAATATTGAGTTGCTGTATGAACAATTAGTCTTTATTTATGATATGGCAATGAAAGCTCGTAATAAAAGTTAATCTAATTATAGATTAGATTACTTAATGATTTATCTGATCACAATCAGAAATTTTATATTTGTTTAATTACAGGGTATATCTTAGTCGCGTAGTTTCAGTTTCTAGTGCAATTTCTTTTTTGTTAGTTCTTTTCTGTTAGCTGTTATTGTCATGGTTCTCATTGTTGTTGCTGCTTGGGTTGTCGTGTTTGCGGTTACACTTTGCGTGCTGTGCATTGCTCTCCACCCACCGCCAGCGCCACCCCACCCCTCGTTCCACTACCCGCCAGGACCTTCACAGCTGCTCTGCTCGGCTCTGCTCCTGTTACAGTCCTGTGTCTGTGTCACCATCCTGTCGCTTTTTTTCGGTTTGTTTTTTTCTGAGCCTTTTGCCTGCGTCGCGCTGCGGTTGCCATTGCCGTGTCTATTGTGCTAATAGGCAGCGCTATCGTATTTTAACAGCTTTTATTTACACATATGTGAGTGCACATACACTCACACTCACACGCACACACACACACTCACACACTCTTAGAACATGTACGTGTGGCGCAAGCATTTCACTTGTTTATCATAGTTTATTTTTTTTTATTATGGTTGTTGTTGTCTTTATAGCCGCTAGGCCGCATTTTATATACCCTATTGCAATGATAAAATATAAAAAGGGTATCGCAATTCATAAATCATTTATAAATATGTAAACTATTTATCTATAAAGCATTATCTATGTAATCACGCTGTGTGCCCTGAAGTTAATTTTATATTAAATATTTCTATCTCTAATTTTCGATTTAATATAAATTCCTGAAAGAGCGATTTAAAATGTAATATTTTATGAATTAATAAATAAATAAGCTGCATATTTTTAGGGCCTCATTTTAAGCAGCAATTTAAATTGCAGTTTTATTACAGGGTATCTTAGGAGCAGCGCTCGCACGACTTGCCAGCCAGCTCTTTCTTGAGCTATGTGTGAGTAGAAGCAATTTTTTTGCTGTACGAGATTGTCATGTTTTCATGTCATATAGTGCTTCCGTTTTAATCGCTCTCTCTTGTTTTTTGGCATATTACTTATTTGGACTAAGCTACAGAAAGCCACCACAGCTGCGGTAGTTAAATAATCCTTAAAGAGCAGGAGCCGGGTTTGCCTTTAGTTATTGCTGCAGCTGAGCAGCAGTTAAGCTGGCAGCCAGTTTTAACAACCTTCGTATATGGCATTCCATACTCCGAGTCTCCATGTCTCCACATTTCCACGTGCTGCTGCATGTCATCATCAGCATCGTCATCAGGATGATTGGCATTTTTAAGCATTGGCATTTTGCTGTAGCTACCTGTCCTTTGTTAATACATTTTTTTCTTTTCTGCACATCAATAAAAATGCCAAAATGACAGGTTTTATAATTGGCGATAAAATGCTAACAACGAGGGACACCCGCAGTCAGCAAAAAGGCGTCCGTCCTGCCGTTATCAGCTCACATGTTTGCCAGCTGCGTCATCCAGGAATACGGAATACGTAACAGACAGCTGCAACTTAAAGCCATAAATTCCCCTTCCAATTCCCGTTCCCGTTCCAGTTTCGTCCTTTTGTCAATAAAACATATTTAATGGTCATCGTTCAAAAAGTGAATCAAATATTTGAATCTTTGGAGTACTCCGGCAGTTGGAGCGGGCGGATGGGCAACAGTGAGTTACTACTAGACACGGCGCACAAGTTTCCGTTTGATATGGGAACATTTTGCGTAGCTGCGGAAGCTGCAAGTAACTGAACTTCCCGATGGGGCGCCAGAGTAAACTGTATAAACTGTATAAACTGTATAAACTGTAATAAACACTAAAAGGCGGCACGAGGAAGCTGCACATTTAATGTGCCACACCAGCGTGCCATTTGACTGACAAATGTGGCCGGCACAAGCAGAGCCGTAGAGCAGCAGAGCGGCCAGGAAATGGCAAGGAAATTAAAACAAATATAAAATGCCAGCAACTAGGCAGACATTGGCAGCACCACAACACCAGGAGAAAGGAGAAAGTAGAAGGGAGCTTGCTTGGGGAGCCAAATGAAAATATATGGTAGAAAACTTTGCCCGGAGAGTAACTTAACAGAAGTCCGCCAGGGGGCATTTAAATGTGGCACGGCAGACAGCAAGCTGCAGGAGAGAGGGAGATAGGAGCCAGGAGCTAGAGACGCGTCTCTGGCTCTCGCAGTCATTTGCCATAAAAGTCAACAACTTTCGCTGCCGCGTTGCTGATAAAAGGCCAGTCGAGTTGTTGTACCAATTCCCCAATTCCCTTCTTTTTCGATTGAGTTACGCGTAATCGTTTCGAGTGCTTAAAAATTAAATTAAAAATTTATTTACTTTAAAAATGGTTGCGTCTATGGCTTATCACTGTAAGAAGCCCGAGCACACGCAGCGCCGCTGCCAAGGGCCATAATAAACCGCAGAGTGATAAGAAATCGATTTGTCACCAGGACGTGAGACTCAATTGGCGCTTAAGCAAACAAAAGCCAACGCGAACGCAGTCATGAGGGCATAAATCACGCGCTCACATACCAAAACACAGCCAGTTAATAGAGATGAGCCAGTATTTCGTCTGTACCTGTGATCGAGTCACAGTGAATCGAAAATCACAGTAAGATATGTACCTATTAGTCAGTCACAGTGAAGGAATCATAGCAGTATCTTTAATAGAGATGAGGCAGCGATCGCGTCACGGTGAATCGAGAATCACAGTAAAATATGTACCTGTGACTGATGCTCTGTGACTGATGGACTGTGACTAACGCACTGTCACTGAATAATCATAATAGTATCTACAATAGAAATGAGCCAGTGTATCTGTGATTGAGTCACGATGAATCGAAAATCACAGTAGAGTATCGAGCATATTGTGTGACTGTGAATGAGCCACAGTGACTGGATAATCATAGTAGTATCTATAATAGAGATGAAGCAGCAAATTGTATGACTATAGCTGAATCATAGTGACTGGAAATCAAAAGTAATACCAAATCAATATCAGTAAATTTGACTTTTATCCCCATCATATAGTTCCTAAAACAACTCGAGTACATTCTAATGTAAATTCGCAATCTTAGCTGCAATTGCTTAACATTTATATCAAAAAATAGTATTTAAAGCATGAGTCAAATATACTTGTCACTGGTAATAATATTTCTCATCTCTGATAGCCGCAGAGATACACACACCAATAGACAAAGGCGCACACATATCTCCGTTGCTGCTGCTGCTGCTGCTGTTACTCCCTACACGAAAGGTGGGCGTGTCTGTCTGGCTATATATACTCTCTCTATATATATATATATATAATAAAAATGTGTGTGTGTATTTTTGTGGCACATTTAAGTTTATTACAGTAAGTCCCGCGAGTTGTTTTGAATCGAATCCCCAACAAAATACTCGATGCTTTTGGGCGAAATGTGCGCTACTGAGATTCGGATTTTCTTGTAATCATTGAGGGAGATTCACCCACACCCAGCTGCAGCAATTGATGGGGCGACAATGAAGAAATTGAAACAAATTTTTGAGTCATTCCTTTACTATGAGAGCCTAGTAAAGCCTCCTAAGACTAGAAGCTAAGACAGAAAAAAAGGAGCTGCTTTCCTGGAAAAATGTCTCGTTGTGCCTGGGCCTAGGCATGGCCCTAATGAAAAGGCTCATGATGAAGTTGCAGGTGTTTGTTTGTTGATTTATGTTCGATTTACATGTAAATCCCTCAGTGAAATATAATTTCCATGTGTTTATTTCTGCAAAATTTGTTGCTATATTATGCTTGAGCGATTTCCTTCGATCAAGGCGCGATTTTGACAGACTTATTTGCTTTCCCAACCTGCTTCGATTCACCTGACAACACATGTGGCATGTCACAAGCTCCCGTCGGAATAGTGGCTACCTGGCAGCTAAATAAAAAAAAAAGAAAGAAAACACAGAAAAGGTAAATCTAAATCTTTGGCGAGCTGCTTCAGTAATAGGAACAGCAACAGCAACAGCAACTCCTCTTCCCTCCTTCCGCTCCCAAGAGATGCCAAGCTATTTCCGATGGCTGCGTTTCTGTTTTTGGCTGCCGATTTAATCTTTGTATACCCTAAGAAATGGGGTATTTTGACTTTCTTTTGATCTGTGTTTCTGTTAATACATTAAATATATATTTTTATTTTGAATATTGAAAGAGGTTCAGTCCGGATGTTTGACCCCAAATAAAAGCATTGGATTCGGTTCAGCGACTAGTTCAAAGAGTCCCTGAATAATAATAATAAATAATAATTTAATAATAATAAATAAATAATAAATAACCCAAGGTTCTACTACAAATATTTCGTTCTTTGATTTATTTGGACACTTTTGATTCTTAAGCCATTTTACAAGGATTCTAAATAAGATTATTAAGCAACATAGAACTAAAATTGAATTTATTTATATACAACATTTCTTTCATTTGAGCTTGACAATTCTCTTCTTTTAGATTGTTTAACTGAAACATATTTTTATAAAAAACCAGCTTCGATTTGGATTCGTTGGGTGGAATTTCTCTTAGGTTCGGTTCACATTCTGTTACGAAGGACCCAAAAGCGAATAGGTTCAGGCTCTAGCCGGCTTACTTCCCAGGGACTCCAAGAGTCTTCAAAGTTTCTTATGGAAATAAAATATGAATATCAATATCTTTCAAATAATTTTCGAACATTTCTAAGGATAAAAGACGCTCCAAAAATTATCAACATTTACTAATCGACTGCTCCTTCAACTGAACTGATTTATTATTTATATAGAAGGGTATATCAAATTCAGGCTCACCTTTAAACCGGCTCTCTTCAGACTCGATAGCTACACATTTCCTGGTTCTGGCTGTGGATTGTAGCCCTGTCCGCAGTGCTTGTTCTTGTTCTGTTGTGGCTGGCTGTTTCAAGTCTCGAAGGTAATGTTTCTGCCTTAGCTGCAAGTGAAATATTTTCGACAGCCACAAAGTAAACAAGCGTTCACATTAACTTTCTCCCACTTTACGGTATGTGAATGTATATGTATATATATATATATACTGTATATATACTCTTATTTTCACACACACACACACTCAATTTAAACGCATGATTTCACTTTATTTCGACTGCGATTTCAATTTAAATTCCATGAATTTTCTTTGCGCTTGAACGTCTTTTAGTTAAGCTTCGTTTTGGCTTTTCGTTTTACTCTCGCCGCATAAGAAATGCTCATAAAAATGAATGGATTCTGGTGATTTTAATTTTTAATTTGGGATTTGCGGGTTGCCAAATTTATTTGGCTTTTTCTGAGTGCAGTTCAAAGATTGTTTCACAATTTCCCTTGCTTTGCTTTAATTAAAAATGCAATGCGAAATGTTCGAATCAAAATGGAAACATTGAAATTGATGTGTTGCGGTCAACCAAGAATTGGCTTTAACTAAAGGGGGACAACCCTTTTTTTGTTTTTTTTTTTGTTAGAAAATCAAGTAACCCCTCAAAGAACGGTGGCCAGAAAGAAATCACGAATACCCTGGACGAGAGAATGTTTTAATTAACTTTTGTTTACACAGCGCCCAGAGAAAAGTTTTCCAGTTTACTTTAACTCCGCTCAAGTGCTGTGTGAAAACTTTTGGCGTTTCCAGCTAAATCCGAGTCGTTGCCCGGAATATCCTATATACTTATATATCTCTATATATGTGTGTGTGTGTGTGAGTGTGGCTAGCTCTTGCAGAGCTGCGCCAAAATGTAGGCAACGCTTTTTATGTGCTGCCAAAAGCAAGCTGCGTAGCTGCACATTAAAATAGATTGCTGTTTGCTTTCAATTTACTAGCGCGCCATTTCAATCTAAATCTCAATCGCAATCCACAATCCGCAATCCTTTCCTTTTGCCGCGTAAATATTTGCCTTTTAGTTATTACCATTTTGATGCCAACAGCTACTTGGACGTCGCCGTCGCCGTCGCCGTCACAGTCGCCCCTCTGATGGCTCTGTTATTCAGCTCTTTCAGCTATCAGCTTTCAGCTTAGATTGCTGCCAATATATTAACTGCACATTTTTAGCGCGTTGCTGTCAAATAACTGCAACTTTCAGCTGTGCTCAGCGAACTACGTCAAATTCCCCAAAGCTGGCAGATAAAAAGAAAATGCAACGCATTGTTTCGCACAAAAGTATGCAAATGTCAACAGCTGCAATTTTATGACTTTGAAGCTGCATAAAAGGAGGAAAAAACGTTGGAAAATTTTGATGAAACAAGGGCAACTGCTGGCTGGGGAATTTGCAAGTTTTGAGTGTTGGAATTTTGTTTTCATTAGCTTAATACCCAAAAAGGAATTTTGTGCGCTTGCCAAGAGAGTTGTGCAATAGTTTAAGGCCCACTCTGAGCCATGCTGAGCTTCAGCTGATGAGGTCAGCCAAGGTGCTGATTACTCAATCATGTCGGTCTCTCGCTATGGAGTGCTGCACGCTGCATGCTGCATGCTGCACTCTTGCCCAATTTTGGGGTATTAGCGGTTGCCATTGCTGCTGGCATTGCGGCCATTATCGCAGCAGATGACACGACAAGACGCAGCAAGACTTGAGCCAGGCACAGAAACAGGACGACAGGCCATTCCAGTGAATGGACCAGTTAGGGGATAGAGGGGTAGGCGGGTTGGTGACCAGCATGCGACCAAGGCACGACCATAACTGCCTTTCGGGGTCTGCGTTTTGCGTTCAAACAAAGTGACAGAAACATGGCAATGCTGCTGCTGCTGCCGCTGGCAGACGGAGCAGCATCCTCTGTAAAGAGAGAGAGATACATAGATAAACAAGTGTCTGTTGCTGCCTGCAATAACCGCACATATCGTCGTCCATAAACACCGCCATAAAAGCAACACACAAACACCCAAACAAATATGTGATAAAGAGAGCAACAACTAAATACGAGTAGAGTCAGTTTTGCAGTTTAATGGGCCATCAAATGCGGGAGTACTAAGTAAAAACATTGGTCAAAATGCCATAAAAAAACACACTCACTAAAACAAACTTATCCCAATTTTAGTGCATTAAAATCATTGCAAAAAAAAATGACTATTTGATTTAGTTGCTTGCCTCAAATAAATTGTAAAATAAACACGACTAAACATTTAATGGTGTGAGCACTTTTAAGTAAAAAGATAAAAAGAAAACATGGACAATGGGGCGCATGTGTAATGTAGCAACAAACTGAATTTCTTCATTTGTTAGCCTTGTTGCTGACGCTTTTGCTTTGCTTTGGCCTAATTGTCAACGCTTCCACCAATTAAGCCCAGTAGAAGTACAATAAAAAAAAAAGAAAAAAAGCGAAAAGAACAACTGAAACCAACTTGAGACTGCGGAGATTATTGCATTTGTTCTGCTGGGGCTCTCTCTGTTCTGGCCCTGCTTTGCCTTTCCTTTCTGCAATTTGTCTGTTGATAAACGTTTACCGTCATTTAAAGCGAAGCAGCAGCAGCAGCAGCAGCAGCAGCGGCAGCAACAAGAAACTGCAGCATCAAAAGTAAATGCACAAATATACACAGACTGGCTCTGGGGGTCTCTAACAGCATCCGCATCGAAGTGAAGGCGAAGCGAACCCAACCGAACCGAACCGAAACCGAGTGGACGACAGACAAACAGACAGACAGACTGCAAGACAGATAGACAGCAGCAGAAACAAACGCTGGCAGCGTTTTCCCAGCATTTAACTTGTCTTCTTTTGGGGCCATCTAAAAGGAAAGGAAAGGAAAGGAAAGGCAAGGCAGCTCGCTCTAGCTCTGTGCCTCCATCCTGCCAGTCCTCACTTTTCCGCTTCTCCCTCCTCCCCGCCTTCCCGCACCCACACATAACAATGCAGACACGCAACGCAGGATGCACGCTTTATTTGCCTTAAACAGAGCGCGCCGCATTTGTTGTTGTTGTTGCTGCCGTTTTTTGCTTACTTATTGTTGATCTAGGAAAGTAGGCTACAACGCACAGTGTGACCAAAAATATTTTCTCTCTTTTAATTTTAATTTGAATTCATTTTAAAATGAACCCATTTTTGTAAATTACCAAATAAATGTCCCCTTTTATGGATTATATTAACGAAGAGAATTCCAAACTAGAATCGCAGCTGGATGATGAAGTCAATCGGGCATTAATTGAGATCACAAAAGCGTTGATATTGAAGCTTCAACAGGTAGGCTCCATATGGTTGCCACGAAAGGTAAAAGGTGTGGGACGATAATATTGCCTTGCCAAGACCAACAGGTTATTATCAGAGCTCCTCGTAGAAACAGCGGCTACGAATGGCAATGGCTTCATTTGTTCCATGAGCGTCTGGTTTCAGTGGGCAGCTGTGGACAGCTCTTAAGTCACACAGAATACATTGAAGGTGCTTAAAGTAGCATGGAACCGATCGTTGAGCTGTTTAACTCAAATCCTTGGCTGCGCTCGAGTATTATCTCCAATAATATTGTCGTCTAAACAATGAAATTGCTGGCAACGTTTGATCCTGGATGAAGCACTGAATCCTACCTGTAGACTAATTGCTGATGGGCGTTGACTAGCACACCATCGGATAGTTTACTCCAATGAAATTGAAATTATGGACCAGCTGCGGAGATGTTATCTAAATATCTGATGATCAGTTTCAAAGCTCTATTGGCTATGATCCCCGCAAGAAAGTTAAGGGCAAAATTATATTAGTTCTTCTGCTGCAGAGGAAATCAAACGAATAATATAAGATATTTTATCTTAATAAAAATTAAGCATTTTATTTGAAATATTCAACACCCACAGTAGAGAAATTGTCTGTAATTTTTCATTTACTTATGTTTAATTTTCTTTCTTTTTTTTTTTTGCTGTTGTTTCGGACACATTTTGACACACTGTGCGTCGTTGTCGTCATTCTCGGCAACGTCCTCGGGCCATCTCCTGTTCAAATTAAACTGAAAGTCTTGTCCGCTCACTTTGGAGGCAAACGCGGCGCTGTTGTCTGGCTGAACCGCTCCCAAGACGCCCGTCGGCAGCCCCCTTCTTCTTCTGCCCGTCCCCAATGGCCGAACAATGTTATGAGCCAAAGTGGCAGCACTTTTTCTAGAACACTCAGAGCCGCTCGACGACTTATTCTACTTTGCCTACCCTCAAAGCTGGTGAATGTTGTAATTAAACTTTAAGGATTGCGCAAAGTTGAGAACAAGTTTGAGAACAGGACACACAGGACACAGGACACAGATACAACAAAAAATGTATTAAACAAAAGCCAAGACACAAAGAGCTCTGATATATGTCAGTGTGTGTGTATATAGCAGCCGGCAGGCAGGCAGGCCAGTCCAGCTTGGTCAGGGATAATAATAATCGATAGCTCTTTAACTTTTGCACACAAATGTGACACTGATGGGTTAAGCTCGCGCTTAATGACCGTCTCTAAGTTGACACAAGCCGAGCAAAATGGAAAAATGTTGAGTAAAAAAAAACATTGCCATGGCCATGAGCCGACAGAGCGACGGAGCGACTGAGCTGACTGCTGAGTGGCCGAGTGTGAGGTTGGAAAAACTTTTCTGTTGATTTATTAAATTAATTGCTGCCACATGCAGCACATGCCCCCCCCCTCAACAGCACCCTGCAATGAGTTTAGCGTTTATTTGTGTTTAATTTAATTTATACGAAATGCCGCAAAACTTTTTTATGACAACATTCATGTGAGCCTCACCAGCCCAACCAGTGCCCCGCGTCCTTGCCCCTGCCCCAGCAGCTCCAACTTCACCTTCACCCATGTCTCAAACAAGCAGTTTGAAGGCCTTATTTTATGGCTAAATTTTTAGTGTTTTTTCAATGGCAAAAGATTATTTATAATGAATGAAAAATATAAATTTCTTCATCAGAAATACTAAAATAAACTAAACTATTAAAGGAGCTTATTTTTGGGTGGCAATTTAGTTTGACCAGAAAAAAAACTACAGAATATTTGCAGCTAAATTTAAACTAAGAATGAAGAGTATTAAATAAGTGAATCAATTCCTATTCAAGCTAGATAGAAAGGATAACAACAAGTACGAAAATATATAATTCTCAGTATAAATGAAGAATGATTTAGGCTTCTATTTGGGCTATTTTCAAGCCTACTCCGAATAGATATAGAATAAAATCAAGAGAGATTTCTAAAATTGAACACCTTAAATTCCAAAAAAAGCTTTTTATTGATGATATACAACAAAATTGTAGCTTTTAATCGAGACTCAGTTTTTAGTATATTTGTCACCTAAATTTTCTTCCTTTTTCTGGGAATTTATAGAAAAATGTAGCGAATTCAAATGGAGGACAGGTTCTTTACTTAAAGTATCTTCTAAGTATGAAAAATGTTCGAATATTTATAAGGCTTACCTTATAATAAGAATGTCGTTCGAGATTTAATAAGATACGAATTGAAATAAATAAGGTTGCTTGTAACTGGACAATTGCAATACTTTGGTTATTTCCACTCAAATAGACCTCTATTGTGTTGTTATTGTTGTTGTTGCATCCGGAAATTGAGTAGAACTTATAATATGGCAAAAATGATTTATGCGAGCGATGCACGCACTGAAGACGCTCAACTCAGCTCAGCTCTCAGTTCAGTTCAGTTCAGCAAGGGAGAACGAAATGAATTGCCACACTACGTGTTGCTGTTCCACACAATTTCCGGAGGGACGAGACCGAGAATATCCTGCTGCTATGCCCACCTCATCACTCAGTCAGGCAGGCAGGCAGGCAGAGACCAAAGGCAGAGCCACAGTCACAGCGAAAGGCGAGGACATGACATCCAATCGCTTCGCACACTTTTGCAATTGATTTAGCTGCCTGGGCCCAAAGAACAGGGCAGAACAGGAGCGGCCTGGACATTGGGGTCCCTTAGTCTTTCCACTGATTCCTTGCCACTTCTTAAAGTATGCGATTTGTTGCGTTGGCCAACTTAGAGCATTTAATGGCAATACAATTTGCCTTTGTTATTGCCAAAGGTGTTTCCTTGTTGTTGTTGTCGTTGTTGTTGTTGTCCTGGCCTGTCCTGCGTCTACTCGCTCTACTGCCAATAAAAGCCAAAGAAAAATGATGCCACAAAACCCCTCGGTGAGAAATGCTCATTTATTTCAAGAGGCAAGAGCGGGCCGGGTGGCAATTGGAGTAGGGTAAAACCTCCAGAGTATGTTGCACGTTTAACGTTCGCTTGAGAATTTATTGCTGGGCGGCTGCGCGGTTGACAGTCGAACCCATAAAAACTTGCTGCTGGGAAATGCGGGTTGGTTTCTGGGTCTGGTTCGGGGTCTGGTTCGGGGTCTGACCGTTTATTGCGTTTACAGTTACTTAATTCTTTTTGCATGAACTTGCCACATAAAACAATAATAATTGCACACCTTTACTAACGCCATCTCTTTCACTCTTTCTCGTTGCAGGTACGTATTTGGGGCAGGTGGAGGGGCAGGTAGGAAAAGCAGGCATTTCGATTGTTGCCAACTTTTTGTAAATTCTGTTAAACTTTCAAAACTGTTGCCATTACGCACACACACACACACACACATACACACAGAGCTCAACATTTTGGGGCAGGGCTCAGCAGCAGCAGCAGCGGCAGCGGCAGCAGCAGCTGTTGGCATTTATTGTTGGCTTTGGTGCTGCTGCTGTTGTTATTGTTATTGTCGTAACGCGCGTTGATTGTATTATGAGTGACGTGTACCGCAAAAAAGCTTTTAAGTCATTAATTTCATTTGGAGTGCCACACTCAAAGGATTTTAAAGTGCACACAATTTTTGATGCAAAGCCAGGCAGCCAGCAGGCCAGGAAGCCAGCCAGCCAACCCGGCAGGCAGCTGAGTCCGTAAGGACAATCGCATGCCACATTTACAGGCATCAACATGCCATTAAGGCAGTTAACATAGCAAAATATACACACATATATACACTACATATATATAGAAAGACAGAGAGAGAGAGTAGTACAAATGTGCTTCATTAAACGCAATGAATTTGCCCAAGATGCGTGAAGATGTCAGCCGAAAATAAATCTACTAATAACTAAGATTTATGCAAAGGCACACACATATGCAAAGGACATATATCTCGTCTAGCTCTCTCTTGGCTGAAAAACAAACCAGAATAAATATGTATATTCTCGTACAACACTTAAAGCCAGGCCAGAACCAAGAGAGATAAGCCACAAGCAGAGCCAGTTTGTATGTGAAAAATCAGAAAACACAATCTGCATTCAAATGAATCAAATAAATTAGTTTGGCAATTTTTAGCAGCAAAAGCCCCAAACATTTTTCTTGCAGCCTTTGCCCAAAGAAAAAAAAAAAGAAAGAAAGAGGCGTGTCTACGCCCATTATAGCTGTTGCTCATAGCTGCGGTTGCTGGCAAAAACTTTTGCCTTATTTGATTAAATAATTTCCACTTAACTTCTTACTTTGTCCTCGCCGCCAGCCAACAAACGTTGACGACGACGACGACAACAACATCCGCCCCAGGCGAAAGGACTACCAAAGCCAAAAGTCAAAGAATAAACAAGCAGCCAATGTAGCAAGTAGTGTGTAGAGTATGTAGAGTATATTTGGTAAGAGTATGTAAGTAATTAAAGCCAACAAATTCATACGAAACATGCTCAACTATTTAGCTGGCAAATTAGTATGGCAAAAACTTAATCTTTGGCCCACAGGCCAAAACCTCCAGAAATAAAAGGTATGCAAGAGAGCATACAAAACGTTCACAATGAATGACTTTTCCCATAAACAACTAGCATTGATTACCGAAATACGACTCTATATATATACATATATATGTATATGTATATATATATATGAAGCTGAGTGTAAGTTTTGGTTGTAGTGAAAAATACTCGTTGCCTCGTACCAGGAACTCCTTTGATATTCTCACTGGCTTCGAGGGCCAGACAAGAGCAAGGCATCGCTGTTGGCTCCAAATGAAGTGGCCCAGTGGCTTGGGTCTCATGACAGCTAGATTTACAGTGCGGTCATATATACTGCATACACATACTTACAGAGAGAGAAATAATTGAGACCTGGAAGTGCAAAATTGAAGGAACCAATATTAAAATAGAAGTTTCTTGATATCCTGATTTAAAGAAAGAAATGATTTCCCGTTTTAAAGAAGAGTACTAGCTCTTCAGCTTCTCAAACATTCGGTATACAATTTTGTACGAATTCCACTGATAAAAATGAAGCCTACTTTTAGGAAAGTCGACAAAATAAATACAGAAATTAGCAAACAAAACAAAGCTGGTTTTCCAGGGAATTCATCCTAGAAATAAAACTGAAACAGGAATCGATAAGATTATCAGTAAGATTATCGATTCCTGTTAAAAACTAAACATTTTTCTAGCTAGAATTTCAATATTTTCAATCATTTTCATTAAGGATACTTAAAAGCAAAAATCTTTAAGTTAATGTATAAAAGAGACAGACTCGACCTGCTCCGCGTTCCATTCAGCATGATTTTTATAAAAACAAAAATATTTAGCTTACTCTAAGAGTCAAAATCTTTTGCCTTTTTGAACTCTAGCTTCATTTTTGGAGAATTTTAACTGGG
Source organism: Drosophila repletoides (assembly GCA_018150835.1). Classification (NCBI taxonomy): domain Eukaryota; kingdom Metazoa; phylum Arthropoda; class Insecta; order Diptera; family Drosophilidae; genus Drosophila; species Drosophila repletoides. Next base: position 7,646,728 of record JAECWQ010000100.1, read on the forward strand.
GTTTATAGAGTTCTTAGAGAGGTTCAACCCTGCCTTGAAAACCAAATGCCCTTTTTTTGGCAGTGCATCCTGCAGACACATACACGTAAATAAAGAGTGAGTGAGGACGAGACAGTGTACAGGATATAAATATCTGGGTGGCGCCGTTTGGCTGTGAGTGTGCCATGTGGAAATAGGGTTAAAGCAACAAAAATCCAAGCAATGAGAAATGAAGTTAAAGCAGATGTGGGCAATGGGATGGGGGGCGAGAAGAGGCGGGGCGGGGCTCTTAACATGGGTTCGCAAATTGTATTGTTTTTGTGTAAATTAGTTCATTTTGCTATTGTGTATGTGTGTGCGTGTGTGTGTGTGTGTGTTTGTGTGTGTGTGTATTGCGTGTATCTTCAATTTGGTCGACGTGTTTGGTCCTTTTAATTTGCATGTTTTATGTTCACTTTATGAGATTTGAGTTGGTCTTGTGGTTTAGCATAAAATATTAAATCGGCCACATGTGCGTGTATGTCTATGTGTGTGTGTGTGCGTGTGTGTGTGTGTGTGTTGGCCCTCAAGTTTGCTGCGATCATAATTTATCGTTGCCTTTGCCTTTCCAGGCGGCAGCAGGACCCATTTTCAATTTGAGTTTTTTGCCTGACGTTGCCACAAATCTGGCCCATGTTTTGTTTTGTTATTTATTTAATTTATTTATTTATGTCGCTCAGTAAAACCATTTTAATCAGACCTGCAGCTCATCTGGTCAGCAAATTAAGCCCACTATATTTAAGCCACAAATGCTGAACAGCCTGACATGGCTCTGGCAGTCACTAAGCCGTTTACTTATAAGCCGTCAACACGCACGACGACGTGGCTAACGACAGCACCTCGCCTAATGACACCCAGTCAGCCGGCAGCCGTCAGTCGTTAGCCGTTAGTCGGTCAGTTGGCCAGTTGGCCAGTTGGCTATTTGGTCTACTGATTTTATTTATGGACAACTTTTATGACATTTTATTTTTGCCTACGCAACGCAACTATCAGAACACATGCGAAACTCTCTCTCTCTCTCTCTCTCTCTGGTGGGGATTTAAAGCTGGCCTCAAGAATATGGCCAAAACATGCTGCCAAATTCCGAGCGAACAGTTTTTCACTCACACTTAAATATTTCCTATGCAATTTTAGATAAATAACTGATATTATTGGTCGCTGGAGAGAGAGCAAGCCACTGGGCGGCGACTGTTGCTCAAACTTATCAATAATTCAAGTCAAATTTGAAGCCATACATATTTATAGATGGAACAGCAATGCGTTGTGGTCACATTCGGCTACGTGCAAGCTTGCTGGGATACCTAAGGACATCAGGACAGAAGCAGGAAAGCAGCCTCAATCGAAGCACATGTTAAACTCTTTACACCAACATAAATAGCGAGCGAGAATACGTGCGTGGCATGATACATTGTAATTGAGGCCAACGACATCTGACTGACTGACGGACGGACGGACGGACGGACGGACGGCCAGACAGACAGACAGATGGATGGATGGATGGATAGATGGATGCTGGGTTGGACGGATTGTGGCATGAAATTGATGAGAACAAGGATGTGTCGATGTGACAGCACACAAACTGAAGCAAAACAAACACATAACATTGTTTGGGCTTTGGTTTTCCTGCTGCCATCTCACTATGATCCTGTCTTGTGGCAGGGGAAACCAATCAACTGGAAAATGCACCACACAACAATAACAAAAACTGCTCAGCTCCCTTTCTCTTTCACTTGGCTCTTTCTCTTGTGGTTGTTAGCTGATATGCTGCAAGTGAAGTGCGATCTGATGCTGCAGCAGCAGCAGCAGAAGCAGCAGCAGCAGTTGAAAGCTCAGAAGATGCTAAAAAAAAATGCAGATGCCACATTGCTGGCTGGCGCATGTTTTCAACGACTGTCAACGGAAATTGCTGTCAACATTGCGTTGTGTAGAAGCCAACACAGCAGAACACAACACAACACAACACTGCACAACACAGCACAACAACAATCAGGACGTTGAGGTTTTCAAATTGTTTGCTTACACGCGGCAGGGGCGTAGGGGGGGGGGAGAGCAAAGGTGACCCCAGCACGTTACCATAAATCTGGAAATGAAATAAGTGTACACTCTTGTATATTTGACATTTGGTCACTCAAACTCGAAACGATTTCGAACCACAGTCTAGGTGATGTCGCCACCCACCCACCAAGCTCCCAATCGCCTCCCTTCAGACTGCACTGAGAGGAATATTTACGAGTATTTGAAGTATTTTTTATTACAGAAGTTTCTGAGTCTTCCTTTCCTATAAGAATAGAATCCTGTTGCAAACATTTATTGGATCAAATAAAAAATTATTTTAGATCTATAAAAAAGTGAAAAACAAAGATAATCCAATTCAATATCAACTTCTATTAAAGAAAAATGAACATTTGATAGAAGATGTTAGAAGCCTACAAATTAATTATGGAAGAACATTTTCTAGCTGCACTCCAGAGCAACAGGAATTTAATTTATTCTTCGTTTATTCAATTGTGGACTCATAAATGCTCTATATATTTTTCTCTGAGTGTATTCACTTGCTATCTGCTTGTTTGTTCGCATGGTCAGCAGCGTAAAGTTGAAGGACTTGCGGCCAGCACGTACCGCATTTAAGTGTCCCCATGTGTGTGTGTGTGTGTGTAAGCGGGTGTGTACGTGTGTGTGTGTGTGTGTCTGTCACAAACACATGCGTCAATTTAATAACAACAAGCAAGGGAAAATAAGCAAACAGCAAAGAAGGAAAACGGAAAAGAAAGAAAAGCTGGCGAATGACCAAGCAGAACACCACATAAATGAGATATTACCAATTTGTATTGAATGCCTTAAATGACATAATGTTCATAGCGTAGATACCTACGTGGCTCTTGTTGTTGTTGTTGCTGCTGTTGCTGTTTTTATCATTACTGTATCGCTTATCATGCCATCTAATGATTCTTGTTGCTGGTAATCATTTGTGTGTTGTCCCCAAACGCAATTAGGTAAGCACAAGGCAAACACTTGCAAGTCATTAACCGTGTCAAAAGCGTTGCAATCCCATTAAGATTATTAAGTATACGGCGTGTGGACGCATGAGGCATGAAGCTAAACAAACCACATCATAGATTATCGAACCCAAAGGTCATCTACGCCTTAAGGCAACTATATCATATTGTAGTCTGAAGCTAAGGTCAAAATGTGGAAGTATTTTTTATAATATAATTTCTTTTTTATTTACTATAAATTTTATTTGCCAATAGCTTTTGTTTTTCCTTGGGAAATTTCGAAGTTCCTCAAAAGCAAGCCAAATTTTTAAATATTTGTATGCCAATTGTCTGAAAGTGGCAACTGAGCTTCAGGTAAAATCAAAAGATTCTTCGTACTACAGTATTAAAGTATATCTATCTCTACTGTAGTATAGTATCTATAGTATCTATAAAAGTATCTATTGCCCTTTCGAAGGGTTCTTTGTGCTCTAAAAGCTAAGAGAGTAGATTTTATGTATATAAATTTAATGGGTTAAGACAAGACGTTTTCAGTGCTTTTAATATTCTGTCATAAAATTATATTGCCATCTAAAAAGTATAGAAAAAGAAGGAAATTTTACCTTACCTGCTGCTCATAATTTCACTTGAATATCGAATAACTTCACTTAAACTTTCCTCAGCAGGGTAGAAAGGAAAACTAGACTAAGGAAAAGTAAGCTAGTGTGTTTAATCTACTTCAGTTGTTAGATACTCTACTAATCGCATCTTTAAATAGGCTCTAAAGCATTGATAAGAGAGCAGAAATTTCGTTATCCTGAATTAAATACACCCCTTTCGAGTCTAGAGAGCATACAGGGTATTAGCATCCAAAGTACTGGCGATAAAAGAAAAATATGTCAAAGCATTGCATTCCATTTCCACAACACACAGCTAAATGGACAAAACATGTGCTATACCAAACTGAGAGCAAGGTCCTTCATAGCTTGAATTAAATGGACTACAAAGCAAAAAAACAAAAGTAAAACACAAAAAAAAAAAAAAAAATAAAAGCAAAACAATGCGGCAACTGGCGACTCGTAAAGCAACAGGGGGAAAGACTGAAGTGTGGCAGCAGCGGCAGCAGCAGCAGAGGCAGCAGCAGCATTGCCGCAGTAGCAAAGGAAATTCGTACACAAATTGTAAAGAAATAAAATTTTAGTATGCGCATATTGATTTTATGATCAGAAATAACTACGCATAGAAGGCAGTGATGGGCAGGGGCCGGGAGGAGAGGCGGGTATGCTCGACTAGGGCCCACGTTGGATACATTTCAAAAAGTGCAAAGCAATCACGAGCCTGTCTATGCGTCTGTATATGTGTCTGTGTGTCTGTGTGTGCGTATGAAGGAGCACGACGTTAAATTGCTGGGCATGAAAATGAAATAAAAAGCGAGAGCGAACAGACTGTTCCCAGAGTTTGTTCCTTTGATTTCGATTTCGATTTCGATCGAGTTCCATGCCATATTTCCGCCGTTCTACGCCTGACAGCCTGGCGACAACAGCAAAGTATCTGCCGGCCATACATTTGACAGTTGTAATAAATTTTTGTGTTAGCGACGCTCTTTTTCCCGGCCTTCCCTCCTTCCCTCCGCCTTTGCTAGCGCCTTTTGTGTTTGTGAAATAGCGGCAAAGCATTTTCCACAATTTTCTTCTTTTTCCATTTGCTGTGGTATCTCGAAATATGTTTCATTTAATGCAAATTGATTGGGCGCAGAATGTCAGCCATAAATAGTATTTGTGAATTCGCTTGATTGCATCGCAACAGTGTCAAGTTCAAGGCTGAATGAATAAAAAGAACAACATTTCCTTTTCGGGTTTTTCTTCTCTTTTCTTTTTTTTTTTGTTGGTTTGTTGCTTTGATACCCGTATATAAACACACATATAAAACATGCATAAAACCAAGCCGCAGCTCAAGGCGGCGGCCGCGCAGCACAAAGTTTTAATCTCATTTGCTCATTTTTCACATTATACGCTTCATAAAAATTCTATAATCCACTAAACCTTCTGCTCGTTTTCTCTCCAAGAGTCTGGGCCATATTTCAAAGGCTGGAATGGGGAGCCACAATGAAACGAATACTTCAACGGCCAAAACACACAGCAGGCCCAATAAAAAAGGCACACAGAATAGCAAAATAGCTGCTGTGGCCCAAAAAAAGAATCCAATGTCTAAATGTTGTAAGTGAAACCGAGTCGAGACGTGGCGAGGCGAGGCGGGGCTGGGCTGGGTTTGACGCCCAAAATGTATGCCACAGAATGTTGTTTACAAATCTCTTCAGCAACGCCCACAAATTTGTATGCCGGGGCATTGTTGTTGCTGGCGCCTTTGGCATGCGGGTCAGAGGTTGTAGATTTCAATATTTACTTAGCCCAACATCATAGGAAACCAAACAAACTTTCTGCTGAGGCTCGCTTAATGATAGCTTAAAGTTTCTTCGGCTTTTTTTTTCCTTTTTCCTTTCTTTGTTTGTGGGTTGTGTTGGGGTGTCGAATTGTTCTCTTTATTAAATTAAATATGACCGCTAGCGAGGCGAAGCCAAAGGAACAGCTAATAACAACAAGGCGGCACTTTTTCAGCTGACATAAGAGCGGCCATAAATCGACACCCGTCCAGCCCCAAACCACTGTATATTGACCACTGTGCACCGCCCACCAACCATCGCCCACCACCCATCGCCCAGTGGTGACGCCAAAGCCACACGCCTGCCATAAACTACGAGTCGACTCGAGTAAAGATGCCGCCCTTTAGCACATGTCCAGCAACCACTTGAGAGCAGTTCCGGCCTCCTCTTGAAGCAGCCTCAAATTGCGCACAGGACTCGCATTGCCTTGAAATGTATATGTCTGCCATATATAAATATATATATATATATATTTGTGTGTATATGTGTAAGAGTGTGTGTGTGTTGGCCATGTAATAATTATGTCACTTTTGGGTAAATCGTTGCAGAAGCGGAGTTTGGGCCGCAGCTGTGGCCCATTTAAAGAGTAATTTGAACTTTAAGTTGACTTTAAATGCGGCTAAAAAGAGAAGCACAGTGGGTCGCTTAACTGACAAGCACCGACTTTATTGTCCTTTAAATGACATTTGCGACGACTGCAGCGACGTCAGACAGCTGCTCAAACAGCAACAACAACCACAACAACAACAAGAAGAAGAAAAGTTTTAGCCCCACTGTCTGCAGTACAACTTGGCCAGAAGCAAAGCGCAAAAAGTGTCAAATAAGAAACTAAATCGCATGTCCGCCACGCCGCAGTTTTCATAGCTCTGACCCTTTTGTGCTTTTCTATTTTGCCAGAAAAAGCATCTCAAATTGAAGGCTGCTCATTTTTCCTACCGCTCGCCGAGGGTGAAACGGAAATAGAAACGCGAATGGCAATAATGTCGTTCCATTGGGGTCGGGTCGGATGGGATCGGGTCGGTTCGCTTGGTAGCAGCAAGCCCCCAGGGCAGCATTTAATTACGCTCGTGTTCGTTGTAATGAGGCAAATTGCTTTTTGCTGTCAATTAAACTAAAGTTTTCCCTTCAGCCGGCAACACAAGCGCCAACCATTAGAGCCAATCAAATGTGGGAGCCAACAACGTTGTTGGCATCGTGCAGCTGAGATTTTTGTGGTAATTCCGGTTGTAAAGTAAACTCTCTGCCAACTCGGCTACTTTTACTCTCCAACATACAGCCGCCCATCAGCCGCCAGCTCTAATTTCAACTTGAGCCACGCTCTCACACACACACAGCCCCACACACACACATGACCATTTCCATCTACCTCTGTTGCGATACTTCCGTTTCCGGCGCAATTGCTGCTTTCGCGCGCCGTTCTAGTTTCGTCCTGCTCAAAAACTGACAGTAAATGCGTGCCGCTAACTGTCTGCCTGTCTGTCTGCGTGTCTGCTTAGCTGTGTGTAGGTGTGTAGGTGTGTGCGTGCGTGTGTATGCAGTGTCTTAGAACACGTTTGTAAACATCTTAAATGTGCTTTTAATGAGCAGCTTCCCTTTCCACAGCTTCCCACAGGCAGCAGTCAAAGCAGACAGGCAGCTGCCTTGCATTACACTTGTTCCCGTTCCCTTTCCCGTTCCCATTCCCTTCGTCCAGTCGTCGTCCTTCCGGCATCGGCTTGTTTGGCGCACTTGTAATTGTTGTAGTGCGTTTAAATACTTTGTTGCTGTATTTTAATAACGTTAATTAGCGTTCTAATTAGTTGTTGCTTCAGTTCGCATTCACTGTGCGCATGTTAAACGCATTTTAAATATACACAAGCCCCCAAATATACAAAGCATACTCTCACTATGTAAGCCTCAGTGTGAACCCTTAAATGTTAAGTGGCTTTCGGTAGAAACACAGCTGCACAGTGGTACAAAAATAACACTTTTTCATACTAGAACTTGTTTTTTTTTTTATACCCTTACATATTTCTCTCTTTCCTGAGCTTTCTGTTAAAATTGCTGGTCTATAATATTTCTATGTTAAATACCAGAGACGTTAACAGAAGTCACAGCTGTTGGCGTAACAGCTGTTAAACGCAGCTATTGCTTGGGCCTGTTAAAGTTGAATTTTTATGGTAATCCCGTGTTAATTTGAAGAAAAAACAATGCCATAAAATTAGTTTTATATTTTTCTTGTCTACCATCAATTAGACTTTATTGTCAAATCAATTATTATTCGAAGATAATCACTTATTATTGAGAATCAAACTTTTTCTTAATATAAAGTCGCTTTATCTCAATACTTGGCACTACTTTCAGGCATGAATTGACACATTTTTTTGTTGCTTGATTTTTAAAGCTTGATATGAGGTTTGGCAGAGCATTTTAAAGAAGAAAAATAGAGTTAAGCGCAGGAATTCCGGGCTTAAATCGGTTCTCAACGCGATCAAACTTATGTAAGGAAAACAATTGATCCCTGATTCCAGCCCAACTTTTGTCAATCTCGTAATTACTAAATTTAACTCTTTTATCCCAAGTTGTCTTAAATATTTCCCGAATTTAACCTTGATTCTTTCTTCATTCAATCATTGTAAATGAATCAGCTTAATTAAATGGGATTAATTTATGAATTTTCGGACTCTTGATTTAAACAGAGCTAGAACTGTCTATTTAACTAACACCAGTCCATACTAAACCATTTCGTACTTGAAACTAATACGAAGAGGAATTGTATCACCTTCTTAATCCTTTTCTATTAAAAACTCGCAATCAAAAAATGTATTATTTATGCCAAAAAGAGTCTCAATTTCGCCCATAGTGCACAGTGGCTGTAGTCGTCGTCCGCATTGGCTCTGACTGCTGCACTTTGTGGCCACATCGTTATCGTAAGAGCTGTCGCTTAAAAATTAATGAAAATTAAAATAAAATTATTTCCAGAATTTAACATAACAAAACGTTGGGCGCCTTGAGGGGGTGGGGCTGTGCAGCTGGGTCTGGGTCTGGGGCATGCAACTACTGTTGGCCGCTTCGCGTGCAACCGCCACATTACGTTGCAATTCGAATTTATTTTAAGCATAACAGGAATAAAGCTGCAATTAATTAGCCATTTAAACACAGCACACACACAGCACACACACCCGCACACCCACCCACACACACACAGTTTAATTTCCACTTTGAGCTTGGTATTAAAAAGCGCAATTGTTTCTTCTGTTAGTGGCTGCAAATGTTGATCAATGTGGGTTGATTCATTAAAGGCGAAACAACAATGAATTTAATGCCATTACCTAAGTGGTTTAAGAGAAAATAAAAGGAAGAAATATCATCCTTTGGTAAGCAGAGGAAATAGCTTTCCCTGGTTCATTTCATTCTACAGAATTTTCCATTGCAATTCCAACAATGCCAGCGCCATGGCAACAGTATCGATGAAGTGCACAACATTTTTCCAATTGAATTGCAGCTTTTTTTTTTGTAACAATTTAAGAATTATTTCAAGAATTACGCTGAAATATCTTTGGGTAAAAGCCACATTTATTTGAAACAAAGTTTTGGGAAGTCAACTCAAGTCAAGACTTAAATATTATATAAATTTTATAAGTAAAGTTAATTTATATTTAGAAGAAAGTCTGTGCCAAGTTCCTAGTATTCTTTTCCGTTTAAATTCTAATAGATTAAATTCTTGTGAACTTGCTTAAGCCGCTAGAAAGATGGCCAGGAAAATTCTGAAGAAAATTGTCTGCTGCTCTGGATATAAAAGATAAATCCTTTAGTATATAATATATATACAATAATTTATTATAGAGCAAAAAGCAGAAACGCTTATAGTGAGAATTACAAATATTGAAATTCAATAATACACATACATTTATACTATATTTTTTTGTATGTATTTTAAGCCATAAATAATGGCCAGGCGTAGTCCGAGAAGTGCTGCAGCAGAGGCAACAGAATAAGAGGAGGAGCTAGGAGAAAGAAGCAGGAGAAGGAGGAGAAGGAGGCGGAGCTAGGGGCCAGTCAGCAGGCCACACAAACCAAAAACAACAATGAAAATTGCGTGAGCTGTGCAAAACTGTTTTGCTTGTTAAGAGATGGTCAACAGCAGCAGCAGCAGCAGCAGCGGCAGCAACAAAAACAACAATAAGCTTTTTGCTGGCATTGTATGTAGTTGTAGCTGTGTGGCAGTTGCTGTCGTTGCGGTCAAGTTCCTCGCAAAAACCCCTTCACCGTCGACAGCCCCCGCAACCGCCGATTGGTGGCACAGTAGGAGTAAGCCAATGGGGCAGCTTGTGCATGGCTCGAACCCGCAGTTGTTCATTTGTTCGGCTCACAAGTGTCATGCTGTTTGTCCCTAGAGTGTTCTCGGCCCTCTTCCCCTGCCTTTGTATCTCTGTGTGTGTGTGTGTGTGTGTGTGTGCCAATAACCATTAAGCGTTAAAATTTGTGCAGTTTTGTTGCTTTTGTTGTAGCTGCTGCTGCTGCTGCTGCATTGGCTTGTTGCTGGCTGCACGTACACGCTGCGTGTGTGCGTGTGTGCGTGCAACCAACAAGATTTGTTAGCCAGTGCAAAACACTGTAATTATTTTATGCTTGTAATGGCCAAGTGGCCCATAGACCAGTCTTCGGCTCCGGCTGCGGCCAGGAAGTTGTTCTTCACTGCCCAACTAAACAGGCCTAGTAGTAGATCATTTAAAATTTCCAATTGGCTTGACAGACACACCCAGCACTCAGCCCCGGACTAGTTAACCCGCCTGTCCGGCTCTGGTTTTGTGTTGGTTTTTGGCCCAATTCGAGAATGCTTGTATTTAATTTACTATTGAAATTAACGATGCGTTCAGCACTCTGTGTGTTTGTATGGAAGTCAAGCCCGAAAACAACAATTTGGCAGCAATTTGTTACAACGATGGCCAACTGCAAATGATTAACAATGTAAGCGACATTGTGGTTAAAAGCATAATATTATCATACATTCTGGGGCCAGGCCAAGTGGAGGCCTTAGCCAGGCCAGGACCGGCCGGGCCGGGCCGGACCGGGCACACATTAAGTATTCAATTTTCTACCCAACCCAATCCGAAACTCTAGCAAAACATAGCAAATTAATTTTCTGGCATTTCGTTCTGGGCGCCCATTCGGGCCATTAGCTTATTGTGATACGAGTATTTATGTGGCGCTGCCATCCCGCTTAGAGAGCGGGACAATGCCCATATTAATTACACATTTCATTTATTCGTAAGCACCCAAAATAGGCAAAAGCCAATGATGAAAAATCAATAAATTCGAACATTCGTTCCCTTCCCTCCAGTCCTCATCTGCTGCCTGGCATTCAAATAGAGTCATCAGCCGTAGAGCCGCAGATCCGTAGAGCCGTACTGTAGCCTATAATCTTATAAAACGGAATGCAAATCGTATGCCGTAATTATAGAGCAGCGTATTACGGCCAAAAACATCAATCAAAATTTAGCGGCTCCAAACAGCTTAAGGCTGACCAAGGCAAGTGAGAAAACAAATTGCCGTGCAGTAGGTCAGCACACACACACACACACACAATCGCACACACATTCGCACATTTATCGTGTGTGTGTGCGTGTCAACAAGCAATTTCCGCTGTGAACGATCAGGAACAATAACAAAGCTGTGTGTAAAAAAAAGGGAACGAAAAACAACAGCAAAAAACAAATGAAGCCCGCTGCAATAGGCAAATACGGAGCAGCAGCAACAGTTGGCGAGCTGTGGTTTTATTTTTACGATAATATTAAGTTGAATCGTCTAGCGGACAGGCAGGCAGGCAGGCAATCCGGCAATCGGGCAGCCGGACAGACCGACAGACACACGGATAAACGGGGGAGTTGGCCAGGCAGAGGCAGAGGCAGGCAATCAGCATAAAGTGGTTGGCATTAAAAATATCAGGCCGCACAATAAAAACGCCGTTTCGCAGCGGAAGTGTCAAGCAGTGGAGGACGGTGGTGGGGCGTGTGTTCGGCATTTGGAAGTGTCCTGCTGTTATTGTTGTTATTTGTTATTTGCTGTTGTTGTTCCTGTTGTTGTGCAACGACAGCAACAACAAAATCAAATAATAAACCCATAAAACTCCCGGCCGCAATTAAAATGCCTCTAGCATAATGACAACTTTTTGTTGCCTACTTTTTGGGGCGGCTTAACGATTGGCCGCTGCCTACGCCGACGCCGACGCCCCGCCAATGCATTTCCTGTGGCTTAGCGCAAGCCACCATTGTGCTAAAAAATTGCAATTTAATGAAGCATGCCGTTAGCCGCAATTAAGCAACAATAATAAACTCGATACGCCCCACCACAAGCGACAAAACCGAGCCATAATTTCTATAAATATGCCGGGTATATTGGCTCTATTTAGACGTATGCAACGAACTGAATATAAATGGCAGAGTTCAGCTAAAAAAATTAAAAGAGGCTAACGAAACTATGCTGGTTCAGTCTATAGATTAAATTAGTATTTAACTAGTGAAAAGTTTTGTCCTTCTATTAAATAATGATTTTATTTCATGCGTTTTAATTGAATAAACAAAAATGGATTTGAATAATAGAATTGGAAAATACTTACAAATAGCAAAGCAAGAATTGCATTTTTATTTATAAAGAATACTCTCTTATTCTTCTTTAAATTCCATTAATTTAAATATTATTATTTATTGAAAATTAAGTTCAAATAACGTTTGAATTTAATTCGCAAAAGCAGAAACAGATTCTTGTCTTATTAACATTTTTTAAGCCCTTATTTTAAATATATTTTAAAGTAAGATATTAATCACTAAAAATTAGTAGTGGAAGTCCTGTGCTCGTCGCACCGAAGATTGTATACCCTTGCAAGCTAAAATAAATAAGAGAAGAGAATTAATATATATTCACCGATTGTTTCTATGGCAGCTAGATGATATAGTAAAAATGATACTTGACCTAAAAAGAAAACACTCCTTCACTTCACTTAAGATATCTCAAATCATTCTAAACAACAACTTTATAAGACGATTCTTTCTTAAGTAAACTTCATACTGAATTTCATAGACCTAACTGAGAGACTGGTCTCCATAGAAACACACAGACTCGTCTCGGCATCCTGATCAATTATATATATGCATTTTGAGGTCAGTGATGAATTAATACTCGATTACCTAAGAATTAATTTTAATACTCGATTACCTCCGCCTGTAATTTCTTTAGAGATAGAGCAACTCGGTAGTTGAGCAAGCTCATTCCGCCTTCTTTTCATTTGTTCATAATATTTATTTTTCTTCTTGGCTTTCAGGCCGCCAGACTCATTATCAACGAGCATCTGTTTATTTTTTGTTTATTTTTTTTTTCCTGTTTTGTTTTGTTTTGTTTTTTGTAACAATGCTGGGATGGTGTCTTTTAATTGTCGCTTCGGCGACTGTGGCGCGTGTTGGACATTCAGTTTGCGGAATATTGGCCCTCACAGCATTAAGCCACATTAAAATGGCCAGCTTTTCCTTCCTTCCTTCTCGTCCTTTTGGGCAATTGATTTAAGTTTATGGCGGGTGCGCGAAAGCGTGAAGTTGTAGAAATGCGAAAAGGCAAAAGAAAATAAAGTCAACGACGGGCGACAATTCCAACTGAATTGGGGGATAAAAAAAAAAAGAAGAAAACTGGGTGAAATGCGAACTGAAGCTAACAGAATGCAGTCAATTGAAATGCTGGAAGTGCAAGTGCAAGTCCAAGTCAAGTCTGGAGGAAAAAGGCAAAAGGAAACTGCCAGGCAAATTGGCAGCACAAACTACAAAATGGTTGCTCCACTGAGCAGCGACAAACAAGACGGAAGCAGCAATGCCAATGCAAATAAGTATAGCTAAGGAACTGAACCGAAGCGAACGGAACGGAACAGAATCGAACCGAACCGAACCGGGGTGCTCAAGTACTGACAACATTGTCAAAGCTGCTGCTGCGAGCGCCTTTCTTTGGCAGCACTATGGAAAGAAAAACTGTACTTGTAATCGCACTTTAGATTTATTGATTGTTTCAATAGCATCGTTGGCCTTGTGGATTCAAACTATTCAACTGTCCGGCGAAGCTGCCGCCTTAGCAGAGTTCCACGGCAACGTTCACTTCTCTCGCTTATTGCTGCGAAAAACTTACTGCACTAACGACAGCCACGGCAACAACAACAACAGCAACAACAGCTCGTAGAACAATGCTGATGATGACAACCATTCGCCCTTCTGCTGTACCCTTCCTCAACCCGCCATCCACCAACCTTCGACCATGTCAGAGAGTTGAAGTCCTCGGGCGAAACGCACTTTTTCTGTACTCACAGACACACTCAAAGAAACAACACATTTGCTGGTTGTTTTTTTTTTTATTATTTTTTTTTTTTTGTTGTGTGTGCAAACTTTTAGCAAAGATTCGAATTGAAATTCTTTTGTGTTTACAACGGAATTTTTTGCCATATAATTTTGGTTTTTCTGCTCCTTTTTACATTTTCTTTTTTGTGCTTTTCCTTTGTTTTTTACAGATTTGCCTGTGTTAAAAAGAAGCTTTAAGCGCTTAGTTGATTTGCCTTTAAAATGCGGGCAGCAGCTCTCAGGTCTTAAAGTATTACCCATACGCCACATGGTGCGCGCTGCGTGGACAACATTTTTATCTTTTAATTACAGTAATTTCTGCTGTGTGCTGCTTCATGTTTACATTTCAATAAATTGTGAGAGCTGCCATCAACACTTTCCACTTCGTTCTTCGTGCTCGTCATCCTTTCTGCCACTTCTGCTCATCAACACTTTTCGTTGCTGCTTTCGCTGTTGCCGTTGCTGTTGTTGTCGCTTCGACGTGACTGTCGGTCGGGAACCCTAACGATTTTGGTCGCCCATAATGAGTTTTTGTTTCCAACAGCTTAAGTTCTGCATAGCAGCGCCAACAGGAAGAAGACAACGAGCACAACAGCAACAGTAACAGCAGCAGAAGCAACAACAATTTCCATTGCCATTTAATTAAAAATTGCAGAATAATTATTTTTCTTTTCGCATCTTTCCACTTTGGGCTTGGCTCTGTGCTGTTAGCGAAGGAAAAAAAGGAACTTTTAAATAAACAAAGACGCTGAGCGCAATTTGAAAATCTGCAAATTAGCGCAAATGCAGCACAGAAAGAAAGAAAGAAAGAAAGCAAAAGAAAGGTAAATGCGAAATGCGAAATACAAAATGAGAAATGGAAAATGGCAAATGGCAAATGGGTAACTGCAAATGCAGCAAATAAACATTTCCTTTTCAATTACATTAAATCCCATAGCAAAAGTTCTTAGCACGCACCGTTGACAATTTATTGTGAGATCCGCTGGCTACTGCTGCTGCTGCTGCAGTTGTTTAAGCCAGTTGCCTTGACTGTTGCCTGTTGCCATTTGTGAAGAGCTTTGTCCTAATGCGTTAATAAAATATTTGGATTTTCATCATTATCATATAAGCAAACGCTCACAGGTGTTAGGATTACGTGCTCAGCCAGTTAGCCAGCCAGTCAGCCAGCCCACGTGACGTATACGTAACTTTTATGCCTATGCGAAAGTTTTTCGCCTTACTTATGAGGTGTAAAAGGAAAGCCTACGCACACACACATGTAGCTTTTAACACGCCTGATGGGCGTTGTAACTTTCAATCTGAAATGTTACGAGCACTTTAAGAAAACTTACACCACATTTATATGTAATGCATGCTGCTATATATAGCTTAAATTTTGTATATATATATATGTATACGAAAAGAGCTGGAGCAGGAGCAGCTACAGCTCGAGTGCTTCTTCGGGGGGTGCTGACAAATGCTGTCAATATATCAACAGTAAACCCTAAATGATGAGACGATTTATTATGCTGCTGCTGCAACAGCAACGGCAATGGCAACAGTAACAGCAACAACAAATAATCCGGCAACTGCAACGACAGCAGCTACACTCAGAGAAATAACTCAAATCCTTTACAGAAACACTGCATTTTAATACCTAAATTTCTTAAAGGAATAATTGTTGATACAATCATTAAGTATTCTAGAATATATATTAAAAACATAAACTAATTTCTGGCATATTAAAAGACATTCTCTGCATCTTTTCCATTTAATTAGTTATTCATTAAATAAAAGATCGTTATTCTTCCAGGCACATTTAAATAATTAAAAACTTATTATTAAAATCCAAATTAAATCTTATGTGCTGCATTTTTTTTGAGTGCACAACTTACGTTTGTTGCCTCTTGGCAATAAGCTGAAATAGCAGGCAGCCAGGCCGCTTAAGTGGCTGTTGGCCCCTGCCACAAACTGCCGCAACCTGCCACTTGATGAGTACATACTTACATACGAGTGTAGTCGTATACTTGCACTCGTTCTCGTATATTTTGGCAACATTATATTCAACGTTTAATACTTTATGCTTATTTTGTTGCCTCAACTTGGGCAAGACTAAAGACGAGCGAGAGCGAGGCGAGGCGAGGCGAGGCTATACAGGACTCTCTGCAGAGAAATTTATTTTGTGCTCAGCATCCGGATAGCTGAAGCTGGATAAAGCTTATGCAGTCTTCTGCTGCTGTGGCTTATGATAAACCGGTCTGCACTTGAGCCGCAGGCTCAACAGACTCTGGCGACTCTGCAGCTATTCACTTGCCGCTGAAAAATTCAATTTGGATGCTGCTTTCATGCAAGCGGATTATAAGTTAAATAAATTTAGTTTACATTTCTTGTGGCTGCTCTCCTATATATGCTGCTACGTATACTTAATATATATAGTAGAAGTATTATACCTTTTACTAATTTATTTGCCAATTTCTGATCCGCATTGCTTACCTGCTAAAATATTCTGAAATCTGTCCAACAGGCGGCGCTCTTTAGAGCATCAAATTTCGAAAATTTTGCAGAGCTTTTACGAGGTGAGAAACAACAGCAACAGCAACTAAAAGAATTGCATTATGCGAAACAACAGCAGCAAGGTGTGCTCCAGTTAAAATACCTCGACTATGCGGTACCCTGTAATCTAATTTATTATACATATATTAGACACGTTTGCTAAATGCACAAACAAAAACTTGTCTGGATCAATCAATCTCTTTCTAGTATGCTATGTTTATTTTCTAGCCAAAAGGCTAAGTTCTTATTCTAATCTAAAGAAAGGGAAGAACAGAAAGTAATGGAAAGCCTTGATATAATTATGATTTGGGCTTAAAGTAATCTATTAATCAAATTGTTTGTGTCTCTGCGAAAGAGAAGCTTATGCAGATTCAAGCTAAGCCTGTGCCTGAACAAGAATACAATTTTTTTAATGTAAGGTAGGAGAATATAAATATATACCCTGAACTGTTACATATATACCCATAAACTCAGTATACTATTTTATTACAAAATTTTAATGGTTACTGGGTATCAAAATAAAAACAGTGGCCAAAAAAGGGCAACAATGCTGCTCTGTGGCCCTAGAGCAATCTCTTCGAGGCATCAAGTGCACTTTTTTGTATGCTTTTCATCAAAACACTTAATTTGCATAATTTTGTGAAGAGTTCACAATGATCCGCAGTAAAAGCAAAACACGAACAACAACAACAGCAACAACAACAACAAGGAGATAAAGGGAACAGCAGCTGCCGCAGAAATGTGGACAGAAACCAAAAACTAACTCTGTGATGCAATTTAATTCCGCTAGCTTTAAATAAATGAAACTCAATTGCTACAAAATATGGCGCACATTTTCCTACTTTCTACTTCCTACCCAGTTCCCCATCCAGTTCCCTTCCATTCCCTTCCCGCCTTTCCACATTATACGGAAGACTGGTTCAGAAATATTGCACTGCCAAAGCTTTTGTGTGCTGTAATTTAATATTTTTACTTCATTTAGCGTTATGAAATTTCCGTGCAAATCGTGCACTTTGCATTTTTTACTCATTTTTTACGGCAACTTTTTTTTGCTGTACTTTTTTGTTCAACTGACAAGACAGAGCATTTTCCAGTCAAAGCAGTAAATGCATTTCCATGGTAAATCAGTCTAATGCACTCAATAACTATGAGTGTACTTGCTTTAATGCCAAAAAGGCTCAAGACCAATGCTCAAACCAAAAAGCCCTAAGTAGAAAAGTAAGTTAGTAAGTGGATAAAAGGCTTACACTGACTTTCAGCAGTCAAGTATTTTTGCATTTCATTTAAATTGAAGTACGGCTAAATGCAACTTACACCAAACCCAACCAAACCAAACCAAATCAAATCGAATCGTTCTCTGAATTCAGCACAAGCAAATAATCAATTGGATAACATCAAAAAATTGACTTTTCGTTAACTTGGTCACAATGTGGCTGAGCTCAGATTAGAGCCGTCTTTGTGTGATTTTTGTTACAATTTTCAATTTGTTTCAATCGCTTTATCTAAATTGCATTCTATTTTCATTTTGAGCTTAATCAAATTTCAAAATGAAAACACTTTTAAAACACTCAACAATTGCTTAATAAATTCACATCAATTTTGAGAAATTCAACAACAATTTTCCTATTCGATTACTCCTTTTTCGATCGGAAAGTTTTTAGTAACTGTCATTTAATACTTTAAAATTTATAACAAGCTAAAGAGCAAAAGCTCTGGCCAAAATCTTTGGCCATGTTTCGTATTCTTTGTGAGAGATTTGATGAACTTACGCTATAAATCTTTGGGGAGCGACGGCAAACAGCAACAAATCAATATTTAAACGTTTCTCTTTGCTTTCAAATCTCCTTTCAGCTAAGCGAGGACATTGGCTACGTGCTCTATTCGGCGCTTGGCTCCTTTTATATACCCAGCTGCATTATGGTCTTTGTGTACATACGAATTTACTTTGCCGCCAAGGCGAGGGCGAGACGCGGCATCAAAAAACATCCGCGTAAAACAAACAACGAACAGGTAAGTAACTCAGTTATGAATCAATGGCAAAGCTGCTGCTGCTGCTCTGCTGCTTGTAATTGCTTTGAGCATGGGTGGATACCTGTGATGAATTAACTTTGATAAAATGCAATTGATTCATGGTAGCAATTCCAGTTGTAAATGCAAATTTTGCCATTTGAATGAACATCAGGTGTAGCCTGCAAGCATATGCGGCATATGCGGCGTATACACAATATGGCATGTAAACTTTAAAGTCAGCGCTTTAAAAGCGTTTTACGCATTTCCCTTGATTTTCTTCAGTTCACGAGGCGCTTGTCTGGCTTGTGCTACGTGTTGGGCAATTGCAGCAAATGCTGCAGCAGCATTTTCCCCATGCACTTTGCCACGTTCGCCCATTTTGCTCATTTGGCAGCCATTTTGCAACGCCATTCAACAAAATGGCGTCGGTTAACGTTGATTCGTTCCATTCCCACGCTTCTTCCTTGCCTATCGCATATAGCTTACTGTTGATTTTTGGCTGCAAATTATCGCTGCAAAGTTAAGTGCAAAATCTCTAATGATTCAGCTGAAGCCGATGGAGAGCGGGTCGCACACGTCCAAATTGGAGTACAGGCAATTACCGTGTGTCAAATTACCACCAATTACCTGGCCAAGCGTAGAAGAGCCAACACATTTAAGGCAACTGCAATCCATTCAGAATTTGCATTTTCAATTAACTGACCAAGTGACAAACAAAAAACAAAAAACAGAAAAAACCTCAACGTCGTGCTGCCAATATCAACGACACTTGACCACCAATTGGGCCAAACAAAGGCGCACAGCTGCTGTATGCTGCAGGCATGAGATTAACACACTCAAAGCAAACACACACGCACACACACACACGAAACAGAGGTGTAGGCAGAGGGTCTTCTTTTTGTAGGATTTAACCCTCGAATGGTTTGAAGCGCATTCGGCTTTTTTAAACAGGCAGAAGCCGAGACAGAACTTCATCTGAGAAGCTTTTATTATACCCAAGTAAAAAATTTGTTATATTCAGATTTTAATATAAAGATATAAATATTTTACTAGCTCATTTTTTCCATTTAAAAAGTTCTTTAATGCCATTTTCAATAACTTTGGTTGTCCTCTTTTATACTTTTAGGCAATTTCTTTATAAATTTCTTAATAAGCTTTTTTTCGAAGCTTAATTTAACTCAAAAATCCAACGAAGGACATGAAGAAATACTTTCTAAGACTAATTTCGAAGTTTTTTACTCCCCATTTTAATTGTTTTCCAAAACAGAAAAACTCAGCTTTATAAAAAAAGCTTTTATACTGATATAAGGCTAAAACAAAGTTTACCATCTATTGGTCATAAATTAAACCCAATACTTATTAGCTTCTTATAAATAAAAATTTATTTAAAATCATCTTAATATTTTTTTGTTTCCTGCAATTCTTCCTTACTTTATTAATCTGCCTCATAACTTTATTTTTCAGCTCAGGCTTCTTGAGGATCTTTCTTAGTTTCCCAAAACCTTTTAGTACATTTTATTACACCTAATTTAGTTAGTTAAATTATCCTCCTTTTTTAACTTTGTGTAAGCCACTGTCACACACACAGACACAAAACACTGTTAGAGCTTAAAATTCGTTTGTCGTTTGGGCCTTGGTAATTGCCCTTGCCAATTGTGGCTTTCTTTATGCCGCCGATGTTTCTGTGCGCTCTGACGCGCTCGTATGGCAGAGTTAAAGAATTTTTGGATGTGGAAAAGCCGTTTATCAACCATTTGTCGCCTTCTTTGCAGGTTACGAGCTTCACCACCGCCAACAAGAAAGGAACAATACCGATGCCATCCTCCAGCGGCGCAACGCAGCTGCAGCTGCATCAGCAGCGACAGATAGCCACCATTGAGACACCACCGAATAGTGCGACGATACCCATGCAAATACCGACAGTAACCATGGACTTGGCCTCCGATATATCCACATCGGAGGCGGGCGAACTTGAGGCCGTTGCGGCGCAAACAGTGCTGGCCTACTCCAATCCCAATGGCAGTTCCAATACAACCGCTGTAAGTGGCGGCGCTCCCTGCTCACCCAAGGAAACGTTACAGGTCAGCACCATTGCCACGGGGCGTGGGGTAGGACTCAATGTGCCAGTTCCACCATCCATGGCCGGCAGCAACAATTCCATCAATGTGCTAAACAACAACAATGGCAGCGTTGCCACAGATGCCGTTGGTGGCGGCCAAGGTGCCAACAACACTGCAGCGGCTAATAGTGGAGGTGGGGCATGTGGAGCTGGTGGTGCCGCCACCAGCAATGAGCTGCGCGTCTCACCCATTGTCGGGCGCTGTCGAGCGTTGTCGGTGGGCATTGATACGGACATGGTGAGTGAATTCGATCCTTCCAGCTCAGATTCGGGCGTGGTTAGCCGCTGTGCGGTAGTGAAACCGCTCAAATTCCGCCTTTGTCAGCCCATCTTTGGACGCAAATCGAATCAGCAGCGCCGAAACGAGTCCAAGGCTGCAACTGTTGCGGCCAAGAATAATGCTGCTGCAGCAGCAGCTGCGGCTAAAAGCAAGGAGCTTACGGCCAAAACGGAACTGGAGCCGGCCATACCAAAAACGCCAAAACCGCGTGATCCCGAGAAGGAGAAACGACGCATTGCACGCAAAAAGGAGAAGCGTGCCACTCTAATATTGGGTCTAATTATGGGCAGCTTCATTGCCTGCTGGCTGCCATTCTTCTTTCTGTATATATTGGTGCCAGCCTGTAGCAGTCACTGCAATATACCCGAGTCGGCATTTGCGATTGCCTTCTGGTTGGGATATATGAACTCGGCCCTAAATCCGGCCATTTACACCATCTTCAACAAGGACTTCCGACGCGCCTTTCGACGCATCCTGTTCAAGTGATGTTTGGCCTATGTGTGCTGTTACAGGTGCGTTTATGCGAGCATCGAGAAGGCTACCGAACGTGCCATGGGCAGCACACCCATGGGCTATGGGCACGGCATGTATCAACACTACAGGCGTTAGATTTGCTTGGCTTATTACAATCCCCCCCTGAGGAAGTATGGCGAGGGGACTGTAGCTGTAACTATTAATACTTTTCCAATTTTCAGTTGGTTTTTCTGTTGGTTTTTCTGTTGGTTTTTCTGTTTTTAAAAGTAACGAACATTGTAGCTCATTTCAAAAGCAATGAACGGCTGTGAATTTGATGGAATCTCTCAATTTCAATTTACGCGTTTTTAGTTGACATTCTAAAGCTTCCCTCGAACCTTTGACCCCTCGAACATCCTCGAACACCCTCGAACACAGACTCGCAGATATATATTTTTCACACTCGACAGGGGGCTGAAAGAGACCCTTGTGCTGAGCAAACATGAATTCCAGCGTAGGCAAACATCTTTTATGCACACACTGAATGGCCATTCAACTCGAAATTATTTCACAAATTTCCATTTTCCAAGCACACACACAAAAAATGCGACTTCAATTCTGTGGGCGAACAGAGTGAGCGAAGGGGATTTTTGTGGCAATGTGTCAACTGACAGGTAAACAATAAATGAATATGGAGATGGAGATGGAGACGAAGACGGAGACGGAGACGGGAGCATTGTCTGGCACTCTGGAATTGAGGTCATCCAAATGTGGACTGACTCTGCTAAGCCAATGACACCATGCAACAAATTAATTTTATTTTTATTCTCATTTCAATTTGAACGCATCGTTGCCTCTTGCTGCAATTCTGTTGCACATAAAATGCATTTTTAATGTTGCCTTTTATCATTTGCACTAAATAATAAACCAACAACACAGAGAGACAGCCAGACACAGTTCCAAGCATAATCCAGCCACAATACAAACACTAGAAACAGCCTCGCAAAATGGACCAGCAGCCCCAAAAAGCCGCTCTAGTTTTATACATTCACGAAAAGATATTTTACACACAAAACTACTCGTAAAATAAAAATATTAGAACAAAGCGTAAAACTAATGGGCACATATGGTCATATATAAAAGCATATATTAGAGATGGCAGCTGTAACTAACGCAAATCTATCGCCAACTATCGGTATAAACGATGTTTCTTTTCAATTATTCTAAGGCCTGAAGATCTCTACTTTGCTCTAACCGTTTATCCTTGGAGTAGTGAAATATACTTGCTCTGTACATTTATTCTTCATATTGTGACACGTTACTCCTGGTCACAGTGAAGCAGTCACTTCAAATATTGCTCATCTCTAATATATATATTCATTTATATATTCATAAATCTAAATGCATCCCTTCCACTTTAGTTGCCATCGTTTTTGACTAGTATAACCAAATGCAAGCGGTACTCTTGGCTATAGACGACACGTCATTCAGTCATTCACACAATCAGTCAGTCAGTCAGTCCGTCCGTCAGTCGAATCCGTCAGAGAGATACACACAAGCATTTAAAGCATCTTTTGGCAGCTGGCCCATATATATGTCTCTATTTACTATTCGCTCAAGTCTAAAGGCAACCACAAATATGCATAAATTGTATCTGCTACACGAGTCTCTCATATTTTTGGGGCACATTGTGGTTAGTAGTAGTTGCAACAAAATTTAAGATACTCTTGCCACTTCTTTAGCAATACAAAGCTGTAATTGTGTCTTGTTCCATGTCTTAAATTTATGGTAGCTTTTAACGTGGCTATCTGCCTCCCTCTCCGCCTTTGGGCTTTCAGCACACACTCACCGCAAATGTGTTGCAGCTAAACTCGAAGGGAGACTAAGTGCCAGGCCCTCTTTAAATTTGTAAAATGCTCATAAATAATGTGGCAGTGAAATCTGTCAGTTTCCTGAAACTGAAATATTTGAATATATGCATTTGTTTTCCTTGTGTGTGTGTGGAGATAGAGGCTTTTCTTTGGCGTCAACATGCATTTTTTATGATGCACAAATACCTAGAATTTCATTGTCAGCAGCAACTACAATGTTATATGTAATATGTATGTACAACAACAGCACTGAAATGACAATTTCAACACCCACACACACACACCACACACACACACTCACACACTCAAAAAGTACCTAAAAAAAGGCCACAAAAATAAAGGCAGTCGGCACAAAAAGTGAAATCGAAAACAATTGAAATCGATGGCGAGGCAAGAGCACCATCAGGCAGCCACAGGACATTAAAATGCGCGACACACACTCATTCACACACACACACACACACACACACACACAGAGAGACGCACACACACCTAGAGCACTTAACTGCACTTAGGTGCGACAGCCAGGACGAAACGACTACATAAGGCCTGGCTTTGTTTTTGCTGGCACATCGAAAGTCCTTTTCACTTAAAGTGTAAAAAAAAACAGCAAGAACAACAAGAACAAACGTTACCCGTCAGTGCTAAGACCAGGTGACGTATACGCAACGTTGCTCATACGTAGCTAGAGCATTTCATTTTTTTGAAGTGTATTCAATGCGTAGTGGGTATATTTTATATTTCTCACGAAATGTGAGCAATGAATTGAAGGTAGCCTCTTCGACTTCTTGCAGAAAATATATTCTGGATCAGAGCAATGAGATGTGAGTGTGAGAGGCGTTATAGCTATATCCATCAATGCTTCTTTCGTTTCTAGGCAAACAAGTCTTTGGTCTGAATAAATTTCTAGATTTTCTAGATTTCCATAAGGGTATTTAAATCTTCGGCGTGTCGATGAGAGCCTTTTCCTACTGGTTTTTTGTTCATTTAACAAATTGCTGGCGGCTTTCAACGAATGACAATTCATCATCAGAGACAACTGTGAGAATTTATGTATATTTTATTAGTTATGGTCATGTAATTAACATAAATTAAATATAAATGCAAATGCAAATAAATAAAACAAAATAAATAAATAGTTACACACATTGTTAACTTATTTGCATTAATGCTCATAATTCAATTTTACGCTTTTTATGCAAATTTCTACACTCTCAATTTGATTTGTGTACCTTAATAAGCCTGCAATTGTTTTGGCCATAAAAAAATAATAATAAAATTATTTAAAAATATTTATTAATCATTTTGTATTTGGCCTACATAGAAAAAAAATGTTTGAATTTAAGTTTATGAATTCTTGATTCAAGAAATTTAAGTAAGACTCGTATTAAGTATGAATATAAGTGAATCAATTTCTATTCATACTATGAACCGATAAATCTAGTTTGGATTGGATGAAGAGAGGACAAGAATTTCTATATTAATCTCCGTATAATTATCAGAATTCATTAAAGGACTGAATGAAGAAAGAATCAGGTTTCAATTCAGGCTATTCTGGGATAGAAAGGATATTAAACCAAGAGCTCTAAGATTGAAAGAAGATTGCTTAAGTCAAGAGTTATTTTGGGGTTGTAGGGAATCCGGAATATGGCTGGAAACGATTCAAGGCCGGAATTCTTAATTTTCTCTCGATTTTTTTCTCTGTGTAATAGCCAGCGGCAACAAATACCCATGTCAAATTGAATTATCGAGTGCGGCGAGTGCGAAAATTAGAATTTGTAATTACGAATTTCTGTCAACATTTATTGCGCTGCAATATCTGGCCATAAGCTAATTTAATGGCCGATTAACTTGGCAATTGGGCGGCAAGCGGCAACTAAAAACTGCAACATTCTCAATTGAAATTGAAATTGAAATTAGCATTTTTGTTTTGTCAAAGTACATATTAATGTTTGATTACGCTTTGCAGTGCCTTTGGGCCATCATTTATGGCATATTTAAGCAAATGTTTGCTAATGCCTGCCAGTCATAATTAAGTTGCCAGAGCCCAACATTCTGTTAACCGTAAAATGGAAAATAAATCAGTTTTATTTCGGCCAAATTTGCCTACACAAAACTTGCAATTGTTTATGGTCAACAGATGATAATCACTTGCAAGACTCAAAAGTATCTATAAATTTCATTTAATATGCTTTGCCTGCGATCTCCAGTCAGTCATTTAGTTTGGACAAGGTTAATGAGTTTAGTGCATTTTCGATACTATTTGCTTTTGGCCATATTTCGACCGTTTGCCATTAAAAATGTTTATTTAAGTGATTAATAAAAAGCCATAATTGTACGAGTAGGCAGTAGGCGTATAAAGAACATTGTGTTCGGGTAATAAAAATGCACTTAGGAACTCATTTTTATGCTCGATGACAGCATAAATATTTATGAAGTGCCGAGCAATGCCGAGCAATGAAATACTCGCACTTTCAGTTGATTAATTGGAAAAGTTCTGCCTGCGTTTAAACGGTTCGAGTCGAGTTCGAGTTGGAGGCGAAGTGTGGCGGGAAGAGTGGAGTTTAAATATTTTTAGTTTTGCATATTTTATTTGATTTTCTTTTCCTTTTTTTGTCTAGTTTAAAAACCAAGCAAATCCAATGTCTGTGCAGGGCACATGAATATAAATATATATATAGATATACAGATATTTGTATATGAATAATGAATTTATTGCTATCAACATGGAGGGCGAGCAGGCAATCGCTCGACTTGAATTTAGTTAGTTAGTTCAAAGTTTCGAGGAGGAGCGGCACAAAAACAAACGACTGAAATGCTTAAATGAAATTATTTCATTATAAAAATAAAAAAAAAACCAAAGATCAAATAATTTATTATAAATTTCAATAGAAAAAACACATTAAATTTTTGCTAATAATTGTAGTAATTAAATTAGATAATAGCCTCATAAAGCAGCATATATCAAAGTTGAAGTTATTTTCAAATCTATTGAAAGAGCCAGTAAATTAATTAATTAATTAACAACTACCACTAAAGCGTTAAGTAGTTCATGTATTTAGCATAATTTCTAGTTGCATAAAATCAAATAATTAACCATATTTAATTGTAATTGTAATTGTAATTGAATATTGTGCATAGCCAATTTTTAACTTCTAATCGTACCGTGTCTCTCTCTCTCTCTCTGTCTCTGTTATAGTTGTGTGTAAAACTAGTTAAATATTATACGAGTAATTAATCAAACTAAGCGCAAATACAATACTTATATATACTAAAATATATATATATATATATCAAGAAATCGAGCAAAAACCAAACTGAATAATTAATTAACTACCTACATTTTAAGCGGAAGTCTTCCACTACAATTACGCGCCCCCAAAGCATTGAGCATTGAACATTATACTCGCAACAGGTTCGAAAATTTCCAGTACCCCAGAAAGGCGTAATCCACCCAGAATTCGTGCCCAATCTGACAGTTTCTAAAGTTCATTCTTTTGATAACTAACAATTGTAACTTATGTATATGTATTGTATATTTAGTACTAAATTGTATATGTGTATGTATTTCAAGGTTTCTCCCCCTCAAACAATTCAATAAACATTGCTAGCATCTAAGTATAAACACTAATAATAAATACTAATTAAGCATTAACATAAAACACATATTTGCTGCACAATTATGCATATTAGTCATGAACAAGTTATGGGCATAAGGAATAGAAAATATTAACAATATAAAACGTAGTTAACAAACGATTTCAAATAAATCAAATTAATCGAAACTTGCCATTGAAATTGTTACAATATTTTGTTGCTATTATTAGAGAAGAGTAGTAGAAAATGTTATGTTAAATACAATACTTAGTTAATACAGTAACTAACCTAAACATATAAATACATATTCATATGGCTAACAACGAAAGTAACATGGTGCTATGAGTTACACATAGAACATTTCATGCTTTATTCTTTATTATTTTCATGGTCAAAAGCGTTAAAATCTGAGCCCCTTTTTAACGTGTTGCGACACCGTTTTCAATTCATTTCTCTCATCGTACAGACCAAACAAAGAAACCGAAAATCATCACTGAATTAAAGCAAATTATATAGCATAAATTGATTAGAAAAAAAAATAGCTAAGCTAAGCCATGTAAATACTATAATTAAACACCTATAATTATTCTCGAATTATGTCAAATATTGAATAATATTAAATATGAAAAGAAAAACAAATGTAAATTATGCAAAATAAATTGCAAATTGAAGCCACCAAAGAATTGAATTTTCGCATGTAAGTCGAACAAATAAAAAAACCAAAAACAAAAGAAAGAGTATTAAATTATATGCATAAAGCAGACCTAAGCTAAGCGTAAACAATCCCAACTCGTAACCAGCTGCAGCTGCAGATGCAGATGCAGGCCCAGAGATCCACAGATCCAAATGTAACCCTTTTCTACGATACGAGTAGTTGAAAACTTTTAGCAATTAGTCGCTCATATATCATAGTTCAACTAAAGTACACACAGACAGACAGACACACAGACAGACAGACAGGCGGACACACTATAATTGCATCAGTCAGTAAAAAGTATTTGTAAATTTCGGTAACTAAACTAAACTAAAACTAAAACTAAAAACTAAAACGCATTTATAAAACTTTCAGTTCTGTTAATACAAACATTTATTAAACTACACACACCAGTTGAGTTTGAGCAACTTCCACACTTACATTTTCCTACACATGTATATGAAAAGTGTTTTCCTAACATCTCTTTAGATACTAAGATACCCTGAATTGAACATTTACATCTACATCTACATCTACATTTACATTTACAAGGTAACTGCATAGATACACACACACATACATATATAGAGAAAGCCAGCAGTTTAAGGCATACAAAACATAAAATATTTAAAAAATTAAAAAATTTAAAAAAAACTATTAGCTAAGCGAAATATGTCCATTTAAGGGACAATAAAAATTCTATAAAATTAAATACAATTAACAATTAAGCAAGCCGACTAAACAACTAATCCAAACTCCACGAGGCTTGAAACTCATCAACATAGCTAAAGCTACAAAAGAAAACAAAAAAAAACAAAACTATGGAACCTACCTACAACAAGAAGAAAATCGAAAAATAAAACGTTTTAAAATTACTGTCGTTAAGTATATAACAAATATTTAAAAAATAAGCAAAAATACCAAACAATCCGAAAGCTAAATACATAATATGTAATAAAAACTGAGAGGTATTCTTAAATTCTTTAAATTCAATTGTGTTTTCATTTACCGCGCTCCACTGTCAAGGTGAATATCAGCAGCCGAAAGTACGTCACAATACAGCAACGTCAACGTTTTGGCATAAAGAAAGAGGGAAATATATATATTTATATATATATTAATAAATTTAATGAAAAGTACACGAAAGAGTCTTTTGCCAAGCTGCAGTTCATTAAATCTTTGTCGTCTGTCGTCTTATTTGCCAAGCAAGAAGAACGCAAACGCAACAAAAATTTCACTCTCGACGCTTGTTATTGATTTTTCGCACAATGCGACGGAAACTGGCAGGAGAAAACGTTAAAAGGCGGCCAACAGGCAGCCTGCTGACGCCATTGCTGCTGGCTGACAGTGTTGTCAACGGGTCGTATGATGATTTAGCTGCAAGCGATGGTAAGTGAATTTTCTATTGCATACTTTAGGGGCTGCACATCAATTAAAAATATTTGGCATACTTTTGTGCGCCAGCCTTAATTACAGATTAGCGCTTATAAATAAAGTCAATTTTAAGCAAGAGGATTCAGACATAAAGAGATTAAAGAGGTGCGTAGTCTTTTAAAGAGAACATAGCGAATAAAACGATATATACCTATGTCCATCTGTCCGACTGTCTGTTTCTAAGCAAGCTACTATCTCTGTTTTTGAGATAGAGAAATTAATTTTTATATGCGACTTCTTTTTTGTGCACACAGCATCTGAACGGAGACAGCTGGATCGGACAACTAGGTCCTATAGCTTCAAAAGAAATAAATAATCGGCTTGAAAAGATGCCGAATAGCAAACACTTTGAATAAATTTAAGACTTTATTTTCTAAAGGCTAATCAAACCTTAACCAGCTCGAAGAAACAACAGGAGACAACAATTTTGAAGAGTTTCTTCAAGTCTCGCAGAGATGTAATCCTCCTTCCTTAAATATTTATTTAAAGACAAAAACTTAAAAACGATTCTCAATTACTTATTACAGACTTGAAAGGCATGTAAAGGCATCCAGGATCCAGGATTTTCTATTGTTAATAATCATTGAAATGGAATATTGTATACAAAATTGTTTAATTTCTTTTTGCCAATTACGCTTTAATTCTTGCCTAGAAAACTTGACTAAGGCAGGATACATATGAATTAACCTGACTATTTAATGCTATATTTACGTGCAAAATAGAATAGATACTAGCAACAGGTATCGACCAAGTTTTGCGTGCGATTATGAAGTTTAAAAAGCATTTCTAATGCAATTAAATAATTAATTTGGAATTGCCACAAAGCGGTGGCAACAGAGGCGGAGGCGGAGGAGGTGGCGGAGGCGACTACAGTTTCATTAATCAAATCGCGAGAGCAACAGCGCGACATGCAAAGTTTGCCAAACTGTGAAATAAGTAAACAGCCAGGTGCTAATTACACACGTGATGCCAGTCCAGGTGTAAAGTGTGCCGCACAGCAAAAACTTTTCAAAAAAGGAAAATAAAAATAAAACCAAAGAGACAAATGTGGGGATGTAAGACAGTGTTAATTGTTACAGTTGTTCAGTGTGTTACGTTGTGGGCCAGAGACTTGATGCGTTTACCAAGCAGGCAGACAGACGGACGGACGGGCGGAGAGACCGAGTGTGGCACAGGTCAGGCCAGCCCCTATGAGTAAATGCAGTTTGTCTGCCAGCAAATATTTTAGCAGAATTAAAACAGCAGCTACAAATAATTGTCAAGGGTCTTGGTTAACAAAGTTGACTTAGCTAGAGACAGGGACAGCGACAGAGAGAAAGACAGAGAGAGAGAGAGAGACAGAGCACAGAGCGAATTGTGCAACTTTTAATTAGTTAATTTAACGCTTGGCGCCAACCAAAGCTGGCATACACAGCGTATGAGTAATGCATAGACAGAGACCCACACACAGACATACCTCGGCTTTCTTCGACGCTGTCAACGGTCTTAAGGGATTTAGAGGGTGGCAAATGGGTGGGGGTTGCTCCTGCCCGAGTCGGCACAGTGCCTGTGGTAAGTAATTTCCTCTGTCGGATGCAACTAATTACTAAACATTTCGCATAAAATTCGCAACTTGACAGCATCTAAATGCATTGCACTGCTCGCCCTCGTCCTTACTACCAGCCCGCCCCACCACTCAAGAGAACAACAACACTTCTGCGGGTGTTGGGTGTGTGTGTGTGTGTTTGTGTGTGTGTGTGTGTGTGTGTGTGTGTGTGGCTTGTTATCAACAAATCTACATGCGGTTTTTGTGCTAATTCACTAGCAAAACTCTTCGCGCCTCTCTCTCTCTCTCTCTCTTGCTCTGTCTACACTCTGCTTCAAGCGATGGTTATAAAGTAAGCGTTGTGGCAGACAGACTGGCAGCTTGAATATGTAGGATAGTGTAGTGTTGTTTTTGTTGTTGTTGTTGTTGTTGTTGTTGTAGTAGGTGTCGGTGTGAGGTCACAGGGGGGACGCTGCACTTCCGCTTTTAGAGAGAACATGGCGCCAGCAATGCAGCCAGGCAATGAAAAATGATCGTAAAATAGCAGAAATTATTTAACACTATTTTGCATTTAATGCAAAAACTTTTCTGCTCCTCGGTTGGTTGTTGTTATTGCCGGAAGAGTTGGGGCAGAAGTTGCAAAAGTTGTTGAGCGCCAAGCGAAGCGATTAATAGCAAATATTTGCGAGTGTTGCCGTGACTCCTTTCCTTTTCAGCCATTATTGCACTCCATAATTAACACATTTTTATTAAGTGTATTCAGAATGATTCATAGAACTAAAAACAGCTTTTTCCCCCAAAAAAAAACGTATAAACTTATCAAAAAATTCCCCCACAAAATTAATAATTAAATAAATATATGAATTTTCTATTAAATGCGCTGCACTCTCTCATGCAATGCTCTGTCGATTTGCTTAATTGTGCAAAGGGCAGCCGCCAATTGGTGTTGTTGTTGTCGTTGTTGCTGTCGCTGCTTGCGAGTGTTGCATGTGCTCATTATTGCTGGTAAATGCTGCTGCAGTATTTCCGTGAGCATATTTGCCCAACCCATTGACACCGCGCCAGCCAGTCGTAGGTTCAGCCAAGCGTAAGCTTAACTTGGCTGAGACCTCTGCAAAAGATAGCAGCTCTCCTCGAGAGCAAGCCCAAAAAACCGGCTTGCCGTAGCCAATTCATAAGCAACATAAAACTACGTACACAGATGCCGAGTCGAAGATGTGCAGTCATTTATTGTACAATAAAAATTCAACAACTGAGCGCTGCACGCGTCTCAGTCGCTGTCGCCGTCAGCGTCAGCGTCACACGAACCCTCCAACAACGACGACGTTAACGTTAACGTAACGGCCTCTGGCAGCACCTGACGCGAGGGAACGGCGACCGAGACCGCGACCGCGACCGCGAACGAGATCGAGCCAACAAAAGCGCCGCCCAAGAGGCAGCCGCAGCCGCCGATGACAACAAACCCGTCGTGGCACTCGCAGACGCAAGACGCAACGCGCTTCAAATTCGATCACAAAAGTGAAAATAGAAATACTATTTAAATACAACAAAAAACAATAACAAAAAAAGCAAAATAAAACAGAAACCGTTAAGCATAAAAAGCTCATAAAAATCCCCCTCGTCGATTGTCGAATAAAATGTAAATACAATTACGAAAGTGTGGCGAATTTGGCTAGTAAATTAATTTTAGACACGTTAAGAACGAATGCTGACGATTATTTAAAAGCACGATCTATCGGTTAAACACCCTTCGATCTCCCGAACCGAAATCTATCGAACCGTGTCCCATTATATTACATAAAGCATGGACGAGACCATTTTCAGGGCCCCCTCGAAGGGTCACACATCTAGGGCTAATTGCATTCGCTTTAAGCCAAAAACGTGACAAACATTTCAAAAATAAATTTAATAAAAATAAAACTACAAAATATACAAAGGTCGCCCTTACAGCACAGCACGTCTCGCCCTCTGCAATGGAAAAATTGGCTCGTATAAACGCATTATCATTTCGTAAATTGTTGTGCCCAAAAAAAACTGAGTGGAAAATTTTCTAAAATAAAATTACCAAAAAATAAAAAAATATTTCTAATGTAATTTGTTGTCATGTGAGGGTCAAATTCATTTTTCAGTTTCAGTTTTCGAGTGTCCCTGAATTTTACAAAATTTAACAATAAATTAAAATAAATTCCTAACGTTAGAAACTGATAAATTCTAAACATGGCTCTATTAATTATCTTTAAATTATAAATTTAAATTTTTCGTTTTTTTTTTTTTGTTTTTTAATAATTCTCTCATAGTAGATTAGTGAAAGAATATTGCCAGAATTTCGTATGAATTGGAATTGGCGCATAAATTTTGTGTTCGGAGAGCAAAACGTGTTTTTGAAAAAATTTTATGCAGATCGCTAAAAACTAATCTTATGCTGAATTTTTTTTTTTTCAAAAAATATGTCACATGACTGAATTAAACAGGTTTCGAGTCCAAAAATAATCTCTTACAAAAGTTGCACGCCTGCTGGATTATTATTAATATTATTCATTCTATTTTACAAAATCAAATATGCCAGTACACCGAGAAAAAAATATGAAATGCTTGATTTCAGTTCCGAAAGTCTTCAATTAAGTTTTGGTTCCAGTTAAAAAGTTCAAGTATGATTTGAATTTTATTTCATATAAAGTACAAGCAGCTCTGAATAAGTGAATTTCTATTCATACTAGATTCAAGTTCGAAACCGAAACTGTGGCTTAAATTAAGTACAAGAATTCTTATATTAATCACAATTGACTAAAGGATTAAATGAGAAAGAGACTCGTGCTTTAATACGACCCATTTTTAAGCCAACCCAGTTAAAAACTAGAATTCCCAGAGTGAGAAAACACCGTATTAAATCAAGAATTTCGTGCTTGGTTTAAGTGAAACCAATGCTTAATTTTAGCCCTTTTTAGCCGTGTAGTGGCATAATTTTCTGGCTTAGTTTCAGCTATTTTTGACCAATGTAAACGGCTATAAATGAAACGCGTGACAGGTTCACAAAATCAACATTTTTGTGTATTTTTCCGGTAAAAAAAAAAAAAAAAAAAAAAATACTAATAAATTGACCAACTGTTTAAAAACAGTCCATTGAATTAATAATAATAATAATCGCTGTGCACAACAACAATAAAAAGCGGCTGAATCTGAATTGCTTAGGGCGTTGCTATGTGACAGTTTCCGCAAATTATTATTGCTTATTTAGCTGGCAGTCTATCCGCCTGTCCGTCTGCCCGTCTGTCCGGCAATCCGGAATCGCATTAACATCATTTTCTGGCTACGGCGGCGGGGCTACGTAATTGCCTAGCAAATAGAGAGAAATTAATTAGTGGATGATATAAATAAAGCATAAGCATTTTCTGGTGGCAAATCATTTGACATTCAGCGGCGCTCACACAAGCGACAAGTGCGCCAAAAACAAGCCAAAAAACCCAAATAAAATATATAAAATAGCCAAAAAAAAAAAGAGCATTTAAAATAAATGATAAACACAGAGAACGAAACAGAAACAGAAACCAAAATCAAAACAAAAACAAAAACGACCCCCAAAAACATGCCGGTCATATTAGCAAATCACACGCCGGTCACGTGGCTTGGCTCGGCTAGCTGAACAGTAGATTCATCTGGCTGGGTGCCTGCTGGCTGTCTCTGGGAATGGGACTAGGAATACCTGAAGCGCATTTTATAGACCTTTCTGCTGACTGTCGTCCCATAATTTGTAGCTGGGGGATTGGAAGTGCTTTTTGCTTTATGCTTTTATCTTTCTCTTTGTGCTTTGTTTATCACTTATGCATTCCTGATTTGTGGCACAAAGAACACGGGCGGTGGTCGGGGGAGGGGCGAGTGGCAGAAGAGGCGTGGTGTCGCGTGGCGGCCATTGGCACAGGAACTGGGCAGTTGGCCAACAAAAATATAAACAGATAAAATTATAATAAAACATAAAGTAAATATTTGAAATTGTTGCTTGGCCAACAACAATTTGCGCAATTTGCCAATTTGGGGAAATTTCAATTTCAAATTTATTTTTAGATAACTCTTGAACAAAGTGTTTTAAAATACAGATTTATATTTTGGTGTCGCGCTAATTGTTTAAACAAATCTCTCACTCTCTTCTTCTACGCTCTGTGGGCCTGCCACAGACACAGTCACCGAATTTCGATTGAAACCCATTGGAAGCACCTGGATTTGATTAAAGGTAAGTGTGAATTGAGAAACTATGCGAAACTACGCGCATTGTGAAATCATTGAATACCCAATCCAACCCAGTCCAATCCGATCCAATCCAAGTATTTGGATGAATCATGAGACGCCTCTCAGACGCCTATTTAAAGGTATCATGATACACTCTGCCGCCCAAAGGGGCATCGCTGACAAAGTATCTGCAGCTAAACATGCAACATTTTGCAATGCGTTTGTCATGCAATTTTAATAGCAATCGCATTTTTAATTTTCCTCTTCCACCTGACGTTCTTTTTTGTTGTTTTCTGTTTTCTTTCTATTCCTGCAAAGAACGAAAGAAAATATAGAGCAGAGCAAAAAAATAAAAGCAAATAAATATTAAATGCAATACACTCAATACACAGACAAGAGACAGCAGCAGCGGCAGCGGCAGCAGCAGAAACTGGCAAGCAGTCAGCCAGCGGGCAGATACGAGTACGACAAAAAGAAAATATATAAAAAAAAATATATAGAAGAGGGAACTGCGACAGAGAACTGAGTATAGAGAGAATAGAGAAAAAAATGGGTAACTAATGCAGCAGAAAAAACAGAAAGAAGAGAAGAGTCGACAGGATGCGAGCGGCAGCGGCGGCCCATTTGCATAAATCAGCATTTAAACCATATTTTTTTGAGCTGGCCTGAAAAGGCGGCGCCTCTAAGCATCGATACTCGGCAATAGGAGGCAATAGGAGGCAATAGGAGTCGCATTCCAAGTTAAAACAAACAAGTTAAAGCCATCATAATGCTCATTTAATGAGCTGCATCAATTATAAAACCCATATGTCAAACTATCTGACATTGACCAATTAAATGTATGCCCGCCGACCGTCGCCCTCTGCCCAACCCTGTCATTCTGTCACCCTGTCACTTTGTCAGTTTGTCAAGTCCGGATTAACCTTTCATAAATGTGACAGGCATCCCACAAGAAGAGCAACCGCGACGGCAACGGCAACGGCGACGGCAACGGCAACGGCGACTGCGACAGCGACAGCATGCGACCACAACACACAAAGAAGCCACTCAAAACAAGCATATTCATAGTCATACTCATCATACTCATCATACTCAGAGCATACTCATTAAATGGATATACTCACTTTTATACTCGTATGTATTTATGAGCTTTCAATTCAATGCGCACATAAAACACTGCTGCTATTCATGATGCTACTTAAAAATAGCTCAATAATTGCATTTTTTATTTCTGTATTAACGGAAAAAACCAACAAGCAACCAACGCTTTAGTCGAGAGTGCTCCACTACCGAACACTTTCTCAAGCATTCTCCTTGGGTTCTGATTTGGCTTTCCTTGGGAGAATAGCTACTTAAATAACTTCTGATTTTAAATAAGATCTTTGATTAAGTTAATAGTTTTTCAGTGGAACTTCAGCTCAATAATTTTCGACTATGATATACTTTTTCAAGTATTTTCCATTCAGCTTCTGAGAACGGTTACTTAAATAACTTCTGATTTTAGATAGGATCTAGATATTCAGTGGAACTTTAGATAAGTATCTCTCGACTAAGGAATACTTTGCCAAGCATTCTCCTTGAGCTCTGATTCTTCTTCTGTTTTCCTATGGGGAATAGTTACTTGAATAACTTCTGTTTTTAAATAGGATCTTTGATTAAATTGATAGATAATAAGGACAAGCATTATACTTGGGCTCTGATTCTCCTTCTGTTTTCCTACGGAAAATGCTTAGATATTCATTGGAATTTTAGATGAGTATCTTTTGAGAAAAGAATACTTTGACAGGCATTCTACTTGGGCTCAGATTCTGCTTTTATTTTCCTATGGACTTTGGTTACTTAAATAACTTTTGTTTTTAAACAGGATCTTTGATTAGATTGTTAGATATTCATACAAGGGCAACTTCAGATCTGTATCTCTAAAAGTCCACCTGCTATGTATAGATTTCTATCTATAAATCGAACTTGGCATCTTCAATAGGTCTACTTCAAATACTACATTCTTTTCCATCATCATTTCTTTTGTATCCACTTCCAAATGACAGTTTTTCCTCATTAGACCTTTTCAAATTAATAAAAAATATCCTTTCCTTCTTATTAGTTTCTTCAACTCTTAAATATATTATAACTAACTCGAAATACTAAATTTTCAGAAATTTTTGAAACTGGCATGGGAAAGCTTGTGTCAGAAAATGTTTAAAAATATTTTGCAGTGCATCTAGGCTATTAATTATATATATAATTATAATTATAAACTCAGCTTGCCGCCTTTTTTAATTTAATTATTTCTGTTTTTTTTAATGGGTATTTTAATAGTGACTAACAAAAAAAGTTTCTCTTTTTTTTGCTTTATATTCCTATAAATTATTTGTATATTTATGTGTCGCATTGTTGTTTGACATTAATAGGAAAAAAATGAATATTTTACTGGTAGAATTATTAGCCCTTATTTAAACCTTAACCATTCATTTGGCCTAGCAAAGGCTATAAAAATTCCATTGAAGGAGGCATATCCAAGCCCATAGAGAATATTTAGTATAGATCCGGAGGATGAGGTGGGGCGATATATATCTGTCTGTCACATCGCGCTGAATATTATTTAATATGAATAACTTATGCAATTATGCAAGTAAACCTTATTTGCTTTTAAGCACATGATTAAAAATAAATAAGTTCATTGCATTTAAAAATGCAAAAGTCGCGAGCAAATCGCGCGCGCGTTTTCTGGGCAAGCGACTTTGCATGCGCGTTTTTTAATTACTACAATTTGCTAAGTACTCAATTTGCATGACACTCAGACCAGAGCAGAGCAGAGCTCCAACAAAAGCAAAAAAAAACATCACGTGCTCGATGCTTGCGTGACAAACATTTGGTTTAGCGCGATTTTTTGTCAATCTGCTGATTCGAAGCTGCGTTCAACTGGCAATTGATGTCAAAAACTTTCAGCTTTGACACCCTTCAAGTGCTCTTCAGCACTGCACATTGGTCAAGTATTCAATTTGTTATACCCTTCCAAAGGGTATACCAACTTTGTCACGCAATGTGTAATGCATAATCCGATCCGATTGGATATAAAGCCACATTTGTCAGTCCATTGTCTCTCGCCAATGTAGAGTTCCTTTTGTTGCACATATATGGCAACCTGTCGGATCGTATAACTATATATTATATGTAGCTGCCGTAAGAACAATCAATCCAAGGATTAAGCTGGTTAAAAGTTGCTAGAATCAGACTGATGTAGCTTATAGAAAAAGCTGCTTGTTTCCAAAGATATCCCCAAGAAACATACTAGTTGAAGGCAGAATTGAGTTATCTAAATTCTGGCCAAGAATGGCTTAAATAGATCTACTATATCATATAGCTGGAAGGAACGATCGTTGGAAATGAAACAATAATTGTATAGAAAACTTTTAGTTTTTGAAAATATCTCTTAAGATCACTCTACCATATGCTATAGCTGTCATAGGAACAATCGGGCCAAAAGGCGTTTCACTTACTTACTCCAGTCAGCAAGGGTAGCTTATCTTCGGCTTGCCGGACAAAGCTTTTCCTTACAAGTTTTTTGTTTTGTGGCAGTTGCAATCAGCAGCAAATTAAACAAATAATTGAATCTATTTTTTTATATCGACATTAATTAATTTTTGCGCGTCGCGTTCCGCAGCGCTGGCCGCTTATAAGGTCATTAATGTGGCCAAAATGAGCTGCCTTCAAAGTTGCCATATCATAGTTGGTCATAGCAATTGTTTTCCTCTTACTTTTATAGACAAATAATTTGCTTAGATGATTCGTTCGGTTGTCACATGATGCAAATTTAACCCATTCAAATGTCGTAAAATATAAAACTAGTTTTAAAGATAAAAGTCCAGTCAGATGCTAACGAATCCACTGTGAAAAAAGGTAGCTCAGTATTTATGGCTAGATCAAAAGTTGAATGACTGTTGAGAGCTGAAGCGAAGAGTTCAATTACCCGTTACCCGTTAGCCGACGATAACTGATTGATTGCATATGACCCAAATTAAATTTCGAATCGATTCTGCCAAAAGCGGAATGGAGCGAGCTCCATTCTGGCATGCAAACAGCCATCATACACGAGTAACAATCGAACAAACAACCTTTTGCGACTGCTGCAACAAAAAACATGCAACATGCATGTTGCGCCAGCAACAATCAATGATATTCAATAAAAATACATTTGCCGGCTCAGTTCGGCCAATGAACTCCACGCCACGCCACTCCACTCCACTCCACTCCGCTCCGCCATTCCACACAGTCGTTTTAACTGAAATATAACACAAAAAGGGCGGCTACGTCTTGGCTACAAATGTAATTTTACCTGTTCCATTTCATTTAGCTGCAACAAATGTGAATTAAAAGCACGACGCTGCGAAACGCAAAACGACTCACAAATTAAAACAAAAAGAAAAAATCAGCTTTTGCCGGTAACCTGACCTGCAGCAAATACCGGCAGAATGCTGGCCAAAACACGCCCTGGCCCCTGCCACTGCCACTGCCCCCTCCTGTTGCATGTGGACAGCTGTGATAAATACGACGACAAGAGCCTAGGGACCTTAAAGCTGCATCCTCTGGTTACCTGCCTGCCTGCCTGGCCTGTCTGCCTGTTGTTGCCTGTCATTTCAGCTGCATTTGGCCAAAGTTGAGCTGCAGTCATTTCGCTTAAGTGCTGGCTGGCCCAGCAGTCCAGCTCTAGCAACCATTTTTGATAGCTGTCATACACTGCAACAAATCCTCTATATAAAAGCTATTTCTTCATAAATATTTTTGGCATATATTAAGAAAAAATTTATTAAAAAAACATTTGCAAACTGCGCTTAAAATCTCTGTGAAAATGCAACTTTTTTTGTCTGAAATCTTTGTTTAAAATTCAACATTTTTTGAGTGTGCCGAGTTGATTATTTATTGTTGTTGTTGTTGTTGTCTGCTCACTGAATTATTCCATGTGCCACTTGGGAGCTCTCCCCTTGCCTGCCGCCCTCTGGGTTGTTAAAGCATTTTTCTTTTTGTTTTTGAAATCCAAGTCAAAAAACGTGCATAAAATTGTAGCGCTTTGTCTAATCATAAGACGCCACTTGCTTGGCATTTTAATAGAGTTTTTAAACTGAAGTTAAGTCTATATACATATATAGACCATATATATAGACCATATAAAGACATATATATATACACACTATGAGGGTGAATTATTTGTATTGATTTCAATTGATGTTTCACTTGATGAATCGATGCCAGCTATCGCAATTCAATTTGCAATTTTCAACGCAAAGTAGCTTAAAAATCAGTTCTGACTATATATCTATATATATATGTATAAATTGTGCAAACTTTTAGTGCTATTTTGTGATTGCTGCAATCAGGAACTGTTGTGTTGGTGTTGCAGCAACCGGCAGCAACCGGCAGCAGCAGCAGCAGCAAACCCAAAGAAATTGGCATAGAGGAAAGCGTAGCGAATTGTTGAAACCAAATCAGCCGAACGAAATCCATAACAAAGTAATCAATGAAGGCTGCAAGCAACCAAGGACTGGCAAACAAGTCGGAAGCCAAAAAACAGTTTCTTGTGGCTGCAATTTGTTGGCCAACACGACAAGCAGCCAACGAACCAACCAACTAGCAAGCCAAACCCAAACCCAACCAGCCAAATCAAACAAGCAACTGGGACAGTGCACCTACCTCTCTCTCGCTCTCTTTCCCTGGCTTTCTTTCCTTTCAGCTACAGCAACGTTATCCTTGTTCCTTGAAGTGCGCCTCAATAATAATAACAACAACAACATCAGCTATAAGCGACTCTGTTGCTGATAGTTTTGTGCAAAAGTTTTCCACCCAAAAACCTCTTGTAGTTATCAGACTTGCATTGGCTTCGCTTTCTTTCACTAGGCAGATGATTGCAACTCCCTTTTGTTGTTGTTTTTGTTCTTTTGTTGTTATTATTGCTGCCGGCAACTAATTGAATTGCTTGTTACCAACACACAACAACAAAAGACCATTGTGCCTCACCCTATTTTTATTTTTTGCGACGCCATCGCAAGGCATTCTTTTAATGGCCATAAATTTGAGTTATCTTCAGTCAAAGACTTTAAATAAATATCACTATTTTATGGCACAGTACAGGGCATATTTTAGTCGTTACCATTTCGAATTAATTTTCGTATACCATTCTGCAGGCTGCCGTCGACATTTCCTTTTTGTAACAAAGCTGAGATTTTTACCAGCAGCGTACGTGACGTATGTGTAATATGCTGCTTGCATTTGCATGATAAAATAGGTTTTGTTGGCTTTAAATTTGCACACACTCTGACACAGCAGCTGAGCAGCCTGCGAAAGTCCTGTTCTCCGAGTGCTGACTGTACCAAGGGTGCTGCTGTCGTCGACATAAGGGCAACGCCTTGGAAGCATACCACCAGCAGCAGCAGCAACACGCAACATTCTCATAAAAATTAGAGCCTGCCCTGAGTCGAGCCGAGTGGAGTCGAGTCGAGTCGAGTTGACTTGAGCTGAGTTAAGCTGCGGCTCAAGTGTGTGCGGGCTGTGTGGCGAGTGCATGTTGCATGCAACACTGCTATTTATGAACTCAACGAGAAGAGGCGAGCATGCCACTCCCTCCTCCTTATGCCCTGCCTTATGCCCTCCTCTTGTGTGATGGCCCCCAAAACATGCCCCATAAATCGCAGCAGATAAATTTCATTCTCGGATTTCGTTTTGCTTTTACCAGTTGTTCAGTTCGCCTCGCACTGTGGGTGCTCTGCACTGTCTGCCCTTTGGCTACCAAAGAAAAATATTATTTAATATACCCTAACACATGTAGAGTACACTACATTTTGCTGTCCATCTTGTAACGCAGCACAGAAAAAAGTTTGCAACTTCAAGTTTAGACTGTTTAGACTAAAAAAATGAGAATTAAATATTTAAATTTTATTTATTTATTTGTTATTTTTATCAGTAATTTTTTATATTTTCTTTTTCTATATTAAACTCGGGAGAACACAGAAAGTATTCAATATATTTATATGAATTTAAAAACTCTGCTTTTTCCTTAATAAGTTTCTCAGAAAAACAAAATATATTAAACAAAAGATTTTTGTATTTATTAATTTATTAATAATATATATTATTTATTCTTCTTTTCTGAATAAAACTAAAAAAATATTAAAAAGAATTTTCTTAGAGTACAAAAATTTATTCAATTTCTTATAATGAACTTTCAAATCTATTTTAGCTTTAATTTATTTGTTTCCTTTTCAGTAATTTTATTTAATTATTTAAAAATATGTTTTTATTTTTAACAATAAATTTAGCAGAGCAGAAAAAATGTTTCTGTAATTTTTGGCAAGTGTATTTGGGCTTCGGTGCGTGAAGAATTCTACACTTTTTGCGCCTGTCTCACAGACTGGGTCAAAATCGTTCTCATGCTTCTTGGCCAGGGCAACAAATACGGAGAGTTGCCCATTTTATTTATGTCAATCCCTGTGCAGTACTTGTCCGCCGTAGGCTGTTTGGCAACAAAACTTGGCCTGGCCAGAAGTAGTAGGCCTGGCCCTGGCTATATACGTAAGAGGGTATTCATATATATATTTATATATATATATACACAATATAAATAAGCAGCGGACAGAGAGACACGCCTTCTTCCTGGCGCTGGCTCCTCTATGCGCCTTTG
The DNA here is from genome assembly GCA_018150835.1 of Drosophila repletoides. Taxonomy (NCBI): domain Eukaryota; kingdom Metazoa; phylum Arthropoda; class Insecta; order Diptera; family Drosophilidae; genus Drosophila; species Drosophila repletoides. Next base: position 7,688,917 of record JAECWQ010000100.1, read on the forward strand.
GCCCCTGTCTCTCTCTCTCTCTCTCTCTGTCTCTCTGGCGGGAAATGTGGTGAAAACGAATTGCTATTTTTATTTAATTATTTATACGCTATTTTTTTTTTATTTTTAATTTTCTCTTTAAATATGTATGTTGTATCTCTGATAGTTTTCATTTGCCGCTGCTGCTGTTGTTGTTGTTGTTGCTGGTGTTATTTATTTATTTATTTTCTTTGTGGCTCTTTGCATTTTTAATGAATTTAAATTAATTACATTCTTAATGTGACCATAATCCCTGCCATGTGTTAAATGACTTTTGTATTTTTTATAGGCGCGCAGATTAAATTATTTGGTTTAAGCCATTTTCAATGCCAAGCTAAATATATATATATATATCTTTTTATTGGATTTTCAGCCTCGATTATCTTGCAATTTCATGCCGCAATTTGCAATCAATTCTCTTTTTATAAGCCTTGCAAATATATTAAACAATATCTGAGTAAAGCAGCGAGCGGAGCATAGTTTGTAAATATTTAACCAGAAGCTTTGCTAAAAATCCAAACTCTTTTACAGTAAGCTGCACTTCCAACAAGCTTATCAGCTATCAAACGTTGATAAGGATCAAGGATGTAAGCCTCAAAAATTCAGGAGGAGTTGAATAGTTGGGTTCAGCTTGCAGAGAGGTTTGAAACCGACTAACTTCTTTCGTTTTTTTAATTAAGTTGGAAGACTCCCTGTAAAAATAATTAAAGGAGTATTTTTTATATAACTTCTTCTTAAGCTCGACAGACGTCTTGAATTTGATAACGTTTTGAACAGGGCTAAAAAGGCTGTCCAGTTCAAAGCGATCAAAAATAACGCACCGAACCTCTTCCGAAATGGTTCAGTTTCACATAAATGAAACATTTTTCAATTTGTAATGAAAGTTTAATAAAAAATTAAAATAGAGCAATAAAAGGCGCTGTTGCATGCCACGTTTATCACTTGTATCTTGTATCTTGCTCAATATGCAGCCATTAAAATAAAATAATTAATAATAAACGGAAATATTACAATTTCATAAAGAGTAGTGCACTGTCAATTGAATCCGCCGGAGGGATATTTTAACCGGTTTAACTCACACACAGACACAGAGGGCTACGACACACACACAGCTTGAGCTGCAATAAAACTCGACAGCAATTACCAATTTTTCTCTGCTACTGACTGCTCTTGGCCACAATTGCAACATACATTTAATTGTTTGTCAGAGCGTTTCTTTTTTCTTACTCTGTTTTTTTTGTTTCTTTTTTGATGCTGTTAATGTTATTGTTGTTGTTGTTGTTGTTATTACTATTGTGGCTAGGGCTTTTAATTTGCTGAACAGCGTGCGATTGTCACAATAAAAATCAGTCAAGTGCAATTCTACCCCAGCAGCCACAGCAGCAGCAACAGCAGCACTTCGTTAGCCACGACAATGCCCGGGGTTCAATTTGGCCGGGGTTCGTGGTCATATTGGTATGGCAATGCACTGCCAATAGCACAGCTCTGCGGCTTCATCTCTGGTTCCGAGCACTGGTTCTGGTTCTGGCTGTGAGTGGTTCGCCATTGCAACGTGCTGGTCAGAGCTACTCGCTCAGCGAATGGCATTTTTGACAGCTTCACACGTACGCACACACACCACACTCACACACCACACACAACACATACACACTCAAGAGAAACAAGCTAACATGAGAATTCAATTTGTTGATAAAAGAATCTGGTAAATTTGTAAGCTTTACAAGGCCCTACACATTCCTCTGGGCCCTGCCCTCTGCTTGTCTCTCCTCTGCCCTCTGCTTGTCTCGTTTGTTGTACTCGTTTGCTTCAACTGAAATTATTTAACAATTGTCTAATTGAGATCTTAACTATGCATTGAAAATATGACTCATAAGACATTCAAGATTTGAATACTTTTTGTTTTGTTTCGAGCATTAAAAGAGACAACCGGTTAAATTGAATTATCATATTATATAACTGCCGAATGGACGCTTCAAAAATTAATCTCTATCATTTATATGAGCTTAGAATAATTGGGAGTGTTTTTTTCTTTATCTTTTTTGTTTATTTTGTACTTCCTTAATCATCTTAAATGGCGAATTTGCATGTAAATATTTCATTCAATCATTTATACAAATATTGCCTGAATTAGACATTTGAAATATTAGCCTTATTTATAGAGAAACGCAGTTCTTTTTTGGATCTCATCTCTATATATAAAACTCATTTTTGCCGACTAACTGACTGATTCTTTAACCCATAATACATTGGAAGCTGCAATTGAGCTAACAAATTTATGTTATAGTGAAAGTTTCCACTAAGAAACGTTTTCGGAAAGTGTGTCTTTCAAATAGGCGAAAATGGGGAAGAAAATGAATTGTTTTTCTAGAGAAAGATTCAAAAACATTGTCTTGTTTCTGTAGAGTTGATGTATGAAAACTGTTCTGTTTCCCAAACGATAATTCATAATCATTTGTAGAGTGCTACTTTAAAATGGAAAGTATAAGTATTCCCCAGTTTTTCGAAAATCCCCAGATCAAAAAAGTCCACGGACACATGAGAAAAAGTCTCATATTTACCCGTAAGCTTGTATTACTTTTTTAATTGGAAAATCAGCCCAGAAAGATATTGATTTTTCACAGGAGAGTAAAGCTGGCTATTCAATCCAGGCGATTCCGACACTGGGAAACATATGGAAGGACGGACGGCCATAACTATATCATCTCATCTCATCTTCCTAGCTTCCCTGAATTAACTAACTTAAATAACTAAATAACTACTTATTAAATGCATTCACTAGAATAATTTCAATCAGCGATTTCAGTTTTATGCCTTTAAAGCAAACAAAATAGAAAGATCTTCGGATTTTGCCTGAACAAATTGGTTTTCCAATTATAGAAATGCTGGGCAATTAACAAAAATTAAAGCATCTGTAGTGAATTCACGTGATGTGGATGGGTTTTACCTTTTGGGTAGCAATGCCATTGCCATTTCCATTGTTTTGTCTTTTATCAGTCAGATGGAATTTTTTATTTTTAAATAACGAATGCGACATTTTTCACGCCGAAAAAAAAAAACAGAAAAAAACACGCAGCTGTCTGATGACTGTGATGAAAAGATAAAGAATACTCAACAAAAATAGTTGATTGTTTATTGTAATTTTCTTCTTTTTTTTTTGTAATGTTTTTTTTTTGTTTTGGAAAGACCTTCGCTCCGAAAATTGTTGCCAGTATTCGGGACTTTTGTGATTTGTCATTAATTAAAATTAAAAAATGATATCAAATGAAGTGCATTTTAAATAAATAATTCGCCTTTGTTTTGACACACACGCGGCAGGCTCTATTACTGCAAATACACAGAGAAAAAAAGTGGAGTGCCAAGTTTAATTGAGTCAAAATTAATTCTTCTATTACGAAAATACACAAAGAGAAAACGGGAGTGCCAAGTTAAAGCTTAGCCATTCTAAATTTAAGTTAGAATACATTCTTTATTCTTCTTAAGAAATTTGAGCCTGATTCGATCTTTTTTATTTCAAATAAAGTATAAAGACAGCTTAAGAGAAGTGAATGAAAACCAATTCAAAATAGATTCAAATACGAATCGGATTACTGTGGATACATCAGTTTAGTTAGGATGACATCAGGAGTAAAAGAATTCTTATATGAATATCCTTATAATTATGATAATTCCTTATAAGATTGAATGAAGAAGGAATTGGGGCCAAGCCGACTCGGCATGGAAATGGGATATTATTAAGAAATCCGAGACTGAAAGAGCGGGCTTAGATCAAGAATTATTGACTTGGTTTTAGGACATATTTTAACAACAGTGGGCAACGAGTGAAATGAGGAATTCTTTATTTAAAACCACGTTTTTTTCTGTGTACCACTGGATACACGTGTAAGCGAATATTTGATATTTAAAGGTCATGCAATTAATGGCAGCAGCAGCAGCAGCAGCGTTTGTTATAATTATGTGATTGATTTCATGCAAACTTTATATAAGCTCGATTATTATCAATATTGGCACACAACGGTTATTTGTTTGCTTAATTTTAAACGTAATTAAATGTGCAACGAAATCGTCGGAAGACATGCAAACAAATAACAATAACAAATAACAAATAAACACTTTGTTTCGGCTTCAGTTCGCCTTTGAAGTTTCCATCTCCATCTCCATCTCGAGAGAGGTGCTTTTAACTGGCAAAATGTTATATTATTTACCCAAATGTCTATCATTTGCATTTATACGAGTCGCAGCAAGTAGTTAAATGAACAAACTTACACACAGTGAATCAATATGCCAGACGACAAGACAAATATTGAAACTCTCCATTTCTATTGAATGATTGTTACCCTCCCCTTCCCTCCGGGGGGTGGCAGAGAATATCTTGAGATACGAGTAGACTGCTATGTGGCTAATTAACAAGCTGCAAATGACAATAATAATAACAATTAAAACACAAACAACAAGGAAAAGCCAGCGTCAGACTCAGAGGCAGAGGCAGAGGCAGCGTCAGAGCCAGAGCTATAGCAACATTTATTAGCCATCCTCAGAAGCTGAAAGCTCTTCGCCAGCAGCTAAAATTTAATTAACGACGTTGCAGAAAATTAGCATAAATGATTTAATTAAAGGTAAGTGCTAACGAGGCTCTGACTAGGCACAGCTTAAAGCCGTGATATTTTTTTCTTTTTGTTTTTTTTTTGTTTTTTTAGCCCGCCTCCACAGCCATTAAAGTCATGTGTTAATTTTTTCATAAATCTTTTAACACGTCGGCGACTATGCAGGCGCCGCCTATCATCAAAATATGACTAAAGCATTCAGTTTAATTGGTTGACAACATTTTAATTTCCATAAAATATTAGCCAAAACATTTACATTTAAATATCAAGGGGCAATTATCTGAATAATGGTGCTAAAAAGGTAAACAAAGTTGTTTAACACACACAGAAAAATGAGTGTAAATTCCCCCGCATCTACGTGCGTTACTATGAGCAATTGCCCAAATAAAAAAACATTAATAATAACAAATGTGATAGTGTTTTTTTAGGCTTTCTATACCCTTACAGAGGGTACATTCACTTTGTCTCGCACTGTGGAATGCATTGAAGAAGCATCTCGGAGCTCGTAGAGAGTTTACTTATTATAGATGAGGATGATGCAACGAGTCTGACTGGCTTTCTTTCGTTCTGTCTGTGTGCCTATCTAATTCAAGCTAAAGTAGTCTCTCAGCTTTGGAGCTAGATGATTGAAATTTGGCTAGAGCTTTTGGCTTGAAAGCTTCTTTTTGTCGTCCTCCGCGGGCCGAATCGGACAACTATCAGCTTAAAAAATGTTGTATAGAAAACTTTGTTGTTTCCAAAGATATCTTATTAGAACTTACTTCAAAGTAAGAGTGTGGTTTTGAAAGGCATACTAAAAGCTGTTCAGATCGGTATACTATACCATATAGCTCCCATAGGAACAATCCCTATATGCCTCTCCCGATTTCAAATTCCAACATCGCGCTACTAACTCAGGAACAATCGTACAATCAAATGCCCTTTTCACACTGCCAGGGTATTTAGTCTTCGGCTAGCCTTTCTTTTCCACTTTTTTGTTGTTGTAATGAGTACATTTATGTAGTATTCAAGTATGAATATAAGCAAGAGCGACAGCTGCAAAATATTGTTATATTTATGCTGCTTTTGTTGGCTAACCAACAATGTTGATGGTCAAAAGGAGAGAGCGAATACTGAGCACAATTGAGCTTTGTTTGTTATTCCTATTTATTTCATTCAATTTGTATTTTTTTTCTGCACTCTCTCTTCTTGTTATTATTGTTATGGTAAATAAATATAAAAACCACATCAAAACTATTGTAATAAAAACAGTTTTCAATGCATTTTCAATACATACGCACAATGAGTGCAGTTACAAATTGATTTGTGTGGTTTTATTTAAATTTACACTCGCCTTTTGTTGGCAACAACACGCCCACCCCGCCCACTCCGCCCCTGCCCCGTCCCAGCAGCTGTTGTGTTCTGCCAAGCATAACAAAATATCAACAAAAAACAATCAAAAATATTACACATATTTGCAGAATTACGAATATTTAATCGCACCTACAAATGTGTAGAATATTTAATTGCAATAAAATAGCCAAAAACAATGCGATATTTTATTTCGGCACCTATATAAATTTCCATATAAATGGATTTGCCAGCACGGACAGCTTAAAATTGTTAACAAAATAATACACGGCTCGAAAAAATTGCAAGCTAAATTTAAGCACAGCAATTCTTAATTTAATTCAAGTATAAAGGCAATTAAATCCATATAAATGCTAGATTCAGGTAAGAAAAGAAAGGTGCTCCTGAATCTAGTTGGAATTAATCCAATATCATGAGAATTCTTACATTAATCTTACTATTCATAATTGAAAGAAGAGCGAATCAGGGTTAAATTCTGGCTATTTTCAAGCCAACTCAGGATAGAAACAGGATAAAATCCTACTTGGTTTTAGGAGTTCCGGAAACTCATTACTTTTGACAGCGCTAGAGAAGAATTCTAGACTGAAATTCTCTTGATTCAATCCTAATTTTTCCTGTGTACTACTCAAATTTCTATGCAAAATAATTTCTATTATTTGTCTGATAAATAAATAAATAAAAAGTAAGAAACCTTTATATCAAATGGATTTAAATTAAAACAAAATGAGCTGCTTTCAAATACGAGCAAAGCCTTCTGAACGAAATGAATTATGCAGCTAGCTAACTGCATTTGAAAACAATTCCAATTTGTTTTCTAAGTTAAGCTCATGCAAAATATATAAAAAAAATAAATACTTTTTCAAACAATAGAAAGCAATATAAAAACTATTCGTATCTATCCATCATTCTCTATGGCGGAAGTTGTACTCAGTCAGATTGTGCTTTCCGGAACCATTTAAAATGTGTTGATAAAAAATTGCATTTTTTTTAAACTCATTTATATTCTTTTTAGCTGAATTAGTGTAAGTCCCCGAAGCGCGTTGAAATTCTGTAAATATTTTCCCTATTCCAGACAGATGTCCAAACAACGATTCGTAACTCCATTTTGTGTCAGGAAATAACCTTTCACAACTGTTTCATTTGTGACGCATATGAGCCAGCAGCTGCTCTCTATTATTGCCTCTTTTCATTTGAATGCCCTGCCAAAGGGTATTACAATTTTGCAGCCAAATGAGAGCAGAACCTAGAGTATACAAGCTAAAAGATGAATAAGACTCCTACGGCAGCCAGTTAAGCTCCCAGAATCAGTTAGTGGCATTATAAACGATACTCTTCCAATTATCTAAACTTAAGCTGCTTTTAACAAGGGTATTTAAAACTTCGGCTCTTCAAAAACAAAACTTTCTTTCTCGCTTTTTTTTTTTGTTGTTAGTCGAACGAGCACAGGTGCCCAGCAGTTGCTCGTGTGCTTATGACTTAACACAACAAAGCGGCATTTTTATTACAAACACAAAATCAAAAATTGCAAATGTTGAAAACCTTTTAGCACAACGTAAATTTTAATAAATTCAAAACTTTTCTCCAAGCTGGGCGACGCCGGCAGCCTATAAATTCGATGTGCTCTGAAATTCAGTTTAAGCTGCTTAAGCCACAAGCACAGCAAAAACAATTCGGCTTATATACAATTTTTGGCTTAATGAAAATTTATGTAGTTCTGGGCAGAAGCAGAAGCAGAAGCAGAACGTCAGCTCACTTAAAATTATGAAGTTGATATTTTTGGATACCTAACTTTCTGTTTTCAAAATTAAATTATGGCTCATTATTTTTTGGGCTAAGCGCAAGTATAAGCCATAAATAATGCTATGAGTGCAGTTTTAAGCTCATGTTTGCCACTGATTAATCCCATATTTCATAGAATCGTAGTAGACTAAACAAATATTTCATATGTGCATCGAGCAAAACACAGCGAGTGGCTCAATGAGGAATGTGTTGTGAGCTTCGAATCACTGCCAAATGGCCAGTAGTAGCATTCCAGGGAGCACATTTTTCACCGAAGATTAATGAGCCACCATTAAGATAAGTCTACAGACTCTTCTTAGTAATCTGTGATAACACTGCGTATACTTTATGGCCCTAAGGCACAGCTGTGAAAACACTTCCGTTGCATCTAAGACTGAGAATAGTTGAGAGTACTCGGAGTATGCAGTATCTTCCGCTTATCATCCGAGAATCTGCTCTGGAAGTTGTCTGACGTTAATGATACACGATAAAATCTCTTGTTATTATTTTTATTTTTATTTTTTGTTTGTGTTCTTTTATGATTTCATAGACGGACAAACATTTACTGCTAGTCTGGCGCGATTCCATTTAACTAATTACCTACTTCAGAATAATAAAACAAAAAGGCTGAGCAAATGATAAAACGTGTTCACGGCAAAAACACCTACTGCAATTGACAGTCAGTCGCAGTGTCTAACACATATTTGTTTAAATATTTTCACTGTAAATCATGTGAGGTGGTGGTAGCCGCTGCTGTCGGCTAACACCAGAGTACTTAGCCCTAACTACTTATAAATAGGGAACCTGGGAATCCACCAGCGCCATTCCAATTTCAATTTTTAGCCGTAACGTCTGTTTTTTATGTAAGTGCGTATTCCGCAAATAACCTCCAAGAGTCTCCACGTACATCGCCCTATTTATCACGTGAGTACCACTGTGCGAGTATAGAGTATTTGCCTAACCTTCTATACTTGATTGATTTAAGTAGCCGGCGATTACAACCATTTTTTATGTGTCTATTTGCCCAGCTGATATTGGCTGCTCTGTTTGTATACCCTTCACCCATCAAAGGGGGTTTTACAGACTGGCAAAAATATAAAAGTATGAAAAATATATATGCAAATTTTATTCTTAATTAAAGCTTGTCTTGCACAGAGCATCTTCTAGTCGACTCTTTTTAATGTTTGACTCAGCTCACTTGTGGCTTTAAAAACTTAACTAAAACTTCGGCTGTTCAACTCTGGTTTATACGAAAATATAAAACGGAATATCATTCGAAAGTAAGTCGAAAATATGGCTAAATATTTGGTTTCTGGCACAAATTACAAATATCGCATTAAGCCACGCATAAACCAAGTATTTCGCAAAAAAGTCGAGCAGCTCGAGAACATTCGGTACAAATTTGTAGAGAGACAGTTTTACTTGAACGTCCGCTGGGTGACTAACAAATACGAAAACGATGGATGAGCATAGCAAATATTTTGGGTAAACCACACAGACAAATACGGGTTTATTGGTGCAAGTGTTTTTCTTATTTTTTTTTTTTTTGTGATCCGGAAAATTCCGTTGGCCTTAAGCCAAGTGCTGAGAAGTTAAGAGGCAACTGTCTTAATGAGTTAGCAACCATTATACAATTGACAATCTGAAGTCTATGCAAATTAACTCACTTGCTTGTAACTTCATTTGAGTTCGTTACGTATGCGGGCGACCTAAGGGCCTAAAGGGCCCTAAGACCCAAACAGCCAGCCAGCCAGCCAGCCAGGCAAAGGGGCGAACAGGATTGTTGTTGTCGAGTTATGACAAAGGACGACAGCAGCAGCAACAGCAGCAGCAACGACAACAGCAACTACAAGTGCAGGCGACAATACGAGCAGGAAACAACGCCCACTTGTCTAATAAATGATGTGGCCAAAACGGTACTGAAGAACAACAAACATTTCCTCTCAACAACATCAAAATTTTGTTGTTGCTGCTGCTGCTGCTGCTGCTGTTGCTGTCAATCAAGACGTGCAATGTTTTTGGCCCAAAGTGACTTTGTTGTTGTTGTTGTTGCTGCTGCCGGCCGAAACTTTGATTGTTGTTGCTGCTGCCATGCTGGGCTGGCTGAGTTGTTATATAATTGTTGTTAAGCTTTGCCAAGTTATTAAGTGACTTTGCTGCTGCAACATAATCTTCTGATTATGACATTTTGCTATAAGCCATCGCAAGCAAAACGTTGATGAAAATCTGTACTCTACTTTCAGGCCAGCTTCTGCTTAATTGATATGAGAAATTAATTTAAGTTCTGTTAACGCTGCACTTGAGTTCTACCAGCAATTTGCCAATTTTCTCTCTGGCATTTCTGGTATGCAACAGTTGGCGGCAAGTGTTGCATTCCACTGTTGATTGCATGCCGTTACTATGGCTGTAAACTAATTACCTTTAATTATATTTTGAACTGGAGAGATGAACATAAATTCTGTGCAGCTGACATACGCGAATGTCTCACCTGTCAAACATGGCGTATGAGTAATTTCTGCCAATACGTGTTGCATGCCATAAACAAAGGCATATGGCAAAAAAGTGGGTATATTCGAACAGCAGGCCAAGTAGAGAGAACTTTACAGGTAATTCTAAAGTTAATATTAAAAAAGTCGTTTAAATATTAATATTATAACTAAAGAGAGATAAGTTTAAATGAAACTTGAATTGAAAAGCATTGCAATGGCTTAATAGACTCAACTTAAATAAAATATAGCTCATAATTCTTTAGTAATTTACAGGGTATTCTCGAGTGTGTCAAGCATACTTGTGCCTGCGTAGGTGTTATGATGGCTTATCAATTAAAGCTGCCTCGCAAAGTGGCATTGAAATTGAAATGTTGTATATGGCTAATTGCATACTTTTTGTTGTCAATTAGGGGCGTGGCAAGCGGAAGGGGCTGCAGTGGCGTTGACATGCATAAATATGTAAATAAGACTTTCATGACATTAATTGCATATTGATAGTGTTTGTTTATTTGCATTTATCTGGCTGTTTATTTATCGGCCAGCCTTGTGTCAACCCCTTCAATAATGTTTGCAGTGTTTTTTTCTGGTTCAATCAATCAATCAAATAATCTCGGCAAACCTTAATTATAAATGCGCGAAATCAGTCTGAAAACTTTAGCCATTGATAAATGGCAAAAAGAGCTAACTTTTTGCTGATAAACTTATCATTAGCCGCAGCTTCTAGCCAAACTTAATTGTTGGTCCTCAAGTTGTCAACACTTTGCCAACTGTTAAATGCAATTTGCGTCTCATGAATATTTATGCCAAATATAATTAAATATGCTAATTACAGCTGATTGTACGCAAATAATTTGTACAATCATTTGAAATTATAATTCGGGCGACAGCCACGCAACAGCAACAGTGCCCAGCCCTAAAACAACAGGAAAATCGCGCTCAGCTTTTAAGCCTTAAACACGCCGCCCCTCGAAAACAACAATAATAACAACAGCAACAACAGCAACAAAAGCCGAGGCAACAACTGGCAGTCCAAAAAGGATAACACGCATTTTTAAGCTAACAATTTAGCATAAATTCAAATGGAATTTACTCGTTCAACAATGTTGCGTGGGGGCGTGACAACTGCTGCTGCTGCTGGGCAACTGTTGCCAATTTTAGCAGCAGCAGCAGCAGCGGAGGCAGCCAAAGAGCTGGAAAAAATAAAGTAGACAAGAATTAAATAAATTACTTTGTTGCCAGCAAAGTTTTGCGCTGGCAGCTAACAATTTGTGCAGCTGCCACATGCAGCCAAAAGGCCACATGGCCACACGGCTGACTTGCCGTTTTTACCTGCCTGCATAGAAATTGTTTTGCTTATCTAAAAGCGCACAGGATGAGCAGAGCAGAGCAGAGAGACGAGAGAGAGGAGAGGGTCAGCTGCAGCAGCAGCAGCAGCGGCAGCAGGATCTGCATATTGGACTGGCCAGCAGATGACACGAAAAACGTTGAGCCAACTAATTTTTTATCAAGCAAAGTGAATTAAAGTTTTAATAACTGGCCCTGACAGCGGCTTCCGTTGGCTATTGCCATCGACTGTGCTCAGCAGTCTATAAAAGTTAATTGAAAATCTAATGGCCAGCAGAGAGCGACAGTTAACAGGCAAGTTAATTACGAATAAATGTATCAAAAGAAATTGCATGAATCTAAAACAAAATAGCAGCCTTTTGCTGCAAATGATCTGAAAAATATGCAATAAGCCATAAACTGAATGCCAAACAAAATAACTCGTAAATAATAAGAGGCAACACGCAGACGCACCTGTTGGCTGGTTGGCTGGTTGGCCGGTCGACTGGTCGACTGTTGGTTGAGGGTCAACCATAAATAACCATTTAAAGCAATTCCATGGTGACAAAGTGTAACAAGTCTAATTTATTGCTAGCAGCCTTTTTGCAAACAAAGAGCCCAAAAGAGGTTTTTAATTTGAGCTACAATATCTACATACAAACACAAAGAGAAATTACAACAAGCTGGACAAACGATCCTGCAGAGCGTAGAGCTTGTGCCAGGACAAAACATTTCATTACTTCAATTAGTCAACAGAGCTACCAAAAACTGCTACAGAATTGGCCAGGTGGAGCTGAAGAAGAAGAAGCAGAAGCCTTGCCTGAATTCTCACTGGTTTGGTTTGGTTGGGTTGTGCTCGGCTGGATGGGTTGCTTTGGGTTGTCCTTGTATCTAGTGACAGCTTTTTAAATGATGATTAGTGTCCTTTGTTGTGTCACATGAAATACAAGACAAATTATAGTTTATTTAGCCCCTGGCTGGACACTTAAATGCAAATTTATGGCCAGACAGCGAGTCCGTGACTGAAGCGCGAGCATTCGCTGAAGGCTCATTAATATGGTTTTGGAATAATACCTCAATGTATATATTTAAAATGCAGAGACACTGAGAGATACTCTGAGAGAAAAGTACCCTCTAAAATTAGGAAAAACTGAAATTGGCTGAAAGAAAAGTTTGCATAGAATTATGGCTATAACAATTTGTACCATCGTCTTGATACTTTATGGACAAAAAGGTGTTCACTCAGCTGAATTGAAACAATTCTTTACCAATATTATGTTAGGATTATGGCTTACAGAATGACTGTGTGTAATGGGATTTAAGTTATCCGTCAGCTTCCACTTGAATCACATTGTCTATTCCCAACTAAAAGCCGAATAAGAACGATGTCAGTTTAAATGTTTTTGGCCAACTCTGACTTCTCTGTGGGGAAATTAAAATCTTGTGCAAGTCAATTGTCGACGTGACTGCTGACAAAGCGAGATACAAACAAAACAAGCCAAAAGCTTCAGTTTTAATATTACCCAGAATAATCGTATAAAGGAGAAGACGTTCTGTGGGTGGCTGAAGGAGCCACAAGTGGCTAGGCAACCGCTAAACGTGTTAATATGCCTAATATGGAAAACTGTCGACGCCATTGTAGCACACCCAGAGCCCAAGACTAACTAACCTAATTATTTGTAAAAATGGGCAGAGAGCATAGGAAACGCAAGCAGAAAACCACAGTCCATTGTCTGCGTAGCAGGTAAAAGCCAAGAGCTAACCTAGTTGAAGAGAGAAATAGAAGAGAAGAGCAGAGAAGCGAGAAGCGGCAGGAGAAGAGGTTTGTAGAGCAGTTGAGAGGACATTGCACAGCACGCGTAATGAAAACTTTGTTAAAAGGGGGAAAGGCAAAAAAAGAAAAAAAAAACAGGAAAGTAAGCCACGCCGAAGATTAAAATACCCTCACCTATTTTAGGCATTCAAATCTAATAGAATTTATATAAGGGCTCATCTCATTTGTCCTGCTCAGGAATAAGCTTGAGGAGCTCCAAGACAAATTTGGTCACAAAACTTGAATGCCCACGGCAAGGGTACAAAAAGAATGGAAAATTGCAGAGGAAAGCCAACACCCAACCAAACAGCCACCTATCTGGGGGCGACAGTGCAAGCCGAGTAGCATTCAGTGGTGTCGAGTGCTGGCTGGCATCCGGAACATGGAAAATGGAGGCAAACGTGGCGACAACGTGAAATTAGTTGTGCATGCTTGCAACATAAGAGAGGTGGGGCGGAGGGGAGGCAGAGACTGTGGTGTGAGAGATACAGAAAGAGAGAGAAAAGGGGCTGAGGAAAAGTAACGTTGGCTACTAAATTGGCCGGGATAAAGTTGTGCCTGGCCAGGATGATGTTGATCAAATTAACAGCATGTGGCCGACAGTTTTGCGTAGCATACTTTTCAGCGGCCAGCGAAATGCCACAAATTGCTTAAGCGGGGCAGCTGCCTAATTGTTCGACAGAACAGCAACAACTTGCAACAAGTTAACTTTTCTTCTTGACATTGCGACACTGACACGTTGCAGCAGTTCCACTGGCTGTGGCAGTGGCATCATCAGCCAGAAAACAGTTGCAATTGTCGCTCATTTTGTGAAAGTTTCTGAAAAGAAATAGAAGCACTTTTTAATAGTCCTGGCATTTCACATAAATTATAAATTGCAAACCGGCGGATACTGAGAAAAACAATTTTTAATTACTTTCTATTCAAGCAAAAACTTGTATAGAAATTTATTATACTCGTTTATTCTTGGCCAAGATACGCCAAGCATTTGAATAGATACAGAATTTTAATTATGAAAAGATACAAATTTTTCTATGTTTAATATAAATTTTGAACTAGTAAGGAAAGGCTATCTTCAGCGAGTCGAAGGAATAACAAATTGATGCTCAATGGCGCCTATGGCAGCTATATAGTTGCCCGATCTTGTAGCATGAATTTAGGCAAGAAATATATTTCTTTAACTAACTATAGCTATATGATATACCTCTATGATCCGGCTGTTTCCGACATATGTTCTATGTGAGATAAGAGGAAGGATCCATACCCACTTTTAGACACCTACCTCTGCAATTGGCTAGACTACTTGGCTTAGAAGCAGGCTGACAGACAGATAGATAGAAGAACATGGCTATATTGACTCATCTTAGCTTCCTAATCAATAATATATATTTGCCTCCTTCCATAATATCCTCTGCAAGGATATAACAACTATTTTTCGAGCTCAATTCATAGAAGAACAGAGAAATTCACACTGGCCAGAAATTGCAAAGTTGCGTCGAGGAATTTGAAGGTCAGGCGTAAAGAATTGCAAATCTCTCGGAATTTGTGTCTTATGTTGGAAAATAAGGCGTAATTGAAACTTAAACCCACTTTTTGCAGTTGCGTTGAAAAATTGGCATTATTGTTGAGGCTCTGTGGCTGCAAGAGAGCTCAAAAACCACAACAACTACAGCTACGATAAATAAGCGGCAACTGGAGCATTTTGTTGGCCAAGTATTTATTTGGTTCGCTTTTGATAAATGACTTTGACGCAAAAGTGCGGGGGGAGAGCCCTTTCGAAGTCAGCCGAAAACCACACTTTGAGGGCGTGGCAGGCAACGCCCCCAATGACTTTTCTCATTAGACAGTCGACCGAACGTGGTTAAAAAGAAATCGAAGAAAAACTTTTCCAAAGCATTTGGACGTCGCATTCAAAGGGCAACATGTGTTAAACGTCAAGCGGTTAAAAGTAAAGCAACCCAATAGAAAAACGCAACAGAACAAAACAAACAATTCAGCCAAATGCAATGAGGGGAGTGCTAAGAAAATAAGCTGAAAAAATAGAGAAAAAATTGCACAACCTGAAGATACTCTGTAATAAATATGAGCTTCAAATGACAGAGGCAGAGGAGCACTTTCTTTTTTGACTAGCTTTTAGATAATCTATTGGAAAGTCATCAGGTTAGAGACGGATATATATTTACTATATATTTAATCAAGCATCATTCAAATGACTTTTAATTGATTTGATAAGAGAATCTCCCAGAATTGAAGACTCTTCCATATAGGTAAATCTATCCTGCCTTGCTCTAGTCTGTTACATACGCTGCCAGAGAAGTAATCGACTCGTTTTTCGTGTGAAAATGTGTAATTCAATGAGTATTGAGGGGGATAAACATTGAAAACGCTGAAACAGTTGCATGTTGGATGAACTTTTTGAACCGCATACTTCAACTTCAATTTGCTGGCTGAGACGAGGGGCGGGCAGGGGCAGGCAGACAACAAACGTTGGCTGAGTCGTATTTCATTACTCGAACTGGTATTAAGTGGCAAAGTTTTGTGTTTAACAACTTTTAGCAGCCGTGCGGCAAAAATGAAGAACAAAAACAAAAACCCAATGAAAGTTGCCTTGCAAAAAGCAGCAGCACACAGCAAAACCGAAACAGAAGAACTAACTTGCAGCCACTTGACTTAACTGCACTTGGCCACCAGTTGAGGGGCGTTAGGGACGGGTGTGCGGCTGGGTCTAGGTGTGGGCGTGGCCGGACCAACAAAGCCAACCCAATGTAAATGAAAGGCGACAGTTTGCGAGCGAACTGACAAACGCGATTGCAAGCATATTAACTTGAAGAGGTGCCAGCCAGGCAACTTGCACTTGATGCTTCAAAACTTTATACGAGAGCTCCCCCTCCCCCAGTATCCTTCCTCTTCAGTAAATCAAAACCCATCGTAAAAAAGGCAACTTTTTCCCCACACATTTTCATGCATTTTTGATTGGCAAAAATCTGCTTGAATCTGGAAAATTTTCAGCTTTTCGCCCCTAACTGAAGCGAAGAGAGAAGAGAAAAGAGACGAGTCGAGAAGAGAAGTGAATTTTCCACTACTTTAATTAGCCATACGCACTTGCAAATGCAACGAGCGTTCAAAGTTTTATGCATTATAATGAAATGCATATATTGCGGAAACTTTGTTGCTGCTCCTCCTGTTCCTCCTGCACCCCCCTGACTCCAGTTCCAATATAAAGCAGGCCAAGGGAGGGCGTATGCTGTGCCAAGTACCTCATAAATCCACTTTGGGCTGCTCATAATCCGAACACTTTGTAGCCGAAGTGCAACAGGGGGTTACTTACGGGCATTACGAGCATAAAAAGTTGCCGTTGACACCCCGCATCATACGTGATCTTAGCGAATTTTATTTCTTTCATAAGCTCCATTTAATTTTAAGCAGCTGCCAGTCTAGTTAATTTTCAGAGCTCATGGTACGAGTATACTTTCGTTTCATTAGGTTTTCCTTGAGCTGCTCTATTTTAATTTTTATAGTCATTCATTTTTACACCCTTTTTCAAGGGGGTTATTTGAATTCCGCGAAGAAATTTATCTCCTGAACTCATAAAGTATAATTATGGGGGTATAAAAACACTAAAAATTCTGAAGAACATTTTCATTGTCTGTTCGAACCCGAAGAAAAGCTTTGCGTTCACCTTTGCTTTGAGCTTGGATTTATTCATAGAAAGCTCTTTTTTTCCTTCTACTTTTTCTGCTTAAATTTTGAGAAATTCTCTGAGAATATTTTAGCTGTTTGCTTCTTGCAGGATAAGCATTATTTCTCGTTTCCTGTATATTAATTAATATTAAACTTTAAAATGCGCTTCTTTGTTTGCTCATTAATTCTCTTTTAATATTGTTTCATTATTTTTTGCAGCCTTTTGCTTTGCAGTTTCCTTTTCTCACTTCACTGCCCCCCCCTTTCGTCTTTGGCCATTCTTCTGTGTTAATTTCGATGTTATTATACATGCAGGATTGGTATTAACATATTGCTCGCTGATTTATACAAGTTTTTAATTAGTTTTTCAGAGGGTTCCAGGTTAAATTTGAGCCATAAGTTAATCGCTCCATTAGCGTATTTAAGCGGTAAAAGCAGCCACCAATTTGCCATCGATTGGGCCACACCCCACATAAAAAGCCAACAAGACAATTACCATAATTACCCCACTGTAAGTCATAAAAATTGATCAAGGTGCGGGCCAGAGCCAACAACAGCCATGCAGACCCACTGTGCAGCTGGACTGGTTCGGTGCCTGGTCAGTCCTTGCCACACAAAAAACAAAAAAAACAAAAAAAAATGCAAAATCATGCATTAAACATGCAACTCCTGCTGTTTCTCTGTGTGTAGTCAGTTCCCTGGGCGTAAGGCAAAGGTAAAAAGTGCATAGTTTTTTTCTATACGTTTTATACGTCATGGCTGGCACTTTAAGCCAAGTCGTGAAGCGGCGACTTTTGCTGCTGTCCTTTGGCCTGCTTGGACGCTGGCCAACAGGGGCAGTGGCAGGGGCAGGGGCGTGGCTGCGGCGCGCAAAAGTATGCAACGCAATGCTGCACTTTGGCTAAATTACATTTTCAATTTGTCAGTAGGGCCAAGCCAGAGGCGGAAATGGCCAAAAAGAAAATAAAAATTAGGCAAAAAGAAAGAATGGAACAGCATAGACAGAGGCGGATGTGAGGCGTGGCCAAGCGGCCATCAATGGAAAATGAAGTAGCATCTTTGCAAATGTGTTTTTGATATTTTCATTGGATCTAAATTTTTGGCGCATTATCCAGCAGATTCTTTAGCCACATTGCCACGCATGCTGAATATTTCATGAGTGGCATAAATTCTGTTTATGCCGCCCTCCTCCCGCCTAATCTCGGCCCCTATCTCTATCTCTGCGTCCTTCCGTTTATACAGGCTTCCGTTTTTTAATAACTTTCCATTGTGGCTGTCAGTTTCAGGCACACACAATGCTCTCCGCCAAGATTCACGACATATCAACGATTCCCTGTCGCTGTTGTTGTTGTGACTGCTGCTGCTGCTGCTGCTGGTGCTGCTACAAGCTGCTTTATAATTTATGATCCTTGGCATCGAAGACTCCTTCGTCATCTCATCGCACACACATGTCGCCAAGTTTTGTATAATTTTTCAAGCTGTGCCAAAAGTGCATGAATATTAACTGCAAGTGTCAGTGGGTGGGGGGGGGGGGCTATTCGGAAGGGGCGCCTGAATGCTGGGAACTTGGAGTGTTGGGAGCTGGGAAGCTTGAGCGAACGGCGCTGATATAAGCGCCGGAGTCTTTCCGGCTGCAGCGTTGCTTCCAAGGGCTACTTGAACGACACTTTTATTATATGCCATGTGAAACTTTCAAGTGTCAAACATCACATCCTTAAAAGGCGTCGCAGTGTGTGTGTGTGTGTGGGCGTGGCACCCTGCTTACTTATGCATACGTGTGGCTTAGTTTTTGGCAGCATTTTACATACTTGATGAAAATGTGCGCAAATTGTCGTTGCCGTCTATTGGAAACGTTGATGGCTGTTCGTTGGCCTCAAACCTGGCTAAAAAGCGCCCCCAAAGCGAACTTATAATCCTGGCTCTAGGAGCAGCAGCAACAGCAGCAGCAGCAGCAGCAGGTAACAAAGCGCTGCCAATACGGATAATTTGCTTAAGCTCAGCAAGCAGAAAATAACATTTTTCGCACAAGTTCACACACACAATGGCTCAACCTTTGGCCCT
This sequence comes from Drosophila repletoides, assembly GCA_018150835.1. Taxonomy (NCBI): domain Eukaryota; kingdom Metazoa; phylum Arthropoda; class Insecta; order Diptera; family Drosophilidae; genus Drosophila; species Drosophila repletoides. The sequence goes on from JAECWQ010000100.1 coordinate 7,708,032, forward strand.
GGTTTTACTCCTGTTGGCTTCTGCTGCTGCTGCTTATCATAGGGCCAAGAAAAAACTGACTCTGTCTGACCAGCTGTCAGCTCTGGGCAGCTGTGTGCAGTTTAAATGTGACCTATCTCACCCACCCACCCCTTGCTCCGCTCTAACAACAGAAATATACAAGGGAAACCTGAAAAAACATGACTAATAGTTTTGTCCAGAAAGGCAAAACAAAAGCCAGACAGAGTGTCAGATAAAAGCTTAAAGGATGGCAAATGACAGACAGACACACACACACACACACACACACACACACACATCTATATAGATATGGTAAATAGTGCCAATTAGTTGGACATCAAAACAGTTAACAATGCTGATGATGATCGAATGAGTCAGCTTTAAATTAAATTTACAATTTTTCCTCTGACGTTCATTCAATTTGATTGATTTGAGATAATATTTTAAACAAATCCCATTTAAGAATGTTTTGTAACTTGATAGAAAATCAATATGCGATAGCGAAACGTCATTCATTTAATTCCAAACGTATTTTAATAGACTTTATAGACAGAGAAAAATAAATGGCCTTCAATTCTTGCCTTTAGTTCGAATCGAGCTTAAAAGAAGCTTTCTTCTAACTAGAGAAAAAGGGAAACAATAGAATGGAGTTCTCTTCAGCTGCCTTCTAAATAGAGAAAAAGCTAAACAATTGAATGGAGTTCTCTTCAGCTTGAGCAGATTCAGGCTTCTAGCCATTTAAGCGTCTCTAGCTATTTTTAGAGCTGAACGCCAAGAAATAACTCCACTTGGAGTACATGTGTTGAGCTTAGCTACTCTAAGCTGCTCCTCGGAGTGCACTATAATATTTTGGTTCTTATTTTGCGCACAAAAGCAGATCAACAGTTGGATTTGTTCTCACTTCTCAGCTACAACTAAAAACACAAACTTGCAACCCAAATCGCACATAAGCTGCGCGCCTTCTGCCCCACTGCCGACTTGTCGCAGTTAAGACCGCACCTACACACACACACACACACATATATACCCATACATATGTATACATAAAAAGACACACATAAATAGATAGGTGTGCGGGAAGAGTAGCAGGAGGAGGAGGAGGAGGAGACTTTAGGGCTCCGCTCTCTGTCTGCTTGGCATGCATACAAATGTCAGCAGTGCGAGCAAAGGACACAGTCCATAAATTTTGTACCGCGCAACATTTTGCTTTGTTTTAACTCATTTGCCCTGGCGCCAACTCACACTACTCACACACACTCACACACTCACACACACATGCACACACTTACCCACTTTCCGTTTTGGCTTGTTGCACGGGTTATGATGGGCGGCAGGGACCTGACGCACTGTGGGCATAATTAGACACTTTTTTGGTTTTCAATTAATGGCTTGCTGCTTAAAATATATATATATATATAAAATAACTGAGCCTACCTCTAATTTTGAAATGATAGCCTCAATTCTAAGGATACATTTGACGATTATCTATCTTGTGCTCTTTATAAACCTGTAAATATCACAGTAGATATGTTACGAAGAGTTCTGTATACTCTATCTTCTGTGTTTTTAATGAGATCATTGTACCATTTAGAACAAAAACAGAAAGAAATCCAAGCAGGATTTAAAGGCAATATCTCTCTCTCTCCACTCAGAATTTTACTGGACTTGCGGCTGTGTGGAGGAAAGTATCTAAAAGTATCTCTAGCTCTTATACTGGAGTCTGAGGTCGAAACCTTTATAAACACAACAGCTAGAATGCTAGCTAGAATGGCTGTTGGTTCTGAACACGAAGTATATATACTTCGATGGGAACAGAGATGATCCTTCTGTTATACTTACAGTTCTTACATATTCGTACAGTGGTTAAAAGCGAATTTCTTCAATGGAGAACAGAGCAAAGTAATATTGTAGAAACTGCTGAGAGTAAAATTTGCTCTCTAAATTAGTTAGTTAGTTAGTTAGTTAACAAATTGCTGTGTCTAATAGAAAACTGTGATTCCTCTATAGATGAATTTATGGCAGAAAATCAGTGATCAGCTCTGTGGCCCACTGTGCGTTGGGCAACCGCAGTAGCTGCCCACGCGCCTGCGGATATGCAACAATGTAGCCAAAGTTTCAGTGTGTTGGCGGCGGGTGTGGGCATTATGTGCTCCGAGCGTGACTAATATGCACATGTTCAACTGTGCCAGAAAACGTTTTGACAATAAACCAGCCCCACACCGAGTCACCGACTCGCTGTGGCTAAAACCCACCCCGCTCCTCGCCTAACTTCAAGTCGCGCTCTGCAGCGGCGGCAGTGGCAGCGGCGGCGGCAGCGGCAGCGGCAGTTGACTGTTGAAAAGTTATTTTTGACCAACTTGGTATTTGATTTTTGCATTCTCTCAGGTTCCACATCTTTTTTTTTTTTGTATCTTTGCAGCAACATGGCCAAGGATTTGAGTACACTGGGCTGGGATTACTTTATGTTTGTGGCATTTATAGCGCTTACCGTCTTGGGACCACTGTGGACGCGAATTTTTGGCAAGACAAAGCAACGCAGCAAGGCAGATTATGTCTTTGCCACCGGCGGCGTATCCCTTGTGGCAGTCATGATATCCATAGCACGTGGCACACTTGGCGTACGATCGGTTTTGGGTAAGTAAACCAACTGGAGAGAGCAAAGCAAAGAGAAATATATATTTACACGCTCATTTTACAGGGTATCCCAGTGAACTGTACTATCGCGGCTCGGCCATGTGGGAGATAATATATGGCATGATGAGTGCCTATCCAATTGTCTGCTTTATGTTCGTGCCCGTCTACTTCAACCTGGGCATCACCTCTGTTTATCAGTACATCGATCTGAGGTGAGTACCCTACCCGAACCCCAAGCCCAAGCCCAGGCCCAATCTTCAACAGCAACAGCAACAAAGGCGAGAACACAACAACATTTAATTAGCACAACAAGCGACAACATGAAAATTGTTATTTCAGCATTCATTTTAATTTCACAAATGCGTTGAGCGACACGCCCATTCCTAAGGCAAAGTGCTCGCCGCCCCTTATCGCTCGTCCCGTACAAATTTATTCTTCATTAAGACAACCAAATGAGACTAAACAGACCAGAGACAGGACACAGGACAGAGTAGCAGGCTGTTCTTCAGCTTGTGGCACAGGCTAAATAAATTTGAATAACATTTTGTAAAATAAAAACAAGAAACAAGAAACAAGAAAGTGAACAGCAAGTGTCCACCAAATTATCTATATATTTGTCTTGTTCATGCCAGGACACAAAACTCTCTCCCTCTCTCTCTCCAGTTCCACTCGTTTCTGTCACAAGTTTTCGCCTCTCTGCCTTATCGCAGTGGAAGCCTAATTGTTTTTTAAGATTGAAATTAGTAAACTAATTTGTTATCAAATGTTTGCAGTTTCGACAACAAAATTCAATTAATTGCAAAAACTGACAAATGCTGCTTCGCCCACAGCGCACAGCCCACAGCTTGAGGCAAATGTCCAGGGCGCAGGGAGTGGGGCGCAGCACTGGAAGACCATTGGGTAGAAGACTTCAGCATAATTTAATTCAAATTTAATTGGCATGTGCCCAGGCTGGGGAATGGGGAACGGGAATAGATGGAAGGCCAAAGCTGTGCTGAATTGAGAAATTATTTAAATGTAGCTTGGAGTCGCCAGCAAAATGATTGATTGCTGTCAACAAATGGGAATTACTTTGCTGCAACCCTAGAACCCTATAATTAAATCAAATATACCCAGCCAAAAAAATATAAATATTAATCAAGTTGTAGATTAAGTTTTTGCTTAGCAGTAAATTTATCAAATTAGTTTCCAGCCTTTCAAAAAAATCTATTCAAAATCGTTGATAATTATCGCCTCTAACGCTAGTTTGGGAGCTCTAAAGCAGAGCTTAGTGCCTGCTTTTATTCCATAATTCATCTAATTATTCGACCAGAATTGTTCGCTCCAGTTGCTACTCTGTTGCTTTCCGCTCAGTTCCTCCATGGGGCTATCAATCTTAGTTAGCTCTGCCAGAGCATTGTGTGTCTATTTGCTACGATTAAGCCAGTCCCAGAAGCAGCATATTCCACAGCCACATGGAAGATTTCATGTGCGATTTAGTTTGATGACAACCAAATGACAAATTCAGGACAAAGGGTTGTGGAGGGGTGGCAGGACGGAGGAAGGACTCTCGAAGGGAGGAGGAACTGTAGCACTACGATACAAGATGTTGCCCGGGCAACAACAAAAAAGTTGTTACAAATTTTAAGCCTCATTGTCGCTTGTCAGCACAACTGGCGCCTCGCGACATGTTTATGCATACAACTTCATCAAAAATCAGCAAAAACGAACGGAGAAGGAGCGAAGGAGAGTTATTCCGGCAGAGAAACGAACGGAAACAAGTCGCATGAGCCGATAAGTGAATATGCTACAAATTGACAAAGCCCTTTCCCTCTTTAAGCACAGTACAAAGCGAACAAGGCAAAGACAAAGATGAGAGTGCTGAGAGCTGAGGCACAACAAAGACACTATGACAACGCAAAACAAATATAAACATGAGAGTAGAAAGTGAACAGCTGCCAGATACCCTATCAAAAGTTGGCACTGCTCGCTTTTGGCTAAGATAAAGTAAGCCAGAAACTCATCCAATTTACTCAACCTGAGGAACATACAAAAAAAGTGGGCCAAAGATTAAGTCGCCTAGTTAGGGTATAGTTAGGGTATATGCAACACCGAAACAGCCACAGCTGAATTCATAAAAAATAATACAAATAACCCTCACATACTGGCACACTTGTGCTTGGCTGTTGACAAATTGTATGACAATTCGTTTGTGTCATAATGTTTATAAATAGCGCGTGTCAGGCCATTCTCCGCTCCTCTCCTCTCGTCGCCTCTGCTCTCTCCAAGCCAATTCCTGAGCAGCAGCAGCAGCTCGCGTTGACAGTCAACCCAGCCAGGCAGTCACCTAGTCTGTCACCCAGTCAGCCAGTCAGTCAACAACCGAAAACTTGCAAAAACAAAGTACAAACCCTGCAGGAAATGCTTTGGTGCTCCTTAAAAAGTTAATCTGCACTAATGAAAACCATTTTATTCAACCGAAAGATTACCTGAAAATGTGCCTTCCAAAAACATATGATTCGCCTTAGGGTTTGGCAAAAGATTCCACTAAGACTTCCATTTAAACTTTCAAATGAATTCTGCTTAAAATTTGTAGCATACTTTTTGGAGTAAAGAGAAATAAATCGCATCTAATCCTCATTGTAATCTTTAGTTTATTCATGAAATTGAATAAGTTCTATCAGCAATGTAAATTCCTGTGAATTTTGAATTGAATATAAACATAGTTGGAAAAGTCATATTAAAAAATTCTCCATATTTAAATCAATTTATTAGACCTTTAAAATGTGACCTGTGTTTTTCGAGGCATTCATATGAAAAAGATACTCCATCTATTTTTCTATTTTTAAATAGAATTGAAAACAGGCTAGAAAAACTAAGGATTGGCTTAGAAATTTGATTTTCCCAAGAGATTAATAGAATTAATTTAAAAATTCAATTGGAATCCGATTGAAACTAAAACATAGTTTCTCAAAAGATACACAAATACAGTTCGAATATCCAACTGATTAATCACAGCTAACAATTCCTAGAAAATTATATTTGAATACTTTATAAAATCAGCTTTAATCAGAACTTTACAACCAAGGCCCTAAATTTCCCTTAAAAAATCAGCTTTAATCTGTATTTTGCAAGGCAAGCAATATATATTTACTGTACAGCCAAATTTCCCACTGGGATAAGCACACACACCACACACCACACACACACACAGACACAGAGCACAGGGGCTTCGACTTTGCCAGACTTGTCAGCAGGCTGTCGCAAGTGACGTCTGCCACTCAGCACATGGCCTTTGCTTTTGGCTTATGTCTTATGAGCCGGCCGTGCCCCAGGTCGAGCTGGAGAGTGTTACGAGTGTATCTGTGTTGGCCGAGATTTCTAGTTGACTTTTTATTATTTTTCCTTTTGTGTCATTTGGCTCTGACTTCGAGAGTTCAATTGGTCAAGTTGGGAGGGCGGCATCCGAAAGACAGCACAATTCTCTGGGCACACCCACTAACACACACACACAGAAATTGGGGTGTCAACTACAAGTGTGTGCTATGGCAATGAATCCGATTCCGATTCCGAATTCGAGTCGAGACAATTATTTCATACAAGCAAATAAATTGATTTGAGGCAGGATCAATAAGACACTTGTTAGCACTTAAGCGCAGTTACGACGAGTGCCACAAAAAAAGAAACGAATGCATTTGAATTCTGTTTGAATATTTACGACTACAAGGGCCAGGCAAAGTGCCTGGCTGTCTGCCTGGCTGCCTGACTGGCTGCCTGGTTGGGTGGCTGCCTGGCACACGTCAACCATCAAAGATGATTTATAAAAGAAAAAAAAGCAACGAGAAGGAAAGGATTAATTGGACGCACCGAACACCTAAATACCCTTGCATTTCTTCTGAGATATTCATCAAATAACAAAAGCTCTTTGCCCAACAAACAACTTAATTTTCTGATTGATATTCGAGCCAATATTTGGCTATATTCCATACTTATTTGATTTAGGAGCAGCTGTTCAAAGATTTAGACAGAATAAAACTGCACACGCCGAGAGAAGACAATTGAAATATCAGTTGCAAGTTTGCTCTTCTAATATTTATTTTATTCATAATAAAATTGTTTGACGTTTCAAAATATTATTTCTTAAGATTCCAAGCAACTTTTGTCATTTAAAAATGATTTTTTTGCTAAACACTTAAAGTTTGTTCAACAGAAGTCAGCTCTTTGCTTGTGTATGTGCCACATCACATAGCCATAATACCCTCAGAGAGGGCATGGAAAAGGGGCCAACATGCACGCATAAATAAAGACATTTTTGGTGTGATGTCAGCGGCTAAGTGGCAACACGATTTGCAATTCAAAGACAACAAAGTTGTCGCCAGTAATACGGTTTTAGGTGATGCTCCTCTCTCTCCTCTTTATTCCTTACCTTTGACTCTGTGGGTGGCTTTTATTGAGGCACTCACAGCGGCACTCCTACTCGCACTCGTTCTGGTTCTGGTCCTGGTAGTTTGTATAACATATGACTGATTATGTTTATTTATGCGAAGCATTTAATCCAATCAAAACACATAGAGATTCGGGCTCCCAACAGTTGGCAGCTGAGTTTGCCTTTGATTATAAAATTAACTGGACGCAACGGAGCTCTGCTCCCTGGGCAGCGATTAGGTTGGCATTAAGAGTGGAGTAGCCACTCGACGCAACGCAACACAACGCGACGCGACATATTAAATTTTGGGCTTTAATTTATGCTTTTGTCCATAACCGAACCGAAGTGGCTTAACGCCCCAGCAGCTCCACATTGATAAATGATGTTGTGACCCGAGCTCAGCAAAGCAAAATTGCGAATGCGTCAAGCAGTCTTAGGCGGTTTCACTATGCCACAGCGAGCGAGCGAGCGAGCGGTAATGCATTCAATAAATGACCGCAAATGGGGCAAGTGAGGCAAGTGAGGCAAGTGAGGCAAGTGGGGCAAGTGGGGGAAAGCATCGTGCGTAGCTTTGCAATAAGCGTTAAGGTTGGCTGGTCGTTGACGCTCGTTTCAAGGGAGAGCTGCTGGCTGGATGGCTGCTTGGGTTGTCCTTGTGGCCTTGCCTGGTAATTGCCGAAGCCCTGGCCTGCCTCAGGCGCTGCTGCAGCAATTATTGCATACTTTGCGGCACTTACATTTAATTTAAAGTTATTAAGCGAGCTTCGTCGCGAAGTTAAGACTGCGTAGCGGCATTTAATAGATACACCAATGCAATTTCAGCTTAAATGTAGATACACCGAGAGAGAGAGGGAGAGAGGGAGAGATAGAGATAGTAATTGAGTCACTCTGGCTAGCAGGCAAATCAATTAAAGTATAACAAAAGCCGCCTACTGTGCCAAGCATCGCTTAATCAAGAGACATGCAGACAGCAATAGCCTCGGGTCATCACTCACAATCAATAGATGAAGACAGAGAGGGGGGGGCTTCAGGGAGGGGTGCTGCAGATTCAAAGCACTTATTGTGATGAACATGATGTTAACAGGCTAAATGAGAAACAATTGCTACAAGCGAACAGCAGTACACACACACACACTCACAGCCACAAAACACACAAACACACACACACACACAGGCATAGACAAAAGAAAAGACGTAGAAACAATAAATCCCATAAATCATATTAAATTGACATATCAGGCAAAAATTGACCGCAAGCGAGCTGTGAGAGCTGTCCTCAACACAGCACAGCAAAAGAATGAGAAATGTATATATGTGTGCAATATGTGTGCTATATGTGCGTGTGTCTCTGTTTGTGTGTGTGTGTGTGTTTGCCTTGTTTGCTTATGTTTGGCTACAATAACATTTCTTTATCAATTTCCGTTACAAGAGAGAAATAACAACAAAGTCTTCGTTGATGATGAGGCAGACGCCCCGTGTGCAAATCCCTAAATAAACGTTCAGCTATTCCTCTCCCATCTCCATCTCTCTTTCTATTCTCTATTCTCTGTCTCTATATTTTTCTATTCAATTGACACGCCTTTGCAATTTGTGGTTTCTGAGCCACACGCGTGTGATCACAGGAGGAGTTCTCCTTTATTCTTGAAACCGAATACTCCACTTAAACGTCTTCTTTGAATTTCATTCGATATATCGTTGTTTTCGATATTTTTGGCCAGCTCTAGCAGACCGCCAATAAGTCAGCTTCCTGCTGAGGCCACCTGTTCCTTACTTCTTATTGGCCCGTACGATTACCATACTTAATGGCTTTTTAATTAAGCCAGGACGAACAGACATAATACTGAGGAATTTTTATGACAATGAGCACACTATTTACACCCTAAGCCCCATGATTATACACACACATATAGCTGCCATATGCATCTGAGTCAGCGTTGCCATAATTAAAATACGAGAATATCACACATGCGACATGTTGTACACGTTGTCAAGTCAATGTAAGCCGCTTAAGCCCCAACTGAGCGTTGCATTTACAAACAAGCATACAAACGAGCATTACATACATACATTTCTGTATGTATTTAAGCGTAGTTAATGCTTAACCAAATATAAAAGGTTCTGGCCACGGCCAATGGATGTTCGCTTATTGATTTAATGAATATAAATACTATAAATACTGGTATACCCTTACCGAGGGTATTATAACTTTGAGAAGCAATGTGTAATGATCACAAAAAATATATATATTTATTATTGAGCGAGACGGTGATAAGAGTCGATTTAGCCATGGCCGTCTGTCCGCCTGACTGTTTCTAGTCTTTCAGTTGATGAGCTCTGAGAAGAGCAGAATTTGCTTCTTTCTTATGTGAAGTTATAAGCCTGGAATAGCATTCAATATTATAGGCTAAATCATAATTAATTAATTAATTATATCAAATTAAATTGAATTCAATTAAATATACACAGAAAAAAAGTCCAGTATTTCGTATTTGAATCGTTGCCAGCGCTGTCATAATCTATTCCGAAACCAAGTAAGAAATCTTTGATTCCTGCCAGCTTGTTTCAATCTCAAACTTCCTAATTTCATCCTGTTTCTATTCGAAGTATCCTTGTTATTTATCAGATATTAAATACAAACACTTTAAATAAATACTAAAGCCAAAGCCTTTTCAATTCAGCGTATTTTTAATAAGATTATCGCTTGAGTACTTAAACTATCGCTAGAACATTTGAAACGGCTTTTTTATTATTATCTAGTTTTTTTCGCGAACATAAACGCTTTATTATTATTAAAATCATTAAAACTATAAATATTTAATGGGATTAACATTAAAATAGACAGCTAAAAGCAGCCAACACTTATGCTGAGTGGCCTTAACTGTCTCTCTGTCTCCTAAACTTTATTTTTCGAAATATAAACTGATTTTTACTCAATTCCACAAAGGAATAAAAACTTTTTTAGAGGTGGCACACTTTAACCCGTATAATGCCGCACTAGCTATAACCAGAGCCGTCTGGTTGGGAGGGGAACCATCATGCTTCGAGCCACCATCATTAGATGGCCCAAAGTGGCTGACTCTTTGGGCCATTTGGCGCCTTCTCGCGCATTTTGCATCAAATTAACACACAAATTTTTATAACCATGTGCTTGCCAGTGGCAAGGAAGCATCATAAAAACACCCGACACAACTATAAAAACAATCAAAACGAGTTACCAACTTGCCAATTTTGCTCTTGTTGCTGTTGTTTTGTTGTTGCTGTTGTTGCTGTTAGACGCAGGCTATTTACCCCCTTTTTTTTCGTAGCTGCTGTCGTAAATTTTGCGGCACGGCAGAAACTTGAGCTGCAGCTGCCACGCCTATTGCGCCCTCGTTTTCAGCTGCAGCAGTAAATCATATAAAAAAGAAGTGCCCTGGCATAAAAAGGGCAAAGCCATTAAAACTTTAATAAACGCAGCTAATAAAAGTAAATAAATGAAAGGCAGCAACGCCAGCGTCAGCCTCAGCCACAGCCACAGCTCCAGCTCCAGCGCCTTAATTAACGTTGTAAATCGAGCCAGGCTACCGCATAAGCACCTGAACTCACCTGTCGCTTTTTCTTCCACTCTCGCTGTTTAATTTTAGATTCAAGAGTCGCACCGTACGCTGCCTAGCCTCGGCCACCTATATTGTGCGGCAAATCTGTAACCTCGGAATTACCGTCTACACCCCCAGCGTGGCCCTCTCCGCGGTCATCGGTATACCCTACTGGGCCTCCATCATCGGCATGTCGGCAATTTGCATATTTTTCACCATATTGGTAAGTACATACACAGCCACAGTCACAGCCACACAACCTGCCGAATATTGTCAAAAAAAATATTAAAAATATTTGAATAATTTTAGAGCATTTCCCGAATAGTTTAATAGCTTATATCCGCCTCAAAATATTCCTAAAAATACGCCATATTTTTGCTCGATGTTTCAGTAAATTCACCAGAGGCTTTTGCAAAAAATAAAGCTATTTTTCATGCATTTAAAAATATGTTGTATTGAATCTAGCATTTCCATTTAATGTTTAATATCTCACTAGAAAACAAGGACTTTGGCAAATTAGAATAATCTAAATATTAGAAACGTTTTCCTATGAAAAGTGTAGAGGATAACATTATATTTTCATACTAGAATCTTCGAAGAAAACAAATCTGAGCAATTTCCGAGCAAGTACTCTATGAAAAAACGTTTATTTCTATTCAAGCAAACTGCAAAAATTTGTTTCAAAATATTCACTTTTATACTTTCTGAAACTATTATCTTTCTTGGAACCAAAGCCTTACCTGTTTTGAATTAATCACAGTAGAAATATTACTTAATTTCCATTGTACCCAGGCAAATTGGTATTTTGAAAATATTAATTTCCTGGCAAAGATTAGGAATATTTCTTCCCTTTTATATGGTTCCCTCTTCCCTTTTATATGGTTCCCTCTTCCCTTTATTCACCTTAATTCATTTCCTCCAAAGACTACACGAATATTTATGCTCTCATTTGGAATGGGTAAACCTAATTTTGGTATTTGTTTTATTTATTTTCAAGGGTGGTCTAAAGGCAGCCATTAATGCGGATGTCATCCAAACTATAACCATACTGGTGGTAACTGTCGCCGTCTGCATTCAGGGCACCATCTCTAGCGGGGGGCCAAAGAAGGTTTACGAGCTGAACCGCGACAATGGTAAGCACGCAGCAATCTATGATTGTTCGGCTGGGAGGGATTAGCTCCGATTGATCATGGCAGCTTATTAGCGTGTCCTGTCACAAATGTCACTACATGTGTGTGTGTGTGGGTGTGTGTGTGTGGTTGGGTGGGTGTTTTTGGGTGCTTCTGTGTGTGTGTGCCAGTTTCATATTTATGCTGACGAATGATGACTATTAAACTGGCATCCATTTTAGGTTCTTCTTCTCGTTGTTGTTTTTGTTGTTGTCTGCTGCGTCGGCTCATTATGCACATAAATGATGATGATAAAAACGGCATAAAACAGCAGCCATCACTCCCCCTCAATAACAATAAGGAAAGAGGCTATATTCGGCGTGCCGAAGACTTGAATACCCTCCTTAGACAGGATATATATGTATCATATAGTAGATCATTATTTTTCCTATGAGCACTATTTAAATACTGATTCCATTTTCATTTATTAAGCCAGAAAACACATTTTTTAGATCGATTATTCCTATAGCGCCTACCTATCTGATTAAACTTTTGAAAAGATCCTTGCCAGGATTTATCTAGCTCTAAAACTGAGAGGCAAACAGACTAGCGATATATAAAATATATGGGATCGCTTATGCCTCCTTCAATGCATTACATAATGCATGATAATATCATAGTACCTTCACCAAGAGTATAACAACAACAGCAAGGACATAAGGATGAGGATGCTATGAGTAGTACTAGAAAGCAGGCTGCGTGACGACAGTAATAAATGCCTGACGGCAGAGCGTTTGTCACATAAGTTTGAGTTGTTGTCTGTCATTGGGACAATTGCCGAGCGCTGGGAATATTCCCATATGTCGTACCAGAGAAATGCTCGGTACTCTTACAATTTCCATTTGCCATGCCCACTGCAACTGCAACTTACTTTCTTCATCACTTTCTTTGTCTCATTCTTTTATTGATTCCATTCTAAGGCCGCTTAAACTTCTGGAACTTCACCGGAGACTTAACTGTGCGCGTTGATACCACCTCCGCCTGGCTGGGACAACTGTTTATGTCGCTCTCCCAGATTGGTTGCCAGCAGAACTTCATGCAGCGCTACGTCAGCCTCAAGTCTCTCAAGGAAGTACGCAGGTCAGTATCCCTCTTCTCGCTCCAAAAATCATCGATTAATATTCCTAAAATATCAAATTTTATACCCTTTTTTTTTGCAGGGTCATGCTGAGTAATGTGCCCATTGTGTTTTTGTTCTTTGCCCTTTCCTGGCTTTCGGGCATGGTCATTTACTCCACATACATTAGCTGCGATCCTTATGCCGAGGGTTATATCAAGAAACCTGATGAAATTTTGCCCTTCTTCGTTGAGGATCAACTTGGCTTTCTGCCCGGTTTTGTGGGCATCTTTATGGCCACTCTATTCAATGGTGCACTGTGGTAAGTGACCAAGCAGCTGGAATACACTGTAATAATTTACTAATCAATATTATTATTTAGCATGATGGTGTCCAATCTTAACTCTCTGGCTACCGTTTGCTGGGAAGATTTTGTCTCACAGCTGCCGAGATTCAAGGGTTTAAGCGACAAACAACAGTTGAGAATTATAAAAATTGTAACCATAATTTGTGGACTGATTATTATGTGTGTCGCCTTCGGAGTGGGTCTGCTGTCGGGCGTCATTGAATCCTCCCTTCTGGTTTTCTCGGCTACCTCAGGTCCTCTGCTCGGTTGCTTCATTTTAGCCATGATGGTGCCTGTGGCCAACTGGAAAGGTACATCCGCTGGCATGGTCTCTGCTTGCGCCTTTGTACTCTGGATTATTGGCGGTAGCATGACCGTGGACAAAGCCTCAACTATGTTGCCCACTTCCACAGAGGTAAGAATACAAAGCTTCGCTTTAGAAATGCCAAACTATCGATAGTTTTGTTGGTAGTGAAATAAAAATATCGATACTATCAAATTGCCCTTAGAAATGGTGTCTTGTTCCGATAATAATCAAAGCTTATTATTTCTAGGGCTGCTCAAACTTTACCTTCTCGCGTTCGATTGCCAAGCCCAGCAGTGGAATTGATGAGTTGCCTTGGCTATTGAAGCACACACCCATCGATGGCTATAATCAAACTTTTGTAGATCCTACGCCCAGAATCGCACACGAGAGGTAATTCAAACTAGTTGGTATTTTAGCTAAAGATAGAAGACTAATAGAATCTTTTTGATTATTTAGAACTGGCTTGGAATCATTCTACTCCATTAGCTTTATGTACTACAGCTTGATTGGAACCGCGTTGACCGTTCTGATCGGCACACTAATCAGTTGTCTGACCCAACATGCGGATGATCAATATGATGCCAAGCTGCTGCATCCGATCATCTTCCGCTGCTACGAACGCTTGAATGTGCCCAAGCCCTACTATATTAAGCATGAGGAGGAATCTGGTCTGAATAGACGCAGCAGCAGTAATTCTTCAGCGACAACAACCTGCAAGGAGGAAAAGATTAACCATGGATTCGATCCAACACCTAATGATACCCAAGTGCACAATGAGAAAGAGAAGAGCAGTCCCATAGCCGTAGTCTTTACAACAGCCAGCTCATCCAGCGGGAATGCGAATGATGAACGCCGGAATTCCATTTGTAATGCCAATAGAATTCAACTGGATTCAGTGCCCTCCGGAGAGACGGGCATCTATAGACAAATCGGCTCAAAGACGACGTTCTGAGGCTTAGCAAACAAAAGAAAAACCCTCCCTAATTACTCGCGTACATATAAAAAAAAAATATTTAGTTTATAGTTAGTCGATATTACGTAAGCTAAGCCATATTTTAGATGAATTACTCATACACCTTCTGTGTATCAAGTCGATAAAGACGCTGTGATTATTTACAATTTGTATTCAAATACGCAAATTGCTTTATTTTCTGTAGAGATATCGAGATGCGAACTGTAGAAAAATCAATTTTATGTCTATGTACTTATCTATACTATATAAGCGAATGCAATAACAGAATTTTTATTATTATTAGCTTATAATTTTGTGCAATAAATAAGAGAAATATAAATGTATTTAAATAAAAGAAAAAGAAAACAGCAGCAAAGTGTGTTAAATATATTTAACTACTAACTAAAAGCTTATTAAATTGTCTTATATTTATCATAGTTTGTCTATACATAAAAATTCTTCTATTAAACGACTGTTAAAACGGTTACTAATCAAATTTCAAATTTTCGTTTAGTTTTACTGTGAAGAAGTGCTGCCACTTCACAGTATACCAGTGCTGCCAATCGAAATGCTGCACAGCTGTTTAGCGATAACAATTTCATGCACAGCTGTTCTTAAACAGTGCTGACAGTTTTGGCTTAACGTGATAAAAGCTAACTAACAACAATTATAAACGCCATAAATTAAAGCAAATGCATATCAATGGCTGAACAAACTTTTAAAACAAAGAAATAACTTTTTATTATTAATAAAATGAAAAACGGTTAAAGTATTTCGTAACATGCAACTATTGAGTAAATTTAAAGTTAGCCGGAAATAGCTGCTCATCTCTAATGCTGATTAATCGAACTTTGTAGGGGATTTTATAGTTAGCGGTGCAACGAAATGAATAGCACGCAAAAGCCAGCCACAGATAAAATTCAGCAAATAAAACATTTTGGATAAAAATGGCAACGTTGGCAAAGCCAAAAAAAGACGTATGTATAACCGGTAGAATTGTAGATATAAAGAACTAACGAAAAACGAAAAAAAAACTTTTGCAGAAATCGAAAAAACCAAGGCCAACCAATGATCGCTGGCAGAAGGAAGTAGAGGAGACAAAAGAGAATGCAGAGTTATCAACAAGTGAAAAAACAGAACAAAGACGAATTGAAAATGCGTCGCTGCTGGAAGAGTTCGAGCGTGTGGCCGCACTGGCCAGCAGCAGCGAGGGTATCATTAGTCATGACTGTTGCATATCTAGTGACGTATTACCCGAAGTGATAGCAACGGAATTGCAAGATGAAATTGTACTTGAACCCGAACCTGAACCAGAACCAGAACCAGAACCAGAACCAGTGCCTAGTGCACCCTGTGCTCCACCCTCGACTACTGTGCCCCTCGTGCAATATCCAAATCTGCAACCAATCCGAGTAACCAACGCCATAATCGAGGAGCAAAGTACGCAGACTTTTTATCTTCCACGTGAAGCACGCTCGCCCGGCTATGCACTGGCCAGCAGCCATTTAAAGCCATTTACTAGTACGGAGTTAAGAGAAATCTATCAATGCCCCGACTTGGAACTAGCCAAACAGTTTGAATTGGAGTTTCTGATGAATACACTGCTTGAATCCAGTGAATTAGATCCCCTATATCTGGCCCTGCAAGAGTACTATATCCTTCAGAGCAAACTCTCCTCCAATGTACACGATATCAAACGAAGTCGTAAGGAGTGCAAGGATAACCAGGAAATAATATGGCAACGGGAGCCGGTTACCCGCAGTTTTACTGCTAGCTGCGGGGATGGCAATGAGGTGCGGGAGAGCATTACCTACGAGTAAGTGTGAGAGATATCCCGATTTTAAACTAAATATACTGTATCATCTAGTCGAGCATTGTTATTTTATATCCTCTCATTTCCACAGATGCATTAAGGTGGACCAAATTAAGCTGGAGTCAGCCCGAGCTACTTTGACCAGCCTCTATGATCTGGTGTGCCATACTTATACCACCAATTTGATTACGGCAAAGATAACCAAAGTGAAAATAGATCAAATTATCGACGAGCTGCTAGCGTATCCCCACGTGAATCCCCAGGCAACTGTGGCGCTGCACCGTCAGCTGGACGCCGCTGCATTGCAACGTGTGGCGCAACTGAGACGCGCGATTTGCATTCTGTTCAGCTTTGCGAGGCGTCCCGCCCCCAATGCGGTACTCAATTGATCTATTATTATTTAAACTAAATTTAAAAAACTTAATTTTCGCTTTTAGAATTTCGATGCAGATCTGAAACTTTGGCTGCGCAAGCTTGTTGCACTGCAGCTACTGCTGGCCACCAAGGAGGACCATTGGTTTTTGCTCTTTAACATTTTGCGCTGTCCAAGTGGCGTTGGACTCTGGGCAGCAGAATTTTTGCAACTTCCAGGCATGAGCACGACGCAGTCGACACCTTCCGGATTGCAGGAACACGAATTGCCGCTGCCACTGGATTCACCAGAGCTTAATCATTGCATAGCCGTGCTGCAAATCCTGTTGCTGCCCATTAAAAAGCGCAATGAGTTTCTGAAGAGTCAGGCAGAAGCCCAAAGAGAGCTATCGGATTCCACTGGCGCCAGTGAACACTGGACAGTGGTTGACTCGGATGGTGAGGATACACTTACACCCACGGGCGAATGTGTGGGTCTCAAGGAAAATGATCTAATTGCCCTGCTCAATCAGCTGCCATTCGAAAAGCTATTTACGTAAGCCTAACGCCTGTTGTCTATGCAAAGAAATGGCTGTGAATTAATCTGTACTTCTATAATGTTTCAGCTCGGTCATGTGCATTGAGAAATTTCTGAATGATTATATCATAGAGCCGGACATGATTACGCCTCAGAAAATGCTCACAGTGGTGGCCTTCTTTGCCCAGTTAGTGGAGACACTTGGCGAGGGCATGTTAACCTACAACAATGAGCGCTATAAGCAGTTGGCTAAGCGCCTGGGACGACTGATACGGCACTCGCTGCAGTACGTCTCTGATTATCATGAACTGTTCCTGTAAGAACCACAACTGTTTCCCTGAAACGTATTTTAACTATTGTCATTTGTAGCAAGAACAATTTGACCAAATCTCAAGAGCTTTGTGAGCGCATCGAATTGGAATTGCAGGCTTTGCTTGTACGCGCCTGCAGCTACATTTATCGCTCACGTAATCTTGGTACCTGGCAATACTTCTCCACGCTTCCTTATACCACATTGCATGCTGACATTATTTGGCATCTGTTCTATTACCTAAATGTGGGCTTTCCCAGCGATTTGACCACGCTAGTGAGCTGCGATATGGAAGCGGTTTTCCAAAAGGAATTTTGGAGCAAGTTTGACATTGCCAATGCTGATGTTTCGCCCGAAGACATGTACTATTTGCTGCAGGCTTTCTTTGAGATGGCCAATGAACGTGATCGGACCAAAGATTGGTCACTCATTCGCATCATTTGCCTTACCATCTTTCAAGTGGGTAATTAAATGATGCTTTTATTATTATTTTCCTATCCTATTGTGTCCTTACAGATTGGCTTCATTCATCAAGCGACTCGTGAGTTCTGCTATAAGACGGCACGAGATATGCTAATAAACATTACGCTGTCCTATGAGGCTCTTTTGGATTGCCTCTTGCTACAGCTTAAGGCTCGCTTTTCGGAGATCGAACAAGCTGCATATCTCTTCAAGGCGCTTCCTCTAGAGAACTGGCGTCCGAGCATGGATAGTTTCGATCTTTTATCCAACTGGTTGCTTCACTTTGATTACCAGACAGCAGAAAACCAATTGGCGCGTCTAATTATTGGCCATCTCAATTGGGGCTTTGATGACGAGGGACGTTCCTATCTGCCCCACAATATACACGTGCGAATGGCTTGCCTGATTACCGAAGCTATAACCAAGCACACACCAGAGGTAATTGGTGTCTCAGGCATTTCGGAAAGTGTGCGCCAGGTTTCTTCACTTATTGACTCAACGCAATCCAGTCGGGAACAGTTTACCAATTGGTGCTGGCGTATGATCTCCATGCTACGCCTACATCTCATGGATCAGAGTAAAGAGTCAGTCAAGCGAACGCTTCAGCAACCCACGGAGCCTCTACTCTTTGTTCCCGATTTGGAACGTTTGGATATGATTTGGCAGGGCGTCAGCGAGCAACGCCCGTTGGCACTATATGTTGGCGTTTTGGTTAGTCTTCATGGTCATTCGATTCCCCTAATATGCCAGAAAGGTTTCGATCTGCTTCAGCAGCTTCTTATTGACCATCGCCATGCGGCTGTCATTCGCAGCATAGAGTTGATTGTACCGCTGTTCCTTGAAACGCCCGACACCCTGGCAAACTGCGAGAGGTACGAGAATGTCATTAAATAATCTAAATTTTGTAAAGACTTATTCTTTTTACAGTTTCCAGAAGCTGATAATTACACTGCTCAATGCGGACAGAACCTATCTGAAGATGGCCAAAGACATGGTCTATGCCAATTCTATAGGTCCCATTCTCGAATTACTAGATAATATGCTGCATCATCAGATTGTTTCTTATACTAGGCAAGTTGCCAAGAATCTCTGCTAAGATTAAAGGATTAATAGTTGTCTTCCCGCCGTTTACAGCTATGGCCTTTGCTCACCGCTAAATCTCATTAATATCTGGCTCAATTGCTTCACTGCTCTACCTGGCTGGCCCCAAAATGCTAATGTGCTCTACCTCCTAGACAAAATGCTGCGCATCGCCTATCAATTTGCTGATTGTCGCGTGCAGGCCGTGGAGTTCTTTTATAATTATTTCAAGGTACATTATCAAATGTCGCCAATAAATATATCTAATAATTATGTATATTAGGACTGTACGGAATGGAAGACGCCGCCCAAACCATCTGCTCTGAAAGCACTTTTTGGCGGTCAAGCAAGCTCGCGTATTCCCGCCCTGTCGCCCCAAAATTGCTGGCTAAATCTGGTGCTTTTGGAAATTGAATTTCGTCTGCAGGATACGCAG
The DNA here is from genome assembly GCA_018150835.1 of Drosophila repletoides. Classification (NCBI taxonomy): domain Eukaryota; kingdom Metazoa; phylum Arthropoda; class Insecta; order Diptera; family Drosophilidae; genus Drosophila; species Drosophila repletoides. The sequence goes on from JAECWQ010000100.1 coordinate 7,727,467, forward strand.
TTTTGGACGGAGCTGCTGCGTCAGCTTGCTTCACAAACAGTAGAATCAGCGTTGAAGAAAACTCTGTCGCTCAGCAAGAGCAACGCTTTTCCTGCCCAGCAGCTAGTTATCTATAAATACGCACAGCTTTTGGCCAGCATGGATACTACACACGCTCTCTTTCCAATCGTCTGCCAAAAATTCTTTGAACTATATCTGTGGCGTGTGCCTGCTGAATGCGATGAGCGAAATCTCACACAGAATTTTGGAGTTGCAGAGAAATTTTACGAGCACAATGTAACATTAATGAAAACAATTAAGACGCAACTAAAATCTGCTGAGGTCTACTATGCTGCCATAGCCAATAAGCGCGCTGATGATGAAGGAGCTGCGCATATGTATCGCAGCTGCAATAAACTGATGCAGAGCTGTGCTCTCTGGCTGGAGGATACACAGATCAATAGATTCGCTAGCGATGCCTGTCAACTGCCTGCACAATACAATAGCGAGAAGCTACGCGAGCTGCTTAACGGCCATGTCGCCCACTGGACTGAATTCCTTTACCCTGGTGATCTTCGCAAGGAGCAGCGCCAGCAGGCAGATCAATGGTCCGGCAAAATTTATAGAATTCGTTCCCATACTCCACTACGCAGTCCACTGCAACCCAAGCGGCAAATGCCAGCTGTCCAGCGCATTAAAACTCATCTCTCAGCTTATGACAAACAGCTTCCAGTGCCAACCCACATCAATCCTAAGCAAACTGAGAAGCGACCCACTGATAATCAGACTCTATCCGAGATGAAACGGCGCATACAAACTCTCAACAGTACCGCCAAGTAAGATAGCTTTAACTTATATAAATTAGGAGAAAATGGAAAGCTCCTATTAATCATCTGCTCTTTATTATTATTTCAGCAAATTCCATTACAATACGTCTGAACTGAATTCATTGAATTTAAACTACCTTGAACGCGTTCCAGCGCTATATCAGATGGTAACATATAGTGAGATGAGAAGCAAGGAATGCGAGTCTTTGCTCTTCAATCGCAAGTGCTCACGTGCTGCACAAATAGAGCTATTGCCGCAGCATATTCGTCGTAATGATCAGATAGCACGAAAACAGGAACAGAACAGAGAGCGTCACGATAAAATTGTTGAGGAGATGCTGGCTTTAAATGTGGATGGATTTGCGCAGGCCATCGAAGAGCTGTGCGGTTGCGTTCAACAGTTGCTGCAGGAGCAGTCGTCGTCAAACAAAATAGTCTTAAGCATTGGAGTAAAGTTTTTCTATCATGTGGTGGATAATATGAACGATATTACCATGAAATTCCAGCCCACATATGATTTTTTTTCTCAAATACTGGAAGAGCTGGGCGTAAGTGATAGTATTATATATTTTATCAAATTGATTAATGTATTCATTTGTTTCGCAGGTGTTTATACAAGCCGATCAAGCGGAACAGGGTTTACCTGTGCTCCGGCTGGCACTGCAGCGTGGGGATCTTGTGGAGCTGCTGGCTGGCGTCTTTGTGCCCAGTCGCACAGATGCCGAACACTTCTTGGATATGTACCAATTTCTGATTGATTCACATCTGAAGCGCTGCGATACTAAAATTCTATTCGTACTACTATCCAAATTTGATCTGCCCACTTGGCTAGAAGCCAATCGGCCAAAGCTTAGCGAAATCAATCGTCTGCTCTTGCTTGTACTGCAGGGCCTGGAGTCCTGGTCGCAGCCAGACAGCAGCCTATTACAGGACCAATTCCGGCGCCATCTAGTGCACATATATACCTATGATTTTCCCCAGCATTACGGTGAGGTTATGCAGCTAGTACTGGATCGCATATCTGATCAGAAGTTAATGCCACTGGTGCTGCTCGAGCTGCTCAATGCACTTCTACTACAGGGACACAGCGCTCCACTGGCGCTTACCACCTCGGAGGCACAACTTCATGAATTGGCTCATGACTTTTCACGTCGCCAGAAGCAGTTTACGCTGAAAGCAGCTACAGATACGCTGCTGTTATTTTCGCGCCACTTCCAAAAGGAGCGTCTGCATCATGGACTGCATGGATTGTATCCCAAGCACAAAGACTATTGCCAGCCGCTAGTCATGTGGTTTACCTGCTTTGGGCACGTACTGCTCGCAACAGCAATATGCAGTTACCAGGAGTTGCTAGCCGATCAGAGTGAGTTATTAATTTAATTCACTAACTAGACGAATAAAAGTTTAATTTATTTTCTTTTATTTGCAGTCAGCGACATTGTTTTCGGCTCCATTGTGGAGACCTATGCACCCTGGCTAATACCGTATACGGAACAAACTGAAATTGCCGCTGGTGCCGCAGCACACTGGATACGTCAACTTAGTCCCGATCAGGGCAAGATTCTACTGCCATGGAGCGAGCCATATGTAGACGGCAGTAAGCAAATGATAAGATCGTTTATTGCCAATATAATCCAGGTGGTGCAATATTTACCTGCATCAAATAGAATACTGGAGCATGTGTTTGCCTGGTATGTACACCACTTTGCTCAGCTGAATGTGGCCACACATGTGCTGGCGCCCATTCATGAGGGCGTGGCTCAGTTGCCCTGGAATCGCTTCCAGCCGCCTGCAAAGCATATTGACCTTCTCTACGAAAGCCTGCAACGCTATGTGCCCGAATCACATGCCATGCTGGGTCACATATTCATAAGAATTGACTGGAATACCTGGTTTGCCCAGTTGTCCCAGCCCATACCCATAATCTCCCATCTCTTTGGCATCTTTGTTAAGTTGGCTTTTGAGCCCAATATTCATATGCATCCCAATACGAGCAAGATACTTGAAGACTCCATCAAATATCCTTGGCATTTGGTGGATTACTCCGAACTGGAGCAGTTGCTGAAATGGTTCGTGACTACCGTAGAGCCCGCCATTGTGCTAAAGCTTCCCTCAGAGAGCAACTATGCTGACCGCGCTGTACTCGAGTAAGTTGCCCCTACAAAAAACCATAATAAAAAGACTTCATTAATTCGAATTTATTGTAGCCTGCTACGCGTGGCCTGCGCCATGCTTCCGGAGAGCAATGCAGTGATGCAGGCAACGGCCAAACGCATGTTATACGTTCGTAACATGGTGCGGATGCAGCGCATTTGTGGTGCCAAGCACCAAAAGCTGCTGACCACCAAAAACGGAAAACGTAGCTTTACCAATGCCTTTCTAGAATTGTTGCAGTACATTGATCAAGCCATTGGCGGATGCAGTGAGCAGCGCACGCCGGAGGAGCAGCGTCGTGAAGCGCTAAATCTGATGATCGAGCTAGTTGCACCAACCCAAACGCAAAGTGAGGAGATCTCCAAGTAAGCGGTATTATTACATTTTGCATAAACATTTTCATTTACATATTTTTCCACCTCTTGAAGCCTTCACATACAAACACTGGTGCGCTGGCAAGGGCAATGTTCTGCAGCCAATCCAGTTATGTGCGCCGCTTTACCCGCCATTGGGCATCTTAACACCTTTATATCATGCATCTACACACTGTTGGAGTCCAGCATTGAGTGCTACTTCCGCAAATCGACGGAAAATGCTCCCTGGCATTCGCCCAGCTGGCAGGGCTTGTTTGAGTCACTGCAAATGTCGCTGCCTAAGCTTGAGTTAATGCCAGTCCTGCGAGGCGGCTACTTCTTTTCGCTGCACGTCTTTGTGCTCTACAAACTGGAGGAGATCGAAGCGGATGGAGATAAGATCACTTTTCTGCAAGACCTGACGCAGTTGCTGGATAATCTAAAAACTGAACCTCAGACCGAGCCGCGTCTGGCTCTCGTCTGGGGTCTAATCATCTCACGTGGCTGTAAACTACTGCAGGGTTCAGTGCACGTAAAAAAACCGCTTTTTATGCTGGCACGTCACTTGCAGGCTGCGTCCACTAAGGCCGAGGGATGGAGCGATGGTCTCCTAGGCGTTATAGGTCTAAAATCTGAAAACATTACCAACAGGTTGGCAATACTAAAGCATATTGTTTACTCATTTATTATATATATATTCTTTATAGACGCAAAGTGCTGACAAGATGTCTGGCATGTGTAATCTTTTCGCTATTCCCGGCCAGCCGTGACTTACGGCTGCCCAGTGAGGAGTATGAAAGCGGCATGCGGGAGCTGGCTATGCTACTGGCCAATAAGAAGTTCACGGATGTGAAGCCGCTAATTGTCCGGGCCGTGAGCATTCTCAAAGAACAATCTTTGCCAGATCTGCGGGCTACTCCCCATTTAATTTGTCGTCTGATCGACGTATTTTATGAGCAGAGCTACCTAACAACCATTCCGGAAGTTTGGGACTGCGACTTTAAGCTTAAAGCGGCCTAATTACCGTCTCATTATAATGGCAGCCAGTTGTGTTATTTTTTTATACAATTTATGAATTTATATACAATAATTAACTAATAAAGTGATACATTTTTTTGCAATACTCGGAAAATGGATGCAAAAGTAAAAATGTTGTATAAAACTTAGTTTACATCTCTGAGAGTATTATTTAATTAGTACTTGAAGCTATTTTTTAAGCGTAGTTATAAAAACAGGATCGCTAAAACGATGGCGATACATTTCGAAGGATACAATAATTAGTACAGTTTTAAGCTAACAATAAAGTAATATATTAATATTGAAGTAACCGACATATAACAATGAAGAATGAAACGCAGAAAGTTTGAAAATTATAAATTTCTACAAACACTATATAAATAACACTTAACACTTTTTAAAACTAGTTGGGCGATTTGGCTTAGTATAGGTAGGCAGCCACGGCTCCGCTGAGACAGCCTTTAGTCATCGAGTGCAAAGTTGGATAGCTGCAGATGCTGTAGATTATTGCGTGCCTCAAAGTAGCCAGTGTCGGTGGGATTTTCTGGTGTGGGCACAAAAGGTGGCTCCATATGCCCAATGTTCTCCCAATCGATGCAGGCAAAGTGACGCATTTGTTGGACTTCCTTAGCGGCTGGGCGGTCCGCTGGCTCCATGGTCAACATCAGTTCCACAGCTTCCATGGCGTCAGCGGACAAAGCCTCATCGCCTTCAGGCCATTCAATGTCTGAAAAGGATAATAAGAATTAAAAATCAATACAGAATGCCAAAAGGCAACTGAATTTTTTACTCACTCTTGTTGAGAATGTTGTCAAATACTTTTTGGGGAGTTTCGTCGTTGAAGGGCGGTATGCCGGTCATGAACTCGTAAAAGCACACGCCCAGCGCCCACCAATCAACGCCAGGGCCATGGCCCAGTTTCAGTAGCAGCTCTGGGGCCAAATAATCGGGTGTGCCCAGGATACGCTCATTAGAGACACGAGCGCCGCGTCGCACAGATTTGGGCGTACGAAATGGCGTATTAATGTTGTTATTCTTTGGCGTTTTGGGCACACTACCGCCACCATGGTTAATAGGCGACATTGTCGGATCATCGGCCAGTTTTATATGATACTGCACACTGGACAGCTTCTCCTTGGTCGCGTGCTCGCGCTTCTTGTTCTCTATGGATAGCGGCAATGCGAAGCGTGTAGCCTTCAATTTGCCGAGAAGTCCGCCATCACGGCGCGGCAGCTTTTGTGAGGACACAGGCGTTGAGAAGACCACATTGGCCACACTGACCTCTTCGTCGGATAGGGATCGCACCTTGAGCACCCCGCGTATGGGTGAGGAACGTGCCTTACGCTTCTTTGGCGTACTGCTGCCAATGTTAAGTATCTCGATCTCTTGAGTTAGGCCAGTGTTGGCACTACCATTACCAGACCCATCCACATCCATGCTTGACATATTATCCGATCGATTAACCAGATTAATCTTACGTTTCATGCCACGTAGAAAATCGGGTCGTTTAAAATGCTTTGAGAGATTGCGAAATGGCGAATTCATGCGAATTCCACTTAACTCGTTGCCATTATTCGTCATGTTATAGCTACTGGATAATATAAGATTCGTATTTTATTTGTTTATGTTATTGCATACGCTTTCAGGTCAGCAGCAAATTTACCTGCGTGAGTAATCGGAGCAGCTGAATTCTTCTTTGGAGTTACTGAGATTGTCAGCATTCTTCTCTATAGATGATGCGGTGCTTTCACTATTCAGATTTAAATGACAGCTGGAATTATCATCGCCTTTTCGACTAGAAACACCCGAATCCTCCTGCAGCTTGGAATTGCGAATGCGCTGCTCAAGTCAAAGAATGTGTTAGTAAAAGTTAATATTAGATAAAAAGCCCGAAACGAAAAGGGCTTTAATAAATACAATAATATAGGTAAAATCCATGCTCCACTTTTGCTTTATCTTTTGGGAACCTTTTTTTTCCTAGCTTATTATTAACACAATTAAACGATCGACGCACACATACAAAAAGAAAAACACACAGATAGGGAGAGAGTTAGAGTATCCAACGCACCTCATCGACCGAACGCCTGCGCACCATGGAAAACTCAAACGAAACTTCGTTCGCATTTTCCGACTTGGCGACGTCTTTGCAATCGCCGTCGTTGTTCTTGTCCTGTTCGGCCAACTTGCAGCCCTTTTTGAGATGATGATGAAGCATATGCATATTTAAAAGGGGCAACTGTATTGAAACAATTAATAGACACTCACCTGGCAGACGACATTGGCGGCATTGGCACCGCCACTGTCCAAAGCGAATTCCACTCGACGCCTGCTGGTCGCCGGAGCACCGCCTGCGGCCGTTGCCTCCAGAGGCGGCGAGCTCTTGCTTATTTCCGCCGATGTGCAGGTGTGATAGGAAGATGAGCTGCTATCCAGCAACTGCAAGCAAATATTAATAAATAAAACAATACAAACATTGAACAGAAAAGAGTTCTATAAACATTTACATTGGTGTTGGTGGTGCAGGTGTGCGTAATGGACACGTTAACCTCCTCGGCCGAAAAGAATGGCGAAACTCCAGAGATTTTGCTATCACTCGTCTTCTCCGCATCGTTAAGCGAGGTATCCGCCTCGCTGTCGGAGGACTCCATAACCATACTATGTTTATTGATGGCCTGCATTAAATGGGAAGTGCCCGCGGCAGGCATTAGAGCGACGTTTAGAGCACCGTAATCCGGCAGCTTCTTTTCCGAACCAAAGGACAAATGTGAGGTGAGCGACAACAGTTGGCCCGGTGTACGTGCATTGAGATTAGGTGAGCAGTTAATCAGATCGGATATCTCCAAATCGCGTCGCAATTCTATTTTACTTAGACCAAAATCTGTTAGCTTAACATGGCCTGTGGCCGAGATTAACATGTTATCTGGCTTAATGTCCCGATGGACAATTCCATGCTGATGCAAATATTGCAGAGCCATAACTACTTCTGCCGTATAAAACCGAGCAGTCGCCTCATCAAAGTATCCATACATGGCTAGCAAGGACTTGAGATCACCGCCAACCATATACTCCATGACCAGATAAACGGAGGACAACGATTGCAGCGAGTAAAAGAGATTCACACAGAACGGCGAACGCGACAGAGCCAAAGCGTTGCGTTCTGTTATCACCTGGGAGACCATATTTTTGTTTATCATCTCCGACTTGCGCATCACCTTGATGGCAAACAGTTTATTTGAATCGTTGTGCTTGTAGCCCAGGAACACCTTGCCAAATGCTCCACGACTGATGGGCTTGATAATGACAAAGTCCCTGATTGTGGGCAGCTGTAACAGATTAGAAATATTCCGTTTTTAAATGTATAAAATATATAGTTAATTTGAACTTATAGAAGTCGGTCAATAAATAATCATAGCGAAGTATGTTCGATATTTGGAATTGAATGAATGAAATCTAGGCGAGGTTGTATCCCACGAATAGAAGGGAACATGAAAGTCCTCTGTCAAAATTGCTCACTAAAAGATATTCTGTATCCAGACGATACCTAATTATATTTGTACTTATTGGTATTTATTTTAACCAATTATTCCTATGCAAGTTATGTGATACAGAAGCCAGATTTTAATGGTTTTTGTCAGAAGGCTCCGTACCCAATTTCAATCACCTAGCACAAAAACTGAGAATAGTTCGCATAGAAATTCACGACTCACAGATGGATACGATCTATCTCATCGTCCTTCTGAATAATATATATACTCTATATGTCCTGGAGAAGCCTCCTTCAAAGTAGTTCATATTTTATGACAACATTAAAATATCCTCTGGATCTGCAAGAATCTATATTGTCTTAGATTTCTATAGTGATTAAGAATTTATTTACTTTATCAGTGTTGAGGATGCCTCCTACAACAAATATGCCCCTTTTACTCATATCAAGTGGTATATAAGAATTTCTACATATGTGTATGTATGTGTAAAGTTCGAATGTGCGAGAGTGCGCCAAAATAACGGAACAACAAACACACGCTGTACATATGTATGTGTGTGTGTGTGTTCAACAGTAAATAAAATATAGAAATTACCTTTGCATTTTGCGATTGGTTCTCCGGTTTGGTGGTTAGAATATTTATTTTATCGAGCAATGCTTCGTTCTCGATCAGCGAGCTGGTTTTCTTAGGGGTTTTATAATCAATTTGCAGCTCTAGTTGCGTGATTGCCGAAGCATCGATGTGTTCCATGTTTTTCCTTGATAATCCTCGCTTATCTTTCTATTTTCCTTCCTTTTAGCTGCTGCTGCAATTCGCGCGCAAAGTTTTTATCGTAATTTGTACTAGGCTCTCAATGTGATCACCATAATAAATTGCTTGTGTTTTTATTATTTAATTAATTAACGTTTTGTATTTAATAGCGAACATTTAAATAGATAATTAACTAGTTTCTTTTTAAAGAAACAATTTAAACAACGCGTCGATATATTTTATTATATTTAGTGTTGGTTAATTATCAATTTTCAGGGCTGCACTCAAGTAACAAGTTGGCAGCCCTACAAATGCACGTTGCCATTTGAAATATATGAATTAAGCCGAGTATGCAGCAAAAATACAAATTTTAGACAATTTTGTGATTCTATAAGTTCCTATATATAGTGATTAAAAATGTTTGAGATTTTGATTCTGTAAACAAGAACTACATATAAATTAATTTTAAAATAACTTTTTTAAAAAATATTCCAAAGCTAATCCTGTATAGCCAAATAGCTTGTAGATTTAAAATACATTTGAATTATGTAAAAATTAGTTTTGTAATTCATTAATTTAAATTCAATACGCAATAATTAATAGATTTAAGATCAGAATTAGATTTAAAAAAATTAACTGATTTATTGAATTTAAATTAAATTAAATTGACAATCTATTTTCGTAATGCCAATCATTTCGAAAAGTTTACCTAGTTCATTTACTATAACCGAAAACGTATTGCTAGAAATAATGTGGTATATAAATAAGAATTATACTATATAAGGAAAAAAACATTATGCATTAATTTCAGATGATCTTTATTTATAAAATATGCGACGTTTTATACATTTTTTTTATATATTTTTTTTTTGTATCTTGCGTTATTACAACAAATTAAACTCACGAATAAAGTAGATAAAACATCGGAAATACATAAATCTTATACTTCTTGTACAGCTAAAACTACATATATGTATTGTATGCTTGTTTTTTCTTATTTGTTTTTTGTGTGTGTATGTGTAAATATATGGTTTCTTGTCTATATATATATATGTATATGTATATATAGATGATTCTGTACCCAATATTGTTTGGGTAAAAAAAATCGTTTTGCTGACCGCGCCACAACGATTCATCGGTGCATAGCTACAGCCAATATACCCTAGCAGAAGCCGAGGAATTGAGTATACAGCTATGCAGCAAGGAATCGTCCAAGATCACGCATGACTACCATTTCCAGCAAGGTGGAAAAGAGCTGCCAATGCTGGTGGCATGGATTTAGTAGCTGTTTTTAACTTTACTCTTAATATGTAATTTTTCGCACAGAACACAAATTACCAAAAGAGGTCACCACAAAAACTCTACACGACATGAATGACATTATTCTTAATAGCTAAATTAATATTGGGGGGGAGGGTAAAATTTGGATTAAGCGGTTAACCGCTCACATTATGGCGCAACGAGATCTATTTGGGCCTTCACCCTCGGCAATTAGCTCCGACTCAGTAGCTGGCAGGTTGGCTACAGCCTCATCGCCTTCTCCATCCTCTTTGATATTCTTAACCTCTGCAGCATCGAACAGATCGTTTAGCGAGCCGCTCCTTTTGGGCGTCTCCAGACCAGCTTCCTGGCCCACAGTCACCTCATTGCTGTTTGACGATTTGTTAAGCTGTTGTTTCTGTTCGTCTTCTTGGATGACAATGCCTGAAACATTTTGTACCTCATCCTCGCGCTCCTCAATCTCGCCAGCTGGTGGCGTTGTATCATGACGCGAACGCGACGAGGGTGTACTTATGGTAGTCTTGGAGAAACGCGAGCGTAGCAAGCTAAATGGCGATGCCAAGTTCAGGCTAAATAGCTCGAAACGTGCACGTTTGGGTGGTGACATTTCCACATCCTGAGCCAGATCATTGGACGACTGAGTGCCGAATAGCGGTGGCGGAGTGCGTTCCCTTTTGCGTCCGCGATTAAAGAACGAGAACGAAAATGATGAATTATTGGGAATCTCAGAGCCAGCAGTGGCATTCATGCTGCAGCCAGAAGTGTCCAGGTCACTGGTATTCATGCAACGGTAGCTACCCAGTTTGCTAGGTGTTGGTGTCGCCACGGGCCGTATGCTGCGTCGCCCGCTTATCTGAGCAAAATTACGCGCCGGTACAGTTGCCGGTGAACTGGAGGGCTGAGCAGCCAGCTCCACTTCGTTGCTTTGCTTGGTGCTACTGCGAAAACCAAACAGATTGCGACCAGGTGTAGATGTTGCCGCAGGCTGTGCGCTGTTTGGTACGCTTCTAATAGGTGAAGCATCCACAGTTAATGGTTCCATGTCAACATCTTCCACAGCTGCTGCAACCTGTGCCGGTACTGCTGCAGCTACAACTGCTTCCGGCTGTTTCTTTTGCACTGGCGATTCGCTTTGCTGAGGCTTGTTGGGCGACTTCTGTTGACCGGCCGATATTCGGCGCGAGGATTTGCGCTCCGAATTCGGTGTAGTCGGTACTACGTTGACTGCAGGCTCTTTCTCTGATAGGTCAATAAAAATCACCTCGGCAGATCCAGCTTCACTTTTCTTGGTTTCAGCTGCTGCTGTTGTTTTGGTATCATTTCCAGCTTCCTTTTTGCTTGACTTTACTTCATCTTTGACCTGTTCCTTCTTTTCGACAGCTTTCTCCTTGGGCTTCTGTACCTCCTTGACGACGGCGCCATTTTGTGCTACCTTTACATTGGCATTTGTAGATTTGTTAACACCATTTTGACTATTCTTTTTCTCCTCATCCTTAGAGACGGAGGAGGAGGCCGAGGAGCTTGCTGACTGTTGTCGCTGTTGGCTGGAGCTTGTCTTCTTTTGAGATAAATTGGGTCCCATTGCGCTTGCTGCACTCTGCTCGTTTGTTTTCTTGCTGCTATTGCTATACTGTGGACTGTTAGAGCGTCCATTGCTGCCGGATCCTTGCTGTACACGAGACATTGTGGTGGCTCCGCTGGCGCTTAAAGAGAGCGGTACACGACGTGTTCCGGTCGCTGAACCACTACTTCCTCCTGCTCCTGCATTATTTGCTTGTGCCATTTTACTTAGCATTGGATCTGCTTTTTTTTGTACTAAATTTGAGTCGCACGATCTCTATAATGATATAAAAACAAGATATAATTATGAGTATTAATAGTAAAAACTTTGTTAACATATAATTATAGGATTAAACCAAAAAACGATAAATAGTCTTTGTTTTATTAGATAATGTGGATCTAAAAGTATATAAACCAGTATTTTGAACCGATTCGAAAGTACTCGAACTTTCCGTCCGAGCTGGGTAACTAATTTTTTTCTTAAACTGAACCGCTGAACCAGTGAACTCTAAACCTGCACATAGACTCGAAAACGGGTTCGAGATTCGATTGAAAATTTAGTTTACTGCCCTCATTTTTCCTCACTTCAAGTGCAATGAAATCGAAAAATGCCACAGAAATTAAACACGCTTCATGTTTAATTCAAGTGCTCAGTCTGCGGTTTGTTTACATTCGAAACTGTTGTTGTTGGCGCGTTGCAACTAGCACCTAAGCAATGGCGTCGCATTCCTCTGAAGCGTTGTCTCCCAGAACTGGATTTATCATAGACTCTCCAGTTGCAGTTTTTTTTACAAACTAATATAGATTATTTACAGAGATTCTTAGTGCCTACTTTTTATATCATTAACACTGTCTGCCTGGTAGTAGACCCAGAACCAGGTAACCGGGATAAAAAGGAGTTCTGCCTGACTCGGACATCTGCTCAACTAATTATTTTATGACCAACATCTGTGCGCGAATAGTTCGCCATAATTATCGGCACATTTTTCAGTTCAGTTCATTGCAGCCCTAATTTGCCTAGTTAGGACACATTTTGCAACTAATAAAATATTTTAAATAGGAAGATTTTTTGTAGCCTGTTCCGAGTTGTTCCACTCGAACTATTTTTGCTCCCTACTTTAAAGGGCTTCCGGTAAACACATGGGTGGAGTGAAACTTTCTTTCGGCATGAGTAGGGAGCAATAAGCGTGAAAATTATTGTACCAACTAATCAGGGATACTAAATCCAGAATAGAGGAAAATATACCAAAAAAAAAGAAACGAATGATCAACTAAAAGAAAAGCTAAAAGAAGAAAGCAATTGCACAAAAACATAACTAAAATACTTAAACAGTGTTTCCCGTAACGGTCATTGGACACACTGTTCCCCATCGCAAAAGAATAAAATAAATAAATAAATAAAAAGGCAAGCACCGATTAGGGTATACCCTGTACTCAGTTAAGTTCAGCCGTAGCTTAAGCAGTGTAAGCAGTAGAAGTAATAAGTGAATTTTGAGAAAGAAAAAATTTATAAATATTTTAATATCCTATTTTTCGATCTTTTCTAGCTTAAAATAATGTTTCATTAGATTCACAAAGATTGTTTATTATGATTCGCAGTACTTAGATAATTGGAACTTAATAAATAATATGATAATTCCTAATATAAAGATTTGCCTCTATTCGATCTACCCTCTTTTTTCTATTTTCAAATGAACAGGGTATAAAAACAAGCTTTATAGCTACACTGGGCAGCGGTGGAGAGAGGAAAACTGTTTAGAAAATGCATTTAATAGGCTGCAAGTGTCTTGAGGTTTTCTTTTAGAAAGTGCAAGAGGCAAATGCGAAAATAAATCAACAGGGAGATAGTACACACATACACGCAAACACACACACGAGATGCTGCAAAAAAAAAAGAAAACGGCAATCAAAACACACACACACACATATATATCCATATACATGCATACATATGCATGCTGCAGTTATGCGCGCCAAGCCCTCTTGCCGTCATTATTTGTAATTGTAATTCTTTTTTCGCTTTTTGTTTTGCTGTTTATTTGTATGCCAGCAGAGTTTAGTAAACCCAACGCCAACAACAATAAACATAAATATGCGGCTGGCTATGTATACATGCAACATTTTAATTAAAATATAATGTAAACATGGTACATGTGTGTAGGCAGATATAAACATTTCAGGGAAAACTACTGTTATATTGTTGCCGCTTGTTGTTCTGTAACAAAGACACGCATACAAATGCAAGTATGTACTTACATACACCCATATATGCAGCAGTACATAAGTAGATAAAAAGGCGGCTTACAGTTCGCGCCAAAATAATGGACACTGCTTACAGCAGCTAAAATCAAAGCATAAGCTTAATAAATTAGCTTCAATTATTATAAAAAAAAAATAAAACACCAACATTAAAACTTTGTTATCCCTTTTTCTTAATAATAATACAAAACTTTATCAAAAGTAATAAACATTTGACCGGTAACGTTATGCTTAGCCACCACTGTAGCAGACAGGCTCAATTGACGGGGTTCGTTTTAAAAATGGCGGAAGCTGCAGCCAAATGAACGTTCATACATACATACATATTAGCTGATGTACATAAAAAATAAACGCGGGATTTTTCTTATACATTTCGTTTATCTAAATTTGTAACATTCGCATTTTTTTCTCGTTTTAGCAACCGAAGCCCGGCAACTGTGTATATCATTTTTTATGTACACCAAACTTGAATCCTAACACAACACGAAAATAAATTTATACAGTTACACTTCACTTATGCAAAGATATACATAAAATATATATTGCTATTTTTTTTATGATATTTTAGCACAACAAACCTCTTTCTTTTATATAGACCAGCCCAATACTTCTAAAATTAAGAAGCCTTTTAATTGTGCAGCGTTGAAAATGTTTGCGGACCTAAAAAAATGATGCCGACGCCAGTGAAAAAATTAAAAAACTAACGCGCGATGAAGAAAGGTGTGACCAGCCTTTGCAAACGGATAAATACAAATTTCCTATTATTTAAGTAAAAATGTCCTTTTCAAAAATTTCCCATTTTAATTGGTAACGAATTGAAATCATAAAATAAAAATTGCTGTTTAGAAATACTAATCAATATGTAGATAAAAATTCAATATAAAAAAATAATAAAGTGTCGCATTAAAAGTCAAATCATTTTGGAATAATAAATTCTTCATTTAAAAATGCTTAGTAACAAATAACATAATTAATCATAGCAAATGTTAATAAATAATTAAACGTAATTAAGAAATAAACTTTGCTGTTATTAAATCTTATTTTTATTTATTCGGCGCAACGAAGATTATATATCCATAGCACCTATATAAAATAGTAAAATCTAACTTGAAAATTTAATTAAGATTAAAAAATAATTTTTGAACCGATTGTTCCTATGGGCGCTAATGATGCCGGTAATAATAAGACAAATTTCCAAATTTCATTCACCCAGCTCAAAAACTGGGGTACGGGTTTGCATATAAACAGAAGGACTGACGGACTGGCTATATCAACTCGTCTCCTCGCCCTGATCAATAATATATATACATTATGTGGTCGGAGATGCCTCCTTCAATGCGTTGCACATTTGATAACAAAGTTATAATAAGATTTTCAAGTGTATAAAAACAGCGCAACCAACATGTGAATACCATTTGACTACAAGTGTAATCTGTATTTTGAGTCTATCAGTTTGCTGTCACACCGATAACAAAGTTATTCGATTTACTTGTACTTGCCCCACACACTGCTAATAAGTAAGCTTTGAAAATTATATCTTAGAAATCAATGAAATCAGTTGGAAATTAATGTAAGTGTAAGCTAAATAATTTATTTATTAATATATTAATTGAAATAAAATCTAATTTTCTGCTAATTTTGGTTACTTTGCTGATATTTCGACAAAACATGACGCATATGCATATGGAATACGCCTTTCATTTATGCCGGACACGCACACATGCAAACAAAACATTTGTAAAACACACACACAATACACTGACATTTACCCACACACAGTGCGTATAAAACACACGTACACACAACAAACTTAAGAAGAGACAAAATAGATACAAATTTGTTGCCCCAAGAGAAGCAAGAGGCAAAGAGGAACAGGGAAAGACGATAAAGGCAAGAGGCAACGCACAGAAGAAGTGGTACGAAAGATATGGCTCACATATTGGAAAATCAATTATTCGCTGCTGCGCAGGTGATTGAACAGCAGCTAGATCAAGAGTTCGATCGCCTGGATAACTTCGATGCGGAAGATTTGAAGGCCTTGCGAGAGAAGCGTATACAGGAAATGAAGAAGTTAAACAATAAAAAGCAGGAATGGGCTAGAAACGTAAGTAGATCCCAAGAGGTTGGGAGAGGCCTCTCACTTCTCCTTTATTTCCATTAAGCCAAACTTTTTAGGAAATCCTCTCACTTCTTCGAAAGAAACTTAATTCTAAACTGGTTAAAAAAAGAATAAATTATAAATATAATTGTTTCGTTAAGTCGCGATATTGGTTCGAACCAAACTGAGCCATTTCGAACTAGATCTTCTCACATTTTGCAGTATCGTGACCCAAAAAGGAGTTCAGGACAATCCGAACTAAACAATTTTTTACCATACAAAATTTCGAGAAAATCTGAATACAGTGGTTCAAAGAAAAGCTACAAATTTAATTGGTTCGAAGCTTATTTTTGAAACTGCAAACCTAACCAGATGAAACCAAACTATTTTCAAGCCTTTCAAAATGTTAATTCCTTTATTTAGAATTGGATAAAAAGTACTGTAAGCCAAGTCTCGTCTCGAAATAAAGATTTTCAAAGCATAGTCTAATCGCTAGGTTAGGAGTAAACTATAGAGGTATATATCAATCTTTTCCTTTGCATTACAGGGTCATGGCACATACTCCGAACTGGCCGATGAAAAGGAGTTCTTTGAAGTATCCAAGAAATCGCCCAATATCGTATGCCACTTTTACAGAGATAGCACAGATCGTTGCCGCATTGTCGATATGCATCTGAAAATACTCGCTGCCAAGCATATTGAGGCGAAATTCTGCAAGGTGAATGCTGAGAAGACTCCATTCTTGACACAAAGGCTACGCATTAAGGTGCTGCCAACTATAGCACTCGTAAAGGACAGTAAAACCAAGGATTTTATTGTGGGCTTTAGCGATTTGGGCAATTGCGATGATTTCTCCACAGAGATGCTTGAGTGGCGTATCGCCCACTCCGGAGCTATTGAGTACAAAGGCGATCTGATGCAGCCACCAGATGTGAAACGTAAGCCGTTTATAAATCGGCCAAAGAAGACCATACGCGGTGGCTATGACTCTGATGATTCAGATATTGATTTTGATGACTAACGTGGCGCCCACAAGAGTATCCGAAATATAAACTCACACACACAAATCCACAAAGTAAACACTAGCTGCTTGGCACTTGGTTGCGCATGAGAAACAAAAACAAAATACAAAATAAGGGAAAAACAAATCAAAACCTAGCACATGAATGTAGAAAACCAATTAGGCATACTTTAGCGTTATTTATTTAATTGTATAATTCCAATCAAGCTGTTGCTGCTACTCTATCCCTAACATTCACTCTATATGATGCCTTTCCCCAATTATATGGTTAAAACTGCCTAACCCTTTTCTCCTTGTTTTACATTGAAACGGGCCTTATGCGCCTTTGGCACAATATGAATAGTTCTAACTCGTTCATCTCGTAAATGGATAAAAAACTTACATATTAAACAAAAACACATACAAAAAACAAAACAAAACTAAAAGTATAAAAAAAGACAAAACTGGCATATATTTTTAACAATATTTAATATTTTTGCAGTAATGCATTTCCTATTGTAGAAATAACTAACTCTCACATGTACAAGTTTTTTACATTTATTTTTATAATTCTACAAGAACATCATGAAATCAAGTTCATATTAAAAATTGCGAGTATGAAAAATGTATGTAAAATTCAATGTATTTTATTGAAATGGGTCAATAGGAAAACCTTAGCGAAATAATCAAATCAATAAGTAAACTTAAAAGTTGATTATATTGTTATCCTTGAACTGTTGTTGACTGTTACACAGATTTGGAATTAGGGAAAATCAATCGACAAAGTATTTAAGAGCATGGAATAGTCACAGTTATATTACCAGACTTCTATTCTGAAGTCAACGAACGCCTCAAAAAGTGGTCGAAACTATAACTCAACCTGAGAATTTGTTTTTGAAAAGGTTCAGTGGAAACAGCATTGTGTAGGCCATAAAAGTTTTAAGATCAGTTTTGGCCAATTTAGAAAGGTTTGTACTGTACATTTTTTGAAGTTAACCAAGTGGGTCCAAGGGTCGAAGGACAAGGATTAAGGGGAGAACTACCGGGCATGTAGATTTTGGTTTTAGGTCACTTTAGCTTAAGTTGATTACCTGCTAATTACCAACATCTACGGGCAAGGGTCATAAAAGGTTCCGGTAATCCCGGGCAAGCTGTACGTAGCTTGCACCAGGTCATAAAACTAACCAGGTGCAACTGCATGCCAAAGTTTACCTGCTTTGGTATATAAATCGGCGCCCAAAGTTGACTTTCATCATTCGCTCTGTGATTTTGGCACTGCCAACAACTAAAAATTCGTTTGACAATTCCCTGTGAAATTATAATAATATTTTTCATCATGCTCGCACCACAAGTACGCACCATAGTGGAGAAACTGAAGAGTAACTATACCTACGAGCAGATTGGACAAATCCTGGAAGTTGATGCAGAAAAAGTAGAGAGCTGCATTAAGGAATCGGAAAAATTCGAGGAGAAGGGCGCTAGATTGAAGGTAAGACCACTACCCGAGATGCAAAATAAACGGGAAGTTGGTCGTCCAAAAGTGCTTGAAAATCGACAACTGGTGGAGAAGCTGCTCAATGATCATCCCCAATTCACTTCCATCGATGTACAACGTGAACTACTTGATCGATATGGCATCGAGGTGAGCCGTCGCACCCTTCAGCGGCGCATCAGTGAGATAAGAGCCAAGCAATTCCAGCTGAAAAATGGAGGCTTGAGTGTGGAAACCAGGAAAAGGCGCTTGGAATGGGCCCGTGCCCATGAGAAATGGACTCTAAGGGATTGGCGAAATATCTTTAATATGGACGATTACAAGGTTGTGGATGGTGATATGCCCAAGCAAATATACATGGATACGTTGGTCGGACCAGAATGCACCGAATGCAATGATTTGAATCTCATGGAGCAACTTATGGCTATTATTGAGCCAAAGTTGAAAGAACAGGCACCAAAAAATATCTATGAATTTAAGTCTAAGCTCTATGTGATTTGGCACAGCGATCCGGATCTTGTCACTAAAATTGAGCAGCTTTACGAGATGATGGCATTGCGCGTAAGAGCTGTTATACAAACTGGTGGTGGAGAAACAAATATTTAAGAAATATTAATATAAGAAATTTAAAAAAAATATATCTCTATTCATAATTATATAAATAAATAACTGACGCATAAAATACGGTTTTTTTTATTTTGAAAACGATGATACAATACATCGGTTATTTCAGGTTTCTCTTTAACTTTAGCTAAGTTCAAGCTAATTAAATAACTGAATTACAAAATTCTCTATCTTAAAGATTATCTTTATTATTTTTTATCTCCTGCTCAATTGACTTGCATAATAATTGAAAATTAAATAAAACTTAATAAGCCCCAGTATTTAACTGATACAATTTGAATTTCTTGGATTAAATAAGTAATTGGTCTTAATTGTTTTCTCCTCAAATACGAACAGAAATATGAAATTCTAATTGTTGTTTTTGGCAAATAGATTTACTGTTTTTAGCTATTTTTTAATTGATTCCAGTACGAAGAGTTCCTCTTAAATGAGAGTATGCCAGAGAACACTCTAATCCGATTTAATACCTTTAATTTTAAGGAAAATAATAAAGCCAACTTTTAGCTTAAAATCTAAATTAATAGGTGCTGAATATAATATTGATTATAATTGTTAATATATTAAAAGTTATCAATTTTCGAACAGACTTCTGGAACTTTCCAAGCCTTTCAAAATGTTATTTCCTTTATTTAGAATTGGATAAAAAGTACTGTAAACCAAGTCTCGAATCAAAATAAAGGTTTTCAAAGCATTGTCGATCCGCTAGGTTTGGAGTAAACTATAGAGGTATATGTCAACCTTTTCCTTTGCATTACAGGGTCATGGCACATACTCCGAACTGGCCGATGAAAAGGAGTTCTTTGAAGTATCCAAGAGATGCTTGAGTGGCGTATCGCCCACTCCGGAGCTATTGAGTACAAAGGCGATCTGATGCAGCCACCAGATGTGAAACATAAGCCGTTTATAAATCGGCCAAAGAAGACCATACGCGGTGGCTATGACTCTGGTGATTGAAATATCGATTTGGAAGGCTATCGTGGACTTCTATTCTGAAGTTAACGAATGCCTCAAAAAGTAGTCGAAACTATAATCCAACCTGAGAATTTGTTTTTGATAAAAAGTTAAAGATCCATTTTGGGCTATTTAAAAAGGTTTGTACTGTACATTTTTTGAAGTTAACCAAGTGGGTCCAAGGGTCGAAGGACAAGGATTAAGGGGAGAACTACCGGGCATGTAGATTTTGGTTTTAGGTCACTTTAGCTTAAGTTGATTACCTGCTAATTACCAACATCTACGGGCAAGGGTCATAAAAGGTTCCGGTAATCCCGGGCAAGCTGTACGTAGCTTGCACCAGGTCATAAAACTAACCAGGTGCAACTGCATGCCAAAGTTTACCTGCTTTGGTATATAAATCGGCGCCCAAAGTTGACTTTCATCATTCGCTCTGTGATTTTGGCACTGCCAACAACTAAAAATTCGTTTGACAATTCCCTGTGAAATTATAATAATATTTTTATCATGCTCGCACCACAAGTACGCACCATAGTGGAGAAACTGAAGAGTAACTATACCTACGAGCAGATTGGACAAATCCTGGAAGTTGATGCAGAAAAAGTAGAAAGCTGCATTAAGGAATCGGAAAAATTCGAGGAGAAAGGCGCTAGATTGAAGGTAAGACCACTACCCGAGATGCAAAATAAACGGGAAGTTGGTCGCCCGAAAGTGCTTGAAAATCGACAACTGGTGGAGAAGCTGCTCAATGATCATCCCCAATTCACTTCCATCGATGTACAACGTGAACTACTTGATCGATATGGCATCGAGGTGAGCCGTCGCACCCTTCAGCGGCGCATCAGTGAGATAAGAGCCAAGCAATTCCAGCTGAAAAATGGAGGCTTGAGTGTGGAAACCAGGAAAAGGCGCTTGGAATGGGCCCGTGCCCATGAGAAATGGACTCTAAGGGATTGGCGAAATATCTTTAATATGGACGATTACAAGGTTGTGGATGGTGATATGCCCAAGCAAATATACATGGATACGTTGGTCGGGCCAGAATGCACCGAATGCAATGATTTGAATCTCATGGAGCAACTTATGGCTATTATTGAGCCAAAGTTAAAAGCTCACGCACCAAAAACTATCTACGAATTTAAGTCTAGACTCTATGAGATTTGGCACAGCGATCCGGATCTCGTCACTAAAATTGAGCAGCTTTACGAGATGATGGTATGGCGCGTAACAACTGTTATACAAACTGGAGGCGGAGAAACAGATTTTTGCTAAATATTCATATAAGAAATTAAAAAAAAAAAAATTGTGTCTATTCATAATTATATAAATAAATAACTGACGAATAAAATATGGTTCTTTTATTTCAAAAACAATGACACAATCCATCGGTTAATTCAGGTTTCTCTTCCCTTTTAGCTATTTTCAAATAACTGAATTACAAAATTCTCTATCTTAATATATTGTCTTTATTATTTTTTATTACCGGTTCAATTTAAATGCATAATAATTGAAAATTACATAAAACTTAATAAGATTCAGTATTTAAGATATGTTACAAATAACTGATACAATTTGAATTTCTTGGATCAAATAATTGGTTCTAATTGTTTTCTCCTCAAATACGAACAGAAATATGAAATTCTAATTATTGTTTTTGGCAAATAGGTTTACTGTTTTTAGTTATTTTTTAATTGATCCCATTTCGAAGAGTTCGCTTTTAATGAGAGTATGCCAGAGAACATTCTAATCCGATGTAATACCTTTAATTCTAAGGAAAATAGTGATGATTTTATTACAACTTTTAGCTTAAATTCTAAATTAATAGGTACAGAATATAATATTGATTATAATTGTTAAGATATAAAAGTTAAAAATGTTCTAACAGAAGTTGGGTTTTTTAGAATGAAATAGGAAATGCAATGCAAGCTGATTGCTAAAATTAGGTACTTATATGAAATAATTATAAATAAACTTCTGCTAGATGCAATGTTGTCCCTTCTTAGGTCTATTGCGTTAGCTGGACATTAGCTTGCGTTTGCTGGGTGAGACTAGCACCACTTGAGGCTGAGGAGCAGCCGAAATAGCATCAAATATACTCGTTTCAGAGCGTTGATATTCGCTGCCAATATTTTCTAGATTCAAATCGGCATCTAACACAAGAACCTATAATAACAGAAAAGATTTGTTATAGCTATATAATGTAAAAATTGAGTTTAATTAAATTAACCTTGCATTGCTGTGTTGAACGTTGATGTATAAGCCAATTTTCATGAAGTTCATGCAACTCCTGCAAATACGTTAATGAAACGCTGCGTTCCTCGGAACGTGCACGTTGTTGCATGCGCTCATACACGACCTCCGGAGAGGTACGAAGATATATAATTAAATCGGCCTGCACGTGTATGGACTGATCAATGAAGCTATACCATTCCTGTAGTGTATTGTACATGCCCTGCTCCAAAGTGCCATTGCGATGCATATTCTCCACGAAACAATAGCTGTAATAAGAAAGTAGTTGGATGAGATTGAATTGTCTGTTTATACTCTAAACCCTCTAAAAATGAGAGTCAAGGTAGAACGGGTATAAAGCATACATATATGTACATGTTCGATGTCCGCCTAATCTATGCCTTCCTCTGTATAAATGTCTTTTTATCGGAGACTAAGAGCGGGAGCTACAAATTTTCCCATGTACATTATAATACGCTTATCTTTTCTTTCCCTTTTTCTTAAGACAATATTTATTAGTCAGCGCTTCACGTGTAACAATAGGATGATAAGATATTTTTAAGAGGAAATATATACAATAAGAGATGTTTCTTGCAAAATAATTCCATTCGTTCGAAGGGACATTTTCTTAAACGGGCTATTTCAATTTAAATATTGAGTCAAATTTTTTCCTATCGTTGAAATTAATTATGCACATAACTGATAATACTATTATAGTATTTGAATAATTTCATCACATTTGAAAATTGAAGAAACAAGTCTTGTAAACACATTTAGGTACTACGCTACTACGTAACAGAGTATCTTCTAGTCTAGCATTGCCGTCTAGTATTTGTAATGCTTACCGTGAGCTAAAAATAGAGCGTTCTATTATTTTCAGTTTCTTATTTGTAGGCGCAGTATGCGCCTGCAGCATCGTTAAGGTGACGTAGGATTGAAAAGGCATCGCCCATTTCTTGGGATCGGCATACATTTTCTCAAATAGATTAACACCCCGGACATTACGCCACTTCTCAACGGGCTCTGTTATTAAGCAAATGTCCTCTTCATATTTTTTGAAGTGATTCAAAAAGGTCGTCTTTCCACTCCCAATGTTTCCTTCGATAAGCACTGTAAAGGGTTGTGTCCCCGCTGCATACTTTTCGCCTTTCATGGCACATGCCTTTGCGCTAGCCATTAGTCCAGATAAGCGTTGATCTGTGCGTTTAAAATTATATTTTTTTAAATTAGACAAAATGATCTAACCAAAAGTGGTGCGTCTTCTAATGCGTTGTCTGTCTGATGAAATTAGCTATGTTTTAATGAATGCAACTGTACGACGTGCTGGCTTTACACGGGAACTAACCACCAACAAAGAAAAAAGCCGCCAAAAAAAAAGCGGCTAAATCTCTTAAAAGGCGGCATATTTTAATATTATGCTATGTTTCTTTTGTTGTTGTTAACAGCTGTTCGATTGAATTAATGAAATCGATAAAAATGCATGTGAAAAAACTTACTTATCAACTTGTTTACGTTCTGTAATGATTGCATATGAATGTAATCTTTTAATTAATATGTAAGGAAAGTATATTTTTTCAGAATTTACAGAAAAAATTACTTATTTTCAGTTTGACGCCACGAAGTAGTGTTACATGAGCGGAAAGACGGGAAACTGGTTGTTTGGTGAAATAGGTAAATACTATAAGTATAGTTTTTGTATTAATCGTTTGCAGCTGTTTTAAATAACAGTTGCTGTATGCTGATAGAATATATCGAAAGGTCGATAACTAACTAACATGCCATGTTTACTGTTAAGGAATAACAGCTGACATTTTCGCATTTTTATTAAATTAAAATATGATTTTTTTTATAAAATCTTTAGTTTGGCTGTTCCACTCTCTAATAATAATTCATAATTATTATAATAATTATATTAGTATTCAATATTAATATTTATTCTTAGTACAAGTGCGTGTTTTTATTTCCGCGCGCGTATCAACATCGATATAACAGCTGTTAACTTGGTGTTATTAATATTTTAATAGAGAGTTCTACTTTACAATATATTTACATTACACTTTAGTATAAAGTATAAACACTTTTGATGAAATTTCAAGCTTAATAGCAATACTAAATTTTAACTGTTATAACTGCCACCTACGAGACTGTTTATCTATCGATAGGCGTAATTGGCTTAAAAAACGTTGAATTCCCTTAGCTGGTCACACTACAAGTTACATTACAGAAGAAAGAAAAACTTTGTATATTGGCCTAATTTTCGTTAAAAGTTTTCGCTTACGCTCACGCGAAACCACTCACTGTAAAACCTTGCAAAAAAAACGGGGTAAGTTAATAATAATAATTGTCTATTTGACAAAAATAATGATAATTGCCTCTTTGACAAAATGAAGTTAAAACGAGGCAACAATTTTATTTTTTAAGTGACAGTCTTAAACAAGGTTTACAAAAACATAAAAAATAACATAGTTTAAGCTTAACTTTGTTGTATACTTTTTTGATTGGATATTAGTGTACCATTAGTATAATACAGGTAGATGTAAAACACAAGCTATACACCTGTACCTTTCCCCTTAGATTAAAGTATGGTAACACACACTCACTCCCCTCTTCACATGGCAACAAAAATCTATTAAGGGTCTTATATAAAAGTTTAATTGCCTTTAATCGCCCTGTACTCGCTTGTTGCTTTGCTATGTTATTTGCTTTCCCTGTCCAGCAACCACCCACCTACACTCACCTCCCCCTGTTGACAAATCAACAACAATACACACATACACGGACAGAGCCAGACGCACAGACACAAGCACAGTCTGATGTACATTTTTTTCTAGGGTACAAAGGTCGATTCACTGCGTTGTTGTTATTTGCAATTTGGTCGTGACAATTGAACTCGAGATTGGTACAAATAGTACACGTATGTAATATATGCATCTCATATATACATGCATTTCTTTTCATACAAATTACTATATACCCTGCACTTATTTAAAGTGGGGCACATTCCGTTAGATCCCATTAATTATATAAGCTCTTTCATCCAGAAACACAACTAAAAACAAATACAATTATCAAGATATAGCAGTAAGATTTAATGTAGCTTAAATTTGAAATAACATTTATATGCATCGAAAATTTCAGACTTGGTACACACACCTTATAACTAGAATATAGGATATATAATATTCCATACATTAAGCAGGGAAAAGCCAGTCAAAAAACGTGGTTGCTATAGGCAACTGTCTAGTCGAGCACTCTTGATAAGAACTCGCATATGTGTCATTACTCATTTAAAAGTTTGAGTATTTCAAAATCAAGATATAACTTTTTATTTCGATAAACATCGAACTGATAATGGTTAACGGAATGTAGTAAAAATTTCACTAAAAAAATAGTACGAAAAGTAGGCATTATAAAAATGAAATGGTTGCTAGGTTGCTACAGAGCATCTACTAGTCGAACACTGTAGGCTAAAGCACTTTATTTATTATTCAATTCATTCAACAGATTTGACATCAGTATTTTAAAATCTTATTTTCGTTATAGCACACACATTCGATTAGATTCAAAACATATTGTGATGGATAGCGCTGCAGATTTGCTGGAGCGCAATAGCTCAGGCAGCGAGGCGAATGTTGGTGAAAAGGAGTCATCCAGCTCTGGAGCTACTGGCAAGGATTTTGATTCAGGCTTGCCCTCATCGGTGGAAATGATTAATACACCTTTGGGACAGAGCGTTGGCGGCGACGATGATGAGGATATTTTTGAGCAGGTTACAATGATATTGCGCAAGCGACGTGGCTGGGGACCACAGGATTCGCTTAGCCAAAATGGCCTTGATCTAGATTTGCTGGAGGATGACGATGATGAGCTTGTCGAGGAGGATGATGTCGGTTGTCCACTGCCCTCAACTCCAGAAGATACCCAGCTGATTGAAGCCGAGGTATGCACTTACATATATTATTTTCCCTCGATTCGTAGCGTCATCAGCTCTGCACAATTTGCGCAAAAACAAACGTTTCATTATCGCTGACCCTGTGGTCAGCGGTTATCGGCATTTACCAGTCCGGGTCAGAAATACAATTATATATATATAATTATATATAGTATTTATATGTCTATATGTACACATTACTTGCCGTAGCAAGTTAACTTATCAATTCGATAGGCTGCAACGGAAATACCGTCTGCTCCGTTAGCACAGGTGCAAAAAGGTTGGCAAGAGAACTACCCACACACTGAAAAACGATACATGTGTATACAATTATTTATAACTTTTATTACTGTCATTTCGGTTGTGCATTGGCAATTAGCACGCTTTGGTGGGGTTTTGTGGGGTCAGGTGCGGATTAGGTGCTGAGGGGCGGCTTTGGGCGCTCGTTGCCGATGCGGCTAGGCAAAAACAAACACAAACACAAAGGAATTAAAAGCAAACAAGTATGCTTGGTGTAACGAATAATTAATACCCTTTTACCCTTTCTCACATGCAAATAAGCTATATAATTCCGATGCAACTTTGAAATACTTGTTGTAGCAGTCCGATTGGTTTTAAATGTATATTCGCTTAGTTTTATTTTTATTATTAGCTTAGAAGAGCGGATGGCCTAAGTATTATTTAAACAAGTATAAGATATATATTCTTTATAAGAAAACATTGTTTCTTAGTAGATTGAGTCCAAGGATGATTTCTTGGAAATTACTATGTATATACAGAATATAATGCAAATTTTCTGAAAACAAGCAAATGATTCATCCTGATCGAGTATTTATATACTTTATAGGGTTGCTTTAATAACCTCTGCAAGGGTATTACAATAAACAGCTGCGACGTGCATACCGTGTAGTTTTTTTTTGTTTTGCGTCTATCAGTTTACTGCCGTCTTATCTTATCTCGGGTTTCGTTCGATGTTTTTTGTTCCGCTTCAAAATATACACAATTTATTAAAACTTAGTAGGCGACGGGCAGGCGATTCATAGTATACAAAAATTGCCCTGTTTGGTGAACTTTTACTTTATAGTTTTAAATGAAATTTATAAGTTGCTAAAAATGGCAGAGACGCGAGTTGAGTGCGGAATTAGCGTATGTGTCAACCAAGACCTGGAATCATATAAAAAGCTACCCGATGAAGACTCAATTAAATGTGAATCAAGCGACAACAATAACGTTAGTTCAATTGGCTTACTTGATTTAGTTTATGCTTTTTGAATGTGCCTCAATTAAACATTAAAAAACTTACTTTTAGATGACAGAAGTGCTTAAGGCTGGTGTGCTCTCAGATGAGATTGATCTGGGTGCACTGGCTCACAATGCCGCGGAGCAGGCTGAAGAGTTCGTACGCAAGGTAAGCTCTCCAATCAAGAAAAAATCATTTTTTGTCATGTATATTGTATTAATGTGCCCATTAACCAACATTTTACTAATCCTTAATTTAAAGAAATAAATATATCGCCTCTTTCATTTTTCGTTTTTGTAACCACCGTATGTAATATAATTTTTAAGCTTGAACTATGATTATTAATACTATTCCTTGTCTGTTCACAGGTCTGGGAAGCCAGTTGGAAGGTTTGCCACTATAGAAACTTGCCCAAATGGCTGCAGGACAATGATTTTTTGCATCGCGGCCATCGCCCGCCTTTGCCATCATTCCGCGCCTGCTTTAAATCGATATTCCGTGTGCACACGGAGACTGGCAACATCTGGACTCATCTGCTTGGCTGCATTGCTTTCATTGGTGTGGCTGCGTTCTTTGTATCTCGTCCCTCAGTTGAGATACAATTCCAGGAAAAACTCGTCTTTGGTGCATTCTTCATGGGAGCAATCATTTGCTTGGGATTCTCGTTCGCTTTTCATACACTAAGTTGCCATTCGGTAGAGATTGGAAGACTGTTCTCAAAGTAAGTCGTTTGCACACAAATAATTCAATTCAATTGGAAAATTTATTTAATAATTTAATGGCTTCCATCTCAGGCTGGACTACTGTGGAATTGCATTGCTTATAATGGGCTCGTTTGTGCCTTGGCTTTATTATGGCTTCTATTGCCACTATCAGCCCAAGGTTATATATTTATCTGTGGTTTGTGTACTCGGCTGCCTCTCCATCATTGTCTCGCTATGGGATAAGTTTTCGGAGCCGGCTTTACGCCCACTTCGCGCTGGCGTATTCATGAGCTTTGGGCTGTCTGGCGTCATTCCAGCCATTCACTACAGCATTATGGAGGGCTGGTTCAGCCAGATCAGTCGTGCTAGCCTGGGCTGGCTTATACTGATGGGTGAGTACGATGTTCAATTACTTTTCAGCAGCAATTTTCAATGGTTTTATTTTAATTTCAGGCTTGCTGTACATATTGGGCGCTCTATTATATGCTCTTCGCGTTCCAGAGCGTTGGTTCCCCGGCAAATTTGATATTTGGGTAAGTTTTGCTATTACTTTATTATTTTATTTATTGATTTATTTTACTAATGTTGCGTCTGTTACAGTTTCAATCGCATCAGCTTTTCCACGTGCTTGTTATCGCCGCCGCCTTTGTACACTACCATGGCATCTCTGAAATGGCAATGTACCGTGTCACTGTGGGCGAATGTACTGTTCCAATTGAGCCTATAACTTTTTAAAAACTCTAGAGAATACTAGGAATACGCGCATCACACACATTCTTCTATCCATACACAATCATACACACACATATACACAATATTGATAATTAGCGCAGTTGAACAATGCAGCCATTTTAGTGGTTTGGCTTGCATTGGTTTTGTTATATGAAGAAGAAAGAAAAAATAACGCCTATAATCAGGATTGAAGACATGGATATTTGTTACCGGAATGAAGATCAGCAAAAACCCATAATATCATTGAATCAAATCCTTCATTATAAGCGAATGAAATCTGCAGTAGTTTAATTAATATACGACTATTTATAAAATTTATTGTTTTAAATAATTTTGTTTTAGTTTTATAATCTTCGAATAGGTTTTTCAATTGCTGGCTACATTTTCTAGTATACTGGAGTAATCGCAAAACAAAAAAAAAAAAAGAATTATTCATTAAAGCGTTGAGCTCTCAGGGTTACATTACACAATTATAAAACTTCTATAGCCAGTCAAACAATTTTATACTTTAAGGATCAACGTTTTTTGACTACTATTTGGAACACTTACGTTTCGGTGGATCAATGAATCATACAAATCTATATTTGGGGTCTGATTTTAATTTTACTCTCTTATATTATACACACATCCAGTGTACCAACCCATAGTATAACGTATACCAGCAGTAAAAGCAATTGAGTCTACTTTATAATAATCGTTGAAAATGAAAATAATAAACTCTTACAAGACTTCAAGAGCCACATGTTTGTACTGGACTACAAAAATGTTTGTATTCAATGGGTTAGCTGAGCTCAGCTTGTTTGAAAGTTATGGAATTCTACCATTCCTACTTATATATGAAGTACATTTGTTAAAAAACACTATACTCATATATAAATTCTCAAGGTTAATTGCAATTTCGAAAGTGTAGATTTAATGACTTTGCTTGCATATTAATTCATATGCTTTAGCACAATAAATCAAAAGGGCGGGTTGTTATGGAGCTTATGGAGCTCGGGATGTTCCTAAATTCTGCGGCATATCGAAATCTACAAAGAACCGTCTTTTAGTTCAGCTTAGTTGCTAGCTGTTTGTTTTTTTTTTTATTTTTTTCCTTTTTTGGAGTCTTTGGCTTGGTAGCGAGGGCAATGTGCTTGTTGTTAATGACTTGCAAATTCGGCTCAAGAGTTGACTTTGACCCGCTTGATCAAGTGATCAGCTGAGTCTAGTCTGAGTTTGGTTTTTCGGTCTGGGTCTTTAGTTCTACATTGGCTCTTTCATTTTGTTTTATACCAGTTTCTATTATGTCAAAGATTTTCGATAGATCATTAAGTTTGTATTTATTTTTAAACACCAATTTGTCTTGCAGAAGAAACTATGTTAAGTCTAGGCTTAAATGATGAAATTATAAATGTTCTTGGTAATATCAATATCAATTGAAATCTATCTATAAATATGAATTTCAAGTTCAAGCCAAAACCAAAACGTTTTGCCAAATAAAAAAATCTCTTATAGATTTGTTAACAAATATATGCAAGCAGAGGCGTTGGCCCAATAAGCTAATGCATAATGCATGTATTATATATTTATTTGCAATGTACAGTTATTTGAACTAATCAAATTAATTATCTGAATTTAAATTTTAAATATATATTGAACAGTTAAAAGTCTGGGCCATTATTTCAATCATACGCGTTAAGCCATTTGCTTTTGTCGCGTTAACATGATAAAAAAAAACTGATGGCTATAATCCTTAACAAACTTGGAAGCTTTGTTATTTCATGAGCGTTTTGTTAATATTACACTATACAACAGGTTTAATTTTATTGCCATTTTATAGTCAAAGGGTTTGCTTGGTGGTTAGGGCCTTAAATATTTTGGGTCTCCCAGTTGTTGGTTATTTTGCTGCCTTCAGGGCAGAGCTTTCACTTTCAATTAAAATGTACGCGCTTCACGCAAGCTGTAATTTCGATCATTATTTTTAATTCGACAATTAGCGTGGTTATTTCTGATACCCTTACTTGGAGTGTTACTTATGAGTCATAAAATTTGTACGTAATTCAGCTGTTAAGAACTCCCTGGGTGTTCCACTTTCAATAAACTTTTAGGCCAGGTCGTAATGGAAACTACTGTAAGCATAACAAATGCCTTAAAGTATTCTATAGAAGGAATTAAATATTAAAGGATATGCCGGTATAGTTTTCATTCCGATTTTCTTTCGAAGATATCTTTAACAAGCTCAGCATCAAAACTTAATACTTTAATATTATATTTGCTTAGTTGAAAGAGTGTTTAGCTTTCGGATTGTCTAGCCAAGCTTTCCGAGCTGTGCGGAAGGTACATATGAATATGTATGCATATATACTCGTTTTTTTTTTATCTAAAATGATCTGCATCGAACGTCAATGTGTAGTTCAATGTCAGTATCTTTGCATAGAGAGTTCAAGATACCCTGGTCAATTCGCAGCATTTATTAATGGTTTTCTGCAGCTGCTTTTATGCGTATAAATCAATATAAATACAGACAGTCAGAGGCAACGGTAATCAACTTGTCTTTGAAGGTTTTTGGCGTTTAAGTGTTATGGTCAAGGCTAACTCAACTCAACTCAACTCAACTCAACTCAAGTAAAGTCAGCTCAACTGAACGGTCGTCGGTGCATGTATTACTGAGGAGACTATTGCTAGCTCATTGATTTCTAATCAGCGTGACAGTTGCTTCTGTCGTATTTCCCCAATTTTGGTAACACGCTTTTAATGTTGCTCATAAATTGAGTTTTAATGTAGACACAATTAGTGCGTCTATTGCTCCAAAAAGAAGAAAACTAAACAAAAAATAAGTACAGAATTTTTTGTCTGTTCAACTAATGAGCGACGGCAACAACGCCGCCGATTCTTGCAGACATTAACGTTAAGTGCCATCGAATCTTGAACATTTCCATGCAAATTATGATATCTTGTCAAGTTCAAAAACATTAAAATCGTATAATATACAAATCAAACAAAAAGAATTCGCTTATACCGGACAGTTTGACCATTTTTGCCTCTTTCGTGTGTGTTGTAAATATGCTTTAAAAAATAAAAACCTAAATAAATAAATATATATATATATATATAAATATCTATATTTGTGTGTGGTTCAATAAAAACTCTAATCGCACAAGTCGTTATAACTGCGTACAAAAAGGAAATACACGCACATACTGGCGGCATATGTGTAAGTTTGTGTCTTAAGTCTTTTGTTTCCGACATGCGACATTGACTTCAAAATTGATTCAATCAATACTTGTTCAAATGTTGTAAGAAGATTTTAAACTAGTTTAATTCACCACTTAAAACTGGGTTAATAAATAACAAAATAGAACTTGCTGTGGAAAAGTTTGTAAATAAACAAACTAAGGATTGTTTGGTTTACTTCCTCTAACTAATAAATTGTAAATAAAATCAAAAATATTCCATGGCGTTAAAGTTTTTCCATCCATTCTGCAATTTTTACATATTAGCTGCTTATTAGATCTGATATTCGGAAACATTAGAATTGGGATTTAGGTTATATTTTTGAAAACAGAACATTATTTTTAGAGTTATTTAAATAGTATTTAATGTACTTCTTTCATTTGATTTTAAATATTTGTTTAGTTAATGATATAATGAAAATGTATCGGTATGCAACTAAATATTAAAATAGTTTGGGAACCAAAAAAAAAAAAGAGCTAAAATTGAAATAGTTTTGGTACGTTTAAAAAGCGGTCCGGAAATATGATTTAATTTGATTTGTTGATTATAACTAATTAAATTATAAATTGAACTACAGTTTGTACATATTAAAAGCAGACGGACTTATTGAATAGCTTAAGCACGTTTCAAAATTAATTCACCTACACTTTTATTTCATTATGCGCAATTAAAGTGAGCCGCATATTCAGTGTAAGTTTGTGTCTTAAGTCTGCTGTTTCCGACGTGCGACATTGATTTTCGATTGATTTATTTAAATTATGTTTTAGCTCAAAATTCAAACAGAAATTTGGCTATTGTTGAATAATATAGGCGTATAATAGAGCCGGGCAAAACATCGGAAGCATTGATCTTTCATGATGATACCTCGATGTTCAGCAGTGAGCGAATACGCCGTATAAGGAGTAACTTAAATTTATTTTTTCTAACACTGAAAGCAGAAACTATGTCAGCAAGTTGAACTAATGGCTTATATTAAAATTTAAAAGCTATCTGTACACTTAAATTGTGGACGCCTTTATTAGACAGCTGAGGCACGCGTCAAAATTCGTGCAACTGCTTTGAGATTTCTGAGTAATGTGCCCAAAAGTGTGGCTATCAGCTGTTCGAATATTGAATTGAATCGCCAGTCGTACAACGCCAATGGCCACCCCAAAAAGCAACGTTGATTGCTTGGCTGAAACACGCGCTTGGCATGCCAAAATACTCATACTCGATTCACCTTCAAAACTGCGGAAGCTGATGTGAGGCGCAAAACTGATTTGGGCTCTGGCAGAAATCTATGAATGAATCGATAATGAAATAAAATTAAAAGTGATGCATAAATAAAAAAGTGTATATTGTTGGCCAGAGCAGGTACATCAATCAGCAGCAGCCGCTGCAGAGTTTCTCAGAGTTGTTTTTGGGGTATTGTCTGGCAACCAATTGAGTAATTAACAATACGGACCAAGGCAACTGCTTCGAGTGCCATTTAAATTGTTGCCGGTGCCACACCAAATTGCAGTTTATGCCCCTTTTGGGGCTGGCTAGTGCCAAATGTCAGTCAGTCACTGTGGCAGTGCGTCTATTTGTGTATACCCTTGGAAAGGGTACTTCAATCTTATGATAAAATCTGTGACATATTAAAGGAATAACAAAAGTACTTGGTATCATGCATCTCTTGCTACGCAGTTCATTTTTTAAGATTAAAATTGGGTTAATGAAACTTGGCTAAGATTCTTTGCTATTTGCTGAATGTGGAAATCCGCTTGATTAGATAACTTTTGTCTAAAATAATATATAGTTATAAAAGGAACAATCAGCTTAAAAGTGGATTCTTGTGCTGTTTTTTTGGGGTTTTTCTATTGCATTTTCCGCATTTATATTGAATGGAAAGTGGGCTTACTGCTCGCTTTCCCATTTAAAAATATGCCAATTATAATTGGGAATGTCCTTAACTTATCTTTAACTAAATCTTTAGTGGAAAACAAATAATTCGGTTCAGCTTTAAATGTTAGAAATCCGGGTTCGAGTCGTTTGGGTTCAGAACTGGTTGGCAGCCTTGGTTTGAATACAATGTAGCAACTTTAGGAAGTATTTTCAAGGGTATTTAAAGCTTCGGCAACTGTTTGAAAACAACAGTTCTTTCTTGTTGTATGCATTATTGTAATGGGCAGAGTGTGAGCACTCATATTCATACTCACACTCACACTCGCACTCATATTCATACCTGTGCGCCTACATAATGACACCGGAGCTCCAGCTGAATGATGACGTTGCTAAAGTTACAAGTGGCCACTGAAGTTTGGAATGCCTTTACCTGTTGTAGTCGGCGTTAGACTTGGAGTTGGAGTTGGAGTTGGACACAGAGTTGAAGTCTTATGGCTGGCTCTCTAGGCCCATTTAATTGCACAATAATTTGCGCACTGGGCTTTCTGGCTGTTGGGTGCAGCCAATGCTGTGCGAGCAAGTTGATGAATGTGTTGCTTATCCAATCTATTTGATTGGCAATAGAGTGTGTCATTCTCTCCCTTGTGCCACATCCAATCAGCTAAACGAAAACAAAATTGCAAAGAAATTAAATATGAAAAAAAGAACAAAAAACACAACTTGTTGAAGGCGTTGATAATTACAATGCGCAGCGACTATAAAATCGAAATTATTGCTTTCCAGTAATTAACTTATGTATGTGCATATATTTAACGCTAATCGCCAGTAATCAATAATTATTTGTTGATATTAAATCAAAATCCTAGAACAAAAGCCCTTAAAAACATGCAACAAGTTAGCATAAACTCGAGACGATCACCTGAGAATGGAGAACGGAGAACGGAGAACGGAGAACTGGCTTTAATCCACACATACAAGCGTACTCGTTCTTTGGGGCGCTGAATTAACAAGTTGGCTAACGATCGATCGATCGGGCATGGCTTCGGTAGTTCGCCACAACTCGTGCGATCTCGCCGTATTTGTGTATCTGTATCTGTGCGTGTTTGTATCTGTGTCTGCAGCGGCGCATAGAAGACGGCTTGTCGCGTCCGGATGTCGCTTAGTCTGTTGCCGGCGCTTTAACCGCAAAGTTAGCGCAAAAGCGTGAAGTTGGCCACTGGCAAAACTAACATCCATTTAAAGCAGCTTTTGTTCTAAAAGCGCCGCGTGTTCTCCAAAATCTAAAAAAAATATCTCGTAATATACTTCTGTCTATATGCCTTGATTGTGAATGATTTTTGTGCTAGGATAAAAAACGAAGCGTTTTCTGTGTCTCAATTGTGCTGTGTGCAGTGTCGTGCCACAATAAACATCAAGAAATATCTCAAACTCAAGAGAAGTTAATATAAAGGCAAGTGCAGCTATATTTTTATTATATTAAAATTTGCATCCAAAAGATTGCATCTCATACGATACGATATTAAAAGAAAAGGTTCAGCTTTACAACGTTTTCCAAATAAGCCAGTTTTGTTTTTGGTCTTGGCTTGTTGCGAAAGAGTCGCGCGTGTTTGTGGACCAATTCCGAGAGAGCTCCCCAAAAAATTCGACAAAAATGTATGCATTGTATACAGGCAACCGAAATAAAAATAAAAATAAAATAACATAAAATAAAAGAAAAGAAGAGAAAAGAAGAAATAACACTGCGTTGGATGGCATCGCCATTGCCATAGCGATCTCCATCGCCATCGCCGAAAACCAGCTTACAATACTAGCCCCTCTACTAGCTGTAATACCGACTCGTACAACATATTTGGCCCTGTTTGAGACTAAATCGTGAGCTGTGCTCGATCCAAGTCAATCACCAATGTGGCACATATGTAAATCATTTTGGCGATTGATCAATCATACAATCAGATGACTCCGACGAATCCGAAAGACAAAAAACGCATCGCTGATACAAGTGATGGCCACGCAACACTAACCAGTCAATGTTAATATTGTAAATATAACATGTACACAGCAGATACGAGTATAATTAGATTCAAGTGTATTATGGGCATTATATCATCTTGATAAATGCAGCAAACTTACTCTATATCTCTGTATCTCTGCGTCTTTTGCTACAATTGTGAAAACTTGGCCAAGTTCG
The DNA here is from genome assembly GCA_018150835.1 of Drosophila repletoides. Taxonomy (NCBI): domain Eukaryota; kingdom Metazoa; phylum Arthropoda; class Insecta; order Diptera; family Drosophilidae; genus Drosophila; species Drosophila repletoides. The sequence continues at coordinate 7,763,400 of JAECWQ010000100.1, forward strand.
GGGAAATAGTGCTAAATGCCATGTACATAGTATATACACGTTTATATATGTGTATATAAAATCGAAATGCTGGCCAGACTGTAACCAATTTCTCATATATTCGTAAATCGGCCGAATGCCCTTCAAAAAGGCGCTGACGTCGCAGCGTTAACGCATGCGCGCAATTTGTTTATTTATGATTTTATAGTTGTTTTCTTGCCGCAAACAGCCCTGACTGCCCAGCCTCCTCCCGCCAATGCCTACCCCGATCCCCAAGCCATTGGGCGAGTCAAATTAACTTTATATCAGCCAAGAGCAAGACATTTTTTGGCTGCACATCCGTTCGCACGTTAGCAGGCTGTGGGGCGGCATTCCAAAGGGAGTTGGAGCGGGGGCGTCATTGTCTTTTGGGTGACATTTCGGCAAGTGAATTATGTTTTTAATTTTTGAGCCCAATTCGGGTCACATGCGTGGCTGGTCACACCTTCAAGCGACCATCTCATTTGATCTTTGTTTGAGTTTCTCTATTTTCTTGGACCGTTTACCTAACAAGCCGCCATGGTCGTCGCTTCAAATTTGATAATAATGGCAAGGCAAACACCCCATGAGAGCAAGGGAGTTCGCTTGACTTGGCTGGGGTATAGAACCTCAAGTCAATGAGATGACAGTTGAACATATTGGAGGACAGACACTGTTTCGCGGGACATTCGGCTAATGTGCAAGTGTGTGTCATATACACAAGCATAAATGTAATTTTTTGCATGACTCGAAGAAACTTTACACCCTTGGTATTGAGTAAATGATATGCCAAAAGCATCAGCAGGCTGCAACTGCAACTGCAACTGTGTCTATAATAACAACAATAAAAGGTGTAATAATATGAAGAGTTGATGATGATGATGTCGCTGCTGCACAGCGAGAAAAATTATCAATTTCATATTAATATTGTTTCCCTTTTGATCTGTACAGAAAGGTTTATATTTTGTTCTCTGTGCAGTTGATGACTCTTAGCCAAATGACTTAGTATTAAGTACTGAGACTTTAATTTGTTGCTGTGATTTTACTTGGAAGATTACTAATAGAAAATACCTTTGGCTGGTGCATCATTCGATGGGGCAATATGCCTAAAGTATAGCGTGATTGATGTTAAGGTTTAAGTCTTTGGGCACGTTTAATTACACGTTTAGTTTATTTAAATTTCCAACTAATAAACGAAAGACTCAGGCAACGAACTCTGAACTTATTGTGTGCATATATTATTTACATTCATTTGCATTTTGTTTTTGTTTGTAAAATCTCAGCTGATGTCTTTTAAACAAGTGGAAAAATATACTAGATTTCAATGGTAAACGAATTGAATGAAATCGAAACACCCGAGTCGACTGGAAATTGAAACTCTGACGATTGAATAACGTTAAGGTCGCAAGGAAAATTCCCAACTAATTAATTAGGTGTATTAAATAAGTCAAACGCTGTTAATTACTTAAACTCAAAGAATGCGCTATGAGATTGTTGCAGTTCTCTTCAGCACCTGCCTTGCGGAAGTGCAAAACTAGACATCGGTTTATTGTGCGTTATTTATGAGTGCAAGATCTGTTTACCTATATACCTATATATATGTTTTTTATTATTATTATTTATAGTGCTGCTTTATAATACGGCAACTAGCACGCATACGCACTAGTTCAAGGCAAGTGCCGAGAGCTACGAGCATAAACTAATGCCACTCGAAAGAGTAAAAAGTCATAAAAATCGAGTTTCAATATCGCCGAAAATCTGCATATGAGCTGCGTTGGTATAAAACTCACGCTCTTTTTTGAACTGCTTGCTTGGCCTGGCCTGGCCTGGCTTGGCCTGGCTTGCTAATATGGTCCAAAACAACGGGCTGTAAATATAATCAAATTGTTTATGTTTATCTTTGTATATTAACCATAAAAGCATATCTGCCGTTGGCAACTTCCACTGATCTTTTGCTCCACAGTGCAACACAGAGATCATTTTGTTTCGATTGTGTTTCGTTTCCTCAAAAACGTGCGACCTTGGTAACGATTATTTAATGCGTTACCGTTGCCTCGGGTCCATTGGACATCAGCATCAGCTTCAGCATCAGCTTCAGCATCAGCAGCGGCAGCGGCAGTGGAATCGGCATCGGAAACAACTTCTGACTGGGTATTCAATCGGTTGCCGACTCTGTTATTGTCTCTGCTGATTAATTTTATGCGACGCACTTGTCAAAATTTTATTTTCGGCTGTTTCTTTAATGCTGCTATTGGAGGTGTCACGCCATTGTGTGGCCAATGACGTTGCAAGTTGTATCTGAAAAAATTATATACATATATAAATTATATATAGAAGTTATGCAGCCTTCAGCCTATTACAGTTCGTTCTCTTATCAAAAGGCTCAGGCATCAGTCAAGCTGAAAAGCATAATAAGGCATTGAAAATTGCGTATACGCCATGTGCGCGACTACCAAAAATGGTGGAATGTTTGGATACATACCGAGTGTATATATAAAAAATAAGAATATAATTAAGTAAAACGTTCGCTTCTTTTGTGCTCTGTCGTAGGCGACGCGTGTCTAGAATTTATCGTTCGATACGGCGGTACGAAGCTATCAACAGGCTGATATTATCACTAAAAAATTCTGGTAATAAACTGGTCAGTGACGTCAGTCGGAGGGGCGTAGATTACGTATGGATAAAATTTCTATTTAAATATTTTGCAATTGGCACGCTAATTGTTAGTCAAACCTATTCAATATTACCAATCCAAAGAGATCTGGATAACCTCGATAGGCGGCCTCAACTATTCGTGCAAAATGAGTGCAAATATTTATAGAGCGCCGAGCTCGTTATCTCATTAAAACCGATTCGCCTTTCGAATCTGATCGGGATGAACAAAATTATAGAATTCATATGCAAAGCAGAAGTTGAGAATCTTTTAAGCATTCAAGATTCGGGAACTGACAGAGACTGAGAGACTGATTTGCATGTGAACGTCGCTCATGTTTAGGAAATTAATAGCTAAATAAATAAATATGCAAAACTTACAGCATAGTCCACACACTGTTTGCTCAGAATGAGCCATCAGATTGTCTGTTTACCGATAAATATATATAGCTATATACTCAAGTATTTATATAAAGAGACAGGTATATACCTGTCGTAGATGTTGCCTTTCTGTTCGTAAAACAGCTGCCAAAGTCCAGTCCCTGAATTAAGTAACTTTAGCATTTACTAAATTAAAGATTTTTTGTAGAAATCGATGCTTCTTCTGTGAATTGATCAATAAATAAAAGAAGCATATAACCAAAAAAACAAAAAAAAAAGAAGTTAAATAAAACCGGAAAATGTTTTTTGTGTATTCTGTTATATATAGTCGATTATTTGTTTAGCCTTTCGCATATTACTCATGGGGTTTGTTTCGCAAATATTTGATCTAGCAATTGCTTGATCCGTTTTACCTAATAATAGAAATAAACTTTAACTTAAACTAGTTTTTAATTAGTATTATTATTTATCATTTAACGTTTAACGTTTATTATTTGTTGTCCAATTGGCATTTGCTCTTTAAAATTCCGATAAAATATTTAAAATCTATATGAAATATAGTCAAATAAATTGACAAAATACCCATAATTAATTTTGTCTTTTTTTCACCTTTAAGACGCGAAAAAAAGAGATTTTGAAATAAATTTAAATTTCAAGTACATATTAAAACAGATATCCGGTCTTCTGCTTGAACATTTTATACCCTAACTAATGATGTTATTAAGTGGGGCTTATTATTCCAAAATAAGTGTGTTATGCAATGGAAAGAACACTGAAATAAACATAGAACCAAAGATAAAATCTTTTTCTGTTTAAATTTAAAGAAAATACAATAAAAATGTATATCTCCTCATCAGTATTTACTAAGATATATTGCCTACAATCGCTATAAAAAGCTTTAAACTAGTTGTGAACCAGTTTTTAGAGAACATAGCATACAACATAGTTAGAAAACATTAATTTCTTGTCCAGAAACTAGTAGAGAATTCAGATAGAGAATTATAGAAATTCATATTAAAATAGTTTTAGATAATATTCAATCATTTTCGCAATAGCTTTGCTCCAATTTCGTCATATAATTTATTAGCTCTTGCGAAATATTTTCCAGCCCGCTTCTTAATGTTATCCGACTATATCAGAGGTGATGGAGCGGAACCAATTGGATCACTGATAGGATACTTAACCCTCGCACGTATTCGATAGTAAATGCTTAGCCCCAAGAAGGCAGCTCCCCGGTTATAAAGCCTGTTCAACTCCGCGATAATTGCGCTGAGAAACAACACAATTCTTGTCTTGGCCAAAATGTGGCTGCAACTTGGCCAAGAATGATGACTAAACAGAAAAAAAAGAATGAGCAAGAGTTCGGGGTCGGCTTTGAGTTTGTTTCGGTTCGGTTTGATAGGTTTCGACAATGACTTGGACATTTTTGCAACACAACTCGTGCCACATGTAGCGCCTGCTGCAAATGAGTGTGCCTCATAATTAGAACGGAAAACGTTGCAAGCAAGCAGAAAGAAAAAATGAAAACGAAAATTTCCCACCGATATTAAAGACACATGTCATCGCTCGTATTTATATTTGATTTATGGTAATTTTTTAAAGTGTACAGGTTGTTGGTTGTTCTGTTGCTGTGATTGAGCTACGCTCGAGTGTTTCTTTACAGACGGAATGCCTCAAAGCAAGCATTCGATGTGCATACGAAACGCGCCTCCAAATCTAAATATATTCGGTTCAAGGTCGAGAAAGATTCAAGTGCCCGAGTTGGGGCAGGGCGGGGGTCTCTTTGCATTACACCGACATAATCACACATTGTGGATCAGAATAGAATAAAAATAGGTTTAGGAAAAACTCAGGAATCCCTTCTCTGAATAGATAAATATTTAATACTGAGATAGATGATAGAGCGCAATAAGATTATGGCTAGATTTGTCAGAACTGAATTGCCTATCTACAGCAAAGTAGTTCTGTAAAGCAGCTCACCCCAGCCTCGGTAGCCCCCTGGCTCAGATAAGATTTTTTAGACTCGGAAACTTCTCCTTTAAAATTGCTGGAACCATTCCATTAACAAGTCAAAATAAAGTCAATATCAATCTGACTAGATTTCAGAACTTTTGTGTTCTGTAAGTGATTCCATTTTTGAGGCGTGCCCCACAGATGTCAAGATTTATAAGCAGTGCTGAAAGTGCTGAGTCATTGCGACGAAGGACTCGATACCAATAATGTTTATGAGTAGCTTGTAAGTAGCCAGTAGTCAATAATTATGAAAGTATTGCAAGATAAAAGCCTTGCAGCAGCAACGTGCCACAAATGCACCGCCCCGCCCCGCCCCGCCCTCCTGCGTTGCAACAGATTATTGTGGCTCAAACCGGTTTTTATTCCTTGGCAACAATGCACTACAGCTGCCTGTCCTTGAACTATCCTGCTGCTGGTGCCTGCTGGCTGCTGGCTGGTGCCTGCTCCTACTGCTTTCTGGGCCTTTCCAGCTTACACAAAAAACTAGATGACAATAAAAATCGACAGCGAAGGCAATTTGCAATACAAAAAAAAAAAAAACAAAAACAAACCAGTTTTGCTAGCTTTGATTTCTTTGTGTTCCTGGATGCCTGTAATTCAAGCCTTCAGCCAGAAAGAAAGAAAAAGCTTTTAAAACATTTTACAAAAATTTTGTATGCAAACCGAAACAGAATTGAATTGGTTTTTTTCTGCTAAGGCAAACAGTCTGTAAAAAATCAGAATGTGCATCAATATACGAATTATTTGCCAATTTAGCAGAAAAGCCGTAGGGTTAATGCCACAGAACTTATGCGACTTTTCTTTTAGCCTTTTCGCTCAATTTTCGTGCTCATATTAGCTTGATAATTTGCAGGCCAGGTGATTATATAAGAAGCTCCATAAAAAAAAAGAATTCGCATATTTATTTACTTTTAATAGTTTATCTACAACTAATAACTCATCAATGAAGTTGCGCACAGGTCGAGCGTGGGCGAGGTTTGGCCTTGGCGCTTGCAATCTTGTGTAGCTTTCTGATTAACGTATTCGCCTATTCGTTGATCAAATAATAATAGACAAATTGTGATCCAGGTGCTAATATTACTATTTACAGTTTTATGGTCAGTTCTATAAGTAAAATTTGCTAGTAATCTGTGCAATTATTATTTACTTGCAGTTGGCAAAATGTCGGTCAGACTGAACGAGACACAAACCATAGTTGACAAGATGGTCAACTTTTTCGTGGAGCACGAGGATCTGCGCACAAAGGTAGTACCACAATTGGGTATCATATTTCTATACTTCTCATGTAATTCGTAAATCCACAGAGCTGGTTCCTCTCCAATGCACCCGGACCCTTGTTCATGATACTGGGCGCCTATCTGTACTTCTGCCTGTATGCCGGACCACGTTATATGCGCGATCGCAAGCCATTCGAGCTGAAGAACACTCTGCTCGTCTACAATGCGGTGCAGGTGCTGCTCAGCTGGGTGCTCTTCTACGAGGGCTACAAGGGCGGCTGGGGCGGTCATTACAATTTCAAATGCCAGCCCGTGACCTATGCCACAGATCCCATCTCCATGAGAGTATGTATCTTTCAGCTATACAATCCATCTATCTATATACAAAAAGACTCAATTTTACTTATCCAATTTGATTTAATTCAATGAAATCGCGAACTTAATATTTTGGGCAATTTGCCAAAAGTTTTAAGATATTATTATTAACTCAATCTATGCCAAATTGAAATGCTAGAAATCTAGAAAAAAAACATAGAAAAGTTCCAAACTAATAGCATAAAAACCTACTTATATACGCCAGATCCGAAGTCCACTTTTGAATGGAATTCAGTGAAAGAAATTGTGCCTAAAAATATCAAAAATAAGAATGAAACTATTAAGCAAAATATACAGATTTAAATACCTTTTTATAAGTGGAATTCGGAAATTTTTTAATGGAATTCTTAGCGTTTTTTTCTAATGTTTTCCTATCCTTATCCCTTTGCAGATGGCTGGTGCTGTTTGGCTATATTACATTGCCAAGATCAGCGAGCTGCTGGACACTGTGTTCTTTGTGCTACGCAAGAAGGAGCGTCAGATCTCATTTTTGCATCTTTATCATCATACCTTGATGCCAGTGTGCGCCTTCATTGGCGTTAAATACTTTGCCGGTGGACATGGAACACTCCTGGGCTTTATTAACTCCTTCATTCACATCATTATGTATGCGTATTACCTGCTCTCTGCTATGGGACCCAAGGTGCAGAAGTATTTGTGGTGGAAGAAATACATAACAATTCTGCAGATTGTAAGTTTGGCCAGGACTTATCCTTTTATATAATTTCGTATTTAAATCTTCATTTTTGTTGACAGGTGCAATTCCTTATAATTTTTGTGCACACGCTGCAGATTCAGTTCCAGCCCAACTGCAATTTCCCCAAGTCAATTGCTGCTCTGCTGACCTTTAATGCCGGCCTCTTCACCTACATGTTCAGCTCCTTCTATGTGCACAACTACAAGAAGGAGGCCAAGCAGGCGGCACAGGCCAAACAGGCTGCTCAGGCCAAGCTGGCGGCAAAACAGGAGTAAGGAAAAGACTCGTAGCCGATGTTTATATTTTGCCTTAAGATCGGTTGGCTGACCCATGGAATGCAATGGGTATGGGGGCAATCGTTAGTTAGGTTTACTGTGAAAGACATTCCTTTGAATGGGGCACCCCTTTAGCTATATAAATACAACAACAAGTTGGGGTGTTTGTATGTAAGCGCATTGGATATTACATTTTTATAGTTTTTAAGTTCGTTTCATAGTAGTATTTTGTTAGTCAAGCATGAGAATGTGGCTCTTTGAACAGTCGCCAGTCGCGCAGTGTTAGATCCGGAGATCCTTTCACTTGCTTTGTATTGGGAAAGTATATTAGAACCAAATATTATAGTTTAGTTCATTCATGATGTATGTATGTAGTTTTTATTTTATTGATTGGTGTGCAATAAAAATTTAAGACATACAGCAAATTTATGAGGAAAACCTGAAATAAACAGAGTTTCATATGAAATATGTATGTCATTTGTATAATACTTTTTAAAAACCAATAAAAAAATAAAAGCCTGAAAGTATGCTTTGAAATTTGTTAAAAATTAGTGTTGTTAATTGCCGCCAGATGGCGTGTGTACTTTGCTGCAGTCAAAACTGAGAAAGAATTGGAAAGGAAATAAATATGTACCTGTCAATATAATATGTTTTAAATAGATTAAATTCCTTAGCTCTTCAACCAGTTAAGTGTTATTAAATTGCTATAAAATGCATTAGCTTCTATAGGGAATTTTGTTGAACATTCTTGAAAGGATTGACAAGTCTTCAAGAAAATTTGATTGATTGAATGCTGTGCTGCCCGAATAGAAACCTATTTGGCTGTGAAGTTCTACAAAAATATCTATTTTTGATTACCTTTGAGAGTTGTCATTTGTCATACCGACTGACAGCCAATGTCAGTCTGCTGTGTGGCTTCTGTGCTGTAAACAAATTTTCAGAGCGCGCCCGAAAGTATGCTATAAAAAATAATGTATCTACTTAATACATGTGTGTGTTTAGATGTTCATATGTGATAAATGTTGAAGTTGTTGCAGGCAAATTCAATTTGAAACTAAAACTCGCCTCGCAGTGCTGGCGAAAATGTGTTGAAGTGCAGACGCGTCCCTACCGCTCGTTGGCGCGTTGTCGTTTGCGCATTGTTTTATTGTTGTAAGTGTCGTGTTGTTATTGTTGCTGTTATTATTGTTGTTGTTCTTATTATTGTTTCTGTTTGCGTTGTTGTTGCGCTGGTTGCTGTTGGTGTTGCTGTTGCCAGGTAGTAAATAGGTTTTCGCTTGGCTCTCTGACTGTTGGCGTGCGCATTTTATTTATTGTATTTAGGTTAAATTCGCGTTCGCGTGTGTGTTACAAAATATTGGAAAGTGTGCGAAAAAGTAAAAAACAAAATAATCAAAAAAACAAAAACGCATGGAAATTTTTGGTGACGTTGAAAAAGGGAAAGCGACTTTTCGTCGCGAAAATTGCCGCGAAACTGTGAAGTTTGTGCTACTTGAATTGAGTACTTGCAAAAGTTATTTAAAAATAGATTTAAGCGACTCTATATATATACATATAGACATACATAAATGTATCTGTCAGATACATACTAACATATGCATGAGAAACGCTTACTCATGCGCGCAGACAGGCTTTTCCCGCTGCCGCCGTCGCAGCCATCCCTAAAGATGCAAACGTTGCAAACTTTGCATATGTCCATACAGACAGGCAGACAGACAGACAGACAGACAGACCTATGTATGTGTGTGTGTACCACACTGTATGCCATACATGTATGGCAGTTTCTTGATCATCTGGCGTTTCCTGTACCCAGGCCGCTTGGCAACAGCTCAGAGACGCGCGCTATCAAAATAAAAATACAAATACAAAATACAAAATACAAAATAAAAACAAAACCAAAGCCAAGACACGACGACGCACTGCAGAGTTGAGAGCTCAGCTGGTCGCCAAGGGGTGAAGCTGAGGCAGCTGGCAGAGGGCACACCTGAGTCTCAGAGTGCGAGTGCCGTTAAACGAGATCTGACAGATACATTTGCCGTAGTGTTCGCCTGCACACACACACACACACACCTCAATAAAAGTCTCTGTATGGGATTGCGAATAAAAACCCAAAGAGCACAGCCAAAAGTAACACATATATATATGTAGAATGTGTATAATGTATCTTTTGTGTATGTATATTTAAATATGAGCGAGTGAGTACCTGACCAGTCACAAATGCGAGCGAGCTCTGGCAGCAACTACCTGTTGATGAGACTAAGACCATCGCGTCGTTTGGCTTTGGCTTTAGATAGTCTCGCACTTGCCACGGCCAGTGTAAAGACTCACATAGAAGTATGTACACACACACACACACACACATACATATATGCATGTACGTGTTTAGCATATGTACTCCCGACTGCGGGCACCCTCTCACCTTCGTTGCACCTTTCTATCTTCCTTCTGGCCAGCCCCGCGCAGCTGTTATTGCCTATTGCTTGGCCGCATTGCACAAACGACAAGTGCTAATTTACTTATCACAAATTTGATTTGATTAAATTTTATCTAATTGCGGCGCACATGCGAGACTCTACATACATACTTACCATACATACATACATACATACATACACTTACTTACTCACCCAAACATACACACTGTGATTTACACTTTTACTCATAAAAAACAAACATTTCTACACAGCTCCAAATTTTGCTAATTTAATTCAAAACTAAATTCAAATTAAAAGTTTTAATAAAGATTTTTCCCTTTGTAAGCAAACCTAAAAGTTCCTAAAAACATTTCATTTCATTTGTTTATCTGGAAACAAAAACTTTGATTACATTATTGGTTTTTTTTCCATAGTTTTCTGTATCAAAAGTGTTGACACAATTTCGAACTGAGGGTCCTTATGATTTTAAAATTAATCACAATTTCCTTTTATCAACCAAATATTTAGTTTGAATAATGAAAAAGACTATTTTGTAGTTTTTTAATACAGTTTTTTGTAGATTTTTCTGAATACTTTTACACTCTATAAAGTAAATTTGATAATAGTTATTTAAATAGCTTATTTTGAAGTCTTCTTGTAAAGTATTTGGACCCATAAAGTAATCTTAAATATAATTTATATAGTTTATTTTATACGTATTTTTTTATTTAGTTTTGCAACCCAAAAAGCTAATACTTAATTAGTTTTTATTATAAAGTTTTTCAATCCAAAAAGTAAATATTGAATAGTTTATTTTGCACTTGTTTTCAAGTAAAAGAAATTTCAGGTTTGAAAAAGGTTAAACTTTAATACTTTTAATTAAAGTCTTTGGGTTAGTCTTGAAGCTAAAAATTCTAAGAAATGTAGTCAATAACCATGCTGATATTATTATAATGTCAAGTTTTGTAGTTATGAAGGATTCAATAGTTTTGATAGTTTTGAAGAGAAAAATTAATTGTTATATAGTATGAATTAATTTTTATTTTTAAAGCAAAATCAATGATTTCAATTAGTCAATTTTGAATATTTTTGAAAAGTTTTTTAAACTCTATTTCTTACTGTGTACAGTTACCTCAAAAACTTCCCCCTTAACATGCGCCACTCTCTGAGCAGCAAAGTTAAAGGTGCGATAAGCAACAGCAGCGTCGCAACAGCAGCAGAAGCAGCAGCAGCGGCAGCAGCAGAGCCGCAGCAGAACGTTCAAGAAAACGCCAACTCGATTTTGTTGGCGGCGATCCGTTTGCCAGTTTGCCAGTGAAACGCGGCACGATCGCAACGTATATTTGCGCTTGTTCGCTTAGCCCACGCGCGATATATTTTACGGGGCGAAGAAAACAGTAAAAATCGCGCCCTTCCTCGTCGATTTTTATACTCGTATTCCAATTTGGAATCGATTCGATTGGCTTTGCGCCCATTTGTCTTTGTTTTTGTTTTGATTTTGTTGCGGTTCAGTATTGGCTTGGCTGTCCGCTGTCCGCTGTCCGCAGTCCGCTGGCCGCCAGCCACTCGAGGCGTTCACTTGAACACAGAACCCAAAGTAACCACAACAACAACTAAAACAACTACAACTACAGCGACTACAAATAGTAGCAATAAAATTGCTTAGTAGTCAAGCTGAATAACCAAAGAGAAAGAGAAAGAGAAAGAGCAAAAGATACTTGTATAGAAATAAACTCAAACAAAAAGAACAAATAAAAACAATAATAAGAACAATAATAAGAACAATAAGCCAGCTTCGCTCACCTCTGCGCTCCGTCCGTCTCGCGTAATTAGTGATAAAGCGTCCACAACTGCGACCAGTGCTTGTTGCGTGGCATTAAACCAAAGAAACTGCAAGAAAAAACAAAATAATAAAAACTACAAGCTGAATATAAACAAAAACATAGATACACACAACCACACTCAAAAAAACACACACACAGTCAAAATGCTGAAGACAAGAACCAGCGACGACAAGCTGGACACGCTCCTGTCACGATCTGCAGTGCCAATCATCGATCTGGCTCATTGTGGTAAGTCCAACAGTTAATTCATACATTCATCCATTCATATTGAAACTGGATAAGTATCGATAACATCGTTTGTTGTTATCGGAACTATCGTACTAACATTCATATAAATAAGTGCTTATTGTAGTTGGAATAGTATCGGCAAGAAAGTGTGTTATTTATTTCTAATCCTACATAAATTTAAATTCAATGCATGTTTTAGTTAAAATAGTATAGAGAAAATTGATTAATTTTGAATCGAAACTATCGAAAAGTTCTATACTCATATAAATATAAGGGGAACTTACGTCGAGTGCACTTATGAATGGATGGAAATAGGTGAATATTCAATCAATTTAATGTTAGGCTAAAACTTGTCAATTCAATTAAATTCAATTCAAAAATGTTCGATACTATCGATAGTAATGATCGATAGTTTCACAGCTTGAATACTTATGCCATTAATATTTATGATGGGAGTTCACAAAGTGTCTGGTTTTGCAGCTTTAGCTGCGTTGCTAGGCAAGACTTTATCCACGATCTGTGCTTAATTAGCAGCCCTGAGTCATACTTAAATAATTAAATATTGTTGCCATTGTTATTGTGTTTTTCTCGTGATTGTTTCTATATTGTAACAACAGTTGCTTAATTTTCATTTAATAAATGCTCAATATATGTAAGTCGCAGTCATTTATTTATAATTATTAACTTGGCTAACTGGCACCTGTTGACATACAGAAAACGTTTCGAAAAAGCGGCATATAATGGATATATGAAGGGTTTTGAAACCATATAAAAAAGTTGAATAATTCACTCTTATACAGAGAAATATTTATCAGGAGCTGCTTACTTTAGTCATTGCTTAGTTAGTCATAAAATTATACTTTATTGACATCCAAGTAATGAGGCTCAACTAATTATATGACAACAGGAGACATATGTCATGGCCAGACGATTTTGATAGGTTTATTTTTGAGTAATTACTACCCAGAAATAAATATGAGTGATTTGGCAATACATTCAGATAATATATAGCTACTATATGCATTTTAATTTAGCTGATTCATGTACCTAAAAGCTGTAACTAACTGAGCTTTGTTCATGTTTAGCTGCTGATTAAGCTTAGTTCTCGGCAGATTTTGAGGCCCTGACCCACTTCTGTTTACTTATTTATGGAGAGTTGATTGGTAAGTTTCCATACTTATTTCTAATGAATGACTCTATATAAAACTGGCCAGTTTCTGGCTAAAAATTCAAAATATTTTGACCTTTTTTTATAATACTAAGCAACATAAATTAGGTATTCCGATTACACCAAAAAGTGAGAAAAATCAATACAAAAAATGGGTGAAAAAATAGGTTAAAATGAAATTGTTTGTAATTTTTAATATGTGCCAAATACCAAGCCCAATTATGGCTTTTTATGCTGGCCAAATGAGAAGAGGCCAATATAAATAATTTATTGGAATGTTAATTAATTACAATATATTCACAACACTTTGGGAACTAAAAAACTAATCAGGAAAGCATAGCTACAACGCAACGAAGTTGAAATACCCTTGCAAAGGCTGGAATAACTATTAATAAAAATGATTAGATATTAATCCTATTTTACTAAGGCTATAACTGCTGATATACTATTAAGATCTAGATCATTTTAAAATGCATTTAAAGAGCATAAACTTACATCCATTGTGCCTATGTTAGCCATAAGATATAGTTATCCAAACCGGCTAGATCCTCCAACAAAAAGAAGTCAGCTTGCCAAATTTCATTCACCTAACTCAAAATTTGAGAGACAAGTATCTATAGAAACAGGTGGCTATATCAAAGTGATATTAGTTACATGAGAAAGTTATATTATCCACTGCAAGGGCAATTTACAATAATTAATTAAAGCTAATAAGGTATTAAATTTCATTTAGGGAATGTTAGTTTTTTTCTGGCTAAAACAGTTGAAATGTGTCAGGGAAAAACACAATACTGGCTTACTACAAATTGGTAGTATTGATAAAAACTCGCCCAATAATTATTTATGTATTTTACACCATGTGCAGCCTTCATAGGACTAGTTGAGTTTGACTCCAGGGAACTTACAATGCTTACCATGCCCGAATGAAGCCACACTTGAGCTGTGCCGCAGTGGTTGACCTTCGAGGCGGCACTTGACCTTAATGCGACGAGTTTGTTTCCAAACATTTCAGCCATTGACCCCCAAATTTAGTAAGTGAAGTGAACTGAACTCGCAGTTGAAAGTTGCGCCTCGTCGCAGTTGTGTCAACGGAACTAAAATTGTTGTTGTTGTTTTGTTGTTTATTCGAAAAGTGTTGAGGTTTTTGAACCACATAGTTTGATCAATGTCAAGCGGGCAAATTAAACTACTTTGTGAACGAGAAGTGCGGAAACTCAAATAAAAACGCATCACAATATTTACATTTGCTTTGAGAACTTGATTTGGTTTTGTTTTTGATTTTTGTACTCGTAATTTTTGTTATTGTTTTTGTTATTGTTTTGCTTGGATGCGACTCGCGCTGCGCTGGATTCGATAAAAGGCAGCTGAGGGAGAGCAGAGGAGAGGGCACTGGCTTGACGGCATTGTTTGACTTGGTTGTTATTGTTGTTGTTGTTGTTATAACTGCTATATTTACACTCAACTCAGACACGGACTGAGCAAACTACTCGTACTGCTCGTACTGCTCGAACTACTCGTTTCAAACGACGTCAACGGCAAAGCAAAGTGACGCATGTTGGTCAGTGAATCCCCAGCAGCGTCACCAGGCCCGCACCCACTTTGCCCGATTGCCAACTTAATTGAAATATGCGGTATCGTCTCAGCAGCTGAGAATAAGCCCACAGCAGCAACAATAACAATAATTATAATAACAACAACAACAAACAGCAACAAAGCTCCGAGTCCGATTTAAACCAGCTTAAACCTGTTAACATAACTCAGCTCAGCCTCAGTTCAAACGTCAGAGGAAATGTTTGTTGTGGTTTTACAAGTATCTACACAGTACAAAAATCCAGATATATATTTCAGTCGATATTTAGCTGCTTCAGTTCTGTATTTCGGCACATCTGAATCTAAAAATTATTAATTAAAATAAATGTGTTTTCCGTTCGCATTTGTATACAGCATTATAGGCTCCATACAAAAACATATACTATAAATCTGCTTGAAAAGAATGCCCGGTTGAGAATTGTTTATTTTCGAAAATTTGCTTTCAAATACAAAACGAAAATATTTATATTTTTCCTCAAAAACTTTGAAAGCAAACACATCTCAATATGAAATAAATTTCGAAAACGATTCAAGTGGAAAGCAGTAAAATTTGAAGCTGTTTATTTTCATTAATCGAAATTCCCAAAAATCTCATCTCAACTGGGAAATTTCTGTGTCTGTTTCTTCATCAAAATACACAAAAAAAAAAACTCAATTGGGAAATTTTATGTGACTGTTTGATGTCTCATAAAGTTCAAACAAAAAGATATAAATATATATATGGATGGGGTATAGATATTTATTGTCCAGTTTACCTGGAAATCGCACCTGTCTCTGAGGCGATAATAGCTAATAAATCGATTAATAATAAACAATATATGAGTAGCTATTGTAAAATAATTATTTTGTGCTACTTTTAACTCGACTCATCCATTTCGCCAGAAGCACTTTCAACTACGCGCAATTAATTTCTCTATAAATAAAATATTTTATATCGTCGAACATTCCGCAACAAAATGGATGCTATTAAACTGTATATATAAATATGTGTGTGTGTGTGTGTGTGTGTGTGTATTCATATACTGGCTATAAATATTGAATTAAATGTTAGCTCTATTGAATATAGAAACAAAACACAGCAAATGGATGGCTAGCCGCGACTAAAGGCTACCCTATAATGCTGGTCGATCTGCTTAAACAAGAGTAAGGCTAATATTCTTGTCGTAGCCAAAGTGTGTACAGGGTATAAACAGCAGGCGCCGCCGCATCAATAGAAATTCCTGGCAACAAAAAAATAATAATATTCCTACCAGTAGAAACGCATATAAGTCGGTTTATGGCGCCCCACAAATGCAAAAAGCCCATTAATACCTAAGATACGAGTGGAAATTCGCATTTACGTACAAACAATTCATTCTGATCACTAGAATAGTAGTGAGCAGTGAGTGATTCAATCAAATATTTAGCAATACAAATTCAAAGCCAAAAGCCAAATCGAGGCGCTGATCTTCAACTAATTCTCTGCTTTTTATAGAGGCCAAAAACACAGTCAGCATTATGCTGGCTGCTGCTGCTACTGCTGACTCAATTAATTAGCCTCAATATAGATAAATTAGTGACAAGTTAGCGACTAGCATGTGAGTTGTACTGAAACTGAAAAAAAAAAGCTAAAAAATTGCCGTAAATTGAAAAGTGCTCGCAACACAGTTGGCGCCTAATTGAATTGCATGCAATAAGTTACGAGTACTCTCCGCTTTTTCCGCCGCCCCTTCTCTGGGGAGACGTCAAGCTTAGATTGTACTACTGGGAAAGAGAGCAGCATTACGTGCATCTAATAAAATGAAATCGAAAGGCATTTCTCAGTCGGCGTTGCGCTTCAATTGATTTGATTCCATCGAACTGCTCAAGCTTTTATAGCTCGCAGCTCATCAGCGACATTTTCATCATTTTAGCATGACAAAAAACAGAGAGAAAAAATTCCATAAAATTTTGTAAATAAGTTTTTTAATGCACTGCGGCTGCCTGGTGACAAAAAATGGAAAAAATGGAAAAGAAATCTGTTTGGGGGCCCCAGCAAAAGCACGACACGCACTGATAACTACACAACGTAATTGCCATTAACCGTGAATTTCCGTACTTACTCGTATCAGCTGCTAGAAAAAAACAAAAAACGAAAAAAAAGCAGTGCGTCATTCTGCTGCTGATTAGAGAGTATATTTTTTTATATATACTACACTACATAACATATATGAGCTTTACTTTTATTATGTGTGGTGGGGATTGGGGTTGGAGCTTGGGGTGGTGTGGTGTGGTGTGGGGTGGGGTTGGCGTGCGACCACCAACTGAAATTGGCAATTATTTATTTATAGATTGCTTATACGCCCCGTGTGTCAACGTGACAACGTGTGGAAATATTTCCAATTGTTCGTATTCATTCATTACTGGCGCTCAATGAAATTGATATACTCACAGGAATATACCTACATATATATATATATATATATTTCTAAATCATATATGCACCCACTACTACATAAATATTTAAAAATAAAACACGCTGGATGAAAACTAAAATAAGTCCATATCTCTCAAGAGTTGTTGATTAAAAACCAGATAATGCTTGCCTATCTCTGCGGACTTTCAACTACGAAAAGGCACGTTGCAGTCAAGTTGCCCTTTTGTCAATTTATTGATATAATCACATCCTTTTTTCAGCCTTGACTGCCACAGCAGTTTTCTTCATTTTAAAAGGTTCTTTTTAGTCTATTTATATATAATTTTCCGCCAAGTCGCTGTGGGCATTTCCATTGACATTGAAATTGATTGCATTTACTTGTACCTTTATTGCATTTACGGGCTTTATGGCATTTATAGATTTTGATGCTTTTTACCTTGGCTAAAATGCATTCATATTATTCTCGCTGCCCATTTTGTGGTTTATACTCGTATTTATAGCTTCATTTATCACGCATTCAGTATCAATTCTTAATTCCAATTTTAAGATTTACAGCGAATTCGGTTATTATTTTTGACATGTGTCGTGTGCCCATTTTCATTTTGAGCTGTTGTTTAGAACTGACCGTCCGGAATTTATTGGGGGCTCGTATAGTTCTAATATGAATCGAGTTGTTGTTGCGGTTGTTCTGCCTCAATTATATGCCATAAAACCTGTACGAAGTGCGAATATATTTTTATTTATGACCATTTCGACAGCTGGGCACGATTAGCGCTTTTTCTCTGTGGATATTCCGAGAAATCATTAAACAATTAACAAAATTCCCTTATCAATTGTTAAAGTGGCAGTTCCGCTGAGGCTCGACGTTTCTATGTGCAATTCCCACGCCCACGCAGTAACCTGATGATCGCCTATTCAGCCTCGATTTCTGCGAAAGTCGAAAAGAGTTTTCAACAGATTAGTATAAAAATAAAGCATATTAAATGAGGAGAGCTGAAAAAAAACATTGCAAGCAACAATGTTTCACGATTATTTATTGATGTTTCGCTGCGAAAATATCGAATTTCCGATGGGTTTTCCAGTTCTCTTTGAGGACTTGAATCAGTATTGAATTCTATTCGCCTCCGAAGGGTTTCATTTATTTATATAATCGCTTAAATTAAATATAAATTCACTATTAATTTGGCTAAGATTACATTTTGTTTTTATTTTCTTACAGGCATTGAAGAGGTGCCTGTCAAATCGGTGGTTAACCGTGTGGGTCATCAGCTCCAGAAGGCGTTATCAGAAAAGGGCATGGCGCTCTTGGTCAATCATGGCATATCCGATGAGAAGGTAGTTTCAACTCTGTGCAAACCTGAAAAAACATGTCTTTAACTCTATTTTACCTTAGCTCAAGACCGCGTGGGATCATCTGGATGACTTTGTGGACCTGGAAGCGGATGTGAAGCAACATTATATACGCAGTGATGGCGATAATCATGGCTATGTGAGTCCGGGTGTAGAGCGTTTCGATGGCAAGACACCGGAGCTGCGTCATGCATACAATATATGCACTTTAAATGCTCAGAATCTGCCCGAGGAACCATTGCCTGGTTTCGCGGATCACATTAGCACATTGGCCAACGATTTCAAGGCGCTGGCTAGTTTTATACTACAGGCGCTGGCCGTATCGCTAGACATTCCGCACACATTTTTCCTCGAAAAGCACTCACATATGTTGTCCGGCGATCACGACAATATGACCACCCTGCGCATGCTCTACTACCCACCGGTAGTAGACGATGAACCTGGAAAGGGTCAGAACGAGGTGTTCAAGGGCCGTTGCCAGTACAGCTACCAACGTTGCCTGTCGGATCAGCCCGATTTTCGGCCCGAACACAATCCCCGCGATGAACTCAATGAGCTGGATAACGCTCCAACAAATGGCCAGGATGGCGAGATCTCTGAGCACAAGCTGCCCAATGGTGAGGTAATACGTTGTGGTGCTCACGTCGACTATGGCACGTTTACGATGCTCGCCCAGGACTCAGAGGGCGGTTTGGAAGTGCAGCTGCCTGGCAGTGAAAAGTGGCATCGTGTGGGTCACTTACCAGGTGCCATATTGGTCAATTGTGGCGAGATCTTATCCATTTGGACAAAGGAGCGATACCCAGCACTGGTACGTTATACGCCTTGGTTTGCTAGTCGTATTTTATGCTAATAATTTTGATTTATACAGAATCATCGCGTAGTTATACCCGAACAAGAGCACATAAGAGCTCGTGGTCGACACTCCATTGCATTCTTCTGCCATCCAGACAATATTACAATGATATCTCCCAACGATCTGCCTCAAACAGATGCCGCACAGAATGCTGCGTGTCTCAAGCAGCGCAAGAAGTCCTTCAAAGCGGCGAAAGAGAGGTAAGTTCTCTGAGAGATTGTTTGAAGATTGAGTCCTTGCAGAGAATATGATTATTTTATATATATGCTGAATTCATATCTGAATCAGCTTGTCTGTTTCTGTGAAAACTGTGCTCACAGTTATTAGCCAATATTGCTGGCTTGTTTTTCAACCAATTAAACGGAAAAGTAATGGAATCATTATACAATGGTCAATAAATCTGCAAGGGTTTTTTTTTTCTTGAAAGCTTTGGCTTACCAAAGTTGGTTGTGTTTTCTTGTTTCTCTTCTGGATTATTTACTAACTTGATTTGTTTTATGGCTTTCTTTGTTTGTTTTCTTACTCACGCTATCACGCTGCGGCCGGCTGTAAATTGATGATCATAAAGGGTATACAATGCGTATCAGTTAATACAGAAAAAGTTTAAAGATACGTATACCAATAATAATAATAATAATCACACTCAATGACGTTGCGCCCCTGCGCCGTCATCCCCCATCAACCCGTCATCCCCCTCAACCCCGTCACCTGCCTAAGGGAGCGAGCGTTCTGGCCGCATTGAGAAAAAGTGGACAACACATTTTTGGAATGTTTTAAACTTTTTATCTTTATTATTATTATCATTATTATATATACGATTGTAATTGCTTCATTTCTTTAGTTTGTATCATATGTATTTGATGTACATCCATACTATTTATATACAAATACAATACATGCATACACCATATACAAATATATATATGCATATATATATATGCTTGATTCGAGTACTTTTATTTTAGTTATTTATTGTAGTATAATTACACTGAGAAAACGCACATACTATTAACCATTTACTTAAGTCTGTTGGAGCTGAGAAAAACAGCTCATAATATTGAATTTCCACCGTTTTTCCCAGCTCTTCTAGATGTTAATTTAGGTATTTTCTTTCCTTGTCTACGTCTATGTTTATATGCATATAAAACCCGAACATATCGCAGTTCCGGAATTGACCGAGACAGAGACGGAGACGAAGACAAGAGAGAGCAGAAAGAGTGGGAGAATTCGGTGTTTCTTTACTTTTGTTACCAATTTTGTTTTGTTTTCGAATTTCGCTTCTGTAAACAGGTAACAATTGTTTATTAATTTAACTGGCTGCGTTATTTGTTTGCTGGCCAGGTTATTATTTTTATTAGCCAATTTAAGTAATTTTTGTACGATTATTTGTTGCTTAAATTCTTCACATTAATTGTCAACTAACCACACGATAAACATTTAACAGTGACTTATTTTCTAACCCTTTTCTCTTTCGTAATTTCATTACATTCTCAATAAGCAATTCTCTAGTTAAACTTTGGACATTTACGAGCGTATTTGGCTTTCTTTTCTTTGTTGTCGCTTTCTTTATGGCTGCTGTAAGTGATCCAACTTTATAGACATTTATTATGGTAATAACAAATACACAATTTCTACTTACAGTATATACAAATAATATACACACACACCATAACTACTGAGTGGAGTTGTGATGGATGTGAAAATGTAAATGAAATATAGAAATTAATCAGTCATTAAAACAGTTAAGACACTCGCACACAAAAGTTAAACAACAAAAACAAAACAGATTGCTGCCTCGGTTTGGAGTTGTGTGCGCACACTTTTGCCGCTCACTGTGTGTGCCAGTGTGTACTTTACCGAGCTGCCACAACTTAATTATTTGCCTTTATATTTGCACAAAATATTTAATTTATTTATAACCAAAAGTCACATGCTCCACTGTCAATTCGCATGCCAATTTATTGTTAAGCTAACTAACTCTATGTCGCATGTTGATATACTTATTCATTGTGGCTGCTGCTGTTGTTGCTATTGTTATTGTTATTACCACTGTTAGCCAGCTGATTAGAGCCAATGTGTATCTATGACGCGAATGTCTCTACGCCTCACAGGCAGGCTGGAAACCAGTGCTGCGATTTTGGCCTTTTTAGCGTATAGATTCGTTTTCTGCCGAATATGTTTTTCAGCCGGAAGAGGATATTAACAATTCCCCCTTTTGCATTATTTCTTAACTGAAACTGTAGACTATTTAAATGAAATGGTGAAATGAAGTTGGCATTTCAAATCTTAGCAGAACTGTGAAGGTGTATGAGAATTTATTTGAACTTGAATCTGCTTGCCAAAAGTATCTGACAGATACGAGTAATCAGCAAAGTTGACTCATGACACTGCAGGTATTTTACTCAGTGGCTTTAAGCGTTTCTATGTGCATACTTAAGTTGATAATTGTTATTAGTTTGGAATGATTTACTCAAACTGTTTAATTATCTTTTGGCTGGTAATGGATGAGTCTGCGGAATGTTCAACTGAAGGCTGCTTAATAGACTCTTACTCATTTTACGCATACTTTCGAATGTATTATTTCAATTAAAGTAATGCATAAATATTCAGATTTATATTTATATTATTTCCTCTCTCTTTTTTATCATTCACATACTCCAATTTAACTAATAAGCCCAGTAGTTGCCATAGGAAGAGTCCATTATATGTGGCTCTTTTGTTATTTTTCAATTCAAGCTTTAATTACTTGCAAATGAAATAAAAACACAGTGGAACTTTTACTAGAACAGAGTTTAAAAAGAATGTTTAAACTTAACTAAAATAAATAAAGAAAACCAATTTTATTCCACTGTTCGCATGGACATTTGAAGGGGGCTATGAACAACTGTTGACTGCTAATTAGATTGAAGTAATTAGCTGTGTTTGTTTCTGGGAATTTGGAAACTACCTAATTATAATTGGAAATCGTTGTGAATGTAAGAAAAATGGCCAAGTGTTTTTTGGTACCCCGCCGTTAATGGCTAATTAATGTTATTGGCCAGGCAAAACGTTTTAATTCGGTTTGAAATTCTTTTTATCGACGTGAGCGTTCTGAGGGCGCTTCTTTGTTTTAATCAAAGTGTCAGTGTTAAATAAAATAAATACATATTGTCATATTACTTACAGACAGTGGGACAGACGGCATGCCTGTGAGACAGTGAGACAGAGGCCCATTTGTCTAATGGGCTGAGCCCTTAAGCTGGCGCTTTAGATAATGACTATGATTCGCAGAACAGTGCGCGCTTTATGTACCTAATAAGATATATATACGTATATATAGATATATATGTATATCTGATGTATATATATGTATATAGTATCTAGCATATTTGCAACAATTTGATATTTAAGGCAAACAAAGCGAATGTTTTAACGCTTGATAAGCTGCGGCGCTGTGTAAATAATTGCTTTGTTTTTAGCTGTTTTTACTAAAGTGTCAGCCAGTTGAAAATGAAAGTTAACCAAAATATAGAAAGAAAGCAAATGAATTTACAATCTTTTTATAATATTATTGTTTTTGTTGTTTGTTGTTGTTGTTTTTGTTGCACGTAATCTAAATGCAAAGTCAAAGCGTGCCAGTGGATAAGATTGTCTGGGCATAGCAAATCAATACAAATACAAATACAAATACAAATACAAATACAAATATATATTTATATAGATATGTAGAAAAGCCACAAATCAGTTGCATAAGAAATCAGTTAGTAGAGCAAAAAAAAAAAAGGCTAATATTTCGTATTTATCTTTAGTATTTGAGCGCTAACTATACTACAACAATTAACTAAGGCGCTCAAAAGCTGGCGACGTGCTCTCAACTCTGATGCAAACAGCGTATGTTTCTTTCTTTATGAGACTTTAAGTCACGATTCGAGTATTTTTTTTTTTTAATTAGAAACTACGTTTAGAGATTGGCTAATAGACCCAATGGATATGTTAGTCAGTATGAGTATGAGTAGTGCTTAATTATATAGTTGCTACAACATCAATTTAATACTTTTCTCTCCTGACTCTTATCTAACTATCTCTCTAACAGAAGACTCTCTTCTTTAGACACTCACACACACACACAGACATATGGGACAACATAAATGTTTCTTTTTTTTTATATATACGTATATCAAACATTCAATACAATATATTGTGTATGTATGTATGTAAATACTCGTAAGTATACTATATAAACTTTTGCACTAAATGCCAATCAAATGTTGCTGTTGAAATTGCCGGCAATTCTAGGAATTTCCTTTACTTTAATTTCGAATTTTCATTTTTGCCAAACAATTTCGATTTAAATTCAATTTGTAAATATTTCCATATTGTTGTTAAGTATTTATTGTACGTATTTATTTATATTTTATATATTTATTTTTTTATATTTTTTGCACAACAAATTCGGTTAATATTTGGTTTTAGTTTTGTTCTCTGAAGGCTTCTTTTATTTCTGTGGGATTGTCGTGTTCGGCTTGCACCTTTCTAACTGTTTAGCTTAGCGTGGTCAGATAGTTGGCTTATATAGCTTTATATATATATATATATATTCTTTATACATATATGAATACTCTTTTGTTTTATATATGGGCAGCTAGCGTAGGTATAGGTATTGGTATTGGTATTGGTATAGAGGTACACACATACAAGAATCGAAACTCTTAGTTTAAGTTTTAGTTTTAGTTTTAGTTTAGTTTTAGTTGTAGTTTAGTTTAGTTTAGTTTACTCGTAGTTTAGTTGGTGTACAGCGGATGCAGCTGCTGCTGCTCCTGGGCGGTCATTGTGGGCGTGACTGCCGAATACTGACGCGCACGCATCACGTTCATATGTATCTCCGAGGAGGCCGTGGAGTTCATGTAGCCTGGCAGATCGCCTGAGCCTGCCCTGCCGCCATTATTTCGTCTATGGCCGCCGCCAAAGTCGTCGCCTCTGCCGCCGCCGCCGCCACCACCACCACCGCCTCCCAAAGCCCTAAAACTGGCGCGACAATTGATGAACGCTAAGGGACAGCAGCTCTGGAAGTAAAGAAAGAGGAGACACAGACAAATACACGCATAGAAAATGAGTGCAAATAGCCATAGATTCATATACAGAAACTGTTACGGCAACGTACTCAAAGGTTAGGCATATTTAAACGACTTCAGGGACAGATACAGATACGAGCGAGCGAGCGAGCGAGCGAGAGAAACGAGATACGAGATAAATATATGCTATATATGAGAGACAAAGAGACAAGGTGACACAGAGACAGTCGGGAAATATATTTCGGGACTGGTTTCATCTTTAGATGCGGTGGGATAGGCGGCATATGTCACTGGCAAGTTTTGTTGTGAGCATAAAAAATGGAATTGCAAACGAAATAAAAGGCCGCATTCATTAAAAAAAAAGGAAGAGTATAAAAATGGTCAAGCTACAAGTGTGTGTGTGGGTGTGGGTGTGTGGGTGTGTAGAGTGTGCAAATGAAAAATTTTGTGGAGAAAGAAAAAGTATTGTATAACATTTTCCAGACAAACGTTGGGACATCAAAATATGCGCATTTGCAAGTGTTTCGTGTTTCGTGTTTAGTGTTTGTTCTGTTGTTTGTTTGGTGGCTTTTGTAGCAGGTGCTGTTGTTGTTGCTGTTGTTGTAGGTTCATATGTGAATACTCTGCAAACTCATTCATATATGTATATATGTGTATAACATACTTATATAAGCGAAAGCTTTTCAATTTGAATATTACATTTTGTTTTGTGTGGCATTCTTTAGCAGGAGGACTTTGTTTTTTAGCATTTGTTGGACGTTAGGCAACGTATCAGTAGGGCAAAGGCCAGCTGTGCATGGAAAAGATGGTAGATGATATTAAAGAGTTTAGGCAATAGACAGAGAAACAGAGACAGAGCGAGAAAGAGGTAAGAGAGCGAGAAAAAACCAATTTGCGATATGCCAATTCGTATAGATATATATATATATATATAGTAGATATAGCTTAAGATATATATGAAGAATATTTGAGATAGAAGTGGCTCAGACAAGCAGAGAGCGTGCAAATTCAAGAATTCATTGGCAGCAATGAGAGAAGAGTCGTGAATATTGGCAAGCAAAAGCTATTGCAGTTCCAGCAGACAGCTTATAGCTGTTGGCTCAGTCAGCTAAGATGTATGCTGTGATATTTTGTAATTTATATATATGTATTTGTATAGAGTACGAGCATATTTTGGCTAAGAGTAAAGTCTATAGGGGCACTAGTTGCCAATGCAGCTCCAAGTAAACTCGTATAGCTACCAAGTTATGCGCAGCCTGTGGGCGTTGCCACTGCACTGCAGGTTGCAGGGGGCGTGGTTGTTGTTGCCATTGCCATTGCCATAGCTGTTGTTGTTGCTGCTGTTGCTGTTGCTGTCGCAGTTGCAGTTGCTGTTGTGCTTTCCGTTGCGGTTGTTGTTGCTGCAGCAGCTCTGCTTGGAACTAAGTCTAAGGCGCGGGCGAAGGCGGTTTCGTAGCGGTTTTAAAAGCAATATGTATTGATAAAAGGTCTCACATAGCAATTTGCATTATGCATCAACTTAAAAGGCTTTCTTCACTCCCCCTCTCAACCCACCAACCCCCCCAAAAACACACACAAACATATGTACAGAAAAATAAGCTCAATAATGCCCACAATGTACTCGTACTCACCTTGAGTGTCTTCTTGAAAGCGGCCCTGAAATCGCGATTGAAATATGCATAAATTATTGGATTCAGCGCCGAGTTGAAGTAACCAATCCAGAACAATATGCCGACAACAATTCTTGGTGTTTTGCAGCTATCGCACAGCGTGAAAGTGATATACCTGCGATGCGGTGAAAGAAAATAAATATATATATATAAGTCATACTCTCTCTTTATTCAAAGCGTAGCCAATTTAAATCTAATTTTTCAGCCAGTCTGCTTATATTATAGCATAACTTCCTTACTATATAAGTTTAAATATTCATAGACTCAAGCAGCATAAAGCCGCGACTTATAGCTCAGATGTTATTAAACTTTATACCCATTAAAACTGGAGCAATGGAGTATACTCAGCTTGGCAGGTAGAAGGAAGCATATTCGTTTCTATCAGGATAAACAGCTAAGGCAATTGAGCTTCCATTGTAAGAGGTATATGAATGAGACTTGGTATATGAATCCCTGGTAATTTCTTTTTACATATTTAGATTTGCTTTGATTTTTCATGGAATTTATTCTGAAAGTTATTTAACGATTGGGTAATAAGCCCTGAAATTAATTTATAGTGTAAGAAGAGGAGAGGCAGTAAATAACCTGAAATTATCTACAATTCAGTTCACCCTTGTGTTCAGTTTTTGATTGCTGATTATAGGGTATCACCCAGTCGAGTACTCTTTTGGTTGTTATGCTATAAATTTATTTTATCACAAATTACTAGCCGAGCGCAGCAAGTGTTGCTAAGGCATCGTTGTTTCAAATAATTCATAACTTTGAGCTCATTAAAATCAAAGGAAATAACATTTGGCCTTTTCTTTGGAATTTTCGCTAACCAAGAATTTCATTGGCCAATTTATAAAAGAAATAAGCAAGAAGCTTTAAGACAAAAAAAAAAAAAATATTACGCATTTTTTTGGTAGAAGTTTTGAGTTCTTTTCAAAGCCATTTCTTTTAATGTATTTTTTTACACTTCAGACAGACAAATGCAAATATTTTGGTAAGAAAAACGAATATAACAAATGTATAATTAAAAGAAAAAATAAGTAATTAAATTTCAGCATTAAAAAAATTAAACAAATTTTGAAAATCAGTTAGTGAACCTAATTAAATTGTAATTTGGTTGAAATCTCTCTAAAGAACAAATGCAAATAAATTGTTACAAATTTAGGAAATTTAAAAAAAAAAATACAAAAGATTCTTCTTATTTCTTATCAAATTGTTGCAATATTTTATTTACCATACAAAGAAGGGCAGCCAGCAGAGCAGAAAGGCGCTCATTATGATGCCCAATGTGCGGGCTGCCTTCCGCTCGCGCCTCATTGTCGTTATGGTTGACTGCTCCACTTGTATGCTCGGCCGTGGCTTGGGTATTTGGCTAATCTGTAGATGCTTCTCCAGCAGCAGGGCGGCCACTTTGGATCTGTGTACAGCGTTAAGCGTAAAGCGTTGAGAGTTGAGAGTTGAGTTGAGCGTTGAGCAAGTAATTAGCGTTAATTGCGGCATACAAATTAATTGGTTTACCTGTAGACCAAACGCTCCTGACGGTCCGCCTCCTGGTAAATGCGATAATACATGGATAGCATGACAATGCCCGGTATCCAGAAGCTCATCGAGGAGCTAACAATGGCATAGGCCTTGTTCACTTTGAATTCGCATATCTGTAATTCAATTAGAATCCATTAGACAGTGCAGTCGACTGCTTGCAATTGATTCTACACATGTTAGGGATGCAATTTCAACAAATAAATCACAATAAATAGCCTGAACGCTGCAATAAAAGGATGCGGTTTTTACGACCGACCAGAGGCATTAGAGGCGTTATTTCAAAATCAAATGAACACTCACATAAATTCACGATAATATGGAAAATGCAGTCAATTAAATGAAGCACACAAATTGCAAATTGCAGCAGCACATTGTAATTTCAGGAGCAACGTTGCGTATGCGTAATGCGATTATTGCATTGCAAGCGAAAGCAATAAAAAACAAACCAATTACAGCAATATATTTAACGGTTAATATGACAAATAAGGCAAAGCGTGGCCCACATAAAGCACCATTGGAGCTGCGTAATATTATTATTGTATATTTATTATTATATTATAGCCATATCGACCACTGCGACTGAAGAATAAATATCTGCCTGACTGTGCCTCTGCCCCAGTAAAGTAATGAGATGTGCAGGACTCTTATGGTAATTACAAGTAGCCAGTAAAAGGATGAATAATTCAGTTAAAATAAATATCTCGACTGTTCAGGTTTGCCGTTAAGCATGAATTCCATAGAAAAATATATGTCCTACTTTTAGGAGCTTACTTGAATTGAATTTCCTGACTATTTGAGTCTCAAGTTTTCTATAGTGGAACTTATACTGATCTTTAAAGGGAATTTTGATTCTTTTAGCCTATTTATTTAATTTAAATATTACTACGTATAAAATCTTAAAAAAGAATAACACTTTTGTTATTTAATAACTAATAAATAAATCTTTTTGTGCCCAGAGAACCTTTGACATCATTATCAATACATTATCCAGGACTATCGATATTATCGATATTTTTATAAATATCGGCTTGTTAATAGGACTGAACAGTAACTGTTACTCATGATATTTGCTATTTATTAGTGTGACTTAGTCACAGGTATGCAAATATTACTCATCTCCAAAGGCCCTCAAGGCTGCTCAAGGCCATCTAATCAGATTTATGCGAGGGTTGACGAGACGCTGCCTTTACCAGTTATTAACAACAATAGCAACAACAACAACAACAAAAACAACAACAACAATAATAATAAGAATAACAACAACAGAGAGTTAAACTAATTAAAGCGCTACTTGAATGCTAATGTATGCAAAGGGCTTTCAATGAGTCGACGCTTTGTGTGAAAGCGAAAATTATGCACAGGCGGCGCAAGGCAGGCACAGACACAGACACAGACACAGACGCACCGCACAAACTCAAATATAATTACATTTATTTATACATCAGCATTTGAATTGCGCAATAATAACCACCACCCCAGCACTACCGCACCACCACACTACCGCAACAACAACTACGGCAACAAGAATTGGAACAGGAACAGGAGCAAGTCATTTCCCAGCGGTGCGCTGTGGCAACAGTTGTTAGGTAAATATGAGTATCAGGAGGAGCAGAAGGAATTTGTGCCTTCCTTGACAACTTCTTGGGCAAATATGTTTTGCTGGCACAGGACGTGCTCATGCTCGAAAACTGGCCAATAAAGCAGACTAATAAATATGCTAGCTGTCGGCTGAGCGCCTTGAAAGGCGTAAAAACGCTTGGCCCGCAACATAAATCAATTTTTGCTTTCAGCCAACTTCTGCTTGAAGATGGAGGCAAAATCAGGCGTTGGCAGAATTTATAGCATACCTTGTGGCGCACATGTGGCAAGCAGCAGCACCAGTGGCAGCAGCACCAGCAGGAAGCAAAGTGCATGTCTACCACACACAGCCTCAAGTATGCTTCGCTCGAGGCAAGTGAATTAGAAATTCTGATGCAACAGAAAATTGAATAAATAATGCAGAGAGACTACTACAACAACTAGACAACAGGAACAACAATAATAGCAACAACAAGAACGACTTTTGGTAACTTACATGCGGATTCGATTTGAGATATTTCCAGTTCTCGTTCGTAGTATACCAGCCGGAACAAATGGGCAGAAACGAGAGCAGCGCCGGCGACAGCCAAACCATCAGCAACATGATGAACACTCGACGATGCGTCATTATGAGTGGATAGTCCAATGGTTGCACTATGGCATAGTACCTGCAAGAGTCAGCGTGTGGCATGTGGCGTGTTGCATGTGGCATGAGTGTGTGTCGCAGCATCAAAAGTTTTTAATGTTTTTTTAAGCGTAATTAAAGTGCAATTTTTGAGCAGATGGTGCAGACATATTTTAAAATATATCAATTTAAATTGCTTATAATTAAAATTTAAATGACCTTCTTTAAATAATTTTAATTAACGTTTCATATCCTTAAAGCTTCAGATAGTATATTAAATATATTTAATATTTTCTCAATATTTCGTCCTTTTCTGCTTTTATTAATTTATATATTTCAGATATTTTATATAAATATATTTTTATATATTTTCCCTAGGAAAATCTAATCATTTGTAGCAAATCTTTACTCCTTTCTTGTGAAATCTCTATAAGAAATTTCAGTTAATTCAGGTAAGAAACCCAAAGAACTTACCTGTCTACCGATATGCAACATAAATGCATAATACTGGCAGTGGAAAAGTAGACATCAAAACTGTTCCATACGTCGCACATGATCGATCCGAACATCCACCTGCCAGATATTTCGACGGAAGCATTAAATGTCATGGCACAGAGAGCAACCAGCATGTCGGCGACAGCCAGTGAAACCACAAAATAGTTGGTAATGATGCTGCAAATAATAGAGAGGCAGACAGAAGTAAGTAAAGGCAAAGAGAGTGGACGAGAAGGCTAAAATATTCGTAACATGACAGTGGAAATGGAATGCAGAAAAGTTGTAAAACTTTTACAAATTGAGTTGCGAGAAAATGCATCGTTTTATCATAAAAACTTTTCGACTTAATCACTACTAGCTCTGTTTTGGATGGCATGCAAAAAGTTTTGTACACATATTACGCATACGCCGCATATGACAGCCGTTTTCGTAAGTGGATTTTATGGCTTAATGAGTTAATTGATAATTGGCTTAACATCGCATCAACAGCACACAAAAATATCAACAAGCGCCGCATAATGCTCGATTCAATTATGAGCACAGGGCGTATGCGCAATGGCTAAAACTGATTTCAACTTTAATTTCCGAACTTAAAGCAAGAGGCAATTACATTTTCATATTTCATTTTACACTAGGCCAATGAACCAAGCCCGCCCATACGCCCACACACACACACACACACACACACACACACACACTTACACGCCCACAAACTTAATTACAACCCACAAGAAACAGCCGCAGATGGCAGAAGGCAGCAGGCAGAGTCAGGAACTGGCCAGATGGGAGGAAGGAAAGATAGGCAGATGGGCGGGCAGTTGTTGGTAAGCTTCAACTACCGCAAAAGTGCACAAGGCACAAGGCGAAATGCCGACATAAAGCCCTGAATGGTAAGTACAAGTTCAAACAGGAAAAAGTAATTATTCTACCGATTATTAAATACTCTAAAGAAAAGTAATTAAAATGTTTGTTTTTTTGGGTCGGTTTTGGTTTAAAATGAAAAAATCAATGACTAAAAATACAGATTTATATAAGGATATAGAAGGATGAACTGTATCATATATAGGATATCTATCAAACTGTGTAAGAAACTCTGAGCCTTTCATTTCAGTGATAGCTACTCGTTCTATAAAGATCCTATAAAGATATGATCCTTTTAATTTTCGGAATAAAAGATAATTATCCTAGAAAAATCAGTTCAAATTTTACTATATATCTATATACATCTATAAATATAGAGTCATCTACTATAAAGCAGAAATATTCCCTTGTCACATTCGGTGGCTATCATTCAAAGCGCCTCGTTAGGGTATTAAGAAGGCGTTGCTTTAAATCCGATTAAATTGTAAATTGTGAAACAGGTGCCGTGTGGCAGGGTTGAACGGACAGCGTCGATTCTGATAGGTGGCAAGTATAATTAGATTTATGAGTTGTCAGTATCAACATCGCAGCCATTTAATAGCTTCGGCTCGTCATACGACTAGTACAGCATCGCTTGAGGCCATACAGAAGAGAGAGAGAGCTACTTATACAAAAACAAATTTTATAATGAGTATTGGTGGTTAATTATTATGAACCGGAATGAAACAGGCTCTGAAACTCAATTAAAGCCTTTGAACTGAGAGTGCCTGAACTACATTTAACTTAAAATCAGCATACAAAGTGGCTCTTTTTTGTCTTGTGGCAAAGCTGCTTAAAAACTTGCTACTTTTGACCGAATTATAAAACAGTTTTAGACTGGTTCAAAACATTTGCTCGATGGTCCATTATAATGCTAAGCTTTTGGTATAAAACTCGTCTTTGCACCTTATAAGAGCGTATGTTTTGGCCACGTTGCAGCATTAGCAACTTTTAGGGAGTTGTGCCGTCATAATGTGGTCTACTTGTATGAAAGTTTAGTCAATTAATACTCGTAGTTCAGAGATTATGGCCAACGAAGCACACACGCACAACTGGCTAGTTCTCAGAGAGAAGGTTGGCTGGTTGCTGGCAAATGAATCCTGGTTTGCCTGGTTAAATGAGGCCCAAATTATCACATGGCTGTTTGGTTTATGTACACGAGTAATACCAGAAGTTTGGACGCACACCTGTGATTTGCCAGTGGCTTATACAAACACACACGAAGCAAAAAAGAGGCTTAAGTAGGAATGCATGTTAAGCATAATTAGGCTTAATTTGCCATAATGATTTAAACTGCGTAGCGAAGCAGAACAGTTGAAATGGGCCAGATAAAAATGCTACTCATATAACTGGCGGCAGCAGCAGCAGCAGCAGCAGTATTCATTCTCAGTCAGCTGCCCAAATTGCTCAGCTCCATAAGTTAAATGAGCCCCACAAATGTCAGGTGCTTTTGCCAGCAGCCCTTGCCCCAACTTTCTACCTGTCTCTCCGTCTGTCTGTCTGTCTACCTTTACTCTGCTCGCTGGCTGTTGCCAAGGCAACAGAAAACATTTTCTTTCGGCTGCTTTAAGAGTTTATTCCTTGACATTGAACGCCCCAGGCCTCCTGTCACGTGGGCGTGACCGCAAAGAGAGAGGCGGCGAGTGTGAGTGTGAGTGAGTGTATTTTATGGGTTGGTTAAATGCTAACAATGTAGTACAACACATGAATTTGCGCCTGAAACACGTACAAACAAAATTATGAAGAACTGCTACTAAGGTGACACCTAGTTCACCTGTATTTGTGTGTGTATATTTGACATATTTATATGGATGCTCGTAAATGAAATGCCAGGCAGCGGCTGGCTCTACCCTCTCTACACTCGGCCTACTGTGGCCTTTTTAAGGAGGCCACAATAATTTGATGTGCTCTGCTTATTAACATATTTGGATGTAATTACGCACGTTTCTGACATTTGACAGTGGCCCGCATAAAAGCCAAAAAAAAAAGAGAAAAAAACCAATGAGAGTCAAACAAATTAAAGAGCCACACCTTAAATACAACGAGCAGCTACCAATTGCTTACCTTTTGGGGCTCAGGAGGTGCCATGGCGATAATTTCCTTGGCACGCAAATTGGCTAAAATATGATAAATGATGACAAACGAATGGGCGCAAAGGCGCACAGGATTAAAACGCCTGCGGCCAAAAGGCGCAAACCCTTCCCCAACAAATTTCAATACAATGGCCAGGTTATGTCCTTGACAGCCCCGCTGACAATGGTCTATTGTGACTAACAATTCAATAAAAAAAAAGGACAATACGGAAAGGATCTGGACTCCAACTGTTTCAAGATCCATTATACTAAAGAAAAATTAACCGATTTTTTTTTTACAATTTTCTACTGTTTTCGAAGGGTAAGTTTTCAAAGAAACATATATACATATCTGTTTTTTAATGGCTAAAATTTGCCTCACATATTCTGGTCTAAATTGTTGAAAAACTTGGCTTATTCAACTAGAAACTCACAATTTATTTTGATATAAATCAGCTTTTAGCACCACTCCTAACTATTTATATACAATTTTCTAGATAAACTTCATATTTCTAATAAATAAGAAATAATTTAAGTTTGTCTTTAAGCTTTTTAATTAATAAAGAACAAGTTTTCTAATGAATTTTTATGAAATCTTTAACCAATCTGAATTTTGGTTCTTACTGAACTTTTTCGGTTTCTAAAGAAGATATAAACTTTGAGATTTGTTGGCTTCATTCAGATTAAAACAAAGAAATATTGCTGCATACAACATACTCGTGCTTTATGACTGATTGTTCCTCAGCTTATTGTTATCTGATCCGGTTTTGACACATGTAACTGTGCAGCTGAGTAACTGGCTGGGATTAGACAGGGTACAAGTGGGCATATCGACTTTGCTCAGTGTTTTGATCAAGCTTGATTGTTACTGTCATGTCTCAACTGCTTGGCGCATTTATACTCATATTACCAGCCACAGGATATGTAGAAAAAGACAGAGAATTGAGTAACTGGAGCTATTCTTTTGCTTGTTGTTTCGTGTGATGGAATGGATGTATAGACGAGAGAAACTCACCGCAATTTCCTGTGGCGCATAACGGACACAATTACCAGCATGTTGCCCAGGATGGCGGCTAGTATGATGAAACCAATAATGAAACACTTGACGATGACAAATGTCAAATGGGCGCTGCCAGTTTCGGCAGCGTCGGCGGCAGTGCTGCCATTGTCCTGTGCCTGGCCAGAGCCGATAATATCGTCCAAAGGAATTGAGCTACTGCCGCTGCTGCTGCCGATGCCGCTGCCGACGCCCTCGTCTGCATCGATAAGCCCATCGGCAACGAAACTTAAATAAGTCGAATGTGACGCCGGTGCCGACGCCGCTGCCGATGCCGCTGCCGACACTGACGCTGACGCCTCCAGGAGCAGTGGCATGTATATGGGCGGTGACTTTGCCCTTGCCCCGCCCTCCATCTCAAACATAGTCGTTGCTGTTGTTGTTAGTCTGCGCAGAAGGGTCATACTGTTGGTCAAATATAGTAGTTGCTGGTGTAGCCGTTGAATGTTGCTGTTGCTGTTGCTGTTGAATGTTGCTGTTGCTGTCGTGTATCGTGCTGTAGCCAAAGTTAGTCCTTGAAGCGAATGCAATTATTGGTTTGCCACTCGCCGCTGAGCACCAGTCGTGCTCGAACTCCCAGTAGTTGCCCTATAGCACACACTAAAAAGCTCATGCTGATGATAATTGTCATTTGTTGTCGTTGTCGTTGTAGTTGCTGTTGTAGTTGTTGTTGTTGTTGTTGTTACTGGCCTCCATTTGTAGCCAACTCTGCAATTGAAAAACGAAACGAAAACGAGAATGAAAATAAACGATTTATTAGCGCTCATATTTCATTTTACTGCCGCATTCAAAATCCACTCAATTCAGTTCGATTTGTATCAATTTAGTAGTATTATTTTCCTCCTCCGTTTTTTTTTTTTTTTGTTGTTGTGCCAGTTTAATGAAGCACAACGTGCCAACCATTTGTCTAACAATCTCCCTCCGGGAACAATGCCACAATTTGTAGTACATGCAAATGTAAACCAGACCATAAACACCTTGAGCCTTTGATGGCTTGAGCGAGTATTATAGAAATTGTTTAACCTCAGGCAGTGGGCTACCCGCTACCTGCTACCCAAAATTTCAACACAAAAACAAATACTCGTACAACCAGAAGCTTTGGCTGAGCCTTTGGCTGGCAACTGCCAATAAAATGGTTACACTCAAAGAAAAACAGGGCTATTTCATTGTATACCAAAGTTCAATATTTATATCACTAAATTGGTAACAATTCATTAACATTTCTGCAAATTTTCCAGCAGAAGTTCCTTCTTTATGGATTATATTGCTTATATAGAGGGAAGTTATGAGTAGCAGCTGGATTAGTGTAAAAAAATCGAGCCTTCTTCTCTCGGTGTTTACTCCTCGAACAAACTAACTAAAAGTAATTTATTTTGCGCAACTTTCGACTTTGTTTGGGGGTGTTGTAATTGCTTTTTCTCTGAGTGTATCTACCTACACAAAGCGCTCGTTTTCAAGTTGCCCACGCTGCCTCTGGGGCGTGGCCAAGCGCCTAACGTAATCCCACTCAACTCAATTGGTTTAATTTGCCATAAATAGCGCCAATGTGTCTGCTGTAAGCGAAATTTCAGTTGGCGCCAAGCGAACGCGACAAAATTCGCTTCCTTCCGTTTACCGACAGCTGTTGCCTGTCAATATTTCATCCTTATCCTTATCCCTAGTCTTAGTCTTATTCTTATCCTTATTCTTATCCTTATCCTTATCATTAGTAAATGTCAACTTTCAAATTATTTGCGTACTTCTAACGAAACTCTCGAGCTCTCGAATATAATATAGAAGTGTCCAATTGCTCTGGGCGAAATATAGCTATTTACACGAGTATAGATGAGTGTGTGTTGTCTTTGATTTGCTTCCGGTTAAACAAACATTTGTGGCTTTGACTCGTAAGTAAGTCTCTCAGTCTCCCAGTCTCCCCGTCGTCCCGTCTCCCCGTCTTCCCGTCTCTCATGTGGAGCAAACACTGTAGAAACTTGTATGAAAAGCCGTTGGGACTGTGTTGTTGTGGCTATACCTTTAGGTAAATGAATTTCGTGTCGTCACGCACACAGCGGCTCATAGACCCAGAAGAGCAGCAGAAAAAAAAAAAAAAACGCGAGCACGCTTTTCATTTTCCCATTTCCACAGCCGAACTGAACTTTAAATCAATAATAAAGGCAAAAAAAAAGGAAAATAAAGAAAAGAATAGAGAGAAAAAAATCTTGAAATATGTCAGGCTGTGCTCTGTTGCCTTGCCAAGTGCTTTTGTCAAACGCATTGACAATGCTTCAGGACAACAAGAAC
This sequence comes from Drosophila repletoides, assembly GCA_018150835.1. Taxonomy (NCBI): domain Eukaryota; kingdom Metazoa; phylum Arthropoda; class Insecta; order Diptera; family Drosophilidae; genus Drosophila; species Drosophila repletoides. The sequence continues at coordinate 7,800,113 of JAECWQ010000100.1, forward strand.
AACAACAACAACAGCGGCAAGAACAAAATAGCTGCAGCTGCCTCAGAAGTGCCCAGCGGCTTCAGCAGGACGAACGACATGAAGTGAAGTGCCAAGAGGCAGGAGGCGTGGAATATGTATGAAGTCGATTGAGATTTGTGGCTCGTCTGCTATGCTGTTTACTGGCACAATACATCAATGCTCCAGGTAAGGACATTTCCCACCACAAGCGGTGGGTGGAGCAGCCGCCCTACCCAATCCAGCTTCAGCTCCAGTCCAGTCCAGAGATTTTTGCCCGACTTGCGCGCTTTCTTCACGCTTTTCTTTTGCTTTCTTTTCGACTTTTATTTGTTGTTAAAGTATCTGGGATTTGGCTGCGCTTGTTTGCTTTAGGGATTCATTCATTCTATCAGAAAAGGTCGTTGCACAATGGCATAAATTTGAATACTTGAGTTTTATATACATATTATTATTTATTCTTAACAGCAGAAACTAATATGCCAGCAGAATTCAAGCTAAATTTCTATGTAGAAAAAAGGCTATTTATCTAGCTGACTGCCAATTAAAAGATACAGATATTTCAATCATTTCGATTTGAGAGTCTTCTTTTTCAGTTCAAGGCTCGGCTTGGAATAGAGAAAGATACAAAACATTGAGGTAAACCTTTTTAAAATAATTAAATAAAATATTTTGATATCTAGCATAAATATCCAAGGATATATGAACATTTATTAGCCAGCAAAAAGTTTATGTTTTGGCCCACTGTACATTGTATATTGGCTGCGGCTTATGAGCTGGTGGGTCAGTGGGTCGTTCACACGAAGCTTCTTTCGTATTGTGACGGGCTGTGATTCATTTCATTCCGGACTCCGATTCGACCATTGTTGAGGTGCAATGGAGAATGATTCGCTGGCTGGCTGAATGGCTGGATGGCTGGCTGGCTGGCTGACTGACTGTCTGGCAGAGTGGCTACCTGCGTCACGGGCGTTGTATATTCTTTTTCTTGTTGGCTTATAAGTTATTTATTCGTACTTATTCTTGCTTATTTGAATTTGCCAGTGTTTATTTACAGCTGAGCATTGGCTTCGGCCAAGAGACAGCTATTTGCTTTGGATAATAGAAGCTATACCTAAGCATACTTCTCCTCTATACACTCCACTACGCTCCCAACACTCAACAACAACTAAAGCAATTTGCTTCGTATTAAAACACCAAATGGTTGTTCTGTGTTAGTTGGTTGTTGTTTTGTGGACTAAGGTCAGTTGTTATTGGGCTTTAATTACTTTCTTGGGCGATTCGTGGAACACTTTTGCCTTCCGCTTTTTTCTTACGTTTTTAATTAATTTTTTTATTTATGCAGGCAAATGGAATTTTGGAGCGATTCTTTCCTTATGCTAATTGATTTGTCTCTCAAAAGTTGGTACTAAGCTTGAATAGCGCTTTAACAAAGTACTCGTAGAACGATCAGCTTGGGTCATTTATAACCGAAGTATTAATGCGTCGCACAGCTACCAAGGACATGGACACATAAATATTGCTTGGGTCTTCTTAGTCCTTAGTCCTTAGTCCTTAGTCCTTAGTCCAGATGTGAATTAATTGAGTGCTAAAAGTGCCAAAGACAAAGCGAAAAATATACTTGTGCTCACGATAAAAGGGCCAAACAGAAGGAAGAAGGACAAGTGAAATCAAGCGAACATTTTTGCTCAACAGACAGACAGACAGTCAGACAGACAGAGAGACAGTCACACAGAGAGCAGCAGCAAATCGACGCAAAAGCGTAAACAAATCGAATGCCAACGAATCGAAACTAATTGGGCGCCTAAAAATATGCAAAGATAAAGCGGCTGCGGTCAGCCGCAACACTGAATAAACCGAATGGAAGGAACATGGAAGGAACGAAACGCAGAGAAAAAACAAAGAATAATTTGCTTTATGGCAACAATTTGATAAATCAAATAAGGGAAAAGAAACAAGAAACCAGCAAACTTTGAGCTGGCCAACATCAAACACGAATATGTTTCTCTGTGTGGGTGTTGGGGGTCTGTATGTGTGTGTGTGTGTGTTAGTGTGTGAGTGACCTTGCCAGTGCTGTGGATTGTATCAAGCAATCAGCTGGCAGTGCGGAAGTAGCAGTTCAATTATTCATCTACCCACTATTTCCCTTTGCCTTTGCCTTCACTTGATTATGACGAAGAGCATGCGGTATGCGGCATGCGGCATGGGGCATGCGGCATGCAACACTAAGCCACAAAAATAATAATAAAAATGACCCACACGCACACAGGCAAACATACATTATGTAAGTGTGTAGTCGTATATTGAGTTGGCCATCTCCTTGGCCTCGAGCATTTACATTTTAAATTGCAGCTAGACGTGTATTTGCACTGCCTGTAAAATGGCCTCAAAAACGCGCTCTAAATTTCTGAATAGCATTTTTTGTACACAATTTGAATTTAGTTTGCATAACTCACGCACACACACACACATTTAATATATATATATATATATATATATATATATAAATATATACAAGCACAAATATACTCGTAGCATGAGAGCAGAGCAGAGCAGAAAGAGAGAATTTTCATGGCTTGCATTTTTGCGGCTTTTCAGTTTTACATGGCTGGTGACGGCCAACAAAAACCACTGCCATGGTTGAAACTGTGTTTACCATTGTGTGGATGGTAGCAGCAGAGAGAGAGAGAGAGAGAGAGAGAGGAGGACGCGGAAACTTCTTGCATAATTTAAACAATATCTGTTGGTTTGAATTTATCCGAAAATAGTCAGGCATACCATGAAACTATAAAAGTTTCAGTTATAAATGCAAATATTTAAGGTCAAAGGCCAGTGGTTTTTTGGCTTTCTCTCTTTTTGTATGTAAGCTGACCTGCAATTGTCAGTTACTACGATTATTAATTAAATATTCTTTTGTGTGCTAATAATTTAATTAAATGCGACTAGGGGCATGCTGGCTGCCGTTAAAATAGTCAACGAAAATAAAGCTTTTGAGCGGCATTAAAAAAGTTAATAGAAACTTTTTGCTCAGAATGTAAACAAGACTAAAAACTTGAAGCAGTTTTCAAGTCAGTTAAGCTCCTTCCGCAGTAACATTACGAGCCAAGCTTTCGGCTTAGCAGCCAAAGATGTTTATGGAGCAACGACGAAAAGTTGTCAGCAACTTGCAAACAAATTCGATTCGATGCGATGCGATGCGATGCGATTCGATTCCTTTTATACTCTTACCAACTGTGACATTTGAACTTGACTCGCTTGAGCGAGCACACGTGTCGTTGCCTAACAAGCAATTTCGATAATTCGAACAGGTTTATGCATGCTTTCATTCACGTCCGAAACCTTTGAATTAAATGCCAAAATTAAGAGAAAGAAATTGTCTTACAAGAACCTTGTTTAAGCCACCTAAAAACTTATATGCAAATAAAAGCTGTAACATAATTTGAATTTGCACAAAGTTGACATGTAGACAGGTGTTTGAGTTTGTCTTTCAACTTCAGCATGGCGCGCGCCTCAGCAATTTTTAATTAATTTCAGCTGTTACTCGTTTACTCTGATATTTTTTTTTTATACACCAACTGTTTCAGCCATAGAGTTGGGAGCGAATTCAAAAAATTTGCTCTTGCATAAAAGAGGATTTTCCGGCGCATAACGTGTGAAAAGCAACAAAAAAAAAAACAGGAAAAATAAAAAAAAAATTTCATATATATAAAGCCAAGAAACCTTAATAAAGGTTTCATTTTGTACGCTGTGTCGTATCTTTAAAATAAAAGGCGAGCGGCCATCTGTGATATTACGTATACGCCGCGTTGCTGTTGACTTTTTGCATTGCATACTTTTAAGCGCTGCCGCTGCTGCTGCTGCTGCTGCTATGCAAACTGTTGAATATTTCAGAATATTTACATGTGTTTGTTTTTTGTTGTTGTTGTTGTTGTGAAGTGTGTGGTCACACTGGACAGTGGACACAGTGTATACATAAACCTCAAGGCAATAATGCTCCTGCTGTTGTTGTTGCTGTTTTCTTATATGATTTGTATTGTAAATGCCATAATTTATTTGCGAACAGTGAAAGTGCAATGCAATCGCTGCAGAATGCAGCTCGACACATGTGTTGTTGTTGTTTTCTGTGTGTGTGTGTGTGTGTGATTGTTGCTTTTTGGTATGCAAATATTTGCCATTGTTTTAATTTTGTTTTTGTTCATTTTGTTGTGCGCCAAAGGGACGGAACGGATACTGTCGGACAGTGTTGATTCTATTATTTCTGTAAGCATTTGTGGCTTGTGTAGTCGTGCTACAACAACTATGACTACTAAAAATTTACGCACGCACAGCGCTTCAGCTTCAGCTTCATTAAAATAAATTTAGAACACAGGAAATTACTTAGAAAATATGCAGAAAAAGTCAAACATGGGGAAATGATGATGTTGACAATGCCAAAAATAACGAGCAAAACGTGTCCTTAACGCTTTAATTGATATACAAGGTGATGCGTTGTGGGCGCCACACAAAATATTTAGCATATTTTGTTGACAAATTATTTGGGAGAAGGTCTAAGAATGCCAAAAGCCACGCACAACTGTGTTGTGTTCTGCTTCGTGTGGGTCTCTGTGGCTGTGTGTGTGTGTTTGTGTGTGGTTGTATAAGCGGGTATCAGACATATAGCCACAAGGGCAACCACAAAAAAATAAAGAGAAAAAAAAAAAAAAAGAATAGCAGCTGCTACTGAGCAGCTTGCCCTACTCATGTGTCTGCCGCACTGCGTCTGCCTTCCGCATGATTTTGTATTTTAAATTATTTCCGAGTGCAGCAATGGTAATGGGCAACATAGGCAGACACACATACACACACACAGACACAGACAGGAATATATTTTAATATTTATGTACATATTCGTACTTCAAAAGCCGCTGGCATTTAATGTGAATGCAAAAGAGTCGGTATGTAGTAGAGGCGAGCGCGGAGCGCAGAGAGCATTTTTGTTTTAAATGCCATGCTAACAATAGAAAAGAAGCATCCTTATCAAGGACACAAACAATTGCATGGTGGAATAGCTCGCTAAAAACAAGAGAAGAACAAGCAGGGCTGCATAGTGTAGTGAGGGGCACCGGTTCTGGTTCAGGTTCTCGTTCTTGTTCTTGTTGTTATTATGTGGGCGGTTCTTCTGGTAATGGCATAGCAAAAACTGTTCCCAGCACAGGAAAGTACTTTCCTCAATTGTTGTTACTTTTGTGCTGATTGTGTGTGTGTGTGTGTGTGTGTGTGTTGGTTGAGGAAGCCGCTCTTAGCACGAGTGGTTGGGTTTGCTGCTGATGCTGCAGACTGACTGCCAACTGACTGCAACCTGTGCCTTGCCACGTGGCCCTTGGATGTCGGGATGTGGGGCTGCGGTGTGTGCTGTGGGTTGGCGCCTATCAGCAACCACATACTCGTACACCTTGTGGCTTTTGTTTTTTGTACAAGACCACGACCTTGAGTGACGGCGGCGCTGCTTAGACAGTCTGATGCTGCTGCTGATTGCAGTCGCCCCAAAGTATGCAATACAAATACGAACTTTTCCCAGCACACAAAGAGACACAGAGAGAGCGAGCGAGAGAGTGAAAAGTATGCAGAGCTTCATTAGCGTTAATTGATTGCATGGCCCCAAAGAAGTAGAAAGTAGAAAGTAAAAAGCGACACAACAAAGTTCCAGCGACGACATTGACAAACGAAGCGCAAAATTGTAGACAGCCCTTAGGGCGTGGCGAGGGCGCGCTGACAAACTTAGCTTAGCAGCAGCTCCAGCAGATCCAGCAGCTCCAGTTACTCAGTTGCAGTTGAACCATCAAACAAAACCCCAAAAACCATCATTATCATGAAATCACGTATACGACACGACGACGGTCGGTCTGGATGGCGTTCGAGTCAATCACCTAAGTCGATGACTTTGGCCTTTTCATGCCAGGGACGACCTTCGCTTGCGATTGAAATTGACATTGTTCCTGCGACGGTCACAAGGAATGTCAATTGCCATTTGCATTGCACACAAACAAATAAACGTTTGTGTGTGTGTGTGATGCCCCAAAAAGTATGCTATGCTCCGTATCGTTTCGTGACTTGACTCGACTAGAGGGAGTCTTGTTCTTGCCTTTGTTTTCCCTTCTTCGTCCTTTTATTCCTTCTCTCTTGCAACGGCTTTTTATGGCATCTGCGAAACGCACCCCAAAGTACACTCGAGTGTGTGTGTGTGTGTGTGTGTGTGGTGCGCGGGCAAATTTTATGGCATTTTGATGCTTAATATGACTACAATTTAGTACTTATTTTATTTACCTATATACACTGATGTACTCAGAGTGTATGGAAGTGTATATGAATGTCTGATTGCGAGCTGCCCCCGCTTCACCCTCTCTGTCTCTTCCTGCCTTTTTTTTGTGTAGCTCGATGAGCTTACTTTTACTTCCGTTTTCCGTTTTCTTCATTCCTTCCATTAGCAGCAATTACGTATTTTTCAGAGAATAGAATCTGATTATGCGAGTTTTGCATGAATAAATATTTAATTTTCAATTTCAAGCCATTGGCAACTGAAGCAGCTGCTTAAACTCGAAATATGCTCGGCTTATGCTCCCACACATAAAACACATTATCAAATTATGTATGTGCACATTTTTTTAGAACAGACTGTTTCGTTTTTATGGTCAGTCCCACGCATTCCGGTAGTAAATAACAAATTTAATAGGCCCCAAATTGTGGACTGGTTAAAAATGCAGGCAAACCCAAATTGGGCATATTAAATATGAAAGGGCACATAGAGTATTGGTTAGCATATTTTAAACATTTTATAACAGATTCGAACTTTTATTAAACAGTTAAGTATTTGATTAAATTGCCTAATATCTCTAGCCTTCACTTTAAGAAAAACAATAAAAAGATAAGGTATTTCAGAGGTTTGAATAAAGAATATTTTTCTATTGAAAATATTACATTATATTTTATAATAATTTATGAAATTTACCTAATATTTATAGCTTTAACTATAATGAATAAGTTTCGAAGACTACTACTCAATACCTGAGCTTAAGAAAACATCGAAGTCTCACGAATTTTCACGGAATTTCCACTACTTTTCCAGTTCAACTCAGTATTATTTAAGCCAGAACTTTTCTCTTTATATAAACACATTAAATTGCAATATGAATAAACTTTTCGAATAACTAAATATGTGTTAAATGAAGTGCATTTTCCTTGTACTGTGTCCTTTCGAGTGCTTTATTCAGGGCTGTAAGCACATGCAATGCATTTAAATCCATATCCTAAAGAGAGTGCTGATTCCTTTGCATTAAATTGTGATAAGTTTATACATATATATATATATATATATATACATATTATATATATTTTCCTTTGTAGCTGCTACAACAGTATTAAACTTTATTCCGTTTTGTTTTATTCAGCTTGCAATCTAAATTTAAATTTAATAAGTAATACTCTTTCCACTCCAACTCGACACGAGTGAAAATCTAATTTGATTCTCGCATCTATTGTCCACGCGCTGAGAAGCAATTTGAAGTTTCGATAAATCGCATTCATTGTCCTGTATCCTGGAAGCTACCCTTTTCACGGCCCTTATGAAATATGTAGCAGACAAATATGGAATCCCATATTGAATGCTCATATATGGCGCACAATTTAACTTTTATTGGTGCTGTGTATATTCTGTATAATGCGATTTTCTCTCCGATTGTCAGCAAAGGTCATGCCCAACTAAAAGCCCGCACCCCTTCGCTCCCTTCCCTCTATTCTCGCTCACTTTAAAGACCTTACAAGGTCTGGCAAGCATATTTGAGCTGAGACAGAGCAGCGTTTTGTACAAAATACTGACTTATATTTGTTATTTGTCTGACAGGCGATGGGCGATGGGCGATGGAAAAGGCAAGCAGAAAACCAAGTGAAAGAAACGAAAAATCACAAAAATTCAAGCTGACAAGAAACAATATACGTCTACACACACACACACACACACTAACACATACATACTCGTACAAGTAACCCACACAACCCGTCGAGCTGATGGCTTTTGTTTGATATTCGATTTGTGGTCTATATTTCCTGCTACCCAAACAAAGCAGACTCAAAAATAATATTGAGCTGTAGCAACTGCAGAAACGCGCCAAAAAAGATGGCTGGGAGAAACGTGTGCAAGAGGCTAAAACAAAATAATAAAAAAAAAAACAAAAGAAAGTTGGATGAGTGGCAGAAAGAACTCTCATAAAGCGCCATGTGCAACCAAAGTGATTAAATTAATATTGGAAAAATGTGAAACTGGCCAAAAGCAGCTCAATGGAGCTCAGCGCCCCTTAAGAAGCAGCGCACGCAGCGCTTATAAAATGGCTGCTGCACACGCGCCGCACACACAAACACACACACACAATCAGTGTATTAAAGTATCTAAGTGTGTGTGTGTGTGTGTGTGTGGCTGTTAGAGGTTTGCGTGTGTGAGCGCCCGCAGCTTCGGCCACGCATCATAACATGTCAATATACTTTAACTCCCAACGCCATTAAAGTCAAATGCTCCACGGGGAATTTAGAACGCAACGGTTGCTGAGGTAGCCATGCAAACCAACGGTCCAATCTACAACTACTACTTTATATACCCTATACAATTAAAAATAGGGTAGGGTATGAAGCACGTCAAATATCGCATATCAAATACACCCTTTTTAATGCACTTCCTGTAAAGCTATCAATGCAAGTAAAAAAGTAGATATTGCTATAGTGAGAGATTGAAGGTACTGTAAAAATTTGAATGTAAAAAAATAGAGCTATAAACAACTCCCTGACTAGAATCTAAGCTGAGATATGCTACAGATGATTTCAAATTCTATGAAGATTATAAAAATATTTCAAATATTTTACTTCTTTTATTTATATTTATTTAAATCCGCGAAAAGAAAATCCAAGAATAAGGCAAGTAGAATAGAAAAGATGTAAAGAAATAAAAAATAATTGGGAAGACCTAAAGAGAACATAAATAAAGGGAATGGAGCAAGCACCGAGTGTTGATAGAGAGAAGAAGTGGGAGAGAAATGTATAGATATTTGACCAAGCGATGCTTTTATATTTCCTTTATTTAATTTTGATGTATTTATTTAATGTTGTGGATTAAAAGACAATACAAGTAAAATATTCCAATTCTTTCAAATTTTATTTAAATAAATTATGTGAACTAATAAGAGCGCCAGGCATCTTTAGAACTTTTTAACAATTTCATTATAATATAAATCATTAATTCAGGCATGTTGCAGTATTCTCCTCAGAATTAGCAATTAATTATTAATTTTGGCTCCAAATGGATATTTTAATCAAATTAAAAGGGATAGTAAATATTATAAACAAAATTAATTGGGCAGCTTTGCTTACTTTTAGAGTATTACTTAAAAGTTATCACTACAAAAGATGCCACGGTGCTATGCCAGCAGGGTATTTACAGGGTATTTGATTGTTGAACATAATCTGCTTGTTTTGTTTTGAATTTTTTGGGTGCACGGCACATTGAAATCACATAATGGCAACAGCAGCCGAAGCAGCCGGAGCAACCAGAGCAGCCAAAGGAAAAACAAGGTTAGGAAAGTGTGAAAAAAAAGAGGAGCAAATATTGAAAATCGAATTTCCCAGCGTCGTTCAGTTCGCTGAGCTAAGAATCCTGGCAGCTGCCATCAGACATGCCATCATTTTGATGGTGTATTAAAGCTTTTGTTTGTATTTACATATATGCAGGTGGGTGACATTTGTTTATTTCTACATATTTGTTCTTGTATTTGTATTCAATCAGCGTCAAGCGAGGCGCCAAAACAATAAAAAAACACACTCTCTCTCACACACACACAACAGAATCAAAAGAATAAAAAGTAAAAATAAAATGGACAAACGATTTAACAACAAAAGCCAAAAGCTGAGCAGAGCATGTGAAACGTGAAGGAAATCAAATAAAATAAAATAAAATAATGGCAGCGAGTTGTAGCGATTTCATTTATACGTGTGCTGGGGTGTGTGTGTGTGTATACATATATAAGCGAGTCAGTATGTGTGTGATGTCAGCCGTCATTTGAGTTGCCATTTGTCAATGTAGCAAGGTAATGGCAACCTTTCAATTTAATGGTGTTGATGCCTTGCTGGGAAATATGACATAGAAATTTCAGCACCAACAACAACAACAACAACAACACAACTCACACCTTCCTCCTCTCCCTCCCCCTCAGCCCGCTCACACCTGCTCTGCCCAATCTCTCATCCTCATCAGTCGAACTAATGAACTCAATTTCTGTTGGCTGACAACTATAAGTGTGGGCTTATTACCTAATGGGTGTTATTTTGACTATTGATGTGCAGCTAAAGCTGATTACAATGTCATCAGTATCACATATGAATATATATATATATATATACGAGTTTTCATACACTGCAAAAGCAGCAGTGATAACGTATTGATGCAAAGCTCTGGTTTGGGTATTCCTCTTAGACTGGGTTCCACTGCAAGGAATGAGGATTACTATTGGAATCCGCCATAAATTAAGCAACAGAAAAAGATAAGCTGAAATTAATCTAGTTTATGGAATGTGTAGAATATATTGTAAAGCATCTTTAATCTTCTCTTTAATCTTTAATCACTCTCAGAAGATAAAATGTGTATGCCAGAGCTACCACAGTCAAACTAACAAGCCTAAGCCAGGGCTACCCCAGGCATTCCAGCTCTACAAAGCAGAGTATCTAGTCATGGCTACCTGAACTCTTCTAGGGCTTCCCACGGGAAAGGAGGGCTCACCTAGAGTGGCTAAAAATTGTTAGAATAAATTAAAATAATTCTGTTAAAACTTTTAAACTTTGTTTCAAAACAAAATGTTACAGATATTGTAAAAAACCAACTGGGACTTCTCGACGAGTCTGTTCAAAACTCGTTAATTTTTCTCCGAGTGTGACGAGTCAATAGACGACGCTGTGAAAGATGCCATAAAACTATCTAACTATAATATTGCTCGCAATAATGATGGAAATAAATAACTGTCTGGGACAAGGGTTGCTTGCACATGTCCTAGACCTGTTCGTGAGCAACATGTCGTGTCGGCCTAGAAAGGCTAAAGCCCTGATACCTACCAATGTTCCATTTGCTCGTTAAGTTCATCGCAGTGTCCGTAATGAAGCTATAATTAGATAAGCGCAGCAGCAGCATCAGTCAGTCACTCAGTCAGCCAGTCAGTCAGTCAGTCTGCCAGTCAGTCAGTCAGTCAGCCAGTCAGTCTGGCAAATAAGCAGCTAGCCAGCTGCTGCCTACAATGCGAAGCGTTATCTCTGGGATCTATCTGCACATCAACAGGCACTGCCACAGACAGTGGCGTCCACATGGCCTTAATCTCTTGGATAATTTAAAATATATTTATAAACTAAAACTCTCTACGATGGATGAAATAGTTTCCCCATAAATCCGGCTAGCAGCCATAATATAACCTGGTTTTAAACTTGAAATTAAACCAAAATAAAAGTGCTGAAAACCCAATAGCCTCGATGCTTGAAGGTCTCAGCTGGGTTCGAATCCGCAAATCAAAGCTTTGCAATCATTTTTGATAGCTTTGCCATGAGTCTAATCTAATAATTTTTACAGCTAGGGCATAAAAAACAAAGCGAAAGCCCCTTTGAAAATACGCCACTGATTACAGGGCACGCGAGCTGTTAGCCAGGTTAGCGGTGTGTGTGTGTGTGTGTGGGTGAGTGTGTGTGTGTGTGTATCTCTTAGATACAGAAAACGAGCTGGCGCTGTAGCTGCCGCTGTCGCTGTTTCTGTCGTCGCTGGCATTGTATTTTTAGCCAAGTGAAGCGAAGCCAGGAGCGAGTAGCGAAGAGTAGCAAGAAAAACAACAACAAAAACAAAAAGGTGCAGCAAATGTAACAAACGTTTGACTAACCAAATTCCAACAGACAAGCATTGGGTGCCATTCTGGCCATTAGGAGCCATAGGACATGAACACCCATGGAGGTATACTACTACAATGGGCTCGTATATCGCCTTTGCCTTTGCCTTTGCCTCTGCCTCTGCCTCTGCCTCTGCCTTGCTTCGTTTGTTGCTCTGTTGTTTGTAGCACTGTCTGTTTATCAGTCGGTCGGTTCTTTTGTCAGTTCGTTTATTTGACATTAAGCGTGTCTATGTGGCTCTGTGCAAGAGTATTTTTGTGTGTTTAGAGCTGTGTGTGTGTGTGTGTGTCTATTTGGAATGCAAAGTGAAATGTCAGAACTGGACAACAATGCGTATACGTTATGTGAAATGAGTTTTGATGCCACTTAAGTAGATAAAGTTACATTGAAGTCGATTAACTTCCAAGCATGTGAGCTGTGAGCTGTGAGCTGTGAGCCGCTTGTCAGTTGTCTAATTAAAATGAAAACGAGTCGTTGACTAATTAGTCAAAATATGCGTAAGATTTAATGAGACGTTACTATTAATAGTTAAATTATTGGTGCCTAATATTAATTGTTGCCAAGTTCTTGACCTAGTTAACAAACGGATAAGGGCTGCCAGTAATAATTATATTTTTACGTAAGTTTCGCTGCACACAAGCTGAACTTTTTGATGATTTATTTTTTGAACTCTCTTCTTCATAATTGCAAAGCAATGTTTGAACTTAATTTCACACAATTATCCATCCCTCTGTGTGTGTATGTATGTGTGTGTATAGAAGCTGACCTTAGACAAGCTTGTTATCCATGGCACATTTTGTGTGCTCGACTCGACTATCAATCAAAACAGTAGAAGAATCATCCGCATCCTCTGCCTTTCAGCTGCCTCCTGCTGCAGCTGCTGCATTGCCCCAGCCAAGGCTAATTCAGTTATGGCCCTTTTCACTGACCCTGGCACTTGCAGTCCGTGGAGAACACTTCACAGTGTAAGTCCACAGAGAAACGACAGCTTTAAATTGCCATCGTATTTGTGTTTTGCTGCTAATAGGTTTGTTAGCCGCTTTCTCTGGCATCTTGTGGCCAATTAAAGGCTGAGCAGAAAAACAGCAGCAACTAAATGCTCGATACAATGAAAATCAAATCAGATACTAACTAAGACAGCTTTTCTGCTCGGTTTGGACCAGGCCATCAATCAGCCAATCACTTAATTAACTGCTTCAAAGCAACAACTTAAACAAACGCTGCCAACTTTCTCGGTTTCCGTTTTATTTGTTGTTTTTTTGGGGGTTTTTTTTTTTGTGGAATTGTTTGCGCCGTTTTTGTGGAATCGATTGAAAAAGTTGAGAAAGTAAGCTAAACAGAACTAACAGTTCAACCTTTTGACTTACCCATATATATTTGGCAATCAATTTGGCAGGGAGAAGCGCTTTAAATACGTATAATTAAGTGCTATTGAGGCGCCTGTTTGTATGCAACGCCAAACCGAAAACTTTTCAACAATCTACGAAAATTTAACCTAACAAAATATTATTGCATATTCGGCTTGTAAATCATTGGAAAGTTTATACTTTATACGGAAAACACAGAGCGATTTAGGTCGAATCGAGCCCCAGGTTGTTTTCATAAAATTTGATTTTGGATTCGAGTGGGCGCCGACAGGTGGACCAGCATTTTGTGTGGGCAACCAAAGTTAAGTAATATTCAAATTATGACCACAGTTTCAACTTGTACTATGTGTGTGTGTGTGTGTTTGTTTGTGTGTGTGTTTGGCTAAGCGGATTCGCCCTAAGGCTATTAACTTTTTTTTGGTTGTTATCACAACTTTCTTTTGACATATTCCAAGTGGACCAAAAATGGTAAATTACATTAAACCTTGGCTCATACAGAGGGCTTCTCTTCTTGGCAGCATGCAAAAAATAAATTGATCTGAAGTACGTGACACTTGGCTACTTAATTAAAATGGAATACGCTAATGGAAAACTCGCTCTCTTATAAGTACACCAACACACACAGGCAGCTGCAATCGGGCAATCGGGCAATCAGGTGTGAGAGGACGCACAGTCCAGTTCAGCTGAATAGCATCGCTGAGTAAGTAATTCTTTGTGAAAGGTCACAAAATAAAATAAAAGATTACATTTTGTCTGTGGCATATTCGAAGAGGAATTTTGCTATGCTAAGAGAAAAATAATTTATTATCTGCCTTGAACTTTCAACAGCCTTTTGAAAGCGCAAAGGGAATTTTTCATGCATGATATTAAGGTAGGTTCAAGCCTCAAATCCATTGGATACTTTGTAAGATTGTTTGTGGGCATTTATTAATGCTGTTGTAATGATAACTTGGTGTTTTAGGAAATCTTTTTCATTTAGAATTTCAAGCTAATAATCTACTCTTTATATGATTTCTTTTTTTTTAATTATATCTAGACTTTAATCAAAGTTAAATAAGTAAAATCATCTCGTAGCTAAACTTATTCTGCATTCATATGAATTCTTTTCATTAAATTGAATATTTTATATGCAATTAAGGCAGCTTATATTGATGTGCACCTTTCAATATGAATGAATGAATAATTAATAAGCTTCGCCAAAGCAACTGGCTGGCTTCTTTCTTCTTCCTTCTTTCCTTCGAGAGTATCTTACTATAATCACAAGCCTAAGAGCATATATCTATTTTGGTACGCTTAATGTTAATATTTTTATTTTGAAAATCACTTTCAAGGATACGCGCCGTGTGTCGTGTGCTATTTTTAGGCAGCGCTCACGCAAAATGAATTAGGGGAAGAGATGGGTTAAACGGGCCCTTAAAAGAAAAACAGGCCTTAGCCAGGGCATTGCTTAAGGGCCATTTAAAGCATAGGAAAACTATTAAAATTTATGCGTGAATATGTCCAAAAAAACAACAGAAAGAAAAACAAGAGCTTTGAAAGGCGAAAGACAAACTGTCAGCGGTCTACATACTCGTGCTCCTCGTGCACGCAAAGGACACTGGCGCCGCTCACCAAAAGGGACATGTTAATGCTGTCGACGCATGGAATTGGAACTGGAATTGGAATTGGGACGGGGATTGGGAGGACTGCCATTAGGTGACGGCTCGATGAAGTCGAGACACCTGCTGACAAGCCTCAGGGGCCCTCAAAGGCGAAAATTTTGTGAACTTGAGGTCTGAATTTCACAAACCCTAACCACGTACTTGAGCTGGGTAATATGAAATGGAGATGAAGATTAGGATATGGATGCGGATGTAGATGCGGATGCGGATAGCATAAAACTAATGAAAACCAGAGAATATTCATTTAAATACTTATTATACTATGAATGCGCATTTAAATCTGAGAGTAGAAAACTTTCAGGATAAGAATCTCGAAACAAGCAAACAAATTGTTTTAGACACCCTTCGAGAGTTCATAAGTAAAACAAACGTAAGATTTCATTAATATGATATACAACAAGCCATTTGAAAGCGAAAACTTTCAACAATTAAAGGCCTTAAGGCCAGCTGAAACAACAGCTAACAGCCAACAGCCAACAGCTAACAGCTTACAGCTTACAGCTAAATGCTTACCAGGATTTTTATCGACGCGTTTCTTGGAGCCCGGACCGTAACTTAATGCCTTCAAGTTGTAAAACACTTAGCGGTTATTTTGCTTTTTTTTTTGTCGTTTTTTGCCTCTGACACACACACAGAAAGGGAGTCCTAAAAATCCTCGCAGTGCAAACTTCGCGCGTGCCAAATTTTGTGCAGATAATTTAAAGCAATTCGGTTGCAAATTTGCTACGTTTTTTGGTGGAATATCGCAGCAGGCAAAGTAGCGCCTAGTGGCTGGCGCACACAGGTGTGCAGTGGACGTGTCTCACGACCAAGTTAACAAATTGACGTGCCAAAAGAACCGCCAGGCTGCTGCTGGTGCCGAGCGCGTGCACAACCGACAGGAGCAAAGGACAACGCACGACTGTGGCGCACGAATGGCCACGATGACGATGACGATGACGATAACGAACTGACGAACTAGAAAAGCCGAGCAACAGCAGCAGCGGCAGCAGCAGTTGCTTTATGGCCCATTGGCACAGAGTCGTCGGCATTTGTTGAAAGTAAGTAAGTAAAAATATGAAAAAGAAGTAACAAAAATAGCAGCAACAGCAGCAGTCAACGACTGCGACGCCGACGCCCACTGCGACAGCGACAGCGACAGCGGAGACAGCAACAAATAAATCGCTAGTAGATTATTCGTGCTGGCACCCAGTTCCCGTCTTTATCCTTACCCGTTTCCGTCCCGCGCTGGCACCGGCATCGGCATCGGCACCGGCACCCACTCCTTTCCTTTTTATTTGCTTTTTTGAAGCGCGCCTGTGTGTATGCTACAAAAAAATTGACAGCCACAGCAAAGGGGACACATTTGTTGTGAGAGTCCTCTTTTGGGTAAGTAATTTTCGCTGTTTCTATTTAATTTATGACTCGTGTTTTTCTTGTCTTTTTCTTCTGTTTGCCTTGCGTTTCTGAGGAGTTCTATTAACCCCTCACGAAAACTGTACATCCCACCCATGGATTACGGCGAATTCGAGGCCTGATCGTGAAAGTAGAAAAGGAAATGGAACGGAGAGCTCCAGAATCAGAAGTTACCAGTATCAAGCGAGTGTGGAATTATAAAGGAGTGCAGCAATCAAAATCTAGAGTACTCACAGGGAGCAGTAGGAGTACACAGCGATAAGGATAAGCCCATCCAATTAGTCTTAAGAACCCAAGTGTATTTATCATGGAGAGCATAAGTGAATAATATATATGGAGACCTATATACGAAACCCACTACAGTGCGTTATCCTTGTTGGTAGGAGCCTGAATCCGCCTGAGCATTTGCCCGCGAAAATGGCGGTTCGTTACACGTTTTTATATTTGCCTTTTATTAATTTGTTTATTTGTGTGAAGCGATGCTCATTTCCCGTCCGTTGCCACTCAGTTTGGTTTTTAAACGTTGTTTTTTATGTGCTTTTAATACAAACTCATAGTCACGCACACACACACAAACACACACATACACGCACACCCACATACATCCCTAGATAGACAGCTTTATGGACTGGGCCAGGCTTTCATACCTCTAGTCATCCAGACATGTGTGCCTTTTGTATTAGTCTACTGTGTGTTTTGCTATGTTTGTGTGGGGCTTCCTGTTGCTTTGGTCCAGGATGTCTAAGAGAAAGAAAGCCTTGTGTCTGTGTGTGTTGTAATCTCAGTGCACACTGTGAAATATATATTATCCTTATAAAATTCTATTTAAACTTTACATTTTGAACTTTACTTTCTACAGTTTATGCCTGTGAGGCTTCGTATTTATGCACTGCGGTTTTTATAAAAATTAAGCCGAGTTTTTTGAATATTAAAAAGTTTTTGTAATCTAACAGTTAAAAGGATTTTAGCTTTAATTAATATTAAAAAATTGGTGAATGACTAGCAGACACTCTGTTCCCAGGATTTATTTATACATACAAATAAAACAGACAGATGTGTTATATTTCTAGCCTGATTAACTTCGATATTTAAAGTGCGAGAAAAGTATCAAAGTTTCACTCTAAAAATTCAATTTATTTAAGATCTCAAATATTCAAAAAACTTCTATCTAGGCTATATAGCTTCGATTCGAAAATACACTTCAACTCGTATTTTCTCTGAGTGAAATTCTGGCTGGCATCGCATTCGCCATCGCCCTCGCCCTCTCCCTCGCCCTGAGACATCCTCTTCTTGGCTAGTCAGTTGGTTTCCAGCGAAAATGTCTGCTGCTGCTCCTGTTGCATGCACAGGGCAAGGTTTTCTTTCTTGTTTTAAGACTTTTCTCGTTTCTTTTAACTTATAATGAACTTTGGCTAATATGTCGACGTTCACTTGTTGTCATTCTCCGTTTTGCCTCATTTTTAGCGAGCGCTTAAAACTGTTTTGTTAGCACTTTGTGTCAGTTTTAATGGGCGGCTGGCTGTTTTGAGTCAACTAAAATTGTTATGTTTCCGCTTGTTGTTCACTTGAGGCAACTGTTATGATTCGAATAAGGATTATACGGTTAGCATTTTTGATTTACTGTTTGGAGCCACTTAATAGACCACAAAAGCAGCGAGAGACCATAAAGTAAACCAAGAAAAAGGCACAACAAACCAGCCAAATGGCCACAAATGACACGTTTGGTGTTAAATGGAGGTCGCCTCTGTGTGTGCTTGTCTGTGTGTGTGTGCGTGTGTGTGTGTGTATATACTTTTGTGTGTGAGTGTCACAGTTACAGCTAAATTGTTTGTACAACATGCATGTACAGCAAACATAAATCCCATCCAGGCAACAGCCGCAACGTTAACTAAACGTGCGACGCACGCACAGTGGGCAAATGGACCCCAGAACTATCATTTGAGAAGAAACAAGATTTTATTTTTATTGCTTAAAATCTTATATATTTCTATAAAGTTAATTATTGAATTGCTTAAAACTGTCTTTTTTTTATTAAAACAAATATATTTTACTGTTCTTAAAGTCAGTATAGATGATTAAAACTATCAATTTTCCTGAGTTAAATTTAACAAATTAAATTTAATTTAATTTTCCAATTTCCAAAATCCTAAATTATTAATTGCATCACTAGTATCCTTCCCACAAAGTTGCTTTTACTATCTTTCACCCCACTGTGCGACGTTGGGGCGAAGCAAACACTGTAAGCCTCTCCCATTCACCTACTTCTCGCCTGCCCAGCAGCACAGCAATTAAAGTCAATACGTGCATTGTGTGTGTGTGTGTGTGTGGGTTACCATGTGTGTTTGTGTGCGTGTACGTGCGTGACGCCTGCGCCGAAGTCAAGCTGATGCTAACCGAGGCCTACAGAGCTCGTAAAGCTCATTAGCGAACTGTAACTGTAACCAACTCGTACATAACCTAACCATAACAATGTGTACTCGTCTACATTTACACTAAATTAAATTTATCCTCACTCCCTTCTCCCATACAAACATGTTGCTGCAACATAAACATCATCACTTGCATGGCCACATACATACATACATACATACAAGCCATATGTATGTACATATACAGTGATTGCTCATACAATATAAGCACATTTGTCAAGGCTGCAATCACAGTTGCCACAAGTGGCAGATTTGTACTGAACATTGTGTTCTTTGAAGGAAACTTTATTACTTTTAATTGGAATAATATTGGGACATATATGATATACATAGGGTCCATTTACTCCACGTCAACATGATGCTACCTGTTGGCTAGGTGAAAATTAATTTCGAAAAAAAGGTAATGAAGCTTTCGTTTCGAATTTCTGAAACAATTCTGCGATTTTTGATAGTGAAATTGACTATAGATTCTCGTTTCATTTCTTCATCTTGTTTCACTTCCCTTGGTCCAATTTTCTAGTTTAAAAAAGTTTCCAATCCTTCCAAAAATCAAGTGAGTTTTTAAGAAAGTTATTCTTTAAAGAGAATTCCTCAATTGTTCAACAGAAAAGCAATATCATCTTTGGTTAGATCTGGTACATTCATTATTCTGTCTTTATTAATTTTTTTTTATTAATTTTATATATTTTTGAAAAGCAAACATTTTTTAAACTCAGGAACATCCTACTCTTAATACACAGACCTCCTCTGGAGACAATTTGTCTCGAGTTGAAAGCTGCCACAGATGTAGCTTTAATTGCATGGAATCGTCACAGATTGCTTGGCAGCAGAAGACAATGCACTGCCGTTAACTGCCTCTCTGTCCCTTTTTTTAACTCTCTTTCTCTGTTTGTCTCCCGTTCTATCTGTGACAGGCAATAAAAAAAAGACAATTTGACATAAGCTTTCACATGTTCGCTTTTAAACGGAACGGGTTAAGGCAAAGGTGGGCGGTAAATGTAAAAGCTTTTTATTATATAGAGTTGCCAGATGGGCTTATGAACGTCTAACATTTACTGTTATATTTGAATTATAATAAAAACCGATTAAGGTTATTAAGCAACTTTTGTAATAGCTTTAAAGTTACTAATAACGCATAAATTTATTAATAAAAGAAAACCAGTTTTCATTTTAAGCTTAGTATGATGGATTTAACTGTGACTAATTGGCTTTAAATATTGTATATTTTCTTAAAAATATTATACTATATTTACACAATCATTTCATTTGTTTTTAATAATAATCAGTAAAAGTTTCTACTATACTTATGCTGCTATTTTCAGCAATCATCAAGTAAATTTAAATTAACATAAAAAATTATCGAACAGCTTGATTTCAAAGCTTTGGCATTAACCAACACTCAAAGCTCTGTTAACCGTGCCAGTCGATAATAACAGCCAGTTAACAGAACAGAACAATGTAAAAATAAGGTGCCTTTTGAGTATTTTAAGGCGAATAAGTCCAGCAAATTATCGATACTTCGCGTGGTTAGCTCGCATTTAAAAGTCATTCTCAGAAAGTCGCTCGCAATTAAGCATTTTCGGCAATCGTGAATAAGTGTTTAAATAATTAATACAATTAATTAAAAGTTAATTTATATTTAAGTATGTGTTCTTTCTCACTGCCTTACTTTTTAATAGTTAGGCTTGGTAATTTTAAAAAACTGCTAAATTCGTTTTCTCTTGGTTTGCAGCTTCTAACCACTGTAACAAACCGTTAGTTCCGCCATATTTGTTTGTGCTATTTTTTGCTCAGCGTGTTTATTCGATTGCGGAAAGAAACTGAATATTTTCTTTTAATATGAATCCCGTAATGAATAATATCCCCTGTGTTGTCTGTGGCAAAACATCGTCTTTAATGTGCCAGCGTTGCTTGGAGCCGTACTGCAATGATGTGTGCCAACGGAAGGATTGGCAACGTCACAAGTACTTCTGCACCATGATGCCGTGAGTAAAAACTTTAACCTAAGAAAATGGAAAAAATATACAATTTCATTAATGAATACATATATGCACGTACGCGTGTGTGTGTGTGTGTGTGTATGTGCATAAAATGTGTGTATGTGTATAAAATGTGTATATGTGTATACTCAAAGTATGTATAATGCACTGTGGACAGTTGTAGCTCTTTTATAGCTATTTTTTTTATTTATTTTTTTTTTTACAATATAAACAATCATGAACGACTACACGAATACCCTTCCTAGGACACATGTTATTAACATTATATTGAATGGTTAAATTTTACCATATCTTTTCGAACAATTGTTAACTTTTTATTTATTGAATAATTAAAAATTCTTTTTAGACCGTTGGTAACCTTAACAGCCTTGAAGCCTGTAACTATGGCTGACAAGCGTGAAGTTGCTGCCAAAAGTCCAATACGAAATATTGAAATGTCACCGGTTCCGACTTACGGCGTTGATTCGATGACGGAGGCGTTCAGGGTCGCTGATATGACGAAGACCTTTGATATGAATTGGCGCGAATACGTTATGCCGCCGGTTAATGAATTCTTCGATTGCGTGGTCAATCATATGGAGAAGGATGGCTCCATTTGGATTACTGATTTGGCCAATATGGAGCGCCTGGATCGCCTAACATCCAATATGACACGCTGCTTGGAGAATAAGCCGCCAATCAACTTAGATGATCTTCAAGTGGGTGACTTAGTAGGCGCCCTCGTGGAAAAGAAAATGTGTCGAGGCCAGGTATTACAAGTTGATATGTCACTCAACTTCGCGGAGTTACGGCTGATAGACTACGGACCAATTGTAACAATTATGGCGCCGGCCATTTATTATTCTGTGCCACACATGGCCAAATACAAGGCGTTTGCCTTCCGGGTGATGCTGGCCACAAATACGGGCGTGCAGTTAAAAAAAAATTTGACATTGCGTTTGATCGGCTGTAAGTCAACCAATGGCATTGATCAGGTGGAACTGAAGCCGAGAATAGTAATACCCATAAATTTACCGGTAAAAGTGCTGGAAACCAATCCTGAGGTCAACTTGATTAGAATTTTAAAACATGATGTAGATGAGCCAAAGATAGCTCTCGTGCAGATTAAAAAGTTTTTCAATATCAACGAAAAGTTGAATGAAAAGCCTGGGCAATTATATAAAAGAGGCTTTCCGGATGACTTGAGCACATTCTTTGTAGCAGCTCACACCGCTCAAGGTTATCGTCGTGCCTTTTTGCTTGACTATATAAATGAGCCAGCACAGTATTTGGTCTATGAAATGGACGAGGGTCGCATCTCAATAACAAACGAGGTGCGTCGCCTTCCCAAGGAGCTGATCGACGTTTACATACGTGTATTTGCGATAACGCTTGCAGAAGGTAACACGCTGCCCCAATCTGTCAAGGATCTATCTATCAAGTTTCAATCGGACATGCAAGGCAAGAACTTGACTAAATTATACTCGACCGTTGGAACACTGCTGGCCCAGGATAAAAAGGTGTGCGCTGTGCGCGTTAATAGCTTCCAAGGTCGTATTGCCGAACTGGGCCACAGATTCTGGCGAGATTCTATCGAAAACGGTAGCAAGGTCTACATCACGCATGTTGTCAGCTTCCAGGAGATCTGCATCAGCTCTGTGAGCACCAAGCAATACGCTGATATATTCAAAGCTTTGGACTCAAAATGTCTACCCTTTAAGCAGCCGGACGATATAATTGTTGGAAGCATTGTTTTGGTTGTTTGTCCTACTCAAGGTTATTATCGTGGTGAGGTGAGTTTATGTTCCAATTGTTTAGGATTCCTGGGGATTCTCGTTCCGCGACAACTACAACTAGTTTGCTTACAGGTCACTTCCATTGATAGGAGTGGATACACTGTTCTCAACATCGACACTGGCGCTGAGAATCAAGTGCCAATGCATTGTTTACGAATGCCCTGCAGTTTTCTTGAGAACCTACCTGTGAGCCAATGCCGAGCTAAGATTAAGACCATCTGTAATATTCCAGCGTCTGTAATGTCCTCTACTACTGCTGCTCATAATTTTCTGATGACGGTGTGGGAGGGCAAAGCAGATCTACAGGTGGAGTTCGAAGACTCTGATAGTAAAATTCTTGATTTACTAGATCTTACTAGTAAGCCGGCATCTCTTATGGCACGCATGTTGCCACTGATTTTTGGAAATGCTTCAGAGGAGCTTGAGGTGGCTGAGAGCTTGGCTGCAGCTCCAACAGTTCCACCAGAACCCATCAAGGAGGCAGCTGTAATGAAGATGTCCTCTTCATTACCAGCGCTTCCACCATCGCCGCCTCACTCTCCGAGCAAGGATTCCAAGGCCAATCATCGCTATTATTTTGAAAACTTAAAGCGTAAACCAATTCCGCTAAGCAAAAAGATTGTCATCCTAATTCTAAATCCCCAGGATTTACTAGAATGTGGATACATTACGGCATGTTACTTTGCTAACGAGACGGAGGCCGAATCATTTCAAAACTTGCTAAACCTCGTTGCCGAGCAAGCTTGCATTGA
The DNA here is from genome assembly GCA_018150835.1 of Drosophila repletoides. Taxonomy (NCBI): domain Eukaryota; kingdom Metazoa; phylum Arthropoda; class Insecta; order Diptera; family Drosophilidae; genus Drosophila; species Drosophila repletoides. Next base: position 7,823,420 of record JAECWQ010000100.1, read on the forward strand.
CGATACACTTAAGGCTGGATATATGCCCAAGTATGTAATACACTTCCTATAAACATAACCTTTTAGTTAGCTATATGAATACTCTCTCTCTATTACAGTGTGGGCGAAGTGTGCTTGACGTTCTATTCGGAGGACATGTCTTGGTATCGTGGCGTTTGCCTCGAGATCATTGGGGAAAAAGTGCGTATTCTATACTTTGACTTTGGTAACTCGGAGGTGGTGTCGCTGTACCATGTTAAACCTATTCGTAGTGACATGCTGGGAGCAGTTTTTGCCGTTAAATGTTATATAGAAGGTCAGTTTGAAATAAACCAGGTTGGACTATTATAATTGGACTAATTTATAATATGATTTCAGGTTTCGATAAATCGAAGGATTTTTCAGGTCTGGAGAAATATCTAATAGTCCATAATAAAATAGAATGCGATGTCCTCGTGGGACCAGAGCGCAATACCTCCATTATTCGCATTCCAAATTTGGAACAAATTTTGGATCGCGAAATAGTTTAAGAAAATATCGATAAGTTATTTGACACTGACGATATGAATAATGTCTTTATGTTTTGTTCCAATTAAAATACACCCAAGTGTATTTAGGTATTTTTTAAAAGATTCCAGAATTTGAATGAATTTTATATTGTTAACGTAAGGTTTTATAATATAACTTAAATTTTGAACAGGTTTCTTAATTATCTGTGTTAATCACAAACAAACTAAAGCCGCACAACCTTTGGCTTTATTTTTGTAAGCTGAAAAATAATTAAATAATAAATATATTTTCCAGAATGTAACAGGTTTTGAGATCGTGTTATTTATTCGAAACAAACATAAATTAGTGTACAACAGCAATAATACCAATATAAATATGGGCTCGAACCGGTTCGGTTCAAAATGGGTTTGCAGCCTTAAATACAATATTCACTGCTCCGCCAGCTTACTAAGCAGCTCTTCTAAAATTTTGGGTTCCCGCACAGCTATTAAGCCGGTCGCATTACGTTTCCAATCGGAATCCGATTCCTTTTTTTCTGGATCTGGATCGATATATTTTATGGGCACAGGCAGCTGTTGATCAACGCTGTCAGCATAATCGAACATATCGCCGCCCAGGGAGCGAAGAATCGCCTGTGGAGCGCAGGTGTCCCATCTAAATGTAGAGCCTTTGCTAAGTAAATAGACATCTGCCTCTTGAGAGATAACTTTTAAAGCTTTATGCCCGGCTCCCGCCGAGAAGACAGATTCGTAATTTAAGTCTAGAAAATGTTTCAGTATATCGGGCTTTTCGGAACTAGAAAAAATCCCAATTTTGCGATGTTCGTTATCGCTCGCTTCAATATTGCAATTATGGGCCTGTACAGTTGGCAAGCAGATTCCCCAATATAATGAGGAATTGTATGAGTGCTCTTTTATCTTCTTTCCAAAAGGCTGAGCAACTACACCAATAATAGGCACACCTGAGTCACGTTCATAGACACCTATCAGGACAGTCACACAGTCCAGTCCCGTGGAAGAAATTCCGGGAAAGTCGGTGAATATGCTTTCGCCAGAAATATACTCGGCGGTGGCATCTGAAAGAAAATGTAGACATCTATTAAATGAATATAAACGGCTTCCTTAAGAGGTTTTGCTGCAATACCCTCATTAAGGGTATTCTTGTACCCAATACACATACCAATGGGGTCAATCCAAATGCCCAAGTTACTGTAGTCCAGCTGATCTGGTAACTCCGGAATGTCACCCAATTTGGGGTCTAAATAGTTGACCTTTCTATGGACCTCTTTAGCCAAGGCATTAGCTGCTGCATTATTTCCATTCAGAACTGTTTCCAGGCAGGTGGCAGTTTCCTCTTTCGTATTGGCCACTGCTATGGTGATTTTTTGGCCCAGTTTGTTGGTGAAATTCGGGGATTCTTCGCCTTGAATAGCCTCGCGCATAGCTGGGAACAGGTGGCCGATTTCATGTTTAACGGTTTCCTGTATCAGGACATCAGCCAAAGTTTTGAAATCGTGTTCAAACCGTTCATTCGCCTCTGTTCCTGTTTTCTCCTGAACTAGCAAAGCTAACAATGCCTCGTTGGAGCGACAAACTCGTGCGATATTTGACGCTTTTTCGGCACAGTTAATAAGCTCACGTAGCAGATTTACGTTTTCGGCCATTCTGTTTGTTTTTATTGGAAAATTTTAATACATTTTAAACGTTGTTTTCCTCCACTTTTAAGGTTTCGTTCTCGATAAAAACGCATCTTACGATAATTGCTATCGATTTCCACCACATACAATAAAAGAATATCGTTTTAGTGATGATAGTTTCGCACGATATTTGCGGAGCTGCCAACTTAAGACAAACTCTGTCAAAATAAACGTTAAATTTAAATTTAAATTAATTTGATTTGAATTGTGAGAGACACGCTGGATAAACATTTCCTTATAATTATTTTATTTGTTATTTATGTTATTTTAATTATTATTTATGTTAAGACTATTTAAAGAAGCTAAAAAAATCGATGTAACATTATTCATAGATAGAGCTTACTATGTGCCAAATAAGTCGAGTTGGGATTAAATCAAGTACGAGAGTTCTTATATTAATATTATTATAATTATTATAATTCACTATTGGATTGAATAAAGTACTAATTAGGTTTAAATTCGGGAATTCAATATCTGAAAACACGGCTGCAATTGGGAATTTGGAACTGTTGCCATCGCTGTGGAACGATTCGAAATCCTCGATTTTATGCCGTTATTTTCTTTTGTGAATAAACTTCCTATTCATTTATAAATATCATATCTTAATATTCGTATCTTAAGGACCTATTTGCGGTAGTAAAATATCTATTTTACAGCTTTCACATCTTTATTGAACCAGTTTTAATTGGCAATTAATAATTACGCACTCACCGCCCCATTTAGCGTGTGTAGAAGAAGAATCATGAATCATGTACAGAGTGGGGCAACAACAAAAGAAGAGTAATATTATTATCAGTAGATGCTGCTGCTGTATTCCTACCCCCTTTGCTGCTGCCATATAATTTGCACCCGATCTTATCGACAAGCACTGCTAATGATTCGCATTAATGATGCTGGTATACATACCGCTCCTCCTCCCTGGAACTGCGCCAGCATCATCTCATGAAATGAGACCATCAATCAGCTTGTGCCGCAGCAGCAGCAGCAGCAGACGCTCTGCTGTCTCCTCGGAACGGATCCGAACGGATTGCCTGACGCATTTGCATATAAATTGCTGCTAATGTCGCGCTATCAAAGTGACTGCATCACAATGTGCCAGCGACGATGCATTCCTGTAATGCCGTAGCCTTCTTCTTCCTTCCATGCCCTCTGTACAGAAAAAGAATTGAGTGCCCTACGGGGCCAGCGTTCATCCAAGTTTCCAGGTTTCCAAGTTATTCGTGTATCGCTGGGCTTATGCTAATTTTCCCAGGCAGGCCGAGCAATTGATGTTTGGATAACGTTGACTTGATGACTTTGCATAATTTACGCCAGGCTGCAGCAGCAGCATTCGCAGCCGCAGCCGCACCAGAAACATGTTGGTTTCTTTTGGGTTAATTTTTCACTCAAACGCACGCGTTGCTTATAATGTGTTAATATTCATGCGGGAATAACACAACAACAGAGAATTTTGTCTTGTTTTTTCCTCGTTTTTTTTTTTTTTTTTTTTGTTTTCTTAGCCACTTTTAACTCTTGACGTTTCAATTTCATTTGCCTGCTCTTTTGGCAAACGATTTTTCAACCGCTGCCCATCATTCAACAGCTCAGCCTGCAGCATTCGTCGCCTCCAAGGGTTTCACTATATATATATATATATATAATTCCATTAAAGCCAGCCTTAAAATATACTCGAATTAACAAGTAGTATTAGTGCGGTCTAAAGAGATCGACTAGCAGATACTCTGCATGTTTTTTTAAAGGGAAATTTTGTTTGTAGGCATATGAAGGCTTAGACTGTGCTCTGGGAGTTTTTTCATTTCCTTTTCTATTACAGGTCTAATTTAAATAATTCAAACAACATTTCCTATATAAAACGCACATGCTATAAGGCATCCGTTGTTGATGATGCTACAACGACAAGTTTGTTGCCTGAGTCTTTTGTTTTGGGTTTGGGTGAAAAATGTAAAGCCAATTTGAAACAAAAAGCCAAAATATATTCATTTAAGCTGTGATGTGCTTCACCTGACTACACATGTTCAGTTGTTTCAGATTCAGTTTCATTTTCTGTTTCTGTTTCTGTTTCCATTGTGGTTTTGGCTATTTTTCTTATTTGAATTGTTGTTATTTGATGTTTTGTTTGTGTACCCTTTTCACGTCTAACAGCCTTTTAATTAATCACTGGAGTTAAACAAATTCTTAATGAGTCTTTAATTAATCGCCAAAACTAAATGTAAGCCAGTCTGCGTCGCTTCTCTCCGTAAATATATAAATATTTAAATTTGTTGTGACTTGATTTCTGTTATGGCCACAATGTTTGTTGTTGCCTTTGTGGCTACTTGCGACGGCTCCTCCCCTGAGGTGTTTTAAACGAGTTTCAACGCTTCTACAAATTTGTTTATCATTTTATGTGTTTTATACCTTGCTGTTAACTTGTTTATTAACAATGTTGATAACTGTTTTAAATTATGCCTAGCACTGCTCGAATCGCACCCCATTGATCGAGGGGCGTTGGCCATGCCAACAACCCAAGTAAATAATGTCAAGAAAGTACTTGGTGCTTGTATTAGTTGCTCAGTTAAGTAGATCGCGCGCCATAAAAGATTGGTGACAACATTCAACGGGGCGTATACGCCATAGAAAAAGAGAGCGAGAAACAAGGCAGAAATCATTCGACTCAGTCTGCAAAATGTCTTCCCATTTAATATATAGAACTTGTCTCTACCAGTTTTCGATTGGTGCAGTTGCCAATAGGCGCAAGGCAGCTGACTGCAGCCAGCATCCACTCAAAAAAGTTGTTTTTATTTATTTATTTATTCAATTATTTACTTATTTAATCAAAAACTTATCTTTCAATTGTATTATACTTTTTCTTTCTTCTTTTTCTATCCGTTTGATTGTTATAAAAATAAATAATATCTTTAAGATATAGAACTATTTATGTGTAATATATAAAAGTATCTGTAAAATATGAAATGAGCGCTACAATTTGATTTCAATTTGTTTTTATATAATTAAAGTATCCCTTAGATACCTATCAGGTAGTACGAATACATATAAAGGCAGAATTAGACGTGAGATACCAAAGTAGCTATTTATATATTATATATATATAAGCCAACTTCAGGACCCAAAAGTATATTTACGATAGAAAAACTGATGTCAGATGTAAAAGTATCTGTTGAGCTTAAAAGAATCTGGTAGAGAAAAAAGAATTTGTAAGACTTAAAAGTATCCATTTAACTAAAATATTTTAAGGTAAAAAAATCTAATGTATTGTTTGATTAATAGACGATAAGAGACTGGCATTCAGTAAGTAAAAATCAGATTTTAAATACCCTCTCTTTAACATATAAGTTAATTAAATTTTTTAAAATTTTGAATCTTTTCTTTTCACAGAAGTATCAAATTTTGCTGCTTATGTGTAGATTTATAAATTTGCATCTATAGCTGAGAGAAAGAGATATTTTTACTGGCATTCATCCACTGTAATTGACAAGCAGAGAATTCGAATTAGTTTCTTTTGCCCATTGGCTGCTACCCATTGTGATCGTATTGCTGGCTTTAACATTTGACCAGAGATCAAGCGGAAACACAGTCGCATAAAAAGGAAATCTGTTGGCTGGGCGAGTGAATATAAATTTTATGGATTTTGCGCATAGTTTGCCATTTTGCCACTTTAACATTATTGTTATGATGATAAGCGAGCGATCGTTGCAGCAACCATGTCGAACGTGCTGTGTTCTGGCTTTGCCAGTGACTGCCTGGGGAGCAAGAGCAAGTCCAGGTCTCACCTCTGGCCAGCTGGAGCTGGGTCTCTGCAAACTGGTGTCTGTGTGTCTGCCAAGGCACAGAGAGTCATGTTGAATGGCCTGTGGATGAGATGCCGCCAGAACGCATCCTGCCTCCTTTTTGGCCGTTGACGCTGTTCAGTTCTGTTTGCTGATCTCGACGCGATCAGCCAGCAATTCGTGGCAATGGCTTGTTTGGCTTTCGCATCGTATTTAAAACCATTTCGTTTTTTTCTGGGGGCAAGAGTGTGAATATAATTTAATGTGCACGAGTATGTGTGCCATTTTCAATCCCCTTGCGATATTATTTATTATGCTTGATTGGTTTTCAAGTGATCATAAAGTAAGTGATCGTCGTTTTGGGTCGCGGACCTCGGCCCCGTCCAGTCTCTGGCGTCTCTGGCGCTGTCTGTTGCCATTGAATTGGCTCTGCTGTGGCGTTAATATGTAGATTTTTGCGTTGGAGGCGTTAGTTGAAGATTTATGCGTCAGCCAATGAATTGTGGCAGCTTTTCCACGGGTCCTGACCCCATCCATGTGCATCTCGAAACGAGCTTGGGATAGCTTCATTCATTTCGCTATCACAGACACCTTACATTCCAATGGCTGACCATATCCTGCTCAACTCCCACACGCATTGCCAGTAAGAGTACCATAAGAGTGCCAGTTCTTTGATGGCCTCCAAACAATTTGGCATTAACATTTAATTGACATTGATGATTGCGGCAGTGGACAAGTCTGAGAACGGTTGCTACCCATGTGGCGTGCCCAGAATGGGAATGGGAATGGAAATGCTAAAGCGAATGCTGAGAAATTATTAAAAAATCATATCGGGACCAGCGCTGACAGCTGAGCTGCGTATGTCAGCTATACTCCTACTAGTTGAGAAACATATTCGTACGTAAGTAGTTGCCAAGAAACTGACGTGAAGAAGACATACAAATAAATTTGTGGCACTTGCAGACAGCCAGCAGACAGACAGACAGACAGATGGGAAGCGGGTAGCGTCGCGAGGGGAAAGTACAGACAGAGGCGCAGAAGCAGCCACTGAAAGATGGAAGTGCGCAAAGGCAAAAGTCTTGCGTTTCTAGCGCCAATCTCTCAAAGTCTAAACAAGTAAACGCTCAAAATCAACGCCAAGTCTTTGGCGCTACTTTCGACTTACACACATACCTCTATATACGTTTATATATATAAAGAGAGAGATATATATGTGTGTATCTCGTGTATATAGTCTTGGCTTGTTTATTTGCCGGACTGTGTTTTGTTTTCGCTGCTTTAAATGAACGTTATTAAGAGATGCTTATCTCTGAGTGATTTATTCATTAAAAAGGCATTTATTAGCCAGAAACAAGGCACTGCCAATGAATATAGATATGTATATATTTATATATCTATATATATATATATATATATATGTGTGTGTGTGTGTGTGTGCGTGCTAGCTACACTCACTGACACCTCCACATGGCCCGACACACATTCGAATTTGACCACTGCGGCTCGTTTGCTGTGCCGCTTCTGGCCGCCTCGTCGCCTCATTTGTGCCACATTAAAATGCAAAAGCGTGTTTATTCCTGGAAAAACTTGCAGATACATGTAACACCGCAAACACCCCACACCCGGCGAGGGTGTGTGTGTTTTGTATGTGTGTGTGTGGGGTTGCCATTGCCAGCTGTGTGCCGGCTCTCTCAGGTTGCATGCCTCTTGTTTTATTGACTTGCATATTTCCACAATTTGATATGTTTGTGTGTGCGTTTTTAATCACTTAATTAGAGAGTTTTTTTTTTTTTCATTTTTAATTGTGTGTTGACCAGAAGTTATTGCAAATTATGCAAAAGGTGTGCGCAGTTTGCGTGCTGTGCAGGAAATGTGCGAGTGTCTTCTGGGCCCCAAGTTCGTGCCTTAAGTCTTTTGTTACAAGGTGCCTCCAAGTGCGTGAGGTGAACATTTGGCCACTGACAGATCGGCCAGTACGGGTAAAAGAGGACAGTAGTCGCTTGGCAATTAAAGCCTTCTAAGGTCGTTTTTATCTTTAAAAAAGCTATAAGCCAACTGCCAAACTTTGGCTTAAAAAATAGAGAGACACTTGATTTCATCTCCTATTCAATTTATCTTATTATTTTTGCAATTTGAATAAATTATTTTCAGAAAAGAACATGTGAAATTGAGTATCTTATCATCAATAATTCATCGAATGCTTCTGTCGTTAATTTCAATACCTTTCAATGGCACTGTGCTGATTGAACCTCTCAGTAATTGGCACAGATTTCGAATAGCAGTTAGCTAAACATAAAGTTAACAATAAGGCTAACAAAATGACACAAAACTGAGGCGCAAAGTCGCGGCACGAGGCCAACTCATAAATACTTGTTAGTTAGCCACAAGAACTTTGCATTCGCAGCCAGCCAGTGAGTGAGTGTGTGGACAGGTGAGGAGCAGGAGGACTGTTCGTAGTCGTTTGTTAATCACCTACTCGCCTGGCTGGCCATGTATCATGGTGGATTCAAGTCGACTCTGAGCCTGGGCCACGTTAGAGCTGGTGGTGGTGGTGGCTTCTTCGTTTTGGTGTCATAAGGAAGCGTCTAAATGATTCATAATTTATGCCTAGTTCTTTGCCTGTCTCTGGCCATTCCCAGTCCCATTCCCATTGCCATTCTCATTCCCATTCCCATAGACATTGCCAGCGTCATTCACTTGGCCATTCAATGCTTTCGTTACTTAATTTTTCCAACTTAACGTGCTGGCTTGTGCCTGCTGATCAAGCAGCCCTCCCCAATCAGTAGCGTAGGCGGGAATATTTTTGTGGAGGGGGCAGTTAAAGGAAATAAATATGGTAAATGTTTTTAGCTGTAACTCGTGTTAAGTAATATAATTAATACAAAAGAGTATACCAAATTTAAGGCAAACTTATTCACTGAAACACCCTCTGTGCGTACGCCACTGGCTGCAACTCTTGCCCTGCCTCACCTGTAATGCGTTTTGGCTGGCAAACGTCGTCGACGTCGTCGTCGTCGTCGTAGTCGTCGTTTGTCTGGGACGTTGATAGTTGAAAAAATTACTTACAAATTACATGCGTAGCTTATGCCCCCGTGCCGCCTTCGGCTTGTTTGCTTAATGTGCTTTGTGGCGGGTTACAGTGCGTCCAGTGTCCCAGTGTGTCCGTCTATGTGGCAGGGGCTGCCGCTCTGCTGCTGCCTCTGCCTCTGCTGCTGGTATTAGTATTATGTCTCGTGTCCAGGTCGTAAATTGCTTTTCCTAATTGAATTCTGAGCACTGTCAAGTCAAATGACAGTCAAGTGGGTGTGGGCCTCTATCAAGCGAGCAAGATCGGCTTTTATTAGTATATACGAGTACTCTTCCCATGTGTCTGTGAATGAATTAACGTTATATCCTTACCGTACAGTTGAACCTCCCTATAATGCTTTTCTAAATAAAAATGAATACAGAATAAAGAACAGAATACTTACTGACTCTGAAAATATAACCCTTTTCTTCATGCCTTGATCTTCATCTCAATAATAAAGTATGTAGATAATGCAAGTCTTTTATACAGAAGTTGGCCTGTAGGAAGGTTTATATTTTGCCAATTTAATTGTAGTTCGTAAAGTAGTAAAATTAAAGCGTTCTCATTAAATTAAAGCTCTAAACAGTTGTTTTTAGTGCTTTAGTCTCACCAGTTGGCTAATTTATGGCGAAGAGGAGGCTCATTTGCATAGAAAATATAGTGGTAATTATGCCTGTTAAATAATGCAATTTTACTATAACAATAATTATAATTGAGTTAACAAGGTGTGCGAGTGCGAGGGAGAGAGCCATTGTTATAGGGTTAAGTTAATTCTTTGCGGAATTTCGCATGCTTTAAAATGCAGCACGAAACATGGCCATAAAGTGTAGCTGCGTTTAGCTTAACCAAGTCGACAATTTAAAAACCCAATTTGCGCATAATACGGCGAACGTGAGCAAAAAACTTAAGCGGAATTGGCCAACACACACACTCACACACACACACACACACACACACACACACACACACAGAAACGCATGTGCGCTGAGGGGAGGGCGAATGCTAATGCTATGGCTTTGATCAGCTTATTAAGAAAACATTAGCTTCAGCTTGACCCAATTTCATTTGCCATGCTAATTTTTTGAATTTGCCAGCGTTGCTCAACACTGTTGCACGCTTACTATGCCAATACGCGATCTGGCAACACCGAATTGGCTTTTTTTGGTTTGACAACTGCAAAAGTTATTAATGTATTGATGAGAAAAATGGAAGAGAAACAACTGCAAGTGGGTGATTTTGTTTTTGCTAAGGTACGCGGCTTTCGAGCCTGGCCAGCACGCATTCTCCACAAGGATGGCAAAATGTACCATGTGTATTTCTACGGCTCTTGCAACATTGCTAAACTTGGAATTGCTCAGCTGTTTGAATATGACACGTGGAAGGAGCGCTTGGGCGATCTGAAGTCAAGCACTTATTATGTCTTCAGGGAGGCGATGGAGCATGTGGAGCGGTCAATGGCCAGTCCTGACGAGGATCATGGCTACTTTAAGGCTAAAGCGCAACTGAAGCCGAAGAGCAAGGCGATGCCTAGACCAGTGTTACACAGCCAATTGCCATTTAAACACATCACAGGGGACTCTGATTGAGGTTATGCTCGACCCTTAATAAAGTTTCACACAGTTTGTTTGTATCTAACGGCATATAATAAAATATATATAAATAGTTTTTTTTTTAAATACTCATTTGTTTTATTTTTTTTATTTTTTTTTATTTTTTTTTTTTTTTGTTGGGCGTCACGCGTCAATTAAGGATTTCGGCGTTCTTTTGTTTATCGCGTGGGCGTGTCTGTCGGCGTAATGGGCAGTGCGTGACGCATCCAAGCCACGACAATTTGAGGATAAATCGAAAGCGACTCAATACACTTTGCGGCACGTTTCGCTTGCCCCACAAATGGCAACGCATTAAAAGCTACAGCATCAGCAAAACACTCGGAACTACCCCTGTGCCCGGGGGGGTGGAACCGAAGCCTTGCGGGGTGAGCATAGTTTAGCTTTAATGGTATCGTAAACAATGCTGCTCCACAAGAAAACAGGGAAGTACAGATTTATTTTTCCCACCCTACTTTAAAAACAATGCGGCCAGTTTTAATTGAGCAACAGCAGTGAATTGGGGACAGAACCCAGTAGAACTTTGCCGAAGAAAGCTCAAAAAATATGGCCTTTTTCCGGCAGATCGATTCTTCTCTTAAAACTCTGTAGCTCAGGTCCATTTCTACTGAAAATGTAGTCCATTACAAAGCACAGGGCACTTTTGCGATTGGTTTAAGCTTCTTGGTGTGTTGCCAAGGGATTCGGCAACCGAATTCCTAGAAATAAAGCCCGTCAAAGTACTGAGAAAGAGTTAACAAAAGTTTACCAAGAACCTCTAATTATATTTCACTACATTACATTTCTCATTTCTTCATATTCTTCCGGATTCTTTTGATATAGCCACTAAAGTTCTACTGGGTGTTTTAACTTGCCAAAGTTCGATTAACATTAACAAATTATCGGAACCGCAGCAAATGAATCGTTGCAGTTGGCTGCAGCATCGCTGGCATCTGCGGTGGAAACCTCATAAAACATTATTCGAGTTAACAAGATGAATGCTGCGCCGCTGCTGCTGCCTCTGCTGCTGCTGCTGCAGTTGACCACAAATCAGATTCGCTAGGCCTGCAATGAGATTTGGTAGCCGCATCAATTTGCTCATATCACGAGATATGAGAGATATTTAATGCAACTTTCGGTACTCCAACAGCAGTTGCGGCAGTTGTGGCAGTTGCAGCATCCTCGACAGCTGTCTGGTTGCTCTAAAGGCTGGGGGTCTTGTCTTGTGTCGTTGCGGTCAGTTGCTGAATCCTGGACAGATTTTTAAAGGGTTCCCCCCTTTAGTCAGGGAGGATATATATATTCACGCATGCTCAGATGCCTCTGGCCTACGGCTACGGCTAGTGCAGTAAAATGTCAAATTAATGTTACGACTTGTCCAACAACTTTTGATGGCATTTGACAATGTCAAAGTAGAGTTGGAAATTCCTGCAGGTGACGCAGTGGCTCTGTAATTTGCTTGGCCGCACGTACACACTGGACATGATAGAGCATTCAGTCAGCTTGTGCCTGCCCAGCATAAACAAAAACAAAGCGCGCCAAGGGACCTGCTAACTGACTGACTGCCTGACGGACTAACTGGCTATAACTGTAGCAAACAGGAGGTGGAGCAGGGTACCGTGTTGGGCCTGTGCCTTTGCCTGTGCCTTGGCCAGGAAAGGTGTCAATGTGTGGGCATGTCGCACACGTGTGCCTGCGCGCCCCTGCGGCCATAAATTTACTTACTTTATGCACTGTAGCCACAACAGACGGCAGACAAGAGACAGCCCCAGCCCCAGCCCCAGCCCGGTCCCCGGCCAGCTTGGCGGAAATTTGTTAAGGAAATCAAATTAAAATTTGCTAATTTATCAGCTGTATTCAAATCTTTTGCCACAAATTCAGTGGGGCAACATTTTCTGCATATATTTGCATTGTCCACTGACGCAAGCAGCCGTCAAGTAGAACTGACAGTAAAACAAAAGGATTCTAATTAAAATAACCAAGTGTCAAAAAATGTTATTTATTTTTTTTATATTTCGTTCAATCAATCAAATTTTAGGTAGTTTTTGGAAGGGTGGCTTGAAGTGGAAACAAATTGTTAGCAGAGACTCGGCAGAAAAATGATTGGTTTTCGAATGACTTCTCAATTGTAATCAATGACTGATTGTCTAATGGGCAGCTACACTGCGCTACATACAAATTAAAGTTGATATTTTATGAATTGTTGGGCAATTTTGAATTTAAAAACTACTGGTGTATACTAGAGCTATACTGATATTAATGGCATTAGCTAGGACTTGAGCTTTCTTTAAGAACCTTTGGCATCGGAGTTTGGAAAACGGTTTGAGCTCGATCTAAGTAAAAGTTTCCCTAACTAGTTCTAGCCAAATCCTTCAATATGAATCAGTTTGAGAAACAGTTTGAATTCGATCAATGCTTTCATAACTAATTCAAGTCGAATCCTTCCAGATTGATCGCTGGAACAAGAACAAATGGAAAACCTTTTGGTCTAAGCAACTTAGCTGAAATCCTCAGGTAAACTCAACACCATCCAATAAAGAAAATTTATGAAGCAGTCCTAATTATCCCATCCTGATTATCTTTCATGCTAATGTTAATTCTAACTGGCCGTTAACTTTGTAGCATAGTGTAACTGCCTGTAATACCACATACGCGTGAATATGCCGAAACGAGTGTGAATATATTGCGAATATTGAATGATTATGATAGGCCAATCAACCACTTTTGCCAGAACAATTATTATGCCCTCAGTGTGCAGATGTTATTATTAGGTTATCATGGAGTGGTGAGCTGTTACATGAATCCACCCCTAGTTTATGGGGTAATAATCCCTCGGGTTGGCCGAGTGGCAAGCAGTTCATTTGCTACAATTTATGACTGTCATGTAACGTGTCATATGTGGACGCAATCAATTCTCCTAGTGGGGCGACACACACACACACACACACACAATGCATAATTAAGCCATAAATTTAAGAGGTTTACGACTGAGCTGTATGGGTCAGCAGGTGAAAACGACACGATTCCGCGGCCATCTCCCATACGAGTCTACATAATTGGATGTTAAACATTTGGTAATACATGGGATGACAAACGCTTTGTGCCAGATAGCTCAACCAATTCCGAATTCAATATGCAAAGCGTCTACGGATTTTTATTTGCACTCGTGTGGCATTTGCACAGTGGGTGGCATTTTCAATGGGACACGCTCTGCGTCCCACTGTCATGGCTACTTTGCCGGCTGTAAACATTAATTGATTTCTACCAAAAGTTTAAGCGCTTTTTAAGCCACGATTTAGCTTGTTGGCCCTGTCAGGGGCATCAGGGGGGGAGCTGGGCTAATTAAGGAACGCCACAAATGGCAAATTAGCATAAAAGTTTGCAACATTTAAAAAATATTATACATACTTTATTATGCTGACTGACATATGCGGTGCTCTTTTTTATAGTTGCTTTGTGACAAAATTGATTAATGAAGTAATTTATTTGTTTCGATTGCTTTTCGAGAATTTTTACGACACGCTCAATTTATGACGAATTATTTACGTTGTTTTTTTTTTGTATTTTTATTAATCATACAGGTAAACATACTTACCTGCTTTTTCGGCACATGTTGCACAATTTATTTAGTTTTTTTTTTTTCGAGCTTTGGCTTGGCCAGTGAAAGTGGTTTTTAGAGCCATTAAAATTGACCATAAAAGATTTTCGGAGCTGTCAGTTTATGCGCAGTTATTGCCTGATATTTCGAGGCGTTGGCGGCATAATTCTTTTGGGTGTGGAATATTTTTATGAGCCTACATAAAATTTACCTCATTTTTGAGGCACATCTGATATATAAGAGCGAATTATGAATTATGAATTTTTAATAAATTAATTGCCCTACATAATGCATATTTTATGGCTTCTCATCGGCAGTTTTCGTATCGTTAATTGAGAAACCAAACTTTCAGCTGATTTCTAGGGAAGTATTTCTATTCGATTCGTAAAGGCGAAGAACTATTTGACTGTCTTAATTCCCTCATTATGAAAGCATTTAAAAATTTCCTTTATTCTCTCGTAATGAAATAATACTAAAACAATAAAGAAAATTGTAAAGATAATTGCCTATTTTTTATATAATATTTAATTAGAAATAATTTTACCAGCATCTTTTGTAATGATTATACACAAAAAATTCGGTTTAAAATCAAGAATTTCGAACTGGAATCTGTCCACAGTAGTATCAAAAATTATGCGAACCCGACTTGATTAAAAGCAAGTACGAGATTCGTGATTGAAACCTACTTTTAAGCTCTGATTTCCTTATATTATGCTTGAAAATAGTCTAAATTGAACTCTGTTTCATTCATTATTTAATCTTTTAATAAATTATAATAATTATAATCGGATTAGCATAAGAATTGACTTACTGCTTCTCTTTCTCTCTCTGTCTTACTTGATTTAATCCACACTCTACTTTTGGCTCCATAGAAAGATAATTCGTACTTGAATATAGTGAGAATAGAGATTGATTCTATGTGTTAATTAAATATTTAAATAATAATTAAAATAAAATAGTTCAAATCGAAGAATTTACTCTACTGAAATTTTATATATTTGTACTTTAAATTTAGGCTTTGCTATGCTTAAATTTCTCATGCCATCCTCTTCTTTTCTGTGTAGCTTTTCCACTGAAGAACTAAGAGCCAGATTTGGCATGATGATTCCACTGATGCTATAAATAAATATTTGTTAAATGAGTGAAAAAATATAATATAACTATCACAAAGTGGGCCGTTAAATGCAGGCCAAATTGTGACCCGAGGCAATAAAAAACAGAGGGGAAAAAAAATGATTGTCTTAGAAAGTGGACACTAAATTTTTGAATTTTAACGACATTCTTAACAAATTTATTTCGGCACGCATTCAGCATGGCCAAGAAGCTTCAGCTTTAAGCCAAACTATGATGGCTATAAGTATATGTGTGAGTGTGTGTGTGTGTGTGATATATAAACAAGTCGAATTCACAGTAAATCGTTTAGAAATGTGAAAATGTTAACGTGTTGGCTGCGGCTGCTCGTCTAATTAATTGATAGCCCCATATAAAATTTGTGAAAGCCGTCGCCTTTGGAGCCCACAATGAGCGCCTTTTATGCGTTTATAACTCTATTTACAATTTTTAGGTATTCCCTTTGTTCGATTTTGAGTCGATTTTTCGTTGACTCTTCGTTAGATTTCTCGAGGTGCGGTGTCAGCTCTCTTTGTATTTGTGCATGGGCATATCTGTTGTTAATGGCCGTTTTTAAAATGCCATAAAATTGCTTTATAAGTTCACCATATTAATATGCACACCAATATTGGACATGATTATAATATATTGGGTATCTAGCGCACACAAAAGCGCCAGATATTCACAGATGACCCAAAGGCAACAAAATGTGAGACGATCTTTGATTTTGTTCGAAACCAAACAGGCAGCCCCTGCGGCGCACATTAACAAAACTCTAAACAATGGGTATGACCAAGTCGACCAGCGGCGGAGTAGAGGCAGAGGCGAGGAAGGAGCACCACAGACATTTCAATTTGTATAATGAAACCGAGATGCGATGTTGCAACAGCTCTCACTGTTTGCTGGCATGTTTTGGGTATCAAATTGCTGGCATTTGTCAACAGCGCACACTGTGCAGGTCTTCCATAAATTAAGGGCTCGTTAGATAGCCCAGCCATGGGCAACAGGTCCTGCTGCCTGCTGTCTGCTGTCTGCTGATAAAACGGCGTGAGATTCAGCGTTATCACAGTCAGCTCACTTGACTCCTAACTAATTGTGTTGCCAGTCTCCAGTTCACAGTTCCCAGATGGCTGGACAGGAATTGGAGCTGTTATGAGTGTGATAAGAGCATGTTATGGATGTGTCTTTCCGCGATATCAGTGAAAAGAATACTCCTTTATTTATTGCTACAAATTATTGTAGATCAGCTTGGACCGATTTTCACTGGCAGCACAATTTTGTGTAGCTGTAAAAGGAGCTACAAACAATGATGGCAAATCTAGAAAAAACTACTAAGGAAATGCTTTCTTTGGTAGATCGAAGATTGCATACTCTTCTATAATATATTTCCTTTCTAAGCTATGAGAAATAGTGGAGTAAGCTGTGTTCCATACTAAACTTCAGCAAGCTGAGAGACTAATTTGCATAGAAATAAACCTGACTATATCAGCTCGTCTAAGGAGGCTTAATTGGGTGACAAAGTTATAGTATCCTCTACAAGGGCATCAGAATGAATAGGGTTGACACTTTGTGCCAGGCAAAAAACCCCATCAAGTTTACCTATGACTTTTGTGTCAAATCAGAAATCAAAATAATTAAATTCTTCTAAGATGGAGGACCCTAAGGATATGGCAGAGACCATGTTATCGGATGTACTCATTTCCAATGTCTACAACCAGTTCATGAGCCAGAACGAGGTGCTGTTCAAGGACAAGGTAAGCGCTAGAATGTTTGCTTCTACTCCTTTGTAACTGCCACGCCCACAGGTTGTATTGGATGTGGGCTGCCGGAGTGGCATGCTGAGCTATTTGTCCGTTGAGGCAGGCGCTGTTAAGGTCTTTGCAGTGGGCAACATGAAGAGTGCCCGCAATGTCGCCAAGATCTTCTCGGGGGGAGAGAAAGCAGAGATATTTGAACCACTCAGTGGCAGCATCACGGAGCTGACATTACCCAGTGAAGTGAAGAAGGTGGATATAATAGTATCTGAATGGATGGGGTAAGGATTTATACTCAATAATCATTCAAGAAATTTATTAGAAGTCTCCTCAATTACCAGGAACGCTCTCTACGCCGATTCACTCTACTGCCAGGTGATATACGCTCGGAACAAATGGCTGGCCAAGGGTGGTTACATAATACCCAATGTGGCACATCTCTTTATATCCGGTTTATGGCGATGTCCTCGACAGTCCAAAGACGAGAGCTCGCCTCCAGTTACCGTGGTGGACGATTATGTGTATAAGGCGACAATTATTACGGAAAAGTGTTTACTGAAATCCGTAAATCTACTCACGGCCAACGAGAACGATGAATTGTTCAGCGTGGAGTTTATGCTAAAGGCGTTGAATAAGGGAAAGGTTTGTGCCTGTATGCTCCACTTTGATATCGCTACAGTTAATGCAAAGGGCAGGGTACAAAAGTTGTTCTCCATAAGCCCCGAGTCGCCCAGAACGTATCTGAAGCAAACGGTTTTATTGCTGGAGGAGGATACCCTGGAGGTTGTCGACCAGCAGCTATTGGTAGGTCGTTTCAGCTTGCTGCTCAGCAACTTGGCACCGCGCGGCGTTGAATTCTCGCTGGGCATATGGATACCCAAGTCGGGGACTCTCATTAATAAAGGGTAATTCTGATGCGGATGTTGTTGTTGATGTTGATGCTGATGTATTCATGGCAATATTTAGGCGGTCTTTGGGCTGTTTGCCTTAAAGGCCAACACGTCGCTCTGGGTGAAGGCTCCTCAGCGATCGTTTCAAGATCAAAATTTATGGCCGTGCTGCATCAATTAGGGCGGCAGCCCCAGCGACTGCTACTCAAAACAACAAAAAAAAAAAAAATACAATGGGTTTGGTTTGGTTTTTGCTGACCTGATCGGTGTTTAGCTTTGACGTTGCTACAACGATTTAAAATGATGTCGCGCATAATTCACTGATCGAGGATCGAGGATCGGGAATAGGGAATCGAGAATCGAGTATTGAGGCGATCAGCGTTCACGTTCTGCCAGACTTTGCGTCGTGTTGGGGTCTGTGTAGCTTTGTCTGTCTGTCTGTCTGACTGGCTGGCTGGCTGGCTGGTTTGTGCCCTCGTTTACAGTTAAGTTCTTTTGTTCAGATCTCATAACTGATCGCTGATCACAGCTCACAGCTCGCTGGTCACTGCTCGCACTTGGTTTACGCTCCATACAAGGCACACTAAGAGTACACAATGGCATGGCAAGGCCCTCGTCCTGCACACAAATTCGTTCTTTAAATGATATCAGTCGGTCGCGTCTTCGAGCGGATCCAGCGACCCAGCGATCCACTGACGAGACGCATCCACTGACCGATCTCGCTCGCATGCTTAAGTGACATTTTGCGGGACGTGGGTCTGTGATGGATTAGCATCATTTTGTTGTGAGGATAATGTGTCGTCTGCAATGATTTTTGTTGACATGTTTTTTCGGCTGCTCTTCTCGGAAATAATTATGCTACTTTTGCGCAAAAGTAACAGCATTTTTGTACAAATTGCATAAAAATTTAAATTGGCCAGCGAGCGTTTTGGCTTTTTGGCTTTTTTGTGAGCCGGCAAAAGCCAGAAAATTGCTTAATAATGAAATTCCAATGGATTAAGCGCAATTTGCGAGGCATGCGGCATGCAGCGGCTACACTCAATGAATTCCACTCTAAATCTCCCTTTTTTTTTGGTTTTTTCTTATAAACAATTGGGCAGTTCAGTGCAGAGTGTTGGATTTACTTTATTTTACACCTAACCCGGCCACACTACGTCCGACTGACTGCTCGGCCGCTTTCCTTTCCTCTCTTCTCTACCCGCTGCATTTCGCACGCTCGCCTCGCAGCGTTTTCATTAAATTCGCTTAATAGCGCAATATAATTTAAACAAGTAGTAACATAAAATAAAACTCACAGCCCCGCACTGAAAGGCATAAAAAGAAGCAAATGATGCCAGACCATAGCTGGCCGGCCGGCCAGACATAGCTGGCTTTTGGCCTGGATCTTACAGAGGCCACAGTCCGGTTCCAAGTTATGGCGCATGGGCGAGAGACGCCCGCTTCGACGTCCCAGCCCCAGACCCAGACCCAGACTCAGACCGGACCAGGTCTGGTCCGGCACGGCACGGCACGGCATGGCCTGCAAGTGCAATAAGTTCGCTTAACGAGGGTTTAATTTATGATTTGTTATGTTTCCGGTTCGTGTTCTTGTAGCCGATGCTAAAAATTATTGGCAATAAAGCTAAGGTGTGGATTATAGTTTGGCTGTAGTAGCCTATACGGCCAGTCAGCCAGTCAGCCAGGCAGCCACTGGGAATTCGATTCGAGCTGCAAGTTAAGTTCAAGATGAAGTCTGAGGGCTTCCAGGAGGTGGCAACCGATTAACGATACCAAAGCAAAATGGTAGTGCAAATAGAAGGGATATAAATACATACGAGTATATCGAGTATTTGGATCAATAAGTATCAATAAAAGAACAACGGATTTAACGGATTTATATAAACTGACTTGATATATTAAACTAATTGGGAAATATAGAAGCATTACAATTAAAATAAGTGTCATGAAATGGATACTCCCGAATTCTTCCCAATTTTCCCAGTAGGTTTTTCGCTCTCTGAAAAGTCGCACTTCTCTTTTAATTCGAAATAGTCTAAAGAAATTGATATTTTGGGTATAAATTGGTAATAACTCACCTGTTTATTTGGCCTTATAATTGGTTCCTTATTCCTAATAGTATTCTATTCCTAATAGTTTTGTCCTTGCCACTAATAAAGCTTAATCCTTTAACGCTCACTGTGCATTTGCAGCCAGGGAAGATGAGTGGTAAGAGAGAGAGGGGAGGGAATGAGGTGGAAGGCATGAGGCAAGAGGCATGAAGAATGGCAAAAGGGAAGGGACGAATAACGACGTACGTCGCATTGCGTTGAAAATCGATTTGTTTGGGTTGCGCCTGCGCAAACAACGCGGCCCATGGATAAGAACGGATAAGAAAATAAGCAAAGACACACTGGATACTGGATGGGATGGGGCGGTGAAGGGGAGGGGAGGGACACAGGCAGAGGGACAGAGGCATTGGGGCGAAATGGTTGAGGCCAACGCCAACGAGTATCTGCTGGAACATAAATTACGCGACTAACAAGCAGCGCCCCGTGCAGCCGAAACCAATGCCAACTTTGCCGAGAGCTAAAAAAGATACAAAACTTCCAACTGACTCGGTTGGGCACTTGAGCTGGGAACAGGCTGCGACTGCGACAGCGACTGCGACTGCGTCTGTGACTCCTCCAAAGTGAGTTGCACAAAATTATAAATGAAAGCGGGTGTTGGAGTAGCTTCAGCCTTAGCCTCAGCCTCAGCCTCAGCCGCAGCTCAGCTTGGCTGCTCGGCTGAGGATCTCTGCATCCCAAGCAGCCATCCACGTCCACGATTAGGTGTAGCAATTTGGACGGGCTGCCTGTGATTGAGACCGAGGCAGTGCTCGAAACGAAGTTAAAAATCAAATTAGCGAATGTGTTGAAAATTAAAAACAAATTCACGGATAAATTGCATCTGCCAGATACGCAATTATTATGAGGGTAGACAGGCACAGGGACAGAGGCAGAGACAGAGGACGGCGGACTGCGGACGGCGGATGGAGGGCAGGGGGAAAAAGAGAAACCAGAACTGCGACTGACTTATGGACTGACCAGGCTGCTGTTCTGTTCTGTTCTGTTCTGTTCTGGTTCTTGACTTCGTGTTGGCTTGGCTTTTAGCTGTGTGTTGTGTGTGTGTGTGCGTGTGTGTGTGCCCTCGAGGTGTTGCAATTTGACGTTTTTTACGCGCGTTTTTATTCCATGAAATCCACATAAGCTGCACAAGGATGCAGCATCAACAGCAGCAGCAGCAGCAACTTTCGCAGCAGAAGTCGCAGCAGCCGCACGCAGTGCAAATACTTGGCCCTAAATGGTTTTTGGCGAAAAACATGTCGAATTAACACGCTCAGAAGATGTGGAAGTGGCATGTCAGCTGGGGCAGCTGCGATGTGGATCAACCGAGCAGTGGCTGAGGCTGCGGCTGCGGCTGAGGCCGTGGCGGGGTCAGCATCAACCTTCTGGGCCAGCTAAGCGTTGTGTGTGTGTATTTAAATGCTGAATGTTGGCAAATTAGCTGAAATTTTCTTCTGGCCCCAAACTCAATTTGCATTCTTTTTTTTTTTGTTGTTTTTCTCTGTGTGTATTTGTATGAGTGCAAGACATATAATTAGTGTTAAGTTTTTGTGGTAAGTGTAAGTCCCTACCGAACTGAAAGGGGCCTCAGCTGGCGCCGTCTGCGGCTGGCAAATAAATCGCGCTGCTGTTGAACTTTCAGTGCCTCCGGTGGGGAGTGGAGGGAACTGAAGTGAAGCGGAGGATGTGGCCACAGTGCCACAGAGAATGGCACTGCCAAGAGCTGACAGAGTTCGAGTCGAACTCGAAGTCGGAGTCGGAGTCGGAGTCAGTCACGCCTCCTTTGTGTCCTGGTGCTGGCAAAGGTTCTCAAGCCAAATCGAAAGAGATCGAGACCGTCTCTTGGGTCCCAGTCCCAGTCCCAGTACCAGTCCCAGTCTCAGCCAGAGTCCGCATAAAAAAGGGCGCAAATTTTATGAGCGCATCGTTTAACAAATGAATTTACAACCGAGCAACGCCCAAATGTCTGGCGTTCAAATTCAAATTCCTTGCAACACAGCAACGCAGCAAACGAAGAAGATATTGCCCCGAAAACGAAACTTGGCACTGTTCGTGAGTTACGTGGCACACGGAGGCGTATGCGCTATATTCGAGCATGAAATATGTCTGGCATTTGGCCAAATGATTTAAAACAAATAGCAGCCAGTCATACCCAACTAACCAGCTCTGAAGCAAGCTCTGAATTCCCATCTATATATCCTAAACGGATCAGCAACTTCTGAACACTCTTCTGCTCTTCTTTCTTGCCAGGCTGCTACGTAACATTAACGCTTTCATTAGCCCAGTTTGCGCTTCGCTGCGGCCGCCCTTTTATTGGGCTCCGTTTTAGGGCTCATAAATCGAAATCATTGCCAATTGGTAACTGGTAACTACCAACTGGTAACTGGCAATTGCCAACGCGTTGCTCCACTCGTTAAATACAGTTTAATGAGCTTCCCAATATGAAGTTACGATTCAGTTGAACTCCTCTCTCGGTCCTCTCAGTGCTTTCGGTGCTCTCGGTGCGTGCTCGCCAACGGGCCTGATCAGCATTTTGGGTAATTGTAATTGCCTCGGCCTGTCAATAAGTCTTCATGGCTTTCAATAAGGGAAAGCTTCACTCAGTCCTTTTTCAGCCTTAATTTGTGCACTGCAATTACCAACACGATTCCAAATGACCCGCACACAAAAACCCAGTAATTTGGCAACTCGTGAGCTGTATGCAAATACTTCAGAAACCAGCAGAAACTTCACATTAAAGACAACTTTGTCCTAATCTACCCAATGAAATCTCAACTTACTTAGTAATGCGAATCTTTACTCCACATGAAATATATCTCTTTAAAGCTGAACTGTTTTTGGGTGCTTACAGAGCTGAGAGCATGGAAATTAAAGTAGTTTTCCAGTTAGAAATATTGTCATTACAATAATTAGCATATATTCAGCTTTAATATACGTTACTGATGGAAAAATATAATAGAAAATACAATAGATTTCCAGATCTTAACTGCAAAACAAAATGATATTGAATCCAGGTGTGAAGAACCTGTTTAGTTCCGAATTTGTTCTTTAAAACTGATCAGGAACTGAGCCTTCAAAATTTAAACCATTAAACGTCGAATCAGAAATTGTTAAAGAATTAAATATTGTATATAAATAAACTGTATCTTCTATATCTTCCATCTATATAGAACATTTTCTTAATAGTTCTTGTAGCTGCAGGCGTTCAGGCAGGCGCTCAGACGGATACCTGGAAGAACTTCGCTAGATCGAACTTATATACTCTTTCTATAACCCTTTGCACAATCTTAGTATACAGCTTTGAGCCACTTAATTGAAAAATAAAAAGCATATTTTCTGGCTGAAATATTGAAATATAAATAGAAAACTTATCGACTCTTGAACAGCAATCAATATCTCGTGAGAGGCTCTTAAAGTAAACTATGCTGAAAAAAGTGATTGACAGAAAACGGCTCAAATGAGATTGTCTGCCAATCTCTTGACTCTAGGTACTCGAATTTACCTGAAAATCGATTTCCAATTGTAGGGATAAGCATGTAAGTATTGCTACAGTTTTCACACTCTCAGTCTAAACCATATTTAAATAGCTCGGAGCACATGGCGATCCCACTGTTGCTCAGCTGCTGCTAGCAAAAACTTGTTAAGAGTCCTACGTCTACTGCTGTCCGTCTGTCTGTCTGCTCTGCTCTGCTCGAGTGGCACTCAGAGGGATCGCTCATTGTTTGACTAATAAATGACTGGCCATTGTCGGTGGATATAAATGTCAAAAGGTTGCTTTTGACACCCTGGAAATGAGTGCAGCGGTCAAGCGGCGACAAGCTGACAAAAAGGAGAAGTGCAGCACAATAAAAATGGAACATGGAACCGAAAATGGAACGAAAACTGAAACTGAATTGGCCAGTTTTGCGAATGCAACAATAGCAACCCCTCAGCGGACATGCACAACGATCATTTAAGTGTCATTAAGACAGGGGGAGGGCAATTGAGGAGAGACAAGAGCAGAGAGTAGAGAGGTAAGCAAAAGCAGGCAACAGCAGCTGGCATTGGCAACAGCTTCTGGGCCCATACTGCTGCTAGAACAGGCCCAGCCTGAGGCTGTCACCCGTCTGGCTAATGGAGCTGACTTTGCCGCCCATAGCGACTGATCGCCCGTCGATCCGTCGATTGTCTCTCCTCAAGGATGTGTTTGAGTTGCTTGTATGAGCTGATAAAGTTGTTGCAACCAATGATCGAAGATCGAGTGGGCCAACTGGCCTGACGTGTTTTCCCAATTAAAATCTAATTCGTTGGCATCTTTAAGCAAATGCTGTGTGCTCTGAGATTTCCTATGGACCGAGCATGGCGAGCATGGCTATCATTAACCACTTAGGCGCGAGTGCAATAACATTTAATCAACCAATAAATTTGGTGCAATTTATCAAAAACATTCAAAATGCAGACGAAGGAAAAACGAGAGAAAAAAAAAACAGAAAACAAAATCTTGTTTCTCCAAATTGCCTCTAATAACCGCAATCGATCGTTATTTTTTGTGGTTATTAATACGGAGAGCTGAAGGAGACGGCGACTGAGTTGGACGGAGAAGGAGGCTTCGACTGTCGACTGAGCCTGGGACTGGCAGTGCGTGTCTGTGTGTCTGTGGTAAAAATCTGGCAACGGCTTCTCAGGTAGTTCACAAGTAACTGCAAATTGCTGCCGTCGATAAAACTCAAATTGGTGGCAGCAACCGCGGCGCATCCGCGTCCGCGTCCCATCCCCAACTTGTCTGCAATCGATCGATGAATTTGCCTAATGGCGACGGCCACTCAACACAAACGCCGAGCTTGGCCTTAGCCCGATTCCCGATTCGCGATTCTTGATTCTCGACTCTCGAGCTATGCTCGAACGCATCTTGATCTTCAATCTGGTCTGGTCTGGCCTGGCCTGGTCTGGTCTGATTGACAGTGAGGCCAAGTCTCTGCCTGGGATCCTCCTCCAGCGTCCTCCTTGCCTTCTCGCGCTGTTTACGCGCGCATTTAGCATGTTGTAAAAGTCTGATGGCGTCCATTATAATCAATTGGCCGGGGTCGTAAAATTAAATGATCCCGCAGGAGAATTAAGCGCCAATTATGCGCTGCAAAGGAAAAAATATGTTGGTTGCCATTGGCGCTGCACAGTCTCAAATTTGGGAC
Organism: Drosophila repletoides; assembly: GCA_018150835.1. Lineage (NCBI taxonomy): Eukaryota > Metazoa > Arthropoda > Insecta > Diptera > Drosophilidae > Drosophila > Drosophila repletoides. Next base: position 7,848,629 of record JAECWQ010000100.1, read on the forward strand.
GCGATCGGAGCAAAGCAGAAGACAAAACAACCACAAAAAAAAGAGCGAAAAAAAAAACAAAATAAAACGCTGGCCTGACTTAATTGCAGCATTTAAGTTGTCTTATTGATCATAATAACTCCATAATGGCGGAACATGTGCGTACAATATAATAATCAGACGGCCACAGAGTGAAAATTGCAAACGGGAAATGCGCTCCTGCAGCAGGCGGGGAAAACCGGGCGAGGCAAAAGGAAGCTGACGCTGGAATTGGAGCTGAGCTGGAGCTGAAGCCGGAGCTCTGTCCACAGGTAGACACACAGAGCAGCGAAAGAGAGAGTCGAGGGCTGTGCTCAAAAGTGGAGCAGGTACCTCAACTCCAGTGGAGCTGCTGTTGTTGTAATGAGAGTGTGAAAGCAAACAAGCAGTAAAATTAAAGCAATCGCTGTTGCCCTTTTCTCCCCCCTTTTTTACCTAGACAAAACTGATCAACTTGTAATGGGAAATGAGCTCAAAAACTCAACTCAATCAGCTTAATGGCCTGCCAACTTGCAACTTGCAACCTGTAAGCGCGTTGCATGCACCACTCGATTGCTGATATTAATGGGGAACTGGAGAGTACTGCAATCTCTCGAGGATTTGCTAAAAGGCGCAGCAAAGTTGTTTTTTTTTTTTATTTTGGGCTGCCTGGCAGGTGCTCTTTTCCTGGCCTGAAACATTGTATTGAAATTGGTACAATGCCGTTTTAACCAAAAAGCAGATTACGGGCTAAAAGTCAAGAAAACAAAATCAGGTTTCAGCTAAGCCCAAATTGTAATCTTTATTCGCTTCGACTCTCACATTATAAATCAATTGAGAAAGCGATTGCTTTGCTCACCAAGAAATATGAAAGAATTCCATTCGGGGCAATGATTTATTCCCTATAACGATTTGCATTTTAAATCTTATTTATATAGAAGAATTAAGTTTTTCGGGAATTTTACGGAATATATGAAGAGGGGTATTCAGTACACATTTTAAAATATCGTTTTTAAAATGTGTTTTTTTACTGATTAAATTATTTATTGCTTGCAAATTTTTGGAGTATTTTTTATTAAATTTTATTGTTGTTTAAAAAATTAGAATTTTCATAAATTTGATTGTTTTTTTGTTGCTGTTTTTACTACAGATTAAAATATATTAAAATGTGTTTCCTACGCTTCAAATGGCACGACTCAAAAGACCTAAAAAGTAAGCTGATTTTCCCAACTCTTAAGTCAATTATTTAATTCTAATTAATTTAATATAATTATTGTATAATATATAAATTATTTTATTTTTATTTTATTTATACTTTTCTTTATTGTGATTGACTTAATTTTTTAATTAAAAAATATGATTCTCCTCGAATGCCTGAATGCTAAAAGTAGAATAGAACTTTATTTGATGATTTGATATAGAGAAAAGTATTATTTGATATTTCTAAAACTCTACAGAAATCCGTCGACCGTCGACCCAATAGAAATTCTATAAAAATTCGATTTGATATAGAGAAAAGTCTCAGTTTCAGTTTCAGATATTTCTGAAATATCTAAAGAAATCCCTTGATTCTCGAACCCAATAGAAATTTGATTTGATGCGGAGAAAAAGCTTGAGATATTTCTGAAATATCAGCAGAAAGCCGTTGATCCTTGGACCAAATAGAAATTCTATAGAAATTCGATTTGATATAAAGAAAAGTAGTTTCAGATATTTCTGAAATATCTAAAGAAATCCCTTGATCCTCGAACCCAATAGAAATTCTCTAAAGATTCATCTATTGACTAGGTAAAATTATTTTTGATACAGAAGTCGGGTGGGTACTTTCATCTCGGTTCGTTTATACGGGGAATAGGCACACACAGAGACTCACACCCCAGAGTGAAATATATTGCGAAAGTATTGCGAATTCCAGAGTATACAATGGCATTACAATTGGATGGAGAGGCTCTACTCGTTTTTGGCAAGAAAACCAAACATAATAAATTAAGTCATTTAACATAATTTCGCTACCAGAGCAGAGTCGATGCCACTCGAAGATTGCAACAGCTGCTAAACGAGGGGACACAACGCATGTGCCAAATAAAGAGAGCAGGGAGAGGGGAAAAAGAGGCAGAGATCGGAATATATATATAGGGAGAGAGAGGGGGGAATACATATGGCATGGTCTGGGCAATGGACAGTGGACAATGGAGCGTGTGGGTGCAATCAACATCTGAAATGGTTGCGCGGGGCAGGGTAATTTACAGTCGCAGTTGCAGTTGCATTTGTTGTGTGTAAGTGTTCGATTTGTGTGTGTGCGAGTGTGTGTGTGTGTGTTGTAAGTGTGTGCGAGTGAATAGCGCAACTAATTTTCAAAGGAGGCCCAACAAAAGTGCAATAAACGATGTCCACTTAGGCGGACAATGGCAGCCAACAAAGGCGCAACAAAGCGACAACTGTGCGCAACGTAGGCGTGGCATACACCTCTAGCACCTCGCACCAGGTCCAATAAAGTGGACGGACTCGCTTTAATTAATGGAAATGCAATGACTCGTAGCTGCTGCTGCTGCTCCTGGTGCTATCCGTGTTGGCATCTCTGGCACCTAGCAGCAGCTGTCGCCTTTGAATTGGTCGAAGGACCAAGGAGTCAGGCATTCATTGTCTCCTCCTTTTCGCTTGACAAATTTATAACAAATATTCACGCGTGCTTTGGCAGGCGGCCCTTTGTCAACTTTGCTGCTGCTGCTGCTGCCAACTGGCCATATCTCAATTATTGCCTTTCAATTGCCACTTTTTTGCTTTGATTTCACACGAAAAAAAACAGAGAAACAGAGAAATCTCGCCGGCTCATCCTCAGTTTTTTTTGGGTTCTTTGTTTGCTTCACTGGAACAACAGCATTGGTTTTTGGCAACAAAAAAAACAAAAAACCGAAGAGAAAGAAAAACACTCGTATAATGGCACAACAATTAAAACAATTTTCGAATTGAATGGCCTGGCATTGTCCTGGCAATGATCCTGTTGCCAGGCTCTCTTTGTTTGGCCGCTTGGGGTGCGATTTCTATGGAATTAAAGCGTCAAATGCGCCAGTCACAACAAGCCGCAGTCACACACATAAAGTCAATACCAGCCCCCGATCTCCTCTGCCATAGACAGAAGACAGACAAGGCCGAGCCAGAAGGAGAGAGACATGAAGTCGTTATAAAAGAAACAACATTGGTAAATTGATTTGCACGCCTTGGCAATGGCTGGAGAATTGCTAAATAAATGCTGCTAAAACTGCCGGACAGGGCGTTAATTTCATTTGGATTTGCGTGCAGAGACTTGCAACAACAACTGGTTTCAGTTTTGGCCCCCTCTGCCGCCCCCTCTGCTCCTGTCTCCTTAGCAACAGTGTTTCAACGAAATCTTGCGATAAAATGCATAACAACTTCATTCACAGCGGGCGATGCCATAAAAGTGTTTTAAATCGTGTTAATAATTTTGTGCAGCGTTTGCCTGGCCAATTTCTGAATTGCGAAGAGTCCTGCTGTGACCGGCATGTCGTCCACACTCGCCCAACTCCCCACCCGATCTCCAGTTTCAGCTGGGCCAAGGCGTTGTCCCTTCTGCTGGCCATTGCATGTTTGTATGCATATTTTGTCCATTTTATTTGAAGACTTTCAGCTTATTTTTCTCTTCTTTTCCAGCGCGTTTATTGCACTTTCGGCCAACCTGCAGCTCTGATCCCAGCTCTATCCCAATCTTGTGCCCTGCAGCCTTTGACGTAGACCCCATTCACACCTGCAAACCTGGAATAAATTGCGCCTGCTGAAATGTATCTGCATTTTGCCTGAGCTTCATCACGTGATCAACGCAATTAATTATAATTTGTCGTCAATAAGCAGCCAAAAAAATAAGAACGATTAAGAAAGTCACAACGAATATGTAAATACTCTAAAAAAGTGTTCTGATTTTAAATAAATTTAAGCTGGGAATATATCTTATGTAGGACTATTCAGTTGTATCTTCCAAACCAGTTCGAGAAGGGATATCCAAAGATTCACATTTGCTCTTAGACTGTTATTTGGAGCAAGTCTTTTCTCCTTAAGATTTTTCTGATTGTAGATTAAGGAAAGAGAAGATTTCATTCCAAGTTCCCAACACCTAAGCAGCTACTCCTCCTAGACTTGAACTTTGCCACTACTCTCCATTATCTTTAGAGCCTAACCAAATTTACTATCAGAACTATAAGACTCTCTGTAAGGGTATATAAAGCGGCATAACATTTCAGACTTTGCGTGTTTCAAATGGAAGGTCTTAAAGATATTCGAAATCAACATAAACCATAAAAATACATTTAAGTATGGAGCAGGTCTTCCTTTTTGTTCGATTTCAAAGTGTGGAAATGTTGTTGACCGATAATAATTGACAAAAAAACAAACTCTTTAAGCAGAAAATTGCCTTCAACACTGACAGGCGTTTAGCTGGGGGTTCAAAGAGAAATGCAAAGTATCTACCAAAAAAAAAAGGCTTGCAATTTGGTTAAAAATTCAATACAAAAACAAAAAACCACATCAATAATTTTCTACATATCGTTGAACTCTCTAATTTTGGCCAGTCAATTCTCTCATCATAATTTCTGGCCAATTTTGAGCGGAACTCCCGTTTATCGTTTATCGTTTATCGTGCAGCAAGTTGAAGCAAGCAGAGGCCATAAAGCAGCAATAATCTCTCTGTCTCTCTCTCTCTCTCTCTGGTGATTCCCCTCCCAGCAATTGCTCACCTTGTTGTGTATATTTCACATAATGAAAACCCAACATTGGCGCAAGTCTACGAATAATTTATATGCCTGTAATGTGATAATAAGCAGGCGCTGATATCCTGCGGAACTTTCGCAACCCAGAACTGAAAACCGTATACCAAAAAAAAAAGGCCCACAAAAGCTGTTGAAACTTTAGAGCTGTGGCCAGGTTCAAATGTTAAGACGCTTTTCGTGTTGCAACTCAATTGCTCAATTATTAGGTGCAGGCGCTGGGCGACGGCGACGGCGACGGCAACGGCGACGGCAACGGCGACGGCAACGGAGAGACGACGGGAGAGAGTTATCTAAAATTATACAGCTGCATTAGACGAGTGAAATAAAAGTCCATTACAAATGAAATCAACAACTCATTGCTCATCGACATTCATAGAACGCAGCAGCAGCAGCGTGAGTGAGGAAGTGGCTCCCTAGAAGACTGTTCCCAGTGTTCCCCCCTCAACCAAAAAAAAAAAAAATCTCTGCGTCTCTGCGTATCTGGCGGGGCCAGCAACATTGGCGATAAGCAGCAATTTTCCCGAAGTGAACCCCATTAAAATATGATAAATTGCGTCTATTTTACGGAGTTGATTTTAACAAGACAATTTAACAAGCGTAATTTAATATTTGACAGAGCACAACGTTCTCTCTCTCTCTCTTTCTGTCTCTCTTCGATCTCCTTCTCGCTCTAACCGCAACAACAAAATGGAAGCGACCATGAAAATGATGTAAAGTCGTTCTCCTTGTTGTTGTTGTTGTTGTTGTGGTTGTTGTCGACGAAAATGTATCTCACCCTGGGGAACACTTAAACGCCAACCGAAAAATTGCCTGGGTTGGACTTGAGCTGAGCGGCAAAGAGGGAAAAGGCGCTGACTTTAGCCGTTAATCTCGGCCAGCGCTGATGGTGGTGGTGGTGGAACCACAAACACACAATACTCTCCTATACAGGGTGGTTTTCAGTCGGAGTCAGAGGCAGAGGCAGAGGCTAGAGTCTAGGGCTGGATATGGATATGGAACTGCGGCGCATTGATGTTAAACATTCTAAATTAAGTGGCTCGCTGGCGATAAGGTAATTGGGGTGAAATGTGAGTGCTGCTGCACCGTGGGATGAGTTACCAGCTCCGTTTAGGGGTAGGAGGGTACGGCAATATTGCAGGGTATATCACCTCACCCCATATTGTCATACAGCAGCAGACAAATGCTAATCACATTCCATTGATGTCTCAGGGACAGTCGGAATTAATGAGCTGATTTATGCGCTTATTGCATGAGTTCCCATTGTAAAGTTGATTAACTAAATTAAGCAATTATCACAGATACTCGAATTTGATGAGCCCCCAAAGGCACGAAATAAAACTTTAAAGTCAAATACTCAAACGTCGATCAGCTAATTTATTGCCTGGCTCTTCTCTCTGCTTTTCTCCTCTCTTCTGTGCTCTTCTCCTCTAGTCTCTTCTCTGCTCTTCTGGGCGATCTCAAATTGAATGTTTCCAGAGATAATTGGAAGTCTGTTCGACTAATTAACCTGATCCACATAAACCAAATCCATGGCCAATTTAAAGCTTGCCCGTGGGCTCCAAATTAAATGACCACAAATCAAAGCTGATTTTAATTAATTAAGCGCGTTTTGTCAGTCAACAGAGACAGGCAACAGAGCAGCTAACATGCAGAAAAACTCAAAAATTTTCAATATTTTATGGGTTTTTGAGGCTTCAAAGATTTTGCTTGAATTCTTGTATGGTTTTTCGGCAAAGAAGTGTCTCGAATTAAAATTCACAAGAAAATAATTCTTAAAGCTTCGGTTTGTATATAAAATTTATATTTTAATCGATATCTAAACAATATGTTTCCTCTTTAACGAACTAACTAGACTCTCTTAGAGATTCTGAGTCAGTTGAGCATTATCCAGGCTGTGTATAGTTCTAATTTGATTTCCCAATTAAAGTATAAAATTCATTTAATAAATTACAATTTTAATGTATTTTTCCTATTAAAGAGAATCGACTTTTGCTTATTATTAAGCGGAAATTAAAAAAGAATGGCTCTAATTACCCGATACAATTTGTGGATTTTATATAACCGCAGCCATTAAGACCCCACAACGTGCAGCTAAGTACAGTCGCTCTCAAGTGGTTCAAGCGGTGCGAGGGGCACTCGAAACGTTGACAGATAAAAGTTCAGCGAACCGCAAAAAAAAAAGAAGAGAATTAAAAAAAAAAAAACCCAACCAATGAGCAGACATTGTTTAATGGCCGCCATATCAAGGCAATTATTTTCAAATTGTCTCGTTAGTTTTTGAAATGCACAGCAATTACAATTACCCGCAAGATACGAGTGCGAGTGCGAGTGTACTCATACTCATACTCATACTCATACTCAGACTGAGACTCAGAGTTGGCCACTTGGAGTTACGCATCAACACACACCCATATAGGCCAGATCGGGCACACACACAACACACACACAGCACAAACAGCACACACAGCACACAGGAAATGCGCACTTAAGTAGACTTTGAATAGTTTCTAATTAACGGCGACAACGGCGTAACGGGGTTGACTGATGAACTGATGGACTGATGAACTGACTGAATGAATGACTGAATGGTTGACTAACCGACGCATTTTCTACACTATTCCAAACAGGGGCTGAAATTGAAGCCGAAATTAGTATTCCAGTTCAGCAAAATAAGTTTCATATTGGGTCTTCTAAGTTTGTCATAAGCTGAACCATTTTAAATAATATCTGAAACCATAGAAATGGCTCTTACAATAAAAAAGAGATAAGGAGCGATGAGATTGATCAATAGGTGAAACAATTATTGGGAAAATTAAAGTAAAATTATATTAAGGATAGTTATCTACGGCAACTCGGAGATTAAGTATTCTAAAAGAAGTACAGACAAAAGCTTTAAATACTTTATTTAATTAAAACATATTTTAAAAAATTATGAGGAATATCAAATGAAAACAATTTGTATAACAATTATATAAATCTTCTTTTCTTTTTGTTAAATTTATTCATTTTTATTCTTAACAATTTTTCAGCTATCTATTTAACAGCTTAAGCTTGTTATACATTATGGAATATAATTCTAAATTGAAATTTTTAACAATATATTTTATTTATTTAATACATATATTTATATTATTTATAATAATATAAGTAATTAAAGAGCCTAAATCAAACCGAATCCTTCCATTCAAGGAAATCATAAGCCGCTTCGCCAGCTGAGCTCAAACTTGGGATTCCAACTGAAACTCTTTACAAAATGTAGAAGACTTCCAGCCTTGGACTTAAGTAGGTTAAAGCAGTTGCAACTATAACAAAATACCAGAATTAATAGACTTGTTTGGACCAACTTGAATGGCACAAAGATGACGCTTGTGAGTTCCATTTGAGGCACATTTGGATGCAAATTACACAACTATTTAAAAACCGTTTTCAATTTGGGTGGCTCAAAAGGAACCAAAATGAGCCACCGCACACGTTGGCTGCCGTAATCCGCATTGCCTTGGTGGAAATTCTTTAAAATGCCATTATCGGAGCTTAACAATTTCGATACATTTCCAGGCCGTAAACGAACTGTAAGGCTACTACTGTGCGGCAAATCACTTGTAGCTGGAATCTGCATTAGAATTGGAGTGTGGAGTAGAGGCAGAAATTCCGGACTCATAAATTTTTAGGTGTTAGAAATGGGAGCTGCTTTATCGAGAGATAGAGAGAGAGAGAAAACCTTTGGCAGATGGCGGCGGAACTGGCGTACGTCATAAGCTGAGCGCTTGATTTATAGCAAAATTATAACGCATTAAGATCAAAATATATATGTGGAGTGGAGTGGAGTGGAGTGGCAAAGCCAGGCTGCTGGCTGGTGGCTGCTGGCTGGTGGCAAGTTGAAAAGCGAACCAACTAGTTTTTGACATTTTAATAAATCGCTTGAATACAACACGAAGCGTAGCGGCGACAATGTCTTAAGCCGATAATATTATTAACTCTGTGAGTTAAATCGAACGTTTTGTATGTTTTGAAGCCGTTTTGAAGCCGTTTTGAAGCCGTTTATCAGCCGCTTAAGTCTCTGGCTAGCTTGCTCTCAGCTTCCGACATTCCAGCCTGGTCAGCATTCATTTAAATTATTCAGAAAACACATTTAGCTCGACTTGTTTTTATAATTGAAAAGCGACAGGCGATTGGGCGTATCATATGCTCCTATATAGCTCCAGTATTTATCCTCCTCCCTGCTCCCTACTCAGCCTCTACTCCTCTACTCCTCTCCTCTCCTCTCGTGAAGCACTCTGTCTGGCCTGTGATTTCAGTTAATTACATAAACGCACACAGTTAATGGGTAGCTAGGTGCTTCAGTGCGTCGGTAATGATACCTTGAGGCATCGTGCAATTATTAAATGAGCACAAAACCGAGCACTTGCCATACATAAATTAATGGACCACATTCAGTTGTAATTTTAGTAGCTCAGCGACACAATTATCTAACCTTTTACATAAGCTACGCGGCGAGAAGAGTTCCAATTCCTTCAATATATTTCCATTGTTTCTCGCATGCGCTGGAAGCATCAGCCTGTGGGCCACGCCCCAAATTATCTAAGTAGCTGGAAACTGAGCTAATCATCCTGTGGATGCCAAGTTACTCTCAGCCCCGCACAGAGGCTGCGCAATCCTTATATATCCTTATATATATTCCTATATATATAACCAGGTAGTATATACCACTATATTTGTTGGCTGATGCTGTGCAAAGTAGTTATTATTAGCCCTGATGAAATGCTTTGAAATAGTTGTTTTATTCTTTCTTTAGGTATGCGAAACTGTTAGCTAATGAATTGTTATCGCATATAGAATCACATTCCAGTCAGTAATGAGCGACTTTAAAATGAAATTCAAGCCAACCCGTTGCTGATTTCATACGCTTCGCTCTGCTTCACCCACAAAGCCGCCGGCGACTCATTGCTTGTTTATGAGGCATAAAATTGTATTTTTAATTTGGCATAAAATTTAAATATCCTTTTTGGGTTGCGCAAAGGACACACATGTGTGCGGTCGCCACTTGAGCAATTGAGAGCATTTTATTTTTATTTTCTTCTCTTTTTTTTTTTGAGACTGAAAGGATACGGCTGCTGGCTTTGATTGCCGTAGCAAAGGACACATAATTACATAAGGATCGATGCAGTTGAGCAGGGAATACGGCAAGCACTTGAGAGCGTGGACCACACAGTGAATGAAGTGATAAACTAATTGCTCGGCGGTGGCAGACGAATTATGTATGAGAAATGGGCGAAGAGAATTGAGCAATGCGAATGGGAATGGGAATGAGAAGAAGAATGAGCGTAGCTGTCAGCTCGTAAAGTATATTCAAATGCCACCAGCAGCAGCAGCAGAGTCCGCGACGTTTTCTCATTGATTTTAATGGCACATTAAGCATACGCCTCGTTGCCATACAAATTTGCCTAAGCCCGTTCTGAGTGGAGCCGTCTGTTTATGAGTATTTAACACAGCACACAACTCATTTACATACTCACACACACATTTTTTGGGTAAATACATTAAAATTTCCAATAAACAAATAAAGCTACACAAAATAAAATACATTTTTATTGCAACTAAAAGAACTAGATGAGTTTTTTGGGCTTGAAACGCGTTTTAAATTTGTCAACTTGGCGGAACCAATTTTGTTAATGATGCGCGATACACAACGAAATTAACTAAAATTGTTATAAAAAGCAATTTTATTGTTCTTCATTCTGGCTTGGCTGTTTTATGTAACTCTTTGTGGAATTTTCGATTAATTTTGTGCTCATTTATGTCTTGTTTTTAGGTATAAATACCCTCTCCATCCCATTGAAACATGATCTAAAACACTCGCTTGCCTTTGTTGCGGCTCACAATGCACTCTTAATGACACAGAATTAATTCTGAAGGTCTTTTGTTTAGTTCCTATATATAAGTATTCAGATCTATTGTGCAGATTTGCCACATAAATCATTATAATATTGTTTATATATAGCTTTTAGCTAAATGCTTTCGTATTCTGGGCGTGGGCGCTGCCTGCCTGCCTTTGCACCTTTGTTTCTGATATTTTTATGTGTCTTACATAAATCATCATAATTATTCGAGAATTTCAACGGTTCCCCAAAGGTGTCTAAAGTTTCACAGGGGGCTGGAGAAATCACCGAATAAACGAAATAAAGTTATATTTATGGGTCGGTTAAGTAAAAACTTTTGTATACCTTAAAAATATTAAAGAAAAGTACTTCAAATTTTTCCTACTTTTTCCTCCTTGATAAAGCTGCCTCCCAGCATATTCATATTTATCATTTCATCTATTCATTCAGCCTACTTAAGACAGCATCCTTGTACTTTCCCTTTTCCCGGTTCGTCCCATGGTTGGACTGGCAAATGCGCAACGACAGCTAAACAAACATTAGTCACAAAATTGCCTGCCAACAGCGAAATGAACAATATCTATATGCCATAAATATCTCTGGGGTTCAGGTCCACCCTGGCTCTGCTTCTCTTTCTCTCTCTCTATCTGCCATAGAGAATTCCCCTTCGTATTTTGTGTGTGCATCCCAGTGCGGAGTCTGGGGCCCATGACGATCCGGCTGTTTACTTTCAAAACCGTTTGCCATGCGTAAATGACAAACGATTTTGCGAAATTATTATTGCCATTGTCATCGTCGCTTCGTTGCCTGATTCCTCTGGCTCTCACTCTGACCTCCGAACCCCCCAATCCAAAAATCAACCCAAACACTTTCCAGCTTTTGTTGCTGGCGCACTTTACGCTGCTCAATTTAGCAAACAGTCAGCCGTTGACATTATCCTTCCGCTGGCGCAGCAGCTAAAACCAATAAGCCACCAGCAGCAACAGCAGCAGCAACCAGAAGCAACCATCATCCCATTACATTTACCGCCATCCATGTCGCTAAATCCCACAGCAATTGCTGCTGGCAATGCGCACTAATCCTGCCAGGCATTACTTCCATGCCAACCCATCAACCCTCTGCTCGGCGCTCCACGCACATCCGGCACGCCCCACGCCCCTTGCCGCCCTCGTAGCGTATTTATTTTATAACATTGCCAATCAAGATGGCTGCGCAAACATAATCGCAATGGGGGGACACGGATATTGACACAGACACAGACACTGACAGAGAGAGAGAGGCACAGGATAAGGGCTTGCCTCCTCCAGAATCGTTCTTGTTTGCATTTCAGCAGCTTTGCCTCATCCCATCCCAGCCGGAGGATCAATAACACTTTTGGCTCAATTCCGGTACTGCCAGGACTATGGCAGTGACTCCAAGTCCTGTCCTGTCAGCCTTTTGTTGTTGTTTATTTATTTTGCAAGCAATTTCAGCATTTTCAGCATGCTCCTCCCCCCTTCGAGCGAGTGCATTATCCTGTACACATTCCACAAGGCACTTACATATGCCATCCACTGTATACATTGTCCTGCCCTGTCTGTGTGCTGTGTGTTGTTGTCCTTATGCCCTTTTCAATTTGTTCAATGATTCGCAAGCAAATTGATTCCCATTCAATTTCGCGCCGTTTCGCATGCGACAATTTCGATTTTTATTGGTTTTCTTTGCTCGCCGATTTCGGCCATTTTGTTGTTTGTCCTTTTTCGACGCTCTGTATCGCTGTAGCTGTATCTGTATCCTGTCCCTGTGCCCTTTGTGAAAATATAATAAAATTGTAAATTGGTTTTTGTTCATTTATAGCTAGTTGTGTATCTTTACCGATATTGTTATTGGTCAGCTTTTGTGGGTTCTCCTGCTAACTGGTAAATGGTAAATGGCATTTGAACCGTTCATTGCCAGTGTCCTTTTTACCTATCGCCCATCGTCCTGCGTCAGCTAAATTGAGATTGGTTTGTGGATTTGGTCAGGCATGAAATAAATTAATTGGAAACTCCATTCGAGTGTTATTTATGTAAATTATTTAATTCAAATATTTTCACACGCAAATGGAAAGAGTATTAAAAGCAATAAACATTTAGCTAGCTTAAGAGAAGGTTTCAAGAAGTTTTAAATGGACTTTAAACTGTTGGAAAACTGATTAAATTGGCCAGGAGACATGAAGCAATTAATGATATTTTAACTGAAGAATTCTGCCATTTAAACCTGCTCAGTAAGTTGGCTAAAAGAAGATTTATTTGCCTGCTTTATTCTAGGACATAAGTTAAAGGCAATTACTGAACTCCCGATGCAATTCCAGCTAATCACATACTAATTTCAGGTACCAACTATGTACATGCTCATAAAATGGCTTGGAAAACTCAGCCACTTACCACCGACCGACTGCCCAGCAGTTTATCGCAGCTGTATCTGGTCAGAATCCGAAACCGAGTTCTCAGGGGCTCTGGTGAGGATCGTCAGGAGCTGAGACGACCAAGAATGTTTGTCACAATACATCAAATGGCAGCGGAATGACACAAAACATGAACGCGTCACTTTCCATCACTCCAAAGTGCCGAGGCTCGACGAAAGGCTGCCACTGGTGCGACTGCTCCGAGTGTGAGGATTACCAGCCAAATGGTCGGCTAACAAGGTAACCAACCAACCAACCAGGCAGACAGTGTGACGCAGCTACACACACACTCACACACACTCAACATACACACACACACATCGAGCCTGAATTTCAGATTAACTGCGCGCATGCGCAACTATTTGCGCACATTTTAAATGGGCCGCGTTGCCGTTCACAAAGCTTGAAACGCTGGGTACAATGCACCTTTATAGGGAGGGGCATTCGGTTGGGGGGGGACACACAGTTGGTGACACTCTGCAGACGTCGCTGGGTCTGGCCCGGTCTGGTCTGCTCTGCTCTGCTCGGATCTGGATGGCCAGGCAGTAGTCGGCTGCCTTAATCCGCCAAGCAATGCGGCAACGATGACAATGTGGATGCACTGAGAGAAAAAACAAAGTTGTTAGACGTGTTAATAAAAAAATTGGCTAGAATTGACTGTCTTCAAAATATAAATATTCTTTCTATTAGATGGGTTTTCCATTTCCTGAAATTCATTGATATAATATGGTTTTCCTCAGCTTTCTGGTAGCTTGCTTTGAGAAAGAAATATATTTATATATATTCCTTCTAGATCCTTAAGATATCTTAAGGAAAATACTACTAAAAACTTGGTAAATTTAGGAAGAAAATAATCCTAGGCAAGTTCGAAAATATTTCTATGTCAAAATAGTAGAAAATTCTTCATTCTTTTCAATTCTAAAACTCAATTTAAGATTCATTCGTGGCTACCTGAAAAACTCAGAGAAATTAACCGAAAATTTTATAATTGAAGTCTGAGAATCCAAAGTTTCAATCTCATTCAGTGTAGATTTTATACCCCTTTTTTGTAGAGTGTACTGAATGATGACGATGATCGTGGCGATTATTTGTGGCTGCTGCTGCTGATGCTGCGCCCTCAAAGATACAAAACATATACACAGCTTTTTGTCGCAGCAATCTCGTTTGACCAAAAACGACTAACGAGCTGCTGAGCCGGCCCAGAGGCTGGCGGGTGAGGCTGAAACTGAGGCATAAACTGAGCGACTGCCACAGTTGAGAGTTGGGTTGCTTGTGTGCTTTGGTCTCTGTGTTGAATCAGAATCAGTTGGCATCATTAATCCCTTGCTAAGGTACTCGGTAGGTAGTGGGGTATCGATACTCGATACTTGGATACTCGATAGGAGTACTCGCAACAGAGCAACGCCTTGTATGCCAGGCCGCTGCGCGTAAGTTGTCATGTTTTTGTCGCTTTATGGACTTCTAATCGTTCAATTCTATCAAAAAGCTTACGCACTAACAAACACCCAAATCCAGTTGAATGTTCCAGGCCCATTTCAGCTACAGCTACAGCCAGATTAAGATATTTAGATTGGCCCACGACACAGAGGCAAACAGAGATGGAGATGGAGATGGAGACGAAGACGGGAGACGGAGACAGAGTCGAGTGCAACTTTATTTAGCACCTTTGCCGGCCCACGGGTCCACAGCGCTTGAGGTGACAATAAGCCGCAGTCTGAGCCAGAAATTGGGTTCAATTTTTGCCTTTTTTGTGCACGATACACCGCTTGATAGAGCAGTTCCAGGTCTCAATCCTCCTCAGTCGCTCCTTGTGGTATTTGATGTGCGAATTTGTTATTTAGCTTGGGAAACACGCAATTGTCTTCGCCCGACAGAGGGTTCGAGGCTGTTCGAGGTGTGAATTGTGCATAAATTGTGCGAACGGGCAATAGATACATTTGTATCTTTTACACTGCTTCGATACGGTTTTGGCTATTTGTAAATTGTTTTGTAACTACCGTTTGGGGTCTGAGTATCTTTTGATACTTTGGAGACCCACAATACAACAGGTGAAGGGTGAAGGGTGAAGGGTGTTTGAGCGACTTTCGAAAATGCTTGGCCAGAGAATGAATTCAATTCAATGAGGATGATGATGATGATGATGATATATGCAGGTGGATGAATTATTGTAATTAATGCCAAATTGGCCATAAAACACAACATTTGCATGTCAAACAGAGCAGCAGCAGGCAGAATTTCATAAGCCACATTTTGTCATGTTTGTTGGGCGCATAAATTATATTATTATTTTATTATTTGATATTTGATTATTCGTTGCTTTTGGCGGAAGTTTCCATTGTGTGCGCTCGACTGAAATAATTAAATATTAAATATGATTAAGTTGGTTTTTTTTCGATTTTTTTCTGAATTTTATTATTGTATATTTTTGCGCTACGACCCACGCAGAGCCATAAACTATGGACTTATAAAGCCGGGCAATGCTAAACGGCATTCAAATATAAATAAATGTCAAATTGTGCACGCTTCGCCATAATCATATAGCCTGTGTCTCTTTCAGTCTCTCTTTCAGTCTCTCTCTCCGTCTCTCTGTCTCTCTATTTCTCCGTCTCTGAGAAGAGCTAAAAACTGCTAAATGCAAATTAAAGCTCATTAATCGCACAGATATTTCGAACAGCGGGGCATTAATGTGCTTCGCACTTGGGCAAAAGAATCCCAAATGACGATGCCCAACTCGTTTCGCATAGAAAGTGACTCCGAGTCCGAGTCTGAGTCTGAGTCCGAGTCTGAGGCTTGGATTGGAGCTGGGACTTGGACTGAGACTTCGGCTAGGGGGAAAACAAAGCTCATAAAACATGCTATGATTACTTTATTAAGCCAAATGTTTCATAAACAATCGCCATGTCGTACATAAAAAAACACAAAAAAAAACAAAACCGAATCCGAAACCGATACTCAAGCGTCGTCTGCGCGGGCGTTTCACTGTCTCACAGACCCAAATCCAGCCACAGATCCAATCCCAATTCCAGACTCAGACTCAGTCTCAGACTCTCCCGTAGCCCCAGATGGTGACAAGCGGGACGTAATCAAGCGCTGAGCGCTTTGCTTAGATAAGTCACTTAAGATAAATCGCTGCGTGTGCGTGTGTAGTCGTTTAGAAATTATGGGTTTCAGATATTGAAACTGAGATACAATCCACAACAATAATCGTATACAATACACTGACTGCCAGATACATTCGTATGCAGATACAAATACAACAGTTCTCAGCTCTTTTCTGTCTGTATTTGAAAATTCAAATTTTTATCGCTCGACGCGCGCAGAGAGTTTAACTAATTTTATTAAATTGTACATTAGTTAAAATTTGCTTGAATTTCAATTTTTTAGATCTTCTGGCTTAGATTAACCGTTTGCAATTAACTTAAAGTTTTACATAATTAATTTGGATATCGATTAATGCCAGCCACTTGCCATGGGAATATTGTCTTAGGAGAATCTTGAAGATACTCTTCAGTCCACTGAGAAATGGAAGCCATAGAATGAATTAACTGATGAGATAAGTGCATATTGAGTGGTTGTGTTTTAGGCCATTTATTGTTAGAATTAAGTAATAGTTAGCCATATTTAAGGCCATATAGATGGGGTAGTACAACGATACATAAATCTATATCTATTGGAAGGTCAGTCTGTCTATTTCTCTGCAGTTTTGAGGACAGTTGAATACAACTCGGCATATTTGGAATATTTGCTTAGAATTTAAGTGTTTTCTGAAACGTTTTCCTTTGTTTATCTCAAGATATCTAAGCCAATTTCATAGAGCTTAACTCACATTATGTCCAGAACATTTATCTTGTAGATAAGCAGATTTATTATACTTCAGATAAATTCACATCTTCAAATTGGAATCAAAGCTTTACACCTGATTTGATAGCCTTTATTTCTAGGTATTTAATGCTTCTAAAATTAGTTTAAAGCCACAAAAGTTTCTTTATATTTTATTAGCTGATATCTCTGCAGACTTTGAGTAAATGTTTCTGCTTTTCCTGGCAAACCAAATTAGTGATTCATAAAAGTCATATATTGATTAACGATCCAAAGATTTGCTTATTCAATTAGCACATTTTATGCGTTTTGACCAAGTCGTTGCCTAATTATGGGAAGGCCACCACGCAGAATAACGATTTTTATGTCTTTTGACCATAAAGCCATTAACTGACTGCCAATATAAACGAGATATATTTGTGTCTGTAGCTGTAAGAGTCAATGTAAAGCGTCACTTCCTTTCTCAATATTAGGCATTCGAAAATGTTGTCTGTCTGTCTGTTGTTTCTGCTTGTTGCCTGCTGCTTGTTGCTTGTTGCCTGAGCGTCTGCTTCATTTTATTATCGAGTTCCGCCATCTGCCCCACCAACAGCAACAGCAACAGCAAAAGCAGCAGCAGAAGCAGCAGCGGGAGAAGCACTCCAAGCAGCAACAGCAGCAGCAGTGGTGGATTTGCTCCGCTCATTGTCGCCATTGTGGGCAACATGGTCGTGTCTAGCGACAAATTTAATGACTTACTTAACCTCATTGAGAGCTGCATAGGCACACACTCACATATACACACTCATACACACACACACACTTGAATACTTCGTCTCCGCCTTATTGCTGCAGCCCTTCCTCTCGCTCTTTCCCGCTTCCCGCTTCCATTCACAATCTTTGCCACGGTAACTTAGCATTTTTTAATGACTTAATTTACGTTCGCAATAGGTACCACCTTCCATGTTTATTGTTTTGACTAAGTACACACACAAACACACACACTCGCACACACTCAGCCAGGCTTATACTCGTATGATGGCTTTATAGTTGGTCGTAGAGCGTGCGACGCCCTCGAAACTCAATTCGCGCCTTATCGCACGCTCCCATCGTCGTCGTCGTCGTCGTCGCTCCACGTCGCCTCAAAATCTTGGCCGGTTTCCTCTTCAACGTGGGCTGCGAATTTGTGGCCAGCTGCTCTATAGGAATGGCCTCCATTTATTTCAGATCGTTGCAGCAGGCGGTCCGCATCCACATATGACTGCAGAGTGCCGAGTTCCGAGTGAAGGGTTGCTGGGTGAAGAGCGGAGAGTGGAGGGCAGAGCGCACGATAGCTACGTTTATTGTTAATTTAATTGGGCAATTTCATGAATGTGTTGGTGGCTTTGTTTTTTGGTTAATTCAGTGACACTGTGCCAATTGGAAAAATCTGTTTTAGATAAGGCAGTAGACTCCAAAGGGTCCCCCTTTCTGCATAGTGGTTGGAAACTTTTAAATATATATGTGAAATTAACTAGTATTAATTTAAAGCTATTTAACTATTAGATAGGCTGAATGCCGAATCATTTGTCTATGCTTTGGGTCTTCCTAAGAACCAATAATTGAATTGCCTGTTTTGAGTTCCAAAGCAGGTTTTGTTGCCCTTAAGCCTTGGGGTTTCTTTGGGAGTTTCGTCACATTTTAATCACTTTCTAAAATATTTATATATTTTTGTTTGAATTTAAGTTGAAAACAGTTTTCAATGCTAATAAATTTGATATTTTAGATGAAAGAATCTTACTTAAACAGTGGAATAGTTTTAATTCCTAAAAGATTTATTCTTGATTTGGTTTGAATTTTCCTGGAGGGTTCTTATGTTGAAAATGTTCTGGGAAATATATTTTAAGCCTGATTGAAGCTCTTCTAGAAATATAAAAAATTCTTTCTTTTTCATTATGCCCTTTCTGAGAACAGCTATAATAGTTCCTGGAGGTATTCTATTTTACCACTTCCCTATTATTTCGTTCCAATGTGCGCTCTACGATCAGTTTCAAGTGGTTTTCACTAAATTTTAGCTTTGTGAGCGTTTTGGCGACAATAAAATAAATTCGTTGGCTTTGTTCCGCAACGCTTTGTGGCGTGGGTTGCTTGGTTCCGTTGGTTTACGCGGCGTATGAGTTATGTGACGTACGGCAGAGAGTCGACAGTCGAGAGTCGAGAGTTGAATAAACGGGCAGAGTGCGACACTTGCTACTCGGGCGGTTTGCTTTGAAGTAAACACAAATGTTGCTCACAAATTGACAGCTAACACGGTGCTAAATTAGATGGCACTTACTTATATGGAGCGACTTCAACTTGCTTGCAAATTAAGCTGGAACAACAATACACATTAATAACAATAAGAGCAACACCAACAAAAGAAGAGCTGTATTTGGGGTGTCGAAGCTGAAATACCCTTTAAAAAGGGCTGTTTGAATATTATAAAGAATTCTTTAAGAGCCTGCGCTGTAAACTTGAATCCAAGGAAATTTTTAAAGATCAAATTCAGTTTCGTAAAGGGAATCTTCAAGCCAAGATATTGATTCTTTTATTACATTAAATTCATTATATTTATCAATAAAGAAATGCTGCTACTACTTAAATTATATAGTAGATTTTTCAGCAGGAATATTCAAACATTCTTCACATTTTTGAAGTGGTTCAGCAAGGTTTATGGACACTTTATAATGTGAGGACTTCAATCTCATACTTGAGGAACTAAGAAAAGACCCCAGCCAATTTATTATGCAGAGTTTCCTTAATGCATTACTATATTTTTTGGGGTTGGACATATGTTATGACGGATTAGATATGCCTCAAAGGAAGGGTATATCGAAATGTAAGCAACAGCGACTCCGAGACTGGACCCGTTGACATTTCAAGTTCAATGTCGAACTATGTACACAGTGTGACATCTGGGAAATTTGTTAAACACGCTTATTAAATTCCAGGCCCCGTTACTAACAACAGATTGAAGTTGGCTCTTAGGTCTGTCGATGCTTGGATGAGGCTGGGAATGTGGGAATGGGATGCACCGAAAAAGCGTGTCGCAAGTCATGTTATGCGCATGTAAACCAATCTAAATACGGATCTCTCGGCTCGCTGGATATTTGTTGTGTGTGGTGAGTGTGGTGTGTGTTTTATTGGGCCAGTCAAACAAACAAAATGCATTTAAAAGCTACAAAACTACATTTCAGATAGCAGGCCATGGCCCAGGGCCCCGTGTACTGTGCACAACCAAACATGACTTGACAACTCATCGAACATTGAACACGTTGTAATGTGATACTTAAATGCTTGATTGGCTCGTAAATATTTTCACTATGTGGCCAATATACTAAGCCAGAGAGCCCTGTCGTTTCTGTTGTTAACAATCATTTCTACAAAGTATCGCCGTGCTTTTTCACTGGCCCTGATCTGGTTCCTTAGGTTTTGGATTTTTTTTGTTTTTTGTTTTTTGCTCACCCTTGCGGCTGTTTGAAAAAAGCGCCAAATCTTGCACTAAAAACACACCAAATACGACTTCAAAGCTATCGCAGCGATCGATCGGCGATCGGTGCATTGGTGCGTTGACAGAGCCCAAAGACCCCGCCAAACTGGGGGGGATTCCGGGTCGGAATCGGGGTCTTAGGACAAGCTCCAGACATCCAATTGTAATTGTTGAGTGTGGTGTGCGCAGGCCAAAGCCGAGCCTGGACTGGACTGAGCTGGGCCACACAAAGCTCCGTCCACACAGCCTCAGCCGCAGCCTCAGCCTCATCCTCATCATAATGTTAATGTAAATGCATTTTAAATGGACTTGCGTACAACATTTTTTTGTTCATTCTCAAGAGCTCTCAAGCTGAACTCGCGCTGCATTGTTGTTGCTGTTTGTGTCGCGCGTTTGTGTGGACAGTTCGACAAGCTGTTTGCAACACGATGCGGGCCTAGCAAAAATCATAAAAAAGCAGAAAAAAATATATATATACCCAAGATATATATATATATATATATAGCGATATCTGTATGTGATCGCATGTCTGGCGTAAAATGCGACTTTGTGGCATTGGCAGCGAACAAAACGTTTTTAGTGTCTTACAAATGAAATGTGACAGTTTCAAGTTAAAAATAACACAACAAAATTAACATAATTTAATCAACACTAATTCGCGCTTTCAGTTTTTCTCTCTCAGTCGAAAGATTGACAGTTTTCTCTATAAAATATGTGGGCGCCCTTAAGGGCAGCTTAACTCATGATATCCGTTTGACTCTGCTCTCTGCTCTCTGAAGGCTAAGTAAGGATGCTGCCGTGGATAGCATTTCCGTCTGGCTAATTGCCAGCCTCTCCATTTCATATCTCCATTTGCCACCGGATTCATTAATATTCTATGTGCAAGCCTCGGAAACAGGATGCTGCCTATCAATAACAATCAAGGCAACTTTATGAATGGGTAGAATAAACGCTTCTCTCAAATAAACCTCGAGAATTTGGAACAAGTTCATTAAGGGATTTTGTATCTCTTTCTGTTTCTGTTTGTGTATCGTAAAGAGAGTTGATTTTAATCGATCTTTTTCATTGTAAAAAGAGAAGAGTGTGAATGAAGTCAATTACGAGGCGAAAGGAAAATCATTTCTGTGGAAAATACAAGCAATAAAAGCAAACAGGGGTGTGCCATGTAGAAGGGTAGATCTAATCCCCGATGGGTGTCATAGCAGAAAAAGTCACTTTTATATATTATAAAAATATACTGGCTAAATGCTGTTCGCTTTTCAGGTGATATTTGAGTCCGTTCTCCTTGTTAGATCCCCTTTTCTGGTAGCGCCACTGCTTCAACTTGCAACTGCTTCCCCCTTTAATGATGGTAAACTGTTGAGTCTTCTGTATAACCCCTCTCAGTCACGTACGCACGAGATTCTGTTTAAATATAGCCACATGCAAGACATATTAAACAGGCACGGGCTCTGGTTCTAGCCAGGCCAGCTCAGCCGAGCGCCGGCTCCAGGGCAACTCGAGCACCAAATTGGTTTATGACTTCCTTCTAAACACGCCAAATGATGGGCTATACGAATAGGTAATGCAGCTCTCCTAATGGTAAGCAACTGATTTAAGACCTTAGCCTCCAAGCGCTGCAAAGAGAGAGAGAGAGGGAGAGCAAGGCCAACATAAATATCGAGCTGTCTCTTGGAGCGGCAGCTGCGATAAGATCAATTATGTTAAGTCACTTGGCGTTAAAATTATGTTGACGCATGTTTCCAAAATGTTAAAGCCGACATTTGTACAAGTTCCAAAACAAACAAACAAAAAAAAAAAGACGAAAAACAGAGAAAAACGATCTCAGTTCGATCGCAGCAGCTATTTCTTAGTCCAGGCAGCAATTATGCAAATCTCTTGACAATCATTTAAAGCTTTAAAACGCATTAAATATGCGAAATGTTAAATAAAAGATACAGCCGGAGCCGAGAGCCGAGAGCTGAGAGAGAAGAAATGAAAGAGGGGGTAGCGGGGGAACGGGGGAATGGAATAAAAACCACATAGCGCCAACGCTGTGAACGGTGATCGGAACGCACCTCTAACCCAATTTATAACGTCTTATCGACAGTAATAAAAACAAAATACACATCGAGTTAAAATTTATACACATGTTGCGATCGATAACGCCAACGCCTCATTTGCATGCTGTGTGACGCAAAGGCGTGGAGCTGAGGAAGGGGAGAAGAAAGGGTATATATATAGATGGTGGGTAAGGGTATAAAGCAAAACTTGTAGCTCTCTCGTATCTCTGAAAGATAGCCCGCTTGTTTCTGTGCGACATTTGACATTGTCAAATCGCGGCTTAATTAAGCAATCGATCTTCGGGCATCGATCGACGCATTTAACTAATTTGCAGCCAACTCGCGAGCTGGGAGCGGGGAACGGAGAGCGGGGAACGGGGCCAAGACAATGGCCATGTGGGAAAGTGGCTGGTGATGACAATAACTTTCAGCTGGTACTAAAAATCTTTTGCATAATCCACAGGCTTTTGTCTTCGGCTTTAATGCCGTAGTGGCAACCGTTATGGAGCCTAATGAGTGGCATTTATCAGCGCCAACCAATCTCAAATCGAAAATTGTTTAAAAAGAAATTAAAAACAAAAAAATATCAGTTGAAAATATTCTTGGGGCCCGCAGTTGTATGAGTCAGGCACTGATTTTGGCTGCCTCATAAATCATGCGGACCCTGTGACACTATCATACTAATAAAATCGCATGCAAAAGCCGCCAGGTCGCCAACAGCCGATCAAAAAGCAACAATAATAATAATAAACAACAACAAAAACGCAACAAAAAAGCAACAAAAAATAACGACAAAAAATCGACAAATAAATTGAGAGACATTTACTAAAAAAAAAAATAACACACGAGGCTGAATGACAGCAACAAATGATGCCCGACGCTTTTGTGGACATTAATGTTTGACATTAATTGAAATTAATATTAATTTCATATTTATTGTAATGCCAGTTAATGGCCAAGTTTGGCTGCTGCGTGGGCGTCATCCAGTCTCTCTGCCGCTACCCCCACCTCTCTCTTTCTCTTTCTACCATTTTCAAGATGAATTTGCATATTTTGCTGGACATAAGCTGCTGCATGCTGTGATTACACAGAGAGAAATAAACTGACTTAGACAAGATTGACGTACATAGCTTAATACACATTTTTTCTCGCTGTGCAGCCTGTTGCAACTACTCGTAGCATATATGGCCAGCTCAGCATGACAATTCGCATAAATGTTGAAGCCAACAAGTTAATTTGTAATCGCAGCGCATTAGAATTAAAGTAACGCGTAATTAATGCTACAAGTCACGACACAGGGAGGGTTTCAGAGGGGGGCCAGTACGGAGAAGGGTTCGGGGCCATATGAGAGTTTATTTATTGGGATCTAAGTGATTTCCGATGAGATTGCAACAAGATTCAACGATTGAGGCATCAGCTCACAGCAGGTGGCAGCTCACAGGAGAATGCAGCAGCAGCAGCAGCGTAAGAGGGGAATAGAGAAGAAGTGTAAGGAGCAGGAGAGCAACGGGGTCGGGGTTCGATCTCCTGTTGTGTACAGGCTGGCGCATCAGGTGAGAAGCATACAAATCCAGCATCCACATCCAAATGAATTTCACTTTTCTCTGGCATTTTGGGTGTGATATCATTAGCTCCCCTGCAGTCAGCGGGAAACCCGTTTCATTGCACGTTTCTACCTGTATTTCAGCCCCCATTCCAAGCTCAATCTCAATCTGAATCGGAATCTGAATCCCAGTTCCAGTCCCAAGTTCACGTTAATATAAGATTTATATTATTAGCGTGTATAAAAATTGCTGCTGCCGATATTTGCGCATCATTAAAGCCATCAAATGAAGCCAATTAAAAGTAAATAAATAATACATTTTATGAAAGCAATCAAATCCGCTTCTTCCCCTACTCTTCGCCCAAGTTCTCTCGCTTTTATTTTTATATTTTGTTGCTAAATTATGCACAGTGAAAATTATAAAGTTTTGTTAAAACTTAATTAGGCGCTGGCGCGAAGACAAAAACGAAAAAAAAAGACAACAAAATCCGCTGAACCGTTTGGGATTTTGCGGATTGCCAAATGAGTTTCTTGTGCTGTTCGAAGCGATTCATTAATAAATTAACAGCACATAAAAGGGGCAGACAAAGGAGCAAATTTATGAGGCATCAAACAGACGAAGAATTAAGACAAAGTATACGAAAAAAAGGTCAGAATGTCTTGGCTAAAACTGCTTGAAATTAGTTTTGGCAAACCATTTAAAATCAATAAAATATGAAATCGTTCTCTTAATAAAGGTTAACTATAATTACCTAACGAATTCCGATATTTTATACCCCTTAAATCAGCTTTAGAAATAAAATAATATGGGTAACATAATAAAGAAAATAACAGATAAAAAAAGAAACACATTTTTAAAGCATTTATAGCAACTGTTTCATAGGGGATTGCTAGTTTTCCGCTAAGAAATCATATCCGATTCAATAAAATATGATGAGTGTAGTAATTTATATACTAAAATAATGTTTATTCATTCATAATATTTATTATCTCTATGAAACTGTAATTTTTTTTATTACAAATAATCATGCTGTATCCTACAAGTCGCTACTGGGCAAGTTTGTTGCCTAAGTCTTTTGTTTCATGTGAAAAATAATGCTTTCCAAATGCCAAACATCATGAATTTTCAAATGCTTCTTCCCGGTTGGAAGGGTATATAATAATCCGTTGGTATCAGTTAAGATAGGGTATAGAAACAAATGAGTTATGTGCAGAGGAACGTAAGAGAGAATATATTGCCAATGTCAGAAGTGATTGGTTTGTTTAATTGACTGCTCATGGATGCATTTTGAAGCAGCTTGCCAAGTTGGTTAACATTCAGTTCTATTAGCTTCCCATTGCTCTGGGCTCTGGCTCTGGCTGTGGCTGTGGCTGTGGCTCTGTTAATCACATAGTATTCGTAGTGTGTCCAGAGTCGGTGCAGTGCAGCCACCCGCTGTGTTATTTAAGTGCCACATTTCACATGAGCAACTTTTAAAATAATTTACATGCAGCATCACACTAAGCAACAACGAGGAGAATAACAACAAAGACGACAAGAACAACAACAACAACAACGCCTTCGATCCCAGCACCCGCCTCTTGGCACTTGGGGGTATTCTGAGCTGTGCAGATAATTAATTGATTAAAATGTTTTTGCATATTATGGCCCGTATCATATTTCACATAAATGAGCGCATTCAACACGCTAAAGTGCCAAAGATTGTTCGAGGCCAGGCCAGCAGAGATTAGAGAAGAGGAGTGGAGTGGAGGCAGAGAGCAAACGAGAGAATAAGAGAAAGAGAGCGAGAGATCATCTGTTGCGAGGCACTTGTTGCCACAACTTACCACCTAAAGTAACCAGCATCATCATCTTCTATATCATAATGATTCAGCAGATGATGATGCCGGGCTTGGAGAACTGCAGTTGGAGTTGGAGTTGGAGTCTAGAGTCGCTGGTCTAGCCAAGCGCCGCATGGGGCAGAGAGTCGATTGCAGCGGACTCCAAACACCGAACAGGGTGTTTATGGTGATTTAGTCAGTTATGTGGATCGTAAACATTTTTGATAGCTAAATTTAAATAAACGACAGATATTTGTTGCTGGCTGCTTTATGTGCGGGGTTCCACCTGGAGCTGGAGCTGGAGTTGGAGCCGGAGTTGAAGCTGAAGCTGAAGTCAGAGCTGGTGTCACAAGGCGAAGGCGCTTAGTCATTTTATGAGAGTCGAGCCAAGTTGAGAATTTAAATTAATTTTATTGCCTTAAAGTTTTTGTGTAGTTGGCGCGCGCGGCGAGAGAAAATATCAAATTACTGTAGTAATATATTTGAGATTAATGTCGCATCTTTGGGCCAAGAGATTTTGTTACGTTTTACTTTTATTCAGTTGGTAAATTGGCCATAAAAGCGGGGCCAACAATGTGGGCAAACGCTCCACAGTTTGTTTTTTTGGGACGATGATCACAGAATCCCAGATGAATGCAGTGCGATAACAAAAAGCAAAGCGAAGAAAGCAAAGAAAGTGGTTCCTACAAATAGTAAGCCAAGTTGATTCTACTTTACCCTCAGCCAGCCGAAACATAAACATAAACAAAACAAATATTTAGTTTAAATTTGTTCGTTGACAAGCGTTTCAAATGTCAGAGCATCAGCCATAATTGGCTCTCAATTTTGGCAATCAAATTGTGTTTATTTATTTGGGAAATTGCCCCGATACAGAGCCGGTAAGTAGGCTGTTTGCTGTTTGCTGTTTACCTGCTGGCCTACAACGGTCTAAAACTACACAAGGCTAACAGAATTCCGAGCCGAGAGAGTCAGGGGGATTTTCGCAGTGTGTTGGCCTAAGCTGAATCCGGTTGCAGTTGCAGTTGCAGTTCAATCTCTCTCTCTAACAGGATTAAGCCAGCCCGACTCGCACTAAGCCCACAACATGCACTTGTGGCTTAACTTTAACAATCCTGTTAGCCTGCGGGACTTGCGGCTCGTACTTGGACTTGGGCTTGGACTTGGTCATAGACTTGGCCTGAGGCCTGCAATTTCTTTCAATGAATTAGCAAGCGCGGCTAATCCTCGACTGCAGTTGTGCTGTGCTTTCGGCTTGTCATTGTTTGTAGTCGAGTTAGGTGCTGGGCAGGATTGGTAGAAACGGCAGAAAGGGTTTACTGACACGCCCACGCATTATTTGCATGCCTAGCATTGACTTATGCCTTTTGTCACAAGTCCAAGCCACAAGTCAACTGTGCCAGCCTGTTGCCCGCCCGAATGCTCGTTCAGGCTCAAAATTCATATTTAATAAGCACATAATGGCAATAATCATAATTTTACAGCGAACTTCGGAACGCAGCTCTGCCAGCGGGATGCCCCTAAAGGGTTTCTTTGGGTTGCTTGCTTGAGCTCTGGCACAATGCCCAGGCACTGAAACAGAAACAGAGACAGAAACAGATATAGATACAGAAATTTGGAGGCGTTGCGCACATTTAATTAATACGTTTGCTTGTTGTTTAGTTCTTGGCCCCGGAATTTGAAGTTGCCCAAGGCTCTGGGTTCTCTTCTCTTTTACAGTAGGCGTTCCAACAGATGATTAGATTTTCTTAAAATCTTAAAATTTCAAGCAAAAGGGTTCAGGGCATGGTTTGTGTCATTTGTGCCTGACTTATTGTTTCAATATTTGATGGCTGGCAAAGCTTCGTTTAGGCTCGGCTTCTGCTACCTTTCGGGCGGGGGGTTTTTGTGTTTAACCTTCTAAATTCAACGGAAGCCAAATGCAACCCAGTGAATGTTGAGTGAATGTTTATAAATTGAGTTTTAAGCGGAGTTTTCACTGGGTTTTGCCCGTTTTCTATTCAGTATGAAACAAAAGACTTAGGCAACGAACTTGCCCAGTAAAGACTTCTAAGATACAGCATGATTATTTGCCATAAAGTAGATGACAAAATCTGTTTTCTTCCTTTATCTTTATTCTATCTAATGTGTTTATTACTAAATCTTACGTACATTATTCTATTTGCTATCATTTCACTTCATTAGCTTCCCAATTTCTTGGTAATTAGATTGATTTCGTAGCGAATTTTATTGTTCCCACCAATTGTTGACCTCTCCTGACGACTCCCTAACGGTTTCTGGCCATAAAAAATCAACAACAAAAAAACAAAAAACAAAAAAAAACAAAACAAAACGAGTAAACAATACGCACTACCACAACAATTGGCCTGCTCAAGTGCCCTGGGGCAAATCACGCAAAACCATAAGAGGAATAATAGGCCTCAACCTCAGGCTGGCCAGGTCCATTTGTTTAATTTCCAATTAAAAAGAGCAAACACGGAGTGTACTACGCACACACACACGCACACACACAAATGCAGGCACACACACCTACGCCTACGCACAGCAGGTCAGAGTCACAGTCAGAGTCAGATCGCCTGGCATTATCATCATTGACATCACTACATGACTTGTTGTTGGTATTGTTGTTGTTGTTTCTGTTGTTGTTTTTGGTGTTCCTGTTTGACAACTGTTTTAGAGACACAGGTAGAAGCAGAGCAGTGACGTACGCAGGATTGGGAAGAGGGTTTAAGGGTCAAATACTGCCAACTTTTTTGAAGAATTGTTGAGCATCCTTGTGCTGTGAATTGCTAAAATTTATATGAAACTAAAAAACCTAAAATGTTGTTCAATGAAAAAGTATTTTAGCCCACCAATTTTAATTAAAAACTTAACTCAATAAGTCTTTTCTTTATAGACAATTTTCTCTATAAATTTATACCAAGGAATCGACCCCCTGCAAAGAAATACCTATGCATGTCCCTGAGTTAGAGGCAGAGCCAGAGCAGAGGGAGAGACAAAAAAGGATCTTTCACTGCGTGTGTGCAAACGCCTGACACTTGGCTCTTGTGGCTGCCAGTTGGACGATGCACTCCCTGCCTGTGGCTATTGACTGGTGGTGGCTGGTCAAGCGTTGCGTGGGCTCCGTTGAAATGAGTGCAATGATGAAGATGAAGTGAGGTTTGACTCGTTTCTGTTTCCCGGAAAATGCCACTTGTCAATAGGGCCAATGCCTGTCCCATTGTAGCTGTTATCTAAATTACGCCAAACAAAACAGCAGTTGCCGTAACGAGCAGCGTACCCTGTGAAACGCACAGTGTAAGGAGCCAAGCCCTAAACAGTTGAACACTATCAAGGGTGGGCCCTGCTAATGTTTTAATTTGATTTTAAAATGATGTTAATCTAATATCTGTGGAAAATGTCAAAATAAAGCAAAAGGTGCACATATCAGGGGCTTGATTAATTAAAAGTCTAAATATGGCTTCCATTTCCATGGTGCTAATTGAAATGCACTGAACACTTGCCGTGTTGCTCAATTTCAATGAATTTTCCATTTTATTACGAAATACGCTGTCAAAATTGTATTGTATTGAATTGGATTGCTGCTGCTCCAGAGCCTCTTGATAATCTACGAGCATTATGTTGACAATATTTTCCTGTGAATTTCATGGCTGTGGTTTCAATGTCGATACGCGTCCCATATGCAGGAATGTCATCATCATCATCATCATCACCACGCACGCATCACGCATTGGGGCGTGAATACCACAAATTTATATTTAATTGTTTGATTGCCTGCTGTATATGTCTGTATAATTTCTCAATAATTTCCCTGCTGCTGTTGCTTGGAAATTACGATTGAAAATTTGTGTGACAAATGTTCGGCGCTGACTGCATTCATTAATTTCTGGGCATTAGCAGCCCAAAAAAATAAAAAAAAAGAGTGTGAATCGATGAGTGCAGCTCTAAATGTGACTCGGAGTGTATATGTGTGTGTGTGTGTGGGTGTGGGTGCATATTAGTTACTAAGTAGCCAGCTGTGTGACGAATTGGCTATTTTGTAAATAAGACATCTCTAATAGAGCCTTAGAGAAGGCTAGAAAAGGGGTACAAAACGAAAGACTTAGGAAACAAACTTGCTGGGGTATTAGCAAAACTTGTTTTGTGTTTGATTCAAATTGAATAGTTGTAGAATAGCTCTAGCTCAGCAGTCTTTAACATTAATAGCTCTTCTATTACAGTATTTAAAATTGTATTTTATTGTGTTGATTATTAATTGCATTACATTGTATCACCTACTTTTAATACCCTTACAGAGGGTATTATAACTTTGTCACGAAATGTTTAATGCACTGATGGAGTCATCTCCGACTCCAAAAGGAATATATATTATTGATAGCCATGTCCGTCTATTCCTTCTGATCTTCTGCCCGTCTGTCTGTCTGTTTATATGCAATCTTGCCTCCCAGTTTTTGAGCCAGATATATATATAAATCGTTTTAGTTGTTCACGTATTCTTGGAACATCTGTATAAATAGCTTGGCTTTCATCTAGCTATATTTTCGCTTGAAGTGCATTCACTTATTTGATTCGCTGATTAATGGCAATTCAATAAATATTCATGGCTAATAATTATATAGCATCAAGGCTGATATTTATTTGAATGCTGTAAATTAATTGAGTTTAATTTCATGATGAAACTCCATTAATAATCCGCATGACTATTCAGCAAAATTGTTTAGTGCAAATTAACAAGACTTGGCTTTAATTTCTGCTTCACGACGAGAACTACCTCAACACCCGCTCTATAATTTAAATAAACTCGCATGGAATAGTTTATGCACATTTGTTTGCGATGCTAAAACGTAAGGCATTTCCATAATTAATATTCTAATTGGCTTTTAATTATACGAAGAGTGGTTCGTGTCTTGGCCAACACTGAAAAACGAAATGGGCTAATTGCAGTTGGTAATTGCAATATTAGGCGTCCAACCTGGCGTCAAAGCCAAACCCATATTTACTGCGAATATGGCTAATACTCCAGCCAATATACCCCACCAGCTGTACAGCTAAATGCAGAGGTATGGCCACACGCAATAGACGCATTTGGCGAGCTTGCACTGCCAAATGGGCTAATACTGGGAATATATTGGTATGATAATTCAATAACGGTATGCATAATTCAACTGTGGCTTGGTGGTAATTGATTGTTTATTCAACTAAATGATTAGGCGGGGTTTTTCTCTCCCTTTCAATGCCCTTTGAATAATGCATTGGAACTCAGATCATGAGGCGAACACACCAGCTATACACGTGAGTGTATTAAGGTATCCAACTGTTGCCCCACAATGCCGCGTGGGCTGCATCATAAAGATGGCATATTTATGTGGCTAATTTGAAATAAAACATAAAACATAAAACTCACCAAATAATATTAAGAGTCTCAATTCGAGTCACCACAAAAGAGAGAAAAACAGAAAAACAGAGATGCGTATCAACAATTAGAAGCACGCCAGGCACCCCATGGAGCTATAGCCGCAAGAGATTCGAGAAATTTGACGCTTTTACGACCGCTCTCAACTCTTCACTGGCAGCATAATGTCTCTCTTTGATATACCAAATTAAAGCAATGGACAGTCGTCAGCGGACAGTGGACAGTATGGGGAATATTGGAATCTCTGGCGATACTTTGAGTAGTTTGCATATGAATGAGCTGAGATGGCGCTGCCAATAGACAGCTGGCGCCAGAGAGTGAACAAGTTGATCAGCCACATAATTGAGGCAATTAGAAAACATCAAAATATTGGGCTGGGCCACAACAAAAATTGTTAAATAAATAAATGCGTACAAATTTTGATCTTAATTAAGCACTTGAGCGCTTAGCTCTGTGTTTATATAAAGTCTGGCCGGGTAAACAAATACAAACAAAATACAAATACTCTGTGTTTTTTGGCTCTCAGGCAAGGGCATAATGTAATTAAAGCCAACTCTCAAGCGCTGTCCAATGACAAAGCACTTTTAATTGGGTTTTCGAATCGAATACGAATCCGTATTCGAGCTCGAGTTCGAGCTGGAGCTGGAGTTAAGGGAGCTGGAACCAACGCCCACCTTATAATCATTCAATTAAAACGCTTAGGAATTATTATGACAAACAAATGTCGAGAGTTTTTTTTTTTTTCAATTTCATTTTAAATGATGCCAATCTCTATACTTAACCGCAGGAAGTTGAAGTTGAAGTTGGGAATAAAAAGGCGGCCCAAAATTACAAGCAATTGAAAGAATATGATCAGTATCTCTCTCTGGCTGTGGCCAACTGACGGAAGTGAATTGAAAAAGTTAACAAGCGTGCAAGTAAAATGGCCGATTCTTTTCCTTTTCTCTTGTTTTTCTTTCTCTTTTCTTTTAGGTCCAGCCGGTTCGTTGCCTAAGTCATTCGTTTAGACAAATGCCCCAACATGGACTTTAAATTAATTACTTAATTTAACACAACACGCGGCACTGCGACACCTTCGATGACATCCACATACGTTGACAACGTCCCATCCCATACCATCCCATCCCATCCCAGACGACAACACAAAGCACTAACATTGACAATTTGCCTGGCCTAAAGGCGAAACCTGTTGGCTCGATCGAACGTTGGGAAACGTCACCATCCTCTCTGACTGTGACTGGGATTGGGTACTGGACCGAAGATGGGGGCATAACAGATTAGTTAGCATATCCCATATCAGGGTAATTATTGTTAAATGAGATAACGATCTTGTACTGCGTTGACATTTATTTATTTTCCTTAATTTCGCTGTATTAATCTTCCTGGAAACACACATTAAACACAGCAGAAATTGGACAAACATGCACTGAGAGAAAAAATCAATTTAATGATGGAGGACTGTCAGTCTTAACTCTTTGATGGAATGGAGCAAATGGAAGGTAGTAAGATCACGTCAGTCTTCTTGCTAAGAACTTAAAAATTCATCTGACTCATTATTTTTTGCTCAGTGTATGCACTCTTTCTCTCTCTCTGTCTCTCTGTCCATCTCTCTTTGTGTCTTTCTTGGTTGTGGCACGTCCCGATCGGGTAATGATCATCAGCAAGCCATGAAAATCAACAGCATCAATTTAGCTTTATTGGCAATAATGCAATGAAACGAGCGATTCGGCCAGGTTTGAGTTTGCGTCTGCCTTTTGACAATTTGCATCATGCAGGCAATCGATCAATTAGCCAAGACCCAAAGACCAAACTCAGCTAATTAATATAATATGAGTATGAGTATGAGTACGAGACGAGTGCGAGTGCGAGTAGTATCGGAAAATAACAAAATACATCGAAATAAAAAAATACTCGGCAATTAAACGAACATGTGAACAACAGGCAGACACCTTTACTGTCGATAGATGCTGGGAGATATACTCAGAGAGAGACCAAAAACAAAAAATAAAATAAAAAAACTCAATTAAAGTCAAATAAGCAAAAAAATAAAGCGAGACAACAACAACAACAACAACACCATGGACAACTATGGTCAGCTGCCAAAGAAAGAACAAATCCAACAACCAAAAAAAGACGCAGCTAATTTAACCAAATTGGATTACTTAATAAGTTTATTGGATAAATAACTTGGCCGTAACAACAACAACAACAACAATTCGTTGTTGCCCACAAAGGCATAAAGTGAATGTGTTGTTGTTGTTGCTGCTGCTGCCGCTGCTGCTGGCTTTTGGGGCGCGCCACAAGCAAACAAACCTTTTGTGGCATTCAAAATAAGCCACGAGGCAAAACAAGTTGTACATAAGTATATAAAAATTGTGAGTTAATTTCTGAGAATTATCGAAATGTTTGCCTCACCTCTCCTACCCGCCTCCTACTCCTATAATGCGTGTTGTTCTACAGAAACATTATAGAAATGATATCGTTAGCAAAGAGGGGAGCAGAGCGCTTGAGATAAGCCCCAAACAAAATGAATTCAGCTCCAGCTCCAGCTCTGAAGTGGGCGTCGTAATTTATTATTAATTATAATCAAGTCTTTGATAGACAACACTCAGCGGAGAATTACTGGAGTAAAAGGAGTACCTTTGTACCTATATATATACATATATCTTGTGGGATCAAATGTGCGTGCTACTAAACAAACACGACTCGGCCAAGCACTTAATTTGTTGTTTGTTTTATAGGTAAATGCGATTGAAATCAGCTTGGGCTCGTTCTGAAGTTCTGACACTGATTTATGCCTGACTTTATAAACTTAAAGTAATCGCCTATTGTTGCTGTTGTTGTTGCAGTTAGCCTTAGTTATTCAACCAAATCATAGACAAGACGCCCTCTGATAGAACAGCAAACTCTCTGACAGTCAGCCACAATTTAGTGCTGTTAACAGCTAGTAATTAGACTCGATATGATTGTTAATTAGCCATATCAATTGGCCAGTGGATCGTGTAGTTGTTACCTTAACACACTCACAATTATTTACATTGCATATTCATAAGATTTGTGGTAATAAGTTTCTACAGAGATTGTCAATCTGTCGCAGAGCCACATAAATTCTACTCGTATTCCAATGATCATAAATTTCGATTTTAAATCATTAGCACACCTCTCAAGTGCCGCGATTCCCACAAACCAGTTTCGGAGCACCTCACACTCACTTACACCCATACATATACATGCATACAATTCCACCCACCCATCCGCAACCCCTTCAGTCGCAGCAGCAGCTCTGTAGTCGTCTTTTTTGATCTCACTCGAGCTGCGCTCAATTAAATTCTACAATAAAACACGATTTGCATTTTAAATTGTGCAATTAAAATGCTTATGAAATCTATAAAAATCGTTAAATGCATTTTATGAACACCTCCTTCGCCTTCGCCTTCTCCTGCCTCTTCTCTTTCTGCTTCTGCTTCTGCCTCTTCCTTAGACTCTTCCCCAGTGAAAAGGCAGCAACAGGGTAATACCAAATGTCACACGTTAATTAATTAGCAGCGCATAAATTAACGCTGACGACAGTGGTACAAAAGCTGCGATAATACGAGAAGTAGTTGTAGCTGTTGCCTGCAGCTATAGAAAAATAGCTATATAGCTATAGCTATAGCTATAGCTTTTTATTGTATAGCTAGACAGCAATTCCAGCTAATGACGGGCGCCTTTCTAAGTAAAAGCTGCGAAAGTTCAATGCAGTTTTTCTCATTTTAACCCCTCTTTGGCCGGATTTTTGCCGTCGGCCTATTGAATCATTTAAAGCTACTGACGTTTATTGGCTTGTAATGTTTACTTTTTAGCTTTTTTAATTAACACAGCTAATTAAATTACACATTTCAATGATTGAATGTTGGAGCATAAATCACGAATGATTCCAAACACTTTTTACTTACCTCTGTTGCCTGTTTTCTTTATGGTTTTTTAGTTTTTTTATGTTTAATAAATGTTTTTAATCACGATTTTTTTAGCCAAATGTTTTACCTGTATTTTTTTAATAGTAATTTTTAAAATTTCCACTTGAAAATTCTGTTACCTTTTCCCCCTCAAAAGCCCCACAATAAGTACTGCATTTGGTTTATATTTTCGTTCTTGGTTAAGAATATTTTATATATTTTATATAATTATATTTTTTATGTATCTAAATTCTATTAACTAAAGCCGAAAAACGAATGCCCGAATTGTGTGCTTAAAACTAAAATATAAATACAATAATTAAATAATAAATAAATGCTACGAATTACAATAAAAAGTGCAAGAAATTCGCTAATTAAAATTAATTTTTTTTTGTTTTTGTTTCTTGTTTTTCTCTCTTTGTATTATTAAAGTAATATTTACATGCTTAAACAATTAAATTTGTACAATTTGTTATTGTTTTTTTTTTTTTTTCTTCTATTTTTCGCTCTTTCTTTCTCCCTATTTTCGTTTCTATTTGTTTTCGGTTTCTGTTGCTAACTTTGAGCTCAACTCAACTCATTTTGGGCTTCAATTTCTTAAACGAAGCGCGGCCCACAGCTTGGTTTTGGCACAGTTTGGGGGCGTGGCAAGTGGGTCGCCTTTCGTTTGTTACTTAATACTTTTTCAGGAAGTGTTTTTAATTTTTTATAGATGAGAGTTGTTTTTTTTATATCAGTTTTATATACACTAAGCCTAGCGCTTTTTCCATTTTAAGAATATATCACAAATAACTAATTTTAAGAGGATCACCCAAGCGCACTCACATACACGCGCACACTCACACACACAGCGCTCCGCAATGGGGAGCGCTTCTGGAGAGGAAGGAACTCACGTTCAAGTTAAGCCCAGAGATGCGCCTGTCCGGGGGGGAGAAAGGATCAGTTAATGACTCGCATCGAGCTCATGCTCATCATCGCTGCCACAATCATCCATTTCCATGTCGATGAGTTCGTCATCATCCTCATCCCCGCTGCCGTTGTGCATGTTGCGCTCGGAACCAGAACCGCCTCCCTTTTCATCCTCTTGCTGCATGCGTTTGTGCTTGGTGCGTCGATTCTGGAACCAGACTTTAACTTGCGTCTCCGAGAGATTCAGGGACTGGGCGAGTGCCTTGCGTTCGGCACCAACCACATACTGATTGCTCTCAAAGGCGTGCTCCAGCTTCAGCAGCTGCGATGGCGAGAAGGCAGTGCGTATGCGTTTCGGTTTGCGAAAAGGTTGCAAAAGGAAATCTGCAAGGAGCAAGGGAAAATGAAGGAAATTGGTTAGTCTACTATTAAAGCAATTGAGGAGCTTTTGATGTGTGTACTTACTTCCTGGAAAGCGATGCGGAAAGATGCGTCCATGACGACTTAGCAGCCACGGGTAGAGCGGGTAGCTGTCTCGCGGCATGCCCGGATTGCCCATAAAGGAGGCGGCAGCGTGGGGCGGTAAGCCGGCAGCTGCTGCAGCAGCTGCAGCTGGACCCAACACATGACCGGCTTGCAGAGCAGCGGCCATTTGGAACTGTGCGGCGGCAATCAAATGGGGATTGTGCTGTGGTGCCAGCTCTGGCGGCGTGTTGATGTACGGTGGCAGTGCCTTAATATCCGGCAAACCTTGCTGCGTTGGTGGACCGCCTGGGCCCATGGGAAAAGGTCGCACCAAGCCGGCGGGGGGCATGCCGGGCAGCATAAGTGGATTGGGACCTGGGCCCGAACCAGGGCCACCGGCGCCTGGATGCATAAGTTGCGGCTTTGGGTAATTTGGTGGCTGCTGAGCTGATTGTTGGGGCGGCGTATTATGCGGACTGCTCACGAGCATTGTGGGCGAGGAGGAGGGTTGCGAGGATTGAGGCGAGACGGACTTTGGCGGCGTGTGGGGCGGCTGTATACGCTGGGCGGGATTTTCGCGCTGTTCAGCGCCAGGCGGTGCAGGTGAACGCTCACGTTTCAGCGAAACAGGCGTGGACATTGCATCGCCAATGGGCGAGAGGCGTGTCTGAAGCGGACTAAGGCTGTTGGCGACGGTGGCATTATGATGCAGACGCTGTAATAGCTCCTGAATATCATGATGTGACTTTGGTGTACCCTGTTGCTGCTGCTGCTGTTGGTGCTGTTGTTGCTGGAGCAGCAGATGCTGATGCAGTGCATGCTGCTGGGCAGGCGAGAGATGTGGATGCGGATGCTGATGCGTGTGTTGATGTGGATGCTGTGCCATATGCGGCGCCAGCACATGATTACCGTGGTGTGGTGGCGGTGCCATCAGATGATGTGGAGGCGTGGGTGTGCCAGGCAACAGTGTAAGCGCAGCGGCAGGTGGCGTCTGAGGCGGAGAGCCGGGTCCATTGCGCTCCAATTGCGGACTGCCGGGTTGCTGCAGTTGATCCGTATTGCCTGCAGCCGCAGCGGCAGCAGCGCCCGCTGCCGTCGCATCGTTGCCAACAATGGAATCGATGCTGAAGCCGATCTTCTGCTTGGGCGTGGGCAACATGACGGCTGAGGTGGGTACCGGCGGAATCATTTTAGTCATAAATACGCGCGTTGTTTGTGCGGGCGAGGCGGTGATTAATTCGGCTATTTTGGCGGCTTTTTTAGCTTGTGTTTTGCTCTCGTTTCGTTTTGTTTTGTTTGGTTTTATTAATCCTTTAAAGGTTACACTGGGCGCAACATTTGAGCGCTTCACAACACTACACAACTTGCTCTTGCACGTAAATTCGATACTTTCTAGCAGGGGCGGGCGGCAGAGAGTCAGTTTCTGAGATTCTGTTTTTCTTTAATGGTTTTTTTTTTTTTTTTTTTCAATTTTGCGATCGACGCGCTTGCAACGTGTTCACTCGACGACGTTCACAGTCTGAATAATCGAGAGAAGCGACGCAGCGGCAACCAAGTGTACACAGTGGGAACCGCAAACGAGCTTGTGCTCGCTCTCTCTCTCCACCTCTCTCTCTCTCTCTTTCTCTCTCTCTGTCTGACTTTTGCGCTCGCTCTCTCGCTCGCTTTCCCAAAACAGAAAACAGAAAGCAAAAACAAATAACGAACACGTCAAACCGGTCTGCGCTAGCGCGCGTCACCGCCGCTGCCTCTTGCATTGTTGCTCTCTTCAAACAGAGAGTGGGAGAGAGAGCGAGAGCGAGAGAGCGTTGCAGTCGGCCAATGAGCGCTGCCCGTTTGCTTGCCATTGCACTCTCACCTGCTTGTGGATTTTATCTGGCCACGCCATGCTGTCTCATTATCTGTATCTGTCCGGGTTGTAGCTGTACGTGCAGTATACGCCGGAGAGGCGTACACAATTTAATTCGCTACGTTACCCGTTTCCTTGTATCGTACTCTGCTTCTTCTTCTTCTTCTTTTTTTATTGTATTTAATTTTATTTCTGTATTTGTGCTTGTAGTTGTGTGTGTGTGTGTGTGTGTGTTTCTGCATATGGCTTCCGTTGAGTCTCTCTCTTTTGCTTCTGCTTCGACTTCTGCTGCTGGTTGTTGTTGCTGCTCTTTTTTTTGTTCGCATTGTGTGGCTGTCTCTGTGTAATTTGGCTTAAATTGCCATTCATAGTTTTTGTGGTTAGATTCTCTTATGTTTCTATTTTGTTGGAAAACAAGCCAAATGTGTGGCAAACAGTTCGAAATCTTCGAAAATTGCTAGTCCGTTAGTTAATACGCCTTTTTAGCCTTTCTAGCTGGACCTAAGTAAGAAAAAGGAGTCAAACCCTTTTGTGCAAATATTAAGTAAATACAAATTTTATTCTTTGATGAATAAGTTAAAAAACTTACCTATTTTTTTATTTAAGAAAATTCAAAGAGCTTTAGAGCACTCTAAATAGCCAAATAATTAAAAATATTCAGATTCATGCGTATTCTTACTTAAACGCTTAAAAAATAAGGAACGTTTCTTTATATTTTGTAAATTTTTTCTGGAACTAAACACTAAAAACTTTACTGCAACTTTTAAATATATTCAAAAAATTTATTTATTTTAATTTAAATTGGAAATATCATTAAATTTAATTTTACCCAAATTTTGAATACTTTTGATAAATGAAAGAGCTTCAGAACAGCCTAAATAACAAAAAAATTAAAAAAAAAAAAAACGTGCGATTCATTCGTTTCCTTTTTTAAATACTCAAAATATAGAGTCACATTTTTTTTATGAATTTTAATCTTTTTTGAATTAAAATTTAAAGAAAGTGCTGTAAATTTTAAGTATAAATTCATAAAACTGAATTATCATTAAATTTAATTTAACATAAATTTTGTTTACTTATCAGCAGCTTTTATTGAGTCAAATTTCTTATTTTGATAAGACTTAATACATTTTTTTCAGTAAATAGTTAAAGGCAATCGAAATATATCTGAGTAAATACAAACACTGAGAAGAAAACATCTATTTTAAGCATATATCTACTTTGTATATATGAGAGATAAGGAAAAATTATCTCATTTCATTGAAAATGTTAGAAAACTATTTATTTATTTGCCTAAAGTCCAAGTAAATATTATATGAAACACTTTTTTTTAAAGTGTAATTTAAATAAAAGCATAGAAAACCGCCTCAATTTTTAATTGTATATGCAGAAATTATACAAAAATAATTCATACTTAAAAAGTTGCTCGATAACTTTCTTGGCTTTGTCTTCTTATATTATTTTTATGTATTCTTGTTAGCTGTAAATATTCAAGGAGTTTTTCTTCAAAACTTAATAAAGAATGGGAATTTCAATTATATTTATTATATGTTTTTTATTTTATTCCCATGAAGAAGTAGCACCTGTTCCAATTTACAAAAATCGTAGTTTGTGATTTGCATGTCAAACTGCGCGTATCTCTGGGTTTACACTATGAATGCTGATTTTTCTATCAACTTTTTGGGGGGCGCCTAAGAAAACCGATCAGGAATCGATCGTATTATGAATTCCGCACCACAAATGCACTTCAAAACTGCTGTTGAAGGAATAAATCATGCGTTCAACACATTTTCTGCGACAGTTTTATATGGAGCAACAGCGATAAAGCCATTATGCATTACAATTTAAATGTTAATTTTGTTTGAATATTACTCGCTTTTTTTTGTGTATTTTTCGTGTATTTTTTCCTTTTGGCACACGACAAACTTTGCATAATTTATGTTCGAAACAACAGAATCGAAATCAAAATAAAAATCAAAATCAGAGCAGCGACAAATATTGCCAAAACGTGTAGAAACTGCCCAGAGAGCTAGGCGTAAATATCAATTAGTAATCAGTAAATAATTCACACAACACATTTTCACACTTTGCCCGGTTTGCCCGGGTTTAGTTTTGTGTATTGCCGGGGTTATCACTGCCGGGTTCAGCTCACAAAATTTATGACTTTGAAAATAAACAAAAATTGGAATTGTTTGCGCCGCTGCTGTTAGATTAAAATCAATTTTATGGCTTGCTAATTAAGTATACGCCAGGCAAAACGCTTTATATTCTCCACATAAAGGCATAATTATGCTGCCTAATGGAGCCCGTTTACAAGGCAAAAATTATGGAAAGTTCAAAGTGCTCCTTTTAATGGGCAAAACGTGCGTGCGAATTGCCAAGATGATAATGTGAAAGTCAGCAGTTATTGCCAGAAATCGTATATATATTTCTATATCATTAATTTTTCAGTTGCAGCTTAATATTTGGGTCAAGTGTTTGTATTCACACGCCCACTGCGGGACATCAGGCAACGCCGGGTAACCCATATTGAACCAGAATCAGAACCAGGACGAACCAGTGCCTGCCGCCGCACCGCAGGATCTGTGCAACAATTGTGCTGTTAATGAGCAAATAAAGATATCTGCATGACCAGCAGCATCAGCAGAAGCAGCGGCAGCATCAGCTAAATAGTTGTACGACTAACCAGCTGCCTGGCCAGAAAGAGCAGCAGCCCCC
This sequence comes from Drosophila repletoides, assembly GCA_018150835.1. Classification (NCBI taxonomy): domain Eukaryota; kingdom Metazoa; phylum Arthropoda; class Insecta; order Diptera; family Drosophilidae; genus Drosophila; species Drosophila repletoides. The sequence goes on from JAECWQ010000100.1 coordinate 7,889,703, forward strand.
GCTGAGCAGCCAATTTCACACATGCTGCAAACTACTCGACTCTGAGATACCCTAACTTCAAATAAAATGGTTATATACAGCATTACGATTATCTTTTTAAACCTCTAAGGGACCAGAGGTTTAAAAAGATTCCAAGAGACTTGATAGGGTTTTAAGAGCTTTAAACTAACTGCAAGCTTCTTTATAGATACCTATATATATTCTCCATTCATCATTTCAAACATGAACAGAAACCAGAATACCCAACTTCTACAGGGTATCTGCACGCACAAAGTTCGCCAGGCGCTGCTGTGACTCTGAGTGCAAATGAAAACCATAAAAAATGCAAGACAAGGGCCAGGGAACTAAATACAAAAAACAAAAAAAAAAACAGACTTATTTATTAGATGGAAATAAAAGAGGAAGGCAGCCTCCGAGCACAATGCGAACCCATCCGAAAGGTGTCAAAATCAACAATTTTCGAGCTGCAAACAATTCCATAGAAAACAAGGCACACAGCGTGATGCAATTTCGCTCCTCTCTCCCGCTCCCTCCAGAGAGCCTGCCTCCATCTCTCGAGAAGACTGTAACAATTTTTCGGCTGAAATGATGAAAAAAAAAATAAAGTAAAGAAGAAGAAAATAAAAACAGCAGTTTCACTTTTGCTAGCTGGCTGGCTGACTGGCTGACTGGCTGGAAAACAATGAAAAACGTGGCAAATTTCCCTTTGTTTAATTTAGTGGCAAGAAATCGTAGAGAAGCAACAAAAATGGGAGAAACAAAAAATTGACTTTAATGATGATGAGTTGGCGATTAGAACGCTTCGAAGTGTTTCGAGTGGCCCTCGGTGCTGGGTGCTCCGTAGTGCCACTAAATTCATTTGAATTGTGTCGACTTTTCTTTTTTTTTGTTGTGGATATTTTTGTATTTTTACATTGAAAATGGCACAATTATTTAGAAATCTTAATACTTGACTGTGTGTGCGGTTGAGTGTAGGAGCTGCCATTTAAATGTAATTAATTTACCTTGATTGGGGAACTGAAGAGAACTGAATTCCTGGAATTCTGGTGAAGATCTATCAATTTCACAGTTCTCATAATATGCTCGTTTTTCCCAACGATCCTCTCATAATTTGAACGCTTGTTAATCCACGCGGCTCACAAAATTATGATGGATGTTTTTGTGGTTGCATTTTCACGCTTGAAAAGCGAACACTGTGACGGAGCGAGGGAGGAAGGGAGGATGAGGGGGGAGGGGGAAAATGGTAGCCGAGAAAACGTGAAACTGACAGCGCTTCCAATTCGAATGATGATAAGCATGAGAGGATCAAGATGGAAAGAGGGGCGCGTGTGGAATAAGAACATCAAACAACTGGCCAGTTCGGTTCCCAGAAAAACCCATTACAAGGTAAATACCAAACGCCAAGGGTTAACCAGCAGAAGGATCAGTTTTTGTATTCGTATTTGGATTTATATTTGTGTATTTCGGGCACGCCATTGTTGAACGAGGCCAATCAAGAACAAAACCCCAAAAATGTCGACTACAAAAGGCCATAAAATCATATTAAAACACAATTTTTGGTCAACAACTGAGCCAGGGTCATAAAATATTTATATCTAATCCTTGACAATCATAAAAATCACAGAAACGACATGTCAACGATAACGATAACGACAACGACAACGACAGCGGAAAATGGAAAATGCAACGAGTTGTCTGCAAAGGCAAACATTGCTTTAAATTGTCGGGAAAAGTGCTCAAATGGAAGGAAAAGCAAGCTAGAAAGAAAAACAGTAGTCAGAGAAATGTCATAAAAATGTCTGGCTGGCTCCCACTTTCCCTCCACTTTCCCTCCACTCGGGGTACGTGTGCAAAACATTCTACAATTCTATCCCAGAACCTGGCATTTTTATGACACTTTCCGTTACGGCAAAGGACTATCCCTATCCCTCTGTATCCCTTTCCCAATCCCTGTCCCTGAAACTAACCCTATTGTCATCCTTTCGGTCAGCCAAAATAACAAGAACAACAAACGAATATAACGAAGTAATTCTTACTGGCTGGAAAAAAAATAAAATCAACGTAATTTTTATAGCATTTCACCGCTACTTTTTAGTATCCTTACGCTCTCTTTACGAGTAGTTTTCCTCCTTTGCTCTCCTTCTACTCCCCTTTTTTGACACTTTGCCACATAATATCTCAGTTGACAGGCATTTTTGTTCGTGCGTCATTATCGTTTGCCAGGATCCGTTCAGAACAGTATCCTGTACTAGGAGTAGCTATTGGATTTATGAACCGGCGGCAGGAGACAAACACGTTTCATTTTATCAAATAGAATTCTAAAAAATTGTATTCGAAAAAATTTTATTCGATATTTTCTATTTGTTGTTATATGTGAGCAAAATATCTAGATTTATCGATCAAATAAACTCAGGGACTTTAAAATAAAATATATTTAAAAATCTTTTTGAAAAATCAGCTTAAAATCTCATTTTTATAATAATTTAAGCAGAGTAAATAAGCAGAGCTAAGTAAAGTTTAATTGAAACTGCTTCATAAGTTAAGACCAAGATAGATAGAAATAGATAGATAGATAGACAGATAGATAGATAGATAGATAGATAGATAGACAGATAGATAGACGCTGCTTTTTCATTGATTTTATATTTTCATAAAACAAACCAAAACTGTGTGGACTATTATAATTTGTAATTAACATATACTGAATTATGTTGAATAAGGACACAATTAAAAATCCAAAAACATGGGTTAATTAGAGACAAGTTTTCCTTCGTAAAAGCATCGCTTACCCAATTAGTGGTTGGCTTCCTAACGATATCTTCCTTAGAATATTTTGTTCTGCAACTCCCCCCAATAAGAGCACACTTCATAAATGATACGCCCACACTTGTCAGTCGCACTTTACACCCCATTTAGCTATGCTTTCGCCCCCTTCATCCCCCTTTCCTTACTCACACACAGAAGCATATCGAAACTAATGATGACACCCAATAAAAAAATACCAACAAATGTGTAAATTTGTAAAAATTCACAAAAATTGTAAATGTAAATTTTGTTGGGTAGAAATAGAAATAGAAATAGGGACATGGAGATGGAAATGGAGATGGATGCGGATATGGTTGAGCGCCTTGACGAGGGGCGCGCCGGGGATGAAGGAAAAACAAAATAAATTTGTGCTTGTAACTAGAAAATGTCGCTGCCAACATATAAAAAACGAACACAACAATGATAATGGGATTGGGAATGGGCAAGGGACTGGGTAAGGGTAAGGGAATGGGAATGGGCATGGGAAAGGGAACAGGGACGGGGACGGGGACGAAGGACTAAGGATGAAAGCGGTTCGCGGGGCGCATTGCAGATGACTCAATTTACACACAACGAGCACTGTAAATTGCGCCTCATTTCGTGCGCAATTTTTCCTTTGGCATTTGCCAAATGTCAAATGGAAATATGAAAGGGAAGAAATGCGCTGCATAAATGTGTAATCTGTTTTTTTCCCCCTCTCTACTACTCTCTCCCCTCCTCTCTCTCTCTCTCTCTCTCTCTTGCTCTTTCCCGGAGTATTTGGCAAAGCTAATAAAAGCAAAATTAGCACGCCAAAGAAGAGAGAACAGGACAGGGGCGAACACAAGGACATTGAGGCTGATGAGCCGCCATTTTCGATGCCAGCGCCGCGCTGCGTCGTTAAACAAATGAATTGCCATAAGCTCTGCTTGATTGCAATGTCCTTTTAGATGGGTTTTATAATAAGCTGCGGCTCCTGACAGCTCCGCAGCTGCCTGCTCTTGCTTGCTCTGCCAACCTTACACTTGGCGAAAAATTGATTTTTTAATTGAAAAAATTAATTTCTTTCGAACTAAATTAAGTAACATAAATAATTCAGATATATTTAAAGTTTAAATTATAAAATAAGCAATAGAAAGTCAATTAAAATATAAATATAATTAAATTAAAATAATAGCTGTTAATGATTTATTTAAAAGCAATTTTATTCTTAGCTCTAAGAATATGAGTCAAAGAAAGCACTGTGAATATTTAATACAATTAATAATGAAATCATTTTAATGAGGAGATCTCACTAAAGAAATTTTCTAATTGTGTATCAAAAGGATTTCAATTCAAACTACAATTCGTCCTTTAATTTTTATAGCACATTTTCTTCGAGTGCACCAAGTGGCAGGCAGGCCAACTGCAACCCCAACTCCAGCGCCAAGCTTCAACTTCAACCTCAACCCCTTTAGACTGGTAACAGGAGCAATGACAACAGTTTGCACACTTTATGAGGCGCATCATTATGAGGCTGCCATGGAAGCCGCGCATCCTGCTGCCGCCGAGTCCTGCGACAGCGACTGCTACAGCGACTGCCATTATTATACGCCATTTAAATAATTTTTGCTTTCATGCTGTGCCGCTGTCGCCTGGCACTCGCCGTCTGGCACGTTTTCCCGTTTTCCAACCCCCCCTTGTCATAGCCATAGAAAGAGCACTTAGCACAGCATTCATTCCAACCCAACCCAAGCCAGAAACCCATTCCCTACTCTCTCATACTGCAGAATGAAGCCAATCACCCCAAACTGCGGCGTTTTTGCCATCATTTTTCTCAGGCACTGCACATAATCAACGCACATCATCAGCATTTGATTGCGACAAATAATGCTGCCACTTTGTGTTGCCTGTTTTGTTCCGAGCGAACCTTAAAAAATGGCGCCCAACGTGAGGCGAATTAAAAACACGCGCGTGTTAAATTAAAAGGATTTGTGTGTTGATTGTTTCTCTGTATGGGAAAAGGGGTGGAAAGCGATCCTCAGTAGAGAGCATTTTCGAGTTAGATAGTTCATATTTGACTTATTTTTGGCTCAATTTAAGTGTCCTAGCTAGTTCGAACCGGTTTGATTGCTAGAAACTAACTTTCTTACAACATTTTTAGAGGTTGGAATGCCTGGTCAAATTTAAAGACAGCTGGAAATATGACTTCCATATACTCGACTGCAAATTAATATCCGACAACAGCAAACATTGCAAATGAATATACCTCAAATTTGCTGAAATATTATCGTTTTCTATGCTACCTCTACGGCAGACGGTAGCTATCGTTCAGCCTGATCTAAGCCGATCTAACAATAAGATAATATAGCATATATGAGCTTCATGGCCCAAAACAAGTTGCATTTGGATCAGGAGTAAATCCTTGAACTGCTCCCAAATACAATGAACTGCCACTCGATCCTAAGGACTCGAACAATGACCAACAACTGAAGGTGCTCAAAGTTAACGGCAAGCAGCTGAAGATCCTTGACGATCTCAACATTTTGATCTTGTTACAAAAGTCAGCTAGCGGCAGGCAAAAAGGCAAAAACGCGGGTGTTCCATGCCGAAAGAAAGGACAAAGCAGTCTGAATCTGGTAGCTCTGAAGCGGAAAGAGCCAAAAAGTTAAGCCACAAACATACAACAGGATCAAAACGGATTTAAATACAAAGTGGGAAATAATGAAGTGCCGACGCTCTTCACATAGGGGAAACATCAGAGAAACATTCAAAGATTTCCAGCGAGGAGGGTTGCACTGAAAGTCGAGCAGAGTAGACAGAAGAGTGCGTGTTGCCTTTTGGCTTATTAAAGTTATAATTAAAATATATGTATGTCTGGCTATATACGAGTATTTGTATGTATTTAACCACCCTGTCGATCCAAGCCAGTTTCAGTTGTTCGACTACAGCAATTTTCTATGAATTCAATTAAAAAAAATGTAATTTACGAGCATATTTCTTTTATATTTACATTTTAATAGATTCACACTTCCCATGAAGCAAGAAGCACAGTGAAGTAGCTTAAAGGGGGGTTTATTTTACTGGAAATACACGAAATCAAACTACGCCACTGTGTCCATTCCCTCTTCTTCTTAGCAGGAGACAGCGGAGACCGCCCTGCTGATGGTACGTCATTTAAATTCATTAGGATTACGAGACAAAAAAGTCAACAAGATGCCAACATGTCAACAATCACCCTTCAGACACTCAGCGAGTTTCTCAAAAGAAAAAGGATAATTCAGTCTCATATGCGACTATTATTAAATTATTGAAAAGGACATCAAAAACACAGAGAGAGTGAGAGAGAGAGGGAACTGAACTCAATTTCGCCTCACATACTTGACTTAATTTAAGCCAATTTAATGCCCATTGAGCGAGGAGATTACATTGGAAGACCTGGAAAAGATGCAGGAATGCATCTTCGATGATCCTTAATTGTTTTGGGAAAACCTCTCCATACACACACACACACATGTAGCTTAACTTTGTGTGCAAAGTGGAACACCCGCATTTTCTGGCACCACTTGAACCATGTAATCGTAATCCTGAAGTGCTCTCAGTAGCCGCACAGTAGCCGGGATATTCTGGAATCTTAGAAGCAGAAATTTGCGCATGTCATTATGTAATTTGGGCCCTGTCGGCTATTTCTCTGTGAAGCCCTGCGAGCGGTTTCTTTGAGCCACTTGCCTGGCGTATAATTCGGTTTGTGCCACTTTCCAAGGCGGCCTTTTGATGTGGCCACACCAAAACCCCTCCAAATGGCCCATCAATGCAAATGCAATGATGTCTCAATTTTTGTCAAAATCGAAAGAAAAAACAATTCTATAATTTATTGAAATATTTATTATTAAAGCTAATTGGCCCGACAAAGCGAGCAAAGACATGACAGCATTTTGGTGGCACGAGCAGTGGCAACATTAAAATGCCTCGGCATAGTGGAAGCTCTGCTGATATGCGCGGAGGGGTCACAAGGAGAGGCACAATTCCAGTGCATTGATTTCAATTGGTGTCAATGCACGTTGGGGTATTTATAATGTCTACAGATTTATTTAAAGTTTTTAAAGCCAGCGGCGGCTTTGTTTTTAATCAGCTGCCACTTGCCACAGACCTCACGCATGACTCCAAGACTCGTTGAATCGTTTCGAGCAGAGTCGAGTCGAGTCGAGTTGAGTTGAGTCGAATCGAGTTGATTCGAATGCCTAATTAAAATTGATTTGATTTCACTGACACTTTTCAGTGCTGGGTAAATCAAAGCCGCATTGTTCGACACGCCACTCAGTTAGTCTGGCAGTCTGAGAGTCAGTTGGTCACTCAGTCAGTCAGTCAGTCAATCATTTGCTCAATCGTTTCAATTTCACATTTGATTGATATTTTTGTTGAAACCGATACAGAGAGAATGCTGCGCAGCCAGCACGCTAATTAAGCCAGCCGGCGCTAAGCTCATAATTATACAAAAGCCTCAAAAAACATAGACACTCTTTCTTTGAACCGAACCTGGAGCTGGAGCTGAAGCTGAAGCGGGACCAAATATTTGGTTGTCATCTTGGCCATATATCTTGTTATGGCCAAGCGCGGAGCAAGCGCGTCTCGTCAATTAGTTTGGCTGTCAAAAAGATGATGAACTCGTTGCTTGATGAGGGTTTGCTCGTCTCTGGTCTCTGGTCTCTCTCTGAACTACGATCCTACAACTACCACCGCTACAGGCCAGATCCCAGTCCAAGCCCAGTCCAGTCCAGTCCAGTCCCTGCCGGCTGTCCACTGACTTATCACAGTTTCAAGCGAATTACGACGCGTCGCAGTTATTTTTTGTTTTAGTTTTCTTTTTTTTAATAGTTTTGGCGCGTAGTTTTGGAAATGCCTGAAATATGAGTAATGTGGCGTATTTTAAGAGATTTCTACGTTTTTTTCCACGTGCGGAATGCGTGCAGCAGATAGCATCAATATAGGCGTGTTTATAGGGCCAGTCGATGTCAAAATCGAGATCTGTAGAGATCTGTGTGTGTGTGGTCTTCCCACTGGCGTCATGTCGTTGACATTTGCGACAAATGCTCTGACGCATGTCAAGTGCCACTTAGAGAGGTCTCTGTCTGTGTGTGTGGTCCAGCCTACAACTATTTTCGGGGGTGTGCACTTAACATGGTCCAGCCTAATTGCTTATGCTTGTTAACAACAGAGATCTTGAGTCACAGACCTGGAAATTGGAGCCATATAACAAGTGACTGTGACTCCGACAGTGACTCAAAACTGTGAACAACGAGCATTAAAAAGCTGCAAGCCAGCCAGAGCATCGCGTATATTTAATCAGCTAATTAAGGTCAGCGCACATAATTTTAATTGTTTTTCATATTTTTTGGAACGTCGGCGCTTTACAAAGGCTTCCGTTTTAATGCGATTATCTCTTTCTGTCTCTCTGGAGGATGCTGTTTCCAGCGATTCTATGGAACTTGAATTTACAGCCTGATAAGACGCAGAGTCTTTTGCATAATTGGCGGCTACTTTGCTTTTTAGTTTTTTGTTCATTTTGTAATGGAATTTAATTTAATTGCTTGAATTTCAACAAATTCGAAATTCGAAATTCGACGGTTGCTGAGCAATGAAAGTGCGCATTACCCACAGCCCGACCAATTTCCCCCCAAAGGTCGCAGGTCATTCGATGTATAAAACCAACTTTTTGGAGCGCCTCTTTGCATTTCTGATTTCGGATTTCGGATTTCTGATTTGTGATTTGTTTAACAAAAGTTCAATTTGATTTGTGTTTAATTATGAATTTCTCCTGTCGACTGTGGACTGTTGACTGTGGGAAAACCGAACGAAAGAGCCAGCTGTGATTAATTTGAATTATTTTTGGAACGAGGTAGAAATGCGTTCGCCTCGAGATCGTGCCCTGAAACACTGCTCTAGTCCATAAAAATGTTTGTTTTGCTTGTTGCCTTTGTTTTTCCAATGCCAGTTCGAATTTATTTATTTGTTTATTTTCCCTAATTTTGTATGAAACATTGTCTGTTACGCGACGTAATTAATTACACTTTTTATTGCCCCGACTTGAGGCTTGGCTCGTACTTACGACTATGAATAGCAGTATGAGTCTGAGTATGAATATGAGTGCGCACGAGTGTATTACGAGTGCTTTTGGGGGCATGTTTCTAATGTGATTTATATGGGAACAATGCTGGAAATCTCCCAAGAAAATATGTGCATGTTGAGAGAGCCATAAAATGTTTGAGCTATTCGAAATGTTCGATGAAATGGTGAAAGGCAATTCCTCAATATCATTTTATGAGCTGAGAGAATTTCTTTCCCTCCTATTTTAATCTAGAATATTTTCGAGCATTCCTCAATGGATGCTTTAAATAATAATAAGTTTGCCTAGGCCTTTAAGTACATTTTTATAAACCCTCTCAAGCGAAAGGCTATTAGGTATCATATAATAGAGCAAATCTTTATGGTATAATCTCAAAATGTATGTGAAGCTTTGTGCAATTTATAGAGCTAAAGGTTAGTTAATTAAAAGGCAGAAGAATAAACTAAACTGTGTTAAAAGCACTTTAATTGCCGCTGACAACAAGAAGTAAGCAATGAAAACTCTCTCTCTTTCTGTATGTCTCTTAATTGCTGCATCATATTAATATGTCCAGGTGACCCCAAAGGGTTTGCGTGCTGTCAACAAGCTCTTTGGTTTTCTTCTTCCCATTGCGAGCAGTTGAGCAATTTGCAGAAAAGATTTGAAAAACTCGGCAGCAAAAAAAAACACATGCAATGCTGGCTAATTAACCGAGCTGGACCGAGCCGGGCCACTGCATTTGAATAATAAAAAAACAGCAGCTGAGACTCGGAGTTGGTGCTGGTGCTGGTGCTGGCCGCGCCTCTTCACGGTAGCCCCCAACGGAAGCCATACTTCAGAGTTGGAAGTCCGAAATCTGACAACTCGCATCTAAGAGATGCGCGACGAAAAAACAAATAACAAACAAGCCAGCAAATGGCAGTAGCCAATGCTCCGACTCCAAATCTGACTTCAACTCCAAGTTCCAGTTCCAGTTGACTCTCAGGAAGTGGGCTGTCTGCGTGGCAGAGGCAGAGACGCAAAACACTGATACGCCCCGTAGGCCGCCGCTTGCATATTGAAAGCAATAAAAATTAATTTTCGCATGCTAACAGCGCAATCAAAGCAAAGTTGACAAGCATTTACAAAGGCGGCTCATCTGGGACGCGTTTATCACCGAAATATTTCATCTCTGGGATAAGCATCTCAGTTGGACGAAGCCACGAAAATGCAGTGCCAAAGAAAAAGAGAGCCAGAAAAGGTGTGAGACGTTTATTTAAGCCGTTTGTCATCGCATTTCCGCTGAAGACGCGTTACCTCTGATTGTCGCCCTTCCTCTCCCTCTCCCTTTGACTTTACCTTTTCCTCTTTCCCCTGCCCCCCAGTCATACTCTATCATTCTCTCTGGCACAACTGTCATATCTCTGGGCATGCGCGACAGTTGCTAATTAGCCGCATGAATGGAATTGAAGCTCAAAGCTCGGCTCACACCTTCACGTTGGATTCGGATGCGGTTTTAGATACATAAATGTGTGTGTGTATATAATTGTGTGTGTATATATATATGAAGCGGTGACTTTGTCTTTTGGTCGTGCGAAATTTTAATGGTTCGCTTTTTTCGTTTGCAGACTCTTTTTTAAGAGATATTATCAGTCAGTTTTTATGATTGCCCTTTGCTCATGGGGGTTTTTTTCCGCTTTAAATTTAATAATGTCCGTTGTGGCCATAGAGAGTGGGCAGTTGGCCAAGTGAATCACTAGAAAGTTGGCCAAAACTATGACTAGCGTGCCCAGTTGATGAATGACTCAAAAAGTAGCATTTCTCTGCAACTGAATCAACTACTAATTGAACTTCCTCAACAAATCAGTCATAATATTTCGCAGTGCTTCCGTGTGGGCATTTGCATTTGCCTTTGCATTTACATTTTTATTGCACCCAATTAAAAATCTATTTAATGCCTCTTACGCACAATTCTCGACATGCCAGTCTGGTTCTGGTTGCCATATTCACTTGCCACTTGGCTTAAAGCGAAATGCGCTTTTAATTGCTGGCCATAAATCAAATAGCGAAATGCATAATAATTTATAAATGCATTCGCCAATTGATGCTCGAAACAAATACCAAATCGCATTCGGATTCGGATTCTGAGTCGGAGTCGGAGTCGGCGTCGGATTCGCTCACGAACGGGATGCATAAATCAGTTGGCCATTCCGGGCGATTCACTCGATTCACTCGACTCACTCGTAAAATGCAATTCCCAATAATGTCAGCGGCCATTTTGTATAGCTTTTCGCATTATTAATTGTCAGCATTTATTTATTTATTTATTTATGGCCAGACGCTGCTGCTGCGCAACGATTCAACCATTCAAATTATCACGCATTCAATTACCACTGAGCGAGAATGACTCACCAGCTCCACTGCAAAGAATGGGTGGGTGCTGCTGTACCTCCTCTGGCTGTGGCTGCTGCTGGTGGTGCGACTCGTTGTTGGAATGCAATCAGCTTCAATCACAGTGGGTCTGTTATATTTATCGCCCTAAACGAGCATAAATTGTGGCTTAAAAGTTTCCTAGAATTGTAAGTCAATGGAACCGTGGGTGGAGAGCCAAGAGACAGCTCGTTGTGCACTGAAAGAAATTTGGCTAAAAGAAATGTTAACAGGGAGTGAATCAAACTGAATGTCCTGTCAATACAGGACTGACGATTCTAGGCTAAGCTTTAAAAATGAAGTGTTATAAATTCAATGAAATAAAGGCAACCAAATGAAAGAATAGTATTATATATTATTATATTTATCTTATTTTATTCAACTCTTTTATTATAAAAGTTTAATTTTTATTGTAAGATTTTCTTCTAAGAAATCATACTCAATATTTATTGAATAGATTCCTAAATTCTCTCTCAGAGTGATCAACATTTTGTTGAGTTCTTCTGAGTTTATCCACCTTAAGTATACTTTGACCTGGAGGCAATTTCTCGCTGTGCAGTTACCCAAAAAGAACGATTATCAATACCAGTGGCGTTTAATTAAAATTATACAAGTGCCAGTGTCAAGTCAATCGTCGTCAATGCGAGCTGGAACCCTCCTTTGTCTCCTCTGCCAGTGTCTCTCAGAAACACGTTAACAGCCCAAACGTGACAACAGCAGCAGCAGCAGCAGCAGCAGAGCGCTGAGGACGGCCCACAGGTAAACAGTGGAACAGTTGAACAGTCGAGTCGGATTGCATGGGATACCCGGGTTCGAATGATACCTAAATGCCTGGCCGTGTGTGTTGGCGTTGTCTCAATTGTCAATTCATAAACGACTTTCGGAGTTTTCTTCGATTTTTGATTTATGCCCATGAATCTACAACAAATGTCAACGCACAGAAGGCGAGTGAAGGGTGGGGCGGGATTGGAGTGGTGGGGAGGGGGTTATAGGCAGCAATGGCCGCTCAAATTGAATGTTAATATATGCAGTTAATAAGTTATTTTTTTGATATTATATGGTAGCCAACGGGCTGTCAAAACTCACACAGGCAACTGTCAGCGCGGGTAATTGCCCAGCGGCCCACGCGATGTGGCTGGCCTGGCATATTAATGGGTTACAATCGAACCTGGCTTCGATTCGGGGCTGGGTTGGGGTGGGCGAAAGGCTGATAGGAACCAGCCAGCCGTTGGGAGGGGCGGGGTATTCAAGTGGAGACAAAGTGACGCGCCGGCCATGTTTAGTGTGGGGCTGACAAGCTAATTTGTTGGATAATTGTGCGATTTTTGACAGGCAGCAAGGAGCTGACAGTTTGCAGCGTTGCCAGATCTTTCGGTAACAATATTATGCCAGATGTGGCAGCGCCACAACAACTACAAAGTCAACAAATCGAACCCGTTGGCCAATTTACTTGAAACTGAAATTACAGCCACTCATCTGACAAAAGGGGACAGACAATCAGGCGGACGAGCAGACAGACAGACAGACAAACAGACGGACGGGACAGCCAGACAGACAGCTTACAGTAAGAGCCGGGCCAAGACAGATTGACATTAAACAAGTTGTAATTCGATACTTAATTGACGCCTGGCTCGTAAATTTGCAATTGCGCAGGCCCAGAGACCCAAGCCCAGAGACCCAGACCCAACTAAACCTGGCCAATTCCAATTAAAGAGGGCCCAAGGGGCCATCGCATCGCCTGTCGAATTGAGGTACATATGTAATGTTAAAAGTGAGAATATTGCCCACACACACAGCACGCTGCTCTGCTCGGCAAGGGAGGAGGGAGGCGGAAGGAGGGGACACCCATGTACATACGAGTATATTTAAGTAGAGGGGTTTTTCACCTCCCCACAGTCCCACAGACGCGGTGCGCCTCTTGACCTTTGCGAAACTGAAGACGGCCCAGTTTTTATTTGCTTTCGGCCCATTTGTTTTTAAATGCGGCCCATGACAGCTTCATTGCGGCTCTTCGACCACCCCAATCCCAAAGAGGCACAAGCAAGCCTGATCTAGTCAGGCCGGAGACTGCTCGACTAGGAGATACTCATCAAATTGTTGGCTCACATTTCACTTTCGGATCAGCGTGAAATAGTTTTTGACGCACAGACAGTTCGAAACGGCATTGAGTTGAAGCTAATATACTCTTTCCTAAACCATTTTAAAGGGTATATCGCATATAAAGAAGACTTATTGCAGTTTTGCAATAAATTTTAGCCAAAAACTGTAACTGTAACTGTAACTTGAGCTGAAACTGTAACTGTGAGTGGAGCTTAACAACTAAAGGAAAATCTCTTGGCGGTCCGCGAGGGTTTATGGCCCACCGCAGCATTAACGCACGAGGCTAAAAAAAAAAATGAGTGCTAGGTAAGCACTCCCTCGAGAGCTTAAGCGCTCCGAGCCGGAGTCGGAGCTGGAGGCGGGAGCGGGGACGGCTTTCTATTGAGAAAGTGTAACTTTTACTCGATGCTCTATGTCGATTTTAAAGCTATAAAAAATGTTTTATGTCTCTGGCGCACATATTTTAGTGTGGCGCTAAAAATGAAAATTGCTTTACACCTTTACACACACTCCTAAGGGGCTCTAGGGGGTAGGAAGAAGATGGAGAGGGGTAGACACTGCTTCTATATACAGAGAAAAATACATTGTATCGGCAGGTCGGCATCGGGCGACATCGCCGTTATTGCAGCAATTTATTTTATTGCAAATTTGATAGGCTTTGAAATTTGATTGGGCTTTTGGCGCTGGCCCCGATTGCCAATCGTTTGGTAGCGCAATATCGAGTAAAATATCGAATTACAAATGAATTTGATTTGGCTTTTTATGAGTCTGCCTCAACCGCTTGGCATCCGAGCAACTACTGTGTGCAACTGCTGTGATTCCTCGGAATGTAATCAAAGTGGAACTTTGTGAAAATTGAGTTAAACTCGTTACTCAAACTCTTTAAACACTTGTGTTATACAAACACATAAGAATTTTATGGCTACAGAGGCTAAACGATTACATTTCCACCTTATGAGATCGACTACCTATAAACGACTCTGTACAGACTTGAATCGGGCTTCAATTATTCTGGCTGGGCGATTAGTTTCTTCCAATTTCTGCTGAATCCACTGGAAAGCTGGTAGAAAACAGGTTCAATGCACCGTTTGGTCCCTTACTCATCTCTTGCCTAACGCTTGGAAGACCTACTGAAAGCTAGGCTGAACCACACTGGAGTTTATGAGTCCTTTAAACCGGTTCATCATTCACTTTCAACTGAACTTTTCAAGCTTCAATTTAGTGGTAGGGAAAGTCATATATTCTAGGCTAATGAATCAGTTTGAACTCTGAATCTGATCCAATTTTGGCACAGAATTCAAATGAGATCTGAGAAAAGAGCAAACAAAATCCAAATGAGATTTATGTCAATCCAGAAACGTGTCGAATCTTTTGGCTTGAGGATTCCTCGAGTCAAACACCCTTTGATCGGTTCAGATAGTCGACGATTCGTTGCTCGATTCCGAGAGAAAAGTCACGGAATTCGAGCCAAAGTCAACGCAATTGGAAATAATTAAAATACTTTGAGTGCCTCGCATTGAATTTATAATTTTGTTTACATTCAAATCGAAGCAGAGGGAACAAACAATTACTTCATGAGCGGGACAAATATGGCGACGATCATAATTAGGAAACAGTTCCTCCATTTGGCCAAAACGAAAGTGACAGCGTAACTTCCGTCGCATCGAAATAAGTTAACTGAATAAAGGGAGTTGCCTAAATGGGGCTCGAGTTGAAGAGGTGTCGAATATGACAAACGGCAGCGACAATTTTTTTTTTTTTTTTTTTTTTTTTGGTAGGAAGTTTATACAATTGTCTGTCCGTGTGTCGGGCTCCGCAAAGGGCAAATGTAATTGAAGTAGAGGGCTAAAAGTGCCTCCGTCCGGGTAACACTAATGGCCGGAAAGTCGTCAACAATAAACGTTGACACGTGGGCGTTGATAAGACTCAAGCCTCAATCTGGGGGCGGATGTGAACGATTTGAGCCAAAGCTTTATTTTGACGCTTTCTGATTGCAGATGAGGGCAAAATTTAATGTCTTAATTAACTGGCAAGAGTCTGGATTGGATTCGGTTCGATTCGAGTGGATTGGATTGGATTGGATTGGGCTCGCTCTACGCTTATCTATAAATTGTAATCAGTAATTAAGTCAGCGCCTAACTCGGCGCACGCGCTTCAACTTTAACTTGAAGTTAGTTTTTTTAGAACTGAGAAACTGGAACTGGGAAGGAGTAAGGGGGGCAGGAGAGGGCATTGAGATTCGGATTGGGTTATTAAGTTATTATGTGTTGATTTACATGCGCATTGTTGTTGTAATTTGATTTCCTTGTCGCATTGTTGATATTTAATGGGTGCGCTGCGAGTCTAAGCCTTTGGGATTGGCGTCTGTCGATCGAATAGCTGCGATATGCAGCAATTTGAATAAACAGACGATGCTGAGAAGCTCAGATTGAAGGGTATTGATAAGCCCAACTCCCAAAAGAGCTGACTAACGCATAAACCTACAAAATAATACGAGTAAGTTGGAAATGGAATCACAAATATCACAGCAAGGAGCCAATTAAAGTAGGCTACCTAAGCAGCAAGACAAATGCTGAAGAGTTGGCTGAAATTTCAGCTTATTTGAGAAATGAGCTTCATAAGAACTATTAGAATAATAATACAAAATAAATGACAGAAGCAAACCACAGAGAGCTTTCTATACTCAGAATTTGAGCTGGAAATGGAAAGGGGATTCAGATTCGAATTGAGATGAAGTCTAGAAACATGAAGGTAATAATAATAAAATTTGGCCGTTAGAAGCAGGCTTAAACTGGCTCAAATTATTAGGTATTATTTGGTTCTACTTTGTTTCTAAATATAAATAAATATATTCATTAGTTAATTATAATTCCGATTTTAACAACAATTTACAAATCTTTAATTCATGGCTATTTAAAATTAAGGAAACTATACTAAAGCTCAACGGAATAGCTTGAGATATATATAAAAAAAGCAGCTAATAATCGTATATTTGTTTTGCACTAAACATAAATTTGTTTTAATTATAAATAATTACAGATCTTGTTGCAGTTGTAGCACTTCTATAATTATATAATTATAATATTAATTAAATCTGAGTCAATAATTAAAAACTAGGCAATTATTATGACTGAGACTCGTGTAAACACAATTGTAATTACTCCATTATTATTAATAAAATAAATGATTAATAAATTTAAAGGCTTCGTTACTGAATACTCTATAAAATAAAATATTATTTTTATGCTCTTTCAAAGGGTATTTCAAGTTTGTCACGAAATGAAGGAGGCATCTCTGACCTCATGAAGAATATATATTATATTATTGACCAGGACGATCAGACGAGTTTTTAGAACCATGTCTGTCTGTCTGTCTGTCTGTCTGTCTGTCTGTCTGTCCGTCTATCCAACTGTCTGTTTCTCTTCGTTTTTGAGCTAGTTAAATGTAATTTTGTGGGGAGACCTCTCCTTGTTGCATGCAGCATTTGTGGCCGAATCGACCGGATAGGTCAACTATATCATAAAGCTGGCATAGAATGAAAGAATCGGTTTAAAGGGTTGTTGTAAGGACAATCTTTCGACTTCATACTTACATCCTTTAAGGATATATTATTTAATTGCTGGCCAAAGATCGCACTTCTATATTATATAGCTGCCTTAGGAACCACAATTTAATTCAGTCTACAGGTACAGTCTGTGAGCCTTTTCTAGCCTTTACTGCGTATTGCGAATAGTCTGAGGCAATCCAATTTTTATCTAGTCAAAACTTCAATTTTATATTATTTTTTCAGTTGATTTCATTTAAGATAAAAATCGCCGCTTAACTCATAACCTTCTGCAGATAAAAAGCAAAGAAAAATACAAAATTAATGCTGTTAAATTTTGTTCGCTGATTATTTAAGCCAACAACAAAGCAAAAGCAGATTGCATAACTCGTAGCTGGCGTTAAATGGAAACAGAAACCGAAACAAAAACAAAAACAAAACGTTTTGTTGCAATTTCGCATTGTTTTTGCTTTGGTTTTTGCTGGGCAAAAAATTTAAATTTTTTACGACTTGAAAATTGCAACATTTAACAATAAATCGGGGCCGGCAAAAACAGCTAAAAAAAAAAAAACAGCTAAAAAAGCTAAGGGTCGCCTGCAAAATAAACGCTGAAAAATTACAATAAAAACAAAGCAAGGAGAACGTAATAAAGGAGGGTCAACAATAAACAACAAGTAAAAGGAAAACCAACCGTAAAATTAAAGCCCAAAATGCAAATAAACGAAACCTAATAAAAGCAATTTGGAAAATTAACTAAAACGCTTAACCGCTTCCAAGCCATAAACGAGAGATGGGGAGAGAGCAGGGGCAGGGGAGCAGAGAGCAGGGAGCAGGGGGATTTGGAGTACAGTAACTAAACAAGCAAAGCTGTGCTAATTTTTTGTAAATAAAACTACCGATCTACCGATCAAGCGATCAAGCGATTTACTTACTGGCCAGCCACACCACAGCAGCCAGCAAGCAGCAACCACTTGGAAAATCAACTGTGAAAATCAGCCACAAAGTACACTCAACTACACTCAAACTACACTCAACTACAAACTGCAAACTGTGCCAAATTGCTGGCAAATCGTGAGGCGCAAGGCGCAAAACAACAGTTGCAATTCAAACGGAATGCAAATTTTAGCCAGTCCCAGTGGTAATTACCAGCCCCAACAGCAGCCCCAACCAGCAGATCCAACAGATCCAACAGATCCACCAGATCCCAAAAAAAACATTAGAATGAATCTCTCTCTCTCTCTCTCTCTCTCTGAAAAACTCAGTTGAAGCGCTGCTCAGCATCGCCGCATGATGCCTGCTTATTAAATTTGTGTAAGCTGCACAAGCGCACCTACACTGAGAGAAATCAGTGAGAACATCAGATGGTAAAATATGCTAAAATTCATTAACTGAAAAGTTTAAATTTGGTCAAAAAAGAAGGCCATAAAAGTCCCAACTGAAATTTCAAAACTATTCTTATTATAATAATAGCAATTATTTGAGAATGAAAAGATATAGGCTCAGTTGGTTCTATACTTTTAGAATACATCCATTACAACATATTTTTTCGATCATCATTTTTTTCATATTCACCACAAAATCTGCCTTTTTCCATTGACAATAGTAGCACTCTTCCTCTTCTGGTGAATTTATCGAAATATCGATTAAATATCGGCTCTTTCTTTACATTTCTTCTGCAGTTTATGACTGATAAAGAAAAAGTGAATTGATTTATTTCGTCTAAAAAAATATCAATAAAATATCGACAATCTTAAGCTAAAATTTTAAATCTGTTCCACTGTTTAAGACTGGTAAAGAAAAATTGAATTCATTCTTTTTTCATATAAGAAAAACTATATAAAAAATATTAGAATAATGCAAAATATGTTGTGGTATTGAAATTAGGCTCTTCATTTCAGCCACATTTGTTCAACCAAAAAAAATCTTAACACAAGCTACAAAAGGATTCGATTTCCGAATTCCAAACTAGAAACTTTTTCTAGCTCTGCCATTTGTTTCGTTTTATAAGAAGTTGGCCCAAAACCCTTAAGATTGTCTGAGCTCATTATTTTTATCATTATCATCATTAAGATTAGGCAATTTTTAATTCAAAAAATATATAGAAAACAGGAGCAGCTTGGAGTACTCACATAAAAAAAAGGATTCCAAAACCTGCTCCAACTTTCTCTCAGTGCACACACTTGGCAGTAATTTTGTAGTATGTCTGCCTGCAAGTCACGCGCTGAGCCTCTGTCTTCCCTTTGCCTCTGCCACTCCCCTATCAAGAGCTGCAACTTCTGCCCCCATTCCCGCATTGCCCATCATCCAGTTGTTGCGCTGATTATTTGCTTAAATTGCTGCTAATAACATGACGTGGTGGCATTCAAAGAGAGATCGCCCCCCAGTTGCTGCCCGCCCCATTTGCATGCAGATGCTTCTAGACATATTCAAGAGCGTTGCAAGCGTTCTGGAGTTTTAGAGCGATTCCGAGTCGACGTCTGTCCATCATTTGTTAATTTCTATATGTTTAGGTCAGGTGGCACTGTGGCAGAGTGGGGAGAGTGTGGTGGCAATGCTTGCCACCGTTTGTGGCCCGTTTTTACGAATCGTCTGGGGTTTTCTCAGGCCAAATTGCTGGAAAGTTAGTTGGCTTGTCTATTACACATGCAGATTGCAACTGCCTGCAATTGCGGCGGCAGAGATGCTGCCAGAGAGATGTTGCCATAGATATGTTGCATGCTGCGGCTGCAATTGGCCAAATGTAAATGGCAAATGGTTCGGTTAGTTGCTCATAACTGCAGGGTATACGACTCTAAGACTCTCTACGTCTATCCCATATAGAAAACGGATCCACTTGCCGCACATGCAATTATGGCAGCAATTACACTTCATCCAATCATCCAATTGTTGCTGCTGCTGCTGCTCCTGTTGCTGCTGCTGCTGCACCTGATCTATAATTTTCATATGGCCAGTGAGTTACTTTTCACAGCTCGCGGCGCTTTTCGGATTCCAAATTCGAATTCGCACTGCAAAAAAGTAGCTCAGGAATTGCAAAAAAAAAAGAAAATAAACTCCAGTTAATGAAAGAATAATAAGGCAGGGTGACACTGACACGGCGTGTGGTCAAACTATCAATGTCAACGCTGAGCCACCGGCCACCGACCACCACACTGTGCCATTGCCACACTGCAACCATTTTACATGCCACAAAACAACAACAATAACAGTGGAACAATGCAACAAAGTCACATGCAAAATTACACTGAAAGTCAATGAGATATCACAAAAATAAACATTGAATGGCATTTTGAATACATTGACTGCAAAACAGCTCTCAAAACATTCTCATAAATAAGAATGTCTACTGAAATTTAGAAGAATCAGAGAAAGGAATATTCTGGTTCCTAGTTCCTATATCCTTGATCCCAGCTCCCAGATCCAAGATAGCCACAATTACTCCATTCAGCCGAATTTAGATTTTCTTAAACAGGTTTTTCCATAAGAAAAACTCTAGGTAACGCTTCTCTCTCTATATGGATCATTCTATTTTTATTAGATTATTATTATTAAATAATCGATATTCAGACGTTGTTTCAATAAATTGATAAGATTAATACAGATTGGTTTAACTTCTTTATTTTTATGTCAAAGTTTAAACAAAAACCAACAACTTATAGTGGAAGGTTAGTTGATCTGGGAGATAAATCCTACAACTTTATTGTGCCTGAAAAATTATATACAACCTGAAATAAGGCCTTCAATGACAGCGTAAGCTCTTTATGAATACTATAGAATAATTAAAAAATTAATTAAAAATTGTTTTAAAATATTTAAAATAAAATTCACAACTTCTTTTTTTAGCATAGCCAATTAAAACACTTCATTTTTTTTGTCTAAAACCTTCCATAACAAAATTGAATTTAAATGAAAAGTTGAACTTACGTTCCACATTCAAAGCACATTTCCACAGGTAAACTGATATAAGCTAAATTCCCAATTACTTCAAATGTTATTCAGACGGATCAGTTATCAATAGAATAATAAATAACACAAATAAACCCTAAAGAAGCACATTTGCTTTAATCAATATTTAATAGAATACTATTTTCCATGTTTATCCAAGGGAATTGAATATCAGAATGCCAATTGTGGCAAAAAGTAGTAGATGAATAAATAAACAATAAAATAATTTAAAGCTGCTTGGAAAGTGTCGTTCCATTTTGTTTAATTGAAATCGATATAAATTTCAATAAATAATTGCAGATACATAGAAGAGAATTGTGGCTAATAAACAAATATAAATGGAATATCTTGTAGCTATAAGTTTCTTACAGAGGAAAAAATGTCAGTCTCTTTCTTAGCTGCAATTCTGTATCTGGAAAAATTCAGTATTTAATTAAATGAAAAACATATCTTGACTTACAAAGAATTGGATTTATTTCCAGTGTATCTCCACTGAAAGAATTCAGCAACAATTTCAAATTAAACCCTGACTTTTTTTCACCTAACAGCGATCATCGCTGTGGTGAATTCTTAGTCAGATTCTTCTAGACATTGACAAGATTATCTAGACGGAAAATCTGTAAATAAAAGATAAATATATAGGAAAAGTTGTCCGTTAAGCACAATTAATGAGCAACAAGCCCAGAAAACTGTCAAGCAACACCCAGAAAACTGCATAGAAACCACAGAAAAAAATAAAAAATAAATTTAAAAAACAGCAGAAAACAAATTAGGCAAAACATTTTGTAAATGTCGAAGTTGCTGTGAGAGTTGAGCACTGGAAATTAATTAATTGCCAACCAAAATAAATACAAAAGGCTCTGTAAATGTATCTGTAGCTGTATTTTTAGCTATAGCTGAGATACAAGCGAAGGAAATAAATCAAAAGAAAACTTTTTGTGTGTTTCCTTAAGCAACACGGATTTGGTCATGGCGCCAGGCAGCTCAACAATAGAAGCAAACAGATACAAAAACAAGAAAAAGCGCTGCAGATATAGATACAGATACAGATACAGATACAGATACAGATACAGAGATACAGGGCCCTAACTGACTGACACTTTCTTCAGCTTCAGCCTGTGGGAAGCTCGAACCGTTAACAAGAGCTGTGGACTGAGGCTAATCGCTTGACTGATCACTGATGGCGCTTGGCAGAGATTATGATGAGTTCACGATTCCATTGCTGGGATTTTCGACGGCATTTCCAGATGCTGTTGCACTATTCGATCGTGCGCTATGCGAGTGCAGCTAATTGCCGCACGTTCGCACCCAATTAGCGCCAAAGAGTTGAGAGTTGAGGCAGCAGCAACTAAGTGCAGCTATCAACACTTGCAGCTGCATCGTGTGGCATCTATAAGCTAAATATACTTATACGTTTTACCAGGAATTATGAGAATATTCCTACAGAATATTAATTGATCTACACGCGTCAAAATATTGAACAGACCAGAAACAGAAATCCCAAAAAAAAAAAAAAAAAACACGCGGAATATAGAAAACAGAAATCAACCTTAAAACGGTGGCCTTAGCCGCTAAGTAGGGGGTGTTGACAAATGTCTTTTGTGTCACAGATACAGATACACAGATACTCTTACTTATACCACTGCAGGCGATTTAGCTGCCAACCGCAGACACAAGATCGTCGCCCTTCACTTTTCACATAGAGGCGCACAGTGGGTTCGAAACTGAAACATTTGAAACAAAAATTGGAAGTGTTAGTTATAAAAAGTAAATTAAATAATTATTGCTTAATTTATTTTTAAATTAGTTTAATTTAAGGCACACAAAAAAAGTTTATGAATAAATCAATTTATTTAATATCATTGTTGAATTTTTTTAAAGAATATTCCACTAAAATTAATCTTAAAATATAAAAAATAAATGTATAGTTCTGTTCTCTCTTGGAAAATAAAAATGAGCTCATTCTCAAATTTAAGAGAAAACTTACAGCCATTCAAAAGAAAATTTCAATTCCCAAATATTATTTCTGAGCCGCGCTTGAAAATTGGGTTCGCCTCTAAGCCCGGTTTGCAGCCTTGATTTTCATTGCCTTCCCTAAAATTCGATCATACGAATAATTAACCAATATCCCTAAACACTTAGTAATACTTATACCTATAATTATTTTTAGAATCCCTATTTTTTCGTGCTGCAACCATAAAAAAGTAGCCACTGTGCGGCGTCAGTGGCAAGGAAAGGCAGCTGCTTGTAATTTTCACGCTGACTCAAAAAAAAGAAAAAAAAACAAGCGGAAAATTGGAGAAAACATTTTTCACTTTGTGCCGTTTAGCGGGGGCGTAGCCCGCAGGCGAGCTCGGTGGCAACAAGGATGAGTATCCCCGAGAAGGGTGCAGGGACTGCGACTGCAATTTGTATCTATCAACGCCGTCAGAATGCAATACTGCAACCAGATACAATTATGAGTTTCAGTTCGAATGCATTTTCCCCGAATGATGAGTGAATATTAATGAATTTATTAATGAGCAGCGATTTGTCTGTGCTTTCCAAATGCCGCCCCCACTTTTCCGATTTCCCTGGCTTCCTCTTCCATTTAAGTAATGGCAATTTTAAGTATGTGAATAATGTGTAAAGAATCGGACGGATTTTTATTTGTTTTGGGCCAGCCAGCATTTAATTAATTGCCAGTTGCTTTCAGCCAAATATTTATGAACTGTTAGATAATCAAGAGAACGGCTAAAAACAATTAGAACTAATTTCAGCTACACATTTAATAAATTAAATATTAAATAAAACACACAGAAAAAAATTGTGTTTTTTTCAGAAAATCCCTCCAAAAAGCCAACATAAAAAATGGCTTTAATTAGAAAGCTTGCTTTATACTTTAAAGTAAATTATTTATATATTTTTTAATTATTTGTTTCTAAAATATCAGATTTCTAGTACTAATATTATATTATTTATTATTTTTCCCACTGACTGATTGAACTAAGTACCAAAATCAAGAAGTAAAATAAATGAAAAACACTCCTAAAAAGTATCTGCAATACTTCTTTAATTACTTCCCATTTATTTATTTATTTATTTATTTATAAAAAGTATAAACAAATTTTAGATCCTAAATTCTCTGTATAATCCGCGGATCAACAGTTGAATACCTGGTTCGAAAGTAGCTCATAAAATCTGCAGATTTATGTAACAATATTTGCATTGAGTGCCTCCAGTAAACACTACCAAATATTTTGGATCTAGCGCGGATCTAGCACGGATCTAGCTCAGAATCCAGGTCTGTTACCGGATCAAGGCAAAGTTAGTCCTGTCGCAGGCAAATCTCGAACCTTGTCAGTTGATGATTTGCGCGTGTTTAGTGCGGCAAATCCGAAATTTAGCTAGGAATTTGTGCGCCTGAAAGGGATTTTGGAAATCCACAGGACTAACGCAAGGATCACAGAAGGCGCGGATCAGCGAAATCACCGGATAGCGCATTTAATCCAATCAACAACATGCGCGTTCCGCGACCTTGCCTAAATTGTGGGCGGTTGAATGGCTTAGCAGCGGCAGCAGCAGCCGCAGGTAGTCGAACCGAACCGCGAACCACACGCTCATCTCATTGTGAAGCAGTTCCTGGAATGTTTTGCTGGTCCCGAAGAGTTTTGGACAACTCGCAGTTGGCAGGCAGCTGAGCTGAGCCGAGCTGCTGATCTTCGATAAGTTGATTAATTAAAATTTCGCTCAGCTTTCGAACGGGGCCCATTATTTAATGAGTTTTTTTTGTGACAAGCCTTTGGGTGTGGCAAGTGGGCTTTTTTTTACTCTTTTTTTGGGGAATCATTTTCGGATTCGAGGCGCGACAACTGCCTCAAATTAGCGCAATTCGCTTGAAGCGTGGGATGCACGCCAAATATTTTATTAGCTCATTATGCAAAACGAATTGGGCTTTAAAAGGCGAACAATGCTCACAAAATAAATGAAAAAAGGGAAAGGCGCAGGCAGCGGGAAAGGGTAAAGAGCTGAGCGAAATGTGCAAATCTTGAACACATTAAACGAGCACGTTAAATTGCCATAAACGACGGGGTATCTCTGGAGAATTTGACAGAAAGCATAGGAAAATAGGTAAGAAAGAAATATGGGGAGAGCGCTTTAAGCCAAATGTTACTAGATGAATAATTATGCTGTGTTTAGTATTCAACCAGAGAATGAGTTCCACAGACATTCTTTATTCTTTGGAAATAATTTGAGACTGGAATTATGTTTTAATCTCTCTCTCCTCTTGAGCGGAAGTGAGACATTTATTATAACTTTTACTAATAATATCATATTTACTTTTAGCTGATTCTAGAAAATAAAATATGAAACTAGAAAAATTCTCTAAGGGCTAAAACCATCACCGACTTCTCTCTGCTTTCAACCGGCAGCCGTTTTCAAAGGGTTTTTATTGCTGTATTCGTAGGGTACTTCAGGTAAGGCAATTGTACAATTTGTCACGCTGATCGCCGGAAAACCGCATTGAAATTACGCCAGGACCTGCCCAAGTTCCATAATTGCGGTAATGCTGATAATCTGTTTTTGTATTCTTCCATCCAGGCACAACGGCTGCATTTTGGTGCATTTCTAGGAGAGGAAGAGCGAAATGCTCTACCGGTAGCAGAGGGCTGCACATTATGAGGGTTTAATCCCAGGGTACCGCCTACTCATAAAGTTGAGTCAGCTTCTAATTGTTATGGACACCCGAAAGGATTGACCGGTGGCCATCGATAATTGGATTAAATGCGACGCTATTGCCCTGACTGATCCTTGCGTTAGTCCTGCGTTGATCTTGGATTTCCAGTGGCTTTGAAGCGCACAAATTCCAAGTTAAGTTCAGGATTTGCAGCGCTAAACAAGGCGAACGATTGCCCTGCAGACAGGCAGCCTGGCAGACAGACAACCAGGCAGGCAGAGAGACAATCCTCGAGTAAATCCAAAATATTTATTTGCATTTAATTAAGTCGCAAGCTTAGCGACGGCAACTCGGAAGTTCAACGTATAAATCCGCGCAATTAAAATTCAATTTAAATTGGCACAGTGGGCAAATAACAAAAAAAAGGAATGTATATATTTTATATAGAGAAAAGATAGCAACCCTTTAGGCGAGCGGGCAGCATAAAATTTTAATTAAATCACAGTGCCACACGGCACCAAAAATGCTGCACAATTATTAAAACAAATAATGCCAATTAGTTGTGTCAACAGAGTCCAAGAGAATCCTACCAATTATGATCCACTAAAGAGGCAGTCACAGTGAAGCGCAGCTGCTTTAATTGACACTCAGATGCTGCCGCCGCCATCATTGCCATTAACCGAGCATCCCTCCTGCTCCGAGCGCGCCAACTCCACCAGCCCCTGCCAGAAATCAAAGATGAGACAGAGACGCTGGTTCCTCATTTGTGCGTCTAATAAAAACGCTAACGAGACACACACACACACACACAGAGACACACACACACAGAGAGAGACACAGACGCACATTAGCGCAAAACTCTTAGGCGGCGCAATCAATTCGCTGCTGATATCAAATTTATGTGGGGTGGGGTGTTTGGTGAAGGTGGAAGGGGAACGGGAAGGGAAAGGGAGGATGCTGTAACTGTAAGCAGACAAAGACAGCGAGAGTACAGCCACTAACTCACACTCGCAACAGAGCGTGAGCGCCCACTCTCGCTCTCTTTCACACAAAGCCGTGCAAAGTACTCGTGATAATGAGCTCCATCTCGTTGGCAATTATTAAATGAATTGGATTTATATGCTGCAGGCGGCCAGCAAGCAGCCGCAGCAGCAGCAGCGGCAGCAACAAAAACGACAACAACAAAAACTACAACAGCCGCCCCTTTCAGTTTGTCACGCTCTGCTTGTATCTCAAGCGCTGTCTCTTTCTATTTCACACGTTTAGGCAGCCAGCCAATGGCAAACGTTTATCTGCTGCGCTGAGCGAATGTGTGGAACGTGGAAGTTTTCAGCAGTGGAACCCATTCGCTAGTGCAATCCATGTGTATCTAGCTCTGTGTGTGTGTGCGTGTGTGTGTGTATTAGTTATACATAATATTATTTACTCGACTGGTCCATCATTATGTTCTCAGTGTCTATATATGAAGTCGTTAATTTTGAAACAAAGTGCCTTTAATTGCCTGCAAAATGGAAGTCTGATTTCTTTTTTCTTCGTCTTCGATGTAAATAATAAACAAAGTTTATTCATGGCTCTGGGCTATAAGTTTGCTCATATTTCAATTATGCTATAAATGCATAAAGAAGAGAAGAAGTAGGAAAAAACACGCCCCCAAAATCTGCCTATAACCTATAACCTTTTTCGCTGAGAGCGCCAAAAACAGCAATGGCGTCCTCAATAAAATATAGCAGAATTCAGAGGAAGAGGAAGAAGAGGACGACGAAGCAGAATCGTTGCAGGCGCAAACTCATTGTCTGACTAATTAAATGATTTATCCCGAAACGTGAGGCAGCCAAACAAGAACAACAACAACAACATGAAATGATTCCAGCTGGCAGCAGGCAGCGGGGCAGCAACAAAAACCAATTACAATTACCGCACCCAAAGGTGCCACAAAAACACATACAGCAACAACAGCAACAACAACAGCAACAACACAAGCTGCACACAACTGCAACAGCGAGTGCGAAACGGGAAAAGGAGCAGGAGGAACGAGTAGGGGCATAAGAACGAGATCAGAAGAGCGAGAACAGCGACGACAGCAGCAACAGCAGCCGCCTGGGCCAGGAAACTTTATCTAGATGCATACAAATCCAACACAAAGCGCACGTCAATTTATTTGCCAGCCCCAAAACGGATGAGGAGATGGCAGAGCAGTGGATACACTCAAAAAAAAAGGAGGTAAACTATTCTAACAAATACTGAAATCAATATTTGTAATATATTTTGTAATAAAATTGTATTTAATTGTACTTTTTTATTAAATTTAAAAAATCTTATACCTATTTTCTGAGAATATAATTAGAAAGATTTTGATGGGGTAAAAAGATGAACCAGAGAAAATGAGCTCTGATAATATTTTTGGTTATTTTTTCATGTTGCGAAGGAACTCATTTTATAACTAAATTCTTGAACAACTTCTTAACTTTCCTTAAGTTTTAAAATAATTTATAAATAATTCACAAAACTTTCGACTTTATACAATTTATTACTATTTTTTCAAGATAGAATATAACTTAAATTACTTAATTTATTTATTTATTTATTATAGATCAAACCAGGTATATAGATTCAAAACTTTTGGCCGCTTTCAACGCGAACCGAACCTCTTTTTTCTATCAAAAGTTCCGACCCAAACTTCTTACCAGAGTTTAGTGATTCTTCTTTGCTTAAAATCGAATATGGCAAAATTTAGAACCTACACAACTTTTCTCTGAGTGCATGGAGACTAGCACTGAAGCACTGGATGACCACTCATACATACATACACTCATACATACATACATATGTATATTTACCTATGCCAATGCCAATGATGACGATGTCGAAGTTGGCGCTGCATGTTTTATGCCTCCTCTGCAGCTTTAACGAGGTGTTTATTTTCACAACTCTCAGGGCCAAGGAGTCTGTGTCTGTGTGTGTGTGTGTGTGTGTGTGCGAGTGTGAGTAAATATATGTATATAGTCAGCGATTGCAGTTGCTCTTTATGGTAGGTGCAGAAAACGAGGACCCGCCCATTTTTATGTTGGACTCTTGGCCCGCCAACATGATGAAGATTCGATGCCCGATGTCCGATGACGATGCAGTTCGTGCATAACCACCACTGTGAACCGGACAGCAGCGGGTTGAGGTGGGGTCAGGTCTGCAGAGAGGAGCCACTTTGACGGCGGGGCGTCTATGGAAATAAGCAATGATGTTGACGTCGTCCGTCCCAGGAAGGTGAGCACAGTGGATACATTTTTATTACATAACTCCAAAAAAACTGACAAGAAAATTGACCAAATTTCTTAGAAGGTTTCTTCCGATAACTCAACTTGTATTACGATCCAAAGTTCCCCATGCTTTGCTTTGAACTTTTATTCCACTTAATTCGACTGATTATTTAGTATAATTTCCTTAATATCAGTGTAAGTTATAAAAAATACTGTTAAAGGAATGATCTAATATCAGACTTAGAATGAAATACAAGAAAAAACTTATATGTATAAAAACTTTTATTTGTGATCAAACAGATTTTTTAATAAGTTTCTAAAAATTTTTCGATAGTGAAATTTGAAAACAGCTCATCCATTTTCAAGTATTTATTTTTATCTTTGTTGCAATTTTTTTAACTTTTTCTTTGGCTTATTAGGGTTGCTTTAAAAGCTTAAAAAAATAATAAATAAAACGATTCATTATTTATTTAAATAAAACCCAAAAACAAAATGGAATTTTATTGAAATAAACGAATTAATACTTGGAACCAGAACCGAAATACAAATATTAAAAATATGAAGAAGAAAACGAAGTTCAGCCGTTTTAAGATCCAATAAGAACTGCATCAAAAACAACCAGAACCAAAATCTAATGCGGATCAATTCCCGGAATTCATTAAATAAAATATAATTTAATGCAGCCCAACCCACCCTTACGAAAAGAGACCCTCACCCCACTACTCTTCAGCTATATTGAATTTCAGTCCATTTGCGCGCATGCAGCAACCACTGTGCACACTGCCCACTTTCCAATACAGCGAATATTGCGGGCAGCCCAACCCCACCAACCCCACCAACCCCTGCGTCGCTTCCAGCAGCGAGTTAGGCACTAAAACCACAAACGCTTTAATGATGCTGTTTTGTTTAGCGCAAATTGTTTGTTTCGCTGTCATAAACTGGTGCGAAAAATGGCCAAAACGCTGCCCCGC
Organism: Drosophila repletoides; assembly: GCA_018150835.1. Classification (NCBI taxonomy): domain Eukaryota; kingdom Metazoa; phylum Arthropoda; class Insecta; order Diptera; family Drosophilidae; genus Drosophila; species Drosophila repletoides. The sequence goes on from JAECWQ010000100.1 coordinate 7,919,443, forward strand.
GGAGAGAGCGAAGCGTCAGACAGAGAGAGAGAGAGGGAGAGAGCGACACAAAGGGAAGGAGAGCAAAGCTAAACACAAAGAGAGCGAGCGAGCGAGCGAGAGAGTGACCAGTCGAGTGGCGAATGGTCACTCACACATACAGACAGACAGATAGAGAGAGAGAGAGAGAGAGAGAGCTTACACTCCACTGACATCCACAAGGGGGGAGCAGGTTTATCTGCACTGCTTTGGCGCATGCGCCACTTGGCATGGGGGCAAGCGAGACAACAATAGAGCTGTGCGGACAACCGTTGGAATTCCAGCCGGAAAAAAATGAAGCGTCAGCAAGTTTTGCTTTTTCGGTTTTTGTGATTTTCAGCTTGACACTCGCGCGCGCGTTTAGCGGCAACCGCCACGCGACGTAACAACGCAACGCAACGCAACGCGAAGCAACGCCACGCAAAACGTAAAGTAATACGCGATTTTTTGGATACAAAAAAGTTTGCCGACGCCCCCCGAAAAAAATAAAAACAGAGCGCAGAGCGGGCAGCAGAGCTCGGGCTCTGCCGGCAATTAGACGCCTTTAGACGCGCTCGCATAATGCTAATGGCGTTGACAGTGCTCATCAACGCGACAACCGCAATCGACGTCGACGTCAACGACTCCGTCTCCGTCTCCATTGCCGTCTCTGTATCCGGCGTAATCAATTGTCCAGTGAAGTGCGACGGCAACGCTTCAGCGGCGTCCCATTGAAAACCGTTCAAACGGTCAACAGTTAATCAATGTCAACCGGGGCATGCCATACGCTCTCAACCAGCTCCCAACTTCATCTCTATTCGTGCGTGTGATACCCTTATCCCAAAAAGAAATATATAAAAACAAAAAACAATTGACCACTGTGCGGTTTATCATTTATTATTATAATACTCCGTATTTCCTTTGAAAAGTCGCGCCAAATGGTCACGTGCGGTCGTCAAACGTTCAATATGCTGCCAATGGCGCCAACGAATCCTTTTGTGGTGTCCGTTAGCTCCACAACAGCGTCCGTTCTACCAGCAACAACAGCCACCAACTGTTCCGGCAATAAGCCAAAGCTGGCTTTCAGCATTGATTCCATAGTGGGCGAGTCCTCCTCTTCCTCGGCGAAACCGCCGCCTCCTCTACGTGTCAGTGTTATTGCCTCGCCGACGCGTGGACAGGACAGTCCTGGCGCAGCGGCATGCACATCACCACCCACAAATGAAAGGCGTACACCGCGTGGTTTCATCTATTGCCGGCGACGTGCTTCCTTGGATGATCGCTCGCGAAGTCCACCGCCCACAACTAGCCGCTCGCCGTCGCCGAACACTGCTCCTGTGGCTCCTTCCGCACCCATTGCGCTGCCTGGTCTCATACGACCATTGCCGCTGCCAGCGCCAACAAATCTAGCTTTACTTGGCGCTCCACGCTCCTCAGATAGCGCCTCACCAACGGGTTCGGGTCCCATGCAGGGAAATCCGTCTCCAGTGCGTCCCACAGCTGCTGCACCACCTCCATTTCTCGCCGCACAGTTTCAAATGGCGGCCGCCCTGGCCCACCATCATCATCAGCAGCAACAGCAACAACAGCAGCAGCAGCAGCAACAACATCCTCAGCATCCGCCTGTGCCAACGGGGCCACATCATGGTCCGCCACCGCCTCATTTGGTTCCTGGTCATCCATTAGGTATTTTTCCGGGTGGTCCACATCCTGGACATCCTCCGCCCCATGGCCATCATCCCTTCGTAACTGCTCCTCATCTGATACGTGATAGTTATCCGCTGTATCCTTGGCTGTTAAGTCGTCATGGACGCATCTTTCCACGTTTTCCAGGCAGTAAGTACAAGTCTTTAAATTAACTACAAGAAGAGGTTATCTTCGAGGATTAGATACCCTTACAGACTGGGATAAGCATTGGAAAATTCGTGTTCCTATTGCAACTATATAATATAGAAGCCTGATCTTGATATTTTTTGGAAATTGTGTAGAAAGGACTTACATCTAACTGTCTTTAGGATCGAACAATATCTAACAAGAACCTTTGGGCTAAAGCTTCCTATTGGAAAGCTCACCAACTTGGAAGTCTCATTAAAACATTCTAATAACAAAAAGGAGTCGTTTTCAGACGGACATAACTCCTCCCATCATCCTGATCCATCATATACATATATTTAATGGGATCGGAGATGCCTTGTCGAATATATTACACAGTTCGCCACAAAATTAAAATACCCTCAGCAAGGCTAAAAAAATCTTTAAAATTATTGTTTTAAAGAGAACCAGTTCCAAAATGAACTTAAATTAATATTTAAATAAGGTCTTAAAATTAGCACCTAGAATATTAATTGGTAAATTTATGATTTCAACCAAAACTGAACAATCAAGCGACAATATTTTTTTTAATTTCCGTCATCAGATAAATCACATTGGAGTTATTACACTACTCAAAAAAAGCTTAAACTAGTTACGTATTTAGAATGAATGTTTATTTTTCAAGCTTAAACCGGATCTTAAACTTTTTAGTCGAAGAATAACAAAGCTCAGAATAATTTATTCTAAGCAAATATTTAAATAATAAGAGAAACTAGAAAATTCATTCTAGCTCCTATTTAAAAAAACTAATCTATTGCCTATACACTGAAAAATAAGTATATAAATATATTTTCAATTTAATTTGCGGAGAAACTGCGAAAAATCTTCAATATTTTCTAATTATTATCTGAGTATAGTTATTTTATTGTTCATTATCTTCAAAAGGGTTTAAAAATGCGTCGCTTTCATGAAAGAAAAAACATTTATTTTGAATCATCACCAAAACTCACTACTCATGGAATTCCATTAAGCTTTTTGCTTACATCTACTAAAAAATGTCCGTTTTTCATTATCAGATGTTGACAATAAATGAAAGTTGCTCTGTTTCCACAAAAGTTTTTAAGTAAATAATAAATTTTATTATAAATAATATTAACATTAAGAACATCGATTATTTTCGAACTTGAATTGGAACTCTTCTAGATTGTTCAATAAAACTTGACTTGATTTTTCTCATGGATGAAATTCAGCTAATTGAAGTAATATTTTTAAAATATGGATTATATTGGATCTATTACATAATATAATATATATATAGAATATTATTCTTTTGGACGGACAAAAAACATTCGCATTTATATAAGTCTGAACCTTTTATAGGTATAATTGGCCATTTACTTTTAAGCTTGAAGGTTTTACCGAAAAAGCATCCAAAAACCTTTTCGAATCAACTGTTAGGCCAAATCTTTGAGAGCAGACCAAAACCAGTCTAAAACAAATATTTGTAGTTGGAGTTGGCTAAGAACTACCGCAAGCTAAATGCTTTTCAGTTCTTTATTTGTTCTCTTTTTTTTTTTGTATATTAAAACCAAACCCAAACCACGCAATTACTCACTTATGGCAACCACAGTGGCTCTTGTTGTTGTCGTTGTTGTTGCTGTTGTTGTGGTTGTTGTTGTGGTTGTTCTTGATGTTGTTGCTGGACCTTATAATTAAAGTTAAATAAGCAAATTGCAAACATTTATTACAAGTTAATTAGACGTCTATCAGCCTCATCATCATCAGCCACAGCCACAGCAGCAGCAGCAGGCAATGACCATTTTTAGGCGAGGAGGGGGGAGAAAGCGAGTGGTGGAGGGGGAGGGGGGGAGGGGGTAGGGTGCAGAGACCAAAAACCAAACCCAAAGGCAAACCGAACCCATTTTGATAAGTATTTTCAAACAAATTACATTTTAATTAAATTGTTTAAACAACATTACACACATCGTTAGGTCAAGCAGCGTACCTAAATGCCCAGCCAGCTATATGAGTGCCTCTCTCTCTCTCTGTGTATACACTCATGAATACACTCAAATTTACCAATTAATGGCGCTTGAAAGAGACGGCGCCACTCACTGAGCGTAGCCCCTACAAAAAAACGAGAAAAAAAGGAAAACAAACACACAGCACGCTAAAAAAGTGCAACGAGTGAAATGTTAATGCGTTTTTAATTGAGGTTTTGGGGCATCCAAGCAAACAAAACTGAACTGAACTGAACTGAACTGAACTGAACTGAAAAAAAACGAAGGCAGCCCAACTCGAGAGCAATTCCAATGCCCGTTCCTTGTTCCCGCTTCTGCTCCCGCTCCTGTTCCCATTCTCGACCTCATTTAGCCACATGCAGAGGAGGGGAGTGTTAGCCAAACCGCATGCGCCTCCAAACATTGTCATTTATTATTATTTAACCTTTTTTTATGCTACACTTTTTGTTCACGTTTGACTCTTTTTTTACACTGCTCTCATAATTACAATTTGAATTTTCATGCTGAGCCATTTCTCACATGTTAAGAACGTTTTTTTCGACTGTTTTTTAGAGTAAATAATTTTCGGCACACTCACACGCCTTTCACCTGCTTTCAACGGAGACTTCGCCTCGGACTCGTTACGCCTTAATTATGTTGTATGATGTTCCATTATAATGTTGTTTTTTTTATATATACTTTGTGTTTCGTTCAGTTAGTTGACTGGTGTAATTTTCGCTTGATTTATGAACGTGAAAATGGAAATGTCAATGCTCTTCCGCATAACGATTTCATTAATTGTAAGTTTCTCGTTTACTGCGCTGTAACTCGTGCGTATAATGATGATCTTAATGATGATAATGATGATGACAGCTCAATTGGAGAGGTTCCAAAAAATTATAACAAGCTGTTGCTTTATTTTTAAAAGATTAAACAGAAGAAGGAGCTATCTTCGAAGTGGCAGGCTCCGATTTCTATAAAGTTTTCAAGCAATCGATAGTACTATCAATAGTATCGATTTCCTTGTTTTTCGTGTATATCAGTTTGTTATCAATTCATAGAAATTATTAGAAACGTTCGAACTCGGCTTATTTTTGAATATAAACTTAAAGGTTTATTTTTATATGCTTTATATTCAAAGGATTCAAAAGAAGAAGGAGCTATCTTCGAAGTGGCAGCCCCGATTTCTATACAGATTCCTAGTAATCGATAGTACTATCGATAGAATCGATTTGCTTGTTTTTCCTGTATATCGAAACATTGAATTCACTTAAGTAAATGTGAATTGCTCCTTAATTTAAGTAGATTTTCAGAGATTTTTATAAACTAAAAGAGGAAATTAGTTAAATAAAATAGTAAATGAATTTATTATGTGCGTTTAGGATTTATTAGAATAAGAGCAGAACAATTTCCAACGAAGTAGTATTTAAAATAGATGCCATACTATCGATAAATCAAATGAAAAAACTATCGCTACTCTCTTATAGACAACTTAATAATAGGTACAAATTATAACAAACTCATTTTAAATACATTAGGAGCTTAAGGACATTTAAATACTGTTTTAAAAGTGCCCCTAAAGGGTACCTTTTAAGGACATCCCAAATAATGATGCAAAAGTTTTACAATCCAGATGCTGAAACAGAAACTCTGAAATCAACCCCAAAGCAAATCCCAAAAGTCTTTTATCAATCGCACTGAGCCGAAAAATATCTCCCTAACTGACAGAATATTTTTGATTGTCATTTCAATTCCGATTCCGACTCCGATTCTGATTTGGATTCTGATTCTGATGCTGATCATCAAAGTCAATGTCCTGCGGGGTAATTGCAATTCCTGCAGCGATTGCCAATAAATTAATGAAAAAATCATGAGAGCATAAAACTTAAGCTGTTACCCATAAAAAAAAAGGAACGAAACAAACACACATCCGACATAAAAAACACACACAACAATTGTCCATAAGTGATAAATAATAAGGTGGACAAAAAACATACAAGCGAGCGATCGATCAGAGATCGAAGGGAGGCAGCACTTCAATCATACGACACAACACAAAATATATATCTGTATGTGTGTATATATATATGTGTGTGTGTGTGTGTATATAAATGACAGCTGACAAGGGTGTGAGCAACAACAATAACAAAAACAACAACAAGAAGACGTAAGAGCAAAGCGGACACATCAATTAATTGTCAATTGCGCGTATTTTCGCACGGCGGTTTCTTTGTGCTCTTCGCCCTATATAAAAAAAATAGCAAAGTTAATGTCATTTAGAGTGCTCGACTAGGCGATACCCTGCACAGAACACTTTAAGGAGAGAAATGTGCTTTCATCTAATACTCTCAATGTTACTTTTTTTCTTGGCAGCGAAAAAAACTCTCTGTTTTTGAATCTGCTTTATTATTTTTCTATTTAAAGAGTGTTTCATAGAAAAATGCTAATTTTTATATTAAAAATAATATATATTATTTTATTTATTTATTTGTTTGGAGTTTAGAGAAATATATAAAATATTGCTCAGCATAATATTAAAATAACTTAATAAAATAAGCAAATTTATTCTTAAAAATGATACGAAATTAATTTAATTTAATTTAGATGTAGAAGTGAAAATAGAGTCTTGAATATATTTTTTATGAAACTATTATAGTTTTATATAATTATTTACCAAAGGTAAAAAATCTATTCAATTCAAAATATTAATATTGATTTATTTTGAATCACTTTGGTTATGAATAGAGTAGATTTTAGATTTAAAATGTTCCCTCTTTATATTTTGGTTGAATTTATTTCTCTTACCTCATAAAATTTCTTAAGCATAATTGTTTTAAACCTATTCTAAACTAATATTCCCCATTTGCCCAGCTTCAATTGAAACAGGGTATATGAAAAAAAAAAAAAACAAAGCGGGAAACTCAGCGAGCAACCCGCGCACTCAGTTCATTGAGAGAAACGTTGCGATGAGATCGATGTCTCTGGACACTCTATGAAAAAATAATTAAGTGGCCATTGTGAGCCGCACACACTATCAATTATAAGTTTCTGTTGTTCTTGTTGTTGTTGCTGTGTTGTTGTTGTTGTTGCTGCTGTGTTGTTGTTGCAGTTGCAGTTGAAGTTGCAGTAGCGTCTTTTGTAGCCGGCGTTGTTAGCTGTCAAATGTAACAAATGTCAAGCAATCGGTTGCTGCAGCCAGCATAAAAAAGTGGATCATGGCTGCTGCTGTTGCCTCTGCTGCTGCTGCTGTTGCTGTTGCAGCAATTGTTTGTCAAGTTCATAGCAAAAAGCAAACAGCAGCCGCAGCAGTCAGTCAGCCAGTCAGCCAGGCAGCCAGTCAGCGGCTGCATCTGTCAGATACAAGATACACAGTAGCTGCATTTATGAAGTGTCAAATTGACAAGCTTCTCTCTCTCCCGTTTTGTTCTTGCCACTGTTGTTTTGCCAGGCGTTGAGCACTAACAAGATACAACTGGCCTGAGAAAAGCCGCAAACTGATTCAGAGTTAGCACCGTTTTTGGGCCATTGTTCTGTTTATTTTTGTTTGCCCTGTTCGGGCTTAGCTTCTATGGATTTGTGCCCAGAGCTAAATATCCTGTTGCCTCTCGCTCTGTTATCCTGTTATCCTTTCGTCAGTCAGTTCAATTTGCAATGTCAATATTTATTTTGTAATGGGCACATCTTGTGCCTGGCAGGTGACTCAGATCTGTGCCCAAGGTAAATAATAATCTCTCTGTAATTATTTTATTACAAAAGGTAGCTAACTATCGCTGATAGATACGCCTGATCCTTTCAATTAAAAGTGAAGGAAAACTAGGCGGATCTTCTGATTTCAGCCTCTTTAAGAGTCTTCAATTATAGCTGGTGAGATTATTGATAGCTTAACAGCTGTTAAATATATACACTATATGATCCGCCAGCTGATCAGAAACTCCCTGCAAATATTCCATACTTAATCATTATAATTATGGCATAGATTTGTAGACTTCTTTTTTTTGCTTGCTAAATCTCAGGCTGTGGAATCTCTGCACAGTAGCCTGTTGGATGAGCCTGGCAAGCCACTTGGTGGAGAAACCCAGCCCGAGCCCAAGCCATATCCATAACCATATCAATATTCAAATTGTGGCTCAATTGAAAATTTGCTAACTGAACGCAGAGTCACGTGAGCTGAGAGTTCGAGCAGCCACTGGGCACTGGCACTGGCAGTGGGCCCTGTGCAGGTCGAGCCATTCCTGAAATCGTGATAAACGTCAAAATATCACGTTGTGTGCCAGGGCCCCAAGGTAGAACAATGGGCCACAGCCACAGTTGAAGGAGGAGGCGTCGTTGGCGGCTTTTGTCGACATTTAGGCGCGCTAAAGTGTTCAACTTGGCGTTCCGCACAGAGAGAGAGGACAGAGCCCAGGCTTCAGACAGTCAGAGTACCAGAGTACCAGTACCAGAGCCGACCCAGATCCAGGCTCTCTGGCGGCTTCTGCGCAATTGTTTCGCTTATCAGCGATGTCGAGACATGGCAGGCACAGCGCCGAGGCCGAAGCTGCAGCGGCAGCCACAGCCGCAGCCGACAGCCAGAAGAGGAGGCCGTTCGGTTAGCGGCACGATCCATTGGCCTTTGTTTTTGAATGGTATGAATATACCCCATGTCTGGAAATTTGTTTATTGTTTTGTAATGAGTTTGCCTCGGCGCGACGCGGCCCGAATGTGCGGCATCTTTTAGCAGCCGTGGCATTCGCGGAAATCATAAGCAGCAAATTGAGGTCCATGTCGCCTAATTGGCAGCACCACCGCCATCACCGGCACCACCAGAGCAACCAGTCAAAGTCACAAAGAAGCCAGACGCCATGTGGCTTGGCGGGTGGTGGCAAGTAATTACCAAATTATAGCGCCAAATATGTGCCGGTCACGCTGTGCCGGCCATTGCGAACAGTCAGTCAGCCATATTTAAATAATTTCCAACACCTCTCGTAAAGAAACTGGCTTCGTCACGCCTGGAAAATCATCTAATTTCGGTGCTGAATCAACAGTGGTTGACACACTGCCTCATTTCCATGCGGAAATGAAAATGAGAAATGGTCGCTGAAATGGAGCCACTTTTATAATATATTAACTTGTTTAATTGACACTCAATTTTACGCTCTGCTAGAAATAATAAATTAATGCGAGTACTAAAAAAAAGCTAACCAAAAACGCTTGAATTTCACCCAGTTAATAATAGATTTGAAGTATTCTTTCAGAGAAAGCACAAAGCAGTCTCCATTGGTAAACAAATCCAAACTTTCGCCAGTTTCTCGGTTTAATTCCTTCTTTGTTATTATAATTATCAAGAGAATTCTAAGAGATTTTTATTTAGATTCCAGCATGAATATATCCAGAAAAAGAATACCAAAGTTAAAACAATCGAAATTTATCCTTTTCTTAAGAATTCTGAATCAATCTTCTTGACAGAAATTCAACATAATCTCGCTAGACTTTCTAAGAGACTTCTGGGATTTAATCGAGCCTTTCTTAGATGAAAGTGTTAGCTCTGAGAGTAAAATGTCGGAAAGAATCTTAAGGATATACTCAAAATAAATGCTGTATGCTTATCCTAACTGATTTGTGAAATAAAACCGAAAGAAATCTACCAAATTCCGAAGTGTATAAATAGAAATAGAAATAATTATCATCTTAAGTACTCCATGCTGATGTTATTTATTTTGTCATCAACCCTTGCAGACTTCCTTCTACAACCATTCCGCAAACCGAAGCGTGTTCGCACCGCCTTCTCGCCAACGCAATTGCTTAAGCTGGAGCACGCCTTTGAGGGCAATCATTATGTGGTGGGTGCGGAACGCAAGCAGTTGGCCCAGGGACTAAGCCTAACGGAGACGCAGGTAAGCTCCAAACACAACCCATTCTATCCCATAAAAAGGGGTAGGCAACCCTTCTTCGATGGCCGTGTTTAATGCGCATCAAATTCAATAAATGCCTTGCCCAATTGGACCCGGGCAACCCCCTGGCTGGTGCAACCCTCTGGGCAAGCGTTAAGTGATTGCATGTCAGCTGGTCGTTAGCCTGACAAGTGCCGGGAGTTACCAAGTTATTAGCACAATTGGGGGGGGGCCCGGCAAGGGGAGGAGGTAAGATGAGTAGGTGGGCATTAAAACAGCCCTCTGGGCATAGCTTCAAGGCAGGCGGCGTAGGCAGGCAAATAGAATTAAAAGACTCGTTAAATTTATTTACGAGCCTGTTTTGCTGCAAAGGGTTAGGCTTCCCCTCCAACCCCCCCTGCGCACAGTTAACTGAACTCTACTTAACGTTTATGTGTTTCTCGCCCGGCCAGGTCAAAGTCTGGTTCCAGAACCGCCGCACCAAGCACAAGCGCATGCAACAAGAGGGAGGCGACAGCAGCGATGCGAAGAGTAACAAAGGCAGCTCCTCGGGCGGTGGCGGCGGCGGAGGTAGCGGCGATGGCGATGAGGATGCCAAACATGAAGGCTCCCAGCATAGCTCCACCGACGTGGAGGATGAGGATGAAATCGAGGAGGATGATGAGGATGAAGTCATCGATATGGATGACTATGGCAGCGAAATGGATGCAGAGGAGCATCAGCGCTTGCGTGAACAGTTTCAACAGCAGCTGGCACATCATCAGCAGCAACTGTTGCAGCACCAGAGTGAGGCAGCCACATTGTCACCGCAACAGCAGCAACAATTGCTGCAGCATCATCAGCAACAACTCCAACAACACCATCAGCAACAGCAGCAGCAGCAGCAACAACAGCAGCAGCAACACTTTATGCAACAGCAACAAATCTATCTGCTAGAAAAGGAGCGAGAACGCCAGAAGGAAAGAGAACGGGAGAGGGAGCGGGAGAAGGAGCGAGAGAGGGAACGTGAGAAGCAGTAATAAATTGGAGTTATGGCGGAGCTATTCAATGGCCAAAAGTGTCAGCTACTTTGTGTTCCTTTCGTTTGTAAATTACTTATTTTAAAGAGTGTATAAATTAATTTAATACATTAATTATATATCGTATGATACTTAAGTTCCGTGGTTATCTCTGTGAATTATCGGCGCAAACAATTATAAAACTTGAAATTTATCATATTTGTTCTGTTACTATTTAATTACGAGAGTTTTCTTCTGTTTAGAAAGCTTAGAGAGAAGAAAGCAGCGAAGAGAAAAGAAATAGTCGTTCCCTTTCCTTCAGTTAATTCAGCTTTGACTTAGACTCGAACCAGGATGCCCTTATTGAGTCTATTTTCCTTAGGTTCCAGGGAAGGCACTCTAAAATGCATCCAAATCTTTGTGAGGAAAGCAGGAATATCTAAGCCCTGTTGAGCCCTTCTTCATCAATATTTTTTGTCTATATCATCGTGAGTTCAATAGAGCTGTCTAATAAGATGATCAATTTGCTAAGCCAGCGGAAGAATTCAGTTTCCAAGAAAGGTAAATTAATAAAAATTAGACAGGCAAGTATTTAATCATTTTAATTCGTAATGCATAAAAACGCATTAAATACTTTATTTAATTTTTAGGAAAATTTAAAGTACAGATATAACTCAATTTCGTGCCTGATTAAAGTAATTATTTATTTTTTCCCACTAAATATATTGTTAAAAACTTGCTACAAATTCTACTCAATTTTATGAAGTTTCTTTTGAAAAATCAACATATTTTTTGACTCGATTTTTTGAAATTGAAATTACAGTTTTAGATATAAATTACACCTTCGAAAGTAAATTGAAAGCTGAGCAAATAAACACGAAAGAGTAACACAAATTTGAAAAATTTACTCAGCAAATTCAGACCTAAAATTTTGGCTATACGCTGACGTAACAGTCTCAGTCAGCCAATCAGTCAGTCAGCCAGTCGGGATATATATAGGGAAATATAATGATAACAAGCCCATAATAAATATCGATCAGCTGTCAGCGAGCAATAAGTCAACATTCCAGCGTCTGTCTCGAAATGCTAACAGGGGCCCTTATTGAGTTGTTGTTGATGGCTTCCCCCCGGTTCCGGCCGTACCGTTCCAGCCTTTTGGCCAATCTAACACAAAAAAAAAAAGAAAAAGAAAAAAACCTAAGCACGTTGTGTGCTAAACGTTGACAGTAAAAATGCAATCAACAATTACGAATAACGAATTACGGTCTCATAAAGCGGCCAAAAAATAAATGTCAGTCAATAGCTGAACGTCGAATTGATTGGATGCCCAGAAGACTGACTAACCGAACCGAACCGAAGCGAACCGGAACAATTCACTGGCAGAAAACCGTAGCAAGCAAAATTGATATTAAAATGCAAACGATTGACTATAAAAATTATTTACTACTATATATAAATAAGCGAAGGGGGCGCCCCGGGGGCGTCGTTTCGTCTTGGCGCAATATGCATATGGAGCAGGCAGCTAATGGCCCAGCAATTTGGCGTCATTTAAACTGAAATGTGAAATAAACCAAAAAATTAAACTGACAAAACCGGCAAAAAGACAGACAGAGCGAGAGAGAGAGAGTTATAAAGAGAGGGGTAAAGATGAAGGGGAAAGGGAGAGATCGACTCGTGCCCGGCAGCTAACTCAAAGTACAATATAAATAAATTTCGTTTTTTTTTTTTTTTTTTGATATGGCAAATTGTGTAAGCCAAGCGAAGCTCTCCCCCTCAGCCCGACGACTGACTGACTGACTGACAGTGGAGGGCATATATATATATATATATGGATGCATATAGCTGGGCCAGACAAAAGTTCAAGGTAATTGCCGTTGTCAAAGCAGCGCAACGAAAAGTGGGCGTGCCACATGAAAACTTGGCCAACAATTTATGGGCCACTTGAGTACAAGCAAAGGGTGTTGAGGTTGCACGCGAGCAAGCACTAGAACTGGGTGCTCAACGGTACCATAGACTGGTAACTGGGAGCTGGGAACTGAGAACTGGGAACTGGGAACTGGGGAAGGTGGCCAGAGGTCTACTATGAAAATTCTCGTATTTTGCATAAACGATGTGAGAATTACTTAATTGCTATTAGACTGAGAATGGGTGTGTTTCATGGAAGGGGTGTTCCAATGTGGATCTACCAATATGTGTGGGTAGCTAGCGAAATTTATGAACGTTTAGGCCAGACCAGACAATGAAGTTGTCTACTGCAAGTGCCATTGCCCAAGGAACAGGTAGTAAAGCAGGTGCTTCAACAACGGAAGGGGTAACTATTATTACAATTTGTGCATATAAATATAAAGCCAATATGCAGCCTGGAGCTTGGTATTATTTATCAAATAATAGGCAGACAATGGAGACAATCTAACAAAAGTCACAGTACAGTGAGCAGCTCTTTCTATTTATTGTTTAAAATTCTATTTATTTATATATACTTTCACCTAAAGTTTCAGCCATATTAAACGAAATTTATGCATACCAAATTTTGAATTTTTCGCCTGTTAAAAAAACGACAAATCAATCAGCTTAGAAGCTGAACGATCTTGGCCAAAAGTGCTCATAGCCACAAGGCAGTAATCAGAGCCCTATTTGGATTCAAAGCTCGTTTATTCAAATTATTTATAGAGAGTAAAAAAGCAAATTCTACAAAGAGAGAATAAAATATAAAGAATATCAAAATTTAGTCTCGATATAGAGAATAAAAGAGTTTGGCGTAGGGGAATACTGAATATAAGAGTATAGGGCCTAAACGTTTTAAAGCATATTTTCTGGCCTAGGCTTAAGACTTCCATAGACACTCTCCTAGCCAGAATGCCGCCATTTTTTATTCCAATTTAAAAAATTCCAGGACTCTATAAAATTCCATTTTTCAAGCCTTCAAAATTTATACTTTCAGTCTTGATATCTTCTCTGTGTTTCAGTTTTAACTATGATTGTTACTGCGATTCTTGTCTAAAAGCTCAATGCACATATTTAGTAGAAGCTACTCAACTAATACATTTGCCTATATTTAGTAGAAGCTACTAAACTAATATATTTGCCTCGTACACAACAAGAACAACAACAACATGTTGTGTTTGGGTGTTAGTAAAGCCAACAAATGCGGCAAAGTATTTCGTTTGATTTTGGCGTGTCTACAGCGACGGCGACGACTTTGAAAACAAAATTTGCCCAAACGAGGGAAGGGTATTGAAAAGAGGGGGGGAAAATGGCTTTCAGGCAAGTCAACAACCGAACCGTCAACGGCTGAGAGCCTCTGCCCGGGCACTTGGAGCATATTAAGGGCGTCATTAGTGCAGCAGGCAGTACAAATTTGACAACGGCAGGGGAAACGGTAATGGGAATGGGAAAGGGAAAGGGAATGGGAATGGGAATTGTAATGGGGCGGGTGCGGAGGCCGAACTGATGGCCTGACACATGCTGCAGTGCTGCAGCGGACGTGCCGGCGACAGCGTAGGCGTCCCAGCAGTAGTTGTTGCCACTGTTTCTTGCTATTTAGCGGCCATTTGTATGGCAAAAAGGCAGCAGGCAACGGCGGCGCAGAAAAAAAAACGGAATTGCAGTTTAAACTTCATTTGGCGCTTTTTATTAGCCAAGCGGGCCAACGTGGGCGGTCGATTCCTAATGCCATCGATTAATAAACAAGGCGCAATAAGCAGCACTCATTGCATTTTCCCGGACTAAAACCTCGTTTTGACCATAAATCAGCCAACAGACTCAGTCAGTCTGGAAGTCTCAGTCTGGAAAGACTTGGCACCTACTCCACACAAGCCAAGGGGCAAGTGGCAACTGGCAAGTTGTACTTGCGTGGCGTGGCGCCTCTTGCCGGCACATAAATTCAATTGAAATGAGGCAGAGAGCGCCGCCAAGTCGCCAGATTTAACTACTTTGAGGCACTGGCCAGGCCAGGCCCAAAATGCCCAGCAAAATGTTGGCTGTACTTGGAACTAGGCGTCAATTGGCAAATTGGATTCCATGACAGCCAAGAGGAAAAGTTAATTTGCAGCAGCCATAAATAATACAGTGATCAAGTCGACCGAAATTAACTGCTCGAAAGGTGAAAGCTTCACTGACAAATGGAATGCGATCACCATTGTCCAGCAGCCTTTTTTATATACCCTTGCCGAGGGTATTATGCTTGCAGGAGGCCTCTTGAGACCAGAAAGTCTTTATGATATTAATCTGTAAGTCCGTCTATCTGTCTATCTCTCTGCTGAACTCATAGCCTACTTTTTGTTGGAAGAATTGGTCAAAATAAATGGATTAAGCAACGATCTCAAATCTTATTCTAGTCGGCAAGGGTATCTAAACGTCGAGGCGCCTATAGTAGCCATTTCCTGTTAGTTTTTCTTGGCCCAAAACCTGAAAGCAGACTTTAAAGCTGCACAATTCGCAATTAATTGCAATTTAATGATACTGCAAGTGTTGATATGCAATTTAATACTTGGATTAATCATCTGATAAGTGCTTAAGTTTCTAGTCCTTAATTTAGATTAATTGTCTCTGGCAACAAAAGCCATAAATTCCAGATTGAAGCTGTTAAAATTGTTGCCTTTTATTTGTTGAAAACAATCTTTTTTTTTTTGATGACATTGAACAATCAACAAGTGTCATTTGGCATTCATTGTATTGCCAAGAATTATTCAGTCTCAAATTAATTGTTAATTAAGTAAACTGTGACATTAGCATTGCGTTTAAACTGGTTAATTTCTATAGTTAATTTAATACTTTTTATTGTTGTTTATTTTGCAATAATTAATGAAATTGTTAGTGAAAACAGGTTTGGCAATTTGCATGGAAATTTATTAGGATTATTATTTGTTTTTTTTATGGACATTTTCAATAAATTACTCGCTGCTCGTGTGGAAAATTGTTTGTGGCGCGTGCATTATTCGTGCCTTAATCTCATCATGAAAATTCACATTAATTAGGGAGAAAATTTGAGCACGCCAACGCTGCAAGAAATTCAATTTAATAGCTTTTCGGCTTTCGGCTTTCGGTTTTCGGTTTATTTGAAAACTACATAATTTTATCTGAAAATTAATGTTCGCTCATTTGGCTCAGAATCGGCCACGCCCACAAAGAGCACGCAAGTCGCAGGTCTGCGGCGCTGCGGTTCTGCTGAATGACCAGGGATGAGCTTTCATATACATCCGAGTATGAGTATGAGTAAGTATGAGTATGAGTATGAGTATGAGTGTGAGTGTGAGTGTGAGTATGAGTAGAATCTGCCTTAGTTATATACACTTATTTATAAATTAATGACACAAAACAAATGGCAGACAATTTATATTAAAAGGCGCCTTCAAGAAATTGGGCGCCGGTCTCGCTAAATGAGTTTTGCTTTTGGTTTTGGTTTTTGGATTGAGGATTTCGGTTTGGTTTCTTTATTTTCGGTCAGGGGTGGTCCGAGTGCTCCAAGAGGCCAATAGAGCCAAACAGAGCTGAACCGAACTGATGATCCCCCAAAATGGGTGTGCAACTCGCTGACACTGACGGATACTTAATGCTCGTCTGATGCCCTCAAATTGATATAGTTCAAGGAGTGGCAATGCTCTGCCATTGCTCTGTTTGCTTATTAATTATAATTTAAATTAAATTGATATTTCCTACCTCTGCTCTTGAGTAATGATGATGGTGATGATGATGATGATGATGAAAGCTTATCACGTTGCACAAGTAGATCACGTACTACTCGTATGTCAGCTGAATTAGACTTTAACAGAAAAAAATAAAATAAAAATAAAACTTAATTGTTTAATAATAAAAAGGGTTAGTAAGATTTTATTATTTACTTTTTATTTGATTACTAAAATAATAGTTTTTTCCTCCGTGATGAACTGAAGAATTTTATTTTTTATAGTGCTTAAAACCTGGAAATGTTAAGAAAGTTAAGCAGAAAAAGTGCACGACTAAGAGATACTCTGTTTCCTCATACTAAAATAGGTTAATAAATAAATTGTAAATAGATCTTTGAATCACTTTTTACCGGGAAATTAACAGAATACAGATTTCTACATTGATTTACATCAGATCTTTGTAAGTTGTTCAGCTTCTGGTTCAAATTTTATCGGGTAAAGGTTATAGTTGGGTTCTGGGTCAAGGATTAATCCATTAATCAATCTTTAAAAATCTTTGCCAACAAAGTCAGACATAAGCAATTAAATTAAATTAAATTTAAATTAATAAAGTATTTACAAGTATGCTAACTTTGATAATACTCCAGCTATGTAAGAAATGATGGCCAAAACAATGGGAGTTAAATTGTTTCATATTAACGAGGCTGCACTGTACTTATTCCCATTGAAATCATTGATTTTCAACACAAAATTTATGTTTTTATTAAAGTACCTTCTCGAATAGTTCCACTTGTTTTTAATGTTGTTTAATTTACCTTTTTAATCCGCAATCTTTTGCACTCTCTCAACTCATTTTCAATGCGGCCACGAAAGTTCAAGTTGAATTACTTGGAGCAAGCTGTACGATCAATTAACCAATTAACCTTTGACCCTGTGGGCTGGCAAGGAGCTCTCAGTTGGCCATATCAAAATCAATAAGCTCACACACAGAGTTTGTTGTTGGGAAAAAGTGGGTGCAAGACGCCCATAAAACATTGTTCGATGGGAGCGGGGGGAGTACAATTTAAAAGCCATTTCGCTTTGTCGCCGTCAACTGCTGATGTTGGCGAACAACAGGAGGCGTTTTGTAAAAGGCTTGTGGGGGCGTGGCATTGCTCGAATAGCAAAACTTTTCCAAAACATAGTCAATAAATCTAGGCAAAAGTTGTAAAGCGACGACGGCTCAACGTCGCGTTGGGCAACTACTTTAAAATAATTAGTGGGTGCAGCCACTGAAGGCAACTTGTGGCTGACAATCAGCTAAATTATGGGGTCTCATTCCAATCCCAGGTACAGCTACAGCCACAGGTACAGTTGCAGTTGCAGGTGATACACCTGGTGGTAGTAGCATTCTCGGCCATTGTCGAGCATTGTGGCGCTCCAATCAAAACAACAGCAGCTGGCACAATGGGCATTCATTAACACATTTTGGGTTTCAGTATTTAGCGGGATATGTGAGCCAAGTTAATTGGAAATTCTCTGTAACATCAGACAAATGCTCAAGGTGTGAACTAGAGATGATACCTTAAGCCTTTTCTGGAGAGATTTTAAAAGGTTTAAGTTGAACTTTAACATTGATCGGCTTAAGTGTTTACCAATTTCTTATTTAGATATTATCGATGTCCAAAATTATCGAAAATATCGATACATTTGAAGTGTCATGCACTTTTCCTTCCATTACATGTAATGCATAAGAAAACTATCGCAACTATCAAAGATGTTGCATTGGTATAAGCGATAAATGCACGAGAGAACTATCGAAACAATCGATAGAACTGCACTTTTAGCTTATGTTATTTCTATGATTGATTTTTAGGATAAGTATATGATTTATAAGCCATTCCAAGTCATTGGTGCCATTAAAGATCAATATATTTAATTTAAAAACTATCGCAAGAGGAAGTTCCACCTCTGGCGCGAAGTAACCTGTAGTCGTTGCTTATGGCTAACTAACTGCAGTCATCAGGCATTGTTTTCAAATGCTGTGCAAATAAACTTAAGTTAATTAACTACTGGCTACATTAATTTATGCAGCATGATTAATAACAGCCTCAAAAAAATTAGCTGGCAGCCATGATGCAGCAGACGTCTTCAACAGGCGACGGTGACGGCGACGGGGACGGCGAGTGAAACTGGACATGTGGCCTGTCAGCCTGGCCAGCTACCGGGAGGCAAGACGCGTCTCGTGGTGCAAGTTGCACGCATTTTGAGTGGGCACAGCTGCGGCAACCAGTTTAAACGCCATTGGTCATTTGCAATACAGCAACAGAAACTGCAGCAGCAGCAGCAGCAGCAGCAGCAACAACAGCAGCAACAACCGCGGCAGCGCCGGCCATTAAAATGACATAGAGCCAAAGAGGAAACACGCAGTGTTTGGAGTGTTGGATCAGCTTTTGGCCTAGACACGGGATACGAGTTTTAGCCGCGCTGCCGGCGCACAATTATTAACCCAAACACATTGCCAAAACCAGACTCCGTGTGGAACATGTGTTAATGTGCACCACACAGCCACACAACAATTAAATTCGAATTAGCACAAACCCGCACACACACACACGCACACACAGACACACATACAGCACAATTAGTCAGCAAATTAAATGCGTTTATTTGTTTTAATTCAATGTTTGTATGAACAACAACAACAACAACAAGAATATTACAAGAAAAAGTTACTTTTATCATCGTTCGAGTCTTATCAATACATTGAATATGTCATATTCTGTTTTCTCATAAATTTTAAAATTAATTGAATAGCTCAGAGTCAATTATATTGCACGAAAATAAAAGATGTTCCAAGCTGAACCGCTTCTGTTCAGGTTTTGGGGAACCTAAAGCGAGCCTTGAAAATTAAAGGCTCCTTCGCCTGGATCCAAAATGAATAACTTTTTAAAAACAGAGAGTTCCTTTTAAATAGTTAAAAAAGTTTTCATTTTGTTATTGCTAAGCCTAATTAAATTAATTAAATTTTATTTATAAGCGTTGAAAATAGAACATCTATAGTTGAATTTTATCACGAATTCCATCGAAACCTCAGGTTCAGAAGCAGTTGAAGCCACTCCACGTATAATGCCAAAAGCCTGTCTTTGGCTTTAATTCTTCAAGCCAGAACTTTTTCGAGGCTTAGAGGATTTCCTGTCTTAATTTCAATGAATATCTGAATTGGTAATGCCGGAAATAGTAATATATAATTACATATATTCAATCAATTTTCAGCTCACAAGCTCGTAATATCTCGAAAGCTCAAATAGATTTTCTCAAATAAAAAATTGTTACTAATACACTGTAAAAATGTCAAGGAAAAATGTTAAATTTACTCCAGATAAATAAAAAAATTAAGTCAAAGACAGCTTTCTTTTAATTATTATTACCACACTGTAAAAATGTTAAAGAAAGATGTTTAATTTAATCCAAATAAATAGATTGACTCAAAGTTTCTGTAGATGGAATCTTTCTTATAATAAACTAAAGATTATACGGAAGATTTAGCGGATGAAGATTTAAGAAGCAAAGAGCGAATTAAGAAAAACTATTGCTTGATTCTTAATGAATGTTATTATATAAATGCAATTGAAATAAAAAGACTTAACATTTCACATTTTATTATTAATTATTTATTAATTTATGCTACTCATAACAAAATTTAACTGGAAGAGAGAACCCACCAGGTAATTTTTGAAAACATTTGGTATATTTTTCGAATGCTAATATAGACACAATTTTATATATATTTTATTTTGGGTATTTACTGGTAGTCTGGTGGAGCCTTCGACGGAGAGCGAGGAAGGTGGCGGGTTTTATCTGGTTAGCAAAATTCGCAAAAGCAATCACATCGCAGTCCCTTTTAACTGCTTGCAAATTTATGTCTCTGCTTAAGAAAACACTAAATGAGTGCCATGCATTTTTTTTATCGCACGCAGCAGCAACACCAACAACAGCAGCAACACCAACAACAACAACAGCAACAGCAACACAGACAACAACGGTTGGCTGTCTCAGGGCCCAACAACTAATTAGACATGTTAAAGAACTTGTTCAAGTTGTTCCTGTTGTTGTTGTTGCTATTGTTGTTGCTGTTGTTGTTGTTACTGTGAAACTGTGGGCATTAAAATGGTAACAGCCGACCCAAAAGACAGCAAAACAGCGAAACAGCAAACACATTTAAAAATGCTCAAGTTAATTAATTGCACAGCAAATGCAGGCAGCAGGCAGCAGGCGGCAGTAGGAAGAGACGAAAGGGCTAAGGACCCAACCAGGTTGGTAACGACCAAGCCCAAAGCCAATGACTTGATTTTTGCAGCACGATAGGAGCAGGCCAGAGCAGAAGCCTCTGAGGCCTCTTGCTGTTGCTGTTCCTCTGCTGCGTACGTTTCGCTTTCATTAAACAAATATCC
Organism: Drosophila repletoides; assembly: GCA_018150835.1. Lineage (NCBI taxonomy): Eukaryota > Metazoa > Arthropoda > Insecta > Diptera > Drosophilidae > Drosophila > Drosophila repletoides. The sequence goes on from JAECWQ010000100.1 coordinate 7,940,177, forward strand.
AAACACTTTTGCCGCTGATGCGTTGACACAGATTAGCATTAACCCAACAAGAGTCAGGCAAGCCGGCTGCTGGAGGGTTCAGGAGCAGCAGACGTTTTTTTTTTTATTTCATTGGGAGCGGCGACAAAAGGTCTGCCACAGAAGAGCTGAGTCTGTGCGCACCTGAGTTGCCCCTTGAAATTTCTTTCTTGGATCGCCCTCAGTACAATTTGGCACAGATTCTATAAATGTACAGAAAAAAAAAGATGAAGTTAAATATCGGAAAATTGGCGAAAGTTAACCATTGGAATTGCTATGCTCCCTGCCTGGTCAGACTTCCAGTTCATTAGGGCTGTCACGCCCACAAAACAACAATAATCAACGAGAGATGATTAATTGTTGAGTCGAACATTCGACGGCACAATCAAATTAAGGCAGCATATAAATGTGAGCCAATTATTAAAACTTAATTTTGATGTAGACACCAGCAACAGCAACAGCAACAGCAACAGCATCAGACGATTCCCAATTTCACAGCCTCCTCAGCGGCACCAAACTAATGAGCTCCATGCACTTGGCTGCCAAAACGAATGTTGTTCTTGGCCCATTGTTGTTGTTGTTGTTGTTGTTGTTGTTGTTGTTGTGGGCTGCTGCCTGCTGCCTGTGAGCTGTACAACTAATCAAGCTGTTCGGGCTGCCAACTTTGATGCATTTCCCAAATTGATGCCCCAGATTGATGGGCATGCGGCGCTGGACTCTCTGACTATGCGTCTCTCTTTCTCTTGACATATGCAAAACATTTTGTTGAACCGAGGAACAGGGTATACCAAACAAATGAGCTGAAAATTCAGACAAATGACTAACAAGAAGGTGAAGAACTTGCCAGTTAACATGGCCACAGCGCTGCCTAGGCGAATATGGAAGTGAGCTACACACTGGGAAGAGGTGAACAAATAATTGGAGAAGCTCAAATAAATTTCCCTCTTCATTCTTATAATATATTTCTATATAACTTAAACTAATATTGGAAAGACTCTTAAATTCACTTAGTCCAAGTTGATGTCTTGATTTATATGCTCTTGGCTAACAGTGTAGGGCATCAGAGTATAAAATAAAGATATACAAACATATTTCAATTTCGTTGTTAGGCCAACTTGTATTGAACTGCGCTAAATTAACCGCAGGCATTTATTTTGGGTTTCGTGTCCAAATCCGAGTCGGAGACGGAGTCGGAGTTCGAGTCGAAGTTCTATGGCTGCGGTATTTTGATGAGTATTGATGAGTTTTAATAAATTGCTGATGAGTTTTCGAGCGTCTCGTAGTTTCCCAAGCACAACAAACAGACTAAAGTAGATAGAGAGATATAGATAGAAACATCTGCCCAATTCTCTCTCTTTTGACTGTTGTACTTGTTTTGGGTATCTGTAACGACTGTGGGCACACAACAAGCCTCAACGCCTTACAGCGTTTGAGTGATGCGTTTTTGAAAGTGGCGTCGAATTTCTCAACCGTGAAGCGCCATGCAGAGCAGCGGTAATTGAGACGCTGATGCCGAAGATGAAGCTGACGCAGAGGCAGCAGCAGCGGCAGCGGCAGCGTCTGAGACTGAGTCCCAGCCTCCAAGCATGCAGCGTGGTTGGATGGTTGCATGGTGCTTGGTGCTTGGTGCTGGGTGCATGATGCGTGGTGCGGCCGTGTAGCCGTTTAATTGCCGCCATTATTAAACTCATTTATCGTGTTTTAATTTTAACGTTGAGCTTCAGCAATAGCAACCGAACCGGGTGGAGAACAGCAACAGCATCAGGTGTCTGATGGCAACGGGGCATCACTTTGGATACCATTCAAGTCTCCCTCTGCTCCCTCTCTTTATCTCTTGCTATCTGTTCAGGCAGATGATTCGGTATAATTAGCGTGAAAGACGGCAGACGGCTGCGGCGACTGCAGCTGCCATGATTTGGCGCTGATGCAGCAGTTTACAAGAAAATTATGTTGTTTGCTTAATTAATAAAAGTAGTTTTTAATAGAAAGCCATTAGGCAGACAGAGCAGTAAACGAAAGACTTAGGCAACAAACTTGCTGCCTCAATGCTGAAAATGCACAAGAATTATGCGTTTTTCTCTTGAGAAATAATTCTAATAAAATCTTTTTTAACACTGGCTACTTTTTAGCTGCTTTTTAGCTTTATTTTTTGTATGTGACATTTTGAGTTATGCAGCCCTCACCCAACCGAAAATTATTGGACTATTTTTGCGCTTTATCACCGAAATTAAGCAAACTTTAATTTTATATACTCGTTTGTGAAAGAAACTCAAATTACAACCACAAAAAGTCATAATTAATAACCGTATGTCACACTTTCGAGTTCAGCGAAGTCAGCTAAGTCGACGGCGGCAAACCTGAATTTCCTTCATCTGGTTTTCACTGTAAGAGCTGTTGACGTCCGCCAAACTGTCGCATAAAATAATATAATTAACATAATCATAATCAACAAAGTATAAACGTTAAATTGAGGCTAATTACTTTATAACCGACACTCAACTGCGAAACATCGTCCATGACGACGCTGCGACGCTGCCACTCTTCGACGCTGACGACGACGTCGAATTACACAAAAAACATGCTCACTTGTGGCAAACTCGTTTCAATTATGGGGAATCAAGCGGTCTACCGAGTGCTTAACATAGGTATAAACCTCAACCCCGGCCCCAGACCCGGCCTCAGCTCCAGCTCCATCTCCGGCTCCGGCTCCTGCGTTTGTCAACAGCGTCGGCCGCCAACCGGATGGGCCAGAAGTGCGCGACAGTTCCACATGCGAATGAGATTTGATTTCATTTTTGTCTAAATGAAGCTATGACCACGTTTTTTATGTCTAATTGTACAAACTGCAGCTGTGTGTGTGATTATAGTCGAATATACAGAGAATGCACTGCAATAAACTGGGAGTATTTCCATGGAAAAGTAGGAAAAATGTATATAAAAATATGTATTAACGCAATGTATTGATTTTTATAATGCTCAGATATAAGTTTTTGATTAATAATAAATCCACAAAACAATTTCTTTAATCGAAGTCTATTAAACATTTATTGGAAGAACTTGAACTCTATTGCTAGCAGTTTTCTATATCTCTGGGAAATTTGTAGTTGAAAGAAATTATATTTATTTTATTATTGAAAAAATATTATTTTGATATGAAAAATAAATGAAGTAATATTGAATAAAGTTCCCATATTTTATAGAAGCTGCACTCTACTTTTTTAAAAATGTTTAGTTCAAAGAAAAGATTAAGAATATATTTTATTCATTATTTCTTTCCCTTAGTATATTAAAAATTTGTTATTTCTATATTATTGATATTATAACTTGAACAGCGCTTCAGCAATTCAATTGAATACAATCTCATTTTTTTCTTATAGTTTGCCAAATATTTTAGATCTTTCTTTAGGAGGAATATGTCCTACTGCTTAATTTTTTTTCATAAAATTTGAAACAAAATTTGCTTTTATCTACCACCTTTTTTGGGGCAGTGTAGCCAGCAAAGTCTACAGCCGGTAGCAGTAGAAATGTCACTTTGCTAGTGCAACCATTGACTGACCAACTTCTCATATAAGCAGAGAGAATATGTCGGCTGTCTGGCAAAAGATAAAAGAAGCTAAGTTAAATGCTTAAAATTTTTATGACTAGCTCATGAATCCGTGCGCAATTGTAAATGCGCCATATAATTTACAGATAATTATTATAATTACAGGTTATTTTTCAGTTAACATACGAGTTACTCATATTTTGCTACAGTCGTCGTTGCTGCGAGCATTTGTTGCTGTTGCTGCTGCGGCTGCGGCTGTGGCTGCGGCTGCAGTAGTTGTTGCTGGACGAATGGTCGAATGCCCACAGGCATCTATCAAGTTTTGTTTTTGTTATTTAAGTTGTTTTTGTTGTTGTTTTAGTGGCTATTGCATATGCAGTGTAACTAGCACGCAATTAGCTGGATTTTCAGTTCCGAAATTATTAAAAAATATAAACATTTTAATGCTTTAATTAGGTTTTGTAATTAGCTATGAAATTATCGCAGTGTGTTTATGTGATCGCTGTTGCGTGTTGCTTAATATGAAGTTTAACAATTAGCTAATTAAACAAATGCTCTAAATTTATAGCGAAATCAAAAGACTTAGGCAACGAACTTGTTATTAAATCTAACAAAAGCGGAATTAGAAAATGCTATTCAATTAACATCGTTGTCCTTATCAATATGTATCTAAAAACCTAATATATTATTCCTCAATTTGGATTTTTTCCATTTATTTCATCCATTTTTTGCTTAATTAAAATGATTTTAATCGCACTGAGTTTTTGGAGTACGTGAGTCATTTGGTTAGGTTGCTCATTTCGGCTCATCTCATAACTCCAGGGCCAATTATGCGTTATGGTCAAAGACTGAAAAAAAAAAACAACAAAAGCTGAAATATGTTTGCACTGGTCATAAATAAATTTGGCAGTCAAAAACAACAACAACAACAGCAGCAACAACCCCAAACAATCTATGGACGTTCCAGGGCCGGGCGCGATAAAAATCGCTGGCAATTTGTTAAATTTAACGATTTGCAGCATAAGCAGAACAACAACGAAAACAGCGAAAACTGTGCCGAAAGTTGAGCAGCCCCAAAAAAAAAAAACAAAAACGGCTAAAAACGGCCAGCCGCCGCCTCCTGCTTCGGCTGTTTTATGACCAAATAAATAATTAAAATGATGCGTGGTGTTAAGTGCCGCCACGTCTCACCAGAGCAGCTAACAACACAACGAAAAAAAGCAGTGCAAATGCAAAAGCAACAAGAGCCACACGCAGCGCGTCCATTTCTTTTGAAAATTTGTTATAAATTTATAGCTTTCGCGCGGGTTCACTGTACCTGACCGCACCGGGGGACAGGGCACGTACGCACTCTGACACTGGCCCGATCCGAGCTTAATTGCTTGTCATGTGGCACACATTTCCAGCCCAAATTGGCCAAAAGATATACCAGAAATGCCAGACGTGAGTCTTATACAGCAGACCACACAACGCCAATACTTCTGGCTTTTGCCTTGCCAAATTTCAGACTAAGCCTAGTTCTAGGTCTAGTTCTAGGCCCATCCATCTAATAACAGCGGTACGCCCTTTAAATTTGAACCGGTTTCTGTTTTTTCTTTGACATGACACACAACCATAGACGGGTAATTAAAGAGAACAGCGACGAGTTTTAATGAACATACTGAGAGACATTAAACTAATATGCTTTATGGCTCTGCTCGAGTTGTCCACCGAATGTCACTTGTTGCAGCTTCTTGTCTTTGAGATCTTTTAATCTGAATTTATTTTTTTATGATTCTGGGCTCGTTAAAACGCAGCTCTCTGTCGGCGTTATCACTTTGCATCACCCCGGCACATAAAAACGTAATCTGAACTGATCTAAGACTCGGTTTATCCTGCAGCAGCCCTGCAGCAAGTGGCACATCCAGGAAGCCTGTTATGAGGTTTCCCAGTAAATGTTTTCATAATTGTTCATTTTTTTGTTTAATCGGAATGAACATTAATGTGGCTGCAACACCCCGATTTATGGAATATAAGACACGTGAATGAATGTACTCATGTATCACATGTCCTTCAGAAGAAATCTCTGTCTTATGAAATCTCTGACCTCAATAAATGAAACTGTATTTCAGGCTACTTTTGATGTATTAATCTGTTTTTTATACTAAAAAGAAAACATCTTCATCTTAAAAAGAAAGTAAATATCCAAATTTCTCTGTCAAACTGCAAAATAACTGTGTTTACTTTACATTGATTGTTTAACTGAATAGTTTATAATAATATTTCAATATTTCAATAATATTGAGCAGTCATCGAAATCAATTGTCTTCATATTAGTTGCTAAGATAGCGAAGCTATAAAGCAAATCCCAAAGTCTTGTCTTAAATCCGGCGAAAAATAATCTTTGAATCACATATTTACCTCAAATAAATTCCCAAGTTCCCAGAAAAACCACAGAAAATTTGCCATTGGCCTGCCTTGATATAATATTAATAGAATACATTTTTAGAGAGATCCAACTATTATGTCCAGAGTCCCTATAATTTGTGTTAAAAGCGAATTAATGTCGGTTAGTGCCGGTGTGAGGGCTGTTACTAAAAGAGTACCCAATCCCAAGCCAGTAGTATCATTCAGAAGATCCTGCAGAGTCTTGGCTGCGCCGCCCTCAACGCAAACAACCGTATCAAGGACATTTGTGCCCAAATTGCTAACAGCGCTACCTAGCAAACCATCCACGAGACCTCCCAAAACAGTGGGCGGCAGCAGTACATGGATCACCAACTGAAAGTGTAAGAGTATCTTAAAGGATTCAAGGACGAATCAAAGGATCTATAATAGACTTACCACAAGTAAAATGCCTTTTTGCAGCACGCTAAACATTTTGAAGCAGTTCAATAGTCGCTTTATTGGAACAGCACTTGAGGGAGGAGTATTTATAGTTGATTTGAAGGCTTTCTTAGTAATTATTTATTGTCACGTTCAAGCAGATAAAAAACAAAATGCAATTAGGAGCAAGCCATAATTTAATGTGTTTTTTAAAGTAATCTAAAACCAATATTAAAAATATTTTTTGAAACTCATTTGCGAACACTTTTGAAGCATCTGAGCTGAGCCAATGGCAATTTTTATGACTCTATTAGCAGGCGTCTTATTAAGATCAGGCAAGGGCCACCAAAGCTCATAAAATTAATATCTTTTCGACTTCCAACTAATCCGTAGCTATAGAGTCATCTTGTGGGCTTCCAAGCGCGTTGAAAAATATTTTTTTACTGTACAACATAAATAATATTTTATTGGCAATTTAGTTGGAAAATTAATGTGCATACAGTTGGCAACTTTGGTAATTTATGCAAATAAAACGATCGTAAATTTGGCATTAAAACGCTTATTAAATGATCGTTTATTAGCCAAGCCAAGGCAAGGCCAGGGCTTTGGCTCCAGCTTCAGAGAGAGGAAACACACCCAAAGGATTAGCCTGGAGTCTGTATGCAACAAGGTTGCGATTTGTAGCAGCTACATAAATTAAGTGATTAACAGAATTGTTCTTAAATGTTGGCAGCTACTTACAAGATTGATATTATTTACGATTCCAGCCAGTATCCAGTACCCAGTACCCAGTGCCCAGTATTGATATATGTACATATTTCCAGGGTGTATGTACTGGCTTGTATGTGATTTTTGATCTGAGCAAAAAGTGTCTATAACTTCTGGGAAATGTGGCCAGCGGCTATCTTGGTTATATATTGTATAATGTATTAGCTGGCGCATTGTGTGTTAATTTGACAACAACAGCGGGTTGGCATTCCTTGGGAACAGCGGCAGCAACAGCAACAACAGCAACAACAACACTTTGCCGCCATGGCGACAAACGAGCCTTGTTGCTGTCAAAAGTCAGAAATATAACCATATAAAATCAGTCGGCATGACCATTGAGCTGCTCAGCCTGTCTCAGTCTCTATTCCGCTCTTTATGATTCTTCCTTCTTCATCATCATCATCATCATCATAATCGTGAAGAGGCAGGCAACAGGATTAGCAAAATTAATGCGGCAACCGCCTTAAAAGATCTCTCTCCACTCAATGAAGCTGCGATCCAAGCTGTCAGCAGTTGGTCTCCTCAACTTATCAGGCCGCAATAATCAAACAATTTTGTTTCTTTCATAATATGTTTAGTATTTTCAACACTTAGCTCTATTTCCATGGAATGTTTATGGACTCTAGGAGTGATCCATATCAGAATGAAGCAAAGGGAGGCACTTCCTTAGATGACAACGTGTTGTCTTTCTACTAAATGTTGCTAATACTAAATACAAGAATGTACAGAGACTTTAGAACATTTTAGATTTCGGGAAGATATCTGCTTTTATCCTAGCAGAAAGCGAGCGAAGATAGTCTTGGTATCTCCCACTAGTCCTAGTAGTTCTCTATAGTATTAATTATGTCATTGAGCAGTCCTTTGGCAATGATTCTAATGGCATTCCATACTTAAATCTTTCCTCAGAGGTATACAAAATATGCTGCTCTAGTTGAGAGTGCTCGTGGCTGAAAAGGATCGAAAACTTCGCTGGATAAAATCGGATCATTACGCCAAAACATAATCAAAGAATTTCTTTCCAAATTGTGCATTTTACAAGTTTCTTTAGCTTCCTTTCTCTAGTCCTTTTACTCTCTGAGATGGACGTTCAGCCAGAAAGACAGTCCATCTTTCATATTGCCTCGTATAAGCGTCTTAAAGGACTTTTCTCCTCTTCAACTCAATAAATGACTTTTTCAGTGGTATTTTCTATCTGGTCATAATTATACCCCAGTTGTAAATTCATTCATCAAACTTGACGAACATTTTGTTGTGATTTCTGTTGCCTTTAGAGTTCAGACCATGGCTTGAAAAATTGATTTATGCGTGGAACGGCAAAGTCAAGTTATGAAAGGTTGACCGTTTTGCAAACTGATCCACAGCTTTCTATAAACGCTTCTTTTTGGTGTTGTATTAAGTTGGCTAGTGAACCAGCCAAGACTCATTCATAATATAAGCCAGTTCATTGTATTCATATTTGTGTATTCATTCAGAGAGCTGGACTGAGTTCGCCTTAGCTGGCTGGTCAAGTCTTCTGTTCAATAATCATAATGATGACTTAATATTTGAAATTTATCAAAATATATTGAGTAAATCGTCTTTAAATTTAAATGCCACATTAATTACAACGTCTTAGAGAGGCATTTAAAAAGTGCCTGACAAATGAGCCTACAATTTATAACAACCCACAGAGAGCAGAGCAGAGCAACAGAAAGCGGAAAGATTCGGAAAGATCGTTGCCTGTTGCCTTTTGCCTGTTGCCTACCCACAAAACAGAGGGAGACTCTCGTATTTATCAAAATCGATAGACAATGCGATCGAATCGAATAAAGAATGCAGAAGATTGGGAGAAGACTGAGCTGCCTTTTCAATGTCACAACTGAGGCCAATAAATTTCAACAATTTACAACAGGCAATTCATAAATTTATTAATGAATTAAGTTATAAGATAATTTACAGTTGATGCTGATCGAAACGCAATCTCCTGAACAAAATGATCATCACTGCTGATCGCTGCAATATATCAACTCTGGACGTGGCCCAAGTCGCGACCTAATCGAATTGTAGCTAAAGCAGAAGCAACAGCAAAAGCAACCAGAAAGAGTGGATTTTCGTTTTTAGGAGAATGCGGCACACTTTAATACACTTTCTGCATATATAAAATATAAATAAATAAACAAATTATGGCTCTAATTATGTTAAAATATAATCAAACTATTGAGGTCTAGAGGTCTAGGTCCCTAAAACTGAGAGAAAAGCGTTCTCTTCCTGATTCTCTCTTCATTCGTTACCCACCTTATGACAAAACTATATAACCCTCAGCAAGGGTATTAAAAAAGGCACAAACTACAGCTAAAGCTACAGAGAATTCTCGGAATTGGTTCGGGCAAATGGGCAAAGGCTGCAAAAATTTAAATGAAGCTGTGCCTTCTTCAGCTTCAGGTTCGAACTGAGACTGCGACTGCGACTGAGACTGCGACTGGAACTGGCTGCAGTTTGTCTGCTAACCTGGCTTATTGCTGGTCGGTCAGCATTTCTATGCGCAGGTTAATAAAATGCAAAGTCAAGAGAGCGCAGCTCATGATTAGCTGGAGGAGCTGCGGTTCCATAATCGTTATCAGCGGCACCATCATCGACAACAGACAACAACAGAGAACAACAACAAGCTGCTAGCTGTGTTTGCATATGCGAGTTTACTTTTTTCTTTATGCCTTTAAATTGGAATTTAAAATTAATTAAGTTGTCGTTTTGCGCTTTTATCCAATTTATAACTAATATGACACCGATTATACGAAATATGTTCGCTAATTAACGAACAAACACCGCAACCAGCAGACAACTGCCTGGCACCCCACTTCCTCCCCCGTCGCCCCCTTTTAGACTCTAGAGTCGTCTGGTCATCTAACTTGGCCAAGAACCGAGGCAGACAGACAGGCAACAACCTCGTCTCCTGCCTGTTGGCCTGCCTGCCTCTGCCTCTCCATACACCCCATGACACTCCACAGATCGTGTCCGCGTGCTCGTAATCTGCTCGCTGAAGACGCGTTGTAAATTGTCTGACAAAGCTTATTTTATTAATTTAAGCCATAAACGTTGGCCTCGTGTTGCTGTTGCTGTGGCTGTTGCTGCAGCTTTGGCTTGTTTGTTTGCAGCTCCTTTTGCATACCCAACCAGCCAAGCAGCGCCAATTTATTGCGCATCGTAAAAAGCCGTTTGCGTTTTAATAAGCCATGCCAAACACGCGGCGGCTGTTCCGTTCTTTGGATTCGGTTCTTTTTACCAATACCAATATATACCCTTGCCAAGGGTACTCCCATTTGGCCACTCACTGTGTAACGGATGCCTTCTGGAAGCCAATAACTGAGACTTTTCGCTTTCCTTATCAATTATTAATATAGAGAGTAGCTGGTTTTTGGGCTTGTTTTCAATATTTCTAGTACAAAAAAAAAATAAATTTCAAATATCTCAACTATTCTCTAGGAAAATGTCTACTTTTGAAGAAGGAAAAAGCTGCACTCGGGCCGAGATACAACTTTATTTTGATCAACTGTTTTAAGGAGAAATAAATATGATTTCTCCTTCCCAGCACAGCAATTATAAGAGCTCCAGTCAATTTTATAAAAATCTCAGCACTCAGTAAGGGTATTCAAGTGTTCGACTTTCCTTGCTTTTACGCTTCTTTTACCCCCCTTTGGTTGTTAGCAAAAGGCGTCGATGTTGACGACGTTTTGGTCATTTGGCCTTAAACCATCGACCATCGCATTGGCCGGCCCAACGTAAAATCTCTCATTGCATTCCTGGCCATAACGAATTGGAGTTTCTCTGGCTAATCGAGTGTGAGTGTGTGAGTGTATGTATTGGCCAATTGGCCAATTGAGTGACATTGGTTTATGGAACCAAGGGGACGCATAACGGCACTTAATGAACAACGTAATCGAGGAAAGAGAGTTTGGCCATAAACTTAACAAAGTTATTGCAAGCAAAGCTGTTGGCCATTTAATTGAGTTATGACACGGATAAGTTATCAATCTCATTCAATTATAGCCAGAAAAACAGACGTCTTAAGCGAAATAAACGCCAAAGAAAAGAGTTAAATGATTTTTATTTGAATTATGCTACATAATAGTCCTTGATAAGGACCTAAAGCTAGTTTTGTTTCTTTTCATTTAGAGTAGTTAAAATAAGTTAATTATTTTCTGAAATTAGCCTTAATATAAAGCCTTTATTTTAATAGTAATAAATACAAATATCAAATTGAAAGTCCTAACACAAAATGTTATTAAAACAGAAATTGCAACCTGTTCGTTCCAGCCAACTTTGAGCTGCTGAGTGAAGCTACTTGGCCCATCACTTAGCCATAATATAATAAAAATAAATATGTCAAAATTAAGTAAGCAGCCACAAATTCACACACCACCAACACAACACAACACCACCACAACAACAACAACAACAACAAACTTGCAATAAGCTGGCCACAATGAAGAAACCACAAAGAGAAACATTCAAAAGCAGGCAGGCAGGCAGCAGAGAACACGAAACTCATCTGGGCCAAGATGTTGCTGTTGTTTGCGAGTGCGAGCGCCCATAAAAAAAGGCGTTGAAATCAGTAAAAATAGCCAGGGCTAAGAAATATACTCGTACTTGCTGCCGTTCGACTAGCTGAGGGGCTGCCGGGGCTGAGGCTGAGCAAACAAGAAGGCTGGGGCATCAAGATGGGGCTGGGTAGGAGTAAGGACGAAAGAAGATGGGTACAAAAATCGTTTACAAATAAATCAGAAAGCGATAAATAAGGATTTTGTCTCGTAATAACTCAGCGGGAGCCATTTAACATGCAATCATAACGAATCGATGCAGAACGCTTTAGCGAATGCCACAAAACCAAAAGGGATATGTTGCAGCAAGGAGTACGCAGCAAGGAGCGCACGGGTCCAGGTGGATTGGAGGCAGCAACACGCTTTCACACCAGGCAGTCAGGGCTTGGCAAGTGTGTGTCGAATTGTTGTTGACTTGTTGCAGTTGTCGCTGCTTCTGCTTATTGCTGTTGTTGCGCCTCCGGCAACAAAATAAAGTTGCAAAGTGTTGCGGAGAGAACGTAAACCTCTTTTGGCCTGGTCAAAATGTCTGAATGACAGGGGCGTTCTTTTGGCTTTATGAGCGACGTTTTTTATGCCTGCCCCTATCAACAAAGAAAAAAATGAAATGAAAACATGCCCAAAACATGCACTTGGCTGCACTTCATAATTTGATCAACGACACTCCGTGCCCCATACCCATACCCGATTCAACCGTTTCAACAGTTTGAACCGGGTATCCTCCCCATAAGGCGTATGTGCATGTTGAGCCCGCTTAGGCAGGCAGCTAACAACAGCCTTGCTTAATTATGTTGTAAAACAATCTACCTTCATTTTCAGCCTGCAAGTCCTGCAAGTAATTCTCTGGCCGGGGGAAGTAATTAAAATTACTAAAGCCCGCGTTGAAGCTTTGCCCTCAAATACCCAAAGAGTATTGCTGCCAGACACGCAGGCACCTACACGATTCCTATGACTAATTGCCAGAAGTATGTCACAACCCACCAGCGAACCCAATCACAGTCCCAGTTTCAGTCTTAGCCCGTTCTCAGGTCGACACCTGACAGGCGAGCTGCCAGGCTAAGTTGGCTTATGGGGTCAGGCACGCATGCATATGTATGTGAACGTAGAGGGCTTATCTCGATGCGGTTGCAACTGCAGTTAACTTGGCTAACAAGAAATTAAATTCCATTACGCGCGCGCGTAAGTCAATTGCTCAACTCTCGCAATGAGGTTAGGTTTAAGTTGAAGTTTACCACAGTACCACGTACCACAGTGGTTATAGCCTTCAATACCAAGCCTAATCCTGGGACTAGAAGCATGTCGTAGCTTTGTGTAGCTCTCAGAATCCCTCAAGGATCCCAGAATCTTTAATATTTTTCTGCCTGAATATATATCAACTATCGCTGTTTCCTTCTTTTCGAGTCTATAAAAAATCAACCAGTTTATTTAACATTTTAAAAACGTTCATAAAATTTCGAATTGAATCTCGTAAAATATAAATAACTTTTACGTCACTGTGCAGCAGCTCCAAGTGCGCACTTACTAATGAAGAGGTGGTAATTTATGTGGCTGTATTCACCTGTTCCTAGACACGTTTTAATAAGCCAGCGACTGGGCCATGAATGGAAACGAGCTCAGAGCTCGCTAAATGGAGACGTAGACATGATGGCAAACCTGGCAGGTCTCCTACGTGGGTCTAACAGGCCCGCGCTGGACGTTGTCTGCTTGCCAGAGTAGTTACCAGGCCAAGTGCAGGATTAATTAATTGCCTGCTGTTGTTATTGCTGTTGCTGTTGCTGCTTTTGCTGCTGCAGTTGCTGATGCTTATGATGTCCACGGCTCACATGACGTATACGTGACATTTGAGAAATGTTCAGCCGCTTACTGTGCGACATTTTGTTTGTTTTTAGACTCCCTGTAAAAAGAGTATATTAAGCTGGGACAAACCGTAAGAAGCAGACCAGTGGAAAGATCTCTGATATGATTAATTTTTTAGCCAAATTTCAGGCCAAAACTCGCAATAATTTTGACTTTAGTATAACGCTGTTGACGGACTCTTTTAACTTTAACTCTAAGCTCCCATAACTTTGATATAACCGAACCGATTTCCTCCTGGTATACCATATTGGTAAGGGTCCTGAACTTTGAGTTGGCTTTACATTTGTTTATTCTATCCTTATTCTTTTTGGCCAAATTTCATGTCAAAAATCGATATAATTTTGGCATGTAAAACTCTTGCTTTCAATACTTTAACTTGACTTAAAACTTCCACAACTTTTTCATACTTAAACCAGTCTCAATACTCTTTTCGAATTATTATAAGCAACTTTCCTCCCTTTCCTCCAACTTATAATTTCTCTAAATTTCATAGCCAAATTGTAAGGGTATCAAAGGATCAAGTTTACCAGCGAAATACTTCGCATTTGGCCAGGAATATACCAGATTTTTGGTTGCCGTGATGTCAATTGTTTCCACTTACTGTTCGAGTCGTTCGACTGTCTTCTGTTTTGCATATTGCAAGATATCCCAACTTATAATGATGAGCAGCAGCAGCGGCAGCAGCAGCAGCATCGCTCCATTGAGGCAGACGACAGCGTTGTCAAATGACTTGCGTAAATTTATCGTAAATGGCATCAACGGTAGCGACAGAGCTTCGGCTTCTTGCCACATTCGACATGCGTTTTAGCCAACTGTCTGTCGAATTCTTGGCCAAGTCAGTCATTCAGTCAGTCAGACAGACAGACAGACAGACAGAGAGTCAGTTAGTAAGTTCTGCTGTTGCAGTTGCAGTTGCCGTTGCTACCAGCTAGGCTAATCCTCGTTAATCCTTTTGACTGCACGGCTGCATAGCTACACATAAATTTAACTCAGATTGTTCCTCCTGTTGTTGAGGTGTCACCCCGTCTGCGCCGCCTCCCCCGCAACTCGTATAATATGCTAATGAAATGCAGCCCAGTGCGAAGCTCCTCTTTTCCCTCAGTCTCCGCTGAGCATGCGCCACTTTGCAGCACAATTTGCATGGAAGCTCAGCAAAATTGGACTTGAATGTTGCGTGTTGTTGCTGCTGCATCATCTGTGCTCCATGACACATTTAATTGGAAGTCAATTGGTCTACAGGAAGTGAGATACCATAACGCATATCCCCAAGCTAATGCGAGCATCATGGAACTGGGAGTACTTCTTAGTTCAATTCAAGATTCACCCCAAGTCAGGCAATTTTCTCACTTAAATAAATTATAAGATTTAACTATTGATTGCGAGTTTGATTGCAGCAATTGGAGTTACGCTCCAAATCTTCACAGTTTTCCGTACTAATAATAATATTTTGGCCTTATTTTTATATGAAATTAGGAAGGGAATAGATGGTCTATCTGTGAATTTGAATACCCCTTTAAGATTGTTCTATATAAATCATTACTCAGCCTGGGGCTT
This sequence comes from Drosophila repletoides, assembly GCA_018150835.1. Lineage (NCBI taxonomy): Eukaryota > Metazoa > Arthropoda > Insecta > Diptera > Drosophilidae > Drosophila > Drosophila repletoides. Next base: position 7,955,297 of record JAECWQ010000100.1, read on the forward strand.
ATTGGAATATCAATATTAAAATTGCTCTCCTATTTCCACTTGGTTTTTTATCTATATTAGATCCCTTTAGCAGCTTACTCTCGGCTGATCCTGGCTATAAAGATTCGCCTAGACTCCCCTTCTAAGAAGCTTCCTTCAAAGGTTTACATTTTCTAAATTAAAAGATATTAATTGCTAATATTATTACTATTTTTTTCAAATGAAACAAATGTCCCAGTTGCAGAGGAAGCTTTCCGAAGAGTCCACACCTATGTAGGCTCCTCACCCTACAAAGAAACCTCAAATCAAATGCATAGCACCCGTTGGGACGGCGGCGGCGGCGGCGGCGGCAAACGGCGCTCCACTTGAACACACTTGGGTGACATTCAATGGGGCCTGGACTTGTAGTTTGTGTCTCATTGTCATGCCCAGCTTATTGATTGGAATACAATGGATCCTTAAAGTGTGCTTACAAGCGCCGTAACTCAAACAAATTGCAGCCGCCTGCAAACGCCTGAGACTGAGACGGACGCGGAGACGACACCGACAACGACAGCGACGACGACGACGACGACGACGAGGACGGGCAACGACACTGATCAACAGGCGCGGCGACGTGGATATACACCAGGCAGAGGCAACTGGGCTCTGGATCCAATGCGTTTTACATGATGGCTACAAGACAGTACAGGACAGGACAGGAGCGGCAAGCCGGACGTGCTGCCGGCTTAACAAGAACAAGATAAGCCCGCGCCCCAATCCCCTTTGTTATCGTTGTTGCTGTTGTTGTTGTTGTTGTGTTTGTTCTGGTCTGCTATGTTATTGTTGTTGTATTTGTTGTTGGTATGCTGCTTGGCTTTGGCTGGCTTTGGCTGGCTTTAAATTATTCCAAGCTTGCCACAAAACTCCAGACCAGAGGCGCTACTGACGCGCTTATGTTAAATTTACCAAACAACCGATTTGTATGCAATTTTGCGATCGTCGGAGCTAAGGTGAGACGCTGGTGGGGCGAGTTCGAGCTGAGCTGAACCGAACCGAACCGAGCTGAGCTGAGCTGAAATCCAAATCCCAGCGAGACATCATGACGTCGTGGATTTGGAGAGGGCTGGCTGCATTTGTTGCTATTGTCTTTGCCTCAGCGTCGTCGTTGTCGTTGTCTGCCGCACTGTCTGCATCTGCCTCGCACAGTGGGAAAATCTGGAAGAAAATATGACAAATATATTTGTTGAAAACTGTTTGAACAATAAAATTCCCTTCATAATTGTAATGTCAATTGCATTGTTTATATTTATTTTTTTGAATTTTTTATATTTATTTTAATTTTTTATATAGTGTTCTATGCATTATCTTTATGATTAAAAACAATTGACTTATAATTAAATTAAGTTTAAAAAAATTATTTAATTTATATTTTCTAAAATTTATAAATATATAAAAAATCAGACTATAAATTTAATTTGTTTGCTTGATGGAAAATTTGTCCCACTGTGTGCCGCCGTCGTCGTCGCAATGTCTAGTTTATTGGCGTGATTTTTTATTTGCATTCGAAATGTTTGGTTTTTTGTTGCCGCTGCTGCCACTGCCGCTGCCGCTGCCTCGGCCTCGGCCGCTGCTCCTGCACGTGATGTATGCGACGCGGGCCGCCTGAGCCGGCTTGAGTCCGCTTTGCCTGGGCTGCCACACAATTGCCATAAGTTTGTGGCCAGTTCGCAATTATTTGCGGAATTCCTTTTGGAATATATATTGACTCTGACTCTGACTCCCCAGTACAGACTTGGGACTGAGCACTGCAACTCTCAACTGGAAGCTTTACGTGCCTGGTGTGCATGTCCGCAGGCTGCGCCTCGGACGCTAGCTTTGACAGCCATACAAGGAAGCTTAACCCAATGCCCAATGCCCAATGCCACGTAGCGACGTGGGTTGGGCATTTCTGGTTTCGCTTGGGCCGCTTCAAAGCGCCTGCCTGCCTGACGCTTGCTTTATCCTCCTGTTAATTTGTCATGAAATTTTCGTTTTTCATTGCATTTTTTAAATGCACACAGATTTTTTTCTTTCATTTTTTATTTGAAGTGTGAGAATTTGCTGCCGGCCATTGTCAACGTTGGCTCAGTCCTTTTGTGGGAGCGCAGTAATTATCAAATGAATTATTGGAATTTCTACTTCAATTATCGCTTGTCAATTGAATACCAATTGGAATTCATAGATGAAAATCATTTCTGTGGCACTGAGGCTTCTAATTGGAGTGGTTTCCAGCTAGAACGGATTCACGATACACCACGGATTATAATTTAATTTAAATTATTATAGTTGAAGAACAAAGGAGTCCAATTTTAATACAAATATTTAGAAAATAAAGTGAATCAATTTAGAATTTATTTATACTATTTAGTTTCCTTTTAAAAAATGTAATATTCGGATTAACCTTTAGCTTCAGTTGCTTTTTAAAGACAATCCGAGAGATCCCTGGTTTAAGCCCCCGAAACGAAAGTATAATAATAAAAACGTTTAAAGTTAAAGCTAAAGTTAAAGTCAATGTACAGGTTAAATTTAAAGTTAAACATAAAATCAAAGCCAAATTTAAAAGTAAAGTTGAAGTAGAAATTAAAGCTAAAATTAATGTTAAAGTTAAAGTTACAGTTAAAGCTAGGTTAAACTTAAAGTTAAATTTAAAATTAAAGTGAAAGTGAAAGTGAAAGTTAAATTTAAAGTTGAACCTAAAATCAAAGTCAAAGTTAAAAGTTAAGAGTAAAGTTGAAGTCAAAGTTAAAGCTGAAGTTCAAATTAAAGTTAAAGTTAAAATTAAAGTTAAATTTAAAGGTAAAGCTAAAGTTAAAGTTAAGCTGAAAGTTAGAGGTAAAGTTAAGGGTTCTAAGTTGTAGAAAAATAATAATAAATAACTAACATAAATGTCGTGTGTGGAATCATTTATAGTTTGCTATTAAGAGTATTGAATAGATTTCTGAGCATTCACAAGGTCAATTTGAATAATGCATTAAATGAATAACATATAATAATGATTGAATAGAAAAACAAAACAATGAACAATACTCAGCAGCAGTTGTAGCCGGGAGCAATAACAACTTCGAGTATAAATTGGCAGAAAATGAATATCTGCTTATGGAGAAACTGATATTCAGAAATAACGAGTACATTCGATCACTCGAGACGCCTACTCACATTAACACCCATTGCTAATGCAGTTTTTCAATAGGAAGAAAGCCAACAGTTCACAATTTACATACGATTATACGATTATTCGTGCAACAACATTCAACATTCACCGTGCAACATTCAACATTCAGCATTCAAGATGTTCGTATGCAAGGAGGCGCCTCATGTTGCACTACCTGTCCGCCTGCAAGTCAATTGTGCAACTGCCCCAAGTGTCAAATTAGACAAAAAGCAGGCGCAGACTCAATACAAACTTGCAACTTGCAACCAGCAACTGGCAGCTTGCAACCAGCAACCAGCAACCAGCAACTAGCCACAAATGAAATGCTCAATGCAGTTTACAATTTACGCCAGGGGCTCAGGCAAGAACCAAACTGAACAGAACTCAACTGGCGTCTAATTTTCTTCGAATCGAATTCAGATTTAGATGCAGTTGGGGGTTGGAAGCGGGGGGCTGGGGACTAGGGGGTGGCTTTGATTTGCATTTGCATGTGGGTGGTCAGCAAATTGCCAGAACGTGAGCACAATTTTTAAATTAACGGCAAGTGGTTGCCGCAACAACAACAACAACAACAACTACAGCGGCAACGGCAACGGCAGCAGCAGCAGTCGAGTTGGACGGACGGGCAAATAGACAGGCACATTCCAGCCACAAAACTGTTGCAATTAATTGCATAAAAGTTCTAAGTCGTCAGCCATACCCCCAGCCCCAATCCTCCTGCCCCCTCTTTGGAATTGGGGGGGGTTCCATAGAACAATGGCGTCTTGGCTGGAACTCTTGTGCAAACTATGCAACAACTAGCGTGGCCATAATCGGAGCCACATCGTCGTCGTCATGGTCGTGCCTTTCAGTTTGAAACGTGATCGATAGACTGACTACCAGGCCCAGGCCCACAAACCCAGGCCGAGACCCGGCCAACAGCAACAACTGCAAATTGGGCTCTTTTAGTCAAAGACGTAGATGTACACAAAGAGAAAAAACTAATGCTTCCTATTCACGTATGCAAATGATGTCCGGAACAAGGTGCTGTACCGGTTCAAGTAATAAATAAATACTCTTCCTACAGAGGCAGTCAGGTAACCAAAAGAAGCAGCTAAAACTGACTTAAAATAAACTAGTAAGATAAATACTTAAATATCTCTTTCTTCTCTGTCCCAAATTTAGAACAAATGCAGACAATTTATAAAAAGAAAGAAAGATCACTTAAATTTCTTGGTTTAAGCAGAAACTTTCTTAATTTAAGCAAAAAAGATTCGTAAGGTTAGTTGAGTTATTAAATAAAGCAAAATAATTGAATATTTCTCAATATTCGTTCTATATAAACTCATTTAAATCGGACTATTCTTAAAGTTTTTCGTTGACATTTTATAGAAACTATTGAATAAATTTTGGCTTAAATAAAAGCTTTCATATCGCTCCAGGATATCAAAATCTAAATATTTTACTGGGCCTTAAAAATATTCATTTCAGTGAGCTTTTAACAAAGTTTGTGGTTAGTTTTTGGGTAATTTCTTTGAGTGTAGCTGTTACCAAATGTTTTGGCCTTAGTCAAATTATGTTCTTTGCCTCGTTTGATAATGAAACTGCAAATTGAAGTTGCTGTTACTGTTGTATCTATTGTTGCTGTTCTTTTTGTTGTTTTTGTTGCTGTCTCTCAAATTGTTTGCTCACACCGTCCAGGGGGTTACGAGTTTGGAGCATGGAGCATCATAGAGCAACGCTAATGATTACGTGTTATCGTGTTGTAATTTTACATAAAACTCTAATGACGACTCGCTGCAGTGCGCAGCCATGCTGCAATCCATCTATCCCAGCCATCCATTCCACATCCATCCACCTATCCACCTATCGATCTATCGATTGATTCAACGCTTCGGGTTATATGGTTTAGATCATGGCAGCGGACACTAACTAGACTCATCATGGAGCGTTAACAAGCTCATTTTTCTAAACCTGACGTGCTGAGTATACTCGTAGCAGCGGACACAGGAACCAGCCAGTGCCAGCCAGAACCAGCTAACCCGCAGTTTTGGCCAATTTTGTTCGCAGTTCCCCTGATCATCCGTTCATAAATCGGTAATAATGGCATTTATTGTGTTATGTACCAAACACTTGGACGCCTTATATACATAAATGCTTACCAAATAAATCTTAAATAAAAATAATGAATGCAATTTTTATTACCATCTCTATTACAATGCAATCCAACAATTTTAATATTAAATATATACAATTCTTAATTACTTAGTTATAGTTCCTGGTAAATGTATCAAAGTATCTTTGAAGGACTGGGAATCATTTAATCTGATGATGATGAAAACAGTCTGTAAAGCTTAAGATACCTGATAACTCGAGCTAACTCTGATCGTCATGCAAAAACAGAATTTGATCGCTGGCTCGTAAGGTTCCTCAATGATCCGCAAGGACATTGGTGAGGTATAAGCATTCTCTATTCCAGAACTACCTTCCTTTGGATTCAGCTCTCTATTGTCCTGTGTTATGTAGAGTAATATAAACCCAAATCTGTTGTCCGTGGTTCTAGACCTTCGGCGCACCTAAGATTATATTCACTTGCAAACTGGATTGTTTCTATGCCAGCTATATGATATAGTAAAATCAACTTATAAATTTAATCAAGATACTTTGAGAAACAAAAAAGTTTTCCATACAACAACTTTAGAACCGATTGTAGGATAAAATATAATTGATAACAATAATACCCTCTTTTACCAGTTCCAATAAAATATCTATAAGAAAATATCTATGAGTAAGAAAATATATATCTATAAGGAAATATCTACAAGAAAGAAAATATAATTGTATAAGAAATTATTTATCTATGTATGTATACTAAATCGCAGAAATTTATGAAATAAAGAATTTTACTTATGAAAATAAATTGTGTTTTAATTTGTAGTACGGATACTTTATTTTCGGCTCAAGATATTTTTTGTACCTCAAGGATACTTTTTCTATCTCAAAGATACTTATTGCATATCAAAGATACTTTTGTATCTCAAAGATACTTCTGTAACTGATAGATACTTATCCCACAGATCCTTCAGATACATTTGTGTCCTGCGGTAGGACGCCGGTAGACAGCCAGAAGTTTTCAAATTAGTACTTTGAAAAGTGGGCAACACAAATAACCCGCCCTAAAGTATGCTACACAAAAATACCCCCCAAAACTACGCAACACAAAAAAGGGTGCCTAAAAGTACGCAACTCAAAAATATTCCCAAGCTCTGCAGCATATATTAACCGCCCAAAGGTATGCAACACAAAATTATACTAAAAGTATTCAACAGAAGTGTGCCTAAAAGTGTGCTACACAAAATTTCCCTGAAGTATGCAATACAAATCACCCGCTCAAAATTATGGAACACAAAAATATCCATGAAAATTTTCAAACAAAAAATGCGCCTAATACTATGCAACACAAATTATGCGTCAAAAAGCATGCAACACAGAAATGTCCCCCAGAATTATGCAATGCAAAAGAAAAGTGCGCCTAAAAGTATGGAACACAGATTCCTGCAAAAGGACAGCGGTTGGCAGTCAGAAATTTCCAAAATTACCAGGCGAAGTACCAGGCGAACAGAAATCAGCAGGAGGCGAAAAAGTGTTAGTTAACAGCGGCACTGTTAAGTAACATTGGCACTTTACATTTGCAATGTTAAGTAACATGAATCACCTTGCAGCAAAACTTTGGTCGCCTGGTGATTCCGCCGCTGGGTCAGCCGAAAATTCAAATTTGGCGCCCTAGAGTACCAGGCGAACAGAAATCAGCAACAGGCTGACGTTTTTCCCGACCCCCTTAAAAGTAGGCAATGCAAAAAAAATTACCAAAAAATATCCACCTGTTGCTGAATTATGTTCGCCTGGTACTTTCAGCAAATTTCGCTCAGTCGACTGCAGTTTGGTTTGAATTTCTTCTGCTGCCCTCAAAAGTACGCAGTAAAAATTACGAGCTGTATATTTCTGATTGAATGTTGCTTGCTGCCTTTGCTGTGATTTTAAATAAGATTTTTAATAGGACATAGCTTCCGTAAATCCTTACGGATTTTGAAGCGACTACCCGCGTTCTACTCACAAGGACCAACTCCGCCGAAGGGCATTCAAGGATATAGGGCTAATCTAAGCATCATCGACTTGAAAAATTTCAGTCAAGTTTCACAAAAGAATTTGTATAAAATTCATCAAATTCAGTATAACTCAAGAACTACAACTACTACGACGATCCGAATGTCCTTTCGTCTGTTGATTGCCCTTATAAATACTTACCGTTTGAAACAAGACTCGCCAGGATCCGCAAGGATATAGCCGAGTTATAGTCATTTTTATGTATACAGAAAAATCATTTTTTTCAGATGCGCAAGAAAACAAACCAAACATACAAAAACCAGGATAACTAAAAAACCACAAGGACGATTAGAGTATCCATTGGCCGGTCGATAGCCCTTATAAATACTTACATTGTGAGACAGAATTCGTCAGAATCCGCATGGACATGGCCAAGTGAAGCCAGTTTTCTGAAAGCAGAAAAGTCCCTTTTTCTCAGTTCCCAAAAGGACTTTCGTCCTTCTTGTTACGTATTCTGATCTAACAGAATACGAAGAATCTGGTGGCCAAAGAACATCTTCCTCTTCTGTTTTCTTTAAAACTTTTGAAGTGATTTTTTTGATAAAAAGCAGCTATAGCTCGGTCTTGGTGCCTGAGAAGATCAATGTGATCAATACGTTGAAATTATAATACCCTCTGAAAGGGTATGGTAAATAATTAAAAGAGAAATCAATAGTACTTTGAAATACAATCTACTTTTTTATACACAGAATTCTCAGTTCTTCAATCTATATCCATAATTTTCACCGAATTAACCCGTTGACAATAGTAATCGTAAGAAATATCTGAAGATCTCTTTTGTCTAACAAGCAATCAACGCCTACAAACAAAGTATAAGCCATGGCTAATAATGATGGTAAAGTATTTCGCCACATTTTCGAAATCAACCCGAACACGTTTATACACATTGATTGAACTAAATTTTCATTAACTGTCTGCCCGTAGACAAAACGTTTTCCTGCTAAAAAAGAAAATATAAAAGAAAATACAAAAAAAATAGAGAAAAAAAGCAAGTTGAAACGACCTCAAGAGCATATTAAATTGAATTTTTATGTTCTCACAAAAGCAGGGAAAATCATGGTTGAAGCACTGGGAACGGACGGATCAACCATAAAAGCAACCACGGTCAGTGTGTGGGTTAAGAAATGGGGCTTCCCCTTCCCCTGCAACCGTGGTGAACCGAGACGAGAAGCGCTGGGTAAATTATGGTTATTTAAATAAACAGCACACGATTTGATTTGACTGAGGCAAAAGTGTTGCCCTGGCCGCGAAATGTGAGCGCCTTCTGAAATTGAACACAACGGAGGACAGGATCAAGCGAAGCCAAAGAAGAAACAGGAGACGAAGTGGACGAAACTCTGAAAATTATGTTGTAGCTGAACTGATCGTGCCCAGGCGTGCTGAGGCGATAGATTCGTCTTGGGGGTTGTGCCATCAAGCCATGATTGAGTAACGCCCAGGACTGGCACTGGGGCGTCTAATTATGAGACCAGCTGTTGATGTGCCCTCTCGCTGTTCCTGTTGCCGTTGCTGTTGCTGTTGCTGTTGCTGTTGCACGATGATTGCATCCGAATTTCGGAATCCAGGCGTCATTAGCTGATGAGCAGCATTGGTGCCGATCCTGGGATAAGCAAACATATAAAATGCAATGTGCGTTTAACTGAACTTTGACCTGATCTCTTCCAGGCGTTGTATTGTGCTCTGTTCTGTTCCGTTGCGTTGCGTTGCGCGGCGTTTTGTTTATTTTGAAGCTATAATTTAAACGGGGTAATTGCACGCTGCCGGCAAGAATTTGTAACTAAACTGCAAATTAGCAGCCAATTCTCCAGCCGATTAATAACCATAATTATTGGCTCAAACGCTGACGAGCGAACGTCTCACCGAAGAAGCAGAAGAAGCAGTCGAAGCAGCAGCAGCAGCAGACAGAGGCTGCCCTGCTGCCTGGTGAGGATCTGAATCTTGATGAGGAGTCTTCTTGGGTTTGGTTCGGCTGGGCTCGGTCTCGGCTTCGACTGGATTCGGTTGAGTTCGGCTGAAAATTGCGCAAGCTTCAACTGAGCTCAATTGGTAATTCGTGATGCAGCCAGACCCAGGCGTACACTGAGCGAAAAACTATGTCATAAAATTAAAGTAACGAAAGAAAAAATTAAAGTAAACAAACATAATTCATGCCGGAGATATATAAAATTCGATTCAATCGCATAGTTAAGAAAGAATATAGAATCGTTTCAATCTCGAGAATTTTATATTGATATTTTTCTCAGTGTACGACAGCAATTTAAATTGTGAACGCGTCTGGCTTAATTACATAAAACCGGCAAGAGTTTCATTTCTGAACTGAACTGAACTGAGCTGAACTGAAGGAACTGCCCCACGGCGCACTCGGTCCTGCTTGATGGGCATGTGTCTAATGAAGGTGCGTAATTAATGTGCGTAGAGCTTTTGTTTCAGGCTTAAAACACAAAAAAAAAAGGAGAATTTATCTAACGTGTTGAAATGCAATGGGCCCAAAGGATTTAGGTTTTAGCCTTGCTAAATTGCTTGCAACAATCTATATTAGTCAGCCCCGGTTTTACCCCAGTACAAATTAATAAACGTCGATACCCAATTAAATTGTCTGCCTTAATGCATGCTATAAATTTGCAACTTCTGCAGGCCCCCCTCCGTATAAATAGAGACATCCCATCGCATCCGGATACTGAGGCACCCAATAATCAATATAAAAAAAATATATATTAACTGTCTGCCGAGGATAGCGAGATGAAGACAAATGTATGAAAATAATGGCATTACTCATCGAAAAGAGACACAAATAAAAAATAGAGAAAAGTAGAGGCAAAGTTATACGAATAAATAATTAACGGGCAGCTACCTCACTCGATATTATCGATTGTTTTATTTTCTATCAGTATCGAAAGGATTTAAGCAATCAAACTATCTACTCTCTCAAGAATAAAAATTGGTTATCTGTTAACTGAGTAAATTCTTTAAAATTTATTGTAACTATTTATTTTTATTATTATTTATTTATTGAATGGATAAAAATTTCCTTTTTGTTATTTAATGACTAAAAACCTTTTCCCTAAGTCTTAAAATTTCTGTATTGCTAATATTTTAAATCGAATTATATATAAATTAGGTACACATTATTTAGTATCATAAAATTATTGGCTTGTGCTGATAAAAAATGTACAGAATACATATATAAATAGTTTATGTCATATAGTTAAAGAGAAGTTTCTACTCGGAAAGAATAACAAAACAAATGATGATGATTAAAATATGGACAGACAAATTCAAATTAAACGATCATTTATTGTCGATATATACTTGTTCCACATAACAGAGAACATATATCATTTATCGATTTTTTTACTTAACAGGAGCGTAACATTGCGTTAGCAGCCATGATCTGCGCTAACAGACCCTGGTTCTAGTCCACGCTAAGTTGTGGATTGCAAATAAAAACTTTTAAAAACTTGCATAAGAAAAACTAAGTATTTTAAATATCATTGTATAAATTTTAATATTTACTTTTATATTAAAAACATTTATGTACGAGTATAATGTATATAAATAAAATTCAATTAGATAACAACATAAAGAGCTGTTAACGGACATTGTTATTAACAGCTACAATCTGAAGATAAGTGACACGCATTTGTTATTTTAGAAATTATACGTTACAACAATATTACAAAATTACAGAAATATGAAAAATAAATAGACAAATAGTTTTAGGTTTTTTTTTCGAGAATTAACATTGAATGTTAGAAGTGGGGACACCTACAAACAGTTAACTAAGCGGTCAGAAGAATTTCTGCTTCATAAAAAGGCAACGGCAAAAGGCACTTTGATTTTACACAACTTTTTTTGGTGTATTATTTTGTTGTTGTTTTTTTTCTGTGTTTCACTAGACATTCTTCTTCATGGTCATCTCGTGGGAGGTGCGCAAGCGACGTCGCAGCTCATTGGGAAACTTCTCGTAGCATTTCTTGCAGACAGGCTTCTCGTCGTATTCATAGAATTTGGATTTTTGCGTCATTTTTGAATCGCACACGGAGCAGGCAAAATGATGCACGCACCACGCCTTGTTTAAGGCGGTAAAAACTGTTAAAGATTAACAAACAAAATATTAAAATAAGCAAATGAAGGGAGATGCATTATTTACCGTCGCCGCCAATGACCTGGTTGCACACAAAGCACAGATTGCCAAAGAGCTGATGATAATGCGTCTCGCAGTATGCCAGGCCGCGCTTCTCGTAGTGGCGATGACCCAGGAAGGGTTTCTCGCACTTGGCACAAACGAAATGCTCCACATGCCAGTGCTTGCCCAGCGCTGTGACAACGCGCTCCTCAATTGGCCGACGACAGGCACCGCAAATGGGTATGCCCATCTTGTCGTGGCAGCGTAGACAATACAATTCATTCTATAGGAAATAAAGAATATATATAGTAGAAGTAATTTTGGGAATCCAATACTGTACTCACCATATCATTAGCGGCTAGGCCTGGACGACTCTTGACCTCGCGCGCAGTGGCATCCAATTCTGTGCCGCATGCAGAGCAGTTAAAGTGATATCCGTGGTACACTTCGCCTCGGAAACGCAACGGCTCCTCGTCAATTAAACCGCTGTAAGTATTGAATTATTATGCAGCTCTCATATGGGTATATGGCACGCCTACTTACTGACACTTTTGGCACACATAACGTCCAGTTATCTCCGCCTTAACCTTGGCATTGCAATCATGGCAAAGCGCACGATTCTGATTCCGTATAAAGCCGCTATCGGCCAACTCTTTAGCGCACAGCTGACAACGGAAGCACTGCGGATGCCAGCTAGCAGACATGGCCTTAATAACACGTCCGATAACAAATTCACCACACTTATTGCAACACGGTGCAAACAGTACATGGAAATCCCGTTCACAGTATTTCCGGCCCTCAAACTCGTAGAAAATGCCATCCTGGAACGGCCGGAAGCACTGAGCACAGCTAGAAAAACAAATAGAAAATAGGTTAGTTGATTCTTACAATTGGAATCAGTTATAGAAGCGAACGTATCACAATACACCACCTTATGATTTAGTTTTAAATTCATTCTTCACAGTGAAATATATGGATAACAAATATCTTTTAAATTAAAAAAAAAAGTACAAATTACAATATTTTATTTCTATTCAATTCCTATCTCTTTTATACTTTATACTTTAAGATTTCTTAAATAAACAAACAGAAAAATGATGAATCATTTATTCTATTATTAGGGTTAACCTCTCACACATGAAAGAATTAGGTTCCTATAGTTTTCTGAGTCTTCCTGGACAAGCTCTGTTAATATATTTTCGTTGACTCCTTTAATGAAAAGTTTTTCGAATTTCAATTAAGATTTATTTTATGCTGCCCCAGCTAGCTGCGTCTCTGGAGAATTCACTATATCAAACGCACAGGGTGCTCACTTACACAAAACACTGTGTGTGCCACAGTTCGCCATTGGAATTGACAATCTTCTCGGTGGGCTCAAAACCATCGGCACATCTCGTGCAATGCATTGCACCCAGCGACATATTGATGGCCTGGACTCTGTAAGGTGGCAAAAGAATATATAAAATTAATACATATATCAAATTGATGACTGAATATAAGGGATTAGTTTGACGGTTACACTTCAGCTTTGGAGTACATCATGATGATGGATTAGCAGCACAACTGCAGCGCAGTGCATGAAAAAGGCAACTAAAAATGGAAATGGAGACGTTGAAACTGTGGGACAATTATTATTTTTGTTTTTTTTTTTTTGCGTGCTTTGCTTATCAAGCAAGCAAACAAGCGAAGTCGAAGTCGAAGCGACGAATCTCATATGAATCATATTTCTGACGAATGTAAAATAAAAGCTTTACAAATTCTTCGCTGGATTCAGTTTACTTTCGACTTTTGGAGACCGAATCGAATGGGCAGTTAAAGTGCAGTCGTTAGACAGTGAACAAGTGCGCGGGGAGGCTAGTGATGCAAAGCGATGATTTAAACGATTAATCTAAGGTCTGCTACAAAATAAGCACTAGAAAAAGAAGTAAATTTATGAGACCTGTTCCAAATTTTGTCGTGTTTAGCTGTATAAATCGAAGCTTCACGAGCTCAAATAAAATCGCTGTGATAAAGTCGCCTTAAAGAATATGAGAGCTTAAAATGGCTCTCCCTCTCTCTTTGCGCTCAACAGGCTCTGAATTACAATGTAGCTAGAGAATAAACAATTACTAAGTAAGCTAATATTCGCCAGTAACCCTTTGAAATAGGAAGGTTAGGTGAATTTCTATGTTGTGGTGAATTTTGATTACACTTTCCAATAAATTTTAAAGACTTACAAGGAATATTTACAAAGCAAAGCTCAATTTTTAAATTATAAATTTTTAAGAATATTAATTATTATATTGAAGGAAAAGAATATGTGACCTTTGCAGAGCGATTCAAAAAAAAAGAATTAAGTTTTAGCGGAATTTAAAACAGCATTTCAGTTTTCGCAAAAATCGGAATTGGGAACAGGCCTTCAAGTGAATCAATGAATGGTTTAAATTAATTAAAAATTGGCGCCCAATCAGCTCACACACACAGGAATAGGTAAACAACACACAGACTCACACACACACTCACATACAAAAGTGCGCGTCGGCGGCGAAGACTAAAAATAAATTTGAATGTTAAAATGACGTCATCGATGTAGTAAACATCTGGCGCTTTAACAGCATGAAAAGCGCAACTTATGCGGGCTGCAAGCATCCAACGGGATGCAACACTGTTACAATAACATTAATGATTAGCATAATTATAATAATAATGCTGTTAAAGTGCATTTTATGAAGTGTCAAAGTTTAAGGTAGAAGCGCGCACCTTGACCGATTGAATGAAATGGCACAGTGGACCACAATTAGGCATTTTATGATGATGTAATTAAAAATGTTAAAATTGAATTCGAAATTAGAAATGTTCTCGTTTCTCTGCTCGTTTTTTGCTTACTGAACGGGCGGCATTATGGATTTTGTTGGCTTTCACTTGTTGCACTTGCAGCTCGCGTCAATCAACTGAAAAAACAGCAAACAAAATAACTTAAAACTGTGTCGTCTGTTGCTCAGCGCTGTACAATCAGCCATTTTACGGCTAAGTCCGGTTGCTTCACATTATTTCTAGCTGATTATCTCTGAAGTTCGCCTCTGCTTATAGCTAAACTGGGCAACACTATATTTGTATTTAAGGCTAGCACACCAACAACAACAACAGAAGTCTTGCCAAATTGGGCGTACCACGCAAATTCTTGGTTTTTACTGCAGATATGTGTACACTTATCAGCCTTGCTAACATCTATGACTTTTATTTACCTATAAAATGCACAATTTCACAAACACTTTTAAGTTAAATTAACTTTTTAATTAAGATTCTCACTCAAGAGTATTAGTTGAGTTGTCTTGGATCGTTCAGAATATGTTCAGTGGAACTCAACTCAGGTGAACTGGTTCCACTGATAGTTGCTCATCTCGTTGTCACTGTAAGATTTTAACATTTTGCTGTTATTAACAGACAACCACATTTTTATTTAAGAACTTTTAAGAAAATCCTCAACTTTCATAACGCATATTGAGACCATGAAAATCAATTTAGCAATGTCTATTATTATTATCTTATTTATAATTGCAGCACTGGAAATAAAATTGTGGATGCTATTGCTCATTGGTTCAAGTTGGCAGTCTCGTTTTGCGTTGATAATAATTATCGATAACTGATATCGTAGCTTACTGATAGCGCGCTAAAATTCAAATCAGATTAAATGAGTGATTGTATTTAGCACTCAAAGTGTCGTAACACTGCTCTTATCATTCAAGTCAAGTGTATTCAAATTCAAATTTTAGTAACGTAACAAATGATTCATGGTCCTTATCAATTTTAATCACGCATAGTTGTTTATTTACTGCATTTTCACCATATTCTAATATAGTTTCTGTCATGTGTTTGATGCATTTTACTTCCGCCTGCGGCCTGCAATTTTAGCCATTCAGCTTCCGCATTGAAATTTTAATTGCATGTCAGTTTCTGCGCTTTATGTTCGTTCGATTGTTCGACATAAATAAAACCTTGTAGTATCATTAACCTTTTTTATTTTATGACTCTCGCTCGCTCGCTCTCTCTACCTTTATCCCGTTTGCCATTAGTTTCCAGACGTGATTCGATCAACGGCTTTTGTTTGCTCACACTCTTGGCATATGACGCAGAGTCTCATCGCTACATAATGAAAACAAACAAACAAAGCGCCGGCGAGGTCGCCGAAAATAGGTGCCAACAACAGCAACAACAACAACAACAACAATAACAATAATATTTACGACGTTGTCGCCGCCTTACAACGGGTCTTGTTCTGCGAGACAAATGGCACGTAGCAACAGTTGGGAGACGCCAGAATAAAATTACAATTCGTATTTTCGGCACTTTACCAGAATATTCCGGCCTAATCTATAAAACAACATTACGTTAATAATAAATCTGCTGATATACGGGTCTAAAATTAAATCAAACAAGGCTGCGGAATGCGCCTCCAATATGCAATTCTTCATCCTGGAAGCTGAAGCGAAAACCGACATATTATTCATAAGATGCTAATTATATATTACAAATTAATAAAACATAATTTATTAATATATACTCATGTGTTTCATGCTAAAAGGGGGTGTGTATTATTCACAACAAAATGATTCATTTAATCCAAAAATAATAAAAGTTTTTAAGGAACTGCTCTGAGGTACGATTTAAATTCTGTCATTTCGAAAATGTTCTGTTGGCAGCTATAAGATATAGTTGTCCGATATTGATAATTTTGTAATATTTAATTAGATATCTTGAGAAACAGGAAAGTATTGCATACTATAACTTTTTAACCGATTATTTCATTCTATGGCAGCTATAATATATAGCCGACTGATCAGGTGAATATCGATGTAAGTGTTGCGTGGAACAAAGAGAAAGGTGCGTGCCTAGCTAGCTGGGATACTGAGAGTTTACTTTATATGTCAAAATGGACCTGGATAGATTAGCTGCTTCCATTGTTCTAAGATCGAGATGGTCTATAATACCAGCTGCAATAAAATAAAAAATAAACTTCTGCCCACTCGAGTCAACCTCATTACAGAGTATTTCCCAATCAATCACTTCTAACACATTTTCGACTGTCTGCTAGAATCTTCCGGGCCAATTTGATATGAAGCTTAAGTGAGGAGCAGCATAATGTTAATAATAAATCTGTTGAAATGCTCGGGCTGCCTACAATTGTATCTCAAGTAGACAATTGTCTGCTGCAAGCGGATACAGTGGGTGTCTAAATTTAACTTCAATTATGTTATGTTATTTTATTATTGCAGCTGGCGCACAGACGACCGGCAAACCAGACAAACAACACAACAACTCGCCCCCCACTAAAGATATATGTATGTAAATAACTACCTATATATATATATATATGCATATATATGCATAGATATATATATGTGCATATATGACAATATGAATGTATAATCAGCTTGTCAAACCAGTTGCTCACAAACTGTTGTGCAGCCACTGATTGTTTTTTTTCACACAGGAATTCCAAAAATGTGGGTTTTTTTCTTTTATTATAAAGAAATATTTCGGGAAGCTAATCGGTAATTGTAAGCCACTGTAACTGCCCTTTCCAGTGCTTTTTTCTCTTATCAACCAATGTCGAAATATAAATTGATTACCAAACGGCTGTACTTAGAAAATGTTAGAAAAGCTTTTAAAAGACCATTTTGTTAAGATGTTTTCAAAGATTCCAAGCAAAGTTCAATAAAAATTTTGATATGCTTGAATGTAGATGACACTTTCTAAGCTATTTTTGAGAGGGATATTCAGGGATATTAACAAGATATTCCACATTAAGATCGGCTTAATTTATACAAAGTTCTGGATGCAAAAACATATAAAGAAACTTCTAGAATAAGGAAAAATTAAACTGATTCAAAATAGATTATTACAAACTTGGAAAGATAAATTTAAATATAGTTTGGTTTATCAAAAGTACAAAATTATATTTGCAAATTCTAAAACGGCATTCTACTTGGATCTCTGAAAGCATATTTATTCTTGGCCAAGACGATGAAAATCATCAGTTTCTATATTAATTATAATACTTTTATACCAATATTTGCTATTGCTCTTAAAGATTTGAAAATTGCAAAGGGGAAAATAAATCAGTTCTCTTGGGGTTTCAATCTAAATACATAAACATGAGTATGATTTCTCTATGATCTTCAACTATCTCTCGCCTATCTTGGCCTGAAACTCTCAAGCCTGAGCCTCTGGACGGATTAATATTAATTGAATGAACCACTGTGGGTGCCAAAAGTGAGAGTCAACCCACTAGATACTCATAAATACGAGTATGTTTATATGCATAAAAGTTGCCAAACCGCCGGATGCAAACTGTAACTGACGTGTTGCGGCGACGGCGGCGACGGCGGCCACGATGGCGATATTCGACCTACGTGTGCCGCCGCTGCAGCCTTAGTGGGGGCAGGGGCTCCAAATTGGACCGCAGAGCGGTTGCCAAGCCAAAGCAATTTCCATTAGCACATGTCTACATACTTACATACTTACATACAAATTTCTGTACGTTTTTTGAGTATGGTTTGTGTCGTTTGGTCGCTTTACAACGTCAAAGTCGAAGTCTACGAGAAGAAGCAAAACGCAACAAGTAAGCGTAGTCCAGGCGAGCGTATTCGACTAGTTGATACTCTGTAATCCGGCTTAGCTCCAGAAACAACCAGATAAAACCAGCCATTTATAAGACTTTTTCCCTGAGTAAAAATGTAGAACAAAAATTGATTTTCTTTCATGAAAAGATTTTTAAAATGCTAAGTGAAATTTAAGAAAAGAAAGAAGACATTCCAGGACTTTCTGCAATAAAAGAAAGAAAAGATACTTTCAAAAAGTGAAATTTACAATTTACCTAAAACAGAAAAAACATTTTTTACTATTTATATAAAAATTCTATAAAATTCAATCTATTTTCTATAATAAATCGAATGTTTCTGTATTTTGAATTCATAATTTATTCCACAACAAAAATATATCTTTCTAAAGGCGACTATTTATCCATGTGTACAATATCCTCTTTTTGCTATTTTTAAAGGGTATAGAGTGTAAAAATAATTTAGCTTAGCAACAACCAACAAAGGCGAGCGAACGACAACAACGAAAATGTTTATGCATACAGAAGAGGCAGGTGCTCTCTGTGTGCTACCAACGACCTGTTGGGGGCGACGGTCACTCCTAAAGTTCCCCGACCTCCCAGATGCAGCTGGAAAACTTGACAGACCACCCGCCCACACATGCATTTTCACACATACATACATATATATACATATTGTGTGTATGTATAGGTGGTGCACATATGCTTCATTAGCACTCGAAAAATGGCAACTTAGCAAAACAACTGATAAGCTTTAGCTAAGCAAACAATTATATACGAGGTATATATATATATATATATATATATGTATGTATATACAAGGAATGTATATCTGTATAATCACATAGACACACGTACGTACTTACAACATTTCAGTGAATAGTTATAAATAAAACTATTTAACCTTAGAGCGCTGTCGTTGCCAGAGTGACGCTAATTCTACGTGGAGATAAAATCATTTTGCAATGCCCTCTCAGAGCTTTGCCTGAAGATTGACGCGAATGCACCAAAGAGATGCACAGCGGGTGGCAGAGAGTCGGAGAGAGTGGGAGAGAGAGGGAGAGCGGATGAGGCTGACGGTGTAGAATTACAGTGGAGCAACCATATTTATATTTATATTTATATTCTGTAATAAACAGAATAAACAAAATTAGGTACAAAGTGACAAAGTATAAGTGTAACATTTTCAGGGTCTTCCACAGGTCTTTGTGTCACCTGTCTACGACCATAATTTCTAATTTGTTAAATCTAATTCTAATTGCTAGGAATTTCATATTAAAAATGCCACATAAAAATGCTTTTTATAATACTTAAATTCCTTTTTAAGTACAACAAAAGCACTACAAAATTTAGACATTTATTGTTACAAGCAAAAATGTTTTCTGAAAATAAACTCAAAAGCTGAGACAAGTTCCCACGGAAACAGACAGACGGATATGGTAGATCAATAATATATTTTATGGGGTCTCAGACAGAGATGCCTCCTTCAGTTACACATTTCGAGAAGACTCTTCTAATCTCTGAAACAATTCTTATTTACGTAGGTTCTATTTAGCGAGTCAATACTGTAATGCGGGCCTCTTTTCAGTATTTGTACTTATTGCTGCTCTTAGCAATTATGTACTGCTTATACAAAAAAGAAGACAACAAACGTTGCACTTAAACAATAAGTAAGAATGACCGCTCTAGAGATACCCTGTAATGTCCTCCAAAATATAAAGTAAATTGTATAGTCCCATTAAATTGGAAATGTAAATCTCTCAGCTTAGAGTAAAATTGTATATAAAAATATATTTTGCGGATCGTAGTATACCCCTTTCCAGCATTTTCAATGGGTATACAACTACGATAACCGACTGAATCAAGATCTAAGCGCTTGGGGCTTGGAAATTGTCAAGTTTTGCTGAGTAGTGAGGATAGGTCAATATCAAAGTAAACACTGAGAAGTGACGTATCGGATGACAACAATTTGCATTTGCATAAACAAATACATTAGCACATATGTACTTATATCCACATATAGACAGATATTTGCATATAAATATGATTATTTCCCTTGTCAAGTTTGAAGGTGAATTATAGGGCAAACTGTGATAAGACATGTTTTTACTATATATTTAAATTGTGTAATCAAAAGATCAGCAAATGTTGCTAATCTTCATTCTTCATTGTTGGGAGCGGGTCTCGTGATCAGAATAATGTTTAAATATAATAAATAAAATAAACAATTTGTATACTGATTAACAATTTCGTTTAATTTGAAGCAGTTTGCTTAGTATTTACCAATGATTATGTATAATTTAGTATTAAGATTTAGTTTAAGATGCAAATAATTTCGCTGTTTTGCGGAACCAATAAATAACAAAGCGCATCAATATATATATATATATATAGATATATATATATGTGTGTATATAATTTAATAAATATAAAATACAATAATATTTTACATTCAATTTTTTCAGCTGTTCCAGGTCTATTTACAAAACGTTATCTGAAATATGTACGATATTCGTACTTGTATTATACGCTTATTAAGTCTTTCGTTTGACACATACATATTTAATTATTAACGCTAATAGTTTGCTTAGTATTTAGTTTGTTTTAATGCTCTAAATAATTACAAAACGCTTTCTTAACAATTTTGATAAATAATAAAAAGGCCTCAGCAAGGACTTAAAACTAGTTTTACGTTCAATTAAGTCGCCCTCTCTGAAAGCTATCCCAATATTCAACTGATACTTTTTTTCCGTAATAAAAAGCTCTACTATAAAGCTTAAAAAGAACTCGTATGCAATTATGATATTATATATACGTTCATACAAATATGTATGTTTGTATATATGCAAGCACAGCAAAGGCACATGAACAAAGAGAAATAAACAACCGAAAAGACGAAGGCGATTACGCCCCAATCTAATAACATATGTACGAGTATAAGTATAAGTATATGAATGTTTGTATGAACTCCCCCTACATGTGATAACTATACAAAACTGAAGCTTATATCTAAGATCCTTCCTTCTTTCGGTTTTGTGTGTTTGTTTTTGTATGGTAAGATGATCTGATTAATAATATCATAGTAACTTAAAGCCAGTATAAAGAACGGTTAGTACAGTAGTCGCCAAGACAATAAATTATAACAATTTCCTAACGGCAAACAATCGAATTAACTTTGAAATATGATTTTTAGATACATTTTAAAATATGCATTGTAAAGATTCATTTTGAGAATCATTTAAAAATATGATTCTTAAATTCTACTTTTTAGTTTTTTCTCTATTCCAATTACTGAGCGATCACTGTACACGGACAAATTAAACAGAAATAAAACTTATTATCTAACACAAAGCACTCTGTACAGTCAAGCTTCTCCATAACGATTCTATACTGAATAGATTTTTATTGGGAAATTTGACTGTACAGAGCATTACTTAAGCTGCCCTTGCTCTTAATTACTCATTTGTAGGCCCCCGCTGCTGCGGCTGCCTGTCGATGAGGAGCCGCTCAGACCAAATTGTGAGACGAGCTTATCATAATCCTCTAGAGATGTCTCAAACTGCTCCAATTGTCGCGATAAATCATCCATGCTGCCCTCGGTGGCTGCGCTGCTGGCCAGAGCAGCGACTGTTGCAGATGCTGTTGCAACGGCCGAGGCGCCACAGCTGCTGTTGTGTATGGGCGCCTGAAGTTCGCTTAGGCCCCGCAGTGGTGGCGCATTATGGCAATCCCGATAGAATTTGGCCAGATCATTGACTGGCGATGTGGGCGAAGCGAAGGGAAAGTACAGCTCTTTGAGCAAACTATCATCATCATCTGGAGGCGGCTGCGCAGCTGCTGCCTCCAATGTGGGCGCCGAATTGTGGCGATAGCTGGCGCTGCTGGCGGGCACAAGTAGACTCTTAATAGGTGACACTGTGGCAGCCGGTGCGACAGTTGTTACCGTTACGCTTGGTTTCTCAAAGCTTTTGAATGCCGTTGAATTGTTGTTGTTGTTGTTGTTATTATTGCTTATATTATTTATATTCGTATTGTTGTTGTTAATGTTGTGATTATGGTTATTGTAGTTGTTGTTAACTGGCGATTCGCATTTAACGCGATTTAATGACTCAATGGAGCCGCTGCCATTGCTCTCATGCCGTGTGCGACGCAACAGCCACTCAAAGGGCGGTGTCTCGGGCAGCACAAAATCATGTTCCGTAAATTGACGCAACTTGCCCACATCCGTAAAAGCGCCCGGACGCAAAGGCTTCTCAATATCAATAAAACGTTTATCGTTAGCACATCCATTGCCTAGTCCAGCCAAGCCCCCACCTATGGCCGGCTTCGCAGCTGATGACAGCTGGTGCGTTGGTGAGTTGGCAGCATCACTGGCAGGCCGGAAATGATCCGATTTCAACATAATTGTGTTCTGCTGTTGTCCCTGATGTGCTGCTGAAGCACCTGCTGCAGCTACTTGATTCGCTGCCATAGGCGAAATAGTAAGCTTGGTGCGATAAGCCACAGACATAATCAAGGAGCCCACAATTGTGTTCAGCTGCCCAATCTTGACATGCTTATGACCCTCGCCCAGCGTATGCACCTGCGGTCTATCCACATAGATGCGATAAAAAATGCCATACGAATCGGGACACTGGCGACGCGACAATTTATAGGCAGGCGTAGTCCGAGTCAGTGATATGAGCGATTTTAGCATAATACCCATGCGATTATAGATGGCATGAGAAGCCTTTAAGGTTTGACTTTCATTGCAGTTGTTGGTGTTGTTTCCCAGTTGCTCCGCAGTTTTGCACTCATCACCTGCCGCCCCTCCGCCTGCTGCTGATCCCTTGTCCATTTGCAGCAAATCCAAGGACCAAACCTCCAAGATCATTTGATCTCCTTCGGTAGTCCTCAATGAAATCTCCACGCACAGCGGCAGACGCTGTAAAATGCTGTCTCCCGCCTTCAGACACAACGCCTTTTTAGTTTCATCCGACACATCGGGATGATCCTGGACTACAATATTGAACCAATCATTGCCAGCCAAGGGATTACATTGGGTTTGTATCTTCTCGCCCAGACGCGACTGCACCACAATTTGTGTGGATTTCAACGCCAGAAATTTTATGAATTTCTCCAAATCCTTTTCAGCTGCATTCAAACGTTGTGCAGACATTCTTCTTCTTTTATTTTTTTGTTTTTTGATTTTAAATATTTATTTACGCGTACAAAGTTCGTTTTTACTTATTTATTTCTGTTTTTCTTTACACTGCGCTTCCGCGTATTCGTTGTTGTTGTTTTTTCTTTCTTTCTTTTTTGTTTTTATCTCATTTTATTTTGTTTGAGAAGTTTAACACTTGCTTTGGACATTTTAGCCAAGAGACTGCAACTTTATTAAATTGCCTGAATTACACTTTAAATTGTTCTTTTAAAACTCCTTTTTATATTTTCATACGTCTGAATAATTTGTTATTAAAGCAAAACAAAGATCACTCCCACTTTTTCTATTACCGTCCGCCATTAAACTGAAGCGAATGCGATGAGCTGGTGTTGCCATACGCTCTGTTGCTTGGCAATGTGTCAGGGTTGTCATCCAAAGACAATTGTGTAACACTGAAAATCACGAACTATCGCCTTTGACTATTTGTGAAATATATCGAGATTTTATTTTTAAGCATTTCAGATATAAGTTAAATGCCATATTAAATTAAATGATCGCATTTGAATATTAGTCAGATATTAACAAAGTTGTTGCATCTCATATAATATTTATGTATCACAAATCAATTGTGTGTTCATATTGATACAAGAAATAAATTCGATTTAAAAATTATAAGTAAATATAGTTAGCACGCCAAAAGTTTACCTTAATTGAAATGTGTTATTAAAATAAGTCAATTGGTTTTCTGTAATTTAAAATAAGTTAAACTAAATATTTCACAGTCCAATTTTATATTTTATTTAATTATTGTGGATTCGATAGTATTAAGCTATCGGTAAGTGTAACGTAATCTCTGAGCAGCGTACTGTAATCAAATTTGTTACTTTCTGCGTATGAAGAACAATATGGCAACGCCATGCAACGTATGCCTCACGTCACGTAGGCCCAGTGGGCGGTTTTGGGTGAATGTATTTGAATTGCTTTAAATAAAACATGAAGATGTATCGACTGTACTTGGTATAGTTTTAATTTTGTAATACCCTTGAGCCAATAAGTTACAGTTACTCTTTGCCATTTGTTGCTATTTTTGACTAGATATTAAAATACTCGCGGTCTGAATGCGAAAGAACTTGTTTGGGCAGATATTGTAGCACCGAAGCCGGCACAGAACCGAGCATTTGACGACGCTCCTCTTGGATGCGTGCCTGCAGCTCCGCCTCTGACTTGGCTTTCTCACTGAAGAAAAGCACATGCTCTGCCGCTTCCTCAGCACGTTTTCGATTATTATCCTTTATCATAGACAGCAAGAGAGCTCCATGTTCTTTCCTTCTTTGACGCTCTTGCTTTGCCTTTTCCATTAACTCGTCATTTACGGTGTCATCATAAATCCTTTCCACATTCTGTTTGTGTCTAAGACGCGCTTGTTCCATATTCCGTTCCATCATTTCAGCCCGATAACGTTCCAATTCCTGTCGAGCGCGTTGTCGCTCCAATTGCTCTTGCTCGAGCTGCTTCCGGTAGCGTTCATCGTCTTTAGCTTTGTACTCTGCCTGCAGCAGATCCAGCAATAGATTGTCGCGCTGGCGTTTTCGATTCTGTAGGATATTAAAAAATATAGAAGAAACACAATAATAACTATCAAATTTCTCATATTTACCTCTATTTCCAGGACTTGGTTACCAATGCGTAAGCTAATCTCCTGCTGTTCACGTTGTGCTTTCTGTTTCATTTCCTCCATTTCACGCTTCTTTTCAGCTAACTGAGATTGTTTCGCAAGAGCATGTGCAATTTCCTCCTCCTGCTGAACTTTCTGCAGGTGTTTAATGGCTTTCTGCTGCTCCATAACCTCGAGCATTTCAGTGAGTTTCTTAGACTTAGCTCGCTCTCGTTCCCACTGCTCTGCTTTATCTTCCTCTTCGATTTTGCGCTGCATGGCTATGCGTTCATCCCGCTCTGCCGCTGTCTGTACATAATGCTCTTGGCGTCGACGACGCGTATCCTCAATTTGCGAGAACAAAGTTTTTCGTAGTTCTTCCTGCCGTGCTTTCTTGTATGACTCCTCTTCCAGTTCCTTGGCTAGCTGCTTTTGCCTTTCGGCCTCGGCCCGCTTAAAGCCTAGCTCCTGTACATGTTTAGCCAGCTGTCGACCTTTATTAATGTTGGTAAATTGCTCATTCAGCTCCTTGGTTATAGATGCCAATCGCAAATGTTCGGCTAATGCCCGAAGCTCCTCACAATCATTTCGCAGCTGTTGACGCTTCTTCCTTTCTACATATTCCTTTTGCTTCAGTTTTTTCAGCTCGTCAGACATTGTAGCCTCTATGTGGGCGGCTTCCTCCATCAAACGATGCTCCTTGGAGAGCTCGACATTTTTCTGTTGGACCTCGCCTATCATATCGCTGAAGAACTTGGCACTCTTGTAGGCAAGCGACTCATCCACTTCTAATGAAAATTTGGGTTTCCCTGCGATACGAATCGCAGGGGATGCCTCCATGGCTTCCAAATAAGTTTTTTTTGAAGGTGTTGCCATGGTAACAAAACCGTGTAAAACAAATCAGGTACAAAAAAGAAAAGTAATAAAAAAAATTGTAAAAACAAAATAAACAAGCGTGTGTAATGAAGAAAATCACTCAGAATAATATCGATACATGTTATTGTATTATCGATATATCAAGGAAGGATACATTTGATCATACTTCTGGGAAAAATCTTTGGGATGAATTGAACAAAGTCTATGGGGAATTAAAGTTTCTACGTGTAGATAATCTCACTCCCATGGTATTTAAAACAAAAAAATATAAATAAAGAAAACAGTATTTGTTGGTAAAAATATCTAAATATTTATTATATATATATTTTCAGTTTCAACATGGAAAGTAAAATTTGGAGTTGTTCTTAATTTGAATAGGCAGTCGGGAAGTATTTTTTGTCCTGCTCTACAATCTCCTCCAGTATACTGTTAATATCGTTAGTTGGAAAACGTTCAACCCACGACTGTATATAGCCCTCATGCGTCGCATCGTAGGTTTTGAGCTCCACCTTATCGCCTTTCAGTACCGTATTGGCCTGCACGAGAATGATGCGGGGTTTCTTGTGTGCCAAGCATATGTCACGCCATTTGGCCCATGGATGCGGTCCACTTTCATTCACTTCTGAATAATGTTCGTACATTTTCGAAGCGGCTTCAATGTCCGCCGTGGACTTGTATACCTGCAGTTTTGTTAGGAAATCGGATAGGGCTTTCTTGCCAACGGTATGGATTTTACTGCGGTCTAATGTAAGCAACAGGTTCTTGCCATCCTCAGTCTCCTTAACTGTGATAAGTCCTTCGCCTGCCTCGAGGAATACTTTCATGATGACAAAACGCGCACGTGAATGCGCTTGCAGCCAAAGTTTTGATTTGGGATTGTACATTTCCAGGGCAACGCCCATGCCATTCCAGATGAGGCTCAGCCAGTTAATGTAAATGATATCGTCCTGTTCGGCAGCATCTTTGAAACCAAAGATCTCCAGTATGTCACGCTGCAGGGACAAATAAAGCCCAACTGCTTCAGCACGGCACTCTTCATAGGACGAGCCGAGGGCACCGAATTTGGTGTCATAAGTTTCGCCAGGCAGATACCACTTGGTGATGGGTTCACCAGTCACCAGGTTCTTGACCGTTTTTACGTCAAAATTATATTCACCATTCTCATCAATGCGGAATAGTTTCCCACTGCCGTGGCCCAGCAGCTCATGCAGACCTACTTGCACCTCAAAGGCCTTTATTTTATACTCCTTCATAAGCGTTTGATCGTCTTCTGACAGGAACGGTATAGGATCCTTGCGATTGATGTTGGCCAGCACGTTACCCAATGACACATTCTTAAAGCCCTCATCCTGACGAATTTCATCATCTATTAAATATAGAGAAGGTGGTAATATTAACTATCAACAATATATATATTATATTTTTAAAAACATTACTAACAGTTCGGTATATTAATACCCGCAGGTACTCCACTTCCGGCAAAGGTCAACACATCCAGCGACGTGAAATCTGGCTTTAAATACGAGTCTTTCTCATAGGGCTCTGTCCAGGGCAAATACTCAACAAGCTTCTCGGCACGGTCTACCAATTCAGCAAATTTAGCCGAACTTTCCTTATTTACCATGGCCACAAAACCTTCAAATTCAGCACGTCCGCCAGCAGGATCGCGATAAGTTTCAATGAAACCAATATAGGTCTCAATGACAGGTCCCTTGTCCTTGATCCACCATCTGGACCCATCCTTGTGCTCGTCCAGAGAGCCCTCCTCAAACGATTTAACATAATGTTCTATCATTTTCGCCTCATTTTCGTTTGCTGCATATTTTTTAGCTTGCAGCAAATTTGCGTTGACACGTTGCAGCAATGGTTGATAATCTCCTCGGGTAACGCGGAAATTATGACCCTTAAACTCCTCCAGCGGCAAGGTAATACCATCCTTGCTGGAATCGGCAACCGATCCTAGTTTAATGTCGTACACGGTTTTACCGCCTTCAATTAGCTTGAACGTTCGACACATATAGGGCTCAATTCGCTTCGATGTCAGCCATGCATTGACTATATCCGAATCCTCTTTAGTGCAATTGTCTGACCAATACGTGGTTACACCATTTGGCGCAAACCCAAGAATCTCATTACGTGACTCCAATGCATATATAAGATTCTTAACCTTTTCATAGATCTTGGACACACGCGGCTCACTTGTAAACGCAGTCGAAGACCGGACAATTGCCTCAAACTTTTCTGCCGTTAGATTAGGCACGATTTTGCTGTCACCCATGCCCTTGTAGTTGCCAGCATTGCCGAATACTCCACATGTGTACACAAGGAATGCCTGCAAATTTGTAGAATAATACAATATTTAATATATATATATATATATAATAGGTTATACATATTCAAATATATAGAGAACAAAAATCTTTTGATTACTTCTTTGTTTCTTAAGTATATATGCGCAATGACATTTTTATTATATAGATAAATTGCGTGCTAAAATTGTCCAATTAGAGATATCTGGGATACACCCTGTATAATTCATTTCCCGATTATGGGATGACAAATTTATACAAATTAAATATACCCCTTTAAATATATGACCAGATAAACAATAACTATAAAAAAGGCTATCCTCCAACTTATTCTGACCGTTTGATCTTGATATTTTTGAGCAATTTCTAAGCCTTTCTAAATAATAAATACTTATCAAAATGAACACTCTAGACGGACTCTAGGATATAAGTGTTGATGAAATATTAAACATATATCTTTTATCTACTCAAATTTATAATACTCTTTTAACACTTACTTAAATACGCTTCATCTTTTAATATATATACATAGATAATTGGCTTATCTCTGGTACTCACAGTGAAATCGTCTTCGGTGGCGCCAGCGCTTAATGCCTTGACTTTCAGTTCGGCTGGTTTCTCGGCTGTAAAGATCCGATGAAGCAGCGAAAAGATAAGTGGACCCTCTGGGCTGGATTGTATGAGAGCGATGAGTCCGCCATCCCACGAAGCCTTGCTAAAATAATGGGCATACAGCTTCTCCTTGTCCGTTAAATTTTGAAATGCGTTCTTACAGTCCAAATCGGCAATGGGCTGCGTATTTGGCAGTACGAAATGGGAAGATTTGCTGGCCATTTTAACGCTCGGCAGTGGTAGGCTTTGACTGGAGCTGCAACAAAAACAAAAAGAATTCAGACAACAAAGCAATAATAATATAAAATACGGAATACCTGTAATTATAAACGCTGCTAAATGCAGTTGTTGTTTTGAGTTGACTGAAATTTAGAAGGCGCGATTTGCCCTGATTTTGGAGCCGAAATTGCGGCGAAACAGCGAAACTTCTGACCGAATTCAAACGAAGCTGCCAAAGCTTTTCCAGTTGACGGAACCTATGAATTTTCTGAACTAGCAACATGACTGAGAATTTTTACAACTTATTATACAACTGTTAAATGTAAAATGCTTTAATTCCGATTTAAAACGTGAAATGCGATTTCGTGATACAACAACGTGGAAAAGCTGCATAACCCAGCTGACATATACGTATGTGTGCATCTGTATGTAGCTGTGAACATATGTATGTATGTTTGTATGCTTGATGAAGCCAACAGGCTTTGGTATTTTTCGATTTTTAAGCATTAAAATAATATTTTATTAAATATGTTAAGTGAGCACGGAACAGCCGACAAACCGAGGTTAATAATTAGCATTAAATTAAATATAATTTGTACATAAATACCTTACGAATTATAAATGCAGTAACAAATTAAAAATGCCGACAAAGTGCAAGTTGTCACTAGAGATGACAACGCAATATTTTGATAGAGTTGCAAAAAACAATCGCCGATATTTTTCGGTATTAATTAATAATTTATTATTATTCAACAACATAATCTATGCACATATACTAAAAACAATAATTTATCTACTAAAAAATTTTATTTAAAAAAAAAATATGAAATTTTTTTGTCGCGTACAAGTTTAATTTTATTGGACTCAAAGCAATGCCTTGACAAAGCTTTAATATATTTACTATTTAATTTATTTTAATTTTAAAAATTTTCAAACTGTCTAAAAATTTCTAAAAAAAAAAATAAACTCCGTATGGTATTAAAAATTAGTATTCTACTTGGAAAATTCGTATTTTGCCGTTTGCGGTCACACTGACTGACACTTTTAAATTATGTACATTTGTTTAAATATTTTTAGAACAAAACGCTAAATTTTTATTTTGACGTGGCTTTAAAGGTATTATTCATCTTCTGTAGGAATTGTTATCGAAATAATAAACAATCCCACAACACACACCAACACAGATACAACACCCACCCACCCACACTGGTATCAGAATCATATGTTTCCTTATCACCTTCAGGTTTGACCTCAGTTGAATAGAAAAAATGGAACTAACTGGTTGGGTTAAGACCTACGACTGGGGCAAAACGGGAATTTTTTCCGCTGTTGCCCAACTGGCAATGGCCAATGATCCTGATTTTGTGCTGAATGAGGAGGAGTCTTATGCTGAAATGTGGATGGGCACCCATTTCTGTGGCGTTTCTATAGTCAAGGCAACTGGTGAAACTCTGGACCGTGTCTTGCAGAAAGATCTACCGTATTTGTTCAAGGTGTTAAGCATAAGGAAGGCCCTCAGCATTCAAGTGCATCCCAATAAATGCGAGGCGGAGCGTTTGCATAGGGAGCGTCCACATATTTATAAGGATGATAATCATAAGCCAGAGCTAAGCATAGCTTTAACACCCTTTTTGGCTTTGGTTGGATTTCAACCGGTCGAGGATATTATAGATAATATTGACGAGTTTCAGCCGCTGTCGAAACTAATTGGCAAGGATGCTGTTGATGAACTGCATAAAGTACGCAATGCCGAGGGCCTAAAGCAGTGTTTTGAAATCTTGATGAAGTCGGAGGAACAGGATGTGGCCAAGTGTATCGAAGAGATAGCCAAAAACTATAAAGCTGGTAAGCCGCTGGTCCTGAACCGGATCTCATATCACAGATTAATCATTTAATTTTTCAGAGCTGAAGCGTAATGAATTGCTGGACATATTCAATACAATCAACAACGATTTCCCCGATGATGTGGGCACATTATCTTTATTCTTTTTGAATCTAGTGCGATTGCAGCCTGGCCAGGCTATCTATCTGGGCGCCAATGAGATTCACGCCTATTTGGATGGTGAATGTGTGGAATGCATGGCCTGTTCTGATAATGTAATACGAGCAGGACTAACACCAAAGTACAAGGATGTGGAACAGTTGATTTCATCTGTAATATTCGAGGGAGCAGGCGCACACTCGAAGCTATTTATGCCATACCGCATCGATGATACAGTGCAGGTGTTTGTGCCACCTGTTGATGACTTTGCCGTGATGCATGTGGCCATAAAGCACAATGTAGATAATTACAAACTCCAGATACAGCCATTTGGTTCCATACTCCTGACACTAACAGGTGTTCGCACTCTCAAATTGAACACCAGCGAGGGACCTAAGGAAATTGCTCTTAGCCGGGGCAGCATCGTCTACATTCCTGTTGAGGCAGCACCGGAAATAGAATTTCTTCAAGCTGAAGATTGCGGTGAAGACTTCACAGCTTATATAGCGACAAACAATTACTTTAGAAAAGCCTGATGCTTATTTGCTATGTGAAATTTCTAAAATAAAACAAGTTTTTATGGTGTCGAATTAATTTCATTTTAAATATTTGCAATTTATAACAGCTAGAATAGAAACTAAAGTGGCAACATTTACCATTTTAAGCAGGTTCATAAAACTAATCAATATATAATATATAATTAGATAATATACAATAAACATACATACATATAAATCAATAATATTTTGTGTACAAACATTTTGGGTTTATTGCAAACAAACATTTACTTAAACTAATGAAAAACTGGGTTTCTACAGCTAAGGTCCGACGCAAATTATTTGCGCACGAATTGTAGAAAATTTGCGTGTAGAACCTTAGCTAAATTGGTTGAATACATATTTATATATATATTATACTATATAGAAGGGGGAGTATATGTTTATAAATATTTTGTATATAGTATTAACAAACGCGCGCGTACACAAAGAATGCACATAAATAAGCTACGAATATGACACTACTCCTTAAATATTTAATTGTGCTCGTTCTGGCCAACCTTTCGTCCCTTCACTCGTTTCTCTGCCTGCTTCTTCTTCTTATAAATGCCTCACCTTGGGTTGGGGTTATACAAGTTGTAAATATTTGATCATAAGGACTAAATACAAATACAAAGTTTGCTTAGTTTGCTTAGTTTCTCATAAAGGTCGCAAAATGCCTCAAAAAAGTTTGTACCAAAAACGTTGAGTACATATAGACGAAAAATCTCATTATAAAATTGTTTTTTTTTTTCAGCTCGCGTGTAAACATAGTTAGACAATAGGTATACGAGTAGACATACATATATAAATATATATATTGATGGGTTAGTTGCATTAGTCGTTATCTTTGCTTTAGGAGTATGTGTGTATATATAGTATAAAAGTTTTGATATCTGTAGTATTTTTGTGCCCACAACAATGGTTCCCTGTTTTGTTGTTGTTCTTGACGAATGGTGAAAGTTAAAGTGAGCTAATAAAAACTTGTTTTCAGAGGAGTCTGTAGATGGGGGCTAAACTTGAGGGGAAAACTTGTGATTAAGTTTATCGTTATCGTTAGAGAATTTTTGAGTTTTAAGATTTGATATTTAGCTCTTGAGCAAATTATTTGCGCGCTTATTGACACCATCCATTCGTACATTGTTGGCATCGCCTTTGGCATTGATGCGATCCACCTGTTTGTTTTGATTCTCCAACTCAGAACCCATGTCCAAAGCCATATTCTTTAAATTGCCCAGCATAGAGTTGACTTGTCCCAGATTCTCATCCATTTCATCCTCACGTGCATCGTTCGTAATGCGTGCTATATAACCAGACTGTGGCGGAGCACCCATACCGCCGCGTTCACGTTCATCGATAACACGCTGTGGCTGACTGGCTACCACTTTGCCATCATCGTTCGCCTTCCAGGCGCTATCCCCGTCATCCTTGATGTTCACCTTTTTCCAGGGCAGCACACAGATGCCGCAGCATTTCTCCATACCGCTGAGATTCTTCTCCGCTTCTCGCATATCGGCATTAATCCGATCCATACCCTCCTCAATGCGATCCAATTGCTCACCCTGATCATCCAAGGCTACTAGAGTGCGAATGCCCGCCTCCTTGGATTCATCCATCAAGCTGAGCATGCGACGTGTGCTCTCCAGCGACTCATCGGCAACTTGAGCCGATTTAAGCTGCAATTCCTGCAGCTCCGTTCGAGGCTCATTATCCACAGTGGCTGCCATGACGTGATTTATTGCACTGATGTGATTTTCTTCTTTTTTTCTTTAGCAAGTAGTTGTGATTTTTTTGCACTCTGTGTGAGTCACTGAATCACTGCTGACGCCACTAATCTGTCGGTCTGTCTGTCTGTCAGCAGATGATATTTATCGTTATTTGAAGCTCGTTTATTTGCAATAGCAGGAACTTGAATGAGATATTCAGTAATTGAAAATTTTATTAATAATTTGTACTACAATTTTGGCAAGTTTTTCTTTTTATGCAAGTACAAACCAATTGTGTATATACAATAATTATCGAAATTTATATATATACACCACATTCGATATTTATTCGATACGCCGATAAACTAGGACTGCTCAGTGTGAGAAAACGCTTCCATATAGCAAGCATTTACAACAACCGGAAGCAAAACTAGTCAAATAAATTTATTCATACGTCTAGCATTTACCTAATATAAAGCAACAAAATAATTTAAATTATACTAAAAAATATATAAAAGAAATTTGCGTTTTTACACACTGCGAAGCCGCAATTAATTGAGAACGACGCTCTTACAGTGTTGAATAACACATTTGAAATCTTAACGCTTAGTTGTTGGTACAGCCAGAGACAGGCGACGCGATCATTTTCTGCGCTCATTTTCGAATTGACTAAATAATAATTTTGACGATTTCTTATTGTATTTAATTCGAAAGAATTAAATTAATTAGTGTTTAATTAGTAACTGAAATCGATACAATTATGGATAATTCACGTCGCTCTGTCGCGCCCAGCGAGGACAGCATCAGCATGTACTTATCCTTTGACACCGACGCCGATGCCGATGACACGCTCGCCAGCAAATGGCAATCGATAATGGCCAGTCAAACCAGTCAGTATCTGGAAATGCAGAGCCTGGATATGGAAGTGGGACGCCCGAAACTTGACAAAACACTGGAAGAGATGCAGCAGCAGAAACCTTCGAATCAGGATTCCAAATCAGTGCTGGCTGCACTGATCAATAAGGAGAATACTAACAGAGATCATGCATCACCCTTACGTCCATTTGACAAGAGCATTTTGAATTTACACAATGCTCTCTGCTCGACACCCACTAAAAATATGAGCCTAGTAGATGGCCAAAATCTTAAAAGTTTTGATGACAAGGAAAATACACAACCAGATGCAGAGCTCCAGAATTCTACATTGTCTTCAACTATTGATGCCACTGCGTCCACGGTGAAGACCAATACCATGTTAACTGAAGCCAATGCTACACTTGATGAACTCTCTGTTCAAGAGAACAACAATAAGACTAATGTTTATCCCTTAAATGCTGATGTTCTCTTGGAAAATATAACCGAAGGTAAATCCTATTTTTTTTATAAACCCTGTGGTTAACAGTGCTATCATTTTTTTATGGCATCAAATTTTATCCGAACTCATAGGGTATATGTATATGTATTATATTTTGAACCAGAATGTTATAATCAAGGGAATAACTCTAGTAGATGGTCCCGAAACATTCAATGAATACTTATACATATATTTTTTATATTTCCGTCTGTCTGTTTCACTCAATTCTTGAGGTACAATAAAAATTATATGTTTAAAAATGGTGCATTATGTGGAAACTATACTTTGCGTTGTGATTTTTTCTATAACTCTATACTTACATAGTTACAATATAAGAGAATTTGCGTAGAGCTACTAGTAAAAGTACTTTGGTTTATGGTATATTATAATATGGATAATGATTGTAAATAAATATTTTTCAGTATCGAATGAGGAGCCATCAATAACAGTGCCCTCACCAGTAGCTGTAGCTTCAGAAGAGCAGAAGAAGACCGAGAGGGAAACGGTTAAAGAAATGGTAAACGAAGTGTCGGAATTAATTTCTAAGGTTCTGAAGCTGACAGACGGCTCATCGAAGCAAGCGAACCAACCGAAGCTTACCCAGGTATTGCCAACGGTTGCATTGCCACGTCCACGACGCTCGTATTTGCCCACGGTCAACCACAATGGGGTGACCAAGCAGCGCATGTCTATTGTTGTGAAGACCACATTGAATAGTCCAGCACGGAAATTGTCAACAGCGACTTCGATTGCACGCCGCAGCTGTATACCCTCAGCCAAGCCGCTTCCTTTGAGTGGATATCGCAAATCCATTTTACCCGTCTCCGCTAATTTTGCCCATAAGTCAGCAGCTGCTGGATCCGTGGCAACTGCACCAAGAGCAACATTATCGGCTGTGCAAGCCAAACCGAAAATAGTTCCCGATTTGAAGTTTAATTGCAATTTGTGCAGTGCCGCCTTTCGTGCAAAGAATCATCTGGACTCACATATGCGCACCCATAATAATGTCATTAATATAAAAAATTTCAAAGATTTTTGTTGCAAGTTCTGTGACAAGAAATTTGCACTGGAACGGGCACTGCACATACATTTAATGCAGAATTGTGACAAAATACCACCTGGGGAGAAGCGCAAGCTTCAATTCACGGAGCTCAATCATGTGAAAAAGGCCCAGCTACCGAAAATTGTTGGCACCTCAGCAGGTTTTAATCTTAAGCCCCGTGAGAGCGTATTGCCTGCCAGAGAAGAAACAGCAATAGGTAAGTTTTAGCCGAGATCTTATGAAAATTTCATACTAACAACTTATAATTTTGTAGACCACAGTGAAGATCCAGTTGGAACAATGGAAATGGCGCCACCATCGGTGAAGAAGGTGGCCAAAAGAGTCGCCCACGCCGGTGTCTATCGTACACCTACCAAAACGGTACCTTGCCACATTTGCAAGCTGTCATTTAAGAGCATAATTGCATATACCAATCACTGCCTCACGATGCATTCAACTAACCAGAAGCAAAAAACAACTAATGCACCGAGTGCTCAAGATTAAATCAAATACATTAGTTTAAGTTGTCTTGCATTTAATAAAATTTATATATCCAGTTCAAAATCAAATATACGATTCGACTGCCAATTGTGCCATTGTTCATTTTGATTTCTTCTCAGGCGGCGGTTTCATATCAATGCTTTCCGTTGCTATATCTAATGGGCCTATTGCATGATTTTCTGTTAAAGCAGCACCCTCCGGACCAGCTGCAATTTGCAATTGTCCAGGCTGCAAGTTCTGTAACATTGGAGGTATGGGCGGTGGGAATTTACGAAGTAGCTCGGCCAACAACATATCAACTCGCTGCTTTTGAAACAGCGTTCCACTGTTGTCATCCTTCGCAGCATTTGTATCTTTCTTATCCAACTTTGACTTATCAGACACTGCAGTTAATGAACATATTTTTAGAATTTCATTTAATTTAATCTCTAATCTACTTACAAACTTTGTTGGAAGAAAAATCCCAAGTATAACCTTTGTTTGGGTGATAGCGCGCATAGCTGCTAGCTTCCTCGAATGCAGATTGTAGATTTACTACAGTATTGAGCTATAAATAAAAAAAGTTGTATAAAAGTATGTCATCTAAAGGATTAGGTTTATGCTTACAATTCGAGCATTTATCACATTAGCCAGATCAGGTGCTTTGTACACTGTTCCTCCAATTATATAGTAATCGGCTATGGGAGTCGCCTCTGAAGGATTATGTCGATGCTGTTTTCGTATGACATACAGAATCGGTTCGGCAACATGAAGTAGTATATATTCCAGTCCAAGCATGTTACTAGAAAATACAGAGATAATTGCAAAAGGCTCTTAAGGTAAACATTTTTTGAGTTCATACTGTAAATTGCCAACGCCCAGGCGCTGCATCCGTATGGTCTCATTGTTGCACATATGATCATAGAAAGGATTGCTCTTGCGGCAAAAGTAATCCATAACGGTCTGTGGACTGAGAGTGGCCATCATCTGAGTATCGTGCCATGAGAGACGTAGATGATTCTCTGGTGGCTGTGCCATTTGTCGATTAGCCATGGCCCTGACGCTGCTGTTGCTGCACGTGAATCCACTTGGTTAGAGAAGAGGTGTGAAAGGAAACCTAGCGTCGACAGGCAACAATTTCTGATCAATCAGTGGGTCAGTGTCAATGGCTGGCCGCTAATTTCTAATTGCATGCGACTGCTTTGCGTTTGTGTTTCCTCTTTCTCAATTTGTTTTGTTTACAAATTATTTATAGACTGCACGCTGCCAAGTTATATATTGTTGCACTTTGTCGATATGTCTTTTATTTGATTTATTTGTTGTGTAATAATTATTTCAGTGTTGCGAACAGGAAAATTCAATTGCTGTTCCAAACAATTCAAGCGACCAAACACAGTGCGGTTTCTACTGTAAGTGTGCTGTTAAACTCTTGATTTTACTGAATGTGTAAGCGATTGGCATGCAAGAACTGCAGAGTAGTTGCCTTTTTTGTTATTGTTATACTTTTGTTTATAAATTTCGATATATTTCGAAATGTTCGATAAATGTGTGGTGGCAAACCGATAAATATGAAGTATGCGATATATGTTTTTATTGCTGGCACAGTGTTGGCTATTTGGCAGAGCGATCGATTTATCAAGCAAGGTGGCAACCACACAGCCGCGCTCCACACATATGAAAATATTAAACAAAAAATGTTTAAAAATAAAACAAAAACGTAACGGCTGCGTTTCAAATATAAATACACATAGATGAATATATTTTAAATAAAAGAACTGCCAGCACTACATATCAAGCGTGCAGATTCGTTTGTACAAGTTCAACGAAGCGTGCGTCGTCACAACTACAACCACAACAATAACAATAGAAATAACAAAAACAAAACAAAAAAAAAAAAATTATCATTAACATCAATTTGTATATTAAACACACAAAATTTTCGGCTCGGCCCGCGGCGGAACTTGGCCCATTTTGTTTTTGTTATTGTTTGGATCGCCAGTATTGGGAACTATATCAGTTCGCTTTGCACACTTCGTCGTGGCGGTCGTGAGGAAATACAACAACAGCGAAAAGAGCAACGAGGGCTCGCTATGGTAAACCCAACAGCATAACCACTACAGCAAAAAAAAAATCAATATTTATTTATTACGCATTGTTTATATTCTTATGTATAAAGTATGCAAGTGTGGGTGCACATATATATTTTATTTATATAAATTTAATTGAATTTATTGCATCTGTATTATGTGTCTCATCGCATTCACAACCAAAAGTTATTCCCATATTTGTTGGCCAGTCAAGGTCGTAGAACTGTCGTTCGTTCGTTTAGTAAAAATGTTCTGTTTTTTTATAATGCCTCACCTTGATATTCACGGACAAGCATATATTCGCATATGTGTATATATGTATATGTATATGTATATGTATCACACGTGTATGTATTATCTAAAACTTAACGCCTACACAGTCCAACAGAATCGGGCACTAAAACTATGTGCTCGTATTTTATTCTTTCATAATTTATTTATTTACTTAATAGTTTTTTCTATATATTTTTTCTATTTAAATGTAAGCTAACTTTTTGGCAGAATATGGACTTTAAATCTCTTAACTTAATTTACATAAATCCCTAGCAATTATAGCTTCGAAGGATTGTTGAAGGATTCATGAGTAAATTTGAATTCCAATTTCGGAAAGAGTTTGCTTTTCGATTTGAAAATCTTTTTTTTTTTTTTTGCAATAAATTTAAGCTTTAATTTGAATCCGAAACACTTCTGCTCAGCTTTAAACTTCAATCGAAGCTTTGATTTAAAAAAGTGTGTTTTATTACTCTGTTCGTAATGTTCGTTTTATGTCCGCTGTGTCATTAATTCTTCCTGTGTAAATAAATCACAAAATTGTCTCTAACTTCCAAACAAAACAAAACAAAACGAAACGAATAGAATCTATTTTATTCTCTTTTAGATATTGAGATACTTTTGTAGCCTGATGCTGCTGCCACAACGACAGTCGGCCCAGTTAGTTTGTCAGTTAAAGCGATATGCGCTATATTAAACCGGAGCCGTACTATGAGGTAGCTGGATTAATCGCACATAGGCAAACGAATTTGAATTAACAATTGAGTATAGTTTTTGCAATATTTGTAATATATTTTGTTTTCAAAATTTTACAGGGGCTTCCACCGTTCAATGTTACTGGCAGTCCATTCAATGTCGTTCCTATACACAACTTTCCGGAGCTAATGAAGGATACATGCGCGCTCATTAACTCTGAATGGCCGCGCTCCGAAACTGCACGCATGCGCTCACTGGAGGCTTCTTGTGATACGCTACCCTGTAGTCTGGTCCTAACTACGGATGCTATGTGCCATGTGATAGCACATCTAAAGCTCAGCCCTATTACGTCCAAAAAGAAGGCTTGCTTTGTGGAGTCCGTTGTTGTGGACAAGAGATATCGCGGTCAGGGCTTTGGAAAGCTAATCATGAAATTTGCCGAGGACTATTGCCGAGTGGTGCTCGACTTAAATACCATTTATTTATCGACCATCGATCAGGATGGTTTCTATGAACGCATTGGTTACGAGTATTGTGCACCCATTTCTATGTATGGACCACGCCACTGCGAGCTGCCTAGTTTACAAAATCTTAATAAGAAATACATGAAGAAGGTCTTATAGGCATCAGCACCTGTAGTAGTTGTAGTGTTGGCATAAAAGAAAAGAACAGAAAACGCTGCGAACGCTTCGAGCCTGCCAGTTAAACTAGTCATATTTATGCAAGCGCTCATGGGTTATAAGCCCATAAAAATCCATCTAGTACTGCCTAAACTGGGCTAAAATGTGATTAAATGAATTATTATCTTGTGAGCGTTTGCTTTTAATTCCATTACGATTACACGGTAACACAACATTCATCATATTACGCTCGTGTTGATTTTTAAATATTACTTTCCGCATGTATTTTTTGTTACCTTTTCTTAGAAAGCACGTGTAACAACGGCAGGTGTAAAATAATTAATATATTGCTCATAATATATTCATATTAATTTAATTTAATTATTATATTGTTAAATT
Source organism: Drosophila repletoides (assembly GCA_018150835.1). Taxonomy (NCBI): domain Eukaryota; kingdom Metazoa; phylum Arthropoda; class Insecta; order Diptera; family Drosophilidae; genus Drosophila; species Drosophila repletoides. The sequence goes on from JAECWQ010000100.1 coordinate 7,995,299, forward strand.
TAATATTATGATTTATTGTGGTTTTGCTCGTATGCTTACTAGACAATATCTACCTACATACATATGATAGCTCAATTATCTTCCAAATAATACGTAGCATAGATATACATATCGAGATCAGAACGTAGCATTAAGCAACAATCGAAAAGGCAATAAATTATATTAAAGATGTAGTTATTTAATTCAAATTCAACTCTTTTTCTTGCATTTGCACACCCCGATAATTAATCTATCAAAACAGAGCGGAAACACAGTGCCTGCAATCTGTCTTGAAAAATCTATGACAAGTTCAAGTTCATGGTGCTACGACAAGCCAAAAATTGATGTGTGCCCGGTAATTTTATTTTTATTACAGCTCTGCATCTCTGACACTGGCGCTGGCGCTGACGCTGACGCGGACGCGGACGATGGGGCGGTGACTTCATAGAGGCAGCCCAGCGAGCGACACAGCGACAGAAAAGTTTTTCTTTCTACCAAAAATAAACCAGAAACAGGCATAAAACGTTGAGGTATTTTTGTTTTTTTTCGTCTGGGTATTTTTGTTTATCAAATACTAAATGAATATGCGTATATGCATTTGTGTGTGTACAGTGTATACTCCTTATAGCGAACTAACTTTGAAGAATATTTCTTTTCTTATCCAAACATAATTTTAACTACATTTAAAAAGATAATTTTGCCCTATGTTCGACTGTAGTTTCTGTAATCTTAACTTTTATATCCCTTCGGGGGTACTATATCTCATCATATATCATATTATTGGAACAATTGGTAAAAATAGACTTAATGCCAATTTTTAAATGGCTTCGGTGCATCGATTCCTTACTAAACGTACAGTACGAAAATAGAGTTTTCTTTAATAAGCTATCAGCTATATCTAAGATGGACTGTACCGAAGTACTTAGAATTTGCACTCATTTTTGATCCCTCTCAGCTGTTGATGCACAATGCTCAATTCTCAATGAATTTGTTGGCATTGAGCGCTAAACCGGAAGCTGCAAATCAACGGCAGGCTACTCATAGTTTTTGTTCTTTTACATTTTTCTGTACAATTTGTTCAGGTGCACATTTTCGAAATACCTGAATGACGTCTAAGGCGACAGCTGCTAATAGCCTGAAATTTCAGGTGTCTGACCGAACATGGCCGATTGCGGATTGCCAACTGATAATGCACGTAATTTCAATTAAAATTTATTTATTCTTTTTCTTTTTTCGTAATAAAATGGAAAGTTTATAGTGCGCAGTTGTGCACTATGTATATATAAAGATATATGTACTTTTGGGTAGTTTAACTATAAAAGGCTTCAATATCAATAAGATTTGTACGTTTCAAAATAACAATTTATATGCGAAGTAGAGAACTTATGATGCCATTTTTCATATCGCCCATTAAGCGCTTTTGGCAATGCCACAAACTTTGCCGTAATGCTCGGGCTGATCTAAACTATCGACAATAAATTTGCCCAAGTCGTCTTTGGACACCATGCGTCCAGGTGCTTCATCATGTGACACCGTAAATCCACTGGCCGGCTCATCGGCTATATGAGGCGGTAGAATTGCAATATAGTCCAAGCCGGAGGCTTTTGTCAAATCCAGCATACGTTTATGTTCCTCATTTAGTTTATGGAAGACAGCGGGCACCTCCTTGAGGGGACGCAACAGAAACGAAGACATTACGATAGAAAATTTAGATAGTTTAGCTTCCTTCATGGCCTTGATAACATTTTCGGTGCCCCGCGATAGTTCAGTAGTAGCCTCCAGTTTATTTCTAGTGCCGAGTATAACGCAAACGCCATCGACTCCTCCATCATCCTCGATCAAACGTTTAACGTCTTCATATTTGGTAGCATCACCCTGAACCAAATTAACTTTGCTTTTGAAACGCTCGGGAACAGTGGGTTCCGTGCGGTAAAGTAAACGAACCTTCAGACCTACAGAACAAATTGAAATTTAATTTAGTTTGCAAGTGCTTGACCTGAAAGTACTCTGTAAACATGTGCAGTATGCAAAATACCCTGGCCGCTGCGATACACTAAAAACATTTTTTAGCTCTATCTATAAATGCGATTTACTGAAAATCAAAAAGTTTCCTTTTCGTTCTAAAACTTATTCGAATATCTTCATTCAGACTGAGTTTCAAATTTATAAAAATAATATGATACAATTTCAATCATTTTCAATATATTTGAAGAATATTGAAGGATCTCATTGAAATCTCTCCCAACCAATCAAAATTTCGGTGTCGCAGGATTGTAAGCGAATTTACTTAAAATAACCTGAAGAGGGTTTCTTTATATATCCGATTCGCCTTCACAAATTTACATATCAAATTTATGTTTTCTTTCTGGAATAGTTCCTGAATTCGTATGGAACTGTCAGACTGACTTGGCTAATAAAGAGGTTCATAGTTATATATCTAAAAAGCTAATATACCCCTTAGATGAGTACAGGGTATAAGAAAGGTCAAAGGCCTCTGTTCAACTTACCCTTCTCCAAGGCGTAATCCACCACAGATTGCCCGGTCATACCGGTTCCGCCAATAACTGCAATCCGTTGCATAATGCTCTTATTTGCGCTGCAATTGAAATAGAAATTGAATTTAAAATAAACTCCAAGTCGAAAGTCAGAAAAACGGAATGCAAAATATGCAATATCATTAATACCAGCTCTAAACTTATCACACTCGAATCCAAATCAACAATGATTTTCGTTTGTGTAGCGTCGCCGACTGCGCTCCTCACCTGAGTCGTCCAGCTGATTATCACTCAATCCCATACACACTCACAGCCACACACTGATGCGTGTGTGCAGTGTTCGTTAGCGCCGTAAGCTTTAGAAACTATAAATATTTATCAAGAAGATAAGTTATCAAAGTGCCCCGCACACTCACTCATTTATTTATGTACAAATTTCACAGGCTATTAATGTAATTGTCATGTACAGATTTCTAAGTATTAATCGTAATTAGGTGTATATGGAATTTCTGTTGTATTAAAATTAAGTATATAAACTGTGTACAATGCATATTAACAGCTGTAATTGCATTTTTAACAGGTTTGACCTTGAAATGGTTAAACTATTTTCTAGTACTATTTGAATTTCGATTGTTGGAAACAAAATAATCGAAATACGGTCACACTGCTGCCAGACCGTGGCGTTGCCCAATCAAACGTATATTACAAAAGATGTGCGCGCTATTTTTTTGGGCACTATGCCAGTGATTCTTCCGTATTTGCTGCGGAATAGGGATTATCAGCGGGATTTTTGACTCGTCTTAGCGTAATGCCCAATTTTAATTCGCTCAGGAAATCCGTTGTAGCTGGCTTTTTTTCGGCTCGTGGCTTAACCCCACTAATTGTGGCTGCTTTTTTATCCACTTTCTGTAATTAAAAGTAAATAATGAAAGTTCGCAGTGGATGACGGTAAGTGAATTATTTACTTACCTTTAAGTTTACACCTTGACGTATGCTTTCGAGGAAGGCATCACGATTATCAGCTGGCGGAGCTGCTGCCCTTTTTGGTTGATCAGACTTTTTAAGCAGAGCAGCTCCATCTAGCGGCGGAGGTGGAGGCATTGGTGGGCCCATTCCTGTGGCAGGTGGTGGTGGCGGTGGTGGTGGTGCTGCACCTCCACCTGGAGCTGCCATAACTGGCGGCGGTGGAGGCGGTGGCGGTGGTACGCCCGCAGCTAGACTCTTTGGTTTCGACTGCACCTGCACAGGTGCAATTCGAGGCTGTGCAGGTGCTGCTGCCTTAATTGGAGCAGGAGGTGGTGGCTGTTTAACCGTCGCATATTGTACCGAATTTACTGTTGAACTAGGCACTATTGTGGGCTTTGGTGGCGCCGGTGGTGCCACACGCATTGTTCCCGTCTTGCGTTGTGTCTGTGGTGCAATTGTCGCATATGTTTCATTTGGAGTCTTTGGCTTAGCGGGACGCACTTCTATCGCCGCTGGATAAGCATGTGTATTGGCCGCCATAACAGCTGAAGGCGGAGGCGGTACTTTTGGTCTGTTGTTAATTGGCTGCTGTGCCTGCTGCACTTGGACCGGCACTACACTTCCGACCTCCTGAGCTCTCTGGGACGACGGCATATCCAGATCGCTTATATCCACAAAACGTGACGTAACCGTGGCATAATTGGAATAGCCGCTTGCAGCAGCAGGCGCCTGCCTCGGTGCTGGAGGCGGTGAGGGCGGAGGTGTTATCTGACTATAAGTGGATATTGTGGCATATACAAGCTTTGGCGGCTTATTCTGCTTCTGTTGTTGCATGTCCTGCTTAGTGGGCTGTCAGATGGTAGAGAATTGTAGATATGCAAGTTATAGCAGGTAATGGTGCTCTGGATGACAGTGCTCGACTAAGAAATACTCTATACACAATGTGACTGCAATCTTCCCTATAATTTATGTGCCCTTAACTCTTAGAGTATTTCAGATTGATACGGAAACAGACAGACGGACACGTCTAGGTCGAGTCGTATGTTGATTGTAAACAAGATCTGATATGTCTTTTATAACATAAAACTAATTTGGTACACTTTCTCAATAGGTATACATACCATCCAAGTGAAGTTGGAATGTACAATCTTTTTGATGACCTCATCGCGCCGTATGCCAGCAATGTCGTTCTCTGTTATGCCATGTTCCATCATATATTTTTTGAGAACATTATCATTAGCACCCGCAGTCAAATCGAAGGCATTGCGCGTACGATCCCGTGTAACATCGCCGGAAACATGCTGGAAATTGATGGGTCCACTTATTTCGTACTTGGAACCCTTGTTGCTGACCACTACGTTGGTTGCAAAGCTCGGACCCGGCACGGCTGGCGGTGCGCCTCCGCCAAAGCTACTCAAACTGTTGGACGAGGAAGACTGGCTCATTGTGCGGCTGGTGCCGTCTCCAAATAAATGACGTTCACTACCTGGCGAGGCTCTAATTGAGGGTGGAGGCAGTACGGCTGGCGGTGGCTGGGCAAAAACGTCGCTGTTAACCTGCATGCAGGGTGGCTACAAGAGATAGGAAACAGGAAAGATATGGGATAGCTGCGATTTAAGCTGCGACTGCGAAATGTTAACTGCTACGGGGTAGTGAATGAGTAAGCGTATGAATGAATTGTGCTGCTATTGACGGTTCAATTGGTTCAATTACCACCCAGTAACCAGGTTTTTTATTGCTTCTAATTATGTCATAAACATAAGCGCGTCTCTGCATCGCCGGCATACTCTCAACATCATCGTTCAGGTGGGCCTTACGCATATATAACTGCAGCATTTCATCCGTGCCCCGGCCCCGCACATCGAACGTCTTGCGGAAATCAATGGCCTTGCCCTCCAGCTGTCTAAACTCCACAGGCTCGGAGATGTAACGGTATGCCACACTATCCATATCCATTCTGATCTGATACACCCTGAAAAGCGATACGTGAGCCTACTAGTATTAAAGAGCTGAGCTACTGCGAGTTTGAGTACTCTCAAAGTACGTAGAGCTATGTATGGCATGGAATGGCATGGCATAGCATACGTATCCGTCTGTATACACGCTGGCGCATTATCTTATACCAATTTAGCGATAAGAAGCGTTCGCGCAACTTGTATTTTTATCAATTTACGGATTTCTATTGTTGAATGCTGGTGAATCATAGCGGAGTCAAAGACAAAGACGTGCATAGCCGGAGAGAGAGCAAAGCAAGCCACCCAATAAACACATCATTTACCGTCAAGACAAGAGATTCCTGTAGAGACGAGCCAATTCTACAGCTTCAGAAACCACTTTAATTTCTTTCAGTGGATGCAGTATTCCGTTATACTATAATATATATTATATTCCGTGCCGTCCAGTCCGAGCTAAAGTAACGCACTGATTAACGGAGGTGGTATGTCACTGCGTTTACTCATTTCGCGAAGCCTGTTATCTAAAAGCACAGACACTGATAACCGGGGGGCTAGTAAGTAATCACCCTCACCTGGACTGGTGTTTAGATTCGACAGTTTGAGCCTAAAAGAAAATATAAACAATTCACCTAAACTATGTGGGCGTAAAATTCTATATATGTGTGTTTTATACCTTTTCAGCTATTTGGGTAGTCGGAAATACATTCTGGATTTGATTGCGCCTCCATTTCAAAGTGACAACCCATATTTCTGATATGACTAAGTGGAAATAACTAAATACATTTTTATATTCTTTATATATAAATATTAGTCCATATTTTTACTCGAAGCTAACAAGAGTTGGCTGAACCCAGCCAAATAGCCCGATTTACCTGGCCAACACGCTGCAAAATCTATCTAAAGAGCAAGGCTATCAGTCTATTATTAAGACTTCTCCATTCATCTGACACTTCAGACATAATTCCGGATGTTCCTGGCCCACTGCGGCAACTCAATGACCTGAGACTACCGCCATAATATAGCACCCTAATGGTTTATCTGTAAGTAGCTTTAATTGGTCTAGAGTTTACAAGGAGACCTTGGAAGTCTTCAATTTTTTTTCCGTTTCTTATAAATATATTTTATCTATAGTAATTTTTCTATATATATATTTTTTCTACATATATGAATAAAGAAACCTTATGAATAAACGTTTAAAAATATGCCTGAAATTTATTGCTTAAGATAATTATTGTAGCAGAATCACACGATAATTAGGCTAAAAGATTTATAATGTTTCGTACATTAAATTTACTCATCTAATAAAAATAATAATAATAATGATTGAAATATTTAAGCACTACAAAAAAAAAATTTGAAATTTGAAAATTTGCTACGTTGCTGAAGCCCAAAGTGTCAAAATGTTTCGTGTAAAGAAGCCTTTTTTTTCACTCTGACATAGTACCCTGTGCTCAAAAAAGTAAAATTAAAAATTGTCAGACTATTTACTTTCTCTCTATGAAAGAGATCTATTCCCAAAAAAAAAAGATTTTTGTTAATTTTCATTGAAATGGATTCAAGTTTGCACTTAAACAACGATGGTGAGTTCCTTGTTGCCGAATTCGAGTTCGATAGCGATTTGGTGGAGCGCAATGAGGACCTGCAGCACGGAGCCACAGTGCTGGTGTCTAATGAAGATGGTGGTATTGTTAACCACGAAGACTTGACCAAGTTCTTCGACCTGCCAAACGGCATTCAGATACTCACAGAAGACGCCGTTGAGCGCACATTGTCTGATCCGGCTCTGAAACAAATCCTGCAAGAAGCCGATGGCAATGTTGACTTTGATCCGGAGGCAGAACAAGAGAAATTACGCGAATTTCTAACGGGCGTCAACCATAAAGTAGTGCAGGAGAAAATTGTCGTGCCCAGTAAGTAAAACGCTTTTTCTAAACTGAGCTATTTATATTATTGTCTCTTCTATTTTCCATTCTCTTAGCCCAAGTAGTCGCGCAATCACATCCTATGTCAGCAGCGCCTGCCTATCGTGTCATCAAGTGTTCCAATTGCAGCGGTCTATTCGATACGCCCTCATTCCAGTCCCACAACTGTGAATTTGATGTTGACCAGAAGCCAATTGTAAATGATGTAAAAGTGGCACCGCCGCAGGAGAAAGTACTTGTGCAGTCCAAGAAACCAGCCAGCGAACGTATCCTTCTTGAGAATCAGATGCGCATACGACGTTATATGAAAGAGGAGCTTAAGTATGATCTGGACACGGGAGCCGATAATTTTAGTATTAGTAAAAAGATTTTGGAGAAGGGCCCGAATGAGTGTAGCATTTGTGAGCGCAAGTTTGTGCATGCCTCCGGCCTGGTGCGTCACATGGAGAAGCATGCGCTGGATCTAATACCCTCACAGACCACTATACAGCATGCAGCTCCAGTAGCTTTGGGTCTATTGGTCGTACTCAAATGCCAACTCTGTGGACGGCTATTCTATGATGTTAAATATGCGCTGGAACACGTCCATGTGCATTATAATCCCCAAAGTGACCTCTATGATGCTGACGAAGCATTTTATGATTCCATTGATGTGGATTTGAAGCAACAACTGGAACAGCTCTTGGCCGAGGGCGAGCAGCTTTTGTCAATCACTACACAACTAGAAAAGATGTCCATCAAGCAAGAGGATGCATATTTCATCAGCCTTATACTGGCCAATGTACTCCAGTGCGAGTTTTGCGATTTTATCTTTGCGGACGTCTCCTTTTTGTTAATACACTCGGCCACTCACGTGCCGGAGAGGCGCTTTGAATGCACCACCTGTGATCTACGCATGACCACAGCCAAGGAGGCCAGTATTCACTTTCAAACAGACTGTGTCTATATGCGCGAAGGGCTCAAGCAGCTGCAGGCCCAGCCGAGTCGCTACTTTGTGTGCAACGTATGCGAAGTGAAGTTCGCCAATGTGGAGCTGCTGCAAGAGCATCGGTGAGTTTGCCTCCTTCCTCCTACTACACTGTGCAAGTAATGAACCCAAAGTAGTCTTACGGATCGAATGAATAATGAACAGAACCACTTCGAGTAGGTAAGATTATTTAAACTTTTCAAAAATTGCTTCTTGCAGCTACAGCAGCTTTCACTACTTTCCACGGCTCAGCGAGAGCGGCAAGCGGATGCTGCTGCCATGTGAGTTCTGCTCCACGAACTTTGAGTATGCTCACGAGATTCAGCCGCATTACGAGGAGAAGCATCTAAATAAGAAAAAGCGAGAGAAGGAGTTACGCAACAATGGAAATGCCACAAATGTGGGACGACTGCGTCAATATCTATGCGACATTTGTGGCAAGTCATACACCCAGTCCAGTCACTTATGGCAACATCTACGCTTTCATCAGGGTGAGTATCAACGCACAGGTTTTTAATATGCCATAGGAGAGGTTAATAAAACGTAACGGGAAGGACTATAAATTCATGTAATATATATATATATATATGTATATATATATAGAAGGAATACATTTGCACCATGTTTAAATGCGATAGAAATTTAGCAGTTAAGTTCTGGTATTCATTTTCGAATTACTTCCAGTGAAATATATATGGCATAGTTTTTTGTAATTTATTGGAGATATAATTTCTTTGTTATTGTGCCCACACAGGTGTGAAACCGTTTGTTTGCCAGGAGGAGAATTGTGGCCGTAAATTCACTATAAGACCAGACCTTAATGATCATATGCGCAAGTGTCATACGGGTGAAAGGCCGTATCATTGTCTGGTGTGTGGTAAACGCTTTTTAACCGGTTCAGTTTTCTATCAACATCGCCTAATACATCGTGGAGAACGACGCTACGAGTGCGATGAGTGCGGCAAGCGATTTTATCGTGCAGACGCCTTGAAGAACCATCAACGCATTCACACTGGTGAAAAACCTTATGATTGTCCCTTTTGTACCAAGACGTTTCGACAGCGTGGAGATCGTGATAAGCATGTGCGGGCGCGTCATTCTCACCTGGATGCCAATGCACGCTTAATGATGCAAATGCAGAAATTTGAACTGGAAACTGCTGCAGCTCTGAAGGCTAAACAAATTCAGGGGGGCGGATCTAGTGAATTTGTCGTTGAATCTGAACCAACACCATTAATTAGGTCACCCCCATCTTCTGTGTTACCGGAAACCCAGTACGAGATGGTCGAATTAGATCCAAATGATTTTAGCGAGACCACAGAATTTGTACCTATTAACAATGCGGAATTTGAGGTTGTCACTTTTGATGGTAACTTAGAAACTATAGACGCGGTTGAGCCGCCGCAGTTGCCGGTGGATACTGCCAAAGTTGTGGTTGTTGAAAATAATTCTTTGCCGTTCTTCTTCTGATATGTAATATTTAATTTTCGTTATTAAATGATTTTAAATTTGAATTTACGTTTTTTTACTGCGAGTGCTGCCACATGTGCGTAGATTTAACAGATGGCAACATTAAAATATACAGTGTTGTTAAACACCTGGATATAGTGAAATAGCTGGCAACCTCTAAAATTGACAGTTCAGCCTGTCAAGTAGCCATTTTTTTGCTCCTCTTTCTTTTCGATTTTTCCATCGTAGACGCCAACATGGGTTTCGCTACTCTCTGGTACTCGCATCCCCGTAAATACGGCCAAGGCTCCCGTTGCTGGTAAGTTTAATGTAGCTTGTTAAATTGTGCATCGTCAGTTGTAGAATTTGCATGAATGCCTGTTGTTTTTAGTTGTATTTGTTGCTTAGTTGATTGCTTTGAGTAATTTGAGGTTAAGCACGCTCTAGTCTAGCATGCTGCTTAACTTTTGCAGTATATAAAATATTTGTTTTGTGTTTTTTGGAATGTAAAATTCCTCCTCCCCCCGCTTATTTTGTAAAATTATATTGCCCCCGGTTGAGTACGGAAATGTGTGCTAAAATTCATTCGACAATTTCCTTAATAAAGGGTGGCCAAAGCAAATGATGCTGCTGCTGATTGCCATTCGCATATCGAATAGCTTATTGGCCAGCTGCATCGATAGCTAAGCAACTTAATGCGATTAAAGCTAATCGATAAATTTCCACATGTGCGTATCACAATATTATTTAATTTATTGATTATAATTTTCAGCCGTGCCTGCTCCAACCGTCACGGTCTGATCCGTAAATACGGATTGAACATTTGCCGTCAATGCTTCAGGGAATACGCCAATGACATTGGCTTCAAGAAGGTAATTTTTAGACTTGGAAATGCGAAGACAAACATTTCTTATTTATTCGCTTTGTTTACTAAATACTAATACTTTTTTTTTCTATTTCCAGCTGGATTAAATATCCGTTTCAATCTTTAGCATGCATTAAGCATGTCTAAAAACAATTAGGTATATTAATGTAAGCAGTCGCTGATATTTTAGAGGGGACTACTTATATTAATATGCCGGCAACAGCAACAGCAAAACAACAACAACATAATCATTTGGGGATTTAAATAACAGCAAAGCAACATCATCCGAAAAGAAAGCAAACAAGTCAGGAATCTGCAAGAAGTACCGGAACGTATTCCTATAATATAGAAGCAGCCGAGTCAAGTCTCAATAAAAATGGATCAAATCTCTCCTGTCTTGTAATTTAGTTTTGTTACCTTCTGCGAAGGTTTTTTTGTTTAAATCTCCGTCTGATTAAACCCATAACAAGTAATGTAAAAATGGTTTTAATTTATACTAAAGATTTACTTTCGTTCATTTCCTTTCACTTGGTACTCCTGAGAATTTGGCTCGAGAATGTGTGAGGTATTTAGAAATTTCAATTCTAAATATATATTGTTGACCTTGGGAGTCAACGTAGCTGAGTTAATTGAAAACAGAATTTATTCGAACCAAAATAATAGCCAAAATGGTATTCACATTGAACAATTAAGCTTTTAAAATTTGCTTAAGTTTAAATCCAAGAGAGTTATTAATGGGGAGTTGATGTGATTCTCAACAAGGAATTTAGAACAAGAAATGGATTATCTTAAAATTAGTTTTGAAATAGCTAGTAAAGTATATAAAACTGTAACGAAATGTGTAATGGTTTCAAAGAGGAATCTGCGACCCCATAAAGAATATATATTATTGATCATGGCGTCAAGATGTCTTGATATAGCCATGTTGGTCTGTCTACCTAAGTAAACTAGCCTCTCAACTAGAAGAATGAAATTTGGTGTATCTTCTTGTTGTTGCCAAAACGGAGGAATCTTTCAAATAGCTGCTTTAAAAAAGAAATACGTATGAAAATCTTTTTTGTTTCTCAAAGTATCTTAATGAAATTTACAACTAGGATAAACAATCTTCTTCGAGTCGAAGATGGCCTTTTCTTGCTAGTTGTATCAATGCATTTCAAGTAGGAAAAATTAGTTGAAAATTGAGTTTTTGAATGAAGGAAAGTTGTTTTTACGGATTTTTCATGCAAAAAACACGCCATTTACAGGATTCATTCAGCTTTCAATAGCGATTTATATTATATAATATAAATATGGGATAAAGGCAATTTGAAACTTGTAAGCTTTTTAAACGGGCTTAAAAGTATACTAAAGTCTTTTTAACAACTTCTAATTATTTATTTACATTTATAGCTCTAGAGATTCGCATCCTTATTGCATGTCCATGTCACTGGAAATGCCGGAAATGAACCCAGACCAATGCCGCACTCACTCTCGACCACTTCCTCATTTCTTCTTTTCTATAATATTAGGTTAGTGGTATACCACCACACACAGTGGACGCTGCTGCTGCTGGAGAGTCGAACAGCCGAAACCAGTTTATAACGTTGGCCCACTGTTTTAAAGAGCGGATTAGCTACAGGTCGGTCGAGCGGGCTCTCTTAGCTGCCTACGCAGCTCAGATTGGAGTCGCGGTCTCAGCTGTTGCTGTTGCTTGTGTCTTGTTGCCAAAAAGTTGGCATTTTGCACATTCGCTTGGTGAGTCGCTTTCGTGTGTCTGAAGCCTAAACAACGCATCGCATGCAGTTCCCTAGTTTTTGGGTGTAAAAATGTAAAGTGTTTGCAATAATCGTGACGTTTAACATTTAATAAAAATAAAAATTAATTAAAAATTTAAATAGATGCGCTGTTAATTAACTGACAGTTGCTTTAAAATCGAAATGAAATTGTTAGGGTTACTGTTAGTGCTGTTATTACCACTGTTAAGCGCGTCTAATGCGTCTTCTGATGCAACCCATCAGCGACGTGCAACAGAAACGAAAGCTCTATTAACAGAGGCCTTTGTCCGAGGCAATAGCAGCAGCCATAACAGTTCCCGCGGCCACAGATCGCGCGGTGTTGCACAATACAGGCTGCCACTTGATGTTGCATCGTCTGAGCCGGCCAGCAGAGGTAGCGGCAGCGGCAGCGATAGCGGCAGCGGCAGCAGAGCGCAATCTATGCGCAGGCGTACTCAAGTTGTAATGCGCCGCAGACCTGCTAACAGTACTACCACAACAACAACAACAACTACGACGTCTACAACAACAACAACGACAACAAGTGAGTTCAGTTTGTGGCAGCTGCATTATTAACTGGACTTTAAGCCACATGTCAATATGACCGCTGCTAAGGCAAGCAGCTTGTCGCAGTCGCAGTCGGAGTCGACGTCGCAGTCGCCGAGCCAAACGCTGGCACTGACCTAGCTTTCAGTTTTTAAGATTGGTTAAGGCGACAACTACAGAAGCTGTCTGTATGCAAAAAGAAGCAAGCAACAAGCGCATGTTCGATTCGATAATGATAATTAAGCGGTGTTTCAGTGCTGCGATAACTGGAGCAATCGCAGCAGCTTTCAAATTCGCATTTGAACTACAGTCAAGCTTCTCGTAAAACGAACTTGAAGCGGATTTTAAATGTGTGTGTTATAATGATCATGATTCTGGTGTCTATAAGTCGCCCCTCAGCAGAACTAAACTAAAAGAAAGAACAGCGAATAAGTTTTTCGAATCCACAATTTCTGAGAATAACAAGAAAGCAGAAAATGCATTTAAGAGAAATAAAATTAGTTTAAAATTGAAGTGTGACCGCGAAAAGGTTTTTTATAAACCTCAGCAAAAAAGACTAAATTCGAAATTCTCGGTAGAATCAACATTATCAGAGCAGTTCGTCAGAAAGATGTTCGACTGTAGCGATTGCAGCGAGAGGAGACCTTCATAATCTTAACGAGACCCATTGACTCGCTGTTGTAAGATGTAATACATTGTACTTGTTCAAGGCCCCAAAAAGCTAACCTCATTTAATTCATTTAAATTTGGCAATAAATCGCATCTAATCAAGGATAATAAATTCGAATTTCCAGCACCCTTTTTGATAGACTCTCGCCTTGAACTTGACTCACAATTAGCGCTTTTTTATAATGTGCAAATTTGTGTTGTGTTTTGTTTTATTTGTCATTGAAGCTTTAAGATGATGTTACTCATTTATTTGGCTAATCGAGGCATTTGGGTCGCCCGCCAGTTGCTCGATTTTCCCCCGCCGAGTTCGTTGTTCGTAATTGTTGGAGTCGAGATACAACAGAAACTGTTGTAATTGCATTAAGGTTCCACTGCGTTTCCACGCTCCCCTACAATTACTCGTTAAATATAAACGCTGAACCAGATACAGATACAGATACCTTGTGGAGGTGCTACCTTCATATAGTTGCAGCCAGACTGTAGGCTGCCATTGTTTTCAGAAACTATTTTATGATTGTTATCTGCCTGTAAAATATATTAATGTCTCTACTATTTCGTAAGATATTTCAAAACCTTTCCGATTTACCCGTCAACTAAACCATTTATCAACCTACCACCACAATTTTTAGCCAAATGGAAAACATGCAAATGTACTTTCAGGAGAAGTGTTTCATTTATCGTTTTCCGAAAGTGCTTAAAATATCATTTACCTTAACAGGTGCTATTAAAACAATTTTATGGTGAACTTTACTATTTAACGGAAGGTAATAGAATAGTTGTAGAGGCAACAGTTCTGTTTCCGTTTATATATTTAAGGGGAAAAAAGTTTTGAAAAGTTGTGGCTTAGGTTTCACGAACCAATGAATGTAACGTCTTGGTTCACACCTCCTCCATTTTCATAAAATTTTACTTCGTGTTTTTGTTTTCTATTTGAAACTATCTTTAAGTTTTCAAAAAAAGGTTCGTCTCTGGTTCAAGGTCGGTTGTTAGGAATTCGATCGAAAAGAATCGGTTTTGAATAGTTTGATTCAGAAACGATTTGTAGCCTTGGCTTGAAGTATCAAACTCTGATTCTGCTGATGTCTGAACTTCAGACTCTGAAGGAGCTTGTAAGATATTTTTTTCTTAACTAGGAATATATTTTCAGGAGATCAAAGATACTTAGTTTAAGTAACACAATTGTTTACTTATTTTAAGAAATACCATTTCTTTCCATTCCATTCCATCACATTAGAATTTAGAAAGCTTTTTTTCAGAGCAAAGATAGAAATGAGGATTATTACTCGAGTATTGACTGTTCCATATGTAGCTCCAAACTAAATTAGAAAATCGATATACCCCAACGAAGGGAAGATGTAGGCCAGTAAAACGTAAACACAGTGAATGGGCATTTATAATTTATGGGTAACAGGCAATAGTTAGCGCAAGGGGCGTTGTGTTGCGGCCGGGATTACTTTTCGCTCCAGCAGCGAGGCATTAACAAAAAACACTTGTTTTACGACTATTTATTGTTAACTATGAGTGTTTACTGGGTTTACTCGGGAACTGCGCTTTAGTTAGTCGAATCTTGCAATGGTTGTGTGTCGAGTATTTGGAGCAGAACTATGGGTATTGTTGACTAATCCTCGTCTATCGCACGCACAGCACCGCGTCCCAGTTTGGCCAATGGTTTCAATTTCTTCAATCCAAAATTCTGGAGCTTTGGCCAGCAGAGCCTGGTCTCTGTGAGTGAGCCCACCAAGCATCCGCCCAAGAAATTTACGCATTCAACGGCAAGTGGCTCCAAGGAGGAGAAACTTAGCTATCGCAAGCAGCAAAAGCCTAGAACCCGACCTCCACCTACAACTTCAACAACAACCAAGACAACAACGACAACTACAACACATCGTCCTGCAACCACGGAAGGGCCATTTCGCATAGCTTTGCCGACGCTGAATTTTCCCAACGTTGCGGGCAGCATTCCCGACAAGGAAAAGGACAAACGCGCAGCCGGCGATCTGCGACTACGTTTCAACTGTCCACGCGAGAACGAGGTGCGTTTTCAGCTATTCCCGAAGATTTGTAAAACGGATAAGGATTGCTCGGTATGGCAGCGGGATGAGCTGTGCTGCGACATTTTTGGTTCCAGCAGTTGTGTAGCCGGCATTGCCAAGCCGCTGGAGGAGGCGTCTCACGCACGTTTGTTTAGCGCCTACTAAAGCATCGCTGGCCACTATCATTAATATAAATCATTTTCACAGCCATACTGGGTTTAATACCACGCAAGTGTCCAACTCGTCCTCTGGCTGAACTCTGGTGGGATGTGCAAGAATGCCGCACGGATATGGATTGCTGGCCACGTGTCTGCTGCCCAGATGGACGTCGTCGCTATTGCCGCACCTCACAGCCAGAGCTGGAGACAGTGCCTGTGCCCGTCAAGCGTTCCTTTGACTATCGTAAGTTGCTGGCAGTTCCTCAATTAATTGCATCATTTTATTTGGCAATGCATTCACAGTGACGGAGTATCTAGAGTGCACAGCTCCACCGCCACCCATTTTCGATCTGCATCCAAAAGCGTGCACCTCCACGCTGGACTGCTTTCCAAACGTTTGCTGCCAGGAGGCGGGTCTCCGACACTGTCGTCCGCCCAAGAAATCTGTTCTCACCCTAATGGCCAATTTTCTGAACGTTGATTTTGTGAAGCGTCTCACACAGAATATCGTTATCAAATAGACCTAAGAGACATTCTAACACTTCATACTTATGTACATAGATACTACACATACATATATACATATATATTTATATAAAACCCTCGTTTATACGTTCACTTATCACAATCCTTTATAATTACGTGATGTAAAATGTTCTTTCTATTTATAAATGTTTGTTTTTTTAGATTAAAAACTAGAATGTGTTGTGTTTTAAATGGAATTCTTTTTTATTTGTTGTAAGCACTCAATACAGGCTTTGGAATATCAAATCTCCAAATATTCTAGAGGAATTCTTGGTTCGGTTCTATGATTCTCTTTTCCTAACCTATAAATTCATTTATTAAACTTGTTTTTTTACATTAGAAGATTTCCTCAACATTCTTTTTAAATATTTGTATCCAAAGTGCTACGGATCAGGTTCATGTTCCATAATCTTCGAGGCCTCGGGGAACTCAAAATTTCGAAAGAACTGCCTTTGCGGCATTCGGTTCAAGACCACTTTGCAGTTTTGATTACAATAAAGTTTGAAGAGCTCTCGTATAAACGTATATGATGCCTAGGCCTTAAGGTGAGTTCTGTTTACACAATTTCGAAACTGCCGCCTTTATTTCTTGATATTCTTCAGCTGATAACCACTATATGTTTAGAGAGAGGGAACGAGAGATACGGCTGTGCCTACTTACACTTTACTTTTAGTCTTAGATAATAAAAGCAATTTATCAACGCTTCCACAGTGGGTCTTTTTTTCTTTTTATAGTCCAACTGCGTCTCAGCAATTTACAGTGGGTTGAATAGCTGAGTAGCTAAGCTTTCGTTGGGGCTTTACGTTTTTTTACGTAAAGGTTAAAAGGTGTCGGATTACCTCTTGGCCTGTGGCATAAGCACTTTTATTATTGTGGAAATAGAATCGAGGAAGGTCTCGTTCTTGCCTTGGCTGTCTCACTATAATATATATATATATAGAGATATATATACATATAGTAATAAATTTAAATATGCGAATACACATATTTACTCGCATGTCAAAAGTTTACTCGTTTATTGAACCACATATAAAGATAGAAATTGCTTAATTGACGCTTCAACTGCGAGGGGAATATGAAAAGTTGTGAAAACTTATCTATACAACTTTTAGATAAGTTCTGTTGAAATAAATACATTTATTTTATATTTTACAGAGTATAGTTTTTATGTACATCAGATCAATTTCAAGTCCTTACAGAGAAAAAAGATATATAATATTTATGACTATATTATAGGTTTTCAAACGGCGCTTGTCTTTGGAATATTATCTTGATATTTCAGAGACATCACAGAGAATCTTATTAAGCTTTTTTAAGATATGTTTGATATTTTTTTAGGCCCCAAAACATTTCCAATAAAGACGAAATTCATAAGAAACTTTGAATTGAAGCTCAAACTTAAAAAGATGTCAGAGTGAGAACGCTATAAACTATTTCCCAACCAAAACAGTTCCAAGGAAAGAATCAAGCTATTCAGAAGATATATTTGATAAGTTTTCCGGCTAAGCCAGTTCCAGAAAATGAAAAATCTAGCCAGGAAAAGGCTGACAACTGAGTACACTCCATAAACATAAACAACTGCTTTCAACTATAACAATGAATTAATCATTTCTTCCAACAAAAAAAAGAGCTTTAAAAACTGTATCTAAAATAAATAATAAATATAATTAAATACGCAGGTAAACAGTAATATTAGTGCACGACTTCATAGAAAAAAAAGTGCAACGACAACTGTACCACAAAACAATTGGAAAAGGTTTCAAATTTCCCATACGGCAGGTTGGAAAAAGTGACGTAACCTAGAAAGCAACTAAGACAAGAAGAATGACACAGCTTAAATGGAATTTTAAATTGGGTTTATTGCAATAGAATACGGTTAATTGTGAGAAGTATGCAGCATTTTTACATATGTTGTTTATATGTCTTGCGATTCTATAAATAATTTAGGTTAGGCTGAAGAAGCAGACCGCCGATTCGTCCCCCTCACTTGGAGGAGCAGCCGCATTTGCTCTTGTTCTCACCGCCGCACTTGCAGTCGGTGCCGCAATTGCAGGCACCTTTGTTGGTCTGGGAGGCGCATTTGCAACCTGAGCAAGTAAATAATTAAAAAGGATATTGATTAGATTTAAAAAAAAAAAAATCAGAAAAAAAATTTAAAAGAAAACTTACCACTTCCGCATGGGCAAGGCATTTTGTAGATTATTTGAAGGTTTTATTCACTTGTAGAAAAGAAAGAAGACTTTGATTTTGTCACTTTTGCAACTGATGCACAATCCACGGATGTTACCTGATTTTATACACTTTCGAAACGAGGCTTTCCACACGGCGGCCGTGTTTAATTCCAGTTTTGCACACGACAAACCGGCCGGTCGGTCGTGCCGTGCGCAATTAAGCTTTTGTGTTATGGTTTGTGTCTTGGCTAAAGCTTTTTCATTTTGCTTGCACTGCGCAAGCGTTTTGGTTTGTGTGGTGTGGTGAATTAATGGGGCGGTACTCGTTGTACTGGGCATTCCTTATCGTTTACAGTTTACCGTTCTGTTCTGCTCTGTTCTCTCTAAAATGTAGCGCCCCTTGTTGTCTATTCCATATCCCATATCTCTGTTCATTCATCATCGGCTTCGGGAGAGTCAGTGTTTTTCCAATTACTGACCACGGCTGCAGCACTCTGGCAGCAGAGTCCGTGCAACGTATTTTAGTCAACGAATTAAAGTGCAACGAAATGCAAGAGTTCAAAGTAAATAATACGCATTTTATTCTTTCCTTCCTAATTCCATGTTTATCCTTATGGCAGTATTAAAAAAATACCCAAAAAAAACAAAAAAAAACATACAGTTTGTTTGTGTGTGTGTGCGTGTGTGTGTGTGTGTGTGTGTGTATTATATGTAGGTGAAAATGCAACACACAAGTAAAATCAATAAATCCAAGCCAAAATAAAATAAGCAAAAATCAACGCGGGTATTGTGCGTGTGTGTGTGTGGGTGTGTGCGTGTGTGGGTGGGTGTGTGCGTGTGGGTGGGCGTGGGAAAGACAACAAAAAGAGCAAAAGCAGTTAGCAAAGGTGGCAACACACACACAACACACACAGGACACAGGCCAGAGACACACACAGGACACTGGACACAAAACACAGGACGCAGGACACTGTGTGCGGAAGTGAACAATTTAAAGTTTGTGGTCACCAATACACACACACACCCACACACACAGGCATACACCTCTCTCTCTCTCTATCTCTCTCTCTCACTCTGTGTGTCTTTCTTTCAGTGTGTGTGGGTGTGTGTGCACGGGAAAGGGCAGCAAGCGATTATTTGTGCCCACCCACGCATTTAACCGTTACTCTTGTTCTTGCTGTTATTGTTGTTGTTGTTGTTGTTGTAATCGCTTGCACTTCAAAAGCGCTCCTATTTATACTCTGTACGTAGGCGTAGTATGCGTGGGCGTATGCGTGTGTGCGTGTGTGTGTGGGTATGAATGCCAAGCTGCGAGCTGATACCTGAGCCCAATCAAAATCACAAAACAAGTAAAAGTGCCCCAATCGAAACTGCTCGACCCGTACATACCCTGTACTTAAGATCAAGTGCATTGAATTCTTTTAATGAATTTTCCTGAAAAGCTTTTGGACCGTTTCCAGGATTCTTTTTAATTTTGGAGGTATTATAAATTTCATAAGTTTATTGGCGTTGGAACCTAGTATATATTCTGGGTTCCGAAACGAACCGGTTTAGAGAGCAGCGTGTGCGAACCTGATTTAAACTGTTCAAATGTGAAAAGGTTGCCCCAAAGTTTTCTCCGATTTGTGGATTAAAGTCAGTTAACTGACTTATATTTATCTATATAAAATAGTTCAATTTATTTAGTATCTTTAAATTAAAATCTGTTGATAAGTTGTTCAGTTTCGAGTAAAGATAATCCATATTTAAAATCCAATTAAAATTTAATCTGGATCTGCGTAGATCGAGTCAGCTGTTGCTTCTGATCAGGAATGTTTGTGACAAAGCTATTATCCTCTGCATGTTACAAGTATTTGCGCAAAATAAACACGCTCGATTCTACCCCCTTTTTAAGGGGTATACAGGGTATAAATATCAAGCGTACCCCTCGTGCCCAGGCCGCCCACATAGTAATAATAGTATGTAATCATAATCATAGTCGTTATAACGATGATACTGATGATAAAGATGATGATGATGATAATTATGATGATGGCGATGGCGATAATGATGATGATGATGAAATTGGCAATGACGTTGACGTTGGCCATGGCTAACAATGTGGAGATCTCTGCTTACGTTAATTTTGACAACAATATAAAAATCAATACAGTTTTCCTTTACCTTTAAACCAGAATGGCACATGGCTAAAATTGGCCCACAACTCACGCAGCGTCATATTTTTTGTTATTATATTTCCTTTTTTTTTTTTGTTGGTTATATTTACGTTTTTAGCCAGACGCTAGCGGAGCGTGTCATAAAAAGGTTGTGCGTGTGTGAGCGCAATATAAACCGTTCCTGATTCTCCTGTTCCCTAATCGTTGCAGATAAACCAAAGTATGGCGCTCAAGTAAAGCATATTTCAGTAGTCCATAGCAAACAGCAGAGCCCAAAACTTTTGGCTACCAACTAACCGACCCCAAACAGGCCTTCAAACTTACCGAGATGACGGAGCAAAAGAATCAAGTGACGCGCGCAGCGCCGGAACAGAGCAATGACTATCGCGTCGTGGTCTTTGGAGCTGGCGGCGTGGGTAAAAGTTCTCTGGTGCTGCGTTTTATAAAGGGCACGTTCCGGGAGAGCTATATACCCACCATAGAGGATACCTACAGACAGGTACAATATAAACTCTTAGCAACTAACAATTGATCACTTGAGGGGATCCTGTATATATTCGGTTTCAGCTTAAAGCATTTAAGCCAACAGCAATTGTTTAGTCCAGCCCCAAAAAGTAGGCAATACATAAATAAAATGAATTAAAATTTTGATTAATCTGGTTACAGGTCATCAGCTGCAATAAGAATATTTGCACGCTACAAATAACGGATACGACGGGATCACATCAGTTCCCGGCCATGCAACGATTGTCCATCTCGAAGGGTCACGCTTTCATTTTGGTCTACTCCGTGTGCTCCAAACAGAGCCTGGAGGAACTGCGACCCATTTGGGCACTCATCAAGGAGCTGAAGGTAACAGATAAAAAACTTCCTATCAAAATGGAAACTAACCACATTTAATCACTTTTAGACCGATGTGAATTCCATACCCGTTATGCTGGTGGGAAATAAATGCGATGAGAGTACCGAGCTGCGCGAAGTCTCACAAATTGAGGGGCAGGCTCAGGCAACGACCTGGAGCATTAACTTTATGGAAACATCGGCCAAAACCAATCATAATGTTACCGAGCTGTTTCAGGAGCTGCTAAATCTGGAGAAAACTCGCACCGTTTCGCTGCAGCTCGATACGAAAAAGCAAAAGAAACAGAAAAAGGAAAAGAAGTGCAAGGAGACAAATGGTGCCATACCGGAGAATGGTGAGGCGAGTGTCAGCGGCACCGGCGTCAAGGAGAAGTGTGGCGTTATGTAATGTGTGTTTGGTAGGAAAGGAGCCAAGGCGAAGGCGAAGGCGAAGGACAAGGACGAAGAAAGAAGAAAATGAATATTGGTGACAGACAAATACTCGCATTGGGACAGTGGCAGTACTCGAAAACTCATCCCACACACAGACAGACACACAGATACAGCATACGGCAGACGGCAGGCACACACACACACATACAGGCAGAAATACATACATATACATATAAAATATATATACCACTTTGGGACTGATTGTTATCAGAGAACAACCTGCATACAATATATATAAATATATATTGATATATATTATTAATTATAGATGAAAAATGAAATGAAAATAATAAGACAGCATTACGAGTATATTTTGCATACATCGATTTTATCCGCAGTTCCTTCTAGAAGGATCACACTCTCTATCTCTCTCCCTCTCTCTATCTCTCTCTATCTTTCTCTCTGCACAAAAGGATTCTTTTTTTTTTTTCAATGGGTTCTCAAGACTCTCTGCATCTGGAACGTAACGGCATACATATCAAATACACATAATACATACATACTTACATTGCATGACATACTCTCTCACACATATGTAATACCATATAATATGTATGTGTACATTATGCAGATAATAATGCTGCTATACCTACATACTTATATCTATATATATATATATATGTACTATATCTCAAACGAAAGCCAAAGTACCTACTTAAAAGACATACAATTTTATCTACTTACTAACTAACTAAACTATAAACCAAATACCAATTAAAAACAATTCAATAACTAACAGAAGACTCTACATAGTCGAAACAAATACTTGAGACAATTATGGAGTGCAAAAGTCTCCTTTCTGACTATCAATCTGTATAACTATTTACCACCAAAATCTTAAGAAAAAACCAAAAAAAAAATGCTAATTGCTTATAATGTATATTAATACTCACAGTCTCAAACATCTCCACATTATAAAACCAAAAAAAGCGGCGTGTTAATTTATTTTTCACTTTGAACTTTGAACATTTAACAAAAAAAAAACACATTATTTATGCATGTCTATAATGGAATATGTATTCATTTAAAATTATTTGCTGAACTTAATTAACATTTAAAAATAATGCAAGAAATTAGCTTTAGTCAATGGTCCGATGTTTTCGACGTATTCGGATTTGCAGGCATTAGACCGGATACGGATACGGAAACAGAAACGGAAACGGATCTTTATACTAGGCAATAAGCACAATTTTTCGACGCTCATTCAGAAATTGTAGAGTTACATAGGTTTTAATGTCAACAGAAGAAAAACGAAGAATAGAGAGTGGAAGAATATAGTTAAGTTGCCTGTTTTTTAAAAACAAATTTATATGTTTAACTTGAAGTCAAAACAGTTCACAAATTGTGGTAATTAGTTGGTTGGCTTATGCGTAGGCAGTTAGAAATTAAAGTCTATTAGACGGTTAAATAGTTTCACAAATATTTTGCTGTTATTTGATATTAAAAGGGCATTAGTTTTCTCCTTTAATTATTTATACCCTGAGAAAATATATAATTATATTAATTATAAAGTTTTGCTCATTTCTTATGCACACACCCACACACACACACACACACCCACACACACACACACAGTAAAAAGACATTACGCATGTTTGTTGTTTTCGCACTGAATATTACGAAGGCTTAGTAAGCAACAAATTAAGAATCATACATACTTACCAATATATATATATATATATTAGTATATATATTAATATTTAATAATACATTCACCTATATATTGTTGAATTTGTGTAGTGAAATTATTAACCAAGATTTTGATAGCGGACCAATTTGCGTATAAGATTTCAGAAATCAATTTAGATAAATTCCTCTCAGTTTGCCATAGAAACAACAACAACAACAAAAACAATACATAGCATATTATATTATACATATACCTATATATATATATGGACGAGTATATTATTGAACCTAATGCCAGCCTTAGTTAAAGTTTATATATATTGTTAGCATGATTCCCTATAGTTCGCTTTATTTCCCTAGTTTAAGCTAGATTTGTTAGGCTCTCGACAGCGAAACTGGTTATGGCTTAAATGTGTATGTGCCGCGTATTGGATTGATACAAAATACAATACATAAAAATGGATAATTAGTTGCATAATATTAAGGATATGTAATGTAATACAACAAATATATATATATATATATATATATATATATACAAATATAATTGAAAAGTATGATTTAAAATACAACGAATGAATATATTTACACCGAATTATTTTTAATTTTTTTTTATGAATATACATACATATATAATTATTATACACACAACATATTAGTTGTATATTAAACTAGTTTATTCATGATGAATATTGAATTATTGCTTACATTTCAAAAATATGCAACTCACAAAAAGTAAAAAGTAAATAAGGGAGACACACTCAATGCTAATAAAATGTTGTAAATAGTATGAACAAACGCATTCAGCAAAAGGCATTAATCGGTATATATATATACAATTTTGAAATGGCCGATATAGCAAAAAATAATACAAGTATAAACATGTAATAGACAGTTTTCGACGGCCTATTAATGACACTTAAAAAATCTTATTGTTGGAGATTTAACTTATAATAATTATCGTGCAAAAATGATATAAATTACACGCAAAAATAATTTAAATAAAGAATAATTTAACTATGACAAAAATAAAAAATATATATATAAAAACTGAACTAGTAACATAATTATTTTTGAATTTTAAAACTTTCAACTTATGGCCAATCAATTGGTTTACTACGTGTATAAAGATCATCACGAACATTACAGTTAATATATCTTCTAATATTTTCAGCTATTCGCTAAAAATTATGAATATGATCAACATCATCATCATCATCGTTATCATCAACGACCGTGAATCCAGCTTCCTCTGCAATGTCAGCTGAACAGTTGCTTACATTATTTTTATCGTTTGATGAGGAGCTGCTTACATTAAGTTTTTCTTTCGATATTGTCTTTGAAATGTTTGTTCGTTTATTTTCCGTTGAAGTATCTGGTGGTGCTTCTAGTGGCTCCATCAGCTCTTGCACTCCCGAGCCGGGAAGTTGTAGCTGTTGTTGAGCTTGGGGCGCAGACGAAGCGCTGATAACATTAAGGAGCATCTTTAAATTTTCTCCCGACAAACGATCTCCACCTGCTTCATTGGCATGAATTGCCTGTTGGTTGTTTGACACAGATCCAGAGGATGAGCTGCGCATCAATTGAATCCACACTTTGGGACTTACAATGTATTTGAAGCTAAGCTTCAACATGTAGCCTACCAGGAATACCAGTGCAAATGGAGCAATATAGTTGAATGGAAACGATAATCCCGCTTTTATAAGAGAGAAAAGTAAATGTAATA
Organism: Drosophila repletoides; assembly: GCA_018150835.1. Classification (NCBI taxonomy): domain Eukaryota; kingdom Metazoa; phylum Arthropoda; class Insecta; order Diptera; family Drosophilidae; genus Drosophila; species Drosophila repletoides. Next base: position 8,020,557 of record JAECWQ010000100.1, read on the forward strand.
TATAATTTATGACTTTTGAGTGCCATAAAAACTTACAGCTCAGCTTGGTTATAGTGTCCGTTGCTCTTTCTAATATCATTTCAATTTGCTTTAGAAAAATATCACTCCCGTACATAATAAGGACATGATCTGGTCTACAGAAGGGCATACTCAATTTGCTAGACTTTCTGCAATATTCATTACGTTATTAATTATTTGTTGTTGCTATTGATGTTCTTAAAGTTATTACTCACATTAGTTTCTCCTTTTGTTGCGCCTCGGGCGACTGCCGTGAAAAATAGTTGGCGAAACGAGCGTACCAGGACATTTCCTCATAAACTGGCTGTTTTTGATGACTGTCTATAACATCAAGCATTGCATCAACTTCCAGTTTCTAGAAAATATAGAATCCAATTTGTTTTAATTTATATGTTTCTATGTCCTTGTAGAGGTATTAAGATTTTGTGATGAAATATGTAATGCAAGTGTATTGATCAGGACCGCTGGCCGACATAGGCATGCCGTCTGTCTGTTAAGCAGTATTATGAATCTTGCTAATCCTACAAGGGTGCTCAACTCTCCATACTAGTTTTCTATATATTTAGACATACCCTATTGCATTCCAAGTAAGTATAAAAGTAGCCATATAGGAAGACACCACCTAGTACAATGACTATAACAGGAATCCTATAACGTTTCCGCACAATCCAGCCCGCAGCAATGGCCAGAAGCACTATTAGCATGAATCTGACCTGAAAAATACCACAAAACAAATCAAAACATGTTTTTGTTTACATACCAAATATGTACATATAAGTAATTAAACCAAAAATAGCATCTCTAACCTCGGATATTCTGAGCAGCTGTACAAAATCCTTGAACATATCCGTAACAAGCGCTCGCACACCCACTCCCTGATGCACATAGGAATCACCTCCGTCTTCAAATAAATGCATATCCTCCGCTTGAGCCAATATTTTGCTGAGGATTATATCAAAATCTCGCACATCTTGAATCGATTCCAATTCATCCAATTGACCGGGCAGCAATGTAAATGTCATCGATCTTTTCAAAAGCTGCGAGCTTTTGCCATACTACAAATAGTTAAATAGTTAAAATAAACAGTTGTTGACATGACGTCATCGACTCGATTAACTTACAGACATCTTTCGACGATTAAATAATGAATACACGAACTTTTTAAAATATGTCAATGCTAATTGATCCTCTATAGATGCCAATGATTTATGTGGTAAGGATTGCCCCTGACATGGACACGAATCCTCTCCAGCGCGATTGGATTTCACCACCGATAATTCTGACCAAGCGTGCGGTTCAATCCAATTATCTTCGTTGCAGCATACATTGTGGAATAACAGGAATAAACAACTAACTATTGCGTTTGGCCGCATTGTGTTTTGGTTTTTTTATGCGGTAAAATTTTTTATACGGTAAATGACTACAAAATTAACTAAGAATAAAACAATATTAACAAGCCAAACACCTGATCACAATTGCGCGGTTGTTGCTCCAGTGTTGAAAAGTGACCAACTCAACCGTTTCAGATAGTATGCTGCATAATGGGGTAGGTTAGCAATTTTGCTTGTGTATTTTCTTTGCGTCGATCAATACACGGAAGAGATGGGAGCGTGAATAACTATAATATTTTTAAAACTTAATCAAAATTAATATACGGTTTATACCACAACACTAACAGTAAACATTACAGTCAACTTAGAGTTAATAAAAAAAATGTATCATATTTATATTCCCTTCACCCAGTCTCAATTTGACTTTACGGGTCCATCTCTAGTTTACGATGATTTGAAATTACTTACTGACATAAAGGTTTCAGTAAATTACATTTAAAATAAATAAATGTAATTAAAATTAAGTAATTTTAATTGCCTCTTACTCTATGTGTAAATTAAGCTTAATTAGAATTATTAAGTTTTGTTTGAGCTCCCTACTGACCTACGCCGACGTTGCCAGACTGTTGAATGTCATATATAAACAATAGAAAAGATGCCAGACTCATAACAAATAATGACTCACAAGCAGTGTCAAACAAAATAAATAAATTTAATAATTTATTAGGTCTTACCGTATCGCTAAAAAAAACTTAAAAAAAAATGGGTTTATTTGGCAAAACCCCCAGCAAAGACCCCAAGGAGCAGGTTGGGAATCGTTCTATAGTTTTTGGTATTCGCTCATTCTTTTTTTGCGCATTAACAAGGCCATTCGCTGGCCCTGAGAAATGATGTCATGTTCCAGTTGTTTTGATTCGCATTCATCTCAACTTCTCATCCGCTCTTTCTCTACCAATACGTAGGTGCAAGAATGGACGCACAAGATACGAAAAGAGGGCAATCAGCTCGATAGACAAATACGCAGCATACAGCGAGAGGAGGATAAGGTGAAACGCTCTCTCAAGCAGGCAGCCCAAAAGAATGACCGGGACACCTGTATCATTCTAGCTAAAGAGATTGTCAATGCGCGGAAGGCCATAAATCGTATATACACCTCGAAGGCGCATCTGAATTCAGTACAGATGCAAATGAAAAATCAATTGTGTACGTAATTGGGTATTTGTATATATCTATGTAAAAGACAAAAGACACTGTATCTTCTGGTTAATCCTGGGAAGAGAGTATCTTCTAGTTGTACCCTTGTTCGTTAGCAAGCTTATTAAATGTTTTCGTTTTCTATTTTTTAATTCTTAGCCACATTGCGGGTCGCCGGTTCGTTACAAAAATCTACAGAAGTCATGCAGGCCATGCAAAGTCTTGTACGATATCCGGAGCTGGCTGGAATTATGCGTGATATGTCAAAGGAAATGATGAAGGCAGGCATAATCGAGGAGATGCTGGACGAGACCATGGATTCGCTGGAAGAATCTGAGGAGTTGGAAGAGGAGGCAGCAAAAGAGGTTGACAAAGTCCTCTGGGAAATTACAGACGGCAAATTGGGAGAGGCTCCGCTACCACCAGAGGCTACACCGACAACTGCAACGGCTGAAAAGACACCTGCTGCACCATCCCGCGTCCAAGTCGAAGAGGATGAAGATGACGAGGGTGAGGAGTTGCAGGAGATGCAGAGTCGATTGGCTTCACTGCGCTCATAAATCAATTGCTCTAAGGACCTCTATATACACTACATACTACGCTTTAGATTCGAATCTGAAAATTATGCTTGTGATTGTATATCTATAGCCACCCGCACCCGCACGAAAATCCAAATTATTACATGAGTACGTATTCCGACAGTGAAAAAGAAAAAACTAAAATAACACGTAAAAAATTGTATAATCTATTTTATTATAAGTTTAAGCTTGGTTCATATTGTGTTTTGAACAGCACGTGTTATTATATTAAATTTAAAAACTTTTTATATTATTTATTGCATAATTTAACATGTATTAAATATAATAGAAAAGACCTTAAAAATAGAATTTTAATATGTTTATTGGTCTAACAATCTTCTCAAAATAATTCGATATATATTCGAGAGTTGATTCTGATTCATGCATTTAAGATATAGTCAGATAGAGAATAACATCTGCCATTGAAATTCCATAGGCAAACCAAGTGCTATATATAGCGTAGTCTCCGTCGGGCATAGGCAACGTCACGGTTAGTTGTTTATTCAAATGACTGATGGAAAGTTTTTCAAGTATAACATCATGCTGCAATAAATAATGGAATTAGAAATTAAAATATAATGGGAAGCCTATTTCAGAGATCGGACAACACGATGTCCAATCGAAGTCTGAGTGCTTCTTATGTTATGTTTAACAGAGGAGCGGTTATCAAAATAGGTATGTATGTCCTTATTATTTTATTTAAAACTCTATTATTTAAAATTCTTGTTAACTTACTTGAATTGGGCAAGATTTAACATTAGTAAATGGAACAAAAAGACTTCCAAAATACTTATATACGGGATTTGTACTTTTCCTTAAGAACTTGCAGCCATCAATAGTTACGTTATAAAGGAAAGGCTTATAGCCATTCTCACGTTTTAGAATGGCTATATTTGTCTGCAAATTACGCAAAAATAATATATTTTTAATTATTATTATTAATTGAAATACCCACCGAAAAATTATAGACCGGCAACTCGTGCAAAACTACTTTCAATGAGGCATATTTATAAGTTCGATTGATTGACTTTAGGTAACAATACTCGAATTCAGCATACTCCTTATCTCTGGTAACACATTTCAGATTTCGAAATTCAACCCAGCAATATATCTGAAATATATATATTCAAGAGTTGAAAAGCAAAAACTCCAGCCCAATATAAAGAATACTTCACCTGAACTATTAGAAATAAGGATAGGATTGCACTTAATGATGCTTTTTCAATAAAACTCGCCATAACTAATAACAATAACTAATAAAGTTCAATATGAATATGGAAATCGAATATTTATACATATTTGTACGTAGACGTTGTTCTATATTAAGATTTAAAAACTATGATTAATTGTAAATTAATATTCTCATCATCATTAAAAGATTAGAAAAATGAGAAAGGAAGGGCGAATGTCACATACCCTTTGCAGACTTGAAGTACACCTTTGATGTCTGTTCAATTTATTTATTTTTACCTATTGTTCCTGAGGGCCTAGAGATTAGCCGCATGGGCGGATCTCCTCATCCTGGTGAATAATATAAATATATGGGGTCGAGGCTACCTTCTATGGATAACATATTTCGTAACAAAGCTATAGGACCTTCTGCAAGAGTATATAAAACTTTCCTAATTTCATTTTAGGCAATTAATTCTAGTAATAATCAATAATGCTTTAAAGGTAATTAACAATTTGTGTAGCTAATGACCCTTCCACAAACCAATTTTTAAAGCATACAATTAGGCTGACTTCGAAAATGTTGTATGTTAAAAATAGTTGCAAAAATTAACTTTTAATTAAAAGGCGTAGATTGTTTTTATGGGCATGGTCTTAGCCTTGCGATCGGCTTGTCTTTAATCACAGCTGTATTAAAACTATGGAAACATATTTTATGGCTCTAACGTCGCTTGTATCCATTCCACATAGGATCCAACACGACTATAAACGCCTGGCCAATCGTTTAGGCCACAAGGAGTAGGTCCAAACGAAACGACGCCTGCCAGGAAATAGTATGTATTCACTTTGTTTGTGTCAAGGCCGATGAGTGGTCCTCCAGAGTCACCACGACATGAATCAACACCCTCTACTCCACCGGCACACATTTGTGTGTTCTCCAGAACTATGCTCTGGCGACTGTATACCGATTGGCACTCTTCCAGGGTAACGCCATCCACTGCAGCCTTAAGCTTTAAATTACTGGCTGATACTTCTTCTGTTTTGCCCCAGCCAGCCACATCCATTGAGATGCCGTCAAATGTGGCTGAACGTAGATTTGTGTCGAGAGGCAAGCAAATGGGACGCACAAAATCCGTGTATTCGATTTGCCGAGCCAAACGCAATAGGGCAATATCATTGACTTGGTTTTTGGAACCAGGATCGTACGCTGGATGTGGTATGGTCCGCTCGACAGGTACATCCAAATGCGGAGGTGCACAGTCTTTCATGCCGCGCACATCTACCTCACAATCCGGATCTGTTAGTGTATCCCATTCGCCCAGACGCACTCCTGTCAGAGTCCAATCGGCTGGCAGAGATTTGCCATTGACGCAATGGGATGCTGTTACCACGTACCGTGTGCTGATCAGTGAACCACCGCAATGATGACCCTTCGATCCGCTGCCTTTAAAAAGAAAGTTTTATAATAAAAATAAAAATCTTATGCCGAACCGCATCTCTCAATCTCGAAAAATTTTTGGTACTAGGAAGTATTACTAGAATATTTTTGAATATGAAATTAGCTAAATTAGCATAGAACTTACTTTAAATTTATTAATAGGCAATAAAAAAAGATTAATAAAAATCTCGAAAATGGTTTTGAATGAATAACTTTAAGATTTTCGACCCGAAAGAGATCTTCTGCTTGCAGTGAAAATACTTTGATATTATATATTACCTTTGGTGTACTCGACCAGTGCCATCCAAGGGAACTCATCTATTTTGGTCTTAACACCTCCATAAATGCGATTTGATAGTAAATTTCCACACTGACCCGGTAAGGGTAGGAGACTGGTATTCGTATTATTTTGAGGAGGTCGTGCTGTTGTTACTGGCGAACTGTCTCTATAGCGATCCGGGCAACAGATCTATGAATTATACAGCTAATAATAGCTAGTCAACTATTAAAATTGTTGCTTAACCATACCAGAACCTTGTGATTAAAATAGCCACACTGGCTACGACTGAGATATAGTTTGTCAGTGTCCCTCAGCGGTGTCGTTGTCAATATCCCATATAAATATTTACAATCCTCCAGGTGTATGCAGAGCGCTCGCTCCCGATTCGGCGTAATGCAGCGGCCATAGTTTGGAATTTGGGCAGCCTCATTGGGAAAATAGAATTCTGCGCATATAATGATAATGTTTTTTTTTCAGATGTTGTCAGATTAAGCATTTTAATTAATAATTTTAGTAGCTTTCGGTTATAGAAACTGGTTTTCTGATACGTTTAACAGAGGGAGATGTGAAGGCCCCTACAAATATACAGTGCAGGCCATATATTAAGTTCATTCGCTAAAATCTTTCTTCGAATATATTTCCAAAAAAAAATGGGAATTTAATTAACGTCAATTTTCAATCGCTAGAAATCGAACTATAATGAAATACAAGTCAAAAAAAAAAGATAATGGATCTTTAAATTCATGATTATTTATTAACTTAAAGAGCTCGAAACTTCCTTATTATAATTAATGGAATGGAATATGAACTTTACAATTCTTTATACCTAAATATATGTCCAGCATTGTATATCTGTTTATTTGTATGCGTACATAAATCATTTATTCTATTGGGATTCTATCAACTTTCCTTTCCCTTGTGTCTTTATTTACTCACGCGCTTTTGCCAAATTTACATATAATCCAAAAATCACACAAATTAATTTAAGCATATTTAAAATATGTTTTGCTTAAGATAAAAGTTTTCCGTTTAAAACGTCGTCAACAGTTTCGTAATAATATCTGTTTTTTTTTTTTGTTCTTTATTTTTTAATTTTATAATCATAGGCGCCGTGCCGCAGTAAAGTAAATATAATATAAAACGGAACTTTCGTTAATCTCTTCTGAACCCGTTCGTAATACAGATGGAGAGACCAGAGCAAGGCTTGGCACACAACTGAGACATCGCAGGTTTTGAGCGTAGCTTAACAGAGAATTTTGATGAGCTTTCGGCTTGAGCTTTTTGTCTTCTGTTTTCTCTGTTAAACTTTAGAAGTTGCTTATAGATGATAATAGAATAAATTTGCAAATGTTTGTTTATTTTTTTTTTTGTATTTTTATTTTATATTAATAATCTAAAGCATTATACACAACGGTGTTAGTTCTATATTGATAGACTTTGGCTTTGGCGTCTAAAAGCTTTGGAAAAATTCTTGCCTCATTAAGAAGACTCCCTTCCGTTCAGGTATTAATGCTATTGAAAATCCAGTTCATAAAAGAACTGACTGCGGTATAAACGCCCGGAATTGTTGTAACGCCGCATAGAGTTGGTCCAAATGCGACAATTCCGAGCAATGTATAACGCCCATTGCTATTAATTACTCCAGAGGTGCCGTCGTCCATGAAGGGTCCACCACTATCGCCACGACAAACATCGTTCATCGGCTGGCCCTGGGCACATAGATGATTCGGCGTGATAACTATCGGTTGCTGGAAGTTCTCGCTAAGACTAGCATAGGTAATTGCACAGCTGGTAGTATTAACTATCGGTAATCTTATAAATCTCACCGATGTTGTGCTGGCAGGGTTGGCTGCTGAACTGTTGTCTGAAAAACAGAGTAGCCCGTTTCAAATCGGTTAAGTATATTCATAAATATATTTTTCTAGTTCGTTCAGTATCTAAATGTAACAAAAAAAAAAAACGTACTTTCCGCAATTGTACTCCAACCGGCGACAACGCCCATTTCTCCGATAAGTCTATTCGCAATCGCTGCCGTACTGTTCAGTGGTAAGCATATTGGTGTAAATTTAACTGAAAATTCCATAAACTTAGATCTACTTGGTGGAATAAAAGGGAAATGGGAGTTTACCTCGTATATTGCTAAGACTCAGCAGGGCAATATCGTTGGCATACTTTGGCTGATCATAGTTGGGATGCACGAGAACTCGACCGATATTGAACAGATTTGGGGTAGTGCAATTGCCAAAATTAGCTGGACAGTCCTGGGCGCTAGGTGAATCATCGCCAATGCGTACCTGAAATCTGTGGGGCAGTTATAGTTTCAGTTTTCGTGCAAAAGGTCGAGGGGTTAAGCTTCAAAGTTCAATGACATTTGCTTCGTTTTGGCAGGGTAAAGACAATCTCATAATTATATTGATCAGATTCAAAGTTTAAAACATGATTAATGGCATTGTCCGAAAGAAAAAAACTTTGAATACAATTTAATATCGAACATTCACTTAAAGGAATGTCATTGAACTATGTTGATACCCTATAGAAAGACGACTTACAGCTCTAGATCGGTGACCAAGTTGACCACGCAATGAGCGGCTGTTACGATATAATTATTGGATATTAGGGAACCGGAGCAGCGATAGCTGATGCGATTGCTTGCTGTTAAGAGTATATAAAAATTAATAATTGAATATAATTAATAATTACAGATCGTACAAAATGAGTAAACCTGGTTGTCCCTGTAAAAATGCAAAGGAGATAAGTCCCAGTTGTACTTACTGTCCGAAGGGAAAGACTCCCCAATTTGATCCGGAAAATGCTTATGATACTGCTGATTATGCTCAACCCAAAGAGCATTATAATCCATATCAAGGAGGATATAACGATTTTGACAAGAATAAAAAGGAACCTGGACGTTATGACGATGATGATGGGTCTAAATTTAAGCTCAACGAGAGCTCCTGGATGCTCCTAAAGGCTGTTCTGGTATTCACCTTTGGCTGTTTCCTGACCATGCAAATGGGAGGAGTTGCTACCGAGCTGGGCTAAGACTCCATCATTTAATATAATTATTTTTTAAAATTGTTTCTTTATGTATTTTAATGAATATAAGGACCAAGGAACAGGACCAATGAGGAGGATATAAACACAACAACAACAACACCAAGCACGCAAAACACTCGACACATAATTAGTTTTCTGTTTAGAAGGAATTAAAAATTGATTGTACTTTAACTACTCACTTCTATTACGATAGGCGATACGGGCCAGCCAAGGGTATTGTCCGGGTTCAGCCTGCTCACCACCAAGGACGCGTGTGGTCAGACTAATCCCACAATCGGGTGTATTCATGCGAGCTGCTGGGGGTATTGTGATTGTTGTAGGTGCATTCGTCGTGATCGTGGGTACAGGTCCCATATCACTTGTGACTTGTGTCTGGGTTGCATCAGCCATTAGCTCGCCTTGCGCCTTTGTTGCTATGGATTTTTGAAAACGTAAATCACCGGGAAATACTATCGGTCTATCCTCGGGTTGTGGGCGTCGCCGATTTGCCGGCTCCTCGTGTTCAATATGATACTGAAAGTGATGTCCGCTCCCGAAACCAAAGTATTGTTCATCATCATCGTCCTCAATCGGTTGAGGACAGTTGCGCTGGCTCTCAAAATCTCTATATTCATGCAAATGCATTTCCGTTTCGTATGCCACAAATTTATTGAATTTGTAATCGGGGGAACTGTCCCAAATCCAGCGATCATTGGGGGGCACAAAACGCGAATTGCGGTGGCCATGTAGAGATGCTGATTTCTGTTGGTGCTGCTGCTGCTGCTGCTGCTGGGGACAGCAGGCAAGCGGATCCAGCCCCTTAAAGCCGCAACTAGCTGCATGCACCACAGAGAAGACAGCATCACGTTGCTCCGGCCTGTGATTCAGCAAAAGACGCGAAAAGGGCACGCAGTCCTTGATCCGTATGCAATGGCAGATGCCTGTAAGGTACGCGCCTAAAACAGCGTAAAAGGTTTACATATAAATAAAAAGAGAAAGTTGTCGCGAATGTTCGACTAGTAAATACTCTGTACTGTTTAGCAGTGGTATCTTTTTTTTCATTCATACAGAATATAATATAAGTATTTTTTATTCTGATTTCAATTTAAGGATACATAAATAGACACGTAAATAGCAAGCTGGATATCTTATCTTACAAATAAAGCAAGAAAAATATCGAAATTGTTTATATTAAAATGATCCTTTTGAAAGACATATTGTCTGAGGTTCGAGTTACACACTTTGTAACTAAATGAAAATACCCTCTGCAAAGGGTATAAAAATGCACAAGCAAAACCAGAAAAAAAAAAAAATTAATTAAATAACCAAGGTCAATATCTGCAAACCAGAAGTGCCCAAAGCGATCTGAGACATAAACCCAAAACCAAACCCAAACAAAAGTCCGGCTCAGCAATTACTGAGTCACTTTTTGGAATCGTTTTCGTTTCTTATTATTAAAATATTTTTACTTTGTTTTTTTTGGTAGTTTATTGCCCTTCGCTTTGCGGCGCTGAGCATGATGTTAGCACATTTACTTGGGGAATTTCTAGTCATTGACCTTGACCCAGTGCCAATCGGCCCCCCGTTGATGTCTGTTCTTTTGTGTAATACACATACATATGTATGTACATACATACATGCATACAAATTATGTATGTACATGCATACATTAATTGCCATTCGCATTCCTGCGCTTGCATATTAAGTTTGTTGTTTAAGTCGTTTGCTTTTTGTTGTTTTTTTCACTCACATTGAAAGCACAACGTGCAAATAACTGTAATGCACAATATGAGCTTAATAAACGATTGCATTTTGAGCTTTCCTTCGGTAACTGTATTTCAATTGGTCCCAGGCTCACACACACACGCACACACTCAGACACCACTCAGCTGATCAGTTGAGTGCCGGACGACGCGAACACACAACTTTTGCCGTCAAAGTGCGAAATAAAATTGAAATAAATTGGTCCAATATCTGAGTATATCTTATTTCCATTTCCATTTCGACAGAGCGGCACGGCGAGGCGCGGCGCGTTGCTTTGTTTTGTTTTATCAGCAGCGAATCAAAACAAAGAGGGAACACAAAAACAAAAGCTCAGCTTATGAAAGAGCAAACACATGCATACACACACACACACACACAGTGCTGTAAGATAAAGGAGAGCGAGCGCGATCATAACAGGCCCGATATCCGAGTGGCACTGGCAGTACCGCATGCGTAAGCTCCCAAGCTCAAGTGCCGGCAATAAAAGAACAACAATACACACACACATCAAGATAAAACATGTTTGGAGGCTGTGTGTGAGATACATTCTCATACACAGTGGAACTTCTCTATGACGAACCTTTCTATATATCTATTGTTACCCAAAAGAATCTGAAAGGCAAAAGCCTAAAGAAGAATCAGATGGGTGACAAATAATATGCATTGTGCTTCTAAGCACAAGAACACTGCAAACTGGTTTGAAATGTTATTCCAATATTCTCGATTCCAAAATAAATCCAAAATAAAGATTAACCCATCTCGTCGATCTTATTTTATTTTTAAAAAAGAAAATTGATCAAGAATAATTATGAGTAAATATAATATTTTTAATATATAATAAATATAATATTTTTAATATATGATAAATATTTTATTTACTTTTTTCGGGCCCAATTTCAATACTTTACAACAGCTAACTTAGAGTTCATAAGAAGAGCTTTAGATTGAACTTTCCTATTTTATGATTTCAACGCTTCGTTAATATATTGTAAAATTTTTCTTTTCTGTAAATTAATATTCAATTTCCTTAAGTTTCTTTTAGCCAATTTAAACTGTGAACCCAAGCGAACGAATTTAGTAGATTTCCTGTGAAGTGTGAACCAGACAGAGTAATAAAATCCAGAATAATTTGATAGTTCCACTCGAATAGTCAAGCATAGATGTATTTATATATTTTGATCTTATGTTCTTAACATATTACTAATATGTTTAGTAAATCAGTTTTGTTGATATAAAATGCACTTTAACTTATGTAATAAATTCTAAGTATCTAGAAATGTGTATTTATGGAATGTATGGAATGCCGATGGCGTACGTAATTATGCATTATGCAGGTTGCTTGTTAAGCCTTTTCTTTTTTTTAGTACTTGTTCTTATAAAAAGCGCCATAAGCAGCAGTCGTTTTATAGTATTTATGCCACCGGGACTACCTCTGCTGCAGCAGCAACAGAGACAATGACACTGGCTGAAACGTTATTCTCGACCTGTTCTACTGGTTCGACGATCGGCTGAGGCGGTGACTGAGGCTGTGGCTGGGTCTGCTCTGATGGGGACGTATTTACCGCAATCGTAGTCACTGCAGTTGGCGAAGTATAAATACCATTTGTATCATCATTGCAATCATTGTCAGCTTGAAGTTGAACCTGATGATCATTAACATCGTCATCATCATCTACTGGCGTCTCTTGACGCAATACAGCCGCTAAATTGTTATCATTAACTGTCTCCAAAGTCTGATCAATAGCATCGTTTACTGCGACTGCGGCAGTGACTGCAACTGGCACTGTCTTCGTTTCTATTGTGTCAGCAGGCAATGTATCTGTATCTGTTTCTGGTTCTGCTGCCGACGTTTGCTCTAAATCAGCATCTCTGTTGCCGCTAGTTCCATTTACATGTAAATGAACAGATACGTCACCATTGTGCATAGAATGCGGCGTCTTCAATTCATTGATAATCTTTTCACCCACTTTTGGATCGAGTTCGTTGATTTTCTCCTGCAGCTGGCACTTAAACTCAATTGGCCATTTGGGGCTCCATTCACGGAACAGCTTAATCTGTATTGATAAAAAAAATACTTGTTAGAGTGTATATAGAAATAATATAGAATTTTTATATATAGTTACACGGCATTGAAATAGACTCATGGGTTTATCCTGTACGCTCGACGTGGCCAGTGAATTGACGATTCCATTTACATTGCCTGTTTCAGCTGCACCCACAGACTGCTCTTTTGTGAGATATTCCACAAATACATACACAAAATCGTCGCGTTGCAGTTCGCTCCATTCGTTAAACCATTGAATAATGTAACGGAACTCGCCGTCCACTGATAAATTGCTCATAGACATGTTTGATTCTGACTTCTGTGTTCTACACCTGTGTTTTATGAGCAGTCAATACTAGAGTTTCTAGTTGCAATTAATTATAGACTGCGGCTTAAGTTGCGTGTCTCAGTATTGTTCAGTCTGGTTCAAAGTTTCTATACTAACAAACACAGACAACCCGTTTCTAACTTTTTTTTTCACTGCTTGTGGGAGATTACAAAGCCCAGCTCATAACAGCTGGTGCGGCTTAAATTCTTATCGATAGATCGATAGATTTAGCACCAACTGCTGTTCTCGTTCGATAAATATGTAATGGAAATTAAACTCAGCTACATTTTGCTCACACTAACTGTAATTTATAATAGTGTCTGTGACAAATAGAGAAAATATATTCTTAAATATGTACTTTAATAAACTTATTATTCACCTTGCTTCTCAAATAGTCATCGAAATTTCAAAACAATTTGAGCGTATCGATAAGTTGCTCCTGCTCCTCCCGCTTGTTGCTCAGCACTACCAATTTTCTCGTTTGTCAACACCTGATTATTTGCAGACAGTAAATAATATTAGAGAAACTAGGCAGCAGGAAAAAATCATTAATTAAAACAAAATATGTCGTCGTCGGAACTGGAAATTCAACAGAAATCCACGGATAATCAACAGGAACAAGCGCCCAGTGTGGAAAATAACGCCACCAAACATGAATCAGCGCCGGAAGCAGGAGAACAAGATTTTGCCGCGGCCGAGCAGTACAAAAATAAAGGAAATGATTTGCTCAAAAGTAAGTCACTTATCAATTACACAAGCTACTAGATATTATCATATACCCTGTAAAAACGTCAAGTTGAATACAGATCTTTCGCTTTCGATGCTTCCAAGTAGTTTGTTTTCAACCTAACCTTAAAACCGATGGACTGACACTGCCGCTTTGTGAGATAATTTGTATATTTCTCTGTTCCTAAGGGGAAGTAGTAACTAAAATTAGTGTTACAAAATTCGGAAAAAACTTGGAATTATTGGAGCACCTTTTGCTGCGGGTTCTCTAGCCCAAAGCGCTCATTTTTGTTCGCTTGGCGTACCGGTTTTTGCAAGCCAGTGTTTTGGTTCGTTTCCTAAATGAAACTCTTTTTTTTTAATTTAATATTTTTAAGCTAATTAATTATAGTTTAGATTTTTAGTTCTACAACACAATTACAATATAGTTCTTCACCAGATTTTTTGTAATTTGAATATTACTTTAGTTTCATTATATTATTTTTAAAACAAAGCAATGTAAGTGCAAGTCTTCAGTGTTGCGTTCTCAAGACTCTGTTGACAGTGACATAAACCGGAATGGAGAAAATTCCGAACCGCTTCAAAGACTCATAACTTTCAGTTTTAGGATCTGTCTGACCTGAGGAACTAATGAAATCCAAACTGAACCGGTTCTGTGAAATTAGCTTCCGAATCGGTTACATACATATGTACAAAAAGTAATCTTACCCGTTTTTATGTTCTTAATTTTCTTTTTTATACATTTCATAGCCAAGGAGTTTACGAAAGCCGTTGATATGTATTCCAAAGCCATAGATCTGTATCCTAGCAGCGCTATTTACTATGCCAACCGGGCCTTGGCGCATTTGCGACAGGAGAACTTCGGTCTGGCTCTACAAGACGGCGTTTCAGCGGTTAAAACTGATCCCAGCTACTTAAAAGGTTACTATCGACGTGCAGCAGCTCATATGTCCTTGGGCAAGTTCAAACAGGCTTTATCTGATTTTGAATATGTGAGTGCAATATATACGATATCAGTATTCCTCAACTTTAGTTACATTTTTATATTATTAGGTGGCAAAATGCAGGCCCAACGACAAGGATGCAAAGATGAAATTTACCGAGTGTAGTAAAATTGTTAAAATGCGCGCTTTTGAGCGTGCTATTGCTGTTGATAAGCCCGAGAAGACGCTCTCGGAAATGTATAGGGATTTGGAGAACATTAGTAAGTATACTGTAGTATATAAAAATAAGTAGATATCATGTTTTTAGTTAGTTGACATTGCATATTGACGTTTCAATGTAACTTATTATCACTATTTAAATTTTAGCCATTGAGGATGACTATAAGGGCCCTCAATTGGAGGATGGCAAGGTGACCTTAAAGTTTATGAAAGACCTTATGGAACACTATAAGGCGGAAAAGAGACTGCATCGCAAATTCGCCTATAAGGTATTGATTAAAGTTCACATTGTAATTTAATTTAATTTCAAGCTACTAAAATATTATATCTTAGATACTTTGTGACATTGACGTGTATATGCGTGCACAACCATCCCTGGTGGATATTAAGGTGCCTGATGAGGAGAAGTTTACTATTTGTGGCGATATTCATGGTCAATACTATGATCTGATGAATATCTTTGATATAAACGGACTGCCATCGGAAAAGAATCCGTATCTGTTTAATGGTGATTTTGTGGATAGAGGTTCATTCTCTGTAGAATGCATATTTACGCTCTTTGGCTTTAAGCTCCTATACCCCAATCATTTCTTCTTGTCACGCGGTAAGATACACACATCAATAAATTACAAGTCACACAACTAAGTTAATAATCCTTTCAGGAAATCATGAAAGTATCAATATGAATCAAATGTATGGATTTACGGGTGAGGTGACCGCAAAGTACACCAGTACAATGGCGGATATATTTACGCAAGTATTCAACTGGCTTCCGCTGTGCCATTGCATCAATCAGAAGATTCTGGTCATGCATGGCGGCCTCTTCTCAACAGACAATGTTACATTAGACAATATACGTCGGATCGATCGCAACTGTCAACCACCAGAGGAGGGACTTATGTGTGAGCTGCTCTGGTCCGATCCGCAGCAATGGATGGGCCGCGGCCCATCTAAACGCGGTGTGGGCATACAGTTTGGTCCAGACGTAACTGAAGCATTCTGTAAACTTAACAATCTGGACTATATCATTCGTAGTCACGAAGTCAAAGATATGGGCTATGAGGTCGCCCACAATGGCCAATGCATAACAGTCTTCTCGGCGCCAAATTATTGGTAGGTGGAATCCAGCCAAACACTAATGAAAAGAAAATTAATTCTATTTGTTTTAAATTTTTAGTGATACTATGGGCAACATGGGCGCATTTATAACAATCACTGGAAACAACTTAAAACCAAATTACAGATCCTTTGAGGCTGTGGTAAGTACTTTACATTAGTTTTGGTTTTCATCTAAACCTCGAAATTAACTCAAATTATTTTATTCCTCTCTACAGCCACATCCTGATGTGAAGCCTATGGCATATGCCAATAGTCTAATGAACTGGCTAGCGTAGTCATAGCATCCAGGACCCTATGCATAACAATAGCTAAGCACACCGTAAACTCCAAATAGAAAACAAAAGATACAACAAAATCAAAAATCAACGCCCATACGCCCACGCTTGAGAACCAACAATCGCAGAGCTATCTTTCTAATCTTCTAACGAACAAATCACACTGATACTAAAATGCTCAATGGACGCTTATGGACACAGCTTGCTAACTATTTCTGACATTTAAGCTCAGAGTAAGAGGCATAGGTGTGTTATTAAGGCCTAAAGGCAACAGAATAGCAATCACTTTACAAGAAATGCAGCTATATTTGATACAAGAAAGCAAGTAAAACGAAACAAAATAAATGTTGCATACGAGAATGATTATATTAAAATGGCTTTAGAAGTCGGATGCTAAGTTTTATTGGTGCTAAGCATCTGAGTATTCACTGTACAGTGTTTGTGCTATTAAAACAAAAACAAAACAAAACAAAAGAAAACCACAAAAAACGAGAATCAAACAACTACAAACTACAAGCAAATTGTAACAGTGAGAAAAATGTATTATGCGTATGCATAGCATTTTGTAATTGGCAATAATTTTGTGTGTGCCCGAAGTCTACTACAACTTCCTTACCTTAAATTCTATTTTTTTCCAAACTCTCCTTGTATGAATTTTGTATAAATTACATTTTTTGTTCAATCCTTGCCCTTGTTTACTTTTAAACATATTATAAAAAAGGTCATTTTAATAAAACTACACAATTTAGAAACAAATACCTCAATAATCCATTTCAATTTCGAATATTAATAAAAGCCATTATATAAATATATTACTTGTACACTAGAAAACGAATACGAATACATTTGGTTTATTCGTTCGACAATGAAAAAGACATTTAGCAATAAAGTCTGTAATCTTAAACGATTCAACAGAATACAGAATAGAGCAATTGTTTAATAATAAAAATTGGGTTTTTATTAATCAAGATCAACGTCTAATTGTGTCGATAAGTTAAAGCCCATGCCATGCAGAATCTCGTCCACATTCTCCTTGTACTCCTTGAGATGAGCCCGCCGCAACAGCGTCACATAAACGAATGGTCCATCATAGGAAGATAGATTTTGATAGAATTGCACGGCAAGATTCTGGAATTCTTTAGGCTGCTCTCGGGACAAATATAACCCCACAATGGTTAGCAGATCATGTAAATGTCTGCCCTCAAGCTGTAAACTACGTATAAAATCCGCCAGATGCTGCAGTAGCTTCCGCTGCAGTTTGTATTCCTGTGTTAGCGCTCCTAACTTTTCCGAACTGCTGTGCGAACTGGCTGCTTGGAGAAACTGCTTAAGCTGGGGTATCACATCGCTGAGGCTGCGCTTTACAATAAAATCCTTGGCATGCAGGCCAAGTATGTGCAACAGGCTGAAACAGCGGCTAACCACTAGAGGGTCCTTCTGACGAAACTTTTCAACTAACGGCTGCCATAACAGATGAACCAGCGGCAGCAGTTCGTTTTCATAGTCCACGAGTAGTGGGACACCTGTGGAAAGGCACTCCAGCGCAAGGATTTGCTGTGCTTGCTCAGCATTGGGAAGAAATTTAATAACGTGACCTAGAATCTCTTTAGTCATTTGAATGTGACGAGGTAGCACAGTCTTTGAGGACTGCTCCGTTGTCAGCTCGTTTTCCACCTCAGCATCTGGCATATTTACGTCCGGGTCTTCGGTTGGTGCGCTCTCCAAATCAATGGGCAGGTCTGCGTCAGCGGGTTGATTATCCTGTACATTTAACCAAACGGTTAGAATATCCTCCTCATCCACCTGCATATCAACGCTGCCGTCAATCTCTGCAGCAGTGTCTCTTTGCCAGCCGGCGACATGACTGAGGAATGCATTGAAAACGCGCAGATATGAATGAATATTGTCCGTTTGATGCAGTTTACTACATTCCTCGCATATGGTTTTAAAAATACTATCCAAATGAGGAACATTCCCACGCGTGCTGTACTGCAGCACCACTGTAAGAATGTCCACGGCGGCTCCACTCTCCGGCGACTAAAATAAAGAAGATCTTTAGTAATTATACTTAAAGAACATGTTCCACGTACCTTTTTAAGTAACGAATTAAGATGAAAGGTAATGTAGTCAGTGGAGCACTCGATGAAATGTGATGGCTCAGCGTATTTCAGGGCCAGCTGCATGGATACAAAAGCGAAGGTGGCGGCTTGATGAATTATCGTATTACTGCAGGCTAACTTAAGTAACACCTTGTGTAGGCTGCGGAATATATGACGATCAAAGGTATCACCAATGCATTTAGCACAATGACCCAGTGCATCCAAAATTAGACAAGTATGCAGCACGTTGAACTGAGCATCCAAAATGCTCACTCGACTGTTCAATGGGTCACTCTCATCGTCCGAGTCGCAATCCTGAGTGCGAACCTCCACTGCAGATGAATATAGACCGGGTGTTCGTTCCTCAAACCAGGATGTGGGCTGCAATGATTAAAGAAAAGGAATAGGTTGTAAATTTCCTAGCACAATTAGTTAAAGCTCCAACCTTGTCGATCTTTAGCCGCCAGGCTGCATCCGGTTGCAATGCCAAGTTCCAGTGCTCATCTGCGAGTAGCTGATTCACAAATGCTTCCGCCAGCACCGCACGGCTGTCCCGCGCTGTGCTTTCCTGCTTTGTTATCATAATTGTTAAAAATAATATCGCTTCATTCATGGCTGAGCTGCGTTCTTCGATCAGCTCCTGGCAAAAGTCAAACAACAGACGATTTAAGGCTGGTTCGGCACCTAAGAGCTCCACAATATCATAAAGTACATTCACACAGCGTTTGGAGCTTAAATATTTAAACTGGCGCCAAGGTAATTTAGCCAATTGCTCCTGCAAATCCTGAGCTTTGCCTCTCGCGATGCGCCTCAATGAGTACTCCTCATTTAGCAGGTCTCGCGTCGTGCGCTGATCAAGCGCAGCCAGAAAGCACATGACAAACAACTCTAGATTTTTGGGTACCAGCAGCAGCAGTTGCAACTTTTCAGCGCTGAGACTACGCAGGAATCCTTTGAAGAATAGCAGCTCAGAAAACTGTTCGTTGTCATCGCACCGATGAAGTATGCGTGGTAGTTTATTGAGATGCACGTCCAGTAACTGCTCCGCATTCTCATCAAAGATACCAGAACAACTAGGTTTCTGCTGCAACTCAGCCAGCGTTGCCTGACACAGCTGTGCTATAGATGGCTCCTCATCTTGTGACAAGGCCAGCACACTTTCCAGCAGATGTATAAAGTTATCTTTTAGATTATGGGCACAATTACGCAGCAGTATACAGCACATTTCTGCGTAGGATTTACGCACTGTAACAGCATCGTGGGCACGTAGTATACACGTTTCTACAAAGATGGGCCGCATGTGATGTGAAGTGGCTGCGATCCACTCCACAGAACGTAGGTTAACCTGAAGATTATTCAGGCGCTCACCATTCTGTTCGAGATTTAAGCGCTTGCTGCCAAATATGTTTGAATCATACGTCTGCTCCCACTGACCACCTTGAGCAGCCGTTCTAAAAAGCGTTTGGAATGCATTTAAGTCGTACCGCATCTTCATATACTCATCCGTAGTTTCCTCAAACATAATGCACGTGATGAGACCAAGTGCTTTAATTGACATCTAAAAGGAAATTCCAATCATTTCATAATTTCGGCTTTCTTATGGTATCATTATATAATTTTACACTTACTGATTTAATTGATTGGCCAATTTTATCATCTGATTTCGAGGTTTTAAACAGAACAGTCACAATTTTTGGCAGGAATATGAATATGGTATCAGCAACTTGGTTGCGTAGAACTACATCAGAAGCATCGGCATCGTCATGTACATAGAAGAGTACCATTAGGCACTCCAAGGACGCTTTGACCAGTTTACGATATTTCTCCTGAGCTATAAACGCCAGCAATGTGAGCAGTATTTGCCCTATGATCAACACCGTCTCCTTAATATAAAATGTTTCCAGTACGTCGCTAGTAGATCGTTTTAATGCTTCCGACATGCACTTGACTGCCGCCAATTTGATTTCCTCGGAGAGATTGGGTCGCATGACGGCGCCTTTAGAGTCGCGTATCTGTTGCAATACCACCACCAGAATGGAACGTAAGCCTTTCTCATCCGTCAGATATATCTTAGAAATGATGTGACACAAGCATTCCATCAACCTGGTACGCAACTCCTGGCTTTCCCTGTAGGACAATTGGGAGATAATAAGGATCATATAATCCTCTAACTGCCAGGGGGTTTACATACCCAATGAGTTCACCTAGTTTGAGCACTAAAGGCACCACAATTTGAACATGAATTATTCGCATTTGACCAAAATCAAATTTTTTGACTTCCCGCTCTACTTTCGCCAAATTAGTTTCGTTGGGCTCATTTATAAAATCATCAATTGCCGGCTTAATGCGCATCACATAAATCTCTAGCGATGACATTATAGCCCGTTCCAAAAAAAACACCCAAGTAAATAAAATAAATATTATACGAAAATGTGTTTATTAGAAATAGCGGCTGGTAAACCAGAAGCAACAGCTGGTTTACCACCTGTGAGTCATTCACATGTTAACGCTTACAGAAAAACGTTAAATTTGAAATTGCTTTGGCCTCTATTGCTTGTAAATTATTTATATTAAATAAAGAAAATTTTTGGAATGAGTTTTTGAAATGTTAACGAATGCCACTTAAATTAAATTAAGTGTATTCGGATTAGTTGTAGAACTCATGCTGAGTCTCGTCCTTGCGAACGCTAGCCTTGTAGCCCTTTTCAAAGTCCCTGGCGTGTGCTATATAGCGATTCTCTCGCACTGCATGCATACCAGCCTCCTGGCAAATAGCATTAATATCAGCATTCGAAATTTTATCAGGACGGGCTATGAATTCCTCCAGATCGACATCTTCCGCTAGATTCATTTTGGCCGTTATAGTTGAGAATATCAAGCGTTTTTGGCGGCGATCCGGCAATGGGAATTCAATTTTACGATCCAAGCGTCCGGGACGCAGAAGAGCCGGATCCAAAGTATCTGCCCGATTTGTAGCCATTATAACCTTTATATTGGTTGTCTCATCGAATCCGTCCATTTGATTCAGCAGTTCAAGCAAAATACGTTGAACTTCACGGTCAGCGCCAGTTTGGGCATCAAAACGTTTGGTTGCAATCGCATCAATTTCATCGATGAATATGACTGATGGAGCATTCTGCTTGGCCAGCCGGAAGAGATCCCGCACCATGCGTGGCCCCTCACCCAAGTACTTCTGTACAAACTCTGAGCCGACGACACGTATAAAGGCGGCTGTAGTTTGATTAGCTACAGCTTTGGCCAGCATTGTCTTACCGCATCCAGGAGGACCATAGAGCAGGACTCCCCGAGGTGGATCAATACCTAGTAAAGGTTAGATATTAGGATATAAGGATGATAAGTATTATAAACACAGGAGGTTTACCCACCAATTTGCTTGTACAAATGAGCATGAGTCAAGGGTAATTCGACAGCCTCACGTATTTCCTGTTTTTGCATATCAAGTCCTCCGATATCCGAATATTTAACATCCGGCTTCTCATCAGCTGAGAGCATAGAAATAGTACTATCTGCTTCGGGTGGCACCAAATCCACCAAACAGTTGCTCTGCTTATGCAAAGCTACCGAAGCAGATGGCTTCAGCTGCTCCCGATCTATGGTGGATAATACGCGAACATAGTAATTGGAGCCTGTAGTTGAAGCAACAATGCCTGTATTTTGATCTACTGCCTCCATAAATTGACCAATGACCAAGGGCACAGCCTTAGCCCGCTTGACCTCCTCCTGAGCATGTAGGTACTCCTTTTTCAGATTACGTTGCTCCTCCTTTATATAGTCTTCCTGAACTTGTAGCAGTTCCAGCTGCAGTTGCAATTTCTTATAAATAATATAAAAATCACTCTCATCTAAAATTTGGTCGGTGTTTTCCATAATTTCTTTATTAAGTTGTACCATTTTTTCAATTGATGACAGCAGCAAGGCGATGAGAATGAGAATGACTTGAAATTTCAAATCGTATAGACGAAAGCGTTATTGACGTTTAGAACTGGAAGGATAAACTTGACAGATTCGATATTGCACATTCGATATTGGAGAATCGATTAGTCTGGAAGCATACCTATAAATTAACCATCCCAATTAATATTGCTAAGATAACTATTTGAAAGTATTCTTAAGATTTTAGCTTAAGAACGTTTTCTTTTTTAAATTAATCTATTGAATGTATAAATAACATAACTGTATTATATTTTAATTATATTTTTTGCTTAGCCCAACCAAATCCTAGTATAGAACTTAGAACACTTTGGAAAATATTTTATATTAAAAATCGCGGTAATGCTTTTACAATAATTATTTAAGTAAATAATTATATTAAGGCTTCTAGGTAAAGTAAAGTGAATTATATGTATAAGGGCATCACTTAAATAATTGATAGGTGCTCAAGCTGAACCATGGTAGTTATATTAAGTTTTTAATTATCATATTTTCTATTTCTTTATTTTTAAATTTATGTTTCCTTATTTTTGACAATCGATAATAAAATCTACACCTATCGTTATTTTTCCAGTTCTATCGACCAACACTCACGAGCAGCTGTTACGGACCTGTTGTTTTTTCTTTTTTTGTCTTCTTGTTGTGTTCTGAACGTGGAACCGTTCTATTTTTAAATCAAAATTTCGATTTTATTTTGGAATTGTAAACTGTGTTCCAAACATAAGAAAATATATAATTTAACGTACAGCTAGTTAGAAGAGCTTGGCCATGCTAGAAAATTGATTTTTTTGCTCGGACAAATAGGATAAATATAAATATTAAAACGCCGGCTATTCGGATAGAGGAATACGTCACCAGCGAAATAATATTTACCAAAATACGTGTAGCATTTTTGGTGTCAACTATGGGAATTATGTAATATGCCAATTTTAGTATCCAGCATACGAAAATTTTATTTTGGTTTTTAATTTTGCGTTACGTACTGAGAAAAATGGATGCACTGGTATTTCTGACTGCAGCGGCTCACCTCTTTTATACGCCCTTCACCAAAGTCGAGGAAAGCTTCAATTTGCAGGCTATGCATGATATATTATATTTGCGAAACAATTTCACTCAGTATGACCATCATGAGTATCCGGGCGTGGTGCCTCGCTCCTTTATTGGACCACTAATCGTATCCATATTATCCGCTCCGTTTGTCCTGCTCTTTGAGACGCTGAGCATGAATAAATTTTGGGCACAATATGTAGGTAAAAGACGAAATTGATAAACCCACTTTAGTTCATATATTCATTCAATATAAATATACATTTTTCCATTAATAGTGCGCCTTGTATTAGCTGGAGCGATTTCGGTTGCCTGGAATAATTTGCGAAGAGCTATTACCAAAATTTATGGAGTCGATGTGCGCCTATGGTTTACGGCCATAACCATAACACAATTTCATTTTATTTTCTACATGACGCGCCCACTACCGAATATCCTTGCTCTGCCGCTGGGTATGTTTGGTTTTATATGCTTACATAGGGTATTATACTCTTATCACTAAATGTATACAGTGAAGAATTACCAGTTACAAGTTTGGATATTTACTATATTAAAAAGCCCAACCAGATAATTGATAATTTGTTCAGTATCTTTACTGAATATCGTACATTTTTTCATTAATTCTTGAAGATTATTCAACGAAAAAAAACTAAAAGGATATTTCTATTTTATAGTTAGTATTTCTTTCAGTATACTCTTGTAAGGGATATTATTATTTGTTTTATATTCTCATATTTTAATTTTCTTTCATTTTAGTGCTTTACGCGATTGCCTTTTGGATGCGTGGTCAAAGTAAACCCTTTATAATCTGCTCGGGTATAGCCATAATTGTCTTTCGCTCCGAGCTGGCACTTTTTTTGGGTCTGCTACTGGCCCTGGACTTGTTGCAGCAAAAGCTAACAATTGATGGGTATGTTTACCAGCTATTTTCACACTTTAATATTTATTTAATGTGTATATTCTTCCTTAACAGCTTGTTAAAAATTGCTCTGCCGGCTGGCCTTTGCATTTTGGTAGCCACG
This sequence comes from Drosophila repletoides, assembly GCA_018150835.1. Classification (NCBI taxonomy): domain Eukaryota; kingdom Metazoa; phylum Arthropoda; class Insecta; order Diptera; family Drosophilidae; genus Drosophila; species Drosophila repletoides. The sequence goes on from JAECWQ010000100.1 coordinate 8,045,140, forward strand.
GTGTTGGTGGACTCATTCTTTTGGCGCCGCCTGCTTTGGCCTGAGGGCGAAGTCTTATGGTACAATACTATTCTCAACAAGAGCTCAAACTGGGGAACATCACCGCTGCTATGGTACTTTTACTCAGCGCTGCCTCGTGCGATGGGCGCGTCCCTGGTATTTGTGCCAATTGGCATCTATTTTGAGCCGCGTATTCGACCTTTAGCTCTTTCAGCTCTGGGATTCGTTCTTTTGTATTCACTACTACCTCATAAGGAGCTGCGATTTATAATTTACGTATTTCCTGTTTTAAACATTGCAGCAGCTTGTGCCTGTCAACGCATGTAAGTCGAAATATTTGGCTGTTATATACGACTTTATCTTATCTTTTATCTTTTGCTTTTTAGGTGGATGAACAGTGCCAAGTCGGCGTGGCATAGTTTTCTGGCGCTTGTTGCTGCCTCGCATTTGCTACTCAACGTGCTTGTAACCATCTTTCTGCTTATAGTTTCGGGCACAAATTATCCTGGTGGTGCGGCGCTTTCCCGCTTGCATCGTCTCGAGTGGTCCAATCCGAATGTTTCGGTACATATTACTGATTTGGCTGCTCAGAGCGGTGTATCCCGTTTCATGGAAATACACAGCAATTGGATATATAGTAAAGATGAGACTATGAACTATACTCAAGCGGAGATGGCCAGATATAGCCACTTGTTGGTGGAAGCGAAGAACAAGCATAATACGGAACTGTGGACAACGCTGCAAGAAGACTTCGAGACGTTGGAGTTTGTAGATTGCTTCAATAGCATAGGTATTCAGTATAACTCTCTGATGCCAGTGCGCATTAAGACTAAGCCTTGCATAGGCATTCTAAAGAAACGAATACGTATTGCCAAGGATTCTCCACACGAAAAGAAAGAAAAGAAGCAAAAAGAAAATACCAAAACAAAGGGCAAGAAGGAAAAAACTGGGGCAGATAAATTGAAGCCAATAGCGGATATACCTTCAGAGAAAGTAGTTGGGGACGAATCTGAAACTGAACCTATTATACCAGTCCAGTTTCAAGAACTATCCGAGCAAGTATCCAGCTTGGAGCATGAGCTGAATGTGCATGCTGATGATGACGATGGCATAGTATCTACTGTAGAGGAAAACTCATTGGAACTTAACTTGGATGCAGCTGAAGTGGCTAAGGAAATTAATTTTCAAGAATTGCACAATCTTGCCCTGGCACAGACAACCCGTAAATCTCGTGCTGCAACAAAACTGAAAATACGCAAGATCATCGAACAGCATTACAGAGCCAAGGGACGACATATCGAAAACGATTCCGGGGAGCAACAGAAGGGAATAGACAAGACGCGTGCTGGATTGCGCCAATCGGTAAAGTCAATTATTAAGCAGGAAAAGATTAAGGAAATGATTGAGCAGATTGCCACCATGGATCTGACACGCATCTGCGACTTGGAAAAGACATCGACAAAGGACTGTTTGAAACAGGTTATAGACAAAATAGACGACGAGAACATAAAAACAAAATGAAATGTTGTAACAACCTGCAAATATATTTAAAAAACTTTTAATAATAAAATTGTTCCAAAGACAAAAACTTAATGCTAAATGTAATTGTTTATTGAACTGAATGAAATGCTGCAGCTTAGTGTAGATACAATTTTTTTTTACGTTTTTTTGAATGTTCATTTTGAGTAATACGACACAGTAACCTTACAATATGTTGAGCTTCATTAACGTGTATTAAATTTTATCATGTATTGGCCAATATTAGGCCAATATATATCCGAACCAAAGCCATACATCACCAAGTGTGCCAACGAGGCACAGCACTAGAGTAAGTCGGTATAGCAGACTATCCATGCCTCCGCCCTTGAGGAACACTGGTTTATCATTGTCTTCCTGGAATTGTTTCTGCAACTTAGCCATCTTGGGTGTTATCTTTCCACGACTGTCCTTATCCAGCAAAATTGCCGATGGTTGGATCGAGCGAGTCACTGCAAGCATGGGCGCTACTACGCCCAATCCGTTTATCTCCCGCAATAGTGGCTGCAAATAGCTAATAGATAACAAATATACTATTTTTTAATATTTTAAAACTTACACGAAATTTTGAAATTAAGTTTCTCTGCATTTTGAAAGAAAATTTGTGGCAGCAGATAATTTTCCTATTGTTGACCAGAGTAAAATTATATTTGGAATGAACAAACAGCCCCGTTGCCTTCTCACTACAAAGCTTTGTTTGTATTACAAAATACAAGCCTACTTGTATATTTATTTTAAAAACTAGTTAACTTTTTTTCTTGTGTTTTTAAATGATTTCCATATATGTATATATGTATATATATATTTATTTATATATATATATATATATAGATATAGATTAGATATATATATAGATTTGTCGTCATACAATAAATAAATAAAATTAAAATTCATATTTATTTAATAAACATCTTAGATTTTTAATATATATATATATATTTATATATATATATATTTAAATTGGTCGTCATACAATAAATAAATAAAATTAAAATTAAAATTAATATTTATTTAATAAACATTTTAAATTTTTTCAGTTAAACATATGGAAATTATCGATAAGTCTCGATAAGAAAAATATCGCAATACGATGGAAATATTGCTCGTACAATATACGGATACACACACAGGATTACGAAAAAACACGAAATCAGAAATATAAAGTTTGCAATTGTTTATAATATATTCAAAAATATGTCTTTAGCTTCATTTTTGAACGGTGTACGTCCTAGAACGTGCACACTGAGAGCCATGGAAGCTGAGCACTGTGCCATTCGATTGGCAACTGGTGAAAATATCATAGGACGTTGCAAGGCAACAGGCATTCGCGATTCAAGATGCTCCAAGAAACAGCTTAAACTGACGGTGAATTTGGAAATTGGAACTATTTGGATAAAGGTATTGGGTCTCAATCCTTGTGCCATTAATGGTGTCATGGCTTCGGCAAATACAGAATGCGAGCTGCACCAAGGAGACTTATTGGAAATAGTGTATGGACGGCATCCTTATGAGGTGCACTTTCATCCACCACCAGAAGAAGCAGTGGAACAGATGGATGATAATAGCACAGAGATTCCAACAAGCAAGATAACAGCTAGCGAGGAGGAGAAATGGAGTGCTTTGGATAATGGTAAATTAGTTATCTACAGTAGTGCTGGGTTGTCTTCATCCATTAAAATTGCTGGCTACGATATGGATGGCACCATTATAAAGACCAAATCCGGCAATGTATTTCCGAAGAACACAGAGGACTGGCAGATTATCTATCCCGAGGTGCCAGAGAAGCTAAAGATGCTCCATAAGGACGGTTTTAAAATCTGTTTCTTTACCAATCAGGCAGGCATTGCCCGAGGCAAAGTCAATCTGGATGATTTCAAGGTGAAAGTCAAGAATATTGTTAAGTGTTTGGGTGTGCCCGTACAAGTGTTTATAGCTATAGGCAAGGGGTATTATCGCAAGCCATTACCAGGCATGTGGGAGCATCTGCAGGACGAAATGAATGACAATGTTGCTATAAAACTGGAGCGTTCTTTCTTTGTTGGCGATGCCGCTGGCAGGCCTGAAACTGGCAGAGGCGTTACAAAGCAGCGCAAGGATCATTCCCTGGCAGATCGCCTATTCGCATCCAATGTTGGAATTTCCTTCTACACACCAGAGGGACATTTTCTCAATAGACGTGCAGAGGAATGGAATAAACCCGAATTCGAACCGAACAGTATCCCTAAAGAAATCTCCCTATATGAACCAGACGACGTGAAGCTTAGCATAGATAATTGCGAAATGATTATCATAGTGGGCTTGCCCGGTTCTGGCAAGAGTCACTTTTGTGCAGAGGTTCTTGCTGGCAAAGGCTTCAAAATCGCAAATGCCGACACTTTGGGCAGCATCCAAGCCTGTCTTAATGTTTGCCAACGTGCTATGATTGCTGGTCAAACCTGTGTTGTGGATAATACCAATGTGGATGTAGCTACACGTAAAAAATATCTGGCCCTTGCCAAAGAAAAGAATATTCCATGTCGTTGCTTTGTAATGAATGTAACCATAGCACAGGCAAAACATAATATTGCCTATAGAGAACTGGTGGACACTGGACATTCAACAATTAATGACATAGCATTCAATATGCTCAAAAAAAAGTATCGAGCTCCAACTCTTGACGAAGGCTTCACTAGCATACATAAAGTCAACTTTAAACCTACATTTCCCACAGAGAAGGATGAGAAATTATACAAAATGTATTTGCTTGAGAAGTAATCACTTGACCGGTTAAAAAAAAAATGACCGATATTATTAATCTAATATAAAATTCTTGGTGTTATTGATGTTCCATTTATTGAATTAACCATCAAGCTCTTTTAATATCTAGATGTGAAATTGATTATTATAAAAGCTACATTCCAATATGAAACGGATGAAATAGATAAAATTATTCGAGCTTATAACAATTAAAAGGAGCTCCAGCAAATGTTAAACATATTATATTCGATAAATATGGGAACCGGAACGGAAAATCCCTTGGAAATGTATAAGCGGTTCGAAAGTTCCACTAATCTAAGAATACAATTTTTTTTGTGCTGATTGAGATAGTAATCTTATACTCTTTAATCTAAGGTAAATATTCGTTTAGCAATGTCATCTATTAACCAGTCCATTGAACTTAAAAGTTTCTCCCCAGTTACTGCGCTAACTCCTGCAACCAGCCAATGATGAGTGGTGATGTCATCCAAGCTTAATATCTGTAATACCAAAATATAAAATATGAAATATAAAATATACAACAAAATATTAATAAATGTGAGTTAATGTTCAAAATATTTAAAATCTCAAACAAATTGTTTTGATTTATAGTTTGAGATAGCCTATAGTTAATTTCATTAGACTTAAGCGTCAGCTTAATTCAGTTTATGGAGCAATACCATAAATACTTGCCTCTTTAATCTCATTGGAATTCAAGGCACCAGGCAAATCCTGTTTGTTGCAAAGCACAAGCAATGTGGCTCCGGCCAAGCGCTCTTCTTGGAGCAGTACCTGCAGCTCCTGTTTGCACATCTCCAGACGCATACGATCTGCACTATCCACAACCCAGACAAGTCCATCTGTTGCTTCAAAATAATTACGCCAATACGAGCGTAACGATTTCTGGCCGCCGACATCCCACATATTGAGAGTGTAACCCTTGTGCTCCAGAGATTTAATATTAAAACCCAGTGTAGGTGATATTTCATCAATGGATTCCCCATTAAAACGTTTCAGTATAGTCGTTTTGCCTGCATTATCCAAGCCACTGTAGAAGTATGAGATGAATCATTATACTTATTAAATTAATAAAACACACTACTTACAGCAGTAGTATACGCATCTCCTTTTCCTTTTGGCGCATCTTTTTTAATACTGTTAGAAAACCCATTGTGTCTGGCCTTATTAAACTACAATAAATAAATAAAAGCTTAACAGCTGCGGCTGAGACTATTTATCAATATTTTATTTTGTGGCGGTATTCACAATAAACGTATACAGGTGAATGGTAATTGTACGAGGGCTACATTTTTGCGACTATGTGGCAACACCAAATTCTCCAAAAACGTCAAACAGCTGTCATAAACTGCGGCCCCTGAAATTTTTCAGCACCAGCGCTTCGAACTATTTGCATTTTCAGCTACTAAAAATAAAACAATAGCCAGCAAAATGATGAACCTATCCAGAGTAAGTATGAAACTGGAGAATTTTTTGGCAACAAGCCTTATGGCTATAAAATAGTCCATATTTTGCTGCTGGAGTGTTGATATTATGCATCAATTACGTAAGCTAACCGCACATTTATTTTCATTATATTATCACAGGCCGTTGTGCGTAGCTTTGCTACTGCCAGCACTCGTCGCGCCACTGCGACCAGCAAGGATCAAATCGAGAAGGGATATTTTGAGATCCGAAAGGTGCAGGAACATTTCCAAAAGAAGGACGGCAAGCCCGTCTTTCTCAAGGGCTCCGCTGTCGATAATATTCTATATCGCATCACCATGGCCCTAGCTCTGGTCGGCATTGGTGGCATGGGCAAGCTTTTCTACGAACTGAGTGTGCCCCAGAAGGCGGAATAAGGCGACTGCTGCATACTGTACCCTTTAAGCTAATCCGTAACGTAAAAGCCCTAGCACCCATTGCAGTGTTGTTACCTTATATTTCTGTGCTTTGATAGTGTAAGTAAACGTTATTAACAATGTATTAATAATGCATTATAAATGTACATATATGTATTACTAATGCATTAATAATGTAACAATCTAAGAAATAGTTATACATTAATGTATTCATTTGTTGCAGATAGCTGAACCCCCCGCTTAACTAGTGTACCATCTCCTAGACCTTTGCTTGTGTTAGAGTATAAGCTAAGTTTAAAGTGTATCTGAACATTCGCAAATGCATTTCAAGCGTGGAAATATAAGAACTGTAAAGCTGTAAAGTTAGAAGATTACGAAACGTTTTTCATTTCGGTTCGGCAACTCAAAGGATTGTACGATTCACGATTCTTTCTGTTTCTGTTCCGGTTGGGCCCAATGACATATGGCATCTTATTTTTCATTATAAATTTGCCGAATATTTTCAGTAGTGCCACAACCCAAGGGAAAATAAAAACAAATTAAATTGCATTGACATTAAATAAACAAACGGCGGCAAAACGAAAATCGCCGACGCCGTTTCGATGTGGATTTTGCAGGAGTGGAGAGCCCGCTTTATAAATCAAAGGGCGGCAACTCGGCGCGCTGCCTTTGGGCATGGAAATGTATTTTAAATCGAGCGAATCATGCTGCGCTTTAACACACTCAAACAGACACACACACACACACACCCGTACACTCGCACAACAACAAGAAGCGGCAACGTTGTGTGTTTATTAATAACTAAAAAAACAACAACGAAGAAAAACCCACAGAAGTGCAACGAAATGTGCAATTTAAGGCGTTTTCATTAGTTATTTCTCCATAAACACTTAAATAAAACTAAAGCATTTGAAATAAAAACAAAATCACTATAGGACTACAGTGATCGACTATGAGATACTCTGCATTTCAGTTATAATATATAACTGAACAAAATTAGGAAACTAATTAGGCAGCAGCTATCCACAATTTGAAATAAGCAGAACTCGAGAAAAGTTTCAAAAAATAATTATTGTTATTCTTCCCAATTTATTGAAAAATCTATAAGCTTTTGAGTATTTTAATGGGAACTACTAAATTTGTACCACTGTTCGAGACTGACATGATGGAAAGCGTGTATAAATAAATGTATAATCTGATGTCTGTAATGTTATTGAAAAATATATTACTGGATCTAGCCATTAGCTTCTGAGATCAACTTAGTTATATGGAAGGACTGAATTGGAGTAATGATGGTGAAAAGAGAATATGTACCCTTTGTTTCCGGATCTTGTAGAAGAGTTTATGTTTGAGTTAATTGTAGCCTAAGCCTGTAACCTTACCGAATTCGAGCTGAAGCCACATATTCTTCCACCAAAACCAGAGTTTATACTTCAATTATACAAAAATTTGGCTTGCAGCCTTGATATATATATACCTATTCTATAGTCTTGCTATTACTCGGGTAAAAATAATTACTACTGGGTTAAAATCGTTTGTCTTCGAAGAGTTCTTCGCAAAGATTAAGAGCTAAGTCATCAGATTGTAAGAGATTTCGGTTCTGACCTGGTCCTGGCCTGCATTCATATGCTCTTTCTTATCAATTTTCAAGGGGTACAGAGTATTAAAAGGAAACAGAAATATAGCCATTTTAAGAGTTTTCTCTGCAATTTGCACATACTTGCATGTTTTTTCTCGGTTTTTTTTTTTTTTTGTGGTTAGTTTGTTTGTGTTGGGGGAAAAAATAAGGCGAATAACAACAAATATTTCGCTATTTCATTTGCAGTTTACGGCCCATTTAAATTTTGAGATGTGCACGCGAAGCGCATAAAACCAGCACGAGTTTACCGTTAACATATTTGGGGGCGGATGTGGGCGGATGTGTGTAGGTGTAGTAGGAGGCTAAGTACTTAGTGGAACTGCGAGTAGAAATCGACGATCCCTTGCGGAGTATGAGTATTCGCTTGGGAGTATTTTGTGTCTTTTCCCGAGTATTTGGGTACATTGTAAATAGATTTTAAATTTTTCAGTGAATTTGTTGTTGTTTCTAACGAAAAACTAGCCATAAGCGGGAACTCGTATCTCCCATTTTCAATTCCATTTCCATATTTCTTTAATTAATTAAAAGCACTCGCCATGAGACAGAAATTATGTGCACTTGTCGCAAACTTATTATATTTCATAGACTGTGAAAAATGCATATGACTAAAAATTCCAATTATGGTTTGGAATATTCTCCAACTCATCTCGACTCAACTCAACTCTCCGACTCGTCGTTCCACATGACTGGCCCCAGCTAAATTACAATAATAACTCAAAATGCATAGAAGATGCGAAACTAAATGTTTCTGCTTGAGTCCTTTGCCAAAAACAATACTATGAATAAAAGGAAAAGGGAAAAAGAATGAAAGGCGGGCGAAAGAAGAAGTAAATGCGTGTATAATCAAGAATCGAAAAATGCGTTTCATTAAATTTTATTTATAGTCAGCAATTTTATGCATTTAAAGCGCGTCTATCAACGGCAGCATCTCTGAGCAACTCAGCATCGGAGCATCGGAGCATCTGAAGCAACTGAGTGAGCATCGCCATGCGGAAACGACAACGACGCCATATTGAAATTAACTGTATCGCACGACGAAGGGTGCTGTCTGAGAGTGAGAGAGAGAGAGAGAGGGAGAGAGAGAGAGAGAAGGGAGCATTATGAGAGCGCCATTGCGACCCCAATAGAACTCGAATCCTAATAGCAGACCCCGAAATGCCCGAAATGCTTGCCATGGAAACTTTCACCTTTTTCCGAGGCGTTTTGCATACGTTTTGTTTGTTTTTACTATGGCATAGATACTTTTTTAAATACACTTAAAGAAAATCCACTGGAAAATATTTGATTTAATGATTGTGGATTAAACCGAAGAGATAAATTTGAGTTTGAATTACCAATGTTTAGTCAAAAAATAAATAAATTAAGAAGACTTCATAAGAATCTACAATGAAATAGAACTGGATTTGGGCATAGAATTGTATCGAGAATTTTGGTTGAAAGGCGAGAATTTAAAACTTGGACAATTCTTTTTTTCTGTGTATGTTTTTTTCACGTGAATTATTGCCGAGCAAACGGCGCGCGCTCAGGTTAGGCCCTGGGCGCAGTACCAGACCCAGTCCCAGTCCCAGTCCCAGTGGCAGTCCGTTGCCGCAGTCGCAGTCGCAGCAGCCGCAACCACAAATCAGAATGTCGTTGAAGCATTCAAGTGCAACCGCCGTGAAGCGAACTTGCTGCTGCTGCTGCTGCTTTTCACTGTTGCTGCTGCTGCTGTTGTGCTGCCTCAGCCTCTGTCTTCGTTGCGGCAAATCTCGACAACTCTCAGATGAACGGCCGTTGAGTGAGCAACGTCAACGTTTCGTCTTTGTCAGATTGTCGTCATAGTCATCTTCTTTTTTTGGTCTGGAAGAAATCTTCAAGAGATTTTTGTATATCGATCTGTCCAGGCACGTCCAAGTGTCCAAAACGAAACCAGTTTGGCCTATTAACACTTCGATTACAACTCAACTTTTTGCCGCCGCTTGGGCACGGTCTTTCTGGGTGGTCTTGGTTGAGGCTTTTAGTTAATGTTTTTTTTTTTCGTTTTTTTTTTTTTGATTTATTTGAGCTTCAATTAGTCGTTGAACAAATCTGTTTATTTATTTGCTTTTAATTATTGTTTGAAACCACAAAAACCGTGCCGTGCCACTGCCACAGGTTAGAGGGCGACTCATCCCAATCCCCAACTTCCTGGCAGCGCAGTCGGCAACTTTGTGGCATCATCGGGCATTACTGGCCTGAGTAAACCTTTCAAGAAGGTTTTTAATTAACACTAACAATATAATTTACGAAAAACATCAAATACCCGCGCATTATTAATGGATATTCGAGTTATTAAGTTAAAATTTAAATATTGCCGAGGTATTTCAAATCGATTGAGAAATACAGTAAAATATATTCAAAATTTGCTGAGTATATTAATTGGAATTTGAGCTGGAAAAACCACATGTAATGCTAGGAAATATTTCATCCCAATACTTAACAATTAAAGACTTCGATAGTATCGATATTTTACTTTTAAAAAATCGTTTATTATCGATTCTTTCGCAGACTTCAGCAATAAAAAGATGCTTACAGAATTGATATGATCAATTAATTTGTACAGCTTCCAACATTTCATTAGACTTATTTGTTTTTCATAAATTTATGAATAAATAGAAATCAAAATAAATGAAGCATTTGATACGCATCAATCACAACGTAATTACTTATCATTCCAAATAGCTGGCATTATATATATTTTATATAGAACTCATACATGATTGAATTCGGGGATTTTGTTTTAATAAACAAACAAAAACAGATTGTATGCTTGCCGGAAAAAGTAAACTCTTAAAAATACCGAAATGCATATTTAAAATTTATAAACCATAACGCCCCCAGACAATGGGAATCGGAATCGGAATGGGAATGGGAATGGGAATGGGAATGGGACTGGGAACGGAGAACGACGGAGGCAAACAGCAGAATCGGATCAGCGTGAAAGATGCGCTTCCCATTTCCCGCCGCTCTAGAAACATAGAAAGGGCGAGGAAGATACGAGGAGTATTTTTCTTGTTGGCCTGTGAAATTGAAACCGATGAGAAGTAGAAACATGTGTCCAAATCTTTCACACAGCCGCTGACTTGTCCAACAACCCAAGCCAGCTAACAACCTAACAACCTACCGCGCAATATTACAAATAACTTCATTGGGTAGTTAGCATTGCGCGGGTGCGAACCACTCGGATCAGGTGACAGTTGCGGTGCGTTGCCTCTTAAGTGAGCCGCTTCAGGTTTATTCCAATAATTCATCGTCAACTGGAGTTGCGCTGAGCCGTTTTATGTCCCCGTCCAGGACATACAACACTCCTCAAGTGGCTGCCGACCATTGTACAACAAAATATCATCATTAAACTACATATTTCATACCGTCTAACTGGGTCCGGTCCACCTTAAGTACACTTAGAAAAATAAAATGTTATTAGCTGTTGCTTGTTATTATTATACTATTGGTTACTTATTGGATATTCGATTAAGTTAAAAATAAAGCTCTGAATCGGTTAGGAATCGAACCCTGTATCCGATTTTCGCTCTAAAGAACCCTTAAGCAGACTCTGAAAGGAATCAATATTTTTGGTTAGGCTCGAAAATAATGTTTAGGAGTTAAACTTTTCTATCTCAGAATTTAGATTGGCCCTTTATAATCCTATAATCCAAAAGAATACCAGTTTCGAACCCAGCTTTTATTTCCTTCTTGCATTTAAAACTTCTAAAGTCAAAATATAATGAATATTTTTTTTGTAATCATATTAAGGATTATCCATGTAATAAACCCACTAATAGATCAACTAATTTGATTAGGGAACTGCCTGCTTTTTTCTCTGAGTGTAGCCGATCGATGCTGGCGTAGACAATTTGACGCTTCCGTTCAGCGTTTACACCCTTTGCCGTAATGTTATATAAGTTGGGTCGTTTGTCGACTTCGATTCTGCTCGAAATGTGTCAATTTTATAACACATTTTGCCCACTTTAAGACATTTGAGGCCTCTTCATCGCCATCTCCGTCTCTGTCTGCGTCTTCGTGTCCAGCTCCCCTTTCCAGCCGCCTCTGTCACGGGATGCGCCTTTTGTTTTCTCAAGTGTAGCGCATATTTTGCTCGGCCTCGCGACCCTGTTGCTCTGGTGTTATTTCTGTTGGGTGTTACGACGAGTATTATATAAAAGAAATAAGAAAGACAGAGAAACACATAATATTCATTTGTTATGCTTGTCATTTGTCGCTTTTGGCGGCAACTTCAAAGCATGTCACCCAATTTGTTAAACGCACATAATTTCATCTTCATCTTCAGCTCCCTCTCCCTCTTCCTCTCTATCCCCATCTCGATCTCCATCTGTGTTTGGGGCTTTTAATTTTCGCATATGGTTAATTATTATTATTTACATTTATCTCTCGCTATTTCTTCAAAAATTTCGAAAGCTAACACTGTACATATGTTGGGTATATTTCATTATTTTTAATTTAATTAACACAGAACTATTTTCCTAAAGTTTTATTCATCTTCTCAGAATAAAACTTTAAGAAAAAGAAAAAATATTGAACGAAATATCGCATAAAAAAGTTCCTGAAAATTCCATCGATTTTTTGAAAGTGCACAGAAAAAATAACATGCTAAATTTAAGTTTAACAGTTCTTAATTTAAGTTCAACTCGTACTTTTTCAAGTCGAGTAAAGATGAGATTGAATAAATGAATAGATAAGTGTAGGAGGAATGAAATCCAGAAGCAATTCTCTCCAGCAAATGGCTACCACCTTTTCAGTTAGTGGGAACTCCCAGCATTTTAATGCCGTATCGGGATGCAAGATCCATTTACAGGATTCGCTGCAGTTGGGATCAGAAAGTGGGAAAAAGTCAGAAAATCCAAGCGACTGTTTTCGAGACGGATTCAAAAAGGATAAACTCTCATTCCGAAATAGAAAAAAAGGAGTTGAATTGAGAGTTTCAAACTAAATTTTAGATAAATATATTTAAATTTTTGATATAAATTTAATCAAAGATAATGCAGTATTAAAATGAATGGAATGTATCGAAACAATTCCCTTCTCTCAAAAACTATTTTGTTAAGGAAGGTTCCAAACGGCTTATCAATTAGGATCAAGAAAATAAAAGAAAAGCCTGGTATATAAATGATATAGAAGTATTCGAAATACAGAAAATAAGATTCCAACTTAAGCACAAAGCGAAATCACTCACAATGGCGATCGTCAGATCTGATTCGAGAGAGCTGCGAGTATTCGAATATTCGCAACAAAAGGTAGGTGCGCAGGTAGAGGCCATAGCGAGCTCAAGGAGGTGTGTCCAACTCACTCACTCACTCACTCGTCTCAGTGTGAGTGAATATGAATGCGAATGCGAATGTGTGAGTGCAGTGGAAGCACGCTCACACATATACGCGAATATATTCAGAGTATTCACACATGTATTCATTGTACGTGTTCGAGTATGAATATGAGTGTAATAGAGCGACGTGAGGCGATGGCCAGGCTAATGAGCGAACGACAACAGAAATTGGCAGCAATTATTAAATGACGAAATTAAATATTAGTGACAATCTTCTGATATGAAGACAACAACATTTCTTATAATTAACTCTAACCATGCGAAACGCAACGGCTCGCCGAGAATCGAAATGCAGCATCCCAGCAACGCCACCAGCAACAGTGGCAGCAGCTGGGCTGCAGGAGCGCCAGCCAGAGACAAGGTGGAGAACCTATCAGCAGCAGACAAGTAGGCCGCGGCATAAGGAATAAGGGATAAGGGAAAAGGGATATGGCCCTGTGCCGCTTTATTAGCAACAACGATCGCTGTAATGATACGATTTTGTTAATGAAGCAAAAATAGATGCACAAGATCATCATCAGTCGAACTGAACTAGGCGGTCTGCCTCGGTATCGGCATCAAGAGTAGTCTCCGAATCGGCCTCGGCCTCGGCCCCGCCCTCTGTCTCAGCAACAGCAGCCACACTATTGTGTGTGCGTGTATGCGTGTGATACTAAAAAGTCATGACATCGCTCGGGCATACGGCGGAACGCTACGGATACGCTTACTTGCTTCAGATTGGCCATTCAAGCATTCAAAAATTAACTCCGCCCGGTTGCGTATGGTTAGTCAGAGTCACAAGCGCAGACTACTCGTGCGCAGCTGAGATAGCTGAGAGCTCACAACTACACGAAGACAGCTCGCACACACACACTCTCAGAGGAGCACACACATGCACATGCATAGCATTCGCCGTTTTGAGAGCACAGGAGCGCAGTGCGGGTACGATTGATTTTGGGGGCCCAAGCATATAATTGATTTGTTTTTGAATAAAGGCTGTTTATAGTGGGATCGATATCTGCTGTATTTAATCAAACAAAGAGAGTTAGTTTTAAATTATTTGGTATAAGTGCTAGAAAATATTTTATTAAAACTTTTATATATTTCCTATTTAATGGTTTGAAGATCTCTTTAGTCAATTACCCTCTCCATTATTCATTTCTCTGAAAATTGAATTAGAATCACTCTAAGTGAAGAAAAAACAGCTGTCGCCACATCAACGTCTCGTCTTATTGGTTTGGGCCCGCACCGCCCCGAATGCGCTCCTGTCTGCTGAAAGACATTCTTCATTTTTGTTATTTTGTCCGCCAGCTAAAAACACGCACACCAACACACAATGGCAGCGCCATTAAAACCAACAAATACAAAGCGATCGCCGCCCTCAGTGCGAGTGTATGCAATGCGAATGTGAGTGCAAAGAGGAAATACACAAACATACAGGGGCAAGAAGAGAGTGAGAGAGTGAGAGAGAGAGTGAGAAGTGAGAAGCGAGAAGGAGAGAGCACGAGATCTTTGGATGCTGCGTCGCTGTCGCTGTCGCTGTCGGTGTTGCTTCTTTTTACATGCGGCTGTGGATTGATGAACGCGATCGACCGTTAGTCGCAGCTGACACGGGTGACGAACAACAACAAGTTGGAGCTGTGCGCTGCTCCCACACGGATCACCTATCACCGATCACCGTTCAACGATCACGGATCACGAATAAGTCACTGAAAGTAACGGGTAACGGATAATTTGGATTTAAATGCGGAACTTGCAATTGACAAGAATAAGTGCAACTTTTGTGTGTTTGTTGTGTGATCAAAATATCGAAACCAATTAATAAAAAAAAATATATGAATATATATTGTGCATATACCTAGATATATACAGATATCTGTAGCCAACGATCTGTGATCTGTAGCGTGGCCAAAAGTACCACACACAGAAATCAGGTGTGAAAAGTGTGTGATAATTTTTGAACAAAAGCCGACGATCGTTTCCCAAAATGTGCTAATCAGATTTGAGTTTTGCTACGGATAACTCATCAATATAGGAGTAATTCTACCTGCACTCGTACTACCCAACTAGTATCGCGTCCAAAAAAAAGAAGAAAAAACTAAAAACTATTACAAAACGAGACGTAAACCCAATCGAAATCCAATCAGGCATCCCAACTGGCGTCGCGCCGATGCTAAGCGCCGTCAATTTGTACAAATTTCATGCCTTAATTGAAACTAACAATACAGCCAAGTGCGAATACTTAACGGTTAGCCAAATCCCCCTCTTCCGTCTCCCGTCTTCCGTCTGCCCGATTATAATTAAATATATTATTCGCAAGTGACGGACGGACGGACGTGCCTTGAGAGAAAGTACTTGAATTGGTTGCTCTTTTGGAGTTGAAGTTGAAGTTGGATTTGGATTCGGTTTAGGAGCAACAAGAGCGAGAGGAGCGGAGCTTGCTTAAAGCACTTTTAATTGTGGAGTTCTTCAATCTGGAAATGGACCCAGGTATATTCAAGATTTAAAATAATTGGCTTTAAATATCTGCAAGATCCTTGCTGAAAATGACTTAGAAAAGAAAGGTTCTGTCCCCAAAATGCAGCCTAGCTTTAGCTCTAACTTAGGTGTATATTAAATATTTATAAATATCTAATTTATTCACTATTTTATCTTGAGCTATTCAATAATTTAACTCATAGAAATTACCGTCGGCATTTCGGCACAGATCCCACTGCAGTTTATGTGCCTCCTCCTCAGCGAGTGAAGTGTTTTGCTAACAGTTTCTATAGGAAAATTTGGGCTTATAAGAAAGTCCGGCATAAAGTGGTTCGCTGCATCCACATCCTGCTAACCCAGTCGCCAGCTGAGCACCTGACTTGGTGTCACAATGCCCAATACAAACAAAGAGCAGCTACCTTAGAGTCGCCCCGAACAAGGCACTTTTCGGTACAGTAGTTAGAGAGATACACTGCAAATAAATTTGTATAATTTATAGAAAATTCTGACTTAAAATATATTAAAATGGCAGATGTCAGATATGTATTAAAAACCTATCAAAATAATCTATTTAATACCAAAATGATTACCACAATTTATTGTATGTATCAGTTGTATATATAATTTAATATATACAGAAATACAGTGAAAAAAATGAGGGGTTTCCTAGTCGAATCTAAAGCCAGGTTTAGGTCAATAAAAGATCGGTTTTCTTTAGTACAAAAGCAATTCGAAGATATTTCATAGACAGCCCCACTAAATTTGATATTTTTTTCAGTGTATTGTACTTATGTATATATATATATATATATGTAGATATATGTAGATATATGTACCTGTATTTGTTTTTGATTTTCGTTTCAAAGGCACGCAGCGCCGCCGCTTGCCGCCTTCTGTGCATGATCGACAGCCTCCCGGTAGCAATGACAATTGTTTGCTTTGCCCGGAGATGACTGAAGATGAAGCTACGGCCCAAGTTGAAGATCTCTCTCTGCTGCTGCTGCTGCTACTGGGGAGACGTTGCCTCTACGAGTATTGCCTCTAATTTAACTAATGATCGTTGTAATGTTTGTGGTCTGTGCCAGTGTTTGTCGTGCGGTCTTCACTTTTGTCGCCAAGTGTCCGTGTCTCTGTTTGTCCATTTGCTTTGGCCCCAAAAAAAAAAAAGAGACGAAAAGCTATAAAACAAAATTTTTATTGACATATCGATTGACAATTAACCATCTACACAATCTTCAAAATCGAAAAAATAAAACGCGTTTCATAACGGATATTTTTGGCATGCCTTGTAATCTATTTTTGGCTAACAAAGTGCCGGATTTTACTCGCACTATGAGGTAATAATACCTTGCCATCATCTCAATGAGATGCAAGCTAAAATTGATCCTCGATTCGAGTGCCAAAAGTATCTTCAATTTTAAATTATCCAACTTGTAATTGAGATAGAAATAGAGACAGAGTTCAACGGAATCTTTTAAGGTTGCTTTTCAACAGAAATTTGGATATATATTAGACTCGAAGGCGGAAAGGAACTTCTTCAACCCATAGACTTGGTCAAAAGGATTAGAATAATTCAATTAATTTTATATATCAATAGGTCCACATTCAGAGATCAGATTTGAAACTGGCATTCGAAATATTTCTTTCATTCTGAACTGAATCATAGATCAATTAACAGAAATATAATCGAATCTAAGCTCGAACTGAAGCAATTCTTAAAGATTTGGCTAGGCTGAATATCCGGTTTGAAGCTAACACAATTGAGTCCCGAACTTAAAAGTTTATTTCATTCTGAACCAAATCAGAGATTAGTTAGATAGATGATATACTCGAACCTAAGCCCGAACTTCATAAATTCATTCTACATGAGGACTCGGTAAAAGAACACTTAAAGGCTTTTAAATAGTTCTTTCAGCAATTGCTTTGTTTTTTAGTTAAAATCTTGTTTAATTTTAATCATGCAGAAATCAGATTTGAAACATTTCTTTCGAATTTTGTTTTTTATATTAGATAATTTTCCGAAAAATGGAATAACATCCAAAAAATTGTTCAATATGAAAGTAGCTCAGATTGGCTTAAGGTTTGGGGTCAATACTTTTTGGGGTTCAAATCGATTTTGAAGGAACTGTTTGGCTTAGGATGCTGTAGGGTATAATGTTTTTAGATTATAGAAAAAGTAAAAAATATATTAATATTATATACCGATCTATATATATTTCCGATCGAAAACCCGAAATGCCAGTTCTGAACTCAAAGTTTTGACATTTGTTAGCAAATTGCAGTTGGCAGTGCTCCGAACAGAAATGTTATCCAATGTTGCGACTGTCGCCTTGGAGATTCTCCACCTCGGTCCATTAATGAGTTGCTATCGATGTTTTGACATATTGTTTGCCCAGAAGGTCCAGACGGTCTGCAATTGCAGACAGAAACGTGGAGCCAGGGCCATGGCAATATGAATATGGCTATGAAGATGCAGAAATGCGTGACTAACGGCTACCGGTAGCCATCTACTTCGGTAGCTAAACATAAAATCAAGCAGCAGCAGAAGAAGAAGAAGAAAAGCCCACATCTCAGGCTGCAAGATGCTAAAATCACTGAAATGGGCAGTAAAACAAAAGTCGAAGGCGCAGGCAAAGAGACGCGGAGGCAGTCGAAGACGGAGACGGTCACAAATGCAGGCAAACACTTGAGAGACGAAAAAGTCGCGTCAATGTGTACACGCCTTAATGGAAGGGTATACACATGTGCACATACATACATACATATATCGTATATATATATATATATATATGGATTGGGTATAGCAGGAGTAGCCATAAAACTCCTGAGCATTCGCCTGATATTGCTGATTGTGTACAAGTTTTGGATGACGCTTGACTGCCTTGATTATGCGGCGTCGTTGGACGACTCTAATTAAATCACTCGCCTCTCAGCTGGTGCGTAAATTAAGATTAAAATTAAGATCAAAATTATGATGGCCGACCGCCCACTTGGAGTCGCTCCCAAAGGATTTGCTGACATGTGACAAGTGGCAAGTGCAACATGAGGCAGGCCAACTAATGTCTCTGCTCATTAAAATCAAATTTAATGATTTTCTAATCGCTGCATCTGCCACAGAGAGATCGGGAGGGGGCACGTGTTTTGGTTAGTAATTAATGCGAGCTCATCAATATCCAAGACAAGCCGACATCTGGTTTTAGATGTTTGAACCGGAGACCTAACCCCTTGCAGTCCCGTGGGGGAAGCGAACTTCGACCCATGACTTACAACCGGAACTGCAGCAGCTCCAGAGTTCCAGAGTTCAAAGTGTCACTTCAAAATTTATGCCTGTCAGCAGCGGCGGGCGTTTCCTTGACGCACATAGCTCGAATGCCAACCAAGTCGAGCCATGGCTGCTAGTTCTACTACATTGGCAATGATTGGTCGGATCGCTCTCACTCTGTCTCTCTCTCTGCAAGGATTTGGACAATGTGCGCACGCATTGTCCACATTCTTGGTACGCGTAATTGAAGTCACCGCATCATGTCTTTGGGTTCGCCCCCTTTTACATGCGCCGGCAACGGGAACGGCAGCGGGTAGAGGCATCTTCTACGCGGCGGGGTTCGGAACTCCTCATCTGGCGGCAGACGCTGTCATAAGTATAAGAAAACTACGAGTATTCTCTAGTGGAAGCCGTATCTACTAGTGGCAGCAATGGGACGCCACTTTGCGGTGCCTGCCGTGATTTATGGAGCCATTCATTTCTGTTGACAGACAAAGTTGTTGACGCTGAAGGAATCTATTTAGTTTTATGTACTTTTGATATCCACAAGCAAAGCCTCAGGGCAAGGGAGAGGGCGAGGACGAGGGCGAGAGCGAGGGTATCTGTTCTACGGGGCGGGGTCAAACCAAATGTAATGAGCTTAATTTATAATTTAAAGCACTTGCAATGAGTCAACATTGAGTTAATCTGAAGTCTTTTATATATATGCAGAG
This sequence comes from Drosophila repletoides, assembly GCA_018150835.1. Lineage (NCBI taxonomy): Eukaryota > Metazoa > Arthropoda > Insecta > Diptera > Drosophilidae > Drosophila > Drosophila repletoides. The sequence goes on from JAECWQ010000100.1 coordinate 8,064,698, forward strand.
ACGTCTATATGATGCAATTTATTTATAAACAGTGTTATTTCCTTATCGAGACCCTGACCATTTTCTAGATTATTTTCCATTTAATTGCGACAAGAAGACAAGCCGCACTGGTAAATGTTCTGTAATGCGCTACTTATATGGGCAGATATGGCGCGATTATATTCCTATCGATAAGTAGTAGATCGATAAAGAAAGGAAAATTTGTAATTCCAACTTTTTGCTTTGGAAATCAAACGAAAAGTACTAAAACTTCTATTCAATTGCTCAAGCTGTCTGTCTTTTAAAATACTACTTTTTCTACTACTAAATGGAACTACCTTGATGGGTCTAATTTCTACTACTAAATGGAACTACCTTGATGGGTGTAATTTAAACTCCCTTTAGACCAATATGTAGCGTATCTGAGCAGATCAATTTGTTGTAAATGTAAACACAGAACGATTCCGCACTCTTTGCTGCCTGAGATAATGATAGAAATTGAACTTTTGCTGATTAAATGGAAATAAATATTGCACACAGTTCAAAGGGACATATCGACGGACAGTCTTTGTGGCAGTGGCAGACGCTTCCTTCTTCTCTCTCTCTTTGGGGCTTGTAAAATTCAGTACTGATAAATAAATGCGATTGTGCGGCAAATTGTGAAACGCTCCGAATGCGAAATTGTCGACAAGCTCTTTTACAGCACTTACTTAGTATATTTTATATAGGCATGAAATTGTATGAAACGTGAATTTCTCAATCGTCACTCGAACAAGTGAAAAAGATTATTTTTAAAACGAGTATAATAGGAAAAAAGCACCCAGTATATAAGGATTGGGCTTTGGATATATAAACTGAACGGGGGGCTCACTCTGCGTATACACAATGTACGCGAAAAATGAAATAAAACCGCTGAGCCTCAACAGAATTCAACTGAGTTGTTAAATTAATTTTTGCTGCATTACATTATGCAAATTAACATTTTCTTTTTTGAATACAAAAAGTACGAGAAAAAATTACTAAAAGGTCTGTACGACTAATAGATACCCATAATATGATTTTTACGCTCTTTAACTGCATGTTAAAAGCTTTAACAACATGTTAACAGCCTTAACTGTGCCCTAAACTGACTTTACTACTAATATACTCCTATAGGAGCATGTTAATAATAGTTATAACTGCTGTGAACCAAATTTTCATTAGTTAGAACCATATTGAAAAACGTGTGCAAATTTAAATGACAAATTATGAAAACAGCTAAAAAACTAGTTTAGAGTTACAGAAAAAGACTAATTCAATTTAAATTATATATTTAAAATGGTAAAATATAGAAAAAAGGTAGATGAAGTCCAGAATTTGGTACTTAAATCCTTCCCCAGAGGCCTCAAAAGTTAGGCGATCCTTGATAGTCTTAAGCCAAGTACGAAATTCTTGAATCAAGCTCAAAATCATTGATTCGTTCTTTGTTTAATTCAGCAATGAATTATAATAATTATAAAGAGATTGATACTGAAATTCTGGTACTCTTGATTCACTCCTAACTATATTCGTTTCGCACATGAATCTACAGTTTGAATAGGGATTCACTTAATTCCCATTCCTCTTTAAGATTAATTTCAAATAAAAAGACTGAATATTTTCAAGAATTCAATACACAACATACACTACAAATATCCAATAATACAGGGTATTAAATTTCAAAGTTCTCCCTCTTGTCTCTGGGCGGCTGCATCGCACTGTCAATCAAAATGTATGGTGGCCCCAGGCACAGTGGGCACAGGGAATAAACCGGGGGACACCACTTGCCAAGAACTGAAGATTTATGGGACTGGCACAGCCATATTGCAACGTTTTTGCAGTTTTGTGAAAAAAAAAGGAAATTTAATTTGCCATGCTTTCTTTTTGCTCAGTTTTTTGTGGATATTTCGCCTTAGAGGCGGATACTAAGAGCATAAAATAATAATACAAATAATGTCCTCAATATTTAAAAGAGAAGACGCCATTTCATGCCAAATTTATATTCAATTTCTGCTGCTCGGAAAAGAGAAGGAAAATATTTTGATACTGCCAGACAACCTGGCAGTCATTTAATATATCATTTAATTTATTTTATGTAAATTCATTTAATTTAATTGAAAGTTTCTCTCGCAATTTTCTAGGTATTAAATATAATCGAACGCTTCGCTTGAAGTGGAAACGTCTTAATTGACAGCAGAGAAATTCGAATTCGAATTCGAAATTCGAAATTCTATTCTATTATTGTGATTTTTGGGTTCACTGAATTGCCAGGCGCTGATTAAATGATTATGGACCATGCCCAAGTCATAAATAATACAAAGTATTTAATATTTCAAATTAAAAAATTATTTAAAAAATTGCTTATCAGCTGGCCAAATGGTCAGTTGTCTTTGGAATTTGTTAATTTCAATTATGCATGAAATTAGTTTATTGCCTTCTGACATCTCAAATCTGTCAGCAAACATTTCAAATCATATTTTTTAATATACAACAATATTTTCTGCTGAAATTTCAAAAAAAAAAAAAATACAAAAAACCAGCTAAAGATACGATCCTAGACAGAGATTTCAATTCATTGCCTAGTCCAATAAAAAATCATTGCTTATCAGCAGACGAGTAGGAAATAGAATTAGTCCCAGCATATTTGCATATACTCCTATATAAATGTGGTTGTATATGTTTTTATACTCTTCTTAGGGGTATTTTGATTTTGTCATGAAATGAGGCACTAATCAATTTGAGTCATATTTGTCTGTCCTACTGTTTGTCTCTCTGTAAACTAATCGCTCAGTCTTTGAGCTAGTTGAATGAAATTTGGTATTGGGGTTTCTTTTAGCAGGAACCGAACGGATCGGACTACTATATCCTATAAGGAGCTTAGAAAGGAACAATGTGTCTAAGCCTGCCGGATCGGAACACTATATCTTATAAGGAGCTTAGAAAGGAACAATCTGTCTAAAACTTTATTGTGTATAAAACTGTTCTCTTTCTTGAGGTATTTTAATGGAATTGAAGATAGGCATGCTATAAAGATCGTCCTGCTATATTATATAGCTCCCATAGGAACAATAGGTCCAAAAGTTGTATGGAAAAATTATATATCTTGATGACGCTTTAAATAATCTTGACTTATACTAAAAATACATCAAATATATCAGGCAACTATTTGTTATAGCTGCCATAGCAATATTCGGTCAACTTTCCAGTGTTTATTCCAGTCCGCAAGGGTATATGATCTTCGGTGTAAGCCTTTCCTGGTAGTTTTTTCGTACATACTCAGCACTGTGATACGAAATAGTCACTTAACTGATTAACGCTGCTGTCAATTTTATATAGGTAGAGGAGTATTTATTTATTTATTGAGTGGCCGGAGGCCGGGTCCATTTTGTTTAGCAAAATATTATTATTTTTAATTAGTTCTAGTTAGTTAACGTTTGTTAATTGCTCCTGTAATTGGATTTGCATGCATCGATGGTTTTTTTGGTGAACTTTTAACGATTTTTAAAATCATTTATATAATTTATACAGCAGCTCCTCAAACACAAACAAATGCGGCAAGCATTTTTCACAATTTAATTGCCAAAGGAGCCTTCAGAGCGGTTTTTGTCAAAGCGAAAGTTTTCCAACAGAATTCCAAGAATGAGAAAGTCAAGATACCATAAAAGGCATTTAGCTCTCCACTTGGAGCTGGGCAACTGCGCTGTTTCCACTGCTACTGGAGCATTTGGTAATTTGTTTATCGGCTACTGTAGAAGCCACACAAAGAGGGCCATTGTATTCGGCAATTTCCCAGAATTTATGAATTATAATTTCGCTTTATAGACAATTTTAATTGAGCTTTTTATGGGCTACTCCCCACTGGCAGGCTGCATATGGCTGCGCTCCTTGGCCTCCTCCGCCCTCAAGGGTTACCCAGTTAGAAGCCACCAATCAAGCGTGTCCAACTGAAAAAAGTGTTGAATTTCAAGGCAAATAGAACCATTTGTAAGCCATTAGCTACCGATATATACAGCTACTTCCGTTCCCTGTGCAGCTCGCAGGACCCGCAGAAGTAGGACGATGACAACCCGTAGTGGTTTCTAAATACCAAAATCCATGTGCAAATATTGAGGGAAGACTCAGACGGAGGCTGAGGCGGAGGCGCGCATCTTGTTGCTGGCCCTGAAACAGAATTGAGTTTATGATTTTTTAAGCTGTTTGCCAGAGCTCTTCACATTTTGTTTTTTGTAGCTGTTTGCATTTCATTAACAGAAGCTACTACTGCTGCAGCTACTCTCAGATCGATCTGAGTCGGCTCAGTTGTTTGCATTGATTAGTTCAATGACTAGTGAAAATGGTCAGGATACGGACTCGGACACGGACACGGCAGGGGCACTCATTAGAGACAAAGTAGCATAGCAAAGTAGCTCCAAGAGGAATAGCTGTGGATGGGTATGGGTATTAACGATATCGTCGACATAGACATCATTGTAAACATCGGTCTGGAGCGTCCAAGCCCATTTTGTGCGTAACTTAAAATTAAATAAACAATAATACACATGTCTCTACGTAAGGGTATAAAAAGTGGGCTCTCTACAGTTCGAAGGTTTTTTCATGATTTTTTATTTTTTATTTTGAAAAAGCAAACAAACACGTAAAATAAACCCAACGCCGCTGCGACGGGGCAAACACTTGAGCGACTGCACCTGAGCGGGAGCAGCAGCGGATTTCAGTTGTGGGCAGGCGGGGAACTTGGAACTTGCAACACACACCATTCCCTGTGATCGTAACCGACCGACAAACCGACAAACCGACAAACCGACTTGATGCTGATGAATTTGAATCCTCAACGGCGGTGGCATGTTTGCACCTTTAATAAGACCAACACCAGACAACAGACAACAAAAACTCAAAGCCGACGGGCCAAGCAGCAGCCAAGAACAGGTCAGGTTGCGGCACAATCGGAAGGGTCACTCCGACGGCTTTTACTCTCGTACTCGTCTGCAGCAAGTCTGGCTTAAGTAGTGTTTACTTTCCGCACGCCCATTGCAATAGAATCTTTAAATAAGCATCCACTTTGTCTTCAGATATATTGTTTTTGTGGGGCTTCTAATGTTTTTCTTGGTATTTAACAAGATCATCATATATCTAACAGTTCAATGTTAAATCCAACTTTGCCCAAAATAAAAAAACACGCATTCAATTTCAATTTATTCATAGGAAATAATAATTTATCAAAAAATGTGGATTCTGGACAAGTGGCACGTTGCGAAAAGTGCTTGTTTATATGGCTATATATATATATGATGGATATATATATATATGGATCTTGACTCATCTAAATCCACAATTCAGAGCATAGCATAAGGGAATTTAATTGTTGCGCTAATAGCAAAAATACGTGACTAATTTGCATGGGGACTGTTTCCATGCTCTGAGTCTGAGGTCTGCGAGCTGGCCGGATGTGCATAAGTATTGGCCGCCTATTGGCCATAAATCACAAATTAAAGTAAAAAGTTGAATGCAAAGCAATGGAAAAAAAGCTAACTGATAAGCTAACAGCGCTGGTGTTACATCTTCTTATATAAAAACATCAAAAAACAGGCTGTTTTCCACAGACCGACGTTTTGAATGCCCTTTCAGATTGCTGCTAAAAGATATTGCTCCAAGAATGGAAACCAACAGTGGTGCGCTTTTAATAAGAAAAGGGCATAAAAAGGATGAGTTCCATAATTGAATCCTTCCCCTGCAATGTCAAAAATTATTTCTTAAAACTGAGTACGAAATTCTTGATTCCACTTGGTTTTTTCAACCTAGAAACTTATGATTTTATATTGTTTCTACCCCTAGTCTGCTTGTAATTAGTCGTAATTTAATAGTGATTCATTCTTCATTCAAGTCTAGTATGAATTTTATTAATTATAATGAGCTTCAAATAAGAATTATCGTACTCCTTTTACTCCAAACTTACCTTCTCATTCTATAGTAATCTGATGTCTAGTTGGATCTAATATGAATGGAGATTGATTCACTATTTTAATGCTCTTTATTCTCTACTTGTACTTAAGAAACTTAAGTAGAGATAAATTAATAATAGTATGCCTTCTTTTCTGTGTAGAAGTTATATGTGGTCTGTTGGGCTAGGAAGCTTTATAGCACATTATTTAATATATAATCCACTTTATTTTATTTATATATCTACTAAGAATAGACTGCTTTGTATAGATGAACGAAGCTGCTTTCAATGTGTTACATATTTCATAATAAAACTCTAATATCCGCTTGGAAGGGTACAGCAAAGGAAGGGTACAGCAAAGGTCTTTATCATTTGAAGTGCCCGCTGATAACTCCTTCATAGATCAAGTTCAAATAGTTCAGTGTCCAATTTTTCGGGCTACTACAACTGCTACTGCCGCTGCAGCTGCTGCTTATCCTTATCAAAGAAGAAATAATTCAATATCATAATTAAGTCTGAGTACGCACTTCAGATTCAAACTGTGGTCAACTGTGGCGCCCATTAATCTTCTATAATTGCCGAAAATTGATGTCAGGCGTATTTGAAAAGCCATTAAAATGACACAGTAAACATTGATCTTCAACAATAAACAATAAACAAAAAAAAAAGAAGAAATGAAACAAAAGCAGAGCAACATTTGGCTAGAGACGAGCGGAGCATCATTCATTAAAACGAAGAGACAACTGAAAATATTTGTTGGAGACAAATTTATGAACGTTTAGCACAAAAGTCAAAGCACTCGAAGATAATGTTGTTGAGTAGAGCAACAAATTGCAGCTATCACTGAACATGCCTCAAATGCCTCTCGGAGGCAGCAACAAAAAAGAAACCCCAAAAAAAATAAAATAAAAAACTCTGGAAAAGGGAAGCTACGGTGAGTGTTTGGCTCTCCTTCCCTCTAAGACAGGCAGAGGCATTCAGAGATTTGCTCCTGTGTGGCTCTCCCCCTTTGTAACTCAATTCGAAAATAATTAACGATCGCAAGATTACAAATGTCAAACATAATGTCAACTTGGTCTGACTTCGTATCACATTTGCTGTCACTGGGAAAATGCCAGGCAATGCCAAGCGAAATGTTCAAAGACGACAAATGCTTGGCGAAACCACCGAGTCGTCTCTGAATGGAGCACTTCCTCCACTTTCCACTCTCAGGCTCCCCCAGACTCAGACCCAGTACCAGACAGCAATGCGTGTGGGTCTGCGGCGAGCGCCAGCCGATTTGTTGTGACTTATGTCAAAACAATTGTAAATATCCAATCCTCCGCTGAAGTGGATTTGGGTAAGGAATAACACAAATAATAAGCTGACAGATTAGAGCATATTGTAAGCTTATTTATTCATTCAAAATTTATAGTTATACCTTCACCTTAAATTATAATACTACGGCAGTAAACTGCCAGGATGTTCAGCAATTGAAAACCTTGCTTGAACTCTTCCATTTCTGGACATTAGTTTGAACTTCGTATACCAAATCCCTTTAAGAAACTAGCTTGGATCTATCAGACAGTCCGTCTGGAACTAGTTGATCATATTGGGTAGTCTTACAAATAAATACACCTTTTAAAACTCATAACTTAACCCTCCGGTGGAGGTGGTGGAGGAGCAGCAGTTGCAGGTGTAGGTGCTGCTGTGGGAGCTTCAGTGGGTGCAGCTGTTGGAGCGGCTGTGGGTGCTGCAGTAGGTGCCGCAGTGGGTGCTGCAGTGGGTGGCTGCTCAGTGGGCACCACTGTGGGTGCAATTGTGGGTGCAACAGGAGTTACAGGTGGAGCTGCTGAAGCTATCGCATTGACGACAACCGTGCAGTTGCGACAGATTACTGAAAGAGTATTCCAGATATTTAATTAAATATTGAAATATTAATTTCCATTTCAATCTTACAATACTCTTCCGATTCCTTTTCATCACTGTCATAATCCACGAAAAGATCTGAAAACCAATCAAGGGCATGGTTTTTCTGCAAGAAAGCATCAACAAACTGATTAATCAATCGAAAAATTTCACTTTTTATGTACCGTTCTGACGGGTTCCTCCACAGGATTAGCCTTTGTGGCTGAGTAGCTCAGCCTGAGGCACAGATAGAGGCAAAAAATAAGTTTAGTTCCAATGGGCATCTTGACTTTGACTGCCATACGAGCTGAACGCGAGAACAGTTTTTATAGGGATCGTTTAGTGAGCAGTCCATGAATATGTATTAACTACTAAGTAGAGCTCATTGTCATAAATATTAGTATTATGTGGGGTTTTTTTTCACCTATTAAAATACTGCGATAGTCGGAGATATTCGTACTTCTCTATAGATCTACTTGTACACTGACAAAATTGAGTATCACAGCTGTACCCAGTGGAAATGTAGTTAAAAAGTTCCTTAAGTTTCTTCTTCGACCCTATAAAATTCATCTATTTTTATTAGGGTCAACAGAACCTGGGCCAAGACGATTAAGGACTAACCATCTGGCTTTATCTTTGATTAGAAGAAAGTCTCTTTTACAAAGAACTAGAGAAACCAAATTTGGTATATAATATGGCTTATACGATTACAAATATTATAATAAATTATATCAGAATTGACCAAGCTATGGAAAGTTCCTAAAAAGTCCCAAGAAGCATGCTTAAATTTATATATAAGATCGATGTACAGAGCATCAAATAGTCGAGATCTTCCTCCTTTATTACTGGATCCTGAATTAGGTTTTTCCTTCTTAAAAAAAGAGGAGTCTAAATATTAATAAGGATATAAAAATCGATTAATTCTTGATTGTTTTTCTTGCTTATATAAAGAGAAAAGATAGTCAGATAAGATGGAAGCACTTGGCTCACTTTACAGACTTTCCTTGGGGATTCCCTAAGATTTTGAAACATTTAAATTGATTTTGTTTTTTTGAGTGTAGCAACTAAAACTTTGTCAAGACATTGAAACTAAAACACGAGAATTCTCAATGAAACTTTGTTGGTGGGGGAGGGAGGTAGGGCGGTGAAAGGGGCAAGTGGAAGTTGGGAGATTATTTATGCAGCTGCACGTATCGCTTGGCCCATTTGTCTGGCGAATGGCTCCAAGTGCGAATTACAAAAATAATCGAAGTGCAATTGACAAGTGCGCAAATGCATAACAACCCTGGGACCATAAGTTGGGAGTACATGAAATTTGATATGGTTTTGGGGAGGGGAGGGGAGGGGGCAACAAGTGTCTGAAGGGTTTCCAATTTGAATTGTGTAATATGAGAAGAGGGCTGAAAGAGAACTGGCAGTCGAGCGCCTGGATTGAGGTGCAATTTCCAGAGTTATGAATGAAAAGCAATCGAGGTCGATACACTTGTTTTCCTCCTGCCTCCCCACTCTTCTTGCTTCTCCCTCTCTCTCTCGCTCTATAAGTGATTCTTTGTTTGGTTTGATTCCTTCCTGCTTTTTCTTGCACTTGCACTCTTGGCGCGTGTAACTCCGGCAGTCCTATTGTGATTTTTATGGCGCTCTTCGAGCCACTTTTCTGGGCCCTGTACGTGTTTTTAGTTTAAGTTTATTGTTGTTGTTGTTACAAGTTGCTGTTGATGTTCGGGCTGTTGTTATTATTGTTGCTGTGAAACATGATGCTAACTACATGATTCTAAATTAGACGACGGCATAAGGCGCAGATGTGCTGCAGTCAGACTGATGTGGTTTCCGGGGGCGAAGAGCAGGTGATCCAATCAACCAGCAACCCTGTAATTGATTTATAAATACAACTTTGAAGTATTAATAAATAAACTAGCTTTAGTTTTTTATTAAGATTAGCTATCTCTCTATGTATAATTGACTGATCCAAGGTGTCTTCAAGGTATTCAGACTATTGGAATATTTCTTGAAGACTGCAGGAGAATAATTGAGGAACTCAGCCTCACAGCTTCGAGGCTAGTCCTACCTCCAGTTTTAGATCAGGAATACGCGAAGACATTGGCTATACTTTGAACCTTGTCACAACAGAACCTCTCAGGATCTTTCATCAGTATTTGTTCCTTTGAAGCTCGCTAAATCTTAAAAGTTGAGATATTCATAGACTGAACAATTTCGACTTATTCAAAGACTTATGACAAGGAAGAGGGGAAGGAAGTTAGGAAAGGAATATTAAATAAAGTTTCAGTGAAGTATTGAATTAATTATCCAATACTCACAATAGATCGCCCAGTGTTTGTTAAGGGTCAAACCGCTTGGACAGTTCTGGTTAATCTTTGCGTCAACATTCAAAATGCATTTCCGCACGTTCGCCTCATTTATGTGCCTCTTTTCTATGGTACAATCTTTCACACACACACACAGACTAGTGAAGCACACACAAAGACATACACACACACACACACACCTACATCCGCAGTTCTCGGAAGCAAAGTGTAGCGATTTTCAGGCGAACCAGAAGTCCATAGACCCCAAACCGCTCCCGGCTTCCCAACCGGAGCTAATTAGACGCAAATGTGCTTTGTTCGCCTTACGAACTCAGCACTGGTTTTTGTAGTTCTTAAACTGTTATACCCATTAAAAGAGCCTCTATAGAGTATATTATACTCTCAATGGATCTTGTCAAGCCTTAAATATCCGAGGGTTACCTCATCAAAATAGGTTTACACTAAGAGAACGTTTTATTTTGGGCTAACTTGATTCAAGATCTGAGTGAAATCAGTTACACAGTATCTACTAGTCGAGCACTCTCGATTTTGCTATTTGTTTTTAATTGCTCTCTTTGTATGCTCAATACTCAATCTCTGTACGCTCTGCTTCGTCTCCTTTCAGAGTCACAGTGTCCGCAATACGGCGAAGTGAATCAGCTGGGCGGCGTCTTTGTGAATGGCCGACCACTGCCGAATGCGACACGGATGCGCATCGTGGAGCTAGCCCGGTTGGGCATTAGGCCTTGCGATATTTCGCGGCAGCTTCGGGTGAGTCACGGCTGTGTTTCCAAGATACTGGCACGCTACCATGAGACGGGCTCCATACTGCCGGGGGCCATTGGTGGCTCCAAGCCGCGAGTTACCACACCCAAGGTGGTTAACTACATAAGGGAGCTGAAGCAACGCGATCCGGGCATCTTTGCCTGGGAGATACGCGATCGCCTGCTCAGCGAGGGCATCTGCGACAAGACAAATGTGCCCAGTGTCAGCTCCATTTCACGCATTCTACGCAACAAACTGGGCAGCATAGGACATCACCACAGTGGAGGCGGCTCAAGTGCCGCCAGTCTGGGCATGACTAGCAATGGCACCAGCAGCGGGAACGGCGGCGGTGGCAACAGCAATGCTGTCAATGCCAGCGCCGTACAGCACACAGCACACTCCGCCCATCAGCATCATTATCATCATCAGCATACGGCTGCTGCGGTGGCAGCCAGTGCGCATCATGTGCATGCCCATGCCCATCTCTACAATTCCATCTATCAGCCGTATAGTGCGGCTGCGGCATACAGCATGAAGGCCGTCTCCTGTGGCAGCCCCTCACCGCCGCAGGGCACACAGACGCATCAATTGCGTGGCATGCCCGCCGGACACTGGCCCTCGTCGCACTCCGTCACCGACATCCTGGCGCATCATCAGGCCGTTGCACTGCGCGCCAGTTGCCAGGGCAATGCGGTATCACCATTGCCCATGACACCATCCCCAGTGACGGCTGCCACGACGGGCGGACAGGCGTTGCTCGACTGCGAGGGTGGAGCGGGACAGCAACCGCCCTATAACTATTATATGTACTTTCAAAATGGTGGCATGCATCATCATCATCATCACGGCGGCATGATGACGGCTGGGGCAACAGGCTTATGAGGCCCCAGTCTCTAAAGCCCGGCTAGTTCCTTCTCCTCCTGGGTCTCCGATTAGTCATTGTTGGTGTAATTTTGGACTGGTTTCGAACCGTGTCTAATTCTGTGAGCAACTGCAGCTCGAATTGTTTGTTAGTCAGGCATGTGTGAAGGGTTTAACTACGATATACATATATATATATATATACCCACATACATACGTACATACACACACATATATATATATATAGGGGAGTATATAGAGTAAGGCATGGGTTAAAGCCTGTTTGATGAATGTCCAGGGAGGGAAATAATATATAAAATGAGCAGCTTTCTAGCTGAAAAGTTTGGAGATATATTTGGAATATTTGTATATATTTTAGATACTTTTTAAATCCAGAAATCTAACCTATAAGTTCTCTCATTTGATTTGATTCGATTATTTCTCTGGTAGACATTGATCCAACGGGCTTTAATTGCTATAAAGTAGAGTTAAGTGTAGCAGTTAACTGCCAGGACATGAGGAACTCCGTGTCCTGCGGCTCCAGCGGGAGCTTTGTTTTTGACGAATTTGATGTATGTAATTCTGGAGATTTTATTATGTGTTGGTCACATTTAATAGACAACCATTTTTTATTGTAAAAACAAAAGAAAAACAAATAAAAGTATTGAGTTGTGTTATCGAATATAAAATCTTAAATCTAAATATCTAAGTTTTTCTTCTCGTAATTATTTGTACATTATGCTAACTAAGTAAATTCTAAATTCTAGTTGACTAAATTATGCCATAATTCTAAAAACAAAATTTTTAAAATAAAATTCTATTTTAGCAAACAAAAAAAGTCGATTTTCATATAATAACTGTGCGGTAAAAAGGGGCTGACAAGATTTATGCTCGAATCAAAGGACGTAGGACCTACCCCTAACTTATGGCTTATAATAATAATTTAATAAACAAAAAACAAAAAAAAAACATATCTGGTTTATGCATGCATATAATGTTTTTAGCTAGAAGTATTTATCAGGCTGTGCGCTCAAGGACAACACTCGCCCTCCTGTGGATCCTTTTTAACCCAACCAAAGAAGAAGTATCCCACGCCCAGACCCAGCACTACGGCCAAACACAACCAATAGTTAAATGTCATGAAGATCAGCATGAGTAAATAGGAGATAACAATTTGGACAATATTCAGCAGAGATTGGATTATGTGCGCCGATCCAAAGATGCGTTGCCAATAGGTCTTCTCTTTGACTTCGGCTAATGGGGTCTCCGAGCAACCGCCACAGTTGTTCGCATTACTTTTGCGACGCAGCTCCTCGGCCATGCGTTCGGCTTCCTTGCGTGCCTCTCGGCGTAACAGATGATCCCGCAGGAACTTCAACAGCTCGTAGAGAAAGGATACCACAAAGATGGCTATGGCCGAGAGAACAAACTCGGTTACAGTCGATGCTACCCAGCCAGTCCACAAGATGCGTTCACAGTGGCCAGCATGGAACTGTTGAAAGATACAAGTGATTCATTTTATTTTTTAACTCAAATTTCTCACTGGGATTAAACTTGTGCACAGGGTGTTACAGGTAAATAATATTAACTATGTTCACTGAGCACGAAGCATCCACTACTTTTTATTTGTATTTTGCTCAATACCAAATTGATTAGCAAGTGTGTGAGTAGAGCCTAAATAAGAGAGCGGGAGAGCGTATAAGGAGAGTACGCACACAAGTAGTTGTAGCCAGTGTTGCGCACAAAAATAGCTAAAGCAAGCAATGAAAAAAGCTAAAAGTAAACAATTTGTTCCGAGGTAATAAAATAGCCAACATTCTTTCTTTAACACTTGAGATTTGTATGCTACATGATATCCTTTGCTATCGTACTAATCCTAAAAATAAATAAATAAAAAAATAGCTAAAACAAAAAATTAAATAGTCTAAGCAAAATAAAAACTTGTTTTTAATAAAGGAACTAACTTAATATATTAGAATTTTATTTGTAAAAAAATAATTAATATCTTTAAAACAGCTGGATTTACAGACATCCTCATAATAAGATGACATCCCATATCTAACTACAAAAAATAGCTAAATTTGTCGCTAAAATAGCAGCACTGATTGTACCTGTGAGAGCAACACAAATTTACTCACTCTCTGCCTATTTCTCTCTGAGTTGAATTTGGACAATTTGTACTAATTGAAATTAAATCTCTGTTCGCAGCTGATGGATGCCAAAGAAGAGAAGATCGGCAGAGAGGCGTTAGTTAGTTACAGTTACTGCAGATGTATTTTCATGGCATTGGAATAAATTGGAAAGCAGAGCTTCATTGGAAAATTGAGTGTCTTAGAGAGCTTTCCATGATTTAAAGACTTACCACCATGATCATTGGACATGATTTAGTAGCTGTCTCAGTATCATCTGATCCATGATTGTGATCCATGGTCATTGCATCCATTGTACACTCAAGTGAATTAGTTAAATTAGTCACAAACGAAATATATATGAGAAATTAGTTATTTAGTAGGTGGTATTAGTTAAACGTAGCTGCTTAACTGCTGAGAGCGAGGCGACGACTGCTTGGTACAAACGAGCGTGTTGTTTTTTAAAGAAAAACCTCACACTAATCCCGCTGAGGCAAAACGCCGTACGCTTATCTCTGAGAAATGTTGTGTTATCAGCGAGCGGCGAGTGCAGTCGTTGATATCAACAACAACAACAAAAAGAACGACAGCAACAACGATGGCAACGGTGTTGACACTGATGTTGAGTAAAAGAGAGAGAGCGGGGTGTCAGGTGTCTCTGGGAGAGCGTGAGCGGATCAAACAAATCTTGACCTATGCATTGCAAATAAATGCCGAAATATTATCGATTAATTAACAGATCTGCAAGCAGTTTATCCGGTTGTCGTCTAAAGAAGAATTCAAAACAGGGTCGGGATTTCCCTTTTTTATCCTCTGTAACCTATAAGTGAATGTACATATGTAAATAGGTTATAATGGTTAAAGGGGAATTCCTTATATATATATATATAACCGCTATAACCTATTTACATATGTACATACATTTATAGGTTATAGATAGATAGATAGATATATAGATAGATATATAGATAGATATATATAAATATAAATATATAGGTTTATATATGTCTAAGAAGTACATTGATTTTTTACTTCTCTATGTAAATAGTAAAATGATTCATATCCGACTTTTCACGGTTAAAATTCGCACTTAACCTATATTAATATCTATTTTTTTTCTTTGACTTAATACATATGTAATTCAGAATATCCAAGTATTTAAAATTTTCATATAATCTTAGATTTCTAGATGAGTTCGCACAAACTAATACTCTTTAAATTACAAAAAAATAAGAAATGCAAATGTTAAAATAAGGTGAAATTTGAAATACGGTTATGAACCGAGGTTCGAACCAAAACCAGGGGCCTCGAAACTAGAACCAGGTATTTACAAAAAACATGGAGATTGATAACTATAAATTAAAGTGATTTTATAAATATATTTCTATATCCAGAAACTATCTTTAAGTTTCCTTCCTGGATACAGAGCATCTGCCAGTCAATATTTTTCTCCCTTTCTAAAGTAGAGTATTCTTTCTGCTGGTTGATCAATAAATTAGTCTTGCATAATTTATGGAATAGCTAAAGTTCAGTTTTACTTAAGAGCGACAAATAATAATAATAATATATGTGGCAATTAAGATTATTGGTAATCGATGAAGGTGTTTTCAGAATTCTTTTGTTTATTTTCTTATTTTATTTTATTGTACTCGCATGGAAGTAAGTATGTAGAAGCGTATGTACATATTTTTGTATTTGAATTGAGCTCGAGGAACGATAGGAACCGTCGTCTAGCGAATTTGCTATATGTCTGCCTAAGGCCCCTCTGGCTTTTCGAGAGTTTTGTTTCTAACTGCTGAGGCCTAACGTTTAAATGGATTGCCGTGTGCAAAACAATTCTACGGCCGTGTGCAAAACTTATGGCCATTCTTGTAGGCCGAGTGCAGACTTCGAATTATTGGTAACGAGTGCAGCAAATATTGGTTAACGATATTGGCTTGATCTAAATGGTTGAGGTATTGGGTTTTGATTGGTAAAAGCTTTTTGGAGTAATTCGGCCACGGAGTTTAACAACTGAGGAATAGATTCATTCTTTTCCAACTATAGTCTTACTGTATCGAAATTCGGTTCAATTAAAGTTGGCTTAAACAGGTGTGCAGCTATGCTCTGAATCATCTGATTTAGAGCAGAAGTTGGAAAAAAACCAAAACAAAGATGATCCGGTTTAATTCTGTTTTAAGTTTTTATATTATATTCAGCAAATACAGTATATTTAAATCGTTCAATTTTATAACGGCCAAGCAATATTGTAATTTCACTGATATGGCAACGCTCCTAAAACAAACCAAAGTAGGGATATTTTAAAAATATACAGGTATTTTATAATATCCCTTTTTTAAAATTAACGATATTGAGTCTCGATATTGAAAACAATGAACTATCGATGATTTATATAAGCTTAATTGTTTTATAAAACTTATTATTATGGGAACGGAAACTAAAAAATAGCAGTTAGATTAAATTAAGAAGTGAAATCGCTTAAGTAAAGCGATTGCCAACTTGAATTATTGCCAAATTCATAATTTTCAAATAACGATATATCGATATACGATAACAACATCGGTGTGCAAAAGGCCCAGAGAGCCAGTCGGCAGTGTAAATTCTTGCCATTATTTTTATACGATAATCCGTGTAGATTAAAAAACCCATTGCACAATTCAATGTGTGTACCGTATTCCAATAAGAAGCCACCTTCATCAATTGACAGACAGTAAAAAATGTTTGCGTTACGACATTTGCGGTTGCAGAGCAGAGTTCAAATGCATTTGCCACACTTACGAACAACAACAGCAATAGCAAAAACGATAAAACACATGTCAGCTGTGCCGGTAGCGCGTGTGCGTGGGCAGAGGCTGTTATTGTTGGAGGAGCACATCGCCAGATGGAGAACAACAACTACGTTCTCCGCATCACAGCAAGAACAGCAGGACAAGACGCCGCCAGCAAAAAACCAATCAATATTACAGGAATTAAAGAGTGCAGCCAAGCCCTATGCACATCTGATGCGCATCGATCGTCCCATTGGGACGTACTTGCTCTTCTGGCCCTGCGGCTGGAGTATAGCACTAAGCGCAGAAGCCGGCTGCTGGCCGGATCTAACCATGTTGGGTCTGTTTGCTACGGGCGCTTTGATAATGCGCGGTGCCGGCTGCACCATTAATGATCTCTGGGACCGCGACATAGACGCCAAGGTGGAGCGTACACGTACGCGTCCCTTGGCCTCCGGACAGATAACACAATTTGATGCCATTGTTTTTCTATCGGCGCAGCTCAGTTTGGGTCTGTTGGTGCTGGTGCAGCTCAATTGGCAATCCATTCTGCTGGGCGCCAGTTCACTGGGTCTGGTCATCACGTATCCTTTGATGAAACGGGTAACCTATTGGCCACAGCTAGTTCTGGGCATGTGCTTCAATTGGGGCGCTCTGCTCGGCTGGTGTGCCACACAGGGCAGCGTCAATTTGGATGCCTGCCTGCCTCTCTACCTGTCCGGTGTCTGCTGGACCATTGTCTACGATACCATCTATGCTCATCAGGATAAATTGGATGATCTGCAAATTGGCGTCAAGTCGACTGCTCTACGCTTTGGCGAGAATACAAAGATTTGGCTCTCGGGCTTTACGGCTGCTATGCTGGCGGGTCTCTCAGCCGCCGGCTATGCCTGTGAGCAGACGTTTCCCTACTACGGCGCCGTTGGCATTGTGGGCGCTCATTTGGTGCAACAGGTGAGCTATTCTATTCGGAAAATATCTGTTCAATTAAATGCGATGCATGGAATGAGGAAAACTTAAATATTTCGGGTTTTTCGCCAGTCCTGATAGCACGACTGTACCTATTTCTAATCCCACAAAATTTGTTTTCCATTTGATACACAGATATACTCGCTGAACATTGACAACCCCAGTGACTGTGCCAAGAAATTCATTTCAAATCATCAGGTGGGCCTCATACTATTTCTGGGCATTGTGCTGGGCACACTGCTGAAATCGGAGGATGCCCAGAGCCAGCGCAAGAAGACCTCAGCGAATCAAACCGCAGCTGCTGCCTACGTACCATTACCCCCATCGAAGCCAGACGTAATGAGCTGAACTGTTTTAAGTTTGCTTCATTAATTTTTTATTTTCATTTGGCGGCTTCTGTTCGCTTTAGACCAAAGTCTGTAGTTAGCTAATTAGTTTAAGTATTGTACATGGGTGTCCCTCCCCCCTCTTCATAGTTGTTTTTTTAATGGTATTCAGTGAGAATTATTGTATAACAATATTTAAGTGTATACAGAAAAAGATACCTCAGCAGAATCAAAGAGCTTTTTAAGTAATCTACCTACAACCTATTAAAACAAACCGGTTTCTGTATTAATTCTTAATTGTTATTGTTTTATTACTTATACAGTTTAGGGTCGCAAGTTAAATACTCTTCCAATGTATTATAATTATTATTTCATTTGTCGTGTAGTGTTGATTTGACTACTGCTAAGAAAATATGATTACACTTTTATGTAAAAAAGAAGAAACTAGTTTGAGTAGCAATGGATTTTTGTTTGGATTTAGATTAAATCGGCCACGTTCATGGGCATCTCGTCGATCTGCGTCGAATAGTATTGCTCGATATCTCGCAATATGCGGATATCATCCGATTTAACAAAGTTGATTGCCACGCCCTTGCGGCCGAAACGACCGGATCGACCAATACGATGGATATAAAGCTCACGATTGTTCGGCAGGTCATAGTTTATGACCAGAGACACTTGCTGTACGTCTATGCCGCGCGCCCAGACATCAGTCGTAATGAGGACACGGGACTGGCCGGCACGGAACTCCTTCATAATCTCGTCACGCTCCTTTTGCGGCATATCGCCGTGCATGGAGCTGACCGTAAAGTTAGCCTCTCGCATCTTTTCAGTTAACCAATCGACCTTACGCTTTGTATTACAGAATATGACCGCCTGGGTGATGGTCAGTGTATCGTACAGATCGCATAGGGTATCAAATTTCCATTCCTCTCGCTCGACGGCCACAAAGAATTGCTTAATGCCTTCCAGTGTCAACTCATCGCTGGAATAAAGGAGAAGCATTTATAACAAATGCTTATGTATAATAAATATTATTGCCTGCTCACCGTTTGACCAAAATTCGTATGGGATCCGTCATGAATTTGGATGTCATTTCCAGAATCTCATGCGGTAATGTAGCAGAGATAAGCACTACTTGCGTTGCTGGCGGTAAATAACGATAAACGTCATAGATCTGTTCCTTAAAGCCCTTGTTCAACATCTCATCAGCTTCATCGAGCACCAGCATCTTAATGGCTCTACAGGAATTAAAATAATAATTAATAGGAATTTAAATACTTCAGAGGAAGAATTTACCTTGTGCGTAGAACACGTCGCTTGATCATATCGAAGACACGACCAGGTGTGCCACTGACAATGTGCTGGCCATAATCCAGTTTGCGTATATCTTCACCCAGATTTGTTCCTCCTATGCAAACATGACACTGCACGTTCATCATATCGCCCAGGGCCAGGATGACCTTTTGTATCTGAACAGCCAACTCACGCGTTGGGGATAGGCAAAGTACCTGTGTCTCACGCAGCGTCGTGTCCAGGCTCTGCAGTATCGATATCGAAAAGGTGGCCGTTTTACCTGTGCCGGATTGTGCCTGTGCAATCACGTCGCGTCCTTTAACTATTGGCTTAATGCTGCGCTGTTGTATAGCCGAAGGCTTTTCAAAACCTAGTTTACAGATAGTGGATTAATAAAGAGTATTTATAGGGTATATACACGACATGCTTACCGTACGCGTAAATGCCGCGTAGCAGCTCCTCCTTGAGGTTCATGGCATTGAAGGTGGGAATCACTTCGACATCTTCGCTTGTCTCAAACTCCACGTTCGAGAGATCCTCGGCTTGTGCATTCTTGCGCGCCATTTTATTGATTTATTAATGTGAATTATAAATTAAAATATTCTGTTTTATTTTGTAGCAATAATAAACAACGCGTACGCAAATTTCTCTAAATATTTTTTCTTCAACTTTCATGCGGCTTGGGGATGGAAAATGGCTACATATCTGACTATCGATAAGCAAGCGTCGATATATCAATACCTTTTGTTGGCAGCGCTGCCAGCGTTGCCATGTTATAAATTCAATATTTATTTTTGAATACAGTGGCCACTTGGTAGAGGCGGTAGTTTTAAATTCACACAAAATGGTTGTTGTTACAATTATAAAATATATATTTATTACTGTATTTAATATTTAAATGAAATGAATAAGAAACAAATAAATTAATGTTATTTTTTAAGTATTCTTTTAAGAATCGAACGAAATGATTTTAGATCTTTCTTCCTTAGTCTCTTTAGCTTATTAAAGACTTCCGATACGGTGCTAATTCGTTCTTTTGCCTCTCGGGCTGCACTCCTTGCTTGCTGTGCAATCATCTCGGTACGATCTAGATCCTCCTTGGCATTTTGCATACAATTCTTTAGTTTGTCTGCACGCTGCTTAGTTTTCATTAGCAGTTTTTTCTTCGCCTCTAAGTCCATTTTGATATCATCGATTAATTCCTTCAATTTACACAAATGAGCCTCTGAATCGTCTCGAAAGCATTGGAAATGATCTAACAGATTTTTCATATCAGAAGCAAGATATGAAATTGTCTCTATATTGCTACGACTGTGGGCTAATTCCTTTTTTAAATCCTCAATGACGGCATCGGACTCCTTCAGGGTCTGCTCCAGCTGGTCGAGCAGTTCCTTCTTGCCTTGGAGCTCAGCATCAGCCGCTCGAGCTGCATGCTCAGCTTTCTCCGCCAGTTCTTCCATAGCATGCTGACCCGCCTGTTCGCTGGCGCAAGATTGTGCATCCTTAGCTGCCTTTGCTTCATTCGCTGCATTTGATGCCATTTTTGTGGATTTCAAACTGAGTTTGCACATGCCACCTGAACTGGAGTTGCACTTATAGTTCTTCGATCCCTGTGTGCTATTGGACTTTCCACTGGTCACCAGTTCACTCATCATGCTCATTGTTAGGAACAACAACAACACCAAAGGCTCGCAACGCATTGGGAATTTGGCATCTTACGTAAATCTCCTAGCTCTGTTGTTGGCATTGATAAATTGAATAGAATATATTGTCAGCTAGAAACAAAAACAAAAAAAGCGACTGAAACTATAAAGAATGAATCTAAAGAATGGACTACTTATAATTCAGCTTTTGTTGGTAATAATCCCTCCAACTTTGGGCAGTAAATTGGGCAAATCCCAAAAACGATCCATTGATCTGTCCAGCTTGGCTTTCGATGAAGGCTGTAATGAAGGTCCAACTTCTTGTGAGGAGCGTAAGAGCTGTAATATTCAAATACCTTCCAGTGCGCTTACAAAGGCCAAAGCTTCCAGTATTGCCATGAAAGCGGCTCAGGATGCAAAGGCTGCATCCGATGCTCAGCTGCCGGCAGCGGAAAATGCAGCGCATCAGGTGAAAATTCAGCTGGCAGATAGGGCACAAGCGGCAGCTAAAGCTGCAGAGGCAGCTCTAGTGGGAAAACAGCAGATTGTTGAGCAGTTGGAATCGGAGGTACGCGAGGGTGAGATTGTCGTGCAGGAGGAGGCAGCCTCATTGCAGAGTTTCCAATGCAACTGCAATGCTGCCTCCCAGGCGGCGCAACAAGCTGGCGTGCAGCTAAAGACCCTTACCGAAGCTGTCAAGACTGCCCAGGCCAATGTCCACAATTCGGATCAGGCGGCAAATGGAGCACAGCAGGAGCTGACCGAGAAACAGCAGCTTGTTGAGGCTGCCAAGACACGAGTAGATTTACTACTGCGGCAGCTGGATGCAGCTAGAACTGATTTTAAGAATACCAAAAAAGCAGCAGAACGTGCAGCTTGTGCCGCCCAAGAAGCCAGGCAGCGGGCAGCGCGGGAGCGACGCATGGCCGAAATACGCGTCAAGCTGCGAAAGCGTTTTATTCATTAAATCCATTTATTATTATATTTTATTAATACATTTATTTATATCAAGAAAATGTGAATAAAATTATATATTTAGCATTAATTCTTATGATATACTGAAGCCTCTAGCCAGGGACAGAGTGCTGGTGCTGGCCATGCTGACGCACTCGCTTGTGGTGGTGCCGGATTCGATTTTGTCCAGGGAATCCACAGATTGGGACAGGTTCTCCAAAGCGTTTGGATGAAGTTCCAGATTGAGAGCGTGCGTATTGTAGCAGAGCACCAGTTTGGTCTTGAGACCCTCGAAGATGCTAACAACGCTGGGCTTGAGATTAAAAAAGATAATCTTCTGTTGTCGCTGACGGAAATCATCTACCATGGATGAGATTACTTTGGCTGCAGTGAAGTCAGCTGCATAAATGTAGGTGCAATCGATGACCAGCGGGAGCGTTGTTTTGCTGCCAGACTTAAGCACCATATTCCGAACAAATTCCACAGATGGAAATATCAGGCAGCGATCCGGAGTGATCTTTATGAACTTAATGCCCTGCTCCGTCTCCAATTGCTCCAGCGTTACCTTAGGCCGTGCCGAGTGATAGAGTATAAACAGCTGATTGGCTCCAATGGCCACCATAATGCCAATCTCCAGGGGCATTACCAGACAGGTGATAAAAGCCAGCACGCCAGGCACAAGGTCCGAGCCTGTGGATAGGGTAAATCTCTTAAAAGAGAACTTTAAGGATTAATCGAAACTTACGTTTGCTGCGCCACATGGGCAATATGATCTGGTATTGGAGCTGGAACACAACGGCCGATATGATAATAGCGGCCAGCACAGCTTTCGGGATAAAGAAGAAGTATTCGGTAAGGTAACTAATGGATAGCACCACAATAAGCCCAATATAAAGATTGGACATATTCGTGCGGCAGCCACTGGCATTGTTGACGGCAGAACGAGCCAGGCCGCCGTTGCTCCGATAGCCACTCACCAGGGAATTGGCTATGTTTGCCACGCCAGTGGCGAATAGTTCTTGGCTAATATCAATTTGCCTATCCTTGGCAAAGGCCTTGCAGACTGATACGTTCTCCAGCAGCGCAATAATCGGGACTATAATCAGACCATAGCCCAGACTGTGCACCATATCGAAGAAACTCTCGCCTGGGATTGCCGGTATGCCGGCTGTGGCATTGCCCGGCTGTGCCTCAATCGAGAATTGTGGCAGGGATACTGTCGGCAGACCAGGTGGAATATAGCCTGTTAGCAGGAATGGATTGTTACCATTTGATTCCAGATACATGGCCAGCAGGGTAAATCCAATAACAACGCTGGCATTTCGTGTAACACCCACAAATTTGATCACCTCGTTGAGCACACGCTGCAGCCGGCTGCGTTGGGCCTTCTCCTTGGATCCAATACGAAGCTGGCTGAGACTGCGTATGCCCAGCAGCAGAGCCAGGCAACCAAATCCCAAGCAACTATCCCAAATACGTATATTTTCTATATCCCGCAGCATACTGATCCAACTCTGCAGAAACGAGGCACCATCACTGTTCACGCCCAGAATGTACTTCATTTGCGAGGTGAGCACAATTAGCGAAACGGCGCTAGTAAATCCCGCACTAACCGGACCCGACACGAACTCCACCAGGCAGCCCAATTTGAAGACAGCCATCAGAATCTCTATGATGCCGGTGAGAAATGTGAGCAGCACAGAACGTGCCCAGGATCCCTGGGCAAACTGAAAGGTCATCAATGAAGCCACAGCTGTGCTCCCGATAGTGTTATCCTTGCACGTGCCCAACAGAACGTAAACAAAGCAGCCCAAAAACGAGCCATACAGGCCGGACTGTAAAAGCCTTGGTTAGTCATCGAAAATAAAACGTTCTATTCGGCGAGCCGAAGATCTAAATACTCTTGGAAATGGCTCAAAGGGACTTATAGGGCTAAGATAACTAAAACTTTGGAATGTCCTGGAACAGTTAAAGTAATTATGGTGTACGGAAAAAGAGTATATAAACTCGGCTCTTTTGATTGCAACCAGCTGCTTTAGCTTTCAAAGATTAAACCATGCTAGGAAAGGACATTAAGGCACTCTGACTTACCTCAGCGGGCAGACCCACTACGCCGGAATAGGCCAAACCTTGGGGTATGACCGTCAGTCCGACTGTAAACCCAGCAATAATGTCACCAGTGGCATCACTCTTATTGTACTTGGGCAACCAGCTAATGATGGGCAGACGCTTCTTTAGCGTCTTCATGCGACACGCATTTCGGGCAAAGTTCATGCAGCGAGAGGATGCTGTCTCACGCTGCTCCTTGGCCGCTTCCAGCTGTTCGAGGCTCTTAGACTTGGAGGTGCGATGATCTGTGATTAATATGAATTCCGTAGAGGAGCTACGAAATTGTGCCTCCAGATTTTGACTCACTTCCGCCTGCTTGCGGAAGGTCACCTCCGTTTCCAGTGTGGACATTGTTGCAGCTAAATCCGGTAGCACCTTCTGCTAGCTATAGCTATCGCTGACTAACTCTTAAGGCCGGATGCTGTGTGGCTCTGACACGCAACGCATTCTTATCAGAGCGCCAATGTTTGCTTTATCAGAAAATAATCGCCTTGATTGCCGTGAATGAAAGAGTGGGATATCGGTTGTTTGTTTCGGCCACACGACTCGACGCGGCTCGTCATTGGTAAACAAATTCCAACTGGCACAGCTGTCACCATTGCTACAAATTTTCCATTAATCAATTGGCCAAATTGGCCAAGTAAACAGCGTGGCTCAGACTCAGACTCAGACTGAGATTGTTGCTTAGAGGTTGCCCCTTCCTGTCTGGCGCTCGGAAATGACAAAATCAAACGCATTGCTTTTATTTTTTGAGTTTTTTTTTTTTTTGGTTTATTTAATTTTAATGTTTTTTACATGATTTTTAAAAATTGTATTTTAAAAGCATTGCATTATATCATATAAAGTAAGATATATCATTCATTCATTACATTATACAATTGTATCATCGATTTATGCGTATTTAAACATAGTTGTAATATTATGTTTAGGCAATTTTATAATTCAATTAGCAGTATATTGTTTCAGAGACCATGGCTATATATGTATCATATATAATTATGTATGTATGCGTATATAGTATATATATATATTATGTATGTATGTATTTATGTGTATACGAGCTGGCTCGCAGGCTCAAGCAGCTGCTCTTTAAAACTAAAAACAAATTAAAAATTACAATTTTGAAATTACTCGAATATAAACAAAATAAAAATCATTTTTCTTTTCTTTTCTTTTCTTTTCAAAGTGAAGCTACAGCGTAAATATCTGAACAACAAGCAGACAAATTAAGGTTTTGTTTTTAAGGAAAGAATTTCTTATAAGCTTTACAATTCTCGAGGCTAATTAAGCTGCTTTTATCTAGATACAAATTAATTTAAAACTTTTCCACGAAACTGTGTGTATGTGTGTGTGTGGGTGTATCTGTGTGTGTGTGTGTGACAACAAACATTTGCATAACTCAATTAACAAACAAATGATAAACAAACACACCAACAAAAGAAGAACAAAAAAAAAAAAATGTAGATTAAACGCAACAAACATTGAAACATTTCTCAACAACAATTATGAGATTTTACACTAGATTCATATCGTATCATAGATTCATCATGTATAGAACGAATATATATAGATGATAATATGGTAGGTATCAGGCCGTAGGTTCCAAAATGTCTCGGCGCCTATTGCCAGACGCCAATGGTGTAATTCCTGCTCAGTTGACCCATGCGACGCTGACGCCCAACTGTAAAAATATAGCGCAAATTACATTAGTATGCGTTTAAATATAGATTTCGATTTCGATTTAAATGGATATATCAAAAATTGTTGTTAAGAGACGCAACTACAAAAAGAAAACGGAGCAAAGAGTGGTTATAGATATATATATAAATATGACGCACGTTAAGTATACGCACTTGATGGGCTGATCTCAAGTGTAAACATTCAATTTATATATATATATAAACTGGCGACTTGCTAAATAGCGCTATAAATATTGGCTAAGCTACTTAAGTAGGCTAAGTAATTGGCACTGCGTGTTAGATTTGACGCCCCGTCAATAGGACTAACTTACGAGATAGATAGATACATAGATACAGCTAGCTATTTGAGATACTTTACGTACGGCATGTTAACATCATTCTTCGGTGTTAGTTTGGCGGCTGGTTGGGTCGATGGGTTCATTTGGATAGTTCTGGTTGTTGTTGTTGTTGGTGTTGCTGTTGCGTTTACACAGAGGGCGGTGTTTAAAAAGGTTGTTGTTGCTGTTGTTGTAGTTGTTGAGCTGAACACATAGAATGGTTGTAGTTGTATCTTCAGGTGGTGTTGTTGTTGTTGTTGTTGGTGGTGGTGGTGCTGGTTCTTGGTAATTAGTAGCAGAGAGTTGGACAATAAAAACAAACACGCACAACAGACACACACACACACGCACGCACGCAAAAGATGTTTGTTGTTGCTGCTGTCGTTTCTTGATTGGTTGCTCGTGTCTTTTTATTTACGCTCACTCAGGCGTTTCACACGTACTGCAAGACACAGAGAGAAAGTTTTTCCGGAGGGGGAGGGAAAGGAAGTGGGAGAAAGAGAAGAGAACAGAGAAATACATTGTGATTAGTCATAGTTATCGTAGACAAAGGGTTTAATTATTATTATTAACACTATAATTATTGCATTGGGTTAATCAAAATTTACAACAAATTCAAATCAAATAATGTTCAATCAATCAATCAATCAGAGTTTCTTTTGGTTTTGTTCTTTTTTAGTAGACAGCAAAATTGCTCACAAGTCAGGAAAAGCTCGAGCAATAGGCCTTAATTCTATGGGTAAGTTTTCATTTTTTTGGCATTAGTTTTTGGGCGGGGTTTAAACGGGTTTTTTTCGGGTTATTAGCTGGAAAATTGTTGTTATATTTAGCTGCTTTTTTTTTCAAAATTATTTATATTATTCTTTTTTTTATGACACAACACAAACAACAAACGACTGAGAAATATTTTTGGGTACCAACGGTTCGTTTTGGGGACTTGCGCTGAAAGTTAGGCTACATTTTTCATGGCTTTTGTTGTGGTTGTTGTTGCATTGCTGTACTGCATTTGTTGTTGTTGTTGTAGTTTAATGTTGAATTATAAAAATTGCACAAACATTTTGTTTATTGCCCTTTATAATATATCAAGTTTTGCACACGTTCTGCTTACGACTTTTATTATATTTTTATTGATTTAAAGTGCTTTATTATTATTATTTTTTTGTGTATTTTGTTGGGTTTTTTTATACTTTCGTTTTTTTATAGTTTCACTTAAAAATGTACATCGCAGTTTAATTCCTATACGAAGAGAATTTCATTAGATCTCTGCATAAATTGTGAGCTATTTTGTTGTGTGCGGTTAGAAATCGAAAGTTCTATATAGAAGCGGATGGATGGTTCAGTTTCGGGTGAGATGTGTGGCATGCTCTCTCAAAGGGAAAGGAACTTAAATTAAAGTAAAAAAAAAAATCATGCATAAAAAACAAACTTAAAATTGTATCTCAAAGATGCAAAATTTTGGATGCAGACAGATCGATTGAGTAGCACAAAAAGGATCAGTACGCTAACAGTCTTGAGTTAAGAAGAGTATTTTTTTTTAAGTTGTGAGGCCAACTGCATTCGCATCGCTTTAGATATATTTATAGCTTTTTTTCGGCTAGATTTTCAGCTTTTACTGGGGTTAGGCGAGTTAACAATTTACGGAGAATTCGTGTTCATAGATACCTGTGTTAAGTATTAGACAAAATTATACACATTACGCCTAAAGATTTGCTCTGATGGGTTAGATGCCTTGACTTTTCATATATCAATCTTTTTGTTCAGTTTCAATATATATATCTTCTCTCTGTATCGTAGATATATTTACATATAGATGTGTGTGTGTATAGTATGTGTGTGTGTGTATATTTCATATATTATTTACTTCTTTTTGGGTCTCTCTAAAATATTGTTTAATGCGAGCGTTGCAGCTGCTGCTTCTCCTTCATTTTTTATATATATTTTTCACACGTTTAAATTTATATTATTTTCTTTGTCATACGATTTTACTTTGTGTTTTTTTTAAATTAGAAAACGCTTTAAAAATTGTTTAATTTAGTTGTTTTGATTGTATTTTTTTTTGTTGTTTTTTGATTATTTGTGTTTTTTGTTTTTGTTCTGCGAGTTTCTTGGCTCTTTTATTGAATTCTTGTTGATTTTCTATGCAGATTATTGAAAAATCTGAACTGCAGGCGTAACTCAAGATCTTTTCTTACTGTAAACGAGAAACAGAGAGAAAGAAAGAGAGAGAGAGAGAGATAATAGACACATAAAACAAAATGACAATAGACGGATAACACAAAAGAGATTACACAAGAAATAATAATGAGAGTTGAGAACTTGACTGGATCTGGATCTGGCTCTGTATTCGGTATTCGGTATCTGAATCTGTTTTTGGTATCTGTAACTGAATTTCAGTCGGTATTTATCTGTCTGTCTGTCTGTTTAAACAAAACAAGGGGGGAAGAAAGAGCACAAAAAAGAGTACGCTGAACTGGTGGGGGGATAAGAAAGAAAGAATAAAAAAAAAGATACAAAAATCTTATTGTGTGCTTCATCAGCCGCTGAAGAGAAGTTGGTTTTGTTTTTTTTCTTTGGGGCTGATTTCTGGTGGGTTAGTAGCGAGTAGCACAGTTGAGAGATGCTTCAGATGGTTGAGTAGTTATATACAATATGTGAATCAGAGTGCATGAAGAGAGCGAGATAACGACAACGACATCGACATCCATCATGAATTGGGAGAATTATACGAGTTCTTTGTATATTTGCATTGAGTTGTTGATCAGAGTTTTATGTACAGGACGTTCTTGGTCTGCAAGACGTTTGCCAGACAATTGGCGTGGGGGGGCGGGTTGGTTGGGGCTGGTAATATGGTCAGAACAGAGAGAGCTTTACTTTACACCATGGCCAAAAAAACACAAAAAACAGTTGGTGGAGTAAGAGCAACAACAACAACGTTACAACGATAGGTGAGGCGAGGCGAGAGTTGATCGAATGGCGGCTGTTTTTTGTTGACTGTCTGTACATTTTGGCTGATTGGCTGTGTCTCCGCTTCTCAGAGAGAGTGTGTGTTGCTGTTGCTGGTGTGGAGTGGTGGTTGGCGGTGTTTTCTGGTGGTGTTGTCTGGTGTTTCTTGGTGGCTTCACTCACGTGTGCGCTTGATAGACGCCCTCGTCGTCGTAGTTGGGCGTTACGGCACGACTGCCAGGGACCACCATGTTATCGGGATCGATCTCTGGATCGTAGGCATCGCCGCCGCCGCGTATGACCATGTTGTCGGGATCAACCTCCACATCATAGTCAGCTGGCGGCTGTGGCGACGGCGAGGGCGATGGTGACGGCGAGGGCGTGGCCGAGCGTAAAGTCGACCTATCAATCTCCATGTTGCTGGGCAATATCAATTTGGGCAAGTTGGCCTTTAGCTTTTGCACGCGGAAGACTGAAGTTCATTTGGAAAATTGTTGTTGTTGTTGTTGGATTGATTGGTTGGTTGGTTGTTGGTTGATTTGTTGTTGGTTGCGGTTGTTTAATATACAGTTGAGTTGGGATACAGTTTGATAAATTTTGGTTTTGTTTGTTTGTTTTTTAAATATAACAAATAATTGGTTAATAATGCATTTTATCGAATCGTATTCTACACAAATTTGTAATTCATTCTATGGTAATTACAAGACAAGAATCACAAAGAGCTAACCAGGAAAGGACACACAATTATACAGAGGGAATCCTGCAGGGAGCACTGTACACACATGGGTGATGGGGATAAGCCGTGTGAGAAGAATGACTCGTACAGCTGACTTAAGATGTAAAACTGACTTAGCAATCGTTTAACTAAATTACAAATTATTTATATAGATATTTATATATATATATATTAAGTTAAGATGCTCCAATGAATGGATGATCATGAATGGAGGATGATGAGCAATATGGTCTTTAATAAGCTCAACTTGTGAAATGAAGACGAACGATTATGGGCCACGAGTAACGTAACGAGAGGTGAAAACGAGAACGAGAACGTAACGAGAACGTAACGAGAACGCAACGAGAACGTAACGAGAACGTAATGCCATGTGGTGAGCTTATGCTGATGTTAGACTAAACGACTGGATGATAAGTAGATGCCAGAGACGTCGGGCGAGGGGTAACGAAAACGAAAACGTTTTACCTGGTTACCACAAGAAATAAACAGGGGAAAGTAAATCAACGACAATTTGGTTACCAACGCGTTTTTCTTTTGTCTTTGTGAGGGAACTAAAGGATATCCAAACTTTAGATCTGCTTCTCATTGTCAGCACGCAAGAGTTGTAAGGCAGCTGAAGATGTGGAAGCCTCGACACCCTCTCCAGTTGTTGCGGATGTTGCTGATGAGGCCACCTGTAGATTGCGCACAATGCGCCCTGGCGGCAAAACATGAGCAGAATCTGTTGAATTAGTCCAAGTGCGGGCCTGAACAAACTGCTCGAAAGCAGCCAAGCCTTTGGCCTTTGTGGGTGAGATGGCTTCGGATGAGCGAGATGCAGATGCTGATGCAGATGCAGATGGGATTGATGATGGCGATGCGGCGGCGTGGGAAGCTAACGTACCTTGTTGCAATTCACCTAAACGCGGAATGGGTTATACACGAGTTGCTCATAAATAAAGACCTTAACTAAAATTTCACTTTTTTTTTGTTGAGGTATTCGAGAGCCTAGCGAGAGCGAAGGAATAATAAACTAGAAACCAACGCTGACAACCTGGAAATGTTGCAGGGGCAAATGAGCTGCTGCCAATGGCAACAGCCAACTTACTTCTGTCGATGTTGCGCTGAAGATGCGCGGCGACGCGATGACGCGCATCGTTGAACTCCAGATGCAAGCCGAGTCGCAGCAGCGACGGATTCTTCTCCACCAAATTGGTAATCTCCATTTCGATCTTGTTGCCCAGCACCGCTGATCGCTGCGAGTAGAATTAAAAGAGAAGTTCATTAGTTGAACTTGATATCAATTAAATTTCTACTCACCTGATTTGAGGCCCTGAACTCCTCGATGGTGTGACATTTGAGCAGGGCTTGCACCAGCCTGACAATTACGGGCGGACTGATAAAGTTGGTTTCAACATTTAATACTCTCAGGGTTTTGCTTTTCTCGATCGCTTCGGCGAGCAGGAGAGCTGTCTTATCGGTCAGGCCGACGTTTGTCAGCGATAGAACTTCCAAATGTTCATTCTGAGGCAGTGCGGCAAAGAGTTGTTCGAGCTTCTCATCGGATATATTCTGCAAGAGTATGGAAAACATTTAATACAATTCAGTTGAGGTTTATATATAATAAACTCACCTTAATGTTATTCAAGTTCAAGTCAACCAGCTTGGAGTCATCGTCCTTGACACGCTTAATCGACTCCTCCACTTCTGTGCTGTTGGGCGGATCCATGGGGAACAGCTTCTGCTGTGTGGACTTTGTGATGCCATCCCAGCCCAAGCCAACAGGCTGACCCTTGTTGAGTAGCGAGGCATGGTACTGATCCTGATTCATCATTGAATGGAAGCCCAGAATGGCAGCCAAATCAATGATCTCTTCCTGCGTGGCATCATTGAGCGCATGCTCGTATTCCTCGCCCATATCAATGGCTATCTGTTCCTCAGCCTCTATTTCACGCGCATCCCGTGGCGGTGGCACCCATTTCTTGCCGCGCACCGTGCCCTGCACAAATGGCTCGAACTCCGGCTGATCAGGCGTTTCAATGGCTTGCTTATTAATATGCTCAATGAGCTGTTTACGATTCAGCGGACCGGTTGAATCCTTGGTACATTCATAGCTGCAACGCTGATCTGGCGGCAGAAAGTTGTCCTGCAACGTCAAGTGTAAGTCAGATTAATTAAAGGTTAAATATTTGATAAATTGTGGCTGTACTTACATCGGGATCCACTTCTTTGGCCAGTATGGTTATCTCCTCGGGCGACAATTGCGCCAGTAGGCTCTCCACATCCACATCATCGTATTCGCTCAAATCCTTGCCATACAGCTTGGCCGGCGTGGTGAGCGTTGTTGTCTTTGTGGTGGACGAAGTCTGCAAAATGTGGATAAAAACAAATCTTTAGTTTATATTTAATATGGGAAAATCTGCAGCTTTGTGCCGCACATTCTTATGCAGCTTCAGGCTGACAGGCGGCTGTGGTGCACGTCGCTTGACCTTTGGCACCGGTCGCAGTTTGATCTTTTGGAATTCGGCCACAGGCAGAGCGGTTTCCATGGCATTAGGGTCTCTTATGCCACTCGCAAATCAATACAAACAATAAAAGAATAAACAAAAATAGCAGAAAAATTCAATCCAATTAGGCGCGTTATGAACTGGCGGCTCAGCTGTAGTCGTAGCCGTAGTCGTAGCAGAGCTGTAGTTGTGGCTGGGGCTGGGGCTCAGCAGCGACTGACACACAGCACAAAAGCACAAGACACCAAATTAAGGTGCAGACCAGACCAGACAACCAGAGACAACAACAACAGCAGCAACCACCGTGCAACATTTGCTTGACGCGCGGTCTCAGCCAAAGCTGCAATCGCAACTGACACTCAGTGAGGCAGACAGGCAGACAGACAGACAGCCAGTGAGTCAGTGAGTCTCTCGTAATCGACAATCGGTGGCAATGTAAATTAGGCGCATACATTAAAAGCTGCAGCAAATGCAAGGGGGCAAGGGGGCAACCACCAAGTGTGGCAGGCAAGCGAGACGTTGTCTGCACTTAAATGACTTCCACTCCAGAGCCAGAGACAGAGACAGAGCCCCAGCCAGAGCGATGAGCATGAAATCGAAGCCGAAAAGCCCACAGCCCTCGCTTCATAAATAAACAAAAGCAACGAGAGAGTAACTAAGGTAAAGCAAAACCCTAAAAAGAAGTCGCAATTGATTTGCGGCTGGGAAAAGATTGCTGGGGGTTTTTCCAAGCACTGAGCTGAGATTTATAGCTAGCATTTATGAGGCAATTGGAAATTAAAATAAAATGCAAGACACGGCCAAATAAATAAAGCAATAAATTTGTGAAACGAGCGACAAGTACTCGTTAGTTGACTTGGCTAAAAGCGCTGACAAAGGGCAGGAAATCAAGCGGCTAGCAGACACGAAAACGTGAAAGAAGAGCAGCTAAAAGACAACAAGCGATTCGAGGCAATAATTTACATAAAATAATTGTACGGAGCACAGAGCACAGAGGGAAGCCTCATAGTTCTATCAAAGCGTGACCCAAACAAACAAACGAACCCCCCCTCAGGTGAACCAAGCGAACCCAACCAGGTGAACCCAGGCAAAAGGCAAAAGCCAAATCAAAAGACAAACGAAAACGAGTTTTAGAGGGCCAGGAAGCGAGACTAAACCACATAAACCACTTTTCTTGCGACGCTTTGCTGCAACTTCAGTGCGCCATTTAAGTGAAACCGGTTTCACTATATAAACTATATATATATATACTATATATATATATATATATCTGTATATAAAAGTACAGCAAAAACAATAATAATACTCTCTGGCACTCTTTCAGTGGGATGTCTCTGTGATGGCTCAGCCTAGCAAAACCTCTTCTAAATGGCCATGCTCAAATATGTATCCAAGTTTGGCCATAAGCTTTGCAGATGCTACCTCAAGATACAAAGATACAAGTCGTATTTGTACTCGCACGAGTACAGCTAAATGCTGTCGATTGACCCACTTTAAAGTGACTCGAGTGGAGTCGAGTGGAGTGGAGTGGAGTGGAGTGGCATGCAACGGCAACAGGGCTATATTCAGACAATTTAACAATTCAGCGAGACTTAGCATTATTATGTCAGGCTTACTTGTCGTATCTAACGGCGGCAGAGAGAACTGTCTGTTGACATTTCAATTGAGGGCAGAACTTGATTAATTGAGAAAACAATTCGTATGGAGGCCAACCACAATGACACAGCAGACTCACAGCTTGTGAATGATTTTCAATTGGAAGCTGAAGCAGCAGCCCTCACGGGGCAGGTGGCAGGTGGCAGGTGGCGCTATATTTCGTACCACAAATACGCTTCGAAATGAGCAGAAAAACAAGTTGTAAAGTCAGGTAGCAATCCCGCAGAGCAGTAAAATCAAAAGATACAACTAAAAAAAAAAAATAATTGCAAAAATAATTGAGTTCACGACACTCCAGAGATTCACGCACTCAAATACAGATACAGATACAGATACTAACTCGACGTGTAAATTAAATCTCAGAACGGGACAACGATAAATAAAAGTGGAAATGAGCAAGGCAAATACTAAATTAATGCCACGAATAATTTATACTTTAACTAAAAGGAATTTCTATTAGAAAAGCTATATATCATATCTACTAATAACGCTGCTAATCAACCTATATAGTTATCGATATAATCGATAGTTTTTAGACCTCAATATCGATAGGTAAGCATATGCAGAGAGAGAATCTTAAGATGAGAATTTGATAAAGAATTTTGATGTATAATTCAACAGAGAAGAGAAGAATTAATTCTTCTGATCTTTATTTAAAGTGGAAAGCCTCGTACTCTGTACAGTTGGAGGTCTTAGCCCGGCTAAAAGCCAGGATCTAACCGGTTTTGCTTGCTTTGATTTAGAAGCAGATGGCAGCCTTGTTTAGGAGTATTGCATAGCTGATAAGCTCGCTCTAAAAAGTATCTGAGACAAGTTTTAACGGGCATTGAGAGGCACCCACCATGCAAATGCACCGTAAACAACATAAACAAGGTGGCGCAACGAAATGTATATTGTATCTGACAGATACTTTAGCCAGCGCACAGTTGTCAACGCATAAACTGCACGTTATTTAGTGGAAGACGAAGACGAGTCGAGTGGAGTGGAGTCGACTTGGCTCATTAATTGCAACGGGCCTTGAAACGGGAGCAACATTTGAGGCATTTCGATGACGATACTCGTCCAACCAGGTGCCATGTGCCATGTGCCAAATGCGACCCACAAATGTGGCGAATACCAAAAAGAAAAAAATATACTAAATCAAAACATGTCTTGTGCTGTTTTCGGTGATTGTTTTTATTCATTTGTTGATTCACTCGATGCCTGAGAGAGTTGAATGCCTCTGTGTTGGTGTCCATTGACTGGGAAAGTGGGTCAAGGTGCTTAGCTCATTTAATTAAGCGCTACAACTATCTGAAGCCGTTTACCAATCACGTTTCTCGTGCGGAAAAACTGCGAAAATTCATGTAACGCAGCCGGCCCAACCCCAAACATGGCACAAACCGCTTTCCGCCTACCGTCTGTCTGTCTGTCTGTCCGTTTGTCTGTCTGCCAGGTGAAAAGTTGGCCAGACAACAGCCAACGCTAATGACTAATGACTGAAAATGTGCAGGCCCGCCCAAATATGGCCAAGTAGGAACTACGCTGTCGCCGTTGAAGATGCCCGCCTGCTGCCGCTGGTGCTGCTGCTGCTGTTGCTTCCAGGAAATTGTAACACATGCGAAAATCATGACAGGAAATTTCAAAATCTTAATTATCTCACAGTGGTTACGACCCAAGCATCCTCGGTTTTTGTCTAGTTTTATGACTAAACGTGGCTGGCTGGCAGCTCTGCAATTAGCCATAAAGGAAATTGTTGGGCGCGTGGAAATTGATTATCCGCCTGAAGACTTATTTAAATTATGACAGAAAGGTGTTTTAGTTGAGTATCTTAGCTGATATTTCATACACCTTATCTAAAGTATATCTATCTACATATCTACTAGGCGTATTAGCTATAACTATCTTTATTCTACTCGAAATATCTTTGATACTTTGGAAAAGTATCTATGCTGCAGTCTCTTGAATTATTTCCACCTGAGTGCTGCTGTCGGCTATATAATAATAATGATATTTAATAATGATGATTTAATAATGATATTCTAACTGCCATAACTTGCTAGCCATTGCTTTGAGGGCGGTGGCCAGAGATGCTGACAAATCCAGAGACATTTGGCCTATTCAAGTGGTGAAAACATTTTAGTGGCTTCCTCTGGTGCTGAGTCCTCAGACATGTTCCAGCCACAGTTACCGCAAATCGCATATTCAGTGAACAGCAATATGCTTTTATAGCGTTGCAATATTTTATGCAATTTGCATGGCAGCAGCAATAAGCCCAGAGGGCACGCTCCAATGCTGCAGCTGACAGCACCAGCAGCAGCAGCAGCAGCAGCAGCAGCAGCAGCAGCAGCAGCAGAGGCATCCGCAAAGACTCCCATGACAACAGAGCAGCAAAAAAGAACCAACGAGAGTCTAAGCACGACTTGCAGATACTCTGTACACGTTTATATAAGAGGCTTTAGCATAGATTTAAATTAGAGGAAGTATATTCAAGTATTCAGTATTCAAAGTTGACATTTGAATGAGTGAATCCCAATACTGAATATCAAAAAATTTTCCTCAAAGTTCTGCTTTTAATCAGAAATTTTATATTTAATCTCTTTCTTAGTTGATGTAGAACTAAAGTAGAGGAATTCAAACTCATTATTTGCACATTGATATAGTCTCCAGCTATCTTCGAGATATACTTTGGTTCTAATGAAGAACATATACCTAAAAGACATTCTTTTGCTTCCCACAAGCCTTATACACCCCTTTTTAGCCCTTTGCAATGGCTACAGGGTATAGAAAAAGTTGGCCCTGGGCTCTGACTAGAAAGTTGAGACCACATTGGTCATTCCAGAAGCAGCTCAGTCGACCAGTCGAGCAGTCGAGCAGTCGAGCATGCTGACTGTGCTGACTGCTCAGCACTGCTGAAAACTGAGCCTTAGATAGTTTCATTTGGATGCATTCGCATCCAAAGGTTTTTGTGTCGCCCCATTGGGCACGCAGCGAGAGATCTGCTGGGTAACAAAAGGCCACTTGGCATTAGCATTGACATTGCAGCAAAGTGGCAAATTAACAGCAGCAAAGATAAGAGAAAAAAACCCACAAAATGCAATTCGAGAGTGGCACAAACTTTCCACTCGATTGTGGTTCCATTTGTCACAAACATTTGCACAGCTGTTGGCAAAAAATACAAAAATAAAGAGTGAAATTTGCAGTAAGCTACATCTGGCTCTAATGGCTCCTCGTCGATTGTTGTCTGCTCTGCTGCTGCTGGCTTCGATGATATGGAGTATATCTGCTTCTTCTTCTTCTTGGCTAGCTTTTTTTCTGGCTCGATTTGCTCAAAATGAGATACGTGCAACGCATTTCTTTGCTTCGGATCATCAATAAAATGTCAAATAAGTAAGCAGCCCCAGAGAGGCAGCAAGGCAGCATCCAAAATAAGTAATGCCACTCGACTAGGGGCGGTTTGGGAGGGTCTCGGCGTGTGGGCGTGGCTGTCATGTAGTGCGCACAATTTATGTAGTTTGCATTTCCCTTTGAATTTTAAGTGCGCCGCTTTTGTCACGTCTCTTCGCATTTTTAGCGTGCACAAAAAAATGTACAAATTTGTGAGACCGAAATGCCAGGGAATATTAACTCGAACAATAATAGAAACAAAAACCAGCTAAAACAGAGAAAAAAAGGGGAAAAAATGCTGCCTGAAGTACGGCATTAAATACCCTCACTAGCGGGTTTTATTTATATAAATAAAAGTTAAAGTAAACTGCGGTTTACTAGGCTAAGTTCCAACTGTCCTCTGGCTGCTAACTGATTTATTCCTCTGATTTTTGTGTAAGAATTTCGAATAAGTTTCAAAACTTTGATTACTTTTGACTACTGCTTTTCTTTAGGTTATCTTTAAAGCAGTTTATATTTGGCGTAACGTTCTTATAGCAGCTATAGGATATAGTATTTCGATACTGAACATTTAGGGCCAGCTTTAAAAAAACTAACAGCCAAATTTATAGTTAAGTTTCAAGGAGATATCTTGGCAAAGAAAACCAATATTCGAGACAGATCATGGCTATATTATATAGCTAGATTTTAAAGCTTAAATTGAAGAAACAAAAGCAATATTTGAAACCGACTATGGCTATATTATATAGCTAGATTTTAAAGCTCAAATAGAAGGCTTCAAGCCAAGTTACAGCCACTTGGCTTAAAAACTGAGAGACAAGTTTACAGAGGCTTAAAAACCAACATCATAAAGATCTTTCCCATAGAATTGCAGCAATAGAAGCAACTAGTCTTAACTATCTTTGCAGCTGAGAGAGCTGAAAATCAGTCTATATCTTTGATTACAGAGTACCTCAACTTGATGCGTCACATTTGGCAGACCCCACAAAATGATTATACCCTTTCCAAAGGTATATCTATATATATAAAAAAATTAATAATTGCAGCTGGGAACCGCCAGACAGCAGGCAGTTCAAAGTGAAAGTTAATCAGAGACTGCGTTGCAGGCAAAAACAAAATTTCTTTGTAGGCTTTTATGCAATGCAAATGAAAATTAATTTTTTTTAAACAATTTACGAGTATGTAAATTTGTTGTGCCCCCCCTCCGACAGAGACCCACCGCCTTTGCCACAGAGCATACGCACAACGGTCTTTGCCTTGCAGCCAGTCAGCCAGCCAGGCCGCCAACGGCTGGTCATAATTAAGCGGCTTGTTTATACTACATCAAATAGTTTAAACATTGGGTAAAAGCCAGATACGAATAAAGGCGGAGACACTGTCACTACCAGACGCATGTGTGCACTGTCTCTGTGTGTGTGTGTGTGTGAGTGCTTTTGGCCGGGCATTGAACCCGGCCGAGTTCAGAACTGAATCGTTAGAACCGCCTGACATTTGAAATTGCAGCAGCAGCAGCGACGCAATTATAGTGGTTTCTGTTGCCAGTTGCCAGTTGCAGAGCAATTATGCTAATGCCTTGCGAGTACGTGCAACACTCAGCTGCTGTCGCTGACGCCCTCAAATTGGGCAACACCGTGTGGCATGTTGCTCGCACTGCAACCGCAAAGAGATGATAGCAATTGCCAGCAGCAGCAGCAGCGGCAGCAGCTCGGCGGGCGACGATGTTGTAATCGAGTCTGATTTCTGCACAGATAGCGATGGGGGCGCCACGAAACGCGACGATTGCATGCAACGCGATTTAAAACGCGCACAGCATAAATCGCGTGCACATGCTGCATTTTAATGGGCGTGTGGGCGTGTCAGTTGCAATAACACTGCCCGATAAAAACAGTGAGGCAATCCACTTGCCGCACACACACGCAATTTTTTTCAATTATTATTTACTTGGGGGAAAAGTGTCTCAGAATGGGAAGCTTTGTTTTTCATGGAGAAAGCATTTCTCTTGAAGGGCTCTTTTAATGTTAAGAGAATATTTAAACAGTGCCAAAATAAAGCAATTAGCTAGAGATTTTAATGGGTTTGAAAGATAAGCGGCCACAATACTCATCTAATTGGCTAATTATATTCGTGTTGGCCACATATTTAATGCCAAAAAATAACCTTCCACCTGAGCAGGATACTTTCAACGGTCGCATTATCCTGATGGCACTTACCTGCAATTAAATGAGAAAAGAAAAAGGAAATTTTAATTAAAGGCCAAGCCATGTAAATATGTTTTTATATGTATGTGTGTGTGGAGCATATGTGTGTATGTGTTTCTATATATGTATATGTATAACGACCCACACACACAGGCAACACACTTTTGACAGGCAACGCAGCTGAAAACTTTCCCAAGTTTCGAGTTCAGTTTGAGGGGGCGCAGCGCAGGACGAGGCGCTCAGGTAATTACATGAAAGCCATACAGAAAATTATGTAAAAAGATTAAATTTGTAAGATAAATTGGAGCAGACCTGACACCGACCCCAGCCCAAAGCGCCCAACTCCAAGTCGAACTCCGCCAACCCCAAGTTTTGAATCTGAAATTCAGAGCAGACCGGAACATGGCTAAGGCTATGGCTATGGCTATGACTGGTGGCTGGTAGGCGAGCCGACAGTCACTTCCCTGGGAATAAAAATGCTGCTTTATGTGGCAGATTTCATGGCAGGAGATAAAAATGGTTGCGGTAATAAATGAAAATTATGCAAAGTTTGAGCGAATGATGAAGTAAGAGTAATGCCCATCCAAGCCAAATACGGTTAACGGAGCGTGTTATAAGAAGACGCAGCGCAGCTTAGCTCACAGTACCCGCCCGCTCCCAGTGTGCTCCCAGATGAGTAAGTGGAAATTTATGAAAATAAGCATAAAGCCAGCTAAATTCACAAGTAATAAATATGCCCAACCAGCTGCCTTCTTCTATGGGAGAGCCTGCACTTCACTTCCTGCCACAAAGCAGGCCCAAAGTTTAGGCCCCAAAACAAAATATATAAAAACACTTCAAGCGATGCGTTGGCTGGGAAGCTGCCTCTTTCTTTTTCTCTTTTACTTTTCTTCATTCTTGACAATGTTGTTAACAGCGAAATTTAAGTGGCTAACAACTTGTACAAAGTTTGGCTGACAGTTTGAGACGACAGCGAAAGAAAATTCTGTTTTCTGAAAGCTTTAATAGTGTCACAGCCTTTTTTTTTTCTTTAGCTGACACTTTTTTAACTCTTTCATATTGGTAGAAGAATTTGTATTTAATTAGCCACCAGCTGCATCATTCTCCTTCTTTTTCTTTTGATTATTCAAATACGTTAAGACTGATGATGATGATGATGATGATAATAATGATTATGGCTCGCTTTGTTGCTAAATATCTGTACAAACAGGCAGCAGGTTGGCCAATTAACAGGTTTTGTTTTCTATCGAAAACGAAGGGTAAAAGTAAAGGGCTTAAATCAAGGCTATAATAAGCTGCATTTGAAAAATTCATTTAGCTTTTAATAGTAACTATTTATGGCTTAGATTGTTCTTGGCCCTGAACAAATAAAGCCATTCATCAGTTTTTTAACCGCACCTTATAAAAATATTGCGCAATCTCAGGCTTGTTTTTTTATGAGTAATATTTTTGTTTACTTATTTCTTTATTATAGATTTCTGTATATCTACTTCATAGAACGTTTGAGTTCTGATGAGACTAGCAGCAGTTTTTCTTACTAGTTTTCAGTTGGACTCTTTATCTTTATCTCTTTTCAATTGGAACCTCTCTAAATTGATTAAAAGAGGTTTTTTCCAATAAAATCTCCCAACTTTTATTCTTAACTTAAAAAACATTTAGACTTTTTAACGCATTAAATTCTTAGTTATGGCCACCTTTCTGTCAATCAAAATTAGAATGGCATACCCGAAAGGCAGACCCTAATTCAGTCTTAACTTGTTTCTAATAGGTTGTTGCTTTGACCTTTAAAATTGAATCAAAATTTCTGACCTATTTACTAATGTTTATTTGGCTGTAGACGTGTTTGTTCACGCTATAAATATCTATAGTTTCCGTGGTGGCATTACGCTTTTATGGCCGCCCATATGTAATCCCCAGTCGCAGTATTTACTCATCGTCATATCAATCTAAATGGAGGCACAACCAACCCAGCCACGATACGGGTATAAAAACTATATATAACTAGTTCCATTTGTCGGTTTTGTGTGTTGTCTTCGACAATTTCTGTGTGCACAACGTCAATTAAATGCCGGAAATGGCCAATTTTTGTGTTGGCCGTTCTATAGTTAAATGCTAAATGATTTTTTTTTCAGCTTTTTTTTTTTTTTTTGGCTTTTGCTTTGCTCTCTTTAACGGCTGCTGCTGCCCCTATTTCGAGGAGCTTTTCATGTTTTGCTTTGATGGCCCTCGTGTCCAATGGTAGAAACAAAGGCGATTAATTACTCAGCTTACAAAAGACACTTAATGCGCTTTGACGCTTTTGCGTGGGCGTCCAATTGCGGATGGGGCCAAAAGGGTTTAATTGTGGGGCAAGAAAGCGCGGATTAGGCATTATATGAAAGGGCAGAGAATCTCACAAAGTACTCGTAATTAGCTGGCATCTAATTAAACCCAAGAAAACACTTTAAGAAACATTTCCATTAAAAGGGGATCTTCACAATTAACACCTTGTTTCACCCCCTTTTACTACCAACAAAATGCTTATCTATAATCCCGTCTATCTGTGGCTGGCTGGCACAGAATAATTAATTTTTATATGAATATGTATCATAATATTGGCCAAAATGACGCGTCAACGTCATTTTAATGTGATGATTAATTCCGAGTGATAAGCACGACGCACAACAGCAGTAATAATACACCCCTTTATTATATAAAATGCAAATTTCTGATTATATTACAAGATATATACAAAAAAGTATTAAAAAAGTGAATATATATAGACAAAAGATAGTGAGGAGAGCGGGCAACAAAGGCAAAAGAAAGCGGCTTTGTGGTGATATAATAACAAGATTTATTTTATAGCCAATATGCTAATCAATACTATAATATCATGGGTTAGGCTAGGGTTCCAAAAGTAGCCCTACGGGATACGAACAACAACAACAATCAACCATAGAGGAGAATCGAAAAAATAGCTAAGCCCATCAAAAAGAAGTCGCTAAAAATAGCCAAAAGTATTTATAAAATGGCTGTAAAAAGGCTGATGTTTTTACATGTTTTTAATTATTAAACAAACATTTAGATTAAACTGAATATTCAGCTATAGAAGTGATGTCAGCAACCTATGTATGCCTGATCATATGATCACTTGATCACAAGATCACAAGAAATAAGGCGAGAAAAGAAATGTTTTTTGATGAATTCTAATCACACGTCAATTAAATGAATTTAAATGTGCACACAAACACCTTTAAAAGCTAAAAATTGTCATTTTTCTAGCTAAATAAATAAGTTTACATTTAAATCTAGCTATAAACGCAAACTAAAGCAACATTTTATAGTTCAGTAATCCATACTGAATGAACTGAATTTTATTCACTAAAAAAACCTAAATTTAATGAACATTTTTAAGCTTTTAATCGAAATTCCATATTTAAAAAATGCTCAATCTAGCTCTAAGCAAGTCAACTGTCGCAACTCTGACACAGAGCGCAAACTCCAGAACTCAAATATTCCGAAGAGAGCGAAATAGAGAGTGAGAGAGAGAGAGAGAGAGAGAGTGGGAGTACGAGAGCGCGCACTGACGTAATCGTTATCGTTATGCTCTCCCATACGCCGCCTTTAATTGAACGAAAGGGGTGGAAGGCAGAGAGGAAAAGGGAATGGCAGAATTGTTGTTGCTGTCAAATAATAAATGAAATGAAATCATTCAAGGAAAACGGCAAACAGCAAAAACATCAATGAAAAAAACATTTAAATTAACAACAACCACACAACATAACTGACCAAAACCAACAACAATAATAATACACTACTAACCTCCATTGCGCTTTTTTTTTGCTACTTTTTTTCTGGAGTTTTTTTTTACAGTTGTCAAGGTCTCGTTTTTTTTTATTGCACTTTTTACTTTCCTACACGCACGAAAAGTTTACCGACGTTTTTATTTTTTTTGGTTTTATTCTTTTTTTTTTTTTTGGGCGTGACACACACAAAACGAATCGAAATTCGCTGCGGCCTACAAAAATTTTGTTTGTTTGTTGTGAAGTGTTTTTTTTTTTGTACTTTGATAAAACTCGGTATTTATTTTACTCGTATTCAATTTAAACGAAGTGCAGCCAGCGCAATTGTTTAATGTTTAAACTTTATTGAAAAACAGCGCGAAACGGGCAGCGACGGCGACGTCAACAAGTTTGTGGAAAAGGCAACAAACCAGACGTGTGTTCAACAAACCAGGTTTAATTTTACTACTGAACCGAGCGATTGTATACTTATCGATATACTTATCGTTTGAGTGTTGCCAGATGAGCGGCGCTGCCAACTTGCTTGCAGCTAAGCGCAGTTTTGCGAACACTGTTGCGAGCACAGAGAGCGCGCTAAAGTTTGAGTTGCACTGGAATTTTTGAAAGCAGCTGTTTATCTTTATTGAATATTATAAAAAACGGAAAGCAATCAAGAATGCTTTTACTTTTATTAAGTGCTGCTTTAATGGCCACTTAACGTATGCCCATTAAATTATATTATTTCTACACACACACACACTCAGCTATGAGAGAGCAGAGTGCAGGCACATAAATCAAAAGAGAGAAAAAAAACCAAGTACAACGAAAAAGTTGTTGCCGCAATTTTTCACATAAAATTAATTTTTATCTACGCCTTTTGTGTGTCATATTTGAGTGGCTTCGTTTTTTGTTTGCATTGCGTTTAATTAATTAGGGTAAAATGTTTAACAGCAACAACAAGGCGAAAGAAAAGAAAATAAAAGAAAAGAAACGAGAGATATGCCAAAAGTCGCTCGACTGCCATTGCCATTCCCATTCCTATTTCCATTGCATACTTCGAGGCGCAGGCAGACAAATAGAAGATGTCATGAAAATACCATTGTAAGTAGTTGAGCTGAAAGTCTCTCTGCTTCTTTTTTTTTTTTTCTTCGCATTGTTGCCATTGTTACCGTTACCGTTAACGTTTCGTTACCATTTGGCGTTACCTTTGCCAAAACTCTCGTTGTTGTTGTTGCTCGTTGTTATTACACTCTGCATACCACTTGATAGATACGAGCAACTCCCAGCGAGGGTATATTCATTTTGTGCCCAGCTATGCAACAGCTATGAAGAGTGCGGTTAATCGGAAAGAGGAAGAGCTTAGAGTTATAAATTTAGTATGTGTGCTAACGATTGTTGCCAGTGCTGACATTTCAGCCTTTTTTATAG
The DNA here is from genome assembly GCA_018150835.1 of Drosophila repletoides. Classification (NCBI taxonomy): domain Eukaryota; kingdom Metazoa; phylum Arthropoda; class Insecta; order Diptera; family Drosophilidae; genus Drosophila; species Drosophila repletoides. The sequence continues at coordinate 8,109,231 of JAECWQ010000100.1, forward strand.
ATCTGACCTTATTTTAGGGTCTTTCTTGCAAACTTTTTCTTATTCTGCAGTATTTTATTTATTAATTTTAAATATTCTGATTTATAAATGTAATATTTTACTTAAAGTATATTCCTTCATTTGTTGCTAAAATGCCGAAGTTAGCGAGAATTCGGCCAAGTTAATTGGGTCAAAGGGAATCAAGCGAATTTAATAAAGAAGTTTATTTCTGTATAAACTAGTCGCTCAGTTTTTAAGCTAGCTGAAAGAAATTAGGTGTGGACTCTCCTCTTTATAGCACTTATTATATATATCGAAGGCTTCCCGATTGGATGGCTATAACTATATATAGCTGCCATAGAAAGGAACAATCGGCTGAAAAAGTTGTTGTATGGACAACTTTTTTGTTTCTCAAGATATCTTAATGAAATTTATGAATTAGCTTCAAAAATATGTTTCCTAAATAGCAAATTACCAGGATCTGGCTACTATATTATATAGCTGCCCGATAAACAATCGTTTAAAATACTTAAATTTATCAACAAATTTTATATGCTTGTTTCGGTCTGCAAGAGTATGTCAGCTTCGCCTCTACTTTTCTTTAACATTTCTCCCAATTGGAGTATAGAGTATCTGCTAGTCGAGCACTCTCAAGTCCAGTTATTGCTGTTGCCATTGTTATTATTGTTGTTGTTGTTGTTGTTGTTGCTATTATTATTGCAGTCAAATTCGACAAAGACACGCAAAGCCAAAGGCAGCAATGGCGGCGACAGAGGCGGCATCAGAGGCAGCGGCAGAGGCAGAGGCGGTGGCAGCGGCAGCAAACTCATTTCACTTGTGTCGAAAAGATAAATGTGAAGCGCTTAAAAAAGCAATTACCGCATAAATTGCGCTCAGCGCTGTTACTCGTATAACTACAAATAGGCGGATCCAAGAGCGGCGCTGTTGCTGCCGCTGCCTCTGCTGCTGGCAGGCGGCGCAGGATGCGGCACATAAAACTTGCTACAAAGGATACTCAGGCAGCCTGGCAGCAAACAAGTAGCGAAAATGTTTGTATGTACATTGTATGTACTCGCATATCCTGGAATGTTCAGAAACAAATGCGCAAAACACGCGAAAACATGCAAAATGCATTGTGAAATTGAGACAATCCCCGCCAGCCACTCCAACCTGCTCCGCTCTTTAGGCCGTGCTAGCTTAATTGTAAAATCAATAGTGGGACTGGCTGGCTGGCTGGCTGTATGGCTGACTGGCTGAGAGAAACGCGCGTAAATCAAGTTAAAAATCGCAGCAATCAAAACACCTGAAGCGCAATAAAAACTCATTAAAAACGCCCGCGCCAGGATGTGCAGGATGCCAATTGGGTGCCAGGTGTGTTCGTGTTGTGCTGTGTTGTGAGTTGGAAGCGTTTGCGCGCGACCAGCGTTCAAATTGGATTTGAACAAATTGAGTAGGACACATCGATTTCTCATTAGGCTGGGGCCAGTCCTGATGATATTTTATGGCGTCTAAAATCACTTAAAGAAAAATTTAATTGACTTGACGACGGCTGCTGCTGGCTGCTCGCTGCTGGCTGCTGGCACGTAACAGCCCAGAAAAGGGAAACGGGCGAGCAACACGAAACGGAAGCCAGGACGACGTTAGGACATTCTCTGGAGTTGGCGGCAGCTGCCTTCAGCCTACTGCCTTGCCGCCTTGCTGCCTTGCTGCCTACTGCCAATTTGTTGCTGTGCCGAGCGGAAATTTCTTCAACTTCCTGATTTAAATAATAACAAACTGTGCTGATGTCTGGCCTCGAATCAGTTGTTGCTACTGCTGCTGCTCCTGCCGCTCCTGCCGCTCCTGCTGCTCCTGCTGCTGCTGTCCCGAATGCTGCTTGTCACACCAACTGACGGCATAGCAGCAACAACAATACTACCACACTTGGAAAAAAATTGCTAGAACTTTTGGGCCAGATTGAGCTCCACTAAAACTTATTTTTTAATGTGCTTCAATTCGCCTGAAAGGACATTTTTGTACTGCGGGTTTTCCCAAATGCCAAAGGAAGTTAAACTTTTCTTAGACAGTCAAGAAGGGAGATTCAAATTTAGTATTTTTCTCTTAAAAACTTTTTATTCTATTGAATTTTTCACTTAATTGTGAAGCTTAGTAAAAGAAGAAGATACTTTTCATTCATAGATCAAGCTTTGATAGCGAGAAATGGACATTTGATAGTGGATGGAATATAAATCAGCCTCAAAAAAGTATACCCTAGAATATCTCTATAAACAATCCCAGAAAAATGTTTAAGATACGAATTTTGGAGATATTTTTAAGTAACTCCCAAGATTTCTTTCTAAATCTTTTAAGATTATCTTTAGATTGTTTCGTGCTTAAATTAAGAGGAAAAAATGACAACTACATGAAGGAAATTTTGATATTTTTTCATGTTGAAACACTAAAAATTGAATAATAATTTCATATTTTAAGCTTAAAATGTTGAAAATAGTTTGCCATTTCGCTGAGTGTAGGGATGACGCCTGTCTGCTTGATTACCATCATCAGCGCCTTATGCCCCAATGCGTCAGCGATATTTTTTGGTCATTGAGGGTTGGGCGGCATTCAGGGCAAGAAAAGGAAGGAAAAGGGAAGGGAAGGGGATGGGGGATGGGGAAGGGGCAGGACAGCATTTGCGGCTTAGCTGAGTGTCAATATTTTGCGCCTGGTTGGGCCAGGACAATTTTAAAAGTTTGCAATTTGATGTGGCAACGATGACGCGCCGCAGAGCTTCGATAAATCAATGTGTGTGTGCTGTGTGTGTGTTGTGCTGCGTTGTGTTGTGTTAGGGCCTCTGTTAAGGCATAGCAATAACAGTAACAAAAACACCAGCAAAACAACAACACCAGCAAAACAACAACAACAACACAGTGATTAAGAACAACAGCAACAAGAATTTCCGCATGCAGGCGACGCTGTTGACACACAAACAAATACACAAACTGGCAAAGCAGCAAAGCAGCAGAGCAGCAGAGCAGCAGAGCAAGCAAAGATCCAAAAAGCCGACAGCCGACGCAGTGCAGCCAGCGCCGATGGCCGAGACGACTGCGCAGCCGAAGCAGCAAGCAGCAAACAACAGGCAGGCGGCAGGCAGCAGGCAGCAGGCAGCAGGCAACAGTCAGCAACAGGACTACTATAAGACAGGAGTTCAGTTAACGCACGAGCTGAGTCGCGCCAGCAACGTCGAGCCAGACGCAACGCCGCTAAGCGAAAAAAAAGCATATTACGCATACGCCACAAGTGCCGCAACGTGCCACAAAAAGTGCCGCAAATTGAAACAAGTCAAACGGCAAACGGCAAACGCCAAAGGACGAAACATTTGCCAAAAAGAGTTTTGCCGTGCGTCCGCTCGTTAGTGAAATTCCAAGCAGTTTTACGACGGGGGCTCGGTGGGTTAGTGGGCCGTGAATATTGGACAACGGCTCGACATACGAGCAGCTTAAAGCTGTCCATAAAAGTGCGACTGGCAGTGCGAGTGCGAGTGCGAGTGCGTGCTACCAAAATATTTGTCCAGCTACAGAGGCAAATACAGCTACAGCTACAGCTACAGCAGCAGCAGCAGTTGGCCATGTGGCAGCTTCGTACAACGGTGCGTATGAATGAAATGAATGAAATGAAAAAAGCGCGCGCCATGAATGAATGCGAGTGGAATCAAGTTGCGAGACGATTGTTGAGTTGAGTCGGATTCAGACTCAAACTCGCAGCAGGGAGGAGTCGGGCCGGGCCGGGCAGGCAGCTGTCAGAGATTTATGTTTATGCCGCGAGTTTGCCATTGTTGCTTTAATTATATGTTTATGTGTTTATGTGTGTGTATATAGCCCGTTGTTAGGAAAACAAAGCACGCATTGCGATGCAAATAATAAAAAAAAATAAGAGCGAAACTTGGCACAGGATACTTAAAATTTAGCGTCAGTTAACGCCGCAGGATGTTTAACACTTCATTGACTCTTGCGGCTTGAGCTCTGACAGCCAAAAACTTGAAATTCAACTTTCATTTGCATTTGTGCTTCAGTTAAATTAATGGCCAAAACTGCCAGCCAATCCAGCAATTTATTAAGTTCACAGCTCAAAGTTACTAATAGATTTACTTGGCAAGAATGAAACTTTTACCAATCGCTCATTCATTTCGCTTCGTCTCAGCTGTATTCTGTTCAGCTTTTGACCCTTTTTTTTAACGCTTTTTTCCCCCATATGTTTGTGTGTGTATTAATGCTGCCAAAGCTTGGGCTTTGACGTCTAATTTATGAATGTTTGCAGCAGTCCCGAGACGACACGAGTCATGCTGTTTTTTGTATCATGCTCTATTTGCTTTGGCTTTGGCTTTTGCTTTGCATTTTTCCTTTCTTTCTCTCCCTTTTCCACTGAAAATGCGTGAAATGAGTGTATTAAGTTTGTTAGACAAGTGTGAAGCTTTCCAATCCCTTTGTGCATGATTTGTGCATGATTCCTGATCATTTTTTAGCTGGAGTTATTAGGTTTAGTTCCCCTCTATTTAATTTACATTTTCTGTTATATTATTTTCACTTTTCATTAGGTGAAAAAAGAAGAAATTCCTAACACAATCAACAGAATATTATAAAACAGAAATTGAAGAAAGGAGTTCCACAGAAAATTGAGAAAGTTCATAAAAAAGGGAACTAAAATAAAGAATTCTTTATGGAAAAATTAATGCGATTTTAAATGTTTCAAGCTGGTTTTTTGTTCTAAATTCAGCATTCTTTATTTGATCCTCTTTCGCTGCCAAGTCGGCTTAAGAATAGCACGAATCCAAGCTGATTTGTTAGCCATTAAATCCTATAATAAATTATAATAATTTTAATGAGATTAATATAAGAATTCTTGTTCTCATAAGACTTCAATCTATATGAAGAGTGACTGATTATTGATTCCTTTTCTTATTGGATAAAGTACTCAAATATTTTATTACCGACTCAAGCTAAAGCTAAGAATTATCAAACTCAAATTTAGCAACCATTTTATTTACTCTGCTTCTATAAAAAATTCAGTGAACAGCATTTCTGCTAGTCGAGGAATCTTAGCTTCCTTTAACTTAGCTTCTTTTAATTTATTTAAATTAAATAGTTGAATTGCTGGAAATAATCTATAGGCCATCAGCTGGGACGGCTTAACTCCTTGAAGCAGTTTTCCATTGCAAAATTGTGTACTACGAGTTGAGCCGAAAAGTTGAACAGCGAAATGGCCAAGAAAATTCCTTAGCCTTGTAAAATATGTTGCCCAAAAAACTTTTTTAATGAATTTCATAATCTTGACTGCGTTTTGTTGGCCCTTCTCTTAACGCCGGACCCTCCTCTAATGATGATGCCTGGTAGTACTGGCAGAAGAATTTAAAAGCCAGTTTTTTTTTTCTTTTTAGCCGTACTTTTTAACCCGTTTAGTTGAAAGCAACTGCAGCGAGCGCGATAAGCGTTTAATTGAATGCTGCTCAGTTGAGCCCCTGATTGAATTTCTATACAAATAAGTGCCGACTAGAGATTTGTATGGCTGTATGGTGACTCTCTCAGTCTCCCTCTCTCTGTCTCTCTCTCTGTCTCTGGTGGTTGCCGCTGCATGGCCAACAGTTGATAGCCATGTGAAGCAGCTAAGAGAAAGGGGCAAGCCGGGGTCGAGTGCCCTTTGCTCGTTCGTCCTTATTGCGTATACGCTCAAATAAATTTCAATATACTCTCACCGAATGCATTCACATTCACGCTTTGAGTGTGCGAGCCGTTTAACCTAGGCCTCCTCCCCCGGCTCAGTTGGACATGTGAGTTTAATTACGAGCACTTTTAATGGAATTTCTCACCTAATAGGTTTACAATTTTTGTGTTTGCAGCAATTAAAGTAGTCTGTAATTATTTGTACACAGAGTTTTCCCTATTAAATTTAATACTTTGTATTAATTGAGTGCCGCCACCGCCGACCCATTCATATGGGAGTATTAATTGCAATTTCAAATAAAATATTACTAAATTAACAATTCATTGAGTTGAAGTGACTAAAAAGGAGCATGCTGAATTCTGGCTTAACAACTCTTAATTTCAGTTTGAGAAGTGCTTAAAAAATTAGTCCTTTTTCGTTTCAAATTGAGTGGGAATAGTATTAAATTAGGAAACCTATCAGTATTCTTACTAGATTCAAGTCAGGAGAGGCTTACTTTAGGGTCTAGCTAATCTAGTTGGGGTTAAATGGAGTATTGGAATTCTTTTATTAATCTCTTTATATTAACAATAAAGATCAATCTATATAAAGATTAATCTCTTTAATAACAAATCATTTAAGGATTGAATGAGGAAAGCATCATGGATAGAAACAGGAAATATCAAGAATTCTGACTAGGAAAAAAAAGGAGCTTGAAGCAAGAATTTCTTACTAGATTTTAGGAAATCCTCCGTTCACTTTTTGACACCGCTGGAGAACGATTCAAGTACAGAATTTTTTAATTTCCTACCGCTTAATGTGAATAATTCTCTTTCTATTTTTGAATACATCATTTTAGGTGAAGTGAATTTTACTAATTGCCAATTATATTTAGCCAGAATTATTAGAATTAATCTAGTGAAGCTTGACATTAAAGTTATTAACTACTAAAATGGCGAATTATATAAACGTTTTTGGCCTTTTTAATGGCCAAAGCTATTCAAAGTAAATACAATAAATAAAGCAGTTTTAACCAGAAAATAATAAAAAGCGATAATAAATACATTTTTTACTACACCATTAAAAGCTTTGAAAGTTTAATGCTTATTAAAAGAGTTAATACAATAAGCCCTTTGTTCACGTTTGTTGCATTTGGAATAGGTTTTCATTGGAAAAGTGAATTGAATAAAGTTTTATGCTTATCAGATAACGAAGAGTACTGAATTGTTCAATGAATGCGATGTGCTATTTTCCACTCTCTCTCTCTCTCTCTCTTTTTCTCGCTCTGCAATGAAAATGTGTTTTAAATTTTTCCATGTTAAATTCTGCTCACAATTTTCATTCGCTCTGATTCATGTGCATAGATTTTCTTGTTTGTAGATCTTCTTTGTTCGGGCTTCAACAATGTTCTGTTCTGTTCTATTCCTCCTACTCAAATCCTGCCATTCTCTGACTAGAATAACTTTCAGCAGGCAAGGGGAAGGCATTGAAGAACATATTGGGCAACATGTAGCATACAAATGGGACTATAAATGCAGCAGCAGCAGCAGCGGCAGCAGCAGCAGCTGGCAACATGGAACGCAATTATGCAACATGTGTCGGAATCTACTCCATGATGTTGAATCCTTCTACTGGCGCTGCCCCTGCTGCTGCTGCTGCTTCCGCTGCCCCGCGACGTATGTAAATTTCCGACAGTCTGTCAGTTAACGCGGCGTATACGTATTATATTTCCAACCGGGGGGAGTTTGGCAAAATAGTTCAAGCTGTTGTTGGGCAGAGCTACAATCCGAGATATTTCAACGATTTTATGTCACTTTTAATGCACTTTCTCAGTGCAGCAAATGCTGGCTGGCAACTTTGACTTATTGCTCGTTGTACCACGTACCAAACACTAATATATATATATTTTTTCTTCTTGTATTCTATCTTGACTTGCAGCTGCCTCCCTGGGCACGGCTGGGCCAAGACGCCGCACGGCAGTAAGGCAATGAGAAGAGCACAAACCATCAGAACTGAACCACCAGCTGAACCACAGGAAGCAAAAGCGGGCCGATGCAATCTAAAGTGTTTGCTTCTTGGCTGACTGCCACGTAGCTCTCTACATACACAGGGCAGGGCAAACAGCCGCAAGGAGCTGCTCACAGATAGCAGATAGACCAGAGTCCTGGACGAGTGGCGTACAGCGGCAAGGGAAGATAATACAGTATATGCCTAAGATACTCGTCGAGCAATAACCACCACAACAGAGTGCAGAGTGCTTAGGGGCGCGTCATGTTGCGAGATATATTTCTATATTTAGTTCTAATCGTTTTATTTTGCTTTATTTTCATGGCGCAGTTAATCGTCAACGTTTACGCATTCCAGCGCCAGCCCACACCCTCCCAGAGGGCTGAACGCAATGAAATTATATTTGTCTAGGGGTCTCGAGGGGTCTGTCTCCCTCATCCCCTCTCTCTCTCTCGCTCGAGGGGTGCCTCTCGAGAAATAAGTCTGTAAAAAAAAACTTAAAGCTCAAATCAAAAGAAAACGAAAAGGAAAACTCAAACTCGTTGAACTGACAACTGGCGTATGACTTCTGTTGTCGACCGAGAGAGATAATACCCTCGCTAAGAACTGATAAACTAGGTTGCGTGCTAATTAGTAACGTTAGTCTTGGGACTTCTCTAGCGACTCCGAGTCCTCAGTCCTCAGTCCCGAGTCCTGAGTCCTGCGAGTGCACAATACACGCGTGCACAATGAAACTTTGCCAAACAATAAGCCACAGCCGCGACTGGAGCTGCGGTTTACCAGCTGAGGCAAAGTGCGAGGATGAAAAAGAAGGGCATTAAAAATATGCAAAAAAACGGAAAAATGGGAAAAAAAAAAATCCTTTGCTGCAATGTTGCATTTTAAAAAATTAATTCATTTACGCGCTGCGTTGGCGCATTTTCGCTTTAATTCAAAAAATAATTCTCTGCATGCTGATAAATATTATAATAATAATAATAACAATAATAATAATTTATTTAATCGCATAGCCTGTGGCAGGCTTTTAAAAATTTCATTGCCTACTTTTGAGCTGAGTGCAGCGGCAACGGCAGCCGCAATGAGCCAGCACAAATGTCAAGTGGCTTTGGGGCGTTCGAGCGTTGGGGCATGGCAAATGGCTTTAGTTTCGTATTGATTTCCAGGCGCACTCTTTTACTCAGCATTTCCTTTCATTTTCAGCACTTTTTTTTTTTTTTTTGTGTTATTACTGGTATTATTTTCGTTATTTTTCTATATGAATTTTTTTTTTTTTTTTTGGGCACGCCGCACAGTTTATTGTGTTCTTTTGGCCGCTTGAGCCGACACGGCCGGCGGCGTTGGCAGCGCTCTGTTGCTGCCTCCTTGAGCACTTGAGGGCCATATACACACTTGACCCCATTCGCCGAGAGAGAGACTTTACAATAGGCGTGGCCATGGGCTAGGCAAACATTTAAATTGACATGGCCAATAGCTAAAGGGGAGGGCAGCAGTAAGGGCGGTTGGGTTGGCAGGCCAAGGGATTTGGTATAAACTTCAAAGTGTAACAAAATTTTCGTAATATTTTGCAGCTCGCCTGTGTATATTTTATGCTGTGTATGATTGTGTGTGTGTGTGTGTGTGTGCGGTGTGTGTGTGTGTGCCTAATTGATAGAGCTGTCTGTTTGACCAAAATGGAAATTAAAGTTTCAAGAACTACGAACAGAAATATATACATATATTTTAATATGGGCTGAGCAAAGTTTTGCAAAGTTATTTTTGCCAAGCTTTCAAATTAATTTAATTGCCAACAATGCAGCAAGTCAAATGCATATTTTGCCATGGAATCCATATAAAGACGAACTTATTTTGAATCAAAGTATCAAAGTATCAAAGGGTTTTTATTCATTTAGCTAGGAAGCAGTTTAAACGCATCGAAAAATACATTTTTAATTGAATTATCAAATAATAATCAATGAAACCAACCAATACAGACACACATTTTATGCATTGTATTCAATTAATTATAAAGCGCGTACATTCGAACAATAATAGTTTTAGCTATCATATACAATACATATATAGAAATATATATATACATTAATATATATACATTAATATATATACATTAATATATATACTTATAAAGGGAATAATTTTAGTGCTAAGTATCAGAACTTCTAAACAAGGTTTTATGTGCGGAATGCGACTAAATTTATTTATTGTATTGTGTAGTTAGTACTGAATGAACAATGAAAATCAAATTAAATAAACGAAACAATATCGAAATACATTATACATATGAATCAAAATAAATGTTGAAGAATTTAAAACGAATTTTGGTGTTTTATTCAGTGTTTTTCTGGACTTATGCGGTGAGTATTTGAGTAGAGAGCTAGTGAGTAGCTCAGACGATTTCTTTGCTCTTTCGTTTCTATATGTTATAGTTGCCTGATCTGAATAATTTTTGCTATACTATGAGCAAAGAAACTCCTTTATCAATCCTGCAAATTTCATTCAGATACCTCAAGCAACACAAAAGCTTTCCATACTACAACCAATGGTTCCTTTCAAAGGCAGCTACTTCTCGGAACCAGCTGCTTCCGACGCAGCAGACGGGCAGACAAATGGCTAAGAATACTTCATGGAGTCCCCATTAAAGTCCCTGCTTGGCCTAGCAATTTATTTCCATTTATATACAGCTCAGAGTTTTCTTGACCTCGAAATAAAAATTTTAATGCAGCCGTCAATCATTTGTAGAATTTTATTTTTTGCCATATGCGTCTTATTATTAACGAATGCATTAAAAGTGAAGTGTTAAATGTTTTCCAAGGCTTTTTCAGTAAATTTTCCTTTTAGCCGCCTTAAATTTGGCACAAACAGTGGCAGAGCCACAGCCAGCGCCAGAGGCAAAGGCAGAGGCAGAGGCAGCCAACCGGTTGGACGCCTTAAATGTCAGGCCCAGAAGTCTGGGCTTCACGCCTGCTTTGTGCCAGCTTTCGCGTTGTGGCTGTATTAAATTTTTGGCATTGGGCCAGTGCAAAGGGAAAACTGTGCAACAAGCGAACAGATCCACCCTCCATCCTCCACCCTGCTCCTTGACCACTCCCCCTCCCCGCCATACAGCAGCCTTCTCTGCAGTCCCTTGCCGGCTGCAACTTGGTCGGCATTTATTATGCCAAGCTGACTGAGCCTTAAAAGTACAACGACATGGCCAACAATCATAACAATGAGCGAAACAAGAACAACAACAAGAGCTGTAAGGCCGGAAAATGGCTTTTTATACCCTGCACTTGACAAGAGGAGGGGTATACTGAGCAAGCAAGGAAATACTTTTTCATAGGAGTATAAACCAAGCCAAAAGGCTGACCTGTTTGGGCCTTTTTTCTTATAGATTATAAGCCAAAAACACAAAATTCTAGGAACTTTTAGACTCATTAATATTCTAGATATTAAAAATATTAGAAATATTATAAATAAATATAATAAATATGAGAAATTAAATAAAGAAAATATTAAGAAAAAAGAAGAATGCCTTGGGAAGAATGAATGGTATTTTTTGGTATACTTTACACTGGGGTGTATAGGGTATCTCCGCGTCGAGCAGCCTTAACTAAAGCAGTCTTCTTATTATTGTTTTTGCGCATTTGATATTTATTGCATTAAATTGAAACTGCACAGTGGACTGAGGCACAGTGGGGCAGAGTGGAGACGCAACGCGAATTCACATCTCAACCAAATTTGGTCAAGAAAAAATATATTTGGAGCAGCGCCATATTGGGGGTGTCCATGTGTCTGTGTGTGTGCGTGTGTGTGTGTGTGTGTGTGTGTGAATGGCTGTGTGTGGTTGAAATGTAATTGAAAATCGCTTAAAATGTCTGACAATCAATTTTTCACTGCCGCAGCAGCTGTAAAAGAAAAACAAACTAATTTTCTAGTTAAGAATGAGAGTATATATATAAATCTAACTATATATATCGAACTGTATATGATATTTGTATATTTTTGTGACATTTTTCACTTTGATCTGTGGAACAGTGAGACAGGCGGGTGGGCAAGTTCTTTGCCAAAGTCGCGTCCTTGTTGGCGCATATTTTGCGCACAATTGAAAGACAAAAAATCAAAACTAATTAGACGGAAATTAATGAGAGTATATAGCGAGTACAACGACAACAATATACTCTTTAAAGACATCACACAGCTGATGAAAATGTGATGTGAAAATGTGCAAATATGACAAACAATTTGGCAGCTTGGACAGCTGGGCAGCCGCTGATTTAATGCACGAGGCTGAGGCTGCTGGGGGCTGCTGGGGACTGCTCGCTGACAGCAAGAGGCGAAAACAAGCGTATCAAACGTCGGGCAGCGGCCCTCATGATGCAACACCCTTTTGGCCCAACTTGCAGCCAGTCAGCCAAATATTGGCGAAAATAAACAAAGAAAATTAACATATTTTTTTCTGTATTTTTCAGTTCTTTTTCTTGTTTATTTTTAATGTAGCAAAACTGTTGGCTGTTCGCTGTGCGCTCTTTAGGCGCGCTCTTAAGAGTCCGCCTGGCGACTCCAGAGTGCGAGCAGCTAGTCAGGCAGCTAGTCAGCTAGCCAGCTACTCATACAATCAACTAGAAGACGCATACAACGGCAGCTACCCATACAAATGTGGGGCCGGACCGCACGGCGTATGCGCAATTCGCTTTGGCACTGTGCCAACGCGCTATACTTGGTGATCAACGGAAAAACTTGCTGATTTTTTGCCAGAAATTATTTATAACTGCTTGTACACACACACACACACGCGTATATTACGTATACGTATATGAGTGTATATACACTGTGCATCTGTGTGCTTTATTTTCGATCTGTAGATGCTCTTTTCTACTACGTCTGTTAACTTGACAAGTAAAACGAGCAAAAGAACAAAAAGGAAAACAAGAAAACAAGAAAACAAGAAAAGAAGGAAAAACATGAGAAAATTATGTTGGAGCATCACTTGGCAAATGTACAAATTTATCGCACATTGAATGCTGAATTTGTGCAGGGAAAGAAAAGGAATTACTTACTATTCATGTGGCAGGGCATAGCAATTGGCAGCAATCAACGTCTTTATACAAACGCTAAGTGTATCTATCAATTAGCAGTGCTTACCTAAAGGAAGGAAACAAAACAAAAGAGAAGAAAAGAGAGCAAAAAGAGAACAGGCGTTAGAATATTGTATATAAATTCTTATGTATAGTTAATGGAAAAATATACACACAAATAAACATAGAAAAAAACTATCTAAATTTGATTTGATTTATTGATAAATATTGCTATTTGAGTCATATAAAATTGTTTTTTACTTTTCAATATGTAAGCGCTAAGAATGTTTATAAATAACCCAAAGTTTACAGCCTTATTAAGTAAATAATATAAATAATATTTCCATAGTGAATAATAGAATATGAATAATTCAGTTGATTTCCTTTCGGCCTATGCTTTGCCTTGAATCTTTCATAGAGCACAAATATCCTGTTGGGCTTTCCTTACTTCATTCTGACTGCATATCAAATAGATTCTCTCTCCACTTTCTCCTCTATTCAATATGCTTTCTTTTATATAGAGAGTTCTTTCTTTTATTAAGGTGGAGTCATCATAACTAGAGTTGCTTTCGTCTTTGGCTCATTTCTAATCGATATACGAGAAATATCCTTTGTGAATGTGATTCATGTTGCCAGTAAATTATATTATTATCTTTATGGCCAACTCATCGTTATAGCCATTTCATTTGCTTGCGCATTATATGCGAAATGGTAAAAAATCATGTGGATTTTAGTGCTGAATCTCGGAGAATATCTTTTATATGACCCAATTAACCAGTGATTGTTCGTTTCATTGCCGCAATTCGCCTCAGCTGGCACCCAATTCGCATAGAAAGGCCAAAAAGCTTCAAATCAATTAGCCTCTTTTGCTGAACCCTGAATACCTCGTCGCTCTACCATCTCCCCCCCTGCCCTGCCCTGCCCTGCCCCTTCATTGAACTGGCTATGGTAACTTAATTGCGAAGAGTGGGTGGAAATGCCACGCCTTCTTCCCACGCCCCAATCTTGAAGCTGGAACCACCACCACTTGAAGGCTCCAAATATTTAATGCGAGTCAGCTAAATAAAACAAATGTTGAGGTTTTAACTGTTTCGCTGGCCGTGGCATGTGGCATGTGAAAAATAAAATGCTTAATTAATGCACCTCTGAATGAGCATGTGTGTGTGTGTGTGTGTGCAGGGGGCGTGGCAGTTAGCCCAACAAAAAACCAAAAAAAAAGGAGCAGACGCGTCAGTTTTAATTAAAAGATAAAATTGCCTGGCCAAAACAGAGAAATAAATGGAAACAGTGGAAAAGACAGAGTCAGCATGAGAAGGAGAAGGAGAAGGCGGCAGGGAAAAGGGGAACGAGAAAGAGTCTCAAAGCGCATGAAATAATAAAACTGGCAATGAAATTAACAACAAATAAACGCAGCCAAAGTTAGAACTTTAGCTGAAGTAGTAGAACATAACAACAGCTACAAAAAATAGGAAGAAGGAGAATGCACAAGTTGCACGACTATCAAATACTCTTTGAAGAAGATTAATGCATATTTTTATAGAAAATATTTCATAGCAGTTTCAGCGATCTTTATAGGGAAAGTAGTGTATCTATTAACTTATTTATGATCCTATCCATTTTAAATTATTAACATAAATGAAGAGGAGTCTAAGTAAGGATTGTGCCTAATCTCAAAGGACTATCTCCAAAGCAACGCTTGTTATTAAGAATGGAAGGGAAGTATCAAAGGAAGAATAGGCATCTCCCCTGTGAGGAATGGAGAGGAAGTGCCGAAGGAGGAACCGATTTCTACCTCTGTGCTCGACGCTTTTATCCTGACAGTTGAACGAAAGGATAGACAGATGGATCGAATCAGCTGCCATTCCTGAGCAGATGTCATCTACTGCCTGTTACAAGCGTCTCACACCAACCTAATATACTCTCTTTATCCATCTGTTTGGATAGAGAGTATAGAAAAATGAGAGAAAAAACTGTAGGAGAGAATGAAACGCATCTCGCTAGGACGCAAAAAAAAAAAAAAGAAGAAAGAAAACAGAATGCGGAAAGGGAAATGGGGCGCCGGAGCGGAAACTTTGCACTGAGATCGCTTTTGTAGCCCGCCTTGATTGCTGCCATGAAAAATACCTGTGAAAAGGTGAACTACCTGCCTGCCAGCCAGCCAACCAGCCATCCAGCCAGCCAGAGCAGAACAGGACATAACAGAAGAGAACAGAACAGAGCAGAGCAGTCAGAAAAGTCAACATTTCTGGCTTCATTTGAACGCAGCGCCAAAATGCCGCCGGGCAAAGGCAAACGCCGGGTTAAAGAGTCGACAGAGTCCCAGCAGCAGCAGCGGCAGCAGCAACAATAAAAGGCAGTAATGATACAAGGACCAAGAGCCTGAATCAGGGGAAAGGAAAGAGGAATGTGAACAGGCAGGCTGGCAGGCTGGCTGGCGCTTAAACATAATGCAGGCTCCTTCTCTATATATGTATGGAGAGGTATATTAAGTGAAATGAAATCCTGTTAACAAAAACAATGAAGCTATTAAAAAATATATGTGTGTGTGTGGGTGTGTGTGTGGGTGTGTGTAGGTGTTTTCGTCCTGCTCGGAGACTGTGCTAAGCTATGGCAGCTGTAAGTATATACGTTTGTGTGCGAATTTCTGCTGGTAAACCTCATAATATCGTTTAATAAATACTTTACAGCTTGATTGATTGCAGGTGCGCTTGCCTGCGACAGGTGAGTGTGGCTTAAGGATGCCTAAGTAGCTGTTGCTTTTCCTGCTCCTGCTCCTCCTCCGGCTGCTGTTGCGCCTCTCAGTGTTGCTGTTAGTCAAAGTAATTTATGCGCCCAGCAACACGTCGTGGAGCTGCTACCACAGATTGGGTCCCATGTGGCTGAATATAATCAATGTGGCCCGCCCGCCCATTGTGCGCTTATGCTTATCCTTTTGCTCCAGCTCCTGTTACAGCTACAGCTACAGCTACACCAGCAGCAGCAGCATCCATCTCAAGCGCAGAGCAGCAAAAATTCACTGACCTGGAAACTTTCTAACGTCGTCTGCTTTACTATTGCCAAGTTCTAGCTAAAAGTGCTTTAAGGGGCGTCAGTTTTTTCTTCTCTCTTTTTTTTGTTTAAGCAGAAACCCTTTTGTATATATACATTAGGGGTATTCCCCCTTCAGCCGCCCATGGCCTTTGATTAATGTCCAAAGCGCGCTCTTTATATTTAGCCACATTAAAAGTTAATCAAGTGCAAAGCGCAACAAAATGCTTCACTTAATTAGCAGCAGTTTTCAATCTACATATTTCTGAATATTTATCTATAGTATTTATATATATATATATATATATATATATATATATATATTCTGGGCATACATCTATTTATTTTGTTGGCTAAAAAACGCCAGAAATTCTTTTGGATTTTCGCCTTTGTTTATTTGGCCGCCAAAAAGCAGATCGAAGACGTCGCTTTCGACATCTTCTGCGTCTACCGTCCTCTGTCGTCCCTCGTCCCTCGTCCGTCGTCCGTCGTCCATTTGGCAACTTTCAATCTGTCGCATTTGTCAGCTTCAAATCTTGAGTGAAGTGGGCGTACGCTGGTCAGATGGTCATGCGACTGCCTTTCATTACTTGACGCGTCTAAATAGCCCCTCTCCGCCGCCCTCTCCTCCTCCACTCCACACTCAACGCAATATGTAGTACGAGGGCGGTTCTAAAAATTCCTGAGAATTTTTGCCTGTCTCGCAGCTCAGAGCAGCCGCCTTATTTATTTCAGTTTATTTTATAAATTATTTTACGATTGTCTAAAAATATTTTTTATAGAGCTCATTTGAAATCTTCAACTCAAATTAATAAAGAAAATCCATTCGCATTTTTCAGCTTTTATGTCTGATATTTCAGGTTTATTTGGCCACAATAATAAAATATTTCGTCAAAATGTAAAATATATCATATATATATAATATTTGTTTAATTTTTCATTACATTTTATAGCAACAGATGTTTTTCGAACCTGAATTCCATAAAATAAAACCATTACAAGAGTCATAAAATTTCAAGAGTCTTAATCAGCCTTCCTCTTCTCCTGTTTATATTATAATTATTACTATTCTACTATATATATAAATAATATATTCGAAAAGATTATAAAAATATTGTTCTAAATTTTCTTTCGAGATTATTCTTTGTTTGTCTACAGTAAAAATATCTCAGCTTCAATAAACTCTTTAAGAATTCACTTTGCAAAAAATTCAGTTGAAGTTTCAGTTTCAGTTTGAGCGACTTACTGAGCCACCCTCGCTCTACACTCGATGCTCCTCACCTTGGTGGAGCGCGTTTTGCGCCATTGTGAAGTTTTCTTCGTTGTTGTTGTTGTTGTCTCTTCCTCCTCGATGACGTCATTGTCGTGCTCGTTCTCCTTGTCGTTCTCCTTGTCGTTGTCGTTGTTGTCATTGGCAGTGTCTGCCATATTGTAGAGTGTTTATGTTTGTGTTTTAATCCTGAGAGGTGACGAGTGTTATCCTTATGCTTATGCCTTGTGTGTTTTTCTTAATTTGTGAGTTTATTTCATGGCTCTTGGGGAATTTGTTGTTTGGGGCACTTGATTTGAACACTGAAACTTTCTCACTTCCTCAGCCTCTTTGAATAACTTGAATATCTTAAATATTTGCAATAGATTCACATGGAAACTTTTCTCTCACATTTTTTTGCTTTCACTGGAAACGCATATTTCTGTTATTTATAAGATGCGATATTTTCTTTTGCACATATCCAAATATCTAAATATATATTTATAAATTATATATAGAGATTTATATTAATAAAAATGCGTTCTTATTCAGCTGAAATTTATTATTGAAGCTGCCTTGAAGCGTATTTCGCATTTGTTGTGTTAAATACAATAAAGAAAGAAGAATTCTCTTCTTTGTTTATATCCAACGCATAAATATAATTAATTAAATCCGTTCGCCCAATGCAATGCAATTAATTTTTGTAATTATTTTTACACAAATAAAAAAAAAAAATAAAGAGAGATTTATGAGCAAAAGTTTCGCATGTTTACTCAATCATTGAGTGCGAGTTGATTGAACGAATACTGTGAATAACTGAATTCATATTTAAAATATTATGAAAAACTTCAAATAAATCAAAAGCATATTTTTATTTCTCTTCTATTTCAACTGATGTTTATTTTCAATTAAATTGCTATACGCAATATTTAAGAGTTTCTGTGGTCCGAGCCAAATCAAATCAAAGCAAACTGCTGCCTGATGGCTGATGGCTGCCCATTGGGAGCTGGGCTATTTAAGGCTTCTTAAGAGCCGGATATTGTGGTTGAAAAACAGCTTGAAAGCTGCTTATATCTACTACATCGTCCCATATGGCATTCAACTTGAAAACTAGTCGTATACGTAATACGTATTACGGCCACTCCCAGGGGGGAAGCAGCTGCCAAATAAAAGAGACGACAACTTTGCAGGTGGGCAAATAAACTTAGCAGCGGGAAATAAGCTGAAAAGAAAAACTATCTCGACTGCTATAAAATATAAAATGCACATCTATATATCCTTTATCCTAGATCCTCCTGCATGTATGTGTGTGTGTGTGTGTGTTAGAATGTGTGTAAGTGTGTGTATTTTTCAAATAAAATTGCTAAATGCAGTTGCTATGTCAATTTCTGCTGACAAGCTTCGTTTTTGTGCAACATTTTGGTATCATTCGCAGTTGGTATTTTATTTTATTTGAATTATTTGTTATTGGTTTTTTGTTTCTCTTTGTTTTTTTGTTTTTTTGTGTGTTGTATTGCACTGTTTTTGTTTTATTTTATTTTTTAATGGGGTTTTTCTTTGGTGTTGTATTCGTGTTGTATTGCACTTTTGTAGTATTTGTTTTTTCGGTTTTTTCTGTTGTTTTTTTTGCTTGTGATAACGCGTGGGTGTGTGAGGTTTTTTTTCGTGTATTCTGTGGGATAACTGTAGAGTATATGCAGTGCTATTGTGTGGTTTTATTGCCTCCGATATGCATGCAAATTTGAAACGCTAAAAATTCAACTGGGCCATCAACAGCAGCAGCAGCAGACGCGCTCGCGCTCGCAACGAACTGAGTTTGCTTGATTTTTGGCCTGGCCGAGGCAGTCAACCAGCCAGCTAGCCTGTGGACAATCCAGGGGCGCCGCAGCAGGGGGGTGGAGTGTATGAGTGTGTGAGGCCTGGCGAGAGGCAGCAGCCGCCGCTAATAGAGCGGCGCACACAATCAACACTTAATGTTGCCGCGGGGACCCAGCACAGCAGCACGGCAGACTAATACAATTTGCTCATAATCTTAAAAATGAAATACCCATGTGTGTGTGTGTATGGCCACTTTAAATTATACATAAATACAAAATTTGCCGCTTTACATTTTGAGTTTTCCTTATTTTCTTTCTTTCTTTATTTCTTTTTTTTTTTTTTTGCCAGCCCCGTCAACGCGACGTATGCGTAATGTGAACGTTTGTATGTGGCTCGACTATGCGGGAGAGAGCGAAAAAAAATTGGCTTTCAACGAACTTGCGAATACGAAAACAGGTGAATATTTGTTGACCACACTTTGCTTGAAAAATTATAGCAAATTCCTTAACATTTTTTTTATTATTTTTTTGTTGAATTTTCTTTTCTGTTGGCCGCGCGCAAAACATGAGAATTATATTTATACGCGTATAAAAATTAAATAATAAAAAATATGCTCAGGATTGTGATTTTATTTGTCTAGTCGCAAAGACCTGGTGACTGGTGGCTGGTGGCTGCTGCCTGGTGCTGTGTTATGTGCCACGCGTGGCACTCAACTGAACTCAACCGGAATTGAACTGAACTGACGCTAGGATTTGGCTGTCGTCCATAGCTTTCAGCTTCCAGTTGCCCCCAGCTACCCCGGCTTCCCCAGCTCCCAGTTGAACCTGGCGTGCACTCCGCGTTCCGGCAGCTGCTTTGTTATTTTTTGGCTCTTTGTTTCTCACCTTTGTGGCGCAGCAGCAGCCGCCGCAGTAGCAGCCGCAGCAGCAGTAGGAAAATTCTGCGAATTTCGAGTAAATATTTTGTTGTAAGTAAATCAGACGGCGTCTATAGCTTCGCACCGGATCGGGGGACAACCTTGTCGCGTGAACAGTTTATTGCGTTGCTAGCTTTGGCTGCGTTATTTGTTATTTGTCACACGGTTTATTTATAGCTCAAATCATCTGCTGGCCACAGTCTCACCTACATATAGCAGCTATAACTACAGATATATATATGTATCTGTATCTGTATCTGTATCTCTCCATAATCATCATTTATTGCCAATTTTCTGTTGCCGTAAATCGTTGTTGCTGCTACATCTTGTCATTTTAATTGCCAACATTTTGCGTTGCATCTCTTGGCCTGGTCACACCGGCCACACACTGCGGCTACTGGCCACTGGCCACTGGCCACAGCTACTGCTAATTGTTCCCATCGATTACCCTTACCAATCGGGCGTGTCACCACTCTGCATCCACTGTGGATGCGGATGTACGAAGCATGTCAAATTGTCAGCCTTTCTGTCTCGCAAATGCGAAGCTGTCTTGCCCAGGGTACTATATATATATATATATATATATATATGTATATATAGTCGTAGAAATATACAGATAATTGAAAATAACAAATTGAAATGGGTAGACAGACAGAGATTCCTTATAGTTGACATTAAAAATTGAATAAATATAAAGGAAACAACTGCAAAAGCTCTACAGCTGATGTGTCTTCAGGCACAGACAATGTAAGCTGTCTACTTAAATTTATAGAATAAATACAGCCAGAGACTTGGATACCCTGCCAGACTGTTTCTATTGAAATTAAAAAGTATCTTAGTATTTAAAATATAATGATTAAGGTATCTTCATAAATAAAATAAGTAGGGAAAGCCTAGATTTGAAGCACCGCAGATTGCATGCCCTTCCACACTGAATAGGAGGCTGTTGTACTCTGTAATCTGTTGTTAATATGGCAGCTATGTGATTAATTTGTTGTATAAATTAAGGGTATTCCCCTAGGAAATATACTCTTTCTTTTAAATTGAAAATTTGTATTAATATATATGAGGAAAACATTAAGTTTATCATACCAAATCTTCTGGTTTGACGATTCCTTTGTAAGAAAAAACACTTCAGGAAGTAACTTGATAAGATATCCATATGAAAAGAACTCTTTAAGGAGATTGTTCCTCTCCAAGGCAGCTTTGAGATATAGTTGATCGATTCGCCGCTGCATGCAGCAAATATAAAGCTTTATACCAAATTTCAGAGCATTACAAGTTGAATGACTTAGCTGTGCTACCCTCTTCAAGAATTACTCTTGAAAAAAATGCGCAAAAATGTAATTTTGATGCCCTTTTCCTAAAACATATTTGTCTGCCGCTAATCTGATATTGATTTTTATCGCTCCGCCCGTAGAGTATTATTCACTATTCAGTGAATATTATAATTATTACTTTGAGCTGGTTTTGTGCGTTTTAATTGATTCAATTAGGCATTCAGGCTTGGCGACTTTGATAATGGCTGTTAAATTATTTATAACGAGTTGTTTATTTTCAATTAAATAAAATTTAAATTGCATTCATATCGCGCTTTTTGTTAGAGCATCTTTTACCATTTTTCGGGCAAGCGAACAATCGACTAACAGGGCTAAAATCCTGAACCCAAAACGCTGCTGCTGCCGCTGCTGCTGCCGCTGCGGCTGTCCCTTTAGCCATATAATTAATTGTTTACATTTTCGGCCCAACTTTATACAAAAGTTTTATTTCAGGCCTGGAGGGGCAGTAGCAAAGTTTAGGAATCCTGCTGCCGCATGCCCCGTGCCCCACCGCAGCTGCCCCGCAGCCCACAGCTGAATTTTAGGCTCAACGCCTGCTAAATATAACGCGTTGAATATTATTCCAAAAAAAGCTAGAAAATAAAAATATTATTTATAGCCCGGGCAACAAAGCAACAGCAGCAGCAGCAGCCACAGCCGCTGCGAGCTATGCAGCTCATATAGAAAATCGATTCTCGTCGAAATATTTTTGAATTTGAATATTTGAATAGCTGCTGCAACTGTTGCCTGTAAATTTGAAATCTGTGCACGCTGATGTAAAAATCACAGATGTAAAAGGAAAAAAACCAGGCTAGATAAATGATAATTGCTTTTTGCTGTTTTTTTCTGTATTTTTCCTGACTGAAAGCAATTGGAACAGAGATCAATATGGCAGGCAATGCATTTACGTCAGAGCCAGGGATGATGCATCCCAAAAAAGAACTCTGGAAAAAAGTGCTATTAAAATCGAACGAAGTTTTTCCTTTTTTTCTATCCGGGCCGAGGGCAATGGCATCGATAGCTACCATCGACACCCCCGGCCACCCCGCCCACTGTGAGTTGTTGTAAAAATAGTTGTTTGTAAACAAATGCAGACTGGGCAATGGGAATGGGAACGAGAAAGTGCTTTGACCTCGTCTACGGCTCGTCTCAGTCTTCGCTGTGACTATATCAATTTTATCTAATTTACCTGAAACACAGTCACCTCGCGCACAGTTTGAGAGCCATTGGACAGAGGTGAGTTTTATGTTTTATTTTTGTTTTTTCTATTATTCTTCTTTTTTTTTGTGGTTCTCTTGGCAGGCTGCTGCGCCACGCCCACGCGTCCATGTCAGAAATGATCATTGACATTGTCGCGCTGAAGGTGTTCCACTCACACACACACACAGAGAGAGAGGGAGAGAGAGAGAGAGAGTCACACCTGATGCTCTCACAGGTGTCGACAGCTAAGAGCAGAAAGTGCTCTTTCAGCAGCACTAATTAGCTCTTTAAACGCACACAAACACAGCAGAATACCTGCCGCATTACCTGTGTGGAAAAGTGAGAAAACTGTTGCTCCTCTTTTCTTTTGAATTTTCTCACAAACAATTTTCTTGTGAGACGCTCGAGTCTTATTCATAGTTCCAATTTGAATGGCGGTGCTGCTTTCAAGGTAATTTTTCAGTGTGTTATTTAAAGGCAGAATTTTTAAAAATAGTTTTGCAATTGAAAGTGCATAGTAAACAGTGGAAATAAATTAGTTTATGGCGTTTATTCTCTCTACATATAAACCCATTATAAAACTCAAAGTGATAATTAAACAAATAATTAATGCTTTGTGCATATAATAAAATTATTCTTTTTATTCCATTTCATTTCATTATATCACAGAAAGGATCGTTCGACACTTTCCCCTTACATTCATCTTCCAACGAATGTTTGGCCATGTGCCTGTCCACGCTCCATAAATATTATTTAATAATTTATATATATATTCATTTATATATATATAATTCTTTCTTGGCCATTAACATTATGTAGGTTATAATTTAAATAACCAAAGAGAGCGGGGCAGCACATCAAAACATCAAATACCAGAAAAATAGAAAAGAAAAAGAAATGCTTCTCAAGAATTTCGCCTCGACTGGGGTCGCCATCTGAGAGATATATATGCTATATACTATATATTCTATATATGCTATATATGCTATATATGCTATATAGACAAAAAACACAGATATGAAATATGTATTTATAGAAAATGTTGTCAAGACGTTTCTATATATGCAAAAGGCAAAACAAACAAGCGGCTGAGTTAAGGGCATTCAATCAGAAGAGCAGCGCTGAGCAGAGCAGAGCAGAGCAGTGCAGAGAAAGAGGGGCACTCATGAACCCCATTTGAGGCCAAGGAAATCCATTCAATGCAATTTCTGTTTCTACTCTTCACACTTTGTATTGACAAAGCTCATTTAGATAGGCATTTCTATAGATCATTTATATTGGCAAAAGGTGAGTAAAAGTTTTATGGCTGAAATACAAATAATTTGTGAGGTGTTTAAAATAGTTTTTGATTGATATGAAAATGTCTTTAAAATAATTTAGTGATTTAAAAATGTTTAAAAATGGAAAACTTTATGTTTGATTCCACAGCATTCAAAATCTGTTTTGAAAAGAGGTAAAAACTTATTTTGAATTGCCAACAATAATATTTTCAGGCAAAACATTCAAATAGAGAAACAGTTGTAAATAAACAACATTTTATTGTAAAATAGATAGAAATATATCTATAATTTATTCAAAATAGACTCTACACTGCACTGCTATAAAAATTTTATAATTTATGGCATTAATTATGACTAAAAGGGGAAAATAAAACACCTCAGCGAAATGTAGATATATAGCGAGAGCTTTCCAATAAAGACTAAAGTCATGTGATCAGAAAGAAAGCAGAATTTAACGATCTGTTGCATTTTTAATATCTTGGATACTATAAATGTATCTAGAGTTATAAAATAATACTAAAAGAATTAATATCTTACAGTTTGGCTGGTGTTGCTGCTAATGGCCAATTGATTTACGGATCGAGTTGGCCGCACGACATTTTAATGTGTGTCTCGATTTATATGCATTTCTAATGGGGCGCCCCTAGCTAATAGCTCGCTAAGGGCGGCGGGCAAACAAGCTGCATATTAATCATACGCACTGTGAAACAAGAATAGCGCCAACAGCGACTGCGACAGCGACAGCGACACCGACAGCTACAGCTATGTCTGCCAGGCAGATTAGGCAATCAAATTGCAGGCAGTTGCTCGCATTTCGATTTAAATGTCGGTGTTAACTTCCGGGATTAGACCAGCCGCCTGCTGCCTGCCTGCCTGTCCGCTGTGATGTGGACATGTTTCGTTGCCCGCTGCCCGCCGGCCGTTCCCCGCTCTCCGCCGGGCTCGCCACAATGAGTACAAACTGAACACTGGTGTTCAACTAATTAGAGACGCATGTGGCAATCAATTCGCGTTGCAGTTGCTGGGCCATTTCATTGAATTTGCTTCGTTGCGCATACGCCACGTTGACCGAACAGAATTTTATTTTTGTTAGCCATTATAAAACCAACAAGAAAAACGTCAGCAGAGGCGGAGGCGGACGAGGAGGCGGAGATGGCGAACACAAAAACGTTTTAATGAAAATAAATTGAAAATCTTTGGAACATGGTTTGATGTATTGTCTGCGTCGGAGTCTGTATGTATCTGTGTATGTGTGTGTGTATCTGTGTGTGTGCCACACTCAATATATACACACTCGTGTGTGTGCATACATATGTTGTTTATTTTTCCCCGTTAGCATTTGCTCTGATTTCTGCTGCTGCTGCTGCTGTGGCTGCTGCTGCTGCTGCTGGTGTTGCTCGTGTTGCGCGTGTTGCTGGTGTTGCTGCTGTATTTTGCCTGGGAGCGCATTTAATACGAGTGTATCTGCAACAGATGCCACCGACGTGTTGTGTGTTGTTTGTTTTTTAACATGTTACGCTGTGGCAGAGCCACATTTTGATTGATTACATGAGTGCAGCCCGCAGACAAAAGGCGAAATATCTCGCTCGCTCGCTGGCAAAATGTATCTGACAACTGCAGCACATTCTGTCTACTTTTCAGATACAATGTTGCTGCTGCTGCTGCTGCTGCTGCTGCTGCGCTGCTCTTTGGCTATAGCCAAGGGATATACTCTTACTTAAACGCGTCCTTCATTGAGTGCATTGAGCATAGAACTAATCAAATAAACACCTCAACTAATCACACTCAAAAGTCAAGCAGGCATTGCCTGCAGCTATTCGAAATTAATTAAGCAAATTTGGGAGACAAGAGTATTTCAATTACTAAAATTTCCATGCAGGCTTTGTCATAAATAACTGCAACAACAATGCACGGGAAAAAATTTGTTATATTTTATATAAATAATAATAAAACTAATAATAAATAATAATTAAGTGAAAGCAACAAAAGTTTGTAGAGCACATAATTATTTGATAAGCGTGCATTCAATAAACGGATAGCCTATTCTTCATGGAGGCATCTACTATATTGTTTATCAGGACAATGAGAAGAGTCGATATAACCAGGTCCTCCTATCTTTCTACCTGGGCATCTCTCTGCCCGTCAATATCTCCGTCTATCTGTCCGTCTCTCTGTCTGTGTCTATGTAATCTAGTCCCTTAGTTTTGAAGCTATGTCGCTATGTAGCATATAGCATAGTTCGGAGTTGCGCGGATCGGGTAATTATAATAACAATAATATAATAAAATAATAATATAAATATAATAATAATATCATAACGTCATAGAAAGAATCCCCAGAAGTTGAAAGTTTTTAAACTCGTATAAAAAACATACCTAAATCATATAGCCCCCATAAGAACATATGCTGTTTCTACTCTGCAAGGCTGTAAAAAGGACTGAAAACCCCTTTTTCTTATTAGGCTAGAAATGGATATGCTATTATTATGTATTTAGTTTGGAAACATATCGAAAAGTTCTAAGAAAAAATCAGATAAAAGATATTCGACACAAAAATGCACTTCTTTCAGGGTGTCACTGCTGTCTTTTGATTCGGTTGAAAAACACATCGGAATATCTGAAATTTCACAGTTCAAATTTTTAGCTGCTTATTTTCGAATCTCTTGACTAAAAAGAGAACTCTTCAAGCAACCGAAAAGTATTCTAGGAGGGCGAGCTATTCCCTTCTTGAAGAGTGCTGATCTCTGATATATCAATCAGAGATATTTTTGGTGATATTAAAGAAACTGCTTCTTTTTTTTGCGGTGCATAAAGTACAATAATAATAATGCTTCTGGGCAGCTAAGTGCAGATATCAAAACTAATTGAATAGAGGCAGACAGAGAGCCCTGGTAAGATGCTTAAATGGAAAATAAGCTATAAATGCGGGAAACAATTGTGCAACAACTGCAGAACAAAACACAGAAGAAAACAAAACAAAACAGTTTTAGCCAGGCTGCCGCATCAGCAAAATATAAACAGGAAGCAGAACGAAGGACGCAGGAAGCAGAACGGACAGGACGAAGGACACTGTGACGGACGCTGAGCTGCTTAAACGATACATTCAGAAGCGCTCAGAGAAATTGCTAATAAGCCACAATCAAAGCGAGAACCTTAACAAAAACAACAATAGGCCAAGACAGATAAAAAGTATAAGGCGATAGCAGTTTTAGCACATTGAAAAGCTTCCCGAGCTCCTCTGACCAGAGGGGATGAGCCAGCAGCTGGCAGCTGGGAAAGCTGCGGAGAGGATGGGAGGGCTGGGAGAGCTGGGTGGCAAATGGGGTAGGCTATCGTTTATTTTTAAGCATATATTGAAAAGCAGCTAAAAAGCAAGCGCAGCGAATGAAAACAATTTTATTAAGTGAAAAATACGAAGCAGAAAATAACCCGCAGCCAAAGTAAACAACAACAACAACAAGAAAAATAATAGCATCATCCGAAGTCCAAGCCAAAGGCAAAGTCAAAGCGAAGGCAACAAAAGTCCTTGGCAGTGGCAAAAGTTTTATTTATACCCTGCAATCAGTTCTCTTCTCAAAGGGTATCTACGACTTGAATTTAGTTAATTAAAAATCTAAAAAATGTAATATTTGTATTAATTAAATTATAGCTAAGTTTGTAAAGCTTTATTTAAGAATATATTTTAATTGGAGCTGCAACTTTCCCAGAAATTGAAATACGACAAATAAATCTTTAATTCTCTTTTTGCTTTGCTTTTTATAGGGCATCTGTCAGTCGAGCAGCTCAGCTGTCATTTAAACTTTTGCTGCTTGCTTTTTTTTTTTTTGTACTTTTCTTTATTTCTCTCAACGGGTTGCGGGTGTTGCCTGTTGCGAGCAGCAGGCGGAGAATGGGGAAACGATTGAAAGATGCGTTGAAGTGTTGGCGGTGACTTCGACGTTGACGTCAACGTTGACGTCGTCGTCGTCGTTGGCGTCGGCGTCGATTTACCTTGAACCACACGCACAACAAACGCCAGCTGCGACTGCGACTGAGTAGCAAGCAACAAAAAAAAATTAAGTGCAAAGCAAAACGGAAGCAAGAGACAAAAATTTTACGAGCGGGAGCCACGGGCGGGTGGGTGCCAGGTGGTGCTGGCATCTTTACATAAAAGATTGACAAGTGATTTTCACACCTAAACAAAATCCACAGGGCGGGGGCGGGGGCGGGAACCATGCGAGTGCTAAATAGCAGCAGAGCAGAGGAGCAGCTGAGCAGCGTCTTCGGGCTATAGAAAAGTTGGCAAATTTGGGTTCCCTTTTTTTCTTTTTTTTGTTAGAGAATTTGTTCATTGTTGTTGCAGTTTAGCTGGATTCTAATTTGTTTAATAGAATACAAAACTTACCTTTGCGTCTAAAATAGCCATGGCTTTCAGCTTGGCCCTGGAACTTGGCTTAATCGGCTTTCAAGAAGAAAGGTAGAAAGTGCCAGCTGCCAGCTGCTAGTTGAAATTGTTGCGCAATTCTCGTTAGAACGCAGATATATCAATCGAATTATTTATTATTTATACTTGTTTATTGTAGTTTTACACATAGGAAGAGGAGGCGCAGCTGCCGACGGGGGGCAAGGGTCAAGTCACACACGTCACACGACACACGTCACAAAACCCGCATAAAAACTAATCTATTTATTTAGCTGACTGGCCCGCCTCGATATAGCCATATTCCAGCAATAAATCAATAGTTTTTGAATACGCTCGAATTTAGTGATGATTTTCGAATGCCTTTGTTGCGGCGCCTTTTGTTTTTGAGTCTTATAATGCAACTGAAATCGAAGCAACATCGAAATGCAATCAAACTGCTGCTACTTTCGAGTGCTTTTTGCCTTTTTGCCTCTTGTTTTTGCCAAATAAAATTTGCAATGCGCATTATACAAAACTACACTGACTGCAATATATATACACACACACACACAGATAATGCATAGCGTATGTATGTGTATTGGCCTGGTCAAAAGCAGCACAACTTTCGATTTCGATTTTTTTGCAGGGGTCTAAAAAATTCTTAGCATTTTTGACAATATTTTGAGCCAACTGTTTAACATTTTTCTTGTGTTAAGGAAATAACAGACATGCCATTGACTTGGTTCACTCAATAGACGGATTTCTATATAAAATTCATTTGAATTTTGACACAGGCAAAAGCACTCTCCACTGTTCGAGTACAGGAAATTCAAATCGAGAGTTCAAACTCAAGGAAATGTCTTTGGTTTGGTGCTTGATTCGATTTTATTTTGAGTATTTCTTTTGTTATTTTGTTCTCTAATAAAAGAGAAATGGCAAGAAATCAAGCTTAAAATATTTACCAATATTTTCTAGTTTTCTAAGCCATTTTTCTGGCTTGTTTTCACTGAGATTCTGGAGTTTAAAAGAACTCTCTTAAAGCCACATTTCAATGAGTTCTCACAGCTTTCTGTATTTTTATTTATTATCTCAGTTTCTTGGCTAATTTAAGGGACTCTAAAAGCCCCAAGTAAATGAGTTCAACCACTTCTCTATTATTTTTCTAGTATTTTAACCTTTTTTGAAGTGGTTCAGTTTTTGTACCTTCTCCTCTCTCTTCTTTGAAAGACTCTAAAAGCCTTAATTAAATGTGTTCTATGAGGTTTGGTTCTTACCAAAAATTATTTATATTAATTGTGGCAATAAATACAAGTTAAGAACAAGTGCAAAAGCAAAGCCAATAATTATGAAAACATAAGAGAATTGATAAATTGGATCAACTGATGATGACAAGCGAGGCAGTTGCTGCTGTTGCCTGCTGCCTGCTGCCTGACATGCCAGAAAACCAGTCCAAAAGAAAAAAAAACAGATAGAAACGTGGCCAATATTTCAGGCGTTAAGTGTCAACTGCCAAATGCAGAATTATGAGCTGGATTAAATGTCAATTGCAGCAGCAGCAGCAGCTAGCCGAGAGTCCCGTCAAAATTATGAAAATGAATATATATTATTGTGGGCGTAGATTAAACGAATATATTCATATTCATGATGTGAATATGAATCTGGAATCTGAGTGTATTGCTGCAAATCACGCGAAGCTTTTTATGTAAATAAGCAACTGTCAGTTGGCTTTAAATTAATAATTGGGTTATGCAAATGGTGGCTGGTTGTTGGGGCCAATAAGCAGGCCAATACAATTAATAATATTGAATTCAAAATAAAAAAAAAAGAAACAGATGCAGATCCGCGTATTATTATAGAAATTAATTGGAATTGAAAGCAGCAGGCAGCCCCCCCTCTCCAACCCCCATTCAGCCATTTTACCTTTAAAATTCTCCAGTTTTCATTACGGTTCACTCAACTAATTAAACGATTAGTTAATGGAAATTTTATTTGTACTCGCAGCTTTTAAATGGAATATTTAAATTCGCAGAGTGTTGGCCAAAACGAACGCCTAGATTTTCCTCTAAACTATGGAAATTAAATCAAATAAAGGCCATAGTTAATTGAGCAGCATAGTGCAAAATGGAAATGCTTTTCAATTAATTAGAGACACAGTCTGCTTCTATTTTTATTTATTTTATTAACAAAGTGTCCTTAAACTAGTAGGGAAAGGTAGGTTTACAACGACGAAGATTGGATACCCTTACAGAGTGCAACAATTTAAAAGGTATGTTTCCGCCGAAGCTTACAAACTCTTCCGGATTGGATTCATTTGAATATTGTGGTTAAATGTTCAACTGATTCTTAGCTATATGATATAGAAGTCTAATCTAGATAAGCTTTGGTATAAGGGTAGAAAGCACATTCCTACATCTAACTTCAAAGTTTCATCAACAACTTTTGAGGCGACTCTTCCTTGTGGAGCTCTTTGATATAGTAGTCCGATCGTGATAATTTTAAGTATTTAAGTATGCATTTTCGAAGGATTGTTCCGATGGCAGCCTTATGATCAGGCCGGACATGGGACTTATGTGCTGCCTCCAACTAAAAGAAGGCTACTTTCTAAATTTCATTCAAATAGCTCCTGCAAAAAAGCAGGCAAACAGGCAGAAGGATAGATGGACAGGTGGCTATATCAAGTCGTCTCATCCTTGCGATGCCCTTTTCATAGCAGGGTATACAAATTATAAAAAGCTATAAAAATAAATGCTAAACCTAATTAAATTATAAAGTATCTAGAAGTCAGCCAACAGCTGTTTGGAAATTATAGCAGGCATGAGCGGAGCTCTCTATAATTTTCACTAACATTCAGTTAATCCACGCCAATTTCAATGGACCCGTGCAAATTTAGACTATTTCCGCTTCCATTTGGAAACTATTTATCCTTGCCAAAGTCTCCTACATTTGACCAGGCTCCGCTCTGGTCATTTGCATGTCCCGTAGTCAGAACAACAGTGGGACAGCGTTGCCTACAATGGGTTGAAATTTACTCAATTTGCAAATTTCCTCTTTGATTTGGCAAACAGACAACGAACGGCGAACTGAGAGTGGGTGGGGCAGGGATTGGGAGAACTACAGTTGTTCTCTGCTGCTCAGCAGCTGGTTTCTGGCAGTGTAGGCGGGGAAAATCCCATTTTGGCTAGACTCAAAAGGGGCCCAATGGGGTCCGTGGCGGTGCGGTGGGGGGATAAGTTGAAAAACTACGCAAAACATTTTGTAAATTGAATTTGAGTTTTCGAGCATTGTGCGGCTCGCACAAAATGTAATTGAAATAAGTAAATATCAATTGAATATCCGCCAGCAGGCAGCGGAAGTTTATGGCAGGCAATGAAATTATTTGTTTTGTTTGTTATGCCTTCTTAATAGAGAAGCAGATATATATATATATATATATATATATATATATATCTGTCTCTTTCTGTACTTGCAACAACAAGTTGCAAAGTAAACTCTTTACAAAAGGCTGGCGGGCATCGTTTCCGTTGTGGCAGGTCAACAAAATCAAAGGCATTGCGGTGATTTGGCCATATAAAAATATAAATAAATAAATCCCCTGTTTGAGTATGAAAAGTGCCTGTAAATTACAAGCGATATAGAGAGAGGTAGGGAGAGATATGCCACTCATAAAACTGATTTATGTCGAGTAGAATGGCAACAAACAATGCTCGAAAACATCGTGCAAAAATGCTTCAAAAATTGTGCTGCTGAAAAGTCAAACAGCGACCGACTTGGCTGAATAAATGGCACGTTTATCATACGCCCAGTGGGCCCACAGTGCGTCGAACAAATTTTGGCAGCAGTATTTATATGTGTGTATATTTATATACACACACACACTTACACAGACGCACACTATGAACATATGAACATTTTGTATATGCCACGCCCCGTCATGCTGCGCGCCCTGCTCTGCCCTGACCCGCCCCTCCCCGCTCCGCTCCGTTTCTGTCCTGACGTACTGGCATACTTAGACTCTATGTTTTGCTTGATGTTTTCGCGTTTGCTTTTCAATTATATAAACATATTTAGATTGTATTCAGTTAACACACACTCACACACACACACACACACACAAGTATGTTGTGCGTGTGTGCATTAAAATTATAAATTGTTTGCTCAGCAAAAAGCAACCAAATAAATAAAATCGAAACGAAAAGAAAAGAAACAAAACAAGCGCATAAATAGCTGACCAAAAATTCAACTAGATGCGAGTACGCAGATTTGGAGCAGGCTGGGCCAACGCGTCGTATGCGCAACGGGGCAGCAGCCGAGAGAGCGGGCGGTACAGAGATGGACAGAGAGAAAGACCTGCAACAAATGAATGAAAACCAAGTGGCCAAAGCATGACATTGAATTCTATTTGACTTGTTTTGTCACACCTAAATGCCATAACCATATGATATATAACAGATACAGATACAGACTCAGATACATATATAAATATGCGTGCATATATTACGTTTATCTCTGTGTAATGACGCGTCTGAATTATTTGCTTGGTCTGTTCCGAGGCGCCAGACCCGTTGACAGCTGTCACTGCTGCGACTGACGCACAGTGGCACAAAAGACACGCGGACAGTGTCAGGGCTGAGCTAAACCCTTGTACTTAATATTATGATGCCCAAAACCGAGTCAAACAAAGGCTTTCTCCCTCTCCCAAATTCCATTAATGTGTTTGCCCGCCTGGCGGCTGCCACTACTCTGTATACAGTTTCTCTATGTGTGATCATTCACGCCTTATTGCACTAATTGGCATACCTCATTGGGCGCCCCCCCCGCCCCTCCGCCGCCTCTGGCCACACACACAGCGCTCGCTAATCTGTTTTCCTAACTGCATAAATACATTAGCAAATTAGCAAAATCAACAAACTGCAGTTAAATCAACTGTGAAATTTAT
This sequence comes from Drosophila repletoides, assembly GCA_018150835.1. Lineage (NCBI taxonomy): Eukaryota > Metazoa > Arthropoda > Insecta > Diptera > Drosophilidae > Drosophila > Drosophila repletoides. The sequence continues at coordinate 8,142,069 of JAECWQ010000100.1, forward strand.
GGCATGCCTTAAATCTGTCGCATGTCCCGTGTCGCATGTCCGCTCATTAAATAAATTTTGCATTCCTGCTTTGAACTTTGCCTCGAGTCACGTAAACTTGTGGTCGCTGTGACCCCTTAGAAAAATGACAAAAATGCCACGTGCCTCATTAAGGGGGCAGCTAAGGAATATGGCCAAAACGGACACGCAACGTAATTAGCTGAATACCCCCTGAACCGCCCTGGCCAACACGCACTAACAAAATACACGCACGTAGCACACTTGCAGTTAGGCTGTGACAATGACACTGGTCGAAAATGAATGCGATTAATCTCAGTCTAATGGCTTGCAAATTTAGTGTTATAAATTTAATGACTTAACTGAATTTTTCTTAGCAAAATAAATGATTGCCTGTGGCAAGCTATTAAAATTAATCTAAAAAAAATACGCTTGAAATTGCATCTTTATGACATTCATAATGGTTTCCCTCTCGATGTTTTTACCATAATAAAATAAAGTTTATTAATTGAAAGTCTCTGTTTCGCTGCTAAGACAATTTTACTACTACTTCAGCCAGTGTCATTGCATCATTCAAACTGGAAGGAATAAAATGACAAATCAGCTCTGGGAAACTAGAAAAAATGCCTTGGTATAAGCTGAAAATATACATCATCAGTTTCAGCTGGTGTCATTGTATCATAAAAGCTATAAGCAACTCTAAGAAAATCAAGAGCTGAATAAGTGCATCAAAAACACACACTACAAATATTATTTTCCCAAAGTGTTGAGGATTAATATTTGCTAAAAGCTTAAAGCTCTTTCTAAAATTGGAATTCAAATTTAATAAGCTGATTGTGCTAAGCAACAGCTAGTGTCATTGTATTGCACAAGCTCTTAAAAAAGGCTTAATAAAGGCATATAGAATTTTTAATCAAGAATTGGGATTAATTTTCAACCCTCTGCACTAACAATTCCCTTTTCAGCTCGTGTCATTGCAGCAGGAAAGCTGCCTAAATCTACTCATGTGCGTCACGCATTCGTTTTCATTCCGTTTAACATTTGAGCCATATAAAAAAAAGGGAAAGGGCCAAAGGACAAAGGACAAAATGGCAACTCAGCCCCGGCACAGCAATCGCAATGCAAATTTAATTTGGCCGCTATAAAATTAAAAAAAATATATATACAGATGAGAAGAGCAGAGAAAAATGCGCACAGACGGCCATAAAACAGGGGGCAACCCATATAAAGTCGTGATATCGTTAAAAATGAAGCTTGTTGGCCAAAAGAAGACGAAGACAAAGCGGAGGGTGGGCGGGGGACCACGCATAAAAATGGCCGCACGCGTCGCTGCCTCGCCAAACCGGAAATGCAATTTGTAATATGTGAAAGAATATTTGTAGCAATTAATTGCACTGCGCCTGGCCACCTCAGCCCCCCCTCAGCCTTCTCCTTGGTAGACCGCGAGACACGGAAACCTCAATTTCTGCTTCCTTTTTTTTTGTTTTTGATTTTATTTTCTAGGCAACATAAATTTATTGCAATTCATTTTGGCCGTTTTTTTTTTCTGCTCTTTTTTTGCATATTATTTTTTTAGCTTTTTATTTGGCAGCTTAAGTGATTTGCTCTGAACAATAATTTTGGCTGTTTTTGCGCTGTTTTTTGATATTATTCGTAATTTGCGCCGAAATCAAACAGCTGCAAAATTTGTGATTTTTTCTGCTGGCAGGCGTCGTCGCCTATAGAAAGTGTGGCTGAACCAGAATTCTACATATATTTATAAGTATATCTGCATATAGAATTATGTAGAAATATCCATATAATACTCTTATAATATGTATATATATTATATATACGATGATTTATCGCTTTTCGGCGGCTATATAAACAATTTGTTAAGACGCACCCAGAGTCAAATGATGGGCAACAAAATAAATCTCTCTCTGACATGTTTTCCATGGGTCCCAAACAATGCGCAAAAGATACGGATTTACCCAGTAATATTCCGGAATTTTTCCATAATATTTTCTAGGACTCACCTCAGTTATTTTCATGGTACGCTTGACGGTCTTGCGGGTAACTTCGGTGGTTTCCTCAACAACATCGCCGTCCTCATCGATGGTTTCGGTGACCATTTTTTCGCTCTCACCGGGTATCACTTCCTCGGTTCTCTCGGTGACAACGCTGCTTTTACTCTCCGCATCTGGTTCAGAGTTGGCTTTGGCTTTGGTCTCCTCCTCCTCTTCCTCCTGGGAGGCACCGAAAACATCCTCAACTTCCGACATATTTGCTAATTGTTTTTGTATCTCGTGGGGGTTTTCACTTGGATTTTTTTTCTTTTCTATATATACTATATATGGTTTTGGGGTCACTTTCACTTGGTTCGGCGCTTGCTCACTAAATTTTTTTATTCTTTTCTTTGGACTATAGCGACTATAGCGGCCCACCGACACGCACACTAGAGCAGCGCACAACACAATAGAGAATTTCTGAACTTGTTTCGCCTGAAAAAAAGCAACCAGAAATGAATATATTTTCTATTTTTCTATTTTTTCTACTGTGGGTTATTATATAAACAACAGAATATATTTTTCCGAAATTTTCACTATTAAATATTCACAATCACAATCACGATCACGTTCACGATCACGTTCACGTCACGTAACTTGTTTGGGGGATCTTTAATTCGGAGAATATCTGTTCCCTGCTCCTTCGGATGATGATCACTGGCGCTGGCTGTGCTTTTGACACTGGGAGAGTCTCTGCTCAGCCAGCGACAACGAAAGACGCGACAACAACGAGCAACGCACAGCGAACAACGAACAACGAACAACGAAACAAGGAAGAATGACAACAAAGCGACAACGACAACAGAAAGAAAACAACGACAACGACAGCGACAGGCGAGAGACGGGAGACGAGAGACGGACGCACACACGACAAATGCTCGAACAAATGAAACAAAATGAATATTTTGTACAATTAAAAAGGCATATTTTGTGCAGATTCAGTTTGTTTCAATTGTGCAGCAATAAATTTAGAAAATAAAATAATAATTATTATTATTAATAATAATAATTAAAGGCGGACAGCAGCGCCCAGCGACAACGCACGAGGCAAATTACACGAGATTCTGAGGCTTCTGTCCCGATCGATGGCACTGCTCGCCGTCTGGCCTGCCACCGGAACCGTCGTCGTCGCCGTCGTCGTCGTCGCCGCCGTCGCCGGAGAGAGACCAAAATACCAAATACATACGACTAGTTGGACATAAAGTGTCTATGTGTCTGTGCCCATGTCTGCGTCTATATCTATAGCCATTTGTATGTATTTCCCGGCGAGCGAGATGCCCAACTGCTTGGGATCACCAAAATAGTACCAGGGTGGCTCAGGAGTGAGCGGGTCGGCCATAGTCCAATGCCTGCTGCCTGTGGGTTGCTCTCTGCTCTGAATTTTGATTTGGATGCTGATGTTCTATTCAATATTTTAGACGAGCAGCTGCTTCTGCTGCTGCTGCTGCTGCTCTGCCGCTTTGCTAATTGTTCGAGTGTGCTGCAAATCTGAAGCAGAATTTTAGAAAATTTTCAAAATTTTCAAAAATTGCCGAACAGGCTGCAATTAGTGGCTTTTTGACTGAGGCGTGAGCGGCGAGCCGTGACGCATGTCAAATCTGTAACTGGTCCCCGTTCCCCACTCCACGTGCGCTGTTGGCGCTATTTTGGTCCACACCCCGCCCCCCGCCTCCCTGCACCACAAACTAAACTAAACAATACACAAAATAAAACAAAATCGAAAAAGAGAAAAAGAGAGAGAGAAAGAGAGTTCCAGCAGCGAAGCACCGATGCCTAAATACCCCTGGAAAAATGCAATCTTATTTTGAAGCATTTTTAAAAAAATTCTGATTGTCATATCAAAAAAATCGTATTTTTTATTATAATAATAATGATAATAATGTAATATATATAAAATATAATAATATTATAATAATTGATTAAAAACAGAAATATTCCTTGAAAAACTCATAAAAAGTCCTGTAAATTTAGGAGTTTCCTTTGGGTATTTTATTTTAATAAATTTTTCATTATTTTTTGTGCATTAAATTTACTTTTACCATTAGAAAAGTATTAAATTTTAATATAATAAACGTGTGTTTTAATTAGTTTCATTAAGAGGAAAATAATTTGAAACTTTATTAATAAATTCTTATGAATTCGACTTGATCTTATCCCAATACCTTTCTATATAATATTTCATATTTTTATTTCAAATCTTTTGCTGAAAGAGTGTATATAAGTTCAAGTTTATATGAAAGCCATTATACCCATTGCAAGGGCAGTGAAAAACACGAGAAATACATATTAAAAACTGCCTGCTGTGTGGGGATTGGGGACTGCCAGGGACTGGGACTGGGATTGGGGCTGGGACTGGGCCATTGCTCGCGTCAGCCGATGCCGATGCTGATGCTGATGCCTGTCCTCTCCTCCCCTTTTCCTTATCCCTCCAACAGACTGTTTATACCTCTGGCAGTCTCTGGCCGTTTGGCCTGACGGCATTTGCTTTTGGCCGACGTTCGACAGCTGAGCCAAGATGCATTTGGCAGCCGTATATACAGGGTGACTGATAGTCTGGCAGAACAGAGCAGTGCAGAGCAAATCGCTTGTAATAGGAAGAAAGAGCTGCTCTATTCAATGATTTCATTCATGATGCTGCTGCGGCTGATGTTGATGCATTGGCTGGCCAGTGCAAACTTCCTGTATTATCGTATAATCGACTGTAAGATATATGAAAGACAAGTGCTCCGTTGTGCAAACAAAGCGTTGAGTAAACGCAAGACAAGGCAAGACAAGACGAGAAATATTCTAAAATTAATGCTCGACAAATGTCTTTTTGGCTGCCCAACGCAACGCAATACTCGCAGCGCCGCCACAAATATATCTGCATATAGATACTCGCCCAAAAGCAGCAGCAGCAGCAGATACAAAAATACAGATACAGATACAGATACAGATAGGATAACTTGAGCGCTTGTAATTGGCTCTGCATTGTGCAGAAATCTATGAAAAACTCTGGGACAAATTACAGAGCAACAGGCGAAGGATAACAAGGATAACATACAGCCATTTGCTTTGCTCCCTCCTCCTCCTCCTCGTCCTCCTCTTTGCTTCTGCTTGGTGTCGAAAATCAACGCTCAAACATGATTAATAAGTAATTTCTTTGTCAACAGCTACGACGTCAGAGTGCCAGTAGGAAAATGAGAAATTGTATGGGAAATCTTTAATAAAATACATGCATAAATAAATAATAGGGTAGACGGGAAAGAAATGGAAACAATGGGTAATAAAACAAAGCGAAGACAGTCGCGAACAGAACGGAGAAAAACATAAAGAAAAATCTCTCGTTCATGTGAAGGATGCAAGCGGAACGTATATCTTATGGCTCCTCTTGTCTCCTCCCTCCGGCTGATTCAGCTGAATCTGTTTATCTCATATAAGGTTATTCAGTTACACACATCCAGTTGTAAATTGCACAAAAGTAATTGAAGTACTTTTTATTGTAAACCAACAAGCTGTCCGTCCCTTCGTCTCTCTGTCCACCCCTCCCCGCCCATGTGTCGTTGACTTGCGTTGACCTACGAGCCAGCCAAATAGAGCCAGAGGCGTTCAGGAAAAGTCACCGGGGGGGGGGTCGAGGGAGCATTGCCTTAATGCGTTTTACTGGCCATATACGACTCATGTGTTTATCCACAAAGCCAATTTTCCTTAAATGAAAACTTTGCCGCAATGCCAACTGTAGCCAGTTGACGCTCCAACGATGCAAAGCAGTGCACAGAAAACGATTCATTCTGCTCGAGTTTTTCAAAAAAAATTTATTGCACTGACATCGGTCATTCAAAAAGTTATTGCACTGTGAGCCAACTGTGCAGCACTCCTGGCGGGATTCTCTTTTTCTCTTTATGGCCAATATGGGCCCGAATATATCAAGCACTTTTAGTTTTTCAGAGCACCCAAAGAAAGCTTTGAATGGACGAGTTATGAGTATTGCCAGTTTTGCACCCACATGAATTTAATTCTTGGCTGGAATTTATGGTTAACTCTTATTTATAGGCTCCCTCAATTTATTTGTATATTCCATTAAGAATTTATATTTATTTTTCAAATTATTTCATTAAATGCTTTGTCTTAGTTGGTTGTAGTCGACTAACAGATACACTAGAAACTTTAACTAATAAATCCTTAATAAAAGAATCTTTTACGAGAAAGAAGATACTTTCCTGCAATGAATAGTTCTTAGTTAAAAGATTCTAATTACAAATAAATGAAATATACAGCTCTATCCTTCCATCCCCAAGCGATTTGAAGGGATCAAAAGAAGAAGGACGCTCCTCTGTTTATCTCATTCATGAATATATATGTACATTTGAAAGGAGGAAGAGTAGGTACTTCCTGGGTATCTAACCTTTGCATGAATCCAACATACTCTACCCTCAATAAATACGCCTTGAACTTCATTGAATTTCCAGAGGGATCTTTGCATACTCGTCTACTGATTGTAAATTTACCAATAGGAATATTGGTAGAAAGTCCAGCTCAATGTGAAACTGCTGCAAGCACGTACTTATTGGCGATTAATTTCAACTGCAGGCGAATATCCTGTGCAAATTGAGATACTTGCTGAACTATTTGTGTCTATACGAATTATTTGCCTTGCGATTGTGCTCTTAACTACTCCTAGCTGGCCGGAGTGCAGTACAAATGTACACGAAACAGATACACAGGACAAGCCATATATCCTTGCAATTGCTTGCAGTACTCCTCCTTGCCTAAGCCCTCCTCACGGCTCACGGCTCATGGTTCCTGCTGAGGCACTGGTTTCACTGCTGCTCCGAACCGATAGCCGTGTATCTTTGGCTGCCTGTGGGTTCTGCTGTTAACCGAGCAAGTAAGAAATGGAAATAAATAGTTGCTCAGCTCTTTTGTCTAATTAAAACGTTTCATTTCATTTCGTGTCATTTCATTTCGTTTGCTGTGTCTACCAATGTAGGTTTCTCTGGCTACACTGAGAGAAAAAAGCGCTTTTAAATTTGGTATGAAACAGTTTGATTGTTTTCAGCTGAGAATTTAATATACACTTAGCAAAGAAAGTCGTTTTAAATTCTCATACGATATAAAATTAATACCAATTCTTGAAGTTTTAATCACTTATTGTGGCTTAAGTTCTTTTTTTAAGACCAATCTTTTCCACTTATACTACTCATGGCCGACTAAGTATAGACTTAAATTAAGCTTATTCTCTCAATTTTAAGCTCAGTCTTTTTATCTTATCCTTCTTAAACCCAATTATATCTAAATAAAGCTTAAATAAATCTTAAAATTTGTATCTCAATTTTAAGTTCAGTCTTTCCCATTTATCCTTCTCAAAGCCTATTACTCTTTAATTAAGCTTAAACAAAGCTTTAAATTTGTACCTCAATTTCAAGCTTAGTCTTTTCCTTTTATCTAACTTAAATTAATCTTAAATAAAGCTTAAAGTCTGTATCTCAATTCTATCTATCTATTTACCTTTTCAACTTTAATAATACTTAAGCTATTCCTGCCATTAATGTAAGTCTAAATTTACTTATTTTAAGAATTTTTTGCTTAAAAAACTTGCTTCAATTAGGAATTTCCTACTGAGATTTCGGAATTTGAAATTCAGTAAATTTTACAGCAAACTTACAAGTATTTTTCTTTGAGTGCACTGAGCTCTGTGTGGCCAGTTGAATTTATAAACGTCACATACACACACACCCTCACACACACACATACACCACACGCACACACATTCACACACGTGTGAGCTTTTGGACTCTATGCTGGCTGTCAGACTGTTTCATCTTCATTTCGTTTGCCTGTCGACTCGTAGCCAATATGCCATATGCCATAGGCCTGTGTGGAGAGCTGTGGGCCAGTGCCATTATGATGATTTATGGGCGGAAATTATTTTTGGGTCGGCCATAATGGGCAAGGGCAAGAAATGCGTTAGTCTATGAAAAGCTTCTGCTGTGCCCGCCCAAAAGCATGCAACAGTTACAGCAGCAACATTTGCCATTCAGTTTTCAATTCTGTTTTGCGGCTGCAAACTTTGTTTGGCATTTTTCACACTTGGCTGAATCTTTTAATTTGAAAAGCGATTTTCTGTCATTTGATTGCAAAATGTGCCGCCCACACACAGGTTGAGTCAGCCATTGCAGATTGATGAGTTTTATCTTGCGTGGAAAATTTGCCATTTCCTTTCAATTTTTTGTCTTGGTTTTTTTCAGTCAAGTCTCGAAGCAACAAGTGTCAATGCTGCCATAAAAGACTCAGTTTTTATGGCACGAAAGCTCTGCACGCAGCGAGCTTTTTATAGCAAAGCTCACACAGCATGCATAGCGTTATGCGAAAGCTCCCTTTGCTGGAAGCGGCCAAAACTTGAAAGCTTAGCGAGTGCAATTTGTTGCTTTTAAATCGAGAAAACAAGTTAACAACAATTATTGTGCATTATTTTTCTCATTTTACCTGTTGCGCTGAGTCAGCCAAGTGAGGTTTAAGCCGGGGTTTACCTGTAGAAACCCGCTGTAAACCCGTTTCTTTAGCAGCCAACCGCATGACGCTCATTTGAAAAAAACCGCGTCACTGATAAGCGACTGGAAAACGGCCGAAAAAAGAGCCAAAAGCTACTTTCAAGTTCTCCCTGGGTAAATGGGGGGCTTTCTTTCGGAGCGCGCAAGCTGTGCGCCGACTGCCTCTCAGCGCACACAGATACAACAACAGATACAGATACAGATACAGATAGATGCAAGCTCTTCCAGTGCGTAAGCCCAAAGCCCAAGGCGCCTAGTCGAGCCAAACAGAGCCTCAGCTTGTTCCACTGGCAGTTTGAATTTCGACGTGTTCCCAGTCACATCGTGAGCGCTTCCAAATTTTGTAATAAATCACAGAATATAATACAAAAAAATCTTAACTTAATATAAAAACAGAGAGACAGAGACAGAGAGAGATAGAGAGAGAGAGAGAGAGAGACCCAGTGAGAGAGTGAGAGACTAAAAGATTCCCAACTTGAGCCGCTCTGTTGAATTGTTTTGATTGTGCGAAGCGCGAAAGCAACAAACAAAAGTTGTTTTCAAGATTTTGAAATTTGATACTCAGTGAAAGTGACTCGATTGGCTATAGAAAACAAAAAAGCAAAAAAAACAAATCAAAACAAATTGTCAAAACTCAAACCACTCAAAAATACTCGATTTATTATTTATTTATGCGTATACTTAACTTATTTTTAGCCTTTAATTGTTCTAAACGCCGATTTTCTTGGCTTGTGGCTCTAAGGTCATTTGTTGCTTTCAGTTTTTGTGGTGTGTGAGTTTTTTTTTTTTCGGTACGGTTGACTTTTGAGTGGGTTGAGTCGGACTTTCAAGCGGAATCAATGCAAACGGAATTCAAACGGCAATTCTTGTTTACTGTTCACTGTTTATTCATTATTCATGAATGAATCAGAGCAAAAAGTAAAAAGGCAGAACGTGTTTAAAGATAAATAGGCAAAAAACCCCAAGAAATACTCGAACATTTCTCATAAACAAAAGATTTTAAATAAACTCTTGATAATAACTCATTTTCCTAATTATTCTACGTTAAATAATAAAATAAAATATTTAATTTTTAATATCAGTTTCACTTCAACTCGCCGCATAAAACTCCGTCGAAATGAGCGCCGTAGATGCCATAATCAATTATAAACGCAGTCCCAACGAGGACTTCTACGGATTGCTCCACTGCGATGAGACCTCTTCGGTGAGTTGGCAAACATTGAGATTAATTAGAGCTGATAATTGGCTAAGATAATAAAGACTTAAGTAAGAAATCAAATCGGGGAAACTTTAGCCAGAAAATTTAATTAGGATTTAATTGAATTAAGTTGGAGAACTTTTCCGATTCCCAATTTGCACACGTAATCGAGCAGAAGGAAATGGCAAAACCGCACAAAGTGGAGGACGGAGACAGCTCAAAAAACACAAAGATTCAAGATACAGATACAAGATAAAGAGCTAGATTAGAGCAAAAAAGATACAAACGAAATCAAATTCAAGTTGACGTTTGTTGACTTGGCTCTGAGTGTCGGGGCATTTTCTTTGAGAATTAGTTTCAATTACGTTTCACACTCAGACTGAGACTCAGAGTGAGATACAGATTCAGAGTCGCAGATTGAATGAATTTAGAGCAAAAGTATCTCAGGGATGCAATTTAGTTGCTGCCAGAGCTGAGCTGAGCTGAGCTGAGACTGCGACCGACAAGTGGCAATTAAATGCTCATTTTATTCTGCACAAAATTGACAGTTTTTTGAATGAAAATTGCAGCTAGGCAACTAAAACTTTTTGGTCCTTCTCTAAGTCCTTTAATTAACTCGCAGCACAAGGACAACTGTTGCCTATTTGTTATTGCGACTGAATATGACTATCTAAGCCTGGCAATTATTTTGAATTTTGACTTTCAGTCTTACTCGGAGGTCGTCAGATGTCAGCTAACTTGGCTTACGAGTACACTCAGAGAAATGAAATATATTTTAGAATTTAGTAGAGCCATTCTTCTACTTCAGTTGAACATTTCTCTTCTTAAGTTAGCAAAGGTTTTTGAATGGAAAATATTTAATCAATTTGCTACAGTAAAGAAAGATAGAAATCTTTTCCTTAATTTCAGAATTAACATCTCTAATAGACATTTATGTTCTTTCTTTAATAAAAGCCAGTTATTTCTTTCAATTAAAGTTAAGTTAGCTTCTTCTTAAGCCAAGAACTGTCTTACTTAACTCTTCTTTAAGAAAGGCTAATCTCTTCAGAACAGAATTTTTAACCTTTTCAAAAAACTAACTTTCTTTTCTAAAGAAAGTAATATTCGGAAGGGAAACTACTTGTTACTTTCTCTCAGTGTACATACATAGTCATAAATGTGTAGTAGAACAATTCCTGGCAAAATTGTATAAGCCTAATGGCTTTTCAAGTCATAAAGTAAATTCTCCGGGCAGCTTCATCAAATTCGGGCTGGGAGGCACATGACATTCGCTTGGGGGTTTATCATATTATCTGCTTCAGCAAGTTTCAATAACCAATTTAGAAGGATTCTTTTGGCCTAAAGCACTCTCTGCTAACGGGATATATAATCAAATTCAAAATGGGCTGCAACATTTCTGACCTTGCCTTAATTTTCTACCTGTCTGTAAACATTTTAATGCTGGCAATTTATCAAGCTGTCGATTGCATGATGTTCAGCCATATATTGAATTATGCACGAACTCCTCCCACACAGAATATCACACATGATGAGGGCCAAAAGGCTCTGGGCCGTGGAGCAGAAGGGAGTAAAGTCCTGGGGGAAATTGTACCACTTTGTATTAAAATTTAATGTTACTGAAACACACATTAATTTTGTATGCGAAAAACAATTGCATTTTGTGAATTTCGCTCAAAATAAATAAATAAAATACGGCGAAAAATTTAATAAAAATAATATTTTGATAAATTGTGATGTTTGCTTTATACTTACTGCATATTTGGTTTCCAATTTTGATATATTGAAAATATGTAATGGGAAATCCAATAAAGAAAATAGATTCTTTGATTCTGAGAACTAAATTTTAACCCTAAATAAGTCCTCATGTTCTTTATCAGGATCAACAGGTAATTTTTCAGGGAAAAAAGGTTAAATAAGTTGAAAGCTTTGCTAAACTTGGGATTTAGTCAAGAGAGGGTATTAGAGTTCTTTTTAGTAACTTTCTTATGATATTATGGCTTAGATTCAGGCAATTTTCAAGAGCAGTCGGGATAGGCAGCTAAGGAGAATAAAATTAAAAACTTGGGGCTTAAAAAAACGGAGCTTGAATCAAGAATTTCTTGCTTGGTTTAATAGAATCCGTGAACGATTCAAGTATAAAATTCTTTATATTATTTTTTTCTGCGTAGAATCAAACAAACCCAGCTATGCGGCTGATATCTAATCTATCAGATTATAAAAAATAATCAATTCGCTTGAATATATAATAATTAGTATAACTTAGAACTTGGCACAATTAATTAATGACGATATTTCTTTATAGAGTAAATATCTTTCTTATCATCCATTGACAATTTTGACTTGTTGAAATTCGTTATAGAGGTCTGATCTTTAAAGAAAAACAATTGGTGGCCAATTGAGTTAATGAACTAAACTATTTCAGTTGCCTCGAGCAAGGTAGTAATTAGAAAATTGATTAGTTCAATTCTGGAATTCTCACTCTCTCAGGCAGTTCTCTAACCAATTGAAGTCGATTCTGAAGCCTCTTTCAATTGCCTTGCCAAGCTTGTCGAGTGTGCTGCTCTCTGGTATTGAATGCAATTCAGAAATTCACAAATTAAATTGCAACGATTCAATTCATGACGCCTCAGCTTGTCGACAATATTATGCCAGTCGCTCAATGGATCAATTGCTCTGCTCCGCAAATGAATTGAATTGTCTCCGAGCTCTGTTATGGCTATGTTGAGCCAGATGAGCCAGCCATTGTGTCCAGATAAACCTGAGAGATGTTCTATATAAAATTAGCATATGTCAGAGCTACAGAGCTATATATACATATCCAGATATAGAAGAATATGTATGACAACAAACGGGAAATCTCTGTTGTACAATTGGGCTTCGGGCTTGGAACTCATTTGCATTTGCTTGTGAAGTAGAAGCATTTCACAGAGTCTGGCAAAATGAAATGGAAATGTTGCTATAGTTTTCATTCCACTGCGATGCATATTAATTGGCTCAATTTAATTGCATTATGCAATTACAGCAGTCAATTGCAGCGGAGTACTCTCTGAATTAAATTCTGATAGTAACTACATACACGAGGGTGGTTCCAGAAGTACTGGAATGAGAGCATATTTAGGTATAATTTTGAGCAGGAGAAGGAATCTCTGACTCCAAAGGGAAAGAGAACTCCGATGGCTGCCCCCGCTCTCTTCAAGACTGAAAATCTTATGTATTCCATATGATTTCCGTAGTACTCTTGAAGCCACCCACGTATCTATGCGTTTTCCAAGAGTAAAGCTTTAAAATTCTCGGAAATATCGAACATCAGACCACTGAGACCTTTGTTATATAAATTCCAAGACTGTAGTACTCTTGAAGCCGCCCTCGTATCTACGCCTGTTCCAAGAGAAGAGCTTTAAAATTCTCGGAAATATCGAAATGCAATAAATTCCAAGACTGCAAGCCTTAGAAATTGATATGCTTTTCTCAGAACTTTAAGAACTGCCCAGTTTTCTATAGAAAAGTAAATCTACTTACTGAAAACGTTGCTAATTGCTTGGAAGAGCTTTGATATTCGACATGCACAGTGAAATTATCGAACTGTCAACATATCAGATATCGCCCCAGGGCCCCAAAGGGACTATTCATACATAAAAAACAAAACAGAGTATATATTTTTTGTATGTGTAATGGATTTTTATCAAATTTCAATGACCTGCTCCAGACACACACACACACACACACACTTTCGCATAGAAATGCAAACAGAAGCCACAGAGAATAAATAGACGTATGTGTGAATAAGAGTGTGTGAATGTTTGTGCCATTTACTTAATTATAGGCGTGTGTGTGTTGTAAGTGTGTGTACGAGTGTGTATATCAGGTGTAGTAGGTATAGTAGGTGTAGTGTCCTCGCCTGTGTCTCGTCTCATTTGTTTTGTGCAGCCGTTCGTATGAGTAATATTAATTGCGACGAAATTAATTATACGCCTCGTTGGAGCTAGCTGAGCATAGAATATTCCACAATACATGCTCCGAGCTATGCATATTAAATGCCCTAATGACCGTTGTAGGAGATGCTGTGCATATTTCCTGAAAATACAAGAAGAAAATACTGAATTTTGATGCCAGCTTCACAGAGATTTATTTCAATTCTGCTAGGTATTTGCTACTGCTGACAATAGAGAACAGCACATAATGATGCAAATGTCTGTCCGCCTGACTAACTGACTGACTGCCTGTCTGTCTGTCTGTCTATATATATATAACTGCTGAGCTCTAAGCCCCAACTGCAGCAGCAGCTGGGCGTTTGTTTTGGCATCACCGTTCTCTTTTTGTATTGTGAGCATTTTTATTGTGTGCGAAAAGCCATTTCCATTTACAAACCAACAAAACAGAAGGCTTTGTGTGGAAATTGGGACCCTCGCTGCGCCCGAGCGCCTTTCAAAGGATATTAAATGCGCTTTTGTAGCTCTCGTTGCGATGACAACTGGCAAGTCCTGCCAAGTCGTGTCCTGCCCAACACCGCTTAACTTGGCTCACAGCAGTGTTGTTGCTGTCAGCAACTTGTTGCTGCTGCTGCTGCTGCTGCTGCTGCTGCTGTCACTGCAGACACTTTAGCTTAATTAATTTCAATTGTTTTTAACAATTTCAACGTTAATGTCAGCATAGAGCACCATTCAAAGTTGACTTAACAAAAACCAAAGCAAAAAAAGATAAACGAAAACAAAAGAAAGAAAAGAAAAGTTTTTAATTTTTCAAAGACGTTGCCAAAGTTTTTCAATTGTGTCCCAAAGCAACGTTAAATTTAATACTTACAACAGTTTTTATACTACTGCAATTCTATTATATTAAGTGGTTTTCTCCTTCACACGAATTTTCCACCATACATTTTCCAGCACCCCAAGCAAACCGGTAAATGAATCAGTGTTTTGCTCGACGCAGTGGCGTGCTTCAAAGGGGATATTCAAGTTTTCACAGATGAAAATGAAATTAAAAATGGCTTTGAAATATTTATAACTTGGAAAACTATTGGCATTTCCCACAGATTCAAAGGAGAGTTTGATTAGCTCTCCTAAAGGAATACTTATAAATCTGAGCCTGAATAGCCTCTCCTAAAGGAATACTTATAAATCTGAGCCTGAATATGATCACGTATTGATCATTTAATTATAGCCAAATATTAAATAAACCCTTCGAACCTTGGGAAAGATTTAATACTACTGATATGAAGTCCTCTATCAGGATTATATAAAATATCATTGTTTGAATGCCATAGAATAGAGGTGACCAAAATAAAGAAAGGAAGTTTGAGCACCCCCTGAAAAACTGTCTGTCTACTGCACTGTTGCCTGCGGCTTTTTCTACACGTCTTTGGCTGATACTTCAATTCTAATGCCCTGTCAACTGAGGCTTTGCCTGCTCCTGACAGCTTCACCTGGCATGCGGTTACAGCACCCATGTCTCAGTTGACTTTACTTGTTCATTTTTCCTTTGGAGACGGGAGACGTGTGTGTGTGGGTGTATTGTATCGGGGAATCCATCTTCATCTTCATCTCCATCTCCGTCTCCGGCCTCATCTTTATATGCTTTTCATTTTGGGGATAGCATAAAATCAGCATGTCACAACATGTTTATCTTATGTAATATATAAGTGTCTTTGGACGGGGCACCATTTTAAAAATTTATGCCACAAAATGCTTAGTTAATTTAAGGCAAAAAAAAAAAGAGAGAAAAGAAGGAGAATTTTTTATTGCAATTTACTTAATTTGCGCCATTTTGTACCTTCTGCCTTTCACAGCCGGAGCAAATTCAGGCCGAGTACAAGGCCCTGGCGCTTCAGTATCATCCGGACAAGAACAGCGGCGATAAGGAGGCAGAGGCTAAGTTTCAGCAGCTAAAGGTAAGCAACAAAGAAAAACAAATTAAATAAAAAACTCAAAAACAAAAAGAAAAAGGCAAACGTTGAGCGTTTTGCATATTTAATAAAGTTACAGGTGAATTCATAAGTAGAGAAAGTAAAGTAAGGCTTTCCCCTACCCCCAAAAGGGAACCTGGCACGCCTCGGGGCCAATATGTTTGAGTTGGCAGCCTCCATTGGGGAAAGCATGTTTTCATTTTGAGTACTACAAGTGGGCTAAAAGGCGTCTCTGATCTCCTGGCGCTTAGCATATAAATAACCAGAAGAGCAGACAGTTACCGTAATTAAGAACTACACACACTCCCACACTCGCACACCCCCACACACACACACACACTCGCACACACTGGCACACACACAGTCATAAACAAGAGGAAAGTTGGCAGAAACTTTTGAGCTACATGGAACAACAAAGCAAACACACACACATAAATTCATGCCCACACACACTCCCACACACACACACTCGCACACACACACACACGCATTTATAGTCAGCCTTAAATTGAATTTCACGCACAACAAAAGAATAACAAACACTGTGGACAGAGCGGAGCAAACAGCGGGGATCGCGAACACTTTATAAAAAGATACCATTAAACCAGTCGGAATGCTCGAAGCGCAAATATACGACTAGGAAATACTCTCTAATAAGCAGCTGCTCAGCTTTTTCTATGGAAAATAGTTTAGTTTATTTGGCTTTCTTTCTATAATAAAGAGAAGATGAAGGATACATTGTTAGCTGTTTAAGTAGGGAATATAACGATGAGTGGTAGGGCAGAAGGATATGGCTAGTTCGACTCTTAAGCCAGTATATATTCTGCCAGGATATGCCCTCTTTAATATACTCTTTTTAGCCCATTGAATGGCTGCGAAGTGTAAAAAAAACATGTTTTATATATAGAACAGTGCATACCCTATATATATACTGTCAAGTTTTGAAAAAGGATTATTGATTTTCAGAGAGAGAGTCAGAGTAAAAAGCATAAAAACTTTCTATATATGTTTGTAACTATTGTTAGCCAACTTCATTGATAGCATATGACATAAAGTTGGCCAAACAGTTTTTCAGTTTGTTCGTCCTTTCTCTGCTGCTGCTGCTGCGGCTGCTGGTGCTCATTAGAGTCCTGTCAGCCACAACGACAATAAAACTTTCTATGCATTTAGTAACTGTAAATGAAACTGTAACGCTGCCTTAACGGTATCTCCAACAGGTCGACCGGAAGTCGCCTCTTCTGTGGGATACGAGTAGTTATGCCTGGATTCAGGTTGCCATTAAAAAACCCTCCCATCCCCCAAAATACAATTTGCAGCTCGTAAAAGTTCCACCCCCGCTGTGCGTATTAGTTTGGTTTTAGTTGGCTTGGAAGCCTTTTTTTGCCTTTTTTTTGCTTTATTTGGCTACTGCTGCTTTAAGCCATAAAACAAATGCTAATGGCAGCCGTCAGCCATAAAATAATTCAAGTGAAATGTTTAGATTTCATTGAGATGCGGTTCTTCTGTGAGAACATTTAAGCCAAAAAACTTTTAAGTTATGAAAACCTCAACTGAACTGGCTTTGAGAGCAATTTTCTGCATTTTATTTAACTGCCACTAAGCTAAAATGCAGCTGAACAATGTGAAAATTATATTCAAATTGAAATCCAGGCGGAAGTTGTGGCTGCAGCTGACATAAAAAAGCTAGAAAACTAAATAAAAAAAAAGTGGCTTCTATTCTATTTTGTTCCACTCCATCAAATAGAGCGACTTTTATATTTATTTCGCTTTTGCTATTAAAATAAAATCTCATAAAGCCGACAGCTCGGCTTGCTCATAAATCCAACTTCAGACCTCATATACATATAAAGAGCTTCGGGGTAAAATTAATTGAAGAGAAATAAACCATCAGACAGCTAGCGGAAAATCGGAAAATCGGAAAACTCAGAGAAACGTTGCTTGCTGACCCACATAATCAATGAGTAGTAAAATAATTGATTATCATGTAAGAATCTCGCCACAACAACACTGAATCTCAGCAGTGTGTGTGGGCTTTGAATAACTGCTAACAAGTGGGCGGCTCTAGCCATAAAAGTAAGTAGATATCTGCTACGAGTCTATATACACATATATATATCACGGCCAGATACGCCACTTGAGTGTGTGGGAGTGTGTGTGTGGGATACAGTCTTGCTAATAAGTATGCTACGAAAATTGATTATAAAGCAAGCAAAGCAGAGGCAAAGCAGAGGCAAAGGCAAAGGCAACAAAGCAAAGGCCACCACAGCAGTCTCCTTTGTGCTATTTATTTGGGACAAACGAGCAAATTTGACTTTTATTATCCAATACAAATAAAATGCTTTGAGTATTTGTTTTTAACCCTGTCTCTCTGTCTCTCTGTGTCTCTGTGTCTCTGCAGGAGGCCAAGGAGACGCTGTGCGATCCGGAGAAGCGTGCCGTCTACGACAAGTGGCGCAACAGCGGAATTTCAATGAGCTACAAGCAGTGGCTGGGCATGAAGGAGCACGTCGGCCAGGTGAGAAGATACACAATTGCCGAGAAAGTGGATAAAGAGGTATGCGACTGCGTCCGGAGTACAGCCAATTACAGAGAAGTAAACTCCAATCCCCCAAAAGACTGTAGACAACAACAACAAAAAAAGAGGTTCTGTGTTTTCCCCAGCGCCTTTTGTGCTCCTGCAGTATTCCACTTCAAAAAAATTGCAAATTAATTGGGAAAAATGTGCATTTAGTTTGTTTCCAGTTGCTCCATTTTTAATGGGATTAGTCGCTGCACCGACTCCCTGTCAATTATTGCACATCCATCACAGTTGACAGGCGCCACTCTTTCGTCCTGACGGCCACAATCCTGCGCCCATATGCAAATTGCCTCTTTATATATGCAGATAGCAGCACTCGGCTCGTCGCCAGGCTGCCAGGAACTCTCTCTGACAGTTTCACCACTCTATTGGCCATTGCGGTTGCCATTGCAATACCCTTTCAGAGGGTATTATGAATGAATAGAGCCCACTTTTAATGGTGTTCTCAGGCAGAAAAGTTGCATGTTTCGAAATAAGCTGGATCAGCTTAGTGTTTCATATGGCAGCAAAAAGGAATTTTTATGCCTTTCACTCCAAAGAGAAAAGGTATTTGCCTGTAAAGTATTTCTGCCGAAGGCTGCACTTAAATGCCTTAATTAAATGGAATGTAACAAAGTTTAATTAGAGGAAAAAGCAGGCTTTGCCATATGAGTTATGCTCCTGGATGGCTTCTTCCATTATTTTCAATTATCTTTGCCAAATCTGTAAGAGAAATTCGAGCAATTCTGATGAAATATCTGAGAATATTCCTTGTTCTTCGGCACAAAAGGCACACTGGAAAAGCAGACCGACTCCTCCTCAATAATATTGCTACAATTTTTGATTTAAACTCCTATTCTAAAGCCTGTTTCTGGTCGCCCGAGCACTCTCTCCAGCATTTTATACGTATTTTATGGTATTTTTTGTATGTGCCTCTTCATCCAACAGTGTTCTATGTGTACGCCAAGCATGCGAATAAATAGGAGCTAATGCATCCCATATATATATATATATATATAGAAAGATATATATATATTTATTTGTATATATATTTGCAGCAGAAGCTGAAATGGAAGCTAATGTAAATAGACAAGACACACCAAATGCATTAGCTCCTAGAACAGTTGCGTAATTAGTAGTTAGATTGAAATTAATGGCTAATTATTTTCCATTCAATCAAAGTCCATGCATTGGGCCACACCCAAGACCAAGGATCGCATGCTACCGGAAACCGCCGGAGGAGCTGGTCCGGCTGGGGCCGGTTGCAGCAGCGGTGGCCTAACAGCCGCCTCCCCCAATCCGGCTCATCGCCGTGCCTCCGAGGGCGGAGCAGCTCTCTACTATGGCAACCGCAAGGCCGAGTGGGGCACCGACAACACCGATGTGGCCAATAAATTTCGCAATTACGAGATCTAAGAGCCCTGTCAGTGTAGCAGTAAAATTTTTGTCAGTTTGTAGAGTATCCCCTCGGGAGATGCGAGATGGGAGAAGGGAGTAGGGAAGGGATGGGACGTGATGTCTATCGATGAAATGAGATAAAATCGAAGCAGGTCGTAAAGTAAATTTGATGCATATTTATAGCCCCCACTTATTGGGCAAATATATCTTGATGTGAGTTTTAAATGAAACATACATATTCCAGTTTGAAATATTTACAAGAATCTAAGATACAAATACAGTATAAAATATCAAATATCAAATATATATATATATATATACGAAATCAAAAGAGCATTGAAAACAAAGTATGAAATATATTACGAGTACACAAAATATTTAATCAACTTTACGAGCATATTTGAAAATATTTAAAGGAATATAAAGGCATATACCTATATATAAATGTATCTTTATCTACATATATTGATGTGAACCAGCGCGTTGCGAATTATATAAATGTTTATAGGTGTATTAAGAGACAACAAAAGAAAACAAAAAAACAAAAATGGTAATTAAATATTTAATGAAGAAACTGTAATTTCAATAAACTTAAGGCTTGAGTCAGGAGGCAGAGCAAAGACGTTTAAGTTATTCGTAAGATTAGTCAGATTTTCAATGTGTTTCTCAATGTCAAACAATATATACAAGCACATCTAAAAATATATATAATATATATATATGTATACCAATATTAACTAATATATATTTATCTACAAACTATTTGTATATCGATGTATTTAACATGTGCCCCCTTTAAGACAATCCCTTTGGAAGTGTTTACCTGTGCACTCAAAAAAAAACTTTGAACTATACAACTAAAACTAGCAGCAAAATGCCCACCACAAAAAACCTTTGCAACAAAGCTAAAGCTATACAAGGCAGCAAAGTATAATAAAAAATAAAAAAACTATAAAAAAAAGATATATAAAAAAAAAAGCGAATTTAAAAAACTTTACACAAGTCAAACTGCATAGTCAAAAAAGAAAAAACTTTCACTTGGTGTCCTTTGAAATGCAAATCAAAATATTGCAATAAAAAACTATATAACTAAACTATTTTATTAATGAAAAAAAATATAGAAAAAAGACGAAAAAAAAAATTAAAAAATAGAAAATTAATGAACAAAAAAATGATAAATGTTTTGATGTTTTGTTGTTATACAAAAAATGATATCAAAATACTAAGCGAAAAACCAAAGCGAAAAGCAAAATACTTTTGCTAGCATCAAATACAAGTAATTTATATAAATGTTTGTTTTAAATCATATTGAATTTACTCAAATACACACATATTATTGAGCCGATAACTGAAGCATATATATATATATATATATAAGAGTATATATGTAGAAGAAGAAGAAGAAGAAATCGAAGTTTTTAGAGGACTTGCAGCTGCAAGGAGACAGAGCAAAGCGAAGGTACTAGCAAAATATGCAAACATAAATATAAATGTTTAATTAAATTTAGGTGGATTATGAATGTATAAAAAACAATAAAAAATTAACTATCGTATTTGAAGGACTTTCCTCAGCTTGGAGGACTTCAAATGCACATAAAAAAAATTGCCTTTTCTTTGAAATTTCATAGAACAAAAGGAAGAAGTAAGTATAACCAAGTTGCGCATTTATTTAGCTGCATTAATCGACTCCAAATAGCAAATAAATTGCTTTATTATTAACTCTATATTTACTCTATAATACTACTGAATTTCCTCCTTGCTCAGTTCCATGAGCTGACTTAAAGTGGCCTCTGCATCATTCCACAGGCGGCAGGGTCTCCGATCCGACTGCACAAACTCGCGTATCCAGCGATTTAGCACTACACAAATACATATATAAAAAACAACAATTGGTTCTGATTATAATAATAGCGCTATAATGATGCCATTCCCACTCTGCCTCTGCTCTCCCCCTGCTTACCCCACTTGGAGCCCGCTATGATGGGACAGGCGCCATGCAGGGTGCGTACGTCGCCCACGCCGGAGGCGTGCAGGTTATACCAAAATGCCGCTGAAAATGAGCAAAAAAAAAAACCAGAATCAAAATATTATTATTGGCAAAAGCGTTAACACTAGGCAAAGCACGTACCCGCATATTTTTCTGGCCTTAGTAATTGCTTTAGGACGGGAAATGCGGTGCCACCACCCTGTGCCACGTCGCTGAGCTGCTTGGTTGGTTGGGGGAAAATACGAACAAATATCAAAACAAATAACAACTGCTCGACTTGGAGATACTTTCAAGTCCAAGTGAACTGAAGCACTCTAGAAAGCATTTATATCATTACAGCTTGTAATGCTTCACTCCTACTTAAATCGAAACAGATATACAAAGCAACATGTTGCAAATTGCTTGTTGCACTTTCTCGAACCTCCTCGACAGAAGAGTAAACTCTTCTGTCTTTTCTAAGAACTATCTACAAGTACGAGAAAAGGACATGAGCTTATTATACTCGTATCTTTCCTAAGAAAAGGACAAGAGTTTATTTTGCTTGTATCTTTTCTTAAAACTATCTTTAAGCAGGCGAAAAGCATAAGGCACTTCAGTTCTAGGGATGATTCTTGATGTTGGGAAAATGAAAATTCCTGAAAGTCTGCTTTAAATATTAAATAAATATTTTTCTTTGCAGACTCTAAAAATTGTTATTGGCTGCAGACTTATAGATCTTTTTAAGTCATTATAAATTTGAATCTTTCGTTGACAATGAAAGGACTTTGCTTAAAAGTGATGTATTTAATATCTGAAGGATTCTAATTTCAATTGGTTTTAAGTTACTTTTAAGTATCTAAGATTGAATGCCTTAAAACTGAAATTCAGTCATATAAAAAGACACCACTTATAACTGATTTCCTACTACCAAAAAAGAATGCATTCATTTGGCTAATGAAGATTCGTAGATACTTTCTTTTATAGTCTCTGAGCTCGCCATTTTCATACAGACAGACAGCTAGATTTATGCTTTTGCTGATCAAATATATATCTTCATTATAAAGTGGAACATTCAGTTGTCCTTTAAAAAGGATTCAAGCAAACTCACATAGAATAAAACGGTGGCAATTCGATTGCCCATCTCAGGCATGGCCACCTGGTTGGTCTCAAACTGTCAAGCAGAAATTAAAGATATTTCAAAGAGATTCAATTGTATCTTGCAGAATGCTTTACTTACAGTATTCTTATCGAACCAGTCCATGTGCTGAGCGTAGTGTCCACCTATGCCATAATTGGCAAATTGATGATCCTCCGCATAGACTGCAATAGAAATAGATGAATCTTAGCTATGAGAATCACCAGCCAAGTGGCCGCTTACTCATGTTCAGATCCGTCATATCTGCCACACGTTGATCGATGGTGCGCAACACTTTGTGGCGAGTTTTTGGCAGAAAGGTGAACTGGCTGGTGCGGGCATTGGAGACGACGGATGAGTTTTGACCCGTAACCGTGGCACGATTAATTTGATTCCTGGTTAGCCCAGCTATGACATCAATTTCACTCTGATAGATGACCTCATGGTAGAGCACCAGCAGCGGATCATGGCTCAGTTCCTCGACCTTCAGCGGTGCCAGCAGCAGGAAGGGATGTGTCTCCGTCATATAACCACAGCGCAGATGACGTTGCTCCGCCGGCGTAGGCGCTATATGGCCACTGCAGGTGTAGCGGTACAGGTCGAACTGGCTCAACTTTGACAGATCTGTGGGCAGGGGCTGAAAGGGAATCTATTTATCAAGTGCAGCCTTGTTTAAATAGAATTATAATACTTACAGGATGCTCCTGGAATTGATGCAATTGGTGGTTCTCCTGAGGCTGGTCATGTAATGTGCTATTGGTGCTCTGATTACCACTTAATCTGGCTCGAACCTGCAGTAGTTGCTCCGAAATGATTGGCTCTAGCTTCATCCGATCGCTAATCAAGAGACGATTGCTGGCTTCGAGCAGCCAGGCATTGGCCAATCGTAGATGGTCGTCCCGCAGTGCCTGCTGGGCTATGTCCAGGCAATGTTGGGCACTTAATTGAGTGCTTTAATGGGAGAAAGCTCAATTAAAAGAGGTTTTTGGCAGCAACTATGGCCTTCTCTCACCCATATGCCACACCATCGAGTACACCGGCAGCGATATGCTTAGTTTTTAGCCCGTAAATGGACTGCAAACGCAGCAGTCCATCGATGGCGCCCTCCAATTCCCTGGCGTCTGGCATGTGTTTTTTCTGACGCTGCCGCTGCAGGCGTTGCAGTGCCTCTGAAAAAGTGGAGTCCGGAACGGTTACGTAATGAAATTTTGACATAAATGGATTTGGCACCCACTCTCGCCCGTTGCAGCAGCCATGAGATGCGCTACATGTTGCCAATCCTGCGTCAGGCGTTTACTCAGCAAATATTTGTTCAACGGACTCTCCAAGTATGCCACGCCCCATTGCAACGCCTCGTTACGCTCAAGCTCGAACTCCTCCAGCCGGCTGTCGTCGCAGATTGAGTTGTATTAAATTCGATTAGTTGCCTCCTCCACACAGTTGCTTCAACTTACGCTCTCAGAAAATCCAATTTACTCTGATTATCGGCTATAAATTTTTGCATGTGCTGCAACATTTTCTGCTCATAGCCAAGGACCTTGGACATCTCCTGAATGGAGGAATAGAACTCAGCACTGGCAGCACGCCACAGTAGCAATGGCAGCACGGCTACTGCCAGATACAATTTACCTACTCCCAAGAATAGCATTATTCCATCTATCTCTCCGCCTTCGGTCGCGACTCGCAATCAACTGATTTTACCACTTGACCCCGGCAGTTGGATGGCTCGATCAACTATTTATGTATGGTCATGTCTTCTGGGAGATATTATATAATATCTAAGATACCTTCAGAGTTAGCTGTAGCCAATTCTAACACATTAAGCAGAACCAGTTTGCGATTATGTTAAATGTAAAGAAAGCGCTGGGTTCATTGAGCCAGAGGAACTGGTTTTTAAGCCAACCTTCAACTGGCTGCCTAGCCAAGATGGTACATGTTCTATCTGCCAAAAGAATATTGGTAATATTTGAAATATTGTGTATCTTCCTGGCTTATAAGATCGGAAGTAGCTAAGGTTGACTTAAAGAAAGAGTAACTTTTTACTTATCAGCCATTGCTCTGAAGCTTGGATCACCGTGTCCAGGGCAGCAGATACTTTCGGAGCTCCAACTGGCTCTGAAATATATAGATACATTTATAGAGAGAAAATATTGATATCAATAACAAAAAGAATGGAAAAACATTACTATCAATTATCGTTATATGAGAAAATATCGTTATCAATCATCGATAGATCGTAAAACTAACTAAATAACTAAATTATTAAATACAATTAATAATTGATAATGGATAAAAATCATCAACAATGATTGATAAAAGCAATATAGCAATAAATATAGATACCAATAAGCGATATATAAAACAATCGATATATCGGGAAATTATCGATATTATAGACTCTCAAATTAGATAGACTCTCGAGTTAATGGAAGTTATTTACGAACTCAAAAATGAAATTAATTACCAGGCTCTCTCTATGAGGAAGAGCGTATTGCCGTCTACACAATTAGTTTATATTTTAAGAAATATATATTTCTTATATATCATTCTCTATTGGTGCTTTGTGGCTTAAATGACCCAAATGCAATCCACAGACTCCAAAAAAAGGCAGCTGTGTAAATATTTGAGAAGCTGTGGAAGTAGTTTTGAATAGAGCCAACTCTACTTAGGGCTATGAACCATTCCATCAGTAATATTTCAAAAGCAGCGACGTTAGAATGTTTCGAGTGAGTGCGGCTCTATTTTTGTATACCCTGTGTTTTGGTTGGGGGAATGCTGCACTACAGAACGGAGTTGAAAGCCTGCTCGACATAGAGACACTCTATATGCGGCACTTTGAATCATATGTGGAGAGCGTGCAACAGACTAATGATAAGATTAAGAGGTATCTATTCCACTTAGAAACTGCCTAAATAATGCTAATTACTCATATATAATGCTTAGATTTTTAGACTACGTGGATGTGGTGCACGCTGACTTGGAAGATCCTGAGGAATACTTTGGAAATCCTCTAAATGCCTTCACCGCCCTGAATCGCCTGGTCAACAATTGGAAGCGTGAGGTATTGGACGTGGTATTGGCCAACAAAGATTATGAGGATTACAATAGAAAGTTACACAAGGAGTTAATTAATCACCACTTAGAGGAGCCCACGAATCAGGATCTACTTGATGCCACTGGTGAACTGATGGAACTGCAGCAATCCAACGATCTACCAACCGCTGCCTTTGCCAACGATATTCTCTACACAGACGAAGCTAAAAATGAAAATGTTACATTCAGCGCCAGTGATTGCTACGTCATCGGACGCTATCTCTATCAGCTCCAGCACTATGACTATGCCAGCGAGTGGCTGCTCCAGGCGCGCTCCCATGCCTCCCGCCAGGCTGACTCCTTTCCAAATGTTAAGCAACTACAAATACTGGAATACTTGGCGCCGGCTCTCCAAGAGCTGGGCAGCTATAAGCTGGCCAACAGGCTGAACAATGAGATCCTTAGGGCTGTGCCTGCCCATGAGGCAGCTCTGAAGAATAAACCCATTTTAGAGGGCACACTGGTACTGCAACGTAGCGATCTACGAAGCCTCAAGGACGAGCTATAAATATAGTATTAAATATATAATTAAAAATTAAATATAATTACTGAAAAATAGCTGAGGATAATTCTGTATTCCCTAAAAAAGTGGCTATTGCAATTATGAATTAAAAATTTGAATATTACTGAACTGAAGAAAAGAAAGAGTTGTTTGAGTTGGAAAAATGTCAATTTTAATTATAATTTAATTACAATAGTTATGAAAAATAATCCTTTTATTTTATTAAGTTTATAGATAGAATATGGAAACTAAAACCTTGGCCTCACGGACTTCCCAAACTGCTGCCCAAGCCAAGCTCAGAGATCGAACCTTTTCCAGAATTTCGAAGACTTTTCATCTCTGAAATTTCATATAAATTCTAATACTACTTTAAACCTATTTCTAGCATTCCAAAGTTCACTATTATTCCAGAAAAATACCAAAAGTAGAGCCAACTGTTTAAATATTTGCCAAGCTGCTGCTTGAGTCTCTTAATAACTCTTTTATTCGCTGCTTTTTTTTTTAAGAGAGCTTCATTGTGAGTTAAGTTCGGCTTTCAGTGAAGGGAATGAAAGAGCACAGTGCAGATTAGCTGCAGCTCCTCGTGTCCTTCAAATATTTTCAACTGGGAATGAGTGCCATGCCCGGTATGCTGTCGACAAATACTTGTAATAGCTGAAGGACATGGCAGGACTAAGCGCAGAGCTGTTCAGCTTTTGCCATGGTTATCGTAGAGAGTTGAGCTCTGTCTAACAGAAAAAACAAGTTAAAATGCACCAGTCGTTACGTATACGACTGGGGTATACTCTGCACTCAGATGTAGTCTTAAAAAGATTTAAATTTAGAAACAATTTTATTGAAAAAGATATTCTAGGATACTCTAAGACGCTTCTCTATCCTGTGGTAATAAGTTGGCTTAATAAATTCAGTTTTTATTATATGATCGAACTACTGGGAAAGTCGAAAATCAAACCAATATCCTTGAACTGAATAGATTATTAGTCTCTTATTTATTTGCTTTAGCTGCATAGTTGGGTCTTACTCTTATTAGCCATAGAATGGCGAATATTTAGCCATCGAATTTCTTTGGAGCTCTACAAGCCTTATACAAATTTGGTATACCCCTTTTAGCTATAAAATATGGTGAATATTTAGCCACAGAATTTCTATAGATATTTACAAAATGATTCTTGACAACTATTAACTGAATAGAGAAGGTAAAGGTAAGCCTTTGTTTTGTTGGCTCAGAAGAAGAGAACTCTCTGCAGATTATTGAAAGACCCTTCTCATAAGTGGAAGTGGACAAATAGTCATAGTTTCAGTTTAGCTACAGCAGCCAAGCCGGTTGGTCAGTCGTCTCTTACATAAGACATTTCTTGGCTTGAATAATTAGTCATTGTTATTGTTGTGTCTAACAAAAGAACGACGTGAGCCAAATCAGCAGCCATTGACCCGGTCAAAACTGTAGAGAAAAAAACCTTAGACAACAATAAAAAGAATACAGAAATTATGCAAATGCCAACAGCAGTCAACATGTTGTGGCTACTTTGGTTTGCTTTGATGTGGCCAGTGGCAGTGAATGGGAACAGGGAAGAGTATCTGCAGGAACTGCTCTCCACAGAGACTACACTGATCAATAGCCTGCGAGATTATATAGATGCCTTGGATCAGCAGCTGGAGCTGATCAAAGAGGAGACTGCAGCTATAGATAAGATACATCAGCAGGTGGGCGACCAGGTTGAGCAGTATATGGGTAATCCACTTAATGTGCTGACCATACTGAAGCGTTTCCAGAGCGTTTGGCCAATGCTGGAGCAGCAGGCAAATGCTACGCATAAATTAGCTGAAAATCTGCCGGATTATGAGCTGGAATTGCAGCTGCCCAGCGAGGAGGACTACGAGGAAGCCTTACTCAACTTGCTGCGCCTACAATCTGTCTATGATCTGGAGCCTGCTACTCTCTCGCTGGGCATGGTCAATGGACTCAAGCTGGGGTAATACATAAATAAAGTAAAATAAAGTAAATTTAATTAAAAATTTTGTGCATATCTTATAGTTCAGCCATGTCGTGGAGCGACTGCCTCGATATGGCCGTTAAATCCAATCGAAATGGAGACTACGCGGTGGCCAAGTATTGGCTGGAAACAGCCCTGGGAAAACTGCCAGCTGGCAATAATAATGCCACAATCTCGGCCAGCGAGCAGGAGCAGGGAAAAGTTAAAATACTGGAGGCGTCTCTGACTATGGATTACCGCGCAGGTGCGTCGCATTGAAATGTGTAAAAAGTTTTCCTATTTAATAAGAATCTCCACAAACAACAGGTGAATTTCTGAGTGCGCTAACGACGGCCAAAGAGTTGCTCCAGCTTCGTCCTGCCAACCAAAAAATGCAGAAAGCCAAGGCCAAGATTGAAGGAGCTTTAAATGCAACAGCTAAAAAGAAACTTTTGCCCAAGCGAAAACAAAAGGTAAAGTTAAAAGAAACTATGCAATTTGTAAGCTTACAACTTGCAACCACTAAGCATGGCTCTAGAAGGGAATACTCGACTAGGAAATACCCTGCATTCCGAACCAAACGGAATAGAATTCCTTTGGTTCGCTTGAGAATGCCTCACAAAAAAGAAAAATATATTTCTCTGGTTGCTACTGTATATTTGGCATACCCGATTTGAATAGGCTAAAGGGTATAGTAATGTTTAAAGCTCTTTTCATTCATCCCTTAACGCTGATGCGATTTTTATACTTTTAAAGCTGACCAAATCCGTGGAGCAACAACTTGTGGATGAGCTTTGCCGCTCGGCTACCCAACAGCCGACAACTGGAAGCCGCCTCGCCGTCTGCCGTCAGGATAATGTCAATCTTCGTACGCTACGCTTGGAACAGCTTAGTGAGGATCCGCACATTATACTGTATCATAATGTCCTCAGCTCCCGACAGACAGATGAATTAATTAGTTTGCTTGATGATGATGATGAGCAGCAATTTCAGCAGTTGAAAGGAGTTGCTTATGCCCCACTGAAGTTTTCACGGCTGGGGCAAAAGAAGATGCAAGGCAGCATCTCTAAGCAACTGGGTCTAGGCACTGCCAAGACTGTGGAACTCTGGCAAGCACGTCGTCAGAGTCACGAGCACGTGACGATGGAGCCAGAGGAGTTAGAGGAGTTGGAGAAGCCATCAAACACTTCAGGGGGCAGTGTGGCACGTGCGATGCTCAATGTGCGTCATTTTAATGAAATGATTAGTTAATATGTCACTAATTGGCTATTATCGTCTCACTCCTTTAGCTGCAAGAGTCCAAGTTGGGCGGAGCTCTCGTCTTTCCCCAGTTGGAGCTCAGTGTGAATGTCCCAAGGGGTTCCCTCCTCTACTGGCACATTCGCAACACTAATGAACTCCCAGCTACCACGTCGAGGTTGGATTACCGAAGTCGCCAGTTTGTCTGCCCGGTTCTACTCGGCGCCCAGCTGTGTAAGTAGAGCAAATAAATCTGACCCCTATGGATCCTTTACCTGTACCCTTTTTACAGCGGCCTGGACAGAATTCAGATGAATCATAGCAACGGCCCCGGATGGGCGGCCTGATGCGCCTTTTAATCTTTCGTTAATTGCCACAAAGCGAGAATAAAAACATTGAAATGTTGACATTTCATATAAATTTCATTTGCAATTTCCTTTGACATTTAATGCGCATTCGATGGGCGTGGTCGCCTGGATAATTAAAGAGCAAACAAATTTAAATATTTATGCATCACTGCTCGATATAATTAACTTAAATCCGCAGTTTCGGCCGGGCTTACCAGTTGGCCGCTTGGCCCGTTGGCCAGTTGGCCGGTTGGCAGCAGGAAATAAATAGTTAACGCAAATATTAGCCCATAAAATCCATACGAATGTGTCAAGCCAAATATGTTGAACATCATATCAAACTGTAAATCAAATGCGGATTAAAACAAACAATAGCTGTTATAATGAATTTTACTTGCCACTTAATTAACGCTATCAAATTTTTCATATGAATGAAGCCATCAATACTCTCGTCTGATAGCCTCTGCTTTCAGCCAGAGGCGTATGCTGCGGGGGGCCCTAGGAGAGAAAACCCCTCCAAAGTGTGTTGAAGTTTTTAACAGAGAAAAATTTATCATCTGAGAGTAATCTAAATATTATTTGGCTCTGTGAATACTTTCACTTCCAAAATCCCTAAATAGCTCGGTATACAAGAGTATTTTAACCCAAATTTTAGGAAACGTGGATGATTTATAGACCCTTTTATCATATGAGGTATTAATATGAAAATCTTTTGAATTAATTTACAGACTAAAGAAACATCAGTCAAGAAAATTCAGTTTCTGGCCGTGCTTAGAACTAGAACTCCCCCTTCAAAGACAGAACTCCCCTTTCTGTAGACGCCACTGCCTTCTAGCATATATATAGATGATTTTCTCTCAATCTGCTTTAATTTAAAACTTTTCACATGTTTCCTATTATCAATTTATACGCTTTTGTTTATGTTTGTGTCGTAACAACAAGACAGCCCACATAAATATACGAAAAAGTGAACAAAATAAATCGGTTTAGAATTTTCCCAATACATAAATAGATGGAGACTGCATTATTAAATATCAAACAACACGCGGTTAATTAGCCAGAATTAATAAGCCAACTCGCAGGCAGGCAGCGAAAAAGGCAAACCGCGCAGAGAGAACTAGAACTTGGCCGAAACGAGCTTCTATATGATAAGCATCACTAAATCAGCTTTGGCAAAGCCATAAAACATGCTTAATCGCCACGAAACTCGTATGCTCTTCATTAGAAGAAGAAACGTGCGATTATAGTCGGCTGTATTTGAGTGTATTTCTCTTCTATATATCTCGATATCTCCATAGACAAAGCAAACATCAATTGATTATGCAAATACGAGAATAGTATGTAGTTAGCACCCGGTCTAAGCTTATGCCAAAATGTCTGTCATCGGTGTCTGGTTTTATTCGCTGATCTCTCGGGATATTCAGCCGGAGAGTTTCAGTTCGTTGTGAGACGCGTCGAGCCGCAGACGCAAAATCAGCTAATCATAGTTAAAGCAGCTATAAAAACACACAGATTCCATTGACTTATCTGGGAGCTAAGATGCGGAGTCAAGCTACAGCATTGCTGGCCATATTAATGCTGGCCAACTTCAGCTCTTGCTGCCAGGCAACGGATTATTTTTCATCCATCACAGGACTGGAGCAGCTGCTGCACACGGAGCACACCCTAATGAGGGATCTGAGCGCCCAGTTGGATAGCACGAGAACAGCGCTGCAGCACCTGGAAAGGTGGGCTAAAATTTTAAGTGCAACTCATTTAGAATACTAATTTGAATATGAATATGAAACTAACTTTTGTTTTAAAAACAAATTATTAAAATTAACTAATAACTTCTGCTGATGCGGATTAGCTAGAATTTTGCGCTGGTTTCTGTAGTGGAATAATCAACTATTTGCAAAGTTCTTTCTGTTTCACATTTAGCATTTCGCTTTCGTTTTGCATTGTATTTTTGGGTCATAAAAAAAAAGTTTTGTGTTTAGAATCAGAAATAAATTAGAATTAATTATAAATCTAAGCTGGGCTTCTTATAAATATGACGACAAACGACGCAGCAAACTGGTAGCAACCGATTTATGATTTTGAGTTCAAAACCCGTCTAAGCCAAGTCCCCAACTTGATCCACCACCACAGGGAGCTGGCCTCTATTGAGCTGGAACATGCGCTGGCTGGCAGAGATCTGGAGAACTATCTGACCAATCCCATCAATATCTACAGACTGATGAAGCGTCTGCACACAGACTGGGAGCTACTGGAGAGTCGGACACATGAAATGAGCACACAAATTCGTAGGTATTCAAGGCAAATTTTCATCAGGACATGTTATAAAGAGAGAACATATATGCATTTAATATTACAGGTTTCAATATAACACAACACTATGGCCTAAACTTTCCCAGCCAGGAGGATGTTCATGGCGCCGCTTTGGCCTTAGTCCGCCTGCAGAGCACCTATAAATTGGATGTGGCCCAAGTGGCTGCTGGCATACTGAATGGCATCAAATACGGGTAAGACGGGGGGAGAGTAAGGGCCTGGCCCAAATAAGCAATAACCAGTCAGGCTTAAAATACATGAATACTTACTACAAACACACATGATACTCACACTATTCGAACGGAAACAGGAGCGGATTAGAGAGCTCAATTTTTGAAGCTTTTCTTCGCTTAGTTTCAATTAGAAATTTCAGAGGAAGGAGCAGATTTTATATGAAACAATTTTGTTTTAATCCGTTTAAGGAATATCTATGCAAAGCTGAAAGTAATACTTTATTCAGAATTGTCGAAATTATTATAGATTATCCGAGATTTAAGGGCAAGCGATAGACGCAGCATAGCTTATTGTTCTAATCAAGATTCTAGCCATTTTTTTATAGCCTAGTAGAAATTCATATGGGCATACCGGTATTTGCCATAGAAAATGTGTTTTAAAAGACGTTAAAACACAGGTTCTGGCTCTTTGTTTAAGCCAATTTCGGTAAACGGTTCCGCTTTGATTTCCCATTTTAAGCTGGCTTAAAACGCTCCACACAGCCTTCTGTCAAGGCACAGACAGATAGTCGAATATTTCAATCTTAGTCAGGACGTAGACTCATTGTTTTGTAATAATTTCAAGGATTAGCAAGCAATTTATAGGAGGAGAGCCAGGGCCTTAATCCACCCCTGGTGGCTATGTCATATGCTGTAGTTGTCGTGTCGTTTCGTGTCGTTGCTGGAATATAAACCCCAATCGTGTTCATTTCGATTTTTGTGCTGGCTTTATTTTTAGCACGGACATGAGCTGGCAGGATTGCTTTGTATTGGGTCAACAACTCTTTGAAATGGAGGACTACAACAACACCAAAGTGTGGCTGCGCGAGTCCATGGAGCGGCTGAGGCGCCACCAGCCCCATCAGCATAGTGCACCAGGGCCAGCCATACTGAACAGTATGGAAATGGTAGCCAAGAGTTTATTCCAAATGGGTGAGCAGCCAAGCCAAGCCAAGCCAGCTGGCCAAAGTAATCGGGGGAAAGTTCATGCATATTTACCAAGCGATTTTTAGGCGACTTTGACACGGCATACGAGCTAAGCCAGCGAGTTCTCGAGCTCGATCCATCGCGCATACGGAATTGGCAGCTGGGGGACAAGGCCGCCAAACTGTTGCATGCCGAGGATGGGGCATATAAGGAAGAGTCAAGGCATATCGATGATTACAAAGTGAGCAAGCACTCCCAATCGATTCATCTTTGTAGTTTTCTGATTAAATTTAGATTAACACACACACACCCCACCCACAGCTCACCGAGGAGTTCGCCCACTACGAGAAGGTGTGCCGCGGCGAGGTGTGCGCCTCTGCTGCCCAGCAACGCCGGCTGCGCTGTCGCTATGTACGTGGACAGCACGCCTATCGGCTGCTGGCGCCGCTGAAACTAGAGGAGCACAGCCTAGACCCGTTGGTGGTCACCTACCATGACATGTTGAGCCCACAAAAAATCCACGAACTGCGCCAAATGGCTGTGCCGCGTATGCAGCGGTCCACAGTGAACCCACTGCCCGGTGGCCAGCGCCAGAAATCCGCATTTCGCGTCAGCAAAAATGCCTGGCTCGCGTACGATACGCATCCAACAATGGGTACCATGTTGCGTGATCTGAGCGATGCCACAGGCCTGGACATGACCTACTGTGAGCAACTGCAGGTGGCCAATTATGGCGTTGGCGGCCACTACGAGCCCCACTGGGATTTCTTTCGTGATTCGCGGCACTACCCGGCCGAAGAGGGCAACCGCATTGCCACCGCCATATTTTATGTGAGTTGACAGAAAATCTAATCCGCACACACATCATTCATGCCACATGTATCGTTCCATTGCTCGCTGCAGCTATCCGATGTGGAGCAGGGTGGCGCCACAGCCTTCCCCTTTCTCAATTTCGCCGTACGTCCGCAGCTAGGCAACATTTTGTTTTGGTACAATTTGCATCGCTCCCTCGACATGGATTATCGTACCAAGCACGCGGGCTGTCCCGTCCTCAAAGGCAGCAAGTGGAGTGAGTATTTCTCCCTTTTCTGAATAATGCTTCTCATATTACACTGAATACATAATTATTCACTCAGCATTGAAGAGCATTTTAGCCCCAGGTTATATTTAATCATAATGCTGAAAGTTTCCTATTGCATATTTTGCGGTGCATATTCGATAGAGTCTCAAGTTTATTCAATTTTCTTGAACAACTCTTGCGGAAAAAACTTTGACATATATAAAAAAAAAGTAATTTTAATACACAAAGAATTCCCATAAGATTCTCCATCCACAAGATTCTTTCTGATAAGATTCTGTTCTACAAGTTAAAACTGTTGCCAATTTTGCAGAAGACCTTTTGACCTTTATTTATGCTTTAATTTGACTAATATTATACACTTGAAAAGTTTATTATAACGTATATAGAAGAGTATAGCTCCCAGAGAAACAATAAGTTCTAAAGTTCCTTGAATACCAATCGATAGAATTGCCCCTTGTGATCATGATGCAACAGATCCTGGCAAAATCGGCCATACTTTCATTGTCATACTAAATATAATTATAATTTGAATCTGAATTTAAATTCAATGGCCAAAAATTACTGTAACCACCAGGCGAACGCTATTTGCAGCAAGAGGAAAAGTTTTGGCTTTTTTTGTTGCCTACTTTTAGGATGAGTCAAAAAAGCGTCAGCTTGCGGCTAGTTTCTGTTCGCCTGCTACTCTTGGCTGGCCAATCTCTATTTGCAGCTGTCCCAGTGGCAGAATTACCAAGCGACCAAACTTGTACTGCAAGCTCATTAATGTTATTTAACAGTGCAAATGTTAAGTGACAATGTTAGTTAACAGTGACACTGCAGGACACAAATTTATCCGAAGGATGTGTGCGTAAAGTATCTCCCAGATATAAAATTATCTTTGAGACATAAAAGTATCTTTGAGATACAAAATGCATCTTTGCGAGTCAAAAGTATCTTTGAGATAAAAAAAAAATAAAATACGTTTGATTTTCAGTAGTAAAATTCTTTCATTGATATTTAATTCCTTTGCTAACCTTAGTTATTTCTTAGGAACCTTATATATAGCCACATTTCTTAAAGGGAATTTTATAATTTTGAATAAATATTTCTTCTATATAATTAAATATTTTGCTCTTTTTCAGTTGGCAATGTTTGGATACACGAGGCAACACAGACCTTTGCGCGGCCCTGTGATGTTTATCGAGATAATGAAGTTTCGTTGGACTATGAGATTATTAAATAAATTTGTTTATAATTAATTTAGGTAACTCTGCCGAAAGCTTTTGTTTATTTTTTATATGTTACACAAAATGTTTATGGGGTTAACTGGAATTAAAAGCTCAGCTTTGAGTGCTTTCTGTGCTGTCAAAATCCACTCAAAACAAAGCTCAAAGATGCGAACGAGCCGAGACGAGACGAAATGAGATTTGCCGGCAATTAGCATAAACAAGTTCACGGGCAAAGTTTTAGCGGCTCATTTGCATGTCGACAAGGAGAGAGGAGAGGGGAGTGGAGTGGAGAAACAAGTCTCTTAAGACTAGAGAAGACTATGAACTAGAGAGTAAGTGAAAGTAATTAGCAAAAGGCAGATTATTACAGTAGCTGCGACTAGACAGAGGTCGCCTGGGTGAGCTACACAGATTGCTGGAGCTATTAAGTAAACTAGAGTAGCTGGAATAGCTTCTTCTTTATGGAAATTTATGGCTGAAGTATTCCACACTTGCAGGTTTATTGACCTGATTGTTGGGCATAGCTATAGCTCCATTCAGGCCTGACTGACACCCTGGGGCAAGTTCTTTGACCACAGCTAGAAATGACTTGACTTGGCTTGATCGACACCCGCCGTTAAAGCTCTCCACTCAGCACCACCAACGCCTCGAGCTTTTTGCGAGACTGACGATCTGCTGCTCTGGCAGCATCTTCAAGCCGAACAGTTCCACACGAAACTCCGCAAAGACCGCACGAGTTCTAAGACTTAATTAAGTGTGAAGAAGACATTTGAATTTGGATTGTTTTCTTTTATTCTTCTATCAGGATGAAAGTTCCTGCTGCAATTTGTTTATTATTTTTGTTGCATTTGTCAATTTCCAGTGCGGAATATTTCAGTTCCACCAGCAGCCTGGAACAACTGCTGCGAACCGAAATAGTTTTGCTGGATGAACTGCAGACTTATGTGAATGCCATAAAAGAACATGCCGATATATTACAGAGGTAAGAAATGCCTTTTTTTGGTGGAATTTAAAAGAGTTAAAAAACTGAAAGTCTTGGCTCAAAAGCAAAGTTCATCGACCAACGCAAAGCTGGTTTTCTTTTGCCAATCTAATTTGATATTTTTCGACTAATTTAAATGAGATCAATGGGAACTTTTGGCTCGCATAACGAGATTTTTGCTGACTGTTTATCATGAGTAACTTTCAAGTTTACAAGTTTAAGTTAACATTAAATTTACTTGCTACTCAAACAGTTGCTTGGCCTTATGAATATTTAAAAATTAATAACTAAATACGCCCACACTTCATCTACCATCCACCATATCGCATATGGACAGCCTCCGCAATTCGGTTTGATCGTCGAAAGAGACTGTTGATTAGCTCTGTCTGGGCATAAAGAAGGCCTGTTTTTTTCTGTTTTTTTTTCTGTTGTATACCGAAAGTAGCTTTGTTGGCTGAACTTGGCTGTCTTTAAACAATTTTATTTCTTTTAATTACAATTCATTTTCGCATTCCCACTTAACCGGTTTACATTAAGATGTTTGGAGAGCTGTCTCGCCTAAGGGTAAGAGTACAGTGTGAAAAGTACACACACACACACACACAATTACACACAGGCAATATGTGTGTGTATGTGCATAAAGTCTTTTGCTTTTTTATATCTCCTTGAATGGGTTTCCTTCTGTTAGCCTTAAGCCTTTTATCCTTGGAGAGGGTATGATAAGTTTGTCACGAAGCAGGCATCTCAGACACTATGAAGTATATATTTTATTGATCTGGACAATGAGACGAGTCTATATGGCTATGGCCGTCTGTCTGTCTGTCCGTCTGTCCTTTTGTCTACTGCAGTAATCCAACTAAAAGTTGTAGTATGAAGAGCTTTTGTGTTAGCTATAAAAGTGTGTTTTCTCGGACAAAGCTAGACATTATATAGATTGAACTGCTATATTATATAGCTGCCATAGGAATAATCGTTTAAAATAAAGCAAATTTAACAACAATTTTCCAGTGCTTATTCCACTGTGCAAGGGTATGCAGTCTTCGGCATGGCGAAGTTAAACTTCCCTACTGAATTTATGATCTGTTAATTTCTGTTGCATTATCCACGCTTACTTAGTTTTTTTAGCGGCATTTTTTGATCTTGAAATTTGATTATCTTTTCGGATCGGTTCAGCTACTTTTTATAGATAAAAATTGCTGAATATTTGGGCTATTGTTCAGTCATAAGTGTCAACGACTTGAATTTGTATTGAATTCAGAACGCAATCGCCACATTTCACTTTAATAACTTTGTTTTTTGGCCGGCAATTCGAGAAACCGGCTTGGCCAAAACTCATTAGAGGCACCGTTAAGAAATTATTGAGTACATATAAATATAATACAAGTCTCCGACTGGCAGCAGTATTATAAAATATATATATACATATGATTTATAAATAAATTTGGTTTTAAGTGGAACAAGTTTGGCTCTGTTTACATCATTTATTTGGTGGCCAAAACAAAAAGTTTCAGTTTTGTGGAATTGCTAGAGAAATGCAGTGAAAAGAAGGCGCTGATTATTTATGGCCAAGAAGATATTAGAATAAACAAGTGCTACCACTTAATGGATGGGTCGATAAAATCGAATACAATCAAGTTGGTTGGTTGGTAAAGATGCCGTTTAAAATTATGGTGCCATTTTAATGTTCGATAAACGACAAAAGCGTAAAAATAAATTAATTATTTTCTTTTAACACTGCAAAACGTATTACTATCTATTTATTATAATACCCTTGCATTGGGTATATAGGAAATGCTAGGCATTTCCTTGTCTACCTCAACTGCTCCATAAAACATTCAAAGCTCTGCTGACCCAATGATCCAGCAGAGTCTGACCTCCGCTGAGAGTTCAGAGTGCTAAGTGAGCATTTATGTTAATCACTTTAAAAAGAGTATTTATTTTTCGTTGTGCGTCTTTTTACGATGTGTTTCTGGTTTTATTTAATGTTGTTTAGACCTTTGATTAATTTAACTATGACACAGTAACAAATTGTTTATAAATTTGTTGCCACGTAGAATCGCAACACTTCCATCCATCCATCTCTATCCGTCTCTATCGCCCGGAATATATGCAAATTAACGATTATGCAAATAGAATGAGATATATAAAAAAATATGAAACAATTTAAAGTCTGATTAATGTTGTTCCACAAAGCCGTAATGGAATTTACTTTGAACCTCGCTTGTTGCAGTGAAATTGATGCCATTAAATCGGAGCATCTGAGCGCCGCGAATAGCCTAGAAGGTTACCTCAACAATCCGGTGAATGCGTTTAGGCTGATAAAGCGACTGCACAGCGACTGGGAGACGTTCGAGGAGAGCGTGGAGAAGGAAGCGAGCCGCACAAGTTGGTATCATCACTTGGGGGCATCACTCATATGTCCCGGCAAGATGTTATCGTTATCTGACTAACACACTTTGTCTTTGCCGGGCGGTTATAATACAATAGACTACCTCGAGGCTATGGCCAGCCACAGAGAGAACTTGAGCTACCCGACACAGGAGGACTTTGTGGGGACGACGCTGGCGTTGACGCGACTGCAGCAGACCTATCAACTGGATGTGGGTGAGCTGGCTAGTGGCATGCTGCATGGCGTCAAATACGGGTGAGTGACGACGGGGCCCTGTTTGCCCTGGTTGCAAGTGGCAATCACAAATCATCACACCAGACAGCTCGTTGCAGCACGCCCATGTCCTGGCAGGATTGTTTTGTGCTGGGCCAGCACTTATATGCCTTACGCGACTATAACAATACAGTGCCCTGGTTGCAGCAATCGATGCAGCTGCTGGTGGACCAGAGCTATGGTGAGGAGGCCGCCTCTTTGGATTTCATGGAAGCTGTTGTGGGCTATCATCAGGCCATGGGCGATCATCAGAATGCGCTCAATCTGATCAATCATGTACTGACAGTTGAGCCGGAGGATCGCCTACACTTGCTCGAGACACGCACCCAGCTCGAACAGCTCATTTCGGATGGCATTAAGCAAGGGCTGATGCACGAGATGGTCCGTAGTCCAAGTGACTATCATCTCAGCCGAGAATTTCGACTCTATGAGCAGGTATGCCGTGGTGAGCTACCACCAGCGCCTGCCACACAACGTGACCTACGCTGTCGCCTGAACAGCGGCATCGGCGGCAGGGCCACATATCAGCCCTACAAAGTGGAGGAACTGCATCTGGATCCATATGTTGTGCAAGTTCATGACGTTGTCAGCGCAGCAGCTACTGCAGAGCTGCGGCAAAGGGCTCGACCAGAACTACAGCGCTCCCAGGTTTATACCAATGGCGGCAGTGATCACACCTCGGCCAGGTTTCGCACCAGCAAAGGCGCCAGTTTTCACTATGAGGAGCATCCCACCATGCTAAGATTAAGGCAACACTTGAGCGACTTAACCGGGCTGGATATGAACTCTGCGGAACTGCTGCAAATAGCCAATTATGGCATTGGGGGACACTATGAACCGCACATGGACAGTTTCCCTGAGTACCACGACTATAGTGGAGATACTCTGGATACCAATCGCATGGCCACAGGCATCTACTATGTGAGTGCTTCATGGAATCTGTGTAGTATTTACCTAACATTTCATCTTTCTTTGCAGTTAAGCGATGTGGAAGCGGGTGGCGGCACAGCCTTTCCCTTTCTGCCATTGCTGGTGACACCGGAGCGAGGCAGTCTGCTCTTTTGGTATAATCTTCATCGCTCCGGCGCGCCGGATTATCGCACCAAGCATGCCGGGTGTCCCGTGCTGCAGGGCAGCAAATGGAGTAAGTTCACATCAACATAGAAAATCTCTTATATTCTAATAGAAAAATTTACATATTTAACCCAGTCGGAAACGTGTGGATACGCCTGATAAATCAGCATAAAGTGAGACCCTGCGAGCTCCAAAGTAAACACGAGATCTCATTGCCCTTTAAGGACTACAATTGAAAAGTATTATAAAAAAATGTAAATTTATTGTGCCGCCATTTGTGATAAATATTATTGAGAAACTTTAAGTGATTTGATTAAAGTAATTCCATTATTTAAATAGCTATTCTAGAAACTTAATGCTGCACTGCACCAATCCAGTCCAATTCATTCAAATTGATCCAGTGAGCAGGGCCGTTTGAACTCCTGATAACCGGAGTGAATCCAAATGTTTCCAACTAAAAAAAAGAATCATTTCAAAGTATTTAAAAGAAAAAGGGGGAGAGTGGCACCTACTGCGCTTGGAGCCCTCAATCACGGGACAGCCAGCATGTTGAGTACGAGGATCCTCTGTTAAGGATCTTAGTTGATTATGCCACATCACGAGAGCCCCTTTAATGGGCTTCAGAATTACATTCAGCTGTGGAAAGACCGTATAGCCGCCTTGTACGACATCCGAAAGCTGAAAGGATTTGTTTGTTGAAACATCGATAACAATTGACAATCGATAAATCTCACGTAGAACATGCTGGTGGCAATGCGATTGCCTTTATCCTTATACTGCTGCGGCACCCGGCTAAAGTAATCCAAATGGGGCACATATTGCCCCCCAATGCCATAGTTGGCCACCTGCATAATCTCGGCATTGGACATATTTAATCCAGAGATGGCCCCAACCAACTGACTGACGGTGTTCATAATGGGGCTGCTGTAGTTGAGCCAAACCTGTTGACTAACGCGCTTGTCAGTCACTTGGCTGCCACCCACAGTGGAGCGGAGCATTTGCAATTCGTCAGCCTTCTCGAAGATGGAATCGATCTGGGCGTCGTTGAGCACATCATGATAGATGTTTATGTCCGGATTGAGATGCATTGGCTCCACTTTCAGTGGCGCCAGCTTGAACAACGCATCGCGCTGGCTGTCCAGATAGCAGCTCAGTGAACCACTGCTAGGCTCTATCTCTGGCAGATGTTTACCCTGACACAGTTGGGTATATCTGTCAAACCAGGGCTCTTTGGACACTGTTTTGGGGCACTTGGGTTCTGTTTGTTGCAAGAAGGTTAATGTATGTTGAGCAGAGTGATCTGGGTCCCAGGCGAGCAGATCGTTCAGCATTTCTAGCGCCAAACCCTTTTCACCCAGCTCTATGTATGTTAATGCCAGGTATTCGTATACCTCGAGGATGAATGGTAACGCATCTTCCATTTCCATTTCATTGAGCATATTCGCCGCCTGCACTAGCCATTCCAGAGCACTGTTGTACTCACCCAGATCATGGAGCTGTACTCCAATCTCGAAGCAATCTTGCCAAAGTAAGACGACATCTGTATTGAACCCATTGATGTTTCCCTCGGCCAAGTCAGCAGCAGTCAAATTGTATATGCTCTGCAGACTGACTATGCCCCTGACTGTGCCCTGCAGATCCCGTAGGTTTGGCAGGCCCAGTTCCTTGGTTACTGCCTCTAAATACAATTTATAGTCTGTGGATGGGATGGAATGGGAATTAGAGCTGGGGATGAAAGAAAAGCTGAAGGCTACACACTGTCTTTTGGTGGATTCTTTTCCAGTTGCACGTGAAGAGTCTCCCAGTCTTCGACTAAGCGCTTAGTCAGCCTGAAGGATTGCAGCGGCTCATCCCAATAATCTACGCCCTGCTCCTTGCCTATGGCATGTTCACGCTTTACATTTGCCACAAAGCTGCCAACAAGATTATTTATTTAATAATTATATTGTTGAATTCCGAGGGAAAGTACCACCTACTTGCGATACAATTGAAGCTGTTGCTGCTGCTCCGTGAAATATAGACGCGTGGCAGCCACCAGTTCCTTCTCCACTTGCTCCAATCTCTGCATGGTGTCAATGGATGAATAGAACTCACCCTTGACAAGGATACTGGCGAGACTGAGGAATGCCAGGCATGAAAAACTGTTAATGCTTTGAGCCAACATTATGCAACGTAGCCAACGCACGACCGGGCCAAAGACCTTTAGGCTAATGATCAGAATTCAGTTGACGTTCATTGTAGAACTAACTAAACTCTTTGTTTACCCTTCTAATGGCCCCAAAAGACCCATATAAAAAACCCATTTTGTTCTGTCACGTATCCAGAATAAAAAGAAAACTTCAAAACAGCCACACAGGTGTGTCAACAAAAAGGCGGCACTCTCCTCCCCTCCCCCCTCTCTTGCTACTGCTACTAATGTTACTTTCTCTGTTTATGCAGCATAAACTGCATTTTTCCGTCTGAAAGCGTATAACCAATAGCCTGGTATTAGCCCTTAATGTATGTCGAAGCCACACATAAATCAAATGCAACTCTCATAGAGACCCAGGGCATCCATGCAAACGACTGCTCTGCTTTCTGCTCAGCAGTGTAAATTGAATTTACTGCGAACGCCGCAAAGTATGCAATAAGTCCGTGCTTCTTATACCCTGTACTTAATATGTTGAAAAGAAGTCTGTACTAATAAATTCACTAGGCCGAAGAAAGGGTATTTAATACAATTATTTAATTAAGTTCGCTTATTAGTCGGTCTGTCTATCAGACCTGCTTTAGTCTCCACACTAGCTAAATACTTCCTGAAAACTTGTATATATATATCTGCTATAGTATATACCCATTAAAAACTGAATAAAATGAGTAA
The DNA here is from genome assembly GCA_018150835.1 of Drosophila repletoides. Lineage (NCBI taxonomy): Eukaryota > Metazoa > Arthropoda > Insecta > Diptera > Drosophilidae > Drosophila > Drosophila repletoides. The sequence continues at coordinate 8,185,267 of JAECWQ010000100.1, forward strand.
TAGAATTTTCGCTTTAGAATAAATACTTTAGCAAAACGTATACCCTTTTTTTTAGAGTAAAGCTAAATGAGTGTTTATTTAAATTTTAATTTGATCCTAAAAGTATGCCACACTTTTTTCATAAGATTCAAAGTTAATTAAAATGCAGTTCTTTTTTTTCGAAAGTCATATTTATTTCGCATTATATTTTATATAGAATATAGAGATACTAACCTTATTAATTTTATTTTAAATAGAATATTTCTAGTATATTTCTTGTATATTTCACCTGCAAAAAAACTTAATTAAAATCACAATTCATAACTTTTAACTTGAAATTTAAGCCCCTCTTTATCAATGCTTGAAATATTAAAAAAAATTGACTAATAATGAAACAGACTGAAACAGCAACGCAGCTTTTTGTGGGGCATGCAACTTGCGGCAAATGTACATGAAAAAGGACTCATATTTCGCTCATCAAGCAAAGGCTTAATTTAATTCCATGAGGAAGACTTTTACTCATATTTCTCTCTGAATAAAAAAGTTTCAGCACTGTTTGGGTTTATATATTAAACAGAATTTCACAGAAAAAGGCAAGGCTTACTTTTTGGGAGCAGAATAAAATCCTTTAATGGCTTAAAGACTCCCACAGAAGGCTTTACTTTTTTCAGTAGAATTCAAAGCCTTAAAATTGATGTAAGAGAGAAAAGAAATAATATAGGGTATCAGCTAGTCGAGCAGAGTCGTGTTTAGCAAGCCTCAACAGATTTATGCACGCACACGCCAATCAACACGAACAAATTGTGAGCACTTACCACAGCTTAGCAATCCGAGTGTGAAGTTTGCTGGAAAAATAATAAATAAATTGTTATATGACCATTAAAAGTGCAATTATTTTATTTACACTCGTGTCGCGTAGATTGTTCGTTTTAATTGAGATTTCTTTTTCTAGATTTTAAGCTAGCAATATACAAAGTTTGATATAAATTCAATAATAGCATGCCTAGAATATATAACTAATGCCAAAAACAAATTGGAGAGAGATAAACGTATTGTGCCAGCTGCAGCCGGGGCTCAATTATTTTGTTGGGTTCTGTATTTACAATAGGAATAGAATTCGATTTCCGGCTGAGAGAGTCCTTATTTATATATATAGAGATAGTTTATGTATGTAGGGAGTAAGCACATAGGGCAGCTGGCAGTTCCTTAACATCTTCCAGCCTCAGCATTGCACTAGATGGCAAAATCACCGTGATCCGCAGTCAGAGCACAGGGTCTTCTCTGCTCCTGACCCCGCTCGTGTATCCATTTATTGGATACTGTTGGAATATTTGAGTGGTTAGCTGGGTAATTTTTTAATTAATTTCATTTGGACCTACCCCATTTGCTGCCCGTCAGCACTGGACATGCTGCATGACGCGTTCTCACATCTCCTTCGCCTGAACGATGCAGATTCATCCAAAAGGCTGCCGTGCCCTTAATTTATGAAACAATTTAATTAGTTTTGCATTAAAATATTTGCTACTGCTGTCCACACAAACCTTTTTGGGCCACAGAGCGGCATGTATCGAGGTGAAAACAGTGGCTCCTCCCTGCTCGACATCGCTCATCTGCAGGAAATATGCATAAATATAATAAAAATCCATTTAATAATTATATATTCTCGTTCAACTCACATAGAATAGAATAGTGGCAATACGATTGCCCAGATTGAGACCCTCGAAGGCGCGTTTTTCCTCCCGCTATAAAAAAGAAAAGAAGAAAAATGGAAGGCGTGTCCAATGCTTTTAGGCTTTTAAGATTAGGACTTACCCGTGCAAAATCAAAGTGCGGTTCGTAGTGGCCGCCAATGCCGTAGTTAACCACTTGCAGCTCCTCGGCGGAATCCATGTCGAGGCCCGTCATATCGGCGGTGCGCTGCACTACTGTTCCAATGACACTATGCTCCGGGGTTTTAAGCCAAGCGGATTTGCTGATGCGATAGTTGGCCGTTTCCAGGGCGCCCGTTATGGAATTCTGCACAGTGGCACGGCGGAAGCGAGGACGTGCCATGCGTTTGAGTACCTCAATTTCGCTATCGTACATGGCGTCGTGATAGATGACAATGTATGGATCCATAAAGGCCTCCTCCAGCTTAAGTGGTGCCAGGCGTAAAAAGGGCACATTATTGTTGACATAGCGACAGCGCAACGGACGCAGTTCAGCGGCAGAAGGCTTCAGTTCGCCACGGCAGAGCATCTCGTAGGCCTTGCGTTCGGTCATATCAAAGACGCCGGGATCGCTCTTGGCCACAGGCTATTAATAAATGGGTAAGTTATATATAGAAAGCGAGCAGGACTTTCCTGAATGACCTACCAGATCGGAAACGGGAATTTCATTGCTACCATCGTCGCCCTTCATTTTGCTCAGCTCCTTGAGATGTGCAATTTCCTTCTCGTAGAACTTCTTGTTTCCATTGGCACGCTCGTGGTCGGGCAGCAACTGCAGCAGCTCATTCGTCATGGTCAATGCGCTCTCCACGTTGCCTGCCAATCCAATTTTTAGTTGGGGTAAAGGTAGGAAAAAAAAAGACTGAATTAATTGCTGCTGCCTGAAAGCATGCTACACTTTTTTTCTCTCTTTACTGCTATGTCACGCACTCCCCCCTTTCCATCGACAAAGACTACACCTTCCACTACTCAGAAGCTTTTTAAGTAGTTATCCAATCAATATAGCGAAGCTTCGTTTATTAAGCCTAATTGCTTCCTGGGAAAAGAAGTCATTTTCTTGATCCTGCGAGTCTTTTCTATGCTGCGCAGCAAAGTATGCAATTTCAATTCCTGGAAAATTGCTTTGAGAGAAAATGTAGACTTAGCGCTGTGTCCCCACGGATTCTAAGCAAAATTGTTAAATGCATAATAAATTATTCATTCCTTTGATGTCCATCCCAAAGACTGAAAAACAACATCTGCGGAGGATGCACACAAAAAGCCATAGAAAACAGGAGAAAACAAGTTTTATTTGCAGCAACAGAAGCCACAAAGACAAAACTTTCTCTCCTGTTTTGATGCTTTTACCAGAACTTTTCCAATGGACATTGAAAATAAATATATATATATATATATTTTCGCATTTATTTTATCAAGGATTTCTCCTCTTTCTAGTCTCTCTCAATGGCAGGTCCTGCGTCTCGGTTTTGCTTTAATTTGTTTGCCAGACACTTTAAGCGGACACTTAATATTATTGAATATTTTCTTGATTTTTTTCTGTTCTTTCTTTTTTTTTTTGGTGACTTTCAACTGAACTTTCTCGAACCGATGGGAAATTTAAATTTGCATTTTTCCTGGCAATGCCGACGGCAGCACAGTTGACATATGTATGTAAGAGTGTGTGTCCTCACCTCGGCAAGGCAACGGTTTTTGTGTCAAAATGTCTGTTAGCCCTGTGCCCCTAGAGGCGGGGGCGACACACACATCCTTTTCGTTTTTTTTTCTTTTTGTTCTTCCTTTATTTCCACAGTATGACGGCAGTTCCGCTTGCCAGGGCCCGCCCATAAATTCTGTAGAGTTCTTGTTTTACGCCGCGTAAAACAATGCAAAAACACGTAGAAGTGCTCCAACTGGGAGTGTGCGACTAGCAAATGCCCTGTACAACCCTCGACTGGATACAGGAATCTCCTCCAAAACCAAGAAAGAAAGATTGCAAATTTGCATATGCTGAGTATACCCGTTTTTAGCGATTATCAAATGGATAAAGGGTATAAAAACGAAAGAAAGGTCACGTAGCTTTAGCGACAGATATAGATACAGATACAGACGCAGCTACTGATATAGATACCGATATAGATACAGATACGGCTACATGTGTTGTGCAGCTCTCAATAGAGTAAGGCGAGGATTAGAGGTCATAGAGGTATCCATAACCTTAGGCAACTGTCGGGGTAATAAGGCATTAATAAACCGCTCTTGGAATTGTACAAATAGTACGTGCAGCTGCTGACATAGCTACGTGATTCCTAGAGCAAGCCGGAGAGGCAGGCGGAGCGGCACTAAGCCAGTCCCAGTCACAATATTGTCATTGTTGGAGACGAGCAACAATTTTTCGCACTTAACGAGTGTTGTTGCTTAATCTCCAGAGAAGTGCAACTCAGCTCAGCTCACCTGTCAAGGGGGGCCCAGGGAGCCAAGGAGCTCTGTAAAGTGCAATTTCCTGCAGTCAAATGGGCAGTGACAAGAACATAAAGGGGCCTCGAAAGGGCAGGGAATACCAGTGAGCACCCACACAAATGGCCTGTAGCCTGGAGGCGGACACCACAATCAGCTGTGGCACGTAGCCTGTGTACTTACCCTGCTTGTAGGTGGAGAATGCCAGGTATTCCAGTACATCGGCACGCGTAAAGCTTTGCGTCTGATTGTGCGGTTCCTCGAGCATCCGAGCCATAGCCTCATTCATCCACAACACTGTATGATAGTAGTCCCGATTAACGTACGACTGACGTCCCAGCTCGAAGCAGTCATCCGAGGACATTTCCGTGCTGTAAGCCCATACTGATTAGTATTCACGCCAGCTTCGACAGCTAGGCTTCTAGCCGAGCAAAAACTGCATCTGATTCACTTACCTATACTGGATGCCATTGAGCTTGCCTCGTGCCACACTGGAGGTGTCCAATTGGTAGGTATCCTGCAGACGCAACAACGCCACAGCCGCCCCATTGAGGTCCTCGTCGGAGGGAAATTTCAACACGTTGCGATATTGTGTCAGATTTTGTAGAAAATCTAGAAAATGTACACAAACAATTCAAATTGGATTAACCTATGCATTTAGGGTATGTTGGCTGTCTCTCACCTGTGCCCACATCGTGCTCCATCAGATTCTCCACTTGCCTCCAGTCGGTGGTCAACCGTTTGGTCAACAGATACGCATTGATGGGATTCGAGACGTAGGCGGTTATATCACCAGAAGCGTCCGCATGTTCTCTTTGGTATTCGTCCATTTTCCTAAAGTTTAAGTTAAAAGTTCGAAAACAATTTACTAAGTAATTTGGTTATGGCCAGCAGAAGTTGCTAAGTAGATTTCAAGCAGATTCGTGTGTGGTTTTTGGCCAAAACTTTGTATAGATTAAAGTTTTGCTTAGAAGCAACTTAATGCAATTGTTTATTGGTAGAACTTATACTAAATTAAAGGCTTAAATTTGGTTTAGGTGTCTTAGAAAGAAAGGCCTAAACTAGGTTTAAGTGCCTTAGCTATGAGCCAGCAAGAAAGGATTAAACTAGCTAGACAAAAGGAAAGGGATTGGGCTATTCTGCAATTTTTTATTGGCAGAATAAATCCTAAATTAAGGGCTTAAACTAGGTTTAAATGCCTTAGAAAGAAAGGCTTAAACTAGCTAGATAAAAGGAAAGAAATTGGGCTATTTTGCAATTGTTTATTGGCAGAATAGATCCTAAATTAAAGGCCTAAACTAGGTTTAAATGCTTTATCTATGAGCCAGCAAGAAAGGCTTAAACTAGCTAGACAAAAAGCAAGAGACGGGGCTCTTGGTCAAGCTTGAAAAATGGGCCATCATTAATCAAAATATTGAAACCGTTTCCAATGAATTTCGCACTATGATTGATTTGTCACAGCAAAGCTAAATCAATCGATAAAAACAGCTTTTTTTTATTGAAACCCATCCAGCAATAAAACAAATATTTCTTTGATTTGTGTGCATCTTTTTAACATTTTTATTTTAGTTTTATTGTGCCAAATTGTGCAGTTTCTTAACCTAAGTTTTGAACAATAATTTAAATGTGATTTATCGATCAACAATAATCGATTTATTGACCTTTAGCTTAAATAAACAACCCTGGTGTGATGATATTTACAGTCTTCAAAGCAAAACTCGCTGCTGGAATCTCGCACGCCTCTAAATACTAATACTTTTTTGGTCTCCTAGCCGTTCCGGATGCCGCTCGCTGGAAAGAGAACTATGACTACAACTATACCTAAGGACTACTTAATCTTAAAAACCACTTTTAGACCACATTGACGCGATTATCGGGCGGCGGACGATAGCACCAGAGGCTGCCAATAACGCCCAGGCCTATAAAGAACATGGTAAAGGTGGACAGTCCCAGTATAACGCCGGTGGTGACATCGTGCAGCGGCAGCCCAGGAAATGGATCCAGCACCAGTATCAGCAGCAGTCCACAGCATTTGAATAGGCAAAAGATGGTTACCAAAATGTAGCCCGAGGTGTAACTCCGATTCGGCAGCCACTCGCAGTGCCGGGATCGAAAACCAAGGAAACCGAGTCCCATGCCGCAGAAGGAAGCCACCAGACCGAACTGTAGGTAAAAGGACTTTCCAAACTAGTTGGTGCAATAGAAGAAAAATTAGCTCAAAGTCGTTGGATACTTAAATAGGGTCGTCGTGTTATCGATAGTATCGATGCGCTGAAGTTTCCCGATAGTTTAATTGCTCGTTTCAGCGACGATAGCCTTAATTTATCGTTATGAATGAGTAACGATAGTTCATTAAAAACCTATCGAAGCTATCGATAACTTGACACCCATTGAAGCTACTCACGTGTGCAATCATGTAGATAATAAGGCCGGTATTCATGGTGCTGCCCAGGACGAGCATCAATGAGACAATGGCCAGTGTAATGGTGGCATTGGCCAGCTTCTGGGGATACGAATTGTTGTTCTGATTGGACTTGCCACCTTGCAGGCTACTTAGGTCCTGTTCCTGCACCCTTGGACTAATCACTGCCATGGTGCGATCATTGGTCAGCATCTGTTGTGCCGGTGCCGCCGGCTTAACTGTTTCGTAGTGCAATCGCTGGGGCGAAAGTCGCTGCTGACGCAGTGGCAATGCCGGCGATGGAGCCACCGAAACGGTGGCCTGTTGGTGCATATTGATGTGCTGCTGACTCTGGTAGAGCTGCAGCCGTCGTTCGCGCTGCAGCTGCTCGTGATGTGCCGCATTGCGGGGTGTAGAATGGGCCAGCCTTGGAGGCGGCTGCATTTTACGGGGCGTGGACAACAACTCATGAAGCGCACGCGTAGCAGCAGCGGCATTTCGCTGCTGCGGCGTCGAGGTGCGCAAGCTGAACTGCTGATTGAGCTCCGTGTGGCTAAGGCAGGTCTCCTGCTGCGCCTGCTCTGATTCCTCCGCCAACTCCTCATCATCTGCCTCGGTGGGTATAACCGCATAGCGATGTGCACGTCCGTTGTGCATTTGTATAATCTCCTGATTATCATCCACCAGCTCCTCATCCTCCGCCGTAGGCACCATCTGATAGCGTTGATTGCTATTCTTATCCACAATTAAAAAGGTTTTGCTACCAAAATCACTGGAAAAGGCATGTTTAATCTTGGGCGCTGGCTTCGACGGCAGCACATTTAATGTTGGCGGCAAGCTGGCGAATTGGGTCTCCTGCTGCTCCTGCTGTTGTGGCTCCTCGTGAAATGAGTGCGGTTCCTCGTCCGATTGTAGGCCATACCGTGAGCCATAGCGATCCAGATTATCCTGGGATCTGGCCAAACGCTGTGCTGCCTGGCCGGGCACAATGGCATAGCGACTTGCGGCCAGCGCACTAGACCCACCCAGCTCCTCCAGCGGCACCAAGGCATAACGGCCACTGGCTGACTGTTGCTGCTGCTGCTGCTGTTGTTGTTGCTGTCGCTGCAGCAATTGTTGCTGGTGTTGTGGGTGCTGCAGCTGCAACTGCTGCTGCTGCTGCTGCTGCTGCTGCTGCTGCTGCAGCTGCGGCTGCTGGTACTGTTTACGCGTGACCGAACGCGTCGACATGCTACGCTGCATGCGCAACGGCCCCTCGCGCGGATCGCGACAGGGTGAGCCAGTCACCGGCATCTGCACCGGAGCCGGACCAGTGCGGGACAAGGCATTAAAGTTAAGCTGCAGGCTGCGATTGTATATGGACTCCACGCGATTGCTTGAAGGCACCGGATAAAACTCACTGTTCTGGCAAAATGCCGGATTCGTATAATTGTGCTTCGACATGATCGCACTGTACCAAAGTCACTGTCACTGTCACTATCACTATCACTGTCACTGTCACGGTCACGATCACTGATACTAGGAGAGCTGCTTTAACTGCCAGGCTGATCCGCTCGGTACGAGAACTGCGTTGCGACTGAACTGCGACGTTTGCCGTCAGTCGCTCCTCGACTTGCAATTTCCTGCGCAGGCGCGCAGTCGCACAGTCGCGCAGTCGAGTGGATCGGCAGCGACGCGTGCGTCTCCTCCCCCTGTTATAAAGAACCATTTACTTAGCTTCTAGGTATATAAATAAATATATATATATATAGCCATAATAATTGCGCTCAAGACACCCGTATTCGTACGGGCAGCAGCAGCAGCAACAACAATGAGCGGCAGGCGACGTTTGGCGCGTTCCCTTTTCGACTAGAAACATCTGCTCCTGTTCCAACCACTGAGGGTTGAAATGGATTTCGGGGCAGTAAAAGAGTCGCAGCTGGCGCTGCATTCATTTTATCAGCATTTTTGAATTTATATTCCGTATTTACCAACTCATAACATAACCAAATAGGCGACGGCAATGCCCTCCTCACACCACACCACAGCTCTGCCAGTATTTATACAATTTATAGAGAAGTATATAATAAAATATATATATAAATATATATAAAAAAACTCCCCTCGCTCTCGGCTCGAGTCGGCTCAAGCGACCGTTACATTTGGTATGCGGCTTTTTGAGCGACAATAGTGAGTCGCCGCTGCCAAGGACTATGCCAGCCTGCCCGCCTCTGCTCTGCTCTGCTCGGCGCGGTGCGGCGCGGCTCGGCTCGGCTGTGATCCCTCCCGCTGACCCGCTGCCCGCTGGCCACCGTCCGCATTTATGAACTGTGTGTTTGGCCTTTGTCTGTTGCCTGTCTATATTGGCCAACTTAATTGGATTTTGCCCCAGTGGCAAACACTACACAAAGCCAAAGGCAAAACAAATCAAATCAAATCAACTTTGCCGCTGCTCGCTGCTCGCTGCTCGGTGACAACTATGAAAACCCACTGCAGATCCCCACAATGCTCCACGGAGCAGCGTAGCAGCGTAGCACACAGTGGCTGGGTTATCCTTTGTATGCTTTTTTATAGGTGCACTAAAGGCATCAAGTATTTTTAACTCTACGCAAAAGGAGTATATTATTTTGTGCCGGAAAAGGAAGCCTTTCCAGCCAGATAACGTTTGGACTTGTCTATCTGTCTGCCTAAGGAAAACAATGCTTGCTCTGAGCATAGAGAATATGGCTTTGATATTCGATGGCTGCCTACTGCAATAGAATCCTTATTTAATAAACCAGGCAACTGCTCCTGGGAACTATCTCTCTGCTTTGGCATTTAATTACTGGACACAGAGTATTATCCTGTCGATTTCTGTCGCTTCGCAACGCTTTTGTGCCTGGAGAGAACAGAATTGTGAAATTTATGCATTGACATTTGAAACGGAGAGCAGAGCAAAGGCTTCCTCTGCTCTCAAAGGGTCTGCAGAATGTTCATTATGTGCGGCAACTCGTACAATAAAGTTGCCAAAGTCCTGACTAATGCTCGAAAATAATATTATTTTCCTTCTATGGGGAGATGCAGGCGAGTTCGCCTGCTGCCTGATGCCAAATGGAAAATATAACTCAACATTAAATTTTAATTTGTGTTGGCAGCCGGCAGCAGGCAGCAGGCAGCAGCACGCGCCACATGCGGCAGGAATGAGCAAAAGCAGCTCAGGATGATAAAGGACGATGCAACGGGGCAACGGGGCAACGAAACAACATCCACTGGCACGGTGCAATGACAACACAAACGGGCTGACAAAACAGCTGTCAGCTGTTGCAAGGATCTTGTGTGTGTCCTCTCATAGTGACACAGACAGTCGCTGAGGGAGCAGCCAGTAAATGAGATAGATCCTGCCTGTTTGGCTGTTGCTGTTTGCTGTTCTCGCTGCTGGCTGTTAGCAATATTTGATTAGGGGAGTTGCCTTACCGCATCCGCTGCGTCGCAGTTCGTCTTTTATCCTGCATCAACATCCTTCCGCCGCATGCAGGGCCAACTTCTACCTATTTACCACAGAAATGTGCGAGCACATATGTAGAGAGTCCTTGCTAGGGGTAGCTTAAGATATGCACAGTAAATAACGCTCTCTGCAGTTTGGCGCCGCATAGATACGAGATACAAGATACAAGATACAAGATACAAGGTACAAGGTACGAGATACATATGTAGATACAATGGAACAGCTGCCGCTCGCACGTGGCGACAGGCACTGCAATTATTGAGATTGCATTGTCACCTGCCCCGACAAAGAGACCCAAAGAGATACCCGTAAAAAGGATATCAGCTGCTTGAGTAGAACTATGCAAATCAAACGTAAAGATACGAGAAACGAGGCAAAGATACTGACAAAATCGATGTGCATTTGTCAGGCTTAGGTGTAAAGTGTATCTAAGAGATACTTTTGCATTTCATAGTGGGAGCGTACTTACGTCTTCAGGTAGCTCAGTTTGTCCTCCTGGACGCGTATGTAGCCCTCTAAATTGCTTATTAATACGGATTCAGTCTCAAGCAGCTCCTCCATTTCTGCCAGTGCAGTGTACAGCTCGCCGTGCACTGAGGCGCCCAACAGGACGAGCACAAGGACGACGCCGAGCTGCTCCAAGCGTTGACAGCAGGACATCCTGTAAGCTGCAAAAAAAATGGAAAAAAGAAAATACAAACTTTTAGTTTCAGTATTCCTGTTTCAATTGCACTTCAAAAACTTCAATTTGTATTCATTCGTCTATTAATGAAGCGTCGCCATGGCACCATGGCAGACCAGAGTCATCAGTCGCTCCTGCTGACCATTGACATATTCTGTGGAGCTGCTAACTTGGCCATCGATTTTGCATTAAATCCGTCAGTCATGTGGAAGATGCCTAATCAAATAAGCCCCTTCCTGAAACGGGCAACTGTGTTAAGCGAAAACTCACTGAGCTGAGAACTGAGAACTGAGAAATCGCAGCTTTCGTATTGATTAATATCCTGCTGGCTGCATGACTGACAATTTAGGCTCTTATCTTTAACATTTAAAGCTGGCTAAAACGGCAACTTGGCTTAACAATTTATTTTAATGAGCCTTTTTTATTTATACTCGTTTTAAATTTTAATTTCGACTGCTGTAGAACGTTTTTGTTTTATGGCAATCGGTTTATTGTTGCTTGACGCAACATGCGGCGGAATCAGTCAATAACAGTAAAGCTGCTCCAAGTATTATTGTTAGCGACTAGGCGAATACCCTGTACAAACCGGTTTGAGTGGAATTTAAGCATCAAGCGAACCTTTGCTGCTTTTAAAGAGGATGCAGAGGTTAATTCTTTGTAGGTTACTTTGATATTGCTCTCATTTTTGACACCAATATTGGTAGTTGTAGGATCAAAGTATGGAAAGAGGATCTCTTCAATCTAAGAGCAGGGATAGAAGGTATCCTATTTCCATATTTAGATCCTACAAAAATATTGAAGTATCAGCCATTTAAAATGGAGTATAGACAGGATTCAATAAGTGAATCAATCTGTATTCAAATAAGAATCAACTACGATCAGGCTTACTATGGAAGGATATGTCTAGAAGGGACTAAATCAAGTACGAAACGGCCTTCGATGGAAAGATAAGTCTGTCTAGATTGGTTTAAATCCAGTAGAAGGACTCTGTCTCTCTCTCTCTCTCTCTCTCTCTCTCTAATCTCTTGACGAGTAGTTAAATACATCAAAGTATAGAATGAAGAAAGCATCATTCTTAGATCCAGTATAGAACCAAGATAAAACCAAGAAATTTCGAGCTGGAATGAAGCGGGCTTCAATCCAGAATTCCTTACTTGGCTGTAGGAAATGCGGGTCTGCCCAACTTTCCATACCGCTGGAAAAGAATTCAGGTAAAGAAATGTTCAATTTCAACCCGTTTTTGTTTACAGTGTACAACTGTTTATTAACAAGTCGCAAACACCTTAAAGTTTTCCTCCTCTTTTGGTTAAGGTGCAAATAAATAATTATTGTTATTAATTAGCGACTTGTTGCTTAAACACAAGAGATAAAGATAAATGCGGCGCTTTTAAACATGTCTCACGATTGGCAATTAAAATTTAATTTGCATTTAAAGAGCTTATTGATTTATTTGAAGAATAAGTCAGGCTCCTGCTCGGCTGCTGCTTGGCTTATGCTCGACTGCTCCTTCTGCTCGCCAGGATATTATGTGTCCGGCGCATGCATCAGAGATCCCATTTAATTAATCAGCATTAATTATTTCGTCTGCTGGCCTACCACAACACACACCACAACACACCCAACACACAGCAAACACACCACACAACACACCACATGACATAATACAACACTTGCACTGCGGCTGTAATTGCTCACATTAATCAATAGCAAATTTCGCTTGGGTTGACAAATTTAAAGCCGGAGATGTGGCTACCTTTGGAGTGGGCCAAAACCGGCTACCTGGTAATGTTTGCTCACAAAAGAAACAACAAAAAAACAACAAAACAACGGCAAAACATCTACCAAAAATAATGACAGCGCTGTATCTGTATCTTGTCGCTTGGCCCACTTGATCTGTAGATAAAACGCAAAGAAAGATTCATTTTAACACGGCGCAGCTGCAATTTTTTACTACTTTATTTAATTTATTTATAAATTTATTAAATTATACAACAAATGGCAAACTTAATAGTAGAGCAAAGGTTTTCCCAGTATTAAAAATATCCTACTAAACCTTCAAGTATCCCAGCACTCATACAAGGATTCTACACCTGAATTTTAGTCAAAATATGGATCTAAAAAAGAGGTTTTAAGCTAATAAAAGTACTAAAACAATGGCAACACCTTTTCCTTGAAATATGCTCAAAATATAGATCTAAAAATTGGTTTTAATATCTAATAAAAGTATTAAAAGAATGGCAAAATTTGTTTATTAAATTATGGTCAAAATATAGCTTAAAAAAATAGGTTTTAATCTAGTAAAACTACCAAGAAAAATGGCAATATCTTTTTATTGAAATATGATCAAAGTATAGATTAAAAACATTCGTTTTAGTATCTAATAAAAGTATTAAAACAATGGATATATCTTTTTATTGATATATTGTTAGCTCCTTTTCAAATTTGTCTTAAATAAAACATAACGACATTATAGAAAAAGCTCTGAGAAAGCTATTGAGAAACGAATCTACTTTTCCAGTCGAAGGAAGGAAAAGTCCCTTCAAACTATAATTGTATTCACATATATATTCATTTATCTATTCACATTTTAAATACTGAAACTTGTTGAGCTGTGTAGTTAATTGAAATGCGATGCCGAATAATTTGTATTGTTCTAAGTCAAAAGATTATAAATGTTCTAAGCGCTCTGAATTTATATCAGCCAAAAGATCTCTAGAGAGCCACACACTGTTAGCAGCTATAAAATAATTTCCCCTGGTCAGTTTTGAACCGGTTTAGCATAGAAAAAAAAAAAAAAAGACCAGTTCTCCAGTTAGAAAGGGGCGCCACAGAGCGGTACGCCGGAGACTAATGGATGCAGCAACGGTTTTTTTTAGAGAGACAATGACAAAGTTCTAAACAAAAAATCGAATTTTATGGAATTTTAGGCTCGGTCGATTGCAGCATGTTTTGGGAGTTCAAAGAACTCTTTGAGAGTTCGAGGAAATCAGATAGAAAAATATGCAAATGTATCTGACGGATACGCGTGGCTGCCGCTGCTGCTGCTGCATTGGCGCTGAGCAAACAAAAGTCGCATTGTTTAAGCCGCTTAAATCATTAACGGTGCCCGCGAAGAGGCCAGAACAACGCGTTACACAATCAAACTTATTGAAATGCAAATATGACGAGTATTTGGTGCCACGCCCCCCTCGCCGAGGGCTCGAAATGTTTGCAGAATATTGCGAAAAAAATTAAATTGAATGAAACGCGTGAGGAATGTTTTCTTTTAATGAGTTCACTGAACCGCATTGTTGATCTGTTTTTTCTGTATTTTTTGTATTTTTATTTGTGTTTCATTTTCTTCTCTTTTGGCCATGGTTTTTCGTTGTGTTGGCCATTTGGCTACATGCACATTCATTTCTTTATACACACAGAAAGAGCATAAAAGGTGGCTTTTTGGCCAAAAGAAAAAAAACAAATTGGACAGAAATTCTTACGCAGGAAAATAAATGTGGGCCATGGAGAATTTCCGCTTGAAGCGGCAAAAATTTCATAAAGTTTTAGAACCTTTGAACCAATATGACGAAATATTATATTCTGTTTTTTTTTTTTTCTACTTATTTAGATGAAATTCGCGACTTGTGCAAAAGTTTTGAATACGAGGAATATCTGAAGGGTGTTTTTTGATGACTTTTTCAACTATTCAATTTCGGGTTTTGAATACATTAAACACAAATAAATTGCACAATTCAGGCCAAGCGAAATGTCAGCCGGAACGAATTAACATATAGACAGGGTTTATTCAATGCTCGCAGCGGCGATGAAAGTCGAATTTGTTAAAGTTTATAAAATACTTAACACTTAAATTATGTTAATTAAAAAACACTTCAATAAATTAGACCACATTATTGCAGGCCAAAATGTGAATAAACACACAGAACCCGTCCGTACAGTTCATTCATGATGAATGAAATGAATGCCAAAATGCTATAGATTATTTCTGAACTTGACTCTGTGAATAGACTAAATAGATGGCAATATATTCACAATAAACAAATATCATTCAATTATTAATTACTTTGATTATTTTGATAACTATTTAACATGGTCTGATTAGGTTCTGGTGTGGCTGAAAATCATAATACCCTTGCCAAAGGGGTATACAAACTTTGTCATGAAATAAGCAATGCATTGGAGGAGGCATCATAAAGTATATACTTTATAGGGTAGAATATATATATATATATTGATATATATTCTTGAACAGGATGAAGAATCGATTCGACATAGTCATGGCTGTCTGTCAGTCTGTCTATCTCTCTATCCATCTGTCTGTTTGTACCTCTCACTTTAAGAAATAGATTCAGAAATTTGTATGTCCTTGTTGCACGCAGCGTATACGCCTGAATCGGCCAGATCGGGCAGCTATATCATATAGCTGGCATATAGGAAAAATGTCAGAAAGAAGGTTTAGATACATTTTCCAGTCTGCAAGGGTATTTAATCTTCGCCTTGCCAATTAAAGCCTCTCACTAATATTAATTGAAATTAAGTTTAGTTCACGTTTAAAAAAGCACAAATCATTTTGATTGAATTGATGATGAAATTAATGATTAATTCAATCAGATTGAACGCGCTGGCTGCCTCGTGTAATCTAATAGATTTCATGTTTAATTAAATGAATTTTTGTGGCAATATTCATGCCGCACATTCAGTTTAGAGTCGCCTCAGTGAATTCGCTTGCATGTTGCGAGTGTTGTGTTGCCTGTTTGGCTGCCAATGCGTCGGTTTATGCAACATTACAAAATTTTCCATTTTTCCATGGTTTTTCTGGCAGGGGTCTTCTTTCTTCTTTGCTGCTGCAACTCTCCATAGCAACCAAAATTAATTATGTTTTCCCTTTTTTTGTTAGTTGCGCATTGTTGCAATTAGTTGCGAAACATGAAACATTTTTTTTTGTGAAAAATGCTGACTAAGCTCATTAGATAAACGAAGCGACTGGCACACTGACAAACTGATAAACTGACTCACTGACTGACTGACTGCAACTCAGAGGGGTGTCCAAGGAGGGGCGGGGGGTAGGGGAAATTTCCTTTGCGGAAAATACCATAATGCACCGCAATATTGTGCAGCAACTGCTGCAGCTGAGACGTCGGCTTCGGTGTGCCTGAATATATATCTTGACAGGCACACCGTAACCATACCATTACCATTACCTAGAGCTCTTTATGAGGCATCTACTTGGTATCAGGCACACAGGCCACAGCCACAGGCCACAGGACCACAGCACTACAAAATAGTCCCCTCTACAGCTATGAACACCTCTCTCTTCAGAGTCTGTTCAAACAATGCAGCCGGTTGCTCTTATCGTGCACAGCCAACAGCTCGACTATTTTCCCCGTCTCCTGCCTCCTGTCTGCTGCTTCCTCCACCTTCGCTGATCTCTCCCGCTGACCCGAACACCCAAGCAATTTAAACGAAACTGTCAGCAAAATAAGTATTTATATGGAAAGCGCAAGGAGACAATTTCAACTTGGATTTTGGACAACCTCATTTGAGGTGCAAATGTCACAGGATATGTTTGTCCTTTGCGGCACGAAAAGTGTGCTCAAAGGACTCGTCGGACTAACAAATTGTTTATAGGACATTTCTGTATTGAGTCCACTTTTTGGAAGGTGTTTTGCTTCTGTAATGACTCAATTAAATTCCCAATTTGTGGTAAAATTTATTGATAACAGCTTCTGCTATCATTTTCTTGAGTCCTTTGAGTTTGTCTTCCTTTTAGGCCCTGGAATCTGGCTTTAATTTTGATTCATTTATTGATATCAAAGAGCAGTGTTTAATGTTGAATTTTCAATTATAAAATTACTTCATTTCGAAGATAAAAATATAATTAGAGTCAGTTTCAGATACTTGGAACGTATCTTATAGATTTAATCGAAGGATTCCATAGATAATCATTTCAAAAGTTGGCTTAGTAGGAGCTCTGGGCTTTGGTTCCCACACGAAATGTTGCACGCAATATTTTGGCTAGTCTGAACAGGTTTAATTTGCGCCCAATGCAAGCTTAGTTGCAGTGGCAGTTGCAGTGGCAGTTGCAGAGGCAGTTGCAACAGTGACTCATTAGTTTCATGCGCGACTTCAAAGCCGGCAAAAGTCATAACTCAGCCAACAGTAGCTGACATTTATGTGGCGTTCCATTTGGCCCCTTTGGAGTTGACATTTCCAGCAGGTCTCTGCCTGGTTATAGCCATTGTTTTGGGCTGCTTAGTGCTAATGCCGCATTGGCTGCAATGAGCTGGCTTTAAATGCCAGCACAGCGTCTGCATTGACCTTATGCTGTGTGTGGAGTGTGTATCTTGCAGATACATTTTGCTGCGCTCTCTGTGCTGCGGAATTGGCCAATTTTAAATTCCAATTGGGCTCGCCTTTTGGCCAGCTAAGCAGACGATTCGCGTCGCCTATGGCAAATCGTTTTGCATAATTAAAATCAAATTGACGGCAGTTTCAGTAATTTCGTGTGGAGTCTTTAAACTTGGCTTAAATTCGCTTGTTAGATGCGCCTTGTTGTCTCTGGCAACCATTTGGCTGTTGGCCAAAGAAGTTAGCGTCAAAAGAGTATAAACTTTTTCTTAGCCAGTTTTCCTCTCTCGGCTCGTCGTATTTAGGCATTTCGATTTGGGCGCTGAGCGAAAACTTTTCAATTTGATTAGCGTTAATTTAATTGGCATAACTTTTATGGCCCAAAAAAAAAAAACTGTCATGAACTTGAACCTAACTCAAGGCGCAATGGGCCATGCGCAAAAATGTGGCATTAGCATTAAAAATTTACAGATTTATGAACTGAAATCCGGTCCTTAATGGCCTCATCTCTTCCATCTTCAAGTGCATCAAACAAGTTTCCTAATTATGAATGACAAATTACACACAGCAACATAGACACATCAACGGGCTGGTGGCACGTGGCAGGGGCAGCGACAGAGGCAGCGACGGAGGCAGCGGCATTGAGTGTGCGCGCATAAATTTTACATACCCGATTCACCTTGAACAACTGAAAAACTGTTAACATAAACGCCAAGTATCTAATTGAAAATCGCGCCGAGGAAAACCGGTTGAAATTGTTAAGGAAAATCAGTCAACAAAAAAAAGATGCGCAACAACTGCAGCTGCCATCTTTGGCAGCAAATTACACAACAAACTTCAGTTGCAGTTGCAACAACAAAAAAAAACTGCGAATATGTTGGCTAGTGTTAACAATGCCCCCCTCAACTCTGGCTGTAATTGAAATTACGAGAAGCGGAAATTCAGGCTTGTTTTATGGCCGAAGAAAATGTATTAAAAATTTAATACATTTCATAGAAAATCGGAGGAAAAGCGGGTGAAAACATTGCTTAAATAAATGCAATAAATTTCATTTAATTTGCCTGAAAGCCTTGTTTAATTGTTTTCAAATAAAATTAAGTGTTTTTCGTAATTACTTTTCCCCCCTCCATAAAACTAGCTGCCTTTTTTTTACTTGGCAACATTTCAAGATGCAAGTGGAAGTGGCAGGGGAACTGGAGACGTTGAGATACATTCGCATCTAAGGAAGTGTTTGCCTGCCTCTAATGGAGTGTGGGCCAGGCTGAGTAGTCCAACCAGCCAACACTTTCATTTATTTGCTTTCATTTTTTATTCGGACTCTCATTTGCCCCTGTCCCGTTTTGGACTTTGAGATACTTTCGATTTTGTTTTCGAGTAGAGATACATCTTTGCTCGCTGTAGGTTAATTGCGTATTCAAATGAGATGAGTAACGAAATTGAAATTACCAAATTCGACTTGAAGTGCGCTGCAATTGATTTGCAATTCAAAAAAAAAAAAAAAATGGCTCACGTTTTGTTACCGGTTTTCTATACTCGACTCGTATCGACTCAAACAATTTGCTCTTCTGGCCACTTGTGAATTGAAAAACCAAACAAAAGAATTGCGAAAAGAGCAGCTGTCGTTGCAGAGGGTTACATCTTAAAGGAAGGTTCAAAAAAACCGGTTCAAAAGCAGAGAGCGGAGTAATGGTTCGGCCCACGATATTCTAAGAGTATTCCCAACCAACACGCTCCGAACTTCACCTGTTTTTATGAGCAGAAAGGTTTGGTTCAGATAAATAAAAAACGTTTTTGAAACTATTTTAGGAAGAAATTTGTAATACTCAACAACAGCATAAAAACGTATGAAAATGTAATAATAATTAATATAAGTTAAACCGAACCGGTTCGAGATTGGAATCCAACTATTTCTTTAGCTTTAGCCAAGCAACGAACATATTTCAAAACTACAGTGAAATAATGAACCTATTTCCGGTTTGGTTCAAAACGAACATTTTGGACTTAAAACTATCTTTTAGATACTTTAATTTAGAATCAAATTGTTAAGAACAGGACCCTTTTTGAATCTCAAAATGAATCTTAACCTGAGCCTAGTTGAGTTTACTCCAATATATTCTACTCAGAGTGCGGAGCGGAGCTGTCACTCATTTTTTTTTTTTGCAGCCTTGGTTAATATTAATGTGAACCAAAAGCTTGAGTTCATTGGCTACAAAAACCGGTTCACGAAATGTGGTTCGAAAACTCAGTAGATTTGCAGCCTTGATCTTAAAATTCGCAAATTTTAAATTTTAAATACAAATACGTAATTAGCTTGAAAGCCAATTATTAAACAAAATAAATTTAAACAAATTGCTATTTAATTATTGCCATTGATATTCATAAAACTGGGTGTGTTTATTCGTAAATATAAATATAAATATAAATAAATATGCTTTGCTAATTGGATAAGCTGATAAATTACACGATTCTAATCAGAATCGCATACGCGCTCAATTCGAAATTCTTTGGGGTAGTTGGCAACTCAACTGGTTCCAGTGGCAGTTCTGGTTCCGTTCCAGTGGAATATTACTTAGGGGTTGTTTTTTCAATCCACACGGAACATAAACATAAGCGAAAAAGAAACCAAAACAAACGCGCAGCAAATTGACTACGTGACTGGGAGACTGCCTCCCATTCTCGTTCCCATTCCCATTCCCTTTCCCTTTACCGTTTCCTTTGCCTATTCCCTTTTCGATTATGTTTCTCATGCAGCGGCGGCAGCCTCCACACACATTTTTATTTTTATTTCTTTTTTTTTTGATTTCAGATTCTTTACTTATCGCTTTACTGGGGGAGCCATTTGACGCGTGTGACGGTCAGCGACAACGCCGACGTCGACGCTGGCAGCCCCATCATGTCAATTGAATCCACACATGTGGACGACGAATGCGACAATATTAAAATGCACATAAAAAGAGCTACAGTGAGAGAAACTGTAAAAAAGAACTAAGTTTAAGCATAAGGAACTCGTAATTATTTGTGGCTGTCTATGACGTAGGCCCCGGTCTCTGGAAATTTCTTTCTAATCAAAAAAAAATTGAATTGAATTTTGTTGACCCATATTTGGCCAACGGAGATGGAGGGAAGCAAAGACAGTGTCTTATCAGTGCAGGACGGAAGCTGCATAGTTCTAGTGGAACACGTCAGCTTCTACACAGATTCTATCTGGGGTAACTAAGGGAAATATTTGAATTCCACTCAAATGCTTACCCTATTTATTTGATGATTTCCTAGAAACTTGTTGCCTCTTTCGTTGAATATCTTACAGATACTTATTCGATACTTCTTCGCTGCTACTTCGATATTTCTGCCGCTAAGGCGTAGGCGGCGTTTTATTGTATGCTGTCTTCCTCTTCCACTTGCCTTTGTTATTGTCTGTTCACCTTTTGTTTACAATTTATCGGTTCCTTTTGCTGCACCCACAACAAGATGCAGCCTTTGGTATTACATGCAGATATTCTCTATCTAGAATATTCTTCTGTTTCTGCCACTAAACAAAACACATTTAAATACACAAACAAACACACACGCACGCGTATTTTTTTTTAAGCAGTCCTGATTTTTATTATGTTTCGCTTTTGATTCCCGTTCGCTGCTGTTGGATCTTGTCTACAGTGCGTCCGCGCGCTCAGCACCACAGAATGGAACTGAAACCGTTGGAAACTGTTGTTGCCGCCTTAGCCGCACTCAGATAAAGATACATTCATAAGCAACAGCCGAGAGTGAGAGTAAGAGAGAGAAAGAGAGAGAGTGATCGAGCCGGAGACAGAGAGCGCGTGCAACAACAACTGATTTTGCTGGGTTTTGTTTTGAGTTTTGCTTCGTATGTTCGTTTACAATCCACATGCGTTCCACCACAAGCCACAACAAAATGTGCTGTGGCTTCCATTGGAACAGCTGTTTGTGGATTGCATTACAATTGGCGGGCAATTCGAAAAGCAGTGGGATATTACAAAATGAAATAAATCAAATTATTTTAAAGCATAAAAACTATTAGATACGGTTTTCTTTTTATAAATTATAATAAAAATCCATTTTATATTGATTTCTCTTCCTTGAGCCCCTTTAACCTTAATTGCAAACCAAAGATAGTTTTAATTATTTTTTCAATCATTTTATTTAAGTTCTAGCAAATTTGGCATTCATTTTATTTGTATTTTAAAAAATAAAGCTTTTCTTCATCATACTCGTACAATATTGGTAGATAAATAAATACATTAATCCTCGTTCACAGTAAAGGAATGCGTCAGACCCTCGTAGGGATACTTTCCACCGAGAATATACTTGTACTCGCCCGAATGCCGAATGCGATACTCGCCAGGCAGGGTCTGTGGGCTGATGTTCCAGTAAATTTCCAGTTCGCTGAAGCCCAGAATTGTATTGGTACGATGCCAGACCATTCTGCAAAGAGATATGATTAATATTGGATAATATAGTTGGGTAATATAAAGATGCTCACTTTGTCTCCCAGCTGGCGTCAGTGTAGGTGATCTTCCAACGATCCTCGTTGATCTTACGCTCAATGGTAAAGTATGTCTTCTCCGTGAAGAGATTGTTGCGAGGGTTGCCCGAAATGTAGGTGACTCTGACGGTATCATTAATGCCATACTGCTTATTCGGTTGGGTCTTCACATAGCCAAAGTCCGTGCCAATGGGATGACCATCGAAGAGCACGCCCGTATTCAGGGACAACATAACATCATTCATATAAGGTGGACTTGGACCAGCATCAACTGTTTCGTTGCGCATCATTGCCTTGGTCAGGTGCTCGAAAACATCCATATAAATGGTATGTGTGTTCGGTCCAAAGATTGTGGATGCAGCTTCGTAGCGCTGTGCCTGATACTCCTCCGGAGTAACCGTGTAACTGGAGTAGATGTTGGTCAGGCCAGCAATGATGACTTCCGTATCAATGCCACCAGCAGCCGAGGCAGCAGCTCGAATTTGATTGCGCAAACGGCGACCGGCCATAGTTGTAAACTCACAGGGTACAGCGGCAAGGATGACATCGCCAATCTTTAGGATTTGATTTGAGACAATCTTTGGCTGCCATTCATACGGAAAAGTAGCCTAAGGGAAGCGAATTTTGAATGTCTTGTGGGCTGTATAAATTGAATGTGTTACTTACGCGACCCGTGGCCAGCAGAATGGGCTTTGGCTCATGGCACTTGATATCCTCCTGGGTGGGCGGCACTATAAAGTCGCGCACAAAATTCCACATGGGATTATCTGTTGTGGTGCCCTGCTCAAAGCTAAAAGCACCCGGACCATCTGTAGTGCCAGCAGCAAAACTATAACCCATAGCTGGTTGGCAACCCCTAATCTTATCTAGCTTGCGAGTAAGCGGATTATAGGTGCTGCCATTATAGTTGGGCATATCCACGAATTGGTGTATAAAGCGCACATCTCCGGTAACCTCGCGAGCTGTAGACTCCTGGCTCTGTTCGTTCAGCAGACTGAGTGCACCCTCGGCCAGGCGTTGCCCAATAATTTGTGTGCTCTCCACCATATCGCGTCCAGGACCAGAGGCAAAGCAATCACCTTCGCCAGCGGGGCAATGGGAGGAGAGTAAGTCACACTCATTGCCCGAAATGGAACACTTGGGACCCATAATATTAGGTGAAACATCGCCCAAATTGGAGGAGCAAAATGAACCCACAAACTTGCCCTTGCCAGGCATCTTATTGGGATTATATTCCTTTTCCAGCAGCAGCGCAGCATAGCCCATATTGTCACTGGTCACCAGTTTGTTGGTGTTGTTCATCGAGGTGGCATGCACCGCATACCAGTTGAAGGCACCCAGCAGATTGTTCTCCTTGTCCACAAAGCGCAGCTGCGTGAGCGTCTTGTCCACATCATGCTCATACTGGGCGCGTTCCTCCACAGGATTACGCAGATACGAGGTGGGTGAGCGATTGATGTTAGCATTTAACACCGTAGTCTTGGCAAAGAAGATGCGTCCATCTACCAAGTTATCCGTGGCGCGCTTGATGCTCTGCAAGATGTATCAAAATGGAGATGGGTTAGATAAGTATTTACCCCATCTTTAAAGGGCACTCACCAAGTAGAGTCCCTGTGCCATAACCTCGAAGGTTTGTGGCACAAAGCCCAGAATGGAGATGTCGTAGAGCAAGTGCATCAAAAATCCGCCAGGCGCACCGTGCGTATGGGTGCCACTGATAGCCACATTGTCCGTGTTGTATATATTGCCATAACGGGCCTGCAGGCGTTTCACCACCTCCCTCTTTAGGCCATAGCCCATCATGCCACAGTCGGCGCTAATAAAGGCCACCCTGTGGCCCTTCTCATCCTCCACGACGAAGGCGCGTGCAAAGGTGCGAGTGTGCAGGCCGCGGCCAACCTGCTTGATATTCGCATAGCCCATCTGAATGAATGGAATAATTTCAGTTTCGATTAATTAAAATATTTTAGGATTTTCCACAATTTTTCCCAAACGTACAAAATTAATTTCCACTGGCGGCCCAGTTATGTCAGCCCGTCCCACGCCCACTTTATAGGCGCTGGCCAGACTGGCCAGTCCACAGAGCGCGAACAGCGTGAATAAGCCGAATTTCCAGTTAGCCATGATTAAGCTAACCAGCTGTAAAGTATTAACTGCAAAATGGAAATAAAAATAAAAATATAATTAAAATAAATAATTACGGCCATAACGCTAAGAGTAAATGTAATTGTGGGCTAATTGTACCAATTTCAGGGCTTTAAAGCTAATCACGATATTATAAAAGGATTATTTATTAATAATAATGTAAGCTGATATATTAATAAAACAGAAATATAGCAAGAGAATAAGGTCTTTATTAATTTGGGGTGGAATTTCCAGAATTTCTCTGTTCAAGCTGTGAATTATACTAGGAACTTAGTGCTTGCTTCACGGGAAGAAAGTCCTTTAGGAGGCCTAGGAAAATGAACTGAAAAATTACCCTAACAAAAGGTATTCCTGCTTATCCTGCCGAGTCCTTTCGCAAACCGAAACGGCACATATTGATAAACGCTATCTGCTAACCAAATTACATTTAAATCGTCCTTGCCGTTTCCGAGTTATCCTGGCTTTGTTAACAGTGTTAAAAAGGTCGGATGGACCACTTATTTTAAACATTATTAAGTCCTATTTCAAGTTGAAAAAGAGATTGAATTAAGAATAAGAAAGAAATAAAAGCGCGCTTCATTCTAAGCCTAGGACTCTTCCAAGAATAACTAGGGATTAATTTAAGTTCAGTCTCATTTCAAGACTAAATGAGATGGAATTAAGAATTTGAGGTATCAATTAATGTTATCCTAAGCTGGATTAAAAACAGCCTCTTTCTCAAATAAAGTTTGTTTCAGCTTAAAAACATAGCAATCCACGCTTGATTTAAAATTTCTGTTCTTAAAATTCCAATCTTGAAATGAGAATCTTTGGCTTGATTCAAGCCAACTCCGAATAACCTCACTTTTGATACTATTTCTTCGCTTGTAATAGCTAAATGCAGATATATCTGCAAGTTCCAAATGGAAACTTCAATTAATATTGTATTGTTTGCAGTGCAGTCTATCGGGAACTGAACTAAAGAATGTAAATAAATCCTTAGAGCAGCGATAAGGCGCATATTACTTCACTCAATCGATTAGATTATCAATATAAAACCTTATCTGTTTCGGTAGAAAGAAAAACCAGATATTTGCCCATTTGAATGGCAATCAATCAGTAGCACTTAAGTGTGGATATTTTGCAAATATCATCAATCAATTATTGCGAATGATTGAACAAAGAAATCAAATCAAATTGCTAATTGGCAGACTGCCCATCAATGGACTTATGGATGGATGGATTGATATATGGATAAAGCGGTCGCGTCGGCCAACGACAAATGCTAATTTATTGAGGTGTCGGTGTAATCGCTTTGACCTCCGCCAGTTGCATCAATGAATTCAAACGAAAGCAACAACAAATTGCCCCTCTTTATTGTTGTTATTGTTGCTGTTGTTGCACGCTTATCAACTACGGCTGGCTTGTTGTGCGAACCGGTTTTTATCAGCTTGCGAAAGGCGGCCGCCTTCTACTGACCAGTAGCCCGCTTTTACTTTATGGCAGACTGAAATCAAAAGTACTCCGCTTTTTAGCCTTTTTCTAGCTAAGATCTGCTGATTATATATACACAATTTTATATGCGGGTCGCGTTCAGTTCACAAAGAACTTTAATTTAGGAAGCGTTAAATAGGAAATCGACTGACTAATTTACTTTGTATGTTCGCCATGTAATGCCACAGCCCAAGTGCCACATGCTCCCAGCTGCCGACAAAAAACCAAAACGAGATTGTCGCGCGCTTTGCATAATTCAAGCGACAGGCTGACATTGAAAACGAAAATTAAATAAATAAATATGTACAGAAATGTACATATATATATGGATATATATATATATATATATATATATACATGTATCTGCTGGCCTGGACAGGCTACAGCAGAAACCTGACCGAAACAACAAAGCAGCCAAACAAATAACCAACGATAACAGCTGCAGGGCCAAAGCGCAGATACAAAGATACGCAGCTACACAGATACAGATACAAAATTCAAGCTTGTAATTCAATTATTGCCTCTTCTTTTTTTGCAGATTACGTTTTTAAAATTTGGCCACAGTTTTATGTAAACAAATAATATTGGCCCTATTGTTTCGACAGTTGTATTCAATTAAAGCCGCATTCAATTCAGTTTTTAATTGAGTTTTATCTGGATTTTACAATTGAAAATACTGCCAGTTTTTTTCACATTTCACATTTCAGATTTGTTCTGGCTCAGCATTAGCAGCATTGTGTATACACTTACAAAAGATTCAAATGTATCTCTTGGATACAGGTTGCGACAACGCGTCGCGCCGCTGGCATCCAATTGAGCAAATTACAGAAAATTTCGGTTCATATGGGCGCTGATGGGCCTTTTCATTCAGTTTTTTATTTTTATATCTTTTTTTTACTTTTTTTTCCGCTTTTTTTCGCAGATCGCATTCAGTTTTCGAGGTTAAACGCGGCACTTTAAATCGGTTATGCAATGTGGAAGCTCCTTTGGAATTCACTTTGTTTTTTTAACCTTAATTTATTTCAAATCAAAGCGCATTTAATTAGTTTATGCCACGAATAGCTCAGGCATACTAACTGATATTTGGTTTAATTAAAAACTGAAGCTTGTAGTACTCGAAAAATGATGTTATTCCGGGCTTATCTGACATGCACGCCCCTCAATTAATTTCCCAAATTATGGCACAAAATTAACGCGATTAGCCGCAAAACACGTAAAGCACTTGTTTTTTTTTTTTCTATTTTATTTTCGGTATTTTGGCCAACTATTTTCCGTCAGTTGTCGTTGGCTGAAGTTACAAAAGCTCGTGACGTTTTTCAAATGCGAAACTGATTTCAAAACACACGCCGCATCGATGCGAGTGGATGGATTTTGGATATGGGTTTATCTTGTCATCGCTCGTTGCTATAAAAGAGACTTTGCCCCCGCCTTCCATGCCCCCCATGCAAATCACAAGAAAAACACCAAATAAAAAGTAAAACCGAAACAGAAACCGAAACCAAAACCAAACCGATCCGATCCGAATCCGAACTTAGTTTCGTTCGCGCTGGAGATATATTTTAAATGACGCCCGCTATGCGCCCAAGTTGGCACTCGACTGCTCTGAGACGACCACCGACCACTGAACCACTGACCAAGATGGAAACACTCTCTCGCGCTCAGCTCAGCTCGGGTCGGCTCAGCTCTAGACACACTGCTTGCTATGATTTCTGTTGCTGTTGTTGTAGTTGTTTTTTTCCATTTCCATTTTTTTGAATGGTTTTTTCGGTTTTTGCCAGCGCGCTCACTTAGTCATTCGCCAACTACTCAACCTCTCATGCAGCCATTCATTCAATTGCTGTGTGCATTATCACAGCTCTATACTCAACAGCTAACTATACATAAAGATACATATATGTATCTGTATCTGTAGCTGTAGCTGTGCCTGTAGCTGTATCTACAGTCAGTACCATACTCAAAGCCCGAGTCGGTTTTTAATGGTTCAGGGTAAGCGGGGTTCAGCCGCACTCCGATACCATTGTACAGTGGACGAAACGAAATGTTATCGCATTAAAAATAATGAGTGCTTCTTAAAGATCATATTTTATTGCACTCGTTGGGCAGTTCAGGGTTTTCTTTTTGTACAATATTTAGCTAATTTGTTATGTTTTTATTTAAGAGTTTTTATTATTCAAGATCAGCTTCAGCTACTGCAACTACACATGTTAAAAGTAGCTATAGTTTTCAATACAAAATTGCTGTTTTTTTTAAAATTTTATTTATCAATTTCTTGCCGATAAATTGGCCATTTAGACCAGAGTACAATTTGCAAGCTTTGTTTGAGTTTGAGATGAGCTTAAGGGCTCTTCTGTCGTTATATATAGAGACAGAGAGAAAAAGCTCTTTGCTCTTCCCACTGAAATCTCAATTCTGGTAAGATTTATCGACCTGGACTTCTTCACTCAGAAAAAACCAAATTTCGTGCTGACTTTGCTTTGCTTGTTTTAAATAACTCATTGATAGCTTATCATATCGCAGCAGATCAAAAGTTGTAGATTAACTAGTTAAAGTGGCAATAAAACATATTGTGAGCTTGCTCTAATTTAAAACAATAGTAAATTATTGCATATATGCTCTAAAAATGTGATAAAATTTATACTATTCTAATTTTTTCCAATTCTTTTTGACTCATTTCCGTAATACTTACTTAAAAAATGATCAAAATTCGACTTATGCAGCTTACGGCACTTCAAGACGCAGCCAGATTCTACTACTGAATGGCTATAAGTATATAGTTCATACAGCACTAGCCAAAGTTTGATCAAGTGGGGGTCTTTAAAAATATAATAACTGATAACTAATATTACCTATAAGCGTATATGTTTCATGAAGATTAGCTAAGTTTAATTTGCGATAAGGATTAATGGTATGTGCGAAGGCCCAACTATGCGCACGCTTTCCACTCAAAACGTTGAAAACAAAGTCAAAATAATAAATTAAGTATTTTTGCACATTTAATCGACATTTAAATTTTAACGTACTACTCAAATTGGCGTTAAGAGAGCTGCGATGAGTATATCGATAACTCAAGGGCCTATCGATGTTATGCTACTGGACAGCTGTTAAGCCAGCTGCTATGTATTACACAAATATATTTTCTTCTTATTTGAACACACAGCTGTTTTTGCAGTTTTCAAGCGACGCCACCCCCGCAGACACCTGCTTAATGAGTAATTCGTTTACAGTTGTTACAGAATAACAAAAGCAACGGTAATCTCAGTCCTAGGCCAAAAAGCAAGGCTACAGATGAAAAATAGAGCCAAAAGAAAAGTAAATAAATAAGAGGAAGAGGATATCAAAAAAGATACAGAGAGAGGGAGAGAACTAAAGACAGTGGCAAGAAAAACACAGGAAAGTGATAAATAAAAATGTCGAAGGCCGTAAATAACATGAACATGGGCATTGTGGAGCCCCAGGAGCGCATGAAGCATCTGTCCCACTACGGTAATCTCATCGAGGTGGACAAGAATATGCCTGTGACGCGGTAAGTTTCGCAAGAATCCAATTGGGAATCGTCCAGTCAGTTCAATGTCATCCAACTAGAAAAGACCTTGCACGCGCATTTCCCCTTTGAAGGATATTCTCCGAGCTGTGCCTAGCTGTTTGTTTGTCTGCTTGTGTGTGTGTGTGTGGGTGAAAATCCTTTGGCAGCTGCTTGCAGTAGCAATAACAACAAAAATATTTATACCCCGCACCAATATGCATAGATAAAAGGGTATATTATGCTTATGCAATTATATGCTATAGTTAAAGGCATATATTATTTATATTCGGGATCTGCTTCGATTTCGGAGACTGTACAAGTTAGATATATTTTATTATATTATTCCCATTACTTCATTTAAGAAGTTTTTTCATCCGAGTGGGAAAAAATAGCCTTAGAGCCAGATTACAGAGTATCTGCTCGTCGAGCAATCGCGACAAGAACACGCTTGTTATGTTAGGTTAGGTTGCTTAGGACTTGCATAGAGAGCATCTCCTGTTTACGTCTTATGCCTAGCTAATTTATGCCCGTTTCTTGTAGATACTATCGCTCCGGGACGGAGATGCTGCGCATGGCCAACGTTTATCTGAACGAGGGGAATCATGAGAATGCATTTATACTCTACATGCGATATATGACGCTGTTCATTGAGAAGATACGCCAGCATCCTGATTATGCCAGCGTTAAGGCTGAAGTGAAGGCCATTAATAAGACCATCAAGGATGAGATAATGCCCACAACGGAAAAGCTGCGCGCCAAGCTTCTATCACAGTATCAGCGTGAATATGAACAGTTCCTGGCCAATAAGGAGGCGGAACGTGTGCGCGAATTGGAACGTGAACGGGAACGGCAGCGACAGCGAGAGCTGGCCAACAGAAAGGCGAATGCTCTGCCTTCGCTGATACCCGCCAATCTGCATGTCCAAATAGATGGCAGCAATCAGCCCACAGCGCCAGATTTGGGTCTCCTTGATCAGGTGGTGTATCCGAATGACTTTCCAACGGGCACCAACCGAAGTAACTTGCCAAGCTCGGGTCTGTTGCTGCCCGCAGTGGATACTGGCGCCGACAGGTCATCCAAGTGAGTACAGTCTGTCCAATCTTTGCTTCTTCTAAGTAACTACAGCTGATGTTTGTCTACTCCTTAGTGCGTCCTCGAAGCCTGCTTTTGATCGCAGCCAGAAGCCGCAATATAGTCGCGCCGATTCGCTGCTGGCGGGCTCACTGCGCACCGTCAATGTACCTGCCGACACCATGGATGTGTTCCTACAGCTGGCACGTGCCAACACCTCCAATAACATTGAGACTTGCGGCGTTCTAGCCGGCCATCTGGCACGGAATGAGCTGAATATTACGCATATTATCACGCCGCAACAACATGGCACACCTGACAGCTGCAATACAATGCACGAAGAGCAGATCTTTGACGTCCAGGATCAGATGCAGCTGATCACACTCGGTTGGATACATGTGCGTACCACAAGATCTTTAAGCATCTGACTAATTACTAACTAAGGACTACTATTTTTATAGACCCATCCCAGCCAGACTGCTTTCCTGTCCTCCGTTGACTTGCACACGCACTGCTCCTACCAGATGATGATGCCAGAAGCAATCGCTATAGTCTGTGCGCCCAAATACAATACGTGAGTCATTCGTTTTCACGCTTATCGCATAATGACTCACTGGTAATGCAATCTTTATGGCTTATGTATAAATTTTGATTTATTTTTAGAACTGGTTTCTTTATACTTACGCCTCATTATGGGCTGGACTACATTGCCCAGTGCCGGCAGAGCGGGTTTCATCCGCATCCCAATGACCCGCCACTATTCATGGAGGCACAGCACATGAAAATGAATTCGCAGGCCAAGATAAAAGTCATCGATCTGCGCAGATAGTATGCTGAAATATTAGTCTAAAAGATCAGCCAAAACTAACTCACTAGCACGTGAAGACCCAACCCCAGAAGCTAGTGAATCCATTGGATGCAGAAGGAGCGAATTTAAAAAATGATATTTAGAATTGCGTCAACACAACCCAGAAGCAATAGAGGAATCGCAATCGCAGTCGCTTGCAGTTTATTAAATTTAAGTTTGGAGTTTCGAGTATTGAGTATATCGCGTTAGGCTAAAGCAAGCAATCAAAACCCGGAAAAAGAAGAACACTCTACAGTGATTAAAGTTTTTTAAGAACTCAAAAACAGAACAGAGATTATAAGAGAACCCCAAAAGAAAAGAGAGAAAAACATATTTTGCGTATAAGTAGTTCTATTTTTGCACCTAACACAATGATGGGTTTTATATATCATACTTATACTCTATTATCTATTAGAACAGTTAGCACTGTGGTATTTCGTTTTTCAGGCTTTACATTTATTTTCCGTCTTTTATATAGTTATTTCATGTGATTTTCCAATTGTGGCTTAAAATTTGTGTTAAAACTAAGTTTACCTATGCATTACATATATATATTTATTATCAGTCAAGGAACTCAATACACCGCTAATTATGCAAAGCTAAAGCAAAACTTGAATAATATTAATATTTACATACATATTTACTATTGCTAAAGAAGAAAAAACAAAAATCTATGCGATAACATTGTTGTTTAAATGGTAAAAACAGTAACCACTTTATGGTAATCGTGTTATTTATGCTTACTAAATTGCTAAATTGAATAAACATGTAATTTATTTTAATCCCAGAGACTTCAATTATTATGTTTTCAGGACATGCGAGCACCCCGAGAAACCACTGAGGCAGCAGCGCGCCATTCTAACGCTAACAGGCGCTGTTAGCTGTTAACAGCGTCTGTTAAGCGACTGCTAACAAGCATAACTCCAATTAGACTAACTCTGTCCAACCAAGTTCTTGCCTGCTAAAGTTACTTGTTTATATGTAAATTGCTAGATATATTCTTTGCCATTTTATTGCAGATACTTTTAACAGAACGTTAAGCGCACAATTCTGTGGAAATGCTAAAATTTCCCTACTAACATTTTGGGCCCTTTGCGCTTACATTTGCCGCCCACAGTTTTGCGTGTTTTCTCGACCCGTGCGGACCGCTCCGCCCAAAGAGTGTGTGCAGGGTTTCCCGACGAAATTCAGGCGCCGCCAAACACTGAAAATAGTTTAATTGCCACAGTGTGGCGCGTTTAATAAAGAAACAAACAAAACGGAAAAAAACAAGTTATATTTTGCTGGGGTGATAAATAATCGATAAAAGAGCAGCTCGGCAGCAAAAAACAGACGCATCAACCCAGAGACAATAACAGCCAAAGGGGGAAGGGGAGAAGGCTTCGCGTGCTGCTGCTGACTTCCTTGTAGCCTTTTGCCCTTGATTAAAAAATTAAAAATAAACCCACTGCAAATAGCATTAAAATAAAAAAGTGGATTTGTTTTTTTACTCGTAACATTTGTGTTAAGTGTTGCTTTTGTTGCTTGGCCTATTGTCCTTCCCTCCAATTGGTGCTGTTATAATGCCTATGCTTAGGCTGGGTCCTCTTAATTGGATTCCAGCTCTAGAAAGCGTTCAATGTCAAGATGTAAGTCCCAATTAATTAAATGGCAATTTAAAGGTTCTAATTAAAATAAATTACTTATTTATCAAGCGAACTTAGAGCTGAATTGTTGCCAGAGTGCAAATAAAATTCATATGGGAACAAAATGTGTTAATGACAGTTGACAGTTATGAGAGTAGTAGATGATAAAGGCTGATAAGCAGCGCATTTTAATCAACACTTATTCTAATCAGTTTTATTCCAGCTAAGCCCACACACAGCCCCCACACCACCCACTCACCTGCCTTCTACGTGCCTATTTTTATGCCCAACCTAAAGCTCTTTTTATCGCCATCAAGGAAGCAAAAATACTCCTTTGAGTGTGTGCAAGGATTGTCGAGACTCGTGCCTGGCGCTCAAAGGACACCCACGTAAGAGACAACTGACAGCTGACACAATCAGCTGCTGGTAGTTCCCAGCCCAAACAGTGTTCAACCTTGTTAACATTGCCTGTTGGTCCTTGGGAAATGGGAATCCTCAACTGTAATTGCTGTTCATTTAGTTTAATGAATTGCCTGCCTCCCCCCGTACAGTCCGCCCTCCAGTAGCGCCCTTCTATTTGACCCCTTCTGTTCTATATTTACTGATAGATTTTCTATTCTTTGTTTGCGCTGCTTATACACAGCTTTTTTTATTTTGCTTTTTCTCTGCTATTTTTATAGCAACCATGCGCTATTCACGTGCGTGAGCTGCGGCCGGCCAATGCGGCGTATACGCAATGTTTGTTGCTCGGAGACTCTCTTGCAGTCGCGCAACGTTCTTCACGTGCTGCACAGACCCCATCAGAGTCAGCTGTAATTACGAGCATATTCAAATACTTATTGTGTTTCTCTTAAACTTTTATTTTCATTCTGCTTTAGCCTTAAAGTCTCTCGACCACTTATGACCTTGTCCTTGCAAATTGAATCATAAACATTCCGCTCAGTTCACAAACGTTTCTATGTAATTTATACTTGCGGCGAGAGAAAATGTTTTCCACGTTATTATTAAATCTGTATACCCTGGCCGAGGGCATTATAATTTTGTCACGAAATGTGTAATGGTTTAAACGGCATCCGAGCTGCCGTAAAGAATATTCTTAGCGTATTATTGATCAGGATGAAGAGACGAGTATAGACACAGCTATGTCCCCTTGTATGTTCCTATGTCCTCGCAGTTTTCTCTCTAAGTGAAGGAAATTACCCTTAAGCCTTCTTTCGTTTAGTGGCTTGTATATATATGGCGGATCAGACCACTATGTCATATACTTACCCAAAAAAAAATCACTGTAAAAGTTTTGTATACTTCTGATAGAAACTGACAGATTAGATTTGATTTTTCTTCCGACTAAAATGATTAGGATCATATCACTCTATATCAGGGATAACATATCAGGATCACATATCATATCACACATATTTTAAGCATTAAAATTAATATTTTAATATTATATGAAAACTTCCTGAAGAGTATTGAAACTTCGAATATTCGAATATTATTTAAGAGCTATTTTTAAACAGTATATTTGTATAACATAATTATTAATTAGAATTATTCAAAGACATAAAACAGCTCGTAAATATAATGTGTAATGTCATGTTTGTCTTTTTTATTTGTTGCCGCTTTTCATTTGTTGGCTAAGGTTTACGCTTGCACACCGGCTCAGTCCTGGACTTATCTATGAGTTCAGGTGCATTATTTCCAGCTTGATTGTTGAGTTTCTCTGTTTTGATTTTGATATTCTCATTTTGTGCTTTATCATTAATTTCTGCCTTCTTTTCCTCTTTTTTCTCCTTCTATACCTCATTCTCCTGCTCTTCATAATCTTCCTGAGGGTCTTCACCATTCTTTCCCTCATCATCATCATCGTCTCCTTCAGCGCATCATCCACATTATTTTCGATTTGCTCTGTAGCCAAATCTTCAACTCCTTTAGCTTAATGTGACTCGAAAAAGCTTTGACGCTGCTATTTCTTTGGTGGATAAACAAACCCAAAGCTGCACCCACGAAGATGGTGGCAAGGGCAAACAGAGCATAAGATCCCCAAGTCGGCAGACGATTCTCCTCCTGCAGATGAGAGTTGAAGTCTTTTGGAATGTGCGACAGCTTGAAAAAATATGAAAGCAAGGACATGTAAACAGGTGTCGGGCTTCTTCTAGGAGGACAGGTTCAATGGCCCACCAGGACTTTTTTGCAGGAAGTACAGGACTGCATCAGCATCACGTGCAAATTTTATAATTTCTTTCCTTTTGCTTCAACCAGTTTTTATGTTTTAAACGACATAAAAAGCCCCAGATGCTATCCGGCTAAACAGACTAAGCTCACTAACTGGTCTAATCAGGACTACAAAAATTCCAATTGACAATTAACTTCTTCCGATATCTTTCAATTTTTTTTTTCTTAAACTTAGTCAAAGCTTTGACTTTTTTTTAATTAATAAAACAATTATTTAATATATATTTAAATAAAGCAATTTATTATAGTCTATTGAAAATTAATATTTTTAATTGATGATTTAAATATTTAGATTTTGGATTTTGAGAATTTTTCCGTTTAAGTTGCGATGGCTTTTTTAGTTAATTGAAGTACAGTTCTGTTATTTTTGTACTGTTTGTTTGCCAGCTGTTTTCGCAGTAAATAGAAGTTTGCATGTGTAAAATCTGTTCTATTCGCAGAGCTTTTGCTTTGCTCGCTTGGAATTGCCATGATAAAAATTGCACCCAGGAAAGCTTCGATTTGCGGAGCCGGAGCCAGGGAACGTAAATAGCTGCAACGATTTCCTGCTTACACAGACTGTGTGTGTGTGTGCGGGTGTGTTTGTGTGCGTGTGTGTGTGTGTGCTTGCGGTTGATTCCACAGGTGGTTGTTGTTCTCTTCTATGCACAGCTTTGTTTGTGTTAGAAATTTTGCACACTTTGAGCAAACAAATGCAAAGCTCTCATCCACATGATACCCTACAGTGTTTGTTGTTGTGTTGTCGCGAAATGCACTCTCCAATGAACACAGACACTCACTCACACACACACACACACACACACACACACACACACACACACACCAATTGGCATATGGCGCACACCAGCGACAAGCAAAACAAAACAAAAAAAAATAATAATAAACAATTCAAATGCATATTAAATATGTAAGCCCCGTCAGCCGCCGAACGTCGCAGTCGCTGCCTCAGTCAGCGTCGGCGCTGGCTGAGAATATTACTGGGAAAAGCTTTTTTCGTGAGCGCCTCAGATTTGGATTCAGAACGGAAAAGTGAGGCGTCGCAAACGCACGACTTCGCAGCGCAAAATCGCAGAAATCGCAGAAATCGCGCGTTTAATATAGAAAATTTCAAAAATAAAAAACCAATAAATATATATTTATATATATATATATAGAAGAGATAGTCGGAGAGAGGGACAGCCGTTGAGAATTTTTCCGAAATCTGTTGTGGAACTGGAAGCCAATTGGCATTAGCTTTGCACTCGGGGCAACAGTTGGATAGCTGAACGACGCGTAAACAAAACTAGCGGAAAAATTAGCTAAGCTGCGCGAAAACGAAAACAAATGTAAAATCTAGCTAGAAATTCTATAAAGGAAATTGTCTCAAGTGTTTTTTCAAGTTCAAACTGTCTAACAAGACTTTCTAATTGTGTTCATATCTATATCTAAAATATATCTACAAAATTAATACAAAAATGGAAGAGGTAATATTAAAACACGTAACTGTTGTATAATATCAGATAATAGTTAGATAGTTTCCTCTTTTTTTTCTAATTTTAAATACTCAGATATCATTGAGATATATGAGTTGTTATCAATTCTGTATGACTTTAAGCTGAGCACAAATAATGCTAATCAGTGGAGGGTAAAAATTAATTTGCATTTCTTTAAATTAATAGGAAACTTCAAGTGATTAGATAAATGATAGACAGATATGCCATATCCTAAAAAACCATCAATTAGTAATGAAAACTTTTCAATTGTTTGCCTTATATTATACGGCTTACTTCCTGCGGCTATCGGGCATTTATATAAAAGCGGCAAAAAAAAAAAACGTATATATAAGTAGGAACTATAGAAAAAGCTCGACAGCTCATCATATGCTCTGCTGACGGCCGTCCTCTCGGCATCCATTCTAATGTCAAGCAACAAAGGCAACAACAACATAATCGCCTTCATTCAAAAGCTGAAAATTATCGCGGCATTATCTCAGTTTTTCATTTATTTTGCACATCACAATTAACTGGCTTTTTTTCGCTGGGTCTCTCTGCAATTTCATTCATTTAAACGGGTCTTGAACTGAAGCTGAATATCATAATTCAGACTCTCTCTTTGTTTGCCTCTCTTTCTCTTTCTCTTTCTCTTTCTAATGCTCTTTCGGCGTTTTCTCAGCTGTTCTCGTTAGTATTTGTTTTTTGTTTTCACTATCGCCAATTAGCTAACTTTTTGCCCCTGCGTATACGTAATCCGGCAATTTATACATTTAAGTTTATTGGGACTTTTCCTACTCGTGTGTTAATATGGCCTGCTGAAATTGGCTAATTAATGCACTGGTACACTTGAAAAAAATGACTAGAAATTCATTAAGTAAATAAATACCGCCAATTTTCAGCCTTTTTCCAGTGAAAGAGTTTAGAAATCAAAACCTTTTTATCCCTAGAATTGCTGAATTTGATACCTTGGCTAACAAATATTGCAATTAAACAGAACAGCAGGCAAATCAAATATTTATTGTTTATAGACAATTGTTTATATTGAAGCAATATAATCTGGCAAAGTATTAATTACAGAAACAATATTTAGAGTTTGATTGCTCGTTTTTTGGAGTGTATCTAGAACTGAGCTCATAAATAACAAATTGAAAGAGAAGGAAGCGAAAGCGAAAGCGAAGTTGTCAAAGTTCACAATGATTATTGGCTTTAATGCGCCCTTTAAGCACAGTTAAGATAATTTATACGATATTTAGCTTGACAAAAGTCAAGGGAAATACTATATCATTTTCCGTTCATGCAACTCTTCACCAGGCGATTCGAGTCGCGTCGAGGCGCACGAGCTTCCCGACAGTTACGACTGTAGCCAGGGCGATAATGAACAGTCAGTCGGATTGACCTTGGGAGAAATTGCGAAACTTTTGCAGTGTTTGTCGGTTGTCAGGTGCACAGAATTTGGCATAGAGATACGAATACAAACAAACTAACAAACACACACACACCTGTAAATGGAAACATATGAAAGGAGACAGTGGCGCAGGTGCAGCCGCAGCTGCAGGTGACCTGACTCGCCTCCGTTGACCCACAGCCACTGTGTGTAGCCTCCGACCTTTGACTGGGGCAGAGCAACAGCCAGAAGGCAGCTGGCACCAGACAAACGACCTCATTATAATATTCAACAAAACAAACTCAACGTCATGCAAATAATATTACTGCTACTCGCCCGTCATACACGGCGTATGTGCAACATTTTCCGCTTGTTGGCGTTGCTGCATGCAGCG
The DNA here is from genome assembly GCA_018150835.1 of Drosophila repletoides. Classification (NCBI taxonomy): domain Eukaryota; kingdom Metazoa; phylum Arthropoda; class Insecta; order Diptera; family Drosophilidae; genus Drosophila; species Drosophila repletoides. The sequence goes on from JAECWQ010000100.1 coordinate 8,222,943, forward strand.
CCCAATCATTATATATCTGGCTTTTTCTATGTGTTTGTCGCTTTTCAAGTTCAATGTGGGAAATTGAAGCAACTTTTTCTTTGATTATTCAAGCGCTGAGCTCTGTCCTTTGATTATGTTGAAATGTGTTTGGAAAATTGCAAATTCTCTTAAGCTAACTTAAAGTAACTTTTTTTTAGGCCCTAATTTATTAGTTAGCATAATTCGCTTTTGCTTCCTTGGTTTTTCTCCCAGTTTTATTGATGTCAATTGCTAATTTTTTGAGACTTTTTCTATCTTTAAATTATATTTTCTGTATCTTCAAGACTCGATTAGAAAGAGAGTGAGAAACAAAGAGAGAAATAACATTTGAAGGAGATTTGGTTTGAATTAGATTTTGGGCTGGAAGCATTTTTTCCATCTCAAATTCAGCTTAAATAAAACCATCACTCTTTTCTACCCAGTATTTAAATTATATAAGCCCGTTCTGAGTATTTATTGAGATTTTATCATTTTTTTTGTGCAAAAGTTAGCCCTAATTTAGTCTTATAAATAAAATTTATTACTTTCAAATAGAACTTTAAATTAAAAACTTAGTTTAAAGTAGAATTGATTTTTTTGTCTTTTAATAGATTTCTTTAATTTCAATCGTAATTAAAATTGAAATATTTACCAGTATTTTTTTATTTTGATTAAAAGTTGTTTTTCCTTTAATTTATGTAATCAAAATTGCAAGCTGAAAATTAAATTTACATGCGAATGCCATAAATTAATAGTTCAATAAAAAAACATAATACAACAACTGCGCTGAGTCACATAAAATAAACACGCTGATAAGCTTCAATATTAGCAAAAAAAAACTGGTGGGGAAATGCTGTCCTCGGCACAGCGAAGATTGCATACCCTTCCTTTGCAGAGGGAATAATAAGTTGATTTAGTTCCTATCCAAAGGAATAGGATGGTATATGTTATAGTACTCCGATCTTGTTAATATATAGTGACACACTCTCACATCTAACATATAATTTAAAAAGCTTTCCATACTTCAGCTTTTGGGTCGAATGTCAGCTAAATGATATAGTAGTTCGATCCGGCAAGTCTCGACTTGCATATATAAGCGCTGCCTTCTTCAAGAAGAAGACTTGAACTAGCTCAAAAACTGAGAAAATAGCTTGCATAGCAACAGATAGAAGGAAAGACGGACAGACAGACAGACAGACTCTTTACGGGTTTGAAGCTGCCTCCCTCAGTGCATTAAAAATTTCGCCATAAAGTTAAGATACCCTCTGCAAGAGTATGAAAACAGTAAATTAAGTGTTTTTCTGTTGAAATGCAGGGCGAAAGAAATGCAAATAAATGAAATAAATTTAAATTTACATATAATTATTAATTTGTATATAAAAAGTGACGGAGGTTGCATGAAGCTGTTTGTCTATAGGCGCCCCCAGCAACGGCAATTCCAGAGCAATGATACGCGTAATCGCATTACGTCAATGGATTAATTGATAAATGTGACCGACTTCAAAATCGAACTTGTTGACGGAATTACAGCAACGTTATTGACCTCCTCCCCGCCCAATGGCCAAGCACAAATAAAAAAACAAAGAGAGCTATTCTTAGGCTTAAGAGTAAAGAGTTCATTAAAATAGTTTGCCCTTGCTCACCATAGAAAATTGTTTGCAAACAAATCATAAAAATTCTGCTTGATTTACGAGCGACAACAAAAGAGAGCAGAGAGCAGTCGGCAATTGAAGAGCGCAAATTTTTTAAGAGCGAGCGGCCAGCGATCAACTTTGACAATAACCCCGCAAAAGCGCAAAAAGAAAAGAAAAAAAAAACAAAGCAAAGATAAAACGAAGTGCGCTCTCTTCGGTCGGTTCTTCATAGAATTCGCATTTGGTCGCAGTAAAAATTTGGGCATTCAGTTGGATTTTACGCTTCGGTTCGATTCGATTCGATTCAGTTTGGTTCGGTTTAAGTTAATGAGCTAATTAAAACATTAAAATCAAACAAAATGCCAATTGCAGCGACTGTAAGTCGAATAAAAAAGAACTCAGAGAGCAGAAAATGCTTTCATTGTATGTGACACGTGTTGCTTTTGTTTGTGCGAGAAAGAGAGAGAGAGAGAGAGATGAAAATATGTAAATAAAGTGATGAAATAAATGTAAAAAAAATGCCTCTCTTTATTTTTTTTTTCCTTTGCAGACTCCGTCGTTATTGAAGCGCGCCGCCACCGATAAACTGAGAGAAGTCTTCCAGAAGCATGCGTCCATACAAAAGGATGGCGAGCATTATATGACCAGTGAGGACTTCGTGCGCAGGTTTCTGGGTCTGTTCACAGAGGCGGCATTCAATGATGTAAGTGCGAGTGTAGAGCATGAATAAACACAATCCGATGTCATTATTATTGGGTCATTGCAAGGTCATTCACAGTCAGACAGAGACAGAGCCAGTCACAGAGCGACTCTGATAAGCAATCAACGGCAACAGCAACAACAACAACAACGCTTATCAGCATTGAGTAGATAGCATTTACCTGTGTAAGAGCCAGCATAAGATCTGTGCCTGCTCAAAGAGATATATCTGATATAGAGATGAGCGGATGAGCGGATGAGCACTTGGCTGCCTCGTGTTGTGGGCCTGCAAACGTCACAGCATTTAAATTGCTTTCTTATCAATTGTTTGGCCGGTCGCAACTGGAACAGAAACAAAACTGATTTCCAGGTGGGACTAGGCCGAAGTCTGTTTGCCGATTAAACTTGAAACTTTACTTTGGATTAGTGATAAAGTCTTTTTATAGCCATTATCAATTAAATTAATGGTCTAATGTCCGGTTAAACATTGAACTCTCTCCCCCAGGAATCGGTGCGTCTCTTGGCGGGCATTGCGGACACGAGCAAAGATGGTCTCATATCATTCTCAGAGTTTCAGGCATTTGAGGGGTTACTCTGCGCCCCCGATGCCCTCTACAGAACTGCCTTTCAGCTGTTCGATCGCCAGGGCAATGGCACTGTCTCATACGGTAAGTCTAGACAAAAGTCCAGCTGATTAACTGATTTAGATTCAAATTTTAATTATAATTTTACAGCTGATTTCGCTGATGTTGTACAAAAAACTGAACTGCACTCAAAGATACCCTTTAGCTTAGATGGTACGTTTATAAAACGCTATTTTGGTGAGGTAAGTTAACATATTTATATCAATAAATCTGTTGCCTTTTAATTAAACGCTTATCTCCGGCTGTCTGGCTGTCTGGCTGCAGAAGAAACAACGGCTTATCAATTATGCTGAATTCACGCAACTTCTGCACGATTTTCACGAGGAGCACGCAATGGAGGCATTCCGTAGCAAGGATCCAGCGGGCACTGGATTTATATCCCCCTTAGATTTTCAGGACATTATTGTTAAGGTTAAGCGGCATTTACTCACATCCGATGTCAAGGATAACTTGGTGGCGGTAAGTCTACTGCTTACTTCTTTTCATAGACTCTCGTACTATCTATGGTAATCCTTGCAGGTCACTGAGGGGCACAGAGTGAGCTTTCCGTATTTCATCGCATTTACCTCGCTGCTCAACAACATGGAGCTGATCAAGCAGGTCTATCTGCATGCCACCAAGGGCAGTCGCACTGAGATGGTCACCAAGGATCAGCTGCTCTATGCGGCTCAGACCATGAGCCAGATCACGCCCCTGGAAATAGACATTCTGTATCAGCTGACGGGCGTCGTTAATCAGCCAGGGTAAGTCCTGTATACCCTGGCCTTTAGTTACAAGCAAACAGAGTCCATAGTCGTTCATCTCCATGTGTTTTTTTTTTTTTTGTGCACCACAACTAACAACCACAAGCAGAACAACAGTGCAACAACAATTTCATTTGTAGGGTATTCACTTGGTCAGCAAAGCCTTTGCTGTTAACAATTCACGTTTTTTTGTATGTGTGTGTGTCTCTAACTGTTGCAATTTGTTTTTTTTTTCTCTCTCTCTCTCTCTCTCTGTATCTCCCACTCTTTATTGCACTCAATCAAAATAAAAAAACTATTTAAATAAATGTAATTATCAATATTAGAAGCTGGTGGAAACGCAAAAAGATTGCTCCAAGTAGGCAAGTGTTGTTGTCCTTTAAACAAAAACCCTTTTTTGAGCATGGAATTCCTCTCCCTAGCCAAAAAAAAAAGAAAAGAAAAGGCAAACCAAATGTATCCCTTTAGCCATGCCCCATCACCCCCTCGGTGTGTGTTCGCTTTAGCTAGTTGTGTCCTTGGAGTATTCAGTGCCTAGACTAATCCTGCCAACTCTTTTCTACCCACAGCCGCATCGACTACAGCGACCTGAGCAATATTGCACCAGAGCATTACACGAAACATATCACACATCGTCTGGCCGAGATCAAAGCCGTCGACAGTCCCAATGATCGCTCTGCCTTGATTCAAGTCCTGGAGGCCACTTATCGCTTTACTCTGGCCTCCTTTGCGGGCGGTAAGTGATAAGCCAGCATGTTATATAACTATCGAATGTGAATTCCAACCAGGTAGAAGGTGTATCCTTATACCAGGATATTAAGAGAACAGCCACAGGTTTCTGTTGATAGAACGGGAAGCAGGATATTTATGAAGATAATATTGTGGTCCGCCAATAAGTTAAAGACCTTTTATCACCTCAAACTAGTTAATTTGGCCAAGATATCTGCGTACAATAATCTTATTTATATGGTGCTGGTTTTTGGACTTTATTGGACTGATATTATACAGTAGTCCGGTTTTAATCTTTATTAGCCAACCGGCTGAAAGCAGTTTGAGGCTTCTATTGAAGAAGAAAGATTTTGGATCAATCGTTTATGGCTATATAATAAAGTTTACCGATAAGCTCGTTTCTGACCCATTGAGAGATGGTCTTATCGAAATGTGGCTATAAATCCAGATAAAGAATATGCTAAGACAATCTGAATACCCACTGAATATCTGATTTATTCAATATATTCACTGTACCTGCCTTCATAATGCTTACTTATTTCAATATTATTTCTCAGCTACTGGCGCCACGGTGGTCTATCCCATTGATCTGGTGAAAACCCGTATGCAAAATCAGCGTACTGGCTCCATGATTGGTGAGGTTGCGTACAGAAACTCCTGGGACTGTTTCAAAAAGGTGCAGTAAAAATAAATAGTTTATATGGTTATCCAGCTAAACATCTTATTTTACTGCCCAGGTCATTCGTCATGAGGGCGTTCTGGGCCTTTATCGCGGCCTGCTGCCCCAGTTGATGGGCGTGGCACCCGAGAAGGCCATCAAGCTGACGGTCAACGATTTTGTGCGCGACAAATTGACGAACAAACGCGGAAATATACCCGTCTGGGGTGAGGTAGCGGCCGGTGCTTGTGGTGGTGCTGCACAGGTTATCTTCACCAATCCGCTGGAAATAGTCAAGATCCGTCTGCAGGTGGCTGGTGAAATTGCTGGCGGTTCCAAGATAAGTGCCTTATCCGTGGTACGCGAATTGGGTTTCTTTGGTCTGTACAAGGGCGCCAAGGCCTGCCTGTTGCGTGATGTCAACTTCTCGGCCATCTATTTCCCGACCTATGCGCACGTCAAGGGAGCCCTGGCCGATAAGGATGGCTACAATAGTCCAGTATCTTTGCTGGCCGCTGGCGCCATTGCCGGCATACCGGCTGCCTCATTGGTTACGCCGGCAGATGTAATTAAGACGCGTCTGCAGGTCGCCGCTCGTACGGGACAGACTACCTATACGGGCGTCTGGGATGCCACCAAGAAGATTATGGCTGAGGAGGGACCGCGTGCCTTCTGGAAGGGCACAGCCGGTGAGTATTCCATGCTTCCTCCAGTGAATTGAAGCTCTACTAAATATTTGTTATTTATTCCCTTAGCCCGCGTCTGCCGCTCATCGCCTCAGTTTGGTGTCACCTTGTTTACCTACGAGCTGCTGCAGCGACTCTTCTACGTGGACTTTGGTGGCAATCAGCCCAAGGGCTCCCAAGGCAACAAGTCGCCTGTGCCGCTGGACAGAACACTGACCAGTGCACAGCCCAGCGCCGATCATATTGGTGGCTACAATGCAGCTGTGCCACTGCTGGCCGGCATCGAGTCCAAGTTTGGTCTCTATCTGCCCCGCTTTGGGCGTGGCGCCACCACAGCTGCCCCAGCTGCCACAACGAGCAGCTCATGATTGTATTGGCGCCATCGCCTCCACAGCGCCAGTTAGGTTAGGTAAAGTTGTACAGTTGTAGCCACAGATAGGGCAGGATATATCATAGGCAGAAAGATCGGTTGAAATTTATATTTTTATTTTTGCTATAACGCGTTTACACTCAAAGTATCTGGTCTAATCGTAAAGTAAAGTAATTGATCTATTTCCCTAATCTAAACGCAACAACAGAGATCTTTGTTAAATCTGTTAAAAGAATATACATATATATATATATATATATATAATTGTAGAGTATCTATATGTGAGTATGGCACACAGCTGAAGGCAACTGTTTTTACCTAGAGAAGAAACGAACTTATAGAATGAAATGATGAAACTTTAACTGTGTTTTGTAAACTTTTTTAACTAGATGCATAGAGTATAAACTATAAACTTTAAAGTCTAAAAAACAATCATAGGAAAAATCACAGAACGTCTAATTTTGCACTCAATGGAACTGTTTAAGCGTAAAGCCCTTTAATATTAGTACGAATTTGTTCAACAGTTATAAAGGAAAATGCAATGAATTACCTCTTAGCTAATAAATTTAAATGAATAAAATCTAAATATATATACAAAATTAAAGATACTTTTATTGAATCGAGGGAATCAGCTGGTGGCTGGGGTAGAAATCTATCTAAATATACGCGGGAAATTCCACCCTTCCTTGTTGAAACTCTGGGAAAAGGGGAAATCTGAAAGTATGACAGCTGGAAATGGAAACAAATGAATGAATTAAATTAATCTGTTCATATTTAAAGCTTTATTTCAATCAATTCTTGAAAGGAATACCCAATTTATTAGCCGTAAATAAACCTCCAAAGCCTTCTCCCACCTGTGATGAGGTTTCAACCTGCAATTCCAAAGACAATCCACTGCTTTGTTGATAAACTTTCAGCTCTTCTTTTGGCTGATTAATTTGTTTAAACAGGCAAAAGCGAACCATTAATTACTTGTATTAAATGCAGAGTGCAGGAATTATAGCTGATGAAATGATATATATATAAATTTAGAAGGCGTTTTCATTGATTTCTCTGGCAATTGAAGAAAAGAGCCCCAGGAATTGCATACGTCTGACAAGAAATTATATATTATTTGCCAGGTTTTTATCGCTGACTAGAAAGTAAACAAATTGAAGTAGTTCAGCGTTTTTCACAACTTTTCTCGCATTGTCAGATTGGAAAGTTCCGTGACAGTCCCATTGCCAGCCGGGCCAAGCCAGGCCAAGCCAGGCCAATGAAACGCTTTAATCAAAGGGCCTCAACTGTCAACAGATCTTCGATTAGAATATGGTCTGCGATGACAAGTTAATTTCTATATATAATCCGAAGAAGGTTTCCAGGTCAATGGCTAGACAAGACGAAATTCAATTTCGAATTCAACAGTTTTAGTTGACATTGTGGTCTTTCTAGACCAAATCCCACCCACTGCATTGGCGCCCGCTGACCATGACCGTCAACCAAGACCAATACCAAGGGGAAACGATCGCTGACCGTTAAGCATTTGTCTTTTTTTTCTGCGTGGCCAACTATCGACTGCAGATCCCCTCTTTAAATAATAAAAAAATAGACAATGCGTTTCTATTCAGCAGCCAGCGCCGGCTGCATAAAAAGCTGCAGTGCATCGCCCAAGCAGACGCAGTTTCATTTCAGACCTTGACGCGATTGTTGTTTCCAGTGCAATAGAAAAAGAACAAAAAAGAAAAATGGAAGTGAAATTTATTAAGTGTATTTATTTGCTCACAGTGTGCCTGCTGTTGCTGCAACTTGTGGCAGGAAATTCCACTCAAACAGAATCACAATCTCATACGGATACGCGCATCTCTTGGATAGCTCAGCTGAAGCAATTGCGTCATCAGTTGCATGACTGCTTCCGCTCGAGCCGGGGTGTTTGGTCCTGTTTCCGGTCGCGTAGCCTGCAAATCTTTGAGAATATTATGACAGCGGATGTGATACCTCTCTATGAGGGTGTGCGTCTGACATCTGCCACTCCGAATGCCACAAATGGTCAGGCGCGGCAGAATGGCGGCGATGAGCGCAGGGATCTTAAGCATCTCACCTGGTTTGATCAGCTAGCCATGAGCCTGGCCAAGGGTCTAACCACACACACGCTGCAAATTAACCTGGCCAAACTAACAGAGCGCTATCTGAGCAACGGTAGGTGGCATTCCTCTCCACTGATTCCCATTTAAATTGAATTATTATTGAACCGCAGATGCTCCCGAGAGTGAGAAGGATTCTGTGGGCAGTGCTCGGGTGCGACGGCATCGCTTTAATATGATTATCACAATGATGTTTGGTGTCACAGCGCTGGGCGCTGTCCTGGTTCCAATGGGCTTTCAAATGCTTTCCATTGTCAGTGGCAAGGCCTTGCTTTTAGCCAAAATGGCGCTACTTCTGGCCTCAATAAACGGACTCAAGCGGGTTAGTTGATAAACAAATTTTTGATATATATTTTTATTCAATTTTGATGCTTTTATCTACAATTAGGTGGCCAATAATGGACTTCACTATGGTCTGTACCATGTGCCTGGAGAGCATTTGGGCGGCTACTACGATCGCGGTGATCTGAATCATCCTCGCAATGTACCCATTCCTGTGGCCGTAGAAATGGGATTAAAGTAGGATTGAACGTGTCGAATTGAATGAAGGAAACAGAAACTGCCGTCAATAAATGGAAACAACTTTTCAATTTAAGACTTTTGTAATAAAAACAAAGAGAAAAACGAGAAAATTTAATATGTAAAGTAGAAGAAATAAGTCTCTTTTCGCAGCATTAAATTGTGTTTAGGATAAATAAACATAAAAATTATATTTGAGAAAGTAAATAAGGAAAAGTATTGTTTTATTTTATAGTCTCTGAGAGGGTTTATTAGTCTTAGTAAATTTAAAGCAATATTTATTTAGGATCAACAGTCGAGGAAATTTAGCCAAGTCTGTTCATCAATTGGAGACACTCTTTCTCAGGAACTATAAAAACGAAATACAAGAATCGAAAATAGATTCCTTTGGCCAGTCACAGGTGTATACCCTATACTTTCATGAGCTATATTTGTCAGGTTCGGATGAGGCCGGACTTATCATCTTCATAGTATTATCCTCTGTCTCCTTCAGAGTTGCTAACTGTGAAAGGAAGCATAAATAAAAGATATTAGCGTAGTCTCCTCGGCTGGTTTCTTCTGTAAGAAGAGTTTCTTCTTCTTGGAGAGCTTCTACAGAAGTCTTTGCAGGGTGTTCCAATTAGCCAGTGACCCGAAAACATTATAATTAACACAAACATTGATTGCTTAAACCAATTTAATTTTTATTTAATTTTTTCCAATTGAAATCCGCGCTTTGCCGCTTTCGTAAAGCAAGTTGGCAGCTCTGTTGAAAGCTTTTCACAACTTCACCACAAAAGCTTTGAGTGAGGTGAGTTTAGTCTAGCAAAGCGGCAAACTTTTGAAAAACACACAGTGAAACCCTCAGAATAAATAATATTATTTAATATAAAATCAAAAACTAAATAAACTATTTAAATAATAATAATATTAAATATTATTTAAACTTTGATTCCAGCAAAGGATCATAAATTCTGCAACAGAACTCAAATAATTCTTGCCTACTGCATGCAAACAAAAACGAAGCCCACTATTGAAGGACGAGGCCAAGGGACGAGGCCAAAGGACGAGTGTGGAGGCGTGAATGCGACACGAGGCAGGACTATAAAAGGAAATGCGCCGCTGATAAGAGCCAACATTCTGTCGTCGTGCGGCAGCATTGACGCCTCGTGGCCAACAAAAGCTCGGAAGTCCTGCATTCGCCTCGTATCCTTCTTAGCCGCCTTATCCTGAGCGTGTAACGGTTCCTGTGCCATTCAAAACGCAGTTTTAGTTTCGAGCTAAGTGCGATTTACGTCTGCGCTCGTCCTTTTCACGTCACGTCAATCGCTGCGTTCTAATAAAATTATTGGCTGCGTAAATCCTTCCGCCGCTAATCCTTTTAATCAGATTAGTCCGTTGGTCAGGCAGCTGCGCTATTAAATCTAAAAAAAAAAAGAAACCGGACACGTCGACGCGCTTTTAAAATTTGGCGCCCACGTAAAATAAATTGTTTTAGGCCGTCGGTTAATTGAAACTCAGAGAACTCCGACCTCAAAAGCGGCAATTGGCAATTTCGCGGACGGGTTTAGTGCAGCAATTGACGCAAATACCGCCGGAATGAAGCTCGTGGTTTATCTCTACTTGTCCATGATTGTGCTGGGCGTGCAGGTGAGTAAGGGTAGAGCAATGGGAACAGGAACAGGGCAGGGAATGGAGGGCAGGGAACGAGGAGCTGAAGCAGGGAAGGACGAGGGCGTCAGTCTAACACGCTTGTAATTCAATTTCGATCAACAAGTTGGGTTAACTTTTGTTTCAACTTCTGTCGAATTAATTTCTGTAAGGGATTTGGCCCCAGGACGAACGATTGATGGGCCCAGCCAATGTCATTTTTATGAGCAAAACTTTTTGAAACCTTTGACTTTTACTTTGTTTTTGTTTCATAGACAGATTGCCTTCATTAGGCTCAAATTTTCTGAATAACTCGAGCCGGGTAGAACTCTGATGTTCTCCGCCTCGAATATCATTTGTTTTGGAAATCAATTTAATGTTTTTTTTTTTACCACACTTGCCTTGTCATCGTTATTACGGCGATTATTGGCCTTTGGCAGCAGCTGAAATTTATAGATTGTATTCGTTTCTTCAGATAAGCTTGTGGCTTTAATCAATTGCTTCTTATTACCCTTAAAAGAGGTTAGAAAATTTAATTTAATTATTATTTTTTAGTTATTTTATTTTTAATTATTCTGTTATGCTTGTTAACTACTCTAAATAAAAACAAAGCTTTAAAATATGTCTTTATTTTTTATATTAGAAGTGAAGTTTTTGAACTCATTGCTAAAAGTGTAAAGTGTTAAAAAAACCCTATTAAAAAACATATTGTCCAAAAAAAAGGTATTAAAATTAATTGTAATAAAAGTTCTTGAATCATTTCCCAGCGCTGTCCTTAAATCAAGTGTGAAATTCTTGATTCAAGCTGGTCTTTTCAGCTCGGAATTCCTGACTTTATCCTGGTTCCATGAAGAGTCGGATAAAAAAAATTTGTATTTTAAACTCATTTATTCTTCATTCAATCATTAATAATTTTAATGAACTTAATTTAAGCATTCTTCTATTAGATTTAATCCCAACTAGAGTGCTCATTGCAAGCCAGTACGAACTTGATTCTAGTTCGAATTGATTCACTAATCCTGTTCCTACTGGATAAAATGAAAAAAGACTAAAAGTAGTTACTTTTTTTAAGTACTACTTTAACTAAAATAAAGAATTGCTTAACTTTTTTAATTTAATTATGAAATTAACTTCTTTAACTGACTATATTTTTATCTCGAGTCGATTGTTGATGCTGGATATCTTAAAGATACTTTAGCTCTAAGGATTAATTGAAAGATGATATTCCAATCAATTGATTCTCATTACCCAACGTATTATTAATAGAAGCAATCAAAAGGCAATATTATTAGAAATGTTGGTCCATTTCTAGAATCAAAGCGAATAAATTGAAAGAAAGGAGAACCTTCCACTATAAATACCATCAATAATTGTGTGTATCATCTATGATGAGCTTACTTTGTTGTCCGATTGTCCGGCTACTAAAATACCACTCCCAGTTTAAGCAAACAGATGAGAATAAATGTTAATTTTCTCAGCCGGAGCTGCAGTACGGAGGCAGCGTCTGCGGAGGCAAGTCAAACATGCCACTGGGCCAAGTGAGAAGCTGCATGGGTTAGTGTGAAAAATCAACAATGAGGCAACAGGAAAAACAGGAAAGAAAAAAAACCCGGCAAGGACTGCAAATGATGGCCATTCATTGGGGCAATAAACACCCCAGCCAATGCAATCGTCCTCGTAGTAATACTCGCCAAGTCGGTCAGCAACTGAGATGACCATCCCTCCGGATATTGTGCTGAGCTGCTACCCGGACCCTGTCCGGCTTGTGTCCGGGTCTCGGGTCCGTGTCCGCGTCCGAGTCCGGGTCTGGACGTGCTGCAGCGTGCACTTGATACTCGCTTAATGCGGCTTTTTAACAGCATCAGCAACACTTCGCTTTCGCTTCACAGCCATTTATCCCCCACATGAGGAGGAGGAGGAGGAGGAGGCTTGTGGTCGGACCCCGATTCGGTGTATGCCTTTGACAGCATTGTATTTCATTCACATATTTTGTATATATTTATTTAACACATCGGAGATTTCGAAGGAACAAATTCATTAAAAGCAACTGTCAAGAGTTGCAGGGACTCACATTGCTGTCAGGCGAGCAGCAGCATATAAAATACAACAGGAATATATATTTTATTTTTATTCCAGCTCATTAGCCAGGTTTTCAGATATAAATTTATATATATTTATGTAAATGAGGCATAGAATACACAGTCAGAAAATGACAGGCTAAGTTTAAGTTGAGCAATGCTTTATTCTAGCTGGAATCTTTCTTTCAATCAAGTTGGAACCGGCTTATAAAAGTGAATCAGTCTGTATTCATTCCTGATTCAGTAAAAACGTTGGAGAACGATTCAATTTCAATTCTTTTAAGTAATTTAATCTCTTGTTGAAAGAAAGAACAGGTGAAAATTCCTGAATTCTCTGTAAACGCAGTGTCAATGAGAAATCCAGAAGTTGTTCTATTTATTTATTTGACATTTGCAGCAAACACCTGAAAGGTAGGTAAGGTAATACCCGTATGGCTGAAACGATATCATTGTCATTTGTTTTAGGAAAAACTTTGTTAATTAGCGCTTATATTTCATGTGCTTTTAGCTGCTGCTGGGACCAAGGGTAGTGTTAAAGTATTTCGAGTATTTTTTTTGGGGACAGCGTAAAGAAAAACTTTTAATCAGCAGAAATTTGTCAGCTGCGCCTGGGTCGGAGTAGAAGAGCTGAAGCTGTAGCGGGCTCTATAAGAGCCAATAAATTCAATATATATTTTCCGTCTCATGTTGAGGCAGCAGCCGACGGTTACATTTCCCATTTCCCACGCAAATTTATGCCGAAAAAAAGAAGAAAAAATTTCCATCTCCGTATGAAATATGAATCGCGCGCTTGGTGTGTGTGTGTGTGTCTGTGTGTGTGTGTGCACTTTGCATAAAATCCTGCTGCAATATGTTCAATAAATGGCGTTGAGAAATGTAGAGTATATATGCAGCTAATTTCCGGCAAAGTAATAGATTTTCTACTGCTAAATACACTGACAGCTGTGTGTTTGTGTGGGGGGGGGGTAGTGGCTGGGGCAGCGACAGGACACAACTCGTTTTGCTGTGTGTCATCGCAGTGACGTGACATAAAGTTAATGAAGCTATTTGTGGCAGGAGGCTAAGTAATTTCACAAGTGTCCTCTGCGGTAATTAGTCCCGACTCTTCCAACAACAACACTGCATTCTGGTTGCAGGTATGAAGAGAGTTCTCGCCTCCTGCCTACTGCAACTCGCATTTTCAGCTCTACGCGTTAATTCATTTATATATATATATATATATATATATATATATTATATATATATTCATATATTTTATATATATTCATATGCTTATGCCTGTGAGCAGCGGCAGCCTAAGCCAATAACATAGTTAACCAGCGAGGCGTATACGTAATCTAATTACAGTTCATATGCTTTAAACAAGCTTTTCCATTCGACAATTGTACTCGTTAGACAAGTTGATAAATGAAATTGTTAATTAAATTCAAATAAATACTTTTTTGTTAATGAGCTCGTGTCTGATTGATTTAGCTAATGAATAGAATCATTGATTTTTTCCTACATATTAACTAATACTAGTGGGGAGAAAGGTTAACCTAGGCGAGGCGAAGACTATATACACTTGCACAGCGAAATCTTTATTTAGGACCGATTATTCCAATAGCGGCTATATCATATATTGTCGGAGCATTTATCTAATCAGTTGAATTCATAAAGATATCTTGGAAAACCATAACCAATTGACCGATTGTTTGTTTTCTAGCGCAGCTATATAATATGGTTCTCCGATCCGACAAATTATGACATTTTCATTGGAAGCTCCATACTAAACTTTATTTCGTTCCCAAGAAGCTAGATAGACTAGAGAGATTATAAGCAGACCGACAGAGGTGGCTATATTGAGCCGACTCATCGTCCGGCTGCTTCTCAGCATTACACAGCTCTTGACACAGCTGTAGTACCCTCTGGAAGGGTATAATTATTATGCTTTTCTAGGGAAACATTTCTAAAATTGGTATGCAAATAGATGTAAAGAGCTTTGTTTTATTTTAAGCTATTATGCGCATATATTTAAGACAATCAATTTTCGTAGAATCTTGAGCTATGTACAACCTTTTAGAGACAGCCACAAGGAATTAATTTCAATTCGAATACTTTCAAACAGATCGCTCAAAAGCTGAACAAATTTTCAGTTAATATTTGATGAGCCTCAAAATGCCAAAGAAAATATATTGTTTTATGGGGCAATGGGGACATCCGCCTGTTGCTGCTGCCGGTGCTGCCGGTGCTGCTGTTGGCCAAAACCCCTTTTTAAAGCCAGTATTTGGCTGTTATTATCATAGCCCAAACAGCTGTCTCATGATTAAGTCATGCTGTGCTTTCACTGCAGGCTGGCCCGAGCTATTTATGACGCGAAAAGTAAATATTGGGGCTTAGCGTGAAAATCTTTCGTTGTACCGGAAAAAGTAAATATTTGAAAAGGATGCGAAAATACCTTTTAAAAGCATTTCCGCTTACCAACTTCGTGTAGGTGTCAGATTCTTGTTGCTTCTCCTGCTGCTGCTTCAGCTTCTGCTACTCGTCCTGTTTTAATTAAGTTATAATATCTAAGGTATTCCGATGCGAATGCAGCCAATCGAGTCCTGACGCCAGCGACAGACATGACACGCATATTTTTGTCTAATTAACTCTGACAAATTCAAATCGGAACACAACTTTAGCTACACTCAGAGAGGACTTTGAATACTCTGAAAGTGCCAATAAATTATTCGAGATGGAAATGGATTTAATATGCATGACAAAGTCATTAAAATATGCAAGTGGCTTAGCATGCTCCAGCAGCTCCTATGGAAATAAGAGCAAAAAATATCAAAAATCATTTTAAAGCGAGCGGCAAACTTTTCTCTGTGGACTTACGGAATGAATTTGGCTTTGAATTTGTGAATTTGATACACAAATTACACAAGGCAATTAAAAAGCTAAAAATACCTGGTCAACTGGGAATTATAAGGATTAATTTCGACCTCTATATAAACACTTATATAATAAATATTGATATGCTCCAGAACTAGTAAAGCTCGCATGTAAAGGCAGCTGCTGCTGCTGCTGCCAGCCCCAAAATCCTTGCAGAAGGCCCTGAAATTTGAACAAAGGCATCCTGTGAAAGCAGAGCGTAGTCGGCCCCAGCCTTGGGACAATGCTATTATGTAAATGAAGTTGCGTCAAGTGTGTTCAAAGGGATCATGTTTATAATTTATTTACTCAAACTGAAAGAGAGTGAGAGATGACGAATCCTGCGAATTCTGTCAAAAATGCCTGATGATTTGATGACTTTTCAATGCTTTTGCGCGTCAAAGATTGATGACGTCACTGGGGCATACAATTTTCTGTGTGTGTGTGAGTGCGGGTGTGTGTGGGTGTGTGCGAGTGTGTTTTATTTTGTCGCAGCTTAAAGTTGGTCCTGCCAAAGCCGCCACTAATTGACAGTTTCATAAGCATAAGGCGCTTTTACCCTCCCTTCAGCTCGTTATTCTGGCCAAAATCGCTTCGACTGTTTTTTTTTTTTTGAGTGTTGCGCAAACAATTGGCCAAAACTTTACCGCAAATACAATTATTTTCGGCCTGACGCCAGGCCGCATTCCTCAATTTATTAATATCAGCGTCGGGCCAAGAGCCAGTGAAAGCCGAGGAAAATTTCAATTAGCGTTCAGCGCCAAAAAATTTAACCTTTAATCCATCAAAAAAAAGAGAAGAAAATAAAATATTGAGAAAAAAAGGCAAGTAATTGTGCTCACACTAGTCAGAAATGCTCGACTGGCAGATACCCTACATAACTAACTTCCGCTTACTATTGGAACCTTTTTGGCCAATTAGTTTTAGGCAACTTGGAGTAAACTGCAATTCTAAATTTATGACTTTCTCTTGGCCGGAAGATGCGGCTGATCAAAAGCAAGAATATTTCTTGATTTGATGCCCACATTTGCATTAACTTGGCATAGCCTTTGTTAGCCACTTTCTAATGGATATACTGTGTTCAAAGTTGACCCTATAAGCCGCTTGATTTGAGTTGGAACCGCAAGAAGGAAAAGTTTCTAGGATTGGGCTGCTGCTGCTGCCCGAAGCTATTTATAAACTTTCCTGCCACGCTTTTCACTTGAAAATGAAAAGAAAAGATTGCCGAATCATACTTTAAATTCGGAAGGCATAGAGGCAGTCAAGTGTTGCAACGTCGTGTGTGGCAGGCAGATGTGAGTATAATTAAAATGGAGCGTTGCATTTAAGTGCGTCTCTCTCGTCCCCGTCTGTTTTTATGGCTGCGTAGACGGCTTCAGACTGACCCTTAGTTTGGGGTGTACTCTGAGAATAGCTGGAGGCCATTTAAGTTGAACCACGAGCCACGAGAGTCAATAACAAGCAGCCCGCTGTTAGCATCTGGAGTCAACTACAAAGCGCAATTCTGTTTTTTGTTCAGTTTGCTGCGCTGCTCTGAAATGCCAATATTTGCCAGGCAACCCGCTGATTTTATCGCATTTGGCTTTAACTTTTGTCAACAATATTTTTAGCCATGTATATTTCAATGCTGCTGCTTCGCCCTGGTCGCCCTGCTCTGAACTGAATGACAGGGCTATTCAAAAAACGCAAAAAAACTCAAAAAAAACAGCCCCTCGCTATATTTGTTTTACACTTTTAATCTTTTTGCAGGCTTGGCCCACGGTGAAGCGCTCTTTTGAGATTTATCCAGCTGCCGCGATGCCCTACAACGAGCACAGAATCTCAGGTAAGAGATTGCACACAAAACACCTCCACACACACACACACACACCAATACACACCCCCCTTTAGAGTAAAAAAAGATATGCCATTAAGTTGCGGGGTAAAAGTTTTGGCCAAGAGCCTTTGGCTGAAATGCACTTTGGCGGCCGTGACAAGTTTAGAGCGTTTACAAAATGCGTTTGCAATTCGGCCAAAAATTGTCTTTTAAATTGCTTTTCCTTCCAACTTGTCAACTTGTTTCAGCCAAGTAAAACGTATGCGCAATTTGTGGCCATACTCGTAACTGGAAACCCTAAAATTGATTGGCCAAATTACACTTGAGTGGCAAACTTCAGTTGATTCTCCTGGCCAAATCAAATCTGTGACTATTTCCAGAGACCTTTATTGGTATGCCAATCAAATATACTAGTAGCTTATGAGCTTGAAATTAATTGGAAAATACCAAGAAAACTTAGAATATAATCAAATTCAGTTGATCACTGGCAAGGCAACCGCAGGTTCGTCCTTATTGGACTGATTTGCCTTATGCAATCACATATTGGATTCCACATGGAAAATGTATTTATAAACCTGCACAGGAAATAAATGATGGGTTCTATTTAAGTTTTACAGTGCTTGATTTTAGTTAGGAAGGGCAATAAATAAGTAAATCAATCAATATTCATGCTAGATTCAAGTAGGAGCTGGTTTTATAAGGAGCGATAGGTCTGGTTGGAATTCAGTCAACTTCGAGAACTCTTATAATAATCTCATTAAAATCAGGTTTGAATTGGGACTCCTTTCAAGCTGACTGGAAATAGAAACAGGATCAAGTCAAGACGAGCACTTCTCACCTGCTTTAAGGGAACTCTTACTGATTTTATCCTGAGTTTTCTCTCTGTGTATGAATATTTCTGTCTGCTATTAATAGGAAGGCTCCACTGAGCAACGATTGCATTATAGTTTATTGCATAGGTCAAAGGTTTGCAGTTTCAGACTGCAGCTGCAGAGACTCATTAATAATTTTAATTATATTAATATGCATTAATATTTAAATGCAGCAGTTGTTAGTCAATCGAATTTTATAATAGTGTTAAATATCAATTATGCATAATGTTCATTTAATTGTGAGTCACATTAAATTGAATTATCAAAAGGAAAGATTAAAAGGACTATAATCATTCTATGCAATTAGGCGACATAATAAACAATTAGGCGCCGAGTGTCCGCTCCAATACACACACACTTTGTGTGTGCACACACTCAACAGCTACACCTACTCACCGCAAATGTAACTAAAAAGTAGGCATGGTCAGCTTATGCTGATCGAAGCTCAAATACCCTAACTAATTCGGCTCAAAGCAACTAGCTCTAAAGGAGCATCGATAATTGTAGAAATACTAAGAACTTTTCTACTTTTTTTGAGACTTTTAAAGCTTACTCCAAGAATTTAATATTTGGGAATTCGATTTTAGATTCCTTGAGATTTTTTAAATACAGAAAATTAATATTTTCGCGACCTTAGAGTTACTCTAGATGAGTTTTTCGAATACCAAGTGACACTTCTGGCATTAAATTAATTTCTAAAAATGGAATGGCGTTTGTCACAGCTTTCGTAAGAGTGTTTAAATACCCTAGGGAAGGGTATCAGAAAGCAAAGTGCTTTGTGCGTTGTTAGCAATTTTATGTGCCATACACTCCCACACACTCACACACGCACACACGTCAAGCAGATGCGTGTGTGACAAGCATGCGAAAAAAGTCAAAGTCAGACTGTAGTTTAATTGTTTTTGGCCATGGCTAACAGTCATAAAATGCTACCGCAAAGCTGTCTAAATATGGCATTGCGTTTAGCAGGAGGCTGTGTGGCTGTTGTATGATTTGTGTGTGGGTGTGCGGGTGTGTGTTGTTGTGTTTGTGTGTGGGTTACCAAAATCTAACAAATAATGCGAGCCATAAATCAGGCAACAGTAGCCTGGCTATAGTCAGGCATTAAGTGGCATCGGCTGGTCAGTGGCCACCGGCCAGCGGGCAGCGGGGAATGTGACATGATAAATTAATTGCAGCCAGCACAGAGCATACCAGTTTAAGGACTAAGGTCAAAACGTGTCCACAATTTGCATGTGCCCTTTGTGTGGGGCTCAAGTGGTTTTCAATTATTAGTAAACCTCCTACACACACACACACACAGATACACACACACACGCATATAGACCACACAAACAGTCAGTCAGTCAGTCGGCTGTAAGTGGTTGCTGTTGTTGCAAGCTGTTGCAATTTGCACAGTTGGTTAAATTGGTTTCGTATGGCCAGGAGGCTTTCCAATAGGAGTTCTAATTGAAATCCTGCCATATACTTCCTGTAGATTGCATGCATGTTGCCTCGGAGTCAGGTGATTACATTTTCAAGAAGTCAGCGCCACCTCTGACCCCATCGATGCCGCTGGCCGCTCTCAATTTTGGTCACAATGCAGCCCTCCTTGATCTGGAATCAATTCCTGCAGATGAGTTGGAAGCAGCTGCTGCTGCTGCTGCTGCCGCCGCTGCCGCTGCTGCTTCAGCTAGCGCAGATACCGTCTGCGGTCTCTATGTAATTGGTGAACCGGACACAATTGTGGAGATTACCATGAAGCACTATGACGTCAATTGCGAATCGGGCGGTCTAATGGCAGTAAGTAATTCAAGCTGCAAAACTTATTACCTTTCTAATCATTCTAATCTATCATTTGAATCTCCGACTCTCCCTCCGTTTCCCTTCTTTTTATCGTCTCTATCTGAATGCTTAGTTTGTGGATGGCTGGGAGCTAAATGGTGAGTACTTTCCGGCACTGAAGGATCACCATCGCCTGCTGGAAGATCGTGTTTTTGAGTTCTGCAACAACAACAAGCAATGGTAGGTACCACAATTTCCAATCTTCTGTCCAGCAACATTAAGGAGACTACTTGTTCCGCAGGCCCCGCTTCAGCAATAAGAAATTCTTCCGCTCCAGTCAGAATGCTGCCCTACTGCAGTACCGCATTCCGACACGTGGCTCCTTTGTGGCCAACGTACGCTTCCATAAGATTAGCCAGCGTAAGTATCCAACTCTCCACTACCAACTCATTTATTAGTAAGGAATGGGTTCAAGTTTCTAGCCTTGAGTTCTTGATTATGATTAACTTATTGCTTTGCTGGCAGCTTGCAATGTGCTTGTCCAGGACACCGCCGCCGTCTACAAGATGTCCAATTTCGGACATGCTCGCAACTGCACCATCTCGGCTCTATTTCCGGCTGCTGTCTCCCTGGGAAATGTGCGCATTGGCAGCAAGAGCGTTCGGGCCCAGGAGAAGGTCAATTATGATGTAAGTACAGTCAGCTGGGGATTGAGTGTCTCTCTAATCAGCCGCGTTTTAGTGTCATCTACTTGAGGATCGCTTGGAAATTGGTGGCTCTGCTGGCCTAGATACCCATGCCTTAGAGCTGGCTAGTGCCGTATGCGGAGCAACCACTGAGCTGGGACCCGAGCAGGCCATCTTCTGTGGTGTGACCAGTGTACGTTTGGTATCCACGGGTCGCTACCAGAACCAGGCAGCCGTCATCCTACGCAAGGCCGATGAGCAGGATCTGGACATTGCCACGCTCATGTGTGCGCTCTAAGGAGGCAAAAACCAACACAACTGCACAAGATAAACGGGACGAGAGGCCGGCACAATGATTACAATTTCGTGTTTGTAAATATGTATGTGGTTGGATATGTATGTACAAAGGAAGGAGCAAAAGATAAACCCAACCGAACCTAAACCCGACACAACACTACACAACCCAACCAAAAACCATTCAACTTGGATTCTATTGTAGCGCTTACTTAATCCAATCCAAGCAACAAGTATTCATCAGTAACAAACAAAAAAAAATCTAAGAAATTTTATGTAATTATATGTGTATATCAAAAATTCTGAGTGTTAAAAATACAAATTGTTTTAATGGGCTTTACGAGTAGCCGTACAAGGGGGCTTCTCTTTTTCTCTCCTCTTTTTCTCTCCTCTGCTCTTCAGTTATTGTTATTTTATGACGCATTTTATGGACCCTCAACTAATCAAACTAATTACTTGGTAACGATACGCTATAAATAATCCACAGTACGAGTAATCATGAGGCAGCAGCTATAAAAGATAAGCTCTGACATAGTTCAAGGATAAGCAGAAGTGTTAAAACAAATAACGCAGGGCAAACACAATAGCCATCAAGGAGGTAAGGCTGTAAGCGAACAGCGCAGCTGCACCGTCATCGCCATCATCATCGTCACCGGGCTGCTCTTGCTCCAGCTGCAAGAAGAAGATTAGAGGTTAGTAAAGTAAAGAGTGCTCTAGGCGAGAGTCTCTGACTAGGACCCAGCTAGGAACAGACCGAGTCATAGGCAGACAGAGCTGAGCAGATAGCTAGAGATTCAGGCTTCACCCTGGACTACTTACACTCTCCTTCAGAATGGCCTGAAGTTCGCGACAACGTGTCTTGTTCTTGTAGTTGCTGGTAGCCAGGCGGCAGAGCGTGGTGCTCAGGCAATTGTCGTCGCAGCCGGAGTTCAGTTTGGGATCCGCATTGGTCATCTTATAACGCCAAAACTTGCGTAGAATTTTCGGTTGAGCGGCCATTTCTTGGAGCAGTTTATCAATGCCATCGGGACTGGTGTTGTTGGTAAACTCCTGCGTGAACTGATACTCCTCATACCAATTGGGAGATGTGTCTGGACTCTCGTTGGCTTCGGTTAGATTGAAGATCCAGGTGGAATGCTCAAGCACTTGCCAGGTCTCGGGATTCATTTCGTACAACCGATAGTTCGGGTTCTTGTTGGAATAACTTGTCAGACTACCACCATTCCAGGTCACAGCTACAGGCAAGCCCGCGTCCGAGTAGTGTAGATTCATTTCATCCTTGTGGGTATGTCCACTGAAGATGCCCTTAATGGTCTTGCTAAAGCGGGCTAAAATCCGATTGTATTCCCTAGACCAGTCTGTCCAGCAGTCGCCGTCCCCAGAGGGAATGTGCGACAAGATATGTACATACTCCCCAGCTGTCTCAGCAGCCAGCAGTGTGTCGTGGAACCACTGCAACTGTTCCAGGACGATTGATCCATTGTAGAAAATCCACCAGTTATACAGATAGCAATCCATGCTATTCAAAGCAATAATGCGATGTCCCGCGCTGTGCAGAGCCGTATAATAACCACCGCGGCGTACAGTAGCCTCAGCATCACTGGGCAACCACTTGGACCACAGGCTCCAGGCATGGGAGTACAGCCAATCAACGTTCAAAGCAGCGGGCACCTCATTGGAACCAAAGCTGAAAGAAATAGAAACGAAATAAGTTGAATTAATTGAAGCTTAAGTACAACGACTTACATATTGGCAGGATGAGGCTCGTGATTACCCAGGCAGGAATAAACCGGAATTTTGGGGAAGTACTCCGTGAGCGACTCATCTATTTCTGTGAGCATATCAATATTTCCCTGTTTGGTTGTGGACCACACATTGTGAGGTGGCACATCACCCGTATGATAGATAATATCGAACTCATGAGTCTTGCTGATGTGTTCAAAGGCGTTCAGGATGAGGTGTTTGGGTGTATCGCAGCTCCGATAATCACTCCAATAGCCAGCAGCAGCTGAGCTGCTTGCGCCTGCAGGCAGAGTATTCCGACAGCACATGGGCTCATCACAGTCAGCCAAGCTGCCGCTCTTGTATTCGGGATCATAGTGGATGTCGGTTAGGTGAAGGACTCGCAAATCTTTATCGCTGCGATTGGGCTGATCGGAAGGCGCTTCCGTGGGAAAGTCTCCGACAATGGTCAAGTTTAAGTTATATTCATCCTGCTGCATCTGACAAATGGTAATAGGAAACAAGCCGCAAATGGAGCTGGCATCGGCAATTGTCTCATTGAGGATATAGTCCAAAATAGGCCAGTTAATATCAAACAGACCGCTGCATACTTCCTGCGTTTGAAGGTTGAAGTATTCGCAAAGACTTAGCATTGTCTTCTTGGCATTCTCATCGCGATTGGGTCCCGTCAGCTCTCCATTGGGTCCCGTAAAGGTGTTGTAGAGCACCTTGATCGTGGCACGACAGAGGGTGCATGTAAAATACTGATCAGCAGAGCTCAGATCTACCAAAGACTCGGTGAAAATGTCCTTCTTGCTGTGAGCCGAGCGCAATCCTGCACCCAGTTGCTGCAATCTCGGTGATTCCACGCCCGTGCGCATGTACTTCATGAACTCATGGCTAATCTCATCCGCTACGCTTGCTATGAAAGAAAACCCAAGAGTTTTAGCATCTTGATATTTCTTTTAAAGCAGCTGCACTTCACCTTATCAGTGATAACCGTCAAATTACCTGAAATCGCAGCGGTCAGACGCTCATCGCTGGTAAAGCTGCTCGGCACTCCGGACAAAGTGTGCGCCCGGGTACAGGCCAGGAGAGTGGCCAGACCCAAGATCAGAAGACTCCATTTTAACTCCATGACGACCGAACTAGAACTACCCACTCGCACGTTCAATAAGTCTCATTTATAGTAATTTGCCAGTTAAAATTCTTATCGTTCAGAAGGCTTGCGATAACCTTATGACCATAATAACATAATTGATAAAATGGAATAAGAGATTTTTATGGGGATATATAAGTTCAAATACAATTAGTTACTACCGCTAATATGGAAATAAATACATATATATATATTTCGGGGAATTGTATAATCGCTAAAAACCAGTCTAGAAAAGAAAGCAGTCTTTAAACAAGGAACAAGAGCACTTAAAGTACTGATCCCACATCGGTATAATTGATTATCACCCCAAAAAAAAGTAAATACTTCAAAACAACTAATCAATCCATCCATCCATCCGTCCACCTGCAAAATCTATATATTATCGCTTTATATTCACGTGCCAAAATATTTGCGATACGATCTCAAGTCGATCCATAAAATAGCTTGGGCAATAAAGAATCCATTCATATATACTTTAGGATTATATAAAATATGGTCAAAGCTGCATTTTATGATTTTATTGGCTAATTTCTGCTAATATGATGCTTGACTTAATCTAATAGGCCATAGTTTCGACCGGCCCCACATGTATTACCCTGTATTTATGTATTATATTTCTAGGGCTGGCGATAAGTTTACCAAAAAAGATAGATTAACACAGTCGATTGGCAGTTATATTTGTGTTTGTATGAATGTATTTTGGATTTTGCACTTAATCGTGTTATTGAAAATGGAATTTGCGATTAAATAACCTATAATTAGTATATACAGATAAAAGTCTCTAGAAGCCCAACCTCACTGAAAACACCAGAGCTACAAGTGAGGTAATACTCAAAACGCTTAATGTGGCAGCTCCATCATCATCATCGTCCTCACCTGGGGGATTTACCTCCTCCTCATCCAGCTATAAATAAAGTCATAATTTAAGAAACTAATATATAGAAATTAAAATGCTTCTCAACTTACGGCTGCAAAGAGTCGCTCCCTCAGCTCCTCGCAGCGTCCCCGCTGATTGTTTACCGTGACGGAGGCGCGACACAGAGATCCTGCCAGACAATTGCGATCACAGCCGCCGGTTACTTGGGGCTCAGCGGACGTTACCCTGAAGCGCCAGTACTATAATAGTTGAAATGTGGATTAAGATACATATTGATCCTTGTCACCTGTCTAGACCACCTACCTTGCGCATCAGCGCTGGATTATCCGCAAAATCGTCCAGCAATTTGTCAATGCCTGCGGGGCTGAGATCCTCGGTGAATTCCTTGATGAACTCGTACTCCAGGAACCAACTGGGGTCCGATTCGGGACTCTGATTGGCCTCATTCAAGTTGAAGATATAAGTGCGATGGTTGGTCACATGATATGTATCTGGCTCCACATCGTATACCCTGTAGTTGGGATTCTTGTAACTGAATGTGGTTAAAGCACCACCATTCCAAGCGATGGCAGTGGCGTAACCCTCATCGGAATAGTGAACCGCCAACTCATCCTTGTGCGAGTGGCCATTGAAAATGGCGCTAATGGTCTTATGGAAACGAGTAATGATGCGGTTGTACTCTCTAGCCCAGACTGACCAACAGGTGCCATCACCTGAGGGAATGTGAGTCAGGACATGCACATGTTCTCCAGCAGCCTCAGCAGCCAGCAAAATGTCGTGGAACCACTGCAACTGGGGAATCTTGTCGCTACCATCGTGGTATAGCCAGAAATTATCCGTATAGCAGCCATTGCTGTTCAGCGCAATGATGCGGAAACCCGCCTTGGGCGAAACGGTATAATAGCCACCCTTTAGGATGGTCTCCTTGGTCGATTCCGGCAGCCATTTGGACCAATCATTGTACAAATGCTCATACAGCCACTTGGTATTAATCTCATCCGGCACACCTTCGGGACTGAAACTGTAGCAGAAATGTAGAATCAATAGGAGAAAGAGCTGGCACTTTGGATTGGGTTACTTACAGATTCAGCGGATGTGGTTCATGGTTGCCAATGCAGGGATAGACAGGCACTTCGGGAAATACTGTAGTAAAGTGACCGCTAACCTTGCTCAACACTTCAGTATTCTTCTCCACGGATGTGGCCCAGACCATGTGATCCACAATGTCGCCAGTCTGATAGATATAAGTGCATTCTTCCGTGGCAGCAGCATGAGCTAGGCCTGATTCAAAGGTTCTCCAGGGTAAATCGCAGTCACGGTAATCACCCCAAAAGCCTGCAGCATCGCTGGTGCCCTCCGTAGTACTCTTCTCCCGCTGGCAACACATGGGCTCTTCGCAGGCAGCAAGACTGCCGGGTTCGTAGAGAGGATCGTGGTGAATATCCGAGAAATGGCAAATTTTGATATCCTTATCGCTATGACGTGGAGTATCTGCTTTAGGTCCAGTAATGGCTTCTCCTGTATTGTCCACAGTCAACGTCCAGTTGTAGCTGGGATTAGTGCCCGTATTACAGAAACTGAACTCCATGAAGAGCGAGCAGAAGCTCTGAGAGTCGATCTCTGAATTGCGCATTATGTACTCCACTGAGGCAATATTGGAGTCAATCAAACCCTCGCATACCTCCTCAGTCTGGAGATTCAAGCGGCGGCACACATCCATTGCAATATTCTTCATAATTGCTGCGCTATTCTCGCCGTGCAATTCACCATCCTCATCCCGTATGGTGCGTGCAAAAACATTGATTACAGAACGACACACTGTGCATACAAGAAAGCTATCACGAGGCTCCAGATCTGGCAGATTTTTGGTAAATATATCCTTTTTAGTATGCGCCTTGGCTAGCTGTGAGGTCAGCTTTTTAAAAGCGGGAGTCTCAACGCCAGTCTTCAGGAATGTATAGTATTCCTGCTCCAACCGGATGGCTACATCGTCGGCTATGGCAGATAGCACTGTCTTATCCAAGTTAAAGTCGACTGGAACTCCTGGCAGGTTCACCGCGGATGCGGCAACAAGGCCGCTTAACAGGACTAGCAAACACTTCATGGCATTTGCTGAGCTCAACTAAACCAGCTACCCCACATGGAGTCCAATTTATAGGTTTCACATGGTCATAAACGGCAGCTTATCTTCTAGCCAGCCCATTCACTGAAATTTCCGCACTGTGAAGTGTTCGATAATGTTAGATCTAGCTAGCTATAATCGGAATATTTGTGATTAGTTAAGGCTTTAGTTAATATCTGAAAGCTATTTTCGTCATGCATATAATATGTACAGACATAATTACCCTCTGTAAAAGAGAAATTATATGCAAAACATCGATGGCATATATAGACACTTAGTCATAGTGATTAGTACTTTGTACCTAATAAACAATGGATAAAAAGAGGGTATTAACTATGTAATACGCAGAAGCGAGCATATCTGACACAGAAATTATATATATAATGGCTCATAACCATCAGCCACCGCGAACAAACCGTCTATATCTCCTCCTGTCTCCTTTAAATAATGTATGTATATACAGGCTCCTTATCAGGATCAACAGACGTCTGGCTGTCTATCCGTGTGTTTAGCAGAGAGTGTAAGTGCGAGAGATAACAAATTTAGTATACACTTTCGTTTTTTCTGTACAATTTTAGATAGCTTGCCTCACTAATGGTAATAATCATTTTATATTTGGCTTTTTAGGTTCATAGTATAATTTAGTCAAACAAATCCGTCTTAAGCCCTCCGGTATTTGCATGCTTTGGCTCACAAAAATAAATACTCATACAGCTTAAGTCAGTTGTAATAAAGTTTATAAATAGTTTGTTATAGTCGATAAAGAATTGATTTATATTGGTTCCTGAATAATAAATCATATATATGAGCTTAAAATACCTCAAATTCTGTTCGTCGCTGCAAATCAACGATACTTCCAATTTATATGCATTATTAAATCTATCATTCATTTTTAATTAGTAAATTCATTGTTTTTTAAATTCATTTATTTGATATTCGAGAACATTCAAAAACCCGCGCGTTGTCGATTGTTTTTCGTAGTCTTATTGTTGTTTCTGTCACATCGTGAGTGGCAAGCGATAACATATCGATAAGTCTTCAATAAATGCTAATGCATATGTAGTAATACTGAAATTCTGATACTCATCAATTTTATTGAAATTCCGCTACAACGCAATTTGCTAAGCCACCTTAAAAATTGATGAATTTCAATAAATTCTTAGAGTTACGACCATATGAATAATTAATTTCATTATTTAGCTTATATTTATTGCAGAATTGTGCGCATTTCCGACTTTTTGGGTTTTTAATTGACTTAATTTTTATTGATATATAATACATTTATGTACTTATTTGACTAAAGAACTGGAAATTAATTAAAATTCAATAAGAATTTAATTTAAATTAATTTATTTTTCAATTGCCTTCACAAATTTTTGGTATCACAAAAATACCTCACTTGACTATGTCAACTGTTTGGCAACCCTGGATATGGCAGCTGGCTTTATAATTCTAAACAGCTGAGTTATTAGCCCGAGAAACACGAGAGAAAAAGCCAGGAAATAAATGGAAAAAACTAAGGATAGCTATAAAATTTAAAAGCGAAACAAACGAATTAATAAAGCTATTGTAAAATTAAATATATTTCCGGGTTCGTTGTGGCGAGAATTCGAGTGTGCGTCTGTGTGTGTGCGACAGTGGCGTGAGTAATCGCAAGCAACCGAAGATAGAAAAGGCAGGAGCCAGTGACGCCATTTTCTGTGCGAATTAGCAGAAGAAAAAAGTCATCAAAAAAATCAAAGCAGGTGGGGCAAAAAACAGACGCAGCAACGACGGCCGAGCAGAGAACGCAAAGAAGAAAAGGAAGCAAAGAGAGAAAGAGTGCAAGTGAGAACGAGTGAGAGAGAGAGAGAGAGAGAGAGAACGAGCACGTAGAAGCATTCAATGAGCAGCCTAATTAATTTTCTCAATCCAAAATTAAAACCCTCTGTGGAATGCGACGCCGTCTGCGAGGATGGCTATACAGCGGCCAATCTTATAGCAGATGATGCGGAACAATTGGAAAGGGGCTTTATGTGCTTTCCTGTGTGTAAGCCACCCGTTGAGATCATCTTTGATTTTCCCAAGGCCATCGATCTCAAGGTCATAAAACTATGGCCCAGCTCCGGTTCATTGCGTTCCACAGGATTTGAGGTCCATGGGAAGCACGATGGCATCTGGGAGCGTGTAGCCTACGTGAGAGATCTGCCAAAGGTCATGGACTCGGTGACCTTCTGCTATCAAAGCGATTACAACTCACGCAGCAGTGCTGCAGCTGCACAGCAGCAAAGTGAGAAGGTGTTCTTCTTTAAGACTGCCCACAAGATACTCGCCACAACGAATAGCCTGAAGATTGTTATCCGTGCCACGGATAAATGTCCGCCTGTGTTGCGCAAGATACAAATGTGGGGCCTGCCCGCTCGCTGTCTCGACAAGGCCGATCGTGAGCTTATGAAAACCATTTGGAGCGAAATAAGCGATCCCTATGGACTCAGGGATCAGGCCCAGCAACAGCAGGCGGGTCAACGTTCACCCTCGCGCAACATACCCGAGCTGCGGGATCAATCTTTGCTGGAAATACCAGAGGAGTTTCTAGACTCCATCACCTGGGAGCTAATGGTGCGTACTCTTTACATAAGCATTAAACTTTCTCATACCCCAGCTGAATTGGAAGAGTATCAGCCGCATAGTCGGATTAATAAAAATCCAAGAATACCCAAGAAGCAATCTGCACGGGTATTTTAAAGATTCGGTATACCGAACGCTGATGTTAATTTTAGCTGACATTCTCATCTATTTTTGGAATTTTGCAGATATTTCCCACAGTGCTGCCCTCGGGCAAAGTAGTCGATCAGTCGACTATAGATAAACACTCGGAGGAGGAGGCCAAATGGGGTCGCCTGCCGTCCGATCCGTTCACGGGACTTGAATATACCTCACAACGAAAAGCAATATTAAACCTCGCGCTGAAGGCTCGCATCGAAAAGTTTTTAATGGAGCACTCAGAGCACTTTAAATCCGTGCCTCGTTCACTGGGCAGTTCGCGTATGCGACGTCGCCATGCCTCCCAGTTCGCCAGCCACATGTGCCACCCGGGCGGACAGGGTAGCCTCGCTGCGGGCACATATTCCTCATTGAGCAGCGTTTACAAGCAACAACAACGAAAGACCAAATCAACTGTAACTGCCACAGCCACATCGGCATTCTCAGGTCCTTTATCGCCGACTTCGCCGCCGGCTGCGAAGCGTGCACGGCACAGCCATTCGTCATATGAAGTTAGCGCTACAGTTACGGCCAGCAGCGTTGATCAGGTGCCTACTTCCGTATCTACTGGCACATCAACTTCGATTGATCAGGCCATACAGCAGGCCCTGCAGAAAATAACCCGCTTCACCCAAGTGAGCAGCACACCGCTGCAGCCTCACAGCTGTATTAACTGCCGTAGCGGGCAGTTTGCCTACGAAATACGGACCTGTCGCCATCTGGTTTGTCGGGAGTGCCTCGTCATGCTGTCGACCAATCAACAGTGCGTCTGCAAAGTATCCTTCCGTGGCGTCGATGTGGAGCGCTATCACAAGCTGCCGTAGTCGTGCCTACCCCTACAATATAGTCTCGTATTCTAGTGCTTCAATCTATATATACACACACACACACTTAGATTCGATTATAAGAAGTTTTGTTGCCAATCTTCAGAGATCAGCGGGGGGTCGTTTTTATCTGGCACCCAGATTAATTAATGTCTTTTTATGTTGATTTGATGTCTTCTATTTTCTTATTGATTATTAAGTTCGTAAGCTCTCGTACAGTTAATTCATAGATTAATTTCTAATTCTAATCATATCAGCGTCGATTTTAGAAAAAAGTGCTGAGAGTTTTATTCGAAGCCAAAATACACTTGGAATGGTGGAATGTGTTTTGCGCATTCACCAATTATCAGTATCAGGTCACACTTAGTCGGCAATGCGATTGAACTTATATATAAATAATTATTAACATAAATATTAAAATAAATAAATATATATATTTAATCATAGGAGCAGATAGAGCGCGCATAATTTTTGTAGACTTTATACAACCCCAATATTGAGAGGAAGAGAGTATCAAGCGCAACGTTTATATATTCATAACTCAAATAAAGTTAAACAAAAAATTTACAATTTTCTTATTTTGTAATTTCATTATATTGCTGACAATATTATTAATCGATGAGAAACGGAAAAGGAAATTTTTATATACAACTTTCTCAGAAGAATATAAAGAAATTGGAATTTCCAATAGTATCTAAGCATGGAAGAATTTAAGGTTGAAAACACCATTTAAAAAATCTGGTTACATTTAATTGTTAAGAACTGGTTCCGGTGAATTACATTTTTTCTATCCAATTTTAAATTCTAAAAAACATTTCAAAGTTAACCAATTTAGGCGCCTAAAAAACCGATTGGGTTGTTGCGTAGTTAAATTTTGAAATTGTCTGGCAACGCCTGGAATTCGTCAAACTTGTTTCGAGCATTAGCAACGCTGTCTCAGATAAATACGAAAATAAATATTGCGCCTCAATGTCTGAAAAGGAGGATTCAACGCCCCAACCCAGGCGGCGCTTGGGGCTAAGACCGCGCAATGGAGCCAACACTACTCCGGGAATTCGCAGACAGCAGAAGGAAGAGAACAGCACCAAAGAGAAAGGAGAAACTGATGCTGTAGAAACTCCACGCGGTGTGCCTCTAAAACCGAAGTCGAACTCAACCAATTGTCGACGTCTAGGATTATCGCGCCAACGCAAGGATCTAAGCAAAAAGAAACTTGAATTTGCTTTGTTTAGCGATACGAAGGAAGACAAGGAAAACCCTACTGAAAAAAAAACCCATGAAAATCCAGTGGGAAACAAGTGGACGGAGCGTAAGATAGTGGAAGTACAAGCAGATATAGAAATGTGGAAAAATCGCTTTATAACTGCTGTAGAAGGCTTACAAGCGATAGTTGAAGGACGAGTTACAAAGAGGGCAATGTTCATCCAGCTGGACATACCATTGGAACTGTTGGAGTTCTTGGATGAAGACTGAGAAACATTTGAGATTTCTAATTATAATACATTATAAAAAATACAATTTAATATGTTATACGACTGATGTAAAATATTATTTTTGAAAGCTTCTTCCCAGCGAGTTTCCCGAATGCGGGAGATAGCATTCTTTTGAAGTCCATCTCTATCTTATAAAGTACAGAGGTTAAACCCAAAAGAACTTGGACAAACATCGCATTTAGTTTCGATACATTAATCCAATGATTAATATGAAGTAAGGATCCATAATATATGTATTAAAATAATGTATTTCAATACGTTCGAAAAACAATAACAATATTTTTTAATATTTGTGTGGTCGTACTGGCCTCTCGGGATCGAAGAGCTTGGGATCATGCAGGAATTCCACATCTTTGTGGTATCCCGGCATTAACAGGCAGACCTGGGCCCGATGTATCGCCCGTTCGACATCCTCCTGCTTCTGCTTGCATAATCCGGTTATATGCCGGCCATAAATACGACCCGTATACGGTGACTGGAACTGTGACAACAGTTTCACATTTTTGTAGTACGGTGTTATATTGTTTTTGCACAAAATACATTGCTGGGGATCCTTTTCGAAGGGATTCGCCATTTCAATGGGCTCATCCGGATTTGTTGTTGTACCCTGCTGTACCTCCTGCTCTGCTTTTGCCGCTGCGGCATTGCCGAGGAGTCGCACGTGACGACTGCCCGTCAGATTTGTCGCCGTAACTGTTGATCAATTCAATTTATTCATAAATTGCAATTAAATAAACATTTATTTCACTCACCATTTCTAGCAATTATTTTAGTTAATTTCAGCATGTTTATTTTCTATTTTATTGCAGTTTATGTTACGTAGTGTGGCAGCTGTGTCGCTGTTCAAAGTCTGGCAACTCCAGATTATCATGCACATGGCTCAATCAGGTAGCTCAATGCTGTAAAGTGTGGCTGACGTCAGAACGTCGTAAAAATGCTTCAGTTAACTTAGATTCTGTTAATTACTCCATTATTTTATTGTATTTAAGTAACAACTAGTAAAGGAGGGCTATCTTCGACGCACCGAAGAATCTCAAAGATACCAGGCGAACAGAATCACACATTTAATGACAATATGTTAATACCCTCTCCAAGGATATAAAACAATCTAAGGAATAAGAAAACTGTTTCGATCTCACAGCGCCGGCCTCTTCTGTTTAAGGCAGGTAGCGCAATACTGCTACAAACGGCTGACATCACAAACTCTGCCATTTCTAGGTATTTGTATGGCAGCGCCATATGTTTGGCTTAAACAGGTAGCAGAATAGTGCCACAAGCGAATGACGTCACTAATGTGCTTCCCCTAGTAGGCACTCATAATAGGAGTCACACTAGAAGTCCTTGCATTAAATAAACCCTATAATAAATACAACAATTCTCTTATTTGCTCTATATAATATATATTTTTATTATCAATTAATTATATTTTCAAACCAATCAGTCTCTGGCATTACATCTGAAGAATAGGTAAACTTTCTAGGCTTAGGCTTAATGATATCAGCTATAAGATTAGCATTTCGAACAGCTGTTGAAACCGACTGCATTGTAGTCGATTCAACACTAGCTACAGTTGTGCTTTCGGTCATGGAAATTTCAGTTGTTGTAGTATCATTCCCTGAGGAGATTATTTCCGTTGTGGATGTAGGCAATTCCGTGGTTGTATCTATCGCTATGGTTGTAGTCATCCAGCTCGTAGTAGTTGAATCTCTTCCTTCGGTTGTGGTTTCTGGTGGAGCCGAAGCTGTAGAAATCTCTGTTGAATCTTTCGCATCGGTAGTTGTTTCCAGCTCAGGTGAAGTCTGGGTAGTTGAATCTCTCGCATCGGTAGTTGATTCCAGCTCAGGTGAAGTCTGTGTGGTTGATTCTCTGGTTTCGATAGTAGCTTGTGTGGTCCAGTCTCTTCCCTCGGTTGTAGTTTCCGGCTCGGTTGAAGTCCAGCTCGTAGTAGTTGAATCTATTCTTTCGGTAGTTGATTGTAGCTCAGGTGAAGTCGTCGTAGTAGAATCCCTCCCTTCGGTTGTAGTTTCCTGTTCAGGTGACGTCTGGGTAGTTGAATCTCTGGTTTCGGTTGTAGTTTCCAGCAAGGGCCATGTCGTAGAGATCCCAACGCTAAATTCATCCATATCCTGGACTTCTAATAGATTATTAAATGAAGTCGTGGTTGAATCGCTCGCTACAGTAGTTATTTCCAGCTCTGGTAAAGTCGGAGTAGTTGATTCACTCGCTTGGGTACTTGTTTCCGACTCAACTGGCGTCGTAGAGACTGTTGAATCTCTACCTTCTGTTGTAGTTTCCTGCATGAGTGAAAACCCATCCCAAACCGCAGTTGTCAGACCTTGCCCTTCAGTTGAAGTTTCTGGCCAGGATGTAGTCGTTGGAATCGCAAAGTTTAGTCCATCCCAAAACGAATTTTCTAATAAATTGAAATTATTTTCTTCGGTAGTTGAATCACTACCTTCAGTTGTACTTTCTGGCTGGTTTTCGGTGGTGCTATCTGTCGTAGATGCCGGAGCTTCCGTTGTGGTACTAACTTCGTTCAGCTCGGTGCTTGGTAAAACATTCTTCAACTGTGATTCAGTTGTCGCATCTGTTTCCGTTTCCGGTGCAGGTAATGAGGTTGTTGTTGAGAATGCTTCATCTGTTGAGGACTCTATGGTAGCGTAATCTGTAGTAGTAGTTTCGGGCCCGGGAGTGCTACCAATTATTGAGAGCAATAGTGTGGACATTTGGGGCAATTCCGTGGTGCTCGTAAATGCTTCTGTTGTGGATTCTGTAGTGCTCGTAATTTCAGTTATTTGGTCCTCTTTTGTAGTACTTTCCCATACCAAATCCCTGGAAGTGGTCGTCTCCACCTCAGGATATGGATTTACCGCGGTATTTGCCAAGTTTGTTGGACTATAAGGCACATACTGCTTCACTTTATATGGTTTGTGTCTGCTGACGTAATATTTGGCCAACTTAATCCAATCTTCTCGGCTCAGAATATTGTTGGGATTTATTATAATTAGCTCTTTTCCGCTGATAATTGTGGTATTTAGCAGCAGAACTGACAGAAAACAGGACAACAGTTTCATGACGATGCGTTTGGTTGCAAATGCCAGGAATGACTCAATATTTTCGCCAAATGTCGCACCTTTTAAGTCTTATTTTGCAGTCTACCTGGGCTACCTGCGCAACCGTTTTACCTGATTTTTAATTACCAAGGGTTAAGGGTCAAGGTAATTTCTTTACAGCTGTAAACTGCAAATTTGAATATATTTTTGCCGCCTATTCCAAGCTGTATGCGTAGTTGGCAACAGTGGCAAAAATTTGCCAACATTTTCGTGATTGCTCTCTCTGGTCACACTGTTTGCCGGCCAGCTGTGTGCTTGCTTTGAAGAAGAAGAGTGGCGTGCATCGTTTTCCGCGTTTTCTCATTGAAAAATATTAATAAATTGCTTTTCTATTTGTTAATAAACCTTTTAATATTAATATTAACAAAGCTACAGCTAAGGTAGGTTGCGTTTTGTTCAGCTTCTGCGTAAAAACACGCCGCTTTCGCTCTGCCGGCAGCAGACATGTAAACGTTTGCCAAAGCATTGGGGTGGACCTTGTTTGTAGTGTATTACTGCTCTCTTAAGGGTGGCACTTATTTGATTAGAAATTAATTAATAAATTCTTGTCCTACGCATATAAGCTAGCAGTCTATCCTGAATATATTTAACCTAAATTAGAGTGGACCTTAATGTTATTAACTCTTTGATATTCCAGTAAGAACGCTTCATCATGGACTCCGATTTGTATGATGAGTTTGGCAACTATATAGGGCCCGATTTGGACAGCGATGAGGATGATGATCAGAGCATTTACGGCCAACCCGATGTGCCGGATGATCAAGATGTAAGTAATTAATTAATTAATCATATTAATAATACTGTTAATACGTATGAATATTCCTACCTGCAGGAGGACGCCATGGATGAGGATGAAGTGGAACCGCAGGATGATGAGGACAAAGAGGTGACAGCTGTGGTGCTGCATGAGGATAAGCGTTATTATCCTTCGGCCGTTGAGGTGTATGGGCCAGATGTGGAAACCATTGTGCAGGAGGAGGATGCTCAACCGTTGGATAAGCCTCTCATTGAGCCCGTGAAGAAGCTCAAGTTTCAAATCAAGGAACAGGATCTGCCCGAAACAACCTACGATATGGAATTCATGGCTGATCTAATGGATACGCCGCCCTTAATACGAAATGTGGCGCTAGTGGGACACTTGCACCATGGCAAAACTACCTTTGTAGATTGCTTGATACGGCAAACGCATCCACAATTTGAGAATATGGAGGAGCGTTCGCTCCGGTACACGGATACGCTTTTCACGGAACAGGAGCGTGGTTGCAGCATAAAAGCGACGCCTGTAACGCTTGTCCTGCAGGACGTCAAGCAGAAGAGCTACTTGCTCAATATTTTCGATACACCTGGACATGTCAACTTCTCTGATGAGGCTACAGCTGCTATGCGCATGAGTGACGGCGTTGTCCTCTTTATTGATGCCTCCGAGGGTGTTATGCTCAACACGGAGCGACTGCTCAAACATGCCGTGCACGAGCGCCTGGCCATTACAGTGTGCATTAACAAGGTTGGTGTCCTGGTAGAGTGCAATCCCTAAAGAATCCTTTGCTAACAATTAATTGTACTTTTCAGATTGATCGTCTTATTCTAGAGCTGAAATTGCCACCTCAGGATGCATACTTTAAGCTGAAGCACATTGTCGAGGAGGTCAACAGCCTGTTAAGGTGAGTTTAGATATAAATCCTTGTGCATAGACCCTTTAATCCATCCTACAATCATAATACTTTATTATAGCACCTATGGCAGCCCGGAAGACAATCTAATGGTGTCCCCAGTCTTGGGAAACGTGTGCTTTGCCAGTTCCCTTTACGGTTTCTGCTTCACCCTGAAATCCTTTGCTAAACTCTATGCGGACACGTACGATGGCGTCAACTACATTGAGTTTGCGAAGCGGCTCTGGGGCGACATGTACTTCCATAGCAAATCGTAAGAATTTAGCCAACAATCAGCTGGAAATATTATTAATAATCCTCTTTAAATGACAGGCGCAAGTTTACAAGGAAACCGCCGCATAGCTCGGCACAGCGCAGTTTTGTGGAGTTCATACTAGAGCCCATGTATAAGCTAATTGCTCAGGTCGTGGGCGATGTGGACACAACTTTAACCGATACGCTAGCTGAGCTGAGCGTACGCGTAACCAAGGATGAAATGAAATCCAATATACGCCCCCTGCTGCGTGTGGTCTGTAATCGATTTATGGGCGATTGCAGCGGTTTTGTGGACATGTGTGTGGAGCACATCAAGTCACCGCTGGAGAATGCCAAACGCAAGGTGGATCACATTTATACGGGCCCGAAAGAGGGCGACATTTACCGGGATATGATTACGTGTAATCAGTACGGCACTTTGATGGTGCACAGCTCCAAGATGTACCCCAACGATGACTGCACCTTCTTCCAGGTGCTGGCACGCATTGTGTCTGGCACACTGCATGCCGGGCAGGAGGTGCGTGTGCTGGGCGAGAACTATACGTTGCAGGACGAGGAGGATTCGCGCATTCTGCAGGTTGGCCGACTCTGGGTCTACGAGGCGCGCTATAAGGTTGAACTGAACCGCGTGCCCTCTGGCAATTGGGTGCTCATTGAGGGCATTGATCAGTGCATTGTTAAAACTTCCAGCATTGTGGATGTTAATGTGCCAGAGGATCTGTATATATTCCGACCGCTTAAATTCAATACGCAAAGCATTATAAAGATTGCTGTGGAGCCTGTAAACCCTTCAGAACTGCCCAAAATGTTGGATGGCTTGCGTAAGGTCAACAAATCCTATCCGCTACTCTCTACCCGCGTTGAGGAATCGGGGGAGCATGTCATACTGGGCACAGGGGAGCTTTACCTGGACTGCGTCATGCATGATCTGCGTAAGATGTATTCTGAAATTGATATCAAAGTGGCCGATCCAGTGGTGGCATTCTGCGAGACTGTCGTGGAGACGAGTTCATTGAAGTGCTTCGCCGAGACACCGAACAAGAAAAACAAGATTACAATGATATCGGAGCCACTGGAGAAAGGCTTGGCCGAGGATATAGAGAACGAGACGGTTTGCATTAATTGGAATAAGAAGCGCATTGGCGAATTCTTCCAGGTCAACTATGACTGGGATTTGTTGGCGGCACGTTCCATCTGGGCCTTTGGGCCTGATTCAACTGGACCCAATATTCTGGTGGATGATACGCTGCCCTCTGAAGTCGATAAAAATCTGCTCACAGCTGTAAAGGACTCGATAGTGCAAGGATTCCAGTGGGGTACACGCGAGGGGCCGCTGTGTGAGGAGCCCATACGAAATGTTAAATTCAAAATACTTGATGCTGTAATAGCCAATGAGGCACTGCATCGAGGCGGCGGACAAATCATTCCCACTGCTCGTCGTGTTGCGTACTCGGCCTTTTTGATGGCCACCCCCCGCCTGATGGAGCCCTATCTGTTTGTTGAGGTTCAGGCACCTGCAGATTGTGTTTCAGCTGTTTACACGGTCTTGGCCCGGCGCAGGTGAGTTAGTCTAATCGATATGCTTGGAAAATATTTACTTATTTAGTGTTTTTCTTTTACAGAGGACACGTTACACAGGATGCACCTGTATCTGGTTCACCAATATACACAATTAAGGCATTTATACCCGCCATTGATTCCTTTGGCTTCGAGACAGATCTGCGCACCCACACCCAGGGTCAAGCCTTCTGCTTGTCCGTGTTCCATCACTGGCAAATCGTGCCAGGCGATCCGTTGGATAAGAGCATTGTCATACGCCCCCTGGAACCACAGCAGGCCTCTCACCTGGCTCGTGAATTTATGATTAAAACCCGCCGACGCAAGGGTCTGTCTGAGGATGTGTCCATCAATAAGTTCTTCGATGATCCTATGTTGTTGGAGCTGGCGCGACAGGATGTTCTGCTCAACTATCCGCTGTAATTTTAGTTTTTTACTTGATCCAATAAAACGCTGCTTGGTGGCCAAATTTAATAAAATGTATAAGGAAATTGTTGGGATAAGCGGAATACCCATAGGAAATCTATAGTTTTCGATATAGTCCTTCTTCTAGATGTGTCGAGATAGAAGCATCGAATATAATTCTCTCCTCCTTCCAGATATGTTGAGATAGAAACATCAAATATACTCAAACATTTGCTTTACAACTTGATTTCTAAATTTGGAGTTCCAGGCGAGTTCCAGCTGTTCCATTATACAAATTCTTATGGAATTCTATTACCCTGACTTAATATGTTATAGATTAATTTTTGTTGGTTTTATTAAGGCTTACACCGAACCGGTTAGAACCCAGCTTCTGTTCAAAAATTATATTGAAGGGTTAATATATTCCTCACCGTAGATTTAGTGAGCTTACAGGAGTCAAACTCGGGGAAAATTTGCTTAAATTCAGGGAAATTCCATCTGCTTTTACGGAATTAAGCTCCGGCTTCCGCTTTTGAATGGGTTTGAGTAAAATATAGAGTAAGCTACTGGGTTCCTCCAGCAAATGAGGTTCAAAGCAGCAACAGGAAGGTTTTAATCCATTAGAAGAAAGTCGATAAAGGGCTCAGAGACTGAATAAAGGATATGGGAACCATTGAAGTAGCTTTCTAACCGATAAGCTTGAAGGGGTAGGAAAGAAAAACCTGAAAATTGAAGAAATTGAATAGTTCAAAGGGAATTCCTTCTCCATAGTGTCTATAACGCTTTAGGCCGAGTTGCGGTCGTTGTTAAGACGCTGCCAAATAAATAGGTTTCGATACGGATACAGAAAATGAAATACTATCTCTACCATTTATTAACTGTTATTACTTGGCTGTACATGTACGTAGGTAACCTTATTTTAAAGATAGTCATGCAGAACACAAGTAAAACGCGGCAGTATCGAGTGCTTTACTACAAGTTGTCGCCATTTTGCAATGCTTCGGACTCGTAGGCCTCCTGCTCAGCCTGCTCCTCGTCAAATTCGACTTCATCGTCAGCGGTGGCTTCCTAGAAACAGGACAAGACAAGACAGGACACACAACAAATATATGTTAGTAATAAGAAGGGAAAATAAAGGCAAAGCTCTCTGAGAGAGACACCACGCACCTGATACTGTTGATACTCGGATATCAGATCGTTCATGTTGCTTTCCGCCTCGGTGAATTCCATCTCGTCCATGCCCTCACCCGTGTACCAATGCAAGAAAGCCTTGCGACGGAACATGGCCGTAAACTGTTCAGAGATGCGCTTAAAGATCTCCTGAATGGCCGTCGAGTTGCCAATGAAAGTGGCCGACATCTTGAGGCCGCGTGGCGGAATGTCGCAGACGGCAACCTTCACATTGTTGGGTATCCATTCGACAAAATAGCTGCTGTTCTTGCTCTGAACGTTGAGCATTTGTGTGTCCACTTCCTTCATGGACATGGGTCCTGTTAATTATTAAGAGTGCGCATAAAAATATCTCTGCTTCAACGCAATAACAACAAGAAAAACACAGAGTGAATGCTCAACTAGCAGATACTCTGTAGAGCCAAAAACCCCAAGTGATATTATGGAAAATTTGTTCCTAAATAAGTTCTGTGGTTTCCAGGTGAATTCCAGGAACTTTCAGTACTCAATTTTGAGAAATATATCTTAAAAAGATGCCTTTAATTTTCGGAGCAGATATCCTACATCTGAAATAAGCTAGGACTAAGCCCAGTATAAAGAAATATTCTTACTTCCTCTCTTGAGTCTGATAAAGAATATATATAGGAGTATACTCTCCTTTTTTCTGTGATTTCCAGTTGAATTCCCGAAAGTTTCAGTATTCAATTTTGAAAAATATATCTTAAAAAGATGCCTTTAACTTTCGGAGCAGATATCCTACATTAGAAATAAGCTTGGACTAAGCCCGGTATAAAGAAATATTCATACTTCCTGATTCTTGACTCTTGATTCTGATCAAGAATATATCTAGGAGTATACTCTCCTTTCTTTTGGGCATTTTCAATGAGTAGAGAGTATAAGAAAAACAAAAAAAAAAGGGCAACAGATTTTTCCTTTTGCAACTTGACGCATTTACATCAAACGCCAAGTTGGCTTTGATGCGTCAAGTTAATTCCCAAATCCCTGAATATGAAATACTAAACGACTTCTAAGTCCTCGCAGCACACTTTTCCACCTGGGCAATGCCGGAGCCTGAGTCGCTGTCTGTTTTTAGGCCCAGGCTGAAGGTGGTCGGGCGGCGCGGCGCAGGCAGCGGGCGGTGGACTGCTAACTGGGTCCCAGGAGGCAACTAAAAAAGCTGTTTAAATTCTTGTCGGTTGTGTATTTTATTCTTCTTTTCACTTGTATTTTGTACTTTTTTTTTGTTTTTTTGCGCGCTAACGCTCATTTTTGTGATTAATTATTTTGCAAGCGGGAACAGTGTCCTGCCAGTGCGGAGCCTTAAGTCACGTTCAGCATGATTAGTTAAGGCCCAAAAGCCGTGTCAGGCAGCGGTCGCGGGACTGGGACAGGGACAGGGATTGGGCCTGGGCCTGGGAATGGGCCTGGGAATGAGACTGGCAATTCCCCAATGGATCTTGAAAGTAAATTTCTAATTACGCGCGTTTTGCGAGTCATCAGTCAAAGGCAATGCGGACGGACTGAAGGGCGGACGGACGGAAGGGCAGGCACACAAGGAATAACAAATGAAATATTATGCGGCATACTTTTGGGCGCCGCAGCGCAGCAGTTTATTAATTTAAAAATTAGCGCGAAAAAATGCGACCCCCTCGGCTTTGTGCCAGAGCCGGCTGGGTAGAGTGTTAAGGGGGGTTGCAGGACACTAACAAATTTGCGCTACGTGCGCGCTGACGGATTGCAGCCTTTTTAGCCGCCAGTCGACGTGCATTAATCATTTTTAGTGGCGCCCATAAGTAGGCATTGCGTTTGCTAATAAAATTGTCGCTGTCCCGAGCTACGTGCCTGCGGCTGAGCCAACTCACAGCGACAGAGAGAGAGAGAGAGAGCTGGAGGAGCAGGTGTGCCCACCTGCTGTCCATGACAAAGCGACAAAAGTTGCTCCTGTCTAAGCCGCGGACCGTGTTGAGCCTAAGCTGCTCCAAAAAAAAAGAAAAACAAACTGAAGCATGCCAGCCGGAATGTATACGAGTATATCCGGGTCGGGTTTTTGTGTACGTGTGAAGGTGTTTAGGGCTTGTTGTTAAAAAACTATTTTTCTTTTGAATGCGGCCCGTGTGGCACGTGGGCGCGGCTGTCCTTCACGTGGGGTCAAAGAGCACGTGGGTCCTGCCACGGGATGACGAGTCATGTCAACGCCACTTAAGAGTCAAGCTCCTAATGTCGACCTCTTCCTGCCTCTCCCTTCATTTATCAGGCTGAGGTCTCAACAACAAACCGATTCCGCTCGTGCCATAAAAAAGACAGAACCCCGCCCATGTAGTGGATATTTTGAAGCCATTCCTGGAGATTTTAATTCCCAAAATGAGGCTAAATATCTATGAAAGGCTTGATAGTTTCTCTACCTACGCATTCCCAGTCAATGCTTATCACATATCACTCACCTCGGAAGATGCAGGCCACTGTCAGATAACGTCCATGCCTGGGATCACAGGCGGTCATCATGTTCTTGGCATCGAACATCTGTTGGGTCAGTTCGGCGACGGTGAGAGCGCGATATTGTTGGGATCCCTTCGCGGTCAGCGGAGCAAAGCCGGGCATAAAGAAATGCAGCCGAGGGAAGGGCACCATATTCACGGCCAATTTGCGCAGATCAGCATTGAGCTGGCCAGGGAAACGCAGACAGGTGGTCACGCCCGACATGGTAACCTAAGTTGAGAGAAGGGATTATTAGCAAGGCAGCAGAAGTCAGAGAGCAGGCATTAGATTGTAGCTGTATTATTAGTGAGTCCTTAGTCATCTTGGTTGGTGAGGCATCCATTACTTACAGACACCAAATGATTGAGATCCTGATAGGTGGGTGAGCCCAAGCGCAGTGTTTGATAGCAAATATCGTACAAGGCCTCATTATCAATGCAGAACGTCAAATCTGTGTTGACGCACAGCTGATGCACCGACAACGTTGCATTATATGGCTCAACGACCACCTCCGACACCTGGACGCAAGACGAAGGATGCAGGATGTGGGGCGTGGACGTGGACGAGTACGAGGATGTGGGGGAAATGGAGCGAAAACACACACACATTAGTCAGGTTGTTGCTGATAAATCACTTACGGAAACCAGATGATTCAAATCGCCATAGGTGGGCGACGATAACTTCAGCGTGCGGAAGCAAATGTCATAAAGCGCCTCGTTATCAATGCAGAATGTCTCATCGGTATTCTCCACCAGCTGATGAATGGAGAGCGTTGCATTGTACGGCTCCACGACGGTATCGGATACCTATTTCATTTGGTGCGAACGACAACGACAACGAGCGATGGTTGGTAGAGCGGCAGCATGCAAAATAAGAAAGCAAATTTCATTGTTAATTGCCAGAGCTATCAGTAGATTTATACGTAGTACTTAATAACACAGAAGAGAAATTGCTCGTAAATAAACTTAAAGAAAGGCTAACTTCGGCGCACCGAATATTACATACTCTTACACTGTGGAGTAAGCCATTGATTGGTCGATTGTTCCTATGGCAGAATTTAGTTTTTCTATCTTTTGGCTTACTCCATTAGCTAAGTTGTAATTTTCGTGGATTAAGCCAAAGATAGTTGTAACTGTGCCCAGCCAGAAAACGGCTAACTGAGCAGCTCTCATAGCTCACTCTTCATCATGGCTAAAAGAGCGGTCTGTGTTTAAAATGAAGTAGCGGACTGAAGGAAATTTGGAATCTAGAACACATTTTATTGGAAAGAGAGGAAGGTTTTTGTGTATTTGGGAAAC
This sequence comes from Drosophila repletoides, assembly GCA_018150835.1. NCBI lineage: Eukaryota > Metazoa > Arthropoda > Insecta > Diptera > Drosophilidae > Drosophila > Drosophila repletoides. The sequence continues at coordinate 8,266,661 of JAECWQ010000100.1, forward strand.
TATAATATCCTTTCCAATATCCATAAAGCTATTCGCATCTTAAGAAAGAAAAAGTGCTCCACCCAACCACTTTTGGCCCGATTCCTATTACATTTGATATTCTAGACCTCTCTCAAGATATTTCTATCTACCTTTAGAAATCGCAGTCTTATATTTAATCTGTAAATTTCATCAAGTTACATTCATAAGCCATTAAATTTTCCATACAAAAACTTTCTTTCCTTTCTATGGCGCCTTTAGGATAGTTCTCCGATCCGGCCTTTTCCATGACATGTGCTGCCCGCAAGGCTACATACCAAATTTCATACACCTAACTCAAAGACTGAGCGGCTTTGAGTGGCTGGCCTATAAACAGACGGACGGACATCCCTGGCTAAAACCAGTGACTTATTAAGCTGATCCATAATGAAGCTATATACTCTATAAGGCTGGATATCTCCTCTTCATTTTTAGGCCAACTTATAAGACTCTCTGCAAGGGCATAAAAAAAGTTCAGACCTTAAAGCTTCCGCCGAAAAACCAAGCACAAGTTTCAATAAGACGAAGTTCCACTGTAATATCTTAATCCAATTTTAAAATTAATCTCGAATAAAAGCAAAAATTAGCGCTTTCTAATTCTAATATAATATTTGTGATTATTAAGCTTAATGGTTTTAATTTTAGAGGAAATTTAAAATAGTTTTTTGGTAGACACTGTGAAATTTTAGATTCAAATTAACGAGCAGAGCGCTGTAAATGTGGATTCTGAATTTCAAGGAAATTTTAATTGGCGCTGGTTTTAAATGATGAGTTTTTGCCGAAATTCGAAATTGGACGTTTAATTAGACTTAAATCCAACAAAGAGAGCAAACGATACCTGTGCAAAATCCAAAATTTGCACTAACGAAGAGCACGAAATGGTTTTTGATTTGAAATGAATTTCGGATTAGTTTGCATTGCTGCGAATTGCATCTGGATGAGAGAGAGAGGGAGAGGGAGTCGGAGTACATGAAAATTCCATTTCCACAACACATGCGAATGGAGTAGTATACCAAAAACAAATGGGAAGCCTGCAAGGCCTGAAGCGCCACTTGGGCTAACAGTTGTTGCATAAATGCAGTTGCATATGGCCCAAACACACACACACACACACACACACAGACGAGGTAAGTGTGTGTGTTTGTTGCATGCAAGCATTGAAAATTATGTGTAATACTTCGGTTAGCCCTCTATTTGGGCAGGCAAGACGCATTGTCTGGCCGAAACAACAAGAAACAACATGTACAAAATTCAGTTTTCCAGTTAGCCCAATTCTACAATTGTACAAAATGTTTGCACATAAATCCTTGCAATTATTTAATGGTGCAGGACCAAAGCGATAACGTAGCAGCCCCCAAACAGCCCCTGAACAACCACTGGGAAACACTCCCAGCCACAGCCACAGTCAGAGCCACAGCTCGAGCCACAGGTAAATACATAAATACATGAATCTAATTATCATGAGTTATGCTCGAGCATGACTTATTTGTTACTGCATTTCGTCTAGTATTTGCCAACTGCTCAGATCAAATATTTGTTAAGGATTCGTGAAACCATATCGAAGGCATTTGTATCTCGTTGCAGGCACTTTCATTGCATTCATTAATGGGCCCCAATTAAAGGGCTTAATAATATGCGATTAATACTAAAATAAATATATTGGCCATTTCATTAAGCTGCTGATTAATTACAGCTGTAAAAGTGCAACAAAATAAAACAGGAGTTTTGAGCCTGCTTGAGTTCTGCTCGACTGAGAGATACTCTCTAAGACAGGGACAAAATGTAGTAGAATAGAAAGAGGTTTAGTTGGGAGAGAGCCGCACAGTCAAATTTCTAGTCTCGAATAAGGAAGATAGCTGGATGAGTTGTGCTCGACTGAGAGATACTCTATAAACGAGGGACAAACTGTAGAAAAAGAGATATAATTTTTGGATTGGAAGAGAGTCGGGAAGTCCAATTTCTAGTCTGGAATGAGGCAGACTGCTGGGTTAGGCCGATCTGGAAAGAGTATCCAGGAACCAAATTTGGTGTATTTAGTTCTTATAATCTCGGAGGAACAGCAGGGCAGACAGACGGATGAGCAGGACTAGAGAGAGCGGGACAGTGAGGAGAGGAAACTACATAAGAAGCCTGGTGTCTTTCGAAGTAAGACGGAAGAGTCGGACTGGGAGTAACCAGGAAACTACCTACCCAAATTTGGCCTCTACTTCTTCTGGCCTCGGCTTAACAGCTGGAAATACAGACAGACAGACGGACGAGCAGCGCTAAGCCAACTCAACCCTGCTCAATAACAGACTTGAAGACAAGCCTAATATACTCTTTACAAGCATTTTTAATGGGTACAACGCGCAAAAAAAAGAAGTGATATTAAAATAAATTGCATAAATTTGAAATGTTTATTAAGTGACAGGCTTGTGTCATGTCCTGGCCACAACAAAATGGCCGCCAATGCCAAAACATTGCGGTAATTTGCCAAGCCGACGAGCGCATAAATAACAACCCCTCAGAGAGAGAGAGAGAGAGAGAGAGGGGCCGCTGACTAGGGTAAGGGTTTCCGTTTAAAGGGTTTAACTTTCAACTGACCCCGTTGCGAGTACGGCACGATTACGGGAGTCTGTACACTGACAAAAAACCGTTTGAGAACGATACTAATATTTGTATATTTTTCTTAGTTCCATTCTAAGTGTGGAAATCAATAATAATGCACAGAGGTTTTTCTATACTTAACTTAATTGCTTGTCAAAGTGGAGGCTAAAATAATATTATATAAAATCTGTAACTATTTTTCTCAGTGTAGAGTTGTAGTAGTTGGGTCAACGTTGCTCAAGCGAATCGGTAATAAATTTAACACAGCAAAATGTAAGTTTTACTCTATCTACATATGGTTATCTATGTGGCTGGCCGGGAGAGCTTGGATGAGGTGATGGGCAGTGGGGAGCGGGAGGCGGGGCGACTTATTGGCATAAGCAGTTTGTCAAATGCTAATTTCACGCATCAATAAACTTTTTATGGCTCTTCTTCTGCTGCTGCTGTCTTTTAAATGGAGTGCCAGCTAAATCCATCTGAGGCTTACTTACAGTTGTATGAGTGTAATATACATATATATATATATATATATGTGTGTGTGTCTAATAGATATGTCCATTACAATGGATTGTAATTCTCTTGTTTACCTCTCTGGAAAGACGTGCAATTAAACAAATATTGAGAGCTCAAGGGGCTTAAGAGTGCATTATAATTTGGCCTGTCTTTATGGGTCTTTGGAGTTTAAATTTTGGTTTGGAATCAAAGCTGTTTGAGCTGAAAGGCAGCTTTCAATAATGTTTAAACAAAAGCAAAAATTAATAATAATAATAATTAAATATGCAACCCCCTTTTGGCACCTGTTTGATGGACAGCAGGCGACAGCATCGTCTATCGTCTGTTATTGACAATCAATTTGGCACTAAATTAATTTAATTAAATGGCCAAATGTAATTAAATGCCGCATCAAGGCTTATAATGCAAATGAAGGTGTCTCACGTGCCGCCAGGGCTGGGCGTGCGTGTAAAATATGCAACTGGGTTAATTAAGCCATAATTGACGGGATCTCCGTCCCCCACTGACGACTGTTGCAGCCATTGAAGAAACCCATTTGGGAGCCACTCGCACGCTAACAAAAATTGCATTAAATCTATTGCAATTACGAGTATCTGCCCCTAATTCGCATTCAAAATTCATTTAATTTAATAAAAGCAAAAATGGGGAAAAAACTGAAAAAGCAGACAAGTTCTTTGACCCAATTTGAATACCCTTGCAGAGGGTATAATAATTCTGTAGATAAGTGTTTAATGCACTGAAGGAGGCATCTTTGATCCCATAAAGAATATATAATCTTGATCTGGAGGCTTATATGAGTTGATATAGCCATATCCGTTTATCTGACTCTTTGTCTATCTTCTAGGTGAATGAAATTAGTTATGCAGCTTTCTTTTTGTCCGGTTCACGCAAATATATATTAAAGATTCGTTCTAAAAGTTGAGATACAAAATTAAATGTGAAATTTTACTTAATTAAAAGTAAGAAAATTCATCTCTGGTGTACTTAGACCATTTAAAAGTATCTTAAAATTCGAATGACGAGAGATCTTTTAATTCTGGCTATAAATAATTAAAAAAGAAGCCAGAGAAAACCTCTGTAGTTTTAGCCGAATCTCTCTAGAGTGAGAAATGCTTCGCTTCAGTGAAAGACTCCCCTATTATCCTAACAATTCAATACCAAAATTAATTTATATTTTGTAATAAATTTCAGCTATAATTTAATTAAATTAGCCAAAAATTTGACAGCAACATTTAAGGCGTACTACCAATAAAAGTAAATATGTAACACGCGCTTATAGGCTTTGGTTCGTGCCACATTTATTGCCATGGTGCGGCTCATGCTGCTAATTTGGCTAAAATGCGTGCAGGTGTAAAGCGCTTTGGGTTTACTGGTCGGCTTACAACCGCCGGTGTCCAATGGGTGAGCTGCTAAGCTGATTTGGCTAAGCGGATTGTTCTGGCCAGGATCATGAGTGCCGGCTTATTGCTAGGCGGTCGAATGAAATGCTGCTGCTTACCTTAGGTGAGGGCACCACCGAGAAGGAGTTCATTATGCGATCCGGATATTCCTCGCGAATCTTGGAAATGAGTAGTGTGCCCAGTCCAGAGCCAGTGCCGCCGCCCAGCGAATGGGCCAACTGGAAACCCTGAAGACAGTCACAGCCTTCGGATTCCTTGCGTAGCACTTCCAGTACCGAGTCGATGAGTTCGGCGCCCTCTGTGTAATGGCCCTTGGCCCAGTTGTTGCCTGCAAAGAGTATACAATTAACAGGTCATATACATATATACATATTTTAGCATATTTTCAATAATATATTTATCTAATCAGCACACACATACACGCACACACGCACACAACAACAACAGCAATGCGTTGTAATTACTGACATGTACAAAATTAATTTCCATCGTCATCCGCAGGCCATTTTATAATTGCAATTATCATCAACAATCCGGACAGCCACGTCTCCAGCAGCAGCCGCAGCAGCAGCAGCAGCAGCAGCAACAACGGCGGCAATTATCGCTACAGCAACACTGTATAGGAGACGGTGGTGCAGCCACCCACTGAGCCACCCACATTGTTACGCCACATTGATATACAGAGCTTATCAGCAATGCCCGTAACTAGTATGACCCAGCCGCAATTTCATCAACGAAAACTTGTTTGTACTTATCAAAGCAATGACAACAGTCCAGGATGTGTTGTCGCTGCTGGTGCTCTTCATGTTGCTGCTGCTGCTGCTGCTGGTTGTTGTTGCAGCAGCTGCAACAACTGTGGCAAAGGACACAGTCTATGCTGCTAGCGTACGCAGCGAGGACAAGCAAAACTAAATGTCGATCAGATGCCGGGCGCATTTTGCGTGGAAAAACAAAAGCACAAGGAGTCCAAGAGTATGGAACACATACTCGAACTCGAACTCGTACTCCCAGATTGGATAGATTATCTGTCCTGTGCAGGAGAGGAATTGAGTGTCAAACAGGACGATGACTACTACATGGCAGCTGATGCATTAGCTAATGAAACGGAAATGAATATCTGATACTCTCTGCTAGACCCGACGGCCTGTTTTAAATTGCGAATCGATTTGAAAGGTTGACAATAATAGGCTAGGAATTCCAGGACTTTAAATTAAATTCCACATTACTCATGCTTATATAGAACTTCGGTTCAAGCTGACTTACCCGCTCCAGACTGTCCGTACACAAAATTATCGGGCCTGAAGAGTTGACCCATTGGAGACTGACGCACAGAGTCCATGGTGCCTGGTTCCAGATCGATAAGAACGGCCCGGGGTACATACTTGCCGCTGCTAGCCTCATTATAATAGACATCGATACGCTCCAGCTGCATATCTGATTCGCCGTGATAGTAGCCATTGGGATCGATGCCGTGCTCATCAGAGATGATTTCCCAGAACTGGAAAAGGTGAAGAAGAAAACGAATAAAGGAATTGTAGAGACATTTTTATGCATTTCCAATTATTAAAGATAAATATCAGGGGACAAGCTTGATGCGGGGGCGCTGGCAGTAAATACTTAATATGTATGCATGTCGTATGCGTGATATATTTCATGACATTGCTTCGCTTGTAGCTAGCGCAGTTTTTGCACGATTTTATTTTTGTAGTTTTCCACGCGGCGCTAAAATATTATTTTTCAATCAATATACGGTATCGTTTCGTCTGTGTCAGCAGTTTGAGTGTGTGTGTGTGTGTGTGCGAGTGTGTGTGCTTGTATTGCACTGCTTTAGCAATCAGTGCATATAAATATGAGTGTCCTTTTTACATGCCGCTTGCTTTTATGGCCAATGCCAACGACATCGTCGCCGTCGTCGTCATCGTTCTGGCTCCTATCTGGTTGCGATTTATGCGCGTGCATATGCTATATGCTGCTCCCAACCACCACAACCTACTCCCCTACTCGGCCCCTCCACCTCTGCTCAGCCTTCTCTTCTAGCGCATCGTCCTGTGGAGCACTTTACATGCCGTGAGCAATTTCTGTTGCATACTTTTATGGGCGCGCACTTTTTTTTTTTGTGAGCGAGCTTCGTGTTATTTTTTGTTGTGTAACGAGGGGGAATAATTGAATCCTTTTAGGTGTTTTCATATATTTATTTATTTTTGCCGCTTTCTATGGGTCGAGTGTTTCAGCGATTTTGCTGTTTCACTCACCATTCACCATTCACCACTTCCCGCTGCTCCGCTCCTGCACTCCTCCACTGCTCTACTCTTGGCCTACTCTCTCTACGCTCGCATCCTTCTATTCCATTTGGTTCGTGTTCAGAAAACCGCTCTCATATTTATTTGCACGTATATTTTTCTTGCGTGTGGTTCGCTTGTATTTATTTTTTTTCCTGCTTTTTTTATATATATTTTTGGCCGGGTTTGGTTTGGTTTTATTGCCAAATACGCTTCGTAAAACATTTCACGTTTGTTGCGCATATGAATTTCAAATTTTTAAAAATGTTTCAATCGTTTTGCTCGCTTTTGTACACTGCAGGTGTGTGTGTGTGTGTATCTGTGTGTGTGTGTGTGTGTGTGTGTGTGTGTGTGTGGCTGTGTGTGTGTATCTGGGCCGGAGGCGGGCAGATTGCTGGGGTGGATGCCAAAATGCTAATTGTGAGAAAATCGCAATATGCGCTGCCCGCCACTCACGTTGATCGGAATGATTTTTAATGGACTTAAGCGCCAACGGACATGAATTAATTTATTTTCCTTGCCAATATATATGTATCTCTCTCTCTCTCTCTCTCTCTCTTTCTCTCTCTATATATATACAGGGTATTATTCTGGTATTTTGGTATTGGTATTGGGCTGAGATTGGCTTCGGCATGGCAAAAGTTTTAATTTATGCTTTCAGCCTTGAGAGTAGGCCATAAAACTTGACTTTCAGCCAAGTTACAAGCGTATTAATTATTTATTTAACAATTATCTAGTCAGAGACAAATACAAAGATTTCTTGGCTGCTTTAAAAACTCTTTGATCTATTACTAATTTGAATGCACCACAAGCCACAGGATATTTTACACACATTTTACAAGAAACCCACAAGAACTGACGCCTCTGTCATTACTTGATTGTCGCGTCTCTTTTATATAGTCTACCAACGAGGAGGAGCAGCAGCAGGAGGACGAGCAGGACCTTTGTACATATTGTAAGTGGCTCTCTGTGAAAAGCGTATAAATATCTTTAAATTATTCATGAGCCTTGACGTTTTTACAAGGCGATGTATTACCTGACATCGGCCACTTCAACGCACGTATTTATATATATATAAATTTTATTCATTCCTCCCTCCATTGCCCACCCATGTCTGGCTATAAGCTGACAGCAAGCCCCATCCATTCTTTCTTCATAAATAATACTCGAGTAGTAAATGGAGGGATAGCTGCAAATTACTCGTAACAATTCGGAATGCCCCAATGACAATCACTGAAAGTGACGGCATTTAAGCGGTGGATTAATCTGAGAGGGTCTATAATGAGTTATTCGTTTATATCTGTAAAATTTAGTATTCTAAACAGTCCTTTAACTAACTTTGAGAAGTTTATTTGATCACTGGAAATAATCGCATTTAAGCCATCGATTAATCCTACTAATATGAGAAATGGTTTATAAATCTGTTTGATATGATTAATATTATATTTCTCTACAGTTTTTTACTATCCTAAAGTGTCCTTCAACAAATCACCTATGAACTATCTGGCTTTTAATTCAATTCCACTCCAAAAAGTATTCTATACACATTTTTGTGGAAATCATTTTAAGCAGCTGATTGTTTGATATTTTAAATATAAAGAAAATACTTTTCTTTACTATCTTCTGGTCTCTGAAAGACTTCTGCTTCATAAAAGTTTTATGTGACACTTTCAGCTCGTGTCATTGGGCCATAATCGAAGTAAAATATGCGCTTAACATTAAAGATTAAAACATCAAAAATGCTGGCTAAAAATATGACATAAGTCAAAGGTAAAAGTTTTGAATACTTTGCGTTGTGCACTTAACCCTTTTACGGCTATTCACAAGCAAACACTCACGCATTCATTCACTCATTCATTCATTCATTCACGCGTGCAATTCTGTTTGCCCTTTTGCGCGTATATTACAGGATTTTTGTTGCTTTTGTTTCTGCTTCTGTTTTTGTTTCTTTATGTTAATCCTTGCAGTGTTGCCGCTGCTTGATAAAGTTTTATTTCTCCATTGGCTTTTAGTCACGCAACAATGATAACAAGTTAGTTGCATGGCCAAAAAAGTGGAGCACACAAAAAGTATGAAGAAAAATCGCTGGCCAAAAAAAGTTTTTGACTTCAGGAGTTTGTCCCCAGCCAAAAGTTAGCCCTCTCACGAAAAGTAGTGTGTGGCCTCTGTGTATCCTGCTGTATCCTGGCGCTACGAGTATATCCTCCATGTGAATTTTGGCCCTCTGCATACATAACAAACTGGAAATATGACACTCAATTGTACGCATCGCTAGACAGTTTTTGGCCTGACAATAACTTTGATTTGCATACGCTTCAGTTTGTGTATTTGTTTGTTTGGTTTGTTAGCATTTGTTGGTAAGTGTGCGTGCGTGTGTGTGTGCGTGTGTGTGTGCGTGTGTGTGTTAGCCACCCGCATAGGAGACAACAAGTTGACTGACTACGTCCTGCTCCTGTTCGGTTGCCCTGGCACTTGTTGCCTGCTGGGAAATTTAAATATGTTTCGCATATTTTATGAAGCCAATTGCAGATAAGCGTTTTTCTTTTGACTACTTTCGAGCGGTTTGTTTGCTCCTGGCATTTGAGTGCTGAGCTGCTCGCAAAAGGGTGCAACTCTCCTTTTTTCGCTTTTGGTATACCCTTTAGATGGGCTTACACAATTTTACTGCCCTTTTTGCAACAGATTTCAGGAAGGGACTTGCAGTTTTTCTTTCCTCTTTCATACAGAAGGAAAAGGTAGTAGAAAACTTGTATTATTTTTATAAAAGACAATAAATTTAAGACGCGGGAAATGTTTTTAATATGACCGGAAACAGCAAATGAGCATTCAGAAAGGCTTTTAAAAAGATACTAATAATGGAAGGAATATTAATCATTATAGAAAGTTTTAAGATAGCTTGAGCCCTTTGGCCTGTCTTAAAATGTTTTTTTTTATAGAATGAGATGTAAGTAGAATCCTTTGGCTTTGCCTACAATTTGTTCATATATAGCCAACGAACCAGAATATCTACTATTTAAAAAGTATCTTTCCTTTCAGAGTATCTACTGCTTCCAGCGTATTTACTCCTTGCAGAGTACCTACTCCTTCCAGAGCTTCCAGAGCTTCCAGAGTATCTACACCTTCCAAAGTATCTACTCTTTAGAGCTAATCTACTCCTTTCAGCTTATCTATTCCTTCCAGAGTATCTACTCCTTTCAGAGTATCAACTTTTTAGAAAGTATCTAACCCTTCCAGAGTATCTAATCCTTCCAGAGTATCTACTACATCCAGAGAATCTACTCCTTCCAGAATATCTAGTCCTTCCAGAGTATCTACTCCTTTCTAAGTATCTACTCCTTCCAACTCAACTCTTTTTAGAGTACCTACTCCTTCCAGAGTATCTACACCTTCCAAAGTATCTACTCTTTAGAGCTAATCTACTCCTTTCAGCTTATCTATTCCTTCCAGAGTATCTACTCCTTTCAGAGTATCAACTCCTTAGAAAGTATCTAACCCTTCCAGAGTATCTACTCCTTTCTAATTATCTACTCCTTCCAGAGTATCTACTCCTTGCAGAGTATCTACTACTTCCAGAGTACCCACTCCTTCCACAGTATCAACTCCTTAGAAAGTATCTAACCCTTCCAGAGCATCTACTCCTTGTAGAGTATCTAAGTGTCAGCATAGCCCTAGCTACCTAATTTATCAGCTACGTTTTTTGTTGCCTGCCTTCATAAGCATAAAGCATATTATAAATGTATATTTTGAAAAGTTTTAGAGCTCTGAAGGCTGATGGGGCGGGAAGGGAGGAAACCTTACAGAGAGATGTCTAAGTGCCCGTTTCACGTTTGTGGATATCGACTGCTGAAATTGATGCGTTGGCAGTTTGAGCTGGGTTTTATATGCCAACAAATTGGCCTCTTAGTACTCGCTTTAAGCCGGGCCAAGAGAAAGCTGACAACAACAAAAAATGGCAAAAAAAAGAAAACAATTATGCTGGCTTCATTTGCGTGAAACTTTTGCTGGCTGCGGTCAAATTGCTTAATTACAAAATTGCGCACAAGTTAAAAACTAGAGAAGTTTGTTTCAAAAAAGCAAAAAACGAAAAAAAAAAAAAAAAAAAGATCAAATTAAAAGTAAACAAAAGGCAACGTGCGTTGACCAAAGCGGCGCCATTTTTGCAGCCATTTTGTGGCGCCGTCTTTTTATGTGGGGCGGTCTTGAAAGAAATTCAAAATTAAAATTCTCAAAGCGTTCAAACAAAAACCCGAAAAAATACAACGGCGGCGAGGAGCAGCCAAGCAAAAGTCAAGTGGAAAACTCGCTAAAGTCGAGCCACAAAAAACGAGCATAAATTAATTGCGGCTAGAAAAGAAATGTGCGTCTTCTAGTTGCTCCTTCTGCTCCTCCTGCTGCTGCTGCTGCTTTGTTCCTAAGACAAAAGGACATTTTAGTTTGTGTTAGCTGAGGATGCAAAGGATGCGAGCGACGAGCGAGCAAAGCGCAAAGCAACGGAAGTGCATGTCGCACCGGATGTGACTGAGAGCGCCATGGGATATTATCGGGTCTAAGACGGGAGTTTGGTTACCAAAGGGGGCGGCAGGGAGCAGGGGCCACGAGTCAGCCAAATTTCTCGGCAACTGACTTTGAATATTGAATCTGACGTTTCATACTCGCAGCTCACGGCGGCGCGCACAACGCATAAATAATCCATTACAACAATAATAAATCATGGCCAAGAGAATTACTGGAAGATTCTGGCATTAGAAGAAGTCTTTTAAATTCTATTTTTAAACGATATTTTTTTTTTTTGTATTTATTTGATTAATATTTTATGTTGGACTCAATTGCAATTGGCCTTCAACCGGCAGGAATAAAATGCGAAATTTAATTATCATTTACGCATTGCTGTGCACGTTTATTAAAATTTAATTAAAATAAATAATTAAATAAATAAGTGGTAATTATCCATGTGCAATTACAGAGAGAGAAAAAAAAAGAAGCAGAATAGAAGATGTGTTATAATCAAATATGTATGCACTCGAATAAATTAAAACATCCATTTCCAATTAACATTCCATATGCCGCATGACAAACAATTTGTGGGCTTGCAATTAAAAGTAATATTGCATATTATTTCTCTTCCTTTTTTTTTTTTTATTCAATATTTATTTATACACAGAGAGAAAAACATCAGTCTTGATTGAAAGCAACAAATAATTGAATAATTGAGCCCGAATCTCCAATAGCCACAAATTAAGTAGGAATCATTCTTGATCTGGGATGAAGGTGAAAATGCTCAAGAAATAATTCCTTAATTAATTCTCTGAGACACCAAGTCTCATTTCAAGACTAAATGAGATTTAATCAAGATTTTGAGGTCTTCAAAATTGCTCTATTAGGCCTCAAATCTATCAAATTTCGACTAAAAAGCATACCAAGATTTTGGTTCCTGAAATGGAAACTTTTGGCTTGATTCAAGCCATTTCAACAATACCCTACTTTTTCCCCTCTTTTGAATCGAAAGTCTTGATTTTTTCTCTCTGTGTATGTATAGATATCTATAATTTTTATATATAAATGCAAAGATTTATATCTCTCAACATTTTCCTTCCAATTTAAATACTTGAGAGAGCGCTTTACATAGCCAATTGCTGCATTTTTTTGGACTGTGCTGAGCGGAGAGGAGCGGCAGTTGAGCATTGAATTTTAATTGAATTCTGGGACGTTGGGCATTAAACTAATTATAAAATAATAAACAGGATTGAAACGCTTTGTGACCATTTGCTAATTTACAAATGCCCAGAAAAGCCGTGCGATTTGTGTGCCCGTTTAAAATGCAAAGTGCGCGCGCGATGTGAACTAAGTCAATTTATATTAATTTGAGCGGCCAGCAGCGAAAAATACGAGTGTATATGTACTTTAATATATGGAAAATCCCATATACATGTGTGTGTGTGTGTGTGTGTGTGTGCGTGGCATCCATTAGCGTAATGAGCTTTGCTCTCGGGCACAGCCCTTTCAACCCCCGCCCCGGCCCAGTCATAAGCCGCAATAAAATAAAAATGGCCAAAAAAAACGCACACACTCAAAGCTTAACGGCCGCTCATCGATAGATGACATTTTGCAGCAGTTGGCCATAAACCATTTTGATGTGACCAAAAAAAAAAAAAAACACAGAAAAACAGCTAAAACCTTTATAAGAAAGATGAACCGATGGACCTGGCTCGAAAGGCAGCTGCTCAAAAATGCAATTTATATGCGCGCGCGTCGCATATAATGAATTGTACCCCAAACTACACTAACTGCCAACTGGGCGTGTGCCACGCCCCTCCCCCCTGCCTTCACGTGTAAGTATATTTTGTAATAACACTAAAAGGATTTCCAGGCCCAATACTGGAATAGGAGTCAGGCAATGCGATGCGATGCGACGCGGCGCTACGCGACGCTTCGTTTAGTGCAATAAAATGGCATAGCATACTTTTTGGGGCAAGTCATAATTATGCACTCTTCGTGCGTTCGCACTGAGGCAATTTCCATTGCTGCCGCTGCAATTTATAACTCGATGAGGGCTTCTATGTGTTTGTGTATACATGTACTACACACACACACACACACACACACACACACACACACACACACACACAGATGTATATATAAATGCGCTCAATTTGACAGAACGTGTGAATTTCGAGGCAACGTCGGTTAACCAGAAAAAATGCAATTTTTACCCAACGCATACCGTAAATTGTATATTTTTATTTGTGTGTGTGTGAGTGTGTGTGTGTATGGGTGTTTGTGTGTGTGGCAGTTGCATTTGCCATTGCATTTCTCATCAAGTGCATCAATTTAAATGTGGCCACTAATTGTCATTATCAGCGCGTTGCGTTCGCATTTGTTTTTATACTCGCTGCACCCATTGAAAATGGCTAAAAAGAGTCTGCCAAGTTAGTGCAAAGCGTATGTAACACAGGCAGACAGAACTGTCTTCCTGCTGGCCAGAAGCTTAGCCAAAAGCAGCTCAATATCAAAAGCCTTAGGAACTATTAGCAGACTAACTTTCATAGCTTCTAAATTCATAGCACTATCCAAGCTAAAGTAGCCAATTTAAAGGGTATCGAAGAGGAGTCATTCTAGAAACTATTTTATATATTTTTATTAGAGTATTCTAGCTGACAGTGGACCCACTCTATAGAGTATTTCCGCGTCCAGCACACGCGACTTGAGCATTCCCTGCTTGTTGTTGATGCTTTTGGGCGGGCTCTGAGTTCGGTTCATGGTTCGTTATTGTTTTTTTCCCGTTTTAACTGAATTGCATATAAATGCGCAATGGTTTTTCATGCAGCTGACATTCCACATATCAAAATATGGCTGCGTTTGTACTGCCCAATAATTTAATAAACATTCATTATGCGGCGAGATAATACAAATGGATTTGTTCATTATTTTGCTTTCTGTTTACACTCGATTTTTTTTCACTCCTTTTGACCAGCTTTTTTGAATCGGTGGCTGCAGCATCAAAGGTTTTCTTTATGAATTTGAAGTAATCCATTAAGAAAGAAAAGTATTTCATATAGAAATTTGACAGGATAAATTTAAGTTTAACCATTGTTGAAGTTAGTTCGAGTTGTACTTAAAAAATGGAAGTGCGATTGGTTCGCTTTCATCTCAAACCAATTTTGAACAGCTTTAAGTAAGTGAATCAGTTCCCTATTCATACTAGATTCACGTCTGAACAGGCTTCCTGTGGACCAATAAGTCTAGTTGGGATTAAAGCAAGTAAGAGAGTTCTTATCCAAATCTCATTATAATTCTGAATGTAAAAATAAATAGGGTTAAATTTCTCTATTTTAAAGAGCACTCAAGAATTTCGAAATCGAATAAATCAAGTTTGAATCCAGAATTTCATACTTGGCTTAAGCAATTTCAGTTTGGCTTTACTTTGACACAGCTGGGAAACGTTTCGAGCAGAGAATTCCTAATTTTCTTATTTTAATCATTGGTCGCTTGGATCTTGGAAAATCCGCTCGAATAAAGTAAGAACTTTTTCTATTTATATTTTCAAAATTGTGAGAATAAAATAAATTTAATTTAGTAGCTAAACTTATGGATAAATTCTATAAGAACTCACTAAGTTTATACCTTAAAATATGCAAACTTCAATTGGAAATTTCCAAATATTTGAATAATTAATAAATGGGAATTTAAACTGAAATAAAAGCGTTTAAATTTCGAAACAAAAACTTTGTAAAATTAATTACTTTGTTAAGGTTTTGACAGCCTTTATTGAGTTGAAGTTAAAGAATTATTTAGAGTAATTTTGAAGTGTTAAAAAAGTTGAGCAGAGCAGCTTGAAAAGGTTTTTTTTAATTCCAAAAATACTTTTATTTATTTTTAATCAAGAATACAAAAACAATTTGCTATTTTGGCTTTAACAGAACAACAACAACAACAATCGACAAATTTGCTTTTGTGAATTGGTTTTGGTAACAACCCAAAGCAATTGTGCA
Organism: Drosophila repletoides; assembly: GCA_018150835.1. NCBI lineage: Eukaryota > Metazoa > Arthropoda > Insecta > Diptera > Drosophilidae > Drosophila > Drosophila repletoides. Next base: position 8,281,946 of record JAECWQ010000100.1, read on the forward strand.
GAACAACAATACACTCACATCTATATAGAATATATATATATATATATATATATGTGTATGTGTATATAGGGAGAGATAAGCGGAGGTATACGCGGCTGACAAACAATTTCAATTGAGATTTCAATAATTGTCGATTTAGATATGTAAATATTTATGGTATATTTCGGTCGGTTTGCCGCCTGCTATTGATTCAACTAATGTGCAGCGTGTGCGTCGCCTGCCACGATTTTATTATTGTTGTTATTTATTTATTGTTGTTCATGCTTTGTTGCTGTTGTTGTAGTTGTTGTTGTGCTGTTACCTGTTAGCTGGTCACACCACAGGTAAATATTAGTCGTCGTATTGCGGCTAACCAGCCCATTTGCCTGTCCATCGCCTGGCACAGCTGCTTTGATTGCGACTAAACTCGCCGAGGGAAGAGTATTGTTTGCCCGTATGATTTGTTCATGTATAAAGCAGAACTTTCTATTTATTTTTAACTGTTTTAGAAAACCTGCTGGGATCGTTTATTTGAGTCTTATAGCTGCTGTCTGGGCCACAATAATATTTGCTAATGGCCAAAAGCAGACGCTGCTATCAGTTTGAATACTCCCTGCTTGGATCTCTCTCTTTGAATCTAAATGACTCGACATGCACTTTATCATTTAAATATATATAAATTTATATATAGGTGCACTTATTTATATGACTGCTGCTCTGCCTGAGGGCCTCGAGGCGGAGAAAGGAGAGTAATAATAATAATATTTATGTGGCAAGTGATATGAACTCCATACATTGGAGTACATTTTGGCAATAGCTAAATAAATAAACAGCATCAAGACAGGACGAGTGTGCTCAGAATACACTCATACATTTATGTATATATATGTGTATAAATATAAATATTCTTATATATATGTATAGGACTCTTTTAAAGCCTTCTACCAATCGGAATGGAAAGAAAGAAACCTATGAAGCGTCCTTTGGAGTTGCTTAAATTCTTATTGAAAGCCATGGAAATATATAGAAAGAAAAGGTACTTTCAATCCAAAGTATTGTCAAAAGTATGGTAACAGACATTTGGCTTGCATCAAGCCGAAAATTCTTTTTTTTAAGAATGATACGGAAGTCTTAAAACAACCTTTGTTTGGTAAATTTTTAAGGCAAAACAAGCTAGTTTTGAAAACGAACTAGCTTAACAATCTTTGAGAGTATTAAAATTTGATTTAATCCCATTTTATCTAGAAATAAGCCTCATTCTTTCAATATGCTTTTCTTGTTCATTTCAACCCTCATTCAAGCCATAAATAAACTTTATTTAAGAATTGTTTACTTGATTCTATACGAATCTCCAGCTTAATAGGATGCCCAGAATGCAATGTTCTTAATCCAAGACTTCTTTAGACTTGGGCTTGAAATATTTAATACCTGCTCTCAATTTAAGACAGTTCAAGCTCGTTTTTAGAGCGCTGTTTTTTTTCTTTCCGTAGAATCTTAAATTGAGCTTTAAACTTTTAACTTTTTATACCCCGCGCCGTTGATAGCCTTTCTTAACTAGTTTAAGTAGCATTAAGTAAGTTTCTTAGATACTTTCGAGCTTTTTTTAAAGCTTAGAAAATGTATTTAGCTAACAATTCTCTTGGCTTAAAGTCCTTATATTAAAAATCTATAAAAAATGTATTAAATTCAATTTAAATCAGCAGATATTTCCATATATATTTTGATGGTCTTATTCAGGCAACATATCACTGTTTTTTGCCTAATGCCATCCATTGTCATAATATCAATTCGGTTTTGTTTGGGCCATGTTAATATGTGTGTTGTGGTGGCTTGTGACTAGTTTTTCCTCATAAAATTGACATTCCGAATATTTTTTTCGGCCTGGCCAGCGAGTAAATAACTGAAAGCTATAAACGGAAATATTTTTGCAAAATTTGCTGTTGACTTTTTTTTTTTTTGCATAAAAGTTTCGAATAGTTTAATGCGTTAAAATGTCATTAAATCAACAGCAAGTGAATCAGATAAGGGAACGGCATATCAAGTATAAACCGCATTATTTAAAGCCAATTTCTCAATGGCTTCCAATGCATTTACAGATAATGCCCTATAAATTGTTTATATTGTTTGCCATATTCCCTTTTTATGGATGTTTATTAAGTCTGTTATTATTAAGGCCATATTAAAGTGGAGGCTTTTCTTTATAGCCAGCGTTATCTATTCAAATTTTGACACTGTTTTTTATAGAGCCTCCAAAAAACTCCAATTAATTCCCATTAAATTGCGTGCATAAATTGCGCTCAAAATGAAATATATTTGGTTTTTTATTTTTATAGTTTTTTAGATTTTTAATTATGAAATTTATTGAGCTGTTAGAATTTATGTTTTTGATGCAAATAACACATTTTATCATACTTTTTTTTATCAAAGAAATTAGTTTCAAATATTGGCTGATTTATAGCGGTTTTTTATAGCAGTTTTCTGTTTGTGATAAAAACTATACACTGGGAAAAAAGAGCAGAATAAAACCTAGAATGCTAGTGGCAAAAGGTAAGCGATTCTGCAGTAAGAAGTTCTTGATTCAAGCTCGTTTTTTTGAGTCTAAGAATTCTTGATTTCGATTCTATTTCTACCCTGGGTCCGCCTGAAAAAAGGCTGAATGTAACCCTGATTCCTCATTAATTCAATTTGAGATTTACTTATACTTGCTTGAATCCCACCAAGCCTTATCCTGCCCTAGTAAGCCTGTTAGTACTGGGCTTCACCTACCTACTTATTTAGCTAAAATTAAGAACTATTAAACCAAGTTTTAGCATGCCATTTTTTCTGTGTACTGGCCTGTATTTTAGCCAGGCAATAAATACAAATAATTATGGCTAAGAGCTGTGAACAATATTCAATCGAAAACCGAATAGATTTGTGCTCTAAACAATTGTTAATTGGACGCCTGATCATCAATTATTTGGCTTGGCAAATTTGTGTTTTTTGTGGTTTTATACGCATATCCTTAGAGCCAAAATGCCTGCTCACCTGCAATAAATAAATAAAACCGACAGCAGATTTTTAAGGATATTCAGCGCATGCAGAGAGAACCACACACAGTTGCATATGTTTTATGTGTGTGTGGGTGTGTGTGTGAATATATAAATGATAAATATTTTGACCGCATTTGGTTTTTAATGAGGTTTGCCGCGTTTTTCTATGCCATTTTATGTTATGGGCCCGTCGCAGCCCGGCCCACACCTTGTTTATTTTGGCATTCCATTTGGCGTATTTGGTAGCACAATTTGTCAACGCATTTTGCGCAAATAAAACCAAAAACCGAACACAAATCTTGATTATTATTATTATTTTTTGCTTTGCCGTTTTGTTTTCCGGCCATGATTTGTTTTTGTTTTTGTTGTTAATTATGTTTCGCTATGCAATAAATTTAAAATACTATCGCACTCTGTGTGTGTGTGTGTGTGTGTGTGTGTGTGTGTGTGTGTGTGGTTAATATCTGTCAGCATTATCTCTCTCGCTGTCTCTGTGTGCTGCTGCTGCGCTCTCAACCGGCTCAAAGTTATTTTCTGTTGCCTGCTTATCGGCGCTTCGGCCCTGCAAGACTAAAGTGTGTGTGAGTGTGTGTGTGTGTGTAATGGCCAATACAATCGCATGCATAATTTACATACCCGTACAGCCTGGGGGCCATATGCGACTATGCGACGAATATAGTCGCAATTACGGGTATGCCGAGCGTGAATTAAACCTGGAAAAGCTTTAAATGCTTTCCCAGAGTTTTATCCAGGTATTTTTTCATTTTCCCCCTTTTTTTTGCAAAAACTGTACTGTTTTTATGCTATTTTATTTATTTCGTAAATACCAGATTACAAAAGTGCAGCGTATTTCAGGTGTCTGCCACCAGGCGGCAGGGACGGGGGGGAGGAAAGCATGCGGCATCCAGGCATAATTACAATTTGTGGCATGCAATTTCAATAATATGAAATTACCAAAGTAATTGAAAATGCACAAAAAACAAAAACAAAAAAAAAATGGGAGGAAAACATGAGAGAAAAACAACAATTACAAGCATTTGTGGCATTTAACAATGATAATGAAACCATATGCAGCACAGCTCTCTCGACTCTCGACTCGACTCGCCTCGCCTCGAATTTCAGACGGCTGGGAAAAGTATGCAACAGTCAGACGAACGGACGGACGGAGAGACAGCCCCAGCCACATGCATTAAGAGGCAACATGAGAAATTAATGAGCAAAAGAGTGGCAATGTGAAATGCTTTTTAAATGTGTTAAATAAATAAATAACAAAAAGCCTCCCAGCAGCCATTTGTCATTCGACTACTCTATCTACTCTTTGGTTACTCTCTTCGTTCTGGTCAACTCCGTTCGCCTGTTCAACCGGTTCACCTGTTCACCTGGTCGTCTGGTTAAGCGGTTCCTGCTGCAAGCGGCTTATCTTTGGCCACAAGTGTTGCACTTATGGCCAGTTGCTGTACTCTGTTCGATGGCTGCTACCCAAAAAAAAAGGACATCTGTCTCCTAATGCAGTAGTATTTTTAGCAGCTCTTTTCTGGCCTCTATTTTTATGTTTTTTTTTGCATCGAAACTCAAAGCAGTGCATAAATAAATGATTTTATTTTAGTTGTAAGGGCGCTGTTCAAAATATTTATAAAAATTCCCCTTTGTTTATTCATAATCAGTTTGTGCAACGAAGCGTGCCTCTCCTCCATTCGCTCTGCCGCCGCGGGTTACTTTCAGTCTCCATTTTCCATTGCATAGCGTTAGGCGCAAGGGCGTGTCCGTGTGTGTGGCTGGGTGTGTGTGTGGCTGGGTGAGTGTGTGGGTGGCTTTTGTGTAAACTTTATTTGGTATGCATAAACGCATTTTTATGCAAATTGAAAAATATTTTGAAAAAATGTATATTTTATATGTGAGAGTTTTGTTGTTGTTGTTGTTGCTGTTGTTTTATTTTCATTTTGATGCTGTAATTGTTTTCAGCGGGTGCTGCATATGAGCCACACTCATGCATAAAAGCAGCTATATTACACGAGATCCGAAACACTCGTCTATAGGCAACGTCATGAATCAAGTATATAGAAAGAAGATTATACGAGCACGTCCAAAAGATACTCTTTGTTTCTAGGCAAAGCTTAATGAATTGTATAGATTTATTGATTGTCCTTGAATCAATTCTGATTATAATTGAACGTTATATTTGAGCAACTGAACTTATTTATATTATTTAGCTTTGAGTGATGTATCTTGTGCTTTGAACTTGGATGCAAGCTATGAAAATATTAGAAGATATTTAGAGCCGATAAACCGAACCCAAAGTTCCTTCCTGAAAAAACCGAACTAAAGCTTTTAATATAATAAAGAAGTTTTGAATCTAATAGAAAGCTTTGGACTCGATTTGCGGACCGTTTCAAGAAAGTTCCTGAATCAAAAGTTCCTTTCTAAAAACATCGAATTTCCAATGTTTTCCCAGCTCTACTTGCTGAGCATTCGCTTCAATTGGAGGATTTCTCTTTGATGAACCTGATCCACAAAGAAGCCTAATGATTTCCCAAATAGTTCTACTAATCAAAAAGAAACAATTCATAAAGAATATTGAATATCTTTCGATCGTTTTCTCACCCATAAATCCTTATTATATAAATAATTCACTATGATTTATAATGGAGACGTTCCAGTCAGGAATCGTCCTAACGATCCTAAAATAGGACTTAGTGTTATTGTCGATTTAAGCCATTTAAAAAATAAGCTTTTAATTGATTTACGTATCAAATATTTCAATATTATACCATTGGAGAAGGGCTAAGAATGAACTTATTAAAATTCGACGGCTTGATTAGCTTCTGAGTGAGAGTTTTTCGAGTTTCTTATCAAATAAAACAAGTCTTCTCCAGACTGAAGGGGTGCCTTAAGACGTAAGTTCATATGAAACGCGCTTTCAAGAACCCCTTGCAGCTGCTCAAAGGTGCCTACGCTCGAACCGGTTTGCATCCTGGCGCAGCTCTCAAGTGAACTGAACTTTCAAGCTTAATCCCTGAAGAGCGAATGCCAGATAAACTGAGCGCAGAGCAGCTATATATAATACGAGTATTAATTTATGCCCATAAAGGTGTTATGGGGCACTTGAAGCGAGTGAAGTGTCTATGCCAACTAAGTTATCAATCGCTTGCTGTTACTCCTATTTCCACCATCAAACACAGACATCCTTTGCAAGGACCACATCGCATCAAAATTGCATTTGCATAGTGCCAGGCGCATTAGCAACAGGAGAACAACAACGTAATGTAACGTAACACCAGCCAGTCAGTCAACCGAACCAGTTGGAAAACATGAACCACAGCAGGTGGAAAGCCCGTAAACCCATCCATCGAGGTGCAACCATAAAGAAATTATAGCTGCGATAGTTGCCAACGTTATCGATAATTCAATTTTGTGCATTATTTTGGCGCTGCACTGATGCCCCGCCATTATAAGCTAAATAAATGTATCCTAGGGCCATGTATATGATACGAGTATCCTGGCATTTGCATGCAGTGTATGTAGGCAACGTTGGATCCTTTGAATCCTTTGGTCTCGTTTCTTTCTTCTTTTTCTGTTTGCAAAACTCTTTAATTTTATTGTCCGTTGCTTGCGTTTTGGCATTTATCGTTGTTGTTGCCGCTTTGAAACACGACATCGTTGCACTCTCGTCTATAAATTTTCCTCACACTTTTCCACTTTCCCACTTTTCTTCTGCCCATTTCTTTTGCTTTCCTTTGCAGCTTACTCGCGCTGCTGCTGTCGTCGTTTCTTCTTTTTTTTTTTTTTTTTGGGTGGGGGGCTTGAATTAAGGGCGAAGACGGCACACGCCGTAAATAGATTTTCCCTGTTATTGTTCACAAAATGATTTAGGGAAAATTAGGTTTATGTAAATAATGAAAAAAGCGTTAGCTGCAGGCCATAAGAAATATCCTGTCATGCATGACCCGTATGCTCAATATCTAAATACATAGTACTATATATGTGTGTGTGTGTGTGTGTATTCCTATACGGCATACGCATACGTATGTGATCAATTTCAGGGCCCGTAAGAAAGCCGGATGACTTAGGGCCATATTGCAAAAATTAAAGCATAAAATGCGCTTGAAAATATACGGCTTCCATGGGGGTGATATATGAAAGGCAGCGCTAGACGAGTCAAAGATTAAATAACAACAAAAAAGGCGCTTTAAAAGTGTTGCTTAATTTATAGCATAATAAAAAGAGGTCGCCGAAGATTCTATACCCTTGCAGACTGGAAAAAGCCATTCAAAAATAGTTGGATTTAGTATTTTCACTGATGGTTCCTTTGGCAGTTATGTTATAGAGTAGGGTAGTGGAGCACATGCCTAGAACTATCTAATAGGTTTCATTAAAGGTCTTGAAATGATGCCTTTCCTTTCTTGAAAGGATGTCTCTCCTTTCAATAGCTTTAGGTTACATTCTTCCGAGGGCAGCTATGGGCTATAGTAGTCCCATCTGGCCGACCCCATACTAAATATCATTCACCTAGCTGAAAAACTGATAGACTAGCAGAACAATGAATCATTTCATCCTATTGAGCTATAGTACTACATAATTATACTTTGTGGAGAGCCGGAGTTGCCTTCTTGGCTACAAATTTAAGATACCCTCTGCAAGGGTATCAAACGGAAGATCAAACCGAGTTCAGAACATATTCTTAATTATGCCATTAATTTTGAGTATTAATTTGCCGCAGCTTTGTTATGCTAAATCAAAAAATTTATAGCGAAGCCCATCAAATGTTGGGGCCATTGAATTGAGCTCATTTATTCAGTAATCTTTTCTATTAATTTATGATTTTTAAAACGTGTGACAAATTTTTAAATTTATGTGTAAAAAAGAAACAATGAATGAATAATTTTTTCGCTCCCCGTCTCCCCCCTTCCTTTATCACAGCAGCAATTGATTGTAAATTTAAAAAACAAACAAAAGCAAAAAAAAAAAAGAAGAGTATATAAAAAATTGCAGTTTTGCTGCTACGCATAAATTTGTCTATTTAGTGAGATTATTATTTTTTTTTCATCTGTATTTTGTTGTTGTTGTTGTTGTTTTTTGTATTGCCAACGCTGGCAATTTTGCATATTTATTATTTATTTATTTTAGCGCTCAGACAATAATTCATCCTGACAGCCAATTAATCAGAAATGGACATTCAATTAAATTACAAAATAATATCAAGTGAAAATGAACAAATTTATGTGTAAATAATGCCAGCAGCAAAATATGTTCACCATTATTACACTAGAATTTAATGCAACAAACAAAACATAAAAACAGCCAAGGAAAGGCTCTCTTCGACGCACCGAAGATTAAATACCCTTCCGAACGGGCAGAGAAAAGCAATCTTGATTATTCTGAGTGTGCGTTTGGAACAGATACTCTTTCATCTAGCTTGAGATACTCTTACATTCAGATCCTTTGAGAAACAAAAAAGGCTTTCCATACAACAACTTTTGGGCCGATTGTTCCTTTCTATGGCAGTTATATGATATAGTTGACAGATCTGGCCGGTTCCGACAGTTTCCAGCTCAAAAACAGAGAGACTACTTTGCATAGAAACAGAAGGATATGGCTGTAACGACTCGTCTGGAGGTCCTGCCCAGTAATACATAAACTTTACTGGAAAGCAGTTGCCTCCTTCTATGCATTACACACTCCGCGACAAAGTTATACTACTCCCTGTAAGGGTATATAAATAATTGTCTTTTTTTTATCATAGCTGCATCTAGATAGCTGAGCATAGAGCCCAGAGTTTTTCAGATTGTATGAATTATATATGTTTTTAAATAATATTTAAAATTATGCTGGCGAAAACAAAGGCCCAGGCGCATACAATGGGCGCAAACATTGATGAAATGTAAGTGAAATGGGAACATAAAACCTGATGGGATAGGCCATGGCTTTGTCAGTGCAAAGTGCACCCTAATTAACTTGGCTAACACGCAAAAAAATGCTTTAAAATATGTTTACATCAAACTGAAGTGGAAAAGCGTGTAAAGAGCCAGCAAATATGAAAAAAAAAACAACAAGAGAAAGGCTTTCTTTGACGCGTCGCAGACTTGAATACCCTTGTAGAAGAGGTCCTGTATGGGAAACAGGGGTTTATTTAATAGGGTTAAACTACAAAATGCATTCTAGAACTAGGAATATCTGAAAGAGAAAGGCGTACTTTGATATAATTAGGTATAAACCAATTCTAAAACTTTTAATTGGTGTTTTGTTTAAGATATCTTCAATACCAGCAACCTTGATCTATGAACCATATGGCAGCTATATGATATAGTACTCTGATTACTCCGGAATCTTTCAATTTTGAAAATGTTTCAACCTCATTTTGAGCTTATAGTTTCTATGGCTGCTATACAATTTGGCCAGTGGAAAGAAAGACAAAAGCCAAGCTTAAAAGCGGAGAGTCTAAGGGAGTAGCAGAGGGAGAGACGGACGGTTGGAGGAGTCAGTGCATCATCCTATAGAAGAATAAATGAAGGAATGCTTACAAAATTGTAATACTCTCTTTAGAAGGGTATAAAAAAGAAACGAAATATGCAGATGGGGTAAGGTGTGTGTGTGTGTGTGGAGAAAGAAAACTGCGCTGGGAAACGAAGAAAGAAACAGAAAGAAAAATAATAAAAAGAAAAAGAGAAATAACTGTGTCAAACGTCAACGACTACGTTGATGTTATTATGCCCGTTGTTGTTGTTGTTGCTGTTTTTGGTTTTTTTTATGGTGGGGTAAATTGTGCGAGTTAACATTAATGCGCTAAATTAGCTTAGAATGGGCAACGAGTTGGGCTTTTTTCTGTTTTTTGGGCTGGGCCTACAGCGAAAGAGTATTTTTTTATGAGTCGCATTTGAATGCCTTTAATTGGCTGCAAGCATGCGCTGTTGAGTGTGAAAGCAGCCAGCTTCTGTCAGCTGAAGTGGGTCGAGTAGCGAGCGTTGAGTAGTAGTGCTGCTCCGCCAAATAGCTAAACATCATATGTAATAGCTATTTTTGGCTATGCTCACCTAGCGATATGAAAAGTCAACTATTTATGACTTGTGCTTATGTCTACTCTAAGTACGAGTGCGAGTGTGTGTGTGCCTGTGTGTGTGTGTGTGTGTGTGTGTGAGGGTATTTGCAAAGTTTTGTAAACAAGCTTCACTGATTACAGTCCGCTCCATACATAAATAGCTGCTCAGGGAGACACACAGCCCGAGCTGTGGAACAAATTTGTTGGTTAACTACGAGTAGTTGCTGATAAGAATGCTTGTAGCCAACTAGAAAGACACACACACACAAACGTAGACTCCCCAATGTGTCATATATATGTATGTATGTATGTGTGTATGTATAGACATACTTTATATGGGCATGTCAAATGGCATCATCGGTGGCAACAATCGAAATTTACAGTGCACAGCTACAAGATACAAATTCAGCTGCTTGCCGCTTAATTATGTATGTATGTAAGTGTGTTTGTGTGTATCTGTGTATGCGCTACATTTCTCGACTATTCTCAATTATATCTGAGTCATAGAGAAAAGTAACTTGTTTTTACCGCTAACAGCCATACTGCCTGCTGCCTGCTGCCGGCTGCCTGCTGCTCGGGCTCGACACGACGATACGCTGGCTGGTAGTAAATTTAGTCAAGTGTAGAGGATAAATACGAAATGAGCCACAATGAAAAACATAAACAGTTTGCTTGAGAAATCTAACCGAGTACAGAAAAAAAAAAAAAACCTTGAGACAAGTTTTGGAATACACCATAAAAGCGCCGTTGCAAAAACCTTGTGTATCCATTACAAATATTAAAGCAAAGTTCAAGATCAACACACAGATACAGATACAGATACAGATAGAGATAGGTTGAGTTTATTTCAGGTTTTCCAAATTGGACATATCTCTGAACTCATACTGAACATATCTATAAGCGGATAGTATTAGTTTTGCATCAATTATAGAAGCCTGTCCAAATTTAAGTCTCTTTTTTCCCCCCTGCTAGTGGAGTATGCTTTAAATTAAAAAAAAAAGAGAAAGAAAGAAATATAATGTTGAGTGATATCATTTGCATGATAAGATTAGAGAGTAAAAAGTAGCGCCAATTTTCAGCAAAGAATCTACAAGTTGCGTCAGTTGAATGTTCTTGCAGTTTTATAGTTTCCTGAAATCACAGAGAGAGAGAGCTATGCCGCGCACAGATACCCTACCCTCACACCAGCCCAATTGAGAGGCAGCCCAAAAACACAGAGAGGCACAGATTGGCAGAGAGCGCGCAAGAGAGTGCGAAAGAGAGCGCAAAGCAAAGAGCGCGTTTATTTCGTTCTGTTTTATAATTAAACATGTGAGGTTAGGAATATAGTGGAAGAAAAAAGTGGGCAAACTAAATTTGTAAGGGGGGCGTCTCACAATGTGGATACACTAATTGAATATTAATTATACGCACCTTTGAACCAATTTGATTGCCGCATTGGCCAGCCTGTAGATGCACAATTTCCCTCATATCGATTGGCGCTCAAAATACTTTGTCAAAGGTCAGGAAAATGTATGCAAAATCGATATAAACGTTGGTCAACTGCTGTTGCTTCTGCTGTTGGTAATATATTATCACTACTACACAGATATTACTACTGACACGCACACAGATAGACACTTAGAGCGAGAGGGAAACGTACGGGGTTCAGTTATTTAGATAAACACTCAAACAATCGCTTCAGGTACGGTTCGCTATAGGCTATTATAAATGATCGGCGCGCTCGCGTCGAGATTCCAACGTGCACTGACATCGGCCCCAGCCACAGAAAGTGAGCGACCCACTGAGCGGGTCTACCATGGGACTTATAGGCCCGCGAGGGGGATGCGGGCTGTGTCAGCATTTCACTCAGAGAGCGGAAGAGAGAGAGAGTGATGGTTTGAAAAAGTAGCGGCAACTGATAAAAACGCTCAGTCATAATATAGAAATTGTGTGTGACAAGCTGCAAACACAACAACAATTATTTTGTATATACATACAGATACATACAGACAGACATACATATATAAAACCGCCTGGAATACTTGAGAGCGTGGGGCCGCCGGTAGGTTTAGAGATTTTCACTGCTCTTGCGGTTTTTTTTTTTTTTTCTGCTGTTGCTTGTTACTTGTTTTCGTCATTCTGTTTTTCTTCAATCTTTGCTGCAGCGATTCGCCGCTCTCGCGCGTTCTTTACGCTTGGCAGCGCATTGGATTGAAAGAAGCGGCAAAATGAGAAAGAGCGCCTAAAGCAGAGAGGCCGAGCAAGAGAGAAAGAGTGAGAGAGAGAGAGCGCTGGTGCTGAGAAAGAGTGGAACTGACTATTGGAGAATTCAGGTTCTGTCAGCTTCTGTTAAAATTGAGCATGCGAAATGTTATTCTACATGATGAAGATCTTTTAGCCTTAACAGTTTTCTGTAATGTTATGGATCCTGTTTAAATATAGTTAAGCTGCCTGTTATGTTATGCATAAATCATTTTGATAGTATTAATTGTGCGTAGTTTAATTGGGTAAGTATGAGTAATTTAATTAAATATTACTATGAAAATTGGTGTTAGATATTCAACTACTATTCTTCAAATTGAACCAGCTGAAAAATAGCTTTTTCTTTCAGTGTTTATTTAAGAAAGTGTCGATAGTAGTAGACGTTCATATAGATGCATTCTCAACTATTCTTTCTATCTTCATAAGGGAAATCATTAAGTTGTTCCGTGTTTTTATACTCCAAGCAAAGAGTATTCATAATATTATGAATACTCTTTGACTCCAAGCTAGGTTTACGTTTTCAATCTCTACAGCATTTCCATGTAATTCCCTAATTCCCAGAATTCCTTCATAAGTTTGCTAAAGTTCAGATGAAGTGTATAATAGAGATGGGCGCGTGACGTGAATGTGAGTGTGCGTGACAGCACGAAAAGTCACGGGCCTATCTCTAGGTTCTTATAAGTATTATAAGTATAAGATTTAGATGAAGCACTTGAAATATGATTTTTTATTTCTAAATATAGTATAAAACATAAAAAATATAAAAATTATATAACTGGATGAAATTACTTGATGAAACTTAGTTAAATAGGAAATTTTTTAATGAAATTATGGAAGCTTACGAGTAAAATATAACCCAATATCTAAAGGTTTCATCTCCGAAAGCTTAGTACAATCAAAGTTAGCATACTAACTAATATGATAAAGACTTATATACTAACTAACTAATATAATAAAGATAATCGTTCCACAATGCTGAAATTGTAAGGTGAAACTGCACTCGTTTTTTATCGATTAATTTAAAGCGCATTGCTAAGAATCTAGAGACTGTTCTTAGGAGAACATTTCGCTTGAAGGATTATTCGTTTGCTATAAGTTCAGTTATAATCCTATATATAATGTATATAACTCAGTCTATGTGAAGCTGAGGTCATGTTCCCGGCGACGTCAAGTCGGCCAAAATTCCGAATAAAATCTCTTTTAGTTCTTAGCGGGGCAGTTGGGGAAGTTGGGAATATTAACCCTCTTTTGCTTTGGAATATTTTTTCTTTGATGCTTTTGGATTTTTTATAAAATTGCCGCACGTTTTGTTGCTAGTACATTTACAGTTATGTGCTCATTGCGCGCACACACACACACATACAATCATTCTACTCATTCTTCTAGTCAAAAGGATACAAGGATACTCATGTATATATGTCGATGTCGATGTGGATGTGGATGTGCGTGCGCCTCTTGCCAAATTGTCGATTTTATTATTTGTGTTTATATGATTTTTCAGCTGTTCTGCATTTTAAAGTGGCTGCCACAGAGAGAGGGCGAGTGAGAGAGAGGGAGAGAAAACGGAGATATATAGAGAAAGGCTGAGGGGCGGGCGGGGCGGGGCGTGTCCATAGCATGCGGCGCGCGTCCTCAGCCTCATTTCTTATTATAATGTGAAAAATATCCTTTTACAAATTCAAAACGTTGAAATGTGCGATTTCTTTTGTTGCCGCTTTTAACTGCCTCACAGGATATCTGTGTGTGTGTGTGTGCGAACGTGTGTGAGTGTGTGTGTGCTTATATGATGCTCGCGTGTATTGATGCCGGGACAGTTCTAGGGGAAAAGCACGTCCATATTCGAACGCACGGAAATTCTGTTTCACTTACAAAGCTGCTGCCTTCTTCTACAAAATACTCGAATTTATCATTTTGTATTGAAATATCTTGCGTATCATTTCGCTGTAATTTTCTACATGCTGCGTCAGTTTCCTTCAATTCCTTCCACAATTCTGATCTAATCTGGCAACTCATTGTTGTCAAGCAATGCAGCTGCATCACTTGCTAGGCAATGATTTCTTGGCCATTTACAGAGTTTTCTTTAAACATTTGAAGGATTAAACAATTTAATTCTAAGGATAATTTGAATCCCTAAGTAAACAGAGCTGATAATATTGGCTCCTTTCGAGTTCAGGTTTAGCTTTTGTTTGTACATCTGGTGCCTCAGCCGGTTTGCAAGCTTTAATTGCAAAACAATTTGGTCGAAGAATATTTGAACCTTAAAATATATTGATCAATTTTTTGCAATTATATGTTTCATAATCATGATCAAAAGATATCAGCTCTATGAATTCATTTAATGATCGTAAATTTCATGATCCTTCCTTGAGTGCCACTCTTAAAGAGCGAATAGATTATTACAAACAAGGTCCACCCTAATGAATATATTGAATGGTCGGTTATCCGAAATCAAAGAGTTTAAGTTCAAGCTTGGTTTCGAATAATTTGAATTCGCTTAAAACCCATTGAGTGAATTGATATAAGTAAAGAGAATATATAAATCAAAGTGTATAGGTTATGTTAAAACGGCTGTCAAGTGTACACTCTTCGGCATTTTTGGGTATTTCTCTATTCTTGCTCGGAAGACTCCTGATCTGAAAGGGGACCTTCCGAAGCCTTTATAAACTTGGCTATCCTGATTGGACTAAGGTTTGCTGGATTGCAGATACAAGCCAGACAAGGAGCTTTGAGACACTTCTGCCGTTTATGGCTTAAAGTTGGTCAAGTAGAGAGGAAGTCTTCTCCAGTTGCCATATCTTCTTCCTTCCGACAACTTCTACAGAAGTTGTCATGAGCTCCAAAGAGTCTAGCAGCGTGTAGACCATTTAGCCACTGGCCAGTAGTAAGGGCTTTTATCACTGAGATGCAGTTTATTCTATTTAGAATTATTACAAAAATATTTAATAAATATATTTAGAATTATATCACAGAAAGTAAGCTGTAAAAAAGCAGTTAAAACACTTTTAGAGGAACAAAGATTTAAATTGCATAAATAATCTATTTTATCAGTTAGTTTCAAGTGAAATGAATAAAATGTGAATGAATCATTTATTCTAAAACAGATAACTAACAAAATGAAAACACAATTTCAAAATGAACTTTTGTTTATACAAATATAAACGCTTTTGGATGAAATATTTCAATATTTTATTCGTGAGTTAAGCATAAATTTCTAATAAAGCCTTTTTGCAACCGGGGATCAATAGACTATCCTAGTCTATATAAATATATATATATATCTATATGGATATTTGTATTCGTGCTATAATTGCATTGATATACAAACAAATTTGTATTTGCGTTAACTTTTCAAATTTTGTGAAATTCATTTCGATTGCTTATTTTGCGAAAAGAAAAAAAGAAAAAAAGGATTTCTACAGCTGAATCAGAATCCGAAATGGAAACTGAATGCAACTGCAACTGCAACGAGGACTGTGGCAGTTGCTTTTATTAGTTTAGTTTTTGAAATTAAACGTATTTGCATGTCATATGCAATTTGGCAATGGCACATTTGCATTTCTATGTGAAGACTTTATTTTACCCTTTTTTTCTTTCAATTCTAATGCCCTTGCAAAGGGTCCTATGCCTTAGCCACACAATGTGAAACGTATTGAAGGAGATTCTGTTTGATCTCTGCTATAATAGTCTACTCCTCTGTCTACACAAGTTTTACATACATATAAAGAATAGATAATAAAAATCTATCACATATACTTATCCTATCAGATATTCTAACCTATGATTCAGTTCCTATTCTTAAAGCTATCATAAACAATGGGTAAAAACTAAATTGTTGCTTATTTTGGCTGACCAAGTTTCACCAAGTTTCATTGTGGATTGTAAGGATGAAAAAGACAATGGAAATATTCATGTTTCGCACTGAAAATATCAAATTTCCCATAGTTTTTCCAGCTCTAAAGCATTGCATCGATTGACAGCATTAGAAAAGAGTATTTAAGTCTTTGCTACTCCAAAGATGTTCGTTTTTTCTTGCTTTGCTTCTAGAAGTATTTCTTTTGCTTAGAGTTTTGTATTTCCTATTTATACCCTAACAGAAAGTATTATAATTTTGCCATGAATTGTCTAATGCAATGAGAAACGATATATAAATTTTATTGATTTAGAAACTTGGCTGGGATGCTGCTAAGAAATCTGTCGAAATTGTAGTTCTTGTATGAAAATCTCGGCTTTAAAAAGCTCAACAGTAAAAAGTATTAATAGGTTTTTCAAGGCCCGAGAAGAAGTTTAGAATTTAAGTGTATTTAAATTGTCGGCATGCCGAACCGGTCGTTTTTTCTTATTTTTTTCTGTTGGTTTAGTTGCTTTTTGCATTTGAAAGTGTGCAATTTAATTGCTTTTTGGGTTTTTGTTTTGTAGCTGAGAGAGTTTTTCATTGGTGAATATGTCAAAAACGCTTGTCGCCTAAAAATTTGACCAATGCATGGCAGCAGCAGCAGCAGCAGCAGCAGCAGCAGCAACAACAGAGGCAGCAGCAGCAGCAGAGGCAGCAGCAGCAGCAGCAGCAACTGTAAAAGTTGCAACAAAAACGTATATAAAGGAAAATCGAGTGCGAAATGAAATTCACGCAATGCACCAGGAGATTTATACACACTTCTATACCTAACACCCTGTTTCCTGTCTCTCTCTCTCTCTCTCTCTCTCTCTGTCTCCCTGTCTCCCTGTGTGTCTCTCTGTATGAGTGCGCAGCTACAATATTTTGCTTTTAAGCTCAGGCTTCTAGCGTTTTATTGTCTTTGTGTATACGCAATCCCCCTCTGAACTCTCTGCCCAACCATCTGCTGAATGGACACCCAAGCAGCTAGGACATCCGCACATCCGCACACCCGCTCGAGTGTCAACGGAAGCCGTCGCAATGTTGGTTAGTTGGCTGCCATCGAAATTCCGGATTTAACAGCAAAGTAACCAAAATGCAATTGTTTTGCAATTGGCATTTTGACCACATTCTGACACCCTGGCAATATGGCCAGCGAGTGTCAACAGCGGCGACTGTAAATTGCCAAAAACTATATACATATGTGTGCATACACACACACACACACACATATACATATCCATATATGCATGCGAATATACTCAAATACATGCATAGATTAAACATGTATGCTCGCTCTGTACGCTCGTACGTATACGTAATTTATTTAGCCCAGCTACACTGGGATGAAAATGTTGTGGAAATTATCATTTAAAGATGCTCAGCTTTGAAAATAGCTAAAAAGAGTTATTAAAATTGAGAGTTTTATGAATAATATTTGATAATAAAGGCAAATTATTTATAAGAAAAACATTTTTTCCTTGTAGACTGATGCTATAAGATTATTTCTATTATATTTCCCGAAGAAATGCTTTCTGTATTAATAAAATAAATAAATTAATAAACTCCAAAGGGATACAAAATAATCTTGGAAATGGAATTTAAATATATAATATATTCTAGGAAAAAATAAATTATTTATATTAAATCATTTTTACTCTCTTTTTAGCGTTGCTCTAAGATCTATTTATCCCTGGCTAATAACCTAAATCAATGCTAAATAAATTAAGAAAACTTTAAAAAAGTATTATATATATATTAAAATTAAGATAATCTTTCTTTCAGTGTACACTTCACAAAAAGCATTAGGCTGAGGGCGGAGGGCTGGTCAAATGAATAAAGAGAGAGAGAGAGAGTGAGAGTTTGGACACTCTGTCGATATGCTGAAATGTCCTTAATTGAAAATGAATTTGGTTTTTGGAAAAATTGTTGTTCTTTTTGTTGTTGTTGCTGTTGTTGCTATTATTGTTGGTTCTTGTGCTGGTGCTGCTTTTTTCGACTACTAATTCGGAATGTTTTGTGTTTTATCTGCATGTGACGTCGAGCTCGAAACCAACGAAATGTTATCGTACGCTGGACAGGCTGGGGGAAGGGTGAAGGATGCAGATACATTTGCATATTTGCAAAGCCTGCAGCATAGACAGACGGACGGACAGACAGACAGGCAGCTAGACAGACGGACAGACGGACAGACGGACAGATGTACAGAGAAACAGACAGAGAGACAGGCCATGAGCTTGGTGTGTTATGCTGCACCACAGCTGCGCTATTGTTTACTTAGTGTCGCCGAATCTGGCCAGAATGGAATCGGATCGGTTAAGGCTGAGAATGACTGAGACTGGAATGGGACGGGGACTGGGTGGGGGCATAGAGTATTCTATTCTATGCCAACAACAATTGCCGTTTAGTGTGCGTTTCGTATGCGCATAGTCAAATAAAAATACACATATTTAGAATTCGACAACGAACGAGTTGCCCTTGCTCCAGAGTGTCCTGCCTCTGTCTCTGCCTCTGTCTCTGCCTCTGCCTCTGCCTCTGCCTCTGCGTCTGCCTCTGATGTGCTGCATTTGATGAACGTAGAACACCCGAAATTGCAATTGTATCTGTATCCGTATTTGTATCTGTATCTGTATCTGAGTATGCATTTATTGTGGATAGAACACAGATAGATAGATAGATGGATACGGTTGCTGGCTGCAAGCTGGGCTTCAATTTGCCGTCATGCATGCAAATTGCACTAATGAGCGTCCCAAAATTTTGCATAGCCAAATGGATGACCGTCCGAGTGAAGCTTATGCAGCAATATATACCTACATATGTACATATAAATATTTACACCCAGAGAAAGAAAAATAATAAGGGTTCTGGTACCTGAAACAAGTACAAAGCTTACCAAATTCCATGTTGGCTTTTAACTGATTATGGCAGATGAAGATAGCTTAATAACGAAAATATCTTTGAGGAATTCCTTTGTTTGTTTTTCTTTTTGATATATTAAAGTATCTCTTTCCTATTATGAATGAAATATCAAATTTATTTAAGTTTTTCCTACTCTCCTGCTGCAAAAATGTTGCACATCATTTAATTCTGAGAGGTTCGCCGAAGTAAGGCTTAAAATATTAAATTAAGAAATAAATTTAAAAAAAGTCTAAAATTTTAAGATAAAAAACTCTTCAATAAATCTCAATTATACCCTAACTAATACCTTTGGGACGTTCTTTTTCTTCTGAGTGTAGAAGCGGCATCTTTGCTTTAGAAAGGACTTAAGGACACTCTAAAATTTTGATGGTTAGAGCCATTTCAATGAGGTCAAATCCAAAAAAACCAGAAACTCTCAGCTCTTTGGACGCTGCTAATCTGCCCCTGCTGCCAAGAAGAAAGTTTTCACGCACGGTCGCGTCTTTCACGGATCTGTGACTGCCACAGCTGCTGTGACTGCTACTGCGACTGCAACTGTGACAGTTTTTTGTTGCAGCTGCAGCTGCTGCTCCTGCCACAGCTACAACTACTGCTAGCTGCAATTTCAGTTGCCATTTTTGCTCATTAGAGTAAATGCACTTAATTAGAGCATGAAACCCGTTTGGGGCTAACCGAAAAAAAAGCAGGAAAGAACCGACAAAAAAAAAAAGAAGACCAACAGGCAACAGAGAGATGGCTGAGATGATTACGCCGTTGTTGTTAATAACAAACATGGCCAAAGAGGAGGGGAAAAAGACAAAACAAAACGCTTACGAGTACGCTGGAAATTAGTGCAAATAAATAAAAGGATAAACGAAATGGGACAAATGGCCAAAAATACTCGTGTAGTAAAAATTGCTAACAATGTTGCGCATTCCGTTGGGGGTCAGTAGTAATTTTTCGCTACAAATATTTGCATATTTCTCCTAGCTGCTTGGCCTCATTAGCTTTAAGTGTTGCCAAACAGATAAAACAGGGCGTTTCATTACAGCCATTAAAATTCATTAACACTGATTTCACTGCATGAATTTAATGCGGCTGCCACAAACAAAACACTTTGTTGCAAGCAACATTCGCAGCAGGACACCAAAATTTGATTCGGAAAACCTAGTGGAAAATCTAAAGAGAATTTCCATAGTTTTTGCATTGGAAAAAGCTATTTCTGAACAGGATTACAGGCTTAATTGTCCAAGAATTTTATTGAAATTGAATTTTCTTTCGATTTCGATTGAATTACTGGAGGTTTTTAATAGACATCGAAGAGACTTCAATTGATTTGATTTCTCTGCGTTGAGTAGCTTGTTTTTCATACTAAATAATGCAATCCTGGCAGCCCTTGTGGCACTGGTTTAGGACTATTTTATTACCCTCATTATTCTGGTAAAAAATGCAATCTTATCTTAGTTATTTATAATATTAGGTATAAAAGTAATTGAGGATTGAAATAAAGTTGTCAGTCAATTTGTCAGTTACCACTCTTTTCGATAACTGATTCATTAAACCGATTAATTTTCAACAGAATCGAGAATGAACGATTTCGATTTCTTAAGGAGTCTTCGGCTTCCAAACTGAGAAGCCAAATTGTCTGTAATATGAAAGGGTCCAGAGAAAGTTAAGTAAAGGGTATATTATTGTTTTCTAGTAGGGAAAGGCTTTCTTTGGCGCACCGAAGACAGCATACCCTTGCAGATTGGAATAGGAATACTTGAGTCATCTTCCTGATCAATAATGTATATTCCTTATGAGGTTGGAGCTGCCTTCTTCAATGCATTACATATTTCTAGAATAAGTCCTAATACCCTCTAAAAGGGTATGCAAAAATGTTCAAGTAATTACAGAGAAATGCCGAAATTGTATAGAGCCAAGTGACCACTGAAATGTTTAACATTTCTGGGCAACTGTATGTTTTATATGTTTATTTTATTTTTTGCATCTGCAACTGGCAATTGACTTTGACTTCTGCTGCTGCTGCAGCTGCTGCTGCAGCTGCTGCTGCCGTTGCTGCTTTTCGGGCTGCACTGTAAGGGCCCAAGGGTATGGCAACGTTAGCGTCAGAGCCAGAGCCAGAGCCAGAGCCGGAGTCAGAGCCAGCGTCAGAGCCTGAGCCTGTGAGCGAAGGGGAAATTGTTCGTCCTTTGCATTTCTTTGTCGTTTAATTAACTAAAAAATTGCTTTTTTAAATAGTTGGCAGCGCAGCGCAACGGAGAGCCACTCACTGAGTACGAGTCCGAGCCATAAAAATAACGCTTGAATGATTTAAGCCGTAGGCCACTGTGCCAGCTGGAGGAATATTATGTTTGCCATTTGCTTTTAGCTTTTTCGAAAAAAGGACGAAGGACAAAGGACGCAGGACGCACTGCAGCGCGCCTTTTGGCTATGCAATATTCATTAAAGTGAAATAAAGTGCTCACAGTTTCTGCTCGCATGTTGCTGCTGCTCTTCTGTTGTTGTTGCTGTTGTTGCTGTTGTTGCTAGTCGCTGTTGTTGTTGATTGCTTAAATATTCTCTTTTAGTTATCTGCGAGTGTGCCATTTTTCTACACACACACACACACACACACACACACACACACACACACACACAGGCACAGGCACACACACCTAATTCACTACGAGTTGTTGTAATCCGTCGCATATCTCCATTAAATATTCACAATGTAAATATATAAATACTTGAGTAAGACGCTTAACCCACACACACACACACCGACACACACTCTGCCACGCCCACACACACACACAGTCACATACGCCCACTTGAGCGTTGCCTCCTGTGCTTTGTATGTTTGTGTTTAAGTGTGGAAATTCCATTGCTTAAGTTGCTTACTCTTCATAGGCTTTGCAAAGAGATTGCCCTTTCCCCCCCGCTTGCCAGCAGCAAACAGCAAACACCTCCTGCCACACTATGTGGCATGCGTATCTATGTACTTAGCATTAGTACATATACTAGAAGTATACTTGGGCTTGTATTAATTTAATTGAACAACTGGAAAGCCGCTTTGAGCTCTGAGCATGGTGCTCCTCTGCTCTCTGATCTGCTTTGTGCTGTGGTCTGACTGGAATACTCCAATTTGTAGTAGCTTCTAAGCAGTGCATTGAATTAACATTTAATTGACTGCTACCCGTTGATATTACAAAGGTTAAGTAGACTTATAACTAGTTAGAAAACCCTGAAAGATATACTTATAGTCTAGCAAAAATCCATCAGCTTCCGTTTGGACAGTGAAGTGGAAGCTATTGACGTGTCTATAATGATTCTTGGTTATTTAAAAAATTTAAGATTTAGGATTTCTTTTTGTAGCAGACTTAATGAAAATCTGAAATATTTGGGTGTCTATATACCCCAAGCAATAGTTGTCCTGATTTTTATTATAAAAATTGCTATTTTTCAACTTTAAAAACTGAAAGGAAGTCAATGAATAATTTCTTGTTTAAAACTTATATTAAAAATGAATTCAAAATTAATTTTACTATCGATATAATGGTTATTAATTTTATTATGAGTCAAAGAATAATTTCTTCTTAAAATTTGTTATTTCAGTCATTAATCTAAAAAATAAATACAATATTAATTTTATGTAGTTTTCTAAAGTTAAAGGTATAAAAAAAAATGAATTTTTCAAACGAAAATAAACCTGTGGAATTGTTTATTATTCAAAGCAAGGAACCGAGTTCTCTTTCTTCCCAAAATTAGTGAAACTATGCGGTGAATCAATTATTTTATAACTAAATATCGAAATATTTATTTATTTTTTTTTTTAAATTTTTAGACAGTTTAAAATAATACAAAGAGAGTTTGAAAATAGCCTTTCCTTACTTCTCTGGAGGAATCAATCAAACAACAGATTCTGACTGTTTCTTCTTATCTCAAACTTAACATTGGCTGCTAACGGAGTGCATTAACAGAGTGTTAAATAACAGCGAACTCTCGATAAGAGGAGCTGTTAGCAGAAGTGTCCTACTAAACTGGTTTTCTTTAACTGTTCTGTGTCTGTGAAGTTTTAATGTTAACCTTTCTATTTTTTAGATAATTAAAAATAATGTATTACATAATTGGCCCTGTCTCTTAAATTTATTTACTGGCCAGACACTTTTGCAGTGCTTCAACTACTATAAATAAATACGAGTATCATTCAAGCCATTTCCTTTAACAGCTGAGCAGAGCGAGGGGGCAAGTTAACTTGGCAGCAGCGTTGAAATAAAGTGCTCCAATACACACATCAACTTATATATATATATAAATATATACATACACACTTATATATATATTTGAGGCTGTTCATTTTTTCCTTTTCTTTTCGTTTCCAACTACTTTGCCGTGTAATTTCTTCTTTTTTTTTCTGTGCTTTCTGTTTGGCAAAACGCAAATTTTTCGGTGCATAAATTAAAATGAAAATCCTCTGCATGGCGAAATCCCCCTGTAATTAACATACATTAGCACGAGGAAATGCAAAAGTGTTCTTCCTTTTTTTTTTCTTTTTATTTTCGGACAGAAAAGCCCAACTATGTATGAGAGTGTTTGTATGTATGTATATATATATATATATATAGTCGACATACATATATTTTCGTTAATTTCTGGACAATGACAGTTAGGTAATGTGGCTAGCAAGGGCACGGGGCGTATGCGCAATGTGCGCTAATATAAAAATACAGCGGCGCAGTGCAGAGTTCAGAGTGGAGCGACCGACCTATCTACCGAAATGGCCAAAAGGACTCGCTCATGAATATGCACCCAGAGCCAAGCTAAATGACTCGTGTTGCTGCTGCCACTGCTGCCTCTCGTCCTGTTGTTGTTTTGGCCAGGACGAGGACGAGCCTGCAGTTTTCATAGCGCACTTTTAAGCGCACACATAAGGCTGGCTGCTTGCATAATGAGTAAATTACACAATGAGCCTTACTAGCAGCTGCTTTGCGCCCCTTTTTATTTCTGTTTTGTTTTGTTTGGTTTCTTTTTTTTTTTCTGGCCAAAACTTGTGGTTCACTTGACTTTTGTTGTGTTTTTATTTTGTATTCTTTTTTTTTTCGTCGTTTTCTCGGCTTGAAATTTTTCCACATGGAAAATTATTTGATTTATTTCCACTTGGACACACTGGCACTGCAATAAATCTTCGTTCAATATGGCAGAGGCAGCACAGTGGGCCGCAACGCAACGCAACTCAATGCAGCGCAGCCGGCTCTGCGCTGCTCCTCTCTGTGCTCCTCTCTCTGGTCCTCTCTCTCTGCACATATGCCCAAGGACATACGCAGTTGAAAACTAAAATTTTATTTAGTGTTTAGTGCGCCTTTTTGGACAGCTGCAACAACAACAGCAACGACAGCAACAACAACAGGAAGAGCACAAACTACAAAAGTAATTCTAAAGAATTTCCTGGGCCAGCAAAACGACAGAGACACTGACCGCAGCAATGCTTTCAATTTTGCTACGAAACTCCGAAGCATCTGAAAATGCAGCAGCAACAACACCAGCAACAACAACAACAACAAGCACTGCCCTGAGGTCAGCCTGATCTGAGCACACGAGCTATGCCTCAAAAGGTTGCTGCGGTGTCGCCAATTGCTGCCCCACAGTGTTGCCCACTGCAAGGAGTCTATAAAATGAAACTTTATTATACACGTCACACACACACACATGTAAACAGTTTGTAGTGTAATTGAATTGTTTCAGGCTTTTTCTTACGTGACAAAGAGGCAGCAGCCACGCCCACTTTGGCACTCGGGCAACTTATCTTCATTTTCTGGCAAGCTACCAATTTGACTATGCCTCATTTGGCTGGTGTACTTTTTTTTTGTTGATGTTTTTTCTACCCCTGGCCGGGTAATTTAATGAAATTTTATTATTATGAAGATGGCCATTAAAGTTTATTTGATGGTTGCAGCTCAAAAGGAGTTCCCCAGGCTATTTGTTCGTGGGCTAACCACCAAAAACTTGCTGCATAACTTCAGGCGCTGAGAAGCGCTGAACAACATTAAAAGAATAGCTGAAAATCATTTGACCATGCGCCGCCTCAAAGGAATTTCATGCAGTTTGTGGCCCAAAGGCTGCCTGGCTGCCTTTTGTTTGTCTATTCGGCTGGGCTGGGCTGGGCAGGCTGTAAAATAAAATAAAATAAAGGAACTTCCGCCCGAACTCAGGACTCAGCCTGGCGTATTGTAAAAGGCGTTCAAGCATTAAAATAAATACAAATTAAAATATTTTTGCCCACATGTCCTGACTGTGTGTGTGTGTGTGTCTGTAGGTTGGATTAAGCAAATTTCTAGTCAGAATTGTTTTGGGTTTAATTGCGTGGAAATGTTTTTGGTGTTGTGGCAAAAGGCGGCTGGAATTCCAAGAGGCAGACACAATTAAAACTTATAAGGAAAGGACCAGGTGTTTATTAACACACGGCAAATGTCCTTATGTCCCTTTTATAAGAGACTCCATCCACAGAGAGATTCCCTGGCATCATTCATGTGATAAACAGGGGAAAAATGTATAAATTATAGTCTTAATTTCATGCTTAAATTAACATTTAATAATTCGATGCAGTTGGACAGACAGGGGCTTTATTTACTTACTAAATGATGATTCCTGGCATGAAGAGTCAGGCTTGACTCGGTGCTGCATCAGTTGATTCCTTATCAAATCTCATAGAATCATAAGACAAAAAGTTTAACAACATCTGACATGATATTTACTCTTAGCAGCCCAGCAAGGGTAGGCCGAGTGAGCTGGATTCAAGCCACAGGGTATGATTACAAGCCGCTCAACCACATAACAGGAGCAACAGCAACATGAATTACAAAATATTCAAACCTGTGCGCCCTCTCTTGCCATTTCTCCATTCAACAGCTCGTCCTTGCTCCTTTGGCACGTCTCTGAAACGTTGAGTTGAGTTTCATTTTGCCTTTCGTTGCGCTCGACTGAAGCACAAATACCGGAAATTGTTGTCAAGATAATTATTGTTATTTGTTTTTCAGCAGAAGCACAAATAAAGCAACAACAATGGCCTGCCTGCCTGTGGCTTGTCCTTGTGAGCTCCTGTGCTCCTGCGTTCCTTCTGGCTCAAGGAATGTTTCATCAATCCGCCAAAAAAAATGAAACATCAAAACTCAGCAACACTTAAAGCAGCAGCAGCAGCAGCAGCAGCGAGTAGCATTAGAAAATAATACTGCTGCTCCTTGGCACATCCTTTGGCAAGGAATAACGTGTAATTTGTGGCTTGACTGCGGTTACTGATAGTGGCAGCCCCTGATAATGGCAAAGGCAAAAGGACGAGGGCATTAGATGAAGGAAGTGCGAGGCTGTGGCTGTGGCTCTGGCTGTGGCAATGGCTGTGCCTGCGGTTGCGGTTGCCATCAAACTTGAAGAGTTCATGCAACTCGTTGTCGAACAACTGATTAAAATTTCAGCACTTGATTGATTCTGATATTGCAAGGAAGAAGACACAAGCCTTTTTGCTAGGGAAATCAAGTGCACTTGCTTGGAAATTTCATAACTATGGCAAAATATTTACCTTTTGAGAACTTGAGCATGATGCACTTTCACTGACAGCACTTTGTCCAGGACCTCATCAGGCATCAGGCAACAGCAGGAAGTTTCAAGTGCAGCCAGCAGCAGCAGCAGGCAGGCAGCAGGCAGGCAGCAGGCAGGCAGCAGGTGCCTTTGCCTCATCCTTTACACTTGCCAACAGGAGTTTCGTTTCACAACTTGTTATTGTTTTCGTCAATTACAAAGCCCATATCATGTGGGCGTACAGCGACTCTTTCGTCCTTCCTCCTCCCCCACTTCACTCGCCTTTCCTTCTGTTCTCTGTCCTCCTTCTGGGTAGATGTGTGTGCACTTGACATTTGAACTGCAGCTGTCAAAGTAACTTCAACATTGAATACTGAATACTGGGTGAAGGGTCCTTGCAGGAGGCGCTACACTGCAACGAAGAAGGCTTCCAGGAAATCAATTTACATTTACAAAAATATTTACCATCGATTGGTTAACATCCTTTTTGCTATTATACTTCTTTCTTTTTCTCAGAATCCTTTCTTGATTTTAGCTTCCTATTCTAAAATTACAGCCTGTTTAGGACTAAAGGTCTTCTCAGAAGAAGAAGGTATAAATAGGAAAAAGATGCTGTTTAAGGACTTCGGTCAAAGCTTTTTGGCCTTCTATTTCATTAAAATGAAATATGTGAACGTCCAAATAAAAGATGTGATCAGCAATAGTATCAAATTATTATTTAATCCTTTTCTTGCTGTGTACCAATACCAATACGAAGTTTTTACGGCTTTTAATTAACCCTTTGTCTACTGCTACACACACATGTGTGCTACGGGCGTATATATAACTATATATGTGTGTGTGTGTGTGTATTTATGTATGTAGAGTCCTGGTGTATGTAGCAGAGTGTAACCCTGACACGAACATCAAGATAGCTGCACGCCTGTGGCCCGTAAATGTTGACTATAAAATGCCATACTTGGGGCATGGCATGGGGGCGTCGTATGGGGAAAGGGGCAGGGAGTGGGGGGAGTAGGGAAAACCAGTGAAATAAAACTTTAGTAATTAGCAAAAGGAGTTAACTGATTTTACAGAAGGCTCCGTGTAACATTAACTGCAAATGAAGCAGCACAGCACAGCAGAGCACAGCAGAGTTCAGCTCGGCGGTAAAAATGCTGTTGGCTTTGGGCTGTGGCCAGCACAATAACACGAAATGTAATGAGGCGGCAAAATAAAAAAAGAAAGAGAAGTAGTAGAAGGAGAAAGGATGAAAGAAAGGACCCCAAAACAAGAGTCACAAATAAAAGCAGGAAGCATTTAGCGCATTGCGGAGGATCATTAAGTTACCTCCGTCGTCTAGATGAAAATATAACGGAATTAAATTAATTACAATCATTATCGCCTGGCACACTCACACACACACACACACACACACACCTGCCTGGCACTTGGCTGTTTTTCTGTGTGTTTTTTCAGGGTGAGGCTAAAAGGAAAAACGGCCAAAAAGTTTGTATTTTTCACTAGATAATTTTTGGTTCATTAGCGCGCGCCACAAATATAGCCAAAAATAAAACAGCTGCTGACTGCCAAAAAGCGATAAAGTTAATTTCCTTCTGATTGTCCTTGCTGCAGTTGCATTTACAGCTAAGCTCCAGGCAGCAGCTTCCTTTGTGCTAGTTGCATAGAATTAATTAACTTCTTATGCTCAATTATATAGGAATAGATTAAATTGATATAGCTACGCTTAGCTGGCTTGAAAAACAACTGACTGATGATTTGAGTACGCTTCATTTAGCTTTAATTTAGCTTGAAGCCTGCTTTAAAGGCAGCTTTTGTTATGAAGCTGACAGCAGCTCTTTTCCAACAATAATTTCATATTTTGACACTAAATTTCGTACAAATTGAGAATTTATTTGCGGTGGCTCAAACTGTGCCTTTATTACGAGTAGTTCTATGCCCTTGCAGAGGGTATTATAACTATGTCAGGAATTGAGCAATGACTGCAATGAAATGACTACATCCTACTTCCTCTCTCTGTGATCCCACAAAGGTATAAATATTATATTTGCCAAGGGGAAAATTGGAGGACAACGTCATAAAGCTGCCTTAGGCACAAGCGACCAGTCTGTAAGGGTATGCAATCTTCGGCATGCTGATAGCAGCCTTTTCTGACAAGTTTTTTCATTAATTAAAGCTGCAGTTGTCATTGAAAAATGCCTGAGAATCGAGTGGTCAAAATTGCATTTCGAGAAACAAACGAGCATATGTGGCCTTCAGTTTGTATATTGGTAGAATAAAATGGCAAAAAGCCCCAGCACAAAGGCC
Organism: Drosophila repletoides; assembly: GCA_018150835.1. Classification (NCBI taxonomy): domain Eukaryota; kingdom Metazoa; phylum Arthropoda; class Insecta; order Diptera; family Drosophilidae; genus Drosophila; species Drosophila repletoides. The sequence continues at coordinate 8,310,861 of JAECWQ010000100.1, forward strand.
AAGAAGGAAACAAAGCCGAAAGTTAAATAAACATTTGCCTTTGGCAATGACAGCTTTTCGGTAGAATTGTAAATAAATATTTATGACCAGCAGCAGCACACAGAAATGGAATTGCATGTAAAAGACAATTGTAATTTACTGATAATAAATATTAAATGGCAAGGTAATGGTTAAATCAGGCAGCTTAGCCTCAGCTTCTGCTGCAGTTTTAGCCTTTGTTTTAGGCCCTAAAATTGTAGTCCTAATCGTATGCAGCACTAATTACGAGCAACATTATGCATAAAATATGTGCGCCATATAAATCAAGTGTGAGGCGAACCAAAAACTTATAAATATTTCCATTTGTTGGCTGCTTCTGCTGCTGCTTGCTGCTTGCTGCTGCATTTGTTTGCCCTGTGTTTGCTATTAATTAAGTTGAAAATAGAAACACGCAAAAGCACTCTTAGGAGCCAGCAGTAGGAGCGGGAGCTTCAAGAGTGTTGCCTATTTTTAGGCGCAACCACCTGCCTGCATGACAGCCCCAAAGAATGCCAGCGAAATGCAATTAAAATTGCCCAGCCCATACGAAAAATATGTTAAAAGCACTGACTTCATGCCACGCCTACTCTCCTTAGCCCACCACCTTTGCCGCCCCTCCAACACAAATAGGTGCCCAACATTTACAGCTTGTTTTCGACGGGTGAAATGTGTTAAATGTCGGCCACGCCCCAAAAACAAAAAGGAAAAAAAAAATATCCATATATATAATACTCGTATAAAACCGGTCTATGGCCATACGAACTAGAAAACGTCATTACATTTGCCGCTTGTTTTAGGTTATGTTTTTGTTTTTTTTTTTTTTTGCCGAGCCTTTGGTTAATTTGCAAAGCGCATGCAAAGCGTGCAGCGAACGCGGGGCGTATGCGCAATCTGCCGGAACAGAAGAGCACAAATGTGAAATATATGTATGCACAATGTACATTGTTCAATTTTTCTTCCTTTTTTTGTATTTTTAAATACCCTACAACCATTGGAAAGCACAAAAGAGGATTCTTTTGAGTTCCTTTGACCTATAGGTCCTGCCAGCCATTTGAGCTTCTTTCAGATCAAACCTTGGAGAGATCAAATGGATATTTAAGATACATTTCATTAGTTTCTTGATGTTTCATTAATACACGACTATTTACAAGGAATACAAAAATATTAGATACATATTTATGTTCTTTTCCGGAGTTTTTTCTCTTCCTCTGTCTATTCCTCCGCTTGTCTCTTTCTCTATATATGTAAAGAATATTCGAAATTTTAAGCTTCTCTTCCTTCGGCTTTTCACAGAATCAAAGAGCAATAGTTAAAAAATTTTGGTTTTTTCTTCTAATCTGAAAGTTTTTAAAGGTGTTTTCAGCCTGAATATAAATCTAAATTTGTGGAATCAATTCTGATGTTTACTTACCATGAGCTAAGATATAATTCCAGAGTATGGACAAGTCGGGCATTCTCTATTGGAAAACTCTTTTCCACTTTTTATTTTTTACATTTTTGCACGCATTTGCAGGCCATGTGTGAGTGTGTAAATACGGCAATTTTAATTACTGTGTAATTAGCGACACGAAATGGGCCAGCACCTGAGATGTGGGTGGGATCGCAGCGAGGCGAGAGATGAGGAGAGGGCGGGGAACAGAGGCGCGGCGAAAGGCGTGCAGAGTAAATTACGCGACAATGAATTCAAATCAAACAATGTCTGCCGAAATGGCGACACGGCGACAAAGCGACAAAGCGACAAGGCGACATTATGTGGGCACAGACACAGACAGAGAGACAGACAGACAGACAGACAGAGAGATACACAGGCCGCCAGCCAAGTAGAAAACAGAACGCACAACGTAAATGAAAGCCAAAGGCCGCTTTGCGAGGGTAACTCGGAAAAGGCGATCGCTCACCATGACGCTTAGATACCCTTTGAAAAAGGATTAAAAAGGATTAATAATAATTTAATCCAAAGGAATATAGAATAATGGAAAAGATAGTTTTGGTTATGGTCTTTCACTATGGCAATAATTATTTTTGTATACCTTATTCTGAGTGTGCAAGTTAAATCCTAAATTTATATCATCCCGTGAGGAAGAGCAATTCAATGAGAGCAAGGTGACATCAAGGAGCAAGTCGAGGACATTAAGGCAGCATGACGCGCTGCTGCTCATCCGGCAAACAAAGCCTGCACTGAAGCGTGTTCATGGGACACAGCGAAGGGTAGTGATCCAAGGGTAGCGAAGGGCAGAAAGGAAGGGCAAGCTGCTATTCGCTGTCGCTGCCCCTGTGCCAATCTTTTGAATCTGGAGTACTTTGGCATGTCATTCGCATTTTAAAGCAGCTAAGCTTCAGCTTCAGTGATAAGCAGCGAAATTAGATTGAATGAAGGTGCAGCTGGCGTGGCAGAAGCGGAGGTAGAGGTAGTTGTTGGCAGTGGCTCAGGGTGCCTGCCCGGTATGAAGACTAACAAGCATTTTGGCTTGTTGTTGTCACAATTGTCTACGCAGCTACCCCCAGCAGAAGAGCCGAGCAAAACCCGTGTGGCCATAGGGGCTGAGAGGTTGAGGGCTGGTTGAGGGGGGAGTCAACAACCCTCGAATGTCGCTGCTTCACTTATTTCAATTATTTCGCTTTGTTGCTGCTGCGCTTTAAATATTTATCAATCACAGAAGTTTGTTAACTTTACCAAAACCCGTAGCACACAGTGGGAACTTTGGAGCCACCCCAGCCTCCCACACACACACACCGTTCCACACACACAGAGTTAGTTGGCTGCCTCATTCATTTCCGGTTGCCTGTGTTACCATTTTTGTTTTGTTTTTCTTAACCAGAAATTGCACTTTTTGCTTTCAATTTGCATTCATGGCTGAGCACTTGATCCATGCTGCTACTATTGCTGCTCCTGCTCCTGCTCCTTTTCCTGTTCCTGTTCCTGTTGCTGCTATTTAGCTCAAAATTGTATGCAAAATATACGTAAATAAGTCTCTGTTTGCCTGTGAATTGTGCGTTTTGTAGCTATGCCTAAAGTTCCTTAGATCCTTTGTTTTCAGCCTGCTTTTAGCCCTTGTTTTTCTTTTTTTTGGCTCCCCCCTGTGTGGTCTGGCCTAAGCTGGCACTGTGAAAGCACTGAAAAACTTCATTTGCCACTCATTAATAAATTCATGTTTCAGTCAGCTGCCAACGCAGTCTTCCCGTCTGGTTTATTAGCCATATGAAATATGAAGCTCGTGTCTGGGCATCAGCCAGCAGCCAGCAGCCCCAGAAGGCGGCTTACAACGCCTCCTTTTTTTTTTGTTGCCATGCGGCATATTTTTTCGAGTTTATATTTATATTGCATACCTTATGGCGCGGCAGACTGTAATGAAGTTACAGGTGTGCGGGAGTAGGGCACCCGGTGGATTATATGGCTGGGATGGAGTTATTTTGTGTATAAGATAATGGGGCAGGTAAGCCAAGGCGTATGTGTAGAGAGCAGGCAGCTGCTCAGCGGGCATATGTGTTATGAGCATTAATATGAGATTGAAAGTATTCAACTGTAGTTAAACAGGAGGTATAAAAAAGGGCAGTCCTTTTGCTTGGTAGGGTATCTCACTTATAAAGGGCATATGTGCGTCTGTATAGCCGTAGCAATTGTGTGGTGTATTTTTGGAGCAAACATGAATTAAAGGCAGCCGACTGTTGCTTCAGCCACTGATATTTTGAAGTTCGGGTGTACTTTACTTCAGTTTGAACTTAAGCACTTCCTGTTTGATCGGAAGCGCCTCTGGGGAAATTGAAAAAGGCACTTCAGTGCCGACAGCCCGAGTCAGAGCCAGAGCCAGAACCAGAGCCAGAGACAGAGAAAAAAGGCAAGGAGGCCAAAACATTAAAAACACAATACGAGGCTGGCTGATTGGCCAAGCAGCTTGTTAGTCAGTCCCTCAGTCAGTCAGGCCGTTTGTCAGACAGGCAGACAGACAGACAGGTAAGCATCGAGCTATGCTATGTTGGGTCATGGTTGTTTATCAACTGAAAAGCCAAGCAACAGGATGGAGCTGGGAAGCCTTGCCATGCCAAAATTGCCAGGGTATTATATAGATTTTATTTTGCTTACAGACATTTTTGCGTCTTAAAGAAAACCTGCTGCCTTGCAGCTCTTCTGCCAGGGAAGTATTAAGTTTTACCAAAAAGTAAAGGCAGGAAGCTGCTAAGGAAGCGCAGGTGATTTGCCAAATAAGCTGCCCCCTTTCCCGCCAAACACACGTTTCCAGCCAACTACCGCCTTTGTTTGGCAAATTATGGCCAAAGACCGCATGTGGATTGATGGCTTTAATAAGCACACATAACAAAAACAAAATACATTATAAAAATTAGTAATAAAATAATAAATGCTAGGCACAAATTTCGAATCAAGGTTGCCTTGAGATTTTAGACTAGGCATTCGCTTTCTTGGCTTTGCTCTATTACAAATATAGCTCATTATTTTACTAGCTCTCGCGGAGTAACATTCTAAATTTAATAGTACTCGGAATGTGTTTTCAAAATTAAAAGTGAATAGTTAAATCCAAAAATTCTCAATCAAGGTAGTCTATTTTAGGGCAGGAATTCGGCTTCTTAGCTGATGTATTCCCTATAAATCTCATTATTTTTCTAGTTTCCTTGGAGTAACAACCTAAATAAACTAAGATTCGGAAAATGTTTTAAAAATTAAAAGTGAATAGTTAAATCCAAAAATTCTGAATCAAGGTAGCCTTGAAATTTAAGGGCCGGAATTCGGCATCTTGGCTGATGTATTCCCTATAAAGCTCATTATTTTATTAGCTTTCGCGTGGTAACAACCTAAATTTACTAAAATTCGGAAAATGTTTTCAAAATTAAAAGTGAATAGTTAAAAAGAAAAAAATTCTGAATCAAGTTTGCCTTGAGATTTTAGTCTAGGAATTTGGCTTCTTAACTGATGTACTACAAATAATAATCATTCCTTTTCTAGCTCTCTCGGAGTAACAACATAAATTTGGAATGAATTTTAAAAATTTAAAGTGAATATTTTTATATATAATTATTAAATGTTGTGAGGTGCGCTGAAATATCCGCAGATCAAAGTTCAGTTTTAATACTTTACTTTTATTTACAGACGTCTCGTATTGTGCTGGCCTCATGGGGATCCCTCCTGCTGTGGCTCGGATTCAGTATAAAAGCTGCTTATAGGACGGCCGTGGGTGGATAATGATCAATATGCTTTGAAGAGATTTGGGCCATTACCAAAGCGTTTTTCTGTGGATGCCAGTTCGTTTGCTACTGGTCTCTTTTTGGTCTGCCTAGGTTCCGGAAGATGTCCTCAAAGTTCGTTTTTGACGATGCAGCAGAGTGTGATCAATCAAGGATGTTAGTTACCTCTTCAAGGGAGAATTCGGAGCTCTAACGTGATACACATTCTCCATGTGCTTCGTTATTGTTTCTGGATTGAAACTACGGCCGAAATTGGAGCCGTAGTAACTCCCTAACAGTTGTGTCATGTGCTGCTCGCAGTTTTAAACCCCCATGTTCCCCCACGTTGTTCAGGTTCCGCATTGCGCAGTGGAGTTTCTTGAGAGGATGGTTCCCGCCAGCATGAATGTTGGATGTATGAAATTCTCTCATGGCTTACACTAAAAGCACGCGGTTGCCAATGTGCGACAAGCTGCTAAGAATTAAGCTTAGTTGGGATAAGAACATCCAGTGGCTATTGCTCTGGATATAAAGGGTCGTGCAGGCAGCGGCATAGCTGAGGTTGACCAACAAGGATTACCTCGAAAGGGTCGTTTATGTGGACTACAGGGATATTTCAAGGTGCCTGCAATCGTGTCTTTGTCGATGATGGTCTGACTGGAGCAGGATGTGGACGGCGTCATAGTCGCTCGTGGTGATCTGGGTATGATCTCAAAAAGCCATGAACGCACGGTGTAATAAGGTGATGACCATGGGCGAGGCTGTTCTCTGGCTTCAGAACCTGTTTGCCGGTTTAGTGCACACTGCCTACACTCTGGATTTTCCTCATGGGGCAGCTATTGCCGGTCTATAGAATAATAAACGGAAAAAATGGCACAAATATATTCATTTCATTTGTTTTTTTTTTACGGGGAACTATTGGGTTTTACCAATAAAACTACGTATAAACTACGGCCCTAACCACCTTCCACAGGCTACCTGCCTTTGGCAAATTATGGCCTTAGGAAGATGAAGGGATTAGACTCATAGGGCCAGGTAGCCTACGTTAGTTTAGTGTTGCCAATTTATCTTCTATTTTTCAATAATGAGGCACTGATTGGAATAACATTTTTACGGCCCGAATCAGATATTACAAAAAAATTAATTAAATATTTACCGCCAAACACAGGCTGCCAGCTTTTACCAAATCATGACTAGGAAGATGAAGGGGTAGTAAGAATTGTGGGTTTCTTTTCTGTCGTTATTGGCCATGTTAATGGGGCACAGCGGACGAACTAATATGGCTTAACGTCAACGAAAAGAACAACTTGACGTGGTGGTCGGGACTCATCGCTCCGAATCAATAAAGAGATCAAAGTTCAATATTTAATTTAAATAAATTAAAGTACATTCTATAAGTTTTCTTGTTCCTGGGATTCCGTCCTGCCACTTATATTAAAAATAATACCACGGCGAAGATTGAAATGAATGTGGTTTTGCGATAGGTAGGGCCATTACCGAGCTTAGAGCGTTTTTCCTTGGATGCCATGCCGATTGCTATATAGTTTTGGTGCCCATCTTTTAAGTCCTGTTGTGATCTCTCTGGCTCTGAAAATTTGGCTTCAAAGTGGGTTATTGTATAAATAAATTGTATAAATAAGTTTCAGCACTGATGTTGATTCCATAGGGTAGAGTCCTGTGAGTTAAGGTTGCTCGATGGAAAGGACAACTGCAATTGGGACTGGGCTGTAAGGCCAGATGCACCTCAGTATCCTTAATGCCAGTGCAAATTTCTGCAGCGAAAATTGAGGTATTAAAGACAATTAATAATTGAATGCTGAAGCAGTAAAAATAAGGAATATTTTGAATATTATGCAATGTGGCCACAACAACAGCAGCGATAATAACATCAAGGACATTATGTCCTTATCAAGTGGATTGAGCTTGTGTCAACTATTTCGTACACATGTTGCCAAAACACGAGCCTTCAAGTTATTAAAAAGATTTGTCCCTTTTCGACGCATCCTCCTTAGTCAGCAGCAATTTGGCAGCGACTTAATGGCCAACACAACACAGTGACAACTGTGACAACTGTTTGTTGGTGTTGGTGTTGGCTATCGACGCATTATGCTAGACACTTGACGGAGCTTAGGCGTAATTGGTGTGACAGCCAGGCGTAAAAGTGTGTGTGTAGCCAAGCCGTGAATGGACTTAATGGCCAAAGTAAGTATGAAATTAATGGCTTATTTTGCCACGGCTTTTGTAATGTGCAATTAGAGCAGGGCTTAAAACGAAAGGACATGTGTGTGCCTGTGTGTTTGAATACAATGGTAACCCAGCCATTTGCCTTTATTACTTGCATAATGAATAAATGTAGTTTTGCCTTTGCAACTGCAGCTTCACCTTTTCGGTTGCAACATATTTATTCATTCCATTTAAGTTTTTTCATTATGAGTTGCAACCGCGCAGAATTCTCGGCGGCAGACTCAGAATTTCTCTTTGTGCTGTCGCCAACTTTCAGTTCCCGACTAGAGATGAGCGCGTGTTGCAGTCCTTTTTAAGGATGAGACAAGATTAATACGACAAAATGTGTGGAAAGGATAACTGCTGGGAGTAGAGGATTACATTCTCTGGCGGACTAGAATAATAATTTGGAAATTGTGGTTAGATTGGCCGATTGTTCTGATGGCAGCAGAAATTCCATCCTTTTTTTTTATAGCTAGCTTGAAAGTTTCATGAAGATATCCTGATAAACAAAAACTTTTGGATAGATTACTGGCTTCTATTCGGCTGGTTCCGTTTCGAGTATCACAGAGAATTCTCCACTCATGCACTTCATTCACCTTTCTCTTGGCTTCATTCACCCAGATCAAAACTGAGAGACTTGTTTGCATATAAACACCAGAAGGACGGACAGACAGAGGGAAAAATGGCCGCAATGCATTACACATCTCGACAAAGTTGTATTCCCCTTTTGAAGAGTATAGACAGATATAAATGAGGAGATTTCTGAATGCAAACCTCTATGCCATCTCCCATCTCTAATCTGCACGAGAAGTGCAAAGAAAGTCGTGCCTCTTCTCACGCTCACGGAGACATCTTTAGCTGGAAAGGCGGCGGAAGCATAGCCCACAAGCAGCCAAGAAGCAGCGGCAAAACAATTTTCAATTTTCTTTTTCATTTCCGTTGTTAATTTAGGAATAACAAAAATTTATACTTCTTCGCTGCATTCGTGAAAAAACTTGTAAAAGTTCCAGGAGTATTTTAAAAATAATTTGAATTTGAATTTGAATTTGTGCGCTGTGCCACTGCACAGATAAGAAAGGGTATTAGCTGTAGTCGTATAATAATTATTTTTAGTTTGCTGCCTGGTTTGTTGCTGCATTTCGTTATGTTGTTTATGCAAATGCACATCAAATTAGTCGAAGGATTTTTGCCTCTCGTTGCGTTTTATTGCAGGTGACGCATTTGCTTGCCTTGGGGCCAATAATTGGCTGCTAGCATGGCTAGAGCTATGCAGCTTTCCAGCTGGAATGGCTGGTAACGGGTAACTGGTAACAGGTAACTGCTAGCAATTGGCATGCAAATGTACGACATCGATTAAAATTTTATTACACGCCATGTCGGCTACGGGCCATGCCACGCCACGCCACGCCATGCACCGCCACGCCATGCCACGGCAGGAGAAGCCTTGCCACGGCTGGGACTGGCAAGGTAAGGCAATAAATCAGGTCGAATTTACAGGTAAACCCAACGAAAATTGTCAGTCGCCTGGAAAACACTGGGAGAGGGGGGAAACTAGACAGCGATGGCGGGCTGGGAGAAGGCATAAGGAGCAACTCTAAGCACATCAAATGTGGGATTTTAAATGCCAAAGTCCTGACAACAACACCAACAACAACAGCAACAATTGGATCCTTGCAACATTCTCAACGTTGTCCTCGTCGTCGTCGAGGATGCTGCTCCAAGCTGCCTGCAGACACTTGACGGTGACACTCTTAAGGTAATTGAATTGAGTGAAATGTTGTCTTTGTTGCCGTTGTTTTTGCTGTTTCTGTGTCGATGAGTCGATGCAGCAGCGATAGATAGCCTGGAGAGCAAGCCAGCTAGCAAGCAAGGACACCAGCAAATATTTAATGGCATTCGTAAAGGTTGCCAGGATGCAGAATGCAGGATGGAGAATGCAGGATGCAGAATGCCGAACGCTGAGCGCTGAGCGTTGTCAATGGCTTGGGCATCATCATTATGGCCAACATATTTTTCCTATATTCAATTTAATTTTGTCTACAGCACACACACACACACACACACACAGCAGGTGGCGGCATCGCACGCTGCTGCAAAGGAATTTGTTTGCCCTCCCCAAAGGATATGCAGCTCAGACTGAATAAGATGCAGGATAACTGCAGAAAGAAGCAGCTAGTCTAACAAAATCGGAATTGAGATTCACAAGAAAAAGTTTTCATGCAGAATTATCTCAACTTTATAGCTGAGAAACCTTTGAAAATGTGTAGAAAGTGTATTTTAAGGTAACATCTTGATTGGGAAGACAGAAGCATTAGCTCCCTTTGTATGGCCTGTGAGTCCGTAGACAATTTAATCTAAATAAAGGGAAAAACTTGTCTGAAATACGTCATGAATCGCATATTTATTTTAAGCCAAAATTGGTAATCATTTTGGTATTTTTAAACTAAAAATAAAGCTGGTTTGAATGGAGTGGTAGAAAGACTATTAAGGACGAATAATATTAATGCCATAAATAATTTCTTGAATATTTTCCTACTGACTTTTCATCCTAATTAGAGCCACTAAATTGATCCCGGCAAGTGAGTAGTCTTTGATTCTAACTGGTTGCTGAGCCAATCCCAAATATGGCCAAGGCATTATTTGCGGGCATAAATAAAACATGCCAACGACATGTGAAAAAAGCACAAAAAACATGAAAAACTTCCTTAACTTGCATGTTCATAAAAAAATAAAGAGATCCACAAAAAAAAAAAAAAAACTAAAAATACAAAAAAAAAACCACACACGCGTGTGCTAAGCATGGAGTAAGGGCAGGGGTGGCCACTCCCCCGCCTCACCCCGCCCCCACCTTGCTACCTCTCCGGCGTGTAGTACGCTGGGTTTGTACACCAATTATACAGCTTGTTATATTTCTTGTACACGAGCAGACAACGAGGGGAGCTTGTCGCAAATTTCCTAACCGGGGGCCAAAGATTTTCAATTTCTGCTAATCTCAAAAGACTGTACAAGTTCTGCGCCTGAGGCGAGGCAAAACAAAACAAAATGCTGCCAATAAAATGGTTTGGGCATGCCAGGCATATATAATACCCTACCCCCTACTAAAGCACATAAATACACAGAGAGAAAGCACGGCTTGAATTGCGAAGCAGTCTCAAAAGTAGGGTAATAAGTATTTGGTAATAAGCATTTCTTAGGGCAGGAATGAAATTCTAAGAAGGAACATTTTTAGTTCTTGATTGGAATGTTTTTCGAGCCGAAACGAGCTTGTTTTGAGAACGAAACAGCATTGAAACGAGGCTTAAACTTAATTAAGGCAACAATAAACTTGATTTAAGAAACGAGTGCTTATTCCATGGCCCTTCAATCAGTTTGGAGATCAAGAAGGAACTGTTCTGAGTTTAAGACTGTTATGCAGATTCGAGCTTAGAATATTCAGGATTTAATCGGTCTTCAGACCGATCAAGGTCTTTAACCCGATGTTTTTCTCTCTGTGTACTCTGCGTATGAATATATATGGATATGTGTGTGTGTGTGTGTATAGAGTCGCATATGTATGCTCACTCACACATTGACCGTAAAATGACAAAACAATTTATGCCGCATGCATGGCAATAATCGAATTTAATTAGAAAATTGCTGCGGCCAGGCTAGCTCGCTGGATGGCTGGCTGGCTGGTTGGCTAGAAAATTGGGCAGAATATGCACGTATCCAGGATATTTTTTGGCAAATTATTTGGGCATGAGGCAGCAGAGAGACGCAGAGAGAGAGAAAGAGAGTGAGAGACAGGGGCAGGGAGAGTTTTGGCCACAATTCCAATTTGCGCACAAAAATGAAAAATAACTTCAATTTATTTTGACATCATTTGACAAGAAAAATAAGTAAAAACAGGGGAAAAACAGGAAAAATAAGAAAAACAAAATAATATAACTGCAAATATGAAATGAAATTAGAGAAGCGCATCAAAAGCATACGCCGAAAATATAATTTTAATGGATTTAGTGGCCCGAGGAAAATGTCAAAAATGCAATTGCATAAAAGTTTCCGGCATACTGACCTCCCCTCCCCCCTCCTCTACCCCCACCCAACTTTCACCCCTTCCCTACAAATTGGTCAAAACTATTGAGTAACTATTTGTGTTGTCACGTGCGTCCCGGGGAGTTTCCAAAGATTTTCACCCCAAAAAACAATTTTGAAACGTGCTCATGCGGGGCTATCTGGCACTGCCATTCGCCTAGCAGTATGTATGTGCTCCATACGTGATCTGAGCATGTATAAGTGCACACACACACACACACACACACTCATACACTTGGATGTGGTCAGCGTTTCGCTTAAATGCACGTAAATAAAAGACCACAAATTGAAAGCAAAAATAATGCTCAGCGATTAGCGAAAAGTAATCATAAGTAGCGCTGCTCTGCTCTGCTCTGCTCTCCGCTGCTCCGTGTGAATTATTCTGCTGAATTTACAATTTCACTGCTACTCGAGAACAGAGCTGTGAAAATCGCATGCAACTTTATTCTGTGGTTGGCTATAAAATATGTCGGGATTTTCCAGGGCTCTTTTAGAGCTGTATTTATAGTTTTAAGGCCACTTGTGTGGGAGACAGTAACGCCCTATCGAGTTTTATCCGGCGTAACACGGGTAAATTAACTATTGTTACATAAGAGATTCCTGTGAACAAAGAAAGACTTTTGATCAGTGTTCTGACAATGCTTTTCCAGCTCTAAAAGGAATTCACTTTACATTCATAGGAATTCAATTTACTCATATCTCAAATAATTATTTGCTAATAGCAAAGCCTTGTTGCAGAATTTTCCTTTTCAGAACTTCCCAGAATTTTCTCAGTTAGAACTTTCCAGGAACCTCCCTGTGTTTTCATAATTATTATTTTCCAGAAAGTTGAAACAAATGATTAAAATTAGTTTGAAGTTAATCAGAAACTAAATTACAATCCAAGCTATGGGGAGTTTGAAATAATTCTCAGTGAATTATTAGTTTGGTCTTTGGAAATGTGCTTGATTTCCTTAGTAAAGGAAACAATAAAATTTGACTCAATGTTCTATTTCCCTCTCAGGTCTTCCAGAAGCTCGTCTAAAAGATGCCTTCTAGGAGATACTCTGTAATCAAGCCTTAATTACACCTGGCAAAAATTGGAATATAGAAATTCTCAGCAGATTTTTGATGAGTGGGTTTTCCGGGAAGCCTTCTTCGTACGACTACAAAGGAAACTACTGTGAAATGATTCGTAGAAAACAGTTTTCTGCCAAGGTTTTAGGGCGTTTCATATGGAAGAACTAAAGAAGAGGCTCTATACTGCGACCAGGCTTGAGCCTGACCGGCAATTTATATACTCTATTAATTAGCTCCTTCAGCTTGTTGCATACATTTGCGGCAATTTAATATAATCTTTCTGTTCATAGAGTAGCATTAAGTGGTTAAAATAATTACTTAATTTTTGGACGATTGCAAGGTCGCTTTGGCATAGGTTAAATGGCATGTTACTGTTTGCTGTAGTCACAGGAAATCCTTCTATTCGTAAAGGACTCTAAATCAAGCTAAAATCACGCCAACTCACAAGCATGCCGCCTCATACTCCGTACACCTTTTAAATAACTAATGGTTCAGGCTTATCGTAAAGGAAGCAGCAAAATGCCACAAATATGTGTGTGATTTTTAGGTGTGGGTGAGTGTTAGTGCTTCTTTGCGTGTGTGTGAGTGTGTGTGTGTGTGTGTTGTCCGCTAATATTGCTAAGCTCTCACGGCAGCGGAAATTGCTTCGTGCCTTTCACTCCAAATGCTGCAATAAACATCGAAAGCCATCCGAATGCCAAACTGGACATACACAGAGAGGCAGTCAGTGGCTGGACAGGGTTCCAGTAGTGACCCAGCGGTGCGCATCGTGGTCCATGGAATAGCCCGCATGCTGTGCCACTGACTGACTCTGCCACCAGTGGATGCTTCTGATACTGGGACGCTGGGTTGCCTGGGATGCCTGGTTGCTGGGTCAGCAGCTTACAATGGGAGCACACGGCGGAAGCGCACAATAAATTGCTTATTTATGGCTCAGCTTTTGGCCATAAGGAACATGCTGTTTTTATTGTTTTTAATCAACTCGAAAAGATTTGGCAAAGCTTATAAAATAGACGCAGTGCACAGCACAGCACTGGAGAGCACTGGAGAGCAGAGCAGAGCACAGCACGCTGTATGAACATCCGGTTCTTGATGTACTTGTTTTTCGCTCCCCTGAGCTTTCTACGAGTATTTCGAATTTCGAATTTGGAATTTCACATTTCGACAGGAAATAATTTTTTACTAGCCAACACACACAAGTTGGAATGGGGGGCTTCTATTAATGTTCGGCTAAGTAGCCGCTGCCAATATAAAAATTTAAATTTATTACCAGCTTAAACACTATAAAGAGCGTTGCTTCAGGCTCATGAATATGCCAGCCACACAGGACAAACAGGACACAGAGCAAAATATGTCCAACTGCTGTTCGTTTCTGTTCATTTGTGGTTGAAGTCCTTTAGCATTTTGTGCCAACTTTGATGCCTTTGTTTTCAATGCAAATGGGCGCAGCAGCAAAGTGCACAGCAAAAGGACAACACCAACTCCAACACCAACAACAAAAGGACATGCTTGTATTTATATATATGTATTCTATTTTATTCATTTAGATATTTAGGTATATTCATCTATTGCTGTGTGTTGCTGCTGTTGCCTGGGCACAGCAAAAGGCACTCTAAACAAAAGGCACTCAACACAAATGCAGGACTACAGCAGTAACAGGACATAAAGCAAAAAAGGGTGCAGAAGGCGTTGCTGGTTGATTCAGCTAATCGGCTTTTTGTTGTGCGTTTGCCATTTTAGCCATGGCTTTTGTTTTGTTTTTTGAACTTGCTCGCAAGTAGTTTTACAATGAGGCAAACGGAGCAAGGAACAAGCAGCGGGGAACGGGGAACGAGGAACAACAACTAACAGGACCAAACAGGAGCCACTCAAATGATTAATTAAAGCGCCGTAGGACAACGCTTTTCTGTCTGGCTATGCAAATGATAACAAAAATGAAGTAATTTCGATGCACTCAAAGAAAAAGGAACAGTGTTTTAAGCTTAAGTGTTGCAATAACTAAATGAAGACTTCTCAAATTTGAGTTATTTTTCGCGCAGTGTAAGAGCATTTAAATTGCTTATGAATAAATTACAATAATAATTTTTAATTAGAACCTTTCCTAAGTATAATTTTTAATTACAGAGAAATAAACTGAAATTAAATTATATATTGACTGAAGTTAGTCGATTCGCAGTCTCAAAATCGAGGGCAACCATTTCCTTTATTGCCATCTGCTTATCCTTCCATAGTTTATCATATGGATCACCTTCTGGGATTAGTATTCGGAAGGGGTCCTGCCAGATGCTCTTAAGAAATCTGCTATTAGACTAAAAGTAGTTTATTTAGTATACTAAGCTTCTTCCCACTGAGGCTCAGGTAGGGGCAAAAGAGCTGCTCTACAGACACTCTAATAGCTCCTTCTGTCTACAGTCTCGGTTGGATCTGGAAGCCTCTAAGCGTGATTGTCAATTAGCCATTGGCCCACAAAGCCTCCAACGAGAGCATTGCATCCTTACGCGACAGAGTCGACTTGCTTTCAGAATAATACTTATAAAAATTCTAGAATTTTATACTATATTCTATATTTTTTAATAATCAAGAAATCATATTCATACAGAACTGAATTTTATGGCCAGAAGAAGTTTTCAATAGAAAAAATAAGGAATAGCAATTAGAATCGAAGTTTTATAATTTATGAGAGAATTTACGAGAGAAATTTTGAATTACTGAAATCCCTTTTGGAGCAACGCTTTTATATGATTTATGCACAACATCGAGTGCTATTTTTTTTTTGAGTGCAAGAGAGATTGCAAAAGGATGCGAGCGGGTTGTGAGAGGATAACTCGTGATGCTGCTGCTGCTGCTGCTCCTATTTCTATTGTGTTTATTTGTTTTGCGTTTTCAGCTGCTGCTGCTGTTGCTGCTGTTGCTGTTAGCTGCAAACAATTTACGAAATAATTTAACGCTTAATAAAAGCGCAAATCTAATAAACCTTTGAGCTTTTTTGTGGCTGCCAAGCAACTTGCTCCTGCCAACAGGCAAGCCAACCCAACCCAACCCAACACAAGCCAAGGCAACCCGCAAGCCCTGCCAGCCCGAAAGTATGCAGTGCATGTAATTGCATTTTGTTGCTGTTGTTGCTGTTGCTGCTGTTGTTGCTGCTGTTGTTGTGTGCGTTTCCGGGTGGCCAGGCCTTGCCTGACTTGTTGTTGAACATGTATTTTGGTTAATTTAACTTTGCTCAATTATGCACAGTGCTTGTTAGGCGGTGGGGGGCGTGGCAATGGGGTAATGGAGCAATGAGGCAAGGTTCAGCGTTCAGCGTTCAGTGTTCAGCGTTCAGTTGTTTACTATATGAAAATTTCATTTTTGATCAGCTTAATGCAACAATGGAAAAAGCTGTGACTAATTTAGTGCTAATTTTGTACGCATTATGGCCAATTAGAATATTAATGAAACATTTGTTGTTCAATTATCAGCAAGCGAATGCAAAATTTTTAATTAAAATGCTTTAGTACCGAGCATTTCCGTCGTTATTGCCGGAAATTACAATTTTCGGTACATTGATTAGCTCTCATTAGGTATTGATTAAAAATGTAACAATTAAAGCAAACAAAAAAACAGAAATAATCATTAAAATATTTTAATTACCAACAAAACGCTCATTTTTAATTGAAGAGCTCTCCATTCAAATCATCAGCCCATGCGATGCCCTCAAATGTCGCACTCAACGCGTACACAGAGCGAAAAAATACTATGTAAAATCAAGAATTTTTTACTTGAATTGGTTTCCCTAGATTTAAGTGGGAAATTCCTGATTGAAGCCTGCTTTTTTAAGTCAAGGAGTTCTTAATTTTATTCAATTTTCTCACCCGAGTCGGCTTGAAAGTCGCTCAAGTCTAATTTTAATTCGTTCTTGAATCTTTCTTTAGCAGTTCAATTCCCCAGGACAAAGGGGAAAATTCTTGATATAGGCCAACTTTTTTTACTTTTATTCTATTTCCTAACTCGAGCCGGCTTAAATGTTATTTAAGTCTAATTTTAATTCGTTCTTGAATCATTCTTTAGCAGTGTGAATAATTATAAGATCCTTAATTTCCTAGAAGCAAGTGGGCAACTATTGATTCAAGCTTGCTCTTCTTATCCTGCCTCTAACGCAAATCATTCAATCTTTGAATGAATTATAATTGATTAATATTTATATATATTTTATACTTGATTCAATCGGAACTTGGCTTATCAGCTCATAGTAAGTTTGATATTTTTATCTACAATCAATAAGGCTTAATTCACCTATTTAATTCAATTCTGCTTTAGTTTTTAAAGTCTCACAAATATTAAGAATTATTGAGCTTAAATTTAGCTTGCCTCTTTTTTCGCTGAGTACATTAATCTGATATCCTTGGCATATCCATTAATTTGCCACTGGCTGTGTTGAGAGAAGAACACGGTAAAGGCGAGGTCCTTAATAACAGTTTGGCCTACTAATTAACGTTCTCTTGGCGATGTGGAAATTCGAATAGCTGCTCTGACTGTACAGCTGTGTATTGTACCACAGGATTCATTTGCTCCTGTTGCAGGTTGTTGCAACTTGGCTGAATTTAACAGACAACCGACAGCAGCAGCAGCAGCAGCAACAGCAGCAGCAGCTTCCACGGCGGAAGCACAAAAATGCAGCTGCTAAAGTATTTTTTGTTGGAAAAACCGCGTGATATGCAGCAGAAGCAACAGAAACCGAAGCAGTGATACCCTACTATAATAAAAATAGTGCTCTACGGGTTGAAAGGTTCACTGAATAGTCTGTTTGTATAAAGAAATCGAACTGCTTTCTATTCAGGACCCTTAAGGAACCATGGCTTTAGGGAAAGATTGTGCAGGATTTTCGCAGTGCTGAGAGCCAGAGCTCAAATACCTGTCAGAGCTGATGTACCCACCTTAAAGATAGGGCATTAAAATCACAATACGAAATCATGGGAGCCCACATTGTGTCCACTTTTGGGCAGTGGCAACAATGCGCATTTCCTGCGCACTGCTGCCATTGCCGCTGCAGCTGCACGTTTTTGTCTAATGGCTTCCGGCATACTCATACACTCAAGCACACGCCACCACACACACACACACACACACACACAGTCATACACATATATACACTCACGCACTTCACGCACGACTGCTTAGCGCCACGAATCTTTGTTTTCTGCAACAACTGCGCGCATATCCGTTTAGAATTTTTTTTCGTCCTCTTTATCCTTTTTTGAAGTTGTTACTATTGTTGCTGCTGCTGCGGCGCTGCCTGGTGCTGTGCTGTTGACGGCCTTTCAGATTTTTTTCAAACTTTTGCACATTGGCATCCGAGTTTTCCTTCTCTCCGAGCTATTGTCCAAGGCAGCAGCACCAGCAGCAGCAGCTCATAATGGACATGTGAAGCTGCTGCTGGAGTTGGAGTTGGAGTTGGAGCATTTCAAGTTGTTTTTTGTTGCCAGTGTGTTGGCCTTTGTTTTGCTGAACTAGAAGTACTGCAGTGTCCATCAGTGTTACAATTAAGCACAGTTGACCAGCGGGCATGGGCGATGGATTCCTTATTCCTTTTCATGTTGCCTCATCAGTTTTTTACATCAGTTTTTCCCGTATTGTTGTTTATGTTGCTTTGCTGTTGCTTTGACAAAAGTTTGGCCTTTGAACTTTGCCGCTTGGCTGCCAGTTCAAACTGTCACTCGACTCTCAAGCGGTCGGTCAGCCACAATACTCATCACAGATGGATTGGCAGCTTTGGACAGCTTTAAAGGATCTATTTGATCAGATTTCTGAACTGTTATGTTAGTCATAGTATCGGCTGGGTTCCTTTAAATTTATGCATTAAAAACTGCTGCTGGAGCCTGTCGCATTTAATCAATTTTATTGCCTTGCAGCAATCATAAAAGCAGACCAATTTTTTTCCCCGATTTTCCCATCTTTTCTTTTTGCCTATATTATGATATTTCCTTGCTTTTTATTACATTTGCTGCTGCTGCTTTTGTTGCTTAAAAATGTAAATTTATACATAGGTTTCCATGGCTGGCGAAAAGGGAGCAAACGGCTGGCAGACAGACTGACGTTTGCTTGATTTATGCGCCAGTTGATGACGCTTCAATGGAGCACCAAGCGGGTCCATAATCAATTAGCAAATGTCGGGCTTCAGGCTGCTGGTGGCGGTGACAATGCCTCACTTCTTGCCTGGCCTTTGTCCTTTGTCCCAAGAACTAACCATAACCGTAACCAAGAGGCAAGAGAGGAGACAGGAGAGGCTATGCGAGGGGAGGCGAGGGAGGCTCGCAGACACATTAACTATAAATTCATGTTAATTTACCGCCAACAGAGTCAGCCAGAAACAAGTGAGGGCCATCAAGAGACACCTCACGGCCCGGTTAGAAGGCACGTGCAGTTGCATAAGTTTATCAACATAGCATACAAAAAAGAAAACTAAAAAAAATGTTATCAACGGCACAACGAATGTGTGAATACTCTTTCTTTTAGAGCTTATTTATGGCTTATTATTAATGCCAAAGAACAAAAGAGTTGTCCTATTTAAGACGGATTAAATTGGAAAGAGATGCTGATAGTATTCAGTATTAAAATCATATTAATGAAAGGAATTACTAAGATATGAATTACTCAGAATTACTTTGGTCTAATTCCCTTGAAAATAAATATATTAATTATTTATAATTAGATTTGAAAACTGTAATTATGAATTTTTCTCATGACATTTTTCATATTAATCCTAAGGCTAAGAACGAAACTAAAATGCGTTACAAGTCGCCTGATAAAATGCTCACAACTTGCATGGAAAGGGTATCAAAAAGAAGACAAAAAAATACCAGTTAGAAGCGGAAAAGTCAGATGAGGGCGCGTCGAGTGCTTAACGGGCAAGATAAACGGCGCACGGGGCACAAATAATGTCTGGAGATGAAATTAAGCCGCAAAAGTAAATCACAGCATGCGATGCGCACGAAATGTAAATAAGCCAAAACCAGAAGCAGCAGTAGCAGCACCAGGAGAAGGAACAGGAGCTGCAGGTGGGAGGAGGTGTAGGCAGCGTCAGGATGATCACATAATGTTTTGGTGATGATGATGATGAGGAGGGCTCAATAATTTAGAGCAACTGCAGCCCCAACTCCAGTTAAAGTTCCAGCTGCAAAAATCAGGCCCAGATCCGCAATGAGCAACATACACCTTGCTGCTCAGAGTTGCCGCGCCTCAAATATTTATGAGCACAGACAAACAGACAGACAGACAGACAACAGTGGGAGCCAGGGGGCAGGACTTGAAGGTGGCAGAAACTTTAGTGATTATTACTAACGTGGTTACGTGACTGTTTTGGAAAGTGTCGAAAATGCGGCACGCGAGCAGTGAGCAGCCGGAGCAGCCGGAGCAGCGTACGGGCTACCAGCCGGAGCAGGGAGGGAGATCCTTGGCCAGTTCACCAATTTCCAGAGCCGTTTCACATTATTAACAAGTTTGTGCAGTGGCTCTGATTTCTGCTGTTGTCTGTTGCTCTGCGCGCCTCATAAAAATAAATCCACTAGCGGCGATGGAAGAAAACAATTTTTGAAGGCAGGAATTCAAGTGAAATATTTATGAAGCTCGACGGGCACAGGAATTTAATGTGAAATTGCTGTAAAGTGCCATCAACGCTATCAGCGCGGCATTTAACACTAATTCATAATAAGATGTCGTTGACAGTTAACCCATGCACGTGGCCAGCCACACGAACTGGCGGAAGGACGAAGGACGAAGGATGTTCAGTTCAAGCTGACAATGAAATCTTTTCGCTCCACTCTTGTCCTGTCCGCTTGTCCTGTTGCTTGCTTAACGTGATGAAGGCTGCGGCTAGGATGTTCAAAACTTTTTACGTTTTTTTTTTTTTGGTTTATTTTTTAACCTAGCAGTCATTTTTTTATTTTTTATGGCTCTTCCTTTTTTCTCTCTATGTTTGCGGTTCTTTTGGTTTTGTCCTTTTTGGGTTTGTCGCGTACGCTGCTCCCACCTACGCTCCCTCTGGACGGACGCGTGTTTTATGTTGTCTGTCTATGCGCTGCTTCATTTTGGTTAGCACTTCTCCTTTTTGTAGCTGTTGTTGCCGACTTCTACCATATCCTTTTTGCCTTTTTTTTTGCTGGGCGGAAAGCTGTCATAAGCAGATAAGCTGCCGCAATAAGCCTGAGCTGGGAGATATTTGCACTGATTTACGAGACTCGCTTTTACATATGGTAATCGTAAGGGATCCCTCACAGCAATTGGAGACGGCACAGACTCCACACAGCAGAGATCGTTCAATGAACTAAGACAAACAAGTGAGAGTTTTGTCAAGGCTCTTTTGGGTTAACAGAAGGTCATGGAATTGTTGTACTTGACTCACGAAATAAATTTAAGTGTGTTTATCCAGGGTGCCAGAGAAGAGAGAGATTTCTAAGGAAAACCTAGGCAGAAAAACCTAATTGCACCATTAAAAAAAAGTTAACCAGAAGAAAGGTAAGGTGCAAGAATGAAAAAAGCAAATATTAAAGATGGAAAGGAAATGACAGAAGAGAAATGAAATCCAAACAGTTGCCGTAGGAGCAGCTACTGTATCAAGGGTCAGGATTTTTTATAAGGTAGATTGAACGAGAAGATTTTAAGTGTAAGAGAGATGAAGCTTAAGACAGGAGAGAGTTCTGCAGAGATTACGTAGTAAAATTCGATATGAGATTTAAGCAAGAGCATAGAAAAGCCATCCGAAACAACTCACAATAAGTATCAATAGTCAGGATTTTCTCGAAAATTAGTTAAAGAAGATATTCAGTATAAGAGGGAGAGAAAATGAATTCTATGGAAATTATGTATGGAGAAAGAAATCCGGAAAAACTCCGATACAGAGTGGAGGAAGTGTTGTTGGAAGAGCAGCCACTACAACCGTCAATAGTCAGGATATTCTGGGAGATAGATTGAAAGACAAGATTTTAAGTATAAGAAAAGAAAGAGAGAGCTCTGTGGAAATTAAAAAATGCAAATCTTCATAGAAAGCGACTAGTAAACGCAATCGGTTGTAAAAGGAAATAAAAATTTCTGTTAAGTCTACAGGAAACAAGGAACGAGTATATTTAAGAGAGAAACTTAAAATTCCCACAATTTTCAAGACTGACAGCTCTAATCTTAAAGCTCTTAAAAAAGAGTAGAAATTGAAGAGTGAATGACGAATATGCATAGCTCAGTTTGAATAATATTTCATTTAATAAATAATTTAATACAACTAGTTGGAGCTGTTGCTGTCGTCTGCTTAGTAGAGGAATTAAAATTTAGATTTAAAAGCAATTTTGACTCTGATCCCCCTCCCCACACAGTTCGCTGCTCTACAAAAAAAAAATGAAGAAAATGGAGTCAAGCATGAAATTTAATCAACAAAGTGCAGCGCTTTTTGAGAGCTCTTCCACTTTTGTTTGCCATGTTTGTTGTTGTTTTTTGTTGCCATTTCTATTCTCGTTGTTGTTGTTGTTGTTGTTGTGGCAAGCAACTTTAAGTTATGTGTCGCCCGCGTGTCCTGGCTTTAATGCCGCATAGAACACGGTATAAGAAACAGTCTCTGCTTTGCCTTGGTCAATTTATTTATTAATTTTTTTTTGCATGAGTTTGCTGCGATTTTCCTGTGGCACTTCTGCCAGCAAATTGTGCTTGTTTAGAGTTTACCACTTTTGAATTTTGCTGCTGTTGCTGGCGCTGCTGTTGGCCAATTAAATTGGATTAAAAATTCCATTTTCTTACAAAAGCATGTTTTGTTTGCGCCATATGCGTCAAAATGTTTGCGCAAATTGGCCGCTCATTGCATACCCTGCAGCCAGGAAAAAATACGTGCTCGGGTACGCCAACTTGGCATTCAAATCAAATATCGACTGGCAGGGAACGCTGCAAAAATTGGCTATGTGGGCTAATCAAAATTGTGAAAATTGCGTTTCCCAGCATGCAAAAAAAAGTAGCAGAAATTGGGCTAGCACGTGAAGACCTTTTTTTTTTTTTTGTTATTCGCTGGCTAAAACAATGCAGCGCTTCGCTCAGCACTGAACACACAATATTGGCTAAAAATTTTGGCTTGAAGAAACGCGGGTTGGGGTGGAAAAATGGCTGACTGACTGACGGTGTTGTTGCCAACAAAATTCCAAGTGGATGCTCAGGTTTGCTGCTCCTGAACGAGAAGTTGTGACCACGTTAGACTCTCTGGGTGTGCGTGGGTGTGTGTGTGTGTGTGAAAGTGAGTGCAATGTCGAGTTTTGTTGGTTTTTAATTAACTTTTGGCTGCAGGATACAACATATTGTGAAAATTAACGCTTCCACATACACACCCTCACACACACACCAATACACACACACACACGCACACGGAGAGAGCGAAAGGCGAACGAACCAACACAAACATTTGCATTCGTGTGCGTGCGAAACTCTTGTTTCAGGACCTGTGCGAAAGGTTGGAAATATTGCAATTATTCGGAAAATGGGCTTGAAGTTTGATGCTGGCTGCTCTTGTTGGCCATTTTGGCCTTAGAAAAACAATGGCAGTTAATTTGATTTTCTTATATTTTGATTGTATAAGAGAAGCAGAGTCTGTGCAGTAGAATGATCAATTTAAACTACTACAAATATATTTTGAATAAATTGCTGAAATTCTCATATCGAATTGTATTGTTTTTGTTTGTTGCTGCGCACTCTCATCGTTTATTTATCATCTTTTTGGTTATTATTTTGCTCTTGATGCATTAAAAATGAAAAACAATACGAATTTATATCCATTAATCTTGAAACTTCTCTAGTCTCATACGCTGGCGCAATCAAAACTTTTTAATTATTTTTGCCAGCCAAAACTGCAACAACTTTTAATACCCTCGCCGAGGGTACCATGACTGTGTCACGAAGTGTGTAGAGATGAGTCGATATAGTCCATTTGTTCGTCTGCCTGTCTGTCCAAACTGATCTATAACTATACCAAAAATGATCAAGATAAACTACTATTTCATTGAGCTGCCTTAGAAATCATCTGTTGATTTTCAAATGATTGTCAGACCGCAAGGGTATGTAATCTTCGGTGCGTCGAGCATAGATTTTCCATAATTGTGTTTTATTTTTTTATTTGTTAGCATTTTTCATTGTTGTTTCTGGCATGTGTTGTTAACTTTTGATGTTTTAATACACTGCAATTACAGGCAACAACCAGCCACCGACCTGCTACCATCGACCGGCGACCAGCAACGACAACAAAAGCAGTCTAAGTATAACACAGCGGAGCAATAATTTAAAAAAACATGTAACTTGCAACAGCAACAGCAACAAATGATGCAACAAACAAACATGCGTTTAAATGCGCCAAAGGGGTAAACCAAATGATGAACGTTGGCTGGAGCGCATGGGGCGTATGAGCAATGGCCGGGCACACTGGGCGTATGCGCAATTGGAATTGGAAAAAAAGCAGCTAGAAAAATAAAACGTAAATTTTGCGCTGATTTCCTGCGGTCTTTTGGTTGAAATAGTTTAGTTTTGGGAATTGTTTTAGTTAACTCCAAACCCCCAAACCGTTTCCCCTCTGCCGCCTCAATTTGGCAGCTGCAAATACTCGTTTTTCTCTCTATGTTTGTTGTTGTTTTGCACTCTCATATTTGACTTATTTTGCATATTTTTGTTTTCTCATATTTGTTGCAAACCAAATATTTATATTACTTATTGTTATTGTTTTTGGCTTTGGCTTTGGCTTTGTTTTTGTTGCAGCGAGCGCTTTATTTGTTCGCTATTTGTTGTTGAACAAAAGTTAATTAATTGAGTTTTGTAAACTTTTGGCTATAACATAAATTTAAATGCTTGTGTACGTTTGCCGGCATTTTGAATATTCTATACCCTTTCAGCCAGGGTGGGGTATGCTGCCTTCTGCGTGGGGTTTGTTTCCTTCCACCGGAATGGAGATTTCTTTGCCCTGACTTTTTCCTTTGCAACATAGAGGTATCTTTACTCTATCAATGTAGTGTGGAGGTATCTGATCAAAGCTTATTTTCCCTTCAAAAACGGACATTTGAATATAAGGATGATGGTAAAAAAATGTTGTAGAGGATCTAGGCTATGAGCACCGACTACTCTTTCTTTTCTTCTGTATGCTACCTCTACTGCTCTAGCTCTTCTGGCTGTTTCTTCACACCTTTAACAGCAAATTTATTTAGGCCGTTGCCACCGCTGTTTATAAATTGCATTTAAAAGCAGCAGCAAAAAGCAACCCCAGCGACAGCAGCAGCAGTTGCTGCAGTTAAACTAAACTGCAACAGCAACTGCAGTCATTCAGGGCCACTTGATTGCCGCTGCTGGCTCATAGATTTTCAGCCGGGAAAAGGGAAAAGTTTAAGGGGCTATTTGCCGCGAGTTATGGGCCTAGTCGAATAGAGGGGAAGAGAGAGAGAGAGAGAGAGGGAGAGAGGGAGAGAATGCAGCAAACAACAGTTAATCAAATAGCGTACAAACAAATTTATGTTAACCACATAATCATTGCGCCACCTGCAACATTTTGGGGCTGTGGCAAATTGCTCATACGCCGCGTACGCCTTTGGCTCATATGTTGCTGCAACATATCAAGCTGAATCTTTATTTATCGCTTTCAATAAGTTGGCGCAGAGCGGCTGGCGAAGCTGCGCTCAGATTGAGCTCGCAGCTCGCAACTGGAAACTCGACAGTGGAAACTGTGGCACGCAAAACCCATTAAAGGCATTACGCGGCTGCCATTTTTCTCGAGCCGTTCGTTCACTTCTCTTCTCTTCATTCTTTTTTTTTTTTTATTATTTTTGTTAGCTGTTGTTTTTTGCGGCAAATTAAAAACGATAAATTTGCACTGCATGTGAAAAGAGAGTGCTGCTGCTGCTGTAGCTGCAGCAGCTTCGGCCTCCAATGGTGGCTGCCATAGACAAATCCGTATGCATCAAGCGGCAGCTTGAGCCCCATCCAGGACAACAATCCTGACATTTTAACGCCGCCCGAAAGGAAGCAACTCAGCGCTAGCCAAACAAATAGCCAAATAAAAGCGTCGCTTCAACAGCGCAAATTGCACAATACACTCGGAGAAAAATGCAACTCAGAATTTAACTACGAGATTTTATATTAGAGACTCTTTTATTTTGAAAAGAGTTAAGAAACTTTCTACTTTCTTAAGATTCGTTTAAACTCTCCTTGAATTAAGTATGAAGTTTCTTCAATACAAAAATATATTTAATACGGAACTTGCTCCATCTAAAAGTAGAAGAAATTAATATGGGAGGCTTAGACCCCAGACACATTTTTCGATCACAGCTTTTTGTGCATATATATTCCCATGATAATTAATGGAAAAAGCTTTATATTGGTATAAACTGATATAAAATACTTCATTAAGAATAAAAAATGTTCTAGCTACAAAATAATGAGATTTTCTATCAGTCAGGAAAGAAATGTAGAAATATATTCGGACAGATGGAAAAATATTGAAAAAAATATCTTCTATTCGACTCACATTATTAAAGAACAGCTTCATTTTATTATTTTCTATGTATTTAAGGATCTCTTCAGCTTTTAGTATGACTTGTCTATTTAAGCTTATCTTTTTTCCTTCTTTTAAGCAAAAGATCACAGAATAATTCAAGCAGAGGAATATAGTCTCGCTTTTTATGCTCAGTGTACTGTTGCTGTTGTACTACTTGTAATTGTTGCATACATAGTTATTGTTGTAGTTGTAGTTGTTGCAGTTGTTGTTGTTGCAGTTGCTCCTGTGAAAAGGGCGCGACAAATTTTTAAGTCATGGCTGCACAATAACAATAAAACAAACGACGCGCGCACGCCGCACAAAATATTCTTGAGCCCAGCGAAGGGCAACAGCAGCAACAACAACAATTAATACAAAAGACCAAAAGGACGGAGGGACGGACGGACGGACAGCCATTGGTACTGGCCATGGCCAGGCCCAGTGGTCAGCGGTCACCGCATACAAGAAATAAATTCGCGGCGCTTTTCGACGACAAGTGCCACATAAATTCTAAATGCATTTGCCGGACTCTGCCTCTGCCTCTGCCGCTGCCGTTGCCTCTGTCTCGGCAGAAGGCGGCACTTCTGCTTGGGGCTAACACACATACACACACACATACACACACATATGCACACATAGTCTAACATATTTGGCTTTTAGCCCAACAACAGAGGGCCATGAATGAAGCTTTGTGGGATTTCAATTGCAAAAAATGTTGTCCCGGCTACAAATTCGCAATTGGAATGTCTCTTGCGGAATTCAAATAAAATAATTTGCGGTTTGCATGAGATAAATCAATAGAGTTGTTATTAGAATTTCCGTTAGCATATAAAAAAAAAAAGATTAAAACCAAAGAGAGAAAGATTAAAAACTCTTGCAAGTTGGCTAAAATATTTCTGACATGTTATATGAGAGGAGGTTTTCCTTTTGAAAAGAAGGGTTTCCTCTAAAAACTTCTATAATAAGTAACCAATATATATTCAAAAATTAATTTGAAACTCTCTCTTGATATTGATGGCTTTGAGTTTCTTTATATTTATTTAATATTATTATAATTTCCCTAAAGAGAGTAATATAACTCTGGCACGGAATGTGCAATGTATTGAAGGAGGCATCTCTTAATCCATAAATTATATATTCTACTGATCAGGATGCTGAGATGAGACGATATAGTCTTGTTTGACTGTTGCTAGTCTGTTTTCCGCTTTCTGCTGGACGCAGGACGAATGAAGGAACCGCACCAATAGGGCAAATAAGGTATAGCTGCCTCAGAAGGTAACATTCAGTCCAAGTTCTCTCCATAGATGTAGGAATAGAAATTCTAAACACAGGCTAAAGATCGGACTTCCATAACTATAGCTGCCATAGAAAAAGTTGGCCAAAATAAATGAAGTTATTACCAATTCTTAAATGGTTATAAGCATCTGGTAGGGTATTTATTCTTCGGCTAACTGATGAATTAATGCCCCGAATATTTCAGCGGAATATGCAGTAATTTCATGGCTTCTCTATATGTTCCATAGAGATAATCCTTAGTTTTTCATGGCTGTCTACCTGGCGCGAGTAAATATTGAAATATTGAATAGAGAATGTAACTTTTGATTGGCTTTTATCAGCTGTGCCTTAAATATTTAAGGGTATTTATTTTCAGTTAATAATAATACCTTTTTGTTGTTCTTCGTTTTTAATCTAATACCCATCAGTTTTTCAGCTGAACGTGCTGCAATTTTATAGCTTCTCTATGCGCGTATAATCCGTACTTTTTGCCAAAGCTGACAGAGCCAATGGCATGTCTCTATAATTCCTTTATTTGTGCGCAAATATTGAAATATAAAAACATGGCTCATGGGCACAGATTTGGCCAAAAAAGCCAGAACTACCGCAGCTAACAGCTAACAGCAATAACTAAATAAAAACAAAAAAAACAAAACAAAAAAAAAAGAAGGAAAATGGCGAGGCCAAATGCGTTGGCAACATGGCAATAACAACACAAAGCTCTACAACAAAAACAGGCCAAAAAACATCGGGGCAAACAAGGCAATTACAAAGTGCCAAAATGGCACAAGCCATAACAGCGGCGATTTCTAGCCCCTCGGCCCCCCCGCTCCTAGCACTTATCCCTTGCCTTGACTATACCAAAAACAAATAGCCAAAGCTATTTCAATGTATTTATCCTATGCCCGGTCCGGTCCGGTCTGGTCCACATATGCATACAGAGTACCCAGTGAGACCCGAAGACCTCCCTTGGATCCAGCAATGCTGCTGCGGCTTTGCAACTGGCAAACTGTCATCAATTTGGTGAGTGTGTGCGAGTGTGTGAGAGTGTGTGTGTGTGTGGGACATTTGGCCAATGGCCATATTGTCAATATGTATTGAAACTCACTCAAGCTATTAATGCTGAAAGCTTTTACGGTCACTTCAGGCGGCAGGCGGCTGGCAAGCGGGAGGGAAGGCGTCGCATCCAGAGAGACCGCAGGCGGCACCAGCTGGTGTCATACTCAAAAGTGGTTTATTTTTGTTTTTTGTTTATTTTTTTTACATTTTTTTATTTTTTTTAGTAGTGCACTAGCCGAAATATAAACTAGAGCTGAGCATTTGAAATATGAATGTGATACCCATTTCATAAGGTGAGAAGAGCCCCGCTTGGATTCTCTTTTAAAGCAAAAAATATAAACATGAATTAAACATTTCAAACAAGATGAGAAGAGGTCTGCTTGGATTGTTTATAAGGTGAGACAAAGGCCAGCTTGGATTCTCTTTTAGAGTCTCTCTAAGGTGGTAAAAGGCCTCTTTTAAAGTCTCTCACACAAAATATATAAACATGTGAGATTCTCTTCCAAAGGTGAGACAAGGCCTGGTTAGATTCTGCTTTAAAATCTCTCAAATAATTTGGCCAGGCGGATGGGCAGGCGGGCAGTTAAAAGTTGTAAGACGCACGAATTTGTAGATAAGACACGGAACGACAGGCGCTGTCTGCACAGGACGCACAGCTGGACAAGATGTGGCGGCTGAAATTGGACGGAGCCACGGAAAAACTACGTTTAGCGGCAGACGTGTCTACACTGCCAGAAATTCTGATATGATCTAGTTTAAATTTGTAGGGTTTCTTTGCATCAAGTCTGCTTAATAAAATACTCTTCCTTGCATTGAAAATTAATGGTTAGAATAAAAGCTAAAAAGTCCATGCATTAAAAATACTCATTACATTGTCCCCTCTGAATCCGTAGTTTACCAGATTTCTCCTCGTCCATTGTATTTTTCATTAGATCTCTTTAGTTTTGTCTTAAATAATTTTAAGTTTTAAGTATGTTCTTCGTTGAATAAATATTATATTAATATATGAAATTCACCAGAAGGCTCAAAACAAGACTGAAAACTCATGTGGAGCTTCGTGGGTTTTGACCCAGACAAAAGCTTGTTTTGGCTGAAAACGTTCAAGCCTTGTTTTATTCAATTTAATCTAATTAAATTAAAGCAGAGAAATAGTTACTTATCTTTAAATAAAGTTATCTATACTAAATCTACGTTTAAGAAAGTATTAATTTAGAGACCAAAGAGAACTGCTCTTAGTACCTAAAAGAAAATTTGAATCTTTGAACTGAGAAATATTACTTAGCTTCAGGTTCAGGCTTGACTATATCTTCTAAGCCTGGTTCATAGTTCTGTTCAATATAGAAAAATCTGGCCTTTATCTAGACTCGAACTGGCTTGTAGGCTTGTCTAATCTATCTAAGTTTAGAAGCAATTATTGTAACAATTCACTAGATGTGAATTTGAGGAAACTATTGACCCAAACCTATTGAATTTATTTATATTTCCTTTTTTTTGAAGTGTAGAGTCAGATGCTCGGATATGGAGCAAGTCTACAATTGCAAACTTAACGTGTCAATGGCAATTTGGTGGCGAAGGAGGGCAACCATTGAAGCGTCCTCCCGCTGCTGCTGGCAGCTGAATACACAGAGCAAAGGCAGAGACCCAAAAGGGAAGCGTCGGTTGAGGGCGGCAAGCGATAAAGGCAAGAAAAAAATACAAAAAAAAAAAAGAAAGCAAATCGTTGGGGCAACCCAAAACGTCTGGAAAAACTTCTTCAAAAAGTTTCACTTTAACTTGAACAATTGACTTTTTTTCCTGATCCTTGTGATTGCTGTTGCTGCTGTTGTTGTCCTCTATGCCCCACTCTATCAGCCACGTTCAGGACACTTGACTTGCGGCCAAAGCCAACCGGTTGCTGCCTCATCCATACATCTATCTAAGTACAATTGAAACGTGGTTGCCTTCGCTTGGTATTGAAATGTTTGCAGTCAAGTTATTGTTATTGTTATGGGCCATATTGTTGTTGTTGTTGCTTCTTAGCCGTTGTAGCAAATCGACATCTTCAACACCAGAGAAGAAACGATTGCTGCCTGCTCATGAAACTGTAAGCGCAAAGTTTGCTTTACTTTTATGTCACGCTCTGTTGCTTCTTCGCTCCATTCGCCTTTCCCCCGTTGTCCTCTGTTGTTGGCGGGAAAGCCGAGAGGGAAATTGAAAATGCTCATAATTTGGCTGTAAAAGATTTCAATCGTGAATCGTGAAAGTTCACGCTGCTGTTCGAGTTTATTTCTACTGATTTTACAATTGATTTTAATACAGACGGAGACAGAGACGGGAATGGAGAAGTAAACTTGGGGAATGCAAAAAGAGTGGCAAAAAGTTGTAAATATCTTGTCGATTCAATCGTGCAACTAATTGAAAATTTGCTAATGAAATTGTTGAGAAAATTAGAATTAATTTTTCAACTGTTTATTTGGGTTGCCTGCCATTTCTAAAGGGAAAAATGATTGTGATTGCTTTGCGTAAAAGGTAATGAATATAATATTCCAAGTTTTATTTTTCTTGGCCACAACAAAACCAATAGAAATGGCGTAAAAGCAAACTTATAGAAGCCATAGCAGAGAAGTGAAATATTTTTGAAAAATGTCAATAAAATAAACTCGTCACAGTGGAAGCTATGTCCTTATTTTGGCTTAAAGAAGTCAGCACGCGCAGGTACTTCTCCCTAGAACAATGTCCATGAAAAAGAAACAAAAGACATCTAATAAAGCCGTGTTACAAGCCATCATCGCATCATCCATGGCCACATTCCCAGACAAATCTCAGTATAAAACGACAAATGAAGAGCCCGTGAGAGTAGGTGTCTGTGGCAGGGGCAAAGTCGCGACTTTGGGGGCTTAAATCCCGGCAAATGCTCTCTGATTAGCCCAGTATGCTGGGTTGGC
Organism: Drosophila repletoides; assembly: GCA_018150835.1. Classification (NCBI taxonomy): domain Eukaryota; kingdom Metazoa; phylum Arthropoda; class Insecta; order Diptera; family Drosophilidae; genus Drosophila; species Drosophila repletoides. The sequence goes on from JAECWQ010000100.1 coordinate 8,342,184, forward strand.
ATCGGGTTGAAGTGGCGCTGTCAGGTAAGGGTATGGAATGAATGAAGCTCAGTCTCTGTCTCAGTCTCAGTCTCAGTCCCAGGCTCTGCTGATGAGGTCGAGTTTCAAACAATAACAAACGAGATTTTAGGGATTTATGATGTCGCTGGAAGGCATGTGAAAGCGGTTGGCAGATGGGGGCGGGGCACGCAGAGCCAGGCAGTGCGGCCTTTTGTATTGTCATCTCGGAAAACTCGAAAATTCTCTCGATTTGTTTGCGCTTTGTTTGTCGATGCCTTTTGCATACAGCATTCAGCATTCAGCAGACAATCAAATGTTCGTCGCCGTCGTCGTTGTCGACATCGCTCATACGCCATGTTGCCCGCTCGTTAGCTGGTTAGCCGGTTAGCCGGTTTTGACTGTTTGTTGTTGCTGGTGTTGTTATACTAGAGTCTGGCCCGCCCGCTTGTAACAATATTTATTCATGTTAATTAAATTGTGTGAATATCACAATTTTCCATATGACTGCGCACATTTATTGTCTTTCAATTTGCGGCTATGGTTTGTCTATCACTTTACCCAGTCTCTTTTTATTTTCTCTCTACTTTTTATTATGAATATTGCCTACGGAAAGAGTGCTAGGGGGGCGAAGGGAAATCTATAGATATTCACACACACACTCTGAGGTTATAAAGCTGATTGACTTTTCCGTTGCAAGTGAACATTTTTTAATTAAAATAAAATATGAAATGTTAATTATATGTCTGTCGTTTGCATTAACTGTCAATGTAGAGGGTATGAAAGGTACACAGAGGAGTAGAGAGGCATATTCTTGGGGGGCTTTTGACAACTTTCTTTCATTAAGTTTTATATTATGTATGCTGTCGCTCCTCTATCTAACAAACATTAGGGTAAATACTTGAAAAACGCTTCTTTTTACTGCTGACACTCTTCTTTAATAGTTTTTAATATACTTTCTCCAGAAAAGCACCCCTTGTGCTACGCCTCTGCTCATTTAATGCATGTTTGCTGGTATTGGAGGGGCATTCATTGTGGTTTTACTCAGTCATCACGGTGCAATACACAGGCTTTTATTAGAGTCGGCTCTGTAATTTGGCTCGGCCAACTTTTATGACTGTAATCCGTGATGCGGCGAGACCGTTGAGAGGTCGCCATGCATGCGGCTGGCTTGCAAAAATAACCAATAATTTCTTTTCAATTTGCATTTTCCTTGGCCGGAAACGAGAGAGCCAGCGCCAGGCTGGCAGAGTCACCAAATCTCCAAGCCCGCTACATTTGCCGCAGCTGACAAAATAATTTGAAAGCAATTTCTAGAGCCAAATGTCCCCAGTCAGTGACTGCCACAGCCGCTGCTCCTGCTTCTGCCTTGGCTTATTGCTCCAGAGCAAAATACAAAATTGTCAAATTCGCACTTTGACACTGGAGCAGGAGGGAAGGCCGAGAGGGTAGGGTATACAGGAATAGAGTCACATAATACAATTTTCGGCACACTGCAATAATATTTCAATATGTAATTTGGCAAATTCTAGTTTTGCCAGCACAGCTGTAGCTGTAGCTGTAGCTGGAGCTGTGATAATTTCCCCCAAGAACGCAGCATTAACACGAGACGCAGTTGGCCGATGGCCAGCGCAGGATCTGAGTGCTTAGAGAGTTCGATGGGGGGAAGGACAGAGAGCAGAGTGGAGAGGAGGGAAATGGAGTGGAGTTGGCAGTGTTTGTCATATTTGCATGCGCAAGTAAAAAGGTTTCTTGCTGCAGGCAAATTGATCCCAAGTCTCTGGCTTATGAAGGACACGCAGCCAACTACACTCATTGTGGGTGAACCTGGACGAAGCTGGCTGTCTGCTGTGGGCTGTGTGCCTGGTGTGGCTGATAATAAACGTTGCTGCAGTTCGCATAAAAAACAACAGCAAAGAGGAAAAAAGAAATAAGAAAAAGTCGAAGAAAAAACGACAATGGCAACACAAAAAGCAAACTCTCAAAGGACCTGTGACAGGATAATGCATGCTTGCATTTTAGATGACAATAATGCATTTTTGTTTTAAGGGTAATTTTGCAAAATGCTTTTTCCGCTGCTTCGCACTCTTTCTCTCACTCCTTTGCTATCTGAGCAGAGAGTGGATAAAGGATAGAGGGGAGAGGGGAAGAGCTACGTTTGTTTCGTCTGCAGACTTTGGGGAATTTCATTATAAAATAAGTATAGAAAAAGTTTTCTTATTTTTAAGCAAAGACACAAAAGATTTGCTGAAAAATGGCAGGCGAATAATACTAAAGTTGCTCAAATATCTACTTGGATTTGCCGTGCCAAAAACAAACGCAAAACAAAAAGAAAATCCTGAAAATTGTCCTTGGAATATATCTCATATTTTATGTGCATTTTGCGAAATACTCACAGCACTACAACTCCTATTTGAAATATGAATTAAATTGTGAAAGGGGTGTTGAAAAGTACTTAAAACTCTGCAGTTAATTAAACTGAAGTTAAACTCGCTTCAGTCACTGCAAAAGTTGCGACTCGCAGCAAACATATTTTTTATGTGCCTTACACTTTTTTATGGGCCAATAATTTTTCAATTAGAGCAACAACCATTTTGTCTTTCTGCCGCAATAAATGAAATGCTGCAATGGCTACAAGAGAAGTCTTGACTTGGCTCTAAATTAACAGACATTTAGTCTGGCCATAAAGACAGACAAGGACTGAGAGAGGAGAGGTGAGACGTGGCTTGAAAGTATTTGTAAATTATGTTAATGACAGCACATTGACTTTATTATGACCATAGCCAAGGCTCGGTTGGGAATGGGTTGCTAAATTAACTGAGATGATGGAAATTCAGCAGATGAGTTGACTAACGATGGCCTCCATGGCAAATAGATCTCTTCTCTGGGTGGGCTGGACAATAAATACACATGAAAATTTATTACAAACAGCTTTTCAGAGCACTGTGACTTCATATAATTCATCTGCAAGATACTCCCATTCGTACTGGTACCTGGCAAATGAAGTATCTCAAATTTAAGCACTTGCTTTTTGTATGGCTTGCTGGCAGTTGTTTATGGCCAGGCCATAGCTTAATGCCATCTATCACATTTATTTCTAATACAAACCAGATTATATTTATGACGGTTTTAAGCCTTAAATATTTGGTAGTTTCTGCTCATTTTTGTTCTTAATTTAAGTAAGCTTCCGTTTAGCATTGAACATTTGCCAATAATATTCGAGATATTCGTAGGATATACAATAGTTCTGGTAACTAGAACTCGTTGAGCTCTGAGTTCCTTGGTTAGACCCTATAAGCTCTGGTTTAGACCTGGCTTAGAACTGGCTTAACCCTGGTATCTCAGGTTTAGCAGAACTTTGACGATAGCAGACCTGATTAAGCCCAGGATCCTGGTAGCCTTGGCTTACCCCTGGTAGGCCTGCCTTACCCCTGGTAGCCTTGGCTTACCCCTGGAAGCCCCAGTTTACAGGGAGTTGAACTGCTTTAGGCCAGGTATAGTTACGATAGCCGTAAAACAGGTAAGGTTTGTTAAATAAATAGCTTTAATTCTCTGGCTATTGCAAGTGCTTTAAATTATTATAAAAACACTTTTTTTCTCATATTTTTGATGACCAAAGTTTGGAAATCTATTCAAAGAAAATAAAACAAAAGGTTAAGAGTAAACACAAAATATATTTATTCTTGAAAATTCCCTTCCCATAAGGTTATAATAATAAAGTTAACAAATAATAATTACGTTAAGTACTCACCCTTTAGTGTAAATATCATCCTTGCATATCCTTAAAGAAAATACAATTTAAATTGGGTCCTTTTACGACCATTTTCTAGTTCAGAGTTGTAGATAATATGCGAATAAATTGATCAAATCTAGTCATATAAAATCATAAAACCATTCAGTTCAGGGAATATCGAGTTTAATCTAGTATTTTTGAAGTATTCATAAGACTCTCAGCTATTTTTCTGAGTGTTCCACAATATTCGTTGGCAATTTAAAGTCTGTTACTTTAATCATAGCAATGTCGGCTAATCGATTGGCGTTCAGTTTGTTTGCCTTTCCTCAGGGATTAAAGCGGAAAAAGTCTATAAAAACACATGGGCCAGTCTGCTGTGCGTTTCCGGTGGCACAGTTGACATTCAACAGCTGCCAGCCTTACGCTTCGGCGGCGTCTGCTGTGTGTCTGGGACTAATCCTTGACAGGCACGTTCTCGCTTTTGGAGGAAAAGGCCGCTTAAAAATTACAGATAGCGGGCTCCGAGCAGCAATTCACCAATGCCGGCGATTTTGTTTGCTTTTCATTTCCTTCAACAGCTGCCCCATACGGTCGTTGTCCTGTATATCAATGTGACTAAGAGCTGGAGCTGGAGCTGGAGCTGGAAGATCAGCAGCAGCCGGCGGCAGTGGATAAATAAACAAAGTAACTTGGGTAGCACTCGTCCTGTCCCCAGCCGGGAGACATTTTTTCTTTTCTTGGTGCCTTGGGTCGCATTTTTTACTCGTTTGGCGACTAATTTGCAAGACAATTAGAAGGTCTCTGGCCAGGACGAGACGCTCGTTAATGAAAGCGCGCGATAAGAAATTTTAACGAATGTCAAATGGGCTGCCTTCCAGATGGCTTCCAGTTAAGGATAGCAGCGTCTGCGCTGAAAAGTAAAGTAAATGTTTACATTGAAAATCTAAAATTTGCATAATTTGTCAAAGAGGGGAAAGCATTCGCTGGCTGTCTGTCGGCGCAGATAAGTCCCAAATATTATTCATAGCTTTTTTTTCTGCTGCGAAAGTTTTGAGTTTTTGGAGTTTGGCCCAACCAGATTGGAGCAGCCAGCCATTGTCCCATGGCCCGTGGGCTATCCAGCTGATAATGTCACATGTGCCTGGCAAGGACTTGGTGATAGTGTCTAAAAGCTGTCAAACTGGACGCCGGTTACCCAAGTTGTCCTGTTATGCGGCAGGCGGGCTGAGAAGTCGAGTAGTCGAGCAGGTGTCAGCTGCTTTGGTCAGGGCAGCAACAGGATGAAAATGATATGCCGGCAGCATTCTGTTGCTTGTTATACTTGTTGTTGCTGCATTGTATCGTATTTTCTGCAGCCGAGAGAGAACTTTGTATCGTCCTCGTTCTCGTTCTCGTCTCGGCAAAATAGCGATACAAGGCAACAACAACTTGCGCTGCTCTAGGAGAGAGCGTCGTGTTTTAACCCGGCTTGCTGTTTATGTTTACGGCCTGTTGGTTGTATTGCGACTCTAAACAAGTGGTAAACAACACGCAGAGGCGTCGCGCTTGACGGGGTTTATTAAACTAAACTTTTTATCAATCATTTTCACCAATTACTGAAATCACTGACTGCCGCCATTTTGTCCAACTATCCATATTATTCGTTGTATATACTGAAATCTGAAGCCACCTCCTTTTTAGTATATAAGCAGCAGCTGCCTTTATATATGGCCAGCATTCAGACTCCGCCTCTGCGCTTTATATGCAGTTCTCTGCCGTTTAACTGGCGCTTGCATTTGTATTGGTGAGTCGAGCGTGCAGCTTGCTGAGAGCCGAGAGCGCACAAAAGTATGCTCTATTTTTTGGTGCTCAGTGGTGGTTGAATGCGTGTGTGTGCGTGTATGTGTGTGAAAGGACATGCTGGACATGCGAAATGCGCTACAGTTGGTTGTCGGTTGCATTGCAATTGGAAATTGATACGGAATTAAAACATTCAGATTGGAAAATATTGAAACGAGCTGGTTGTATCCTTTTTCGTGAAATTATCAAGTTCTTTTAATGAGAAATAGTTTTGGAATCTTGGCTAAATTGCTTTAAGTTTGATTAAATATTTTTTATCTTAAGAATGCAGATGAATTTGTAATGGAAAAATCAATACTATCAAAACAAAGAAATTATTGCAGAGCTGGGATTCACAGGCTAAGTTTTGGTTCAAAAATAATCAGATCGAGTTTCAAGGCTTCAAGCTTGTGGCTCATATATGAATTTAATAAATAAAATAGTTTATATACCGAGTAGCTCATCTGAAATGACTCTAAAAGTATCTAAAGAACTGATCGAAGACAATTTGGAACCAAATAAAATTAAATAGAATCTATATTGGATTAATTTTCAGCTTCCACTGCACATAAAATACATTTTTTTTATAGTTTCATCAAATTGCAGGGTATTTGCCGCATCGAGTAGTTGGCTAGGGCAGGCATAGACCTTAGCTCAGCTGTAGTGGCACCCAAGTAAAGAGCTTTCAAAACAGAGCGAATATAACTCAGAGAACGAACGGCTCTCATGCGGTTCACTTCAGATGCAAAAGGAGATTTGGTTGAGATGAGACGCCGAGCGGGATTAGATGAACCTGGTGGTGGCTTTGGCTTTTGGTGCTCTCTCCCACGGAATCTTGGGCGAAATCGTACAAATTAGCATATCAAATGCCATAAATGGTGCAAAGGGTATAAGCGAGGGGCGGAGGGCGTGCCATTGAGCGCCTTGTGGCGAATGCAAGTGTATGCGTGTTATTGTTACTCATACGCCGCATTGTACGAGCGAATGAGCGCACGAAGGGGCGGTGCGATTCAGTTCGCATAGTGTGAGGACGAGCCGCCTTTTCGACGTGCTTTTTCTTTTTACTCCGAGGACACACACACACACACACATACACAGGAGACTGGTTTTAGTGTGTGTGCGTGCGATTTAGTTGCACATGATAATGTCAACCACAGCGCCTTTAATAGCTGCCAGCTTGATGTTTTTTTTTCTTTTTTTGCCAGACTCTGGTTGCATGTAGTTGGCTGCTTGGGTTGGCCAACAGGCTACACGTGTGTGTGTGTGTGAGTTTGTGTGTGTGTCCTTTTGGTGGTAGTGCAGCTGCGGCTCTGCCATGGACAACTGAACTACCTAGCGCCGACCGCCGACTTGGCTCTTCAGTGTTAATTCGTCGACACGAGACGCTGCGTTTCGCTACAAAGTCAAACGTCTACAGGAATTGTCCTGAGCCGAGCAACTGCTGTTTCGTACGAATTCTCAGTGCGTAAATCCTTGTGACGCTCTTATTGTTTTTGTTTCTGTTTGTTTCCCCTACGTCGCGAGTTTTGTTGTGTTTTGTTGTGGCAGGACGAAAAAAAAAACTCGATACAACTCAAAGTGTGCCACTTCGCAGCCGGCTTTGCTGCATGTGTGTGTGTGTTCGTATCTGTGTATTCATTTGCGTCCCAGCTGTATCTCTGTATTGGTGTAGGCTACTGAGAGGCGCTTCGGCTGCATAACAGTGTGAGTAACCGCGCTCGGCAATCAGCTCCTCTTACAGTGTTGTGTTGTGTTTTGCATTTACTCATTTGCCGTCGCTCAGCCTGGTTGCTCGTTTGTTGTGGCCACAATCCCAAGCCCAATCTCACAGCCCGTCAGAGAAAATCGTGACAGAAAACAGAGCTCAAAGCCGATCCTTGACAATTCTAAAAACTCCATGATTTACTTAAAACTTCTTTAAAATAGAAATATTAATAAATAAAACAATAAATGTCCCAGGTCAATAAAATGCCGAACAATTTATACTCTTTTTGTTAGATTTATTCGTGTTGGCAGACTGATCCTCAGGCAGCTTCAATCAATATATAGTTGTTTGATCGGCAAATTTTAATCAATATAAAGTTGTCTAATCTTGCTAATTTTTAATATGCATTAAGAAAACTCAGTCTCCCACATCTAAGCTGAAAGTTTTCTTAAGATATTCTAAGAGTTAAAAAAGTTTTCCATACAACAACTTTTCAGTCTAAAGTTGTAGGTTTTTTATATAGTAGTCGAATCTTAAAATGTTTTTCTTCAAACTTTTTGAATCAAAAATTTACTTGTAAATCTCATCAGATAAATTAAGAAACAAAGAAGTTTTCTATACAAAAAAACGTTTTAAGCTGATTGTTCCCTTTCTCTATTTGACAGTTATAAGATATAGTGCTCCGATTCTGGTGTTTCAGAAATGAAGTCCAAGTTTTATTTAACTAGTTTAAAAACTTAGAGGCTTTGTTGCGTGAAAACTGATAGACGGGTAGATGGACATGACTTGTCTCATTATTTTTCAAATTAAAATTCTCGAATTAGCATTTTCAATCAATAAGGGAAATTAGTATAAAAACTAAAACTCTTTTATTAATTTAATAAACAGGTTGTTTTTTTTTACTTTTTATCAAATCACAATAATTTTGCTTCCTAAATAGCTTCTATAACTTTGTCAAATCTAAAACAATTTTCATATGTAATATAAATTATAAGTCCCAGCTTTTTATTTGGCAATTGTCCTTTTCTCCTTTCCATATAAAAAAATAAATATTTAATCTTACTAATTTACAGGTAATCTTTCAATGAATGAAACTGATAGATAGATGAACATGGCTGTATATGATAAATTTGATTTATAGATCGATTTTTTGGATTGTCTATCTGCCTATCAGTCTGTCTCTCTTATTTAGTGATATTTTCTCTGTAAATTATTAGCAGTATATACTTCGTAATCAATTTATCCTATAAATACATTTTTTTCAATTGATTGAAGTACACAACCTCATGAAATATTATTATCCAATCAAGAGTTCAAATAAAGAGTATTCCTTAGTCGATCTTGCTTCATTGCTTCATTAATTATTTACATGTTTCTCTTAGAATAAATAAACGAGCTTTTTTGTATTTACTGACAAAAACAAATGATTTTGGAAGCATTTTGCCTGACTCTGCGCTGAGCTAAAGCAAATATTTGAAGCTAATAGTTGATGGTACAATTAATGATTTATATCAGAGGATTTTAATAAAATGCTTATGTAATTTTAATTAATTTTATTCATAAATCTGTTGGTAAGCAAACATAGAAAGTTGACTCTTCCATTTGGCTTACAGCACAAGTAATAGAATATCAATTAAAAAAAGTATTTTCTACATTTTCTACATTTATTGTGCAAATGTAATGAATTTTTAATACAGAATTAAAAACATATTCCAATAGCATTTTCTATAATCTCTGCCCAGTAAAATGCAGACCCAGCACACACACACACAACAAAAAGGGAAAAACACAATAGATTTTATAATCAGATTCAGATTACATGTTTTAATACCTTATTTAAATCTGGTACTTTCACTCGTCCTCCTCTCTCCTCGCCCCGCGCCGCTCTGCTCTGCTCTGGTTTATAATTTATGGAAAAACTTTATAACCCAAAGGAGATTTTTTACCCTATGCTTCATTAATTTATGAATACGAAATTCTATGCTGACATTGGTCAACAAAAACTATTTAAAACTTACGCCTGATCCGAGGAGGGTTAAAGCCGCTAGCTCTAAACCCAGCATCAGCCAACTTTCCCATAAGCCAAAACAGAAATGAACAGACCATTCTATGGCACCCCAAATCCTATACTCAGTTCCTTTGGCCAGCATCCCGCCGCCCCCCTTTTCCTTCCAGCATGTTGGCGATTCAGTTTGGCGCATGATTGAAGTACCCGCATGTGCGGAACATTTTAAATATTTACAAAGATATTTCAAAAAACGCTCTTGGCATGTTTTGTTGCTGCCTCTGTCGCTGCCACTGCCACCGCCGCTGCCGCCGTATCCAACAGAGGTCCACAGTTTTTTGCCGTCGAATGTTTTGCTCATTTTTTGGTCAGCAGAGCCAAAGCAGAGCAGAGCAGAGGAAGTTCAACTTCAAATGGGAGGAAGCCTGGTCTGCGCCACTTGAGCGCGTGTGTGTCCTTTTAGGCAAGTGTCAAAAACCGTTGGTCAAAAAACCGTATGGCAATTATTCAACACAATTGAATATGAAGTGTGGCAAAGGCAGCAGCAGCAGCAGCAGCTGGGGAGGGATGGGGCACAGAATGTGGATGGATGGATAGAGGCAGCAGGCAACAAAAAGTTGCAACGCTTGGCAAATAATGAAAAATACACCCACATCAGTATTTTTTGGCTGTCTGCACTGGCACACACACAAAGTCAAACACAAACAGCAACACACACACACACACACACACACACACACACAGTCACACACACAGTGCCAACATTTCCGCACCCTTTTCATGCCAGAGAAGCTGCTGCTGCTGCTCCTGTCGTTGTTTTTGTTGTTGTTGACGCTGTGCAGTTGCTGCCTGCCGCCTGCCTGGCAATTTTTCGGTGATAAAATATTTAAATTTAATTAAGGCCACCAACGAGCAACACGATTTCCGTGCCATGGTCAAAGAGTGGGGTCATCCATTGGACTCTGGCTGGACCTATGATCCCTTCCCTTTGCACTGCTTGCGTCCTTCCTCTTCCTCTTTTTTTTTTGTTGTGTTGCCTTTGCATTTGCGTGTGGTGCGTTTTGGAGGCTTTTCGGATCGGCCAAGAAATTCATTAAAAATTGTTGCTTTGATGTTGTCGAATTCTTTTTCAAAGTTTCTGTGTACTTTTTGCCTTTTTCCACAGAGACAAAGAGAGAAAGAGAGTGAATATCTCCTAAGGCAACAGCAGAAAGCTTTTAACTGTTTGCTCTGTGCCACTGATATATATATATAAATATTTTGATATTTAAAAGTATAACTATTCGGCTTATAATTACGAGTCAGAAGAAACTCTTTCATATCTTCTGGCTCTGCTTATCAAATAAGTTCTTTGGCAAACATATTTTCACAAAATTCACAAAATTTAAATTGAACACGCAAATTGTTAGCCAAACAAAAGTTTGCTGCGCTGCCAACTTAATCGCCCAAAAGTTATTCATATATTTTGTCGTTGTTTTTGTTGTTGTTTAAGTTGTTGTTGTTGTTGTTGTTGCTACTGTTGCGTTCTTTTGTATCGTAAACTATTTGATATGTGGCTGGGTGGAGTGCAGCCAGCAGCAGCAGCAGCAGCAGCAGCAGCAGCAGCAGCAGCAGCACTTGAAAACTTTTGATCTTGAGAGAGCTGCAAGTTTTCCTTTTCCATTTTTTCCCCCTTTTTCTTCTCTGGTGCAAATATTTTTCATTGTGCGTTTGAAGTATTTATGGAATTATGATAATTTATTTAGAAAATATTTTGTGTGGCCCCTAAACTATTTGCTACTCTGCCAGAGGTGGATGTGGTGGCAGTTGCCTGCAATGCTGGCTTAAAACGACTTTTGAGGCCTTTTCGAAAAGAAAAAAATTCGAGCAAAATAATCAAATTTAATGGAATGAATTCGCTCTAAATGTATAAATATTTTATCCTTCAGAACTTAATGCTTGTAATAGGCAAATTGCTGATTCTGAGAAGAGCTTTGCAAAGGCAATTTGGTTCGCTTATGCCAAGAATGTCCTTTGAAAATTAAAATATTTTCCTTTGCTGAAATCTTTTCGCCCTTTTTACTCTTCTCTTAAATATTTATATTCAATATTTGACAATATTTCTGTGTTTTCAAGCTTCAGCTCAAACATTTCTTTCCCATGGCAGTAATAGTTATCGATTGGGAAAGGATAATCACTGCACTTGGGTTTTTCCTTCATTACAGCTAGTTGACTTCTGGTAGCAAATCATTTTACCCTTACTGAGGGCATGATGAATTTGCCATAGAATGCATAATGCATTAGAGTATCGGCATATTTGATCCCTGAAAGGAAAGCCTTCACTTAGTCGACATAGCCTGAAGAACATATGTGTTTATCTCAGTTTTGAAGCTAGACTTAGATATCCTTGTCTGTTTATATCAATTCAATATCTTTCTTTTTTAATTCCTGCCTCTTTTTTGCTTGAAAAACTCAATATACTCTTCCATATTTTATATAAGCTAGATAATTATATTACTTGAATAAATCGATTGGTAGAACTAGTCTCAGATCAAAACCAAACACTCCCAATATAAGCTGTATTATACCCAATACGAAAGATGTTCCCTCAAGATTGATTAAATTGTAAATTTTTCTGTCCTACGCGTAAGGAAAGGGTATTTAAAATTCGACATATCGCACATAGCCTCTCTTTCATTGTACTTTTTACCGAAAATAATGGGCAGTAAGTGCAATTGCTTGATGCATAACAACAACAGGATGCCGGGCAGGAGAAGGGGCGGGGCAGGAGAACCAGAAGCAGAAGCAACTATGAGAACTGAGCTCTGAGTGCTGAGAGCTACTCATACTGGACAAGTGCACCTGTTTGTCACATTTAAAATTCCATTGCTTGTGTTTCTGCTGCTGCTGCTTCTGCTGCTGCTGTTGGGAGGATTTATTTGGGAAAGGAAGCAGAACGCACAAGAGGTCAACAAAAGAAAGTAGAAGGAGAGAAATGAATGAAAGGCAGCATAGGTAGAGAGGGGGATAAGAAGTACAGTGCCAATTTCGGGCTGCATTTGGTAGGAGTGGAAATGCAAAATGGGCAGTGGAGGAAAAATAGCCAATGGAAACGTAACATTTTTGCTCGTTCTCATTCTTGTTGTGTGGTGGCTGTTTGTCAAAGTTGCCATTTCAGGCGTGTTGCAATGAAAAGCAAACCTTTTTAACACACATGTTAGCCATATACTCCATATAGCCCATACAGCCATACAGGCAATACAGTGAGCCTCAGTGTTTTTCGGTTTTCACACTCCTGCCATGGCCAACTGGCTGCAAAGCACTGCAAAAACTCAACAGGCGTACACGGAGCGTATACGAAATTAAAATGCACTCAGCTGAAAAATTGGTTTTCTCGTTCTTGACAAACTTTGAGTGATTTCTGAAAGCCTCTAACGAGTGCCAGTCTCCTCCTTCCCCCAACTCCTTCACCGTTTCGAGGGGGCGGGCAAAAAGACGGTAGAAGTACGCAACAAGCGGTAGAATATCAGGCAGCTCTGAGGAAAGCTGAACAAAAACAACTTTTGTTTTCTTTATGCCAGCAAAATTTGAGAGGCAACAAGAGCAAAAAGAAGCAAAAAAAAAAAAACGAAAAGAGAAAAAACAGAAACAGGCTCTGTTTTTGTAAAATTGTTTTAAGAAGCCAAAAATTGTAATCAAGCGTGCCGAAGGTTTGCTTCCGCGCACACAAAATAATTCATAATTTACAGGAAGTCAAGGGACCAAAAAACCGGAATGGGAAACTCCTCAGATTCATTGCCTAATTTAAAATTAATGAGAGTTGTACGAATACTTTTGAGCAACTGTAGCTTATTTTCAACTTATTATTGTATATTATTTTTATATTGCAGTTGAACAGATCGAAAGTACGCCGCCAAAATAACCAATCTAGCACCCAAACAGTTGGCCAGTCCCGCTGTGGGACTGCGCTTTGTGGGCATCCTGCCGTGTGGATTGCAGTGGCAGTCCTCGCAGAAGGCGCCCAAGATGAACTACTCGGGCACAGCGAGATCGAGCAGCAATCCTTATGCGTTGCCGGCCAGTAGTAATTGTTGCGGTAACAGCAATAATTCGCTGCCAGCAGCAACTGGTTGCTGCCAGGAGTGTCGCTGTTGCAGAACAAGCTATGAGCATTTGCCTATGCCTCGTCTACAACAGCCGCCGCCGCCACAGCAGCAACAGCAACACTATCAACAGCAGCAACATCACCAGCACTATCGGCCACATCAGCAGCAACAGCTACATCAACAGCCCTACCAGCAGCAACAGCAACGGCAGCAACATCAAGTCCGCTGCATTACAACACTTCAGCAGACAACAACAACACAGCAGCTGCAGCCGTTGCCCTGTCAGGTTGCTGCTGCAACGCCTGCGCAGCAACATGCCGTGGACAACTGCTTTCCAATGCCAGCAACACAACATTGTCATGCCGGCTGCAACAGCAACAGCAATGCCTTAAGCCTGACACATAGCTGCAACAACAACAATGATCACAACATGTCAGCGCCCAACAACAATGGCAACAACATGACGCCCATGTTTTTTGTACCCTTTAATATGTCCGTACCACAGCAGCAACATTATTTGCAGCAACAGCAACAGCAGCAGCAACAACAGCCCGTTGTAAAAAAATCAAAGCCAACATTCTGCCAAACACCTGCACCACCACCGCCGCAGCCGCCACCACTGTTGCTGCCTTTTACACTGCAGTGTCACTACCAAAAGTTGCCCCCAGATAATGCGGCTCCGTTGCCACCTTTGCCCACAACAACCGGACCTTTACCCCTCAGAGCACCGCCTACACCTCCGCCCCGCAATGTGCTGCCGCTGAAGGTAGTCGCTGCAACAGCCATTAGAGCGCATCAGCAGGTGAGTGCTGGTTCCATGCATTATCCTTTATCCTTTGCTGCAACATCGGTAAATCTGAGCATCTGAGCTTAAAACGTGGCACTTGCTCAATGACTACAAATCCTGTCCGGGCTTGTAAAATGTTCCAATTTGTGTACGGACAGCAAACAGGGACAGGGGCGCGTATACTTAATATTTATTAGTTAGCAGCAGCAGCAGCGGCAGCAGCAGCAGCAGCAGCAGCACAAAACTTCAATTTGCATAAACATAAAAGACGAACAGCAACACAGTAACAACTGCAGCTAAGTCTTTACACTCTGCTACACAATTTTTGGTGCTTGTTGTAAGATTTCACGCAGAGACACAGAGTACACAAAAAATCAAAGTTACATGGACAGGAAATACGAACGCTGCAAGCGGAAGTGAAAGAAACAGGTAACACAGATAGGGAAAGTAAGCCGGGCACCAGGGGCGTGGAACTCGGTGAGAGGGGGGAAAGGGAATTGCAGGAAAAACTAATGCATAACCTAGTAAGATCATCAACACGAAATTTTACAGCAAACTCATGTCCAAGGATATGGAAATAAACTTGTTGTTTTGCAGCATGTCCTTCACTGTTCACTGCCCTTCTCCTCCCCCCACTGCCTCTGCTGCTGCTGGCTGTCCTGCGCTCAATGACTTTTGCATTTAATATGAGTAAGGAACGAGTAAAGAAGCACAAAACAACGGGAAAAAAGAATAGAGAAACAAACTAAAAAACGGCAACAAACTAACTTTATTTTTTTTTGGCCAGGGTTGGGTCGGATTGAAGAGCTCAGGTTGAGTCATGCCCAGCGACATGCCGTCAGGTTTATGTTTGAAGGCAAGGACTCAGGACACGACTCCAAAGATAGCGTCTACTATTCCAATTCCTTCTGTTTCCCGCTTGTTCCACTTGTTCCGCTTGTGCATAGCAGATCAGTTGCTTCTGATTAAGAATCAGCAACGACGACTATGGCACACACACAAAACCATAAACATAATTACAAAACAAAAGGAAGGGTATAAAAGGAAAGGTGTCTGCTTAAAGTATACAAATTCATAAGCTAACAATTTGAGTTTGAGTTGAAATTTCAGCATTTTGTTGTTGACAACTTCCAGCAGGATGTTGGCTCTTATCCTTTGTGCCTGGAACGCACATACATTTATATTTGTATTTCTCATCTTAAATAATCATAAGCAAGATGCGCATATTAAGGACATCTTACTCATCGTACTGAAAAAGGAAGGACTCTTTGCCTCTCATGCTGTTCATTCACTCGTTTAAGTAGTTTTATTTAGCCCTCAAAAGTATGCTACAAAGCACACGATCCAGCAGCAGCAGCATTTGCAAATGATTTTCTCCGCCCTCCTCCCAAAAAAAAAAAAAAAACTCTGTATGCTTTCTTCTGCACATTTGAATGTTAAATCTTTCATGAAATGCCTTATTTTTTTTCCTGTCTGTCCGTCTGCCTGTCCTCTGTCCGTGTGTGTATTCCTTTGTAACATATCCATAACTGTCCGGTCTAAAAATATACTTTCGTGTGAGTGTTTTGATATGTGTTGTTTGTGTTTGTGTGTGCCTTGCGGTCTGGCTAGAACTTAACAATGCCTTTCCTTTCCTTTCCTCCATTTCTTCCCTCTAATTCGTTTGTCTTTCCTCAGCTCAACGTTTTTCCATTTCTACAAGTTTTCCTCAAAAAACCGTGCGGACGACTATCATGCACAAAGAAAGCATTTTATGTACTCGCTTTAATGTTTGCACTTGGTCATTGTTATAATACACTCTCTCCATATAGCCGGCTAGCTCTATAGCCTTATAGCCGTATTGTGGGAGTGTGTAGGTGTGTGTGTGTTTTGGGCTTATACAAAGAGGCTATTTCAGACCAAGCAGCTACTGCATTAGGTAGAAGTTGTTGTTGTTTCTGGCTGCATTTTGCATTTAAAATCACATGAAGCTTCTGTGTTTTTCTATCACTTTGCCTCCACCCGCCGCTTCCAATTGGCCAACCAGCTGTACTACAGCATTATGCTGAAATAACACTTGGTCGGAATATAATAATTGTTTTGGCCATATGAGAGAGCACCCTGTATAGCGTATACCATTGCCATATGCCATTGTGGGTATTTTTAAAGCGGATTTCGGTGTTAGAGTTTCTGGTGCGAAATAATAATTGCAAAAGGGGAAAGCGCACACTTTGTTTTTAGTATTTGCATATTTCATCTGTTTTATGTGCGATGTTTTTGGAAAATACACCTGTATGCAAATGCTGCACATCATTACTTCAATATCTTTAAAATATTTGCCAAGCAAATACGCTGTGCTCGACTTGCAGATACCCTGTAAGTGGTAAGCCTACCATCATTTGTCCCCTTCTATATGCTTTACTAAGAAAGCCATAGAATTTCAGCCAGGGTATTTATTAATAGCATATTATAGAGTTTAACTAGTTACTTTATGACTACAGGGTATACAGCAGGTAAACCAGGAAAGCTACAAAATGGAATGCTAGATAAAGTTGTTCCTGCTATTTATTTACATATAAATTATTTGGCGTGCATAAAAGTTCGACTGTAAACTAGAAAAAATAAAGGAAATTAATTCTGTCCATTACCAAAAACAAGCAGAACTTCAGCACTTTCAATCTGCCAGTAATATTCAGCCAAAAACTATGTAAAAAACTGTATTTTCTAGTCTCATTTGTCTATTATATAATTTGGTTTTTGTTTCGACTTTGTAGGCTTTTTAATGGCTTTGGAACACTTAAAAATCGTTCCCCCTTTTTGCCAGTGGCCAACCAAAAATCCATTTATTCCGACAAAAGGCAAAAGGCCAACAAGCACTTCACACTCACTTGTTCGATACAGTTTTTCTTCTTTTTTCTGTTTGTGTTGTTGCCTTTGTGCCGATCGTTTGCTATGCCAAAAAAGCAAAAAGTCACTGGAAAAGGACTCACAATAACAACACCAATTTCATGGGCTCTCAGAGACCAAGCGGAGACAATGCTGTGGCACCGGAATATACCCAAAAAAAAAAGAAAGTCAAAAAAAACTGAGGTCGCGCCAAAAAAAAAAAATAGTAGAGGACATTGCAACGGGAAGGGACAGAGAGGCGGCAGATAGAACGCATTCCTTGGCTGCGAGTGGCGGCGCTGGCTTAATGGCTTCGGGCTGATGTGTGATGCATATTCTTAAGTGAATTCATATTTTATATACCGTTAACATGGCAGCCAACAAAAAAGTACAAGTCACAATATATGCGCAGGACAGCAAAGGACATCCTTTGTGCAGGGGCGCTGGGCAACAATTTTTGATACAGCAACAAAAAAAAAAAAAAAAAGAAAAAGTATCGTTAAATGATGTTGTCATTACTTTGCGCCCAGTGAAATGAAAAACACCGAGCAATGTTGCGAAAGGCATGTCCTTTTCGAGGACTCAGGCAAGCAGACAGGCAGCAGTAATGCAAGTAGTGCTCTAGTTGATTTAGCTAAAAGAAATCCGATATTTACGTCAAAGGATGCAATATCAAAGCACGCTTTGTGGTCAGCGACAACAGCTGAAACGCCAAGTGAAATGCTGACAGCTAAAATGACGGCAAATTGGACAAGCAGATGACAAAAATCGCAGAAAAAAATAAAAGCAAAAACGTGGCCAACAGCGCGAAATCAAAAGCTTGCCTTGGGCTGTGAGCCGCAAAAACAGCTCCAAATATCTTGTAGCATATTTATGTGCGCACTCAGCCCTGAGAATCAGAGCTACGAGTATATTAACAGAGCTGCTGATGCTGCTGCTGCTGCTGTGGTGACTTTCTCTCGCCTGGTAGAGAACGCTTCAGTGCGCTCAAGGGCTCCGTGCCTCTTCTATGGCGTTCGCTATGATCCCACCATGGGCCGCATCTTCACAGTGCGCTGTTAATTTAATCTGTGCTGCGGCCGCGAGGTGGCGTTAGTGAAAGTCGTGTCGTTGTGTCGGGTGTTGAATAGCGTCAAATTCACCGCATCTACATGCATATATATGTATGTGTGTGTGGGTGTGAGTCTGTGTGTGTGTATGGCACGCATTGAGTTACTCAAAAGTCCCTTAAGCGTTGCTGCCCAGATAAAAAGGACGACGCGAACGTCGCCAGCAGCAGCAGCAGCAGCAGCCGAGGCAGCTTCGTTTTCGTTATTTTTGTTGCTGCCACTTGAAAGCTTTTACCACAATCTGTGCGTGTGTGTGTGTGCTAGTGTGTGTGTGTGTGTGTGTGTGTGAGTGTCAAGTGCTTCCTTGTTGGAGTCGCTTGCTTGCTTGCTTTCATTACGCCACGGATGCTGTGTTTGTGTATCTGTGTGTGTGTGTGTGTTGGCGCCAAATTTCAAAAGCCGTCGCGAAAGCTTTTTTTGTTTCAACGGTTTATTTTGCAAGGCACTCGAAGAGCAGCGCAGAGAAATCCTCGCCTTTGTAACTGTAAACGCTGGCAACGGCTTCAGCTTCAGCTTCGAATTCTGCTACAGCTTCGCTTTCAATGCGACGACGGCACACGGGGCGTATGCTTAACAAGCCGACAAATATATATTGAGTATACGACAGGACAGATCAATTTATTAAGCACTTGCGACCGCTTTTAATGCGATTTTCTTCAAGCCTTTAGTTCAATTGTAAAGGTTTTTCTTCGTTTCGTTTCGTTTCGTTTCGATTCTTTTGTTTTCTATTGTGCTAAGGTCAAACCGCCAGGCACAAGGCGAATTAAATGCAATTGACAGTCGCAATTTTAAGCGAGCTGTCAGGCCAAATCCCAAACTGCCGCTCAACGCGCTGGGCCAAGGGAGACAACAATTGAAGGGTACAAAAAAGAAAATGTAGCAAACACAAAACAGAAACAGAAACAGAAATAAGAAATAAGAAAAAAGAGCAGATAAAATGCAACCTCAACTGACAAAGAAAATGTTTCCTAATGTGGAACAAGAACAAGTTCGTGCGGCAAGGGGGCGTTGCAGCGGCGCAGCGGACGGGACGGGGCGTGTCGCTGCCAAAGATAGACAACACGTAAACGAAACGACAATGCCAAACCAAGCCAAGCCAAGCCACGGCTGTCAAATTAGAGGCAGGCAGTCAAGCAGGCATCTAACAGGGCCATCGAAGCGCGTGCAACATTGTTGCGATTAAAGAAACACTATATAAATATTACATAATGCTCCTGTTTTAATTATATAATGAATAAATCATTATTCATTTGCTGCACATATTGATATGTCTTGCGAAACTTACTGTCAAATCACAATTCGAGCATAAATTCCTTTCATTTCATTTGACTAGATTTAATACTAATTCAATGCTGCTGCTGCTGCTCTGCCTCTGCTGCTGCTCTGCTGCCCATTGTCCGGAGCTAATTAAATAAACCATATATTCCATATACCATTCGCAAAAGGTGTTCGTTCATATTGCTTTGTCAATGATTAATGCATGGCCGAGCAGCAGCAGCAGCAGCAGCAGCAGCAGAGGAGGAGTTCCAGCCAGCTCAATACCTGAACTCGTGTGCACACACGTCGTATGCGTAATTGAAATTCCCAAGCATTATATAAATTTAAAGTAAACAGCATTTAGGCCAGTCTAAAGTGCGTTATGTAATTTACTTGCTACACTCGAAAAACAATAATGCAAAGATTGTTGCAGCTGTTCTGTTCTGCCATAAAATTTGGCTGCACGTCGAATTCTCAGGGCCAGAAACGCATTCATTGAGAGGGAGAGTAAAGTTAAGTAACGTCAAAAGGTATTCGATACAAGAAATAACTTTTGGCTCTGTCATGTTGTTTATGTTTGTCTACATGGAAATATTTCTGGAAATTCTTTTGGGGCTTATTTGAAAATTTATTCAATGGCAAATAGCTTGAATAACTTCACTGAACTCAGCCCACAGCTTCTTTCACTCCTTTCGCTGGCTGCTGTTTTTCTGTCTCGCACTGTTGAAATGAATATAAATAAAAGTGAATGATGCGCAAAATGTTTCAACCAATTAGCAAGAAAGCAGCAGACTGCTCAGTATATGAGAAGAAAGCAAAGACTATCAGAGACTTAATAGATTTTGTGGGTGGGACGATTCTTACAAGAAATTTCTGGTATCTTCTTTCTTACTCTTCATCTATCTTAAATGAAGAAAAAGGTATTTTTTACCTCACAACTTCCACCTAATACCCAAGTCCTGTGGGTCTTCATCCAGTATCTCTACCTATTTTAATCGATAGATTTCAGGCATTAATAAATTAATGCACTGTTAGTTTCCATTGACATTTATATACCTTTCCACCGCATATCCTTGGAGAAGAAGCACAACAGACTCATTACAAAATCGTGTCCTGCACGTGCTGCTCCTGGTGAAACAGTTTTGTTTATCTTTGGCAACGTGCACGTCTTTATTTTCAATAACAAATAACAATGTTTTTAGTACTAAGTAAAGTAAAGTAAATTGAAGCCCAGGACTGCTGGGTGTCTTTGTTGTCCTTGCCAGTGTAGAAGGCACAGGCTCAAAGCAAGTCGACTCCGAGTTGATTCGACTCCATTATATTTTTCGGCATTTGCGCTGCTTTTCCAGCATTTAATTGGGCGTATAATTGATTGGCGTATTTGTTGTTGCTGCTGTTGCTGCTGTGTTGTGTTGAGTGTTGTGGCTGGTTTTTGATATTTCATTTGGCTCTCCTTTCTGGCCACTAACTCATTATTTTGTATGTGTTTGCAACAACATTTGAAAATGTTGTTTTCAGTTGCCCCGCCACACAGAAATGGCCAAGTTTTCTTGGCTATTGATTTGTATTTGGGCCCATTCTCAAGCCTCCTCCTGCAGCGTTCAGTGTGTGTGCCTTTATAAATTTGTATTGTGTTTACTTGTATTTTGTGGTAATTAATTGTATTTGCCTTTGACTCAAAATGTCAGTGGGCTTCTAATTATTATTAGTCTAACGAAGCAGAAACGCCTACCATGCCACACCCACAGCCCACAACATCCACAATAGCAGAGGATTCGTATCTTTGCTGCTTGTCCGCCGTGTTGTCTACAGGTTGTTTGACATTAATTGATTTATTTGCCTTTTACATAAATTAGACTGCTGCCCGCCTGCCTTGCTACCCTCCTTGCTGCCTGCTGATATCTGATTACATGGAGTGTTTGGTCTCTCGCATAATATCAGTATTTTTATACTAACTGAAATGAGTAGTAGGCCAGGCTTACTTCTATTTCGGCTAATTAATGCAACAGAATGTTATCTGCCAAAAATACATATTTAATAGCCTGCAAAATAAGTTCTCAAATTGAACCTAAAACTAGAGTAAGGCAAGCCGAAGATACAGACTCTTGCTGATTGAAATAAGCCTTTCAAAATGCATTAAATTTCTTAGTTTTGATCGATATATGATATAGTAGTTCCGATCCGACTTGCTGCATTGATTAAAAAGTAGACTACATTCTAACTTGAGAGACTAGTTTGAATAGATACAGACAGTGGGACATTACTTACCTCATCGTTCTGGGTAGGAATATATATTTCATAAGGTGGAAGATGATTTCTTTTATGCATTACAAACTACTTGACAATGTTATAATAACCTCTGATAGGGTATAAAAATGATTCCCTTCTAGCCTTTATTTGCTGGCAGTAAATGCTTAAGGAAGGGGCTACTCATTGATGATAAGATGAAAGCTCTGCATTTTCATACTTTAAGTACATAAAAACAATATCTAAACAATATAAAAAATTTCTATTTTTATCTTCTTTTTCTTGTTCATAGAAAAGATAAACAGGCATTATAAAAAAGAATATTTTTCACATATTTTGCTGGCAATTAGCTACTTTTCCCTATGTTTTAACCAGCCAGCTAATTGCACAAATAATTTCAGTTAACTTGTTTTTTTTTTATAGTATTTATTGTTGTTGTGTCTGTCAATATTATGATTAGTTTTTTATGAAGTTAGCAGCTGCTCTTGAAGCCAGCTCATCCATTCACTGACTGGAAGAGCTCAGCCAGTTGGAAAAGTGGGGGAAAAAAAAGTGTAGGAAAAGTTTTTGACAGCGCAACATGCATAAACAAATTAGTAGAAACGTCAAACTGTCAATTATTGGGTAATTAGTTGGATACAATTAAATAGCTGGATAAAATGCCAGCCTTGCTCTGCTCAGCTATTAGGCACTTTGGTAAATATTTAATGAAGTTTGCATTACAGATAAACATTTTAAGTATCCTTAAGATGGAATAAATTGAAGCTTGGCAAAGCAGCTTCGCAAGGAGCTGAAAAAAACTAAGCACTAAGCAATAAGAGTTTTGAACGCTTAAGGAGAGAGATACAAATACGCTTTGAACATAATTTTTGATATAGAAGAAATCAATTTTAGAAAGAAAACAAACATATCAATTTTCAGTTCTTGTCGAAGTATACAGAAAGAAATTCAGGAATAGAATCAAGAAATTTAAGCTTGAAGCACCCTCCAGCGATGCCGGATTGACTAGAAAATAGTACGAAATTCTTGGCTCATGACAGTTTTATTTCGATTCCTGAAGCCTGGAAAATATCCTGAATTATCCTATTAATCTTTTAATTAATTATAATGCAATTAATGTAATAATTCTGCTACTTATGTGAACCCAACTGGATTTAGGATTGCTTCGAAAATCTCTCAACACTGAAAAGCTGTTCTTCTGCAATTTTGTGGCTTAGTGTAATTGGCAGGATATTGGCAAAATTATTAGGAAACTGTAGTTTAATTTATGCAGTTTGTTTTGCCTGACAGCTTCACATGGCCATAATTCACTGCCAAAGAAAAAACTCCAATTGTGGCAGAGATTAGTTAAAAAGATCATGAGAAGTGGAAGAATAATGCAGTGAAGCTCCAAGAAAACTAAAAGCCAAATCAATTCGGAAGTGATGCAAAGCATTCTCTGTTGCGTACCTGTGGCCAATAAATTCTTTAAAATCGATAAATGAGAATTGTATGTGAAGTTTTTATGAGCCTATAAAACAGCGGCAGCTTCATCGTAGTCGGGAATTAGAAGAAGGAAAGAAAGCAGCAGAGGACAGGAGCTTCAAGCCTCGATATTGGCATTGAATGCGTACGTACTTAACTGCAACTGAGCAAACAGGCAAACACGCAAACAGAACAGAACAGAACTGAACGTTGTGTGGCATGTTGCAACGGGGCAGGATATGCAGAATTTAGCAGAGACAATGCAGCTGGAGCTTGCTTTTGCTGTATGCGATTGTCTTTGTGTGCTTGTTTGTTTGTCCGGCCAAATGTACGCCGCAATATGCGAATTGGAAATTATGAGCGATATCCTTGCCAGTTGCTAGTTGGCAGGCAGGCATGGGCAGACAAGGACTTTTGAGGAGTGATAGGAGACAGGTCTCCTCTGTTTTGGGGCTGAGCTTAGTTCATACTTGCTGGCAACATTTGGTTGGCATTGCTCATACGTCGTGTGCTCCCAATATCCAATGTTGCGTGTCTTTCCGGCCCAAAACTCCACAGTTTCATAGTTCCACAGTTCCACAGTTGCATAGTTGCATAGAGTTTGTACTCTCTCTCTCTCCGTACTCTGCACTTTTGTGGATTGATGCCGTTGGCGTGTCCTGCTCATGTTTTGGCTCGTACTGCTCCTGCTCCAGCTCCTGCTCCTGCTCCTGTTCTGAGTGATATGCGAGAGGGTTCCCTATTTATGGGGCTTTCCCTCTGCATACCAATCGCCAAATGGCAACTGTCAAAACAAACTGCTGCAGCAGCAGCAGAAGCGGAAAATTTCATGGTATTGCAATCATCGATTCTGCCTTAGAGGGAGAGCCTTTTCATGGATTGTTACTGTTAATAATGTTGCTGGCTATTTTGGCGCGTCCCTAATTATGCAAAACTCGCTCATAAATAATGTATTCCATTCACTTTTACCTGTCCTTTGGTGCGTCATTAATCAACGTCTATTATGCAGAAAGAAACGCAGCGCCGCAGGAAACGGAAGTGCGGCACAATATGCAACAACAACAACAACATGAAAATCACGTCACATGTCATGTGCTACCCTACGAAAGGAGTTGCGCCTTGACAGTCGAACAAAACTGCATATATTTAAATATAAATATATGCCCAGGCACATACGTATGTGTGTGTGTGTGTGTGTGTGTGTGTGTTAAAAAACTGCAACATTCGCATATTTTTTAATACATTTTTTTTTGCTGTATTGAAATGTTAAGCCTTTGATGGCGGCAATTTCTGCGATTTCCATATATTATTGACAGGCAATTTGCAATATTTGCATGCTGAATTTGAGAAGGTCAGCAGCGGTTGGGGAGTGGGTTTGGGGCTGGGATTGGGGTATGGGAAATGGCCAAGTGCGTCATTAAAGCCTCGCCATTGTAATGAGCAATTTGCATACAGAGAGAGAGAGAGAGAGAGAGCGCTGCAAAGGGCGAAGGGCTTAATGAATGCGCCTAAATGTATGCAAAAGTTTTCGCCAATCCGAATTGCATTTGCAGTTGATTTGCGAAGCTGTTAGGCATTTTCTTTTTTTTCTTTTTTAGCTTAAAAAATTGGGTCACTTTGATGTCGGCTTTGAAGTTTTTAAGCAAAAAACTGCAGAAATTTCATCAAGTAAATTCAACAGGCAGAATAAAGCTGCCAGCTCCCATCTCCCAGCTCCCAGCTCCCAACTCGACATGCATATTTGATATGTCTGCTGGTCATTAAATTACAAAATTACAAACAAGTCAGCGGATTTGCACAACGCATGTTCCCCGCTCGGCCCCGCTCTGCCACAGCTATGGCTGACAGGCCTGTCAAATGCCTGTACCGCATTCCCCTTCTCCACCGCTCAGCCCCCCCTCTTCCCATGTCCACATATTCCTGTCAACAGCAACAAGAAATGATAAAGCGTTCGCGTCCAGATCTCAGTGTAAGGAACAGCAACAGCAACAGCAACAGAAACGGGAGCAGGAGCAGGAGCAGGAGCAGATGGAGGAGGAGGAGAAGCACAAAACAACGAAATAATTTAATTTTGCTTGCCATGTTCGCCGCAGGCTGTCCGCTGAATTTGTTTTTATTAAAAAACTGTACAGAGTAAACACACACACACTCACTTACACACACACATACACTCAGACTAACTCACACACAGCATGCAAAGAGATGCGGGCGATGCGAAGAAAATAAAATCAAATACTCAAAAAATGTGCAAATAAAATGAGCCGAAGAAAGCCGCAGAACGATATGCCAACGGCTCTAAGAGATTTAACTGTATATATATATAGATATATATATATATATATGTATTTATTAAATATATATACAATAAATATATATAGAGCCAACAGAATTCGCAGTCATAAGTCAATTTTGTAATTTCGTTGAGGCCTGAAAGATACTTTTACAATGCTCCCCTCTTCTGAGTAGCCAGGCAGCAGATACTTGTCCTGAAAACATTATTTTAGGTCAAAAATTTGCCTAAAAACTAAATAATTTAAATAAAAAACAAGAGTTTCAGATATTTTCTATGAATCGTAAGCGATTTATTGCAGTTCCTGCCTTTTACTAGTTAGTATAGCCTACTTTTTGGGGCATGTTTGAATGAATCAAAGTTTAGTTCCATAGTTTGCCTGGCAAAGGACCTGCAGGAATTCCACAAAAAATGTTTGATTTTTAGGCGAGAATTCGATAAAAAACTGAATCCGTTAACGGCTCTTAATGCAGGATATTTATGAAAAACCGTAAAATAAAACAACTTCTGTGTCGTTAAGCGTCGCATAATCCTGAGTCCGCAACGTGTCAACAGCCACGCCCCAAATATGATTAAGACTCTGGAATAGTTATGCGAATGTGTGTAATCCCATTTTGAATTCCTGCATCAGCTTTGGGCCAGTTCTTTATTTGTTTTGGACCATCTTTGGACCATACAGACATATCCTTTATTGGGCAAACTAATCATGACCCTTTGTGGCCGACACGTGGCCAGCAAAAACTAAAAATTATGACCACAAAACTGGAAATGCGGCGTATAATGTGCGCTTTGGTGAACAGGTCGAATACCCAGTCCTTGATAGCTTGGATCCAACTTGAAGGATCCTGGGCTCAGCAGTCAAGTCCTTTAAGTGCCATTCGGCGAACAGCAACCGAACATAAACGCATTCGCTCGTTTGCCTCCTGCTTTTTTCACTCTCACTCTGGTTTCGGATTGTTTTTTTTCAAATGTTTTTTATGCCTTTGGATTTGCACATTTGGACACTACTTAATTATATTGTTAGTCCCTTTTATGTCACAATTTTCATTTCGCAACATCAAATAAACTAAATGTCCTGTTTTGGTCGGGGCACAACTTTTGCTGGCTGCCTGGTTTAGTTTTGTGTTGGTTTCGGGGTGCTTTTCATAAGGGGAAAATACTCCTGTATATGTGTGTATGTGTGTGTGTGTGTGTAGAGAAATGTGTGTGTATTGTTGTTGTTGTCAACCGCAATTGTCGTGGCAAGGTAAACAAAACTGCGTATCTGACTGGGCTGCTAACTACATTTGGCTGAGGGTTATCCAAGGGGTTTTTTTTCTGCCGGCGGGAGGTGGAACAAATGTGCCTATTTGTAGCCCCACACTCAATTGTTAGTCCGTCCGTCCGTCTGTCTGTTTGTCTGTCCGACTGGCTAGTTGCTATAAAATTCTGTACGAAATGACCATTTGGACTTTTAATATGCTCGAGTAATGTCTGCATTAACAGAATTCATTTGCTGGACATGGCCAAAAACCGGGCAAAACAATCCAGCCCGTCCCGCCCCGCAGCTTTGCCCCATGCATTCTACTGCTGCTGCCTCCAGGACCCAGTTACCAATTCCCTGAAAGGCAACTGGCACAAGGCTTTAATGTCTGTGTGTGTATCTGTCTATGTGTTTGTGGCACAAACAAATTTATGTCGTGCTACTTGCTGAAATTGGATTTCTGGCAGCTTCTAGTTGCTCCTGTTGTTGCTTTTTAGTTTCGTGTGTCCGCAAAAAAAAACAAAGAACAAAAAAAGCGGAAGGAGATGGAACAAAGGTGAGGCAGGCAAACGCATTTATTTCCATTGCTCAGTTTACTACGTGTTATCCTTTTTCATGATTTGTTTGGCATTGCGAAGGACATTTCTCTTCCTGTGACTGTGTGTCGTTTTCTGTGCCCCAATTAATAATTACTGTCTTCAAATTAAACCGACTTGGACGTGTTTTTATTCATTTATTTCTAATTTTAATATAGCTCTGTTTTTGACTCCTTTGCAGAATGGAAAATTGCCCCGCAACATGCCCGCATTGCGTGCCATGGAAATGGCGCTGCGCACCAACTCCTTCGCCACAACGGGAGGCATAAGCATAAGGGCGGAACGGTCCATGGATGAGGAGCACGAGAAGGTGGAGGAGGAGGATGCAGAGGAGGCGGAGGAGGAGGCTGACAGCAGCGACTCGGAAATGGAGTATATGATACCATTGCACAGTGAGTAGCAGCAGCAGTAAACCACCCCCAAAATCATTGTCCGGTGTCCAGTGCCCAGTGCCCAGTGCCCAGTGTCCACTGCCCGCTGGCAAATTCAATTAAAAATTTTTGAAAACTCTGCCATCCACACGTACGCGGGCAAGGTCTAGGTCCTGGCACCGAGTCCTGTAACAGGTGTGATAGTCAGCTGGCCAGGCCAGTTGATGTTGATGCGAGCGACAGGCATTTCAATTTACTTTTATGTCTCGTTGCCTTATCGCGCCGCAAATTGAAACGAAATCTTGACACAATCAGCATTCAGCCTGCCACAGAGATTCCTACATACAATTAACTTAAACTCTGCTCATCAATTCTGGGACTAGCTGCCCCGCCGCCGCCGCTAAGCGGCATGCAGCGACGCATACTCCACTCAGCCCGCCAGCCAGCCAGTCAGCCAGCTGAGTACCTACTAGAAATGGGCAAAGTTTTCTGGCTTAATATATTTATGGCAGAAAGAGCAGAGAAAAAAATTATAATACTTCAATTCAGGTGATCAACTCTAAGATACCGTAGGAAACTAAATAACCATAGTATAAAATAAATGACTAAATTTAAGTTAAGGAACTCTTCATTTTAGTTGGAGTGTACTTAAAAAATGTATGAACTATTCAACCTTTTTTCATTTTAAATCAAGTATGAATAGGTCAATCAATCCCTATTCATACTAGAGTCAAGTAAGAACAGATCTCTTATGAACTGGGCTTAAATCCAGTATAAAAATTCTTATATTAATATCATTATAATTGCTATACTTCTTTATAAGATTGAATGAAGGATTGAATCTGGGTGAACTTGAGGTACTTTCTAGTCGACTTGGAATAGATGAAGGATTAAATCAATATTGAAAAAAGCAATTCATGGAAAGCCAGGGCAACTTTTTTAAGGCGTCTATCAACGGATTCCATGATTCCACTCAGTATCTATTCAAGTATTTGCATGAGTCGCATATGCCTTGAATGTTCTTTTACAGGGTGTTTAAAAAAAAGAACCTGTCAACTTATTCAAGAGTTTTGCCATTGCCTTTCCTCAATGTTGTTTTTCTTTCTTTCATTTTTTTAGTTGTTGCTGAAGATATCAAAAAGTTTAGTTCCAGCTCGTGGCCAAAGGAAGCTTGCAAATGGTTTAAAGATCTCTTTTATTCCACTGTTTATTTATATAATAATATTTTTATGATTTTATTATTACAATCACTACACACCAATACACGAGTGTGTGTGTGTGTGAGGCGCTGTTTTCTGGCCACATTTTGCCAAGATTTCCGCGAGCTGAAAAAACTTTTACCCTCAACTTTAATGCTCTTTATATAGTTGTGCTGTAACCGTATTAATGCGCCATTTACATTTCACTTTGAGCTCGGCAAAAATACGGCAAGGAATAAGAGAAGAAATATAATGAATATATAAATCAAAAAAGTTTGTGGCGAGCCCCCAAGTGAGGGTCAAACTGTTTAGCATACTCCATGCTCCTCGTATTAAACAATAAATCAATAAATTATGCCACATAGGAAAGGATCCCTCTCAGTGCGAGTATAACGCGTGGAATGTCCTTGTAATAGCAGCCCATTGAGTAACTTTATAGGGTTACAAGAGTATGTATATAGTTATATATGTGGTAGAAGTGTCGACTTACCCAACTTTTTTGTTTTGATGCCTCACAGAACAACATTGCAGTGCAGTCAACTGCGTCGTCATCAACTGCGCCGTCAACGGCGACTGCGACTGCGACGGTGACGGTGACGGCGACTGCTCAGCCAACAGCAGATGAAGAGGTCGTCCTCTTAAGCGCCTTCCCAGCCCAGCGGCAGCAGCTGTTCCAATTTTTAGCATAAATAATCCACCGGCCTCGTTCTTGTGCCTGCGTCAGTTGCATGCCACCGGGCCCAGGCCCGGGCTCTGCATCACCCTCTGGCTCACTTGTCAATATGGAAACTGTGCGCTGGCTGCCTGACTGCCGCACGCTTCAGCTTCAGCTCCAGCTTGGCCCTTCGCCCGTTGTTGCTGTCTGCTGGCGGCTGTTGCTGCTGCTGATGTTGTCGTTGCACGCTGCATTTTTTCGCTCACCTGAATGTTTGTTCAGTCAGAAAGTTTTGATTTATTTACGGCGCAAGTTTTACATTTTACACGACACTCGCCTCCAATTACACGCCGCTGTCGCTACTGCTGCCTGCGTCGCTGCTGCTGCTGCCTGCGTCGCTGCCAAACAACCCTTCCGTGGCAGCCTCGCTCAGCTCTACTCATTTACACCTCAGCTGGCAGCGGCAACAACCCCTTCATGTTGCAGCGGCAGCAAAAAATAAAAAATACAAAAAATGCAGAAAAACAGAAGAAAAAAAAACGTAAAACAGAAATACTTTCCTTCAGATTTTAATCGCTCACGTGAGTCCCTTGCATTGGTATGCGTTTCTCCAGTAACTGTAAATATATATATAGTGTGCAAGTGTGTGTGTGTGTGTGTGTCTTTTGCAGTTGTGTGTTGCACACACACATCGATAAATTTATACATATTCATGTATTTAGTAGCAGAGCGGATAATGTGTCGCCATGTTGCTATCGTTATTGTTGTGGCCGTCAACGCTGCTGAGGCTTGCCAACTTGCAGGCATTTTGCATATAAATTCACCATCAAAGGAGTCCTGTGCCACTGCCTTTGCCCCCCCCCCATCCTTCGCATTGCATGGTCACATTGTACGCCGAGAATTTTGAACTAAAAATGCAATTCGATATAAAGCTTATCTTAGCGGCTAAATGGTAAATGAAAAGCCGGCTTGCCGACTGCTATAACAATTTATTTGGCTTACAAAATAAGTCTTAAAGTTTTAGCAGGCTTAAAATAAGAAATTTCGCTACTTTTCGCATAAGTTTATATGAGGAAAATACTAAACTTTAATACTAAGAAAGGACTAGTATGCCTTTCTTTCATTTAATTCCTACATTCTACATCGATTTCTACAGCTTTGTTGCAAATTTTGAAGAATAGTTTGGAGAGTAATTTGGCCTGAAGACAAAGCTAAGCAGATAAAACATAAAGTGCTGAATTAATTTTGAGTTCTTCATAATAAATTGGGGTACAATTCCTACTTTTTAATTTGAAATTAATAGGACTAAATAAGTGAATCAATTCCTACTTATACTAGTTTCAAGTATGAGCTGACTTACTATGGAACAATAAGTCTACTTGGGATTAAACCAAGTAAGGGAATTCTTGTATTAATTTCGTTCCACTGTAAGCTGATAGAACTTCAGATTATTTTAAAGCTGACTCGGAATAGAAATAAGATAGAATCTAGACATCAGAGATTGAATACAACGAGCTTGATTGGAGTACATAATTCTAGATTTTTTATCCTTTTTTCCTGCTTCTTCTACTACTAACTACTATCTGCTAACTTGAATCTAATTTAAGAAATTAATTTAAGCTCTTCAGACTGTAATTATATCATAGCTAATATTAATAATTGTATTTGAAATTAACTTTTCTGTATACTCTTCTATTTGCTTGCCTACTTCCAAGCCCAGTTTTGCTTCCCATTTCGTCCTTTGGCTGCACGCACAGCTGGTAGAGTCGTTATTATTATATTAAGTGAATAATGAATGAATAGTACAAAAGATGAAGTTTCTTAAGATCAACACTGAGCAACTACTCATATTTTCGTAGTGAAATTAAATTTGCATTTTCGCTCTTAGCAAATGACCTTGTGGAGCTGTCGAATTATCAGGGAACCACAGAACCCATCATCATCAACTTCTTTGCCGTGTCCAAAGAGCCCCAAAGAACCGAAAACCATTAAAGGCGGCAGCCACTTTCTTTAGCCACTTTCGCCACTTTTGCCACAGAATTTCTTCGAGCTTTGCCTGCCGTCTGCCCTGTTCTGTGAGCCCTTCCTCTTGGCCCTGTTTCTAATACGCTTTTGGCTAAAGTAACAGTTGCTAAAATGTTTTCTATTGTTTTCACGCTCAACAAAAGGCAGACAATTAGTTTTCTTAAGCGACAAATCAAGTAGAAATTAAGTGGAGACGGGTGAAGGCAGCGGCAAAGACGCTTAGCGGCTGCGAGTCTTTCGAGTCCTGCGAGTCCTGTGAGTCCTTTGAGTGGAACGAGTGCTGTTTCAAGGCGTTTGGTTACGGGTGGCGCGAATGATAACAAAACAAAAGTAGATTATTGGCTCTTCAGCACATAAACAATAGCATAAGCTATGTGTGTGTGTGTGTGTGTGTGAGTGCGAGGACTTAAATGTGTGTAAGACTTATGCTCCTGTTTGTTTTCCTTTTTTTCTTTTTCTACTATATAAACGAGTCCCAAATGCTACTGCGTGTTTGTCTATTACCATTATAATTGTTGTACATTTTTGAATAGAATTTTGAACCCAATAAGAAGCTTTATTTGGTGCGCTTCGTGAACCCTTTTCGGAATCCTTTCAACTTTGTGCTTTCTGTTGAAATCTGCAGGCAAATTTATCCAAAATTTTGTGTAATATTCAAAGTTTTCTTAATGATCTTTAACTGATTTAAGCATTGCATTTTGTAGCCTAAGTAGTTCGCCTTGTATGCAGTTTTGGAGGTAAAAATGTAAGTTTTGCTGGGTTTAGGGGAAATCCCGATAGGATTTGGAAGCCTCCAAATCTTACTGGGTTGCTGCTGTGCTTGGTTTGGCTTGCCGTTTCGTTTCACTATGAAAAATTCCAGTCTTCTGGCAACTATTGTGTGCAACATGAATCTTCTGAGTTTCTGAGCCTTTTACAGCTTCTCAATTGTCCTTTGGAGCATAACAGTGAAGCTGCAGAATAGTTTCGGCTGCAGGACATTCGCGTATAACAGCTGACAGTGCCATAAAAGTACTTCAGATAGTGGGAAATTCTCTTTATGTCCACGCTATAAATGAATTTAGTTGGGACACAAACCAATTCGAAAATGGTTAACGCGCATGCCTGAGCGGAATGAAAAACGAAGCAGTTCAGCACGAGGAGCAGGATATTCGGTTGCATGCCAGGACTCGGAGCGCTGGCAGCACGACAGCGACGCCGGCAGAATAACGGTACGCTTATATGCGGACGATATGGTTCGACTATTTGTGAGACCGACGAGCGCGCTTCGCATTCAGTTTGAATTGTGTCCTCGTAAAGAAAGGATATTCGTTACATTGTTGTTAAGTTGTTATTATAATTTCCAAACAAACCAACAAACCAAGAAAACAAAAGCAAACCCAAAAAACCAAAAAGAAATACAATAAAAAATACCATCTCCAAACACGCAACAACTTGAAGACGGAAATTCAAATACAAAAAGCAAATAAAAAACAAAAAAAAGAAAACAAAAAATAATATAAAAGTAAAGAATGCAAATAAAAACCGCAAACTGAGGAAGCAGCAGCTAAACGACGCGAACAAAATAAAATAAACAAAAAACTTAACTGAAAAAGTAAAGTTGGCAAAAGTAAATAATGTTTTATTATAATTTAATTACCCATTAAGAAATTAAGTTCTATATTTCAGTTATAATTTTAGAATTTTGTGTGAATTTTCTACTACTTTTTTGGTGTAGTGTCTATGAAATTCGAGTGTTTGTAGAAGAAACTTTAACTGGCAATTTTGAAAAGTGAAATTTGTGTTTTGAAATATTTGTAGCATACTTTTATGGGCAAGTGTTATGAAGATTGATGCAAGCTGAGCTGTGTGTTTGAGTGTATTAAAAATGAATTATTTATAAATGTGGCAGAGTTATTTATGTGTTTTATATGTAGTTAACACTTATAAGTATATAAATAATTTATTTATTTTTTTTTTATATATATATTTCTATTTAAATTCAACATATTTATTTTCGATTCATACAAAATTTGGGCATCGATTTTAGGCTTTTTATGTGCATGAATTTGCTTGGTGCCGCTTGGTTTTTTTGTTATATTTTTTTTTTTTTTTGGTGATGGCATATTATATACAGGAAGAAGAAGAAGAAGAAGCGGCGTAGCAACAACAACACACACACATTCTGCCACTTCGGCTTATATGCCACATAAACCGAGAACGAGCAGCCAATAAATGCTTCCAGCCAGCCATTGCCGACTGCCGCCGACACACAGCGCGGCCATATAAAAAGGCCACTGCATTTGTGTGTATGAATCATACACACTCACACACACACTCACACATACACAACAGTTAGATGACAGCGAATGCTGTGTGTGTTGTACAGTTTTTTTTTATACATTTGTCGCTTTTTAGTGTGGTTGTGTGTGTATCTTGGCTTTCAAAAATAAAAATATAAGTTTATATTTATACATAACATTTGTTCGTCTGTCTGTCTCACTGTCCGTCTGTCTGTCTGTCCGCCTGTTTGTCTGTCCCTTTGCGCTATAAAAACCGGAAGCGTTAGACTGACGTCGACGCTGACTGCGACTGCGACTGTGGCTGCGCCTGATCCTGACACTTGCCAACACTTGGGGCGTGCGATTTTTGGAGTTTCAGAGTTTCTGGCTTCTGGTTTCTGGCTTTCTTTTTTTTTTTTTGGCTCTTTGTTGTTGTTTTTGTCTCTTGGGCGCGTCACTCGTAAAAACCAGCGCTTGTATTCAGCTGCTTTTATTATTATTGTTATAATTTTTTTCTCAGCTCTCCTTGTGAGTTTCTGTTTTCGGCACTTTCGCATTGCGTTACGCGCACTTTACGCGTCTTTCGCATAATTTTTTATTTTTTATTTTTATTTTTATTTTTATTTTTTGTTGCCTTTGTTAGGGAATACAGCAGAATACACAGCAGCAGCTTCAGCATTGCCTCAACGCACACAAATCGTAAAATATTAAATTTAATTTTTGAAATGATGTGTGAACGGCTTAGGCTTGATATACGATAATGGCTGTGTGCCCAGAATATAATGTTTGTGCTCGGGAAACAGCATAAAACTGAGGCATCACCGTGCAATTACCCCCCCAAAAAGAGGCTTGTGAATTCCGCTAAGGGGAAAGGGTTATAAGGCTTATTTCAAAATGAAGCTTGGCTGCATTTTTTTTGCGTTAATTAGTTGCCCGGCCTTGCCCGGAAACAGTCAATGTTATGAGTGTATTCTGATATGTTAAATAATATTTTTGAAAATCATTTAAACTTTATGTTTTTGAGAAAGGATAAGAAAAATGTATGAAAGATTTGCCTAATAATTATTAATGAACAGCTGAGAAAAGTTAAGGACTATTGCCCAATAGCACAGTAGTCAAAGAGTTCGATATTTTAGCGGTTTTTCCAAACAGTTTTAAGCTTTTAATTTTTAGCTTTAAAACTCAGTTTCAATCTGCTGAAAATTTATTTTTTTGCCATAGAAACTTTTCTAAAAAATAAGAAGAGCTCTAACAATAAATCTGAAACCGATTGATTATGAAACAAACGTGTTTCAAAACTAATTGGGAAGCAAATATTCCAAAATCCCTTCATAATGGAAACTTTTGTTAATTTTATACCAAAATTTCATATTTATATTTATGACTCTTTGGGCTGTGAGTTGATGAATGAGTCAGGCAGTCAGGCAGAAAGAGTTTTAATTAAAGAGATAATTTAGATACAAAATGGAAAAATTGTATGTTCTGTTTGCTTTTATTTCATATTTAAGCGCATAAATAAACATTTTATTTATTTAATAATTCAGGTTTCAAGCGAGCAACTTTAAAAACCAAACAAACAAAAAACCGCATAAACTTTTTGAAATTAATTCTTATTGGTCTGTGATAAGTGAAGGTAAAGCAAAATTAAAAATAGAAAAAAAAAGTAAAGCAAACAAAAATCAAAAACGGAAACGGAAACAAATGCAAATGCAAATGCGAGCATAAACCGCAAAGGGAAAACTTTTGAAATTAATATAATTGTAGGAATCATTTAACGCATCAAATGATTTCCACATAACATTCAACAAAAAGCAAACAAGCTACAACAACAGCAATTAAAAGTGCGGTTTCACACAACAAAAAAAAAAAAAAGAAAAGAAAAATAAATAACAAAATAAAATATAAAAAGCCAAATAAAAACATAAAAAGGCAGCTCCGAAAATTGTTTAGCAAAATTATAACACAATATTTGTTGGTGCGAGGAGCAGGCATCAACTGAGAGGCGGCTCGGCACTTCATTAAACATCAAAGCAAATTGCGTTTAACCGCAGAACGTGCAACACCAGCAACAGCAACACAGCAGCAACAGCAACACAGCTGCCACAGCAACACAGAAAAGTCAGAGGCAACAATCATAAAAAAGCACATTAAAGTGCAGTTGAAAAAATGTTGGCAATGCCTACGTTAATGATGCCAGCAACAGCACAAATGACGCTCAGCAGTCAGCCATTGTCGGTGGGCGCTAAGCCCTATGAGACGAAGCTATTGGCCATCCACCAGACGCATATGCAGCAGCAACAGCAGCAGCAGCAGCAGCAACAGGCTCCTGTACAGCAGCAGCAACAGCAGCAGCATCAGGTTAAGCAGCAACAGCAATCATCGCAGCAAATGTCCATTGTTACCACTCAACAGCAGCAGCATCCTCAGTCTCAGTCGCCGCATCAGCAGCAATCGCAGCAGCAGGCCGTTGCTGCAGCTGCAGCAGCTGCCGCAGCAGCCGCTCATCATCAGCAGCAGCAGCAACAAGCAGCCGTTGCCGCTGCCGTCTGTGCCGCCCAACAGCAGGCGGTGGCCGTGCAACAACAGCAGCAGCAGCAACAGCAACAGCAGCAGCAACAACAATATCAAATTCACTCGCAGCAACAGTCACCGCAGCAGGTGCTCAGCATTTCGCCCAAGCAGGGTAAGCCAGAATATTAAAAAAACAATACTAAATTAAGGTTTTAATATTTAATTTTTAATATATAAATTACTATAAAAATATTTACAAATTAAAGAAAAATAGCTTGGTTGAAAGCAATTGAAAGCTCGAGCTGGGAAAATCAACAGAGGCACGGAAAAGCTGGAATTTCCGATGACTTTTCCTAGCCCGATTTATAGACGTGTATTTCCAGAACGAACTATCATTATTTTGTTTTATGATTGTTCATAGTTATAATAAATATAATTAGAGCATAAACCATAAGCCTATATTAAACAGAGTTTTGCTTTGGTTTCGTGGGTATCGACGGAATCAGTATGAGTATTTCTATTAGTTTAAGTAGGGGCCATTCCAACACTTTGAGCACACTTATCGATTTGTTTTTATTAGCCTGTATAACCTGCCTACCCGTCACCCACCTGGAGGACCCAGTACAAAGCGTCTTCGTCCTTAGGAATGAGTTTTTCACGAGTTTTACGAGACAGGCAGAGTTCAAGTAATGCTTTTTATGATCAGTCGTAAAAGGCGGCCAAGCCCATAATGGCTGTCTAATGTTATTTGGCCTCGGAATCGTATCGAGGAGGCCCGCCCGTCTGCTTGTCAAAGTTTACTTTTTCACTTACGCCCTCAAAATACTCAAATACTCGATGTACTCGGTACTCAAATAGTAGTCAGGTATCGAAACGTCGGTGTATCTTCTATCTGTGGATGGCACAATTATAGTGCTGGGTGTTTACAACTTGTTGTTGTGTTAAATCAAATAGAAATCAATTTGAAATTATTGACAATTTCCACTTTGGCATTGGTTCAACGATTTGATTTTGATTTTGATTCTGATTTTGTCATACCCGATACCCCCCAACCGCTACCCGATGCGACTAAACGAACAGCAAACACACAGGGGAAACAAACAAACAAACTAAAGTCGAGGCAGAGGCAGACACATTGTGAAAGGCAAAGTAAATATCAGAAGAAAACTTACTTGCTTGGCCTGCCTGCCTGCCTGCCAGCCAAAGGGGGCGTGGTGGGTGGGCTGGATGCGTCTGTTGTTTTTTGTGTAACGCCCACAAAGTGAAAACTGCACTAAGCAAACAGCTGACTACAGAGCCGGGCCAAGACAGACAACGACAACGACGACGACGAGGACGACGACGACGACGAGACGAGCTGCCAATTGTGCCAAGTTCCAAGTTCCAAGTTTAAGCTGAAGTTGAAGTGCAACGGACAACGTGGCGCATACGTAACATTTAAACGCACGTCCACGTCCACGTCCACACTTGACCGGCTGAAAGTTGTAAGCACTGAGAAAATCGAAACGAATCGAATTCAAAAGGAATTGAATCCGACTTTCCTTTATGAAACTTTTCTTGCTCTTGCGTTGCGGCAAATTTGTTTTTAAATTTGCGATGCGACTCTCTTCTCGCTGTTCGCTGCTCGCCTCTCGCCCCTCGCCGCTCATCTCGCTCGTCGCCTGTCGAGTGTCTGCTAAAAATTTCAATTGAATTCGTTGTAAGATGCAGTAACAAATTGCCAAAAAGGGAGCACAGCAGTTGTCGTTCTGCGTGTCGTCCTGCCAAAAGCAAACAGACTCAGGCGCATTGCAGGCGACAACAGCAACAGCAACAGCAACAGCAACAGTAATAGTAAAAGTAACAGTAACAACGAGCGAATTTGGCTTATAAAGTGGACCGGTGTCTGCCACTCTTCCCCGCCCTGCTCCTTATATAAGTATAGCTATATATATATATATATATATATTCGTATGTGCATTCGTATTGTCCTTCTTTGTTAGACTCTAAGGACGTTGACTGATGCGTTTGCCAGGCGTTGGCTCAGCAGCTGCCAAGTAGCTGCCATTGTTGCTCCTCTTCCTGGCCGTCTCGTGGGTGTCTGAACTTTAAGCAGGTGATCGATTTTTCTCTTTGTCACTTTGGCTTTAAACTTTTTCGAATATTGAATACAATTTAATGCGCTTTGCGGGCTGCACTCGACACTTAAATAAATCCAATTAATTTTCTTTTTACCAGCTGAATTCAGCATTTAAAAACGAAACAGCAGACAGACAGATAGACAGACGGCCTTAAATAAACCAATTTTAGTATTTGTGCAGTAAATGAATAGTTTGAATTGCGTAACTTTTTTAAGTCGATTTTTCAACTGATATTTTTCGGCATTTTCAATAAAAAGTTGAAAAAAAATGGCTGTAAAAGTTTTAACTAAATAAAACAACCAATAAATATGAATGCACCAGCTGAATTTCGCGAATTTCCTTTATTCTGTGGAACAAATTATATAAACAAATACTCTTTCTCTCTCCTTCTCTATTCATGCAGTCAAATATAGAATTTTAAAACTTTATTATAACATTGGTAGCTACACAGTAAAAAGAAAGGAAGGATTGATCAATTTAAGTCTAACAATTCTTATTTTGAGTTTCTTAGAAATTTTAAGTGTAGTTCATCTTTTGAATCAGTTATCAGCAGGATTCAATAAATGATTCAATAGCCCTTCAAACAGGATTAAAGAAAGAAAAGAAAGTATGAAGCACTTAGTCTACTTAGGATTAAATAAAGTGAGAGAAATCTTAAAATAATCGCATTATATTTAATAAAATATATTATAGAATTGAATGAAATCATATTAGGGTATAATTCGGTTCTCTTTTTAATATAATAAAATTTCTGATACTAATTCAAAACATATCCTCTATGATTATTTGCAGCAAACAAAAGCCTTTGAAAGGCTTTGAATGAAAGTATGCGTTAAGGCCACATATAAAACTCTTAGTTTGTTTTAAAGCTATTCAAAATAATCAAAATAATTGATAATTTTTCCAACTGATAATTATTTATGAAACTTAATATAAGCCACAAGAATCAGCCAAAATTATCTATATAAATCAAGAGGATTCCCTGTTTAATGGCTGAGCGAGAGGACAGGAATTCGAAAT
This sequence comes from Drosophila repletoides, assembly GCA_018150835.1. Taxonomy (NCBI): domain Eukaryota; kingdom Metazoa; phylum Arthropoda; class Insecta; order Diptera; family Drosophilidae; genus Drosophila; species Drosophila repletoides. The sequence continues at coordinate 8,381,547 of JAECWQ010000100.1, forward strand.
ATAAAACCACCAAGAGAGGGTTACCAATATTGAATGTTTTATTTACTAATTGCGACTTCAGTTCCAATTAATTAAATGGAAGCCTTCTATTAAAATGAGTGCATTTCACGGGCCGTCATATCTGCTCGGCGCTATTCCCATAATGGGTCAACAATAGTTGCGTGGGTTGGCTATTCCCAGGAAACGCAGTTACACACACACACACAGACAGAGAGGGTACAATAATGATAATGATAATGCTGATGATGATGATGATGATGATGATGATGATGACTATTATTGGCAGGCAGCGCATTTGGCGTTGCATGCCGCATGCATTTTGTCAACCTGTTTGCAGATGAGCGCCCACCCGACCGCCCAACCGCCCGCCCGTCCACCAGATGCGGCTCTAGCGATGCGGCGGTGCTGCCAAGTCGTTGGCCATTATCGTCATTATTGAAACCGTTAAGTACGCTTGCCGTCATTATCTTGGCATACAGCAGCTACCCACGTTTGTTCTGGCCTCTCAAACGGCTGTAGTTATGCTTTAAATATGCCAGCATTGTGCTCGGCTCATGGCTATTTCCACAGCATTTTTCCTGCCATTTAGTTCACGTCTTCGCTGCCTGTGCTGCAAGTGGTCAATGGTTTTGAAAATTGAAAACCATATATCAATTGGCCCAGACTAAGAGCATAGTCTGCTCTGCTCTGCTCTGTTTTGGTCTGCTCTGGTCTGCTCTGGTCTGCTCCTGCAGTCTCTGGCTCCGCTTTCTTTCCTTCTGTGTTTGCCAGTGTGTCAGCCATTGTCGCTTTCAGTTTTTGTTGCTGTCTGGTTGTTCTTTGCATTTTTTTCCTTTTCCTTTTCCTCTTTTCCTCTTCTCCTCTTCTATTTTTCTTTCCTTTTGCTGTTGTTGCGCTTTTCTTATGGGCTTTCATTTATTTGCTATTAACCTGTCATTGTTCATTTTTATTATTGTGTGGTTTTTATGCTCGTCTGCCTCCCTGCCTCCCAGCTTCCGAGCAGCCCTGGCGGCCTCTTTGGCTGTTGTTGCACTTCTGTCTCGCGGCATTTTCCGGCACTTGGCAACTCTGCACATGTGTCTGTCTCTGTGTGTCTGTCCCTGTGTGTTTGGCCTGTTTGTGTGCGTGCAATAAATTGTTATTATCGCCACGATGCAGCATGTCTTCGTCGTCGTCCTCGTCGCCGCCGCCGCCCTTCCATATCCTCATCCACATCCACATCCACAGCCACATCCTCATCCGTTGAGTGTCGCCAATGCCAACGTCGACAGGCATTGCTAAGATTTATAACTTTTATTATTATTGAAGCTTACTCTCCGTTTAATATTTGCCGCATTTATCTGGGCACGTTCCAAGCAAGCAGCTGAACTGAACTGAACTCAACTCAACTCAACTCAACTGAACTGAACTGTTCTCCTCTTTTTTTTATGGCTTATGACTAGAAAATCAATCATACGCCATGTTGACGGGGCCAGCTAAAGCTTACTTTTCGCTCTCACCTGACACAATGCTATCATCGTCGCTGTCACCTTGTGTTAATTTTTTAATAACAGCCCCGTGACATTCATTGATATCGACTGTCGAGCTGTCGAGCTGTCGCGTTGTCGCGTTGCGGCGTTGTCTGTTTGCTGCCTCAACTTATACTCTTAGATAAGGCGTATTAGCTATATTATAAAGGAAAGCGGACTGGGAGAGAAGACCTATAAGCGACTGATTGCCAAACACAATGATCGGAGTTCTCTCACTTGGGCTCACTTCATGATGAGCTCGGAGACAGATTAGTATGCTCCTCATGGCCATGGGGACAACTGATGGCCGTTCATTTTCTGCAACGGACAGCCTGACATCAATACATATAAATACATATATACTGGTATATATGTATGTGTGTATGTGTATATATATCTGTGTCGTGCATACAACAACGGGTGACGCCTTGTTATTAAGTGGGGAACAGAGCCAGACAGAGGTAAAAGTTTTTACAGAGCTTCTCAATGCTTCGGCTTCAGCTTCAGCTCCTGTTCCTGTCCTATCCTGTACTGTCCTGTCCTGTCTTGCCTGCTGGACTCGTTTCTTTTTTGTTAGTGTCTATGTGTGTGTGTGTGTTTTTTTTTAATGCCTGCAAACAACAAAAGCAGCATAAGGCAGTTTGGACAGCCGGGATGAGCATACAACTACGTAGCTAATACTTTAGCAGCCGGATTAGGTTCAATTGGAGCGGGCAGTCGGGCAGTCAGGCAGCTAGGCTGCTGCCAGGCTGCCATGCTGCCAGGCAGGACAAAAAAGAAGCAGCAGGGACACAGAGTGAGATATGTAGTAGAGAAGAGAATGTAGGAGAGACTAAAGACAAAACAACAATAAAAAAGTACTCTTGTACACAGCATTAAAGTTTAAACGTTGGTAAATTCCAACAGCTTCCGCTTAGTTGCACTGCCTGCCAGGACATCATGGAGACAATGAAGCTCCACAGGACATTCCCCCTCTCTCTGTGTGTGTGTGTGCTTGTGTGTGTGACAGGTGCGTAGCTGGGTGTAAATGTAAAGCAAGATGACAAAAATCGATCAAGTTGAGAGGACTTTAAACTCTGAGTAAATAAAGAGGCCTGATCTGTATACAGCTGCTGTAGGCCAGGCTTAAAGGCAGAAATTGATGGAAAATAAAATCATAGCATACTTTTAAGCGTTGCGGTCAAAGATAAAAACCTTTGCATGGCGGCTGACAGACATCACAGATACACACACACACACAGCCAGCTGACACTGTCGTCCTGCGGGCAGTTGGCAATTGTCAATGCTGATCAATATTTTATATAAAAATATTAAATGTCAGCCAAGTGGAGAAAATACATGCAAATACAAGCAGAGCTGGGTTGAAGCACGACAAAAAAAATCGATGCTGGCCACAGTCTGGCGGCCGCTTTAAAGCCGCTGCGCTCGAGGTCAACTTGGGGTCATGCAGACCAGCATCAGCAGCAGCAGCAGCAGCAGCAGCAGCAGCAGCAGTTATCGCCGAGAGACGCCTTGCAACCATTTTGACATTTGGTCGCAGTGCGCCTTTGTCTTTGGCGTTGACATAGCAACAAACCAACCACCCACCTCGGCACCCACAGTGGTTACAGTCTCAGTTCTCTTGGCCACATTTTCACAATGCAGCGCATATGACAATGTCATTGCTGGCTGACGCTTGGTCATGCCCTGTCCCTGCCCCTGCCCCTGTCCCCGATCCCCGGTCTGTGCCTCAGCTCTCTGCCGCTCTTTTGTAGCACTTTTTAAAATGACTAACGGCGCAACTGCGGTAGCTGGCAGCGGTCGCACACAAAAACCCACAAAGCCACATCCGTCTCTGGTCCCAGCTTGAATCTGGGGCCTTTGTTTCGCAGCTGCCGTTCGTTTGTTTGCCGCGTGACCAGCCAAACAAGCAGCCTCCACAGAGCACAGATCCACCAACTCTCATCGACCCGCCGACCCACCGACCCACACAGACCACCATCAACCCGCCCGACCGCTCTCCTGACCTCTACCATTCTCATTCTGCCCGGTTTTCCTTCTTTTTTTGCCGTTTTCCCGTTCGCTGATTTGTATATTTCGTGGCAGCATAATTTATTGATTGAGTGTTTGGCCAGTGTCTACCAGACACCCTGTCCGCCTTCTCTCTCCGCTTTCTCCCGGCAATGGCAGCACAACCCCAATTCCCTGCTCCTTACCCCAGCCCCGAAAATCTATTGTCATTGCGAATATTTCTCAGCTTCTTTTTTTCAGCTCTGCATTTGGTTTGATTTTGTCAGCCACGCTTTGTTGCGCTTTTCGCCAGCTCTCTCTGCTGCTGTTAACTATGTTTTGCATCTTCCTGCACTGAGAGAAAAATATTATACTAATAAAATATTCAAATATATTAAAATATTAAGAAATATTAATAGAAAAGTATCTCAAAGTCTTAGAAATTTACTGCCGCAAAACTGTTCCCATGTATCCCAATCGAAAGCGGCTCTTTTCTATACCTTTTGTAAGTAGATAAAGGCAAGTTCTTAAGCTAAAAATTAAAACATTTTTCCATAGCAACTCGAGTTTTAACTGTCAAAAAATTATTTAATTTTGGCATTATTTAATTTATCAATTCTTTGCGTTTTTCTTAGTGTATTCAGCTCTCGGTTGGCAGCTCCCAGTTGGCAGCTTTCAGCTCCCTGTTCTGTGTTCTCGCCTGTCCCTAGAAGCGCTAAAAATTTAAATTGGTTTGTTTTGTATTGCGGCTGCTTCTGTGGCTGCCTCTGCTGCTGCTGCTGCTGCTGGCTGGTGGCTGGTGGCTGGTTGCTGGTGGTCCTGCTGTTCGTTAAGTTCCTTGCTCCTGTGATCCTTCTGGTTGCTCCTTCTGTTTCTAGCTGCGCTGCCATAAAATTGCAAATTGCAATTCGTCGCCATGACTCGTTGGCTGACATTGCCATTGCCTCCTCCTCAGCTCTGCGCTGCGCTGCTCTACTCTTGCCCCTTCCTTGTGGCAAGACGCCGCTCCGCTGCCGCTGCCGTCGCCTGCTTGTCGCACGTTGCGCATCGTTGACAAAGTTACGAAACTGTGGTAAATTTTATTTGAATTTCCAATGCAACTGCCCCTGCCTCCTCTGGCCAAACACTAAATAAACCCCTTGATGTTGCTTCCTTTTTTTTTTTATTGTTGTTGCGTGTAGACCAGCATTTCGTTGCGTTGCGGTTGGAAAGCGTTGATGAATGAAGTGCAGTTAACACCCCAAAAAGAGCTGCTTTTGATTTGTCGCCCTCTGCAGCAGCAGCAGCAGCAGCAGCAGCTTGCGAGTTCCAATTAATCATAGCCAGCAGCGGAATTTGGGCCCTTCCTTCGACGAGCTGCTCAAGTCATATTGAACAAGAGCCGACCCGACCAAGACACCAATGGAAGAGGCCATTATGTTGTCGGCCACAAAGATAAGCCAAGCGAACAATTTTTTAATCATATTGGGATCAGTCCAACCCAACTGCCATGTCAAACTTGTTGAGGCCGCCTCAAGAACCCGCATCAAAGCAAACAGGCTCAGGCCCAGGCTCAGGCACAGGAACAGGAACAAGACAAGCAAACAACAAGACAACATGTCGAGCAGGCGACGTGGGAGGTGTTACAGTTTAATGATAACAATAAAACAGAGCCACACACAGCGTAGGGCATCAATGTCACGAGTGCCTCCCTTTTCTCTCAGTGTGTGTGTGAGTGTGAGTGCTGTTGGCAACCAGCAACTTTTTGCCTGTGGCAACCTGCAAAATATGAGGGGCATGTGTGTTGCTGCTGCTGCTGCTGCTGCTGTTGTTGCTTTGAAAAATTGCGACAGCAGCAGCAGCCTTAAATCAAAAAATTATATTGTCATATAGGCAGTCAAACACAAGCCCTCATATACCCTGAAAAAAGAGAGGCATAACAGGAGCAACATGTTTGCTATTGGAGGGCTTCAAGTGATAAAAGTGATAGCAAAGAAGGAGAGATGGGAGAGGGGAGCGGCTCAAAAGCGGAGACTGGCGGCAACCAGCAGCCGTGGATGGTAAAAATTAATTTATAATAGGCATCCTTTATGAGATGACAAGGATGCTGAATAAGATAATGGCATCAACAAGCAGGCAGCTGGCTGGCTGGCTGGCTGGCTGGGAGGATGAGCAGACAAATGGCGCGAGCACCAAAAAGGCGTAGAATTTACGCCTCTTTTGGGGGCGTTGGTCGCATGTTTTGGCAAATAACGAAATTACTTATCGCACAAGGCGAGACCAAAAGGCAGAGAAGCAACAATGGAAACAAGGGAAACACCAACAACAACAGATAAAGGCAGCCAAAGGAGAAAATAAGATGATGCTTGTAAGCTGTTGCTAATAAATATTTAAAAATGTTTTCCCGCTGCTCCTCATGCCACTCCCCTATATACACATGTGTGTGTGTGGGTGAGAGGAAAATGGGAAAATGTGATTTGTTGCCAGCTCGTTGATTATATGGCCAGCAGCAGAGCAGCCGAGCAGCGGAGCAGCAGAGTGTGTGGCGGAAATCAGAGAGCTGGGCAAACTTTTTGGCAATATGACTGCGTCTGAACGTAGTGCGAACAAGCCAATTAATTATGTAATAGAAGCTGGGACAGTTTAACAAATTACACTGCCTAACACCTTTCAGGTGCTTTATCCGGGCTCAAAATCAACAGAACAGTTCAACGAACTTCGCTCTGAAATTGTAGCTAATTGCCAGCCACAAATTTCAGCTGAAATAATTAGCCAAATGAAATGTGATATAACAATAAATGATATGAAATAATATGTAAAATATGTAATCTATATAATAAATATTCAAATTATGCTCTTTATAAAGTAATTAACGGCAAGTTTCGGTTTGTTTCTAGCTGGGAAGATTTTAAATACATTTTTCACAGTTTTATTTTATTCTTAAAGAGCCTAAAGACTTTATTTGCCTTAATAATACCCTTGGAGGGGGTAGAGTCGACTCTATGAAGTAAGTCTGTCTCTCTGTCCGGTGGTATAAAAAGGTAGAATACCTCGTAGTTTATACATCAGTTTAAAGCCTCAAGAAATTGAGAAAAAGTAGGTAAAGTTGGATGTAATATCAAAAACTTTAGTCCGTGCTCACTTTTAAATTACTTTTTTAATCAAATCCAAAAGAATTGCTTTGAGTTTTAATGAATTATTTCATTTCTTCGAGGTTTATCTGATAATTAAAAATTATCTGTTTAATTTTGAAGTTTATGTTTCACTTGCCTATCTGCAAATTAACTTTGCTCATCTCTCAGCTTTCGAGACATTAAGCTCAAACAAAAATACTCGTATCTATAGACACATATACATGTATTTCTATATGTATATGTGAAAGTGCACACACACACACACACATTTATGTACACATATACATGCTTAAGTATACCTGCCATAAATGAAGAAGATACGAGCCTGATAAAGGCAATGGCAATGGCAGAGGCAGAGGCAATAAAAATATTTTATGAGCAAATTATGTTTATTAGCGCGTCAAAATGTCAACATTATGCATGACAAAATACATATTAAAGAAAATATGAGAAAAAAGGAGGAGAAAGATGTGAAATATGAAGTGAAGTTTGGCTACACAGACAGATTTATATAAGAATGGCAATAAAAACCGGCTGAAAACACTTTTTGGCAGTCAATTTTGAGAGGGAATGCCACTAAAACATCAACTCAAACAGTTGAAATTTTATGTCTTCTGCTGGTCAAAGTGCAAAAAGCCAAAGGCCACTCGGTTGCAGCAGCAGCAGCTGCCATTGTTATGCGGCCTTGTCTGTTGTCTACTTTGTGGCAGGCAGCAAATATAATTCGATTTGTAAGCACAAGCCACATGCACACGATTCGAATATGAAAATGATTGTTGTTGTTGTTGTTGTTGTTCGGGGAAAATGCTGGGGAAAATGCAAGCAACCTTCCGCCTGCAGACCGGCAAAAGCCAACGAACCAGGCAAACAAACAAATTACAACAAAAAATATATATTGCAGTGCAACATTGTTGCAACACACTGAAAGCGCCACGCTGCATGCTAAACGTAATACACAATGACAAACGCTACCCCCAACCCCCAAAAATGCACTCAACACACACACACACACACACACAGTCGCACACCCGCACACACACACACACACACAGAGACTGGCATACAGATATAGATAGGAACTGAGCAGCGTATAAAAATAGTTGCCGACGACGCCGACGAAGAGCCGCGACTAAAGACGAGCACTGTGCCGCCCCCAGAAATACACTTGGAGAAAAGAACAGCAGCAACTGGAATATTCAAAATATGCTCAAAATTCATTAGAAATTCTACTCAAAACTTTTGAGACTTTTATTGAAATTTTAGCTGGAATATTCTAAAAACTAAGCACTCCATTTTCACTTTTTATTCAACTCAAATATTGAAAAGAAAAAAGATTTCCAATCAAGAAACTTTTGTGAAAATTGTCAGCATTTTCCGGAGAGCAGGGCAGCACGGAATTCTCATTTGTTCATTCAACTCTAAGTTTTGATTTGGTGAAGACAGGGAATTTTTTTAAAATTTTTAATTCAGCCGAAAAAGAAAGCATTTATTTTCGAATATTGTAAGGACTTTAGAGAAATCAAAGCGCTCAGTTTTAAAATTTTTACAAAACGCGAATATTCAAAGGAAAAAGGATTTCGAATCGAGAAACTTTTGTGAAAATTGTCGAAAATATTTCAAGCAGCAAAGGAACTCTAAATCCTCTTTCAATCATTTTACGTAAAGCAACCGTTCGGTGTACCGTGAATCTTTTTAAAATTTTTTAATTTTTGCTAGAAAAAAGTTTTTAATTTTCGAAGTTTTGATACAACCATAAAAATGGCGTCCGTTCTGAGTCGGAATGAAAAACTGGAACTATCCTGTACGGCTCTCCTCGGGACCGCTATGCTTATATGGGAATGGAATATCTTCGGGCGGGAGGAATCACCCAATTTGGCCACCAATCTATTCTTGGTATTTGTGATTATTCGAATTTATCACTGGTCCTTGAATGATCCTATGCGTCAACATACTTATATGATTCCGCTTAATATGGTTTTCATCGTATTCCTTGGACAATTCGCCGCACATCTTATATGGCTCCCTTTCTGGAATAAAATCAACTGGCTGGTACAGTTGCTTTTTTTTGGGTAAGATTGCCAAAGATTGCTTTTGAGGAGAGCCTGAGCAAGGGTATCTATTCTTCGGTGATTCTGATTCAGCAACAAATCTGAATTGTTCGATTGAAGTTAAGTTTAGTTCGGCTTTCTTTGTCGCAGTGTAGCTTATAGCTGTTACAAGGGGGGCAAGGACGTGGGCGACTTGCGCCTGCAATTGGAATCCAAGCCAAGCAGCAGCAGCAACGCGCATGACGCGGCTGCTCCAACCGACGGCCGGTTGGACTGGCTGCCTCACTGGTTGCCCCACCGAAAGGCGGAAGACTGGGAGGCAGGTCAGGGAGGCGGAAGCTGACGAAATGTTGCCGATGCGCTTTGCTAACGATGTGGGCAAAAACAACGCAACGCAACGCCTACGATGGCCAACAACAAACTTGCAGCTGCAGTTGTCCAAAGTTTCTCTACCTTCAGTCGGGTTTTTCTTTTTTGCCACAAGTGGGTGGGGGTTGCATTATCTGCGTGTGTGTGTGTGTGTGTGTGGGTGTGTGTGTGTGCCGTTGTTGCGTTTTTATTTGCCGCTTGTTTTTGTTGGTCTCCTTGCTGCTGCTGCTGCTGTTGTTGTTTTCTATTTGCTGTTTCGGCTGCCCCACTCGTTGTCGGTTGGGCGCAAAACTTTTAAATTAGAAATTTTTGTTAGTGGCGCCTGTGGAGCATTGGTGTGGTGCTGCTGCTGCTGGTGGTGCGGGCAATGAGCAGAGCTCCGCTGCCTGGCACTCAATAGTTTTTTTATTTTGTTCTTGTTGTATACTTTGTTAGTTGGTTAGTTTTTGTTTCCTGCAGCGGCAGCGGCAGCAGCAGCAGTTGTTGTTGTGGCTTCCATTGACACTCGCTAGTTGCTACTATTAATTTTTAATTTTTTTCTATTTTCCCCTTTTTTCCCTTCCGTATTTGCTGCTGTCGTGTGAAGCATTCTGCGGCTGCTGTTCAATGTTTGAGAATTTAAAGTTTCTAATGTGATTTGACAGGTCGTTAAAGGGTTGCCCCTTGATGTGGTTAAGGCGTGAAATGTTTCCATTTATGCACAGCAAAGTTAGCACTAATTTCGAATAGTTTGCCAAAGAGACAAAAGTTCTTCTTGGCTCAGAAATACCTTCAACTGCCGTATTAAATTGCATAAATTTAAGCTCGACAGCATCACAATTCGATTAGAAGCCAGACATTTTGCTGGAGAGGCAACTGAAATCAGTTGATTGTTGAGTAAATGCAGGGTATTTGGGTATAGGGTATATGAAGGGGAAGTAAGTAAATTATACTCTTTATTTGATCGCCTACTATAAATGCCAATCATATTTTTTTTTGGATCAATTTAAAGAAGAAATACATTTCCCATTCTCAGATTCCCATTTGACGATTTCTGGCACCCCGCACAGCTGTCAACAGTAACAGTAACAGTTTTTCTTCAATGGAAGCCCTAACAGTCCAATTCCAAACTTGATTCGATAGAATTTTCAAGGTTTTTATTTAGCAATTTCCACGTTTTGTGCGCTGCCTGCCTTCAACTTGTTATTATCCTTTATTCCTTGTGGTGGCTGTTGTTAAAAACGACGGCGATGGCGATGGCGACGGCGACGTCGTCGACGAGTTCAACAAAAGATGATGTGATTGAATTTACTTGCCCCACTGCTTCCCTTTTCTCTCCTTCTCCTTGCAACAAAAAAAAAAAGGTGGTGGCATAGATAATTTTAGCAGTAGGCGTCACTTAATGGCATTCCGCAAATTGTTTGTTGAATAAAAGTGAGGCAAGAAAGCCAAGTAAAAGTCGCCCAAGAGTTCTTTGGCTCTTTGCTTGTTAAAATGCCCACATTCTAGCCGGGTCTGGGTCTGGGTCTAGGTCCGGGATCCGGCTGCGACTTGAGGCTGTATTTTGGTCTATTTCTAGCTGGAGTACAACAAAAAGAATAAGAGACGAAAGAAAAAAAGGTTGTCATGCTGCCAAGACGATGGCAAAAAACAACAACTTAATACCCAGCTGATGCCTATTAAGCACAGCATTTGTGGCACCCGCCGCCCCCAAACTCCGCTCTAGCCAGTCTACGCCTCCTTTTTTGGTGCAGGGCTGCGTGTGTTTTGCCTTGATTTTGAGGCTGTGATATTTTCATTTGCTTGATTTGTTTTGGCATAATTTCGCTTCGACTGTGCTTGGGGGATGCTTCGCTAAATTATTGTGAATTCTGTCTGTGTGTGTGGTTGGCATTGGCAAACCGCAAATCAGCATTTTTTTTCTTCTTCCTTCTTTACTTAGTTAGGAACGGGCCTTGAATAATGACCGCACTCGCACGCATTAAGCATACGCCCCGTTTGACCTCCTTCTACTTTGCTGAACGCCCTCGCTTCTCGTCAAGTGACGACGCACACGTAGCAACAATAATTTCAGCTAATTGCTCTCTGAACAGCCATTTCAATGCGAAATGAATTCTGTGCATCGCCTCTGATGCCCCAAACTGGGGCATGCCCCCAAAAATTGAGCTCCCTCAAATATTTGCGGCCCATTCATTTTGGCCCGCTGCGACTGCCGCTGCTGCTGCTGCTGCTGCTGCTGCAACGGACTATGGAAGGGCCATTGAGCGTTGGGGCAGTTGTAATAAAATTACGTGTGTGCACCGAATGCTGGGTGCATATGAAAAACGAGTTTGCGAGCGAGTCCTGGCGTGTGTGGCCCAAACAGAAGAGAGGGGTAAACGGGGTCAACACTAACGAGTGGTTCGTAACACAATAAAAGACAGTACAGAATATAGTTGGCCCGGCTCTGGCTCTGACTGTGGGGCTCTATATATGCTATATATATGCCTGCTATGACGATGACTTTCATTGCCATTCATATCTAATCGCAGTCCATTTCCAGCCCCCGCTTCGCACCGCTCGTTCTCAGAGTCTGCCGGAAAAAAATTAAATTTGTCTCTTGACTGACAAATGTCCCCCGAGTGGACAAAACCAGAAAAGTACTTGACGATACGTAAAAGTCAAGTCAAATTGCAGACAGGACGACGACGGTGAGAGGAACGGGAGGACGAAGGAAGAAGGACCCAATCCTAGCTTGGCTCTTTCATAAGTCTGCTTGTAATGCTGTTAAGCGGGCAAAGATACTGTCACTGTAGTGGGCGCACACTCACAGCTCGGCTCCACTACTGCTTACTTATATATGTATCTGTAGCTTTGTATCTTTGCCCAGGGAGAGAGCGAGGGCAACGGATAAGAGCCAAGTTGGCGGGGCAAAGGGGCAAATGGGGTAAATGGGCAACGGTAGCCTGGAACCGAGACTGACTCAGGGACTGGGACTGAGACTACGACTCTGACTTGTTCTGGCTGAAGAGCAGCTGATGTTGATGATGATACACACTCAAGTGCGCTTTGGGTATAGCAAGCAGTTGAGTAAATATACACACACACACACACACACACACACACGCACAGTCGCACACGCACATAAAGCCATACTGACAATATGGTGAACACTAAGGATACTGCTGCTGCTGCTGCTGCTCCTCTCACTTATTTATGCCAGTTTTGTGTGCGTGTATACGAGAATATATGCTGTCCTTTATCCTGTCCGTTGTTCCTGCTCTTCTTCTTATTATTCTTGCTGCTGTTGTTGTTGATTTTTGGCGTATTCGCTTCTATTTAAACATTTAAAGCAAACTGCTACGTGTGCCGCATGTCAAGACAAGCATGCAATGCGCACAGTGGGCCCAAATTGCTTGAGTTACAGCAAAAATTAAATACAGAAATTAACTGATGATACGGAAACGTATACTTAATATATAATTTTTTGAAATGCTTCTGCCAAATTGCTTTAAAAGTAAAGAGAAGACCCTGGTAGTCTGTCAGTCTATTAGTCTGTAGTCTCCAGGCCAACGAACCAACCAAACGTGAATCAAATCTCTGGAGGATTGCGCCTTGTGCTTGCCACTCGCATTGGTTTTATTTCATTAGCCCTGCGTAAATTTAAATATTTAACGAGTATTTTTTGGAGTTGATAACATTTGCACAGTTGCCATCAGCTTTAAATTGGCTAAAAAGAAGCAAAAAAAAAAAGTGGGCGTTTGTCTGTGTAGCACAGATTAAATTTCCGCTCTTATGAATGCGCGTATCTATTAGAAACGCCAATTGTACGTGGCTCCTCCTATGGCTGCGTCTCCATATATTCATGCCGGGTTTGGGTATGGATTTGGATTTGGATTTGGGGTGTCAGCTTGCCAGGATGCCAGACTGGCACTGCGTTCGTCAGCTTCAAATGTCCGAGGGAAAAAAAAAGAAATCTAATTTGACAGGCGCGCGCGTTGGCAATGCCCCGAGGACATGCGTTAATAAAAAAAAAGAAGTAGAAACAGGCGAAAAAGTGGCGAAAAAGAGAGAGCAAAAGGCAGGACTGCATACAAAAAACTGGCGACGGCTGCTCCACAACAAAACCAGCACCAGAACCAGAACCAAAACGAAAACGAAAATGAAAAGCAAATCCAAATCCAAATCCGAATCCAAAGCAAACCATGAACCGTGCCGGCCTGACCGTGTCCAGAAACGTGTAGAAAATAAAAATTTCTATTTAAATGGCAAAAATCAACAAATGCAACACAAAACAATCTAAAACACAAATCGAAATTAAATGACCGCACTTGCACACAAAAGCGCGATTCACACACACACACACACACACACACAGGCACACTGGTTCGGAACATGGCTAAAAACAAGCCACTCACAGAGAGAAAAAAAGCAGAGAAAAAACTGGAAAAAAACGAAGCGACTGACTGAAATAAAGTGCAGCAGCTGCACAGCTCCCAAAGGGAGCAACGGACAACGGGGTGGATAAAGGGCAGTCGTTGGTCCTGGCAGCCGGGCAGCACAGGAAGGGCAGGGGGACTGGCAGTGGGAGGGGCACAGAGTCTGACAAATGCGGCTGGTGTCGCGTCGCTTTGCGTTGCGTTGCGTAGCGTTGGTTGTGCCGCAATTTCAACATTTCATTCAGCGGCTGCGAACCGAGTTTTGAATTTGATATTCGTCCATTTATTTTTTTAGTTCTTTTTCCTATTGCCTGCCCGCCTTCTCTTTAGGTTATTGTTGGCATTTGTTTCCCGTATTGTGCACAAATACTAACACACCACCGCACACACACACCCCCACACTCATCGAGTGGCCATTTAGTCATGTGCAAAACGAGTGGCCCGTTGGGTGTGCTACACATTTTGGCTTAAATAAAAGCTCAAAACCAAAATGTTTTCGACTTTAACCCCCTCCACCCGCTGGCAGCTGGCTTTGAATTGTGTTGAATTAAAACTATTGTCAAATATTGTAAATTGGTTTAAAATTAAGAGGAAATCGTTGATAGATGATAGGGCCAACTCAATAGCTAAAGCGCTTTTAGCCTGGCTCTAACAAGCAGTTAGAGCTGCAAAATTGCAGCCAGTATCCTTTGATGGTATTAACGAAAAGTGAGCAAAATTGGTAAAAAACTTTTGTTTAGAGTTTGCTCTTTCTATAGGCTTAAAAACAAGGTTTTAAATGGGTATAAAATATTTAAAATTTATTTAATATTTTTAGTAAAAAATAGAAAATATTTACTTCAATTTTGCTTAAAAAAAAATGAAGGTTTAAGTTGGAAAAAAAGAAGGCTTAGCCCAATAATTATACAAGCTGTTAAGGCTTAAATAGTGCCGCATGAATTGGCAAAAAAAGTCAGAGCCAAAGCGCTTTTTGGCTTTGTTTTAATTTCTTGAACTATTTTCATTAGATTCAGTGAAAATTACCTCACTTAATTCAACGCCTTTTTCTGGGTAGTTTTTTTTTCTTTTTTCTTCTGTTGCCAACAAAATTAATTAACTGTGAATGTGCGAAACTAAATAAGGCCACTTTCTGTGTAGAGTTTTTTAGGGTAAAGGAAAACCGCACCCACCCACACATGGCCGACTCCAAAGTCTTTACAATTAACAATCCAACGCGAGGCGATCCAATTTGTTGTTGGCCCCAAAAAACTCATTCCCTTTCCCATTGCCAAACCCAATTCTCAGTCCAAAGTTCCGCAAAGGATAACGCATATTTGGGTGCCAGTCATGTCACGACCCCGACAAACCGTCAGACAGTTGGGACAGCTGGACAGCCGGCATAGAAAAAGATCGCAGACGCCTTTTAGGCCAACATCTAACGTGTGACTGAGCCAGAAATGGCACTGAAACTAGTTATGTGTCCAGGCCAATGTGTGTGTGTGAGTGTGGTTACATCAACACCTACGCTTACACACACTAAAAGCTAGTGAAACGACAGGAAATGGGTAAAGGGAAACGGGAAAGGGAAACTAAATGAAAAGGAAAAAAAATTAAAAAAAAAAATGGACTGGGAAAGGGAAAGGGAAGGGGAAGGGGAAGGAGCAGAAGTGAAGCGGTAACCGCAATTTGACCCAGGTTTTTACTTGCTTTTACCTTTTCGTGGCGCCCGACAAATATGCAGATTGCATGAATCCGAGGCGCTGGGAGTTGGCTCACCTGCGTCGCGTTTACTTTTAACATGTGCTACGAACAACAACAACAACAACAACAACAACAACGAAAACAGGGTGCTTCACAGGGGTGTGTGTCTGTTACCCCCCGTTTCCGCCCACCCCACCAAAACAAACGCCGCTTAATGGCAGGGGGCAGAATTGTCTGTCCTGTGTGTACGTTTGGGTATAACTACGCAAAATCCCATGCAGGCACATGAGGACTTAGCCCCGACCCTGCCCCCCAAACCATATATAGAATCTTTGTTTTCTTTTTTCGCTTGTTGTTTTGTCAGGCGCTTTCGCTTGTTCATCCCAGAGTTGTTGCTGTTGCTGTTGCTGTTGTTGTTGGTGTTAGGTGTTGCCCTTAAAAAGCAAACATACGCAATTTCTATTTCGTTTTCTATGTACTCCACACACACACACGCAGAGTTAAGTGTGTGTGCGAGTGTACTTTCTAATTTATAAGGCAACATGTTCGTTTACTCGCCTTGGGAGCACTTTAATGCATTCGTTGAGCCTCGCTTCTGGCCTAGCCTGGCTTCGCCTGGCCTGGCCTTCCTTTTCTCTGTTACTCTGCCTCTTTTCGATTTCTGATACGCAAATTTGCTGTTTCTCTATTTCCCTTTGTCTCCGCTGAATGTCTATCGCTCTCTCTCTCTCTGTTTCTCTGTTGCTTTCTCTGTTGCTCTGTTGTTATTGTCATTGGCTGCATTGTCTTGTCCTGCGACGCTTTTTACACAATTGTCAACACACACAGCAAATGCAAATGACTGTACACAGTCCCCCTCTTCCCCCTGAAAGTAGTCCACTCCCCTCTCAATAGACAAACAAACGCCTATGACTAGCATTTAAATGCGAAATTTGCACGCGAGCAGCAAACCAGAATAGAATAAGTCTAAAACCTGCCTCTCTTTCTTGTAGTTTCTGGCCTGATTGCTTTATAAGCAGGGCCAACAACAAAGCAACACCGCATTTTTACCATTTCCCCTCCTCTTTGGCCCTCTCTCCGTTTCTCTCCGTTTCTCTATATCTTTCCTTCTTTCCTTTCTGTGCCAAATTTAAATCAAATTATTGACATTTGTTTAAAGGCAACGCAGGCGACTCGCATACAAATTACTTAAATTTTTTGGGGCCAGAATCGACTTAAAGTCAGCTGCAAAATCAGCACAAAATGGACACAAGCCGTGAGCTCTGAGCCAAAAGGGCGCACCGATAAGAGACTTGAGGGTTGGGAGGGGGAGAGACGAGACGTTGCCTCAGGGGCAGCAACCCTTTGCCACAGTTGTTGCCGTTGTTGTTGCCACTGCTTTTGCCTCTGCCTCTGCCTTTGCCTGTGCCTGTGCCATGTTTTGTTTTTAATAGTTACTGAATCTCATTAGAATTTAGATGAGTCTTAATGAGTCATTGTTTTACACGTTAGACGGTCGCGACGAGGACGAAGACGACGCAGGCGACGACGCCGGTGGCAGCAACAACAACAACAGCAACAACAACAATAATAATAATAACGACTCCGAAGACGAGGCTAAGAATAGTGCAACGTAGACACACAATAACCCAAAAAGTTTCTGCGGCAACGGCACGAAAAGGTAGCAGCAACCTCGATGTCAGCAACCCCCAGCAACAGCAGCAACAACAGCAGCAACACACTTCCTCCCCCGCACACACACACACACACACACTCTGCAGTACAGTTAGAGATACACAAAGCTTTTGTATATGTGTATCTGTGTGTGTGTGTGTGTATAAAAAGCATTCAAAGCGTAGCGAAGCGACGCACAACACAATGAAAATTTCATTTGATCTGCGAAACGCGACAACTTGATGAGGTTGCTCTTCGAGTTTTTGCCATTGCCTCCCCTGTGTCTCATTCCCCCCCAACTTCCCTCTACGAAAACTGTTGTTAAATATAAATTTCCACACAAAATGTGCAAAAGAAATGAAAACTCCTCAGCTGACTGCCAAGTTTAACTGAAAGATTGTTGTCATATTTTAAAAATAATTTAATAGAAATAATATTTATATTTTGTTGGGTTTTTGTACGAGTTAGACTATGTTTAATTAACTATTTATATAAAATAAATGTATACAAATTATCTACTTTAAACATGGCCAAGATAAGCTATACTATCAGCATTAAATAACATAAGATATTAGCCAGAAGGCAGCGATAAGTGCTGATAAGGCTGACATATGACTTCAGGAAGAGATAGAGAGACACTTGAAAGTCCTTGAAGTGACTGCAGTTTCATTAAACAAACAGGAGCAGACAGGCGACGATGCTGCAGAATAAGTTGATTGGGTTTCAGTTTAAAAGGACACGAAAAACAAGGAAGTTGCAACACTCGTAAAGGCAGCTGCAGATGCATTTGCAGCGAGTGGAATTCAGTTAGAGTGTTGGAGTGTGCATAATTAAGTTGAAATTAAAGTGGAAAGTTTGCTTTAAGTTGACGCCGTTCTGCTACTCGTTCGCTAAACGCTAATTAGATCTTTTAGTTTCATTTAGTATTCCCCTCCAGCGGCTGCCTCTGCCATACTGCTGCTACTGCTCCACTGTCCATGCTGCATGCAAATGAATGAAATTAAAAGCACATTATACTTTATAATGCGCGCTGATTTGAGCCGGGCAAATTTAATTTAAGGATTTTGCTGAGCCAAGTCGCTTATCAGTGGCCCCAAACAGCCCCAAATGAAGTCAAATTGTGTGTCATATATCAAAGCGGAGCAAAAGGGAGGGCGAGAGGAGAGGAAGAGAGAGAAGAGACAGATGGCTAGGCATGTCCTTGCTCGTATCCTATTTCCAAAGATAACCGCAGTGCCAAATTGTGGGCATAAGTGACTCTCAAAGGCACATAAATGCGGCAACTGAGGAATGGACCAAATTGATTGGGAGCCCTGGCATTGATCAAAGTCATAAGTCAGCGGCAGCGGCATACAAATCTCTATCAAAATATATCCTTTGCAGTTGAGTTGTCCTTTTTTTGCCTGTGTTCTGTGTGTGTGTGTGCCCCAGCCCCAGCCAACTGCCCAGCACGTCTAAGCAACTGGATTATTAACATTTCAATATAATTTGTGGCTCTGCTCTGCTCGTCTCTGCTTCATTCATATTTTGTTAGGGCACAGACCCAACTGGGCCTCGATTTTCTTTTCTGCTGACGTTTGGTAAAATTAACGCTCCTCAGGACTTTGATCCTTTTTTATGTATGTACAATACACGCATACACATGTATTAATATGTATGGCACCCCACTGGGTGTTAGTCCTATGTATTTGCTTACATATTCATCAATTTTTTGGGTTAAACTGTGGGCGGTTTGGGGCTCAGGGCTCTGGGCTTTTTGCCGCTCCTGGACCCTCCCGATTTGCCTGTCCCCCCCCCCCCCCTCGCTTATAGCCCGCACGTTCTGCGGTTGTTGGCGTCAAATTGTTTGCTTATTTTAGGCTTTTATATGACAGCAGGCAGTCCCAGCAGTCGGTCAGCTGGTGGTTTTTCGACTAGCCACTAAACGCTTTTAGCTTTAATGCAGTGCCATTTAGCCGGAGAGTACATAATTGCCATTACGATTACGCATACGTCTGGTGTGGTCAATGGCCGGATGGAATTTCTAAAATGTTTTTCATATCCCCCAAATATGCGATAACAAATATGTGGGTTACTCTTGTGAACTATTTAAAATTATAAATCGATGCGCGTGTATTTAATAGAGAATTGCAATCGATAAAAGTTGGATTAAAATAAAAGTTAATTAATAAATATAGCGATAATAATTAAGGGAACTGAAAATATTGAAATGTTTGATGTTCTCTCTATCAACTCTTCAAAAGTCTTTAGCGAATTCCACTGAAGAAAGTAAGGCCTAAAAGAGAAGCCTACAGCCAGGATTGCTTTTGCCTTAAGTATGCGCAAAAGTATGCTTTAAATTTAGTATTCAATCTCATCATGAGGATCAGCTGTAGTTCTTACAGAAGTCATAATATTATATATTAAAATAAATGCATTATTTGTTCTCAACTGAAGTAAATAAGTCCACTATTCGACCCATTTAAATTGAGCAAAAGATCGGTTAATTTTATCGATAGTCTGCTCGATACTTGCCTCGTTATTGTAAGGACTACGGCTGACCCCAAACTTTATGCAATTGCGTGTAATTAAGCGTTGCAGCTTATGTAAGACAAACAGGAAATAAGGCTTAGCACAAATGCATAAATAACAATAACAATAACAGCACACACACACACACTCAGACACACACACACACAATGAACACATAAATAAAGGCAAGCAAACAATGAAAGCGGATAACATAAAATTTACAACAATTCTAGTAACGCCAACTAAAAGCCGTAAGACACACTTATATATATATATGTATATGTATTTATATATATGTAAATGTATGTGTATAATGCCTGCGCCCCTTAATCAAAAGGTACAAGTAGGCGTGGCCGTTGGCGCACTACTGACACAGTTAGTCCTGAGCCCTGAGTCCTGAGCCGAGGTTGTTAGCTCTTTCAAGACGGGGCAGACGCGTCCTCTGCAAATATACAAAACACTTGTTACAGCCGTTGCGCCTGGCAAGGATTTATGATTAATTTATGTGCACGTGTGCTGGTCTACAGGAGCTTAAGGATAGAGCGAGAGACAGTGCCAGAGGCAGTGGGAAAGAGTGGGAAAAGGACTACAGGCTGCCGTTGCCGAAAAACTTAATTAACTCATTACATACGCACAGTTTTAATCAGGTAACGAGTTGACGAGGCAAATGGAAAGAAATGCTGGCAGCGCAGCCCCTTGACACGCTGACACCCAACCAACCGGGGCAAACTGCCTGCAAAAAGGATGCGGAACCAATACAGGACTCTTCGCAACTAGGGCGTAAATTTAAAGCTACCTTTGACTGCAATTAGCGTACACACACATTTATCTGTCTCCCTGCCAGCCGCTCTCTCTCTCTCTCTCTCTGTCTCTCGCTCCTTGGCTCTCTTTTCCTGCACGAACTCTGCATTTCGTTCCGGTTCATGAATATTTCATTCGTTGGCTCCAATAAGCCAGTTCTGTCTGTCTGTCTGGCAACCAGTCAACCAAATGAGGCAACAGCAACAGCGACGGCAACGGCAGCCATTCAATGTGAAGTCATTCGCAAGTTGCGTGAATGCTTCAATTGCCATTTTGCCTTTGAGTTGTCGTTGAACTACAATAAATATAAATACAATTGACTCACAATAATGTCAACTACTTCTCGACTTCTCCGACTCCGACTCCGGCTCCGACTCAGCTGAGAGTCTCAGTCTCAGTCTGGCCGGGTTAAACCGCAATCTCAGGCCAGGCGAAATGGCAGCAAGCAGCTAAAACCCAGCCACAGGATGCCTTTACAATGGGCTCATTAATGGTGGCGTATACGCAATTTCCAATTAAATAAAAAGTGTGTGTGCACACACTGACTCTGACTCTGACTCTGTCGCTGACTGGCAGCAGCGATTTACTCGTTTTGGTTTGTTTTTAAAAGCCAACAACGCAGCCTTAACAACTCACTCACTCAATTTCTCTCTCTCTCTCTCTGTCTCTGTCGCTGTCTCTGTCTATCGCTCTTTATTTATCTCTATCCCTATCTTTAGCCATCTCTTTCCATTCATGTGGCTGCCTGACTCGGCCTGGCGAATTGCTTTTAATATTTATTTAACACAAAAGCTTTCCGCATTACGTTTCTGCTGCCTGCCTGCCTGCCTGCCGTTAATTTTTCGCTTTGCTTTTCATTTTCGCAAAATTACCGGAAATGTTAATTTCTGCACGTGCAGCAGACGACAACGAGTACGACGACGACGCTGACGATGACGATGATGATGACAAGGACACAGGACGCAGGACGCAGGACGCAGGACGCAGGACGTAGGACGCAAGACATGCAGCAGTCGGGCCGGCAGTCAAAGCCGCGCCCATCAACGTCGCCGTCGCCATCGTCGCCGTCGTCGTCGTCGGCGTCGTCGTAGTCGTCGTCATGCCCCAGTTGAATAGTGCTAATTATTTAGGGTAAGACTTTCTTCCTCTGTATGTGTGTGTGTGTGTTTGGGTGTGCGCACGTGTGTGTGTGTGTGCTGCTGACGACCCCCAAAAACCCACTGCGTTGTTGGCCCTTAACCCATTGCCACCCCAAAAGCGTCGTTGCTGCCGCTTTTGGTTTTACTCAGCTTTTGGAGCTTCGAGCTGAGCTGAGCTGACACAAAAGCGTACGAAGGACAACGGCAAAACCCTCGTCCTGCAGTGCCTGCCTAACTGCAGCAGCGGCACTGCGACGGCGACGGCGACTGCAGCAGCGGCAGCGACAGCGACAGCGACTGAAACGTTGCGACTTTTTCTGTGCCAAAGAGACAAAGCACACAAAAATAATAATAAATGATTGCGTTTTCAGTGTGTGTGTGTGTGTGTGTGTATGTATGCCTTGTATGTTTAGTATGTGTGTGTGTGTTGGTGGATTTCGCATCTTGCTCCTTGCTGCTTGCATTTGTATTTGTGCAGCCTGCATAACAGCGAAAGCCTTTGAATTTTCCATACTGTACCACAGAAATATCCTTATATACACACACATACACACACACACACACATATATATACATATATCTGTATATAGAGAAGGACAGGATCTGTCCCCTATCTGTGTACATAATGCTAGGCTGACATTTGGCCTAATACAACAACGATACTCAGTTTACTTGCAATTAGATTATTTTAATTAGTTATAATAACGGACTGTACACACATCCTGTGGCAATTAGGCTATGCTAATTTCTACCCATTAGTAGACTTAATTAACTATTTAAGTAGCAAGCACCTCTCAGAAATTGATTTGCTTTACATTTCGCTCTTATTTTCAAGCTAATTAACAGCCTTCCAGCAACCGACAGTCCTAAAAAAAACTACTTTTTGGCAAGCTAAGCGAATACTTTTCATCCAAAAAAGTATTAAATCCTTCACATATTTCTACTACAGCACTAGAAAAAAAACTACTTTTTTGCAAGCGAAGAGAATACTTTTCCTCCTAAATAAGTATTAAACCCTTCACATATTTCTACTACACTAAAAGAACTACTTTCCAGCAGAAAAACTACTGCAAATAAGGATTTGAACCTTCACTAATGTATTTCTACTTTATTATAAGTACTAAAACTACTTTTGTGCAAACTAAGAGAATACTTTTTCTAAATAAGTATTAAAACCTTTACATATTTCTACCACAGTTCTATTAAAAACTACTTTTTGGCAAGCTGAGATAATCCTTTTCCTTCAAATAAGTATTAAATACATCGCATATTTCTACCACAGTCCTCAAAAAAACCACTTTTTGGCCTGCTAAAAAAATACCTTTATATAGAAATAAGTATTGGAACCTTAAATTATTTATATACTTAATTAAAAATACTAATAGAAGCATTTTCTGTATTTATTTTTTAATACTTTTGAGAAACTAGAACTTAGTTTTAAATGGAAATTAGTTGGGTTTCTTTTGGGAGATTTATACTTAAGAGTAATCTTAATGTTTCCATAGTTTTGAACTCGTACATAAACACTGAAATTTGTAAGTTTTAAATATATTAAAGCCTTTTAAAATATATTACAATCTTAAATATTATATGCAGTTTTATATAGAAAACAGAAAAACTTATTTTC
The DNA here is from genome assembly GCA_018150835.1 of Drosophila repletoides. Lineage (NCBI taxonomy): Eukaryota > Metazoa > Arthropoda > Insecta > Diptera > Drosophilidae > Drosophila > Drosophila repletoides. Next base: position 8,404,382 of record JAECWQ010000100.1, read on the forward strand.
TTCTCTTTTTCTCGCTTTTTTCCAGAACAATTCCACATCTTTGTGGGCGACTTAAGTTCAGAAATTGAAACTCAGCAATTGCGCGAAGCATTCACACCATTCGGCGAAATCTCGTAAGTATTAAAATGCAAATTTTTCATTCGCCCAACTTCAACTTTGGTACCTTGTCATTTTGGCCAGGCTTTCAGGCTTGGGGCTTGGGGCATGGGGCGTGGGGCGTGGGGCGTGGGGCATGGGGCATGGGGCACGCATTCGCATTCGCGCTGATTATTGGCAGGCGCATGTGATGTGCCTCGGAGGCGCCTCCACCGTAAGCCGCTTGGTAGATCATATAAAAAATTCATAAGCGAGCGAAAAGTACATTTATGTAAATTTCACTTAAGCGAACTCTTTTGGCTGCCACTGTGCCAGTGTCCTGTCTTCCGTTGCGTTGCTGCTGCTTTTTAAAGTAAACAAAAAGTGTCGCATCAGTTATTTCGCTTTCGTTGTGGCAACAGCAACAGCAGCAAGCGGCGGCGGCAACTGCAAACAGAGCGGCATTAAAATATTTAAGTTGCTGTTTTTCAGCTTGAAAAGAGCCAGGCAGATGGTCATCAGCAGCAGCAGCAGCAGCCGCAGCAGCAGCAGCAAAACAAATTACAAAACTTGACTCAATTAACTGCTGTTGAAGCGTAAAAGTTTTTGGCTCAAATGACTGACAGAGGCTCTGCGGCATGTCCTGGCCGCGGGCAACTTATCAAAAATTGTAGGCTAAAGTATTTGATTTTTGGATTACGCGCTTGTTTTGCTTACAGTTTGTTACAGTTACAGCCAACTCATTATCGAGAAGGCCAATTTGGAATGTTAATAATTCAAAAACTCATTAAAATGATTATGGCTTTGATTTGGCCGAGAGGCCCTTTAGACGGCAACCGCTTCAATGTGCTAATGAGCAGCGCATGTCCTTTGATGCTTTGGCTTTGGTTGGCTGTCAATAGTTGCCAGGGCCAGGGCTTAGCCAGAGCACTGCCTTATTGGCTTTCAAAATGAAAACATTCCACAGCAGTTAACAACAGTCATGGAAAATCTGGAAAATCTCACCTCAATCACTGGGTGTATATCAATGGCTTCGCATTTGAGCCGCTGTTTTGACGCCTTATTGAGCAATCGATTGCCACCTTTGTCTGATACATATCGCTGACATCATTATCATTGATACGAGTCCTTGTGCGTGGAGTGTACATGCCACGGCACAGCTCAGCACAGCGCAGGCAACCGGAAACAGCAAAGCCCACGTCGCCTTCTGATTATCTCTCAGTTTCAGTCTGACACTGAGTCAGAGACTGAGTCTCAGTCTGAATTGTCTGACGGCAGCTGCCGGCAACGCGTCCGGGACTTAAATAACTTTCTTTTCCTCCCCCCTTCGCTGCTGGCAAAAGTATTTGTCGAGAGTTCTGGTAGCCGACATGTCAAAACGCTTAATGCAAACAGCCGAGCCGAACTTGGATACAGATTCTTGCCATTGGATACTTATTCGGTCGTGCGGCTCGCTGGGATCAGCAGCGGTTTCTTTGGAGAAGTGGGGCAGGCAGGGAGGGCTGGCAAGGGGGCAACGACTTCTTTGTCAAAAGTTTTATGCGTGCGTTGTTGTTTGCCCTTTTCCTTCTGTGTTTTTTTTTTTCCGTTGTGCTCGTCCTGTCTGAGGTTTTACTTGGCTGTTGCTGTGGCTGTTGCCTGGTTTTGGCATTATGTTCCCTGGGCCTTGGCGCATTTCGGCTACGTTTTGTTAAATGCGCGGCGCGTGTGAATATTTAATAAGTCGTCTGCCAGCCTGACGGCGCTGCTGCTGCTGCTGCTGTCGCTGCTTAAGGCTCTGCCACGGCCTCTGTCTCTGCCTCTGCTGGCAGTTTACTTATAATAATCATAAAAAAGTTGCCGGCCAACGTTTCTGCCACTGTGTTAAGTAAACTGTCGGATCGGGGGTAATTGCTAAAGTTTGCTGGCAACTTGGCTTAGTTGTTGTCCTGGTATCGGACCTACCCCGCACCGTCCCTTACCGCCGCGCCCCGCCCCGTCCCGCCCCGCCCTGCTCAATAATTTGAACTCTTGGAATTGCTGTGGGAAATCAATTTAAAAGGCGGAAGAAGCTCGGCAATCAACTAAATTGCTCCAAAAGTGACGAGAATCAACCATTTTTATTAACAACAAGCTAAGCCTGTAACCACGATTAAAAATATTGAATATACAAAAGTTGAAACGGCTTGAAACCAGACTCTCAGCCTTGGACCAAAGTAGAAGGATATCATTTGACAAGGGTCAGATGAGATCGATTTCGTAGGTCCTTTCCTTAGATAAACGAGCAACTTAATATTGTTGCTCTATCAATATTTATTTGATGGCTTTAAAAGCTTATTCAACTTCAACTCTCCCAGAATATAATGAATGGCTGTTTTCTCTATGCTGATATTTCTCTAAGGAGCAAGGAAAAGCGAGTTTAAATATACATTTGTTATATATAGAATGCTCCTCTTCTCAGTTAGTTTATTTCTATGATGGGGGGAGGAATGGCGGGGGCGTGCTGCTCGTCCATGTTCAATGTTAACTGCAAGATAAATAAAAAGTTTTGCTGAATGAGGTCAGATTTCTAATTTCCGAAATACAACAGGACACGCCCACTCACAGGCCACAGAAAATACTCGTAAATACGTCGAGTTTTGTGCTCGTGCCTCGTGACTAAAGCGGAAGTCCCTCAACAAACTCTCGACAGCTGTTGGCATCGTTGCTTATAACAAATTTGCATAAATTTAAAGTTTGTCAACTTTGGCGACAATCTTAAAGCAGCTAAAAAAAAAAAAAGCAGAGCTTTAATATTTCCTTTCCTTTTCTTGCAGCGATTGCCGTGTGGTGCGCGATCCACAAACCTTGAAATCGAAGGGATATGGCTTTGTGTCCTTCATCAAGAAATCGGTAAGCAATGCATTCTTATATACTTTTTCCATTTATTATTCGTATCTTTAACGTAACTTTCTTCTTTCTTTCTCTTCCCTTCTCTTCCTCTCTTCTCTCTGGTGCTCTTTATCTGGCTCTCTGTCCACAGGAAGCTGAGAGCGCCATTACGGCTATGAACGGCCAGTGGCTTGGCTCGCGCTCAATTCGCACGAATTGGGCCACACGGAAACCGCCGGCGAGTAAAGGTAAGGAAATCATGACTGTCACCTGGCCTGGCCTCCACTTCCGGCCATGCGTACGGCAATGCGTAGAGCTCTGCCAGGTCAGCTCCGCCAGTTGCTGTTGCTCCTCTCGTTGTTCTTCCTGTTGTTCACGTTGTTCTCGTTGTTGTTGCTGCCCGCCAGTCGACGCGTCGTTCTTATTACAGGAAATTATGGCAATGAATGCCAAAGGTAGCCGTAGCATGACACGGGCCAAAGGTTATGAAGGGAGAGGAGTAGTCCCGGGGGGAGGTCGCCGCAAACGGGCTGCTATTTATAAACGTGTCGCAGCAAATTTTCTGCCAGATTATGTTTTCTTAATATTTCTGCTGGCCTTGTTTGCCGTGAAGAGAGCACAATGAAAAACCGCACGCGCTTAATTTCCGTAATGGCCCGGGCCAAATTCGGTTTAAACTTTTTCAATTAGACGCGAGCGCGCGCGCGCTCCCGACAAGAGGACCTAAAAATAAAAGCCAAATGCGGCGCGGCCTATTCTATTAGGCCAGAAGCAAATCAATTTTCATTTAGCTCAGCTTTTGCTATAAAAAAAACAGGGTCCCCAGAGACTCTTTGACTGTTTCTCCAGTCCGTTCGTCCGTCCGTCTGTCTGATTGTTGACAAGGCCTTTGTTAACCACAAAACTAGCTGTAACTAGCGTAATCATTATTAACAGTTGGCAGACATGCGCGAGGGGCTGGAATCGTTTCGTTTGTCTTTCATAAATCAAAACTTAACGCATATTTGCATGTTTTAACATAATTTTTATTTATACAGATAGGCAGGGGGGGAGACGCGGGGGAGTCAAACGAGAGGGTGCAAATCAGATAAATAAATTTTGCCAACACGAAACTATTATCATAAAAAGGCACACACACACACACAGGCAGGGCAAGAGAGAAACAGGATAGCAAATTTCATGGTTATAGAACAAACATTTGGCATTCTTTAGGATACACACACACACACACAACCATACACACACACACCCAGACAGAGAGTCAAGGTGGAATTTATCGTGCGAAGGAAGGTCTGACATGTTGAAGGGTTCCATTTTTTTTTATTCTTTTTTTTTTTTTTGGGCTCCAAAAACTACGAGCATGATTTTTTTCTTTCTTTTGCTTTTGCATTTATATTGTTGTCATAAAAAACGCCTATGAAAGCTTAAGCGGATTTTTATTGGTCTCATTGTTTATTTGCCTTTGTCACGGCTTCTCTATCTGTGCGGCTCTGCTCTGGTCGGGGGTTGCTGGGGGGAAATTGGTGAAATTGAGCCGGGGTAGTTGTAGTTGTAATACAAGTTATTATTAGCAATTTGGCAGCAAAATAATTTGGATATTTTGATGGCAGGCCGAGTATCTAAGTATCTAAGTAGCTGGAGTAGCTCGAGTAGCTGAGTCAGCGGCAAAATCGAAGACGAAAAAGATTTTACACAATTACGAGTTGCCGTTTAGTCGACTCCAGTAAAGGGTTTCTCTATGGGCCCTCACATGCGTCGTATACGTACTATAATATATTTTTATATACGACTTGATATATATATATATATATATATATATTTGGGATTTTTACGGCCTGTCTAGTTGTTTGGGGCGCCTGCTGGCAGCCTTTACGATTTGTAGCACTCAACTCATTTCACATTTCGCAGCTCGCAGCTCGGAGAACTCGCAACTCGCATCTCGCATTTGGAATTTGGAATTTGGAGCATTACTTGATGTTTTACGCTGCCACTTTGCCGCTTTGTGGATGCTTTGGACAGGCGGGAATAGGAGTAGAGAAGGGCAGGGGGGGGGACGTTACAAGGACAGGCTTGTCCTGGCACTTTTATGTTTTAAGCAGGCTGCACATTTTATGGCTGTGGCAATCAGTCCGCAGTAGTAGAAGCGTTTAGTGAGCCACTCGCGTGTGGCGCCTCCTTTTGTAGCAAAGATTTACGAGCCGACGCAATTGCGCATTTTACAGTTGTGACAATTTTGGCGACGCTTTTGCAATTTTCTACTTGTTGTTGTGTTTTTTTCATCCTTTTTTTCCTGTGGGTTTTTTCCCTTCATTTCAGGGTTTATAAGAAACGCGTTTGCCATTTTTTATTGTCGAAAGCAGCTCGTGACAAAAGTTTCTTAGCAAAAGTTTTCCTTTTGTTAACCGGTTCGGTTCAGTTTGGTTCGGTGTTCAGGTCCTCTCTCTCTCTCTCTCTCTGTGAGGCAGGAGTCCTATTTCAATGCATGCCATAAATAAAGGCCAAAATACTTACAAGCTCATTATGGTAATAACTTAATTAACCTGAAACAATATGCCGACGAGACGACGATGTTGTATGACAAATTTCTGTGCCAAAACTATTTGACTTTTGACTGTGGGCTGAACGCTGAAGGAACTGACTGAGCTCTGCACACACACACACAAAACTTGACTTCAATTATTTGGTGGGTGGGCGGCTTACCTGGCCATAATAGACGTAGTCGTAGTCCTAGTAGAGTTGTCGCAATAAATCAAAATTTTATGCAGAGTTGCGCACAATTAAGTAAAAGTTGAAATGCCTCAATGCATACCGTCGTCCTTTTTGTAGGGCGCTGCAGCAGGCGAAAGGAGCAAGACGAAAGTTCTAGCTAAAAGTAATTATGTTTCCAAAGGCAAAGGCATACCTGGCCCAAAATATATATTAATGTTTATATAGTTCAAAGGTTTCACGGAAATTTCGTACAATTGCATTCCAAACATATTTCAACGCAGTGCCTGAGCTGCAAATACTTTTTCGCTTGGCTTAAAACTCAAGTATTTTTATGGCTTTCTTTGGCACACCGAATACTACATACCCTAGCAGGACCAATTCAATCGATTGAAATCCAAGGACATATGAGCCATTTGAGGATCAATGTGCAATAAACGCAGACAAATATACAAAATGCAGGATAGTTTTCAAAATAGAAAGACGACTTGAATGTCCTGTATTCAGACGATCGCCCTTATATATACTTACCGTTTGAGACAGGACTCGCCGGGATCTGTAACGACAACGCCGAGTTATAGCTATTTTTCTTCTTGCCGAAAAGTCCTTATTCCTCAGCTCCCTGATCGTTTCCACCTTTTGATTAGATTGTATATTTGATATTAAAAAGAACATAGCTTTCGTTAATCCCTACGGATTTTGAAGCAGGATATAGCAAAGGATATAGCCAGGATCCAGCAATATACCTAAGTATACCGCTGAGATAGAGCCATGTTTCTATATATATCGACTCTTGTCATCAGTCTGATCAATAATATATGTAGATATATATATTTATATTAGTGGCTTCGGCATGCCAGAAAAACTGCATTGCATAAGTGATAAGGCTGTGAGACTCTCTGTAAGGGTATAAAATATTGTGTGGTTTATTGCATAATTTTCTGTTGTAAATTAACAAACTTTGGTAAAGGAATTTAGCGCATTTTGTTCAAAACAGTCAAGGGAAATCGATAAAATATGAACACAATTGACTTAGTATGGCAAAAGGCAAGTGTTGAGCTTAATTACACAGATTTAATTAAATTAAAGAATAATTAATTAATAATTAAAAGTAAGATTAGCTAAAATTCTGACATATAAACTGGTTTTCTTCTAGATATCTAAGCCAAAATTATCTAGTTTGATCTTAGATTTAATAGAAAAAGCTGCTCAACTTGCAAGATTTATTTGTTATTCCTTTGACATAGTGTTCTATACGACCACGCCCATGCGTAGCCGCCCCTTCATGCATATTAATTAGTTAAAACGGGCTTGACGCTTTTCTTCATGCGAGTATGTTTAAATTTGAATTATTAATGATAATTATTGGGTGATTATGCTGTGATTTAGTTGTTGTACAAGCCTTTAATTGCTCATTAAAATTTCATTTGCTTTATCACAAAAAACCCGTGTTCGATTCAGACGGAAAGACAGACCCAAAGACAGACAGACAGTCAGTTGTTTCAATTTTTAATTATTTCGCTGCCCGCGGCGGGCCAGACCTTTATTTTGAACGTGATAATTATGTCCATATACAGTGGGGCAAAACTGTTTAATTTGCTGCAGACAGGGGAGGGGACAGGTCTGTCCACCGACCATGTCAAAGGTGGCCAACAACAACAACAAGAGTAACTGCAATTCGCCTCAAGGCTAAGCACATACAAACAAATATGCATACATATATATATGTATATATATATATATATATATATATAGCTGATGTATGTGAATGTGGTGCTGCTTGGCGCTTTGCGCAAGTCAAAGCACACATACGTATCCAGATTTAATTACACGTATTTAAAAGCGTAAAGAAAAAGGAAGGCTGCAAAGTAAAAAAAAAAAAAATACAAGGCAAAGTGCAAATTAGTGAAACATTGCGCTCAAAAGTATGCAATGCCGGTTGCATGCGCCTCTTACACTTACACAGAGCGTACGTGAGGGCATGCTGGTTTCTCTGTCTGTATGTGTGTGTGTGTGTGTGTGTGTGTGTGTGTGCAGCAGGCAGGACTTATACATTTGTGGCAAAAGCTTTCAAAAATATTTGCTAGCTTGTTAGTTTATACAGTGTGCACCCTCGCCGGCGCCTTTGATTGTAGTTGTGCGGCTCACTCTGCGTGTGTGTGTGTGAGTGTGTGTGTACGGGTATTGTCCTGTTGCATGCTATTGAGCCATATTTTTGTGTTTTGTTTGGCACGCTCGTTACATGGCCCAAAGAAACAAGCAAAAGAAAGAGACAGACAGGCAAAAACAAGCTCGAGCTATGCAAAGGCATTTTAATGGTGCACCAGGGGGAAGGGCGAGAGAGAGAGAGAGAGCTCTGCAGTCTGAAATTGTGCTATTTCAAAGCCAGAATCAGAATTGGTTAAGCTGATACGATTGGCATCGATGCGCTACGCTTCAGCAGATTTATTACTTTTTTTTTTTTTTTTTGACTGGCAAACGGACAGACAGACAGAGGCACAGAATCTTTCATCAATTTTTTGGTGGAAATTTTGAATTACTGCTCTGTGTGCTGTAAGCAGATCAATTTCGAATTTTAGACTGTTGCAGATGCTATGGATTTCGAAGTGTTTTTATTAAAGGAAAAATAAGAATTCTTTGATTTTTAAAGAGTCTATTGCATTTAGCGATATAATCGATATTTACTATCGATAGTTGTAAATATTGATAATAGATTGTTGATGCATTCCAAGTAGTTTCTGTCAAATAAACATAAAAATGCTGTGCCAGCCATATCAAATCTAATTAGTGTCGTAATAAATGCCATAGATAAATTATCGAAACAATCGATATTTACAATCTGTAACTGTTTTCATCGCTTAATTGAGTAGGAATTTCAAGTTTTTTTCATAGAAATTCTTGGCTCACCAAATGACTTAACAAGAGTCTAGTTAGTAATGCAAAACCAATGAGCTGTTATCGATAGAATCGATATTTATTATCGATAGCTGTTTTTGTGTTAAATTGATGGTTCAAGGGTAGAATAATGCAATGTTTTTGTGTTATCGTTATTTTTAAAAAATTAATGGAAAGCTAAAATGCAAACTGTAATTATTGTTATTATCTTATCGATCGATAAGCGTCGCTGTATGCAACACTGAACGTTGCTGATGATATTTGAGAAAAGAAAACTGAAAATTGTAAGAGTATAAGAGCTGTGTGCTGTGCCAGTGAAGGGCAAACAATGGCTGTAAATTGTTGAAAACTAAACAAAGACATAAACACGCAAAGCTGACATTATTTTTAAAAGTGCAAATTTTGCTTTAACCTCAAAGGAAGTAATTAGTGTAACTTTTGCATACAAATACGTGCACAAATGCAGTGCACCGGTAAACCACCGTTCAACCGTCCAACTGGCCAGCAGCACCTGTAACAGGGCCAACAGCAATAGCCACAATATGACCAGCGATGTAGATGTGGGTTGGTTGAACTGGCTAACAACAAAAGGTGCCAACTCCCAGCCGCACATGAGAAATACGTTAAAACGAAAAACGAAAACCGACAGAGTAAAAAAAAAACAAAACAAAACAAAAAAATAATCATAAAAAATGCAATAACAAGAGCAACAATTTTAAAAATGCAGCAGCAACAACAATTGAGGCAACGGTAAATGGTGTCGCACACCAATCACACACTCACACACACAAGCACAGACACACACACGTATAGAGTGAATGAGTGAGTGTATGCGGTTATTTTAATTACCAAAACGTAGACAATGCACGAGTAGTTGTAGTGTGTGCCTGCTGCGGGCAAAACCCTTAATTAATTTGCATATTAATCATGCAGTTGCTTGAAAAAAATATAATGTCTGCACGAAACAGAGGCATAAAAAAAACTGCAGTCATTAATTGTGGCCCGCGATGAATGGAAATGAATTTTAACTGATCGTTGAAAATCGTTGACATTTTCTGTTCTCATATTTTCTTCTCCTTCTCCGCTTTTCCATCTCCATCCATTCGCAGAGAATATCAAGCCATTGACTTTCGATGAGGTCTATAACCAGAGCAGTCCCTCCAATTGCACCGTTTATGTGGGCGGTGTCAACAGCGCCCTGACCGCCCTCAGCGAGGAGATATTGCAGAAAACCTTTGCACCCTATGGCGCGATACAGGAAATACGCGTCTTCAAGGATAAGGGCTATGCCTTTGTGCGGTAAGTGTGCCGGCATGTCCTGTGATTGCGTCAACAGCAACTTATTTGGACTCCCTTCTCTCTCTCCCTCTCTCTTCCCGTCTGTTTGCAGCTTCTCTACCAAGGAGGCGGCCACCCATGCCATCGTGGGCGTACACAACACCGAAATCAACGCACAGCCTGTGAAGTGCTCCTGGGGCAAGGAGAGCGGTGATCCCAACAATTCCCAGACTATGGCCAGCCAGGCTTTGAATAGTGCTGCCGCAGCTGCCGCTGGCTTTCCATATGGTGTGAGTGCTGCTGCCGCTGCAGCTGCTGCTTATGGCCAGCAGCTGGCTGCCACTGGCTGCTGGTATTCGCCGACGCCAACTTATCCGGCCTCCACGGCCACCGCAGCCGCTGTGACACCTGCTGCAGCGGCGGCCAGTGCTGCAGCCGTACAAAATCAGTTCCTGCAGGGCATACAGGGCTATCATTTTGGCCAATACGGCGGCTATCAGCAGGGCTACATGGGGTACGTACAACACGCCATCGATTTATGCATAATTATTTTATTAGCTGATGCTGTTGCGAGAGTGCGTTGCTCTGCCAACTCTCGACATGATTGAACCGCCACCTGGGGCGGCATTAGGGAATGGGCAACGACAGCATGACGGATGACTGAATTCATTTGCTAATTGCTAAAGTTTTCATTTGAGCGTCGCACGGAATACATTTCCACATGTCGTTCGAGTTGGAGTGGGGGCTTAGAAATGCAACAGCCAGCTTGTAGTTGTGTGTCTGCCGTCTGTCGTCTGTCCGCAGCCTTGTCCCTGGTAATTGTACCGCATACAGCAGCCTCTGGGGAGTCGGGACTCGCAGGCAGATCTCGAAATGTTTTGTACTCATACGTATGCGCATATTCTGGCTTTATCCACAGAATGGGCGTTCAGATACCAGCCACCTGGCAAGGCGTTACCCAAGCCCAGATCTCGCCGGCCCAGCAATTGGCAACGGGCGTGGCCGGCACTGCCATACCACAGGCTGCCGGCGTGGTTGCCTATCCGATACAGCAGTTCCAAGTGAGCCCACAGGTATGTGCCTAGCCCAACACCCTCTCACACACCCACACACACACACACACACACAAACAAACACACATGCATAAAATATCTATACATATATAGTGAAATTTCGTACATTTCTAGTATGTTCTTTGAATGTCCTGAATGCATTCTGAATTCGATATGAATTTGATCTGTTCAGTTTGTTTTGTTACTTAGTTTGCTTATTTGTTTATTTATTGTTTTCATATGCAATGTGCATATTTTATTTCAAATATTTGTATATATTAGTGCACCTCAAACGACAAAATATCGTCTGTATTTTTATATAAATATTTATGCCGCTTTTTTTCTGTTTCTATTCTGTATTCTGTTCTATTCTGTTGCCTTTTGTTGAGCTCCTTCCATGGCGCATGCACTACAATTTACTCTATAGAAAATAATGAAAATATTATGGAAGATATGCCAGAAACTATGTGAAAGCTGCAGCTTACTGCACCCTAGAAAGCAAGGGCTAATTTTTGCGATAGCTCACATATATATAACTATTCAAATACTCCCATATATAAATTCCTTTTTATTATAGTCTGCTTTGCTCTCGTTCTATGTAGTCTACCCATTTTTATACACATAATCCTTGCTTGAATATTTATTGCAAGCATTATTTATAAATTATTTTATTTGTTAATCTCCTGCAGATAAATCTACATTTCTCTTTTTTCCTCTTTTCGCTTTTCGCTTTTTTCCTTGTATTTATCAAGTATTTAAATAGCACCACAAACAATTTACAATAAATGCTGCATATATAGTTTACTCTGCATTATAAATAATTTTATTCCGACTACTATTTTTTTCCAATTTTTACTAACACCCATATTATTTTTTAAGGTTTATCCTTTACTTTTGCAGGCACAGTAAACAAACAAAAAAAAAAGCAAAAAGCAAAAAGCAAAAAGAAAACAAAAATTCTATCGAAATTTTTAAGTACAGCAGAAGTTCTGAAACAGAAACAAAACCAAAGTCAGCTGTAAATAAATGCGAAGCGCCGAGAACATTTACATTTTTGACGACAAGTTCGACGTTCGACGAATGTTGCACCAAAAAAAAAACCCCAAAAAAACCCCAAAAAACCACAAAAAACCCATAAAAAACCAAAGTAGAGCCACAACAATATGCTAAAGCACAAATATTTGCAATTGTTTATGATTAAATTAGTTCATAAACAGCTGTAAGCGACGGCATAAGCCAAAATGCAAAATATGAGATTAAAAATACAAATAAAATATATGAGAAATCCTAATTGCTTATATCACACACACACTCACACACTCACACACACACACACATAAATAGTTTCCATATTGGAGCTGGAAACAAGCAGCGATAACAGCGATGTTTCTCAGGGAAAACATCGCATTGCTGAGCAATTTTCCAGCTCTAATCGAGAAAAATAAATAAAAATTACATAAATATAAATTTATGCTTTATATAAATGTGTTGAAGAAAGCAAAAAGAAGAATTATAATTAAATAATTGAAGCAGAAATCATAAATAAAAAAGAAAGCGTAATTTGGTAAAAAAAAAGGGAAAACCGTAAATTAAGTGTGCCGTTTTCTGTGTGTGGCAGTCTAGATACGCACACACACACACACACATGCAGCACCTACACCCACACACACACACATACACACACTTATAGCCACATCTGCATACTTGTGTGGGCGCGGAATTAAATTAAAATAAACATAATTAAAAATGCGTTAAAATTAATTACGCGCACATACAAACGCTCCTTATTTATGCTCGTAAATATATATGTATGTATTTTGTGTCTGTATGTGTGGCGTGACATGCGTGCAGACAAGGCAATACCCCTCACACACACACACACACACACACACACACACACACTCAGCCACACACAGTTACCCGTAATCATATTCATATAGTGTAGCATATAAATTAGCATTGCCTACTTTTGTGCGCAGCTTTTGATAATCGCTTAGCCAGTACACGAAGAGAATACTCGTACAATATATACTACTATTTAATACACACACACACTCACACACACACATAGCACTAGTGCCTATTACTATCGTAGAACTACTATAGATGCGATGAGACCCGCACAACTCATAGATAACTGCCAAGCCAAGCTAAAAAACAAAAAAGAAAAAACAAAAGAAAATAATTGGTAAAAAGTCAAACATTTCCTGCTATCATTTTCCTATACTTAGTATGCAACTAAAGAATGTGTTACAAACAGAATTGTTAGCCCAACTACTGCTAGAAATACTCTTTAATTTCTTGTGATTGCTCAGTAATTGAAAGACATACATGTTCCTACAAAAGTCTACACACCAGAGTCAGACACAGACACAGACACAGACACAAAGACAGACACCAACAGACACAGACACACAGCACTCGCAGTAATTAGTAACTGAAAGTATCTTACGAATATATTGTTAATAAATCTACAAAAACAAAAGAAAAACTATGAAAACTAAAGAAAAGTCCAATGCAATCCAGCCACAAGCTTAAATATCAAATCTGTCTCACAGGCTTTGTAATTAATAGCAACAGCAGCAGCAGCAGCAAAAATCTATGTTTGACACTCTCTTTTTTCTGTACGTTTCTCTTATCAGTTTTGCAATTATTTCGATTATGTTTATCATTTTATGAGTTCTATATACAAAAAAAAAAAAATACTGATAAACTGCAGAATATATATGAAACATGTACAAAGCAACATTACAAATAAATTCCACATACAAACATCCCTTCTTGATCCTCCTGAAGACCTTTCAATAAAACGTTCAAAACGTATATGTTTTTATTTCAGTTGCCAGAAGAGGAATGGTTAGCTGCAAATTTATTGTGTTAGTTTCCCAGCTCGAATATTCGAATATTGTTAAAAAAAAAGAAGAGAAACCAAAACAAATACTATACCCAAGTGTTCCATGAGTCTTTTAAACTTGTAATTTGCTATGCATACTTCATATTTATAGAGTATCTCTACTTTATCATACGGTTTGTAACGCTCAGTTTCTGCTCTACCTCAGTTCTCTCAATTCTCAGTTCTTAATTCTCAGTTTGGTTCTTTGGCAAATTGCGACTGCGAAAGGTTTGTGGAATCTATCGGGCCATAAATAGAGTAGTACTTATATACACGCATATAGAGTATATAGAGTATATAGAGTATATATCGTATATTGATATTAGCCATAATAAAATACAGTCATAACAATTAAATACGAGCATAGAGCATAACCAAAACAAGCTGCAATAAAAAGGGAAAACTTTACTGAAGATTCTATCAAACAAACAGCACACAAAACAAACACTCAAAACATTGGGAAGAGTATTAGTAAGTGTGTAGGGGAACTGTAGAACTTATTCGATCAAACAAGCGCATATATAGAGCATTAGCTTAGTCATAATAGAGCGAATAGAGAGAGTGAGGGTATTCGTAGTTCGGTGTATGAACAAGCTAAACATGATACAAGCACACAAAAGACACACAGGCTCGCACACAACAAGAGAGGAAAGAAGAAAGTAAATTAGAAATATTTATAATGGTTTATGTAGTAGACATTAAGCAGCAACATGCTTATATAACGTACATCAATACATATACATATTTAGATATATACACACATATACACATATACATAGACATATATATATATATATATATAGCATAGTGAATATAAACTACATACACAGGCGCATAAGAGAACCAGGTAAATAATACAAATGCAAATACATATAAATAAATATATATATATGAATAAATAAATATGTACGAGTATGTCTTGGATTATAAATTACGAATAAATGTTCAAAATGAAAACCAATTAAAATGATAACAAACAAAAAAGTAATACAAATAACATGTAATAGCTCGAATACTCGTTTAAATCGAGCAATTAAACTTGAAATCATTTTCAGTTAAAGCAGAGAGTGAGGCTTGATTTGCATAGAGCGCATTTTATCTCTCTTATCTCTCTTGGTTTTTTATACCCTTCTTTTATTTAATGCGTGTGTGTGGCACACGGATAGCCGATGTGCGTATGTAGTTGAATTTTGTATTAGGGCGGGATGTGCAATGCAAGTTTCGGGGTAGGCGTGGCAGCCAGCTACCACGCTCTCTTTTGATTCCGGGTTCAGGAGACTCAGGATCTCAGAGCTAGGCCCCAAGAGAAACCAAAGAGAACAGATGAAGGATAACAGATAAAAGATAACCGATAACCGATAACAGATAACAGATAACAGATACTTAGCCTAAGGAACTAGAGAGTTGTAATGTAAGATTAAGATGTTTTTAGCACTAGAAATTACAAGTAGTTGGACTATGAGAGGCATTGCATGTTTCAAGCGGACAGCAAACGACTTAGATGTAGATGTGATTTTAAACCAGAGCAAAAACAAAAACTTAAGAGAAAAATAAAAAACAAAACCTTGGATCGATTTATAGAGATTGAAGCTGATGCGATTATTGCATTTTTTGTGTTGTTAATTTGTTTATAAAAAAATGAGAGAAACTAGTGAAAAACCAAAAAAAAAAAACTAAAGATTTTTGTTACGATAAACGATAACGATAACAAAAAACGAAAACTTAGGCAGATAAAAATTTAAAAGATTGTTGACCAAAACCAATACAAAAAAAAAACAAAAACAGAGTTAATGAAATTTTGGCTATAAGAAAAAAAAGCAGCACATTTATAAAAGCAAACTTTATATTTAAAAAAAAAAAAAAGGAAAAACAAAAAAAATACACTGAAAACAAAAGAAATTATATACAAATATTATTGGTTTGTTTGTTAATGTTTGCGCAACATATCAGTAAAGAGTTAAACAAATAGTTTCCACTTAGACGAAGCTAACCCAAAGTTGGAAACTAAATCTAAAAGAAAAACAAAAACAAAAACAAAATACAAAATACAGAGAAATGAATATTAAAATATTAAGTATGTAGTAGAAAAGTAATAACGATATAAAAATATTAAAAAAAAATGAAAGAAAAAAGGACAAAAAAAAGTATTAATGTTGTGCAACTAATGAATGTGCTAAGACATTTATATACGTCTATACATACATATATACATACATATACAAAATATTTATATATATACAGTAACAAAACTACAAAGCAAAGAAGAAAAGAAAGAAAAAACTATGAAAATATTTATAGGCGTCTATACAGCAGAAGATACAAGATACAAGATACAAGATACAAATAGTCAACTCAAGAGGCGATTTGCGGGGGTTTATTCTAAGCGTTAAGTAAGAAATTGGTAAGTAAATTTCAGTCCTCGAATTGGAGTTGGAAAAACATCGCCAAACATCGAATTTGCGATGTTTCCAGCTCTAATGGAAACACTTCATTCACCAGCCAGTTTCACTATAATTTGAGATTTCTGTTAGAACAAAATAGAAGCATTTGTTGATACTCTTTCCTACTATATCACAGCTATATTTTCTGACTTTAGTTTCGATTGATATTGAAAGGGAATAGAAGGGAAAGCAAGTAAAAAATATAAAGAAAAAATACAATTGTAGCTTATATAAACTATATAAACTGCAATCAAAAGAAATTAGTCAATTTGGGGTATGAAAAAAAAAATGCTGAAACTGGAGCAGTAGCAAAATTTGAAGGAACGATGAAGATGGGGCCCAGGGGTCACTGCCTGTCTTCTGTCTGTCTATAATTAAGGCACATAGCATAATTTAAAGAAGAAAAAAAAAGTAATAATTAACAAGAACAAAGCAAAAACCTTAAATCAATCAAATAAAAGTATTATTTAAGCAACAACAATACAATACAAGTACTATAAATAATTACATATATTTACATACACAAACAGCAGAGAAGGCGGCGGCTGCGGCGAAAGGGAAAGCTAACAGAATATGATTAACAGTAGCGTAACATTAACATTAACATTTATCATAAATATATGTATATGTGTGTGCGTTTTATTGAATGTTTAATAACATAACAGACTACTTTACAGAGCCCTCACTTAACAGAGACAGAACTCATCATTTTCCAACAGAACAGAACAGACAGAGCAGACGTAATGTTATTTGTCGTCTCGCACACATGAGGCAGAATCATGAATATATATATATATATATATATATATATATATACTATATAAATAAAGCAACCCGAAAATATTAAATGTTAAACTAGCAAACTAAATGTAATAGAAAAGTAATCGTAAGTAATTGCTAGAGAACCTAGAAGCTAGAAACCTAATCTAAACTAACGCCAGCGAAACCAGACACGAATGAACCATAATATTTTTGTGCAATAATCCAAAAGAGAAGAAAGAGCATTTACTCGTCGAATCAAAAATCAAAAAATAAATAACTAAAAAACAAAAATCAGAAATCAATTGTAAAAGTAATCAAAATGATCAAAATGAGCAAACAACCAAAAGCTGCTAATAAAACTAATACCAAAACACACACACACTCAGACAGGTTTTTGGGAAAGCAACTCATACTAAGACGCAGACACTCTACGAACTGTGCACACACACAAACAAACACACCACAAGACACCCATAAATAAGTATATTAGATATCGGCAGAATACATATATACATATATATCTATATATATATATATATGTGTGTTTGTATGAAAACACACTTAGAATATATGTTAAGTGGATAGCAAATAAAATAAACAAAGTATAGATATCGACTGCAGTATTGCAAATATTTTGTAGAAATTTAAGAATGTTTGAGTGTGTTTTAGGGCAAGGACTAAAGGACACACAACAAAGGAAACAGGAGAAAAATTATAGCAAAATCTGAAGCAAAAAGCGAAAACCAAAAGCAAAAAGCTATGTTTTAAATATACAGTAAAGAACAACAACTTATATATGCATATATATATATATATATGCAATACAAATATCTCATCAAGACACACATACAGTCACACACTCACACACACACACACACATATATATATATATATATGTAGACAAAACACTTGTGAAAAACAACGTAACGAAAATTAAAAGGTTAATCAAATTAAGCATAGCGCAAGAACCCCAAAAAATAACAAAAATAAAAACAAATGAAACAGAAATTTATATAGTTAAAAAGAAGCAAAAATAAGAGAAAAATAAATGAAAAATAAGAGAAAATTAAGAGAAAAAAACAACACACAATTTGGTCGCGTGTTTTGTATACCAACGCGCCAAACAAAAACAAAATGAAAAACAAAAAACAAAAACAAAACCAAAAAGCAAGCGAAATATTATACAAATTATATACAAAAAAGCAAGAAAAAAATAAAAAAGCGAGCCACTAAAACGTGGTTCGATTATATAGTTATAAAGGTAAAAGTAAAAGTAAAAGTAAAAGTCAGTGCAGAATCTTCTATAGAAGTGGGCGGTGGGAGGGTTTACCAGCATCAGCGAGAGGCATAAGGAAAATATACAAAGCAAAGAGCAAAACAAAACAAAACAAAAGCAAAAACAAACAACAAAAAGGAAACAGCAAGACGAACAACAACAATTGCAACATAGAAATGATGATAAGTAAAAAGTAAATATATAAAATAACATTAAAAGTAAAAGTAAAAGTAAACGGATAAAAAACAAAACCAAAAA
This sequence comes from Drosophila repletoides, assembly GCA_018150835.1. Taxonomy (NCBI): domain Eukaryota; kingdom Metazoa; phylum Arthropoda; class Insecta; order Diptera; family Drosophilidae; genus Drosophila; species Drosophila repletoides. Next base: position 8,422,868 of record JAECWQ010000100.1, read on the forward strand.
ACAACCAAAAACCAAAAACCAAAAAAAAAACAAAAACTTATATTATGTATACATAAATATATTGAAGGAAAACAAATAAAACAAGCAAAAAAAAATTTTGTAAAAATAACAAAAAAAAAAAAACACACTTGATTTATTTCACTGCTTACAGGAAACAGGATATCTTTCTGTTCAGTTATTATATGTTCATTTATTCCAGGCTTACTGTAATTATTCTTCACAGTTTACCTTTACATTGCCAAAGGTAATCAATTCATAAAGCGGAAGCAGATGTACACAGAGAGAAAAAGTCAAGAATTCCCTTTTTAAGTCAAAGCCGGAAATAGTATCGAGAATAAGTTGCTTTTGGCTTAAATCAAGCTCAAAATTTTCCATTCAAAAATTATATTTCAAGAATAAGAAATATGTTATCATCAATAATAATTTTTTGTACAACAAATTCTGGATTCAATTCCTTTTCAACTAGAAAGAATTCTGTCCCTTCCATTTCAACCTCCATTTAGGCAAATTAGCCAGATTCTAGCTCAAAAAATTTAAGATTTTTAGGTTCTCATTTGAAGACCGATCAAGCTCGTTTTTGGACCGTTGGTTTTTCTCTCTGTGTATTCAAGGTAAGCCTCTTAGAAGCACAACAAACTACTCTCTATTATATAGATATTTATATATATATATATATATATATATATATTTATATATATGTATCTTCTATCTATATATCTTTTATACTGTGTGCAAGCATATGGAGCTTTCAGTCGGCCCCCCTTTTCGGTGTGCCAGTTGCCCCCGCCGAGCATAAATTGTCATAACAAAGGCAAAAGACAACACGTGCAACAATAACAAATCAAAAATTTACAAAAAAACAAAAAAAAAAGAGGAAGAGGAAGAGAAAAAGCTACAAAATGAAAACACGCACAGTTAAAGCACATGCTAGCCCTCGGGGGCGGTGCTCAAAGCGGAGGCGTGGCCACAGGACGAGCAACGTAAAAATGCAAAGTGGAGAGAAAATGTTTTAAACATATTTTTTTGTCAATTTTTTATTTCAAATCTTTTTGTTTTTTTTTGTTCTTGTTATGCCGCGGTTTTTTAGCTGGTTTTTTTTTTTGGTTCTGCCGCAGGTTAAGACCAGAATACACATACAGACTCACATGTGCCTACTCGCATATATTTCTTGGTGTACAACGGTGCGTATGTGTGTTCGCTATTATCGCAATGATTCCAGGCACAGAGGAAACAACATATGCGTCGAGGTTTCACTTTCATTTCAGCATTTCTACATTTTCGCGTATGCGAATGTGAAATAATGGCGCTATGTTTGATTTGCATTGCAAATTGTGGCAATTTTGCAAAATGTCTTCCTATATAAGAAACAATATGTTTTATTTACTTACATTTGACTTTGATTTCACCAGCGCACCGACTCTCCGTTCGTCTGTCCGTCTGTCCGTCTGTCTGTCTGCCCGTTGCTTTGTGTTCTGCTGGAAGGCGTGTGCCTTCAGCCTTCGACTGACTCTCATTGCCTTTGTTTTACTTACGATTTACGCGAGTGCAAAGAAAAGTGGAAATTTAAGGACGCATAAGAAAGAAAACTCAAAGGATATTTCGAAATGTTTTAACTTCAATTTATTTCTACTCGCTGCAGCCAAGAAAATGGGTTAACTTAGTATACCAAGCAGAGGAATATGATTTAAATTCCTGATTCGGGGTAGCAGCTGAGTTGATATAGTCCTGTTCGTCTGCCAGCCCCCCATCAGCCTGCAAGAAAGTCTTTTCCTTCCTTCTTAGCTATCATATTAAATTTGCGAAGCTATTCCGCATGGCCAGCAACTCATTTTCAAGTCCAAATTGAACTGATATTTTGCCATAGCTGTAGCCGCAGCTTAGGGCCGGATCACAAATGGAATCAACTTAAAAATGTGTCTCCAGCTAGCCCCCATAAAATGTTATGATGGGCTTACTTAGGGAGCAGACTACGTTAAGTCCCTGGGCGCACCTTGCTTCTACTCTCATATTGGCTGCTACGGTGGGTGAAGATGGGAGATGGTGATGCTCCTGGCACTTCAAACAATGCACACATCATAATATATTGTCAGAGTTTATGGACGCCATCAGAGCAGAGCAGAGTAGAGCAGAGGAGTTCGAGTTCGTCCCGATCCTGCATTCTGGCATGCAGACGCCATAACGTGCATTACCTTAACGGTGTGGTGTGTCCTTGTTGATGTCAGTTCAGTGAGATGCCGCCTGTTTAGTTAATAATTCCCATGCATAGAGCCGTCTCCTTGCCATAGCCATAGGAGCGACAACGACAACGACAACGAGAACGACAACGGCAACGACAACGATAGAGAAATAAGAAGCATTCTGTGCATAACAGGATATTTGCTGCATATAAAGAACGTATCTATGGAGAGGCATGGGACCTGCTGCATGAGGAGGACGTGCAACTGCAACGGAAACCGGAAATGCGCAAATAGCAAAGCACTGAAGATTTTTTTCGCACAACACACAGACGGAACAGAACAGAACAGAAGCATAGAACAGCTCCGAAGACCACATGCAGCGCTGCAGCTGAGTGGCTGCATATCCTGCAACCAGATAAGACACACTAAGCGGGGCACCAGACACACCACCAACAGCAGCAGCAGCAAGCAGCAAGCAGTGGGTGGTCCTCCAGGTTGAGTATACGGAATTAGGCATGACAGCAGGCAGCTGGCATTTAGACAGCTTCAGCTTCAGCTTTAGCTGCACAACTCAGTTAAACACCATTGATTTTCAGCCAACAGCTGAATGTTGACACCGACGCAAACAACTGGACGCATTTAGCGTGATTTCATAAATTAAGGAACCTTTTTTCCAAGGATACGATTAACGGGCTTAAAGCCATGCATAAAAAAAGAGGGATAAGAGCAATAATAAAATTGAGCTAAGACGAGGCATTTTAAATGGAAAGCATAGGAGCAGTTTTAACAAAGATGATCAGAATTTTTCTTTTGGTTTTCAGGACATGAACTTTTCTTTATTTTAAAGTGCAGATATTAAATATATCTCTCAAAATCTAACTCCTTTCCATAGGTTAAACAAATCATAATTGTTTCATTCAATTTTGATTAGTTATTTGCTTTCCTTTCGGTCACTGTGCGACGACCACTGACCGCTGCTCCTTGCGGTATTTTTTGTTATTGCCACGTGGAATCCTGTAACCGTGGAGCCGTATTAGCCATGGCATATTACCGGACGCTTATGTCCGCTAACGGATACAGATGCCACCCCAAGGAAAACACGGTTATTGCCAACAACGGCAACAACCACAATGGGACATAATGAAGCAAGCCATTTTAACACAGGCAAGTAACGTGGCGGTGGTGGTGGCATGGGAAGTGGTGCATGTCTTGTCCTACTGTCCCACTGTCCCACTGTCCCACTGTCCCATTGTCCCACTGTCCTGCTGCTGCGGCTGCTTTACAAGTAGCCAAATATCCCCAGTTCATAACATGAAACAGAACAAATGTCCTTTGCTGATAAAGCCTCATAATAAATGTCGACCTTTCGTTTTTCCATTTATATTATCAACTGCTGCTGCCGCTGCCGCTGCTGCTGCTGCTGCTGCTGCTTCGAGCTGGGGGCTCAAGCATCACCTCCTTGCCTTGCCTTGCCTTACCTTGGCCAGCTTTTAGCAAAAAAGTTGCCTTGTTGTGGTTATTGTTGTTTCTGTTGTTGTTGTGTACGCTGTGACAGTGTCTCCTCTCCGTGGTCGCTTGTTCTGGTATCTTTTACCTGTGCCGTCTCTGCCCGGCTATTCCCGTCTACCCGCCTGCCCGGCTGCCCACCTGCAACGCACCAACATATATTAAAATTTATAATAAACAATGCGCCGCCGCAGCAAAAACAACAAAAACAAAAACAAAAAGTAGGAAGTTGGGTGTGGGGTGAGGGGTGAGGGGTGTGTGTGCATTAAAGTGAACAACAATGCCCTTTAAAGGGCGCTGGAGTCTGCCGATTTTGAGGAGTTGAATGAGACATGTCAAGGATGAGCTGGCAATATAAATTCGACTTGATTAATTGACTTTTATTGAATAAAAGTTTCTATTCAAAGAGAGAAGTAGCAGAAATATCTTTCTGCTTCAAAATTTAATATTGCCATAAAGAGCATTCAATTATCGGATGTTATCATTAGGAACTTTCACCTTGGCAACTGCTGAGGTATTTTTTTTTTTGTTTGGAACCGGACCCTGGCGAATCAAAGGGACCTTCGCTTGGGCCTGCTGTAAAAAGGCAGCAAGCGGCAAGTGAATTTATGTTATTTCCTTGTTGTTGGCATATCAGATAAGCTAATAAAAAATATTATAATTACATATCTGTCGAGGAAGGAAGGACGTAGGACACAGGACGCAGGACGCAGACTATGCAGGCAAACAGACTTTGTACGCAGGCAGATAGTTGGCGCGTTACACGCGCTTTTAATGTTCTCCCTTGATGTTTTATTCTGCTGCTCAGCCTTTGCCCCACTGTACAAAGTACACAGTGTTCAGGGTACAGTGTACAGTGTACACCTGGTAGCCATTTGGTAGTTAGTTGGTGAGGCTAGTGAGGACCGGGTCCGCAGCGCCTTGGGCAATGCTGTGCGCAGTTTGAAACGAAATAAGCCATAAGGACAATTTAGACTTTGAAGTGCCATTGCCATGCGAACTTATTTTAATTAGATGTGCACACATAAATGCTTAACGCTCGCTCGCCGCAGACCTTTTTTATGTCTCCCAGACTCGAAGGCCTCGAAAAGACAATGCGACAGCCACAGCTACAGCCAAAGCGGCAGCGACAGCGACTACGGCACATAAAAACAGGTGGGCGACAGGTGAGACGTTTGGGAGGTTGGCTGCTGTTGCTGTTGCTGTAGATGTTGTTGGTGCTGTTGTCGTGTAACACACATTAACCGATGCCATGCAATGCAGCCATAATAACAGCCGAGCACAAGTTTAATTAGTGCAGCCAACGAGGCCAGAGGATGTGGAAAAGAGTAAGAGGAAGCCTGTGGCCAACGTTGCGTATGAGCAATGTGTGTTCGTGTGATAAAATGGCCACGCCACGTCAAGGTTGTGCGAGTGTGTGTGTGTGTGCCCTTTATTGCTGCCATCCATCTGAGAAGTAAAACTCTTATGGTCATAAAACTCTAGAACGCATTTCCAGCGCAGAAAAACAAAGCCAAAAACCCCAATAGGATTCTCTGCTCGAACAGATGAAAACAAAAACGAAACGAAACGAAACGAAGCGAACCGGGGAAAAAAAAGGATGTCAGAGTGCTGAACTAATAATGGCACATGTCAAAATTCGTTAGCCCCGCAGCAGCGGGCAGGTGCGAGAGGATAGAAAGCGGGCTAAAAGACAGCCAGCAAACTGTGGTCGAATGACGAAACCCAAGTGACATTCATTGTGATTTCGTTTGGCAGTTTTGTGTCATTTGTTGGATTTAAGCGACGCCACACACACACACACACCCCACACACCACACACACAGACATACCACACACATACATAAAGGTAGCCATTGCCAGAGCCTTGGGCGTTGCATCAGTTGGTCAGTTGATGGAGATAGAGAGCTGCTGCCCCATAGAATTACGAGAAAAGAGATACGAATACTCGTAGAAAGCGGGGGGCAAAAATAACGAGGCAACGACAAGAGTTAAGCTGCTACCACAATTTATCACTAAATAACCGCAAGTTCAAGAAAAATGCTTTTATAATCTTGAACTTTGGGTCAGTTGCGGCTAACACTGGTCAACAAGTTATTGGGCCAACAATCAATATACAAATTTGAACAAAAATTAAATAAAAAAGGATAAGGAAATGACTGAAATATATCATATTTTTCACATTACTTTAAGCCTTGGCTATATTGAACTTATCTGATAAAGCCAAAGTATTCTAAAAGCTAAGCTTAATTTAAAAAGTTAAATAAATCATTTTAAATAAGCTGCAGTCTCCTATCCAAGCAACATATGTTTCATTCTCTACTGACGAAAATAATTTGGTTCTAAACCTTGTTGACTTGTGTAGTCTTCTCAGAGTGTTTGCTTACAAATCTTCGATGGCTTCATAAGAATTTACAACTCTTTACAAGCTGTACCTTTGCTGTGATATCTGTCAAATTATAAAAATCAAAATAAACCCTTAGTTATATAAACCGACAGCCAATTAAGGACTGTGCTTCTGCTGGTGGCTTCTGCTTCTGCTGCTGCCCGACACACATTTCAGCAGCAGATACATAATACACACACAGGGACAAGGACATGAGCAGGAACAGGGAACATGGACAGTAACTAACAAGGTGCAGGAGCTGAAGCAGGAGCAGAAGCAGAGACAGGCGCTGGACTTGGCTGTGGCATGTGCCACACGCACAAGTTGCATGCCAATGTCCGTTGAAAAAAGATGGAAAAAAAAAATTTAATAAAAAATCTGTTGTAAAAATGAGTACAAGAATATTTTTAAATAAAAGTAAAAAACTTTTTTTTTGTTATTTTGGTCTCCGAACCAAGGTAGATGAATCTTCGTAAGATACTCTAAGCACCGCCGTTCAGAGCATGGAACACAATGTGCCAGGCTCGCTTACGGACTAATTGCAAATATTTCATATTATAAAAGATATAACTAAAACTTAAAAGACCCTAAGCTTTACATTCTAATTCAGAGAATGGATGGATCTCTTTGACTTAAAACATTCCTGAAGACAACGATTGATCCCTACTTTATCTTCTATCTATTAGAACAACTCCTTGATCTTTCTTGAAGGATACAGGCATTATGAACCAATAATTGTTATGGTTTTTCTAGATCTTTGAAATAGCGTTCATTTTTTTAATTAAATAACTGGTCTATCGAAAAGTTCTGGTACTAAAAAATGTTCAACAATTTTCATACGCACCGAAACAGTAACCAACAAAGAGACAGAGACAGAAACAGGCTGAGGCATGTGCCACACGCACAAGTTTCATGCCAATGTCCGTTGGAATATAAACAAAATAAGATAGAAAAAAGATGTTTAATAGAATATGCAATAAATGTAACTACTTCGACTGAAAGAATGGAAGAGAAAGCAGCAGCAGCCGGCAGCCGGCAGGAGCCAAGAGTTGAGGCAGGACTCTGTTGCCAAGGCGATGGCTAACTGACATTGTGTTAAGTATATGTCTCTCTGTGCATGTGTGTGTGTTTGTGTGAGTGTGTGCCAGTGTGTGTGGTATTTCCGGTGACAATGTGCCATGGTGCCAAAGGAATGAATGCGACTTGGAAGTGGACAAGCCGGATGACGACTCAATGGGAGAGTGGGAATCCCGTAAGAAGAAAAAAAAAAAAGGAAACCAAAAGCCGATGCAAATATTCCATCTGTGAAATGTATGCAAGTATGCAATATATAGAGCAGTTAATACACATGTTTGCGAGTGTGTGCGTGTGTGTTTGTATTGGCCTGACACAGGAGGCAAAGGCAGCTGTAAGCGATTCCAAACAGTTACCATGTTGCAATATTTGAAATACATTTGAAAATTGCATTGCGTGGCAAAAAGGACATTCATCTCATTCCCGGTCGTGTGTGTCCTGTATCCAGTGTGTGTGTGTGTGTGTGTGTCCTGGTGTCCAGAATCTCTATGGGTGCGTGTGTGTGTGTGCCTGTCCGGCGGACTGTCAGCTTTGCCTCTAGCTGCTGCGGCTGCCCCATATGATTTATGGTGAAAGGACATGTGTATTTTAAAGCTCATAAATTTGTCGTTGCACCATGCCAGAGCTGTCGGCAAACTGACAGTTCTCCAATTTTCCAACTTACCCCCCTCCCCAGTATCCTTACCACTCAGCTCAAAAACCTCCTTTATATTTTTTTGTTTTTCGTAGTGGACTGCAGTCTTTCGCTTGTATTTATATTAGCCAGAAAATGAATGTAATCAGCCCAATTTGAAGCTTATGGGCCAGCATTAAGTGATTCACTTTTGTCGCTTTTGTAGTGTCCTTTTGGCCACATTTAATGTGACAAGCGAGCAACAAATGCAATAATAAATTCAATTAATTGCATTTTATTTCGATTATTTCGTCGTCGCCGTCGCCGTCGCCCTCGCCGCTGGCTTGCCATAAATGTCCATTTTGTGGGTCATTGAATATTTGAGTTGGGGCCCCGACTCGCATCTAATTTTTGCTCATTAATTTCATGCAACATTTTTATGCATTGTCATAAAACTAATTTTACGATGCTCCAGCTAATACTCTTCCTTTTGCCTTCTCTGTGTCTTGCTGTTTGCCTAATTAGATTAGTTAGCTGCCCGTTTGGCATTCTGCTGTCTGACTGGAGGATTTTTTTGTGTTTGTCATATATTGAAAGGATATGAACAGCAAGTCCTGCTGCGCTCTTTCTCTATCTCACTCTAAACCAAGTTATAATGGCTGTTTGAATTGCATGCAGTAATTGATTCTTTTTGCTTACGACTGAAACTGCTCAGTGCTCGGTTCTGGCCAATTGTCAAATTGGCAGTTCTAGCTGATTCTATTTTATTTTCAGTGCACTCTTTTTCTTAATTTAATTGGTAACAACTGCATGTCAAAAGTCAATAATGCATTAAAATGCAGCTCAAATTGAATGAATGAAACTTTGAAGCGATGCCAGCAGATTCTTTGTTCACCGTTCACCGTTCACCGTTCACCGTTCACCTGTTTTGGGCTTAAACTACGCCTCTGGCTAAATTGCAAACAGAGATATTTTCAATCATGTCTTTCACAAACACAAACACACTCACACAGCTGGGAGTGAGAGGAGCACATACACATATATATAATAAATACAATGGGCTAAACTGGTATGTTATCAGTGCGTATACTTGATTTTTATACGCACACTTAAGCAAATAACTGCAGGCATTATTTCAAAAATTCGAAAATTAAAAGCAAACAACATAGAGCAGAGGTATGCCTTTTGGAACCATAAGAAAATACTCAAGCATGCAGCACAAAAAGAGAGAAAAAGATAGCTAGAGTGGGAGAGAGAGAGAGCGGGAGAGAGGAGAAAGTTTTAATGTAAAGTGATGCGAAATGTTTTCTTTGCGAATTTACCTTCAATTTATGCATTTATGAATATGTAAGCACATTCAAACCAAGCTCTTGGCTGTGTGAGCAGTCAAGTGGCAAACTTGAATACAGCAGCTCACACACTCACGCACTCACACACTCGCACTCGCACACTCACGCACTCACACCACACACACACGCACACACACACACGCATCTCACAAGCACTCGGTAATACATTCATTAATAAAATGCTTTTGGCTAAGAAGTTTTACCTTTTGCCCATTCACATTTCATATATCTGAGAGCTGAAAGGCAGCTTTATTTTTTTACTCCCATAAATAATTTATTATTAAATGCTTTGCGAGGCTCTCTGTCTGTCTCTCTGTCTGTCTGCCTGGCTGTCTGTCTCTCTGTGAATTGCACAAAATGCTGCCGTAATGCAATTGTACTCGTATGTTCTGGCCTGTGACAGAGAATTTAATTGAAAATATTTTGTAAAACAAGCTGAAGCCGGCTATTTACACATGTATCTACGACTAACTGTCTACTCGTAGCAAGCGGCTTATGCAAAAGGATACTTTTCAAATCAAAGTTCATCAATTACGAACAAAGTCAGAACAACTAACTTGCCATCAAAGTTGCATGAGATATTTTTTTTTTGTTTTTAGAAATTGCGTTGCAAACACGACATATTTTGCATACGAAACAAGAAGTCAAAGGCTGGAAAATATCAGAAAAAACACCCAAGAATTTCCCTCAAAATCAATCAGGAAAATGCCTACATGAAAAACAATTAGCGTGACAGTTTTGCTGACAATTTGAAATGTTGTCACCACCTTCTATGCACAGGTGTCGATTATTATTTTGATTTTATTTTTATTATTTTGCACCTTCGCCCCGCCCATCGAACGATATTTGTGGCTATTAAATTGCGTTTACTACTCGTATGACTAGCTGCCACGCCCACTTCTCATCGATTTATTATTGTAACCCGTTTTTGGTATTGAGCAATCGGTAGCGACGTTCAGCCACGAACGAAGTACACATACATTTTGAGTGACTGTAAACTGTTTTGTTGATTTACGTCGCAAGCAAATGAATTTTACTCGTTGCTGCGATTTCTTTATGACAGTCAATTTATGACATTTTTGATAGGCAAATGGCACGCGTTAATCAATGCGTCCTTCTCATGTTTCCCTGTTCTTTTTTCCTTTTCTGGCCTCCTCTCTCTCTCTCTCTGCTGTAAATGACAAACTTCCGTTACGCATCGCTTGCCAGGACCAGCACCAGCACCAGCACCAGGAACAGGAGCCAGTAGCCAGGAGTCCTGTTACTGTTACAGTGGTTAATAGTCACTTGCCACGATATGAAAACACGATTCGTGTTGGTAAAATTAAATGAGCATTGAGACAATTGCCGAAGCAAGTGGAAAAATGTTTTCCTTTCTTTCCTTTTTACTTTTTTCGCTTTTCGTTTTTCGTTTTTATGATAGAACTGTGATATTGACAACAAGGACAGGCCCACGTTTTATTGAGTGAAAAAGGTAATAATTTTGAATTTTATTGGACCAACAACTGTGCGACAGCGCAGCATGACAATGCATAATTGCGTAAGAGCGATAATGTTTAATCAATTAAATATAATGCGCCCTAAAACAATGATTATATAATGTCTCCTCAAACATGGCATACACAGTGATAAACATGTTAATGCATGAAGATAGAGAATAAGAGATAGAGAGAGAGCTACCTGGAGAGCTCTCCAGCTTAAGAATGGAGAGCTAAGCCATTTCCGATTTACAGAATTCAATATTATTTATCTATCGATCTTAAAAGTTGCATTATTCGAGCCAGCTGACATTTGGCTTATACCTGCAGAGTGTATTATAAATAATTTATGAATTGAAAGCTATCGAGCAAATCATAAGAGACGGGTTGATATAGCTATGTCCCTCTATCTATTTTTTTGCCAACTGTTCTCTGAGTTCCTTAACTAGGTACATAAAAGTTAGTCTAGACTCTAGAGGATCCCTTTGGCTTGAACCTGCCAATATGTCGGTACAGGCTCTAGCCCCTGTTTCTTACAGCTCTCTTAGAAAGGAACCAACTGCTTGTAGAAATGTTGTGAAAAAACCTCCAAGGATATCTTAAGATTAGTTATAAATTAAGTGAAAGGGAGTGTTTTCTGGCTGCGGGTAAAATATGTGTATGCAGCTCAATCGATTAATTGGTTTGTAAGTCGTTCTAAGGAAAGCTTTTTCCGATTTTAATATATATTAATAAAAATCACAAGCTATCAAAATTGGATTACTATATTTAATAGCGGCAATAGGAACAATCAGTCAAAGTATATAAACTGAACAATAAAGCTGGAGCTGCTAAGAGAGTAAATTGGTTAAAAAAAGGTTGTTGAAAGGAAAACCCTTTTATTTTTAAAAATATATCTATGAAAGCATTGAAAAAATCTAATTCCAAACCACTTTGATATGATTGCAACTCTCCACAGAACAAAAGAGAGCTATATTCTAGTCTTAGCCATTAAGAAATACCCATTAATCATTTAAGCTGGCTTAGAAGGTGCCTAGCCTTCATAGTGTTTGCTTGCAAAGAAGCAATCTAGAAAAATAATCTTTCCTGTGTACTTTTAAATATACACTCAAAGAAAACAATAAAAAGAGTCTGTGTAATAAAAGCTTTTCTTGGAGTGTAGAATTATGCGTACGAGTATAATCATATTTGCCGCTGTATTAAACTCAGATCCTGGCGGTTTTCGGGCTGCGTACTTAGCATAAATCAGCGCAGAGCATATTCCATTGAATAGCTAAATAGCTAAAAACTACAACGGCTAAGAGAGTGCTACAACCACAAAAACAGTAAAAAACAACAACAACAGCAACGAACAGGGCCCACAACAAGAGTGGCAATAACAATAAAAACGAAAAGTACTTTTACACGCACTTCAAATACAAATAAAGCACGCTGTGTGAGTGTGTGTGTGTGTGCGACTGTGTGTGTGTGTGTGTGTGTGTGGGCTAATAAAGCGCGTTTGTATGCGTGTTTATTAGCGCGTGTGTGTGCGCATTTTTGAGTGGACGATAAATAAATTAGAAAGTTGCAAAACGCGAAAAACGCTGCCGGCATAAGTTGGACGCACTGCGACATAATGGCGTCCACTTTGTGTCCTTACGCTTAATTTGCCTAAAAGAGTGCTGCAATGCTCAACCCAGTCAGCTGCACTGTCACACACAAAGAGAGGAGGAGAGAGCTCAAAAAAGGCGCGCCAAACTGTTATAAGTAGGCAATTGAACTGAGCCACAACAACAGATACTCCTTCAATGTGGACACACACGCAATGCACTGCAATGCCTGAGTGGTGCTGTCAGTGGTTCGCTTCAGTTCGGTTCGAGGTGTATTTTACATAGTTCACGCACAATTTACCACTGCACGCAATTTAACGCTTAGGGTAGGAAAGGACAGCCAGTTTAAAACCACCCTGAAAGGAATCTCTTCCCTCCCTTTCACCACCCGGTTGATTGTCAATGTGCTCATATTACATGCAGGACGGCATGCAGGCGACAGCTTAGCTAACTGTAAGCAAGTCCAAGTCGAACTCCTGCTCGTCATACTTTTGGACGCATATTACATCATCTGAGCCATGTCACGTTGTTGTTAGCATTCCCTCGAACAGGGGGAGGGGTGGTGGTAGGGGTTGGTATAACGGGGAACATGTGCGTGGCCAAATAGTTGAAATAGTTTGATGCGCACTTTTCAGCGGCTATAACTAGATGTTGGCTTGGGCTTGGCCTTTGAACCCTAACTGGGGTGCTGCTGCTACTTCTGCTGTTGCTGGGGTCAGCTGCAGAGCCACAGCCATCCTGTTGGCCCCTACGCATTTGCTCGTTGAATTGTTAATATCATTTTGGGGACATACGCATTTAAATGAGGCTCACGTACGCGGACGATTTGTCACAAAATAATTTTTACGACTTTACGACTCCATTGCCAGTGACCAAACCCAATTCCACAAAAGAGAAGCAAAAGGAAAAGGAAGACAAGCCATCAGCCATATTCCCCCCAAATGCTTCGATTTGGCGTAAAATGCGTTGCATACTTGAAGGCGCGCTGTTAGCTAAACTCACTTAGCCTTGGTCTCTGTATAACTAAATCTAAGTAGGCTATTATAGTTAAAGTACTTGCATCTTCTACAGATAATGCCACAGTTGTTTATCTCCGATTCTCTGCGCTGCTCTTGTCGCGCTGTCTCAATAACAGCAGCAAATATAATGGAATGGAATGGAATGGAGGGGAATAGAGCAATGCAATAACCACGAGGAGTGTCGAGTCAATAGCTGCTTGCCGATGTAAATCTAATTAATTGTTTCGGCTTTGCCGCAGTTTGCTGATGTCTTCCCACACACACACACACCCTACACACACACAGAAACACACACATCAACAAGAGAGACTGACAATGTCGAATTTAAATGACGTGCGAAACAAGAATTTAATTTTCTACTCGTGCTCGCAACATGAAATCCACTTTCTATTGCTGCCGCGAAAATAGCAACCGATGTCAGCTCTTACACAGAGAAAAAAAATTTACTTCCACAAATTACCAAGTTCAAAAAATTCTTAGTTTTTTGAGTGAAATCTTCGAAAGTTAAAGGAGCAGATTTAGCTTAGTTTAATTAGAGTTTTCCTTTAAAAACATAAGTTTATATGAGAAACATAGCTAAAAGTCGCACTTAAACTCTAAAAAATATATTTAAAATAATTTTTTTGGAATGTTTTTTAAGTTTATTTACTGCGCAGAGCAGCAGTTGGCCTTTTTTTTGTCGCGAACTAGCTGGAAATACTCCTCAGAGTCGATGTCGTCGAATACGACGAACCCGCACCGCCAGATATTTGGCAAAATGACAAATTTGCCGAGCATGTTGTCGCTCAAAACGTGGGCAGTGGGCGGGGCTGGACGCTAGCCGAAGCTGGAGAGGGGGGGGGGGCTGAAGTACAGTTAGGAACGACAACCAATGGCTGAGCGTTTGGTTTTGGTTTTAGTTTCAGAGTCAGAGTCAGAGTCAGAGTCAGTTGCCATCCGTCGAGACGATGAGGCTTCTGCCTGTTTGTCTGCCAAATGCGTTGCCTACTTTTAGGCTGGCATAATGAAATTCCAACTTTTGACTTATTGACGACGAGAAGGACTAAAACGAGTTCAGTTTTCAGTTCGCCAGTTAGCAGCGTGGCTTATCCTTGTTGCCTTTGTTGCTGTTGTTTTTGTTGTTGTTGTTGTCGTTATCGTTGTCCTTGTTGCTGTTGCGGTTTGCCTTTTACTGGCGACGCAGCGCCGTTTGCGCTTTTGTGGTAGTTTTTTTTAAATCTACAAATAAAGGAATATCCTGCACTTTCTCATTGGCCAAAAAGCAGATTAATTAATTTTTTTAGCTTATTTATTGAACTCCAATAAGTTCTTTAGACTCTTTTATTGTTGGTATAATTACATGAAATGCATAGCTTTTTTTTTAGATTCAATCCGATTATACTCTACTCTACTCTCTATTTCCCGACCTATGAACAAGAATTAAAATTCTATTTTAGAGCTTGATTTTCCAAAATGAAGCCTGAGTTTTAAATCATTTTTTTCCTTTTTATATCTTCTCTTTAATTTATTGAAAACTCTGACAGAAAAACTATTTTCAATCAGGCTTAGAACAAATAAATTGATTCAAATATTAAAAAAACAAAAGAATTCTTTGCAGTTTTATTTAAAGTTTTTCATCTAAAAAGATCTAGCAAATATTTTTGGCTAATTGAATGGAATTATTTGGAACTCAAGTGTAAAGTGTGCTTCATAATTAAGGTTCCAAAAATACTCTTTCTTTTATTATTGTAGTCCATTTCTCTTGTATTTTATTTCACTCTAGATTATGCAGCTGCAGCTTTTGTTGGATTTATTGCTCCTTGGCAACTTGTTCAGTTATCTTACAATTCCCCAATGTTTTTCATTTTCTCTGCTCTACAAATATATTTATAAATTTATATTTTCTTGTTATTGAGAGTGCATTGAAGATTATTTTAAATAAATGTGCACTGAGAGAGCATTGTGCATTATTTGGCATTTTCTGTTGCCTATCTGCAGGCGCAGGATATTGCGCAATTTTCTAGATGCCTTCACACCGCAGAAAGTTGATTCAAAATTGAAAATTTCATTTGTACTTTTTGGTGTTGATTTTCTGTGGAACTGAACGCAGGACTTCCGCGCCACTGGGCAAGTTCTTTTGCCAGGAATTCGCACCTTTAAAGTTATATCTTGGGGGCCTTTTGCCTTGTGCGAATGAAAATTAATTTTAATTTTAATTGACTTTTGTTGGCAATGAATACAAGTACTGAGCCCGCTGCGGTTCTTGCTGTAGGCCACCAGCGTGGGCCTGTCAATATTTACATGCTACACATTAATTATATATATATATACGGATATACACACACATACAATACAGAGACTGCTGCTATACATACATATTTAAGCACACGCATTAGGCACAACAATGGCCAATTTCCTGGCTGGTTCCACGAACCACCCACAGGCGAAATAGTCTAGAGCTGAGCAGCTTATTAGCGGGCCAGGCCCAGCCGGACCGGGCGAAGCCGGCACGCAAGAGCGGGCCAAATAAGAACCGAAACAAGCTTTGGCAATCAAAATTATTCCCCGCCGCTGGCCAGAGCCATCGAACTTTAACGCATTGTTTATGTTAACAAAATGTAAATAAATGTTGCGTACAAACGACAATGACGATGACGAAAAACAAAAAAAAAAAGAACACAGAAAACAAAGGGCAATTAAATTTCAGGCCAAAATAAAGTCGCCGGCACACGCAAGTCGTTGGGGACCAAGGCAAGGACTAAGGACTAAGGACTAAGGACGACGACAACAACAGGTGTTCAGGTTTACAGGGTTGACTTAGTAAGCAAAAGAAACAAGGCAAAAATAACTGAATAAATCAAATTGGGCGCAGACAAACGACGCAACAACAAAAAGTAACAAAATACGAGTAAACGCGTAAGACGACGGCTCCAGGACATTGGGCGAGTATATCGAACAGTTTTATCGAAGTGGTCAGCATTTACGCAGCCAATTCGCCATCGCCATCGCCGTCGCCATCGCCGTCGCCATCGCCGTGGACGCAGTTTGCTTAAGTGGATCGCGTGTTAATTGTCGAGGAATGTGCTGGCCACGGCGATGGCGATAATATTTGACAGCCAACGCTCTAAGCTCTCCGACTGGGCGGCCAGTGGCTGCTCGCCATCGCAGCAGGACGACGGCTAACGTGTTCGCTGACAATTCAAAATTAACTGCCAAATTGGCTACAGTCGTAGCTGCCGAAGCAACGCATAATAAAATGGAGTAGCCACCAAATAAACAATAGAAAATATAAGTAACTCTTGAAATATGCTAAGATTAAATGGATTCGACCAGTTGATACCCTGCACTTTGAAGCTGAATTACTAAAATTGATTGCTTGATTTAAACCTCATTATGAGTATGCAAAACTATTGGAAATTTCTTGTTATTTATCTATTTAATGCTATTTATTTAATTTAGTCTTTTTAATGCTTCATTATCCCCTCACATTTACTATAATAATATTATTTTGCCTTGAAGGGTTAAAAGAAAGAAAGCCTTAACCAAATTAACAATACACATTGATAAATCAGTTTAAAATATGATTTATTAAATCAAGCTATAGAATTGAATTATATATCAAACCCGCTTAACAACATTTCTTCATTACAGGGTATGCAAAAACAAATGGAAAATAGTATGGGAAGTTAGATATTGATATGCAGCCTTTAAAAAACTTGAGCTGTAGGAGCATAGCAGAAAGAAGATTTGCCGCGTTTCCGGCTGCAATTCAAATAAATAAATCTGTAGCGGTTTCTTACTTACATATTTGAGTAAAAGGACTCTTTAACTATGAATATTTATTTTTAGTCCTAGCTCATAGGAGAGATTGCTTAAGCAGGAATCCTGCTGAGGCAGCCATGGGGCACATACTCTTTCCTTAACGACCATTAAATGCTGTCTGCCATTAAAGTCACTTCCGTTTATTTTTATCGTTTTTAATTGCGTTTGTTTTTTTTTTTTTTGTCTGTAAGGCATTTGTTTCGGTTGTCTTTTTTGTGGCTGACTCATTTGTCGCCGTGTTGTGTGTCTGCTCGTTTATTTTATTTAGCAATTTATTTCACACGTTGGCCCCGTGAAGGCACATTCCATAGCCTGAAGTGTGCCTACGTGCTTGGCCCGGACTGTGTGTGTGTATCTGCTGGCGATGACTGTTTTTAATTTTAGGCTATTATGAGCCACCCGCTTGCCCACTGACCGGTGACCGGTGTGACCAGCCCCACAGCTCTCCGAGGAGCGAGAGGTGGAGCGAGCGTTTGTTTCCCATTTTGAGGCTGACCAAAATTATGGGCACACATATAAATTGTCAAGCGGCCATTCGTCTTGCAGAATAAATGTTGCAATTTGTTGGCATTTGCGTTTGCTCGCGCGAAGCCTTAAAAAAGATGCTGCCCCAAGATACGAGCTGTAACCCAACAGCTTCCGCTCTGCGCACAAAAGTATGCTACGTTTTTGCGTACAATTTCTGACCGCTCGACTTTACAGCGCCGGCGCGCACCTTCACTAACTACTACCAGGGTGCAGGAGCAGGAGGAGGACGTACTAGGAACTGGGTTATAAATTCTATTGCAATGCATGTGAATCCATGTGCGAGGCGACACAAATAACTCACAGTCTGCATGGCGTAGTCTTTTATTAGTACTAGTAGGAACGATGCCTTTTTGTCTCCCTGCCACTGACCACTTGCGGCATATATTTGCGCACAATTAATTATTATAAATGTCGTGGTCTCCACCCGGACCCGGGCACGGCTCCGGATACGGACACGGATACGGAACGAACCCGATTCCGGACGCGAACGCGGATGCGGACACAAAGGCGAACAAAATGTTCTCTCTGGCTGCAAGCAGCAAAATTGTTTATGAAAATTTATGATTACAATATTTGTGTCGCACTGCATCTTCCTCGTACGGACAACTCCCCGCCGCTTGCCCTCCTTGCCTCCTGCTCTATGTGGACATGCCTCCGGCCTTTGGGTTTTAAATTAATGTCACATGCATTTTATTTATTTCACTCGGCATTTTGTTATTGCATTCCATTCCTTTGCCACCCAGTTGCTTAAGGGCAGGTGCTGCTGCTGCCACTGCTGATGCTGCTGGTTTCATTACAAATATTACCACTTTTCAGGGTTTATTTGGCAGGCAGCTACACGCATAAAGCTGATTATGATTATCTCCGTCTATTTACGTGTCGCTGGTGTTTATATATTACCAAAGTAAACAAGGATACAGCCAGACAGACAGACAGACAGAGAGACACACACAGCAGCGGCAATTGGATGTGTTTGGCTTTGTATTGATACTTTGTTTACAATTGATTCCACACGACTTCATTCACGTTTATTCAAAGAAAAAACTTTTTAATGCCTTCAAGTGCAAACAAATCCCACACAGATGCAAGCACTCACACATCATTCACACACACACACGCACACACACGCAAACAGACACGTATTTAAGGGCTGGAAAAATCTTTCATTCATTGATGATGTGTTGGCTGCCTTTTCATTTCTTTTTCGTCGTCTCGCCTTCTGTCGATTCCTGTCTGTCTCTCTCTTCTAGCCGGCTTATATTTGCTTAAATGATCTTTTATTTATTTGTTCGATGCTTTCCGATTTATTTTCCTTGTTATGGATATGCGACTGTTAAAAAGTTTGCTTTCACTTACCACCAGGTTAAATAAATGCGCAGTCACGACGTGAAAAATTGAGTACAAGAATTTTCCTTTTTACGATAATTATATGCGGAAATGATGGGTGATATGATACACAGTCGTTATAAAAGAAATATTAAAGAAATGGCTGCAAAATGGGGCAATATATTAAGGAGTTTAAGTAGATTCATTCATAGTTTGAATCGCCTTTTTAATGACTGCTTTCTTGCTGTTATTACAGTTGAATCAACTGGATATATTCACCATCCACGCTTATTCGAGTACTGGTTCATTATTTGCACATTCATCATTCGAGAATTTTTCGTTTAAGCGCCATTTTAGACGCCTTAACTTGCTGTGCCCCGCCCCGCTGCCCCGTTCGAACTTCATGCAGCTAATTATGCGCTAAGTAGACACAGTACACACAACAACAACAGCAAAACAAGGGGACGCAGTGGCAGGAGTGTAATTTATGGGCTGCGATTGCAGCCAAAAATCCTTTGTCGAAAAGTTGCAAATACCTGGAACTTAATGTTGGACTTTGAACTGGCGCTCGAGCCTCTGGCCTCTGGCCTCTGTTCCCCACCAAAATATGATAAATGTTGTGCGGAAGTTGGCGACTGACACTGTGCCACGCCTCTCTCTTTCTCTTTCTCTCTTTCCCTCTCTCTTTCTCCGCTGGCACCGCTGGCAGCCACAACAAGGTGCGCACAGAAGCCCGTCAATTAGCGAATATGCGGGCCATCGAAATTCCCATAGACATAAGCATTGGGGCATTAGTTGCATGCAGCATTGGTAACTGGGGTGGCAGCTGCAGTTGCAGTTGCAGTTGCATTCTATGCCAATTGTGTGGGAAGTGTTGCTGCTGCACGGCTTTTGCCTTTGTGTCCGGCCATAGTCTAATGCAGCAGATAAACACTGCCAAATGCTTTGAAAACCTTTGGCTATTTGTCACACCAGACGGACAAAGCTGGAGGCAATGCCTGACTGCTGGCCTAAGGCCGCGCATATTGCGTATACGTAATGTGGTGCTCGCTGGTCGCTGGTAGTTGGTCGGTGTGCTCGAAGGAAATTGAATTAAAACGTAAATACAAATTGCAGCGAACAGCGAACAGAACCCACACACAGAGAGAAACCATTCCGCTCGGATATTTTGCATTTTGCAATCTCAAATCTCTTTCCTTCTCTTTCTCATGCGTCGGCTGGAAATTAACGACAGTCATAACTTTTTGAACGCGACATTTTAGTTTTCGGCTGCTCGGCATTTCACACGCTGCCAAAACGTTTCCGTTTCCGCTGCCAGCCATAACTTTTTCGCACTGCCGTCGTGACCAATTCTTTTGTTGTTGTTGTTTCTCTCTTTCTTTCTTTTTTTGGTTTTTTTTTTGCTGGTTCTCCGCTTTTGTTTTTGTTGCTGCGGCAAAGTTTACGAGCATGCCAAAAACTGTGACACTCAGAGCTCGCGGCTGGCTGGCAGAAAGAGAAATTTTCTCGCTGGCTTCAGCCAATGCAACTTTCGCTGCCGCTGCTGCTGCCGCTGCTGCTGCCGCTGCCAGTTGAACTTTGCATTGCCGCAGCAGACAGCAGCGGACATCACGGCCAACAGCTAAGGTAAATAAACCGGAAACATGCGGCAACAGCCAGCGATGTGCCCCACCGTTTAACTCTGTTGCGTGTGTGGTTCGTTTTTCGCTTTTCTCTCTTCGCTTTTCAGTTGCCACCCTCCTTCAACCACCCAACACCCACCTCGGGGAGGACCGAAGTTTAATTGTTGTGGAAGACCCACAGCATAGCATTCCAGGTGATTCGTGGATTTTCTTTGCAGCATTTAATTGAATGCATATGCTGACAATTTAAACCGTATACAGGATCAAAGGTAACACTTTACATTTTTCATTTACTAATTGAAAAATAATATTTATAGCAAGCTTTATAGCAGGTATTATTTCGTTTCGTTTCGTTTTTGGTTTTGCTTTATTTGACTTGTTTTTTAATTATTTCTGTCACTTTATGCAGAGCGTGTCACTTTTCTTACGAGTCCTTTAATATTTTGAGTCCTTTTGGCTTTGGCTCATTTTCTAGAAATTATATTTTAAATTCCCCGAACTGGAACAAGAAGGAAAAACGTTTATAATTCGCTCTCACAGCAGACTGGAGGGGGTGTGGACCGGTAGGGAGGGCGGTTGAGGGGAAGGGTGAAGGGGCTGGGTTCTGCGGGTGCTTAAGTTTTGAAACCGCGTACAAAATATGCACTTAGCACGAACCTTTTGCACATTTTTCCCTTCCGCTGGCTGCTCGAACTCATTTCGAATTTTTTTTGTATTTTTTCTAATTACTTTAGGGATTAATTTGAAGAAGCACACACACACACACACACACACTCGGGCAATTTACATACAGACACCCGCATACTGTAACCATGCAACACGTTTCTTTACTTTTAATTTCAATTACTTTTATTACACCAAGCAAATGAGTTCAAATGAAGCAAAAAAAAAGAGGTTACACTCACACTTATCTACATAAATATTTACACACCTACTTACACACATACACATACACATAAATACATAAAAAAAAATATATATATATATATCTGTAGTATTTATATAAACCGCGAGCTCTGGAGAAAACCTGAGCGCAGGAAAAAGTTAACTTATTAATTTTCATAAGAGTAATTTTGTGTATTTTATGTTTGGTTTGCGCCTCGCGCTGTCTGTGTGTGTGTGTGAGGGGGGTAAGCTGCTCCTGGAGTCGAGCTGAGTGGGTCCAATGCTAGAAGCGCAAATATGTGTACTACTTTTTATACACAAACATACAAAAAAAATGTATAAAAAAAAAGGAAGCCGCAGCCACTGTGGCAACAACAAATGGCAGCTCATGAGCTGCTGAGCTGCTGAGCTGCTGAGCTTGGCGGAGGGCAACGTTAAACGGTTAAGGACATGCAAAAAAGGGCGCGCTCTGATGAGTTGATGAAGTGTTCAACGCCTGGTTGGCCCGACAACTCGTCGACCCGACAATCCGGCAATCCGGCAATCCAACAATCCAACAATCCGGCAACCCGACGACCCGATGGGGCGTCGTTAGCTTCAGCTGAGGAGGGGGCAGAGGCAGAGGCAGAGGCAGAGGCAGGCGCTACTGCTGCTGCCCGCAGCGCAAATAAAAAGTCAGGTTTTTAACTAAATGACTTTTTGTTGTTGTGCACACGCATTGCTACACACAAACGCACTCAAAGTGGCAGCAACAACAACAACAACAACAACAACAGCAACAACAACAAAATAATAATATAAATATACAGTACATGTGCATGCATGTCGGCTTGTATCGTAATTATTTTGATGGCAACAGCCTTTTTCTACACAACAAATACACTTGCCCCCGCCCCCCAAAACACACGCGTACCCACACACACACACACACAACTAAACGAAAATAAATGTGTGCATGTGTTTGTGTGTGTGTGTGTGTGTGTGTGTGTAGATGCCCCCAAATGTGTTAAGTAAAAGAGGCAGGACCACACCTTTTTTTTCTGCGGTGTCAGTATGCCTATGTGTGTAAGCTTACGCACACACACACATAAGCGTACACTGAGAGAAATAATGAGCTAGGGAGTATTGCTGCTATAATCAACGTTCTGCAAGGATATTCGGCAAGGCTGGGTTGAAAAGCTGTGAAGTATCAGCTTCATTTTCAAGTGATTTTAATTGTTTATATTAACTTAGAGTTCTTTCAGATGAGTTTCTTCAAATATATATTAATTTTCTCATTGAAGGAATTACAAGTATGTATAAATGCATTAAAGGACCAAGGATAAAACCTAAGCCATTGGGCTCAAGGCACAATCCGAAAGAAAAGCGGACAAGTATGTCTTATAGCTGCCATTGAAAGGACCAAATCGTCCAGTAGGTTCTATATAGAGCAGACTGTAAGGATATGTAATATGCAGCATGCCGACGATAGCCTTTCCTTATCTTCATTTTTTTACACCCTTTTTCATTACCAGCTTAATTCATATTTTGAAAAAAGTTTATCTACTTTTCTCTGCGTGTATATAAATGTGTTTTTTGTGAATGTGTGTGTGTGTGCTGGGTGCGTGTGTGAGTGTGAGTGTGTGTGGTTTCGGTGTCTCTGTTTGCCTTTTCTGCTCTCTAGTGGTGGCCTGTGGCAACCAGGTGCCGTGTAGCGAGTTGGGTTCTTGTCTCGTTGATTATGCGCTGATAACAAATTATTCACTTGGGAGTAGACTTCAACCAATACAGGGAGAAAACACACGTGTGTGTGTGTATGAGTGTGTCTGGCTTACATGAAAACATTAGACATTGTGTATGGAGAGGGCGTGAGGGCGTATAACCACCCCTCTCCAGCCCCCCTGCACGCCCAGCTCCACTATTGCCGCTTGGGGCCAGGGGCTCTGCGTGTCCAAAATTAATGAAAAATCGCCGACGCCAAAGTAATGTTGCGACTTTGCCTATTTGCTGTGTCACCTGCATTTCTTTTTTATGGGGCGTATTACTCTCTTTCTATACATATACATATATATATATATGTATAAATATATATGAGATTACAATCAGCGCCTGTTTAGTGGCATTATACAAATATTACGCATACGCACTGTGTAAGCGCTAGCTGCTAAGTAAAGGCATGTTGGAGTTTTGTCAAAAGGTCAAGTGGACAGTGAACCTAAATGGAACAGCTAATCGATGCATCGATTCCCATAATATTTATATGGATAATAAATAGAATTAGGAAATTAAAGAGTTGATATTAAACTGGAATAATCATTGATCTGACAAGCAGAACACTGTTTTAAGAGCTTAATAATCTAATGAGTTATTAGATATGAATTTCAAGCAACAGTTTAATATTTAAAAGTCAATTTTGTATACTTAAATAAGTAAAATAAATGTAAAATTACTTTGAAATCAAATAAATTAAAATAATCTATGTACTAAAAGCTAAATATAAGCAATAAAGCGAACGTTTGCTAGGTAATTGCCCGGCCAGCTACTAATTGTGGTAACAATTGGTAAGTTTTATAGACCCGGCCAGCTCCGTTTAATCGCAATAGAAACTTTATTACAGGCTCGTTCGCTGAGGAATTAAAAGCGACTCATTTATGTTTTATCTATTGGACAAATCCTTTGCATTGCAGGCCGCCAGGCAGGCAGCCAGGCAGACAGACGGGCATCAAGCGACCGGCCAGGCTCATAAAAATAACAATTCGAAAATCAAATGCGAGCGGAAATAAATAGCACAACTTCCGGACGCTGAGCCAATAAAAAAATATAAAGAAAAAAAAGGAAGCAACTGGACCAAACGCACCCTAGGGGCCGGACCAGCCGCCTGGATGCTGCTGCCGTTGCTGCTGATGCTACTCAATTCTCACTTGCGAAAGGACGCTGGCAAATTTGTGTTTAAAAATAAGAACAAAAAAAAATAACAACAATAACTACAAGTGAAACAACAATAGGACACCGTAAGGACATCTTTGGCCGTCGTGCTGCCGTCGAGAACGAGTCGCCATTTATCTTAATCTACCTTTTAACTTATCTCGTTGTTGGATTTGAACTTCTTTCGCCTGATTCTCGAACCACTCGAGCGCGCTTTCTCTGTGCTTCTCTGTGCTTCTCTGTGCTTCTCTTTGCTTCTTTTGTTGCAACAAAAATCAATTAATTATTTATCACTTAAACTCTCCGCCACTTGTCATTATGTCATTGTTTGCTCATTGCCCTGGGGGGAACAGAGACAACAGAGAGAATTGGAGGAAACGGCAAGGGCAAGCTGAATACTCCGACAGCTAGCGAAAATGTTCTCTGCTTTCAACTTTATCAATACTCAATTGAGATGACGCTCGGCTTGGGTCCTGCTGCTTGGGTTGGGCTGAGTTGGATTGGGTTGGGTCCAGGATCCAGCATTAGCTGACCCCATTGATGTTTGGGCGCTTAACTTTGCGCCACGGCAGTTTGTCTCGACGGGCCTCGCCATCGGCCGGCCCGATAAGGAGCAAATGCTGTTCTCTGTTCCCTGTTCTGTGTTCTGTGTTCTCTGCCAGCCTGCCAGCCGTTATTCTTCTTATTTTATTTAACTTAATACTTATGTTGGCATTTCTTTCTTTCTTTCTTGCTTTTTTCGCTTTTTGTAGCTTTCTTAGCGGGCAACATCAACGCCTTCAAGGATGTCGTCGCTCTGGCCTCTTGCTACAATCGAAATCCCCAATTGACAAAAAGAAAACCAATTTAGCAGACAACGACAGCCAGCCAGGCCAGCTAGTGGCTGGCAGGAGAGGAAGGATATTCTGGGTCTCTCTGTTGCTGCAAGCACACGTTGTGATAAATTCATCAGGTGAATGCCAAAGCATTGCGCAAATATGCGCCCAACCAGCTGGAATGGGCGGCTGTGCCACGCCTCCCCCCCCACAGATTGAGCTTCTTCTTGATGTGGCTTGCTGCGGCTTGTTCTGTTGCCGCATCAAACGACAATTGAATTTGCCATGTTGAAAACTTGGACGGCCGCCTCAATATCGACAGAATCAATGGCAATGTATGGCATACGGCCACCAGACCACGACCAGGAGCTGGAGCTGGAGCAGGAGCAGGAGCTGGAGACTCACATTCCTTGGTCTGGTTGCCATTAGGCGTATTTATTTAGTTGTGTTTGCCATCGGCATGCCTTCAATTAATGTCAATTCGTTTTTAAGTAAGCTATCGATGGCAACTTGGAAGCCATTTCAGTGGTCCGGAAAGTGGGCCAGGAGAGAAGCTTAGCCAGGTCGCAGCTGACAAAACGCATCAAATGAAATGAAAACGTATGAGCAGGTGATTTGTTTATATTTGGATCAACTAATATAGCCAAAATGGAGCAGCAGCAGCAGCAGCAAACTGTCTTTCCTAACTGGGTCAGGTGATCAGCCTGACGACAGCTGATGTGTGGATATAAACTTAATGTTAATGTCTTGCCACCGCTTTGGCTCCCCCTCTCCACCACTCTGTCCTCTCCTTGTCGTTGAATTCTGAGTCTAATAGAAGGCTAACAGAAATGTTTTCCATTATGTTAGAATGCAATAAATTACCTGTAAAGGCAACGACAAAAACCACACACACACAAAACGCATGGCAGGATTGGAGGGAGCATTTGACTACTAGAAGTGGGAATTAAACTGGAGTTGGAGCTGGAGCTGGAGCTGGAGCAGGAACTGGACACATGTATATGCACGCACATTAATTTACTTTTGTTGTCACTTTGCCAGTGGGCCACATTTGAAGTGGAGCTGCCTGCCGGCAGGAAATAAAACAAATACAAATGACAAAGCACAGGCAATGACAGAGCTGAGCTTGTGGAATGAGGGAAGAGCGGTAAGGGGGTTAGGTGGTATGCCAAGGGTTTGCTCGGAAGACAGCAGACAGAAGACTCTGCTCTACTCGCAGCTAGCTGCTGCCAGTTTGATATGTAAATGCGTTTTTCACACACACATTTCGGGCCGAGTGTAATGGAATTGTATGACATTACTTTTAATTAAAAGTGCTCGACATTTGGCTAGCCCAAGTTGAGTGCCAGCTTTTTGCCCCCCTTTCACTTCTCACTCACTCACTTCTTTTTTTTTTGGCAGGTATTCGGTCTGGTAAGTGCGAAATATTTGCTCCGTTTTGGCCAGAAGGCGGCAACAAAAGGCTTAAGCCTCACATAAGGATGCTGCTGTCCTAAAAACTCGCACAACAAAGCAATCCTTTCGAATCATTTATCAGTTGTATTAAATCTAATGGCAGCTGCACAAATCGCATACAATTCAATTGCATACTTCAGAGCAAACAATCAACGAAGTATACTGTGAGTATATGAAAGAAATGAAGCAATGTTAGTTGCGTTCTGCACTAAGAAAACAAGGCTTAATGCAGTAAACAACAGGGCTAGACTGCTAAATACCCTGTACTGCTGGAAGTACTAACAACAAGACGATTCTTGTAGCAATGAGTTTGCCTTGAATTGGTTTATCGAAAGGAAAACTGATTGAAAATTGAGCAAGCTGAATTCAATTTGTTAATCAATAAGTAAAATTTATTAAGCATTCGATTGATTATTGTTTAAATAAATTATTACAAAACGAAGCTAATGATAAGGTTGATATTTTTAGTTCGAAGGAAAGTCTAGCTTTAACTCCATAGTTAAGCAAGGCCAGCTGAAGCGAATAAATTACAGGGTATTAAGAAACTAAAGTAGAAGTGGAAGCTCATGTGCTCTATCTCATCAGTGAATGGCCGCTTTGCTTCAGAGGACTACGAAGAATGATATACCCGCTTTTATTGTGAAACTAACAATAAAACTTACCTTCCCATTATTGAATTGAAAAGAAGAGTGTGAAGCTCTGATTCAAGAGATTTCATACTCGTAATACAAGAATAGTTCCCTTCCTAGTGGAAGGCATTGGAATGATGAAGGATATTTTCTTGCTGCTTTAAAATTCAGCTGGTAAAATCTTTAGGTAATAATTTAACTTTGAATTATTGCAAAACTGAAGTTTTTTTTTAGTTAATCTGAAAATCTTTTGCACTTTCCTAGTTACCTGAATTTCGCCAGTTTTAGCTTAAGTTTTCAAGATTACATACAAGTGCGCTGGATTTTCCAGTCGCCTCTCTGCCCGCTCCCCTTGCAGCTCCTCGCATTTTATGAGCAACGCGTAAAAAGGAAAACAAGTAAAAAGCCAAAATTGCAAATAATGCGAATCACGTGGCGCATTTGAAGCTGGAGCCGTGGCGCTGTGACCCCTTTGCACAAAAACCACCAAAAACAACGAGCAGTAAATGAGGGAATCGAAGCAGGATGAAGGGTTGGTTGGTGGCAAAGGGCAAGGATAAGGGTGGAAAATGGAAGGTGCATGTGGTGAGTGGTGAGTGGTGAGTGGAGAGCGGCGAGTGGCGGGGGGACTGCCCCCTATCGCGCAATCAACCATTACCGAGCTCGATTCGCGTTGAGTGTTTCGATTTGCAGGCAAATCATAAAAACAAATGTATAAAATCAAATGGAAAATCAATGGAATCAACCATCAACTGTATTGATGGCATCGCCCGCGGTTTGTATAAATTGCTTTATTGCCTAAATAATACAAAAGAGTTGGCTTACCCCGCAACCCCCCAATCCCCCCTCCAGCCACTTAATTTAATTTTTCAAAATATATATTCATATTAATGCAACAACAACAGCAACAACTAGAAGCAATAACCTGCATTTTCCAATTTAACCTAGAAAAAAAAACAACACTGTTGGCAGAAGCCGGAAGTTCGGGGGGTGCACGGAGATCTGCTCGGAAATATGTAAAATGTATAATATACAATGGCTTCTTTGCATTCGACCGCCGAACCCAAAATAATTAAAAGTATTTGGCGTCTGTAAAGTAATTTTTAATTAAGTTGAAGTGCGCTGAAGTGGCGCGCGTTTGATGGGTTTGCCTGGGTGGCGAAGGGCGGGGCAGCTGGCTGCTGGCTGCTGGCTGCTGGAGAGGATGCTGCTGGTTGCTTATTACCGTGCATAAACATAAACAATTTTAGAAATTAAATGATAATTTCTGAATATTTACATAATTTTATGCATTATACCCAAACGGATGGGATCCCGCGCCCCGCCTCTGCGCCCTCAAAGAATGCCCTTCATTTTCACGCGCTGCCAAATTAAGATACATTCTCGTTTAGCCGAGCCGCTCTCTCTCTTTTTTAATTATTTTGTATTCTGTTGCCTCCTCTGGCCAATATTTACCTTACCAAAATTCTATTTATTTTGGCTAGAAAACAATGTCGCGTTAATCTTAATCTCGGCTCAATGATTGCTATCAGCGGACCCCAAATTGATTTTAGTTTCATTTACACTTCCTGCTGTTCATTTTGGCCGCTTGCTTTGCTCTTTCGAGATGTATCCTCATTGCATTTGGCAAAACCCGCCGCGCACTGCTCGCAGCGCATAAATATTTATGACGAGGGCGCTAAAGGGGCGTGGCAGGCGTTAAGTGGCGGCCGGTAAGTCTGGCAGGCAGACGGACAACAGGACGAACAGCTTCGCCTCGCAAGTTTTGCTCCATTTTGGATGGCAGCCAAATGCAATGAAATTCTATTTGAGCATTCGCAATGCACCTCGTTTCTGTTTTTTGAGTGGATCTTCATTTGGCGCGTCGATTCCTTTTCAGTCTGAAGTTTTAATTAAGTGCAAATTATAAAAGTGTAAATTTTCAGTGTGAAAAAGCAAAAGAAATAGAATAAAAAGCTACAGCAGAGAAGAGAAAACAAGGCGAGAGATATTAAATACCCAGCGATTTCTAAATTGTTTATCTGGGAGAACTTTCTTCTCTATGAATATGCAATGAATGTTCAATAATTAGAAAATGTTTAATAATTATTTCAGTGTTGGGAAGCGATAATAATGCAGACTGGTTAATTTTCAAATTTCTATGACCGTAAATTAATGAGTAAAAAGTGCTTTATTTGCAGAGGAAAACAAATGAGTGGCTGGATTTGAGTTGAATAATTCTTAATTTAAGTTGGAGTAGTACCCAAAAAGTTTAAGTTGGATTCGTGATTCTTATTTCAGGTTAAGTAATCTAACTCGATTCAATACTCGATTCAAGCTAAGTCCAGTTGGGCTTAAAATAAGCACGAGAATTATTGTATTAATCTAATCAGACGACATGAAGAGCGGTGTTAAGTTCGGGATATTTTTAACACTAGAAAGAGGCTAGAAGAGGAAGGAAACAGCCTAGAACCAGGCTAACAATTGAAGCAGGCTAAAACCAAGAATTGGGAGCTTGAAAGATGCGAGTTTTCTTCAGGAATATCGTGCTAAGTTTAAGAGAACCCCAAATTGCTGGTTCCAGTACGGAATTCTGGCAATATTTATTGAATACTTCACATAAAAGACTACAAATTTAAATAAATATCATTTTTATTTACAACAGTTAGCGGCATTCTAGCAATTTTGTAGTGGAAGCTTTAAATGGGTAATTACTGAAATAAATTTATGAGCTCATAAAAATTTGGCTGGAAAATTATGAATACAGTTTGGTACTGGAAATTGAGGAGAAGAAGGAAAAAAGCCAACCAGTCCAATTTCTGATGTGAGCGAGAGGCGTTAATGAGGAAGACAGACAAGCAGCCTGAGAGCAAAATGAAATGAAGGAGTTGTGAATTGTTGGGAATAAATATGTATGTGGTTGGTGGGGCAGGGCGGGTGGTTGAGTTGGCTATAATGAAACTTTGCATATGAATGAATATGGAAAAGGGGAGTCGAGGAGGGGGCACAAAGAAAACATTAATATGCTGTATAATTATGCGATAACCATGGCATCTGGCGCCCCCCGCTCCCCCTTTTAAGTTTGAGCACGGAGTTCGAGTTCGAGCTCGGAGTTTGAGGCAGAGAACATAACTGAACATCATAATATAATGCTACATAACGTTAACGCTAATGATGCCAGCAAAAGCGGAGTCATAACCGACACAACAGCCAACAACTACAACCAGCCCTGCGCAGGTGTGTGTGTGTGTGTGTGAGAGAGGGAGTGTAGGTGTGTGTGTGTAAGTATTGGGTGTGTGTGTGTAAGTATTGGGTGTTACATGCTGCAAAGTACTCCCCAAAGTGCCCCTAAATGCAAGAAATGACAGTCATTTCATATTTGTTGTACTCAACGGGCTGCCCTCAGTTGTTGCTGTTGCTGTTGCCGTTGCTCAGTATACGCACACAAGGATATCGTGTCATAAAATTAAATACTTCACTGGAGAATTAAATGCAGTAAAAAGTGGGCGTGGCTCTCGCACAAACAACAAAACACACCTTTATAAGGTAAGGTAGAGCTAAGGCAAGGTAACAAAAAAGGGGCAGGCAGCAGAAGGCTGCTAGTTGCTCGGGCGTTGCTTTCTCACAGAGAGAGAGTCTCTCGGCGAGGGGGCAGCAGGAAAATGAAGCTAATAACAAGTTTAAAGCTAAACGTGTTTTCATTATTATCAACATAAAGGATTTCTCATTGTTGTTGCTCTTTCTTCAAGGATTTAGTGTCAAAGCTTTAAAGCAGAGCAGTACTAAATATATTCCCAATAAAACACACAACTCACGAATCAGTTGAACGTTGAACATTTCCGACACATCCTTGACCCTTTCTCTCGTGGCGCATTAACTGATGGCTCAACCATTCGTCCTTAAAATATTGTACAGCTGTATTAAGGTGTCCAGCTTTCAAGAGACTTACAAAGCTATTAACTAGTTGGCCAAGCTCTGACCGCAATTCGCAAAGCTGCCATACAGACGGGTCAAAATCTCGGGCCAAAACGACAGACTGGACTTAACGGCGTCTTGAGTGGGTTCAAAGCTGCTTTGGCAGCTTCTTTTACTAGGAAAAATCCAATATCTTTTTACGAAAAGTGAAAATATTGAAAGAAAAAGCTGCTTTTTTGTAAGAAAATAGTGCATATCGAATTGGTTTTTTTATGCAGTCAATTAATTTAGTTATTTATTTAAAGTTTATTATTGATTCTCAAGTTTTATGCTGCTCAATAAGTAATTTATGTTTCGGCATTAACATTTGTTCGCTCGTATAATAATTAGTTAATTATTTAGCACACACGTGTGACTAGGGCAGGGCAGGCCAGGACAAAGATATCCTGCTGCTGGTTGCGGTTTTGCACATTGAATGGAATTGCGTTTGGCGGAAATTGCATGGGCCCGATTGCTATAATTAAAACTAACCAGCGGTGATTTAGCCAAGTTCCTTTGGTGTTGCCTGCCAGAGAAACAGTGGAAGGAGCAACAGAGGGTGGTGCGAGGAGGAGCAGGCGTTGCCTGACTGTCTTGAGCAGGCGGCGATGCGGTTTTGTTAAAATTACATTTGCCAAAGTTTTATCGCAGCTGCGGCGGTGGCAGCAGCGGCTGTAACTGCGACTGAGACTGCGGCAGTAGCAGTAGCAGTAGCAGTGGCAGTGGCTGTGGCAGTGGCATGATATCAGGGGCTGTAATTAATAGCGGCCGCTGCATTTCGGGGTGGCCATGGTAATTGTGGCGTGCAAATTAAAAGGCAGCCAGAGCAGAAAGAAAGCGTGTGGAAAAAGTTGAAGGAAAACAAATACAACACACTTTGAAAGCGAGCGCGGAAATAAAACGAAACGAAACCAAAACAACACAGTTAAGGCTAAAACACAAAAGAAAAAAACCAGTCAAGAAAAAATGGTAATGTAAACACTGACAGGAGCAGCAGCAGCGGCAGCGGCAGCAGCTGAAATAGGATCTAAAACCGATAGATGCAAAAAAATATAAATAAAGCTACGTACATATTATGTTTAAAACAAAAGCAAACCGCGAAATTATCCCGCTGGCAATCTACGGTTAGGAAAAGTGAAAAGCTAGCACTCAGCAAATCTTTGGCTATATGAAAAAAGGGCTGGAGGCTAGCAAAAAGTCTTCGATTTCAAAGTGTTTTGACATTGTTGTTGCCGTCGCTGTTGCTGTTGCTGTTGTTGGTGCTGTTATTGCAGCCACTAATGGCAGCATTTGGAGTGTTGCCGCTGACAACAACAATAAAAGCGGACAAAGCAGCCTAAAAGTGTCGCAACAATTTGAGTGGGAAGTGCCAAGGCAGCGGCAGCAGCAGCAGCAGCGGCAGCGGCAGCAAATCACATCAAAAACATATTTGAATATTTGCCGTCACTTTGCTTTCAGCCAGCCCTGAAACTGAAAGGGATGGGAGTGCTTTCGATGGTTGCTGTCGCTATCGCTATCGGTGTTGCTGTTGCTGCTGTTGTTGTTGCTGTTGCTGTTGCTGGTGTCAATGTCGCAGCCAGTGTTTGGTTAACTAAAATGGAGAAAAGTTACTCATACTCAGCACGGCTTACACGCAAAAAAAAGCCAGAAACAAATTTAGACTCAAAGCAATTAATTGAACTTATAAAATGATATTTAACAATTTAAAGTGTTCCCAATGCATTTTTCCAGCAGAGTTTATTCAAGATAAAATTATATAATTAATTAAAAGTTTATTAAAACTTTTGGTAATAATTTAACAATAATTATTTTCAATTTTACCAAATCCTTTTAAAACAATAAATAGAATCGCCCAAAGAGAGCTAGGTGGAAAAATAACTAAGGCACTAAAGTGCTCCCAAAAGTAGACTTTACACTTTTATGTTAAATCAACTGAAATCTTTACTAAGCCTAGATATAATATCTTTTATAAGGATATAAGAAAAGGAGCTTTTGAAGCTGTGCACATATAAAAAGTAATTATTAAATAAGAAATAATAAAATTATTACCTTTAGTTTGAATTGCCTCACAATTGTCAAAAAAAGCTCAGAACTTAGCTGTCTTGCTGAATATATTCCCCGATTTCTCTCAGTGACTCTATATAAAAAACTGCTGAAATCTCAACAATTTACATTGCGCGCGCTTTGTGCCCAGGTCTCGGGACTTTTCTCCGTATCTGGGTTTTAATTCGGCGCGGTAAGTAAAGCTTAACAGTTGCCTGACACCTTGTGTACATTGCGGAAAGAAGCAGCCTGCCAGCCTACCTTCCTGCCTGCCTGCCTGCCTGCCTGCCCGCTCACCTGCCCCAGGTATCCCACTCGGACTGAGCTCTGTACAGGTGTCTGGGTGTGTGAGTGTGTGTGTGTTGGCAAGTGTATTGTCAGTAAAATGCCTGAGGCGAAAGTGTGCATTACGAGGTTTTAAATTACGCGAAAATACACACACATGTACACACAGCACACATATACTGACAAAAGCCAAGCTGCAGAACGCTCAACCCCTTCTCACCGCATTCAATCCCCCCTTTCCGAGCGTTCTCTAGGCGCTTCGTGTGTTGATTCTACTTACCGAACAGAACTCTCCTAATGGAATGAAATGGGGGCCAAACCTCGATGGCAACATTTGTGGGCACAATATGTAGTCCTTCTTTACACTGTACTCTGTATCAATGGCAACGCCAGGGTGGCAAATGAAGAAAGGACGCGGAAAAGAAAGACTGCCATGATGCCTGCCTGGCTGCCTGGCTGCTTGCCTGCACGTGTCAAAATTTGCGCAAAGGATATACAAAGTAACTCATGCTAATTTCGCCATTGTTGCCCCATGACTTGGCAGTCGCTGGGGAATCGCTAGCTTTAGTCCTGCGCCTCGTAATACGTTTCGATCGCTGCTTGCGACTTAGTATCAAAGTGTCTGAACAAAAAGTGTAGCATACATTTGAGCGCAAACAATTTTGTACGAAGAAAATGTCTTGTTTCAATTAATTGTCTTTGTATTTACTTAAAATTCGGAAATAAATTAGCTTTATGAATGCACAAAAATCATAAAACCATTAAAGAGTATTAAAACAAAGAGATTTCTGTCCAAACTTTCACTTTTTCATGCCATGGATGCTTAGAAAATGCGGAGAATGAAGTAGTTTTTCTGCAATTCATCTTCGATAAATTTTTTTCCAATGGGGATTGTATTTTTGCTCATCATCGTCGATAGATCAAATATATGAAGAATATCCAGGTCCAGCATTAAATTTTCAGTTTATATCTGCACAGATCTTTCATGCCTTAGACGGAAAAATATGAATTATACAGAGTATTAATACTTATTCCCTTTCAGATTAGAATAATTGAAAATTATCGATGTTTATAGCAATTTGTTATCGTAATTACAACACTGATATTTGATTTTTATTGTATTAAAAACAAATCAAATGTTTTGACCTCAATTTACTGATGCCGCAAAGCGAAACGAATTAAACTAATAGAATTTAGCACTCATTTACGAAAAATTGATAGAAAATCAAATTTACAAAGAACAGAATTATATATTTAATAGAATTTCACTTTTTTTTACAACTCTGCCTGGAAATAAATAAACAAAATAATGGCTTGAACTCTGCACTAAATCCCAGAGTAAATCAGTGAAATTCAGACTGAAAAAGAGTGCCCTGAATGACCTTAAGCATGTTGAGTGCGGGCCAGGCTTAAAAGGTCAGTTGCTAAAGTTTTAGTAAAGTATATTGACAAGAACTGAGAAAGGTAGACACACACACAGAGGCACACCGACACACAGTTGGCAGTTGGCAATTGGCTCAAAAGCGCACTTGGCTTTCTCTTTAGCAGGCTTTGCATATTTGCATGTAAATAGAAGGCACTGGTACACTCAGACACATGGCTAAGAGTAACTGCAACTGAGTAAACGACTAAATTGCAATTTGCGTTTTATTTTATCACATTTTCGGGGCATCGCCAGCTGTTGGCTTTCAGTTACAGTTACAGGCCAAGCAAATAGAAAGGCAGCTGCTAATTGACTGGCCTATGCCGAGAGACCTTTGGCTTAGCTGTACAGCTGTAGAGCTGTAAAAGTAAGAGCTGAACAGCCAGAGATCCAAGGCAGATCCCTGGCATTCTCTTGCCATTTGGGCAAATACAATTTGCGGTTGCAATTTGCCATTCTCTACTTAATTTGATGCACTTTAAATGGCAAGTCTTAAGGGGGGCCCAGCACACGCATACGAACACGCACTAGCAAAGCATTTAGAAATTATTCTAACTAATTGGCAATGCTGCAGAGCAGTTGCAGTGCTGATAACTTGGCCGCGATTACAACTGCTTATAATAGTTGGCCATTTAGGAGCAAGTGCCATTTCCATTGCCATTCCATATGCGGGTGCAGGTCTTCTGACCCTCAGAGATTATTGGAGTCAAACAGCTGCTAGCTGAAACACTTTTTTCTTTCTTTTGACCCGACAGCTATTTCGTATAGCAATTCATTTCCATTATAATCATGAAAAGTTTTCTACTTTTCAGCTTGTTTTTATGCCATGTTGACGCTTGTGTGTGTGATTTGCGCCCAATCTGTGTGTGTGTGTGTGTGTGTGTGTGGCTGTGTGTGTGAGTGCACCATTTCTTAAAAAAGCAATTACATTAAAAAGGATATGGCAGCGGCAGCCCTTTTTTCAAGCTGGCTGCTTTCGGGCTCACGTTACGTATACGTAATTGCAATGCTTACTTACGTGCCACACACACACAAACACACTCGCACTGAGAACGTCGCCTCCAGCGTCGCCGAGTGTGTCTCTTAAATGTTCATTAAATTGGATTTTTAGTACGCATCGTAAAAAATTCAAAGCGCCCATTTAATTCACCAACCAACAACAACAACAGCAGAAGCAGCGGCAGCGACAGCGGCAGCAACAGCAGCAGCAAGCGGCACGACGAGACGCAGAACTTCATTTGGTGTGGCAGGAACAGAAGGTGCCACCGCCTGCTTGGTCAGCAGAAGCACTTGAGTTCCTTTGGAGTCATAAAAGCGGACGGGCAGCGAGTCGTGGCCCGAAAGTTTGGGCGGACTTTCGATTCGATTTGAAATATTTTGCACTTTTATTGATTTTCGGTTTACTGATGCGCTGCATATTAAATGGGCACTGCAGCAGAATTGCATCCAGGCATCCAGGCAGCCAGTCAGACAGTTCACCAAACGGTAACGCCTCCAGGCATCCAGGACAACGCCCGGTGCGCGGTTCTGGGGTCGAGGGGGCGTCCATTGCAGTTGTCATTATGCGCGCCTGCTAAGTTTTTCAATTTGCAGCATTCACATTAAGAGCGGGGCCAGTAAAATCCTTTTCACGGCGAATTGTGCTGCATTTTAAGCGGAAATGATGCGCGTCCTGCGGCGGCACATCCTGGCCACAAAATGGCCATGCCCTGCCACCAGACTGCGCTGCATTTTTTCCAGTTCCTCCACTCAAAAACAAAAAAAAAATATTTGCATATTCATCTAAACAAAACACCAACTTCCCGAAGCAGCGACAG
This sequence comes from Drosophila repletoides, assembly GCA_018150835.1. Lineage (NCBI taxonomy): Eukaryota > Metazoa > Arthropoda > Insecta > Diptera > Drosophilidae > Drosophila > Drosophila repletoides. The sequence continues at coordinate 8,459,525 of JAECWQ010000100.1, forward strand.
ACGGACAGACCGACAGAAAAAAAGGCACACACAAAGCAAAAAATTTAAAAACCAAAATGAGAGAGTGAAAAAAGATTTAAAAGAAAATCGCGAAGGGACACAGGACACAGGACACTGAACGATGGCAGGCAGCAAAGTCTAATAGCCAAAGTGACCATGACTAGCGCTGGAAGGATGCACAGCGTGCACAGTGGGAAAATACTAATAATAGTAAAAGTATAAATTCATTTCATTTTAGAATCTACAAATAATTTGTTTGGGCTTAAAAATGGTAAATAATATTAGAATAAAGAATGAGAATTTTAATCCAACCTTTGAAAAATTCGAATTGAAACGTTGTTAGAGTAATATGTAAAAAATGTAAGGCTTCTCTTCGAATGGTTCCACTGTTCGGAGCGCTGCAGCGAGGCGTGGCAGCAAGTCATCTTCAGTGCAAGTTGGCCATTAACTCCGCACTGTTCGCGTCGTCATGCTGGGCTGCAGCATATTGGCAAAAACCAAGCAAAAAAAAACAAGCTAAAAAATCTAAATAATTGACAGCACTAGCAGCAGCTGCATAAACAACAATGCAAACAACAACAACAGCAACAACAAGAGCCATCTTTGTTATTTTAGCCTTTTTTTTTAGCCTGCTTTTTTCACGCACCTGCGATGTGCTTTCTAATTGCCTTATCGTTTTCAACGCGAAAAAGCGTTCAGGCGTAATGGAGGAGTCAAAGTCCTTTGACTTTGGCGATGAGTGAACACTTTTGACAGTTGGCCAAAATAAAAAAAAAATGCCAAAAAAGATGCCATGGCACACGTCAATCGCAATTTAGGATCCGGTTCTGGCTGGGATTTTGATTGGAGCTTGAATTTGGGGCTGGCATTGCTGCATTGGCTTGTAGGCGTGTTGCAGCCACATGCGACACTTTCAAAGCTGCTATTTGCACCGGCCAAAATGGCTATTCTGCCCCACTGCTGATAATAACACGCTGACATATTTCATAAGTGCTCCTACCAGAAAGCAGACCGACCACAAACAGGAATTGTCCATGGATGTCGATGATAGCAGGTTCGATTGACAATTAGTCAAAGTTGGTCAATTACATGCTGCCCCTCGCATGGGCATGTGGATAACTATGCGTATGCGTAACGAGGCTGACACTCAGTCTGCTGATTCGTGGATCTATTTCTATGCAGCGGGCATTGTGCTATCTATTTATATCTGGCTCGTAAACAAATGAAAGGTTTATTTACATTCTTTTGCAGTCTTCTTGTTGAGTTTATATTTGTTAAACCTCAATAAAAGGATTCTAAAATTTTATTCAACCCTGAAAAAGTCTTGGGAAGGATTAAAAAGAACTATTTATATGTTCATTCAACTGTAGAGTCTCAGTTGAAAAAATATATAAATAGTCCTTTTAAGCTGAGAATATTAGAACTATTTACAGGTCATTCTTGAATTTTATCCCTATTAAAAAAGGTCAAAAAAGCTTTAAGAGCCTCTTTTAATGTTGGTTTATAAAAACTATAACCCTTGGGTAGATCACTTCATTCACTTCAAGTTTTAATTTTTTTTTTTTTTGTTTTATTGAATAACTTCAGCCCGTTTGTTAACCAATTTAATCTATTTGTTCTCTCAACAGGGAAATTCCGAAGCCTGAGTGACGATAAAACTGCATGTTTGGTCAGTATAAAAGTATTTATCCTGGATTAATAGCCATTATTTTGCAATTATGGACACAAATAAATAAAAGGATTTATATTTTTAAAATGAGAGACTGACAGGAGAAGTAAGAGAACAGCAAACAAAGGGATAAGTTTTCTCACAGCTCTTCCTGTGGGAAAAGTGCGCTATATTTATTTCTTTTAGCTCTTAATACTGTACTTAATTGGTTTACTATAATTGATCTGGTTGATTTTTTCTTCTGCTATGCTCAACCCAACGCCTGCAAGAAGCTTATAAATGCCTCTAGAATGCATTTATTTTTAGCCAAAAAGGATGAGGGTTGGATGTCCTGTCTCCGGGAATAACATAATACTCGCATATGAAGGACTATAGGATTGCATAAAATATACATAACGCTGAGGGCATTTGTAACAAAGAGGACTAACCCTTCCTTTGTCAATTTTTTTTTTTAGTCTCAATTCTATCTTTACGTAAGCATATTTGTTTCATTTTCCATAGAGAGATGAGGTATTTTCTCAATAATTGAAGGCCTAACGAGAGAAAAGAGTTTTTTGTAATCAACTTAAAAGTAAACCGCAACATTGTACTAGCCAAAAGCACCTATGCATATAAAGGAGACATTTGCTGGCATTCACCGCAGAATGTCCGAGTGAACGGCGAACGGCGCAGGGAGGAGAAAGGGGGAAAAACTTTACTTTGTAAGTAAGTTGTGAGAAAAGTCTAGCAAGTGTGTGCAACTAAATAAAAATTTATGCCTGGCGAGGCGACCTTCTTCATAGGGATGCTCTTAAAGTGCCTCCATATAGCACACTCAGACAGGCTTGAGCAAGTATGGCGGAGCACTTGACCACTTATACTTATGCAATTATGAAATTGCCATAGAAAGTGACACTTTTATTCGTTGTCTCCCTGCCAACTGTCCCTTTGGTTAAGCCCCCGGCAGAGGGAACAAGAGAGAGAGAGAGAGAGAGAGAGAGGGAGAGGGAGAGGGGCGTGCGGAGAGACAATGTCAAGTTTTGGGCCAGAAACAGAGGCAGGCAAAAGCCATAGCCGAAATGAAGAAAATTGCGTTTGGAAAACTCTTAACAAAGTCATTTGGTCCAGATGCTGCCAGTTAAGTTAGTGAACATGGGCAAGGAGACTGCAGCAGCAGAGTGACTCTAGTCCTGCGAGTCCTGCTATATAAACGGACACAGTTAGTTGAGCTCTCAGACAGAGTAAAACACATGTGGTTAAGGCGTCTGGTCCTCAACTGCGAAGGGTTAAGGTGCCCTGGCCCAAAGGGGTTCCGAGCAGGGGAAGGACGTTAAATTTAGGCAAAATGTGCTACTTACTACACACTTTTGGCCACTGTGCAGGACGGGAGAAAGGACTACAGCAAGCTGCCTGGCAATTGGGTACATTTCTTTGTGCCTTTTCGCATTTGGTCACTTACTGTAATTGTCGCTGCCCCAGGGGCAACTAAAGAGGAGGCAGGGGATACACAGCAAAAAAAAAGGACAGAAAATCAATATGAATATTTGCTGATTCATTTAATATTTAAACTTGTATTTATATCATTAAAATGTTTCATTTTGAGATACGACAGTTTCTCTCACAAAAATAATAAAGTTAGTTTGGCCATAAATAAATATTTTGTTAAGAAATTCAGTTGGTAAATTGCCTAAATCAACTGTTGAACAGCTGTTGAGAGGGTGTGTAAGGTGGGACGATCAATTATATAATGTAAACTTTGTTATTAATTTCAATTAATTCAAATTATAATCAAATTTGAGCAAAGAAAACATTACAGAAAAAGAAAACAAATTGAGATTTTGGCATATGTTTTAGAACATTTCCCAGTGGAAAGTTAGACTTAATTAAATTTGTATTATTAAATTCATATTTTCTTAACCTAATTAAATATATAATATTATTTATTGTATAAAAATAGCTGAGCCTAGTTTTTTTTACCGTGCAGCTCGAATTAAGTGCAGAAAGCGATTAGAGCTGAATTAGAAAGCATCGCAAAAGTGTCGCACAGCCATCTTCAGGGTCAAGACGTTCCACTTCCATTTGATGAACTTGTGCTATGTGGAATGGGAGGAGGGAGGAGGAAGCATGGAGGAAGGAGTAGCACACCAGGAGTAGAGTGGAGTAGGATTGGAGTAGGATTGTCTGGCGTCTTCTGTCTCTGTGGGTTATCAACATAAGTTTGGCAAAATATGCGCCGTAAATTTAGAGTTTTATTGGAAGCACTTTATCTGTATGCCAGTTCGAGTGTATCTATTTGGACACGTGTCGCCTGCCACTCAAGGAAACAATTGCAGCTGTTCTTCCTCTTTCACTACTATTCTTGTTCCAGTGCTTTTTCTTCATCTTCATCTTCATCTGCTGGCTCCTGGTTCTTATTGCTAGCCGTCGACTCGCGGCCATTTATTTTGGCAGACTGTGTCAATGGTCATATAGAGAAGTTAGAAAAGGGGAATTGGACTCTTCAGAGCTGCTGCTGCTGCTGCTGCTGCTGCTCCTCTCCAGACAAGGCAACTAGTTTGAAGTTTATTTCACTGCCCGTTTGCAACGAGCGCTATAAATTTAGCACAGCTCGCGCCAAAAATTTTTAGCCGTCAATTTGCTACTCTGAAAGTTGTCGGGTTGTTCATGGAAGAATTTTTATTGCTGCATACTCTTTTTTCTCTCTCTTTACGGCAACCCATTTAAATGTCTTTATTGAATCTTAAATTGAAAGTCAAATAGCAAAACAAGAAACGGAGAGTATTGGAAAGTATGTTAGCTCCCCTAGGAACGATGAAGGTAATCAGAAAAGTAAGAAAAACTCTTAAATAAATTGAGAAATAGGCCGCTACTTTAAATTCAATTTATAGTATAAATACAGTGAAATATCCCTGTATAATTATTGTTATTTTGATTAGAATAAAATTCGATAAATAATATAAATTAATTAATTATATAAAAGTTTTTATTTGATAGAGAAAGGGATACATAAAGGATTCGCATCGGGTGTTTGAAGGCAAAAGAAAGTAGTTTTTCTCTCATGCTGACTTAATTATTTATGTAAGGATTTGCTAAGTTTACTAGTGGAAAAACAGATTTTTTTCTTTGTCTGAATTCAGTTTCGTTGGAATTTTTGTGAAAGAACTCTTTGGCTGTTATTTTATTTGTACTGGCTGGGAAATTGTTGTGGTGCCTTTTTCCGTCATGTTAGTCATCAGGGCAAATAGGGCAGGGGCTGGAGCTGGGGCAGAGAGAGAGAGAGGGGCAGGAGCAGTTGCAGGAGCAGGGAGTTCAGCCAGCTGGACCGACAGCCAAGCAAGCGGAAACTCACAAAATAAATGCAACATTTGGCAGCGCATTTCATTGCAAACGGAAAAGTGGCCGCTGTGCACATTCATTGGATGCGTCTCACACTGAGTGTATGTATACTTTTATATATATATATATATGTTTCTATATGTAGGATAATGTCTTGCTTAAGATTACGCACAGGAACAGGAGTTGGTGCTGCTGCTGCTGCTACTGGTGGTGGTGCACCCCGCTGCTGTCACACTTGCAACTCACTCTACAGACTCCTCTACATTCGGCTCTTCATTCTGCAATTTCCACTTGCTGCTTGTTCACTTCTTTTACTCTCTGTGCCTCTGCCACTGCCTCGGCATCTGCGTCTTTTATTGTTTCAAATTTTATTGCTGCATCACTTTGTGGCAGACACACACACACACATACACATGCGCTCAGAGCTGGCAATGGCTTCCTTTTGAATTTTTCTTGATGCCTGTCCAAGTGGAGCATTCTTTGCGCTACTTTTCCGAATGGAAGTCCTTCGCAGTTGTTGTTCATTTTATTGCCTGATTTTCTGAGTATATTTGCGATCAGCCCAGCGCCTAATCTCTTGATTATGTATGACATACGCATGGAGAATGGGTCTCTGCTGCGAACCAGCAGCGTTATTTATGATTTTATACCAAACAGAGTTGGGTTCAATAAAAATTCTAAAATATGTTTATGGGTTGCTGCTGCTGCTGTTGGGCTTCCGTTGAACAGCTGTGTCCCTATTCCTGTCCTGTCCGTCTGTCTGCTTGTGGGCGAGTCCATCGAGTGTGTCTGTGTCTGTGAGTTGAACGTTGAAAATTACCGAGCACTATTTACGTTCGCAACGTGCAAAGGTCAGTCAGCGATATTGCCATTGTTGTTCTTGCAACAACAATTGCTGTTGTTGTCTCTGCTGCTATTTTTTGACGTGTTGGTTGTTGGCTCTTCGTTGTTGCTGACGCTGACGCTGACGCTGATGCTGCTGACGTTGGCGTTTCAACGCCGAGTGCTCACAACTTTATTTGCTCTACTTTTTCCCCCATTTCGCTTTCCCCCACAGCACATATGTCCGCGTTTTGCTGCAGTTATTCTACTGACTATTGTTGTTGTTGCTGTTGTCGTGTTGCTGTTGCATTCTCTTGTTGACTTTGTTGCATGTTTGCCGCGTTTACGCAACTCCAGCCCCGAAGTTGACGTCCGGCTTGGACCCGTAGAGCGCTTTGTGTGTTTGTCTTTCATTTGCGTTTGGCGGCGCCTTCGCGTATGCAACGCTTTTTTTTTTTTGCTTTGCTTTTCTCTCTTTCGCCAACCACCTGAAAAGGTTGTACACATTTCACTGGCGAAAGGGGGGCACAGGCGGCTTATAAAGGCAGGCTTGTATGTTTGGCTTATAAACACTCGACACTACACGCTATTTTGACACACAGCCATTCCAATCGGTGCGCAAACCCAAAATAATTTTAGGAACAGCCAAAGGACATTTTTGACATAATTACTCGTATTTAAAAGGTAATTTAGATGATTTATATTTAAGTATTTAACTTATTTTTTTTCTTTCAATTAATCCCCTCCCTTTAGACTCTTTTCTATTGAGAAATAGCGCTTCAAAATATTGAAATTATCACCGAAAACGCTGACCACTTATTATTCTGCACACAGCTCAAAAAAAAAAAAATATAACTAAACAGCTTGTAATTAATTTAAAATTGTAAAAAAAAAATGTGTAATTAAACTTTGCATGGAATTGCAAGTAGTTTTTTATACAAAATAATAAATCTATGATTTATTTTGAATAGTAAATTTATTGATAGATTTAAAGCGCATTTAATGCGGCATTTTCTCTTTCTATGACGCAACACACATACGCCATGTTTGCATTAGTAGAAGAGGGCATTAATATGAGTTATTGCGAAAGCTGCTTGTTCGATTTGATTAAAAAGCAAAATCACAAATACTAATTAGCCACGCTCCAAATGACGCATTCATTCAACTGAAATATGGCCTATAGACGCTTTCTTTCTTCTCTTCTCTTCTCTTTCTCGCTTCGCGTCGTCTGGCATAATTAACGGCAAAGCGAAATGAAATTCATTGTAACCCTATGGATTTAACGGATTTCGCTGTGAATGTTCCCTCTCTTATTCTCTTACTCTTTTACTCACTGCTCAGTTCTCTTTCTCTGTTTTTTGCTGTGCTTATTCTCTCTCTCTCTCTCTCTCTCTCTCTCGCTCGCTCTCTCTGGCAAGCAGCAACTGATTGAAAATCAATCCAAGCACTTAAACTTTTAAGCAGGTTTGAGTTGTGCAAAATGCAGTGTTGCATAAACATAAACACACACACACACACACATACACAAGCACACACACACGCACACAATGCTCAACTCAAACAAGATGGCCGACAAAGAGAAGAGGGGAATTTCCCTTTGCAGTGTGTAAACTATGGCGAAAAGCAAACGCAAAAAAAAACTGTGTTGGCAAAAGCAAAAGAAATACAAAACAGTGGAACAAAAAATTGCATATTAATTATGTTTTACTGGCACAGTTCCATGTGAGAGCTGGAAAGGGACAGAATGCCACAGCCAGGCACTAGAAACAGACAGAGAGACAGAGAAGGAGCATGAGAATCCCAATGAGAATGAGAATGAGCAGGAAGGAGCAGGAGGGAGGAGGAGGGAGGAGGAGGGAGGAAGGTGAGTGTGAGTTTTGTAATTTTCACTTTGAACGCATACACGAGCAGTGCGGCAGGGGATGGAAGGAGGTGGGCGTGGCAGAGGTAGGCAGGAACAGCCGTTGTTCAACTTACCGTTATTCAGGACGCGCAAAGTGTTTTCTCTGCCTGACTTTAAAAAACACACACACACACATAGAGACAGGGACAGAGTCAGAGAGAGAGCAAGAGAGACAGAGAAAGAGAAAAAGACACATACGACGCATACGCGTGCATCCCTCAAAGGTGTTTGCGTTTAGCTGCATGCGGTTTGTTTACAGTTTTTGCATAGCTTTCACTACCCACACACACATACACACACCCTCACACTCATACTTACACTCACACCTGCACGCATGCCATTATCTTACAGGCTGTGTGTGTGTGTGCTTGCTTTTTTTACCTGCTGCTATGGCAAACTAAAAATGGGAAATTGAACAACAACTTCTGCTCGCTTTGCTGCCCGAGCGAGCGGAAGCTGCAGCGTACGGCCTCAACCCCAGCCCCAGCCTCCGCCCCCGCCCAACCCGTATCCTTCAGCTGCATCTGCACGCAATGTTTTCCTTTGCAGGCGTGTGTGGGCGAGTCGCTATTGCAGGTGCCGTCGTGAGGCTATCAAACTGCAAGGTTAACCATTAATGAAAGTAAAATGATTGCCCGATTTTGGCCAAGAACAACAAGAGAACCGATGCCAGCGTCAACTGCCTCAATAAATGCAATTTTCCAGGCTGCACCCATCTGCTGTAGTGCGATTTTTCAACTTGCATGCAGCTCAGTCAAGTTTTTCAAGTCGGTTCGATGCTGCCAATGATTTTATTGCAAGGATAATTGCAAAAACATTGCTGGCCCCCAATGCCAGCTCTCAATATTCCCACCTGCCTCACTCGGCAGTGCTGCTGGCGCTTGACGAGAAAAAACAGCTAAAAATAAAAGGCCAGAAAATTAGGTTACGTTTTTAAATAAATAAGGCAATTAAATATGAATTAAGAGATCATAATTTTCTCTACTCTTCTATTTTCAGAGGTTTTACCACTTTTGAAGGAAATATCTCTGAAAGTGTTCAAAGGACACTCAGTATATTTGTATTCCAAAAAAAGCTAAAGATCAGCAGAATCGTCCGAAAAAGGCTAAATTGGCAGCACTGAGTTCTGCCTGGTTGCCTGCTGCTGCTGCTTGCAAATTAATTGCACAAAAATATGCCGCAACATTTTCGGTTACAATTCTTCTTCTGCTTTCTTCTCTTTTTTTTTTCTTTTTGGTTTTTTACCTCTTATTTAATAATAACTTTTGGGACCCAACCCAAAAAGGAGGCCCGACCATATATGTATGCGTGTGTGTCCTTGTGTGTGTGTTTGTGTATTCTGATCTGGTGTATTTTGGCCATTGGTTTATTTGCTTTTGTGCGTTGCTCGCCGGCCAAGCGACACAGCAACAACAATTGTTTGTCTTTAATTATGTTTGGGAGCCTTACCAATTTTTGTGCTGAACAGGACCTACTTATGGGCACACACACATGTACACACACACACGTATATATATATATGTGCCGTTGGCCCGAGCCTGAGCCTGAGCCTGCCAAGATGTGAGCCCCAAGCTGCCCGTTCCCCACTGATTGCCGCTGCTGCTGCTGTTATTACTCGACGGCGCCAGTGGCGAAAATAAAATTAAATGAAAACATTTCCTTTTCATTTGCGCACGCATAAAATGCTCTGCGATTCGAGTCGAGCAACCGTCGTCCAGTCAGCCCAGCCAGCCCAGCCAGACAGGCTAACACAGTGTGTGGAGGGGAGGAGACGGGACGGGGCGGGGCGGAGCGGGAGATGCGTGAAAGCATTTTGCATATTCGAAACATGAAAGTGCCATATACTCGTATTTTAAATTAATTAAATGGGAGAGCTGCAATATTGATTGAAGACGCTGTAGCCAAGCAACGCCGCTGAGTATATCGCTCCAGGCTCGCCGCTGAAGGCTTCGTAGTCGTATAGGAATCTGCAAGGATAAAGCTACGTTCGACATGACGTATGCATACTTTTAATTGACAGTCCACCAACAGCCAGTCAAGCAGCTGAGCAAAAATGTGCCGCACTTTATTTCAGCAGAACAGGCAAATGGACTCCAGCCTTGCAACAGTAATCAAAGGAACGGCGGGAGAAGCGGGAAAATGGCGGCAGGGGCTGCTGCTGCCGCTGGCGCTGCCAGGAATGGACGACTGCCGCCGCAACTGGACAGCTTCATTTCGTGACATTGCATGTCAAAGTGAAATATTGGCTGGAGACACGTAATAAATTTTAAAAAATTTTTTATGTCCTGCACCAAACGAAAAAAAAGGAATGCAAAAATGCGAAGAACAGGCAGACTAAAAGGCAGTGCAGCCGGAGCAGGCGGTGCAAGAGGCAGGGGGCATGGTGGGGCGACGCATTGCCGCCAAAGTGGTTTGCACGGCTGCCTGCGTGTCTGTCATGCGTGCATTGCCACATACTCTTCGCACTTGTCGTTGTTATTCCTCCTCCTGTTGTTGTTATTGTTGCTGCTGCTGCTGCTGAATTCGGCGACTCCTCAGTGTGGCGTGAATCGTAAATCAACGATTTAGGCGCATGCAGCAGCGAGAACGAGCCTATTTTTTCATTTCTCTTTTCCTTTTTCTTTTTTTTTGGTCCTTTCATTTCTGCTGCCATTTGACATTTTCTGGCTGGCAAAAAAAACGAGCCTATTAGATTATTAAATACCCTACGATTTGTTGTTTTTCGTCGCCAAAAACAATTAATTTTCTCTCTGCTAAAATTGAATTTTTGGACTGTTTTCCAGTTGTGATTTAAATTTAAAAAAATTACTAAAAACTTCAGGATTCAAAGACCAATACTTAAGAACCCTGGTCACACTGTATTTCTGTGGACTTTGGTATAAAATGATTTCAATTTCAAGTTGCTCCTCCTTTAGTTTTATTTGTTTTTTTCTTTGGACAAGTATTACGAGGCATTTTTACATCCTTGTTCTTTTCTTTTTTTAATGTGTTTCTAAGGAAATTAATAAATTGCTTTGAATTTAAGATTAGCAGCTGTCAATTTAAAAGTTGTCGATGAGTGACACTCAAGTTGTTGGTCTGTCTGTGTGTGGGTGTAGCACCCAGAGAAGTCCGTGCAGCTCAATACTGAAAATTTGGAAATTTTTGGGAAATTGGACGACACTGCGTATACGCAATAACGCGTCATTTTCGTACAAACACCCTGTGTCGCTTCTCGCCTATCGTCAACACATCACAGTATGTTGTTGCTGCTATTGTTGCCACAGCATCAGCAACAGCAATAGCAACAGCAGCAACAGCACCAGCAGCAGAAGCAGCGGCAGAGCCGTCTCATGACATATTGATTTGATGCCCTGCTATGTCGAGAATTTCCATTAAATTTGCGCGGCAAGCGGAGCCCCAAAACCAAAAAAATACAACAGGCAAAAAAAAAAAAAAATATATCTACAGGCATTTGCCATTAGAAAGCAGACAATGAGTTCCACCGCTATCCATGACCACAGCAGCCCCTTAGCCCCCCGTCTCTCTGCCCCTCTACCTAATACGAGAGCATCGTGTCATGTTTTTTGCAATTGGCAATCGCGCGAAAAACTGCGGCGCACATCAATCAGAGGCCATGCCACGTCGAGTGGCATTGTAAAATATTAAATTGGCCTTTGTTGCGTAATTGAAAACATAATTAGCAAGAATTTATTAGCTGGCTAAAAGCACCCAAGCGTTCGCTGCCTGCTCAATAGCTGAAAGCCCGAAAAGGGGGCTCAGAATAATTTACGAATTTACGTTAACGAAAATCGCTGTTAAGAATCAGGAAACTGTTTGACATGCCCCTAATTTAATTAATCTATGCAGGTAATTGCCAAAGACACATTACACTATGCAACAGGATTAAGAATTTTGCGAAAATATCCAAGTGTTTTCCAGCAGTAAACTGATCAAGCCATTACACCATTGATTATTCAATTGCAGTTGCTGTGCAGCCGGAAAATGTGTAATATCTTGTTGCACAGTGTAAAGGAGCTGTAGATGCCACTTTGGGCTCTCTGGCGGCTGTTGTTAATACCTTAACTAAATATATAATGTTGCAGCAGAGTTGGCGCTCAGGATGGGACTTGTGTGAAGTTTGTCTGTGCCTGTTGGCTCGGTCGTCCTGCCTTGTCCTGTCAGTTGTCCTGCTGTCGCTTGCAGGCGCAGTTAGTTAATGTTGCACATTATTTCGACAGCGCGCACAGCACAGCAACAACAGGAAAAACAAGAAAACGCCTTGGTTTTTTCGCTTGTTTGCTTGGCACTTTTCTTTGGCTTGCCTCGTTGTCTGTAGCCTCTGCCTGCTGCTGCTCCTGCTGCTTGCTGCTCCTCTGCCAGGAGGACTAACTACGTTTTTTGACAAGCTCATGCATGTGACTTTGTCGTTTATAACTGCCATCCGGTGTGTCTGTCTCACTGTAGCTGTATGATCGTGTGTGTGCGCTGACGCTGGCGCTTGTAAATGTCTGTTGGTGCAAAAGTCTTGTATCCTTTTTATCCTCCGCTCGCTCGCTCGCCTCGACAGTCTTGCATTCATTTTAATTTTGAAACTTGTACTCAGCCAGCATCCCTGAGACACACTCACACACACACTGTATATGGGCTCAATTTGTGTCTGCGCCATATTACTTCCGCTGCACGTTACGTATACGCCGCATGTGCCGCGCTTCCGTCTCTTTGCCGTCGCCTGCCACACACAACTAATTATTTTTCGCTTGACAATGAAAATGTTTAAGTTTAATTAAATGCAACTCGCGCGCTCACTGCTTCCCCTTTTTTTCTTGCTGTGTATTGTGTTGTTGATGTGCCTCTGCCGCACCTGATGCTCGCTTCTTGTACAGCCAAAAGCTTCACTTGCAACTGAGAAAATACAAGCAACTTCTTGGCCAACTGCAACTGCAACTTTTGCTGCAGTTGTTGGCAGCAACAACGACGCATCGCCTTAGCCATTGCTGTACCCGAAATTTATGTTGCTTCTTGTTTTTATTCGCAAAGTGTTAAATGTGCTTTGGATTTTCCAGATTCACTTGCTGCTGTTTCGCTGCCTCTCTCCTGTGTGCCGGGCGGGCGGGCTTGCTACCAAAATTATTTGCTGGCGCTAAGATAAAGTTGCTTCGTTTGCTACGAATGAAATTCGAAGCTAATTGCTGCAGTTCATTTTGGGACTGTTTGCTATCAGTGGAAAAGCAGAAAACTACGACTCTTATGCAACAAAGATGCCTCTGTAGTGTGGCAATTCCCAGTGAAAGTTTACACTTTTTTTCCCTAGTTTTTAAAGTAAATTCTTATTTTTTTATATTAGAAATTACCAGAAATGTTTATAAAATCGTAGACTGTAGAGATAAATGCTTTTAAGCAACCTTGATGCAGGTTTTCTTTTTATTAAGACATATTTTTCATAGTTTTAATAGAACATAATTTCTTCCATGTGTTCTGAGCCATATCTTCCTGGCTTTTGACTAAGTCCTCTTGCCTTTAACATAAAGATAGATAAGATTTGAATAGATTCTGAGAGATTTCAGTTAATTTTCTTTGATTCAGTTCGCTACATTTTGTACTCAAAAATTGAGTCTTTGGCAGAAAAGTATTTATATATTTAATTATTCATTACACCTATAAATTTATATAACACAAAGCTGATTCTTTACTTTGGTGAAGCGTTTAGTCAAAGCTTAAAATTCAATTTGTTTTTCAAAACATATTTCCAGCCTTTTTTGTCGGGTTCTTTAAGCAATAGTTACAGAAACACTTGTACTGCGCGATTTTATTGCTAAGCAACTTAAGTTGTGACATCTTTGAAACATAATCGGTGGAAGCGGCATTCAAACCTTTTGCTTGAATCCTTTCCTCTTCCTGTTTGCTGCTCGTTGCTTTTTTTTTGCCAGACTTAACTGCTTCTGTGGCATTTTCGCAATCTTTCCAAGTCATTTGCTACAAAAACTTGACACGCCGCACGCCTTAGCAGCACAACTGCTGTTGCGCCCTTTTGCCGTTTTACCCCCGCCTCAGCCTCAGCCCACCTGCCGGGCCGAGCCGGGCTTTCATGGCGTATACATAACTCTTTGCCTTGTGGAGTATGCAGAGCAAAATGCTTTGACAAACAAAACTATTTGTCTTTGGATGACTTTCGGCAAAAGTTGCTGCCGTTCAGCTATTAGCAATCGATAATCGTAAAAATGCTTGAAAAACGATGCGGGCACCAAATTATTTGGCCTAGAGGCGCCAACGTTTGCCGTTGACTGCGACTGCGACTGCGACAGCGAAGTCAACGTCGATGCTGACGCCCTGCGGTCACACTTGTCATGCCGCTGATAAATTTTTAAGCAAGCTCTAAACACTCTCTAAGCACAACTCATGCAGTTTATGCCTCAAAAGACTCCACACAAAAAAATGAAAACAAGCTAAAAATTATTCAAAAATGCTTGCAAACAATTTACCAAGTAAAGTGGGCTACGGCATAAGGGGGCGTGGCAATATATGCATGCTCCTCTACGTGTGTGTGTGTGTGTGTGTGCGCAGAGCTTGCTTGTGTTTGCCAACTTGCTGACTTGGTTGGGTGACGCTTTTTGGGTTTTGTCATTGCATACATTTAGGCGCTCACGTTCGCCGCAGAGCACGAAGCTGAAAGGGTAGTTGGAGCGTTGCTGGTGGGCTCGGAACGGGGACAGGGGGCAGGGCTGGGGTTCGCTTATGTTTGCCAACGCGTTTTTGGTCGCGTCCATGTTTGCGTGCTAATGTTTATAAATGCTTAGCAAGCTTAGACTCGACTCCACACTGAGAGAGGAGCGCACTGCCTTTGAATATTTTAATATGATTTAATATTAAACATCACAACGACGAGTGTATGTACGAGTGTGTGTGTGTATGAGTGTGTGTGTAACCAAGAAGAGATCAAGATAACAAGGGATTACCAAACGCTTTCATTTGGCGCGTGTCGGCGCCATTTACTTGGCTCCGAGTCGCGCCTCTCAGAATCCTTCGAGCCAGGACAGGCGCCTGGCCCGGCACATTGCGAATATTAAGCAAATGTTTTGAATAGTTTTCCAAGTTATTTGGGTTAAGATTTTTTCACTCATCTCCGAGCAGAAGCAGAAGCAAGCGCCTGTTTCAATTGCCAGTGCGAGTGTCGTTCCACTCGAAGCGTGTTAAGGGTCCAAATAAACGCATTTTAATTCAAAGTTTTTGGCTTCTGCTCACACACACACGCACTCACTCTCTGTATGTGTGTGTGTGTGTGTGTGTGTGAACGCCATTTTGTGTGCGGTTGAGCGTGTTTGTTAAAAGCTTTGAAAAGATTTGCCTTGTAATCGCATGCAGAAGAAGGACACGGGTTGCCAGGCTGGTGGCTGGTGGCTGGCGGCTGGCAGGACATGGAGCGCCAACATGGTAAATCTCTTTGATGACATTGTTAATTTGACATACTTGGGTTTCTTTTTGTTGTCCCTATTGCCGCTGTTCTTCTTGTTGTTGTTGTTGTGTACCGCTTGACTTGATAGCAGCAGAGGCAGAGGCAGAGGCAGAGTCGCAGGCTCAGGCTCAGGCCCAGGCTCAGTCACAGGCCTTGATTGCCGCATAAAAGGAATGTAAAAAATGTGAATAAAAAGTTTTTGTAGTGCGGCAGCACAATCATAATGATAACTTTGACAGGCCAAAAGGCAGCCCATAAATGGCATATCAAAATCACAAAATCATTGCGATTTATGATGAATATACAGAAAAATATAATGATTTGTCAAAGGACCCAAAGGACTAAGAGAAGACCATGCAATGAGCTCAAAAGTATGAGTTCTTCGTATAGATGCCAAAAAGGTTTTCTTGATAGCAATCTGTTTACTTTCCGACTTTCTTAGGCAACTCTAAAGAGCAACAGCAGCTGAAAAACTATAGAGATACACAGGGAAAATAATAACAAGACAATTTTCCATGAGTTTCCATGTCAAAATTGGAATTTATGTCAAATTTCAGCATTCAACAGTCAAAGAATAACATTGATAATTTTAATGAAGCTGAAAAAACATGATAATGTTTCGAAGTACACTGGAAAAAACTTCAATTTAATTGAACTTAAATTTAAGTCTTGTTTTGAAATACTTTTAACATATTTGAAGCATTATTTAAAGAAAGAAAATGAATTTTTGTCGCTTCACAAATAAAAGTTATTTGAGGCAGCAGAGAGAAGATATTAAATAAGAGTTAAAAGCAGATTTCAAACATTTTCTTTTCTTTAGCCTCCCTCAAAGTGGCTCAAAGCAATGGCCATAAAGCTAGAAAATATGAAGAATGATATTAATATTTGAAAATGATAAGAAAATTAAATTATTCAAGCTGAAATTGCACTTTTTATTCACTGTGTAGTGCGTTCTGTCTAATGCGTTAAGTAAGTAGAAAAAGTGAATGTAAAACGAGGCAACGAGACGCAGATGCAGATAAAGATGCAGCTGGAGATGGAGACGGAGAGACGGGGAGCAGGCAGCAGGCAGAGGGAGTGCTTACAAGCCAGTTAGAGGTACAAACATATAGACAAATACATAAAGACTGCAGCTGTAGACACTAAGACAGCAGACGGCAGACAGCAGACAGAAGCCGAAATGTAGACAAGTTGTAGTCATGTTGCCGCTTTCCGTCGCCTGCTGCAGGTGACAACTTCGTGAGGCAGCAGCAGCAGCAGCAGCAGCAGCAGCAGCAGCAGCAGCAGCAGCAACAATAACAACGCATCAGTTGCTCGACTGGTGTTTGAGTAACGCACACCCAGGCACCCTTTGGGCTCCACACAGGCTTTCACTTGTAGTCTCTTGTCTCTTGCCTCTCTGGCTATGTATGCTCATTATGGCCAGCCTCTTAGCCATGTGCAAGCCAGTGTGTGTGTGCGTGTGTGTGTGTGTGTGAGTGTGTGTAATAGCTGCTGTTTATTCGGCAACAAGTTCCACTCTGGCTTGGCGTATTCGCAGTTACAGCTGGCCCCCCCCCCATTTTGTACCCCTCTGCCTTGAAGGGCTTTGGCTCTGGAGTGCAGCTCTCAGTATTTGGGCGTTCGGGGTTTTGGCCAGTGGGCGTGTCAGCTGTGGCGTTCGTGCGCTGAATTTTTCTTAATGAGCGACATCAAGTGTTGTATTAAATGTCAGTCTGTGTTTATATGCAGCTATCTGGCAGTGAGTGCGAGTCGAGTCGAGTCTATGTAACTGTATCTGTATCTGTATCTGTATCTGTATCTGTGTATCTTCATTCTGCCTCTGTATGGCTGTGTGTGTATACTGAAAAGTATCTGTAATAAAATTTGTAATGAGTTGCAGGCACGGAAAAAGATTTTTGAGTGCAATTTATTTTATTTCAGCGCTTTTATTTTTATTTCCTCTTTCGCCTCGTTTTCCTTTGGCATATTTTTATGGCACACTCACACACACACAGACTCAGGCATTTTTACACTGAAATAAATACAGATACGCGAGCACAACTATAAAGATTTGCAGTGCCCGGGGATTCGCAATTTCGTGCTCTCGGCTATGACATGTTTATTTCTGTTTGTGTTTCATTTCTTATGATTTTTAATTACGCTCGCGTTTCGTATTTCACGCGCGCTATAAAACGTAGCATACTTTACAGCGCTGCAGGGCCCCCGGCCCCCCTTTGGCTGGGGGCAGGGGCGTAAAGTGGGCGTCTGCAGCGGGGGCACTGCGAATTGGATTGCATACGAAGTGAAAGCTTAAGCCAAAGCGAAAGCTGCAGCAGGAGCAGCATCATAGAGTCGCAAATTTATCGAATGGCCAAAAAGACAATTCATTACGTGCTTAGCCATTGCCCCGCCTCTGCCACTCCACTCCACTCCCTCCCCGCCAGAACGGAGCAGAGCATTTGCATTTGAGATAATTGCCGCAGCGTTTTGTATGCATAGCCGCTGGCAACTCTGGCAATGGCTGGACAAGTGCGTCACGAGCTGTGAGCTTCGAGGTGGCCCATAAATCTCGTAGAGGCACCCCATGTGCCGACTGCCAGCTACCCAAACCCCAACCGAGAAGCCAAAGCCATAGCTGTAGTCGAAGCTGAAGCTGAAACTGAAGCCGAAGCCTTCACTGCCGGCCTGTCTGTTTACAGTCATTGCTACAAATTGACAAATTCGCTGTCGCCTGTCAGAGAGCAGCACAAAGATAAAGAGAGAGTGAGTAAGAGAAGAGCAACCGAGAGAGAGAGAGAAAGGGGAAGGAAAGTGGGAGGCAAACCAAGCGGAAAATCCTTTCCAGGCAGCAAACTGGACACTATATGAGCGGCATATAGTAGAGCGAAGAGAGGAGTGCGGGCATAAATGATAACAGTCGCAAAGCGCTGATTCATTTACTAAATATTTGCATAGGCCTTGTCAGTGCTGGGTGTCAAAGGACAAAGCGACGCCATCGGCCATTTTTTCAGTCAGTCAGCCACGCCCACTCGGCCCACACTGCTCCTGGGGGCATTGCGCAAATATTGCTCAGATATGTTGGTCAAGATTTACGATTGGCGCATGTCAAAGGCTTAATGCGCGGCCTGGACACGCTCCCTCGTCCCCCCTCTTCACGACTCTCCCGCTGCGATCCCTGACCCTCGTGTTATCCCTTCATCTCGCAATGGAGCCCAGCAGTTCAGCTGTATATCCTGGCATCTTATTTGCTCAGCCTTATTAAAAGTACACCCGTTCCACACAATTGCCAGTGGTTTCTTCATTAATTAAATGCATTGCCCATCGCCATGGATGCTTCTGCCGCTGCTGCTTCGTATGCGAATCGCTGACAAAAGGCATAAATATCGTAAAGCATAAAAATAAATAATAAAGCCACATATGTATCCTTATGTATGTATGTATGTGTTTGTTTGTTTGTTTTATGCATACAAATTGTGAGCACATGTCTCTCTCTCATTGAAAACTTTTCGCAGCAGGACGCAGGAGTGGAAGGACAGGGGAAGGCTGTAAAATTATGTGAAATCAGATTTCCTTGCGGTTCTGTGCGGAATGTCAGTTCTTTAATTTCAACCCATTCAATTTGTTGTTATTTGTCTTTCGCTTAAGAATTATACAATCGAATTAACATATTTACATTTGAGTGGACGGCTTAAATACATACCAAAAAATATTGATATGACACACGTGGTTGATAAAGCCAATTAGGAAAATACTGCTAAAAAAAGCTGGCATGAAATGAGGCTAAGAACCCATTCAGAGCCAAACAAATATTCAAACTTCCAAATTAAATTTAAGCGCTAGAAAAGGCTTTAAATTCGGTTCGCAGAATACCTACCGGAAATCTAAAAGGAAGAATCAATTTATCAAACATTTTCCATTATTTTGGAGCCTGGAAACTTTGGCAAGGATGAATGTGATCTTATTCAAACTGATCCTTTAAATAATGCTGTTTTCCTATGCTATTTGGTGCATTTTTCTAAGAGCTCATTAATCTTAAGCACTTCTTAAATAGGCAAGAAACAAACATAAAGAAATATTATAGCGAAGCAGTCTGAATATCCTTATAGAAAGGTGCCTCTAGTCAAGTGACATAAATTGCACTCTCGCCCATATTGACACCATTTTGGCACTTAACAGATTTTTGTTGCAACACGGCCTCCTCACGGCTCCGCTCAAGGACATACGCTTCGAATTTGAGCTCATTAAATGCTTCAACCTTTGCCACACGCAAGCACAGGCAAACATGTCAAAGGACACAGAAAATAAAAAAGAAATGTGAAAAAAATTAAGTAGGGAAAAGGAGAAAAAAGAGGAAAAAGAGAAAAAAGTAGAGGCAAACATTTTGAGGCAATGGCAATTTTATATAACCTGCCAGAACAGCGGCCGCAAACTCCCCGCAGTCACTGATCACAGCAACAATGTGGCCAAATGGGAAAAAAGTGGAGGCAAAAGAGAAGAAAAAAGCAAAAGTTAACCACGTTGTCATGTTGCCATGCTTAAATTATAATGAAAAGGACTCTAGTTGCTCCTGAATGCGCCCTGCTGCTGCTGCTGCTGCCGCTGCCGCTGCTGTTGATGCTGTCTTTAAGTCACATCCTTACAGACACACTCACACACACACACACACTCACATGGCTCCTCCTGACAGGCAACGTTTTTTTGTTGTAGCCAGTTGTAGCCTTATTTTACCCAGGAGGTGCCAGGACCGTGCTGAGCGAATGCACAAGTCGATTCTGTCTCATTGAAGGCTGCCAGTTTGCCTACACATTTTCCTTTTACTGGACTACGCTTTTTTGTTGTTATTATGGTTGCTGTTGTTGTTGCTGTTGCCTGAGTTGCTGATGCTGGTCCTGTGTTGTGACTGACTGACTTTTGGCATCACTTACCATTCGGAAATGGGATCATCAGCCTGCCATTTCCTTGCGCGCTGCTTCACTACACAACACACAACAACAACACAAGAGAACACAGCACACATCCTCAGAAATTCGGGGCCAAATGATTGTTTATGTGTGTGCGAGTGTGTTGTGTGTGTGTGTGAGTGCCCATACATTATTAATATTTCATATGTCTGCAATGATTTTCTAGGTCTCTTTTTGCTTTTTCCTTGTCCCATGACTACTCTCAGGGCTCTCAGTTCGTCGCTGCGTATTACACCAAATCTAAAATGAAGCTGCTGATGACGACGAATTGTCCTCGTCCTGACCAAAAGCTGCACAGTGTCTCAAGACTGGCCAAAACAATTGAATTTTTTACACTCTTTCCTGACTAAATTTATTATATATTCTTCTCCATTTAATTTAAATCAATCAAAAATATTTGGTTTCTTTATATTGCCTATGATTGAAGTGTTATTAACTCATTTTTGATTTCTTTTCGGCCGCATTGAGCCACAGTGCACTGCCGCCTCATGACAAGCCTTATTGGCCTCTTTTTGCCCAGCTTTCTATTCCCCTCTGCTGTTTATTTGTCACTGACTCTGCCTACCCCTAATGTGTCGTTGCCTGCGCTGTCTTCTGCCTTCTGCCACTTGCCACTTGCCACTTGCCTCTTGCCCCGCTCTCTTGATGCTTGCTACTTGTGCTATGTGCCTTCTGTGTCCTGTTCCCGCTCATGTGTATTTCATTTTGTCTTTGCCAGTTCCGCTCGACTTGCGCAGCATGTTGACTGCAATTTGTATGGAGCGGAGAGTCCACGTCTCGCTTGGTTAGCCGGCACAAAGCTCAGGCTCAGGCGAAGGCCAAATGTGACTCTAGTGTTCTTCTTATTCTTCGTCTTTTTTTTTCTCAAGATTGTTTGGAACAAAAGCTGCAGCTTTAATGTCATTTTAATTAGGCACAGTCCCCGAGGCAAGAAAATTTTTCAAATCTCAAACAAATTGACCGTTGACTTTGGCCATAAAGTCGCTCGGAAAGTCCAAAAAACTTTTAGCCCAGACGCTGCTGGGCCTCAGTTGAACGCACTTACACATTCAACAAGAAATATACTTTCAAAATATGCACATACACGTCTCAACCACCCACCCACTCAGCGAAAGCCACCACCCACTTGCCAGCCACATAAGAGTAAAATGTTCGGCCTAGTGGTTGCAGTTTAAAAAGGAAAAAAAAAAAAGCAATATGCTGGCTTGCCGCCTGCCTGCCTTCCAGTTGGCAGTTGGCAGTTAAGCGAAATCGGCTGAAACTTAAGGTAAAAGCCAACTAACTAAAGTCAAAATAACCCGCCCATCAGCCACCCACTCGTCGCACACTTGCACTTACCTTGCCTTGCCTTACCTTGCGTTGGCTTGGCTCGAAAGGAGGTCGAAGTCGGAGGTGGCCGGCAACACCACTTATGAGTGGGGCAAGTGCACTTTGCACGTTGTCGTAAGCATTTTAGAAAATTTCATTGGTTTCGGCTACGCTTTGCAGTCTCAACATAAATATTTGAACGCCCATAGAACGTAGAACGTAGAGGGAAAGCGGGTGGCAAGGAGCTGGTGGTACTATATCATATGGCCAGCACAAAGTTTTGCACTGTATAAATAGTTGGCCAAAAATTTGTCATAAGTAGGCGACGATGCTTGGTATGCAACTGTAAAAGATTCATTTCAAACTTTTTTTTTTTGAGCCAAATGTTCCTAATGAAAACTTGTGGAAATCGAGTTGGAAAAAACTTGGCCAAATTCTATAGCAAATTTTTGACAGCTCCAAGCAGCCCAAACTACTATTTCTATGATCAAGGAAATGCATTAAAATCTTTAAATTGCTGCACTGTCTTCAACAGGAAGATACTTTCACACTGCGTCAAGAGGCTAATAATGCCTGTACTTCATATTTCACAAATTGGCAAGTTCTACGAAAAAATATCTGGAGAGATTCGTCCTTTGCACCTGAAGTGGGCAGATGTGTATTTTTGCTGCTTGTATCATTTCGATTTCCAGGAAATGCACTCGCTTCTAGAGCAGAAAACTGGAGAGTGCTCGACTAGAAGATACCTAAAAATGATATTAGCATTGCAACAGTTGTAAAGTTCAAAGGTTAGCATTCATTTGTAGATTGCTCGACTAGGAGATACTCTAAAATGCTCCAAGTATTGAATAAGATCTGTGTTTATAATCTGATCATTGAAAAGAATTGATAAGGTTCGAAGACTCACAAAATATCTGCATTTTCTAAAGCTTAAATGGAAAGATATTTTCAGCAGGACGAATATGGAAATACCCTTGTAGATTAGTCTAAAGAAGCTCTTTAATAATACTCCTCAAACTAAGAATTTCATAATTAAAGTTTCTCATGCAAAGATTTAATAACCACTTCAAAAATAGAAGCAATCATATAAAAAAATCTGATTCTCTGTTAGAGAAAATGGAATATTTTGCCTGAGTGATTTGGCCAAATTTAATATACTCTTTTCAGCCATTTTGACTGGCCAAGGTCAGTGAAAAAATCTGCAGTTGACCTTCTCAGAAAATACATCGTTTTTAATGGAAATACTTGGAATGCTTTGAAGCACTTTTGTTCTGTATACACAGAAAATTACAATCAACTGATCCGATTACCTACAGTTATAGCTAGAAGTATGTGCACACAAACAAATTCTGGTAAGAATTGTTAAAATGATGCTGGCTCTGACTAATGCTGATTGTTCTGTGGAATCTCATTGGATTTGAGACGATTTTATAATGGCACAGGGAAAAAGGTATTAAATATGAAAAATGCACAAATTCAGCTGGAATACTTATACAAATATAGGAAGAAAGTATATTTATTCGTGCACACACGCACCATCCACACACACACAGACAGACACACATGCATTAAGTGACTTCCGTTGCCCAAATCCTACAAGAGATATTTGTTGTTGCTTGAAGAGTTTGCTGGGATTTTGACTGCTTGCCGGGACCACTAAAAAATTCCATTTGTAAACGGCAACCGCATTAAACCAAACTCATCTCCGGTTGTTAATGACTCACTGAGTACCAGAGAAAGACCCTTAAGCACCCAAACGACGAGCCTGTCAGCTGCTGGCTGGCTCCCTGGCTGGCTGGCTGTCAGGCAGGACGAACAACTCTCAACTTGACGACGAGTCCTTTTAGACTTTAAGCAGCTCCCGAACAACAATTGACGCACTGAGTTAAATGAAATCTGATGGCGAATGCTGTTCCAACTACAACTTCCAGGCGCTTCCAGGACACGGCAAAGTGGAAATGCTCATGTGGCAGCAGCTGATTGGAATATTTGCAGGTGTCGCCAGCCGCTTATTGCAACTGCAACAGCAACAGCAACAGCGGCCGCAAATTAGTGTTAAGTGCCGCCCAGCGTTGCACTGTGAAAATCCACTAAGGATTTTCTTTTTGTAGGTACATCTTTGTGGTAGGACGGCAGAGAGGCAGCTTGCTTCCAGCTTGCCCCTTGGGCCAATGTGTGCCATTTGTTGTGGCAAGATTTGAAAGTTGATTAATGAATACAGAAACAGAGAGAAAGCCTGCAGCGTTCCCTTGTTTGAGGTGTCCACCAGACTCAGACAGCATTATATAAGCCGTTGGGGACGGACGGACGGATGGACGGACTGCCGGACAGACGGACGGAAGTGAATAAAGTGCGAATTTTAGTGTTTTCATTGCTGTCTCGCTCTGCGAACGTCCTGCTCTCCCTCTCCCTCTCTCTCGCTCTCGCTCTGTTTGAAGAATGCAATTTTGTGATGAAGAAAAATTGATTGTCGTCGAGAGTGGAGAAACAAAAGAGGAATAAAAAAGAAAAAAATGAAAAAGGAAAAAATGGAGAAAGGAAAAACACGGCCACAGTTGTAAAATAAAAGAAAATCCGAGACATTGCCGAGCAGATTCATGAATAAGGCGACTCATCGACCAACTTCGAAGGACGACGACAAACGGCAGCAGCGAGAAAAAATTAATATTTGTTCAAATTGCGGCAAAGAAAAATCGTTCATTCTAAAGTTCAATAGTGCGTAAAATAAATTGTTTCCGTTTTTATTATGGCAGAGAGAGAGAGTGAAGGAGAGAGAGGCAGCTTTTGGCTTAAAGCAGGACATGCTGGCATAATACGAGTATAAATTCCATTTAATTTAAAGTGCTCATGCTTTATGCAGCAACTGATAATCAATTTGTCACTTTGGCCCAGTGTTTTGCATACCAAAACTCAATTAAATTGCACACAAACACACACAGAGAGATGCAGTTGCAGTTGCAACTGTATGCAGTTACAGATACAGATACAAAGATACATAGATACAATTACATTTGGAGTTTGCAGCTGCGACAGTCGCGGCACAGATTTATACGCTCCGGCATCGCCAATGTGCCTATATATGAGTATGAATATACTTATATATATATACGCATATATATCTGTATCTGTAGCTGTAGCTGTAGCTGTATCTGTGGCTGTATATTCTACAATATTTTTGCATGAATTATGAATTGTGTAAATTGTGCATACACACACACACACACACAGAGAGAGAGGCAGAGATACAGTGCGTGCTTTTTTTGGTAGGAGCGGGGGGGGGAAGGGGTACGTAACTTGTCGCCAGTGTTGCCAAGCGGCGTGTAGGCCAAAACCGCCGCGCCAGCTGCGCGTTTTGCCAGGGTAACCCCGAACGAGGGACACATAACTTTACAGAGCCATAGAGAGAGCCTACAGAGTACAAAATTTAAATCACTGCGTGGCCTCGAGTGCTTTTTGTTACAATTTACGCTTTATGGCTGACATTTTACAATTTACTTTGTCGCAAAAGCACTTTGCCAATGTGTGTGTGTGCGTGCCTGTCTGTGTGTGTGTGTCTGTGTGTGTGACTAAAGGCAAAATGGCCAATATAAATTATACAGTTATGTGCAGTTACTTTGACTCTGACATTGCCTTTGCCTTTGCCGTTGCCGTTGCCGTTGCCTTTGCAGCTGCAGTTCGCATTGTCCGTCCTGCTGCCTCCTTCCCAGCAGGCCAAAATATTGCTACTATTGCCGTAAATTTGCCAAAATTAAAATCGAAGAAAGTGCATGAGCAATTAGACCCCCTGAAAAATAGTCATCGATTCCAAGGACTCTCGGCCTTCATTAGTAGAAAATTGTACTCACAACAGAAACAAACTCTAATTAAAAATTCATTTCGAAGTTTTTTAGATACACTGTTAGTTCTGGCTAGAAACAAAGGCTAAAAGCCAATAGTTCTTCAAAAAAGCTGCCTTCTGTACTTCGAATTTTGTACTTAGTTTTAGGAACGCGTATCAAAGCTGGGAGTCGATTTAGTCACAGAATTCTCTACTCTAACCCAGTTTGCTTATCCTGCTTCCGTTTCTGTTTTCGGCCAAAAGCCAAATCGATCTAGCTCTCTCTGTATTTCCGTCTGTATAAACGTGTTTTTCTCAGCTAAAGCGACCAAATTTGGAGTGAAGATTGTTTGAAGTGTTCTATAGCTCCCCCTCTGCCTATCAACCCCTAAATTCGAAGTCTTTTCTAGACTTTCTAGCCACATTATTATGTAAATTTTTCTTACCAAATTAAAGAAAGCCCAGCCAAAGCTTAAATTACTTTGTATCGAGTAATAAATGTAGTTCATTTGCTTTTGAATGGCCGAAATAACTCAATTTTTGGCATTGCATTTCTCATTTAACGGCCTGCAAATTTTCACACTTTTTGCTTTTAAACATGGACGGCAATAATTTTGGTAGGACATGCATTGGGTTGGACAGTGTAAGAGCTGAGCGGAGGAAGAGTCTTTAGTATATTGTATGAATATTTGAATTATTCGAGTTATTTCGTGGTACATTAAGTTTTAGCCACAGAGCAGCTCGAATTGGACTGGATTGGAATGTGCTCGTCATAATTCAAGGGAACATTTGCCAGTGTGTTCAGTGATGCCTTCAATTGGACTGCGGATGGAGAGAGAGAGAGGATAGTGTAAACTAATGAACATGTGTTCTGAGCCCTGAGCTCTGCTGGTCTGCTGCTGCTGCTGCTCTGCTGGTCTGCTGCTGCTGCTTATCTAACAGAATCCTTGTTTGCACTTTTATAGGACGCAATAAAATTTTTCCAGTTAATAAGTTATTTGCTTTGGCGCATTTTATGTTCATTATTATGCAAACTCTCTCGGTATGTGTGTGTGTGTGTGTTTCTGTGTGTGTGTGTGTGAATCCCTTTTTACGAGCTTTTTTGCCCGCACAGCTGCGGCAACCTTTTTCCGGCAAATTTTAGTGTTTATTTGTGTTTTATATATATTCTATTTGGCTAACGAGCAAGTAAGTTTTTTGTATTTTTTTTTTTTTTTTTTGGTTACGCTGAAGCATATTTTAATTAAAAAATATTAATAATTAGCATAGCAAAAACAGCTAAAACCCAAAGCAAGCCTAAGCGTTGGCGTAGGCGAAGGCGTGGGAGTGGAAGTGGGAGTGGGCGTGGGCGTGGCAGGTCGGCAGGCTTCGTTTCATATCTGTATAAAATACATTACAGGCGCATAAAAATTCATTACGAAGCCAATGGCAATGGCGGCAGTTGCCAAACAAATTATCGTTAGCCAAGTTAAAAGCCAAATGAGGGCGGCCCAAAAACAAAGTCAACAGCACCAAATGAAAATGTCGCACTGCAGCCCAGCAAGAAAAACAACGAAAAAACACACACAAAAAAAAAAATAAAGCCTGTACTAAAACAGGCCGCAGCCCAAAATGTTGGTCCAAACAATTTACAGCAACAGCAACAACAACAACAGCAGCAAAAGAGAGAAGAGTGTGAGAAATGGAGAAATGGAGAAAGGAAGAAACATCCAGTGGATACGTGTTGCTATTACTTTTATATGTGTGGATGTAGCGCTCTTCTCCTGCAGCTCATCAAGCAGAAGCTGAAGCTGAAGCTGAAGCAGAAGCTGAGCGCTGAACTTAACTCCCCGGCCGGGTACTTATTTCCATTATCTGACACACCTATTTAAACATTTAAAGCGCCGAGTGTGACCCCCATTAGGCGCCACATAACCAGGAGAAATTCGCCCCAAAATGTTCATAAATATTTCACTTATTTCGCTTTTGTAGCTCGGGTCGTCCTCTGTCGTCCGTCGTCCGTCGTCCGTCGTCCGTCGTCCGTCGTCAGTCGACGGTCTTCTTGAGCTGAGCATGTGGACATCAATTTATTTAGTGCGAGCTTCAAGGCTCGAAACGAAAATTTGCACATTCCGGATATAACCAGGACATAGCCGGACTTCGATGGAAGAAATTGTCTCGGGTGGCTCCTAAAACTGTCGTTCAAACGGTGCTTAGGTGTTTTTGTTTAAAGCCTCGACTCGGCCGTCATTACGACTCGGACTGTCATCATTTTGGGCTAACGCTACGGCTACCTTTTGTCTTGAATGAATGAAACGAACGCTGCTCCTGTTCCTCCTCCTCTCCCTCCCCCATTCTCCTCATTCACTTAACTGTTTTGGCTCTTTGGCACTTGCAAGTGGTTATGTCACTATCCTGTCTGTTTGTTTGCCTGAAGTTGGGCTTTGCCCTTTGTCTGTGTGAATCCTTGATTAAGCGGGGGCGTGGCAGCTGCCCCCTTAATTCATTGGCCCTCCGCCTGAAGTGTGTTTATTGTTGTAGCTGCAACTTAAGCTGAGCTATTGAGAAATTAGTGTTTTGCTCTCACATCGCTTGAGCTCTGTTCAGACTATCAATAAAGTTGCCTTTGGCAGAGGAGCGACGAGAGGAAGGAAATTTATAGCATATTAAATATTATTTGAGTATTGGCATTAGTTGAAAACTAATTATTTTATAGTAAACAAAAGAATATATAAGAAAGATCAATGTGATGTTGGCTCAAGCTGATGCTCCTTAGATAAATGCTCAAGGATTAGATAAGATTGGATTAGAAAAATGAAAAGAATGGCTTACTCAAAAGGGGAATATACAGAAAAACTAAGATCTGGGATTCGTTTGATCTTCTTCAAAATTATTATTTGTCCAGGATAACTCTGGCAATATTAACAAAAAATGAATTTTTTCTTTGGTTTCCTTAAAAAACTTTCAATCATTTCAGAGACTTCAAGCAAAGGGAAATATGACAATTTTTAGTGTATCTGAGCAGCCAATTTTTGGGCAACTCTAAAATGCTCATAGAAAGTATCTAAATATATCCTTGACCTATCCACAACGACCAGCAATACCGATGCATAACGTGTTCAGATATTCCCATAGTTAAGCTATATTAATCATACGCCCCATGAGGGCTGTGGCCGGTGCTGGGGCTGGTGCTGGCGCTGGGGCTGGGACCAGGGCAGGGGCACTTAACTAAATACTCTAATTGGCTTAGACAATGCCCTAATTTTCTGCTCATATGCGAGTGGAAACGCCACGCAGCCACAACAAGAACAATAAACAATGCGCTATTGTTGTGTCCTCGCCCACACACATCCTTACACACACACACACACATAGAGCCTTGCACTTCATTACGAGGAAATATTTTTAGCCTCATTTTAGTTAAAGACGCTTAAGCACGTTATAACTCTGCCCCGCCCACTGCCCTCTGACTGCTGGCTATTGTTGTTATTATTGTTGTTGCTGTTGTTGTTGCTGATATTATTGTTGGTGGGCGGGGGAGGGGAGGGGGGTTGCTGCTTCTGTCGCTGCAGAGTCCAATTTGACGCTGATTTACCTAACAAGCGCAGCGCAGAAAGAACAAAAGACTAAGGAAACGCGCAGTGGAGCGCCGGCAAGGAATCCTGTTTTTGTTTTCATTTAAAGTGATTTTAAAAATTCAAAGGGCAATTGTCTTGACACACACAGATGCACATACTATACACACACACACACACACATGCAGACATGAAGAAGCTGTCCTTATGGACAACTCCAACGAAAGAAAAACGGCCCTTGGCTCGTCTCTGCCACGCCAAAGGACTTGCATGGCTCTCATTGTTTACGTCACTTTTGTTATTATGCACACACTGGTTGTTGTTGCAGTTGTTGTTATTGCTGCTGTTGTTGTTGCTACTTTTAAACACATGCAACACGCAGCCAGCCATTGGAGTCCGCTGCGAGACACAAAATGCGCTTACAGCCAGCTCCACTCTGACCTGAACACCTCAGCTCCCCGCTTCACACATATGGGAGAATATATATGGGAGAATGTGTGGGAAAATGCATGTGTATTGTTGTTGCAACGACGCTGATTCTTATGCTAAATAGAACAATGATAATGTCGCATGCTAAATTGCTTGCAATTATGTATTTTTCTTATTTTTGTTGGCATTTTCTTTTCTCCTTTTTTTTTTTTTGCTTTATTCTATGACGACCAATGTGCATTTTCTCTGTGCACTTTGCAGCTACCTCAACGCTCATTATCCTTCTCTTCCTTCCACGTTTCCCTTCTCGGTTATCACCAACAGCAGCAACAACAACAACAACAGTAACAAGATGCAGAGAATCTGAGAACTGTCATTGCAGTCTCGCTTTGTTCTCCCTTCGCCCTCTGCTCTGAAGTATTCGTAATTATGACTTCAAAATTCTGAAAATGTGTGGGGCTTATTTTTTAATGAGACTCTCTCTCCATTTCTCTCTTTCTTTCGCTCTCTGTCTCTCCCTTTGTCTCGCCCTTTATCACTGTGTTTATAGAAGGGCCGCAATGCAAAATGATACTGCGGGAGTTCCTTTAACGTATTGAGTGACATTTTGTTGTCCTTTTACTGCCGCTTATAGCCATTTCCAAACCTTTGTATTATAATTATAAAATTATACTTAAAATAACAAAGAACGAACCTATTTATTTGACTCAACGTTAGGAGAATGAAAATAGCCTGGATCCTTTTAGATGAAGCAGACACCGCAATATCTGGAATATCCTGGAGCTAACAGCGATCTGGAGTAGAAGGAGCTGTAGAAAAAGATTCAGACTCTTTCTATATTTTCTATCATAATAATTAGATCATATTTTATATAGATAAAAATAATCATTATAATTACTAAATCCCCTGCTGCAGGACGTATTTCTGAGTCCTTATATATATATATATATATTATTGATCAGCATATGAATATATCTTGAGAAATATCGGACCAGTGGAAGATGTAGCTGCCATAGGAACAATCACTCAATATAAATAAATTAAAAAACAATTTTCAAATGAGTATTCCAGCCCTCCTTCCTTACTCTTTCATATTTCCTACTACCTTCTAATTTTCACTACTTTCAATAAATTTTGCTTATATAAAAAAAAGAGGAACATTTTAAGGGATTTGCCAAAAATATCCTTTTCTTATATATAAATATATAAATTATAAAACTGCATTTAAATTTTCTTCACAGTGAAAATAAAAGAAAACTGTCCAAAGATTATTTTAGAGCTTTATTTTTTAAATCAAAATTGTTTTTAGTTTTACATTTTATTTTATTATTAACTTCTTTTTTTTAAATTAAAAATATAATTTAAAAAATTTATGATTTGAGTCAGGAATTCATTCTGTACGTTAAAATGCGATTTATTTTAGTATAACACTTTTTGAAAGGGTACAAAAAATACTGGGAATTTCGCAGAGGCCAAGGAACATTTTTCGAAGTTCTTTTAGAAGCATTTTGTAGCCAATAAAAGGCAGACATAAAAAAATATAAATTTACCATAAAAAAATTAATTAAATTTAATTGAAAATAATTTAAAAATTAAGCAAAAAATATTTAAAAAGAGATTTCTTTATATTCAGATATAAAAATTTCAAATTTCTATGGCCGTTTCAATGGGTTTTTGCGAGCAATTCGTCGGTGATTCGGCGCAGTTGCTCGAATCGATGGTAGGCAGCAGACATCGACAGCCACATCGAAAGGACGCGAGAAAGGACGAAGTCGAATCAACGAGCGCAAAAACGGAATATTGTGTATGGCGCCAGGAGCAGAGAGGCATCCACACACGAAACGAGGCGCCAGGAACGAGGTACGAGGTACGCGAATGCCGAAGACGACGGAGCAACTGACGACCAGGAGAGAAGAGAGACGCATCTGACGGTGGCACAAGCACAAGCGAGAATGAGAGCGAATAATTCGTGAATATTTTATAAACGAGCGCGTTACTGGGGGCTCGCTCGCTTAGGCGACACAAATAATGGGTCTCTGGTAATTGGCAGCGTCGGGCATATCCTCGTCCGCATCCTCGTCCATATATAACTCGCTGTCGTAACGCGTCGTCGACGTCGTCGGCGTCGTCGTCGTCGGAGAGAAATGTAGGGAAACGCATCCTGTCGTCGTCGTAGTCGTTGCCGCTGCTGCTGCTGCCGCCGTCGTCGTCGTCGTCGGCCTGCCTACGCGGATCGCTTGCTGGCAGCAGAGCAGCGGTTGTATGCCTGGCATATCCTGGCCAGGATAACTGCGGCGCCGTCGTCGCAGCGGTAGCAGCAGCGCTTTTCAGTTTCGGCCAATGCGTGTGTTCCTGCCGTTCAGTAAGAAAAGCGTCGCCCAACGGTCTAGTACGAACTCGAACCGTACGCTTTCAGTTCTTTCTGCTCTTTGGGGTATTCAGCGACGAATAGTCGTAAAATCCGTATAGTCGTACAGCCGTATAGTCGTATTCTCGTTTAGCCGTATAGTCATATAGTCGTATTTCCGTATAGCCGTTTAGTCGTTTAGTGTGTGCGTTTCGCTCGTCTCCTGATTCGTGCGCTACTCGAAACAGATCAGAGCTGCATTTGCAAAGTAATATTAATAAAATTATATATTATTATTATTACGGCACAATTATAATGAAATCTAATGAAGAGAAATGTGTATTTTATTTCTATTAATTTTGTATTTATTATTGAGTATTCATTAAATACCAAAGGCTGCTCTGCTGATCGAAATATTCAGTGAACATTTCTGGTTTTTTGTTGCCAACTTCAGCAGAGTTTAACGAGCGAATTTAGCTTTTAAATACACTGTAAAATAATTTTGAAGCTCACAACTTTTACGACATTCATTTAAGTTGAACTGCTGCTTGTGTTTTTTTTTTGTTTTTTATATTTATTTATTTTTGTTCCCAGTCACTGACATTCAGTGACTTCCAAAGTTCACTGCAAACTCATCAGAGCAGCAGCCAGCAAATAATTTGCAAACTCTTCATTCCTGTTGTTGTTTTTGTTGTTGTTGCTTTGGAGAGGAAACTTTAGAAGCGACATTGAGCCGGGATTTTCCCCGCTGTATGATGACGCCTTTTCTACTTTCATTATTATTATTTTTCTTCCTTTTTTTCGCTGCTGCTGCCCAGACATTAAAATTGAAGAAGTCTTCCTCGTCTCTGTGGCCTGTCTGGCACATATAGCAACAACATATGACAGCAATATTTATAATTTCCGCTGCTTTTGCAGCAGACAAAGCAGCAACAACGGCAACAAGAAAAGGAGAGGAGAGGAGAGGAAAAACGGAGAGCAGGGAAAATAATTTGCGATTACTGGCAGGCAGGCAGGCGAATACATAAACCCATATCCTATATTCCATATCCCGTCCATGTAGTATACCCGATTCACAGTCGAATGTAACGTAGCAAAAGACAAGAAGACGGCGGCAAGGACAACGGAACCCAAAAAATAAAACACAAAAAAAAACACAAAAAAATAGAAGAAAAAATTACAAGCCAAGTGCGCTCGTGTTCGTGAATTTCCGGTTGAACAAACACATAAGCAAAACGTAAAAGAAAAGCGAGCAAAAATTATAAAAATAATAAAAACAACACACGAGAGCAGCACCAGTAGCAGCAGCAGCACAAGGAGCAGAAGGAGCAGCAGGAGCAGCAGCAACATCGAGTACATAGACGAAGACGAAGTCACAGTACGAAAAGTGAAAATACACAGAGAAAAGTTGCACAGAGCGGCAAGCATATTTCATAAGTTTACACACACATTTACACACAACACTCATACACACACACATACATATACACACGTTATATAGCAGCATATATATATAACATCGCCTGGAGCCAGTCACAGAGAGTAAGAGACAGGGAGGAACTCATATGTGAAAGAAGTCGGCGGAGGCGACAAAGGCAAACGCACGACCTTTGGCACAGAGTTCAGCAACTGCAGCAGAGGACGCGAACACAGGACACAGGACACAACGGAGAGGTCAACAAATCAATAGAAACAAAGAGCACACAGCGAGAGAGAAAGCAATTGGCCACTAGCATTGCCACAGCAACAGCAACAGCCACAGCAGCAGCAGCAGTAGCAAAGAAGCCACCAAAATTCACTCGCAAATTATGCTGGCCATGTCGACCTTAATGATGCCCGCGCCGACTATAGCCATGGGGGCCCCGCAGATCACGATGGGCCCCCACAAGCCGCCGGAAACGAAGCTCCTTGCCATACATCCCGCTGCAGCAGCCGCGGCTGCCGCTCAGCAACAGCAATCCGTGACAGCTGCACATCTGCAACACAATGGCCAACAGCAACATGTCCAGCAACAGCAGCAACAGCAGCAGCTGCAGCATCAACAATCGAACATACAGCAGCAACAACAACAGCAGCAGCAACAACAACAGCAGCTTATTGCCAGCAACTCCAAGCCAGGTAAGTCTGATTTCTTTTCTGTAGTGTTGCATAAAGAGCCAATTAAAGATATTTTTAAAATTATATAAATCTAACAAAAAATAGGTTCCTTTTGTGCAAAAGCTATAAGGCATATTCAGAAATAGATTCTGAACTTAATTCTATAAAAGTGTGTGAGAATTTCCTTGGGAATTTCCAAGCAATGCAACTATTAATAATCATAGCATACTTTTTGGAGCAAAATTTTATTGAAGAGACTCCAGGCTTAAGTGAGTCTTATAATAGACTTTAAATATAAGTGAAACTTGCTCTTAAGTGAAAGATGAAATAGAAAAGCTTTGATATATTAAATGACATATTTAAAAAAAATATTAATAAAAAATTTAAAAAAATCATAAAATAAAATATTATTTAAAATTTGGTCAGAAAAGATTTAAATTTTAAAATATTAGAAAAATGTACTACTAATTATTGTTTTAAAAAACTGACTTGAATTTCTTATTTTTAAAATAAAACAAAAAATTATTAAAATTTTATAACAATACGAATATTTTTTTAAAAAAAAAAAGGCTACAATTTCACAGATGTATTAATAATAATGAAGAATAAAAATATTTTAAATATTAATTAAACAATTGAACAAAAAAAAAGAATAAAAATAATTTCCAGGTTTTTATATATAAATTGCAGCTAATATATTTAATTTGTAATTTAATAAGCAAAAATGATTCGAGGAAATTCTTTCATTGGAATTTCCATTTGAAAATTAAATGGAATTTGTGTGTAGTGATTTTGCTCAACTTTGGAACTTTTAATGCATTTTCTAAATGAATAAATGTTGAATAGAATTAAAGTTAAATGCTAATGTTCCCAGTAATTGTTAGCTGGAAAAACCTGAACAATAACAGGTAACTTTTACCTCAGTGGCAAATAATATTCTGCTGTTATATTTATATATATAAAAATATATGCAAATAAAAAGCAATTTATAGAATTTTCTATAAATTTGTATGCAGCCAAGGCAACGGCAATGGCAACAGCAACCAGCGATCAATGATGAGAGAAGGTTGAATCAACCAAGCAACACATTCAATTTCAATTACATTTTCTGGGAGGACCACAGACAGCGTCACAGCCACAGCCACAGTCAGAGTCAGAGTCAGAGTCGGTACAGTGAGAGAAAATTCGAATAACTCATAATTTTAACAGACACTTTTAGTTGTAATTCTTATATTGTGGTTCCACTTGGAAATGTAACCTGATTGGGAGGCAATTCGCACACGCAAAATAACAAAAATTGCACACGCATTTCTGACATGAATTATTGTGGACAGCACACAGAGTAGACAGACAGACAGACAGATATACTGGCAGACCGGAATACGCAGGCAAAAGCAAGCAGGCCTAAATGTCAAGCGTTGGCATTACAAGCATAAATATCAGTTACAATTTTCATATTCCCAACCACAAATATACAATTTGATACGAGGCAAGCGGGCCTAGAAGAGCCAAGAGCTGAATTACTTTTGGTGTCGAGTGTTTGGGTTGAGGGAGGGGATATTGCACAAACGAGGAGATTTACAACTTAAAAACAACTTAAGCCAAAACTTGGTAACAAAGCACAGGACGAGCGAGAGAGATGCGGGCTGGCTGGCTGGCTGGCTGACTGGCTTCAATTGCTTGGCCAATTCCTCGTCGTCCACTGCCTCTGTGCTGCTCCTCTCCTGTGCCTGACTACGGTTGCTAATGGCAAAAACTATACGAGTATACAAATAGACACACAGACAGACGGGCATAAAACCGGAAACACGGCTCAGGAAGCTGCATGAAAATGAAACGTTGGCCATGGCAGGCAGTCGGCAGGCGGCGGGAGGCAGGAGGCGAGTGGAAATGCTGCCGACTTAAGACTGTAATGAAAATGAAAAATGAAAAATAGAAAATGTATAGTGAAAATAGTGCAAACTAAGCCCCCTGTCTCGCTCAGTTAAAAGG
The DNA here is from genome assembly GCA_018150835.1 of Drosophila repletoides. Taxonomy (NCBI): domain Eukaryota; kingdom Metazoa; phylum Arthropoda; class Insecta; order Diptera; family Drosophilidae; genus Drosophila; species Drosophila repletoides. The sequence goes on from JAECWQ010000100.1 coordinate 8,495,153, forward strand.
CAAGGCAAGAGCAACTTGAAAATGAATTTCATTATGGCAAAAAAGTGAAAATTTCCACACTTGAGTCTGGGAAGTTTGCCTTTACCAAGAACCAAGGAAGAAGCCCAAGCAGCGACGAGACAGACAAACCGTCAGACAGAGGCGTTGATGAGCAGTGAGCACTGAGTAGTGAGCAGTGAGCAGTGGAAAGAAGTGAGAACTGAGAAGAACTGAGAAGAAGTGTGAGAAAATTGTTAGACAACACGAGGCATAAATAAGAAAAAGCGGCAACAAAAAGGCTCAGGCTCAGGCACAGAAAAGTGAAGTGCCTGTCTCCGACTGGTCCCCCCAAATGAATTTTCTGTGAAAACGGAAATGAGGGTGTAAGCCAAATTGTGGGCTGCTTGATTACGTCGCCTTAACTTGTTGTTGTTGTTCTCGTTGTTGGCCACAGTCAACGATAGAGCCAGCCGACGACAATTGACTTTGAAATGAGCCACACTTAGACGCCAATTAGGAGAGCTAGAAAAACGCTAGAAATACACACACAAACACATTGATTAGCTCTGGAGTCCAGGTCCAAATGATTGCAAATTGAAAATTAAGCACGCTGCAAATCTCCAATTCAAATATACCAAAGGATACACAGCAGCCGAGCAGCAGGCAAACAGACGCATGCATCCATACAAAGCGTATACTTATATAGATAGATATATATATATATATATATTTATATATAGAAAATACAGCAGTACACGGTGCATGAACTTTTGAGCAGCACTTGCAAACACACTACCTTTCACACACACACACACACATAGACACCCAAACACACACCACACGCCGCAGCAAAAACAAACTGCGAGACTTGAAGTGTCGCAGCAGCAGCACCAACAGCAGCTGCAGGACGAGCATCAGCAGCCGCCGAGCCAAGCCAACAAGTGCCACGGTTACCGACTAAAGGAAGAGACACTAACCGACAACAACAGCAACAACAGCAACAACAACTGCTACTAACAACAGCAACAACTGCTGCTAACAACTACAGTAGAAAACATTCATGAATGTTTTAGCCAACTTACTCAGTGTTTGTTTCTATAATTTTACGCCAATAAAATGAACTTAGCCAAGCATTAAAAAGTTAAAATTAATTTCAACTCTTTTTTTTTTTTAATTTATATTTATTAAAAATAGTTAAGCAAGCCACTTTAGTTTAGCGAGCTTCTTTGTAGTTTTTATAATAAAGCTAATAATTAGTACAACTTTGCTCTGTGGTTCGATATATCGAACTAATATGAAATGCTTTCCAAATAGTTTAGAATCAAGAGAAAGTTTCAAAAGTTTGAGCCATGGAAGATGTAAGCATTCTCTGGGCACAGGACTAGGAGGGTGTTGTTGGGTCCTTGTGGTCCGAATTGATGAAATTTTTAGTTTCAACATATATTAAAAAATAAATAAATTAATGTTGATAATATAAACAGAAACTGAGCTAGTTTGATTAATGATTCGAGTTCCTGAAATAAGCAGCTTCCCTCGAAAATATTTATAAACAGAAGAAGCTGAGCTGAGTTCATTTAATATTTTAATATTTAAGAGGTGTTTATTTTTTTTAGATTTTGTGGCAAAAAAAATCATTTAATAAATAAATTTCAAAGTGACCTTCCTGTCTGGTTAAGATACAATTTCAAGGCTTAATAACACTTTAATCTGCCACTGAAAATCAAGTTCTGCATAAGACTCGCTCTGTTTGATTCTCGACTGTTTTAGGCAGTTTTCACTGTACTCCGCGCATTGCTGGCTGCACTTAGCTGTGCTTCTTTGCCAGCATGCGAAACGGCGTGAAGAACTAAAGGGAAGCGCCGGTGCTTCACTTTCGCTCGGGCAATGGAGACGACGACAGCGAAACTTTTAAATTGGTTGGCAACACTTGCCACACACACACACACACACACACAGAGTAACACCCACACACACCAGCAATGACAGTCGCTATGCTCAGATGCATGTAAAATGTTTGTTTTGGAAATGAATTTGGGAAATTTTGTGCTGTGCACTGCGCGAAAAGCTGGCGAGAAAGCAGCATCCCAATAGAGGTGGATAGGAGGGCAGAGGCGAAGAGGGGCCAAGCAGAGCAGGCAATACTTGAACGTAATTTGCCAGCAAATCATTGGAAAAGCGAGAGAAAAGAGACTAGTAAAAGGCAGAAGTGAAATGGCAGCAGCCGAAAAGTATGCAATGGAAATGGCAATGGCAAATGTGATACATAAATACATACGCGCTCGCATGTGAGAGAGTTAATGGGTGTGTGTGTGGCGTGTATGTGTGTGTGTGTGGGCGGGTGTAAAAACCACTAAAGTGAAATGCATTTATCGACCGCAAAGCGTTCGAAATGAAATCTGTTTAAGGGATTTTAATACCCTTGCGAACGTGCTGCCTGCCTGCCTGCCTGACTGACTGAGCGGTAGGTGTCGAGGGGTGGTGGTGTGTGTGCTTGTGTGTGTGTGTGTGTGGTGGCAAGGACTCGTCGCAGGCGAACACAAAAAGTCAATGAATTCGTTTGGCGAATTGAAAAATTAATTCAGTTGCCGTCGCTGGCGCTGGCGTCGATAAGTAGAAGAAAGAAAACTTTACACGCCGCTCACACAGTTCATGTATCTTTATCTGAGCACTGAGTGTGTGTGTGTGGGTGGGGGTGTGTGTGTGTGTGTGTGTGTTTGAGTGAGCTTTTTACTTACTAATGATTTCTCATTTCGTTTATAGTATTTTCTTTCTCTGCTACTTGCGCTTTTTGTCTTACTTTGCGTTTTACAGCAACCAACAACAGGACTCTCCCGTCTCCACCCTCGCAGAGTCCTTCCCTCCCCTGTGTGCCCGGGCACAGAGGCCAAATTACTCAATGCCGTTGTTGTGGATTTTCCTCATTTCGCTCGCTTTTCACAACAACAACAACAACAACAACAAAACGGCAACAAACGAAGAGAAGGAAATTAAGCAAAAAGCGCAAAGATTTATTTCGCTTTGATCAAAATTAAATGAATTGATTTTAATACGCCCCGTGGGCAAGATATTTCCTACGTTGGCCAAATGAAAACGCATAAAAAAAAAGGTGCTGGCTGGCGGGGGGAAAGTGTATAGCCGCTGTGGGCGTGGCACTGGCCTTGGCTGCCTTCATTTTACACCAGCACCCATTACAATTGAGTAGCAGTAGCTTTGCCTTTTGCTTTGGCTTTGGCTGCGGGCGGGCGGGCGGTCGGTTTGCCCTGCTTAAAGATACCCAATAAATTCTGGTTGAGTTAAGCACTGGACTACGCTCCAGTAGGAGAGAGAAAGAGAAAGTGTATAGAGAGAGAGACATGCGATAAAATGTTAAATAAAAGCCGTGCTAGTAATTAATTTGCAACTGTTTCTTTTGCTGCTGGAATATAAAGTAAAACGTTTATTATGATCATAAAAGAGCAGAGAAATTGATCTTGATTTCAGTTAAAGCTGAACAGTTTTGAAAGAGATTTGTGCTTTATTAAATTCTATCATATTTTCTCCTTTTTATTCCTTTGATTTTTTTATATTTTTTATATGTTTTTCGCTCTTTTGTGTCAAATGAAAAGTTAACATTTCATTGCTCAATTCAGTTGACATTTGGCAGTCGCATAGAAAATGAGGTTCACAATTCGCGTCGCCAGCATTTGGCAACAACATGAAACTCGATTTTCAAAAATTCAGACACTTGACAGCAGCGCGGCGCAACGCGGCGTCCCTCCTCTGCATTTGTCGTCCTTTGTCCTCGCGTTGGCTCCCAATAAAAGCGTCGATTTATTGGAGCCACCCACATCAATTCACTGTCTGTCTCCCATTTTCTGTTTTTTTGTTTTTTTTTTTTTTGTTTTGGGACTGGCGGCTGGTCAATACTTTGGTACAATTTAAATTTCATGCATTTTTCATTAATGGCAGCAAAAAGGTTGACCACTTGTGAGTTTGGCAACCATTTCATGGCCCGAAACCCACCAAGTGCTCCATATATAGAGTAAAGTTCGCCGCTGAGAGAGTGCTCCAGAGACAGCAGAGTCCAGGCCCATCTTAAATGCCCATCTATTTTACTGCTGCTGCTGTCCATATAACAAACACAACAAACTTCAGCGCTGCCTGCTTTGCCCATTTACATTTTCTACTCTTTTTGCATTGCTCGGTTACACGGCTCCCTCCTCCTGACCACTGCCACGCCCACTACTCTCCTCCTCGGAATGTTTGTATCGATTTTGAGTGTCGCCTGCCATTCAAATGCCTTTTATTTCGCATTTACGAGTGGATGCGGCCCCAGACTTGAATCCGCCCCATCCTCCTCGGCAAGCAGCGCTTTCGTCGCTGACTTTGGCACGTTTTAATGCATTTTTCCTACACTGAGAAAATTAATGTAAGACTTTACAATTAAGTAGAAAATTTAAATTTTAGCTGAGTTCCGAATATTATTTGTTTTTGATTTATTTCAGTGTAATGACTTGCTTCAAATAACAGACTCAATTTGTATTATATTTCTTTTAGGTACTCCTCGAGTTGAATATATATTTTGATATGATATTAATGCTATATAATAAGAATAAATTCTAGTATAATTTATAGGAAATTTTCCATACTTTTCTTCTTTTTTTTTTTGATAACTTTTAATTGTTGTTTTAATTTATTACTCAGCAGTAGAAAATTCAAATTTGAACTGTACAAGAAGCTGTGGCTTTTATCATGGAATAAGATTGCTCTTCGATTTAATTTAATAATTATTATATTTTTTAATTTTATTATTATATTTTTAAAGACTTTCTTTTTAGATAGTCAGTCTACTTTATTAATTAATAATAATAATTCCTATTATAATTTATCGAACATTTTCTAAACCTTCTAATTGAATTGAAACTATTCTGTTATTTTTTTGAGTGCAGCAGCAGCAGCTGAAGCAGAAACTCTCTCTCTCTCTCTCTCACTCTCTCTCTCTCTCTATCTGCCCCCCTTGCTCTGCTGCCTCCCTCTGACTACGTGTGCAGTTTTCCTTTAACCCTATTCTGCGGCATTATTTAGTTTGCTTTGTATTCCTTTCAAATTCTCCTTTCCTTTTTATGTCCTTCCTGACTCTTTCATAAAGTCATTTGACTCGTGCTGATGGAATTTTAGATCAGCCGCTAAGCCAATACTCGGTTACTCGGATACTCCGATCGTTTTCAATGTGATAAAAAAAAAAAACAGACAAAAGCGAAAAGCGAAAAAGGAAGAAAGGAAAACTGTTTTATGAGCTGTGCGTGTCGACATTTGTTTATCCTTAATTGTTAGTTGCTGTTCTGCTGGTTTTTATGGTCTCTTAACAAAACGAGCAACACTCAGAGCAAATACGCATCAAAATGTATGCAAATAATAATTTATGAAAACTCAAATAGTTTTCAAAGGTGCGGGCGGGCAGCAGGGAGCTCCTGCCCCCCCCCCATTCCCTGCCGGATAGTGTAAACAACAGTCAAAAATAAAATATAATGCTAAATAAAAACAGAGTGAAGGTAAATAAAGCATGGACTATGGACTCTGGTCTATGGTCTCTGGTCTCGGGACTCTGGACTTTTTGGACTATGGACTATGTCCTGCTGCCACGGACATGGACACAGGCCATAAAAAGTGCTAAGTAAACACATGTGCGATGTGCGACTACCCCTCAGCCCCCGCCCCAGCCTTTTACAGCCGCTGGCAAAACGAATGCCTGCACATAGTGTAAACACATAAATTTATGCATTTTCAATGGAGAACTGTTAGCATAAATTTACGGCCCAAAAAAAACCCCAACAAAAACAAGCCAAGGGGTGGGTGGGGTCCTGAAACGGAGCACAGAGGACTGGGGACTGAGGCTGAAGCGGAGGCAGAGGCAGTGGCAGCCAAAGTCAAGCGAACGGTAAGCCTGAAACAACAGCAACAACAACAACAACAACAAAAAATAAAAAACAAAAAAAAAAGAACTGTAACAAAACAAAACAAACCAAAAATAGCGTTAAAGCAACGCAAAGCAAACAGTCAAAAGCTCGAAAAAAGCAAACAAACAAAAAAACAAACACTGCAAAAAGGCAGTTCACAAAAAAACACAAAAAAGAAGCCATGGGTCAGCAGGCAGAAAGGAGGCGAAGGATCAGTCCACAGGATGCCACAGAGCGAGAGAGAGAGAGAAAAGGGAAGCTACAAAAACTTGAAGCAAGCGACTGAAAATTTTGATGCTTTAAAAGGTTCAAGCAAATCCAATCATTGAATCAATACACAGGCGACAAGTGCTTCAGTATTGGTGTAGAAGTGTGTGTGTTTTTGGGTGTAAATTGTGTGTGAGCTGTGTGTGAGTTGTGTTTGTGTGTGTGGTCGCTAACTGCTGCCAATTGCAGCACACAAAATGGTAGCCAGCCAAATTCGCAATGATTGCGTTTCTCAACGGTTCGCAGGATGCGTGTTCTCGTCGCGTGTCCTGTGACATCCTTGCCGCCCGACTGCATATGAAAACCGCTTGTTAGCAGCTGACACAATGCAGCGTTTTTCACTCGTTTTCCATTTTCTTTTTTCCATTGCGGCTTTGGACTTGCTTTGGTTTCTACAGCAGTTGCATCCTGTGCTTCGTTTCGTTGGAAGTGGAAATTAAGGACAAAACTGCAGCATAAATCAATCAATTTTTAGGTTAATTAGATTATAATTAATTAAATAATTAATTCAAGTAAGGAAGTTGACTACTAAAATGCAGGAGATGCGCTGCGAGCAACCTCAAACACTGAAAAGAGTATTTAAACTCTTTAAAAAAAGAGTCCTGCTAAAGCTCCTTGATTTTAGTTGAAGCAAAACTTATTAATTTCCCAAAGAAAATTCAAGAAAAAATAGGAAAAAAAGAATTTTAGGTATTATTTAATATCTTTCTGAAATAAAAAGATATTCTCATATATCCTTTTTCATATTAAGAAATCAAATTTTAATTTTTGAAGAATTTCACTACTGATTCAGGTAAAATTCTGGTTTTGGACGAAGGAAAACCTTTGTGGAAGTTCAAAAGCATTTTGGAATCTGGTTGCCTCTGAACTATTTTCATATTGCTTTTCCAAATGAGGTTTGCTTTCTGTTGGAGATTCATTTCAATCCTTTATAGTCCTTTAGGAACGTGTACAATTATTAACAGCAAAATGGGAACAGGATCATTCAGTTGTTGGCCACAGAAAATAATTTAAAAGTTTGTTCCGAACCAGAAGTGCGGTTTTTTCTGATTCCAGTTGCACTTTATGAAACTTCCTTTGCCGCTGACATATAAAAAGCAGAACACAACTCGGATAGAAATGTATCTCTACAAAGGACATGGGGGAAGGTGCCCATTTCAATAAGCATGCTTGGAGAACTGTTAAGGAAACTTGTCAAATTTTATACTAAATGCAGTGCACATAAGAGGCGGGAGGCGGGAGGATGTTGGTTGAAGGGCGTGTCTGAGGTAGCCGTCATCCGTTGGATGCACAAACATTTGGCTAGCGGCAAGCGAAGTCGAAGTCGAAGCCGAACTCGAAGTCAAAGTCAAAATAGAAACGATGCCGGAAATGCCATTGAAAATAGTTTAAAATTGCACCAAAAAGGATATTGAGCTAAGCCAGTTGCGCACAGAAGCTTACCAAGAGAGGGGAAGGGCTATCCTGCCATCTCATCTTACTCTTTCTATCCATGTTTTTTCTACCCTCGCCCGAGCTCTATGTATATTTGTGTACCACATGCACTTCCGCCTGCTTTTCTTGCCTTGTGCTGGCTGTGTTGCCTTGGCTTGATTTTCTATTTGCCTTCGACTCGCACAGCTCGCTGGCTGGCTGGTTGCTGGCTGGCTGCTTATGGAAATCCGCATGATGATTGCATATCCTTGGCTGCATGAAAACGGGGACGCTGCCATATCCCTAATTCCGTCGACGACGACGACGACGACGATGACGACGAGGACGAGCGCCGAAACTTTGCGTTCATTTGGTTGGCTCGCCTTATTTTTTTTAGCTTTCAGCTGGAAAAACTTTTACTCAGCTCGGTTTTTCCCATTTTCCTTGGCGGCGGCTCCGGCAGCTGTGGCAGCCGGGATAGCGTCCTGCCAAAGTGTTTCTCTTCTTGCATTTGAAGAGCTTTTTCTTAATGTCACTTATGCATAAGTTCCTATGAGTTTGCCCACACTCACACACACACTCAGAGCAGGAGCAGATCCTGGCGGGAGTTCGCTCGTGTTTGCTTGCGGATAAGTGCAACGAGCACGACACACACACAGACACACACGCGTCCCAGCTGTGTATATGTGTTTGTATATGAGACTTACTTGACGGCACATCCTCTGTGGGGATTTACAAGTGCTTAGTTCTATGTCGCAAAAAACGCTTTAATATTATTATATTTTCTTTTCTATGCACTTGGAATTTTCTCTTACAACGCTTGGCTTTGCCCCCCCCCCCTTCGACCCTCTCTCATTTTTTTTATCTGTTAGCTGCTTGTGCTTTTCGGTGCTGAATAAAATGAAATTAAATTAAATAACTATGCTCTGCTCGGCTTGGCTCTGCTCTGCTCGGCTCGGCTCAGCTCTGCTGTCCAAATAGGATACAAATACCCTCGAAATGCAGAGAGAAGCGCCTTAGAATATGGCCATACAAATTGACTACAATGATGCCTAAAGACACCACAAAAATCACATAATAAATAAGAAACACCCACACACACACACACACACCCACTACTCCTGATGTATTACATGTGTTGGTATTATTTACTTAACTCTCTGCTCTATTTTTGCCGCTCCAAAAAGTCAAAGTCTACTTTTGTGCGCCAGCCGCAGCTATTAGTGCAGCAGCGACGCCAGCAGCGCTGTCCGCAGCAGCAGCAGCAGGAGCAGCGACAGCAACAACAATGCCAAGGAGCTGGCAGCCATGAAGAAGACATTAAGACACAGCATGCGTTACTTACTGTGAAACCAACACAGACTCAAATATACTTATGCCCGTCGCACATGGACTTGGACATGGACAGAGGCAGACTTTGGTGGGCGCAAAGAGAAAGAAATATAATGCCAACATAACATTTAATCCAAGAAATTCCATATCGTAGTCAGTAGGGGAGCAGCAGCAGCAGCAGCAACAACGACAGAAGGAACAGAACCACCGCCAAGAACAAAAAACAAGCTTGCACTGTGGTACACAGTCGCTTGAAAGCGGTGAAAACTTATTAAGCATTAATCAGATTTTTCATAGGTATTCGAGTCAGACTGCATCTGAGCTCAATTTGGCTTAATTAATCTAACCAAAATTTAGCTATTTTTTTAATATTGATTTTAAAAAGGAAAAAATCTGTGGAAATTCAAGAAGCATCGAATTTCACTTGCGTAGTGGTTTCAAACAAAAATTTGTTGCATACTTTTTGGACCAGTATTTACTCAGAAGCCTCATCATTTTCACTTTATAGTTTAGATGTTTGGAGGCCCAGAATAGTCTTCATTTGGAAAAACTTTTAAGCAGGTGTGAAGGTTTTATAAAAACTTCAAGCAAACCCGAATTAAATTTCGGTTCCTATTCTGGTGCATACCAAAAATATTGTTCCGATTATAGTTTAGTAGTTTAGTTTTCAAGCTATTTAGGTGTTTGCTTCGATACTGGAACATCGCTTTTAATATCTGTAAACAAGTAAGAACCAATACAATTAAAGCTATAGCTGTTCCGTTTCCGATTCTGGTTCTCGGATTATATCGGTTAGCGGTTCTGGTCCGATTCTGGTCTCATTCCTTACATAAAATTAAGAGTAATCAGAATCCAACTTCTAGCTTAGATCTAAGCATAAAGTGAGTGGTATTTTTATGGAGTCTTCTCTTTAAGATCCATACTGCCAATACCTTAGCCAGATAATTACTCATTAGTTTAAGTTCTAAATATATTAGCTAATAGGATTGCTAAAAAGGACTCCTATCCTGACCATCTTTAAGAGAGAAAGCAGCTGAATCTAAAGTGTCCTGATGAGCTGCGTTTCTTTTTTCCTTTAAGTAACTTTATGTAACTACTTTAATCACAGTTCGTGGTTAGAGTGGCAAGAAAGAAAAAAAAAGACCTGTAAGCTGCGAGTAGAATTCTCTTATTGCTAATGCTGGGATGATCATTGCGATGGTCCCTGCTCAAGCAACATAATGTTTATTTCCACTGTGCTTATCTGGCCTGAGCCAGAGAGCTCGGAACAGGAGCTTCTGGCTGCTGGTTCTGGCCTGGCTCTGGCTCTGGCTCTGGCGGCGCACTTAAATTGCGCTAGAGAGAAAAATAGAAAAGCGCACCAGAAACGCCGCTGCCAAATGCGGCAGGAGCAGTAGGAGAAGGAGAGGGAGAAGCATAAAAGCTGGCACTACGAATGAGCCAGCGGAAGGAAGAAATAATCATAAAAATTATTTCAGCACACACACCCATGCACACATGTCTCAGTGTGTGTGTGTGCGTGTGTGTGAGAAAATGGTGATCATAATGTTGCAGAAGGCAGCGAATGAGGCGTCCGCTGGGAATTTTTCTGTACTTTCGATGCCGTCGCAAAGATTTTTACTTTAATGACCTGACGCTGGCAGACTTTTTAATTTTCGTGCTTCATATTTTTCTATTTACAAAAACGCCACCCACTGCCCTCTGCCCTTCGCCCTTCGCCCACGAATTACTGTGTGAAGAAAAGAGAAAATAAAATGATATCCCGTCGTCATTTTTAATGCCTTCTAAATGCGGCTAATGAAACCTTGTGTGCCTCTGTGCTGTGTGCTGTGTGCTGTATGCCGTGTGTCTCGCTGTGCTCTGCTATTTGGCTTGAAATAGCATTTAATGCTCGTTTTCTGCTCATTCTATTTACAGGTAAGCAATAGTCCTTCTTTCCACCGGGTGAGTTTCGTATTTATTTATAAAAATTATGATTGGTTGGCCCAGGCGAAACGTTAGTTGCAAAACGCGCTTCCGCCTTGGCCAACAACTGACTCTGCTGGCAAATTTGAATGAGATTATTTTGGCACGTGGATGCACTGGCTCCGGCTTAGGCTCTGGCTTTGACTTTGACGAGCTCATTAACATTTAATTAGAGCATTTTCTTTTCGGTAATGAAGTAATTTCGTCCGACGGCGTTTTGTTGCTGTTCCTTTTGAGGGCAAATGGGTAAATTGTCATTGATTTTGTTTAACTTAATCTGCTTAGAGGCCAGGCCAATTGGCAGCTTGACCAGTTGCTTAGGTTCACCTTCGGAGTTGAGTGGAGCATTAAATCGAATTAATTTGAGGTGTTTCTTTAGCCAGCCAGCCAGCCAGCCATTCCCTGGAACCTCAATCTCGGACCCTTGACGCGCCTTTTCTGTGTTTTGTTTTTGGTCTACGGTCGGAGGACGAGGACGAGTCCGGTTCTTTCCGATCCGATCCCGTGGCCAACAAATGGTCATTTGACATTTGTCGACGAAACGTTTACATTAAATGTTTTGCCATTTCTTTGCCTGTTTTGGTTTCGTTTTCGTTTCATTTTGTATTTTGTATTTGTGTTTTCCTCAGTTGTCTCTTGTCTCCTGTCTCCTGTCTCCTGTCTCTTGCGCTTGTCCTGTTTCAATGTCTTCGCCTGTCTACGGCGACATTCTTGAAATTGTGCGCATTGTCCTGGCAATAGAAAGCAGAGATATTGTGACAACGAATATAGGGAGGATTCACAGTGGAGTGGAGGGAACTGGATCCAGGGAAAGTGTAGAAGTTGAGACATTTGCGTTGACAAGTGTTTTAGTTTCAGCTTCAGTTTTCGCCTTAGCCTGGCCCTGGCCCTGGGCCTGGTCCTGGGCTATTGGCCATTCTATTCAACATACTTAAGTGGCTGCCAGGCGATATTAAAGACATTTTTCTTCGAATTAATTAAGCATTTAATTGCAATTCGAATTCATTTGGAATATCTACAAAAAGGCAGGTCATATTGGCTTTCAATGTGAGGAATAATCTCTACTTTGGAATGGAAATTAAAATGAGTTTATGGCTTTGAAACTAGGATCGATTACTGACAATAAATACGATACTTAAATGAAATATAAACTTCTTCTAAAGGCCTGAATTTCCCAAGAACTTTCCGAGTGCATTAAAGCTTTCCAAATGCACTTTAAATAAGAAAATTCAATAATTTATTGTAGAAAGAAACACCAGGCAGAAGCAGCCGCATCATTAAACGAAATGTGATATTTTCATTAGGAATAAATTCATGAACCACATTTTCTGGAAATGCTGAAAAACTTGTGCATTTGTCAAATTGGAAGAAGAAATTCAATTAGGCACAGCTCAAGTCGAGTCAAGTCAGATTGCCGGTTGCTGTTGGATTCGGCACACGTATCAAAAATCACTCAATTTTCTCGTAACATTTTTGTTTCCTACCAAAAACCACACGCTCCATTAAACGGCAAACAAATGCCGGAATGCTGGCATTCCGCTGCCCGTAACCCGTAACCCCGCCCCCCTTCCTTCTGAGAGCCCACAAAATGCTGCCAGTCTGATGTTTGTAAGCAAATTTTTTAATTTATTGCATAAAATGTTGGGGTTTCTATGCTGGCAAGCCACAAAAGCCAAAGAAATTGTTTCAATTTGTCATGACAATTTCTTTGAAAAGTACGCCTCTCTCTTCTCTCTCCTCCCGCTGTCCAAGAGGAGGCGTGGCAAGAGCGACGTCTGCCTCCGCCTCTGCCACTGCCACTGCCTGTCAGAGCGCCGAATTCAATTTGGTTTTAGCCGCCGCTTCCTTTGGCAATTTCCAGGACTCTACGTAGGTCTATGTCGCTCCCTGTTTATTTGCTTTGATGTAATTTGCAATTTTCACCTTGCCACAGAAAAAATCGTAGGAAGGAAATTGTCGAATGCGAGGCTATTATCAGGCAACAGGGACTGAGAGTTGACAAATCAGCAGCGCCTTCCAAATGACATTAAAGCCAGCAAGCAAGCCAGCGAGCTAGCTACCAAATGCCTTGCCTTGGGTTTTGGGTCGTAATGCTTGGCTTGGCTTTCGCTTTGGCTTTGGCTTGGGTTTGGCTTGGATGCCAAGGATATAAGTACGGGTGGGGAGGGGCTGCAGGCAAAGGGGGCCGACTGCAATTTGGCAAGAGTTTGCTCCACTCGTCGTAAATCTGATATTTCCCCTTGGCATAAATAAATAAATATCTATGTACGAGTGAGTACGTAATGGAAGCCACAACCATACCATAAAGGCTATTGCTCATTACGCCCTAAAGCGATCGCTATCTGAAATGAGGCTTCCAGTAATTGCGCCTCTCCCATCCAGTTGCCTTTTGCCGCGAAGCAGAGGACTCCCAGCACATAACCCTCATAGCCGCCGTTACCAAATAATCTTCTTAATTTAAATTACAAGTAATTTTTATCAGAGAGAACCAAAAAATTAAATTAATTGAATAATTGCCAGCTGCATTTGTCTAGAAACTGTCTAAAAGATTGTGAATCGAAAGTTGTGAGAGAAGCTTCTATTCTTTAGTTAAAAAATTAATATTTATATCCTTTTTCTTTAGGTTGACTCTAGTTTTCCACAGCACAAATCCTTTTTTTCTAGGCTATAAATAAACATTCAGGATATCAGCGAATTTTCCTTATTTATTTAAATTTTGTATACCACTTTTGTGAGTCTCAGAGAATAAAGAAAGATTTTGATAAAGGAATACCCCTTTTGCCCTGTCTATAGTTAATCCTTTAAAGGATTTATAATTACTTAAGAAAACATTGTAATCCGATTCTAAAGCTCTAGAAAACAAATTTAAAATCCTTCTGACCCCAAAAAGCATTCCCACGCCTCTGCTCCAATGTGGAAGTGATTTTGGACTTGTCAGCAGGACAAATAGAAGGACTCGATTCGATTCGATTTAGTATTCGCATCTACATATGTAAATAGGCCAAATTAATATTGCACAAGCGGCTGATTGGTACAAACAATTGCGGTTAGCCTGCCAATTAAATCGAGTGCTAGTCAGGCTAGAAAGGACGCAGCAAGGAGAAGCGAACGACTGAGTAAGTCCTTAGCAGGACTCATGCCACAAGCATTTGGACACAGTAAACAGTGTAGGCGACTAGGTGGGTTTGGTGCACTGATTGGGGGCATCATGTTGAGCTCTGAGTCTGCTACTCAAGTGGAGCGGCCACCAAATTGAAAGCAGACAACAGAGCTAAGATGCGACCCGCCAAGTGAACCGGTTCTTAAGTGCAAGAAAGGAGCAAATTGAAAGCTGTACATGCCTGAGCTAAATGGCCAAAACAAAAGCAAACGCCAGGAAGAGGATAATAAATCTTCTGTTGTTGCCAGCGACGGCATCGATAATGCGGCTTTAAGCTGCTTAGCCTTCTGTGCTCTTCGCCGTTCTTCTCCTACTCCGTCATCATCCTCGTCGTCGTCGTCGTCGTCTTCTGCTTCTGCTGCTCTTCTGTGCCTTGTGATGCAATTTCCGCTGCGCCGCCGGGACGCATATTAGCCAGCTGTCCTTGGCTGTTGTTTGGGGCGGCAAAAAGGACGGAAGAGAGCCGAGACAGCTGCATTTGATGACAGGGAGCCTTTCGCGGATATAACGATATGATTGGATTATTATTATTTTATTATTTATTGAGACGCTGCACCAACCTCTGAGCTGCTGCTCCAACTAAAGAGTCTGCAAGAAAGCAAAAAAATGAAAAGGCAAAAGGACTCTCGGCGGGCTCTTTTTTATTCTTTTATCGCCTGCCTTTCCTTTCCTTGGCTAACTAAATGGCTAACAGACATGCAAGTGGCTTGGCCTGCCACTATCCTTACCGGGTTATGTAATTGGCGCCTTTATCTCGTCTACCGCTGCCCAATTAAAGTTAGTTTGCAAAGTAATTAAGACGATTATGTGGCGCTCAAGTATCAATAAACGGCAATTAAAGCGAGTACAAGTTGCATCGATTGTTTCAGACATGTTTTTGCACTTGAAAATATATATATATATTTTTTTTGCTACCTAAGTAATTAGTTTTTCTATGGGAGAAAAGAAGTTACCAATATAACTTGGCTAATTTTATAAAATATGGAAACAAAAGCAATTACTTTCAAGTGCTTCCAGCAGCAAGTTTGAATTTTGTACGCATATAGCCAACATGCGGACTTAATTAAATACCCTCGACTGTTCCATATACTCAAAAGTACGGCTAAAAAGTAGAAAACTACCAGAGAGCTTTGCAGTCGAAGAGGCAGTGCATCAATCAAGCAACTTTGGCCCCTTGCTAATGAACTTCAATGCGCTTCTACTAATTTGAAAGTCACTCAGCTTAATCCGAAGCAGTGCCACGCCTGCCCCTGCCACACCCCCCAAAAGAGTACAGACTGAGTATACAACTGAGCCCAAGAAGTCGGAGCAGAGTCTCTCAGTGCCAAAAAGTCAAATTTTAATCTGTGATGTGGCAAAACTTGATGAACAAAGTTGAGTTTCTGAGGCGAAACGAACCGTTTTTGAGTATGCCACATGCCACATGCTGAGATGAATGCACTCACACACTCATTCACCCCACACTCACATTCACCGTTTCTCAGCTTGCATTTTGTTAGCTTATTCATAGTTCATTCACACCCTCCGCCCTTGGCTAACAGCTGTTCTCTGCTCCCTCGGTGAACATTTTGCTCGCGTCATTGGCAAAAGTTACGCGCGATTTGGCTACACTCGAAAAAAATAAATAAATCTTAGCCAAGTTATGGGTTTGTTGCAGGGACAGGTTAGGTTGGGAAAGGGGAAAGGGGGGATTGGTGCTAAAAAGCATTTGTTATCGCTGTAGCAACATAAATTCACTTTTGTAATTATTTCTCGCATTAGTAGCTGAGGTAGAGAACTGAGCTTAGAGCTGAGAAAAGTCAGTCAGAAAGGGGGCGCAGCGGGGCGGGGCGGGGCGCTGACCAAGCTTCATCATACCCCACCCACCTCACCCCTTGAAGGATCTACTGAAATGAATGGGCGCTGTCTGGGATTATTTGTTAAAGCAGCGTACAGCAGTCGACTGTCGACTGTCGACTAGGTTTAAAACAGCACACTCACTCACACACACCCACACACACCTACACACACCACACCCACACACACACACACTGTGAAAAACACACCCACACACATGCCGTCAGGCACCCACTCTCCTCATACAACTTTAAAATTGAATCAATCATTCTCACTTTGATGCACATCAGCAACAGAAGCTGCCTCACTGCTGCTGCAGTTTTAGCCAAAGAAAATGTGTGTGTGTGGGTGTGTGTGTGTGTGTGGGTGTGTGGGAGGGGGATGTGGGGTGGTTGGCTTGAAGCATAAGCTGTAACTATAAACAAGCAGCTTATGTGTTTTAGTCGTTCGCTCGTTCTTAACGTCATTCGTTGCTGTAGCTGTAGCTGTAGCTGTGTCTCCACTTTTGCACAGGGTGTTAATTTTTGTTGGTTTATGAAGTCGACTCGGCTCTTATTGTTGTTGTTCCTCTTCAGCTGGACTATTGACTGGAACTGGAGCGGGAATGGGAACCATGAGGAGCTGGGCCCCCTTCGCTTAAACACTTCAGGCACGGCAGCTGTGCGCGCAGTTCTCTAACGAGCAAAAACTAATAAATCCCCACGAAAATGGCTGCGGAAACGGAAGCCGTGTGTTCTCTTCTGTTTCTGCTTCTGTTTTTGTTTTTTTTTTCCTTTCGTTTTTGCAACCGAAAGCAACATGAGCCCAATCCCTGTACCTATACCAAAAACCAGACCCTGAGCCAGAGCCAGAGCCAGAGCCAGACCCAAGTCCCAACTCAAAGCCCAGTTAGTAGAAAAGAAAGGCCTGTCTACCCATGTCTGTGATGTGTTTTCTTGCTTAATTCTTATTATTATCCCAGGCATTATTATTACGAGTATTGTTGGCTACTGTTGCTGTTGCTGGCTGTCGTCTTTCACAGATTTCTTTTAGCCGTATATCTTTCTCTATTCCTGCCTTATTTTTTGCCTTTTTTATTCTCCTTCTCTTTGTGGCCTGTGCACGTTCGTGTTGCTTATCGTTTGTTTGTATTATGATTGCTGTTGCCATTGTTCGCTCTCGTTGTTGTTGCTGCTGTTGCTGCTGCTGTTGTTGGCCAAGTTGTTGTTATTGTTGCCATGCAATAGTTCATTTTAATCTACAAACTGGATAATGCAAGAAGCATTTCGTAATGTGGCCTCAACGTTTGCTGCGCCTCTGCCTCTACTGTCTTCTTGGCCATATCTTCTGCCTGCTCCTTTCTTCTACTTTTTGTGTATTATTTTCTTTGTCTTCGCTATCGCCTCTCTGCTTTTTATTAATACATAACTCACCGATTTTTGGCGCCTTCTATTCCCGCTGATTGTGTGCAAACTTTCTTTTCTCTCTGAACTTTGAAGTCGCATAATAAATTTCATCACTCTTGATTGCTTAACATTTTTGAAGCTGGCTGAAAAACTTTCCGAGTACTTAAAATAATAGTTTTTACTTTCTGTCTGTCTGTCTGTCTGTGGGTCTGTCTGTCTGTTTGTTTGCTTGCTGTTCTCTTCCGCCTTCTGTTTTCTATATAATTGTTGGTAATAATATGTTTATTAGCCGCACAACGGCTTCTCTTTGGCTTCCAGTTAAAGCCAACTTCCTTTTTGTCTAGGAGCAATCTAGGAGCGGTTTTAACTCTTTGAAATATTATCTACACCTTAATGAGAGAGGTACAGGAATAAATAGAAATTTATCCTATATAAATTATAGTTGAAAATACAAGCAATCTTTTTCTTTGGCTTCTCAAATAGATGAGCTACCTTTAAATGGACAGATTACCTGTTCGAGAATTAATTTAGCAGCTTTTAAACGCTGTTTTCAACTGCCACACTTAATTCTGCAGCAAATCTCTTGTTTAGCGATCTGCTGTAAAGTTTGTAGTTGATGTTTTCAGCTGAGCTACCTCCAGCCCGCCCCCTGTTTCTCTTTTTGGGGTGAATCTAAAAAGTTCCGAGTGGGAAATGCATTGAAAACTGTGCGAGCTCCATTGAATGGCTACCCCCAAAGGCAGGCTGACTGGCTGGCTGGGTGGCTGGTCGGTCGAGAGTGGAGAAAATGGAACGACGAATGGTCATTGGCCAATGCAATTGGCAAAAGTTGGACAGCAGTTGAAATAAAAAGGAAAAAAAAATTTGAAAAAATAGAGAAAAAAATTCAAAACTTCAGACTCACATGTGTGTGCGAGTGTGTGTGAGTGTGAAACAACAAAAATCTAATTGCGCACAAAATGAATTGATGTCGTTGCCAAGCGAAAATGAATGGATGACAATGGAAATGGGAATACGAATGGAGCACTGCTCTGCAAGAAGAACGATGTCAGATGGAGCAAAGGGAGGATGGAAGGGGTACAGGGACAGCTACGCAGACGATGGCCTGGCTCTGTGGAGGGCCAGTCCAGGGGTAGTCAGTCTCTCGAGTGTTTTATTAAGCGCATGTATCCAATTTCGTAGCGGGACTCAAGTAGCCACGCAGGACAAGAATGAAGGACGCAACTAATTTATGGAGCTCCATTAAAACTTGAGTTCAATTGCCAAAAATTTCATAAAATTTTTATTTAAAAAGCAGCAGCAGCAGCAGCAAAGCGAAAAGCCAAATAGAAATAAAACAAAAACAAAAACAACAAACTAAAAAGGAACAAAATATATATTTATATATATTTTTATATATATATATATATTTTTGTATGTACGCAAGAGATGCGCAATCAAGTTTATTACGTACTCGCAGTCGTCGCCCTGATGGCGCCTTGGCGCTTGGATACGGATCCCTTGAAGCCTTTGCACAGCGCAAGGCTGCACTTTGGCCATGTCCTGGCAGGACTTGCCACCCCGCTCCCTCTCCACTCGGCTTTGCTCAGTTCATTTGTGCAAAAATGAAATAAATTTAAATATATTTTTAGTGCATTTCGCATAAAACAAAAAGATGCCTCGCAGTGCCGCTGCTGCCCGGTTGCTCAACTGATTTTTACCAACTGTTTCTGCTGCCTGCTGGGTTACTGTTGGCCTGCTTGGCTGCTGGGCTGCTGGGCTGCTGGGCTGCTTGGCTGCTCGTTTGCAGAGCAGCCTTTGGGCCTGCCTCTTTTATTTTCCGGCCGTTTGCCGTCTCAGCTTTTTGCGCCGCCTTTTTCCTTTATTGTAGTTTCTCTGCCCCAACCCCTCTGCCCCGCTGCCCCACTGCCTCTGCCTTTGTCTCTGTTTACTTATTTACTTTTGCGCTTTATTATTCTCCATTAACTTGACAAAATGAGCAGAGCACAAGACGAGTCGAGTCGAGGCGAGGCGCGCTGAGCTGAGACGTGGCATCTCCGCTTGCTGACCGCCCATTGGCCAGCGAATGTCCTTCAGCCTGCTTCTTCTTGTTGTCGTATAAAAATTCAAAAAAAAAGAGAAGTTTATATATAAAAGCCAGGACAAAGTCACATTTAAGCGCACCACTGTACTGGCCTGTGTGTAGGCCTTTAATGCCACTGCCAGGATATTTAGCAAATACTTAATGCGAGGCAGGCGGCTTTACAATTGAGTCAGGTGCCTCTGCCTCTGGCCTAGTTAAAAATCAAGTTAAAAAGGCAAAGAACCCAGTTTTTTTTATAGGTTAGACTGCCAATCAGTCGCCTCACCTTCAGCTTAACTTTTCCTGTTCTTCCCTTTTCTTCCCTTTTCATCGCATTATGCCACATTATGTGTCAAACAAAAGCCAAGCCCGCTTCTAATCCGCTCCAAACATAACCAAAAATGCTCATTAGGATCTCTCTCCCATCGTTCAGGCTTCGTTTCAAAAAATTTGCCACATTTCTTTTGTTCGAGGAAACTTTTCAATTTATGTTCATGGAATTCTCGTTGTTGTTGGCTGGGGAAAAAGGCTTAAAAGCAGCAGCAAATGTATTGTTGCTGTTGTCGAAATTGTTGTGAGTTCTTAGCGCCTTAAATTAGTTTCTGCTCTGATTGTGTTTAATTTTGATGCTGTCTGCCATCCGACCCCGCCTCCCACCCAGTAGACAAGCTCTTATGCAAAAACAAAGCTGTGCGGGAAAGGAAACCAAAACGACATTTCCATTGAGCATATGTTAACTTGGCTTAGGAGCAGAGGCTGGTGCTCTCAGTACGAGAGTACTTCTTGTTCATAAGTTGAGGCTGTCTCCAAGGCAACTGCTGCTGCTGCTTGGCTCTAGCCAGGCCAATTAGGCGATTACGCATAGCTCTTGGTTTTTGTTCTGGATTGGCTCTCGTCTTAGTCTAATTCCCAATGTAATGTGAATTCCTTTCACACACACACACACACACAGCTCCAGCGTCGAGTATCTGCTCTCTGGGAGCGAGCGTGTGTGTGTGTGTGGGCCATGAGTGACCTAAGTTTTCAGGTTTAATTAGCCGTTGGCTAGTTAACTTGCTCTCTGGCTTTATGCCCCTTTCACCAAGTGCATCTTAGTCCACAATTTGCACCCGGCACTCGCATGTTATTTTGCCTGCATGAACCCAATTAAGAGGTTGGCCCTACAGACAACCCCCCGTCTCTCTCTCTCTCTCTCTCATTCCACTTGGTTTCTTTTTATTTTGAATTTATTTTATTTTATTTTCATTTTTATTCTGCTTTTGTGGAGAAGGGCATAAGATTTTAAGTGAAAAATACTCAGTGCTATTTTACTTATTTAGTACGAAACTGCAATTTACGCCATGCATCTGCATATAAAATGCATTTTTTGTTCCTTCTGCAGGAGGTGGCACGCCCACTTTTTGCGCCAACTGTACACACACAGACAGACTCTTATTATTTATATGTCTATGTGTGTACTGGCCCTCTTCTCAGCCCAGTTTTATGTACTGGGTAGCCTTGCCAAAAAAAAAAAGGAGACAAGAAAATGCAAATAGCATAAAACACAATGCCGAAGCGCCCTTTTCCTTCTCCTGCCGCTGCTGCTGCTGCGGCTGCTCCTGCTGAAGCTCCACTCATTGCACCTCCCCTCCCGCAGCACATCGTTCATATCGCCTGGCCCTCTCAGTGCTGTCCTGTTAGACCGCTTTTTCACTTAGCTCCTCGCTGCGGATTTTTGTATATTTTAAATGCATTTTCAACAAGCACCAACACACACACACACACACACAGACACACACATGCAGCTTTGGGCCAACAAAAAATCTTGCCAAAAAGGGTATGCGTTGCCTCTTTTATTTTTATTTGTTTTTTTTTCAGTGTCTGCGCTTCCTTAACATTTGATTAATGAGTGCAGAACGCAGACCGTTGGCAGTTCATTTTTGGCGCACTCTGAACGAATATTGCGCATACGCAGCATGGACTGAGCCGGGCAGAGGTCTGGGTCTGGGACTGGGACTGGGCTGCACTGGTCTGGGTACCCATCAGGCTAATGCCGCAATTACGCCATCATCGATTGAACGAACGGGCCAACAGAGCAGACATAAACTTTGATACTCGTACGACTCATAAATGAGCCCAGAGAGATGGCGAAAGTTTTCAAAGTTATGACATAACAAGAAAATTAATTAATAGTACACAAACCGCGCGACTACAGCGACGCAACTGGCCAGAACTCGACTGAAAGGCAAATAAAAAAAATATAGAAAAGAAAGGAGGCTGCCTCCCTCCTCAGCAACACAAATCAGCTTAAAGTTTTAAAGGCGCATTCAAGATTTCTTTCATTTCTTGTGGGCTTTCTGCCGGTTCCCCCTGGCTGCGACGTGTATTTCAATTCAATGGACGGACAGGCGGACGGACGGACGGACGGTCGGACAGACAGGCGATTGTGGCCACAGTAAAAGTCTGCTCAGAAATTGAATTGTAAGTAAGGCAAGAAATGCCGTCGCATAAATGCGATGGCGAATAAAAAACATAAACTATGACCCGCGCTCAAATGGCGTTCGTCTGGGCCAACAAGGAAGCCCAACATCAATTCAGGGATTAGGGACACTGATTTGATATACTTTTTATTACCATTAAGTATAAGTTGACAAAATGCCTCAGCCACTGTGGCATGGCTGGCTGTGGCGATTTAATGTGTGCGGCAGAGCCAAGCGTTGAAATTTAAAGCTTTCTGCTGTACTTCATGAAATGCTCTAGTCGAACCGCCGGCTGTGCTCCGCTCCGCTCTGCTCTGCTCCGCTCTGCTCTTCAGTCATTAGTTGCGCACCATTAGCGCCGTCGACAGTCAAGCAAGACACCCATCTTCCCTCCCCCTCGCCCCCTCAGCAACCGCGCTGAACACACTGCACTGTGGCCCAAAATCGTGGCTCGTTATTATGGCTGATAACATTTTTACGATGCCGACAATGACATGACATGATTTTTTTTCCACTTTTTTTTTTCATTTTTTGGTCATGTTTTCTCTTTCTTTTTTTTTAGCATGTTCTGCTTTCTTTTCTTCTCTTTCTCCGCTTGTATTGCTGATGTTCTGTGTCAGGGGACAAAACGATTTTTTATGCCACCAAAATGACGCAGTTTTATTGCGTCTTGGCCAGATTCTCTATTCGTTTTTCCAGGCGCGCAGATTTTCATTTTTAAATCATTAAAAATGGCTCATAAATTTATTGTTAAAGTTGCCAAAGAAGCCTACCAAAAAAAAAAATCATAAAAAAATATGCCTAGCAAAGCTTTATGCTAGCCAGGCCTGAATAGTCCTGGCCAGCCAGTTAAGATTTTCATTTGAATGGAAAAACATATTTCCTTTGTGCATAATTAAAGGCCGTAATAAGCCATATTTAGACATTCCATTTGAGCATTCAAAATTCCATTTATAATTCCGCTCTCTCAGCCCCCCTACGGCCCTCTCTTTATCCTTCATCTGGCAAAAATCTCAATAAGCAGCCAGCGCTTAGTTGAGTAATAACAACTAAACACAGCTATGTATAAATTAGCAACAAATTACTACGACTAAATAACAGCGGGGGATGAGGAGTGGAAAGGGGAGGGTCGGTGAGAGGGGGCGGGTAACATGTGTATTAAATATTATGTAATTAATTGGCATTAAAAGCCGAACAATACCGAAACCCAAAACCAAAGCCAAAACCAAAACAGCAACAACAACTAAAGCCGAAAAAAATAGAGAAAAAAAAATGAAATGCGAACCGCAATATTGAATATGCCACGAGTGGCGCTTACCTCAAACTTATAAACCCACCCCTTTCCCCTACCCACCCCCCTCACTTTTATCCTGTGTGAGTGGCTTTATGCTCGGCTTATGTTTTATTAATGAATCGGTGTGCGCGTGTGTGTGTGTGTGTGTGTGTGCGTGTGTGAGTGGGTGTGTGTGTGTGGGTGTGCTTGCATAATTAATAATAAAAGTGGGCTTTGTTGCTATTATTTGTTTTACACGTAGATAAAGTGGAAAAAGAACCACAGGAAAAACCAAACTAAACAATTATGTTCCGAGGAAAACAGCAAAGAACTTCGGGGATAACAAGCTGCATCTGTCGCCATATATACCCTGCCCTTTATATACCCTACAAGCGACTTACACACACACCAATAAATACCCTACACACAGCTATGAGCAGCTTATGAAATGCATTTCGTTCATTTTATGAGTTGCTTTTTGTTTCTCTCTGTAGATTTCTGTGGTTTCACTCTTAAACCAGTGGCGTAGGCAAAAGGACGATAGTCAATTAAATTGGCTTACTGCACAGTGTTTAGCTGGGGGAAATATATTAAGAAGGAGTGGAAAAAAATATGTACAACATACGAAAATAATATTTTCGCTTAATTTGAATTTAAAGAGATTCAAAGCTCTTTAATAAATAGCAATTTCTTAATGGGCGATTTCTTAGTGGTCAATTTCTTTAAAGAATTGCATTAAAGTAAAGCAAAAGATCTTAAGGTTAGTTGATTTATCTCCTTGGGCATGTTGACCCCTACGCCTCCGCCACTGTCAACAGAGAAAACTGATCGCATGTTTTACTTGGGCAGAGCCAACACTTCATAACATATTTGGGAAATAATTAAATTCGAAATTAATGTTGCGGCTTTTGCGGCAGTTGCCTGCAAGCTGTGTCCAGCATCAAATTTTGGCAATTACTAAACTCAAATTAATTCGAAATAACTTAAATAGTTAATATAAATGTCAGACCAAAGCCAAAGCAAGGTTAGGTTCGATTTGGTTGGGTTCGGTGCGGTTCGGTTCGGTTCGGTTTGGCTCAGTCGGTTTATAGAAATTGTCACGTATTCATCGTCTTCGACAACTGTCGACATCTTCAATCAAATGTCAGTGTCAGGTCAGGTCAGGTCAGTGGATGTCATGAAGTGCCTGGTAATTGCCAAACTGAACCACAAAAACTTGCACTTGCCGCAATTTAAGAGGGAGAGGGGGGTCGATATGACGAGGGGAGTTGTAGTCGGGAGGGGGGAAGGAAAATACATACTGTTAAATGCGTCATCAAATCGCCTTTGCATGACTTTGAGCCACTTAATGCTATTTGCATCCCATTGCGGCTGGCGACAACTGAAGGACATTGACGTCCTCCGCCCGTCCTGTATTTCCCCTCCTTCCTCACTTCACTCACTACGTTGCCTCGTTCCGTTCTGTTGCATATGTCGGTCGAAGTTCAACCCCCTCCCCACCGCCCGCCCGAAAGTCTGAAGCCTTGGACGTTGGACGGTGAACGTTGGACGGTGAAGGGTGGACTGCTGCACGTCATTATTATAATTTCTGTATTTGCACAAATGTCGCCTGGCGTCGCCAGCCCGTAAATTGCAATTGCCAACGATTATTGAATTTAGTTAAACAACGTTTGTCGTGGTCAACAGACACTCCCCGCACTGCCACTGCCATCTCCTCCTCCCGTTCAGTCCTCTGCTCTCCAGCTGCTAGACGCCACTGCTGTTCGTACTGTACCTAATCACCAGCTGGCGTATGGCCTGTCAGTCAACGGCTGTCGCCAGGACAATCGTCCCTCCCTTTCGCCCCTCCGCCTACCGAGAACGTCGCCGGCTCATTGCAGCAGAACTTCCGGTGCGCTTGCGTATCAAAGTCTGTCTGGTTGTCTGATTGACTTCCGTTGTCTACGTTTGTCAGTTTGGCCATTTTGGTTTTGACCCAACCAGGACGAACGAATGAACGGACGGACGGACGAGCAAACGTTGAGGAAGGGAAAGAGGCGCAAGGGCAGAGCTGCAAATAGATTGAGTGAGGAATCTGCTTCAGTTGGCTGCTTTCTGCATTTATTTACACTTTAAGTGAATTGTTTGCTTGCGTTTTAACGCAAATCCAATTATGCGCAGCCAACATTGCAGTCGACATCGACGTAGCCGCAGCTGCTGTTTTTCCTTTTCCGCTCGTCTCTCTCTCTCTCTCTCTCCTCCTCTCTATTATTCCCATGCAAAATGTAAAGCGTGTCCTTACTAATGTTAGACCATTTGTTTTTTGTTGTAATAGTTTCTCTTACAATTTCCCCCCATTGTTATTTGTCGACGGGCAATACGGGAAATACTCCTACTTAAAAAGAGAGAGCTGACCAGGGCCAGGGCAGGGGCGGGGCAGGTCCTGGCGCGGTAATTGAAGCGCCTTGGTCAAGGGTCCCCATTGTGTTTTGCACAGTGGGCAAGGAAAATGATGAGCAATAAATTAAACTAAGTATAACAAAACTCAACTTATATAACTCTCCGTTAAAGCTAATGTTAATCCTGGAATGAGAAGATGCTAGCAGTCTTCCACCTGAATGGGAATAGGGAGCAAATATAGGCCTTCCAAAGGTTCGAAATTTAAATGTCCTTACTGTAAAGGAACAAACCGGAGTAATGCTTCTAAAGTAGAATATATAAGCTATATAATTGGCTTAATTTTAGTATATCCTTATAGACCTCATAAGGTTTATTCATATATTATTTATCTTCCTGTTTGTCCATCTGCTTATATGCAAACTAGTCTCTTAGCTTTTGGGAGTATCACACTAGGCATGCACCCTTCTTTTTGTGGCAGGCAGCACATGTATCCCAAATAGATGGATCGGACAACTATATGTTATATAGCTGCCATAGAGAGAAACCGGAGATTTTGTATAGAAACCTTTTTGTTTTCCAAGAAATTTTGACAAAATATAGAAGCTAGGATATCTCTTTCTTTATAAAGTATTATTTCAATTAAGTAACAAACTCTTTGTAAATCTATTAGCCATTTCTAAGCCTAGTTAGACTAATGAAATATTCAAAAATTATAGGCCTAGAAATTTTTACAAAAGGCCATTCATTCGCAGGAAAAGTGGCTCCAAATAAGATACCCTAGACTATTCGCAACCTCTAATTAAAGTTGAAGGAGCTGAGTTAGAGGTGTGCGTACTACATAGCAATTAGATACCCTTCCCTGCTAGGCAGAAACCATTGATTGAGGCATATACACACACACACACACACACACACACACACACACACACACACACACACACAAGGAACAAAAACAGTTACCACAACAAGATTAATAATAACAGAGAGGGTAAAGCACATGTATGAAATGTAAATTTAATTTAATCAGACTTAAGTGCAGCCGCGACTCTCCCTGTGTGTGTGTGTGTGTGTGTAGAAACATTACGCATACGCCACGCTGGACAGGCAAATATTGAAAGTGGACTGCAAGGTGGCTTTGTGGGTATACACGGCTATAATTGTTAATAATTTATGAAAATGTCCATTGGCAAACTGTGTTGATAATTGTAGCAGCAGCAGCAGCAGCAGCAACAACAACAACAAACATTTGCACTCAGGCGAAACCTCATCGTGACTTTGCACAAATGGTGAATGGTGGAGGAGGGGGGCCTGCATAGGGTATAAGTTGGATCTCCTCGGTCTGTCGGGTCTCTGCAGAGCCTGTCTAATTATATAGAGCCAGTCAAGCACAACGTCGACTGAAGTGCGTCCTTCTAACAGTTGTAATGAATGGCGGCAGGTAGGCGTGGCACACACACACACAGACACACTCATACACACAATTAACAGCGATTAAAAGCACCTCACTAGCCAGCCAACCAGCCAAGTCTTAAATGCATTTAATTAGTGAAATTCAGAGGGATAAAATCTCTAATATATGAATATATGGCTCATACAACTGAATGCATAGCTTCCCCATATAAATGGAGAGGATTTTCATGCAGATTGTCTTCAGCTGTTGCAGAGTTCGTTGACAGCAATACAAAAAATATATCTGGCTATAAACTTATGGCTAATCAATCACCACACACACACAAAGTGTGTGGTCATAAAAGGGGCACAGCTGCAAAAATATGAATGTTTACGAATAAAAAATGAGTACCCTTTTCTGGCTGGCTGACTGGCTGGCTGGCTTGTCCTTTTGCCAATTTGAGCTAATACCAAAGTTAAGCTCGAATGTCACTTTTGTTAAGCAATCGCATCGATGGCCCTAAGGTTGACTTGGCTACATTCATTTTAACATTTTAAGGGGCTTATCAGTGTCAATGACCCCATCGAAGTGGTATCAAAACAAAGTTGAAAGAGCTCTTGTTATATGAAAACTGGCCCTTTAATTGGCATTATATGGACAATTAAATGGTAGTCTTGCAACCACATAAATGCCTTTTAAATGGTTATAAAACAAGTTAGCCAACAGTTATTTTGGCAATACATCAAGCCAAGCTGTAGTGCTCGATTCTCAGGCACGTGTCTAAAGGGAGGCTGGCTGGCTGGCTGGCTGCCTGTATCGAACGCTTATAATATTATTGTTGTATTGAGAGCTCCTTTGGCTCTTTTGGCTCTTTTGTAATATGCAAATTGAAAACTTTTGCAATAAAATTACATTAAAGTACAATTTGTCTAAGCCAAGAGGAGCAGCCCAAAGAGGCAGCTCCTTTTTTCAGGCATGTGCGCGCCCCTCCGAACTGAACTGAATCAATCAACTGCGGAAATTATGTTAACAGCATATAAAGTTTTCATTACACATACAAATACATATACATACACACACATATATATATATGTATATGTATATGTATATTCTATTTTTTTCTGGCTGAGGCTGAGACAAATGTGAGCAGCTTGAATTGAATTGTAATCGCAAGCTGTGTGTGTGCTGCAGCAATATATCATCGAGTGACCGCAAATGGAAGGAAAGCTGCTTCTTCTGCTGGGAGACAGCAGAGTGAAATGTGGAAAGTGGAAAGTGGAAAGTCAATTGGATGTGGTGGCACGTTTGGCCGCTTCAGGGATACATCAATGTCAGGGCAGAAAGCCCTGGGAGAAGCCGGCTAATTATTTTATATTAAATTAAATAATGATACACTCTTCGTGAAAGAGTACCCAAAAAAAAAAAAAACGAGAGAAAAAGGTAGCTGCCTGAGTGTGGGGGTAACGTCATCATCATCATCAAGGCTGAGGCAAGTTCCGTTCGGTTCGTGCAACGACAAAGAAATCATTGGGGCACGTGACGCAATTTGCATAAATTTGAGGCAGCCACGATGCCGACACGGAAGCAAGCGCGTAATTTCAATTGCGGTTAAACAGCAGCCAAGTAGAAAAGTAGCAAAGTAGCAAACTGCCAAAGTGGCAAAGTGGCACTGTGGCACTGTGGATGCAGCATGAAACTAGTCAAGGCAAGCCACAGGCAAGGCAAGCTCTTTCTTTGCTCTCGTCAAAGGCAAATGTAATGCGGACATTATTGAATATGAAGCCCCATTATCGATATAAATGTCTCAAAGAATGTCAAAGTATTTCATTGAAAAATTATTAAAAGGGCGCTCGTAGTCAATGGCCACAGGTCAGGTATGGAGGGGGGGGGAGCGGAAGGAGGGTTTCTCTCTTGGGTTTCGCTATCAGAAAGTTATTTCTTCGTCCCTTCGTCCTAAGCAAACAATTTGTACGCCGTTGCGCCAAATGGCCGAAAATATATATTTTCCTATTTGCTATTGGATTTCTAATGAATTTCGGCTAGCTTCATACCCTCTTTTCGCCCACCCCCGCTACCCCACTGGCCTGGACAGACTGCCATCAGTGTTTTGGTAAAGATAACGAAAGGCACTTGAAGTGTTTACTTGCGACAAATTGATGTGTTTGCATTAGTCGAAAATAATAAATTAAGTTTTCTCAATCCTCTCCCTGTCCGTCCGTCCGTCCGTCCGGCTGTCTGTCCGTCTGTCCTGGCTGGTTCCTAGTAATGATATGTTATGTTATGTTATGTTGGCATTTTGCCTGAAGTATTGAAACTGCAAATGTGAGAACTTGTTTTGACAATATCCCAGTTTCTTGGAAATCTCTAGAGATTTTGCAATTCGCTTAAGTTAGAGAATAATCAATAAAGGCTTAATTACTTTCATATGACATCTACAAGGCTGTCAGAAGGCAGGTTTGAACCGCACTGATTTAAGCCAGGATTTTCGACAACTTTTGCACATTAAAGCTAAAATTGCAAAAAGAAAAACATTGAATCTTCAAGTTGAATATTTTCCAGTTAATTATTATTCTTTATTCACCTCTAATATGTTAAAAAAAGGAGGCAGAAGAGAGGCTTAAACCAATATAAACGTATAGGTTCGAAGCAGCCCACATCTACGCGCATAAATCAAAATAGTTGGCTCGAACCGGGTTCGGAGTAATTTGTTTATTTTGCATACAAAAGTAATTTGGTTAAATAATTATTTGGCTTAATTGGTAAGAGCATTTCGATAATTGTATATTTCAGTCCGAATTGATTATGTGCTTATGGCCAAAAGAACAAATAATGGTCTTAATCGAATATTTTATTGAATTTCAACTTTGTACGAATAAAACACACATAAAATATATTGATACAATATACAAGATATACTATCTAATTAATTATACTCTTCTGCTTTGTTTCTTCTTTCTCTCCTCTCAGGTAAGCAACACACGCAAGAGCCACTGCCACTGCCACTGCTACAGCCAACTACAGTGTTCAGGCCATTAGAGCCGCCGACTCA
The DNA here is from genome assembly GCA_018150835.1 of Drosophila repletoides. Taxonomy (NCBI): domain Eukaryota; kingdom Metazoa; phylum Arthropoda; class Insecta; order Diptera; family Drosophilidae; genus Drosophila; species Drosophila repletoides. The sequence goes on from JAECWQ010000100.1 coordinate 8,525,038, forward strand.
AGGTGAGAGAGCACATTTATAGTATAAATTTCGTATGGGGCATGCTTTTAACCCCACTTTGGTAGTCTCCGTTTTGGCCAGAGGCGAGACTGGTAGTTCGCGGGACGGGGAAGGGGAGGGATTGTGAGCGGTTCGAGGCAATCCACCAGGTAGCTAGCTGCTCAATGTTACACCACAAGTCCTGGTAAAGTAGCGTATAATGTACAGTAAATCTCAAGCACAAGCTCGAGCAGCGGCCACATTGAAAATGGGGCTGAACTGTGCCAATATTTTTCTAAAAATAAAAACAGACGGTACTTGGTTTTACCTGCCTGCAGCTATATGAGGCATGCCGCTTCCAGCAATATGCGGCAGCTAAACGTTTCCGTGCACGCGAAAACTCGCAGGACTCGAGACTGCCAGAATTTCCTCCTGGCTGTTAAAACTGCTTTGCATGCTGCTGCTGCTGCTGCTGCCTGGAGAGAGGAGAGGAGTGAAGAGGAGAGAAGAGGAGAGCAGTTTGGGTGCTGCAGAAATGCAGTTGGAAAGCATGCCAGGCCATTTCTTTACACTTTTCGTGTGCTTTCATATTTTTCTAACGTTAATGTGGCCACAAATTGAAAAAGAACAGTAAAAGAAGGGAAAAAGTGGAAAGTAGAAAGTGGAAAGTGGGGAAATCTGAAGGGATAAAGCGGGATAGCGGAGAGGAGCAGCAGCACACCTGAACTCAATAAAAGCTTCATTTTGGGTTGTTCAAGCAGCAGAAAACCAGCAGAGCAGCAGCAGCGGCAGCAGCAGCAGCAGCAAGGAAAACAAAAACCGAAAAATAAATTATTTAAGAAAAATATGTTTTACATAAACTTTTGGAAGCAAGGAAGGGTAAAAGAAAGCAGAAAGCAGCAGTAACAAGAACAACAAAGCCAAAGCAAAATAAACAAAGAAAGCTAGAACAAATAGCATGCAGTTGGAGCGTTGAAAATTGTAAAAGTAAATAACTGAGAGGGGTGCTCGTACCTAAAAGGAAAAAAGGACTAAGGACTGAGTACTGAGAACTGAATGTAGAACAGATAGGTTCATTGGTGGGGTACAATGATGGGGTGCAAGCGGAGCAAGGAGCCACCGCAGTTACCCCGCAAAATAAGGAATGAAATCCGCGTTAAGGCAACGCCAGCAGGCGAAGCAGTTGCATAAAGTTGTAAAAGTATTATGAAATTTCAAATAATAACTGCATCCACATAGCCAGCGTCGACTCAGAGTCAGAGGAGTCAGAGGAGCAGCGCCAGCTGGACTAGTCGAAGGCCAAGACATTGCAATAGTACTCCTCTATAGCCAAGTAAATAAGTGGAAATAAGAATATCACGTAAGGTTCTTAGCTTGGCCGCTGGCTGACTACGTTCCTTTTTCTTGCTCTGTATTTGCTTTTTTTTTTTCTTGTTATCCTGTGCGTTGGCCCAGGCTTAATAAAGTAAGTATCCATAAAAAGATATGACCACTATAAAAATGTGACGGTGCTGTAAAAGCAGCGCACAACAACAAAAATATAAAAATAGCCAGGCGAGGCCTGAACCGGAAATTACGCCCTGCAAGTATGCAACAGTGTCTGCAAAGCAATGCAGCCTGATTTGAATGCAACAGCTGAGCATCCGGATCAGCGGGATCAGCTGAAAGACTTCCCTTCTCTAAGAAGCCTGTTCTAGCTGCAAGGGAAAGCTTATCGGCTTTAAGAAATTATTTAAAAACGCAGCGAACGCTAACCAAATTGCCATAAAAGCTGCAAATTGCATTGCATTTATGCATAGTTATGGTATGTGGCACGAGGCAGGAGGCAGGGGGCAGAGTCACGAATCGGGGTCGCTGGCAACAAAATTGCAATGAACCATAAATGTTGCAAATGTCAGAAATGTCAACCCGCCAACACAAAACGGTCAGCGGTCGACCCACTCCAGCAAAAACAACTGGAAACTGGGCAGTGGACAACGGACAGCGGACAGTGGCCCATTGTCAGTCGTCAGCAGGCAAAAATAAATGTCACACATGCAAAGTAAATAGAATTGAAATCAGCATAGCTGCCCCACTGTGCAGCGAGGTGACAGAGGTGCTTCGACTGACAGATGAAATGCAGCTCTGCAATTGCTGCAGTCGCAAAGCCAAACAGCACTAAAAGTTAGGGTAGATGGCCAAAAGCAGATCGTTTGACAGTTTTCAGTATTTAATGTAGAATAATTCAATTAAGCCTTAAGGACAATTAAGTTGCAAACAGTTACCTAATACAGGTTAAAACTTAAGTGAACTTAGAAGGATATTTGGCTTGAATTAAGCTGAAAATTCTCATTTCAAGAGTGATACTTTAATCAAGCTTTGATTGATTTATAAGCCGGAAAGGTTTTATTTTAAGAACGGAATCAAATCAAGCACCAATTCTAGATTTACTTCCTTATTTTCACCTTCAAATAAGACTCATTCCCAAACCCCAAACTTAGTTGAAGGATAAAATTAGCTTCGATGAAACATTAAAAGAAAGATGTTTATGTTTTTTAAAAAATTCCACAAATACCTCTAGAATTATTTATATTTTTACATTTGTATTTTTAGCATTTTGTTTTTTAAATATTTCAACATTTCTCCATGAATTTATTTGTTAGAACTTTCTCTCGCTTCGCTTTTTATTTTATGTAATCGCACAAGCTGCATGCTCAATTCGTGATGCCCTTGGTGATAGTTTTATGCTTATTGTATGCCAAAATGGGCGTGGCAACAGCCCTAGCACACACACAGACACACATACACACAGAGACATACATGGTGCATTCATAGTGGCTGACACTCTACGCTCATCTGTCCGCCTCCAACGCTTTGTCCACTCCGCCCCCGCCGCCGACTCCGACCAGTTGGCAGCAGTGTGTAATGGCTGTGTCGTCGTCTTTGCGTTCATTTTGTTTTTGCCGCTGCATAAATTTAATATTTTGACATATGTAAGCGCAGCGGCAGAGCAGCAGCAGCAGCAGCAACAATAATAATAATAGCAACAGCAGCAACAACTGGGCTTGTGGAGAGGCTACAAAAATGAGCACAAATAAATTTACATGCATGCATTTTGGTTAAACTGTCAGACCACAAATCAGAAATACACTAACACCATGACGTCTGTCCCCAAGTCCTGTTATTGCTGTCTGTCTGTCTGACTGTCTCACTGTGTGTGTGTGTGTGTGTGTGTCTTTACTTATATGAATAACTACTGTCAAGCGTGGCAACATGGCCGTGAGCATGCCCATACCCCCCGCCCCCGCTTTCATACGCCTCAAAGCAGCGTTTTTGTTGTGGCTGCCCCGCCCACCTTACACACACACACACCCACCCACACACCCACACACATACAGCCGAGAGGAGATTTATGAACGGCAACGGTTTTTAGTTGACGCTCATCTCCCTCAGCGTTGGCGCTTATCTGCATTTCAGTCAGGCTGCTGGTGCCTCCTCTCCCTTCGCCACCTCCTGCTCCATCCGTTCGCTGGTCTCCACTCTATATTTAATGAATGCCATAATGACTGCAATGCAACGCATGAAATATTTATAGATGTGAATGGATACGAGCAGAAGCACAGAGAGACCAGCGCCTAGCACAAATATACATAATACTCGTGCCGCCCCCTTACCGCCAACCCTTGCCTTGCCACGCCCAGTTCAAAGAGCGGCGAAGGCTTTCTTTGCTTTCACTTTAAAGCTGATTTTTGAATATCATTCACAGTTCAGTAAAAATATGGCTTAATGATCACTGGTAACTCTCTTTCGCTCCCGCTCTCTCTCTCAGCGGCTCAAGTGTTGATGTGTTTTAAATATTTCTGTATTTGTTGCTGCTGTGGCATGTGGCATGTGGCGGAGGCATAAAAATACGTAATTTCCTTTAATAAAGCCGCACAAATTTAATTAACCGGCATACAAATGCATTTACACCTTAATTATTAATTGAATTTAAATACATAAATACACAGCACAAATTGCACAGCGATACGGAATACGTATACGCCGCGTACCACGCATATAAAGCTGCATTTTAAAAATATACATACATATATATATATATCTTTTTCCCATATATGCATACATATTGCCCTTTCCCTTTGATGAGAAAAAACAAAATGCAAATTGTCCTTTTCACTGTTCTGCAGAATTGTTGTTCTGTTTTTTTGTTCGCATTTTTTACAACTTTAAAATATTTATAATGTCATTACGGGCTGAACGAGAAAAAAGAGAAGAAAAACAGATAAAAAAAAATGAAAAAATTATGAAACGAAATGTTTTGTTGACTTGTTTGCGTTATCCTTTTTCTCTTCTCTCAAATTGTATTTAACTTGAATAATTGTTATTTTTATCGTATGTAGTCGTATTTGTGGTCGCATTCGCTGCATGTTGCCAATCAATTCTCGCAGGAGCGCAAAAAGTAGAATTTTTAAGCATAGCCAGATCTAGTCAGAGATTAAAGGATTAAACTTACCATAAAAAACATAAAAAGTTGTTTTTTATTGAAGTGTATTCTGCACTTTCAGAGAACTTTCCTACCCTCCTTCAATCTTGAAAGCTTCAGCGAATGAGAGTGAGAAATATTATTAAGTAGAACAACTTTTGAATCGTTTTTGGGAATTTTGAAACTCTTCAAATTGAACTAAGACATACAATTCATACGAAAAAGACCATCAAGCTGTTTGCTTTTGGATCCAATTGTGATACTCGGGAGCGAGGCAGTTATCTCTCCTCTTCCAGTGGATCAAATACCGGATTTGAGTCGGCTTTCTCTTCTTGCTTTTGTGCTCCTTGGATCTGTTCCATCATTGGCTTCATTTGTTCCATTTTAAATCTGGAAATACTGGAAACAAATCCTCAGTGCGACTGCAGTAGAACCCAGTTTCAAATCGAACCTGAGAATAAAGAGCAGAAGCTATTTCGTCCTCATCAATAGTAAGGTTTTGCGAGTTCAGGGCTGCCTAAGGATATAAAAACAGATAGATGTAACCTCTTTCAAAGGAGTTTTGGCATTATTATCTTATTGAATTTATGAGTTTTACATGCAGATTTTTGTAAGTTTGCCATTTGTGTCGATGTGGCGCTGACAGTCCGCGAATGTCCTTTAATGAGCTTGTGCTGTGGCTGTGCTGCAATGCAACCGCGAGGCATGCAACAGCAAGATAATCAAGAGGCAGGGAGAGGCTGAGCTCGCTGGCTCAGTCAATCGCACCGGAATTCCGTAGGCAAGTGAGCGTGGCGTGGCGTGGCGTGGCATGGCGCTGCGCTGCGCTGCACAAATGTCATTATGTAACTGCGTATAATTAACCGAAAATCGTTTAAATGCACGCCCCTGTCGCGCGCTTCGCTGACCGCAGCATGCAAATTAAAAACGCAACAGTGGGCGGAGCTGTGGGCGTGGCAGTGACAGAGCGAGAGCGAGAGAGGGAGCAGAGGCATAAAGAAGGCAGCTGCTGCTGCTGCTGCTGGTGCAGCGCGCTGAATGTTTACTTTGACATTAAATAAAGTTGTTTGGTCGCGCTGAGTTTTTAATTTGCAACATAGTCCGGCGGGATAATGGGGGATAAAGGGGGGGCGCTGTACGCATAAATAACAAATAAATCATTTATGGTCACAGCGAAAACATTTATTGAGGTTCCCGGGGACACACACCACACACACACACACCCACACCCACGCACACACAGTGAAGTTGAGCAAAATAAATTAATTAAAAGTTCGAGTGCGTGGCGCAATCAAACTTTGGCTTGGCCAGGCCCAAGCGACACAACGTGGCGTATGCGCAACGTTTGTCGTTTAGTTGAGTCGCCGGGCCGACGCGTCGCCTTAAAATCCAGCACACAAATACAAACAGAAGAGTATACACATATATATATATATATACATATGTATATATATATATATAAATACATATTTGTCAGGGCCAGAATGATGCTTCGATTGCTGCTCGCCCGCCTTCTTCCTTGGCTGAGCTGGCATAATTGTCAAATTGGGGACAGGATTCGTATATTTGGCTTGTAGCCGGCAGGCAGGCAGGCAGGCAGGCAGGCTGGCAGTGTGGAGGACGCAGGACGCAGGACGAATTGCAATCAGCAGCCAAGTGCAAAGCTTTTCACTTGCTGCGCATTTCGTTCTCCTTCGTCGAGTTATGTGTGTGTGAGTGTGAGTGTATTTGCAGCTAGCATTTTTAATTTGTCTTAACATTTTAATTGCAACAACGTTGCCAGCGTTGGGCGACGGCAGCGACACATTTTCATTTCTTATTGACGTGTCAATGCACCGTTACGTTTAAATATGCCTAAAAGCCTGGCAGAAAAAAAAAAATAAGAAATAAAAAACAAAATTCTATAGCATACTTATGGGCTGGCCATGGCCATGTGTGAGGGAAGGGCAGGGAAAGGGGCAGGTCTGTTGCTGTGGGTGTTGAAAATTAATTAAAAAATACTGCAGAAACTTGCAAAAACTTTGCTCCACTTCCACTGCTCAGCTCAGCTCAGCTGCTGTGCAATTTTGCACATATTTTTTGTATTTTTTTGTTGTTTTGTAATTTCAATGCGTTTAAAAAATTCAAAAGCTGCTCTACACACACACACAACAATACATACACAGGTTCGCCTCATTGCGGTTAGTGGAAGTTTCGCCCAGTTTAGGTGCCTCTTGCCCCACTGTCCCTGGGAAGTTTGTTGTTTCGTGCTTATTTTAGCATACAACTTTTGACGTTTTCTCTATGCCAGATGCTTATCAATAATTTATTTATAAGCTTCACCTCAAAACACATGTTGTCAGTATGCCATGTCATTTACTCCAAGCCCACCTCCCCGCTCGCTTCACCTGCTGTCTGCTTTATGAGTCGCTCAGTGTAATAGTTGCGTTGGCAGTTTGGCTAACAAGCTGCCGTTGCCGCTTGGCACCTGCCAGGCCAAGTACCCGTCACCGACTATGCTTTCCCCGTCGCCTCCATCACTCTCTTCCCGCCCTCCACACATACACACACTCACGTGAAGGAACCGTTGGCCTGGCTTTCCACTATAGTTCTTGTTCTTGTTCTGGCTCTAGTTCTGATTCTGGTGCTGGTCCTGGCCAGGCCAGCTGCCTGGCTGCTAGTTTCTGGCTCACTCGTCGCCTTTGCATAATTTATGATTGCAAAATGTGTTCATTTAGTTTTGCAAATTGTTGACATGAACAATCATTAGGGCCCAGCACAGATTTCAGCACCATTTCATTTGAGCCATGTACAAATTCATACTCGTAACTCGAATGTTTTGCAAATTAAATTCAAACTTACAAACTGACAACAAGTTTTGTGGCCAAAACCAGAAGTGGGCTAATAATAATAATGCATTGGCCATAAGTAGAGCTGAAGAAACTTGATAGAAACTTGTGCTCAATTCCATATTATGTTTCATTCTCAAACATCTTCCTCTAGGCTGATGATTAAAGAGAAATGTCTGTTAAACAAAGAGAAATATAAGTCGATCTCATTAGGCCTAAAATTATAAATGTTTCATTTATTCATTTATTTCTACATGTTTAATCAATTTTCTACTTCAAACTTATCAACTCTATCGATAAATTGACACTTCCTGCTGCATTCCATACCCAGTTCCAGCAGTGTGGAGAATGTTGAGCTGCGCTTCCTTTTTGCTCTTTCTTCATAAATAAAGTTTCGTGTTTGGTGGCAAAACAACTTAAGAAGTTGACACTAGCCTGCAAAAATATTTTCATCAAGAACTTAACAAAAATTAGCAAGTGTCAAAGATAAATAAGACTAAACAGTTGCTGCCCCGCCTCACCTCCAACCCTCTCTCTCTCTGTACATACGGCATACACTCAGAACAATCTTCCCTCAGGTCCGCAGCAAAACTATTTATTTAGCCAGTAGAAATAGTGTCAAAGTGAGTGGCTCTTCACATACTCTCTCCTCGTGCTGAGGACTCTGGAGGAACGAGGAACCGGGGAACGGAGGAACAGCCAGGCCCAAAACGTAGCGTAAAGAAAACTTGACTAACTATGCAAATAAGAGTGGCATGTGTGCCTCATCCTGACTACTCGCTGCTGCCACGCCCATTTATACCCAGACCCACTTAGAGCAGGAGGCGACAGTTGGCGCTGGGTAAGTGCAGTTGGCAGAAATTAACTAAGTTTGTAGCTGCAATTTTTGGCGAGAACTATGTCAAGTTTGGTTTTAGTTGCCAGTTGCCAACAAAGTTTTGCTTAAGAAAATTGTAGCAAGTATAAGTATATCAAAAAAGGGCGCAGGCGGGTGGGGCACTACTAAAACAGGGGCGGAGGGGGGCGGCAGACTCCAACAAAAACCTAATGAATTTCATGCATGACATGCAACGCGCGACGAGTTGCTTAATTAAAACCATTAGGCGCGACCCCAAACTTGCTGGCCGAATAATATTTGATGATTCCAGCCAGCAATATCGCCCCAAATTCCGCCACTTTCTCCAGCCCTCTGCCTGCAACTGGAAGGAGCAGCACTAGCAGCAGCAGCAGCATCCAATTTACATAGTTTCTTTAATGCTTCCTGCATAATTTTCACATTTTTCAATGTCAAACTGTGGCCCTGCATTGTATTCCATAGCCAGGCTGCAACGCAGCAAATGCAGACGAGAAATCTTTTACATGTTTTGGTCATATTCTAAAAATAATAGCACTGTGCACATGCACTGAGAGAAAAGCCTAGAAAAGATTTCACCTTTTCAAAATTCCTTTATGGATCATAGAAAATACAACTCTCTTTTCAGACTCTTAAAAGAAACAGCTAGCCAAGACTAGCACCAGTTTATTGGCCAACTGGTTTTAGTCTTAGCTATTTGTTTCTTTTAGGAACAATATTCGAATATTTTCCAGTGTATTTCCATAGTTTTATACATTAGTATAGCCCTGGCTGGTCAAGCGACCCACTTTACTGACCCGGTACTGAGATTTTTATGACTCTGTGGCAGCGACAGGCGCCGCAAGTGGCAAGGAGAAGACTCTGCTTTGTCTGTGTGTGTGTGTGAAATTATAACATTTGGCTAAAATAATGTCACTTGGCTGCAACTGAAAGGGAAAGCTTAACAAATTTGCTGCATAGATTAGAAAAAGAGAAAAACTAAAATATTCTTACACAATTTATGTGCCCCAAGGGGAAGCAGAAACAAGGAACTCGACTCGACTCGACTCGACTCTCTCGGAGCAACTGCAGCTGCAACTGCAACTGGCAATATAATGATGCTTTCAAAAATGAACTTGTTTCATTTTCATAGACAGAAAAGTTTGTTCTTTCGTTTTGGCTCTCAAGCTGTTAGACAAGATTGCAAAATTACAAACCAATGCCAAAAGGCAGAAGCGGCAAATGGCACCGCAGGATGCTAGCCACGCCCATGTAAAAGCCAACGCCCCTGCCAGCTGAGCTATGGCCAAGGCAAAAAGTTTAATTCAAAAACTTGTACAAAAATGCACATTTAATGGAAATTTACTACCTGCAGTCGCGTCAAAGACAGCAGCAGCAGCAGCAACAGCCACAAAAAAAAGCAACAACAATAAGTATAACAAGTGCCACAAAGTTGCAGTTGCAGTTGAGCGAACAAGGGGCATTAGGGGGGAACCTGGGGGGGCCTGGATATACAGCAAAGTGTTAACGGTTTGTTTGCGCGCCAAATGGCAGCCAAAACAGGGTTGGGAAGGGGGGTCAGGCAAGGATATGCTATTTTTGGAACAGCTCCTCCTGCAGTTGTCTGTTGGCTGCGCTGCGACAAGCAGCAACCGGAAACGGAAATTGCGTAGCGCGTAGACCGTTGCAAACCCCGTGACCATAACCATAACACAAAGCACCACCCAGCAGCTATGTGGTGCTGTGGTGGCCAGTGGAACGCAGATGGCGCTGCTGGCTGTCCGCCATTAACGCTTCGCCTCCAAAGGGGGAGCGCTGTGGGTGGTGCAGCAAAAAAGGGTCTGCCAGTGCTTTATAACCTGTGTGAAAATGTCAAGGTTATACTCAGCCAGCGCGAGTGGTGGAAAGCAGTTTAAGTACATTTAATGGCGAAATACGATATGCTGCATTATTAAGAGGGGTAGATAGTATCAGCCATGGAATCAGGATCAAATCTATATAGTATATTTACGTGGCTTATTTCAGAGCATTGTCTCAGATAGATAGATAGCCAAGCATCAAGTTTTAACCCTCGACAAAGCTCCTTTGCGAATCAGAAAGAATGAAAATACCAAAAAACTTTTCATGTGCAACATGCTGGCCACAATAAAAACCGCTAGCAGCGAAATGAAAATGGAAAACTCCATTTGCTGGCCAGCCATTTGTGCTGTTGTTGTTGTTGCTGCTGTGTTACTTGCAGCAGCAGCAGTAGCGCAAGAGCCAAACAAATAAGAAATTAGTTGTTGAGAAATTGTTGCAGCTGCAACCGTTAGCGGTAAGAGAGGAAAACTAGCAACAGGAAAAAACTTTGCGCTAATGTCTTAATGCAAAAGTTTGTTAACGATACCAGTGGGTGGTGCGGTGGTGCGGTGGGTGCTCGTTGCCTGGCCTCGTACCTGGCTTAAAACTTGTGGCAACTTTTGGTGAGCACGTTTGATTGAAATTTGTGGCGTATTGCTGCTAGCAACTGCACTTTGCCTTCGTCCTGGGCCCCTCCCCCTCGCCTATAATCCTGCTATGATCAAAAGGCAATCAGGCAAAAGGCTAGCAAAAAAAAAGAAAAACAGTCAACTGATCTCTGAATTATAGCTTAAAGTCAGTAATACACTTGACACAGCAATTGCCTCTCTTTGCAGCTTTATCAGTTGGCATCAAAAGAGGCCATCGAAAATTGTTGCCAATAAGCTGAAGTGGCTGGGGCACACACGTATCAGCAGCTTGGCTAAAATGCTGAATGCAATAGCAACAGCAGTAACAAAATAGCAGCAAACGGCAGCAGCCAAACAAATTGTCAGCCATTAGCAGTTGAAGGGTAATTTTTACTTTGCAGCTTTTCCAGGCGCTCTATTTGCCAGCCAAATTTCTACGAATTGCAGCAGCAGTTGTAAGAACCAACAAAGCCATCAAAGAGCAGCAGCAGCAGCAGCAGCAGCAGTTGCTACCAACAACATCAGGCAGCAGCAGCAGCAGCAACAACAAGAAGCTGCCTGTCGATTCCTAATAGGTGATTTGCCAAAGGAAATTGAGACATCAATAAATGTGGCTTGACTTGCCTCGTTTCATGTTGGCTTGAACACTGTGTGTGTGTGTATGTGTGTGTGTGTGTTTGTTTGTGTGTGTGTAAATATGTGCGAAGTAAATTCTCATAGAAATGCAGACGAAATGAGAAAAGACAAAGGCATCTCGTGAAAAACAGAGAGGGAGATATAAAGGGAGCAAGTGTGTTGCAAGCAAATATGCAAAATATTTGAATATTGCGTATGCGTCATGTATGCGCCTGTTTTTGCCTGCGCTTACACATACACTGAGAAAAAAAATAACCTAATAAGTTGAATTGAAATGCTATTTTTATATACAAATTATATGTATTATCTGGTAGATATATATTATCTATAAATATAAACTAGAGGCGAAAAGCTCAAAATTTTTTCAGGCTTTCATCGCTGGCCTTTCTCATCGCTCAGTGTAGGTTTCAGCCCAAGATATTGCTATTTTTGTCATTGTCTTTGCTGTCTTAGAGCTCTAATTGACTCAAAATACTTTGGCTAAAAGTCCTTCGGTTGCATTGCTTTCGTTGTCCTTGTCCGTTTCGATTCAAAGCACTCGCTCTGCTGGCAAATGCGAGCATTTTTTTTTTCCAGATCCGGTTGCCAGGGGCTTGGGCATTTATGTTTTTTACACTTGTGGCGTTTTCTGTGAATCTCTGGCATTTGCCTGAACACAAATTGAACGTTATTGCCTCGGTTGTATCGTGTTGTGTGCTTTCTGTATGCCAACCAGCCCCCTTCCGCTCTGCCCAGGAGGCATTGAAAGGCAACCAAATCAACGCGGCTTGTTAGGTACTAAAATTTGATATGACGCTTTGACCACACAGACAACACACAGGACGAAGCAATAACAGCAACAATTTGGCATGGCTTTTCATTTACATGAATTTTCGTATATGGCTAGATCAGCTGGCCAGGCTAGCCTCAGCCCAGCCCCAGCACTCCGGGCCTCCAACTTCAAGCTCAATTTCATATGACGCTCCAAGTTTTACGGACGAAAATCAAAAGGAAAACGCGCAGATACAGCTTCTAAAATATGACGTATTCATGGCAATTATATGACTAGAAGAGAGAAATATGTCAGTTCTAATTAACGTTTTCCAGCTACTACGGAGTGGGCTCGATGGAATCTGAAATATAGACAAGGGTTTATTTTAGATAGAAGATCCTTTTTTAGGAAAATAGACAGGGTTAAACTCTTTGCTTTATAGCCAAGAATATCACCAGATTCCTAGGTAGCCACCATGCTGCTTGGTGTGAGTAAGAGAACACTTATAAACTTTGTTAGGGACGATTAATCCTTCATCTCTCTTCCCGACTGGATGAGTGAAACAGTCTCAAATTCTATGAAATACACATAAAGACTACAAATTTGGGGCTTATTATCGACCACTTTAAGGTAGAGATTTCTCACTTAATCTAAAGTTTGATCAATAATTATTTCACACAGATCAGCGTGCTTGATCCAAGGAGATGTAGGGATAAAACATTTTAGGCTAGTGAAGCAAACAAAATAATAATTGAATATTATTTTAATGACAAGCGAAAACATTGCGACGAGAAATCAATTAAAACTAGAAGGACTCGAAATGTAAACAACAACTTTACCTAAATTTTAATGAATGCAAAGCCAGCAACAGTAGCAACAACAACACCAGCAACAACAACAAATATGGCAACGGCCACAAGTAATTATAATGATAACAATAATAATTGAAACAGGCTCGTTGCTGTCAAAAATCGCTGGTAATATTGGTAAAGCTGCTTGATGCCCAAGGCAAATATAGTCATGATTTTGCAACAACACGAGCCGAGCTGTATTAACACGCCCAACCACACACACACACACAAGCACACGCACACATATGAGCACACACACACACACACACAGAGTATACGTCATAATCTGTATGCATTTTGCGCCTAAAAGTTGGCTACATTTTGTGAATTGCACACAAAACGCAAATGAAAATATTGCAGTGTGATTTTAACACATCAAGAGTTGAAAATGTTTTTGTTTTTGCTGTTGTTTTTGTTGTTGTTGTTGTTGCACTGTGTGCGCCATTCCTGCTGTAAAATGTAAAATGTTCATATATAATTTAACAAGCATAAATTTTGTCGACTGGCAGGAAAGCCAAAAATTTGGTTAACAATTTTCTGGGCCAACACAAAAGTGTTGCGTGTTTGAGTTTCCCAGCAGCAAACCGGCAGCAGCAGCGGCAGTAAAAGCTAACAATTGCACACAAGACAAATACATATTTTTACACACATACATACACATATACACACATATATATATATATATTTATATGTATGTGTTAGACGGAATGGCTTATATATTATTTGCAGTCAAATTAAATCTAACAGCTGTGAATTTTACATATGTGCGACGAGCCAGCTAGAACTTTTCCCTCTCATTTTTTTTTGTGAAAACAAATTTAGGCAAATATGAATTTTTAATAAAATTTTGTAAAAAGTTGTTTTTGGTGGATGTTCTTCAACTTTTGCGCTTTGAAACTTTGCTGCTATATTTCTGCTTAATTAGCTATGCTAAAAGTGGGCGTCTCTCACACGCCCACCCCCACACACACACACACACACACACATATGGCTGCAATCAGTTCCAGTTCCGGTTCCAATGCCAATGGCCGACGTCGACGACACGCTGCGAATAATCAAATTAAATTATTTATATTAAATTTGCGCAACATAAAGTTCTTGAGCGACCACAAAAAGAGTCCTGGCACATTTCCCTTTTATTTTTTCCTTTTCTCTCATAGTTCTCTTGTTCTCTTTCTCTGGATGCTTGGAAGGAGATGCGACAGAGAACAACTTGAACTAATAATTTACACAAATTGGCAATTTTGGTAGCCGAACAATGTCCGTCAAGAATCGGCAGGACTTACTCGTAAAATGCAAAAATTTGGTCAAAAGTTTTGTCAGGCAGCATTTCTAGCAAACTTGTTCGCACTTTATCGCATCTTTATCGCTTCGGCTTCAGAGCTTCAGCAGCTCGACAAACACGTCGAGAAATTCCCTTCAAATGATAAGGCATTCGGCTGGCGGGGCGTGTAGCTGCTGGGCATAGCGCGTTATGACAACATAAACGATATTTACTTTTTGCTTTACTTTTGCCATTTCTTTCTGCTAGCCCCATTTCTTTATGGCTTTCTCTCTTGCGCGTTTTTCTGGCTTTTTTTTCTGCCATTTTACTCGAACTCCAACTCGAATGCGAACGCGAACTAAAGCCTCAGCCTCAGCTTCAGCCTCAGCCTCAGCTTCGAGCTCGAACTCAACCGAACACAAAACTTTTCGACTGTGTGCCATTTTCTTTTTCGTTTCGTTTTGTTTTCGTTTCTTTTTCACTTTTTGCTATTTGAAGTACTTCAAAGATTTTAGCATATTTTATTTGAATACTTTATTTCGCTGAAATGCGTTTGTCTGTGTCTCACTCAATATGTGTGTGTGCGGGTGTGTGTGTGAGTGTGGGTGGATGGGTGCGAAAGACAGCGTAAAAGTAGCCAAGCAACGACACGACTTTCAGCTTTGTTGACCCCGCTCCACTCCCTATGCCCGCCCACTATTCCCCACTCCCCTCCTGCCAGTCCGCTCGCACTCCTAACTAGTTTCTATGTCTTTGGTATAAAGTTTTTCTTTAGACGTTGTGAAATGAAATTTTTAAAAATTTTTCCGCGGGGAAATGAAAAAGTTTGTCCTGGCGGACACAATGCGGCTGGCCGCCTCTTCCGATGCCCGTCGCATCCCTCCCTCTCCTCCCTTCCTCCCATCGAAGAACTTTTTGGCTGCACAGTGTACACTGCTCAACCGATTCACGAGAAGCGCCGAGCTGCTCAACAAAGTGTCATAGTTAATATTACGCATACGCTGCGTTGCCCTTTTGACTTTTTCGCCCAAGACCAAGCGAACTGGGATCTGCTCTCTGCACCAGCAACTGCTCCATTTGCGTGCCAATGTGCAGAGCGCAGCTGTCGGCGTATCCCATGCACAGAACCCAGAACCCAGAACCCAGAACCCAGAGCACAAAGAGCAACGAGAATCGAGCACAGAGCGCAAAAGCATGGGATAAGCAATAAAGGATAATGTCATTCAATGTTTTGTGTGTCGAGCACACAGAGCAGCAGAAATAGCAACAACAAAAGCGGAAGCGCTTGCCATCATCAACGTCTTCCTCTCATCGTTGTCGTTGTCATTGTTGTTGCTGGTGTTGCTGTTGCTGTTGCTGTTGCTGTCGTCGTTGTTGTCCTTGTCGCTGTCGTTGTAGTTGTAGTTGTAGTTGTCGTAGTCGTTGTCATTGGCAATAGTTTCGCAGAGACATTGTTGCTGTTTTGAGCTTTCTTCTACTCGTATTGCCACGCGGCAGACAATAGTCAAAAATGTCTTCATGCTCTCAACGCGATGCGCATAACGGAAATTCGCATTTGAAAAATACTTTCTTCATTTAACAACAATGTCTTAGAGTGGATTCGGTGGCTGGAAGGAGCTGGCAGGAGCTGGCAGGACGAGTGTAGAGGAGGGTTCGCCTGGGCGTTGGGGGTGCTGGCAAAGTGTTGGCATTACTGTAAATCGCTTTCGTTTTACGTTTCATAATGATGAAGACAGCAGAAATGCTGATGCCATCGACAATGGGCGGAAACTGAATATGAAGCAGTCAAAAATAAGCAAATAAAACGAATGCAAAGGTCGCAAATCGATTCGCGGATGCACTTTCCAGCTTAACTTCCGGTTGTGGTTCAAAAGTATGCTATGATTCATATAAATTTTTCAAATTTTTCAAATTTGCTTTGATTGTTTTTTAATATATTGATTGAAAACATAATTTTCAGTTTGTTTTAGGCATTTTTTAAGTTTCCAAAATATAATATAAGTCCCTAATTATTATTTTTTAAAAGAAGAATCAGAAGCTTTTATTCGGTTCAGGTTCAAATTTATATTTGAGTTTTGATGCTGGGTTCGGCTTTTATTGAGAAAATAGTCCTTTGAGCTCCAAACTAGTTTCCAAACTGCTAAAAGACTAAACTAAAAATTCAAATATGAAAATAATTCTTTAGAAAAATTAAATATCAAATCTATAAATACAAAATATATTCGTCTATTTCAAATATTTTCTATTTTTTTGTTCATTTTTGAACGAATTTCTATGAAATTTTGCCATTATAACGAGCTCAGCTTTTCGGTGAGTTGCCTCGAGTTTCATTGAAAAACTTTTCACATAAGCGTAAATATGAAATCGAATTGATTTTGGCTCGATTCGGGGTAAAGGGAAGCTGAAAGGGAGCAGAGTAGGGCCAGGCACAAGGAATCCACCTAAATCCTCGCAACGATTGATAGAGTTTTTCCAATTACATTTAGCATCATCTTGCAACAGTTTCTTTTATTTTTTTTTTTCTGCTGTGTCATTTAAATAAAAGCAATGAACAGTGAGCACTAAAAGATTTCTCTATGCTGACTATTGACACTTGGATTCTTGTATAAAAACGCTCCACAAATAGTCGCATTTAGCCTGTTTCTCACGAGGATGATGAAACAGCTTTTTCCATAATAATATGAAGTCATTTAATTAATTATAATTAATAGCAAGGCTGTTATTATAATTAATAAACTAATGTAATATTTATATAGTTTATAGCACTGAATAGGTGCTCTAAATATAGCAGGTCCTTGTCGCCCTTCCTTATCCTATTTTAAACACTTTGCTGCAACATGAAATGCATTCAGAACTTGCTTTTAAATACCAATTAAAAGCAGGGCCGCAGCTAAAAGCCCTGTGCTTCAAGCCAAGCGCATTCGATTCGATGTATGTCAGCTAATGGCAGGGCTGTACAGGCAGGACGACAGCTCATTTTCATCAGCAGGACATGCGCTGACATTTAGCTTGAAGCGTCTGCTTGGCAAGCGGAAGGACTGCGGGTGCGCCATATTTAAATCTAATTTTGTCACCATGCAAATAACGACACGTTTACGCGCAAAAGACACATGACATCCTGCTCCTCCCACAGGTCCTTCTACTGCTGCTACTACCTACTGCAACTGCTCACAGCTCTTCCTGCTGCTCATGTGTGTGCTGTGCTTTTGACTCGTTGTAATCGTGATTTCCTGCGCAACAGACGGTGTCAGCATCAGACCAGCCACCAGCCACCAGCCACCAGCCAGCAGCCCGAGTCCTGGCAGGGGGTCACAGATTATAGGGGTAACTGGAGCAGGAGGAAAAGCAGCTGCTGCTTTTGGTTAGATGGTTTGCATTGTTGTTCCCGCTGCTACGGCAGCACAGTCTTTGTTGGCGGCGTTAAAAATGTCACAGCGCATTGCATACTTATTGGCCCGTGTGTTAATGCACCACCCACACAGCCCTCACTACCACAGCCACGCCCCCTCTGGCTATCCGGCCTTGTGGCGCCCCACTCAGCCCCGGCAACCATTCATGCCGCAGGCTAAATGTTATACGCCGTGTGCATTTGCGGCTGCAGTAAACCTTTTGCTTTCATTGTTCTGTTTGTTGTAGCTGCTCTGTTCTTGTTGTTGTTGTTGCTGCATTGTGTTGCATGCCACATTCGACGTTTGCATAGAGCTCTCTGCGTGTGTGTGTGTGTGTGTCTCGTCAGTTTTTGCCACCTATTGTGCCATGTGTTTGAATTAGCTTTCGTTTGGTTGGCGACAGAAAAACCTGCGCTGCGACTCTGCTGGCAATTGTATAAAAGCTTATTAGGTGCTTTCTCGTTCTTTTTTTGTTCCGTGTGTGTGTGTGTGTGTGTGTGTGTGTGTGTGTGTGTGTGTGTGTGTGTGTGTGTGGTGCAGCTAGAAAGTAATACTTTTTTTTACAGCAAATAATACGCTTTGAGGTCGCGCTCTTCACGTGTTTCACCCCCCTCGCCCGCCCGCTCATTTATTCTCCCTTTCACTTTTTACTTTTTTTTTTATTCAACGCGGCTTTTAACTTTGAGCTGTGCTTTTATTGCCAACGCAAATGCATTTGGTTAGTTAAATAAAAACCAAAATAAAAAGGGAATGATCGATGCAGATACCCTGCAAATGCCTGGTTTGAATGCCCTTAATTATATAATCATATTGACTAATAATCAATAATATTTAACTTATATTTATTCCTTAACTTACTTCTAAGCACAGCAGCCAAAAGCGCTTCTTTTTGACTGGAGCTGTAGACTAAAAAAGGCTAGAAAAACTTCTTAATTGTTGAATCTAATATTTCTCAAAAGACAGCCATATATAGCTCTACTATCGACTCATCCAATCTTCTGGAATCTTCTTTCTTTTACAGCAAAATGTAGCTTAGCAGATTCCTTTGCCAGTTGCGAAATTCAAAAGAAATAATTAAAAGTTTAAAGCTCAACATGAAAGGTTTGCTCTAAGCCTTCCCCGCCCTTCCCTTCCCTTCCCTTCCAGCCAAACTTTGCACAAGATATTTATGCTGCTTTATGTCTAGTGGATAATAGATTTACACACAAAAGCCTGTTGCATTGTTCCCACTGGGCAACCCGAAAAATGCACTGAAATACCAGCTAACAATGGCAGCAGGTAAATAGACGAATACCATCCACACATGCGTTGCCAATGGGAGAGTTTCATACGAATAATGTTGAATATTTTTATTTTTATTTCTATTTTTCGGGATGCTGCTCCTGCTGCTGCTTTAGCTGGTATTACTCAGTTGTAGTTGGTAGTTGTTGTTGTTGCTGTTGGCCATGAGAGTTTTCATACAGAATACAAATTTTCAGCTTGAGTTGCTGTTGATTTAATTCAAGAGGCAATGCATTTTACAGTCGAGTGTTCGTATGAAAAATGTACAGCAATTCGAACCAGGACTTCTGCCCACTTGTGCTGTTATCCTTTTATCATCGCCATTGTTATTTTGGCCAGGCAAGAGGAGCAGGGCGTGTGTGAGCGGTTCGAGAGATGAGAGAAGCTTGCAGCACTTGGACCTCAACCATGGACTATCAGAATAGCCCTTCGTTTTTTTTTTTCGTAAAAATTATACCCCTTAAACAAGGTATACCAAAGAGAGGTATGCTAAGTTTGTGTTCAAGATTGTAACAGGCAGCAGCCAAATCCATATATAATTGCTGTGATCTCAGAGATTGTCAGGCTTGCTCCGGTTTTCACTTAACCAGGAATTTCAAAGGAAAATTCATAGCATACTTTGAGGAGCATAATTGATTCAGGTTTGTTGCTCTCCATTAGAGCGAATTAATTTCATTCTTAAGAGAAAAATGGAACAGGTATCTATATAAAATATGTATCTATCTATATCTGTATCTGGGGAACCCAAGAAATTTAAAGAAATTTAAAATTCCCTTGTCTTAACTTCCTGTTGCAATAATCGTAGAAAATTCCATCAGCAGCTTTGCCGTTTAGAGCAAATTTCTGTGGGAAAGCAGAGTATCAGCTAGTCGAGGACTCTCTGAATTGATATTTTTGTAGTAGTTGGCTCTGGTGCTGATGTTGGAGGTACAAGTGGCATTGTAACATAATTTCCGTTGAAAATACATCAAAATGCGCCAACGTTGTAATCCTGCTTTGCATGTGTTTGTATGGCAGCCAGGACTCAACAGGACTGAGTGGCACACACACACACACACACACACGCACACGCATACACATGCATACATACCATTGCTGTGGTTAGTTAGCATCTGTGTTTATATTTGTATTTGTATTTGCATTTGTTGCCACACTCACACCAAGACACACAGACATTAACAGGAGCGAGGAGAGGCAGCCAGGAAGAACACTCACACACACACTCCCACACACGTTTCCCTCAGTGCATATGTGTATTAGTGTTTGCTTCCGCCACCGCCGATCCATTCGACTGATGTGTGTGTGTTTTTGGCGTGTTTTTTTTTTTCGTCTCACATGGAAAGCGCTTGCAACGGTTTTTGGCCTGGCACATTTGTGTTTGTTCAGCTACTTTTGCGGTTTGCCGCTTTTCGCGTACATTTCAACCACATTTGTAGTCAGTCCAGTTTCAGTTTACGCATTGGACACATGCCAAAATATGAGACCCAGTTGAAACATTCGTTCCAACATCATTCTAATACCCCCCGCCCCCCAGGACACACTCTCCTCCTTCACTCTCAAGTGCACTTTATGCTCACTGCTCACTGCTCACTGCTCCTACAAATAAAGGTAAACACTTGCCATCAAATTCTGTGTGCACTGAGCGAAAAATTACACAAGTTTCCAAATTAACAGATTTCATTAGGTTCTTTTTCTTTTTCATATTTTTCATCCTTTTCTAATTACAATTACAACAGTTAGGAAGACTTGGAGTAGGTCAGTTGGCCTACAACATAATTTTTCAGTCAGGTAGAATCAAGTCTCTAACGCTCATCGGAAGCTGATAGAAAATTAAGTCCATTTTACTTGAAATACTCTTTGCTTTATAACTTCTTCAATAAATTGATAAGAATTCAGGTAAATTTTATTTATTTTTGAAAGCTTTTCAGACATTTGTCAAAGCTATAATGGAAAAAAAAGGACATTCAGCAATGGGTGTCAATAAAATGTTGATTGAAAATTATCCATATAAATAAAGGATATTAAAGCAACAAATTGTCAACAAATTTAGATTATTTTTTTGCTTATTTTCCTACGAAATAAAATTCAAAATTCCTAGTTTCATAATTAAAAATTTAAATCGTAAAATCAAGGCTAAGAAGCTTAATTTTTAAAAGCAAAACTTAACCCAAAATCAATTAAATAGAAGAGAAAATAAATGTTTGTCTAAGTAACTAAGTAATAAATATTTCAAGGCACATTTGTGGTGATTCAATATTCAATAAATAGACAAATAAAAAAAAGGATTTCCAGGATTTTCATTGAGCTTAAAGCAGTTTTCTTAATGCTTTCAATTATCGCATTTATCACAGCGCCACACAGAGACAATTCCAATGCCCTACGCCATATTATGACATATTCAGTTGGGATTCATGCGTTTATTAGAGCCATTTTGCAGCTAAAAATACACACGGAACACACACGAATAGCTGGCTAATTGATGTGCCTGGTGCCTGGCCAAAAAGCGATAATGCCAGCTAAATTTGAGTAAATTATAACAACAATTCGTTTGGGGCAGAGCAGAGAATATTCGCAAAACTTTGACGTCGCACACGCAATTTGATGTGCTCGCAATTCAATTAAATGCGCCAAATTGCAGTGCCAAATTAAAGCGAAACTGCAATCACTGAACTGAAATTTAATTGTATTGGAAAAGGGGGGGCGGCTGCAGCACGCCCACTGTTCAATATGCCGCTCCCCGTGTACCGCATCAAAACTACGCCCCCAGGGAACAGACTGCAGCACGTATTTATTAGCTGACTTGCATTGATGAAGGCCGTCGCGTCCGCCCACTCTCTCTACCTCTCTCTCTCTCTCTCTCGCTCTCTTTCTATTTGTATTTGTCTGTCTGTCTGTCCGTCTGCATCCCTGTCCCGCTTGAACTCTCTATGCCAGGTCGCTGATTGACTCACGATTATGCAATAAAACAGCAGATGAGGACAACAGCAGCAAGGATAAAAATGGCATGGGACCAGAGAGACAATACCCAGCAGCACAGCACAACACAGCGCTGGGTCTCTCTGCTTCTCTATATATACACAGGATATATATATTTATATATATATATTTGTATGTGGTAGTATTCCATTGGCTTCATTTCAACGCCAGCTTTTGAAAAGCTGAAACTTTTTTATGTCCAACTCATTAAAAATGTGCGGCAATGGACTTTATGCCTGCCCAGCCCAGCCCGGCCCAGCCCAGCCCCATCCCATCCCGGCCTGGTCGGGTCCAGCCACGCCCAATGCCTTCTTTACTTTTGGGAATTTTGTTGGATTTCTGTTCGCTGTTTGCCGAGGATTTCATGAATGAGCCAAGCAAATGCCACGCAAACAGCGCCACAAGAACCTAAATGCAATTTCCAAGTTTTTAATGTGCGAAATTTCTAATTTAAGATTTACGATATTTTTATGTTGAATTACATTTCCCCTTCCACCAGCCACCCCGCCGGAAACTCCATCCTCCACCAAGTCCTTCTTGTTGCTGTTGCCGCTGATGTTCGCTCATTTTCATCCGCTGGTGTTTGGCTGCGAATTTATTTGACTTTGTTCTGCTGAAGTTTGAACTGAGTTTTCTTTTATGGAGTAGCCCGTCCGCTGTCCGCTGTCCGCCTGCTCTTTAATTGGGAACAATGTGTACTGTTGGCCAGATTGCAGGCGATTAATTGTTGGCCAGGCCAAAAAAAAAAAAAAAGAAGGAAAACCCAAATTTTCGGTCAAAAAGCATAGGTCAGTGGCCTCAGTTTAATGCAATTTTATGTACTGGAACTTAATTGGTCAACGAATCAGTTGCGATATCTGCCGGCAATAACCTTTTCGCATTTTGTGTGGTTCCAGTTAAATAAAATGCGCTGATTAAATTGTTTTCGGCTGACCAATTGACTAAATTCAGCAAAAATGTATTTCCACTTTCAGTTGCTTTTTTTTGTTTTTTTTTTTTTTTTGTGTCCTGTTCAGAGTTTATGGCTGGTTGTTTATGGCCGTAACTTGTTGTTGGAATATGTTAACATGGCTAGGAGCATTCGAGAGCTGCAGTTTGTTTTGTGGGGTGGAGGGTAATAAATTGTAGGTTGAAACAGATTTAGTTGCACACAGAATGTTCGCTGGGAAAATGTAAAATGAATTGTGCAGCGATTGATTTGGGGATTTACAATACGATTTATTGTGCTGTAAACTGAAATAAAAGAAATTTTCTATTTACAATTGGCTACACTCGACGACTCGGTCAAACTACACCTCTATAAATGTAAAACTCCCAACTAAATTTAAAGTTAACTATCAGAGATTTTCATGAGACGTGCTGGGACACAGCAGCGTTTCCTCTGTCCACTGTCATCTGTCCTCTGTCCAGTGTCCAGTGTCCAGCGTGTAAACCAAACCACTTATGGCCCAGTGGCAAGGCAATCCGTACAAGCTGAAGCCGAAAAAGAAACCACAAAAACCGTATCTCAATTGCAATCACTCAAAACAACGGAAATGACGCTTAGCACAACTTCCTGTCGTTCAACCGGACAAATGGAAGAGCGCGTGCCCAGACACGGGACAACGCGCAACTAAAACGTGGCCAGGACGACCAGTAGACCCGACCAGGCCAGGACTTGGACTCTGACTCGGACTAGGACTGCGAGTGTGTGTGTGTGTGTGTGACTTGTGGGAGTGGATCATACTACAATTCATGCCGCTGGAGGATACGTTTTTTGGCATATTTGTCAACGCTGTTTCCACTGCACATGTCCCTTGACACGGTGGCTGCCAGCGACTGCCAGCGACTGCCACGCCCACACCCCCTACGCCCAGCTGCATGCCACTTGTCGTTGCCACTGACTGACACATTCAAGTGCAATTTTCTCGTAATGCGAAACTATGTCATTTTGCCACGGAATCAGCCAGCCAACCAGCCAACAACTAGAAATAAAGAAGGGTATTTGCAGAACGTCAACGTTTTGAATACTCTACCCAGCTCGTTCCTTGAAGAACACCTAATCTTATCAGTGTATTTTTAGATAACTAACAGATAGATAGGAACTGATATCTAAGGGATATTTGGCAGCTAGAAGCACATGCCACGCCTTCTTATTCCTATTTGGGACCTATAGTCGTCTCTATACAAGTCATGAGCACATTAAAATACCCTTTTTAAGGGTATGACAATAACAGCAACGAAGCAAATGAGTGCGCCAGGCCAGTCATAGAACCAGTGCAGAGCTCGTACAGTAGCCAGTTCCTGGCGTCTGCATACAAACATGACACGTTGCCACACTTGGGCGGCACTCATGTCCACCTGCTGCTGCTGCTCCTGCAGCAGTCATCAGCTGTTGGCACGTTGCACGCTTCAGTTGAGTATATGTGTATGTGTGTGTGTATACACAAGGAGTGTCTCTCTTGGTATCTGCAACTACCTAGAGCAGCAGCAGCACTCAAGTGGCAGCCAGAAATGCCGCTTGCCAAACGAGTAGAGCCACACCGGACGGACGCAGCAAGCTGCCTGACAAGCGGCATTTGATAATGTCAAACCGAAAACCAGCAACAGACACCAAAGCCCAGTCAGTAGAAGACAACGTCCAATCTCAATCTCAAACCCAGATTTCTGCCTACACACAATTGCAGGTTGCGATTTCAGCAAGTGGCAACACTCGACTGGTAACTGGCAACTGGCAACCGGCAACCGGCAACTGTTGCCCGGATTGTCTCGTGTGGATATCAAGTATACGTCAAGTGTTTTGGCCCTTGGGCTGAAGCTACTGAGTTTTGCTTGCTGTTAGCAGCTTAATTAGTTTTAGTTTTACCAGTTTTGCCCGAACTTATGAACGTTTTTTAATTGCCTTCGTCTTTTGTCTCCCTTTTTTTTTTTATCCTTGCAGAACAGTTTCACATCTTTGTGGGCGATTTGAGCGCTGAAATTGAAACGCAACAGCTGAAGGATGCATTCACGCCATTTGGAGAAATATCGTAAGTAAAATAAAGAATATTTTAATCAAAAAACAATATCGATATTTTCAAAATAAGATATTTAGCCTAAGGCTTTATTCTATAGGAAAAAGACACAATTTGGATTGGAAAATGGAGACTGTCTACAACTTATTAATTAGTTTTTATTCCAGAAATAAAAATGAATAATTATCCAACAAAATTAAGTATTTATTGTGGAATTCTAAGCTCAATTGAAAGACTGTTCTAACATACAAAATATTCTTGATTAGACAAGGTTTAAGAGGTTTTACTGAGTCTTAAAAGGATTTTTCTTTCAATTGTGGCAACAACTTGACCATTTAAATATGAAGTTGAACTTCAGCTAGCGACGAGCTGCTCTATATGCGCTCTCATTCATTGCCTTTTAAGCCTGTTAATTGCTTTTTTATAGCAAATTGCAAATTGCGAGTGGAACATCGAAAAATAGGCCAAAAGCCCAGCTCAGCCTAGGCGAGGCTTTCTGGCCGCATCGATTTGTTTTGTGGGGGGTTGGGCAGGGCGGGGCAGGGCAGGGCAGGAAAGGAGCGCATTAACTTCAATCAAAGTACAGTTTGCGGCACTTGTGCAAATTATTAAATAAACAAACAAACGGCGAATGAAGTGCCCCACTCGAAGCTATCCCCAAAAGCAACAGCAGCGGCAGCAGCAGTGGCAGCCGCCTCCTATGCACGCTTTATTTATGAATAATTAGCAACCCGAGGGGCCTGTG
Source organism: Drosophila repletoides (assembly GCA_018150835.1). Lineage (NCBI taxonomy): Eukaryota > Metazoa > Arthropoda > Insecta > Diptera > Drosophilidae > Drosophila > Drosophila repletoides. The sequence goes on from JAECWQ010000100.1 coordinate 8,550,493, forward strand.
GCACGGAGAGGGAGGAAAAACCGCTGAATGTAGCGCCACAGCAACGGGCAGTATATATTTTTTTTTTCTTTCTTTACCCGTATTTTTTTGTTGAAAGGCATAAAGAAGGCCGGGCCATAGAAAGTCGGAGCTGTGTCGGAGGCAATAAATTAATAATTTAATTTTCGACTTTTTGTTTGAGCCGACAGCAACAAAATGCAGCAGCAGCAGCAGCCGGAGAGTCCGGCGAGATGAAAACCGCAAGCGGCGACGCGGCCGCAAACAAAAACCGGGGACCGAATGCGGCCCCAAAATAAAGAAAATAATATCAGAGTGGAACAAGTGAAAGCAAATAAAACCTGATTTATTCGCAGAGTGGGGCCAAAATGTTGCTGCTTCTGCTGCTGCTGATGTTGCTGCCATCCATTTAGCCATCAGGAGGCAGGTCAGTCGTCAGTTCGTCGTTCAGGTTGTCGTCGCACTGGGAAGCCCCTTAATTTGAAGCGTGTTTTGCTGGCTTTTCATTTGCCACTTTCTTAATTAATGAGCAGCAGCACCAGCCGAACCACGCCTCCTTTTACCTGCTGCCTGCTGCCTGCTGCCTGCTACCTGCTTGTTTCTATACACTGAGCCAGCCGGCCTGCCCCCCCAAGTTGTTTGCGCTAATTTCTTTGAGATTTTGCAAACGGCAGCTACAAAAAGTTGGACTCGTTTGGGCCAGGCCAATGCTCTGTGTCAGCCACTATTTATTTATTTAACATTTTATGGGCCTGGCCTTTTTAAGTTTAAGTTTTTGTCGACGATGCTTGCTCATTAGGCTGCTGCTGCCGCCTCCTGGCCGAACAACCGGGCGGTCGCCCCGTTGCCCGCCCGCCCAGAAATCGTCCCTGAGGCTAGCAAATAGTTGAATTTTCCGCGTGTTTATTTTTGTGAACGCAAATCTACGAAATAATTACATTTTTCATTTGCACCTGAAGTGGCTGCCTGGGGCTCCCGCAAGGTGCTCTCCGTTATTTGCTTTTTAGCATCTTGAAGGACGACGACGACGACGACGACGACGATGACGACGAGGACGAGCTGCTTCATCAGAATCCTTGTCGTTGCTCGTCTATGTCTTTGTCGTTCCTCTCTCTCTCTCTCTTACGTACTTAGTCCTAGTCTCTGGCTTTAGCTTTTAATTTATTGCTCTTTATGTTTTGAGTGCCCGCGTGGGAAATAATCGCAAATGTGCTGGCGTCGCAGTCGCAGCTGCCGTCGCAGTTGCCGTCGCAGTCGCCTGCCTCTGGTGCTTACGTTGTTACCTACTTTCCATCAGGTTAACAACACTCATGGGTAGATTTTTCATTTAGTCTCGCATAAAGAGCAAAATTTATACAACAATCTTTGCCCTGCGCGCACGTTTCGACTTCGGCTTCCAAGCTCGCTTTTTTCTTTGTTTTTAATTAACTGAAAGTTTCTTTGCATACACTTTGTATCCTAGCCAAGCAACTAAAACATGCAGGAAAACTTAATAAATATAGATGTGTGTGTACGCGTGTGTGTGGGTGTGCGTGTGTGTGCGGTTCAAAGCAACGACTGCTCAACTTCTCATGTAAATTTATAATGCCTTTAACTTTTTGCGGTTTTGCACATGGAACTCATTAGAAAACTCGTGTCTAGAAGGTTAAATTTAATTTCATAAATTGTTGTTTGGCCGGCTAATTGTTTAAGGCCTTAAAGATAATTTATGAAGCTCAGCTAAACTAATGGCCCAAAGAATCAATATCAGAATTGAACCTCAACTATAAACCACAAGATTGGTAGAGAGATCGAATACTCCTTCGCTACGAAATGCTACCAATATCTGAGCCAAGTTCATACCCCGAATAAAATCGACTCGAACTAGACTCGTCATAATTTTGCTGCTTACATAATTCGATGCTTATAATTTAAGATCCGCTTATAGCAGACTGCTCTCTCTCTGCAACTTCTGTAGGAAACTGGCATATAATGGCCATAAAACACACAGATATTTGGCACATACTAAAGCCCAATAAGAGGCGTGTTGGCCACGTTCAGAGACGTTGCTTTGATATGGTTAATAAATAATTTTGGGCATTAAATGAAGCTCGAGCTGGACTCAATGAACAAAAGACGGCAAAACGAAGCTGGCGTGTGCTAACAATTAGCCAAAACCAATACGGCCAGTACGAATAGTATCAAAATTCATGAGTTTGAGTATGAGTATTAAAATGAAATTCAATTATTCGCCTGAGGCGATCCACTGCCAAATTACCGCTGCTTGTATTTGGCTTATATTGGGGCAGCTATTGACAATACCCAGTACTACTCCCAGGCATTCTGCGGGCTGATTAATTACATGCAATATATTTATGGGGCCTTCGGGCCAGCAGCAGCAACTCATACACGAGCGTGCCATAAATTAGCAGCAAAAGCCATGCTAATGGGAGACACAATGGCAGACTTGATTAATCCCACACTTATCAGCAGCATTCATAGTCCTTGTTATACTGCGACCAGCTCTAACAATCGTATATATTTTTATATTCCTCTCATACTTCATAGTTGTGCCGCATTAGCAAAGAGTCATAATTGAATTACACTTTTTTGTAGCATACTTTTGTGAGCATAGCTAGCCTCATAATTGGCAGCCGTTGCTGCTGTTGTTGCTGCTGCTGCTGCTGGTTATTGTTGGCAACAAAGGGCTTAACTTGGCTTTTGTGCAAACTTTGCAACATATTTCAAATTCGAATTGCCAAGCAACAGCAGCAGCAACGGCAGCAGCAAAAAGCAGACAAAACACACACAAAACTTGCCCCTTTTTTTGATACAGCGAAAGGTAGACAACTAAGTACGTGCCACAGCAGCAAAGAAAGCAAATCAACAAGATAATAGTTGAAGGATGCTGCAGCAAATAAAAATAAACTCACTTCTTGCATGCATTTTCTATTTCTTTGCTTTTTTCGGTTAGTTTTAATGATACTTGAAAAACTTTTCATACAGTGGTTCGATTGAGGAAAACGGCTGACAAAATTATTAGAATTATAAAACTGATAAATGAACAGTGGAATTGTCAAGTAAAATTAACAATAACTGTCATCTTTTCTTTAATTTTGCTTAGGCTTTAAATATATTTGTCTACCCTGGAAAAAAGATTCGATATGACAGACTATAAAACTAAGAAAATTGCTCTATCAAAAACCAATAATTGGCTTGGTGGAATTTTCGGAAAAAGACTTAAGAATTATTTATGATACTCGATAGAGAATTAATTGAAAAACCATCAAAAATATTGCCAGCTTTTTCTGGAGGAATTGAGACACTGTTGCGCTAAGTTAGCCGCAGCCGCAGCCGCAAACTCAGTTTTAGCCATTGTTGTTGGCCATCATTACGTTGATTTTTCTTACTGGTCGCACATAGGTGCAGTTCGACGTCGCTTAGGCAACGGCTCTTTCTCTCCTCTCTCAATTGAGAATGGAGAATCGAGAATTGAGGCGATGCTGAAAATGAGCAAAACTTTCAACTTAATCTATTCAGAAAGTTGGCTTTGTCGCCGCGCTGTTTCATAAACTTGAAAATGCGCTTGTGCACGTCGCCGAGCTGAAGTTGAAGTTGAAACTGAAGTTGAAGTTGCAGTTGCAGTTGCAGTGGCAGTGGCAGTGGCAATGGCAGAGTCCCGAAGCTGGCTGGCAGCTGTTGGCATCAGAAACGGAAACCAATGATCGGCGACAAGTGGGCGCCATCATTGCAACGGAAATGGAATTGGCGAAATGGAGGGGAAAAGCGGGGTGAAAATGAAGGAAAAACTTGTGCTCGTCGTCGTCGTCGTCGTCGCTGCTCTCTAAGTAGGCGTCGGCTTTTGTCACGCAGCGGCGAATGACAAATCAAAATCGCATTCAAATGCGACGCGGCGTGCAGCGGAAGTTAATGCGAAAAACTTTTGCCCCAGAGCCCGCACAATCAGTCAGCCAGTCAGCCAGCCAGCCAGCCAGTCAGCCAAGAGCAGGCTCTGCTCTGGCCCCCAATCTCTGCACTCTCGGTGTGAAAAATGAGTCTTGCGACTTTTGTTGCAGCAGCAAAGAACGCAGCAACCGCAAAAGCTTGACACTTTTTTTTCTCTGTTGTTGAACGTTGCTGCCTGCAACAATTTATATTTGTTGGCAAGTGTCAAAAGTTGTGCTGCATATCGAAAACCGGCAACAACCAGTTCCAGTCAGTTATACTATTTATACCAGAAAATATACAGGAAAATGCCGAGCTAGCGGCAAAGTTTGGCTTGAAAAAAAATAAAAAAAAAAGAAGCTAGTTCATTAAAGGCAAATTAAAGCAAAGGAAAGGCAAAATGTTGGCTCTAAAAGTGTCAGCATTAAAATTGAAATAGGCCAAACGGCTGCCGTGTAAACTTTTTAATATAATTTTAATGGGCGCTCGTTGAAAAGTTTTGGCCCGGCCAAAATCATTAAATGCCAAACAATTTCAAATTTCAATTTGTAAACAAATTTTGTATCAATAGCAGGCAGCTCTAATGCTTAGATAATAGACAACAGATCCTGGCTATAGCACGGAGTAAGGGTATAAATTTATTTAATTTACTTTCTACTTTTTGTGTGGCTGGCCATAAAGTTGCAGAGCGACAACAACTTTTCACATAAAATACGCATTAATTCATTAAAATTGACAAAAAGGCAAAACACGACTGCCAAACATGGTTGACTGCCTTTTTGGTAAGAGCGCCACACTGTGCCAACTTCTGCACTCAGCAAGCTAACAGCGGCTAACAGAGTTGACTGACTGAGTGACTGAGTGAATGACTGACTGAAGGTCTGACTGCCACAGACTCTGACGATGACATGTCGCAGGCCTCCGAATCGTCCGTCTGTACGAGAGCGAGAACGAGATCGATCCAGGGGAAGCAGGGGCTGAGGAGGGCAACTTCTTTGGCAACTGTAACTGCTGGATCGGAGAGAGAACTGGGTGGCTCTCAGGGAAACGAGAGCGTTGCCCAGAGAGCCATAAGTGTGAATGGGGTGGAGCATTCTTTTGTTGTTCCAGGTGTGAGTGCGGTTGACCCCCTTGCTGCAGAGGCAAACCTTCCCTCGTGTTCGGCGAGTAAGAAGGGGCCAGTGAAGCGTAAGGGGACTTCAGTGGAGAAGATGAAGGGTATCTCGGAAGATATTCTGAAGGCCGCTGTAGGTGCTAATGTCTCGGGCTCACTGATTTGTAGCCTTATTGACTACACCAGTGAGTACGAGGTATTGTTGTACTCGCTTATTGCGGAGAACGAGCGCCTGAGGGGGCGTCTGGAGGCTGGGGAACATGCTAGGCATGTTCAGAGCAAACAGATGCCGGTTCCGCCGGTGGGCGCACGCAAAGGGGGTTCCACGTTGGCAGTGCCATCTACCCTGGAGATACCCCGACCGGTTGAGACCTGGTCCTTGGTCGTCCGCAGCAAGGCTGCAGGTGGTACCGCAAAGGACGTGGTCGAGAAGGTAGTGAAGGAGGTAGGTCCCACTCTGGGTGTGCGTGTCCACGAGGTTAAACCTCTACGGGATGGTGGCGCGATTATCCGCACCCCTTCGGTAGCAGAGCGGAAGAAGATAGTGGAAAATACGAAATTCGGCGAAGTAGGATTGGAAGTGAGAGTAAATGACAAACTGGGGCCAAAGGTTGTCGTACAGGGCGTTCACTCGCAGATTACTCCTGACGAGTTCATGGGTGATCTGTACGAGATGAATCTCAAGGAGACGATGTCCCTTGAAGCCTTTAAGAAAGGTGTCCGTATGGCGAGCCGGCCCTGGGTTGTGAACGCTGACGGAGCAGTGAATGTTGTCCTGGAGGGTGCTGGCCTGGCCATGCAAGCCCTCTTGGATGTCGGACGCTGCTATGTCAAGTGGTTTTCGTTTAGGGTTAGGGATTTCGAGCCGGTAGTGGGTTGCTTCCGTTGTCTGGGCTTCGACCATAAAGTCGCGGAATGCAGGGCCAAAGAGGACGTCTGTCGTCGCTGCGGCCAACCGGGGCACAGAGTGTTTCAATGCAGCAATGCATTGAATTGCAGAAATTGTGCGTTCAAGGGAAAGCCGTCGGATCATCTTATGATGTCCCCGGCATGTCCAGTGTACAGTGCGATTATTGCGCGTGCCAATGCTAGACATTAATATGGCTAGCAAGGTCCTTCAGGTGAACTGTCAGAGGTCGTACGCTGTGATGTGTGACATCGGTGCAGTTATGTGTGAAAGGGGCAGCTCCATTGCCTTGCTGCAGGAACCCTACGCAACCAATGGTTGCGTACGTGGCTTGCCCGCTAGTATGCGGGTTTTTCCTGATAGTAAGGCTAATGCGGCTGTCGTGGTGAATGATGTCAGTATTGAATCCACTTTAGTGAATTCAACTGACTATGGGGTGTGTGTGTGCCTTAGTGGCAGCTTTGGTAGAATGTTTGTAGCGAGCGTGTACTGTAAGTTCGGGGACCCCCTCGAACCGTATATAGCCTATTTGGATGAGGTGCTACTACTGGTGAGTAGCGTACCAGTCATCCTTGGTTTAGATGCGAATGCTTCGTCCCCTTTGTGGTTTAGTAAGATATCTGGACAAGCGTCCGGATACTCGAACTACTCCCGGGGTGAGTTGCTAGCCGAATGGGCCGTGTCCCAGGATGTACGGGTGGTGAACGAACCAAGTGAGTGGTACACGTTTGATGGTCCGATGGGAAAGAGTGACATTGATGTCACTTTTGTGAATGTGGCAGCAAGTGTGTTTGATTTAGAATGGAGTGTCTTGGGCGGGCTAGGTGTGAGTGATCACAATCCCATCGAGATTTGTATCAATTACACTCCCGTTGTGCATGAAAGTGTTGGGGGTATTCGCTGGCGCATATGTGGTGCGAACTGGCCCCTTCATGGGGTGTATGTGAGAGAAGCGGCAACGCAAGTTCCGCTTGGCACCTTCCGGGCCATGTCTGTGGATGAGCAAGTCGTGTGTCTGAATGAGTGGATAACTTGTGCGAATGATCACATGTTTCAGAGGCACCGAAAGGTGAATCTTAAACGTGTGAAATGGTGGGCGCATGAGCTTACAATTAAGCGGCGGCAAGTTCGCGCTCTACGGAAGCGATTCCAAAGAGCGCGATCTGCCAATGCTGATAGCTCGGCCCAACTCAGGTCAGAATATTGTCGGAATATGAATGAGTACAAGCAGATGCTTGTAAGAGTGAAAGAGAGTGAGTGGCGTTCCTTTCTGGAACGCAATAGGGACGACCCTTGGGGTCGTGCCTATCAAGTAGTGAGAGGTAAGCGCAGTGAAACGGATGTATGTGGCCTCGATGTCGGAGGCTCTCGGCTGACGGCATGGAGGGAGTGTATGGATGTGCTTTTAAATGAGTTTTTCCCCAGGGCGGATGGACGGGATTTGCCACCTAGAGTGGTGGATGCCGTTGACCCGCTTCTGGGACATGAATTGGAGGTGGCTTTCTCGAGATTAAAGTCGAGAAAGTCTCCTGGAATGGATGGCTTCACAGGGGAAATATGTAAGAGTGTTTGGAATTCCATCCCGGAATATTTGACTGCGGTGTATGAAAAGTGTGTGAATGTTGGATATTTCCCCAGTGAGTGGAAGACTGCGAGAGTGATTGTGCTCTTGAAGTCACCTGATAGGATCCGGAGTAATCCACGATCTTTTCGGGGCATCAGTCTCCTACCAGTGCTTGGAAAAGTACTGGAAAGAGTCATGGTGGAACGGCTTCAGGAGAGAGTGAGTGACCAAATGTCTGATAGACAATTTGGTTTCATTAAGGGTAGGTGTGTTGAGGACGCATGGCAGTATGTTAGTGACTCTATTGAGTCCAGCAGCTCCACGTATGTCCTAGGAATTTTTGTAGATTTTAAAGGTGCGTTCGACTACCTGAGTTGGGTGAGTGTGTTAATGAAGCTGCGTGACTGTGGATGCCGGGAATTAGCCCTCTGGGAGAGCTATTTCTCTGGCAGACGAGCGTGTGCCGTAGGGCGGAATGAGAATGTGAGCGTGGATGTGGTTCGTGGCTGCCCCCAGGGATCCATTTGTGGTCCATTTATTTGGAACCTAATGATGGATTCTCTTTTGCGGCAGCTTGAACAAGTATGTAAGTGTTGTGCGTATGCAGACGACTTGCTCATCATGATTGAGGGGCGGTCGCGGGCTGAGATTCAGGCGAATGCGGAAGCGCGTTTGCGCACTGTTTCCGATTGGGGCAACAGTGTTGGGGTCAGCATAGCGACGGACAAGACTGTGATAATGCTGCTCAAGGGCAGATTGCGCAGTCGAAATCCGACCGTTAGGCTGAACGGCATATCCATTAGGTATGTGTCTGAGGTGAAATACCTTGGCATTACCTTTGGTGAGAGGATGTGTTTCACTCCTCATGTCGTGGGGCTCAGGCGCCGGCTGCTTGGTGTGGTTGGACATGTGCGTCGAATTTTGAGGAGTGATTGGGGCCTCAGCAGGCGTGCCGTCCGTACCGTATACAGCGGTCTGTTTGTTGCTTGCGCAGCATATGGATCGGCTGTGTGGGGTAGGCTGGCTGCGAATATTGTAGGCAGAAAGCAAGTGCTGGCTTGCCAGAGAGTGATTATGCTAGGGTGTATGCCTGTGTGCCGCACCGTCTCTACGGAGGCGATGCAAGTACTACTAGGTGTAGTCCCTCTAGACTTGGAGATTAGACGGCGTGCCGTCTATTCCAGGATCAAGAGGAGACTGCCATTGCTGCAGAGTGAATGGTTAGCTGATAGGGATGTAGAGAGCTTAGGGCTTAGTGAGTGCAAAAGATTGTTGAATGAGTGTGTTCTGTCTGACTGGCAGGTCAGATGGAGCAATAGTATGAATGGGCGGGTCACTCACCGATATATTCGTGATGTCACGTTTGTCGGCTGCCGACCAGATTTTGGTTTTAACCTTAGTCTTGGGTTCCTGTTGACCGGTCATGGCTCTCTCAATGCATTCCTGCATTTGAGGCGCCTTTCTGACGGTCCGGAATGCCTCTGTGGCTCGAGCGAGGAGACATGGGAACATGTTCTCTGTGAGTGTCCGCTGTACGAAGGTCGAAGAGATCTAAGTGCAATGGGTGTTGTGCAGGTTAGTGGTGGGTTTGACGTAAGTCAAGCGCTCTCTACTATTGATAGGGTTAGAGTTATGAATGAGTTTGCCCGATTTGTTTTCGCCACTCGGCGATCGATGATGGCTGAAGGAAGTGTATGAATGTTGGTATGATTGTGGGGGTATGAATCGGGGAGTATGTTTGTTGTTGTTTCGCCGGATTATGTGTTGTCCGCTGGGGCTACCAGTCCCCGAGTTTCATGGAACTCTACTGGAAGTATTCCTTGGGATACGAGTCCTGACCAGAGGATTTGTCTGGTACCACGGGTGTCTGGGAATCACAGAGGCGGTCTCAGCCTTCTGCCCATGCGCTAAAGCCTTTTTGGCTTGTTGGGAGCATAAGCTGGCCGCTGTTTTTATGGCGGTTTGATCTACGATCAACTATTTAAATGCCGCGCTCTGCGGAAGAGGTAGGAATAGACCTCCCTCCCACCAGTGAGAAAACCATGCCCATGTGCGTGGCTTATACTGTACCATCTGTCAGCTGGCTTAGGCCAGTTTACATTCCTATTCCGTGCAGCTATGCTTAACATTCTGGGGTCACCAACCCGTAACTGTTTTGGAGTTAAAATTGGGAGTGCCCTTCATGGCACGAAGTCTGACCGGAGTCTTTAATCTGGTACCACGGGAGGTCAGGAGCCCGCGGACTTTGTCCGTCCTGGCCTTTGGTGCGGCCCCTCGGGGAGTATCGTGGTGGCTGTGGTTTAATACCTAAATGCGGGTAGAGCATATGCTCGACGTGGAGTTGCGTTATACAACCGGGTGCTGTGACACCAAAGATCAGCAGAGTCTTAGATAGCACTCGATCCCCACCAAGGATGAAGTTCACGACCAAACAGTAGTGACTTTGATTGGTACCTGCGGAAATATTCCAAGGGGGCGCTGATTGACGCTTAAATTAATTCCGTGCGTGGGCACCGTGAGATAAAGCCATCGTGGCAGGAGTTCACGTTAAACACAATTGACTTTAATGCCACAGACTCTATAAAGGGGACAGGACAGGACGGAGCAGAAAGCTGCTATTGTGCTGCGCCAAGGGCCAACTAAACGGCTCTCAGTTGGCAAGCCAAACAATTTGCAAGGCGCCCGCCGCCCGCCGCTCCCCATTCTCCTCCTCCCATTCACCACACGCAGTGACTAAAATTTATAAATAAAAGTACGAGCAGCTCTTCGGTGCACAATGAAGAGCCTGACGATGGGCGACGACGTCACCATTTGAAATTAAATCAACAGAAAAAGCGCCAAAGCGCAGGCAGGCAGGCAGCTGCGGCTGGAGCAACTTTTTTTTTTTATTTTCTCTATTTTTTTATAGCGCCAACAAAGCAGCAGTAGTAGAAATTATGCTGCAATGAAGACGACAATTTTTGGCTGCCATTTAAAATGGCACTTTTCCCACTCAACTCTCCTCGCTGTGTATTGCTCTGCGCCTGTCATTTGCAAGCAGCGCGGCACAAATTGAATTTAAGTGCAGTTTTGGCTTTGCCACAGCTTCCAGCCTCAGCCTCAGCCCGGCTCCAAGTTGAATTTTTGTTGAGCCGCTGCCAAGTGAATGAAGCAGAGAAAGAAAGAGGCCCAGTAGCAAAAGCCAAAAGCCAAAATAAAACCCGGAACAACTCAACGCCCGCCCAAAGAGACCTCTGGCCCGCAGCAACAGCAGCAGCGGCAGCGGCAGCGGCAGCACATATGTTGCAAGTTTATCACTGGGGCAAATAAAAATGTTTGAAATTTTGGCCTTGCTCTAAACTTTTTGGCTACAAATTTATTGGCAATAAATTGACTGCCATTAAAGTAAGCGCCGCTGCCACTGCCGCCGCCGGGGCAAAGGCATAAAAAATAGCTGCCAACGCATAAATCCCCAAAATAATTTGACACAATGAGTCACACAGATTGAGTGGCCCACTTTATGACGCGCCGAGGGCGAGCGAGGCGTGGCGTGACGAGGCGAAGCGACGGGCGAGATCCTCCTCCTGAGCCGCAGGTGCAATTTCGACACGGAAATGTAATTTTAAAGCACTCAGCAGCTAAGGTTGACGAAAAAGAAAGCATAGAAAAAAATTAGTAATGCGCACAAAAGAAGAGTAATATAATCATGGACCAATAGAGTCTCTGACATGGCTCAAAGTCACAGCCAGAATTAGAATAGGAGCTGGGCGGCGCTAAGGGGCGGAGACAGGTGTTTTGTCCATTTTGAAGTGGACGCCATTGAGTGACACTCTGCGGCATCCTAGAAGGCAACCAGGCAGGAGTAGGAGCGACGTTGTCCGTTATCCTGGCAGCAAATAAGAAAAAATCTAATCAAAGCTAATCCAACAAAAGCGAATGACGGCCAATGTCAAGAGCCTTTTGTTTGCCCAAAGTGGCGTAAGCGCTGAAATTTGCACACAGCTGCGGCGTGACGCAGACGGAAGACTCAGACTCAGACGCTGAACATTTATTTAAAATACAAGCTATAAAATGAGCTGCTGCCTGCCCCGAGCCCGCCCGTTCCGCTGCCTCCATCACTTCCGCAGCTGAGCACTGTCGAGTGCCGAGTGCCGTGTAATTGCAGCACAAAGGTGAGAAGGCAGGCAGCCAGCGGGAAGTGCGGCGAGAGGCGGAGAGAGAGAGAGAGAGAGAAGAGAGTTTTAAATGAATTTGATTTACGTTTTTAAAGCCAAATAAACGCCTTTCAATTAAGTCCAAGCGTCAGCCACAGTCGCGACCCAGCTGCGCACCGCGTCCTGCCTTCCCTCGTCCTTTCTATTGACTTTGCTGTGGCGTTGACAACGCTTACGTTGGTTGCCGCTGCCATTGCTATCCGGCTAAAATACTCGAAAAACCACCGCAAACACCTAGCAAGCATTCATTCAGCGACCCATCCCGTCATGCTGCCTCACGCCCCACAGCCTTCAGCTGTCCCTAGCATGCTCTGGTTTTGCATGCAGCACTCATACGCCCCGTTGCCTCGTTTCGTTTGTCGTTTTACGTTTTTGTACATTCTCTACGCCGCTGCCGCCGTCGCCGCCGCCACCGCTTTGCTTGTTGTCGTTTCGTTGAAATAAGAGTGGATCTCAGGAGTGGTGGGCGGGGTGGCTGGGGTGGGCGGGGTGTCGGGTAGGGAAAGGAGTAGGGGAAATTGCCGTGTTCACTGATTTCACTTGCAAATTAATGAGAAATTAGAGACAACGCCAGGGCAGAGCAGAGCAGAGCGGAGCAGAGCAGAAACAGAGCAATAGCATCCACGTTGCCATTGCCGTCGCTAGCCCCCTGTCAAAGTCGTAAAAAGAACATTTGTGCTAATTTAGGAAAAAGGCAAATTTGGACAGGACTTCATTACGGGGCACCTAACGGCATTGGCATTGCTGCCTCTTGTTTTGATTGATTGAATTTGTCTGGGTTTTTTGGCTTGCTCCAACTCCCTCCCCTTGGCCCCTTAGAACACCCCACCCTACTCCACTTCATGCCTCAATAGCTGCCGGTTGGGAGTGGGGCTGGGGGTCACTTATACATTTAAAATATATTTAAATTATTTTCGTGTAGATTGATATCAATTTGATGTGTTTTTGGCAGAAACATTTGCATAATGGTTTTTTGATTTGAAATTGTTTAGAGTAGTCTATCCAAAAAGGAAATAGACACAGGTGGCTGCCAGAGTCTAAGATGCTTATTTTTTATATGGAATTAAGTAGAACTGGAAAAAAACAATCAATGTTTCATCGATGGTAGCTCTAGAATTTAATGGAAATATTCAGTGGAAACTGCATTAAAAAAAGCTGACTTCTTCTGGATTAAAAATGTAGTTTCTTCTGGAAGCTTATTATCAAAAATGTTCAATAAAAAGGCAGGGATTAAAAGCATATAAAAAGAATTTAGATATATTTTTTTCGATCTTTTTTCTAGCAAATTTGAAGTCGGAAATTTCATTTCAGTACGATGAGCCACAGATCGAATGAATCGATGATTTCAGCCCTAGACAAATTATAGGCTATACCTAAAATAATTTGCTCTATGTGCAGTAATTTAATTCAATTGAATCAATTGTTGCTGTTGCATGCAACGCCCCCCCTCTCAGAGTCAGGCGGCGTCAGGCACTTACAGGTCGGTCGAGCACAAAGGACAAGCCCTGCCTGGCCCTGGCTGTCGACTGAGTTGCTTCCATAATGAAAAGTGGCGCGTTGCGATGCGTTGTAATTTTAGATTAATTTGCATATTGAAAGGCATGACATTAGCAGCAGCAACAGCAACTGAAACAGCAGCAACAGCAGCAACAGTAAGAGCTACTGTGACATGTGTGTGTACTTTGTCAAAACAGTGACGAACCGATTAATTGCGTTAGATTACCCGCCCAGCCGGCACACACACACACACGCACACACTTAATTTGTGCTTTGAGTTAATTTCATTTCTTTGCTGTTATTGCAAAGGACACGAAGGACGACGTGGCAGCCAGGCAGGCACATGAAATGAAATGAAATTATAATTGAGCAGCCGCAGCAAAATCCTCGAGCGCACGCGCTCTAATGAAATCACTCCAAAGATGGTCAGGTTTTTGGGGGGGGGGCTGAACGGCTTAGGGGGGGGTTACGGCCACTGGAAATGCTAATGGAAATGGAAATGGAAATGAGGCTGCAAGTGTTTCTGTTTCAGTTGCTGTTGCTGTGTTTGTTCTCCTAAATAGCTATGCATGCCTAATGTCTGTATTCAACTGGGCATGGAACTGTGCGCGCCCGTGCTCTGGGCACGACCGTAATTACAGACATGCGAGCAGAGGGCCTGCCACGCCCACTAAAACATTGCTGGTTAATAATCAACTTACACATCTGTGTACATGCTACACACATACATAAACACATACACATATACCACCCTTTCCAATCCTTTCCCCTCCCCAACAGCTCGAAAAGCCAACAAAGATAATGTCGCTTTGTCTCTCTATCACATGGCCCACGCGCTTTTTATGATTAAAATAACAAAACGCGTATATGGATGTGTGTGTGTGCGTGTGTGTCGAGTGCTCAAATTAATTAAGCAAAACAAAAAAAACAAAACAAAAAGAAAAGCAAAAAAAAACCACATCAAATTTAATAAAAGCGTCGACAATTTGCAAAGTGCTTCAACGCAACCCGAACCCAAACCCAAACCCTAAGCCCCAAAAAGCCTAGAAACAAATTCCCATCACAATTCCTTATAAACAGACAATTGCGTAACTCTCTAGCTGTGTGTGTGTGTGTATGTATGTGTGTGTCTTGCCACGCAATTAACAAATTTAATTTGATTTCACACCACCTTCTTGCGATTTTCGGGGAAAAGCTCATTACAAAGACATCATTTAGACTACTCAAAACATTACATAATTGACATGAGTTCAAACAAATAACTTATTTCCCGAAAAGTGTGGGCGTTCTCTGAATCTCAACCAGCTGAGAATTATTTTTAGTATTTTAGCTCATTTCGTTAATAATAGCAAATTGTAAAGGGGTTTCGTGCTGTGAATACAAAGGTTCGATTCGACTTTATTTGTTCCTCGCAACGTTTAATGAAACAACGATTTTTATGCATAGAAACAGAAGCGGAAACGGAAATATTTTTCATAAATTCATAGAAATTTTAATAACAGAATAAATGAGTTTTTCAGTGCCGAAAAGTCCTTGATATAAAACATTTAATTAAAAAAAATTCTCAGAAAAAATGGAAAAAATTTAACAATTGAGTTTCGACTACTTCAATCAGTCAACGCTTCCGAATTCAAAGGTTTTATATGGGTTCTATTTCCCAAACTGAACTTTTAATTGTTTTTTATTGTGTTTAGTTTAAAAGAATCCAATAAAATTTTCAAGAATTTTTTAAATGGATTTTTAAAGTGTTTTTGGTAATATTTTATTTTTGAATATAAAAGTTTTTTAAACTGAAGAAATCTTTATAAAGTATAATAAATCAAGCTGTTACTTAACATTGAATAAGGTAGAGAAAGCTACTATTTTGTATTCAATGGTTTATATATTTAATACTCTATTTAAAATACTCTTTCTTCTCATATTATAAGCAGCTAGTTAGTTGGCTTCCCTGATGAAATATAGCCAAAAAGTGGCTGCTCATATCTCTGGGTTATTGTCACCAGAGTCAGGATACCTTAACAGTTGCCAGATGATGTTTGATTAATTGTTGATTTATCGCAGACAGGCAGAAGAGGCAGCCGAGTGTGGAGGGCAGGGCTAGAGTCTAGGCATATCACGTATACGTACTCACATTTATAAAGCCAAAAGGCAGACAGACAGAGTAGGCAGCAGCAGGAGCACTCTCGTATGAATAAAACAAGCGACTCGGATGAAGATTTTTGCCAAATGGCATGAAATTTATTTTCCAAACTGCGCAGCTGTAGTAAACAGTCTGAAGAACCAGCGTTAGGTAGGCGGCAGAGGAGCAGAGGCGCAGCAGAAGCAGTAGTTCATTGGCATCTTCCAGCAGCAGCAGCAGCAGCAGGAGCAGCAGCTGTTAGGCATCCGTATGGAAAAGAAAAAGGACCAGGTCAGAGTGCTTTTTATTATAGAGTAAAGCGGATGAGCTGTACTACAGCTTGTCCTTGTCCTTGTCGTTGTCATTGTGTCCTCTAAGTCTAAGCTGGCTGAATGAAACACTAAACTTGTCGCCTCTTAGTACGACTGAGTATTTTATTTGGCCCAAACCAAACCAAACCAAACCAAACCGAACCGAACAGCAGCAGCAGCAGCTGCTATGAATTCATCTTGAGTTTCAAATTAATAGTTTGCCCTTCCCCCTCCCCGTAAGCCACAGTGGGTGCCACAATTGCAGGACATAACAGAATAGCTCTTGAGTAATTATGTGCGCCAATGCTCATGCTCAGGTCGAAATCATGTTGTGTATTTCCGTAGCAATTTCGAAATTTTAAACTTGTTAACAGCAAATTGAAGTCATTTCCTGCGGCAACAGCAACAGCAACAGCAACAAGGAGCCCTCTGCTCCTGGAGCTCTCTGCTGCAGGCAATGGCAATATGTTGAAGGTTTCTTGTGTTGCAATAGCAATAGCAACAGCACCAAATAAATGAGAAGACCGCAAAGTGCAGCAACAAAAAATACAAAAAAAGAAAAAGAAATGCACAAAATGGCAAAGGCAGCCAAAGACCAAAAGAAAACAAAATGCCAAAAAGGTACAAAAGCGGAAATAAATGCAGCAGGCAGCCAGCCAGTCAGCCAGCCAGTCAGCCAGCCAGTCAGCAGGATATAGAGAGAAAGGATTCGGGGACAGAGCACAGAGGAAGACAACCAAGGACTACTAGTAGCAGGCGGACACAGGACAGAGGATAACCTGTTGACCACGTGCATACTGCAATTGGTAGAACCAACAAACTCAACACAGAGCGAGAAAGTCTCACACTGCAAGCAGGGCAGGAAAATAAGGAACACCAAGTTTTCGGCAAAAGTGCCAAGAAAATTGCATTTTCGTATGCCAAAAGAAGAGAAAAAAAAAAATAAAGGACGAAAAGAAGGAAGAAACATGAAAAAGGTAGTGAAAGGCTGCTGAGAAATAAACTCGAGCGTTTTGTGCGAGGCAAGTGAAATGCGCTCATCGCGTGTTGTGAATGCAATTTTCGTAGCAGCAACAGCAACAGCAACAATATATTAACAACAACAACAACAACAACTCGGCAGGGGACACTGTCTTATTGGTGCGGGAGGAGAGCGAAGAGGAGGCGGTTGCTTTATAGAGGCGTGGGCTGGGCGATAAATGCAATCTACAAACAATGAAATGAATTGTCAAGTACAAACATGTCGCTGACGTGCAATTGCAGCAACGTCGTCCTCGTCCTCGTCGTCGACGTCGTCGCTTTCATTGGCTGCAGCCCCTTCCGCCTATTTGCCCCACGCCCCTGTGCTGAATCCTGCATGCTCCAAGCTGGTTTTGCATGCGTCTGGCAGTTAAAAATCAACGCGATTCTTGTGAATATGCAACAAATTTAACACTAAACGGCAGGGTATACAAATGCCAGCTAGTTACGACATTTCCGTCACACTCAAACACCCCAAAAAATCAACGAAAAAAAATCAAAAATGGCTCTATGCATTTGCTGGCCAACAAGGAAAAGGCCAAAACTTTTATGACACTGCAATTTCGCTTGAATTGTTTGTTTGTTATTGTTGCAAAATGCTTTAGAATGTCTGATGTCTGATGTCTGAGTCGAGTAGCCTTCAGCAGAAGCAGGACGTCGTCCTGTTGCTCCTTTTTGGTTATTCCGTATTCCGTTTTCCATTTTGACTTGACTCAAGATTTATAGCACTCACTGTGCTCTGGCCAACTTCAGCGGACATCCGGCTTTGACACGCCAGCCCAGAATAGCCATATACTCTTGTTGACTTGGCTGGTAGCAATTGTTTTTCAGCCTGACATTTCTTATTGGTTCATCATTTTGCAAAATACTCATAGAAAACAGTCAAATCCTTTAACTTGTTCTATTTAAGCCTGTTTAAATCATTCAATTATCTAATTTAAATCTCTTCTTTTAACCAGTCTTTTTATAGAGTGAACTCATTCCACTCTGCTTTGTTGTCGTCTCCAGTGATCACTCAAAGATCTGTTTAGAGTGGACCTTATTTATATGTTAGCTGAAGTTTTTTCACGTCTGTTAACTTCCTGAATATTAAACTCAAATAGCCATTCATTTAGGCCAAATTCTTTCATTTCTCAAAGGTATTCTGAACATTTCTTTTCAGCGGCAAAAGAACTTTTTGTTAAGAAACTTAACCCAGGAACTGGTGCGGTTCAGAATTGTTGCTCCGCATTTGACATTTGGCTTTTTGTTGATTTGAACTTTTGTTCATTTTATTTCTTTGGCTTTAATGTTATCTTGTTGGCTGACATACAGGAGACGTTGACATAACCATTTTTTACCAGCCTTTTATTGTCCCTTTGCTGTTCTATTCAGACTTATGTTGGCTTTCACTGGGAACAGGAGGGGGAAACGAGCGGGGGAAAAAGGTAATTTATTATTATTTTTATTTGTTTATTATACGCTTTTATTTTGGTCGCTGTGTGGCTAAGGGTTGGCTGCCTTCGAAATTGAATCAATTGTTCAATGACGTCATTATTTAATCGCAAGGGCAGACACGTCTATTAGTGTGTGTAAGTAAGTGTGGGTGTGTGTGTGTGTGAGGTCGTCGGCACTCACACAACAATTAACACTTGGCCATTACTTCCATTTGCGGCATGTTAATTTGTTGCCACATCAATTGCTGTTACCAATATGTGAGGCACATACAACAGGACCTGCCTGGCTGGACCTTCGCCTCTGCCGCTGCCTCTGTCTCTGCCTGTATAACCATCTCACCGACAGCTGACGCTGTTGCGGTTTGCAGTTACAACTATTACAAGAACAACAGCAACAATAACAACAATCATAGTAGCAACAGCAGCAGCAGCAGCAGCAGCAACAAGCTGCAACAACTACAACAACAGCCTGCTGACAATTGCCTGACACTCGGCAGCTGGTTTATTTGCCACACACGTGGACAGCATACTCACACAGACACACACACATAGCCTGCACCACCCACTGATTTAGCCAAGTCAGAGCAGGGCAACAGAGCAAGTGCCACACACACATTGAGGTAGGCGGGGCAAACAGGCGCCGGCTGAGCAGTTGAACAATAACGCTTGACTGATTATGCAATTGACAGCTAAATCAATCAATGATGTCAACTACATGCCGACAACGGCCAAACCAAACTTACACCCACACCCACACACACACACACAATAGACACACACCCACACAGAGAGAAAGAGAGAGAGAGAGAGAGAGAGGCATAGGCAAACATACAACAAGCACACTCAATGTTTATTTCTACGTTTTGTGACACACAACAACAACACACCCACACACACACACACACACACACACAGCTTACACGTTTACAGAGCGAATTCCCAGAGCTTCACGTTGTTTTTGACATTTTCAATTTTTTATGACGAAACTGGAAATTGGTACATTTCTTTTTTGCTTCTTTCTTCATTAAATCTCGTTTGCTGTGCAAAAAACGAAAAAAAAAAAATGAACAAAATATTTGTATCTGGTTTGCTAGCATTAAATTTGTGAATTTTTTAAATATTTTTTAAAATAACTGCACAAAAAATGCTCATTGGAATGTAAGAAATTAAATGATCTTTAAAATTGCTTTATTTATATTCATTTTTATCAATTTTTTGCCTTTTAATTTAATTGAAATATGCTCAGGCCTGCTTCCTTCTGTACAGGATATTCCACTGTAAAAAGTGAGAGTCTCTCAATTTCCTTTAAAGTCAACAGGATAATGAAAATTTAATCTGGAATTCTGCAAAATCATATTTCTGTCTTTGATTTAAGGCGTTTCTAATTGCTGTAGTTTTTGATATTTCTTAGGGACGACTTCAAGCAGAAGAAAATATATAATATATATTCTATATTCCATAAAAATCAAGTGAAATTAAGTCAGAAATCGAATGGAATCTTCTGAATATATCGCCTCACGAGCTGTGCTACTTAATAGGAAAATTATGACAAATTTTGACAGCAGCCACATAAAACCGACACGAAGCGCTGACACTGAGACTCAGAATGAGATTGAAACAGAGTGGGAGAGAGAAGGGGCGGAGGAGAGGAGAAGAGAGAAGAGAGGAGAGCAGAGCTCACATATTTGTCAATTCTTGGCGCTGATTGCCAGCAATCGTCAGATTGACAAATAGCCAAAACGCCAACGCACGTCGCCCTCACATTGTTTGTCTGAGGCGTCGCAGCCGACAGGAACCATCAGATGATAAATATTTCAGGTTTTCTCTGTTTTCTGTTTTCTCCTTCTTTCTTCCCTTATTGTTCTTTCTTTCTTTCTTTTTTTTTTTAATGTTCTGGCAAGCAAACAAAAACGACACGCACAGCTTCCTCTGCTCTGCGTCTCTTTACCTATTTCCGGCGTATTGATGACGTTTAATATATGAATATAATGAAGTTTATGCTTTCGCTCATACGATTGCCACGCGACAGACACAGACAGGCAGACAGACAGAGAGACTCGTATTGGGAGTACATAAACATGCAAAGCAGTCAATCAACCCAAACCCAAACCCAAACTCAAAATATTTGAGCCCAAAAGAAGCCCAGACTAGGTAAAAGTTTCTCCAAAGCGGAAGTGTACGTTTTGTGCGTTATTGGCTGTGGAATATTTATAAGCTCCGCAGTGGGTATTTCCTGTTCTCTCTCCCTCTTCTCTTTCTATCTCTTTAAGGGGTGAGCTGCGTAGCGAAAATGAGATATTGCTAGACACGACGCACAGTGTGATGATTGTTTTTTTAAGGCGTCAGACTAGGATTAAACCTCTCCCCAAACGAGGATTTAATGAACAAATTTATTCAAGAAAATAGCAAATAGAATATAGAAGATAATGCTGTAAAAATCAAGAAATTATAGTCTAAAATTAATATTTTTTAGCAAGAAATATTTAACATTAGAAGGTATTTCAATTAAAGTTCAGAGTTGACTTTGCAAATATCGAAAAAACACTTCATTTCGACCACATTTCGCAACTGATAGACAACAGTGGAATCAATCGAAATATAATTGAAATATTGATAAATATTCTAAATCTAATGTGAATCCACAGATCAAAGATTCACAGAGTTCACTCTACAGTTGTAATCAGATTATGCCTCCAAATGCAATCAGTTAATTATGCTCAATGGTAATGCAATTTAGCCCACTGTGCTGTTTATCAATATCCAAGAGTGTATCTATGTATGTGCATAAGAGTATCTGTATCTATCTATCTATCTGTGTGTCTGCTGCTGCTGCTGTTGCTGTGGCATATCATCAATTATGGCAAGCGGAAGTTACATTTTTGTACATGTTGTATATCCCGATGTTGTTTTAAAGGACAACAACAGCAACAGCAACAAGAGACAACAACAGACAACGCAGGCTCTCTCTCTCTCTAGCCAGATATATTGAGATTTAGCAAGTGTCTGCGGTGGGCCAAGGAGCCAGGGAGACTCTAGTGAGGCTCTGGGTGAGAATGAGGAGGAGTGAGTGGAATGTAGCCAGCCAGAATGCTGATTGTTTTTGCTATCATTGAATAATTGATACTTGGGTGCAGACAAAGATAAAGACAACAAGTTCCCAGAGCGTGAATATGGAAAATATACACACTACAACAACAAAAAAATAGGAATTGTTAAAGGGAAAGCGCGTGGAAAATATTGAAATATTATGAAAACAATTTCCATCTCTCACATACACCACGCTCATTTCAGCGTATTCCGATTCGCGTTTTATGTAAATCAATCTAAGTGAATGTTACTGAAAATCTGCTTACGAACGAGTGACTACATCTGTTGGGAATCTAAAATATTTCTATTCCAAGTCTGGCAGGGAGCAGGGAACAGGACACAGGAGGCAGGAGGCAGTGGGAAGGAGGAAGGGTGGGTTGCCAGACAAATCAATGTTGTTGCATTTTGGAATGTGGTTGCAGAGTTTGTTTTGCTTTCGCATAGCCCCCACTCGCACTATGAAATCCATACGCTTCTGGGGTTGCTCTCTCCCTCTCTGGCTGTATCCCTGTGTCTGGCGGGGATTCACAGCCTGTCGGCACATTCATATATCGTGCTTCAATAAAAATTTTTCAATATTTCTAACCTGGCACACAAAGAGGGAATTGGAGCTTTGCAGTTGCCATTGTTGTTGCAGGATTAACAGGCTCCGCACTGTGAGTCCTCTGTGTCTCTGTGTGTGTGTGCCGGATAACAGCAGAGGATGTGTGTATTTTTCAGCATATGTTGTGTGTGTGTGTGTGTGTGTGGATGCATAGCATAGGGGGAGAAGCCATAGCTGTAGCTGAAGCTGAATCTGAAGCCGAAGTAACCCTGCAAATTCCAATAAATACAAAATACCAAAAATTGCTGCCAACGAACTGGATGGCTTTGGCTTTTCTTTCGGCTTGGGGCTAGAAATACTATTGGAAGCAGCATAACATAAATATTTGGCCAATACAATAATGCTTACCACAAAATGATAGACCAACAAATAGCAGGCGCTCCACCACCGACCAACCAACCAACCAACCAACACATCAACCCACCAACCAAGGTGTAGAAATCAGAGTACATTCAATACGGAATGCTTTGCTTTTGCTCCTGGACAGCTAAGCCGACAGCTCTTATGTGCAGTTAATGAATGAAGCTGAAGCCGAGGCAGAGAAGCTGGAGCTGGAGCTGGAGCTGGAGCTGGAGCTGGAGCTGAAACTGAAACTGTTACCAACTGACAGCTGCACTCCTTCATTAGACAATAAGCCCAACACAGCGCAGCAGCGGCACAGCCATTTTTGACCGTAAACGGGAACGGAAAAACAAGCTAACGATAACAGACACGTGCAGATAATCAGCGTCCAAAGGTGCCCTGCCCAGTCCCAATCCGAGTCCGAGTACGAGTATATTGTGTCCGGCAGTAAAACAATACGAAAAGCTGCAAAAATAAAAGAGAAAAGCATCTGCAGTGCACAGAGCTTTGGCAGCGATGAACAGACTGACCGACAGACGGATAGTCGAAAAGTCGGACAGAGCCCCGGATAGACAGACGGACCGCAACGAATGCAACTCAAGCCCTTAGCTGGCTGGCTGGCTGGCTGGCTGACGGGTTTTTCTCCAGCTCCAACGTCCAGCTACAGCGCCGGATCGCCTCTCAACGTTGCAAAAGTCAGAAGCATAAAATCCGATAGCTTCCGCTAAGCCAGCTTATTCAAGCGTAGGTAGGGCTAATAAAACATTTCTAAGGATTTCGCTAGGATTTCACATTGCGTCCTTGTGCTGCTCACTGCTCACTGCTCACAGCGAAAGCGAATGGCAATGGAAAGCGAACGAACCTAAAACCGAGCATAACCCCGATCCGCCATGGTGTTATATGCTGTGTGTGTTGCTCCTGCTGCTGCTGCTGCTGCTGCTGCTGCTGCTGCTGCTGTAGGTGTCAACTGGTTGCTGCTGCACTCACTTTATTCTTTCTGCTTTTTTTTTACTCCTGCCTGGTGTGTGTGGCATGCAACCGTTTAAGGGTTAGTTGGAGCTGTAAATTATTTCCTAATTAGTTGGGCAGTCAAGCAAATACTTTATTTATTTAATGAATGAACCGTCACACGGCAGGAAGCCTTTAAAGAGTCACGTGCCCCGTCGTTTAATACATTTACTTATCGGCCATGCCACATCTGTGGATGCCTCTACATTCGATTGCCACAAATTTAAACATTATATTCGTAACACTCTCCAAAGGGGACTTAAGGGACAAAGCTTTATTTTATTGCCGTCCTTTGCCGCTGCTCCTGCTGCTGCTGCACTTATCTCAAGGAAGTTCCACACAAAGCGCAGAATGGCTACAAACAAATTCAAAGCCCGTTTGATGCTTATCCTTAATGATGCAGTAAAATGTATTTTCTTTTTTTTTCCTTTTCACTTTTGCCACACTGGACGACAACACACAGCGCCCCCAGACCGAGTTTAAAGACCGAGACCAAAGGAAAAACTTTGCCGCAATCAAACTTTTACAGCCAAACTAAAAGCCTAAAAAAAAAATTAAGAAAAAAAATAACAATTGTCCCCACGCCAGCGCCAAGGACTCGTTTCAAGTCACATTCCCAGACTCGGAGACTCAGTTTTAATTGCTGCTAGCGCTCATCTATCAATAAAACTATAGACTGCGATGCGATATGGTATGCAAATCGAATTATTCGCCATGTCTGCTGCTCCCTGCAGCTCCTTGGAGCTTCCTTTTGTTTTGTGTGGAGTTTCACAGGGATAACGAGCCAAGTTGTTACAAGTTTTTAATAGAGCAAAGCAGTAAGCGACGACGGGATAACAGGACAAAAAAAAAACTAGCTAGGTTGCTTTAGGTGCTTGTACTCAACTGGCAGATACCCTGTATTCAAGTCGATAATAATACATATGTTTTATACGATATTAAAGAGTATATATTTTAAGATACCCTCTATTAAATTGCCTACATTTTCCACACTTGATAGGGTATATTCTTATGAATGTTCATGAGAAATTAACGGAGTAGAGGCACTATTGATGAATCCCAATGAATTCAGAAATTTTCTATTGGCAACCTGAAATGTTGTATGTACGTTTAATATTTATTCTTTAATTGAATTAATACCTAAAATTCCCTATTTAAAAGACCTATCTAAAATTAACAAAATTCATTTCAAAGTTCTGAATTAGGATCAAGACTGAGCAGAGCTTAGATTCGTCCGTTTAAGGGAAAAGGAGAGATTAGGGCCTTAGCGAAAGTTGGTCACACCAGCTAGAAGACTAAAAGAGTTGGTCACCCTGGCAGTAATCTCATCATTATTTTATTTAAAAGAGTTGGTCACACAAGCATTATGCCTGGAAAGTCAGTTAACTGAAAGAATTGCAGAAGAAAGCTGAAGCTTTTCATATATTTTATTTAGAGCAAATCGAAGTATATAACAATTTAACATTAAATAAACAATTTGTTCCAAAGAACAACTCTTTTCTACCTGTTTGGCCGTATTACAACCCACTTCTTTATGATTTTATGCATAGGATATACAACACAAAGAACTTGAGCTGAGCTGAGCTGAGATACACAGCCGCCTCACAAAAAGCAACTCCAAGAGGAGACTGCCAGACTTTCTGGTTTCTGGCCTAGGCAGCAGCATTGGAGCCAAACTGCCGCATAAACTGCTAAAAAGATGATGAATTTTCAGCACAGACCGGCGACTTTATAAACTTGCCCCAGTCCCCAAATCCCCCCCGCTTCAACGCTTCTGCTTGTTCGCAGTGAAAGCTACTCACTTCTTTGTCGGTTGTCGGCGCGTAATAAACAAACTTTTGAGCAAAGTTTATTTCACTATTTTTTTAGCCATTTTTATATGTTGGGCTGCGGCGAGTGGTGGCTTTGGGGGGGGGCTTGGGGGAGAAATCAGTTCATGTACGACAAGTCTAACAGCGAAAGACGCTTGCAACAAGGCACGCTTAGTTAGTTATGTAGATGGCCAGAACGACAGCTGCCAACGAGCCAGAGCAAAGTCCATTGACACACACACATTTACCTGGACGACTGCTGCTGCTGCTGCTGCGGTCGCTCATCTCTGGCATCATTAAACGCCATTTTCTACTGGGTCGCCAGGTGAAAGCTGGCAACGGGGCAACGGGGCAACTTCGACTACTTCAAACTGAGATTTGACCAGCAACAACAGCAACAACAACAGCAACAAAGTTGCCCCAAGTTTATTCGAGCAGAAAGTGAGTCTCATTTTGCACACACAAAACGAGTAATTCACTTTTATTATGTATTTCATTTAAAGTGTATTCAGCTTGAAGATTGGCTTGTTTTTTAGGTAGCGTATTGAGAGCATTGAGCGCTCTGCAGGGTCATTAAAATGGTCAGAACCAAACCCAACTGTCCGCCCCTCTCTCGGTGCAGGTCTCTGTCTCTGCTTCGCTTAAAAACTAATTAATCTAAATGGATTTTTTTTGTTGTTGCATTTTTCACTAGCTGGCATAAAAACCAAACACGCACACACACTCACACACACACACACACATATATATATGTATTGACATGTGTGTGGCACAAAATAAAAGTCGAGTAAACTGTAAGCGAGGCACTCATTGAAAGCGAAAAACCGAAGCGAACCGCAAGCAATTTGCATGTTTGAAACGCCATGCAACGCCATGGCCAAAACCCTCCCCCTCTCCCTGCCGCTCCCCTTAGCGCAAGTTCCTATTTATTCAACCATTGGCTAAAACACGAAAGGGGCCGGTCCACCTAGTACTTGGTATCATGCACAAAACGGGGACAGCGTTAAAGTAGCCTTATCGCCGGGCACACATCGCATCAACTACAGCACCGGCTCTCGTCTCCTGCTCCGGCGTCGGCTCCAGCTGCAGCACCGGCTCCGGCGCCCGGCTTCGGCTTCAGTTTCAGTGCAGGCCCAACTCCCCTTCAAAATGTGGACAGTTTGAAGCAGTTTTATTGACGTGTGTCTGGGCGTGGCCAGCAGTAGTGCAAAGGCAGAAAAAAGCAGTGGCTGCCCCAACAACAGCAAAAAAGGGCTGGCGGGGGGTGGGGGGATGAAGATTGTGGCTGTTGTGTTATAAATAAAACCCACTCACTTCATCCGTCTAACTCCCTGCTTCGCCTGCTCAACAAGAACAACGACAACAACAGCAACAACAACTAAAATGCACTTATTTCAACGTTTAGCCAGCGGCTGGAGCACTATTTAATGGACTCTATATATATGGAATCTATATATATATATATATATATCTATATATACTGTATATATATATTTTAAAGCCGGAGCAAATGAGTATCGGTTTATAGTCTCGTTTAGATGTATAAGTAGAGCGCTGCTTTCTATAATTCATGCCAAATCAATGCCAAAGGCAAAGCGTAATTTATCGAGCAACTTTTGCATAACACACACACACACACACACACACTTACACACACACACATTCGCTTGTGTCTGCAAAATGGCAGCGGCGCCATTTTAATTTGATTTTTGCCATTTTTTTCTGTATTTTTTTTTTTGTTTTTGGTTTTGCCGACTCGGCGTCGTTTTGGCCATGTGTGACAGTTGGTTGACCGTTTTGGCGATTTTAGCTGATGGCTTTTTCCAAAGAATACACAAGTTGACAGTTATAAATTGAATAAATACCGCTGATTCATTGAGCCTCGCACAGAGCACCCAGCACAGCCCATAACATATAATTGCTGTTTTGGAACAAAGAAAGTCATTCTTAATTTAGAAAGCGTCAAATTGTCTGCAATTTCCCTTTCTTTCGCACGCCCAACGGCCAGAGAAAATGAGAGTGGAGAAAGTTATTTAAATGTCGATTAAATGGAGACATTTTAAATTTCTTTTAAAGAGAAAATTGAAGTTTTACAATTTTTAATTTGAAGTGAATGAATTCCTTAAGATTCCTATTCATATTGGATTGAAGAGGGAAGCATTATACTATGAGCCATTTAGTCTAGCTGGGCTTAAATCAATACGAATCCTAGAAGGCTTATATTAAATAATGTCATTATAGGATTCAATGAGGAAAGAATCAAGGTTAAGTTTTAGCTACTTTCAAGCCAACTTGGAAGAGAAGTTGTATAAGGTTAAAAAGTGTCAACTTGAAAAAGTCGTCCTTCATTCAAGAATTTTGTGCTGACTTGCTAGAAATCCGGGCTCTATTCAAGTATGAAGAATTCTGGATTTAAACAGCCTTTTTTCCAAAATTTTAACTATCCAATTTGATTCTAATTTGATAACAATTTCAGACATTTTATTTTCCAATAAAAAGCTAAAGAACAAGAAACTTATCAGCTTATAATTAAAGCTCTTAAAGCACTGCTTAGATTCTCTAATTGCTGAATAAAACTCAGATAAGATAAAAAGCAATAAAAATGTCCAATTAAATTAAATTATGAACCATTTAATTTTGAATGCAATTAAATTGTTTTAATATTTCCAAGCGGACAGCCGGGAAAATAATGTACAAATTGCACGCAAATGTCAGGCGATAATCAACAGAGTTATCTATAAAAATTGGTCATGCTGCCAGCGGATGTCAAAGGTTATACGTCTATATATATATGTACGATATCTACATATATATATGTATATATTACTACTACATTTACACTATTTATAGCCTTTAATCTTAATCTTTTAAGTGTGTGCTGTAATGCAGCAAAGAAGAGGAACAATTAAAGTGAACTTTGAAGTCGCCACTTGCCTCAATTGCAATCCACAGTCAGTTAACCCCTGGAATGAGTATGTGCAGCTGTTGGTATTTGTGTTTTTTTTTTTTTATTTTATTTTTTCTGGTGAATTCTTCGTTTTTTGTTGAGGTTTTGGTGGTTTTTTGGCACATCGTTTATTATGCCAAGCGAAAAATGCAATATTTTCTCCTGTGCCGCTACGTGGCCGACAAAAATATTTACAATTTGGCAGAGGCGCCTCCCCTGCGCCCCTCCTCCGCCCATTCACACAATCCCTAAAGCCAACCAACAGCTGCTCCTGCTGCTGCTCTGCTGCTGTAAAAAAAAAGAAGCGGAAGCCATAAAAGGAAGCGCCATCGAGGCAAACCGTGCAGCCACCAGAAGCCACCGCCGACTGTCGGGGCACTCCATAAAAAAAGAGGCCACACACCATTCGGCTAAGCTCAAAAGCGGCAACTTCAATCTTTGAATGTTTTATTTACTGCAAAATCGATATGGTTTTTTATAAGAGAGCTGCTCGGAGTACAGCTGCAAGGGATGGGATGGAATGGAATGATGGGATGGGATGAGGCGCCGCCACTCGGGCTTAACACACAGGGAGAAGTAGCAGCCGTAACGAGTTGCATGCAAATTCGTAGCTTTTACTCTATCCTTTCCCTTCCTTTCCTTTTTCATTTTCTGTCATTTTTTTGTTTTTTTTTCGCCATTTGCCCTCGACTCTTTGACTTTTCGGCGCTAAAATATCGCCTCAGCCTGGGTGTGTCTTTGAAATGCGTCTCCAAGCACAAAGACTGAAGTAAATGTGTTGCAACTACCACACTCTCAGGCTGGGCAAAATGGAGGCA
The DNA here is from genome assembly GCA_018150835.1 of Drosophila repletoides. Taxonomy (NCBI): domain Eukaryota; kingdom Metazoa; phylum Arthropoda; class Insecta; order Diptera; family Drosophilidae; genus Drosophila; species Drosophila repletoides. The sequence goes on from JAECWQ010000100.1 coordinate 8,579,192, forward strand.
AATGGGGGGAAAGTCTGTGGCAAATCACACACCACATAATTTGCCGCTGCACTGCGCACACGAATACAACAGCAATTCCAGCACAGACACAGACACAGATACAGAGACAGATACACGGCTCGCCTCTGCTCTGGAATTAGTAAAGCATCCAGCTTCAGCTACAGCTTCAGCTCCAACTTCTGCCACTGCGTCGTCGGCGTCCCCAAACGCATTACGTATGCATGACGTTGGAACTGGCTCCAAAAAAAGAGGAAGAAAAAAGCAGCGACTGGCGATGCCGACCAGCGTCTATGGTGTAAATGCTTGCAGGGAATGGAAAAACGTGGGCAAATGTTGGATGCGGGGCAGCCAACGCGGCCAGGGGGGGGCAGGCGTCAGGAAAACAGGAAAACCTCTTCCGTCGCCCAACCCTTGTCCCATTGGCCAATGGTTCAATGCTGATTGCGATCGCCATTTTGGCCAGAAAGAGTGAGAGTCAAAGCGACGGGTTGGGTTGGGTTGACTTCCTCCTTCTTTCGTGTCCCACGTTGATAATTTGAAATTTGTATTCCAATCTTCAAATTGTCTCCAAAATGGAATTGATTTTATGCAGATGAGCATGAAATTGTCTCAATGCGAGTTTACCATGTTAGTGTAAATAAATGTTGCATAGCCAACGACGACGACGACGAACTAGGACGTGACACGCCCCCCAAAGCAATAGATTAAATGCAAGAGTTTTCTCTAATTTAATTTCAAGTTTCTCTAATCGAAGTATAGCAAAGAATATATAGAATATATTCATTTATCTTTATTAGAAATAAGACCCAAAATTCAAGCCTGAATTGATCTCAAATTGAGGCCAGAGAACATGGCTTATAAGGAGTCTTTTTTCTGCTCTCAATTGGTAGATAAAAAACAAAAGATATGAAAGTCTCTCTAGTTTCTAATTTGGTTTTTTTTTAGTAGATCCTTCAGAAAGGGTATCTGCTAGTCGAGCATACTCAATGGCTCTTCATTTGGCGCATTTCCTCTGCTAAAATTTATTAGTTAATTCTTGAGCAACTGTTACCATTGACCAACAAATCAAATCAATTTATGTAATCGAATGCAGCCGCAGAATGAAAAGTGGAAACTGGAGACTGGAGAGTGAAAAGTGGAAAGTGAAAAGCTCATAAAATGCCAAGAAAAGCCACCCCCCACTTTAAATATTTGGCTAAGCAAAAAGCAAACGCTGTGTTATGCGCTCAAACAATGCGCCCGCCGCTTGCATTTCATTTGAATTTACAACTGTATTTGACTGATCGAAGCAGCCACGCCCCCTGCACAAACCCGAAAAAGGGAGGAGGAAATCATGGACCAAGCCAATAAAATTCGAGGAAGAGAAGCGATGAGCAAATCGCATAAAAATTCGCTGGGAAATTTGCTAAAAATTCATACAAGAGCCACAAGCGCAAAATTTGCCCAGTCAATGGCTCAATATGCAAACATGGCCAACAAAAAAAAAAAAAACGGCAAGAAAAAAGTATTTCAAAATTTCAAATATGCTGCCAAACGACGATGATGATGATGAGGATGATGATGATGATGCTGTTCCTGAAACGCCCTGAACGAGCTGGAGATGAATGCGGCATGCCGAATCCTGAATGCCGAATGCTGAAACATGTCTGGGCCATTGCAATAACAAAATTGGCTAAAGGAAATTGAAGGACAGCCGCAATTCATTGACTTGCTGATGGATTTTAGACTCTTGCAGCTGCTAGCGCGATATTATCGGTTTACATTTGTTTGCAATGCTGAGTAATTTGTGTTTACTGTTCAACTGGCAACTCCTCCTCCGCCTCCTCCTCCTCCTTCGACATGCAACTAGAAGTATTTATATCTGAATATGTATTGGCATACGAGTGGAAAATAATACCATATATATATCTATATTTATATGTCTATGTGGCTATTATGTGAGTGCGATGAAGTATCGATAAAATTGCTTTAAGTGGCCAGGAAATTGCAAATTGCGGGTTTAGTTTCCAACCCGGAGCCGGGCCAGAACATTGATATCTATGTTTTGTGCCCTGTTTATGCCTGCCTGCCTGCCTGCCTTGAGCAATTGCAGTTGTAATGATAGCTTTGTTTCTCTAAATAAATATTGGCTCTGGCGATAAGAGCCTGGCCATAAGAATTACGACCAGCTGAGCAATTTATTTGCTCTTGTCTCTAAAGGTGGAGCAAAAGTCATTTTATTTAACTGCATTTCGATAAGTACCCCTCGCTCTCCGCCTGCCCCCAAATTGCATTTCACTTTTGTTGTGTCATGCCGCAAAAATCTCATGCATAAGTTTTCATCTTATTTACTAGAGCCAAACTGCAGCAGCTGGAGAAGGGGGAGAAGCGGACGAACCAGGAGAAGCTGGAGAAGCATCGGCATCAGCACGATCTCGAATTTGTCTATAAATCATCTATGCAATTTTAATTCAAACACAAAAGAATTTCTACCGCACATGCCGCACAATACATGCTCCTAAGCCCACACACACACACAGAGAGAGTTACTCACAGATACTCACACAGACTGGGGGGCATTGTTAGCATAAAGCAATTGTAAAAGCCAAAATAGCGACACAACCCCACAAAACTAATGCGCTCAACGCGCCCCAAAGATACACACAGAGAGAGAGAGGGGGCTGAGAAGTTGCCCCCTTGAGAGTCGAGGCCAAAAGCTACTCGAAGCATGGGCGAAAGGCTTGGGAATAAAGCCAAAATATGTAGTCTAAATAATCGCATTTGCCCCGCTTTCCCTCTCTCTCTCCCTCTATCTATGTCTCTGTGTGTGTTTGTGAGAAATATTTTGTTTAACGTTTATAGTTTTATGCACTTAAGATACCAAAATATTTTTTGGAAATTTATTTTGTAGCTGTGCAGCCAATGCAAAGCCAACGGCAAAGCCAAAGCCAAAGCCAAGCCAAAGCTAAAGCTAAAGTAAAAGCAAACGCAAAAAACTTTTGCCAATATTTGTAAAAAAGATATTGATTGGCCTGAGCTGCATATATTCTACTTGGCTCACATACACACACACACACAGCTGCGCTGGCATGCAGGTCCTGCTTATGCACATAAATTTATCCTTTCAATAAGACATGCAGGTTTCTGGTCTGCCTCCACCAACATTCTCACTGCTCAATTCTTTAGGCAAACACACACACTCTTTCTTTCCCTCTCTCTCTCTCTCTGTGTGTGTGTGTGTGTGTACGCCCTCGACACGTACCCTGCCCCCTGGCCCAGCCAACCCTCTCCAGTTGACTGGTGCATAAGTAAACGTCAGCGGATAAATTGCCACAGTTGTTGCCCCACTCGGTAGACGTAGTCAAATTTTTGAGTTTTTCGTGCATGATAACAACTATGGCAACAGTTTGAGAGCCATTGAAGCGAAGTGCCAACCGAGCTGCATATAAATACATATATATATACACAAATACACACACATATATATATGTACACTCAAAGAAACCATGGCAAAAGCACTTAATTTTGAAGCAGCTTTGCTTAACTTTTAATTTTAAGTACACAGAATTGCCATAAATTTTAATAACAACTAAAAAACGAAGGAGCTAAAACAGCAGCAGGCAAAGGTAGCAGCTAGCGAGTACAGTTTTTCTTCATTTCGGAACTTTCCCTCAGTGTACACACACACACACACACACACACGCTTATAGAGAAGAAAATGGCTCGACATTGGGATTTATTTCTTGAGCTTTGCCAAAGGTTATGTTTGTTTTATGTATGTTAAATGTTCAAACATATTATTGCAACACGATGCTCAAGCGAGTACTTATTCACATTTTCGTATTTGTTTGCCTCTCCAATGCTTGCAACTTCTACTTGTTGTTGTTGTTGTTGTTGTGTCTGCTGCATGTTGAAATATTCAAACAGAAATGTTATGAAAATATGAACTGATGCTTATCGATTGTGAAATATGATCAGGCTGGCTGGCTGTGAAGGGGTTCGCCTGAAGGGTTGTTGCAGCCCCCAAACATGCAATGCTTGACGCACACACACACACACACACACACGCAGCCATACACATGTATGCACGTGCAGCTGTGTGTGTGAGTCTGGCTTGCATGGCGTTTAATTTGTTAGCATAATCAAAGCCCTGCACAAAAAGGGAGGCTGCATTATTTGTGTGTGCCGGGGTGTGTGTGTGCCGGGTGTGTGTGAATGTTTTCATTTCGTGTTTGTTTGTTTGTTTGAGCCCCCGAATTGAGCGCTCTCTTTCAGTAAACGAGAGAGAGAGAGAGAGCGGGCTGTAGCCAATCCCCTGCCCAATTTCAGAGCCCCGAAGCAATTGTAGCCAAATTCCTTTGGTAGCTAATAAATATTAAAGTTTAATTAAATATGCTTTTTGGCCAATATTTATGGGAGTATCGATTACTGGGCTCGGCCACTGCACCAATGCAATTTCGCTGTTGGTCAGCGCCATAAATTGCAACCTTGAAGCTGAAAGCCTGAAAGCTGAAGCCGCAGCCACAGCCACTGCCAGAGCCAAAGCCAAAGCCAGAGCCAAACGCCATTAAAATACTTATTTTTTGGCTTTTTTTTTTTTTGTTTGTGTGTGTTTTGGCCACTTTACATGAGAACTGAAGAAAACTGTGGCGAGCGGTGTGGGCTTTTAGCATGGACTAAACTAAAACTCATATTAAAAATTGACTTTTATCGTGATTTACAATCAAGTTGGCCTTTTTTAAATGCCGCGGTCGACATGCGGGTTACCTGACTGCCTGCCTGGCTACAGCAAGCTGATGTTGTTGTTGTTGTTGGTGTTGCGGTTGCACCGAGTAACACACACACACAGCACTCACTCACACACACACACACACATGCATGGACTCATCAGTGTGTAGCGGAAAATATTTCTTCGTGGCTTAAGAAAGACGGGCACACATATTTAAAGCCCCAACTGAGACGCCCAACGTCCGACACGTGGTCTAACACTTTGTGTGGTATTTGCAGCTAAAAATCCTTTTAGCCGGAATATATATATATATACATATAGAAGCCGTGCCACGCCCAGCGCATAAGCTGCCTGCCTGCCTGCCTCTCGTGCTCAAGCAGCCGCAGCAGCAGCAGCAGCAGCTTTTACTACGAGCAAAGAAAAGCAAAAAGAAGAAGGAGAAATCCCATTCTCAACACTTTTTATTCGCTTCATATTTCTGCACATGTAATTCTATTGGATTTTCTCTTTTTTTTTCTCTCTCTCTCTCTCTTTTTGCTCCTTTTGGCAAAGGACATCTTTGACTTCGGATTCGACTTTTAGCTTGGGCGCAATGTTCACTTGTAATTTTATGGGATTTTGTCCAAGCGCTTTTTGTTTTTGTTTGTCCTTTTGTTTTCTGGGTCACTTTTATCAGCATTAAGAGATAATTTTAAATTGCTTAAATAAATTAAATTGTGTATCCCGATTTAATTGAGGGCTGCCTGGCGGCAAATCAAATTAAGGCCGGGCTTAAGCACTAAATATTGAAACAATAAACTCAAACTAAATTATTCCTTTCATTTTTCTTTACAGAGACTGCCGAGTTGTGCGCGATCCGCAGACATTGAAATCAAAGGGCTATGGATTCGTCAGCTTTGTCAAGAAATCGGTAAGCTTTTCACAAGAAGAACTATTATGGCTGTCAGACAAAGAGACAGACAGACAGACAGGTGGCTTACACAGCACACAGCTCTGCCTGAGTGAACTTCAAAAGGAGTCGTCTCGCAGGCGATTCAGTTGTAATTAGAATTGTCCTTAGAATTATATTAGACAACAGCACAAATTTCAGCTTAATTTCTATTGTCTCAATTGAGGAGGTGATTTCGTGGCGGATTAAGCTGCCTTTGCAATGAAAATGACTTGAAACTGCGCTAATAAGCGGTTACTACGGTTATTTCAAAGGAAATCCACTTGGTAGCGCTTCATGAACCATTCAAGGTGCGGGAAACAAGGAAAATTTCATAGGGAAGAATCGAATTAAAGTTGTCAGCTGAATCTTAAGGCATCCGTGTCCTTATAAAGGTTATTTCCATAGGAAAAATACATCCGCTTTTATTGTTGTAGGTTTATATTGGAAACAGCGTTTTTCTTGGGAAGAACAAGTCGAAAAATACCCAAAATAAATGATGATTTCTGTGTTTATGCATGCGAAATAGTACAAAAAGTAAGTAGCATGAAAGAACCGGCAAAGAAAATACTTCCCATTGGAAATTCCTGCCTTTTGAATCGAATCTTTAATATGAATTCGGTAACTGAATAAATCTCACAGAGCAGGGACTTATCGTAGATACTTTATGCATTTAGTTGTGAGCTACTGCTGCTGTTGCTGGAGTAGATTTAATTCCCCTGCTCCTTAAAGAAGGTGGAAGTAGTCAGCGGAGAGTCACGCACGCAGTCAGGCAGCTTTTTACGCCCAGTCGGTCCCAGATGCAACAAATCTCACGGTCCGCCCCCGCCAGTGGAAACAACATTTACACATCATATTCAATATGTTTAAACCGCAAATGATAAGGGTAGAAGTACGAGTGACTCAGAGCTATTTGCTGTGTGTGTGTGTGTGTGTGTTGTTTGTCTGTCTGTTGTGATTGAATTTCATGTGTTTAATAGGTAGAAAATTCGACAAAGCCGAAAGTTGACGCCAAAAGAAGGCGTGGTCTGGTTGGGTCTAGTCGGGCCGGGTCGGGTCGGGTCGGGTCGGGATCAAAGGCAGCTTCGCCAAAAGCAGTGCGTGCCAAGCAGCCAAGCAGAAAAAATGCGCAAGCTTAAGCAAAAGACAGACAGACAGACAGCCAGACAGACAGACGGACAGAATGAAACGTTAAGCAAAATCAAAGGCAAAACCAAAGCCAAAGCCAGAGTCAAATCAATGCTCAAGTCAGCCAGGCAGATGACGTGAAAGCCAAAGACGATACAAGTCAATTACACAGCAAACGTTGAAATTTGTTAATTAAATTTTAATGCTAATATCAATATTTTCATGCTATAAACCCAAAGGAGACAGGGCGAAAGGGGGAAGCTGAAAATGACGATTGTTTGACAGCTGGCAAACTGAGTGTGGGATTTTGGCAAATATAACATAATCCGTGACATTTAGACACTGCCATGCACAGCCCCGCCCCTTTCTATCTCCTTCTCTGACAGCCATAGCTGTCATTCAAATGCTTAAGCTAAAGCCAAAGTCGAAGCTTTTGGGCCAATAAGTTGTTGCTGAATTACGGCGTGTCTTTAAATGCCGCAGTGCAATGCGGCGTATACGCAATTTGACGCTCACTGCGGCAGCGTTGGCGAAAAATTCAGCTGACGTGTCAGTAGCAACGTTTGGCACTAACTAGTTAACTTTTTTCTTCATTTTTTTCATTTTTTTGGCCATGTTGCATCGATGCTCTTGGGAAAAGGGGGTGGCGAGGAGTGGGAGGGGGGCGCAGGGGTTCACAGCGACAAATTTTCGAACTTTCTCGATTAGTTTCTCGATGCAAAGGCAAATGAAAGAAAAACAAACGCGCACCACCAAATAGCAAACTCAAATATTTCAAATTAAGTTTCTCGACATGAGTTTTGCACACAAACACACGCACACACACACACACACACACAGACACGCACACACTCATATGGGCAGCCGTAAGCCGTTTGCCACGCCTCCCATTTTGCTGGCGTCGCTTGCAGCTGATTTAATGCAAATTTTATTTATGCGAAAAGTTTTATTAAATTTTTGTGCAAAGTTTATATATTTTCTGTGGTTTTGCGGAAATTGAAAAGTTATTTTTCGAATGGCTTACTGCACACACACACATATAGCTATACGATTTGTGTGTGTGTGTGTGCATTTCGATTGCAACTGCAAACGGAAAAAGGAAGAAACATTTTCTTCATTTTACGCTTCCGCCTGAGCCAATCGCTTTGCTTTGCATAATACGAACTGAACAGCTGAAGAAGCTCTCAAATATTAAGCGCAAATTGTTTGGCAACATGCTTTAAATAAACACCAGGCAAAAGCTGGCAACGCTAACGACACAAATTGCCATAATTTAATAACCATCAAGGCAGGAGCCGTCGCCGCCGCCGCCGCCGCCGCCGCCACCGCCACCGCTGCCATTGCCGCAACCAAGGCGGCAGGCAGCAACCAAAGCAGCGAAGGCAGCCTGGCTGCGTGTCATTAGCATCATAAATCACAACAACAGCAACAACTACAGGCAGCAGCAGCAGCAGCAGTAAACGCGTGTAGTTGAAAAAAGCAACAGCAACAACAAATTCCCATAAACATTAAGCGCAATAAACATGTCGATGCAGAAGACAGGAGCAGCCGAAGCAGCAGCAGCAGCAGCTACAAGACAGAAGATTCACCGCCCGCCTGCTGCCTGCAAAATGCTAATGGTTGGCATCGTTGGCGGCATCAGTTATTGTTACACATAATATTAACATATTATTGCATGCGACAATGCGGCAATGCGGCAACGAGGCGTATGAGCAACCACTCAACATGCAGCATGCATCTTAAGTGCCCACTCTGCCTCGCTCGGAGAGTCAAGTAGTGGCCCAGTAGTCGCACTGCACCCCAATCAAGTTAAGCATGTGTTTAATCGTCTTATGGCAGCCACTGTCAGTATAATCTCTTATTTTCTGCTTAAATTTAATTAAAGCGCAGCACATCCTTTTTCCCTACTTATTTTCTTTCTTGCTCACCAGCCAAAATGTGACAATGTGTGCAGCGAACAAGATATAATGCCGATATAATACTACCCTACAATACCCTACCCTGCCCCGGCCCCCTGCCTCGCCCATAATGCATAATGCATCCAGCACACGAGACGTCAGCTCTCGTTCTTTTCATCAACTGCAGCAGCAGCAGCTCATTGTTGCATTATCATCACATGTTGTACAACAAACAGTTGATTGTTGTTGCTGTTGTTGGCCATTGTCGAATCACACAATGAATGCGGTTTTGGCCCAAAGTTCCCTTCGCGTTGTTATTCCATTATTTCCCTGATTTCTTACTGTTTAAATGCTACTCACACTGGCGTCTTAACACAATATAAAAAATATCTTTGGGACCTATTCAGTAGACGTCTAGGAAAGTCCTATTAAAAAACCTCTATTTATATTTATAGCCAAAATAAACAAATAGATTTAAGGCGGAGACAGACTGATAAAGCCAAGCAAAAATCTCAATTTGTAGCTAAGTTTTTCAATACATTTTAAATATTAAATTCTGAAAAATACAAAAAATTTCAAAGAGAACATTTTAATATTCTAAGCGTAGATTTTATTTAGTGGATAACTTTTTATAGACGGTTAAATTACTTAAATATCGAGCTCAATTTTGTATTTTTGAGTATGTTTTCTCCTCTTTCTGCGCTCATATTTTAATATTCACAATAATACAACTATTATAATGAACCGCCTAAAGGATTCTTAAACACTATCGTATTTCTCAAAGAAACTTTCAACTAGAAAAGCAACATTTTAAAACAGCTCTCACATATTCTGTTAATAAAACAATTCATAAGGAAAAAAAAATTAAATGAAAAGGAATTTTATCTTTCAATTAGTAAGGAATTTAATAATTTGGCTCTGGTCCTTTAGAGTTTAAATTATTTTATTTTCCTGTCTTTTTGCTTTAAATTCTAAGGGCAGCTCTTTAAAGTTGCGCTGGCTTTCAACAAAAGCTAATTTCCAAAAAAGAAAAGAAAAGAAGAATAAAGAAAATGCTCAAGTCGTGTGTAATAAATTTGCTGAAGCGAACAGAACTTGGTTATAAATATAAATGGCCAGGACATTCATTTTATGTTTTCCATAATAATTCAGAAACTAGTGATTTGAAGCCTGAAACTGCCTACACACGCATAAGCCGAATGGACCGCCGGACACTGGACACTGGACACTGACGCTGGACACAGCATTTCGACTGACCCCGGGGGGCAAAAACTATAAAAAAAATAAAAAAAAAATACAACAAAAATTGAGAATGAGGGCAAACTTTGCGGAGGGGGAAACAAAACCGAAATGAAAAATAATACAAAAAAAAAATGGCATACACAAATAAATCCCATGGAATTATGTCTTGACAAAAGTGCGCTCTTGCGTGAAATACTGATTTCTGGCCCATGCCCACGACCACGCCTACACCCACGCCCCCGCCACCGCCCCTACCCATGCCTACGCCCACTCCACAAGTGTTGTGATGTGTGACCAGGACCACTGGTCAAAAATCGAAAACGTTTTGGTCGAAACAGAATGAAAACTGTTTTCCTTTTTGGCCGTTGAGAGCTCAGAGCAGCCAGACTTCGATGTATGTGTGTGTGTGTGTGCGTGTGTGTGTGCGTGTGTGTGTGCGTGTGTGTGTGCGTGTGTGTGTGCGTGTGTGTGTGCGTGTGTGTGTGTGGCATACCTACAGCTTCCCTCGTCTTTCGATATCTGTTTGATGCTTCAGAATGCGACAAATGGGACAGCATTTCAAGTGTGTAAACGATTTGCCACTTGAGTTATTCTATAAATATCAAGAAATCATCAGAAATGGCCAGAAATCATGCAATTGCAAGCCGAATGGCTGGGTTAGTCAACAAAAAAAGAATAAAAAAAAAGACTTTGAGGCTGTGGGCTGCTGTGACTTTAATATGCGACTTTTTGATAATGGTTACCCTTAAAGCCCCTGATGAGCTGACGCCCTGACGCTTATCTAAATAGCCACGTTAATGAATCTGACCGAAGAACAAGAACAAAACCGGCTTAGGAGCCCAGCCTGCCAAACCTTTTAGCTTGATGATGTCCGCAATAGCACCGGGTGGGGGGGGGGATGGTATATGAGTAGGATTTTAGGAGGCACTAAATACTTGTGTGTCTGCCTGCTACCTTTTTTATTTTTGGGGAAAAGACAAAACGGTTTGCTGCTGAGAAAAAGGCAACACAAATTCTTATTTTCTTGGGAGTACATTTGTGTTGGGATTATCCCCTTTTTGTATTTGACTTTGCCTTTTTTCACCTTTTGCCGCCGTTACAGTTTCTCCCTTTCTTGTTTGGCCCTTTTTTCGTTCTTTGGCACAAACCATTTCCTTATTGTTTTAATAAACATTTAAAATGTCTTGCTCCCAACTTATGTACGTATACGTTATGTACACAAAATGTCAGCCACAACCAGCACGAGCCCGCCCATTTGTGGCAAAGAGGGTGTGGGGGAGGTGGTGGCAAACCGTTGGCAACATCCAGATGAAAAGTATGACAAAACCCTTTTAAACCACTTAAAAATTCTTCAACTTACTTTGCTTTTCTTCATTCGCTTAATGAAGGTATTTCGCCTTTTTGGTTTTGTTTCTGTTTCTTGAGCTGCTCAGCAACACAAACTTTTTCTGACTTGCCGCGTTACCCCGCTCTCCTCGCTGTAAATATATATATATATATATATAGGCGATATATATAGATAGATATATATACTTAGAGGGTACTAAGTAATCCCCATACCCATAGGCTGGTAGGCTGGTTTCATTTCCTCTTTTTTGGAGGCCATGCGGGAGCATTAAAGGATTCAACGCTTATCAAGTAATCAATATTTACAGAGGCACAGCAAAAGTAAAAGTTGCAGCAAAATGACTTACAACAAGTTTAACAGCAAATTGAATTTACAGAAAATTTTCTTTAAATTTTATTTCTCGGCTGTCCAGCGAACCAAAAAGTTTTACTGCCGCCAACCTTCTGGAAATTAATTAACTTATCCGAATGCGGAAGTTGTCGTACGAACTCTTGCATATTAAATAAAATTATACGAAAAATAAGCTCTAAACTTGGCATTTATGAAACACTTTTAAACTGAACGTTCGCGATTCGTGATTAACCTGCCAAAGCGAAGAGTATAGAGCAAAAATTTAATTAATTTACGCCTGACGCTCATAAGTAGGCAACAGTTTTTGTCTCTTCAGCTACTGCCGCTGCCTCGGCTGTGGCATGAATATTAGTTGTCACAACCGCAAAGAGGCAAACGTGGCCAAGTTTTCTAGCTATTAGCTGCAAATTTGCCATACACAATTAATTAATTTAGCCCGGCCGCAACAGCAACAGCAACAGCCAACACAACAACAACTGACATCTTAACCATGCCCAGGAAATTGCTTACGCCAAAGTGCCAATGCCAATGAGCCAAAAAGCCATACCTAAAAGTGTCTAGCAGAGAAAGCCAAACCAAACCATTCTGTTTGTTGTTATTTGCCTCATGTTTTTCCTAGAAAACTTTGCAATTAGTTTTCGAAATTTTTTGAGACACGCTTTGCTGTTGCTGGCGTTGTCGGACTTTGTCGGAGTTGGGCGCTGCTAGCCGGGAGCTGGGAGCTGGGCGCTGGAAGTTGGCAGTTCCGAGTCGGAGCTGGAGCTGGAGCTGGAGCGGACAGACTTTCATAAATAGTTTCTCCAAGTTGTAGCCATAAGACTGGGTGTCATGTTGCGGTATTTAACAGACACTTGAGCTAGATGAATTGGCAAATTACTTGAAGGTTGTTGAACTGTGTGCCCAAATGCAAAGTTATGACAGCCAATGAGCCATTTAAATGAGAAACTCCGGTCACAAATTTTCATTCCGTTGGTTAGTTCTACCATTAAAGCCATCTCCCGTCTTTTGGCCTTTTTGCTTTGTGTTCATCAAATGTTTTCTAAGCAATTTACCGCCCAAAATGATTGATAAACTTTGACCAGACTCTGTCGAAGCTCGAAAAACTACTACGAGTTCTTCAGAGAAGTGTTCGCTGCAGCAACTTTCTTCTTCCTTTTTTTTTTTTTTTGGCCAAAGTTCGCTGACAGCGAAGAAACATTGCATTAGCTGCACAGTGCACAGTGGGGCCAAAGTTTGTTCCTTGCTGCCGTCTAAACTGACCGTTTGTTAAGACAATTTTCGTTGACATATGAAATTGCGATTGGAATTGCAATTGGCAAAGCAAAGCAATGGGAAAAAAAAGAAAAGCGAGCAAAATTGCAGCTGCATTTGTTACAGTGAACTGCACTTGAAGCGCCTGTCAAATTGGAAAATGCTGCCACTGGAAAAACCCCTAACAATATGTAAGGATAACAACAGCCAGCAGCAGTAAATTAAATATTGTATGTGGCGGAGGCAGAGGCAGAGCTTTAAGTTCTGCAGTCGCACGGCTGATAAATAAATGTAAAATACTCGTATTTAAATAGCTTTCGAATGTCCTGGGGCCACCAGCCAACAGTCAGGCTCACAGTAAAGGGGTCCTCTGGCAACCGTTACTGCCCCGAAGGGTCTCCCTTTGTTGCTGTTGTTGTTGTTGTTGTTACTGTGTCGCAATCAACGATGCGTATCGGTTAAAAAATGTAAAATTTATAGTTTATGCAAATATGAAAAATGCAACTGGCAATGCATAAAAATGCGCACGCACGCAAACTGCGTGACTTAAACAAGGCAGGCAAGCAGCAAACACACACACACACACAACAAGGACTCTCTCACACACACACACACACAGAGTCAATTTAAATTATGGACAAAGTTGTGCGACAGTTGCCTGGTTTATCGCTGGGGCAGCCACTCAATTGTTGACTTTTGTTCAAGTGCTTAAAATAAGGAAAACCTTTAAATGCGCTTTAAAAACATTTCCTTTTCTTCATTTTATTTGCCATTTCATTCAAAGCAATCGCATTTTATTCAACATTATATTTTACTTAATATTCCTACACAATCGCCAGTTCGGATAGGGTATATAACAAGGCTGTACTGCAACGTCATTGACGCTGATTTCAAGCATTGTGCACGTAGCCTTAAAGTAGAAAATGTAGCCAGCATTTTAGTCTGAAAACAAGTTCACTCGACTAGCAGATACTCTGCTTTTTATGTGTACGCAGCGAACTAGTAAGCTGTGAATGAAAGAGGCAGAATGCTTCTTTTTAAGGAGAGATTAATCTGAATTGTCAGTTGAATGGAATTATATAAATATCAGCTAAATTTAGCAGATCTTTTAGCTAGAAAAATAAAGCTAGGGAGAACAGAAGTCGACGTTTTTAGTTCAATGAGAAGCTGCTTAAAGTTGACCAGCTGAAAGTCGCAACAAGCCTGATAGAATCCAACGAAGCTTGGGGCAAATGCTTTGAATAAAGTTGCTCTTTAGCAGATTTCTATGATCAGAGGGGACTATAAGATAGATACACCCTTTAGAGCCTTTCTATTGGCTACAGGGTACAAGAAAGCCGGCTGCAAACGGAACCTAGTTACAGTACTCAGCCCTGGCAGAGCCCACACCGCACCCGCTGCTCAAAATGTGGACCGTAAATGCCAACAAACTGCATTATGGCACTGTAGCTTGGCTCTGACTTGGTCTGTGGTGTGCCGCAAGTAAATTGCTGTGGACCGCCCAACCGACACACACACAAACCCCAACAGAGGGGGGAAGGATGGAGGAGCATACCACCACACAGTTGGGTGCATGCAAGTTTTCTTCTCTTTTTTTTTGTTCAGGCAGTTGCAATCATTTTTGTATGAATCACGTTTGATACGCACGAAATACCTTTTTAGCGAAATTGAAATTATAATTTGTGGCTGCCCTTGCAAATGAAGTGCTACCCCGGGAAAAGGTGAGCAGCAAGGAGGAAGAGGGGGGGATGGGCTGAGAGAGACAGAAATTGTAGCAACGAAAATCAAAGAGCAACCAAGTTGTTGCTAGCAACAATGTCGCCCAGCGAAAGGAGCAACTTTTCGACGGCAACAATTGTTTTTTTTTTTCTTCAACACTTTCTCAACTGTTTGTTGATGTAGTCGCTTGGCTTCACAGCTCCCGGGCTCTGGGTTCGGCCGGGCTCTGAGCTGTAAGCGGCTTAAGCGGCTAGACAAACCATAGCAAATGGCGTTGAGCTTTTAGCTAATTGCTTTGCATTTAATTTGGCTTTTTTGCAGGAAGCGGAAACCGCCATCACTGCCATGAACGGCCAGTGGCTTGGCTCGCGTTCGATACGTACAAACTGGGCCACACGAAAGCCCCCAGCCGCCAAGGTGGACAGTAAGTATTCTCCATATATTTAGAATCCTAATAGTCTTGCAGACATCCAACGTATACTTGATATGTATATTTGCAGTGAATCTGAAGCCTTTGACCTTTGATGAGGTATACAACCAGAGCAGTCCAACAAATTGCACCGTTTACTGTGGCGGCATCAATGGTGCTCTCTCTGGCTTTCTCAACGAGGACATTTTGCAGAAGACATTCTCGCCCTATGGCACAATACAGGAGATACGCGTTTTCAAGGACAAGGGCTATGCATTTGTGCGGTAAGTTTTGCGTAAATGCCGCAATAAAAGCCCGCTGCGAATTGTCAAAATAACAGCGAAACGCGGGCTCCTTGTAGCACATTAACCCATTGTTTCCCCGCCATTTTGATTTTGTTGATGCTTCTTTCTCTCTGTGTGTGTGTGTGTGTGTGTTGTGGCCTGTGACCAATGTGGTGCCAGCCCCTACAAGTGCCACACCGCCGCCGTTGCTCCATGTTGTTGTCGTTGCAATTGAGTGCACGCCATTTCGATGTGCCTCCATTCAGCTGCGGGTACGCCGCACCGTTAATAAATCAACTACACTTTTGCACTCAACAACAACAGCAGCAGCAACAACAACAACAACAACAGCCAAGTTTGAGGCAACAAAACAATGAAACGCAATAACAGTACAACGTTGCCCCTGGCTGGAGAAAAAAGTACAGTGAAGAAAGGCTGAACTCAAAGCGCCGACGACTTAAATACTCTCTTTCTCTCTCTCTGATTGTTCCTTGATAAGCTTTTGAGCTGGTTTGTAGTTAAAGCCTAAAGGAAGAGTCCTCTTTTTATCACAGTTTAATTAAAGGAATATATTTAGGCCTTAGAAAAATTGTTCCTTAATTGTTTTGGAATCTACCCACTAACAAAACTCCATTTTGCTCCATACATTAATGAGGAAAATTAGCTTATTTGTTGGAAATTTATGCTTCGTTTTCAATTTATTGAAACATCTTTCAAATTTCTTGTAAATTAGGTAAAATAATTGAAGAACAATGCAAATTTTTATATGGGCAACTCTCTATAAGTGAATGTTCATTCCGTAGAATGGAATAATTTGAATATATCAAAAATTTGGATATATATCCATCTATAGTCTAATACTGAGATGATCTTGAAATCTCAAAAGTAAAGATACAATTTTTTCTAGTGGAATATTTTTCCCTAAAGCAATTCTTTTCTATAGAACTCCGTCTCTGAAGAAGTTTGTAATCTCTGAGCCTTCTGAAGCTAGCTTAATATTGAATCGGTTTTTAAAGGCTTTTAAATGATATATTTATATATAGCTCCTATAGCGCTATATATATGGAACAATTAATAGATCAAGCAGCCAGTCAGTGTAAAAAGAGTATATAGTTTTTGGACTCAGTGTTATATCTCAAGAGATAATCATAATACCCAGCATACAGTGCAGGGGCATAAAAAGCAGCAAGCAACAAACAAGGCAAAAACGCTGGCGAAAGGATGTGAGAAACGTGTGCGGGGTTAATGCAGCTGAAGCTGAGCTGAGCTGAGGGGAGCGGAGATTGAGGGTTGAACGGCAGAAAGCAGATCGCAGCTGCCGCCACGAATGCTGATAGGGTTTTAATGGCAGCCATTGGCCTCCCGGCGCGAGTGCAGGGGCTTAAAGGAAAACCCCATCAAAGGGGCAAACGCATTGCAGTTGCTGGACCAGGTTCATGTGCGCCTTTTGTGTCCTGACCAAAACTCATTTCAGAGAGAAAGCGAAACAGCCAGAGCAAAGGAGAAACAGAGAAAAAAGAGAGAGAGAGAGAGAGAGAGGAGAGGGCAGCAAGTGCTGTAGAGTGAGCAAGGCAGAGAGTGTGAAAGAGCCGCATTGGCATTGTTTGGCGTTTTGTAACATAATGAGCTTGGGGACTACAAGTGGTCTCAGCCTTGCTGCAGTTATACCCAAACCCAAACCCAGAGCAAGTCGCAGCTACCCCCCTATTACCCCTTTCCCATACTCTCAACGAGTACAGCTACTACAATAAGAGCCAAACAATTCCACAGACGCTTGTACCACTTTCACGCTTTGTTCTGCTAACACAACTTGTTGTCGAGTTGTTGTTGTTGCTGCTGGACGGGTTAAATGGAAATTTAAGCAGGTCAATCTGCAATCCCGCAGCAAATTAGTTTGCTTTAACTTTACACTCTGCTACACAAAACAACATTACTGATTTTTCGCCAACAGATTCTCCACCAAAGAGGCGGCCACACACGCCATCGTTGCCGTCAATAATACGGAAATCAATCAGCAGCCGGTGAAGTGTGCGTGGGGCAAGGAGAGCGGCGATCCCAATCATATGTCCGCCATTGCGGGTCAAGCGCTGGCGCAGGGTTTCCCATTTGGATCAGCAGCAGCGGCTGCCGCTGCAGCAGCTGCCTATGGGCAGCAAGTGGCCGGCTATTGGTATCCACCGGCACCAACATATCCCACAGCGGCACCAGCCAACGCCTTGCAGCCGGGCCAGTTCCTGCAGGGCATGCAGGGTTTCACCTATGGTCAATTTGCGGGTTATCAGCAGGCCAGCTACATGGGGTAAGCACTGATTCCAATGTCAGACAGAACGTTTTGTTGGCAATCCTGTTTCTTTTATTCCACTTTAGGATGGGCGTCCAACTGCCGGGCACTTGGCAGAGTGTGCCGCCACAGCCGCAGCTGACCAGCGCTGCGGCCGCTGCAGCGCCACAGATCACTCAGAGTGTGGGCGGTGCACTGCCTCAGGCAGCTGGCGTTGTGGCATATCCCATGCAACAGTTTCAGGTTAGTCCACAGGTGAGTTACTGCTAGACAGACAGACGTCAGATGCTTAGAGCTTGTGCCTCTTACAGTTGGCGGAGGATGAGTGGCTGGCGCCCAGTTTGCTGGTGTAGCTGCCATGAGCGGTGGCCATGTATCCCACACAGCAGCAGCACCAACAGGAGCAGCCACCGTGCGGCGATTACATAAAGGAGCCGCGTTACCAGATACAGCAGCTACAGCAGCAACCACAGCACCATCATCACGTGCAACAACAGCAACAACATCAGCAACATCAACAACAACAGCAGCAACAACTCCACCAGCAGCAGCAGCAGCAGCAACAGCAGCAACAGCCGCAAGCATACGAGTTACAACTACAACAGCAGCAGCAACAGCAGCAGCAACAACAATATGCCCCACAGTTGCATTATCCGCAGACCCACTGGATGCAACAGCAACTGCCCCACAGCGAGCAACAATTGCAACTGCAGCAGCAGCAGCAACCACCACCACCAACAGTAAACCAAGTAAATCCAGTTTATGGCATGCCAGAAATGTACAAAGATTGAAATGTGAAAAAGAAGTGAAATGAAATGATTTACGAGATTAAAAAGGGAGGAGGGCCAGGAAGAGGAGCCAGTTGTAGAGATTAATTATCAGATCAGATATATATATATATATAAAAAAGCAGACATTTAAAATATGATGATATAAAGGAGAAGGAGAAGCAGCAGCCCATTAGCTCAATATCCAATTGTTGACGGCAAGCTTAGGTTAAGTATAAATGGCATAAATAACAGCAACAACAATAGCTAATAACCATAATTTATGTACAACTAATTGAATAAAAAACAAAATCAAATAATATATATATATATATATGCATATATGTGTGTATATGTGTATGTATATGTGTATCTTTGTGTGTTATTTGTGTCTATTTTCGCAGGCAGCAAAGGCCAATAGATCCAACCTAATTCTTTAGTCAAAGGTCAATTCAGCAACACACACACTCACACACACACACACAAGTATATATATCTAGGGTATAGCTACCCTATAAAACATAGAATTTGGTGCGGAGAGTTTTGGCTGCTAAGTGCAAAGGTTTTTTTGAATGACGAAATTGAATACTCTACCCACACACACACACACACACACACACACACACACAGAAAAGTTAGCTAAATAGAGAAGCTGAATTAGACGAAAAACAAAGCTATTTATATACATATATATATAGATGGATATGTATTTGTATATGTATATGTATATGTATTTTATTGACTGAAATTCAAACTGTTTGATTCGCTTTTCGATTCGTTTTTCGATGTGTAATTAGACACCATCTTAACTTATTTATTTTTGGATGGATGAGAAGCTCATTTCATAGATGTGCCTAATTTAAGCTCTAGTTTAATAGAAGAAGCAATTGGCCAATTGCTTTGATCAGTTAACCCAGTTTGTTGACTTTAGGTGTCGGGGCAAAAGGAACCAACAATAAAATAAATTACGAAACTAGAAAACCAAAGTAAATCTAATTGAATCAGTGAATTAAATGAAACATTAAAAAGGAAAATACTTAAAAAAAAAAAAACATATATAGTTAATTGTAAAACACAAGTCAAAGCGTAGAAAAATGTGCACATAGGTAAACATAGTGATAAAGTAACACAACAAAAGGAAGAGAAAAAAAAGGAGAAGAGAAATATTAAAGTAAAAGAAATTGCATGTAGATGTACCCATAACTAGCTACTAACTAAGCAGCACTTAATATGAGGGCATGATTAATCGGGGTGTAAACACACCCACACACACCCACACACACTCACACACACACACACATTTATATATATATATATAAACTATATATAGAAACTTATTAATGTATCTGTGTAATGTAAATGTGAACAAAAATCTTTAAGTAAATGAGCTAAATGAGGCGCAGAAATAGATGAAATATTTAGAGAAAGTGAATGAAAACGAAACAAAAAACAAAAGAAAAAACGAAAGAAAAAACAAAAATTATAAGCAGCGTCCATGACGTCATCTGCAACGTGTAGCAAAAGCAAATTACAAAGTTTAGTCAATGTTTAGTTAAGATTGTAATTGTAACTACACAAAAAAAAAAAACAAGAAAAATAACTAAAAAAAATAAAAAGAAAAAGAAAAAAAAAACTATATGCTAAATGTTAACGAAACACAATTATTTATGGTATTTACAAAGAGGCAAGCGAAGCAAAAACCAAAAGAAAACAGAATCATCAAAATTGTAAACTATTTTTTACAAAAATGTAAACAAAACAAAGAGGAAAAAGAAAAAGAAAATGAAAAAAGAAATCAAAATTAGCCCACTTTATATTGGATGTTGTCGTAGAAGACGGGAAGGGGAGAAAGCCAAGAGGAAGTGCGTCTAATTTCTATAAGTTGTGATTTTATGCGATGAGAGTAAACACGATGCTATTGACAAAGTATAAACTGATTTATTTTTTAAACTTGGCAAAAAGCGTTTTTTGAGAGCCAATGGCACACTGTATGCATAACTTTACATACATATATACAAATCTATATATATATATATATACATATATATATATACTAAATGTTATTTGAGCAAACAACAAAACTGTCTGCTAACCAGAGCAAAAAGCTATGCATAATTTTAAAGAAGAATACATAAAATACTATAAAAAAAATATATATATATAAATATGAAGCAGAATTAAAACCAGAATTGAATGTAACTGAACATATGTATTATGTCGAGAAAAAAAAAAGTAGAAAAAAAACTGTTGGAAACTGTGTCGAAGGACAACAACAAAATTATAGAAAGAGAGCAAGAGAGCAAGAGAAGGGGAAAGGGGAAGAAAGCTAAAATACATATATAATACTACACTAACTATAATATAATATGAGATATACTTATATGTATTTAGCATAATTATATTTAATTATGTATACATAGTTATGGTTTAAGCTAAATGCGTATATATATACATATAAAACAATAAATGAATGATTCAATGTTGTGTCTGTACATATAAATATATATATATACATGCATACGTATATACATATATATATATTGATATATATATGAAACAAATGCATATAATTAAAGAACGTCTATGAATGTATGTGTATGCTTAATAAGAGCAAATAAACCACACACAACACACACTCACACACACATCACAACAACAGCAACAACAGCAACAAAATCAAGATAAATAAAAATTTAAATGTAAAAAAAAGGAATGCCACATATTAAACAAAGCTGCGTAAAACATCAGAAATATGTTGAAAATGAGCAAATCCAGCAAACACATAAAACAAACACTCACACACATACACACACACACCAACATACACATATAAGCCCATAAAACAACGTAATTGCATTTGAATTAGCAGCAGTAAAAATAGAAAGAGTAAAACACACAAACGATTACGAACAGCGTGCAAGCAGAATGGCATAATTATGTTAAGAGCCTTTCAAAGCCTATCCAATCCAATCAAACCGAACGAAACCCCACAACAACAGCCAGCCCCTCTAATCCTCTTTCCCACACAAACACACACACACACAGACTCACACACACTCATACACACACACACACAAATGCACGCCAGAGTGCAGGCAAACACGTTAATACATGCATAAAGAAATGCGGAAAAGCAGGAGAGAAATAATCAAATAAAATGGAAAAATGTTAATCAAAAATAAAAAAAAAAAAAAAAAAAAACACAACCATTGCATTTGTTTTTTTCTTCACCACTTGGATTTTTCTTTCTTTTTCGATTATTTCAGCCTATAAAACGCAAAAGGTAAGCGAGTGTGAA
Organism: Drosophila repletoides; assembly: GCA_018150835.1. NCBI lineage: Eukaryota > Metazoa > Arthropoda > Insecta > Diptera > Drosophilidae > Drosophila > Drosophila repletoides. Next base: position 8,600,804 of record JAECWQ010000100.1, read on the forward strand.
AGCCGCCATTGTGAGGCGAGTCAAGCGGATTTCAAGCGCTGCAAAGTATGCTACGTTTTTTGGATTACGAGCGCTGCAGAGGCGCCCAAAGCTTCAGCGTGTTTGCTTCAGTGAATTGCTAATTAATTGAAACGAATCAATATTTAGAAAAATCAGTGAGCTTTTATTGTTCTGGAGAAACAGCGAGGTTTTAGGCGTTTTGATATTTTCGATTATAAAACACGTGGCAAGCGCATGTGAAGCGCTGCAAAGTATGCTACGTTTTTTTATGTCAGCAAATGCCGTCGTTTAAAACGCATTAGCTAATTAAGTGCAATTAATATTAATAAAAAAACGCATCTACTTGTTGTTTATGATATCTTCCAGAACTTTTTATTTCTATTATATCAGCCTATAAAACGAAACTAAAGCCGCTGCAAAGTATGCTACGATTTTTGTCAATAATGAAAGCTTTCAAAGCATTTTTATGCCTGCCTGACAACTGAATAAAACGATTTAATCTGGAGCAAATCATTGTTATTAAGAAACAGCAGTTTCTTAGTAGTTGTATTATATATCTGATACAGTCATTTCTAGCTCTGTGACTATATGCTCATGTCGCATTTCCACTTGACTCGATTTGCTGCAGAGCAACAGAAACAGAAACGCGACTTGCAACTGAAGCTGAAATTGCTGCAACTGCCGCATGCTGGTCACGTAAACAAAAATCTCTCTGTGTGCGAGAGAGAGAAGTGCACCTTTCAACCCGTCAGCAGCAAAAACTTGTCTGCCATTTCGCATCATTGCCCAACGGAAAACTGTACAATTTCAATATTTAACTGCATTTTGCACTTTGGGGTCGCCATTGCTATACATATACAGAGGCAGCCTGCTTAATATGCGTGCCGAAATAGCACGGTTCAAAACTGAAACAAAGCAAATAGGCAGCTGCAGCTGCGCAGGCATCGCACCAATAATACATAAACATAAATTGCATATGTTACTCATACGCCTCGTGGTGCCCCGCACTTGAACTTCATTTTAAAAAATTTCCCCAATTCACAGAGTCAATTCATTTCAGAATAAAACATGCCAGAAAGCGGAAAATATTTCGGTTTTAGTGCAGAAATCAAATATGCCAATTAAAATTTAGTTTTTATTTTAACAATAAGTCAAATCTCAGTTTATTTTCACTTGATTTAAGCTGCAAATCTCTTCAATTAACGAGCTTAAAATGGCTCTTGTTGAAAATCAGCTTATAAAAGTATTTTATGCTATTCACAACAAGCAAAAAAAAATAGAAGATATTAAAAAACTAAACTTATAAAATTTTACTACTTTTCACGTTTTATTTTTGTGTACTGCTTCTTTGTTCTTCTCTTTGCCATTTGTTTTTAAGGCATTATAAAGCAAGTCAAAAGACAAACTACAAAAGTACACCTAAGCTTTTTTTATATTAAAAAAAAAGCACACAACAAAAATAAACACTTAAATCGCGAGCATTGAGACAAGCACAGCTAGCAGATACCCTGGAAAATGTACTTTGTATTCTTCTTGGCCAATCTATCTGATTAATAGCGAAGTGCTTCTTTGGCAAACTTTGCCTTGATTGAGCGTACCAAATACTCCCTCCACTGCACAACTAAGTAGAGGGTATATAAATAGCGAGCAGCGATTGTGTGAGCACTGTAAACTGCATATAGATTGGACCGGGCTTATTATGGAGCAGCTTCTACAGCTGCGAACAGAACAGCGGCCCTTTACGACTGTTGCTCTGCATGCTCTCTGAGTACTTTGCTGCCACGCCCACCTTCCACCTTTATGCTCTTTTAATAGCACTTGTTTAGCAAACAAACAACGCCGGCAACTTAAAAAACTCGTTCTCTTCCACCCCGCCCCCAACCCAGATATTTTTATAGCAAAAGTTTGAGTGTTTGTCTGTTTTATTAACCGCGTTCACTCCAGCAACAGCAACAGGAACAGGAACAACCATAGCTATGGCTTCGGCTTCAGCTCCAGCTTTGGCCTCATCTCTGGGCTTAGCTGGCTGCAGTGCAACGATAGTGCAGAGCAATGACTGAGGCAGAGGAAAAAGTTTCTTGGCTTATTCATAACACACATGCGACTGCTGGCTGACAATCATTGGCAACTTGCAACCAACTTGCCGCAACTTTGTTCCACAAGTTTCTCTGTTTTGTTTAGCCAGCACTTGACGGGTTCTTGCTGTTGTTGTTGCTGTTGTTAGTGTTGTTGCTGGCCTGCACTTGGCTTTGGTTGGCTTTAATTGATTGCTGAATGCAGCGGCAGTCATAAATAAGCCAGCTGCTTGATATGCGGCTGATGTTGCCGACTGCCACCTCTGCCCCGCCAGCCACGACTGCTGCGACTGCTGCGACTCCACTCACTTTCCCTATGGTTGCCATTAAGCTGCAATTTCTTGCCGCTGCCGCAACGACAAACAACAATCTCGTTTCTCGTTCTAGAATGCAAACACTAATGACAAAATGCTAAAATTTAGCCGCCATCGTCGCCAGCGCTAAAAGCAAACGATGTGGCATGCGTTCATGGCAATCGCCCCACAGCGTTTGTGCCACTCCGCCATTCTGCCACTCAGTCTGGCAGCGCAACCAAAAACCGCACAAAAGCGAGGCATCCATTAATTTTCGCGCAACCGCAAAATTCAAAATTGTTTATAAAGCTACGCAGGATGCGGCTACAGAGACACGTGCGGTATCCTGTTCGCTTTCGCACTAAGAGCGCTCGCTCTCACTCTGCCTCTGTCTCTGCCCTGTCTCTGCCTCTGTCTCTATCTCTGCTTCTAACTCTCTAACTCTCTCGCGCTGTCTGTCACACACTGCTTGACTGTCTTTATGGGGCCAGCGGCGTTTTGGCCCGGATAAACAACATCAACTACAGCAACAACTACAACTAGAAATTAAAATGAATTTTAACGAGTCAAAGCGAAAAGTGTCAACGACCAAAAGGGCGTCCAACGTCTAACTCAGCTGTTGTCCTCCCGCCCAGGACTACTAAATTATACACAATGCTTGGAGCAGCAGCAGCAGCAGCAGCGGCAAGCTCTGCCTGCCGACGCACTGCCAAGTTGGGCTGGACTAAAGCGCAGCATCCACTTTGCTTCTCTCTTCTCTAAAATTGCGAACAAATTACGCAGAAAACTATTATCGTTAGGAGCATATGTGACGCTGGCTGTTAAAGCGCCAAAGGCTTCAACTTCAGTGTCCTGGCCATATATAGCCTCCTTTGGCCTCCTACCGTGGCCGCATGGCAAATGACTGGGATAACGGCGCTTGAGTACCCAAATGCAGCCACAGATCCTGTGCGCAGCTCAACCTCCTCAGTCGTCTCATTCCTCAGCTGCCTTTGACGCATTCTGCGTGCGGCGCTTTGTCTATTTAACCCTGTCGCCGGCCTGCCTGTCTGTGTGTGTGTGTGCCTGTGTGTGTGTGTGTGTGCGGATCCAATAACCACTAGAGCCACCAAACCACCGCCAATGCGCGCTTATTGTCTGGCTTGTCGAGTCTCATCCCCAAAAATCTAAAGCCGCATCAGTGGCACAGTGTGTTGAGCCTGTCCAAAAAAGAGGCCAAAATTATTGACAAATTTTTGTGGAATTGCCAACAGCTGAGCCAAATAATACAAACATCTAAAATTTGTTTGAAATATTAGTAAAAACTATGCAGTTTTTGAAACAGAATTACATTTCGATACAGCGCTCTCTATTATCTCTCAAAATCCAGAGACTTAGTTCCATAAAAATGCATTTTTTCTTTTGAATTGTTCAAGTAAATTATCTAAAATTCCATTCAGCTTCTCTAATTAAAAACTTGATTTTATAATATTCGATTTATTTCTACATTTTTCAACATATTCAGCTCCACTGTGCGACTCCCCCAACTTATTGTACGCAAAAATTTCGCTGCACTGTTAATGTTGTTAGTTGATTTCAGTTTTGCCTTTCAAAACGGTTGTTGTCGTTGTCATTGTCAATGCTGTCGCTGCCACGCCCTCCGGTTGCTTTCATGGGGTCAACAGGGGGCGAGGGATAAGAAAAGAGAGAGGAGAGGAGAGGAGAGGAGAGGAGAGGAGAGATTGGATTTCATTTCAGGTGATGCCAGCAAAGAGCATTGCCAAAATTGTTAAGCACACAGAGCAAGAGCAATATCAATGCAGCTAGCAACCTGGCGCACAATGGCACACAGCAAGAGTCCTCCACCCACCCGCACACCAACACACACACACACACACACATTTATATACATATTTATATATAGAAAGACTACAGTTGTGTTTATGTATTTGAGTTATGTGCGACATTTTGTTTTTGGGGCACTGCATCCGATTTGAATGGTAATAAAAACTAAAGCTGCTTTTGAGCACTCATGAATTTGCAGCTGGCTGCCCGCCCCTCCGTCCCTCCGTCCGTCCGTCCCTCAGTCGGTCTGCCTGTCCGTCTGTTGTTCATCCGGCGATGTGACAAAATGGCCGCCGTGTGCAACGGAAGTGCACTAAACTAAACTAAGCCAAATTAATTGCCAGTGGCAGAGAGCTTGTTTAATGTGCTAACAAAACTTTGATTCAAACAAGAGCAAAAGAGATGGAAATTTGCATATGGGTTATAATACACGAGTATTCCACGGATTTCATACTGTTTTTGCAACCAGGGCTGCACAACTACCAAAACTAAGAAGTAGTTGGAAATAGGAACTTGAAACTGAATATATAAACGCTTGGGATCCTTTAAGCCAAAGCTATTATTAAAGCGTTAAGAGTAGAATAAATATGAAACTTTTATAATCAGTTTCTGTTAATTAAAAATTAGAATTTACAACGTGCTTTTAGGTGCTTCCCAATGGCCTTTTTTCTCAGGCGTTTTGCTTTCAGTTCTGATATCTGAAAGGACATAGAACTCTTCTGGATAATAAAATTATCCTTTTAGCGGATCTACAACTTCTAAAGCCCCTACCATTCGTAAGCGGTTGTTAATCGTGCTGACTGCCTAACATTTTAACCGTAGAAATGCCATCAACTTTCTGATCCTCACCTAAAAAAACATAATATTCCACTTTTTTATGACGCGAAGCAAAGGAAACTCTCTCTCCATCTCGGCTTTATAGCACCTCAGATATTTTGTGTCTATATGGGGCGTCAAAATTATGGCCAAATAAGAACAAGAGCAAAAAAAGAAGTATACAAAAATAAGCTGCTCTTTATTAAACCGAAAGGCAACTTGCAGGCAAATGGCTGAAGCGTTCAAACTGCCAAGAATTAACTGCAATAAACGCAAGCAAACCTGGCCAGGCGAACGAGCAAAACATCTTCTAAACCCAAAATGAGGCAACAGAACAGCAGCAGCAGCAGCGGAGCCAAATAGAAAAAGAAACAGAAAAAGAAATGCGAGAAAAAGAAAGCGAAATGCAGAAGCAGGAAAATTAATGGTCCTCGCAAGGAATTTTAATAAAAATGCTTGTGACTAGATATAGCTAGAGGTGAGCAAAAAACTGGCCAACTGCAGCAATGAACTGCTGCTGCTGCTGCCTCTGCTGCTGCTGCTGTTGCTGTCATAATGCTGCAATTGTTCATTATCCACTAATGAACAAAAAGTGTGTGTGTGTGTGTGTATGTGTGTTTGTGTGTGAAAATCGCACACACACAAAACCTAAATGAAGAAAATGCCGCACGGCGCACAAAGATGAAAAAGCGGCAAGCGACTGACAGCTAAAACGACTCAGAGAGAGAGAGAGAAGGAGTGAGGGGGGAAAGGAGTAAGGAGCAAGGAGTAAGGGGCGTCCGGAGTAAGGGAAATGGAGTGAAAGGTAATGCAGCGACTTGCTAGAAACACATTGCTCTGTCAGCAGCTGAGGAGTCAGTGCAGGATCATGAACAGAATCCGGCTTCCTGCCCAGCGAGCAACTTTAATTTGCGCCACAGCTCTCGCACGTTTTCTTATTTGCCGTCTGTTTTTCTTTTCTTTTTTTTTTTTATCCCTCATCCCATCTTTTTTTTTTTTTGGTGGCAAAAGGGGCAACTCTCTGGGGGGCTCGACAGACGTTGCTTTGAGTGCATTACGTGGAATTTTTGAAGCACTTAAGCTGTGCCATAAAATGCTGCTGCTGCTGCTGCTGCTGCTGCTGCTGCTGGTGAAACTGAAGCTGTAGCTGTAGCTGGTTCTGCTCGGCTCACATGTGACAGTTGCAGTTGTACATGGGCTCGAGTCCTGCGAACCCTTGGTGAGAGTTTGGGGCTTTGGCCCTGGGCTCCTTTTGTCTGCGCTTGGTTTTTGTTCGTGCGGCATTTTCTAATGACAATTGTTTTGCAATATAAATTGCACAAGTGCGCAATATTTGCTTTTGTTTATGCGAAAACTTCACTGCTGACTCGCTGCCTCACCTACTGCGCCTCTCTCTCTCTGTCTCTGACACCTTGCCACCACCACCTGCCCACAGAATTGGTAGAGGCGACTCCTCAGCAGCAGCAGCGGCAGCAGGAACAGACGTTTTCAGCCATTTGTCTCGCTCTGCACGTTCCACACTCGAGAAGTCTCTCTGTGTGTGTGTGTGTGTGTGTTATTGTTGTGTTTGTTGTGTTTGCTCTGCTCTGCCTGCTGTTTCTTGTTTCATTACGGACAGCCCCAAAAAGCCAGAAGTCCACCCAGACAGAAAGAGAGAGGGAGGGAACTGAGCCTGATGCCAACCCATCACAGCACAGTTGCATCCAATGGCTTTTGTTCAGGTCGTGATATTTGCTAAAATTAAATGACGTGAGTTATGAAATTAGATTTCTCTGCGAACAGCCAAAAAAAAAAAAACACAAATATAAATATAAAAATAAAAATAAAAATAAATATGCTAAAAATACTCGAATACTCAATCCAAATGCGTGTCAAGGACTTGGAAAGAGCCAAATCAAGGCAGAAAAAAGGATAATGTTTATCTTTGGAAAATAAATTGCATTTAATTTGGATTTTTGAATTAATTTTAACAACTAATTAGACGCTTGTGGGCCCTATTTATTTTACAGAAATATAATTATGGATAACAGAATTTTCAATTAGGCAACAAATAATATTTTTATAGCATTTATTAAACAAAATATTTGTAGAGCTAAAAAATTCAAATGAAACTTGCTATCAGCAGAACTGAAATTGAAAAATTGTAGCTGATCCTGGCGCGTTGACAGGACAGCAGAGAGAGAAAAGTGCATGCCAAGCAGAAGTTTGGAGCAGGCGCAGAGGAGTGAGGAGAATGACAGATTTATCCTTATTTGCATATCATTTTGCGTGTTAACGGTGAGTGCGTGAAGCGAGACTCCTGCCACTTACATGTGGGCCACATTTGTGCCACGTTAAAAAGCTGTCGTGCTGCTTGCCAGGCTGCTTTTCAAATCCGCCGCACAAACAGTGCAAATATGTAGCAGTCTAATGTAAATTTATTGTTAAGCAAGCTGGTGGTAAATGAAGGGGGAAGGCAAGGCCGGCAGGGGTAAAGGAGACAAAAAAAAAACCCCTTAACGATGTCCCCTTAGGTCAGGCGGACAACCACAGTGGCCAGCAGCCAGCAGGGAGTGGGGGAGGGGAGGGGCTACACCCACAGTCAGCACCTGGCAGGTGCAGTGGCGTACAATAAATCTAATTTGCGTCGCATTTAATGACTTTGTCATGGCTCTACTCCGCTGCTCCCCGCTGCTCTACTCCGCTGGCCCTGACGCACTAGGTCGACTCTTTCTGGCAGCTGACTCGTGAAAATAGCATGAGAGTAAAGAGTAGTAGTAGTAGTGGCTGCTCCTCAGGCGGCGCTAATGGGTCACCACTTGGCAGCGTCCAGGGCTGGCGGTGATATTTAAGCTGTTTTTCGCAGCGCAATTTTAGCCAGCAATAATTTTAGGTAACGTTTGCAAAGTGCCCCATAAACAAATTAAAACTGCTAATTAGAATTATGTGACAAAGTTAATGCGCAAATTGTAAATTAAACAATGCTCTGCTTGCTTCTTGCTGCTTGCACTTGGGGGTTAAACGCTGCGGCTACGTAATATGTCTGAATTTCTTCTATATGCGAGTAAATTATGGCCCAAAAGTGAAAACTGCTGCTGGCCAGAGTGGAGCAGCACAACTTTTGAATAAAACAGCAGCAAGGCCGAATCCTTTTTCTCATTTACACTTCATTTTTATTGATAATTGCTGACTCAGCGGCAAAGTATTTTTTTGATAAATTGAAGCTCATCTGACAAATGACTGTTTCTTGCTGCCGAGGCCTGTGTCCTTCCTGACAGTGTCCCCAACTGAAAGAGCGCCAATACAAGCGCACACTTTGCGATGAGTTTGTAAAACATTTGTTTCGTCGTGATTTAGCTGATTTATCTGCCCTGATAAGTGCTACACTGTGCGACCTGATTATCAGGCCGAAAGAACGAACGAACGAATGAACGAACTCATTCGACAAGAGCAGAACGCTTCATTTCTTCAATAAAATCTATGCATACAAAAAGTATAAATATAAAAAATGAAATCAAGAGAAAAGAAAAGAAAGGAATTTATGGCCAGGCACGCAGTGAGTCCAACAATAACAACAACAAAAAGCAAACAATTTACAATTTACAATTTGCATATTTGATGCTGTCTTAAACGTCACTCCGCTCCCCTGCTGAACAGGCTTTAATATTTCCCTCTTTTTTTTTTGTGCTGGCATTTTTGATTTACAGCGCAGCAAGCGAATTTCTTTGGGAACATTTTCCAAATATTATTTATTTTTGGGTGGAAGGGAGGCAGGCGGCAACCAAGCGGCTAAGAGCCCCTAATTCCGATTTTCCGTTTGGGGCTCAAAGGCGCTGCTGCTGCTGCTGCTGCTGCTGCTGCTGCAATTGAGGCATATTCGAGTCACTCACTCAGCCCGCCAGACAAGCAGCCAGGCACCCAGGCAGCAGCCATTCAGTCACTCATTCATTCATTCATTTGATTTGATAACATTTCATGCGCCTCTCGTGTTACGCATTTCATGCGGAATGATTTATTAAAATTCCAAACATTGAAATGCCTTCCCCTGCCCCTTCCCTCAATCCCAACCGAAACGACATTAATAATAAAAAAAGTGACTTTGACTTGTTTGTGGCTCAATGGTTGAGTGCTGTGTGCAACAGTTAAGATACCGCAAAGAGCTTGAAAAATTGGCAATGGCTTCTCTATTGACCACAGGCCAAACAACAAATTCATTTGCTCTGGCCTCTTCCCCTTGCCCCTTTGCCCCTTCAAGCCAAGAAACAAACAGCAACAAATCACAGGTTGTCCCATAAAATATGCATTAGACAACAAACTAACAGCACAACCACTTAACATTAGTAGAGGCGGCGGACGGGGCGTGGCAAGTGCATGTGGAGTTTTGGTGGTTTTTCTAGCTAAATTTAAAATCAGCTTTAAAAGCTGGTCTGCTCTGTTCTGGCATGGTCTGGCCTGGTCACCCATGGCAATCGGGGGAAAATGTGCATAAATTCACATAAAATTAGTTTCTTTGCTGCAGGCTGCGCTGCTTTGAGCCTTTGGCAATTTAGTATATGTCGAGTAACAACTGCCATGTCAAGATTTAATTCTCCCCAGAAACCTGAAACTGAATCTTTAATGTAAAGCCAAACAACAGTGTTGGAAATTGTTGCTTGTGGTTGCTTTTGTTGCTTTTTTCCTTGGCCAGCTGGACAACAACAACAGCCTCAATAAGCTCAGGTGTCGAGTCGCTCGAGCCCCCACCTTATTTGGCTTATAACTATTTTATTTGGTTTTGTGGCACTTACATTTAATTTGCTATGCAAAGATTTCCCCAGACACACACACACACACACATCTACCTATATCTATCCATCTACAGTTGTAGCTATACAATTGTTGTATAAGTATTAATTGCTGGCATTGTTGTTGCCTTGCTCCTGGCCAAGATACTTGTAACCGAAAATTGAGGAATTAGCAAATGTTTGGCCTAAACCACATCCTAGCTTCTCCTCAGAGTAAGTAACAATTTCATTTATTACAAATTTGTTAAATGTGCGAACATTCAGTTGGCCAGTAAAAAGCAATTGACACAAATTCTATTATGCAAATGAATAATTTCAGAATATAATATATATCTCTTCTCCCGCAACCCCAATCAATTTTATTGTTAACAATTTCCAGCAAATGCTTCAAATTAACCCATTCAAATAATATGGAAATGGCATACTATATTTGAGCTTAATAATTCTTCGTTTGAGTTGGAGAAGTGCTTAGAAAATTGCAGTTCGATTTGAAGTTTTCCTTTCTAAATTAAGTAGGAACAGAATCAATCGCCATTCTTACTAGATTCTAGTACGGAACGACTTTATATAGAATAAATCTAATATAAATCTAGGATCCAATAAGAGAACTCTTTTATTAATCTCATTATAAATACTATAATGCATTGATTGATTGATATAATGATTGAGTGGAAAACTAATGAGGTAAGGCTTCAGGCTATTTTCAAGCCGAGCCGGGAGAATTCTGAGAATGCAAAACTAGACTTGAATTAAGAATTTCCTGCTTGGTTTGTAGAGTATCCAAGGTAGGCTAACTTTCAACACCGCTGGGCAACGATTTAAGTACAGTATTCCAGAAATTATTCCTTTCATTTCTGTGTTAATACATTAGGAATTGTGAGCCCTTTCATTAAATCTATTTCAATACTTCAAAACTAAATATAAAAAATAAAATAAAAGCAGATAAAACGCAAATCCTTTGCAGCTTGATCGCGTTTCAAACACCTGCATAGACGAAAAAAAAAAAAGGAGAAAAGGAGAAAAAAGGAAACAAAAAACAGAACAATAACATTTTGAGTGATGCCAGCTGACAGCATAGAAATGTCCTCGGCGCGTACTGTACTTTATTACACAAAAAGAAAAAACGGAAACGGCAGCAACAACAACAACAATTGCCACTAATAACACCAATGCAGCAACACAGACAAAAACAATAAATAAATAAAAAGATGGCGTTGCTTTTGCCCCATTGCTGATGCCTGCAAAGCCGCAACAAGCACCCAACACACGTAGCAGTTATAAAGCACACACACACACACACATAGAGTAAAGGGTGGACAGGGGGGAGGAGGAGTTGGGCTAAAGGGAGGCAGCAGAAAGGAGTAATCTGCTCGTTTTATTTGTTTTCACAATTTCAACCATTTTCTGCATGTGTGTTTGTGTTATTTTGGTGTAGTATCCTTTTGGCGCACACATGCAGAAATTTTTCTTCACGCGCTTGTCAAACCGTTGCACCGCTGCTGTCATCCATTTGCTGCTGCTATTCCAGGACCTGCTCCGGCTCCAGCGCCTGCTCCTGCTCCTGCTCCTTGCTCCGCATGCCTGTCATGCGCCGCCGCCATAGACCAAAACTCGTGGCTTCGCTTGAAGGACTCGCGTACGTGGACACAACAAATTTTTCGTGAGTATCGCTCTGGTCGCAGCTCTGAATTTTTACAAGGTTTGCAGTTTTATGTTGTTCTCTGGATTTTTTTCTGTCCCCCCCTTTTTTTTTTTTTGGATTTTGTTTTTTAGTGAGCCGCTGACAACGTAAAGGACCTGATGCTGAGGTTTGGGCTTATTTGTTTTGCCCGCTGGGCAGTTTGGCTGCGGCTACAGCTACAGCAGCGGCTACGTCTGCTTTGTTTGCTGTTGCTGCGGCACGATTAAAATGTGCTCGACAAAGGAATTATTTAATACACGTTTCACCTTTTTGCCAAGATTTTTATTTGCACTGCGTCACATGTGTGTGTGCGTCTCCGTCCTCTCCTGTGTGGGGGGGAGGAGAGGAGAGAGAGCTTGCCTCAAGCAAATAGCGTGTTGGTTACACATTTGTGTGCCCGCTGCTCAAATATTTGGCCAGAACAACGCGCTTACATTACAGCAGCTGAAAATATAAAGTATACGCAGCATTAATATGCATGTCTCTCCAACTGGCAGTATTTGCAGGTGTGTGCGAGCCTTTAACGCTTGACAGCGCTCGTATGGCTTTGATATGGGAGAAGGGGAAGGAGCAAAACTTTTGGCTATTACAATAAATGCAAATGTCGTTTTTCTCTCTGTCTGACAGCCAAGTTAAATATATATATTTATAACGCGGCTGCCGCTGTAGAAATCCTTTAGATAATAATTTAATTTCTTAGATACTCGTAAAACGCAACAAAGTCGACAAATTTCGGTTTTCTGTTTCTCTCTGTTTGCCAATTGCCATAGAAATCACAACAATTTCAGTACATAAAAAGTAATGCTGATGCTCAGCATTTGGCACTCCTGCACGTTACACACATATCTTTATTTACTTTGCGACTCTTTGAGAGGCATTTAAAAGTACACTGGCAGAAAAAATTAAAGAATCCTGTTCTCTAATATTTGATTTCTCAATCCGATTTCTCTTTCCGATTGAAATTATTCCCGTTTATATTGAAGACACTAAGAGAAAAGCTCTATAAGCCACATCGAAGTGTCACCAAATGAAAACAGAAAACTTTATGGATTGGTTTAGAGCCAGTCGTAACTCAAACCCGTAATATAACTTCTCGATCTTCAAATAAAAAGAGTCCGTATCCTGTCCGGCCAGGAAATGTATAAAAAATTACAAAAATCCTTATGGAAGCTGAGGAAAAATGACTTTTCTGTGTACCAAGAAATACCTAAAACTTGGTCATTTACTTGCGTATCCTAGCAGTATCCTTGAATGCCAATCGGTAGAGTTCGTTCTTACGAGTAGAACGCGAGTAACTGCTTGAAAATCCATAAAGATTTGCGGAAGCTATACCATTTTAATATCAAACTCTAAGCAAATGCAGCAATTATTTAAAAATTGAACCGACAGTATTTTTATATTGCATACTTTCAGGCCGGGTCGGAAAACATTTGAAATTAAAGTCGACTTGTTAATGATTCTGGTCGCCTGGTACTCCAGGCCAGCTAGTTTCGATTTTTGGCTTGCCCAGCGGCGGATTTCTAACAGAATCTAGCGGCGAGCAATATTTTTCTGCAAGCTGAATGTTATTTAGCAGTGCAAATGTTAAGTGCCACTGTTAGTTAACAGTCCAAATGTAAATAAACATTGAAATTCGAAAATCGCATGCAACTCAGTCATTTGAACGACTATCAATATGTCCTTTGGCCACCAGGTAAAACGTATCCTGCCCGATAAGGATATGTAGAGCTATCGACTTTTTCTCTCAGTGTTTCTGCGGTGCTCGCGCACTTTACGCTTCACTTACAATTAGCGATAAAATAGCGCTTATCGCCCAGCCACAATTGCTTGGGCTACTCTGGGCTGAGCTATCGGGCTGAAGAGGAAGGGCAGGCAGGGCGGGCAGAGCATCTATCTGACTATGAGTATGACTATCATAAGCATTTATTAGCAAGTCAAATCAGTGCACATTTATAAGCAAAAGGAAAATCGAATGCTTAGGTTGCCAGACAACGCCAAGCGGGCAGCAACCCGTTTGACCCGTGCCAGACTAGTGCCCTGCCCTGGCTCTGGCCCATGCCCATATCGCATTACTGATCATTTGCTAAAAGGCGGCGGCGCCCAAGTGCAGCATCATTTCCGTTACATATAAATACACTTTTCTGCTTCAATTGAGACTGGGCCATGACTTGGCCAGCATCAAAGCAGGAGCAGGAGCAGGAGCAGCAGCAGGAGCAAAGGCAAAAGCATCGGCATCGGCCTCGGCATCTTCCGCACGGCAGTCAACAGTCAACGAGCGCAATTTAAACTTGTTACGTGCTCCAAGTGCCGTAGCAACGTCATGTTGAACGTAATGAAATGTGGCTCAAACACACACACACACACCCAAACACCGAACCACCCACACACAGCTAGTCAGACACGGCAGCGTTTTTCTGCCTGATTTGAAGGCAACGACGCTGCCTCTGCTGCTGCCTATCGAAGCGTATCCTTTTATGATTATCAGCATAGCAGCAGAGCAGCAGCGTCATGCTTACACTCTCCTTTGCCTCGGGAAAACTCCAGTCCGTCCACTTTTCCCAGTTTCTCATCATGTGTTTATCTAATGCTCAAAATTATGAATGTGCTTAGCAGCTGACTGTGATACGAACGTGTATGAGTGTATTGCAGAGCCAAGTCATGGCCAATTTCAAAGTACTTTTGCCCTCCAAGTTGCGACGAAATGATTTGATTTTCCTTTTTATTTAACATTACGTATACGACATGTTATGTTATCGTGCTGCATGTTGATTAGAGAGAGAGCCGCATTTACGACTTCGACTCTTCGTTTTATTTATTTAACTTTGTTGCAGATAATTTGCCACGACTTTTGTGGCCTTGTTTGCCATAAAACTCAATCATTCAAACGATTTCCTTTCAATTCAGTAATAAAATTCAATTAAACTTGGAACCCGTGTTGTTTACTCCAAAACAAGTACAGTAAATCCTCACAAATTGTTTCGTACTTAAATTCAAAAAAAAAGAAAAAAGGAAACCCCAAATTCAGAGTATATTTTTTAATCGTAATGATTATAGTATTTTTTCTGTATTTCCTGAGACTTTTTCTTTCTGTCTAAGATTGGAAACTTTTATTTCTTGACAGTAAAACTTTAAGTAATTTTTTCTGAATTTCCTGAGACTTTTTGTCGTTGTTTAGGATTTGAAATGGATGAATATATCCTAAATGCTGGCCAACAATTATTACGATTGAACTACTAAATCATACAGCTACAGGATGAAGAGGTTTTTTTACTTATTGTATGGTAAGCTTTTTAGATTTAATAAAACTTTGTACACTTCAAGTTTCAGTGTATAGAATATATATTTAAGGTAGCAAAAAAGTATCTTAAACTTCCAATAAAAACTTTAGGTTTAAAAATATAGTTGTAGTTCTTTGTTAATACCGCAATGAGTTTTGCTAGTTACCCAATTTCTAATACCTTCTATAAAGCAATCTATAAAATTGATTCTATCCTTTATTCAGTCCTGGAATTCATGGATTTATGCCTTATCACTGCTACAGTCTCGAGATTGTTGCTTGCATCCTTTATCCTTTCCCTGTATAGTATAATCTTGGTTCTAGCTAACTTTTGACTCTATTTGAGCCAGAAACAATCGAGAATTCCTCGCATATTTCTCAGCAAATGTTTTTTTTACTGAACCATCGAATTGTTTAAAAATTGTACTCACTGTATGCGTATTTGTGGATGTGGTAATTGGTCGGAATGCATATTTATATTGGCAATTCAATTACTATTCTTACAAATTGCATTTGGAAAACTGGCAGCTGGCGTCTGGCGTCAGGCGGCAGGCGGCTGGCGGCTGGCGTCTGTTAACGGAAATGAAACCGTAAATACACAATGAATGCCTTTTGCTTTGCCAATATATGCGAGTGTAATTGGCAATAAATAACCAATTAAAAGTAAATATTCAAGCAACTTCATAAAGGAGTAATCAAATTTTAGAAAAACTTGCCAAAGCTCTCATCTCTCAGTCGTTGCTCAATCAAACAATAATTAAAACTCGACTGCCAATGACAGGCGGGAAGGCAAAAAACGGCAATAGGAAATAAACAACATGTTGAGCTGGAAGCCAAATCAAGCCACAAATCCACAAGGGTTCCTCCTCCGCGTCTCTGTGCTAGAAACGCGCGTATTCCATCCATTACTCAGGCCAATAAATTGCACGCCTTTCACTACTCGCTCGTACTGATTGCAGCCGTTTGATGATAAATTAAGCCATGTGTCTACAGCTCGAATTTATTATGCGCCAAAACGCCAAATGGCTGTCAGACCTGGGCCGAGGCAAGCCGCGAAACCTTTTAAACTTTAAATCCCGCTTCAATGCATCATCGCCGAGCCAAAGAGCGGCCTTAGCCAAGTTAGTGCCAAAGTAAAAAAGTACAGAAAAAACATACACACACACACACACACAAAAAAAACTTTACTTTTCGCTTTAGCTTCGGCTGCCATAAATTGCAAAAGTAGCTTTTCCTGGCAACTACATAAAATCCGTGTAGCTCTACTAGAGCCGAGAGAGCCGGCTCACCGTAGTCGAACCTTTCACGGCTTGTTTATACGTTTCACACGCTTGTCCTTTGAGCCTTTGCTCCTGACTCCTGCCATATTGGTTATTAATGTTTATGACTGGGCACGGCACAGTGTTGTTGCAAAGCGATTGCCTAATGCAATTCATAATTTAGTTCCGTCTTCCGTTTATAATAATTCAAGCTGTCATTCAGCGACCTCAACATTTATATAAAAAACAAATAATTATACTCTATTGAAGGAGTAATGTAAGTTTTTGCACAAAGCATGCAATAGTCAGAAGGAGGCATTCCCTTATCATATAATCATATCCCTATCATATAAATTTTTTCAGGATGGACCTAGAATCCAAGTGAGAGTCGGGCTCTCTCTGTATGACAAATCTTACAATTTAATCTCTGCAGAATTTTTTCTTATATATAAAATCTTCTCTTATTTATCTCCCAGAAAACTCGGACCATTGCTGATTATTTTGGCAGCTTCTTCAGCAGCTCTGTTTTTCTCTCGGGATCAGGGACTTTTTGAGTCTTTTTATTTAGATTTTTATTGGTCTCTTCAATGTCTTTTTTCTGCCTGGATCAGAGATTCTTTGAGTTTTGTTACGATTTTATTTATATTGATAATAGTCTCTTTAATGCCTAATATATCTATTTTTATTCTTTAACTTTTTCTAGGTCTGATTGGGGGTAGGTTTTGGTCTAAATGGAAGCATCAAGTCCTGGGCGATATATTTTCGTTTGCTTTTTATTCCCCTCAAAAGGATTAATTGTAACCATCTCTTTTAAATAAATTAATAATTAAATTCTTTAATTTAAATAGACCTTTTTCTAATGCCAACTGATCATAGTCGCAATCAAGTGATGAAATAAAAGCCTATTTCATAAGCAAACTCTCTGGATAAGCTTTATTTAGGGTAGACGGCTGGGCACATTTTAATTTGGCGTCAAAGCCACACTTCCGTTGTAGAGCAATTTAATTTTGTTATACACTCGTTTGAAACATGTCCGTACATGTCTGGCCCGTGTTCTCATATTTGTTTTTCCGTGCTTTATTGCTTTTATATTGGCTCATATTTTGTGCAACCAAAAAGGATCAGAGAACTGGTGCAGTTGCTGCCGGACAGGTGCTGAATTGTGACAAGTTGCCAATGGGGCTTTAAATTTCAATATTACTCCAGGTTCGGCTGGCTTTATGTCATCATCGTGTTGCCTGGCTCGCTCTCTACCCCTCTCTACCCCTCTCCACCCCTCTCTAACCCTCTGTCTGTCTATTTATATTCATTTATACTCGTATATATTCCAGAATGGCTCACATCTGGGCCTGCCTGCCTTTGTGCGGGTGGAGTACCTAAAATTTATGGTGTAATTGAAACCGGAAACTACAACGTTTTGTGGTGAATTTTAATAAAGTTGGCCCTTTTGTTCCAAGAGTTATTTATTGACAAATAGCAGAT
Organism: Drosophila repletoides; assembly: GCA_018150835.1. NCBI lineage: Eukaryota > Metazoa > Arthropoda > Insecta > Diptera > Drosophilidae > Drosophila > Drosophila repletoides. The sequence goes on from JAECWQ010000100.1 coordinate 8,618,274, forward strand.
AATTTGATTTTGTGCCAATATTTGAAACAATGCAGCACCAACACACACGCCATAAACTGAAATGGCTTGAACAGAATAACCCTTCAACCTGGCCAGATCGTATTTTATAATTTTATAGCATACACAAGGGAGTTGGCCACAAAACAAAAACAGTTTTTGGCAATGACCATTGAAGTGAAGGGTGAAATAAATAGAAATATTTGCGCCATTTAGCTGTCTGCTGCCAAATGCCAGAGAAAAACTAATTTTCTATTATCGCACGTCAATTGCAATTAGCCAACAAAAAAAACTGACTGAGAAAATGGGTTTTTGGCCAAGTTTAAAGACTTTAAATCAATTACCCAGCCATTTGTGGAGTTATGCAAATATTGCTCCAAAGAGCCGAGAAGACTAGGAAACTATTTACCAAAAGTGTTGAACAAAATTACTTTATTCTCTCGGCCAAAATGAGCAATCCAAATTGGGTCAACCATAGATTAGGAGGCCATAAAATAATGCTGATGGTCACACTTAGGCAGAGAGTTGATTTCAAAGCCGATAGATAAAGTTTCTTTTCATTTTTTGGGGCAATAAAATACCATTAAATAAAAGACAACTTATCATGCCGAGAAGGACAGCAGCTCCAGCAGGATGAAATATTCCCAGGGGAATGCAAAACGAGGACATCGTTCAGTGATGAGAATGATGACATTTTTATAACTGAAAGAGCCAGCTACTTCTCCTCACACACACACACACACACACACACTGAAACAAGTTCAATTTCATGCCTGCATACAGCAGGGGATGAGTGGGACAAGTCCAGACACGAGATCAAAATCCTAGGCAATGTTCCAGGCAGCAGACAAAGGCATTTTAATGGGTCTGCTCTGCTGCTGCTGCTGCTGTCCCGATGGGCAAGATTAGCCGCTGCCATCGTCATGACACATAAGTAGAAGCCCATTTAACAGTCGCCCGTCCAGGCCAAAGTTAAAATCAAAGCCACCACATGTGTACACTCAAAAAAAAATAGGCTGCTTTATATATTTTTTGAATATTTACAAAGAAAGCTTCAAAGACGCAGCGAGAAGGACAGCTCTAGGAATGAGGCAACCTATAAATATTCTTTAATACATTTTTTTAAGACACTTTTTTGTTCAGTGTACTTGAGCCTGCTGCTTTAAGCATAAGATTTGCTGCTAGCCCAAGCTCAATTTCGTCTATTCCCGTTTGCACTCCACTGTGCTGTGAATTATGGCTTTAATTTCAATAACAGCCTTGCTAGTTATTTGTATACCTCGTTCATTCGTTCATCTTTTTTTGTACCATTTTTCCGCTCCTTCTCTCGCTCCCTTTCTTTCTCTCCTTTACACTCACTCTCGCCGTTCATATGCCACCTGACAGTTGGCAGGACGAAAAACCCATTGGTCATAATTCTAAACCCTGTGACGGATCATAAATTGGAAACTGGTTGTCAAAGCTGCGACTACGACAGCAGATGAGTGGCTACAAGGAGCAGGCTGGGCGGGAAGCCCTCGAGGAGAGCATCAAATGCGGACAAACCAAACAAAAATATTGAGTCCAACACAACTGATGACATTCACATTGAAAAAATGAAACAAACAAATTCAGCTTTTAGCCAGAAAACCCAAAAAAAGTTAGCTCCAAAAATTGTTGTTGGCTTGAAAAAGCGAAAAGGATAATTTCGATTCAATTTAATACAAGAATATTGCTTTCTAATTTGGTTCTATTTGAAGCAAAAATAAAAAGTAAAATAAGAGAAATATTTCAATTTATATCTAGAAATTAAAAGCTATATTTAAGTACATAATAAATTTCACTCAAAAATTGCAAAATATTAGCTAATTTTAGAGTATTTAAAACAATTTGAAAATCCATTACTTAATTTAAATTTCTTGAATAAACTGGAAAGAGATGACAACATTTTTGAGGCTTTTAAGAAGTATAAAAATTATTATTAAATTATAATTTTCATTTCAAGAATTCCTCCACTTTCAGCTGCAATTAAATTGGAAGAGAAAAAGGAGAAATTCTTTAGAGCATTTTGTTAAGCTAAAGGATAATATTAAAGTATCCTTTAGTGGGAAGGGTATCGAAAAAACAATAACAAGGGCAGGCAAGGTAGCTGCAAATTACGAAATTCAGTGAAACATACAGAAACACAGCAATAGCAACAGAGAAATAAGAGATATAGCAAAAGGTAAAAGGCAAGAATGCGATTGGAAAACGATTTTCATTTCTGCAGCTAATATAAGCGACAAATCTAAACGAGGCTGGTTGCTCCATAAGGACAAAGCTGGAGGATGGGACATGGAAAAGGCCAGGCAACGCAAGGCAAGGAAAGGAAAGGGTTTGAAGATTGCCAACGCACACATGCAGACAATTTCGAAATCAATATTTATGACTACCCAAGCAGATTTATTGCAGCTTGCACACAGAGCGAGAGAGAGAGAGGAGAAGAGGAGGAGTATTGGGATTGGAGGAGGCGGACGTGGAGTGGGGTCCATTGAAAGGCAGGCAGGGTCAATGTGTAGAGATATAGGAAACAGTTCGTGTTGCTTCTGTCATTGATTTGCACGTTGGCTCGTTGGAATCTTTTTTGCTGTATTCACAAAATAATAATATCCTTTTCTTTGATTTTCACACACATACTGACACACAGTCAAAGCCATCCGTTTATAGTATTTGTGCTTAGTTTCGCTTATGACACTGCAGCATTCCATTCAATGATTTATGCATTTTAAATAAAATGTCAGCAAATGCAAGACAACTGCGAATGCGAGCACAAAGTCCTAGCATATTTTTGGTCAGCCTCTCAGCCTCTCGACCCCTTCAAGGCCTCGCCCCACACACCTCCCCCCCAGCCGCCAACGGCCAAAGGAGAGATCAAAGGAAGCCAAATTGCAATTTGCTTTGCATGCATTGCATACTTTTCAGCTGCAGCTTCCACAGATTCTACTGCTGGGCTGCATTGCAACCATTAAATACAACAAAAATTGCATTCAATTAACACACATGCCACATATACAAACGTATTTACATCCACTCTAGCTACGAGTATGTATGTATATTGACCAGTGGCGTTCAGAAAAGGGGGAGGCAAATTCCAAGCGAAGTTTCTGTGTTAGGCATGAGCACATTTTTAAACTATAAATTAAAGGGGATTCTTGAAATTTAATACTTTCACTTAAGATACTCGATGCTTTATTGAAGGTTGAATAAATTATGGGAATATAAAAGCTCTTTTAAAGCTTTTTCCAAAACCAGATCTTCCTTTAATTAATATTAAAGTTTGATGGAGAAAAAAGGACATTTGTGGGGCAAAATAAGAGATTATAATGGAAGTTGGATGTATTTTGTAGTGGATTTTAGACTAGAAGCTACATTTTTCCTTTTCTTTCGCAGCTAAAGAAAGTAAGAACAAGGCAAGGGTTCAAGGACTAAGCATCGCTTGCTCTTCTATCGATTACAGAAGGACTAAATAATGAAAAACTAAGCTTATAATGACTGCTGATGATGAAAGGTTATATTAATCATTTAAATAATGCTACTAACAACATTAATGAAGTAAATTCAACTGCTTAAAGCCAGCTATCAACCCTTCCAAAACAATTTCCGCATACGCCACTGTAAGCCACAAACAACCACCTGACGCCCCGCCGCTGCCTGCTCAGCTACACTCGGCTACATAGCAATATTACGTTTGTTGTTTGATTTTGTGCTGCCAAGCACAAGTCCAATTGAATTATGAATTTCAATTTTACTTCAGAGCCACAGAAACAACAACAGCAACAACAACAACTGGCAGCAACAACAACAGGCAGCAATGTTACCAAATGCATAAACAAACTGTAATTGCTACCTAGCCAATGGTAATCTCCAAATGAGTGAGGCCCTTCAAAGCATCCTGTGTTTGTTTTTGATGGGGAGATGCCAACAGATGCAGCTGCTGCTGCTGCTTGGCATCAAATGCGATAATGATCATCATAATAATGATAATTATTATATTTGCTGCTTCTACTGCTGCTGCTGCTGCCGCCACTGTTGCATGCTTATTGTACATAATGTTCATTAAGACTTTAAGCTGCTTTTCTGCCCAACAACACACACACACAGACTCACACACATTCAGTCCGCTTTGGGATTTTGTTGTTTTTAGCCTTCGCAAAAGGCCGAAGCATTGCACTATTATTTATATTATACCCACAGAACGACAGACGGGGGGGGGGGAGGGTATAGACGACTGGCAGCTGACAGCTGGTGTCGTTGCTGTTATTTGATTGAGTTTTGGGGCTGTTGCTTAAACTCAAGCATAATATTTGATGTGATTGCTGCTCTCAAAATATGATATCGACCTGTGCAAACAAACTGTGCAATATGTTCAGACCGAAATATTATTATCAAATTGAGGCAATCCTTAAAAGCTTGTCAAGCTTGCCTTATATAATAAACCAGCTAACAAGCGAGCGAGTGAGCTGTGCAAGTTTTTGGCTAATAAGGCGCATTTAATGAACTACAAGCAGCAACAAGCGCAACATGCCACAGTTTGCCACAGATTTTCACCATTTCTGAGGTGTATCTGACACACACACCCGCACACACACACACCCACACACACAGACATCCACTCATGACAACAGCGCAGCACACATGTTGCTTCGCTTGCTTGGCCTGCGGCAACTTTGGCAACTTCAAAAGGCGTCTATAAGCCTTGGCTATAGCTTTACTCATACTTTCTGCTGTAGCAGCGTGCAGGCTTATTTTATTAAATATGACAGCAAAAAGTAAGCAAGATACGCGAAGTACCTGTAACGCCCTCAGCTACCTGATAACAACTAGTTAGCTGTAACGTTGTGGCTTGATCCGACCAAATTTGACAGCCAAAAGCAACCCATTTCCAGTTAAAGCCAAAACCGTCAAATGTGGATTTAAAAATTTAGTATAGAGTAACGAAGATTTGGTATAAAAGCCCCATTAAATACTCCGAATATTCCTACAATTCAAGCGAATTTATTAATTATGGATATATTATTTTATGCTTATTCAGGGAAATCAAGTCTACAGCACATTTTAAGACGCTGAAAACGAAGCTCTTGCCGCGATTCCAAGCCACATTTAATACTTAATAACATCTTCTTACTTCAATTAATATTTATACCCTCTACTCAGGCAGCAGAATCAATTCAAAAACTCAAAGCTAAGCTTAGCTCCGAAATTTGTTTTTATATATTAAAACATATCAAATAAAAATATATTTAATTAAGTGAATTTAATGATTGAATGAAGAATAAATCAATGCTTTTTAGACGGACTAGGCATAAAAATAGGAAACAGTCAATCCAAAATTCCTATATTGAAAAAGCGGGCTTAAATTGAGCATTTCTTACTTGGTCCGAGTTCGAATAACATTGACATCGCTGGGAATAAAGTAGCGAATTATTTTCTAGGATAATTAAAAAAATGTCTAAAACGGCCTTTCAATACTTAACACTTTATATTACAGTATCAGCCTAATATATACCACAAAGAAGCCATTGAAAATACTTTTTATCTGTGTCTAATTCAAATGCTCCTTTGACTCCCAGGGGTAAATTGCAAAGATGAATGAATAATACAGGCAATAAAGCCAAGCACAGCATTGGTCCTTTCAAGTGAAGGTATTTTTAATTAAATTATAAAGATATTTTTGCATTTGGAAAGGGCAAGCAAGCATTGAGGGTTGGCACACAGCCCCCCATCCCTTAGACCCTACTAATTGTCTTCATCAAAGCAAAACTTCAACTAACACGAAGAGTATCAAATGTCGTTAACCCTGCTCGCACCCCTTTTTCTATGGGAAATGTGCATTTTTAATTTAAGCCGATTGCCAGGCAACTAACATATTAAATTTCGAAATGGCTTTGCACATTCTTTGGCCAGCAAGTTGCATGACATTTTTCAGTTCTTAATTGAAATATGTTTTGCTGCCTGCAAATAATATTCACTGTGGTTGGAGAAGTGCAACAGAAAAATGTCTTTGTACTCAACTAAATATTGAAAATTATGAATTTTATTGTTTTATTCTTAAATTGGAAAAGTTTAGAGCTTGTGAAAATGAAGCTTTAGTTATACTTGAAATATAGCATTTAAAATTGTTATTTAAAAATAAAAAAAAAGGTGACCCTGAAGCAGGGAATCAAATAGACGCATGGCAGCTTCCGGTTCCGGTTCTGGTCTGAAAGAAGTCTTTTTAAAGGACTCTGATGAACAAGTTCGTCGCGCTGTAGAAACTCATATCCTATACAGCTCCGAAAGCGATATTGTTGCGGTTCCAGTTCTGCTGCTGAGTTTATAGTTCCATTCCGGTTCCTCTTTCATTTCCTGTTTTCAATATATTTTCCTCACTAATTTACCTAAACTATTCCATTCCAAAAACTTCAATATAAAAATTTAAAGCCATAATTTTATTGTTTTATTCTTAAATTTAGTTTATACTTGAAATATGGCATTTAAAACAGGGAATCAAACAGAAGCAGTGCAGCTTCCGGTTCCGCTTCTGATATTAAAGAAGTCTTTTTAAAGGACTCTGAATAAAAAACAGATGAACAAATTCATTGGGCTGTAGAAAATTTATATCCTAAACCATATTGAAGCGATTGCAGTTCTGCTGCTGAGTTAATAATTCCGTTCCGGTTCCGCTTCCATTTCCTGTTCTCAACACATTTTCCTCTAGAATTCACATAAATTAATCCATTCCAAAAACTTCAATAAACTAATTTTAAGCCATAATTTTTAAGCCTGTTTTTTCTTTTAACAATTAAGTCGATTAAGTTCTGCGCAGCTGCTGATAGCAAAAGATTTTTTCTTGATTTTAAACTAAGAAAACTTAAGTGAAGTTTTTCAATTAATTTACAAGTCAAAATACGAATCGATTGACTGACTGGGGGCGGCAGGAAGCGTACGAGGGTTATTCACCAGCATCCTGGATGTGCAACTTGCTGTTATCCTGTTGCAAGCCGCAAACAACAGCAACGCATTAGGCTACGAAACAAAGGCAAACGCAAGAGCAGCAGCTGTTAAACACGACTCGAAAGCGACTTAGTGCAACAGCAGCAGCAACAACAACAAAGTAAATCCATACACTGGCAAAAAATCTTTTGCTTTTTGACAAGCTACAAGCTGCAGGCTGCTGCTAGGCAGGGCGGCGCCCCTGTCCTATTATTTAGTGCGTAGGCAATTCGGCACTGCGAGCGCTTAATTACTTACAAGCGCATACTCCTCCTGGCCATGCCCTATTTGTAGGGCTGGGGGGAAGGAAGAGGCGGACGGGAGGGAGGTAAGGCAAGCCTCTTGGCCAAGATTAAAATGCCAGCTTAGTGCAGACTTTTGCATGTGAAATTAGAAGCTTAAACTCTGTGCAAAGTGTACGGAAAGGGAAGCTGTACGACTACGACTACTTGCTGCAACTTGTTTGTGGCATGCCCCACACTGGCACACTGGCAGCTGTAAATGTGTGTGTTTATGTGTGTGTGGTGTGCTGCTGCTGCTTGTGTTGCTGCATGCGTATGATAAAATAATTCACTCGACTGCAACTCATAAATTCTCTAAGGTAGCGCATAAATTTTCGACAAATCTCGGCAAAATGCCGCAAAGCAGCCTCTAACCCTCAGACGAGGCCCAAGCGTTAGGTCAGGAATGGGCCCAGAGATGAGTTGAGGGGTAACAGCAACTGCAACAACATCAGACAACACCGCAACTTGCCCTCTCAAGCTTAGTCAACGACTCCTTCTTCTCCGTCTTCTTCTTGCAACAGCAAACAACAAACAACAAACATTACAACATATTTATTTAGTTAAAATATATGACTTCGCACGCTGCTGCAGAAGCCGGAAAATTGACTTGAAGACTTGCCAGTATTGAAAGCAAACGGGAACAATTTAACATTATGTAGACAATGCTTTAAATTATTGAATATAATTCTCAATTCAGACAGATAGAGAGGCAATAGGTATAACAACATTTTTATACTCTAGGCCTTTGGAAGACTCGATTCTCTAAAGCCTCAACCTATATCAGGGCCCGAGTCAATTTAGCCTTGCCTATTCGTCTATCTGTCTACCAGTCTGTACGGCCGTTTCCTTATCTGAAACATATAACAACAAAATATATTTGTTGCCATTCGAAGTTTTATATTTAATTTTCGATAACAACCCACAAAAAAAAGGATTACAAGCTGCAAAATTAAATGCGAGTAATGCAAGAAAGAACTGAAAAAAACTCTAAATTTACTCTAAAAATTTCATTTAGATCGTTTTATAATCATAAAAGTTATTGGCAATTGAACAAGTCAAAAGGCAGCTCAACCTTAGCGCTAAAAAGTAGGCAACACTTTTTAGTAGCTTGCCCTGGTGAAATACCCTCAGAGTAAGCTCCTTCTAGCGTCTCTTAAATATTAAATAAACACAAATAAATAAATATAAATATTAAATAAACACAAAATAAACAAATACAACAATTATTACAAGAATAAAGCAAAACTGAGCTAAGATTAATTTATTCTAATCCTCTGCAAATGCTTGCCAATAATTTTGATTTTTACACTTGTTAAAGCCAATACAATTTTTTGTATGGGGGACAAGGCCAAAGCAGAGCAATAAAGAAGTTTTGTAACAAAAAGGAAAGCGATAGGCAATGGCAGCGTAGAGTTTACAATGTAATGTGGTGATGGCTGTAAAATAGCAGCAATAAACAAGAGGGGAAAAGCGGAAACGGAGCAGCGAAAAGAGGCAGGCGAAAAAATTACCATTTAAAAAAGAAAATGCCAAAAAAAATTGTTGCCGTTGCATTTTGCACGCATCATTGATGCTCAATGGAGTGTGCACACACTGATACAAAATGGCGGCTGGCCATATGAGTCGGTCTCTGTGTGTGTGTGTGTGTCAGTGTGTACCCAGAACAGAAAGTTTGCATGAACAGAAGAGAAACTCGCATCGTGTAGTTTTCTTCATTGGCTTTCGCCTTGGCGAGTATTTTGTTTGGCAATTCTTTTTGGCCACTTGCAAACTAAATCAAAAGGTTGCTCTAATAAACGGAAACGGAAACGGAAATGCGCACATGCAACTTTTTGGCAGCAGCACACCACACACAACAAGCAAGTTTTTTGTACAGCACCCAATGAAAAGCAAAACAGAAAAAGTATATAGAATAAAATAAAGTCACATAAATTTCAAGACTAGCGCCATGTGCGCTTAAAGTCCAAGTCTAAAGAAGCCCTCACTAAGCACTCAGCCGGCAGCAGTGGAAGCAGTAGAAGCAGCAGCAGCTTGCGGCTCGGTTATTGACTAACTCTGTGTAGAAAGCAGGCTAAAAAGGCGACAGAAACCAGTCAGCATTGGCAATCCCTTAAGATTCTAATTTATATCAGTGGCAAACTTATTTCCTATTTCCGCGCCGCTGTGAAAATGTCGTACGTGATTCAATTATAAAATGCGGTCTCTCAAATCGTTGCAAAATTTATGTATTTCATTTTATTTGCAGCGTCCGCGTCCGTCTGTGTCTTAGGGCTGCTGCTGCTGCTGCTACTGCCACATGTGTCCCCAACGGTGGCCCATGGGTGCGCCAGCTGCCCCTCCTCGCTGCCCGCCACCCTAGCAGCAACCCGCCTTCTGCCATGCCATTTTAATGGACTGCCTCGTAAAATGGCACAAAAAATGTCACGAAATTTATGCGCACCATAAAGAGCCGCAAAATCTTAAACAAAGCATACCAAAAGGATGCCACAGACCAACTGTACGGGAAAGGAATGAAATGGGAATGGGAATGGGAGCTGAAACGGAAAGGGAAAGGGAAAGGAAAAGGAATGAAAGGACCCACTTCAAAGGGGGTCGCCACTTGAACTGCACTTGTAGTTTTACGCTTACTCAGGCGCATTTCAAGCGCAGTTTTCGCGCGTATTTCACGGATATCAAATTAATTATGCACTTGCCGTGTAGATAAGAGAGCTCTAGTGCGCTGCTTCGGCCACTGGTTCTTCGGTTACTGGTTCGGCCGCTGGTTCGGCTGTTGTTTCTGGTTACCTAATGAAAGCCGCTTGCGGTTGCCATTGTTAGCGGCACCGACTCGTCTGCTAATTGAGCAGCTGCTGCTGCGGCAACTCCAACTGCATCTGTTCTTTTGTGGCCGCGACCGCCATTGCGTCTATCAATTTGCACAGTTAATTGCTGATTGACCTCAGGAGATGCTCTTAATGTAGCCGATAATGGATTGTGGTTGCACTTGGCGCACACTTCAAGCTGTTTGTGTGTGTCTTAGGACCATCCACGGCTCCACGGCGCCACTTGCTTGTAGTTGTGATTAAAATAGGGCAACTACGCCAGTGTTCGACTATGCGATACCCTCTTCAAGACAATTAATAGAGATAGATAGAGGCAGCTATAATATGTGTTCCAAGGACGATCTAAAATCTGATCTGGATCTGCGGTTTGAAATTGATGTAAATCTTTGGGTTCGGTTTGTTAAGAGACCCTGAATCTAAGGTTTAGCCTCGAGCAACTTGGTTCCCTTTTTTTGATTATTGTAGAGGAAATCTTTATTAATTAATTTTCTCACTACAAGATTGGACTAAACTTTAATATTATATAAAAAAAAGAGTTTAGAGTGCTTCGGTTTGGCCTTAGAGTCGAGGGTTTAGTTTGTGGAACTGAAACGAACAACAAGCCTAAGCCGAACCGATTCAGAAAGGTTCGAAGCTGGCACCGATTTCCATCCCAGCAGATGTCTATGATAATAATTAAATTCGAATATTTCTAGAACAGATCAAATGGTTTCTTCAAGATGATAGGGAAAGCGTATCAATAATTCCTCATACTGAAATTAAACCCTTTTTTTAGCTTATCTTAAGTTGCCTTCTTAAATTAAAAGCAGTAATTAATTAATGGAAGTCAAATATTGAAATGAAGCTGAAATGTGATTCATTTAAGCCAAAAAGAATAAGAGGAGAGTAAACTTGTGCAAATATTGTTTTAAAACTCGTTTTTTTTTAACCCTATTTGCCAGAGAGGGTAAAGAGGAAATAAGAAAATACATGAAAGAACATGAAAAATGTATTTTCATAAAAATACGAATGGAATACGAATGGTGGGATGGCTGGCAAAGAAATGACAGACATTTTTGGTGGATGTTGCATATCGCAGTTCCTTTGCATTACGAGGAGTATTTCCTTAACAGTTGCTGCTTGCTTGTCCTGCCATCACTCAGCTTCAGTTGCTCAGTTCTTCAGCTCTTCAGCTGTGGGGCTCAGTGCAAAAGTCATAAATCGCAATGCGTGGATTATGCAATTTTCATGTTTTCCTACACAAAAAGGCTGACAACAATGCGTTACATTTAGCAGCAGTAAAAGCAGCAGCAACAGCAGCAACAACAACAAAAGCCAACGAATGTTAAATGTATTCAGTGGAGGAGCAACTGAAAGGGGGCTGAGGGTGGCAGGCTTGCAACGGCAACAGGAAGCATCAGCATATAGGAAACCTAAGTAGCTAGGATATGCGGCACTTGCAACAGCAGCAGCACCAGCAGCAGCAGCAACACCGGAAGCCATCAAACAATGGCGCACCAGCCAGCAGCGGCAGCGGCAGCGGCAGCGGCAGCGGCAGCGGCAGCGGCAACAACATTTCCAAATGTGGGTTGAATGTGCATAAGAAATAGACACTCAGAAGCAGAAAAAATGAAATGAAAAAATGAAAGAAAACTAAGGACATGTCAGTTAAAAAACTGATGCGATTGCATACTAAAGTTGTTTACATATGCAATGAAAATAGTATATGACTGAGACGCAGCCCCTCCCCTCCATCAACCGTCCCCAAAGGAGCTTGCAACAAATATAATAAATGTTTTTGAGATCTGCAAATGGAAATTATGACAACTGCTTTTACCTACAGCTAACAGGCGCTGCAATAGCATCAAACTCTACTTTAAAACTCAAAGAATATCTGTAAATGGAAAGTATTCAATTAAAAAGAAATGAGCACTTTTATAAGGTAAACAAGCCAGGAGAAATACTCAAAATCTGCAGCATGTTTTTGGTACATTTAAATCGAATTTTGAAGTGCAAAATGTGAAAAGAAAATATGGAATTATATAGGTAGATCCAAGTCTAGATTCTAGGATAATCCTTATTAGGAAAAGCTCAAAATTTCCTTCCTTTACACCAAAATACTTGATTCAACTCTATCTGTATTTTAGCATTGTTTTCATATAAATATACTTAAAAAATGTAGGAAGAAAAGCAGTCGGTTTAGGCGAAGATATTATCAATTCAATATGAGCTCAATTTAAGTACAGAAAAACATTAGTTTAAGATAAGCTTTAGTTTTAACTGTTCATAAAAGATCTGGGATAAGTCGTAGCTTCTAGAAGCACAATCATAGTCCATATAGAATATTTTGGTATACAGAAATTGACCCGACGGATTTAAAATACAGGTAAAAGAAGGGTAAACAGATGGAAGAGAAAATAGACAAACGTTCCTGAATCAAATCTTTTAATGTTACGGATTAGAACTATATATTTTTAGGTTCCAAGATGCCTTCCCTGCCTGTCTGTGATGCCTGCTGCATCACCTTTTACCAATTTCACATGGATACTGTGGAGTATAAAAGCGCTTCTCAAAATGAATTCTGATGCACGAATAAATTAAAGATATAATATATATTTCAGCTTTTGCAAGCGCAGCCAATAAAATATTAAATAAAAAACTTTGGTTAACAAAATGCCAGAAAAAAGGGGCAGTCGAGGCAGCAGGCAAGCGCAGCAGGAGGAGCAGGAGCGTATCCTAGGCAAACGCTAATCAAAATAAGCGCAGTCAACGAATGAGCTTTCGCTTTGCCACGCCTCCCAAGCGTAACCAACGCCACCGCCAACGCCCCCGCTGCCGGCCCTAATGCGTAAAACAGCATCAAGCCAAATCAAGCGCTCAAAAATGCACAGTCAAAGTGAAGTTGAGGGAAAGGCAGATGCGGGGAGGAGGGTAGAAGTGGGTGGAGGGACTTTTGGTATGTGTTTTAAGCAAAAGGAAAATCAAATTTCACTGCGACGACAGCAGCGAAGCTTTGGCGACTGACAACCCAACCAACTGCCATGTGTGAAAATTTTTAATACATCAACTCAAAGGCGAACCGCAATGCCCCGTTCCGTGCCCCGTGCCCCGGCAACCCTTTCCCCAGCAACCCACAGCAAAGCGCAGCCCCAAATGAAATGCATAAATAAACCAGGCACTGGGATATGGTAACAGAACAGGACAGAGCAGGACGCGTATCCAGTCCGTCTCTCTCTCACTCGCACTTCCACTCTTCCACTCTGTGGCTGTCTGTCTGTTTGTCTGGGCGCAGTCAAAGGCAACAAAAAGTCGCTGCACCCGCAACATAATCATGTTCACGAATGGTTTTGAATGCCATGTGAGTGTAAATGAATACATGTGCAAATATAGATGCAAAACTTAAAAGACCCGACAATGCAGGCAGACGCACACACAAACAATTTAAATATAAATAATTTGTTTACTCATGTTCATGCTCATTGTTCATACTCATTTGTTATTGTTGTTGTCTGTCTGCCTGTCCGTCTGTCTGTCCGCCTGTCTGTCTGTCTGTTGCTGCCTCTGCTGCCTCATACATAATAAAGTGTCTGGGCAATCATTTGATGCTCGCTCTGACCGTGTTGCACAGTGAGAGAGCCGCATTTACTGACCCTTCCCGCCGCTCTCTCTTGACCAAGCTGGGCCTGGGGCATGACTTGTTTCTGCAACTGGCCGCACAACCAACTAAATAATTTAGTTATACTGACGCCACATGCCACATGCCGCTGCAGTGTGTGGCTGACCAGTCAGCAGCCAACAATTCAGCCGAGTTTTTTTTTTCGCCCATTTTAAACGCAATGTTAATAAGCCGCCAGAGGTCAAAATGAAAGCAGCATTCACGAGAGGCATGCAACATTTTGAAGCAACAGCAGCAAAAAAAAACAAACTGCACCCACTGCATATGCAAAAAATAAATGTATATAAATTATATAAAGCAAGTTGCCTGATAAAGAAATTCAAATGACTGAACAATTTTTCAGTTTAGTTTGTTCAGCTGGAAAATACCCTGTAGTCAGCTTTGAGGTAATAAAGCTGCGGTCTTTTTAGGGTATAAATATGGATTTATTGTGAAAGCAAAGGATGGCTTTTGATATAAGTAAAGGTAGAAAGGAAAACTGAATACATCCTTGAAGGAATATACAAGGAGAGAGAAACTTAATTCAACTTTAAACCTCCTTATCTACCAAATTCTATACAGGGTATAAAGAGCCGGCTGCAATTAGGAATGTATTCATAGCCGCATTTAGTCAAAGAAACTAGTTTAGCTGATTAAAAAAACACAAAGTTATATTAGATAAAGAAGAAAACAAGAAGCCAGAGCTACATATTTTTAATTACATTTTATTATAGATTAATTATTTAAAGGATACACAGCTAAAATGTCAATAGCAAGTGCATCACACATCACTTAATTACTTTTCTGAGGTTTTATTTTCGGCATTTCAAATGAGCTGCGTATACTTAATTTAGCATATTTTCTACTGCGAGTCTTTTACTTCCTTCAGGCTTGCTTTCTTCCTGTTTCTCTGGCTGTCCTTAAACAATGTGTTGTGTTAATTGTGAAACGAGTGAGTAAGCTTTCAAATTAGTAGCCAGCCGCACATCTTAAATGCAATTTAATCAGAGTACAGTTTAGGCAAATGTCAAACCATTTTTGTTTATTATTAATTTGCATTTTGATTGGATTCTGACACTGTCAACTGGGCTGACATCTGTCGACGACTGAGAAATGAGAAATGAGTGAAAATTACATTGCCAATTACAAATAACTTGCAATAAAGACGGGGCCTCAAGCATCTCAAGTCTGTTTGCCTCTAATATTAACATTTCGCTTGAATTTTTTAATAAATACTCTTCTATTTAACTGACAGTCCCCCTTTTCCTCTCTCTCCCCTTACAAAAAACAACGCAATAAATTGCCTGGCAATAATTGATTAATGGAAAGGAGGGGAGGGCCACTCGCAAAGGGTGTATCTAGAATTTCTTATCATTTCGCTTCGCGTTGACAGGCAAAGGAAACTGAAACTGAAACTGAAAAGAGCAAAACTTTTGCCTTTCGCCTTTTGGTTGCTTACCAAAGGAGGCGCATCTAATTAACAGAGCCAACAAAACAGCGCGGTTTGTCGGCTGGCTGGCTGGTAACCCGCCGAACGCCCCAAGGTTTTGCTAGGTTTTTCGGCTGCGGCGTCGCAGAACTAATTTAAATTGATTTAATATGCTTCGATAGCAATTCAATTAACTTTTACGCGGCCTTGTACCACAATTTTGGAGGAATCTATATGCATATACAGTGCTCGTACATCCAACTATGTTCCTAATTTCTTTGACAGAAAAAAGTAAAGCATACTTTTTGGGGCAGTATTAAAATAGAAGCAATCATTTTTCTCTAGAATTCATCACTTTTCCGCCTGGCCTTGTGCTTTTAACCAAGCTATACGCATATAAAGGTCTAAAATTAAGTTTTTCCAATAAATTTCACAGAAAAATGTTGCTTCACTGCAACTTTCAATTCGTTCAATCGACTCTGCGGTGCATCTGTATTAGTTATAAAGGCTTAGACAAGCCTGTTCTTAGTTTCGTTTATTATAGAAAAAAGTGAAGCATACTTTTTGGAGCAGCTTTAAATTAAAAGCAATCATTTCGGATTTTTTCTACTAGAACTTTCACTTGAATTTTGGATCTATATAAAGAAGTTATATATAAAAGAATATACATCCTGGATCTGCCTTTCTTTTTCAATTAAATTTAGGGAGAAGCGTAAAGCATAAGCATATTTTTTCTAGTGTTTTATTTCCCAGTTTTTCCAAAGGTGAAGCAGAACTAAATTTAAGCCTTTGACTACTAAATACCAGTTTAATCTTCCCTTTTTTGTCAGTGAAATTCAATCGAAAATAGTATTCAGAACAGGCCAAAAAGCCTTTGTATATGTAAATGTATTTAAGGTGCAGCTATCAGCTAGGCGTTGCCAAACAAATGAGATTCGCTTGGACAAGGCAGACCACGAGGGGGAGGAGCTGGAGGCAGATGAGGCGGCATTTTGCATAGTAAGTGGCCAAAGTAACGGACCAGCAGCAACTAAGCCTCGTCTCATTGCATTTTGTGAGCCAACTAAATCACCAGAAATCAGTTATAAATACGTTGGACGCTGTGCTGCGCTGCCCTGCGCTGTGCTATGCTGCGCAGCTGGACATTAGACATACAAATACATATGCAAAATTCCCTTTGCCGTGGGTCCTGGGCCGCAGATACTCGTCGCCGCCGTCGCCGCCATCGCCGTCGTCGTCGTCGTATTGCAGGCACTCCGCTCATCTGTGAATTTACGTGTGAGTCTGTGTGTGCGCCTTTCAATTATTCAAATAAAACAGCATTTTGGCAGCAATGGCAACTGCGAGTACACAGGATGCACAGAGCAACGACGAGGATTCAGTGTACTTTCGTGCGCTGTCATTGGTCCTGAGCTGCCATCGCACAGTGTCCAAAGTTCAGTAAGCAATCAATGAAAAGTCGCAAATCAATAGTCAAAAATTAAAAGTAGAATCTAGGGGATTTTCGAATGGTTTCAAAAGGATATTCAAATGACTTCCGGAATATTGCAGAAAAAGGTTTAATTAATTAATTAATTTCAAGGAGAATATAATAAGATATATTGAGATTATTACTGGCTTAATATTCTAAAATTTTAGGCTCTTTTTAGCTTAAAATATTCAAAACGTTTTATTAAATTAAACTTAATTATTTTGATTGACTGGTGGCTAAAGTTGCATTAGTTTTCTTTTTGAAGCTGCATATATTGGGCTGAGGACACTGTGCGCATCCAGGGAGACCGAGTAGAGGTAGGCAGCGCTCATTTGGTTCGTCAGGCTGGCAACTAAGGACAGCCGCTTTGTCCCACTGTCTCACTATTTGACTGTTGGTCAGTCATGGGGCCTGCATGGTTGCCCATTAGTGTACGCTTTGGGGCTTACCATGCGCCGACTTTAATCTAATGCCTGGAAAATGCACACACACGCACACACACACACACAGGACACAGGATATGTATAGACAGAGAGAAAACATCAAACAACATTCGTTGGGTTTTAATTATTATTTGAAATCAGGATGACGACTTCTGCCTGTTGGCTAATCAGGTCCTTGGTTCTCATACACGCCAGGATGTCTGCTGCTCCTGCTGCTGCTGCTGCTGCCTGCTGCCTGCTGCAATCTAATGAAACATTACCTGCTCGGCTACAACAACAGCAACAACAGGAGCAATAAAACCAACCACTAAAAGCATCAGTCATGCGAATGGCAGCAGACAGGCCGAGTATGAAACGCGCTTGAGCATAAATTTTATTGTTTATTGTTTGCACGGCAACAGGGACCGAACAGACCGAGCAACACGCAACAACAACAACAACAACAATAGAAATATTTGTTGCTAACATCTTTGCAACAAGCCAAGAGGCAACACACAAATGCTTTAAATGCGTTATGCCACCTGACAGGTAAATACACACGTATGCAAATACCCAGCACAATTACAGTAAAGCTCATTGAAAACGAATGCAGAGGAGGCTAAAAAGGTAGAAATAGTCCGATTACCTTTAAAATTACTCCTAAATTTTTATGTTTAAATTTATGTAAAGAAAACTGTGGAAAATACCAGTCCTCCATCATTTTTTACTATTGCCTGGAATGCTTGTTTCATACATATTTATTTTTAATTATGAAACTCTGAGTCAGCGTTTTAAGTTTCCAAAAAAATCATGAAATTTTTAGCATTCAGAACAAAAATGATAAACTAAAATCAAGTTTCATTTACAGCAAAAACGTGGACTAAGCATTGGACGCATTGTCGAACAGCTGACAAAAATTTTTATAATTGAGAGCAATGTGAGACAGCAGGACATAAAAAAAGGATGTGTGGATATATTTATAATATTGGTATATTTTTTTTAAAATAATTAGGAAAAAAGTTGTAGATGTTTGTGGCAAAAAGGACACAAAAATATAGTAGAAGCTGTCGATAGAATTGTGTAGATATACTCTATGAATATTATTATATATTTTGCCTTAGTATTTTATTTAAAAAAGGCTGCTATTAACTTTTTTTTAGCTGTCAGAGATAGTGCAAACCTGAATATGTTTTTAATATTATTTATAGAGGTATCTTAACAGGCTGTCTCAATAGAAGTTTTCATTCCACCAGCTACCAATTGTATGAGCAGAGAGTGAATTTTCCTATGCACAAAAGCAGAAAAAGGATTATAAAAGATGATTACTTCTCAAAGGTATTTTTGTTAGCAATAAACCTTCAGGAAATTAAAGCTTAAATTCCTCCACTGATAAATTTCTGGTTAATAAAAGAAATGGCTAACTAGTTTTACTATAACTTCTCATTCTGCTATCAACTGCCTCAATGCCGAGGCAGCATAAAAAAACGCATTTAATTTTATACTTTGGACATATATTTTTTAACATTTTATTAAATAATTGCAAGCAATTATAGAATTTTTTCCTGGACTATGACAAGTGTTAACTTTTTGCTGCAACATTTCGGATGAAAACCGCATTTCAGCACTTATAAATACATGTTTTTTTTATTGACAGGATATTTAGCATATAGATGGAAAAACTTGGCCATATCCAAGGCGCAAATCTACAATAATCTGGGCCACATGTTGGTAGTAGAGCCGGCCACAGGCGAAGAAAGAGCCAATTTGATTGATAGCACCGGCAGAGCCAGCAGCCTGTTGGCCACACTGTCAAGTGCCAATTAAACTAAAACGCGGCAACAGGCAGCAGCAGGCAGGCTGGCGAGGGGCAGGGAATGTTGGCCAGCCGTGTATAGGCCGATAAAAATGCCAGTTATTTATTTTTTCTTTTTTTTTTTGCGATACGCTCTACAAGTTTTTTTTCGCAGCACTAATGACACAGGACATCCAACAGCTACCCGCCTCCCCTGCTGGCCGCGTTGACGTTGATAGGCCACAACAATTTTCATTGGACAGCCATTTACAATAAACGTCAGCGATTGCCGAGCGGGCCAGCCATCCAACCAGCCAGCCAGACAGTTGGAAAAACTTGGTAGAAAAAAAATAAATACTAGCAATGAGAAAAAAAGGACCTCGTGTAGTTTAGGTTAAGCGCAAAATCAAAGTGCCATTGAGGCCGCCGAGCCTTGATAAGCGCTAATGAATGGTTTTCTTGTGCGCTTCAATGGGCCGTGTCTATGGCTGGCCGCAACCATGGCAGCCGTCGCAGCAGGACACTTGTCGCGGTTTGGGCAATTTAAGTGGCGGTTGATGTTGTCGTTCATGTCGACGTTGATGTTGACGCTGGCGTCGATGTCGACGTCGACGGCGACGGCGCTGCCTGCGGTCTGAGGCCGACGCAAATGTTTGGTTTCGCTGGCAATTAACGTGGCCAAAAAACAATGCTGCTGCATTTTTTCGTCGTTGGCCATTTTTGGGCTTGTAATAAAATGGCAAACGTATGCCTGCAATCAATAACCGAAGCGAGCAGCCCTTAAAAGTATGCTACAGTTTTTTCTCTTTTTTTTTTTTTTTTTTTTTTTGCAGCTTTTTCTGTGTACGCCCAAAACCACAACACCAACAGCAACAACAGCAACAAGAACAACAATCCAAACAGTGACAGAGTATAAAAAGGGTATAAAAGTGGGCAACTAAAGAGCGGAGAGTGGAGGAGTGGCGCCTGCCAACAAGCGACTTAATACAGGCCAACTTGATGAAGACACAAGATAGATGGATAACAGCAGGTAAGCCAGGCATACAAATAAGAAAATTTTGCCATTGCCCTAGCCATAGCCACAGCAGAAGAAAGAGAGTGGAAGAAGTAAGCAAGGTGCAGAGCTGGAGGCAAAACTTTTGAACAGGCACTCCATACAGAGTCGGCAGTCGACAGTCGACAGTCGACAGTCGACAGTCCACAGTCGGCAGCAGTCGGCACAATGGCAACCTCTTTTGTGTGCTGGCCATTGCAATACAAATCGTTACCAATTTTCAACCGGACACACCAGAAAGCAGCTCCAGCAGCAGCGGCAATGGCAGCAGGAAGGCAGAGACACCCATCCAATCCAACCCATAAGCAACGGTCAACTATATGGCCAAACATGCGGCGCACACCTTTCATTTATTGTTCGTTTCTCTCCTCTCTCTCTGACTCTCACACTGCCTCTGCATTTGTTGGTGGCGTATACGTAACGTGAAAAACTTTCATACGTAGCCCAACGCGGCGGGGCTATGTCTCTGCATCGGCTTTATGTGTTGTGCATGTGTCTGGCCGGGGTCTTTACGTTGGCTTGATTGGATTTGCCGATGCAAATGAAGAATCCAATTTTTAAAGTTTGTTTTTCGTTATCGTTACGTTTCTTGTTAGTCCTGCTGGTGCTCCTGCTCCTCCTGCTGCTCCTTCCGCTGCTGCTGGTCCTGCTGCTGGTTTGTCCTGTTCTCGATGCTCCTACTTCTCGCTCCATTATTTTTCTGCACATGCAGCGCGACGACTCCTCATTCAGGTTCAAAATGCTGTCCATGTCTTGGACTCCATATCTCCACTGCCTTTCTTTTTCTCATACACTCGCTTAGGGTATAATAATTTTGACCCAAAATATGTAACGTCCTGAAGTAGTATATATTTATTATGACTCTTTATTTCTATGAGAAAGACTTTATACAACCGTTTGGGGTATCAATATATAATATATATAAATAATTATATATGATTATATATTATTGCTCTATTATAAAACCGAGTGAAAGTTGATCTTAGCTTTCTTTCTGCTCAGCTGACCAATATGAATATTAAAGTTGAAATATTTGACAAATTCTGATATTGGTTTTAAACTTTTTCTTAAGAAAACTTGCGAATAAAAATCGTAAAAATATTTTCAATATTCTGAAAAAGAAACAAAATAAAAATCACAAATAATATAAGAGATAAAAATATAAAATGAAGATTGTAGAATAGACCAACTAAAGATATTATAATTATTGTTCTTATTAAAATATGATTCAAAAATTAAAATTGGTGTAAATACCCTGTAAAAACGCATTTATTGTTGAATACCCTTGCAGAGAGTATTATAATTAAAGCAACTGAAAGTCAAAGTTTTTGAGGAAAGCGAATGAAATTTGGAATAAAGGCTTCTTTTGTTGCATGGAGCACACATGTCGGAATCGCTCAGATCAAATAGCAACTTCAGCTGTATAATATAGTTATCCAATCTGACCGTTTCCGACATGTCTGCTGCGTGCAACAGGAAGATGGCCCCTCAAAAGCCATCGTCCAAGATAACTCAATGAAACTTACAAGTTAGAAGTAAGAATCTGTTCGGACTAATTTATCTTATATCCCAAGGAACAATCTGACAATTTACTTGAGGTCACTCCACTCTGAAAGGGTACCTAATCTTCGGCGTGCCAAAGATTGTCCTTACTCTCTCTTTTTTTTTGTATTTTGTTTGCACGTTTGTTGTATATTTTTTGGCCACATCAACACACACACAAACAACCAACTAACTGTCCAGCCATTGACACAAAGCATCAGCATGCCCAGCTGCAACAACAACAACAACAACAACAACAGCAACAAAGGACAATTCAAAATAAAAGGAAACAAACATTTTTGCTGCACAAACAAGTAAAAAGAAATTTGTTTTTTGTTTTGTCTTTTTTTTATTTTGCTTTTGATTTGGCACGCCATTTGTCTGGTGTGTTGCTGTTGTTGTTGTTGTTGCTTCTATTGGCTCTGCCTTACCACAAAATCGAATTTTCACTTTTAAACAATTGATGTTGCCACACTCACATGTACCGTAGGAGAGAGAGAGAGAGAGAGAGAGAGAGAGAGAAAGAGAGAGAGAGCGAGCTGCCTGCCACATCGCTTCATTCAATTTTTTCCCTTTTTTCTCCATTTTTTAGTTGTCCTCTCTTATTCTTGCTCAATTCGCATTTCATACCTTTCAATTTGTTGTTTGTTCTTTGTTTTTTGCTCTGGTCAACTTAATTCTTGGCTAGCTTCAGCCTTTTGTCCTTAAGTCGACAGACAGCATTGCTCTGCTGGATTGATCGGACTTGCCAAAAGTTTGCTCCAATATTTCTACTAGAGAAAAAAAGAGTAGAAAATTCTTTCTTAATTATTATTGCAGTTTAGTTGAAGCGTATAACTAAAATTGCTCTCTAATTTAAATGTTAATCGAAATAAATAGAAATTTCATTAGCACTTAATATTTGTTATGCCCTTGCAGAGGGTATTATAACTCTGTCATCAAATTTGTATATAATTCTGTTTTTGATTAACATGGAGAAAAGAGTCCTTATAGCCATATCCTTCTATCCAGAAAAGGCTGGATCAGGCCCCTATTTCATTCAGCTTCCATAGGAACAATCGGTCTAAAACTTTGCCTCCCAGGATTATCTAGATTGGGCTACTATTTCATATAACAGCCATAGGAACAATCGGTCGAAATCAATTAATTTTCAATGGTTAGAACAAGTTTCAATGGTTATTCCAGTCAGGAAGGGTATGCGAACTTCGGGGCGCTCAAGATAGTCTTTCTCTAAAATGTTTTTTATCTTTATTTACATAAACAATTAATTGTAAAGTAATTATAAAACTAGTTTCGTTTGTGTTTTTCGTTCAATTAAATTAAAGTTGGGTCAAGTGGAAAAAAATCAAATAGAAAATTCACGTTTTAGATCTAAAAATTAAACAGCTCCACCTCTGCGGACAGGCCCATTTAATTAGGGCTCGTTTCATTGAACAAGCCAGGCCAATAAACAATAACATTAAATTGCTGGAAATTTGATAGCACCTCTTGGAGGAAGGCAATAAAGCCAAGACTAACGCGCGCTGGCCACTTCATTAAATAATTGAACACCAAATTCTGACAATTTATCATTAATGATGGACAGAAAACAAGAATAAAGCAATACCCAGCGATATAATGGCGAATGCCTGTCGACAAGATACCCTGGAAAATCAAGCAAGCTGTGTGATATGACTCGCAGCACCAAACCAGGAAGCGCTTAACAGAACTAGAAAGGAAATACTGCAGGAAAAACTACAGATATTTTTAGACTTAAAATTATAATTGCCTCTTCTATAACTTTTGGTGCAGGGTATTAGCGCTGACACTTTGATGTTTCGCACTAAAAGCACTGATTTTCAGAGACTCTTCCAACTCTACAGGGTATTAACAGGGTCTGCCATTCAATTGTCTTGTCCAGTTTCACGCCTCCAACACAAATTACTTATAAATTTGTGTGCCATGCGAGCCATTGACAGCAGCTACAATTACTGAAGGAGAACAGGATAATTTGAGCAGCCGGCAATGGGGAAATATAAGAAACTCACATAAATAAATCAGCTTTGGACATGTGTTAATTATGCAAAAGTAGCCGTTAATCATGCTGGAAAACATTAACATATTTTAAGAAAGCAATAAAAATAAACTAAGAGCCGCCTGCCGGACACGATTGTCAGGTGCTTTCAGCCATATTAAATATTGCCGCTTTCTGGCTTTGTTTTTCCCTCTTTCCAGCTCAACAATAGGAAATATATGGAGCAATCTCAATAAGCGACAGGTTAATCAATTAATTAACTTCAGTTCTTATCAATTTTTGTAGTAAGAATTTGCTTCTTTTTGTTAGCAATATCGAAACATCGATTAATACTTTTTCGCTCAATGTTGACTGTTTCGATTTTTTGCTGGAAATCTATCGATGACGGCAAGAAAGGAAAGGTGTATTAAGCCAACGAGTATGAAAGAGGGAATCTTCCTATCTACAAAGAGGGAGTCTTTCGCTCTCCAATCGGATTTCAAATAGATCAAAGAATAACGTATACGCCGCTAAGGCCAAGAGGAAAATTGTATTCTTAATCGATTGAAAACAAAGTCAGACTTTTCATGTGTAAATTACTTTGGATCTTAGATTAAGCCCAATACGTAGAGCCCATTAACTGAGAGATATATTCAATTCAAGAAATGAAAGTAAATGTATTTTGTCTTAATATTTGAGAACAACTCAAAAACTAATCAATATTTGTATGAAAGGAGGAGGATCGATTACATCACTTTGTAGTCAATTGGAATTTCCGCTTTTTTGTACCCTTAAGACCTTCCTTCATTGTGCAGCCCCAGATCTATGCTCCCCTTTACCGCAAGCAACTTATTGTTATAGTTCAGCCCTAATCCAATGCAGCTCTGTTTAAATTCTGAGAAACACTTGGCAGAATAAAACTGTGATAGCTTATGATAATGGCAGTATAAACATTAATCTGCTTGCATGCTAAGCATCGTTGAAATTTAGCCGCTGCCACCCCCCTCTCGAGATGTCCAGCCGTTTAAGCCATAAATTGTATCGCGAAGAGAGCGTTAAACGTTGGTCAAACTCCTCTCTATGTGTACGAATATCAAGTTTTATTGACCCACAAATAACGTGCAGATAATTACAAAAACAATGGTAAATGCTAGCGGCTAGTTGCTGGCCAAAACAAATGTGCAAGTGGTCTTTGTCATGGCTGAAAGAATGTACAACATACAACAGGGGCGAAGGGGACTGCCAATGGGTATGGGAATTGTGGGTGAAGCGATGAGCAGATGGAAGAATAACATGGCAAAGTGGAAAAACTACTTACAAGTATGTTAACATGCGCAATTGTTAGAACCCATTGCTGTTGGCCCTGGGGGGGCCTTTCCTTGCCTTGCTTTCAGTTGCTTTGGCCAACAACACAATGGCTTCAGAATTTTGCTGTCTTGCGTGCCTTTCCCATTGCCCAAGATGCTTGAGTTTATTTGTTGTGGTCATGGCAAAAAGTAATCCAAAAGATAAAATACAATAAAATAAAAGGCCAAGCGTTGAGTAATGTCTTCTGTTGTTGTTGCTGCTGCTGCTGCTGTTGTTTTCCTGCTTCTTTTTTTGTTTTTGGTTTTGTTTTTGGTGCTGATGTTGTGGCCAGAACGCTGCATTTGTGGGCAGGTCGCTAAGACAATACCTTCAAGCATCTCTTGTACTCCTGTTCCTGTTGTTGTTGCTGTTTGTGTTGCTTTTATTGTAGTTTCTGTTGTTTGTGTGCATAATTTATACAGCGAGCTTCACATGTTTTTGGCTAAATTATTTCCCTGGCCTCAGCACGTGCTGCGCCGCACCGCAGCCAGCCAGCCAGCTCGAACGAAGCCTCAATGGCTCTGCCACTTCCACTGCCACTGAGGGCTCCAGGTCAACAATTTGGTCATAAATTTTGGCGCCTGGCCTGCGACACGCTCTATGACATTATTGAACCTGAAAGGGGATATGGCCAAAAACAAAAATAAGAGCAGCAACAGCCAAAAAGCCAAGTCCACCAAACCAAACCACAAGGCAAAAACCACCAAGGCACAAAAGCCAACGAGTTGACCTTGAAAATGTGTGTGTGTTATATATGCTTGAAAGAATAGACAGTGAATTATGTGGGCTGCCCACAAAAGGTTTTTTGGCTAATAGAAATAGTAGTAGAACCAAGCAGCTAGAGGTTAAGCAAAGATTAAATAAAGCAAATAAACATTTATGATAATTGTGTTTTTATAGCTAGATTTCTAGCTAAGGAAATAAACTATCAAAATATTGGCTAAAAATAGTGTTGACAATGTCAGAAAGTTGGCGTTTTCCTGCACTGCTCAGTGCTGCAAATTGCAGATAAAAAATGATTCGTCTCAACCTCTGCTGTCGGGCTGGAACACTTTCTATCGCAGAGTCTCCGGGCAAGAAAAAGGCTCCTTATGGTATCATTATTGGCCATCCTGCGCCTAAGCTAACCTAACCTATCCTTCACAGCATATTTAAAGCAATATCTAAAATATTGCCAAGTTAACCAAAGACTAAATACATTATAGAAGCTTTCTAGGAAACTAAGTGAAGTACTATTTGAAAATCAAGATTTAAAATAGGTTTATTCAATATCAGCTGAGCCATACTATTACCACACTTATTATTATATACAAGCCGTCTCAGCCTGGCCTCCAAGATCCTTCTACCTGATCCGGTTGTGGGCGCATTTAACCCAGCCACGTGCCGTGCTCACTGAGCTCCATAAGCAAATTCGAGCTCTGGCCAAAAGTTTTTCGAAAGTACCAGCAGAGCAGAGCCAAGAAACAAAGGAAAAGCCCAATGCAGCCGTTACAAAATGTGGCTAAAAATTAACTTTAAGCAAAGTATGCTGCTTCCATTCAGTTGGAGTGAAAAGTAAAAGAAAAAACAAAAAAATTATGGATGACTACGGTTGGCTTATTTTATTAGAAAAGTGAAATTTTCATTGGCCTGACCTGGAGTGTACCAAGTGTGCCATGTTTAAAGCCAACTGATGTCTTCCCTTGTTGCCTGTTGTCTGTTGTCTGTTGTCTGTTGGCTGTTTCTGTTTCCAGTTTTTTTTGCCAGTTGTTGCTGCTGTTGCGGTTGCAATTGCTTTGGGACCATTTAACATTTTTGAAGTAACCACATGGGGCTAGGGCCAAACGGCAGCAGTTCACCCGTAATGTCTGGAAAACGCCGAAAAACAAGCAACTTGGGACAGGCAACATCTAGGAGACAAGCGAGCAGCCGGAGAGGCATTGAAGTATTACAAAACTCTAAACAGGCGTAAAACTTTTTGCCAAAAAGGAAATTTTCTTAATTTGATTTCTTCAACGCCCCTGGAGTGCAGTGCGGTGCCTAAATGTGCGTGTATATTTTATAAATACAGCAAAATATATACGTAAAACACCAGTCGCTTGGCCAAAAAGGAGCATAGAAGCTGCCCCCCTCTCAAAAAAAAAGGGCTTATACAGAAAGTTTTTAATAAAGTTTTTATACCTTGCTGCGAGAATAGACTCAATATTTTATACAAAAAAAAATAAAAGTAAAGAAAGGCTGGCAAATGAAAATAATTGAGCCAATTTGTTGTAAAGGGAATAGACGAATGAACTTGAATTTTTAAGCAGCCAACAGAGCGGCGCTTCAGCGGATTTGGATCAGGAATTGGCAACATTCTTCAATTAAAATGAATACAACGCCAGAACTCAATATCAAATTATTCCAGGGAAACTACAGCTTAATGAATTCACAATCAAAATTTGGCAGGGATGTTTGGAATAGTTTAAGGAACTCCTGAAAAGGCGGAGAGAAAAACTAATCCTGCTGCTGTTAGTTTTAGCATTAAATATGAATTTTCAATTCGAAAAAAGCTGCAGCAAAACAATTGAATTGCAGCTGGAAACTGGAAACCACAAGACAATGCCATAGCAATGCAGCCAGTGCTCCTTAGTGGCGCTTGAATTTCATTTGAAAACAATTTGTAAAAGTCTCACACACTCGCTGCAATCGAAGTTTGTTTGGCAGCTAAGCAAATTTGCAGTCATCCAGCTCCTGCTGAGCCAGCAATGCCAAGTGCGTGCCAGGATCAGAGCTCTGGCCTGATGGCTGCTGCCTGCTGCCTGCTGCCTGTTGGCTGTTGGCCTCCAGTTGGCTGCTTGCTTGGATCCTCTCTCTCTCTCTGCTGCTGTTCTGGGTGCGTGCATGTCAATAGTTTTTCGCTATTTATTTTTTTTTTCTGTATTTCTATCCTTTTTTTCTTCCTTTTTTTGATGAATTGACAGGCAATGCTATTTGTCAGCAGTCAATGCGCTTGTTACATTAAATTGCCAGCTGGCTGCTGCTGTTGCTGTTGCTGTTGCTGTAGATTCACCTCTAACCCCGCTATTCTTAATATCAGACGGGAAAAGTAACGAGTATTGCACTGCATTTTATATGCAATTGCTCAATGTGTATTTTATAGACTGACTGACTGACAGAAGGACAGACAGAGCAGAGCAGAGCAGAGCAGAGCAACGCCAGCAAATTGTTTTGTATTGTGCAGCCGACAGTCGACAGGCGACAGCTCGATATGCATGGTCTCTGTTAGAAAATAGGTTACGCACATGGCATGTTGCATCAGAGCGTGCCAATTGGCATCCGCATTTGCATCCTGCTATCCTCCCATCCCACCCATTCCCACATCCGCATCCGCAATCGCTTGAACTTTATGAAAAATTGCCATCAAAATTGAACATTTGTACGCGCAGCAGAGGCGGCAACAGCACCCAATGTCCAATCAAAATAGTTGAGTCCTCTGATTGACTAACCCATTGCAATCAGCTTGTAGCACTTACATTTTCGTTATATCGGAGAAGGAGGAGGGGGGATACAATATTACGGAGTGTTAAGAGTATAGCTAGAAAATTGCATTTCCGTAGCAGACAGGTGTCTTTTTCATTGACGGAAATTGTTTGGGGAAATGCTCGTACGCCTCAAAAAGAAACCCACATCAAATCCAAGCCACAAGTATTTCACAACCTTTCACTCATTGTGTGTATGTGTGTGTGTCCAGTTTTTAAACCTTTTCCTTTGGATTTCCCTATCTTTGGCTTTCATTTCATTTTGCACCTTGACTCGATTTGCATTCGATTCCCCCTCTCTCTCGGTCTTGCCCAGCCCTGGAGCAGCGGAGCAGCGGAAATGAGATTCTATTTGGTACGTGCCTCACGCAGTGCCCAACCCAAAAGACTTGGGGCTGCGGCGGGTACAGTGGGCAAAACTAGTTGGAATTTACGTTTTAAGCCCCGTCAAGAACGAAGTTTTTAAATAAATGTCAATGTAAGCAAATAAACTGAAGCAATTCTAGAAATAATACTCAAAGAACTGAAACAATTGCAGCAGAAATCAGAGCAATCTGAAGGACTTCAAGTCCTTGCGTGACTCTTTTAACAATTCGCGTCCTCAGGCAGCCAACTAATATGCAATTTGCATTAAATATTCAACACATTTGTCTACGCCTCACAAACAAGCAAAAAAACGCATTACAAAAATCCCAGCCAAGTGTTGTTAATGATGTTTCCTTGCCATGGCTTCCTCTCCTCTGCTTTCCCTTGATATGTTCTGAATTTTACAAATAAGTTGATGTCAAAATAAATTATAAATACTCCCAGTTGATTAATAATGCGCAAGAAAAATGTCACAAAGAAATATGCTGGAATTTGGACCACCCAACGCAGCCCACTCTTCGTCCTGCAACCTGCACGCATTTCTCATCAGGCTCGTATCATGGCCAAAGGAACGCCAAGAAGGCAACTGCAAAACCGCACAAATAAAAAGAGCCGAATTGAGGCAATGCTACAACGACCACAATATACTCTACTCTGACAAAAAAGAATAATTTATTAGTAGCAAAACTATTTACATTCCCATACTCTTGTTCCAAAAAGTATGCTATACTTATTCGATAAGCGTTTGGGATTCTCCATTTTATCCACTTTTTTCTATATTGGATTATGTATAAAATATTAATTAAAATGAGTGATTAATCAATATGATTTATTTAGGAATAGATAAGCAAAATAATACTATTCAAATAATAATATATTAATCCTTTCCGAAACTTATTTTGGTTTGAATCGGAATCTTATGTTTTTAGCCTGAAAATTAGTCGATAGAGCAGAGAATCTTGCGTATTTAATTCAATCCTTTAGAAGCTTATAAAGTTTTCAATGTAAATAAAGAGATTTATCCTTAAAGACAATAAATTTAAATTCACATTTCATGTGAATATTCCAAGCACTTCATTAGAGTCATCAAAATAAATACAATTTATCAAAGGACCAAATAAATAAAATAATTTTTTCCTTGTCAACAAATGAACATTTTTCAGCCTGCAGCTAAGTTAAATATTGCTAAAAAAAAAGTTATATTTGAATAATATTATTTACGGCAAATGCATTCGATGAAAAATTGTAAAAATTTTGTAAAATAAATCGCATCAAAGCTGATGGCAAAAGAATAATAATCAATTGTAAAGTGTATAAATAATATTGGATGGCAGCACAAAAATAAAGTCATTAAAATTGTATGCAAAGGGGGAATTTAAAAGAGGGGGCGTGGCAGGGACAGGGGCTGGGGCTGGAAAAGGGCAGGAAAAAGGCGGCGCGGCGGGGCGGGGCGGGGCGCGATATGTGGCGCTGTGGTCGTTCTGCATGCGTGCAAGAAATGGAAATGCGGTTAATTTCCGTAAAGTATGCAATAATTTCTGGCGCTGAGCATAAGCAAGTGTGCAAAATGTATGTGAGAGTGTGTTTGTGCGTGTGTGTGTGTGTGTGTGTGTGCAACAGCAAAAGTAATGTGTAAAGTAACTGCCATGCCCCGCCCAATCGCCTGTCGGCCTCCTGCCGCCTGCCGCCTCCCAGCCCGAATGCAGCGAGTAAATCTCTTTGGCAGTCTGCGAAGACGGAACTAACGAACAAACGGACATTCATCAATATAAATCAAGCAGCGACCACAAGGATCAGGCCCAGCCCAGGCCCAGCAACCAGAAACCAGAAACCAGAGGCCCCAGCCATAGCCATAGCCAGAGCCATTGCAAGACGCCCAACAGTATAAATAAAAATATTTTTGTATGAAAATTGCTGTGAATTGGTTGGCAAACGAAGAGTTGCAGAGTTGTTGCCAGGCGGAGAGCGGAGAGCAGAGAGCAGAGAGCACAGAGGCTGTTTAAATGTTGCCCAAAGAAATATTTGCATGTTTTTATTTATTTTCGTTATTCGGTAAGCGGTCCAAGGGGACGTCGAACAGGGTGGTAAATGGGCAGACAGGCTCCACGGATGGACGCCGCATTGTGCATTTTCGGGGCGGTCCTCGGTGCAGGATTGTAGCTGCTGCTGCTGCTCGTGCTGCCGCTGCCGCTACTCCTGTTGCTGCTGCTGCTGTGCTGCTGCCACACAGTAGCATTTTCGTTTCATTATGTTCCGTACGCCTAAAGGATTGCAATATATATTTGCATTTATTTTTTTATATTTCTCTTTCCGCAAGGACAACATGGGCAACGGGTTACAGTTACAGTTACAGTTACAGTTGCATTGCTTCCATGCGCATTGGTATGCTTTGCAGTTGCTGCCAGCAACAACAACAGCAACAACAACAGCAGCAGCAGCAGCAACAACAGCAGCAGCAACAACAACAGCAGCAGCAGCAACAGCAACGCTTTGGGGCAACGCATTTTGACTTCGGTATTTGCGGCTTTTTATGTAATTCATGGTCATTCAATGCGAGTGTGTATAAAAAATATGCATTGCATTTTTTTGCATTTTTAACAACGATTTTTATGCTTGGATTTGGCCAAAGAAGCAAACGCGAAAATCACGTAATTTATGTGATTTCCGTGCAGCTGCAGCCTAAAAAAAGCATCGCATGACGCAATTAAACCCAATCGCAACAGACTCCACACACATAAATACCTCTCTATAGAAGAGCCTCTGTCAAATGTCAAAAGGAAAATCAATTGCGATCAGTTTCGGGCTTAAAAAAAACCGCGATTAAAGCAGCAGAATTATCGATAAATAAAGCTACTAAGGATTGCAAAGGGTATTATAAGTATTTCCATAGAAATTGCAGAGCCTTTTGAATGCAAGATTAACATTTCAGCAAAGAGTTGCTGTCATGATTTATTTCTTTTAATAAAATCCGCATGCCTCCATTCCAATTTCTGATGAAATCTAAAAGAAAAACCTGCTTGAATATGTAAAGAAAACTTGGTAATTTAATAATGAATAATGCATATTTTAATGAGCATTTAAAATATCCTTTTTTGAATAGAATTTAGATTTAACTTTAGTGCTATAATTATGCTACTTTTAATGGCATCCTTTTTGGAGTAGAACTTACTTAAAGTACTGAAGCTTTCTGCTCCTTTTTTCAATGATCCTTATGGTAGGCTACACTTTTTTCAGTGCAATTTATTCAGAAGTGAAAACCGCAGCAGATAAATATAATATTGAGTCCTTAAAGCAGGATATTCCTGTAACTTGTGGTACTTCATTAGGTTATTCTGATAGCATTTAAAAAAAACAAAGGTAAAGGAGATGAGAAAGCTTGTAAGGAAAGAAGAGATTAGCTACCCTATCGACGCATCTCACATCGCCCTGAACAAGAATATATATATTTTATATATACACCCTGCTCCGCATCAAAGTCTTAATACCCTCAGCAAGCGCATAAGAGTAAATATGGATTTATGGTATTTGAATGAGAGCAATGAAAGTAATAAATGTAACTATTCATCGCATATTTGTGTCCTGTGAGTGTTTATTTAGAATCAACATGAAAAAAAGAAGTGAAATTTAAATAAATATGAGAATATATACAAATAGCGTTGAATAAAAGTAATTATTTTTAAATTCAATAGCGAAATACCACGTGTTTAATTCCATTATATTTCTGCATTTTAAGCTTTAGTTTTCCACGGAGCAGCGTCATATTATATCGTTGTGTGTGTGTGTGTGTGTGAGTGTGTGTGTATGACGAAATTATACACATTAAAAAAAGAAGAGGAAAAAGCAGCACTCGAGTCTCAAATTTAATTATATATGTACAATTGCATTTGCGAACGTTCGAAATTTTTGGTAATTTGAGGCATTTTTTTTCGAGCAGTGTGCGCTGTGTATGGCGCTGCATTTTATTTGTCATTTCCGGTTTATGCCGGAAGTTTAAATTATTGAATTCAAACGGAAATGCAGCAGAGCAAAAGCATACAAAAAACTGAGAGCTGAAAAATGTGTTTAAAGCGCAAAAAGCAGACCGATCCGCCTGTCTGTCTGTCTGTCTGTCTGTCTGTCTGTCCGCCTCTCAGCCTGTCTATCTGTATGATTCGAACGGTGTATTTGTATTTTCAATGGCCATAAATAAATATGTATATAAATTTAAATAAATGCCAGAGAAACACACACACACTGACACACACACACACAGATGGTGTACAGTTTGTTTGTCAATAAATCAGAATGCTTATCAACGTCAAACGACCACAAAAACTCCAAGCAAACAATATAAGCGGCCACGGGAAAGGACAACACAGTAGCTGCAATAAGTATGCGTATGCGTGACTCTCTCCCCCCGCTCTCCCTCTCTCTCTCTCTCTCGCTCTCTTTGTGTGTGTGTGTTTGTGTAAAGCTTATTTAAGAGCCTTGTACATTGAGCCTGCGACGGTTTATTACGCGCGATTAAATTCATTAAAGAAATATGCCTCGCAAGCGACATCAAGCGGAATAAAACGAAACACGAAACGAAACGTGGCCCGAACAGGCATAACCACAAAATGGCAACAACAGCAAGGATAACAGCTACAGCTACAGCAACAGCAACAGCTACAACAACACAGCAGACAGGACAACAACTGACAGCTGACATTTGCCGCTCTATCTGGGCGCCTGCAGGCATTGTGGCTTCCAATTTATGGCCCAGCCTCAAAGTTTGCCCCACTAAACCCGCTAATTGCGCCGCTTTAGACGAGTCCTGCCCGCCCCTCTCTAATTATATACAATTTACGCCTCATCTCTTGGACTCCCTCTTATTGTTTGCATTATTAGCTGACAATTTTTGGTAGAACTCAGAACTCAAAGGCACGACTTTTCTTTGCCTGCTAAATACAGGATTATCAGACTCTTTGTCCCTACTAACCATAACAAGGAAAAGGGGCAGCAGCAGCCACAGCAGCAGCTGTTAAGACAGTTGCCTGATAAGCCCTTTGGCTAAGTAGTTGAATGTTATTCTTATATAATTCCGGGCACAAGGCTAGACTTGTTATTTCAGGCCATGACGGCTTGGCTCTATGCTAATTTGGCTAGCTGCTGCTGAACTCTATTAAACCAAACTTTAATTATAGCTGGAAAATCGAATCAGATAGTAGAACGAAGCCAGTTCAATTTTTATTGAATTTTTATGGCTTCCATTTATCCGCTTAGACACCTTGAATTGAATTCAATTTTATTATATGGCTGCTGTTTGAATAGAATCCTTGTTTCATGCATTCAATATTGTTCGATTTTTTTTTGTTTCTTTCTCTATTGTCCTGTTGCCGGCTAACAGAATTTTGACATGCACAAAGCGCTGATTGCAGCCCATCTACACAGCAGTGCAGCTGCATTAACCCAAACCTGATGGCCGAAGCTTTTTTGTTAGCCAACAATTCAGAGAGAACGTCAACAAAAAATAAACAAAAAAAATATGTACATATATCTCCCACAGGTAGTGGAAGAGGCAGAGGCAGAGCTGCTGGTTTTTTGTCCCTCACAGTTTTTCACAACGATCCTTAAGTTAGTCGCACAAAAAACCGCACCAGTTCGGCCATATTAAAGGATTCAGCCAATGCCATATTGTTAAATAAACATACATATATATTATATATTATATATTTATATATATACTATATATAAATATATATAGTTATGTGATTGTATAAACATTATGACACGATAAAATGCAGTTTTGGCCGGCAATTTTATTGGCCATACAATAAAGCTTTATTAATAATGGTTTTTGCTTTTTGCTCTTTGCTTTTTAGTGCGGTTCACTACGCATTAAACATAATTTATGATACTCTGCAAAAATATAATTATTTTTATTAATGGCCAGCCTGAATGCTGCTATACAGGTGATAGGATATGATATATACTGATGATATACGATTTGTATATAGAAAACGTGTCCGACTATCCAACTGACAAATTACTCAATGAAAAATTATTTGCAAACATTATTTGCCGCTCTAAAGTAAACAGCTATATCTATTAATTTAATATATTAATATCCTTTTTTATAGCCTGGCTTATAAAATTATCAATGAAACCTTATAAATCATGCGATTCTATATGCAAAAAGGCCAACTAAATTGACGGCTCGTCTTTCTATCGCTTCATTTTAAAGCTAGGCTTAGCTTCTTCTCTTTGGCGTCAGATAGATATAATCATTCATCCAGCTGCCTTTTGCTCTCTGATTCGATGTTGAGCCATAATTAAAGCCTGGAAATGACAGGAGTTTTATAGAGTTCAGCAGCTAATCGAATTCTCTTAGCACTGAGCCATGGCCTAAACCAACAAGCCTAGCCAAAGGACAACTGTCTTGGCAGCTGCAGTTGCTTTTTCTTGAATTTATAACTGAAAGAAAAGGAAAAAGAAATATCCTTTTCCTGGGCTTTAAACCTGTGACTGCAAGTCTTCAGTCAGTTTTAATCCAGCACTTTAAAATTAAAGAAAATTCGAGAAATTTGCGAACAATTTTACATAAATTTCATAATAAATATTTGCATTAAATTCGATAGACATAAGAGCGAAAACAACACAAATTACCAATGGGTGGAAACAATTTAAAATGCTTCGCCTCGGCTCGGCACGGCACTGCCCTGCCCTGGCCAGCCCCAAGTGGCGTTCATCAAAATAGCGTTGGAAGCAAACAAAGCGAGTGCACGGCCCGCACATCCTGTCAATCCTTGTATACTTATGTGCATCCGGTATGCAAATGTAGTCTCCTATCGTCCATCTCTGTCCCGCTGCTACCAATGGCCCGCCTCTCTGTCTGTCTGTCTGTCTATCTGTGTGCATCGTCGTTTGCTGGCATTCAACCGGAAGAAATTATTGTTATTCGAATTGATCTGCCATGGCCGATGTCGCCTGGCATCGATAGGCAATGTCGCGCTGCCAGATATCGCTGCTCTGCTCTGCTCTGCTCTGCTCTGCACTCGGCTCGGCTCTGCTGGCAGCGTGCTGATAACGTCAGCGCAAAAGTATGCAACGTATTTTTGCCAGAGCCATCATCAAGAAACGTGAGGGAACTGAATGCAAACGGTTCGTTTGTGTTATTTATGGACGCTCACTCACATATGCATAAATAAAATACAAAAAACAAAAACAACAAAAAAAAAGAGCCTGGTGCACGCTCGACGAATGCACAATAAATTGCAAAAATATTATTTTATCAACAATAATTAATTAAATGCACTTAATTGCGTGCCGCAGTCACAGTTGCTGCATTTTTCGCTGCGCTTGCAACGTTGGCCTTGCCGCTGCCGCTGCTGCTGCTGTCGACAGGCGGGAAGGAGGAAAGGGGCAGGGGCAGGGGCAGGGACAGGGCGTGGGTATGGCTATGTGCTTGGATGAGGGAAACATGGTCATCTGCATATGCTTGAGCAGCATTGTAAGTAGCCATGTAAGTGGACAAGTGACCGGAGGGCAACACAGTAGCCGGTTGCCATTTGGCGGCTGCCTTCCCGCCTGGAATCCAGCTGCGATTTATGTATATTTTTAAGTGGCATTAAGTGCGCGTTAACATCTTATGCAAGCGGTTGCAACAATAACTTATGACTCGACTGGGCCATTAAAAACGGCTATTGAAAACGCCCCAAACAAGCGGCTAATTGACAATTGCAGCGCCTGCAAGAGCTATGCTTTAAAATCTGTCCCTCTTCTCGCTCTTAATGAGCCGTGGCACAGCTAATTGTGGCAGCAAAGTTGCTACACTTTGTTGCTGCTGCTGCTGGTGCTGCTGCTGCAGTTGCTTGTTGTTGTTATGCTCGGAGATTTGCATTGCTTGGTTAGTTTGCTGTTCAAGTTTTGTTGTCCAGCAACTCGCCTGGACATATGCGCCAAAGGAATATTACACATACGCCCCATGTTGTGCGTTGTGTGTTTGTCCCATGTTGGAAAAACTTTATATACATTTTTGTTGTTGTTGCTGCTGCTGTTGTTGTCGCTGCATGGCCACTGACGCCTCATTTTGGGTTCTCAGAAGTACAAGTATCTACAAATTCAATTCATTTGCCTGCAGCCATAAAAGCAGCAGCAGCAGCAGTAGCTTTTCCTCCCATACTCCTACTTATATTTATATATATATGTTTATATATATATATATATATATATATATATTTGTATATACATACATTTCTGTATGTAATTTAAGGTCCCAAGTGCCTGGCAGTGTACGCATGCTTGCACGTGTATGAGTAAATTGTTAAATTTATATACAAAAGCAGCGCAGTTGCAACTGCCAAAGTAATTTGCGATAAGTGCGTCAGATTCTTTGGGGAAAATTCGACCGCACATGCAACAGCAACAGCAACAGCAACAACAACAGAAACGACAACAATAACAATAGTAAAAGCAACAAAAACCCCAAAAATAAGCAAAGTAAAAAGTGAAAATTTATTGCATAAAGCTGCCGTTTCAACGAACCCAGAATGCGCTGCGCTGCGCTGGCAAATAAAGGAATATCCTTTATAAGTATACATATTTCTCTTTGAAATAGGAAGAAAACAACACAGAGAAAGCCACTGTCTCATAATAAAAATAGCTAAAATAAGAGCGTAACAATTAAATAAAGATTTTTGTTTTTAGCTGCATAATATTGCGAGCTATAAAGGATCCTTCAATATAAATTTCCATTATAATGAAATAGGAGACAGAGAGATGAGTGCCTGGTTTCAAATTTGGTTTTCTTCCATCAAAATTTGACATATTTTAATATTTATAAACCGCAAAGAAAAGCGGGAATACATCTATAATTTCCTTTTCGAATTGTTATCCTGGCTATATCCTAAAAATCACACATGAGTTTCCTGATTGAAGCCCGCTTTTATTAATCTCACAATTCTGTTGGTCTTAGCCTGTTTATATTTCTAACCGAAGTTGGCTTGAAAATATCCAGAATTTAGCTCTGAACTTCTTGAGAAATTGGCTTTTTTTTATTAGCTACTGGCTGAGATTCCGCTAGATTTTTTCACCAGACAACTGAAGCTCTAAGGACTTTATTGCTGAATCGCTTTGTGTTGAAGTTCAGCGGTTATTTTGGAATGAAAAGTTTGGCTTTTCAGCCATTTTATGAGGCATTTTATGTTTTTTTTTTGGCTTGCTGCAAGCAGATCAAGCTGAATGCTGAAATTGTGATACCCTTTTGTTCCAATTACCAATTGAATTGAAGGCCAGCGGCAAACAGATGAAGCTGCGGCAACTATGCAAATAAGCAGCAGCTGAGGACGAGGCACACGTTTCATTTGCGGCTTGTCCTGTTCACCACAATTCCATATGTACGCGTGTGTGTGTCTGTGTGTGTGTGTGTGTGTGTGTGTCTCTGTCAATAACTCACACACAAATGCATGTGAATATGTGAATATCTGCAAAAAAAGGCAATTTGTATTTCAACTGGCTCTTTTTTTTTTTTTTTTTTTTTATTGTTTAAAAATGTTTATATTTTGCAGTTAACTAGTATCCTGCTACCTTTTGACAGCTTAAACTAATTATACATTAAGAGTAACTTAAATAATGACTATAATAGTGAAATTTACATATTTACAATATTTACATATTTACAAAAGTTGATTATTATTATTAGAATTTTTTTTTTTTTTTTTTTTTTTTTTTTTTTTTTTGCTAGTTTACATAATTATTTAGGACAGGACTCTGGAAGGAAGATCCTGTGGGTGAAGTCTCTTTAGCCTTCTTTTTCCTCCGTAGCTTAAAAGGCGACGTACAAGAACGTTGGGATGCGATCCTAATCTTTTTTCGTAGTTTTGGGCTTGCAACCGTAATAGGTCTCCGATCATGGGAACTCTCAGATCCCTTTCTATATCCCTAGTGCGCATGTACCAAGGCGCGTTGCACATTTTTCGCAGAATTTTGCTCTGTGCTACTCTTATTTTATTGAGGTGAGTTTTGGCTGTGATTCCATAAACTTGGAGGCCATACTTCCAGATCGGACTTAATATTGTTTTGTATATGGCCACCTTGTTGTTCAGCGATAGCTTATTTCGTGGTGACAGTAGCCATGTCATCTTCGCAGCTTTTGTCAATACGGTTTTTTGTATCATCGTCGCATGCCTGCCAAAGTTTAAGTACCTGTCCAGGATTACACCTAAGTATTTGTAGTGCGTTTCGTGCTTAAGCACAGAGCCAAGCATCGTTATGCCTGGACAGGATCCGACTCTCGTGGCGAAGGTGACATTTGCACATTTGCTGCTGTTGATGCCGATGTTCCAGTTACGAGCCCATGATTCGAATCTTACCACGTATTCCTGTAAGGCTCCTGTTGCAGTAACTAGTGATGGACTCCTGGTAAGGACAGCGGTATCATCTGCATAAGTGGCAATAAGCACATTCTGACTTTCAACACCTCGGGCTGAACTTGCAGTCGGCATATCAGCTGTATATAATGTGTACAGGGTGGGACCTAGGACACTGCCTTGTGGAACCCCAGCACAAATTGGTCGCTCAGAAGATTTATCCCCGTCTACAACTACCCTAAACACCCTGTCCTCCAAGAAGCTGCTGACCAGTTGATATAGCTGCGATTTCAACTGGCTCGCATTGTAATAATAAATTGTGTAAAAGTATGCAATGAAAATAAAAATGCCAGTGCGTAATTAATGAGTCAAGGTGGTGTCATATGGCGCATACACACTCACTCTCTCTCTCTCTCTCCCTCTCTCTCTCACACACACACACACACACGCATATACACTGAGAGACAAAGAGTCCTTGTTGTTCCTTGTGCTGTGCATTGCGTGTTAAGTCGCGTATTTCATGGCGTTTATTTATTATGCAAGACCGTAGAATGTGGCAGAGTCAAATTATTGACTCAATTTGTTGGCCTGTCTCTACAGATATATATATATATATATATATATATATTGGAGAATGTGTGTGTGTGTATATATAAGCCCAGTAGGCGCGTTAATTGCTTATGGAGCGCACATTATTCAGCTGTCATTGGAAACCCTGGGAGAAGCACGCTAAGAAGCGGCCCAAAGTTGCGGCTTTGGCAAACAATTAGGCAGCTAATTTGCAACTCAGGCTTGGGCTCAATTCAGCAGGAGCAGCACAATGCATGAGTATGTGGCTCTGTGCGTGCTAATCCTGTCGCACACAGACTACAAAGGGATGTCCTTGTCAGGCTGTCCGTCAGAGGCGTTCGTTGAGTCCTTCGTTGGCTGTGTTGGCGCGTGAAATTTGGGCCAGTAGCTAAATCACTGCTAAATCCTTTTGACAAATACCCACACAGGGACACAGCGACGCACTGCAGCCCACCGAACTGAACTCCACTCAGCTCAGCTCAACTCAACTGAACTCAACTGAACTGAACTCAGCTGAAAGGATACGGAAACGGAAACGCTAATATGGCAAGTTATTCAAAAGGCATTCGCTTAGGGCGTAAGCCCGCGTCCGTGCATCCGAGATAAATGCACTTCCCATCAAGGAAAGCACAGTGCAACCGGACCACTCAAATTGTTTGTGCTCCAAAAAATTAATATATATTTCTTAATGCCATAAAATCCTTTTTTAATTGTTGATTAATAACACTATTCACTATTAAAATTCTGTCATTTTTATTATGACGAAAAGTGAGACAAAAATCAATCAGGCCGAGAATAAAGGAAGGCAAAGGAGCTTTTACGGTTTGAAGCAGGAGAAACAGAAAGAAATCAGGATAAAAAGTTAAGAAAAAATCTGGAAAATCTCTGCCGGAAATGTGTTCCCAAATAGCCAGCTAAGGACTCACTGCGGTTCCAGGGTTTTAATCAAATTCTTCATATTCAAATTTATATTTT
The DNA here is from genome assembly GCA_018150835.1 of Drosophila repletoides. Taxonomy (NCBI): domain Eukaryota; kingdom Metazoa; phylum Arthropoda; class Insecta; order Diptera; family Drosophilidae; genus Drosophila; species Drosophila repletoides. The sequence goes on from JAECWQ010000100.1 coordinate 8,658,790, forward strand.
GAAGAGCTTACAAATTCCTTGTTCTTACGCTTTCAAAAGTAGAAACTAAATTGCTATTTTCCAAGAAAAGTTGGATATATTTCCTATACTGTCATTCCATTGGGAGACCTACTAAATAGTCGCTGAAGAAGTTGATTGTCTTATAATTTTGACTGCTCCTTGTATAACATGCGATACACTGTGCGAAAGCCTTGTCAACTGTATGCGCTTGTCAACGCCGAAAACTAAAAGGTGACAGGGATAAATGCAGCCCATGGCTCGGAATGGCAACGCACTCACATACACACACACACACAAACACACATGTCAGTGGAGCAAGTGCATCTGTTGTGGTTAACAGCCAACGGCACATGGCAGCTGTCATGCGTGCAGCGTGCGCTCCGATTCAGGACTCAGAGGACTCAGGGCATCAGGCACTTGGCTTACGGGACGAAAATGGGAAAAGTGGCAAAAGTTGCAGTCGCAGCGACTGGCAAGGCACATCAATCAGACATCGCCAGCGCTGCCATAGACGTTCCTTGTCAGCCGTAATTTACGCGCATTCACCACGTCATTCCATGGTTCCACGTTGCCAACAGACAAAAGATTCGGAAACTGAATACTCAGAACTGAGCCAACAGCACAGCAGCAGCCACAAATCGCTTTGATTTTGCCCCACACGTGACTGAGGTCAGACCCCAGTCAAAGCAACCGCAAGTCTTTCAGTTCTGATTCTGCACTTTCCTCCCTGACAAGTTGAAGTTGAAGCCAACGCACCTGATATTTCGAAATATTTACAGGTAGAAAAGTGTATTGCATCATTAATAAGTAACATTGTGTATTTTACAAGTCATTTTAATTAAAATCAATGTTTTTCTTGACATGTTTCCTCTACAACATAAAAGAAGGCATTTACGACCACATAAAGTAAAGAAGGAGGCATCTACCATGCCAGAAAGTCCGGCTATCCTTTCTACTTTTATCATCCTTTTCTTTGGTACATCTACTCCAAAATTTATATATTTTTCAAGATAAGTTGATAATCAAATCAATTCTTACAACAACTTTTGAACCAATTATTCCTATGGGGACTCTATGATATAATTATCTGGTGAATTACCGAATTTTGTTCACCTAGCTCAAAACACTGAGAAACTAGTGAGAGATTAGAGACAGACGGTCCTACGGTCATGGCTATATCAACTAGTCACGTCGTCCTCATCAATAATATATATACTTTATGGGTTCGGGAGATAGCTCCTTCAATGCATTACACACTTCGTGATTAAGTTATAATACCCTCTGCAAGGGTATAAAACAAAGTAGTTTTTTATTGAACTGAATTTTGTGTTTTTACTAAAGCTTAGTAGGCCGACCTTTTCTTCCTTCCTTCAAACTTGAAAGTTTCAGCCAAATAAAATAATTCATTTCATTTCTATTCTATTATTCAACCGAACAACTTCTGAATTTTCTTCTTTTTTTTTTTTGGAATTTGAAAAAACTCGAAATTTTGGTGCTTTAAACATAAAAAATACACAAAACAAACAACACCGGACTATCGCGCTATTTGGTTTTGGATCCAATCTGGATACTTGGGGCCAGACAGCTATCTCTGCTCCACCAATGGATCCAATTGTTGCTGTTGCTTTAAGGTGTTGGACAGGATGGTCCGACCACACAGGGAACCCATCACCAAATGCAGCTTGCCGTCGAACGGGTGAAGTGTGGCTTCCTGTGTCCTGGCGAAAGAGCTTACAAGTTGATATATATAGTAATATTATTCTATCTAAATCTTCCTGAATTGCGAACATATGGAAGCTAAAGCACTTCCTCTGTCAGTGACTTTGGTGCTCGAGTTTTCATCTTTCGTCTGAAGATCCGGATTCGACTTGGCCTTGCCTTCTTCCTTTGCTCCTTGAATCTGAATCGTCATTGGCTTGATTTGATCCTTTATAAATTTGAAGATACTCAGCAGATCCTTAGTCAGGATCTGCATCCCGCTCGTTCCGAGATATTTGCCGATTACAGCAGAAACCAGCTTCGAATCGAAGCTGAGAATCTGACTGACATTAATAGTAAAAGGAGCTGCCTAAGGATATAAAAACAGGTAGATTTATCCTCTTTTAAAGGAGTTTTGTCATTATTTTATTGAATTTATGACTTATCTGCAGATTTTTGTATTCTTACAGTTTGTATCGATGTGGCGCTCACAGCACACGAATGTCCTTAAATGAGCTGCAACTGGGTGTCCTGTTTTCAAAATGCAACAATATTTCCTTCGCAAGGACACATCATGCAGAGGCAGGCTACGGCGATGCTACGGCGATGCTACGACGATGCTACAGCGATGCTACGGCGATGCTTTACAAATGCTCTCCAAGAGATTAAAAGGATAAATCTAAATATGTAAAATAATTGTAAGTAATTTGTAAATAATTTCTTAGGTAACCCTCATATGCATCATCCTAAGATCAGGCTTAAGCTTCCAAATAGGCGGAAAAATTGTTTCCAATAAAAATATCAATTTTTTTCGTAGGCAAATATTATGGAACTAGCGGGATCCACATCCAGTCTAAGGATCTGTTCAGTATTTGCAAATTTAAAAAGGACCCAGTCAAGCCGCTTACGATCCATATTCAAGAGGCCAAGAAAGAGTCAAGGCCGACTCGAATCCGGTAGAGTCAAGTTCAGAATCTTCAGACGTTACTGATGAAAGCTCAACCACTGAAGTCATAGAGGAGCAAGTGCTGAAGCTCTCATATGTTCTCGATTTCGGAAGATTTAGATACTATAATATTACTACATATTTCAAATTGCAATTTCTTTCGCTGAAACACAGGAATCGGTGCTCGCTGGCTTAGTCGCATGTGGTAAATGGCTTCCCACTGGCTTGGAACATCGTGTTCAACACCTTAGAGGAACAGCAACGATTCAGTCCATTGGTAGAGAGGAGATAGCTGCCTCGACCTCGGATATCTAGATTGGACCCAAAAGCTAATAGCTAGATAGTCCAGTATTTTTTATTGAATGTATTAGTTTAATCAAAAAACTTTTAAATGTAAAATTCCAAAAAATATAAAAGAATATATTAAATGTAATAAATAAATAAATAATAAATATATAATAAATAATAAATAAATACAAAATATAATTTGAAGGAAGCAAAGAAAGATCGGCCTACTAAGCTTTAGGATTACTCAATTAAATAAGAAATAGCAATGATTTTGGCATTGTAAAAAGTTCTGCTCCAAAAAGTATGCAATAAAAATTACATAAAAATATTTCGAAAGGGAAATTCGGCCCCGACTTAGTTATTTGATCACAACTTTGATTTATTTCAATAACCTTTAGAAAGGTTTAGGGTTTTTGAATATTTGTAATATAATTCTAAAAATTTATTATTTTTTCCCAATTGTTTTTCGAAGCAGTGAAACAAATGCATAGCCCAAAATAAATGCAAAGTGAAAAAGAAATTTTAATATATTTCAAATTCAGGCATAACTTTCTAGCAACTTTTTTAAATAAGCCAAAAAAAACGAATAACTTATTTCGATTGATATTCGATGCATTGAAACTTGTTAAACTCGCTTTCAATTCAAGCGGAATGGTAAAATGTTCTAAATCAAATTATTATTTTAATTTGTAAATAAAGCTTAAAACCTTAACGCGAAAATTGTAATCCTTTGTTGCCATTTCCTCTCTATTTCCTTTCGCTGTCCAAATTGTAGCAAATTTCATTTTGCCTGACATTTGTAATGAAAACAATTTAATTCAATAGACAATAGTTTTATGTGTCCTATGACGTGCTTGGATAACAAAATCAATTTCTTGGCAGCCACACACAATCGAACATATATCGCACATACATCTATATATATATCTGTGTGTGTGTGCCTACACCCACACACACACACACACACGCACAGGTGATCATTAGATTTGGCAGGTCGCAGCGATTCGCAACGAATTTACTATACGGAATCGACATTATTGGGGAATGGCTGTCTATTGAATTATTATAACAGTTTCTGCTGTCAACATTGTTAGCGGTGTGTGCCTGTATCAGTGTATGTGTATATGTGTGTGTGTGCGTATGTCTGTTCCTGCTGCTCTGCGCTGTCCCTAATGTCCCAAGGCACAGTGGTCCAAATCATATATTTTTCTGGCATAAATTTATTTCTTGAAAGTTTTCAAAATTGTACAAAATTCATTTTGAATACACTAAAAATACATCCCACCTAACATGAGCGTAAACTGTTTAGTTCACAACTGTTAAATATAGCTAAAATGTGGGGTGGATTTTCAAAAATATGTGAAACTCTCAAACGAAGTTTAAATATATAAATAAAACCGACTTTTCCCTATATAAAACTTATGATCAGAGAAATATTTATATGCAGTCTCTAATCAATTACCATAGTTATCTTTGGAAAGGAATATTAACATAATAAATCAAAAATTTCCTTGATATGAGAATACTTTCATGTTTTTGAATCAAGCACTTCTAATAATCCAAAATAGTTCCATAACTAGGAAAATGTTTTTTTTATAAAAATATATGCTTACTATCCGATTCCTTTGAAATAGTAAAGAAAAGTATTACAAATCAGTTTTTATGTTTTCTATGGACTTAAATAGGGTATTTAAATTTTAATTAATTATTTTAGTTTAAATTTATTGACTCTTCGATGCTAAAGCAAAACACAGACATCTTTTGCTGCCGCTCCCTCAGTTATATATAAATGCCACAAAAAATCAACACTTACACCACTGTCCGCTGTCCCTAATGTATCTATGAGTGAGTGTGTGTGCGTGTGTGCGTGTGTGCGTGTGTGTGGGTGAGTGTGTGTGTGCGACTGTTGTTGGCAAGTACGTGACAGACGCGGTTTGGCGCGATTAAATTACGTTTATGATTATATTTTGTTACAAAAACACAGTGCCATACAATGCTAACGCACACACATGCCATAAACAATCGCCTGTACACACACGTACACACGCACACACGCACACAAACACACACACTCGCATGAATCTATTCTCCAGCTGCCAGCCACAATGTATTGAAGTGTAAATGGTTAACAATTGTGGCAAAAGCAACAACAATAAGCAGCATATCAACCAAAATGAAGCATCGTGAGTGCTTGTGACATTTTCGCATTGTTTTATTTTAGTTTTAGCTAAAATATTTATAGGGAATTCGTTTTAATTGCATTTTCATTACATTAAATGGCAAAATTGAATTCTCGTTAGCATTGATTAGGGCCAACAACAAAGAGATATGATTAATAAGCATTGAAATAGTTCATTCTCTAAGCTCTGCTCACTTAGCTGAATAATAAGAAAATACGCTCAATTTAAGGACATAATGTTCCACCATTTCTTGTTACGATTATCCTCCATGCATATTTGTTTCTTTTTATATCCCTTTTTTTATGAATCTGAGAATATGATGCTTTCAATCCTGCTCCAGATTGATGGGCAATCACTTAGACATTTCGAATACCCTATAGAGAACGTAGTTGAATATTTAGTTCTTAGTCTTTTAATCAGCTAACAAGTATTTAATATCTACAGGTACAAAATTAATAAAAAATTTATAGAATAAATATTGGATATGTCTTTATTCGAACCGTTCAATTAACCCGTTCATTGTATAGGGAATATCAAAATGTTAAGTAGGCGCTGTGTAAGAACAAATCAGAGAATTGAGTACAGGGTATCAGCTATGTTGAGCCGTTTCAAGTAGATTGCTTCCACTTCGTTTCAGGCTGACACTAAATATCATTTGGGCTGACACTTATTGCATATTGCAAAAACAGCGCCGCTTATACATAATATGAAATTAATAACAATCATACGCCACGTTGCCTGGCAGCAATTCGAGCTCTGCTCTGCTGTGCTGTCCTGCCCTGCCCTGCCGTGCCCTGCCAGTTGCAACTGACAGACGCATTTACGGGTTCATAACTTCTGTTCACCATGATTTTCTAAGGCTGTCAGAAATTGCAGTGAAATTACAGGCGCCAGAGCGCAGCTGCAAGAATGCTTATTAAAATATAAATATGCAAGAACAAAAAGCGTGCGCGGATGCCAAGTGGACGAGCGGGCAGAGCCCAATAGGAAAACAACGGCGCAGCACAGCAGAACAGCAGAACAGCAGAAAAGCAGCTAAACAGCAGCAAGTGAGGGAGCCCAAAGTTAAAAAACTAAAGTTTTATACTATAAAATAATTTCAACTACTCGAAACAAGCACGCGCCAAGGGCTGTAGAAAAGGGAGACGTTTGCAGGGCGCAGGACGAAAATAAAATATAAGAAAAACAAGAGAGAAACATTTGCAGCAGAGTGCCGAAGATTGTAATACCCTAACTGTGTCAGGAGTATTTGGCAAACTTGATTGAAGTTTTTTACTGAAAAACAACTCAAGGCTTTTACTCTGCTTGTTAATTGATACACAGCCAGGTTCTGACTACTTTTGGAAGTAGAATTGAATATAATTTCCTTATTTAAGATGCCGAAAACATAATGAAACTAAACATTTGAGAGATATTCACGGACGATTGTACAATCTGAATAGTTTTTAAGTCAATTTTGCTTTAGAGTAGTCCATCTAAAAGTAAAGAAGGATTTTAACAAACTGTTTAGACTCTGGTAGGTGAGACAAACTGCTTGACAAATTGTTGATACTCTCTGCCAGGGTATAAAGATACGAGTAAAGAGAAAGAAGAAAGCAACACCAAATGTAGTAGAGTACACAACTTAAGTAGAAATTTCATGCGCGCAGTCCAAACTTTAGCACTTTTCAACCCGGGGAAGCTGCTGCCCAGCCCCGTCTCCCGTAAAGAACACAGGAGGGCTTCAAGGACTACTGCCACCCAAGGGACGGCAAAAGCAAAGTTCTTACTTACAAACAATGCACAGTTATTCTTTTGGCGCATTTCGGACCAAGGTTATTTCTATATGCATTATGCAGGCCAACCTGCCAAACTGATGGACGCTCCCAGGAATCTGCGTTCCAGCAAAAGACTTTACACAACACTTGCCAACTTGAGAGAGTTTCTAGAGAGGAAGGGGACAAGAAAGGGGGGCACTGCAGAGAAAGATAAACGCAACTTACCCTAAACAGTTTATGCATTTTTGATAAACTATGCAACAGTTTGACAGCACCTTTGGTATGCCGATTGGAACTGGCAGAGCTAACTGCAATTAGTCAAAAGTAGTGCATCACTTAGTCTTTCAGTCCGTCCGTCCGTCCGTGTGTCAGCCATCAATCAATTAGCCAATTAGGCAAAATAACTAATTGCTGGCAAAAGCTAACGCAAAATACATCTAATCAAATTTAATTAAGCCATCCAACAGTAAACAACTTGCAAGCAAAATGCACTTGGCCAAGGCCTATGCCCACGCCCACGCCCACGCACACGCCCACACACCCGCCTATGCCCAATCCTTTTATGTGTTTGATTTACAGTTGAAATATGTGAGCAATGCACGAACCATGAAGCCAACAACATTTTGGGTTATCAATGCAATTGCGTTGCGCCTAAAAGTATGCACCGCAAAAAGCGCACAATGCAAAATGCGTGCCACGCCCACAGAAATCCGTTTCCATATCCGTTGTACGCCTGTTAAAACTAACTTTTTTGAATTGCGTGCCGAAATACTCGGTACGTACGGCCAGCGAGATTGCCAGCTTGAGGTAATTTTTAGAGTTTTTATGGCCAAGTTGTTGACTGCTTATTTGCGCATTATAGACAGAGCCAACGCCAACGCCAACGCCAACGTCGTGCTCCAAGCTCCCCCAAGCGCCCCAAGCCCAAAACAGCTAAACAAACTCAACGTTGTCTGATTGCATTCAACTTGGTTGCCCATTATGTGAATAGGCCTAGCAATTGGAATCGGCAAATGCGGATTGCGAACTGCGAATTGCGAATAGTGCGGATACTCCTGCCGAACCGAAACCCAGGACTTGCCATAGATCCCAGGCCCCCCCTACGTTCAGATAATCAACTAAACACTTCATTATTTCGTCGGTGGCAGCGCAAATTGTTTCGCCAATGCGTTCTCTTTTCCTGTACGTTTATTTTTAACCATTTTAGCCGAGTTTTACGGCTGGCTGCTACGACTGACTGACTAGTGCGAAAATACCCGCACTTTTCCTTTTTTTTTTTGTTTTTTTGTTCTCCTCCTTTTTTCGCATTTTGTATGCATGCGTTTCCTTTTTTTAATTGAATGATAAAACTCCGGACGCGGCCATTGTGAATGAGGAGCATTAATTTAGATTAGCGAATGGAAAGTGTGTGTGGCAGGTCGTTGAGTCGTTGATAGGGTTTCCCCTTTATAACATGTGTAAGTACATTTTACGGGCTGTGGAAAATGCTTTTACTTTAATGAAGAGCTATGGAAAATGTTTGATTTCTAGCTTAATACAGAGAAAAATAAATGATTATCTTTAGCGGAAATTTCAACTGAATTTTGGAGAATCAACACACAAAAATAAATGGTATAAAATCCAGAATTTTGATCTTCTGGATCTCTGATCTCCTGGATGTCCTGAAAGCTAGTACCAAATTCTTGATTCAAGCCTGGTTTTATCGAGCTCGGAATTCTTAATTTTCACCTGTTTCTATCCCGAGTTGGCTTGAAGCTAAGCTAGCTCTGCTAGACCATGATTTGTTCTTCATTCAATCCTTTAATCAATCTTGATTTAATATCAATTAAATATTGCTGGTTTGTACTTGAATCCTCTACAAAAAGGCTTTGATATCAATGTTGATATTGAATCCTGTTCATACTTGATTTCCTTACAAATCATAGCTAAGATTGTTCTTTAGATATAGATACTCTAACAATCTGAACATTAATGAATACGCCTTCATCTATTGATCAATAATAATATAAGACTGGAACTATCATTAATAGTTTAAAGCTATTATAAGTGTTCAACCATTGAGTTCAATAAGATAGAGAAAATATCGTTTCTCTTTCCATCCAAAATTTACACTCTTCTATGCCTCTTCTAAAAGTTGTATTTCATTTCCAGGGTTTTAATCTGTAAAAACGTAATTATTTATTAAATTATTTGTCGAAAATTAACCATGAGTGTTCATACAAATTCACATAAAGTATACGCCCCATAAAAGCCTTTCAATGCCCTCTACAGTCCGACAGGAGAGCCAGTTACAAAATTAATTCGGGCTTTGCCGACACACGTCTAGTTTGCCCGCCCCCCGCTGATTCCGCCCCTAATTTAAAAACACAATTTTATGGCCTAATAGAATTTGGTTGTGAATAATTCAACACTCTGCCATAAATCGTTGATGGTGAAATAATATTTTAGCAATCTAAACACCAAAGGTTAATGCACCGTAAATGCTATTCAAAACTCATATCACACACAGACTCTCACACCACAAATAAAATACTATTATTATTATTATTTGACGACAAAAACAATATAAAATATGCTTCTTTTGTCATAAATTCGATTCAAAGTGCTAACAAAATTTATTAAAATAATGCGAAAATAGAGGAATCAAAACATTAATGAAACCCAACGCACCAGGGGAATGAGCAGATGTTGTTGAATAATAAAATATGAATAAAAGGAGGTAAACAAGCACAAAGCGGGGGACTATGGGATATCCTGTAGTAAAAGTTCAGCTATAAATATGTAAATAATCAACTGGATTATATTTTTAATTGAAATGAGAATAAAATAACCTTATGTAGTATAAGTTTTACAGGCAGGAATAGTCTATTTCATCTTTCATACATATATTTCGGTATCACTATACTCTCTTTAACCTTTACTAAGCTTACAGGGTATGCAAATGTATGCCAAAAATGAAGGACCAGTATTCTTCTGATTCATGCGAATACTTAACCAAGAGCTACCCTATAAGAGGGCTTCAATATATATTTTCATACACATTTCCATTTTTCTGCGCAATTATTTGATGTTTATTACATCTTCATTCGTTTTGAAAGTCCTAAAAACTATTAAAAATGGCGTAAGGATAATATCTGCTAATTCTCTGGGCTACACTTGCGGAAACAGCCTGTTTTTCACGCCGCCTCCATAGAAAAACCGGGCTACAATTGTCGATGCTTATGCCCCCTTTTCCTCAAGATGCTTTCCAATTAGTTACTCATATTATTATAAATTCATTTATTAAGGAATATGTGATTATAAACAGAAATCACCTGCCAAGCTTCCAAGTAGCAGAGAGCTTAACAGAACACAAGGATAATTCAAGCAAAACACTGTAGAATATGCTCTTTAACAGTGGACGTAATTTTTGATGCCATTCTGCTCTTATTGGCCAGACGCCAGGACAAGTCAATTCCTGATTTCATAACAGTTTAATGGTAATTACATTTAGCCAGAAACGGGCAGTCAGAGCCTTGGGGAGGGGTTAGTAATTTTGCAATTTCTCTTTCTGAGCTGCACTCGAGACGGCCCATTGTCATTTTATTGACAAATGAATGAAATGAAATGAAATGAAATGAAATGAAATGAAATGCTTTGCTTGACGGCATTTATGGCATTTCCATCAGAGTCTATAATTTTGTGAATTAACTTGTTGTTGGCTGGCATTAGCAGCAAGCAAAATCAGGCTTCATCCACTCCCTATATATAAAAGGCAAGGCATTTGAGTATTTCACACTCATTAAGTTTAATTACAGATTTTGCACACTTCGGACATTTGAGGTATTTTAATTGCAATTTTGATTCAAAATCAAAATCAAAATCAAATGCAGTTAAAAGATTCATTTACTTGAATGACTTAAATGTGAATGAATATTTGAATCACTCATTTAAACTTGCATTGTGGAATTCAACCATTTTTATAACTCTTCTCAAATTACTTAAATATGAATGAAGATTCAACTGAACTCTCTATAAAGTTAACATAAATTGAGCCAAGAAACCAAGCAAGACCTTTGGCTAAGCAAATTCTGAACCTTTTCAAAATTTGGCAGACTTGAAGCATAAGAATCAAACAACTAACATCATTCAATCTCTCATTAAACCAATTAATTATCAACATAATTTTAGCCCTTATATTACCCAGTAGCTTTAATTAATTCAGCAATTTTTTTGTATTAATCCTTTTTCAATCAGCTCTAGTAGCCCAGTTATCTTTTTCCCTCTTCTTCGGCCCGCCAGCAACCCATTTGTTAAACAACTTTTAACCCTCTCACAAAGCGGGCAAAAGAGGCATAAAAACCACATAACAAATCATTAAGCGGCCGCTGCGAATGCTCAGGGGAGACCCCGATAGACAGCTAACAGATGTGGTTTGGTACTGAATGCCCCTGCTCAGCGGGGGGCAGAGTCTGTCCTGCCTGTCACCAGGCAGGCCCATTGGTGGCCAGCGAGATCGTTAAATCGGCGCTCGTTAGAGCCAAAGTTTGACGCATTTTATTGCTTGGCCAAAGGGACGAACGGATGACGAGAGGTGGTGGACGAAGAGGCATGACCTCAGCATGGCAACTACTCCACTCCATGCTCCATCAGAGTGCTCCATCTCTCCGGGTGCACGTAAAAGCAAATCAAGCAAATGGACAAATGTGAAGCCGACAGTTGTTGCTTGTTGTATGGGGGGGGGATACCCAGCAGAGCTGCATGATTGCATTTTATGTTTGTGTTAATTTTTTATGTCTACTTTGAGAGTGCGAGGCGCGCATCATAAATAAAGCAACAATCAATTTTCATACGCACCGTTGTACGACAAAGTAGCGCCGATTGTCGGCTAACGCGCGCGCGATGAGCGACGCGCAGCGAGTCGTAAAATAAAAAAAAAAAAAAAAAGAAAAACCCACGAAATACACGAAATACCAAATGGAAATCGTATATTTTAACATAATATTATTGCTGCACAGCTGGCTGTGGTTAAACCAACTGCCAAACCCTCCTCCTCCACCTTCTCCCAGCCAAAAACTCTAGCATAGGCTCTGGCTCTGTGGCGACAGCCCCACTACTTAATGCTCATAAAATATGAAAATTCATCTGCAATTCATCAATTATTTATTTATGGCAATGTTCTTATACGTTTTACGCATGTGTTAATGAATAATTTTTTGTCATTTTTCGCTCGTCTGTGTGTGTGTGTGTGTGTGGGTGTGTGCGGCTGTGTGTGGGTGTGTGCGAGAGTGTAATCAATTTCAATTCGCTTTTTTATTTTTATTGCACTTATGCGCATTGGCAGAAATACAAAAATTAAGAATTCTCCAGCCAGAGAACCGCTTTTAAATACCCTGTAAAATGTAACCTCAATAATACATAACGTCCCTTCATTTCTCTTTCCCTTTTCAGCCATCAGGTAATAAAAACATTCAGCTCACTTTTCATTTATTGACTTTTTAATACGAAATATACTTACTAGAATCAAAAATTAACATATTTTGTGATCTATTATAACATATTTCTCCATATTTAACCATCCAGTCTATATCAATATTCTCCTTTTAAATCGAATAGCAAAAGTAATCGATATTTTATTGGTTTTTGAGCTCATTTCTTCAGTATTCATAATTAACTGAAAGGACACAAAAGACTCTCAAAATTTGATTACTTTTCACAAGTTAAGCATACCTTTTTACCAATATTTACAGGGTATAAGAATCAACCCCTTTAACCAAATGTCGCACATTAATGACCATGAAATTCTCTTTTATTTCTCTTATTTTCGGCTTCGCTTTTTTCACATGAGATCAGCAAATTGTAAAGACAACATCTGCCTCTGTGGGCTGCCACACAGCAACAACAACAACAACAACAATGGCTCAGACCCCTTTTTGATCGGGGCCAGAAATCAGATATTATTCCATCTACTTGAACAATTTGCAATTTAAATGTTGATTTCGTTAATGCGACGATGAACTCAGTCGACAGATAGCTTCAACAAGCCTTTTCCAACTGCAGTACATTTATGAAAATACTTAATTATAAACTTAAATAAAAAATATTCAATTTTCTTTTAACTGACGGAAATATGCAAATTGGCCTCATTATAAGTATAAGTATTTTGTTAATATTTGTGAATCTTTTAGGTATATCTTCGCTTGTAAATGTCTGATTCTATAAATTAAATATACCAAGAATTATACCCTTGCTAAGGGTTTTATAACTTTGATATTATTTATGGTATAGGCGTCTACTAGGCATAAAAAAAGTACAGTCGACACTTCAGTTTATGGCCAAAGAAAAGACTTAACCTTTAAACTTGTTACTTGTTCCAAGCCTAAAAGTCTTCTTCCTGATTCTCTTTTCTCTGTTTGTCCTGTTAATTTCACTCCACTCTCGGTATCCTACTCTCTTTTACTCGCTTATAAAGTCTAATTCTACTCTCAGTCTTGAAGTCAACTCTCAGTCTTGAAGTCAACTCTCAGTCTTGAAGTTACACCATCAAAGTCTCTTTTTCTCTCATCGATTGATACCTTAGCTCTTTAACCTCTGTAGCACGTTAGATTATTTTCTATTTACAACCTTTGTCATCCTCCTTATGCTTTCCTGGCTCACTTTCTTTTGCTCGCTTTGTATGCCTCGCTTTTCAGCGGGTCCTTCTCTAATTTGCTCGTTCCTGCTTTAACTCCTCCTATCTGTCTTAAAAAGTCTCTCCCTCCCGTCGCTTAGCATTCATCGATAGATTCTTATCCCTAACTCTCGAATCTTTACTCATTCGATTAATTTCGATATACTAGATTTTTGTATCATCCTTTTGCTCTCCTGTCTCACTCTCTTCTGCTCGCTTTAAAAGTCTCGCTTCCCGTTCTCGTCACTTCGCTCTAATCGATTGATTCTGTGGGTTTCCTGCTCTAATTTGCTCGTTCCAGTTCCAACTCTCACTCTCTCTCTTAAGAGGTCTCTTCCTTATCGTCGTTTAGCATTCGTCGATGGATTCTTAATCCTAGTTCGATTATTTATCATTGTGCTTAGACTTGGAGTTATGGGGAAACATAAACAGCTCTGTCAGCCTGCCAATGCATAGGGCACCTTTTACTTCAGCCAACCGTGGATATCGAAGTTAACAGAGCGAATCCATCCGTACAGCGAATGCGATTAAGCACCAAGCCTGACGGGTGGCACATTTGACAGCTTGCAACTTCCGCAACAAAATGCAAACAAAGTTGACTCCGGCAGTGAAAGAAAAAGTGCGAATACTAAGAGCTGCAGCACGTGGCATGTCTACGTACCGGTCCAAGCCATCAGCCGTCATCCAGCCAGCAAATGAGTAAAAGGAAATTTCATTTGAGATGCAGGAGTTGACGTTGGGATTTGGAGCTGGAGCTGGAGCTGGAGTTGGAGTTGGCTCCATTCCATTGGCATGCATTACAAGCGTGCAGAACGAACTTTTTCCGCCGGCAGTGTCGAGTGCAAATTAAACCGAGCAGCGCTCGAGGTTAATTTCACATGCATTTCAGTGGCAATCAGTGCGTGCGGCATTTGCCCCACGGCTCCATTGATGGTGGCACTTAGCTCCAAACTACTTATACAGCACTCTGACAGCCGTCGCCTGGTCACCCGCAAGACTCTTCCCCCTTCTCCTGCCATTCTCTCTCACTCGCTCTCTCTCTCTCTCACTCTGTGCTTCTGCTTCGATTGGTGTCCTAATCCAAAACTCATTTCCTTCCGTGCCAGCTTCACTCTGGCTGCGGAAATGAAGCGCTGTCAAAGATTGGCCCCAAGTGCAGTCCGCTCCGAAAGTTTCTTTGCATGTGGCCGGATAATTGCGTGTAACAGGTGTGAAAGACGGAATTTACAATAGGGTAGATACTCTACCGTCTGAGTGTATAAATTAAGTTCAACTTGTCGCCCAGTGGCTTCCAAGTGGAGGGGGCAGATCAGACGCCTCAAGCAACTTGAACATCTTTGAATTTTCTCACAGATGCGAAGGAAAAAAGAGAAGGCCCTTAAATCCTGTGAGTATATTAGTTAATTTAGTCTTTAATAATAGAAGTCCCGTCAGGTTTTCTATTATTTTTTGTCCTCAGTTTGACTTTATGGAACAATAGTTGCACCCCTTTCAATCTTTGCGACGCACGTCTTTGTTTGCCTGCCCTTTTTCAGTAGTTAGCTAAATGAAAATTATTATGCACGCGCTCAGCGCAATAAATAAGGCAACAGCAAGGACTTTCAGAGTACAGGGACTAGTACAAGGACTACATAGACATGCCATACTCGAATTTCTAATTTACAGGTATAAGAAACGCGGTGCGTTTGTCGTGAGTTTCACGTTTTAATTAACCAAAAACCGACTTTTCAGCTTTCAGCTAAAACTCAAAAGTTCATACCTTTTCGATGTCCTTTACTGTTCGCCCTTTTTGCTCGTGTCCTGCGTCCTGCGTCCTGCGTTCTGCGTTCTGCCTCCTAGCAGCAGCACTACATTCTCATTAAGTGAAATGAAGAAAAACTGTGTTAGTTTTTTGTTGCCGCCTTTGGCACAGTCGTATTATCTGGTGGCGTTCACGCACTGCGCATGGTCCAATTAAATTATTAGCTTAGAGGAATGGAACCAGGTGAAGGTGCAGTGGGGTGGGGTCAGAAAGACTTCTAAGTCCAAATGGAATGTGAAATCTTCTAATGCAATGACAGGGGTACAGAGCGGCGGCGGGGGGAGGGAAGGAGGCTCAGAAAGCATATGTTAATTATATTTAGTGGGAGTCGCTCATTAAGATGCTTCTACCAACACTTGAAAGGGAATTTTTAAGGCAACAGCAACGGCAACGGCAAAGGCAAAGGCAGAGGCAGAGGCAACGCTGCGTATGCGTAATTCTGCAAAAAGGGACCGACACGCAGTGGAAAACTTTATCATTATGTAAATGTATATTGTCGCTTCAAGAAATCGCAACAACCAGGTCTAATGCTAATGTTAATTGCATTATATTTTCACAAAACACAAAACACACATACAGAACTTGACAGCTCCTGTAACAAATAGAAACCTTTTTCTTTGGCTGTTTGACAAGGTCACAAGGCAGAAGAGCAGTAGCAAAAAACCCGAGGAAAATCATTCAGTTGCTGTAGTTGTTGCCACAACAATACGTAAAACTAACAGTTGCAGTTGCACTCTGTTATTGCAGCAGGATGCGGCAGCTGGAGGAGTCGGGAGTCAGGCAATCAAAAAGTTGCTCCGGCAACCAAAAGGATCACCGGCAACT
Organism: Drosophila repletoides; assembly: GCA_018150835.1. Lineage (NCBI taxonomy): Eukaryota > Metazoa > Arthropoda > Insecta > Diptera > Drosophilidae > Drosophila > Drosophila repletoides. The sequence continues at coordinate 8,674,934 of JAECWQ010000100.1, forward strand.
CGTACATTGTTCAACCACAGCACAGTGCTGCCAAATTAGATATTGCAACTAATAAAAGCCAGTAGATTTTAGCGGGAAAAGCGCCAAAAAAAAAAGCTAAAGCAAAGCTGGAAAAACATACATATTTTCAGCTTCCTTTTCAAGGAGTTGAATTGTGAATAGACAGCTGAAAAAAGTAGACAGCTAGCTGCAAAATGGCTAAAGTGGCAGCACTGCCGAAACAGTGGCACACACACGCCCATCGTTTGTTAAACGCCGAGCGCGAAACGGGGCGTGGCACATTTGCATGCAACGCGAGCGACCGCGCTGCACACGCATTTGATGCAAATGAAACATAATGAAATTGTAAAAGTTACTATTCCAAAGATAAAATTTACATTTCTCACACAGACAATAGCTTCATGTTATGGAGGGGGGCTGGAGAAATAGGGGCGGGGCCAAACCAGAAGATAACCGTGGCACAACTTTGACATTTTTATATGCCGCATTCAGTGCGATTTGCTTAGGAATTGTGCTTAGCGTTGCGTATTTGACATTTAAACGTGTAACAAACATGCAAAACTAACACAGGGTGCCTAAGACAGGGTGCACCCAATTGTATATACCAAAAAAAAAATATACCAGTTTCTCTCAGTGTATATATGCAAATATGCAGCAGTAACATTTCGCGATGCACTCAAGCGAGTCGCCCGAATGGACGAAGCGTGAGATGTTCCAAAAGGAAGGAATAAATGGAATGGAGCTTCACAGGCAGGACTCATCGGTGCGTAAATGGAACAATGTACGACTAAATTCCTAGGAGAAGTGCCTAGAAAATACCGCAGCTTAAGAAACTAATAATTTACAATAAAATAGCGCCTAGAGCAATCGGGATTGTAAATATCCTTGTAGATTGCACCAATTGTCGCTGAATGAGTTCATCGATTCTATGCAAATTTACTCGAACTAAGAATTCCTCCAACTTATTTGGTTTATTCACAAGTAGCAGAGTATTTTTTGTCCTTTTGTAAGATGGAGCCAATTAACTATGGTATTTAATTTAACTTAATTTAATTCCCTTTTTTGAAATTTGGTTGTTTACACTAAGACATAAAATTAATATATAGAAGACCATCCAGCTTTTTGATTTTTGTGTCCAATCTGGATAATCGGGGTCGAGGCAGCTATCCAATCCGCTATCAATCAGCTATCCGCTCTACCAATAGACAGAATCACTTCTGTTTCTCTAAGGTGTTGAACACGATGTTCCAAGCCAGTGGGAAGCCATTTACCACTAGCAACTTCCTACTGAGCCAGCGAGAACCGATTTCTGTGTTTCCGTGGAAAAGCTATATTAATACTATAGTATCGAAATCTTCCGAAATCGAGAACATATGAGAGCTTCAGCACTTGCTCCTCAGTGACTTCAGTGGTTGAGCTTTCATCAGTAACGTCTGAAGATTCTGAACTTGACTCTACCGGGTTCGAGCCGGCCTTGACCCCTCCCTTGGCCTCTTGAATATGGATCGTAAGCGGCTTGACTGGGTCCTTTTTAAATTTGCAAATACTGAACAGATCCTTAGACTGGATGTGGATCCCTCTAGTTTCAAAATATTTGCCTACGAAAAAAATTGATATTTTTATTGTAAAGAATTTTTCCGCCTATTTGGAAGCTTAAGGCTGATCTTAGGGTGATGCATATGACGGTTACCTAAGATATTATTTACAAATTACTTACAATTATTTTACATATTTAGATTTATCCTTTTAATCTCTTGGAGAGCATTTGTAAAGCATCGCTGTAGCATCGCCATAGCCTGCCTCTGCATGATGTGTCCTTGCGAAGGAAATATTGTTGCATTTTGAAAACAGGACACACAGTTGCAGCTCATTAAAGGACATTCGTGGGCTGTCAGCGCCACATCAATACAAACTGTAAGCATACAAAAGTCTGCAGATAAGTCATAAATTCAATAAAATAATGACAAAACTCCTTTAAAAGAAGATAAATCTACTTGTTTTTATATCCTTAGGCAGCTCCTTTTACTATTAATGTCAGTCAGATTCTCAGCTTCGATTCGAAGCTGGTTTCTGCTGTAATCGGCAAATATCTCGGAACCAGCGGGATGCAGATCCTGACTAAGGATCTGCTGAGTATCTTCAAATTTATAAAGGATCAAATCAAGCCAATGACGATTCAAATTCAAGGAGCAAAGGAAGAAGACAAGGCAAAGTCGAATCCGGAGCTTCAGACGAAAGATGAAAACTCGAGCACTAAAGTCACTGACAGAGGAAGTGCTTTAGCTTCCATATGTTTGCAATTCAGGAAGATTTAGATAGAATAATTGTAAGCTTTTTTATAGGAAGACAGGAATCCGCTCTCGCTCGCTCAGTAGGAAGTTGCATTTGGTAAATAGGTTCCCTCTGGCTTGGAACATTGTATTCAACACCTTCAAGGATCAGCAACGATTCTGTCCATTCGTAGACCGGAGATAGCTACCTCGCCCCGGGTATCCAGATTGGACCCAATAGCAAACTGCTGGATGGTACTCTATATATTATCTTTATGTCTTAAGGTTAAGAAAATTTCAAGTTTTTTCAAATTCCAAAAAAAAAGAAGAAAATCCAGAAGTTGTTCGGTTGAATAATAGAATAGAAATGAAATGAATTATTTTATTTGGCTGAAACTTTCAAGTTTGAAGGAAGGAAGAAAAGGTCGGCCTACTAAGCTTTAGTAAAAACACAAAATTCAGTTCAATAAAAAACTACTTTGTTTTATACCCTTGCAGAGGGAATAATAATTTTTTAAAAGAGGAATTTTCAAACTTCCCGTTGTTGTTCAAATATAGTCAAAGTATCTAACCTGTTCTGAATTCTACTTTTGCATTGATTTTCCTTAAAAAAAACAGTGTATTTTTCATACTTTTGATAGGTAGAGCCAATTAGCTAAGATATTTAATTCGCCCTCTGCTCCAAAAATATTCCTCCAATATTTCTGTGAAAATTATTCTAAGGTAGATTTTAGAAGGCGGCTATATCTGAAGTGTTCTTTAGAATAGGAATGCGAAATTGAGAGGCTTATTTGGCTCAAATATATATAACCTCTTCTGAATGCCACTTTCAGATTAAAATGATTGGACAACAGGACAAAACAAAAGGTCCTGGAAGGCTGGCAGTTAGTTGGTTTAATTAAAAAATCTAATGACATAGATGAGAGCATGTCAAATTTATCTGCCTCGATATTTTACCATAATTCAAAAAACTCAACGTACATTTTAAATTTGTGAATATTTCGATTCTCTTGTTGCTTTACGGCTTACAGAAAATTGCACGGCAAAAATATAATAATGGCGGAATTGCAATAACACAACCCATCGGTGAATATTATTTTCACATGGCTGAGCACAAATACAGAGAGAAAAAAAGAAAATGGAAATTGTTGCAAATGCCATAGTTACTCGTACGTATCAATTATGAATCTGTTAAATGTATTATTCGGTTGAAACTCTTAATGAACCCCCGTGAAATCGTGTATCAAACGAAAGGATATTGCAGGATTTATCGATACTTTGGCGAGCATATTTTGTTGCATTTCGTTTTATTTCCTCTTTTCTTTTTTTTCTTTTTTTTTTTTTTGTGCAGCCCTGGACATTGCTTAATATCCGCTTCGATATTGCCTTGCACTTTATTCCGTATTACGACACATAAATAAAATCAGGGATTCGACTGGGATGGCGACTATAACGAAGGCGCCACCGAATAAAGAGCAGAATAAAAAAAAATAAAGGCAAAACATTAAATGAAAGAAAGATGCGCCCAGTGCGAAATATTTTAAGCATAATTTCAACAGTTGGAAAATTTATTGTCGCTTGCAATTAGGCGAACTCGTAAATCCTCAGCCTTTGCCCAACGCCAAGGAAAATAAATAAAATTAAGACAAGCCAAGGAAAGGCAACCCAAGGCAAAACCAAAGACCAAGGCTACTATAACTCATAATCTTTATATGAGACGCGGACGTGGCAATGATTTCAATAGCTTCCAACAGCGACTACATCCAAAGATCTTTCCCTAATAAATATGACATAAACACCCCTAAACACACACGCACACACAACACCCCCAGCTCCATTTATAGAAACACACGCAGAGCGGCCATTTAAGGCGAAGCATGTTTAAAAATCTTAAAATATTCTATTTTATAGCCAATGTGCGAGTGTATTTATGAAAGTGTAGGTAACTATACACTTAGAGAAATAATTAGGAAGTTTCTAATTGCAGTGCTAGAAGAGAATTCTAGAATTGTATACACTTTTTCCATTTAAAGAATGGATTTTCTTAGCCCGTGTGAAAAGTGATTTATTCTAGATACTTCTTGGAGTCAAGTTTAATCAGCATTTTATTCAATCTCTTTCTTTCAAGCGGAACTAAGAGGAATTTTTGAACTCTTCAGTACATCCTCAATACGTTTTCTATGCTTCTAAGCCTCAACTTTGTCAGAACTGAACTGATATTCATAGAGAACACCATTTTGTTAAGAGGTTTCCTGAATTGTGATTAGCTCTTTAAGTTTCTATATAGACACTCCATATAGTCACTGTTTTAGCCTGATAATAAACTGAAACTTTCTTTAGAATTTACCCAATACTCCCCCCTTACAAATAACCAAAGCTCAAGCTGGCAGGCTTGTTAAAAAAATGAGTTTTTTCTCAGTGCATGCGTGAGTATTGCTCAAGAAAGGGTGCAACACTTAAGAATTCAATTGGAGCGCTAAACAACACACACACACCGCTCTAGTGTATAGTGTGTGTGTGTGTGTGTGTGTGTGGCTAGTTTACCTTTTGAGCAACTACAACAACAACAAAAGGAAACAACAATAAAGGCAGAGAGTAATATGCATTAAGAGTACATGTTTGAGCCATAAAGAAGCCGCTGCACGCCCCGCAAGAGCAACAAACGCCCCTTAAGTTGCCCAATAAAATGTTTAAAATACTCGCAACATGTTGAAGCAAAAAGGGGGGAGGCAACATCAAAAGGGGGGCAACATTGGCATTGTGTATCGGCAAAGAGGATTTCGAAATTCTCGTATCCTTTGCTGAAAAAACTAGCCAGAAAAATCTTATAATCGAAAATGAAATACGAGTAATAAAACGAAATTCAAAATATTCCATTGGGAAAGCCAACAGCAAAAACAAAACAAAAATATTCAAATAAAGCTGCCAAAAAACACAGAAGCTGCAAAAAGTTTCTGTTGAAAATTCCCTGAAAAAGTATTTTTGTTTTTATAAATTTTGTTTAAAAAGTTTCGTTTGACACACTAAAAAAATGTGGATCTGCTAAAGGAAACTGTGGGAATTCTCAGAGCCATTCGGCTTAATTTTAAGTGCAATTTCTCTGACCTGTTTCATAACAATTCAAAGTTTTTTAAATGCATTCACTAGGATTATATTATTTATTTTCATATCTTAGATTTCTTTTCATTCTTAGTGTTCAGATTTAAGAGGGCAGAGTGGCTAAGTTCGGAGAGCCCAGCCTCGATTTAGTCAATAAAATTCATTCAGAGAATGCCCAGATGCCCAGATAGAAAGATAAAATGCCTAATTCAAAGACATTTCTTTATAATCGAACTTCAAAAATGAATTTAGAACCAATTTTGCTTGATTTTGCTTTCTATTCTGGCCAAGTTTGAGGAAAGTTTTGTTGCTGGATACCTTCTATTTTAGCCAAGTTTAAGGCAAGTCTATGGAATAGCTCACCAGCCAAGTCCTTCTGTTTAGCTTCCGTATTAATGTCTCTGTCTCAGAAATTAGTCAAATCTTTTTATGATAATTATAGCTGCATCTATCTAGAACGCCTTACTGCTTCTCTATCCTTTTCAAACACAATCGACTATATCTTTACTTGTCTATAATTTTAACCTGATTCTTGACAGATATCTGCTCAATTATAGGCCTCTTTGTGTCCAGCCAATTATAGGCCTGCTTGAGCCCGCAAACCTGCCTCGAAGCAGCTTAAAGCTTTGCCACACGCTTAGCGTTAACTTGCCTCAAGTGCAGCAAGCATTAATTAACAAGACCGAAGCAAACGAGGCGGATGCGCAATATGAAGAATATCTGTGACACTCGATCAATTCAGGCAACTATTAGGCATGAGGCTGTCAATATGGATGCCACTGGGCTTTCAGCTTCATGGCTGTCGCTACACATTTACGACAGGCATCTCTTTTTTAGTCTCTGTTTTTTGCCATTAACCAAATGCGACGCTGATGAACGCAGCTCAACAAAAAAAAGAGACTGCAAAATGCACTTAGCGGCAGAAGGACAAACGTTCCAGGCAGTGCAGCAGCAGCAGCAGCAGCAGCGCAACAGCTGGCAGGATGGCTGGCAGGCTGGCAGGCAATCCAATGAATGTCCTCGCCTGCCGAGGACAGCAATTGAAGTTGACTTTGAAGTAGCATCGTCGGCTATCAGCAGCGCCATCATTGCCATCATCATCAACGCCCAGGATGACGGCAACGACGCGAATGCGGGCTGCTGCGACTCCTTGTTGCTGCCGCTGCTGTTTTTTTCTTGTTTTTTTTTTATTATTGTTATAGACCCATAACTGTCAGTGCAATAAATTTTCCATTTGGCTCGAGCACCACTTTCATTACAAATGCAACGTTTGCCGGGAGCCGGGAGTCAACTCTAAGCAAGGAGCACGCAAATAAGTTGACTCAAAGACGCTGCCCTAAGGATGCAACGGTGCAACGAGTTTAGCCTTTTTCTGGCCAGCTATGTTGGCTAGTAAACTAGCTAACTATTTGCACTGCCTCTCTCTGTTTGCCATGTTTATTTAGCCTTTTTTGGTAAGTGAGAGTTGGCTGCACTGGCGTCAAAACAGCTTTCGCCCCTTGGCAATCAATATTAGTCAAGGCTAAAGGCTAATTAAAATGCAGCGGAATTCGCTATCCTTAAGACTATCAAATACTCTTTTATATTTATTTAATGTAATATTAATGCTATTTGCCTAAGGATAATTTTAATTTAATGGCGGAAGTTGGCTACAAAGGATAACCCAGAGGTGAAGCATGGGGCAAGCGGAAATGCTCGCAGCTTCGTTGGTTTTGTGTGTGTTTAATTGCGGCGCAACTGCTGCAGTTGCTGCTGTTGTTTGTCCAGTTGTTGTTGTTGCTGTTGTTGTTGTTGTTGGTGTTGCTGCTGCTGCTGTTTTACCGTTTCGCAGTCGAGCGTGCAAAAACATGACGCTTTTAGTTTTGGTGTATGTCCTTGTTGTTTGTTCTGGCACTGGCGCCGCCTGCAGCACTTGCAACAGGGAACACGTAGCCCCACCAGGTGTGTGTGCGTGTGTGTATGAGTGTGGTGTGTGTGTGTGTGCGGCCAAATGTTTTTTGGACACACATCTTAAATGGCATTGTTCATAAGACATGCACGCATTTGGAACGGTCGAATGCATTTCCGGCACGCCTGCAGTCATGCCCCAAAAACCCACCTCAGTCACCTGCCTGCCTGCCTGCCACGCCTCCTCCACCTCTGCTGCTGCTGCTGCACACATGGCGACTCATATAAAATGGCATCATTTGGCTGCAGGCGCATTAATTAATGTTTTGAGCCACAGCAACAGAAACAACAACATACTTAATGCATGTGGCGCCCGTGGTGTGTATAACAAATACACCCACACACACACACACTCTTCTAATAAACGAGTGTGTGTGTGTGTAGTGTATGCATTATATATTTGAGAAAACATAATATCAACCTTGGGGCTCAAAACTCAAGTGATACGCATTGTTGCAGCTGAGTATTTAATGCCTGCGTCGCCTGCCAACACGCAAATTCAAGCTGCAACTTAACAATTCTCTCTCTGTTCCTATTTGAATATATTTGCTGCGAGAGTAGTTCCATAGGTAACTGTAACATATTTTAAATAAATAATGGCTAATATTAAGTCATATTTAATTTCTGATATAATAAATCAGGCAAGAGGAGATACAGCGGGCCAGACTAGCAGACGCTTTTGAAAGTTGCCTTTCAATTTATTTATATAAACCGATTGTTCCTATGGCAGCTATATGTTATAGTAGTACGATCTTGACGTCTATTAGCCAGCTTAAAGAAAACACTTATCTACTTCTTTCCAGTAAGTTTCATTAGGATATTTTAAAAAACAACAAAGTTTTCCATACACCAACTTTGGGACTGATTCTGCCTTTTAATATTATCCTTTTGATATAGTAGTGCGGTTCTGCATGCAACAGGAAGAGAGTCCAATATTAACCTAGTCCGGTTCTGCCTACAGCAGAATGAGATTCCATAGCTTGTTCAAAAATTGAGAGTTTCCTTAAAGCAGACAGACAGCCGGAAATGCCTACATCAACTTCCTGTTCATCCTGATCAATTGGACAGCAATATTTCTGGAATATAAATTTATTAGATTTTTTAATACTGCTTTTAGTAGAGCTTTACTTTAAATGTTGTAATAATATGCATATAATATTTAAGCTATAATATTTATAATTTCAGTTTAATCTGTCCTCTATATACTTTCTTAGCGCAATGTTCAATCGGGCCAAGAGATCGTGTCCTTCTAGAAGAATACAGTACACAAACCCATCTCTTTCGAAGTGCGACAGGTAAGCAGCAGCTCAGCGAAGTATACTGGGAAAGGAGGAAATCTGCTTAACTCGGGAGTGCTCGACTACAAAATACTCTGTATACAGATCTAAAACGCATTCCTGCTCTTAGAATTGCCATTAGTTACATAGGTTTTTATTATCCGATAATCTAAATATCAAAACTATTTCTCTAGGTTTAGTTTTTATTACTCAAAAACTATCCAAAATCTTAAAGCTTAGCTACATATCTTATACAGGAAACTCTATCTCTTCTTTTTGCTGTTAGCTTCTTGTAGAGATCGATAAACTTCTACGGACGCACAGACAGACGGACTGCTATACCTAAATCAAATTAGATGTTGACCCTGATCAATTAACTTATAAACTTATTTTTAAAGTTGGTATACCTCCCTCTGCCTGTTACCTACTCATTTAAACCATTTTCAATGGGTACAGAGTATAAAGATGGTTCTAACTTGAAGCTCGAGCTTGAATCCTTGCCGGCAGATGCCAATAAGAAAACGCTGTCTCATGCAGCTGCTATGTGTGTGTGTGTGGGTGGGTTAGTATGAGACGTAGTCGTAGTGGTAGTCGGACAATAATACTTGAATGGAACGCACACAATATTTCTTCATCAACAGCTTAAGGCGGCGGGCAGGCAATAAATTTTGCGCTGTTAATTTGTCACATGATTTTAGTTGGCCAATTACAACTATCAGACAACAACAGTTGCGACAGCAACAGCAACAGCAACAGAAGGAGCCCAAGGAACGACAACAATGGCAGCAACTTGACAGGATATATACAGGGAGACAGAGAGGGAGAAAGAGGGAGAGAGCGAGAGAGAAGAGGGAGCCACACACAAAGACTGACCACAAGGATGGCAGCTAAGCTGAGCGGGGGTCAAAGTGTAGAAAAATGCGAACGAGGCAAAAACAGGCAGCGACAACCGCTCCCCGCTGCCCTCTCCCCGCTCCCTGCGACTGAGACTCAGACTTCAGATTCAGCATTGTGCGTGTCTTGGTATTTATCTAATTGTCACACACACTCGCACATTCGCACACATGAATGACTAGTGGGCAACTGTATAAGCCAACTACTGACTGGTTGGTAAATGCTTTAACGCAATTCCTGCATTTCTCGACTGCCAGATAAATGGGAACAGAACAAAAATGTAGAAATAATGCGGCATTTGTATAACTCTAATTGCAAGAGTGTCTCTGTGTGTGTGTGCGTGTGTGAGCCATTGATCCTGGCCAGCCTGACGTTTTAATAAATCCCCAGACTCTTACACACACACACACACACACGCACACGCACATACATTCATATAAAGCAAACCCTGACGCACTTCCGTTTCCTGTTTGTTGCGTACCAAATTCAAACGGAGCAATTTTGCTGGCTCTCTGCTGTTGTTGTTGCTGTTGTTGTTATTGTCAACAGGACTTGCGTTAATGTCCTTAACTTAGGAAATCATATCATTAATTTGAATTCAGCTCTAACCTCTCTCTTTCTCCCGTTCTCCCACTCTCTCTCTCTCTCTCTATCCACTTCTCTTTAGTTGCCAATTTGTCAAGTTGACCAGTTACTTAGGTAAGAATGTGCGCTCATCTGTTCTAGAACACACGAGTCCTGAATTGCCGCATAAGCTTCCTTTTTGGGGGCCTTCTATGTCCTTCGCACTGTATTTTAGCCATCTCAATACTCGTAAATATATCTATAGATAGGTAGAAAGATATTTTAATATAAATTGATCAAGTATACAGCCAGTAAAAGAGATGAAAAAAAAGAGTTCTTCCTTTATTTGTTACTGCTTAGAAGAAAAATCTTTGAACTGAGCACAAAAATAATATCATGAAATAATTATAAATAATAGAAGAAAAGTATTACTAATTTTTAACAACAAAGAAAAAACTATTCAGAAAAATTGGTTTAAAAAAAAGTAGTCTTCTATCTGCAGAGATACTGAGTAATAAAAGGAATACAAGAATAAAATATTACTAATTGAAAGAGGGATTTATTACTACACTTGATTATGACGCATGGATATTTGTGTATAAGGATATTAAAGGATATCATATTTATTCATTATCCTGTGCATTCTCACATCAATAAATGCAATTTGAGCCAAATAGCTGCCAAAGCAAAGGCAGCCCAAACAGAGCTGCTAATATTTATTGGCTGCATTGGTTATTTACCTAGGAAAATGCCATGCACAAAGCCACAAACATTGAAACCCTAAAATATAATTAGTTTTTGGGGCTAATCAAACAGAGATACTCACACATGGATATAGAAATAGATATAGATATAGATATAGATATAGATATAGATATAGATATAGATATAGATATAGATAGAAGACTTCACGGCGCGTCTGATTCAGTTTTATGAAATATTTAATTTAATTATTTGATATATTCTAGATGCAGCCAAAATGCATTGCAACCGTTTGAAAGGAATTTTCTCTGGCATCACCGATATGATGCGGTGACAAATTTGCCGTACTATCTTTCTCCCTCTCTCTCTCTCTCTCTCCCTCTGCCAGCCGGGTCCGGCCAAACTAATTACGCGGTGCGGCAAGCGTAAATTTTCGCATTAAAATGTGAAACGCTCAAAAATATTTATGGAGCGTGCCAATAATTGCACTAAGCCAATGTGCAAATTTTTGGTGTTGTGGTCTCGGCGAATACACCGGAAGAGAGGGAGAGAGAGTGGGAGAGGAAGAGAGGGAGCGTGAGAAAGAGAGAGAGTGGGAGTGGGAGGGGTAGCACATGCAGCTGCCAATGCTGAGAATTAAGCCCAAATATTGATTCCATCTCAGCAACAAAAATTCCACTAAAAAGAATTTCCCCCTAGAAAAATTTGTATATTATTATTTGAAACAATGTACAAATTATTTAAAACTATTTTATATATATAAACTTATTTTTCTTGGAGAGATCCAGTGGTTGGCACCTCTTCAGGCTTCTCTTAGGTTTTCTCGCAGGAGGTCTGCCCACGCATTAGGATCACTACCATTCCTTTATCCATTTAAATTAACAGCTCCATGCCATACTTTATGGTATCGGAGATAATACCCTAAAAAACAACTTTTGAATTTTTTTTTTGATATTTAATTTAATTCTTTTTGAATTTTAAATAAAATTGAAATTTTAAGGATAAAACTTATAAAATCTTAACCTTTCTAAAGGTTATTGAGATAAATCAAAGTTGTGATCAAATAACTAAGTCGGGGCCGAATTTCCCTTTCGAAATATTTTTATGTAATTTTTATTGCATACTTTTTGGAGCAGAACTTTTTACAATGCCAAAATCATTGCTAGTTATTTTTTATTTAATTGAGTAATCCTAAAGCTTAGTAGGCCGATCTTTCTTTGCTTCCTTCAAATTATATTTTTTATTTATTTATTATTTATTATATATTTATTATTTATTTATTACATTTAATATATTTTTTTGTATTTTTTGGAATTTTACATTTAAAAGTTTTTTGATTAAACTAATACATTCAATAAAAAATACTGGACTATCTAGCTATTAGCTTTTGGGTCCAATCTAGATATCCGAGGTCGAGGCAGCTATCTCCTCTCTACCAATGGACTGAATCGTTGCTGTTCCTCTAAGGTGTTGAACACGATGTTCCAAGCCAGTGGGAAGCCATTTACCACTAGCGACTGAGCCAGCGAGCACCGATTCCTGTGTTTCAGCGAAAGAACTTGCAATTTGAAATATGTAGTAATATTATAGTATCTAAATCTTCCGAAATCGAGAACATATGAGAGCTTCAGCACTTGCTCCTCGATGACTTCAGTGGTTGAGCTTTCATCAGTAACGTCTGAAGATTCTGAACTTGACTCTACCGGATTCGAGTCGGCCTTGACCCTTTCTTGGCCTCTTGAATATGGATCGTAAGCGGCTTGACTGGGTCCTTTTTAAATTTGCAAATACTGAACAGATCCTTAGACTGGATGTGGATCCCGCTAGTTCCAAAATATTTGCCTGCGAAAAAAATTGATATTTTTATTGTAAACTATTTTTCCGCCTATTTGGAAGCTTAAACCTGATCTTAGGGTGATGCATATGAGGGTTACCTAAGATATTTACAAATTACTTACAATTATTTTACATATTTACTTTTATCCTTTTAATCTCTTGGAGAGCATTTGTAAAGCATCACCGTAGCATCGCTGTAGCCTGCCTCTGCATGATGTGTCCTTGCGAAGGAAATATTGTTGCATTTTGAAAACAGGACACACAGTTGCAGCTCATTAAAGGACATTGGTGGGCTGTCAGCGCCACATCGATACAAACTGTAAGGACACAAAAGTCTGCAGATAAAAGTCATAAATTCAATAAGATAATAATGACAAAACTCCTTTAAAAGAGGATAAATCTACCTGTTTTTATATCCTTTTACTATTAATGTCAGTCAGATTCTCAGCTTCGATTCGAAGCTGGTTTCTGCTGTAATCGGCAAATATCTCGGAACCAGCGGGATGCAGATCCTGACTAAGGATCTGCTGAGTATCTTCAAATTTATAAAGGATCAAATCAAGCCAATGACGATTCAGATTCAAGGAGCAAAGGAAGAAGGCAAGGCCAAGTCGAATCCGGATCTTCAGACGAAAGATGAAAACTCGAGCACCAAAGTCACTGACAGAGGAAGTGCTTTAGCTTCCATATGTTCGCAATTCAGGAAGATTTAGATCAAATAATATTACTATATATATCAACTTGTAAGCTCTTTCGCCAGGACACAGGAAGCCACACTTCACCCGTTCGACGGCAAGCTGCATTTGGTGATGGGTTCCCTGTGTGGTCGGACCATCCTGTCCAATACCTTAAAGCAACAGCAACAATTGGATCCATTGCTGGAGCAGAGATAGCTGTCTGGCCCCAAGTATCCAGATTGGATCCAAAACCAAATAGCGCGATAGTCCGGTGTTGTTTGTTTTATGTATTTTTTATGTTTAAAGCACCAAAATTTCGAGTTTTTTTAAATTCCAAAAAAAAAAGAAGAAAATTCAGAAGTTGTTCGGTTGAATAATAGAATAGAAATGAAATGAATTATTTTATTTGGCTGAAACTTTCAAGTTTGAAGGAAGGAAGAAAAGGTCGGCCTACTAAGCTTTAGTAAAAACACAAAATTCAGTTCAATAAAAAACTACTTTGTTTGTACCCTTGCAGAGGGTATTATAACTTAATCACGAAGTGTGTAATGCATTGAAGGAGCCATCTCCCGAACCCATAAAATATATATATTATTGATCAGGACGAAGTGACTAGTTGATATAGCCGTAACCGTAGGACTTTAGTCTCTCACTAGTCTCTCAGCTTTTGAGCTAGGTGAAAGAAATTGGGATAGATATTTTAGTAAATTAGTAAAATTCTCTGGTGTGGAAACTTTCCGTGGAATTAGGGATAGTCGGATCCTGAATAAGAACTTCTGTAGTTAATCGTATCGAAGATGGATACTCTTTCTATATAGAAATGTATAGGAAAAATCCTGAATTGGCATTACTGAACGAACAGGGCCAAGTTACTCACACACGACAAATGGTGGGTTAAGCTCGCTCGATGATGAAATAAAGTGCCAATAAATTAGATCCGACAGGATGTTTAAAGACACGCCCACAGATCAGTAAGAAAGGGCGGCAGGATGTATCTGCATTAAGTGCGGTGGAAGTTCAAAGGCAAGTCAAAGGTTAAACGCCCATTAAACTTAACTACCATATGGTGCACCCTAGTTGCCGCTACTCAAGTGAACAGAAAAGATCCAGTTTAAAAGAAGTGCTGGGCAGGGGTGAGGGGGTGAGGGTTTCAAGGGTTCAGGCGATTAGACTTGGTCCGATCCTGGGCTGAGGTCATGCCAGCCAGCCAAAAGTCGCGTATCCCCACTGAGCCATAAATATTGGTAACACAATCTAAACACTGAGCCCAAGTGGCGGACCAGAGAAGTGTGAAAAGTCACACAATGAGCGGCTGGCACACACACACAGACACACACGCACACATATGTATGGGGCCAGGACTCCACCCAATCGACTGGCATCGTCGCTTTTAAATCGCTACGAAATTGGTTTTCAATTTTTAAACGCCTCACGCCGTTCTCCAGTTCTCCAGCCTGAGTCCTGGCATCTGTACGTAGGTGTTATGGCCTTCTGTGCCTGGTGCCTGCTGCCTGGTGCCTGCTGCCTGGTGCCTGCTGCCTGATGCCTGGGACTCTTGCGTGCCTTTAAGCTTAGTCCTTGCCCCGCCTTGCCACCGCCCTCTTTATCGACAATGTGTGCGTGTTTGTCGCTCTTATGTTTTATACATGATTTTTCCACGCTTTGACTTTTTGTTCCTGTTCGGATTTGTAGAGTAGTTTGCCCTGCTCCTGCTCCTGCCTCTTCCTCTGCCTCTGACCCTCCCTCTTGGTGCTCTGGGGTCGTCCTGGCCAGGCTTTGCTGCCGTAGCCCATAATTCAAGTAAGGCGTTAATCTGTGACAACCAACGCCAGCCAGGAGTGGGCTGAGCTCAGCTGAGCTGAAGAAGAGTGTGTGTAGGATGCGTCTGTGTGTGTGTTTGGTCCTTGGTGTGCACTTTGTCGCCCGGCTGACAAATGGCGCATAACTTCAAAGGGGTTAATTACTCAAAAGGTCAATTTATGTGTCGCGTTTATTAAGTTTATGTTTATTACGTTATTTATGCATTGGTTTGTTGTCCTTTTCCAAAATAGTTTTGCGGTCCTTGCGCCTTCGCCTCTTCACCTTCATCTCGCAACATGTTGCAGCAACATGTTTGTAGCCCCCAGCTCACTGGCGCCAACTGTCGGCCAGCTTGTGCAGCTCAACGCCCGAACTACTGTTATTTGCAAGCAGTGCGCACTGCTTGCTTTACACCCCCAAAAATGCATCCAACCAAATTAAGTCAAAAAAAAGGGGGCAATTTTTGAGTTTTTTCAAGTTTTTTTTTATTCATTTTTTTGTTTTAGTTTTTTTCTACTCAATTACTTTTAACATTTTTTTTTAATTTTAAAAAATTTTTTTTTACTTTTTTTTGTTACGTTAGTTTATAGATTTTTTATGGTTTTTTTTTTCTCCGTTTTATACTTTTACATTTAATAATTATTCATATAATAATAGTAGTAAATATTAATCTTTATGGTTTAAACTATCACGTTTTTCACAATAATCTTTTTTCGTTTTTTTGTTTGTTTTTTTTCTCTATGTTTTTCTTATTTTGCTTTGCTTGCATTTCCATTTTTAAGTAGCTTACAAATTTAATTATTAGATTTATTTTTTTCATTTACTTGGGGTTTTTTTTCCAGCATTTCGTAGCTTGTGTTGTATATAAAGGTATCATAGATTAATCGTAATATATATAAATATATATATATATATATAGATTATATAAAAAATGATTGAATGAGAGAGAAAATTAAACAACAGATTTGTGTGAGAAATGAAAACATTTGAACCGCAAATTATTATACAATTCTGAGTGAAAAATGTCATTAGAAAACTGGTCAATATTGATTTATATATATATATTATTGGTAAGCTCATGGAAAAACATATTGCAGTGCATGCATTGTGTTCGTGTATGCGTGTGTGTGTGTGTGTAAGTGTGTGGGTGTGTGCGTGTATACAATTAGGGCGACAATTTAAAAGCAGAAAAAATATATATATATATTTACAGATAACTAATGTTAATAAAAAAGAATAATTATTATTTGTATAGCTATGAAATTTTTTGCACTTTTTCTTTTTGGGCTGCTTACATTATTATTTAGATGAGCGAAGCAAAAACCAAGGAGGAGCTAATGGATTTGGATTAGTTCATGTTTGGATTTTGGGATTTTCCTATAGATCTATATATCAATATATATATATATATATATATATATATATACATACATATATATGCACTGATCTGATGTGCAGTTTTGCAAACTGTGCATCAAAAACCAAACTTCATTTTTGGATTTGTGTCGCCTAGAATTTCCTTCATATTGTAGAGTCATATATATCAGTTATACATATACATATATATATATATATATATATACGTCTGTATATATTTAGGTAATTATCAGTAGTAAGCTTACGTTTGATTTCTCACATATATTTAAAACTAATTCTAATAGCTATGCAAAACACATTCGTTTTTTTTCTTCTTTTTTTTCGGTTGCCTTTTTTGAAAGTTTTAAACTTTTTTTTGGACTTGACTTTTTAGTCTGTCATAATTTTGAATTTTTTGATTTTTTTTGTTTTTCAGTTGTTTTTTTTTTTCTCTAATTCCAAATTAATGTAACAAGTGCAATAGTTAACTTAAAATAAAACGGCTATTTCAGTTTGGGACAGAAAACCTTTTTTCTTTTTATGTAAATGCTTGGCGGGCTGGAAACGGTTGAATTGGTTGGCCAATTGAAGTGGAAGTGGGGGGGAGGAGAAATATGGGGAGGGGGCAGTGCAATGCTAAAGAAGATAACAGACCCAACCACACTTGATATGGGCTTTCTCACATTATAGCAAAAGTATCAGTTTTGAGTCGCATTTCGTTTACAAAATCTAAATGCTTAAATAACTAAGATTCGCTGGCAGTGGAGCCCCGCATGCCTCGGATAGGTTTAAGGATAACAAACTCTGCTTCTTAAACAATAACATATTATCATATTTGCGCCTGGGCCACACAAGATGTACATATATATATCTATGAAGTTATATGTGGATATATATATATATATATATATAGATGTATTTGTATTGGTGCTATATAGCTTGAATGTACTTTTGCGCTTGCACATTTCGAATATTTCAATGTACAAATTGATTTTGCATTAAGATCATTTGGTTTCTGTATATATTAATTTCGTTTACTTTGTCGTATTGTAATTATATATATTAAGGGTTATTTATATCAGTTATCGGTTATCGGTATCGTTTATAGTTATCTTTATCTTTTATATGTATGTTTACGTTTACGATTATCGTATAGTACAACAGTTCATGGCATTACGTTCAGTTAATAACGCTGCTTTAGTAGGAAATTTGTTTGCTTTGTGTAGAAACTATTCAAAGTGGGGGCAAAAAAAAACAATATTAAATAATATTATTATTATAATAATGCAAATTGAAGGCGAATATAAATTTACTTCATATCGGATTGGCACTGGTACAGTTTAGTACACTTGATTCTTGACTTACGGTTGTGTATCTTGTATTCTTGTATTCTTTTAATGTGAGCTAACAACAAACATTGAGCATTTGATAAGCAATTGGAGATGTGAATAGAAAAAAAAAAAGGAAGGAAATCTATAGAACTAATTAGTTAATTGTAACTACTAAACCAACGTTAAGTGATTAACAAGATTGCATTTTGTAATAAACAAAATTTCAACTCCAACTTAATCAGACTAACGCTAACGGATGTCCCCACATGACGCTTTGACTCGAATACTACTAAAGAATAATAAAAATAAACAAAAGAGAGACGAGCTATTGGGCACAACTGCTGTCCAAGCTCTATGCTAATCATAGGTCATAAGTAATCTAAGACCACATCTGTGTGGTTATGCTCTAACCAAATTACTTCTGCGACGATGACAAGGAAAATGAAGCTGCTGCTGCTGCTGCCGACGTCGAAGGTCCTGTTCCTGCTGCAACGGGGGCTGTGACAGGGACAGTCGAGCAGTTGCTGGCACGTGCAGCACTTAACTGTGCTCCAACTTGTGCGGGTGCCTGTGGCTTTCCCTTGTGCTGATGTTGACGTTTATGTGGCGCCAGGCCAGAATTGCTGCCGCCGCGGCGTAGCTCATGCTGTGATCCCTGCTGATAATTGCGATTAGCCACCTGTGGCTTATTGCCCAGGGAACCACTGCGAATGCGTACAGTACTGCTGCCAAATGATCCAGTTCGGCGGCGGTTCTGCTGCTGACCATAGCCGCCGTAGGCACCGCCGCCACCTTGCTGATGCTGATAATGTTGATTCTGTTGTTGTTGCTGCTGTTGTTGTTGTTGCTGTTGTAGCAAGCGACCCACATAATCGCTGCGATTGGTAATCGTTGTATTGAGCCGACGTCCACCTCCAGTGATAACGGCAGTGCCATCACTTTCGGATACACTGCGATGTCTGTTGAGCTGGCGACCTGGGATTAGGCTGCCAACACCCTGTAACATCTCATTTATTTCTGGCTCCACAACGCGGAAGTCTTCAATGGTCTTGAAACTCTTCAGATATTCGTCCAACTTGGGCTGAACCTCTAATTTTTCGCCATTCCTATAGTACTTGAGGAAGGCCCAGAACTTCTCGAGGCCATACAGTTGACCTATCGATAGAAAGAGTGTTAGTTTGCTTCTTAGTGCCGACTGTTGTTTTCTTACCTGTTTCATAATCGGCAATAGTTTCGTCCTGGAAGTCCTGATAAACGTTTGGTCGGAACTTTTTCTCCAAGCCATACGAGAAGAAGCGGAACAAGCACTCTAGACCATAACGGAAGCCATTTCCTGCATCCTCCAGGGCCAACGAACGGAACTCATTATACATGCTCTTATTAAAGTTTTCACGCAGGAAGAAGGACCAGAATCGATATAGGGTATTCATTTCCTGCGACTGACCATAGCCCAGGCGACGGCGCTCCTTTAAGCAGCGAGAATGATACTTGTGATAGGCTTGCTGCGTAAAGTTGTTCTCCTTGAGGAGCGCATGCGAAGGATGTTGGAAAACGGGCAACGATTGTGGCACCGAAGACCCAAATGAACCATACGATGAAGTTGTGGGCGAGGTGCCAGTCGACGAGCCCATCGATGTGGTCCGTGGTCTATGCTCAACAGTATCCAGCAGCCAACCCACATGGGCCTCCACTGGCGGATTGGCGGTGTGACGCAATTTCCTCTTTCTTGGTGTACGTGGATCAATAGAGTGCGAGTTGGGTGCAGCATAGAAGCGTGCACGTCGTGACTTCAAGGTGGAGTTCAGTGTGGAATTAAAGGTGGTATCAGCACCAACCAGTGTCTCGTCAGCATCATGTTCCGGATCATCTACATAGCTAGGCGGCGGTGGGGGTGGTTGCGATTGATGTTGAACTGTTGGTCGCTTGCTGACTGCCAGCTTTTCAAAGTCCGCCTGGGAAATGACATTTACTGTACGGTAGTCAATATTGGGCACCACATTAGTGGTGGTCCATAAATCCTCCTCATAGTTAGCCAGCCCATCGTTAATAATATTCTCCAAGTCCTGAGTAATTTTGGTGCGTGAAGTAAAATCAGCGGTGCGATCATAGCCATCGTGTTTGGGTGCACGTCCAACCTGGGCGACAATTAACAGCTTATTGATGTCGCGATCAGCAAATTCATAATCAGATTCATCGTCGTCAGAGAAGTTTTCGGTAAAGTTATTGATGCGTCCAGTAGCGGGTATGGGGTCCATTAGCTCCTCGTCAAATTGAAAATCTAGTTCTTCCTTTTCGGCATGGCACTGAGCGGATGGCGCAGCAGCAACTGTTTTGGAGGAGGATTGGGAGTTGGTCGTGTAAGCAGCATTGCCAGAAGATGATTTTTTATTGATGTTATTATTATTGTTATTGTTGTTTGTGGCAGTGGTAGTTGTGGAAGTGGTGGAGACATTTGTAGTGACAGAGGCGGCTATGATCGTGTTGTTGCTGTTTGATGAGGCGTTCTTGGATGTGGCAGACGAGGACGTGGACGAGGACGTTGTGGTGGACATGGACGAGGTGGCATTTACAGTGACGGTGTTGCTGATGTTGTTGTTGTTTTTATTGGGCTTGACATTTTTGACATTGTTATTGTTGTTGTTGTTGAGCGTTTGTGAAAGCGTTTGTTGTTGTGTGGACGTGTTGTTGTTGGTAGATTTAGTAGCGTTTTCTTTTAAAGCATTTGTTTTGGAGCGTCTCTTTACCTCTTTCCACATGCCCTCCGGCTCCGCCACCAAAGCAGCTGCCACCCCAACACCATCACCAGCCCCCGCCTTTCCAGATATGCGTTTATCCGGCGTTGAGCTACTCTTTGGCTTCACACTCTCAGCCAGGCCGCTAAGATGATCAGCCAGCTCAGCAGCTGCAGCTTTCTGGCCACCAACCCCCTCCACCCGTTGCGTAAGCGCACTAATTGAATTCACCGACTTCATACCCGACATGGTTGGTCGCTGTTTCTCCAGTAGCATCTTAGGCACAAGATTTTGCGAGTTCCGCGGCACTGGCGGCGGCGGTATGCTGCTCAATGGCTTTGTCGCCATGGCAGAGCTTAGTATAGCTGCTGGTGGCGATGATGGCAACGGTGCCGCGTTTGGCTTCTCAGCCTCTGCTGCTACCGATTCAGTCTGCTTTTCTGGTTGCTGTTGCTGTTCCTCATCCACCTGCGCCTTGTCAGCGACGCCAGTGAGAAGAGGCTGATCCTTGGACTCGAGCGCATCGTTAATGGGCCAAATGGTAGGTGTTGTCTTGGGGCGCACCTTATAGCCCTCGAAAAGTTCCAGCTTGTCCGAGTCCTTAATGGCGGTCACAATTAATGCCACGTCCGTGGTGAGTGCCAGCACGCGATGGAACGAGGCAATCAGTGTAACCGGTATGTAACCCTCTGGGTCCATTTTGCGGCGCAAAAAGAAGTCGCCGGTGAGATTGTCGGCGCTAAAATAGTATTCACTGTGGGAGGAAGGGTAGGTGCAACAGAAACAGTTAATCAGTGGGGCAAAATGGCAAACATTTATTGAGAATTGGGATAAGTTTAAAATGAAACTATATTTTTAAGGCATTTAAATATATATATGATCCTACAATCCCGACTATAAAACCACCAACTTTCTACCAAAACTTTGTCCCAAAAGAAAACTATCGCAACACTAATCCAAAGTTCTAGCTTTTAAATGAATCATCAATCTGATCTGAAGGTCAACCAAGCAATCAATTTATTTCGAGATCTTTATTCATATTCTTTGGATTCTTTGGAGAAAATACTATAAATTTAAGTAACTTTCTCTGCTTGCTGCATACCCATTCTTAAACGATCTAATGGTGCTTTGACTTAAATTAATATTTCTTTGATAAAAAATATGAATGTGGAGATGGTTGACTACTTACACTTGCTTTTTGATGGCCTCCTTAACGCTGGTAGCGTCCATTTCAATGTAGGCAGCCGGCACATTGCCAAAATAGTGGGTGCCCATGAGGACATAGGATTGCGAGGAGTCTGCGCCGGCTGCATCGGCCGGTAAAAAGTTGACGTACTCGCCTGTAGCTAACAAATGGCGTGGTATGCGATTAGTTGGACGACCTGGTCCCGGTCTTGTGAATCCACCGCGACCTTGCCGGCCGCCGCGATACGGCGTCCGGAAGCGGCGTGGGGCACGCAACCCGCCAGCCGCTGTTGGTGCTGTCCCGGCACCTGTTGATCCTTCTGCTCCTGCTGTTCCTGGCGCTGAGCGCTGGTCATCATAGTTAGCGGCGCTGGTGCCGCTGCTACGCCAGGAATCCACGCGCTCGGGCGCAGCAGACGAGCGTGCGTTGTACGGATAACGGCCGCCATGTGGCCGGGATTCCGTTGAGCCCGCTGCAACTGCTCCTGACTGGCTTTGCTCAGTCCGAGCAGCTGTTGGTCCACCGCGGTCATTGTAGGCTCGGGGCGGACGGCGTTGCTCGTAGGCATCTTCACTGAATCGGCGATTAGGCCTGCCCCCAATGGGCTTGGGGCGGCTAGACTTAGCCAGATCGATTTGGAGTGGACGCCACTTGTGCTTGGGTATTTTTTTATTGATGGCAGCACCGGCAAGGGCGCCAGCAGCTGGGACAGTTGCGCTGCCAGTGGGTTGCTCGGCTTCTCGCTGGCTTTTGGCATCATGGCTCGTGCTGGCAACGATTAATTCAGAGCTGACTTCGTTTGTCGAAGCAGCTCCTGCTGCTGCTGCTGTTGTAGTTGCGGGTAGGGCTGCTGTTGTGGAGGCTGCTGGGGTTGATGCGGGAGTTGTTGCTGCTGATGCTGCTGCTGCTTTGGCTGCGTGCTGCTTCTTTGTTGAGCTACGTTTGGTTTCGTTAACGGTGGCTTTGCCACTACCAGAAACTCCACCAATAAGCGTGGGCCACTCCCCAACGTTGCTAAAATCGCTAGCCTACAAAAGATTATACACGAATTTGTAGAACACAAAAGATTGAAAATGATCTAAGCAAAAAAAACTCTTACCTTCTGATTGACCTTCTTCTTGTCCTTTACTACTGTACTGGCAAGCGCATCCGCAATAGACGCGTCAACTGTGTGGCAAAGGAAAGATTAGATATATTTTAGATATATATATATATATATAGGAATTGTTCAGAATCAGGCCAATCGCCGATAGACGACGCAGTTGCGCCGAGAGCGTGAGAGAATGAGCAAATGAGAGTACATTTTCTTACCAGTTGTTGAAACCGCGTGGCTTGTTGTTTTTGCTGCGGCTGCTGCTGGTGCTGCTGCTGTTGTTGTTATTGCTGCGGCGGCTGCTGCTGTTGTTGTGGGTTTTATTGCTGTCTGTGCTGCGGCCTGCTGCTGCTGTTGTTGCTGTGTCTTTTTGTATGCGCCTTGGCTATTATTATTATTATTGTTGCCGCTGCTGCTGCTGCTTACAGTGGACTGTTTTTGCTGCTGTTGTTGCTGCTGTTGTTGTTGCTGTTGTGGCTTTGGCTGCAAGACGCGTTTGTCCAATGGAGAAGTGCCAGCTTTGGGGCTACCCACTTGTTTTGTTGATATCTGCATGAATTAAGAAAATTTAAAAAATAAAATCTACAAGACACCAACTTGAAAAGTTTAATATATAACTATTTATGTCTGTTCTAAAATAGAAATTCTAAGCAAGTAAACTTCGCCGACTCGAAAATCAATTCTACTTCGTTTTGAAGTTAGTGTCGCCTTACAACTTTAGCTTAACCTAAAAAAAAATATATGTACGTGCCAACAAACGCAAAGCCTCCTCCCTCCAGAGCTGAGTGGGGAGTGTCCCTAACCTAGTTTCGCAGCACGAGATACATATCGTTCCTAACTGATGTATCATATTTATATATGCAAACTTGTATGGTTTTTGAAAGAATTACCTTAAATTTTAAAGAAATTAGCGGCTAATCCATAAGGCAACTCATAAAAAGAGCTTTTCTCACTATCTTATCTTTCAGTTTTTGTTTGTTTTTGGAGCTCTTCACACAAAACACATGCATAAATACATATATTTAATTTCAATTTCATTTGTTGCTCTCTCACTCTTTCTTTCACTCTCACAAATTGTTTAAACAATTGGCTTGTTTTATTTTCAGCACTTTAATATAAACGCGTCCGTTCTCTTTAACTGCTCATTGAATTCTGTGTGCGAGCAGCGTATTAAAGGCAACGACAACAACTCAGGCTCTGCTAGCGTCTCTGCTTGCGTCGTTTCACTGTGCACGCGTTGGCTACGTGAGCAAAGGCGAATACAACCAAACGACAACGACGGCGACGACGCTTACGCTCGCGGACAAAGAGGGCCAAGGAACACCAACAACCACAACAACAACTGGTTTAACAAAGTAACAAAGATGAAAAAAATCAAAATAAAAACAAAAAACAGTCGATGCGCCGGCTCTGCGTGAGAGCAAGCGCAACTGAGCAAGGGAAACAGAGAAAAAGAGCGACTGAGCACACCCTGTATAATTATGTTTTTCTTATTCTTCTTGCGCTACGTGCGTTTTACTACATACACATTTTATATGCATACTCTAATTATAATTAATTAAATGGAAATAACAAAAAATTGGCAATGTTTTTTCAACCTTTTAAAAAGGACAACATAGAGGGAGACAGAGACACAGCGTGCGTCGCAATTTGCCGGGGCCAAGGCGGCGCACTGTGCGCACCCTGTATATTTGTTATTGGATACAGGTTTCTCTTGGTGTGCGCTACGTGCGTGTTATTACACATGTACATACATAATTTAAAATACACATTTTCTAAGCATATAAATATAATAAGCAACAAAAACTAAACAAACAACAAGTAAACATATATTATTTAACATGTTTTTCAACGTTTTGCATTACTTTTTCTCTTTCTTACACTGCTGTAAAAAATGTAAAGAGAAAAGCAAAACAAACAACATGTGATTTTCGGCACGTAGGCCACAGAGACGCGGCATCCCCGGAAAAGCAGGCTGTGCAAGAGAGGTAGGGTGGTGGGAGAAAAACAAAAAATAGAGAAAAGAGCGAGAGCGAGAGACCACGAAACGAGTTGCGCATCGTTGTTTTTTTTTTTTCTTTCTCCTTTGTATACAAAATTGCATATTTTAAATGTTGTGCTTTGATGTGTACCCATGTAATTACATACATATTTACGTTCTCTTTGCATGCGCTTTATTCTCTATCCCAAGCATGTATGTATGTATGTATGTATGTATGTATAGCATGCGAATAATGGCACGTAATCAACATTGAAATATTTTATAATCATATACTATTAAATCAGGACTCAATGATGACTCAGAACTGCACAAATGTTATCACAATCAGTTTTCAGTAGTTTTCCACTCGAACATATTAGTTTACAACGTGTACACGTGATATCTGAGTGACTTCTATGGTGCATACATACATACATACATACATACATACATATATGTACTTACGCATATGTAATGCTCACTTTACTAAGAGCAAATTATATTTATTGCTTTTCTCTTATCTGTTCCACGACATTTTGAACTAACCGCGAACCCGCGATACTCGCTCTGACGTATTTGCCATATAAAAATAAAATGTTTAAAAATAAATAAACGTTTGCACTCAGATTAGAATACTCGTATTATTATTATAGTGCATACTACTCGTGATACGAGCAATTCAAGGTCATTGATTTGAGGAGCCTAAAGATACATATTTATGTTAATAACGAGATACTCGTAGCACAAATGATCATTAATCATATTGATTCATAAGCTCAATTAGAATTACATTCGCTGAAAAAAGAACCTTGGAAAGTATATTGAAAAACTTGAACTTGCCTCTCGAGTTGAATAATATTGCAAATCACAACGAATAATGCGCAATAGAGTTGAGTTGCTATTGTAACTGTTTGGAGTAAATTCTCTTGGATATATTTATAGACTTTTATCTGCATATATATATATATATTTAGTTGTAGTTCCACAACGAACGATCGCTGAAAGACAACTGAGGCGAGTCTAATGCAAAATAACAATTTTAAATGCCCCCAACTAGCAGTCGGATGGACACTTCGGCGCCGCAGTCAACGTCGACGCCAACGCGACAGCGACGCTGGCAGTAGAATCAAGAACGACAACAACAAAATAAAAAGAGTGGCGCGGAGGGTATTACAAATGAAATCGTATAAAAATAAACTAGTAAAGAGGAAAGCGCTCCCTTTTGGCAAGCCGAATGTGTGAATACCCTTGCAGACTGTTTCTCATACAATATATCGTAGTAGTAGTTAGTAGACATATCTAGAAAACAAAGCGATATAATATAGTTAGACTATATACTCAGACTTGGACATATAGACATATAGTTACCGATCCGATTGAGATATGAACTGTCTAATCATGCAAAATTCTAGATGCCTGCCAAGCCTCAATAAGCTAGCTCAATAACTGAGAGACAAACAGAAGTAATAAAGTTATAATACCCTCTGCAAGAGTATAAAAGCTGACAGTAGTTAAAACGTGCAAAAAGACGCACATTCTCCAAGTCTCTAGTCTAGTTTGCCTTCTCTATTCTTCACTCTCCTGGCACTGTTTTTCTCTACCTATTAGCAGTCATTCGTAATCCCTCTCTGAGAGGGGACCGCAGGGTGTTTCATTCCCAGTCTTACTACGTTTCAGTAAATTGAAATAGATTGCAAGTGACCGATCAAGCGGTGAAAGATGCCGGCCGCAAAAGTCGTTATGTAAAAAAAAATATAATAAAAAATAAAACTCAAAAGTATTTCTTTTCAGTAACAACAAGACAAACAACGTGCTCCAATCCAAATAGTTGACCATAACGAACGAGGAAAGGGGGGAGTGGCCATAGAGCAGCTAATCAGGTTTTGAACGGATTGAAAACTCGCCTAGGCAACGACGACGGGTAATAGAGAACAAGTCTTATCAACGCAAAGAACTAACCGACCATACCAAATAGGTTTACAGAAAACTAGCAAGAGCATGCTCGACTAGTAAATACTCTGCACTCCCTCCGAGTGTAACTAATCTTTAGGAAAGTTTCTTGAAAAGGTCTCATTCTCTTATGAATTGCAATCTTCCCTAGAGATGTACTTAAACTGAGACAACCCTACGCCTTTTAGCCATTTGTAATGGGTATTAAGTATAGAAAAAGGTCAACACTTGAACGTAAACAAATTTATGACCACTTTTCGTTTTATTTTTTTGCTATTTTTAGTAGTTTTTATTGAATTGAACGCAATTAAAATGACAACAACCTGACGCATTGGAGCCAACGCAAGGCACTGACTCCAATGGCGACGCCTCTGTTTGCATGAGGGCATGTACATTCATGTTTGCTTATGTATGTGCATGTGCATGTGTTTGTGTGTGTGTGTGTGTGGGTGTGGGTGTGTTGTTTTCATTTTTTAGCATGAGGTTTGCTCCACTCAACTGCGTAGCTCGCATGTTTTTTTTATCAAGTTAAGACCCCCAAGAGAGCGTTATTATCTTTGAGTTGCGGAGAAATTTTAATTTTTTATACTATAAAAATAATTTTAAGATATTTGTACAATCGGTAGAGCCATGAGCGATTCTATGTAAATAAAAATAATATACAAATTTATATTTCATTAATCATGAGGAATTACAGAGAATTGTGTAAATAACTATCGTTATCAGAATATAGAAGAAGGGAGCGTAACAGAGATTAATGACTGGAAATAGAATGGAATATCAATAGAACGACCTTAGAGGTGGTATAGCTTTCTGGTAGTTATAAAGTCGCAATAGAAATAATTAATTTATGAGTTGGACACCTTAAATTAAATATACACTATCTTCCTGTTGAAATGTCTTACTTTTACATAAGCTAATAACTTGGAAAACTTGTAAATATTGATAAGAAATACTTCCATATTGTAAAAGCTTTGGCTCTTGCTAAGTGCCTTTAAGGTCAAGGAACTTCCATCTCTTTCTCTCTCAAAATCTTCGCAGAAAAAGATCATTGAAGGATCTCTCTAGCATTTAAGAAACTATTTCTAAAAACCAAATATTGAACAGGGAAATCTTTAAAACTTTAGATTCAGATAAAGATTAGTATAAATATTCTTTATCAGCACAAACTTTCGATCTAATTACATATAACAAGCTAAAGGACATATCATACAGGACTATTTCATAAGGAACTAAACTAAAAGTAGCATAACTCAATTTATAATATTATTATTTATATTCAATTAAAATTAAATTAAATCTTACTTAATTCATAAGGAAACAATGAAAATAAATATAAAGACAGAAAGAAAGTAAAGTCCATATTTTGGTGCGTACACAAAGAGATAAAAGCTGAAGCACAGATAAAGAAGACCAAGAAGATAAAAACAAAGGCAGATTATACAGATACATAGGAAATGTCGTTGTGTACCTATGGATATTACGATAATTTAACTCGGTCTGTGGAAATAATTGCTCCTATAACAGATGTACTAAATTTAATCTTGAGTAATCCTTATCGCAGAATCTAATAAAACTATTAGAAACCCAGTAGATTTTCCCGCTAAAGCTAGATCTATGCGATAAGCAGAAAAAAAGCTAAAAATATCTACAAGTGGGTAAATGGCTTGACACAAATTTGATGACATATTCTATAAATGTAAACTCAACAAATTGTTAAATTGATTGCATATTTACTTTCGTTTTCATTTTTGTTGTTGTTCTTGTTGCTGTTGTTATTTCTCTCCTTAAACGTTGTGATTTATGACAGTTTTATATGGACACGTACACACATACACATACACTCGTCGCATATACGAATTAGTCGCTACTGTAGCAAAGCAAGTTGCCTTTACGGTATGCCATTCGTAATATTTCGACGACACGAGAAACACACAGAAAGAGAGAGAAACAGAAGGAAAGAGAGGCAGCGAGAGGGAGGGAGAACCACGTTGATGATATTCAACAAGTTTGAATTTCCAGGTTTATATATTTTTCATTTAGTTGTGTGTGTGTGTGTGTATGTTGACTATTCTAATTTGTATTTATATTTATTTTTGATCGCCGCGCAACAGAGCGAATTCATAATTCACCATAGCAGTGGTGGTGTGGTGAATTCACGATATCGCGGCATGAAATACACGTGCTGCTATTTTGGATTTAAATGAGGGGAAATTAGGGTGACTTTTGATCGTTGCTCTCTGTATTAGCTGGAATATTTATTTAGTTTTATTAAATACTAAAAAAATACACTTTAAAAATGTTTTTCTTTTTTCTTATTGTTGTCAATTTTAAACACAATAAACCCAAAGCTGTTGATGATAACGCGCGTGTTGCTAACGCCTGAAACGGCACACGTCAACTGGTAGGTTTTGCTTTGAATTTGAATTCGCAGCGCTGCGCTGCAGCAGTGCAGCGACGTCGCTGACGCGGCGCTCGACGGTAGTTAATAACAAGAACAGCCATAAGCAAGAGATCGCTCAACTAGCTAGATACTCTGTATCCCCCTGCTATTAAATAGTTCATAGATCAATCTTATTTCAATATCCCCGATCATAATGAAAGAAACTGAATGCAAAGATTGTATTAACTTTAATTAGTCCCCAGCGTTTAGAGCCAGGTCTCAACTTGGCTGTATATTCAGAGATGCCTTCTCTTGCCTGTTACATACGCTTTGCCCAAACTTAGTGTACTCCTTTTATACATTATACGAGTACAGAGTATAATAAGCCAAAACCCGTGTGACAGCCCAAAACAACAATAACAAGAAACGGAAGCAAAAGCGAGAGTATCTTTTGGTATTGTTATTGTTATTGTTTTTGTTCTCGTGAAGATGTTCACCTCGGCAACAGCGTTAATTGTGTTAAATTTTATATTCCATTTTATTATTTGCATATTGGATCATTTGCGTGAATCTTAATTAAGCGAGAAGTGTTCAAAGTTTTATCTAATTTAGTGCTATTATTAATAAATCTGTTATTTAACTTTTAATTCATTTATTCAAACTCAAAAAATATTAGAGGTTATCTAAAATACAAAAGTTTCCACTAAGTAACTGTATCAGTTACCGTTAGATGGTTAGCTAAGCTTTAAGCTCTGCTGTCACACACACACACACACACACACATAAACAACAACAAACGAGCAAAAATGTGCCACACCTCTGCAGATGCTTATTTCCTTTGCTCCTCTTGCACTTATTTCGTTTTGCTTTTTACTTTTGATCTTATGTTCGTGTTTCGTGATAAACAACAACAACAACAATCGGCAATTGCTGACGTTGACGCCAACAGCGACAGCGACACCGAAGTTGATGCGGCTGCCAAACGCTGCTGACCTTGACATTTATTTTTAACTGTACATTTTTACTTTTTTCTCTCTCTCTTGTTGTGTGATAAATGCGAAAAAAGAAGTCAAATAAAAAATAAAAAAAAAACAAAAAACATAAAAAAGCAAAAGTAAGCAAAAAGAACGCTTAAGTTCAATTAATTAACAGATCTAAAAGCAACACAAGAAATGTGAAATCGCACAAGAAGCAAAGCAAAGCGTAATAAACAATCGAATTATGTATGTAGGTACTCTTCTGTGTTGTCATCCACTCTTTCGCTGTAGACGTGAACAGACGGCACAAAAGACAGAGCAAGCAATTGCTCTCGTTGTTTTTGTTATTGTTTTTTCTTTCTGTTTTATTCTTTATTTCTTGCTATAATTTTGTGGGCGTAGTTTCTGTGGGGCTTGCCGTTTCGCCGGTGTTGTCTCCCCATTTACTTTGGGATTGCATAATATATATGTACACACATACACATACAACAAAAACAATAAAGCAGAGTGTAAAAGCAACAACCAATTGTGTTGCCTTAGTCTCGTCTGGTTGTGCTTTGTTTTGACAAATTGATTCTATTTAAATATTATGTAATCTAAATGCATCAAAGCACAAATTATCTGTTCCTATTTATTGAGAATTCAAGCTGATAACATCATTAAAACACACATCACACACAACACACAACAAACACCACAATACACAAAACGTGTTTCCATTCAAATGTGTTTTGTCTTTTAGTTGTCTGGCTTGGCACTTGTGTTTATCAGCTGTTATGCTTTATACTACTGCTGCGTTTACGCCATTCCACGCATATTTGTTTACAAACAGATCAACAAACAATATGAAAACAATGTCGTATATGGGCACACTCGCTACCTCAACAAAGCTCGCTTTGTTTATTTATTTTTGGCAGTTATGATATGCTTTTATCAATAATAATACCCCTCCAGAGGGTCTCCTATTACTTTGTTTCTTTGGCTTATATACAAAATCGGATTACTGTATATGACATGAATAATACCGCTCTTAAACCTCTGCATATAAAATTCCCGTAGACTACTCCGACTAAG
Source organism: Drosophila repletoides (assembly GCA_018150835.1). NCBI lineage: Eukaryota > Metazoa > Arthropoda > Insecta > Diptera > Drosophilidae > Drosophila > Drosophila repletoides. The sequence goes on from JAECWQ010000100.1 coordinate 8,706,063, forward strand.
AGAAATCCAGGCCCAGGTCAGGCCTAGACTCTATAACTTAGTTCACCTTAGATTGTTTCTTATATAGAAAATAGTGGGAAAACCAACCAAAAACTGGAGCTATATTTTCCATTTAATTCTTAACGCTTTCCTTGATTCAAAACTTTATCTGTGTTTTATATTAATTTATTTCATATCATATTTATATCATCGATTCACTCACCTTCCAAGCGTTGACCTTTGGCGGCGGTGCAGCAACAAAGCGCTTTGGCTGTGATCCGGTAGCAGCGGCGGCACCGGCAGCGCCACCGGCTGCTGCAGCTGTTGTCGAGGCAACTGTCTGGCCATCAGCATCGGTGGATTTGACTTCGCTGCCGCTGTTTGTGGTCTCCAGACTGGCGCTGGGTGAAGTGTCAGACTTGCGTTCCTTGTGGGTCTTATTGCTGTTATTGTTGTTACCGTTGTTGTTGCTGTTGTTGCCGTTGTTGTTATTGTTGCCCGAAGGAGCACCAGTATTTTTGCGTGGACTGTTGCCGCGTGGGGCACGAGAACGCATCATGTGCTTGCGTCCTTCGGTTTCGGTGCCACCAGGTAAACGTCTGGCCGCAGACTTTTGACCCTGACCCTGATTTGGACCAGGGCCACTGCCACCAGCGGATTGCTGCTGCTGATGCTGCTTGTCGCGGTATTCACGCCCTACTGGTTTATCCTTGCGCGGCTTTTTGCGATCGCGACGATGATGCGATAGCACAGGCACAAAATCATTATTATCGTCCATTTCAGATGAATTTTCAGCGGTATTGTCGCCGCCTGCGGCGGCTCGTTTTTCACCCACATTGGGCAGATCCTCGACAGCGGCCTCAGCGGCAGCGGTCTCCTCACTCCATGACTTTAATGTCTTCAAATTCGGTTGATTCTCCTTGTTGTCAATGGTGGCAGCAGCGCCGGCTGCGGCAGCGGAACCGTTACCGCCACGTGCAGCTGACTTCTTGCTGTCTACATTCTGCACAACCTTGGCGTATGATGCAGATGCAGAGGCAGAGGCAGCGGCTGGGGCAGCGACAGCGACGCCAGCAGTCGATGCGGAGGCATCCTCCTTGCTGCTTGACATTTTGCTGTTACTACTATTCCTGTTGCTACTTCTGCTCCTGCTGCTACTATTCTCACTGTCTCTCTCGCTCTGAGTAGGCAGCTCTCGTTGAGCTACTCCAGATTGTGGCTCAGCTGAGACTGCGACTGTGGCGACGAGGATGACTACAATGCTACTACGGCTGCTCTATTATCGTTGTACTGGTGGATGGGGAAACTCTTTGGTGCTTCCTTGCCAGACGAAAATGTCAACGAGATCGAACAAACGAGTTGCTGTTGCTGTAACTATGAAGTTGCAGAACGTTAAAAATCACATTAGTTATGAGTATAATTATTGTTATTGTTTTATTTACTTCTATCACACACACACACAAACACACAAACAAGCACAGCACGACCTTTTCAGTTGGAGAGGACTAGAGAAAAAACTGAAAATGATGGTCAACTGCATGCAGCTTACATTTATGTACTAGCCCTGGGCCATGTCACGCCCCCTGTCGCCCACTGCGCACCCTCCTGCGCTTGCAGCTGGCTGCTGCTGCACAAAAAACAACAACAACACAAAACTATTGCAATTTTCACGCTGCTTTACTAATTGTATTTGATTTATAGATTAGTCGCCTTTACGCCTTTAAATGAGCCACGATAAGCTGATGCGAAAAGCAAAAATGAAGTAGTTGAATATTATGCAGCCAACCACACAGAGACTCACAAGTGAGGTTAAATCAGTCAAATGCCCCCCACACTAGTACGAAGCAAAAGAGCAAAAAGCAACAAGCGCTTAGTAATAAAAGGCGCTGCCAACTTGAGTCAAAAAACTGACCAGACCGAACTAAGAATTATAATTTGTATGCGACGCAATAACAAAAACTCGATCGTTAAATCTTAAATATCTTAAGTTATTAAATGAATGGCAACTAAAATTATAACAACTCCAGAGGTAGCGAAACAATTGCGGCAAATGTGATTATGCAACAAGAATGTTTAAAATGAGTGTGCGCCTGCATCCCTGGCCACTGCGAACAGCTGATTGTGCAGCCTGCCTGCCTGCGTTCGCTGCACTCCTCCATTATACTATTATTCCACCACAAGCTCAAATTTCAAATAAGCACATTTCTACACACATACACACGCACATCTTATTATATTACATTATTTGCATAAACAAAATAAAATTACGCACCAAGTATTTAAATCACAAAATGTGTGTGCAAGTGTATTGTATTATTGTTCGGCAACAAGACGAAAACAACACGACAAGAGCAACAACAACAAACACAAAATTGATACACAATTCGAGTTTCTTTTGCTCTGCTCTTTGCTAACGTTGTTGTTGTTTTGTATTTCGTCGTATGCTTTGCTTTGCGGTTTTCGTACTCTTCGCACTCGCAAACGCGCTCTCTCTTTCTCTCTCGCTCTCACGCACGCGCTGGTGGGTTGGTAGTTAGAACGTTTTTTTTTTTTGGTTACGAATTAGCTCGAATGCAATAAATTTGCACTGTTTGTCACAAATTGCAATTTGATTTAGCTAGTTGTTGTAACGTTAAACACTTGTTTATTATTTAACAGCACTTTGCAGCATAATTCAATAAAATCTCGGATACCGAGCAAGACATGTGGTTTTTTACCCGTCGCGGTCGAAAAGGAAAAGAGCAGGGCTGTTGTTGCTGCTATCATCGTGCATGACAGTCGAGTGCTGTACGATATGTATCGATATGGCATTTTTTTTTGTCATTCACAAGGCAACGCAAAAATATAAAAGCATGGCAACACTACCCTTGCCGCCTATGCCTTGGCGTTGTTTTTTTTTTTAAATTTGCTTTAAAGTTTATTAATAATAATGAAGTTGTGTGTTATCACAATGCACACACACTACGGCCACAACTATACAGATACACAGTTAAAAAAAACATGAACAACAGGAACAAATAAGTGCAGCGCTTGTATATCTTTTTGTTTTGTTTACATTGCGCACGTCAGCTGATCTCTGTGTGTGTGTGTGTGTGTCTAGGGCGTGCTTCGCCCACAATTTATCAGTCGCGGCAGCAAAAAAAATTCCACAGAATTGCTATAGCCGCAGCAGAGCGACGTCGACGTGGCCAAAGAGTATTATAACAAATATAATTGTTAAATAATGTGCGGAATCTTTGCATATCTTAATTATCTAACGCCCAAGTCGCGACAGCAGGTGCTGGAGCTGCTGGTGCAGGGTCTGAAGCGTTTGGAATATCGCGGCTATGATTCCACTGGATTGGCCATAGATGCACCTGGTGAGGGCGATGGAGACGGTGTCCATGATATGCTCCTGGTAAAGCGTACGGGTAAGGTAAAAGTACTGGAGGATGCCATAGCAGAAGTATGCCAAGGGAACGGAGGTGAAGGATTTGATCAGCTAGTGGATATACACATTGGGATTGCGCACACCCGCTGGGCCACGCACGGTGTGCCATCCGAGCTGAACTCGCATCCGCAGCGCTCGGATGTGGACAATAGTTTTGTTGTGGTTCATAATGGCATTATTACGAATTACAAGGATGTTAAAACGCTGCTGGAGAAGCGTGGTTATGTCTTTGAATCGGATACGGATACGGAGGTGATAGCCAAACTGGTGCATCATCTGTGGCAATCGCATCCGGGCTATACCTTTGGTGAGCTTGTGGAGCAGGCCATACAGCAGATTGAGGGCGCCTTTGCCATTGCACTGAAGTCCAAGCATTTCCCCGGGGAGTGTGTGGCATCGCGTCGTGGTTCACCCTTACTCGTAGGCATTAAGGCCAAGACAAAGCTGGCCACAGATCATGTGCCCATTTTATATACCAAGGCGCATCGCCCGCATGGTCAGCCCCAGTTTCAGCTGCTTCCCAGCGGCCGTGCCTGCAATGTGGATGTTAGCGCTGAATTTCAGCCTCTGGAGCACAAGGAGGTGGAATATTTCTTTGCATCTGACGCCTCGGCTGTCATAGAGCATACAAATCGCGTCATCTACTTGGAGGATGATGATGTGGCTGCTGTGAAGCGGGATGGAACACTCAGCATACATCGCTTGAACAAATCTTCGGATGATCCTCATGCGCGTGAGATAATTACGCTTAAAATGGAGATACAGCAGATTATGAAGGGTAACTATGATTATTTTATGCTCAAGGAGATATTCGAGCAGCCCGAATCTGTGGTGAATACTATGCGTGGACGCGTACGTTTCGATACCCAAACTGTTGTACTGGGTGGCATTAAGGAGTATATACCGGAGATTAAACGTTGCAGGCGTCTCATGCTTATTGCCTGTGGCACCTCCTATCATAGCGCCGTGGCCACCCGTCAGCTACTGGAGGAGCTCACAGAGCTACCTGTCATGGTGGAGCTAGCATCGGACTTTCTAGATCGCAATACGCCCATTTATAGGGATGACGTGTGCTTCTTCATCTCGCAATCTGGTGAAACAGCTGACACTTTGATGGCGTTGCGCTACTGCAAGCAACGTGGTGCTCTCATCGTAGGCATAACCAATACCGTGGGCAGCAGCATCTGTCGGGAGTCGCACTGCGGCGTGCACATTAATGCGGGACCAGAGATAGGTGTAGCCTCCACTAAAGCGTATACCTCTCAGTTCATATCGCTTGTGATGTTTGCCCTGGTCATGTCTGAGGATCGTCTATCACTGCAGCAGCGCAGGCTGGAAATAATTTCGGGTCTTTCGCAGTTGGACATGCACATAAGGACGGTTCTGCAGCTTAACTCACAGGTGCAGCAGCTGGCCAAGGAGCTGTATCAGCACAAATCACTGTTGATTATGGGACGTGGCTTTAATTTTGCCACCTGCTTGGAAGGCGCTCTAAAGGTAAAGGAGCTAACCTATATGCATAGCGAGGGCATTTTGGCGGGAGAACTGAAGCACGGTCCATTGGCGCTTGTCGACGATGAGATGCCCGTGCTGATGATCGTCCTGCGTGATCCGGTTTACACCAAATGCATGAATGCACTGCAGCAGGTGACATCCCGTAAGGGCAGGCCCATACTTATTTGCGAGGAAGGAGATACCGAAACCATGGCATTCTCAACACGTTCCCTGCAAATACCCCGCACTGTGGACTGCCTGCAGGGTATACTCACTGTTATACCCATGCAGCTGCTCTCCTATCACATCGCCGTGCTGCGCGGCTGCGATGTGGACTGCCCTCGTAATTTGGCCAAATCGGTGACTGTTGAATAAGATCAAGTAAACAGCCCAAAAACTTACCCGAAAATAAAAAGAATTCCATTTTACTGACCGCTTTGGATGGATTATATACGCCACAGCGATATGTTTTATGTATTTAAATAAATTATATTTTTAGTCCGCGTTTATATGAGAAAATTAGTTCATAAAGTTTTTCCACGCCCGCCAAGAACGAACAAAAAGATATGCAAAAACTTCATGAAGTAAATTTATCGTATAAATCTAGACTTAGCTTTAAGTTGAAAAATTTTAAACACCCTTCAGTAGCCATTGCATTTTCTTAGACTTTTTTCATTATTTGTGTTGTAAAAACAAAATTTGTGTGTATGTGCAATTAAAATAAAAATGTGTCGTGTCTAAAATCCTGTTATTCTTTCAAAATTGTTAATATTTACCAAAGTATATAATAAGAATCAAAGTTTTTGAACACTAAAGTTCCTTCTAACAACTTCTAAATCTTTCTAAGAAATTGAATGTATGTACTTTAATATTATTAATTTGCAAAAATAAAATTCTATCTATTTACAATTATTTGTTGGTATTCTTTTTTAAATTTAAAATTGTTTTCTTTATTTTGAGCCCCAAAAGATTCTAATACGCTTCGAATTTAATAATTTTATCATGAAAGATAAAGGTTACATTGGAACTCCTGTTGAATTCGATTAAACATTTGAGCATAACAGATTCAATTTAATATGGCTTTAATAATATATAATATACAATTTTAAATAAATTTAATAAATATCTTATATCATAACCAAAATAAACTTTTTATTATTTTGAATTTCAGGGCTCCCGAACACATCAAAAGCAACAATATAAGGTGCAGCCCTGGCATATAAATAGTTATTTGCCAACCCTGCAGCGAGCGCAAATCCAGAACTAATCTCCCCCCAAAAAAAAAAAAGCAAGCGAAAAGTGAAAAAACAAGAAAACAAGTTGTGCAACGTGAAAACGTTTCAATAAATTCAATAATAAATATAAGAAAAGAAGCAATTGTATTTTGATATATATATTTACACTTTTATAATGACGGTTAGTAAACGGGACGCGAGTGCAACGCGTCCGCGTTGTTTTTTCGATATAACGCTCGGCGGTCTGAGCGTCGGTCGCATCGTTTTCGAGTTGTTTGCCGATGTTGCCCCTAAAACAGTTGAGAACTTTCGGTCCCTCTGCACCGGGGAGAAGGGCATAGGACTTGTGACCGGCAAACGGTTACACTATAAGAATGTCATATTCCATCGCGTCGTCAAGGATTTTATGGTGCAGGCGGGCGATTTCAGTGCAGGCAACGGTACCGGCGGCGAATCAATCTATGGTGGAACATTCGAGGGTACGTTTTTCTTCCAGTGTCTCGTGTGTTTGTGTGTGTGTTTTTTGCATACATGCATACACACACACATACGTAACTGGATGTGTGCGAGAGCGTGCACACACACACACACACATACACAAAGCTTGAATGCGTGTTAGGGTGCGTGTATATACACACACACACACACACACACACACTCGCACTTGCATATGTATAATGCTACGCTGAAAACACGATAATTGCTATATTATTAACTAATACCGTTATGCCCTTTAATCGATACACGTAAATAATAAATGTTATTCGTTAGTGGAAGCCTCTGAGGAGCTACTTCTGGACAAAAAGCTTCGGGTTCGATTGCTGTTTCAGTTCTGGTTCGGTTTCAGTTTCGAGAGGACATTTCGGTTGATATTGCGTTTGAAAAAACATAAAAATTTCGCGTCGGAACGGTTCAGAGCTGCGCAGTTTGCAGCCTTGCTCTAAATCCGGTTCGTATTGTGGTTTAAAGAGGCAATCACAAGGGAATATCTGGTTTTTCATATAAATTCTAGTTCTATTAAAAGGCCCTGAGGAAACAGTAAATAACACCCGATCCCATCAGCCAACTATTAATTGAACCACTCTTAAATAGGGCTCCTAGATTCAGGGTACAAATAAAGCATTTTGCTATACTTACATTGGAGTGGAGAAGGCTTCTTCGACCAGGACTATGAGATGAGTCGATACGGCCATGTCCGTCTGTCTCTGTGCAAGCTAGAAGCAGAACTGGCCGGATGGGACCACTACCGGGCCAGATCGGACAACTTTAAGTGTCTTAGAAATAGTCCAGAAATTGTTGTACGGACAACTTTTTGTCTTTCAATGTGAAACGTACAACTTACTTTCAAATAGTTTAAAGATCGAACTAATATATCACAGCAGTCATAGAATAGTATAGAGTATCTAGTCTTCGGCGCGCTAAAGAGCGCATTTCCTTATTAGTTTTTTTGGTCTGAGTTTGGTTGACATTCGAATCAAATTAGAATGAATCAAGCAATTGTCTTGAGCAATAAATTTCAGTTATAATATAAGTACAAATATAAATAATTTAAGAAATTAAAAGAAAAAATCTGAATATTTATTTTTATCTATTTGCAGACGAATGCTTTGAGAAGAAGCACGATCGCCCCTTCCTGCTGTCTATGGCGAATCGGGGCAAGAATACAAACGGTTCGCAGTTCTTTATGTAAGTGGGTTCGTTGTGGCGCTGTTTTTCTTTGATGAAATGATGAAAATGAAGATTCCTAATTATTTATAATTCCTAAATATATAATGTTATCCAACAAAATTGTTAAAATCTCTTTTGCAGCAGCAGCTATTCAGTTGTCGAACACTGAATGAATTCATACACACATTTTTAACCGTTTTTGCTATGAATTTTTATTGTATATTTAAAATTCTGTTGTTGTTCATTGATCTATTGCCGTATAGCGTATAGCGAGTTTGCGTTATCTCTGACCAGCAGCAGGACTGAGCACCCACCGACCCACCGATACGGTCTCCGTCTCCAATCTTCGTCTCTCTCCCCCTCAACCCAAATGCCGGCTAATGATATCTGTGTGTGAGTCTGTGGGTGCAGATTGGCGTGGCGTTGAGGCGTTGATTGGTTGATTGCTCCTCCTGCCCCCCAATTCACTCTGGCAACTGTTCTTCCAAGCTTCTAGAAGTGGCCACAATTGTGCCACAAACTACCTGCTACACTCCACCAGCCAGCTTACAGCCCGTTGGGAGCCAGATCTATGGCCAAATGTGACTTTGAATGATGACTCTGCTGATGATAATGATGATGATGATGATAGTGGTGGTGACGATGCCTCTACCCCCACCTCAGTAGCAGCAGTTAATGCTGGCTGCGCCCGCCAGCTTCAACTTGATAATCTTTTAGCCTGTTTGCACAAAAATAGTCTTCACCCAACTACAACAACAACAGCAACAAAACAACAAACAGCAAACAACAATGCTACAACAACCAAACAACAAAACGAACAAGTTTGCAATGTGTAAAGAATATTTTTCCTTTCTTCTGTTTTTCATTGTAGTACAACACAGCCTGCGCCACACTTGGACAAGTAAGTAGATCCTTTCCTTCATTCCTTCAGTTTACATTATCTTTAATTTATGGCTAAAACAAAAAGTTTCAAAAAGACAGATTCTTTGGGAAAACAAAAGGGTTGTAGATGAGAGATGATAGCAGAACTGGGAAGTATTTGTGGACGGAAGTTGTTAAAACTTTTCCCTGAACTTTACCCAAAATTTATAATTCCGATTTATTTCCACATTCTCTAAAGAGTACTGAGCACTGAGACAATATATATTTCTGATTCTCCCAGTTATAATTTTAGAATCTTTCTTTCAATCGCATTCTCTCTTCCCCTAAAGAAACTAAAGAACTGAGTCGTTATCTGTCTGATTCTTCCAGTTTCTCAGATTCCTATAATGATAGGTCTTTCTATAGATTCCTTGTTTCTAGCTAGCTCAAAATAATAATTTTATTAGACAAAATATTAAATATTAACCTCGTTTCTTTTTATTTCAGTATCCATGTTGTATTTGGTCAAGTTTTGTCGGGTCAGGATTTGGTACGTCAATTAGAGGATCTGCCCATTGATCGCAATTCACGCCCGTTACAGGATGCGGCCATAGTCAACTGTGGCGAATTGGTTAAGCAAGGAAAGGGTGAGTCCCAGTTTGATTAATTCCAAAGAATGTTTCTCATTGACTCTCCATTTGACCTGCAGCCAAAAAAGAGAAGAAACGCAGGAAGCACTCCACAGCATCGGAAGAATCGGACAGCGAAAATGAAGAAGTGAAGGTCAAGCAGCAGCAGCGTAAAGATAAAGCAAAGAAGAAGCGTTCACGGAAGGACTCCAAAACCAGCGACAGTGAAAAGTATGTGAGATTCTCAAATTATGATCTGTATCTAAAGCCACATTTCTTACTATTTTAGCAGTGATTCAGGACGCGTCGCGCGCGGAAATGGACGACAGGATCAATCTGACGAAGAAGGCGAAATACATCCTTTGGTTACATTGACTAAAATTGATCCAAGCGAAATACCAGAGGTAGTGATTAATATAACAGAGACCGAAACCAGCGAAGGAATCGATGACTTACATCTCTTCCAGCAACTTTTTTATTCAAAATATTCTACGTCTAAGCAATTACCATCCGTATTCTTCACAGGTTTCGAATAAGTTTCTGATGCGCGCGGAGAAATCTCGTTCCCGTGATCGTGAAGAACGTGGAAATCGAGATATATCACGTGAAGGACGCCAGCGTGAACGGGAGCGTGATCGTGACCGTGAGCGGGAACGTGATCGTGAAGAGCGGGAGAGAGGCAGGGAACGCAATCGCAACGCGTTTGGCTGGTCGAAGAAGCAGGTGCCAACCTCACGCAGTGGACGTATAGTGAAGGGGCGTGGCGTCTTTGTAAGCTCAGTTCTTCCCCAGAATAAAAAAACCCCTGCTCTTTTTATTATTATCTAAATGTTAATTCATGTATTTAATTCAATTAAATTCACAGCGCTTTCGCACGCCTTCGCGCAGCCGTTCCAAGAGCATAACGCCTCCGCATTGGAAGCATGCCCAGAAACGCACCATAAAACTGTCGGATCTGGAGCGCATGGAGGAAGAAAATAAAGTGCGTGACGAGGAGGTGAAGCGCCGGGAACAGGAGCGCAAGAAGCGCCACGAGGAAGCCTCCAAAGATCCCAAAAAATCGTTCTTTGAACTATCTCATGCTAGCACATTTGGCGGCAAGATGACCCCTGAAAAATCGCCATCAAAACAGCGACAGGAGAGCAGCACTGGTCGCAAACATAGCGAATCACATTCACAAAAGGATTCGGACCGCGGCAAGGGAAAGGATACCAGTGGAAAGGAGCGAGAGAAAGAGAAACCCAAAGAGGAAGCGCCCCTGAAACGACACAAATCTGTTGATATGAATGCTTTGGACTACGAACAGCAGACAGACAGCGAACCAGAACCGGAAACAATCACCAAACCCATTCAAAAATATAGTGAACAGAAACACGACTCCAAGTCAGGAGCCGCAAAGGAACATGAACGTGCCAAGGCAGTGGAACCGGCAGCAGATAATCGCAAACGGAGCGATGAGCGCAAGCCAGAGGATAGGAACCGCGAACGTGAGAGACCTAAGCAGAGTCGTGAGCGCTCTGCATCCCGAAATCGTAACCGGAGTCGCTCTCGCTCCCCCAAATGGCGTCGTTCTCCGCCACGCCGCCAGCAACGCTCGCCACCTCCGCGTCGTCAAGGCAACTATAACAATAACAATAATAACAACAACAATAACAATAACAATAATATGGGTCATGGTCACATGAATCGCAACCGTCGCAATCCCTTCGCCGACCGAGATCGTCGTCAGCGTTCGCCAGACAATGAATATCGTAATCGCTTTCCCCTCTCACCCATACGCCCTCGCAGCTCACCTGTAGACCGTCGTCGTTCGAGGGAACGCCGAGGTGGTCGTCGACAAGATTCAGCTGAACGCAGAGGAGGACGCCAGGAGACACCAAACCGTCGTCGTAATGACTCGCCAGCTAGAAAGCGACAAGAATCCAGCGACAGGCGACGTCAAGAGTCGCCCGTCGCTAAAAAGCGACAGGAGTCACCAGACCGAAAGCGTAGAGAATCACCTCCAGATCGCAAGCGTCGAGAGACACCAAATCGCAAACGGTATGGCACACCGGAACGCAACCGTAGTCACAGTCATGGGCGTCGTCACAGCGCATCGCGCAGCCCCAGCCGGCCACGTCGCAATCAGCGTTCTCAGGAACGCAGCGCCGCCACCAAGGTAGCAACTGCTGCTGCCGCTAGCGATTCGGAGGATAAGGATAAAGCGGCACGCGAGAAAATGCAGAAACGTGTTGAGGCAGCGCTGCTGCTCAAGGAACACATGCGCAAGGAAATAGCCAAGGAGGAGGAACGACGCGCCGAGAAACAGCGTCAGGATGAGCTCGAAAAGGAGCGCACCACTCGAGAGTTAAATGAGCTGGAGCGCCTCAAGGCAGAGACACTAAAGAAATTACAAGAGGCGGAACGAGAACAGGATGATCCGGCTTCGAGTAGTCGTGCCAGGCGTGGGAGTCGCGGCAGCAGTCACGAGGCCAAGAAACGCAAGCATAAAAAGTCTAAGAAACAATCGACACGCTCCTCTCGATCGGACACGGATTAGCTGTTCCCTATAGAAGCCCCCAGCAAGGAATAACCCAGATTAATCCTTCACCTCAATCAAAATCAATTCCTTTTGATTTAACCACAGTCAAGCAATTTAATGAACTACTACACTTAATTCTATAATCAAATGTAAAAATCTGTTCATGAATGACGATATAGCATAGATCGTCCCCAATAAAAGAGAACTTTACTATAGAAGTTTAGTACAGAAGAGCTGCAATTGTATACTATTGATAACTCTTGGAGTCCTCTTGAATCCCTAGCGAAACCTTTTTTTTTTTTATTTAGGAAAGAAGCCGCAAAAACTATTTTATTTAATGTTTGGCTAGAAGCTTTTTCTTTTAAAAGGCCGGTTCATGCTTGCGTGTAGAAAGCTAAATGCTATGTAAAACTTGTTCTAATAGTGTTGGTAAATGCTGTTTTGCGGAATAAGCTATCGACTTTAAAATTTACAACATCAGAGAAAACCGCCAAAATTTTTTTGAAAAATAAATATAAAAATTAATTTTAAAACATATATGGCATAAGTTACATTCATTCAGTTATATTAATATTAAAAAAAAGCAACGTCTTTAGGCATTGACTGAAATAATTCGCGGCAAATTGTTTAAATTTATAGGTTCGATAACGATAAATTAGTATTCCAGATTTTAATAGTTTCATTTATCTAAACAAACTTTATTCAACAGCAATTAATTAATTTAAATTTAAAATAAATGCACCATATGCAATGCACATCTGGCAACGCTGCCTCGTTTGTTTTGTGCATCGTTTTTCTTTCGTTTTCGCTTATGGCAAACTTTCATTCATGGTGGCGGAGCTTTTGACGCTGCCATTGAAATTTGTTTCTTCTTTTTACGGCGCAAACAAAAACAAAAGTTGCCGTCGACGCTGACGTTGAAGTTGGCGTCGACGTCGCCGGCAAATGCAAGCTTACTAGTATGCGTGCGTATAAGTGTGTGTGTATGTACGAGCATTTAGTGGCAGCGGCATCGGCAGCGACAGCGGCAGCGGCAGCAGCAGTTGTTCGGACCAAAGCTCCCAGTACACGAATGGCGTACAAACTGTTTGGACGTGTTTGCTGCTCGCTGGCGACGTCGCGAGTTCGAGTTCGCATTTCAATTCGTAGCGTTGCGTTGTAAATATTTAACCGGCGCTTTGACTGCGCTGTCGAGAATCTGCGTCGTATCTGTGTATCTTAATGTTTGCATGTGTGTGTTTGTGTACTCGTATAATGCACGCACGCAAAGCAACAAACAAATGAAAGAAAAACAATTGCAAAAAATAATGTGAAAAGCAACAGTGAAGAAATACGCGTAATTTGTTGATTTAAGCGCGGCGCAGCAGTCACCGTCGCCGACTGTTTATGTGTGTGTGTGCAAATAAAAAAAAAAAAAACAAAAATTGATAGGCTGAGCCAGCGAAATACAAACATAAAACGGAAATGCAAAAAATACAAATACAACAAAGGTAGTAACAAAGCAAAGCACAAAGCAACACAACAGCGACGTCAACGTCGACGTCGATGGCGTCAGCAGAGAAGCGCGGGGGCGCAGGCAGTCAATGACGATGGCGGCAACAAAAGCCGGTGCAATGCGTGCAAAATACACAAAGAGAAAGATACAATGAGAGAGAGAAAGATACAGAGAGAGAGAGTGAGATAGAGCGAAAGAATTAGCGAGAATGGCAGAAAGAAAGATAGGCATGTTTTTATACCGCAAATCGAATGAAATGTGATTCTTTTTATTGGCTGCTGCTGCTGCCGCCGCGTTGCTCTTGCTGCGGCTGCAAATTCCGTCATTGTTTGGGATTTGTGTCCTGTTGCAAATAAATTATGACATAATAAGAGGCATAAGCATATAACAACAAAGAAATCAAGTGCGTGCCAACGCTGACGTCGCTGTCGACGTCGCTGTTGATGTTGTGCGCTTGGATTGGGTTGGGTTCGGGTGGGTGGCAGTCATAAATAGGCATATAAATATGAAATGAATATGTTTTAAAATGAGAAATTCCAAGCAAACAAATAAGGACGACTAACCAAAAAAAGAACAGAAGGATATTAAACGCAATAAAGCAAGCCAAGTACAGTAGTAGTTCTTCCAGCCAGGCCACAAAGGCAACAGCAGCAGCAGCGGCAGCGGCAGTGGCAGACCGTCGAACAAAAAAGCACACGCACGCACACAGTGACAAGCCAGGGCAATAACAACAACAACAGCAACAACAAATAATAATAATAATAATAACAACAACACAAGGCCATGAAAGCAACAGCGGCGGTTGTAGTAGGCAGGCAAAGCCAAAGCCAAAGCTCGGCGCACAAAACACAAAGCGAAAGCGTAGCAAAAACAAGGAGCAAAACAGCAGCAGAGCAACGCAGACGGCGCACAGTGTAACGAATCGTTTAAAATAATGGAACCAATTGCTTCACAAGCTTATTATTTACACAACAATGTGCAGAGAACACAAAAAAAAAAAAATATCAAAAATATAGAAACTTATTTTCAACCATTTTTTTTTGGTCCACCCACCACAAAATCTTCTTTTAACATAGAAAAAAAAGACAACTTCTTGCAACTTCTCTAAAATATCTAATAATGTTCGTAAAAATACTCAATTCTAAACTGCTGAAGTAATTAGATTAAAAAGCATTGTGCACTTTCAAGCTAAGATAAATATGATTAAACCTTTGATTAGAAATTATCCTTATGATCATTAACTTAACATATAACTTAACTTTTTAAGAGAATAGAAAGATTTTCAAGTTTCAATATGAAGCATGTTAATTTTTGTATTCTTTTGACGCCTGTAAAACACTGTGCGAAGTCGACGTTAACAGCAGCAGAGGACCAGTGCCAAAGCGAGAGTGGGCTGCTGTTGCTCATTGCGAATATGGATGGATGCTCAGAAAAAGCTTAGTAAGCTGCGCTGCTTCTGCCACTGCCACTGCCGCTGCCGCTGCCACAGTCGCTGTTCGCTGTCGCTTTTGCTGTGGCTGTTGTCGTTTTGCAAACAAAGTACAAAATGTATATGACGCTCGAGTTTGACGATAATGAAGAATGTGTATGGCAATGATGAAGAAGAAGAAGAACACGAAGTATAAGCATAATAGAAGGCACAACAAGGTAGAATTTCGAGGAAATCGAAATTTGCGTCGTCGTTCAATTTCGACCGGCATCCGCAGCCGCAGCCGCTGTCGCTGCCGCCGCAGCACAAAACAAACTTTCATCCATGTGTGTGTGTGCGAGTGTGTTTGTGTGTATTTCGCATAGTCAAATTTGTTTTATATAATTCTCAACTACCCCGATATGATTTCCGTTGCGCTTCTTCCTTATCTCTCAATTGAGCGCGGCTCATTTTTTTCTGTTTTGTTTTGTATATAGAAATTTATTCTTTTTTTTTTTTCTTTTTTGTATTTATTTTGTTTGCAGTTGCTGAGAAAAAACGATGTTTGCTTATTGTTAAAAACTTTTTCAAACAAATAAATGCGTGCAATGGCAATAAATACAAGTTTTGAACAAAGAGCAAACTTTAGTGCTGCCAGCGTAAAAGCCCCAAAAAGCATATTAAATTTTAACAGTTAAAAAACTGAAATTTTTGTTTATAATATTTTGCAAGCAAAAAACTAAAACAATTGCTGCACACACACACACACACACGCACGCACACAGGCATATAGCAACGTCAGCGCCGCTGCTGCCGTCGCTGCCGCAGTCACCGTCGCCATCTGCTTTATTTGCACTTTTTTTTTGCTCTTTGCAAAGCCTTTGATAGTAGTTGAAACAACAACAACAAAAACAACAACAATGGCGACGGCGACGGCGGCGCTGCCGAAATATATTCTGAGCATTCATTTATGCGAATTCTTTCATTTCTTTTTTTTTTTGCCGCGCGAATCTTCGTGCACTCTAGCTAGAAATGTATCTTATAGATACACGCGTACTTGTTGTCTTTTTGCTTGTGAAATTGAAATATGCCCAGCCTGTCGCTCTGACTGCGGCTGTGGCTTTGGCTTTGGCTTTGGCTCTGTTATGGCATCATCAGACGACGCCGCAACGTCATTATAATTCATCATAATAATCATGACAATAATAATGATAATGCTGAAGCGCCAGCACAGTGGGTGAAGCTCTTAGCTGATTCTGAAAGCAGAGAATCGCAGAGATTTCTGATAGAAGTGCCACTAGGACAATCACAAATAGCATACAAACAGTAAAGGGGAGACAACGATAAATCATAGAAAAAGAGATGCATAGTTGAAGATTAAGCAATTTAACTCAGTTAAAATACAAATTTTATGTTCTAGCTTTTTTCACATTGCAGAATATGGTGAAATTATATAGAATTACGCGGAGTTCTTTCTTTTTCTGGCCTGAAAGTTCCTTAAATTCTGAAGTTTCTTTGGAAATGAAGAGTAAAAACTCCCAATTAATCGATTTCTAATTTCGAAATATCAATCAGAGTAGTTTGTTTTTATTATCAGATATATTATTGAGAGATTCCAATCAAAACTTATTTAGAATTTAACATTTAGATACTTCTTTCTTTAAATTAAATAAAGAGGTAGAAAAAAGTTAGCTAACACAAATTTTAAGATTAAGATGGTCCATTCAAAACGACTTTTAAGTATACAATAGAAATTTTTTTTCATTATGAAAATGTTGGTTTAATTGGAAGAAATTACCTGACAATTTCAAGGTAAGACCTAAAGAAAACTCCTTCATTTTTTAAGTTAAAAATGTAGCAGATTAAAATTGTGATTTTATATTAAGATAATATAAGATTTCGAACCTCTTAGCTGTTTGTTAGGATAGCTTTACACTCAATATAAAAGAAGCCAGGAAAGGAAGCAAGTATTTTATATAGCGCCCATTCAGTTTCTGTATATAAAAGCCAAGTTTATGCGTACATTATCTTAAAGTTTATTAAAGATAATGGTGGGTTGTGAAAATTGATTTTCACGCCGTTGACTGACCTTTTTTTTTTATGAGTAGGTAAAAGGCATTTCCAGCGCTGCCTTTAAATGACATTTTGATGGTGTCGCCTTGGGCGGCGGCGCCGGAGATCTCTGCGGCCTATTAAGCAAATTACGTATACGCACTGTTGCACGCGTATTAATAATACGATACGATATTAATGCATGTTTCATGAGCGTGTCTCTAAAAATATATTAGCATACTTTTGTGTGGGGGCGCCGAGTCGCTGAATCACTGAAAGTTGTAATTTTTGTGAGTGTTTCTGTATGCTGAGCAAATCCTTTACGTTGGTTCTTTTAGATTCTGGGCAAGGAAATGTGGAGAACAATGAGAAAATGAAGGGTGTATGCGCATAAAATGCATGAAGCATTGAGAAAATGCGCTTAAGAAGAACATTATTAAAAAGGAAGAGCACAATAATTGAAGACTACAACAAGAACAACAAGAACAACAACAACAACAACAAGAAGGAGGAGGAGCAGGAGGATAACAAGAAGGAAATCCAGTTCGTACTCGTACCACCAATCGAACCGAGAAGATAATAGCGATTGCAATTGCTGCCTGGAAACTGGAAACATCAACGGAAATTAACGCCAGATTGCAATGTTTTTGTTTTACAATCGACGCATTTTTGTCATTATAATAATTGAAATTCTGCTGCTGCTGCTGAGCGATGACAATGGACAACCAACGCTGACCAAGCTGCCAACAACAGGTGAGTAACCATAGATACTCTACACACCCAAATTTATCCGGAATATTCTCTTTGGGAAACCCTTGCCAAACTGCAATAATCATAAACTAATGGGAAAACGTGCAGGCGTGTCCTTAGCCAACAAAATGAGAACTTGTTGAGTTCCAAGAGTTTTTACTTTTTGTAGAGGGGGTGGGCTCCATAAAGAAAATCGGCAGTATAAAATATTAAAGTTGGTAAAACACGCGAGAAAAGTGGAAAAAGTTTTTGGCCAACAGCTCGAAATTGTAGCTACAATAAGACATACTTATATAGCCCGTATAGAACCACCCTTTGGTTGCTCTATGCTTCCTTTTTGGGGGTTGTTACGTTCCTCAACGCTCTTTGACTTCGAATAGCCCTTTCGCATGTGTGTGTGCCATTGAGAGCCTGGTCTTATTGCGTCGTTGATTTTGGCCAAGAGAAATTATAATTCTAATTTATGTGCATTACAGCCAAGTGAACAAGTTGAAGGCGGCTTTTTTACTCATTGCTTTCTGCTCTTTGCCAGCTTGTCAATTTCTCACGACCTTTTTACAGTACATAGAACATATTTGTTTGTATTTACTTTGAGGAAGGATTTAACCGTTGTCAAACGTTGTCAAATGGCCCACAGAATTGTAATTTCACAACAATCAATCAATGCAAACAATTTCACCGAATACCCTTTCTCAGTCCACACAATTGCACACACAATCATTAACTATTTAGCCCAATCAATTGCAGGGCATGGGCAAGTTCATAAAGCCCCAATTCCTTCCACAGAACTTTTCGCACACATGATAGAGCAGCAGCAGGAGCTGCAGGAGCAGCAGGACTCCCTCTTCCTGTGCTGGTGCTGTGTGGCAAAAGTCCAAGTCCAAGTCAAACGACTAAGCGGCATGTCGTCAATAAATTTTCCATTAAATTCAAAGCAACCCAAAAAAAAAAAGCTAAAAAATAAAAGGAAAGGAAAGGAAAAAGGAAAGAAAAACAAGCGCCCATAAAGGAAGGTAGCGTCGAGTACACTACATAACTTTTTGGCCGTTACACACAGGCGCACACACATGTGTATGTGTGTATGTGTGGGTGTGTGGGTGTATGTTGTGTTGTGTAGCTTCCTGTCTGTCCTGGGAGGCCGTTTATTCAATTTAGCAGTGGCGTGTGGCGCCATCTAGCGCCCACCACGGACAGGCAGCCAGGCAACACAGAGCAATAGCAAAATCGACAAATAACATCACAAAAAAAAAAAAGAAAAAAGGCTCAAAGTTTTTAATACCCTGTATTCAAATATGCAAATTGTATGCAACAGGCAAAGTGTTCATTTATGTAAACTATAAGTCAATTTTTTTTCTTTTTAAATATTCCCTAATACCCTGTAAAGTCTGTCAGAAAGTAACCCAATAATCAACTGGCTTTTAGGACTAATATCCTTATGAAGCTATCTAGTTAACTAGGGAATAACTGAGTATGTTGGAGGGTCGAATCAAGTCCAAAATCATTAAACCATTTCACACAAAATCGGAATCTAATCTATTGATAGAAACCTTCCTCAGAGGAGGAGATATTTTAATCGAAATCTATAAAATACACTTGAGTTTAGAGTATTTTTAGTTTTCCCCGTATTTAAGAGATTTATATCTCTGTCATCCAAAATAAAATATAAAAATTCTCTATATATTTCCATACTAATCAATACCTAAAACTCTGTGTTCAATTTTTTCAGTATTCCTGTTGAACTTCCTCCAAGTTGAACGTTTTTTGGTTGCCAGGAGCTTAGCGTCTAATGCTACAGGGTATCTTCTGATGAAGCACACTCTCCACTAAATTTGATTTTTCTTTATTTTTATTTTTACCGGCGGCAAATAACTACAACATAAGCTATTGGAAAAGCAACTCTCACATCATCATTTGTTGTTGTTGCTGCTGATGTTGTTGCTGTTTTATTCATATTGCAGACAGCATATCATTTGCTGTTGCTGTTGCTGGTGTTGTTGTTGCAAGCCGCGTGCCGCATGCCGCATGCCGCATGCCTCATGCCGCGTGCACTGCGCCGCATAGCAACCCACAAGCTGCCTCGGAGCCCTCCATATTCATATGCAAATTGCGTTGGAGGACCTTTGGGCTCAGCTGCTTGCTTTTGGCTGCTTTTAGCTGTTGTTGCTGATTTTTGTTTTGTTTTTTGGTTTGGTTGAACACAGAATTATTGTTGTTGCTGCTGCTGCTGCTGCTGTTGTTGTTGTTGCGTCGGTGGCGCCCAGCGCTTGATTTCAATTTTCAAGTGCTTCCTGTTTTTGCAGTTGTTGCTTTGCTATTTGACATCTCAAGCAGCGCTGCCACAACAGCAGCAACAACAACAGCCACAACAACAACAAATAGAAACAACAAACAGTTGAAATAACAAGTTGAGTGCCTTCTTCTATGCCTCCTACACCTCCTCCTCCGCCTCCTCCTGCTCCTCCTCCCACTACTCCTACTCTTTTTAGTCCCTTCTCAACCTCTCGACTATACAAACAGCAAATCGGCTCTGCTCCGGCATTTGGAGCCACTCTTGACTGGATGAGTGTATGCCTACGACGACTACGACGACTATGACGACCTTATAAGAAAAACCGAAGCTGAGGCTAAAGCTAAAGCTACAGCTACAGCTGAACCGGCTCAGCCGAAGGCGCCCAGCATCTGCTGAGAGCACCAAGTGGTTATATAGGAAAGAAAGATTGGCGTTTCGGTTTTTGGGTTAGGGATTTGGGGTTTTCGGTTTTCGGTTTTGCCTCGTGGCGCTGGCGCTGTCGCTGGCGCCTTTGCGGTTCTTAAGCCTCGCCTGAGGTTGAACGATTTTTAAGCCGTACAAAGTTAACTTTGAGTATATTTGCTCTGATTAAAGTTGCCAGCGGAATATATATGGACGTACATATATGCTTAGACAGCGGCAGTAATTTTTTTCGTGGAGCTTTAAACTGATTGCTCCTTGCTGGTCGTCGCCCAAGCAACATCCTTGCGCCAGCTCACGTTCCATAGAGCACTCTCATTCTATTGCTCTCTGTGTGGGTGTGTGTGTGTGTATGTGTGTGTGTGTGCGTGTGGCAATTCCCGGAAATCAGTTAAGTATAGAAGCAGGGAACTGCGCCTCGGGCATTTGGCACCCAGCTAAAAGCAGCGCAATGATTACATTTGGCAGCATTCCGAGCGCTGCCCTTACACAAAAAAAAGAGAAGGAAAGAATATTGCAGGAAAAATCATAATTTTTAATGCGAACGCCGCTGCTGCTGCTGCGAGTAGGGGAAAAAGCATATTTTTATTTTGATGCTCCGAGCACGACTGGACCACCCCTCATCAGTAATGGCCCAAAGCTGCTCTTATCTGACGCGTGCGGGTGTGAATAAAAAAAAGCAAAATTCTATTAGTTCAATTAGACAGCTGCGTTGGACCAGAACTCTCTGTATATCTCTCTCTCTCTCCCACTGTCAGCTGACAGGCCTCACTGCTGGACCATTATTTAATTTCAATTTAAACATTCGCTCTATGTGGGCTATAGAAATGTTTTCAGACGTATCTTTTCGCCCTGCTGCTGCTGCTGCTCGTTGGCTTTATTTGTGGCTACAACTGACGTTTCCCAGACAACTTTCACAGTCATCTTAAAAGAGATTTTCATTTATTTACCTAGAAATCGCCGAACTTGGCTAACAAATATTTTTCTGTCATAATTCCTTTAGATACGCCTATCAAAGATCATCAACAACAATTCGCAATTATTTTGGAAAGCGAACTCTTTAAGCCCTTTTTACATCAAAGCTGCCGATTCTGTTGGAGCTGGAAAAAAGCGTCAGAAACATCGATTCACGATGATACAACGATGTTTTGCCGTTAAAAACATCGCAATTCTGTTGGAAATTCAGCTCTAACCTTAAGTCCGATTATAACCCTAGAATATTCTGTTAAGAAACAAAGCTAGCTAGATACTTTTTCGTGTGGACTAAGGATAGAGCTGGAAATATAGAAGATACATCTCTGTTTTCCACTGAAAACATCGCATTTTCGATGTTTCTCCCAGTAAAGTATAGGATATCTCTTGGTATATCATTCAGGGCCCTTCTGCTCTTCGTATTTGTGTATTGTCATCAAATTGGACAAGTAGACTGCTTTTTATTTTCGTATTTTGGGTACTTTAGCACTTGGTCTCGGGGCTTGTAAGCCCATTAGGCGCTCACTGGTTCTGGGCCGTCATCTGCAAACAACAAAACGAAGCGATTCCTATGCCGAGGCTGCTGCTCTGAGGAAAGTTCTCTACGAGGCGGTTTGTAGGCAAAGTGGCAGGCAAGAAAAACAAAACACATGGAAAAATCCTACTGAGTCAGCATGATATTTGGTTTCTTTTCTTGGCCCTCTCCCCCCCATTCACCCTCCACTCACCCCACATCGGCCAACATGTGCAGCCAAGTTCTTGCTTTATTTATATTTCTATAAAGCAGAATAAAAGTTCCCATTGAGTTTACGGCATTATGCGCAAGTGCTGCCGTTTGGCAATTAAAATTATTATTATTATTATTATTATTATAACGAGTAGAAGAAGTTAGTTGGCAGAATTTCAAGTGTTCGGAACGGGGCGCCACACACATTAGAAAAGTTTACCAAGTTTATGAATTAGTAGAGCGGCACGCCTAATTAAGTTGCCGCCTTAATAAACTGCAGCTCTGAAAAAAACTTTTAAATTGTCTATTTTCCGCAATTTAAAAGTCCAAATTTCATTTTTGAGTCGCTAATATAGTAATCGGCAAAGATATGGCAGCAGAAAACCAGTAAGAAATGGCTGGCATCGCAGAATGGATACCCTGGAAGACTGGCAATCTCGACAGCTTTTTCTATGGCAGCCATCTGTTATAGTAGTCCGATCTTGACCATTATGCGCCTAGCGCACTCAGAGTTATTCTCAGAAAGAAACTAGTTTTCCGTACAACAACTCTTGGATCGAGTATATCCGGCTCAAACACTTGTGTTGAAGTATACGGAGAATTCTCAAAAATTAGGGCAAAGGAATTATATTACCCAATAAACATGTTTGTTCTTTATTGATGGATTTATATTCCCCTTTTGATACAACTCATTCGTGGAAATCAATTAAGCTTAAATGCTGGAAAAATCACTTTACTTCCTCCTAAAAATGTATTATTATCAAGCATTCACTTCCTGTTAAAAATAAATAAATAATTTCCAAGAATTTTCCGGTCTGCGAAATTCGATAAGTGGAACAAAAGGAAAATATATCAGACAATGCTTATATTTCCATCAATAGCATCATAGAATACACTGTCCAGCGTGTTTCCTAAAATCAATAGATCTCCTCCATGGACAGCATAATCAATTTGCTGAATTATATTTCCAATTATGACCAGTCTCACGACTGTTTCAGCCTTCATTAGTAATTGCCTTTTGATTGTAAGTACCTCTGGTCAAATTCCATTCAGATGTCATACGCACACGAGTATCAAAAAAACATTGACAAAATAAGTATGTAGACCTTCCCCTCCCCCTCCGCCATCTGTTTTTAGCCCTCCCACTCAAATATTGGTAACAAGTAACAGTGGCAAGTACAAATAAAATCCATTAAAAGTAGAACCCGAACCCGAACCCGCATGTAAGCCGACTTGGAGCATAGTTTAGTGTTCTTTCTCCTTCCCTTTTCAACTTGTTTATTGTTATGGTTCGCATAAGAATGACGCACAGTATTGACAACAGCACTAAAAAAGAGAGAAGACGGAGATGAAGACATACACCGAAAGAAAAACCCATCAATTTGGCTTACATAAAAATTCTAAGCTATTCTCTTGCCAGATTCATTTCATACTCAATTTTTTGGTTGGATCACGCATCCTTTTTATCTTCGAAAGAGAAATTTAATAGAGCTACAGAGGAAAAAAAGCGGGGTAAGTGCAAGAATTCCAGGCTTGAATCAATTCCCAAAGGTGTCTAAACTTTTGAGATCCCCAATTTCCTATAACCAGGAACGAAGATACTGATACGAAACTGAATTTTTCAATCTTTGGAGATTTAATTTCATTCTGTTTCTCTTAAAAATTGACTTAAAATAAGCACGAATTTATCCAGATCCGTTGCTCATTTAATCAATTAATGAAGTATAATAATTAATATAAGAATTCCCTAACCTAATTTAAGCCAAACTTGACCTGTCAGTCCGTAGTAAGCCGCTTCATTCTTAAGTCTAGTATGAATCGAGTTGGATTCACTAAAAATCACAAAGTCTAACTAAAATTAAGAATTATTAAACTTAAATTTAACCTACCATTTTTTTCAGTGTATGAGCATATTGCGAAATCACCTTGGCAAACATCAATAATTTTTTTTCGGTGTATATTCACAAACACTTTTCATGTAATGAACTAAAGAACTGAACTGTTTTTCATCTCGTACTTAAGATCGTGCTGTCGACACGTGGAGGCTTTTATTCTTTTCTCGGCTTTTTTCTTCTTTGGCTGAGGGAATGGGGAGTGGGGAATGGGGGGAAGAGGGGAGGCTACTTTACTCCTTGTTGTGCTGGAATCTGCTTGGTCATTGTCTGTCTGATTTGAGGTCAACAAAACAATTTTTGGCGACTATAAATAGGCGCGATTTTCAAGTAGTTTGTTATTGTCATTACCGTCTCAGACACCTCAGATTAAATACAGTTGCAGAGCGAACACACACATAAATATATATATATATATATATATATTTATATATATATTTATATATATATTTATATATATATATATATTTATATATATATATATATACATATATATATGTACTTGGCAAGTGGAATAGTGGGTCTTGATCTTGGATAAATACGGATCCGGGTAGTGGTCGTCGTTTAGTTTTTGAATGACAGCTTCGTGCTTTGCTCCTTTGAGCAGGGGCTGGAGGGATGGGAGGGGCATGACGGCTCTATCGCTTCGCTGTCATTCGAAAAGAACATTATTGCTACTATCATTACTAGTACTATTATTGTTATTATTATTATTATTATTTTTATGGCGAGTACAAGTATTATCAGCAGGTTTCAAGTTCATTGAATTCCGCCCGTGACAGAGCCTTGGCAGGCAAAGTGGGTCAGCATAATCAACACAATCAGTGCCTAGGCATGCTCTGACTACCCCTACACACACACATCCCCTTCCCATCCCTTACTGCTGCTCCTTGCCAGCGTCTAACCCACCTATCCACCCACACCCACACCCAGACCCACACACCCTCACCCACACACTCAGTCTTCTTTCGTTATTTCTAACTTTTGTGCTGGTGTTTACTCTACTCTCCATGGTTGCCATGTCGCCTCCGACAATGATGATTGCAATAAATGAAATTAATGCGTATTTGAAAGAGCCAGACAGGCGAATCAATTGACAGAAATGGAGTGGCGCATTTCTTCGACACCCAGCAAAATGCGAGTACCTAAAAATCATGAAAAACGAAAGAAATATAAAATCATTTACCAGCAATTCTCTTACTTTGTAAACAGGGCTTATTGCTAGTTCGAATCCTCTTTGCTTCTCCAGTCAGCATTTCTTTTATTTTTTTTTGGGTCAGGTTGGACAATAGTTGAATTTATGTAGCCAAATAATATCTGGAAATGGAAGCAGCTGCAATAAATCACAATGCAAAATTGAATTACGACCAGAGGAAGTGAAGCAACTGAAGCAGCAATAGAGAACCAAAATTTAAAATTTCTATCTAGAATATTAAAAAATTCTTTATTTAATCAGCCATTGAATACACCTAATTGTATATTGCTTCTGCAGCTCTGTTCTCCAATTAGATCGAACAGCTAGTAAGGAAAAGCTAGGCTCAGCGCACCGAAGATTAGATGCCCTTGCAGTCCTTGCAGGACTTTTGATAATTCCATAAAGATTCATTGAGGTACAAAAGAGTCATTCAATTCGGTTGGTTGCTGCCTGGAATAAAAGGAAATTTCGTTCAATTAGCTCGAAAGACAGATGGACTGACGGACGTGGTTATAACGATTCATTTCATCCTCCTCCTGGTGGAAGCTGCCTCCTTCATTGCCAAGTTATAAAACCCTCTCTGTAAGGGTATTCAAATTTATTACCTAATTTCACAGAGCTAATTTATAGTTAATTAACAACATATACCCAAAAAATACGTGAATTTTAGCCAAATTAGCAACTCGAGCGGAAATTGAAATGCATCCCAACATATTCACGAATTTATTCACTGAAATTTAAATCATTTTTTTTATCAATGTGCATAGAAGCGAAAATCAAATGAATGACAATTTGTTTGCCTATTTTTGACGGCTTCAGGAACCTTCGTGCTCGGCCTGGGAGAGCCGCCTGATTTGTATCTGTATCTGTGTTTGTTTTTGTTTTTTGTTTTTTGTGCTTTTAAAAGGGAATTAATTAATGCAAAATACACGTGAATAAAGTAAGCTGCATGCCGTGTATAATTTATTAATTTGTATGCCAAAGCTAGGCGAGCTTTGGGAGGCGATGGACGATGGAGGCGACGGAGGCGATGGAGGATGGAGGATGGAGGACGGACAGAACTAAATGCATAGTAAAATGCATTTAGCATTATTAAGTTAATTTCATAAATATATAATTACATTTATTTTTAAGTGCTCGGTGCTGAGCACATTGCATGTATCTTGGGCATTTTTTAGGAACCTAACCAACCGTTGAGCAGTCAGCCCAAAAAACTACCAAGAAAACAGCCAACTTGAGGTGTGTGCAAAGGGTGTGCCCCGCCTTGCAATTAAACGCGCCGAATAAAAACAAAAAAACAAAAAAAACCGAAAAAAAACTCAACGAAGGCAGCATTAAAAAAAGCATTAAATAAATGGAAAACACTAGAAATAATAACAAAAAAAATAACCAAAAAAAAGAAACGAAAAAAACGTCAGCTTTGCAAATTGACACGAGATATGAGCACGGACATGGATACGGACAGAGGCAAAAAAAGTGAAGCAACTTGGCTTGGCTTTAACACTTCTTGGCTTGGATTGCCGTTGATATTGTTTTTGGTTTTGTTTTTGGCAGACAACTGAGAGTGCACCCTTGGCTCTGCGCCCCTGGCTGTCAGGGGAGATGCAAGGCAGGGGATCAAATGTTGGCGCAAGCTCGTTAAAAAGAATTTGGTTCACTTGTTGTTGTAGTTCTACAAAAAACAGAGAAAAAAACAGAAGAAAAAAATTGAGAAAAAACGAAACGCTGCTTGAGACATTGCTGCGAAGTCCACAGGCTGTACGCCAAACTGGTTTTTGGACTGCATTCTTTTGGGCCACGTTTATAGCCAACTACTAGCCTGCTGCCCGGCCAGGCCAGGCCAGCTCAAAGCAGGCTCAAGTTGTTTGCCTGAAAACAAAATTGAATCATATGCGGCAGTGGCAGCCTCAAAAAATATAACAACAGAAAAAAAAAAAAATGAAGTAGTTTTTTCTATGAATTCCAGCCCGTTGCGATTGTTCGATATTTGGATATTACGACGTGTATTGGAGCTTACCTGCTCCACAGTTTCATTGGCTGCCATGGCTGTCTCTTCTCTTTGTCTCAATTCTTTGATTCTCCAATTCTCCAATTCTCCAATTCTCAAGCTTCTGGCAGGTTCTTCGCTTTTATTCGTTTCGCATCTATATTTAGTTTTTAGAATTTCGTGCACGTTTCGCGCTTTGCATGATTAATTGTTTATGCAAATTTCTTATTTGCTTATAAGGTACAGAAGACAAATAACTAGTGAGGAAAGGCTGTCTGCAACAAGCCGAAGATAATATACCCTTCCTTATAGAGTGGACTTAGCAGGCAGCTGTACCATTTGGCAGTTCCGACTTGAATACTTCAATGTATCTTAAGAAACCAAGAAGTTATCTATAGAAGAACCTTTGGACCAATTGGCCAACTATATGCTATATTCGTTCGATCCTTTCGGAAAGGAGACAAGCGGACAGACAACTATATCTGAGGCTGGTTGGAGAGGCCTCATTTCATGGCAAACTTATAGAGCCCTCTGCAAGGGTATAAAAAGACAAAGAGAGCGAGCTTCATATGTAAATAGCCACGTTTAGGGGTGTGTGTGTGTGTGCGAGTGTATCTGTGTGTAATCTGATATCAGGCAGTATTCATCAGCTTAGTCGTTTATTAACTCAATTCGAGTGTATTTAGCATTTTATTGTTATAAATATATTCATGAATATATGGATAGAATATAAGCAAGGACTGTTTTAATCCCACAATTACACATGTAGTTGCTGCTTATGCTTATTTAATTAATACACAATTAGCTCAGCGGCTTATCATTTGCATAATATGCGATATGAATACACTCGTATTACAATTCGTATTCGTACTATTCGCTTTATTAGTCGAATTGCATTTCATTTGAATAACGTGATTAGCTTTGTTGCAAATTAGTTGGCCAACTCAACTACAGATAAACAGCCAAAGATAGCGGCTAATAAGGCAAAGTTTTAATTAACATTACAGCTTAACATAGATTTCTATTGTTTTTTTTTTAATTTTTTAATTTTTTCTTGGCAGACACCGTGGTTCTTAGTCTTAGCCTCTTTAAAGTTGAACTTTGATCTCGCTGCAGTGCTTAATGACCCGAAAAGCGACTGTTAAATTAGGTGTAATGATTCAGTTTGCCCCCGGGCTAAACAGTTGCAAGTAACTTTTTTATTTTCACTACTTTTTTAATTGATTTGTGTTTCACTTTTGTTTCAAATAAAAAAATTAATTTATTGCTTAAAAAAATGATTATATAGGCAACAAAATAAAACTCTAATTTAATTCTAATTAATGAAAATATGTCTTGTAAGAAAGTATTCAAAATTAGAATATTATTAGGAGTTAAAAATAGGTTTAATTTTATAACAAATTTTAGGGCTTTTTTAAGCCAAAATACTCCAGATTTGCTACTGGAATCAGGGAAAAATGATAGGAAAGACCAAAAAACCTTTAGGAACCTACTATAAACTACTATAAACCTACACAGATAATAAAAAACGAAAGAAAAGGAAAAGAATTCCTTACTTGAATAGTGCCCCAAATTTCCTATAACCCAATTGGAGCCTCTTGATTCAAGCCTTGTTTTATAATCAGTCTTAGAATTCTTGATTTATTCTCTTTCTAACCCTCTTTAAAATAAAACTTAAACTGCTTTTTAAATATACTTTTAAGCCAGCGAAAATGCTATGCAATTATATTGTGCGCTTAGAAATCGGCTTTTCCATTTACTCGGCTTTATTTTTATGCTTTTAGCCATGATTGGTCCCAGTGTGCCACCCAGGTGACATTTAAACCCGATGCGAACGCACGGAATTAGCATAGTTAACCGATTGAGTTACAAGTCGCCGAGTGCACGACTCGACGCGACTCGACTCGAGTCTCTCTGTCTCTCTGTCTGTCTGTCTGTCTGTCTGTGTGTTGAGATTGAGATTGCGTGCACTTCAGCGTGGCACTCAATTCTAGCTGGTTGACAGGTAATTGTAATAAATAAGGCGACTAATTAGTTTTGAAGTTTTTACTCAATTTATGTCTATTTGGCTCTGGCTCTGTTTTGAGCCAAGTCAACTCAAGTCATTAGTGCAAAAACATGTGGCGGCAATTGGGTAACAAAAAAGAGAAAAAAACAAATGAAAAATGAAAAATGAATAATGAAAATACTGTACTCATAATCGACAGAAAGCAGAGGAGCCCAGTGGTAATGTAAAAGGGCAAAATTGATGAATCGGTTGACAAGAATCGTGTGCAAACGGCGAGCCGAGCCCCAGCACGTCGAGAGCAGCCGCGTGGCGTATACGTATTTTCTAATTAAACGCTAGCTCAGGCAGGCTCAGGCTCCGGCACAGGCACGAAGGCTCAGGAAGCTATTTTTACTGAAAATTCAACTGCACGTGCCATTGTAATGGTGGACCCGAACTTTGAACATTTCCAAGGGGGGGATAGCGGGGGCGGGGTGTATAGCGAAGAATGGTGCCTCCTTTTTGTCGCCTGTTTAGTCCTGACATCAAAATGGCTGCTATGCGGCCATGTTTTGTGTGTGCTGTGTGTGGTGGTGTTTATGCCTCCTAACCAGCTCCACATTCAGCTCCATTTTGGCGAATCTCTCCTGTGTATTTGCTGTCATTTGTAGGTATTTCTGTTGTTGCTTTGGTAACTAATTGTCATATTGCCCCCGGAGAATGCTGAAAGCGACATTCAGACAGTCAGCCAGCCAGGGCCTCTATGGGATTCGCACTCTCCCCTCTCCCTTTCCCTCCGCCTTTCTCTCTCTCTCTCTCTTTGTGTAAATATGATTCAATTTTACTTTTGTTTGCGCACAGAGATCGAACAGTTTTCTTTCTGCTGTTTCCATTTTTTTTTATACTTTTTTTCAAACGGAAATAATGAAAAACTCACATATTCTCGTTTCGCATTGAGTACTTTGCCATAATTAATGACCTTTGGGCTGGAAATGCCAGTGATTTATGCAAGCAGTTTAATTCCATTTCATTTAATAAGTCAGCTCAGCTGTGGCCTACGCAACGTAACTTATCGTATCGTATCGGATTTGATACATTTATGGCCTTTGTATTTGTATTTAATTAATTTGCCTTTCTTGGCCATTTTATATAAGCCACGCAACCAATCTGTTTGCTGCTTCCAGCGAAATCCATGACACTTGTTGACTTGTGGCGTCAATCACAGCTCTCAGCTCTCAGCTCTCAGCTCACAGCTCAGGCTTAAACCAATACATATACATTTATATATGTATATTGTATATATGTATAATAAAATACCTTTTGTAAAACTACACCTACAATATGAACGCGTGACTCGGCGTCAGATAACAAGGCTATGTAATTCTGTCGCCTCATTTCTCTGTCCACCTCAATTTAGTTTCCACAGAAACTAAAGATGCTGCTCGTATTTAATATGTGTCCTGGCAACGATACGATATTCGTAAAATATAAATCACACGGCCATTTATCTCAAGTAGGCCGACTGCCTCAAGGCTTGAAGCTGAAGCCAGCAAATTATGTAAGCAATGTGTGTTTTATCTGAAGGTTATCCCACGTCCACGTGCCACACAAAGAAGCCCCTGGCCACACACCCAAAAAAAAACAGCCAGTGGAAATGATCTGTGAATCAATGCAGATATTCTTATCACACTTTTTGATGTCATCAATTCAATATTATTTAAAGTAGCGCAGCTTTTAGCCTTCTTTTTCTCTGACTGCTTTTAAGCAAGGCTGGAAATGTTTGAGGTGAATCTAACTGCTTTTAATCAAGGCTGGAAATATATGATGCCAATCTTGGCTCTATTTTAGTACAGCAATATTACATTTTGTTGAGCCTTAACTGAACTAGAATCTATGGGATGAATCCTTCAATTTTAGTCGGAAGAACATGGAATCAAATTGATTGAGGAGTGAACGGATGGTAGTATACTATAATCGATAAAGCTGGAAAACCATTGAATAACACTGAAGTCATCGCAGACTAAATTCAAATTTGATCTCACCCCCAACCGGAAATAGATTTTCTATTCCGGTTCCGCTGAAAAATGTAGACAAATAAATAGTTTTGTTTACTCCGCAAGAATTCGCGCATTCTCCAAATATTTCTGACTCTGTCTCATGCCCTGATTGATTTATGTATGACCTGGTCACTATATATATATATATATATATATTTATATATATTTATGTAGCTGTAAGTATATAGCTGTATGTGTATAATTTTGAGCTAGCCATTAATTACGACATCATTTACTGGGAATTTTGAACGTCAACGGCATTAAAAAGTTCATTCAGCTTGGGTTCCATACAATTTTGTCTACAACAACGCGGACCCTGCTAGAAAGAGACTTATAATTATAAGTCATTATGTAGATACACGCTTACACACACTCACACACGCCTGGGGGTGTATTTTGTTTATGATTTTTGGAGGAGAGAAAAAAAAAACAACCTCCTAAATTCTGGCAAAATAACAAACGAACGAACGAACGAACGATCAAAGCGAAAGATCCGCTAATAAATAATTTGAAAATCATTATGTTAAAACCGAAAGAAATGTGCTGAGTGGGTCCATTGATAAGTTGCTGCAATTAATCAATCTACAGTAAATCAACAAAATATAAGGCTGAGCTCGTTCAGGCCACTTGTCATAAATCAAACAAATAAATCGATTTACATAAGGACACGTGTGCTCTCAGTCTCTCTCTCAGTCAAATATCATAATCTACCTGCTGCTGGCTGTTTAATGAAGCGTTTGATTTGCATTTGTCGCTCTACTAGGCATTTGTTAATTAAATCTCTCTCTCTCTCTCTCTTTGCACCTGAGAGTACTTCATGTGCCACATATGCCACAGAGTCACTGAATCACTCCACTTCAATTTACTTGGCAGCCAAAGAGACGCCTTACACTCCGCTCCTCTCCAGCCAATGATTTATTGTTGTTTGTCGAACGCCAAACTTTTCTAAAGTAATTTGCGACAAATCATAAAGGCATTTTTTTCTTTATGGTTTTCTTTTTTTGTGTGTGTCATGCCACATGCGGCGCAAAATTTATGCACACACATGCGGCTCAGGTGTATGGCGCTCAACTTCTGTCACACGTTTTTATGCCTCGTCTACCCATTGAAAATAGATGAAAAGAGAGTACTCTGTTTCCGGCAAAGGTATGTAACGAGCGACTCTCAGCAACGACAGGCCCAGTCGCTATATGTTAGCTGGGATGAGCTCCTTAATCCCAGAGATTAGCAGAGCTGCAGCTTTGAATACCTTTTCCACCCCAGAAGAAGAAGAAACGAGTTCAGTTGACCAAGTGAAGCTGCTCGGAATTCCAAGTCTATTCTAGCTCTATTCGAACTCATTTGGAAGGGGCTGAGTACCTGAATCTAATGTAGGTTAGTCTCAATAATCATTCCAAAAGTTACACTTTGATAAGCATCAAAGAGCTGCGGCTACAGAGTATCCCCTAGTCAAGCATGCCCGCTCGAACCTGGAGCACACTTAGCTGCTCGTATTTTTTCTTACAAAGAGTAGATTATTGTTCATGGCAGCTGCATTAACTCACGAAAAAGTTGCTCATGGCCATTGGTAGGTCCAGAAAGGTCCTTCGTCCTGCTACCTCCTCCCCCCGTGTTGCTCTATCTACATAATTAACACTTTGATATAGTTTTACAGTTTTGGCAATGTTGTCGAGTTGAGCGCTGGGCCAAGAAGCAGGCATCCCAGCCATTAACATAATTACGTATAAACATAAAATTATCATGTCGCATCCTGTCTGTGTGTCTCTGTGTTGCATTGGCTCTGTGTCTCTGTGTCGCCGTGTCTCAGTTCCTTCTTCTTGTCGCATCGCCATCGTCAGCGTCTGTCTTCCTGGTTGATTTTAATTTGTTTTGAACTGAGCAAAGAGCAAAAACCAACACGTCCTGTTGTACATCATCGTCATCATTAGCGCTTCCTACCCGACTCTGTGTAGAAACTACTACAACTACGACTACAACTACAAATACGAATGCAGCAGCTACAGCCGGTCTGGTTGGCACTTTGCATAAGCTTGAGCTTTAGCTTCGAGCTGGAACTGGAACTGGAACGCTTCGGTTCGGTTCGGTCGGTTGACGCTGCTTATGCTTCCTTATGGCAGTACTCAACGCCACTTCCCTTAGCTCATTCATCTCGCAGCACGCACACACACACACACACACACTCAAAGAGACAGGGACTGAGACAGACAGGACGCACATAATTCAAGTTGTGCTCATGGCACGAGGCTCAACCCAGCGCTCTATATACTCGGCTCCGGCTCCGGCTCTGGCTCTGGCTCTGGCTCTGGCTGTGGGTCTGGGTCTGAGTGTGTGGAAAGGGGGAGAGGGGAACGGGGCTCAGCTGTCGTAGCTGGCAGTTTCACTTCACGCCGTTCGTTGTCTGCCTTTGCCTGTCATTTCAAATTGGGAAAGGGTCTGTCTTTTGCTTTACTTTTTCACTCCTGCTGCCGCTGCCGCTGCCGCTGCCGCTGCTGCTGCTCCTGTTACTGCACCCTAGCCAAGACGCAACCCCTAGTTGTGTCCTCAAGAAATTTTCGTAAACCGCGTTAAGTGTTTGGCCAAATTGTAATTATACTCGTATTTTTGCATTTCAAGTTATGTCGCCTGTCTTTGGCTGTTAATTTTTTAATTTCATTTTCTGAGCACAATTGAAATTGATATGGATAAAATTCAGGGCAGCCGAAATACCCAGAATTTTTCTCTTTTTTTTTCCATTATTTTTATTTGCATTTCGGCAATTGCATTTTAAGCAGCCGGACACACAAAGGGGGCTGGGCACGTACAATGCGACGTATGCGTAATGTCTTCGTTAAGAGCAAAGCAT
The DNA here is from genome assembly GCA_018150835.1 of Drosophila repletoides. Classification (NCBI taxonomy): domain Eukaryota; kingdom Metazoa; phylum Arthropoda; class Insecta; order Diptera; family Drosophilidae; genus Drosophila; species Drosophila repletoides. The sequence goes on from JAECWQ010000100.1 coordinate 8,739,954, forward strand.
TTCTCTGGCTCGCCGCGTCTGTGGTCTGTTTCTGTCTCTGTCCTCGTCCTCGTCCTCGTCCTCGTCTTGGTCCTCGTCCGTCTGTCTCTGCGTGGCAAAGTGTTCATTTCGTAAGCTAGAAAAGTTTATAAATCATTTCAATTACATTTCGCTGAGCTGTGACAGGAAACAGAACTTCGAGTCGAACTTTTTTCTGCCTCGCCAAGGCGCAATGGATGAGTTTTTGAAAGTTTGTCAGAAAAGAACCAAAAGAAATAAGTAAAGTTGACTGTTGACTGTGCTCAGTTCTAGATGATATAAGCGTTGACAACTCAAGATTGCTGAATTGAGTCTGTGGGAAAACAAAAACCAAAAAACCAGAAAACCAAAAAAGGAAAAAAGAAAAACAAAAGTTAGAAATTACTTGAAGGTGTTAAGATCCTGCTAAGTAAATCCAGTAATAAATGCGCTCGTTTGTTATTTACATTTCTGTGTTTTATGTGAGACGACAAAAGAGGAGAGCTTTAAAGCAGCTTTAATTACAATAAACAAATCAATGGAAAATAAATGATTAAAATAAATAATTGATTTTTAAAAAGCTTTGTTTTCTATCCTATATAAATAATATTCATTTTAAGTAGCACAGTAGCTGCACAAATTTATTACGAGGATTTAATCACCACAGAATGTGTTAAAATAAAACACAATTTGTGGCTAGGGAAAGCTAGTTTTGATGCCCTTGCTTAGGGTATAATAACTTTGTTATATATTCCTGAAAAGGACGATAAGACGAGTCGTTATAGCCAAGTCCGTGTGCCAATTTCTGTTAGTTTCTTTGCAAGCTAGTTAAACTTGGAAGTAGTCTGCTTTTGGTCCTACCTGATCAGACAACTATATCATAGAATCTTGGGAAAAACGATACAAAAAGAAATCCTTTGTTTCTCAAAGTATATTGAGGAGATTTTCAAGTCATAAGTGTGTCCAAGTTCGAGCTACTTTATCAATTAGCAGCCTTAGAAAGAGGTCACAATATATAAGCTTTAAAACACTATTCAAGGCTGTAAGGGTATGCAGTGTTCGGCTTGCTGAGCTTATCCTTTGCTTGGTAGTTGTTATCCTCCATTGTTTCATTTTCTGCTGTGCACTTAAGCCTTGGAGTTTTCACTGCGATTATGCAGCTTAAGCAAACAACTCTCTAATTGCTTTTCAATTTAATTTATGTTGAAATATTTCTATTATTAATTTCTTGAGAAAACAAAGTGTTTTTACCTTTGCAAAGTTTATAAGAATATTGAATTGAAGCTGTCAATAGAGAGAGAGACAAATGAAAGATACTCTGGCAGCATATGAGATCTGGGCATATTAATCTTTCAATGGCAATTTAGATTGCTGGAAGAAAGTCACTTTATCTAACATTTGACCCGGCTTATTCGTCTCGGGCAACTCGGGTACGAACGTTCTGGCCAAAGAACATAAAGGCAAACTTCAGAAATCATCGAGTTATCTGTGACAAGTTTCCATGGCAAACTGCTTTCAGTGCACCGGTTAGAGCTTTATCTACTCCGTGATGTCTGCGCTAATATGGCCGGCATCCTCCGCTCTTCGACTATATAAAACGAGTAATATGGCTACCGTTTCATTCTTTCTTTTTTTTTTTCCACCCGGCTGCTTTCTGCTGGCCACTCTGTGACCCCCCCTGCCCCCCCGTGCACTGCACCCACATTGCTGCCGCTGCCCTTTCGCTTTATGTGCTCTACATAATCAGATATGGCATTTTATTTGCTCAGAGAAACGCGAGCCGAGCTGGAGAGAAGGCAAAACTGGAACTGAGATCCACATAAATATCAAATAGAACCTTCATTGTTTGCCAGCCCTCTTTATAGGCACATATATACGTTTATATATATATATATATATATATATATAGAGGAGATAAGTATATCTTATGATATATTTCGCAACATTTATCACAAGTTAATTTGATTTTAATGAAATGAATTCAGCACACACACACACCACACACACACACACAACACACACACGCGGCAAATAAACTGGAAACGCCGAAAACAACTTCTAAGATTACAAAGGGTAGATAATGTTAATGATTAAAAAAAAAGGAAAGGAAAGGAAAGGAAAGGAAAAAGAAGAAAACTGAGGGGAATGGTGGCAGGGTTTGTCGTTTGCTCTGTGTTTTTGTGTGTGCAACGTAAATTCGACAATATTAGGCTATATTCACTACGGCTGCCCCCTGCAACTGCAATTAACAGAGGCTAGTTTAGCCTTTTTTTTGGCCTGTTTTTTGCAGCTGCTGCTGGCTGTCGTCGTCGGGCAAACGTGACGAGCATTTTGGCATTTTTTTCTATAGCTGCGTTTTTTTTTTGTTTCTTTTTTTTCGGATGGTTTTTGAAATATTATTTTTATTTTCGTTTGTAATGTGTATAGCGAAAAAAATTAACATAAGCGTCAGCGGCGCATATTTTAACTCGGTCAAATTGCCGGCGTCCGGTTCCAAGACCGACTCCGCGTCCGCGCCCGCGTCCGCTTCTGAGTCCGAGTCCGAGTCAGTGTGAACACCCCCCGCTTCCTGCCGAGGCCCGCTTTCTCCTTTCCCTGCTCGTTTGCATAAACAAATTTGCAGCGCCATTTGCCGGCCGGTTTCGGTTAGCAGCTATCCCCATGCTGCTGCTGCTGCCCTGCTGCTGCCTCTCGGCTGTTGCTTTGCAGTTTTGGTTAATGAGAGTTCCCACCATTAGAAACAGGTTCAGAGGCATACCGCAAGCTGCCTGCCAGACAGCCAGCCTGCCAGACGGAGTCTCTGCCTGCTAAGCAGACAGGAAGAAATCTCGCATGCTGATTACGCAAGAGAGTTTGCTGGCTAAATTTTGCGATTGTGTTTATGCAAATTTAATTGCCGCCTGCCTCCCTGCCTGTCCGTCTGTCCGTCCGTCTGTCGTTGAATCACAGCCAATTCTAACTAAAATTAATGAAAGAATGAAAGAAATATTAAAAGATTTAATTCGTCATCGTTCCGAACGCTTCGATAATGCATAAAACCAGAAATATAAACACAACACAGGCAACAAAAAAAAAAGCAGCTAAAAACAAAATTGATGCAAATAATGTGTATAAATGGGCCGAGTTCAATGCACTTTGGCAAACACAGAGAAGAAATTTCATTTTCGTTTTCCTTTTCGTTGGCAGCCAGCGAAACGTGCCAAATTTTAAGGGTTGCTTCATTAAGCGTGGCCAGCCCCTTCGGCTCTTCGGTTCTTCCTTTAGGTTGCTCCTTCTGCCGCTCCTTCTGCCGTTCCTTCTCTGCCCTGCAAGGACTCAGAACCTGGCTACTACTACCACTACAACAACAAAGGCAAATGCCGTTAAGCGGGCAAAACAACAGACAGAGAGAGAGAGGGGGAAAAAAAAAGGAAGCGTAGAACAGAATGATGTTATTGCGTTGCCAAAATGTCGAGCTTGAGCGTTACGCCAGTACGCTCGGCGTTCGCTATGGGGCATTGTTGTTTGTCCTTGCATGCAAATGGCATTTGTCTGCTGCCAGAGCCTTGTGTCCTGCCTGCTCCTCGCTCCTGGTCGTGCAACTGCTCCGACTGCTCCTGTTTCCCCTATAAACCTATGCAAGTCCTTTGGCATGTGCGCCGTGCCAGCCTTTGTTTGTCGTTTGTGTTACGCACCAAAAGCTTTAGCTAAACTCTTTTTAAAAATACGTAATTAATTTCAACATTTTTCTCTCTCTCTCTTAATGTTTTTTTTTATTGTTGTTGTTTTTGTTGTCATTTCCCTGTTGCTTTGGAAAAGTTGACTGCAATTTACTTTCAAATTGTTTTTAGAACAAACTTGCACTCATTTACTAAGCGAAAAAAAAGTATTTTTCCCCCATTTAAATCGAGAAATATTGAATATTTGATTAAGCATCCTTCGAGAACAGTTTGTCCCTAAGTTTCTTGAGATCTTCCTGGCTTTAATGTAAAAAAAATGTGTCTTAGTTTCTGTAATCAAATTTAGCTTTAATCTAACTTCATTTAAAACTTTTTCTTTAAATTAATTGCTGGCTCCTTTTATTAAATTCCTCTGGCTAATGCAGTTCAAACTTGGGCTTAATTTACGCTTTCAAATTGCTCCAAAGGACCTTTCATGTTTCTAGCCATTTCTAGCTTCTTTTCTCTATATATATCTCTGTTTTTTTGTTCTGCAGCGCCAAGGCTGCGATTTCTTTGTCAATTTCAATGGCAACTACATTATTGAGCCACGCCCACCCATTACAAGCCCCAATAAAGCCATAAAATTCGATAAGGCAATAAAACCCTTCCATACCCTTTGCCTTTGTCCACCTCTCCACATAGGGAAACCATAATAAAGAGCTGCCAAAAAGCAGCGTTCTCTTTGGAGGAAGACGTTGGAGCACAGCTCTCTTTCTTTAAAAAGACGTCTGTGTTGTACTTAAAGCAAAGCTCACTCGACGACACAACGACTCTCACACACACTTACTTACACACACACACACACACACTCACACACACATATTTAATACACTCTCTCGCAGAGACAGTGGCACACTCTGTCATTGTTTTTGTTGCGTTTTCGCCTTATTTTGTTTTTTTTTGTTTTATGTGTCGGCTACAATTTGACGTCATGCTTTGAAAGCGACGTAAATCAGCCGGAGTCAAACATAGAGCACAAAAAAGAATGAATAAAGAGGGATAGAGACAGGGAGACTGAACGAGAGAGAGAGAGTGAGAGAGAGAGAGAAGGAGCGAAGAGTTTTATACGGCTGCTTAGGGTTAATGGAGTTGCAACGGAGACGGCAGCAGCAAAGTTGCAGCCGCACTCGCCGCATTGTTGTTGATGACGTCGTCGTTCAATTGACAGACGACCACCAGCAACACACACACACACTCACACACATGTAGACTTGCTCATAAGCAGAACAAAACTTACTGAAAATCACGTTGTCGTAGGCCATGGTCGACGTAGACGTCAATGTCATCCTCGTCACATCCTGAGCATGTCATTCATTTTGCTTTTGTTTAAAGCCTGCCTGCCATTTGATGCCGCTTGTCTTCTTCACTCCTGGCTATACCACTTGAAAGTTTATTTACCAAGGGTATATTCAATTTAAGCCTCAGTATGTAACAGCAGGCAGGCAGAATTGAACAGGCAATATAAAAGCTGCAGAGGAAATGATTCAAGTTTGATAAAGCTGTGCTGTCTACAGGGTAACTTCTAGTCGAGTTGTGTCCAGCTGAGATTCCTCTTAATTGTTATTATTGTAGTCTTTTGTTGTGTTGCATCGCCAGGCTGCAACACAAATTCGATTTGTAGTGTAACGCAATATTTTCGTTAACTTTTTGCCAGAGTCTCTTTCCTTCTGCGTCTCCTGTTCCTCTCTCTTCCTCTGTCTCTTTTTGCCCCAGCTGACAGCATTATAATAATGAAGTTTGATTGGATTACATTGCAACGGACACTGAATGCAAAACGTTAACACTGCACAACAGCAACAAGAATAACAACAATCTTTTCTTGGCATTGGCCAAATGCATTGAGGGAAAAACTTTCATAATTTCAAGCAGTTAGCAAAAGTTCTCTCTTCAGACTGCCAGACGAGGCTACGAGGAGGCTAAAAGAGAGTGAAAGAGAGAGAGAGGAGAAGATGCGACAGGCAGAGTTTGATGCCGGAACAGGGGGAAGTTGTCATGGCCAAAAAAGTTTTTGCCTCTATGAAACGCTTAAAATTTTATACATTGACTTCCTTTGGATTTCCTCTTTGACTTTCTTCAGCTTTGTGGACTGAAGATGCAGCGAAAGTCAATTCTGCAAATCAGATTGCAATAGTTTTCTCAGTGCCAAAGACTTGAGCAAGATAAATGACCCTTACAAGGAAAACTCACACACACACAACACATCAACAACATGTCCTGCCATTTTTTTTTTCTTTTTCTACCACAATTCGCAATCAAAATATTTATTTTCTTAGCTCAAGTTTTAAATTATTGATCCCAGAACAAATATAAAAGCGCTTAGACTTTGAAACATATAAAATAATCGTTGTGGTAATCAAGGCACAAAAGTTGGCGATGATTCTGATAGTTTTTCTGGAAGAAACCTAATGGGAATATAGCAAGTTGTGTGAGAATTACAGAGCTGAACTTGAAATGAATCATGCTGTCTGTAGTAGAGCTGAAAAACACCTTGAAAACACCGCCTTAAAAACATAGAATTTTCGATGTTTTTTACCTGGTCTCTTTAGTAATCCTGCCTCCATTTATAACTCTGCTGTGTACAATAAAAATATTGAACTTTATCCTTTCCAAGCTCAGCTTAATAAAAGCCTTGTTAATAGCTTCGAATGGCCAGATTGGAGAAAATGAAATAAATAAATTAAAAGGCGCAAACTTTACCTACTAATAAAATGAAAAACCTTTTGTATCCTTATTTTCCTTACGCTCCTCAGATCTGTCTGTCTCTTTGATTAAGTAGTCAGAGTTTTGGGTCGCAATTTCTATTCAACTTTTATGGAGAGTTTATAGTGAAAAAAAAAGAAGCAATTGAAGCACTTATTTGGTTAGTTGTAAGGACTTGGCCAGCAAATGGCAGACATTTTACCAACTGGTGCTCCAAAATTGTGCTCCAGGCGGGAGGGGAGGAGGAAGTGGGAGTAGGAGTAGGAGTAGGAGTACCCGTAAAGTATTCTCCATTTCAGTGTTTCAGTGTTTGTGACAATCTTGTCTCTGGGAAGCGAAGAACTGAAGAGCTCTGCTCTGCTCTGCTTATAGTTTTTTGTATCATTTACTCATCATGTCACGCTGCTGACTTGACTGCTTCATGTTGTTTCTCTTATTCTGGCTTTATGCTTTTTTTTATGTTGTTGTTGCTGCTGTCACTTGTCGTCTTGTTGTTATTTTTATTTGCATATTTACTTAGCATCAACATCAACGGCAGCATCAGCCGTGGCAACCGCAGGCACAGTGCACAAACTGATTGACTTGTGCGGTTTTTAAAACATGTTTTTTAATATTTCACAGATTTCTTTTTATGTTGATATTCAGCTCTTTTCATTTTCATTGTTTTTCCTTCAACAAAATATTTCAGAAATTTTTAAAAGTATTTTTTAAATAAATATTAGAGGGGGCTTCTTTTGAATTAAGTCTCTGCAAGTTCAAATATGATTGAGCAGAAAAGGCTGAGGCTCAAAAAAAATGGAAAAATAGAGAAGTTGCCAAGTTAACTTGGCCATAATCTTAATAATTTGTATAGTCTCTAATCTAGCTTCTATGAGCTACTAAAAGGCAGGAAAATTTCATTGATGGAGAGCATTAAAGGAGCAAAGTTGATTGATGGAAATTGTCATTTGAAAGTTTTGCCTAAAACGTTGTTCATTTTGACCACTGTGCGTAGGTAAAATAAAAGGCTTTTGCCTTCTGCCATTTCTGTTTTATGCTTTATATTTTTGCTCGCTTTGCTTCTTTTCAAGTTATCAAACAATTTTTACCAAGCTATTTTAGCTACGGTTGAGTTCTGCGACTGCGACTGCTTTTAGCTGCTGCTTCTGCTGCTGCTGCTGCTGCTGCTGCGGCTGCTGCTGCTGCAGTTGTCGAAGTTGAAGTGCAATTTTAATGCAAACAATTGAAGCTGAAGCGTGCAGAACGCATAGAAGTGCAAGGGCCCTAGACCTGATCTTAGGCACCAGCTTCAGCCTCAAGATGTGGCTTCAAGTTTTCTACGTACTTTGAACCTGCCCAACTCAATATTATAGGAATAGTAGAATGCTCTGCCTCTTTCTATCAATATATCTATCCATTTCACTTTGACAGTCACTTTGTGGTTGTTGTGTTGATTGTTGATTGTAGCCGTTGTTGTTGATGCGGTTTTGCTGGCTGTCGTCCGTCTGCTGTCTGCTGTCGTCTCTCTCTGCTGTCGACTGTCGGTTGTCGGTTTGGTGGCGTCAGCGGTTGTCGTTGGCTTATTGAAATGCATTTGTTCAATATGTTGTTCAACATGTTTGCTGGCTGTGTGAGTAGCTAATGTTGTAGTTGCTGTTATTGTTATTGTTGTTACACTCTGTTGTTGGCTTAAGTTGCCACTGAGTGACGTCGTCGTCGGTGGCAACGTCATCGTTGACTGTTGTTGCAAATATTGACAATGCTTCAGTGTGTGTGCGTGTGTGTCTGCGTGTGTGTGTGCGTGTGTATCTGTGTGTATGTTGTGGGAGTAAGTTTTAGCACTATTAGCTATTGTTTGCATTGAAATGGAGCTGCCAGGCAGACGTTGTTACTCTTGACTGTAGTTGTGGCTGCGGCTCTGGCTCTGGCTCTGGCTGTCTGCCCATATTACGTATACGCTCCCTTCTCCATTCTCTCGCCCTATGTGTGTGTGGAGCCAAAGTGACGTTAATGCGTTAAAAGTGGTTTGGTTTGGTTTGGCTTGGCTTGGCTTGGCTCTCGGCTCTCGGCTCATCCACAATTCGTATTTGCATTTTGTATTATTTACAAGTTGAACGTAAATATTCAGGTAAAGCAAGCAATGAATAAGGATGAGGACTTCATTGTTGCCAGTTGGCATTGTCGCTGGATGTACGTAAAAACAGAGCGAAAATCAATACATATATAAACTGACAGTATCTATGACAGATGGCAGGGTTTTTGTTGGATTGTTGTTCTGTCTGTCCATCTGTCTGCCACTCCGTCCGTTTGTCTGTCTGTCTGTCTGTCTGTCTGTTTGTCTGGCTCAGTGCTTGTTGTTTATTAAGTTAAGCAACGCAGCAGCAAGCAGGCACAACAGCAAAACAAAAAAACAAAAAACAAAACGAAAAATTGCCAGTGTGAAAGGATTCATAAGGATTCCGGATCGCACGCACCAATACACAATACACGCCCAGACACACACACACACACACACACACACACTCACGCACACTCGTACGCACACAGATACGTATTCATATACGCATATAGAATGTTATATATTACATAAGCACCATTGTGTTATTCGCCCGCTGGTTGCTGCGGGCTTCAGCCAAATGCAATGCGAGCTTTGCAACCCTTCGCAAGGAGCAAGGAAGCAAGGTACAAGGGAACAACGGAACTGCGTTGTGGCACAGAGTAAGAGAGGATAGGTAAGGGCAGCAGCAGGAACAGCAGCAGCAGCAGCAACCGCAGCAGGAATAGCTACAGCAGCCGCAACGTAACAGACTTCAGACGTCGAGTGTTGAAGCTCAAATGTCGCATTGCAATAAACTTTAGCCAGTATGTGGTTCTGTGTCTTTGTCTCTCTCCCCGTGTGTGTGTGACCGCGTGTGTGTGTGTGTGTGGCATTTCATTTTAATGCTGCCACAAGGGTAGCATAGAAAGAGAAAGAAATATACAGAGAGAGAGAGAGGTACGAGCATAGCTGTCGAGGCAGGTAACCTCATGAAAGCGCATCAAGCACAAATTTATTAGGATAGGTTTCGGTGAATGCCTGCATTTTGATATGCTCATAAGTATCGTTTCAGAGGAGTATGACACAGCGGAGAGGGGAGGGGAGGGGAAAGAGAATGCATTCGAATTCAATGTGTAGGCCAATGAACCTTTTACGACCCCTACACAAAATGAATAAAGCAGAAAAAGGCAGAAATGAAAACGAAACTAAACTGTAACCCTTTTAGCCCCCTGGCCTGCCACTAACAACACAGTTCACAGTTCGTAGCTCAAATCCGAATTTTTTGAACTTACACCCAAAAAAAAAAAAGAGTTTGCTCTTCCCAGAGGGGGTGGCAACGAGAGGAAGAGAGAGAGCGAGCAAAAAATATCCATTTAAGCAATTGCATCATTCATCAGCTTTTGGTAGTCTCGTATAATGCAACAGCAAACAGCTAACAGCAAACAGAGTGAAAAACTAACTAACCGACGTCAAATTGCCAGGGCAACCTCTGGTCAAATAAAACTCCCAGCTTTATGAGTGTAGAGTGTGCAATTTGTCTGGTGTTTGGATTAGGAAAATGCTCCGGCCAAACGCTTGTAATATACAGATTGAGAGATATATTTTAGACATGTTCTTAATTAAGATGCTGTCGAGATTAATTACCAATAGCCTGCCACACACACACACACACACACACACACACACAGCTAGCCACAGAGAGGAGCAGGGAGGGCAGTGAGGCGAACTAGGTGCCAAGTCGATTTATGTGATATTTGCCTTGCATTCTGTGTGTACTTAGAACTGTTATCATTGTAATTGGTTTGGAAACAAGGCATAAATCTTGCTATTTAGTTAGTATTGAGAGTGTTTAATTAGTTGTTACTCCTACTGGCACTTAAGGCACAAGGCACAAGGCTAAAGATAATGGCTAATACCCAGCAAAGATTTTGTTATCAAACCAAAAACATCAAATTCAAATTCAAATTCAAATGAAGAGCAACCTTTTGGGTAAACACAACCGACGCAAATCTCTCTGCGGTTTTATTTTCTGAAATCCGCTTCACAGCTCGACTTTGGATTTATGCAGATGAGTTTGAAATTGAATAAGAGAAAAGCAGAGAAAAAGGAACGTATTATGAGCATAAATATGATAAGACCAAAATGAGCTTGATTTAAATGTTTATGCTGGAGTTAATGATTATGCCTGCTTCAGCCAGCCCAGCCGCTGAAACAGGCTTTGTTTGCTCCTCTGCCTGCTTATCAGTGCCCTGCACTCGACATACCAAAACAGGATCATTTTATACCCTTGCCGAGGGTAGAGTATTGTAACTTTGTCGCAAAATATGTGAGGCATTGATGAAGGCATCTCCAGTTCCATAAAGTGTATATACTATTGATCAGGATGATTTGTTTCTGTGTAAACCAGTCGCTCAGTTTTTAACCTAGGTGAATGAGCTATGTATGAAGCTGACAGCTCAGAACCTGCCGGATCGGAGTACTATATTATATAGCTGCCATAGGAACAATCGGCTCAAAAGTTGTTGAATGATTTTTTAGATATCTGATGAGTCTTATGAGAAACAATCAATCCAAAGAATTAAATTCAATAGATCCTTTGAATGCCTGTTTCAGTGTGAAAAGGGTATTTAGTCTTCGTCAGGCCGAAGATTGCCTTTCCTTAGTAGTTTTTATTATTTTTTTCACTTGTAATAATGAAATTTCTCACAAAACTTTGCAAAAGGAGAAATTCTTGTAAAATCCTTCTCCCCCTCCCCCGGTCGTCCCTGTTGCATAAGCTAAAAAAGGACGAGTCGCATATTTTAACATAATGCTTCAAATGATGTGCTTTCTGCTCGTACTTTCTACTCCTTTATGATATGCAAAATTTAATGCCAGCAAAATGAGCACAGCTCTAAAATTGCCACGGAACCCTTTTTTGTTATCCTTGTTGTTGCTGTTGTTGCTGCTGCTGTTGTCCTGGTTGTTCTGGGCTGCAGCGTTAGAACTAAGCTTGGAAATTATTTTAGCTTTTTCGGTATTTTGCTGGTATTTTTTTAGTGCTGCTAGCAAAGTCCGCTTGCTGCTTGCTCAATTTATGCAAATTAAATTGCAATACTTTATTTTCCTTCTTTTTTTTTTCTTCTTCTATTTTTTATGTCACCAACAACAGCAACAACAACAGCAACAACAACAGATAAAAGCGCCACAAAAGCCCACATAAAAATCACGTTATACGAGTATGTGTGTGTGTTAGTGTGTGTGTGTGTGTGTGGTGTGTGTGTGAGTGTGTGTGCATGTTTATAAAATTATTAACGTAACTTTGATAAATTATGCTCATAAAAATGCTTAAACGGCAATTTAAGTACGCCCAAAGTTACACGTAGTTTTTTTTTTTTTTCTTTTTCTTTTCGGTTTTTCTTATTTTTTCCTCTCGATTTATTGGCCATAGACTCATTTGGCCAGAAACTCATTTGCCGACGACACGAACATGAGCAGCGGCTACCAAAATACGCGCCACACCAGCAGAGGCAGCGGCAGCGGCAGCAGCAGCAGCAAAAGCCGTAACTTAAAGCTGCGACTGCCACCTGGAAATGGAGGCGTGGGCTGCTAAGTTTATATGCGTCTATACACTCGGAGAAAAGAAGTGCTCAAACAGCAAACTATAAACCAATATGGAGTCTCCAGCTCTTGCTACGCTCTATTAAATAGACGTATGGAAAGGATTATGCTTGGCTATTTGCTGCTGATAAATACACTGCGGGTCACTTGAATAGGTTAAGCGAGGGTTCTTCACATAAGAAGTAATAGTTCTGAAGAGGAGTAATCATTACTGGAGTATTTTTTGTGAATAGGTTATTCATTTAATGTGAGTGGAAAGGAATAAAGGTTCTTCTCTGGTGAATATTTATTTTATTTAAATATTCTTCTTTGAATAGGTTCAATTGGCATAGTTTTTGACTGCTTCCTTTAATCATTATGAATGTTTTATTATCGCTTAGGTATCACAACTTGAGGCATTCTTTTATCATTTTTTTTTGTTGCCAAAACAGAAGAGGTATCTACATAGTCGTTCACTTCCTTCACTGTTTAATGAGCATAGCGTATAGACACAATGCCAAACAAGTTGCGATATTTCGAAGCATTTGTTGACTTTGCCTAATAAAATTTATTATATTTGTTCACGAAATTTATTGCCTTGACCCTTTATTGTAGTTCAGAATAATGTTAGAAAATGTGTTTTTTATGGCCTTTTTAGGACACTTTAAGAATTGATAATAAAATTGAAATTCAATAGAAAATATTGAGCTCAGCCCTGGCAGAAACTGTGGAAAACCAATCAAAGCTATTAATCCAGTAATAATTTAGGTATTAAGTTTTTTTCTGAGTGCATTGCGTTAAATTAATAACAGCGATGATGTTGCTACTGGGAGCTGGCTGACTACTGCCAGCAACCAGGCAGGCAGGCAGGCAGTTCAGGCAGCTCAGGCAAGCTGACTGGCCCCCAAATGATGCCGGTGAACGACTCCAGCTGCGTTTCATATATAGAAACGTGTGTGTGGGTGTTGCTGCTTGGCACCTTGGCAGCAGCTGAAACTAAAGCTGCAGAGATGCAGTTCCAGATGCAGATGTAGATGGAGAGACTGCAGAGAGTCTGCGGCTGTCTGGCTGTTGGCTGTGTTGGCCTGGCTTGCTGCTGATGACGAATGTGAATGACTTGCCTCGAGACATGCAGTCAACTTGACGCGCATTTGTCTGGCAATGCGTCTGCCCAAACCTACACAATTACACAGGCAAAAGTATATATATATATATTTGTATACTTATATATATATCAGCTCAGGTAGACATGTGTGTTGTTTATGTGGTTGTTGGCTGCTGTTGCTGCTGTTGCTGCTGCTGCTGTTGTCTCTGTCAAGATGGCGTCATATGCAATGCTGCAACAGCATGTTGCAGCCTCTGGATAGATTTACGTATTTGCTTTGGCTCTGTTCTTGGCAACTGGATAACAAGCTGTTGAGATTGCAATGACGTGGGCATAATTTATTTTACATATTTTCCATATATATATCCATATATCCATATCTATATATATGTGTATGTATAATTTTAATATCATTTTCTCAAAGCAAAAGTTTTGAGTCAAGCTACTTTTTCTTGCCAACCGAACTGTGGCTTCTCCAAAAAGGAGTCTAGTGTTGATTTTATGTTATTTATATTATTATATATGAATCATATTTCTCATTCACATTTCTCTGTTGTGGTTTTGATGCAGCACATCCTTCCCAGCCAGGATAATGCAGCAGCAACTTTTAAATCTTATAAAACTTTTACATCCTTTGCAGTTTTACATTATATCCTCGTGCACAGATTTTGTGCAAATGAACATTTTCACTCTGCTGCACATTATTACAAAAGTTTTTTCCTCTTTTTATATAAAAATATATATATATATATATATCTTTTTGACTGGTGCTGCTGCTGGTGCTGGTGCTGGCTCATCCAGCACGACGGGTCGCTTAATTCAATTAATTTTTATTTAGTTTTCGTTTAATATTTGCCTCGCTCTGGACTTTTTTAAGCAAATATTCCAGCCAACTAAACGAAATGTTATTTGCATAAAAATTTTCAAACATTTCTTTTATTTCATTTCGTTGTTTTTGTGCTCTCTCTCTCCCTCTCCTCTTTTTCATATTTTGCGGGCCTTTTGTTATAGCCAGCCCACCCGCAAGTTCCACCGTTTGAGGCACGTTTGCTATCTCTTTACTCTACTTGTTCTTAATTCTTCTTCTGTTCTGTTTTTTTGGCTTTTAACATGTTTTTTCTGATTTTTTTGGTGTGCACATTAACACGCAGTTGCTGTTGGTTTTCTTTCGGGTATTTTTTTTCCATTTTTTCTATTTTTCATTTTTCCAGCTAAAAGACTTAGCGCATTTTACACATTTACCAGTTACTGGCGCAGTGCCTTTTACAATTTAGTTTCTAGCCGCGGGGCGGCAACAAAAGGCGGCTCACTTGCCGCGCTTGCCACACGTAGGTGTGGCAGTGTTTTTTTTTTTCGTTTTCTTCTTTTCTGTAGCACAGCGTCAGAAATTACTTTATTTTAATAGGACTTCATTTAATCCGCGCACATTATAAAATACTCTCTCTGTGTGTGTGAGTGTGTGGGGTAGGCAATTTGCTTGGGCATACGCTGCGTATACGCATTCTCTATGTATGTAAGTGCGTTTGTTGTTTTTGAAATGTAAAATGTAAGCTGCACGCCAGATGAAAGACTGTCTGACTGAAAGACAGGCAGAGGCGACAGTCGAGCAAACAAGCAACAAACACGCCCAGAAGAAGGGCGGGGGAAACGGGGTTGCTTGTTTAATACAAAAGTTTCATTTCCGCTTTTCATTAGCTCAACGGCGACACAAACAGGGCGAAAATGCGTAAATATTACATATACACACGCACACAGCAGCGGCACATACATACGCACACACGCACACAGGCACAGTTAAGGCCATAATGAGATATATACAAAAGCCGAGTCAGCTCAGTGGCAAATCGGGCGAGTGTCAACCTCAAACCACGTGTTAATTTTACTCCTTTTTACCCAAGCTTATTGCCCCTGTTGTTGCTGTTGTTATTGTTGTTGTCCCCAATGGTGTTGTATCTCATGTTGTTGTTGTTGTTGCTGCTGTTGCTGCTGTTGTTGTGTTTCTGTTGTTGTTGCTGAGCTAAAAAGCCTGAAAGGCGCTTACAACGAGTTATATTTTGTAGGGCTGCGAGTTGTTTTTTCCAGCGCTTCTTTTTATACCCTGTACCCATAAAATGGGTACAAAAAGTATGCCTAGTTTGGGCCAAACTTATGTAACAGGCAAAAGGATCATTAACTGAATAAACTATCTAAAGGAACGCGTCTATCTCGGGCCAATCTGGAATACCAGGAAGCTGCATGCTATGGGTTTTTCAGTGTATTAAACCATCGAGAAAATATCAAGTATTTTAGGTAGGATTCTCAATTTGTATCTCTATCTGAAACTCAGGGATAAATGTATAGAAAAATCTCTATTTAAATGGATGGATTAATATTGATAAATATGTTGTTCTGTATCTAGGCAAGGAAACTAATAGCAGGCTCAGTTTCAGAGATGTTACCTTGAGATTTGAGAGCCATCAGCCGCCCAGGGCGTCTTGCTGTATGCAACGTTTTAATGGCTATGAAAGTGTTTGAGGCAGGATTGAATCACAGAGTATTTTTGAAGTCGTATACGCTCGCCTTGCGTACTCTTACTTGTTTTTTGTGTATGCCGAGCGGGCAGCCAACTAGCTGCTATATTAACTGACTTACTGCCACGCCCCCATACCCTTAACTGTTTACGTTGCGGCTGTGTGTGTGTGTGTGTGTGTGTGTGTGAATATGAGAGTGTGTGTGTGTGTGTTAACCCAACACGCACCGTAATGAAGTAGCCTCCACGAAACCAACGTAATGGCAATGCCTGACTGAGCCTCATACTTAATAAACTGTATGTGTGTGTGTGAGTGTAGAAGCGTATGTGATCCTAGCGAGGGAGTAACAAGAGCAGAGACTGCTCTGGCCGAGGAGAGAGCGGAGGAGGAGATACAAGCAACGCAGCAGAGGTTATTCAACTGCAACCCGCCGTATGGCTGGGCTGAAAGGGGGGATGCGATGCGATGCGGTGCGGTGCGGTGCGTTTTTGCTCCCATTTCTCATTTCCCCAAACGCTCACATCCGCTTCACTTTGCACGCCATTTCCGCTTGGGAACAAGTTGGCAGCTCCACATGTCTATCGGTATCTATTGCTCCGTAACCTAAACGTATGGATACGTAACCCACTCGTATCTGGCCCCATCGTTAGTCAGTTTTATTGATTTTTGGTTTTTTACATGCGCATTTAATAATGCACGAGGAGCATGTATGCAAAGGATACTGAGACTGGGCTGCAGCTCCACATATTCCATATTCCATTCTTCATACTCGATTCGCCATCATTCCCGCCGTCCTCGGCGCGTTCAATTATGTGTGCGCATTAAGCCTTTCGTAACGTATTTGTTATGGCTCCTCCTCCTCCTCCTCGTCCTTTGCCTCCTCCTGCGGGCTGGGTCCTCCTTTGTGTGGCGGGGGCTTTTAGCCTTTCATTATGTTGACGATATTATTATTATTGAATTATTTGTATTATTGAATTATTTACTTGTGTCCCGTGAGAGAGGCAGGATGTATGGACTTATAACAATATTATAACCGGAATGCACACACTAACACACACTCACACACACGCAGAGAAATGCAATTTTCGTGTTTCTGTTGTTTCACATTATTTAACATTAATTTGTTTATACAACGCTTGACTACTGTAGGGTTATTCGTTATTATTATTCGTTATATTCGTTATATTCGTTATATTCGTTTGGCTGGCATTTCCAATTACCAGCGGTTAATGAACGGCCATTAAAGCGCGCGAAATAAAGGTGTTTTTTTATGAGTATTTTGTTGTGTGTGCAGTTTGTTGTTTGTGTTGTTTGTGTTTGTGTTTGTATTGTCAGCTGTCGACTTCTATCGAATATCGCATTTCGCATTTCGCATTTTCACTGTAAATTGCAATATCTGGCAATATGTTGCCCGTAATAAGCCGAGCCGCCTCGCGAGCATCCTGTGTTTTGCGGTGTGTGTGTGTGTGTTTGTTTGTTTGCCTTGCAATTTGCCAGCAGCTGTAGAACAAATTGCATATTACGCATACGCCGCATTGTACATGCCGTTCGGTCGTTGTATTTCACACACATATGCTAGACATTAGGCGACGTCAGACAACGAAACAACCAAATAACCAAACAAACAAAGAACCAAACGAACGAACGCACACACAACACACACAACACACCCAAACATTTTGTTTGCCAGCGCCCGTCTTTGTTTGTTTGTCTAAATTTAAGGCACTCAGTGTCATTTGTTGCTATCGTCATCTTCATCTCTTCATCGTCGTCGTCATCGTCATCGTCATCGTCTATAAATCCTCCTCGCACACGCACTGCGTTCATTGAACCTCTCGCTGCTCGCTGCTAGCTTCTCGTATTATTTCCCATGTAAATCAAGCTGCCAGCGTTACGGGTTACTCAACAACTCAAATATGAATAATTAAATGGCAATTTTACAGCTGTAGGTTAAGCAAATTAAAATCAATAATACTACAATACTTGAAATAATGAATAAATACAGCAAATGAAAACGAAATGACACTTACTCAAAATGTTAAAGAAACAATCAAGAAACGAAGGGCAGAAAGCCTTTATCATGTTGTAGTAGTAGATTTAAGGACATTTTTCAATTGTTTCTAGATGGCTCTGATGAGTTTTCTTTAAACATCTTCAACAGCAACAGTAATCATAGAAAAGAACAGGCCAATATTCAAGTATTTGGTAAATTTATTCAGCCTGATTTTGGTCTAGAAAAGAAAAGAAAATCGAATCGTTTAGACAAGACAAAAAGCTAAGTTTGAATATTTATGCTTTTTACCTTTCATTATTTCATATAAACTATTTAGTTTAAACCTTGAATTGAGGGTTTAAAATGAGCATAAATCCTATTTCTAGCTGGATTTTAATCAAGTATTTCTTGTCTCAATTTCTTTATTTATATTATGTTATTTTATGTTTGAATCAAAACTGTTTTGTACTCAATCCAAGATGCTAGCTTGATTTAAGATTTTTGTCCTGAAACTTCCTTTCTTGGACTGAGAATTTTCAGCTTATTTCAAAACAAAGAATGGCTTGCTTGATATTTAATATTATTTAACTATATTTATATATATTTTCCATTCTAATAGTAATAAAACGTGAAAAAAATCTGAAGAAAAAAACATATTCAAAAATAACCTTTTTCTGGCTAGAACAAATGAGTTTGTTAATAAAAATACCCCAAAAACAGCTGCAATTTCAACTGTTTTTCGTGATTATTTTGATGTCTAAGTGCCATGGAAATGTCAGCCAGTGTCATTGTAGTCTAAGAAAACACACGTTGTTCAATGAGTGAGTAAATGTTTGAGTACAAATTTTAATGAGCTGCAATTTAATGAATGCCACTATGTTAATTAAGAACTGATGTTTATATGCAATTTCGTAACGTAACCGCATGAAATGGGTGTTTATTTGAATTATACGAGTATATATACACCTATATATATATATGTATTGGGTAATTGAACCAAAATAGTTCAATTTAAAGTGGCTGGATATATGTAGAGTACCAGCAGTGTTTAAACTGCAATTTAATTGATTTAAATGCTCGAATGGCTCTTTAGACTTGAACTGCTGCTGCTGCTGGCCATGTTTTGTTGGGCTATTCAGAATATTTTCAATAGATGTTTTGCTTAGCTCCCATAGCAACATGGCTATAATCACCCTGGCATTTGCGAGCAAATCGTTTTTAAGCTCTTAATGCTCACCATCAAAATTCTCTCGGTTGCCTGGACATAAAACCAACAACAAAAATATATATATTTATATATATAATAAATATTTATGCTCGTGTGTGTGCGGGTGTGTGTGTGTGTGCGGGTGTATACACCCACATACAACACTTAAAAGGCGAATTACAGAAAATTAAAATTTGATAAATGAATGCATTTAACAGCATTTAAACTTTGACCAAAGACGATGCCTTCAAAGCAAACTCTGCTAGTTCTTGTTCCCTCTACCCATTACAAATGACTGGAGAAGGGTATTTAGGTTCATATATATAGAGTAATAGATATAAACACATTTAATCGGGATCAGGTCAGCCTTTCAAAGTGTTTTCTCAGAGTCTTTTGGGGGTATATTTTGTTGCCTAATTTATCATTGCTTTAGCTACAAACTGCTTACAGGGTATACACAAGTCGAGCACTCTGGGAAGCCTTTTTGCCTGTTTGTTAATTTTTCTTTAGTGCTTTTTATACTTATATTTGTTGTGATTGTTGTTGTTGGCAAAGCGTGTGGCAAGTGGTTTTCAACGGCTCACAAAATTTCATTTCGTGGAAAATAAAATTTTATTGCCATTTTGCAATTGTAATGGAGACCCAAGGATAGGGCTAACGGGCGGGGTACAGCGGTTGCGGGCAGGTTTAAAACCCGTCGTCCGTCCCTCCGTCCGTCCAGTGGCAATTGCTAGCAATTCTTGGCAGCTTTCATTAGCCAAACGTCTACGTGGTGTAATTTTAAGTGTTACTTTTAATTTGTTTGCCTTGCATAGAAGCTCAGTTTCAGACCCAAACCAACTCTGCTGCTAGCTCCATGCGTGTGTGTGTGTGCTTTTATTGCTTATTAAGCGTTTTTAGTTCAATTAAATCGTATAATCGATTAAATCCCGTTGATAGAGACGACAGTGCTTACGTGCCTGCCCGTCTCTGGCCTCCCGTCTGCCTTCTACCTTCTGCCACGGCACGGCACGCCCCGCCTTGCGCACTCAGACGTGCGACGCAATGTCTGGCACGACTAATAGCCAACTCCAGCTCTGGCTAACAGTAAACAGGCAACAGTATGACCAACGCGCCAACCACCACCCACCGCCCACTCTCGGGACACGTTGATTACTGCTGATTGCCCCGACGGCAAACAACGCGGCAAATAGCAGAAATCAGACCCCTCCCTTCCCAATGGAGTCCATGCTGAAGCCTTGGAACTCATCTCCCTCCTCCTCCACTGCCCTCTGCTCTCGCCATAAGCCATTAATTGATTTGTTACAATGAAATTTCCACACTCAATAAAAAGAAGTCTGATGAAAATTTCATTAATTCTTAAACTGAACCAAGTGGAGAGTCTTCTCAATTGAATTGATTTAAGAATTAAAACAATCTACGGCTAAATAAATCTCATGTGCTCTAGAAAAGTCCACTTAAACGGCATTTTTGTGGATACATTGCCAAGACAAGGCGATATGGACTGAACTGCAATAAAATAATCATAAATTTAAGAATGTTTTTTATGTTTTTTTCTGTTTTTTTTTTGTTGTATTTGTTGCTGCCACAATTAAATTGTGCAAATTTGGCAAATGCACAAAAAAATATTTGCACATTTTATTTGACATTTTTATGAGTCGTCGCCGTCGTCGTCGTCGTCGTCTCTTTGGCTTTGGCATGCCCATTTCCATTTCCATTCCCCATTACCCATTCTCCGTTCTCCGTTCTCTGTTCTCCATTGGCCATTTCTCAATGCTACAATCGGAGGATTGCCATATTCGGACTCTTGGATTCTGTTTGATTTATGAAGTTGATTGCCCGACTGACAGACTGGCAGACAGACTGGAGCTCCAAATGTGGTTTCCCTGGCCATTTCTTGCAGTGTATTTGCGTGTGCACGCTTTATCGTTTATTCCACATTACTCAAGTCATAATTAAGATCTTGGCAGGCAGGCGGTGGCCACAGCAGCCGCAGCAGCACCAGCCGCAGCAGCATCGCTCATAAATTGTGGAAGTGGCTCATTGACAACTTCATTTCCGTGCTTGGAGCACAGCAGCAACAACAGCAGCAACAACAGCAGCAGGCAGAGCGAAAGACAACAACCTGCTTCAGCCGCTGTGGCATGTGATCCACTTAAGATCGTGCAACTCAAAAGTTGGCGGCGTCATCTGCTGCTCAGCTGCGTCCAGTGTGTCGCAGTGCACGCAACTTGCAACGTGCAACGTGCCGCTAAATGACATAATGAACTGCATTATTTATGCGACACACTGTGCGAATGTACTCCTCATACATGCAGCCCTTTCTACCCCTTCTTGCCCCCTTCAGCAGCCAGCGACTCTCAACAGCGACAAAGGCGACAATTTGTGCGTGTGTCCGAGATAATAAAACTGCTGACATTTTGCCTTATGATGTCACGACAGCCGCAGCAACAGCAACAGCAACACAACAGACGTCTCTCGCCCTTTGCTCAATGTTGTTGCATGCCTCATCGCTCAGTGGTTGCGCTTTTTCGACTCTCTCTCTTTCTTGCAACACTCGACTGTCACTGTGTGTGTGTGTGTGTGTGTGTGTGTGTGTGATTGCTAGTGTCTGTGGTTAGTTCCGTGTGCATATCCTGCAGCTTTGCTCCGTTGGACAGGCCTAAAGCCCAAGCCGAAGCCAAAGCCAACGCAGGAGGCAACATTGATGAATGAGCCAAGGAAGTGATCGATGAGTTTTTCATTTTAGATTCCGGCTGATTAATCATACTGATAATAATGTTTATTCGCTTCGTATTTGTTTTTATCTAAGCGGCTAATTAACAGATTGAATAGAAACTGAAAAGAAACTTTTAGCCTTTTTTAAGCAAATATTTGGCTATTAGTTCAGCTGGCTTTAACATTTGCTACAGTTGTTTAAGACAGGAAATTCAATAGACCATTGAGAGCCTGCAAAAGGCCTTTAGAATCCAAATGGCTGACAGCTCTATATAAGCCCAAAAAAATATAGTATCTACAAATATTTTGGTACTAAATCTTATCAGGTTTTCATTACGGTTTAATCCAAAAAATGTATTCCTGGCTCTATTCCAGATTCATCTACCTTTGTTCAAGGTATGCGATTCGATACCTGCTATAATAGTTCAAATTTCGAAGCTATAAAAAAGTATTTTTAGATAATAATAACCATAATCCAAACCTTTGCTTCCAGTTCGGTTCAGCTTCGCTTATATTCTGGCTATGGCTTGAATTGCTGGCTCAAAAGAATCAGCTTAAAACTGGTCTCAAGACGACTGTTATACAATTTAGCCATAATAAAATATAATTGCCGCTTTTCAGAGAGAGAGAGCGAGAGAGGGGGAAAAATCGCAAATTAGTCTTAGTTGCTGCTGTGATTGCCATAAATGTGTAATGTGTTTATATAGACGTAATTAGCAGACTGAACTTTCAGGGATAATCTTCTTGAATCTTCTTCTGTCTCACTGGCAACTGTTGACTTAAATAGTTCCATTTCGAATGCATTCAGTTCACATGGAAAATGCAGAGAGTCTCATTTATAATTGAGCTTTCAGCTGGCATCTAATTAGCTACTTTAAACATTGACAAACAGCTGGGGCAGGGGGATTTTGGCTGGGTTTTTTGGCTTTGCTGGTAATTTACAACTTTATGCATGAGCTATAAACTATTTACGGTATCAGCTATTTACCGCTTTTTGATTACGCCGCATTTGTTTGTTTCCTGTGGCCTTAATTTGCACATTGCCGTCGCAGTCGGAGTCGCAGTCGGAGTCGCAGTTGCAATCGTTAAATAAACACTCATACACACACACACACGCACACACACTCTGGCTAACACACACACCAAACTCTCAGCGGCTTATACACAGAGAGAGAGATGCATACGCAGGTGGCGTTTCACGTTTCACGCGCTTTTAATTGAGTGCTTCCGCTGCAATTAACAAGTACAACGCGTCCAGTGACGCCACTTGACTGGCTCACCGGCTCACTGGCTGACTGCCTGACTCCCCGACTGGCTGACTGACTGGCCTGAGTTGATTTAAGAAGTGGACACGTGCCCTGTCGTGTTTTTTTCCGTTGCATCTGTTAATCGTGACACGAACACGTACGGCTCACACCTGCGTAGTCGTGCAGAAAAAGCATACTACGTACGTGTCCTTTTCAGACACCTTCAACAGGACACAGACAAAAATTAAAGTGTCTCATAAGCAACAACAAAATATTAAATTCATTTTGAATTTTTTTTAGACAGATATATTAATAGTTCTGGCAATTGGGCTAATAATAAAAAAGGTTCTCAAGGATAAGTTATTGTAAGCTCAAATGGGCAGTTTATGTGAAGGATATAAAGGTTATATAAATAACAAATTAAGCATGGAAAAATATAGATAGGTATTACTGCTTCAAAGCGTGCGCAGTTTATGTAGGGTAAGAAAAATCTGTATCTTTAGAGCTGCATGAGATACTTTTGTGAAGTTAGTAAATGGGTTTTCTTCAAGGATAAATTTAATTGAGAAGTTCTTTGGGAAGTTGATGCCACGCCTACTAAAAATGGTGCTTAAAAGTGGGTTATCTTGTAAGAAATAAAAGTTTTTAATATATAGCTGATAGTTATACGACAGCAGTAATCCTGGCACTCCTAAGGGTTCTCTTAGAGCGGATGCAGTGAATAGCCTTAACCCTCTTAGGGCACATTCAGCCCTGTCCTTAAAAAAGTTATCTAACTGGATTCAACCCGCATCCCACCACACCCAAAATGAAGCCTAGACAAACTCATAACTTTCATTAAAAAATGTGAAGTACTCTTCATTCTTCTGTCAGCTTGTTCAATGAATCCTGACACACGCGCTCATCTCTAGTTTGGTTGATTGGTTAGTCGGCTTGTTGGCTGGTTGGTTAGTTGGCTGGTTGGTTGGTCCGGTCAGTCATCGTCCATCGTCCGATGGCCTAAACCAGCTGTTGGCAGCTCTCCCCTGTTTTCTGTACTAGATTACAGCCAGACTTACGCACTAATGCCTCTTTAAGTTAATGCAAAAATCCATTAAATTTGTTGACTGCCACACTTTGGGGCACAACAGCAGCAGCAGCAGGGAGGGCCGCGGTTGATAAGGGGCCAAGCTCTTGATAAGCTCACGTACTATGCAAATTAATTATCAAAGCAGCTGCATTCTGAAATTGAGTTCAAAGGATGCTTGTAATAACAAATTTACCATTACTGCTGCTGCTGCTGCTGCTGCTGTTTTTGACTTAAATTTGCCCATCGATTGCAGCCGTTTGTTGCATGCAACGACAGCTCATTTCCCCATTTTTCCATTTCCCCAGCTGCCAGCCAGAGTCGTCTGCCTGCCTCACTCAGCTAGCTCCAGTCGACTCCAGGAGTCTGCAGTTTAGTTTGCAATTTTCCAGCTCAACGATAAATGCAAATAGATTTCACCTGCAGACGTCGTTTGTCCAACATTTTCGAGAATCTTTTTAATAAATTATGCGCATGACATTTTCCTAGCAACGTTCCGGGCTTTTATTGTTGTTGTCGCTGCTGTTGTTGCTGCTGTTGTTGCAACAGTGTTGTGTGCTTTTGGCTTTGGCATGTTGAATATCGGGAATCACAGGTATGAACCTGACATGGACAAAATAGCAGTAACCGTCAGGATCTGAGCTCAGAGCTGATAGCTGCCAGCGTTTACCTGTGTGATGTGCATACATGTAATGATTATGGAAGGGGGCGGATTTCAGCCATAAAAAGGTACAAAATGTTGTACATTTTACTGTTAGCCGTGTGGCAGTGGCATAAGCTGAAATAAACCCCCCTCTGCATACGCCACTGCCTGAGCTGAGAGCTGCGAGCAGTGCACAGCGCGAAATGGACTTGACGAGGGTTGTTGCCGCTGATCTGACACTTAATACGCTGACAGCTCACAAATGGCCAAAATCAAAAGGGTTTTCATATCACAATATTGTCAGCTGGCTAATGCCAAATCATTGCACACATCAATCATCAATCAAGGCGGTCAGCAAATAAACTCTTGGCTCCAATCCAAACCAATATATTTGTCGCAGTGCATTTGGGGGCTACTCCATGGCAGCAGCAGCAGCAGCAGCAGCCACATTTCGTTGCGCTCCTCCCTTTTTGTCCACACAGCAACTCCATTCAATTAGCAACTCATAATAACAATAATTTTTTCTTGCAATTCGCATTCAGTAAAACATTTTGCGGCACGTTCGCCGACGACGACGTCAACGTTGACGACGCTGTCGATGTTCGTGACGTTGCCTCTTTAGCCTCAGCCACTGCCACTGCCACAACGACAGCCACAGCCACAGCCAGAGGCCCAGACCCAGCTCCAAGTCGAGGGATTGAGCTGAGGGCCCGGGGGGAACTGTGGGGTCTGTGGGTCGGACTGAAAACCCATGCTCTATTCGACGTTGACTGCAACAATGTTGCCTGTTAAATGATGCATAATAATCGGGAGCGAGAGCGCGCTTGCTGAGCTTTGCTGTAGCACCAGGCAAAATATTGATGGGATGTGGAACAGCATTCCAATGGGGCCAACGGCGATGCCGAAGCGCTGGTTAAGAAATCATAGCTGTAGTCCTCAGTTAAAACGACAGCGCACAGTGGGCCTGAAACAGCCTTCGCCTGAGTAAAAGTTCGCTGACAAAAAAAAGGCGGAAAAAGCTTATTGGGTAAAGCGTTCTAACTAGAAGTATTTAGGCTGGTAAAATTAAATAAAATTAGTTGAATTAATAAACTCCAGTTTGTATCCCTGGAAAAGGTATTAAAATAACACTCTATAGAAAGTCGTTTACCTTTTTAAAATTTGATTGAATTTATGGCGAGTATGAACCACTGTGCAAGGGGACTGTGTTGATGATTGCCGGACGCAGTCCATACTTAGTCCCTACTCAGCACTTGTGCATTGTAACCCTCATACACCCACACACACACACACACACACATTCACGCCCACGTGCACGCCCACCTTTAACAGAAAATTTGCTGACTGCAGCTGGTGACTGGTGACTGGTGACTGGTCACTTGCTGCGTGGCTGATGAAAATTCGCTTGGCTTCCGTTGGCCAAGATGGTCATCATGGCCATAAGCCACCGAAACCGTAGCTCGAGTTGCCAGTGGAAACCCAGCTCACAGTGTGCTTGTGTGTGTGTGTGCGGGTGTGTGTATCTGAGAGTCTTTCAATATTTACTCAGCTTGAAATGGAACATTTTTATAATTTCTTTTGGATTCGCTGCTTGTTATACCCTTCCAGGGAGGGTTATTAATTTTATTAAAAAAGCGCCCATAAAGGCTGCCTTTTTTTATGCAGTCTCTCTTGGCTTTCCGACTAGCATTGTACACAGAAAAAAAGGGGAAGGTTAATACCAATCTGCCATAGTCTGGTCAATAGCCAAAGATTAATTAATTTTCGCTACTTTTTATAAAAAGCAAAGAAGCAATCGCTTAGTTATTGACTCAAAAGTATCTGTCAGAGATTAGTGACGTTTTGAGCTGGAAATAAATCAAATGAGTGAGTAATATATTTTTATTTATAATTTATTTATATTTATAATAAATATTTCAAATAATTTATCTACTCTTTTAGCTGCTTTTAGAACAATATTTAGTTGAACTATTTTATACAAATGGAAAGCCAATGAAATGCTGAACAACTTCTATTTTTGCAGTACAACTTTTAGCTTTAATATATTTTTGATAAAGTATATTCTATTAGTAGAGGATTTAAGTATTCGGCTTGGAGCGGATGGCCTTTCTTTCCTGATTTTTTTAACCGTAACGTTGTGTCGTTTGGCTTGACCAACGGATTCAGGGCTGGGGATTTGCTGCTGCTGCTGCTGCTGCCGTTTGGTTCGTTGGTTCTTTGGCTATTGGCAACATTGTTATTTTCTGCTATTTGGCCATTGACTATTGACCATCCATACCTAGCCATTGGCCTGGCCAATGCTCAGCGTTTTTCAACGGTTTATTTATTTATTTCGGTTTAATGCACGTTGTGTGTGTGTGTGTGTGGAGCTCTGTCGTCGCGTTGCCTGCCGCCTGCTGCCCCATCCTTTGGGCAAATCATTCGATTCCGGGAAGTTGTATTGAGTCATTGGTAAATGGTTTACGTTTAACCCATTTAAAAATGCAAACGGCAAGCGGAGTGGAGCGGAGGGGAGGAGAGGAGCGCAACAGGAACAGCTCTTCTACTGCCGCCAGCAGAGTCGGTAAACGCATTTTGCACATGCCACAACAGTCGCATACTCCATACCAACGTCATTTAACATACAATGTGGCCAAAAATAATAAAAAAACAACAAAAAAAACAACAACAGAACAGCAACAGAAACTTGCCTGAATTATATACTTGGGGCTGTAGTGCTCCTCTCTCAGCGCTGTGTTTCAATTTGTTATTGTTTGTTTACGTCGCCAGCACAAAAAAGAGAAGAGAAAAAAAATACAAAAATATTGAACGGAAATTTTGCAATATGATTTATTGTGAAACGGGCTAAGAGAATGGGCCAGGGAAAGTGCCAGGGAAGGGGCCAGGGAAGGGACTAGGGAAAGGGCTAAGAGAAAGGGGAAATGGTTGCAGCAATGTTTGTACGAGTTGCTGCAAGCTGCTGCCAAATTTCAACGGAAATGAATTCGTTTATGGTGTAGCATATTGTATTTTGGTTATCCGCTGTTATGACAATAAAACACCCAACACTGCACAGCGCAGCGCAGAGTTATGATTTCATATTGTATATCGTCGGAAGGTATTTGTACACAGCAATTAGAGTTTTATTTGCCAACATGCAGGCAAAATTGACAAAAGTAATAATAATAATTGTGCTCCTCGTAAACAAGCGCTTAAATTTCGATTAGAATTTAAATAATTGCATTCCATTCCATTCCATTCAGTTCCATTCCATTCCGTTTCATTCCGTGCTGTTCTGTTCAACTAATCCGGAATTAACAAGTTAACATTCACTCGGGGAGCTGGGAGCTGGGAATTGGGAGCTTTGTTGTTGATGCGCCCAGAGCAATTGTTCTGCGCAAACTTTCTGCCCAAAAATAATACCCATAAACTTTTACAACATACTCCCATATACTCTCTCCTTTTCCCTCCTCTGTGGTGCTGGTAATTCCATGCCCTTAGCCATATTTAGATAACACTTCTTTGCCAGCCCCAATGCAAATTGGCAAAGACAATTTATTCCAATTGCTGGCTGCGAATTTCTCTAGCGCCAAAAGTTAAACAAATACGTCAATTGAATGCCTTCTTCTTCTTCTTCTGTGTGTGTGTGGGTGTGTGTGCTGGGGTGTGTGTGTGGGTGTAGAGCAAACAAACAAAAGCTCAGGACTTTTGCCAAAGACTACTAACAAAACGGAGCTTGTAGTTTAAAAGGCAATTTATCTTTTGACTTTTGCCAAGTAAATTCCCGCCATTGTTTAAAATGGCTAAAATAGTTCAATCGACCAGTTCCAGAATTTTCACCAAAAATACTCCTTCAACCAGCCCGAACCCACCCCTCCCCTTATGGCATTCTCTGTGTGGCGTAGCTGGGTTTCGTTTCGGTTTTAGCTTAGTTATGTATGGTAAGCGCTTTTAACTAGTTCGCAGCGCTGCCAGCAAAATTTCGAGCATTCTCAACCACTCAATTACACTGCAACCACACAAAAGCATACATATAATACGAGTACGGCGGACGACAGACAGACAGACGGACGACAGACGGATGGATGAGTATATGTGCCAGTGGCGGCGTAAGCGCGCCGAGGGGCTTAAACAAATACAGACGCTGTTTTTATGAATTTTACGAGGCTGCGAGTGCTGCAAACCGTAGCGGATTCGCACCGCCCTGCAAAAGGGGATTACCTTTTCTATATATATATATATATTTTTTTTAAGGGTAAACCCTTTTTTTGTGCCCGAACTAATTGACCACAATAAAAGTTTGGCAGTCAAAAAAAGCGTGGAAAAAACATAAATTGCAGCTTAAAGCTTCTTTTTAGCTTATTTCTTTAATATTTATTAAAATAAAATTGAATAGTTGCGTAGGCCTGGAATTTATAGTGTTTTCTTATTAAAGATTCTACGTTTTAAAGCTGCAAAAACATCGCAAATATCGATGTTTGCCTATGGTAGTCTTTGCAACCCCTTTTCGCGCTGAAAACATAGAATTTTCTATGTTTTTTCCCCGCTTGCGTGATGAGAAAAATGCAAATTTGAGGACTGCTCATAGAGTTTATTAAATTTTATTTTATTTATGTTTAATAAGAGTTAAATTAGCAAACAATGAAACTATTTAATAGGTGGTTGACTGCTCTGCGCTGCTGCAGTTAATTTTCCAACTCAATTATTCAGCTGAAATTGTTTGAAATTTGTATGTTTATTAAAACAAAAAGTTTTTAATTAAAATTAAAAATTAATTTAGCTAATTGGCTGTATACGAACCCCCTCAGCGTACGCCCCTGTCTCTTTATAGAAGTAATCAATTGAGCAGCCAGGCACAAGAGGCAAACAATGGGCATTATACGGCATCAATTGTAGAGCGGGTGGAGAGAGAGAGAAAGGGTGGGAGAGAGAGAGAGAGAGAGAGTGTGTGTGTGTGGAGCAAGTACTGGAGACTTTCTCATAAATTTCTCGCGGTATTTGGGAATTGCATTGGAAAATGCACGTAAAACTATTTGAGCTGCTAACCCAAATAAGCGGCAGCCATCGAAGATGCATGCAACAATAAAACACTGTAAAATGCCGTAAAACGACTCCAATTGGATGCTGGGAATACAATTCTCGACTCTGGCTGGCTGGCTGGCAAACAGTAAAATAGTAAAACAGTAAAATGTGGGCAGCAGGCAGCAGCAGGCAGGCAGCTCTCGCGCGCCAATGAACTGTGGCAAGCAATCAATAGATGCGGCTGCAACTTCAGATACAAGATACTTTCTGTGTGCAACCGTAGAAGTTGCCACATGCTTATGCGGAATGCCATGGAATGTGCACACGCATCTTCGACGCAGCAGCAATACGATCCTAAAATCACCCAAACCTCTCCTCCCCCTCTCTCTGCCAAGCCACACGCCTTCGTCTTGCTTTGCCGCAAAGTTGCGGTGGGTGTGCAGACACAACTGCTCCTCTCGGTGTGTGCAGCAGCAGCATGGGGCAAGGGGCACGGGGCAAGGCAGCTGTAGCTTACATTTATGCGCGAAATTGTCGTATACATTTGCACATTCATAAATTCTCGTTGAGCGCCCCCAAAGCGACAGCCGCAGCGCAGCGTAGAATGCTCCGCTCCATTGTACCCAGTACGCCAAGAAAGATACACTAGGAAAATTCAAGTTTTCTTATAAAAAGAAAGGTCTGGAATATTTTTAGAAAAGAGGTTAAATTTTCAATAATTTTAGCCTTACTTTAAGATATGAATTTTCCTACAATATAAAGAGATCTGCTTGGTATGAATAGAATATTGTATTTAGCATGAAATGTCCGGGAATCTCACGATATTTTGAGGTTTCTTGATTTGAAAAACTCTTAAAGGGTTTTAGTTAAAGAAATTTGAATTTTTTGAGTTTTGTTTCCAATTTACAAAGGATTTTCAGCCAATTTGTTTTGGCTATAAAGAGAAATTTAGAAAACCCTGAGAACTTCTGGGCTTTTAATAAACATTGCCTGGAATCGACATGCTTTTCTTTTTTAAACTTAGAACACATTCTTCTTTTAGAAAATTGTCTATTCTATTCTTTCTTTTGTAGAAAGGACTTTCTAAATTTTATAGTATTATATTTATATATAATTTTCTTCAAAGTTTTTCTCTGAGTGCAGTGAAGGAGCCCGCCGCCACTGCAAGATGAGAGCAGAATAGTTTGTGCTGCCGTAGCAGACTTGTAGTTGTGGCTGGGTTGTTCGTTGTAGGCGCTCACAGCTAACAGCTCAGGGTATTTAAATTTAATTTTTGTATTTTTATTTTACATATTTTTTCTCTCTTATTTTTAACCGGGTTTTATTACCGCATTTTATATAACAACGCGAGCAACCTTAGAAGAGCACGTCATTAGGCGATAAATTATCTCATGCGCGCTGCATTTTGCATAAAATGTTGCACCGCTGACGCAAAAGTGTGCCAACAGCTGTGCCAGGCTGCAGCTGTAGCTGAGGCTGGGACTGAGGCTGAGGCTGAGGCAGAGGCAGAAACTGAGGCCTGGACCTGAATCTGAATCTGCAACTCACTGCGGCAGTGGCTGGGGCAGCATTAAAAGGATGCCAGGCAATTTGAATTTGTAAAATTCCATTGAAGCAAGTGGGGCGAGGGAGGGGCAGGGAGGAGACCCAGCAGGGGCAGCAGTAGGAGAAAATGTGGCCAGTTGCCGTTCAAAGCCGATGCCGGGGCCGAGGCTTATCTATGCACAAGATGTTGCCATTTGATAAGCGCAACGCTGCGCAGCAAGTTAGCAATTTATGTGCTGACGTCGCTGCCTCTGCCACTGCCTCTGCTGCCGCCTCTGCTACTGCTGCTGCTGCTGCAGTTGCAGTTGCAGTTGCATTCATCATCGACTACAGCAACAGTTGCTGCATGGAATGCGCTGCTGCCATCGACGTGCGTTCAACTATGCAAATTTGTGCAAGTTTCCTTCAGCTCCAACTCCCAACAGTGCAACATTGACTTGCAACTTGCTACAACTTAGTAGCTGCCTGTGTGTAGTAGTCTGTGTGAGTGTATATATGTATGTGTGTGTGTGTGTGTTGTTGTCAAACAGCATTCAAGCACGATTCTGGGAAACATTCCTCCCCAGTGAGTAGTTTGACTTGCATTGCTTTGGCTTTAGCTTTACAGCTCCTAGCTCTGACTTTGGCTTTGGCTTTGGCTTTGACTTTGGCCTGATGCAAAGCAGATTATAAAATAAATGAGGTGAAATTATATTGAAGATTGCAATAACGGTAGGGCCATCGACTCACTGACTGGCTGGCTGGCTGGCTGGCTAGCCGGATGCACTGAAGCTGTTCCATTGGAAGGCAAGTTGAATGTCATGACAGTTCAATCATTGAGATTGTTCATCTTGTTGAAGCTGCTGTTGAGTTATGGGCACAATTGATAACAACATGAAATTGCATTGCTTTTCGTTGATAGGGTGAATCAAGATAAGTAGTTCTAATAAATGATCCGCTCGCTGAGAGAGAACAATCGGGCGGGCAGCAAATCCGCTTGGAAACCGCTTTGGGTGTAGGTGCAATTGTGCACTGTGACCAATGTTTTTGTCTGAATTCTGAAGAAAAATTGTTGCGTAAGTAAAGCCAAAATCCTGCTAGTTGCGTGGCGAACTTCCCGGAAGTATCGAATTTGGCTTAATTCGAATTTTTTCGACCTTAAATTAAGTTCAATTTGGCCAAACATTAACTAAGCATTTAAGGTAATTCAACCCTGCTGCTAATGGATTTCAGCACTGCTGTTGACACCGCCCTTTTCAGGTATGATAAATGGCCCGAAAGGTGTGCGCCGGGGAATGACAGAAGCAGAGGCAGAAGCAGCAGGAGAAACGGAACAGAACAGAAAAAAATTTGTGAACTTTGACTGCAAAGTATTGGGGAGTAGTTTCTAAAGCGCAGTTAAACGCCCTGCCATTGAAACAATTATGCCATAACAATTACGTTTTGGTTGCACATGCAGAGCCCCGCCACGCCCCGCCTGCCTCTGCCCCGGGAAAAACCTGCCACGTTTAGGTGCATGTTTCAGTATGTTTGTAAATTTGCCGCATTTAGCGCTGCTGCTGCTGCTGCTGCTGTTTGTTGCTGTTGCCACTGACATGGCATTTGGTTGATTGTTGTTGTTGCAACGGCAAGTCAAAGGAATTTTCATGCGTCAAATTGCCGCATGTGCATTGCGTGTAATTACAGCAATAAAAATTGCAACACATTGCGTACAAACATGCAACAAACAATAACGAGAATCAGAGAAAAAATACCCCTTTTCCCCCTTTGCGTCCCGCAACACAAAGTACATTTCGAGTTGTTCAGCAATTATCTCATTTATTTGAGTTCATTTATCAAAAACCAAACAAATTCACAGTTTCCTCAGAACTTGACCATTCTCTGGCTCTGGCTCTGCATCGTTAGCCGACTAGCCGACTTGGCCACAAGTGAGTGCACCCAGCAAGATGGACAGCCAAGGACAGACGAGCAGGGCAGAGAGTGAGAAAAGTCTTGCAACTGCCACTTGGGTGGCCATAGCTGGAGCGGAACGCTAGTTGATTGCATTTTTAGCATAAATTTCAACGCATTTGACTAATGTTTGGCTATTTGTTATTGTTGAACAGCGAATCGCTTTGCTTGCCGGCAATTTTTCACCAGCCACTTCAACCTGGCACCATTGAAAATTCCCCCCGCCCCCCCAAGAACGAAGAACGAAGAACGGCGAACGACGAACTTATTGCAGCTAATAGATATTTCGACGATATGCTCGTAGTTCTCAGTTCTTAGTCCACAGTTGTATGCAAGTGTCAATTTGCTTGGCATACGGCATACCCAGAAGGGGAACATTCCATATTAAGTATACGCACGGTCATTCCGGACCCTCAGGCTTGTAGGTGGTAGCCTCGTGGGTCGGCTTCAGCACGGACCAGAAAGCCACAGCCACAGTTAGAGACAGCACCAGACCCACAGACAGAATCAAAAGTCGACCCCAGCACGGGACTTTTCTGCTGTCGTTGTCGCGGCCGTTGTTGTTGTTGTTATTGTTGTTGTTGCTGCTGCTGTTGTTGTTGTTGTTGAGGATGTTTGGCATTTTCACAATGTATTTTATGGGCGTAACCAACAAAAAATAAAGAAAAAATAAACACAAAAATAAAATGTAACCCAAAAGCCAAGCCAGTCGACGACAGGGCTAAGTGAAAAGCGTAAAATTTATAACAGTCAATAGATTATGGCCAAGTACGATTTCGAGTACGAGTATAAATAAGATTTTGATGTTTTTTTGGCTTTGTTTCTTATTGGGGGAAAGTGTACTAGATTATCAACAAAAGTCAGTTACATATTTCTAATCTTTTGATATATTTAAGTGGAGGCTGTAGAGTAGATATATTGGGGGTAAAACCGACGATTGTAGATGCAAACGAAGCCTTACCAAGGCTGCAAACGAAGCATATAACTGCAGTGCAGTTACCTCACTCTGGAGCTTTGATTCGAGCCTTTCCTTATTTCAATATTTCCATTTAGTTGTATTTAATTTCAAATAGAATTCTTAGAATACATACGGAAAAAACCCATCTAGATCCATCGTCCTTAACAGCAGAAATATCTTTACTTTAAGATCTAAAAGAAACCTATTTTAGGTTTAGTTTTCAGTATCTTAAAGATAATTTGTAGCCTTAGATTTTATTTCTCTTATATAAGAAAAGTGATGCGCTTCAGGTTCAGCTTCAAATTTGACTCTAGGTTTGTTTGAAATTAGAGACTTAGTCGGATATGTGGGATTGAAGTACTTCTCTTCTCTCTTTTTTCTATATCTGCAGGTAGCTCTTATAAAAGTCTATATCTTTATGCTGCTAATAATAAAATTATATTTAAATTCGTGTATTTTATATTCTAGTCATTGGCACTATAATTCGAGCACTTCTCTTTTGTTTAAACTCCTTTTAGTTTCATAGAAAACCGAAACATTTTGATCCTATTTATATCTACACTAAAAAGGGTGTTTTAATCTTTAATTCTTAGCCTCAGCCAGCCATTCCCCTTTCCTGTTGTACTCTATTTTAAATTTGAATTTTGTTCCTTTATATCCTTTGCAGTTGCCGCCGCCACACAACCGAAGAACTTAACAATATTGAAGCCATATCTACAGATCAAGAAGCACGCTTTTACAAGACTGACCATTACCAATCCACACGTAATACATTATCTGCACTGCACTCCAATCGTCAACCCCTACGATTACTACACGGGTAAGTTATCCTGATGCTGATATATATGGGGGGAAAGATAGATAGATGGGTATAATTCTTGCTTTTGCACCACTGTAGAAACCTGGCCCATATACTGCAGCTGGTATCGCAACGGTGAAGCCATTGAGCACTTGTCCATACGGAAGAATGTGTTCTTTATCTTTGAGAATGGAACGCTGCGTCTGCCGAGCACAGAGCGAGCCAGCGGCGTTTATCATTGCCAAATTGAGGCGGATAATACGCGAGTCATATCCGATAGCATCACAGTCGAATATCCAGGTGAGTTTGCACCAACTTTGCTGCATTTATTAATGGTTATTAATAGCCAATTCTTTTTTTTTTTCCTTTTGCAGTATTGAAGCGTTTAATTACTGGCCAGCAGCAGGGTGGCAACATCAGTGCCGTTGAGCATCTGCCGCTGGTGCTCAGCTGCCCATTTTTTAGTGTGCCCGCCGCCAGCATCAGTTGGTATTTTGGCAACGAGTCCCTGGCGAATGACAGCAGGCGAGTAAAGATCAGTGTTATTCCATCGAGCGAGCATCTACTAGATACAAAAATATGTTTTGGCTTAAAACTGTTCAGCTTGGTGGCCTTAATAACGCTTGACATATTTGGATTGGTTCCCTTTAAAGCAGAGCAAGTTTTAATTGTTTTTTTTCATCCTTTTATTTTGATCTTTATAGCGCTCTGATCTTAGCCAACGGCACCTTAATACTGCCACAACTGCGTGCCGATCAGGCTGGCAAATACAAGTAAGTTTTTCACCTCCAAAATTGTAGTTTTAACTAAGTAATAAAAGGACTCTTCAAACGAAAGCAAGGATCTCTTCAACCTGTAGCTCTTCTCTCTAGACTTAGACCAAATTTAATCTCCCGATTAATCCAATAGTTTGTCCTTTAAGTATTCATCCTGCCTTCAAAACTCTCACAAAGTATTCTTAGAAAACTTTATCCCAAAAAAGGTTGCAATTCCTCTCCCCCAAAATTCACGTATCTTGGCCATCTTTTTGTTCTATTCGTGTAAATTGTTTGTAACAAAAACCCGATAAAAGATATAAATTAAACATTATACTATGAGACATCTTAATTGCATTAAAATTGTAAATTCTGCCGTTGAGACTTGGAAATGTTAAGCGTAGCAATTTACAACTGACCGCAGGCGGTTTGTTCATTTGGCTACGGCTATGTAGGCTGGGTATCAACACCTTCGTTGCAATCCATCAACTTATCAAGAAGAACAAGAGGAGCAGAGAAGAGAACCCTTCCCTAGACTTTAAGCTAGCTGTAGAGCAATGCATTAATTAACACCACGCACCGGCCGAGTGGCTGGGGTAATTGTGCCCACTGTCCATGCCAATTAATGTGTGAAACATTATCCGTTACAGATGCGTGGCTCAGAACCAGTATGCCAGCAGGAGTCATCGTCAGTTCGTGTGGTTGGTGCGCGTCGAACCGAATGCCAGGGAAAAGCAGCAGCAGCAGCAGCAGCAGCAGGAGGAGGAGGAGGAGGAGGAACAGCTGCAGCTGCATTTGGGTGCTTTGGAAACACAATTGTTGCCTGCGTTCCAAAATGCCACCCTGTATGTGGCCACGGGTGGCATGTTGATGCTGCAGTGTCGCGCTGTGGGAGATTATGTGCCCATCGATTGGTGGCTGCAGCATCCCAACAACTCCGTGTCCCATCTGAGAAACAACAGTGTGGCACTGGAAATATCCAACGTTAGTATGGCCAGGGATGAGGGATACTACATGTGCACCACACCCACCGATAGACAAACGTTTCGCGTGGTGGTTACCAGTCCGCCGCGTATTGTCAGTACTCTGCCCGTGGAGCTGGGCTATATCAGTCTCTCAACGACATTGACCTGCCGAGCCGAGGGTAATCCAACGCCCAGTCTTAGGTGGTATCACAATGGGGCACCACTTAATAGTTCCTACACACGCTACATTAGCGGCAATGAGCTGCATATACACTCCTTTGATCCCGAGGAGGAGGGGATGTATCAGTGTTTTGCGCGCAATGTGGCTGGCGAGGATTCGGTCACTGGTGAGCTGCGCTTCAAACGGCAACCGGAGGAACCAAATCCATTGCAAAATATACGCTGTTATCCACACAGTTTTCACACCATCAATGTTACCTTTGACAGCCGCACTCTGGAGGTAATATCCATATCAATCATACGCCCTGTATTCGCTTACTTACTTATTTTCTGTTTATTTGCAGTCCATGTTTGTGGTGCATATTGTGCGCAATAATCCGCATCAGTGGAGCTCATTTGCACCCATGAAACTGAATCATACCTCATTCGTGGTGATCTCAACCGGCCTGCCCGTCTATCGTCCCTTTGCGTTAATCACGCGCTTTCTCACGCCCACCTCGGAGGTTCGCTCTGGCAGCATGGTTCCACAACAGATGATGCTCAGCTCATTGCGCAGTCCGGCCGTTGTCTGCTGTACACAGGGCTGTAAGTCTAAAGCTCGAAGCTACTCTACTCGTTGCAACCCCAACTAATCTCAATGTTTTTGCTATTTAGTGTTGCTGCGTCTGGTGCACCTGGGCAATGATACGTTTGTGAAATGGTCACAGGCAGAGCTGGATAACAAAAAGTACTTTATACTACAGTTCTCCATCAATCACACACATCCACATCCAGCCCAGCTGCTGGATGGTCCGCTGCATGGCACTGTTACGCCCGTTGATGAGAAGGCGGATGAGGTGCGTCGCCAGTTGACTATAATTAAGCCGCTCAATCAGTCAGCGGCGAGTATTGTGTTGCGTAATGCCGAGCACGAAGTGCTGGACAACGAGGTGGATGACATCACACTGGAAATGGAGGAGGATATCTTCAATATGGTGGTGGATGCCAGTGTTACGGGTCTGCTCTTGCAGCATTTTAGTCGCATTAAAATGCGCGTATTAATTATTACCAGCGAGAACGAGTTTCTCGCCCAGGACTTTCGCTACGTACAGTGGAAGATTGTGAGTAGACTGTACTGTAGTGGCAAGTGGCAAGTGGCAATGCTTACTTACCCCAGCTCATTAAACCCCACAGTCTGGAGCATGCTCTAAAGTCTTCAAATTCAAATTGTCTTTCACACAGATTGAGAATGGCACCTCTGACCAGTCCAACATGTCCTTTCGCCTGATCACCGTCGAATCTCGCATGCTGGCCTTTCAATTCCTGGACAGCCTCAATGATACCTGTGTCTATGAATGCCATTTGCATATCCAGTTGCCACTGCGTAAACAGGAGCCCAAATGCAAGGAGCGCACCATTGTCAACTCTGTGCTGCTGGTCAGCGGTCTCAGCGCCAATGAACGCTACAATTTCCATTTCTACAACTGCAAACCGCAAATATTCTATGGCGAAATGGATGTACAAACTCTGCCGGATCGTAAGTATATAGTATATATATCCATAAGTTCCATTTAATCCCATGATTTCTCGTGTCTTTTAGCACCTGGCACCATCAGCAACTCGCGTCTGGTGAAGCACAATGGCTTGAAGCTCGTGTGGGGGCCTCCAGTGCATCCCAATGGACGTGTGCATCACTACAATATACTCTGGACTCTGGGCAATGTCACGCACGAGGCAAATGTACTCGAGTGTCGCCCCTGCACCTATAAGGTATATAGAAATATATCTAGATATCATTGCTATCATCCATTGAAGTCCTTTTAAGTCGAATATCCTTATAATTAAATAAATTCTATTTGTTTACTGCAGTTTCCCAACGTTTCGGAGACGGATAAGATTCATGTTGCAGTACGCGTTGTGGGAGAGACGGGCGTGGGAGCGCCCATGTTCTTTGACCTAATCGATCCGGGAATACTGGAAACGGAGGCCAGTAACTCTAATCATGAGGTGTACAGTGGCATTGCCATTGGTTCGCTGCTGTCGACGGTTTGCGTTTTTTGGTTTGCGCTCTTCATCATATTTCAGAGGCGTCGATTTAAGGCGCGAGCGCAGGGTCCCACCCATTTGACCACGCCTACGGACATCAATTTTGGTAATCTGAGCAGTGCATCGGGCATGCCCGGTGACAGTGCCGGTGGCTTGAGTGGCAGCACACTGCAGCAGGACTGCCATGAGATGCAGACACTGATACCGCGTTCGCGTTATCACATCGAACTGCTGCCGGAGCACACACTGGAGTATCAGACAAGCGCAGCAGCTGCCGCTGCCGCCGGCGTGTCGCCGCTGCCCAATGGCAATGGCAATGGGCCAATGACACGGCGGGCGGAACAGGAAGTGCAGCTGGAACTAAGCATTGCGGGCATGCATAATCTATCCCAATTGCCGTTGTGCCATGGTGGTGGCTCGCCCGAGCGCAAGACTGTGCAGGATGCAATGCTGCAGGAGGCCAAAGCCTTCTATATACCCTATCGCCATACGCCGCCCAATGCAGTGGCCCTACAGGCTGCTGGCAGCGCCAATTCCCATTCGAATGCCAACTCCAATCACAAGCAAAGTTCCTCCATAAACGGCGATGGTGCCTGCGGTCTAGAGGTGGTGGCTGTGCCACCCAATTCCCTACCTCTGGTGGCTACTGTGCCCGGCTTGGGCAGCCGACGCAGTGGCAGTTTGAGCAGCAGCAGCGCCAGCAGCAGCAGCAATGGCAGCAAGAAACAATTCCATACAAATTTCGCAAGACATTCCAATTCCAATGATGGCATCTGCCTGCTGGCCGAGGAGGAGTCGGCAGCGACGCTGACGCCTACGTCAGAGCATGAATATGCGTGTGTTAGCCTCACAAATGGCTTCAAGTTGCCCGCCGATATGATGACAAAGCCAGTGCCACCAAGTAAAACTCAATATAGCAACAACAATAACAGCAGCAGCAGCAGCAGCAGCGGCAGCGGCAGCGGCAGCGGCAACGGCAGCAAGCAGCAAAAGCAAAAGCAAATGCCGACTGCATCCATAGTTCCTGCCAATGGGCCACAGATGCCCGTTAATAATAAGACGACGACCTCAACGACAATGGCCAAACAGGCGTGGCCAGCGACTGCCTCAGTGCATCAGCGGCGCGCTCAGGTGGATCCCAATGGATGAATCTGAGCTGGAATGCCAGTCGTATCGTATCGCATCGTCGCCTCGCCAAGCAAAAGTATTCTATGAAGCTACTACTACTACACACACAAGCACACACACACAAGCACACATACACACACATTCGCAGCTCGAAACATTCCAAAATAAATTATGGATCATTACATATATAGAGATCATATATATATATATATATGGCGATTGATCGTTTATAAGTATACGTATATTTATGAGATACATTTTATAAATGTATCTGATGTCAGTGAAAGGAAGGAGTTGAAGCGTATTTATATATACAAACATTCATATATATATATATATATTATATTTAATTAATTAAGTTAAGCAAACAGCATTTATTTTTGTTTGTTTCATTTCTTTTTTTCTTTCATTAATGGAGGCTAATTATTATTTCTATTTTCTATCTATGTATATGTAACACTCACTCACACACACTTCTAATCAAACTGCCGTAATATCAATAGCCAAAAAGTCAACAATTGCAATAGCCCAACACACACACACACACACCCTCACACACACACACACACACACACACACAACCACAATAGTCACAAGTGTTCATAACAATTAAAAGCAAATATTAATAGAAATATTTGTATAAATAAGCTAAACATATATACGATTTATTTATATATAATTTCCGCATTTAAATTGCTGCATTTTGTTTGTTTTTTTTTATAGTTTTGTTTAACATTTTATTTGTTTTTTTTTACTTTTTTTTACCGATATATCAAATGTACCTGATTATATTCATTTTTGCATTTCATTAAGCGCTTATTTCTAGCACCGAAACCGAAAACGAAACACAACAAACACCCGTACACACACCCACACATACACACACCCACACCCTCACACACACATACTCATACACACACACAGATTTCCTTTATTATGATTATTATTTAACAGATCCTTTGTTCTAATGCAAAATGTACCGCAGCCGTATTGTACGAGTCTCTATCCCTATAACCGACTGTACCTTGTTTGTACAAAAACAACAGAAAAGAAAAACCTGTAGCTACACACACACACACACAGAGGCAAGCCCCACACACACAGATACACACAACAACAACAGTCAACCGCAGATATTATTTTTGTACTAGAAGCTTTGTACATAACAATGAGGAGCGCAGCATTTAAAAGAATTGTTGTTCAGCATAAAACGAGCTAATTGTTATTAGATACGCCCACCCACCCCACACACACACACACACACACACACACACACATACACACATACATTCCATTTCCATAGACATATAAAATATATATATATAGCTATATGATATATAATTGAATTAAAGCAAGAAATTAGCATTGAAAATCAAATATTCAATGAGAACAGAATGCGTTTAAGAACTGTAATTGTATACGTATTTAGACCTAAGTGCAATAACAAATACATATATATAAACCTATACGATCCATGAAGAGCCTAAACAACCAATCAACCAACCAAACAACAAACACAACAACAACAACAAAACAACAACAACAATTACAAACAATAGTACCTTTCCACATAAGCAACAAAGATAAATTAATCATATAAACTTATAATAATAATATAATAATTGATGAAAACTCAGTCTGTATGTTGAACTGTTCCCCTCTGAATGGAAAATTTTCGAATTTTCGAATTTTTTGTATTTTTTTTTTTGGAGAACTCTTGACGTACTTTGAGCCCATATTAAAATAGAATTACCAATCTGATTTGTGTTCATATTGAAATAAGCCACAATTTTTAGTTTCAACTGCAACATTTCGTATAAAAAAATAATAAAAAAAAACTAATAGAGCATAGTTCTAGGTAAACAAACAAAAAACAAAAAAAAAACAAAAAACTTTCATGGTGTTCCAGCAAAACAAAACAAAAAAACAAAATATGAACTTAAAACATAAAATGTATCAAATTTTGAAGAAACGCATAAAGAAAACTGCATTTAATTCAAAAGAAAAACAAAACAAAAGAAAGAAGAGAAAAGAAAAGATATTCCGCAACTGAACTCAAAATTCCTAAGCAAAAAAAAAAAACGAAAGAAAGAAGAGAGCAAAACAAAACCAATTTTAAACGTTAAAAGAAAAAAAATATTTAAAAATAATGACTACAAATTATTATGCAGAAAAAAGGCAGAAAATTTATGTATTAATATATATATATATATAAATTAGTGTTAAGAAATTGATGTTTCAAAACGAAAAGAAAAGAAAATGAAGAGAAAAACAGAAAATAACTGCGATTGTGATCGCTGTGTAAGTGGATGTGATAAATGTTTAAATTATTTAAGCGCGAAAACAATAAAATGAAATTAATTATTTGATGGCGTATTGCGACTTTTGCATAGGTTTGGCCAAAAGAACGAAAGAAAACGAAAACGAAAAAGAAAAACATAAAGAAAACCAATCAATAAGAGTCCACTAAAAAGTTAAGCAACTCTCTCTCTCTCTCTCTGTCTTTCTTTGGGTAAAAACTGATCCTAACATTTATTTTTTCGATATCTATACGAATATGATTATATAATTTTAGTTTGGCTCTTAAGTCCTCATTCTGTATACCTCATATATATATATATATATATATATATATATCTGTATATGTATAACTAAATTATAACCTATTCTTTAGTTGATTTTGTTGTGTGCCCTGAAAAGCTGAAAGGAAAACGAACGAACGAACGAAAGGAAGAAAGTAATGTAACAGAAACTAATGTATTTTTTATGTAATTTATATACAACCCACGTATATGCAACAGAAATATTATTGTAATAATTATTATTATATTATTATTATTATTATAATTGTATGTAGAAAGTAAGCTGGCATTTATGTAGGTTCGTGTTAAAGTTTTTCGGTGCAAGTAATTTGGAATGCTACCAAACCAACCAGCAATTAGCGCGGCTACCAGAGTCTAAATAGCTCCCAAAAAGGATATATGAAGCAAAGAAAAAGGTGAAGAAGGCTAGAAAAGCGAGCAACCCTAACTATTGGAAGAACGAAAGAAAGAACATATTAAAAGCTAAGTTATGAAGACAAAAAACATACGACACAATATGCATTTTTATTTGATTTCTGTATAAACATCAGATGTACATTTTCTATAGCTTAATTTATATAAAAATCTTTAGTAACTCTCAGTACTTTACAGGTGTTGTTGTTGGTATAAAATATCAATATCAATAATGGGTAATATCATCATCATCTAAAATTCCCCACTTTCGTTTCGTTGGTAACATTTAACAGCGGTGTTCACAAATATATGTTTATATGTTTATATATTTCTATTTAAATATTTAAATTTCATTTATAGCTTTCTCTCGGCTATGGTATACTCTGTATTAACATATTTATAATGATCACATCACAATTAACTGAACAAAATGATCACAAAATATACAAATATACAAATATATAGAGATAAAGATAGAGATAAAGATAATGAAAGCTTAGGTTAGGTCTACGTGCTAAATGGCATGCTTAAACGCATCTTCTTGAGTGTGGCTTAAAACGAACAAACTGTTAGGATTAATCTTTCGCTATGACAAAGCAAAAACTTGACAAAAAATAACTGAAATTTCGAAGAACAAAACAAATCCTATGGGCTAGGCACCATAACAAGCAAAGCGGCAATCCTTTTATATATAGGAGGTACGCATAATCAGCGGACAGCTCTATGAGCTGCTGGCTTATTCACATATTGGTTCCAATTTATTGAGGTCCTGCTGTATATTCAATTGACCGGGGGGGAGGAGGGTGCTCAGCACACCTTCTTGATCATCTTGACCAGTTCTTTGTACAGAATGCAGTCTCTGCTGCGTGGCTTGCATATCTCTCGATGATCCAGCCGGATGCCGCACACCTCGCCGAAACCTGGGTCTATAGAGTATTGATTAGACTACAAATTTTAATAGCCAAAAACTGCTGCTTACCCGCTGAATCCACGCCCACAATTCGCAGATACAGCACTGACATTAGCGTTAGAGCCGTCTCCACAAAACTGAAGACCTCGATTTTCAGATGACCCAAGTGATAAAGACCCGCAAAGCGCCTATGCAGATCCAGCAAATATTTATTGTCTGTACAAAGGAATAGATATATAAAGGAATATAGAAGATCAGAGAATATCGCTTACTCTTTTCTATCTCGAGCAGCTCTACGGAACGCGACAGCAGCGGCGCCTTGATGGAGGCCAAATGAGAGCCGCGATGCGGCACCGAGTAGAAGAAGCAACCACGAGCGGAGCGCCAGAGTGGTCTCATGGCCGGACGGCCACATTCCCAGGCATCCACCAGCAACTGCTTGATGAAAAGGCCACCCTTGGAGTGGCCCACATATATAATGGGATGACCATGGCCCACGCGTTGCTGCATCAGCAGCTCGGCCATTTCACGCGAACGCTGTATGATACTGGAGCGGGGCTCTTTGCGCTTCCAGAGCGGACGCCATAGATACGGATCAGTTGTATAGTTTACAGCTATGACTCTGACGCCTGGGCAATCGAGGGGCAGCCAGTCACCGGGCCAGCACTTGGAATAGTTTGGATCATTGGGTGATGGTTTGTTTTTG
The DNA here is from genome assembly GCA_018150835.1 of Drosophila repletoides. Classification (NCBI taxonomy): domain Eukaryota; kingdom Metazoa; phylum Arthropoda; class Insecta; order Diptera; family Drosophilidae; genus Drosophila; species Drosophila repletoides. The sequence continues at coordinate 8,784,334 of JAECWQ010000100.1, forward strand.
CCGGACGTTTTGCGCGGCGTGGAAGCGGCTGAGGAAGCTTGTGAATTGTCCGTATTATTGCTGGAGCTATCGTTCCCTTCGGCCTGCAGCATGGACTCCAGTTCGACTTGCAGCAGCCGGCTGTTGTCATGCATGCGCAGACGGAATATGGGAAAGCTATATTCGATTCCCTGGCAGATCTGTATATCCTCTGGCTCGCCACACACATAATCGAAACTGCGAAAGGACCGGAAATAAGTGAATGTAGGGAGAGATCTTTGACGATTAATACTTACTCCTCGGCATCGTCTTCATCGGAAGCACTAAAGCTTTGCGGCTGCGGCTCAAATGTTTGCTGAAACTGTGCTCGCTCCCAGCCAGCGCTGCCATCATCTGTTGCATCCATATCCCAGCTGCGAATACAGGAGTTAAATTTTACACGTTTTTCCCGCGGCGCCGGATGAATAGCAGCGCTGCGTGAATGACGTGGACGCTTGGGTGGACGCACCGGTGGCCTTGGCGGACGATCAAATTCCACCGGCTGGCGCTCATTTTGCCACAGACCCTGCTTCCAGGTGTTCACCAGCGATCCATGCAGGCCATGGATCAGTATTATGTCCGCTCGTATGGGCGTACCCGGCGGCGGCTCGGCAAGTATGTTCAGAGTGCAACAGGTGCTTGATGTACTCCGAAGGCTGTAAACGGGCGGTGTGCTTGGCATTGTGGGCGTTATGGGCGTGGTCGGTGTATTTGTGTTCAGCGTATCGGGCAGACTTTCCAAGCCATCTTGGGATTTGCGCAACTTGAGCAAATTGAGCAAAGGCCCCAGACGATTGGAAACTGTCAATAGAAGATTCGATTTGGAATGTGAAAAGCATTTTAAATACGAGCCTAACGCTGTGAGGTACAACATGAGCATGATTGATTTATGATATGATGGATCAACCAGAGTTGATTAACTTTAGTTCAATGCCAGAGACTCACCCTGTACGGAGGATAAGTTCAGCGATATTGTATTCGCCGCAAAGGCCACCAAATTGGTCAACGCCTGGCGACTGGATGCCAGATTCTGGAGCACACGCAGCACGCGCACATCTCGAATACCCTTAATGCCACGTGCTACACCATTGGCCAAAGGAAGCACCAGACGCACCAGAATACCAAAGATTACTCGCATGCTGCCACTGTTGTTGCTGCCCCTAAAAGAACAGAGGGGGAAAATATAAACTCGTAAATATACAGCATAAACAATTGGAAATGATTGATGTTTGGCGATGAGACTAGTCGATCAGTCTGTCTGTCTGTCTATAAGAGTGTGTCATCTTTAGTCTATCCTTACCAGTTTGATCATGAAGTAAGCTGATCAAAATCTTAATTTACTTACGGTTCTATCAACGCTCCTGCGCTGGAAGAGCGCACCAGTTCGCTGATGGCCTGCTCCTCCTCCTGTCGATCGATTTCCAGCTCATCTTCATTATGCATGTGATCGGATTCCAAGGTTTCAGCCGTCGCTTGGTCTGCCATTTGTCCCACCTCCTCGGCTATTCTCATCATCGCAATATCGCAGACGTAATGCTCATCGATCGGATGCAGCTCAGAGCTTTTGTTATTGTTTTTCTTATGATTTTTATTATGGGCTTCTTTGTGCTTGAGCTCTTTCTCTTTTTTGTTAATAATCGTTTTGTTTTTGTTTACATCAGCGAGCTGCTTGGGGGCTTCCACACGTGTAAGCATTGTCTCTGCCGCTGAGATTGCTTGCTCCCGTTTTGATTCCTTCGCTTTGAGCTAATAAAAAGAGGTTTCTGCTGCTGTTGCTGCTGTTGTTGGCTGGCTGCCAATTAGTACAGATTCAACATGTTGCTGGCCAAGAACAGCAAACCAACTGCAACAAAAACAAATAATATAAACTTACTTTACATTTGTATAGCGTGCAGTGTTGAGTGTTGGCTCGTGGCTAATGGGGAAAATGCCACTTGCCAATGTCAATGCCATTTTTCTCTCTTCTTACTCTTGCTCTCTTTCGTTCTGTCTCTCCCGGTTCCCTTATATTATTAAACAATTATTCTGGCGCATCTTTGTTTGTTTTGTTAAACATTTGTGAAGAAAGGCGCGTTTGCCTGGCTATAAATACACACGCATTGGCTGTGGCGTTGTACTAAATCACTCATACGACGTGTCAGCCAGGCGACGAGTGATAAATACTCATTTGAATACTGTTTAAACGAGCGAAAGCGAGAGGCCACTAGTGGATTGTTTAACTTCAAGGGCTTTCCAGTGTATATTTCATTAATTAGCACAAAACTCAGTTCTCTTGTTTATGAAATTCAAAGTTTTTGTTAGTTGACATAAAAGAGCCAACTTAGTCGAAGGCAAAATCTGACAAAGCCTCTGATACATCTCTATAAATAAAACTCTTTTGTCCTGATTGATTGGCTTTTTTGCAAAGCAAAGCAAAGCTCAAGAAACCTGAACAGTTGCCGTTTATAAAATAAGTAAAAACAAGGAAAATTCCACCGTCAAATGAGGAAAACTTTCGAAATCAATTACGTAAGAAGTATGCAACAAGTAAATTGGGAATTTTAATCCAATGGATGGTTCAAAATTGTGTAAGGATTCGGCTGATTTTCATTCTCCACACTTCTCATTTTTCTCAAGAAACTGATTATTTCCGTAGCTTTTAATTGACTGCAAATTAGTTTCGAAAACTCTTCACAAATAATTGTTAAGTTTTTTGATTTTGGGAAAGCGTTGAATGAAAAATAGATGGAAAAACGTATCGAAACACAGCAAAACAACACAAAACAAAGAGGAATAATTAGTTTTTACCGCGCAATGCAGCGGGAAAGTATATGATATAGTGAACCCAGAGTCCAATGGCTGCCTTAACCCAAGTTATATAGTCAAACATTACTCATACCACCTGTATGCCGCTGGTCAGTTACATTTTTTCTTAGCTGCAATCCAATTAGATAAGCAGCCAAGCAACAGTCGTCACAGTTGCCACATAATATGTAATGTTAGCTTAGTTTATTGTTTTAACAGAAAAGGTTCAAGTTGAGGGTCGTTACATGTGTCACGACTTGTAAAGGCCAAAGCTTGTTGCATGCCACACACACTCAGTAGCACGGAACCCAGAAGAATGAGCTTTGTTTATGCGGCAACTGTTTTAACTATTTATAGCTCAAAAAATATGCCATAATAAGCGACGAGTATTAGTAGTACAATGGTACAGTTTGACAGAGCGCGCGTCTACGAAGATTGACGTGCATATTCGCAAGCGAAATTCAATTACAAAGGCTTCATTGAGCAATTGCATTATTATGAATACGGGTATCACTTTTATAACTGAGCACTGAGCACTGACAATGACTGTTTAGAAGGGCAGCTGTAGGGGCAGAGGCTGGTTATAACCATCCAGCCACAGCTCGACTTACACTTGTTATTCTTGCCGTTTATTTTTTTGCCTGGCGCTCGACTGAACCGCACTCAATGAAAATCAAAGTAAAACTACGACGGCTGGCACCTTCCACTGAGTGGCTTATGTGCACCACGTTTCCAAGTGGTGGTTTGAGTGGCTGTGGCTGTGTCGACTAATACACTCGTCAAAATTATTCAATTGCAAGCGGAATACACGTACTTTACATAGCGCTGTGGTGCGTCGAGTGCCTGCCGCTGCAGTGCCTCAGGAGACAATGTCAATTGTGGGCAGGGCTCGTAGCTATTTTCTTTTTTCAGTCGACTTTTTCCTTGTTTGCATTATAAAGAGCCAATTGAAGACAGCGATAACACATAATATATGTTTTATCAGCTCTTATCAGCCTAGCGCGTCTAGCAGTTTAATTGAGAAATGGCTTTCTTATTAATTTTCTATACCTTGAACTCTCGACTGGATATACAGACTCAATTCTATAATTAAATAGAGCTGCTTTTTTGGGTTTTATTTATTAATTAACCAAGAGCAGATACAGATACAAAATTGATTAGTAAACAAAAATTTTCCAAAGGTTTCGCCAGCCCGCAGAAAGTGCTTAAGTTACACACATATTTGACGATAACAGGGTATAAGTATGCATATATATATGTGTGTATATATGTGTATGTATATATCATTTGCAATCAAAACAATCATGATATTACGTATAGTCAGATTAAGTGCCGTATGGATTTGCGTTCCCTCAATTCGTCAGCTGAGAGTTATGCTCAGAGCTTCTTTGCAGTCAACCGCAGCAGAAAACCTGACGTAAACAATTGATTCTTGTGGTTGGCGCTGTTGCAAAACAACAACAGAATAATAATACTTGAAATTTAATAGAGTATATTATAGTCGAGCAGTGTAATCTATCTGAATTTTCAATTTATCTTTGCCTAAACTCAATACAAATGTCAGTGGCTGATAAGGGCAGCGGGACTGATTGACCCATTGGCACAGCTGGCGCTGGTTATTTTTTGATTGCATATGAATAAACTGGTACTTAAATTATAAAATAAATGAATATTTTTATCGTTCGCAATAAATAATGGGATGACATTGTTTCTCTCAACCCCCGTTGCACCCTCACACACACACGCACACTATTTCCCCCTTATCTAATTTGGGGTCTCTGAACTTTGACGACTGAAGAGCACACTCAAATTGTTGTTGTGTGTGTAAAATATTACGGCCACTGCACAACTATCTGCTTTTTTGAGCCTACACTTGTCTGACACTGATAAAATATATATATATATATATATTTGTGGTGCTAATGCACCGCTTTGCTACATGCAAAACCTGCAGTAGCGCTTGCAGGGAGAGGGAGAGAGAGGTTCATGGCCTGAATAAATATTAGAAAGCAATGGGAAAGAATAGCTAATTGAATTGTGCAATAACTTAGAGCTACCAACTGAACTGTCGTGAATTGTGCAAATTTCTATATCTACATATATTCTTGTGTAATGCGGGTTAAGCGTATTTTAAATTTAACTTTATCCCTCAACGAATTGCAGGCACTATTTTTAAGTAACCTATTTTCATACCCTTCTTTTTAGTATGCCATTTCAGAGGGTGTAATGCATCTAACGATGCCGTAAAGTATCTATATTATAGATCAGGGTGAAGATACGAGTCTATATTGACCCGAGTCTCAGTTGTTAAGCTAGGAAACTGACTGTATAGAATAACTATAGCATATCTTAATAAAGCTTTATGGTTTCTCAATGAAAATTATAAGTTGGTTCTTAGAATGGGATTTCTAATTACCGGCTAAAAAGTATCTAAATCAACTAACGGCACTAAAACCTTTACAATATCCGCAAGAGTATTTGGACTTCGGTACGCCAAAAATAAGTTTCCTTTTTTTTACATATATATTGGCATTAAATTAAGTGAGACTGGACTTCTGTTGCTTCTCAGTGAGCTGTGTCCCCAAAAAACAAGCTGCTTTTGTTGGCAATGGGGCGTATACGTGCATTGGCTTGTTTTGCATCTATATTACTCATGCGCCATGTGGACTTTGTACAGCAGCCGATCGACGCTGAGCCGCCTCCGTCTCTGCAGTCGCCGTTATGTACAAGTATTTATATATATATTTGCTGTCTTTTTATCACAAAATACTGCGTAATAAGGCCACTAGGCGCTCACTGCATTCCCAGTCTTCTTTTGTATTATACTCGTAAAAGTAATCGAGAGACTTTGTTTTTTATTTTGATTTTGATTTTATTAACTGATTGTTTTCAATGCAACTTTTGCATAATTGCTGGCCAACAAGCTGCTAAATACTTGACTGGAAATTGACTAACAATGCGACATGGACACGAAAGGCAAGGCTAGCGTAATGCCACTTAATATGGTAATTGAAGTCTCGCATGTGGCAGCCACGTGAGCCACCGAATAATAACACGAATAATACTCGTATATTGGATAGATTGCATGCTAGAATAACTAACAAAATTCACCTGACTTACGCCCACCAGGGACAGGAATCAAGTGTGCAATAAACTGGAACAACATCAAAATTACAATCTAAGCGCCATACAAATCTAATGTACGATTCGTGACATAATATTGGTTTATTCATATGCTCCGATTGACAGTAATTGCGATAGAGCGATATATTGAAAACATCACTTCAATTTATATATACAGAATTGTATTCAAATTGTAAATATTCTTTTTATTGCATGTATTGGCTGCATCGCTGAGCTCAATTAGAATTTCAATTTTTTTAATTGATGTTCAATTGCTTGGATTCAATCTGCTCAAGTGTTTTGCTCTGATAGCGAAATGAATGAATGAATTTTTGTAGTTTTCATTAAAAACAAGTATTAATATCCAAGACGTGTGAATATAAGCCAAGAATACAAGCCATAAACAGCTGTTATTAATTAAAAAAAGTTCAAGGAAAAAAGTAAAACTCAAGGCGGCTATATATAAACATTTTAAGGGCAATAAACTGGGCTAATTGTGTGCAATAAAGAAAATGTGTTTATGAACAGATTCAAGCAGTTAGCGTTGTTCTTAATAAACTGAATATCTTGATATTATATAGTAAATAAATGGATTATTTATATGAATCAACTCAAAATTTGTTTAAAAATCTATGGAAAACTTTGAGTGTTGATTGATTAAGCTGACTGAGAAATAGTTTTATATAGAAACAGAGCAAAATTTGTTAGCAAAAAAAAGGCAACTGCTTATGGCAAGATTATTTAAATTAATGTTTGAAAATCTTTTAAATCATTTCACTTTTTGAAAAACTATTTCACATAGAAGTTGCCTAGCAACAAAACCGAAACGAGTTCTGCAAAACCTGCCAGCAATGAAATACGCTTTAAATTATACAGATACAAATGTATCTAATGTATATGTATCTATAGGCATATAAATATATGCATACATATATATAAATGACGATATGAGCAACATCTGATGATTTTCTGTTGTTGTTTTTTTCTTTTTCCGTTTGCTGCTGCCATGAGGAACAGAATAAGAACCAGCAAAGCCTTGGACTAGTCAAGAAAAGCGTCACAGACTTGCTAATGAAGTTGCCTCTAATCATTATACATAATGGGGGGTGGCATGATATCATTTTAGTTGAATGAAAATGCCAATCACAGAATCCAAGAGAATTGGAAATATTTGGCTGAGTAAACTACACAGCTGTTGGAGTAATTAGAAATACTTTGGTAGTTACATTGGTAAGCCATTATAAAGTGGGCTCTTTGCCCAAGCCCCCTGCAGGTAAAATGTGTTTAGTGTTAAGAGATTCTCACAGCATGTGTTGTAAAACGCCGTAGAACAGCAGCGAGTTGTTGTTGCGGCTTTTTAATGGGGTGGCTTGGGTGTTGAGGAGTTGCTAAGGGTGAAACACTGAGCCATGGGACTCCACCTTAACCTTCAGCACGCGTGATGAGCGTCAACAAAGAGGCAAAGTCGAAGCCAAAGCAACAGCAACAGCAAAAGCAACAGCAAAGGCAAAAAATAAATGAAATAATCGGCAGCTTGGGGATTATGTTTTCTGTATAGTGGAAACGTGTTTTGTGTACACGATGTTGATGTTTATTTGTGCCCCACGAACAGCTGGACAACTCCACTAAGAGACTGAATAGAAGCACGAGCAAAGACTCTGCTCCAATGGCACGCACTGTACACATGCATATATATATATATATGTACATTTCTTTAATACATACGCATAATAAATTAATGTGGCTTTAGTTCTTCACCCCAGACAGTTTTGGCAATTGATGAACTTCCGCGCCTTAATGATATATTTGAAAATTTTAAGTACGAACGGTTCGCATGTTTGTTTAAAGAATTCAATTAAAATAGCGAAACACCTGTTTGATTATCATTTACATTTATCAGTTCTCGAGTAGCCAAGTTTTGTTGTAGCAACAAAATAAATAGATTTTTCCTTCGCTGTTGCTTTTGTTGTATTATTGTGGCAGACCAAACGAGATCGAGAGTTTTCTTAAGAACTTTTTTTTTAATAAGACTTAATTGTCAGCACGCTTTATATTAATATATTTATATATGTATATGTATTATATATAGTGGGTACAACAATAGCGCACACTCACACACACATTAGACTCAGAGTTGAGGAGCAACAACAAAAGCTTTTCCCGCAGCGTAACCGACGACAACAGCGCGCGTCCGCAGCGCTCGAACGCTCAGCAGCAACTATTTATTATTACAAAAACACAACACACACATATCTCTGGCTGGCACTTACACACACACACACACACACACACGCACACACACACCCGCGCATTATCTGTGAGTGTCAACAAAAGTTTTTTTTTTTACTAACAGCAGCAGCCGCGGCCGCCGTTGCTAGGCTCAAGCTTTTCATGCTCAGAGCGCAGAGAGCGAAGTGGCCGGCCATTTTTAGAGCAGTGCTGCCAACTTGTTTTTTTAGTAAATCAAGGCGCCATTTTATTTATTTGAAAATTTCGTTTAGCTTATATAAACATATGAAAATATATGTTCATGACAAATTTGTTTTTGGACCTAGCAATTTTTAGGTCATCCAAAAAAGCGACAACTGTCCCAACGACCAGCGTCTCAGCCAAAAAGTTGTTTTTGGCTGTTACAAAAAATTTCATTGTTACCCTAACCATTTTAGTTAGTTCCAAAAGTTAGCCACGGCCCAGCTGTGCTCAGGACGAGGATGAGGAGGAGTCCGAGCTGCTGGAGCTGGAGCTAGAGTCGCTGCTGTGGCCATGTTTGCGGCGTCGCTTCGTCTTCTTTTCATCAATTACCTCATAGCTGGGCAGCGTGGAGTTGCTGGAGTCTGAGCTGCTGCTGCTTGAGCTGCTTGACTCCTCAATGACTGCCTCGATTTTGCGTGATTTTCTATTTTAATTGTGGAAAATTTATTTAAGGAAATTAATTGCTGTATATTAACCTACTTTTTTTCAGCCTTTTCGGCATTTTTAGCGCGTTTCTGTTTCTTGGCATTCATTAAATCGCAGTCGCTGGGCGAACTGCTGCAGTTGCGCTTTGATTTCTTGCCCTTTTTATCCTTGTTACTAGCCTTGGTGGAGTACAGATTCTGTGAGCTGGCAGTGGAGTAGCCCGTATCCTTGCGCTTGCGCTTTTTTCTATAAAAGTTAATTAATACTCTTTATTTTTTGATATTGAGTAGAGTAGTGTTGACTCACTTGTCTTTTTTGTCCTTCTTCTTTTTGCTGTAACTGGCTACAGGTTCAACAAACTCTCTGTCCTTGGCTCTGTTTAATTTAAAACTTGTTTTTATAAAAAAATATTGTGCATTTTCTCTGCTTACTTTTTAATTTTCTTTTTGACATCGCCTCCACGTTCGTTGGATATCATATAAATACTGTTCTGATCCGCATCCTGTACTCGCCTGCGCGACTGATACTGACGCGCCTTGGCCATGCGACTCTCACGGCGATTCTTCCAGAATTCCGCATTTACCACATACAAGCGATATAATTGCAGAATTATTACCAAGGAGTTCTTGCCTGGAAAGGTGTATTTAATTAACTCACACTAATATAGATCAGTCGTATTACTCACAGGTAAAAAACACATTCATATAGTTGATGATTTTATATTGAAATATAATCAGCAAGCGAAATGTGAGAAACGGCGCATCCTGCAGAATAACGTTCAGCACAATACCTATGGGAATATATTTTTACTATCTGTAGATTTAAGTCTATATATTCAGATGAGATATTTCTACCATACCCCAGACATCTATGCCGCAACAGCAATTCTGGCAGCAGTCGGTGTGCCTGCAAATAAAGGAATTCTGTAATCTCTGAGGAAAGGGAATGTGGTGAACCTTTCACATACTCTTCTTTATTGTGGGAGCCGCTGCCTCGAGGTCGCCTGCCTCTCGTAGCTGACAGCACAATTGTAAATTGCATGAGGCTCCAGGACCAAATGCCGAGCGTGAGGAAGACTAAAAAACCAATGCGTGCTATGGAATCATCTTTGTAGGAGTCAAAGAATTCAATAATATCCGCCGCTGTGCCAATATAAACCAAAAGCAGTTGGCTGAGCTGATCGCGCGTTAAGTCGCCTTTGGGCAGCATCCAGCGACCCACAATCAGGATAAGCATAAGAAACTGCTCGATGAGTGTAGTCCAAGTATCTAGACTGATGACGGGCAGAGTGATGCCGGCATCGTCTAGTAGATCAGCCACTGGCACCATGGCACTGCTATTTGTAGAGGAGCTACTGCTGCTGCTGCTGCTGCTGCTAGTGCTAGTGAGGCTAGCGAGGCTGCTGTCATTGATGGCATTGCTGATATTGGCTATGCTGAGCGAGGCATTCATCAGCTGGAGGCGTCGCTCAATCTTGTCCAGTTCTAGTAGCCAAATGGCCGGCACAATGCTGCTCAGGTAAAGAAATACCGAGGGGCAGAACCTGCAATAAATAGAGCAGAGGGGGTAGAGGGTGAGAACACCGCACAAAAGCGAATGGCCAAAACAAACAACAAGTCAACAAAGTGATGCGCCCCCGCGACAAAAGGTAAACAACTAGTGAAAGACACAGACTTTGGCAATGGCCCCTAAAGTGAAATTCCATTAAAGTTTTTACTACACTACAAGGCGTGGGCGTTGGGCGCCTGGAGGAGTGGTAATGCGGGTGAGTAGGTTAGTCGTTATGGTCACGGTGATTTGTTCTTAAGGGTGGTTATATCCACTTCCCACGGGCCCACACACACACACACACACACACATTAAACACATGATTTCACTTTTAATTGAAAATCAAAACTCGAACATGACGTCAGCATCAGCCGACTTTTGTTTACCAATTTAACTGCCCAAGGAATATGCATAACATTCAGAAGGATACTTTCAGTTTTTCACTTACCAGCGCCACTCCTGCGTCTTCTTTATCATAATTGTAAAGATGCCCTCGAGCAGCAGCAATAATAGCGGACCACATAGTGTCCAATAAATAATATCCTTTTTGAAACGGGTAACCTGCCATATGGCCAACAAGCTGTGCACACTGAACAGAAGGCGCGTTAGTATGGCCTTAATCGTTGATATTATCTTAGCCATGATCAGATCACATCATCAGCAAAATCCCTAAGCTGCTGCTAACTAAAAGCAGAAACCGCTCAAATTCAAATCGAACCGCACGCAGCCAACGGTCAAACGCAACTAAATTGACTGACAGCGAAAATCGCTGGCCAAATGCTTTCATTAGATGTTTAAACGCTTTTTAAGAAATTAAGGACAACGCAGAGAATAATGCGATATATAAACGCGAGTAATTGGTGAATGAACGTAGCTCGTAGCTCGCATTAGGGGGGGTCTTTATTCGTTGGTTGGCTCTCTGAAACCGAATACTTTCATACAAACTCGCATGCAAACAAGCTGCGTATACGTAATATTAGTGCATTATCTATTATTTGTTTTATTGCTTTTATTAACGGATGAAAATTAACTAATCAATTGTCTTAGCTTTAGCAACAAACTATCTTTAAATTTGTTTAATATTCTAATGCAACAATCCCTGTTTCGGGCCCGTTAGTGCTCAAAAACGCTCCTGTCAATGACTGTTCAAATAAAATTGAACTCACACGTGTCATGCAGCCATAAACATATATACCGAATATATCTACAAGTCTTACGCCTAAGGGCGTAGCCAGAATTTTCACTAGGGGGTTAAGACTTCTTGGAATGTATAGAGTATTGCGTAAAAAAGAAGAATAAGCCAAAAGAGTGTTTTTATATATTTTGAATATCAATTTATTAAAGATATTTTTTAATTTGCACGTGATTATATATTTCAGATAATATATTTATATTTTTTACCCATATTTTAGTAGCTGGAGCACTGTATTTCAGTCCAAAACTCAAGATAAGCCCACCCTAAGCTGGCTATAAATGGAGCACACATTTTTATGGTTAAAGAGTCGCTGCACTGAGAGACACAAACCCTATCAAAAGCGGCGGGTGTGCAGTAAAATAGGTAAATTATACTTTGTTTTAACCACCCACTGAGATGTTGCACTCATTTAGCAATAGTTACGACAATGTAATTGCGCACGTGAAGCTGTTAATCAAATAATGAGAGGGCAACATGCGACCAACTGTTGAAAGGCAAAAACTGCGCGCCAATTAATTCAAAACAACAGTCATAGGGCTGCCAGATAGCTCGACTGACAACCGGCAATGCCACATGTTATTTATATTTCTATCGATTATGCGATTAGATATATCGAAATAATAAATCGACTACCATCACAGCCAGCATCAAAACAAAACACGTGAATACTTGTTATTATTGAAATTATCCATCTAATTTTTTTTTTTAAATGGAATCTTCAAGTGGGTCTGACGTTGAATCAGAGCATAATGCTCCTAGCGATGATGAAACACAGGTAAATACATAATGCTTAACTCTGTCAACAACTTCTACTTTCAATTATATTCCACAGAGTGCTATTCGTGAGGATCTCAAGGGAATGTCATTCGAAGAGATAATGCAGCTTAAGGAACAGCTGGGCGCCAAGGTCTACAAAGAGGCAGTGCTGGGCGGAACGAGTACCAAGCCAAAACCATCGAAAACAAAAACAGATCTCAAACGGCTGAATAAGAATCGTCCTCGAGAATTGGGTACTAAGCGACAGGTGCCTTTTTTGGGTGCAGAGCTGCGAATGGAACGTAAAAAGAATGCGGAGCTGCGCGATCCACGTTTTGATGAAAGAGCAGGAGATTACAATATTGATACTTTCAAGAAAAACTACAAGTTCATAAGTAAAATACGTGATAAAGAAGTTGGCCAACTGAAGAAGCAATTGGATAATGTGCAGAAACCCGAAGAAAAACAGCAAATCAAGCATACCATGCAAAGGCTCATAAACAAGAATGTAGAGGATAAAAAGTGGCAACAAAAGCAAAGCATATTAAAAAAGGAGCGCCAAGAAATACAGAAAGCACACAATGAAGGACGCCAGCCTCACTATATCACAAAGAGTAAGCTTAAATTATCAATAAATAATAACTCCTTTTAATATATATTAATTTTCTAGAGGAAAGACGAGCGAAGGAGCTAGTAGCTCAATTTGAACAGTTGAAAAATACTGGAAAACTGAACAAACATCTAGAGAAACGTCGCAAAAAGAACGCTGCCAAGGATCGCAAGCGCATTACCATAGAATAGACACATTGTCTTTTAGTTATAAATTGTATATTTATCAATAAAAATAATTGCATATAGTTTAATTTTAGCCCGTTCTCAACATCTTAGCCTCCCGTTTCTCCTGCAGTTCGCGTCGCTGTTCCTCGACAATAACTTTGCGCTCCTCCAGAAATTCTGCATATTCCGTAGGATCTAAATCTCGCACAACTTTGATGCCACACGTCCTTGCAATGCCAATGAGCATTTCACACATTTGCTGTTCGAATTAAAAAGTATTAAAGAAACATTTATTGATTAAGTGATTCGAGGACTCACCTGCGTGGTGAGCAACGCATTGGGCGGATCTTGCCTCTTTAATTCGGCGATTTCATACAAATGCTTGAGAGTAATCTTGCCGGCAACTTCATGACCAGGTGTCATCGTGCCTCGCTGGATACCCGCCGCCTGCTTAAGGAAAAATGTTGCCGGCGGATGATGTATGACCAGTTCGTAGCTGCGATCGCTGTTCATGGTGATGCGACATGGCAATGGGACGCCTTCCTTCATTTCAGCGGTTTTTGTATTGAAATCCTTGCAAAAGGCGGCTATATTGATGGCACGCTAACAATTAAAAATAGGTTAAATTAAAACGCCTCAAAAATGTGTTTTCTTTAGGTTGATCGCACCTGACCCAGCATAGGACCCAATGGTGGACCGGCTGCAGCCATGCCAGCGGGTATATTCGTCTTTAGTTTTGTTGTATGCGTCACACGCTCTACAGTCTTTTTCAGTGATTTCAGTTTACCGGCTGCTTTTGACATTTTAATTGATTTAATACGTTAAGGAGCAAACCGTTTAAGATGTTATGCAAAGAGCTGTAAGCGCGATGAGGAAGAAGAAGAATCAGTTAAACCAGCTGTTTACAAATACATTGCAGACCTATCGGTTATCGATTGTGATAACAGCTGTGCTCTGTTATGCCTATGTTATGGCTTTGCTATTCGCTAGTTCGCTTCGGTCAGTTCATTCAGTTGTTCAATTGAACTAAATCAGAATTAATTTACAAAACAAACGCGTTTTTAGCAAAAGAAGTTTGTTTTATTATTGTTGAATTAAATAATAACAAAGCGTCGACGAGTGCTTAAATAGCAATCATGTCTATTGAAATTGAATCAGCAGAGTAAGTACAGTTGTGCCCCATAACATTGAAATGCTCTGCAAAAAACTGAATTTCCTCCTTTTAGCGTTATACGATTAATCCAGCAATATCTGAAGGAATCGAATTTGCTTAAAACCCTACAAACATTACAAGTAAGATTAAATTCCCTTTTGCTTGAGCTGTGAATGATAAATTCTTGTTTTTATAGGAAGAAACTGGAGTATCGTTGAATACAGTGGACAGCGTGGATGGATTTGTGCAGGACATTACCAATGGACATTGGGACACTGTGCTGAAGGTGACGCAATCCCTAAAGCTGCCTGATAAGAAACTCCTCAATCTCTATGAGCAAATTGTACTGGAATTGATTGAACTGCGAGAACTGGGTGCTGCGCGTTCCTTACTGCGTCAAACGGATCCAATGACCATGTTAAAGCAGCACGAGCCCGAACGCTATATACATTTAGGTGAGTTTCCAGAGATCCTCTAAAGAATTGTATTAAAACCGTCGAAATTCTCAGAGAATATGTTGCAGCGCGCCTACTTCGATCCACGTGAGGCTTATGCGGAGGGCAGCAGCAAGGAGAAGCGTCGCACGGCCATTGCCCAGGAGTTGAGTGGAGAAGTGCATGTGGTGCCCTCATCGAGGCTGTTGGCGCTGCTTGGCCAGGCGCTCAAATGGCAACAGCATCAAGGACTGCTGCCACCTGGCACCACTATTGATTTGTTCCGCGGCAAAGCAGCTATGAAGGATCAGGAGGAGGAAATGTATCCTACACAGCTGTTCCGTCAAATAAAATTCGGTGAAAAATCACATGTGGAGTGTGCACAGTTCTCACCAGATGGACAGTATCTGATTACAGGCAGCGTGGATGGTTTTCTAGAAGTTTGGAACTTTACCACTGGCAAAGTGCGTAAGGATTTGAAATATCAGGCTCAGGATCAGTTTATGATGATGGAGCAAGCTGTTCTCGCCTTAACATTCTCCCGTGACTCCGAGATGGTTGCTTCCGGCGCTCAGGATGGCCAAATAAAAGTGTGGCGCATCATAACGGGTCAGTGTTTGCGCAAGTTCGAAAAGGCACACATCAAAGGCATCACCTGTCTGCAGTTCTCCCGCGATAATAGCCAAGTGCTCAGTGCTTCCTTTGATTACAGTGTGCGCGTGCACGGACTCAAATCGGGTAAAATGCTGAAGGAGTTCAAGGGGCATACATCGTTCGTCAATGAGGCAACGTTCACGCCAGATGGCCACAGCGTGCTGAGTGCTTCCTCTGACGGCACTGTCAAAGTCTGGTCCCTTAAGACCACCGAATGTGTGGCGACCTATAAACCACTGGGCAATGAATTGGCTGTTAATACAGTGCTGATATTGCCGAAGAATCCGGAGCATTTTATTGTTTGCAATCGATCCAATACGGTTGTAATTATGAACATGCAGGGACAAATTGTACGATCTTTCTCATCGGGTAAGCGAGAAGGTGGTGCCTTCATTTCAGCAACACTTTCACCCAGAGGCGAATTCATTTACTGCGCTGGCGAGGATCAGGTGCTCTACTGTTTCTCGGTTTCCTCTGGCAAACTGGAGCGTACCTTAAATGTAAGTTTTCTGTTTTATTACCCAATTTAAATTGGTCTATAAAATCTAGCTTTGTTTGTAGGTGCATGAAAAGGACGTCATTGGCTTGACCCATCATCCCCACCAGAATCTTTTGGCCAGCTACAGTGAAGACGGCCTGCTCAAGTTGTGGAAGCCCTAAATTATCTAAACTTCCCATAATTACTGACTTATGTACTAAGTTTTATTTAGTAACACTAGATTATTACCTATAAAAATAAATGCAATTTGACTCTGCCCTGTAATGCGAGGAATTGTGTTATTTAAGATTTCTCATGCCCTGCATCAATATGCACTGCCAATCATGTAGCTATCAGATAAATTGACTTTAATTAAGAATTATGCAAACAGCGCTAATCCGCAGTCTTCGTTTCAATTGATGGATTTGCTTGAATTAGTCTAGCAACTGCTCTCAAGCGGTCTACTTGTGCCTCACTACTTGTCCCATCATCAGCATGAAAAGCGACGAAATAATTGAGAAAATACGCAACAAATTGAAGGATTCGGATCCCGGCAAGCGAACTGTAGTCAACACATTTCAGTTCAATTTCACGGATACCGATGGCAATCTGATTAAGAGCATGGGTAAGTCTTTTATATTGGGGCTTCGATGTGCGCCTCCTGCTGACCGTCTCACTGTAGTCTTTGATTTCAAAGCTCTGGACATTTACGAAGGCAAATCCCCAGATGCCGATGGCAGGGTAACTATAGCCGACGAGGACTTCTATTTGGTCGGCACCAAGCAAGCTACCTTTGAGCAAATACTGCAGCAGGGTAAGGCCAAAATCGATGGCGATACGGAGGCCATTAACAAAATGCTGGACAAGTTTCGATTGAATTCACAGAACTGAATTACCAAAAAAAAAAAATCAAATTCAATATTGCATTTTATTCCTTGTTCACAAATTTTTCAGTTTCAGTTTTCCGTCCCTTAACTAATCTGTTCTAAATGTGGTTAAATTGTACAATTTTTATTGGAACTAAATAAAGTGGCTTAATTAATACATCGATTAAAAAAATATAAAATTATCTTTTAAATGTTGCTTTTAAATTAAATAATCAATAATTTCTCGAAGATTGGATACCTCCACAAGCTAAATATAGCTAGAAGAGGCTTCGGCGCACCGAAGTTTATATACCCTTCTTTAATGGAGTAATCCTTTAAAAATGTATTTATTTCGATCGATTGTTTCTAAGCCTGCGATTTGATATAGAAGTCTGATCTTTCTGATTCAATTCTAATAATAAATATTTAGAATATTCAAGAAACTGATATTAAAGAAATACTCGGAAGTTATTCAAAATAAAACCGCATTTATTCCTATATTTCTGTATACACTCTTCTCTGTCTACTTTGAGCTGAGTGTAGAGTATTTCATAGTCGACTTACGAAGGCCCGACAAAGTTGGGTACTCAATACTTTCCCCCATAGAGCAAAGACAAATTGATTGTGTGTTTTAGTATTCATTTATTTAATTACCTTTATTTATATTTAATGTTAACATGGAATTGTTTTTGTAGGTGTTTTTTGGTTTTCAATTTTAAAATTTTGCCTTTTATTCAACTATTTTGTTTGCCAAAGCGCAGCGTTCAATGCCAATGAATGCGCTTGAGAGTTTGATTTGTTTTTGTTTTTGTCTGTTTGTTTAGTTTGTTTTTTTTTTCATATTGTTTAGCATTTGCTTTACTTCTCTTTTCTTACTGCTTTTCTGTTTTCTGTTTTCTTTGCTTATTTATAGATTTAATTGTAAATTTAACACTTGCTTCTTTTTAATTTAACGTTGTGTTTTGTTTAGTAAACGCTTAGAACATTTTACGGGGATTTTTCCGTGTGTTTCTCGAACATTTGTTTTGTTTTTTTTTTATTTATTTAATTTTTATGTGTTTAGTAAATAGTTTTTTTTTTTTTTGTTTTTTGTTTAATTTACGTCTCTCTTTGTTTTTATTGCTAGAACACAAATTCAATTTTTTAATTAACTAATTTAATTGGGGTTCATTTTAATGTCATACAACAACAAAATTTATACACTTAAACTAAATATGCATTTGCTTTTATTTTGTTTTTGTTTTTGTTTTTGTTTTCGTATTTTTGCAATCATTTAAAAATAATTTATTATTCCTTATGAATTAGTTGATCTTCATGCATTTTGCAACAATTTAACAACGTTTTACTTGTTCAATGTATTTGATTTATATATTACCTTTTTTTTCTTTATTAAACACCTACATATTATTATTATTATTTATGATTTTTAATTTTTCTCATTTATTTAAGCTTTTCTTTTTTGTTTTTAATAATTTTTCTTTATGCAAAACGTACGAGCGCTATGAAACCAATAATTTATATTTATTTTTCTCAAATCGTTTCTTTTCTTTTTTCGCATTTAGTTCTATTATCTTTTTGATAGAAAGACGAATGTTTCGAAAACTATTTAGTAAAACATGAAAAAAAAAATCTAAATTATACTCTAACTAAATATTCTTAATAGAATATAACATATTTATGTATAAACCTAAGCTTAATAGGAAAAAAAAAAAAAAATTATATTGAATATTTCCCAACGCAAGGCATAAATGATTTTTAATTTGTAATCAGTTTTTTGGGTGTTTTTCTTTTTTTAATTTTTGGATTTTAATTTTTACTGTAAAAGTAAAAGTATTTATTATCGTTTTCTTTAGCGTGTACATTTTTATAAATAGTTTTTTTATTTTTTACTCAACATTTTTCATTTAAATGTCTATAAAAATGTGCTTAAATAGACAAAAATCTTTGAATTTTTTGCTTTGTTTTGTTTTTGGAATTTTGAGGCGCATGACAAACGGCGCTACTAAATTTAGTTATTTTTGTATTAATACTTTTTCTTTTTAGTTATTTATTTATTTATTTATTTATTTATACAAATCTCTCAATTTAAGAATTTTGCGTTTAACTTTTGCTGGAAGATACAGGTTTGATAGTCACTAATTCTTTATTCTTTTATTTATGCATTCTTTTTATTAGTTAGTATGTGTGTACTCCTTCCTACTCGTGGTTAAAAACACACACCTCTTTTTTTTTTGAGTGTATAAACTTGTTTAACTTGAGCTTTTGCGGTCGTGAAATGTTCGTATGAATGTATAATACTCATACTTATAGAGCGTGTGTGTGTGTGTGGTGTGTGGTGTGTGTGTGTGTGTTGCTTTATTGTAAAAAAATGTGTAAATAAAAGAGTATTCGCGCCTGTTTAGGTATATATTAATATTTTATTGTTTTATGCCCTTTATTAAGTAAGAATAATCATACTTTTGTTTTGTTTTTTTTTCTTTTTTTGTTTTTTGCATGCTTTGCTTTCAAAATTATTATTTATTCATGTGAATTCTCATGTGTATTTCATTATTTTTTTTTTTTGGTTTTTGTTGTATAATTAATTCAATTTATGCTTCACCTAAATATTACTCGTATCAAATATAAAAATCAACAACTTTTTGCGGTCTCCTGTGGCTAAGAAAATGCTTTACATATTTGCCGCTTGGTTTTCTCTATGCCATTCATCATCAAGGGTATTCCCTTTAATTTTTTGTTTTTTTTTTTTTTGTTTTTGTCATACGTAGTCGCTATGTGTATAATATAGTATGTATGCATTTATGTTGTATAATTAAATGTAATTATTATTTGTTACCTGTCGTCTTTTTGTTCATCGTTTATCGCTACTACAATTTTTATGACCTACTGTACTTTTACTGTTATGTTAATTTGCGCCACTTTTTTGTTTTTTTTTATATTTGTTTTGTTTTTTATAGCTTATTTAATTTATTTCTTAATCAATTCGCACTTTTGCATAATTTTTCGTCTTTTAGGTATTGTTAACTTTTGAATTTTTGTTCTTGTTGTTCAAGTTCATTTTAAACTGTGAACCACTGCACCAGCAGTCCACGTCATCGCACTCATCTCTCATTCGCCTATTCGCCTATTCATCTATTTTCGTTTATTCGTTTATTTATGGTGCCCATTTAAACCTAAAGCGCTCTACAACTGAAACTAGCGATTGAAAAATGCTTAAAAATAAACTCAACAATAAAGAAAGGGAAGAAACATAGTTAAACGTTTGCCATTTGGTTTACATGATCGATATTATCCTCGTCGAAATGCACATCGTTTATGAATATGTCTGCGGCCAGTTGATCCTCGTCCAGCTCGAGATCGTCATCATCCTCGTCGTCGTCCTCATCGTTGGACATCAGACCATGTGACATATCAACGCCGGCTATGCATATGTGCGGTGGTGGTGGTACGCTGGTGGGTGGCAGGGGAGCTGGTGGTATGATGAGGGTGCCGCTGTTGATGCCATGCAAACTGCCCGCAATGCTCGCCCCGCCACTCTGCAAATGCCTGCGACTGGAGCTGAGACCAGCTGCTTGGCCAGTGGAAGATTAAAATTGTGTTAAATTGTGCTTAAATGTGTCAAAGGATTTACGAAATTACCTCGAAATAATAAGAGACAAAATACAAATTAAAAGAATCCTAAAATAATACAAAATGAAAATTATAAAACTCAGAGATCTTCAGCTCTCTCTGGGGTTCAACTCACCTGTTGCGCTCGTCTGGGAGTCGTAGTGTGCATTCCGATGTAAACCCAATTGACGCACATGATTCCTACGGTTTCTTCTGGAGTGACAGAGTGTGCATAGGAGACAGATTAGGGACAAGACGACGACTAGTGTTATTATAATTAGGACGTCGTGATCCGCCTCTGCCGCTTCCGTGATACCTGTGATCAGGTGTATGTGTTTTATTTGTAAATAAACCAAACAACAAAATATGTGTCATATATACTGCTTGATCGATAGCTCCAAAAATAATCACATTATCGCTCTGATACTTAATTATGGTAAATGTTACTTAGTGTAAATGAATTTCTAGCTAGGACAGATCAATTTCAGGTCTTTGCTTTAGCGTGAATGCCATTCCGGGCTGCTACATGATTCGCCCCAAAAAGTATGCTATACTTTTTTTCAGTCTGCAATTCAGCTTAAAGTGAAGAGCCCGAAATATGCCTGATAATGTTTATTGTTGTCATTCTGTTTGTTTTATGCTGCTGTGCAGTGGATTGAGTGTTGGCATTGAAGTCTCATTATCTGTGGTAGTATATCATATTAGTAGTTGGTATATTTAAAGAGTAACAGTTCAGAATACAGCTCAGTTTATCTGTTTAGAATATGGGGGGAATTGCGGGTAAAGAGTTGCTTGCAAAACATAAAAAGCCAGAATTAAAAAGGAAATTCAATCAACATGCCTTGGATGATTGAACTACAAACATTCCGAAAGCTATTCAAACTGAAATATGCAAATAAAAATTAAGATTTTTTTAAAAGGAGAGTCAACTATTTAAGCTACAAGTTGAGTTATGAAAAGATTGTATATTTAAGAGAGAGGGGAGAGTTGAGAGAGGGCTCTTTAAGAGTGAGTGCTGTGCATGTCATGAGTGAGAGTAGCTGTGGGCTGTGGGCGTTGTGGGCGTGTGCAGCGATTTGAGACAAGTTTATGCAGGACTCACGTGTTATATGTGACCAAAAGTATTATGTATATCTTAGTCTTATACACATAAGCATTTATTTTTGGCGTGTAATTTTTATGGTTAGAAAAATTGTTAAAATTTCTTGCTGTGAGCAAAATTTTATCTTCTTGTTTTCGTTTTTTTATTTCTTTTTTTTTTTTCATCACTTTTGATTCTCGTGGCAATTCCTTTTGATTTAGCAATCCAATTTTTGATTTCTCTTTTTCTTTTTTCTTTTTTGTTTTTATTTTTAATTATTTGTTTTTTTTTTTATTTTAATTCTTAGTTTTCTTTTTTAGTTGTACGTATTCAAGACTAATGTGATAATTGCTAAAACAAATATCTGTAGAAATGCGGGCAAATGCGTGGAGTTTGCGTCACCTTTTTGTTTTTTATTTAATTTTTTAGTTTTAGTTTTATTTTTTAGAGATTTAAAAGAGTTTTTTTTTTTTTTTTAGACAGTTAAGATATGTTGGTTGTTAGTTTTCAGTTTGAGAGAGAGTGGAAAATCACATCGAGAAAATACAAATAAAAGAGACAAAGAACAGAGAGAAATAGAATAGAGAATAGAATAGAAGACATGTGAGAAAGAGAGATAGTTTTAGTGTGGGCGTGGCTGTAGATATTACTGAGTTTTGTTTTGTTTCGTTTCTTTTTGTTTCTTTTTGAGAATGACGAAAGTGTAGGCAGAGAGAGAGAGAGTAATAACAGTAATTATGCATAGCTTCGGTGAGATTTTGATTCAGAATGGGTGAGCACAGGTATATATATGTATACACATACACATATACAAATATATATGTATAGCTTATAACTAGAAGAGTAAAAATGGTACGAGTATTGGTGAGTAAAAATTCTGGCTATGAAAATGATAAAAAAAAAGTAAAACAATAGAAGAGTAGAGCTGATTTAATTTTGGTGCTTTGAGCTTTTAGGCCTCAAATCGGGTTTAAGTTCAGAGAGAGTTAATTTCAGTTTATACATATTTAATTTAGTATTAGTTTTATGGTTATGGTTATGGTTATGGTTAGCAGATTTAGTTTATATAGTTAGATTAGCAAGTGTTTCGTCGGGTTCAAGTTTTCGTGGCTGTTATATAAACAAATGATAAGCGTAACTAACAAAATACGAGAATAATGTATTAATCGATTGCATAGACTTTAAATCGATATGCAATCTGGAAAATCGATAGACAAACCAAATGAAAACACTGAAACTCAACGAATAAAAAGAATAAACATATAAATTTATATATATTTAGATAAGTATTTAGATCAAAAATAAAATAAAAAATTGAACTGAACCGTTCGACTCACTCACGACTCACAATGCAATTCGTCACTATCATCGCCGGGTCCACAGTTCTTGACTCCATCGCAGCGCAGCTTGTCCGATATGCAGTAACCAGCGGCACACTGGAAATGATACGTGGACTCACAGATTAGTCCAATGGATGGTGGACCCGGCCCGGAATCCTGTATCTCAGTCCATACTATGCGGAAGCCCTGCAAGATGTTCGACAAATATTAGCCATTTGGTTGGGATTTGGATCAAATATTAATCACCTGAGCGCCGACAGTTTTATCGCTGGTGGTGAAGCTGATGCGAGCCGTTTGGCCTGTGGATATATAATGCCAATGCTCGACGGCTGGTTTCTCGCCACACAGCTCCAAAGGCGGCTGATCCGATTCGACATTTACCCAAAGTCTCAACACAGCAGCAGGACAGCCACGGTCTAAAAGTAATCCCAAAAATTATATTTATGCAGGCTACGAAAGGCTTGTTATCTGTGCTTACTCGGCGGATCACCCTCGAGTCCGAATTGCTCAAAGTTAATGGACAACTTGTAGCCGGGCCGAGCAGTCATTACCCAGTTGCAGGCATTGGAGGCCATGCCACGGCCGGGTGCTTTGTAGCCGGCTGGATAATTTGGTGAGGTGATAATACCAGAATCTTCATTGCTGAAATTTCCGCCACAGTCGCCCGCATCGGACTTGGCTGATTCGAAGAAATAACGCGCCTTAAAGCCGCTGGCAACGCTCTCCTGATCCGTATGCAACGTGATGCGCAGACCAACCGCTCCCCGGGGGCTCTCAACGGGTCCGGGTGCTGTCAAACCACAGTAGCGGCCGAGCAGGCGATCGTTGTTATCCCGATACACCACATACATTTCCAGCCAATCCTCAAAGCATGCGCCGGAGCTGCAGATGATTGAATAGAATTATAACTTGGAAATTCCATTCACTCGGCTATGAAAGGACTCACCCATAAGCACCCACAGTGATGTTCGCATTGGTGTCTGCCTTGATTTTGAAGTGATCGAAAACAATGGTCACTTGCTCGTTCTGCTCGGCCAGGAACAGATAGGAACAGTTCGTGTCCGACGGATAGTTGGAGGGATAGCGCGGACTATTGAGTTCGCCGCGTTTCTTTGAGCTGCTCACATAGGTAAAGCTGCAGGTGCCATCGGGTGCCGCTGTGCCTGGTATTTTATACTCCGTTTCGAATGTATACTTGCCCTTGAAACCGCGTCCCTGCAGCTCACCCGAACTGAACACCATCGCCAGACGTGGACCATCACTAATCACACGCTGCGTCTCATTGCCGCACAGCTCATAATCGAACTTGTCGTACGCATCGGCAGTTTCCTGTCCCTTCAGATAGACCTTAAGATAGCCATCAGTACAGTTGGACCTAAGATAATACAACAGAATTAAGGATTAAGGATGCTTCAGGGGGTGGTCCCTGTTACTTACTCGCTCTTGTCCTTGTGCTCCACTTTGGGTATATTGAAAGCAATAAACTCGAGTCGCACACGCTCCAGATGCTGTGCATCTTGCATGCCATAGATGAAGTATCTACAGCGAACGCAAAGGGAGAGGAAAAGGGAAGGGAAAAGATAATAATAATAAAATATTCCATATTTAATTGGATGAAGATTTCGATTTCGAGACTCACCTACATACAGTTTTTTGTAGATATGGATAGGGATAGTTAGGTGAGAGAACAAAGCCAGTCGATTCCTTCTTCGATAAAATCTTTTGATCACATTCTGAGCCACGTATGTGAATGCCATCATTTTCACCTGATGGACGCAATTATTTTCAAAATTTGTTGTTGCATTGTTTCGCATTTTTTTTTCGAATTTTTGATGATTAGTGGAAAGTTTATAAGGAACAGTTGCAGCAGCAGAATTTTTCACAGAATAAATTTGTATAGATTAGACACAGCGGGAGAGGAGAGAGAGAGAGAGAGAGAGAGTGGAAGAGACAGAGAATTGAAGTACAGATTGTTTTCTTTTTTGCTTTATTAGTGAGTGTCAATTAACCAATTAAAGATAAAATGTAGCAAAAACTAACAAAAAAACAAAACAAAGCCACCGGAAGTGCTTCAAACACATACACTGAACCGTTAAATGTGTGCGTGGCGGCGGCCATTTTATGGCGTGGCACAACATGGAGCCGCGTCAAAATGGCCGCCGTCAGGCCAATGACAACTGTAAATAAATGTTAATTATTTTGTTTTGTGATGGGGGGCAATACTTACGTATAAAATCTAATTTAACAAAACTCTCGCTAAATTCATAAATTCCTTTAAAGCCACGATTTTGGGTATTTGCGGTGCGCGGTAAGGTATAAAAATGAACAAAAAGGCTCGACTCGCTCGAATACAATACTAAGTTTCTTTGCTGTCCGCAATATGTACCGATTAATGCTGACGAATTATCTGGACCATCGTACACTTTCACATAGTCAAATGGGCAGCTGTTTTGTAGTTGTAGTTGTTGTTGTTGTGGTTGTAGTTGTTTTTGTTGTTTTATAATGATTATTGTAGTTGTAGTTGTAGTTGTTGATAGAGAGCAGATATATTGGTTCGTAGGCGAATAGATTGTAATAGTAGCAATTGGGATAAAGCGTACATACATAGAGAATAGAATTTGCATAGAATTTAGATAGATTTCGAAGATATGATTTTTGTTTCAGTGTGTTTTGTGTGTGTGTGTGGCAGCTGCATATCAAAGCAAATTGCCAGAGAGACCAAAGTCTGGAATTTGCTTTGATTTTGACTTTGTAGTGGAGTGTTTTGTGTATGGGTGTGCGTGTGTGTGTGTGTGTGTGTTGGATTTGTGCAGCATTAGGGGTACTCACTGTGGTCCACCAAAAAACAGATCAAAATCACGAAACTCTAATCTAACTCTCTGATTCGATTCACCAAGAAATTGATATGTGCATGACATATCCTTCGGATAGGCACCTGGATAGGTTGGCGATATTAAAGCGCCACTTTTATTGATACTCATGCTAGGCGTTATCGTGTAGGAACATGGTGACCCCGCAATGGGTATACCAATTTCATATTCCGCTGAAAGAACCAGTATAAAATATGTATTAAATATGTTAAAACCATTGTTTTTTGGCCAACTTACATGCATTTATAAACCTAAACGTGCCCTCGAACAGGTCCGTCGACACATTCTTGTTGCTAAAAAATGAAATTGCAACAGCTCGGTACATGGAAATGCGGCGACGCGGCGGAATCGCGCCACAGTAGCGGCCGCCGAATGGGGAATTGATCAGCTCCGCTGGCTCGGACGACTGCACCTCCGAGTAGATATCCATGTACTCATGAACACAGCTGAAATTTGATTTCAATTTTGTATTAAAATCAATCATATTTATGGTACAATCAAAGGCCTCAAAGCTATTTTTTCATATTGATTGAACGACGATTGTTCCTGGGTTTGAATGGGTTCACTTATGAAACGCACGAGTAGAAGTGAAGGATTACAAAATCTACCGCTCTACTCCATAAATAATACCACCACAAACACCTTCATATATATAGATATATTAATAATTTAATATATTTATGTATTGGCGTAAACAAAAAACAATCTGGGATGTCTCAAGTTAAGCAAACGAAAAGTGAATACAACTAAAACGACTGAAAAGAGGAGGAGGGCTAAATTCAGCTTCGAAAAGTATGCTATACTTTTTTTCAATGAATCTATTCCAAGTGACATTGGAAACGGCAATAATATTTATATTAAGCTTCAATTAAAAAAGCTTAATTAAAAAATGATTTCTAGAACTTAATATGAAAGCTTTGTAAACTTCAATTTATAGTTTATAAATGAAAAAAGTTTAAATTATAAAGAGTTAAATATAAACTAGAATTAATGGAATAATTTGCTGAAACTAATTTGTGAAATAAAATAAAGAATAAGAAAGACTCTTTTCATATTTATAAACAGAGATTTATACACGATTATTTACTATATTGTTTTTTAATAAAAACTCAATAAAATCACAGTTTAATCCGACGCTAGAGGCTCTCACTTGACATCAGAAATAAAAGTTAATTAAATACTTAAGTACTTACCTTGGTAATTCGCCGACGGCCGAACCGCTGCGAAAAAAATTGGAAAAGTGAAAGTTGGAAAATTAATTAATTAGTTGAGTGAGATGCCATTGGCATTTGGCATTTCGCATGAGACTCACTCTGGCGGACTTCCTCTTAAATTAAAGGATTTAAAAACTACTTCGACACGCTGTCCAGGTCCTGCTAGGAATGTGTAGAGGCATTGGCGCGAATGATTCCGATGGTTGTGCAGCAGCGGCGCCGTGAAGCTGCCGTTTTGTGGCCCGCCAATGCGCGAGACAAACGTCTGATCACATTCTGTTGAGAGAAAGGAAAGAAAAGAAAACAGGGGGGGGGAGGAAAGAAAACAGAGAAAAGGGAAGAGAGATTGGCACAGAGAAGCGGATAAAATTTATAAGTCGAATTGTTGGAAATAATTGCAATTGGTTAGACATAGACACACACAACAAATACAAACACATACACAAAACGTAGCAGTAAAACAAGAGTTTCAACTGTTTGCATAGCAGCCATTGCTGTGATTCAGTGTCTCTGTGTGTGTCGTCTCTGTGTGTGTGTGTGTGTGTGCGTGTGTGTGTGTGTGTGCTGGGTATATTGTGTGTATTTTCATGTACAACTAGAAAGCGTTTTCATTTTCAACTAAGTCAACTTTCAACTACGTTTAACAGTTAACTACGGGCACGCTGGCCAAAAAAACACATCGAGAGATCGAGAGAAACACTGAGAGAACAAGAGAGAGAGAGAGAGAGAGATTGAGAATTGTTAGTGGCGCCACCTACTTGGCGATTTTGTGGGCCGCACCGCCGCTTCCAAGTATGCCACAACCGGCTGCATCCAAGGCTCACTCTCGCCCTCAACCCCTGAAGGCGACTTCAAATGCGAAGTGGCAGCCACTGGTGGTGGTTTCGAGAGGTGGAATTTTAGGGAGAGGGGGGTGGGAATGGACGAAAGACAAATACATGATGTTAATGATATGAATTTGCATGAAGTTCCTCTCTAGTTTTACCTATTTTAATTGAATATGTATGTGTCTCTGGCTGTCTGAATGTCTGCATGTCTGAGTGTGTGGCTGACGTTTAACATGGAAAAACGCTTCAGTGTTTATGATAGGTGCTAGTCTGTCCGTCCGTCTCTCTGTCTGTCTGTCAGTCAACGGAGCTAAGATGTGGACTAACATGCTTTTTCCATAATGAATTTTCAGCAACTTAAGAGGAAATTGTTGTAACTAAGCTGCAACCAGACACACACACGCACACCATTTGAATTGCATTGATTACAAGTTGAAATGGGAAACGCCAAACGGGCAACGGGGGCGTATGCGCAACGCTGTGGGTGTGCTAAAAGGCACGGAAATTGTGAGCGGCTTTCGCTCTAGCAAACACGCGTACTGCTCAACTAACAAATACACCCACCCACTCGTGTGTGCATTTTCAAGGTGATTGCATTTGAAACTTGCTCCAGCATCCCCTTAACTTTGAACGCTTCTATAATCCTCTTTTCCATACGCGCAAAGCTTACTTCCAAAGAATCCTTTGATTTTTATTTACTCATAACTATAACTGGGGGCATTTGATTATGATTTTCAATGTCAGTTTCATGCAGCATTTTTGCACGTAGTTCAAAGGGGAACCGCTAACCGCCACTATGCGGTTGCGGTTTCTAATTAAATTCAATTTTAAACATGAGCCTTAAATGAGCAGCACATTTTAAAATAGGTTTTCCGTTGGGCTTTCCGTTTTTGGGGTCTCATTTGCCTTTGTGGGCAGCAGGCAGCAGTCGGCAGCAGTTAGCAGGCAGCAGCTGTTGCGGCCCTCTTTCATTCCAGCTAAAAGTCGCCTAGTTTTTCAGCAGAAATTCAAATGATGTTGGTTTTGCCATCTAGAAATCATTTCCATGGAAATACAATGTAACCATATTTGTTGCACAATTCGTAGAATTGTGAGCACAGCATTCACAAGGATATTCAATTCACTGGCTTTTACATATCCGGCCTGCAGATGTGCCATCAATTAAATTTAATTGACTTTTCAACAGCAATTATTTAATGAGGTTTTCATAGGACAATGGCAGCCAGTTAACCTCAAGATAAAATTATATACAGAAATTAATTTATTTACAATTTATGAAGAAACATCTAAGGCTGTTCCGGGTTCTATATTTTGTACCACAAAGAAAGCGGTTTAGGTTTAGGATCTTCGTGTAAAGCTCCTGCTAAGTTTCAGGTCTGCTCCAAAAAGTATGCTATAAATATTATAGTGGAAACCAAAGCATTACTGTTGATGATTATAGAGAGATGTTTCCAATTTCGCTCTCTAACAAATTCTACTAAAGAGCAGCTCAGTTTTATATATAAAATGCAAGCAAAGTATCTCAAAGTTTCCCGCTGAGAAGAAGCCTGATAACTTTTGCTTCTAAATGCTTCTCAGCAATTAACTCTTGCTTTCTTGCTGCATTCAGACCCTAAAACACAGAACTGCAGATAAATTTGCAGCTGCTGTGTGTAAATCTCTGACTCATGTGATTATCTGAGCTAGTTTTCAGCTGAGCAAAAATAATATAAATAATTTTCATTCACATTTCAGAGATTTGTTGTGCATTTGAAAGGCGGAGGGGAGCAATGCAAGTTGATTGCTAAACTGCAAATAAATGGAATGGAATAGCAAAAGTTTGCTCATTAAAATGAGCCAGACAGAGGCAAAGGAATAGAAGTCGAGACGGGACGGGACGAGATGGGAGGACAGGACACGCGTGTGTAAGGCCATGTGATAAATACTACTAGAATTTGCTTGGCCTGAGGGCCAACTGGGCGTAACCGACTATGGGCGTAGCAATGTCAACCGCAACGAAATCTGACTAACGGAAGGGACTTTCAGCACAATGCAGCATCCTCCAAGCCCCCCCAAACCCCCCAGAGATACTCGTACCTCTAACCATGACAATGACAATGCGCATTGCCTCGCAAAAGTGTCAATAAATTTTATGCAGACGCCATTTGCATTGGCATAAATATTTTTGTTGTTCAACCATTTGTGTGGCTATTCTTGTTGTTGCTGTGGCTTGTTATTTCATGTGCCTCGCCCCTCGCCCCTCGCCTACCCACGCCCAGGCATTATGTTAATTTACAGCATTTTTGTGTGCCTTTTGTTGCAGTGGCAACCGCTTGTATGTTGACAATAATACCCATTAAAATGCAGCTTTTAATTGCATATATTTTGCAACTAAAACGATCAAAAACCGCAAAATGGCAGCAATAATCCGCGCAACAGCCATGTAAACAAGTTGCTCGTAGCACGCAGCTCGTTGCTCGCTGCTCGTTTCTCGGCAATATATTCAAAGTTAACTGTGCCAGATGCCGCATGCCACACTAAACAGGTGTAAGCGACCACTTAGGCAGGAGGACGCGACGGGCACAGGGCACAGGGGGAGACGAAGAAGCAGCCACAGCAGCTTTGCTGCTTTCGCAAATTGCTCTCCAAGGATGCTCTGTGCGTACCCAGAACTTTGACGAAAACGAAGGCGACGTCGACGTCGATAGGGTCCTTAAGCAGGCGGGGCTAGGGGCGCAGTCGGCCCAGAAGAGCCACGTAACATTAGGCTAATAAGTATAAGTACTCATACAACTCGTACATCAACCTTACACAGGTGACAAGGGAGAATGAGAAACTCTGAGAAACGCATGAGAAAAGAGAGAGCTTCTTTATGGCATAAGGCAGCTCTTTTTCTTTGGCAAATATTTATTTTTGTTTATGTTTCTGGCCAAATTTGTTTGCCAATGCTTTTAATGTATCCCAGTTTAAGCTAAAATATTGCCGAATTGATTCGCAAGTGCTTTAAATATTGAGCAAATAAGTAAAATAAATAAGTCTTGACTGAAGCTGCTGGAAGATTTTGCGGTAGCTATAGAACTGCTCAGGTTGGGTGGCTTTCATTTGATTTTAAGCATTAGAGTTGCCCACAAAAAGGACTTGGAAATGTTTTGATTTCATTATTTAAAGGAGAAGGCGGCTTGTGGCTGAATGAATTCCAAAATGGAGTTTAAAACTGTCTTTTATGACAGACTCTCAACTAGGTTCTCAACTAGATTCTTAAGCTTGTCTGCCTCGTTTCCATATCTGCAACTCCCAGTTATAAATTTACAACTCTGAGCTTCTGATCCTATGGAGTCAACTTGCTTGTGACACTTTTGTCGCCCTTGCGAAACTCCAGCTGTGCTTTCTGCCTTTCTGCTTCTTCAGCTGCTTCTCTGCCCGCCGAAAATGTCGGCTTGGGTTAGCTCCTTCATCACACAGAGACGCACACACAGACAGGCACAGCGTTCTTGAAAATTTAATGGCCGCCACTGCTGTTGGCACTTGCCACAAGCCACCCCCCCGCAGTGCCGCCGTCTTTCGCCTTCCTTTCACCCACCACCCCCGCCACAGACACCTCAGTCGAACAGCTCATGTTACAGACAATTTGCGTTATATTTACAAGTAATGCCGTTTGCCAAATGCCAGACCCGAGACAGACCACTGAGATACGGCAGAAATGCTGCCTTATGCTGCTGCTGCTCAGTTTTACTAGCGGATGTTTTTATACTCCTACTCTGCACCCATTGAAAAGTTGGCTAAGAAAGAGTATATTCATGTCCTGTCAAGGAATGTGACAGGCACAGGAAGTATACCAGCCGAGTCGAGCTTACAGACTATAAAGAGCTAGAGATACCCAATCTGCTCTTACTCTAACTAGATCTACTTTACTTTCACACAGTGAGTAAACTTAGCAGGCGGTTTATCTGTGGTAGTCAAAGTTACAGAGTATTTTGTAGTCGTGTATACTCCACTTGAGCATTCTTATTTGTTATTGTTGTTTATGTTGTTGCTGGCATAACCACAGCCGTTCATCGTTGAGAGACGGCGACGTCGGCAGCAGCGGCAACAGCAATTAAAGTGGATTTTCATGAAAATGAGTTTTCCTAATAGTTTATTTAGCCCGAAAATAAAATCGTGACGGTAAAACGGCGTTGATTAAGCGACGAGCGAGGAAACGCCAAGCCAAGACAAGGCAACAGCAGGCTGCAGGTGAGCCAACGCCAAGGAAGCAAGGAAATATTAAGATTAGGCTGAGTCCCTGCCAAGGATAAGCATCTGGTTGCCTTAAACACAGCTAACAGCTGCTGCTTCTAGTTGAGTTTCTAGTTTGTTGTCTCTAGCTCAAGAGATAATGCAAGGCTTAAGTGCATATTTGCGAAAGGTGGGCAAGCAGAGGTAAACCAACCTTGATTTATTGCCAATTAGCTGGGTAATTATATTCAAGTGTTTATATTATGATGACCCTCTATTAATTGCCACTTTGGCTGCAAATTTCAATTAGCCAAAGCACCAAAATCAGCTCAAAAAACCCCTCAATGTGTATTCAATGCCATTAAGATGAGTACACTAAATATTACGCATACGCCCCGAATATTACTGGAACTAATGAATGAGTCGTGCGGGCGAACGCGATTGGAAAATCCATACAAATCATCATACTGCCTTAACATGGCTTAAACACTGGCAGCATGCTAATTACCTTTCCGCCCACGCAGGACTTTAAGACTTGGCCAAAATCGAGGAAAAAATGCCAAAGCAAAGGAAGGCACAAAACTTTGACCAGTCATCGCTCGAGTGACTTGCGCAAAATGTATTTCCATTTCCATTTTTATTTCTGATTTTGATTTTTATTTAAATGTATCTTGACGGCACTCAGGAGCAACTTTGCCTGGAATTTGAATACATTTGCTTCCTTTTGCATATTTATATATTTTATTCAGAATTTCTCCAACTCAATAAACCCATTTCTTTTTGGCAAAAACTATAAAAAAAACCCTTGATTTTGACTTGACTGACTGAAGACGCACTTCAGCTGCTAACTTTGAGCACCTTCTTCAAGGGGAAACTTGATCGATAAGTAGGTAATATATATATATATATATAGGTAAAAAGCGATGCGGAAAATTACTTACGCTTTTGGCTGGCTTGTTGGAACGTACCTGCAATGAGAAAGCAAATAAAAACGATAAATAAATTAAAGTACGCTTCTCAGTGAAGGCTTCCTTGAAGTTATGAGTTTGCTTAAGGATATATTGGAAAGGCGGTTTCAAAGATACAATTTATATGTGTGTGCGGGTGTATTCTCGCATATATTATTAAATGCAGACATAATTGCCACACAGCTCATCATACATCATTGTTGGCCTGACCGCTTCCCAA
The DNA here is from genome assembly GCA_018150835.1 of Drosophila repletoides. Lineage (NCBI taxonomy): Eukaryota > Metazoa > Arthropoda > Insecta > Diptera > Drosophilidae > Drosophila > Drosophila repletoides. Next base: position 8,817,338 of record JAECWQ010000100.1, read on the forward strand.
TGGCGTCTTCGAGGAGACCAACAGCCAATTGCCTGTGACCATGGCATCAAAAAGAAAGAAAGGAAACTATATAATACGGAGACTGCAGCAACAGCAACTGAATAGGTTGCCATTATGCATTCTGGTAGTGTTGCCTGCTTTCTCTTTGCATGAGTGTGTGTGTGTGCTGAAGCACCTCATGTTGCATGCTGCTAATCAATCATGGCTTAGCCTGCAGTTAGAGCGACTACTCTTCCAGCTGCTGCACTCAATGGGCAATTATTGATTGATGCCAAGTGCACAGCGCTTGCCTTTGCCGTTGCCTTCTTGCTGTGTTACTTGGTGGGTGCTGCTCAAGTAGCATGTGGCATGTGGCATGTTGCATGTAGGGCTGTAGCATGCGGCAAGCGGCATGCGGCATGCGGCATATCTGGCTGTGCACAGCCTTGTAACCCTGATCTAGTGCCCTTTTTCTATGGAATCTTGTGCCTGTTGACGCTGCCTGCCAATGTTAAGATTTTAGACATTGAAATCTTTTGTCTTTTATATGGCGTAAAAGCTTAAAGTTTTAATTTATTATGATGACTACTTGAAATACGACCATAAAAGATAATAAAGAAATTATCTATTAAGTATTATAATAGAATAGCTCAGCTTAATATTGGAAAATTGAATACTCAAATCCAAATTACACTGACAAAAGTGAATATAAATAGAAGTGTCTTCATTTTCTCGTTTCTTCAATTAATTCAATTTATTTTCTAGCTTACATTGTATTTATATATATATATATTAGTCGATATTAAATAAATAAATAAGTAAAATTAAAATTTACTTTGCCCCAAAAAGTATGCTATAAAAATGTCAGCAAATGATTCAGAAAGGAAAATCTGAGAATGAGTTTTTTTCTTCATTTTTTAAATCAAATTTTATTAGACTTGAAATCCTCTTGGCATAAAATTTTGATAAAATTATAATTTTTTGAGTATTTCTAAAGAGGATTCGGTTTTGTTTTAGATTCTTTAAGCGAATTTCTTTCGAATTTTTCAACTCTCAGACAATGGTTTCTTCATCGCTTTGAAGAGATATTGGCTTGGTTTTGAGAGGTTTGGTATAAGCCTCGTCCAGGTTAGGGCTACCACAGCCAAGTCAAGACTACCTCAGCCAAGCCAGAGCTACCAAGGCTATGCTTTGGCTCAGTACGCGTAGAGTAATAAAAACAAACTAAAAAAGTTAAACTTGGCTAACTACCGAGCCGGCTAAAGGACTCGTTTATTATGAAGCTTAGAGCTACGTTTACTGCTTAATCATAGCAAATAATTCTGAGAATTTTTCGCAGTTTTTACTTGTATGCTGGGAGAGAAAATATACTCTTATATAAAATAAATATTCCATTGACTTCCTGCTCAAGTGCGTACTCTCTAAGGCTTTTGTTTGTGTTGTCAACCTGTGCAGATGTTTGTGTTGGATCTGCTTCAATTTCCGGGGAAAAAGTTTGAGTATTGTTTTTAGTAAATAACACGCAGCACACACGCAGCACACATATTAATGCAGGATTTAAAAAAATAAAAAACGAAGGAAGGTTGAGATTGCTTAAATGAAGTTAAAGTTTTTGTATTGTTGATTGTATTAGCATATTATTTTTATTTAAATTGGCAGCGGACAAATTTTAGGTGTGCCAGCACAATAAATTTATTCAAATGAGTCATGAAAATTAAGTGAAACTGCGTGGAAAGTCGCAGGCAGTGGGAGAGTGGAGGAGAGAGAGAGGAAGTCGCGGTACAGTCACCGTCACGCACAGCACGGGGGAGTTAAGTAGTTGAAGAAATCCGCAAGATGTAGATAAAACAGAGCCAAAGAATACGTTAGACAAATAAAACTATAAATATGGGCGTGCCCCTGCCCCTGCCCCCTGCAGCCGCTTAGCTTATTTACATAAGTGCTGGCGCACGTGTTTGATATTTCTTTTAGTTTTAGTTTTATGCCAGACAATGTTCGAGGCCCAGGCACTCCGCCCGTTGATAATTCAATAAACTAAACAAGAATCTGCAAAAGATTTATGGGTTTTCCGAACCCACACAAACACACACATCAGCCCCCAAAACAGAGGATGCTCGGAGGCTTATAAATCTTCATTTCCCAGTGACATCAGCAACTAGGCAACTAGGCTTAGATAACTGACTAGGGCTGTGCTTATTAAAATGCCATCTATAAAGCAGGCGGCTGTTTTAAAATTGGCTTCTACTTGTAGTACTCTCGTTTAATGAACAACACGCAGCTGCTTCGGCTGAAGTGCCCAACACTTGTGCTCAATAAATGCCTATAAAATTCGTGGCATGTGCGAGACATTAAAATGCACAACGCACCTAAAAGTAGGCAACAGATCATTGTCTAAAATGAAATATGCTTCAAGGAGAGGTGTGCCTGTGTGCGTGTGTGTGTGTGTGTCGCAAATCTGTGTATTATTTCTCGCGAAACAACGTCGTTTCGTTTCGTTTTTGAAAATCCAAACATTTGTTACGCCTCCCACACAAAAATACTAAAACTGTGCCCCAGGTTAGGCCAACATTTACAAATCCCCAAGCTGGCCGCCGGCTACAGCTACAGCTCCTCGCACATCTGCAGGATGCTCGCCTCGTCCTGCTGGCTGAGCCTTAATGTTCGCACATTAAATTGATGGGCTAGCCAGGCAGCCGAATTGATTAATTGACAGTTGACTCAGCGGCATTTTTAAGAGGGGCGCTCACAATCACTTAGAGCTGAGCCGATATTATCACTTTCGCTTTCACAGTGATAACTGTGACTGTGAACTATCGACTGTGACTATCCTGAACTGTCCTTTTGACAGACTAGAGTCAAATGTGCAATCCACAAGCTGACCTTTAGTATCGATATATCGTCTTGAATGCTATGCGATGGTTTAATATCTTATTAACATAAAATATCGTTGCTCATCTCTAAGAGAGAAGTCCCATCTCTGTTAGTAGCTGCTGCCTCTGCTTATGCCAGAGCTTTGACTTTGGCTTAATGTCCGACACTTTAATAAGTCAATAATGTCAAAGTGCGCGAAAAATGCTCTGGTTGATTCGAGATTTGAGCTTTTAGCTCTGATTTTGGACCATTTCACAAAACTGCATTAAATTTCAGTCCATTAGACATTAGCCAACAAACATAGAGATAACTGCAGCTTCAGTTAGTAGTAAAATGTTGGCAACATTACTTGGACCTTTTCTATCTGCAGTTTACGCATCGCTGGCTGCAATTTTTGGCTGGCTATCTCTGAATGCAAATTTGTTAAATGTTTTTATGCAAATGAGGCTAAATTTTGAAATCAAACTCTGGTTCAGAGCCATATCTCAGTTAGAGTTGAGTTGGCCAACTCTTTGAACTAGTTTTCTCTCTTTCTTTCTCTGTCTGTAGCTCTCTCTCTGTGTTTAGCTTGTTTTCGATTTGGCCTACTAATTGTGCAATTTCCTTTAGGTAATTGCTTTTCGCACACGGCCTAAAGCGTTAGAGACAACTCCCCCTCTCTCTCTGCCTCGATTCATACCATTCTAAGCGCTGCTTCTGACGGATGCCGAGTGGCCTTAGCCGCCTCGACAGTCTGCTAATTGCAGCCATATTTGTAATACGATTTGAAACACAAACAAATTGAAAAAAATCTCAATAATTTGCATAATGCTGACTCGGTTTTGTGTAGAGGATATTGAGAATGTTGTTCTTGGTATTTTGAATACATTAAGCGCAGCAGCAGTCGTAAAACGTGACATTTGATGCTAGGTCGAGTTTTCAGCCAACGCATATCGAATGCCCATAAATACACCAGTGTGTGTGGGTGTCTGTATGGGCGTGTGGGTGTGTACACACTGTACACATACGAGTATGTGACATTTTTACTCTCTGCTCCTGCAGAAAAGGTAGCAAAACTCAAAATGAAACGCAATTTACATACTAGCAAAGCCGGAGCGGGGGAGGAGAGCAAGTCAGGGAGGCAGGGCGTGTGGGTTTTTATGCACACTCACAGGACTGTGGCAAAGGTAAAGGTAAACCAAGCGACTTGGCCTAATCTGCATAATAATAAACCACACACACACACACACACACAGCCAACACACACCTAACACACAAAGACACACAAAAAGTGCCAAATTGCCGCCCCAAACAAGAAACAGCAGAAATCCCATCTTGCTGGCGTGTTGGGAATCCTCTCACAACTCTCAACTTGGCCCACTTGCCATATTTAATATTGTGTAAATTGAATTTCCATCACTTTATGATTACTTGATGCTTTCAGACGGAAATACTTGTGTAACGGACAAGCCCAGCGAGTCAGGACCAGTCGACACGGCTTTAACTCCACTCAAATCGAATTGAAGTCCTTAAAAGCTAAAAGAAACTGCCTAATTTAAGATTATTGCTGTTGAAATCCTCATTCAGCGGTAGAGTTTTAGCTCAAATTGAATCCAAATAATGTTTCCATTATTTTAGGCCATATATTAAATGAATTATTAATACATTTTTCAATAGATTACAAAATGAAAATTAATTATTCACCAGCCTAAAAAAACATGAATGAAATATTCAATTTTAGTTCATATTTTCGCGCAGGTCTTAAGTCAGATTCTGCAGACTGCCACGAGTCCTTTTTATAAGTTAGAAGAAAGTTAGCAGGATTCTAAGTCAAAAATTAGGCGTACGGAATAGTGTGGAAAATATTTGTTTTCAATTTTATATAGTTTTTTTTTCGAAAAGTCCTCGGCATACTGATAACTAGTCCTGTTTCGTTTAAAAAAGCTTTTGTTCCCTTAGTTCTCTTACAGCTTTGTCTGTAATCAAAGCTCAGTCAGGACTTTAGAAAGTTTACTTCAAAAAACATAAAAAAAATGAAAAACATGAATGATTTGAATATGTCTGATCAATTCATTTTCATAGTTATAAATTCCAGGATATCTCATAGTCTAGTTGTCAAGATTTTATTTTTGTGTGTTTATTCCTAGCACATCCTGCAGGCTTTAAAAAATTGGTACTTTTTTGATGATGTGCAGGCGGACAAGGACTGGGATTGAGTGGCAGTGTGCCAAGGCCAGCAACAAACAGGACTACGACTCAAAGGAAGCATTGGAGTAGGCAGCTTAGCAGTGCTTCTGCTAGTGTCATTGATTATCCCCATAGGCCAGCTGCATTTTAATGCCCCAACCGAGCAGCAGCAGCAGCCATGTTTCCATTTTAATCAAGTCATTGACAGGACCAAAACTAATAAAACTTTATTGCCGCTTGCCGCTTGCCGCTTGCCGCCTGCCACACGCCCACACTCCACACTGCTGGCAATTTTTATGGCGCTGTTGGAAATTTATAGGGCTGAAATGTCTAAACTAAGGCCGAGACTACGCCAGCAGCTTACATGGCCGGGCTATGCATGTGTTTGTGTGCTTGCAACAGTGCCACACCAGTGCCACACACCTGCCCAGGTGTGAGCTGTCCACGCCCCCGCGCGCGCCCTCTATGCAAATCGCTGCGAAATGCAATTGCAACTGTGGCAAGCTCCCCAAACAGCTGTACAAATTGCGTGCTGACAAACGAGTAATACTTGAGAATTGAAATTGAATTCTGCAGCTGATTCCGATATTGTTCGCATTCTCCATGCATGCAACTTGTTTGGGAAATTTACGAAAATTTCAATGCTGCCACAACTATTGACTGCTGGTGGCCCTTGGTGGCAATAGAATCTGTTTGATGTTGCCACTTGGCCAGCCCAGCTGCCAATAGTTTTCAGCTAAATTGGGATGGGTTTTTTGAACTCTCAGCAAGGCTTACCTTTTTTTTATGCATTTAATGCGCTCCGCAAAAAGTTGTTGAAGCTCATTTTGTACGTTTAATAATTAAGAGTAATTTTTAATTAATTTCAAAATTATCTTTTTTTTTTGTTTGTTTATTTCTTGTTGTTTAATAGCGCGCGCACGTTTTGCATTGAATTTATTTGTTTTAAATTAGTTGATTAAATTTTAGCCACCCCTCTCAAATATGTTGGAGTGCATAGACTGTTTTTTAACATAGAATTTTATATATATTTATTTGTTTTTTAACTCTTTAGTATACATTGAATAGTTAACTAATTACGTACAGGTAACCACATATGAATTTATATAGGTATTAATATATATATTTATATTCAAGTTAGTACACACACACACATAAAACTTATCCAAAAGTATTTCTGTTTTTATTTTTTTTTGTTTTTGTTATATAAAATGCATATCCTTTGCCATATAACTAGGCCAACTTGCTAGCTTGACTCTTTGCCTTTTATTCATGCCATACATTATTTATTGCTGCTTTTAACAAGTGCCTCGTATCCTTTGATTTTTGGACTATTCCTCTATATAATATGCCTTAAATTGAGCCTTTTTCTTGAGCTCCTTGGTTGCGTTTGCTATTGTCCTTTTTTTCCTTCTGCTTGACGCGCATTTTTGTGGCGCTTTTAATCCAACTGGCAACTGCATTTTGCTTGCTTGGACTTTTGGCTTAGTTGTTAAGGTTAATGTAAATAAATTTCACTTAATTATATTAATTTTCTATGTTAATTTTCCTGTTTTCTTTTGTTTTGTTAGCGTGTGTATAAGTTGTATGCAACATCAATAAAACATCAATAAAAATCTTCTTTTTTTATGTTAACAACACTTGTATAAAAACGCGACGTTACGACGGTTGGGTTACACATTAGTATAAGATACGAATACGCCTATATATCATATATAACTATATATATATCTATACATATATATATCTGTTTATATGGGGTTTTATTTGGTTTATAAGAACATTTAACGGACACACACAAAGGGGATGCTACAGTGTTGAGATGTCTTCTGGTTTGGCTTGAGAGAAATGATTCTAATTTTTTGTGTTAATTTCAAATTTATATACGACTCTATGTATTGTTTTTATATGTTTTTATATGTTTTTTGTTTGCTAATAATTTCACATCACAGCCAATGGGTACTGACGATGGGATGCTCTTTATTCTCTTCAGCTTTCTCTCTTCAATCGAACTCTTTCGATGTTGCTCTCGCCTCATATTGCATGAATTTGGTTACTAAATTTATTATTATTATTATTATTGTTAGTATTATAAAGTTGAGATTTGTTGTGATTATATTGATAATGTTGTTGACGTTTCTGATGAGGACAGCGACGGAGTCGGCGGTTTTTGTGGTTGGCATTGGCATCGGTTGCTTCCCCCCTAACAATTTGGGGTTCTCTGTTATCCATCTGGGAAGTTGCCAGGTCCCAGCTGGAGCATGTCTCACTTGGGCTCCTCGAACTGCTGCCCGACGACTATGATGATCACAATGAATACCGCCAGCAGGACCAAAATGCAGCAAATAGCAACTGCTACCATGGCGCTGTTACTCATATTTACTCCTTCTGTAGCTCTCCTTCGACTCTAAGCTCGTTGTTGGATCAACAATTTGTTGTTCAGTTGCGTATTTGGCTATTTTTGGAGTACAAATTATTGGCTTATGTTCATAACTATTTTCTGTAACACTCTAATCTCTGCCTGTGCACAGCTGAGATTAACCATTGGGGAACCGATGGAACAACAAACGAAACCCAAAGAATGCCCAGTCAGCTGTCATAACTACCCGACCCTGAGCCCTGGCATTGATAGATGCCCTCACTTTTGGCCTGCGGGAGGTTCAAAAACAAATGACTAGCCATAAATTCCGAGGACTGCCTATCAGTCGCTCGGCTGTGCGTAAAATGCTTCTGCCGGGCCTTCCGGCTTCGGTTCCGTATCCATCCCTGTCCATTACTCTGCTTTGTACTCAATGTGATAGCTTGTGGACAGCCCAAAAGTTGTCGCACTCACTGTGTTCGGAGGATACAAATGGCAGAGACTGTGTTGTGTTGTGTCTATCCAGGCACTTCATCAAGTGGCCCACAAGTGGAAATTTGCCAAAAATCACGACCAATAATACTGAGAATGTCAGCTGACCCCAGAGGCGTCTATTAGTCGTATTGTGTTTGACAGATGATTAATGTTGCTTCACCGAGTGTCCTGTGTGTCCTGTGTATCCTGTGTGTGCATTTTCTGTCAGCAGAATGCAATTTGAGGTGTCTATTATCCTGTCTAATAGCTAGCTGTACTCTGTGAGCCAACATTATAATTTCATGTCACATAACCTTTGCAATAATTGGACACAGTCGTACTACTTCTAGGCAAGGAGCGGCGGGGGAAAAGCGGATATGGCAGGAGAATTCAATTACCGCAGAACACAACTTGACAAGGCAAAAAATCAAGCAAAAATTGTCAATTAAATGACTATCGACTATGGAGTGAAAATATATATGAAACAACACTTGGCTTAAAGGGTATAAACTGTTTCGTACAAATGAAAATAGCGCTGACATTTTGCCAATGGCAGAAGGCAGCAGGAAAGAGGAAAAAGAGGAGAGGATAAACTCTCTTTTGATAAGTTTTTTTCTTTTTCGCAGCGAACACCTTCTGTCAAATGAAAGGTGAACGGAATTGAACATAAAAACTAATACTTACAGCTCAACGCTGAATGGTCACAGCTGCTGCCAACAGAAACAGAAAATAAAAATAAAAAAGGACATTTTCAATTGAATATGTGCGGACAGACGGCATTCCTTTTTTTCTTTTGCCTTGGCTTGGTTAACGTTTGCATTCGCATTTGAATTTGAATTTTCAGCAACATTTAATACGTATTTCCAGCTGAAAGCACAGGCCATGGGATACCCTGGAAAATGTTATTTATAGACCAGGCCACATACCAATTAAAGGAGCCACGTGAAATAATTTGTTAACAGCATTTGGCAGTTGACTCATCATATGCAGAAGCTGTCAGGACAGCGCCGCAGCTATTTACATATTTTTGGCGTTTATTTTTATTTGGCTTAGGCCAGGCGTTGGTTTAATGCCTCTCATTATTTATGGGCTTGTTTTTGGCAAGGTTTCTGTTTTTTTTTGGATTTTCTTTTTACTGAAAGGTTATAAATAAACTCGGCATAGTTTGAACTTGTTGGCTTTTGTTTTTGTGCTTCCGTGTCCCTTTTGGCTGTCCCTTTGAATTGCTCAATTAATATTAATGAAATGGCGCGGGGCACTCTTCCATCCCTTCGCCCTGCTTTCCCCTCATCAGTCACTCCATCTGCTGTGTGATAAATGTAGCGACTACATAATTTATGTGGCTCTGTCTGGCGGCCGCGAGCTGCTCTGCCCGACCAGGTTAAAACTCAACAATATTCGTATCATAAAAGCCAAATGTCATAAAGTCGAAGGGGGCATTCAGGCTGATCAAAGTGCTTTTATTTTGTGTGCCGCTCGATTATGTTGTAATAAGTCAATTTATCAGTTACACATTGAAATCTGCCGAGTAAAGTGCAAGGCACACATTGCGTATACGCCCCTTTGGCTTTTTACGACAAACGATAATAAGTTGAAAAAGTTTTCATACTTTCTTTATTGGGCTGTCATATGTGGTCAAAGGCAAAGCGAAAGCAATTGAATAAAACCCCAGACAGAGCAGACAGACTTTACTTAGAGGCAGAGAAAAGGACTCTTCAAAGAAGCACACAGCACATTTCACTGACATATTCGCCAGCATAGCTGTCGCTTTTGTCTATGGGTCTTAATTAAATTAGCGTTCCCTACATAAAACACGAACCAAATACAACAACAGCCAACTGGCAGCTGGCAACTGGCAAGGATGGCGCGACAGGACGAGGCGGCAAGTTGAGATGACAACATGTCACCCAACGGAGGACCCAGTAAAACAGAGAGCGTATTTCTTGGAATTTTCTGCGTGATATAAAATACAATTTGCAATTTTGCGTAAGTTTTATGCTCACATTTGCGAAATTTGTTCTGTTTGTGTGCCAACTGAATATGTGAGCCATGACGAAGCCGTCAATGGAGCCGTCGTAGCAGACCCCTTCGATGCTCGACTCATACCACAAAATTTTGTGGTTTGAATTTTTCTTTTTATGATTTCAATTTGTCGAAAGGATTTAAAGTGTTCGCTGAAGTGAAAAAATCGCTGTCAAATTATGGAAAATTGCAGCAGCGCAGGAAAAAGCGATGCATAGACATATAAACGCCGCATAATGGCATACAAATTAAAGGACTTTTCAGCTCTGGCCAAGTTCAAATGCTTCAAATGCTTGACCTTGGTGGCAGCCTGTGTGCCTCCATGTGCCTCCAAGTGTCGCCGGAGGCTGAGTAGACAAACAATAGCTGCATAAATGCTTGAAAAGTGCTTTAAGATTGTGCCTTGTGTTGGGCCGCAGTAAACGCAATGTCAAAAGTCAAAAGTGCATTAAAATAATTGCACTTGTGTTTAGTCGGCACACTTGCCAACCAACTGTCAGGGAAGCTAGTGGAAAATTTCTGATTTTCTTTTTAAACACATGGAAAACCCCAGCGCAGGTACTACTATGTATTTCCCGCCGCTGACTACACTTAAACTTGATTTTTCCGTAAATCTTTTGTCTTTCTTTTTTCGTTGTTGTCGTTGCTGTTGTTAGACAAGCGTCTAGAATGAAAGAAAGTGAGAGAGATTTATGTGCCTCATACTTTTACGAGTAACTTAACCTCGACTGAGAGGCAAAGCCTGCCCTTGGTTTCCCCCATTGCTGCCTCAGCCCGCCATGAAGCATTGTCATGTGCCCCTACCCTGCTCCTTGGGTCTTCCTGTTGCATGCCTCGCATTCAGTTTCACTTTAGGCGGATGCTTTAAAGATTACGCAAATGCGTCACAAAGGCATTTTTTATGCTACAAAAGATATCGTAATATGCCAGGCAGACGCCCAACTCCAAAAGGAAAAGCCAAGTCCTGGCCGCTTTGTGGGCGAAGATTGATGAAATTCTCGACTAAATGACATTCCCATTTAGCAACAATAACTGAATGATCTCACCTTTGGCCTTAAACGATTGGCCGCAGGCTATGCAAACAAATATTTTCTTTAAAGCCAGCAATCAATGCGTCAATACAGATATTCGCTTTTCCAATCAAAACAACTTTTCAACTTTATTAAAGATTCAATTAAATCAGCTACTTTTTTTGGGATTTTTCCATTATTATTCACACAATTTAATTATATGTTTACTCATTTATATGGCGGCTAAACAGCTCCATTATCATTGCAATAATTGTTGGCCATAAATTGTTAATGTGGCCAAAACTTTTTTGGGCCAACGCACATTAACGTATTTTATTGAAATTGGCATAGTTTCTGCTTTATTATCTCTCACTCTTTGCCATTTTTGTGCTTATCTGCCTGAACCCTGCCTCGGTTCGTTTTAGCCAATTTCTAGCCATAAATTCATAATATATATATAAGTTTTTTTCGCTACAAGTTTTCCTCTGTAATGTTGTCAGGTTTAGCTACTTTTAGATTGATTGACCGTCTGCAAGTGTTCAGTGGAAATGACTGGAACATCTCGAAATCTAATTGATTAGATTGTCTGAATAATGGAACGAACCTGACAGTCTTAGAGTCAGTTTTACTCGTAAATATTAAAACAAGTTGTTTAAGTGATGTCAATCCAATGTTGATAAGTATTTGCTGCTTTCATATGCAATTAAATATTAATTTCATAAGTTATGCTTTTCGTAATTAAAGAGAGTGTACGCTCTCTAAGAGCGTAGTTGCTCCTCTTTATCACAAAGAGATTCTAACCAAATAATTAAAATTTATCTAGCAAAATATATTGCATTGCTTGTACCCAATATTTGCCATTGACATTTAATATATTGAAGTGAAAGTTCAATAAAAAATAGCTTGCAGTGTGCGCTCACCCTGCGTATACTTAACTTTTGTAATTGACACATAATTTACTGGCATTTTGAGGCTCCTTACCTAGAATAAATTGGCTAAAATTCAATTAACAGGCTTAGAGCCACCCTCCGTCTGTCAGCCACTTTATAACTTGCAGGCAAATACTTGAGTATCTGAGTAGCATCCAAAAGGAATCAGGAGCAGCATTTTAAGGACATCAAAGAAAGAAAAGGGCGAGCAGGGCTGGCTACGGCAGCTTAATTTTAATCAACAAACTCATTAGCGACGTTGACAAACCAAATAAAAAGTGGGCGCATCTCTCTAGTTGCAACGCCCCCTTCCTTCTTCCCCCTTCGCCTGCCACTGACACGCTGTGTCCGCTGCTGAAGTTGGCTGACTAAAAAATAGAAAACTTTTTCTTGGCAGGCTGGCTGGCAGGCAGGCATCACAACTTGATATAATGAAAAAGTTGAAACATTTTTCTATATACTATTTTTCATATATCACAACAGGAATGTGGCAGCAGCAGCAGCAGAGGCAAATGTTGCAACTGGGACCCAGTCGAGGGAAACTAGCCGGAAAGAGGAGAACAAAAACCAAAAGTAGCAGCAACAGTAGCAACAGCAGCAACAAGAACACACTGGATTCACTCATGTGTTCTGGGCGCTAATTAATTTCCAGTTTCCAGTTTGAGGCTTCAAAAGTTGCGCATACGCAACGTGCGACCAATGCCAATGGGTAAAAATTAAAATAATATTTCTCTTTTTTTTTTTCGTTGCCTTTTTTCCTTTTGCAAGCGAATAGAAATGAAAAAACGCAGCGCCCCGGAAATAATCAAAAAACAAAAAACGGAAACTTGGCGTGCCCCTTTCACTGCCATTTTCCTTGGCATTTCATGCGGCACCAAAAACAAAACTAGCTAAAAAGGGGCGTTCTGTGTGAGCAGGTAGGCGTGGCAGTGTGTCAGTGTGTAGAATTTCATGAGTTCGCATGAGAGTGGAGCAAAGTGCAGCTCATTACTAAATACTCAGTTCGTCAAACGTCGAGTTGCGGTTTACAGACTGAAAAACGACCAATAGAAATTTTAATGTTGCCAAAGCAGGAGAAATACATAAAAAGAAACCCCAGCGAGGCGAGGCGAGGCAAATGAATAAATAATTTATGCGTAAAAACGCCCTCAGACAGACTGAAGCTCTCTGGCAACATTTATAGTCGTCACTTTACCTTTTCTCTTACAACATTTTAACATTTACCACACGTAGCAACTTTTATCTCTTCATTAGCCGCAGGGAGAAAGTAAAAGGGCGCAACAGTAGCAGCAGCAGCTACACGCAATGGCTAAGCCAGAAGACGGCTAGAATGGAAGAGTTGGAAGGGTTGTGGTTATCACTGTTTGCTTATCACCTGGCCAGGTACACAGCAGCAACAACAAAACAACAAAAACAAATACACAAACCAAATACAAAAAGAGCCAACGATGGGCTATTGATTGACTATTTGCACAGTTGGCACGTTTCAATCCTGCAACGATTGGCAAATTGTTTTAAGCCAAAGAGAATGCTACACAAAATACTCAAAGCTCCTTGTGGACTCGATTCTTTATCTGAAGGGTGCTCAAGCATTTGATTACTTGTTGTTAGGGCACAGCGTTGATTTCTCCACTCTAATCCCAACAAAAAGACTTCCTTTCAAATACTGAAACATCTATAAAAAATATAAAATATGCCATGAAAATTACTCAAATTGCTGTGAGAAAAGTGGACTTTTTCCTAGACGAAGGCGAACCCTTCTCAGATCTTGGCTAGTTTGCTGCTGTCAGCGACAGATATTCGATGCCATACAATAAATTCCATATAGATAACTCTAATTGGCTAAGAGTCAATTATATGACAGCCAGCTCAAAGCTATATGGCAATTTCTTGTTGCCTTTCATATTCAGCTAGCAGCTCTTCACTTTTTTGTCTGTGCCAGGTTATATATTCCCCTAACAATACTCGCTCGCATTGTCTGCCTGTCTCCCTGTCGCCGCATGTGTGCGTTGTCATTGTAAGGACATATTAATAAAGAAGAAAGAGAGAAAATGGTAACAATATCAAATCTGTCGCAGCTTGTTTGCCCCGCTTTTTGTATTCATTTATTCATTGTTAAAGTTGGCCCAAATCCACTACTCAGTAATGACTTTTTATTGCCCATTAATTGGGTCTGACTGGGTCCCATCCCAGTCACCTGATGATATGACAAATCACTGAATGCATCACAGTGACTCTCAGGCATGAAGCATGAATATTCCAATATTTGTTTTGTTCCCAGCAAATTGAAATCTTTTCCCCAATGTATCTCACAGATGTGTGCACAGACATAGAAGATGATTTGTTATAAATTACATTTTATATATTATATATATATTTACGCTTGGGTAACCCTTTGAATCCTTCTTGTTTTTTTTGTATTTTAATATTTATTCTTTTGTGTTTCTTTTCTCTTTTATTGGCCGAAACCGTTTCCGCTTTTAGTAGTTTTTTTTTGTTTTTTTTGAGGAAAGACCAAAGAAAAACGCGCGAAAAGTATGCAAAATTTAGCAAATAAAATATGCAAAAGAGCAGCACAAAAGCATTTAAAAATTACTTTAACGCGTTTTTAAACAATTTTTCCAGAGATTTAAACAAATTTTTGCGAATTTAAATTTAACGGTTAAGCTGCTGTTGACGGCTGCTGCGGCTGCTGTTAAAGCGTTGGCTAAAGCGACTTGCGTGCGACTTGGCCGACTGTCATCGACTGATTTGATTCGGGCCCTGAAGCCAGCATATATAAAGGAATTCGCCGACTCACAGCGAGAGAACGGCCAAGAGAGAGAGAGAGAGAGAGATATAGAGGGAGCGAGTGAGATAGCCAAGGACTGAAAAAGCTTTCGCAGTTAACTTTTTTTGTAGTGTTGTTTTTGGCCGTTTGACAATCGAATGGACGCTGCTCACATTCAATAAATCTTAAATCAAATTGAATTTATGATTCTTTTATATTGTTTTTGTATTTGTTTTTGTTCTCGTTTCTGCTCAATGTATTCATCGTCAATGCTTTTCGGGATTCGTATTACGCGTCCAGCTTCTGTTTAGCTTTCGCTTTTCGGTTTGGCTTTCGGTTTTAGCTGATTTTGAGTCATAAGTTGTTAAGTCTTTTTCTTTCTCTGTTTTCATTGCCATTCAATGAATCGTTTAATTTATTTATTTCAAGTGGAAAACGGCGATTTTCATTCATTTCCAGCAGGTGGCAGCTGACTCTGCCCTAATTCTTAATTAAGGAAACTTTGAACTGAATTGAAGCGAAAGTTGGGGCAAAGTTTTAATTTAAAAAAATCTCATTATGCTGGTCAGTAATTTCTGCGCGCCAAACAATGATAAGCAATAACCCAATAAACACTGATAAAGCCAGATTGTGATAAGGTTTTCATGGCCCCAAAGCGCAGGCGTGAGCTTTACCACAGAGAGAAAGAGAGAGAGAGAGTGAGAGAAAGTCCAGAGAGAAAGCAGCATCAATGGGAACTGAGTCAACTGATAAGGCAACAAGGAGCTGTGGAGACACTTTGAATCTTTACTTTAATCGCCGCACAGATACAGGACTAACGATAATAATGAGGGACATTTAACGAATTGTCATTGATTTCCTTTTGAACTGCCAAGCGCGCGCCTTTGTTTGCCTTTGCTTGTGGTACATTAGGCAGGGTTCCTTCCCGCCCCCTGAAAAACTGTGTGAATATTCAGCTGAATTTTCAGGCTATCAGGCGAGGATCGCAAATTGAATTTGCACAAGCAGCTGCCAAGAAATTGTCTTAAATAATTATGTTCGCATTTAATTAATAAGTTTGCCAAGAACAACAACAAGAAAAGGCCGGCAAAAGGTCGTCTTCCCCCACATTTGGCCCAAACTTTGTCTTTCATTTTTTTTTTTTATGTTAAAGAAAAGTCGCACAAAATGTAGCTAAAAACTTGTTTTGCCTTTGGCCATGTCCAGTTTTTTTAGGTCATTAAATTTGTGCCCTTTTTTCAAAAGTCTAAATAAAATAAATAATGAGCTGCCGCTGCTGCGGCTGCTATTGTGTTTATATTGTCCAAGTTATTTAGCATAAAAGTAGGCTACAATAATAATAATTATTTACTGAAGCGGCTCTTAACAAAATTTGCAAAAGAAGAAGCCGAGTTGATTGCCACTCGAAGGACATTAGCCGCAAAGAACAAAGGCTGCTGCGGTCAACTGTGGACCACAAGTTGACTGTTGGTTTCAATTAGTGCAGTGTAATTTTAAGTGTTTACTCGCATATTGACCAAGTTGGAGAGTGTAATTTAGCGTACAGCCTGCAGATAAACAATCAGGACTTGAACTTACCTGCATAGAACAAAGGTAGCAGATTGAAGACAATAACGAGCCGAAATACAGTGAGTGCAAATTTTTGCATATCCATAAAGATTTTGACAGAGGCAGCGACATCGTTGGTTGTGCAGTGTTGATAGACTTTTCGTTGTTTAATTGTTGTTGTTGCTGTTTGTGTTGTTGTTGTACGTGTTGCTCCTGTTGCTGTTGTTGCTGTTGCTGATGCTGAGTTATGACCTTGGCCGTGTTGTTTGTTGATTTTGGAAGATAAGCGTGATTGTATTGCTGGCTTACATGTATGTGTTGCTGTTGCAACTGTTGTGTTGTTACTGGCAGCTTCCTTAGAATGCCCAGCAGCAACAGCGGCAGCCATAGTAACAACAGCAATGTGCTGCCATCCCGCAATGTAAGCGCCAACAATGTTGTTGCCGTCATTGCAATTAGCACCAAGTGAACTTGCGACAGGATATTGCTGCTGCTGCTGCTGCTGTTGCTGTTGCTGCCGCTCCAGTTGCTCTTGCTGCTGCCCAGACACATTGAGAAGCATGCTGAGGTCCCTACTGCTGCTGCTGTTGCCGGCAGCAATCTTATGTATTGTCCATAACCAATTTGATGCACCTTTTTCACTTCCGTTCGCTTGTACATCATCTGATGTTGCTGCTGCTCCTGCTGCTGTACTCGCCTCGAGTGTTGATGGCTGCCATGTTGTTGCTGCTGTTGTTGTTGTTGCTGCTGCTGCTGTGTTAGCTGATGTTGCTGCCAATTTGCTTTGTGTTGTTGTTGTTGTGGTGTGGCGCAGAAACGTTTCACTTTCAAATTGCTTCCGTTTGTTGCTGTTGCTGCTGTTGTTGACCGTGTGTTGCTGCTGTTGCTGCTGCTGCTGCTGCTGCTGTTGTTGTAAGAGTTGGCGTGTTGTGATAGAAGTAGACTTGTTTGTTGTTGTTGTTGTTGGTGTGTTATAGAAATGTCGCATCTGTGCTGAGGCCATGTTGTGCCCTGCAAAAGGAGAATAAAGAGTATATAAAACATGAAACATAATGCGAGTAAGTTAAAAAGATATCAAAGAGTGAAATGAAATACGAGCGCAACCCAACAGGACACAGCAGGACAATGCCCAATACAAATAAAGAGTATAGGCAAATACATGAACTGACCAATAACAAAAATTCATTGATGTAGCTTTGATGGACTCGGGATTTTGGGATCGAAGCTGTGCCCTTAGATAATCGATTCGCTCTCTCTCTCTCTCGCTTTCTCTATATTTAGTAGAGTATCCTTTGTGCGCGTTACAAGGATTACGCGCCAACCGAAGGAAAAAAAAAACATTTGCTTGATGCTGTTGTGTATTTAGGGTATCTGCCATCTGTGCTACTTTTTAATCAATTTCCATTGGCGATTGCCGGCGGGGCAATCCTTTGACGTTTTGTTAACGACTTCTTGTCTCAAATGAGAGTCCATTTTTTTTTTTGGGATTCTTTTTATTTGCAATTGCCGTTGGCTTGTTTTTATTTTCTTTATTTGCGTTTAAAGCTGAAACTTACCAAAAAAAAGCGGCTTAAAAATAGGTTTCCAGTTGCAACTTGGCATTGTAATTAATCAACCAACTGTGCTGCCAGAGCTGCTTTAAAGTCCCTCAAAGTATTGGAAGAACAGGCCATAATTGTGGTTGGAAAATTTGAATCGAATTTTATTCAAGGAAAGCCTTAACTTGCCCATAGCAATTGCCTATAATTGTATTAGCCAGTTAGGATAATTGTATTCACTTAACATAAAAACTTTAACAGAGTAACATAACCTACAATCTGCGCTGTTAACCAAAGAGAATGTTATTAGACAGAGTGAAGATTTGCTCTTATACTGTTAAGTTTCTTTAGAGATCTACGCTTATTGCTTTTTGCTTCAGTTATTCTTCTCTGACTCAGCTTCTGTTTGTTTACGAATGACAGTAACAAGAAGAACAGAGAAACAAAAGCAAACTGCATTTTGTTTAAGCCTTTTATGTTTGATTTGCTTTGAACATAAAGTATAAGACAAATATAAGACGCTTTGTATACGACAAATGCAAGATCAAATTTGCGCTCTGTCTAATTAAATACTCTTTCAATTTAATACTCTTTAACAGTCTCTTTAACAGTCTCCTTAACAGTCGCTTTAACAGACACTTTAATAGTCAGCTTAACAGCCAAAGGCTGCTGTCCATTTACAGCTCCTGTTATTCCATTATATTGTAAGTATTTTTTATGGTCAAATATTTCATTTATAGTTACTGCCGCAAAGCTTTTTACTGTTAACGATTACAAGCTTTTTGCATAAAAGCTTCTATCCAAGTTTCAGTCATTTTACACGCAGTAACATTACAGAAAAAGCTCTGTCAATGTAAATAGGCCGCTTTTGTGGGCGTTTGTTAACAGAGAGAGACAGAGCTTTTGGCACATGTTATGACCCATATTAGCCCATATATCATTATCATAACGCTTTAGCTGTGAATAATCATAAATTATCTTCAAGTGCATTAGATTGGCCTAGCTCAAATGCCACGCCCACATTCTCAAGCCGAACATTTATCAAATTCTGCTGTTCAACACAAAATTCTAAGCAGCATACAGCGAGAGAGAGAGGGGAGAGAGAGGGGAAGAGATAGAGAGGGGGAGTAATAAAATAATGCCCACTTTTCTCATTTTCACAATTGCCTAGGGGTTATCTAACAAAATGGATGTGCGAGTTGTCCTTCTGGCGATTACAGACACTGATAATAAAGCAAAAATTGCAACAATGAACGCATAGTTGTCATTGTCATGTTCAGCTGATGGCAAACAGACATACACACCACACACACACACACACACCCCACACACTCACACACACACACACATAAAAGCAGACACTGAGAGAAAAAAGAAGGGAGAGTTCTGCAGCTTCTCAAAAGTTGGATAAATTTTGAATTTTACAGCACAAAGTTCTCTTTATTAAAAAAGTTCTTGAAATAATTTATAAATTGACTTGATTTAAGCATAAAACTATTGAAATTAGTATTAAATTGAATTACTAATACCAAAAAATAACACTCATACAATTCAAGCCTGCTTCTCCTCCAAAGAATCATTTACTCAGACAAGTCAGCTTAAGAATAACATGTTTAAGTCACAAATATATGAATGAATATGTATTTTATATTAATTAATATTTAAATTTATTAAATAATTAAATTTTCTGCCCTTTTTCTGTGAGTGTAAAAGAGCGAAACAACAACCGGACAGAACGCAACGCCCACACGTAACACGAACGCATAAAGTGCTCGTAATCAACGTAAAATTCCAAAACACACACACCCACACACACACACACACACACACAGTTAAGGCATAGAGTGTCCTTTAACATTGAGGCCAGCCCCGAAATTGGCCCCAAAATATTCAGAAGCCCGCATCCAAGCCCCACCCAAAAGACCAGCTGCCCCTTGGTCAACTAGAAACATTTTTCGTTTTGCTGTTTTGCTGTGTGGAAATGTCTGCAATGTTGCACTAATTTCATCAGGACATATGTGTAACTAGGTGAATGTAAGTTATACGAGTCTCTCTCTGAGTGTGTGTGTGTGTGTGTGAAGTATGTCCTTACGTTGCCTGTCGGCCAGGTAAAAGGGCAGCAGCTGAGGCAGGAGCAATTCTAGCCTCCCCACAATTCCTGTGTCTGTTGCCAGACCTCTGCGGTTGCTTCCTGTATCATTTCTACCTATGAACATTAATTCCGTACGCTTCTGTACATGTGTGTGTGTGTGCTTGTGTGTGTTTCTGTGTATCTGCCTGGACCACCTGTAAAAATGTGTCCTGCTAAATAATTGAGCCAACTGAAAGAGGAGAAGCAGCAAAAGCGTCACAATTTCTTTCATTCCTCACGCTTCTGATGCGAATGCAGCAACTCAGCTACCATATAATTGTTGATTTTTTATACATCTGACTACACTCAAAGAAAAAAGAACATGTGGCGACAAAAAGGATATTCTAACTTTGATGCGAAATGTGTTATGCATAGAATGAGGCATCTCTGACCCGACAAAGAACATATATCTAACTATGTCCGACTGTCTGTCCGTCTATCACTCTATCTGTCTGTATGTCTACCTTTCTGTGTATCTATTTCTCCATCTATCCGTCCGTCCGTCTGCCAGTCCGTCCGTCCGCCAAACTAATCAAAATATCTTAACAAAACCTTCAGGTTTGACTCAAAAGTATCTTTTCCTTTTACTAGTTGAACAGAATTTGAATTAGATGATTATATTTTATACCTGCCATAGAATCAATCGATCAAAATAAATAATTTAACATTCATTTTCAAATTCTACTTCCCAGCTGTAAGGATCTGTAGTCCTTGAAACCTTTCCTTACTAGTTTCATACTTAATTTAACATTCCCCACCGAAATTTTTAATTTCGAAAAACTTTACAGCCCCCAAAAACTAAAAACTAAATCAATCATCTGACCAAATCTTGGCCAAATGGGTATTCCATATGAAAATTGTTTCAGTTTTGACCAGGTTGTGTGAGTATGAAAATTCTGAAGAATATTTAAGCCAATAATTTGTTAACTCTTTAAAGGAAGTAGCAACAGTTCAGGCAAATACAATTTTTGTGATCATTCACACCCAGTAAATCATTACAGTGGGCAAAAATTGTAGTTCATTTAATTAAAAATTGATTCCTGGAAATTGTGCAACAAAAAGTAGCCGTCAGCGCTGCTGTTTTAACCTACTTTTTTTGTGTGTAACATGGCCAACACACACACACACACAGACACAGACATAGACACAGACAACAAGCCACAACATGAAGTTGTGAATTTTAATTGCAGCGGTTGAAAAGATAGTGAAAAAAAGGAGGGAAAAAAACGCCAACAACCAAATGAAATGACATTTGTTTTGTCATTCGTGTCTGTGTGTGAGTTCGTCCTGTCACACAGGATATTTGATGCGTTGCTGCTGCTGCTGCTGCTGCTTTAGAATTTAGCATTTTCCATTTTCCATTTTGCATTTTGCATTTTGTATCTTTGCAATTATTTTTCAGCAACAGCAACAGCAACAGCAACACTGTGCAACAGAGAAAGATACACTCCGAGTGTAATTAGAATCCTGACCAACTGGAGCCATTTGTCAGCGTGGGTTGTGCGTTTTAATGGGCTCATTTAAAGTTGCAGCCGCAGCTGCTGCTGCTGTTGTTGCTGCTCCAAATGCATTTTTCCCACGCACCCGCTAAAAGGGAAAAAAATACAGTGTAACACAGCAGAGATAGGAAAAAAAGCGAAAAAAAATTGGTAGAAAAAATTAAAAGTCAACCACAGCCAATTAGAGGGAACTAAAACGCAGCGACCACTTCAAAGTAAGCGCAGAAAGCAGAGTCAGCATCACGAAATACCAGCGAAAATAGCTGTAAAAAAAATGGCTATGCTAACTGCACGCCGACTACATTAAATACTCTTACTCCGCTAGAAAACAGTTCAGAATTCTGGCCTGGAAAAGTGGTTCCCTTTATCTGCCTCGAGTCTTTTGAAGCGGAACTGATTCTAATCCAGAAAAACTTTATTATTGAATTTATATGCATTAAAAACATAAAACTGGAAAAGGACATTTAACTGTTATGGCCATAAAAACAAAGTTTTAAAGGGAATTAACATGAAAAAAACGTTGTTCATATTTACACTAGAATTTTGTTGGCTTAAAGAGCTGCACAAACATTGTAGCCAAGTTGAAATGCTCTGCTCGGGAAATAGAATGTCAGTAAAAATGGTAAATAGCTGCCTGAAACAAATGGCGGCTGTTGCAACAAAAAAAAAAAAATGCAGCACTAAAAACAGTTCGTTGCAGCTGCAACAGCAGCAACAGCAACAGAAACAGCAACAACAATGCGAACTTTTGCTGCATTGTTGTCGCTGCACACTTCAACACCCGCGAGTCGGTTGCATAAATTTGTTGAGGCAAAACGAGAGCAGAGAGAAGCAGCAGAAGAGACTGACAAACTGACTAAATGGACAGACAGACAGACTGACAAAATGACAGCGTGACACAGCTGTTTTACAGTATTGAATTGATCGCTGCTGCTGCTGTTGCTGTTGCTGTGGTGCAATCCAAACAAATAAAGCCAGTGAGTAATACTGCACAAGCAACACTAAAATAAAAGAAAAACTTATCAGAAAAACAGTGGGAAATTGTGGGCGTATCTAAGCGCTAAATTGTTATTGTTTTAATCAGAGAGAAATGAAAAATTCAGTACAGTTTATAGGAGAGTTTTCTAGGGTTTTTATGATAACTCTAAATATAACTTTTAGCTACTTTTTTACTTGGCTTGTATTGTAGACTTGGGAAGAAAGATAGGAAATACTCAGTGCGAAACATTGATTTCTCTCTCAGCTCTCTTAAATAAGGCAGTAATATTTTTTATCTCATAGTTTTCATTTCTTCTATAATTGCAGACTACAGTTTTTATACAAAAAAAATATCATGAAGTCTACTCAGCTTTTTACTAACGAATGAATTTGATATAAAAAATATGTAGTCTACTTTTGGGAGCACAAAGAAAAACAGAATTTTTGATTATTAGCTTATTGTTAAAGCGAAAACTGGAACAGGCCTGTTAATTTTAATTCTTTTTAACTTCAGAGCCAAATTCTTAGATCATTTCCCTAGTTAATCCTACTACAGAAACAGCCACAATATTTATTTAAATACAGCCAGAGAGAAGATAATTTTAAAAGTTAGAAAGTTTTTTGATTAGCTCCGCTTTTTCGTAAAACCAAAAACTTCGTTCAGAAAGCTTGGAAAACAAATCTTTAAAGAGTAGTTTTTTATTGTAAGTTAACTTTTTCGCTCAGTGTAGCCACGTATACGCACTCTTGTTGAGCTCCATAAATATTGTGCTCTTTTTGCTGGTTTTTGTTGCTATTCGCTGCTTTTTGCTGTTGCTGCAAGGCTTTTCGATGCAACTCAAATGAAATGCATTGCCACTGCGATGGATGCCACACCATGTGGGCGTGGCTTTCATAACTGTACGCCACACTCTCTGACTGCCTGACTGGTTGCCTGACTGGTTGCCTGCCTGCCTGCCTGCCGCATGTTGCAAGCAAGCAAATGCAATATGCATGGCCTGCCAAGGCAAAACTTCAACAGCATCCGCTTTCCACATTCCACATTCACATACGTTTCCGCATCTGGCTGTTGGAAATTAGCGAGAGCCCTACATATGTGTTGCTGTTGCTGTTGCTGTTGCCACTGTTGCTGCTGTTGCAGTGGCTTTTATGACAAATGTTAATTTAAATTTGGCTTTTGTTGCCACACAGAGATTAAATTGGCAAGTGTAGCTACAGGCTGACATTGTGCACTCTCTCATTATGCTGACAAATAATTTGTAGTTTTTAATTAGAAAACTTAGCACGGCTTTTTGTCAGCCTTCATGCTAAAAATTATACTATTTATATGCGCATTGAAATGTTGTCTGTCCGTCCCTCCGTCCGTCTGTCTCTCTGGCTGCCTCTCTGCCTGTGTGGCCCTTAAAACCTGCTCTGCTCCCTCGTTATGCAATGCACATTTGAAAAATTCTAAAATGCTTCAGTGCATAAATATGCAATGCTCTTGCTAATAGTTCGGGGCATATGCGGCGTATGAGTTATGTATGAGCTCTGTGTGCATTGCGTATTGTATGAGAATGTTGGTTGTTGTTGTGTTCTGTGTGTTTGTTGTACATTGAGTGGGGCAACGGCAACAACGGCAAAAGGGATTTAGCTGCATATAAACTAGAATCTAGTTTATGCAGCAACATACACTTCCTTCCATTGTTGTCCCAGGCGAACGCTGCCCCAACAAGTAGGCAATAGTTTTTAACCAAAAATTGAAGGAAATTGTGTGTGTGTGTGTGTGTGTGTGTGTGGAATTGATACAGGGTGTGTGTTGATTGCTGGATAACACTTACCATATCGTCTGCATTTAGAGCACTTGGGTACACCACGTCCTAATCACGTTATATTTGAAGCTTCTGGAAAGAGACAAGCATAAGAAAAGTTTAGCTAAATGGACTTGCATTTGGTGACAGCTGAAAAGCAGCTGGAAAAAGTTTTAGTTTTTAATGCAGCACAATATACCCATTAAAAAGAGGTGAGTTGGGTTAGTTAGTTTGTCTAAGTGAAACAAGTGAACCAGGTACTGTTCGTCTATCTGGGTCTTCTATAGCCTTTTCTTGAGCAGATTAACAGCCCAATCGATGCGTCTATCCAGCCGACTGCCTAAATATCCATTTTTTAAAGTCTATTAAAACTTAAGCCATAAAATTTAGTAAGCAGATTACCTTAATTAAGTTATTTTTTGAACATCAAATTTAATTCTCTATTTTCAGTTAAAGTAGCAAGCTTCGCGCTGGAAAGTATGCAAGCATTTTGGGCGCTGTGAGCCCAAGCTGGGTATCCCCCAGTCGGAATCTCTGCACTGGAGCATAGTTACTTGTTAGTTTTTAGTTTTTAGTTTGCATATGAAGAGCAACTACAACTAAAAGCTGACAGGACTTAGGAGCTGAACAGCTGCAAGTTTAATGCTAGCTGCTGCTACCTTGACTGCAAGTTGCTGCTGAAAGTTTACAAGCAGCTTTTAAACTTTTGCTGGCTGTCAAAAATAAAGCAAGGAGAGGATGAGAAATAGACAGCTTGGATGCAAAAGTAAATAAAAACGAAGCATCAAATCAATTTCAAAGCAAAAGAGAATTAAGCAACGACAGCGAAGTATGCGGCCAAATAGATAAAAATGCCAGGAACAGACAGCAGACCGACAGACGACAGACCGACAAACCGACACATGTGGTGGCAAAAACACAGCGGCTTCTTTTGGGTAGGGCCAAAACGAGGGGGACAAGTGAAGCCGCAAACAAATTGTAAAAATGTTGAGTTGGTCGCTGGAAGATGCGCGCAGGATGTGCGGGGGATGTGCGGGGGAGCAGGCATCTGCTGCTCGGCATTGGCATTGGCAGCACTTTGAGCCAAATCCCAGAGCAATTTATCATCTCTATGTTTAAAATTTATTACATTTATTTTATGTTGTTTTCCTTTTCTCTTTTTCTTGTTTCTTTCCTTTTTGCCTGCTCGCTTTTTAACTGTTTTTCTTGTGCCATTTCATTGTGCGTGTCTGCGGCTCTCTAACAATTCCCAGACAACACTTTAAAAGCCAAAGCTGGTCGAGTATACAGCGCGACTCTAAGGTAAAGAGTAAAGAGTAAAGAGTTCTCTTCTGCGCTCCCACTCCCTCTCCCTGCCACTGCCTAGAGCCTGGAGCCTGGAGCCTGACGCTTGGAGCTGGCTGAGTTATAGCCCTTCGTAGCTGGTAGCTGGTTGGGTCTTGTAATTGAATTTATCGCCATAGCTATATTCATCAACGTCAGCCCGGAGCTGGAGCCAAGTCGAATGACTTATAAATGTTCTGCGATCAAATTGAAGTGTCAAAGATTATGCAATTGCGCATACGCAGCGTATGACGAAGACAACAGCAATGGCAACGGCAAGAGAGAAACTCAAATTTATAAATTGTGCTGCAACCAAACCAATGCCTATCCCTCAATCGACCGACGGACAGACCGAGCAACCGACTGCCCCTCTGCCAAATTGCTCTCGATATCAATTTGCTGGCAAAGCTTTTGTTTTGTTTTGTTGGTAGCTTTGGCCGCAGCTGCACTGAAAATCCGATTAGAATGCCATTCTAACCCGCATCCGTTGCCCTCCCCTGCGAGCGCCAGCAATGTTTTTGTGCCGTGTGTGAGCGCCAAGCGAAATTGTTTAAATTGTTGCTATTGTTGTTTTCGGATGGATAAAAACCAAATCCAATGCCATTCAGCTGCCAAAGGCTGCCAAAACTTGCCCCCGCTGCCCCGCAGCCAAATCAATGGAGTAAAACAGAGCAGAACCAAACCAAACCGAACCAAACCGCCCGCTTTCGATTTGTCTACTGCAATAATTACAAAATACTCGCCCAGAGCAACTGCATACACTTATATAGCACACACACACCAGCATAGGGATATATATATGTATATATATTCATTATTGTCCAGTAGTTGAACTGACAATAATGAGATCAGCGCCAAGTCAGCAAATTTAATGCGATGCCAGCGCCAAATTAAATCAATTTCTCTGCTCAAATAAGGGCAAGTGAGGGTGGGGCAAGCGGCTGTGGCAGGCGACTGGGGCAAGTTGTAAGTGGAGCCCAACGAATGCTGCCACTTTGCATTTGCCAACATTTTGCCACATAATATAAATCGCATTTAACGCCGCTGACATTTTCCTGTCCTTTCACCAGATACCTACAGATATCTTATGTTGCCTCGGCTACAAGGTCGAAATTTAAATCTGCAGACCTTTCAGCCTGGCCTGGATAAATTATGAAGTTTCTTTAATTTGGAATACTTATCTATAGGCTATATCCTATGCCAATTTCTGTGTACTCCATTTCAATTGCAGTTCACGTAATTGTTTAATTTATTTTGTTTATTTTATTTATAAAATATGCAATTGAACAGAAATATAGCCACGATATGAACAAATAAGGTTGACTAGAAAGGAAAAGAAGAGTATTTGACTAGGTTATACCCTGTATCTAGGCATACAGGAGGAGGGAATAGTATCTACAAAAATGTATCTTTCTAGTCTGATAGATTTAAATCAAGAGAGAGACGAGATTTCTTGCATTAATCTCATTACAATTATTCTAATTCTTTACAGAATCGAATGAAGAATGAATCTGGGCTCAATTCTGGCTATTTTCAAGCCCAATCAAGAATTCTGGGATTGAATAAAGCGGGCTTAAATTATGAATTTCCTACTTGGCTTTCAAACAATCCGGAAATGCAAAATAATTCACATTTGAGTTTAAAATTTCCAGGATAGAAACCTAAATATTCATGCCATATTTCTAAATTTTTACAATTGAGCTGAAATTCGGTTTAATTCGGCTTACGGGTAAACTCAAAACAATATTTAAAATTTAAATTGTGCCGCTGTTCGCTGAACAATAACAAAAATATAAATGAAACAAAATGAAAAACAGTTTGAAATTAATCGAATATCAAATTCCAGTTGATTGTTTACAGTGGCTGGCAACGCGAAAGGGATATGCAAATGCCAAACAAAATTGATTACAGAATAGAGAGAGAGGGAGGAAGGGAGGAAGGGAGGAAGGGAGGGAGGGAGGGAGGGTGAAAGGTGGTGGAATGGAAAGGGCTGAGAGGTGGCAATTGAAAATTGAATTTGCCTGCAAAACGGAGAATCAAACATGCGAGCAAATCAATTGCGGCTGTCAGTTGCTGTTGCTTTTGTTGCTGCTGTTGCTGTTGCTGCTGCTGTTGCTGTTGCTGTTGCAGCCTGTAATTGCAGTTTCCAGCTGTCGATTACCGATTGAAACTGACAGCATAGCGATGAATGCTGCTTTAATGAAACTCATTAGCCAGCATTATCAACAGGGTTCAATTAGGTATGCAATTTTAGGGCTGACAAGGCCTGTCATTGCATAACCAACCCAATAGACAATATATCCCTGACAGTCTGTCTACATAATCCATTTTCAAATATAAAATATAAATTGAAAAAGAAAAACACTCCGCTGACAATGGCAAACAGTGAGAGATATAGATATTACTCGACTGCTCGTATGATGTATGATATATGATTACAGCCTGGGCGTATGCAACATAAATTATCAAAGTGCAAGCTGCAAATTGCTTGGCCTTCGTTCTCTCTCTCTCTCTCTCTCTCTCTCTCTCTCTCTCTGGGTGTCCTGGCTGGGTAAAGTAAAGGCACGGAAATGTGCACATAATTCCAAATTTATTACGAATTTACGTGCCGTGTCACATGATGCATGGTTTACACGGTCTCCAAAAGAACACTGGAAAATACTGAAACACTGAACTGAAAACCGTAAACTGAATACAGAAAACTGAAAACTGAATACGGAATACTGCAAAACCAACGGATAAAAAGCACGTGGGCTGAGGCCAGCTTCTTTGCTGCTTTGCTCAGGTATCCATGGCACGTTGGGGGCGTGTGTCACATGCAAATAAGGTCATACACACACACACACACACACTCACTCACACCCACACCCACACCTACACCTACATACAAAACTGCAAAAAAACAGCAGCAGCAATACACTCAGCGAAATAATAGAAAAATACTACACTCAAATGAAGTATTAAAGTCGGGAAAAGCTAAGACTTCCTACAAGATCTGTGTGGCTATTGATTTTCGTTGAATCCCTATCGAATTTGTTTTAATTTTCAGCTCAAAAATCGGCTTGTAGCCCTGACAGAAAAACGCTTAATTCCAAGTGCTTAAATAGTGGGAAATATTGAAAATATTCCAAATAGTTTTAATCTCTTTAAAGGACTGTAAATTGATATAGATCAGAACTAAGCAGGCTTTATAAAATATATTAAACTTTCATTTAATTTAAATCTGATACTCTTCTTTTTTTTGAGTGTAGTAGCTGCAGTCCTCGTTAGCTCTTTTAAGACAAGCCAACGCCTCGGCTATAAAGCCGCTTTTGTGTCAGCTTTCGCCCGTTGTCGAGCATGCAATGTCCACTTTTAGAGCCACTCCCACTCCCACTTCTCATTTCCACCGCCTCTGCCACACCCACAAACAGCAGTTTGTCGCTCGTTTCGATTAAATGCATCATTGCCTGGGATTTCAAATGCAGAAAGCACCGCAGCAACCAGCGTCTGCCGACGTAATATCAAAAGGAGCCACATTACCTCAGAGCCGCCTTTCCCCCGCATTCTCTCCCAGCGGGCAGCGGTCGTTTAGCTCTTTTGAGCCAACTTTTGGTAGCACCAGCTTCAACCAGCTCTCAACCCCAAAAGAATGTTATGCATTTGTGTGAGTGTGTTTGCCTTTTGTGGCGTTTGCTGCTGGCTGCTAGCTGCTAGCTGCTTGCCCTGTTATCCTGCTGCTCGGTACTGCTGTGTCCTGCTGAGTCTTGCTCTATGTGTGTGTGTGTTAACAATCTTGTACTTTGGCGTCGCGCTTGAGTTTAACTATTAACGTTGTTGTTGGCGCCATCATTTACATTTTTGCCATTGTCCTTGTGTCCATGCTGCAAGGCTCCCAGCAACAGCAACAGGAACACAGGCAACAACAACAGAAAAACAGGTAAAGGATGCACATAAAAGTTGTTTAACTGATTTGGACAGGTGAAGGCAAAGGCAAAGGGAAACGCAAAGGCAAAGGCGCAAAGCCAGCGACTGCTTCACAGGATATTCCATGGCGTAATATTAAAAAATCCAATCAAATTTCAATTTCACAATATAACGAACTAAAAGGCAAACAGCTTACAAATTCCTTTTATTTCTCTGTATAGATTTCAAGTTGGGAATTTGCTCTGCTCTTTGTTACTGTTGGGCCCAAGGATTTATTTCATGTTGAGTAAAGCTAAAAATTTCTTTAACTCCGCATGTTGTCTATACAAAACAGTCTACAGAAAAACATCAGATTTTTATAGAACTCTCTCTCCTGCCTGAAGTCTCTTGGAAATTTAATGAATTAAGTTTGTCTGTGTTGTATTATTATACTAGAAATTGCATTATACTAGACATCCCAGATTATGTTTAATAAATAATAATAATAAAGTTCCTCGGCAATTTAAATAGCATACTTTTTGGAGCAGGAGTGAAATTGAAACCTTAACTTTCTCAGCCCGGAAGTAGGCTAAGTTTTTTGATTAAAATTAGAGCAAGGATTTGTATTTCTTGTAGCTTCTACTAAACGTTCTCTTCTACGCCTGATCAAGAGTATATATTTATTTTTTTTTCACTTTATTGAGTGAGAGTTTCTTTCATTTGTAGTATTATTATAAACCCCGTCATGAATAATATTAATTCTCTGTGGTTTTTCAATAAGTTTTACAGCCTCGAGACATATTCTCAACGCCCATTTATCTATTTGACAGTCGTGTGCTGCATTCATATCAGTTGATTAGTGCACAGCACACAAAGGCTAAGGATAAGGCTGAGAATGTGAATGGGAAAATGGGGAAAATGCCTGCAGGACTCGGCAGGCTAGCGCCAGTTCACACACATACAAATTTTTAATAATATCTGTCAAGGACTGGCGGACTGTTGCACAGACGGAAGGAGGTTTTTGAGGCACTAAATTAGCGCGAGGCTGCTGCAAATTGAAAGCAAATGAAACTGAGTTGCACTTTCAACAAATTCAGCTGTGGCAACAATGCCGCTGCCTCGCATCTTGTCTCTCTCTCTCTCTCTGCGCCCTCCCTGCCACAGGCAGAGGCAGAGGCAAGAGAGAGAGAGAGAGGGAGAGAGAGAGAGAATAGAGACTATGTCTCTATTGACTCTTGCTGCTGCATAACCAATGCAATTAGCCAAGAGACACGCCCACAGTCATACTCATACATACTACGCCCACCCACATTCAATGCTTATACTTACATTTATGCTCCTTGCTTCGCATGGCATTTGCTGTTCCACTTTGGCCATGTCCTTTGCCAACGCTACATTTTCCGTTAATTGCCAGCCAGTTGTACCAGAAAAAAAGGAAGAAAAGTCTTTTGTTCCAATGTTGAAATTGCTGCCTGCAACAAGACAGATAAAAAGAGAAGAGGACTCTGTGAGTTCGAGAAAGATTAAAGTGTAAATTGAAGCAGACCAAATGCTGCCAGCCAATTCAAGTAGATGCAAATGCGAATTGACGCCACAAAGAAAGCAATGTCTGCCAATGATCCCAGCTGTCTGTTGTTGCTGCTCAGCAATGCCATTTCTGCTTTTCTTTGGCCAGAAAATCTAGCTCTATCCACGCCAAAATGGTTTCACTCAATTTGAATGTGTAATTTCAAAGCAAGCTGAGCGCAGACTTTTCAATATTATTTGAATTTCCTGAATTAGCCCGCAAAATAGGAAGGTTTTTAAAAAACAGTGAGGCCTGCTCTTAGTCTAAAACAAAATAATGAAGCGTTTTTAGTAAGCCCGAATAAGTATGCTACATAAATTTTAGAGAAGGCCCTACAATGGCTATTTGACATTTTAGCTGATTTCTTGTAGCTTTTTATTTGCTCCTGGACAACACTGATGCTCGCTATCTGTATAAATCGCCTGGATAAATATAATTTTTGGCAAATTTTGTGTGTGTGTGTTTGCCGAGGCGTTGCATTGCATTTGTAACAGGCAGCTAAATAAATATGTGTGTGTCTAATACACGAATCAGCATTCCAACTAGCTAACCGATGGGCAAACTGACCGCCGGACAGACAGACAGACAGACAGACAGACAGACGGACGGACAGAGGGACTAACAGACCAGATAACTGGTCAGTTATGCTGCTCACGTAACAAAGCTCCATAATTGCCAAAAGGCTATGCAAATTGCGGCCAGCCGCAAAGTATGCAATACAAATGTATACAAACGAAATGAAATGGAAAAAAAAACAACACAGGAGAAGAATGAAACACGCATATCAATGGAATTAATTGGTAAGCCATAGGCAGACGTTAGGCATAAAAACAACAGAGCAACAACAACAACAACAACAAAGCGCAGCGTGTATCAATCTCAACAAAGTCTACAGCGGGAGAGAGAGAGGAGCGTGAGAGAGATGGGACAGAGAGAGGGAGGCGAGGAGAGAGGCGACTAAATTACAACCAATTTTTATTGCTGCGAAAACAAAGGCGCAGCAGCATATTATCACAGGCAACGTGGCAACAAAATGGCGGCACACAGAGAGGGGCGTGGCTGGGGCTGGGGCTGAGGCTGGGGCTGAGGCTGAGGCTGGGCTGACGTCTGCACGTTCCACTAACAATAAATGATAAAACATAAATTCGCGCGCAACGCTTTCACACACACACACACACACACGCACGCACACACACACATACGCGCGCACATGTGTGTAGCAAATCGTTAAAAGTCAATTGTAAACTTATGCGCCTGAAGGCACAGCTACAACTACTCACACACACAGCTACACCCACACCTACACACACACACACACACATAGAGATAGACAAGGCTGAACGTGTTATGTGACTGCTGCGGCTGAGCGCTGTTCGAATCATAATGCCGCCTTATCAGCAGCATTTAAATCAGCGCCCCAAAACGACTGAGACGCAAGCAGCGGTTGTGACTGTGACTGAAGCAGAGGCAGAGGCAGAGGCTGAGGCTGAGGCTGTGACTTAGGCTGCAGTAAAAGAAACCACTGAAGCGGCAGTTGGATAAAAGTTACATTGACATTGCCAAATAAGTAGCGTCGCCAGCAACTGCACACACACGCACACACACAACACACACACACAGGCAGAAGTAGCAAAGGCGTCGTAAGAGCTTAGAGTTAAAGAGCGAGCTGAAGAGCAAAGGCGCGCGCCTGCGTATCAATACATACACCAACGAATAAGAGCGCATTAAGAGAGCAACTCCGAAGTCATAAAGAAACTCTCACTACCGCCCCCGCTTCCTACTGCTGCTGCTGCTGCTGCTGCTGCTGCCGCTGCTGCTGCCGTCGCCCTTTTTGTATTATGCTCAACGCATACCACAAACAGTTGTTGTTTTTACTTTTTACCGTTTGCCAATTCGTTTAGCTTGTTTACGCTTTGCCGCATATGTCGCTGCAAATTTTGGGCATTTAATTGTAAAGCACCCAAAAGTAGGCAACAAATATTATTTGGCCAACTATTCGTTCTGCTCTGCTGCTTCACAATGTTAGCTGTTAGCTGTTTGCTGTTTCCTTCACTTGGAAGCTTTCTGCAGACGCCGCTTAATGACGTAACAATTATCTTAGCTCATCGCAGCAGCAGCAACCGCCGCCCTTTATGGTACTCTCGGGTGTGCTTCTATGGCCGTAGGCCGTCAATTGAATTGCCTCACACACACAAGCAAACGTACCTTCCGTACACACACACACACACACACAGTGGCAAATAAAGATGCTCGTTTATTGCGTACAGCGTCATTTTTTGACATTTAATTAAAAGGACAAAAGTATCTTAGCCTTAAACTACTAAAAAAATTGTACGGGTAATACGAGTATTGCCTTTGGTCTCAGCCCAGCTGCTCCTGCAGCTTCTCCCGCAGCTGCTAAACGTTTTGCAAATAACTATTTTTTATTCATAAACAAGCAACAGCAACAACAACGACAACAACACACAAAACGTAGCGCACTCTAAGCGACCACTTAAGTGTGTTACTCCAACAACAACAGCAACAACAACAATGACAACAATAGATGCAGCTGCCTCCCTTTCCGCCCCTCTTCGCACAGTGCTGTCCACGTCCAGTGCTGCACAAGTGGAGCGCATGAATGAATGAATGAATGACTGACTCGCCGCTGGCAGCATGGAGTGGGCGTGGCCGCCGCCGCTGCTTAGCCAGTGCCCCCATTGTTAAATGCGGCTGCTGCTGTCATTACTCGACATGAATGTTCTTGTTCTTCTTGCTGCTGTTGTTGTTGTTGTTGTTGTTTCTACTGTCATTTTCATCTAAGTGCACACCAAGTGCGCTCCAGGTTTCTATGTATGTGTACAGTCAGTCACATGTGTGTGTATGTGTGTGTGTGTGTGTGTGTGTTTTTAGGGTATTTGTTTGAGTGCAATGCTTGTTGCTTTTGTTTGGCGCCCTGTGGTTGCTGCTGTTGTTGTTGTAGTCCTTTTTTTTTTGCATTTCTTCTCTTAGATTTTTTTTATTCAGCCTTTGTTCTTACTGTACCATTTGTGTAGAATGATTATTTTTGCATGGCACACAGTGTGTGGGCCCCGTTGGGCAATGGGGCTACTACAATCAACATAGTTAAAAACACATTTTTCTTCTCCAGTTTTTTTTTTGTTGATACTCTATAAAAGTGCTAAGTTTGTTGGGCCAGCATTTCCGATTGCATAAAGTATGATCTGAATTTCAGTTTTAAATGGAATCTCCGGGAAAAAGAGAAGCCTAATGGCTCAAGTAATTTGATGAGATATCTAAGGATTTTATTTATATCCAGCTCTCAAAACTGTACTATAAAAAACTTTCACAATCAGATTTTTAAAACAGTTCTAAAAAGGTCGAAGGTCAACCCGGGTCCATTTCGAAGACTCTATGAACAAGCTATTCCAAATTTGAAAAGGAGTTTTCTGTGTCTTCTTCTTTTGATTTCAAATTCTTGCTGAAGACATTTCCACTCAAGCAAATTTATAATCAAAAAACTAACGAATAATCCCTGAAATTCGATAAGGATCTTAAGCAGACTATTAAAATGATTGAATAATAAACATAGAAGTAATTCAGTAATTTTCATAGCTTCCTTCTCTGCCTAGAAATGATTGTAAGGGTATATTAAAACAGGGTACAGAGTGTGTGTCAGTCGTGCATGCTCGACTTGGGCGTTCTGACTTTTTTTCCTATGGTTCCCGTTATAGAAAAATCTGCATAAGACTAACAAATGCAACAGAGATGAAGCGTTGAGTGTGTGTGTGTGTGTGTTTGTGTGTGGCGTCCATTTGCAGGCAATTGTTACATCATTATTAAATATACTGTAAAGCATACTTTCAGGCTGAGTCTTTAGAAATGCATTCAATTGGGTTTTGTTAAATATTTTAGAGCATACTTTCAGGCGCAACCCAAAGGAATGCTCGAATGCCTGAACGCTCGAACGCTCGAACGCTCGAATGATATGAAATGCGAAATGCCCTTAAACAATATTTGAAGAAGCAATAATACATTTGTAATTAAGAAAGTTTTGTCTGAAAAGCACTCGAATGAAATTTTAATTTATTTCTAAACTGTGCTGCCATTGTCATTATTGCCACAGCCAGAGCAACAACAATAGTCACGAAATAAATACACACAGAAGACAAAGGCAGCAGCTACAGAAAACTTTTCTACAGCGTTGACAGAGACGAAAGCAAACAGACAGACAGATAAACGGATGGACAGACCGACAGACAGACAGACAGACAGACAGACAGACGGACAGACCAAGAGTCAGATAGACAGTGAGATGCAAGAAAAGCTATTAAATATTTAACCTTATCACAGTCATTTATATTGAAGCGCCTTTGGACCGCCTTTGACTTTGGCTTTCGCTTTCGCTTGCTTTTCGATTGCCAATGGCAGCATTTTAAAAAGGAGCCTCATGAAACGCTTAAGCTATCAACACGATATAGGATAATTAACCCAGCTAAATACGCTGCGATACGATACTATAGCCAAATGATGCTACCAGCCAGATAATAAGGCCATTCATTTGCCAGTTTCCACTTTATAGGTGCAAAGCATTACACTGTCCAAAAATTTCTACTAAAAATCCAAGCTCACTTTTCACTTATACCTTTTTTTTCCATCTAACAATTTATAAGTATTCGTAACTCGCCTGTTTCGAAGGTAAAAATATTGCCTACTTTAAGGAGTATAAAGAAAGTCCTTAGATACGGGTATTCTTCTTCTCCACTTTTCCGGTATTTTATACTACTATCTTCTATAATTTATACGTACGGCCCAAAATTAAATATCAGAAAACATTCTACTTTTATATACTTCTTCTTATATCCTGCTCTAAAAACTGTATTATAAAAAACTTTCAAAAATTAGATTTTTAAAACAGGTCTAAGAAGGTCTAAGCTCAAAAAGTAAAGGCAAGAGATTTTAAAATTTTTTTTTTTCAGATAATATTTATTGAACTGTAGCTGAAATATCTAATAGCCACTATAATATAATTTTCCAATTTACTATCAAATATCGGTGTTTTTCCATCAGACATTTGAATAAAAAATAGCTTTGATAAGCCATTTTTTTGAAACATTAATCAAATACCACATAAATTAAGTTAGAATACTAAATTTGTACCTCATATCGCGACTGAAAGAGAAAAGATTAGTGAATTTTCCATATGGAAAAAGTTCGTACGACTCTTTAGAAAGTCGAGCGATCGAATGAATATTTTGGAGTATTAAAATAATATTAAATTTATTTATTTTTTATAAACTATTTTATCCGAAGTAGTAAGAGTATATATTTCCATTATTATATGAGTATATATTTCAATTATGATTTCATACTTTGTGTTTTTAAAATTCGCTCATTTGTACATTTCAAGAGTTTTAGTTTTTAAAATAAATCCAAATCCTATAACACGTCCTACTTTGGAAAATCTTAATAATTCGATGGTCTAAGCTTTGGTTTAGGTTTAGATTTCAGTATATGAGGTTCGAGTTTCGAGGTTCGGTTCAAGCCTTGGTTCCAAATAGATAGACTACGGATGAACTTTATCTAAATCTACGGTCAGTAGACCAAAAATATATGCTATAGAAAACGTTAAAGTATCTAACAAGAAATTTGAACCTTTCAATTTTATTTTTGAACCGAACTAGAAATATTGGGTCAGTGCAGGATTAACCTCACTCATTTTTTTATAAAACTGGTTCGGTTCAGTTCTAAAAAATAGTCGAATATTTGGGTTTAGCTTAAAACCGGTTTCCAGAACAGAATTTTCTATACTGTTTTTTTTCTCCGAGTGTTGGATAGGAAACTGAGAAGCAGTTCATGAGAAACGTGCGTGTGTGTGTGTGTGTAAGTATGTGTGTGTGTGTATTACTTTCACGCATTATCGTGATTAAAAATTTTTGCAATTTTTAGACAAGTTAACGCGCCCAGCATGTTGTTGCCA
This sequence comes from Drosophila repletoides, assembly GCA_018150835.1. Taxonomy (NCBI): domain Eukaryota; kingdom Metazoa; phylum Arthropoda; class Insecta; order Diptera; family Drosophilidae; genus Drosophila; species Drosophila repletoides. The sequence goes on from JAECWQ010000100.1 coordinate 8,854,136, forward strand.
TTAACAACTGTGCAGCTTCCTTATCAGCACAAACTCCTTGCTCCACCCACTCCCCACTCCCCCAAGGAAAAAACCCGCAAGTTGTGCGCTATCAACACAAAGAGCACAATACAGAAAAGGCAACAAAAAAAAAAAAGGAAAGAAAGAGAGCGTGAATGAGAACGAGAACGAGTAGGAGAGGTAAATGCTCGCAGTTAAAGAGAGAACACTTGAGCTAGTATAACCATGGCTGCTGAGCTGAGGCGAACTGTTGTTGGTGTAAACACTTTTCGTGACAGACTCTTCATAGCTGCTGCTGTTGGCACGGGCAGAGGCAGAGGCAGAGGCAGAGGCAGAGGGCAGCCTCAGCCGCAGCCGCAGCCGAAAATCGCCCATTATCCATTTTTATTTTATCATCAATTTTATTACGCACAAAGTAAAGAGGCGCAACCGAAGTCGAACGGCAGCAGCAGCAGCGGCAGCAGCAGCAGCAACTTGATGATGTAGCAGCCAGCTACGACGGTTCAACACTGCCAAAAACAACAACAAAGCGCACTCACGCATACCCATACACACTCACACACACTGTTACAGAGAGCAGCAGCTGAAGACACAACACGCCCTTTTTGATTTTTGTATTCGCATTTTCCTTTTTATTTTATTTTATTTTTTTTTTTTTTTGTTTTTGTGCCACACTCGTTTTGTGCTCTTCATTTGCTCTTTATTTTATTTAATTTTGAATTATTTAAGCTTTTTTTTTGTGTAAACATTATACGCACCTAGAATTAGCCTGTTTTCTTTTTTTGTATCCTTTTGTATGAACGATGTGTTGTTGTTGCTGTTGTTGTTGCTGTTGTTGCTGTTGAGGATGTTGAACACTTTTATTGTTGCACTTTTATTGTTGTTGCCTCCGTTCCCGCTGTACACAAATATTTGCAAAAGTCCTTATGTAGAGGGATAAAGCCGTTATAAAAAAGGATTAGCTGAGCACTACACTGCACAATTAAACGTATTATTATTTCTATTTTTATATGTTTTATTTATTGTGTGTTTATTGCAGCAGCAACATTCTCGCCTCGTCTTTACGCCAGCCGCGAGATTTTGCAACTAAATCAAAGTTAAATTAGCACCAAGTACGATTCTCGCCAAAGTCGTAGATATCATCATTTATCACTCATTACTGGGCAACGGGCGCGGGCACCTACACGGAACGTGGAATCTTCAATTGGCCGCACAATAAACCCAATTTACCATATAACACTAAGTATACTCGTATGTATGTGTGTGTGTGTGTGTGTGTCTTGATTGAATCAAGAGGCTGCAAATAAACCGATTTAGATTTAGTTTTGAACACCTTAACTAGCCGTAATATCTAAATAACTGAACTATCCGTTCAACAACTATTTGTGGCCCGGGTAAACCAATCAGCGCCTGTTAAGAAATCGCCTCATTTTTATCCCCTATACCCATTGAAAATGTGTCAAAGAAGGGTATATGGTTTGCTTACTTTGAATCTATGCTGGAAATTTGAACTAATTCGAATAATAAAGACAAAAACTATTCAAAAAAAAGTATGCCAAGCGCAGGCCTAGAGCTATTGTTTTGAAATTAAACAAACTTATTACTGAGAGTATTATTATTATAATAATAAATACAGAACTTATTTAGGAAACTAGCAACGAGACAGAAAGAGTATTAAGCAACAACACGAAGCCTAATCGCAGAGTATCAGCTAGTCGGGCACGCTCCAATTGAGCATTTTTATTTGTTTGCTTGGATTTGCACTTATTCAATTCAGAAAAATTCTTAGATAATTGGCTCAGCTAATTATTTTTTATAGCAAAGTCAAAACAACCAAAAAGACCTTCAGCTCAGGCTTAAGTAGGTCGCGCCCAGAGAGCTGTACGAAGAAGAAAAGAGATGCAAGGATGTTCTCAAATAAATAAAATACAAATTTAAGTGAAACTCATTTTACGTTTTAACATTTGCTTACGGTTCTTTTTAACTGTTCTTTTTTTTTTCTTTTGTTCTAAACGCGCATTTTGTTGTTGCTAAATTCGCATTTTTTTGGGAGCGGTCACAGCAAAAGCAAAGCAAAAGCAAAGCAACGGAAAGCAAAGCAGAGAAAGACAAAAGCATTTCTCTGCTTTTTTCTTCTATTTGTTTTCGGCTTTTGTATTAAATCTTTGGCCAATTATTTACTATATAATTTACGTTTATATATATATATATTTTTTTAGCTTTCTTTCTTTGTTTTTTGTGTTTGTAAAGTGAAAATTCTGAAGCTGGGGGATTGATTTTTTCTTGTTTTTTTTCTTTTTTTTTTTTTGGCTATGCTGTACCCTGTGTGGCATAGCATACTTTTGGGGGTTGCGGTACGGTGCCTGAACCCGAACCACAACAACAACAAAATAAGAGAAGTAGCAGAAGAAGACGTGGAAGATGAGGGAAGTAGGCGGGGGCGGAGGAAGAACAACAACAAGAAGAGCGAATAACTGGCGCATATGTAACCCAGCAGTAAATTTTTCAATTACAAAAATGTTGTCTTTGTTGTGTGATTCTTATTTTTGGTTTGGATCGCACAAAATGGCACACTGACCCACACATATACACACACACACACACACTCAGCACACAACACACGCACACACACACACACATATATACATATAGAGTCACGCACGAGGCGAGGATTAAATAGCAAGCAGAAACCAGAAACAGAACAGAAACAGAACCGAAACAGAACAGCAAACAGCGGCAAGCATCAAATTTTCTGCTTTGACCATCCCCACTTTCCACTTCGCTATGCCTATTCACTTGTTTGTTGTTGTTGTTGCTGTTGCTGTTGCTGTTGTTATTTCTTGTATATTTTCCCTGGACCATTTTTACCGAGCCTTGAGCCGCAGTCGTTCCGTCACTCTCGAGTTACAAATTCACACTGAGTCGTGAGTCTCGTGGCCCCAGCGAAAAATTGTCGCCACTGGCTTCGTTTCATCGTTTTCATCGTCATCGGATGCTGTCGCTGTCGGCGTTGGCGTCGGCGTTTGCCGTTGCCGTTGCTGTCGCTACTTCGTCATTGTGAACTCCAAGGACCCACCGGCGCCCCCTCTCTCTCGCTTTCTCTCTCGCTCTCACTCTGTCTCTCTTTCTCGCTCTCTGTCTCTCTCTCTCTCACATTTTGCTCTTTATGCATTAAGAGCAGAGCGCCACACATTGAAGAGCGGAAGGCGTGTGATGGTGATTAAACACTTCAAAACCCGCAACGTTAACAATTCATTAAATGCACGTGCATAATAAATGCAAATTACAACTAATGTTAATTGGCTTCACTGCACTGCTGCACCAACGCCTCCTGCAATTGCATTTAGTTCACCCAACAAAGCATATTATTTAAGCAGAAGAAGCAGAACAGAACAGATTAATCAGATACAAATTATGAAAACTAAACCGTTATTTTTTGTTTTGGAAATTCTTTATTTTTTTTAATTAATGATTCACATACAGAAGGATCGAATCGAATAAATATTTCAACTGCTGTGAAATGGGATTATGTTTTTTGACAGTTAGGAAACACCATATTAAGCTGCAGTTTTTATTAAATATCCTGACTGCCCATATTCTAGTAATCTTATAAATAATAATTATTAATATTTTGATATTGCAGTGAGAAAAAACACTTCTTTACGTAAGTTCAGCTGTCCTAGAAACAATAAAGTTAAAATTTTCAAACAGAGAGTTCCTTTGAATAGCAGATATGAGATATAGATGTAGAACTGAAAAACTTGTTTCCATATAAACTTACTGAAGGACAGAAGGGAATATGGGCAGACGGACATGACCCCTCTAATCATACCTCATTATAAAACCTTCTATAAGGACATAAATATTTAATTTTTAATAATATTTTATGAATAAAATACATCTATAATACTGGCGATATAGTAATTTATCGATAACCGAGTGTGCACCATGAAACCAGTTCCATTAATTATTTATTCTTAACGGACATAATTTGTATAATATTTATTCTTTTGAAAAAGTTAATTAAATTTCAAAAATAAGTAGATTTGACTTTTAGTATTTTTTGAGAGTAAATGTTTGCTGTCTAAAATCTGGTATTCCTGCCATTACGCAAACTGGTCACACTGCTGCTGAGAGACACCAAAAAATTAAAAGATAGTCTAGGTAATTAAACAATATTTAAGTGTGTTAATTTCAAGTGCCAGGTAATAAAAAATATACTTAAATATTAAACAAAGCACTAAGTTTATTGGAACAGCAGCAAATATTAATAAAAAAGTGTATTTCAAAGTGTAAATCATAATCAAAAGATCGTCCAGCCATACAACGCAGCACTTTCTTTTTATCATCTGCCAGCAGCGCTGAAAAATCAATAAATCGGTATAGAGATTTATTTTTTTCCCGTTTATTTCGTTATTTTCTAACTTATCTCATAATGCCAAGCAGCAGAAAGAGGCGTTGATAAAAATATAAAAAAAATAAAGAGTATATAATATATACAAAGTACACAAAGAACGCAGAGAGAGAGCGGAAGTTGTTTCAAGTGAAATGGAAAATCGATGAATCTGAAATATGAAATATGAATCATTGAAATTGCTATTTTTAATGCCCGTATAAAAGATACTTATATATATTTATGAAGTATATTTAATTCTAATACATTTTTTACTGTTTTTTTCATACTTTTTTGCAGTTGTTATTGTAAATTGGGGGTTCAACTGTTGACCTGTCAAAATGGGTTCATTATTTCGTAGCGAGGAGATGGCTTTGTGTCAGCTCTTCCTACAGAGCGAAGCGGCCTATGCTTGTGTCTCCGAGCTAGGAGAACTGGGACTGGTTCAGTTCCGGGATGTAAGTTCTCATTTATTTAAATGTGTAAAGCATGTATACGAACCGGTTAACCGGTTCGAATTGGAAAACACTTATTGAACTCGAATTCTAGTTAGGCGTTACTCAATTTCCAGTTATCTCCGGTTATGCGCAATCTCTCTATCTTCGAGTGAGCTACGAGATGTAAGTTTCGTTTCTGAACCGGTTTACCGTCTGGAACCAAAAACAACTTCTCAAACACTTAGAATTTGAATTCTAACCACAACAAAACCAATTTTAACCGGTTTGCTGCCTTGGTGAAGAGATTTACTATAAAAATCTGATATATAGTGGTCCGATTTTTATTCTAAATTTATCGAGTTTAATTACTAAACGAACCACGAAAAAGGCTCAGAACGCCTTTTTTTTCTTATTGAATCCGAAAACGTATTCATCGAATTATCCTGATACAGAATATGAATTCCGTAAGGAGTCGGGCACTGCCTTCTTCGTAATAAAATGGCTAACCCTTTGCTAGGGTATAAGCATAGTTGAAATTCAACCTCAAAGTTTGAATTTCGAAACGAAAACTTATATTTTTATGCATTTCTATTTAATGATCATAGCTCAATCCGGATGTGAATGCATTTCAACGAAAATTCGTGAATGAAGTGCGCCGTTGCGATGAAATGGAACGGAAACTGCGCTACCTGGAGAAGGAGATTAAAAAAGATGGTATACCCATGCTGGATACCGGCGAGAGTCCAGAGGCGCCGCAGCCACGTGAAATGATTGACTTGGAGGCAAGCTATAGAATTTATGAGAAAACAGCTGAATTATTTTATTTATTCAGTTTAATATTTCCAGGCCACCTTTGAGAAACTTGAGAACGAATTGCGCGAAGTCAATCAGAATGCGGAGGCATTGAAACGCAACTTTCTGGAACTAACCGAACTGAAGCATATACTCCGCAAGACGCAGGTCTTCTTCGATGAGGTATGCATGCGTCCATTTTGGCTAACAAATCTCTTATAGGCATCTTCAGCTAACCTAACATATATAAGGTGTACTTACTTCCTCGTGGCAAAGGCTTTCAAAAGATATTAATTTCCAATTAACATATGGCACAAACTTGCTAACCAATAACCCAACCTGACAACACAAGTGTGCCAGCTCTTTGGTTTTAAGTTCCACAGTTCTTCCAATTTATTTATTTGTTTTATAATGCTAAACAACAACAGAACAACATTCACTTTCCCAACACCTTTAAGAACATTTATACATAAGCACTATATAACCTATCATATAACTCAGGGCTGTAAGAGAATCATTCCTTTGCAGCCCTGAAAAATCAAATGTATTTAAGTATCTTCCTATGAAATGATCTATTCGAAATTCCTCAGTTGCCTTGCACCTCAGTTTCTTTTATATTTTCCGAGCTTTCGTTTGACTCTGTTTCCTATGTACATAGATATATTATTAATTATTGTGTACGCGTTTTGTATATAAGTAGATTTAATTGTTTTTTTATATATATTTTTTGTTATTTTATTATTTGTTTCTTTACGTTTTATTTTCCATATGAATCAAAACAAACACAAAAACAAAACGATACAAAATCCTCAAACCTGCAAATGCACCCACTACCAACACCCCCAATACAAAACCACCAACAACACGTCCAACCCCCTCAAAAAAAAAAAACACGTTTTATACCCCCGCGCCCCCTCGATTGTGTTGCCAGTCGGCGCCAATGGTTTATAAGTCTTCTACGCACTCATCAAACAAATATCGACGCTATCTACAGATGGCCGACAACCAGAACGAGGATGAGCAAGCGCAGCTGTTGGGTGAGGAGGGCGTGCGCGCCAGTCAGCCGGGCCAAAATTTGAAGCTTGGGTAAATATTGATCTATTGACAGAACCTCTTCAATGAATTAGTCGATCACTCAGCAAATCAACAATGGAAAACTAAACTCAGTCTGCGCAGTTACCAAATAAACAAAACAGAAAAAAAAAAATCGCTCTACAAAATGATACAAAAATCAAAAACAAATCAAAACAAAATCAATCCAAAACCCGACTCGCTCGCTCGCTCTCTGCTCTCATTCTCCATGGCTATTGGCTACTATTCCGTGTCGTTATCTATGTACAGTTATGTATCCTATCTATAACTATATATACATATTATATATATATATATATATAGTCGTTCTGTATGTTTGTGCGTGTGAATGATTCTGTGTAGCGACTGTTCTTTTTTTCTTTTCTTCTTCTAATGTATATATAAGCTATAAATATAAGGTCATTGGTTGCTCTGGTGAAGGTTCTCTCACACTCCTAATGCCCCATCCACCTATATTCCATACCCAAAACCAAAAGATAAAAAAAAAAAAAAAAAAAAAGAAAGAAGACTTGGAGGCGGACAGCTTTAATTAATCAGTCAGCTACTAACTGCATATATATGTATGATCCATAAAGAAATCTGCTGAAAACTGTTCTGTATTGTCAAAACGAAAAAAAAAACTTTTACAACAATTTCTAGCAGGAGGGCGGCCTGAACCACACCACCGAGTCGATGACACGCGCCCTCATCACCGATGAGGTGCGCACCGCCGGTGCTTCCATGGGTCCGGTGCAGCTCGGGTATGTATCCAACTACGTAAATAGGCAGTTACTTACGTTACATTACGTTATGTTACGTTAATTAATATGCAACAAAAAATTATTGCTTAACGCCGCCAACTAACTAAGACGCTGCTGCTGCTGCTGCCGCTGCCGCTGCTGTTGCTGCCGCTGCTGCTGCTACTGCTAATTCTTCTAAAGCATCAAATAAACCACATCAAATGATCCACCAGAACCCTGAGTACCCAAGCATTCTTGCCGAACCGGGTGTAATGAAGTCTAACCAAACCCGTTTCGAAGCAATAATTTTCTGTCCCATATCTAAAATAGAAATTTTGAAACAAAACAAAACTTCCAAAAAAAAAACAACTCTACTAAAACATACGACGTTTTTTCTTCTGCTCCTCTCTTCCCATAAACCAACAAAATGAAATGAAAAACAAATTAACAAACAAAATTATAGTTTTATGGAAAAATCGAATGAACGTGAGGATTATCTGCCATGGTTGGTATCCCACAACTCAAACAAAATTAGTCTAGGAAAACTCATGCAAAAAACCTATGTGCGCCTCATAAAACTGTATATAGAGACATGTCATAGTGGTCATTAGCTTCGCTCGCCGCATACGCCCCCTTTTAAGCTACCCCTACAAAAAAAAAAAAAAAGTTAAAACAAAAAAAAAAAAGAATAAGCCTTTAAGTACTTTTCCTGTTTTTGTCGCCACATTTTCCATTCCATGCTGCGTTCATATTGGTATTTGTGCTTGAGAGTTTAGTTTTCCTTTTTGCCGTAATTAACCGGAATGAATGAATTATTGAGGCCTGCGCAAGACATGTCCACTAATCTTTGATCTCTTTAGCTTTGTGGCTGGCGTCATCTCACGCGAGAAACTGCCTGCCTTTGAGCGGATGCTGTGGCGTGCCTGCCGTGGCAATGTGTTCCTGCGTCAGGCCATGATTGAGTCGCCGCTGGAGGATCCCACTAATGTGAGTTAATATAGAAAGATCTATATTATCGATATAAAACCTAATTTTCTATTGGTTTCCACAGGGTGATCAGGTGTACAAATCCGTATTCATCATCTTCTTTCAAGGCGATCAACTGAAGACGCGTGTTAAGAAAATCTGTGAAGGTTTCCGTGCTACACTCTATCCTTGCCCCGAGGCGCCAGCCGATCGTCGGGAAATGGCCATGGGCGTCATGACACGCATTGAGGATCTAAATACTGTGCTCGGCCAGACGCAGGATCATCGCCATCGTGTGCTGGTGGCAGCTGCCAAGAATCTGAAGAACTGGTTCGTCAAGGTCCGCAAAATCAAGGCCATTTATCATACACTGAATCTCTTTAATCTGGACGTGACCCAGAAGTGTCTGATTGCCGAGTGTTGGGTGCCATTGCTAGACATTGAGACCATACAACTGGCATTGCGGAGGGGCACAGAGCGTTCGGGATCTTCGGTGCCACCGATTCTCAATCGTATGCAAACGTTTGAAAATCCGCCAACATATAATCGAACCAACAAGTTTACAAAGGCATTTCAGGCTTTAATTGATGCATATGGTGTGGCCAGTTATCGGGAAATGAATCCAGCTCCCTACACCATTATAACGTTCCCATTTCTGTTTGCGGTCATGTTTGGCGATATTGGCCACGGCGCCATAATGGCACTCTTTGGCCTCTGGATGATACGCAAGGAAAAGGGACTGGCTGCACAGAAGACGGATAATGAAATATGGAATATATTCTTTGGCGGACGTTACATTATTTTCCTTATGGGCGTATTTTCCATGTACACTGGCTTCATCTACAATGACATCTTCTCCAAGTCGCTTAACATATTTGGGTCGCACTGGCATTTGTCGTACAACAAGTCGACTGTTTGGAATAACAAGTATCTACAGTTGAGTCCGGCTACTAACGACTATGAGGGGGTACCCTATCCATTTGGGATGGATCCCATATGGCAAGTGGCATCATCCAATAAGATTGTCTTTCAAAATGCCTACAAGATGAAAATCTCGATCATTTTGGGTGTACTGCACATGATCTTTGGCGTCATTATGAGCTGGCACAATCATACCTATTTCCGCAATCGTCTATCCCTGATCTACGAGTTTATTCCACAGCTGGTATTTTTGCTGCTTCTCTTCTTTTATATGGTTTTATTGATGTTTATCAAGTGGAATCGTTATGCGGCAACAAATCCGAGTAAGTTATGAGTGTTACAAGCTTTGATCATATTATAATATTGCTGAATATCTATTTTATTCCAGTGCCCTATTCGGAGTCGTGTGCGCCATCTATTCTAATCACTTTTATTGATATGGTTCTATTTAATGAGCCTAAGAAACCAGCAGAAGGATGTGAAGTTTACATGTTTTGGGGACAGCATTTTATACAAATCGTCTTTGTGCTAGCAGCTCTCGCCTGCATTCCCGTCATGCTGCTTGGCAAACCCATGAAGATTATGCAGGCACGCAAGTTGGCCAATGTAAGTATTGTCTAGGACTACGTTGTCTATAGATTCCCTGCTTCGTCAAACCTTCACCGTTCACCCCACATTAAATTCACATAACATTTCAAGCCTGGGAACATGATATAATTAACAGATATACCCTATGTTTGCACTTCTGTTTATTTATGTCCTGCCCCCTGCCTTTGACTCCAAATAACCAACTAACCAACTTACCAACCAACCAACCAACCACTCACATCCAAAAATAAACAACGACCAAATCAATATACTAAACACCAATCCAAATGTTAAAGGAAGAGGTTAGTCGTGTTGTTTGTATTCTCACGTAGTTCCAACCATGTTTTCCCAAGCAAATAACTAATATATATTTACTCATATTTAAATAGGTTCAGCCGATCACTGGCTCGTCCGATGCTGAGATTGGTGGCATATCGAATGGAGGCGGTTCGCATGGCGGCGGCGGAGGTGGACATCATGACGAAGAGGAAATATCCGAGATATTCATACATCAGGGTATACACACCATTGAGTATGTGCTTGGCTCCGTTTCCCATACTGCATCGTATTTGCGCTTGTGGGCCCTTTCACTGGCGCATGCCCGTAAGTAGAGCTTCCTCTTTAGTAGTTGGATTTTTCTAAATTCATTTGGATTTGATTCCAGAGCTTGCCGAGGTCTTGTGGTCCATGGTGCTCTCTATTGGATTGAATAAGGAAGGTTGGCTTGGCGGCATTTTCTTGACCATTGTTTTTGCCTTCTGGGCCATTCTAACCGTTGGCATTTTAGTTTTGATGGAGGGCCTGTCAGCTTTTCTGCATACGCTGCGTCTGCACTGGTAAATACGAGTCACAAATATATAAATTTATTTCTAATTCTAATAATAAAAATGGTCTCTTTTTAGGGTGGAGTTCCAGAGCAAATTCTATTTGGGTCAGGGTTATGCTTTCCAGCCTTTCTCATTTGATAGCATCATTGAAAATGGAAGCGCTGCTACCGAAGCAGAGTAGACACAACCAAGAAAAGAGTTAAAAAGTAACCAAAGCATGTCGGAGTCTCATCGCTTATGCAGTTATAATTATATAAATATATATATATATATATACAAGTTTAAACATATATGTACCAATCGAAGGAATTTAAAACATCATGCTTAGTAATCGTTATAATCGCTAGTAATGTTTAATTATCGTGAATTTATGTATCGTATAGCCCTTTAATATTGTCAAATGTTCTACATAGATGTTTATCGTGTTTACTCATATTAAATAAATAGCTAAAGCGCCCACGCAACTAGGGTCAGCGCCAAAACAAAGCCTTATTACTTTATCTAGAAAACTTCCCTCAAACTAGCCAAGGATTGGGATTATGACGTGGAGATAGCTCTCCTCTCATCACTATAGTGTCTGTATCCTCGACGTCGGTGAGGTGCACACACCCAGTTTCACCTCTCGATCCGTCGCGTAGCTTAGGTGCCTCCAACTCTTCTGAGATGGCCTTCGGCAGGAAATAGATAACTATTGAAATGTGCTTCTGATTCAAAACTTGCGTTATAATTTTATTTACAATTTTAAAATAAAACTATTCTAGCTTTATTGTACAAATAAAAGCGTTTCATAACGGATTTTAACCGGTTCACCTTAAACCGTATTCAGCTCATAAGTTCGTTTAATGCGTTCACAAACTTTTGCATATTTTGTACACCCGATTCGTAAGGCTTTAGGGCTGCAAAGTCCAGGGAAGCCAGCCTGCTGCTAATATCGTTCACCGTGCAGTAGTATAAGTATTGCTCTGTTGCCAGTTGACGAGCTAATTCCAGCTGATGATTATCCATCAGTTGATCGTTGACTACGATGAGACCAGCTTTGCCATTATTTAATATATCCATACAAGTGCCAGCGCCTGCGTGCCCAATGATCACATCAGCAGCTTGAATATCCTCTGTATTTGGTCGAAATTTATACTGTTCAACTTGAATGCCGTATTTCTCATTTATAAGCTTAATATCCGGCTCTGGAACAGGCGTCGAATTTCCGTGTTGCAGCACAAGTTTTTGACATTTGCGCTCCTCCAAGGCGCAGAGAACTGGAGTGGATACCATCGCAGTGATCAGCGCATCAAATTTGGTAGTTCCAACAGTCACATAAACAACATTTAAATGCATTTTAATTTATTGAGTGCTTTAGGCGTGACAAATTCGTCTTTCCGAATTATAATTAACTAGATTTTCCTCAGACCTATGGAGCACCTTTATTTAGTCCAATTTGTATGTATATCAGCTGAGCGCTTTCCTGTGGCAAAACAATAATAACACAACAAAGCGGCTTGAGATGGCAAAATGCATACGAAATACTCATTCGATATATGTTTGTGAGCATATCGATAGTTCGATTACACCATTTCCACAGACCGTTACTTTTTGTATATCAGTTTTTTATATATTACTTCAAACCAACAAAATTCTTTAAATATCAGTTACACTTTTAACCTCTTTAAATTAAATTAAAATAAATAAAGAATTAATTACCACAATAATTGTTCAGTAAGCTTTTTTTTTTCTTTAATTCATCAAATGATTGGCATATCTTTGTAGTTTGTAGTCAATAAAAATGCAATTTCAATATTTCTATCTAAAATTATATTCATATATTCATATATATATATATATATATATATATATATATATATATATATAAGTGAGCATTGCAATTTGATGGAAATATATAAGAATTTGCTTAATGTTTTATCTGGAATAAAAATTATGCGAGCAAAGCAGTAAAACATGTATTTTTTATTGAATTTGTTTTCAGTATTTATGTGCTAAACTACAAAAGTTATTCACCACATTAGAACTGTCTTTAAGATGATAATTTGCATGCTCATCACTTATTGCTCTTTCACTCTCGCTTTCTCACCCACAACATTCACACACACACACACACGTTGTTTTTCGCTCTCTCTCTCTCTCTCTCTCTCTGTCTCTTCGAGTTCGATCTATACTGTGATACGATTATGTCGTCGTTCAGGCCGTTGCGCTTTCAGTCTGTTCTCGGCCGTTAAGCGTAACGGTTGTGCGATACTATTCCTTTCGCTGCTGCTGGCGTCAGCGAATACTGGGATAAAATTGCACCTATACCGCATATAGTAGTACCATATATATACCTACATATATATATATATATATCTGTTCCAAACAAATTCATCTTCCTGCAAACTAAATTTGTTTACATTAATTCAATTATCAGCGTGCGCCTGTGAAAGTGTTGCCTTGACCGTCCGACATCTGACATCGACTCAAATATCCGCTTGTAATTGTATTAGTGCGCCGCTAAGTGTTTGTGCATTTGTGTACTTGCGTTCGTGTTCGTGTGTGTGTGTGTGTTTCCATATGCGAATGCAGTTGTGCCGTTAACTGCTGCATAACAGTAAAGGTGTAAAAGGAGCAAAAAAACAGGAGAACAGTTGAAGAAGAGCCACAGGTGGAAGAGAGGTAAAACGCTATTGCAGTCACACATTGCCGTCGCTACATTAATTTTATTTCAATTTTAAATGGTTTTTCTCCACGAATATTCCGTAAATCTCCAGATGTGCTTCATATAAGAATTCTGATGCTGAACAGTGGGTCACGCTGTTCACTTAAATGAATAGTACTTATACACTGAGCGAAATATGGCACTTAAGTTCTCCCTCCTTGGTTCTTACAGAAGAAATACTGTTTTTGTTTTTAAAATTGGTTTTTGAAATATTGTAACACATTGATTATTGTATAAATAATCCAAGTCCAATCTTAGAGCAAATAGGTTTTAGATCAAACCAGTTTAAACCGGAATTTTCGACCATTTCTCTAAAATTAACAAAAAATGTGTCGGCAATAAAGCTAAAGCTTTGACTAAGCCGAAACAAACGTATTAGTTCAGCTGATAGTTAATATTTTGACCCTCAATTTTTACCTTTACGATATTAAACTTTTATAATTGTTTTTCCCGCCTTAGAATCGGAGTAGATGAGCTTATATTCCACTTCTCTTAGGTTAAATTAAACAAATATGTAGGAAAACCTGAAGATTTGGACAAACTGTCTTGAACCAAAAACTGAAGAATTCTTACGTTGAGTTCGAACTGGCTAAATCTCCAGTTAAAACTTTGGTCTTTTATCAACGAGTGTATTTTCGCAACCTGTTAACGTTTTTTGTTTTTTTTTCAGTGTATACAAAGTCCAGTCAGAAGAAGATAGTATAAGCCGTGAACTTATCAACACTTCATTTAAATTCGTATTTATTTCTGCACACATTTTAAATTTTGTTTATTTTGTATACAATTTTCCTTTCAACTTGTTGATACTTTGGCCCACATCTTCATCTTTCGCACACTCCGAAATTTCGCATGTGTTAAACATAAACAACAATTATTTTCTCTCAGCTGGCAGACACTTGATATTTCCCCCTCTCCGTCCGTCTGTCCGTCCGTCCGTCCATAAAAAAAAGGGTACTACCACTGAAATTATGAATTTATGGCTTAATAATTTTCAAAGTTCGCCAAAAGTTTCCTCTATAAAATGCTCAATCTATTTCGGCAATCATTTATAGACAAAATTCATAAAAAAAAAAGAAAAAATGAAAACAATTAATTTATAAACATGTGCCAGCTAAATAGAAAAAAGAAGAAATATGTATTTAACTTCCGAAATTAGATTAGAGCACAAGTGCAAATTGGCAAGTCCAAACTCAGATCACTTCTTCATTTATGGCAGACGGGGTAAACAGACTGCCAAGTCGGGCGGGAGGCTGGGCAAGAGTAATGCTACACAATTCATATAAACATCATTATTAAGTATACTATGGGCATCATCATCATCATCATCATCATACTCTTTCATTATACATTAAGTTTACTTTTTATAGTCTCGTGTGTACGTCGAGGAACGCGTGTGAGATTCGCAGATAGAAACAGAAACAGATTCAAAGTAGCGCCGCAGGCAGCAGCAAGCAGCGAGCAGGCCGGCCAGCTATTAAATGTGTTTTGATGTTTTAATCAAGTGGACTAACAAACAAATACATTCTCTTGATACCCTGTACCCCCATACAGTGGTTGAAAAGGGGTTTAAGGGGTAACAGGCAGAAAAGGAGACATCTCCAACCGATTCCAGCTTGCCCTGGGTTGATTGAGTCCTGCCTCATGGCACGTTCCGGGTAGACTTTTGCAAGCATTCTATGCAACGGACGTCTCCTGCTTTCACCAGTTCTTGGCCTGTGTTGCCTCTAATAAATCTTCGCAGAGATCCTTTCTGTTCCTCCTAAAATAATAACAATCAGACCTGTTTATAGAGTATTTGCTAATCGTGCATGCTCGTCTTGAGTGTGTGCATATGTAATAAACATCCAGAAGCACTTCGCAATTCATGTCCTTGTATTAATTATTATGAGCACAAGCTAGTCGCGTCATCATCATCATCATCATCATCATCATCATTGGGGCTTACGCATTTGATCAATAAAATATTGCCATATAAATTGGACTCCGCACAGTGGGACCACTGACCCCTTGGGGAGGCATAGCGTAGACAAATGAGACAGTGGCGAGGCTCTCGGGTCTCATATCATTTCAGTTTTTAATGAAGGTCACAGTGTCAACGTCGTCGTCGTCGTCTGCCACAGTGGGGCCGGCATTCGGTTTTAATTGTTGCAATTTGCAGCAACCAGCAGATCAAATTAATGTCATAACTCAATTAGCCGGCATTCGGGGACATTTACTCATATCTCATGCGAGTTTGTAAAAATAAAGAGCAAAAATAAATTAAATATTGTACGAGGCACTTTGGGTTGACAGAATCATCGTCCTCTGATGGATTTATATGTACTTCTTTGGCAGGGAACATGTAAAGCTGACAAAGACAAGAGCTGCCTTTAGGCCTGTAAATGAGGCTATTGACTGGGAAACCTTGTTTTTTTCTTGTACCTCCTTGCGTATTACAGGGTATACTGTAGTCTTCATACTTATTCAGAAATAAGAACCTTAATCTAAGTCTGTCTGGACTGTTGCTAATTGCAGATTAAAACGAATTAATTAATTCTTTATAGTAAACAATTAATTAAAAGGCCAGAGTTGAATAAAATATTGAAATAAAAATTATGATAGAGACAAAGATCTTCAAGATATTAATATGACCCTCGCCTAGAAGAGTATTCATCTACGTTCTGCTTCAGATAAAGATATTCGACACTGACCTGACCTACAAGAGTATTATATAATTCGTTGACGAGCTGCTTGGGTTTTTCCCCAGGTGCTCGCATACAAATCACTGTTTTTAATACCTGAATTTATATAGTTATTTTTATGTATTGAAGTGTGGAGAGTTGGTTAAACCAGCTGCTGCTAATCACCAAGAACATTTAGGAATTCTCACAATCTTGCTGGGAATTAACAAATAATTAATTAATATCAAAATGTGAGGCTTAGACGGGAAACACCTAGGAACAAATTGCCGCTTACAAACTAAATTTGTAGTACTAATGTTTATTGAAAGAGCTAAATGGCAGTGCTCAACTGCTAGATACCCTCTAGACAAAAAACTTGTTTAGTTTCAGTTCGCTTTGTGTGTGTTTTATTGCATGTGATGGACTATGAGATACCCTATAGTAAACCATAAAGTGGCCTATAAATTATTCTAAAGATCGAGTATATTAACTGATTGTTATGGAATTCAGTAAAGATAGAGTTACTTTTGATTTAAATTGTTTATTTTTAAAGGCATAGAATGGAATGCTGGAAGGATTAGTAGTCTCTGGATGGTTACGTTTCGACAATTGATATATTTCGACAAGATTTTTAGAGCTAATATACCCTTTTCCAAAGCATTTTGAAGGGGCAACAGCTATAATGAGCACCTACCTCTGCCATGACGTAAATATGTGCATCGCCAGATGCCGTAAGCAAAAAACTTGTAATTTTGTAGTTTTTCCACCAAACGAGAACTCATTTCATGACACGCATAAATCTAGCCAACAAAAGGTGGCTAATACACACAATTTATATATATTGTTTGCTATGAACGCCTACATTATTCATATATGTATGCAATAGGTTAGGTTATAGCTGCAGTTTTTAATGACTTCTGGTTGTAAATCATATATATATTTATATCTATATATTAGTATATAGAAGAGCAGATCTGTATACCTATATGAACCCCGAATAGGGGCTAGAAAGAAAGGAAACTTGAGAAACCTTTGGTCTGGCCCTGTCAAGGGGTTAATCATATAACTTTGTAAGACATTTTCATATGTAATACAAGCTTGTGCAACCCTTACCCTGTTCTTGCAACAGAGTTGCAGAGTCTTAACCGCAGTGGACGTGTTTAGACGCAGTTTTAAAGGGGGTTTGTTGGGGTTGCTAGTGCCTCGGGGAAACCACTTAAGTGGCAATGGCAGAGATCTGAGATTGTAAAATAAAAAGGAGGGGCAACCTGCAGTTGTATATCGAATTACCCAACTGACTATCAATTAAATGACACAAATTGTAGCGGAAGCGTCTGCTGAAGTGGAAGTGGAAGAGGAAGTGGAAGCGGATGTGGTTGTCCTGCTTAATTAATCGAATTGTAAACCTTCTTCTTCCTGTGCACAGGTTACACAGGTTACAAGGCACGCATCGACATGGTCGTCAAGGAAATGCAACTGCACGAGAATCTCAACATGGAGAATCGACATGGAAATGCCACATCCTTGCCCGCTGGCAACAGTTTGCCCACACCCACAACAACAACTTTCTCGCGCAAGGGACGCACTTTTAATATATCCTTGACCACTGCTGTACTGCTGGCATCCTTCTTTATGTGCACTTTATTGGCCGTCGGATTTATTGTATATAATTTCGCTACGTGCGCAGAGCTGGAGCCCGCATCCGGTGAGGAAATCATTTGCACCAGCGTCCGTTTGCCTTCAAAGCAATTACATAGTGCGAATGATGGACCCAAATTTGATCGAGATGTTCGCCTGCCCCGATCCATACAGCCGCTCACCTATAACATAACGTTGGTTCCACAGATGAGTGGAAATTTCAGCTTTACGGGAATCGTCCAGATTCGTGTGCGTGTTCTGGAGGATTGCTATAATATTACAATGCACTCGGAGGAATTGAATATATCACGCAACGATGTGGCCGTCTATCGTGCACTGTCCAATGGCAAAAAGGACGAATGGGAGCCGGATAGTCTACGCATTCATAAACAGTATCTGGTGGCATCCAAGCAATTCTTTGTCATTCAGCTGTACGATAAATTACAACGTGGCTCCGAATATGTGGTTCACATACGATTTTCAGGGATAATAAAGGACTATTTGCAGGGCTTCTATCGCAGCTCCTATGAGGTGCTCAATGAGACCAGGTGAGCTTTACCTATTGTTAATTATTCTAACTAATTGGCAACACTTTCCTTGGGTTTGTTTTTCCCATTTACACACGTAATTTAACGCTAATAAATCCAAAAATTAACTTAACTTTTAAGTCGTTTAGACGCTTTAACTATGTAGAATGCATTAAAATAAATGATATGCATTTTGACAGCTTATTTTAAATTTAAGTTACTTTTTTAAATAACTAAATCAAATCTAAATATTGTTAACTAGATTTTTGAATTAGGCGCTCAAGGATTAACAGTTACCCCACAAAGAAGGCTAAAAAGTAAATGGGAGATGTGTATTCTTTTACTGAACTGACTTTCCGTCCGTCTGTTTGTATACAAATTAGCCAGACCAAGAGCCAGGTGAATAAAACTTGGTTTGATTCCTTCTTTTTCCACAGGCAGGAGGACTATCCCAGACTAAAAATGTAGAATGAAAAACTGTTTTGTCTCTTGAGATATCTTTTATTCAAATTGGCTCAAATATAATTTTACAACTTCTAGAATCGTCTCATTGTCCACGCAGAGTAAAATCTTCAAATTATCCACGGCAGAAAAAAGGTTTTCACTCCTTTGCAGCTTTGGAGTCTTAAAGATATAATCGGCAAGCCAGGGATAATCGGTCTCCTTTGCCGGTTCGATCAGTAACTCTTTAAAAACATTCATATAACATCTGAACACAAATCCATAACGATCGAGAGCCCCTAATGATCCATGTAGGTCCACGAGGTGAGCCAACTCACCCATAACTTCTCTGTCAATCGTATGGCGAATCGCCTCTCTGAGCAACCTTGTCGTCTCCATAGTCGAAGACAGACAAAGCAGCTTAGCTACTTGCTTTGGTGGTCGAGGGTTCCTGGAGCACATAAGTAGCATCAGGTGTCCCTGCTTCCACAGGTCCTTGTACCGAAACGGCTTGACCAGCTCAATTATTTTGTACTTTAAGTCTCGACAATGGAAAAATGCGCGAGGCATATGTCTGATGTAGTAATCCATAAGAAGATCTAGTAGTGCAATGCGCCTCAGGTCAAAGTCCAGGAAATTGGACCTTAGCTTATCCATTGTGGTAATTAACTGTGAGGTGAGCGTCCAATCACTGACACGCCACTCTCCTAATTTGCTATGTATGGAGAAGTATGATTTAGCCAGCTTAAGCTTTTTTTGAGCCAGAAGGATTATTTGTGGATGAGCTGAGGATTTCTTTAGTGCTGCGACGCGCTGGGATTGTAGCTGAACACTCTTCCAACTACCAGTACTGATTCGTGATTCTATTTTTTCCAAACCGAGTAACGTTTTCAAAATGTTCTCCAGTGCACTATAATTCTGAGAATCAGCAAACTTAGCCAGGCAAAAGGCACAGGCGGAGAGGTAGTTCTCTTGTACCGCACGCATCTGCTGGGCAGTGTATGGCAGCTTGAAGACCTGAAGATTCAGTCTTAGTCCCCACTGGCGACCTACGCACCGTTGGCGACGATACGTGACTACCTGGCGATAGTTCATGCCCTGCAGTATCACAGGATGCTCATAGAATCTAAGCAAGAAATCCAAGGAAACCAAATGGGTCATTATTTCGTCCTGGAATAGCTGTGGGACCATATCGTTAATGTAGTGACGCGCATGCGGGGCACAGCTTGCAGCCACATGCCAGAAGAGTCGTGCAAAGCCATTAAGCGTCATGGCCCTGTGAGCCAACGTAAACCAAGTCGCCGTTGGGTGCTCGTAGCACAATTCCAGGAATTTAAGTATCGGAAACTTTTCAACGGGGTAGCATAATTTATTAAAAAATAAGATGTGCCGGGAAATATAATTCCTCATTTTAAACCGGAAGTACGGCATCAGATGCAGTTCATCGCGTTTTCCCAGCAGCTTTAGTTTCTGTTCAGCCGTGCAGGCCTGATAAATGGGAAATAGTACATTGTGTATCAGCCCCTCATATAACTGATTATCCAGTTCCTTCTGGTCAGATTCTTCCTCCATCTCGCTGTCGTCCTGATTTAAGCGCTTCACCTTAGCCAAATGCTCCAAGATAAGTTCAGCATGATCTGCTCCAAGCACGTGCACGTGCTTGATGAGAGTCTGCACACACTCATCGCTTCCAAATTCACTTGAACGCTGAAAAAGCTCGTCTAAGCCCGCAAGCAGCTGATCGGGACTAACCAAGTCCATTTCGCCGTCAAGGTGTCCAAGTAATTCGCCAATTTTCAATGCCTTCAACCGTTCTTCAAAGCTCTGAGCGTCCTTAGCATATGTCATAAGCTGCCCAGCTAGACTATGCTTACCCAATGTCCTGTCCTCTTTAAGCAACTGCAGCAGCTGTTCGGACTGCAGGCAAATATGCGCTTGGAGATGATAGAGCAGCCTGTCTGTAGGCATATTCTGCCAGTACATGTAAGCGTCAATGCTAACCTGCGACAGCATCTTCTGCAGTTGATCCATGACCTTCCATGCGTACCAGCGCAGCAGTGACGCGGTCGCTCTCTCATCCTGTTCATCCTTAACTGGACAGGATCTGAGCGAGTAGACCAAGAAGTAAGCTGGCAACTGCTGCGGGCTGCTCTGCTTCAACAGTTGGAATAGCTGAAGTACTACGTCGAGCAGTTGACGCAGCGCCTCGCCCAAATAGCGTTTGCGCATGTGTTTGCGTTTGCGTCCATCGGGCAGCACACGCAGACGCTCCTCAGTGTCGAGCAGATGACGCTGCATCAGCCGGCAGGCATGCGGCAGCATCCATTTAGCGTCATCTTGGAGACCACGTACTGCATAGTAGCAGAGCGACTGGCCCACTGCCTTCAAAGCGTCACAAATATAAGGCAACGTCTTACACTTGTATTTTATAAAGTGGGTTAGCGTCTCGTTATAGCAATCAAAATACTGTGAGGTCAGCCAAGGCTGTCCACAGGCAAAGAATTCCAACAGCTGGTCCTGCAAGCCACAGTACAGCGCCAGGCTAACTACGAGCAGCTGCGGTAGCAGCGCTGGTAGCTGATTCAACAGATGGATGCATTGTGGGCTCCACTCATACATTTTGCCCTTACCCATAGTATTTGCGGCATTCAGCACTAAATACATCAGAGTCCCTCGGAGTTGATCCACATCCGCGTCGTGCGACGGTTGCGGATGCGTATCAGGATATTTCGAATCCGTCACAAGGTCATGCTCCAGCAGCACATTTAGTACGCATTGTGATAGCTCCTTGATATTATCCTCATTTCCGCTGTAGTAATTAAAGCTATTTAGCTTCTTTTTATGCTGATGATAACTTGTTAGTGCAATTCGAATTTGCTTAAAAACCTCGCAATTACTCAAGGGTATCACATCCTCCATTTTTATAATTCCAAAATAGACAATAAAATTTCTACTAAATAGTAGCCGTATTTACTACGGCAAGTTTGATTATTTGACAACGGGTAAACGCCAACTTAAATGAGTCGTTAAATTTTTTGTTGAGTTGTATAAAGTTTATTATCGATTGATGTGATTCCATTGGTTCGTGGTCTAAAAAATATCGATATATATCGTTGTATTTATTTAATACTGGAAATTGGTTTCTATTATGCGCGTATTGTGAGCATTTGAAAAGTATACGTGAGGTGTCTTCCCTGAAGTTGCACCTGTTGCAATGATCATTATCTTTTATGTTCAATCCTTTAAGAGCTGCTTTGTCGAATCCATGACCGCTTAGTAGTCTATTGGTTATTTTAATGTCTGACCTATTTATTTTGCTGAAAGTCAATTTGCATGATTTAAATTAAATTATTATAAGCCTGAGCACAGATGTACCTGTCCTAAGGTATTTAAGTCTTTGGCGTGCCAAAGATAAACACCCATTAATATATGAATCCTTTAAACTCATAGCATACCCTCTATTTATTTATAGATGGGTGGCCTCAACACAATTTCAGGCAACGGATGCTCGACGCGCCTTTCCCTGCTTCGATGAGCCGGCACTTAAAGCAAACTTTACCCTACATATTGCCCGACCCCGCCAACTGACCACCATCTCCAATATGCCAATAATCTCCAGTAATAATCAGTAAGTTATACAGTCTCCACTAATAGTGGATTCATACTGAAAATGTTATTTGTTTGAACAGCGAATCTATATCCAATTATGTGTGGGATCACTTTGCTGAATCGCTGCCCATGTCCACCTACCTGGTGGCTTATGCCATATCCGACTTTACGCACATCTCATCGGGAAACTTTTCTGTCTGGGCCCGTGCCGATGCCATCAAATCGGCTGAGTATGCGCTGAGTGTGGGTCCCAAGATATTGGATTTTCTGCAGAATTTCTTTGGTGTCGCTTTTCCTCTGCCCAAGATTGATATGATCGCCCTGCCTGAGTTTCAAGCGGGCGCCATGGAGAACTGGGGTCTTATTACTTTCCGGGAGACAGCTATGCTGTATGAAAAGGGTGCAGCCACAGCAAGTAATAAGCAGCGAGTCGCCTCTGTGGTGGGTCATGAACTGGCGCATCAGTGGTTCGGTAATCTAGTCACACCTAGCTGGTGGTCAGACATTTGGTTAAACGAAGGTTTTGCCAGCTACATGGAATATCTGACCGCGAATGCAGTGGCGCCAGAATGGAAGCTACTGGATGAGTTTGTGGTCAATGAGCTGCAGACTGTATTCCAGCTGGACGCACTCACGACATCGCATAAGATCTCTCAAGAGGTTGGCAATCCGCAGGAAATTTTTGAATTATTTGATCGCATTTCATATGCCAAAGGTTCCACTGTCATACGCATGATGAGCCACTTTCTGACCGATACAGTCTTTCGAGGCGGTCTCAGCAAGTATCTACGGGAAATGTAAGTAGATCTATGTAGTTCCTTTTAGAAATTCTCAAATGTTTCCTTTTACAGGGCGTACAAATCTGCTACACAGGACGATCTGTGGCGCTTCCTGACCGATGAGGCAAAGGCATCTGGTTTGCTAGATAGCAGCACAAGCGTAAAGGCAATCATGGATACCTGGACCCTACAAACTGGTTATCCTGTGGTAAAAATCTCGCGTCATCCCAATTCAGATGCTGTCAGGCTGGAGCAGGTGCGTTTTGTCTATGGCAACAGAAGCAAGACGGATGACCGTCTACTCTGGTGGATACCCATTACATATACCACTGCAAACGAGTTAAACTTTAAGAATACAAGACCCACCACATGGATACCACGCACCAAGGTCTATGAGCTGGAGAATCGTAATCTCTCGACTGCCAAATGGTTCATATTTAATATACAACAAACGGGCTATTATCGCGTCAACTATGATCTGGACAACTGGCGTGCAGTGACCCAACATTTATTGGATCCTGCGCATTTTGAGCAAATTGCGCCTCCCAACCGGGCCCAGCTTATTGATGACGTCATGAATCTGGCACGTGGCTCATACCTGTCCTATGATACGGCCATGAATCTAACTCGTTTCCTCGCACTGGAGAAGAACCATGTGCCTTGGAAGGCGGCGATTACAAATTTTAACTTTATTGATTCGATGTTTGTTAATTCCGGGGACTACGACTTGCTGAAGGTATGACTAATCCTTGAATGAAAGAAATTTGAATCTTCTAATGCTTACGACTTAAACCCTTTAAATTCCTATAATTATTACAGAACTATTTGCTTAAACTGTTACGCCGGGTGTATGCTGAAGTGGTCGATAAGGATTCGCAGAGAGATAACGAAGACATTCCGTTGCTTTTAAAGCGTTCCGAAATACTGAGCATGGCCTGCCACCTTGGACATCAGCAGTGCATATCGGAAAGCACAAAGCAATTCCAAAATTGGGTACAAACTCCTAATCCCGATGGCTATAATCCGTGAGTTTCATTACCTCCAGTGTGGTTTTAAATAATCTATCAATATATTTAATTGCACTGCAGGATTAATCCAAATATGCGAGGAATAGTATACTGCTCAGCCATACAATATGGCTCAGAGTACGAATGGGATTTTGCCTTTGAGCGTTATTTGAAGACGAATGTGCCCACTGAGAAGGAATTATTGCTTAGTGCAATGGGCTGCTCCAAGGAGCCTTGGATACTCTATCGTTACCTGCGTCGCGCTGTGGCTGGCCAGCACATACGTAAACAGGATGTATTTCGGGTATTTGCCGCTGTTTCCAATACAGTTGTGGGTCAACAGATTGCCTTTGATTTTCTTCGCAACAATTGGCCAGAGATTAATACCTAGTAAGTTGAGAAAAGGATCATTAATCCTGGTTTAGAAAGTAACTGATTATTTCTTTAGTATGGGCTCACAAATCTCCAATATACACACGCTGCTCAAGTTTTCCACGAAGCGCATGAACTCCAAATTCCAATTGGCCGAGCTGCAGGAGTTTGTCCGGGATTCACATTGGGCATTCGACAGACCCATTCAGCAGATTGTGGAACAGGTGGATATAAGCGTGGATTGGATGAATCGCAACTACAAATCAATTGTCAAATGGCTGCAGCGAGAGGCGGGCATAACCGAAACTCCTACCACCACGTAGACACTACATTTGGAGTCATTTCGGAGCTGCAGCAGTATTACATTTTGCATAGGGCATATTAGAGAGAAATGGCATTGATAATTTATAGCATTCATTGTGCATTTATGTTTTAGTATATATGTATCTATATCCATGTCGAGTGTCCAAGCTAAGTCAAAGCCAAAGAAACAACAACTTAAGAGCTTGTTTTAACTGTTTAACTGAAGCTGAAACTTCCCCTATGTAAACTTTTATATTTAAACTCATGTTTCACATAAGAACTGTGAGAGTCTTTTTACTTTTATTTCGTATCTGTATGTACTTGTACTTAAATGTAAATGGAATAATCATAGTTTGTTCATACCCGTACCTAAATCTAAATATGGAATCATTTTTAATCATTTTTCACAGCTATTTTTCTATCTTTGTCCGGAATTCGTATCACATTGGCAAACATTAAGGTGCCCACAAAAACGAGCAGAGTTCCAAACCAATGGTAAATCGTAAACGGATTACGAAAATATATAATCGAGAATACGAGGGAGACGAATTTACGTAGTGTCAGTATCAAGGTGACCGTCAGGGAACTGCATTCGGTAGTCAAAAAATAAACAGAACTAATGCATAGATGCTGCATCAGCACATTGCCCAGTAAATACAGTAGAAGCAGGGGCACAGCCACGCCCCCCAGCAGGGGTATATGGTAGGGTTCACTTGCCAGAGCTAAATTCCAATGTGTTTTGATGTTCTCGTGCAGAAATAGAAATGCAGGCAGAGGCAATAGATGTGTATAATAGAGCGCTTCCCGGGCACGTTTGCCATGACGACGATATAGCAACTCCTGCGTTATGCCCATATACGAGGAGATAAAGAGCGCTAGAACAAGTTGGAAGATGCCCATTAACCACCAGAACATATTGCCCGCCTGACCAGAGTCTGAGCTAGCCACATTCTGTGGACTAGAGAAATATGTGCATATGAATATGCCCAGGGTAATCATGATAACCGCTATATACTGCCTAACCTGATACTGACGCTTCAGTATTATGGTGCCCAGGCACATATTCGATATCAGACTACCGCCACGTATTATCATATGAAGCGTCATCGGAACATTCAGATGGAACACATAGTTATTGCACACGCTGGTCAGAAAGAACATCGCCACGAGTAGACCATAATCCCGCAGGCTTATCACGCGTTTGGCATTTCCAAATTTTGAGGTAAAGATGAATCCTTCAAGTGCTATGAACACAAATTGGGCAGCAGTAATCAGATTGCCCGCACCTGGATCCAAGTTAACCAGCAATTCCAGAAATACAACGCCGCTGCAGCAACCTAGAAAAACGCTGCCAATGGCCAAAACAGCCCGGGGATTCATTGAACTGAGAAAGTATAAAGAAATATGTTAAATTCCAAACGTGGGCCTTAAAAAAGCAACTTACCTTTGGCCAACCGCCTTGGCTTTGGGCCCACAGCTTTCTCTTGGCCATGTCAACAAAAACAAATGCAACAGGTCGTCAACAGGTAGCCCTGATGGCTAGTACGCTGACCACACCAACAGGTTGAAAAGCAGGCAAAAATATGTAAAACTTATTTAATCTTTTGAAAATATTAAGTATTTTTATTAAATCGATATAATTAAATAGGAAATATTAAATTCCAATATTTTTAATATTGCAAGAAAATACTCTGAAGCCATGAATAGTTTACGTAAATACATTTATTTGGGCACGCGTCAGCGAACTAAAACTATTCCGTAAGGGCATTCCCTAACTTCGATTTCGATATATTTGGTAGTTTTTATTTAAGCAGCGCTGATTTGTTATCAATCGTTACAACCGACGATTAAGATAAGCTTTTTCTTTGAGTAAGTAAATACTTAATTAATTGACAGATTAAATTTCATATATATAATTTAGTCTGATTTTATTTATATTTAATTTTCTTTCATAAAATAATATTCTAGTTATTTAACAATTATTTTTGTGTGGCTTAAAAATCTTTTAGCAAAATCAAAATTTTCTTTTTAACACTTTACATTTTATTGATATTCATCCAGGATATGGAAAAGGAGAAACAGCACATATCAATTAATCTTTTATTTGTTATTCCAAAGCACTTCCGCTCGAGCTCTTAATTGCTTTATTGATATTTTATTTTCTAGGTTATTAGCCAGGCCCTTATACGACATAAAATCACCTCGCAAGCAAATACCGCCAAGCTAATGAGTATGCTCAGCAAGTAAGCTTTCAGGACATTCTGCAGGTCCTGCGTGGTTAACGAGCGAATGTGACGGGGCTCACTGAGTTCCTTAATAGGAAGTTTACCCGCTTGTACCATGTAGTAGAAGCTTCTGTCTACCCAGTGCATATAGAGGCCAGACTGAACTATTTGCAGCATGAAATGATCAAGTTGCACACGATGGGGCGAGTTCTCGGGAATAACCATAGCAAAAGGCACTATCAGGTAATAGCAAAGCTTATCCGAGAAGTAAAACAATGGCCTGGCGCAGTGAGCCTGCTGTTCCTCATATAGACGCCACTTGGTATGCGTTACAGTATAAGCATACGAGGTATTCAGCGAGTTGCGTAGGGATATAAGTTCCGACATCTTATCAGTTAATCGAAATACGGAGGCATATCTTGTGCGCATATCAAAATCATAGGAACTGTACTCAGAGCGCAATCCGAAGATATTTAATTTGGAATTACTGAGTGCTCCAAAGCTATTGATATGTGGCCCTGGGGGTGGCGCAATAAACAACGAGGCAAGTCTGCCCTGAACATTGCATATTAGCAAAGCAGTTAGGATAAGCCATCCTATGCCAAGAAGACGACGATGACGCTGCCAACGACCTCGTAGAAGCTCGTAGATTATCCATAGTATTGCCAGACAGCACAGAGTCAGTGCTGGTAGCATCCAGATGTAAGCCTCTCTTGCACCTAGAAGCGGTTCCATTGGCAGCATTGTACACCATTTGCCCATATGCACTGGGTAGGCGTATTCATGATAACGCTCCAGATACCGCAACGTTACGGGCTGTACGCTCGCCGCTATATCCACGATGCCATCCCGAGCCAGATCCAATACCTGTATATGACTAAGAGTCTTCCCGGCCTGAGGGATAGAGCTTAAATGCAAACTTGCATTGTGCTTGCGGGCGTACTCCTCCAACATGTTCCAAACATAGCCAAGCAGTCGAGGATTACCTTTATTATCATGATAGAGTATGGTGTTGGGCTCCGATAGATCCGGCATCGTACGCATCTGTAATCCATGTAAATCTAGCATTTTATCCGGATATATACTGGCCAAGTCCGTTGTAAATTGTTGACTCTTCGGCGCATAATTTGGATATGCATCATAGGTATAAAACGTATGGGTTTGTCCAAAATTATTAAAGATCAATGCCGCATTAACCATATGATTTTGTAGACAAAACCATAGCACCCGGCTAGCTAAATCCGTATCCTGAATAGTTGATAATTCGATAAGCAGCTTCGCCTGTCGCATATATCGCAATGTGAGGAAAAGAGCCTTGAGCAAGTCCTCACGGTAGACTCCTGGTAAGCAAGCCAGGACAAACAGGTCTGTGCTAATAAATTGGCTCAGTTTTAAAGATTTCACTGAGCGCCACAATAGCAATGGAATGGTATTTCCGCTCCATGGCAGCCAATTCTCCACTTGGCAACGTTCCTTGCCTGCCTCAGGCTCAAAATAGAAAATTGTGCTGTATTTATTAAGGCGGACTACGGCCGAAAGGAGGTCAGCATAGATTTGGTCACTCTCGTTCATGGCTAAGAACTGAAGTTAACTTAATTAATACCTTGCTATAAATACATTAATTCTCAAAGTTGTATAAATTATAATGACTTTTTATACTCTTTCCAAAGGTATCTTAGAGAAAGTATACATTTTGTTGGAGACTTGTTAGTACACATTGATTGGAAAAGAATTTATTTCGTTTTAAATGATATGCTATATATAAATACATAAATATTTAATGTACTTAGGATTTCTATAATATGTTTAATTTAATGAAATAAACTAATATTTTGAATAACTGAAATTAATCTAGAACCGATGTGCTTTAAGTCTCCGCGCTGGCTCCTTCATCTATATTCTCCGTTCCAATGTTTTGCAGGGTATCTAAGTCGAGACTCTCTAGCCTTATCCACTTTTTCCTAATGACATAACTTTTTACCAACTCTTACAGCTGATCCAGGCAAATGTTTACATTGTGAACTACCAACTCCAATATAAATACCAGCACTGACACGGCCAACAAATACGCATATAGAACCATAAAGTAGCCTAAATCAATTAAATTGAGAGCTCGGACGTTGACCACTGTGCTCAAGTCCCTCAGATGAACTCGACCTGCACGTAGCATATCATAGAAACTGTGAATATACCATAAGTTGAGTAATCCATTATCCCTCAGCCGAAGGAGAAATATGTTCAGCTCGTGGCGGTACAAGGAGTTTTCTTGTATCATAAGAGAATTAAGTGAGAGTTGACTAAAGCAAAGATCCGAGGAATAACGAAAGAGCGGACGCTTGAAATATTTTTGCATTTCCACAAACATTTTCCACTTGAGGGAGAAGATGGTATATCCATATGATGTGTTGAAACTCTTGCGCAGCTCTACAAACAATGTAGTGTTATCGATGGATATAAAAGAGGAGGCATACTTAATTCGAAATTCTGGGTAACTATTGAATTCAGCACGTAATCCAATTATTTGCAGATCCGCTGACTTTAGCTGCTCAAAGCTATTAATTAATTTCAGTTGTTGTGGGTGGATTAACATAGCCGCCAGCTGAGCTATCACCGTGCACAGCAGAATAAGATGAATCAGGGCAGGAAGCAATCCTAAAAATGGTCTTCCAGGCGTACTCCTTGCGTTCAGCCAACGAATCAGGATATAGAATATTCCTAGGTACAACCACATCCAAGGAGACTCCATCACTCCTGTCATAGCCTCAAGCGTAGTAACTACCCGCTCCGTTGGTAGCATGGTACACCAACTGCTAACAAATACTGGATAGCTGAACAGGGGAACAGTTCCTCTCGTGGAGAAACCAAGAGGTATAATGCTTGTGGAAACGTCTATAGTATCATTCCTTAAGTTATCCAGCAATCTCAAATAGTTACTTTTAATAGATTCAATAGGAGTGGCTTCCACACTCAGATTAAGTCTAGAGTTGACAGAAAGTGCGAACTCGCTCATTAGACGCCAAAGCATACCCGTAATTACAAGCGTTCCATTGGAATCTCTGGTTGCAATTGTAAAGGGCTCTGCTAGATCCGCCTCTGTTCTAATTTCCTGTCCATAAAGATTCCCCAGTTTATAGGGGAATAGCGTGAGCGCGGTATGGTAAATTAGCGGTTTTAAGCCAAATATAGGAAAAGTCTGATAGCCATAAAATTTACCAGAACTAAAGAAATCATCCATCATTAAGAGAGCATTTGGTATTAGAAGTTCGTGGCAGTGCTGTAGAATAAGTCTGGCTTGTTCCTCCCATTTTGGTTCATCCCAATCCTTTGAGCAGATCTGAAGGAGCAGAGGCACCTCTCGCATATGATTCAACATGTTGCTCAGAGCACCCAAAACGTCCTTATATTTGTCTGCCTCAAAGCAAACTAAACCAAATATATCAACATTCTGATGAGACTTCAAATTAGGCGCTGTAGACTCGTGATTCCATAGTAAAGTGGTTGCAGTTATATTGCCCGCCTTTAATAAGGTTTCCATCCAACAACGACATCCTCCAGCTTGATAATATAGAAGAGTTCTGAAGCTTAGCTCTCGCCTCAAATGTATCCAGAAGCTAGCCAGTTGCTTGGAACTTGGCCAGTTAGAGTAATTTACGGATTGTTGCCTTATCCACATATCTTAAGCGACTGTTATTTCCAAAACAGATTCTGGCCGTATTTATGCTGGCTAAGAGAATTTAAGTGTCAGCCTTTTTAAGGGCTGACTTGCGAAACACTTGAATAGCAAGTCCAAAAGGAACCAAAAATTGGCCTAAAGGTGAGGCCAATTATTTCTACAAGCTGAAATATTATATGCAGATAACATTTATTTCAAATATTCCGCCATAACCAAGAAAGAACCCGTTTGAAATATAATAAAATTATCAATTTTTAAACAACGCATATTATTTGATTAATGTTATTAAAATTTCTTACTATATATTTCAAATTTTCTAGACACTTATAGAAGGTTTAGACAAATATTGACATAGTGCACTGCCATCTCGATCGCAAATAAAAGCGTAGCTATGAGTAGAGAAATTGCATATAGCACTACGAAAAAACCCCAATCCATCCAAGTAAATGGACGAACCCTTATCTGAGGACTTAAATCCTTTAGATGAGTGCGACCAGCGCGTAGCATATCATAGAAACTGTGAACATACCAATACCTAATGAATCCGTGCTGCCGCAGGCGAAGAATAAATGAATTTAGATTGTGGCGATACAAGGAGTTTTCTTGAAGCATTACAGAATTAAATGATATTGGACTATAGCAAAGATCGGTAGAATAGCGAAAGATTGGACGTTTGAAGTAGGTTTGCATTTCTGCAAACATTTCCCACTTAAGAGAGTAAATTGAATATCCATAAGAGGTGTTCAAACTCTTGCGGAGCTCCATAAACAATGTATCGTTACCGATGGATATAAAAGTGGAGGCATACTTAATTCGAATCTCTTCTGGGTACACATTGAATTCGGAACGTAAGCCAATAATCTTTAGATCTGCTGACTTCAACTCCTCAAAGCTGTTGATGGATTTCAATTGTTGTGGGTGAATTAACATAGCCGCCAGCTGACCACACACAGTGCACAACAAAATGAGGTGAATCAGAGATGGCAGCAGACCTAAGATTGGTCTTCCATGCGCGATTATCCCCTTCAGCCAATTAATAAAGCAATAAATGACACCTAGATACAACCACGTCCAAGGAGATTCCATCACCCCAGTCATAGCCTCAAGAGAACTAATTACACGCTCCGTGGGTAACATGGTGCACCAACTGCTAACAAAAACTGGATAGCTAAACAGAGGAAGCATGCTGCTCGAAGAGTAACCGATGGGAATAATGCTCGTGGAAATGTCAATAGTTCCATTATTTAAGTACTTCAATAATGTCAAATAGTTATTCCGAACAGATTTGATTGGAGCGGGCTCGATGGTCAGCTCTAGGCTAGAGTTCAAGGCGCGAGCGAATTCACTCATTAAGCGCCAGAGCATACCCGTAATTATAAGTGTTCCATTTTGATCTTTGGTTTCCATTGTATAGGGCTCCACCAGGTCTGCCTCTGTTCTAATTGCATGGCCATACAGATTTCCAAGTTTATCGGGAAACCGCGTCATTGCGGTATGATAAGTCTGCGGTTCCAAGCGAAATGATGGAAAGTTCTTATAGACATAAAGAGTGCCAGTGGCAAAGAAATTGTCCATCAACAGGAGCACATTTGGGATGAACAGTTTCTGACATCGCTTTAGAATGACTGCCGCTAGCTTCTCTGGCTCTGGTTGATTCCGATCCTTTGAACAAATCTGAAGCAGCAGAGGAACCTCTCTCATATGATTCAGCATGTCACTCAGAGCTATCAAAACTTCCTTATATTGATCCGCCTCTAAGCAAACTATGCCGAAAATATCCACATTTTGTTTCGCCTTCAAATAGGACACCTTGGACTCCTGATTCCACAGCAAAGTGGTTGAACTCATATTTATTTGTTTCAATAGGGTTTCCATCCAACAGCGGCATCTTTCAGTTCGATAATATAGCAGAGTCCTGAAGCTTAGCTCCTTTCTCAAATGAGCCCAAAAGCTATCCACTTGCTTGGAACTAGGCAAGAACGAATGGTTGACGGATTGCTGCTCCCTCCACATTTCGTTAGAGACTATTAACATGGCTATATGCTCTGACTGCATTTATAATGGTTGATAAAACTTAAGTGTCAGCATTTTTAAGGGCTGACTTGCGAAACAGGTAAGATAAAAATCTTTTTAAAAATGATTTTAATATTCTTTGACAACAAAGTAAAGAATCAACAATATAGACCACTTCGTTCTTTACTGAAATCGAACTAAAATCAGAAATATAGTTTTTTTTTTGGTTTCAATTTGAATGTTTATTTTTATACCAAATATAATTAATAATTTCAATGAAATATGCGAAAAAGCTTTAATTTTTACTATATTATTACAACATATTTATGTAAAGTTGGAAAAGATACATTGCCAACTCCGTGAGAAATACAAGAAAACACACAACTAAAGAATATCCATATAACATAACAATATAGCTCAAATCCATCCAGCTAACCGGTTGAACCTCTACTTTAGTGCTAAAATCATTCAGATGATATCGGCCTGCCCGGAGCATATCATAGAAACTGTGGACAAACCAAAACTCCAGTAATCCGTGCTGTTGCAAGCGAAGAACAAAGAAATTCAGCTGGTGGCGGTACAAGGAGTTCTCCTGTAACATCAGAGCATTGTGTACAAGATGACTGAAGCATAGATCTGAGGAGTAGCGAAAGATCGGGCGCTTAAAGTACTTCTGCTTTTCCGCATACATTTGCCATTTGACGGAACTGACTGAATAACCGTACGAGGTGTTGAAACTCTTCCGGTGAGCCAGAAACTTTGTATAGTTCTCGTATGAGATAAAAGATGAGGCGTATTTAATTCGAATATCATCTGGATACCTTGTAAATTCGGATCGTAAACCAATAATTCGTAAATGTTCAGACTTCAACTGATCGAAACTGTTAATGAGTTTTAATTGTTGTGGGTGAACAAACATTGCTGATAGCTGCGCTAGCACTGTGCAAAGCAAAGTGAGTTGGATCAGAGAAGGGATTAGGCCCATAAAGGGAACTCTGAGCGTGCTTCTTCGGTGCAGCCATTGAATCAAGCTATAAATGATGCCTAGATAAAACCACGTCCAGGGCGATTCCATTACGCCTGTCAAAGCCTCCTCAGCGCTAACCACACGCTCCATGGGTAACATGGTACACCAACTTCCAACAAATATTGGATAACTGAACAGATACATCGAGCTTTTCGAAGAAAAGCTGAGCGGATAAATGCATGCACCAATATCCACTGTTCCTTTGTCTAGGATTTGCTGAATTGCAAAAAAATTTAGTTTAGTCGATTCGCTAGTATTAGGATTTAAACTCAGCTCGAGAGAAGCATTCAAATAGCGTGCGAACTCGCTCATTAGACGCCAGAGCATACCCGTAATTTTCAGTGATCCATTGCGATCTCTGGTTGCAATCGTGAAGGGTTCCGCTAGATCCGGAAGTGATTTAATTGCAGCACCTTGCAGATTCCCCAGTTTATAGGGGAAGAGCGTCAAAGCAGAATGGTAAGTCTGCGTTTCCAAGCGAAATGTTGGAAAGTTGCGGTACGCATAAAGACTGCCTGTAACGAAGAAATCGAACATCAATAATAATACATTTGGTATGAACACTTGATGACAGCTCTTCATAATGAGTCGGGCTAGCTGCTCTGTCTCTGGTTGATTCCGATCCTTTGAGCAAATCTGAAGCAGCAGAGGCACCTCTCTCATGTGGTTCAGCGTGTTACTGAGAGCACTCAAAACTTCCTTATATTGGCCAGCCTCTAAGCAGACTAAGCCAAAAATATCCACACTCTGCTGAGGCTTCAAATAAGTATTTTTCGTCGTACTGTGGTTCCAGCTTAAAATGGCTGTTGTCGTGTTGATGTCATTTAAAATGGAATCCATCCAGCAGCGACATTTTCCGCTTTGATAATATAGAACAGTCTTAAAGGTAAGCTCCCTTTTTAAATGTATCCAGAAACTGGCTTGTTGATTGGCATTGAGAAAGGACGAGTACTCTACGAATTGCTGCTGCTCCTTCCAAAATTCCATTGCGACTGTTGACTTAACCCTTAACATTGGCGGCATTTATAATGAATGTCCAACAGAATCGAAGTGTCAGCATTTTTAGGGGCTGACTTGCAAAACTTACTTCTAATTATGTATTCAAAAGCAGAGAAATATTTGATTAAGTCTAAGGACTTGAGATCAGAGCAACAGAAAACATATTTTCCTTTAACGTTTCAATTTCAGTCAGTTTTAATCCAGAAAATGGATAAGAAAAAAAAAATTAATCGGTCGCGTAATAAAATATTAAAATTAATAAATAATATATTGTTTTTACATTTTAAGGACAGTTTCCATAAAAAAAAAATGTGAAAAATAGGCCGACCAGATAGCGCTCTATTTCGAATGTTGCCAAACATAGCTGTAGATTGCTTCGGGCAAGTGTAGCCCAGAGGCCAGGCATCCGTCTACCAACCTTTTTTGTGGGGTTCATGAGTTCGAATCCCGACAGCACTACTTTTTCAACTTTAATAATAAATCTCAACTCTTTAAATAATAAATTAATATTAAATTTGTGAATTTCGTTTGCTTTTTCTAGACCTTAATTGATTAAATATATTAATATATCAATAATAATTGGTTTTATTTCAAAAACAACATTCAACTGTTAAGCTACTGTTAAGAGTTACTTTAAGATACTCGCGATTTGTAACTGTTACTTGGCTCACAAAATATTTCACATCTCTAGCAGCTATCGCGCTGCCTATCGCTCTCTCGCTCCTTCCCAGCCGAAAATCGCGAGTCGCCACACAGTTTTTTTTACCACACTGGCATAATATATTTTTGTTGGCATTATTCTCCTGCAAATATTAATTAATTAAAGATTAAGCAGCTAAAAAGCGTGAGATGAGCGAAACTATTAGCACCGCGGCCTCGTTTCCGACCTTCGAGAAACCGACCGTGCAATTCAACGAGAAGGGTTGGGGGCCATGCGAGTTGCCGGACACGTTTAAGGATGTGCCCTACCAGCCATTCAGCAAGAATGATCGTCTAGGCAAGATCTGTGACTGGACGAGCACCTCCAACAATGACAAGAAGTATCAAAGTAAGTTTCTACTCTTCTACTGTATATAAACTGTGCACAATTGCACAAAGTGAGGTTATGTTGTGGCATATCTGCATCATTGCTCGGCTGTTTGTTTGTGTGTGTCGTGGCAGCAGAAATAAACATAGACTGAGGCGGGGTTTATACGATGATGCCAATGATGCGATTTTATGAAATTATTTCATAGTGTAAACTGAAACTAATCAAATGGATTTCATTACAGATAAATATGCTTCTACCTTTGGCACTGGCAATCAATATGCCTACTATCATGAGGAGGATGAGACAACGTTCCATTTGGTAGATACGGCGCGAGTCCAGAAACCACCGCATCAACGTGGACGCTTCCGCAACATGCGCAATTCGCGTTCCGGACGCGGTCGCAACGCTCGCGGTGGTCTTAATACCCACGGCCATGGCATGACGACGCTAAACAGCAAGAATGTAAAAGCGCGCGATCCTCGTCGAGGTGTGGGTAAACGTTTTGGCAATCGTGGTCCACCACCAAAGATGCGTGAGTCATCGGTGGCGGTGCGTGCCGATTGGGCCTCCATTGAGGAGATGGACTTTCCACGTCTCATCAAGCTTTCACTGCCGAACATCAAAGAGGGCGAGGACATCACGACTTGTGGCACTCTGGAGTTCTACGATAAGACTTACGACCGGATTAACGTAAAGAATGAGAAACCGCTGCAGAAGATTGATCGCATTGTGCACACGGTCACCACCACGGATGATCCGGTCATTCGTCGTCTCTCCAAGACAATTGGTAATGTTTTTGCTACGGATGCTATTTTGGCTACCATTATGTGCTCGACTCGGTCTAACTACTCTTGGGATATTGTCATCGAGAAAGTAGGTAAGTTGTATCATCCTCCTTAGAAAGTCTCCATCTAAACTTAAACAAATATTTTTAATAATAATTTATTTTATAGGTGAAAAGATCTTCATGGACAAGCGCGATCATACGGAATTTGATTTGTTAACTGTGAATGAGACGAGTGTAGAGCCGCCCACGGATGACGACAGTTCATGCAATTCGCCGCGTAATCTGGCCATTGAGGCAACCTTCATAAATCACAACTTCAGCCAACAAGTGCTAAAGACTGGTGACCAGGAGAACAAGTATAAGTTTGATGAAACCAATCCCTTCGTCAGCGAGGACGAGGATATACAGGTGGCAAGCGTGGGCTATCGATACAAGAAATGGGAATTAGGCAGCGATATTGTAAGCATTTTCTATTAATTTATTAATGTGAGTTGCCTGTAACAAACAATTTTCCTTTGCAGGTTCTGGTTGCGCGTTGCGAACATGATGGTGTGCTCCAAACCCCCAATGGTGAACCCCAGTTCTTGTCTATCAAGGCACTGAACGAATGGGACTCTAAGTTGGCCAACGGAGTTGAGTGGCGGCAAAAGCTGGACACGCAACGCGGCGCTGTGCTGGCTAACGAGCTGAGAAACAATGCCTGCAAGTTGGCCAAGTGGACGGTGCAAGCTGTGCTGGCCGGTTCCGATCAATTGAAATTAGGCTATGTCTCGCGTATTAATCCCCGTGACCATTCGCGGCATGTTATCCTGGGCACACAGCAGTTCAAGCCTCACGAGTTTGCCACACAGATTAATCTGAGCATGGACAACGCCTGGGGCATTCTGCGTTGTATCATTGATCTGGTTATGAAGCAAAAGGATGGCAAATACTTGATAATGAAGGATCCAAACAAGCCAATCATACGCTTGTATGATATACCCGATAATACATTTGATTCGGATGATTCTGATGATGGCGAGGGCGATGATGGTGAAGCTTTCCAGCAGGTCTACAACTATGCCAACAACAGCAACAAGATTTAGTTCTACCTTACACTCTGTGCACAATATAAACCTTACATACAAACATACATTTATACATACAAACTCGTATAATCAATTGTCATAAAAATAACCGGTTGAACAATGCCAAATCACAACAATAATATTATTGTTGTTGGAGGTGTCTATTGTAATCATTTGATTTTAAGTTGGCTTTTGGAAGTGCAACAAATACCGAGTAAAGCACAGAATGGAAATAGATTTGTGTGTTTAAAGTTCTATTATTTTAGCTGGGCGGTAAAATGCATCGAGTACATATTATGCAACATGGAAGAATCGATCGATCACCTTTGGCATCTAGTCGATTAACAGGTCGTGATAACGCGCAGCATCCGCCTGCAAGCTATTACAGTGAAACCATTCTATAACGAACTTAAAATAGATAATTTTATTAATGATTTCAAAAGCGATTAGCATTAAAAACCCTCAAACCATAACCATGTTAATCATTGGCAGAAAATAAATAAAATTTGCTTATAAATTCAAGTTTTAAAACTGCTTCGTTATGGCTAGGCTGGACTGTAATAAAGCTTCAGCTGGTAGTCAATCTGAGAAGAGCAAGTTTAGTCTTAACGCGAAGCTCAGAGCGAACAATTCAAGCAAATTTTCGAACCTTATCTCGATATGTTGGCGGCATTGAAGCTGCAGCTTCTGGTCATTGGCTTTTTTGGTGTCATAAGCATCACTGGTAAGCTTTGTAACGGTAACATATATCTATCCTTTTGGTATAGTTACAAGGTTTTCGATGCCTTTTAACCGGAACAACCGGTTACAGTAATGTAAACAGTTAAAATTCTGTGTGAATCTGAATCTGAAGGCTAATCTCGTATCTCTGTTAGTCGCTGCTACTGCGCAATTCAGTTATGGCAGCTGCGAGGCCAAGGGGACCAAGGAGAGAGGATTATGTATACACATACAAGATTGCCCGTTTCTATTCGAGATTCTCAATATAAGCCAATCGACGCCAGAACAGCGTCAAATGCTCTCCGATAGCCAATGTGGTCTGGATAATACAAGGCAGGGCGTTTTGGCGCATCGTATACTCGTCTGCTGTCCGGACAGTAAGCGAACGACTCAGGCCGCAAATGCAGGCGGTGATGCGGCCACTGCAAATGGGGATGAGCCCGAACCAGGAAATGTTTTGCCCAGCATTGGAAAATGTGGTATATTGTTTGCCAATCGCATTATTGGAGGCGTTAAGACGCAGCTCTGGGAATTTCCATGGATGGCGCTGCTGCAGTACAAGAAACGTAAGCTTCAGAAAAAAAATATATACCCAGTTAACCTGACCAATGACTAACCTTCCCCCATTTTGGTAGCTAATGATGAGTACGGCTTTCATTGCGGCGGTACATTAATCAATTCTCGCTATGTGCTTACCGCCGGCCACTGCTTGGCTAGCAGCAAGCTGGAAAAGTATGGCTGGGCGTTACACGGTGTGCGTTTGGGCGAATGGGATACCAGTACGGAACCGGATTGCGTCACCGAACTAAGCAATAAGAAGCGCACCTGCGCACCCATGCATATAGACATTGAAGTTGAGAAACCGATTTTGCATGAATTATATGTGCCCAATTCCATAGATCAGATGCATGACATAGCGCTGCTCCGTCTCAAGCGTACAGTCATCTTTACGGATTTCGTAAAGCCTATTTGCCTGCCAGTTGGTGATGCCGTACGCAATAAAAATTTCGAGGGATATAACATGGACGTCGCCGGCTGGGGTGTTACTGAAGATGGTAAGCCCAGCACTACTAAGTTAAAAATCACTGTGGATGTGTGGAATCTTGAGAAGTGCCAGACCAAATATCTCACTTATCAGATGCATCTGAATAGCTCCCAGTTATGTGCTGGCGGTAAGGCGTCTGTTGACACCTGTCAGGGTGATTCCGGTGGTCCGTTGATGGTTGCTACTAACGAGGGCCAACAGGAAATATTCTTTGTGGCCGGCGTCACATCATATGGCCCCCAGCCGTGCGGTTTACAGGGTTGGCCAGGTGTCTACACGCGGGTTGGACACTTTGTCGACTGGGTTATAGCTAAACTAGAAGCATAAACTCATTTGACCAATTTGATAAATAAAATTTATAATTTATTATTCACATATCTTGAATTTGCTAGCTTATGAATGAAGCGTTGTGGCCAGGTGGCTGCTTTTGCTAAACTACATTTTAGGTTGGAATGCAAATGCTCCCAGGCTAAAGATAACTAATACTAAGGCCAATCATCAGAAGATTAGCGAACAATAAAAATAAATTTAATATAAACAGACAAGTTCATGTGAGCAAACACAAAAGGAGATTCCTCAAGTATTATGAGAAGCTCGGGCCAATATACAAATATGACGCACCTAAAATATCGGCGCGAACATGATTATTTACAGGAAATATAATAATTGGGGATAGTTATTTCTATACATGGTATTAAACATTTTATAGACAATATTTTTTTACACGCGTGAACGTGGGTTTAACATAAAACGAAATGGGGACTAACTAAATAAATAAAAATTAGTTACAAATAATAAGCGAAAAATTTTGGAAAAATATGTTTTTTTTTAGTTGTAGTTAGGTTAGCCATTCGATAAGCCAATTAATAATGGTAGATATATTCGAGCTGTGAGTACTTAAATATTAAAAGAAACTGGTCTCGCTTAAAAATCAGTTTCTAGAGCAGGCGGCGATAGTCTTGAATTTTATAATAGGCACCATCGAAGGCAAAACTAACTAAATCGTTCCGAAACTTTCGCATCAATCACACATCCTCGGGTGCAGCGCGTGGAGCTGTGGCTATGGGTTCAACAACGTGCACACTAGGTTCATCATCCTGCATCTTGTCTAATGCAGCTAATTCGTTCTTCAAAGTCTCCAAGACGCCTTTGACTGCAATGCAAAAGCCGCGACTGCAGGGCAGCAATGGGAACTCTGGCAGTTCGTAAGACGTCTTATAGTCGTTTGGCATATCTACAAACATCGAGATTGTATAATTTCTAAAATATATATATAGAAATATATTTTTAGGTAACTAACCATTTATCCTGAGTATTTTTAGTCGCTGCGCCTCAGCGGAATACTCAAACCAGGAATGCATGCGACCGTGCAACTCTGTGCCAAATTCTTTAAAATGCTCAATCAATTCCGAACGGAAAATGGCCGGAGGATTTTGAATTTGCTTGATCGTGGAATGAACAATTTTTATAATAGCCATCTCATTGTAGACCCGCGAGTTTTCATGGCCCAGCTGAGTGCCTACAAATTAAACAGATCATTTTAACATTTCTCAAAATTTTTCTGTATAATCTTTTAGGGTCATAAACTTACCACGTTGCTTCTCATAGCCGGCCTCATTATAGTAGGGCTCATCGACCAGTATGAGTCCCTGTATAGAGACCAACACTTGAAGCATTGTGCTTTGGGGTGACCACACCTCAGTATCCCGTCCTGACCAGGTGCCTAGCAGTGAGACGCACACCTTGCCTTCCTCGTAGAGATTCGGATTTAAACGCTCTGTACAATAACTAATGTAATGGCAAGTGGGCGGACTTTTTGGATAGTCGCTACCCATTTGAAAGTCGAAGAAGAAAAGTGCGTTCTGATAGGGCGTGCGCTTGGGACCCACCATCATGACAGATATTAAATCCATGCGATCCTCATACGCACGCACAAACACGCCTGGGGGCAATGATCCCTGGAGCAAGACATATTCACGCTGAACGGCACGCTGATATTGCGACTTGTTATTCGGATGTACGATATTCCCTATAAAATGGTGACCTATTGGCGCATTTGACACCACCTCAAAGCAACTACTGTTGCCCACCCTGCGCGATGGCGATGAGCTAGCTCGTGGACTTTCAAGCGGTGGCAGTGATTCAGAAAGAGCATTCATATTTAGAGGCTGTTCCATAACCTGATCCTGCTCTGTACTCAATGCTGATGTTTCTACCTCATCAACCTCGATAATATCTACATCCACATCAACATCGCTATTTGCCTGCTCATCAACACTATCTTTTTTCTTGCGTTGTCTATTCTTTTTAAACGTATCCACGACTACATCGCGGCATCTGGCCAACTGCTCTTTGAGTAGAAAACAGAACACTTCGCAAACATCTCGATGTAGGCTTGGAACTAGCATAATACTGGTATCGCTTGATGACTGCAGATTGTGATTATCATTATCTTCGGCAGTTTCCTTGGCCAAAGTAAACTCGCTTGAGCTGTTTTCACCGCGTGAATATACGCCAGAGTCATTCTGAAAAATCGTAAATTATATAATTTTGTAAATTTTAGTCCAATGTTTATTAGATTTATTTTACCTTTTCGCTTTGAGCGTTGCGCTTCTCGAACGCCTTTGCAATGCTACCACGTGCAGTTTTGATTAATTCCAGGTACTCGGTACGATACTTTTTAGTTATCTCGTTGCTCTTCGGTTCGACATCAGGATCGGAAAGTTCATGTTTACTTGGTTGTGGAGAATGATCCACCGTATCCTCAAGGTTGATTCTCTCGCTGCTGCTGTTCTTTTTGCATTGCACCTCATCCACATGGGTGGAGGATTTACGTTTATTGGGTGTAGATGTTGATGTCGTTTGTTCACCCATGATTACTCTCATTGCAGTACTAGCGACGATTGCACGAGCGGATTTAGGAGGCCGTGGTTGGACAGTAACTAGCGTACAATCCGCAACAGTTTTAACATCAGTAAGTTCAGCAGGCTTCCATTCTTTGCGACACACAATACCGTGAAAGTATTCTTCATGAAAGAAATCAGTTTTGAGAAAACGATCTAGAAAACGGCAGTCCTTGTAAACAGCCAGTAGATCGTTGAGCACATCTCCCCTACGCACTTTTGGCAGGGCGTGAAAGAGGTCCTCTAGACGCTCAATGGCTTCCTTGGCACGATCAACTCCAGATATGACGTGCTCCTCCATATCCGTCGATGCCAAGCTGGTGCTCAAGTTAGAATGACTGTTCTCCGACTGCGTTTCCCAAGAGTTGTCAGACTCTTCCGATTCGTACATCTCCTGTGTATCACTCTGATGGATTTCAAAAAGATCCTGTGGATAGCACATGGTTATATGACCCTTCGCCCACCAAACACGCACACGACCATCGGGAAAATTATCAATTACTTGTCCAGCCGTGGAATTTAGATCATCGCCTGTGAAATTTGAAACTCTTATGACCATAGTGCCAGGCCGGTACTGATAGTCAGCATGATCTTTTAGATCATATACACTGAGCTCTTCCATCTCCTTGCACGATGGACTAGAAACAGATGAGTTTAATATTTTTTTGCCCATTTTGAATGAAATTTTGCTACTTACATAGGATTAGTTATGTTGCCATATATATTAAACCATTTAACTTTGGCAATGCGTTCATCATGATCCACGGACTGTATAACGCCATAGTCCATCTGTGATGTGCTGTAATCATTGGCCTTGCTCACGAAATCACCCGGAAAGAACTCATGGTTGTCCAAATGGTGTATCGGATACAGTTCTGTTGAGGGTATTCCAGTCTCAACTGAACCATCCTGCCATACAATCGTCAATGAACTGTATACAACCAATGTTTCTACTACCATCTCATCACCATCTTTGGGATCCGCTTCCTTCTTAGGGAATATCGATTTTTTGACTGGTCGTAGCTTCTTCTTGTGAGCTCGGCGTTTAAAATTGCGAGTAACAAGACGAGCTGCCTGTAAAGCACAGGAATTTACAGGACTTTTAGGGTCATCTGCCTCTGAAACAGCGCCAGCCACTTCAGTCGTCTCTTCGACATTTTGAGATTCCGGTGCTAGCTCCTCAACGATATCGTCGTCAACATTCTCCCAGGTATCATCATTGTTAGTACGCAATTTTTTTCCAGTTGCGTGGCTTGATGAGCTTCCTTTCAGCGATAGATTACTTGTCTCGCCCTCGGCAAGTGAGCGATTCAGACGTGAATTGCTGGATTTACCACTCAAACGGCGTTGCTTGAACATATGAGAACCACGAGAACTAGAGGCTGCAGACGGAGATGGAACGTTCTCCTGGCCCCCAGCGGCTGCAGCGGTCTGCTTGAGCTCCTCATTCTGTTCACGTTCACACTCCATAGTTTCCTCGTTCTTTTGACGTTGGTAGATGGACTGGTACAGTTTGGCTAAACAAAATAAATAATTAAAATTTATGTATAACAAATGTTGGAGGTGTATAAAATGTACTTTGCTCTTGCTCCCAAAGACTATACTTCACAAGCCTATCGCATTTCGAATATTTGAGGTAGAATCGATCGTGAATTTGTAGCATATAAGATTCGTAAATGTTCAGTCGTTTAGCGTTGGCCAAGTCTTCGCCTTTGAGACAGCTTTTAGGTTGCTTCAGCGGATCCGTCTCAGTGCTATTCTCACATTGTGGTGTTGCCTTAAAAGTCCATGCCACATTCACGGCAGTAGTTTTAACAGAATCTACAGTGTACTAAAAAAAAAAAAAACAAAATCAAAATTTTAGTCTCTAGATGACTCGGGAAAATATTTTTTTCAATATTTACAAAT
Organism: Drosophila repletoides; assembly: GCA_018150835.1. Lineage (NCBI taxonomy): Eukaryota > Metazoa > Arthropoda > Insecta > Diptera > Drosophilidae > Drosophila > Drosophila repletoides. The sequence goes on from JAECWQ010000100.1 coordinate 8,898,308, forward strand.
AAAATCTTGTATACTAACCATAGAGCGACGCTTGTAGTTGAAAGGCAAAGGTAAGTCTGGTGTTAAATTTGTAAACCGATCCAAAGGTGGCAGGCGCCCAATAATCACATTATTGGGATAGTACACACTGGGGCTGAACACTTCAGACTGATTAGGTCCATAGGCGTCCTTGAACCTATGAAAATCGTTGGAGGTAATTTCCAGTAGAGTTCCAAAGCCCGATCTGACGATGATAAAATGAAATAGAACAATAAATAGTTGAGTAAAACATTTTAGCTGGCCGCTTACTCACTTCAGCACTGCAGACTCATCAACGCTGACGGTATACCCAATCCAATTGCCCAGGCATACGGGTACATCACGTGCCCATTCCGAAATGGGACGCAAACGCTCCGAGGGTACATTTCGGATAATGTTTTTGGTACCCAAAACCTTCACGTCTGCTCGGACATTAACATCCCGAACATAGCCAGCCTGTCCTGACAAATGCTTCTGGCCCGGTAGACGACGTCGCACCACATCGCCGGGCATCAGGGTGCGGTCGGCGAGGCCAATCTGAAACGTGGTAATTTAAGTCGTATCATTATTAAAGTTGGATTTAAAGTAAACAAAAGAAGAATGCAAAGAACACGTGTCTATGCAAAGTTGCCGAAATCACCAAAAGAAAGAAAAACAGTTGTCAAAACAAAACTAACAGTTATTTACCGTAGAGAAAAGACAATATACGCACATATGCGTGTATGTATTTTCTTCGCACAGTGGAGGCTCGATAAATAGAATTAGTTATTTATGATTAAATAAATTTTTAAATGCTATTGCCGCTTTTTCTTGTCGATAGACTTTAGGCAAACAAAAATTCTTCTATAGCTATAGTTACTCTTGATTCCACATATGAGTAATATTAAACGGTTCTATTACTGAGCGTTCACTGTACATATAGACAGAAACATTGTGAGGAAGTAAGGCCGTGGTGCATTACATAACCTCAACATACTTACCGATTTTTCAGATCGCACTATTTCCTTGCCATCAGGATAGAAGGCAACACGCACGTCACCCTTAGCGAGCACCTCGTTAACCTCCTCCTCCTCATCATCCGAGGAATACGATTCGGCGGTACCTGTGACGACTCCAAAACGGACGCGACCCTTGCGATCGATGCGAAAGACTTCATCTTCGAAAAAGAATTGAAATTCACGATTTCCCGAGTTTCTAGATGATGAAGTTCCGCCCCCTGCTTTGCGCTTTGAGGAACCAGTCGCAGTTGAAGGAGTTGTATTGCCCAGCAGAATCGATGAAGGCAACATATCTATGACAGGCGGAGGACACTCTGCCTCCAAAGGGGTGCCGCCGTTCTGGGCAGCACCCGCGACTTGACTCAACATATTACCAATTGTGAACTAAATAAATAATATAATAATATTAGTATGAATAGCACCTTATGTGTCTTTCACTACTACTTTTCTTTTCCCTTTGCTCATCTTTAATCTTATTTACTTTTGTACTATTATTTACCATGTGCCGCGCCTGGTCGGCAATAAGTTGTGCCTCTATAACTGCTTTTTGCCAATTTTTTTTTTTTTTCTTGTAACAATTAATTTATTTACAACCGTTTACCAGATAAGGTTTGCGGGTGATAAACAAATTTCACATTTACTTTATAATGCTTGAAGAATACATTTAAAATAAAATTATCCACACTTCAACTTCCGAAATTTTAAGACAATTTTGCCAACCTATTCTAAAAACTATAAATATACAACAACAGTCAAAAACTAGTTAAGTTGGGCCCAGCTGTTTAACAGCGACCACAAAATAACATATTACTAAACTGTTATTAACAGCGAGTGTTAACTTCAAATAAAAATTATTTTTTCTGTTCTTACTTGCGGCATAATGGTTTTTTAATAAATGTTTTTATAAAAACAATTATTTTTAGTCAATTGTTATGAAAAGTTGTCCGTTTGCTTGTAGATAAAATTTGAATCTAACAGCACCAACTGTAATTTGACGTAACTGTAACAGAGCACAGCTGTTTTGACTGCATAAATAAATGTATGAATAATAGCTTTCGATGAAAATATGTTTACTTCAGCATGAGTAAACATCAAATAAAAACCGTCGCGCGAAAAGGGCGAAACTATCGATAATTCGACTACCGCAATTGTCAAGTATCGATATTTGCAACGTATTGAAATTATTTATTTATATATAGGACCAGAGGAATCTATCAACAATTTGACAGGATTTTTTCTAAGCACCGCAATGAAGAACTTTGTACTAAGCAGCTTTTCACAATTGTTGTATTCCCTACTCATTCTATTGGTAATATTAAAAGAATAATAATGGAACCGCTATATGTATACTTAGTGTGTAATATCTATAATATTAATACTCACAGATTTTTATTCAGCCCACGTGCACTTGTGCAAATTAAATATTCCAGTATGTATTTTAAATAACAAGTTTAAAAAAATTTCGCTTTATATTGTTGCATTCACAAAAATTTTTCACAAAAAGTGTCTACTTTTAGATAAAATAAAATTCTAATGATTAATGTATTTAGAACAAATGATATTGTACAAAAAGCAAACTGAGTTTTTTTTTGTAATTTTGTAAAAGTTCAGTATTCAATGTTTATTTATTTACACATATTTGTATATCATATCAAATCTTGTCATAGAATTTGTAAAGCTAATAAGGAAGCATCGCCAATGCCATAAAATATATGTCAAAACTTTGAGTTAGATAAATAAAATTTGGGATATTTCCTTCTACTCAGCACATAGCTTTTTCGTCCTAACCGCATAATACCATATAAACAGCTGTCACAAGCAGGAGCAATCTGAATAAGAGTGGTAAGCAAATCCTTTTTTGTCCCTCAAAATATATGTATCAACCTACAGAATATAAATATAAATTCCATAATTCTCAAATGGCTATCCAAGCCGCAAAGAAATGTATCAATAGAGTTCCCCCTATGTATTGCCATGTTCATATTGTAGGCTCAAATGAACTAATAAAGATACATTATCGATTATATCGTCATTATTATTATATAACAATTCGCAGTGAAAAGAGTATTCCACACTACCTAAAAAATTGTCGCTGACCAAATAATAAGGCACACAAATGTTTCAATGTCTTTTTCACTAAAAATTTTATTCTAATATTGCAAATTTACATATTATCACATCTAACAATCATGGGTGGGGCATACGGCGAATGACGAACACCAAACGAATAGGAGTGTCCAGATTTTCCTGGACGATAATACATCAAATCATAATAATTTGGACCAGGACCAACACTCTCTCTCTTCATATTACAAATAGGCCTCATCGAGTATTGGGGTGCACGATTTAATTTAAGATTCAGATCACCCGCACCATATGCTGCTGGACCAGGGGAATCCGCCTTTCGAAGCTGTTTAGTTTGTATTCCCCTGAAATGATTATGTAAGTAGTAATTAATTTATGAAGTGGACCGGGAATCGCAGATAGTACTAACATGCTATAGGCTGGTGCGGCAGGTCTTACTGGATTGATCTCAAATTTGTATGCACTCGGGCCGGGTCCATACTTCTTAAAGCTGAAGTCATTTCTTGGTGCCATGGAGTACGCGGGTGCGGTTACTCCTTTAAAGAAGGGTTTCACGTGTACATCATGTGCGCCAGGCCCGGGTCCAACTCTTTTGTCTGCAATTAGACCACGATGGTAGCTAGAGCGCAACTCTCCTGTCAAGTAACTTACCAATAATTTTTGTCATGGGAGCAATACTATATTGCAGGCCACCACCCAAGCCATAGCGTGTTAGCTTGTCTACCTGATAGGCACCGGGTCCTGGTCCAGGATCTGCGCCAAGCATCGTTGTGCGAGCCCCAAAGGAATATTGAGGCATACGCTGCTTACGGGTGTCGTGCTTATCATAGCCCACGGTTGTGGGCAACCCGTAAGCACCAGGGCCAGGGCCTGTATCGGAAAAAATATTAAGTTAAGTTTTGTCCTGAAAGGATCTCAAGGAATTTATAACTTACCTAAAGGCATACGAGCCATATTTTAAAATTTTTATTGCAATATTAGAAAAAAATAGAAATTTTGATAATTTTGAAACTCTTTCGAGCTGTTGACCGAACGGAGCCTAAACGTTTTATGAGCATTTCATCTGGACGCTCTCATATATATAGAGAACCCCAATGAAAGTTAAGTCATGGCCAAGTAGGATTTCATTTAATTTGAAAATAAAATAGATTCATAGCTGATGTGTTTGTTTAAGGAATAGTACTAGTAGTAGTTTTATGGTAATTTTTGGTAACTATTTGAGTAATATTGCTTAAGATTATGATTATTAGAGAGCAGTGCTTATTCCAGATCCATCGAGTTGTAGAGCTGCTTATAGCGCGAGCCATGCCCACTGGTCTGCATCAGCAAATCATTTTGATGCTCCCTTATGCTCTATGCAATGGAAAATAAAATAAAATAAATATTAATATTATAATTTTCGAATCATAAGAGTAAAAAGTACCTTCGGATCATATTTCTTATACAGATAAACCAATATTGGGCCGTAGATTATGTTGAATATGCCCACAATACGCATGAGCCAGGCAAAGCCAAAGGTCTGAGCCAATTCCCCGCCAATCAAAGGAGCTTAAATGCATTAAAATAATATAAATTTAAAGGAAAATTTCTACGAGTTGAAATAGAATTTCTTACCAAGACAGTAGGCCAGGCTAACCGATGTCTGTTGTATGGCATAAACTGTGCCATAGCTGGACATGGAACTAATTGCCTCGCCGCCTTCCTCCTGTGCCAACGTAGCATCCACAAAGCTGGCCAATAGTGGCACCAAGGCCGCATCGATCACACCAATGCCTAGACCCAGGGCAAAGTGAGGCAATAGTAGCTGAGCGACGGTTGTCGCGCTGGGAATCTGAAAATAAGGACTCAGGACTAAATAGGTAAGAGTTTCTTTAATAAGTCTGCAAGTTTACTTACCAAAATCGAAGCTGTACCAACTAATAGTAGACTGATGCAGGATATCTTCAACTGACCGTGACGATAGGCAATGCTGCCAAAGAAATTGGTGCCCACAAAGTAGCCCACGGAGTCTGGTATAAAGACTGTGCCCAATTGCCATTTATTCGGCTGAAGATACTGTATTAACCAGATGGGCAAGCATGGTTCCAGTATGGCCATGGTGGAAGTGGACAGCCATATGGCCACCACAATGGCCAAGATCATTTTGCATTCGAGCAATGCACGCCATTTGGTCGGCTGTTTGGCAACCAAAACCTCCGGCTGCACAGACAAATCCAGCGTAAGCAGCTGTAGGCCCAAATTCAGAAAAATGACCGTTGACAGTATGATGAAGGGTGCCGATTTGCCCACCAAGTCATAGAGGATGCCACCAAAAGGATAGCCCAATAGCACGCCCAATGCAATGCTGCCCAATATAATGCCCATAACCTTGGAACGACGTGCCTCTTCCGGATAATGCTGGGCCACCAGACTCATGCCACACACCCCAATGCAAGCGGAGCCTACGCCCTGCACGGCCCGAGCTAACAACAGCGCCCAATAGGACTCGCCTACGGCAAAAACTGGAAAGAAAATAGGAGCAGTAAAAAAAGCATGACAATAATTAAAAAAAGGGATATGCTAATTTTAGCAGATTGTGGGGTAAAAATTTACCCATCGACGAGACCAACAGGAAGCAGGTGCCCACCACGATGGGCAGCCGATAGCCGCATTTAGATGACATATTGCCAACAATGGGATTGAAAATCAATTGAACCAAGGCTTTCATGGCCAACAGTAATCCGATGGAACCATTTTCGCGTGTCAAGCCTGTCAGGCTGTTATTATTATTGCTATTGAAATCGCTGCTGCCTGTTGTTGTGTTGTTGTTGTTGTCCTTCCTATTGGTAACACTGTTACTGTGGCTATCGACCTTTATATCTGTGGTTGCATTAGTGCCATCTGAATGAGTGCTGCTGGGCATCGTTGTGGTCGTCAGCAGCTGTAGCAGAGTAAAATTGCCCATCTGTTTGCCTGGTATTGGATGCTTGGTCATGTAGAATTGTGTCTGTTCCTCATTTCGATAGGCAATTTGCGGGGCCAAAGGTGCGGCTGGCAAGGTGCCATCCTCCAAGCGATAACCCACATCCGTTTGCCTATCCAGGCTGGCCAAATAGTCGGGCAGAATGGGCACTAAAAGCCATAAATATCAGCAAAGTGTTATCTTAACTTCCAGACTAATTAGCATATTACCTATCACGGTTAACAGCACATTATCTAGCAGCAGGGCTATATACACAATCAGCGCTATAAGGCAGCGATTCTCTATGCCATTGTATGGCGGCGTAGAGCTCCGTCTGCCGGCAATATTAAGCTCGGCTCCAGCCTGGCCACTTGTTGACTTCTCCGACATGAAGAAGCTAATTGAAAATGCAACACACTAACACTAAAACACACACACACACAACCAGGCTTATCAATTTAACTTTGCCATATGGCCGTATTAAGTGAGAGAAGCGCCACAAAGTATGCTACACACACACACGCACACAGAGAGAACGCGAATCAAGCAACAGGTGGTGTTGCTGCCTCGTCAACGTGTATGCGGCTAGTGAAAGGCTGCAACAAGCTGCCGCTTCATTTTTACTGACAGCGTGCGAAACGAACGGGACAAACGAACCAACCAACCGAACCAATATCCGAACATCCCAGCGAACGAGCGCACAGCCAGCGCAACTAAATCATCTCTATTGAACTGCTACTGCAGCAACAGGGTATATGCAATACTCTATGAGGTTTGTAATCCATTAAAAAATAAGAAAGAACAAATTTAGATACTCTCTTTCGATAAGGTTCAAATCAAGTTTACAGATCCTAAAAGTGGTTCAGCTTCGGTTCGAGCACTATACAAAGTGTTGAGGTCACTTAGCGGAGCGGCTTAAGGAGCTTATAGATTGCTTCGTTCATTCGTACATATTTTCATTTTTTTTTAACCAGCTGCTCAAAGAAGCAAACCGGTTCAGAAGCGTGCAAACTCGAACCAGTTACAACAAAATGAGACAAGATAGAGTAACTTCATGTCGGATATAGTCTGACTGCTGTTCTTCTAGTTGCATGTCATGTTTCTGCTTACCAGAATGTGTTTACGCCTCCTCATCATCAGCCTTGTTCTTCATTTTCTTCCACTCCTTTTTTTTCTCATCTCCGAACCGCCACATCTACAAAAAAAAAGTTCATACGAGTCGAAGGCCTGCGTCCATGCCTGGGCGCTGATAAGCATGCTATAGATTTTTCAGGCGTTCCAATAATTTTCCATTCCATTGCGTTTTTCACTGTTTAAATTTAGTCTCGAAAAATCCGCCGCCCAACTTAAATATCCTGATGAATTTCATTCAATTGTTGTTGCCGAGGCAACAGCCCAACTAGAACCAAGAAAAGGAAAGAGAAAAGCAGGGAACGAAATTCAGGACACTTGTAGCATATCACGCTGTGACTGTGACCCAGTTTCGTGAGTCCTGCGTCCTGGTTTATATCCCTAATGTAACTCATTACCCACTTTTATACTTGACAAGGTTGCAAGAATTTAAATGCTGAAAGTGAAACTCTTGTTACTGCCAAGTCTCAACGTTTCAGGCTCAATAAATTAATGTTGTTTTTTGCTCTAAATAATTTTGAGACTTTTTCTAAATATTTTTAAATATATCGAATGTTTTTTGATATTTAAGTGGTAACCAATTTGCTTTAAAAGAAATTTCTTAGCACCTAAATATCACATGTTTTTATTTACTTGTCTAACAACTCAACAACTTTGCGAGCTATATAAAGTAAGATATTATAAAAAGGAATCAAAAAGAAAGAAAATGTCAGCTGTAGGTCACCTATATGTATTTATGTATATATATATATATAAGATATTGATCCATATTTTAATGAAATTAAGTCAAACCATTTATGACATAATGAAATTTGCAGTTGTTGAGAGAGTCGCAGTATCTAAGAATGCTACAGTAGAGTATGCTCGACTGGAAAATACTCTTTCTTGGCGTTGCCAGTTCTTAAAGTATCTATAGACCCTCAAACTAACTTTCAAACAGAAGGACACAGAATTGCATAAACTTAATCCTTACACTTTTAATCCATTTCAATGATTACAGAGTATAAAATGTTCCACCTACTGCAACCCCAGCATTTCTATGGCAACAAGTCCAATTTTAATTGGCTTTGGACGGAACTTGCATATATAACAAGCAAGGATATAAACTGATTTGTTTTATATATTTCGCAGCCTTTTAGAGCGCACACAATTTTATACACTTCTAGAGGGTATTGTACTTCTATCACAAATTATGTCCAAGTGAAATTGAGTAAGTTTTTAATAAGTCGATTCTATTAAGAATAACTTTAAAATGTATCTTATAAGTTTATAATAGTATTAAGTATATATATAATATATATATAATAATATTATATAGCTTATAATAATATTATGTATATAGATATTGTAATATTATATCTATATAATAATTACCTACATTGTAAGAAAATATATATAGGAAGGAAATAAAGAGACTTAGGTATACCTAAGCGAGTATTGTGTTCTTTGTTCTTAGTCGCTTTTATGAACTGCAAAAAGATGAGATACTTTTGTATCTTTCAGATACTTTAATATCCTTTAGATACTTTTGTATCTTTTAGATACTTTTGTATCTTTCAGATACTTTTGCACCTTTCAGATACTTTCATACATAACCTTACATTAAACCTCATTAAAATATATCTGCTTCATTCGATGAGCATGAAAACTATATTTTAAGAGTATGAACGGCACGCTCTGAGAGTCTAGAAGAGCTCAATGAGTCTCCATGAAACCAAATTGTTATCGCTTGTGTTTTGAAGAGAGAAGAGCAACGCTGCGAACACTACTAAATGAGGTTTAATTTAAACAAAATTCCAAAAGTTCTGTTCTCTCTATTTGGTATGCATGTGTGTGTAAATAAATAACGATTTTTTAATGTGTGTGTGTGTGTGTGTGGGGTACAACTGTCCGAATTGGGTATAAATACTACAAGCGGTTGGGTTGAAGAACCAGTTTAACTGAGACTACAGCAATGACCGGCACACTTCCAGCAACCTTTGTAAAGGGATTCCATAATGAGGAGCTTGTCCGTAAAATGGAATACCGTCGACTGGGCGGAACGGGTCTGGAAGTGTCCACACTTGCGCTGGGTGGGGCCACACTTAGTGCGCTCTTTGACAAAAGATTCGATGAAGAGGAAGGCATAAGGACAGTGCATGAGGCCATTAAATCTGGCATCAACTACATTGATACTGCGCCTTTTTATGGGCAAAGACAGTCGGAAGAGTTGCTCGGCAGGGCGCTCAAGGATGTGCCTAGAGAGGCTTACTATATAGCCACAAAGGTGGCTCGCTACGAACTAGATCCTGATCGCATGTTTGACTTTACGGCAGCCAAGACTCGGGAAAGCGTAAAGAAGAGTTTGGAACTGCTGGGCGTGGATTATGTGGATGTATTGCAGGTGCATGATGTAGATGCTGCACCCAGCCTGGATATGGTATTGAACGAGACTATTCCTGTGCTGGAAGAGTATGTGAAAGCCGGCAAGGCGCGATTTATTGGCATCACCGCCTATGATGTGGATGCACTTAATGAATGCGTTAAACGTGGTAATGGCCGTATCCAAGTAGTGCTCTCCTACGCCCGATACACACTCCTGGACAACACTCTATCGCATCACATGAAAGCCTTTAATGAGCTGAATGTGGGCGTTATCTGTGCAGCTGCTCATGCTTTGGGACTGCTCTCGAATGCCGGCCCACAAGCCTGGCATCCGGGCAGCGAGGAGCTTCAATCAGTGGGTCGAAAAGCTGCTGAGATTTGCAAAGAACGTGGTGTGGAGCTGGGTAAACTGGCCATGTACTTCACCATGCAATTAGAGAACGCTGCCACCTTCTTAATCGGCATACCTAATCGCCATCTGCTCCAGCTCAATCTGGAGGTGGTCTTCAATGGTCTTAATTCCAAGGAACAAGAAGTACTGCAGTATCTGCGTGAAAAGTGAGTCCTGATAAGCAATCCCACTTGCAGCTTAACCTAACAGAATCTATTTATTCCTGTCTATTTGCAGCATTTTCAAGAAGTCCTACAGCTGGGGCTCCACACTCTCAACAATTCGAGACTTTAAGTAAATTAATAATTCGGACGCTAATTAAAGCTGAACATGGAACGACACTGGGAGACTATTCCGGAAATAAAATGTTAGCAGTTTAACATTTTAATATTAAGAATAATATTTAAGTATATATTAAAGCTGTTACATAAAATGAAATAAAATAAAATAGTATCCCTTGTGAGGGTATATTAAGCAATCCAATGTCTTTTATCATATATACTATAATTAATTATAATAATTATAATTGATTATTGATTTTTCCTTTCTTTACAGTCCTTGCAGCAACTGTTGGAGAATTTGTACTTAAATGTTCCCCGAAAGTATTTCGGGAAATGTAAATTTATTTATTTACTAATTTGAAAACTTATATTTTTTTCGAGAGCTTAACTTGGAGCTTAAATAAATAAATAATACAAAAAAACATAATTATTTTATTTTCTTTTTGTTTTATTTAAGTTAAGGTCAAAAGTTAAAAAATTTTACAACAATTATTTACTTGTTAAATTAGTTTAATAAAATAAAGTTTTGAAGATATTGACAAAAATTTAATATTGAATTTTTTGGGACAACTTAAAAATTTGTAGTTTTTAGAGTGCTTTAATTAAATTTAATTTTTCTTCAAAAAGCAAAGCATTTTACATCCATAATTTATAATCAAAAGTTTAAAAGAACTTTAAGAGACCAAATTCAGTAAGAATATAGTTAGCAGTTTAAAAATAGAGCTTATATAAATAGATTTTAGGTAAATTTAATGCTCTACTGCTGATACTAATATTTTCAAAATAATGTTGAAATAAATTGATTTATTACTGTGATGAATCGAGCTATTACATCAAACAGAATCAGTTAAAGAAATCAAATTACAAATAAACCCTCCTTATTGAGTTATGCTCTGCCTCCATTAGAAGTGAACCAGCCCTGTAATCAACCGTTGAGCAACCCACACGCTAAACTCTGATTTTATCTCACACTTAAACTGACAGCGGAGCAACCCTATCAAACAATACGAACCAGAAGATTCTTGAGAGAGTTCCCCATTGACAAACACTTCACACTTATACAAATATATAAAGAAGAGCGTTCTCTGCGATTGCCAGAGCCTAAAAGTCTGAAATAAAGTATGGAATAATCTATCAGTATTCCATGTAGCCTTGCGGTAGCTTCAACGCATTTCACCAGAGATCGTAACAAGTACAGAACTAAAAATAAATATGCCTGGAAATCTGCCAGACATCTCCATAAACATCCAAACATACAAACTGTATCAGAGGTTTGATGATGGAACTCAGTAAAACGGATCTGGAAATCTCCACAGTTTTGATTGGTGGGATTAAAGAGAGGAACAGTTGCTGGTTTTCCAAATTTAAGAGAGCGACTGGAAGAGAAATTCTATAGAAACGTAAGAGTTCTTCCGCAAATAAATGTTTGTTACTGCTGCTTTGAGGCGATAAAGAGCATTGGAATGATATTCCAGAGGCCACAGACTGAAATTTCATAGTCCTTAGCTATGACTAGGGAAAGACTGTGATGGCATTCAAGGATATGTCTGCTTTGAGCTCAGATCAGAGTCGAGACTCCATGTTATAGATAATCATTTTATGGATCGTGAGTAAATATATATATATATATTCCAGTTAAAGATCTGTCTTAACCGAATCTCTTTTATTATACAGGTCCACAAAATTATATACTTTTCACAAACATTCAGATCTTTGTCCTTTGTTTCATGCTTAATTTATTGTTTAAACAATTTTATATAAATTATATTGAAAGCTTTATTTTATTCGGATTTACTACACTTATTAAAAAAAAATAATATAATAATTGATTAAGTAATTTAAGTCTACTAAGGAGGGGCTATCTACGGCGCGCCGAAGCTTATATACACCTGCAAACCTGATTGTTCCTACGGAAACTGAGATATAGTTGACCGATCTTAATCATTTTAGGTGTGAGATTAGGAAACATATTTTTTCATACAACTTGTAAATTTAAATTTAAGATACTTTATACAATTGCCCAGCCCTCGTTAAAGATTTCAGCCCTAATCAAACTTAGCTACCTTAATTGATTGCTAAACTAGACAACAAAGTTCGGGTGTTCGCATTTATTTATTAGGTAGGGAATTACTCGGATTATCAGGGCTATGTATAAATAGGGCGTAATCTATTGGGAATTTAATGGCAGAGCTTTTGGCATTAGCCACTTCAATAGTGCCAAGAGTTAAGATTACCCCAACGGAAATCAGCTTGGCCCCCAAATACCTTCTTCTGCGACAAGTGTTTTAGTTTACAGGCCACAATCCAAGTGATCGGTCAGAGAAATGATCAGGTGGAGTAGTTTATTGCTCCTTGGCGCGCTGCTACTGCTGCTGATAGCCACAATCTGTAAGTAAAAAAAAAAAAAAAACTCATGATGCCTCATCATAAAGAACACCTGTTAAATCACCTGTCACACACAGGTGGCCAGAGTAAAACGTTTCCCTGTAAACTGAAGGATGCCAAATATGGCAAGGTGTGCGTCTGTACGGTGGACTACTGCGATTATCTGGAGAATCCTACGCTGAGCGAGGATAATGACTTTGCCTTCATTTCCAGCAGTAAGCAAGGACTCCGCTTCGAACTAAGCAGCGGCAAGTTTGGAACTGCAGAGAAATACATCATAGAAGACTATGAAGAGCCAATTGCGGAAAGCGCAACTCCTCCTAACGCAACGATTATATCGAGACTATTCCAGGAGGCTTTAGACAGCATTTTCCCGCAGTCTGCCGATCCCTCTGCGGCTAGTAGCATTACTCGTACCGTCACACTGAACCTGAATCGTTCCATGGTATATCAGAAAATTGAGGGCTTTGGTGGCAGCTTTACAGGCGCCGTATCCTACCTCTTGGAGCACTACGAGCAGCAGGAGATTCAGGATCATCTCTATAAATCATTTTATGCCGCCGAAGGATTGGGTTTCAATATGATGCGCATTGCTATGGGTGGCTGTGACTTTGATTTGGAGGCCTGGGCCTATAACGAGCTGCCCGAGAATGATACTGAACTGACCAACATGGATAAGCTGGACGATCGCGATGTTATTCGCGTGGAGCAGATGAAACGTCTAATTGAAGTTTCGGGAGTGGAAAATATTAAGATTAAAGGAGCTGCCTGGAGTCCACCGCCATGGATGAAGACGAACAACAGGTGGACGGGTTTTGGACGTCTGAAGCGTGAATATTACCAGACCTGGGCCGACTACCAGCTGAAGTGGGTGGAACTAATGGAAAGTAATGGTCTGCCCATCTGGGCCATTTCCACAGGAAATGAGCCAACAAACGGCATCTTCTTCATGATTTTTGTCAAGTTTATGAGCATGGGCTGGTTGCCACAGACTCAAGCCGTATGGGTGGACGATCATCTGGGACCCACACTACGCAACTCCAAGTATAAAGATCTGGTTTTATTTAGCAACGATGATCAACGCTACACCAGTCCATATTGGTTCAAATTGGTAAGATGAGAGGATGGGTTCAAAGTTCAATTGATCGCTTATTCAATTAATTTACAGATGAACTACACTCGTCCAGGTTCGCTGAAATACATCGATGGCGTATCGCTGCATTGGTATTGGGATGAGATATTTGGTAGCAGCTTTGTTGATAAGACCACCGATTATATGGTCGATAAGATACAAATCATCTCAGAGTCGTGCATTGGCGACAAGCCCTGGCAGCAGGCGATTCCCCATCTTGGTAGCTGGGATCGTGCCGAGAAGTTAGCCCGCTCATATTTGTCGCATCTGAAGGATGGCTTCCATGCCTGGATTGACTGGAATATCATTTTGGATGAGGCCGGTGGACCCAACTACGTAGACAATACCGTTGATGCTCCAGTAATTGCCAACACAACAAGTAAGTCTGTGACTCGTACTTCTCCAAGTTGCTCCCTAATCTCTGACATTATCTCCATAGCCTTTACGGAGTTCTACAAACAGCCCATGTTCTATATAATGGGTCATTTCTCCAAACTGGTTCCTGCAGGCTCTGTGCATATCGAGGCAATCGCTAGCAATGTCAATCTCGATACTGTAGCCTTTTTGCGTCCTGACGGAAAGATTGTCGCCATACTTTTCAACAGTGGACGTGCCGATCTGGATATTAATATTATCGACTCAGTACGAGGAAATGTGGCTGTCAATGTGCCGGCCAAGTCCATCCACACAATATTCTATAACTGAATTAAATTGTCTAAAAAGAAACAAACATAATTTGGGTCCAATATAGAAAGTATTAATAAAGACTTGGAATCATTCAGATAATCCTAAACTCAAGGAATCCTCAAGCTTTAGACCTGGCATGGGTTAGTATGAATTGGTATTTTATAAGGGGAAAATGAAAAGAAAGTAATAATAGATTGACTATATAATGATTGGATTTACTATATAGAATATAGTAAATCTAAATACGTCTAAAAACATTCTTAGTTCACCCCACGATTCCCTTGATATAAGCTGAAAGTTCTCTCATTTCAGGAATGATATTTTAAGAATGAAAATCAAGCCTTGTTTGCCAAGTTTTTAAGCCGAAATGCGCTTGTTTTGAGAACGAAACAGTATCGAATTAGCCATAAAACAAAATAAATAAAGTGATTGAGACCACGATCGCTTGATTCAATCCCATTTTCAGCTTTAAATGAGAGACAACTCACCCATTTTTATTCGCTCTTTCATAAATAAACTTGATGTACTTATTCAATGAACTCATATTCTCTCAATTTAAGACTTTTATACGAAATGGTGATAAAAATATTCTAGATTTAAGACGGATTAACTTAGTTTTTAGGCCAGAGTTTCTCTGTGTATATTTGGGGATCTGTATCAAGCGATTACCGAGTGTAGAAACAGGCTTGATAGAGCGATAAGCCGAGAGACAATTGATGGCAAAACCAAAATACCCTCGAAAAGGGTATCAAAAGCGAATGATTAAGGTTTCTTAATACATTTTTTTTAGCGTTTTTCAAGTGCGCAATTGACGCCGCTTGACGAGGCGCCTCGAGTTGAGTCCGAGTCGCGTCGCTGGTGTTTTGGGTTTGCCGGCCGCTTTATCAAATCATCAGCTGGTCCGGGTCAAGTGGCAAATTCAACGTAAACAACAACTTGAGCAAAATTTCGTTTACGGTTGATTAGAGAAACGCGTTTGCCGCTGGCGCAACGCGACTCACACTGCCAGCTCTCGACTCTCCCGCCTCGACTCTGGGCTCTCGACTCTTGGCTCTTGGCTCAGTTGTGCGGGCGCATTCGAAGCGAGCGGTTTCATTGCAGTTTTCTATACAAAATTTTGAGGGCAAAAATGAAAGTATCTTGGCTCTGCTGGCTGCTTGTATTGGGCATATTATGGGCAGAGCGCGGAGGTAAATGGTTTTGCGATTACAACATTTCTGGGCTCTTACCTGATTAGCTTACCTGATTTCAGCTGCCCTGTCAACGGCCTGCCAGCTGCGAGAAACAAAATACGGCAATGTTTGTGTCTGCAACAGCAGCTACTGCGATTACCTGCAGCAGCCGATTCTAACTGATAGCGCTCAGATTGTGCTGATTAGCTCTAGCAAGGTGAGCGTGTATACCCTGTAAACCTATCAAATAACTAAAGAAGCCTTTGCTTTAGAATGGCCTGCGATTCCAGCGCACCAATGGCAGCTTTCTCAATACAACCATATTGGAAGTGCAGGACTATCAGTCGATTGATGAAAATTTCCAAGCGGATTCCATTGTTGTGGAGCAGAACAGAGCCTGGTTGCAGCTAGCAAACATTCCCCAGAAGTTCGGTAATATCAAGCTATAGCAATCTTCCATTTCCTCCTTCATCTCAACAGTTTCCAACAGCTTTCAATGTGCGTATTAAGACCGTACAGCTCACTGTAAACCGGGAGAAACGCTATCAGAATATTACAAATTTTGGAGGTGCTTTTACGGGCAGTGTCTCACACATACTACAACAGCTGCCACAGGACTTGCAGGATCACGTCTATAAGTAAGCATTCGATACTCAATTCCTCGTCTAACTAATCCATATTAAAGATATCCGGATTATGTTACCTGCCCGCTCTTTATCCAAGTCTAATTTAAATTAATTTTTTCCCATAATTTTGATTAATTTTAGATCATTTTTCCATGCCGATGGCATTGGCTACAATTCCATACGCATGTCGATAGGCGGCTCCGACTTTGATCTGCAGCCCTGGGCGTACAACGAGCAGCCGCACAATGATCAACTCTTGAGCAATTTTACCACACTGAATCCTCTGGATTTGCTGAAGGTTGAGCAATTGAAGCGCCTTAAAAGTGTGGCTAAAATAGAGGAAATTAAAATTATGGCCGCTGCTTGGAGTGCGCCCACTTGGATGAAGACAAATGGACACTGGACGGGCTTTGGCCAACTTAAAACGGAATATTACCAGACCTGGGCACAGTATCATTTGAAGTGGGTGCACAGAAGCGTTACCAGTCGATAGCTATTTATAGAGGTTTATGCGAATTAATGTGCACTTTTTGCTTCTTACAGATTTCTCGAGCTGATGCAGTCTAAAAATATGCCCGTCTGGGCCATATCCACTGGCAATGAGCCGTTAAATGGCGTCATTGGTTTCTTTTTTGTGCACTTTATGAGCATGGGCTGGACGCCCTATCAGCAGGTGGGCGTGGCCACCACTACCATTACATAAACACAATTTATACAGAAACCTTTTTGCAGGCTATTTGGTTGGGCGACCATCTGGGACCAACGATTAGGAACTCCTCGCAGCGGCATGTTCTCATTTTTGGCAACGATGACCAGCGGTACACCTACCCCTCTTGGTTTCGCAAGGTGAGTTCTTCGGTTCCAAAGATTCTGCAGTATTCCCTATAAATTTGAGAGGACAATCCATATAATCCCTGCCCCAGATGCGCAACTCTCGCAGCAATGCACTGGATTATTTGGACGGCCTGGCGGTGCATTGGTATTGGGACGAGTTCTTTGGCCCTAATCTCATAGACGAGGCACACGCGGAAATGCCAAATAAGTTGATATTAAATACGGAATCATGCATTGGCGATAAACCCTGGCAGATCCATGGACCTGAGCTGGGCAGCTGGGAGCGTGGCGAAACTTATCTACGCGCCTATATGCAGGACTTGCAGCACAGTTTCAATGGCTGGCTGGATTGGAATCTGGTGCTGGACGAACAGGGCGGTCCGAATTATGTCAAAAATCATGTGGATGCACCGGTCATAGTGAATACAACAAGTCGCACGGAGTTCTACAAGCAGCCCATTTTCTATGCCATTGGACACTTTAGTAAATTTGTGCCGGCACAATCCGTGCGCATTGAGACAAGGACCAATGAGACGGCGTCCACGGCTCAGCTGAGTGTTGTGGGCTTTCAAAGACCGGATGGCAGTGTGGCGTTAATCTTATACAATGGGTAAGTGGCACGTGTGCCCGTAACTCAAGTGTCTGTGTATCCTGCCGGAGAAGTGGCAGCTATTTTTGGACCACCTCTTAAGAGCCCAGACAGCATTTATTATGTATTCGCATCCTTAAGAATCTCTCGTACCTCTCTTCACAGCGAAAATTTGCCCCTGAATGTGGCACTCGCCGACACTGAGCGAGGCGCATTCAATCTGCGTATTCCAGCACGCTCCTGGCACACAGTGGTCTACCAATGAGAGCTGAGCTAACAACAATTTCCCGGAATCCGCAAATGGGTTAGATTTACTTAGCTTAAAGAGTGATATAATCTAATAATAAACCAAGCGTCCAGCTGCAGTGCCCAAAGGACCAATTAGTATAGGATAAACAGGATGCGGATGCGGATGCGGATGTTCAATAGAAGATACGCAGATACTTTATACCCTGGAGAGTTGCTCATGCCCATCGGCGACTAACACAACGGAAATTTGTTTAAGCTGCTCAATTTGCCGTAACACGTCTGTTTACAATGAAATTTCATTTGCCGTTTAGTGTCTACTGCCACGCCCCGTCCCGCTCCGCTCCGTCCCATCCCTGGTAGCGATACACGGTACACACAGAATGATCCAAAGGAATTTCGGATCAAGTTGAGTGACAACTGGCAGTCGAGCGGCGACAACAACCAACCCGAAAAAAAAAAAAAAACATCTCTCTCGTCCAAATATTTTTCTTAGTTTTTCCCAAGTTTCTTTTTAAGTACATTTCATATGAGCTCTATAAATATGATTCTCAATTGAGCGCACAGCAAATGCATTTGCTTCCTCCTCTTTCTCTGTATATTCGAATCTGATATGCATCTTCCTCTGGCTCTGCCTCTGCCTCTGCCTCTGGCCCTGCCGCTGCCCCTGGCTCTGGGTCCAACTGTCTGTCCAAGTGTCCCAGTGTCGCACTTGGCGCACAAAATGGGGCGTTTTATGTAAATCTATAAATTAAACATGAAACGTTCATAATTTTAATATGAACGAATGAATGAGCCAGCCAGAATGAACAGCACCAATAGCCGTGTATATTATAGCCAAACTTTGTGAATAATCAACACAATGTGAATACTCAATAGAAAAGGAATGAATAATGAATGTTTTAAATGCTTAAAAGACGTAAAAGCAGCCAATTAACGCTTAACAAATTGTTCTAAATGCTTTCGCATTGGTCTAAATATCTGCATAGAATCTTCTTGGCTCTTAGTTTCCCTTTAAGATGTGGGTTAGAAAGAAAGGAAAAAGGGGAAAATGGGGGTTTACCGCCATAAAACTATTTAGTTTCCTATCCAATTCTATTGAAATTCATTATAAAATAATTATATTTTTTACTTTCTTACCCAATCGTCTCTTTTTCCTATATTAATTTTGAATTTAAGAAAAACTTTCCGGAAAATTTACGCCTTTCATTTTGAAGTGGGCTATCGGAACTTGTGGGAGGAGTTATCGAAATTTTATTCGCTTGACTTTAATTTAGTTCTAGAGCTCCACATTAATATATAGACTATATAATTTTCATTCGAAATATCTGAATTATATATACTCTAAGCTAAAACCTAAAGAAAAGACGAACTATAACCAAGCCAAACCCTACGTTGCGATTAAAGAAAAACCTTCAAATAATACGATTTTTTAGAATTCTAAGTCAATAAAAAGAATACTTTTTTAATACTTAATTAAATATTGAAATTATAAAATTGAATAAAGATAAGATTAATTAAGAACCCAATCAAAACTAGGCTAACAAAACAAGCGAAAAAATGTTTTTGTATCATGAGATATTTATTAATCGCATGACACTATTTTGCTCTTCATTATTAACAATAAAAATGATTAGATTTAATAAGTTTTTGGAATATTTTGTTTTGGATAAGAGCGAGTTCATTGTTGCCCCTTTGCTCCATACTAATAAACGCATTTTTTATGCATTTGGGGCATGTGGCAGCAGTGGCAAGCAGCAAGTAGCAAGTGGCAAGTGGCAGGAGCAGCAGCAGACAACTCAATGTAGCTTGGGAACTGTTCTCAAGTGCTTACAACAAAATACACTTATCAGAAATGAGCGTGTCAATTACAAGCCGCACCCACGCCCCCTTTTTTTATACCCTTTGTTGTTTTTTGTTGTTGTTGTTGAAGGCAGCGGAGTCTCGGGAGTCTCTGCGGGAAAGTGTTGAGTGTTTATTTTAGTTGTTGCTGTTGCTGTGGTGCTTGTAGTGCATAAAGTTAATGAGGCTCATTATGAATATGGCAACGATATGTTTGTGTCGGTTGCGGGCAATGGGAATGCAGCAAGGGAATTTACACGCGCTGATCTGTCAGCAGAAGATCAAAGCATATTACCATACGCCCCATTCGCCGATGCCCATGCCCATGCCCATAATGTGTTATGAGTTATTGGTAGATGGCAGATCTACCATATTCCATATATCCCAGAGCTATTTGCTGATCCGCTTCCTGCCAGCCGCGCCACGTCTACACGTCACAGCGCGTCGCGTGCTTGTCAACAGCTGACAGCGCCATGTCACAGCAATTTGCTCAACTTGAAAAAGGTGTTCCTCCTCCAACCGCTCCTCCTCCTCCTCCTGTTACTCGCTATCTTTCTTCTCCAGCTCCAGCTACTTCTCCTGCAGCCTGCCTCCTACACATGTCGTCTCTGTGACGAGCACTCAAATTGAATGCTCAAGCGGACAGACAGACGGACAGATGAATGGATACTATTTAGTGTCGGATTTATTTCAAGCATAAAACGGCGATCACATTTCAGAGCACCCGCTGCACTCCACTCAGTAATGGGCCTCCACTTAAGTGGCCTCTGGGAGCAGGGCGCCGGATGTGTCTGTTTAATACAAAGTCACCAAGTCCCAGGCTCAATATATATGTACATAATACAAATACACTGAGCAAAAAGAAAGTTAAGAACACACTTTCTTCTAATTTTATATTCTGTTCCCCATTTCTTCCTTAAAGATAGCGCTAGTTCCGGAAATTAACTTTCAGTTAAAGAAATTCCAATTTCTCTGAAGGCTCAAATATTATATTTCAGAATTGGAATATCTAAGATTAAAACCCAATAAAAGTCTTCAAAATTTAAACTTTTTCTTAATTTATTTCCTTGAAAGGATACAGAAACTTTGACTAAATACCTTTTCCAGATTTCAAGCTCTAAGACTTTGATTAACATAAAACTTAACTGATTTTGGTAAGGAATATTATTACTTAATTAAGGTTGATTAAGTTTTTGATTAATTTTGAATTTTTTAAGCAATAAAATCTTACAATTTGTAGGCCCAGATCCCCTCCAAAATTTTGGTTTATTGTGTTGATTAAAATCGTTAAAAGGACCTCACCAACTGAACAGATTTTTCAGGTGAAGAATAATGTGGGCATCATTCAATTTCTTAAATATTAAAGGAAATTTTAAATTTCTGTTTAAATAATCTTGTTAAACTGAACTAAAATCGATTATTTTTTGTATATTTTCATATGTTTTCTTCTTTTGAGAGAAAGCGTTAGATTTTTTCTCTCAGTGTATGCATATGTAAGTGAAAGTTGTACGCGGAAAGTATGCAGTTTTGTCTAAATGATGAGTCGAATTTTCCCAACTATTTTCCAGATAAGATAGGAAAAATTATCCAGCACAGCACAGCACAGCCCAGTTAGCCATCAGTCAATGGGGTAAATGTCATCGATAAGCGATGATAATCATAAGCGCCATAGCCAGCGACAAGATGCGACGTCCGCTCTCACCCACATTGGCCAAACTGGCCGAACAGGAGCTAAATGAGACGCCAGACAGGATACAGCAGGATATAATTATATTGCGTGTATGGATCAAGCAACAGCCACACTTGAGAGCCCGCACCGAGGATGATTTTTTGATTGCCTTCCTACGACGAAGTCGCTACAGCTTGGAGGAGACCAAAAGGCGTCTGGATCGCTACTATACCTACTATAATATCTTTCCAGAAATTATGAGTAATCGTTGTGTTACTCCACGGCTGCTGGACATCAACCGTTTGGGGTGAGTCTCATTCACAAAAGGAGTCGAAATATAGCTCTAAACCGAGTCTAAACTTCAGGGTCTGCCTTTATCCGGACTTGCCGAAGTGCGATAACCGGACAGCTCTGTTTATAGCACGTTTCGGACAATTTGATCCGAATCAGTACAGTCTGCGGGAGGTATATCATTTCACCTCGATGGCCATGGAAATTGTGTCCCTGGAGAATGATTACGCTTCAGTGGCGGGTGTCTGTGAGATTATCGATCTGGAGGGTGTCAATTCGGATAAGATGCGAAGATTCGATAAATCTCTATTTCGGAAATGGTGGAACTGGCTCCAAGACTGCGCTCCACTGCGCGTCAAGGAGGTGTACATTATCAATTTGCCCAAGGATGTTCAAGGCACCATTATGTTTCTCTATAATCTTCTATACAGTCAAGTCGACTATCCGGTTAGATCACAAGATACAACAGATCCTCAATAGGCTCTATACTAATCTCTAGTTACTTTTTTAGATACGAGTTCTGAGAACACCTGAGGAGCTGTTGGATCACATTGGCAAGGAATCGCTGCCCGAGGAATATGGTGGCACTAATGGTCACATGGCTGAGAGTATATCGTACATGGAGGATTTATTGAATAGCTATCGTGGCTATTTTGATCAGGATCACAAATATGGCACCATTGAGGAATTGCGTCCAGGCGAGATTACCGTCTATGAGGCAGAGTTTGGGGTGAGCGGCTCATTTCGCACTCTCAACTGGAATTAATGGTGATTCTAGGAGAGCTGAGCTCCTTAAACTAAGCTTTCAGGTTGTTCAAAGCTTTCAAATTGTTAAAGGATTATAATAAATAAAGGTTTAAATCTTTCAGCCAACTTTGTTTGGTCTCTTCGCCTCTGCTCTCACCTCTTTTTGGTCTGAGTGGATTGTTAGATTTAGCCGGCATTATATTTCATTTATAATCGACATTAAATAAACAATTAAATAAATATTCTTTGCTCTATGAAAGTGCTTTTAAAATACGGACCGAACCTTTATAATCGAACCGGTCGAATCGGTTCTGCGGGCCCGGTTCACAGCCGGTTCGCAACCTTGATTAATACTAACTTTTGGCGTATTCGATCAATTAAAATTCGACCCCCGCCCCTCAATAGATAAACAAAATATCGCTTAATTCGCTTATCTACAAGTAAATACATTTGAGTACATATGTATATATATATATTCTGTGGATACTCCCGTATCTAACCAACGCTCGTTCCAGCCATTACCAGGTCGCTGCCTACTGACGTTGGCTTTGGCTTTGTTGCTGATAAGATTGCAGTCCAAACCCAAAAAGCCAGCCAGCCACAGTTGGAGCATTTCCTGACTGTCAGTCTGTCATTTGGGTTGCAGCTACCATAGCGTTAGCATGAGTCAACTACGAGCCCTGGAGCCGGCGCTGGTGGAGCTGGCGCTGACTGAATGCAAGGAGCAGCAGTCGGAGCGGGAGGCGTTGATAGCCACATTGCAGACATGGATAGGAAAGCTGCCATATCTGCGAGCACGCACAGATGAACAGCTAATCTTAGCCTTTTTGCGACGCTGTCGCTTCAGTCTGGAGGAGACCAAGCGACGCATTGATAACTATTATTCCCTGCGTAATGTTTTTCCTGAGGTGCTCTGCTCACGGCAAGTGGATGAGGCATTGCTGCGACAATTTGACCGCGGGTGAGCCATAAGTTCTCAACTCTTTATGCAAGTCCAAGCCTTAAATAATTTACCCAATCATTTAAAGGCTTCACATTATACCCGCACGTCCAGCTAGTCCGCAGGGACCCCGTGTGATCATCTCGCAGTTCTGTAAAGTCGATCCGAAGCAATCGAATCCCCGCGAAGCCTTCAAACTGCTCTTCATGCTGCTGGAGCTGCTGGCCTTGGAGTGCGATAATGCAACGATTTCTGGACTAATTTATGTAGTGGATGCCCGGGATGTAACCATGGAGCAAATGATGCAATTTGATCCGTTTCTGCTGAAGAAATCATTTATGTTGGTGGATCAGTGTATGCCGCTGCGCTTTGTGGAAATTCACTTGATCAACATAATTCCAGCCGGCCAGTCAGTCTTCAATTTTGTCACCTCTTTCCTGCCCTCCAAGCTGCCCTGGAAGGTAAGAAGCCACCTCCAAGAAAGAATCCTACAAATATTAATTTAAATACCCTTTCCGTGCAGTTTGTGGTGCACAAGAAGTCGGAGGATTTGTTTAAACATGTGCCGGCCGAGGCGATGACCATTGAATATGGTGGCAGCAATGGCTATCATGCGGAGGCCCTGGACTATTGGCGCAAGCGACTGGAAGCGCACAAGGATTACTTTGAGAAGGATGCGGATTATGGTACAAATGAGAAACTAAGAGTTGGCCTGGCGAATGCCTGGGCCAGCGGTGAGCTGAGTGGAACCAGTGGCTCCTTTCGCAAGCTGGAAGTGGATTAACTGCAGTTCATTGTCCTTATAACCTTTCATTTTTTATTAAGTTGTTGATAGAGCTACAAAAGAATAACTAATTAAGTACTAACTCTTCACTGGTTCTTTACTGTATCCTTTGTGGTGTGTATATCGCGTATCCTTTCCTCTTTCCTTTCTTCTGGCTGTCACTTACAAATTAAGCTTTACATTTAACTAGAACGTATTGGATTAGGTTACTTAAGGCTAAGTGCTGCATTTTTTCTTAAAATTCGCATGCAAAGACTTTGCTGGGGAGGATGTTGTATTGGATGCGGATGCGGATGCTGATGTGGATTTGCTGGAGGTGCTGCTGGCATGGCTTTGAACCGCATTCGTTGTGCTCTTGTTTATGCTCTGTACAATGAGATTCAGACAGTCCAAGCTGGAGCCATTCACACTGCTGCTGGCATCGAAATCTAGACAGGATTACTCCAGAAATTAATACCAAAAATTCCAGCTATATTTCGAGCTGAGCATATTACCTGCAAATTGTCCATATTTCTCCATGTGTCTATTGTAAAAATTGAGTTTATCTTCCAGATAGGCGCCCGCATAGGAGCTCTGCAAAGAGAACAAATTGTAAATTGTATCCATGAGATACTTTGAGTTGTAGTTTGAGTGCCACAAAATTAGCAAAACAATAAATAAAATGAATATAACAAGCAAACTGTCGCCCCAAATGACAATGTCAAAATGCACTGCAAGATGCCTGTCATCTTCGCCTCCAAATGCCATAGAAAATGCGCTCTAATGATGAGATTAGGCCAAAATTTATGTCTACAGAGCAGCGTAGAGATGAGCAAAGATTCCACACAAAGTTGCAACCTCAGGCAAGCCAATTAAAATGCATTGAACCCGCCACACATTGTCTCGCTCTCTCCACACACAATTAAATTAATTTGCTGCAATATTTGCCGCAAAATACGCAGACGACAGGAATTGTATCTCGAGGAGAAGGAAAGGAAGGGTAGATACAAAAAGATACAAAGATACAAAGATACCAAGTAGACAAAACGGAGATGCGCTGATTTCATTAGAAAAATTGCCTTAACGCCTTTCTTCGGCAAATTATAATTGCCCCTTCTGGGTGGGTTTTTCCGCGTATAACTTCAGATCCAAAGCTGGCTAAGATTTTAATGCAGTTGCCGTCGTTGCGTCTGCAAGGATCACAACACATGGCACACAATGGCAGCGGCAGTGGTAGAGGGGGCTGGGGCAGGGGTTGCACAGTGGTATTTATAGGCACAGTGACATGAAAACGACACCCAACAAAAGAAAAGGCAGCGCGAACTACAAAACGCTGAACACAAAAACTCACGCTGCACTTTTATAAAGCGATTTATCATTTTCCCAAGCGTTTACTGACAGCCAGCGCTCCACATTCATATAGAATTTTGTTTTATTTCTATGTTTTATATATATATATATATATATATATAAATGTTTTTGTATATATATCTTGTGTTTATATCTGAATGAAATGCCACTTATCGCTCTTGCAGGCATTTTATGAGTTACGCAAAGATTTTAAGCCGCTTTTTGGCGCGTTCTTCTTTCCCAGAAAACATTTGAAGACTTTCTCGGATGTAACGGATATGCGGCATTATGTTCTTTTCGATTATATAGAAATTATGTGACTTCTAGAGGAAAAACTAGCTACTTAAAATGTCATATTTTAATGCTGTTTTCAATAGGAAAATGGCCTTCTTTGGGCTCTTAAAATATTAGTTTTTGTAAGTGAAATATATGATTTGAGAATTTTGTGTGAATCACATATTTATGGCCTAGATCCAGCGCAATATATATTTCAATATTATGCCCTTCATTCGTATATACTTTTTTTTATACAAGCTTTACCGACTTTCCTCGTAACCTCATATTTTCTCTATCAGTTGGGAATGGAGCCAATCGATATTCGATATACCAATCGATTGATCAGAATGTCCGTGAAATTTTCCTAATTTTTGAGGATTTTCCTGCAAAATCCAAGCTACGTTTCCTTCAAGAAATAACAGATTAATGGAAGCAGTAATAGTGTCTCTAGGCAATCATTAAAACAGGTTCAATTACAACTGGCATTTAGTCAGAAATGCGGTTCATTTCTAATAGGTTTTTCTTACAAAAATATTTATCTATAATTTAAATAAAATATTTATTAATTTTAATCACACTTTTATCAAACAGCTGATAAGGAAAGGCTGATAAGAAAATGTTATAGGGTCATAGATAAAAATACATATCTTTGAGAACGTTTGTCTACTTCCGTAGCATATCTTTCCCCATGGAATTCGTGTGAATGTGGCTAATGAGTCATTTGCACCTAAATGTTTATATTATTATTATATATTTTTTTTTTCTTCTTTGTTTTATTGATGGTTCTGTTTGTGATTAGATTTGAAGTGACTACTTGACTGATATTGTGGGAAAGGTTTGATAGACGCCCGCCGGCGTTTCGGCCAGATGTACCACAGTTCAGCGTTTATTGGCTGAAACGCCAAGGTAACCAAACACAAAGAAAGATTATGGAAATTTTGATTGAGATTAAGCCCAGCACTCAGTTTGGGGCTGCGTTCAGCAGACTTTTGGCTACTAATTTTAGCCAACCTTTCAGTAAGTTTTATTTATGACACATTTGTTATCAACGCATGTAAAAATACTCCAGTGGCTCCCCTCGACTCGACTCGACTCGAACTTTCCCAGTTTGGGGATGGATGGATGGATTGTCAGGCTGTGGCTGAGGCTGTGGCTGGGGCTGGGGCTGGGGCTGTGGCTGAAATGCATTTTAATGTCTGCACACTGGCATTTTGCCCAGTTTTAATCAAACTATGGATGCACATTAATATCTGCCATTGAGGGCGCACTGGCACCACTGTGCTGGGGACTTGGGACTTGGGACGTGGCGGCATCAACAAATATGCAAAGTTTTATGGTAAATTAACAAATTTGTACATTAAAATGTGAAAAACTCAAACAAACTGCATGGAAATTACTCAGCAGAGTGCAGGCTATCTGGGATCCATAAAGATATAGCCGCGAGTATTGCAAAAATGTTCGCGTAATTGTTCACAATTTGTTGTGCTGTCTCCCTGCTGTCCGGCTGCCCCCTTCTCCGCCCTCAGGGAGACCATGTCGTCTTGCAACACCTTTCGGGGAAAAAAGCGCTCCGATCTTGTCATGTTTTTCCTGTGCAATTTGTCAACTGACACATTTCCCTTTCGACTCGAACATAAACGTATTGTGAAATATTCAACGTATTGAGGAGAATATCTGCTCCTTCTTTCCCCTTCCTCACCCCCAATTTTCCAAATGTAGCTCAAGTTTTATCAGAGGGCGGGGCAATGGGAGGCGAGGCGAACATGAAATCTATTCCAATGTGTGGCACAGCGCTCGAATTTGTTATAATTAATTTACAACACGATTTTCGTTTATAGTTTAGAGTTGGGTGGCTTTGTCTTTGTACATAAAACTAGCAAGGAAACACCGAAGCTTAGATACGCTTACGGCGTGGAATAAGCACTGAAGGGTTCGATTGTTGAGAGACAAAAGAGGCAACTTTGGGAGCGATTGTTTCTAAGGGAACTCTGTGATATAGTTGACCGACCCAGCTGGAGAGATCTTCATACTTCAAAGTCACCTACCCCGAGAGCTGAGAGAGCTGAGGTGCCATATAAAAAAATGGACAGATGGAGAGATAAAGAGACTTAGAGCAAGCTGCTCGTTCCATTGACCTGGCCAAAAGAATTCATACCTTATCAGGCCGAAGATGACTCCTCCAAGGCATTACACACTCCGTGACAAAGTTATTGTACCCTCGGCAAGGGCATAAAAAGATGAAAATTTATTTATTGCATTTTACTAAATGCCGGCGACAATATTTAAACTCTCCCAAAAACATAAATTCTCTGGCTATTTGTATTTTCTATTAATTTTTTTTGGGCAAGTTTTGTACAATCGCTTTGGGGAGCCAACTGAATCATAATTCATAATTTTCGATATAATAAGCAGCCTCCCCCCGATAAAGTCACTGAGAGAAAAAAAGGGGGGATCTCTGCTTCGGAACGAAGCTTATTAAGTCGCACGTCAGCGAGCGTATAAATTTGTTTTTCTTTTTTTTTCTTTTGGGCAGCAGCAGATACTACAATGACATCGACGTCTATGGATATTATATTAGATATATGGGATGGGTCTATGGGGTATGGTGAATGGGGAATGGGGAATGGGTGAATGGGGAGCTGAGGACTAGAAAGAGCCATGTTATTCTATTTTCATGCAGCAGTACGAGCAGACCCTGAGATTTTGATGAATGTGCGCGTCGCCATAAGAAAAATGTACGAAAATGTTTTTCATGCATGAGGTTTTTACGAGAAAATAATTGCGGAACATTTTGCCTTAGCAGCGGCAGAGGCAGAAGCAGCAGCAGAAGCAGCTAATATTAATTGGCTAAAAAAAAGAACTTACCAGATAATCGGACTGACAACTTTTGCCGCTCAAACTGGGCGCCAGATTGTCGCCATCGCGCGCGGGTGAAGATTCCTGCGAAAACAAAAACAAAATCCAAAAACCGCATTTTAATAACTCAAATAATTCCAAAATCCAACCATTTTTTGTACCTGCAGCAAATCCTCCAAACTCTCAATATATTCAATGGCATTGCGCAAGATCTCAACCTTGGGCAGACGCTGATTGGGATTGGATGAAGTGCGTCGCTTCAAGATCTCAAAGGCCTCGTTAACCTAGAAAATCAGGCAAATAGAATCATCAATTAAAACTCTGTGGAGCATTCATAGGGTATAGAAATCATAGAAATCCATTAGACATTAGTTTTATGGCCACCCAAGGCAAATCAACGTGCGGCATGCGCGTCTTTAAGTGGCTCTTTAATAAAACATATTTTAAATTAAATTGCGCATAAAATTTAAACAATTAAACCGTTTCTTGCGCGGGTGTTGATGATGGTCCGCCTGTCTGTCCGTCCGTCTGTCGTTCCCCCTTTTCCACTCATAAGTTAATGGCTCTGCCACAGGGGTTTGTCAATCTATAAATACGAGTCATATCTTTCGGTTTATCTTTCTCTCTCTCCCGATTCTTCAGTTCTACGATTTTTACGATTTGTCGCCGAACAGAAGAGGAAGATTCGAGCTCGTTAACGTTTGTTCTTTAATGTTAATGGCAAATCCTGCATCTTTTATGCTTATTGGGTGGTTTCCCTCCCCCCTCCCTCTTCCTCGCCAGCTCCATCTGCCCCAAATGGCTAAATGATTGCAAGTGACATTTACGAGTACCACGTCCACTGATGTGTTAATATCTCTGGCGCAACATTGTTGCAAATAGTTGCTCCACAGTCTAAAATAATCTATTCCATAGTCCCCAGAGACTACTCTTCACTGTTCCTAACCAGCCAACTGATCTTTTGGATTAGAGAAAAGTTTTTGACCAGAAAAATTCATATTTCTTGCGCAGTTTGGGAAAACCTCGATTCGTATTTAAAAATAATTTATTTTTTAAGTTATTTATTTATGAATTCAAGCCCTAATTGTTGCCTATTTATGTTAATATTTTACTTCCCAATAATATTATAATTTCTTTCTTAATTTTAATACATGTTGCTGACTAAAAATGGAGCAGAAAGTGCAGGAAAAGAATTAAGCATGTTTTTTTCAAAGGATCAACCGAGTCAATAGAGAAGCTCTAGCCCTATCAATCCATCTATCCTTTCTTCTGCTGTCCGTCTGTCTGCCCATCTCTCCATCCGTCTGTCTGTCCGTTCTACTGCTCTTCAGTCTGAATGCCTCAAACAGACTCGATAAAAGCTTTAAGCACCAAATTTCTTATGTCGATTTCTATATAGCTCCATATTTCCCCCAAAATGGATAATGGCGAAGTTCACTTTAAATGAAACTTAATTAAGCCATTGTCAACCCTGAAGGCTTAGATTCATATTTATTAATAAATATAATATTAATAATAATAATAATAATAAAACAATCATCTTTATTCAATCATCTTTTGCGTACGTCACGTCCAATATGATCCTAAAACTGCGTTTTTTTCAGTCTACAAAAAAATAGATTTCTTATGACAATTATCTAGGGATAAGATAAAAAAAACTACATTATTATTATTATATAAACTATATTTAATGTTTTATAGTTTTCTTCTTGTTTTTCTTGTACCCCTAGCAAAATAAAAGTAGAGAAAGAGGAGTAGAATATTTGTCCTGAATTAAAGTTGCTTAAAATCCTTTCAAATTTAGTAGATTTGATTTAGATTAACAAGCAATAATAAAGACTATAAAACAAAAAGTAGCAACATCTGATACCCTATAAAATAATCCAGAGTAGTATAAATCTGTTATTATTTTTTGCTTTCTGAACATTTTAAGGACATGTTTCTCTTATAGCATTTAATGCATTTCTTTCGTTTGAATTAAAATCATTATTGTAAGACAGCATAAAATTGAACCGGTTCGAACCTTATCCAACTCTCCTTTCAACTAGCCTCTTTTTTTTAAATATTGTAATATTTGAATAAAAAAGCCGAACAGAGGATCAAAGGAAAACCTATGATCGATCTTTACATTATTAAGCCAGGACTGGAGCTGATATTGGATTCTAATCCTTGCCTTGATTAATATCTGTAAATTCTAAGCTAAATTCTCTATATATATGAGCGTAAACCGGTTAAATTCGGGTTTATTTTCGAGCAATTCTCTCAAACAACTGCCCAAAGTATTCGATTTTTACTGACCTTCCTCAGACGACGTCGCTCACGCATCGTGGCCGCCTTCCGGCGATCCACAGTGACGGTTTTCTTTTTGCACGCCTTGCAGGCCCAGGTGAGGCAGGGCCGGGAGGACTGAGCCGAGGCGCAGACGAGCGGGGCTAGCACATGCTCCTCGGAGCTGAGGCTGCTGTCCTCGTCATCGTAATCATCGGTGGTATAAATGGGTGAGGATGTCATGGAGAGTTGCTGCTTGCCAGGATCTGCTGCTTGATGGTTTCTGTTGGTGCTATTGAAGCTGCAGGCGGCATTGCTGCTGACATCGCCGACGGCATTAAAACGATTGAAGAAATGCTGCAGAGTCTGGTGAGGATTCTGATTGTTGTTGTTGTTGTTGCTGCTGTTGTTGCTGCTGCTGTTGTTGTAGCCGTAGCTCGAAGGATGCGTTGTCTGCTGCTGAAAATTTGAAATATATTCCTGCTTAATGCCAGTAGCAAGCATGGCATTCGAATTGTTATATTTAGTCATAATCCCAATGACCTGATCACTTCACCGAGCACTTCATAAAAATCACAACCGGAATGAGAACGTGAACAGGAACAGGAACGAGAACGGGAACGAGAACGAGACGAACCGACGCCCGCAACAAACGCAACACATTTGGTTGACAAAATTCAAAGAATATTTATCTTGAGATCAGATTTAACATGTGCTCCGCTCTGCTCAGATCTTCGAGAGATCTCTGTGCTGCGTTTTGAGTGGTTGGCTGGCGCTCGCTTGGATCTCTCGAGTGGATTCTATTTATAACGCGGCACCCCATTAGACACTGTCCAAACAGAAGGACGTGCGAGCTGCTATCTAGCCACAGGCCACGCCTCCAAACTGAGAGCCTCTTCCACATCTTCTTCCTCTTCTTTTTCATAGTTTTTCTCGCCTTCTCAATGAAAATGAGAATTGCTTTCTCTATTTGTTAAAGGCTTATTCCTATTCAAATATATTCGCTTTGATTATTTATTGTCAGCTCTCGAGATTTGTTGGGAAATAAATTGTGAATCTACCTGCCCAGCTATTAGAGCACCGTTTATAAATTAAAGACGGGAAAAAACAATTCGTTAATGTGACACTTTTAATGGAGGCAGTTCCACATTTTCCACCCCCAGCCCCCTTTTCCACCAACCACCCGCCCTACTCAGCCTCACCTATTCAATTTTCATTGTTATTTATACTCTTTTATGCAGGGTATTATGATTTCCTTGTGAGTTTAAACTGCGAAATTTGTAAAGCATTGAAGGATACAGCTGAGAACCCAAAGGGTGGAGTATACGTAATATTGATCAGGATGATCGATAGAGCCTTATCCACTTGCCCCTCGGTCAGTCTGTCTGTCTATTTTAATGCAGGGTAGTCTTTCCGTTGTAGATCTAGGCTATATCTTATAGCTGCTATAGGAACAATGGGTCATAAATAAATATAATAATTCCTTTTAAATGCTCTTTCCTGCCTGTAAGGGTATTTAATCTGCGGCTCACCGAATATATCCTTTCCCAAGGACGCTAATCCTTAATTCTATTTTTAATTTTGTATTCTATCAGAATCGGAACAGTATATAGAATTTATCAAATATAAGCTTCAAGAATAGAAGGGTATTCAAATCTTCAGCATGCCGATTACCCTTTGATCTATAAAAGTTTATACAGTTTGAATATATTCTATAAGAATCGGAACACTATATAGAATATATAAGAAATTAACCCTAAGAATTGAAGGGTATTCAGATCTTCGGCATGCCGATTATCAATTGATCTTCAATGCTTTATTCACTTGGAATATATATATTTTCTATATCAGAATCGTTACACTATAAGAGATTTATATTAAAAATTGAGTTTTTATGCTTCATGCAGCTTAAATATATTCTATCAGAATCAGAATGCTATATAGGATCTATAAGAAATCAACCCTAAGAAAAGAAGAGTATTCACTTCTTCGGCATGCCGATTAGCCTTTGATCTTTAATAGTTTATGCAGTTGAAATATATTCTATCAGAATCGGAACACCATATAGGATATATAAGAAATCAACGCTAAGAAAAGAAGGGTATTCAGGCGTTCGGCATGCCGATTATCACCTCTCCTTACTAGTTCTCCTTTTGTTTTTTCGCCTCACATCAAATTGACCGAAAAAATAAACGAAACGAAAGAAAATAAAAGAAAATTAAAAATAGTCGCTCCTCCCCGCAGATAATTTGTTTATTTATTGCTGCTCAAGCAAAATATATATCTTTGGAAATCACCTCTAAATCTTCTTGAATGATATTGTAAATCTTTTGTCTTAGGCTCGTGGTTTTTTTGTGCATTCCGTTTTATTTCTGATTTTCACTTTTGTTTTGTTTTCTTTCCTTTCATTTCCCCACTATTTTTCTTCTCCTTATTTTTCTCTCTGGCTTTTCTGTGACATTCATTTTCGAATCGCACTGATAAATGTTTTGTTTTGATTTCTTCTGATTTTATTTTGAGCGCTTTTCTCAACGTTTATTTATGCCCAAAGCACGCGATAATCCCCATAGGTAAATTTTCAATTGTTTTTTATTTATTGTTTTCACTTTTTTTCTCTGTTTTTTAACTATACAATTAATTTTCATATATTTTTTTTCTTAGTTTTTAACTAAACAATTTTAATTTTAAATAGCTCTAGAATTTTAGCTAAATCATAAAATATATTATTTAATTGAAATTCTCATAACTAGTAATCATTTTTTGTTATATTTATTTATAAAAAATGTAATATAATGAAATAATAAAAAACTTTTAAATTTTAATTTTGTAAAGATTTCTAAAAGGTTATTTTGTGGCCAAAATTCTCTTTGCTTTCGCATTTTTTTTTTTTTTTTACATAAGAGACAAGCAATCCTTAAATTTATTTAATCTTTTACTATTCGTTTTTTATTATTACTATTATTTTTATTATTACATATTTTTATTTATTCCAGAAGTATTGTCAGTGCTGCCCAGTCTAACATACCACTGGCGCCATCCATCGTTCACACTGTAATGGTTGTAGTATTGACTAAGCTAAAACTGCAGTATACTTTTCGCAGTATCTAGAAATACTTTTGTAGAGCACTGTAAAGGAACAATTTGAAAATCATTAAATTATGTTTGAAATAAAGCAAATACTATAATTATTAAAAATCGAAACATGTTTAGCCATCTTCAACATTTTTTATAATTTAGTGTGAGTTTCTTAAAAGAAACTATAATTTTTAATCAAAATGTAAAAGTTTATTTCTACAACAAATCGGAAATCTATTTTTAGAAGAGACTCATAAATTATATTTCATACCAGAAAGTACAATAAACGGTTAACTTTACTGTTATCTAGCCTTGTTTGATATTTATCTTGTCATTTTCTATGTAACTGATGCAATTTCCTGCAAAAAAAAGTGAGTTATTGTTGACTCTGAGGCGAGGTCATGTCCAAAATGATCAAACCTATCAAATTTCCAAGCGAAATCTGGCGCCTATGTCGACTAGTAGATACTCTGTAAATAGACATGCGTATATTAATTAAGATATGAGAGTTTCATATATTAAAAGACATTTTATCTGTATTCTGTTTCATATAAAATTTTATTATAGATCTTATATAGATATATATATATATCTCATATAGATCTTATATTAACTAGGAAGACAGCTCACATAAGTCGACTCAACTATTGACACCCAATAAATAAAACATGACTCCCTCTCCAAATGCCACTTTCATCTAAAATTTGGATTTTAGACAAAATTGCTGAGTGTTTTAGAGGCTCTGCCCAAAAAAGTGGGCTAAACGTTTTGCAAATTTGGTGTTGCTATCTTTACAGTCCCTGATCAGCTCATCTCATGATACTGAACAGGAATATATATTTGTTTACTTAATACCACCCACTGCCTGCTAAAATCGCTTTACAACAGCTTAGCATGCTCTTTGTACCCATGTACAGGGTATATAGCATGGGAATAGAGAGAATAAAGCAGGTAGCAACAATTACTGTTGAATGATTTTTTTTTTTAGCAACTTGTTTGCCTCTCGCGTGTTTTGCTTTAGCCACCAACTCTCTAACTCTCTGAGGGCCAAACGTGCTTTCTGCTTTCCATTCATAAAAATGTGCAACATGCGGCAAGTGCGCGTGTAAATTTCGTCAGCCAAACAAACGTGAGTGAGTGTGTGTAGGCGACGCTGACGCAAAAAAAACAAGAGAGTAAATGATGCGCATGTGGCAGATGAGAGCAAGAGAGAGAGAAAGAGAGGCAGCGCGGGTGAGAGTACAGCTAGAAATGTAGAATGCAAAATGCAAGCAAACGCATCGCTGGCTTATCACAGCACTCAAGTAACGGTTAACCCGCAGCAACAGCTGTGGTGAATGTGCCACAAAACGTGGCACAAAGCATCTAATTAACAAATAAACAATTACATGCTAACTTGAACAACAGCTACATATACATACATACATACACTTACATACACACATATTTACATATGTAAAGAGCTAAAACAATTTCTTGAACTTCTGCCTTGTTGTTTTTCTTGTGCACTCAGCGCGAAAATACTAAGATGGAATGGCAATGGCAAAGGCAAAAGGGGGAGGGACGGGGGACGAATCGAATCGAAGCGAAGCGAAACGATGCGAGGAGGAGTAGAGTAAAGTAGAGTAGAGTAGCGTATTGCGTGGCAATATTTGAGCGCCAAAAGAGTGCGCGAAG
This sequence comes from Drosophila repletoides, assembly GCA_018150835.1. Classification (NCBI taxonomy): domain Eukaryota; kingdom Metazoa; phylum Arthropoda; class Insecta; order Diptera; family Drosophilidae; genus Drosophila; species Drosophila repletoides. Next base: position 8,933,942 of record JAECWQ010000100.1, read on the forward strand.
CACGCAGTTACATGAAAGCCGTCGCAGCAGACGGTTGGGCGGCGCGCAGCTCGTGAGTGCTTTCAATTGTGATACAGTTGCACGACATTCGTATTCGTATTCGACTCGATAAGCGTAAAAAATAAATAAACATAAAAACGAAAAATGTTGATAAATCGGCGGCAAATGTTAAACGGAAGCTGACCGAGTGATTAGCAGCAAACTATATAAAAGTGCAGGTAAAGAAAGCCAAAAGAGTATTAAAAATGCTGCCTATTGCAGCATCGATTGTGTTCCCTGAAGGCAAACCGAATATGTGTCAGCATGCCAAAAGTTTATAGGCCATTTAACTGAATACAGTAGCAGCTGTATATATACGTACATCCATCCATACATACATACATACATACTTATGTATGAAAGCTTCGCTTCAGTGTCAACACACGTTGTGCACATGTACTCACACACACTTTGACACACATATTGAAAAAATACGTCTCATTTCTCTTTTGTTTTTATTCGCACGCTCTCTTATCAACGTTTGTTTTGTCCTCCTGTACGCGGAATGCTCTCACACCTGTTATTGTCGTACGCTTCCCACTTGCACTACAAATGTGCAATTGACACTCAGCTCTCGCTCTCGCTCACTCTCACGCTGTAGCTCCCCTTGCCGCCGCCTCTCCTCTTATCTTTGTTGACAAACGTCTGGCGGTACATCAAAACAAATAGAAAATATATTTTAAATAGTCGCCGTTTATTGTTTATTTTTATTCTATTTAAGTGTCAAGAGTTGCAAATGTAAGTAATAAAATTTATTAGCTCAGCAACCATGCAACTTGTGGATGCATTTCCCGTCAAGGGGTATACTCTAAGAGGGGGCAAGGTCTATTGATAGTAGCAGTTTGCAAGTGTGTTTGTTTCTATGTACCTATGTATGTGTGTGTATATGCTGTTTGTAGTGTGTGAAAGCTGTACAAATATTAAGTGAATAAGGGAAATAAAAGGCTCTAACCACTGTCTGCTCTCTCGTATCATTTCAAGGTCAACACTTGGTTCAGACTCCATGATAAAAAGAGATGCTACTTAATTAAATTAAATAACAAGAATTACACGGAATATAATTACTTATCTGTAATTCATTCACAGTCCCATTCCCATAAATATCTGATAGATATACATATATGGACATACATATATGTACCAGCCGAATTTGCTGTCTAAGCAATAAAACAATCCACAATTTTTCCAGAAAGCTAACTAATTCCGGGAATTCACCCAATTCATACCGAAAAAGTATCGCTTCCATATTAAATGTTATGCTTATATCAATTTAAATCAATATTAAAAAAAAAAAACTTCACACCTATAATTTTGTCCATATGTGTATGTAACTTTATCAGACGTGCATACTAAGTGTTATTTCTAGACTGTCTACTCATTAAAAGGGTTTAAAAGAGTATACTACCCTTATGCAAATAGTATGTTCGAAGCAGCTCCGATCTCATAAAGCATACAGCACGCGTCACTTGAATAGGTACAGCTTTGAAAATGGAAGGGCTACCTTTATTGGACTATTTTTTCCTTGATTAGCTATGTTCTTTCTTTAATCTTTAAAGAGAGTACAAGAGCTAGATACATAAAATTTAGTATTATGGTTCTTATAAACACTATAAAGCTGAAGAATACTCCCAATTTTGAGTAACTCCCCCAATATACTCAGTTTTTTAGACATTACCTTGAAACTTAGGTTACTTGAGTTCCTTATGGGTATTTCAGAAGGTATTAAGGATAAAAATGTTGCCCAGAAAAGCTGCTTAGAATTAATTAGAGTACAGAGTATTTGCTCGTCGTGTACACTCGCTTTCGGAATTCCTACGTGTTATTTCTGCTATTTATACTGCATTAAACCTATTTGCATAAATGTATTGCAGGTTTAATTCATAAAAGGTGTTGATATTTCAAGGTGTAACTGCTTAAGTAATTACAACAAGATGATTATAATAAACTGTGTAAATTATTGATATTCGAGCTTAACCTGTGATGTATCAAGCTGTTAAATTTTAATATTAAATTCACTTAATAATTCTCAAAATTATTGGTTTGTTTTGTACACTCCAGGCCATAAAGGAATGCCTGATAAAATATAAGTAGTACTTATAAAAAATACAAAAAAGAAACCTGAAAGGTGACTAGCTTTCAACCTTTTCAGAGATTTGCGTTAATTCACAAATTAATTTCTCTTTCAAGGCAAATGTACAGAATTAAACTGGTTCGATCATTAATTAAGCTAATATTTTATATGTACGTTTTGCTATGTTTGACGCATAAACATAATTCACTTAAATATAGCATCGAGTCTTAATATGTTTGAGTATTATTCAGTGGGCGTTTTTGAATGTATTCGTTGTTCAAACAAAAAAACTGAGAGAGAATCTCTCTAACACGTGCCCCATGCATTTTTCAGTATTTTATTTATGTCAAACTAGCGAAAATAGTTTGACTAACGTATACCCTATAAAATGTTGTCAAGGCCTTAAGTTGTGTAGGGTTACTTTGACTTTGCTTTGATTGAAAGATTTAAATGATTTCTTTGACTTATTTTGAAAATTTTTTATTAAATTTTAACTAGCGAAAATAGTTTGACTAACACATACCCTGTAAAACTTTGTAAAGCTTTTAAATTATGAACGATTTGAATGATTTGAAACGAAAGATTGAAAAGTCCAATAATATCGACTCATGAATCGAGAATGATTTCTTTGACCAATTTTTGAAAATTGTATTAAATTTTAACTTGAGCAAATAGCTTGACTAAGCGATACCCTGTATAAAGTTATAGCTGAGAGGGTTTTCTTTGATTGTGCTTCGAACCAAAACAGATATAAGTCCAATAATATCGACTCATGAATTAAGACTGATTTCTTTTGCTCATTTTTGAAAATTTTATTAAATTTAAACTTGCAAAAATAGCTTGACTAAGCAATGCCCTACATTAAGTTAAAAACCCTTCAAATTACTGGATTTTCTTTGTTTCTGCTTTAAAACAAACGAGTTTCAAGTCCAATAATATCGACTCATGAATTGTGAATGATTTATTTTGAATCTGCTTTGAAAATGAAGATTAATAAGCAAAATAATATCGACTCGTCACTTTGAAAGCCCAAAACAATACAAAGTCGCAGCAGTTTTATGCCATTTGTACAGTCGATTCGAAAGTCCAAAGATAAAACCCTGCCATAACACTGACAAAAAATTAGTCCATTTGTGCTAATTGACGGTGAAGTGGTAGCAGAAAATAAAGCAGAAAAAAAAAAACAAACTCAGACAATAACATCGCATTATCAACCACTTTGTTTTGAACAGAGTTGTCATCGCGCTTATCGTGCAAATCATATGTATATATGGGGTTTTATATAGTTAATACTTTCAGCAAATACCCTGTAGCTGTCTGGGATTTTGCACCCCATGGAGACATACTTTCGTCTACTTTGCTGCCTGTTATCAGTCGCCACGTCGCGTCATATAATAAAAGCTTATCAGACACAAACATTTGAATTGATACTTCAGGGTTTTTCTTCCTCTTTTCCTTTTCATCAATTTATTAATTTATTAATGACTTTTACCAGGCAAACAAATTAGTTTTAAATACGAGCGTATTTTTAGCCAGTCATCTTTATTACGTGCACAAAGTATTATAAAATACTTGTGCTAATAAATTAAGCTAATTTAATTCGTACTACTGCAAATTAGGGTATTCAATTGGGTAATATTCTTGCATACTGACACGTTGAAATTGGTTTGTTAAGCCTGACAGGGGTCACTCAATCAATCATTCATTCATTTAATAAAGCAGACAGAAGGAGAACTCAACTAAATTGAAAAATTATACTCGTTCTGTGTACAATGAGTCGCATTAAGTGGCAAACTATAAGATACATATACGGCATGTATAAGATACAAATGCACGTACTGATGGGCACTGAGGAATGGCTACATGTGTCTGGCACATGGCACAGGGTACATCAGTCTACATTCGCCTTTGCCTCTGCTTCTGCTTTTGCTATTATTATTGTTGACGAATTTAAGCCTCAAACTGTAGATACATTCATAGATATATCTAGATATATTTACGTACAAGCACAAACATTGTATTTTTGTAAATTGCAAAAGTTGTGTATCGTATAGATAGCTGCTTTTCTGCAGCGCCTGTTACCCCAAAATGTAGAAGAATGCGACACAGGCGGCACACAAGCGAGCAATTAAATCATCCCCCTTTTTCACCCAATTGTCGCCCCCCTTTCCCAGACAAAAAGAAAAAAACAACCTTGAACTGTTTGCAAAAAACTTTCACAATGAAAAAAGTTCAGTATCAAGGATTCAGCAATGTGTAGCGAGTATCTCTCTTTTCGTTTGTCTCATACAGGCATACAGGCACACATACGTGCTTACATGCCACCTCATACATACACACATGTGTATGTATGTATGGTGCGAATGTAAACAAGATGTTTGCTTTATTCGCTTTGCACGCAGTACGGCCGTACGTTGCGTATACGTAACGCAGTATGAATGGCCGAGAAAGAAAGAAAAGCGTTCTCGTTTACGACTCTGGATACATATTCAAATACACACACACACATACACATACATACATGCATATGTATGTATCTACAAGTGTGTGGCACGTCACGGATGTGCGTGTGCTTGTGCCTCCTCTTAAGGTATTTAAAGCTGTCGGTTATTTTCCATGCGCATTTTTTACTTTTGGGTCACACACAAATAAAATACACACATTTTATTTATGCAAAAATTCCAAAAAAAAAAAAATAATAAAAAAACTAAATAAACTGAAGAGAAAAAAAATAATAAAAATACGCTAATATTTAGAAAGAGCGTGTAGAAAACAAATATCGAACACATTTATAAAGCCGTCTGGCTGCGTGGGGTAGCCCATAATCAAAACAAACTCTGCAAAATGTTTAAATATTCATACGAACACGTTATAAAGTTGCTAAAAATATACAAAAATACAACTATACACAGTTGCATACATACATATAGATATATAGATATATATATATATATGTAAGTATATAGAAAATTGCGATAGGTTGATAAGCTCGATACAAATGAACTGAGCGGCAAACATTTTTGGTAATTTCTGACTGCCCGTTCCAATTCAATTTTAACAGCTGCGTAGTTAGCAAAGACTCCAAATCCCAAGAACAAATCCAACCTATCTAACCATAGTTGCCAAAAAAAAGCAAGTAAAAGTTCTCTAGTTGAGAGCATGCTCGACTGGGTGATGCTCTGTAACTCTCTGTCCTAAAAGCTACAATAAATAAGCATTAAAAGTACTCACTTTATCTCCTATAATTTAGAGTTATTTCTGCGATCTCTATAAAGTTTGCATTACATTTATATTATATAAACATAATATTGAAAAACAGATCTTAAAATATTATACAAATTCCATCTACATACAATTTAATGCCTCTATATATATATCTATATATTATAGACTCCACATTCGGGGTTCCAGATATGCATGACTTCCTTCTGTCTGCTCTAAATACTTGCTTAAATTGTATATACCCTCAATAGCTACTTCCAATTACAGGGTATACAAATGAAGAAATACGTGTGTATGTGTGTGTTTCTCTCAATGAAGGTTTATTTACCCGTATATATTTGTGCGTGTGCCAAAACATTTTTCGTATACCGTAAAGACGCGTTGCTGTTTACAAACTCATCGCAGCGCCAGACATTGTGGTGCGAGCATGGACTTTGTCACAATGGAAAGGGTATTGCTATGGTCTACAACAAATATAAGCGAATTGAAAGCGAATTTAATAGGGTAACATATAAAGCGACCGCAAGTGAACCTATATACGAGTTTATTTTTACTACAGATGAATTTGTGGGTACAGTTCAGAAAAGATTATAAAGCTTTATAGCAAGAGGGTTAATAATTGTAACTAAAGAATATATCGTTTACAATAAAGGCTATAGAACCATACCTTTTACTTTCTCAATCTCTGTGAATATAATTGCGGTTTCACGATAAACAAATGTATATAAAAGAAAGAGTAAAACTATATTAAGCATAAGGCCAGAGAGCAAAGAACGATACAATCTCCGGATTCTTCACAGTACAAACAACTTGAGAGAACCAGATATAAACAATAAAAGTAAAGATTGGGTGTACAATGACAAGAAAGCAGCTAAAACTCTTCAGCAGATACAAACTGGAAGAAAAAAAAAAGATTGGATGATAAGCAATTGTACAAATCACTTATTAATAATTCTAATCAAATCTTTATTTCAAAGAAATTAATTTTTTTAATGTCCCAGTTAAAGTAAAGCCCACTTGAAATTGCTTTATATTATGAGAGATCTGATTATTGACATTTTTGCCACGTCATTTTGTTGTATTTATTTCTTTAGGGCCTATAAATTGTGGTTTATTTAACGATCGCTTTTCCTATATAGACAAATCGTAGGTGTGAGGCAAGTCAGCTTTACCCTAAAACAAAGCGAAAAGAACTTGTTCGCCTCAGTTTCACTATCAGCACACAGAGAGCACACTCGCATGGGAGAGAGAGCTCGTTGGGCCAACAACAATTTGAATAATATACTCAATTTCTGTAGGATTGTATATAGGAATATATGGTATATAATTGAGAGTAGATTCACAGATAAGTCTATTGCGCCGACGCCGCATACGACTTAGACCGAGCGTCATAAATATTTATTCAGCATATATATGTATATATCTGTATATATATACAGATATATATATATTTTTTTCGCTCAGAAATGTTTTCGTTTTTCGCCCTGGGCGTGCGGCTGTTTAATTTGAACTTAGGATCGTCAGCCGCGCGGTTTAGTTCCCGGCTGCTAGCGGAACTATTTAGCTGAAAGTGGCGAAAAGCAATTAAATAAAAAGTTTATAGAATAGCGCGTGCCCTGACATATTCGTGTGGATGGGAAAGTAAGCCTTGGAGAACACCTCAATATCAACAGATTTGACAAGAAAAAAGAAGAAATATCAGTTTTATATAATATTCGTAATACCACAACAATTTGTCTACACTTTTTACTGTACACACAGACGGTGCAAAACGGCTGAGAACTTGGCGAAAAAATGAGAGAAACGAGATAACGGCAACACATTGGATGCCACCAAAGACCAAAACAAATACCTCCTCCAGCAGCAGCATGCCAGCATTATAAAAGTCGAGCACTAAACTACAGCAACAACAGCAGCGACAGCATCTACACACACACACACACACAACAACACACACACAGACAGACAGAACATAATCCGTATTTCAATCAAATTAAGACACATACATAGATATTCGTTCGACCAAAGGGTATAAATTTAAACGTGTGATTATAGCATAGACGCTAGTATAAACCTTATTTTCGGGCACAAAACATGGCACACTTCAGCGGACATCAGCCACCCCCAGAGGTGCCGGCCCACTTTAAGAATCTTTTCACAAATGGAAAACTGGGCGAGGAAGAGGACAACAATGGAAATAATAACAACAACAACAACGATGGCAGCAACAATGATCAGGAGAATCGTCCAGATAATGGCAATGATAGCCTTGCCGCCTGCTGGGTCTTTGGCTATGGCTCGCTGTGTTGGATACCCGGCTTTAATTACACCAAATGCATTACTGGCTATATACGAGGCTATATACGACGCTTCTGGCAGGGCAACGTCACACATCGCGGTACCGAAGCAGAGGTAAGTCCTCATCTTCCTCCTCCTCCTCCTCTTACTCCTCCTCCTCCTCTTCCTCCTCCTCCTCCTCTTCCTCCTCCTCCTCCTGCTCCTCCTTCTCCTGCTCCTCCTCCTGCTCCTCCTCCTCCTCCTCCTCCTACAATTCGCGTCAATAAACGAATTGCTTTATTTCATTACCTAATGGGCGGTTCTTATCAAAGTCGCACAAACAGAACTTCTGCCCAGACCCAGCGGAATTAACATACTCGACACGTTTCAAGCGGCACTACTACTGTATTTATTGTTGTACCTGTAAACACAGGTAAACAATAAATGAAAACATGAATATGTACGAGTATATTCGTATTCTAGAGATACAAATTCGATGACATATTCAATATTCTTTGTCTGGCCTGTCAGCTACGCCTATAATCAGCGCGCCTTCATATCATTTTTTTTTGTTTTTTTTTTTTGCGCAACGCAAACTCGAAAAATTCTTTAATTGTAATTGTGAATAAAGTAAAGTAATGTAAAAAAAAGAAGTCAAGGTCCGAGGAGAACAAGTAAATAAACAAACTGCAGACAGCCCCCCGCCCCCCACCCCCCTTATATGTTCCCTATTCGAACAGACTCAAAAGGGAAACGCATTTTCTTTATAGTACTTTCTCACCTAACATATATAATTTCTTTCTTTATTCCAGCCTGGACGAGTCGCAACGCTTGTGGAGGACAAAGAGGTAAGCTACGCCACTGCTCTATAGGGGATTTTGTATAGGAGGATATAGTGATAAAAGAATAGATAGATGAGGTTGATTGATATAGGGATGGATAATAAATAGGGCCAAAAAGTGAGTACGCCGTTTGAATTGAATTTCTCAATGTAAGCCCCATTTCGTGCAGTTGAGAAGAAGAGACCGCTGTGACACGTCCCCCCGTTCCCACCAGCTCGTCCATAACTTAGGCAACTCTGGCACATTTCCGCAGTCAACCGAGTGCGACAATTCGAAGAACCCTTTGCAGGGGCATCTCTTCATTGGAATACACAAGGCGAATTACCGCGAAATATAGGCGAATCTTTTACGCCTTGATACTTTCTATCCTAGGCCCGGGGACTTTACCCAGGGTAATGGTGGAGCTACCAGGAGCTCGTTTGTAACCCCGAAAGACAAGCATGAAAAACTCAAATACAGCATAACAGTAATAATAGTTGCCGTTATTTATATGTGCCGCATGCCGAAAAACGAGTTGGGAATTCTAAGCGACAAAATTAATAAATAGCTGTAGGGGTGCGGGTTCAAAACCCGAGCGGGGCAGCATTTATTTGCTATTCATTTTTTTTTTTTAAACATAAATTAATATTTTTTATTATTTTGTTATTGCTTGCAGGGCATCACATGGGGCTGTGCCTACAGAATAACAGGCTCAACGGCTCTGGAGTATCTCAAGCAGCGCGAATGCACCTTGGGTAAGCATATACATACATACACACATATATATATATATATATTAAATGAGATTCATCTTTATCGCCCTGCTACAGGTGGCTATGCGACTCTCGAAACAAAATTCTTTCCCCGCGTCGCATCACATGATACGCCCTTTAGTGGTGAGGCCGTCGAGGTGTTGGTCTATGTGGCCACTCCGGAGAATCGTCATTGGTTGGGCGATGCGCCACTGACGGTGATTGCCCAACAGATCGCCAATTGTCGCGGTCCGAGCGGACATAATGCGGAATATTTGCTGCGATTGGCTCTTTTTATGCACGAGGAGATTCCGGGCGTGCGGGATGAGCATTTATTTGAGCTGGAGAGACTGGTGCTAGAGGAGATCTATCGCAAAGAAATTCCTCTGTCTGCTGTGATGGGTCGCAATCCTGACCGCATACGACGCGACTCTCACGAGGATGTCCGACGACCCCCATCATTTGAGTTCACTTCACGCATACCGGACACAAAGCTGCGCTGCCTCAATATTTGATTGTGGCCTGCATTTGTCTCACAGCCACCAAAAAGGATCTGCATGTGGAATATTCCAAAATTCACTTATCGATACTGGATACTAGATACTAGAGCCGAAGTCTATGATTAACTTTTCATGTATTCTTTAAATTGTAAATAATAGCCCTAGAAATAAGCACAAACTACTCTCAATAACTGATCTGATATAAGTAATTGTTAAGTATTCAATAAGTTCTCGTAGTGCATAAGTGGAGCTATTAACGCACAACGCGATTATATTTAATTACGTATCTTATAAACAAGAAAGTGCCCAAAAGATAAGAAAAACATCCAAAAAAGAAATAAAACAAAAACAAGAAAATTAAATCAAGACTTGATTTTATTATTATAGGTTATAGATTCAGTGGATCAGAATTCTTAAGAAAATTGAAAAGTTATATACAGAAAAGATATATTCCTTTTATATTATATTTTGGGGATTATTGACCGAACCTAGAAGTACTTACAAATGGAATCGAATTGCCCTTCATAAAAATTTACTAAATATCGAATATCTTCCGAGGTCGCCACCAAAAACACCTGTCAACCTGAACCTTCTCTGAAACTGAAAATGTAAACAGAGAGTTGAAAAAAAGGAGAGAGCAACGACTGCGCTCAGAAGAGAGAGAGAGAGAGAGAGAGAAAGAGAGAGAGAGCAGCGCATAGTTTGAGTGTATGTGTGTGTTTCAAGCGATCAACAACACATGCAAATGTCTACGCTCTCTCGTCCGTCCATGTGAGCTCGTTTATTCACTCTCGTGTGCTGATTTGGGACTTCGGCCCAGAGAGCAGTAATTTGTGTGCTTGTATTAGTGAATTCTTTAATAATTACCAATACTAATGCTTAGTTATGCTCACTGACTGCAAACATTGACATTCCACACAGCAGACCAGATCTTTAGCTAGTCAGAAACTGTATAGCACTGAAGCAGTGAGGATGACATCAAGTGGATACCAGAAAATAAAGTTTTTACTTTACTTTACTAAGTGGAACCTAAAAACTTAGTTGCTTATAAAGTAATTTACAACGCAATAATATGATTTCATTAGAACTTTGCTTCTTTGCTGGGTTTTTTTCCATTACTTTTGCGATCCATTGAGTTGTTTGTCAACAACAACAGGCCACTTTTAGAATTTATTTGCCTGTTGTTTATAAATTCAGTTGTTAAGCACAGCGTAGATAAGAAATTGACTTGGGAACGCAAAAACATTCAGCGGGCTGCAGGGCTGGGCCACGTGTATCGTCTAATTAAATACGTCTTTATAGTTTATACAGGGTGTCCAATATGAATATTACTTAAAATGATTTAAGCCAAACTTAAGACCAAGATTTTGTTCTAAGCTGAATGTTAACTGCCCATTTCTAGCCGATTTGTGCAAGTTTAATCAAAGAGCGTAGCTAGCATTAGTATTGGTAATTTCTAAGCAGCTCACAAATACAATCACATAAGCTACTGCTCTCTTTGCAATCGTTCTACCATTCCCGAAGTCCAGCACGAGCTCACACAGATAGAGATTGAGCACGAGAGAGAAAACCCAGTTGAATGTGTTGGTGAGTGCTTCGATTTCACTAATACAACCGAAATACTTAACGCTCTCTTTGCTAACACATTAGCAACAACGTTGGTATAGCAAATGGTAAGACATTTGCACAGTGGTTAGTTTGCTTCAAACACTGGCGTAAAAATGTTTTCGATATTGCAAAATTTTAAAATTGATGTTTAATTAAACAAAATTAAATTTAAAAAAAAAACTAGTAATAAAGGTAATCGTCCACCCGGAATAAGAGTTTAAAATTGGTTTTTATATTAATTTATTTGGAGCCATAGTTCCCATTGCAGCTCTTTATATGATATAGTAATTCGATCTTTATAGTATTTTATGTTCATTTAGAAAACATCCTCATACATCTAACTTGCTTTATAGTTGTATCAGGAACAACTAACTAACACAACAACTTTTTAAGCCGATTGCTCCTTTTGAAGCCAGCTATATCTGACCGGATAAAAACTGAGAGACAGTTGGGTCTATATAATCGTTTGCTGAAGGCAGATATGCCACCCATAGTAACGAACTTAAACGGTTTTACTTCGCAACATTATGAAGTATTAAAATAACAATTAGGCATTTCAATAACCCATTAGATAAGTATTCAGTAAGAGGGTGCTTAGTTCTACGTTTTTCTGAATGCATTTTAATGGTTTCTCATACATATCCAGTGGTGCATTCGAATATATTACTTATTTTCACGCTCTTGCGCTTCTATAAATATCCACTCATCTGAGTAAAATAGTTCGCTTATTCCGTATTAGATCATTTTTTCACATGCAATGATTATTGCATTTCCTATTTATACCATTTGTTTACGATCTTGCAATAAATTGGCTATAAAAATTGAAATCCGGTTTTTGAAGTGTGTACCCGATCTTTGAAAGTGCATATGTATATTATTAATCAAGATTGGAAACAACAAATAGAAAACAATTGATTGGTTGGGTAATTTTTATTTTAGATTGATGTGGATTTTGCTCGAATTTGTGATGGTTTCTAATCTCTGAGCAAGCAATGTTATATCATTCTATCGAATGACAATTTACTTCATTTATATTTTGTGGGCAAAGTTCATAATTTGCTTATAACTCTGATAATAAAGCAAAAAACCTGCTGTTACTATTGCTGGTTCAATAGAAATATATACATATATATCGCCAAACATAAAAATATCGAAAATATCGATATTGATATCGATTTTCTGACATCTCTAGTATGAAGTGACAATTATATATTCCTTTATCACTCGAGTCTATTTCACAACTTTCCGCAATGGAAAATCTAGAAGTATCCTCCACAATTCTATAACAGCTTTTTCCCAGCTATCTACATGCATAGATTCCTCCATCCAAAAAATGCCCTGAAAGTATGCAATGATATTTTTCATTTCTGCTACTATATACAAATAAATATATAGAATTCTTTGGAAATATCCTGACTATAATAAAAACATTTTGTGGATCTTTTTGAAATGTACCAATTTATTTGAATCATATAAAATCCAATTTTTTTGTAACTTGACAAAAAATAAGTATACAATGTGACTCAGGAACTTTTTAGACCTTTTTTGCTTCCAGACCTTTTTAAAAACTCTTTGGACCTTTTTTCTTTTACGCCTTTTGCAGCTTCACTAAGATCTCTTGCTTGGAAGTCATGACAATGCTGAAGGGGGCGAAAGTAATAGAATTTATGGTCTCGTCACACTTCACCACACGATGGTTACGCAACAAGTGAACCAGACCCAATTTGGTCTGCAAAAGGCCCAGACGCATGCCAATGCAGTTACGTGGACCCACGCCAAAAGGCATATAAGCATCCATAACCAGTTTGTCACGGTTCTCAGGAGCAAAGCGTTCCGGATCATACTTGTCGGGCTCCGGCCAATACTGCAGATAAAGAAAGTCATAAGAAATACGGTAAAGATCATATAGAATCTATGGAAAACTTACCCGTGGATCGCGTTGTATGGATACAGTAGAAACATATACCGGCATTCCATGGGGGACTTCTAGATCGTAGTGAGGAGCCAAGGTGAAGCGTTCTCCATTTTCGGGTTGATTACACTCGCGTTCGGCATATCCAACGATGGGATACTTGCGTAGAGTCTCATTAACCACCATTGTCAGGTAGGGCATCTCCTGAATCCTTTCATAGTCAATATGATCCTGATCACCAAAGTACTCAATGATTTCCTTTCGCAAACGCTCCTGGACTTCGGGATAATGAGATAACTCGAAGAGTGTCATTGTCATAGTAGATGAGCTAGTCTCAAAACCTGCTGTTTGAAACACAGCTGCCTGTGCAACAAGGTAATCCAGATTATTCGCCTTGTTTTCGGGTTGACCAACTGCCTCTTTCTTTAAGCTCACTAATATATCTATTAGATCGTTACGACGTGCACCCGATTTCTCGCGCTCTTTGAGAACATAGGTAAGGCTGCGCCTCATGAAGTTAGAGGTATCTTTGGAGAAGAGCTTGGCACGCACTAAGCTCACCAATGATGGGAACATAAAGATAGTCGAAGTGTCTATGCCACGACTCCAGTTAACTTCGAAAATTTTCTTATTATAATCGAAAAATTCACTATTTTCATCGCTGAGTGAGTTCGCCTTGACTCCAAAAGCAGTTGTTGCTATAAGATCCGTGGTGAATCGTGAGTTGACATTCTTAATATTTATCACTGAATTATCAGCAATGGCATTCACATGTGTCTCAAGATCTTTGCCAATCTGCGGATTAATTAAGAAAATTGTATGACTTGCATGATTAAGCAATAATATCCTTGATTTCTTACCTCCACCATCAGTGTATACATTTGCTTCATTTTTCCGCTAGTGAAAACTGGGGAGATCTTGTTCCGTAGCTCCTTCCATTCAGGATTGCGTACAAAGAAAAGATTGTTGTAGCCAAGTGGATCGTGAATTGGATCGGCTTGCAGCGATCGATTTACAAAGTAACTAAACTTTTTGATCATCACATTTTTAACGAGTTCCAGATCCTTAACCAAGAGGGCAGGACGATGTAATAGATAGATCCCGACCAGCGGTTCCTTTTCGTAGCCAGGAGCATTATGAAAAACACTTAATTGTTCGAAGAACGACATTTTGGCAGTCAAAAAACTGCGCATATTTCCAAAAATTGGCGATGGTTTTATATGCCTTACTCCTAGGCGCTGCCAGTAATTGTAAGTACGTTTCTGCCATACATAAAATATGATCGCCAGAGTGGCGATCAGTAACAGAATCTCGGTAGACATGTTCGCGGATTCCACCCAAGTAAACGACTGTAAGCAGCGCCGTTTTGACCAGACCTTATAAACGATTGCAGCAACAGGGGACGGCCTAAGCATTCAAAAGTTGATACCTGATAAGAGATAATTCGAATTGATGCGAAGTTCTTTCGGAAAAACGATCTACTAAAAACGAAGTATTTTTGCCTACACTAGCTGACTCGGCATATTACTTGCAGTTTCTGCTTCGTTTTTCTATACCCTGTTCTAAAATAATCAGTAAAACGGGTTTATAAAAGCTGCGCAATTCTATACATATAATGCAAATGTGCTTCATAATGGTCGTATCAACTTTTTTAAGAGAAGCTAACAAAAAATTTCAGGAACTGAATTGGTTTTTGAGACCTGATCAAGAATATATATATGCTTTACAGTGTGTTCAATAGATATTCAATAAATATTAAAAATTAAATTATATTAAGATTCACCATGTAAAAAAAATAATATAATTGATTCTCCAAAGGAACCCCCAATTTGCAACTGTAATTGTTATCAGGCGCCGCTATTTATGTGTTGGTTGCCAGAAAAGCAAGTTGGGAATTCTAAGCAAACAAACATTAATCGTACGAGTTCTAAACAATCGCGGCAATAAATAGATAACAAATTTTCTGTTTCTTGTTTCCTTCAAACGGAAAGACGGTTCGTTAAAATATAAAGAAAACAATTTCTAATCCATTTCAAGAATCCAGACACGTAAAAAGTTTATTTTAATTATTGTTTCCATATATATAGAAAAGCTTAGCTTAGCTTAGCACTTTTAGCTAAGCGTAGTTAAAAGTGACTAAGATTTATGGGATATTGGCCAAGTAGTCCTTAATTGTGGCAGGGTCCAGACGCTTGAAACCGTCTTGATCACAAATTCCAACTTCAATGTTATCGGAAGTCATCTTTCCCTCAAAGCCTTCCTTAAGGGTCAGAATGGCAGTGTGCACAGCATCTTCCAGCTCAAGATCTTCGCTGTAACTGCAAATTTAATGAACAAAATGTTATGCTTGTATTTAATATCAATATATCATAATCGACTTACCGCTTTTCCAAGAAGGTTTTACCATTAACAGCATTCTTGCCCATGGCAGTGGCTTTCCAGGCAAAATATGCTCCAGAGGGATCCGATTGATAAAGATATGGACGGTCATTGTCCCAGCCGCAAATCAATAACGACACACCAAACGGACGAACGCCACTGAAATAAATAAATTATTTATTAACATTTTCGTGTTGCAAATGATTAATATTCAAGTTTTCTAAACGGGCTTAATATCTGATACATTCCAAACTTTTCATCTCTTGTTCGTATTCGTTCATACAAATGGACAGACGGATAGAAAGATGAAAAGAAAGCTACATTAACTCGGTTATTGATTCTCACTAAGAGTCTGGGATGCTCGTTTTTTACAAATTTAAAATTAAACTTAAATTTTCCTCAGTTCCAAAATGGGACTAAATGGATACAGAAAGTTCCTATAGCCTCCGAGGCAGACGGGTTAAGAATATATATACTTTATCGGGGGAAAGATGCATTCTTCTGCCTGTTAAACTTATATACTCTTTCACCAGTTCCAATCGCTCCACAGGGATAAGCGCAATCATACGGACGGATCAAGTGAGCACCTTTTTGGTGTCTGTCCCCGGTTTGAATGACTATAATTAATAAGAAACTGAAATATATTATTTATACCCAGATTGAGTGTACTCCTGCATAAGTGTTGCCACACGTTGCACGAGCTGGGAAACGGGAATGGGTTCCTTGTAGACAAGATAGTACGACTGGGCGATTTTGCGGGCCTGCTTAACCAGTAAGCGATAGTCGGGTCCCATGCCGGAATAAACCATTCCAATATGCTTATTAATCATCTCCACTCGGTGTACACTGTGCTCCTCATAAAGCGTCGACTTGTATTTGTTCTCTGTGGCAATAACAACGCCATTGGACGCTGGAGTAGGAAGAAGAAGAAATACCGGAAGATTCGATATACGCTCAGCTTAAATGCAAATAGTGTAAATGGACTCACCCATAATGCCAACGGAAGGAGCGCCACCGGAAACAGCTGCTAAGGCATATTCCAACTGTACTAGCTTTCCTGAAGGACTGCAAAAGAAAACACAAAAATAATGTTTTTATGCCCAGTCATTCACGCAGGTTATGTTTATGCAGGCAAGAAAACAACGATTGCTGCTAAATGATACAATTTTACGTACCTAAACGTCGTCAAAGAGAAACTGTAACGTTCCGTTGCCATATTGATTGGCTTTAATTTGAGTTACCAAAATTTCAAGAGTGAATAAATAAATGCCGACGATTTGTTCACCGAAATAGAAACAGTAACAGAATGACAGGCAAAACTACAGCCGTGAACCTATCGATAAAGTTGCCGATTAATTGGCAATTGTGGTGGCCAAACGATTGTTGATTAAATAGATACATGAAAATGCTGAATTGTTATTAGCGACATTCCACAATGTGGTTGCATTTTAATATAACTTAATTTTTCATCAGTTAATAAAATCAATTATATTAAAATTAATATTAAAAATTATAACCACTATATTACTATTACTACATTTGTATTAAATAGTTCACTATTTGCTAATTTTCAGTGCTGCCTATACTATCAATAGGTTTAAAATGTAACCATGCGACGATCTACTTATCGGTAATGCAACCCTACAACATAAATATATCAGAACACATCAAACCGAAGTGTGTTTGAGGGTTGATAAATAAAAAGCTACAAAATTGCTAAAATAATTCATTATAATAAAAGTATGGTTCGTGGAGCGCTCCGTGGCGGCAGGCCAATGCGCGGTGGCATTCGTCCACCATTTAAAAAAACATTCGTTCCGCGCCATCCGTTCGACTTAACACTGGCTGAAGTTGTTTTCCCAAAGGTTTCGCCGGCTGTAGATGATTCTGCGTTGACTGCGGTAAAATCGATAAAATACAAATATTATGTTTTTGTATTAAAATGTTTCATTTGACTTTCCGTAGGCTTTATTAAAACGCAACCAAGACCTGAGTCCCACTCCCACAGAGCAGACGTCAATTGGCAATTTGGTTACCAAGGTGCAAGCGGTTTTGGATAACTTGGTCGTTGCTCCGGGCGATTTCAATACTTGTGTGAGTTTCCATAGTGCCACTTCTGCAACCATTGAGGAGTAATATAGGGTAACTAAATATATATGTATATTTGCAGCAATTGGAAGAGGTTCGTCAAGTGGGATCCTTCAAGAAGGGCACCATTCTGACTGGCAATAATGTGGCCGATGTGGTTGTCATACTCAAAACGCTACCCACAAAAGAAGCTTGCGAGGCTTTGGCCAAAAAAGTGGAAACGGATCTCAAGAATAGCATGAAAACCGAAGTATTAACCAAGGGCGACCAGCACAGCATACAAGTTCATGACAGAGGTTTTGATGTAGCCAATTCGCAAGCCAAGGTGCGCATACTTATTGCTACTTTGCCGCAGAATTTGCGAAAACTCGAACCGGAGATTCATATGGATCATAAGTTAATGCAGAGCCATTTGGCGGCTATACGCCACACTCGCTGGTTCGAGGAGAATGCTCACCACTCATCAATTAAAGTTCTTATTCGGATTTTAAAGGATCTAACTAAGCGCTTTGATGCTTTCACACCGCTCTCGTCCTGGATGCTTGATCTAATTGCTCATCTGGCTATAATGAATAATCCATCACGTCAAGCATTACCTATTAATTTGGCATTTCGGCGAGTGTTCCAATTGCTGTCGGCTGGACTCTTTTTACCAGGATCAGCTGGTATAACCGATCCAACCGAGCCGGGTCATATACGCGTTCACACAGCCATGACGCTGGAGCAGCAGGATATCTGCTGTTATACAGCCCAGACCCTACTTCGTGTGTTGGCTCACGGCGGATATAAACACATCTTGGGCTTGGAGGGCAATACCAGCATTGTACGGGAAATGTCTGTCTGGAATGGTGTAGTTGTGTCGCCCCTTACACCCGTATATGAGAAGCCGACCGACAAGAAGGAAGGCGAGGCTGAGGAAGATATCGAAATGATTGAGAATGATAATGAGGATGTGGGCAGCGACGATGCAGCCGAGTAAATCCGATTAGACAATATTAGAATTTCATACAATTTTACAAACATTTAATTATAAACTATTCAAAAATCAATAAATTTCACAAAATTATGACACATTCAGCACACTCTCAGTTATGGGTTCCTCTTCGTCAACACTGCACCTTAATTCCATGCCAATTATATCGTAATACTTTTCAGCAAATATCCCGAATGGTTCACTGACTTTAATTGCCAAATCCGATTCCAGCAACTTGTGACCTTTTTCCAGTCCCCGAGCAGCAACAAGAGATTTACCCAATTTATGGCGACAAGCTAACTCGCATTCCAAAATTTGCTTCCCTTCAATTTCTTTCAGCGCTTGCTCTAATTCATTTCCACCGCCCAACATTTTGAGTATATCATCAGCACTATAGCTTGGAATGAGAAGAGTTTGGTTATACTTAAATTTATCTATGTCACGAACGAGGACTGATAATTCGTTAGGCTCAAGGGAGCAGCGATGATCGGAGCCTTTCTGGTTCTTGTCTAAGGTAAAATGTCGCTCGATAATCCTGGCCCCCGATAAAACAGCTGCCTTTGTGATGCATATGCCCAACTCATGTCCAGAATAACCGATGATTAAATGGGGAAAGCGTTTCAGTAGTATAGGAATCATTTGCAAATTGCAGTCATTGGGTGAAGTCGGATACGAAGAGACGCAGTGCATCAAGGCATACATATCATTTCCAGCCTGTTTCATTATTTCAACGATCGTATCAACTGTTGACATGGTTTGCATTCCAGTTGATATAACTAAAGGTATCTTTAGGCTAGCAGCTTTCTTTAAGAGAGGAAAGTTATTAGCATCGCCCGAGCCAATTTTAATAAAAGGCACATTTAAGTCAGCAAGAAATTCTAAAGAGCGCTGGAAATATAAAAGATTATTAACTGATATAATATCATATATATTGTATTACCTCATCCATAGCGGACGCCGTGAAATCTATGTTAATCTTCCGGCTATAAGCCTGCAGCTCATAGTACTGCTCTTTAGAGAATTCAAGATATTCCTTATGCTCTCCATAGGTTCCACCCCAGGCGTGTTCACTCTCATATTTTCGATTAAGAGCAGAACGCGTAAACTTTGCTCCCAAATCGGATTTTTGAAATTTAACACAGTTACAACCCGCCTTTTTTGCCTCTAATATCATGGATTTGGCTATATCGATACTGCCCTGATGATTCTGTCCGATTTCCGCTATTATATATACCTCAGTACATATCTTTTTTGTCAATAGATCGAGCAACATTTTTTACTATTTGATTTATTTCTGCTATTTCAATTGGATTTAATTAATTAATTTAAACCGTTGGCGAGTGCTAGACGAGAGGGAGTACTATATAGTACCAGAATGAGATAGCATGCAAATGTTGTGCGTGTGACCAACTTAAGAAAACGCAAAATGAGAAATAATAATAATTAAATAATATATTTAAAAACATAGACTAGAACAATGATTTGCAGGCGCTAACCCAATCTCACTTCTGACTAGAATTTCCAGAATTAATTTAAGGATCGAAAATGCCGGTTCTAAAGAATTTAGAGCTTTAACTGGTTTGCAACCATGTTAAATAAAGTTCATTTAAATATATTTCCACATTTCCGTTAACTTAGTTTTTTTGCTGTTAAGCAAATGTTATTGCTCTGCTAACCAAGGTTGCCATTCAAACAGATTTCATCAAGGTGGCAACGAAGTAACAATCAAAACACTATTGGCATCTCGCTTGCACCAACTTGATAAAAGCCAAAACGTCACGAATGGTATTCACAAAGGTGACATTGTAAGTGGAAGCAGGACAGATAGCGTTTGTGTGTGTGTGTGTGTAGAGTCTGACTAACTGACCATTTCACTTCCTCCTAAATAATTTTTTTCAATAAAATGTGGGCACACTGGAGAAATTTTCTGGTAGTAGCTGTGCTGTGAAAAAAATATTTATAGTGAAAAATATACATCAAAGCTACTTGCCAATTCTTCGGTGGATACTGCGCAGCAAAAACCGAAACCGAAAAACACAAAATAGACACAGATATAATATAAACAGAAAAAACAGTAAACATGGGCGATGTTATGAATATCGACAGCATCATATCAAGACTTCTGGAAGTGCGTGGGGCACGGCCAGGTAAAAATGTTCAGCTCTCGGAGAACGAAATTCGTGGCCTCTGCTTGAAATCGCGAGAGATATTTCTCTCACAGCCGATACTATTGGAGCTAGAAGCCCCACTGAAGATATGCGGCGATATACACGGCCAATACTATGATTTGTTGCGTCTGTTCGAATATGGTGGATTCCCACCAGAATCAAATTATCTATTCCTTGGTGATTATGTGGATCGTGGTAAACAATCGCTGGAAACCATCTGTTTGCTGCTTGCCTATAAAATCAAATACTCGGAGAATTTCTTTTTGCTGCGCGGCAATCATGAATGTGCAAGCATAAATCGTATTTACGGCTTCTACGATGAATGCAAGCGTCGCTATACCATCAAATTGTGGAAAACATTCACCGATTGCTTCAATTGCTTGCCCGTAGCAGCCATCGTTGATGAGAAGATATTCTGTTGCCATGGTGGACTCAGTCCGGATCTGTCGTCGATGGAGCAAATTCGTCGCATAATGCGTCCCACTGATGTGCCAGATCAGGGTTTACTGTGTGATCTACTGTGGTCCGATCCCGATAAGGATACCATGGGCTGGGGTGAAAATGATCGTGGTGTTAGTTTTACGTTTGGCGCCGAGGTGGTCGCCAAATTCTTGGAGAAACACGAGTTTGATCTCATTTGCCGCGCCCATCAGGTTGTCGAGGATGGCTATGAGTTCTTTGCCAAGCGTCAGCTGGTCACGCTCTTCTCCGCACCCAATTACTGTGGCGAATTTGACAATGCTGGCGCCATGATGTCTGTGGATGATACACTCATGTGCTCATTCCAGATTTTGAAACCGGCAGACAAACGTAAAAAGTAATAAATCAAGCCGATCAACCAAGAACAGCAAAAAAAAAACCACACATACTTTTTTCTATACAACAAACAAAGGAAATTAATGAAATTTAAAGATGATTCAACACCGTAAGTAAAGTAAAAGCGATTAATTTATATCAAAAAGTTCTTATCTATCATTTTCTATCGCTAGCAGGGGCAAATCTAATTTTACAAATATAGCACACCACCACCATTACAAACACACCATGCCAGAAGAAGGGAAGAACCGAAAAGCAGCAGCAGCAGCGGCAGCAAGCGAGCTAGCTTGGCTCTGCTTTTAATATAATATAATAAATATATATATATATATGAAACCCAAATCACCTGGACAAACATATGACCTTTTACGAAATAAAGAGAGATTTGCTTCAATTACAGAAAAATCAAGAAACAAACAAACAAACATTCGCAGCAGCAACAGAAGAAATTATATATAGAGAAACGAAACAACAAAAAGTCACACAAACACACCACACCTACACATCTTACTATATATATATATATATACATACATATATCTATCATAGTCGTTTAGCGACTTACACATATGATTGTACATATATGTTTTGTCCAATTTTAACACGAGACTAAAACAGTTAGTACAACAACAACAACAAAAAAAAAAAAAGAAAAGGAAAATTTGACATAGACGTATGAACAAGTTGACTAACGGTCACAGCAAAAAATAAACAAACAAAAGAATTAAAAATGTAGTAAGGCCTTGTAAAAATAAAAATGCTATTTGGCCTTAAAAAACTATGACATTAAATATTGAGAATGGAAAGGAAAAGTAAGAAACAAATGAAAAAGAGTAAACGCTTGCCAAGAAAGTTAAAGTAAATATACTAAGTTTTTGACCTTTAAATCAACAAAATAAAAATTTCAGTAATCAGTTTATGTTCGTCCATATTTCAGCCTATTTTCTAATTCAATCGGTCCACCCATCATCCCATTTTTTATGCAGCAGTTATATATATTTCGATTTATACTCTCCACATTGTACAATTTTTGTTCATCATTTTTTAAGATGTGTTTAGACAAAAAATAAAATTCAATTCTATTATATTAATTATTAATGTATTATCAATAATCCTTTGTATTAATAAACAAATGATATACAACGTGTATGAATTATAAAACTGATTTCAATAAAATATTTGGAAAACCCACTAATGGAAAATTAATTTGTTTCTATTAGATAAACAATCAGATAAACAATAAAATAAAGAAATTAGGAAAACCGTGAAAGTAGATGAAAGTAGATGAAAATAGAAGAAAATTAAGAAAAATATAGACAGGCAAACTGGAAACTCTCTTATGCACAGAAGTATTCAGGGAATATTTTGCTACTACTAAAACAATAAAAAGATAATTTTTTGTTGCACGTGGGGCTGTGATTAATTTACGTGTCACGTGCCCATCTCTAGTTTCCCCCCAACCACAAAGAGACGTGATTAACAGCCGCGGAATGTAATGTTGATTGTGTGCATTAAGCACACTCCTTTTATTAACATTTAAGAAAATAGTTTACATTTCCTAAGTCCTACAAACTGGTAACTTTTCTATGAGAATGCATTCAAATGGGATGTTTCAA
Organism: Drosophila repletoides; assembly: GCA_018150835.1. NCBI lineage: Eukaryota > Metazoa > Arthropoda > Insecta > Diptera > Drosophilidae > Drosophila > Drosophila repletoides. Next base: position 8,957,184 of record JAECWQ010000100.1, read on the forward strand.
GTGCGAGAGATTTTTTGGAGTGAACTAGTAAAACAGATAATTCACTCAGTATTTTTGATTGTAGTAGTAGAGCTGGATTCAGCTTGGACGGAAGAGCTTTGGGTAGCACAATCAATCTTCTCTTTGGGAACTACCACATTATTTTCCTCTTTAATATGACAATTTTCAACTGCAGCATTTAATTCATCAGTTTGGACAATAGCTGTATTTTCCGGTGCAGCGGCCGAATTCTGATTAGTAGCCTCAGGTGCAGCTGGAACCTCAACCTGTTCCGCAACTGTTCCGGTTACTGGTTCCACATTATCAGATTCGATAACGGCGTGCGAGCCCTGGTTGCCCTGCAACACTTCGGGGTTTATGCTATTTATAATGGCGCGCAAACGTTGAATCTCTGTCTTTGCCTCTTGCAGATCCTGCGATAGGCGCTCGTATTTATCATGCTGATGCCGCACCACACCAATGTTATTCCTTATGTATTCCATTGGATTTTCTGGTCGCTCTTTGATTACGCGAATAAAGATTTTCGTCAGGGAATCCAGAACGCTGCCGCGTTCCAGATAACGACGAATCTCATCACGTTTTGGATCAATGGGCTGAATTCGATTTTCAAAAATAACCTATCAATATATTTATTGTTATAAGAGCAATTAAATCCATGCTTACCTTAAAGGACATCTTGTGAAAATTAGTAGCTCGAAAGAACGAATCAGTAAACAGAGTGAACCAAACTTGTTCCATTACTATGAATCATTTAGTTCCGCTAACTTTACAGTGTATTGCTTATGTTATTTAACATAAATAACTTTGATGTTTGGGATTCAAATTTTTTTAATTAAATAGAAAATTATTTATTTGTAATATTTCGATTTAAATAAATTTTATTTTTTAAACAAATTATTATAATTATGATTTGAATTTAAAAATGTAAAAAAATAGTAGATAACAGAGCCAAAATGTGGACCACAGAGTAACAAGTCACAGATGAGAACGTCACAGTGACTATAATAAAATAATCGTTACTGTTACAAAATAACGTTACTAAATTTTAAAAAATTGATGTGTAACGTCTTGAGTAGAATAATAATAGTTCAAAATGAACCATAGATATTAGTATGAGTATTTATTCTTAATTAAACTTCGGGCAATTAAACAAAATTTGAAAATTGGCGCCAAGATAAATAATTTTTTAATGCGCATGCCCTTAAATCGGTATTATATACATAAATATATATAGCGTCAATATGTATTCATTTTATACGCCTGAATACAGCATACACACTGCAAAAACTATTTTGTAACAAATAATCGAATACAAAACAAAAACCTTAAATTAAGAAATGGATATTTTTGAAAATACTTTTATAAGAGGCCCCTCGCCTTCGTATTCCGATGAAGCGAATTCGGAAACTGCCTTATCGGAGACACTGCCAATTGGAGCTATCGACAGAGAATTGGGTCGTATCGATTCGAAAACGGACACTGCGGATTATTTTGATGAAAAATTAAATAGTTCATACGATGATGATAGCTGTTCCCATTTGCATCCCGGTCACCAGGGTAGGAACAGCTTTGCCTTTTGGGTTGCTGTAGTGGTCCTAATGATTTTGACCATTGGCAATTTAATACTTACACTTACAATTATCAGTGTATTACGTCTGGGAAAGGGTGTGCAGGGCATGGAACTTATACCCGAAGTGGATTTAATCAAGTTTTATGATGAAACCGATTTGGATCGTATTCAAACCAATTCACTTGGCATCCACGGCTTTACCGATATGCCTGTATCCATAAGTAGCGCTGGAGATGAGAATGGAGTCCACTTGCGCGTCTTTCGTAATAGCAATGTGGCCAGTTTCGCCCATGAACGCGATCGTGTTGTGCTCAACAAAGAGGGAATTGTGATTCAGGCAAATTTCTATGAGATTAAGAACCCAGCAGATCGTTCGACTGTTTTTACTACACATCGTCCACAATATAATATACCCGCCGGAGTGGATGGTGTGCTGCAAACAAAAGTTGCCAGTGCCAGCCGCATTTCAAGTCCCATTGACATCCCATTGCTTCTAGATAGCGATGGGCATATTTCCATCAAAGGCTCTGAAGGTGTTTTCCTTGATGGAGCCACCATAGAGCTGCAGGTGGAACATCACATCTCATTCAATTCAACGCAAGGCGCCACTATATTAGAGGCAGGCACTGGAATATTCCTCGACATGGATCGCATACCCATTGTTAGCTCGGAGCTGGGTCTACGCACCGGTAGTGTTCAATATAAAATATGCGTGTGCATGCCGTTGGGCATACTCTTTCGCATAGCGATTCCACGGGTTCATAATGGCCCCAAAATATCTTGCGCCCATTTCGATAGCCAGAATGATCCGTGCATGATCAACTAATAATATAAATTATAATACATAATAATGAAACACGACAGTATAATCGATATATAGTGGACTTATTGGAAAACGCTAAGTAGCAATTTGTATTTTTATTTAAGCAGAAATGTACAAGAACTTAGAAGGTTAGTTGGTATTTAAAAAAAATAAAAACCTACAATTTCTGAATTTGTGTGTGCGATGTGTTATCTAGAAATTGTTTAATAAACATAATTTATATTTAAACCAACTGTTCCGATTGCTGGGTATAATACAGAAGTGGTATTCAATTTGTTTAATGCGAAATGTACATAATGAAAGGCGAACAAATTCAGCCGGGAAATTATAAGAAAAATGAATAATTGAATTCCATTCAAAGCTAATAACAGTTAAATGAAAACTAGTCACGTACACATGTTAATTCTAAAATCTAGATCTAGATCATTAACATTAAACATACTGAGCTTAAACGTAAGCCTATACACCCGGCGGTGGGGGCTCCTCGTGTCTGATAGTTGGTTTCGGTGTCAAATCCACCATATTATCCGGCACCATGCTAAGAAGCTCTGCTTCACTTAGCTGCGCCAAGCGACTCCTGGTTTTTATTCTACCGTCCGCATTCATACCTCCTGAAATTAATTAAATAATCAGGTTTTATTCAGTTAGTAGTTTGGAATCCAAGCTTACCCATGCTGTACGAGCTGTTGGAGGTGATAGCATCCTCTGGATTGTATTCCTCGTGATCTCTGGCATTTGACCTTGAAGTTGTCCTGACATTCGAATCATTTTTCTCCTTCAAGCTGGCCAATATTTCATTGAGATTAGGTGGAATCGATATGTTGTCCAACACATTTTTTGATGATGTCGGCTTGGTCAGAGCCTAACAAAAGAAATTGGATAAAGTTCATAGAAAATTGTATGTTTCCAGCACTTACAGATGGCTCCACATTTAACAAGCCAGCAATTTCCATGCGCTGTGCGGCGATTTGTTTGTTTATTTCGTCTACCTTGCGCTCAAGCTCATTCTTATTGCCTGGCAATTCATCTTGATCGTCAGAGCTCCCGCCAGGCGAATACGGTGCATTAGGATCATCTATGGTATTTATCGGATCTATAGAGAGGTTTGCTGCAATACAAATTTAATTCCATTAAATGGATGGTCCTAGTTTTAGCATTAGCCAATGTACTCACTCTTCTGCAGCTTGGCAATGGGCGCTTTGATGATAGCATCAATATCAAACTCATCATCCTTGGAGCTCGTGCGTGAGTGTGAGCTGCGACTGCGCTTCGGACTGCTTGGCGGCGTAAATGTTGTCCTCACGCGCGTTTTACTTAACAGCTGTAAAATATTTATATAATTATAAAGTTTCATTGTCCTGATCTACTATTAGTTGTTAGTCCTACCTTGGCAGTTTTGTTGCTGGCAGTGGGTAAGGATAGGGGCAGCGACTGGCTTAAGTTAACCAAACGTTTGCTCAGGCAACGTACAATAATTCCCAGCAGTGTGTTCGGACGTTGTGTATCCTCATAAAAGGGCACACTCTCCAACGTATGCAGCACACTGGGCAATTTGTCCCGGGTGCCCAAAGGAAATATATAAAAATCTCTTATCAGTTCCGAGTCCGCACCCAAAACACCAAGACGCTGTCGCGTGTCAAGATATTCAAAGAAACTATCAAAGTTTGCTGTCTCTGTTGCACCGGCGGGATATAAATTCACAATAACAATCTCCTTGGTGGGACTCTTTTTGATCTTCTTGAGATAGTCCCAGACGTTGACGCGCGTTATACGACCTATGACATCCAAATTACTGGGCAAAAGCTGGCCCAGGTCACTTGTATTTCCCTGCACTGGGTGTATAACGACATCGAAATCGGTGACATCCACCATATGCAAATTACCAGACCAAAGTGGCGGGCTTGTGTGGCTTCGGACATAGCGCTCGTATTTATCCAAGGTGGTTGCACGCGGCTCAACTTTGGCTGGAGCTGTGGCTGCAACGGGCATAGGCAGAGGTTTTGGAGTCGGCTTGGCGGGCAGTTTAAGATTGGCCGCCTGTTCGACCGTTTTCTCCGACTCCAGTATTTGATCAATTAAACTAAAAGCTAATGGGGGTTGCTCTATTTTCTTTTCAGCTGGTTTCTTGTGTAGCGGAGATTGCACTTTATCAGCACGTACGTGTTCCTTAGTTGGCTGTTTGTCCCTCTCCTTATCCTTATCCTTCTCCTTTTCTTTATCCAGTTCGTGTTCCTGGTGATGCCTTTTGTGACTGCGTCTTTCTATGCTGCGACCACGGCTGCTGGAGCGACTACGGCTTCTTTTGGTGCCACTTTGATGATGATTCTTGCGGCTTTTGTGCCTTTTGTCGCGTTCCTTATCCTTTTCTCTCGATTTTGAGTGTTTCTCCTTGACTGTCGAACGATCAAGCTCCTGCTCTTTGCTGGAAACATCTGTGTTGCTTGACAATTCAGTAGATTGTGATTGGGAACCTTTCTTACTGTCCGTGCTGTCTAGCGTTCCTATATGGGACTCTTTCTCCAATTCCTCGTCAGGCAGCGTTACGTCCATCTTTGCTTCAATTACCTCTTCGCCCTTGTGGGTCTTTACCACATAGTTTTGTGCGCATGACAGCAAATCCAACTCAGACTTCTTAATCATATCCAACTGATGACGATTCTCCTCCTCGCGCCACTTGGCCAGCTCTTGGCTGGCTAGCTCAGCCGGCGTCATTCTGACCAGTTGCTTAGGCTCAACCTGTTTGGCACATATCTTCTCAAAGAGCGTTTTATTTTTGCGATCCTTGATGTTGAACATAAGTGAGCGATACTTTGACTTATACTTGGCACTAACATCGCGCCCAAATGAGTGATACATTTCCGACTCGACTCTTTTTACAAAGTGCTCTACCTCTGTTGCTGTTAGCCACACGGAGTTGTCTGTTGGCAGCTCTGCCGCCTGTGTTTGAGCCTCGTTAATGCGTGCCAGCAACTGCTCCTGAAGCGTTCGTCGCACATTAAGACGTAAGGGTTCGGGATGAGATTTATTTGCTGATCGCTCAGTGTTGACCTTTTCGGGTGAGCGCCATTGAGTAGTAATGGGCTTCTCCACGGATTTATCCTTTTTAGTTGGATTAGGGAGAGCTTGCATAAACTGGATAGATTTGTTTAGCTTTTCTGCTGGTTTTTGTACTAGCGTCAGTATAGCAGGTTTTGCAGTATCTGGTGAAGGCAGGTCTGATGAGATGCGTTTGCCTTGGCGTTTCTATAAAAATTAAACGATCGTTTATTATATAATATTTTGTTAATTATGTTATTTATACCTCTATTTCCAATGCCTGTTGACTGCCTGGCTGCACAACCTCGAAGCTGGGATTGTCCTGCAACCATTTCTTGAGCTGCTGAGCGCTAGGCGCCAAGTGGCCTGTTATTATACGCCCGGTGCGACGCTCAAAGACATTGATCTGCGAATTTAAATACACAAACTTATAGTGGAAATAAATTGATTGAAGTCAAAGAACATACCCGTTCTACTTTCGATACAGTGTCGGCCTGTCGCAGCACATCCTCAAACAGATCCTTCTTTTTGTTCTTCTTGGCCTCAAGATTATTTGCCAATGCTGTTGATTGTACAGTTGCCAGCGCCAATGGTTCTGGTGTCTTGGACACTGTCTGCGCCTGGATAGCACTCTGTGCATACTTGCGAATGCATTCATCACTGCAGTAAACTGAGTTAACCCGTGCCGGACGCTTGCATACCACACAGGTTACACCCGACATGGTTGGGGCATGTGCACTGCTGCTGCCAAGTTTAATGAAATGCAACTGCTGTTGTTGCAGTGGTTTCGACTGCGGCTTGCTGATCAACACTCGTTTCGGTTGCTTTACAAGCGGAGGGTTAATGCTTGTTGTGCTTGTGGGTAGAGGAGTGGCCACCGCTGCTTCTGGAGTAACAGCAGTTGCTTCTACTGCAACAGCAACAGTCGGCGGTTGTTGTTTGGGTGTCAGCTCCTGCAGTTCCGCCGTTGCTTTGGTTTCGTTTGGTTGCTTCGGTAACGTCACACTCTCAATGGGTTCAGCGTTAGTCTTGGGTAACAGCATTTCCGTAATGCGTGGCTGGCTCTAGACAGATTAGAAAAAGGACGTGGTCGAGGTTTCTGATTAAAACGAGGAGCAGCAATATTTGATGGATCATTACGATATATAATCTAAGCTTAAACATACTATTGCTTCTTATTTACAAATAGCTATCAATTAATCGTGGTGTGTTTATGTTTATTGTTACCTTCTCCTCCTGCTTTTTTACACACTTCGGACACTTCCAATCAATGCCCTTTTGCTCCATTTCCAGACCCATTGCCTTTGTGACACTGACGCAGGTACCATGATACCAATCCTCGCACAGGTCGCAGCATATCATGAAACGATTATTATGAGGCTGACGGCAAATGCACCAAAGTCTAAAAAAACAGAAATTTTTGTTTCAATTATTTGCTAAAATTATAAAATCCATACTTACTTATTAGGATCATCGTCATCCTCTTGAGATTCTGAGGCATCCGCATCATTGGCATGACTAATATTCATCTTATTTATGCGTCTAGGCCGCCTAACATTTGTCGCTGGCTCCCTGGTCAACTGTCTTTTGGGCACACCAATAACTTGCTGCAAAAAGCTTTCACTCTCCAAGCTGGTGCTAGTCAAGGGGCTGCTGCTATCCAACTGTGCTGGTTCACAGAGTGGTGTTGTGTTGCTAATTTCAGATGTGTTTAAAATTGAAGAGGGCGACGTAAAAGGGAAATTCTGAGCGCGACGCTTAGCTCGTGTTGTGGGCGCTTCAATGGGTGGCAGGTATATCACGCGCCCGTTGCCACGCACAACCTTTACATCAGGACGTGAGGCAAATGGTATTATTGCTGTGCTTCGTGCGGGTGTACTACAGGCCATGGGCATATTGTTGACTGAACTTGTTACAATGTGGGCGGGAAAATCATTGGGCAACGGCTAGATAATAAGACCAAATATTAGTTTGTATATAGTTTCACAATGTTATTATAAAACTTACCTGCGTGATTGTGGGTAACTGGGCGGCAGCATCGAAAATCGGTGGTGCCACAACGCTTGCAATGTCATCCAGTCCACCTGTCTCTGTACTGCCCAGCACCTGTTTGACTACCTCGGCTTCAAATTGTTTATCCTCCTCAATGAGGCCGACAACATGCTGAAGAAAGTCAGCTGTAATCTCATCCTCATCTGGGGTTTCTAGCAATCGAGCACTGGCTATATCAATACTATCAATATTAGGGTCAGCAGTTAAGCTTGGATTAAAATTGTTTTGTTGTTGCTGTTGCTGTGGCTGTGGCTGTTCTGGTAGTTGTGGTTGTTGTTGTGGCTGTTGTTGTGGCTGTTCTTGTGGTACATTAACCATTGCCATGCTAACAGGTGTCACATTAATATTTTTTTCGGTCACCTGATCCAGGCACGCAGCGGTGCTTTCCAGCATTTTAACTAGTTTTGGTATATTCTCATCGGCATTGGCCGGTGGCTGCTCTACTAATGTGGCCTTGAGCAGCTCATCCTGTACTATAGAGTCAATGAGATCAAGTTGTTTGTCATTTTCAGCTGCCAGCTCCGAGGAGCTCTGATGCGTTTCGATTATAATCTGTGCGGGTAGCTTGTGAGAAGTAGCAGTCTCTACGCCAATTGGCATGAAACCTTTTGAGGGTGGTCCTCCTGCCGTTGGTAATGTGCTAAAGCTCGATTTGGGTGTACTGGGCGTAGTTTGCAAACGTGGCTTAATAGCCTCCGGAGAAGATGTCAGCAAGGTTGTATTATTGTTTTCAGCCAGCAGACTGTTTAAATTGGTAAACACACCTTTTGGGCTGGACAAATTTTTATTTATAATAATCTCTTTCACATCCTGCGGAGGTGTCACAAATCCACCCGGCGGCGTATTAATCACACGGCCCAATTGCATAATGGGTATACGACGCACCTTGGAAACGGCTGAGGACGCACACAATCTGCTTGCCTCGGGCGTTATTGGTGTTGTTGTAGGCAGGGATTTGTGGGTGGGTCTCATTTTCAGAAATGAGGTACTGGCAATGCCACGGCCCAGGGCAATCACTGATGGCGGCGCCTTTGTATTTAGCTGTACTATCTGACCAATCGCTGGACTAGCCGCATTACTCTCCGTCTGTTCCTTGCGGCGTTTTAAATGTGGAAATTGTTGTTGTACAGCTGGCGACTGTGGCAACTTGGTTGTATGCACAGCCTGGTTAGCGCGTGTGGATGGCAATTGGCCACGCCTGGATAGCTTCTTAATGCGCTTGCGTTTGTTCGAATTGCGGCTATTGTTCATTTTAAAATCAATATCACTGTCCCGATCATTGTCAGTCTCACGGGAGTCATCGCTTGGCTCGCTAAGCTCCTCCGTGTCGGCATTTTCCTCATCAGCAGTTGCTGAGCTATTAGCATCTTCATCATCGTCCAAGTTATCCTCCGGCGGACTAATTACTTTGACGATATTTCGAACTGGTCGTGGGACAGCCACAAGAATCTTCTGCTGTTGATGTTGCTGCGGCAATTGTCTGGGCAATTGCGGTTTGGAAAGCTGCAGCAGTTGTCTGGGTAGCTGTTGTTTGGGCAGCTGCTGCAGAGTCCGTGCAGTTTGCTGAGTTATTGTGGTTGTTGCTTTTGTTTGCACCTGGCCAATAGGCACTACCTGGAAACGCTTTTTAGCGCCCAACACCTTAACGTTGGCTTGAGATTGGACAATAAATTTACGTCCATGAGCCGTCTGCCTTTCCACAGCAATTTTTTCAGCCATTTTCTTGGCCTTCATTTGTTCCGGTGAAGTGAATGGCGTGTAGTTGTGATCGTTTCTAATAATCTCTAGCTGTGCATCCGTTTCCGGTGTGCGCTTGAATATGGACAAACCAGCCAATTCTGAAAGGGTGAAAGTGGCCATAATTAATTATATAGTCGTAATTAAATTAAATTGCATAATTAACAACATACTAAGGGCATTTTTCACCACCAAATCGGCAGCATTTTCAGCGTAAAACTGTTCAACACTTAGTCCAACGATTTGTGGTCGCTCCTTCGGCTTACGACGCTTCTTTTGTTTCTTAGGAGCTTTGGGTTTGCGACCAGGACGCTTACGAACTTTAGGAGCCTCTGCCTCAGTTTCCGTAGAGTCATCATTGTGCTCGTCAGCGGTATTTTCATCGCCGGTAGCATGTTCTTTTTCGGAGCCCAACAGCTCATCTGCTGCCCCACCGGTACCGCTTTGACTATCATCGGAATCACCAGGATCCGCATCGGAATCCTCGCGATCTGTGGCAGCTTCAAGAAAACGTTCCAATTCCTCGAGACGTTCCGTTTCCTCCTGATCAACCATGCTAGGCGTAGGTGACGTTAAACGAACAACACTTATGCTCGCAATTGATTTTTCCTCTACAAATTATACAATTACATTCAGATATATATACGGAAAATGTAGTGTATATAGCAATATATAATTACCCATTATATTTACAATGGCGCGCTCATCAAATGAGATGCCATTTTTACCATATACCACAACCAAATTGGAGTCTCCATCGGCGCCAGTTGGCCTCGTGCTGGCCGTTTCGCTGAATACCGAACTAGACATGGCATTAGCGAATTGCAGATACCCTGCACTACTGCATTAGCCAACCGGGCAACCTTCGCTTCGCTCGTTTTGGGCTTCTTTCTTATTTAATATTTATTTGTTGTTTTCTCATGCCGCTGCCGCGCGCTGTGACGCCGACATCAATAGGAAATTGTGACGCAGCTGTTGGTGTATTTGTCAGCGATTAATTCGGTTTTAAATGCTTAAAAATAATCTTGCACTGCAGTCAATTTGTCTGTTTTTAGGTGAACAGCACAAATATTCGTATTTTTCACTTTTAAATTGCTTTATTCTAAATTCATATGAAAATAGAATTCGCAAAAAAAAATTACTTCTGACAAAAACTGCAGTGTGACCAACTATCTCGAACTAGAATGTCAAAATTGTGCTCTCTCAACTATCGTAAAGCAACGTGACCGTGAGAGTGCGTAAATCGTGCATTGAATAGAAATACACTGCACTACATCATTGTTTTTTTTTTATTGTTTAAAATGAATATTTGTAAAGAATTATTATATATTGTTTATTTTTATATCTTCACTTGTTTATTTGTTGACGTTAACAAATATTTGCAATATTAAATGCAAGTAAATTACTTCATTTTCACTTACATTGCTTATTATTTTTAAATTTTATTAAGTATTTTATTTACAAAAATATTAATTGATATAAATTAAAAAAATCTTCGAAATTTATGTATTCTATATCTACATTTATATTTATATACATTTTTACGATTCTCGCGTTGAAGAGTTCTAACAAATTTATTCGTTGCGACTGGTGTACAATATATATCGAAGGCTTGTTTGCTTATCGATAGCGATATCACTTCGATAAGCTTGGAAGGCAGGCCATCTGTAGCTATTTAGATAAAGAAACACCAGCAATAACAACAAAGCAAAAAAAATAACCGCAAAACAAATAACAACAATAAGGCCAGAGATAATAAATAACATTTATTTATTACAGTCGTTGAGTGGCTCATGTAGATATCAGCTAAGCTAATCAGTTCAAAGACCATTGCAAACAGTTACTCTCTGCCTTTCGTACGAATCGTAACGTGTTTTGAAAAAGATGGCCACCTTTCAAATGGGATCCTGTCACGCAGTGCCGATGACATTATTCAAAAACAATCGGGAGAAAGTTACGAAGGCTGTTTTAAGTAATTTGTCGGAGGGACTTAAGTTTAACAGCGGGCAGCTGCTGATATTGCTAGAGGGTGGCAAAGATAAGAGCTGGTATAATACGGATGTGGATTATGTGTTCCGGCAGGAGTCATATTTCCAGTATATGTTTGGCGCCAAGGAGCCCGGCTGCTATGGAATTGTTAGCATTGATGTTAAGACTTCTGCTGCAACTTCCGTTTTATTTGTGCCTCGTTTGCCCGACGAGTATGAGACGTGGATGGGAGAGCTGTTGAAACCAACGGACTTTAAGGCTATGTATGAAGTGGATGAAGTCTACTATGTTGATGAAATAGCTTCTTATCTGGAAAAAGCCACACCCAAGCTTATACTGACCCTTAGTGGCACAAATAGCGATAGCGGACTTACGATGGAACCGCCAGAGTTTGAGGGAAAGGAAAAGTATGTGACAAACTGTGATCTTTTATACCCTATAATATCGGAGTGTCGGGTTATTAAGTCTGCAGAGGAAATCGAAGTATTGCGCTATGTAGCCAAGGTCTCCTCAGATGCACATATCAAGGTTATGGAGTTCATACGTCCTGGTCGCATGGAATTCGAGGGCGAAGCAGTCTTTTTGCACCATGCTTATGCCGTAGGTGGTTGCCGGCACGCCTCGTATACCTGCATCTGCGGCAGCGGCACCAACTCGGCCATTCTGCATTATGGCCACGCCGGTGCACCCAACAATCGACCCATCCAGAATGGTGAGATGTGCCTGTTTGATATGGGCGCCAATTATTGTGGGTATGCTGCTGATATTACCTGCAGTTTTCCGGCAAACGGCAAGTTTACAGAGGATCAGAAATTTATCTATAATGCTGTTTTGGATGCCCGCAATGCGGTAATGAATTCAGCACGAGATGGCGTCTCCTGGGTGGACCTGCATAAGCTGGCGGGCAAAGTGCTGCTTGAGCGTCTTATGGCGGGCGGCATGTTAGATGGCGATTTGGATGAAATGCTTGACGCCGGCGTTTCTGGCATCTTCCAGCCTCACGGTTTGGGTCACCTAATCGGTCTCGATGTCCATGACGTTGGCGGCTATTTGGCCACTGAACCGGCACGACCAAGCGAGCCATGGCTTAGTAAGCTTCGCTTCGCTCGCATTCTCAGGGCGGGCATGTATGTCACCATTGAGCCTGGCTGTTATTTCATCAATCAACTTATGGACAAGGCTCTTGCTAATCAACAAATCCGTAAATACATTAATAAAGAAATGTTTGAAAGATTCCGCAATTTTGGCGGCGTGCGTATTGAAGATGATGTTCTCATTACCAAGACAGGAGTAGAGAATTTTGCAATTGTGCCACGTACTGTGGATGAAATTGAGGCAGCGATGGCTCCCAAGTAAATTTTTTTTTTTTAAAGGTTTACTATAACTCAGTGCTGTTCTGAATTCTATGAATTTCGAATGAATTCCATGAATACTGAAAAATTGGCTTATTTTGACGATCTTAAAAGTAAGCTCCACTTTTTCTGTAGTGGAACTTATTCGAAACTAAAATTTGATACAGAACTGCTTATATTTAACCACTTATATGGAATATAATTTCATATAAGAGTACATAAAAACATATACCATATATTATGAATATGCATATATATTATATAAAAATCTATTATGAAACTTGTTGTTATTCAATAAAGTATAGCAAATATTAATCCACAAGTTTGTTAAACTATCTCATAGATCACTGTTATTGCCCTGGCTAATAGATCTGAGTTTGCTATAAAGCGTGAATACCTTAGAGAACTATTCTATGTACTGCAGAGATTATTATATTTTTTATCGTAGAATATTTACAAGATACTCTAGCAATATCAAAATAGTATTTTTAATCTACTGAATTTCTTGTTTCTTTTGGATTGAGCGAAAAGTCGTATAAGTATATTTTTGTTAACCGTTTCGAGGTATTCAACTTTTATTAGGGGTTTAGTTTGCAGCTAACAATGTAAACGAGATGAAAGCCTGCAGCTCTACGACGAAATCTAGCCATTTAAAAAGTTTTTATCACTATTCACAAGCCGATCTGCAGTTGGCCGCATTGCATAATATAATTGAAATTGCCATGGCATGCTCCCAGCCCAAAGATATGGAGATTAGTTACATGTACTTCTTGCTGTGTCCATTTCTTTGCTGTTGTTTGTTTCCATGGTTGTGATTATGTCCATTGCCATTTCCGGTCGTAGTTTTAGTGACTTTAATGTCTTCACTGCTATCAGAATCTGGAAATTCGGTGAGCGCAACAACACAGCGTCGTGGAAACCAGCCACGCCTGGCACCTCTGCGCAGCTGCTTCTGATTCATCTGCTCCATATCGGTGAGCTCACGCTCACCAAACAGCCAATGGCGGCGGAAACGCGTTACTTTTATTACATCCTCGGGCTGCAAACGAATCCTAGGCTCGTCTGTGCAGGGTGCACTGACGCATACGCGCCAGCCCTGTGCAAGCGGTAGCCAGCGGCCTGACGCATGGCTAATACACTTATAGGTGCGTGTTCGCGCACGCTTCTCCTGCTTCTGTGCCAGCTGTTCGCGCTGTAGCAGAAGTTTTTTAATTAAAAAAGGTAAAAATTTTAATGGCTTGACTTGATACTTACTGTCAATGTATGCTGATCACAACCCTCGACCACGGGCCATTCAATGCCATCGCCACGCTTTTGGCATTCCTCGTTAAACACCTGACGCAGATTGAGTCGCCAGCCTAAATCATATGGATAGACAAACTGCTCATCAGTCATCAATCTGTAGCGACGATAGAGCGCCTTTTCCACAATCCAAATCTCGATACCCGTTTGATTTTGGATAATTGTCTTGAGTTGTATATAGAGGAGCATGCTAAGGCCAATCACAACGCCAATGGCCAGGCCCATGCCCAGTATGCACATGATAATGCTGCCCACAGTGAACTGAACACTGGCCAGATGTGCCAGACCATGGGTCAAATAGTAATAGCGATAAATACCGCGATAAAAGGAACAACTAAGCACCACAGTACCATGCAGGCTGCCCAATATGGAAAAGAGCAGAAAATAGCTAAAATATGCATGATTGGCCCATCCCACACAATGATTAATCCACGGGCAATGATGATCCATTTTCTTCACACAGCGATTGCCTGCCAAGGGATGATAGAATATGGATAGTTAAATTCTAATCTAAACCGAATAAGAGAATACACTTACATTTGCGGCAGTGATGGGAGCGGGGTGCCTTGTAGCCCTCACACTCTTTGCAGTATTGCAGAAATTCAATGTCCTTGGGATCCTGTCAAATTTAAAATTCATAATATTCGTGATATAAACAAGTTTAATGATTTATGCCACCGACGCCGGCTACAATAACAATAACAACAGCAGCAAACACAACCTAATGACGGGTAGCTCATAAAACGGACCACGCCCACTGCGTCGCGTCTGGAAAGTTTGCCTACAAAAACATTTATGCAAATTTAGGTAATTGCATTACCGAGCACAGCTCCATAGCGTGTTCACCGTGCTGAGCTCCGGCTCAGCTCATAAATTATAAGTGGGTGGGTCAACTTCCCCCCAAAATTATGGGTGTCGAAAATGTAGCTGTGGCCCCATTCCAGTCCGTCTGTCTAGCCACCTGCTGGTGTACTGCTTATCGTCCAATTTGCAGATTTATTTAAATTAAAATTGCAGCGTTTAATTGCTGCATTACGCGCCAACTGCGATAAGGACTTGAACACGCAAATCCTTCCAGCCATTTCAGATGACCCATTTGTTTTGGCAGTGATTCGTGCTCTGATATTCCTTTGATTGACTTAAATGACTTGGCGCCTGGCCGCTTGCAGTTCTCCTCCAGCCATTGAGATTAGCTTGCTCAGGAAATGCGAACAAGTGGCAGCTGTTTGCTTTCAGCCTGGTAAACAATAATTTCCCAGCCAAGAGTGACGCGGCACAAATGGCCAACCAGGCGTGACCATGTCAAAAGCCTCAACACTCAACAGTTGTGGAGCAAACCTCATGACGTGCAAGCCATTATGGACTAATTAAGGATATTATACAAATAAGTCAGTGAAAAATATTTAAAGTTGGCAAATTGATTTTTATCTAGAAAAGCTATAAATAAAAAGTGGCTTAGTTTCGTGTGGGTTCTATTGTGATTTTTCAACCTTTCATGGAGCGGCTCAGTTGGCCTGTTCATGCTTTATAAACTTGGGAATACTTTTACTTTCATATAACCTATATTTACCCGGTTTTAAATGGAGGAGTCTATGAGTATAACCTCTATATATGTTACTATATCAAATGCTTTGGCACACCCTAAACATTTATAAAGTGGTAGGGTTTTTTAGAGACCCAGGGGGAAAAGTACGGCGGTTGACAAACATTTTCCATGCATGCCAATGTCACGACAAAATGTTTTATTATTTTTGTTGGTTTTGTTTGTGCCTAATGGGGCGGCTTTGGTTTCGGGTAGGGGGGGAACTTAGGGCTAGGCCAGTCTGCTGGTTTTTTTTTTTGTTTTTACCTTGGGCTGCCATTGTTTTGGCAGCAGGCCGGGACCTGTCAGCGTGGCCATGATGTAATTGAATGTGGCCAACGTGGAGAGCAGCAGGAACAGGGCCTGATGTGCAAAGGCGGCAAAAGATTCATTTGGTGGCCACCACATGGAGTTCATATAGAGCGTCGTCAGCGTAATGCATTTAATGATGCCTGAAATGGATATAAACAAATGAATGAACATAATATAAACATTTAAAATCAAACGCATGGCAGAACGTCGCAATCAGAGATTGAATTCGCTGCTGCTATTTTGCGTGCCGCAGCAATTAAATATATTTATTTATTTATTTTATTGTGTTGCCTGCTTACTTGATTAAGCGTTAACACAAAGGTGGTAATGGCATTTCAGCTAACCGACTGGCCATAACCATCGTCTTCTACTACTGCTGCGAGTCCTTTCAGCAACAAGCGACGCCAAAATATTCAGTAATTAAGTTATACTCGTACTATATTCATACAATTATATCGCAGTTCAATATCAAGGTTGCCTTTTCCGTTGCCGCAACATGAAGCCGGATGCTTTATGGTCTTTATTACCGTCTGACCCGATGACTCTGAATAGTCTAATTGCACGCTATTTTCACCCTATAACTGCGAGTCATACAGAGAGAGAAAAAACCATGCTTAGTACTCTACACTCTCCTACAAATCCAGGCAGTCGTTTACAGATATCAAAACTCTTTGTTCCAGTTCCATTGCCTATTCGGTTCCCCTACTAGAATTTCGTTCGCTCATCTGGTTACACTATATATATAAATGCATCTATAATCTATATATACCATATATATATACTATAGACGTCGATTTTCGAACAGAAGAATATCTATTCCCTTTTCTTATTAGTTGAAATGGAGCAAAAGTACCATTTTGGTTGGTAAATAAGTATTAATATGCGGCTCCAGTACCAGTTCCGGTAAGGAAATTAAATCGGTTATTTTTTGGTTAACGATTACGCTATTATTCATGGACTCCCAAGTAATTAACACAGTATTTTACGGGAATTAAATGACCAGCGCCACTCCTTAAGAATGTCCAAGTCGTCCATCAATTGACGAAACGGTTGGTCTTGGTAGTGGGAGAGAGGCCGGCAGTGGTTCAGCGCGGGGGAGAGCGTGCGGTGGCGCCACTGTCGTCGCCACTGACCGTCTCGAAATATGAAACACGATATTACGCTGCAGACAAAACGCAAATTGAGTGGTGGGCGATGGGTGGGTACTCTGCTGAGGATAAGGGGCGGGCGCTTAACGTGGCTCACTTGTTCTTGTTTTTGTTGTTGTTATTGACCAATTGTTGGTCTTCTTTTGAGTAGTTCATTCACTCTGTTTGTGCACTTGCTAATTTGCAGATGTCAGCAACTACTTAAGTTATTTTCTAATATATTTATATTTATATGATAAGCAAAATTTTTGGGGCTTAACGATGATGACTCCACTGGGCGTGGGTCGCTTTATCTAAAGCTCAAAAATATAGTTTTTTTATGTCTACTTACTTAGCGCGGTTATTGGGCCCCAGTGCAGAAAGCGTCGAAATCCAGATATCTCTGCACTCATTATTTAAATAATACATACAATTATTGTGTGGACGTCCAAAACGGTAATAGCCGACGACTCGTCTGCGTGCGAACAGGTAAACAAAAACAGCGACTTGCTAGCGTTGCCATACTGTTGCATTGCGACTTATTATAAATATGCACATATCGATAACATTATTACGTGTAATCGATTATAGCCATTTTTAAATTATGGAAAATCGTTGGTCAATGCTTATAATTTAGATGCATTTAAACAAAAGCTTCTTTTACAGATTTAAGAATATGAAAAGCTGAAAAGAGATATACTATTATTCTGTACATCATATTTTATGTATTGTGTAAAAATTTCGATGTAATAATATGAAAATTTTGTTAGAATATATTTTTTATTTTCAACAATCAAAAGATTTTCGTACTTTTTAAATTAAATAATTTTAGTATGAAAAAAAAAGTAGAAATAATTTAAATGAATTGATAAATAATTTAATTTTCTTATCGCAGAATTATTTTAAATCCAACCCTCCTTGAAGAACAAGTTTTACTTCAAGTTTGAAGTATATTATTTTTTAGGTGCTAATATTTGGAAATTTACTATTATTGGAAATTAATAGGGAAATCATTTAAAACTGAATGAAAATATAAAATGTTAAAACTTTAATTCATTTGAAGAACACTTGTACTAATGACTCATTACTAGTCATAATAGAAACAATCTAGAATAAAATTAAAGATAACTGTTAACTATTAATAAACTATAGCCAAAAAAAAAAGCTTCAACATTTCTGATGACAAAACTGATAAAAGGAAAAACTGATAATTTTGTTAACAAGCGTTGAGCAATTTATTAAATTTTGTAGCCCCAATAAGCAAGCTCACCTGCTAATGAATTGTATACCGCCCTTCAATGACAAATCACTTTCGCCGCTCTTGAATTGGTAATCGTTTTTATTCTTTGTTCTGAGTACAGCAATTGTTTATTACAACAAAAATAAACTTTGTGCTGGCTAAAGGTTAGAAACTAAACGCTTTCAAAAGTTTGAGAAGTGGCTGGACATTTACTTATTGGCCAGAATCTCAAACTTAATGCCATGTTCGTGCTTTTCCAGCTCACTGATAAGACTGGTCTTAGAAAAAGCGGCGCCAGGGGGCAAAACACCTCCAGTGCTCGGCATTTTATTGCTTTCACGTAGAATGGTAACTGCTGTGGAGAGCAGGGCAACACATGTAGAACCATAGCCAGGATTTGGGCCTGATACTCTAACCATTAACGTCTTGCTTGGTGGCTCTGTGTACTGATCCGTATTCTCGGCCAGGCGTTGCGAACTGGGCCAGCCCTTTGCTTTCATTGTCATTTTAAAGTAGGTTCGTTCCATGCGAGCTTCAGTGGGTCCATCGCGTGAGACAAATCCCCCAGAGAAGACACCAGGGTACTTCAATAGCAAAGTACGGCCAATCTGGAACTTTGACATCAAACCAAAAATGAAAGCAAACAATGCAACGATGCCAGCAGCTATCCAATTGGGGAAACCAATATAGGCATGCATCTGAACGGGACGTTTCTTGTCGTGCTCATACAAATAGCGTTGGGAGCGCATCACCACCGAACGATCTGATCCCGGGAATGGTAGACACACTTTGTTTACCTCGGGGGAGCTGAACACCAGTGGACGATGCTTCAGTATGGGAAAGAATTTTGGTAGACGCTCCGGGTACAGTTGCTGGCGTATGCCACGCAACTCATTCGAGTGTGCCAAGCCATAAACAGCGCTTTCCCAGGTGCCAAAATTAATACCAGCTTTGCCCAAGTCCGATTTAGAATCCTTTACGCCATTAACCAAAAAGGTCTCCACGGAATTGACAACTCCATCAAAGTTCTTTTCCACAAAAACAATGCCCATTTCAGCCGGTATAGAGTCAAAGCCACAGGCGCTGACTATATACACTCCACGTTCCTTTGCTTTCTCATTGTACTTCAGCTGCATTGTTTCCATATACTGCGGTTCCCCGCTGACATCGACGTGATGAGTTCCAGCCTCAATACAAGCGCGTACAACTTTTTCACCATAGAATCGATATGGGCCCGCTGTGTTGACTACAATGCGACAGGCTTTGGCCATATCCAACAATGAAGCTTCATTGTTTACATCAGCGATGATAATTGGAGTCTTGGACAAATCCTTATTTGCCTTGGCGCCCATTTCCTTGAGCACAGCTTGTAGTTTCTCCCGATTGCGTCCGGCTATGCCCCATCGTAGATCCTTCAGCACAGATACCGCCTCAAAGACGGTGTACTTGCCTGTGAAGCCAGTTGCTCCAAAGATTATAACATCCAGACGTTCAGTTGCCATTTTGTCAAGGTCAATCGTGATACGTGCGTTTTGTTAACAGTATTAATTTTGTTATCAGATTTCGGCTATGGGAAGTGACTGAAAAAGAGAACTTTGAACTATTGCGATTCATTTTTTCAACGAGCACATTAAATTCGCGAAATTTACCTTGTTCACCTTATTGATTTAAGTTCAGTAATGAAACTGGCTTACAGGTGCATTGATATAATATGTGTTTATGTATATGTGTATGCGTGACGTGAGTGCAAGGGCCAACTAGTATTACGCCGGTATAGTATTGGTTAAGTGTGTAATTCGAATTGATTCGTACTGTTCACACTGTACGCTTTAGCTACTCGAGCTACTGTAATCGAAATATATCGATATCTCATTGTACTTGCACATCTACATATCGATATAATTTGCAGCGCGGTCACTGCAAACAGCTGATCTTAAGTTTGTTTACAAATAACATTTTAAGCGGCAATTTGTTGAATTGCCTATTGCTGAAAGAAATAGTGTAAAAAAGGTTAAAATTACTACAAATTACTAAAAACTGTTGTACTGAGCGAACAATTATTATTGCCCCGCCCATTTTATATACTGTTCACCGTATTCTACTTAAATGGTATATACACCGGCGGTAAAAACCGGTTATAGATAATCGGTGAAGTCGTTAAATCAATTTTTTACTGTCATGCTGTGTCATCACCTTACCGTTTAAATATTTGTAATTAAATATCTAAATATACTTCAAGCCTAAATTAAGCTTTGTCATCATTAAAGATTGATTTTAATAAGTGGGTTAATAAAGGGCTGCAAATAAAAAAATTATAGTAAAGTTCTGATTCTTAGGTTCGAAAGCAATCCCATTTTGATTTTAGAATTTGAATCGCTAAATATTGCTTAAAGCGAACCGTTTCCGTTTGTATAGTCGAATATATAGGCTTGAAGCGGTTACATTACGTCAATAATTACAGCTTTTATTTTGAAAGTTCAATTTTTTTATTTTGCAAATGATTTTATTATAATTTTTTAGTACACTCATAAATGGTTAATTTCTTGCATCTTACTATCGAACAAACTTGTCAAACAAGTTCCCATATCAACAATTTTAATTGTAGAACTGATAATAATAGTTTAGCAAGGTATTAATTTTCGCTGCCATAATCAGTTGTCTCAACTGTTTAAGAATTTCCGACTGTCATTCCATGACGAAGCTCTTTCTTTGCTGTCTGGCATACCAAATCAATGGACTTTGTAGTGGTTAATTATTTTTGGACAACACCTCGAATTTCATGCCATGATCGTGTTTTTGTAGCTCGTCGATAAGACTGGTCTTGAAAAAGGCGGCGCCAGGTGAAAAGACCCCCCCAGTGCTCGGCATTTTGTTGTTCTCGCGAAGAATGATCACTGCTGTGGAGAGCAGGGAAACACATGTACCAGCATAGCCAGGATTCAAACCTGAAACTCTAATCGTTAAGGTCTTGCTTGGTGGCTCCGTATATTGATCCGTATTCTCGGCCAGGCGCTGCGAATTGGGCCATCCCTTTGCTTTCATGGTCATCTCAAAGTAGGATCGCTTCATGCGTTCTTCACTGGGCCCATTGGGTGAAGCAAATCCACCAGAGAAAAGACCTGGATACTTCAGCAGCAAAGTACGCCCGATCTGGAACTTGGACAGCACACTTATTACAGTGGCGAACGATGCAATGACGATGGCGGCAATCCAAGAGGGAAAACCAATGTACGCAGTCATCTGGACCGGACGTTTCTTATCGTGCTCGTACAGATAGCGTTGGGAGCGCATGACCACCGAACTGTCTGCTGCTGGAAATGGTAGACAAACTTTATTTACTTCCTTGGAGTGGAAGATCAGCGGGCGATGCTTAAGTAGGGGTAAGAACTTGGGCAGCCTCGTCGGGAAAAGTTGTTTCCGTATCCCTGCCACCTCATCCATGTGACCCAAGCCATAAACAGCGCTCTCCCAGGTGCCAGTATTAACACCAGCCTTGCCCGGGTCTGTGGTACCTTCTTTTACGCCGCTCACAAGAAAGGATTCCACTGAATTAACCACGCCATCAAAGTTTTTCTCAGCAAAAACAACACCCATGTCGGCAGGGATGCAATCAAAGCCACAAGCACTGACTATATAAACACCACGTTCCTTTGCCTTTTCATTGTACTTCAGCTGCATCGATTCCATGTACTGGGTCTCTCCGCTGACGTCCACATGGTGAGCTCCACCTTCAATGCAGGCGCGTACAACCTTTTCACCATAGAATCGATAGGGACCCGCTGTATTGACTACAATGCGACAGGATTTAGCCATCGTTATCAACGAAGCTTCATCGTTGACATCGGCGATGATAATTGGTGTCTTGGAAAGATCCTTTTGCGCCTTGGCACCCACATCCTTGAGCACAGTCTGCAATTTCGCCCGATTACGTCCTGCTATGCCCCATTGCAAATCCTTCAGGACATTAATTGCCTCGTAGACAGCCCAGTTTCCTGTGAAGCCAGTAGCTCCAAATATTATAGCATCCAGACGTTTAGTTGCCATTTTCGCTATGAAAATACTTTAAATTAATGCGATTAATTTGGCTATATTTGGAAGAGAAGTACTATAAACTTACATTGTTCAGAATTGGATTGAAATAAATTATTCACCGAGCAATTTAACTTGTTCACTCTCTGAATTCGCTTTCAGCAATGAACTTGGCTTGCAGCTGCTCTTAATATATATGCTCGCTCTCTTAATTAGATAGCGAGCTGTGAGTGTAGTGGTGAAACAAGTATTAACCTTTTAAGAAAGATTATTAATAGAATGTACAAATACATACACTTTGCTGATAATCGTTTATGTTTGTTTTTCATAATTTAATCTATATCTTTAATTATAATAATAAAATATTCAAGATAGTTAAATCATGAAATTAATTTAAATAATTATAACCTATGCGGTTCATGTTTACAATTTATCGCAATCCGTAAACTATCGATAGCTTAGCACGTAAACTTAATGGAAGCACCTATCGTTGGGTTTAAACGATTTGGTGATATATCGATGTTTTGTTTTTGATTATTTGTAGTTAGCAGCCAAGATGAGCAATTCTCGGGAGCAACTTCAGTGCACTAGACGAGGTTGTACTTATACCACCAATAGAGCCTTCAACCTGGAGCGCCATGAACGTAATCATGACCGAGGATATGTACCATCAATTCAGTGTCAACCTTGTCCACATTGCACATATGCCGCGGGATCGATGCACAATTTGATGCGGCATATAAGTAAAAAGCATACAGCAATTCTTATAAAAAAAAAGCCGGAGTTGCTACATGTCCAAGAAGCAACGCATTCAGCTTCCACTTCGGCAGATTCGCTAAATCTACAAATTTCTCCGGTCAAGCAGTTACTGGGATCAGGTCTGATATCACGGCCATCTATCAATGGACAACCTTGTGCGGATTCAACGCTTTGGTATTGGAACACCCCGCAGCAACAGGAGATAATTTTCTTAAAACGTAGCGGCTTTAAGGAAGTTTGTAAAATTTTAGGGCGGAACGTCAAGTTGTTCAAGTAAGTTTAACCAGTTCGGAAAGCAACCCGGTTCGTATCGACCCATGAAACAGCGCAAAATTTTATTTCTCTCTCTGCCAAAAGGCTGTATAACTTGGTAAAGGCTAGAGGTGGATCCGAAAATGTAAACTCATGGGGCGATGTGGCAGCAGCCCTTGAATTTCCAAAAGAATCTGGCTCTAGTGTCCGCGCCAAGTATATGGAGTTGCTCGGCGAATTCGAGAAGAAAGAGGAGATACGATTGAAGGAATGGAAGGATGTGGAAGATGTGCCTGTTTGGTGGGACGACGGTGATTTTATTACCGATAGCATGTATTATACATCTCAAGATGGAGCCCAGTTGGACGACTCACCAGCTTCATATGCTGTTCGAAATACCATTGTAAAAATGATTTTCGATAAGTATTATCTCAATTATATAGATAAGAGCAAACCGTTCCAAAGGTTTCAAGTGAAAGATTCATGGCTCTGTGCCACTATGTTGAATTACCAAATGCTAAAACGCCAATTGCATTTTAAACATGTTCCTACAATGTGATCTTACAATTTAATTATTGCTAGTATAATTATATATATATATACAATAGGAATGTGTAGTATGAATTTAGCAACAACAATAGTTTTGTACTGAGAAAAATACTATAGAATATATGAATGAAATCTGCAAATTTGAATTGATTTGTTAATGGTTCGGTTCACTATATAAACCAATATTCCATCTCTATGTTTGGTTCAGATTGGCGGCAAGAAGATGATGTGGATTTCTATCGAACCTTCTCATCTCATTTTTTTTACTTTCAGTTAAACTCTTTTTGAGAAAGGTGTAGGTTCGGTTCATATTCAGATTCAATTAATTAGGTTCTAACCAAGATGTGGTTTAAAGTAAATTGAGCGGTTCGTTTAAAACCCATTTGGAGCATTAATATCAATTCCGTCTAAGCAAAAAATATAAATACTATTTAAACAGTTTTTGTGTGAAACCAACTATTTGAAATTTAATTAAAAATTTGTATAAAAAAATTATGAAGTAGTTTTATATTAAATATTTTATTATTAAAAAAAAGGTTCAATCTTTTTTTTAAATTATGTAACGAAATGTTGAGCAAAGAAAAGCGCATTGTCAAGTGTTTCGAATGAATCGAATATATCGATATTTACTTTGCGATGCGCACACCGAACTCAACACAGCTATGTTTTCACCATGATACGTGAGCTCGATACCAACAAATATATCGAATTCATCTATCGGAGCGCACATTGTGAATTCTGTTTTAAAGCTGGAAGGTCGTATGTGCGCAAGAATCGGTCGGCAGTGTGAATTTCAAAAGTAACTGAAAAAAATAAGCACAGAAAAGTTTTTAGTTGCGAATTACTTAAACTCGACTGCTTGTTACACTTACATATATATATATTTATATATATTGATGTTTTTGCCTGCGCGTTAAAAGTCACTTGATTTGGAGCAAAACAGGCAACAGGACTGCGCAAAAAGAAGAAAATATCGTGATTGGCGGCTGTTCTCGTATTCGTACTCGTTCCGTACGTACGTGTTCGTGTGTGTGTGTTTGTGTGAGTGTCGCTGTCTCTGTTCCTCTTTGTCTGTGTGTGTGTCAGTGGTGCGGCACGAGAGCAAAAGGAGAATTTGCAAGAAACAAAAATAAGAAGCAGAAGAAGAAAGAGTCACGAAAGAAGCGGCGTGTGAGCGGCGAGAGCAAACACACACATTTTATATATTTTTTGGCAATTCGAAACAAATAAAAGCGAAACAGCCAAAGCACACACACACAACAACAACAAAGAAAGGCAATTAATTATTGCAAAAACAAAAAGCGTTAAGAAGGAATTAAAAAAAAAAGTAAAAAAACTAAAAAAAAATGGAACACGAGGATAATGCGCAATTTGATAATTTTTTGCAAAATCGCCTGACTGAGAGTCTGCAAAACGCTGCCGGCACCGGCATCGGCAGAGACGTCGCTGCCGAGTTGGTGGTACCCAAAGAGCTGGAGAGAGATGGAGAGCACGACGACGACGAAGAATGGAAGTACATAAAAGAAGTGCAGCAGAGCGAAAAGCAACAGCAGCAGCAGCAGCAACAACAATTCTACGGCGAAAATTTTAACGATGCTGACGTTGACGCCGACGTCGCCTTCGGTATTGGCAATGGTATTGGCGGTGTTGCCGCTTTTGGCAACGGCAACGGTAACGGCATCGCCGTCGGCAGCAGCAGCGACGCTTACATGTCGCTGGGCATGGACTTGAGTCTGGGCAATGGCGTTGGCGTTGGCGTCAACAGCGGCAGCGGCTTCGGTGGCTTTGCCGTCGACAGCGCAGCTCCAGGTTTAACAGCTGAAGAAGACGAAGAAGATGTTGAGGTAATTAAACATGATGGTGACTTTTCAACTAATTCCAACACGACAACTACTTCCACCACGGGTGAAGTTGAGGCGGAACCGCAGCTGCAGCAGCAGGTGCAGACGCAGCAGTTGCCAAAGCAACCCGAATTGGAGGAGGAGGATGAGGAGGAACCCAGCTCGGTGGCTACTACCTATGGCACCAGCAGTCTCAGTGAACAGCAACAGGAACCGGAGCAGCTGCCTGCAGAGCCACAGCCAGAGTTCTTTGATAATAAAGAGAATGCTGATCCGTCTGGCGAGAACTTGCAACCAGAAGTGGAGTTGGATCTTGAGGTTGAGTCTCACTCACAGCTTAATCCAAATGCTGTAGAGTTTGTGCCCCACTTTGGGTCGCAGCCATCATCACCTGCACCTGTTGAGTCGCTGCAAACGCTGGGACGCCAACTGCTGGGCGATGATCTTGTGGCGGAGAGTCCACGTAAGGGCACACGAGATTGCAACATGGATACCATTCCACTGCCCGATGAGAGTGAGTTCGATGACGAGGCCGCCAAGCGTCCGCACGAATTGGAACTGGAGGATGATACGTTCCCGGATGAGCAGCTGCAGCTACAGAACGGTGACGGTGTCTATCAACAGGTGCTGGAACCAGAGCAGCAGCAGCAGCATCAGCGCATTGATCACGGTCCAGAGACTAGCGTTGACTTGGATGCTGACTTGGAATCGGCTGAGCGAATAGTAGAGCAAGATTTTAGCTCTGAGCAATTGCCGCAGGAGGACATTATGAAGCAGTCCATGTATGGCGAGTCTATTAGCAATGCTTCCATTGAGGATATATTGAATTCTGTGCAGCAGCTGCCACATCAGATACCTGTCGATGAGCCGCTGCAAGACAAAGAGTTGCTTAACGTAGAGGAAAAGGAGCTTGTTTCCCAATCGCCCTCCATTGAGGAACTGCATCCGCATCAGCTACAGCAGTTAGTCGATCCCATGCAGGCCTCTTTTTATTTAGAGCATACCTCCAGCGATGCGTTCCCTCAACAAGTTCACGATCAGGATCAGAGTCTTTTATTGGACACAAGTGCACCATTCAGTCCACTTGAGGATTCACCACTCCAGCAGGATGATTACATACAGCCGACAGCTACGACACTTGACTTGAAACCCGAGCAGGCAGATATTGTAGACATAACCCCATCACCGCTATCCTCATCCACTGAGGAAAAACATTTGGTGGAGGACACCAAGGAGCAGCACCAACAACAACAGGAGCCACTTTTGTTTTCGGACAACATTGAGAACATGATCAATGCCGGTGCTCCGCCGCAGGTAAGCTTATACAACTAAAGATCATTTTGCAGCTAAAATAAAAAACTGAATGTTAAAAAATTCAGTTCATTGCCTTAGTTTAGGTTCGAACCACAAGCCCAACCAGAACCATTTTTCCAAGTTTCAAACCCATAACTTTGGTTGTGGAATCAAAACTTAAGAAATTAAATCGGTTTGTTTTCCAATAAGACCAGATTTATCAGGGTTATTTATAAAATCCAATATGATAAAACTTGTATGAAGTATTATAGGGGCATTGTGTAATGTGTCGTAAAACTTCCCTTTTTTCTGAGTGAAATGAATGACTCACTTTGTGGACCATTTGTCAAAAGGGTCATTATGCACTCGTCCTGTGTGTGTATTAATTTTGTGCTGTCTCCGTCTACGTCAAGAGTTTCCGTTGTTGGTATCGGTTGCCCTATGATTCCAGGTGTCCTTGCCATGTGGTGTCTGCCTGTCTGTCTGTTTCACCTGGGCGAGAAATCATTAAATTTGTTGGTATACTTCTTTGTCTCTACACATAGACAGCTGTCTGCATGCATTTCTCGCTCTCTTGCTCTCTCCCTCTATCTCTCTCTTTACTCTCTCCCTACCTCGTCTCTCGCGCTCTGTCTCTCTGCTAATGCACTTTTACTACATGTGTGAGGGCTAGGGTGTGTTCCGTTACCGTAACCGTTAACTCGCTCCTTCAAGCTTTCTCTCTCTCTCTCTCTCACTTCACTTGGTTTTCTACACGTTTCCGTTCAGACACTCAACACAGGACACGCAAGTGCTTTGCATCTGTGTGAGTGTGCGGTGTCAAAGCTTAAGCGGCTCTTGGGTGGGGTTTTCTATTGTGTCCGTGTATGTGTGTGTGTGTGTGTGTGTGTGAGTGTACTTTAAACTCCATTTTTAAATAATTAAGGGCATTCTAGGGGTTGTTGTTGCTGTTGCTGTTGTGTATTTATATTGGCCTTTTGCTTATGCGCCACTTCCTCTCTTTATTGCGGCTTTTGTTGTTTCTTTTATGCTGTTGACCTCCGACTCTAAGCAACAATATTATTGTCGCCATTTGGTCTTTGTTTTTCTTCTTGTTCTTTAGTTTTGTTGCTTTACTGCTTTTGGCATTTGATTTCCGTTCCAATTGGATTTTGTGCTTGCGGTCAACGTTTCGGCTTAATGCATTTCTTCTGTTTGTGTGCGTGTGTGTGTGTGTGTGTGTGTGTGTGTGCTTATGTGTGTCTACACTCAATCTCTCCGCTCTCGATAGATGGCGCTCTCTGTACACTGTCTGCAATCTGCATGACCAACAACACAACAAAAAATAAAATAATAAAACTTCGGCAAGAGTGGCAACCTTTTCGCTTCGTTGCAAATTCCAGCTCCAATGCACACACAGACACAGACACAGACACACACACACATACAGCTGCTTTCATAATTACACAAGCGCTCGGGTTTGGGTTCACTTAATTGGGTCATATACGGTTTTCGCTTGCATGGCACACACAAACATACATATACATATGTATGTATGGACATGAATATACAATTTTTTATGAGTTTCTTAATACCCTGTAACAATTGAAAATTAATGGAGAAATTGAAAATTAAACAGCAGAAGGAAATTTAAAATTCACAACACATTTTTTTTAAACTAAGACTGCTTCTAGGCCGAAAATTGAGCATATACCGTGGTGTTGGGATCTCTGGAGGTTTTTGGCTTTATTTTTTGCAGTTCTGTTTCCAAATTTACATAAATCAATATGGCTAATTGGCTTTATTTTCTATTGGTTTTTGAATCTTCTAATGTCTGGGTCATATATTAAATATTATTTACCTAAAAACCTTTTATCTGCTGAAGTGAAGCCAGTCAAACATTTTGTAGAGGGTATATCCTAGTCGACTACTCGTAGATCGTGCTTTTTGTCTTGCGCCGCCGCCGAAGCCGATGCATTCGACTGCTGCTGCTGCTGCTGCTGCTGGGCATTGTTTTCTGCTATCGAACTTCCTGTGGGAGTTTCGTTGTGTGTATAAATTACGCCAGTAACAAAACGCTTTCTTTATATTCCTCCATCCTCAGCTCCAACTTCAACGTCGCCGCACAATGCCTTCTTTCGCCGGCGCTCCGTTCGTTTTGCATATTATTTATCTATATCATTTTCATATTTATTATCATTTTGTTGTATTTTTGCTAAACAAAAGCTAAGCACGCAAATCCTATCATCGCCCCCAAGTAGCTGGGACTTTTGCATCGATTTCATGCCGTGCAACAGTGTAAATTGTTGTTTATGTTGTGATATCATTTGAACAAGAACAACAGACAGACAGCATGTCACCAGCAGTCGAGCAATATTTGTAAACAAATAATAATTGTCTATTAATTGTTGGCCATTTCAAGGGGCTGTAAATTGCCTGACCGATTGATGGTCTTATAAATATTTCCAATGCAGATAAGCTGGGCAGCAGCGGGCGGCGCACTGTTAAGTAACATGTTGGCATGCTGTTAAGTAACATGACTTATTCTAAGCGCATATTTTGCACTCTGTCCCGACTTATCGCTAATGTTTATAAATAAAATCAAATGGGCGACAAAATACCTATACATATATATATATATATATATATGTGTGTGTGTGTGTGTTTTAGGTGCATTTAGAATCTAGACTACAAACAAGCGCTGATAAAGCAATATAGAAAAATAAAATCTAACAAAAAAAAGAAAGAAACGTAATAAAAAAGTTCACGCGTCTGTGTTATGACTCAGCCCAACGGGGCCTGCGCCGCGCTCTCTGCGAGAGTTTTCCCACACATTCATAAAAAAAAAAAAACTGGAGATAAAAACTACTGAATATAATTAGAGAATTTTTATTGTTTCGATAGCTTTTCCTGCAAACTTTCGCCACAATTCGCATGACATTTGTTTAAACTTGTGTTTAATTAAAATTTGTGCAATTTACATAAATTAGCATCGTCATCATCGTCATCATCATCATCATCATTGTCCAGAATTCCATAACAATAAAAATGCCTTTGTTGTTATTACATTTTATTCATTTTTCTATGACAGTTGATGGACAACATCAAAAAACCAGCAAATTTTATATTGTTGTAATTGAGCGCTGCCTATAAACAAAAAAATTGTAGCTAAAATAGACGGAATAAATTAGCATAGAGTAAAAAATCTTTGAAAAGAATTATTTAAATTTAGAATATGGTAAATCATAGTTGTTTACTAATGGTTATAAAAGGGATTTCTATTTTTAAAACTAGCTAAAAACTTAAAAATATAATATTGGTTTCTACAGCTTAATTAAATATAATATTAAAGTTTGTTGTAAGTTTAGACCAGCTTCAAACTCTTTTTCTGATACGAGACTTACGATAAATTTAAAAATTCGAAGTCGAATATAAAACAGTTTTTAAAAATATTTGAAAAATTAATTCAATTTATATTTTCACTAAAGGAAAGTAAAGAACTAGTAAGAAAAGGAAAGTATGGATCTATTTTATCTATCCTAATGCAGCTATTATATGGTTCAGTATTCGAATTTTGATAATTTCATTTCATTTCCTGCACATCATAAAGATATTTTGGGAATAAAATACTTTCCCAAGCAACAACTATTACTTATTTTTCTAAAAGATATAGTTATCCATTCCACCCGGATTCGAAATATGGGCTCCATACCAAATTTTACTATATAGATTCCTCTCATTATAATAATCTATTGACGCCTGATAAAGCTATAAATAATACCCCTAGCAATGGTATGATAATTATTGCTTTATCAATGAAATTACTAAAGATATATTTATAAACTTTATAGGGGCTGTTATGGTTTTAACAGCGCGCTAACAGCACTGTTATTTGTGCAAAAACTTTTGCAAAATTGTACCAAAAATAATAAGTAAAAAAAAAAGTAAAAATAATAATAATAATAGCAGCAACAACAGCAACTCAATAGAGGCGCTCAAACTGGTAATTAAGTCTGAAAATCCATTAAGATTATTAACTCAATTAAAATTGCTTGCTTCTTCACTTTTTCGTATGTAATTTAGTTCACACACAGCTTTTGCTTATGTTGTTGTTGTTGTTGTTGTTGTTGCTTTATTTTCTATAAGCGCCACTCGTTGCCTTTGCCGTTGCTGTTGGCGTTGTTGCCATCTCATGCAGCTCTTGGGCAACGGGTGGTCCGTTTTAAAACTCTGTCTGTAAGCGCATTTGGCGTCGCCAATCCTACGCCCAGCCTCGTCTGCCCACACGGACAAGTGCTTATAGATACAGATACAGATACCCACAGTGTGTGTGTGTGTGCGTGTGTGCGTGTGTGTGTGTATGGGGTGTGTGCTGGCTGTTACATATCTTGTCTGCCCACCTAAGTACGAAAAGTACCAGCCAGCCTTATATACGGCTAGTACTATATATAAATGTAACTCTACTGACGCCCAAAATCAGCCTAAATGCAAAAAAATCTGTAAAAAAAAAAGAGTCGGAATAAAATACAAAATTGCTTTCGACTAGCAGATACTCTGTAAAACAGTTGCAACAAGAAAATTAATTTCATTTAAAGTAATCAAAATTAAAAGTCTTAAAAGTCTTTTGATACCCTTCAAAAGTGAGGAGCATAGATTAACAGAGGAATATATAATTAAGAGTATCCAATTTAAGGGTAAAAGCTCTATTTGCGGAGGTGGTAGGAATAATTTGAAACAAATTTGATCTGCTTTGATATACAGGAAGCTAAATTGTATTTTTCTAGCTTTAATAGTCTCTGAGATTGATGCCTTCATCCAGACAGACCGCGAAACAGACAGACAACAGACAGTCAGCGCTATAGATTGACTCTGGTGGTGATCCTGGGCAATAAGATATTTCACTTTATGTGGTCAGAAATGTTTCCTTTGGCCTGTGTTGCATAAGCCTTAGTGTACTCCTTTTAGCCATTGGCTTACAGAGTATAAACCGAAAAAAAAGAAAAAAACAGGCGTCTGACAGAGTCGGTAAATAATGTATAAGAGTTTTGCCAACTGTATCTGTGAGTGAGTTTCTGTCTGTGCAAAACGAGTTTCATTTTGCGGTCGCAATGAGGAGGCCCCAAAAAGCCAAAAGCAGAACAATTGCGAGACGACTCAACAAAGCAGCGGCAAGAAATGTTGCTGCAATATGATTGCCGCTGTTGTGTGGGTTGACTGAAGTTGATTGCCAAAAAGGCAAGAGCACACGTCTGTCTGAAGATGTTGCTAAAGCTGAAGCTGTAGCTGTAGCTGTATCTTTGGCTGGAGACGGAGACGGAGCTGGAGCTGGAGCCGGCACAGCACTTGACAACGATTGCGGCGTCTAATTGCAGCATTTTACATTTTGCAGTTCAAAAGAAATGGCTGAAGTGCTTTTTATCTTGCAGATACAATATCTCATTTTCATGCGCTTTGCCTTTGCTGCATTTTCTTCCTCTCTCTCTCTGTATGTATGTGTATGTGTGTATATATGCCTTATCTAAATTTATATTGCCATATGTGTGTGTATATGTGTGTGTATGTAGGCGACACTTTCGCTTGCCTGCTGCAGATACAGATACATTCTGCAGATACACTTGGTTCTTTTGCTTCCTGCTTCTTTTGCAGCACAAATTTATGCATGTTTCTCCTCGTGTACCGAAAACATTTTTATTTTTAAAATGCGAACCCTGTGCCAAGTTCAATAGCTTTTCAAAAAACCAAAAAAAAACAGGAGAAGATATGTAAAAATAATTACTAAAATGGGAGACAAAATGTGGCAATGCATTTTGTGGCCCCTGCAGCGCTGACGGCTCACTGCTGACTGCTCACACCACCCCTCCAGGCACCCTACCACTCTTCTCCCTTCTCAGTTTCTCCGGCGACAGGCGACACAAAAATTGCCAGGAACAGTTTGTTGCTGCCCAGCCCCCAATCCCCCCCTCCCCCGGCTATGGTCATATATGTTTATATAAATAGGCTTTAATCGCTGCTGCTGCTGGTGCTGGGGTGTCACAGCCAAGTGCTCCAAAAGTGTTGTTAATTGAAAGTCATTTTGTGCAGCGTTTGAGTTGCCAGGCAAGATTCGCTCTTCACACACAGATGCTCTAGCAGATTCGAGGTGATCCATCCATCCATCCATCCTCCTTGTCTGACAACTGGTTTTTCACAATGTTTTCCTCGAGCAACTTGTCACATGAAAAACTATGCTTAAAATGGATGCGCCTCAGGGAGCTGATCCAAGACCTTGTTCAGCAATTTGCGTAACGTGGGCTATTTGTATTTTTAAATGAGGAGACTCACTGCATCGCATCTCTGGCAGCAATTTAGAGGATATACAGAAAAGCTGCAGGCCGTTGATTACAGTTTCTGCTTTATTTTTTTGAGAATTATTATTAGTTCTTAGAAATTGCATCTCTTTAGTCCTGAATCAATATTTCTCTGCCGCATTGCCGTATCCTCTCTGGAGATTTTTAGCAGATAGGAATGGGTATTAAAGGATAGTTCCTAGCTAAGTTTTTAGAATTTCTCGAATCTTGAATGTTTTTCAAAGCTTTTCTGATCCCGTCTTGGTTTTGCCGGGTTCCATCTTCTTTTATGGAGTTTTCTTTCTGAGCTTTAATGGTCTCTCTCTAGCATAGCATGGGTCATCAAAGTCAAAAGTATTTATATAGAATGACTAATTAAGATGACAACACTATGATATCATTATGGGAAACAATTCGAAATGGTTATAGACTGAAGTACAGAGCACTTGAATAAAACTCTCCTATCTCTGCAGCGGGCATAGCAAAAGCTTTAAGAATTTACCGCAAGGGAACGGAACGCAATTCAGTTAACATTCAATTAATCATACTCAAGCCAAGAATTCCCTGATAAAATAAAATTAAGTTATGATATAATGGAAAGAAAGCACCACTAATTTTAGCCAAGTTATCTAGCCAAAGGCGAGCACGACGAATACATTGTGAAAGCCACACAGGGCGCAGATAAGGCGGATCTATTAGTGGTTACAATAAACCAAAAAGGAAAAGGAAAAGCAAAAGAAGAAGAAGGAAAAAATAGCCATAAATAAAGCAAATGTTAACTAGAGTCCAGCCCACCGATCTTTGGGTTTAATGTGCGGCTCATGTTGGTCATAAAAATTGTGCAAAAATTTCTAGGAATGATGAATATTATGATGTCGAACCGGTTCTCTGTCGCACAGAGCAGCCCAGCAACCCAGCAACCTGCAGGTCAATTTAGTTTAATTAATCGTAAAACGTAAAACAAAACAAAACGGAACGGAACGGAACGTAAGAGATATGTACGTCAAATATAATAAAGAGAGAGAGACGCCCATCAGGAGAGTGCGGCGGAGTCCATTAGGAGTTGTATTTGACCATGTGAAAATAAAAAACTAGGCAAGGCAAGGCGGAGGCAATGACAGGCGAGAGAGAGAGAGAGAGAGTATTGCCACTAAACTGACTTTCAAATTGTCCAGAGCTGATTGCATTTGCCTTTTCATGCCGTGCAATTGCCAGATTTGGACACTTCCAGAGACATCGCTGGATACCTCAGAGTGTAAAGCACTGCAACTGGCACTGGCACTGGCGCTGGCTTTGGTTGTGGCTGTGGCTGTTGGGCTATTGGCATAGACAACGTTCGCGACGATGGCCATTAGCCACAAGGCTTTTGGCCAGGGTTTGGTACGCTGCGGGGCTCGGCCAATGTTAAAGAACTCATAAAGAAAAAAGAAGTGGCAGTAGTACGTACGACTAGTACCAGTAATCGTGGAAGCTCTATGGGAAGCTTGAGGGGCCTGGCCCGGCCCGGGCTTGGCCTGGCTTAGTTTTCTGTTGTCGTTTTTTTTTTTTTTTTTTTTGTGCTTGGCTTGCCAATTGCCAAACCGAAACAATGTTCGTGTACGACTAGCAGCAGCGACTAACTTGGCCAGGTGTTTTTTTTTATTACCATTACCATTACCATTACCATTTGCGCTATTAACAATTTCTTTTGGCCTCCAAACAGTCGGAGCCCCTCCGCTTGAAGTATGTATATCATATTTTGCACTATTACGAATTTTCTTCATGCGTCCAGCAGCAGCTATCCATCCACTTGTCTGTCTTGTCTCTTTCTCTCTCTGTCTATCTATCCATCTATCTCTCTGTACGTTCTTTCGAGTTGGCCACTTGGCCAACAAAGGCAGTCAATTTCATGGCATCGGCCGCCATTCTAATATATCTATCTACCTATCCATCTATCTGTCTATAGCTCTCCGCTCCGAGTCCAAGTCTTATTGTAATTGTATCTTTTAGGTTCTTCGTGAGCTACGCCGCTGTAACCGTTGAATACTTTCACAAAAGCGCAGTTGGATCTGTTTCTGTTTCTGTTTCATGCTCCAATATGGTTTTTCTTCTTCTTATTGTATACAGATATATATATATATATATATATATATATATATATACATATTTTTAATGAACCTTTCAGTGTTTTATTTTTTTTGTGCTAGCTGCAGTCACAGGCTAATGGCTTCAAATTGTAGCCGCTTCTTTATCACCATTGCCAATGGATTTATTTATGAGTTCGCATTGATATCCGCGAGAGGGCAGCACAATTTGTAGAGACGTTTAAAGCCTTTCACTCTGCCAACTGCTGCACGCCTTCAATTTTCAATTTTGTGGCTTGCTCTTCAATTTATCGGCTAGTTGTTTAAATAATCAATTTATGGCACTAATTGAATGAAACTTTCAAGCTTTCAAGTGGGCCACCCCAAAAGCCAGACTCGACTTTGTATACCCTTACTTCAGACTATAATATTTACAGCTTGGGAAATGCCTCAACCCGATCCGAACTAAAGGCTTATCATTAGGCCAAAAGCTTAATTTTAGACTGCTTTTAATGGGGCTCTGATTTGTTGGGCAAGTGTTATTTTAAATATTGACTTAAAACCAGGAGCTTTCGCAGAACGAACGCTTTACTGAAGGCTGCCCAAAATGCGAAGGTATCATTTATCATCCCAGATTCATCGGCTAACCCAGTCTTAGCCCTCTGCTTTAATTCAAGACTTGTCTTAATAAGTTTAATGCCCCAAGTTGTATTTTTTTCTGTTTTTGTTTTTGCGGTTTCTAAAGCAAATTACAATAGATTTTTTCTCATATTTATTTTGGAGCCTTTCACAAATTTTCCTCAAGCAGACACAGACGGACGGACGGACAGACAGACAATCTGCATATAACAAAATGCCGAAACCCAACCGCAGAACAAACGACGACGAGGCCCGGGCCCAAGCTCGCTCGCTCCTTCATCATCATCATTATCATTATGAACGTGATAATTATCGTCGTCGCGTTGGGATTTTCTTTGGAAATTTTGCGAAAAGAAAAAAAAACGTATGAAAAATAAACTCTCAAGAGTGCAAAAAGCAACGGCGCGAAATAAAACATAATTAACTTTCTATTCTTTTGCAGTTTTTATTTGGTTTTTTGGTATTTTTTCTTTTTAGTGTTGCAAAAATATGTTGCGTGCCACGTTGCACGTTGCTTGGGCGACTTTGGCCCAACAACAACAACAACAATAAGAAAAAGACTTCAGACGGCAACTTCATAATCGTCACAGCAACTTAATTATCAGCTTTATGCTTGTAACTTGGTTTCGCAAAAAAAACAACAAAAAAAAAGCAGAAAAAAAATCTAGTTGGAGTTTTGGGTCGGTCCGCTCTATTTTCGCTCTATACGCTTTGTCTTGTTTTGCGAAAAATCTGTTGCCATGGCCACTCGCCGGTTTTCCTACACAATTCGCAGAGTATTTTTTTTTTTTATTTATTTTTTTTTATTGCTTATTAATTCTTTCATTAATGGCGTCGCCATAATTCATTGAGTCGAGTCAGTTGAGTGAGTTGGCGTGGCTCTCTGTCTGACTGTCCGTCCGTCCGTCGGTTGCTCTACTAATTGTCCAAATTATATTTTGACTCTCAGTCTGTCTCTGTCTGCTGTGTTACCAATTGATTGGAATTTGTTGCTGCTGACTAAGCTAAAATTTGATTCGAGATTAAAAATATAACGCTGCATTATTCTAGGCTTGTGTCATTTCCGCTTTGCTTTGGCAGCTAGAAAACTAGAAAATGATTCAATTAAGTTTTCAAATAAGAACAGAAAAAATAATACATAATAATTGAAATGCAGCAAAGTCTTCGGGCGTTGGTTTCATGCCTCAGCTGCAACACTTTTTAACACAAAGCTGAAAAAAAAATGATGAAAATAGCATAAAATTGTGCATTAATCAACATTGGAAGATTAATGATGTGCAGCATGAGCTGCTGTTGCTTGCCACAAACAAAAAAAAAGTAGCTAAAACAAAAGGAAAAAAAAACCATAAAGTCAGGCCAGGCTGCCAACATTGGCAACATGTTGCGTGCTGCTGCTGCAGTTGCATGTGGCGCGCTGCTACCGCCTGCAGTTGTTGCTGCCGCTGCTGCTGCTGCTGTTGCTGCTTGCCACACAGCCTGCCTCCTGCCTGCCTGCCTGCCACATACAATTTCAACATCATTAGCATTATGCAGCAAGACTAACAGCAGAGTTACTGTAACTATAACAGTAACAGAGCAGAGCAGAGCAGCGCAGCGCAGCGCAGCGCTCAATGTACAATAATAATATTATTATTATTATTATTATAATCATTATTATTATTAGCAGTGTTGCACAGTTAATACCCTGTAGCAGCAGCCGCAGCAGCAGCGGCGAAAGATAGAGACGGATTTTTGGCTTCTTGTCTCTTTGTCAACGTTAAATTGATTGGACAAACATTTAAAAATAGAAATTACATAGACAACACACACACACACACATAATATTGTTTGCATATGTGTGAAATAGGAAGTCTTTTATACACTTCCTAGTCGAGAGAGCATTTAAAACTTGTCACTAAGTTTGCTGCGCTTTCAAGGAAGCAAAAGTAAAAGGCGAATTTCAGTAGAAAGAAATATAATTTCAGTGTGTTTTTGTTTGATTATTTGCCAATTTATTATTTTTCGAAAGGAAAGATTTCTATTAATTAAATATATATTTACTATATTTATATTTAAATAAATTTTCTTAAGAACTATAAATTTAGTCAAATTTTTGGCTGCTTTAAAAATAAATTTTATAATAGATTTAGTATATTTGTTGACTGCTTAAAAAAGAAATTTTGTAATACTAAATTTATATTTTCTCAATTTTCGGGAGATCTTTTTACTATATCAATATATCTAGGTATGTTTCTGTTTCTGGTGTTCCGACTGGAGATCATATTACTATATTATATGGCTGCTATAAAAAAAATTAACTTTTCGATTTTATCTTTGAAAAGTCTCTTCAAAAAATCTATAAAATATCTTAAATGATCATAATAAATTATGAGATAAAAAAAGAGTTCAGTTCTCAGTGCAAAGATAGTTTCAATATTTGCCATTTGAGCTTGATTAACTTTATGATAAATAACTGAATTGCTCGCTTTAAAAAAAGAATTCCACCATAAAAATATCTGCATTTTATTCATTTCCATTTTAAATAGTTAAATTTAACATTTTCACGGAATTTCAAGCAGAAATTTGCAGAGCATTTAAATTATCGATATGCTGAAGATTACCGTACTTATTTTTTCCTGTGGCTTAATTTGGCATTGTATTTTATAGTTGCGGCCGCAGCGCTGTCGCTGTCGCTGTCTCAGCCGCAGCCGCAGTCGCCGTCGCCGTCAATTTGCCACCGCCCAGCGCTGCCGCTGCTGCTGCTGCTGGGTTGGCTTAGTCATTGCGATGACGATGGCTGTTAGCATTTGGCATGGGCTGCTCACTCTCTCTCTACGCATTATTGAGCATTTAGATATTTTATTGTTATTACGAGTAATTTTATATGTGCATAATGTAAGTGTGCGTATGGCCAAAAACAGTTAGACCCTGCTGCCTGCTGCCTGCTTTCTGCCGCCTGCCGCCTGCCAACTGCATGCCATATATGTAGGGGCTTAATGGCCAGGCCAACTGTCGTACGTCGCTTCTGTCTTTCCATTGGGTTGCCCAGTTTGGATTTCTAACGAGCCATGTGAGACGACGATGCCGACGACGACGACGACGACGACGACGACGACGACGACTCAATACAAGTGATTTGTTGAATTTGTGCAAAATTTGCGACTCTATAAATTGTCTCTTTGCATGTTGTTTGTGTGGCATTTCGGATTTGTTGAAAATTTATAGCTAGCCTCACCTCAGCTCACCTCACCTCAGCTCGCCTCACCTCAGCTCACCTCACCTCACCACACCACCTGCCTTCTGCCTGGGCCCCTTCTTCATATGGCGGCCCCCACGGGCAGCCGAAATGCAAATGTTCGCCATCTGTTGAACTTGATTCGTATTGGGTTGTTTTGCTTTGTTTATGGCACAATTTTTCTGATTTTTGAAGCAATTTGCACACAAAACAAGAACAATAACAGGCACAAATTTAATGGTACCCACTGACAGCATGATTCAAGATCACCCGAAAATATAATAGTATAGGTGAAATTAGGCAAAAGAGAAGTATGCATGTATTCACACGTTCACGTAGCGAGGATTATGATTATGAATGATGTTAGTGGGGGCCGCAGCTCTCCCTCTCTCCACGGCAGCGTGCATCATCTCTCCTCTCTCTCTCCGTCCATCTTTGTCTTGCTCCCAATTCTCTGTGTGCAGCTGACCAGTATTGCCAGCTGTTTTTGAAAATTAATACTAATTAATTTAAAGATTTAAAACGTAATTATCCCATGCAAATTAACATTTATAGCCAAAGATCGTCATCTAACAACTGTTATAAGGTCGATCCATAATCCAACCATCCAAATGATATTTTTTTATATAAATTAGATAATATTTAATGGAAATTAAAAAAAAAAAGATAGTCAAATTTCGTTTTTAGTGTATAAAATAAAAACAAATCAAAATATGTTACTTTTTCTTCTAAGAGTGATGAAGAATAATTGACATTTGGTAGTGGATGTATTTGGGAACAGTAGGTTGTTGGTATGTGGATGCTATTAGCGGTTTTATCAGCTACTTTTAATATATTATTTTAGCCAGCGGCAACACTGCAGCTGACGTCAACACGTTAAACAATTTCGTGCAATTTCTTTTTGCTGCGCACTTTTCACAATTATCCACATTAAAATTCAACGTGTGTGTGCGTACATGAATATCTATCTGTGTGTGTGTTTGTATGTATGTGAGAAGTGGAGACTGAAAATGTTGATGTCATCGTTGCGTTTTGTTTTGCTTTTTTCGCCAAAAACAAGCAGGAAAAAGAAGGAGAAGAGCGTCAGAGAGAACGAAAGAGAGAGAGTCACCCACCAGCAGAGACGTTGTTCTCAATGAATAAGTGCGTCCATTGTTGTTATTGTTGCTGCTTGCTGCTTGCTGCTGTTGAGATTCGCCTTTTGTTGGCGCCGTTTGTTGGTTCGTTTTAAGTGTCAAAATGATTTGTCAATAATAGAAAATCATCCACTTAAATTTGAAACCTAGAAACACATAAATATACACACACAAACATACATACATACATATATTTTGAGTTGGCAAAAAAGTTTTTTGTTTTTTCGTTTCTTTTTGCAAAGAGCAAAACAAGTCAAACCATTTACCGGCCGGCAAAATGGTCAACGCAGCGTTGCCAGCTTGTTTGAAGCTGATTAAATGCCAAAGAATTATCGCGCAGCGATTGAAAAGAGAATGAATGATCGGTGGGGGTGGGGGTGGGGTATGATGAGGTGTAAGAGTAAGTGTGGGAGAAACAAAGCAAAAAAAAAAAAGAGTGAGAGGTAAATGCATGTTTATTTATAGATACGACAATTGGCCTTGCAATATTTAACCGTAGTATAAAAAAGCGAACAAAATGTATTTTCTTCTTAATATCATGCCCCTGCGAACCGGTTTTAAACAGAACCGGTTCGAGCCCAATAGCCTAAGATTTTGCTAAGCTAAACCGAACCAGGTTTTTTCAAAATATAGCCAAACCCGAGCGGAACAAAAGATTTCAAGTTCGGTAAAAAAATCTACAGCAAATCTGTTCGACCCGGAAAATGATCGTTTTCCTTCCTGTCCGTTGTATATAGATAAAGTTCTCTGAAGATAAAATCTATTTCAAAATTGAATTGAAATGGGTGAGTCAAGTCTTGAATCAAAACTTTGGAGCCAGAACCCTAATATTATTGACCCAATATCAGACCTTAGCCAGGGTTCGAACCCAATAGACTGGGCTTCAGATAGACATAGACTGGGCAAAATAGTCGTTCAAGCTAAATAATTTAATTTTAATAAAAAAATCAAAGAATAGTTTTTTTTTAAGAAATATCAGACAATAGAAAAGCTTAACGAAAACGCTACCATTTTTTTCTCTCTCTGATTAATTAACAAATTGTTCGAGGCGGCTCTTGCTTGCCTGATGACTCATCCAAGAACAAGAAGCAGAGTGTTGCTCGCGCTGACTAAGCTGCGTTTTAACCGGTTCACTTTTTTTTTTGTATTTTTGTTTTTTACTTCATTTTTTCGGCTTCAGCTCACTTTTAGCCCCATTACGCTTGAGCAACAAAAGAAAGCCAGCAATTGCGCGAGTGGGCCAAAAGTGGGCAGCAAAACCGACAAAACACCGGCACACCGGCAGCGGCAGCGGCATCGGCATCGTGCCACAGCGGCAGCAGAGGCAACAGCAGCGGCAGCAGCAACGGCCCCGACTGGTGGCATTTGCTGGTCAATGACATTTTAAAGCGACGCTGACGGCGGCAGCGACTGCGACTGCTGCTGCGACTGGTGCTGCTGCTGCTGCGGTCTTGCTTTGCGTGCTAGAAGAAAAGTGCCGGAAAAAATGTTAACGCTACATTTTTACACTGTCGGACAGCAGCAACACCACCAAAACTAATGCCAAGTCACAGTACTAAGTCAGTTTCCTGTCATCTGACTTTTTGCTTTCTGTGTGCGTGTGTGTGTGACGGTGTGTGTGTGTGTACGCGCGCTATGTCATCGCTGTTTGTTGTTTATGTTTCTTGTATCCATTGCAGGGTATATTCACTTTGGGCATTCGCATGTAACAGAGGCAATAAAACATGTCTCTCTCTGTAAGCCCCTATACAAATATACCCCTACGATCTGAAATGCCAGGCAAGGAAACGCTGCAACTGAGTACAGGGTATCTGCTAGTCGAGCTAGCCGGCTGCTGCCATTGGGATTGGGATTGGGCAACAACTGTCATGACATTGCTAGACGCTGCTCTGGCTGCTCTTGCGCTGCTTTCTCACTTTCACAAGTTCGCTCAGCTGCCACTGCGCTGATGTCATTATAATAATTTGTATGCATTAGTAATTCGAGTGTGTGTCATACATGTGTGCGTGTGTGTGTGTGTACGTGTGTATATATGTCCGTCCGTCCGTCCGTCCAACCCTCGCAAATATGCAGACACAGAAGCTGAACTGGGGGATGTTGCACTGAATATTCAACTCTCTGCCCCCTTTTCCTGTCAGTTTATTTCTTCTTTTTTGTATAGCACGCTTCAAGGGATCTCGTCCCCAATTTGTCCTCTGCCCAGCCCAGCACACAGAGAGAAGTGAAAATTACTCTCTCAGATGATTGAGCTTTTATCTGATTAGTTTATAAATTAATTTGCGGAGTCGACGAACCTTGCATGGATTAGAACCCTTTTCAGACTGAAACTTAAAGTAATAAAACAATTAAAACTTTAAAAATTGTCTTTAATTATCTTTTTCAAATAATAATTGTATTGGTATAAAATAAAAGAGTTTCCTTAACAAAGAAAATTAGAGAAATATCTTCAGTTATTTATGGTTTCCCTGATTCTTATTTTCTCGCCCAACAAAGGAGAATTCTTTGGAACACTTTGTTTAATAGATTTGGAAGAGAGAGGAGGAAATAATTGTTGTCTGTGTGGTTCTTCTATACATTTGGTATTTATCTTGTTTTCTTACTCATCTTAAAGAATTTTCCGTTTATTTAGCTGGAAATTCATTGGTTTTGTGATTTATTTTAGCCGGCAAACGCCTCAACCATAAATACTTGTACATATCTTATATATATCTATATATCTGTATATATATATATATATATATATAATACAGATGTACTTTGTGGACGCTGCTATTTTTACAGCTTGCACTCCACTCTCAGTTCACTTTGCAGACGGACAGGCAGACAGAGCCTATAACATATAACACCATAAGTAGCATTTTCTTGACGCGCACAAGAAAATGAGAAATGTTTTCCATATTTTTTTCTCAACAAAACTTTATGGGCCGCCCTCAAAAATGAAGACGTCTCCCAACTTCGTATCCAATTCCACATCCATGTGCCGGCTCATTGCATTTATCGATTTAACATGGCCAAAGAGGAGGGAGGGTGGGAACGGGAATGGGAATGGGAATGGGAAACGACGATGACGATGTCGACATTGTCTGTGCGTGAAGAAGACGACAAGCAGACACTGTCCAAATGCCTTTTGTTTTTTTTTTTTCTTCTTTTCGGCACATTGTTGTTAGTCATCATCATCATCATTATCATCTGCTCTCGGAGGGTATTAACATTTTAAATTCACTTCAGTCAGTCGGATCAAGCTGCCATTTAAACCAAAATATCTCTAGAAATTTTGGTATGCAAATCTCTTTAAAAATCCGTCATTGCAGCGGTTAGATTTCTTGAAGTTGTTACCGAATCTCCGAGACTGAAATAGATTTTTAAGACACGAATATTTCTGATTTGTTCAAGGGAATCTAATATATATTTTAGGTACTTTCTATGATCCTTTAATGAAATTCTAAATCTGTTTTGCAGTCCTAATTTTAAATAACTTTCTTCCCTATTTTTTGTTCATTTTTGCAGGCGGAGTATGCTGATTTCGATACAGCTACCGACTATGAAGTTCACAATGAAGTGGAATTTACTCCATCCAGCAATCCATTCGCAGCAGAGCAATTGGATCTGGAGCCTACATCGGAGTTTGTGAGCCAAGTGGAAGAACAATTTATGCTACAGCAGCAGCAGCAGCATCAGGAAGAGGAGCAACTGCAACAACAGCAGCAGCAGCAGCAGGAGTTGGAACAGTTGAAGCAGCTACAGCAGCAGCAGGAGGAGGAGGAGCAACTGAGAAAACAA
The DNA here is from genome assembly GCA_018150835.1 of Drosophila repletoides. Taxonomy (NCBI): domain Eukaryota; kingdom Metazoa; phylum Arthropoda; class Insecta; order Diptera; family Drosophilidae; genus Drosophila; species Drosophila repletoides. The sequence continues at coordinate 9,001,166 of JAECWQ010000100.1, forward strand.
CAGCAACAGGAGTTGGAACAGCTGAAGCAGCTGCAACAGCAGCAGGAGGAGGAACTGCAGCGACAGCAGCAGGAGGAGGAACTGCAGCGACAGCAGCAGGAGCTGGAGAGGCAGCTGCAGCAGCAGGAGGAGGAACTACAGCTACAACAGCAGCAACAGTTGCAACAACTGGAGGAGCCCCTATTCAAGGAACAGCAAGAGGAGCCAGTAATAAAACAGGAAACACAATCTAACTACAAAGAACTGCAACTACAAGATGAACTCATCGAGGAGTCCTTCGCCCAGAAGCTCAACGCAGAACCTACACCAGACACAAATGGTCTGGCCAGCAATGAGACTTCTGAGCCCATATTCGAAGAGCCGCCAGTGGCTGTGGCCGAGGCTGAATTCGAGCCTCAATTGGTTCTACCCGCTTCAGAGCCAATTGCAGAGCAAATTGTGGAACAGATTGTGGAGCAGATTGTGGAGCCTAAGGAGCAACAAGAGCTGAACAATGAGTCAGCAATTGTTGCCGAGGAGGCACCTTCAGCTGATGTAGCCGTTGCTGCCGCTGCAGCTGTAGCGGTCACCGCTGTAGCTGCAACTGTAGCAGTTACTGCTGCTGCTGCTGGTGCCGGCAAACCGAAGATTGAGTCAGCCAAAAAGCCGGCCGCCAAGCCTGCATCAACTACAGCAGCAGCGGCCAAGGCCAAGACGCCTGCTCCTATCACTAAGAAGACTACAGTGGGCAGTGCAGCAGCACCCAAAGCGGCTGCAGCACGTCCACGTACGGCTCCAGCAACTGGCCTAGGCAAAACAACCGCTTCCACAACAACAACAACAGCAGCAGCAGCCAAGCCGGCCGGCACAATTGGTGCGCGTAAGCCGTTGGCCGCCAGCAATGCGACTGCTAAACCGGCGCCGAGAACAATTAGTAGCACGACAAGCACACGCCCGGCAACAGCACCAGCTAGCAAGAGCGCTGCCAAGCCCATAACAGCAACTGCGCGTGGCACAACAACAGCCACACCAACAGCGCGTAAGTCAACAACATCCACAACAGCCAGCAGCAATGGAACAGCTACCACAGCCAAGTCGCGTTTGTTGTTGTCTGCCACAAAACCAGCAACAACAACAGCAGCAGCCGCACCTGCTGCCGCCAAGCCGAAGGTACCATCTCCGCGCACCACTTTGGCCTCCACGCTGCGCAAAACGGCGCCAGTGGCAGGCAGCACCACTTCTACGTCTTCTGGAACACGCAGCCCCACTAAACCGCTGGCCAATGGCGTGGCCAAGAGCGCCAGCTCAACTACTACTAGCACCACAAGAGTTAGGTCCGCCACTGGCACAGGCGCCAGCAACACAACTTCAACTACGACAACGACCATTACAAAGACTTTTACGGCGCGTCCGGCACCCAAATTTACGCACTCGGCTCCAGCTAGCGCCACCAACACTGCACGTCGTCCCTTGTTATCTACGGGCACCGCAAGCACCGGGGCTACAACTCAGCGCAAGTCATCGCCGTTGAAGAGTGCTTCCAGCTCGCCGCTAAAACCGAAAGCCAAAGAAATCGCTAAAACGTCACCATCACCGTCTGCTGGGCACAAGATAAGGCGGCCAGCAGCAAGCAAGCCAGCAGCAGAGCCAGCTCCAGCTGCAGCAACAGCTGAGGCTGTCCCTGCTGCTGCTGCTGTTGCTGCTGCTACCAATGGCCTAAACGAATTGGAGGCGAAACAGGAGCCCATCAGCTACAATGGTAATGGTTTGCACGATGTCCTGGAGGCGGCGCAAGAGGCATTGCCCAATGTGGAGTCACAGGAACAACAGGCACCAGAGGTGGCACTTCTGGACTTTTAGAGAGGAAGCAGAAACTGAGAGAGACCAGAACTGGATAGCAGGAGAACTTTAGATGATGATGATAAAGCAGAAAATTAATAAAAATGAAAACTACTTTACTAATATTATAAACATATTATGAAAAAGTATTTTGCGCATGGATAAGAAAGCGAATTACGAAAAAAAAAACCTTGTGAATCCCTTTTTTATATGCCTACCATTTTCTCCCCCCTCGTCCCCATTTTCCCTGCAATTTTCCTACATTTTGTGTAGCACAATTTTTACATACCAATTTTTTCTGTGCTCAAACGTCGTCGATTAACGTTTTTTGTGCTATTTTGTAAAGGTTTATTTTTTATGTGTGCTCGCAACTTTGCTCATTTACTTATTTTTAGTTCTTTTATATATATATACAACAACAACAACGACAACAAAAACAACAACAAGAACAACAAAACAAAAGAAAACAAAAAAAACATAATTGTTCCTCATGCTCTGTTATTTTTGCTCATGTGTTAAATGGAATTTTAAAGTGTCTATTTAAGTTTAACCTTTGGAGCGCAAACGAAAAAAAACTAAAATGTTTTATAGAAAGAAGACCACAGAAATATGTCAAAAAAAAACAAAAAAAAACAAAATAAGAAATTAAAGTGTAAACGTGTAGAACAAAAAAAAAAAAAAAAACGAAGAAAAAGTTATAAAAAATATATAAAAGTAGCTCGTAGTCGGCATACTCTATAACACGTAATATTTCCAATCAAAACTAATCCAAGAAAAAAACAAAAAACAAAACAAAACGAAAAAAAAACAAAACAAAACAAACGATGAAAACAAGGCGTTGGATGAAAGCGCTATAAAAAATATTGATTTATTTTAGAATTTATGTGTTTTTTAAATAGTACTGTCAACTCTCCTGCTTCACAAACTGTATACGCCGCATACGTTCCTCCAATTTACTTAAAAAAAAAAAAACGAAAAGATCAGAAAAGTTGTACGTGGAAGCATATTTTTTATGAAGCTCTTTACCCAGTGTATTATCGATAAAAAACAAAAAATTGAAATTGAAATTTTTTAAAGGTGTTTTAAGTTATTTGTTTTTTTTCTTCCTTTTTCATCACACGAATTGATTTTGTATTGTATTATTAATTTTTAATTTTGTTAACAGCGAAAACAAGAACAACAACAAGAAACACTTATGCAGAACATTTAATGTAACTCCGCACACTCTATACTCTATGTTTAAAACGATATTACCAATTAAAAAGTAAACAAACAAAAAAATCTCAAAAAAAAACATTAGAAAACTTTTTATTTTGTTTTATTTTTATTTATTTTTATTATTTGTAAGTACTGGAAAAGAGAGAAAGAGAGAGAGAGAGACGGAGAGAAAGGAGAGAGCATCAACGATTCGAATTTATTGTACGCATTGAGAGATACCAATTTTGCCTGCTTTTTTAAAAGTTACAAATACCAAAAGCCACAAATGGAACCTTTTTAGCCGTTAAGTTGCTAGATTTGAAAGTTTTGCCTATACATAAATCAAATATACCCTATCGCTAGTCTATAATAATGATTGATATATATATATATATATATATATATATACGTAATAATCGCAGTTTTGGTGGAGTTATTCAATTTATGGTTATGGTTTGCATTATCCCGCCCCACAGTGCCCTTCACTTTCATTTGCCTTATTATAAGTAAATTGCTTACTTAAAAAAGCGTAAGCTTTAAATTATAATTATATTTATTGCTAAATACATATGAAGAAAATTAAGTCGAAAGGAAAATTGAAATGTTAGTAATGGAGTTGTAGACCCCCCCGAAAAACCCCCTTTCCCTTCTTCCAACCACAACCCTCTCTCCATTCATGGCCGCAATTTGTTTGGCTTGAGTTAGCACTGCCCCTCCCCACCCTATACCCGATATCCGACTCCCGATCCGGCTATAAGCTCTGAGAGAGACTGATCAAGTGATTCATTGCCCCCCAAAATAACTGGGGAAGGACAGGGGCAGGGTCCGGTTGAAAGTGTTTTTTGCGTTGCATTTAAGCCATTGAGCGCATTTAACTAACAATTTAAATTAACTTTTTTATACACATATTTTATATATACAACCTTGATGCAGGTAAATTGAAAAAATACTAAAATATTATCCAAAAAGAATAAGTTGAAAGAAGAAGACGAGAGTAAAAACTAATATTATCAATTTACAAAAGTAAAAAACATATACAAATCAAACGAATCAACACAATTAAATACTAAAATAAATGCATGGATTCATAATTATATAGATATATATATATAAACAAATATATATATATGCATTAACAAACATTATATACCGATAAATACATACTTACTCGTACATCATATATCAAAAATCAACAAGTACATATTGTGAACGTGTAGTGACAGAATGAAAATCAACTGAAATTAACAGATATTGCAAAAATTTATTACTAATAAATGTTAAATATACAAAAATCTATTCAAAATTTCTTTGGGAGGTGTTTCTATATTCTATTTTCTGGGAAATAAACTTTAATTTTAAGTATCTGTTTCTATTTTTAGACTGTAAATTATCTGAATATTTAAGGTTAACATTCTTGAGAAATGAAATCTTAACAAGCTTTTAGCTAATGCAATTAAGGAAAGTTAATTTTAGCCTCATTAAAAAAGCTGCAACAAGGAAATTAATCCACGAAAATATTAGTAATATGCTTTGTTTTTGAATAAAAATTATAATACTTTAAATCAGATAGCTTTACCTGGAAGTATAGAGATAAAAATAGCATTACAAAGAGGTTGGATTTCTCACGGAAGTCAGGTAGACTTTCTACTTTTCCGGCTTAGATCTGATATATATTATTGATTGTTCTCCACTTTTAATTGGGTTTAAGTCGGATAAATCTAATAAAATTAATAATAATAGGGAAGGTGGGTTAAAACGCGATATAACTTACAATTTGTGGTTTAAAAATTATAAAATTCGGATAACTATAACTGCTACAATCTCGACAAAGAAAATATATCTATATTCATAAATAAAATGGCTCTTTAGTATATCAAATTTGGTTAAAATTCGGTAGAATTTTGGTAGAGACCTCATATATACCATAGATTAAAAGTAGGCATCTCCTAAATATTATTTATCAGGATGATGAGATCTGTCGCTATAACCATGGCTGTCTATAGTTCCTTTATAAAGAAGCCTTAGCTTTTAAGATAAGTAAACAAAATTGGCAATGCAGCCTCCTTTTTGGGTGTCGGAATCAGCCGGATCGGATAGCTATATTATATAGCTGCTATAGAAAAGAATAATTCATCCTAGTGTTGCTGTATAGAAAACTGGTTTGTTTATCAATATTTCTTTTAAACAATCATAAGTTAGGTGTGATTTTTAAACGGTTTCTAAAAAACATAAAGATCTATACTATAATACTATATCATATAGCAGACAATTGGCAATAATCGGTCAAAATTTTTAAATTGTTATTCTAGTATGCAAGGCTATGTAATCGTCCTTAAGTCAGTTGATTCAAAAATCTATTGTGAAATATAAATATGTCTCTAACACTTATACCACAGAGTGATCTTGGAATATGGCTAACATAGATATATTTTTCTGTTCACACCTTTTAAAACAAGGTAAAAATTGCATTACAAAGGAAAGAGCCGTATTACTCATTTCCCTAGGTATTCCACAATGCAAGTAGACTAGTTATTTCGACATCATTTGACCATGTCCCTGCAGTTATTAGTCAAAGTCCTGGGTGCTTTGTCATCGAGGAGCGCCGCCATGAAGTGTGCTCATTATCGTTAGTGACCTAACCAAGCCCCCAGCTTTTGACCTGGCTTTATAATTTCATTTGCAAGTGAAGTGAATGAAGATGCGAGAACGACGAGGGATTCATGGGAGCGCCGCTATGCATTTTGGGGGCAAGAGAAATGAAGTGTTTGCGTGTAGAATCGCTTGGTTTTTGGGGTTAGCATGAATCACTCGCGCAGCGGCAGCGGCGGCGGCGGCGGCGGCGACAGCCTGTGTAATGAATCATATGGATAGCGAGCGGGGAAAGGGAGCGGAGTATAAAAGGGTGCCGGCACATCAGGCACTCACAAGTGTAGTCAACATTCACAAACAAACACTCACAATACATTCACGACGGTTTGTTTGTACGTGCTGCAAATTGCAATTTATTCTCGTCAGCTTTTACAATTTTTAATTTGGGCAGCGAAGCTGTTGGTGTCGCAGCAGCGGCTGCTGTTGATTCTGCTGTTGCCCATAAAATACGATGTAAATTGTTAGCAAAACGCTTCGTTTGCCGACAATTGTTAACAAATACAATTACATTTTGCATGTCGTTAAATATTCAAATATTTATTTATACGAATATTGACGAATATTGCGCGCTCGCAGACACTTTTCAACTTATAAAACTATAGACAATGCACTAGATAATTTGCATTGAGCCTGTTGAATTATTGTTAATAAAAACTTAAGTCTAGATCCGTATCATTAGATTAGACCTTCCTGGCTTTCTTAAACGCATTGGGCGTAGAGCCATTCTCCTGTGCTGGGCGTTTGTTAAATGGTTTGTTGTTATAGTTGCCAAACTTCTTGAATTGGCCTGGGGCTTCATCTTGGGATGCACCTCTATAACCACCAGATTTGAAAGATCGCTTACCACGCTTGGGCCCTTTCTTTAGCAACATCTTGTGCTTTAGTGCCGAGTTTGGCTCTATAAAGATGGGTTGGCCCTGAATTTGACGCTCATTGAACAGGAAAGATTTGCAGAAACCATCATCTGTTGTGAATTGAATGGTCGCCTTGTGGGATAGAACTTTAATGCTCTCAATTTCACCACACTCGCTGAATAGTGTACGTAACTGCTCCTCGTTAACGCCTAAAAATAGTAAAGCATACATATTTAACAATGTTTACAATAGGTAAAGAGATAAGTAATCGCACCATTGGCCAAGTTTGTCACCAGAATGGTGCGCGCGAAGGAGCCATAACTGAATGGCTCCAATTTGATCTCCAAGCCATCAATGGTTTTGCCATTTAGCTGCTTTTTAGTCTTCTCGGCCTGCTCGCTAGTCTTATATGTGGCAAAGGCCAGAATGGCACGAGTGCAGACCACATCCAGGTCTACAAGTTCGCCGTGTTTCTTGAATATCTTCTCAAGGAGACTGGCTTTATAGGATTCATGACTTCCCGTATTGGCCACAGTTAATGTGCAGCTAGGCGACTTAATTGATGCCGTCTTATAGGATTCCTTGCGAACTGTGATGAAACGGGAATTGCACTCACTGCCATGCAATTTCAAAGCCTCCTCTAACGATTTTTTCGATGCAAAACGTACAAATGCTGTGGGCAAAAAACGATTGTTCGAAAAGTTAATCGCTTCAATTTCGCCGCAGTCCTTGAAATGTTCAGTTATATGGTTCTTGTTGGTTTCGTTGCCGATAAGCCCAACGACAATAGTGCGTTCATTCATCTCGTCCTTGTTAAGTGGATGTGACACTTTCAAGACCTGTTTATTGAGTGTCAGTGCCTTGTCCGTGGCGGCAAGCGCTGCCGCTGCCCCTTCGGCGGTCTCAAAGGCAATTACAATATTATTTCCGCCAGCCTTGGTTTTGACGCGATTAATCACTAAAATCGGTCCAAATTTGACAAAAAGAGCAACTAGATCCACGTGCTTGTACTCTAAAAAGAAAATAATAAGAAAGTTGAAATAAATTTATAGTTCTTTTTGATACTTAACAGCAGTTTGTTTTTTAACCTCTTTTCAGTAAAAATATATTAAGGCTTATGACTAGACATGTTGGTGTTTTCAGCCCTGGTTTCCCTGACTGTCCTCGTGCAGAGCTCCTGCTGCCCTGCCTTGGGATGAGTCTAAGAAACTATTGTTCCATTTGCTTTCTTCAACATTTATCATACTTCAGGCTTATTCTATTCAAATTGGGCACTCGGAATTATGATTTATTGTGGATCTTTTGAACACTATAAGATAAATATTTATGAACGTAACTTACCCACTGGAATCTTAGATACGAAAACAATCTGATCCTTGGGTGTTTCGTTTGGTATGCGGCCAACGGGTACTCTGGGTATGCCACCATCTTTATTATGTCTATCCTTAATTTTAGTCTGCTTGCTAATGGGCTCCTCAACGGGTGCTTCATTATCGGAATCAGCGTCTTCATCGTCAGATTCCTTTGCAACTGCCTTACTTTTAGAAACCTGTCCGGGTTCAACTTCATCCTCATCATCTTCCTCATCTTCGTCTTCATCTTCATCGTCATTATTATCATTATCATCCTCATCATCATCATCATCTTCCTCAGCTTCAGAGTCAACCGCGCCTGCTGCAACGCCTTCAGCCTAGTAAAAAAGCACATGATATTGCAATAACTGTACTCTCTTGTTTTCTCTTTTCACATGTGTTTCTTACCTCAGAGCTGCTGGCATTTTCTTCCTCGTCGGACTCTTCCTCTTCGCTGGCTTCTACCTCCTTTGCAGGTTTCTCCTCAACAACTTCTTTGGCTTTGGGACCGCGTTTACCATTTTTGTTGGCTGCTTTTTTCGTTGCCATTTTTTTAGGTTTTTGTTTTAAGTTATATTTTGCAAATTGTGTATAAACGCGTGTTGCGTTATGTTCAAATGCACGTGGAAAAGAATTGAGAAAATGAGTTACCGTATGTGGTAAAGAAAAAAATATCCGTTTTGGCAAGCAAGAAGTGGCAACGCTGAGCATCGTTAGTGTTGCCAAGTGGCTCCGAACTAGTTCATTTGTGCATTATACAACACTGCAAACGATAGATGGCGACAGTGAAAAGTTGTATGGCGCTGTTGCTCATTAAGTATACATAAAAAAAAATTAGATTGCACACATATTTATTATTAAAAAGGTGCTTTTAATCAAAAGAGAGCGTGGCGTGTGTGCAAATAGCAACAACAACAACAGCGGAGCAACAGCAACAGTGGCGGTTCAGAGCGAGCAGAGCAGCGTTTTAGAGCGACGGCAGCAACAACAACGCAGCAGCAGCAGCAGCAACAGCAGCAGCGGCAGCGGCAGCAGCAGCAGCAGCAGTAACAGAGACTGAGGCAGAGGCAGTAACAGCAGCAGCGGCAGACAATGAACACACTGAGCGCTAACACAAACGGAAGCGGAGCTGCTTCCACAGGCAATGGGAACGGTAATGGAAATGGAAATGGGAATGGTAACGGCGGTGGTTCTACAGCAGCCGGCAGTGGTAGCGGCGGTGGTAGTGGAGGTGGCGGTGGCGGCGGTGCCCTTGATGAAGTGGGTGGTGATGCCAGCTCACGCAGACAGGCGACACGCGTCTTTAAGAAGAGTTCATCGAATGGCAAAATCACTGTTTATTTGGGAAAACGCGACTTTGTGGATCATGTGACGCATGTGGATCCCATTGATGGTGTCGTTTTCATTGATCCCGAATATGTCAAGGATCGCAAAGTTTTTGGCCAAGTTTTGGCCGCATTTCGTTATGGCCGTGAGGATCTGGATGTCCTTGGGCTAACTTTCCGCAAGGATCTGTATTTGGCACATGAACAAATCTATCCACCCATGCAATTGGAACGACCGATGACACGCCTACAAGAGCGCCTCATCAAGAAATTGGGACCCAATGCACATCCATTCTATTTTGAAGTACCGCCCTATTGTCCAGCATCGGTGTCCTTGCAGCCAGCGCCCGGCGATGTGGGTAAATCCTGTGGCGTTGACTATGAGCTGAAGGCCTTTGTGGGTAAGTCTTTGTGTATATTTAGAAGTGTGTGTATATGTGTGTGTGTGCGAGTCAAGGACAGTGGCACTTGTCTATAGCGAAATTTTACCAATTCTGTTTTTTTTTTTTAATTTACTTGTATTTATTTAAGCCCTTTCAGTGCCGCAAGTTAACAGAAATAGAAATTGTGGTTCGATTGTAATGCAGTGAACCTTCTCTATAAAGAACTTTATTTTTTTTTTGTTATTACAGTTTTCTGTTTAAAGTTACATTTATTTTTTATATATATTTATACATATAGATGTCCTATATATATAAAAATAGATGTCCTTTATATATACATATAGTAAAGTCCTTTATATCTTTGTGGCGATTTATATAGATTGCATATGAAGTGGTTATTTTCTAGCCACAATGTAATGCACAGGTTGCCAGTATTTTAGCTTGTGGAGAGAGCCAAAATTATAAATGTTTATTCGAGATTTTATAAAGAAATTTAACATCCTAAGATTGTAATATCCATAAAAATTACTTCTGAATATTATGCAACAAATTATTCTTTATAAAGATTCCGTTTAGAGCTTGTTTTTGGTTTCGAATCTTGGTTTACTTAAAAAAATGTAATTATCCCGGACTGAATTAGTTGAGAGGAGTCTATGCCTTGAACCGGTTTGCATCCCTGGTTACTTCTGGCTGAGATACCAAATTCGATGTAAACAAATTGCCATTTCTTTCGTAATTTCCGTTTTGAAATGCAAATGATTATTATAGTTGGCTTTTTTTTTGTGGATTGCAAGTTCTTTATGAAAGAAATTCAACTGTAACTGTATATAGTAGCATATATTTGTATAATCAAAATAAAGCAATTTATGCATGTGTTTGTTAGCGGCAGCGGCAGAGGTTGAGGCAGAGGTAGAGGTAAAGGCAAAGGCGGGCGCATGTGTCACGCGCGGGGTTAATTAATCCAACTGCGTCGACTGCGCAAAATGTCATTGTGTGTTTGTTGATGACGCAGCGCGCGCAGGCCACCTAATTGGAATTCGACGCTTCTAATTGGAATTCGACTCTACTCTATTGTCGCGCTGTCATTTTAATTAGGCATCCGTCTCTGCCGCTCTCTCTCTCTCTTGTTCCGTTTTTCTCTCTCTCTGACGTTCAGCTTACATAAAATGATTCTTGGAAACTCGCCTCTGCTTCGGGTGTGAGTATATTTGTTTTATTTGTGCTTAAGTAAGCTAAAAAAAAGAGAAAAAAAATAAAACAAAAAAGAACAAAACAAAAAAAAAAACTACATCAGCAATGACCCAAAAGCGTAATAATTACTGCTGCCCCACAACCCGCGCGCTCTCTCTCTCTCACGCTCCTTCATTATTGCCGTTTTTCCTTATGCTCTGTGCTACTCTCAATGCGATTCTCAGTTTTACAGCAAACAATAAAATAATAACAACAAAAACAACAAATGATCTTGCACAGAGCATTTAGCAGCGATTTATTGGGAGTAATTCGCGCATGTTTGCCTTTCGCACGCGCATTCGCATTTCTCACTTGGCTGGCGATCTTCCCCGCCGTCCCCCCAACCCATCAAGCTGAAGCTGTCTTGCTTTAACTAACGTCATGCGCCTATTGCGTATCTATATAAACATACTACGTATTTTTTTTTTGCACAGGGAACACTCTGGATGATTCGAAAATGTGCGCTTTAAGGCAATGCAAAAAATTTCGATTCCAGTTCCGGCAAGTAGTCCGGTTCCGGTTGCAGTTTCCGTTTCAAGAATTCTTCTAGTCTTTGGGATTTTCTTACTTTTATGAGTATTATTTTAATAGAAAACCAGCTATTACTGATGCAGTTCTCAGAAGACTATGAATACCGGCTCCGGTTCCGGCGCGTAAGCCAGCGTTTCCAGATCTTGGACGGTATATTGCCTCGATCTTATTTTTATGCAGAACTATTAGTCTCTTTGCTCAGCCCACAAATAAATCCGAAGCACCTAAAGATTCTCAATACGAGCTTGAGTTGAAAAACAAAGTTCTATTGCATTTAAATATTGTATTTCATATATTATGGTTGCATTTATCTGGTGCTCACTGTACTTAATACATTGTGTTTGCCTTGCTTTGTCCATTAATTTTTCGGTGGTTTTATTGTCCAGCGTCGGCGTTCTTATCTCTGTAGTCGGAACCGTAGAGCTCTGCCACTGTCAATTTGCGTGTAGCCATAAAAAGATTATTGAAAGCAAACCAAACCTAAGCCAATTGGCATCTGGGTGGCCCACTGAGTGGGCGAACGGGGGGTAATCCCCCCTCCCGTCGTATGCGAATTTGTGGCACGCCCCACACATTAATATTTGCGCAACAATCTATACAGAGTACACACACACACACAACGATTATATGCTATAAATAGAAACTAATTGAAATTAGAAATAAACAATTTATTTTAATTTGTACGCCTAAAGTTTTCCAGAACATCGCTCAATCAATTTCTAAATGATTTTTGTTTATTGTACACTGTTCGGGTACTCACAGTCATTATAATACTATTCTATACCAGACAAGTAAATCTACTGTTCGCATAGCACAGAAAAGCTCGATTCATCGCGCCGAAGCTTAAATACCCTTGCAGATTGGGATAGGCACTTAAAGATGGTAGTTTATTTAACTTCTAAGATTATTTCTCTAGCAGCTGTAGGAAAGAGTAAACCGATCTCAATCATTTTTGGTATTCAATTAGAAAATTCCAAGATATCTTCAGGAACAACTTTTGAACCGATTGTTCCTATGGCAGCTTTTTTATATAGTTGTAAATGAAGCCTCCATACCACTTTTCACTTGCCTAGCTCAAAACCTATAAGATTCGTTTCCATTGAACTTGGGGTCAGAAAGACATGGCTCTTCTGAATCGTCTCATTGACCTGATCCATAATATATATAATTTATGATATCGGAGATGTCTCTTTCAATGCATGACAAAGTTACAATACCCTCAGCAAGGGTATATAAAATGTTATGCGATTGGATTTTATTATAGTGTTAGGTTTATTATTTAATCCCTAATCAAATACGCCGTAATACTCGTATGATACCAATAGCTAATCAGTCAATGTAATTTTTTTATAACTAATAATATTACCTCTATTTTAACCGCAGTTCAATCAATTTGATAAGAGTTTTGGGAAAAAAGAATATTATTTTTATTACTTAAATCAATTGAAGAAGCTTTTGTTTTTAGATTCTTTAATTCTATTTGTTTATCTATATTAAAAAGTTATTGACAATTAAGAAAATTCCAATGATATTTGAAGATTTCAAAAGTTTTTATACTCTATATCCTCTACAATATAAGCATTTTTGTGCTTCCATTATAGAATGTCCATTATTTAGTCTAGAATTGAACTTATAGAGCAAAACTTAATTGATTTCCCATAAATATGTAGATCGAATTTCTATTTAAATTGCAGGGTATTCAAAGTTCGCTCAATCAATAAAAATTAATTGTATTTTTATTTTATTTACTTGGGCATCTGCTGATTTGTTTATTTAATGTGCTCTGCGCTGGGCTGAAGCTGCCATGTTTTTGGCATAAACAATTAACCCAGCCCCTACCCTATCGCCGCCGCCCCTTTCCCTGCTTTGCACTGACAATTTATGAGCTCATGCATTTTCATTTCATTTAAAAAAAAAAAAATTATGTTTGTATTGGGGAAAAAGCGTACAGTAAGCAGCTGCTTTCAAGTACCGGGAATTTGGTATAATGGAAATGTGCCTGTTTTTTTCTCTTCTCCTCTTTTTTTGTTTTTATCACATTCCTGTCTGTATATTCCATATGCTGATAGTCTGTCGTCTGTCGTGTGTCGCAGAGCTCTCAACTGAATCATCTGGTTGCTAAGCTGCGTTCCAAATGTGTGACGCACAGAGCCAGAGGAAAAAAAAGAGTTAGACACACCCCCAAGCTAAATATATGCACAAATAAAAATATGTAGTAACAATGTGTGTACGTCATTAAAAAATATGAAAAATTACAGGTTGAACCGCCAAGCACAAGCACTTACTAATGCTCTGTTTGTATTTATCTAACGATAGGTGAGCACATCGAGGACAAACCACACAAACGCAATTCGGTCCGGCTGACGATAAGGAAGGTGATGTATGCGCCATCCAAGGCCGGCGAGCAGCCCTCAATTGAGGTGAGCAAAGAGTTCATGATGAAGCCGAATAAAATCCATTTGGAAGCGAGCCTGGATAAGGAGCTATATCATCATGGCGAGAAGATATCGATCAATGTGCATATAGCCAACAATTCGAATCGCACTGTTAAGAAAATTAAGGTGTGCGTACGCCAATTTGCCGACATTTGCCTCTTCTCGACGGCTCAATATAAATCTGTGGTGGCGGAGACAGAATCCGAGGATGGTTGCAGTGTGGCGCCGGGCTTTACGTTGTCCAAGGTCTTTGAGCTGTGCCCCCTGCTGGCGAATAACAAGGACAAATGGGGTTTGGCTCTGGATGGACAGCTAAAGCATGAGGATACAAATCTGGCGTCCAGTACGCTAATTACCAATCCTGCCCAACGCGAAAGTCTTGGCATTTTGGTACATTATAAAGTCAAGGTGAAGTTACTTATTGGCTCACCATTATTGGGTGGCGATTTGGTTGCCGAGCTGCCATTTACGCTTATGCATCCGAAACCGGAAGAGGAGGAGCCACCGCTAATTGGTGATCGATCACCGCGTGCCAGTCTATCAGCGCCGCTGCTTAGCCTGGGTGATGCGAACGAAGCTGGAGCGACAGCGTCTGCATTAGCGCCCAAGGATGTGCCCACTACCACAAACCTAATACAGCTGGACGATGATGATGCGCAAGATGATGATATTATATTCGAGGATTTTGCCCGTTTGCGTTTAAAGGGCGCCGAAACAGAAGCCTAAAAGGAGCGTCAGTCAGACACCAAGTTTGTCCGTTAGTTTTCTGTGTGTGTTGAAGTTGTAGAGCGATCTATTGATCGTTGATCGTTGATCGTTGATCATTATTGTCCAAATATATTTATATATAAATATATCCAAAAATAATGGCATTTGTATAATATGATGATGATGTATATGGCACAGACTCTGATTGTAAACTTTGATTAAGTAAAGTACATAGCCACGGTACACATAGTTTTTTTAGTTCGCTATGATTGATATATATATATATATATAAATATAAATATGTATGTGTGTAGGCCATACGTTCTAGTATCTAATAGTGCTTAAGCTGAAAGTGTACGAATTTTAATGGAATGTGAAATTGAAATTGTCTAACAAATACACAAATCACAGAAGAAGGTCGAAACACGAAACACGAAACGTCTCCAAATGTTGTTGAAATTATGCACAAAACTAATGCAGTTAATTTTGTATTGAATTGTTTTTGCCATTGTTTTTTTCTGTAGTGCTTTCAATGCTCAATTTAAGAATTATTTTATATACAAGAGAATGAGACGATGTAAGCAGAAATTTGATGCTTCTTTTTCTTCAGTTGCTGCAACGTTTATAAGCTTTAAATGAAAATCATTTCATACAAACAAACAAACAAAAAACACACACACAATTTCGTATTAAGTTTAAAAGTACAGCACTCGTATTTAACTGGGAAACTAAACATACTTATACACACACAACATAACATTATAAAACAAATACAAATACAGATTTATGTAATTACAAAATAAAAAGCAAACAATATATATTTGTTACCAACCAAAAATTCAAAAGGAAACACACAATTTCAAGTTATGTATAACATTTTTTTGCGAGCTTTCCAAATAATTGAGATACAGATGCAGTTTCTGTTATTAACTTGGCTTAAACGAGACTGAGTACTCAATAAACCGGTCAGAACAAAGTGTAAAATGTAAACAAACTCTTCCTGCCAATTATTTCTCTTTCTTTACATGTATTGATTTTCTCTTTACGCAGAGATAAGAGGGCTTTAAGGCAAATCGCAATATTAGATAACAGTCGAATCTTATCATAAAACACACAGAACTCTCGTACAGAGAGTATTTATTATATTATGTATGTTAGTTATTTGGAAAGTGTGCTTAATGCTCGGCCAGCCGATTATTATTATTTTTAATTGTTTAACATTCCAGCACGCGAATATATTGTTTACGTTTAAATGATGGTTGGAGGGTTGTGGCGGAGTTGGTGGGGCTGAGGAGGGAATGAGATATAAGCCCCCATAAGATATCACGTTTGGTTATGTACTCGAAAATATACGTCAATGTGTAACAAATTGGCTTTGTGAATCGAAATCGAAATTGAGGAAACGAAAATAATATAAAAACTCGAATACGAAAAGCAATTTTTATCTAGAAAATTTATATAAAAATATTTATATTATACTATATTATTAACAATCGGATGTGTATAATTTAAACGAATTGGAATTGTATAAAAAACAAACAGAAAACAAAAAGAAAACTATATATATTTTTGACATTATTTCATATTTAGTATATCATACGTGAATACACTTTAGTTCCTTTAATTTTTGGGCCTAATATCGAAGGAATATATTTGTATTAGTATTATGCTAACGTAATTATAAGCTATAAGAAAATATATATATATTTTAAACCAAGATTTCATTTAAGGCTTTTAAGAAACACAACAAAAATCAATGCCCGATTGTGAAATTAGCTCGAATTTGTTTTCAGTGCCCCAAAAGAAAAAAAAAAGCAGCCCAAAAAATGCTGTTCGATAATATTGAAAACCAATTGAGAATATATATTTTAAATTGGATTTTTATAACGCATATATTTGTATCTGTAAGATATACAACTTATACCTAGCATAAGTTTGTTAGAATGTTTTTATTCCAGAAAAGAAAAACCCAATAATACATAAATGTGCATTAAAAACTGGTAAAATGGATACAATATAGAACAATTCAGATAATTATATGAATGTAAAACAGAAATTACATTATTTATATAGCTGTAGTATAAATAAATATACATATAGATGCATATATATATATATATATATGTATGTGTACCAAGAACATATTTAGCGCAAATATAAAGCATTTACGTCTATGTATGTCTAACAGAATAAAGTAAAAGTAAAGGTAAAAATAAAAGAAATATTATAATTATAATGAATGTCCCACTAAATCCAGCTTATCAAGAATTTGTCACAATTATTTATAAACATTTTTGTAATACATTTTATATAGAAATTGAAGAAACAAAAACTGTTCAGAGCACAACAAAAAAAAAAAAACGAAAAAAAGTAAGGAGTATTTTTTAAGTACATTTTTGTCTGGTACCAAAATGCATTCTATTTAAAGGAACTGTTAATGTTTAATGTATGTATATGTATGTGTGTGTATATGTATATGTGTGTATGTATGTGTGAGTAGGAGTATATCATATACTCGCATACATATAGAAAGATTAGCTACTTATTAGAGTGAATGAAGAGAGAGTATTATGAGCTGTTTACCTAGCCCACACAGAGATCCCACGTTTATCTTTAATGCTAAAAATGTACTAACCAACTAACGCTATATATCTATATATATTTACCTAAAGATACTAGATACATGTGTACATTATTAAGATTTAACGCAGAAAATGCAGAATTGGTTGATATACATATATATATATACTATAGCTAAAACTAAACCCACGCGTAACAAGAACGATTCAGTTGTATTCTATAAAGTAAAAATCAAAAATATATATATATATATATATACAGATATCTATGTATATTGTGTATTATCCCTAGGAGTCCATAAACGAAAAACGTGACATTGAATGTTATTTTTTGTAAATGTTATAAATGACGGTAAATCTATCATTGCAGACCTGCAGAAGTTATCGGAAATATCGATGCTTATCGATTTTCTTATGTTCTTTTCCAGCTCTAACTGCTACCTAAACAATAGGTAAACAAAAAAAGTAATATTGTATGAGGATACTTGAAGAATCCGTGTCCGAAATGCCATACCCGAAAAGCTTTAGCCAGAGAAAAGTGTGAAAGAAAATCTACTATAGGAAATACGTACATGTATCTTGTGCCATGTGAAAAACTCATCGGTAAAACTTCAGTACTCTTTTGGTTCAATTAATCTTCATTATAATTCGCTAAACAAAATTAAAAAAACAAAAAAGAAAAATAAAAAAAATAGCTGGGCAAAATATGTATGTAAATCTATAAATTATAAATACAATTGATTTAAACTGTCATCATTGTTGCACCTTTTAGAATAATTAATTAATTATGAAATATTTATGATGTACAACAGCATGTTGAGAGGCAGAGATCCCCAAGCGGTGTGTTTTGCAAATTGAATAATAATTTGCATAAATAAAGGTTATATATACTATATATATATACATATATGTGAATGATTGTAAAAACAACAGGAAAATACAGAAAAAGTATAGGATGAACCACGGAAAAATATGTATTGATTGAATAACAATACACAAATACATATGTTAAGTTTTGCTAATTGTGAACCAGATGAACAAAAATGCAAGCTAATTAAATAAAAATAAATGAGAACAAAAATGCAGCTTGTATGTGTCATTACAGTCATAAAAGTCATACGAGACATGACAGAGTATCTAACAGAGACAGAGACAGCTATCTGTTATAGTAAAATCTAACTAGTAAATTCCATTTAGAAACTTTGAGCAACAAAAAGGTTTGAACAGATTGTTCCTATGAGAACCATGTGATATAGTATTCCGATCTGAATAATTGTTTGTGTGCACTTGGCGAAGATACTTAAGCATATAACTTTGAGCAGAAGAAAATCAAATGTATTTTATTTATTTTGCATCTTAAAGATACACTTTGTACACTTTTTTATCTTGAAGATACTTTTGTATGTCAAAGATACTTTTGTATCTCAAAGATTCTTATGTATCTGACAGATACTTTACCCACACATCCTTCAGATACATTCATTTCCTGCAGCAGGACGACAGTTGGAAGCCGAAAATTTCCGGTAGTACCAGGCAAACAGAATTGGCAGAAAGGTGAAAAAATGTTAAATAACAGTGGCACTGTTAACTAACATTAGCACTTAACATTAAATAACATTAATTAGAGTGCAGAAAATGTTTGTATGTCAAAGATACTTTTTGTATCTCAAAGATACTTTTGTATCTGACAGTTACTTAGCCCACAGATCCTTCAGATACATTTCTCCAAAATTATTCCCTAAAAGTATGCAACACAAATATAACCCCAAAGTATACAACACAAAAAATGCGCCTAAAAGTATGCAACAAAAATTTACCTCGGAAATAATACCAAAAATTCGCCTAAAAGTAAGCAACATAAATTGTGTCCTGCAGGTGGACTTCGGTTGGCAGCCAGAAATTTCCAAAATTACCAGGCGAAGTACCAGGCGAACAGAAATCCGCAGGAGGTGAAAAAAAGTTAGTTAACAGTGGCACTGTTAAGTAACATTGGTACTTTACATTTGCAATGTTAAGTAATATGAATCACCTTGCAGCAAAACTTTGGTCTCCTGGTGATTCCGCCGCTGGATCAGTTGAAAATTCAAATTTGGCGCCCTGGAGTACCAGGCGAACAGAAATCAGCAGCAAGTTGACGTTTTCTCCGATTCCCTTAAAAGTAGGCAATGCAAAATAAATTACCAAAAAATATCCACCTGCTGCTGAATTATGTTCGCCTGGTGCATTCAGCAGATTTTGGTCGTCTGCTCGCAGTTTGGTTTGAATTTGCTTTGCTGCCCTCGAAAGTATGCAATCAAAATTGTAAGCTGCTTATTTCAGTTAAATTTGAATTTAAGTTTGAACGTTGCTGCTTTTGTTTACATGCAAATTTGATATTAAAGAGGATATAGCTCCTGTAAATCCTTACGGATTTTGATGCAACTATCCGCGTTCTACTCGTAAGGACCAACTCTATCGATTGGCATTCAAGGATATAAGGATCATCTAAGGATCATCGACCTGGAAACTTTTAGATGAGCAAGAAAACAGACTAGAAGACAGAAAAACCAGGATAGCTAGAAAACTGCAAGGACTATTCGAATGTCCTTCAGCCTGTCGATAGCACTTATAAATACTTACCGTTTGAGACAGGATTCGGCAGAATCCGCAAGTACATGGCCAATTTAGCCAATTTCTGAATACAGAAAGTCCTTTTTTGTCAGTTTCCAAAAGGATATTCATCCTTCTTGTTACGTATTCTGATTTAACAGGATACGGTGAATCTGGTGGCCAAAGGACATCTTCTGAGCCTCTGAGTTACAGGCAATGTTAGCTTTAAAACTTTTCAATTGATATTTTTTAAGAAAAATTGCTATAAAAGTCAAATCCTGGCTGATTTTGCTAGGACCTATTACATTGTGATCACAAGCACCAATTCTATCGATTGGCAGTCAAGGAACTATTGAACCAGTTGTTCCCATGAGTGCTACGATCAATTGCTTTGATCCGGTCTGCTCCGACATATGTGCTGCCTGCAACAAAGAGAAGGCTCCATACCGGCTATATCAACTCTCCTCTCTTTATGGGGTCGGAGATGCCTCCTTCAATGCATTACACATTTTGCTTTTAAAGTGTATAAAAATGATCTAAAATAGGAGTTTGAAATTGACCTCACTAAAAAGGCTGTTTTCATTTATTTAAATTGACCCATTAAAAACCGCAGTAAGTTGCTCGAAAGATGTGTATAGGCCAGGCCCAGGTCCAGGTCCAGGCCCAGGCCCAGGCACAGGTCCAGGCAAAGGCCCAGGCAGAAGCCTAAGGCCGACTCGGGGCAGTATCCAAAAATGATAATTTATGCACTTTACATTACAATATAATTTATTAATGCACAATGGACCTGAAAGTGGCCTTGTGGTTAAGACCTTTGAAACGGAAGCAGACAGACGGCGGCGGAACTGGCTGCATGATGAACCCGTCAACTCTGAAGGAAGGAGCAGAAGGCTGCTCTCAAGGAGGAGTAAGGGACGAAAAGCCGCAATATGAAAAAGCCATTTGCTGTTTGTTGTTTTCTGTTTGTTTAGACCCGCGCGCTATTATGAGCACTTAAAACTGGCTTCAGCACAATAAAAAGCTTTAGAGAAGAGCACATAACATTTTGCTTGATTCATTGCGGCCCTGTCTTTTTGGGTATCACTCTGTGTGTGTCAGTCAGTCAGTCAGTCAGTTAACCAGTCAGTCAGTAGCCAGCGACCACTGAAATTGTCACAGGGACTCGAGACTCGAGCAACAACTCTTCATTTCCGGTGCAGCTTAAGAGCCGTGCTTCCTTTCTGTTGCCCCCTTTTCTCCTTCTACCTGAGAACAGGGCGCGGGCGCTGGCGCTGGCGCGACGACCACAAGGACGAGTCGATGTGCCTGGGCTGTCTCTGTAGCTTCTCTCTTTTTCCTTGCGTTTGGGCAAAATTTCTGTAAGCAGGCAGAGCTACACAAAGCGGAAGTTGTTCGCCCAGTTGCCCAGCCGGACCGAACCCCGCCCTCATACACACTGTATGGTTTTCATTTCCGGTTTCCGTTGCTGTTGAGTTACTTAAGCGGATTACAGCAACAACAAAGATAGGGACCCAAAAACGAAGGATGCCTCGTTATGTCTGCCATAAGGAGGAGCAATAGGGGTAAGGCACCTTGTTTTAAATATTATATATCCAATATTTTTGATAATTAAACAACTTTTGAATACTCTTTGCTCATTTTATTCGTGTGTATCGTATAACTTCAGCTTTAAGCTTGCACCTCGCAGTTGGCACTGTTCCACTCATTGGCCGTGTCAACAAACCAGTTAGTCACCTGAGTTAGGCTATAATTGGAGAGTAAATTGTTAACACCGGGCATCACATATGTGGCCAATAGCTGATCCACATCGGGCTGAATCTGCTGGGCAATCACTGCAACAATCTCCTGTCCCCATTTGTTGGCCAAATTGTTAAGAGAAATATTCCACAAGGTGTCCCAGTTATCAATCAATACACCAGCCAAGTAAAACTGCAGATGGAACTCACTAACCCGCAATCCATTGGCATTAGTCAGGCTGGGAGCGAAAGTATAATCACCAACAAATCGCAACTGTTCAAAGCGCTCATTGAGCAAACTGACTTGGCGCAGGGGAATGGCAAAACCCATCATTTCAATGGTGCCTTCCATGGCATAGGAGCCCAAAATTTGAATCTCCGGGAAGAGAACGTCAAAGGTCGAATGCTGTGTGGTGGCATCGTAGCTGCCGCTTAGCACTAGGAAATTGTCCAGTCCCGAGATGCGAATGTTGCTTACATTGCCCACAATGTTGTTATTCCCTTTGACATAACTAAAGCTGGAGAAGTCGGTGGTCAACGGGTCCATAACTGGAATATTGTCCGCTGCATAGCCGCAGGGTATCATCTGTTTCCATGCCTGTAGGAACGTTTGCACTGCGTCACCGTAGTTGACGGTACTCGTATCCAGGGTCAACGGCGAGGAGCTGGCCACGGCCACCAGCAGCGCTAGAAGTAAAACTTTTCCGATCATTTTATTATGGTTAAAGAATGAACTCTGTGAGGCTCGGAGCGCGCGTCGTTCCTTTTATAGCGCTGCCTTTATCTATATATCGCTTCAAAGGGGATTTGATTGATTGTATTTCGATTAAATTGCTTTTGCTTTTGGCCATTTGTTTGCTCTAAGACATTACAAATTATTGGATGAATCACTAGCCATGTGGCCCTTCGATCAATACGTGTTTGCAGAAACATAAACAAAGATTTGAGGAATCGCCCATTGTAAAGCTATCAATAATAAAGGTTTAGAAAACTAATTATTGATAGCTTTACAATGTTAATTAATGCTAAATATTCAAAGTCTCGAGTATTATTAAGTATATGGCTAAGTAATTCTGAGTTCTTTCCAGGAAAATCTATTTTGTTATTAATACGAGTAGAGAAAATAAATATTGACTTTTTGGCTTTGCCTGGCAAACCTATTCGCAGAATCGCTAGAGTCTTTAATATATTGTATTTTAATATATTTGACAGTTTTATCGAAAAAAGGCTAGAAAAAAGCTATGTTTGTTAGTACTAAACTAGGAAAAACCCTGCGGCCAGGTCTAAATACATAAACGAGTATATTTAAGTACACCCAATGGTCTTCCAATAGGCGAGTGCATTTTGTATATACAAAATATATTTTCGTCTTCTATTGTTGATATTTTTGAATAGTTTATTTAAATTCCATTTTTACCTCGAGTCCATTGAAAGTCTGATTAGTCGAAGGACATTTTTAATTGCTTTCGACTGTACGAATTCTCATTAGGTTTTCATATTTTACCTTGAAGGATAAAAGTTGAGCACTAATTGGTCTAGTTGCTAAACAAACAAATAAGTCCAATTTGAAATACATTTTTCGATATTGTGGTTTGAATATTTAATCGAACCCTTTGACTATATGGGAAATCTACAGACCTCAATGAATAATTGCAGAAACAATAATTGCGAGAAATCTTCGAATCTCCGTCGAACCGGAATGTAAATACCCTTCAGGGCATAGAAGAAAAAAGCTAAGGATATCTTTAATAATGAAATGATATCTTTCACTACAGAATTATATTGATTTTTTGACTAATGTCTTTGAAGAGAAATGAAAACTGGCAATCCTGTATAAAAAACTTACTTACAAGAGATCCAAAGCTTCAGATTATATTTACATAACGAACTCTGTATGAAATCAATTAATATATAATTGAAATAAGATCCTAATACTCTGTAAATTAAGTAAAAAATAATATTCTTTTAGTAATTTGGCTAATTTTTTATTTATTTGCACCCAACCATTTATTTATCCATTGCAAAGCTCTGTTCTGATTCATATTCGAGAGGTTGGCTATTTTATAGGAAGGGTTTCGGCTTGCATCCTTTGATAAAACTGAGTTCTTTTTATTCTTCTTATAATCTGCATATAAAAACTGTCTCCAACCTGGTTATGCTTATATATATATATCCCGGATCCTGTTGTCCTGTTTCTCATAGATGACAAGAAATAAGTGTACAAAATTTTTATATGAAGCTAGGTACATCAAGTTTCTTTGTAAGGGTATTTCTATATTGAGTCGTAGACTGTCAAGCCAAGGAGCAATCAGCTTGCTTGTCAAAAAGGCATAAATAAACGAATTGTGGCTAAGATTTGACAGTTGAACAAGTGCCTTTGACGCGACTTTATAATAATAAAAAAGAGAAACAAAATGGTTCCTCAGGATAATCAAGGGATTGGAGATGTGAATCTTGTAAAGTCTCGCTTTGCCTATCGGAATTTGGAATATGGCCTAACCTTGGTGGGCTGGAGACCACCCATAGGACGTAGTGCCTTCTGTCTAAAGATATACTTTATCTGGACAGTGATTATGTATGCCGTATCGGCCGTCTATTTACCCGTTGGAATGTTCCTGACATATTACATAAAATTTAACGACTTTGATCCGAGTGATTTATGCTCATCATTGCAGATATTTTTCAATTCTCCTGGTGCCTCAGTGAAAATTACAATATTATTATTCAATATGTGGCGTTACAGCAAGGCAAAGGAATTGCTCGATGAACTGGACAAACGTTGCGTAACTCCAAATGAGTTCAATGAAATTGCAGGCTTAAATAAACTCTGCCGTATGCTCTTCTTTCTCTACCAGAGTATGTATGGCCTGAGCCCGACACTGATGTGCATTAGTTCGCTAATCCATGGAACTCCGCCTTTTCTTATATTCAATCCATTTATTGATTGGCGTGAGAGTACTAAATCGTTCCTGATTTGCTCTCTGATAGAGTATATATACGTCATGGTGGTGGCCTATGTGGTTATGCTGATTGACTGTGCTCCGTTCTTATTCAGTTTGACTGTGCGTCAGCATTTGAAATTCCTGAAGAAGCGTATTGAGAATTTGCGTAAGGATCCCTTGAAAACTGAAGAGGAGCATTACAAGGAGCTCACTTTATGCATCAGGGATCATCTACTGATAATCGAGTAGGCATAAATTATGTATACCTTTCGATTATTATAATTATTTTTTATAATATTCAGGTACTGCAACGTAATGCGACCCCTGATCTCACGCACAATATTTAGCCAGTTCTGTACAATCGCCTGCGTCTTGGCCTCGGCTATAATCAGTCTGCTCTTCTTTGCGGATTTCTTTACATCCATCTCATCCGTCATATATATCGCAGCCGTTGTATTTCAATCGTTTCCATTTTCCTACACTTGCGATTTAATTGCTGAGGATTGTTTCAATCTGTCGAGGACTTTATTTCATTCCAACTGGATCGGTTCTAGTCGTCAGTATAAATCGTCTCTTATACAATTCATACAACACACACAGCAACCTATCAAATTTCTTGGCGGTGGCGTTTTTATTATCAGTCTGAGCACAAATATTCAAGTAAGATTCTTTTATTTAATTCAATTATTATTGAAAAATAATGAACATGATTCTCTTTAAAGATTGCCAAGTTTGGATTTTCGTTAGTTACATTTATACGGCATACGAATCTCTTTGAAAAACTCCAGAATGAATTCAAGTGAAGTGGAATTGTATCTTATGTATCTTAAATACTCAAAATTTATAATATTATAACACCTATTAAAGATACGAAGATATTTCTGATTTGAACATATATATTGCACCTCCACGAGTAAGAAATAAAAATATGAATATTTCACGTTTAGAGCACCTAAAATAAACCAGTTTTATATTTATATTACTTTAAAATGTATTCCAATGGTTTCAATCGATTAAAAGGAATAGTAGAATAGAATAGAATATTCATCACAATAATTGGAAGAAATAAACAAAAATAATTGAGTACGTCGAAAGTGCTCAATTGGAAAATACCCTAGGTTTTAAAAAATACTTGCCAATAGTCAGTTTTTCCGTCTATAATGCCGAGCCACCCATTAAATTTCACGGCGAAAAAGTTTTTTCCGTTCGATTAAGGCAAATTGTATACTCTTTTTTATTTTTTTTTTTGTAAGATCTTGTTTTTAATTCTCTTTTGAGTTGGCCTAGTTTGGTTACATATTTATCAAGCAGCCAATTGGCAACTGAAGATAGTCTATTTTGTAGATTCTCAAGATTATTTTAGTTAATTAAAAAAAATATTAAAGCCAATACTCTTTTCTGTTTTTAATGCTGATAACTGCTAAAATTCCCATAGCTAAAGCTCTTTTTCTACGGCAACTCTTATACACGTTGTCTTATACGGCATAAGCTCGGTAATATTTGAATGTGCCTAAAAGTATGCAATGCTAATTAATTAATTTGACTTGCACTAATTTTACCTGGAAAGTTACTGTTGCTTTTTAGAGCTTATAAAACAAAAACACCTAGACTTAAATTGTGTTTGTGTTTAATATTCGGGGAGAATCGGGTTAATTTTGAGCTGAATATGTAATACTTGATTCAAGCTAGTTCAACAGAATAGCTGAACTTAAATTAATAAGTAATTTTTAATTAAAAAAAAGACATCAATCAATTTATTTGCACGCAATATTTATTCTTTTATTAATATCGTAGTAGAACTAAGCCTGAGCTCTGCAGTCGGCGGAGTTCCACATCTCAGCTTGAGCGACAAAGTAGTTAGTCAACTGAGTCAGGCTCAAGTTGGAGAGCTGCTCATTGACGGCTGGGATGACCCATGCTGCGTACATTGGTTTCACATATCGTTGGATTTCCTCAGTGAAGAGCATTGAGAAAGAGCCAATGAAATCGTTGACAAAGTTGTTAGTTGCCACGTCCAAGAACTTGTCCCAGTTATCGACCTTCACATCGGCAACATAATAC
This sequence comes from Drosophila repletoides, assembly GCA_018150835.1. Lineage (NCBI taxonomy): Eukaryota > Metazoa > Arthropoda > Insecta > Diptera > Drosophilidae > Drosophila > Drosophila repletoides. The sequence continues at coordinate 9,027,555 of JAECWQ010000100.1, forward strand.
TGCAAGTTGAAGTCGGCGATGCGTAGTCCATTGGAGTTGTTCAGGCTCTGGGCAAAGGTGTAGTCACCGACGAAACGCCAATCGGTCAGTTTCTTATTGATGAGGACGCTGTGGCGCACTGGCACTGGGAAGCCGCCAATGCTGACAATTCCCTCTATCTCGAAGGAACCAAATACCTGGATCTCTGGGTATACGACATCAAAGGTGGAGCGCAGAGTGGTGGTGTTATAGCTGCCACTTAGAATCTCGAAATTGTTCAGACCAGAGATGCGGATGTTGCTCACATTTCCCGCAATGCTGGTGTCCCCGTTGGTGTAGTTGAAACCATAGAAGTCGAAGGTCAAGGGTGCTAAGACTGGAAGGTTCTCGGCAGGAAATCCACAAGGCATTATGTTCTTCCAGGCCTGCAGGAACATGTCAATGGCCTGTTTGTAGCCAATGATGCTCGTATCCTCGGTCACAGGAGAAGCACTGGTGGCTACTGCCAGGAGCGCTAGGAGAAAAACCTTTGCTATCATTTTGCTTGGTGAATGGTAGAAAGAACTGTGTGAAAATTAGTTTGGAAACGTTGACTTTTATATTCCTATCGTTATCTATAAATGGCTCATGCGGCGTTCTGATTGATCGCATTTGAATTGGCCGTTGGTGTTTAGCCTTATCAGTGGGGGGTTCGAGTCTATATTATGACTCAAAATATGTAATATGGTTAATGCTGTGTTGAGTGGAACTGGCCAGAATGATTCATTAACTGATTTAAATGCAAGTGGCTTTGAAATAAAAACCATAAAGGGCTTAAGAGGAGCTTAACTAGAAGCAGGTGATAAACACCTGTTCGGACAATTTCGGTTATTTTTGTGTTCTTAAATTTGTCTAGCAACAAAATAAAAGTTTAATAAGTCGAAAACTTTTTGGTAACCAATTTAAAGCCAATATCAATAGACTTAAGCTAAATATTATAAAATTACTCTTAGATAAAAGAGAATTTCAACAAAGTTGCCATAGGGTTTTATTAGGTAAACTGAAGACTTCTGGACGCAGCACACAGATTATGTTTTTTTCTATTGTTTTTTTTCATAGTTTCTTTACAATTGCTTATATTGGAAGGAGCAGAAGGATAATAGATCCTGTTAGTTAACAAAAGTTATAGAAAAAGGTACAATAATTTGTTTTGCCTTTGCTCGAATACTGGAAATCAGTTACGCACTGGCATTTTGTTAGTGAAAAATCATTTCTAATACTCTCTACCCACTCGACGTGTGAAAAGAGCATGTAAAGCTTATGAAAAACTCTTCTAACGGGCAGGAGAAAGCCTTTTCGATGCCACAAAGAATATGTTTTTTACCTGAGGATTGCCAAACGAATCGATTTTCCTAGCTTCGTATGAAAGCAACGATCTTGGAGTCCAATTTGAATAAAGCTGGCTATTTGCAGTGCGTATTTTAAAGTCTATTTAAGGAGTATTCATTAGTCGAGCACAATTGAATAGAGCACTCTGACGTCCTTTGATTTTTTTTTTTTGGGTGTGCAGTTGTATTATTTGGCTGCTGCTTTTGTTTCCACGATTTAATTTGGTTGGAGTACTACTGTGCTCTCTGTTAGCCTGGCTATTGTTGGTAGCTGGTAGCTGTTAGCTGTAGCTGTAGTTGTAGTTGTTCTTGTTTTGTTTGAACATTTCACTTGAAATGCAAAAGTTCAATTCACTGCAGGCGCTATTTTACTTTCCTTAGTCGTGTTGTTTTGCGTGCCGTGCGCCGGAAACAAGTTCCATAGCTACCTTTATCCCAGCCAAGCCAAGCAAAAAGCATACACCAACAAAGACACACTCGCATTCACATATATTTCAGATGAAACAAAGCAACAGAGAGAGGCTTCTGCAATGGACAGTTGTTACCGCTGGGCAAAGGCGTTCACATCAAGGATAACTGGCTGGCTGGCTGGCTGGCCAGCTGACCGTCCGACCAGTCAGGTATCAGGTATCGCTGTCTCCTTTCCTCCCTGCAAGTGTGTGATTGAATGGACTTTGAATGTAGTACAGCACACACTCAGCATGACGATGACCATGATGACGTTTGCCATTCGTTTTGCCATGCAAATGCCAGCAAAAACATTTTTCGGACACAAATCTAAAGGTGGTTGTCGGTGGGTGTGGCAACAACAGCTGCTGCTGCTGCTGCTGCTGCTGCTGCTGCTGCTCCTGCTGCCCCACAGTGGGCTAAAATATCAAGCTGAAAAACTGTCACTTAATTCAAAAAACGCTATTAAGATTTGCAAGCACTTTCGCAAAACGTTCTTAACATGGCTAAAACTCTGCACTGAACTGGGGAAAAAAATAAAAAATATTTAACCAAGTAAAGCTTTCATATTTTCCTTTTTGATTTCTCTTTTCATATATCAAAGAGCTTTCCCTGCACATTTCTTTTTGTTCTGACAGATCTTTTAACAATAGATATCCAGTGATTTTTCAATAATTTTCATGTATTTCATTGAAAACTCAACTGGAAACAGTTATAAGAATTAAGAGTTTTTTATATATAATATTTATTTTTTATTTTAGTAAATTCAAGCTAGATTAAGCAATTACTCTCTTCGAAATTTCAGAGTGCAACTTTAAAGTTTTCTCTAAAATAAATAAAAATAAATATATTACAGACTTGGCAGGCTCTTCTCTTTTTTATACAGTTTAAGGCGCATTTAATAGGAATAAATTATGACATTATTAGTTTTTCAATTAAATGACACTTTTTATTGGGCTTCAACCCACTGTGCGCCCCCCGGGCACCGTTGATGATGTTCATAACATGAGTTGGCCCGGCCGGACGCACTGGCGCTGAGCACTGAGAGTCTGAGTCTGGGGAAATGCAGTCTGTATGCTAATTCCCCGCAGGAAGAGCTCTCCACTCCTATGCGCATACACACATACACACACACATACATACATACACTCATACATTCATGCATACATACATAAGTATGAGTGGGGCAGGAGCGGAAAGTGCGCTGGCGGCTAAACACGCGTTGCCAACATTTTTTGGGCACATCAAAGTGACAACTGACCGAATTATTTTTATTATACAAATACACTGCGAGAAAAAAGGGCGGGGAATTCAAATACTTTGGAATACAGTAAACAAAGAAAATTTTTTATAACAAAGGAAATGGAACAAGTTTGTTGCCAGAAGTGGCCTAAAAAGGACTCGGTTAAGTAACTTAAGAGAAAAGTTAATATTTAAATTAGTTAATAATTAAAAAAGGACAGCTGCCATTGAATTGACTGCTTTAATTCTCAGTTGTCTAATGAGAGTCTGTCTCTTAGACTAAATGAAAAGGAGCATGAACTAATAGAGGGAATATTTTACTCTTTGAGTTTTGTTGAACTAGAAAAAAACTAAAAAAGTGAAGGAACTGATAAACAGCTTGCAAATTTTAAAAACAAGTTCACAAAATAAATAAAAAAGATATACAAAATTTAAATATTAAAAGCTATGCACTTTTAATCAATCAACGAAAACTTAGTTTAAATTTAAAATAAAATAAAGTGACTGAAATTTAATTTACACCCATAAAAAAACGAATGGAAAATTATCAATCACAGATCATTTTGGTCTTGAAGTTCAATAAAAAAAAGTAGAGGAATCGATGGACTGTTCATTGATCCCTGATTTTTTCACTGGACTTCGTAAGAGCGACTCTTTCCGTCTCTCTGTAAATGACAGTTGAGAATTCAAAAGTTTCTTGTGCCTTTAGACGTGATTAATTCTAGATTGTTTCTTTGAAACATTAATTCCAATTCAAGCTTGATTTATACCAAATTGATTCGCATTTGTTTCTCTGAGTGTATACATTTTTCTGATTGCATACAGATGGATATATATATATATATATATACCTTCCAGCGGCTCATATATATGTGTATCTGCTTTAATTTGGGGTGGCCAGGTACTTGATGGCACTCTATGGCATGTGACCACAACAAAGCATGGCCCACAGCCAATTGCTTTAGATACAATGCTAATTGGGCCAAGTTGTGTGTGTGTGTGTGTGTTGGTTTGTATGTGTGTATTGGGTGTGGGAGAGGCAGTCATCAGTGGGTCACAAGCTCTTGATTATACATGCAACAACAACTTGGCTAATAGAAATAGCGCCACAAAAACCACATTATGCCGGCGAGCCTGTCGCTTCAAGCTTCTCCAGTGGCCCAGTGGCCCCACCTGAACAGCTTCTAAGCTGCTGGCTGGCTGTCGCTTGGCCTCTTTGGATTTGGTTGTGGATTTGCGTTGTGTTACCGCAAAAGTTTTAGCGTTTTGTTTGGGTTGGTTCTGTTGTGTGGCTGGCACTTTCGTCTTTGCGCATTTCGCCCACATGTATTGACTAAATTAATATTCTCAATTGAAAACTTTTCCAACAATAGTTGGCGCTCAAAGTTTTTCAAAGCCATTACACTGCGCAAAAAAAGAAGCAACCAGCTGCATCAAAGTAAAAGTTGCTCAGTTCCATTTGAAATTCAAAGCAGCTGCCGCGTTTAGTTAAAGTTTTTGTTTAGAGAGCTTAGCTCGCAGCTTAATTAAAGGCATTAAATAACTCGGAGAAAGCGCAGCTGCTCTTTCTTTAAATAAGGCTAAATAAATGTTAAAAAAAGGCTTAATAATAACACAAATTATTTATTAAATTATGGAATATGTTTGGCATGAATAGAAGACTTTTCAAGCTGGCTTTTGCAGCCTCAAAATTACTTTTAATTATTTAATTAATTACTTACTTTTAACCATAGCTTTTGGCTATAAAACAAGCTGTAAGCCTTCTGAATTTTCATTCACTTTTAATCATATGATTTTTAGTTATCCTTTTTTCTTTCAGTGTTCAGCGGACACACCGCAAAACTTTGGAATATTGCGTAAATGAAGCTGCGCTTCTGTGGCGTATTTTTTGCAGCTCACCCTCTAAAAAGTGGCCAGCTATCTGACATTTGGAATCTTGGAAAATTTCAAATTCAATTTGCAATGGGAGAACAACAAAAGCCGACACTACCCCTCCATCCAAAGATGGCAGGCAAACCACAAGACAGAGCTAACCGAACTAATTTAACCATGCCCCTTGGACTGCAGCAGGCGGAGGAGCGGGAGGCGGAGGAGGCGTTCCTGGGTGCCACACCAGTTCGTCACCTGATTCGACAGAGAAGTGAACAAACATTTTTGAGAAACTTATTTGAATAGATTATTAGGAATTATCAGAACTTAATTTAGCTTAAGTTTGCTTAAGTTTGATTATAAAAGGCGCCTCAATGCCTGGATGCGGGTGGCTGGGTTGGATGGGGTGGGGTGTGGTGTGGTGGTTTGTCCACGTCTGTTAATGAATCTCTGAATTTATAAGTTGAAATCAGGTGGCAAACAATCAGGGCACACCACTTGAAAGGCAGCTTTTGAAGTGGTGTGCCAAAAACTTTTGACTGTGCAAAATATAAAGCCCATTGATCTTCTTGCCAAGTCTTTGTTGTCATCCCTGCCTAAGCCTTGGGGCTAAGCGGCTTAAAGCGGCCAGGCAGCCAGGCAGCCAGGCAGCCAGTAGACAATGCTTTTGGTACTTAAAAACTTAAACACATGCGATTTGAGCGCTAAAAAGAAAATCACAGAATAATCTAAGCCATTTTTATCGCTACGGGCAACGTTTATTATTAACTGGACTCGGACCATCAGCACATTGATCTAATGAGGCCGCCAGCTGTCTAACTGACTGTCTCTCTGTCTGTCTGTCTGTCTGTCTGTCTGTCTGGCCTGGCATATCCAGCTGTGTAATTGACTTCAATTAAATAAAGCCAACGACACCGACAATTGCACGTTGCCTTTGTGCCGAGGACAGGCTGGGCGCGGAAATAGAAGTGTAAATTGTAGCAAAAGACTGTGCTGAGTTGGTTGGAGCCGGATCAGTTGTAGATGAATCCCTGGCTGAGTTCTTTATACCTTTATACCTTACGCTCGGTCCGGGCGACCTTTTAGCATCACTTCCTGGCGCCCACGCAGCGTCGTGCCCTGCACTCAAAGTGGCGTTAATAACGTGGCAACAAATTTACAGCAGCTGAAATAGAAATACTTAGCTTACCTGGCTGCCTCCCTGGCTGACTGGCTGACTGGCTGGCTGGCTGCCCTTGGGGGGTTCCAAGGTTGGGCCGATAATCGTACGGAAAACGGATGTCCAATTAGTTGTGTGGCAGCTTCCGGCCTGGAGCGGTGTCGACGACGACGACGACGACGGCGACGACGAGGACATCGGCGTCTCTTTCATCAATGCGTATCAACGTTTGCCTGTCAATTGCAGCTCGTTTTTCCAGGCTCCACTCCACTCCAATCGTTGTGCCATTCATTATGTGGGACTCGGGCTAAATGGACGTTTGGTTTGTATTGTAACCAGTTTGGACGGCATAATTTTCATATTTGCGCCTGCCACGTCGATTGCCAACGATTTGCATAGAATGATGAATATGGTAGAATATATATTGGCGCCTTCCAACTGATTTATGCTCCCTTTGGGGGCCTGCCCGCTGCCTGCTGCCTGCTGCCTACTTAATCAATGCTTATTTATTCTTGAAAATCCTTGGGCTTTGCTTGTGACGCGCTTATCTGCACTGCATACTTTTAGGCGTTCATGGCTAAAAATTGAATAAAGGATTTACGGTCTTAAATTGAAGCTGCTTCCAGCAAATGTCATGTCAAATGTGTGTGTGTGCGCGTGTGTGTGCGTATGTGACAGGAAGCCAAACAAAGGCAACATGTGTAACTTGTACGGGCCGTCAAAAGGCGAGAGGCTGGAAATCTATTAGAACGTGTTTCGCCTGCCAACCCGATGCCTGCCTGATGCCTGCTCCATGCTCTCCGCTTATATTTTACCCGAGGGCATAATAAGCTTGCCACTGACTGCTCCTCCTGCCCCTCCTCCTCCTCCTCCTGCTCCCGCTGCTGTTCCTGTTGCTGATCCTTGCTCCTTTTTATTTCAGCAGTCGCATGCGTGTGTCTGTGTAATATTTACTTATGATTGAGTTGCGTGGCGGCTGCGCTCTGCTCCCCCTCTCCTCTCCGCTCCTCTTATGCTCCACTCACGGCCCAACAATTTGGTAAAAGATTGCGGTTGCTTTACTGATTTTCTCACCCATTTTGTGCTTTTTTTTTTTTTTTTATATATCATCGTATAAGATGAAAATTTAAATTGATTTTGCATTGTTTGACTGTCATTGTTGCTGCCTCGTCTTCGGGGTTGTTTTTTTTTTGTTTGTTGTCTTCTCCCCTCTTTTATTTTATTCCTGTTTTTTGTGTGTTGTTTTTCACCAAGACACCAGCAAAATATTCTTATAAATTTCAATTTGTGCATCATAAATGGAGGCATGAAACGTGGCATCATTTTAGTTGGCTTGGCTTTCTATGTGGCTTATAGACAACTTGGCCAGCTGTATTAAGCTACTTTTTGCTCTTCTTTATATTTTATTCTATTAAATAGCTTCAAATGTTTTATAGAACGCAGCATTAATTCAGTGGCGAAGCTAATAAAAAGTTCCAAAGAGTTTAAAACAGAGAGAACGGATGTATATGGCACACCGAAGATTTGAATACTCTTCCAAATACCATATATAGAGTGCTTAAATTTTGATTATATTTTTTTTGCTTATCAGCAAACAATTTAATTAGCCAGTTTGATTGTGGGAATGAGTAGATGTAAGTAAAGCTAAATAAATTTTAATCATATAAGCCCAATCTTTGACGGATCGTTTCGTGGGTAGCTATATCATATTTATATTGAAACTCATACTCTTATATTCCTCTACAGAGCTTAGAATTCATTCTTAATCAAATTACTGGGAGAAGCTTCTTAAAAAATAAAGAAATTACTTATAGAAAAGCTGTAATTCCTATTGGAGTTGTATGATATATTTATCAGATTTTTGCCTTTTTAAGTCAGCGTTAAATTCATGAGTTTAATTGAGATAAACAAAAAGTTTTCTCTACAAAATCTTCGCTTTCATATAGATAGTTTCTATGGCAGTTAGAGTATAAATATTCTACTAGTTCCGATAAATAAAGAAAAATACTAGAAGCTCGCTTTGTTTAATAAACTCTGATGATATATAAACTATTTCGGATATCTTTCCCAATATTTAGAATAGAATTAGAGTTTTATATTAAAAACCTTTCAATTGTTAATCAATTGAGAATCTAAACAAAATTATAATACCCTCTGCAAGGGTATAAAAATGTACAATTTTCGTTCAGAACGTGTGAAAACTTTTAAACGATTATATACAAAGCTTAAGAGTTTTCCTTTCCTTTTCTTCTCTCATTAGTTTGTTGAGATCTGTTAAATAGATTATAGTTAATAAAAAGAGGATTTATGTTGTGCAATTAATTATGAAATTACATTTTATTAGCTTTTTTAATAATAAAATTGTTCTTTTTAGTCACAAGTCCTTTCTTCCTTTACTTTGGCCCATCTAAAAAGCCAGTTTCATAGAATTTAGAGCGTATTTCTTAGCGCTTTCTATCGCCTTTTAGGCACAGGTTGAGTTCTACGCTCGATTCTCTTGCCCAATAAATGATTTTCAGGACATAAGCAGCGCCCTTTTGTGACCCAAGCATAATTTGGTTTTATATGAAATTGTTTTACGCCTTCCCAGCCTGCAGCCCTTCATCGCTTCGCATCCCTTTTTGGGCCCAAAAGATGGACGACTTGGCACCATCCGCCTATCAACTACAAAACTTATTTTGTTGGCTTTGTTTCATTTTCTTTTTGGCTGCTTTTTTTTTGTTGTTTTTTTTGTTTCCAGCCAATGTTTGCTGTTCATACAAATGTTTATCGAGTTGTGCGTTGATTTTCCGCTTGCTTTGGTTTTACAGCGCCCGCTCCTTTGCAGATTTACGTGGTATCCATAGCCGTGGCCGTAGCCGGAGCTGGAGAAGGAGTTGGAGATGGAGCAGACGTTGGAGATGGAGCTGGAGCTGGAGCTGGAGCAGAAGCTGTAGCACGTGCACGATAGGGTTAAACGTCAGCCCCGACACTGACATTTATACTATGTGTGTGTGTGTGTGTTTGGGTGCTTCTGGGAAGAGCACGCTGAACGCATGTGTATTGGTAATTGAATTTATTGTTTGACATTCAAAGTACCGTTGAGTCAATTACGCTGGAAAATTGGTATCAAAATATTTACGAGCTGTTTATTGCATTACGCAAGTTAATGCTCGGGGCCCCTTCGAACCCGACGAACCCGACGAACCTCAATCCCAATCCCAATTCCAATCCTCCAGCCCCAACCCAAAGGTAATGCAATTTACATGCTGATGCGGCAGCCCGATTACGGATATCGATGGAGCCAATACACTTCTCGCAATACACTGAAACACACAAATATCGTAGTAGTATCGGAGAAGTGTAAATTGCTCAAGCGCCTTCCAATAAGGTGAGCTTAACTACGTTTCGGTTGCGGAAAAGCAGTTCCAGAGACGTTCAGAAAGAAGTGTTGTTGGGCTGGCTACCGGTTCATTTAACACAATTAGCCGTTGTGTTTGCCTTGTTCCATTTTGCAAAAGTTTGCTCCTTTTTGCTCCATCTGACAAAAGAAACGATTTTGCCCAGCATCCTCTTCATGGCTCTTCGATGAATTGTCCGAGAGTTATGCAGGAAAATTGAGAATTGATTCAGCAGCAGCTGTATTCTCGTGGCTCGGAGTAGCCTCGGAGAACAACAATTTTCAGCCAACTTGTTCTTTATGTGCTTCCAATTTAGCTGCATGGGGCAATGTACCAAGGGAAATTTCATCGGCTTCAGCTTGTCCAGATTTTGCAAGTTTTTGCAGGGGCTTTCCCCCCTCTCCCCGCCAAACGTTCCTCAATTTGCGGGTATTTAATGTGCCTCAATTTGGCGGAAAATTCTTCCTGCAGTGGTGAAAAGGTAGATGTTTCCTTTTCTTCTAGTATTGATCAATCTTCAAGGTTTCTATTTCTATATAAAAACTAAGAAACTCGATAAGGAAAATAAATAAAAAATCTGTGAAGTTTTAATCTCCGATTAATCTAAAATTTCAATCATTAACTTACTTAAAATGAGCTTCGTTTAGTTTCAACAATTCACAAAATTGTTTAAAAAATCTTTATGATTTCGAAAGTCTTTTATATAGCTAAGAATTTTTTTTCTTTGGACTACAAAGTCGCGACTCGGAGCTCCTCCATAGCTCCACAGATAATGCTGGAATCATTGCCAATTAAATAGAGCAAACTTCAAAAGTCTTTGCCCATTTTTAATGCAGTCCTTTTCTTCCTTTTCTTACCAACTTCTTCCTGTCGGAGATGCAAATATTCCATTTGCTTAGAGAGGACACCTGGCCAGCATCGTCGTCTGACAATGCTGTCAACATTTGTCATATTTGCTGAGTAATGGACTCTGGGAGTGGGCACCATATTTCCCAGCTTCGATAAGAGACTGACCGACAGATGTGTTGCACATAAGATAAACGAGCTGAGCAGTAACAGTTAATTAGCGCGACTTCATCAAGCCACAAATGTCCGGATGACCTTATGAAGAGCGCCTCAAACACGCACACATATGCAACATATATGAAATATGTATGAGTTGTTGCAACAACAGCAACAACAGCAACAACAACAACAACAATAATAGCTAGCAAACCATGCAATTAAATGCAAACAATTTGCTATAATTTATGTGCGGCAACGCTGGCGACTGCGCCGCAAAATGTTGCATGAAGCGACTAATGCACAACGGAAGCGGAAATATGTTTGACCGCCATACCCGAAGGCTCAAATTGTATGCTACATATAAACAACATATACATATACATATATATATATGTATTTGTGTGCACAAATATGTGTAGGCCTATATATATATATATATATATAGAAATGTTGGCATTCTCGTGTTAATTGGCCCAACCCAATTTGAAGAATTTGCTGACCCATCAATGCTAAAAATTTGCTTTGCAAATTTTATGTGAGCGTCGCGTTGGTAAATACAAAAATTTATAAGCCAAACAAATATTATAGAACCAAATAAGTGCACTGAGCGAAAAGAGAGTGAATTCTCCACTTGAGTCAAGTGAATAAACAGAGACAACAGTTCTTATTAGCTTCAAGTTGGTAATAAATGAATTGGATTCAAGCAAGAAACTGACTTGAATCTCCGATGTGAATAGTTGCCATTTGCTTACTGAAAATCATTTTTATTTTAAATAGTAGTAAAAATTCATAATTATTTGAAGTTTAAGCCCATTTCAAGGAGGTTAATCGTAAGTGTCTAAAATAGAAGGAGATATAGAAGCTGTACTTCCTCTCCTCTTTTTTCAAGCAACAGATGATTAAGCCAAGAAACTTTCAGTTTGACTCAAGATTTGAGCTTAGTTTCGTATATTAAATTGAAAATATATAAAAGAAAATATTCTTAACTGTTTATAAGACTTAAATGGTATATTTCAAGTAGGTTTATTGAATGTGTCTTAAATATTGTGGAAGAAGAACTCGCAGCTATCCTCTCAGCTTTCCTCTCCACTTTTTTCAAGCTGAAAAAGATGTTTAAGCCAAGAAACTTTGTACTTGATTCAAAATCTGTTCTTTGTTTCTTAAAGTAAATTCAAAATATATAAAAGGAAATTTTTTATAAGACTTTAATGGTATATTTCAAGTAGGTTTATTGAATGTGCCTAAAATATTGTAGAAGGCGAATTCGTGGCTATCTTTCCTCTCCTCTTTTTCCCAGCTGAAACAGATGATGAAGCCAGGAAACTTTGTATTTGATTCAAAATAAGTAAAACAAAATACGCTTTAATTATTACAAGGCTTAAATATTAGAATTTAGATTGCCATTTTCGGGTCAGTGTAATTTTGGCAGTTGTGAAAATTCCCAAAATTTGCATATGACCAGTATGAGCCATGTTTATTAATGCAGTTAAGTGAAGCGTTAAATGCATAAACAAAAGTAAACAAAACAAAAGCAAAACAAAAGGGGGGAAAAAAAGAGTAGAAAATGAAATTGATTTCTATTGTTTGCCATGCACAAACATATTAACTGCATTTTCTGGTTAATTAGTCAAACTATTTGGCATTTCCGTTTCCGGGCGAGTCCTGTGGAATTCCGTTGCCGAATTCACAATTTTCATGCTACGCCTGGGCAATTGCGAAATCCCAGATAGATCGCTAAGCCGATTGTAAAATGATTAGCAGACAGGTGAAGCCAACCGTATGACCATTATACCATTATTGCTGGCGACCACAAGCCAGGTAGGTAGATAGGTAGGTAGGTTCCCCGCTCTTCCCTCAGCACCTCACCAGCTCAACAACCATCTCTTATTTTACCCCCCGCAGATAGATGGAAATTGATGCAACATCTACTGGAAGGGAGAGCTCTGGCTGGGCCAGCATCATCTAATTTAAATTAATATTATGGCAAGCAGGCAGCCGCAGGCATATATAGATTGTCCCGTGGAGCTGTCCTTTGCTCTAGACTCTCCATTGTGCTTCGGTCACTGCAAATTGAAATTGAAACTGCAACCGGATGTAATTGGGCTTGCATATGGTCGGACCGACAGACGGACAGGCGGACAGGCGGACAGGCGGACGGCCAGACGGATGGACAGTGGTCGGTCCAATGCGAGTGTACTGTGCGCTGATAATATCATTGATAGCTTCTGCCACAATTTGTAACCACAATAAGTTGTTGCTGGTAACAATGGCAAAAAAGGTCAGAACTCTCTAACCATATAGCAGTCATTTGCGAATTGCGTTTCAAGTTCGAATACCGAATACCGAATAAAGGGTATGAATGCCCAACGAATATACTAGACACGAAATTCTCTATGCAACCTTTATTCAACCTACAGTTGATTAGAGTTCGCCTGGATTTCATTGTTGCACCTGCAACGTGTGTGTGTGTGTGTGGCAACAACTCCTACATAATACAATTTGTAATTTCTCCAGCTACATTTGTCTATTGAACAAGCTCTGAATGATAATCCGATACTCGCATGAGGATGTGGCCACTGTGGCTACAGTTTTCTAATTATTATTGATATATAAGATGCTTAGGCTGAGATTCTAGCGATGTTCAAGGAAATTGCAATTTGCTTTTGTTGCATTGTATTTAATGTTTAATATATCATTTATTTCCTAGAAGAATTTAAGGCTTAAATACGCTTGCAAAGGGTATTCGAGGCGGCTGTCTCCAGCAGGACATCATTTGGCATATTCTTCGTCTTTAGATGCAGCTATTTTTTGACATCACTGGGTAGGGATTAAAGTGTTGAATCCTTGATTATCTACCATCTATAATGTTGGGATCATGGTTCAATTCAAGCAAGAACCAGGTCAAGTGAAACTCTGGCTTAAGCCGTCAACTACTCCAATAATTGGCCCAGTTTGACCAGCTATCTTAGCCAATCTTAGCACTTATAAGCCTCTATGATTAGTCCTTGAACAAGTCTGTTAAAACAGCAATATTTTGCAAGGGTATTTATATATTCGTCCTGTCTGTTTGTCCTTTTTATTCCGCATTTAACTGCAAATGATAAGCTCAGTCAGTTGTTTAGCTTTGTGCTTATTATTCTCGCATTTTTGGTTTAATAAATAGCAGATGTTCTGCTTGGCTAATTCGAGTAGATAACACAAAATTTTTGACTAAAACCGAAAATCCACTAACACTCAGCCAACTGCAATAACAATAACAATAACAATACACAACAACAAATACCTGCACAATGTGTGTATTATTTGCTGTTTACAGGGGCATAAATAAATAAAACAAAAATGAGGACAACAAAAACAGATACAGCCGGAAAGGCAAAGCCAGAGCCAGAGCCAGGACCAAAGCTATAGCCAGCAGGTTGGAAAAACTAAAAACTAAAAACTATCGCAATTGTTGTGACTTGTAACTGTTTACAATTGTTTAACTTTGGCCAATAATATCACCTGCGTCGTCAGGCAGCCACCAGCTAAACTAAGCTGCATTTAGCTAAGGGTTCTTACTCCACAGACAATGCTCAACAATCCCCGAACAATGTTGGGGCTACCAGGGATCAAGGCGGGGCTGGGTGGAGGGCGAAGTGATGAAGTTGACTGGGAGCAGCAACAAGTAAAAGTGCACGTATTTGCCATTTACTAAGTATTTCTATGACTTTCTGCCTTTGTTTTTTGTAGCTGCCGCTGCTGTTGTTGGGGCTTTTTAGAGGTTTACTCGAGCATTAAATAAGTCAAAGTACACAGTACACAGTGGCCAGAACCAGTAGGGTTTCAGGGGTTCCAAGGGGTGCCAAGGGGGGGGCCAAGCCAGCTGCTCGCTATTGCCGGGTCTGTTCGACGCGCTTGAAACAATTGTCAACAGTGCGCATTGTTGTTTACAACGGCAATCTTTTTTTTTCCTTCTGTTCTGTTCTGTTTTTGTTTTTGTTTTTGTTTTACTTTGGCATTGCGAGGCGCATTAAAAATAATTTTCTTAGTCAGCTGGGCAATGTAAATAGCTTGTTTTTTTTAATAGTTTATTTACCCTTTTGTGGCCGTTGTGATTTAATTCAAAGCCCCAGAAGATTCTAATTGAATTCAGCGGCAAAGCAATGAAGCAGTCAGAAGCCATCAAACATCATTTGTAATTATAATGTGCAATTTAGAATAATTATTTTTAATGGAAAGCGTATTTTGAAAGCTTCATTTTAAGTTGAGAAAAGAACCAGTTTCTAAAAATCTAATACCAGAAACCTTTGAAGGTTTGCCTCTGATGTGATAGTTTAGATAAAGCGCCTGAAAAGTCTGTTGGTTTTTCAGTAGTTTGAGGGATTTTATTTATAGAATTTTTGTCCAACAGTTTTCTGTGATGCTGAGCTTTATTATCGACTGATTTTCAAGTAGGAGCTATTTCCACAATAGCTCGATTTATATTATATTAAATATAATTAAATCGATTCATTTAGTAGTTCCAACTTCTCAAGCATTTAATTCCAGAGCCACTATAAAGTACTTTTTCAATCATCATTTTTATTGCTTCCACTAACAAATGTCCGTTTATCTGCATTTAATATAAACGAAAGCAGCTTTGTCTTTGGAATACTTGAGAGTTAAATAACATTTGACTGCTACTTTCAATATATTGAAACTGATAACATATAGAGTATAAAAAGTATAAAGTTAGTAAGTAAACAAGTACTTTTGAAAGGATGGAAAAATATTAAAAAATATGTTGGGTATGTTATTATATATATATGAGTCTGTGAGAAAGTAGTTTCCAAGAGATGGAGAAATATTGAAAAATATGTTAGCCAGCCTATTATATATGTATGAGCCTGGGAGAGAGTAGTTTAGAAGGTATGTTAAGATATTGACAAATATGTTGGTTAGGCTTTTATATACTTATGAGCCTTAAAACTTGGTGGTTTTAAAAACAAAATCCTTTTTTTTTGAATACTCTCGAAACTTATGGCTAAAAACTTCATATGTTATGTGAGTCTCTGGCGTCTGCAGCACTTCAATAAATTCTCATTATAATAAGTTTTCATTGTGCGACAATCAAAATGAATGTAAAAGCTAATTTTAAACTTAAATCAAGGCATTTTCGAAACAATACGTTTAACGTAGCGTAAAGGCAGGCGACCCCAAAAAAGCACATAACAATATTTTGAAAACGATAACTGTCGTTTCACGTTTCCCGTTTCGCTTTGGCATTCGCATTCGCCTAAAGGGGTGGACTCCCAGTGAGGGAGGAGGAGTGCGGGTTGCGGGTTTGGGGTACGGGTTAGGAGGGTAGCGAGGTGAGCTTTACCGGTCGCTTGTCATTAAAATGTTTCCGCCGCTGGGAAACGTTGCCATTGTCAGTTGGCGTTGCTAATCAGCGACGCTGCTAAAAGGTATTCATATGCAAAAGAGACGCCATGGAGGACGACGAGGACACCGACGCCGACGTCGACGTCGACGACATTATTCATTGCAAATGGCAAACGGAAGGGATCTATAGAGTCAGGACTATGTGCATGTGTGTGTGTGTGTAGTGGTGGCACGATTAATCGAGAGTGGAATAATAATCGGTTATCGGTTATTGCATCATAAATACTCTAACGGTTCGTTGAATAGTTAGTCGATTATGCACAATCGAAGGAAACCCGGCAGCAGCAAGGACTGTTTGAATTTCACAATTGAATGGAAATTAAGTGAGGCTAAAAGTGTGGTTTAACCGCTAAAGGAAAGGAACTGGCTTCAATTCCAATTTTGCTTTGATAGAATAAAAATGCTTATAAGATATAAGGCAATTTTAGCGGAACTTCTTTGAAACCGTTGAACCTCTTTGGGTCCTTAGAAACGATGATTTTAAGCCTACAAACAACCCACATCTCCAATTTGAATCAATATCGAAAATTTAGAAGAATTTTAGATACTTTTTTTAGAATTTTTTAATCTTTTCCATTAGAAACTCATTTGAATGAATTTAGGAAAAGAACAGCTAAATTCCAAGTGTAAAATCATGAAGAAAAAATTAAGGAACTTACTTGAAAGCTATCAACTTATTTGTCTATGAAAAAGTCCAATTAAGAATACCCTCTGCAATGCTAAAATTTTAATAAAATATGTAGAAAAACTGTAAAATAAATTTTCTATTATTTAAGCCGACTCTTCTAAATTATAGAGGTTTGCTTTTTAAGTGATGTTATAATACAATAAATAACTTTTTTCTTAGAACTGTAATCTGTGAAGCTCATACTAAATCTCAGTATTACTGAATACATTTTTTGTTGGCTAAGAACTTCTTAAGATTTGGCTGTAAAACTCTGAAAAAATAAACCCTCTTCAAGCTCTGAGACACCGCAGAGCTTTACCTAGCTAACGAAGCAAAAAAGCTTTAAAGCTTTAGCTTGATTCAAACAATCATATGATCCATTAACCGATTAATAATTTTCCTTTTGTCATCTCTAAAATTAGAAGGAGTATGAGCTTGTGTGTGTGTGTGTGAGTGTGTGTGTGTGTGTGTGTGTGTGGTCTGGCATGCCGAAAGTAACTTTGGCATCGCTCAAGGTAAAATATAATCAAAAGCCGTGAAAACATTTTTACACGTCATTAAACTCAAATTCAGCTAACCATAGCATCGCATGTTGGAGCATGCACGACGAAGAGAGAAGGGAGACGAGGGAAAGGAGAAAGGAGAGGGGAGAGGAGAGAAAGCCATATGGCAATTCTTACAAGCTGTAGAAGATTGATGTGTCTCGGGCTTCATAAATAAATTAAAGGGAGCGCTTTAACAATCAAACAAAAATTGTTAGAAACTTTAAAATGTTTGTTGCATACGCCCAGGCGTTGGCTGCTCTGAGTAGTTTGTTGAAAACTTCTAATTACCGTGTAATGATTACAATGATTACACGTGTGTCAGTGTGTCAGTGTGTGTGAGTGTGTGTGTGTTTACATGTCTAAATGTTCTCAGCAGCAGCAGTAGCAGCCACGCCCACTCAATGTGTACGCCCTAATGAATAATGGCTTTTGCGGCAAGTTTTTCGGCAAACGTCAAAGTTATCAAACTTCTGTTGTGAAAGTTGCCAAGTTTTGCCCATTGTTGTTGTACTAGTTATTCCGTATTATTATTATTATTATCATTGTTGTTGTTGTTGTTGCTGAGAGAGTTTCGTATGCAAATGAACAAATATTTGTGTGTTTGACTGTGCAAATTGAATTTAATTAAATTGTATTTACAAGCAGCAAACTAATTAAATTTGTTGATATTTCAATTGAAGAAATCAATGAATATTTTTTTTTTGTTTATTTCTTGCTTTACAGCTCGTGTTCTGGCTTAAAGCTTCGGTCCAAATCTGTTGCAACTTTAGCTCTGAAGGGCAGTTGGCTCTTGAACCGTAAACCTTTGAATTATTAATTTTTAAGCTATGTTTGTTGTGTGTGTGAGTGTGTGCGTGTGTGTGTGTGCGTGTGTGGTTAAAAAGGGCAGCCAACTTGTGCGAGGGGTCACATTGATTTAGCCTCTGGGTCACTCAAGCACATGTAATAATAAAGGATGAGGCTGGATGGCGGGCGGGAAGGGAGCTCTGCTTCCTGCCTCCTTAACGGACAGCTTAACGGGCAGATTTAGTCCCTATCTCTCTTGTGTGCGTTTTTTCGCCTGACTGCACATTATTAAATTTAAGTAGCCGTCGCTGGGGGGCGAATTTCTAAAAAATATACTCGCATATATGAAAAAAAGAAGGAGAAAAAAGTCCAATAAAAAATGCGAAAAGAATTGATAAAAATCGAGGCACACTTTTAAAACGGATTTTCTAATATGTTGTGAAACTTGCTGCATTGATTCCTTTTCGATAACAGAAGACACTGTGACTTACCTACACTGAGAGAAACTATGGCAACATAAATAAAATAAATTAAAAAACTTTCGGGTGTTCTGAAGGTCTTAAGATTTTTTGAGCTACATTTTCAGATATAAAAAAGCTTCAAAAGTTAGGCCAAACAACTAATTTATAATTTAGAGAGGTATTTATATTAAAGCCCATCCAAAACTAACGAGATCGAACTTCTATATCTTCTATAGCTGCCATAGGAATAATTGGTATAAAAGCTTTTGTATGGAAAACAATTTTGTTGCTCAAGATATCTGAATGAAACATAGAAGATGGAAGGAAAAGTAGTCATTTTGAATCTGTACCAAAACTTGTTAGAGTCGGATTCCTATTTTATATAGCTGCCAAAAGAGTAATCCCTCAATACAAATAAATTTAACAATAATTTAGAAATACCTTTGCACTCTGGAAGGGTATATAATCTGGGCTCTTTTCTCACTACTATTTTTTTGACCACAAAAGAAGGGCAGTTTACAGCAGCACAGCTTCAGTTAGAGTCGGCTAACTATATTATATGGCTTCCAGATATAAAATCGGTCAAAACAAACAAACTTAACAACAATTTGAAAATTCCCTGCCCTCTGAAAAGGCATATAATCTTGCGTCTCTCCTTACTACTATTTTTATGATCTCAAAAGTCGGGTGGG
Source organism: Drosophila repletoides (assembly GCA_018150835.1). Taxonomy (NCBI): domain Eukaryota; kingdom Metazoa; phylum Arthropoda; class Insecta; order Diptera; family Drosophilidae; genus Drosophila; species Drosophila repletoides. The sequence continues at coordinate 9,046,557 of JAECWQ010000100.1, forward strand.
TTTACAGCAGCACAGTTTCAACAGAACTTCAGCATTTTTGCTCAGTGTAGTCTGCATACATTATGCATGAGTACTAAACATTTTGGACATTCAACATTTGATCAGGTTGATGTCGGTTATATTTGGAGAGCAAAGTTTATTACAATTTGATACGTGGACAGGCAATTTGCAGAGCTGCCAGGCGCAGGCATCGTTGACTCTCATTGCATTATACAAAAACAACAGCAACAGCAACAGAGGCATTGGTAACAAAAATTGATGGCCCGAGGCCATGGGCTGACAAAAGATACTCAGATATACACAGAAAACGCACAACTTTGAAGATACCCGTACTATATATATATATATATATATACACAGAGAGTGGTACTTAATAACTGACAGCTATGTGTGCTCTGAGCCCTGTGCTCTGTGCCCTGCAATTGGGTTCCTCTTTGGCGTTTTTATTTTTTATTTTGGTTACTCTCAAAGTGAATTGTTTTGGTTGGTTTCGTTTGGTTGGGCTGGGCTGGGCTGGGCTGGGGCTCGCTTTTCCAGGACACGCAGAAAATTACATTATCAGAAAAATTAAATTAGTCACCTGCCGGAGGCGGCGGCGGCGGCATTGGCGTTGGCGTCGTTGATGGCGGCAGTTGGCCAGGACCTGCCACGCCCACTGACAGGCTGGCTCAACAACACAGCGCAACGCAACGCAACGCATCGCATCGCATCGCATCGCATCGCTTCGCATAATTGGACATAATGCTTAACAGAATGAAAAGCAACCAAATTAATTTACATGCTACGTTTTCATGTTACGTTTTTCATTAGCTAATTAAAATTGACTGTTTCAGTTGGTTACAGAATTGCCTTGTTATCTTTGTTGCTTCTGTTGTTGTTTTTGTTGCGGCTGTTTTTGTTGTTGCTGTTGCATGTTTTGTGTGCTGCCTTCTTTGCCTGGCGGCGGCTGTGTTCGATGCTCATTGTACACAAAATATGATAACAAAATTAACAACAAAACAGCTTTCACTAGATTATTTCATTTAATTTGATTTGGCCCACTTTTCATGGCTTTTGTGCTATTAATGGACTCCCAAGCAGCCGACTAATCAGATTGTTGGCCAAGCAAGCTTAAGACGCTTTTTTTCTGTGTTAATATCCGATTTGAGCTGGCTAAGTTTTTGATATTAATTAAGGCCCAATTGGACTGCATATTATTTGCTTTAGCTGGTATGATTATCATCCAGTTTGAAGGACGCATTTTCCACTTATTAAAGTATTTATACTCCTATTATTGATCAGCGCGACGAGACAGGCTTATATTGTTCATATACTTCTAGGCAACCCGTCAGTCTCTAAGCCTTGGAGCCAGCTCCTTCTTCTTTAAAGATGTCGTTGTTCGGCCGGATCGGTCAACTATATCTTATCGAAGACAGGAACAATCTGTCCAAAACTTTCTTTTCTAAGCCAAGGTTAGATGTAAGAGTATAATTGCTAAAGTCATAACAAAAAGCATTGGGATCGCTTAACCATATCACAAGGCTCCCATTGGAACAATCAGACCAAAAGTTGCTGACTCTCTCGCTACGTGGCTTAATAAAAGGACAAATTATATATTTCTTTATGGTTTATAAGCACATAAAGAAAATGTTAACGATTGAACTACTAAATCATCTAGCTGCCATCGAAGATAGCCTTTCCCTAGCCTAGTTTTTCCGTCTTTTTTAGAGAAGAAAGTTGCCTAGAGAGTCCAGCGCTCTCCCCCAATCCTTTCACTCATTGAAACCAGAAAAAAACGGTTGACAATTACAATAACAATAACGTAGTAAATAATGGAGCACTTAAGAGCAGACTGACCACAAAATTGTCTATAAAATTAATCACTTGACAAAATTGTGCAATTTGCGTAGCCAAAAATTAACTTAAATGTTGCTTTTTGCATGCACAATTGCACACACAGAAATCTCTGACTTTCTCTAGCACGAATATGGCCTAGAACTGTGGGCCAACAAAGGCAATGATGCTGCTGCTGCTGGTGCTGCTGCCACACATGCAGAGGCAGCCCCGTGTGGCAGAGTACCGGGTCTCAGGACGCTCTCTCCGGCCTAACCCATTGAAAGCCCGAAAATGTATGGCAATTAGAGTGGCCATTGTGTGCTGCTGCTGCTGCTGGCCAGTCGTTAGTTGGTGAATGGGAAGGGGAAGGGAAGGGGAAGGGCAGCGGGGTAGCGGGATTTGTAGCCAGCAAACTATTAGATAGCAATCCCGTGACTGTGCCCCGTTATGTGCTGTTCATTTAGCCACATTTTGTGGCAGCTACAAATGGCCCTTTACTGTTTTCATCCTGCCGAGTAATTTTTCAAAAAGTCGCCTTCATTGTTATGCAGCCTTATTGTTATTGCATAAAAATTGCACACTCCTCCCACACACTGCCTCTCTCTCTCTCTCTCTCTCTCTTCCTCCATATATCTCTGTCTTTGTCTGACTTCTATGTGTGTGTTTTTTAGCCTTTTTAGCCGCACACATGCAACAGTTGCAAATGGCGCGCAATTAAGCGCTGCAATTAACGTGGCGCAGTGTTTAACCTGTTACATATAGTGCCTGTTTCTCTCTACGTGCTTCCCATTTTCATGGGGATTTTCTAAAATTTTAATGCTGGTCATTTCAATGTGTATGTACGCCCACACACACACACTCACAGAAAAAGCAGCGAATGCCGTATTAACATGGTCAAAACTTGGGATTGCTTGGGATTTCTCTAATCTCAGAGCGAAGCGTTAAAGTAGTCATTAACTTTGCTCAAATTTCTTTGACGTTTTTGTTACGTTTCAGATTTGAATCCAGTTTATAGCATAGATTCTGAAGAGATTTCTAAACAGTCAACAATAATTTAAATGGCTGTAGGAATCTCTTGCTTTATATTGTTCTATACTTTAATCTAATTTGTGCTTAAACTGATCCCAATATTGCTTAATAGAAGGCTTTTCTTTACTCACCGTTCTCTGCCGGTTTTCCCTTTAGAATGAATTTTGCGAGAAAAGCAAAGCCTGCTTTTAGGAGTGCGTAAAAGTTAAGCTAGTTGGCTTTCAGGACTTGGCTTGTTTAGTACAATAAAAGTATACGAAAATATTGCAAAAATTAAAAAAATGTCTAAAAATGTTTACACCAAAAATAGCACTAAAGGCTTGTTTCCAATTTCATTTAAAACTGAATTCCATGGAAAAAGAATTAAGTCTACAAATTGTATCGTTGAAAGAAAGGTTCGAAAATCTTTGGTTTTGTAATGGAGAAAGTTGTTCTACCGAAAGTAGGCTAAGCATTTCAATAGGGAATTCAGTTCAATCCGTCGACTAAGCTCAAGATTTTTCTCAGTGTACATGTGTAAGTGTGTTTGTGTGTGTGTGTTTCTGTGTATTTGTATGCAATTGCTGTCCATTTGTGCACCCACAATTGTCGCCATCGCTTGCATTTAAGCGTTCACATTTTTCATGTGCTCATTTTTTGAGCTCTGCTCTGCCCGGCTCTGCTCTGCCCTGTTCTGCCCCGTTCTGGACATTTAAACGCATTATTTTTAACGCCAATTATGCAGGAGTACACAACTGGCTGGCCGCACGGCTAGCGCCTATAAATTGGCAACAAATGCAGCGGCCTCTTGATTACGGCTATTATGATAATTGGCGTACGTGTTGGTATTACTTTCCATGCAATTTAATCATTTTGCATTAAACCAAAAATTGCTACCTAACGCCGCATATAATGCACTTTCTCTAAAGCTCCCCCAGCTTGATGACTATTGTATATATAATTATTGGTCTTTAATTACAGGTTAATATCTAATTGGCTTTGTATAAATACTAATTTTATGCCTGCTGTATCATTAAGACATTAGTTGACGCTTTAAATCAATAACTGTCTAGATGACTTGACAGTTTTTATTTGTTGTTTCTGGTATTACTTCCTGTTGGCTATAATCGTATTAGGCCAAAACTTATCAATTTCAATAATTGCGGCTGTTAAAAGGAAGTCAAAGGTAGGAGAAGGTTGATGAGACTGCTTTGTGTGAGCCGATAGGATCGAGCCACTATATTATATAGCTGATATAGGATGAATCCTTTCAAAGGTAGATTTGTCCCTCCAAATATCTTTTAGGTCTAAGAATGAGGTTTCTACGCTTCATAAGGTCAAAAGGCCTTTGGTTTCTTGTAGCTATTTTTCAAGCTGCATCAATAGACGAGTTAATCCAAAGATAACCCTTTTAGTATGCATAAAACCAACATTCTTAAATTCTGGCTAAAATTTGTAAGCTTAAAAACAAAAATTCCACGCAGAATCCAACTAGTCAGGCCGTATTATTTTACCCAAGCAGTGGGCGCTACGAGAAAGATGGCTAAATACGAATGGACCTTTTGCTAGCAAAAAATGAAAATTCCTGGAAAATATAAATACGAGTTTCACATTTTCTCTCATGAATTTTGCAAACGAAGCTAATTTGAGATTTTTGGCGGATGATGTTTTCAATATGGCGCTGCTTATGATTTTACGTATAATTAGAAGCTCCGGCCATGGTTTCGTTGATATTTGGAAAAAAGCCAGAAAATTCGCAATAGACAGAAGTTTCTAGCAGGTCGACTCATGTTCGATACACGAGGTCAGCTCGAAAAGTAGATGGGTTTTCCCTCAATTTTAGTGCTTCAGCTTAAGAAATGTACCAGAAATTGCTCAACAATCAGCTTAGCTAGGCTTACTGCCAAAACTGTTAGCTTTCTTGCTGTTTAGGCCATTTACGATTACTTTAGAGACGCCTCTCGCTCGTCATATTGCGGAGGTTCGTCCGAATTTTTGTGTGGCTCGCTGAGTTTTACACAGCGCATGATTTAATTATGAGGCAAGACTTGTGAATGAGGCGCGAGGGTGGGCGTGGCAATGGGCAGTGGGCAGTGGGCAGTTCAAAATATGCGAATATTTTTCATAACCATTGAGGTTAAACATGGATGATGGTTTCTGATGAGGAAGGAGGCGGGGGAGCTGCGATGCGACCGCAGAGCGCAGTGCAGAACGCATATCAACATTTCATAGCATACTTTTGTGCGCTCGTGCATATTTGAAATGCTAAAAAATTCGACATCTCTTAATTATGTGCACATTACAGCCAAATAGATTAAATATTAACCATGTTATGCGACTGTGGCAAAAATGTTTTGGCCACATTTTATTAATATTCCTCTGTATGCTGCTGCTGCTGCTGCTGCTGTGTAATTTTATGCAATTTTTAGGTTAGCCATAATAAAATATTCTATTATTTTTTGCCCATGCGTTTGTCCGTCTGTCCATCTGTCCAGCTGTCCGGCAATCATAAAAATTCATAAACCACAAGAATACGCTCGATTGGAGCTTCACACAAAAATTCAACAGCAACAAACGAATTTCTGTTCTATTTCAATTACGGATCACATTGAGCCATGGCCAAAACCTCATCAATTGCGAAACAGATAAAAATCAAAATTAAATGGAGCGAATTCATGCGTAAGAATTAATAATTTCCGCTTTGTTATTCGCATATTTGTCCAAGGAACTAAAAACCCAACATAGATGTCTACCGGAAATTGAAAGAGCTCAGTTCAGTTGCAATAATTGAAAAAAACTATTTATAATGTTGGCCAAGAGAGATGAACCTTCAAAGGGAGTTAAGCTAAAGGTATAAAAATAACTGAGAAATGCCTGCAGAATTGGCTTCAATTATAGTAGAAAAAGTTAGTCTATAATCTGCCGAATATAATAAATAAATAGAAGGTTCTTCGTTCGTTCTGGAACAGGCTAAGTATTCCATCAATTACTGAGAGTATTATTAATATATTTCGCTGTCTAAACTCATTTCCATATATGACAGACTACAGTAAAAAATAACCGCGAGGCAAACGTGCATAAAAATTATGAAATAAAAATAAAGAGGGTTTTATAAGAGGTTTCTCCGACTCTCTCTGTCTGCTTGACTGTCTCTCCGTCTGCCTGGACGAATGCAAACTAATCTCTCCGTTTTTAAGCCAGGATACTGAGACTCGTCATGCACCCTTCTTTTCATTACAGGATATTCATTTGTCGGCTAAATGGGCCAACTATATCTTATAGCTGCAATGAAAAATTGTTTTGTTGGCCAAGATATCTGGCTTAAACTAGGAAGATAGACGTAAGGGTAGGTAGGCTAAAACATACCGAAAACAGTCAAGATAAATTCACAAATTGAAAAGCAGTCCTCAAAAGGTTAATCCAGTCTGCAAGGACAACCCGATGATACCTTCTTCTTACTAGTTTTCCCAATAAACTATCACCAATAAATGTTCTTTTAATTCCAACAATAGCCAGCTGAAAGTAGCGCATTCAATGCTTCATATGCCCCATTACACAGTTAGAACAAACATTTTTAGCCAAGTCAGGTGTTAGCCGTAAATCGTTGTAAGCAACATGCTCTGTCATATTTGCCTAGCCAAAGCCAAAGCCAAAGCTGAAGCCAAAGCCGAAGCCAAAGCCAAAAGCTGCTCATAACCAAGCCACATCTACGACATCCTTCAAGCCATCCTTACCCAGCCAGGCCCACAGCCATGCCTACACTCAATATGCTCGGATATTGGGTGTGTGTGCCTTTTGCCTGCATCGTTTTCATACTCTATGCCCAGACAATGGCTAAGAAGAGTATACTAAGCTTGTGTTTAAGCATATAAAAGGTGGAATAAGGCAGCTCCGATGGAATGAAGTGTATATATTTCTGATCAGGATTCTTAGCCAAATTGATCTAGCTAAGATCGTCTGTCTGCCCGTCTGTCTGTGTGTTCTCTGAGACCTCAGAAGATGGTAATAAATTTAGTACTTGGTTTTCTGCCTGTCGTATCTGCAGTTATAAAGAGAATGCCTTGAGAATCGACTTCTTTCGACTAACCACAGTTAGTGCATAGTTGTGTATAGAGTATTTTCTAGTCGATCAGTCCCCACTTCTTTTTTTATTTTTGTTTTCAAGCATTTTTCTACGTTATTGGTTATTGACTTTTTACGCCGTTTGTTGTTTTAAAATTGCTCATTTCATGCACATGGATGAGCGCACGTACCCCATTTTTTCAGCCACATCCGCAGACTTACACACACTCACACACCCACACACACACTCACACACCCACACACACACTTGTCAACGCTAAGGGGCGTACTTGAGAGGGGGTTGGGTTGGGTTGGGTTGTTACTGACAGCCCTTTGAATGCTGCTTTGTATTGCAGTTGACTTTAGAAGTGTTTTTATAAAATGGACAGCGCGCTGATTACAAAATTGTGGCCATTTCGCCTGGCGAGGCTACTTGGCTATGCAGGAGACAGCACAAAGGCGCTAAGTGCAGGCCAGGCCATGGGCATGGACATGCCATATAGATGGGAGAAAGGGTGGGCGAAGGGGGGCGAAGGGGAAGGGGCACCGGCTCGATTACTACGTGCCGTCGCAGGTGCATGAAATTGCACATGAAATTGAGTTATGACACATGTCTCATTGCGGGGGCGTTGGGGCGTGTTGATTGCGTGTAAATGATGCGGCCCAGGAAAATGCGAATAATACGATTTAAACAGCAGCTGCTCAGGGAAAGAATAAATTAGTGTAAATCACAGTTGAGATGGGCTGAGCTGAGCTGAGTTGAGGGTTTGATTAACGGCCGAAGTGCCAAAAGAAGTTAACAACTTTCAGTTAAATACTCTGTAACTTGGCAGTTTGATTGGGAAGCTTCTCATGTGGCATCTGGAGGAGTCTATCTCAACCGCTGTGGAATCTAATTAATGGGCACAATTTACTTTGCAATTAGTGAAACCCTTCGGCTGATATTTGTGTGATTGATATGCCAACATTCAAGTTTAAATTTCGTTAACCAAAACCTTCTCGCTGGCAAATTAATTCAGGTGGGCAAATTACTTGGAGCTACCTCAGGTGATTGCCTGCAGAAGTGTTTAGATTCGGCTTAATTAAAAGGCTCACAAAGAATGGAAAGGTGCCAGAGCTCTGCAATATGAAGTTAGACGGTAATAAAGCTGGTCAGTAATAAAAGAAAGAGAGAAAAAAGAAAAACATAACCCTGACTATAAAGCTGAGAATTTGGCCTTTGTCAAATGCCAACAATACTCTTTCCTTGCCTTAATTTATGTGGAGGATATTTTAATTAAAAATCAAGTCAAAGGGCATTCTTCATTATGACAAACGCAAAGGAGACTACAATTCTTTTGTGTATCCTCTGCATTCCTCGAATCCTTTGCCTATTCACAGTGCCCACTGCTCAGTGCCGAGTGCAGAGAAGAACACAAATATTTACTCAAAAGCTTATTAATAAAGCAAAATATTTTTGCTTTGTGCATATTCAGTTCATTCAATTTTAATTTACTTGTGTAAAGTATTTTTGTTATGCATTTTCAGTTGAGTTTTATTTAATTAAAATGCAGCTCTAATTAATTTCTTTGCTGAAAAAAATAAAACAATAATAAAAAATGGTTTAACAAAAAATAGCTTAAGCATTTTCCATTATTAAATTAATTATTTACATAACATAATTAATATAAGCCCAGTTACAGGGTATTTCTCAGTAGGGTACACTCGCTTAGAGCTTGATTTATATAATCATTTTTTGGCTTCGTTTATTCTAAAGACTTTATACTATTTAATTATTCCATTTGTTTGTTAATTAATTAAATAATTTCATGACTTATGCATCGATTTTTGATTTGAATACCCTGTAAAAGAAAATGGCAAATAAAGTTGTTATATATTTTTTGTAGCTGGCGAAAGAGATAGTTCATTTTACTTAAACCAGTTAAGAGAGCAGCCTTGGTCTGAATGGCTCATCAGCTGACAGGGCAAACGGAGGATGATGGCCTGAAGCTGGGCGAATGTAGCCAATTAGCTTCACTTTTGTCTGCTGCACATGTGCTCCTCTATAGAACATGTGTCCGCTGGATGTGCTGTGCGCTGGATTAAGTGAAGGCTTACAAAACGGCCAGAAGAAGCAGAAGATGGCTAACATAGGTTCTCGTTGAGCTTCAGCCTGGTAAAGCGGCAAAGGTTATTTTATTTATTGCATTAGCCCCCTGACCAGGCTGCACTTTTGGACCTTGCACAAGTATTGCAATAACGTTGACATTTTGGCCCATTGTCTGCTGTTGGCCTTTTTGGGGTAGCGCGTGTGCTTTGAATGAACTACATTGTGCACTTGAGCACCCCTTGATTGCTGGCCGTATTGGCCATACAAAAGCTTCTGGGCCAAAATAAAAGGAAAAGCCGGCCAAATTGACAACATGATTCGAGTATTATGACAACAATTGAGTCTTTGTGTTGGCAGCCTGGTTGCATTTTAATTAACGAGTGAGCCACAAAAGTGTATAACAAATTAGTTTGCTTTAAAAATTCACTACTTAATTATTAATGGCTTAAAATTATTTTTAATGCCGCAGCGAAACAATTTGTATAAACTGTGCAATACCCTAGAAAAACACTCCAAATAAAAAGATACTTTTTGCTTGCTTGAATGCAGAGAACTCATTAGAAAACCAGTAAGAAAAGCTTGTGTTCAGTGCACAGAAGATTAAATACCCTTGCAGATTGGAGTAGGATTTAGAAGTAGGATTTAACTTTACTTATTTTACTTTATTTATTCTACAATATCACATAAATCTTTCTGCTTCTCCCTTTCGATATATAATTGAATAGTTAATCTTACAGGGTATCTTTTAGTCGGATGTGCAGTGCTTGCAGCTCATTGTTGTTAATTTACTGCTGCTGCTAGTTGCCGAACAAAAAAGTTATATATTTAATATATTATTTTCAATATGCTCCCGCGTTGTTTTCTAGCTAATTGTTGTAAAGTAGTAAAAGTATTTAAATATTCCGTTTGTTTGTTAAATGCTGCAATTAAAAATACAAGCATGAATTAAAATGGTTTACAAAACTCACAGACAGCGAGACAGACAGCCAGACAGACAGACAGACAAAAAACGAGCGAGAACTAAAATATATAAAATTTACATACTTTTATATTAAATACAGAGACAGAAAAAGCACAATTTCTGATTAAATATCGCCATAAAATCAAATGTAATAAAAGAAAAATAAGAGAAAAAAATTAATTTAAGCTCTTTAATTTTAATATATTTAATAATTTTAATATAATTGAATCTGAAACTTAATTTTAATAATTATTCTTTATATTTTTGGCTAATGTCAACTGCTGATAATCGACTTTAAATAATTCAATTAAAAATTAAATAAATAAATAGGTCCGAATTAGGAATAAATAATGAATATTGGAATAGATAAGCATAAAGAATAAAATAGGGCTTACTATAAATAAAATATGGAAATAAGGGGAAAAGAAAGTTAAAATTAGAAAAAGAAAGCTGGAAAAATCGACTGCCTGCTAAGCAGCTGCCTACAATGAATTTTTTCAATATAAAATGGAATAGAAAAATAGCTAAATTATTAGAATATTTATTTTTGCTCAGTGCACTTATGTATTTATATATGTGTGTGTGTGTGTGTGTGTGTGTGTATGTGCGTGTGTGTGTTTGCAAACAAAATCGGCTACAGGCGGATTGCCACACCCACTGATAATACGCTTGAAGGTCGGAGGGGGCGACGCAGTCGGCGAGGAGACGGAGTCGGAGTTGGAGTCGCAGGAGTCAGAGGAGTCAGTGGAGTCGGTTGTGTTGTTGGCGCCAACAAACGCAAATACAAACTGATTAAATATGCACTTTGCACAGCATGGAAAACGCGGAATAAATTAAAGTGTTAATTTAACATGACACATTAGTGCTGCCCACCCCCACACACACACACACACACACACAGACACACACCACACGCACACAGAGACAAGATTTAGCTTTAGCTTTTGGCTTGAATTTAAGCATTGGTCTCTGTCTGGCAATTCTAGCTGATTTTCCTGTGAGTTGTGCGTGGTTCTGTGTGTATGCTTGTGTGTGTGTGTGTGTGTGTGTGTGTGTGTGTGTGTGTGTGTGTGTATGTGTGTGTGTGTGTGTTTTTGGGGATTCGTATGAGCTGCTAATGAGCTTCGTAGAGCTGTGTACAGCTGTAGCTGCTGCTGTAGCTGTAGCTGCTTCTGGTTTGAGGCTGCGTGGCATGGTTAGAGCACAGGGATTAAGGACACGAGTGAGTAGCCCTGGACCAGGGCTCTGTGGCAAGGTGTTTGAAGTAATTACGCGTACGCTGATGTATTAGCATTTTCATTTTCCAAGCGTAATTATTGTTGCTGCTGCTGCTGCTGCATTTTAAATGCCAACAGTAAAATAAAATAAAAAAGCAACAGAAAAAAAAAGGAGAAGAAAAACCGAAAACAACTTTGAAGTTGTTTTAATTGAATTAGCGGTTGTTTTAACTGCCACTTGTATCCTGAGCATTTGAGAGTGCTGCTCTGCTGCCCTCTGTGTGTGGTTTTCGATGGCATAATGCGTTTTGTTGAGTTCCACAGTTGGTTTAACTGCCGCTATGAAGGGTAATTGTGGTCTACTGGAATGAAGTTGCCTATATAAAGTGCTCCACAGGCTACATTTCTCGGGAATTCACACTTCATTAGGATATTTCTGCGAGAGCCCCGCAACGAATGCAAAGTTCAGTGAATAAAAAGTTAGAGCTAGAAATTATAACCAGCAGCTGTCAGGAGGAATGGGGGGTTCAAATAGCTCAGATATTTGGTGATTCTTCTCTTTACTTATAGATATATAATGAAAATTAGTTCTACAGTTTATAGTGGGATGATTCTAGATAATAAATGTTGTGCGAAAGTCTTAAAAAGAATAGACAACCATCGTCCCTTTCCACTTAACTTAATTAACAGAAAACTATATAAAATACTCTACTGTTACTCGCCAATTAAGCTGCAAATTGGGTAGATTTTAATAAGAAATAAATTTATAAAGAAATCATATTATTTATTGAGTATTTTATTGATTCACACATGAACTCTTAAAAGACTCTTTCTAGAATTCCTACTGCTTCTAGCAGCAATCTCCTTGCTGTATCTGCATCTGTATCCGTATCTTTATTTGCGCTCCTTGGACAGTAAATAACACTTCAATCCCACGGATGAGAGTATAATCTCAGCTTGGACTCTGTAATGGCCTGCAATTTATGAAGTTGTCAATGCTAACAAAACAATGCAAAGCTTTGGGAATTCGACTGGGATACGAGTTGTTTTTTTTGTTTTTTTTTCTTGTTGTTCTTTTTTAGCTGGAGCGTGATTAAATGTTGAAGCTGGCGCTAACTGTGAGATGCCATAAACATGGCAGGTGGAAAATGCTAGAGCAATTGGTCACGCTTAATCGCCTGGTCGATGGATAGCAGTGGCAGCAATAGAAGTGTACTTTGGCACAGGGCAACAGTCAGTGGAAAAATCAAGTATACGCTCAGTGTACATAATTCTACGCATTGGCAGGCGAGGCGACATTGCAGTAAAATTGCACTGACCAACCGTGGAGAGAGAGAGAGAGAGAGAGAAAGAGTGAAAGGCAACGAGAATACCAAATGCGAGGTCCGTGCGACAGTCCCATGAAAATAATGAAAAGCAAAAGCACCCTGGGAGTTTTATTACAATTGATCACCTGTTATGTTCATTGGTAATTGCACCCAGAGCCATACTAAATACACACACACACACACACGGAGAGATGAAGCGACGGTTGCCCCGATCTGAGTGAGTGAACCAACAAAGCGAATGATGCACAGCACCCAAGCCCAAACCCGAACCCAAACCCATACCCAAACCAATCCTGTACCTTTCCATTTCCCATTCTCCGCTCCGCAACTCCGTTTGGCTTTGGATTTTGTGCATGAGGTCAGCTTTTGTGTTTGGCCATAGCTGGAATGGGCTAGCAGATGCACTATGGCAAATGTGAAGGGTACACTGAGATTAAAAATACTCGAGAAAATTGCACTCAAAGCATCTACGATTGGACAATGAAGAGAAAAGATTAATGAAAAGCCTGTTCCCAAACTAAATCCAATATTCCTACGATAACCCAGCAAATTAGTTGCTTTTCTGAAGATTGTCGGTGGTTTTTCTCTCTGTGTATTGGCATATAGCTGCTGCTGATACTCGTACTTTGGTCCAGTCGAGTCGAGTCGGGGCAATTGAGCGCTAGCTAGCTCGATTCAATGCTCCACAGTTGCCGTGCCGTGGCGGTGCTCCGTGTGCCGTGTGCCGTGTATGTTCCCAATATGACCCCAGGACATTTGTTACAGTTGAAATGCGCTCGTAAAATGTTGTTGGACCGCTCTTATGGTTCTGGTTCTGGTTCTGGTTCAGGTTCACGATGCTGCTAGACGCTGGATGGAAGACGAGGCGAAAGAGTTCGAGTCAGTGTGAGGCGGCCAGCCACCGTGGCGATTGCCAACAAGTAAAATAAATTGTTGCATTTTAATGTGTTAGCCCCCCTTCTGTATATATTCCAGGTGCGTGCTTGTGCACCGTTGCGGGATTTATTGAATTTTAAATTTTAATTTGCTATTCAAAGAGTGAAAGAGAACGGGGGTAGCGAAGGAGAACCGGACTGCAGCCTGGCATTATTTGCTCAACAGTAACAAATTCAGTTCAATGTATGAGAGCATACTCGGATGACTGAGAATTCTTTATTTTATTCAAGGCTGCAAATGTAAAAAATGTTTAAAATGGGTTCGGTTTGGCGATTCCAGCTCGAGCTACTGTTTTCTTTTTTATTCGATTCATGAAAGGGTTTTAAAGAATTCCTGAATGCCTCGAGCGGAGTGCAACTATTGTTAGCAGAGGCTTTTATAAACTCTGAGTTAAATTCATATTACAAGAAGCCTTCTACTTTCGGTGGGAAGTACATATTTAACTTCCCAATTCCCTTCAAAAAAGTGAAGCATATTATTAGGCTCGCACTTTAATTCAGCTCTGCTCCAAAAAGTATGCTATAGCTGCGGTCCGCTGCACTCTGAAGAAAGTAGTTTCCTCCCCAAAAGGCTGATAAAAGTACAGCTTGATCTAAAATTTTAATGGAAATCGGTTTAAAGTCTTTTGGCCCTCCAAAGACTTCGCTTTGCTTTGCTATTGAATAATGAAAATTAAAGCAATGCCTCTGCATCCGCAGTGCTTGTGCAGGGGGACTCTATCGATGGCAATTGACATGTTACGGCGAGTCGTTTACCACTCGGTATTTAGCTCCACCTCTTGCCACGCCCACAAGGCACAAGGCAGAAGGCAGCAGGCAGACAGCAGCTAAACCGTTGCACAGTTGCACTGTCACTTGTCAAACTTGTTGCATTGCTTTGTGGTACGCCCCACAGTTAGAGGCATTTAGTGGCAGTGGCAACATTGAGTTGTAGCTGTGGCAGTGGCTGTTGTTAGCTGCGACTAACAGTTAGTTTAGTTGGGTTTCAGGATTCACGACTTGGGGCAAGTGTCACGAATCGTCTGTAAATCATTCAGTTTTGTAACTCTGTTGAGCGCGGCTAATTTCAACCGCTGTCGCCTAAAAGCATTCTACGAAGTTTGTAAGCGCCCGAACAAAAGCAAATGGAAAGGCTCTGGGGAGGCATACTTCAGTGCTCGACTGGACGATACCCTGTGTTAAGATTTAGGCTGTAATAATTTGGAGTATGAGTGGGTTGAAATAAAGTTGATCTACGTATGTTCTGCAGGAATCTGCTTACCAGCTTGGGGGTTTCTAGTTGGGGAGAAGCAACTCATTCATCCAGAAATATGGAGAGGAAAAGGGACAGATCCAAGGATAAAGATAGAGACAGACTTCAGCAGATAGATGGATAGATAGACAGACAGCTGGACAGGGAAGCTGGACAGGGAAGCTGGACAGGAAGACGAACTCGAACGAGTTGCCTCATGATCCTGCGAAAGGATATGTACACTTGAAATCAAAGCAGTTGCCTTCTGCCTGTTGCAAACGCTTTGCACCAACTTTGTATACTCTTTTTTAGCCATTTCCAATGGGTGCACAGAGTATAAAAATATAAAAACAAGCGAAGCGCAAGAAACATAACTTTTAATGAAATACAACGAATTTTGTTGTTAATAATAAAATGCGTCAAGCAAAGGCAGGCAGGGAAAATTATGTTTATTATTTTATATTACTCGTCTTGGAATTTTTCTTATTACTGCAAGGAGTCTCGCACCTTTGCCAGCCTTTTTGCCAGGCAGTCAGGCAGCAGGCAGGCAAATCAAAGCCCGCCGGGCAAACGAATGCCAAAAGCT
Source organism: Drosophila repletoides (assembly GCA_018150835.1). Classification (NCBI taxonomy): domain Eukaryota; kingdom Metazoa; phylum Arthropoda; class Insecta; order Diptera; family Drosophilidae; genus Drosophila; species Drosophila repletoides. The sequence goes on from JAECWQ010000100.1 coordinate 9,061,789, forward strand.
TGTCAACATTTCTTGGCCCAAACCCACCATGCACCACCCTTAATCTGAAAGAGAATGAGAAAAGAAGTGGGAAGGGGGGGGTAAGCGGCAAGCGAACCCCTCGGCGCATTGTGTTATTCTTTTATGCGTTTCTAATTTCATTTAGCGACATTCGGCATTCCCCTCCTTCCAGGTAGCTCGAGCTTTGATAAACATTTCTTTGGCCCCTGCCCCCGCCCCCGCCTCCGCCTCTGTTCCTGCAGCCTGCATTGTTGTTTTTCAGTTCTTTATATATATATATATTTTTTTTATTCCCTGTATTCGGTGTGCCGAGTATTTGCTTTTAATTTTTTTCCTTTGCCCCCATTACCTGCAACGACTTTGGCAAAATTAGATTAGAAATATTGCTACCAGCATTTTGCTTTGGTTTTCCCATTTGCGTTCGTTTCTCTTTATCGTTTTCCTTTTCCTCTTCTCTTTTTTTTTATTCTGCTGTCGTTTTGTGTGCTTTATTAATAATACGCATGTTGTATGTACTTTCTCCTGTTTTGCATACGCCTCCTGCACAGAAAAAGGTAGGAAAGGTTCGCCGAAGACTTAATACCCTGTCTGTACTTGACCGGTTGTTCCTTAGGCAGTAGATGAGTAGTGGATAAAGTAGGAAAGTAGCAGATTTAGTAGTGTAATCTTGAAATATATGGTATGAGGATAGGAAACATACTCCTATATCTAACTGCAAGATCTTTTATATATAATATAGTAAAACTCTCCGATCTGGAAGGATTCGACACATATACTGCTTGCTAAAAAAGATGGCTCTGCACCAAATTTCATTTGGCTGAGAGAAACAGGTAGAAACAGGCTAAGAAACGAGCAGGAAGACGGACTGAAGGGCAGGATCTTTATCGACTCTTTTCTTAGTCCTGATCAATATTATATATTCTCTATGTTGTCCGCCGTCTCCAACTTATAATACCCTCTCTGGAAGAGTATATAAAAATTGTGTTTTTTTATGTTTGTTTAATAATTGAGATTTCTTTTTGGAGCAACATTGGGGGTGGCTTCAACTCAAATTATGTTTTAATTTAGTTGGCCTTGTTAAAGTTTTATTTGCTGCAGGCATTTGTATATAACTTGGCTTAATCAATGCAGTTGTTTTAAGCCAGGCAAATTTACTTGAAGCAATTTCATAATTTAAATGAATTTTTCCTCCTTGCTAATTTAATTTCACACTAATTGCTTTTGGCTTAAATTCGCAAATGGCACTTGAAATATATATTTGAGATAAAACCACACCCCCGCAAATAAAACGCCCATTTCCCTTTCGCAAATATTAGTTTCCATTGCATAATTAAGCATAAATTCAACGCTTCATGTCTAATTATAGCTGAGCGTATTCACGCATTATAATTGTTATTTGAGCCAAAGGGGCAAAGACAATTAAGAAAAAGTGCAGAAACTTTAATAAATCTTGGCCAAAACGAACTTTGAATGCGCTTGCTTTAAATGCATATGCAAAGTCTTCCTTAACTTGGCTGTAAGAGCATTCAATTTCAATGGCTTCATTAATTTATTTTCTGGCCAAGAAAGTATCTTATTGCTCGGCCTACACATTTGCCAGGGTATTAAAAGATATTCATATTGCAATTACATTTCCCCTATGCAGTCCGAGCACTCATTCTCTTTCATATGCCGCTTTGAATACTAATTGGATGCTGGCCATTATTGTGCGTGCTTTCGAATATACTCAATATTAATTTTCAATCGACATATGATACTCGATTCGCTGTGAATCGGTTGTTTAGCTCAGTTCAATGGATTCTGGCAGGTAACCAGTTAGTTAATGGATCATTTTGAAGCAACTCAACTGCATACAGACAGCAAAGGAGCAACTAAACAAACAGCTCTAACATGTAAGAATCCTTAAATTGGACGTGCTCGACTGGGAAATACTCTGTAACCTGGTAGAGAATTCCTTTCACAACAGTTTACATATAAAAAGCGACTTTGACGTCAGTTTCACAGTGAAATATATAGCATACTTTTTGGAGCAAAGTTTGATTGAAAATGACTTTATAGCAAACATTCAGACAGAAAGAAGGACAGGCAGATGAGTGGACAGAGTGACGACCAGACAGACAGATGGTTAGACGAAGAGACGGACGATCCTGGCTAATTTAACAGGGCTAAAAAAATAAACTTCCTCTTAACTGAACAGGCTCAAAACTTCGCTTCAAGTAGAAGGGCAAAATCTTTGTAAATAACTTGCCGATTTCTTTGAAATCAATTTTATTGCACAGAAGGTTTAATTATTAATGAAACATAAAAGGTTAAAGACTCAAAGACACGTATTTACACAATAATTATTTATTTTTCCGAAACATTACCATATTTCTAGCTTTTTCAGGAATTCCTGCTCCATTTTCCAAAAGCCGAGCACACCCTCATTGCGCCCCCTGTTTAATTACAGGGTATTAGAACAACAACTAATGCATGTGGCTACATTTGGCTGCCATCAATACTAATATGCTGCACTGTATGCATTATGCTGGGTGCTTCATCAACGTCGCTGACGGATTCGATGGATTCAATGTCTTCGAGGCTTATGTTACTAACTGTGGCAGCGACTGTGGCTGCATAATGAATGTATTTAGCATAGCTTTAGTTGTTCGATTGTGGGTAGTGGCTAGTGGTACATAGTTTAACGGGCTTATTGATGTCATTATGCGCCTCTTGTGGCTGATGATGGTTCTAGTGGTTCCGCCTGTGGTCATCCATTCGAACCAAAATGCTGGCAAATATGCTTTTGCCATGGCTTGTTCTCCCTCTAACTACAATTTGGCTTGAAGCTATGTTTGTTAAATTTGTAATTAATCCGTTTGCTCGATGCGCCTGCTACGGCTTTTGATTACTGGCCAAAAACTTCAACTGATTAATGGCTCATCATTTTTCAGTTACTTACAAATTACACAGCCATTTGCGGCCGTACGGGTTAAATTGCTATAAAACCTTCTCATTTCCGAATTAGTTACGCATTGGGCATTATTTATATAAACAGTTGGATTTTATTATTTATTGTCTAATAACGTTTATATAGCTATCTAAAAGAGAGTGTGGAGAAAGCGTTGCTTGATATGGAATAGGTCATAAAGATGTTTCAGTATGATTCGAATAAATTTCACTGCATAAAGCGGAGCTTTTTATTTGGCTTGTCAAAAATAGGATTCCAAAATAGAATGGCTTAGTGCTTTTTTAGCCTAGTTCCACCATTTATTCATTTAAAGTCGACCCAGAGCAGTCGAGTAAAAAATATCAGCCATAATTATCAAAGTTACTTTTTAAATTCAATTAAACTAAAACATATTTTCCAACCCACATATTTTATGCATCCACTGCAGAATGTCCATATTTTTCAGTTAAGGATTCATTTATGAAGAAAAGTAACTTCATTATTTATTTTTTTTGGCAAAACTCTCTAAAATATGGAGTACTTCAAGTAAAGCTATAGAATTTTGGCCTTCGTTTGAGACTGATACAGCAGAATTGACTGGATATTTCATATTAGAAAGCCTCTGCAAAAATGTTAATTGGAGCAAAGTAATTTAATCTTCTTCTAAAAAGCCTTGACTCTATAAGTGCATTTAAGTTTTTGAATTAAGCCGAAGCCCAACTCACCTTAGGCTCTCTTCAACTTCTATAAATTGCTCCAATATATTAAAGCGAAGATTATTAATTAATGCGATTATTTAACTGGGAGTAGCTGAAAGCTTTCAGAAACACACACACAAAGGACTCAAGGCTCTACAAATTCTATAGGCCGCTTAAATATACCAACAGACAGCTTATTAGTTAATGCGACTGGCTAACTTGGAATAGCTGAAAACTTCTCAGCTCCCTCCAAAGGTAGCCATTAACTCACGGCTAATAACTTGCCTAGACATAACTTTCTTTTCCTTTTTAAGACCAGACAAGGTACATTAAACTTAATTTAAAATGCTGAAATTTATAAAAATTAATTAAGAATTCCGCACTAATCCGTCAAGTGTAAAAAGAACTTTATGCCTCAATTAATTCTCATCATAGAAACAGCCAGTAATCAATTTAAAATAAAAGTCTTAAAACTCTGAAAAACCCTTCACAAAAAAAAAAAAAAAAAGGTTTGAACGTGTGTAATTTTCAATTTTAAAAGGAAATAAATTCACACACACTCACACCCAACCAGCGACCTGGAAAAAAAAAGAAGAAGAAAGGAGTTGCGGCGGGGGGTGTGGTGTGGTGTCAAAAACAACAATGCAAATTGAATACAGGGTCAGAAGAACGGCTGGGTTTTTGTTTCTTTTAAACATATCTGTTGGCCGGTTATTCTCCCTCCCTCCCTCCCTTCCTCCCTTCCTCCCTTCCTCCCTTCCTTCCTTCCTCCCACCCCGCTTACTCTCATATGCGAGCCTTTGCAGGCATTAATTGAAAGAAAAATTATAAGGCTCGTGTATACCAAAAAAAAAAAAAAAAAAGAAACCGTCCATACGTATGTGGTATGTGTGTGAATTTAAATAAAAGTTCATAAATAACGACAATGAAAGTGTCTACTTGGGTTTGCGCGACTATCAAATACCCTGTAGATGGTTTTAATATGAACTATTTAAAATTGAAGTTCTACGGAAGCAGTGAATTTTAATGTACGGAAGCAGTAAGAATTAAGGAAAGTAAAGACCATTTTTACAATGGCCAAGAAATAAAACTATAAAGAAAAAAGCAAAGGTTATTAATTGGAATATGTTTCTTTAACAGAGAGAGAGAGGGAGAAAGAGATAGAGATAGATAGAGAGAGGAAGAGAGAGAGATAGAGGGAGACAGAGGAAGAGGGGGAGAGAGAGGGAAAAAGGGACAAGTCTATAAATTGTTTTGTGATATTCGGCATTAACTGAAAGCTTAACAAAGTTTTCCTATATTTGAGGTTAAAAATAAACTTTATTGCTCCTATAGAAACTGAATTTAATGTTAGAAACGAAATACATATATTATTTTTATAAGAATTGTCGATTCAATAACCTAGTCTATCCGAATTAATAGCCTAGTTCCAGTACAACATTTTTTTTAATTTTATTACATCAATCTGATTGTACTTTTCTATTGTAGCTCCAATTTTTTACCAATAATTTCCCCAAAACCCCATTAATTCATATGCCAATAATTGATGGAGAAAAATGGACATTTACTAGTGGATTTAGGTTAAAATTCCATTGATAAAATGTACCAAAATCTTCCAACCTGTTTAATTGAATGCTGCTCCAAAAAGTAGGCTACATATATTTTAGTCGAGCCCAAACATGGCTTTATCATGCCCCTTTACACCTCGGTGTATGGTTACAGGGTATATTAAACACACTCAGTGTATGCAACAGTAGCACACAAAAAGATCGGGTAATGTGTGGGCTTTGGCGGCAGCTTAAAATCTAGAGCCCATCCTCGAGCTGCTGCCCATTTGGCAAATTGAACTCGTGTCCAAGTTTTAAGCAGATTACAGGCCATTAAGCATTTTTTCATATAATTTGCTCTCGCTCTGTGTGTGTGTGTGTCTGTGGTGTGTGTGCGTGTGTGTGTGGGGGGTGTGTGTGTGTTGGGGGTGAACAATTTTTGCGTTTAACATATGCGAAGTCATATAAATATTTTGATAAGGGTTGCCCGCTGCCCAAAGGCCTGCGAACATATTTTGCTGACGGACGGACGGACGGACGGACAGACGGACGGACACACAGGCGAAGGGTTGGCTGCTTAATACACATCATGACTTTTAAGTTATCTCTTTTTAAATTAAAAAAAAGGCTCCCAAAAGATAATATGACCCCCAGCAGCAGCAGCAACAAGAGTTGCAAAACTTCAAAGTATACTTTTATATATATGCATTAATATATATATATATATATATATAGTGGCGACCTTTGGGAAAATCCCTAAAGTGCCTGCCAAAAAAAAAAAAAAGAAGAAAAGTTGTTGTTTTTATTTTGTTGACAAATTGAATACTTAGAAAATGGGCAGGTAAAGGCGCAGGAGGCGCAGGGGACGCGGGAGACGGCGGGGGCGTGGCCAGGGTAGTAGCAAGTACCTGTCATTCGCATTTTATGCTAATTCACTTCATTAAAATACAAAACAAATGGCACAAAATGTGACATACATTTGGGAGCTGTCTGCCTTTTTAGTTTGTTCACGACATATTTTTGCATTTTAAAGTGAAATTTTAATGTGCTGCAAATTAGCAGAAAGCTTTTAATAGCTTGACAGTCGGGCGGGCGGACAGACGAACGGACAGCGGATGTTGGGGCCACGCCCACATACATATACATACATATATATACGCCCACCATAAAGCTTGCCAAATTGCATATGTCAGTTACAAAAGTTGCAAATTTCATTTCTGGATATGCGCGAAAAAGAAAATCCAAAACGCAAGCAAATAAACTGAATTTTGTTTGTATTTGCAGGGGTTTTTCTCCCCTGTTGTTGTTGTTGTTGTTGTTGTTGTTGCTCTCTGCGGTTGGCAAATCACAGTTGCAAAAACTGTTGAAAATTCCATTAAACTTCGCGCAAATAACCGAAGGCGTTCAATTCTAGTCGACGTCGTTTATATATAATTTGCTTGTTTGCCCCCAAAACAACAACAAAAACAACTCAAAAATGTGGGCGGGGATTTTCGGGGCAGCTGGTTTTGAGTTTCGATAGGCAAAAAAAAGAAAAAAAAGCAAGTTATACGCAAAACTTAAAACAAGCTGAAGGCTTGGAGTCTTCTTGCCAAAAAGTTGTACATCGCGCGTATTTTTTCTTTTCAACATGTTGCCAGCTGAATTAACTAGAGCACATACTTAATCATAATGGGGAGAGAGAGCGCTGTGGCTCTCGCATATCCCATACCCACCCACACCTTGTTGCAGCAACATGTGGAGGAGATGTTGCTCATGTTCGCCCCAAAGGGAGCTGCGTTGCATGTGGCATGCATCGTCGTATTATACCCTCTCTCGTGCGTATGTGTTTTTCATGAGCTCGAAAACTTGCAAAATAATTTTATAATATTTTCGAATTAAAGTTTTCGAAACTCGTCAGAGCCAAGTCTTGTGTTGCCTGCTGCCAGTTGCCTGGCATTTAAATTAACAAAAAGTTGTGCACTTAACCAACTTGCTCAGATAGTTGACTAGCGCTGCTTTTATTGTTGTTGTGTTTACTTTTTGTTATGGCAGCTCCTGTAATTCACTTTATTAAGAACTTTTCAAGCAGATATTTTTCGAATTTTCCTCCCTGTCGTTTGTTATTGTTGCTGAATTTTCAAAGGCAGCTCAAAAAAAAAAGGGGTCTGTCGGCAGCTTGATTGCAGCTGCACTTGAGTTGGTTCATATATAGAATATTTTGGAAAAAACAGGTTAGATTAGCTTAGTAGACTCAGGAGTATACCCTTATCTGAGGCCATCTTTGTGCACAGTGGAGCTAAGGGTTTTATCGACTTTTATATTGTCAAAAGTTTGCTTTCGATTCCTTTGTTTGATCTCCGATCTCTCTCAGAAGGATCTCTCATCAGAGCGTCAGAACTCTTATCAGAACCTCCGATCTTTCATTAGAACGTCTTCAGGACTTTCTCAGATTGAAAGAGAGAGTTCAACGCAGAAGAAGCCTTCACCTATGTGAACCATCCGCATAGACTCCTTTTCTCCTTCGGTTTTCCAATTTCGTAGCCTTTCTCAGATTGAATGAGAGAGTTCAGAGCTGGAGAAGCCTCCACCTCTGGGAATTATCTGCTTAGACTCTTTTTCTCCTTGAGTTTTAATCCAATTTTGTAGCCAATGGTAGGCTTTATAATAGAGAAAGTCCGAGCAGCTCCAATAGGCTTTGTATTGAAATATATCCTTCCACACTTTGGCTATATTTGAAATCCCAATTTCAGCTTTTAGCAGCAAATTAGCCAACAGTTTCTAGCCTATTGGAATTGTGAATATTTTAATTAAGTCTGCTGCTGCTTTATTATATCTAAATCTAGAGAATTGATTCGAATGCTAATTTAATTTGTCTCGGAAACTCGGGCAATGTTACTCGTATTAAAATTAATGCCTCAAATACAGTTGGTCTGCTCTCTGTAGAATATAATGTTAAGCATAAGTTGGCTTAATTCAAAAACCCGATTATTATATATATATATATATAATATTTGTTTGTATTTGTAGGTATATATTGTGTGGGCGGCCGCATTTACTTTGTGAGGCTATCATAATTTTGCATCAATGCATATTGTAATTTTAATTGAATGATAATTAATTGCATACATACACAGGCAGCCTGGCCTATTACACACACACAAAACACACACATATATATATATATATGTATATGTATATATGTGCATATACAATCAATAGAACAAGAGCCAAAGACAAGCACAAAGCAGCCTTGAACAGGCTCCGATTTGCAGGGCAATGCAAGGATTAGGTACACTTGAAATGCCATAATATGTGTTAAGCATATTTCATGGAATTTACAGCTGAATTTCAAAGGTATACGCAATGATTATCTTTTGTCTAGCATATGCTTTATACACACACATACACACATACGTGTATTATATTAATATAATTGTATCTTGTATCTTGTGACAGCTGCATCTGTATTAAAGATAACTTTTTCAATTAGTTGTTGGCTGTCGAGAGCACTGTAAACTTTTGTTTGTTCACTGTTCATTGCTTGTTTTCTGGCTTTTGACTGGGTCTTTATTCAATTTTAAAGTTATGCAACACAATTGCAGTTAACATTTACACCTGCTTCTGATGAGCTTTTGTATTTAATTCAGTTTTTGTTACACTCAACCCGGGCCAACCCGGCGTATACTCAATTGTCTTATTATTTCATCATTTAACGCTTCTCTGCACTTCATCAAATGCTTAATTGTCATTATTTTCTTATTGTTTTAACCATCTTCTTGTTTTTTTTTTTTAAACAGCTGCGCTCCTTCAGCTTCAACAAACTTGGCAGGAACACAGCTGCTGTGTTGGTTTCGTTCCGTCGGACAATCTGCCTAGAAGCGATGTTGCTTCTGCGTATTTAGTTTGCTCCTCCAACAATGCTGCTGTAATTGAAATAAAATGTTTCAAATCAAATATTATTCTAATTATCCACAAAGAAAATAATGGCAAAAACTTTTGTACTCTCTCTCTCTCTCGCCGTCTCTCTCCCCCTCTCTTTATTTCTCTCTGCTCCTTCTCCTAAGACTTCCCTTTTTGTTCCCAAGAATGCCAAGAGCCAATTGTGTTTCTTTTGTGCATAGTTTTTCATCTACTCGTATGAGAAAGTCCTCAGTTTATTTCTGGAACTTCCCTCGGCATGCGTCTAAAAATGTGTTTTGTTCAACTTTTTTTTGAGAAAAATAATCCCATTTTTATAGCTATTTTAAAGGGTATTCTGTCTGCTTGTCCTTCTGACTGTTATTAAGCAAACTATTCTCTTTTTCGTTGAACTAGGTGAATGAAACTTGGCATGCAGCATTTTTCTTTTAACTGTCTATAGGACAGAACCGGTTTGATAGCTCCGCAAGGGTATATAATATTCGGCTAGGCTCTCCTTACTTCTTTTTATCATTGCAGACACTGTTCCCATTTTAAGTTGGTATTTAGTTGGCTTAACTCTTCCTGTTCAGCTATCAGCTATCTCTAGGCGAGTCTCTCTCGTTTCTCATATTTCTTGAAAACTATATTTAATTTATGACTAATTGGCCAACTGCGACTACCAATATATAAACCGCTAATACTTATTCTAACCGTTTGACTGTTAGGCAGGCATTTACTTGGCTTACAGCTCTTTCAAAGAGTTAAATTAGCCTACTCGCCCACAAATAGCTTCAGAATTGTTTAGGAAACCACAGAAATACCTTTTGCCGAAGCTTTAGAATTGCTCGCTTTTAGCTTAATGCTTAACAAGCTTGGCCTAAAGCTGATTAAGTAATTCGCCTTCAGCTCACGACCATCGTATTAGCTGACAATTACTTAGCCAATTGTGAAAAGAACATTCTGAGTATGAAATAAAATTATATTTGCACACACTTTATGGCTCTTTCGAAGTCCTTTTGCACTTAAAGCAAATTAAAAAATTCGCACATCCTCAGCCACGCCCACCCCGCAGCACGCCCCCTGGCGTTGGTATGCGAAATATGCCATTAAGTTTAATTCAATTACAATTTCATATAAGAAAATTTTGAAAACGCATCTTGGATTTCGCCCCTTAGGTGCTTCGAGGGCTTCGAGGGCTGCTCCGCTGCTGGCTGTCTGTCTGTCTGTCTGTCGGGCCATTCAATCGAATTCAATTTGCCATTAACCCATTATGGTTGAACGCGCAATAATAAGCGAAGGTATTGCAGGGGCGTCAACAACACGGGGCGTGGCTTATGTGTGTGTGTGTGTGTGGACGAATATGCAATAACACATAAAAAAGCAGCTTCTTCTGCTTCTTTTTTTTCTTGGCCAACTATTGAATACTAATACACGCTCGCACAGGCACACACAAAGCGTCCCTTTGAGCAGCGCTTCGCGTCATGTCGCTGTCATCAGCCAGGGAGCCGCCGCGGGGGAAATTGCCAGAGAGAGAGCAGCCAGCCGGCAGGAGGCAGGCAGCAACAGTAATAAAGAAAAAAAAATGAATACAAAAAAAAGTTAGTAAGGAAAGGTAAGCTTTGAATAGCCGAAGATTATACACCCTTACAGGATGTTATAATCATTCGAAGTTGTTTTTTTTAACCGAGTCTTAGAGCAGCTTTATGATATAGTAAGCCGATCCGGCCAGTACTAAAATAAGGCTACATTTCAAGGCTCATTCGGCTAGCTTAAAAACTGGCAAACAAGTTTGCATAAGGACAGATAGTCGGGCTTTATTGCTATAGCGACTCGTCTCATTATCCTATTCAATAATAAATAATTTAAGGAGAAGCTTGCTGCCTTATTCGCTGACTAAATCTTGATACCCTCTGCAAGGGTAATCAAAAAATGGAAAATGAAAGGTGTGACGCGCATTAAAAAGGGGCGAGGTTGTGTAGAATTTTTCAATTTTCCAGCTTTTGTGTGTCAATAAACGTTCAATTCACGAGCATCCGCAAAGTGCCTACAACTGCCAAAGCACAGACACACGCACACCTCTAACACATGTCCTGGCTGAGTGCCACACACACACACAACAGTTTTTGCCCACTAACGTTGCTTTATAATCATTGCATCAACGCAGCGCAACACCCGAGAAGAAGATGCCTTGAACCAGCATCACTGCTGGTATCAGAGCATCAGCCTCATCCTCAGCCACAGCCACAGCCACAGCCACAGCCGAAGCCGAAGTAGAAGCCTCAGCCTCAGCGTCAGCCATCAGCGCGAACCACCAACAATGCCAACAAAAAGCAGCATCGTTAGTGGCTTTGCGCTATTTTTTGCTTGACACTCACTCGCAGGGGCTTCTTCTTTTTATACTCTGTAACCAGACAAAAGGGTTTATAAGGGTTATACTCAGCTTGTGCCAGGCGCATGTAACAGGCAGAAGAATATATATATATATATATATATGTATAGGTACCTGTATTCTCAGGGCTGCAAATCAAAATGAAATTATGGCGGATATCCGTTGTGAACCCGGCATGAACTTCTGATTTGGTTCAAGAATACGCGATTCGTGCCTCGCACTGGTAGCTCTTTTCGGAAGCCTTGCTAAGGCTCAATCTTTGCCATATTCTTAGCAATAAACATCCCGAATTCCATTTGAAATTTGATTCAGCTTTGTCTAAACTTACTGGCTAGGCAACTCTTGGCTTGGATCTGGTTCAGGCTCAGCTATTTTTTGGCGTCATCTTCAGTTAAATGCTGGGTTAGACTGGGTTGGGTTCGGATTCAAATCGGTTCGGCACAAAAACCGTGTTGTATTTTCTTGCTCCGGATTACCAGCTACGTCTAAGATCATCCGTCTGTAGCATCCATCTCAGATAAATCCTAATGCCTATCCATAATAACTACACAATTTACTCTCTCAACTATTTTCTATTAAGGCAGCGCTGCAGCTGCCCACAGCCGTTTATTAGGGTATTTCCTGCACAATTATAGAGTATTTCCCAGTCGTATGCTCTTGTTTTAGTTGACTCCATAATCCTTCTGCAAACACTGTACTCTCAGCATCCTAGTTGCGTTGTAATAAGCTGCTTGCAAGGCGTGAGTCGAAAAACAAAGCGGAACGAAAAAGCGTTGTTTCCATCACCTTCCGTTACCTGCATAGTTGGTCAGCTTCAAAGGATTTTTCAAGAAAGGACTTTGAAAGTTAATCAATTTTTGTCTTTGCGCCTTTGTTGTGCTTCAAAGTACTCAATGTATCAACCTCTATCACATATGTATCCAGAGAGGGGTCAGTTTTTTTGATCCAAGATCTACCTGTCATAGTCCATGCAGTGTGTCCTTCAGAAGAATCCTTGTAAATTATGTCTAGCTTAATTGACAAAGAATAATCGGGTTAAGTGTATATGAGGATACTTTGTGCCAGTTGTTGGCTAAAATAGGTTTAACATGCTCCATAGAATAGATTGTTTTTCGACCAAAAATGAAAAGCTCTCCAATCGGAGCTGCAAACAGGGTTTGCTGCACTTTGAACCAAGCCAGCTGCCAAAAAAATCCCTGCTTAGCCCAAGCCTAAAACTTGGTCTTATTCAAAAGGATTTGTTTCAAAAAATATGTTTTGGGAATTATTTTTCCTTAAGACATTTCGAAACTTTTTTGAACAGACCTTTAAGATGCTTAAAATAAAACTTTCCTGGCCTGTTGAAGCGAGCATAGATGGGTTTTGATCAGCTCTATTTAAGCCCAGTTTATGAACAGATAAATAAAACTTGAACCAAATGCAGGCCATATATATATTTTGGAATCTGTTAGAACGGATATTTATAGCTGTTATAAGAAGTCTATTTCTACATCTAGTGTATAAAAAATATATTTTGATCTTCAGAGTTCTCTAAGGCAAAGTCAATCCTTTGAGTAGGATTTAAATCAAAGTCTGACCACTAAATCAAATAGTTTTATATATATTGTTGACTAAAGGAGCTTTTCCTTTTAATTAATTAATAAAATAAATTTACGTAAATTACAGGATTCGTTTGGCTACAGTTTGGCTGCAGCTTTCCTGCTTTTCTAGCCGCTTTCTCTGCCATTTCTTTCTATTCTCTGTGGCACTGAAAACGCGTACTCGAGCCTTTTACATTTCCGCCTGTTTATTATGAGCCTTATTATCCACTTGATGGATATGGGGAATACTCGTAAATAGAAAACTATAGTGCACTTTTGTGTAGAGAGAGCACGCGGCACTCAACTTCCGCTTTGAGTGAAATATTCGTATAACAATAATAATTTTATTTTGTACTCGTTTGCTACTCGTTTCTCCTCCAGAGGCAGCAAAGCTCAGCCCTGGTGGGGGTGGTGGCTGGCGAGGGGGCGTGGCGGGCCACGCTGACATATCAATCAGGATTTAACAGGAAAATTTATGCACTTGAGTGTACGGTGTGTGTGTGTGTGTGTGTGTGTGTGCCACGCCCCCTGGCGTATGCTGCATTTTGAATTGTGTTTTGCATATTTGAATAGTTTTTATTTACTTGAACTTACAATTGCACTTTTGCCATTACTTTGGCTATTACACTGACGCTTTTAACGACAATATACCAGCCAGTCTCTCTCCTCTGTGCCTGTGTGTGTGTGCCAGTGTGTGTGCCAGTGTGTGTGCGTGTGTGAGTTTATTCATTATTTATGCATAGGTGGGTGGCTTTCTTCTGTCTTATGTGTGCAGCTTTTCTTTGCATATTTAAGGAACAAGGACCTCGTCCTGTTCTCTGTTCCCTGTTCCCAGTTCTCTGTTCTCTGTGTCTCCTCAGTGAGCTTGTGTGTGTCTTTGGGTGTATTATCGTTGATGCTATTTATCCTCTTTTGCATGCAACAAAGAGTTAACAGCAGCACTTGCAATATTTACACTTGGCCAAAAGAAACCAGAGTATTTTACTTGACTTGAATTTGCTTCAAAATACCTTCAAACTTCTCAGACAGAGCCATTCTTAGCCAAAGACTGCTTGGATATACATTGAATTCTATTGCAAATGGCCAAGTTTTTAAGGTTAGTGGAAAGTGGACTTATAAAAGGAAGTACAAGTGTCAATATGCCCAGTTCCTGAAGAGTATTAAATCGAATTTTAATGAAGTTAGTCATTATTTACTTAAAATACAAGGGCTAATTTTATACACTCCGCGAAACTTGCTTCAATTGAAGAAGTTCTTCATAAAAGTGGTAAAATATCCCCGAACCTAGCAGGCAATTGGGAATAGGAGTATTGGGAATACTGTGGCATCTTATTTATTATATTCCTTTCTATTTTCTATTATTGGGAATACTGTGGAAGCTTAGAAGAAACATTCTTTCTATTTTTAATAGTTATTCTTTTAAATACCCTTTCGTTCATTGAGCTCAAATTCCTTGAAGAATTGTTGGCCTCTTCTAAGACTTTCAGTGCTATAATTTTGAGATTACACTTGGAAAAATGATTCCGAAAAAAGCTACTTCCAAGTTGACTCGAGGTAGAAACCTTATCCTGTACCTCTCAGGAGCTCCGAGCAAGCAGCAAGAACTTCTTGGCTTAGCTTAAGGATAACCGGCTTCAACTAGGCTGATTTTAGTCCTTCATTTCTCTCAGTGCACTTATATGCAATGCAATTTTAATATGTTTTGTGTTGCGTCGGCTCATCTATTATTTGCGCTCTACACACGTTGTGAAAATGTCACTTTAGTTTTGTTTGCTTGTTTATTTGTTTGTATTGTTGCTGCTGCTGTTGGTGTTGTTGCTGTTGTTGCTGCTGTGGCGCAACCTTAAATTGAATAATGTAATAAAATCTGGTAAATGCATATAAACATTTATTAGTAGAAGTCTACGCAGCGGGGCAGAGGTCATAACTCAGTCGAGTCGCTAATTGCAAAACGGCAAATCTGAACTTTTTTAATTAAATGCTGCTGCCTCTGCTGTCGCCGCCGCTGCCGTTGCTGCTGCTGTTGCAGACACAAACGCCAGGCTATTCTGTGGCCTCTGCCGCGTCGTAGGTTGCCACAAATCTTGGTTAATGTCAGCTGACACTTGCGTGGCCCGTCTTGACAAATACCCGGTATATTTTTGCTCAACACTTTACATTTTCTAAGCAATTTATACGAGTAGCCGCAGCAGCAGCAGCCGCAGCCGCCTGCACTTGGCCGTTATCTTGCGTAATTACGCTTTGGCTCTCTGGCCAACTCCTGCCAAGAGGTGAAAAAAAATTGTTTATTGTTGCTGCTGCAACAGCAGCCGCAGCAGCAGCAGCAGCAGAAGCAGCAGCGTTGAAGCAGCAAAAAGTTAATTGAGTTTACTTTGGCCAAGGGTAAAAACGTTGACAAAGTTGTAAAATTACAGCACGCTGCAGGAGAGCGAACAAAACTCTGTTCATTTATATGAAAAATTGCATAAAAAGCGGCTCTTGAGCGGCTCCCCGACGCCCTCATCTCAGCCATCCATTCGTTTCGATTTTCATCGAAAAAAAAATGCTTTCCACAAATTGGTTTTTGCGACGACTTTAGCCATGTTAATGATACTGCAAAATACATTTGAAAACGCGCGTTGTTTGACGAGCTGCCATTGCCTCAGGTGCAACACAATCGAACTGCACTTGCAAATTAATTTACGCTTTTTTTTTTTAAAAGAAAAACCCCTCCACTTTTGCATTTGGCTTACAGTCCTCGAGATATATTGCCATTGTTTTATTAATGATGTAACAAATTGTGTTTCCATTGGAAATGGGCTTAAATAACTATATTATGTATGCAGGCATATGTCTCTGAGGGAAGTAGGCAGCTGCGGAATCATTTAGTGTATTCAAGGCTATTCCTCTTCAGGAATATCCAGCGATATCCTTCGGCCTCATTTAGTATATTCATGGTTATTTCTATTCAGGAATATCTAGCGATATCCTTCGCCTCATTTAGTATATTCAAGGCTATTCCTGTTGAGGAATATCTAGCGTTATGCTTCGATCTTATAGCCAACATATTCACCTTATGAAGTTGAAGGGTAACTAAGACTTTTGTCTTACTTATTTCCACTTTTATATATATCCATTCCATCGATTCTTCCATATAAGAAAACGCCAGAAACTTACTAGATGAATTCCACTTTAGTCCTCTTAAAAGTAAACCCGATTTCCGCACAATTTGAGCTTCTGTCTTCAGGTAAATGAATACTTTTCCAAAGTAAAATTGCTGAAGCTTTTCTCCTGGCGGACAGTGAAGCTGAATAACAATGGTATCTCAAAGAGTTTATAAAGCGAAAAAAATAAATATTTATTTGACGCCCGTAGATGCTCAAAGAGCAGCATAAATTGGGGAAACTTTATCTTAACATTATTCTCAATTTTTAATAAGCACAATGAATAGAGAAGTTCGCTTGCAGCAAGTAGAACCGGGCAAGCTGCTTTCGCATTTCATTTTTCTCCGAAAATTCAGAAATGAAAAGTTGGCAAAAACTTGAAGGCTTTTCCTAAGCGCCTTTGCATACTTTCGTTTTCAAGGAAAATGCAATTGATTGCTTCTTACATTCCAAAAGCAAATGGTTCTGCACAAATTGATGAGGAAAATATGTGAAATATGCTTGCAGTGGGACGAGTAATAAAGCTGCAATTTTGAATGCCAATATAATAGGTTTAAGTGCAGCAGTCAAGGATTTCGCTCTCTCAATATTTGGTCCTTATGCGTGTAAAAATTTGTATTGCTTTGGCTTCCTGCTGTGCCTTTTTGGGCTCACATTGATGAAAGCACAACGGGGTAATATTGCGATTCAAATTAATTTCTACTACGTGTATTGAGGCATTCAATTGAAATTTAAGCCAGAAATACTCTTTGATGGTGGCAAAAAGTCTAAGAAGAATATTTATTGTTTTAGCTTTTATTGAAAATATTTGCACCCACACAGAAGCACAGCAGTGGCAACAGCAACAACAAGGACAACATCATCCATAATAATAACAATAACAATAGCAACAACAACAATAGCTTGGCTAAAAGAGCAACAATCACATAAATCCAGCAATACGTTTTACTGCCAAAGTCTCCACTTCCGTCCTTAGCTGTCTCTGCCTGTGAGCAGAGCTCTCTGTGTGTGTGTGTGAATGTCCTTTATCTATTTTTTTCACTTCCTAGTGTTATTGTTATTGTTGTTTGGGCATTGTGTGTGAGTTGTGTTTGGTGGCATTTTTATGCTCTGCAACCATTTAAAAATAGGTTGAAAGAGTAAAGAAGGCTTCTGGGCTTCTTCTTATTAGATGAAAGTAATCATCCTTGAATCCTGAAATTTTATTGAGTATTTTTGTATTACTTTTTAGATAACTATAAAATGCAGAATCCTTCTGTCTATGTGGGCTTTAAAGTAAGTAATTAGCAAGTAAAAATAAAAGAAAAAAATAGATAGAAGGAATCACATTCAATCTCATATTCTGTCTGTCTGTCGCCCAGTTGAAGTAATAAATTCTCAGAAATTAAACAATAATGGAACCCAGATATGATATATATGTTTTAAAGATTCTTTTGTTAATATGTTTTTAAATATTTAGAAAAAAAAAGACATCACTTTGGCCTACTACGGTTGCCACATCCGAATTCTTCTAAGAATATTTAAGTCTTATTACAATAAAGAAAAATAATTTATTGTTTTTATTTAGTTCTTGGTCAAAAAAGATGGAATAATATTTTTATTTATTTTTTTTTTTTTGAGAGAAATTAATTCTGTAATATCGATTTAATTAATTTATTTCTTTAATCCCAAATAGAAGTCTTCACTATAAAGAAAAATGGCTCTTCATCTTATAAAATTATAAGAAAACCTGACTTTCTTTTAAGTTTATCAAAAAATATATTTTAAAAATGGAAATTCATTCAAAATAAACGAAATTGTTTTAAGATATCATTTAAATATGAATATTGTAATAACAGATAAATTTATTAGGCAAAAAATTCATTAGGATTGGGAACATGAAAATTGTATTTAATTAAGTCATAAATTTCGGACTAGCAAGTCAATTTTTGTCCATTAAAGCTGATCAAGAAGAGTATTTATATAAAATTAATATACCAATAAACTGCTACTATTTATTATTTTTATTATTATTTAAAAAATACCAAAAGATCACAAAGCGTACTGCAGAATTAAGTAAAAAATTGTTGATGAGAAAATATGTTCTAGTAGATAGCCGCTAGGCTTAAGCCATGAGTATAGAGCATTAGCCCGTCGAGCAGTCTTTACTTGCGCCTCTCATCTATTTTTTATTACAATTTTTTGTTGTTGTTTTTTTGCTAGTTTTACTTTTACTTGTATCTAGCGACTGTAGATTGTTTTTCTTTGCTCAATTTGATTATTGTTGCTGTAATGGGTATTGCTCAAGAAGTCATGGAGTAATTTATGTAGCGAGAAGAACTACTGACACTTGGGCGACACTCAGCTGAGATAAAGAGGATAACAAATTGCGCTCATGCAACAGATTTCCATGCCAAAACGGTTCTACTCCCACACACACACACACACGCACACACACACAGACTTCACTCAGACAGCTGAGCAATGCGAAAGAGAGCCAGGCAGTGAGAGAGCGTGCGCAAATACGCTCTCAAGACAAGAAATTGGCCAAGAAAGCGAAATAAACTAAATATAAATGCAAAAATATTAATAAAAAATAAAAGAAATTCATAAATTTAAATAGTTAAGTTATATAAAACATTAATTTCATTAAATTTACAGCGATTTGCTTTGGAAAATTCAAATTTTTGACTATGCCGCCAACAGCTGTTTTTTGAGCTGTGCGCCACTCGCACGCTCTCTCTCGTGCTCTCTCCCGTGCTCTCGGCAAGGAAAACCCACCACACGCTGTCCTGTGAGCAATCAGGAATCAGCAGCGAGTGTGCGCTACGCTCAGAGCCTGTGTGTGGGCAACTCTCGCTGTGAGTTGGGTTTAGTAACGAATAGTCAAGGTGCGAACAAATCAACGCGGTTTGCACGCTGCACACTGAGTGCCATCGAAATAAATTCATTAAAATTAACAAATAATACGCTAAATGTTTCTACCAATTACCAATGATAGCCGTTAACTAATTGCCAGCCAATGGCATTGGCCGATGGCGAGTTATTCAACAGTTACAGCTGTCAAAGTGCATAGCAAAATTACGGCATCCGCCAGGACAAACGCGTACGTATCAAAAGGTGTCCCAGTGTGTGTGTGCGTGTGTGTGTGTGTGTGTGTGCCCGTCCGTGTACGTGTAGGAGAGCACGCGAGAGTTTAACGCATTGGTATTGGTGCTAGCGACAACGTGCTAGTTGGCGCGTGGCAAAACATTCCCGAGTTGATAAATAAATAATTTGATTATTAAGTCAAACTATAAACAAACAGTAATAAAACAATACAACAAATAACTAGCTTAAATAACTATAATAATAATAAATTAAATTGTTGTGGGGCATCTGTTACATGTGAGCTTGCTAGAGAGTCGTAGCAATAACAATAATATTACTCATACGCCGCCGCGGCCGCGCTGTCGAAATGTTAGCATGTGGCGTCGCCGCCGACGTCGACGTCAACGTCAGCGTCAGCGTTCGCGTCAACGTCCTGTTGTGCCGCCATATGTGAGTGCATGCATAATTTAGCGCGTTCTCGCATTTAATTACTCAACATAAATCATAAAAATAGTAGTAATTGTAATAATAAAAACAAAACAAGAACTTTTGTGCCTTAGTCGCACCACCACCACCACCAACGCCATCATCATCGACAGGCTCCTCGCAATTGTTCCAAGGTTCCTGCTATTCGCGTCACTTTGTTATCTATCTGTGTGCACCTGTGCCACCTTTATAACTGTGAGTAAAATTCATACTAACAACTCAGCCAAGTGGCAGAGACACTTGGCAGGCAGGCAGCCAGGCAGCCAGGCGGCCAAGAGCAAAAGCAAACGCGCACGTGCAACGTGTGCAACACGCACGCAACGTGGCCCCCCCGCAAGGAAAGTGAAAACACTCGAAAGTGACTTTTCAGCACGTCAAGCTGACTAGTGAAGCGTAGTCAACGCTAGCGCCAACGTCGACGACGACGACGTTTTGTAACGACGCCTACGATATATATCCTTACACGGGCAACGACATTGCTCAGCAATCAGGACGAACGCCTACCCGCAAACAAAACACAGTCAAGCTAGCGCCAACCCGCCAACCCGCCAGCCAACCAAACCACCCATCCACCCACCTGACCCACTGTGCTCTGCTCTGTTTAACCGCCAACAACGAGAAGAAGGAACACAATCCGCACATTGCGAGCAGCAAAACAAAGAGGTGAGCTGAGTTATGCCGAGTCGTTCAGCTGTTTGCCAAAGCATATTGATACCAATACGTATATATACGATTGAGCATAACTGTATGAGCTGTGCTTATGCCACAGTCAATGCTAAAAGTAAACGTTTGTTTATGCATTCCATACAGCGAGAGATATAACTAAATATGACTATTCAATTGATATTGTCTGGGCCTTGGTCTAAACTTATTTTTTTTTTGGGTTCTCCTTAGTGAGCTCCTAAGGATTAAGGTTAGAAAAGATCAAAAAGATGGCTAATATAATTGCTGAGAAATTTTCTTTAATTTAAAATGTTCTTAATTATTTTAATTTAAATGGGGAAAGTTAAATGTGTAGAGTCTATTTGAAAAGTATATTTACAGTACAATAATTTCTTCAAAATTCATTTAAGATTAGATCAGATGATCTTATAAAATGCTGGAAAAATCTATTAAAAAATGATTCCCAAAATCCAATCTTATAGTAATTAAAACTAGAGATTCTCTCCGGACTTTAGATTGATCTAAGTAATTCTTCTGTTTAATATTCAACATGATTTTGGCTGTTTAACAATAGCCAAATGAAACTCATTAGAAGCCGAGCGTTAACTTTCGTGAGCCACTGTATGGAATGCTCTTGTATACAGACGTAAATCGCATACATAAATCGCATTTTATTAGACCTAAAAGAATATGCTAAAATGGAAAATGGAAAATGGAAAATAGGTGTATAGCTGTCGTCGTTGTAGACTCATTGTTATATGTGTTGGGGGTACGTCGCTTGTATTATGCTGCTCAAGTTGAGCCTTTCTTGTGCGTTGGTTGTGCTGTGTTGTACGAGTATGTTCATGTCCGTTGTGCTGCTATTCATTTCCGTTTCCGAGTGCTACATCCGGTTGCCCATTGTTATGCTAGTCGCTTGGTCGCAAAGATCCATCTTCATTAAAATGGGTGCTGGCTCTGGCTCTGGCTCTGGCGCTGGCGTGGGCGCACTTTTCTGAAGGCATGCGGTTACTTGCACTTGCCACAAGCAGCAGCAGCAGCAGGAGCAGAAACAGCCGCAGTAGCAGCCGCAGTAGTGTAGCAGCAGTGCGAGTAGTAACTGGAGGGACATCTCTGGCATACGCTGAGGCAGCACTCGTGGCATTTCTTCAGCTTCACTTCACTCGAGATGCGCCTTGTGCCCGGGCTGACTGCCAGGCTACCCAAATGTCATGTCTTGCTGTCAAATCAAATCAACTGTCGTGGTCGTGGTTGGGGCTGCCTCTGTCTCTGTCTCTGTCTCTGCCTCTGTCTCTGCCTCTGCCTCGCTGGCTTGCCAGTCAACGACCACTTGTTAGTCTGTAATTTGCGCTCACACCAACACACACACACTCACTCTCACATGCTCAGCCAAATAACCAACCCCAAAAATACAAACACACACACACACACACACAGCTCGGTACGTCAAACACAGAAACAGTCAGTGAGGCACAAAGCGCTTACGCTTTTTGCTTGGCTGCCAGCCCAGCAGCTGTAGCTGGTCTTCTACTGCTACACTTAGAGAAAAGCTAATTCAATTTCATTTGAAAATAAAAATAATTTAGGCTTCAATTTTGAGACTATTTGTTTAAAAGGAGCCTTTTCCTAAGAGGTATTTTTTTTAAATTCAAAAGTTGCAGCATTTTTCTCTACGTCTTTTTTTTGAGTGTAGCCCCATTGCTGTCGGCGCTCTGTTGCTTGTCGTGGCTTCTGTCATTTGTTGAATCTTCGCGTATTTCGCCTTAGTCATTCAGAGCGCATAGCACGCGTTATTATATATTTTTTTTTTTTGTTTTTTTGGCCATTTTTTTGTGCTGTTGAATTTGGACGAGTTTGCGGGCTCACCCACAAGGATTTCTTTGTTTTGATATCGACTCTCGCTCTCGTGTGCTCAGAATTTGCCTTTTTTTTTTTTTTGGCTTGTGCTTACAGAAACTCACCACAGCTAACAGCTAACAGTTAACTGCTTACAGTTCAGCTCAGTTCAGTTCAGTTGGGTTCAGCCAAGTTCGTTTGGCTATGGCCAAGCGATGGCGATGGCGATTGCGATTGGGATTGGGATTGCATGGCAAATTCAATTTTGATTTCCTGCTTGCAATTTGATAATGTGACATGCAGCAGCTGCTGCTATCCACAGGACACTGCAAGCGACTGCTAATGGCATGCCCCTTTTGCCATGCCATATCCTTAACGTTATCCTTAACGTTTTACCATTTTTTATCTCATTTCTTTTGTACTTTAGAGCGTGATTAGTGTGTCATTGTGTGCACGTGACTGGAATTCAATTTGCTCTGCATTTTGTGGAAGTGCTCTTAGCACTTTTTAGCAGCTCATTGGCAAACAATTCTAATGACAGTTTTCCGCTCCAGCTCAGCTCAGCTCAGCTCAGTTCAGTTCAGCTCAGCTCAGCCCCTTAGCCAGCAATTCAATCAGGCCGTCCGTTTTGGCTTTAATTTTGGGGACACTGTCAAAAGGCGGCGCCAACTATTGACAAGGACAACCACATACCAGGCTGGCACCTACACAAGCACAGAAGGACACTAGGCCTGGCATATCCTGGCATGCTGGCAGGGTGCCGTTTGCCATTTGCCGTTTGCCAACTGTCGATGCCTACTACAAAAAGGCCAACAAAAATATTGTCAGTCTCCTGCTGTCTGTGCTCTATTGTTTTTCCCTGCCATGTGTGTGCCTCTGTGTGTGTTTGTTCCCTGTGTTGGTATGTGCCTTGTGTCTGGTCCTGGCGTCGCCTCCTGTTGCGCGCCTTATGCGCCAATGAATCCAGCAATGGCATCGCCATCGCCTCACAAAAAACGGCGGTGGCGGCGCGCAACAAGCGTTTTATTATAGTGGCAGCCATAGTACTTCTGCCACGGCTTGCCGCGACTGCCACACACACTTAAAGAAAAAACTTGTACCCTTGGAGCCCAAATCAATCGAAATAGTTGAGCCTTGCAAGCTTGTTTTCAGCTAGAAAGTCTTCGAATAAAATTACATCTATAAATAATTTAAAAAATGTTTTTTAAGGCCTTTTGCGGAGGCTTCCAATGCATTCTTTATATAGAAAGCTGATCTTCTTGGAGGGAAATACATAGCTAAAGTTAATCTGATAAATTGTAAGTTTTCTAATAAAGCTTTCAAAAACAGAAGAAACTGAATAAACTATAAGTAAAAAAGATTCAAATGGAAATAGGTAGAGTAGTCCTTCTAAACTGGTGTTTTAACTTGAGTTCTGCTCCAAAAAGTAGACTACATATTTTTGTGATCAAACTACTAAATAAATAATTTAGGCATTAGAATGGGGGACAAAAACACACTGAAAACTAATGTCCTTTTTTCCTGTTTTTTCAGCTTTAATAGATAGCAACAATAAATAACATTTAAATTAAATGCCAATTAATTGGAAAGTTAATTAGTCAGCAATCAAGCTCCAGCAGATCTAAGAAAAAAACTTTAAATTTAATGTATAAAAAAATCCTGAAGTTCTCCAGCCAAACTTTTGTGCAACTTTCACTTTTTTGGGCTTCAATTTTTAGCTGCTTTTTAAATCCTTGAAACTTTCTTTAAGCTTTTGTTATTTAAGTTAATATAGCCAAGCCTTAAAACTGGCTAAAATCTTTTTTTTTTTTCTGTGTGCTCCACTGCTGCCGCTGCTGCTGCTGCTCCAGCTTCTGCTTGATGCCGTCTGCTGTGGCAATTCGAATTCGAATTGAATTTTATGTGGGTCGACTTTCGTCTGCCTGCTGACTGCAGACTGCTGTCATCTGCCAACGCCCAAAAAAATACAAAAAAAAATAAGCAAAGAATGAAAGTTTCACTGCGTTTGTCTGACATTTCAATTGTGGTTTCATTTCAATTCGATTTTGATGACACAGTCAAGACGACGCGTCTTCGGCGGCAGCGGCAGCGGCTGCGGCAGCGACAGCGTCATCATGCCACAAGCCACAACAGCAACAAGCAACAACAACAACGGCGACAACGACAACTCCAACAAACAACAACAATACGCTGGTGTCGTCAGTAATATGGCAGCAATTTCGTTGTGTTGCAGTTGGCGACGAGCTTCGTCGTTGCAAATTGAGTTAAGTGCCAGGCCACATGCAACGCGGGGGAATAGTTGTTGCTGTTGTTGTTGCTGGTGTTGTTGTAAGGCGGACCACTGGCAAAAAAGGCAGGGCTCGGCTCGTGTTTTAGTTGTTTCTTATTATTGCCTTCTAAGTGGGTCATATTTTTTGGCGCCAACGGGACTCGAGTACTGAGCACACTAAGCGCTTTGCTTGTCGCTCAAATTCTTGACAGCTGCGCCCAATTACGTTAAGCTGAAATCGATGCGACTATCGAAATCATCAAAATTTGTACATATTAATCGATAAAACGATATTTTTTACCAATATTGTTCCTTTGCTTATATCGAAATTGTCGAGCTATCCTAAAGATCGATAATGTGAATTTAAATCGTAAGTGAATCAAGCAATATATTCTACGATTTATCAAAGATGCTTTTTACGATGGCAATATCGAAATTATCGATATTTTAAATTTTTCTTTATATATAGACAATTGTTTTTTTATAAAAAATATGGTAAAACTCATGTCGTTATCGACATTATCGATAGTTTTAATTCTGGTCAATGAAAAGATATTTCTATCGATAGTAACACAGGATGTCGATAACTCTAATACCTATATTATATGCAAAACTATTTTCTATATAACACACCAAGACGAAAAAAAAGACCGGAGGAACTGTATGACGTAGTCGGTTAATTAAGTCTTAGGAAAAGTGTGAAAAATCTCAATACAAAGACGTCAATACACACATAGAGAAAGTGTTTTTGTATATATATATATATATATATATATATATATATGTATGTATATGTATTTAATATAAACATATGTATATATGTGTACATATATATGAGCACATTTGCTATTACCTGACGCCGGGTGGTAAGGCCAATAAACTTGTTCCCGAACAATGGAACTTAATAATGCCTGAAGCTCACAAAAAGATTATAAATTAAAAAGAAATAGAGCTTAACAGAAATTAATTCAAATTTAAATAAAAAATTAATCCTTCAAGCTGTTTTTTATGCTGCCTTTAGAAAGAAATCCAATGTTATAAATGATTCTCTTACGTTTTATTTAATAAATATTTATTTTTACCTGGATCTAGGTTAAGAAAAAGTTCAATTTTATATATATAGTTTCTACCAATTAATTCATAATTAATATATAAATAAGACAAAGGAAAGTTTTTAAGTTTTAATTAAAAACAAGGATATTTATTCAGCTTCAAAACGAAATTGCTGCAATTAGAACTAAAATTGCCAGCCTTGAGATAAAGTGAAATATTTTGTGAAAATAATTTCATTCTGTGTGGCTAAGCCAAGTAAAATATTGAAAATATCTCTAAGCCCAAAAGTGAAAGCTGCAACAAGGCTAAATAGTCAAACATAGACGTATTTTGCATAGAGAATCTGCTGATATTTAGTAATATCGAAACTGCAAAATGCAAATTATTATTTTGTCGAGCGGAAAAAGAAAAACGAGTTTGCATTTTAAGCCGTTTTTATTGTGGCACAGCCATTGTGCTTAGCCAGCTTGTGCTTTTGCCGCTTTTATTATGTGATGCTTTGGCTGCTCTGATGATGAGCGCCCGCTGCGTTTTAGCATTTTGGCGCAACTTTCCGAGTGCCCCAGCTGTGTGGCAGGGGGAGGGGGGTGGGGAGACGAGGTTGAAGGTTGCATATGGCAGCTGCCTTCAGCTCATTATATGCAGCAGCAGCAGCGGCGGCAGCGGCAGCAGCAATTTGAGCCTTGTCGGCTGCTGAGCTCTCTCAGTGTATTTTGTGAAGCGGCGCAGCAAAGTATGCAACAAATTTGGTTAACTCTGACTAGTGTTAACTTTTTAAACGCCGCCCACGTCCGTCTGTCTGCGTGTCTCAGTTCCTGGCTCTGTTGGTGCTGCTGCTGGCAAGTGAAACTTAGTTTTTCATAACAAGTTGTTGCCTAGGTAAGTTTACCCCGCCCAAAATTAATTTAACACCCCCACCGCCTGCCGCCTGCCGCCTGCCGCCTGCCGCCTGCCCCCCGCTCGAACCACGTCAATTGTATTCGCTGCTTTTGACATTTACAAGCAACAGACGCGACACGCTTTAAACCACAATTACCGAGTGCCTAATTAATTTGTTGTCACTTGTTTGTCATGGTTAATCATAAAAATTTCATGACATTCACAGGAACTTTTGACACGTCCCAGTTCAGTTCGTTTATTAACTGCAGATACCCTGTAAATATTGAAAGCATTTCAAGTGAAAGCACTTAAAAGTCTGGGCAAACTTTTCCAGCAAAAAATGCAAATCTTTTTGTTAGATTTTTTTTTTATTTAATGAGTGAAACATATTTTGTGGCATACAGCTTAGTGGATTTATCACTCAATGACTGTTCCCACAGGGACAGAGTGAGTTTCGGAAGCTTGATGCTGCATAAGAACACGAGCAAGCAATCCCAATTCTCGGTAGAAAGGTTTGAATGACTGAGAGCGGTTAAGCAGCCTTGGATCGTACTCTGTAGATCTTTTAGGAGCGATCCGTATTCTACTTGAACAACAGGCAAGTTAAAATGGATTTTTAACTGGCAGTTTACCAGAAGCCGCTTATTTTGGAAGCGATTGTAAAGAGCCTGCCACGCTGAATCAAACCCGTCATGGGTGAGCGGGGACTTGGACACTATTGCCTTTGCTTCGGCTCCAGTCTGGGGTTAGCCTCGGGTTCTGAATGTAGATCGCTGTGAAAAGATCACGAAACGTTGGCCATTTTAGGTAGGCAGTTGATTAAAAAAAAGTTAGTTGGGGGAAGAAAAGGGATTCTATTCCGATGGCAAGAATAATTTGTGGTAGGAATTTTGCCTCAATTTTCATGGCTTAAGTATTATAGACTCCGAGCAAAGGATATTACCCCAATAAAAAAAGGTATTTGAAAATAGAAATGAAAATCCTGGGAATTCTTGGCAAGGTTCTGCTAACTCTGAATATCTAAGGGAAGTTTTTTAGCTCAAGTTTTATGAGCAGAATAATTCCAAGCAACGGATAAGATCAGTCTCTAAGGAAACACATTTCTAAATAGAAATAGATATTTAAGTGGAGCTCTATAAAGTTTTGGAAGTCTATAGAAATTACTTAGCTTACGGCTTGAGTCCTAAAACTCACAGGATAATGTTATATAAATATCATAAAAGAAATCATTTAGAAATAGAATCGGTAACCTTATCTGACCCTATCAAATTTCTGTAAGTTCTAGAAGGAAATCTTAGCCGAGCTTGGCCAAGTTCTAGAAGTGGAAAGTCTAATGGATTTAACTATAAATGTTGGGGATTTTACTATAAAGAAATGTTGGTAGCTAATCAATGGGTATTGGCTGTGGCGAACCCTTGCCCATTGCTTTTGACCATTTGTTTAGTAATGAATTCATTAGGCCCGAAGGCGTTACCAAAAGTACAAATAGTCAGCTCTACGCACGCGAACTAATCAGTTGCACCTCACAGTAAGGACATGGGCGTTCGTAGCTTAAAGTAGTTATAGAAAAGGTCCTGCCTGGAGTCGGTCTCTATTTAAATAGAGTTAACAGTGGCAGGCATATTAAATTGGGTTTTAAATTTGCGTGTCCGACTATTGGGTGGTCACAAGAGTTTTTCTTTAACTTGACATTGTTGCCGTATGTCAGATGGGTGCGTGGGGGGAGGATCGTGGGGGTATTTAACCCCCTTCTGATGCCGGGGTCGACTTTCGCTTAACAAAAGGATATTGCGCACAATTTCCGTTACGCGGCCCGGATGTAATGGTAATCAATTGATTGTTTTATTGTGAATTAATTGTGGGCATGCACATGAGCAATGTTACGACTGTTGTATGAAAGTTGCTGGCTGGCTCACAGTATACCCCTCTGCCCTCTGTCCTCTGCCCTCCGACCTCAGCGTCGGCCCGCAGTACTCCCCTCTACTTCATCCTCAATCCCTTCAATCACCTTTGCTCTGTTGTTTGCTGTTGCTGTTGCCAGCATTGTTTATTGTTTTTACACAATTGTTTTGTCTGATGGCCTGAGCGGCCCCTGTTGCTGTTGATTTAAAACAACCAAAATGCGAAATGAGTTTTCAAACGGAAATTGAGTTTTTGGCTACCGTTGCCAAAGCTGGTTATTTGTACAGCTCTCGTTTTTTTTTGTGTGTACTTCTTCCCCTCCCCTGGCCAAACTGTAGTCTGTAGTCAGCTAGAGGCTAAATAGGTTTTTTTTTCCATCATCATCAGTTGAGTTAAGAGACAGACAGAGAGACAGAGGGAGAGGGAGAAAAGCGAATATGGCAACAACTACTTTAAATTAAAATTAAATAATTTGAATGCAAAAAGGATTCAGAATTTTGACATAATATCATGCTAAAGTTGGTCAATTCATTTGAAAAGTTTTTCATGTTCCTTTAAACTTCAGCAACATTATGCAGCAACTGTTTCGGCTTCCTTTCCAGCCAACCATGAATTTCATTGCAAAATATATAGCCCACTTTTAGGAGCATAATTTTGAGCTTAGTTTTTTGAATAACTTGAATTTTTTACTAAATTTAAGGCAGAATTCTTTAATATTCTGATAAAAAATGGTCAGTAAATCGAAGAGATTTGGCTTATTAGCAGAAAGCGGCTCAAATTTGTTGGCTTATTGAAGAAAACTAAAGGCAGCTAAGGAAGATTTTATAGACTTGAGGACTGATAACTTCCGTGGCGAGGGAGTTTCCTCCCCCTTCATATAATACCCTCCTTCAAGGGGTATAATGATAGTTGCTGCTAATAAGAAACTCGTATCTTTATCTATTAGCTTAGCTCTTATACTTAATAGCAGCCAATTAATTTTATTATAAGTTTTAATCAATCCCGCAGCTTCAATCAATAGAGTCAAGTAAACATTTATCATAATTATTGGGCCAAATCTGTTGCTAGTCACTTAAGCCCATTGCAAGTGCTCAATAAACATGATTTTTATGGAAGCAATAGGCTCATCCAATAGGCTCAGTTGATGGCATAACAAAAGTTCCATTCACAACTTTTCTTCAGCTCGACTTAATTTTGGCCATATCTCTCTGTGTGTGCCGCAGTGCCAGTCCCAGTGCCTCTGCACTCAAATGACAAATGACAAAGTCCTTTGGCAACTTTGGCTATAAAACAGGCCAGAAAACAGACTCTCAGAAAAGCTAACAAGCAGCACGTTTGACATTTTGTTTGTTTAGATGAGAGTGTGTGTGTGTGTGTGTGAGTGTGTGCTATTTCCCATCATCATTAACTCATCAATGTCAAAGTTTATCAATGAAGTCTGCGGCTCTTGCCTGGGCTAAAACAGATTTAGCGTAAAATTAACACAATCTAACGTGGCACGCTGCTTATTGGAAATCAATTTTGTTCCTGCCTTTCAGTTGACAATCTGCCAAACTCTCCCTGCGTCGCTTCTGCCTTTGCCGCTTCCTCTGCCTCGACCTGAAGTCCTCAGCCATATCCTGCACATAGCTCTCTGTGTAGCTACACTGAGAGAAAAAAGTTGTTTAGAAAAGCAGGTGGAAAATATTCAGCTAACATTTTTTTATGAAATTTGCATATTCATCAATAGCACATTGACTTGAAATAAGTAAGAAATTACTTGGATTAAGTTGAAAAATACTTTATTTTTAGCAAGCATTTTTGAATCTGGTTGTCCAACTCTGAAGTCAATCAGCCATCGAAGCAGTAGCCAAAGAGTATACAGCCGAGTCTGAACCTATAATTTTGGTTCGGCTTAACAAAGATTTCAAGAGTACTTTCTATAAATTCATTGAGTTCTTTATATAAAATTGATTTATTTATAGTAAAAAATATATAGCTGAGTGTAAGACTTTGGAAAATTTGAAGGATGAAAGCTTTTCGGAGCTTGAGCTGCATATTCCTGTACCAAAAGGGAGGGTCTCTGTTGGAACCGGCGTTTCAGAGCTGCGAAATCCTATTAATAGTTTAAAGACTTGATTTTTATGCTTAATTCAAGCTCAAATCTCAGAATAAACTACAGAATGAAGTAGTTATTTTGGTTGATTATTAAAGGGTATTTATGATATGAAAAGGATCACTTAAGGAAGAGATTTGTGTTGGAAAATTCAGCAGTTTTAGTCTATTTACAAGCTAAAATCAACAAATATTCTTTGCTCAAGGAAATCTCCTCAAGTCTCGCGCTTTTTCTCTCAGTGTTCGAGAATGTTTGGCAGTAATACGCTTAAATCAATTATATGCTCGGATTGGCATATGCTTCTGTGTCTCAGGTGCTTCCCTACTTGAACTGTGTGTGTGTTTTTTTCCGCTTTTTTTTGAGAATGTTTGCCAATATTTGTTTGCTGCTGTTTGTTAATTAAATTAGGCGATTTATTGCATTTTGTCATTTCCGATTAAGCCCTAATATAATTGTCAACAGAGTCACTTCTGGCCATAATGACATTTGAGGAGTGCTTCTTTTCGACAGAGACGAGTATATTGGAGGGGTGCATAGACTTATTTGCAGCACTGTGTTGCTGTTGTGGCTCTGACAGCTGCTGCTGACACGTGCGCTCTTCGATGTGTGCTACATTTTTTGTTTTGCTTTCTATTTTTTTATTTTTTGGTATTCTGTTTATATTGCGCTTGCATTTACAGTTGCACAAATATTTATACATTTGTATATATATATATATATATATATAAATATACATATATATTTAGATATGGAATCGCATTGGCATTGGCAATATACAATATTTTCCATCGATTTTTGCCGCTTTTGTTTTACCCGTCGAACTGGAAACGACACTTGCTATGCAGGCAGCCTGCCTGCCGCCTTCGTCCTGCTGCCTGCTGCATTTGAATCAGTATCAAAATTTTTCTATATTGTTACATTTGTATGTGTATTTTTTAGGAGGGGGGAGAGAGAGAGAGGGGAGACGAGGCTGAATGTTTAACTTGTTTTCATGACATCGTATAAATTGTGAAAATATCCAACGTTGTTGTATTTAATTGAAATTGAAAAGCTTGCAGGCAAATCGAAAAGTCAATTGCCAAGTGTCACATATCGTAGAGTATAACCGCATTATTGTTTTATTTATATAATATATACACAAATATATTTAAATCGCCTACAGTATTTGCCAGTTAACTGGAAACAAGAAAAAACCCACAAACTGGTTAGCCTTTGTGCAACTGAAAGTTAAACGTTTTTCGGCCTGTCACTGTTCAATCAGATCAAATTGCAATTTGGCTAAATCTTTCATGTTTTTGGCATGTTTTTTTCCATTAAAATATTCCCATTTGATTGTTGTATTATTACACTTTTCAATAAATAAAATTGCGGTTTGTATTAAGTATGCTTATAACACGAGTAAGCAGGATTTCAACTTAAATTCTATACCCTTTAAGGGGGTGTTATAACTTTGTCTCGCAGTGTGTAGTGCACTGAAGAAGGGCAGCTGCTAGGATATAGGGTATATATATAGTTGATCAGAGTAATGGCAGGAGTCGATATAGCCATGTCCCTCTGTCTGTTTGTAGGCAAACTAGGCTCTCAATTTTAGGGCTGTTTATCCTTCTTTTTGTCGAAACCGGAAGGATTGGTCAACTATATCATATAGCTACAAGAGAAACGAGCGAGCATCATCTCAAAAGTGGGTTCAAGGCTAGCTCTTTTATTACTGAAGATACTTCCTCCAGCAGTATCTATTTTCCAAGTCTAAATTTATCAAAAGCGAACTACTAAATCATGAATCAATCGGAACTATCGAATGCTTATTCCCTTCCTTTAGGGTATTCAGTGCTCAGCGTGCAGAATTCAGCTTTTCCTTGCTAGTTTTATTACGTTGTAATCTTTAATTTATTCTTTCCTTTCTGTTATTGATGGAATAACTTAATTGCCTTGGAAGGGCATTAATTCTGCCTTTTTCCATCTCATCTAAAATTATCGCAATTAATCTATGCTGCGGCAAGGCTAAGCTGCTCAATTGCTCGTATTGAAATAAATTCATAAATAAAATGCAAATGCGCTTATCAATTTTTAATTAAAATATGTGCAACCTGCGCCTACTAATTAGCCCTGCTGACATACAAATATACATATATATTATGTGTGTGTGTGTGTGTGTGTGTGTGTGTACAATCGGATATCCGCTTAACAGATTAGAGACAGAACGCCATTAACATCTGTGACGACTTGAACGTCATCATGAGGCTCAATAATATTCGGCATAATTGTTTGAATATCGAGCTGCTTAAGCTTAAGCCGCAAATTGGCCAAGAACGTGGCCGAAACGCCAGATGGCCCAGCCATACTACTGCCACTTCTGGAGACTAAGAACATGATGGCAAAATCATCATCAGTTGTTTTGGCAACTGTGGGTGGTGCGGGTGGTGCGAGCGGTGCGGGTGAGGGGCGAAGACTCAGATTTTGTAGCTATTGACGTCAGTTTTGTTTTTAACGCTAATTAATTAAATTCATTCAAATTAACATGGCATCAAAGCTGCAAATCCGCATACAAAAAACGCAACAAAAAATGGAGGGTTCCTTCAGTTAGCCGAAGACTGGAATACTCTTTTAGATTGTGATAGATAGAAGGTGATTAAATTTTATTGGAATTCAATGAATATATAGCAAATCGTGAGTATTTTTTTAACTTTTCATTTCTATAGTAGATTGAGCAGGGTCTTAAGTTTATTTAAGAGAAAAATTCAGTTCGTAATAGAGTGTAAGTCACACCATAAATCACTCACGCGCCCAACTCTAGTTCAAATTAAAACAGGTTGTTCCTAACACAGCCTAAAAGTAGGCTATACATTTTCACCAATGTCTTTTCTAAAGTGAAAAGCAGAACAGGACTTATAGCAATCCGATTTTCATATATATTTTTGAGCAGCTCTTGGGAAACTTTCCATTATTTCTATAGTATTCGATAAAGAACTTTTTGAGGAGCTTTATCCAATCCATCTTATTCAGCCATATGTGAAAGGCGCTCTACAAAGATTGAGCTCAAAAACTGGGAGACTGGCACTCAAAGAGAGAAAACTGGACAACTGGTTATAGCAACTCATCCAGCGTTAATTTCCTTACAAAACTTATACTACCCTTTGGAGTAGTGTATTAGCACTGAGGCAGCAGCCTTTGAGTGTAGCTGCCTTTTGTGTATCCCTGCCCCATCATCATTGCCACTAAGTACTTAGCTCCCACCGTGCTTTCCCTTCACCCCGCTCTCCAACGCTCAGCACCCTTCTCCATCATCGGAATAAAGCATTAATTACCAATTTTTGTGCGCTGTTGTGTTTTGTGATTTGCGCTTTGGCACTCCACTCGTAAATAGAATGGAAAAACTGATTAACATTTGTGGCTGGCGTCCATGCGGCTGCTGCTGCTGCTGCTGCTGCTCCTTAATGAGCATTGAGCAGATTCTGTGGACGGATTCGCTTGGTCTTCGGCTTGGTTAGGGGAGGGGTTGGGAGGGGAGGGCAGCAGAGGAGGTGCTCATATTTTGCTTGTAATTCATTTAAATGAAATGCACTCAACTACAGTAAATGCGTCCAGAATGGACGACGGACAGCCAAGGCGATTAGCATGAAATGCGTTCTTAATTGGTCTGACGAAAACTTCCGAGTTGAGTGGCTTTGAAGCTCTGCAGGGGATTAGGGTTTCGTGGTCATTGGCTAAACTTGCGAATCAGTTGGCCACTGCTCCTCCTGCCCCCATCTCTCCCCTTTTTTTCTGAGTGTGCAACTGTTGCAACTAACTCTGAACAGCTCTTTAACTTGCCGCTAAGCGCATTATTATGGAACGAGTATTTTTAAGTTAATGTTAACAGCAGTTGAGCTTGAGGCTTGTACAAGTTGGCGTATACTTGATTAACATTCAGTGCAATAATCAATTTCATTAATAAATTAACAGCCAGTGTCTGTTTTGGGCCAGTTTAACATGCAAAACAAGCTGCTTCCATCCTCTCCGGCCTCCTGCCTTGGCTTGTTGTAAATACCTCTTACATTTCTTAATTAATTATTACTGTGCGGTTAATGTGTTCAATGGCAAAGGCTGGCTGCAACAGCAGCGGAAGTGTCCTCATCCTGCTCTTCTTCTTCTTCTGGTTGTTGTTGTTGTCTGCCACATTTTAATTACACATTACACAATGCCCCACTGTGCGCAACGAGCCACGAAAATGGGTACAAAACTAACATTTTGTACTCTGTGGTTTTACAAATGTGATAACTACACGAACAAACAAAAAAAGATACCGAAAACTAAAATACAGAATATGGCGAAAATGTGGCCCACAAGTTAGACCGATGTTTGCATACTCTAACATTTATTTTAGCCTGCTAAAATAGCCTTCAAACGGGGCCCGAATCGAAACTATTTGTGGTTTTGAAAAGACATAAAAGGAACAGAGTATTTCAGTCTTAATTCAGTTTCAAACTCTCTTCAAATTAACAAAAATCAGCTCTGATTTCGGGCTTAAACTATTTTTAAGTTAATAAAAATCTGTGGAATAATGTTCCAGGCATTCCCTGTGGAATAGCATCAAACTTTCAATAATGTTCGCTAAAAATTGTGAAAATTAAGCAAACCCAATTTGAAGACCGAATCTTGGACTTTTTCAACAAAGCCTAAGTTTTCCCTTAGGTTCTATGCCAAAAATTAATCTGCTTCGAACCTTCTAGAGCTGTGGAATATCCTTAAAATATCAAATCTATGCTCAGAAAAACTAATTATTTTATTATTTTCTGATACATATTTTTTATAAGATATTAAATTAATTAATATTATTTTAATTATACTATAAATAGTTTTTAAGTATTAAATTTTCTAAGTCTCCAAATAACATCACAATAATTACCTTTAAGCCAAGTAAGCTCTCTTTTATTTTGATATTTACTAAAGCTGCTTCAAGGCTTTAGATTAAAAATAATAAGTTTTCATATTTTTTTTAAATACTATTATTATTTTTTTCAAATATTATTATTTAATTAGCTTTTAATTTTATTAATTAAATTTCATTAAATTTCTTCTACACCACTTTACATTTTATATCTCTCCTAAAACTTGCTACTTTTTAGCGAACTTTATGACTGAATTGTTGGACCCTTTGTTAGTGTATAAATGCGATTAAACATGTTTTTAACTTTTGCTGACGCTGTGGGTAAACAAAAAGTTTTGTATTACAAACACAGGACAAATAAAATAAATTAAATAATTAATATAATACACAGCGCAACGCATGTAATTGTTAAGCATTCTCGCAAAATGCATGTTAATTAACTGGGACAGGCTGCAAGCCGACTGCAAACTAATTAAATTTAATTCATCAATAAAGCAATTTTGTCAATGAATAAACCTATATTTTTGGACATTGGACACTAAGCACAGAATACCCTGTAATCTGAAACAAAGGCTAATAGATGAAGTTACAAAATGCTAAGCAGCCAGATTCAAAATAAAAGTGTTGAGTTAAACTGGACTTGCTTACAGGGTATTAATATGGTCGGGTAAGCTGGACAAATACTTGAGCTGAGAGTTTCCATTATACCCTATAACCACAAATAGTTTGTAAAAAGGTATTATAATCAAAGCTGCGATAAATTTGGTAATAGAAAGGAGATCAATTATTCTGCTAGAGGATGATTACTCAGAATGTTACAGGGTATTTGTGCAGTCAGTCAGTGTTAACTTGAGCGCTATTACTTGATTTCAGAAATGCCTTTTGGTCAGCATACAAAGGTATGCAAAAGTTCAGAATTTGCTGCCAAAAAATATTTGTAGCCTGATGGCGATGCTGGACATGAGGCCACGTGCCACATGCCACACATGTCGTATGCTTAATATGCCATTTTTTTGTGTTTTTTTGTGTTTTTTTTGGGTTGCTATTGAAATACAAGCACTTAATTATTTTTTATTCGCTTTATAATGATTTTCATTACGTTTCGTTGGACCCGCCGCACGTAAATAGTTTCTGGGCGGTTTTTAAAAGTTTCACCGCCTGTTTGTTTGCATTGGTAATGAGTTTACTTTGGCTGTAAGTTGCGCAAACAGACCGCCAACAGCAGTGAGGGGAGGGGCGTGGCCGGGGACCAGGGGGGAGGACTGCACCCTCAAAGCTAAGCCCGCAAACGCAGGGTAAAAACTTGTGCATTAAACTTTCGTTTTATTGTAAAGTTCTGTCAACAAAATCTTTCTGCCCGCAAAAATATACCAGCAAATGTATGTGCCACATGCGTCTCATTCCTTTGCTTGCCACATGTGTTTTTTAGTTCTGCTCCTTTTTTCGGTTTATTTGGGCACAAATTGCTTTGCTGGCTGTGTGACGCTCTCTGCTCTGCTCTGCTCTAACTTTGATAAATATACAATTTTTAATTAGTATCAACAAAAAATATAGAACCAAAAACCCAGCAACATTCCTTTTTATGAGTGCACATAAAAGTCAGCAGAATTTTTTTTTTCAAGTGTAGCACGAGGCGTATGAGTTATTTTTACGGCTGAGCACTTTAAACTGCGCTTTAAACAAGCAAAACAAACAAAATAAATCACAGCTGCAACTCGTGTTTGCCTTATCAAAAGGTTTACTGGCCCCGTGTTGTTTGCTTGTTGGCCAAAACACAGAAAAAAAAGAAAAACAGAATTCAAAAGCTGGCGATAAGCGCCCTGTAAGACCTTCAGCCAGAGATTAGCATCGGGCGGCAGTCACATAAATTACACCTGCCCCAAGCAGGTAGCTGGCTATATTTGATGAAAACCAATTCATTAGATTGTAAGTGCTAAATTTAATAAAATTAGCAGCAGCAGCGGCGGCCACTTCTCATAGAGTTTATATAGAATATATATATACATATTGCCCCACTGCCACTGGAGAAGCCTCTGTTGAGTAGGCAACACACCTAAACATCTAAAAAGTCAAAGGACTTCAAACGGCCCTCGGTGCTTAATGCAGTCTCAGAAGGATCCCTTGTAGGACATAAGACCGTTTACTATAAAAACAAAATCCGCCACTAAGTAGCGGTGCTTATGACATAATAGCATTGGCGCACAGTGGTTGAAAGCCGATTAAAAAAACAATGAAAACGAAGCTATGGCTAAAGAGGAACACAAAAAGTACTCGTCAAAGCGATTTTAAATTAAATTAAATGCTTAATTTGAGTTTGACTTTGAGCGAACAAAATGAGGGAAGGAATTTTGAAAAATAATTTTGTAAAATGGCAATTAAATTGAACTAAAGTTTATGAAAGTTTCATAATTAAAATAAATTAAATTAATTAAAATAAAATAATGGAAAAGCCTGTTTCAAAGTGTCAAGAAACAGCATTTGATTGGCAAACCTCTCAAGAATCCTTCCGGGTCTCAAAATTTCACTGGACTTCAAGCATTTTTCCTTTTTCAGTTGAGCATGAATTGTATAGAAAAACATATAGCCTACTTTTGGGAGCATATATATCTATATATTTCGAAATAAACATAAAGAAATATATATAAATAAATATAAATATATTTAGAACATTGTATTAAGGATCAAATTTTAATTAAAAGTTCAGTTTTCTAGCTTTCTTCCTGGGAAACCCTAAAAGCAGACTTCACATTTTTTAGTTGAATTAATTTTAAAGTGAAAATTGAAAGAGGTTTGTTGTTGTTTTGTGGTTTTCATTTCGAAACTGTTGAGAAAACTTGAGAGTTTTTTAACCAATTAGAAAACTTCCCTATAATTGGATAGCCTTTCAGTTGAAAGAAATTTTCGTAACAACCCGAAGCAAACTTTTAGTTAAATGCTGTGCCAGAAAGTATGCTTAACTTTGAAACTAGAACTGTCTTTTCTTTATAGATAATTTATTCTAGAATATTCTCTATTTGGTTGCAATACAAATGGCATACAGCCCACTGTGCGCCACTTCGTTCCAAGTCACTGGGAATGGCTATATTGTTGTGCCCACGCCTGTTTATGTACCATATTATTTTTGCTTTTTGTGAGCCATATTAATGCCGGTGTGTTTGTTTGTTAGCAGCATTTTAGGTAAATTAAAAAATAACATTATTATTATTTGTAGGGCGGGCGGGAGGCATGGCAGGCAGATAGGAAATACCTTGC
The DNA here is from genome assembly GCA_018150835.1 of Drosophila repletoides. Lineage (NCBI taxonomy): Eukaryota > Metazoa > Arthropoda > Insecta > Diptera > Drosophilidae > Drosophila > Drosophila repletoides. Next base: position 9,100,328 of record JAECWQ010000100.1, read on the forward strand.
TGCTGTTGCTTTATGCTGGTATTTATTAATTTATTTATTTTAGTTTTGCTTTGGCTAAAAACAACAAGCTGAATTTTCAAGGTAATTTTTGTTGAACTTTTTAAGTTATTAATTTCTTTAAAAGCTTTTGCGGGGGAAGACTTTTCTTCTTCTGTGATTTCTGGCCATAAAATTTGCTACTTCTACCGAGTATTACGAGTATTATTATCAATGGGGATTGTTGACATGTTTTGGATGAGCGTAAAACCCGGCTAAATCTATAAAGCTGCAAGTGTCGTGCGTTGAGCTGACAGTGCCAAAGCAAATGTCAAATTAATTTGATACTTTACTTACACTTGAACACCTTTCGCAGCAGATGCGAACACCTGCCCCTTCGGTCCCCTCGGTCCCCTCGGTCCCCTTGGTCCTTTCACCACACAATTCTGGGCCAACTTCAAAGGGCACACAATTCCAGTGTGAGGAGGAGGGAGCGCTACGTTGGCTGGTCACCTGGCATGCTGGCTGTCAATTTCATTTATGTTTTCAATCGATTGTGCTCGGCGATAGCGTACACTGCTACGCCTCCACCCTAGAGCAAACGCCCCCATATACAGACACGCAGCCAATATTGGTTAGATTTTTGACAGCTCAAATTGAATTTGCCTTTGCTGCTGCTGTTGCTGCTGCTGCTGGTTCCATTCTTGTTGCCTTTTGGCTGTCCAAACTCGCGTTGAGGCTGTGCAAAGTGAAATTTTATTTGCTTGACCACCTCAGGGGCTGGGCAGGGGCTGTGTGTGTGTGTGCCGAGGGGAGGTGACTGTCTGTCTATCTGTCTGTCTGGCTGCCTGTTACGGTGTGAACACATTTGGCTTTTGTTTATTGTACAACGACAGTCACACGATGATTTGTCTAATTTTTTGATCGATTGTTTATCTCGCCCTGTCCTGTTTGTCTGGCGTCAACATCTTGGACAAGGGAACAGATACACTCAGAGAAAAATGTGGGGCTCCTAAATATTGATATATTTTCTGCTTTATTCTTCTTTTTATATCCCATAAAAGAGACCAATTTCCTTTACTCTTAGACTTGATTATAGACAACTCTTGCACTTTCTTCTAGTCCAAACTTCCTTCTATTTTTTTGAGTGTACCGAGGCTGGCCACGCCCCAAGGCACATTTGTCACTTGCCTGAAAGAAATCACAAAAATTCTGACATGATTGGCTATTTATACAAGTCGAAGGCATTTATTTGTTTATTGTTATTATTTGTATGCCTTTGCCAGGCAAAATATCGCAGAGCATGCAGTATTCGGCTCAAACAAGGGGCTTAGCCAAAAGCTGCCATAAGCTGCTTAAAATGAAAACTAATACGAAAAGGGGTTCTTTGATGCGCCGAAGATTAAATACCTTTAGGGAGGGGAATAGTTTATTCAAATTCGCTGGGAAATTTAATAGTTTTGATCAGCTTTTCTTTGTTATAAAATAAACTCTAAGACTTAAAAGTTTCATTAATTTATCTTGAGAAACAGAAAGGATTTTTATACAACAACTTTTAGGCAGATTTTTCATATTTGCGGCAGCTATAATATAGTTACCCGATCAGGCTGACTTCTATAGATGAGCTGCAGGCTTTAATAAGGAATTTTGTTTTGAGGCAGACAGACAGACGGTCAGATAGCCATGGCTATATCAACTTTTCTCACTATCATTCATAATACTAAATTAAGTGCTTTATGAAATCACAGATTGCACCCTCTAAACACTCCACAAAGGTAGACAAATAATGAGGGCTGACTTTGAGATTCAATATTATTTTAATGGAAATAAACTAAAGAGTCCTTGGATGTAAAGTATTTCAAATAAGGACATAGTTCGCTCTTCAGTTCGACTGGAGTATTTTAGCAAACAGTTTTAGTTTAATGTGCAAAAAATTTATTTTAAAAACAAAATGAATTAATCGCTATTCTTTCTGTCTATTTACAGCTTAAATTGAATTCCACTTAAACGGTAAGTGTCGCATGTCCTTAAATATATCTAAAAACTATGCTCGTATTTATGTTCCTAGCTACAAGTAATAATTTTTAGCACACTTTCAAGTAGCTTCTGTTGACTGTCTTTTTGTTTTTTCATTATTAACTGTTTTTTAAGGAGCCTTCTTGAAATTCTCAATGGTCCTTTAAATGTCGTTTTAGTGTAGTGTCCTTTTTTTTGGGGGGAAGGGCAGTTCCACAAATGCTTCGCTAGCCAGGCAAACGCTTGGCACATTATCCACACGCCACGCCGCGTTGTCTAAATGGTCGTGCAACATGTGGCTACTTTGGCTTCAATTTCACTTTCTTCGGACTTTTCTGTTTCTAATTTGATTTATATTTATAAAGCCGGAATCATTTGCTTTCGATTGCCGTAATAATAAAGCGTCGTTACATTTAAATAATGACCGAGCCAGCAACGAGCGATGAGGACGTCGAGCGTCGTCGACGACGTCTGGTAATGGCTATGAAAATTCAATTATAACCCAGCCGCAGCATGATGGCCACAGCGAACCTCGACTCGAACCTCGAAGAAGGCTCATAAAACACGTTGCAAGATTAATTGTCCACGCTGTCGTACATTATGACGCGCATACGCCGTGTTGTACATGTGTAAATAAAGGGAAGGACCTCGGCCAGAGAGCATTGTCGGCTGCTGCGACTGCTTTTTTGGTCATCATATTTAATTCAAGCATAAATTTTTGCACGCATATAAAAGCACAGAAAAAAACCACAAGTAAGAGTGCTCAAGTTAAGACTGCTCGACTAGGCGATGCCCTGTAAATGGGGGATGAAAAAGTGTTGCATACTTTTTGGCGCGCGATGAGGTCTATGGGATATTGTGGTTTCTACAACTTTCAAACAAGCCAAATTTCAGTTGAAAGTGGTTTGACGACTCGAACCAGTTTGGGTACCATTTGCGGAACGGTTCAAGTACCTCAGAACTAAGGTCTCGGTTTCAAGTCCCTTCGGTTTTTGAAGACGAAGCTTCTTATCTTATATACAAATATTCTGTCTCTAGATGAACACAAGGACATGACTAGATCGACTCATATTTCGATTCAGATTAAGAATATATATCGGAATATATATTGGAAGTTATTTCCTTCTGCATTCTCCATAAACTTCTCTTTCAAGCTTGTTTTCACTGGGTATATTAAGTATAAAAAGGACGCGAGACGCTTGGCAGGGAGAATAAAAAAGAATTAATACGTTTCGGTTAATTTATGTGGGCCGTGGCCGACAACGTGAGGACAACAAGGATGGAGCCATGAAAAATTGCGCCGCTCGGGCAAGGCTCAAGCCCGGCTATGCCGCCTCGAACCAATGAGCCACAAACGGCCATGACGAACGGCCAGCGACACGCACCCCTCGCCTCTTGTTGGCCAGAAACGGCTTTTGTCTCGTCACCCTTTTGGCCATACTCCCATACCCGCGCTTAGCTCTCAGCTCAGCCATTTGGGTGCCTTTTGTTATTGCTCCTGCACCGGCCATGGGTAATTACGGACGTGTGCGCATGTGTTGGCCATGACGGGGGCCACCTGCCATTGTTTTGTGAGTGCGCCCCGCCCCGCTCCGCCCCCACCCGGTTGCATTTTAATTTGTCATAATTTTGCTCGTTCTCTGCCTAATTAGCTAGTCAGCACTCCGCTCCCGCGCTCTCCTCTCCCTCAGCCAACACTCTGCTCCCCTTTTCCTGACCACTGCGAACGGCTGGCAATCAAAGTCAAAGATCAGCGCAAATAACCAACTCATTTTACTAGAATTCCCCTACGAAAGTGAAACTTTATCTCCAGACTCAACAAGCGTAATTCTATAGCTTATTTGTATATGAATTCCATGGAAATATAAACACATTTCCCAGCGATATTCCCCCAGCATTGCTCAGCGATCAAATTTTGTTTATTTCGAGCCTTTGTTTTGACTCTACGAATAGCAACGCAGTCAGCTTCTCAGTTAGAAAATCAGAAGGGAAATGATATCTTTGACGTGCCGAAGATTAAATACCCCTGACGACTGGCAGAAACATTTGGAGTTGAATTGAATTGAAGCTAAATTGATTTATTATAATCAATTGTTCCTAGGGCGGCTATATGATATAGCAGTCTGATCTTGATACTGTTTGGTATTTCAAAAGTAACCTCTTATCACTTGCAAGTTCAATATAGATAAATTGAGAAAGAAAACTGTTTACCATTCATCAAATTTTGAACCGATTGTTCCTATATCAGCTATAAGATATAGTTATCAGATATCAATCATTTCTGGTATGGAATTATTCATCTAACTTTTAAGATTCAACCAGACACTTTAAGAAACTTAACCTTTTTTAAACAACATTTTTTGGCTTGATTGTTCCTGTCTAATTTAGCTATAAGATATAGTTATTCGATCCGGTTTTATACAATATATTTGCGCTCAATTTTCATTCACTTAGCTTAACAATTGATCAACTAGTTTGTTTAGAAACAGACCTATAGAAGGACGAATTTCGTGATAAAATTATACTACCCCCTGGAAGGGTATAATTAGAGGTATAAACTGAGAAACTAGCCCCAAAAAATGTATATTTTTCTTGATATTTAAGATGCTTAGAAAGTTATCATAACTGACTATGTTCTTCGTTCAGCTACTCTCACTGAGGCAGTACGAAAACATTCAAAGAATAGAAAAATCTATCTAATCTGCTGGGAAAGATGTGTTCGAGCAGCAAATAAGTTTATTACTCAATTTGAAAGTTGTAAGCTGTCAGTAAGCTTGTAAGTGAGAGTATATATTTGGTAAAGCTGTCTCTCAGCTCTGGTAGACTCTGGTAAACTGTAGCTCTATGGCTACAACAGCTAACACAATCAGCTCATTCAGGTTAGCTCAGCACACACATCACACAGAGAAATCAACAGGAACCATCTTAGAGTGTACCATAAAACCATAATCTGGATGCCTCATCACTTCCGGCACAGCACAACACAGCACAACACACTGCAACACTCAACACTTCCCACCATCGACTTAATTTTTCAGCCAATAAACTGAAGCAACCAACTACACACCAAATAAACTCACAGCAGCAGCAGCAGCAACAACTTCAACAGAGCCGCTGAAACCACATAAATCAATGTCTAAAGGAACCCAAGAACCCACAATAAACCGGAGCCAAAATTGTGCTCCTTTCGCCAGCATAGCTGACTGGCTGGCTGGTCGTCTGTCTGTCTGGCTGGCTGGCTGGCCATGCCCATATCTACTTCCATTTTCACATTCCCAGAACATTTCCATATATATATATATCTATATCCATGGCTAGCAATGGCATGCAGTGACAGAAATTGCAAAATATTTGATTTGTGCTTATTTAATTTGAAATCTTGTACATGACTCACAGAGGCACCATCAGAGCCAGAGAGCCACTGCCAGACAGACAGTCAGACAGACAGACAAACACAGAGCCAAAACCACAGGCCACACACATGCCATATGCATGTTTATACAGTACAGTGGCCTAGTCTCAAAGGGGAATTTGGGGTTTCGCATAAATAGGTTTATTTTGCTGTTTATTTGCTTCCTTTTTCCTGTTGTAAAGAAACTCTGAACTGCAAATTTGGAACACTTAATAATCAGTTTGAGAAACTCTTTCTAAACTGAAGTCTTACACTTCTTAATTCAAGTTCGAATCATACTTTAAAAATGCTTATTTAGTAACTCCAAATCAAGTCTGAACTGGATTAAATAGGTGAATCAATCCCTATTCATACTAGTTTCAACCATGAACCGCCTTATTGTCTACCGATAAGTCCAGAAATTATAGATCTGAATGAAGAATCAAGGCTAAATTTAGAGTATTTTCAAGTCTTTTCTGGATAAAAACAGGAACAATCAAGAAGATTTAAGATTTAAGCTTCCAAAAACTGAAATTGAATAAAGAATTTCATATTTCATTCAGAATATATTGGATCGTATAACTTTTGATACCTCTGAGAAACGAATAAAGTAAGAGATTCCTGATTGTATCACGTTTTTTCATTAAGAAAAAGTATTATTTAAATATGAATTAGAAAATTGATAAAATTACTGAAAACTTCTTATAAAATATTCAATTTGATTGGGAAAAATACCTGGAAACCTTCGCTAAACTCAAGTCCTCCATTCAGGCCACTCAAATTGTATAGAAAATGGCTAGAAAAAAACAATTTTTGCCAACAAATCCTTATTTCAATTACAAATTTCCGGTGTCCTTTAGAAATATTGATGAGTGCGTCACTGCAATGAATATGTGTATATATATAAATGTATATGTATCTGTGTGGCGCTGCGAATTGCCGGCTACTTTCGGACGGGACTGTACTGATTTAAATGGATGACAAAGTGCCGGAGTAAGATTGCCAGATTGGCAAGCCTAAGGCGCAACATGCAGCTCTCAAGTGCGTTGTGCAGTTTTCAAGTGCTGTCAGCTGCACTTAGTCGGCATCAGAATTCGTGCTGATGAATTTTGTGTCCCACACAAAGCGAGAGAAGAGTCCATGCCATGGTCAGTACGATTACCAAGAGCGAGAGTACCGGAACGAGCAGGAAGGAGCTGGAGTACGATTAGCTTGAGCATCATGATGATGATGGGGGATGTGGATGTGAATGTGGATGATGGTCACAGAGGCGGAGAGGATGCCATTTCATGTTCAATTAGTGCTGCAGCCAGCCTACAGACTTCATATAAAATGCCTGCGAGTCTAATTAATTACTGCACTGCAACGGCATCGTTGCATCCTGGCTCCTGCCAGCTGCTGCCTGCTGCCTGCTGCCTCCTCCGTCCTGCGGTTCGACCACACAAATTTGGTCTCTCGCCTCTTCAAAATCTATCGACAGCATTATTACAGTAGTCGCTGGAAAAGTCTGCAGATTTATTAGTTAATGTCGACTGCTAGACTGGAAGCCAGTTTAAGACCGGATATCAGAGCCAGGTGTCCAAAATTTGGTCCAAAATCATGGAGAAAGAACCGCATTCTCTGGCACCAAAACAGGAGCTGGCAGTAGGTTCAACCAGGAAAATTGGCGCTAGTTTTCTTTTTCTACCCGACTGCGATTAGAAACAGGATAAAATCAAGAATTCCTTGCTGGAATGAAGAATTTCCTACTTGATTTCAGGAAAAACAGGAAAGATTCATGTACAGAATTCTGGAATTGAGTTCAGATGCTGAAGAGCTTTGAATGCTTGGAAATAAGTCTGTTTTTCGCCAAACTTTAAAATAAAAATTAGGAATGAAAAATCCTCTACGAAAGTCAATATCAAAACAGCTAAAAATAGATTTAATTTACACATTTTAATTAAAATTGAAATAGAAAATTTTCTCATAACAATTTCTTTAGTCAAATTGTAGGCTGAAGGACTTTGAAACTGGCAGAAATCCTGGGAAAATTACTATGTGAAAATAAACGGAAAAACTTGCGGAGAATTTAATTATTTGCAAATATTAATTTCAGTTTAAATGAGAAAATCAGGTTCAAATATTTAGGCGTTTACTGTATCGATTTCAAGGATTTTGCAGTTGCAGCTGAAGTGGCAGTTGCTGCTGCTGTTGCTGCTGCTGCTGTTGCTGTTGCTGTTGCTGCTGCTGTTGCCAACTAATGACAAAATATGTTGATACTTAAATGGATTTTGGTTAACGGCTAAATATTGGATAGTGGTTTGACGTCACGTAGCATAACAACTGCTACTTACTAATGAGGCTCGCTCAAAAGAGAGAGAGAAAAAAGAGAAGAAAAAAAATATATCCAAATCCTTTCTGTTTCTGTGGAAAAAGAGCGGAAAAAGTAGAAAATTGTTGTCGCCAATTTGCATATTGAATTACATTCATTGTTGATGTTGTTCGCCAGTGTTAAATCTCTCAACTACAATACATACCCTTTACCCCCGGCAGAGGAGGATTGGGAGGCGTGGGAGGATGGGGAGGCGGAGCAGCGCCTGTCATGTGTGCTGACGTTGTCCTGAATCCTTGCTTACATTTTGATGCCTTTGAGTGACGCTGACAATGCTGCCAATTGGCAGCCGCCGCCACGCAAAGAAAAATATTATAAAATATTCAGTTTATAAATAACAAAGGAACATACAAAATTTTTTATAGAATTTTATTTTATTTTATGCACGCCGTAAATACTCTTTTCTTTTTCTTTTTTCTTTTTTCTTTTCTCTTCAATTTTCAATTTACCAGGCAAATAAATTGGCAGAAAATGCAACTAAATATTGTACTACAACAGAATCCTCTTGGGGAGGAAATTTATTCAGTTATAGCGCTGCGCTTAGTTGACGTGGAATTAATTTTAACGTGAAGTTAAAGTTGTTAATATGGAAATTGAAAAACTTTTGACTCAATTAGATTTCAAACTCATTTTATTTTAATAATAAAGGCAAGTTTTATAATTTTGACATGAAGTTAATGTTAACTTGAAGTTAAGTGCACAACCTGTCGATATAATTAACTGAACAATGAAGCTATTAGTTGGCAAGAAGTAAATTTTAACGTGAGGTTTAGAGATGGTAACTTAAAAACGTATTAAATTATTTGTAATTCTCAATATTTATTTAATTGAATGTTTAAGTTAAGTTTACAATTTGACCTGAAGTTAAGTTTAACTTGAAGCTAAATCTAAGGATCTAATTAACTGAATAATGAGACTATCAGTTAGCATGAAAGAAATTTTAACGTGAGGCTTAGCGATGAGAATTTAATAAGATAAATTGACTGTAATTCTAAATATCTTATTAATTTATACATAGAATTTCATTGTATTCACAATTTGACCTGAAGTTAAGTTTAACTTGAAGTCAAACGTAGTTGGGACATTAGTTAACTCCACTTAACAAGAAATAATCAAATTTAACCTGTAGATAAGTCTTGACATGCAGATAAAGCTGGAAAATGTTAACCTTAACTAAAAATTGACTAAACGTAACTAAATTTAATAAAAAATAATCAAATTTTCTAGTATCAATTAAAGAAAATACTCAAATACAGTTTTGCATTTAAGACAGATATGAGAAAACTTAAATAGTTTATTAGGTTTGCGCCTCAAATTGTTTTAGCCAAATTGCTTGCCAAAGACTTGTGAAAAATCAAGCCAAATGCAAAGAGTTGGGCCAAGTCAATTGGATAATAACGAAATAAAGTAAAACAATTAAAATGTAATTTATAAGTTGTTCCGGTTCACCCAATGACAGTGGCAGCAAGAAGCCAGTTGGCCTGGTCAAAAGAATTACAACGATTTAATTTAAAAGTTTACACACTACGAATAAGAAAGAGCTCTGAGTGGAGAGCTGAGAGCTGAGAGTTGAGCTGAGAGTCTTCTCCTGGTGAAGATTGGGCAGCACATGCAGTAAATTAAATTGGGTAACTTAATATAGAAAACGATTCTCATTGCCGGCTGAGATTTTGATTGCCAGAGAAGTGAACTGAGTTGAGCAGTTGGCTAAATTGCCAGGCATTTTTGGCATTTGTGTTTCATTTTAGTTTTACTCTCACCCCTTCTCTCTCTCTCTCTGTCTTTTTTAACCTGGCTCCTTCGTCCTTCGTCCTGTTGCTGTTTCAGTGTAAAGTTTTTGAGCGCACATTAATTAGAAGCTGCCACGCTCGGCAGACACGCGCCGTGCAACAGAAAGTTACCTGCGTCGTCTACCTACCAAAAGGTGCAACATGTACGCCAAGTTGCCAGTTGCCAGTTGCCAGTTGCCAGTTGCGAGTTGCCAGTTTTTGGGGATTGGGTCTGGGTCTGGCTCTGGGTTTGGGTTTGGGTTTGAGTTGCGTTTGAGTTTGAATTTAAGTTGAAGTTGCAGTTGGAAATTTTGAAATTTTTTCTCGTTGTTTTCGGCATTTGCCATATTGCCAGCTGCAGAGAGCGAGAGATGCTTTTAATTAAGGCCGCCAACAGCGTCATGCCCCATGCGCACCTGGACGGAGCAGGTAGCGGCTAGAGATGAGCTCGTGTCACGAAATTGAGCTGCAGATGCTCGCATCGGCGACTCCATAAAGAAGACAGTCTAGAGTCCGTCTGCCAGTCAGTCCTTCTGTCTGTTATCGGTTTCTGAAAGCTTCAAAAGTTGTGTACCAAATATTAGTTCAATCCATTGCTTTACTCTTTGGCGTTTATTTGAGCTGGCTGTCGTGTCACGCACGCAACACGCCACTCAACTCTAGCCGGAATATGCGTGGGCGTAGATGAGGGCGAAGGTGAAAGGGGCGGGCTGCATTATGCAGGCACTTTTGCCACCGCTTCGGCACTCGCTTCGGTGGCGACACAACAAGGTGTTAACATTTTAAAGTTGCCTTTAATTTCGTTAAAAGCATCGACAAACATAAGCCAGATCCAGGTGGCCAACAAAAAAGAAAAATCCAGGACAATGAGTGGCACTGAGCCTCTGCCCTGCCTCTGCCTCTGCCTCTGCCTCTGCCTCTGCCTCTGCCCCTGCCCTGCCTCTGCCCCTGCCCCTTTTCCTATCTCTGTTTGTGTTATAAATAACGCAATCTTCACGCACGTAACTCAAATGGCGGCTAATGGGCGTTATGGGGTGCGTGGGAGGCGTGGCAATGCGTCCGTCGCGTCTCATTTAGCGCACGTAACCAAATAATGACCCAAAATGATGGCGTTTAATTCAAATGAAGCCACTGCGCTGATGACCAGCGTTACGTTTACATAACGCTAAATAAAAAAACACATGTATTTTGAAATTTAACAAAGCTTTAGACGACCTGCAGATACCCTGTAATTGGTGAAGTGTTGTTCTATAGTGGGTCACAAAAGTTGGGCTTGTTCTTAGCTAGAAGCAGGACTATTTAAGGATTTTCGCTGAGCAAATCAAGTCAGCTTTATTCCAAGTCTCTAGCTGGAATATCAGAGAAAAATATGTAGTCTAGTTTTGGGCGTAAAAATGTAGTTAGAGCCTGAGCTACTTTTGGACGATTCTAAGAGTAAGTTTAGCTTTTTTCAACTTTGAAATATAAATATATAAACATATATATATATAATATGTGTCATATTAAACTACTAATTGCCCGGCGTCGCCCGGGAAAAGTCAATATTGTAATGGTAAATACTTATAGCTTCAATTTTAGCTATAATTATAAGACTTATGTATTATCATTTGAATTCCACACAACTTTTTTTAGCATTCTCATTAGAATACCCTAACCACTCCGAAAAGTATGCTTCAGCTTTTGACTGAAAAGTGGAGTTCAAAGCTCCAAAAAGTATGCTTTGGATTCCGGCTCAAAAGTGAATTCCATAAGGTTTCACACTGAAACTCTCTGCAAAGTACTTCCTGCTACCTTCTGATGAATATGCCCCTTTCTGGGCTTATATACCCTGTAAATGAGAGTACAGAAAGCTGCGTGCGATTTGTAAATAAAATAAAATAAAATAAAATGAAATGTGAAATGTTTTATCAACGTGCCAAGCGCACTAAACAGACCGCGGCCCGACTGACTGATGGACCAACGTGTATGCTCTGCGCAGGGGCGGAGGCGTGGCAGCCAGCAGGGGGGTTGGAGGAAGCGGCTACTGTGGTTCGGGCAGCCTTATTATCGCCGCATCCCCATTTGATATTTGTTGTTGTAATTGTTTTGTTGTCGTAAATGCGAAGATAGATTGCAATTGCCACAGGCCATTACCAATGGAAATTACGAGAATGAGTAAAAAGTAAAGCAGAAAAAAGAAAGGAAAAAAGGAAAAGCGAATACAAAACAAATGCCGAATAAAAGCAGTCGTAGACCAAAGGAAAACGCACTGGGAAATGCGCACAAATTTCTTGTCATTAAATTAAAAATAAACGACAATATTTTATGCGCCTATAAATATGCAACGCACAAACTGAAAGTGAGCAGCTGTTATTTTATTGTTGTTCTTGCTTCGGCTTTTCTATACCCTTCCCGCGGGGGTATTACGACTATGTCAAGCAGTTTGGCATGATTAGAGTAGTCGTTATGGCCGTGTCTGTCTATCTGTCTGTTCCTCTGTCTGCCAGTCGGTCTACCTGCTTCCACGCAAACTAGTCTCTCAGTGAATGAAGTGTGCTGTGGTTATGAGGGAGTCTGCCAGATCGAAGAACTATATCATATAGCTGCCATAGAAAGATATAGTCGGATTAAAAAGTTAGCTGAGCTTTCGCTCAACATATTTTAAAGTTACTTTTAGATGAAACCTTGTGATTTCTAATTGCTGAACTAAAATTCTTAAGATCGAGCTACTATAACATATAGCTTCCATAGGAACAATCGTACTAGAAGCTGCTGGTATTGAATTGAGACAGATATATCAGATAGGAACTATAGGGAACTATAACAAACGGTCCAAAAGCTCTTGATTCCCAACATATCTGAATAAAATTATTTGCTCATAGCGGGTGTAGGAATCGGACTACTATATTATATATTTTTCATAGGAATAATCGGTTTAAAAGTGGTTGATTCTCAAGATTTATTGATGAAACTGTTTTTTAATTATTTGTATGGAAATTGGACTGGCGGCTATAGGAACAATCGGTCCAAAAGCTGTTGATTCTCCACATATCTGGCTAAAACTTTTTTCCTATAGCTCATATAGGAATCGGACTTATATATCATATAGCTAGGAACAATCGATCCTTCAATATAATTTTCTATGAAAAACTGCCTTTTACCAAAGCTGAAAACCACTAAAATCACTGTATATATTATATAGGAACAACTGGTCTAAAATAAGTAGATTTAAGAGCAGTTTTTACAGTACTAATTCCAAGTGTATACAGTCTTCGGTGCTAGCCTCTGGTTACTAGTTTTTTATTTATATTTTTATTTTTATGTATTCTTTATGCAAGCATCGTTAGAGTTGAGATTGTTGCACAGGTGTGACCAGAGTAGAGCAGGGCAGAGCAGAGAAGAGCAGAGAAGAGTAGAGAGATTGAGTGCCACTAAAATGAATGGTCGGTCCAAGTGATTTGCCTAAGCTTAGTCCTGCTGCTCCTGCCGCTCCTGCCGTTTCCTTCGCCCAGAGAGATGCATAAATAAAATGCAAAAAACCATAAATTGTGATTAAAACCAAACAAAAGAGAGAGAAAAAAAACTACACTTTGTTGTTCAGTGAGTAAGTTCATAAATTCTCAAAAATATAATCTTTGTCATAAATTTATTTTAATACATAAATTAAGAGTTTAGCTTAAGGTTTTAGCATTTATTTAACTAGCAAACAATATGATAATAATAATGATATAATTAATTGTGTCTTTAGTAGAGATTAGCTTAGGGGCGGGGAGATACCAGAAGTCCTTTACAGCTTCGGGGAACATACGAAATTTGCTCGAGCTTTTCTTAAGATTCTAGCACAACATTGAAGAACTGCTTGCTTAGGCCTAATCTTATCTAGAATTAATTAGCTTAAAATCTAAATTTTCTAAAAATTATAAATTTTCTAAAAATTATAAATTTTTCATATATAAATGTCTTTAAAATAGAAATTCGCCTTTTTTTTGTAGACCAATTTCCGAAAATTGGTTTTTAGTTTTTTTAATTTTAATTATCTTTGCTATGCTCTTTTTTTTACTTAATTTTTGTTATAAATATTTCAAAGATTATTGTGTAAATTTTTTATATCTTTAGATTGATTTTTAAACAATTTTTTAATATATCTAATGTTACTTTTCTTTTAAGTAAATAAGTTGAATTTCATTTGGGAAAATCCACCTAGATTTTCAGCCACATTTTTGTAGGGAGATTTTGAAAAACGTTGTTTATTTTTTTAGTTTATAATTTGCTTTATTTTTTATTTTTGTACACATTGTTTTTATTTTAATGAATTTTTATTTCGTTCAGGTTAAAATAGTAAAATGAAGATTTGAAAAGGGATTTTGGAATCATCCCAAACCAAAATGAGACAATCAATTGATGAGATACAAAGTGGCTTTTCGCTTACTTTAATTCGGCTAACTGATAGATTTTATTTTAAGCTATTTTATAAAACAAACTTAAGATTAAAAAAATGTACATAATTTTGGTATTTAGCCTCAAAATATGTTTGGGGTTAAGTTTGTGTTTTTGCCGCTGCAATTTGCAGCTGGGCATCTTCAAAATCCTCCCTGTCGCCACTGGGATCATTGTCGTTCCAGGGCTGCGTTTCGGCTGTGCCCCAAATGAGGTAGACAACGTTGCCGGCAAACAGAACCAGGGCCGCAATGCTGAAGACCACTTGCCACTGGCTGCGTTCGGTGGGCTCCTTAACCAATACGCCCACCACAAGGGGCGTGAGCATGGCCACCAGATTGGTGAAGGTGCTCAAAATGCCGGCCAAAATGCTGGCGTGCACTGGCGACAGATCAATTGTATTAAGTTCGCTGCCAATGGTAGCAGCGCTGCTGACGCCAACGCTCAGTGTGACCAGGGTCAAGGCCAGAGGCTTCTGTGAGGCATCCACAAAGCCCAGGGTTAACATGATGACAGCCGGTGTCCACAGCGCAATGCTATTGTAAGTCTTACGCAGAGCTGTCAGGCTGAGGCAACGTTGCCGGAGCAGCACATCGGCAATAATCAGATAGACATAGCACATGGACCACATCAGGAAAAAGGGTAGCGCCGAGAAGAAGGCGTTACTGTGCATCTCCAGACCCAGTACACCATTCAAATAGGACGGCAACTCGGCCTGCATTGTGGCCAATCCCCAGGTGTCGGCGCAGCGGGCACACAGCAGCGCATAGAAGGGCGCCGATGTGAAGATGCCACGCCAGGGTATGGCCAATTTCCGTTCCCGCCGTGCGCTGCGCTGCAAATCGCCGACAATGTAGCGCTTCTCCGGCTGACCAATGCAGCGCGCTTCGCTCGCTCGATTGGCGCCCAGCAGCAGCCAGAGCAGACACCAGCACAAGCCCAGGCCGCCGGAAACATAGCTAATGCCTGGCCAGCCCAGGTTGGAGCTGGCCAACATGCCGGCCGCATACATGGCCAAAACATTGCCGCAATCGAAGCCGGTGTAGGCAAAGGCGCCCAGACGCGTACGCTCCACGGCTGGCGCCCAATTGGCCAGATGCTGGTGTATGCACGGCAGTGTGACACCCTGGAAAAGTCCTTGCAGCAGCCTGATGGCACAATACGCCCGCCAGCCGGCCACATAAATACCCTGAGGCGTCCAGGTGCTCAACAGCGCTGAGCCAAGGGTGCCCAAAAAGAGCACCGACTTGGCGCCAAACCGCTTACAGAGATAGCCGCCGGGAAACTGGGTTAATGCCGAGCCCCAGTAGAAGCTGGATAACACATAAGATTTCTCTGCCTCTGTCCAGTTGTAGTGCTGCAAGTACAAACATGTCAGAGACACAGAGAACGGGAGAGAGGGAGAATGGGGGGCGTGGCGGCTTTTCCTTCAACTTACGGGCAGGTTTGGATTAATGGATGTGGCATTTGTCATGGCCACCACAGCCACGCCCACATTGAACTGCAATGTGGTCGTAACAACCAGGCCCAGAAATAGCAGCAACGCCTGCAAGTGACGCAGTCCAAGGCGTGGCACTAAAAATTCAAATCAGAAAAACAAAAAACACAAAACAAACATTGAATTCTTCTTGGATTCCTTTGCTCCCTCCTTGGCATCTTAGTAGACTCTCACCTCTCTCCAGCTCCGCATCCGTGTTAGTCATTCTCTAACGGGATTCCTTTGTTGCTGTTGCTGTTGCTGCCAATATTTTGTTCTACGAAAAGAGGGTAAGAAAAAAAGGTAACAACATATTTTTCCATCCAGCAGAATGGAATGCAGCTTATAAGAAAGAAAAGAACAGCTCAATTTTTCTATGGAAAAAATTCTGTATTTTAACATTTATTACTCGATATTTTGTGGGTTTTTCAATTAATTGTGGAGTAGAATATTTCAGGATTTCAGGATATTTCAAATGTGAGCCACAATTTAAAAGAAAGCTGACGGATGTAGAAAAATGGACATTTGGTGGAGAATCTAGCTAGAAATGTTGGTCAAAAAATGTTTTTTTTTGATTGGACTTTCATTTTAATAACCATTTATTCCCCATTTTCATATGGAATAACATTTTGGTCATGATTTTTTCAATATTTTGATATATTTTATAGATTTTCTTCTGAATTTTTAAAAGTAGTTTCCCAATTTTGGAGCTTAGAGTTGAAGAAAGAAGGCAGAAGAAAACTACAACGGACTCAGTGAATACTCTTCCTTTTTGCAGAGTATCTACACTTGTTTGCTACTGTAGAATAACACAAAATGCTCGACGCTGCAGATACCCTGTTAACATTAAAAGTTTGCAAAGAGGCGGTGAAGTGAGGGGGCCGACCAACAAAAAAAAAAAATAAACTTCGATAAAGTTTGTCTATTTGTTGATTCAGCATTGTTTCAATGAGTGTTTTCTGTTGTTTTCGTTGTTGTTGTTGTTGTTGTGTGTGTGTTTTTTAAGGCTGTGTGCAAATTTCGGTTGAAAAAGAAAAAAAAAATGCAAATCTGAGAATTGCGAGTTTAAGTACGACTAGAACTACGAGATACAATTGTATCTGCGTTGCTAACAAGATACTTTCAGTGCCAGACACACACGCACACACACACACACACACACATGGCATACAGGCAAACATTTGCCATGCAAACTATGTAGCTGTACACTGAGCGAAATAGAGCTGAGCAAATTAAATATGAATGATAAAAAATTGATAAAAATTTATATAGTATATTTTTATACAAATATTTCAGTGTACATAAAAGTCTTTAGTCTGTTTCTTTGCATATACTAAAATAAAATATGCCCCCAATTTCTCTCAGTGCATCTTATGTTTCTATCTCTGTCTTTGTTCGACTGTTTGTTGTTCTTGATTTCGCATGCTTTTTCAATTGTTCTAAAAGCTGTCAATACAACGGCTACCAGTCGGCCAACAATCGGATATACCTAGGATAAAGGGCTGGCCAGAGGCGTGGCCGGTCAAGGGGGGGATGGGGCGCTCCGCTTGCTGCCTGCTAATGCAACAAAAACAGAATCGCATGCAATGCCGAAGCATATTTTTGGGGCCCATGCAAATATTTGCACATTCGAATGTTTGTTTACATTTTAGTGCAAATTTTGCAAATTACTCGCATAGCAGTCTGGCAACCCTCCTACCCAAAGAGCACACACACTTAGCCGCACCCCCCTCCCCCAGCTGCCCCCTCTCAAAAAAACCCACCCCCACCACACCTGAACCTCGTGTCATACACAAAATGTGTTCATTTTTTTTTAATTCAAGTAAATCTCTTACGTATTGCTGCACATTAGAACAGAGGCGTCGCTCAAGGGGGGTGAAATTTTAGCTCAATTAATTTTGCAAAGTTTTACAATAATTTTGGCATTTTTATTGAAAGCTCAAAATAAAAATTTGTAGCTTTTAGTGGGCAAGAAATTTCATTCCCTTAGCTAAAAAGCTGAAACTAGAAAGAGACAAGCGGGCGGACAGACAGACGGACGTATAAATCACATCAAACTGATCAATAAAATATTTATACTTTATGGGCTCGTCACATTTCTTGACTAAGTTATGATACCCCTTTTTTAAAGGGTATAAAAAGATCAATTTATTAGCTACTTTTTAGTACGTTCTTTTATCACTTCTCATCACTTTTTTAACACTTTATTATCTTTGGGAAGTTGTTAGGCATTAAGGCTAATATCATTAATATAGTTTATAGATTATAATTATTTTCCAGTCAAAGCTGTAAGCTGATTCCATTTTTTATCAAATTTATATTCATTCTTTGCCCCTTTTTGAGGAACGCCACTGCGCAGTGAGTCTTTAATATTGTCTACAGTTTATTAAAAACAAATAGAGAAAAACACAACCCACACACAGAGAGACGGGCGGAGGGACAAACGGACGGACGGAGGGACGGACGGACGGACGGGCGGACGGACGGACGGAGAGACGGACGGAGAGACATTGCACGAAAAGACAGAAAAGCGAGCAATATGTTTATGCGTTTTGTGTCATTTTAATTTAAAATATCTAGCGAATTGTTTTTGGGAATTTGAGAATTTGAGAATTTTATAGAGCTTGTAGGTCGTCCCGCTAGTAAATTATATACAAATATATATAAAGATATATATATATATATATATATATATATATACATATTACACATGTATTTATTTAAATAAATACAATGTTGCTGGTGACTATGAATAATAAATGAATGAGCCAGAAGCTTAACTGATATGGAAACGAAAAACTGAACTGGGAAAATGATATATAAAATAGTTACCCAATTTCTCATTGAACTTTGGACTTTTATTTAGTTCAGCATTCAGTTTTCAGTGTTCAGTTTTCAGTTTTCAGTTTACACAATATTCTATTTAAAACAGATTTTATTAGAATTTTCCCATTTATTATTTTTACCCGTTTAATTGTTTAATCGTTTAGCACGTTTCGTTTTGTTCACTTGCGTTTTGTTTATGCACAAATATAAAATAAATAAAAAAAACAAAAAAAAACAACTTTTATCCGCCACGCCGCTCGCGCTGTCAGCCAACAATTTAAATCTCTCTTAATGAAGTCTTGCCCAGTGGCAGCTACATGTGTGAATGGAATAGAATGGAATGGAGACTGATGGAAATAAATACACATATAAGTAAAAGTTAATTGATTAGCTTGGCTTAAATGCGTGAGTGGGCGAGGGAAGTGCTGAAAAAATCCCAGTTTAACGGCAACTCTTGATGTTCGCTTGGCACTTACACCAACATTTATTCAAATATTAATAAATTATTGTTTTTATTAAACTAATTAAAGCTGCAGCACGGTTTAATTGGTGCTCAAAAATCAAAACTTAACGCTTAATTGTGCTCACTTACAGCTGCTGGCTGCTACAAGAGCTCAGCTGTTCAACTGATCGTTTGCTTTTGGCGCTGTTAGCACGTGCACAGCTGATCGGCATATCGATATTTCGATAACATGCAGCCTACTTGAATATGCAGAAAAGGCTGACATTGTTTAATGAATTTTATAAGCAAACTAACAGTTTTAGTATGTTTATTAAAAAGCAATGCTTTTAAATATAAAGTTTTAATTTAGCTTTTTAGTAACGGCAGTTTTCGTACATATTGGCGCCTGTTAATAACAGCGCGCTGTTAAGTTGCTCACTCGTGCGACTGCTATGCTCTCTCTGTCTCTCTGCCTATTAGCTGCGATCGCTAATTCTCTCATTTACTGTTAATGTTGTTGTACGTACACATGTGTGTGCGGACGGCGAAATAAATTCAAAAATTGAGGAATTGTTTAAATTTTGTAGACAACGCTTGTGAGCAACAGCAACGTGCGAGAAGAGCAATAAATAAATGTAATTAATAGTTTTTGCAAATAAAAGCAAAAGTAAATCGAATATATATTGAATAATAATCAAAATAAGAATATATATAAAAAACGATCGCAGTGAAGTCGAATAAGAGGAAGACGCGCAAAGCAAATACAAACAATTTGCGGCCGTCATCTCGTCGTGTGTGAGTGGTGTGTGTTTGTGTGTGCGTGCGTACCTTTCTGTGTGTAAGTTGCGTGTGATTCAATTGTTTAACAGCCACAAGTTATAATAAAAATAATAGTAATAAAAAAGAATAATAGAAAAACGCCGCACAAAAAAAATATATACAAATAAAATTAGTTAAATCTGCTTTAAAAGTCAGTTTCAATTTTAGTTCTTTTTATTAAAATTTGTTTCGTGATTTGTTTCGTTCTGTTTTATTTCGTTCTTCCTTTAAGCTTTTTTTCGTATCCTTGTTTATTCGCGCGTGTGTTTTGTGCGCGTCATCCTCACCTGGTCACATTTCGCGCGACGCAATCCTGGCACTCCTTAAGAAAAAGTGAATACCGCACCGCCCACCGCCCTTTCCGCCCCTTTTAACTATTTACTCCCCTCTCGTTTGTCGTTGTATGCGGCATTTTTGGCATTCTTATTGCATTCCACGTGTGTTTCGCGTTTTTACACTCGCCTCCGTCTCCGTCTTTCGTCCGCGTCCGTCTCGTGCGTCGTAAGTGTGTTTTTTGTGTGTATTGAATGCAATTTGTTTGCTAATTTGTCCAATTTTTTACAATTTATTTTCTCACTCCCTTTCCCACATTTCCCCCCGCCGCCGCTGCTCTGCTAGTGATCCATTGTGAAAATCGTGCTTGAACGTGTCAAAAATTCTGTGAAAAATTAAACGATCCAAATTCAAAGTTAACGGTCAACAAAAAAACCAGAAACCAAAAACAACAACTACAACAAAAAGATCATCGAGAATATTTTGCCCCACTGTTTTGTAAGTTGCTTGCATGCATTTTATTTCCTTTTGTTTTTACTTCTTGTTATTAATACATTATTTTTTCTTATCAGTGTTGCCTCACTTTTTATTTTTGCCTACTTCTTTTTTTTCTGCCTACCTAAACACACGTTCACACAAATACAAATACACATACACACCTATGCATATGTATATAATAAATGGTTATTTACCTGTTGCCTCTTGTCTTTTGTCCCTATCCGTTTAAGCATCTCTCTCTCTCACTCGCACATACTCGCATTTTTGTACATTCATTGTCAACGGTTATTTCATGAATGCGCTTTGCTGTTTTTTTTCCTACTCAATGCCCTTTTCGGTAAAGGTATTTTAATTCTGTCACTGAATATGTAATGAATATGAATACTGATGGAAGACGACGTTTCCAACCCTTAAAAAGGCAATAATCTTAAGCCCTATTTCGGTCCGTCTCTTCGTACAGCAGAAAAAAGATCAATACTCAAAAATCAATTACTTCCTATTGAATAATTTTGAAAATATCAATTAAATGATTTTTCATTCAAATTGATCTTAGATTTAATCTTAAGGACGCATGCAGCTGAAAGCTGTCTGTCAAAAGTTCAGTTGATTTAGTTATATTCGAATTTAATATATATTTTATTTTATATTATTCGAATATTGAGTAAATATAATTTTACTTATAAAATTTAATAAAAATAATCGGTTACTTTGCATCCAATTTATTCAGAAAATCATGCACAAATATTTTATATATGTGTATTAAATATTCTTCTTGAGAAAAGTCTGGAATAAATTGGAAACTAAGAAGCTTTTCAGCAATAAATGGAGGCTTTTGAGCTACGACACTTGTAGTAAATGAAAGATTATGGAAATACTGTCTAAATTTATTTATTTAATTTTGTCCTTTTATATTCTAAAAATTTAATGCGATTAACTGAGTAAATTCCAAACTAAAATATCTTTTTCTGGTATTTTGACTATTTACAGATATTTTATATATGTATTGCTTCCCTATTTTTCCGAGTTTAATCGAGCAATTTTAAATTCTCATATCTACATATGTTATTCCCAAGCCTGAGCCAGGGTATTAACTCTTCGGCGCTTTGAAAATAACATCTTTTCTGCTGCGCCCCTCTCTTAATTTGTTTCGTAGCTTTGGAGCTGCCTTTCTTACATACATACATACATACATACGTATCTATATACCTACATGTACATACATATGTATATATATATGTGTACTTCTTCTCTTATTGTTCAATCCACCACCACTTCAGCTTGGCTTACCTCACTCCACTCCACTCCACGCCACTCACCACACTCGCACTCGCACTCGCACTCTCATTCACCTTAACGCGGATCATCTTTTATCGTATTTTAGCTGCGTATTGCCCTTCTTGGTATTGGCTCTCGCTGTCGTTTTCATTCGCTTCCTTTTTTGCATAATTTCGCTGACTCATTGGCACATTAAACATGTTCATAATTTTTATACTCGTATACACAAATTTTTATAATACCATTTCAGTACTCTTTACTCTTTCCCCTCCTCTGCTGTAGCAGCTACAATTTGTGGTTTTGACCACACACACACACAGACACTCACACACACACACGAGGCAGTCTTTTTTGAGCCTGAATTTGACTGGTCGACCGCATTTTGTGTAGGGTTTTCATTGTGTTTGACATATTCACCTAATTCAGGGTGAGAAATATGTTTCTCTAGGCTCTACTTAAAGTAAATTGACTTTAAATATTGGTTAAGAAAGTTCTACAGAAATTAGCTCAGTTTCGATTTCGTTTTGAATTGGAATTCTTGTTTCCAAATAGATTTATTCGATCAAATGGAAAAGTAATTATCAAAGTGTAGCGAAATCTGATTGCAAATTAAAGCGAAGGGAATCTGGAGCAAGATATGCAAAGCAATTCCAGCTCGATTGTTATCTAGAGCTTAATATAGAACACCATTCGAACTGGTTTCGTTTATCAATATTTTTCAAAACATTTCGGGTTTGAGGAGAGCCACATTTAGTCTCGAGGGATTGGGATTTTGAAATACGACCCTTCTAACTTCTTTCGAAGCTAACAATACACCATTTTTCAACAAAAACCTTAACATTTTTTGAAAAACAGGCTTCAGATATATTTCTGACAATTTCAGCGTAATCTTCACATCAATTTTTGAATGAATCTTTTCGTTCTTCGTTCTGTTGCAAAACATATTTAGTTGGGATTGAGTTCAGGCTTATTCATGTATATAATTATTTTCCAGTTAGTTATTCTTATTTATTAGCTGTTTTCGTATATTTAGCTGCCTCTCTTAAAGCTCACTGAAAGTACTACTCCTCTCTCTCTCTGGGTGCAGCTACAACTAGTGCCGTTATTTTAAAAACAAACGACTCATTAAGCCCACCTCTGGTTAAACCCAGAACGCAGCTGCATTTCCCCAGTTAAAACAACAACAACAACAACAATAGCAACAACAGCAATTTGCGCCAACAAACAAAAAGTCATTAAAATATCAAATTAGCGTCTGGCGTAGAGATTTAGTCAAGTTTCCAAATGATGTTGTCGCCAGCTTTGTGCCTCGATGACTCTGTCAGCTGGCAAATATAGCTGAGAAATGAATGCAAACTGGAAATGAATCCAACTAGAAATACGTACTCACATATAGCTATATATACCGAGTACATATCCACTCGCATAACCCTGAACAGGTACTGATTAACCGCTTTTCTTTTGAATATTCTGCACTGCAAACACCTTTGCCCTGTGTTGCGTGACACGAGTTTAAAGCTTTGTCACGACAAGGATTATTTTTGCTACATTTCGTGATTTAAACACTACTAAAAGCTTTGAGAAAAATTGGAATAAAAACCGGCAAAATAAAAAGTTCAAAAAGTTAACAAAGATTCTCACGTGACAATCGGGAAATAGTTCTACAATCATTCAAGTTTTTGCCAAAATTTATAGCTTGTTTTAAAGTTTATCTATTCTCTGCGAGAAATACAACATTCTTGCTGCTCTTTTATCATTCCGTAACTCTTATCAGAAATATTAAATTGCCGATAACACAATTTACATGCTACCTTCAGTAGTAGTTTCTGCCTCTAGACTAGACGTCAATCTACGAGGGGAGGCGTTGCACTTTCAGTTAATTGAAATTAGCGATAAAATAAGTGAGAGAGAGAGAGAGAGAGACAGAGAGAGGGAGAGAGAAACACGTTTTACCTGAGACTGAGTCACCTGGGTTGAAAGAACTCGCACACAATTAGTATTAAAAGTAACGAATTTGCTACCAGTTCGAACGGAGGGGTGGAGCGGGCCCAAAAACAAAAACAATAGCAAACGAGTGACTACAAGAGCAATCAAATCATTAAAAGCCAATTTATGGATGTCTACTCTGCCCCGAACCAAAAAAAAAAAGAACTCGCACTCAGTTTAAAGCTTCAGCTTCAGTTTGACTTATCGGCTCAACGATCTTGCTTATAATGCGGCCACAACACATCTCCTCTTGCTCCATATTTGGTCATAATCACTCTCACACTCTTCAGATACAAATTGTATCTGTATCTATAGAAGTTCTACAGTACGCTTGCGCGACGGAGAAGCGAGACTTACCCTTCACCAGTTATACTCGAACGCGTTTAATAAATTATCAAGTTGAATGCCCAGTTTCGAAATTTGACCTTGAGCACAAATTTTCGGTACACTGGGATATACTCAAATATATATGTATTTCATATACATATATATTCATATATATGTGTGTCTGCTGATTGTTTGTTTTGTATATATATATATATATATATATATATTTAACAATCTTTTGGCTAGTTTCTTTGGGCTCTGATGCGTTACGAATGTCGCCCGGCTACAGTCGGCTGCTCATGACTCTGACTGGAAGTGAAACTCTTGCGAGCAAGTGCGTAACTCTTGGCTTCGGCTTCGGCTTCAGATTCGGCTAATTAGCGCAACCATACAAATTAACTAACGCACATGCGTAACTCATAGATACTAAATACACTCGCAGATACACACACACACACACACACACTACTCAGTTAAACAGACAACTGGCAACGGCGCCGAGATTGTTACTGGAATACTACTCGTATGATTAATGTTACTCATTCTATTTCTTTTATTTCATTTGTGCGTTTTTTTTTTGGCCGCTCTAATGCCTGAAATAAATTGCTCTACGTAGGCTTAGTTGTTCATCAATTGTTAACCGGTTTGGCCCTTGTGTAGGGGCCATCAAAATTAATGGTTGTGCCAAGGGAGGGGAGCGCGAGAGCGGGAGAACCTTGATTACGCAGCGTCAAGTAACTTTGGTATACAAAAAAAGAGCACTTTTATACCCTGTAGCCTTGTGTAGAGTGTACTAAGCTTGTGCTAAACGTTTGGTACCAGACAGCAAGAGGCGTCTGCCTGTCCGTCGAGAGACTTTCAGCTAGACGGATTAAATTTGATAAGTGAGTTCCGATATGCCATCAACTCATGAGCATGTAATAGCCATAGTTTAATAGATATTGCCTTGAAAATTAATAGCCACATTACTTGGTCTACCAATTTGGAAATGATCGGATAATGAGGCTCAAAACTTGGTCTACAACTGTGGAAATGATCGGCTAATAAGTCTCAAAAGTTAGTTTTGAGACTATTTTCCGAAAGTTCCAGAGCGCGTTGCCTTTACGGGCTGCTCCGTGCAACAAGTTGATTTAAAATTCTGAAAATTTTTCTATAAAAACCTTGAGCAAATTCTAAAAACTTAATATAACCCGAGACACTCTTTAAATATTGTAATAAATCGGAGAATTCTTCATGCTTTGAAGAATGAAATGGATGGATTAAAATCGTCATTCTGCCCAGCATTTTTTATATAGATTTTTGAAGCGATATTCCAGCTCAGCGGGCTATGCTATAATTTGAAATTGATTTTTAGAAAATTCTTTAAAATGGATATTTATTTTTCTGTACATTTTTATTTGTGTTGGCCGTAATCTACGCACTGCTCGGGAAACATAAAAGCCAATCAGTTCACGCTGTTAGATTTTCAAAAGGAACGAATCCCCATATAATAATAATAAACACATGCAGAGCATCTGTCTATATAAATACTCGCTATATCTATTGATATTTGACATGATCGATCATTTTAGACGGGGCAGGGGGAAAGTGTTAAATACTTGGCGCTGATGAGCCAATTTGTTGAAGGTGTTGAAATATGCAAATGTTCGTGTCCTGCTGATGATGTGGCCTGTCATATTATGTGGAAATTTGTGTGGCTAGAGGCGGGCGCTCCTCTTGACTGATTTGTGTAGACCCCCTCCCCCCGCTGCCTTTCTCATATAATAGCCATAAAGCCCACAAATAATAAACACACATTGCCAGCTACTTTGAGGTGGATGCACCCCTTTCAACTTTCCCCCCTTTCGCTTCTTGATGTCTTGGTCAGCCTTTGATGGCCCACGTTTTTACCAACCTTATTCGTAGTAGATTTATTTATAAGTGCGAACCATTTTTATCACAGCGCACGTATATGTCAAACATAAGTCCCCTGCTTCTAAAATACCACATGGATTTTGATGAGAGTGTGTGCGTGTGTGTGTGTGTGTATATATCTGAGTTTGATTGATAAGAAAGCGAAGCGACAGCTGTTCGAGAAACGCCAAGCGATTCTTTCTAATACTCTTGTTGATACTTTTTCCAGCGGGCATATTTATGTTCCCATTAAGTTTACGCATTCGGTTCGTGGGTGCACTGAAAAAAAAGCTGATCACTTCTTAAATTCTACTAAAATTACAGTCGGAGTCTTAGCTCAAAATAAAGAAAAACTATGTAGTATAAATTCCCGATTACTCCTTTTGTATTTCACTTAAAGAGTATACAGTTTTCGCTATGCAGATCTTTATTTTAGCTACTTGATTTTTTACTTGTGTTCGGCTGGCCAAAAAGGGGTGTTAAAGCCCTAACTGGATTGTAATTAGGGTTGCATTTGTCGGTTTTCTTTGGTTATGATGTGCTCTTTGGGGTGTCAAGAGAGCGTGTGAGTTTTGACTCGGTCTTTAACTTTTTTGGCGGGCTGTTTGTCAAAAAAGTATACAGAATAGCGATGCTATGTGAGGTTAAATCCTTTGAGACCATTAGAAATTTATTATTATTTGGCATGTTTTTTTTCGGTTTAATATATGCAATATTTGGTAGTGGTTTTTTAGCCATATCTGTAAACTATTTAGGCTTAGCTGCATCCAAATATAACTCTTTTTTTTATGAAAGCATTATTCTGTTAAATATTATCGATTGCTTTTAAATACATTAATAATAAACACATAAAACTACGAATTTTTGAATGCATTTTCCCAAGATATTTTTGAATGCTTAAATCAGCCTGGAAGGGTATAAAATCTTCGGCTCTCCTTTTCCTGCTAGTTGCATATTACTGAACTCGTTGCGTGCATGCATATTACATACTATAAATAGATTCCATTATATATTTACACCTCTGATATTTATACCTATTTTATCTATATGTATCTATTATCATCCCACAATCCAACAGCAATAATAATTCTTTTTATCTCGAATTTATCTATTTAAATTAACTTTTCTCACACACTTTTCGATTTCGATTGTTTTGTTTATCCGCTGAACTGTAAACCACACGACCGACCACTAAATTAAATGCGATGATCAAACAAATAAAACTGCATATAAACAAAATAAATAATAAAGAAAAAATTAAAAAAAAAACTATGTGTCTGTCTCCACAAATATAGCCACAAATCTGTATAAAAAAAAAAAGAAATATATATGTATTTTTATGTATATAGTTTATATATTTTTATTCTATTTTATGCGCTTGTTGTGCTGTGAATTTTTGTTCTAAATACTTTTTTTCTAGTTCTTTGTCTAACTTTTCCTGCCCTCCATATCATATATACTCGCTCTCTTTCCCACTTTCCCACTTTATATCTCTTCTTTGTGCTTGTTTCGAAATGTTTTCTAAACATTTATTCAGCAATTTTGTGTCTCATTATCATTATAATCAAATAAAATATTGAATCTTTCTATCTTTATATGCATATATATATTTTCTGTCCCGTTCCCACGACGCGTTAAATGTGCAATCCGCCCACGCCATATCACAAATACACACACACACACACACACATATATATACTGTATATGTATTACTGACACCCAACACGAAAAATCTGTTGCTTTCACACATTTTCTTTTCGTTGAAAATGCATTTTTCACCTATTTTTCGGAAACAAACTTCTTGCTTCAACTTTTTATATGTAAACATTTATATTATATGGATATTATTCAAATACTACTTTTTTCAAGCCAAGTTATTAGCTTGGCCTAAACACTATTTCCTCTTTCCAACTCTGTCTCTCAATCTTTCTCTATCTCTATCTCTTACTGACTCTCTCTCTTATATCTCCTTCTCTATCTCTTACTGACTCTCTCTTTAACTCTCCTACTCTCTCTCTCTCTTTCTGTCTCTTTCTCTTTCCTCTTCTCTTTCTCCTTCTCAATCTGTCTCCTTCTGAGCCTAGCTACCGCTTCTGCTTGCCATTAATGAATATATCTGTATATATATTCTCAATCTATCCCCAATTTCCATCGATATTATATGATATAAATAATAAACATATACGACTTGCTGTCTTATATCGAAATTGTTTTGTTCTCTTTCGATTTTTACAGGCAGCCACCCGCCCACCACCCCCCTCATCACGTTCGTGTGTCGTGTAGCTTCTCACTCAAAACAAAACAAAAAAAAAAAAGCCAACAGCGCATAAAATTCCTACAAAACAACAAAAATAAATACAAAAAAAAAAAAAAAATGAAAGAGAAATAGAAATAGAAACAAATAAATATAAACAAATAAAATCCCGAAAAAAAAAACCTTTAAAAAAAAAAAATAGTAATCTTGACCAATTATTTGGTTTATTTAAAGTGAAATTGTTTCTCAGTGTCAGCGGCGCATCCATTTATAACCGAACTGGGCGTTCTCTATAAATATAAATATAAATTTAAGTACATATAGTACCAATATCGGGCCAGGCCACTTATAAAAATAAATACAAAAGAAATTTAGCTTTATTTTTTCGTTGTTGTTTTTGGCTAATTTCGCATATCTATAGAATTTTGGTTAACTTATACACTCAATTTTTGGCTGTGTGTTTTTCTCTGTATTATTTTAATTTGCATATGGCGCAATTACTTCATAATACTTGTATATAGTATAGGCATTTTTTGTGATAATCGCGATATAAAAAACTAAAAAAAACAACAACAAAAACAACAATAGAAACAGAAACAACAACAAAAACATTAAACGAAAGCTGCTACACGAACGCGACGCCAGCAAACAAAAAGCCGGCACTCACATGTGTGGGTTTCTCTAAAGTGGGTGAGTAATCAGCAGCGAACTTCTTTTATTATTTACTCGTATATTTAGCAACAGGGGCAGCCCCTATCCCCCGGATTAACCCAGAAATTTATATGTATATAGCAGCAGCAGCAGCCACAGATACCATCTCAATTTTACACACGCACACACAGAACTCCTCCTCCTTTTGAGTACTCGGTTTATGCACCATAAATTCATTCATGCATTTGACTTTGACAATAAGTCAAAAGAGTTTTTACACCCTCCCCCCGCAGCCCCTCCTCCTCCCCCTCCCCTACCCCTACACTAAGATCGAGAGAGCATTTATGAAATTTTTACTTTTCAGCATCTTGTCATTGGCATTGTCTCTCCTGGCCATGCAAAGTGCTTTGACTTTGCCCTTGCCACTTATTCTTGTTTTTTTCTCTCACTGCTTCCATTTTATACTCTGTAACCATTGAAAGTGTCTTAAAAAAAAGGGTATATTAAGTTTGTGCAACTGTTTGTGCCTACCAGTCTGAGGGAAGTATCTACAAAGCCAAAAAAATAGGGTTACGTCGTTTCTCTGTCCATTCCAAATTCTACTCTCTTCTTTCGTGAGCCTCTCTTTGCTGTATCTTAATTCTTCTTTTAATTCTATAAACTTCAGTAGGATCGTATAATGCTCCCCAAAAAGGATAATAATATCGGAAAACCTATTAAAATCATAATTCTAATGATATTGCTCTGAAGCTCAGTAAAAAGATAGTATTATATATAATCTTTTTATTCTCAAAATTTCATTACGATCTGACAATAACCAAAAGAGTTGTATGGTACGGAAGGTATTTATTTTATTGGACTTCTGAATCGACTAAAGGGTATTCCCTCGTCGCGCTTTCTCGACTGGAGTACTTGTGTTTTTTTTTATTATTATTTTGTTTGCATATCCACAGACCCATAATTTACCAGCAGCAGCAGCAGCAGCACGCAGTAACCGCCTTTGCATGCTAAATAGATTTTGGTAACCAAGTCAACCATTCGCGTTGGTTGGCTCTGGTCTTTTGGTCTTCGTTCTGGGTCCGTTCGCTGGGCTCTGTGGCTCTGTGGTTGACGTCCTCGTCGACAACAAACGGCTTCGTCTCCCCCGAATGGCAAGCCAAGAAGTACTCGCTAAGCGCGTCCCAGACACGCACATCATCATTATTAGGGCGAAGAGAGGAGTGG
The DNA here is from genome assembly GCA_018150835.1 of Drosophila repletoides. Taxonomy (NCBI): domain Eukaryota; kingdom Metazoa; phylum Arthropoda; class Insecta; order Diptera; family Drosophilidae; genus Drosophila; species Drosophila repletoides. The sequence goes on from JAECWQ010000100.1 coordinate 9,130,212, forward strand.
AGAGGGGGGGACTATTAGGGAGACTTGGCAGTTATATCAGGCAACAGCTGCTGCCAATGGCTGCACTTGCACTTGCACTTTGTTGTTGCAGTTGCAGTTGCAGTTGCAGCTAGAGTTGCTGTTGATAGCTTTCGCGTCTGGATAAATGCATTTGGAATTGACTTTTGGTGGGTTTCTTGAGTCACTTGTTGAATGAATTCACTGGGTATTCTTGGGTATTGAGCGGATATTGCGATTTGTGACGAATCGAAATTGAATATCAACATTTTATTTAGAATATTTAATCGTTAAGCTATTAGAAATGATTCACAAAATTGCCCCATAAACCCATAGGAAAACCAAATAAAAATCACAAAGAATGGCTAGCTTCTTTCTAAAATATTGAATACTGTTTTTAGCTGCATTGAAAATTATAATTTTGTAATCTTCGTAATTCTTATAATTGAATATTTCTAGGAGAAAATAATTCTAGGAAAGTTTCTTTACATAGAATAAACTCATAGGAAAACCAAATAAAAATCAGTAAGAATCGCTGCATTATTTCTGAAATATGGAATACTGTTTTTAGCTGCATGAGAAATTAGAATTTTAGTTTCTTCGAAATTCTTATAGTTGAAAAGTTCTAGGAAAGAATAGTTCTAGGAAATGATCTTTACATAGAAAAGAAAACCCAGATAAAATTAAGCAAAATTGAATCGAATCAAAACTAATGGGGGTTTCTCAATTTTTTTTGATTTAGTTTTTTTCAATCTCAGAACTCTTGACTTTATCCAGGTGCTATTCGCTTGAAAATAGCCCGAGTTAAAACCGTACTCGTTGTTCTGCATTCAATTCTATTGGAAATTCATTTAAGACTTATTTCGCACTTGATTCCGATTGAACCTATCGATCCACAGTAAGTCGATTCGTACTTGAATAGAGATTGATTCATTTATTGGACTCGAACTAAAGTTAAGAATTTTATCTTTCTGAGTACTACACAGATATTATTTATCTTTGTCAGATACTTTTAGAGAAAGCGTCTTCAACCGTCTTCAATAACGAGAAAAATTGAAATTGAGTTTCTTAATTAAAGTTTTTGTTTGCAATTCCGAGCAAAATGAACCCAGGGGGACTCGAGATTGTTTTTATTACTTTTTAATATGATTCTAGTATTACGAAAAGCGACTCGCCTGCATTTCATAGACGAGTATATAATTATTTATTTAAGTTAAGACAATTATCCACTTGATTCTTTTAACTGTTTTTGTTTGATTTTCTTGCGAAAACTGACGCAATATTTTGTTGTATTTTATGGGCGAGCACAGTGGAAATAGAACTGAAGCGACTGCAAAATAAAAATAATATAAACAAATTCAAAGCTTAGATAAATAAACTTGTTATACTTCTGTGCAGTTCAAAACAAATGACAAGTCAGCTGTTTCGGCCCAGTTAGGGGAGGGAAGGCATAATGCTAGTCCCACGCGACTCGCGTTTCAGTCTGGCACGAACTATATACAAATACATATTTATACACATATATATATATATATATATATATATATATATGCATACTTATGTATATGTGAGTACTTAAAACTCCCAGTTGCTCTGGAGTGCTGAGAATATGACACAATTTTGTGTTGTGTTTTGTTTGTGCCACTCAATGGCCAACTGAAGACTCATTTGGACGCTGCCAGCGCAGCAGTTTTTTAAGTGCATTCGCACATTAAGCCAGTAAACCAGTAAACATTTCAAATGTAGCCAAAATGAACTAGTTCAAAACTGATTACACAATGCCTGATGCGAGATGAGTGTGAGAAGAACAACAACAACAAGAAGAAGAAGACTGTTGTCGCCTTTCCTCTAGCCGATTCTCGACTTTTGGCTAGACCATTTACTTCAAATTTATTTCAATTGCCTTTAATCGCGCTGAGTGGGTGCCGCACTCCGGCATCAGCTGCTCTGTGTGCAGGTCATTAGATTTTATAAATATTTAATGACAACCTGAACCTAAGTATTCTAGTACACACGAAGAAATCTGTTGGTGTATTGTGATTACAAATGATTTAACTGATTATTGTAAGGAATTAATTCAGTAAATGCAAGTTAAGATTACTGTTCTAAGCGAAAATGTTGGTTAAACATTGAATCAGACTGGAAACAACATAACTTTTAGTGGTCTCTTAAGTAATCCCTTCTTTGTTTAAGAAAATACTCAATAAGATATATTAGTCTATGCTTTGTTTCCGAGTCACTGAATAAAATACGGCAGGTTCCATGCCACGAGTTTTGTGTGTAGGTTCTCGAATCAAAGAGACTGTTAAAACCCCATTTCCTTGTCCCTGAAGTTCTCATTCATTTGCATCGAACATGTCACTTAGATGTCTGGATCACCAAAGAACTGCTTACATAGACAAATACTGTGATCACAGTTTCGCTAAAAATTTAGCCGTTGAATATACTGCCTAATCTCTTAATCAATAAAAAGATTTCCAATTGATTTACCAGTTCTTGCTATTGTTTTACTGTGCTCGAAGTGCTTCGCTTAAACCAAAAAAATATAAGAAGAATAAGTCACCTTTAAATTGTTGACTGTGATAACAGTTCTCAGTATAAAACAGTTCTTATTTATAAAATACGCAGAGTAAAATATGTGACGTAATAGCTTCGCTTAAGCCAAGGAAATAATCGATGATTTAGTGACGTTTAAGTGTTTTACTGTGATAACAGTTCTTGGCTACAATTACAAAATATATAGCATAAAATATAGAACATAATAGCTAATATTTATGTTTTTCATTTTACTATCAGCAAACAATGGCAGCAAAACAAAAAATTATTGATATTTCACAGTAATGTGAGCAATTGATTAATTTAAGCCCTAATTTTTTTCCAGTGTGCAGAATTTTAAAGTCTTGTGGTTTTCTATACACAATTTGTTGTTGTTTGCAGCACACAATAAAATTAGAACTTCAATTTAACAAATTAACAGCAGCAGCAGCGCGATACGAAAATTGGCCAGAGCCAACCTGTTGCCAGCCCAAGTTGGCCTGTAAAAATATCATTAAATTTCACTTAAGCTGTGCAACAACAGTCAAAGCCAACTTCAGGCAGGGCAGCTAGCGCTCTTCTAGTTCCAGCCAAATGGCAAATGCCAAAAAAAAGAAAGAAAGAAACAGAAGAAAAGAGTGGAGAAGAGGAAACAAGGTTTAGTTTTCTTGTTGTTTTTTTTCCGACGTATTTTGCGACGCGTGCGGTGTTGCCGTACCCGTTGCATATACCCTGCACGCTTATATCAGTTGTATCTCCCAGTTGCATCTTTTCGCCATCTGTCGCTGCTCAGCTCTCGCCTCTTGCCTCTTGTGGCATGCAGCTTAGTGTGTGTGTGTGTGTGTGTGTGTGTGTGTGTGCGTGTGAGCGTGTGTGCGTGCAGTTGCACTTTGGCGCTTGCGACCCACATTTGTCTTTGGCGGCCGTCGCCGCGTGGATTTTCCGAGGATTTCCACCACTTGCTTGCTGGTTTTCTTTATTTCTTTTCCTCGCTTTTCCCGTAGAGCGAGTGTGTGTGTGTGTGTTTGTGCTGAACATTTCCTTGTGCATACTTCGGCCTGATGCCCGGACTGGAATTTTTGTTTCTTTTGTGAGCAGTGCATTTAATCTTTATGCGGTCGGCATTGTGCTTGCGCTTGCCACAGAGATTTTTCGCAGTGCTTCACTCTCTTTCACTCAGTGGCACTTTTAAATTAAGTTAAAGTTGCTTTTGCATAATGCACTACATTTTGGTCAAGCATTGGCCAACGGCTCAGTCCCAGTCTCAGTCCCAGTTTCAGTCCCAGTTCCCCCTGGCAAGCCGTCTGTATTAACTCTTTTCATGTCTCTCCTGCTTGTGGCATGTGGCAAGCATAGAGAGCAGAACATTCAAGAAATTTCACTGTAGCACTCGAGGATTGCAGCAATGCAGCCTGCTGTTTATTTTGAAGTCTACTTATGAATGTGGGCTACCCAAAGAAACAAAGAGAGTGTGCTAACCTGTTGACACTACAGGAATTTCAGGCACTACAGATATTTATCTATGACTAAGCAACGACTAAATGATACTCTGTATTTATACAGCAAAACAGAAGTAAACCAAAAAGCTATTTTCGGTGTGTCTGAAACCTTTTTTGATTCACCTTTATCCAATCTTTCAATCTGGTTCGAATAAATTGCATTTCGAAATTGTTTTTAAGATGAAATTCGTAATTTTGTGATAATGATTTCATCATTTTTGGAGTAATAGTTTGACTTTGCATATTAAAATTAATTAATTATAATTCACACCTTTTAATTAATTTTTAGTAGCAAATAGAACAACTGTTGACTCCAATTCTTACCAGTTGGCTGTTATTAGCCAAGTGGAAAACAGAGTCTAAAAATTTCTCAAAAAACTACGAATTAAATCAGGTTTAGAACTATTCCATTCCGTTTTTCTATGCTTTTAAAACATACCAGAAAGTATCTTTGAGTAGATTGAATAGAAATTGGAAGAAAGAAATTTAAGTCTTAATTTAATTCAATAATATTAATTTTCTATTTCAAAAACACTTGTCGCAAATTCTTAGCAAATGAAGCTTGCTTTTATGGTCTTTCAACCAAGCGACATTTCTTTTAATGCGAAATCAATTTTATTACCTCTTTGTCCGTCTGTCCGCCCGTACGTATTTTAGCCACATTGCACTGTGGGCACTTTGCCATTTATTTATTTTAATTTTGCATTTTAATTTCGAATTTCAAAATTAGTTTAAAATGAAGAAATGATGAAAAGAAAAGATGCAGCTTGTCAGAAGTTTTAGCTGTTTCTTTCTAGCCTTAGTTGCAATAAGGCCATTTCTTGGTCTGCTAAGCAGATTTCAATTTGAGTCTCAGATGAAAATCTCTCACTCACTCAGGACAGGACAACAGGCAGAATCAGCATCAGCATCCGCACGCGTATCTGACGGATTGCCAAACATGAAGCGCATCTACAGCCAACACATGTTTTAAAAAATAATTCGGATTTCTGGCGCAGAAAGAATTTTCTTCACTGTTTTCTGTTAAATATTTCTAATTTGGATTTCATTTGCAAAAATGACATCGAGTAGTCCCCCCGCAGTTGCTTTAGGCAGTTTGCCAACTTGAAAACCATCAAATAACATCAAATGTTTGGCCCTTTGTTATAGACAGATATATTTATATATGTATCTTTGTATCTATGATATATATGGCTAAGTATCTGCTTTATCTGCTGAGACTGTCTGACTGTCTGCCTCATTTTGTATGGCCGCGAGTCATTTGCATTGTGTGTTGACTGACTGCGTCTATTTTGGGTGGGCCAAAAGACGATGACGACGACGACGACGACGTTCACACCGATCTCGGCCGATACGATACGATCCGATCCGACTGGGACTACTATATGACAGCATAGTGTCAACGCTCTGAGGGCGCGTGGTAATTGCCATGTAAATCAAATATGCAAAACTTGTGTTAAATAGGCGCAAAGATTTGGCTAAGCGTGCAAAAGATAAATATTGTTAAGCATTTAAGGCTCATGAGCTGTTCACAGAGCACAGAGCACAGTTCATTGTTTATATTGTTGTTGTTGTTATTTCTGTTGCCCCTCCTCTTCTTCTTCTACTCATTGTTGTTCTTCTTGTTGTTGTTATATTTCTTGAAGTGCTCCGCTCTTAACCAGACAATGAACTGCCGCGCCTCTGCCGCTGCCTCTGCCGCTGCCTCTGTCTCTGCCTCTGCTACTGCTGCTGCTGCTGCTGTTGTTGCCGGTCTAACTACTCGTAGTATAACAACAACAACCATAGTGCTATGATGACATCAGTTGATTGTTAAAGTTGGACATGTATATAGATATGCGCGTGCATATGTATAACAAGTGAGAATTCGCCAGCTGGGATTGTTTAACTAGCAGATACCCTGTTGGCCATTTCGCAAAGAGCTAGCTCAACTCTTTCCAACTATTTAGGCATGCTAGAAAAGGTCTTTTATCATGTAATTTTCTAGGGAATTCCAGAATTTTTTTATTTTTGTATTATTATAAAAACAATACTCTTTTATCGAAATTATCGAAACGAAATCAAATTCATTAGAGAAAAAGTGTTTTATCCAAGGCTACAAACTATACCCTCGACTTGCGGTTTTGAGCTCGTTCTCACTTCCGGCTTTGCCTCAAAAATATGCAGTTCGAGTTTGGATTTTGGTTAGAACTTTGGTAAACAACATTTTTGTTTTTCTCAATTTTTTAACATTTGCATTTATTTGCATTTCATTTTATGAAAGAAATAGAACGTAAGTTATCGATAACTTATCGAAGCTGATTTTAAGGTCAGTAAAATATTAAAATTAAGTTCGAAGTGGCTTTTTTTTTAAACCATTTCAAAGTATTTAAAACATAATTTAAATCTTTAATCGTTAATTTGGAATTGAAGCTGAAATATTGGTTGAGTTTAGTTTGAGGTTTAGCTTTAGTTCTGACATTTGGTTCATTTCAAGTTGGAGCCTGTTCTGTTAAAAACCGTTTCGGTTCAAGGCCTCTTTGGTTCATTTGCAAATAAAATAACATAAAAATACTCCAGGGTATTTAAATTTTCAGACCAAAGATAAGCTTACCTTTGTTTTTAATATTAATTTTGCGTATGCTGTTTCCAGCTTTATTTTTAGCCAACGAGTCTTATCTTTTTTATAGGGTACAGGGTATAAGTCTATAGACGATCTACAGTCTTTAATGTTGGCTCCAATTATGTTACAAGTACAGGGTATTTGGGATATGCTATAGTCTTTCTATAGATAGAGCAAAGAGAGCACTCTTGAATGCTTTATTTATGCTCGTTACAGGGTATATGCCATAGTCGGTCTACAATTGAGAGCCCACTCTTCAATGTTTGCTCTTTGATCACTGAACGACGACGACGACGACGGCGTCATAAATTTTTATCAATTTAACTAATAAACTGCATTTGATATTTATTTTGTTGTACTTTTTGTTGTCTTTGTTGGTGCTTTTGTTGCTTTTGTTGGCTCTCGTCAAGTGTACATTGCTCATTAGGCGGCGCTGAATGGACGCGGCTGCCGTTGCGTTGCGTTGCGGTTGCCACAATAAAAATCAATAATAATTTACAGAGATTTTTAACATGCCCTATAACGATTTTAGATAACCCCCGTAACAGCCCCGCCCCCGTCCAGCCCGCCCTCGACGCTGGCTTTGCGTGTGTGTGTGTGTGTGAGGAGGCTCTGAAAAGCTTTTCGGTTCAGTTTCTGTTTGCTTTTTGTTTGTCGGCCTACAATAGGTAAATAACAACAAAGTTATAACAAATTAGATAAGCGGTTTATTACCGACGATACAGTCATACCAACAACAACAACAGCAACACACAGCAGCAACAACAACAGCAACAACAACAACAGCAACAACACACGTCTATTTACCACACTACAAAGAAGAATTTATACACAAAAGCGATGCTATTTTTTTTTTCTTTGTGTGTGTGTTGTGTGTGCGGGCGTTGCGCGTTGTTTTTGTAGTGGTAGTTGTTGTTGTGTGCACACACACACACACACATATATATATATAATTCGTCTTTTTCACACACTATTAAATGGTTAACAGATTTTGTTTGCTAATTGTTGTGCTCTTTGGAAGGAGGCGACTGTAAAATGATGTAAATAAAATGCTAATAGCCATTTAATTAATACGTGATTCATGGCCTTAAACTATTTGTGCCAATTGCTATTAAAGAAAATGTGATTAAAATTAAACAGATTTTCGATTAGAATTGATGCTGCGGCTCAAACCAGCGAGAGAATGCTTTGAGCTCGGTTAGAAAACAGCCTGAAAGCCCAGCTTGGAGCTTTGGTTTACTGATAAAAGCTGTATTATTTTGGCTTATTTTTATTTGGAATGTTTACGAAATAAACCCTATTACTAACCTAGAAATTAATAGAGTTTTACTGCATTTATTCTTTATTTTTGAACCCTAAGTTTTAACTTTTATCATAGAACATTACACGGTTTAACCAAGCAGTGTTTCTTTTGGAAGGTTCGCTTCGGTATTCGCTTCAAAAAGAACCGAACCAAAACGAAAAACTATCTAATTTTATCATATGAAATTTACTTATTATATTTTATATTATTATTCCCTCCATCATAACAGATACATATAAAAATATGTATTTTCTTTAAAATACCCTTTAATACCCTGCTTTTCCATTTATTTTCTTTTATTATTAATATTTCCATCTCTTGTTTTGATTTTCCTTGAACCACATTCGGTCTATATGCTATATATTCTTTTGAGATCTGTTTACTCTAATTTGTTTTGTATCACATCTAAAAATCGTATTTTATATTAGACTCGCATGTATTTTTATTCAAAATTTATTTACTTATTCATTTCGGCTGTCGGTTTCCGCTTATGTTTCAGCTGTTTTTGTTTATTTACATGTCTAACAAGACTAAAGACTAAAAAATAAATAGCAAAACAAAAGCTTTGCATAAACAAAATAAAAATGCACAATTTAAAAGAATCTTTTAAGAGCTTTAGAAACGGAAGTATCTAAAGATACAAATATAATAACCAAAGTTTTTGATTTTTATTCTTTTATTTCATTTTAGGTAAGTTTATGTTGGTATTGGGGCAAAAAGAGTTTTTTAGCATGAACCAAGCAGTAAGTGTTAACTTTTAATCATATCACGTTAAGTAGTGTTAAGCCTAGTTTTAAACCCATGCAGTCGAGTGTAAACTGGACAATTTTAACTGAAATTGACTTGAGATTAAAAAAAGAAAGGAAAAAGAATAGAAACAACACACAAATCTTTTGAATGCTAAACATTTACACGCAGCATATAAATTTCTGTTGTTGTTTGTCGAGAGTCGAGCTGACAGTTGGATGCTCCAATTTCCTGAATATTTTTCATGCCATTTGGCATTTGGTATTTCAATAAAAAGCATTTGTAAGTGTTTCGCGATCTCTCATAGACGACGACGCCTCAACATTTAGATTCAGATTTAAATTTATTTTATTCTTATTCTTGTTTTGATTTTATTTGATTTTCTATGCTGCTGCAATTGAATTGCAAATATTTTCGCTACAAATATTTTATAGAATGCCAAAGTTAAATAATCAAATGAATTCCGATTCTATTTTCTATTACTGACTGTAAATGAACAGTATCTAAAGTTTCAATTTGTATCCATTACGTATACGACGCGTGTTCATTAAGCCGCCTTTGCAACCCATTACAAAAGCAAAAACATGCTCCTATTTCTACCTTTGCTGAGGGCATTTTAACTGTGTTACGAAACGTGTAAGGTAGGGAAGGAGGAGGGGGCAGATACCTCGTAAATTATATATATTATTGATCAGGATGATGAGACTAGTCGCTCTGTTTCTATGCGAATTGTTATTGATTAAATTCCCTGGTTAAATGAAACCTGCAAACCGATATCATAGTAACAATTCCTCCATTGCCAAATGCCCATTCGAAGCAAGGGTATCCAGTCTTCGGTGCTGCCAAGCTAGTCTTTTTTTGTTGCTGCTGTGTGCAGCCAGCTACTAAAAGAATCTTCTGGGTGCCACTTGGAAAGTTTTTCTTCACAGTTTTGCGTGGTATGTTTCCTTCTTCTGGGCAAGCTAAAAATAATATTTACGATTTTATTTCATTTTCATGTTGGCGCTTTGTAAGTTTCTTCCTGCGTCGCCTTCCTGGACAAGCAGCAACCAACAACCAACAACCAGCGTTGCTTATAATTAGACGCTTTGTTGGCGGCGGTTGCGACGTCGGCGTCGGCGTCGGGGCGATGCCTCTTGTTGGCCATAAGTCAATAGTTGGCGACGTTTTAATGGCCCTCTCCTTGTCTGGCTGTGTGTGTGTGTGTGTGTGTGTGTGTGTGTGTCTAAGCGCTAATGAAAAATTATGAATTCATGTTCTTGTTGCCAGACATATTATATGCATCGTCTTTGGCCTTTTGCGTGCCACTTAAGCATAATTCATGTTTATGCCGACTCTTGGCCAATTCTTACGTATTTATGTGGCAGCTTTTCGTCAGCAGCCACACACAATTTAATACGAAGATTTGTTGTGTCTCGTCTCGCTTATATTTTATAGTGGAATTTTTATTACTTGCTGCACACTTAGTGCACAATTGTGTAATGGCTTATTAATTGAATTATGGCCAGAACATGTGGGCTTATACAGCCGGAAATTTAGCGAATTCTGCCCAAAGAATAATAGGCAAAAAATTTCGGATTTTAGCCATTTAATTTAATGAATTGTCGCAGCACGAGAAATTAAATCCAACAAATAACTCGGCAAATTAATTGACTGTCATTGTATAAAATATAAAACATCAATCATTTTTAATTATTGATGCTGCACATTTCTTGAAAGCCTTTTTGTTTTGCAAATTTTATTGTTAAATTGAAGAAAATAAAGATTAGTAAGGCGAGCCGAAGACTGAATACTCTTGCAGACTGCTAAAAGAGCTTAATTGTTCGATTGCTACCATTGCCAGCTATATGAAATGGTCCGATTTTGATTAGGTATTTATAGTGCATGCGATAAGAAAGAGGTTATCTGACCTTTAAATTTCACCTTTCCATTCAATTACTTTCGGACTGATTGTTCCTATAAAAGATATATAATATAGTAGTCCGATTCGGCCGGTTCTAAAATAAAGTTATGGTTCAAATTTCATTCCCGTAGCTTGCAAACTGAGAGACTGATTTGAGGGAGACATACATGGAGAGACAGACGGAGAGACAGGCGGATAGACAGACAGACGGACAAACTGATGGACAGACATACATGCAGATATGGCTATATCGACTCAATTCATTGATCTGATCACAAATATTTGTATATACTTTGAAGGCGTTTAGACGTGCTTCCTTCAAAGCATTACCCATTTCATAAAGAAGTTATAGTACCCCCAGAAAGGGTATATAAAGAAAAATATTTTAAAATCCAATCAAATCAAAATGAAAGCTTCAAGGAAATTCCTTATTTAAAGAAAATCAATTAAGTTTAAGTGCCAGGATTAAGCCCCACAAAGCTGTCAAAGCAAACGTAGGAAAATATATGAATAATATGTTTATTTTCCTGTGTGCTAAGATTTATAGCACATTTTATGCCATTTTATTTATGTTTTCCACGCTTTCCCAGAATAACATTTATTTATACATATGTAAAAACATATGTTTTAGATTTTATTTTTATAATTCAAGCGGAAACAGGCCAAAGGAATTTTTGCCCGTGAACAAAGAGAGAGAGAGAGAGAGAGAGGCATCAATATTTTTATTGATATAATTATAGAAACGATTTGTGAATGGTCCACTATAATTTGCCACATTTAAGCAGAGCAGATATCGCTTAATCCCGGCCAAGATTTATGCGACAACCATACACAATTCCCGTCTAAAGAGGCGCCGAATATTTTTTCTTCAGAAATGAAACCAAAATAAATACACTTTCCCGCACAAAGTTGCTTTTGTTTTGTATAATGGAAATATAAATGTTATTTAAAATTTGGATTTTTGTTATTTGTTAAGTTGACCACTTGGCGCTCATAAAAAATGGTTTTTTAATATTTTATGCCGAGACAATATAACATTTTTTTTGGTAGTGCCGCATTTGTTGTTGTTTATTTTTTGCGTGGGTCGTTGGAGCGTGGCCAAGTTATGCACTTCTTTTGGGCGCCCAAAAATAAACCGCGACGTAAAAATGTTCAATAATAAGAGAAAAACAGCAGTGAGAACGCCGAACTGTTTGCGGTGCACCGCATATTAAATACCCTTCCGCGCGCTGTTTACTATGAAAAGAAAGGGAACAAAAGAAGGGGTATACACAGAGAGAAAAAGGAAACAAAAGAAAGAGTATACACAAAAAAGTAAAGGGAATAAAGCCAATTGTTCTGGAAAAAGTTATGCGGATTCCGAAGTTGACTCTTTGAATTAAGCTCAGGTTTTTCCATCTCTGAATTTTTAATTTTATTCTGAGCCGAGTTGGCTTGAAAATAGTCGGAATTTAAACCCGATTCGTTCTTTATTCAATGGCATAAAGAATTATAATAATTGTAATGGGATTGGCTTAAGAATTCTCTTACTTGATTTAATCTCAGCTCAAATTAAACTGTCCTTGAATCTAGCTTGAATTAAGATTGATTCAAGGACTCAATTCTATTCATACTTTATTTCAAATCAAACAGTATAAATTATACTTAGATTTTTAGGAATTAAGATCTGTTAAACTTAAATTGAGTATGGAATTTTTTGTAGTATTAAAAAGCCAACAGATGCCTTGCTTACGTTTTTTAGTGCTGCGTTGTTAGCAATGAAATGGTAATACCCCTTTGTAGGGTATATAAAAAACAGATATATTTGTAGGTAGCTAGTCGTCTGGTTGTGTGTGTGCATAAAATATTGTGTGTGAAACTTAAGAGCGACGTCATTTTTAAACGTGCCGGACATATATATATATATCTGTACGATATATGTAAATATATACACACACACTTCGACGTATGTAAGAGTATTCGGTGCCTTAATTAATTTACGCTTATTATTGATGCGCTCGAAGTGATCTATTAAATCATGTAGAGCGAGGTGCTGCTGCTGCTGCGGCTGGTGCTGCTGCTGCTTGCCACTCACCTGTGAGGCGTCTCGTGGCTTTAAATGTTAAAATAGCCGCAATAAAAAACGTTGTGGTATATTTGCTTGGCACGTTGTGGCTATCAATTAGCCGGCCGAGGCTAGACTAAATCAATTGCGGCAATTGTGGCAATCAATTAGCGTATCGATTTGTATACTAAAAAATGCAAAAATTGAGCAGCCAAAGCCAAAGGCAGAGGCAGAGGCAGTGGCAAAGACAATGTTCTCTGCCGCCTGCTCTCTGCTTGTATCTTGTGGCAATCTTTTAGCTAATGAATTTTTGGCCGCTTACAAAGTTTGCACAAACATAATGAGCTATTATGAGTTGCCTGAGTTGCATAAAATTAGCCTGCTGCCTGCTGCATGCTGCCTGCTGCCTGCAACATGCATGGGGCATGGAATATGGAATTAGGCAATGTCCATTTCACATTTCCCAAGCTCACGTGCCACAGCAGCCGACACATCTCTGTGTGTGTGTGTGTGAGTGTACACTTAGAAAAAAAGTTGCTCTGTTAAATTATTCCTTCAACTTATTCCTTTTTCATCTTGGAATATGTGAGTTTATCTTCTTTTATTACTCCTAATCTGACTAGAAATCAATCTATTCAGTTGATTTTTTTGCTGACCTCTTTAGCTGCCTCAGAGACGCAGGTTCGAACTCAGATTGAGAAACATTGATCAAAATTTATATTAATTTTTTTAATTTCAATTGTATATTTTAAAGATGTTTCAATAAATCAACAATAATAGCAGTGTAATATAAATTTTGGGAAACGATTGTGGGTAGAATCTTTATTGAAAATCGGAGAATACTCAAGAGAGTTCTCTGCTACTTTTTCTCTCAGTGTATATATAGCATGTAGCTGTCTTTCAACAATTTAAACGGTGCACTCTGAGTGAGAGTACGATGGGTATTCGAGAGCAATTTGTATGCAACGTTGCGATGCGATGCGATGCGAGGGACGGCGAGGCAAAGCGATGCTGCTGCTGCTGCTGCTGCTGTGGCAAGCAGCACACTGAACGATTGCGCCTCAAGTGCACTGAGGTTGCGACGTGAACATGACTTCTGCCCCGCCCGGGACATCAGCTTAGCGTTCTGTTAACCTTGTTAAACAGCTGCCCTTTGCAACACCCCCCACCCCACTCCTCTGGCAGCCCAACGACCTAGGCGACCTGTGCGATCTTTGGGTCCTTTGTATCCAATTGAATTGATGTTGAAGTGCCAAGAATGTGTCTACACATGTTTGACTTCAAATGCCTAACTAATTACATTTCAATGTCTTAATTAACAAATATTAGGCTAAAGCAGAAGTATTTTTGGTCTGCTTTTTAAAGGCTTGCCAAAGGATCTGAGAATTTTATATTTGTGGGGTAAAAGGATAAGGAATACTCATCGATAAGAGATGGGAAGCTTTAATCCTGAAGAAGGCAGACTTTTTGTGGGTGTTTTTTATGTTAACCTGCCCTAAACCGTTGAAATTGTTCAAGGGAATTCCAGCAAAGAAGGCCAGAATTTAGTTCTAAAAGTTTTTAGGCAAAAGTTATCGAAATTATCGGTCAGAGAAGTGAAAGATATGAATTCAACTTGAGTAAACCCAAAATAGATTCAAAAATATTAGTCAAATATTATAACAACATTAATTGATTAGCTTTCTGAATGAAAACAAGGAGCGCAGAGCCAATAAAGTTCAGTTCTCCATGGAAACTCTTCTCTCATTTGTTTAGAAAGGAGCATAATAACCTGTTTAAACAGGAGCAACTTTTCGTATACTTTACGACTTATTGCGCTTTCAATAAATTGCAAAATCTGATATTATTTCATATATCCAGAGTATTTAAATCTTAAGCTCCCCAAAGATGAGCTCCGTCCTCCTCCTTTACTTCCGAGCCACTGAGAGAATCAGCCACACACAGAACAGAGCAGTGAGCATACACATCAATGCATTTTTCATTTGATTGCCCATAACTTTGGCAAAGCACGAGTGCCCAGGAAATTCGCTTAAGTGTATAACAAAATGTTAAAATTAAAAATTAATGATCTGCCACACACACACACTCACACAACACCCAACATACACTCACACACACACCCTACTAACCACAGAGCAGCAGCCAGTTGCCCCCTCTTCGCTTTGGTGGAGCGAATGGCATAACAAAATCGCAAAACCAAAACCAAAAAAAAACTCGCAATACCCAAAAAAAGCAGAACACAAAATCTAAAATAAAAAAAGGTTTGCTCTAGTGGGGAATGCGCGACTAGCTAGTTACCCTGTAAGCAAATCTGAACCATTTGAAGTCAAAACTCGATAGTTCCTGGGAAGTTAGGATTAGGAGTATTTGCTGGGCAGGAACTTATAGCCTTCCTTCCTTCACAACATATTTTTCAGTTATAGTTTTTCATTTACTAGCAAATGTCCATTTTTGGCCATAATTTCTTGACATTTAAATGATAAGCAGCTATGTATTTAATAAGGGATTTATTCAGCTTTTAAAGAGGTCAAAAATATTCAAAAATTCATCTAAAAATACGGAATTCGCTGAAAGATATGTAAAGAGTGGGAAAGTGTTGCATACCTTTTGATATACCTAATACACTCATACTCTTTTTAGAGTATACAAGCAAAAGAGAGAGAGAAAAAAAGAAAAGGAAAAGGAAAGGAAAACTAAGCACTTTGTTACTTGAATCAACTTGCGCTGCCCCAGTGAAAACACGTGGAAATATTTTGGCTCAACTGCAGCGGAGCGGAATGTATTTAGCAGTACGTGCTGCGGCTCCTTGCCAGCAATCGTAATTTGAAGTTATCATTTATTTAAGCATCCATTAACGCGCACATATTGATGACCAACAGCCAGAGAGAGAGAGAGCTCTCCCCTCCCTCTCTCTCTCTCTCCCTGGCTGTAACCAACAGGACCCATCCTATGCTCTAGTTAGGAGTAGCTAAAGCTGAAGCTGGAGATGGCTGCTGGGGGGAACTGGGAGTCGAAGAAGATGTATGCGTGTGCAATGTTTGGTACTGAGAGCTTTTGGCCAGCAATTACTTTTGAGTTAGTTGGCTTAATAGAAATTCAACGAGCGTATTTTGTTTGTCTTGCTGTACCATTTTCCCAGGGCTCACTTTGATTTTCATAGGTAAATGTTGAAGCAACTTTTCTTCTGGGGGAAACTGCCTTGGCCTAACGAACTACTCCCGCGGCGTCGCTAGAGTACGCGGGTATATCTTGTTTGCCCAGCGCAAACAAGACTTTGGTAGAGTGTCCTGCTTTGCCCTGGTCCTCCCCTGCCCTGCCCTGCCCTGCCCTGGCCCTGCCCGACTTGCTTCAAATCGATTATGAATTATTTGACTTGGAGAAATGACTTATGAGACTTCCTCTGCTGCAGGACAAAAGCGACTAAAGCGATACGCACAATGGCCACATGGCGTGTCCTCATCTTGTTATCATTGTTACATGTGAATAGCTAGCGGTGGCGGTGGAGGGGGACTTTTGAGACTGAGACTGACGGAGGGTGGGCTGAGTGAATGGCTGCTGACATTGGCCATTGATAAATGTTGCTTCAAGAAAAGTATGAATGATATATGTGTATGTAAACTGTTGAGGGTTCTGCCTCCGCTAAGGAAGAAGACGTACAAGTCTCTACAATCAAAACTTCTTCTTCTTTAAATAAAGCAAAAGTTTCCCTATAAAATGTTCTATTTTTGATATACCCTCTACTCTTAGGGTGTAGTAGAGTGTTAGCTGGCTGAAAGGATTTCTCTGTTGGCCTTTTGACACTGGAAAAAACATGTCCTGCCTCTGCTATATTGAAAATCAATTTCTCAGCATTGTTTGCTGTGATTTATGTCCGCACACTTTCAATATATTATTTTTAATTTGAATTAATTTAACTGCACATAAATTATGCAAAATACACACACACACACACACACACACACGCACTCGCACTCACACACATATTTTAACTTTTGCTTATATAATATTTATCTTTATTTCTTTTCTCTATTTTATTTACAGGTAAGTTTGCACTACGACGAGAAAGAAAACGTAAGTCGAACCAACAGAATATAATTCCAGTCCAGCAACTGTCGTTAATTTACGGCTAGTAGGACCAGTATGAGGGCCTAAAGCCAATGCCAGGAATAAGTTTCTGTTCATTTGCCTTTGGTCCTTTTAAATAATTAATGCGCAACGTAATCGATTTTCATATTAATTGAGATTTATTTCATCGCATGGCCCAGTAGGAAAGAGAAATACAAAAGTAAGCAAGAACCACACAAAAAAACTAGTAGGGAAAGTCTTTAAGCGGCACGCCGAAGACTGAATACTCTTTGGTAAAGCTTTGACTCCTTAAATTTAATGGTTGCTTTATGATAAGTGATCCACTCCTAATAGTCTTTGGCTAGGATTTGGGAGAACTGCTCTCAGAAGTAGCTTGTAAGTTTCATAAAGATATCTATTAATCCATACCAAAACTTTTGGTCCTATTGTTCCTATAGCAACTATAAGATATAGTGGTCCGATCTCAACTAATTTTGGTATACATTCACTAAATATACACTTAGATCTACCTTGTATCCTTTGTCCTTTAGACCAATTCTTTCTTTTTATGACAGCTTTATAGTCATCCGATCTTGCCGATTCCAGCATGTTCTACCTGGATTAAGGCCAAGTTTTATTTCCCAGGCTTAAAAGCTGAGAAACTAGTTTGCATATAAAGAGATGGATCCACAGACAGGCAGACTTGGCTGTCTTCTCACTGTCTACACTTTCTGGCTTCAGACAAGCCCCCTTCAGTGGGTTACATATTTCATGACAAAATTATAATACCCTAGGCAAGTGTATGAAAACAAAAACAGGGAAAAGAACAAAAAGTCTGCTAATTTATTTCCCCAGTTGCGCATTTTTATAGTGCAATTATCACGCCCGTTGGGTGGGTCAACCAACGATGGGTCCCTGGGTAGGCTCTTTTTCTGTCTCCCTCTCTCCCTCTCTCTCTTTGTCGCTCTGTCTCTTTCGCGTCTGGTCTCTCCAGGTCCTGATAAAAATCTTATAAATTAGTTAAAGAGTCCGAAGTTCCCCAAGCCGCAGCTATTTAGACAGTTGATTAATCGCCTAACGTATTATGTTTTCGTAATGCGTGCTAAGCTGCCCTGAGTGTGTGTGGGTGGTGTGTGTATGGTGTGTGTAGGTGTGTGTAGGTGTGTGTGTGTGCTTTTATATATTTGTTGCTGGGGCAACCTTTAAGCCAATTAAGTTGTCGGTTTTTGGGCGCTGCTCAAAGTGTCATCAATGGGGGGGCCCAAACAATTGGAAATTAATAGCCAGCAAATTTGCTGTCTCCTATTCCATTAGCCTCGAATTCTCCTTATCTATTGCCCATTGACTTTGTATTTCTATGCCTATTTCTGCCTCTGCCTCTGCTTCTGCTTCTGCTTCTGTTTCTATTTCAATTTATTATTGCCTTTATTCAACAGGCCTTTGTCCTGTTCAAGTGGCACTCGAGTGGGGCCAATTACTGCCACAAGTAGCCACAACTAATTTGTGCACCTTGCCTTTTTAATGCGTGCATCTTCAAAGCATTTCATGATGACTTAAATTAAACGTGTCAGGCCCTACAGCTGCAGACGTTGGCCCTGCAGCTACTCCACCCACCTCCCTTCCTAGCCACCTCTCTGTCTGTCCCCTGCCTCCGTCCCAAACTCTCTCATAAATCTCTGCGAATGTGTTGCAGCTCAATCAACGCGGGGCGGTCCAAGTCAGAAAAGTGTGGGCAATTTATGTTCCATTTGCGCGGTTTGATCAAGAAATTGTTCAACAAAAAAACCAGTAAGAATTTTATTAAAAAAAATATTGAATAATAAATATTTGTGGGGAAAATTGGGTTAAAGAAAAATGTTTCATATGTTAGCACAGTTTCTGGGACACAGCGAATTATTTATACTTTCACGGTTCGTTTTTATAAAGGGATTACTATGAATCGATAGGTTTTTTTTTGGATCGGAACGCTTATATAGGTTTAAATCGAGGAAGAATCAGGATTTAATTAGGGCTATTTTCATTCCAAACGGGTTTAGAAAAGGGATTTGATATCAAGAATTCTGGGACTGAAAAAAACGAGCTTCAGGTTGGAAATTCTTGATCTTAGGCCTTTTTTTTTGGTTATGTTTTGGCTAACTTTCTCTCTACTTTATTGTTGGAGCTGCTAGTTGGTATTAACAGTGGCTGCTAAACATATTAACACTACCAGTGCCACCTTAACACTTACGAATAAAACCCAGCAGCTGTGCGGGCGACTGCTCGGCCAACCCTCGCAGTAGCCGGCCGGTCGTGCGGTCTAGATTGGGTGCTCTCGCGAGATGGGCAGTTCAGTTCCTTAGTGTCATCATCTCTTGACATCTCTATCACACCCAGGCAGTTTAATGGGATGCACCGTTCGCTTTCTGTCACTATTTTTCTTGCACATTTTTTTTTTCCTTCTTTTCTCAATTATGAAAAGAAATTATTAAGTGCTAGCTGCGCTAAATTAGCGCGCAATTGAGTGTGGCCATAGATGGGGCATAGAGGACTCCTACGGAGGGAGGGGGCTATGGCGGAGGGGATATATGACAGTCTGAACAGAAGCAGCAGAGCAACTCACAGTGCAATGTCTTTTGCGGCCTGCCTGTGGCCTGTGTTGGCTCATATTTTTGCCTCAGTCATATTTTGCCTGGCTTTCTAGTTGTCTGCCAAATGGTTTTGGCCTGGCTAGAAG
Organism: Drosophila repletoides; assembly: GCA_018150835.1. NCBI lineage: Eukaryota > Metazoa > Arthropoda > Insecta > Diptera > Drosophilidae > Drosophila > Drosophila repletoides. The sequence continues at coordinate 9,149,620 of JAECWQ010000100.1, forward strand.
GAATAGGAGAGGGCGGGGGGAAGGAGGTTGTCTGCATGATATAAATGGCGCACATTTTGTGCATTTCATTTGCGTGATTTGCCAGCCCAAAATGTGTAGCATTTTCCTCGGCCATATATCGTGGTCGTATGGCATGAAAGGTGCTCCTGTTGTTGTTCGTTGTTGCTTCTGATGAGCATGATGATAGTGTCTGTCTGGCAGCCTGGCTGCCTGGGCACTTTTGTGGCAACGCTGCAGAGGCATTCAACATTCAACAGGTTGCGCTGTGTGTTGCACTGAGTGGAGCTACTTAAGGAGAGTTTGCTTTGAGTAATGGTCCTATTTTGCTGGACACGTGCCAGAGGCTTGTATATATTGTTCTGTAGAGGCACCCCCACAAGCCATGTTATCAGCCAGAAACAAGAAAATCAGCTAATTAGGCATTTATATTCTTTCGTAATCAGTGAATTCATTTTTAATTGGCCCTGTTGCAAGCGGAGACTTCACTTTGAAGCGACTTCACACACACACGGATGGATTATCCGATCATCGCATGGTTTATTTTGTGCTTAGTCGGCGCAATTTGATCGTCATTATTTTTTTTGTATTTCAAGTTTTACGATTCCAGCAATTTGCACAAAATAAACAGACAAAAGAAACAAAAATTGTCTGTTGCTGTTGCCAGAACGACTTTTGCGAAAGACTTGCGCAAATAAACAAAACAAACAGAGCAGCGACTGCAGCCCACTCACAAGAAACCAGACGGACGGACAGACGGAGCGACACTCGACTGCCCTGGCGACTGCCGCCATCCTCATCGCCAAAGAAATCAGATCACTCCGAAGGCGTCAGAGACGCTCCCGGAATACTAGCTAAATATTTATGCATGAGAATGGAAATTATTCCGCAAAGCAACAGAATTTCATGATATTCCTTGGAACTAGAACGAATTTTCCCCTGAATTTCTTTGGGGTATGAAAAAAGAGTATTTTTGGGTAGAAGGAATCAGCTTTTCTTATTTAATTTATTAGTTAAGTTTTGGACTGCTTAAGTTACAGCTCTCAATAAAAGTTAATGGAGTTCTAACCCGTTTTTTTGAGTCGAGATTATATAGGAAAAACCCAATATATATTCTTAAATTGATATTTATTACACTCTTAGCCAATACTGAACAATCCAAAGCGTCAACAAAGAAGTTATTCAATTATTTTTGTATCTCTGTTTGAATCTCTGTGAATGATTAAAGGGTATTTGGCTGCAGAATTGTCGAGAACTCAAAACTATTGCTCAGTTTTACTCATCTTTCCATTCTGCATATAAATCTTGTAATCTAAATGTTTAGCTCAGCGATTTAATTAAACAATCTGTTTATAAATATCTACAATGTAATTTAATTGATTATTTTTAGAAGCTACAAAATGCATTTAATTAAAGCTGAGTAAAATGTGTTAAAGATATAAATTTTATTTCTTTTTTAGACTTTTTATTAAATTAATTTTGAATAAATTATAAATGGCGCATAGCTTCTATAAAGGGAAACGTCAAGAAGTATATTTTGGGTTGATTTAAGTTTTCTTCAGGCCTGTTAGTTTAAGCAGCGTGAATGATCTGCAAAGTGTTGGAACGCCCAGGCCAAAACGTTATTGCTGTGCCGCTTTTTATTCTGCTCGACCTTTTTTTTATGTTTATTATGCGGCGCAGCAGAGCAGATCATTAACACGATGTGAGTGTGTGCGGGTGTTTGTGAGTGTTGTATGAGTATTTGTGAGTGTTGTGCTTGGCTGACTGCAGAATCATCAACAAAAAACAAACAAGTGGCGAGAGATGACGACTAGGCAATACCCTGTACCTAGATTACATAAAAAAAACATTTGGCGCGCTGCTCAGGCTAACTATAGATATTTTATACTCTTTATTTATATATTTATAACTCTCTTTGAACTCTGAATTTTAGCTTAATATTTTAAAAATTCTGCCTGAAATAATATTTCTAGTTTTTAGAGTAAAAGGTATCTGTAGTTGGGTCAGGGCTAGCTCTACTCTGTTTACCTCGGAGTCACAGATGTTTTCGGCTGCCTGTTACATATATTTTCTTAGCGTTAATATACCCTTTTAATGCAATTTTAATGGGTAGTCAGAGGAGTATAAAAAGCGCAAAAATAGTGCCAGTTTTGACGACGAAATCTAAACAATTTCGCCACATGCGGCGGATGCGACGCAAAAGGGAAGTCAACAATTAATATCTGGCAATAAGAGAAATACAAAAAAAATATAAACAAATGCAACCATATAAAGCTCAATGCGTACATTTGGCATACAGCTGTTGATTCTCATTTTTTTTCCCTCTTTTTTTTCCCTCTTTTTGTGTATCTTTAAGATACGCTTGCTGCTGCGCGTCGCATGCTGTGTGTGGGTGACTCAGGCTGAACTTCAAAATGCGGCAATCGCGTGTTCAGCTCTTCGGCGGCTCATTAAATTTCTATAGAGTATAGACGAGTATTTAATCTAGATATGCATTGACTCTGCATAATACTCAGATCTCTCGTCCAGCTGACCCACATTATAATCTCAATTGCGGCGATCAGGCGAATATTATGACGCTATTCAATTATGCTAAGCTCCAGTTCTCTGCACTTTTGAGCTCATTTTCCACTCAATTCTATTACAGAACTATTTGTTGATTATTTAGTTCATTAATTAAACATTTGTTTACTTTTAGTTAGACAACAATTTTTAATTGTTTGTTTAAATTGTTTCTCCACTTGTGGCGCTTCAACAGAAAATGTTTGTTTTATTCGAGTTCCTTTTTTTTTTTTGCTTCGTTTTGAACATTGTTTGGCATTTTATGAGCGTTAAATTCAATTAACACATCCTGCATAGAGTCAGCTAGTCGGCTACGCAGGCAGTTATGGATTCCCAGGCACACTGAAAAAAATTAGAGCTAAGAAAAAAGCTGGAAATAAATATAAATAACAGGCGAAGATTGCGTAGTCATATCGCCCTTCTGTCGAATTTATATGCCTTATAGGGCCTGAAATGGGTCCTTTTCTCTGGTAATACCAAATATATTTCTCGCTGTGCATGCAACGCAGCAGGGCTTAACAAAATTTGTACCCAGCTCGCATCCTGACAACGAGGCTCGTCTTCATATTTCGCTTATTGTGCACAGCTCGGATGTGTCCGGGTGTGTGTGTGTGGGTGTGTGTGGCCCGTAGAGGCGAGTCCTTCCACGTTGCCAGCCTTTCACTGTCACTAGCATGTTGGGCCAACCTGTCTGTTAAGCGAAATCTGGCTGCAGCTTTCAATTACCGTTGCATTGTCTGCCCAGTTAGTCTCTCTGCCTGGCCATGGACAAGGTTAATAGCAGGCGATTGTGTGTGTAAATGTGTGCAAGTGTGCGAGAGAGCGTCTGTGTGTGTGTGAGTAGGTGTAAGCTATATTAATTATGAAATTTTGATGCTATTGGCTCTGGCATTATTATTATTGCCTGACACATTTATTGTACACTGTCAAAAGGATGAAGGACTGAAATATAGAAATCAGAAACAGTAGCCGAGTTGCTCTTGCCCTGCTCGCTTGAATAGGTTGAGCTCAGCTGTCTTAACATATTTGATACCCTGTTAATTGACCTATCTATTTGCGGGTATATAGAGACAAATAATAGGGTATCAGATATGCTGAGACAGCTGATAGTAGAGAGTATTTCCCTGGGTATTTAAGTATGAAATGGAGTAATTATATCTAGATTTTTAAAGGCTAAAATAGTGAGTAAAATATCATTTTATATTCTATTTATTTTCAGAGTTAATTATGTATTTTTATGAAATTTAGCACTGAACTAAAAATTCAACTTTTAAACAAAAATAGCTAGAAAACCGAGAGAGAGAAAGAGAGTTATATTGCACCGCTGTTTAGCTGTTTTAACACCAACCTGAATGGAATATGGCTTCAGTTTCCGAGTGAAATCCTCTTTCGCTCTAAACATATTATGGCTGCTGCTGGCTGCTAGCTGCAAATTAACTAGATTAGGTTTCAACTGGTAAAAGACTGCAGGTTGTTGCTTTAAAGGACTTTCCGCTGAAAGCCAGCCAACTAATTGGCCAGCTTTTCTAGCCTGAGCTGCTGAGCACAGTAAGCTTTTTGCTTGTCAATTAACTCGATATGTACACACATAGAGCCATCTATGGATTTACCAGTAGGTTTTACGAATTATATATATATATATATCTCTGTCAGAAGTGCAACAGTTAAAACGTTGGCCATTCAACACGTCAACCAGCGGGCTTAACTTGTTGCACACTGTGCGGCATTCAGTTAGACATTTAGTCGGGGCTCCAGCCTTGAGCTGACAGGCGATGCTGGCCATTTGACTTATGAGCTGCTGGTAAAAAACATCGAAAAAAACCAGTGGGAATGCAATCAGGGAGGCTGCTCGACTAGGCAATACTCTGTAAGCAGTTTCGTTGACTAGAAAACTCCAGAAGTAAAAGCCTGGCGAATTTTTAAAGCTTTCATAAATTATGTACAACTTGAAAATTTTGTAATCGTCCTGCGGCCTGCACGTTGAACACGTTTTCTGTCAATTTAATTCCTAATTAGTCACGGCTACTTAAAGAGCCAGCCCCCCTGCGCAGGACCGCAGCCCTGCAGGACCGCTGGGAGGGCCAGCAGCCTTTAGCCAGTTTTCTTTAATTGAAATTGGCAGCTGGTAATGCTGGACCAGCAATTTGCACGTGATTTCATTGCTAATTATTGTCGTGCGGTTGCTTTCTACTGGTTTCCGGAAGGCGCTTTTCTGACAGACAAAAGTGTCACTTATAGCCAAAAACTTGGGTCTACGTGGCTTTCAAAATCAGTTAAAATATGAAAAGTTTTGGCCCAATGCAGCTATTAATAGTTTAACACTAATCAAACATCAAACATTGACCCCTGAGAATTCTTTATTTGAATGCTAATTTTCCAAGCTGCATCATTCATTTCCATTCATTGCCTTGAATATATGAATATGAATATATTCAATGCAGCGTTATTACGACTGCGAGTCTGTGATGACTTCAAGCCAGGCCAGCTGCTTAGTAAATGAGCCAAGTTAAGCTGTGATTAATTACACTGAAAAGCCCGCCGCAAGGTCGTTAGCTACTTATGGCTAAGTGTTTGGTTTCCTTGGCTAAAAGCGATTGCCAAGCGCTGAAAATTAACCACATAAAAAATAAAATTACATGAAAAACTACTAGAAAAAAAGGAGAGCTACCAACCAACTGCTGGGTATTTTATGAACGCCGTCTTCATAAATGACAGCTGAGGCAGCTTCTACAATTTTCGGGTGAACCATAAAAATGGCAACAAGTGTCCCAAAGTTTCGTTTCCTCTCTAAGCATTAAAAGTTTGCGGCCACTTCACATGTCTTACGACTTTTCTAGTGGGGCCTGGGTTCATTTCATGAGAATTTTTCCGTTTTTTTCTGTTTTATTTTTTAACTTAATTCTAAATGTGGTAAGAGTCGGATACTCTACAAAGTTTGTTTTACTTTTGTCTATGTTGAAAGTCAATTTTTCTTATATCTTGGGGAAAATGAGAGAAACTATTAAAGCTTTTCTCAATTTCGAATTGGAAAATTGTTCAAAGACCATTGAAAATCTAGTTTTAAATTATGGAGCAACCCTGCTTTTATTTAGTATTCCATCCAACTCAAATTCTTTAAACTCCAAAGCCAACAAAGTCGGAAAATGGGCCGTCAAATGTTTGGGCCAAATTGTAATATATTCCCTTTGGAATATAACCTTTAGAATAAGCTTAAATCATCAGCGGGAAATAGATGCATCCTACCTCGATTGGGCTTAAATTGTGTTTAAGAAAAAGTGTGGAAAGCTTATATAAAGAGATTACTATTAGCCCCTAGACAAACTGGCTGACATAGTGGAAGTATTCTGTTGCTTAGAGTATGCATTTCAGTTGTGCGGCCACACAGTACTGAGCTCTCTGTGGCTGCTTTTATTATATAATATTCCAGCAATATTGTTGCCGCTGCTAGTGGCAGTTGTAGCAAGTTGTAACTTTGCCGGCCGGCAGCCGGTTAAGTTGTTTGACAAGTTTTTCCACTTGACTGCCAGTTATCTCTCCATCTGTCTGTCCGTCCGTCTGTCTCTGTAGTTGAGTAGTAGATGAGCTCATCGGCAGGCAGGCAGGCAGGCCTAACACATGGCTTGCGATCAGCTGTTAGCCAAGATCTTTTTGTGCAATTCTGTGCTGACTTTCAACTTGAATTCAAGCCATGAAAACGTGTGCGCTGAGTGAATGAACATGAACGTGCCTGTCTGCTTGACTGTCCGTCTGTCTGTCTGTCTGTCTGGCTGGCTGAAAGTTAGGCCCAGTGTTGTGGCATTTTAGAGTCATTAATTTGACGATGTTAAATGAGAATTTATGTGTCTGCTGCAGCGGCTTTGGCCAAACAATTTCTCATGCACAAACATTTCTCAACGCGCCGCGCTGACAGGCGAGTCGAGTCGTCAGGCAGACAGACGAGCGGACAGACAACGGACGACTTGTTCTGAAAAACACCAAAAAAAAAACAAAAAAAAAAAGCGAACTGAAAAACAAATGTCATTAACACTTGTACACAGCTCTTGGCCTGTCCAAAAGTTATGAAAAACAAAGCCTGAAAATGGTCAAAATTAAAGCCAAAACTGAACTCTGAAACTGATTATGCAAGCCAGGCCGTTTTTGGCCAACTGTCCAGCACTGGTTGCAAGTCTTAACAAATTTATTAATAAATTTTATGTGCGCTTTGTACGCTACATAAAAGGATTGACTCTGGCTGTGTTCTCAGACCAAATACAAAAATATCTAGAACTTGCTTTAACTTGACTCGACTCGCCACAGTGGGATAATAATAATTTTGAAGAATTGTTCATTTATGGAGAACTTGAACTCCGCCAGACATAAACAGACGGAATTCTCGACTTTTCCACTTGATCTGCTGCACTGCATTGAATTTCACACCATAATGAAGCTCATTTATTGATGCGTTTCACTGCCACAGGCTGTAAAATGGCAAAATAATGGGGAGCTGAATGATTCTGGGATTTCTATATTGGATTCCTTTGTCTTCGTTGCTGTTTTTGTTTTTGGTTTCGGATTCGGTTTCGGGTTGTGATTCTCAGTTGACAGCTCAATTGCGCAGTCGCGACATCATCGCAATTCCACAAGGCACCGTCCACAGTCCCCCAGTCCCCCAGTTCCCCAGTTCAAGGGCAGTCGTGACTCTTACTTCTTGAGAGATGTATATATAAATATATCGTATATATATATGGCTTATCGGAGTATTCTTTGGCAGACGTGGTTTGGGCACAGGCAATGGCAAAGGCAAACTAATTTCATTGAAATGTTTTGTTGTGTAAACTAATTTTTCAATACATGTGCGAGAAAACGAAAACAGCAAAGTAAACAACAGGCAAACAACAGGCAAATGTGCTGGCTGGCTGGCTGGCTGACTGGCTGGCCGGCTGGCTGACTGGCTGGCTGTGCAACATGCGTCCATTTGTTTAGCGCTTCAAATTGGCTGCCTTCGTCATGGTTTGTTTTGTTTTGTATACCCTTTCTGCACAGCCAGCACCAAAGGGTATACCAGGCGATGACTGGTCTGCTCCCAATTTTCCGTACAGCAAATGCCGAGCCATTTTCTGGAATTGAATGCAGCAGGAATCTGGCTTAAATTCAAGATATTTTCAAGGATAAAATCAAGAATTCCAAGACTGGAAATACAGGGCTTTAAGCCTGAATATTCCGCTTGTTTTAAGTTCTTAGTAGAGTCGCATTCTTATTAAGGCAGGAAGTCTGCCGAGTCTGGAAATTATAGAAAAATTCTTTAGACATTTTCTTGCTGGAGTTCTGAATGAGTTATTTGTAGTAGAAAGTAGAAAATTGTCGCTGCCTCTATTTATTTAAATTCCCCATTGTTGGTATCACATAGCCGGTCAGAAATTGAAATAGTTTGAAGCCATTTTTTCGGCTGCCTGCTGCACAATGCAATAGTACAATATTTGTTTTGGTTGTAAGAAATTGCTTAAATGGACAACAGCAGCAGCAGCAGCGGCAGCAGCAGCTGGAGTAATGGAGATGTAGTACAAAAAAATAATAAAAATAAAAAAGGCTGCAACACTACTCAGACTCACATGTGCGCGCGAGCCTGCTCCTCCTCCGCCTCCATGGAACTGCCAGCAGCAGTTCAAACATCATCAGGTGTTTTCATTTAATTTGCGAGAAATGTTGTCTGGCAGAAACACTCGGGCAAAAATGATGAAAATGTGCGGCATACTCGACTTAGCACAAATTTCCAGCCAGCCAGCCAGCCAGTCAGCCATAGAATGCCATAGATATAAGTCGTAAGATATCGTCTTGGCTTCCTTTGAGTATGACGAGTGCTTGTTCCAAGTGATAAAAGTAAACAGAATTCAGCATTTTTTATTTTGATCCGGAATTGTACAGGTGCTGGCGGACGCAGGGCTTAAGAATGCAATATCCTAAGCTGAATCAAAGCGTATGCCATTTGTTTGTCCGCTTTCGAGTTAATTAACAGAACGGAAGACTTATTGCTACCACACTGGCAGTCGACAGTTGAAAGCTGGAATCATCAATTGAAACTGAATGAGGATGACGGAGGGGAGGGAGGAACCGAAGGTACGGCAGGAGTACCCTTTGTTTCCATTCACTGGCCGAAGTCTTACACTCGCATGTACACTCAGAGAAAGCAGGGTATGAGCACAATCGGCGTCAAAAGAGGGAATCAAAATCAGATTAATAGAAAAGCCAACTAGACCCTGGTGAGCCGATTCGTACTTGAGTCTAGTAGGAATAGGGATTGAGTCACTTATTTAAGCCTCTTCACAGTAAGCGCACTTAAATTGAGACTTGTTTAGACTTAAATTTAGCAAGTAGTTCCCATTTTCTCTGAGTGTATAGAGTGCTGGGGGCACTAAGCAGCTGGAAGCTGTGCAACCTGATTGCAGTGTCACCTAAACCATTGTGCGTTGACATTTTTAATTACAAACAAACACCGTCGTCGAGCTGAGGCTGGTGGGGAAATGAGGCTGGCTGCTAAATGATAAATGATAGCTGCCTTTGCTTTTGGCCAACTGCCTGGAAACTGCTAACATTGGACTTGCAACGCGCATACGTCACGTTGCTGCTGCTGCTGCTGCACTGTACTCCACTCTACTCCATCAGAGCTGGAAGCCATAGTGTGTGACTAGTTGGTAGTTCCTCAAAGAGAGTGTTCCTTGCTGGCTTAACCAAAGCCAGGCACGCAGCATTACAATGTGATGCACAGTGACTCGAAATTGGGTATGAAATTGTGGCAACGAAAGAGGCGGCAACCAGCGGTGGCAACGGCAGCGGCGTCGGCATCAAAATGCAAAGCAAACAAACCAACCAACGAATAGCCGGAGACTGAGTTAAGGCTGGCTGCTGCTGCTCCTGCTGCTGCTGCTGCTGTCTTTGCTTGTTGCGGCTTTCAGCAGTAATGCAATTTGATGCACCACCAGCAGCGGCAGCTGGGGCAGCAGCAGAGGCAGCGGGGGCATGCAACAGAACCGCACAAATGCACACACACTCTCATTCTCATTGCCAGACTCCTCGTACTCATGTAAGGATCATTTTAGTTCTGTATGCGAACAAAAGCCGCTGCCTTGAAGCTTTGGCTTTGGCTTTGGCGCGGCTGTGTAAATCCTTAACAGAATAGGATTTTCAACACATTTACTGGGCGCGCGAACGTTTGTTGCATAGTTTTAGGCGTTGCATGTGCAACACACTGCGCGTTAAACCCAGGTACTTTGTGCCAAGCCAAGCCACCCAGCCAGCTACACAGCCATCGTCGTCATCTCCACAAAAACACGCTATTATTTTGTCTTACTCCGCTTGTTCCCGCTCTCCCTTGATTCCCATTCCTCCGATCATTATTATCTTGGCGCTTCCGTTCAATAGCCAGAGCACCGACACCAGCTCCAACACCGGCAACCGGCTTCGGCTTCTCCGTCTGCTCCTGCTCCGGCTTCTTGGTAAAGTGAATTTATGCAAATGCTGCATTTTGCTTTTCAATTTCGTTTACTTTACTCGCTTACCATTTTCCCTTTCGCTTTTCCGCCGCTTCCCGGCAACAAGTTGTGTGTTGCAAGCAACTTCTTGCCGTGTTTTCCCAGAGCATTAAGCTTGAGCACAGTTGTGAGGATTTCCTAGAAATATGGGTGCCATTCTTTGCATAAAGTGACGCTTCTCTCGCTCTCCACTCCACTCCTGAAACTAAAGCTGAAGCCAGGAGACGAAGCCTTCGTTCAAAGGGATGAACGAATTTTATTTACTTTCACTACTTTTTCATTCAGCACGATTCCAGTTTGCAATCCTTGGTATATCCATTTGGTTATTTTTGTTGCTTCTGCTAAGTGTCACAAATCTAAACGATTTTAGATTTTAAATGTGCATTCGATGGATGCAGTCATCTGCGGACTGCTCCGTGCTCCGTGTTCTCCGGAGTTCTGCTACAAAGCTCTTAAGTTCCTTTTCCGTGTTTTATTTTTGTTCTGTTCCTTCGAGAGCGGAATATATGCATATAGAATCGGCTATTCATATCTGTTGGCTTATAGCAAAACAATATATCCCTTTATGCAGGATAAACCTGTAGCTTTTACTCACCTCTTTCTGCTGCTTGGGCTTTTCTATTGATGCGAGTGATTTAATATGAAATTGAAGTTGATTCTTGAGTTGAGTTGAAAGTTTTAGAATATTTTTATTCTAATACTCCAGAGATATTAGGAGGAAAGGAAGGAAAGGAGTCTAATCGCTGTCTTTACTGGAGTTGATAATCCTATGCTAATCATATCATAATAGGGCTCTGATTATTTTTGAATATTTCACTGGGAAATAGGACATCTTCCACCGCCTCTATTCTTGAGTCTAATCCATTTTTATATTCAAATATTCTTTTAAAAAGTTTTGATATCTTCGACTTCTAAGCTTAAGGAGCTTATCCATAACATGGTAAATAACTAGCGATATTTAAGTGGAATACTCAAGAAGCTCAAGATTTGCTCTTCTTTTTGATCTATAAAACTTTCTTCTTTGAAGCTGGATTTAAAGCAGATCTGAAGATGGAAGATTCCTTAGATATGATTTCCTTCCTTCAATGGGATCAATTGTGAGGAAAGTATTCCTTTCTCACAAATTTTCCAACTTAAACAGAGACTAATTGCATTATTACTCGGAGTATTCTGGTTCATGGGAAGGTTTCTCATATTTATGCAGATTTTCGTGTTTGCTTGTTAAGTGAAACTCGGAAAGTTTCCATTGAGTCTGCGACTACGGCTATTATTCATAATTAAATTCAACGCGCTTCGGTCAGTGAGTCATTCAGTCAGCTGGCGCTAGGCGCTCGAGCTGGAGCTGGAGCCAGAGCCGTAGCTGGAGCTGAGTCCACCTGTTCATTAACCTGTGCGGTGTTGTGTGCAGTATCAGTGCCAGAGGCGTTTGAATGCAACCGCTTGGGACATGCCGCCCCTCTTTGCCTCGGCGTTGCGCTGCATTCAACTTGTGCAAAAATGTTCGCTTCATTTGCTGTGTGCGCTCGCGCTGCTGCCACAGCTGTTATTCTTGTTGTTGCCCCTGGAGCTGTGTGTGTGTGTGTGTGTGTGTGTGTGTGTGTGTGGCAGTGCAAAATAATCAGCGGTGTGGAAAATGCAATGGCAAATGCCATGAACTTGTTGCAATGACAAGACCATGACAGGCTCCGCTATTTAGCTTTGGGCTGTGTGCTGCATGATGCATGATGCATGCAAGTTAACAGCACATTAATCATGGTATGGATCGCATTTGTATAGGTGGCCATGATAAAGCAGGCCCTGAGGCAAATTGCCGAGGCATGCGGCATGCGGCATGCAACATGCAGCCTGCAGACAGAGGCAGAGAGAGTCCGTCTCGCTCTCATTGCCCGACATTTATTACGCTGCTTAAATGCCAAACGTAGCAGCAGCCACAAAAGCTGGACAAATTAACGCGTGGGTGGCCGCGCCCGGGTCATGCATCAATGTCATTGCCGTTGTTGGTAGTTCACAACTGCAAATGTACTTGCAACATTCGTCCTGTGTACTGCGCTGCACTGAGAGAAAATGCCATTTATTATTTATATTTCTTTCTTCTTTCTTATGACTTAAGAACTCTCCGTCTGTTTGGATGGATAGGATAACCAAGTGTCCTTAGGAATGATTTCAAAAAGTAAATCGGGAATAAAATTATAAGTTATATAATCTTCCATTCTAAAAAGAAGAAAAAAAAGAAGAATATTCCTTCCAAGTCTCCAATTTATTCAACCCGAAAAAATGAGAGTATTTCTTAGCGAAAGTTTTCACTGATGTTTCAACAAATTGGACAGGACTCATTTTTCAAGACTGGATATTTGTTAGTGGATGCAGCCAAAAATGTTGCTGTAGCTGCAGAGCTATTTACATCTCTTTTTTCCAAGTGTATCCATATGGCTGCCACATGTGTGTGTTGTCCCAGTTGTTATTGCTGCTGCTGCTGCTTCTGCTCCGGCTCCGGCTCCGGCTGTGTGTCGCGTGTCACTATAAAAACAGAGCAACAATGTTGCAAGTCAGCCAACGTCAATTTCCGTTTGTTGTCGTCATTAAAATGCAAGCGAGGCTATGCCTGACTGCACCCAATACCCAATACTTTTGATATTATAAATATGATGACGTATTGCTCTGGCCGGGGCCGCTAAGTTGGCAACAGAAGAGCGCTTAAGGAACGGAATGGATTCTATTAATTAGTTGGGGACACAAGAAAAGCGACACTTGCTTTTGGTAGCACTTAAAGCAATTTGCTCAGAAATGTGAAAAGTGAAAAATGGAATGTGAAATGTGAAATGTGCTTGGAACTTTGGAGGGGGAAAAGTTATGCGTCAACAAACTGACAGCCAGATGACAGACAGCTAGAAGTGAGTGTGAGTGTCGTCGGGCAGAGAGAGAGACAGGGAAGGGGAAGCTGTAATCGATGCCTTTTGGATGAGTACCTGCCGCTGCATTAAGTGACAAGTGTTCGGCTGTCAAAACGAAGAGCAGACCACCTTGGCTGTGATTAGAAATTTGTTTTCCACAAAAACAATATACAATTACTTGAAGCGAGGGGGGTCGAATTCAAGGCCGGAAATTGAAATGCATGCAACAATTTTTCCTTTTGGTTGAGAGGGGAGGGAAGATTTATTTTTCATTTTTATAGCTTTGTGGCAATGTCTTCGCTGTGTGTTAATGCCACTGGCACTGGCAATGCAAAAGTTTTGACAACATTTGCCACTTTGTCATGCAATTTTAATTTCAGCATTTCGCTTGCGATTTTACTTTGTAGTTTTTCGACTGACTCAAAAGCGCTGCGCTCGTATTCTGACAAAGTCGAAAACTTTTTATATGTTAAGGGTGAAGGTGCGGCAAGGGGTAGGGTAGGGTTAGGGGGGGAGGTTGTGCTGCAGTTATTATTTACTTGCCACACGCTGCACCGAAAAACGAAACGAAACGAAATGAAACGCAGCGGAACGCAACGAAATGAAGCCATCAAAAACGTTGACGTCGTTACCCAAAAGCGGAAATGACAATGATCATGATCATCATCATGATGATCATCATTGCGATGATGATTATGATGCCAAATGAAACGTTGGGCGGCGGATGGATGAGTGGATGGAATGAATGGATGGGTTGCTGCATGCAATGTGGAATGTGGTTGTGATTTGTGCCCAGGATGCTCTGCTCGGCTTGGCTGGCTACAGGACTTTTGCCAGGACTGCTATTAAAACGCGTGAAATTGAAAAGGCGAAAAATTGCAATGCCAACAGAATTGGCAAACTGTTGGACCCAGTCGACTCGGGGCGGGTATTCATAGTGGCAGTCACAGAAATATTTAAGGACGGAGACAGGGACAGGGACAGCGGCGACAGGAAACAGTTTATGTGGGGCAACGTACTAAAAGCTGTCAACTATTTGATGGCCGTGTCCAGCTTCCTCTTCAAGCAGCTGGCCCGAACAATGCAATAGCATTGTATAACAACGGCCATCCAGCAAAGATTGCTCAATACCCTAGAAATAAGCGTGTTTATGGTGGTGTATATAAATCGAGAAGCCGAAAGAAAAAGCAATCTATTTTTTATGCTCCATATAAAATAATATTGTTGAGGAAGCTATATAATAATCAAAAACTATTTATTATTGAAAAACACTAAACTTTTCTCAACTAATTTTTTCAGTTTTAAATATAATAAAAAGATATATAAAATCTACATTTTAAGTATGATAATTTAAGGGCTCTATCTGGCGCTACGAGTATCCTTTAAGCCTTCGTTTAAGCCAAAGTTTTACACCCAATTTTATTGCATAATATTAAGCTGATTCTACGGTAACTCTTAGTCAGTCATATTTGACTAACTTTGATTTGCTTATCAATAAATCAAAGTTATAAAGCGAAGGCTGCGGATTTAGCTATTGCTTTTATTCATATGTCTCTGTTATTAACTAATCCTTAAGCATCTTATCATTCACATTACTTCTGATTTATTTAACTAAACTATCCGACTAATCGAGAACTAACATGTCTCTTCTGTTATTCACAGGTAGCGACCATGATGTCCTGCCCCCTTCCTATGCCATTACCGATAATACCTTCAATACACAAAACTGAATTCACATCGGTTCACATTGGAGTTAAGGTGAGTCTCAGAGTTCCTCTTTACCCCCTGCAAGCCCCTGCCATCCCAACGAAGTTTTAACAATCCTAATAATAATCTGAGGCAGCGACATTCGCTATGCGCGGCAGCTATTATGAAATAGTAAATTAAGCGCCATAAATGCGAATATCATGCAAATCGCGACCTCAACGGCCAACAAAAGTCAACAAGTGGAGCAAAATGCTAAATGTAAATGTTGCCGCTAAACTGGCACACATGCCACACAGCCAGGCAGCCTGGCAGCCGGGTAGCCTGGCAGCAGCAACCACAGAGACAGGATGTGACAGCATGTCGAGTGGGGTTGGTCCATTGTTGACATTATTGCAAGCACACAGAGATATATATGTTCACCCACATAGACAACGGGATATACTCTCTCCCGCACACACACACATCTATATATATAGAAAATAATGTGAACCACTAAATCAAATTGCTGCTGCCAAGATGGTGACTCAACCCATCCACATCCACATCCACATCCTCATTTGACTACAACTTTAATACGTAGTGATCACATTTTAATGATATCAAAATGCAGTGTACAATGTGGAGGAATAATGATGTCAAAGCTCTGCGCTGGGGCAAGAATGTAACGTTATGTTGTGTTGTTGCTGTGGAACGCGTCACGTTTGATAAATGTTGCAACATATTTCTTGATTTTGTTTGTCCTTTCGTTTAAATGCCACACATAAATCTATTTTTGAATGAAAGCCAGCGCTGCCTGGCTGTCCGACGGTAAACGTGGCGTATGCGCAATATATATATATTTTTGACTGTTTTCCTTTTGTTGTTATCTGCTGAAGGAAACGTTGCTTATTGTTTGGCATAATGGACGCTCGTTAGCATTGAGTTCTACGATCGAAAGCGCTGTGTTTCCCACTCTTTTCCCCCTCCGAGGCATAAAGTAAGATTGTGTATTTACAGATAAGTTTTTTAACCGATAAAAATGTGTTTTTAATTTGTTTAAAAAAAATATATATTTTGTGTGTTCCAAAAGGAAGGCTTGTCATCTGTGCAGCTGCTGCTGTTTCGTGTTTAAATTTCTCTTTTTTTTTTGTCAGTGTACGCTTAATAAATGAATTCGGGCAACCCCTTTTGTCTGTTGGTCTCTCTTTGCCCTGAGGGTAACAACAGCTGCTGTGCGCTCTGTGTTTCTGTTGATGTTGCCACAAAAAGATGCATGACATCCTTTGCTTTCATGGTAAATTGAAAATGTTTGGCCAAAAACCAAAACAAAGCATTTTGGCCAGTGAAAGAGAGTCACAATAGTCAACTGTCCGAAATGCTGAGACCCACAATCAAAGATAAATTTGTTTTTTGTCTGTAGGAAAACTTGTTGCTGACACTGTTGCACTTTGTTGCAACACTGCAAGCAGCCAGAGGCCAAAAGGAGCTTGACTATTTGTATACTTTTGCAGAGGGTATTATAGCCTTGTCACGAAGTTTGTTAGGCTTTAAAGAGGGTAGCGTCGACTCCATAAAGGATATAAGTTATTGATCAGGACGGTAGAAGGAGTGAAGATAGCCTTGTCAGTCTCCATTCAAAGTAGTCTCCTGTGAGAACCGGCCGGATCGAGCAACTATATTTTTTATATAGCTGCCTTAGAAAGGAATAATCGGTTCAGAGATTGTTTTGTAAAGATGAAATATTTAGGATGAAGACAACTCACACTGAATTATATTGGTTCCATAGGAACCATCGACAAATAAAGGGTATGTAATATTCGGCGGGCTGAAGACTTTCCTTACTACTTTTTGCCTGAATGCCTTTAATTTTCCATGAATAAAATTTAATGAAAATATTAAACGGTTTCCAGAAACTTGTGCTGAAAATTGATGTTAAATTCAATATAAGTTTAATAAAAATGCCTGGAATTATATTCAATTGTCGATTAATAGCATAATTATGGCAATATATATTTTTTTGAATTAAGCTGCCAATTAAAAATTGTTTGATTCTTAATCGCATTCGGCTGGGAACAAAGATCGCCCAGGTTAACTGACTGACAGGCCATAAATTTTATTTTTTATTATTTTTTTATTCTTGTATTCTTATGTATATATATTTTTTTTTTAAATGCCGCCAACAGCTTAACCCGTCAGCTGCCTAATTATGAGGCAAAATAAACTGCCTGATAGGCAAGCTCGGATCTCTGCCGCCTGACTAATTAAGGCAAATCACAGCGCGAAAAGTAGTCCTAGCCCCGTTTACTGCTGGCCGGTCGATGATAACAGGCCGTTGCCAGTTAATAAAAAAATAAAATAAAAAAAAACCGCCCCTGAATGTAGGCAAAAAATTATTTAATAAAACGTCAGACAACTGTAGAGAGGAGTGGAGAGAGGGGAGGAGCAGCAGTAGTCGCCTCAGCGGGGTCAAATTTAACGAGCTGCCAGTCGTGGCTGTTAAACCCAATTTCCCGCCCCGAGGAGCCAACACGGGAACTTACACTTGACCGCACGGCATAAATCACCAAAGGGGGACGGAACTCCAAAAGGAAGGGAAATGAGTGCAAGGAGCCGCCGGTTGGCCGGTTGGCCGGGTGCTCGGGTGCCCAGTGGCATCTTCATAGCTCATAAAAAGTGATTTTTTTTGTTTTTTTTTTTTGCTGTGTTGTGTTTTGGAAAATAACCCATAAAGGTGTGTCGGTAAAAATATATTTAATAACAGAAATTAGACAATGAGAAGAGCGAACATTTTGATAGTCAGTTTTATGCGGTGGTGGTCTGTGGGGTGCGGGAGCACAAGAAGAAGGTACAAAAGAATGCCTTGGATGTAAGCGTTTCTTCAGCTACGTTTTTAATCTTCGAAAATATTCTTGGTATTCCAAGAACACCTAACGGAAAGGCAGCCATTGCTTTAAAGAAAAAAAACAGATTTTGTTGTAGCAAAATTTGTGGCTTTAGTCTTTCAGTTTTTGGCTAATTTATTGCAACCTTGGAACTGAAGGTTTTATTTAAGCCAATGTTTAGTTTATCTTAGAGTTTTATAAGACAACAATTATCGATAATCGATAACGTTTTTGGAGCGATTCTTTTTACTCGAAAACCGCTAACAACTTTTCGAAAGGGCCGAGAACAACTCAACTCCGGTTTCTAACCATTAATCCTGAGTTATCTTCCGCCTGTTTCCTGCTTTTGAGTAATCTTTATATTTTCTGTTTATAAATATTTAATGGCTAAAAACATTGCGATAAATATCAAACTAGTTTTGTAAACAAACAAGCTCTGATTTGCAAGGCCAAAGCTAAAAAACATTTTATTTTTCTGTTAGAAAGTAATGTTACTTTGATGTTAAATGTTATCTGCCAGTTGCCTGAAAGCTTAATTCTATCAAGATGTTGTTGCTTAAGAACTTCCGGTAGTTTTCTTAGTTGCCACTCAAATGGGCTGAGTGCAGCTGAAAGAAAACCTTTCGTAAGAAACGCGCCACGCCGCATGTTATCTTTTCTTTTAACTTTTGCATGGGAAAATGTCCAGTGTCCTTTTGTAGACCCATTGCAATGACTGTCCTGGGCATAAACCTCAATTCCAACTGTGCAGCAGCAGCAGCAGAAGCAGCAGCATCGCTTTGACTGGACAATACTTCCGGGTCTTGGGTCGGGGTGCGCCAAGTGGCTACAGCTGCTGCTGCTCCTTTGCCGTTATCCTTTGTCTTCTTGGTTCATTCGCGTACATTTGTTTTTCTTATGCTTGTTATTAATAATTTAAGTTGCGCTCGCTCTACTTTGGCATGAAGACGATGAGCCAAGGATGACGACGAGGATGAGGATGAGGATGAGGCTGAGCGCTGTGTACTGCTGTACGACGCTATATTCATTGTTTGCCTTGGCTCTGTTTGTCTGTCTGTCTGGCAGTGCTCGCTGCGTTGCGTTGCGTTATCCTTACAAAGGATTGCGTTTCAGTTACATTTCGGGGGCGTTGTGTTAAGCGCTCATTTCCCGGCAACTACCTTCTTCAGCTCTTACTATACTTATACCTTATTTTATTTTTTATTTCCACTCAAATTGTTTTATTTGCAGTACACACAGAGAGGGCGAGAGAGAGGGCGAGAGGGGAGAGTACAGACCCCCAGACGCTCGGCTTTATTACGGCGATTTTTCTTGAACGCATTTCGTGTGTTGTGTCGTCGTTTTTCTTAGCTGTCTCTCTTACCTTTTGTAATTTTTATGATTTTATTCTCCCCACGCCCCCAAAGTTCTCAGTTGTCTCAACTCTTGATACGCAACTGAGACGGCGACTGAGACTGCGACTGAGACAGAGCGGCTTTTTTGTTTGTCTTTTATTATTGTAATTCATATAAGAAATAACATAAAAAAAGGCAAGCAGCGTCGGTATAGTTGCTATTTTTTCTCTTGCTTTCCTTGCTGGGCTGTGCGCTCCATAATAAAAACCTTTTCCACAAATTAAAAAAACGAGATGCGAATCAAATTGCCCCAAAAAATCCGTGCCATACACACAGTGTTTGAGCCAAGGGCATTACGTATGCGCCACGTTGTTCGCAAGCAGCAGAACAGAACACAACAGAAGAGAAGAAATGTAATGTCCTTGGTTGCCATTCGATTTGATTTTTGCCTTGTGGCTTTTGTTATTTGTTATTTGTTGTTTGGTTGTAACAGCAAGCGTTAAAAATTATAGTTATTTAGGTGTAATTTTTGTGTTGGCCTCAAGAACTTGCCACATTAGACATGCACACGCCATCCTTTAAAATGGCAATTGGAATTGGTAGGACGGACGGAGGGACGGGCGGACGTACTGCCTTTCCCTTTCTGCCATTTGCGTTGGGCCATTACACAACAACACACAGTGCAACAAAAGGCTAACAGAGCTCACAGCCAACGGCTAATTATTCCCCCGTTTACGGGCTCTCAAGCACACAAAACAATCGTTAAACAAAAATATTATAGTACTCCTCTCATTTCTGTATATTTCTGTGCGTGTTCCAGCTAATGCGGCACGCAGCCAAAAAAAAAGAAAAAAAGAAGAAAGCCAGCTTATTATAGTAGCATGCGTGTCTTGAAAGATATAGAGGGAAACTGGGCAGGATGAACAGGATTAGTTAACAAGGAGACCGAGCGTGTAGTTGTCGTAAGTCAAGCAATTTTGTTGAAGATGGACAAAAAAACTATGCATGTTTGTGCATGTTCAAGCTGTGGAGAGGAGAGAAGGGACCATTATATAGAAATCGAAAAGGGATAGACATTAATTTCAATTAGGGCGTGTCGCCCCTTACGCCTGTTCCCCCCATCCAAATGTTACTCAAGTTGCCGGAGACAGAAAGGAGGCAGTAGCAGTTGAAAGTGGATCTAAGCAGCAGCAGCAGCTACTTGTCGTCCTGTTGCTGCCTTGGGGCTAGTCGAGGAGACTCTGCTGCTGCTGCTGCTTGTTGTTTTCTTTTAAGCAAGCGTTTTGTTTACTATTTTTGCGTGCAGCACAGACAAGTATGTAAGACACACTCACACACTTACACCCACACACAGACGAACACACTCACACATGTGTAGAAAGCGCGCATTATTTATTTTAGTTGACACAAAGGACAACAAGGACAATGTGCTCGTCACACAACACAATGATAGCAGCAGCGGCAGGACACACAGCAAGCACACATAGCACAAAATTGCACGAAATGATGCAATTCCCAGATGTCTCGTTAAAATTTCAAAATAACATGACGGAAACTAAAAAACCATAGCATACATTTCTGCGTGGCAGGGCAACCAACGAAAAGACGAAAGGAAGCAAAGACAACGCACTACAACAGGGTCAACAAGTTTAAGGAACAAGCCAAAGTAGTAAACAGTCCAAATTGGGGGGGATTCAAGGAATGGAGGGAGGAGTAGAATATTTCCAAAATATATACCCTTTCGGGGAGTATTTTAATGCTAGCTCGAATGGATGAAAGTATATATTTATTATTGATTTGTCTGTCTATCTGTCTGTTTTTTTGGAAGCCAGTTTTTCAGTTCTCAAGATGAATAATATTTTCAGGCAACACAAATTTCGGAACCAGCTGAAATGAACAAGAAAGGTTCCATACTTTTTGAGTAGAAAACTTTCTTTCTCATCTTAAAGGAACTGACAACTGCAGGGTATATAAACTTCGGTGCGTCAAAGGTACTTTCTTCTCAGTAATTTGCTTTAAACTTACAATTTATTACTTGTTTGTTGACTTCACACGAAAACCAAGCAGAGAACTCTGAACAAATGATTTACTATCTCTATAGAAATCGACTTTGAGTTTAATTTTAAAGCTTTTATTGTGTTAGTAAATGAATATCAGTTTCAATAAGCCTTAACAATTTGTATTATTCACAATATTCACAATATTTAACAAAGAAATATGCCTAAATAGATGCAATGCCTTGTTGCTCCGCATTAATTAGAATGAAATATATATTTATGCTAGGGAAATTATTGTAATACATTGCTGGAAATTCGATTGTTTATTTGGCCGAATATTATTATTATTATTATTGGGCACACAAACTCTTTAATTAGTAAGAAAATTTGAACAATATTAGACACAGAAATATTCACAGATTTAATTACTTGTTTAGTCCAACATTATTATAATAGAATTCTCTTCAAATGGACAGAAATTCAATTCTATTTTCAATGGAAATTGCTTATTTATTATTGGAAATGCTGCTGCAACTCCCTTTACAATTGACTATTGAATGTAATTGCTTGTTCAGACGGACTTCAATATTGTTATTATTTAATATGGAAACTGCTTAGATAGAAATACATAGAAATAAATGTAGATTCCCACGCTTGTTTAGTTGGGAGAGGGGAGAGGGAGGAACAATATTAGCGTCTCGTTTTCATAATTTATCGATAGTCGCAGCTTGGCTGAAAGGTTTTATTTGAATAGCAGCAGAATTGTTGGTTAAAAAACAGTTGTTGCTTTGCTGTTGGCAGCAGCAACAGCTGCGACGACGGCTTTGTCTCCCCGGGGGAGGCACGCAAAGGCGTTAACCAAAATATACAAACACACACACACAGACAGAGGGACACGGCAACACACAAAGTTGGCAACAGGAGTCGGGACGGAGGCAGCGCACATTGTTGACTTTGGCTTTACAGTTCAATATTTATTTTCGCGATTTTCACGCTGTGTACGGCAAAAAGATTGCCTTTCTTTTGGGCCAAAAACGAAGAAACTTTTGTCAGCGTTGTCGTCATCGGCCGCGTCCTCGTCCTCATCCTCTTTGTCGTCCTCTCTTTCGCGTCTACATCCTCAGCATGTGGACACAACAAACAAACGGACGCATGCATTAGTTGAGCTTAAATGTCGTCGTCAGTTGTGTCCTGGCGCTACTCTTACTTCCTGTTCTGTTCTGTCCTGCCCTGTCTCGTCTCGTCCTCTTCCCACCCTGCCTGACGTTGTCTGCAGGTGCGCGTCGAAAACTTGTTGACCAAACTCAAAGATAAACACACAAACAATGAAACTTTGGCCGTTTGCCATTGGCGAAAGTGTTGGGACAGCGCAAACATTGTCCAGTCGAAATAAGCATTATAAAATTCGCAAAATATTTTCAACTGAAAGCGAAACTGAGTCCAAGAAATGCTCGTTCCATCAACTAAAAGTTGTTCTTTGCTACTTACGTCTATAAGTACGTTAGCTACTTTGGAAACAGGTAAACAAAACGACAAAAACGAAAAAAGAATAAGTAAAAATGGAGTCGTGGGGCGTGCACGACTAGGAAATACCCTGTGTCCAGACTTCTTTCAGAAACGTTGCTTAGCTATTCAGTTTCTTCTGCATAGCTGGAGAATAATAGCTCTGATCTGTGAATGGATCCTACTTAGGGACCGTGTTACCAAAAGTTGTATGTTCCTAGATCGACGCGTTAATTCGAACAAACAGACAGATAGTCAGGCAGACAGAAAGAAAGTCAGACAGACATGAAGACAGAACGAAAGAGATGCGAAGATACAGCCAGACAGACAGTTATATAGACAGAAATCTAGCCCTATTTCAAGGTGTCGAAAGAGAGAGGTCTTTTTCTGCCTGTTACAAACGTTTCTCAAAAACCTAGTATACCCCCTACAATACAGAGTACAGAGTATTACAAATATAACGCAAATGATGAGCGCACCTTGGTGGCAAACCCGCAAAACGCAGACAACTCGAAACACCCCTCGACAGTCGACTGTCGACTGTTTGGCGATTTATTTGCATGTGCGCCTATAAATTCGTAATAAAAACTGCAAACGACCAAAAAGGCTGGCAATGCCATCCCTAATACAGTCATCAGCGAAAGGGTATACCACCCCTCCCAAGACATGTCGCTTTAAGGAAGGAACAGAAGGAAGGGAGTTTTGGGGAGGGAGAGCGGGTGCTTTGGCTGGCTTTTGTTGTAACTCATTTGACATTATTATGTGCGCTTTTATGGCCTCGCAAGGCTCAAAACGTGAGAGTCGCCTTTCGTCTCTGTGTTCCCTGTATTCCTGCAGCCTTACTGCCAATTTCTTTGAGCCATCTTCCTCTCTGTCTAGGCACATCACGCGCACATCAATAAATTTCCATGTGTGTGTCGCTTGGGCTTGGCTTTTGTTGTAAAGTCCCTCACAAAGCTTTGGGTAATTATTATTTTGGTTTATGATTTGAGCACTTTTCGTGTGCGACGGCATCTTTAGAATTTTGTTTATTACGCCACAGCGGCGAGCTTAGCCCAAGGTGTTTTTTTTTTCTTTCTTTCTTTCCTTTTGGTATTAAATTTAACTTGATATGTGCGTACGTGTGTGTATTTATGTGTGCGGAGAAGCCCTGAAAAGTAGGCTGCTTATTTTATTGCACCCACATTTACGGCTCGCCGAATAGTTAATGCGCTTTTCTTGTAAACTCTCTGTGGCCCCCTCTACAAACCCACCAAAAGCCGTAATGCCTCAAATCCTTAACGCTTATTGGCCTAGTTACCTCTAGAGTCTAGAAGAATAATCAAAGCAAACAAAGATTATGTCATAAATAAAAGTTTTATAGGCAAATGTCGAACTAAAGTTGCCACCTGGCCCAGGTCCTGGTCCTGGCTGGCCAGCCAGCAGAGGCAGCAGTTTCTCAGTAAATGCAACAATAAAATAAATCATATAAAATAATCATGGCTAGAGCATACTGCACCTTTGCTGCCGCCAGTATAGTGGTAAAAAATCAGACATTTCTATGAAATATATTACGAAAGTTGTCTAATTCTTATTGCTATAGGAAATCATTCTGAGGAAAAGCTCTTAAAGGATGATTATTTCTACTTTCAAGCAATTTAGTTATCCTTTGTGAAGTAACCCTAGAAGGGTTGTAGGAGACATAAAGAGGTGAAATAAGGAATTCTACAAGGCTTTTCTCTGCCTTGTTCCAAGTGAATTCAATATAAATTATTCAAGAACAAATGTCTTGAAATAAAGTGAGATTTTATCAGACCTATTTTCAATTTAAATTTGTTTTTAATATGGAATCCAATAGGAAAGTTTTCGAGGGATTTTAAACAGATTTTGAATCAAATAGTAATTATAAGTTATACCAGAACCCTAAGCCTATTGGAAATTTGAGTTTTCGAAAACTTAGTAAGTTTTTATCTGGAATTTAGAACATGTTGTATCTCTTTTAATAACAGGCCTCGTCATCTGAAATTTTCTGTGAAAACATTGTAGGAATATTATTCTACTATGAAGGGCGTTAAACTCTTGGGAATATAATGACAATTAAATACACTACTTTTCTAGATGACTGGCTCTATTGCTTCTCTGAAATAGTTTTCAGGTATCGTTCTGCTATTCCTTCTAAGAGAATGTAAAAGAGAAACACTTTGTTGTATAACCTTCAGAAGAAATAACCATATAGGAAACGCAGAATCTACCACCTTAATTTGCCAGATGAATATCATATTCCATTTGGAATCCATATCGTTTGTATCTTCGGCAGCATTCGGAAGGGTCCCCTGCCCTTTATCGATGCCAAAGCACTTTGAGAGCACAGTTGACTCTGCCACATAAAACCCAAATCGTAAAAGAGGAAAAAAAAAAATATATATATATGGCGGAGGAGGCTAACAGAAAGAAAGCAGCCAACAAACGGCGAGCGCCACTTGCGGCACTCTCATAGAAAGCAAATACAAATATTGACATTGCATATGCGATTGGAGCGCTGTGTGTGCTTTGCTGCCTGCTGCCTGCTGAGCCTTTCATATCATTCTGCAGCGGAGGAGGAGGAGGATTGGGAGTTTTGTGGCAAAGATTTTTACCTTTACGATGTCAATATAAATTTGTATTCGCATTACAACAATAAAAGGCCACACACCGAGTGGGAGAGATAGAAAGAGCGACAGCAACAACAATTTGTGATTTATGGCGCTAAAAGTGCACTCAAACACAGCCACAGCCGCAGCCGCACAGCTCGGATTTGCAGGATGTGTGCCGGGGCCAAGGATCCTAAAGAGCTCCTGCTGGCATCGCAATATGGCGACGTTTTTAATTCCACAGATAACAAAGCACTCGCAGCAAAGCCGCCATTGCCATCGCCTAGCAGCAGCGGTAAATGGCAAATAGCAAATGGCAAATGGCGAATGGCGACTGGTGACTGGCAAATAGAGCAGCAAGCATAGCAATAAGCCGAGAGGCCGAACAGCATCACAGCGCCAGCCAGATCAGCCCCATTGCCCTCCCAAATACCAAAACCCAAACCATGCTCAGAGCCCAGATAAAAATCGAACTTTAACTCAATGGGTCCTGCCTTGCACCGTGCCGTGGCATGGCACGTTGTGCGCGATGGCACGGAGATGCAACAGGCGCAGCGATAACAATTTCTAATAAAACCGCATGACAAGAGCCCCGCCCTATCACCCATCGTCCCGTCCACCCAACCCATAGAGCTCTCTAAGCCCGTTTTAGTGGCGGCGCGTGCAGTTGTCGGCCAGGATTATTGCAAGAGCTGAGAGCCAGAGGGAATCCTTGGCCATAAAGTGGCACATAATATATATATTGTTTGTCCCACTGTCTCCCTGTGCAAATATATCCGCAATATTATTACGAAATGCCGCCGCCGCAACGTTGCCTTGCCTTGGCTTGGCTTGCCTCCTTTTGCTTTATCTAATTGCTTAATTAGTTGGCATTGAGAAGCTGCTTGAAACTTGCACCCAAGTAGCGTCGAAAATTAGCCAAGTTATTACGAGTAATAAGAAAATAACTTTGAAACTTGAATTTTGCAGTCTTTCATTTTCTCTGCCAATTGAAAATCGGGCAGAAGCAGCAGCAGCGGCAGCAGCAGCAGCCAACAAAACAAGGCCAGAAATCGGCGTGAAATACTTGAGCACTCAAGTGGCTGGCTTTGAGCTAAAGATCTTTGTTGTTGCTGCTGTTGTTGTGGGAGGCAGTTGCAGAGATTTGTGAGTGGGCGGGGCTGGCAGCATTATTGAAAACTTTGCTGCATACTTTGCACAGAAAACCCTTTTCCTTTTTTTTTTTTTTTTGGCTCCAAATTGTATGCAGATTGTGGCGCCGCAAATTTCCTGCGTTTGCTGTTGCTCTTATTACCCATTGTATCAGCAGCTCAGAGCAGAGCCGAACAGAGCGCAGTGTATGCCACCCCTTTCAACTTTTCAATGGGGTATTTATTTATATTTTTTCTTTTTCTTTATCATTTTTTTCTTCGTTTTTTTTCGTTTTTGATGAAGCTTTGCCTATTTACGTGGGCGCTCTACTTGTTACCCGCAATTTGTCTTAAGTGGCAGTTGGCGCCCAACCCGCCTCCGCCTCTGCCTCCTTCTCTGCCTCCTGCTCCGTTTTGGGCCCGGAGACATTTCCATTCATCGCGTGCGCCGTTCGGCGTTCGGCAGCAACTGCTTAGGAAAGTGTGAAAAAAGCGTACAAAACGCCATAAAGTATGCATAGCATTTGCATTTGGCATTCAACAAGACAAACACAAAATGAAGTGCGAAGCAGAAGCCGCGACAAATTTTCAACTAACCAAGTTCGAAAGAATTGCGTCTAAATAAGGTTCAATGCTCGACTATCGGAATACCCTGTGATTGGTATAAATATTGAATGTATAGGAATACCCTATTCTTGGTATAAAAATAGGAAGTAGTCTATTTTCGTACAATGAAAGCATTGCAAATTTATCTGTTTAATTGAAGATCTAAAAATATCTGTATTTATTCTTCAATTACTACTTCTTAGAAGAGGAATTTCCTCACAAAAAACAGGTCCTTAACGAGAAAAACAGGTCCTTAACGGTTCAATATATATATATATATATTTTTTTTTTCATTAGAAGAGTTAAAATAAAGAATATTATTTTGATGAAATATTCGAGATTCCTGGAAACTGTTGATATTTAGAACATTATTATATTAAAATGAAGAATTTGTGAGCTTGAATCTTGACTTTCGAGCTTCCTAGAGAAAGTTTAAATTAAAGTATAGAAATAGTACCGAATAATTAATATTCTAGCTCGAAACCTGAGAGTTTCCTAGAGACGTTCACCTTTTCCTAACGAGCTCAAACTCTGAAACCGAAACGAAACTCTCAAACCGAGGTGTATTACCTACTAAACCCCTTAGAAACAGGGTATTAAAAAAAGAAAAGGAAAAAAAGGATGCATAGGGCACCCAAGAACAAAAGGGTTGTTGCCTTTCTACTCAGCCGCGGAATTCTTTTTTTTTTTCAGCTCGCGCGTTTCGTGCCTGGCTTTTGTGCTGACAAATTCAGGCGTGATAAGTTTTATGTGCGCTTATTTGACTGTTTTTAAATAGACCAGCAGCAGCAGAGGGGCAGGGTAAGGGTGCGGTTCGGTGCGGTTCGGTTCGGTTCAGTTTTTGGGTGGTTTGTCACGCAAAAGTTAAATAATTGATGTTGACAATCAACAAAGCAAATAAAGAAGCTGGCGGCCAAGAAAATGAACGAAAGCCTCAGAATGAAGTGGGCCAAGGGTTTTTATTTTTTATTTTATTTTTTCATTTCTTTTTCGAGGGTTGGGTCTGTTTTTCGAAATTAATAAAGGCATTTTAGGCCAGCCCCGGGCAACCCATTTAACTCAAGCAATTAAATAAAATTAAATTTATTAATGTGCACAGATTTGAAGCTAGACAAATATGAATTAAGATTAAAAGCCAAAAGAAAATATCTGGTAATAAAAACAATGCAGACTCTTCTCCAAAATGAGCCCCTGAATAATGCATAACAAAAGTATTCTAGAAAAATAACAATAGGAATTTATTTTGCTTACTTTAATTAAACTTTGAGGCAAACTTTTTGTTGTTGTGAACCGAAACATATGTTGTTTATTATAGAGAGACAGAGAGAGATTGCTATAAATATTAAAATCTTATTAACAAGAACCGGGATACGTGCCCGGAAAAGGGAATATATTCAGTCAAGAAAGTACGAAAAAAAGGCAGAAAATATGTGTCAATTGGGAAATCTATTTTGCGGATTTGCGCGCGCTCCACTCAATCAAAGGCTGAGATGTTTCAACTGCGCCTAAAAGTATGCTGCAGGCACAGGCAGAGACTACAAGACACATATCAATACATAGAATCACACCTGAGATATTGCGCCCTGGCTGTGGCTCTGGCTGTGGCTCTGGCCCGACTTGACTGTCTGCCACGCATATTTAAGTAAAAGTTTGCCGCGCCAACGTTGTCCACATATAAATAAAACATTTGCGGCCAGCACAAAGGATGAAACGGTAGATGGATGACCCACTGGCGCAAGATGACAGCAGAGGCAGCAGCAGCGGGCGGATGCAGGATACAGGAAAATCCCTTTACGAGCTCTCGAAGGGGGCCCAGCAATGCGCTAACGGAAGTGCGTACAAAATGAAACAACGCGAAGGTGGAAACTTGGGTCATTTTTTGGACGTCTCTGGTTATCTTTCTTCCCTCATCTTCTTCAGCCGTGTGCGCTTGGTCAAGCAGATACCAAAGCGATGAGCATGGGGAGCGGGGCATAAAAAGCAGCTAACGTTGAAGGCTGCTGGAATACTTTTGAGGCCACATAGTGTGTATGATGAAGACGACGCAGACGAGGACGCCGACGTAGAGGTGGACGCTGACGTTGACGTCGACGTTGACAGCGTCATTTCAGCGTATTGCAAATTGAAATTGGAATTGAAAGAAGTAAAACGAGAAACGAAACGAAACGAAACGAAACAAAATGAATTCTGGTCGCTAACTGGCCAGCCAGCTGGCTTCCTGCTGGGCAGCAGGCCGTACAGCAAACGCATTTGCTGGTGGCATAATTGGCGCTTATTTCCTGGACAGCTGCCGAGCTGAGCGAGCTGAGAAGGGAGGCGGCAGCGGCGGAAGACGTTGTCGTCACAGTATTTCATCAAATGTTTTGTGCGCTGTCGTTTTTATTGGTCACTGGACGATGAAGGCGCTGCTGCCTGGAGAAGGAGCCGCTGAGGGGGCAGAAGCACCAACAGCGCTGCGATTGACAGCTGGTAAACTTGGCGTCTTTCTTATTTTTTTTTCCTGCTTCCGCCAGATTATGCATAAATCTCAATAAATTTCAATAAGCAACAAAGTGAAATTTTGCTTGGCTACATTTAATACGCAGAGAGCAAAGAGGGTATATTAACTTGTGCATAACGTATGCTACAGGCAGCAGAAGGGCTTTTTCGAGCTGTTAAAGAAATGTTTCTCCGGGTTGAGTGCCGAGTCGACTAAGCCATGTTCGTCTGTCCGTGCCTCTGCCTGAGTGGAGAGCCTTTAGAAAGAAATTGTTTCCACAGAGAGGAGGAAATTCTGCTCTGGAATCAGGCTGAATCAACCTGAATGCAGTGTATTTCCTAGTCGAACTTGCTTTCCTTCTTTTTCTGCTTGCTGGTAAACTTTTTATTTCAAAGCGCTTTGACAGCATCAAAAAGAAGGCGTGGTCGGCCTTTGCATATGACAAAGTTTTTAATGCCACTATTTGTACACTCTGTCTCTCTGCTTTCTGGCCATATCTCTATCTGCATTTCTCCCTTTTTACCTCCTGCGGAAAGTTTGCAAAATGAAGCGTATTAAGGCCAAAACTTTTAATTGGTCAAATGGCCAAACATATTGTGCACTTAAGTGACTTTTACACACGCACACACACACAGGCACACACACAGTTGCAATGTCTGTGTGTGTGTGGGTGTGTCAAAGGTTGACTTTTAAACTTCAGACGAGTCAAACAAGCTAATGCTAAGCGGATTTTCTAGACGCACTCGAACTCTTCGTTTGTCGCACTTGTGTGCTAGTCCTCCTCCTGCTTTTTTTTCTGTGCTCTCAGTAAAAGTTCTGCCCGCAAAGAGCTGACCTGAGAGTATGCTACAAAAAAAAAAAAAAAAAGAAAGGGGTTTTCCCCATTGTTTTTAATCCGAATGGAGTGTCATCGCTATCGCAGCTAAAATCGATACTTTGCTACTTTTATAGGGTACTCAATGTTAATAATAAAGATTCGCGAGATTCAAATTTAAGCAGAGCTTCGGTTCAATTCCTTTAATCGAACCGGTTCACAGTGGAATAATACCAATACTCTGGCAATACTTGATGCCTTTTCGCGCTGCCAGCTGTCAATTAAACCCAAAAATGTGAGACTAAGCTTCTCAGATATGGTAGAAAAATTCCATGACGCCGTCTTGCGCCGCCTGTCGCTGTGTCGCTCAAGAAGTCAACGAAGTCAAATAATCATAATCATAATGTTGCAGAACAACGTCACCCAACAGAGCGGAGCGCAGAACAATAATAGCAACAACAACAGCCGCAGCAGCAGAAGGAAGAAGCAAATCTCCAACGACCACTTAAATCCAAGCACTTCAAGTCAATCAAG
Source organism: Drosophila repletoides (assembly GCA_018150835.1). Lineage (NCBI taxonomy): Eukaryota > Metazoa > Arthropoda > Insecta > Diptera > Drosophilidae > Drosophila > Drosophila repletoides. Next base: position 9,180,152 of record JAECWQ010000100.1, read on the forward strand.
CAGCTTAAAAAACCGTCAGGCAGCCAGGCAGACAGAGAGACAGACAGACAAACAGTCAATCCAACAAGTCGAATAAGAGAGGAAAACTCTTGTGCTGCTGGTGACGCACAAAAATGAGAAACAAATCCTCGAGGACCACAGCAGGCGACCAAGGCAGTCAGGCGGAGCAGGAGCCTGTCAAGGCATCAAGAGCGACGCGATTGTCAAGCATAAAATATATATATATATTTATGTTTGATAAAATATGCTAAAAATGAGATAAGTAGCAAAAATCCCATTGGAGCCTACTGAAGAGACAAGTGCACGCACACCCTCACACACACACACACACACCCACTCGTAGATAAACAAACATGCGATTGCTTCGTGTTGGTCCAGCATGCCAAGGATTCAATTTCTCAAAAGGAATTTTTGAGCAGGAAGCAGGCAGCAGGCAGGAGGCAGCATAGCAAGCAGCAGCTACACTGTTGCAGGAGCGGATGGGTGGCTGGTGGGTGGTTTTGGGTGTTTCTATAGTTGGCCATCAGCTGAATGTAGCAGTGCAAGTAAATTACAATTTAAGTGAATTTTTCATGGTGTTGGCAGCAGCAACAGCAGCAACAGCAGCAGCAAAAGGGCTAAAGACACTGAGATATCTTGAAGAAGTAAAGCACGAAAAGCAGTTTGAAGAGCCAAAACAACAGAAGAAACTGGCGAAATCATTGAAAGCCAGAAAAGAAACCTCAGTGAGAGACAGCGAGACAGATTTGCGTCGGGGTGCAAATTGAATGAAAGTGGCAGAAAAAATGTTGCTAAATTATGCAGCAACATTCTGATGTATCCAGAGATAAGCTAATTTGAGCACATCAAAAGCAAAGGGACGTGAACTCTTGACTCCTCTCTCTTGACTCCAAGAGTGCTCGGATCGGGTGGGAGGGGGCGTGGCAACTTAAAGGTTACAAGTAGTTAGCTTTCAGCAAGTGGAAAACGAGACGCACGCAAAGTTTGCCACTTTTTGGAGTGTGTGTGCTTGTCAGTGCGTTTTAAAGCTAATAGCAGCCACTTCATTTGTGTCACTCGATGGCACTTCACACGTGACAATGACAACAACAGCACACACACACACACACCCAGACCCTGCCACCCACTCACACACACGAAAAGGCACACACAAGCTCAGAGTGTGTGTGTGTGTGTGTGGTACGTGTGGCTGCAAGTTTACAAAATCTCCAAAATAAATACAGCATCCAGAGGCAGACAGAGAGACAGACAGACAGACAGACTGTCGAGCGGGGGAAAAGCCACCAGGGATTTAGCATTAGCAGCTTTCCACGCTGCATGGGGGGGGGGGGGGCAGCATTACGTATGCAAAACTAAGAAATTACTTATATGACGCACGTCTGCAACATTGTTGCACAAATTACCAAAACGACTAAGAAAGTTAGTGTAGATTATTCAGTATGTCATATCAAAAGGGATAATCAGCAAAGTATCTTTATCTAGACAATTGCTGAAAGCTGCCATATCTGGTTTTGAGCCCCCAATTTGTGTATATTTTATATATATTTTGTATATATTTTGTATATAAATATCATTAAATTATAATATTAATGACATCTTTGAAGTTACAATTTGAAATTTCAACAATTAATTGCAGGCATTCTTCCTAACACTCTCATTAATATCCAATTGCGATGTGCTTAAAATCAAGCTGCTATATTCCGGTTCTCAGCCAAACAGGCTTCAAAATAATATGCCAGGTTGTTGAACTTGAAAATGAATATATATATTTTTTTTCTATATATATTTATTCTACAAATCGCAAGCCAGTGAAGCGATAATTCATTGCTCCCAAAAATCAATTATTTATTCATTGTTTTAAAATATAAAAATCAATTAAATTTAATTGGAAAATAATGAGTAAAGTTAGCTGAGAATCAAGAATTGTTGTAGGCTTTAGCCAGATCTTATAGAGCTTAAAAAGTATTCGAACTCTCTAAGTTATCCACACAAATTCTCAAGGACTTTACGGATATATTTATTTGAAATACTTGGGGAGACTTCAATACTTTTTAAAGAATTTTTACTCGAAAGTCTTAACAGTCTAAAGGGTCTTTCTAAGCTCATAACTAAACCCATTTTTTAAATAAAATATCGTCTGGAATAGCACTTCTATCCTTGGACCAACTCGACTGATTATCCTGACCAGAAATCCATAGCTGTTTCTACTACCTTCTGCCTGTTTACCCTTTTGACTTACCCCTTTTTAAAGGCTCCCGAGTTCAAGCAGTTAGTTGTCTATGTAATTAATAATATGCAGAGCATAAAAGTTTACCATGTGAAAACCGCTTTTAATTTTCAGCTGACCAAGACACGTGTCCAACAAGGCAGAAGTTTATTGGATAATTTATTTAATTTTAGATTGTTTGACTAATCAATTTGACTGCTAATTGGCTGCTGTTAGTTGTAGCACGTCAAGTTGCGCCTTTCCACTTAAATGGAGCGAAAGAGAAGTGTAAGTGGCAGCAGCCGTATAAAAGTGTTTTCAATAAATGTTAATTTGTTAAGTGATGTTCAATTAATTACAAAGCGACACAAACTGTCGGCAATTTGCCAAAACTTGCAACGAGAAAGACTTGCAACAGCAGCAGCCAGCAGCAGGCGGCTAATGCAGCACAGGCGATGGCTGAGAGGCATCATTTTCTTTGCTGTCTTTGGCTATTTACAGGCATCTTGCCTTGAAATTAACACTTTTCAACCTAATTTGATATTCATGCATTCCTCATGGGACACGTCGTCGTCGGTGGCGGCGTCGGCGGCGCTGAAGAAAAACTTTTGCCTGGCAAAGTGACAGCGCTGCGCTGCGCAGCTGCTGCAACGTCAGGCGTCGGCGGCGACGGCGTTGAAAAGTGTGAAAAATTATAATTCCCCAACTGAGGCGCCCATCGACTCGCTGCACAGCCAGACTCCCAATGCTGCCTCTGCCTCTGCCTCAGCGTCCGCCTCCGCCTCAGCCTCTGCTTGAGCGACTGCTGCCTGGTTGTGTTTTTCCGTTAATTTGAAGCCATGTTAATGATAAAAGCCAACAAAGGCAACTCTGCTGCCAGCTTCAGAGCTGTTCGCTCGCCCTGTAAGCCGACTGATTTTTAGTCCCTTTTGCAGCGGCGTTGTGTTGTAAGCCTTTTGACGACCACCTTCAACATTTCTTTGCATATAATTAAAAAGAAAGAAGGAATAACAGGAACAGAAACAAGTACCTCTCGCGGCTGCAGTCGAGCCCTTGCGACTTCAGAGTTCTCAGAAAAATGCCTGAGAATATTACTATCAAAACTAAGATACTTCAGAGTATAGCGCATTTCTAAAAGAAGCTATTTTTCAAGCTAAACTGTTAATATCCTTTCTATTTCGAATAGAAATTGTTGCGTTTTTTAAGTGTTTTTCCAGGGCTATTTACAACTGAAACTATAATTGTTAGGAGAACCGAAATACCTCTTTTCTTTCACAGGGCGAAAAGAGTATTTGCTGCAGCAAGTAAAAATTTGTAAGCTCTTCATGTTCATTTTTTTTTCTTTCTTATTTTTTTCGGTTATTGTTTGGCCTTGTTATTGTTTGCCTCTGCCTCAGCCCCCTCTCTACCGCTTTTATTATGTAATTTAAGCCACAACATATTACGCCTTTAAGCCGTTTTAATGCCCATCATTGGCTGTTGGCAGCATTGCGTGTAAGCCATTTAAGCCTTTCTTCTTAGCAGGCCCTGAGCCTGAGCCTGAGCACACACAGCGCGTGTCTTTTGGTCAGCAGCTCCTGGCTGAAAATGTTTTTTCAATAATTTATGCGCCGTGGCAGAGTCTTTTATTTTCTACCATTTTTTATGGCAATTTCTCATGAGAGACTTTTTCCGATTTTACTACAGTTAATTTTATACCTTTTATATAGAAGAGAATTTGTTGTTATTGCCCCAGCTCTATTAGCGGTAATTTCGTATGCATGTGTGCTCTCTCTCTCTCTCTTCACTCTTTCCACTCTCTCCTCTCGATGCTTTCTCATTTTAATTTGCATTTTTTAGCTACTATTTTTTATGTATTGTGTTTTTTTTCTGGTGGGGTTTTGAGCTGTGTCACAATTCAATCAGGGAGCGCTGCTTTTTGGGATTTAATAAATAAATACGAGTAGAAAATTACATTTAGCCTCCAGGGGGCAGCAGGCAGCAGTAGTCACCCCTTGGCAGCACACAGGACTCTCTCCCCGTAACCAAAAATAAAAAAGTCATTTCGTACTCAAGTGTTTTTCTCATATGTGATTTCAATTTGCCTGCTGCTTGTTTTTCCTTTTTGGCCAATTTGCAAATTTTCACTAAGGGAGGGGTGTTGGCGGGGTGGGCAAGATTAAGGTAGAATGTGTGAAGGTTGACAAGAAGCAGGGCAAAGAAAAGAGAGAGGAGAAGCGCAAACACACACACACACACACACACACACAGAGAACACAAAGCGGCAAAGCAAATAAACAGTTAATGCTTTTATGCAAATTTATGCCATTAACACAAATAAGCAGCCAGCCAAATTTGAAAACAATTTGTCACTCAAAAGTCACTTTGGCTTCCTCTTCCTGTGTGAGTGCCAAAAAAAAGGAGCAAAATAAAAAAATGAGAAAGAAGCAAATTCGGAAATCCAAAATCAAAGCATAAATGACAAATGCAGAGTGAAAAACGGTATACAATGCCTTAGGCTTAGCCTGGCCCAAACCAAACCAAACCGAAGAGAAAAAAAAACTGCAAATGATAATGAAGATGCCTAGTCAGTTGTCGAGGTAGTTGGCCGGGGGCAGGCAGAGGGGGACTCTGCGCAAAAAATCAAAGTCACCGAAAATTAAAAGTGATTTGTTTGCTAAAACGCCCAAGACATTAGGCCATGCAAACTACCCTGCCTCCTCCCCTCTCTCTGCTGTGGAGGGAGGGGTAAGGGGGCACCATTTGAAATGTGAAACTCATGCAAGTGCCAAACAACAGCCGAGTGCCAGCAAAGTGAGACAGTTATAAATAGAGCAATGTGTGCGGCATCACAGTGCTGTTCATGCGAATAATTATCGTCTTTGCCACGAATTAGAGCAGTTAGGCTGCCTTTAAAACATTTGTCTTTTTCTGAATGAATGAATTTGGTATCAAATTCTTGGCTATAAATTGGAGGAATAAAAGAGGAATGAATGAGTGCGTCGAATTCCACTTAGGGTGTCATATTTAGAGCAATTTTTATAGCATACTTTTTGGAGCAGGATATAATAATTAGCCTAAATTTTCTATACTGTTTTACTAGAATCTATTTTAGAGGATCTAAAAAACTAAATAAAAATACTACTATCAAAATAAAGTGCTAAAATCAAGCTATATATATTTCTGTGGAATTCAAAACTATTATTCGGCACAGAGCTGATAAAATAGACAAGACGCTGCCTTCTCCATTTAATAATTTTCTGGAAAGAAATATCCCCAAATTAAGCAAGAATAAAATACTAAATGATGCGGAAAATGCTGCCTTCTGCCTATTAAATACTTTTTTAACTAATTTAAACCAACAAATGGTAAAAAGGAAAAAAAATAGTGTTCTTTGTAGTGGATAATATTATTAAAATAAAACTAAGAAACAAGAAACTAATAAAACTAACAGCAATAAAATGTACAAGACATTCTGGTAAGAAATAACCATAGTGTTTCTACTGATGTGAACTGTGCTGTGCTTACACATACGCAAGGAACATCACAGTGTATGCGTGTGTGTGTGTGTGTGTGCGTAGCGCTGATTTCTCACTGCCAGCCTGAAAGTATGCAATGAACAAAAGCGCATTAATAATTGAAGCGCTTTGGTGCTACTCTGCCCCAAAACTCTCTTTCTCTCTGCCGCTGCTTCTCTTCTCTCTTCGCTCTTCTCTCCTGCTGGAAAATTGATGTCGGCAGTGCAAGTGGCAAATTTATCAGAGCCCCTGCATTGCCAGCAAGAACAATAACATTTAAATGAAATTACAATTTCATGTATTTAATATATATTTAATTTTTTTTTTTTTGTTTTATTTAAGCAGCATTTCTGCTACGTTGAATGCAATCTTTTATTTACACTTATTTCTCTCTTCTCCTTTCTCTTTTCAGGTAAGTGTTGAGGCTCCTTTTTGGCCATTTTATTCACTTCCGTGAGTATATAAATCAATGTTTATAATTATGATAAATGCGGAAAATGTGGAATATTTTGAGAGCAGCAGCAACAGAAAGCGAAAACTTATTTGGCCCGCATCAAATTCATTGTTGTCTAAAATAACAAATCTATTCTTATTATGTTGTTGTATTTGTTGGCCGTGTTTTCTTGTGTTTTTTCTTGTTATTTTTGTTGCTGCTGCGCCGCTAAATGATTGGCTCTTTGTTTATTTATTATGCTAAACTTTTGCCGCGGCGGCCGCCAATGCTTTTTTTTTGTGTTTTTGTTGTTTTCTTAAGCAAAAAGTTTGGCATATTTTGTAAACTTTATTATTAGCTTGGCAGCCAAAAAACAAATATGATGACAACCCCCGCGGCTGGGGTGGGGGCGTTGCTGAAACGCCCCTTTTTCTCCTCTTGCAGTCCTGCTCGATATGCATTTAATTTGAATACTTTAATGTAATATTTCTGCTGCTCTGCTGCTCTGCTTCGCTTGTCGCAAGCATTTCAATTAAAATGCCAAAATATTTATTTAACCGCAGAAGATGAATTTGGCTTAAACGCTTTGTGGTTGCAAACAGAAAAAAACAGAATGCATTCAGCATGCGGCTAAGAAACTGGTTTACAGCAGCAAAGACAACAATACGGCAAAAGGTAGACATAAAAAGCCTTCCACTCTGCTTCTTTGCTGTTGACTTTGCTGCTTGAACTTGGCCAAGAGCGTTACGCCGGCGCAACAGCAACGGCAACAGAGGAAATCGCATCTTCGTCGCGACGTCAGCTTATTTGTTAGCTGATTTGTGTTTTGCCTTGCTAGCAGCCATCAGCTAACAGCCAACAGGCAATTGGCAACACGCTCATTGTTTAATTTTCAAATTTGAATATGTCGGCTGCTGACCCAGCCCAGCCCCCAATTCGTCTCCCCCCACCCTGCCTTGCCTTGCCACACAGTGCATGCAATTGTTAGAAAAAGAACCATGTGAAAATACGAGTAGATATAAGCCATTTTAAAGCGCTGCAATTTCATTTAGGGTCAATAAACGCCAGCGAAGCACAACGCTGTAGTCACTCATCCAGCGCCTCTCGGCGTCTTGGCGCGCCGCTGATCTGCACTAACTTGGCTAACAGGCTAACCCCCTGTTCTTTTTAGCTGTGCTAAAAGCCATCTCCGTGATCGTGACGTGCAGTTGAAGTTGAAGTTGAATTTTTTAAGTTAAGGTTGTGCGCTTCGTTGCCGCCGTCGCTCTTTTATTATTATGCTGGACGCTTGCCACAAAAATCTAGAGAATAAATTTTAAGTTGGCTAAAAGCTGAAGCCTCTTTCATGTATAAAACCAATGCAGCTATTTTGATTTTATATATATTGTTGATTTTAAGTGAGACTTAAAAAATAAACTTTCTATAAATTTTAAATTTCGCTTAATCTGAGCTTTGGTTACTCCTTTCTATAATGTTTTTCCCTTAATTTGAATATTTAATACAACGTTTTAATCGAATTTATAGCTCAAATATTTACCAATCCCATGGGAAATCAAATTAAAATCCAAAGCTATAGGGAAGTTTCTGTTTATTCAAATAAATAGCCAATTGAAAGCATTTTTTTAACAATATTATTCCTTGCTTTGTTATATGTTTTTTAGAATAATATTTCATTTAATTAATATACATGTAAAGACGGGTTAACATCAAGAATACCGTGCTTAAATCGTTGCCCCGCGGTGTTAAAAGTTATGTGATCCGAGATTTCCTTAAACCAAGTAGAAAGTTCTTAATTCAATCCTGCAATTTTTAAGCTTGGAATTCTTCTTTCAATCCTATTTCTAAACCGAAAGCCGACTTGAAAATAAACCAAGCTGAACCCTCAATCGTAATTCATTCTAAATGAGATTAGAATAAGAATAGTTGGGCTCTTATTGAATTCCAACTTGATTTATCGGTCCGCAATAAGCCTTACTTGATTCTAGTATAGAGATTGATTCACTTCATTGTTCATTCTTGACTTGAGTTAAAGAATGAACTTAAATTCAGAAATATCAAACTAAAAGTGAGCTCTTTTTTGTGTATTTCTAGATTGATCTAAGATTTAAAAAAAGAGTAAATAGTATAAATAAATGCTGTCGATTTTCAACGCAGCAATTTGCAAAGAATTTTAGTGAGTGGAGGGAAATAACCCTATGATTATCATTCGCTTTGCCTTTGAATGGCTATTATCTGGCCTTTTTTTTTTAGCTAAAAAATACTCTCAAGTTGCACTTGGATGCAAATGTTGCGTCTATATTTCAAGTTGTCTAGTTCACACACTTTGCTGGCCGGGTTGGGTTCGGTTCGGTTCGGTTGGGTCCGGGCCAGGCCGACTGTCTGCTGTTGATGACGCCACAATATTTCTAACCAGTTGTTCCTGTTGTTGTTGTTGTTTGGCGCTGTTTGTGTTGTGTGCCGCTTTTGGCCAGGCCAAGAGACAACATCTAAACGTTTTTGTCTACGTTCTGCTGTGACTTTTGTTACAAATTTAGTTGCAATTCATGAGAAATGACCAAGAACAAGCCGACGCGACAACATCAAGTGCTGTAATTTTCTCATGGCGATGACGGCGTTGTAAAGAATTCAAAGAAAAACAAAAACAACAAAAAGTGTTGCCAAAATGGTCAACGTACTCTGCCACGATGCGTCGCACCCGTCAGCAGCAGCAACACCAGAAACAACAACAGCAACACGAGTGGTTTGACTTGTCTAGCGGCTTGGCAACTGTTCTTGGCCAGACATTGGCATGCGTTGCTGTAAAATCTGCATTCTTGCAAGACTATTTAAATGCTGATGTGGTGCCGCCGCCTCAGGTCTGCAATCTGTTGGCCAGTCAGCCAAGTTAACCAATTGCCAGTTGGCCAAGTGTGCGCATCAGTTGCTGGCTTGTCGTCTGGTGCGCTGATTTGCCGCCGGAAGTACGTCTCGTTGGTCAGAGGATTTCTATTCGTTGTCAGTCTCCACTCACACTGCTAATGCTTCTTATACTGTTAACTAACAGCACAGCGACGCTGCTGTTAGCAAAAGCTCTGCTCGTTAACAGAGCTACCCCTACCCTACGCTCATCCTTTCCTTTTTTTTTTTGCTATAGCTTTTCTGTTAACATTTCCCCTGTGTTGTATAACAGTTCGAGTCGAGGAGAGGAGTTTTGTTTGTAGGTTCGGGCGCTCTTTTTTTAATTCCTAAAACCGGTTCCTTTGCACACCAGTTGCGCATTTATTATGCATGACTCTGGCATTCTGCCATTTCCTGGCCTGCTCTTTGGGATGCACTGTATCGTAATCGTATATGTGTGCCAAGTGCTGGCTCTGTTTCGCCTCTCTTTTGGCTCTTGAATTTCGATCAGTTTTTCTGAGGATTGTGGACTGAGAGACTGAGGCTGAGGCTGAGACTGAGACTGAGCCAGAAGACGGTTTAAACCTTGGCCTTGAGGCCCTTAAATGGTGCACTGGTCTCGCAACTTGCTATGAAGAATTGTTTTTGCTTCTTTTTACCAATGCCAAAAGCCTGTTTCTGTTTCTGTTTCTTCTTCTGTTGTTTTGCCAGTTGCCAGTTGCCTGTTTCGCTGACTGTTATCCGACTGTCGCTTTGCTTGAAATCAAAGTCTCTGGCCTTCGCTTTGTTGTGTGTTTGTTGTTTAATTTAATGTTGCTGTTGTTGTTGAAAAATGGCGTACTTTTCTGGCGCTTTTGATTTCACTTTAGATCTTGGCTAACACGCGGCTCATTAGCCATTAGACTTGGTTGCATTCAGCTAAACAATTCAGACCAAAAAAAAGAAAAAAAAAGTTCTCCTGTTGTAAACTCAATTTGAGTTAAGCAGCGGCAAGCCATAAATATAATAAATCACAATTTAAACAGTCCAAAAGCGACGTCAGACCAGGCGAGGAGAGGCAAGGCAGGCAGCTCCTTGTTGTTGCTATTCTTTGGAGCATTGTTCCTCTGGCTGCTGCTGCTGCAGTCTGGCTAAATAATTCCAATCAGCGACTGTAGACCAAGAAGCTGCCTGCATTCTGCGTGTTTTGGGCGAAGGTCGCAACAAGCAGCAGAAGCAGCAGCTCCTTATTATCTATCCCATTGTTCTTGCTTTTGTTGCCACCAAAAAAAAGGAAAAGAAAACTGAATTTTGGCTGCGTCTACTTGGCTTAAAATTGTATTCTGCAACGATTTTGGGCTTCTCTTTCTTTGTGCTTTTGGTTAGTAAATTGAAATTAAAATTTGTTAAACCCTTTTCCCTATGTTATTGCTACTCTTTGTGGCCGCCCTTCGCTGATTGTAAGAACTTGCCTCATTTTCTTTTTATAGTTCCAGATTTTGTTTTGCTTCCAAAATCCCTGGATTTACCTCACTTTTCAACGAGAATTTAGCATTTATTCTGATTTAAATTAGAGTTTAATGCTATGCAGATTTTGAAAGCCAAAGCTTAATTACTATTCGCCAAATCAAATCCTACCATTTTTTTTTTCTCTTTTCTTTTTCAATATATACAAATACATGCACATACTCTTACATACATTTACACCTAGAATTGTGTTGAACTCGCGCTGCATAAAATAGTCCCGAGAATTGAGTTATTAAAGCAATTGAAATGAATTCCGGGTTTCCAAACGAGATGCAAAGCTTTTGTGGAACTTTGGAGGAGCCTCAAACCTGTTTTGGCCATGGAAAACTTGGCTTTCAGACTGGGTTTAGTTTAATCAAACATCAATTTTGGTTTCCTTTTAATCAAATAAAGTCACTAGAATATATTTTATTTATAATTTTTGCTGCATCCTTTACCAGATGTCCATTCTTCGCCATCAGTCTTAGATATGGGGTAGGCAGAGAAACAGGTTTTGAATTAGATTCTAAGGTAACAAATCTGGTCATAAAAAGTCTAGGGAAGAACTAAGGAATTCTTGATAGTTCTGTGAAGTGGAAGGACGCCTGGATGAATGGAATAATATGCAAAAATATGTATAATAATATGTATATATTATATATAAAATATAAAGGATATTAGATTCGATTCTGAATGCTTCAGCTTTTCCCTTGAAAGTTGAATTCAACCGTTTCTCTTCACTGTTTAAAAGGCCAACATTGGGCCACTCTGCTGGCCTTCTCCGAACAAATAGATAATGTAAATATAATAAGGCCTTCTACACTTCAAAGCCTTGTATTATTTATTGGGAGCATTTTTATTATTTAGCTATTTTCCGGAACTTGGAAAATGAATCCAATGAAGGAATCACAAGTGTGACACTTGAAGCTTAATGTGGCAAGCACTCTACGCACTGCACACTCTCGTTAGGCACAAATTAGACGATGGGAAGTCGATTATATTATCCTTTATTAAAACGTTTGGGGCACTGTTCACTTCAGTATTGGTCACCTCAAGTGGCACATAATAAAACATAATGCTCCTGTGGAAATCACGCTAATGAAAAGCCTGACGACTGCCCTGCCTGCCCTGGCCTGACGTGCCATTCACATCAATAGAGTAGTAGGTGGCACTGGGAAATGCCAAAGCTCGAAGAAGTAAAGAAAAAGAAAAAAAAAAAACGGACAAGTGGCAAGTAAATAAACTTGAATGGAGCCACTCGATGCGGGGGAAGGGGGGAGGAGGAGGACTGTGCCAGGATATGCCAAGTAGTTGTCGCCTGTCGGCGTCTCCTGGTTGACTTGTTACGACCTGAACTGAACTGTTGAACTGGCTTGGCCCGGCCTGAACTGAACCGAGCTAAAGGACTGCTTGCGTGCTGTGACCCAATCCGCTTAGCGGCCTTTCTTCATGCTTTTTGCAGTTGTTGTTGTTGTTGTTGGTGGGTGACCTTATTGGTTTTAAGTGGTTACAATGAGATTATGCTTCATTACACGACGTCAGGTCAGCGGCCAGAATGCCTGCCTGAGTGACTGACTGACTGGCTGGCTGGCTGACAAACTGACTGAGTGAATGGCGAAACTGGTGGCAATCATAACAAGCTTTGCGCGCACCATTAGCGTCGCGGTTACTGGCGATAATAGCAAAAGTGCTTCAACTAATGGACATCATCCTGGCTGATGTCCTTTCCACTCCGCCCCCGTCACGCCCCCTGTCGATTGGACGTCGTCTGCAATTGTAAAATGTTTGCAGCCGCACACAGGCACACTCGCCGCCCAAACACTCCTCCAGTGTTCCCACTCTTTCAGCCTGCAACACATCAATGCAAAGTGAGTTCGCACCGGAATCTCAAAAATGCAGCAGTTCCAGACTTTCGACTCGCCCGCCATGGACGACGACGACGACGTCGACGATGATGATGAAGCTGTTGCGGTCGCTGCAATTCAGGCTCGAAGTCTGCGACTGGCAATGGCTCTGGCTTTGGGCCTGGGCCTGGGCCTGGACCTGGACCTGAACCTGGTTCTGTGTCTGGCTCTGGCTCTGGCTTTGGCGCTGGCTCTGGGTTTGTTTTCTGGTTCTCTGGGCCTTTGCCTGGCCTCTGCATGTGTACTGTGTGCCGCTGTTACTGCCATGGCCACAAAATGCCTGTCGTTGGTTAAAGTTGCCAAACTTGTTTCATTTGCGGTGGAAATATAATTGCGGCTATTGCGAAGGCACTGAAGATGACGGCGACGACGACGGCGACGGCGACAGCGACAGCGTCAGAGCGAAGAGCGACGGGCTCAGTTCGCGTATTTCACTGCCCTTTTTGCTGGAATTTTATTATTGGAAATGTTTCGATGGATGGACTCGAAAATCAGCTTACCTGTGATGCAGGCATTTTTGTATACCCTGCCCTGCACTGGCTACTATAAAGTTCTCATTCGATATGTAATGCATGGCAGAAGGCAGCTACAACGCTATATAGATTGGAGATGAGAGAAGAATCCTTAGATCTCTTTCCTCCACCAAAACTTCAGTTGTTCCAGGATTAACTTCTTTGGAGATATGCTATAGGTCTTTCTATATATGATCAAAATATAATATCTTCCCAAAGAAGAAGCTTTAAGGGTGTACGACGCTTTGCCATGCCAAAGATAGCCTTTATTTCTGGTTTTTTTTTTTAAATTTTAAAGGTGTGCTGCCCCTTCTCACCCCTGAGGCAAACAGTGGGTCAAGGGTTCCTTTTTGCACTCGCAGAAAAATGCACATTCCCCAAAATAGCAGCAAGTCAAACAAAGAATGCAAATGCCGCCATCCTTTGTGCCGCTCGGAATGTAACGATAATAAACAAAAAGAGGTTGAGGTTGAAGTTGAGGTTGGGGCAAGAAGAACAATAAATAATTAACGATGTAAGCAAAGAATCATAGGTTGAAAATTCAGGTGAAATGCATGCCAAATCTCATGTGTTTCATGGTCAAGCAACACTGGCAACAGAGGGCAACATGCAGTGCAACTAAATGTTGCACGCTTGAGTGCGGCGCATAAACTGAAACACTTGTTGCAATTATCTTTCTTTTTATCTATTTAACAAGTGTTTTCTTTTATAATATCTGAAGAATTTAATGTGGGAAATGCTAAGTGCATTCTGGAAACATCTTTCGAAATTCCACCCAATATGAAGAACTGGCTAAGAGAAGGAAATGAAGAGAGTTGAATTGAATCTGAAATTTAAAGAGGAAACTTTGCCCCTGAATAATATAATATAATAATCTCTGTCTCGATGATTATTTCAAGCAGCAACTGTCGTTTTCCGTATACTGATTTCGGCATAGAAACAGTAACAAGAGAATCTTAATCATAGCTTCTTTTTGGCTTTCTTTTTGGCTTTTTTTTTAATATATTTTCACAACTTGAACCGAGAATAACTCTTAGAATTTCCGAGTCCTTTTGCCAATTTCATTTGCATTTGTCTGTCCGCCACAGAGACAGAGCTGGGCGAGTATTCTTCTGCGTTTGGGGTAATAAATTCAGCTTAAAATAAACCAAAAGACGCCAACTGACTGTAATTCTATTGCCAGCCAGCCAGCCAGTTGCCACACGTTGCACATGGCACTGAAGTTGCGACCAGCAACTAAAGGAATGCGGTACAGCAACAACAGCAGCAGCAACAACAACAGCAGCAGCAACTGCAACTGCAACAGCAACAAGCGTAAGCAGAAGACAAAGTAATAGAAGAGAAGAAGACATTCCAAGCCTTGGTCAGAGCCAAGCCAAGTGCAGGCAGGCAGGCAAAGCCATGGCCAAGTTGCAATCTCTTGTCTCTCTGTGTTGCATGCAATTTTGCCGTTTATGCCATTTGCAATAAGAACGACGAGCCGAGCAGCAAAAAACTGGCCAAGAGCTAACTGCAGCAGCAACAGCAGCAGCGGCGGCAGCAGCAGCGACGGCAGCAAAATAAATATTCGACTGAATTAAAATGTGGCAAGTTGACTATTTCGTGCGTTTTGTTGTTGTTCTGCTGCTGCTGTTTGGTTGGTTGGCTTGAGACGCTTGGCCGAAGCTGCTTCTGCTGTTGCTGCTGCTGCCGCATGGAATCGCTGTTTACTGCGGCCCAAGAAGGGGCTGGCTGGCTGGCTGGGCTTGGATAGTTGGCTAGTAAATGTTGTTACCGCATATTTCTCTCCAAAACATTCAAGTTGAAGTTGAATGTCGTCTGCGGCTCTTGTTGTCGTTGTTGTTGTTGTTATACACTTTCTGTTGGTATTAAGATTTTGGCAACATATAGGTAACTCGTCTAAAGACCAGGACAACCAACTAATTCCTTCCTTTTCTTTCTATTCTTTTGCTTCCTCAACTTTTAGCTGCCTTTGAAATAAAAGCTCAAGAATTCAGCTCCTTCAGTTCTTAACAACTTTTATGCCTCAGGTCAATCAGCACTAATAGAAAGAGTATCAGAGTGTTCGGCCTGCTGCTTTGTCTCTTGTTATTCTGTTGGTCTGCGCTGTCGCGGCTGCCTCGGCTGTTTCTACTGCTGCCTTGGCCCCCAGTTGTTGTTGTTGCCATTGAATTACCAAAGTCAACGGCATGAATTGCTCCTTCTACCCGTTGCTGTTGTTGTTCTTCTCGCGATGGAAGCAGCCGGCTAGCGACAACGTTACCGAGATTGAGATTCATTGCCTGTTGCATGCCACAGCCGTTCAACTGACTGCATCTGCCTTTGCCGCTGCCACTGCCACTGCCTTTGCTGGCCTCATGCCTCCATCTCTTCCACTGTTTTTGCGTCTTTTTCTGCCCCTTTGACTCGCTCGACTAGCAAAATTATACAGATATATGTGCATATATACGTATATATATCTTTCTCTGTATACTCCCGTATATCTGTTTGGATGTGTGTGAGGGGGCCCCCTGGTTTGTCTGTTGTGGCGACATGAATGTTGCATGGAGCTGCTGGCAGACCGCATTCTATGCTATGCGCTATGTATTAGTATTGTGTATTTTTGTGTAGTGCTGTACTTTTTCTTTGTTGTTGCTGTTGTTGCTGTTGTTGTTGTTCTACTCATAAGACAGGCAGACAACTTGTTGCTGCAACATTGTTGCCTCGATCGAAGTTGCTGGGATCGAAGACTATGCCCAAATTCGCACAGACAATTGAGCAGTTTTTATTTTTATTATGCGAGCCACTTGAAAATTTCTTTTATTTTTATTTTGATTTTTTTTTTGGTAGCCATTTTACAGCTTAATCAATATTTGTGCATAAAACGAAAGTAAATAAATAATAAGCTCTCTTTTTTTTATTTTTATGCTCGTTGCAGGTAAGCCAGCCCCGATTTTAACATTTTTTGAATTACCAACAAGAACCCGGGCCCGGGTCCGGGCCGGGCCGGGGTAAGCGACAGTAAGAGCCGATAGCCGGGGCTAATGCGGCATAAAGAGCGTGAGTAAAAACAAACGCAAATCATTTAACGAGCCCAGCTTAGACCGAGGCACATATTGTTTTATATGCCCATGGCAAAGCAACAACAGCAACAACAGCAACAACAACAACAGCAGCAGCAGAGGCAGCAGTAACAGTAACAACAATGAAAGTTGCCAACAAATTGCGCGTAAATCCCATAAACCGTTTACAACTACAACAGCTCAACTCTCAACACGGCGGCATCATCGATGACGTCGTCGTCGTCGTCGCTTGCATGCGACAATAACAACACGATTTTTATGCACAACATCGCTTTTATGCTCCTGGGCGGAGGGCAGGGCAGGGCAGGGCAGGGTATCCAGCCAAAGAGAGGCACAGGCAGGCAGGCAGTCAGCCAGGCAGGAAGCTGACAAAGCTAAAACGACCCTCAGCCTAAAAGTTAAAAAACAAAATGCATAAAAAACAGTAGAAATAAAATAAAAATGTAACCAAATCCGCAACAGAAACATAGAAATCCGCGGGATTGTTGTTGCACAACATCCTCCCCAAAAAAAGATCCACGTAAATGAAATTTATTTTTATCAGTGCAAATTCATACGGGTCATCATCAATAGGATTCGGTTGGTTATCAATGGGGCAGCATTTGCATTCGCTGAATGCAGCTTTTCTTTATGGGATTTACGTTGGCAGCTGCATTAAGTAGTTCCATTTTTCTTCTTTTTTTTTTTTTGTTCCCTGCATTATGCTAAAAATAATTTTTTGGGCAACTTAATCCTCCGCTTTGAACTCCAGAACTTGCTGGATTAAAGTATCCTTTTACCAAATTTATTTTACCATATTTTTTTCATAATAATCATTTGTAATTATAGCTGTGTTGGCAACTAAATTAAGTTAACAACTATTATAAATACATCAGCTAAAAATATCCTTTTAGAATCGCTTCTAATTGGGAATATTATTTTAAGAGAAGGCTGCAAATTTAGGAAGAATTTCTCATAGGAAGTTCTTAGTTGATAGAAAGTTTTTGACTTGGTTTACGGACCGCTTCAAGGCAACTCTCTACTCAAGATTTAGGTTCTTAGTTTGGTTCACTTAAACCAAATACTTTTTAATTTCTGATTTATTAAACAGATATTTTGATCTGTATCCTATTCCTGAGGGTCTAAGGTATTGATTAATGTAGCCAATTCGATCCCATTCAAAAAGGATTCAGCTCGAACCGAACCCATGCAGATGCTATTATGATTTGGTCTCGAAATGGTTCAAGTCTTGAAGGAAGAATCTTCGACTCCATCAAGGCGATGAGTCAATCCTGTTCTTCTGTGTGTCTATATCGGAATTAGTTGGATCAAACAGCTATATCTTATAGCTGTCATAGAAAGGAATAATTGACTTAAAAAGTTGTGATATAGGAAAAATTTTTTGCTCAAGATTTCCTGAGAAAACTTTCAACTTTTAGCAGAATGTTTCCCAAAGACAACTCTAGTCAGATCTGATTACTATGTCATATAGACATCTGCCGTAGGAGCAATCCAGAATTTGCTGTATGGAAAACATGTGAGATTTAGGAGTGTGTTTTCTGTAGGCAAAGCAAATATTTGATTATTTTTTTAAATACTTAAAAATCCTAAATTAATTGCTTATTAGAAAATCCTTAAAAAGGTTTTTTTTTTTACCAAAATAGTTAGATATTGCTTGGGTAATATCATAAGTGACTTGCTGAAATGATGTCATACAAAAAAGCTTATCCCGAAAAGAGCTTTTGGCTCTTAACAGTTGTCCTAACTGTTAACGTCAACAGAGCAAACTACCCCTACGACAGTTTCCCCTTACAACAACAACAACAACAACTGTGACAACCCCCCGAACGATGTTGAGCTTTCCCCAGTTTGAACGATGCTAGGAGCTACGAAGTGCTGGGGCCACCCAAAAGACTCGCACACTGACTCATTCACACCTACGCACAATTCGCACCTTGGCGTCATGCGCGCTGCGCCCGTTCGGACTCTCGCACACGAACGGAAGGGCGGTCGGAGGGGGGTGGGCGTGGGAGTGGGTATCGGCTCGTCGTCAGATTTTTATCGGACAATGATTCGGTTTTCCCGTGCTTCGGCATTTGGGGCACGACAGCTGCGACGACGTTCGCTTTTCCGGGGGTGGCAACACCTGAAAGCGAACGCCGCTTCGTCCTCGTCCTCGTCGTCGTCGTTGTTGTTGTCGTCGTCGTGTGGTGTTCGTGTGTTTTGGGCGCTTTATTTTCCACCCCTTGCGCGCATTTCCGAAGCAGGTGTAACAATTATTATTTTCTCGTTGATTTTGTCGTCGTCGTCGTCGTCGTCGTTGCCGCTGCCGCTGCCGACGTCTGTTGTCGCTGCCGCCGTAGAGTCGTAAACGTTGTTTTTGCCTTTTTTGCGCCCGGCATTCGCCTCATGATTTTCCATCCATTTTCCATTTCTCTTGCACGCATTCTCTCGCTCGCACAGCCAACAAGCGCGCGCTCGCTCGCTCGCTTCCACTCGCACTCGCACTGTGTAGGCAGGCAGGGGGCATAAGGCAGGGCGCGTACGCATGGCGCTTGCATTTGCTGTCTCACATGGCGCACACGTGTGTGTGTGTGAGTGGGTGTGTGTGGGTGCTAGTAATGTTGTTACTGCAACAATAGCTGCTATTACAACAGCAACAATCGTAACAGCAGCAGCAGCGGCAGCGGCAGCAGCAGCGAATGTTATCCCTTCGTTTGGACACGAAGCTGAACATCGTTTCCTCAGGTGAATTGCTTGGAGAATACCTGCTGCTGCTGCCCCACCACCCACTCCATGCGCTCCCCTCTGCCAGCTGATCCTCGAAAGTCTTATACAAAAAAAAAGGTGTTATATAACAGGCGGCAGGCAAGTGTTGAGGCTATTTCTGTGACCAAAAAATCAAAATAATAAAACGAACAAAAGACATTTAATAATTGCTCACCTGAGGCAGCAGCGCAGACCACAAAAGCCGGGCTGGAAAAAAAAGAAAAGAATAGAAAAGAAACAAAAAAAAATAGCAAAAGGCAAAAGAACGTTTAAGAGCCGTCAACGAACGAGGCGAACGTATCAAACCGGCAGGTAAGAAACAACAACAGCTGAGAGAGAGAACAGAGCAGAGCAGAGAGGAGAGCGCCTAGCAAAAGGTGTGCTACGTGCTCCGAAAGCGAAATTCGGAGTAAACGCTGCCAGCAGGAGAAATGCTGCCGCCGACTGCGTCGCTGTCGTCTGCGTCGTCGTCTCTCACACGAGCTAGCATCCCAGGCTCGTCGTTGTGTGTGTGTGTGTGTGTGCGTCGTTGTCGAACTCGTCCGGTTCTGGCCTCTACTGTTGCTTTATTTTGGTTAACACGCGTCGCTGCCGCAGTCGCTGCTAGCGTCGACAGCAACGTCAACGGCAGCGGCAGCGGCAGCGTCAGCGCAACAGATTCAATCTGACGATGGCAGCGCTGCCGCACTCCGAAACAAAAAAGGTATATTACCTTAGAATGCCAGTCGTTCTTACTTCAGTCTTCGTACAGTCTTTGCTTTAACCCGTTCCAATTCTGTCCGCCGTTCGTACGCTCGCTCGCTCGTTCGCTCTATACAAAAATAATAAAAAAAAAAAACATAAATCATATGTAGTATAAAAGGCACAGCAACAGCAACAACAACAATAACAACTATAATATCAACAACAACAACAGCAACTACACCTGGCTATATAGAGTATAACACGCACACACACACACACTCTCTCACACACACACACACGCACACTCACACAGTCTCAGTCATAACAGCGTCCGTCGGTTGAGTTGTAGATTTTTGGTTATCATCATCGTTAACAGAGTAGCCTTAGCAGTAGCCGCTTCGCCGTCGCTGTAGCCGCCGTCGCCGCTGCCGCCGCTGTCGTCGTAGCCGTCGCCGTCGCCGTCGCAGTCAGCACACACATCACAAACCAACCACCACCACCAATACCACCACCACCAACGCAAACCCCCAACAGCAGCAGCAACAACAACAGCAGCAACAGCAACAATAATAACAGAAGCAGAAGCAGCAGCAGCAGCAACTCACACACACACTCACTCACACACACACACACAGAGACACACACGTTCGCCTCACTCACGAAAATTTCAATATCCAAATCAAAGTTGAGTTCAAATCGAAAACAGCCGCAATACCAGCAACAACGTCTCGCAAATAGCACGCGGATAATCAAAAAGAAAGAAAGAAGAAAAAAAAACACGCAGCATATCAAAAATAGTTAAAAAACAAACAAAAAATCGCCAAGTTAAAAAAATAATTTAAATAAATCAAGAAATTTTCGAAAGGCTGCAAATAAATAAAATAAAAATATCGAAATTATCGCAAAAATCGGCAAACTTTTTCAAACGACTTCTTCATTCTACGGCGAATCTCTCGAGTTTTCACTTTGCGTGTGTGCTTCAAAAAAAACCAAGAAAATATCGACTTAAACTAAAAACTTGAACTCTTCACTTAAAACTGAAATTTTCAAAAACTATTTTGTATCTCTTCTGACACTCAACAACAACAACAACAACAACAATTTCATCCACTACAAAATGTAAGCAAAAATTCACAAAAAACAAAATTCAAATATTTTGTGCTCTCAAAAAAACAAAGTATAAAAAATCTGTAAGCAAAAAACGCACACAAAAATTATAAATATAATGCCAACAATAAAAAACAAAAAAAAAAGAATAGAATTGCTGGCAAAAGTTCGTTGCTCGCCGCTCGATTTCAAAAAATTCTTATAAGCCAAGCCAGAGCAACACGTTCTGAGTCGCTCAGTCTCTGAGCCAGAGCCAGAGCCAGCGTCTCTCTCTCAATTTCTCAGCCAAGAGCAACAATTTGTAGCTCCGTTCTGCCCGCCCGGACAGGCGAATAGGCTCAAAAAAAAAAAAAAAAAAAAAAAGAGCCAAAGAGTTTTCAAAGCCGGCAAAAGCGAAAAAAAAAACATACAACATAATTGTGACTCTGCTGTGGCAAGAAACACGTTTTTGTGTTTGCAGGCCAAAAGCAAAACAGAAAAACAGAAAAAGGAAAAAAGGCAAAAAGGAAAAGAAAACAGAAACAGAAACAGAAACAGAAAACAGAAGAAGAAAATACAAAAAGTCAGACGTGTAGAGTAGCGGCCATTCAACGACGCCTCCGTCGCGTCGTCGTCTGCTGTTAGCCATAAAACCTTATGGCCAAGCGCGTTCCAATAGGCCGCACATTCACTCACTTCACTCCTCGCGCTCTCTCTCTCCCTCTCTATTGGCCACTCTTTTGGCCACTTGTCGTCGCATCGAAATACTCGTAATTCCCGTAGTTTATTTTTATTATTATTGTTGTAATTACACGTTTCCAAGCCCAATCGCGAGAGTATTCTTCACAGAGCCCACACACTCCGCACTCGGCTGGTATCTCAATCTTTTGCTCTGCACTTCTTTCTTTCTGACTTGGCAACACTGTCGTCTCCCGATCCAAAGCTAAAGTCTGACTCTGAGTCAGGGCACAAAGCAAAAAAAAAAGCAAAAACCGGTAAAGCCAAAGAAATTTCGTGCGTGTTAATCATTGAAGAGAGAGCAACGCGCTCGGCACAATTGTTAGAACAGCAACAGCGACAGCAATTCAGAGCTTGGCCAACACGAGTCATTCAGTTGAGAACGTGTTTTTTGTGCCGTGTGATAAAAAAACAGCTAACAAAAAAAAAAAAAAAAAAAGAAAAATTCACATAAGCTTTTGGCAAATAATTATTTACGCACTTGAAGCCGGCCGCAGCAGCCCGCAGGGAGAAGAGCACAAAATATTGAAAAGGCGATTTTTTGTTTTATTTCCAGAGCCATAATTACATGAAACCAACCAACAACAACAACAACAACAACAGTAGAAAAACGCAGCTAAAAAGTTACAAAAACAAAATCAAAATACAAAAAGAAAAACAATTAAATCCGCTCAAAAAAAAAAACAAAAACGAAGGCAACAATAAAAAACTTTTTACCACAAAATCAGAAAAAACAACAACAAGAACAACAACAACATCCACTTCATCTACTTCAACGACTTTGACTCGACATTTAATTGGTAATAAGAGCAAATTATTATTAAGTATTCATTGCCCATTGTGTATTTTTGTTTCTTATTTTGTTTTTTGATGCCATTTTTTCTTGTTAATTGTTCATTGTTCATTGTTAATTGTTTGCGCTTCATTTAGTTTCTCTTTGGTTTTTTCTCTGTTTGTTTGTTTGTTTCTATCGCAAAACTATTTGTGTTGAGTTTCAAGATTGGCTTTCAAATTGGCAAAAACTACCCAAAAAATTGTGTTGAAAAAAGTGACGCAACGTTTCAGTTTAAGTTTTCAATTGGAAATCATTTAAACCCGAAATTCTTACTTATTTTCTTTATGCTTTTCCAAATGTTCTCTACAAATGTAAGTTTCGATTTTTTACATTTATTCTTTCATTCATTCCCTAAGAGAGATCTCAAAATAATCACACTACTTGTATTTCTCAAGCAAAAAGCACTGAAAGATCAAGAAATATAATTAAACAAAAGAAAAGAACAAGAAAATAAGCAGAAGAAGAGGCAACGATAACGATATATTCTACAACAATCAACTCTGGTATTTTTCTATCCAAAGCCATTCACTTTCCCACACCAAATCCAAAAGAAACCCCAAAAAAAAAAAAACAGAACCGAAACTGAGACAAAAACACAGAAACAAAAACAAAAACAAGAAAAAAAACTCGGCAGAAAATAGGCAGAAAAAAGAATCCAAAAAAACGATAAAAAAAAAGTGGCAAATTGTTGTTAATTTTAATGAAAGAAAAACCAAAAAGGAAATAAATAAAAGCGAACAGAAATCAAATCTAATTCACTTTGATTTCCGCCACAAAAAACAGTATTAAAAAAAAATAAAAAAGAATTGTGTAGATTTTACCAGCAACTTGAAACGATTTTTAAAACTATTTACAAAAAAGTAAAAATAATTTTAAATTAAATATAAAAAAAAAAAGAGAGAGAATTGTTGCATTGTGAATTCATATAATGAAAACTATATTTTGTTGTTAATTTTGAGCGTAAAAAATTCAAGAAAACGGGGCAAATTAATTAGAAGATTTACCCCGAAAGAACTCCCCCCCTCAGATAGAATATACAGGTAGTAGGCACAGCGAAAGGGACGAAGGAAAAACGAATAAGAAAAAGAAAAAGAAAAGGAAAAGGTGATAGCATTAAATAGGAAAAGCGGTCAAGGGTTAAAGAGCGAGACTCCCCCTCCACCAACTCACAGGTCCTGAAATTTTCATATTTAGCGTCCTTTTTCGGTGGTTTTATTCGTCTTTGTTTTTGTGCGACGAAGCAAAGGTTGTTAAATTGAAATTAAGTATAAATATTTACAAAACGGGGGCAGCAGCAGCCTGGTAAATAGCAACATATCATAAGAGGAAAGGCAAACAAGTAATTAGAATTTTTTAATTATAGCTGAAATTGAAAGTGCAGATCAATCAAAAAACAGAAAAGCGAAAAAGTAGGCTCGTGTACACAGATTAATCCAACAAAACAAATTAAAAATCAACAACAGTAAATAGAAATTGAAATTGTAATCTTTGTGTGCGTGTCTCTCACTCTCTCTCTCCCCGCCTCTCTGTTTCTCTATGTTTATATGTCTAACACAATAAATTGGTTGTAACTGAATTCAAAAAACAGTCAAAGCAGTCAATTTTAGCTAAAAAAAAAAAAAAAAAAATATATATATATAAAATAGTATAGAGAAAAAACGGTGTCAATCAGAAACAGAGATTTTTCATTAGCTAATCACTAACTGCAATTGCAGTTGGCTAAAACAAAAAAACCGAATATATTTGTAGGTTATTTTTTATTAGGCTTAAACAAGGAAATCGTTGGCTCGTAAATGGGCCTAGAGCGACAAGAGTACGCGTTTTGACAATCAGCAAAAATTAGCGTATTATATTATAGGGCCGAAATTGAGTAGCAGCAATCAAAGCATACAAAAGGCAGGCAGTAATATCATATACAAATATATATATATATATATCTAACTATATATATACTCTGCTCCTCTACACACACTTACATATATATATATCTATATATTTATAAAGAACTTTTCGCAACTTTTGCTCTAAACTCGAATCAAACCTCAAACTTTACTCTACGACAATCTCTAAGGCAATTCCCCCTGACTTAAGGCTTAGATCAATCAATCAATCAAACTTTAAACAATCTTCAAACGGTTTTCAAAACTTTTACGCTATACACTTTATATACTTATACTTATACTAATACTTATACATCTGAATCTAAATCTAAATCTATATATATATATATACTTATACATATAATAAAGAAAACAAAAGCAAATGTCTAATTAATCAATCTCAGTAGTGATAAACCACAGATAAATAGATATATACCTATATATATAGCACTCTATATAGTTTGACAATCTGCAGGCTAGAGGAACTTGAAAGAACTACGCTCAAATCTAAACTCAGAATATATATTAAAAAATAAAGAAAAGAAAAGAAAAATACCTTACAAGTTGTTAGAGCAATTTAAACGTGTTTCAAAAACATACTTAGAAAATAATAGTTTTAATTGGAAAACTTGGCAACAATTTGCGTAAAACTTCTTTCAATTGGAGCATTCGAATCGAAATTATACAATTGGCATTTTGAATATTCATTCGACAGTCAAAAAAAAAAAAACGAAACAAGAACAACCAAAACACGAGCACTACTAAAACTCGACTATCCAAAAACCCGTGCAATTCCCCTCAACAAGAAAATACCAAATAAACAAAAGATACAACAAGAAATATACAACAAATATAAATATAAATAAATAAAAAAACAACAACAACACACAACAAAAAATAACGCTAAAAACAAAAACAAAAAACAATAACTAAAAAAAAACAAAAAAAAGTGCAGAAAATAGAAATATTTCAATCAACATTTGTTGCCAATAAAACTGTCATCATTGCCGCGTTAACAGAAACCACGGCGTCAGCAGCGATTGCAGCGCTCAGTATCAGCAGCAGCTCTCAAGCGTCGCTTGCCAGCGCCACAGTCAACGCCAACGCCAACGCGAACGCAAACGCCAACAGCGCTGCAACAACAGCGCCAACGTCGACGACAGTCTCTGCCGCCGCCGTGAGTGCAGCAGCAGCCGCAGCAGCAGCAGCAGCAGCAACAGCCGCAGCAGCAGCAGCCGCAGCAGCAGTAGCATCAACACCGTCGCCGTCGCCGTTAACGCTTAAAAGCGAAATCGTTGCATCAGATTCAACAGCCGAATCCTCCCCTATACAAGATTTAATCATGGTAAGCGCCGCCCTCTCCTCATCCTAACAACAACAAATCAGAAAAACAAATCAGAAAAACAAAAAAAAAATGCACAAGAAAATGCACTTGAAAGAAACAAGAAAATAAATCAAAAAAAACAAAAAAAGAAAAATTTAACTATCAAAATTGACGAAAATTGAGACCATTGATTGACCCATTTGATCCATTGAAAACTGTATTGAAATCGAACGTTTCGATTCGATTCATTTCGATTCGTTTCGATTTTGTTGATAACACTCGTACCTATACTCTACATATTATAATAATTAAATAATTAAATACCATCGAATCGAATTAAACGAATCAAGTATATATACTCTATATAATCCACATCAAAAAGAAAATTGTACAGTTTACCATGTAAAGCAAAAACTACTACTCTATATTTCTCTATGACTATTTTTAGTTTATTTACAACTCACATAAGATACTCTCTCTCTCTCTCTGCCTTTCTCTTAATGATCACCTACTACTTCATTTTAACTATAAGAAACTTAGTTACGAGCTATGGTAGAATTATAATCATACGATTCTCTGTAAAAAATCCATTTTACTCTAAGTTTAAGTTTAGTTTTCTTTATTTAAGATAAGTATTATATTTTTGGGCTCTTTTTCTTAGTACTTTTATTTGCATTCATGTGCTGTGATTGACTCATGCACAGCTTTAAGTTTGCTGTGATCACAGACTGTGAATTTTTTTTTTTTTTTGGGATAGCTCGTAACTTATGACTCTTATAACTATACTTATAAAAAAGAAAGACTGCTAGCCCGAGTTCTGATATTTAAAACTAGCTATAATTCTTCTATCCTCTATTCTAAGCTTCTGCTATGTCAACTTCTAATGCTCTGCCTTGCCTACTGCTCATCTATCTATCTCTCTGTCTATCTACTCATTTCTCTCGCTCACTCAACTATACTATAAGGTAGTTTTTTACTTTCTGGTGCTACTACTATTATCTATCTATTTATCTATTTATCTATATCTTAGTCACTTTTACTACTGCTAATTTTGCCACTCTTTTTAACTGCTGCCACAGCTGTCTTGACAGCAAAAGCAACTATGCAATTTTCACCCGAATCTCGAATCTGTTGTAGTCGAATAAGTATTGTATAATATTAATCTATAGGCGAGAGGCACTTTCTGTGCTTTCTTTGGCAGCTCTATGGAAATGAGGAGAGCAGCCACTTTTGATTTCTTTTACCAAAAATTCCTCGTTTTGTTTGTGAATAACTTTTTTTTTTTTTGTTGGTTTACCAATTGAATCTGCGATGTTTTTTTTTCGTTTCAAAAATTTTTTGTATCGGTTTTTATTTGCCAACCATTTTTGCCAAAGTCAAAACCAAACTGAAACTCAAACTTCAAATAGCCCAACCATTTTATGAAGAATAATCTGATTGCGCATATTCACCATTCACACCACGCACAGCAAATGCAACTGTTGCAAGCACCACCGCCCACGCATCCGCATCATCTGCACCTGCAGCAGCATCCAGCCGCAGCCGCAGCAGCAGCCGCAGCCGCAGCCGCTGCCTATCAGGCGTATCCAACTGGCGCTACGGCTGCTATGTTGCAGCAGCAGAACAGCGTTGTAGCCGTCCAACAACATCAGCATCAACACCAACAACACCAACAACAACATCAGCAGCAGCAGCAGCAGCAGCAACACCATCAACACCAACAGCAGCAACAGCAAGCAATGTTGTTGCATCAGCAGGCGGCTGCCGCAGCCGTTGCTGCACAGCATCAGCAACAGGCACAACAGCAACAGGCACACCAACAGCAGCAGCAACAGCAGCAGCAATATCAATTGCATCAACAGCAGCAACATCAGGCGGCACAGCAGCAACAGGCCGTAGCACAGCAGCAATATCACTATCATCAACAGGCACAGGTGCAGGCGCAGGCGATGCTGCAAACGTATATGCAATTGCAGGTTAATAATGTTGCTGCCGCTGCACCGGGCACGCCCACAAAATACGCCCAAGGCGGGGGAGCACAGTATTTTGCAGCGCCAACAACACCGCTTACAATTATACCGGCCGCATGCAGTGGAGCCGCCGCAGTGGCAGCTGCTGCGATGTTTGCGACAGCTGCCACACCCACATCGGCGGCAACAACGCCCAACAACAGCAACTATCACCACAACAACTACAACAGCTACAACAACAACAGCAATGTAAATAATACATTTAATCAATGTGATGTAACTAGAACTACTACCAAATCTACCAACACTACTACTAAGCAGCACGCCGCAGCTGCCCCCGGCGACGTTGGCCTGTCCATCGGCGACGGCGGTCATTTGGTCTCGTTGCTTGGACCGCCGCCGCCCGCTCTTCAAGCCACCGCCGCTGTCTGCAGCAGCGGCAGTAGCGGCTGCAGCTCTGCATCTTCTGATTGTTCTATGCCATCGCCAACTTCACTACACTTATCTTCTCCTAAAAAGGTTTGTGTGTTAACTAAAACGCTAAACAGAACAAGAGAAAACGAAACAGAAAACAGAACACAACACGATATCCAAAAACCCACTCAAAACACTGCATTCAAAATTGATTTTAACAAGATAATCTTTGCTTTATTTCCTCACATTCATTTCTCGCTCTCTTCTCTCGCTCTCTCTGTCGATCTCTCTCTCTTTCTCCTCTGTCTTTAAGTAGTTTGATTATACCTCTAGTTAATTAGCAGCTGATCTCAACTATTTAGATTTAGTTAGAATCACACACATACACACACACACAGACACACACACAATTGCGCTCTCCTGCTTATCACACAGTACCATAAACCATCTCTCTCACTCACTTTCTCTCTCTCTCTGTCTGTAATATATATATCTATCTCTCTTTAGAGTAGCTCTTTCTGTTTTCCTGGCTTCATTTGATGTTGTGCTCGTTATTATTGTTGTTGCCGTTGTTGTTCCTGTATATTATTCTACCTAGTAATTAAATTGATTTTTTTTTTTTTTATTCGTATTAAATTAATATTTAAACAACTAGGCTTAAGTTCATCCAGCTAGTTCTAAGCCATTTAAATTTTTAATTGATATTTGCAGCATATTAATTTGAAATCAAATCTGTTTCTGTTCCCAGCCAACTTCTGACTTTTCCGATACCCAACTGTGCGAATTTTATCACTTGTCCGAATAATTAAATGCAATTGAGCCACTATAAAATAAATGTACATATGTATTTATTCCTATATGAGAGTGTATATGTATATATATATATATATAGTCGTATCTAATCTAATTGTTTGCCCTTTTGCCTTTTTCTTTGCCTTTGTCTTGGTCCTTGGTGTTTTTATTGTTGCCCCAGTGCTGGACACACACATATATAAATACTCTCGTATTTGTGGTGCTGTCCAATGTCCGTCCGCCCCCTTTCGATGGGCGTGACATCGTGCGACTCAATTGTGCGTAATAAAATAATGTGCAACCGCTTGACCATGCGACTGGCATACTGATGAGTATTGAACTCTCCTCCCCAGCTCCCCAGCTCCTCTCCTCTCCTCTTCGCCCCACTCTGTGTGTAGAGGGTCGTGAATATATTTATGGCACAGCGCTTCAGCCCTTTTTTCTTCCTTCTGTTTTTTTTTCTGTTGCAAACAGAACGGAGGCAGCGGCTAAGTGAGTGCCACATAATTGACAGGCCATGGAGGCTGCCCCACCTGCAAGATTTAAGAACTGCCTCTTTAATAGAGCAAAATAAATACCAATTTGGTATCAATTATTATCCATTTCAAATCTTTTTGAACAGAGAAATGTTCAATATGCTATTTAATTCAATTTTGAAATGAAAAACAGAAGTCTAGAAGCCTTCTGCTTCTTCAGTAAGCCAGGTAGAATGACCCTTCAGCATGATAATGTATCGACTATCGATAACAAATATCAAAACTAAGCGATTTCTTTGGTCTAGCAGTAGCAGACTCATTCTATTACTAATTATATAGCTTATATCAGAATTGGCTTTATTAATGCATCGCACTTTAAGCCCTCTACAGAACTATATAGCCAAAAGGGGCTCAAAAATAAAGTTTGTAATAATTTAAGTGCACTGTAAGAGAGCTTCTAACGAGCGATTTTTTAATCAATTTCCGAGTGGATTTCCCCGAATCATTAGGGGCGGTTTCCTTTGTTAATCAGACGATTGCCAATTATTATTTGCTCTAAAGTTAGGTTAGCTTGCATAAAAACATTTTGGCCTTAATGTTGCCTGGTCGCTGCTGCTGGCCGGCTGTCTCGCCTGGCTTGGCCTGGCTTTGGCCAGAACTTTAGTATGTTGTGTTGGTCGCTCAATTTATTATTTTATCAGTCATAAATATCGCACATGCGAACATTAACCGCAATTGTTTGGCGTGCACTTACGCCTTGACGTGCCACAGCAGTTGCCCCCTGCCGCTTGCCCCTGCCCCCTCAGTGCCCCCGTCTGTTCCCCTGACTCTGAGTGCAGCCATTGCGCGTTCACATGTCGCACTTATTGATTAGTTGGCGTTGAAAATGTCGCTGCAAATTGTTGCAAGTTGCACATAAAAATTGTCGACCATTTGCCAACAGCCTGAAGCCTTGGGGTGTGTCAACTGTTTTTAGCTTTTATGTGTGTGACTGTGTGTCTGTGTGTATGAGCATTATCCTTGCTCATTCGCATTCATTATCGATTTGCCGTACAGCTGGCAGCTGGCAGGACGGACGAAAAGTCGTTAAAGTTTAAACTGCTCCTAAATGACTCTATTATAAAAGCCGTCCGCAGAGTAAACAAACAGACAATTGCATCCGCGTCGACGTTAAATTATCTGTAATTGATTTTGTTTATCAGACAAACACTCAGCGACCTCTGACCCATCCTCTTCCATCCACTTCCATGCTCCCCCGCACATTCACATTAAAAACCATTAACCCCTTTTTTGCGACGATGAATGCATGAAAGGACCCTGGACAGCCACGGGGATAAAACATGAAAATTTCTCGTATGTTTTGCATTTTGTTATTCCATAATTTTCATACATGAAACCGAATCATGTTGTTGGCCATGGCTAACATGCAAATATGTTATAAATATGTTGTAAATGTGTGGCAAAAAGTCAAAACAAGCTCCGCATAAATCAAATAAAATTATTCATAAAGGCTTTTACACAAAGCCCGAACAATTGCCCGCTTTGTATTATTCATAATTAGTCGGTGCTATTCTATTAGTTTGTAATTGCAATTGCAATTATGCAATTCCCTTTCAATTTGATGCCCTTACAAAGGGTATTATAGCTTTGAGTGTCCTTTTAAAGCATTCAGAAAAGTACATTCAGAACCGACTGCTTTCAGATAGACCTGCAATCGGTCAGTTTGCCAATGAAGGCAGGGTATTTATTCGTCGGCTTGCCATAGAGAGCCTTTTCTTACCATGTTTTTTATTGTTTTGAACGCTTTGAGGCTTATGTTTGATAAATATTTTTGACAAAAGTGCGTAAAAAACGTGTGCAAACAAAGCCCTTGAGGTTGAGGTATTAATAAGAGCTGTGTATTGCAGGCTTTTGGGCTTCGGGCCAAGCATTTGGTAAATAAATAGAAAATTGCGTTTAATACGCGCAATTTTAATTTCACTTTGTGGCTATATACAAATAAGCTCGCTCAAACAAGAACAAAGTGTCAAAGCCAGCGCCAACGCCAGCGCCAGTGGCTTTGATGTGATAGAGTATGGGATTGGGGGGCAAGAAAGGGAGGAGGAGAAGGAGGCTGGGCAGGGTGCCTGCACTTCTTCTAATAAGCCAACAACGTCTAACTTAGAAATGCACAAATAAACTTTTTAAATTTAAAAATTCATCAAACTTTGAAGCGCCTGTCAAACAAACAGCCCGCGGAGGGGTCAGCTAACAAATCCAAGTACAACACAAGTACATAAAATGCTGCTTGTCCATAACAACAGCAGCAAAAAAAATGAAAAAAAACTGAAAAATATAAAATAAAATAAAAAATTACATTAATCCATAATCGGAAAACTTGGCCAAGAAAACACGGCACAAAAGTTTTCCGGCTGCGTAGAAATTTATAAGAAAATTTATAATAAGCGATTTACAAGCAGCGGAGGCGCATATACAAAATACAAAATAAAAGTGTTTTCTAACTAAAATTTCAATTATTTTGGCGTACAGCAATAAAATAATTTGAAATTTAAATGCACTAGACAGTCGGCCCCATCATAAATAGGACAGACAAGCTGTTGTTCCGGCGCCCCCCTTTCTCACTGGGCGATTGTTAAGAAATCTTTTAGGGGATGCAAAGGTATGGGCAAGGGATGGCCGGGAGTAGGGGCAGGGGCAGGGGCAGGAGTTGGGTAGTGACAACAACACGCACATCAAATTGAGATGAGAAAATAAAATTCAATAAACTCTTGTTAAGCACGCAGCCGAAGCAGCAGCGTCCAAGACTGTATTGGGGTATTTTTGTTGAAGTAACACAGCAAACAAGGACAACGTTTTAAATATTGACAGTTTCTGCCTTACTCCTTCCTTCCCTTCTGGACTGTTGCTCCTGCTGCTGCTCCTGCTGCTGCTCCAGCATTGTCGATTAAATAGATAAATCAACCCTAGGGACATGTACACCGAACATTTTTGCATTGATCAAAAGCTGGGCCAGCACCAGCAGCAGCCTATATGGGGTCTCCAATGTTCGCATGCTTAGGCATTGTTGTGATTTCTGCTAAAGGTCGATGGAGAGACGGGCGGGGAGGCAGTATATCGAATGGGCCATATCGATTTTGGTCTATTGAAAATCATAGCATACTTCATGGGGCGCTGCTGCCTGTCACACAATTATATTCAATGCGACAGAGAGGCTACATTTCATACAATTGCGCTAATCAGTAGCGGAGAAGAAGGGAGGCAGCAGGCAGGGGCAGGGGCTGGCAACACTTTTCTTGTTGCTGTCGCTGACAAACAACTTAAAAAGTTATGACACAAAACGTTTGGCTAAAATGAAATTTGCGCTTGCTTGGCCAACGCTCCGCTCTGCGCTGCTCTGCTCAGCTCAGCTGCCGCTGGCCAAATTTAAATTGCTTTTGTTGCGCTTTTGCAGTTGCTTGCATTTTTTTTATTATAGTTTTTGTTGTTGTTGCCTGCTGCCTGCTTCTGCTGCTGCTGCTGCTGCTGCTGATGATGATTTTCCTTTTGCGCGCAAGTTTTCTTTGTTGTTTGCACAAATAGTTTTTTGTCGCCATTGCCATAAAAAATAGAAGATTTCCTTTTCAAAAGCGGCGTGAAATGTGCACAGAAAAAAAAACAGCAAAAAAATAATAAGGCGTAAAAGGAAGTAGAAACGCGAATTAAGTTTCGCAGCTAAGCGCATTAAAAAAAGTTGTTGCATACTTCTTGGGGCGCTCAGAAAATAACAGAACTTTAAGCAAATCTGAATCATTAAAAGCTTTAAGCTTTGCTGTTAAGAGAACAGCGCATATGAATGGAAATATGAATATGAATGAATATGATTATGAATATTGAATATGTGAGCGAGCGAGCAAGCCATTAAAAGCTGACATGGCTGACACTCCACAACCCTAAGCCAAACTCTAGCGTTGTAACTTTGCCATTTACGAGCTAAAACATTTGCCCTTAAGTGAGTCTGTGCGTGTGTGTGTGTGTGTGTGTGTGTGTGTGTGTGTGTGTGTGTGTGTGTAGTGTGTGTGCCTGTAAGTGTGTGTGTGTGCACACTAATCCAGCACACGAGAGCAGCAACCGTTGAGCTGTCGCGCGTTGACCAACTTTTTTGGCTCCACACTATAAACTAGAAGCGACAGACCAACTTATTAATATGCAATGCACACTTTGTTGCTGTATTAATTGCAATATTAAATTTCCACTAATACTCGCTTAGCAGAGCAACCAGTCAGAGTAGTCAGTAGTCACCGAGGCGGGCTGGCTGGCTGGCAGGCCGGGAACACCAGGCAGTCGGGTAACGATGCCGCGAAGTATGCTCTAAAAAGTTGTGCACAACTTTCAGAGCGTGTGTGTGTGCATTTGTGTGTGTGTGTGAAACACACCTCGAGCCAAGTAATTATTACATTCTAACGTGTTGTCTGCGTGTGTGTGTGTGTGTGTGTGTGTAGAGCAAACATGCTGCTGCTTGGCTGAGCTCACATTGCTGCTGCTGGCTTGCTTGCTGCTTGCTTCATTCGCATGCAGCGTAAGTACGCTGAAAAGCGATACTAATGATGAGTTCTGCCGGCAGCAAATGAACTCAATTTACTTCGTTTTACATTACGAAACTGACTAACACACATACACACTGAGAGAGAGAGAGAGAGAGGGGGAGAAAGACCGGACTAACCGTCACAGACCGACCACCATATCTAGACAACGGCACAGCCATGCCGACAAACGGACACACTACACGGACAGACAGACTGCCAGCCAGCCAGACAGGCACACTCCCGACAACATTTGATGTAATGTTCTCTCTCTCAGACTCCAACTTTAGCTGCATCTGCTTCTCCCATCTGCAGCTGGCAGCTGGAAATTGCATGCGCTACAAGCATCAGGCCAAAACTGGCTATGCAAATGGCATGCCGGTTACAGGCAAGCGACTACCTTGAAAACACTGAAAAAAATTCAAAGTGAATGCTCCACCCAATTCCAGCAAAACAAAACTTCTAACGCTGCCGAGCAGCATAATTCCGGAATTCCAGGAATAGGATTGTTTTTCAGTAAAATCTGGGCTTATTTAAATAAGCTTTTTGTGTGTGGGAAAAGACTTGAAAGCGGGTGGAAGCTTCAGGAAAAGTCGTTGATGAGAAATTACGTTTCTTTTATGTAATAAAATAATAAGGCATATGTGAAACAGCAGCTATTAGGGATGGGCGCGTGAGTGCTTTTTTAATCACGACACAGCATTACTCTAACTCTCTTAGTAGCCTCACGAGTGTTGGCCTGCTTTAAGATTGTTTCAGCCATCGATTTGCATAATTTAATCTTTTTAATATTCACCAATTGAGAGACTTTTCTCCAAGTGCAGCTGGCATGTCTACATGCACATGCGAGTTTTTTGCATAAGCATAAAGAATGGCAAAAGGTGAACCTCAATGCACGAGGCATTTTCATGCTCCAAATTACGCGCAAGCTGCCGTAAAGTATATGGAAATGATGCCAGACAACAGACAATAGACATAAGAGAAGGGCGGGGGGAGAGGAAGAGAGGAGACTGAAGACAGGAGATGGAAGAGCGTGCTGCATTTACGTTGCGCTTCAACGCCCGCAACGCACGTAATGTTGGCTAAAGTTTGAAGTTAACAAAATTTTCACACACGCGCGCGAACACGCGCCAGAAATCTGAGCGGGGCACAGCTGATTACATTAACTAAAGTTCGGGCATATGCAAACAAGGCAACAGCAGGGCAGGGAGTAGGGAGAGTGGGAGGAGAGGGAAGGCAAAGAAGTGTGGCAACTAGTAGTCTGCTGCCGCTTTGCCGCTGCTTTGGTTGGAAAATTAATTTGTTGAAAATAAGTTGTCGAAAAGTTGGCAGCAGAGAGGCAATAGCAAAGCGCTCTGCCTTGCCTTCTGCTCGCATGCAGTGCACTGCTCGTTGATTAATAAATATTTTAACTATTTTTGTGGCCTCACACATAGACACACACACACACACACACACACACAC
Organism: Drosophila repletoides; assembly: GCA_018150835.1. Taxonomy (NCBI): domain Eukaryota; kingdom Metazoa; phylum Arthropoda; class Insecta; order Diptera; family Drosophilidae; genus Drosophila; species Drosophila repletoides. The sequence goes on from JAECWQ010000100.1 coordinate 9,215,098, forward strand.
ACACGCAGAGCGAGGCTTTCCCCGCTTTAAGTCTAATTAATGTGTAGAATTTTGTGCATAATTTTTAGTGCCTTAATTATGCATAAAGTTGATGGAATCTCTGATTAAGAGCACACACACACACACACATAAAATAATTTATATGTGCATGTAAGAGTAAGTAAGTGCATGTAAGTCTAGCGCAGTTTTGATTTGACTTTGGCAGTAAACACATGTTTATGTCCAATTTGTGGCATGCCTCATAACGAGGCAGCGACGCGTCGTTGAGTCTGTCAGACAGTCGTCGGTCGTCGGTCGTCAGGCAGATAGTCTGTCAGACATTCAAGAGCAATCAGTAGTAGCATCTGTCAGAGATGTCAGATATCTGCTCAACTCTATTAAATGACTCGTTTTGTGGCCCTATGGCCATAGAGCTAAGGCCAGAACGGAGGCAGAGCTGAGGCCAGAGCTGAGGCAGAACTGAAGCCAGAACTGGGGCAGAGAACTGCGAGCTAAGCTGACGACAATTGTCACCTTTGTCAACATCAAATTTTCCGCTAGTTTTATGTGCATAAATGTGAAATGCAAAATGCCAGTTGGACGGACGGACGGACAGAGCGGACAGCCCAGACTTTTTGATGAGTTGCGCAATTTCTAGCAAGCAGACAAAAAAAAAAAAATGCCAGAGGCTGAAAAAATTGCCAAGGCAAAAACAAAAAAAAAAAAAAAAAAATGCGGCATTGTCAGTTGACGTCTTTGGCGCTCGCTCCTTGCTTGCTTTTAAGCGATTCTTCCTTGACAAACACACAGAAAAACGACTGTGAACGAGTTTGATTGTGCGGCAAATGTGCCGGCGCCAATTTTTTATGCTCATAAATGCAGCCAGCAGCAGCAGAGCAGCAGCAGAGCGGCAGCAGCAGCAGCAACAGAGCGGCAGCAACAGGAACAGAGCAACCAACCAAAGAGCAGTTGTTCGTTCCCTTAGCCCCTAGTCAAGTTCATTGTATTTGCATGTTGCCCTGCTCAGTTCAGCTCTTGGCATATTTTTGTGCTGTTTCATCATTTTCATCAGCAGACATTGCTCATACGCCACGTTCGTCAACAAAGGCAGCAGCAGCATCAGTTCATTTTTCCAGCTTTTTGGCTTGTTTTTTTTTTTTTTTTTGCTTTCTTTCTCTCAGTTGTTTTGTTGGCACACTCCAAAACGTTAACAGTATTTTCAGCATTTTCGAGACAGTTTGTCATAATTTCATAGAATCTACTTCGTTTATTTCTTGTTTTCTTCTTTCATTCTTTATGTGTTGCCTTTGTTTGTTTCTGTGTCTGGTTGGCTTTAACATTCTTGACTCTGTGTGACGTTTTATTGTGCCAACATGACAAATCGTCAAGTGTCAGAAGGAAGTGAAGCTCTACAGCGGGGGGTATGGGAGAGGGGGGAGAGTTCTTCTTTATTTAATTTTGACAGCATATTTCTTATTGTCTACCTTTGAAAGTGGCGGCTTTAATGGGTTAAATGGCTTCTGCTCTTTATGTGTAGACTGACTTACTAACTTGGCTTTTTATCTGCTCACACATAAATTCCATTTGGCATTGCCTACTTCCAGGGGTGAATGCTCAATTACAATATTTTGGCTCTCTATGTAAATTTATGAGCATTTTCATTTCGATCAATTTACTTTGGCCCTCATATTTTGTGTGTGTGTGCGTGTGTGTGTGCCCAAATGTCTGTCTGTCTGGCTGTCTTACTTATTTATGCCTTTTACGAGAGATGACCCAACAAAAAATTTATTCATTGAAGTTTTTACAGTCAACTACACCTTTTCAATGTGGATAAAGATGAGCACACGCATCTGGTTCCCTTTCTCTCTCTATCTATCTACGACTATATATATATATCCCTCCTTTTTCTCTGTGTTTTTTTCTCTCTTTCGCTTTCCATCTGTTAGCCCCGACGTAATCATTCATACTTCATCAAGTTGACCGACTCTGGGCCAGGCTTTTATTTAGTTTCTTTAGCCTGCGGTCTTGCCAGCTCCTTTGCCTTGCCTTTGGCTTCATTGCTATGCAAACTGCTCCCAATGGCTACGTTTAATGGTCAAGTGTGTAAAATTGCATAGCAAATCGTAGAATGGTCTACTCCTAGTCCAATTCCTAGCAATGGATGTGCTGCTCAGATAAATATCCTTGTCCATTGCCCATTGCCTGTTGCCTGCTGCCTGTTGCCTGTTACATATTGATGTGATTTACCACTTATGTCTTTGGGGCGTCGAACAGTTTACAGTGCAAATTGTTTGGAATTCACTTTTGAATTAAGCATTCCATCGTTCTCTGTGTGTGTGTGTGTGTGGGGGGTCTACGTGTCTGTGATACATCAGGCTCGTTAAAACGGTAAAAGTCGAACGATAGATCGCTCATTTTTACTACTTTTCTGGGCCTTACATGATCCTTGTGCTTAAATTGACATATGGCCAGCGCTGGCTGGGTGTCTGGCTGACTGGCTGGCTGGGTGGCCTGATGGATTTTCAATTTGCAGACCAAAATATTGGATATGATACATGTCCTCCTCGTGTCCTGCGCTTCCAATCAAATTTTGAACAATTTTCATATACAAAATATGCGACGTGCTTGAAGCGTTTCGTCAAGCTGTCTGTCCATCTGTCTGTTCTGTTCATAGTCGAGTTGTTATAGTTGATTTCATTATAATTTCGATTTGCATAAGCAAATGTCGTAAGCAACAATTTGATAAACTCACCCATCCCCACCCAACCCAACCCGAACCAGCCGAACTCAACCCAACTCAACCCACTCAACTCCCAATTGCCGGATTGAGAGACCGCCTGGGATTTTGCTCTGACATCGTCAGGAGCGACAGTTCATCAGCTGCAGAAATAGCAACGAGGAACCGAGAGAAACAAGAAACAGCAATGGAAATGGAAGCCTAAACTGCTCGTCAAGTTGCGACAGTGTATCAATTTTGGGTACTTCCTTCTTCCGCCTGCCTCTACCCCCTGCAAACACTCCAGCCCATGCCCATGCCCATGCCTCATGCCCATTCCTATTCATTCGTTCGTTCTATTCGTAGTCCTATTCCTATTGCTAAGGACCTGCTCACATTTCATTAGCTTGTCAACATTTGTGTTGCCGAGGCCATGTCTTTGACACTTCAGCCTGCGGCATGTGGGTCGAGGAGGAGGAGGAGGAGGAGGGGGGCGGAGAGCGGAGGGCAGAGGGCATGGCATGGCATGGCATGGCATAGCATCAAATTTGAAGTTGCCATAGATGCCTGGCTCCATTGTTGCTGTTGTTACCTTAAATAGTTAAACTGCTTAGCGGACGTCTTGCGATTTTGTCCAACCCGCAACAGACTTTGGGTCATATGCTGATTTGATCCAGCTTCTCCTGCTGCTTCACCTTTCTTCTCCTCCTTTGGGTTGCTATGCAAATCAATTTGCTCAACGATGATGCTGATGCGGCTATTTGTCTACTTTGTGTGGCTCCGGTTTGTTGTTGTTGTTGCTGTTGTTGCCGCTGTGTTTCCCTGTAAAATGAAACGTTCCTTGGCAAGTTCATTAGTCTCATCAACAGCAGCAGCAGCAGCAACGGCAGCAGCAACTTTGTTTAGTTAACTTTATTGAGCGGCGTTTGAACTTTGATATCCCATTTAAAGTTAACTTCATCTGCATCTGCTGCCGCTGCCGCTGCCTCGGCCTCGACTCGACTCCACTACATTTAATTTGCTTTAATTGCCATAATTTAGCCAAACGCTTTGTTGTAGTTATTGTTATTATTGGCCTGCTTTGTTTTTCATGCAAATTTAATTGACGCACAAAGCTTAAAGCTTGCCGCTTTCAGCTAACGAGTAGCATAAAGTACAAATCCTTTGAACAAAGCAAGCAAAATGAATAGAAAATCATAAATTTTGCCAGCAGCCATAAAAAAAACCAAGGAATACCCAGTCTACGTGTGTGTGTGTGGGGGTGTGTGTGCGGGTGTGTGTACCAGTGTGTGTGCTATCGATATGCCAAAATCTATACAAAGTGCTATACAAAGGCAAAGGCAAAAGGCTGAAAGCAAGCTGGCTTCCTTCTACCTTTTTGGCCAGGTACAAATACACGTAGAGCGCCATGAAATATGCGCAGATTGCTTGGCATTTCACAACCCCTCCCCCTCCACTCCCCTGTGTGTGTGTGTGTGCTTGAGAGTTTTGTTGCCATTTTATTTATTTTTGTTGCCTTTTGGTTTATTGTCAGGCAAAGTAAATTTTATTAGGCAGCCGCCTTAAAGCATGCAACAGTTTTTGGCAACAGGCAGGCAGCAGGCAGCAGACAACAGCCAATTAGGCATAGCCAAAAGGCAAGCGGTGGGAAGCGGCAATGATACTTTGGCTAACTGTTGCGCTGGCGTTGTGCCAGAAAGCCTTTATTGCAGTTTAATAGTCGGCATTGCCAATGACAGCTAGACAAACGCATTAAGAGCGCTGAGCGAAGGAGGAAGGAGTGGGCGGAGGCGAAGGAATTTTCACGCATTGCTTTCAAGCCACTTAACGCAAATGATGTTGATATAGCGCGCTTTCTCTCTTTCATTTTTTGGCAAAAACTTTTGGCATAAACACACACTTGCCATAACGTTGCGGCACGCTCTAGATTTCTGGCTTGTTGTTGTTGTTGTTTTTCTTGCGCTACTTTCGCTTTTCCTAAAAGTAGGCAACAACAACAACAACAGCAGCAACCAGCAAGCGGCAGGCGGCAGGCGGCAAAGTCGTTGAGCGCTAAAAGCTACGAAAAATGTAGAAGAACAAATTTTTTATTTTACTTTTTCTACAACTTTTGCGGCTCTGTCTCTGTGTGTGTGTGTGTGTGCGGGTGTGTGTGTGTGTGTATATTGTTAGAACAAGTTAATGTAAAAGTATTTTTATGCTTTGAAAAACATTTGCCAAGCCAAAAATTGTAAAGAAAATAAAAACAGCAAACAAAAACAAAAACAGAGAACAGAAAACAGAAAACAGAAAACAAGAAGTAAGCAAAAGAATAAGAATAAGGAACAGCAGCAGCAGCAGCAGGAACAGTTCAAAAATTTTTGCGGTTGGTTTTTCTTGTTAAACAAAATACACGAAATCGCATAAATAAAATCAAACAAAAAGCGTAGAGCCAACTCTCGTTCACATCATCAATGTCAGAGAAAGGCAATGGGAAGGGGAATGGGAATAGGAATGGGAAAGGAAGGAGGGGCTCCCTTTTTGCTATGAGAACCCAACCCGCACATTATCGTCATCTCCTCATCGTCGTCGTCATCGTCATGGATCAGCCGCAATGCTGTAATTTTGTTATAGGCAACGGCACGTGTGTGTGTGTGTGTGTGTCGGTGTGTGTGTGTGGGTGCACAACCTGCGCTGTCGTTTGCCAAGATAAATGTCTATTTAAATTGTCCTTGTTTCGCTATGTGCCCTGGCCAACAAGCTGGGTCGAGCGGGCGAGGGAGCAGGAGAAGGAGTCAGAGCCGGAGTCGGGTCGGGCTTTTGTGTCTAGCGGCATGCCGCCTGCCACTTCACGGGCTCCTCTAGTTAAATCTTTATTGTTATCATAATTTGCTTTTATCCATGCTCAGGGCTTGTCACAGACTACCCCGGCAACCTTGCCTAACCTACTTACAACAAGTATATATTTATATATCTGTATATATATTTTTATCGTAATTGTTTTCGTGCTTTTTTTCCTCGCATTTCGTTGTTGGGTCTGTCAAAAAGAAAGCGAAACAAAGCAAAGCAAAGCTGAAAGCAAAAGCGAAGAGCGACAAAATGATGCGTAAATAGAATCAGAATCAGGATCGAAACTTCCTTCCAGCTTGTTTACCATCTGTGCTCTTATTTTTTTCTGCTTGCCTCTGCAAATCAATAAAAGTAGATAATTGAGATTTCTTTAACAAGATTTTGGGTGTCATGATATTAAAATTATAAGTAGGCAGCAGGCAGCAGGCAGCAGGCAGCGGCATAAATTACTCATAATTTGATTGCGACTGAGACTGAGACTCGAAGACCTTGAAAATGATACGCCTCCAGCGGCGAGTAGAAGAAGCTTAAGTCTTCTGCTGGCGAATGGGGCTCATTATGTTGGCTCAAAAAAAAAAAGCTGAAATTTAATATTGTCTAACAGCAATTTATATAATTATAAGTCATTGTTAAAAATGAATCAGAAATATATAAAAAAAATCTATATATTCATCTTCATTAAAACGTAATCTCTCTCCTTTGTTTATACCTTTTTTTCAACTGTATTTTATTTAGTTTGTAGTATTATTTTCTGTTTTATTTTAAGACTAAATAGAACTTAAATTTAAGTAATTGTCGTATAACGAAACCAGTAAAAAGTATTTGCATTATTTGATATTGTGTGAACCTTAAACTAAACTCTTCAAATCCAGAGAATTGTTGTCCAATTGTACACGTTTTAAGTCTTAAGTGCGGGCCCCGAAAAGTATGCAATTAATTAATAAATTTCTCTTTATTTGCTCCGTTTCAGGTAAGGATTGATGAACAATTTCTGTATAAGCTAAACCATTTGGTAAGCCTCCCCCACATAATAAATCAAAAACCACTCAATTTAGATAGTAGAAGAGACTGTAGAAGCCGTCTCTCGGCTCAACATATTCTCTCATTTGACAGGAGCAACAATTGTATTTATTATTTTTTATTTTTGTTGTATTTATTATCGAGTGAAGCGTGTGCGGCATAATTGAATTTTAAATAAACTCACTCAGAGACAGGGACACACACAGCCACACACAGACACGCACGCACGTTCTGTACAGGATTCAAGTCCTTTTGGCAGGAGTACTCTGCTGCTTCGTTTTGCACTTGTCTGCTTTTTAACTGTAAATAAATTTCATCGAATTTCTTGCGCTGCTTTGCTTGCTTGTTGCGAAGGATGCGACGCAACACGACGAGCTCTCCTCCTTGTGCAGCCGCATCCTTCCAGCCTGCCTGCCTGCCCCATAAAGTATGCAATTTTATTTCAGTGCGACCGGCACTTACCTGGCTGGCTGGTTGGCTGCCTTGGCTTGGGTCTCTTTTCTTGGCTGTTGCTTTAATGCTATAAAATATTTAAGTTTACATTTCTTACACACACGTCTCGGTAGCAAAGCTGTTGGCCAGCATTCTGCTGTTTCTAGCCACGCCGCCGCCGCCTTATTGCATTGCATGAGTTGTTGGCTGACCATTTTTATAACCGGATTTTCAAGCAGCATCTTAGCCGGTCAGCTCAACGGCTTTGCACTTCACGCAACAGCAAGTAGAATATATATAGATCTATATATATATATATATATATATATATATATATATATACATGAGTATATATAGCAATGTTTGTCTGACTTTATTATTTGTTTTGCCATTGTCCTGCTACACCATGAACTGTCCTTTTCTGACCTCAACTGACCTGAACATGGGCTATTTGTGCAGCACTTTGATAACCTGCAATTTCAGCTCTCCTTTTTTTTTTTTTTTCTTCTCTTTGGTTTTTATCAGTTAGAAGTGTGTGTGCACTTCACTTGCATTTTATTTAAAAGTTCAATAAGTAAACTCTCCGTGTGCAGCCGCGCAGCCATTAGATAATTAATTTAACACTTACCAACTAATTGGCTTTCATTTGCCAATTCAATCAAAAACAAACTACGAGTAAAAAAGAACAGGAAAAAGGAAAGGCGAGGCTAGAAAAGGAAAGCAAAGGAAAGGAAAGGAAGCATGCATCAATAGACAGATATGCCATAAGAGGCAGACAAGCTTAAGTTGAAAGTCAAAGCGAAACCTAAGGCTAACACAGTTGTCCGTTCTCCATCCTCTATCCGTTCCGAGCAGCTCTCAGTCCTTCACTCTGGACAGACAAACGACGAAGTCATTAATGCTATTTGCGGCCCATTTAGGGTTGAACTTAACACACAGAGCCAGCCAGTTAGACTACTTCTCTACTACCAACATTGCCGAGGGCGCTCGCTGCTGCTGCTGCTGCTGCTGCTGCTGCTTTATACAACAAGCGCAGAGACGTTAACTTGGCAAACGCTTCAATGAACTGGTCAAATGTTCAAAAGGTCGACAGGTGTACTAGGAGTATGCTGCTCTTGGAAAAATCACTGAACCTGGCCAAATTAATGTGCCAAGTAAAAAGGGTAATTTTCGTTACTAGCACAAAAAAAAGGTTCAGCAAAGGAGTGGAATAGAACTTTGAACTAGAAATGATAGGCAGTGAAATACCCTGTATGTGTTTCGTGCTGGCTAAAAACTATTGAAGCTATTAAGCCGAAAAAGGACTTTTTCTTATCAATAATTTTAGTGATAAAGATACATCGATAGTTTCGCTTTAAGTTAAAGCTATCGATCTATCGATATTATCGAAAGTTAGCTATGTAGCTGTTATTTCAATGAAACATTTTCTAGTTAGTTTCCTCTTTTTACCAAGAGCGAGACTACCCTTTCGCCTTCTGGCGGTTTTTAAAGGGTTTTGCCATGGCAAAAAGAAAAACTTGAGGCACAAACTTGTTGCGTGCCTTGTGTGCAACTTTTGCCGCTGTCAAAATGAAGTCAAGTGTAAATAAAAGTGAAAATAGACAAGCCAAACTTTTATTTTTTTTTGTGATGTTCGTTCAGCGCAGCTCAGCAGCAGCAACGACGGGGTGCTGCTCATTAGGAAAAAAGCAAAGGCTGCCGCTGCTGCTGCTGCTGCTGCTGGTGGCTGCTGTTGGGGGGAAAAAAAAGAAAAGAAAATATAGCAGCAAGTAGCAAAAAATAACCAAGTTTATAAAAAGGACGCCAGATATGCGTTTGGCGGCGCCTTTGGCATTAAACTCATTAACGATAATTGCAACCTTTCCTCTCGGCTTTTTTTTTTTTTTTTTTGCCAAATTAAATCGTGTCTGCTGTCTGCTGTTGGGAAACGAAATTTTGTTAATTAATTTTCGCATGTGGCAGGAAAGCCAGAAATAAAAATCTCGTTAGCACTAGCATTAGTCGATTTAGCTTGAATTTGTTATCAATCAGCAGCGCGAATCCGCCGAATCCTTGACGCATTCTTCAGTCGCGTCGCGTCGCGTCGCGGCTGCTGGATTTGTCACTTTGACTTCTGACGCGGCTTTTCAATTACAAAAAAAAGAAAAAAAGAAGGAAGAAAAAAAACACGTAGAGAAATGAACCCCCAAAGTATTGAAGCACCGAGAGACAGGATGCTTCCTGTTGCTGACACTGATTGTCCTTGTTGGCGGTGCGCGGCGCATAATTTGCCCTGCGGCCAAATGTTCTATTATCTGTTGTGTGGGTGTGTGTGTGTGTGTGTGTGTGTGTGTGTGTGTGTGTGTGTGTGTGTGTGTGTGTGTGTGTGGAAGAAATAATATCCGAGCAGCTGGCAAAGAGATGCCCCAGATACGAGCCGCAGGCATTTAACTGAATTTGAGTGAAAAATAAAAGCAAAAAGTAAATCGATGCCAAAAAGCAGCTTAAAAGCAAAGTCTTCTGCTGCTTCTATGCTCCTCTTGGCTACCTTTAAGCGCGTAGACAGCCCTAATCAACATGTTCCATCAGCGTTGCTGGTGGCACCCCTTTTTGGGCTTGTTGCCCCCCTCCGGCTCACTCACTGCAACTGACTACCATAAAGTAGAAAGAAAATGTAGAAAAAAAACGAGTACATACGCGTCCCTAGAATAGCTTTCATTCTTATTGTAATCAAGTTAATTGCAGTCAAGTGTAGAGACCAACATAGAGTTGGTAGTAGAGTAGTGGCGAGTGGGTCAGTGCAAAAGAGTAAGCCTAATTTGGAGTAATTGCTACTAATGAAATAGCTGCGAAGGCGGCACAAAGGGGACACATGCATAACGCCAAAAAGCACGCAATGAATGTATAAAAAGAAAATCTACTACAACAGGGGATAAAAAAAAAAAAGAAAATAAACAAAATACGAAGAAAAAAAAGTAATGAAACTCTCACTAGACAAAGCTCTTTGATATTAATTTTTGCAGCTCAGCTACGCCTGGAATGTCCATAAAAAAAGAAACAGCAGCAACCGACAAAAAATAGCATAGAGAAAAATATGTTTTACGCATATTTTTTTTTTCTTACCACACAGCGGGTAATTTGCCTAGGAAATATCAAATTAATTAGCGACGCTTTGTTGTCGTCATGCGCCCAATTGCAATAACAACAAATGCACAGGACACAAACAAAAAAAAAAAAAGAAAGGAAGAAAAATGTGGGATAAATGAAAATCCCATTGTGACGGCCACAGGGCTGGCTGCTTGGCTAGCTAGCTAAATTTATACTAGTCATAACTAATTAAATATTTTCTAGGGGAAATATGCTGCCTTCTTAAGCGATTTATGCTAGCCAAGCAAACATTATGCTGGCTGTTTAAGATCTAGCTTCCTTTAGCTGACAGGCTGGCATAAGTCAGCTTAATACCGAAGATGGCATACCCTTGCAGACCGATTGTTGCTATGGCTCCTACCTAACTTATTAGGTTCATATTGATACTCTTTAGAAGAGAGAGAGAGAGACAGATCGAGATATCTTGAGTTCTCCATACACCACCTTTTGGCTGGTTGGTTCCCAAGGCAAATGTATAGCTTATCAGTTCAGTTATTAATAATGTTAATCAGGTATTAAAATAAATTTCTCTGCCTTTCAATCTATAAATTACTTCAAGATTCCTTCAGAAGGTTCTCAAAGTGAAAGTTTTCCAATCCAGCAACCAACCAACTTTTGAACCGCTTCGTCCTTTCTAAGGCAGCTATCCGATCGATCCAAGGAAGACAAATGACATGGCTAGCTATATTAACTTCTCTCATCATACTGACCCCTAATATATATATATATATTTATCGAAGAAGCCTCGTTCCATAATACCCTCCATAAGAGTCTTAAAGCAAACTTAACTCCTGAAAACTGAAACTTCAAATAGGACTTAATTACGCAGCCCTTTTAAAGGCTCTTTAAATTGTTATAGCAACCTTTAATTAGTGTTAAATGCCTTTAAATCAGTCCAGCTGGACTACAAGTTGTTTATCAATCTGTAATTGACAGAATGACGCTTTATATTTTGCTCTGCCTTATCAATCTCTTTGGTAATCGATTCAATTATCATTGAATGAAATTGCCCACATAATAAGCTTGAAATATGAGCAAATAAATGTAAATACAACAAATGCTTTTGCTGCTGCTGTTGTTGCGCATTAAACGGTTTGTCTGCTTGTTTTGTCTGTTATCCTGTCCAAGGACAAGTGGCCCCAGGACATGTGGCGAATACTTGAATTATGTGCTGTACTTTGTCGTACTGCCTTGCGGTTGCTTGACTTTCACAATGACTTAATTGTATTTAGTTTTTGTAATTGTTTCGTAAATCACGAGTTACAATTTACCCCACACTTAATTAGATTTACCCCAGCCACAGTCCCCGACTCACAGCCAGAGCCACAGCCCATCAAAGTATGCAGCACATTTGTCGTCTGTCGCCTGTCGTTCTTGGAGAGAGAGAGAGAGAGATGGAGTGCTTCATCCAGCACAATCAGATGAAAATCTGTCTATTGTTTTAGGTTTTGTTTGCTGCTTAATAAAATTTAACTGTTGCAGCTTGCCAAGGAAAACTATTTCAGTGCACAAGCACAGAAAAAGCCAAACGAAAGGAAGACAGAGAAAATGCCAAAAGAAAAAGGCAGGGCAACAAAAGCAACGCAACAGCGTATAGCCAAAGTTTTTAAGTGTTTATTTCAATTATTGTTTGTATATATTATAGCCAGCCAGTGTCTTTGTGTCTGTGTGTCTGTGTGTTGGTTGTAGAGGGCGCCAGAACGAGGGCAATTTAATTTTCCGCATTTTGTGCAGGGCACGAAGGCGACAGCAAGTACCAAAAAACAGCAGCAACAAAATCCAGCTAACAATAACAAAAACTAGTTAAGAAATGCGAAAGTTTTTAGCGTGAAAGTTGGTCTGGTTTGTTGTTGGCCATGGCTCAGTGAGAGGAGAGGAATAGGGAGAAAAAGCTTGGCTGGCTTTGTTTTCATTTTCATTTTCATTCACGTGCAGTTACTCAATTTTTGTGCTCAGCGAGCAAAAGTAGCAAAAAACAGAAACAATGCGACTTAATGGCAGCGCACTCCAGCGCACAATGAGTACAAGCAAAAGGTGCTGGGGCATCACACAACCCCAAATGCCACAACCCCTGCCCTCCTCCTCCTCCTCCGCCTCCTCCTCCTCCGCCTCCTCCTCCTTTTCCAACACCACCCCACACACCCACACACAATGACGCCCTCAAATAATTCCATTTTTCGCCCACTTTCAAAAAACTTTGCCTTTGTTTGCTTGCAACTAAAACTAATGTTGACGCGCTCGCTCGCTTGTCGTTGGAGCGACACATTTTGTTGCAGCAACATTGTTGCTGACGCCAGCGTTGAGCACACGAGACGTATGTGCGATATTCTTGCAGGCAGCCAGGACAAACAAAAGTCGTCAACGTCTCGTGGCTTGTCGCTTTGTTTCCCTCTGCCTGCACCGCCCTCCTCCTCCACCTCCTCCTCTGTGCTTAGTGTTGCGTGTTGCCATATTGTTTGCTTTATGTCACACACACACACACACGCACACACAAACAGAGGCTGGCTTGGTTTATTTGCTCTCTTTCTCTCTCTTATTGCCATATATTTTACTCGCTGGTAATTGCGGTTTTTATTTCACAGCCAGGCTACAAAAAAGTAAAAAAAAAACACTATATACACTCGTAATAATAGCTACAGAGGGCGGCGGCAAACTGTCGGAAGTTGTCAGCCCTGGTGCGCGCACAAAAGTATGCTGCAGACTTTAAGACATGGCCGCTTTAAAGCGACCGCCCCTTTTGCGCCCTTTTTCTACCCTGCCCTGGACTCTGGCCATGCATGTCAAGCGTGTGCTCAATGAGAGGCATGCGGCGCCGTTGTTGAACGCTAATAAGACAGACAGTTGGAGCTGCCTCACCTCTGTCTCTCCTTGCCCGCCATCAGCCAGCATAAGTGTGTATATGTTTGCGTGTGCGTGCTTGTCAGTGTATTCCTCTGTGTCTGTGTGTGTGTGTGCAATATAAAGCCTGTTAACACACTTAACAACAAACAAAGATACAACCCAGACACACAGACAGACCGACAGACAGACACGTTGCGAAACTATGGGCATTACTTTAATGCTTATAGCCGTTGGCACTGCGCCAAATTTTAATGAACTGTAAAACACCTTCACCCAAAAAAACCAGCACAAGGACAATGCTCGACGCTTTGGAATAGTTGGAAAACTAGCGGAAAATTTCCATGTAAAATAATCTCAAATAAATTTATTAGCTGAGGCAGATTTAATAAATTAAATTTTGGTTTAAAAATTTTGATTCAATTTACAACTTTGTTTAAATCGATCATAATTAAAAGCTGCACTACAATTAATTATAATTTAATTCAATTTAAGCTGACTGCTGCATTTTATATATTTAATTTATTATATAGACAAAACCATTTATGTTTGATTGTTTTTCATAATTGGCAATTAGTTTAGCATACGATTTTTGGCTAGCTTGAGGACAAAAGTTCTATAAATATTTTCTGTATTAAATTAAGAAGCTAATATTAATTAATTGCTGCAGATTAAAGCAAGCTTTCCAGGCCAAAATAGTTACAGGGTATACAGTGAAAGTAGTTTAAAATTCAACGACTTCTTCTTAATACCTCTACGTGTTGGAATATCCTGCAAACAAGTTTGAAGCTTTAATTACAAAGCATACATTAAGAATCGAAATACCCAACGGTGCCGAGTAGCCCAAAAACTTGAGGCAGCCACACAAATACAAGCGAGTTTATCTGGTTTATAAACAATAGTTCATTTGTGAATGGACTGAACTGAAGAGGGGGAGGGAGCAAAAGGAGTAACAAAAAACAACCCGCATAATACGCTTATGGTCGGATCGCTCGTTCATTGTCTGTAGTTGTTGCTGTGGCTTAACCCAACCGCTCGACTCGGCTCTACTCAACTCGCCTCACCTCGCCTCGAATCTCTCTCTAGTCTCGTTGTGTGTGGGTGTGTGTGTGTGTGGCTTTTAAATTGCTTGGAAAATGTGTAGAGGTGTGCGTAGAGCCGAAAATGTTAATGCAAATCATTGGGGAAATCAAAAACGGCGGCGCGCAAGTGCAAGTGAAAACTGTGCCAAAGATTTCAAGCCGCTCTTGGCCATGCAATTTGCAAGGGTTTCCCAAGTGGCCAACACTGTGTCTATACACCTCCTCGCTTGGCTTGGCTTGGCTCCATTCCGACGCCTGACTCCGGACTCTCTCTATCCTTGAAGCTTGTTGTCAAATTTGCGCACTGGCTTCCGATTGCAGCCTAGTCAGGCTGCCTTACGGCTCTAGCCCAAGTCATTAGCATAAACGTAGAGCGGTGAAAAGTAGCGAATCCATTAAGCGGGCGCCCAGGCACTCGAAATACGAAATAAGAAATAAGAAACAAGGCGGAGGCTGCTGCTGCCGCTGCTGCTGCCGGCTGCTTCTTTTGGCAACTCTTTAAAGATTTATGAAGCGTCAAATATTTATTATGCTCGCTTTGCAATATAAGGCACTGAAACACGCAAGATCCGGCACAACACGAAATAGAACGACGGCCTCTCCCGGTCAGACGCTGTGGAAGTGTGGAAGGCGGGAGAGAGGGGTATACTCCGGCTAAGCCAAAGCTTTTGCCTTAGTCTGGGGTCTACACGCGAACACTTTTTGAAATTGCAAAGCGGCGCAAATAAATAAAAACACATAAAAAGTAGGCAATGCCAGGCAAAACAGAGCAGAGCTGCGAGCAGCAGACCAGCCAACCAAACAGCCAGCCAGCCAGCAGGCAGAACACTACACTCACACACACACACACACACACACACACACACACACACTCACACTCACACTCATAAAAATGAAAAGCAGAGCATAAAATAAAACGCAAGACGAGAAATGAAATGAATGAGCGCAGCAGCCACGACACAGTCTGCAAAATGAAAAAAAAAAAGGAGAAAAAAAAATTCAGAAAAACTGAAAAACTGAAAAAAAATCAATGCGAAGTCCGCCCACACTTTACACTGGCGCAAAATTCTTGGCGCACTTTTTCTTTTATTATTATTTTTCTTTATATTTTTGAGCGCTCAGACACTTCAACCCTTTCAACAAGGACTGACGAACCGTTGAAAAATGTTGCTGCAAATATGAAAAATCTTTGCATATGTTTATGCTTTTCCTTCGCTTTGTTTTTTCTTGTTTTTTGGGGCAACACGTGAATTGACGTGACGTGACGTGACTCTGGCTAAACTGTGCAAATATGTCAAACATCGTCGAAACCATTTAATTTGATGCCGCGCAAATGCTTAGCATATTTTTAGGCGCAAACTCAGCGACCTGTGACTCGCTACTTGTGACTAATGATGATGCCGTGAGCTGAGCACTGAGCAATGAGAGCTGAGCTCTGAGAGCTGAGCACTGAGCACTGAGCACTGAGAGATGAGAGCTGAGCTCCGAGAATGAGCTAAAACTCTGAGCTGAGAGCTAAGAGCTAAGAGGTGATGAGCGTAACTCTTGGGCTGCTGGACCAACTAATGAGGCGCATAAATTCTACACAGTAAATTCTGCCAAGATAAACACACTCAACACAACACACATCAGCACACTCACACACACACACACACACACATAGATACACACGTGTGTGCATATTCAAGCAGCTGGCAAAATGCTTGAAACAACCTGCAAATTTTATGAGCTGCTGGCGAAACAAGATGTCAGCGCTTAGAAGTAGGCAACATAATGCGACACGTGGGCGTGTGTGTGTGTGTGCGAGTGAGTGAGTGTGTGAGTGATGTGACTGCTTGGCAATGTCCCCTTGGGCTTGTCTACGCATTCAAGCAGTTAGACAAAATTTAATTAACGCATTTTAGCTACGCATTGTATCATTTATCATGTAAACAAAAAGTAGGAAAAAAACTGTTGCCTACTTTTCAGCGCTGCCAAGAAGATAAATAGCTTCCGCTAGAGAGAGATAATCAGGCATTGACTGCTGTGTAGTGCTTAAAATACGCTCCAAACTTTAAGATAAACCATCAACGGAGTTTTCTTCTCTTTGTTTTTTTGCATATCAAAGCTGTCGAAATGCATGTCACGCTCCAATTTGCATGTTACAACAACTATCCTTTCCCCACTTGCTGCATGCCAATGCATGACAACAACAACAACAAAAACAAATGAAACCAAAAAAAAATGGAAACCAACAAATCCACCAACCAACCTAACCACAATTTGTTCATGTCCAACTCAATTTTCGTTACGTAAACTGCATCATATGCCAGGCGGGCCAGGCTGGGGCTGGGCGGGATCTGGGTCCTCCTCCTGCCGTTAGACATAACTTTTCATGCCGCTGCTTTCAGGTGAGAGAAAAGACGACGGCGGCGGCGGGCGGCAAACGGCAAGCGCCACAAAACTCGCATGTATTTTTGTGTTTTGGCGGCCAAAAAAAATGAAAATGAAAAAAATTTCCCAAGCCGGCTCACTGCTCTGGCGCTTCAAATTTAATTAAACATGCACACGTGAGCAAATGCAAATAAATAAAAACTTTATGGCTTTTGGTTGGCGGGGCGGAACGCGCCCGGAACGGAACGGAGCGGAGCAGAGCAGAGCAGAGCGGAGCGGAGCAGAGCAGAGCGGACGGAACGGAACGGGGGCCGTGCGTGCGTCTCAACCGTCAACAGTCAACAGAGTCGGCGAGCGGCCATTGCATGCTTATAAGTTTTAAATTTAGCTAGGCATTTTGACCAACTATTTGTTGTTGTTTTCGTGCCAAATACTCATTGAAAATCTGAGCAGCGCAGAAGAGTATAATAGATCTTCGCAGCCAAGCAGTGCTCTGTACAGGGTAGCCACTAGTCGAGTATTCTAACTGATGGCATTTTTTTTGGTGAAACGAAAACTGAATTTTTCAGTTAGGCGCAGAAAAAAATCGAGAGAGAGATGGCCAAATCCAGCGAGTTTTAGTTTGGACTCCACACGTAGTTTGCTTCACACAACACATACTAAATTGAACGGCTCCGCCAGGTGTTTCTATGGGCCCTGGTCAGGTGTTATATACTCGATTTATGCAACACGGCGGCAGATGCAGGCGGCTATAAACTTTTCTGTAATTGAATTACACTTAAGTTCTTATGGTTTTCGCTCTGTATTTTAATTATTTAAATTCCGCTCAGCAACATCGGCATTATGCCAGTTGCCTGATTGCTGTTGATAACATTCAAATGAGGAATGGAAATGGACTGAAATGACAGCAAATGTCAAAGGTTATTTCTAATTTGACAACTAACGCGACGAGTTTTTGAGTTGAGTTGAGTCTGTGTGCAAAAAATATGCGCATGTAAAATGCATAGGCGAAATGAAATACAAATGAAATTTTGTAGAATAGAAACAATTAAACTTTTGCCTTGTCGCCAGCCAGGCAGAGATGGAATGGAGTGTAGCATGTCCTGTGCACACAGGACATACAGTCAGTCATGTGGCATTTTTGTTAAAAACTGCATAATTCATATGCAGGGACAACCAGTTGGTTGGGCAGGATGACGACAAGTCCTTGCTGACCACAGCGGCGGCGACGGCGGCGGCAGCAGCAGCAGCAGTTGTCGTCATGCTCGTCATCGTCCTTGCACATGGCTGCTCCACACATATTTCATTTAAAATTTACAAGTTAACAATATTAAATATTAACAGTTATTTATGCATTTTTCGGCATAAATCCCAAAAATTTCGCATGCAAAAGCGCACAAAGTTGCTGACCTCCCTCGATGCTCAGCTCTCGAGATGATGCTGCACAAATCCTCTGCTTTGCTCTGCTCTGACCTCTGCCCTCTGCCCCCCCCAAACCATCACAGTGGCTCAGCATTTTTCCCATGTGTGTGGGTGTGCGTGTGTGTAAATTGTATTTGCCTTTTACATTCTATTCAACAATATTTTGTACTGTTTGCTGTTGATTTAAATAATTTGCTTTCAGCTTTTGTATGCATTTCTTGTCGTCATCAACTGAACAAAACATTTTTGGCATATTATTTACTTTTTGACTCATTGTTTGTCTATTTGTTGATTTGCCCTGCCCTGCCCTGCCCTGCCCTCCCTCCCCTTTGCCCATCATAATGCCAAAACAATTCAATATTAATTAATGCAAATTTATTACTCAGACTTTTGACTTCTTAGTGCAAAGGCAAAGCCAAAGAAATTTAGCGGAAGAGAAGCTGTATAAAATTTGTAAATATTTTATATTTTATAATCCTTTATTTGTTTGTCCTTTGTAATAGTTTTCTAAGCAATTTTTGCGACAATTTAAGCTGCAAACATTTTTCTTGTCTACAAACTTCATTAAGTCCGCCCGATCCGCAACTATTGTCAATAAAAATACCCCTACCCAGCGCTGCCTCCTCTAATGGGCCATGAGTATGTTCGCTAATTTCTGGTCTAAAAATACATGAGAATTTTGTAGACAAATTTTCGGGCAGCAGTGGACCTTAGCGGGCGGACGGGCGGAGGGGTGGGCGCAACCTCAAAAACAAAACTTTTACATTAGCTTTTGGGCCAGGAGGCAGACAACAACAAAATACAGTAAACACTAGAAAAGGCAGCCAGAGACTGGGAGAGCCCAAAATGCAAAAGTTGAGCCGCGTCGCTGCTCAAATATGCAAATGAGTCGACCCACAGACTTGGCTGGGGCTGGCGCTAGGCTGACTGGCGTGTAAAGTGCTCTAAAAGCAGCAACACCAGCAGCAGCAGCAGCAGCCAAAACACCAACAACAACAACAACAATAGAGAGAATAGCATTTAGCCTTAAAATTGCATTGCCTGCGTCTCTTGGCCCTTTTTCTGGCTGGCAAATGCATTTGGAGCAGCATCCAAAAAAGAAAAACACCCAAAACAACAACGCAACAGAGAGAAAAAAAAACGAAAGGAGATCAAGAGCCTTTTGTGACTTGCGTGTTACATTTGTTTATATAGCAGTCAGGCCAAGGAGTGAAAAATAAATGGAGTGTGACTAGCAAACGGCCAGACGAGAGAGCAAACCAGCCAGGATTACATTTACACAGCAGCCTTTGGTAATACGATGACGTGGCTTCTGGCTGCTTGTTTTGGTATTTAGACAACGCTAGCTAGATGGTTAACTGGTTAGCTGGCTGACAGGCAGGCAGGCAGGCAGGCGACTGACTGGGTGGGTGCCCAGGCCTGGCCTGGCCTGGCCTGGTCTAAAAGCAGCGCAAATGCTAACAAATCATTGCCAGGACAACCAACCAGTTAGTAGTTGGTGGTGTGTGGAGGTGTTAAGAGGGGAGGAAGGGGGTGTTGGGTGCAGGAGCAACATCATCATCAGTCTATGCCTAAGTAAGCCGCATTTTGTGGATTCGGGATGATGCCAGTGGCCCATGTTCTGGCTCTGCTACGAGAGGGCAAACCTCAACACTCACACAACAAACGACGTGGTTGCAAAGTGATTTCTGGTTTAATGTTTTTTAATGTTGCTCATGTTGCAAGTGACCAAACGCTGTTGTTGCTGCTGCTGCTGCTGCTGTTGCTGCTACTGTTGCTGCTGCTGACGCTGATGATATTGTTGCTGTCATCAGCAGCGGTTGCCGCTATGGTCAACTGTTGGTGGTCACTCAGCAGTCTGTTGGCAAGTCAAACATGAGCCATGTGTGGCATATTCGTGTCCGTTACATAGTCCTGTGAGTCCTCTGAGTCCTTGTCTCCCTTTTGTGCCATTCTACCATTCTGTTGCCTGTCATGTGGCCACTTGTGCTGTTGTTGCTGTTGTTGTTGCACCTACAAAAAAGTGCGACCATGGCTAATTTTTCGCTCTGTGTCCATGTGTCCTTGTGTGTGTGTGTGTGCATGTGTGTGTGAGTCCATTAGCTGTTGACAAAGTTGTTCTCCGGTCGGTCGAGCGAGCTTCTCTTTCTATCTCTCAGTGCGAGAGTCTGTCTGTGTGGGTTTGGTCTGCTTTTGTGGCTGTGTGGCCGAATTTGACACAACATTTGTCAAACCACAAAATGGTTACCGCAACGTTACTTTCATTATGCAAAAGGTCAGCAAACAACAGCAGCAACAGCAGCCAACAGCAGCAGCAGCAGCAATGTTCGCTCTTCGTTGCTGCTGTTGCCCAAATGACATTTGACTTGGTCTGTCTGGTCAGCTGCGTGGCCAATAAGCTGTGATTTATCGGCCAAAAACAACAAATTTACAGCTTTATTTTGCTGCCGTCGCCCGCTCAAACACAACAATAATATACACTCAGCACAAAAAATAGCTAAAAGATAATTGTTATTGTTATTGTTGCATGTTGAAAGTTCATTTTTACTGTCAAGAAAGAGGCTATGAAAGGTGCGAAGCAATATTTTTAATGTCCTTTAAGACTTACCTTTAATATACCCCTTATTGGAGAGGGTATCTTAGCTTAGAAGCCATCATCGACCACAAAAAGTATATATATATATTTATATATATTCCTGATCAGGTGGTGTTCATCTCTCTGATTTCTCTTAGTGTACACAAGCTTTGTGCGTATTTCAAGCCGAAATTTTATTAACAACTCCGGCAGAGCCGGAATAAAATCAAAATTCATATATGCAGCGTAATCCCATGGAATCGGTTGTGTATATAGATGAAGGATGAATGTGAAAATTTGCAAATGTAATTGTTGTGCCCCCTTCCCCCTTCGCCCACCCGCAAAACACAAAATATTCAGCAATATAATCGAAATGTGCTTTGGCTGGCGCCACAATAGCAAATCAATTAGTGCAAACATATTCAGAGTTCGGTTTTAGTCTGACTAATGATTATCGATAATTTTGTTGGGGTGAAGGCGGGGGAAGGGTGGATGGGGGCAGGTCCTTAGTTTGTTTTCAATGTGGTTTCGGAGCTTTTGCTATTTTTATTTACTGACGCGCTAATTTATTTATAGCTGAGCGACGCCAAGTCCCTTTTAGCATAGTGTTCATAAATGTTTTATGTTGCTTTTATGTGCGTTTATTTAGCAACAATTAGCAGCTTTAAGTGCAAGCCATTGATTTATGTGCATTTTGTGTCTGTGTCTGTGTGCGCGTAAAAGTATGCAACACATTCGTTTCTATGCGTCTCTGTGTGTGTGTGTGTGTAGGTCATAATTAATAATTTAATTGCTTCTGTTTATCTGTTAATTAAAAGGGATTTATTTGAGCCGGACAGTGTGAACCGCAGCAATTTCAATAGCAGGCACAGCAATCAGAAACAAATCGCTGCACTTTACTTTTTATTACTTTGCTAATTAAGTTCATAATTAATCGCATGTAATGCGGTTTTTGTGGCCATATCGATAATAAACTTCATAATGAAGTTATTACAAGCATTGTTGCTGAGATGCTTGCCACAGAAACTGATTAGGGAGCAGCTTAATTAGATTTGATACCTCAAAAGATATCGTCGAGTATATATATAATAGAAGAAAACACCAAAAGCAAATTAAGCCATGCTAATTAAATTGTATGCCTCTCTCCTCTTCTCTTTGTTTATTTACAGGTGAGTCCACACGATTATTACCAAATGCCAATACAATTTGTAAGTATACCAAAAAGTTTAAATATCCTTAAAAAGCTGTCAGTAACACACTCACACACACACAGACACACACACACACATACAACTACAAAAAATTGTGCTTCAGTGATTCGAAATTCATTTGAAAAGCGAGCATATTTGGGCTGTGGCGCATCTTTTCTGCCTATTTGGCACAAACTTAATTAGCCGTCAAAACAATGCTGCCAACATCCAACCCCCGAAAAATTCTCTCTTTGCTTCGCCTAATTTTCATAATTGTTATTATAGAAATTCAACAGCCATAAACAAAAGGTTAGTTACTTGCCTAATGACTTGAAGTGCTGTCTTCCTGCTGGCTGCCTGCCTGCCTGCCTGCCTGCCAGTGGCTAAAACTTTTACTGCCGCCTCGCCTCGGCTCGCCTCGCCTCGCCTGACTTGATAAACAAGCAAATGCGCTTATCACCGAGCGCTCCGCCCCCGTCCAAACTTCTATCAACTACCCAAAAACTTCCCACACTCCTCACAGCTCTATCAGTTTTTCGCTTGCCGAAGAAAACCGCGTACTCATAACCAAGTCTTTACGTTCAATGCGAAAATGATAGCTGTCCGTTTCCCAAGTTCACAACTTTTCAACTATTTGTTGTGTGCGGCGTGGGGCGGGGCGGGGCGTAGGAAAGGAGCAATAGGGCGGTTGAATGTCCTGTATCCTGTCTAGCGTTCGAGCACCCTCCGCTCGGCGGCCTGGTAAACAGCCCAGCACTAATTACAACGCCGTGGCGTTGATTTTTATGTGCCTCAAAATTGAAATGGAACAGCCTGGAACTCCTCTCTAAACGCTTTTAAAGATGCCTTAAAGCGCGGCCACAGCAAAATATTTTACGAGTCCAAACACCTCCCAGCCGCCGACCGCCCTCCGTGGGGCAAGGCCTACAAAGTTGCACGTTGAACTTTAGAACTTTGGCGTCGTCTCTACGAGCATTTCTCTGTTTCTGTTTCTATTTCTTGTTCTGTGCTGTTGTTTGTTTGTTGGCCGCCAACAAGTTTGAGCCATGTCCTCTGCTGACTTCAACCGGACGCCTTTCTATTATTAATGCTGCTGCTGCTGCTGCTGCTGCTTCTCTCAGCCACTGCCACTGCTGCTGCTGCTGCTGCTGTGTAGTTTAATTAATTAATTTGACAAAAGTTTTCAATTGGAAGTCCAGCTGAAAGCAGCTTTAATGTTGGCTCTAAGACAGTCAAGTAAAAACCGAAAATAGTCTAAAACAAATAACCACTAAACAATCACAATATTCACAAACAATATAGAAAGAAGCCAATAATAAATTTATTTTTAATACCAGGCTTCAATATGCAAATAAGTACTGAGTTTCCTTAAGCATTCCATTCCTTTGTCCTGGCCAGAACAAAACAAAGCCCAAAAATAAAACATAACAAAGCCAAAGTCGATGCCAAATATCAAAAACAGATTTTCTGAGCTTCCATTTTCCATTTCATTTGAAATTTGAAATTTTCAATTTTTGGGAAAATTCTATACATTTTTGATGTGCAACATTTAATTAACTGGCAGAAGCTGAAGTCGAAGCCGCCTATGCAATTGTTGCAATTGTTGCAGCTGTGCAACTGAGCAAGTTGCAACTTCAGTTGCAAACAAATTGCCTATTGAAATTGACAATTACAAAATGTGCATGAATATTTATATGAATACCTGAGCAATTTGCAGCTTTTTGTAAGATTTTTGGTCGGAGAATACATTTTTGATTTATGCATAAAATTTCTGTGGCTGCTTTGAGCCGTAAAGGCAGTTAAATTTTCATTAAGTCGCATTAGCAGGCAGCAAGGCAGGCAGCAAGGCAGGCAGCCAGGCAGGCAGGAGGCAACCTGAAGAGATTTTTTGGTGTGCTGCCTATCGAATGCATAGAAGCAGCAGCAGCAGCGGCAGCGGCAGCAACAGCAGCGGCAGCAGCAGCAGAACAACAGCAAAAAGGTTTGCCGCATGACCTCAAAATGTTTATGCCACACTTCCGCTGCTTCCGTTGTTTTTGTTGCTGCTGCTATTTGGCTGCCCGCGCATGAGTTGGCTATAATTAAAAATGCTATTACTGCCAACTTCATATAAATTTTTAATTAGCAATTTTTGCTATTTTCCTACTTTTGTTGTTGTGCACCCAACAACAACAACAAGAGCAGCAAGCACCATCAGAGCCTTATTGTTGTGGGTGGTTCTTCCCTTTATTTTTGTTGCTGTTGTTGCTGTTGTTGCCGGCGCTTTGCTGAACTTTTTAAATTAGCACTTTGTTAAACACTCTGACGAAAAAAGGTAGAACACCACCATTTCAGCCCGCACTCATCCCACCCACCAGCAATGTTGGCATAAATTGTTTTTTAAAAGGATTTTGTCCATTGCTCTCCTCAGCCACCGCTACAGTTTTCTCCCCTGTTGCTACCCACAGCTGAACCACAGACTCAGCCTCAGCCTCAGCCTCAACCTCAGCGGTAACGCGTGACACGGCAGCTGCTCGCACGCATTAAGCACCACAGCTGTGAAGCGGCGGCTGTCATAAATTTTTAGGACTGTCTGTGCCAACGACAAGTGACTCGACTAGGGACTACCCTGTAGATAGTTGGCTAATAACCTAAGCAAGCTATCATTCATTCAACATTAAACTTACTCTATCTGTGCTAGAAATTTACTATTTTCACTCAAAATTCTCCATGGTTTTAAGTTTACGATTGACCGCTTAAAGGCCTGCACAGTGCTATACCCTGTCCATAGATCTTCGCTTAGAGTATAACAAAGAGTATCTGCATTATTAAAAACAATACAAAAAAAAAAAAAACGGTGTAAAAAAGTGTTGCCTGCTTATTTGCGCTAAGCTAAGCGAAGTTGATTAGCATGCCAAAGGTTTTTGTGTGGCTTTCTTTTTTTGTTGCTACTGTAATTATTAGATTTTATGCATGGCACTGGCAGTGGCAGTGGCACTGTGGCACGCCCATTTGTTGTTTGTTTGCCTCTAAAAAAGGCTGCAAATATTGACAATTATGGCCTATAATTTGACACCCATCGGAAGCAGCGCTGCGGCCGTCTGTCGCGCTGTCTGTCAACGGCCATAAAAGTGACAGCCAAAGGGTTGACAATTAAAATAATACCACGTACATATACAACGCTTTATGATTCAGCAGTTCAGTCAGTGTGTGCGCGTGTGTGTGTATACACACACTCACGCACACACACGCATTTTTGTCATGCATTTTAATTAAAATTAACTTCATTTTTATGACGCCGCTGTCTGCTGTCTGTTGTCTGTTGTCTGTTGTCTGCTGTGTGCTGTGTGGCATGTGTCGCATTGTCTTTTGCTGGTTGCCAGTTGCCGGTTGCCGGTTGCTGGTTGCTGGTCGCTGGCTGCTTAGTTAGTTGCCACAATTTATACAATTAAATAAAGATTTTATTATCATGCCGCTGGCTTTTAATGTCTTCAAGCTTTATTGGTGTGTGCGAGTGTGTGTGAGTGTGTGTGTGTGTAAATATTTAAGCTGCAAGCATATCAAATTTACTGTTGTAGGTGTCGCGTCGGCATATTTTAAAAGCTTTTCGTTACACACAGCCCCGCGTTTACTTAGCACACAAGGCCAGAGACGAAGGACGCGCTGCAGCCTGCTCGTCTTGCTCATACGCTTATACGTGTGTGTATGTGTGTGTGTGTAGGTTGAGCATGTATGCAAATTTATGTGACGTTGTGCCAAGCACGCGCTCATTCTCTGGCTTAAGGCTTGCCCAAAGGAATTTCCTGGCTACGGCTTTTGTTTTCTAGCTGACGCTGCAGCAGAGCCGAGCAGAGCAGAGCAGAGCGGAGCGGAGCGGAGCAGGGCAGCCACCAACATCCTACTAAAATATATGCAAAGCTGCTGTGTTTAAAGTCGTCTCTGTGTGTGGCTTGCCGGCAATTTAATGGGCGCGACCTGGCGTCGTCGTTTATGCATATTTAATAGTTGCTGTTTTTGCTAAGTGCTCCAAAATTGTCGTCAGCCTGCACAGCGCACGCAACCCACAGAATGCCCAAAGATGACGTTTGAAGGGCTCCAAATCCGCTGCAAAGCTAGATGAATCTCCCTCTCTCTCTCTCTGTCTCTCTGACTCTGTCTCTGTTAGTAATCCCATTTCATTCGCACATAAACTAATTACATTTTCGCTCAATTGGCACAAGTTGCTCGACCTTTTTGACACTCAACCAGCCAAGTTACACAATTAGCAGCAGGGAGAAAGAAACCAAACCAAACCAAAAGTTGCACAGGCATTTCAATGAATTTTGAAATTTGCCAAACCTAAAAAAGTTTGCACAACTCCACGCCCCCCGTCCCCCCGTCCCATGTCCCCTGTCCCTCCCCAAAGGAGTCACTTGCTAATGAATTGCTGTAACTGACTGTGCGCCCAGATTTATGCAACGAAAATTAAAAGGTAAATAGCAAAAGCGACGCGCCGTTCTTTCTGGCTTCAGTTTCAGCCTCAGCGGCAAAGCAAAGGATAATAGTTGTCAGGCCCCCGCCTTTCTGTACCCTTTCTGTGCCTTTCTGTGCCTGGGCAAAGTTTAATCAAGCGCTATTCTGTTTGCCAACATGCCACGCCCAGTGCCCAAGTTGAATCAACTTTGCATCAATTTCAATATTCCCACTGTTTTCATTTAATTTCACCAACTTAAAACTTAATTGTGTACTTCCGTCGACTGCTGCACACTTGCCAGCCATCCAGTCAGCCATCCAGTGAGCCAGGCCCTGTAGAGAGACGTTTGCTGGCTGGCTGGCTGCTAGCTGCTTGCTGTTTGCTGCTTTTTTGCATTTAAATTTGCAAAAATTAAAGTCGCTGAGCGCAACAGGTGGCCACGCAAACTCATTTAGGGTATTTATGAAGGGGGCAGAAAAACTGCAGCAGGAGCTGAAGAACGCGCTTTGTGGCCGGATGTCTAGGTCTTGTAATTTGCACAGTAGCAACAGCAGCAGCAGCAACACAGAACGACAACGGCAATGATAGTACACCAGTTATGAATGGCAATGGCAGCAGCAGCAGCAGCAGCAACAACAAAAATGTTGCTGCTGTTGCTGCAAAAAACAGCAAGCGACCCTACCAGCATCATCATTTAAAAGCGCATTAAAAACTTTTTAGATTAATTTCACTGCTGCGTTTTATTTTTGCTGCTGCTGCTGTATTATTTACTCTCTGCTGCTGCTGGGCTGCTGGGTTGCTTGTTGGTTTTGTTTTTGTTTAATGTGCCGCATTTGAATTTAAACAGCAGCAATTTAAAACCGTGCTTGCAGCTTGCAACTGCAACAGCAGCTAGAAAAAAATTATGTTATTTTAGCATAATCTTCTGCGCGCGCTGTTAAGTATGCTACACTTTTTCTTCTTTTTTTTTTGCTTTCCAATCTACGTTTTACTAATACGTTTTTCGTGTTCCATTGTTGCCTGAGCACAATGCATATGTATGTGTGTGTATCTGGCACTGAAATCATGCTAACATGTAAAGTGCTCCGTTTGTTGTTGCTGTTAGCAACCAGGTAACAAGTAAACAGCTACCAGCTAACAGGTAACAGGTAAACCGGTAGCTGCTGCTGCTGCCGCTACCGTTGCTGCTGCAATTCAATAGATTTACCCTTTTCAATACACATTTGCCAAATCATCAATATTTTTGCTAAAAATTCATGCATACTGCTGCGTGTGGAGGAGTTGTGCTCCAACTCTCAACCTGAACTGAAAGTCGCTTGGCGAATATGCAACCGAGCGATATAAGAGCACAAAAATTTACACGTATATACAGACAGACAGACAGACAGACAGACAGAGTGAGAGAGAGAGACATACAGACAGACTAGAGTCGCTCGCACAATCATTTTCAATAAATTTATCTGCAATTTTTGTGTGCACATAAAGGTTTTCTCATACGTATAAAACCCTTGGCCCTGGGCGCTGGGTGCTGAGCGCTGGGCCCTGTCGTCGTTCGAGTAGTAGTTCCAATTCAATTCAGTTCAGGTTCTTTTTTTTGCTTTATTATTTCGCTTATTTCTTTTGCTCATAATTTTTGCCAGACTCTGTAAGCCATTCATGCTGCTTAGATTTAGTTAAAGCTTCCATTTCAATCGTCGAATATGATTTCATTTTTAAGCCGCAACTGAGTTGCCTTTTCTGAATGTGTTTTCTATGCGTTGAAATCGTTGAAAGGAGGGTTTTATGAAGCAAACCATCAGACCATTCCACATTTTTCCAAATTGATTTCTATGGCAATATGCGACCTATGCGACCCTTTTCGACCACAAATTATACGCAATTAAGCAAATTTGTCTAGGGCTCCAAATCAAAGCCTTGTGGCCCGCTGATTAACAACTAAAGACACAAACCATAAAGCAAGCAAAGGGATAAAAAAAAAACAAAACTGAAACAGAAAAAAAAGCAAAAGAAAACAGGCATGTAAATAAATAAACGAGCAGAGAACGCACAGAGGCAAAACGGAAAGACAACAAGGAAACGAGCCAGGACAATGCGACGCCGCCGTCCGGGCCAAGTTCATTTAACTTGCGGCGCACTTCCGATTTACCGCAAATTTGAAAACCAACAAGCAACCAAAAATTTGCCCAAAGGGCAACACAACAACAAACGAAAATGAATGCCACTGCCAACAAAATCCAACAAGTAAATAAAAGTACACACAGCAAATAAAGGGTATACCGCTCCTGGACAGGACGCGGGGTGGCTAAAAAAAATATATATCTACATATATATATACATATATATATTCTCGTAGAAACAGCGGACGAAATTGTAAAATTGAATTTGAGCCCTTTTGCTATTTTTAACACTTTTAACTTTGATTTATTCAGAAATTTCCACTTCAGTTTGCACGTAAAGTTTTCTTTTCCACTCTTCTTTCTCTTTTTTTTTGTGACTTTCTGTTGATTTGTTGATTTTTAGCAAATGTTTGTGAGCATTTTCAATAAAACTCCGACAAGGATGAGGAAAGACTCGATGATTGTCACTGTCAAGCGAGGTGCCTTCAATGAATCATTTCGTCACTTCCTGTTTTCTATTTTTTCTTTTTGCTATTTCCTGTTGTCAATGCACAGTCATTCGTCATATTTTTGTTAACTGTTTTTCTATTTTTCTCTCTTGGCCTGCAGTCTTGGCCCGGCTTTAGTTGGCCAAGAGTCATCGCTGTGAATCAGCAATCATTAATCGACCACTTTGGCTGACAGTTGATTAAGAGTCGATTAAAAATCAATTGGAATTTCATACATTTAATGATATGCTCTGCATTATTCATGAACCCAATAACAGATTAATTGCCATTATTATTATTAATATTGCATAACACTTTTATGACTCGCCTCTTTATTGATGCTTACATTTTAACGCAGTATTTGATTTCACTTCTTTTTTTTTTTATATTTATTTTGTTTTTGTTTTTATGTCAAGCAGCTGAATTTGGTTGAGTTAATTTCGTGTCGAGCTGCATAATTTAATTGCAAGAAAAAAGCTGCATTCTTTTTGGGGCTGCCAGCAAAAAAAAAAGGGCATTAATAAACCGGAAGCTCGGCACAAGTCCGAAACGGAAATGAAGCAAAAACACGGCCAATGCATGGGCCGTGTGGTGGGGGGTGAGGGGCGTGGCAAGGGCTGTTGATACATTGCTTAATACAAAGTTAACCGCTTGGCCAACCATTTGCAGCTCTCTGTATGTTTATCTGTGCGCGAAAATGCATTTTTGCATACAACACAACCGCAACAGATGCGGTCGCTTCAATATAAATGCAGTTACAAATGATGTGTGTGCGTGTGTGTGTGTGTGTGTGTGTGCGTGTGTGTGCGTGCATTGCGGTCATTACAACGAAATTCGTTTGCAATTTAAGCGCCTGGCCGGCCGGCCATTTGGTTATGGCGGACTTTTTATGGGCATATCTGGTTCCACGTCCGCCATGTTGCTTGTTGTTTTTATGCTTTGGTCATTTCCGTTTTTGTTCACTGTTCACTGTTCGCTGTTCCCTTCTTTCGCTTGTTTTCTGTTTTCTGTTTTTATTTTTTTGTATGTTTGTCTGACCATTATGGCCGCTGTCATCGTCCTGTCCACAATTGCTCATCATTGTCGCAGCGGCTACAACTCCGGCCGTACTCCGTAGCTCTATCCGTATGCAACGTCAAGCTGTAAGATCAGCTTAAGCTCTTGCTACATTTTGGCAATTGAAAGCTGTAAGCTGCTTTACTCTCCTAGCGGCAGGCAAATACAATCAGTATGCTGCTGCAGCTGCTGCTACTGCTGCTTCAATGCTGGCTAATGAAGAGCAAATGCAATGTTTGGGCCAAAACCCCAATCCGGAGTCCAAATCGCAGAATCCAAAACCGTAAAACCCTGTCCAAGGCAAACTTCGACTCGTGCAGTGCTCTCTAGCAGCGCTCATTAATGTGCATAATCAAAATGACGCAGCCAGAGCCAAAGGCAGATCCTTCAAAGGCTGCAAAAGCAACAGCGACAGCATATTTGCCACATGATTACCGTATCCAATCAGTCCGCTGATGTTGTTTCTGGCTTCACATGGATTACATGACATCGCGTCAAACCAAAACTTGACCAACAATCCCAACGCTCTCCCGGCCGGACATGGCATTGCATTGCGTACGCAATTGTGACACGAAAAAGCACCAAAAAACAGTCAAATATCTGGTAAGAATGCTCAAGTCGAGCAGCGATGCGACTAGAAAGATACTCTATAAACAGCTCTACTCCTTCACAAAGGGGAAACAAGAGATGCTTCATCTCTTTTAATGGTCAATAGTTTCAGGTATAACTTCTGTATTAGCTTTGAAGTCTCCCAGAACGTCTGATCGGATAGACAGGCAGGCGAAAGGACATTCATAGATCTTCCCAGTCTACTTCTCTTTGTTACACACATTCTCCATTAGTGTACAGTCCTCTTAATGTTCCAAAAATGCAGAGTATTAAAAAGTACCTCTTTCACCATAATTTGCAGCTGGCCAGCGGCATCCAAGTGCCAAGCCGAGGCATTCAACCAGGGCAGGGCAGCTGGAGTAACCCTCTGGGCTAGGCGCCAATAGACAATGTCCTATGCACATTTGTCAAAAGAGAGCTCAGAGCTCGTTGTGGCCGCAGCAGCTGCAGTCGTTTTCAAAATGGTGCCAACGGCACACACACACACACAAACGGAATTGAAATTGAAACTGTTTAGTGTTGTTGTTGTTTCGTTGGTCTGCGTTGCCTGCCTACACTCAGCCTATTCCTGTTCCATTGGCTTTGGGTACGACGAATGGCAAGCAGATAATTTGCTTGGAAATCCATTTTCCGCTTGTTGTGTGCGACGATTGTTCAACAAACGGACTGTATGAGTTCTCATCTCCTCTGCTCTGCTATGTGTTTGGGGCAGCAGCACACACAACTTCATTGTGCCAATAAACGGTAGGCAATTGCAGCATGCAGCAGGAGCAGCAGCAGCAACAACAGCTTCAAGTGCTTCGCTTTTGCTTAGCAACTGCAATTTAAGCGGAAATATATAGATCAAACATCTGCAGCTCTATCAACAGCAGACATCATAAATTTAAGCTTCTAACTGGCTTTAGTTGCTGCTAGATCTACCATAGTCAGGTGGGAATATTCTTAAGATGAAAGCCTGTTTATTGAGCAAATTATCCGTTGAATATTAAAGAAACTTTACTGAAATGATTTGATAAAAGGCAAACGAGGCTTTTGTTTATAAAAAACAGGCATTTCATATCTCAATCAATCTTTATCTAATAGAAAGCAATGGTAGGGCAAGGTCTAATAGAAACCCACGCTGAAAGATTATACTTCACCACGATTTCTGTAGAAGCTGCAGCTCTATAAATGCGATGGAAACTCTCACGCACCTTCTTTGTCAGAGTTCTTACTGAATAATTCATTGAAAATATGCTGTATAAAGATAATCCGCATCTTAAGATTCGTCCTGGCCACGCCTAAAAGGGTACTTTAGAACCTTACCTCTGCCAATTTTAATTGCTTGAGAGAAAAAAATGAAAATCCTACTTGTTTTTAGAGCAACTCCTAAAAAAAAAAGCACTTAGGAGCGGCGTGCAATAATTTTCGCTACATTTTGTCAAGCGCACATCATAAAATCCAAATGTGTTGTGGCCTAGGAATCATCATCATCATCATCATCATCATCATCATCGTCAATATGATGGGCAGTGTAATCGTAGAGAGAGCTGATGATGAGGTTCGTCAGTAGCACTTACCCAACATCGTTGGCAGCGGCTTAAGTAGTCAGCATCGTTGCCAGTGATTACTGGGACTGCGACTCCGACTACTGTTGCTGCTGCTGCTGCTGCTAGTCATGGTCTAACATTGCCATTCCATATTCATAATTGCTAATGGAATATGCTGTGGCAGCCACCACGACGACAGCGACAGCGACAACGACAAAGATGATGATGAGGCTGATGATGATGTGGATGTGGATAAGGCAGAGGATGTGGCTCGCCCACTACAAAGTGGATGTTTGGTCGTCTGTCTGTATGTATCTGGATTTGTATTTTGGCTGAGCGTGGGTGATGGGAAAATGGGAAAAGCTAAGCACTAGCTGCCGCTACTGCTGGCGCTTGGTTCCGTTCCTTCGAGAAATTAATTTGCAACTTGTGAGACATTTGGTTGGCGTTGGCTGGCGTCTATTTACATTGTATGCATTACGTATATGCCCAGCTGGTTGGTCTTGGCAGTGCTTTGAGGTTAGATTTTAAGCGTGCACAGCTGTGTTTGTCTCTCTCTACGAAAATCCAGAAATGAGTAGAAAAAAAAAACAAGTTTCAAGAAATGTGTGTGCTAATTTCTAGAGTCGCCCGCGTCACCTGCAGCAATTTTCACTTTTTGCCTCTCTCTCTCTCTCTGGCTTCGGGGCAAAGTTTTTGTTGTCTGGTGGCAGCTTTTTGTTAATTGGTTCAGTCACCTGTCTCTTGATCTGCCAGTCAAGCGCACACGACCCGTGGCCACCGCCGTTGCCGCCATCACCTTCTAAAACTAGCAGCGAACAGAGCGGAAGGACGTATGGACGGATGGGTGAACGGGCAAATGGGCAACTGGGCAAACGGAGGCGCCGAACGGGCAGGAAGGAAGCTAGGAAGCCCAACGCCAGCCCAATGAACGTTTTAGATTACAATAGCACACACAAAACTGAAACTGGGCGGCCGTTGGGCAACACATTAGCGCTGTGGGTAGCCAAAAACTGTGGTGCGATGGTGCGTTGGGTGGTGTGGCCGCCCGGCGAGTTGGATCGACCGCAAAGTTAGCGCGCGCCGTCGTTAACTTAATTGGCCATCACCACCCACTTTGCGGGTTTTTATGACTACGACGACGACGGCGTCGGCGACGACAAAGACGAAGCAAAGTTGTTGCCGCTGGGCCAGGCCTCAAAAAGAACCAGCAACAACAACAGCAATAACGTTGACTTTGTTAGCCGGCGTCAGCGTAGACGACGGCGTCGACGCCGGCATCGCCTGTCACATTTTTGACATTTTTATTCTACATTTTTGTTGCCATTTAGTTGTTGCCGCTTTTGCTCTGGCTACGTGTATATTTTTCTATGACTTTTTGTTTTGTTGTCACCTGGGCCATAATATTTTCCGTTGCCTACTTTTCGGCTGACCAGAAAAGAACAGAAGAGAAGAGGAGAGAAGAGGAAACCCGAAAACAGAAGCGACGACGTTTGCACTCGGTTTGCTATACGGCTTTCTATTTTCATTTTGTGTTTTCTGGTTTTTTTTTTCCTTTCCTTCTGTGATTAATAGGTGTGTTAATGGATGTCATTTTGATGTTTCCGCCAGGCGCGCATGTCCGTCCGTTCGCCTCGTCAGCTCCTTCTTCCTCCTGCTGACCCCGCAGCGCTCGGTGAATCGGTCAGTCGGTGACTCGGTTGGCCTGGCCGCCTTTATGTTTAATTTGAGCATTTCTCGCTAATTTTTAAGGCTCGTCATTAAATGTAGATAATTTTTTATATTTCATGGAGCCCGTTGCTGCCTGCCGCCTGTCCATTTTCTATGGGTCTCTAGGTTTACGTCTCACTGTCCGACCCCCCCTTTTTTTTCATGGCCTTTAGCTCAGGGCGCGTCGTAAAACGTAAATGTAACGAGCCAGTTACATCCCCAGGCCGGGGAAATGGATTCAGATGGGGCGAGTAAATGTGAAATTGGGGGCTGAATACCACAGTTGTTAAAGCCTTTTATTTGTTGTTGTTGTTGTCGTAGACAAATCGTAAAGGTATTTTTAATTAGTCACAAAATGCATTTTTAAAGCCTGCGCCTGAAAGTATGCAGCACAAATTGTAGCTCCTCCAATGCTTTAAAAGTTGTATTGAAATTGTTGTTGCTGGTGCTGCGTGACAGTGACTACATGTTGTATGTACATATAAAATGCAACATGTTTTTGTCCGCCCCCATAGCCACGCCCAACCGATTTTATTGCAGCAGCAGCAGCAGCAGCGGGCTGCAGTAATCGATATGTAAACATGCGGGTTCACTTCTCTTTAGCATGTGGCCGTGTTGCTGTTGCTGTTGCTTCTGGTGTTGTTGTTGATGTTTCCCTTGGTTGGTGGCGGGGAGTGTATAAATTTAGAAGCAAACAAATACATAAAAAAAAAAAACCACCAACAGACAGCGTCGGCGACAGCAACAGCAACAGCAACAAGCTGCAGTCCTTTGGCAACATGCAACATGTTTTTATATAAATCAATTACTTGCCAAACATGACGCGCGCCACATGCACAATAGATTTATGGGCATAAAAATGGGAATTCGCCGAGTGTCATTGAGTGTGTGACTGTGTGTGTTTAGGGAGTATTCAAGCGTATTTTAAATTGCTTTAAAATTTAATTAATTGTTGATGGTGCTGCACAATTGAAATTCAAAAATATCGAAAGAAAAGAGACGGAAAAAAAAAAACTCATTAATTAGCATCCCTAATAAATATGATCAATGTCAATCATTTAGCTGTCGTCCAGCCGCCTAAATTTGACATACAAAATCGAATTATCTGGCATGCAAATTAATTGAGATTTGCCTGTTCAAATTGAAATTGACGAACGAAAATTTGTGAGCTGCCAAAAAATGTTTTCCGCAGACCAACGCCGAGGCATTTGTGGCTAGGAAAAGCAGGAAAAGCTCGAAAAGCAGCGGCAGCAGCAGCAACGCAAATTTGTCAACAACAATTTCGGGCCATGAATTGATATAAACGTCCGACAGATCCCCGAAAAATAATGCGCTAAATAAATTGCGAAAAATTACATAAAATATTTAAGCGCATTCAAGTGTGGCGCCATAAAAAATGGTGTGGCATTAAAAATTTTCAAGCGAAAGCAAAGCGAGCGGCAAATGGGCTGGCTGACTGGCAGCCAAGGTGGTTGAAACGTCATTTGTTTATAGAAGGGCGGGGAAGGGCGCACAAAATGGGGGGGCGGGCATGGGTGGTGGCTGCTTTTGGTGTAGGGTTTGACGGCATGTCAGACACGCGAATAGACAGGCCCAAGGAAATAGACACAGAGCAAGGATAACAGCAGAAACAGGAGTCGGAGCAGAAAAACAGCAAATTATATATATATAAAACGAAATAGCAGTTGAATATTAGACATTTGAGAATTGGCATGGCAAATTTTTCATTGACTTGTAGCAAACCCCCAACCCAGGAAAAACCCAACAACAATGCCACCTGCCATGCAAATTGTAAGACGTGTGCTCTCTGAAGCAGCTCTGCGCCCCACCAAAAAATAAAAACACACACAGAAATGTAAACGGGCTACGTTTTTAAACTTGAGCAAACAAATAAACCGAAATGTTTGCTGCTGCCTTTTTCTGCTGCTGTTGCTGCCGCTGCTGCTGTGTGTCGACTCCGACACAGACGTTTTTAATGCATTTTTTATTTGGCTGCCGCACAGAAAAAGAGAGAAAAAAACAAGCAACAACGACTAGCAAATAGATGCACATAAAAATAAATAAGGCACACACAGCACACTCGTATAAAAAGGTCGCCCATATTAATACCCAACCTGCCCCTGCACCGTCCTTTCAGTCGCGCGACTGCTGCAAATTGTTGCTATTGGCGCTGTGTGTCCAGCCGCCATAAATTTCAATGCTGCTAAATTTTGAATGAATTCAAAGGCAGCAACAGAGGCGGAGGCAGTGCGCCAGCTCTTGACCCCGGCTCGACGACCCACATGAGAGAGAGAGAGTGGCAGAGAGAGGTGCAGGTCGACCGCATTCCTTTGATTCTACGTGCTTCACCTTTGCTTTAAAAGCATATAATTTATTTTAAAAGAGCCCCTCAACACACACAAGTTAAATGGGCAACCGAACCCGAACAAAATCAATAAGAAACACAAGATTTATGCTTCCAGTAATCGCTGCTCAGCTCACTTGCACAATCTGTCTCAGACGCTCTCTCTCTCTGCTCGACCCTACTCTGCCAGGTCCTTTGGCTCATTAGAAATGCCAAACAGCAAACATTTGCCTGACATTTGCATACACACACGCACAACTCTTTATGTATGATGTCACATTACAGCAGAGTGAATATTTTAATAGAGACGGCGGAAAAAATTGCCAAAAGTTTCGCTCGTGCGTGTGTGAGAGTTATACCAAAAAAAAACAAAAAAAAAAAACAAAATATCAATGAAAATGTCATACACACACACACAAGTACAATTGCCAGTGCATGAGATAAAAAAAAACACAAGAAAAATAAAAAAATTATATGTATAAAGAAGAAAACAAAAAAGTGTTGCCTACCATTGGGCGCTACTTATATTTGTACCCTCTAAAGAAGAGTTTATTAGGCTAAGCGAAAGGAAGCAGCCCAGACTCTAGCGAATATATAGATGGCCTGCTTAGGCTGAAGATCCACATCCATTGGTCTAGGTTAAGAGCCAGGAACACTAGAACAGGTTTCTATTTTGTCTATCTTGGTACAGGGTATTTGCCAGTCGTGCAGGCTCTTTCTGTTGCCTACTGCATTTGCCGCTAGCAGCGTAAAGAAGTCAGCCAGACACTCGAAACACATGTTTTGAATAATTTATGCGGGCGAGCGCACGAAATGTGCCCGCCAGGAGTTCGAGCCTGTTATCCTGGCCCCAACCTTCTCACCCCTGCCCCGCCTCTGCTTCTCTCTCTTTGCTCTCGTGCCCGTGCCCGTCCCTTCTATGTCTCCGACACCGTCTAACTTGGCACTAGGCCAGGCAAAGTTTTTTTATGCTCACACTCACACTTTGAGTTAAAGCAAAAAGGTGATAAATGCATAAGCAGCAAAACTTTTTTTCGCCTTCCGACTTCTGCTACTCGATTTCGCTGGAAAGAGTGCGAAGAAAGGGAGCAAAGCGAAGGGGGGGAGGAATGGAATCGTACTAATAGCAAAATTGCTACAAATCGTTTTGGCCAAACTTGCGCCAGAGAGTTTATTATGCCTCACGAAGAAAAAGCAGGAGAAAAAAGCAGGAAAAACAAATACAGTCGATTTGTTTGGGGTGTGCTTTCCACATTCTAATTTTCTCAGCTCTTCAAATATTTATGCAAACAAATTGAAATAAAAGAAAGCAATAAATATTTAGTAGTAATATCTCAAGTCAAATGATACACGCAACACTAATAAAAATATGCCTCTATTAATCAGAAAAGTATTTGAAAAGTTTCGGAAAGTTGATATAAAAATATAATTTTATCTGCTGTTTCTCTAGTCAAGCATTCTCTTCCGCCAAATTTATTTATTTTCTCCTTATTTATTAACAATTTTAATACTTATATTACCAATTATTTTGATGGCTAAATGCGACTCTTTTTAGTAGCGAAATGTAAATAAAAGTTTATATTTTGTATTCAGCTGCTCGCGCTTTAGTTATAGCCCTGCCAAGTGCTTTACTCTATAAGTATTTGGTATGAAACTTAACTGCTGTCGGGTTATTGCTGCCATCTCAGGTGTTATGTTGTTGCTGTTCTTACTGGGGCTGTTGCCTTGCCTGTGTCCTGGCTGTGTCCTGTGTCCTGCTCCTGCGTCTGTGTCTGCGTCTGCGTCTGCGTCTGGAGTTTGGCAGCAGCCGCAGCTGTTACACTTTGGCGGCATTCTCATATAATTTATTGCCTTACGGGCTGGCAGGCGGTAGGCGGGGGGCGGCAGGTGGGTAACCCTCTGAGTTGGGTTTCCTACCTATATCTATGTGTGTGTGTCTATTGGCCGTGTCTATCGCTGTTGCTGTGGTTATAACTAGGCCGCAGCTATCAACTGACAACAACTAACTAACAAACAAATGAGAGTTGGTTGGGGAGCAGCAGCTGGAGGCGACTGTCTGTCCAATTTAAGCTTTCTAATTAGAATTTATAAGCTCCTTGCTGCTCCTTGCTTAAAGTGTTGTGCAACAATTTAAAGGCTGCAAAACAAAAATGAAAAAAATAATAAAAAATGCTGCTGCAACATCAGGCAATAATTGTTATTCCAAAGGCTGCCGCGCTTTGTTATGGCTGCAGTTGAACTTTTAGTGGATTCTGTATGGGAAAGTGTGTGCAGCCCGCTGCTGCTCTTATACGCAATTTTTTTTCAAGGATGCCGCCGCTGCCGCCATCATCCATGTCATCAGCACCATCATCATCATCGTCGTCATCATCAACACAGAGTCGACATCAATGGACCGATTCGTTGGCCCCAGCCGCACAAGCGGAAATGTCGAGCCGTATCTGTGTCGCTGTGGGCTCAACAAATACACGACGAGTGGATAACTTGCAGGGAGAGAGAGAGAGAGAGAGAGAGAGGGAGAACGACAAAGAGGGGACTGTAACACAGACAGCCAGACAGACAGACGAACAAACGACCACAATTGCAACGGGTAAATGGGTGCAAAGGTGGAGACGAGGGGGGGGGCAGAGATGTGTGGTGCGACTGCACTCCGGACGAAAAGCCTTTAATCGACAGCAACATATTCGATTTTAATATTCATATGCCGCCATAAATTCACAACTACAAAGGAGTACAACGGACCGTAGAAAATATGAGGGTGTTGATATGGCCATACGTGCCTGCCATATATGTACCTCATATATAATATGATATATTGGGGCTCTTTGGACAGCTGTTTGTTTAAGCGGGTTCTTTCTCTGTTCTCGGTTCTCTGGCCTCTGTTCTCGGTACTCGGTTCTCTGTTCTGTGTGTTGCTGTGGCTGGCACTTCATGAAATGCACTTTCATTTGCCTTTTTGGGATGCAGATTTCCTCTTTTTTTTTTTGTTGTCCCTGTCCGCATTATTATTAACAGGGACACTAATTTGTTTAGTAAACAATGTTATGAAGAATCCTCCTTCTTGTCCTTCGCTTTGTGTTCGCTATACAACCAACCTAATTATGACTGCAAAGAGCTCTAATTAAAATGGTCAACTTCAGTAAGGAATACAGCTTCGCTGACTATGTAAATACCCTTGTTTTCACTACAAAGGTTTTATAGGATATTCAGCCTTCAAGCCAAATATATTTCTAAACAAAAAGTGTCTAACCTTGCCTTAGTTTGGCGTTGCTCTTTCTTGGAATTCAATCAACAGCTTTAACCGCAGCATAGCCCCTTTGTCAATGGCTTTAACCGCACCCTAGCCCCATTGTATAGAAGATAAGTATAGGGTATCGCTGTCATTTTTACTTGGTAATCATGTGCAATCCCGCAGCCCAATTACGTATGATTATTGTCACCAATTTGCGGTTCGCTGTGCGCTGTGCGCTGTTTGCTCTCTTTAAAGAGTGTCTTCAAGTAGAAAATCAAATGTGGAGCACATGCAAGAAATTAAACAAACGCCCCACTCAAATTGGGACCAACCACGTCACAAAATGTGACGCACTGCTCATTACACCAACAACAAAGGCAATGGCAGAGGAGGGAAGCTGCTCTGATGATGCTGACACCCTTTGCTTCCGCCTCCGCCGCCGTCTCCGTCTCCGTTGCCGTCGTGCACTTCAAAAACTTAACCGTTAGGCATATGCGTGATTATCTCTCTCTCAGCTACTGGCCAACAACAGACGGCAGACCCCTCCGTAGCCGCAGCAGAAGGAGCAGCAGTAGCAGCAGCAGCAGCAGCCCTTCAACAATTGCGCGCTGACCCAGTTACCCGGCAACAAAGGCGGAAGCAAAGGAAACATGTTGAAAGACCCGAGACAGGAGAAACAGGGATAGGGCTCTCAAGTGAGAGAAAGAGTGAGAATAAAAAGGCACATGTCATCATAGAAATCACTGAGCACTGAACACTGAACACTGGGCAGTAGCAGCAGCAGTAGCAGAAACGGCCGCCGGCAACGGAGCAACGGCTTATGAAAAAGGGAAGGCAAAAAGGCGCTTGGAAAATTCATTAAAATAGACCAAGGATGTAGCTAAGGCATGGGGTGGAGTGGGGTAAGGAGCATGGGATACGGATACGGAGGACACGAATAGCACAGAGAGACAACAATGGACAATGGTCCAGTAGTTTAGGTTGTGTGTGTCTGTGTGTGTGGCTTATCGGCCAGGCCATATGTGTCGCATACAAGTCGCAAAGGACAGAGAATTCATAATCAAATATTTAGCATACTTTTTAGCAGAAGCAGCTCTTCTCTGCATATTACAATAACACATTTCCGGTCAGCACGGCAAGCGGAGCAGCAGCAACAGTGCAACAGCAGTTGTTGGGGGCATTAGCCTCGGCAAAAAAGTCATGGAAGCGTGTAATGCAATGAGCCGCAGAGGCAAATCCCCAATGAATGTCAGAATGTCCGGCACTTGGGAGCGTTAATGTGCCATAACGAATGCATTAGAGACTTTCTGTTCAGCTCTGTTGTGTGTAAGCGTTGCCTGGGGAGAACGTTTTAAAATTTAATTATAACCACGCTCTCACTCACACAACTGCTGCTGGAGCTGCTGCTGCAGTGTGTGTGTGTGTGCAATGGCAATGGCAATGAAAGGGTTGCTGCTTGCCCAATAAAAGGCGAAGCCCCAAAAAAGTATGCTACAAATTTCAGAGTTGAGCTGCTGCCGCTGCTCCTGCTGAGCATATGGCATATATATGGCACGCACCCACACAACAACAAGAAAACATATGTTACTGCCTCCATAGTCGTATAACAATGCTGCTCGGAACACAGAAAACCCAAATGGCGGGAAACGGGAGGAATAGCAACAGCTTCTCTGATATCATTACTCAACCAACAAGCCACAAAAACACATACATATCTCTCTCTATGCGCACACACACACACACACACACATACGAACGTATGCGTGTTTCCGTTTTGTTGTTGTGGGTGAGTGCGGGGCGTCTGTGTGCGTGCCATGTTCGTTTTTTGTCTGCGATTTGCGCGTTTTCTCTCTTTTCCTTTTGTCCCCGTCTCTCTGCCTCCCTGCCTCCCTGTCTCCCTGTGATATTATCAAGTGAAGTGCTTTTGTGGTTTTTGCCGTTGCTTTGTCTATTACAGAGCCGCCCCAGTCAGCAGCTCCAGTGTCGCGCGAACTGCTGCCTGATATATTTGTGCCTGGCGTTTTGGCTTTGTTATTATTACTATTACCACATGTTGTTTTTGTATTTAAGCTAATTCTTTTATGTACATAAAACGTGCAGCCACATAAAAATAAAAACCAAACAGCCAAACAGCAAACAACAAACGACAAATAACAAAAGCAAAGCAACAGCAACAGCAGAGCAGAAGCCGAAGCAGAGCCAGAGACAGAGTCAGAGCACCACAACATGATAAGCCAAGTGGCGAATTCAAGCGTAGTCAGCATTGATATCAAACCCCCAGCAGCAGCACCCATTGCTTTCCCACTGCTGCACGCCTCTCCCCCGTTGCCTGTAATCATATAAAGGTGCCTACTTCACACAAAATTACCCTTTTCAATTTGCAGGGTCTGTGGCAAGCGCCTCCCTTGTCTGTGTGCTCGTTTATTGACTTTTTGTCATTGCCGCTAATGCATAGCAGTAGCCAGAAGGAGCAGGAGCAGCCAGGATTCAACCACACAAAAAATAAACACACACACACACACTCATTTATATATATATATATATATATATATATCCTAGTCACTCACACAGCATCAGAAGCAGCTTTATTTTTATGGCTCGCATTACGTTTAATGTTTGGCTTAACTTAGTTACTCTCGATGCTGGAGACTCTACTGCCTCCTGACTGTGACTCCTCGCTACCTCTGCCTCTGCCTCTGCCTCCGCCTCTGCCGTGACTCTTCCTGTGACTGTGACTTTAGCATTGTATTGCCGCACTGAGTGCGGTAATTAAGTGTCACAAGTAATTACAATACACTTATGCATGTGCTGCATGCAACATGGCTTTGTAATTAGAGTTTAGCGCCAATATTAGCCAAAACAAAAATAGGATAAAAGAAGGAGAATTAAGAGCAAAAACTAAGCTTAAGAAATCACCACTTGCTTTCTCTCTATCCACACTGTGCACTGTGCTTAATTTCGATGAATATTCTGTGCGCTTTGATATTATTTTTGCCTCTGGCGAAGCGAAAAACCAGCTAATAACAAGGGGAAAAAATGCGCTCGGCTTGTTTACCGAAAAAAATGCTGCAGCTAAAAAGGATTTGCTTAGCTTAAATATAACTTGGTGCTGCGAGTATTTGGCCAACTGTGCAGTGCGAATGATAATTAACAACGCGCGGGTCGTTCGATAAATAATGAACCAGCCTTGACTGTATTATATAGGGTATATATCAGTCGGGTTCTATAGAATATATTTAGTTTACATAAAATTGCATTAAGTAGTATTTGCTGCTAGTTATTGGCTATAATTTTATATAGATTTAAGCTTATTTTATCTACTATTTTAGACATTAAATCGTAGCTTTAGCTGTAAAGAACTTTTAGAACTGCCCTCGCTTAATGCTGTCCCACATAATTTGCATTTGCTTTTGTTGATTCAGTTAGCTAAACTAGAGCCAACTCGAGCGAACCTCAAGTTTAACCAACAGAAATGCAAAACTCGCTTAAGCACCACTTAAATTTCCCAATGCAACAACAAAAAAGAAGAAAAAAAAACAATAATAACAAGAGCTCACCTCTGCAGAGCTGAAAAATAAGTAGAATCACTGTAATTTACTTAACTTGCGTAATTATTAAATATTTATATTGTTCTCTTCTCTTTTATTTTTCTCTTTTTATGTACCGTATTCGTATATACTTCATCTACTACACACACAACTACAAACTTGCCTACTCAACTCAACTCAACTCAACTCAACTCAATCCAACTCAACTCAACTGAAAAAAACCATCTTCAACTTCTCTGCTGTGCTGTGCCTCTGCATCATCAACTACAACTACAACCACAATAAATATTTATTAACATTTAAATAAATAATAATAATAAAAAAACAAATCAAATAACCAAAATGCACCAACAAAATGCTTCGAATGCATCTGTATATATATCTATATGTGTATCTTCTGTGCGTATCCTTAAAATCCGTATCCTTATGGCGTTATGCAGCGCGGAAGCGACGAACTTTTGAGTCAAGCTGCAGTCATGGCGCCCGCTTCTGACAATAATAATCAGGATCTAGCCACAAAGAAGGCCAAACTGGATTCGAGCACTGTGCTGGCCGGCGGAATTGGTAAGTTTTATAAATTTCCCAGCTTTGCTTACTCCTTTACAGCTCTCTACTCTTTTCTCTCTCGCTCTCTTTTACAACCTATCTTTGTCTGTCTGCTTTAACTAACTTAACTCAACTCTAAACTAAGTCTACACAGCAAAAAAAAAGGGCTTGATTTGAATATGAAAATATGATTTAAAATATATTGAACTTATTTGTAAAATATACTAAATATTATTCTGTTAGATACAAGTATTATTTTTAAGTTAACTGAAATTTGAATTTTATATTGTCTACTTTATTTTTTTCGGTGTACCTTTTCCTTTGCAATATCGGCTTAGTTACCCCCCGTATGCCCGCTCGGGCCGTTCAACTTAAGTGCACTTTGCCGGCATACTTTGGGCCAGTTGGGCTAACAATTAAACAGAGCTTCACGCATTAGGCAATGCCAATGGTCTAAGCCAGCTTAGCTGGCCACTGTGGTTTTGGGCCTTAAGAATGGGCCAGGCGACTGGGGCTTATAGCCAATTAACCCGCTAATTAGCATGGAAGCAAACATATATTCCAGGCCTTTGTTGTTGGTCGCGCGATATGGTATAAAGTATGCCTACGCCTCCTTCCCCGCCTCTGCCTTGGCGTTTGTATTATGAGCAGCGCCCACCACGAAATTCTAGCACATTAATTAGTCGCACACACACACACCACACACACACACGAACACACACACAGGCGCGCGTGTCGGCTTGCGCAAAGTAATAAAGCTAATCAAAAACCGCTCGCGCCAAAAACCAAAAAACCAGAACCCGAACCACACATTAGGCAAATATTTGACAAGCGGCGAGGACGCTGCAAAAACCAACCGACAGCCGACTGCCGACAGTCGAAACCAAAAATCAGTCAGCCGCAAAATGATTTTAAATACAAACAAATCCCGTCCACATACTCGTACTTTTCCATATTCAGTTTTAAATGGCAAAGTAATCAATGGAGGTCTGCTCTGCTATGCTGGGCTCTGCTCTGCTGGGCTCTGCTCTGTTCTGGTCTGTGTTGGCCTGTCCTGGCCATCATCGATTGCAATCGCTTTATAAATGGCTAACAAAGTGAACAGCAGCTGCCTTGCGCTCAAATTTCAATATCAGTGAAAATTAATATATTTTAGAGCTCTGCAATTAGCAGTCATTAAAAAGCAATGGCTTTAAAAATAGTTGCCATTAGCCACTACAAGCTGCATTGCGATGTGGTTCAATAGAAACAGGAGAAAAGCGAGCTATAAGCTGCTCTTTCTCTCCCGCTCTCTCTCTCTCTCCTATGCCATCAGACAGCAGTTAGTCAAAGGACTCGCACCATTTCGAAGCACGCATACGCACCCATACACACGAACACGTACGCACACGGACGAGGAAGCCGAGTGGCAATCGAGGAACGCAATGAAAATAAACGCAACAGTAAAAGC
This sequence comes from Drosophila repletoides, assembly GCA_018150835.1. NCBI lineage: Eukaryota > Metazoa > Arthropoda > Insecta > Diptera > Drosophilidae > Drosophila > Drosophila repletoides. Next base: position 9,259,741 of record JAECWQ010000100.1, read on the forward strand.
GAAAGCGAAAGCAAAAGCATAATATTTATTTATTACTCTACAAAGGACTTTTCTATTAATTAAAAAGCAACAAGGGCTCAAACACCCACACACACACACACACACACAGGCACACAGACACACCGAGTCACACACATTCAGTGGCCAGTTTTAGTAGCTGGCAAAGAGTTGTTGTTGGAGGAGGCATCCATTGTCCTCTGGTCGAATGGTCTGTGGTCTGGTCCAGACGACGCAGACGACCCAGCGGCATTTGAGGGCCAACTCATGCATTCGAACGCAACCCAGCCAGTCCAGCCAGCCAGGTGAACTGGAGAATTCGACTGCTTCAGTACTTGACACCTCACCCACCTACACCACCTGTACCTGTGCCACCCACACACAGCTGTGGTGCCACATGCCACCTGCCACCTGCCACCTGCGGCCTTTTTAATTTTCCACGCAAAGTTCATGCGCAAACACAAAGCACAGCGAATGTTTTAAAGTCGTGAGCAGCTTAAAGTCCCCAACGAACCCATATACCCTACACAGACAGGAAGAGAAAGAGAGAGGGAGAGCAGGGCAACAACAATGGAGAAAAATACGTAGCGCACGTGGCGAAAGCGTGAGAAGTGCCACTGAAAATCCAATGAATTCATTTTCGGATTTCTCTGTGTCCGACCTCTTAAAGCTGACGCACAATGGCAAAAATACATTGCTGATGCTGAAAATAATAACAAAAGAAATTGCTAAATAAATGTGTAAGGACACTTTTATTGCATTGCAAACGCCAACACACACTGAACACAGCAACAGCAGCAGCAACGGCAGCGGCAACAACAATAACAGAGGCCAGACAAGTAAATAGGCAGCATACAACAAAAGCAACAATAAGCTTTGTGTGTGACCAGCCTTAGATAAACACACGCACAGAGCAACTGCCAAGAATGCCAAAAATTGTTTCTTTTTTCTTTCCTACTTTTCATCTTTTTTCTTTTTTCTTTTTTTTTTGGTGTGGTTTTGTGGCACGCTTCGCGTCCACCAAGAGTGCGCCTCATCCATCGGCTATTGGCTGTCGGCCAGAGATGGACGCGTGAGGTAAACGTGAGGGAAGGTTCTGGCCAATATGGCTGGTGAACAGCATAGATTCTAGACAGGAAATTCTTTTAATTCAAGCAAAACTAGAAAGACTTTCTACTACAAACAAAGATGATACTGATCTAGTTAAAGAAGGCACATCAAAAGGTTTATATTCACGTGACAGAAGGAAAGCTAATTCGTGATCGCTCACGCGCTCATCTCTGCTAGAGGCTATCGCGTCCATCGTCCATATTGGCGTTGTCAATTGTATTTGTATGCCACAAAACCAATACACTGAGCAACGTTGCTTAGCCAACCAACATGCAACAAATTTTGCACGTAAATGTAATAAAAACACTTTCCTCTCCACCCTCGCAACCTCCGCTTCCCAATAGCCTCCAAACGCCACGCCCTGCCACTTCAGTGCTTTTGTGTGTGTTGTGTTTGTGTGTGTGAAGCACACTTGAAGTAAAGTGGCCACGCTCCGTTTGGCTCATCTTACAATGCAAAACTCAGCCCTTATAGTCCTTATACTCCTTATAGTCCTTATATACATATAAGTATAAGTATATATAAAGTAGTAGTGTTTTTTTTTTGGGCTCCACTTCCGTCTGGTCATGCAATAAATACTCGCAATTTCTTAGTGGCATTTGATTTATTTTATTTTGATTATTATGCATATTTTATGCAGGCCAAATTAGACCCCGGGGAGACGCCAGCAGGTTCGAGACGCCGTTCGGCTAATTCTCACCACGCAACCAGCCAGCAAAACCAAACCAAACTAAACCAAACCCCGAACCCCGAACCGAACCAAAAACCAAACTAAGCCGTGCCAATGTCGCGTGCTTGCTCTGGGACAGCAGCATGTGTTGCCTTTGTTGTTGTTGTTGGTGCCACGTTGTTTGTTGTTTATTGTTACAACACTCTCATACACACACCACATACACACACACACCACACACACATAAATGCAATCCATGTTTGTTTAGCCGACCAATATTTGTTTGTCTATTGACCGATTTTGGGGTCACAATTGGTCAGGGCTCAAGGTGTTAAAACGATACAGTGAATAAAAATAAAACAAAATTCAATAAATAATAATTTAAGCCAATGCTAAAGTGCAAAAGTAACGCTGGAATAGGAAAAAATATCGAAAAAGTGTATGACCCGGTTTCCATTTACGAATTAAATCCACTGTAATAAGTGTAGCATACTTTTTGGAGCAGAATTATTAAGTTATTTTATTTATTATGAAATCGTGCGATTATGACAAAAATATAGACTGAAGCAACTCTGATAGATTTACTTTTTTAAATTAATAATAATATGTTGATTTATTGACCAAATGCCATATAGATATCTGATCTATAAAGGGTTCTTTGCCTGTTCTGAAGACACACCTCAATTGCTTTGAATTGAAACCTTTTATTAATAAACTTAATAATGATTTAAAAAGTTGGCTCTCAGTCAATCTTTATACATTTTTTTTGAATATTTTCAATTAGAATATTAATATTAGCAACTGAGTAAATACTAATGAAATGTTAGATAAATATTATCCAATGAATGAAGTAGTTTTGGCAGTTTAGATACATCCAGGTCCTGCCTCTTTGAAGGCTTTTAAATTACATAAATGAAAGTAATTCTATTAAGCTGAGCTAAATCCTTAAAGCAGAATTGAAGTCAATTGAAAAAAGCACATCGAATCCGAGCCGAACAGGCACAGACGTGTCACACAGAGCCTGACAGAGTCAAGGACTTGAACGATATTATTGTCATAACCAATAATCAAAAAGGCGACAGTTTTGTGCTGTGAGTACAGCGAGAGAGAGCAGAGTCCTGCATCCTGTGCGCGCTTTCATATTGTCCTGTGTATCTTTTGTCCAGCGCGTGCCGCCGCCGACGACGACTTGTCTCCGGGATATCAAGGAGAAGTATGAGCAGCAGAAGGAGGTGGTATTCGCACGTCTGTTGGCTCGCAGCAATGCGTGTAAATATTTTCGCAGTCAATAAAATAATATTGTCATATTTTTTTGTTGTATGCGGCGCCATCATTGTCTGTGTAAATATTGATACAGCACTGCAAAACCAGAATAAAAATCAGGATTTGCACTTGGCCAGAAAGGCAAACATTTTTGCTGTCAATGGCGCAAGGCTATGCGATCATTTATGACAAGCACTGTGCGTGTGCGGTTAGTTTAATAAATACATATATATATATATATATATATATATATATATATATATATATATATATATATATATATATATATATATATATATGTGTGTGTGTATGTGCACTTATATATATTGTCATTAATTATATGGCTTGACTTTTGGACTGCGAATGCCGTCAGCTGCTGCACACATGTGTGTGTGTGTATATATTTGCACATGGGTTACTTAATTAAGCATACGACCCGCTAGCTGCTGGTTTTCCCAGCAATTCATAGCATACTTAAGAGCGCAGCTGGAGCAATTGCAGCTACTTGACTATAATGTGCAAATGAAGTGGAAAAAGTTTATGCAAAGCGACTGACTGCTCCACTTTCTCTCTTTCTTTCTCTTCCACTTGATCCGATCCCATGGATCTCTGCTCTGTGTGCGTTGCTGCTGCTGCTGCTGCTGCTCCTTTTATAATTTATACAATTGATATACCCCATAGAACTCTAAGCAACAAAATAAATATAGTTTTTGCCGGCGCAGTCTAAGACTTTCCGTGTGCCACTTGACTACGCACAGGATATGAAAACTGCGTCCGCATCCTGGCAGACTGCATCCTTCTCAGCAGCGACGTCACAGTCTGGCAGTCAAGAAAAATACAAAAACAAAAAGACTAAAAAGGAAGAGGAAAAAACTATTCTGGTAATTGAAACGCAATTAAAATTTGTAAACGTCGTCAGAGCATCAACGTGCGTTGACTCTTTCCATATATATATATATATAAGTCTGTAAATATATATACATATATACTTGTATATGTGTGCTGCTCTCTCTTTTTTATGCACGCTGGCTGCTGTCTCCCTCTTAGCCTTGTGTCTATGTGCTGACAAATTTTTAATGAATTACATTACTTGCGGGTGTTAGGCTCCGGCTCGGGCTAGGGCTCTGGCTTGGGCTTGGGCCTTGACTGCAGAGAGAAAAAAGAAAATCGTTATTTTCAATTATGGCAGCAGCAGAAAAACGGAGCGCTCCAAAAGGAAAACTCAAACATAGCTGCTGGCGTTGAGTTCAGTTATTCAAAACTTGCGCTATGATTGATTATGCACAGACAGACAGACAGACAGACAGACAGACAGATAGGCATACAGATGTTTAAATTAAAGACAAGGCGCTGGCTTAAGTAAATATCATTAAGTCGTTACGCACACACGCAGCCAGCCAGGCGCTGGCCAACAATTTAAAATTTATGATGTGTGAGCTTGTAAAAACCTAATTTACTGTCGCATAATTAAGGCCCCAATGTGTGTGTTAGAGTGTGTGTGTGTGTGTGTGTGTGTGTGTGTGTGTGTGTGAGTGTGTTTTAACTGTGAATATTCAAATTCGCACACACTGACGCTGGCGTCACGCTTACACATTAAATCATTAAATGCCGCCACATAAGCACAAATTTAATTGTTATTAACAATCAGCACTTTTTTCTCTCTCTCTCTCTCGCCGGAGGCGGAGGGGGGGCTGTATATACTTTTTTTTGGGGGGAGTGGCTCACATTTAACGTGTATTTTTCGTGGCTTTGTTTCAACGATCCGTCGGTCCGTCAGTCCGGCGGTCGGTCGTTCATTCATTTTCATTTACCTTTTTCGTTTGGGCTATTTGTTTGCTTTATGAATTTAAATTGTCATTAATTAACTTCGTGCATGTTGCTGCTGCGCCAGGGGTGGGCAACAACAACAAAAAATACACACACAAGCGTACAGCTCAAATTATTACACATACGCCGCATTGTGCAACTGAAACACACGCACCTCGCCACCCCGGCAGCCATATGGACATGGTCAGCGTGTACAGCTGACCATCCATTATTTTCGCTCCCATGCCGTAGCGAACTCAATTACAGTTTGTAAACTTTTCAATTAGCCATAAATAGTTTATGTATATTTTTCATCCAATTCATCGAAGGCCGGCATGACGCTGCATGTGTGTATGGGCTTAATTGAAAAGTGCCAGCCGATATTCACTTGCCCCTTCACTCCTTTTACTCCCACAGTCCCTCAATCCGCATATATTGTGCGTGTCATTAATACAGTTGAGCTTTGGTCGAACCTTTTCGTTGCAGCTCATTTTAACGCGCAACAGTGCGTATGATTGCTATTTATATCCATGTTCCATTGACAGCCAACAACCAACAGGCAACAGCCAACAACCAAACAACGCAACAACCGACACGCAACAAGCAACAAGCATCATTATCGAATGCAAATTTCAGGACACGCTTTTCTGCTGTGCTCAGCACTTAATGTCTCTCTGTTGTCTCAGTCGACTTGGCTGAGTGTTTCGGCTCTTTATACTCGTTTATTCGCAAGAAAATATACTTCAATGATTCACTCCCAATCTGAGTTGATCCCACACTTTTGCAGCTACCATCGCTCTCCTGATGAAGGCAAAGAAATGCAGGAGTGGAATCCTCCGAATCCACTAGAATCTGTTTCTTTTTATGCTTGTGCAAAGCTAAAAGCTGTTAGTTATTTAAGTTGCTTACCTTATTTAAGCTACTTTAAAGCTAAAGAATCATTTTAATTTTAAGTTAAAAATTAAGCTTATTTAATTATTTACTACATAAGTTTTTCCTGAAGCTTTTTTTCATTAAAAATTGCCTGAAAGTTTTCGTTTTACCCAATTTTTTTTGTGTAAAATGTGCTCCATTTCGTTGCCAGGTTTGTGGGTCAATAATTTACAGGTGTGGTTGGAGCAGCGAATTTCTCTTATTATTGCAACGAAACCCTTTAAAGTAACCAATGCACCACATCAAAGTCTTCAAATTGAACAAAAATCAGCCGCAGGACACGAGGGGCAACAGTCCTCGTATTGCCTGACTGAGCCAAACCGAACATGATTTTATTTTTCCTACAGTTTCGGCTGCAGTTGCTGCTGTTGCTGCATGCTTTGCTTCAGGGCCTTGTTGGCTGTGTTTCCGGCCGTTGCCGACTCGTCGCCATCTTCCTTTTCAATTATGCCCCGGCTTTGCCTGTGCACCGCCCCCCGCTCCGCCCACTCGCCCTGTGCTGATGGCAGCAGGGAATCGAAGGAGCCAGGGGCAGTAGCGCTCCGTTGAGCCGATGTCAATGGTTGTCGATTTGCTCATTGCACTGACGTTTTTCGTTTTCACACCATCAAGCAGCGTTTGTTGCGATTTGTTACAAATCTAGCAGAGCAATGCAACACCAACAACAACAGCAACAACAACAGCAGCAACAACAGCAGCAACAACAACTGAAACCAGCAGCCAGCAGTGGCAACTGCCAGTAGAAAACAAACCCAAATTGAGTTGTTGATGGCAAACGTCAAAAAATCCACAAATTTTCGTTAGCTTTTTTTTCATTTACGTTTTTTTAGCTAGAGTAAAATACACTGTTTCAATTTTGGCTGTTTTTTTCTGCTTTTTTTGCTATTTTTATCTTTCTGTTTTTTATTTTGCTGCTCGTTGACAACGTCATCATGCATGATAGATAGTTTTACATATTTTCGCTGCTGTCGTTTTTTCCGGCTAACTCTGCCCGGCGGCACTTGATTTGTTGTTTGTCTTTTGCAGCACGTTTCCGCCCGCCGCTCTACACTTATTATTTAGTTTCGGCTATAGCCGAACCCGAGAGTAGTTGGCGGGGGAGCATAAAAACTGCTATTTATTCAAATATTTTGTTAAATTAAATGGTGATAAATTTGAGAGGTATATCTAAGTCGTGTCATGTTTTTTTGTTCACTTGTTATTTATGACAGAGAATCGTTGGGCATCGCTCTGGCCATTGATTTTTTAATAAATTTGTGAACTGCCAAAAGGTTGAGCGTCCAAAAGGCCGTGCACTTTGCCTACTCTCGCTCCTGGCCTGCATAATTTCGTTTCAACTTCATTTCCGCTTCGAACTAATCAAAAAGTGTAATTTCCGATTAGTTGTATTCAACTTCGAGTGCGCCACTCTCTGACTATTGGACGATTGGACTGCTGGACTGCTGGACTGCTGTTCAAAGTGCATTGAGGTCCAAGCCGAGCCTCCTCTCGCTCTCACAGTTGGCTATGACTTTTTGCCTCAAGTTGGCCTAAATGGCCGACCGGTTGGACGATGAATCGAGCGAGAGTCGGCCGAGAGGGCCTGTACCTATTATATATATTTTTTTTTCATTTCATTTTTGCCCATTGTTATAAATCGGCACATTGACCCATGCAAGCCGAGCTTCAAGGGTTGTCGACAAGTTAAAGTTGCCGTTAGTTGAACAGCTACAGGATCCTGGGACGTCAGCGGAAACAGGCCGAAGAGGACGTCCCAGAGTCGGGTGTAGTGACCCTTTTATATGCTGTAAGTTATTAGTAAGGGACGACTAGTGAAAGCGGTTAACACAGTGCTGATAAATGTGGCCCACTGATAACATCAGGTCGTAAACATACTTTCTGACATTATATGAAAACTCGTAGCCTGAGGATAAGCGAAAGCAGCAAGAAGTATTCGTACAATGGACACTTTTATGGAATCTCAGCAAAGAGCAGAGAGCTTACAAAGCAGTCAAGGGCTTAGGTGTCTCAGCATTTAATTGAATCAAAGCTGTCTCTTTTTAAGACTTGTAGTATAGAAAAACAATGGCTTTAAATTGCAACAGAAATCGAGTGGTCAAAAGCGATTTAAAAGCCATAGCAGGCTGTTTAAATGCAGCACAATTAAAAGGGCTGGCGACAGGTGGCAAGTGGCATATGTGGCATGTGAAACGTGCTACCAAAAGCGCAAATTCTACTGTGCATTTGGCCCTTTTCACTGGTCGTTTGGCCATTGTCGTGTTGGCCGGGCTATCTCTTGCCATATGCTAGTTTGCTTGTTTAGCAAGTGCGGTAAATACTGCAAATACACCCACACAATCACACAAAAAGAGCAAAAAAAAGTTGTTAAAAAAAGAAAGCAACTACTGTGTGCTGTGCAACGGCTGCAACATTTCATTTGCATATGAGGAGGCAGCGGCGGTGGCGGCGGCGGCGGCGGCGGTGGTGGGGGCTGTTGCAAAAACAAACCAGCACATTAACAGGTGTTGACTAAGCACCAAGCTAGACAAGCAGCAGCCTCCTAGCCCTATCCGTATGCCTGGGCCTGTGGCAACAATATTTTCTCCTTTTTTTTTTCTCGTATTTTTGTGTGGCCTGCCAGGAAATTTGTTTGCTTTTTGTTTATAAAAATTTAAGGCACTTTGGACAGATGCAACGGGGTCGCACCTAAATCCCTAAAATGCTCTGCCGGGCAGCCTAAAATCCCATTTGTGCCCAGCCCTGCTGCAGCACAACAACAGTGGAGCCACTTTATTTATGCAAAAATAACAAACAAACAAACACCAAGCAGGCAAAGCAACAACAACAACAACAGCAACAACAACAACGATGGAGACTGTTGTCTATTTGGTGTTTGTGTGTGAATTGTGAGAGCTTGAATCTGGCTGTGGAGCGGACAGTGTCGTTCGCCGTGTGGATTATTCACAGTCGTTGTGCTGGTGTGTGCAATGAATGAATGAATTTATGCGCCTCTGCCTATTGCCACGCCTCCTCCCATACGCCCCCGAACCGCTTTGGCGCTTAACTGTGCAAAATGTATACAAATGTCGCATGCATTTTATTTGTCTCGCCCCACTGTGATTCGCAGAGAGAGAGAGAGAGAGAGAAAGAGAGAGAGAGCGAGTGAGAATGGTTGAAAATGAAACACTACGCACGGAAGCGGAAGTGCAGACAGCGGACGCCATTACCATTTGCTTTTGCTTTTGGCAGCTGTTAATATTTTAAGCGGCTTATTAATTAGTTAACCCACCACACACACACAGGTTCTACATCCAATTGCCTTCTTTTCTTACATTTACAGCCAAGGCCTCGAAAGTCGTTCACTTGCGCAACATTCCAAACGAATCTGGTGAATCGGACGTAGTCGCATTGGGCATACCATTTGGACGTGTTACAAATGTCCTTGTACTGAAGGGCAAAAATCAGGCATTTATTGAAATGGCCGACGAGATATCCGCCACATCAATGGTATCCTGTTATACAGTGAATCCTCCACAGATGCGTGGTCGCATGGTATATGTGCAGTTCTCCAATCATCGCGAACTAAAAACGGACCAGGGCCATAATGTGAGTACCATAAATTTTTATATATATTATATATAACTGGAAAACTGTTCTTGAAATGGATCGATTTTCACTACAAAATTCATTTTATTTCAATCAAAGTTTTGTGCTCGCAAAAGTATGCTATGCTTTTGTGCAATGAGAAACTGCCTACAGAAACCGCCTGAGTAATATGTCAAGCATAATCAGAGAGCAGAACTTGTTAAGATAAATCCATATTTTTGGGCATTAATAGAAATAGTTGTGCAGCTTTCACTGACTAAATACGAGAGTATTTAAATCCCAGTTATAAGTATCTGTATCTTAATCTGTCTGCCTTAAGTGTTATTAATGTGGCAATTAAGTTTTGGTCAGAGGCAAACAACGATTTATATGCAAATGCTGTCTCGTTATTATGTGGGTCGCTCGGTCGCTCGCACTCGCTCTCTCTGTCTGATTAATTACAATCTCTAAGGCAACTTAATTCCCAACAACACACACACACACATTCATAAATGCTAAGGGATATTTGTCAGTGACGGACCAAACCAATTTCTAATTTTAATTTCGTAAGCCACAAAGTCACTGGCAAAGTTTAAAAAGCTTTCAAATAAATACGCAAGCCATGAGTGAAGAGCGCCAGCGGGGGGTGGGGTGGGGTGGGCAAGATGCCCATCCACACACACACACATGGAAATAGATACAGATACGGATACATAGATAGACGCATGCCTGACAAAAGCAGTGAAATGCATAGTTTTTGGGGTTTTTGTGGTGAACAGAGAAACGTACAAATGAAAACCGCAAGGACTCTAGCCACATATTCAAGCATGTATACGAAAAGACGGACAGACAGAGAGACAGACAGACAGACAGTCGGCAGCTGCTTAGTACAAAGTCAAAAGCATATTTTGATTACTTAAATGAAAACAGCAGGCGGCATTCAGCAACAGCAACAGCAACGGCAGCAACAAAATGAGCAACTTTGTTGTTGTTGCCGCCTGCCGCTGCTGTTGCTGTTGCCGAAAACCCAAAACGACGTTGTCACCTTGTGCCGTGTGTGGGTCTCTCACCTGACTCGAGTGGGGGTATACCCCAAGCCTAACCCTACCCAATCCTATCCTACCCTACTCTGCCCCAACCAGCCTGCCTCTTAGTTTCGGCTTTGCCTTGTAACCCAAAAATGACCCCAAGCAAAACTACTTAAAAAGAGATCGTCAGTCGTGTGCAGCAACAAACAACAACAGCCAGCAACAGAATAATACAAAAAAAGAAAGAAAGGAGCAAAAGGTTAAGAGGCTGCAGCAACAGTGGGCGTGCCTATGACTTATATGACACACCAACAACAGCAACCAAGAATAGAAGTACATAGCAGCAGCAGCAGCAACGTCAGGCCAAACAATACAGTTACATTTCACTGATTACCTTTCGGCTGTGCCCCTCCGTGCGTGGGTGTGGCCAGATTTCTCTTGTTAACTACTAATCCTGGTAAAAGGCCTTGTTCCCAGCTCCCTGCTCCTTGCTCCTCGCTCCAACCCCAAATGACAACGCAGACGAGTGGAAAAGTCAACGCCGCTGTCTTCTCTGTTGCTCCAGTGGAAAATCTCTTAAAATGCATGAGTGTTGTGTGTTGCGTTGTGTGTGTTGTGTTTGGGCTTAATCTTGTGTGTAGAGCTGCTGCTTGACTCTTGTTGTTGCCGTTGTTGCTGTTGTTGCCCCAACATATTTATACAATTTCTCATTTCATTCACTTTTTCTTTTGGCTTCTTTTTTTTTATTTTTATTTTTGTGCTGTCCTCTGCTGTGCCCATTGTCAACACATTTCTCAGTGTATCTGTGCGTCTGTGTTTTTGTTTTGTTGTGCCGTTGTCCTTGCGTCCTGTCGTCCTTTCGTCCTGCAGCAACTGCTGTTTGGCTCGCATTTTAAGAACTGTCTTCATTGGCTTTTGTACAGCGGTATCTTGGTGCCACCTGGCGCCACCATTGCGCTGATTGCTCAACGTCTTCGGTTCGTCCTGAATAATATTGCTGTGCTAGTCTTAAGTCTTCAGTTATATTTTTATATCTTTTTCTACTTTTTTGTAGTGCCGCTGCAACGTGCAAAGTTCTAGATAAGATGCTCAAAGTATACTCACAGTTCTTGTCAAAGAAAGAAAGAGAAAGCTTAAAAGGAGTTAAAAGTAAACAGCGCGAAAAAGGACCAGCAGCACAGCAGCGGCAACAGCTGTCCGCGCTTGCTTGAAATATTAGCGATAAAATAATAGTTTTAAATAAACAACTCTGGTATGAAAAGTAGAAAAAATAAGTAGATATATAAATAAATTTCAGAGCTTCATTTGAATGCTTAAGCCTGACTAAAGTATTCCATATTTACCTTTGAATATTCGAACTCAAATATGATTTTAAATACTCAATTCAGAGCATTTGTTTATATGCAGTGAAGCGCCATTAATTCTTACTGATTCTAAATTCGTTATCTTTGGAAAAAGCTAAAGTTTTAAATACTAAACAATGCAATTTGGGAGTTAAGACTAAGCCCGAAGTCTTTTGGCGGGTTTCTCTTTTAGTTGCCTCTTCAACAGTTGCTCAGCTCCTGCGGCTGTACAATATTTTTTATTCATCTTTCGCCCAGATTTTACAGGCCATTTGGCTTTAGATTTGGCTTTAGTGGCCAAAAGGAATCCCGCATTTGTATGTATGCTTTAAATTGTTCAATATGCGATTTCCTTAAAAGTTTTCAGCAGCCACAAATCCATTGCACGCCTTAAGGGATTTAACCCCACAACACGCACCTGAAAGCAAAGCTGCGACGACAACAGCAACAGCATCACCAAATCAGCAATACAGGATTTTCAAATCATCTGGCTCACACACACGCACACGCACACACACACACACACACACACACACACACGCACACACATGGACAGATTTCAACGCCTGAGTGATTGCGTCGCATAGAGAAAACCAAAAAATAGAAATAATACAAAAGTTGCGAGCAAGGAGACGGGAGAGGAACAGGGCGAGGGAAAAGAAGCAAGTGGCAGCATCAGAAATGAAAAACCCTGTAGCATACTTTGAGGCGCTGCGCTCCGCGCCACTGACATTTATGTTGGCAATTTGGCAGTCAGGCAGCGTTGCTGCCTCACTGACTGCGCTGCTGCCGCTGCTGTGGCTGCTGCTATCCCTGGCTGTGTAACAGGATTCTAATATGTCATGTCGGTTGGGACGTCCTTTCACCTATCGCACGAGTATGTTGTGTATGTTGCTGCCTTGCCTGGGCTTGCCTCTTAGCGCCCCTTAGCTACGACTACTCCTTCAGGCAGCAGCACTGGCACTTCAGGCAACAGTTGTTGTGACTATTTTCGTTGCTATTTACGTTGATGTCTTACTCCTCTCGAGCATCTTAGCGCGCCGCCTCCCCACGCACGTCACTCGCTTCAGCGACCAGCAATAGACAGAGACAGAGACAGCGACAGAGGAAAGAGGATAAAAACCCCCGCTGCCTACGCAAGGAACGGGGGGGGAGCCTGGGACAGATACCCTTGACTAGAATGTGAGAGAATGCTACGCAGAAATGAAGATAAATGCACTGGAAGTTCACGTGGTTACAACCACAACAAGCTGGCCACAAATCCACAGAACCTAAAGCCCCAAGCGGCCCCTTGTCTACCGTCATTCCCATTCCATTTCCCCTTCCCCTTCCCCGTCCAATTCCCATTCCTATCCGGTCTCGTATTGCTTAGTAGCTACTAGGGCTCAAATTTGACATGTGATTGTTTTGTCTTTTTTGGTCTGGAGCTGTAGCTGTAGCTGTAGCTGTGCAGCTGCCGCTGTCTCTACTTATTTATGTATATGTATCTTTGTATCTTTGTATCTTTCTCGTGTGTTTGTAATTTTGATAAATTAATTTTTTTTTTTTTCTTGCCTTGTTGCGGCTCCTAACAACCGAAAAAGGGTTGACATTCACTGGGGAATGGGCAGGAAGGGGCATGGGAATGGGAATGGGTTGCGGGACCGAGAGGCAAGCAAGAAAACTGTGCCGCAAAACAAAATGAAATTGATTGAAATTTAATTTCAAAACAAAAACCCTTTGGCGGACGTACAAAATGTATGTATTTACGTCTCTTGTGTAACATTTGCGGACGCCTAAAAGGCGGCAATGCATTCATTAGATTTAAACAAACAATAAATGGAAAAGCTTTCCACTGGCGGAGCGCAACAGAAACAGAAGACTTTAATTTCAGTAATCGTCATAATTGGCATTTGTGTGGTTGCAAGCAACCAAACAAACAAACAAACCGACCAACAGACAGACAGACAGACGGACTGAGGGAACCCGAGCAAACAGTGCAATACGGCACAAACAGGACGAACAGGACAAACAGCCATGTTACAGGTCAATTGAGGACTTTGTGTCCTTGCCATGGGGCAAGTTTCGCGCTTTTCACCGCACCGATTACACTTTACAGATATAACTGTAAATATGTATATATCTGTATATATATATATAGATATATATATGCGCTGGGAGGCCGTGCTGGTCAATGCAGCAGGTGTTGGGTTTCCCTTTTGTGATAAGCGGCTGCCTTGTGATTAAATTAAATTGCCGACCACAGTAAGGCAGTAAGGAGATAAAGACAGTACCGTTTGCCTTGTTTCTCAGTGTTTCTGCTGTGAATTGCCATGTTGCACATAGACCCAATAATTGTCTCCGGGCAACAACAATAACAGCAACAAGGCTAAAAGAAAATTGTACAGGTAACAAGGAAAATACACACATTTAATTATTCATCCATTTTTAAAGGTTACCAAGAAGCACAAACAAGTGCAACCCGAGCTTAAGTTGGGGGTTTTTCCGCTCTTTAAGTTGTCCACACGGAATAGTTCATTCCAGTGTCAATTAATAGAATAAATATCAGGAAAAAATCACGTCAGCATTAGTGCCAAACACGAAATGAGATTAATGTGGACTACATTTGACGTCTGCTTCCTCTGCAGTGGGCGGCAGGAGGAGTTCTCCTTTGGGGGTGTGTGTAACGTGTTAACGCCGTTTGGGGTGTTAAGGCGACAACAACTAATACAAATGTCAAGCGATTAAGCCACACAAAAAGGATCAAGCTGATTAGCAAAGGGCTTAAGCAAATGCGAAAGATGTTGCACTGCGAAATAGAGAATTTCCTTCTTTTTTGTGCCTGCCCATTCGATATGGTGTTAATAATATAAGCCAAGCTTCACTGTTTATTTAATTTGTTGCTGTTGCTGTGGCTGTTGCTGCCAACCGACGACAGCTGGCTGCTGCCTATTTTCGTATCTCTGTTGGAGGAGGGGAGGCTGGGAGGCAGGGGAATTCACTTAACTTCAATATTCGTATGAGGCATTTTCCTGTGGCATGCTATTTGTACAACTCTCAACGCTGAGGCGTCTCTGCAGTTAAAGGATTTCGCTGTGGCAAATAACTTTACACACAGCTCTATACATATATATATTTATATATGTATTGGGGGGGGAGGGGAGAGCTGTATGTGAGTGTTACGGCTCTATCTGCACGTTGTTTATTTTTCTATGCGTTGCTTTTGTTTTTCTTTTGCCTACTCTAAGCGCTGCTCTGCCTGCCGTGTCTGTGTGTGTGTGTGTGTGTGTGTGAGTGTGTGTGTGTGTGTGTGAGTGTGTGTGTGATGTTGTTTTCTCATTTTATTTCACGTCTTCTGTCGAAGGCAAAAGTGAGCTAATCTTATTGTTTTCACAGCAACAGCGCAGGGAACGTCGCGCGCGAGAACGCAACTTGGCCAATAGAAGAGGCAAGCTTCTAGCTAGCTGCTAGCCTGCCTCTACAGCTTGTTGATCCTTTGAGTTATGCCGCGCTGTTCTACCCTCTCCTCTCCTCTCCTCTCCTCTCCTCTCCTCTCCTCTCCTCTCTGGCACTGTTTGCCTACACTCGAGTCGTTTGGCGTTTTACTGAAAATGGATTTAAATTACATTGTTTCACACACTCGTCAGAAGTACGTGAGCAAATTTGCGCACAACAAAGATAAAACCAACAACAGCAACAGCAGAAATAGAAATAAATATCAAAATAGAAATGGAAAGTTGGAATAAGTTGGAATGCTCTATGCTTTTTATAGAGAGTGACTTTTCAGCGTCAATATTTTGATTGTATTGATTAGTTCTTTTCAGTCTTTCAATGTTATTTTTGCCTAAAAGTATGCTTGCTTTTATTTGCATTCGCCTTGTGTTTTCTTAGTTTCTAGGCAGGGCAGGGCAGGGCAGGGCGGGGCGGGGATGGGGGGACAAGGGATAACACAACGGATTTACTGCTACTACGTTTTTGGCGTATTTATTTATGCAAAGTTTTTGAGCGCCTTCAACGCATTTTCTGTGTGTGTGTGTGTGTGTTGTCCATATTTACTTTGGCCATAAATAAGACAAACAGAGTTTGCTGTGGTTACGTCTTCTCCTACTGCTCCTCCTCCTGCTCTTCTGGCCAAGCACTCACCCAACTTAGTCCACTTTGTGTGTGTGCCTGGCTAGCTCCTGCTTCTGGCCGCAAAAAGTACAGCCAGCAGCTTTCAAGGAGTGGGAGTGAGAGTGAGAGGAGGCGGAGGCGGAGGCAAGTAACCACAGGCACAAAGTATGCAGTAATACATAATCTGCAGCTTAGCTTTAAAACTTAACGGCACAAGTTCATAACTTGTGGCGCCCCAAAAAAAAAGGAGAAAAGGAAAATGGTAGCAAGTTGGCAGCCACACAAAAGTGGCAACTCTCTCCAGCTCACTTTTACTACAACATCCTTGCTGCAATGAGGGGCATCCGCCACTTAAGCCAGCAACTTGCTTACTTGCAAGCCACTTTGCCACGCTATGCCCAGTTTCTGCTTTCTTCTTTTTTTTCTTCTTTTTTTTTTCAAGTGCATCCTGCCTGCCCGCCCCTTCCTCTTTCGCTTTCCCGCAGCTTAAAGTGTGCCAAAAACCAGGCTAAGAGACCGAGACTCTTGCAGCGCTTGGAGCTTCAGTCTAAGGCTCTGTCCGTGTGACATTGCAATGAAAATAAGCTCACGCATCTATGAAATAATAATATTGATGCAGAGTTGGAAAGATGCAGGGAGTAGCTGGCTAGCTCTAAGTGAAAGTTGTGCCAATATTTTTTGTGGAGTTTTTTGCTTGAGTTTTTTGTTTGACGCGGCGCCATTGGTGCTCAACTTATTTCTTATGCAAAAACCCAGCGACAGAAGGATCAGGTAGCTGCCTGTCCTTACAGCAGACAGTACCTTTTTTATCTTTCTTTTTTTTGTGTAAATATTACAAAAGTTTGCTTAAAAGCTTTTAGCATCCTTTTTTGTTTTGTTGTCAGTATTTCCTTTTTTGTCTTTGGGTTTTATTTTCGTTTTTTTTTTTTCATTTTTTTTGACTGGTCGCGCCAATTCTCTGGTGAACTGACAAACGTTTTGACTTGGCATCACATTTTTATTTTCATTTTTATTTTTTTGTAATATTTAAGTTGGCACCGCTCCATGGGGAACTGTCAAACTGTAGCAGCTTAAAAATTTAGTATTTAATATATATATATATATATATATATATATATTTATTTGTGTATGTGTGGCAGACACACACAGCAAGCTAGCAACGGATCGATAATTGAGCTTATCAGCAAATTTGCTATTTTTGCTTATCAAAGCAGTTAAGTCTATCAAACTTATCATATTTAATTATATCAATGTGCTGACTACGTACCCACTCGCACTGCTTGTGTGTGTGTGTGTGATTATGAATATGAGAGTATGTGTGTGGAGTGGTGTATTCTGTGTGTGTCTGTGTGCAACTAATCAATGCCGCAAGCCGCCCACAGAACCTCAACAACAATAACAATAACAATAGCACTGACAATAGCCGATGCACAATTGACTCATTAAGCGACTAAACCGCGACAAGGGAAGGCCAACACAAGCACACAGAGCGTACCACACACACACACACACACACACATATAACTTACATACACATAGACACACAGAGTAGATAATAATTTATTATGTTTAATGATGTTGCCAGCTGTTGGCTTGCTTAGCTTGGCTTAGCTTAGCTCATTTGGCTCATTATTATATGGCCATAAATGTATGTGGTAGAACGTTTGGTAGCAATTATCAATGCATTCTGGGTTCAAGTGCCCTACAATTGCCCACTTGACATTCAGTTAATGTGAGCAAAGTTTAAATACAGACAGACAGACGGACGGACAGACAGATACAGCAGCAGTCGGAGTCGGATTCACAGCAAGAATCTAGCAAATGTTTGTCTACAATTACATTACAATTTTTACACAATCAACATCATCTTCGTCCTCGTCATCGTCATCATCGTAATAATAATAATCAGGCAAAGTGAAGTATCAAATTACAGTAGAAAGTGTATAGCAATCGAAGCATCTTTCCCTTCATAATATTACACATACGCCGCGTGTGCTCAGGTAGACTGGCAAACTGACTGACTGGCTGGCTGGCTGGCTGGCAATTCTAATCAATTTTTATTATTTTTATAAACCAAGGCAGAACAGCGAGAGGCAGACACAGTTCCTGCCGCCTTCGGCTTTCTCGGAATTTATCTAGTAGCAAAAACAAATGGCACGCCAGGGGCGGATTGCCTGACGTGTGTCTAGAAACTTTGCTCCTGCTGACAAACGCACAAAACAAAAAAACAGGAAAAAAATGCGTTCAGGCGCGAAAGCCGGGGGCGGGGACGGGGAATGGGACGGGGACGGGGACGGGGAAGATGCTGCTAAGGACGGTCGAATGTGTTTACGTTATGATTTTCGAAATCAAAATTCAGCACGACTAGGAATAAATTTACTTCCGAATGTCATTAAATTGTTTTCCGATAGAACGTGTATATTTCACGCAAGAAGTTTTGTAGCTCTGCTCAGCATGGAACTTGGGGTGGGCGAAGGGGAAGCCTCCTCCTTGCTGACTGCGTTCTTGTGTCCTCCCGATATTTCGACAAACCGACAGCCCGAGCGGCAGGCTCTCCGCACTTTGATTTCCTTTTATTATTACGGTACTTGATATTATTGATTTTGATTGAGATTTATGCTGCTTTTTCCTGTTGCCATTACTCTTCTTGCTCCTGTTGCTCCTGCTGCTCCTGTTGATATTTTGACTGTGCAAATATTTAGCATATTTTCGGCTAGTTGGCTTTTAAACTGAATTTTCAAGCAGCACGTCAACTGCTTTGATTAATACCCCATAAAACTTAACTAATAAAACTTTACAGCTCACGTTTTTCACTTACTAATTTCTCTGCTTTCTCTCTCTCTCCCCTTGCAGCAAAATTCATCGGTGGTGCAAAGTGACTATCGCATCCAGTCGCCAGCCGGTGGCTCACCATTGCCGCTGTGCGCCGTCGGCAATGTGACCAGCAACAATGCCAACAACTCCGGCGACAGCAACTGCAGCACTGTGGCAATATTGCAGAACAACACAAGTGCGGTGAATGCCGCCTCGGCAGCTGTCAACAACACCAATGCAGCTGGTGGACCCAACACTGTGCTGCGAGTCATTGTCGAGACACTGATGTATCCGGTTTCCTTGGATATATTGCATCAGATATTCCAGCGTTTCGGCAAGGTGCTAAAGATCGTCACCTTCACCAAGAACAATTCATTCCAGGTGAGTGCTGCAGCAGCCGCGTCCAGAATTAACTCATCCAAATTGAAAGTGTCACCACAGTTGAATTGAGTTTAAATTGAGTTCTCAGCGATTGTTCAGACTTTTTTTTTTGTATTAATTAAAAGAGTGTAATTGTTCAATTAATTCTAAAGTGAATGCAGACATTATAAGCTGCTTTTCGTATCGAATAAAGTATACCCTATACGTTCACTACAACATTCATTTGTTGGCTTCCACTAGCAAATGTCCTTCAATATCTCTGTTGATTGCCTGCCAGCTAATCATATTTTAATCTTTAAGGCCTAGCTAAGTTGTTTACCTGCTTGATACCAATAATTATATTAATTTCTTTACAGGCTCTCATCCAGTATCCGGATGCCCATTCGGCACAGCAGGCCAAGTCCATACTGGATGGCCAGAACATCTACAATGGCTGCTGCACCTTGCGCATTGATAACAGCAAATTAACCGCCTTGAATGTTAAATATAATAATGATAAATCGCGCGATTTTACGAATCCGGCGCTGCCACCTGGTGAGCCTGGGGTCGATCTGATGCCAACCGCCGGCGGTTTAATGAATACCAATGATCTGCTGTTGATTGCCGCCAGGCAGCGACCCTCACTAACAGGTGATAAAATAGGTAACACAAACTGAACAATTTCCCCTTTCTATTATCATTTTATTTGGACTGTGTGCATAATGCTGCTGCCCTGCATGCATCTCTAATTGCATCCTGTTCCTGTTCCTCATACTCATACGCTCATAAGCTCTCATATACATGATTACACATACAGCTGCATTCATCAGACACAACAATGCTTTGATTTTTGAGACTTTTTTTGCCTTTTACACTCGCTATCGATTCGCATAGATGTTAAGCCGCATGCAAGCAACTAACGTGCAACTGCAACATTTCTTTAGCCATGCTAACAGACCTCTTTGGCTCTCTTTCAGTCAATGGCCTGGGCGCACCCGGCGTACTGCCGCCCTTTGCCCTGGGCCTGGGCACACCCCTAACCGGTGGCTATAGCAATGCCCTGCCCAATTTGGCCGCCTTTTCGCTGGCCAACAGCGGAGCCCTGCAAACGGCGGCGCCAGCAATGCGCGGCTACTCGAATGTACTGCTCGTATCGAATTTAAATGAGGAGGTAAGTACCCTACAGATATTCATTTCAACTATATCCACATACCTTATATATATATATATATTCGCGTAATATTAATATTAATTAGCAGCCCACCCATATATATAAACATGCATATATCAATCTCAGTACAATTTCTATTGCCCATGTGCTCTCCCATACTTTCTATTTACTCACAACAAATATTTATTGTAAAAGTACTCGTAATGACCTGTAATTAGTTTGTATTTCGTCTATGAATTTTTTCACAAAGCCGCATACTGTTTACATACATATTTATTATTCTCTTTTTTTATATATATATTTTTTCTACATTCAATTAATTTTTATTTAAAAAAAAAAAAAAAAAGAAAGCGAGTACTCGTAAAAGAAACTTCAGCTGTTGATTTCCTATTTATTATTTATGATTTATATAATTTTTAATACATCTAAAACAAAACTCTCGCTAACTGACAACAAATCTTCTATTTTCTCTTTTTTCTCTGTAGATGGTCACGCCTGATGCTCTATTTACCCTCTTTGGTACGTCTGCACAATAAAAAAAAAAAAAAAGACAAAAAAAACAGAAAAGAAAGCAAAAAAACATAAACAAATACAAGTACAAATTACTTATACAGACATACTTCTAGTATTAGTATTAATTAAATTGTCAATTTGTCTATGTGAATTTTGTTGTGGCCAAAAAAAAAAAAAAAAAGAAGCAAACAAAAAGGGGCAATGGCTCAGCTAAGCGAAGGCAATTCTAAAAAATGCATCCAATCTTTCATTGAACTTAATATCTTCTCCACATTCTCTTCTGCCTTTTCTCTTGGCTGTGGCCATTGTCCTTGAGGTCCTCTAAGGGCCACAATGCAATCCTTTTGACCACTTTATAATGTAGAAACGCTTAATTTTTCATTGAATTTACACACTGTACTGTAGGAAAATAGTAAAAATGCTGCCCTACACACATATTGTAGCTGCTCTTTGATACTCTACCAAACTCAACTTCACTCTATGCTCCAGCCTTCCAGTACTACTCCTTCTCCTAGATCCTGTCCCCCCCACTGCCCCCCTTAAGCGCGACTCGTTGTGGCATGCTTCCGTTTGAAATTTACGCCATTTACGTGCAATCAGCAAAAGTGCCATGAATTATTTATGTACACATCGAAGACACACACAGAGAGACAGAGAGAGAGAGTCAGGGAGACAGGGAGAGACAGTGAAGTGTGGGTGTTAGGCAAACAAAACAATAGCATTGCCAAATATGCAGGATACAGGATGCAGGATACGTCGTGTGTCCTGTCCTGCTGCAAAATATTTAAAATATTGAAAAACTCTTAAAAACAATTTGTCTGTGCTGTGCAGCAGCAGCCACAAAATGCAGACTGCGGTTGATTCAATCAACTGGCTGCATATGGGCACACACACATGTGGTTTAGTTGGCTAAAACGAAGAATACTCTAGCCAAATGCTCCTCTCTTCATTTGTTTTGGTTGAACATTTATTTCATATTTTTTTCTAACTTTAATATAATAAAACTATGTGCTCTTTTGTTGGCCAAACATTGGTTGCATTTGCAGCAT
The DNA here is from genome assembly GCA_018150835.1 of Drosophila repletoides. Lineage (NCBI taxonomy): Eukaryota > Metazoa > Arthropoda > Insecta > Diptera > Drosophilidae > Drosophila > Drosophila repletoides. The sequence continues at coordinate 9,281,454 of JAECWQ010000100.1, forward strand.
TTTAACAGCAACTTTCTTGGTTAAAAAACTGCAGGCTCAACTAACTTTTGAGCGAGGAATTAGCCAAGTTCGGAAAACAATTTTTCCATATAATAGAAAAGCTTTAATTATGCAGCAACTATATTTAATTAGCTATTAAATTAACTGGCTTAAACGCAAACTTTGACCATGATTCAGTTAACAATTGTCTGAGTTAAAGCCACTTGCATGCGATCCAAATGGCGTTATGCAGTTAGCATTATTTTTAGCCATCAGCTTAAATATTAAGTAGGTAATCAAGTCGTGGTAATACCCTGTAGTGTTGAGTTTTTATTTCCCTTTTTTAGTTTAAGCAGAATGCAAGCGTTGGCTATAATAAAACCATAAGCCATGGCGGGTAAAGGTAAAAATGTCAATGGCAGAGGGGGGAGCAGAGCTCTCAGCTCCCAGGTAGCTACGGCAACCGCAGCAACGGAAATGTGCATTAAATAACAGCATCTAAACGCAGTTGCTGGTACTACTCCATTTCCATTTATATGCTCGGCATTTCGAAATTCTCGTATTTATTGTTATTGTATTGCCCAGGAACAAATGGCTTTCTAATAGCTTTTTGCTTCGGGGCGAGGCCAGCCAGTCAGCCAGCCAGCTAGCCAGCAAATCCATCAGCTTGAAATTGAAATAGTTTTACCGAGGCGCAAAAATCTCATTCTAATCTTCAGACTGACTCGACTCGACTCCTCTCCCACACAGGAAGAGAGAACCAACTAGGGGCGAGGAGCACTCGCAAATGCTGATGCTGCCTGGGCTGGTTGGTTGGCAGTTATCCTGTCATAAGTTGTTCTTACAAATTGTAAAACAATGAAAATGAAAATATATGCACTTGCATAAATCTACACAATCCACACTCACACACACAGGCACACACACACGCACACATGCAACACACATGAGTGTGTGTGTATTAAAAAACCATTCTGTGGCAAAACGGGCAACAAGTGAAACCGCACTCAGGCACACACTTGCATGGCATCCTGTTGCTCCTTCATCGCAGTCGCCGTCGCCGTCGCTGTCGCCGTCGCAGTCGCAGTTGCCGTTGTCTGCGACATGCTTGTGTGCATGTAAAATTACATGAATTAAGTGCGCTCCTCCCTCGTCTCCTCCTCCTTCTCCTCCTTCTGCTGCTGCTGCTGCTGCAGCAAGCCCGTGGCAACAGTTGCCCATTGTTGCCGGGGAGTGTGTGTGTGTGCGACTCTCAGCTCAGCATAGCACATGCTTTAACATGCCGCTCATCCTGCCACACACACACACACTACACACTCGCACATCCTCTCATACACACACTCTCGGCCGCACAACAAAAGATTGAGTGCGGAAGTGCATAGCTATAAAAATGTCCATTTATTTAGTTATCATTGCGCTTGTTGCCGCTGCCGTTGCTGTTGCTCTTGTGCTGCCATTGTGTGTCCCTTTCCCTCAGTGTATATCTATCTGCTCACCCTTTCCCCACTCATGTATATGTGTGTGTGTGTGTGTGTGTGTGTATGCACATTTTATGCACTATACGACAAGTTTGCAGTTTTTGCTGCCTTTACAATTGAAATAAAATTTACTTGTGACTTTTCGTAGCTCGTTTTGTTGTTGCTGAAGTGGTTCAGTGGTGGTGGGGCATGGTGGGGTTTATATTGTCTCCTTGTGTGGCACTGTCTTTTTATCGTCTGTCTGTCTGACTGTCTGTTTGCCAAATGAATTTAACTAACTTTGTAAAGTTAATGGGGTTTGCTGTTTGAATTGCTGCTCGCTCCCCCCCAACTCCCCCAACTTGCCTCCCGCCTGACCGACGTGTGTGCGTGTCGTCTCTGCGTTTTACTATTTTATAGCATTTCCAATTGACTTTTCACATGTGCTGCATATAACTTGAGCTCTATCTCTTTCCCTTATCCTTTCCTATTTCGTTTGTTTTATTTAATTACCGAAATACTTCGATTCCGAGCGCCAGCAGCAACATATTCTTGTTGCTGTTGCTGGTGCTGCCCAGTGTGGCACATAATTGCTGCATAATGGATTTGTTGCTGCCCCCGCCCTGCTGCTCCTCCTGCTGCGCTAGTCGCATTTTTGTGCTGCAATAACACAAAACGCACACAAATTGGTAACCACACACAACAGACAACAGGCAACAGACAACATTCAACAACAGAGCAACATTCTCTAACTCCGCACAGCAACAATGTTAAGTCTGTTGTCGTCTTTTGTCTCTGGTGACATAAAACCGTTTGTTTGTGGCTTGTATACACACGCACACACACACACACACACACACGCACACACACACTCAGAAATGCTGTGTGCACCGCTTTGTTTGCATGCAAATGCATTTAATATGAGTTTAAATACCCAAATATAAACTTTTACCAAACAAAAGCAACCACAGAGCAAAAGGTTGAGGGCCTAAGCGGAGCTAAGGGGGTGAAGCGCCAGTTTGCCTGTGGTTTAATCTGCTTGTCTTGCCCAACAGCTTTGATTTACACATTTATACATACAAATATATATATAAACAATCAGTGACGTAGTAGGATATTTTATGCAGGGCGTTTATTAAATACTTAACCCCTATTGACATGAAGTGAAGTGCTTAGAACAGTCAAAAGAAAGGCCTAATAAATTGAGAAAAGTCTCATTAGTTTTTGAGGATTTGGCAGAACTTTTAAGGCAGAAAATTGAGCTTTAAATTGAATGAAATTTCCCAGTTTTTGCTGGGCAATGCGCTCCCCTCTACTGGCGCCACTGTGCCTCGCACAGAGAACTATGAGTATTTATTCATTTGATATTTATTTAAAAATTACAGTGCATTTGTGTAAGCTTCTCAGGCTTATCGCTTATAAAGTAAACAAACATTTGCCAAACGCATTAATTGCTTTAAAATAAAAATGATTGAGATGATTATTGTTGTTATTGTTCGGAGAGTAAATAATGTCCTGTGCAAGCTGCTGTCGCCTAACCACAGAAGGAGCCAAAGAACAACAACTGAGGGCAGCTTAAAGCAACTGAGCCACAGTAAATCCTATCAGCAGCTCGTTAGCCACAGTTAAGACTAACTGCAGTCCTCAGCCACAGCCCAGAGTAGACAGCCAGTTGCCAGTTGCCAGTTGCCAGTTGCCGGTTGGCAGTTGGCAGCTGCTTGCAGTGCTAATAAAGCTTCGATTGCTGATTTAACGCCAAGTGGTGGCAAAAGCAGAAAGTAGAAGCAAGAGCAAAGCGTAGAGCAGAAAATTATAAGATATACGAGTATCATACGCCCCGTTGCACACAGAGCAAGCTAAAAAAAAACAAGCGAGCGATGTCGATAAGCTGAATGCTTTTAAGCGTCTTATTATTGGCCAGGATCGTAGTCGCAGGTCTGGGCCATGACTCTCTGCGAGTCGCAATGGCGTGCCAATAGATTTAGATAAAGCGTAGCGCGTTGCGACAGCAGTCAGTCTAAACGAGCAATCAGCTAAAATGGCAGCGCTTAAATTTTATGTAATAACCTTTGAATTTCCAAGTAGCCTGGCCGAAAGCGCGCCAATGACACTGAAGGCAACTTGTACGACAAACAAGCAACAGCAGCAGCAGCAGCAGCGACTGGCGATTGTCACACATATAAAAGCATACAAGCACACATGGCAGAGGCAGAGGCAGAGGCAGTGGCAGCGACAGCGACAGCGGCTTTTGTTATGTTAATGGCAACAAGGAAGAAAGGACACGTAACCACAATTTCCACATGACGCGAACGCCAATGTCTGACGGCCACGTTTAGGTGGCAAATTTTGCACTTCAATCATGGCTGGCAACATGTTAGCCAAGTGATTATTGTTGTTGTTGCTGCTGCTGCTGCTGCTGATATTTGCCCAGGAGCTGTTTGCATATCAAATAATAAAAGTGGCATGCGTAAAGCTTGCAACGCCCCCCACAAACGGCGCACTTCAAACGTTAGCTCTTAGATTGATCAAGCCGACAAAAAAAAGACAGCAGCAAAAAAAGAAAAAAGCCAAGAGAAAAGCAAGGCAAAGGCACAAAATAAAGGAAAAAAAGGCTAAGGACAGACGAAGAGCGTAACCCTTTCTGAGGCAGACATTTTATTAGTTTTGACAGCGCTTTGTTGTTGGCCAGCCCCAAACGACTCAATTGAGCGAGTTGAATGATGAGGGAGGGGGAGAGGAGGGGACAGAGGATGGGGGGGGGGTTGCCCTGCTCAATGACACGCTCTTTAGACACTTGACACATGCCGCATGCCGCATGCCATATGCCAGTTGAGCTGTCAGCCATTCAATAGACGCCGCTCTCTAATCGAGCCTATATATATGTATATATAACAAAAACTGTTGCCTACCTTTTGGGGCACTCTTGCTGCATATGTGTATAGGTGTTATATACATATATACCCGAATATAATAATAAAAACTTAATCAGTCTGCAAATCGTCTGGCAAACAACATATTGATACCCCACACTCGTGTTGCAAATCCGATTATGTAATTGTAATGGCGTGCTAAAAATTTATATCACTGCCGAAAAATATTGTTGAAACGTGTTTAATTGAATTTTTATGAGCTTCGCTGCCGCTGCCGCCGTCGCCGTCGCCGTTGCCGTCGCTGTCGGTGTCGCTTTCGAACTGTGTGCGTGATTTTTGTGTGTTGCCTCTCAAAATAATTTCATAAAATTTTATATGCTGAGCGCAAGTTGATAAAGTGCCGTGACCGGAAAAAGGGCCAAAATATGTCTGAGTGTGTGTGGTGTGTGTGTGTGTGTGTGTGTGTGTGTGTGTGTGTGTGTGTGTGTGCAAATCATTTCAATGATTTTTTTCATAATTTAACAAGGCTCGTTTATCTGGGAATTTGGAGTATGTATGAGCGAGCCTATGCCGCCAGCATAGAAAATGAGTTTGGGTTAACACAAATGGAGTGAAAATTGAATAAAAAAACAAACTAATTCACTGGACTGTATCCTGCATCCTGTTTCTGCTATCTTGTATCTCTTTTATGCTGCTTGCAAAATTTATTACAAATTTACAGCAAAGCAACAGCTCAACAGTTAGGCTCAGTTTTTCTATGAAACGGCAAACGGCAGACAGCCATTTCAAGTTTTCAAAGTCAGAAGAGCGAAAATTTTGCATTTAACGACGGACGGAATGCGGACTGATGGCGATATTTTTTCATCTAAAATATGCTCAAACATGCGACTAATGGGCCGCCGGGGAATCAGCGCGAACGCCAGAAAGTATGCAAACATATTCAAAGTCAGCCGCATGGCTGTACAAATACATATAGCTAAATCTTTTTGCGATAATAAATTATTATAAAGTCTGCTGGGCGCGCAAAGGACGAAAAGGACGACCGACCACTTTGCATGGCAACCGGCTGACTGGCAACAGCAGCAGCAGCAGCAGCTACACCAACAGCAACAGCAGCAGATGCGCATACGCCCCGTCGGACGTCAAGCTTTTGATGCTGGCTGGCTGGCTGGCTGGTTGGCTGGCTGAAGCTACTCCTGCTGGTTGCAGCACTACTGACTACTGAAGAATTCAATATGCTTGACTGCCAATGCCTGCAGATACGTAGATGCTGCTCCTGCTGCTGCTGCCTGACCTGGTTGGCTTGGCCTGGCTTGGCTTGGTTTGGCTTGGTTTATTGCTGCAATTGTTGCTACGGCAAGCCAATTTCAAGCAAACGAAACGAAATTTTTTCGGTGTTTGGCATAAGTCAAGTTTCAGTTCGCACAGTTCGTACTCTGTGCAGTCAGCCAGTCAGGCAGCCAGTCGACTGTATAAAATGGATTTACTGCCAACTGTTGAACTATGCGCCGTTCCCGCACTATTTACTGCTACTTCTACCACTGCTACTCCTACCTGCATTTCTATTGCTACTTTTGTAACTTGTTAGCGCTCTGCTACGTTGTCCTCCTCCTGCTCCTCCTTCTCCTCCGTCTCCTTCTCCTCTCTCAAACTGAGTTTTACTGCCATTCAGTTACAGCTTTTTTTTTTGTTTTTACTTTTGTTCTGCTGCTTTTAAGTTTTTTTTATTTTGGCTAGTTGAAAATTTACTTTTCGCATTATTCGATTTGTTGTCTTGGGCAACCGAGGGTGCCTGCACTTTACATTGTTTGCCTTGCATTTGGCAGGGGAGCGGCGCAGGACCTTTTAGCTACCAACTATTTTTCTATGTTTGATGGCAATTTGCGCCCTGCTGCAAATTTGCCGCTGATTGGGTACACACGGACAGCAGGACACCAGGACACCAGGACAACTGGACAAGGGTGAAGGGAGTAGTAGTAGTATTTTCACCTTTGTCTCGGGGCAGCTGTCAAAGCAAAGTCCATTGGCCATTGGCTTAGAAAATCACAAGCCATGGCTATTGTTGTTCCCATGTACTTTAAGATTTTCTTAAAGTTGCCCAGTGCAGCGCTGCTCCACTGCATATTGCTGCATACTTTGCGGAGTTGCCGCAACGTAAGTAAAGTCATAAAATACAATTCAATAACACCGCGTTCCGCGTTCCGTGTACCAAGTTCTGTGTGCCGTGTCCTGACACCCACACCTTGTCTCTGACAGCTGTAAAATCAGCCGCATGGTGCAGCCTTAAAAAGTATGCAGCCGTATCCAAAGGGGATCCTCCTGGCTCTAGCCGTAGTTTGGGATGTCGCTGAAGCCGTAGTGGTAGTCGTAGTCGTAGCTGTTGCCGGCGCTGCTCGTAAAAAATAGCTGAGAAAACTTATTGAGCTAGTTATGAGTTTCGTACATGATACTAACGTCTCCGTCCGTCCGTCCGTCCCGGCAATAATACCTAGCAGCAGCCGCAGCACCTGTCAGACACTTTGCCAGGGGGCAGGGGGCACGCAGAGTGGTAAAAACCATCTTCGTACACGTTATGGCTTTTTGGTGGTGGTGTAAAAGTTTCGTCCTGACGCGGCATAAAACCCAGCAACACGCGCTCGCAGCTGACCGAATATTCTTGGCCCGCTCGTTGGCTCGTTTGAATTGAGCGGCTCTTAAGACCGCGCTCTACTTTGTAAATTGTCTTGCCAAGCAAAAAAAAAATGAAGAGAAGAAAAGTTGGTTAAATAACAGCGAAATAATTTGATATTTTCATTAGTCCCACAGCAGCAGCTACAATATGTGTGTGTGTTGGTGTGTGTAGATAGATGAGAAGGATGTCCTTTTTGTATATTAATGATATTCCTTGCGCTTTGTACTTGTATATTTATATTTTTAAGGGCTGCCGCAATAAACCGAAACTTCATATTAATAATAATCCCAAAACCATTTCGCAATTCACAGGTGTATACGGCGATGTGCAACGTGTAAAGATTTTGTACAACAAAAAGGACTCGGCACTCATACAAATGGCAGAGCCGCAGCAAGCTTATTTGGGTAAGTCAAACATGCCAAAAACCCTGCCACCCAAAAGTAATGAAAAATCTGAGCTCTTTGCGGCAAAGGCGGCTGTGAAAAGGGGCATCAGATAAAAAAAATATATATAATGAAATGCGAGCAACAACAGCAGCAGCAGCAGCAGCGGCAGCAACAGCAATTTGCAGCTTGTTTAAAATGAAAAATTCCAGCAACATGAAATTCCAAACGTTGCATACCTTTGGCAGCCATAGTTGCTTACTGCTGCTGCTGTTGTTGTTGCTGTTGCAGTTGCAAATGCAGCAAACAAAATGTATTAATAATAAAAATTGTTAAAGCGCAAGAGATGGTCAGATATATAACGACTGACTGACGTCGTTGAGGTTGAACAGAGAGGGATTCGGTTGGCTGGCCGTGCGCATAAATGAAATTTTATAAGCGCTTTATTACCAGCGCCTGTTCAACACCTGATCCTGCATTCGCATCCTTGTCCATCCTGCCACTTCGGCACCTCTGCCCCTCTGCCCCTCTCTTCCTATCAAATTGAGTGCGTTTCGGCATCCCTGGGGGCAACAATGGCTGGCCCATGCGCTGCTTCTTGTTGCATCAGTGTGCAGAGTGTGCGGCGCCTGCTCAGCGGGACATGCCAATCATTTTATTGCATTTATTTGTGTGCACTTTGCCATTGTCAGGCTTTTCACAGCGCTGCCGCAACGCTGCCCCGCTGCCTCTGCCGCTGCGCCTTTGGCTGTTTGTGTGCGCATTAAACGAAATGAAAATTGCCGCGAATTGCAAGGCGTTAAGAGCCAGCCAACCAGCCAACCAACCAGCCAACGTGCCAAATTCCATTTTATTAAGAAAAAAAAAAAACAAAACAAAAGCAAATAAACAAACGAAGAGCCGCAGCGCAGCAGCCGCAGCAGCAGCAGCAGCGGCAGCAGCAGCGCTGACAGCGACACCTTTTCAATTTCGATTTGGTTGTATTCCATTTAATACGTGGACATGGAACAGGAAATGGTCAGGGTGCAGAGAGAGAGAGCATTTCTTTCATTTCATTTATATGCAGCTCTGCCGTTGCAAGAGGCAAGTTGCAGAAATAACTCAAAAGCTGTCAAAGTTCGGCTTAATTGAAAAATTTCAGACGACAGTTCATCGAGGCTTTCGACTTATTGTTAAGTAGCCGTTAAGTAATTGAAAGCATTCGAGCAACTGTTCCACAACAGTTGTGCAACTGTTCCCAGGTTTATTAGCTGCTTACTGAAAGAATATGCGCCGCACTTTAAGCTGCTTTTGAGGCATGCAACACGCACTGCAATAATTACGAAAACTGCACAAGCTGCTGACGCTTAAATACTTAACAAATAATTGTTTTTTTTTCTCTGCTTTTTTGCTCATATGAATGTAATATTTATTGGCTTATTTTTTATTATTTGTTTGGCTCGTGCAGCAGCAGCGGCAGTCATTGTTATTAATAAAGTTTAAATAAATTTAATTAGCGTAATAAATGCAATGCAATGCAACGGAAATTGCCAGCAAATTGCGCGACAGCCAGCCTGAAAAATACTCCTATATATTTAAAGCCACTGCAGAATAAATGCCAGCAGCTTTCTGGTCTCTTCTCTTTTTTCTGTTTTTGTTTTAATCGATTTTCATAAAAAAAATCAAATAAATATCGACAGTACGAGACTCCAAAATACCCTGTAAATACGCTGAAATGCGCTCACTATTGGCAGGCATAAGAGAGACTCCAAAATCCCCTGTAAATACCCAGAAATACCCTCAATATTGCCCAGACAGAGAGAAGGGAATAGAAAGATGTACTGAACGCAGCTAAAAACTAATTAAGCTGACTTATGATGAAAGTTTCCGTCAAGTAGGGATTTTCAAGGAAGGGATACGAGAAAATATATTGAACTTTCGTATATTTTATGGAGATCAAGATAGCTTCTTTACCTGTTTTTTATCTGTAAAAGATTAGGAAAATAACCTCTTAAATTCTATATTCGAAACATCAACTTATCAATGCTCTCTCCCAATGATTTTCCCAGCTCTAAGCTGTTACATACCCCATACAAAACCCGATTAAACCCCTTATAATATTCATAAAAAGAAGGGTATTAAAAAGGAGAAAGCCATCAAGGACAATCAAAACTGGCACGTTGGCTGGCAATGGCTTTGATGATCCGTTGAAAAATATGCTTTATGGCTGCACTCAATTAATATTTGCAATTATCATTAAGCAAACATGTTTATTTTATTATGTTTTCTGGTTTCTTTTTTTTTTGCTACTTCAGCTGCTGCTGCTGCTGCTGCACATTTTGAAGCTCAAAGCATTCCAACTTTGAGCTAATAAATTGCATAATTGCAGCGTAAAGCAGGATGCAGCAAGTATCCTTGCATTATTATTATTTTTCTTTTTTGTTGCTCTTTGTTTCTCATTATTCCTGTTGTAAAATAAATGTATACTAGATTACTGAGCATGTAAGCAAAAAGGAAAAACAAAGAGACAGACAGACAGACGGACAGACAGTCAACTGGGGCAGCGTAGGGCATTCATCATGTGAAATAGGCGAGACGAGTCGGTCGGTCGGTCGGTCGGTCGGTCGTTTGACCTATATTTTGATTGCATTTGCCAATGAGTTGACTGCACGCAGACCGCAGAAAGTGGTGCAATTTCTTGTTGTTGTTGGTGGTTCGCTTGGGTTCGGTTCGGTTCGAGAGAGAAGAGAGCAGAGCAGAGAGATTTGTTGGCACTTTTAAGGATATGCAAACACAAACAATAGCAATCCATCCAGAGCCATATTTGTGGCAACAAACCAAAGCTATTCGACAAGCAAATTATTGTATATCCCACACATAAACAAAAGGCACACACACACACCACACACACACACCACACTCACACACACACACTTATACAGTTACACCGCTGGCATATGTGGAAATATTAATGGTGCTGCGTCAACATATAGACTACTAATGTGCCGCGAGGGCTGCCAAATGGCAAACACTTCCGGCTGAGTTCTGTTATGACCCTCTGTGCTTCAGGTGGGACTACACTGAGAAAAAACAGGTTGCTCTACCATAAACAACTGTTATAAAAGTCTTTTCCACAGGCAGAAATATGCTTTATTTGTATAGAAAGTTTAATTTCTTCTTCCTAAAAAACCCTCAGCTTTTGCCATGCCAATTTCATAGAGAAATTTCGTATTTTCAAACATGTTTTGAATTGAAGCGAGTCTACTCTGTGTAATGCTCATATATAAAAGACTAGCCGGTATTGACCGGCATTGCCCGGGCCAACACAAGAACTATATATTAATATGTTGGATTACATTTCACGTCCCTGGCTATATTAAGCCTAGTTTCGGCAGCTTAATTCTATTAAAAACCCAATCTTTTCCGTGCTCCAGTTAAATTTTGGGCAAAGTGTAAAAGTTGGCTTAACTTTTGTCATACAAATTGTTAGTTTTTTCTCAGTGTAGCTGTCTATGGGTGTGACTGTGAGTATGGTTGAGAGTGTGAGAGTTGGAGTTTGGTCGGTGAGTGCGCACTTATGCACTCATAAAATATTAACAAATTCATTCGTTACTTTGCCCAAAACTCTCGCAACTCTCTGCCAGAACAAAGACGATTACCAACGATCCTGGCTGGCCGGCACAGTCAACTGTCCAGGCAGGCAGGCAGGCAGGCAGCAGCAGCAGCAGGAGCAAATGTCCGCCTCCTCTCCCTGTAGCCCATGCCATGCATATAAAAGTGTCTCGCATGAGCTGTGTGTGTGTGTGTGTGTGCGAGTGTGTTTGTTGTGCAGAAAATACGGCTACAATTGCACACTCAGCATACGAATTACGGCGTAAAGGCGAAAAAAGCAAAACTTTTTTTGCAAATGAAGTCGGAGTCAGACAGAAGGAGCGGCGGACAGACGCAGACCCAACTCGGACCAAACAATGTGCGACAGCAATCAAGAGGCAAAGCCAAAGCAATAGACACACAAATTTCGTATGTTAAAACAATAAGCATGTTGGGGGGGCGGGGCGATGCGGGGCGATGCGGGGCGTGTCGGACACTCCCCTCAGTTCTTGAATATGTGGAAAATATTATAATAGCCCAATTCAGCAGGAGGCGAGATGGTGTTGAAGGGGCCACCATCATCTTCTGGGCGGATGCGCGCCATTTGTTTTTGCGTCTCATTCTGGCCGGGATTAAGTTTTTGCGCCAACTTATTACAAACTATAGACACAACTGCTGCCTCTCCCTTCCCATCCCTTCCCTTCCCTCGCCCCATATAAATTTATAGGCAGACGCACAAATTGTTTGGGGAATTTTGCGTAAATAAATTGTTGTTGTTTTTGGTGTTGTATTTGTTGCCATACAAATTACTATAAAATATTTTGCATGTGCCGTACGACGCATAAAAGTATTTACAATAAAAACAAACAAATATTTGTGTGCAGCACGTACGGGCAAAGGAAGGCATTTATCAGTGTCCATATATATTATGGCCCGATTACGTATACGCCATGTGCAGCTCTGCAGGAAAGAGCAAGCGGAACAGAGAGAGAGAGTGGGAGAGTTTTGACAAAAGTTTCGTTACACTTGAGTTCATCGTTAAGTGACTTACGAGCCCAAGAGATATGCCCAGAGAATCTGTTAAACTTTTTTGATGAACTGACTTTGCATACTCACTCGCAGTGCCATAAATAGTATCACCCAAAATGTTGAGAGTGACTTCAGTTTCAATTAATCTCACCTGAGGCTCTGGAACTCTTTTTTCTTGTGGTTGGCTTAAGTGTCTTAACCCACTTCATGGATAAGCATTAATGCTCTGAGCCGCAACTACAAGTCATTTTTGGGGTTATATTCCTTGAATCCTGCCACGGTTTGCCATGGTGCTCAGCTGTGCGTGCAGCAATCTTACTTTTATTTTTGTTTTTCTTTTTGTTTTTCTTTTTCTTATTTAATGCCTTGTAAGTTAATAATGATTTGTTGTTGCTGCTGCCACTGGTCAGGATGGTAATTAAAACTTTAAGATACTTTTTGAGTTGGGCTCCAAGCCCAAACCCAAAGCCAAAGCCACAGAGCAGGCAGCCAGGAGGAGAGAGCGCAGCTGCAGCATTTTCAAAAGGCGCTGAGATGATAGGCAAAGTTGGTCCTCCATTTGGCTAGCGAGACTGCTGCACATTAATCTTTATTACAAGTGTTTGTCATACACAACACGACGCATGTGGCAGGCAACAGAAATGCCATGGCAGAAGCGTTTGTCACTGCTGTGTCCTTGTCCTGTGCTGTGTCCTGTGCCTCCTTGCTGGCTGGCGGCCTTTTATTTAACAATTTATTACATTTTCAAGCCTTGTATTTTTTTTGTAAAATCATTTAATCCATTAGGCAAACAATAAACGGCTGAGTAAGCATATTATTTTACAATAAAACATAAGCAATTTTAGGCCAAGTCGCATGACAACTGCGCAAAATGATAAAATGTTATAAAATTTATTAAAATAATGCAGAAAAGGAGCAAAGGAGCTAAGGAGGGACAAATGCGTGTGGCATACAGCTAAGTCCCAGCATGACTTGCCAACAAATTGAATTCAATTCAATTCAATTGAATAGAAATAGGAATAGAAAAGAGCGGAAAAAAAAAACGTGTAATCGAAATTCGAATTGAAATCGAAATTCGAATCGAAATCAAGAGCGCCCCCGTAAATAGAAAACTGTTTACTGTTTACTCCGTTTTAACTGAATGCTCGGCAATTTGCTGCCTGCCTGCTGTCTTGTCTCTATATAGCCAGTTTCTATTGCTGTTTCTGTTTCTGCTTCTGTTTGCAACTGAGCCGCAGGTGTTATGACTATTGAGACTATGAGCAATAAGCGTTGCATGCAACAAACGATGCTGCGCGTTGCCAGTTGGAGGATAAATATTACTACGACAAAAAAAAAAGAGTATAGAAAAGAGAAAACAGAAACAGGAGCAGCAACTGAAGCACAAGTTTTTTGTGGCCAATGCATTTTACGGCGAGTCATTTGCTTGTAAATCACCAAAGGCAGACGACATTGATAAAGTTGCAGTTACATTTTAGTATGTAAATATTTGCCTGCACTTATTGCTGACTTGGCCCAAACAGGTGGGTGGGGGGGGAGGGGGGAGCCATAGTAATTTTATGGCTTGTAGAGCACAGCATATAAATTGTATGCCCCACACATCTGGGCACCGTTCGTTTGGTATGTTGGTAACAGAAACATGAACACAAATATTCTATCACCCACACAAGTTGAACGGGCGGGCTTTGGGCCAAAAACTTTTCCCACTAAATTCGTGCATTGCTAGCAGCGTATTGTATTTATTTGTATTTTTCTATTCTATTTTTACCATGTTTTTTTACAGCCATGTCTCACCTTGATAAATTACGTTTATGGGGCAAGCCAATACGTGTCATGGCCAGCAAACATCAGGCCGTGCAGCTGCCAAAAGAGGGCCAACCGGACGCGGGACTAACACGTGACTACTCACAGAATCCGTTGCATCGTTTCAAGAAACCGGGCAGCAAGAACTATCAAAATATCTATCCGCCATCGGCGACACTGCATTTAAGTAACATTCCGTAAGTATCCTTTTTGTATGGAGCGTTTAAAGGTGTTCTCCGTGCACAGCTGGAGTTGGTTTTTCTATCAACGCGCCACGCGGGCAATTACAATTACCGTTATGAGCAGCAGCAGCAGCAGCAGCGGCAGCGGCAGGAGGGAGGAGCAAAAGGGAGGACTCAGTCAGAGCCCAGTCAGAGCCCAGTCAGTGCCCAGACACCCCGCGTCGCTTTGTCTGCCAAATATGACAAAGCGCCCCGCCAGGCGGGTAAAACTGGAGCTGCCACCTATTGAATTTATTTGTGTGGCATTGGCTGTGCCTTTGTGCTCCTGGGCTCCAGTGCTCCTGTGCTGCTGCTGCTGCGCCTGCTGTTGCTTCCTAGTGCGTTGTTTATGCGATATCTATAGACATGGCACACACACAGCATGCCAATTTAAATCGATAGCTGTTAATTTTATGGCAACCTATTTTTTTCTTCCATCTTCTTTCAGTTCATCCTGCTCTGAGGATGACATCAAAGAAGCCTTCACCTCCAACAATTTTGAAGTTAAAGCATTCAAATTTTTCCCGTAAGTAAAACGAATCGAAACGAGGGGGATTCAGGAATTATACTAATTGGTTTCTTGGCACCTTACAGAAAGGACCGCAAGATGGCACTGCTGCAGCTGTCATCGGTGGAGGAGGCTGTCCTGGCACTGATCAAAATGCATAATCATCAGCTTTCGGAATCCAATCATTTGCGTGTGAGCTTCTCCAAGTCGAACATCTAGAATCCGATTCGTGGTCAGGTTTACTGAACCTGACTAAATGCCAACAGCAACAGCAACAGCAGCAGCAGCCGCAGCAGCAGCTATGCGCTAAGCCGCCAGCAGCAGCTGCAGCAACAGCAGCAGCAGCAACAGCAGCAGCAGCAGCAGCAACAGCAACAGTTCTTTTGGCAGCAACAGATACAATCTATAATTCGTAGTACAAGCGGCGTGCAGGGCAATCGCCACACCCACTTTAACTGACAAGCAACCCAACAACAACCAACAACCAACAACCCAACCCATCAACAACAGCAACAACAACAACAACCAGCAGCAACAATCGATGCAAGAGCTAAAGCTATTTACAATAATATGAAAAGAAAAGAAACACAAAAAAATAAAAAGCTATCATAACTAACTGCAGAAGAATTCTAAAATCTTTAATAAATAAAACACTCTATATACAATTAATTACAATTAATTAAATTAAATACTATACAAATACGAATATATATATAAATATGAAGAATACCATTTCAAAAGCAGAAAACTGAATACAGAAACAGAAACAGAAAACAAAAAACAGCCCACTAAACAATCAGCGATGTCGTATAATCATAAGCTTAAAGTTAAAACTATATCTAGATATCTAAGAGAGTAAGTTGCATTGCATTGATAAAGAGAGAGAGCGAAACGAAAGAGAATAGTAAAAAACAAAAGAGAAAATTAGTTGTAAACACTTTAGTGCACTATACTGTGTTTTGGTTTTAAAAAACAGCAGAGAGTCAAAGCTAAGAAAACAAAAGGAAAAGTAAAAACAAAAACAAAAGATTTATGTTTAATGGAAAACCTGGATTAAGCGGAATTTTATTATGTACGAGCGTATTTACTGTTATTATATTTTAAGTGATTGAGAAAACTCTTGATTATATTGAGATAATCCTGATTTTTACGCAAAAACAAAACAAAAGCAAAAACAAAAACAAAAACAAATTAAGAAATTAACCTTAAATTGCCAAGCGCATTTAAGCTGTTTTTAAACGTTTTTTCATTTCATTTAGTGGTAGGATTAATCTTAAGAGTAAATCTCAAAGAAACAAAAACAAAATGTAAACCCAATGTGCACACTGGACTCTTATGTGTAAAATTGAAGGCAATGGCGCTAAAAAACAACAAACAACAAACAAAACAAAAACCAACAAAAAATGTATTAAATTTAAACTTAAACTTAAATTAAATAAAGCAACTAATTCGGGTGCGTGAAGAGATATCCCATCATAAACTTAGTACGCCTGTTCGTTCTAGCATTAAAATATGAAAAAAATATATAAATAAAAAATAAAAAATAAAAAAATACTTTAAAAATGCGTACGTAAAACCTTCTGTGTGTGTGTATATGTAAATGTTGTTAAACTAGCAAAATATATACACCAAAAGATCGAAATATATGGATATACATACATATATAAGTCTATATATATATATATTGAACTACAAGAAAGAAAAAAAAACCACGAAACAGGAAATAAAACAAATTTTAAGCTACAAAAATCTCAAAAGTATAAAAAAAAACAAACAAAAAAAATTGTAATTATATTTTAGGCCTAAGCATACCGATATGAAAGACATATAAGTGTTTTTAGCAGAACAAAAACAAAAACAAAAACAAAAACGAAAAAAAACTCAATGATTTTTTGATAATTTTACAAAGAAACCCACACCCACACACACACACACACACACTCACACACGCACACACACAGAGACAGACAGACAGAAACACAGACAGGCACAACACACACAACTAACTATATACACACACATCAATGTTTATATATATTTAGAAAGTGAATATAATGATTATTTATACGTTGGCGCAAAAGAACAAAAAAGAAAATAAAGATAAAAAATAAATATAAAAGAAAAAATATGAATAAAACTAATTAATTATTAATTAACTGTAAACTAAATGATATGGATTTAGTCTCTAAGCATGAATAAGTAGCAGTGATCGTAATTTAAAATTAACAACTAACAGAGATGGTAAATTTTGAACTTAAAGAAAACAAAACAGAGAAGAAAGAAGAGAAAACGTGTACGAAAAGCAACAGTAAAATATTGTAAAATCTAACCTTAAATATCATATATGCGATATATGCGATATATACGATATATGCGATATTTATAGTTACGTGTCGAGTGACCCGAGTGTACGGTAAAGTATCGATAATTGGATCAAATTGGAGGCATACTTTACCCACAAACCTTTTGCACTTCTCATGCAACTCTCTCTCTCTCTCAACAGAAAAAGGATAACACAAAAAAGAAAAAAAAAAAGAAAAAAAAGCTTAAAGTACATTTTAAAGAAGATTTAAAACTCTAGCGTTTCATGTATACATTCTATCCTAATCTAAACACTTATCTAATCTTTACAATTTAATTAATTAACTTATTAAAAACGTATGCTCCATGTCTATGCCTATGTCTATGCCTATGTCTATGTCTACTACATATATAGATACATACATACATACATACTTATATTATATACATATACATATACATATACATATATATATACTATATACACGTTTTGTTAGCGCATCGATACAAGGTAAAGAGAGATATACATATACAGTATATATATATATATATATATATATATATATATATCAAACCCACGACTGCTAGAATTTCAAATGAGAACTCTTGACAAATCAAAAATTTCATACAAGTATTTCAAAAAGAAAAAAAGAAAAAGAAAATGAAAAAGAAAAAGAAAAACTATTACTACTACTTACAAAAGCAACAGAAAACCAAACAATGCAAAACAAAAGAGAATTAAATAAATATGTGAAAAGTTGATTTATGAAATATTTATGTGTTTGTGCAGCACACACACACACTCACACACACACACACACAAGCATAGATAAACCAATACACACACAGATACACTCACACACTTACTGCAATCAATCCAAATGCATTAGAGAACGAAGAAGGAACAACAATGCTGCGGCTGCACAGTGGTCTGCAGCGTTAAAAGCGTAATCAAATATTTAGCCCAACGATAATATAGATACAATGTGCGCTCCAGCGTGTTTATGTTGATAATATATTGAACAAGACACACCGAAAAGCAGCATGCGAATTAATAGAACTATATACAAGAATTAAACAAAGAAACAAAGCAAAACAAAATAAATACTTAGAAAACGAAAAGAAAGAGTGCAAAATAGACAATTGCAGCTATATATTGGACAGACAGAACTACACTGAAAACAAAAAAAAAAAAAGTATTACTTTACCACGTAGACACAGAACAAACACGGCAACTGGAATGCTGCATCATTTTACAACAAAAAACATTGAAGAATTTAATAATTAAAAATTAATCAGATAAAGGATTACACTTAAAGAAATAATAATAATAAATAAACCCAAAAAAAAAAAACAGGCATGCGTCAGTTGATATTACAAAGCAGCCTCATAAAAGCTTTGTCTACGGCTTTCGCCTCTCTGTCTGTGGATTCTGGCGGATTTATAAAGTAAACAGTTGCGTACACTAAAAAAAAAAGAAAGAAGAAAAACAATTAAATTTAAAATTAAATTATAAATGAGAAAAGAAAAAAAAATATACATATTTAAAGTAATAGCGAAAAGAAACACACACAGTAATAAGTTGTACATTTCGAGCTGCAAAAGGATTTTTGCGATTTTACCAAAATGCAAATTGAAGCATCATCAATTCAAGACTAAATATGAACTACATACATACATACAGGCATATGTACATACATTCAGATGTACGTATGTATTCATATATATATATATATTATATATAGATATAGATATATGTCTATGTACTATATATGTAATTGTAGCTATAAATCTTTAAAACAAAAAATACTATCGAATCGTATGCAGCTTAGGTTTATCGACTAATAGAGGAAGTCACAGGACGAAGAGGACGAGGAGGAGTATTGATATTGTTTGGGATGAAACACACATGCGCAACATACTGATACATATATAACATCAACAGAAACATATCAATAATATTTGTCATATGATTAAAAAGTTGTTCATCTTTTAAAAAACACACAGAAAAACGAACAAAAGAAAAACAAAATTTATATATTTTCGAAATTCCGCCAGACATTTCCGTTTAGAGCAGTCACCACAAACAAAGCATTGAAAAACGTCTAGAGAAAAATAGAAAAACAAAAAAGAGAGTTAGAGTTTTGTGTAGTAGGCAATGAATCTGAGTACTATAACAATCAAGAGTTATATAAATATAGCGTTGAAATAAGATTTTGAATGAAGAATGAAGATTGAAGAATTGAGCAGAGCATTAGAAAATAAGATTTTGAAAAGAGTTGCCGAACTATCGCAAATGTTACAAAAATGATAAGCAAAACATAAAATTATTTTAAGTAAACGGATCGGACCGGAACCGGAACCGGAACCGGAACCAGGTAACGTCGTTGTCGTCGTCGTCGTCGTCGTCATAGAGAAAATTTGTTAAATATTTTGCCAACGGAGAAAGACAAAAAAAAAGTTAAAAAATAATAATTAATTTTTGTAGTTACAGTAAAGTATACTTTTTTAAGAAGTTTATTTCAAAAATGTTTTTTATAGATTTGTGGGCTCATTATCAAAGTATTTTTAGTAGCATAAATTTGTGTACGGGTTTTTTAGCAAAAGAAAGTAGTAGGAGAGTAAAAGAAAGTAAGGAAAATTACGAAAACAAAAAAGAAATGGGACTGTTGTTGCGTTTGTTTAAATTAAGAGTTTTTTCCTTTTGTTTTTACATTTTTTATTTTATTTTGTAATCTCGCATTCAACTTACATATACAAATACAAATATATATATATATATATATATATATATAGCTAGCGAAATCTGTGTTTTTTCTTGCTTCTTTGATAATTGAACTTTGTGTTTTTGTTTAGATTTGCGTTCAGTTTTGAAGATCGAAATTGAAATCGAAATTGAAATTGAAATTGAAACACACAGGATAAACACACAAAAACAAAAGCAAAAGAAAAACAAAAAACAGAGCATACAAGTTTTAAACAGAAGACAGAAGTTCCTAATTTTTAGTGAAATGATAAAGCTAAAAACAGAAACTAAGAAGACAATTTGCAGCAGTGAATTAAAAAACAAAAATAAATACATATATACAAATAACAAAGAAATAAATTAGAAATCCAGCAGAAGCACTTTTAATTCGTTTACCTTTAACGTTAACGTTAACTTTAACTTGTACTTTGCCTTTGACTTTGACTTGAACTTTGACTTTGACTTTGACTTTCCTTTCGTATCCTTGGTATATGTCTATAAATTTTGTGCGCGGTAGACAAAAGTTTTGATGGCAAAATTCAACTAGGGTCCAAGTTTTAAATATAATCAATTAAATTAAAAAACAACTTACATAAAAAATACAACTTATATTTAAAAACACAAACGACAACAACAACAAGAACAGAAGGGGCTTTTCATCTGCTGCCCAACTTGTTGTTTTTATTGGAAACCCAATATTTTGAGATCAAAATATCGAAAAATACTGAAAAACCAACAAATGCAAGCACTCTCTCGCTATTCCACACACACACCCACACACCACACACCCACACACTACACACACACACTCAGAAAAGGATCACTGTTTTTACAGATATTGCCAAGAAGCTTCAGACTTGCATCCTTGATTCTTAAACTGGGCAAAAAAGCATCGGGAACATCGCACTGAAAACATCGAATTTCCGATGTTTTTTTCTGGCCAAAACTGCATAGAAAACAATCCGAATCAAAACTTGAAGAATATTTTAAATTTACACCAAGATAAAAAACACTTTTAAAGAAACAAACAAAAAGAAATCAAACATTTGTGCTCTCTAATTGTACAACTTACTCGTAAAAGGTAAACCGATAAAAATAATCATTTTATGCTCTAAATGAAAGTAAACAAAACGAAACGAAACAAAACAAAACAAGATTTTCCTCACCAAATTTTACTATAAATCTATTATGTGTATTGTATATAAAAGAAAACAAAAAGAAAACAAAAGAAAAGCGAAAAAAGTATATTGATATATTTAATGCATTGCGATTGACAGATTGAAACAGCTAGAAACAATTCGATTCAACAACAACAACATCTAAGCAACTCCAATTAAATAAAACAAAAACAAAAAACAAAAAACGAAAAAAACACTAAGCTAAAATATACATTTTCAATTTTCACGTGAATTTAAATACACTGCAAAAAACAAAACAAAAAACATTTAAGTTGAGTATTTCGGCTTGATAGATAAGCTAACTGTAGTCACAGTTACAGTGTGAAAAGTGTGAGGAAAACGTGAAAAATACTTAAAGAAAAGAATTAAAGAAAGAAAAAAACTACAAAGAAAATAAGAATAAAGACATAAACAAGTAACGAAAAGAAAGAAAGAAAACAGAAAAAAAAGAATTGTGCGCAGTGGAGAAAATGTCGAAACAATGAAACGAGATGAATATTTGTTATGTTACAAGCATTAATTAATTATTATAATATTAATTATTATTGAAAATATTTGAGAAATAAATACAAAATAAAAACAAATGATTTAAATCATTAAAAACTATACAATTTCGCATGCGGTATACTCAATTCAATAGAGAAAGAGAGCGCGAGCTTTGTCAGTTATATTTTCATTTATAAATTTTTATAAAAATTATTGTTAAGTTTTAAAGCATATTTTATATTATTAGTTGTATTATTAAAAATTACAAAAAACAAAAAAAGAAAAACAAAAATTGTTAGAAAACAGTTTTCAAAATGTTTAATTTGTTTCGCTTCGGCACTATCCCATTTAAACTTAATATATAAACTATAATTTTAACTTTAATTGTACTTTAATTAATTTTCTAGTTTTACGTTTTTTTTAGCTTACTTCACATGAAACATGTTACATGTAATCTTATAGATTTTATAATTTTTTACTCAATACTTTATATTTTCTTTTGAGCTTATGTTTAATTTTGAGAAAGAAATAGAAAACGTCTTAAAAATTCTTTCAATTTTCTTATTCACATGTGGAAAACAGGGAATAAAAGGTAAGCAGAATATTTTCCCTTAGCTGAGACAACAACCCACAAAGCAAGCAGTTGATGCACTGCTTATCGAAACATTGCTGCGCTTAACGAAGCAGTGCTCTGCGTATACGTAACGTAAATCTGTTTTACCAAAATCTTTATGGCTATAGGCAACAGCATATTTCAGTTATTTAAACCAAGAATCGATATTTATCGGATAACTTGCACAAATTGCTGATCAGCTATCAGCTCAGGTTGGCTGTATGCTTAAGCAGCTTGTGTTTAAGCCATGACAAGCATGAGACATCTACCCTTTGTTATGCCCTTACGGAGAGTACTTTTATTTTGTAGCTAAATGTGCTATGTATGCATTAGAGCAGCCATAAAGTATATATTTTATTGATCAGGGCGTTATAGTCATATCCGTCAGTCTGTCTTACTGTTGTAGGCAGCTCGAGATCGGAAGGGGCCACATCGGTCTACTATATCATATAGCTGCCATTGGTCCAAAAGTTGCTCTATAGAAAACTATTTCGTTTCTTAAGATATCTGGATAAAACTTACAAGTTAGGTGAAGGGGAAACTATTCTAAAGATAGGTTAACTATATCATATACCTTTCAAGGAGCAATCCAACACTCATTCCCTTATTCAACTCAAGGGTATTTAAGCTTCGGCGCGCCGAAGATAGACTTTGTTTACCCTTTGATAAGTAAATTCCGGGCTGTTCTTAAGCACACAGTCAGTAGTCGCAAGGATGGCTTGGCCAAAGCACAAGGTGCTCCGGTGTGTAGCGTATTTACTGGCCTTAAATGGACTTACCAAATACTATCTAGATACTCGCACGGGAAACTTGAAACAGTCGCAACTTCTTCGGTGCTACTCTGTGCTACATAATTTTATAATATTCTTCGGACTTATTTTAACTATTTATAATGATTTAAAATATCATAGTTTGGAAATTTTGGACTCTTATTTTTTCCGTTTGTTCCTGGCTGCCCATTTATTTATGATTGCATGCGGAACACTCACCTGTTTGTACTGCGCTGAGCTGCAACAATGCCAAATGGGCAAAATTATTATCGAATTACAGAAAATCAGGCATTTGCTTGGAATTCGTCCCAAGGATACCAAGTGTCACTCCCTCTTCAGCAGCCTAGTTCTGATATTCTCTTACAAGCTTCTAACAGCTTATCTGGATTGGCTAACTTATCTCCGCTTTACGATCCTTGACTCAGTTTGCTGGGTCTGGAAGCAATGCTTTGCAGTAATGTCAGCCACTTTGTTTATGGTGACCATTAGAATACTCTGGAATATATCGCAATGCAACTGTTATCTAAACAAATCACTGGGCAAACTACTAAGCAATCAATCCATCAATTTTCATAAGCTGCGACGTTTGCACCACATTCAGCTTCAACTTATAAATCTAAGCCAGGAATTCAGCCACTTTTGCAAATGTATTTTTTCTTTCCTGTTGGTAACTGTAGCCTGGCACTGTGCTGTAGTCGGTTATCTTGCGGTTCGGATATTCTTTGGAAAACCATTTTTAAACTTTAACAATCGAACAGTTTTCCCAATCCTGACGACACACTGTATGCTGCTATTATACGTGTTGGGAAACTCAGCTGAATTGGTGAGCCATAATCTTCAGCAAAGTATTCATATTTTATGTGGACCTGAGCAACAGCATCCTTCAATAGAACGAACTGTAAGCTATTCAATCTGACTTCTATATATTGTACTCCAATACCCTAACAATTTGGTCTCTTTCAGAATGCTTGGCTTGCTTTGCGACTAACCGGCTTGAACACAGAAGTACGATTTTATGGAAATATTCCTATTAATCGACGGCTAATGTTTGTTTTTATTGCACAAATTCTACTTTATATGATTTGTATGATTCAGATCGATTATTATAAATTATAAAGTTTATTTATTAATATAATAAAAATAATATCCTGACTGCTCAACCGATTGACAGCAACCACTAAGAATTCCGCAGCAGAAAAACAAGCTTTTCCGATTAAAACCCTTTTTGAAACTATGAAAAGAAAGTGTTCATCGACGTTTGTTAGCTGTCAAGAAAAACCTTTAAATTAATTATCAAAATTACACTTCAAAATTATCGTACAGCTTGCCTTTCTATCATACTTTCTGGTTAATGGTTAATTCTTGATGTTTTGTAGAGATTATAATAAATTAAAGTAAAGGAAGGCTTTGGCATGCCGAAGATTCTATACACTTGCAAGCTGAATTGAGAAACAAATGAGTTTTCCATACAACAATGAGTTTTCCTCTCTCTCCCAGCACCCGGAAGAAATCTCATCCTTTACAAAAAAAAATATCTATAAGAAAATATCTAAGTGTAAGAAAATATCTATGTTTAAGAAATTATCTAAAATTAATAAAATATCATAGTATAAGAAAATATGTTTATATGTATGTTGAAATTAGTCTCAGAAATTTATGAAATAAAGAATTTTACTTATGATAATAAAATGTGTTTTATTTTGTAGTACAGATACTTTATTTTCAGCTCAAGATACTTTTTGTATCTCAAAGATACTTTTGTATCTGACAGGTACTTAGCCCACAGAACCTTCAGATACATTTCCCCAAAATGATCGCCTAAAAGTATGCAACACAAATATAACCCCAAAGTATGCAACAGAAACAATGCGCCTAAAAGTATGCAACAAAAAGTATCCCTAAAATTATGCCAAAAAATGTGCCTAAAAGTATGCAACAAAAAGTACCCCTAAAATTATGCTAAACAAAGGGCCTAAAAGTATGCAACACAATTTGTGTCCTGCAGCTGGACTCCGGTTGGCAGCTAGAAATTTCCAAAATTACCAGGCGAAGTACCAGGCGAACAGAAATCAGCAGGAGGTGAAAAAAAGTTAGTTAACAGTGGCACTGTTAAGTAACATTGGCACTTTACATTTGCAATGTTAAGTAACATTGGTCAGCTTGCAGCAAAACTTTGGTCGCCTGGTGATTCCGCCGCTGAATCAGTTGAAAATTCAAATTTGGCGCCCTGGAGTACCAGGCGAACAGAAATCAGCAGCAAGCTGACGTTTCGTCCGACTCCCTTAAAAGTAGGCAATGCAAAATAAATTACCAAAAAATATCCACCTGCTGCTGAATTATGTTCGCCTGGTGCTTTCAGCAGATTTTGGTCGTTTGCTCGCAGTTTGGTTTGAATTTGCTTTGTTGCCCTCGAAAGTATGCAATAAAAATTATAAGCTGCTTTTTTCAGTTAAATTTGAATTTAGCTGGTTTTGTTCACATTGTAAATATGATTTTTAAAAGGACATAACTTCCACAAATCCTTACGGATTTTGAAGCGACTACCTGCGTTCTACTCGTAAGGACGAATTCTATCGATTGGCATTCAAGGATATAAGGATCATCTAAGGATTATCGACTAGGAAAATTTTAGATGAACAAGAAAACAGACAAGAAGACAGAAAAACCAGGATAGCTTGAAAACTACAAAAACGATTCGAACGTCCTTTGGCCAGTCGACAGCCCTTAGGAGAGTTTGAGACAGGATTCGTCAGGATCCTCAAGGACATGGGCCAATTATAGCAATTTTTCTGTAAACAGAAAAATCCTTGCTTCTCAGTTCCCAAAAGGACTTTCGTCTTTTTTGTTACATATTCTGATCCGGCAGAATAATGACTATCTGATGGCCAAAGGACATCTCGACCAGAACACAGAAAATCCAGGATATTTAGAAAACTACAAAGACGATTCAAATATCCTTTAGCCTTTCCATAGCCCTTATAAATACTTACCGTTTGAGACAGGATTCGTCAGAATCCTTAAGGACATGGCCAAGTTATAACCAGTTTTCTGAGAGACAAGTTTGCATATAAGCAGACGGACAGACGGACAGAACTGAAATTAATTTAATATAATTTACAATATACTCCTGGTCTTTTCTGTGGTAATCAATTTAAAGAGCCCGTATTTATACGAAAAGGGAGGGTATGACACATATTTATACCCTTACAAATTGTATTGTAGCTTTGTCGCGAAATGTGTGATGCATTGGATAGTACCCTCAGCAAGGGTATAAATAATATAAAACTTCCATAAGCATAGCAAGAAGCATAGAAAATTGTTTGATTCTTGCAGATATTTCGAAGCTGATAAATAGAATAATAAAAGAATTTGAACAGCTTAAGATCCGATGGATTTACACTTCCACAAATTTTATACTATACAACAAAATTGTTATATGTTTTGCTTAAACGAACCGAGTGCTCATCAAAAGGAAAACCTTTTAGTTTAATTATTTCAAGTGGTCGTCCACCTTAAGGATACTTTCAGCTTGGAAGCGCCTTTAGTAGTCGTTCCGATGGCCTGTCCAGAGCACAGGGCGTACGCGTATGCCACCTACTTTCTGGCTTTCAATGGATTATCCAAATTCCACTATAATATTCGCACACATCGCCTGGAAAAGTCGCGATTTCTCAACTGCTACTGCATCCTGCAAAATGTTATAATGCTTTGTGGACTTCCTCTAACGATATACAATGATGCGAAAGCGCATAGCTTATCCTTGGTTCAGACCAATTTTTTCCAATTTCTCATAATTGTTCACTTTGTGGTGTTCACCAACACAATTGTCAGCTGTGTTTGCTGCACTCAGTTCCAGCAGTGCCGTATCAGAGAGATTATTATGGAAATACAGAGAATTAGGCGTTGCCTAGGCTCAGCACAAGGATCTGCGAATAGGACATATTTTTATGGCCATTTATTATTGCTTAGCTCTTATTCCATTATTATGTTACTCATGGATTGGCGCAGCTATAAGAGCTATAAGTTATTCGATCTGTTGTGCTTCGGTTGGAAATTTTGGTGCTCCTTAATGATAACCGCTTCGTATTTAGTGACTTTTTCGATACTCTGGAATATTTCACACTGCTGCTGTTCCCTAAACAAATCTCTGACTGAGCTGCAGCATCGAACTGTGCAGCATGAGGAGTTATATCGCATGCAACGCTTACAGCAACAACTTTTGAGCCTCAACATTGAGTTCAGCGGTTCGTGCAATTACATATTGTCCTGCTTCATTATGCGTACAGCCTGGCATTGCATTATTTTTGGTTATCTGGTGATACGCATTTATTTGGGACATTCGTTTATCAATTATAGAAACAAACCCTTATACCCTATATTGTGTATACACTGCATGTTAATACTCTATGCGTTGGGTAGCTTAGCTGAGTCCGTGAGCAGGAATCTGCTGCAAAGTGTCCACACTTTCGATCAACCGCAGCTGAAACAAACTGTGAGTTCTTCTATGATATTAGATGTAAATCATCCAAAATTTCCGTTTGATTTCCTTTCTAGAATTCTTGGCTGGCATTGCAACTAATCCGGCAGAATATCGAGGTGCGTATCTATGGAAATATGCCGCTCAACCGGCGACTGGTCTTCGCTCTGCTGGCACAGATGCTGCTCTATATGATCTGTTTGATACAGGGTGATTACCACAAGTTGTAAAATAAAACGATATATGGAATAAAACTCATTCGATTGCATATATTTTATTTATATGTATATATTTTCATTAAATAATGTAACATCGCTTTAATCTCACGCAAAGAACTATTTTTTTTGGATTTAGTTTACGCTTTTATAAGATAATTGTTTTCTTTTCTTTTCTTTACTGTTTTTTGTTATTGTTTATCAATGTTATTATTCTGAATAAATAATAAGTTTTAAGTTGACTTATGTATTTATATGTATTTATTTTTGTTTTCGATTTTGTTTTAATGCTGTGTTTCGTAATACGCATATACGATAGTATTATGTATGTCTGTCTGTCTGCCTGTCTGTCTGTCTGTCTGACTGTCTGTCTGTCTGTGTGCAATGGTAATGATGCTCCTTCATTCCTTCATTGTACAGTTGCCACGTACATAACTCTATATATATGTATATGTATGCAAGTATGCAAGTATGTATATGTATATATGTATATATGTATGCTTTTATGTCTATAATATATCTTTAATCTTTATTCTTCTTTATTTTCTTTTTTACGTTGTGGCAGTGGTAAATCAGAGTATTATCTGTTCTATTCTTTAGCTGTCTTTTCTTCTTCCTTTCTTCTTCCTTGGATTGGTTTCGCTGCGCATATGTATGTACATATACATACAAACTTGTATGTACACATGTATGTGTGTCTCTCCATATGTACAGAAAAGCTATGGAAATATTGCTACTATACGATATTTCGATTGAATTTGGAATCGATATTGAATTGAAATGGAAATCGAAATCGAAATCGAAATCGAGACGATGACAAAACAAAGGAATTCCGATTACAATAAAAATAAAGCCAGACAGCGCGTTTATTCAGCTTTAATGGTGGGTTTCGAAACGTTTGTTTTCCAAATTCAATTTCGATATTTTTACTCGTATATATTTGTCTGTATACTTTGCTCCTCTATTAGAAGAAAAATGTCCGCTAAAGTCCCGCCTTCCTCTCAACTAGTGTGTATGTATATTTATATATATATATATATATATATATGTATATACACATATATATATATATATATATGTATTTGTTGTAGACTATGTTTAATTATTATTGCATTTTAGTTATAGTTTTGTATGTACGAGTAGCAAAATGCTGGTGGTAATATTTGAATTTATTATTATTATTATGATTTTTTCACTATATTTTACTAGTCATTTTTAAGATTTTCTTTATGATTCTTGGGATTATGGATGCGCTAGAAAAGTTTAGTTAAAAAATAAACAATGATAACTGAAGCCTCTTTTTTCATTTGGGGAAAAACTTTTGCCATTTGATATGAAAACTCTCTTCCTTCTCTCTCCTCTTTCTCTCTCTCTCTCTGGATTGCTTGGGGGAGCTGTTCTTGTTGTGTTGTTCTTGTTGTGTTGTTGTTGTTGTTCAGTCTTTATAACAAAATTGATTGCTTGGATTTGTAAATTTGTTTTGCTAGATTGTTCATGTTCTTCTCTTTGTTTTCTTCTTCTTTTTGTTGTGTTTTTCTTTGTAATTGTTGCTGGATTATTACAGAATTACAAGAGCTAAAAATTCGCAACTGAAATGTTTTTTTTCTCTCTTTCTTGTTGTATTTGTTAACTTTAATGGAGCATGCTCATGATGTGTTACAATTAGTTTTTGTTTTGGTTTTTGTGTTTATTAATTAATTAATTTCTTATTTGGTTTTTGTTGTATATGTTTATAATAACTCGCTAAGCCCTGAGCATTTGGTCTCCATTTGCTTGTTAAGTTCGACAGAAAAGAAAAATCTCGTTTTTAAAGTTAATCCCCAAAAGTTGTTGCTGTGTCTCGAAGGGAAAAGTTCAAAATGATATTCTCTTAGGCACAGTTAATAATACATACACACGTACACACACACACACACGCACGCACACACACACATAAATTCACATACTTATTTATAAGTACAGGGTATACATTGACTATAACCAACTTATACAAACTATTCATACAACTGAGCTGTCAAGTGTTACTTTACTCATGGACATGTGGACATGTGGGGCACACAGTATCGGGAAAACTAAAGGAAAAATCATAAAGTAGATTTTCTTTTGAATAAAAAAAAAAACAAGACTGGGATCTACACACATATTTATATATATTTCGCTAGCGCTGCCGCCTTCCTATTCGTTTCTTGTTGTTGTTATTAAGTTTTAGTTACTTGTTTTTTACTAATATTTATAAGTGTACAATATTGTGCAATACATTTCAATAAATTAGTTCGTTTTTCGTCCTGGCAACTAACATTAATTTCATGTGGCTTTGTGTACTCGTATTATATTTATTTTTATATTATTATTATTATTATTATTATTTATCAATTCATATTTGCTCTCTAAATGCCTTTAACATATTTGCTTTGGTATTTTGTTTTTGTTTTGTTTTGTTTTGTATTCAATAATGCTTGATTTAGTTAATTTATTCGTATTTAGGCTAAATTAAATGCATATAGTACAATTTTTGTAGTGGTTGCTTTCCAATCATTATTTTCTGGTTTAGTTTATTATTTAACTATAGTTGCTGCTTTGCCGCTATTAATTTAGTTATATGTTTTGTTTTTTTGTTTTTGTTGCTTAATATAGATACGTTTGCTTTAACAAGTTATCGTTATCGTTATCGTTATCTCTGTTTGTTACTCTCCCCTCTCCATCTTCTTGGCATCCTTTACTTGTATAAATGTACGATATGACACAGTGATATATTTCATAACATATTTTTTTTTTTTTAAGAAGTACAATTATATAATTATCAAGCAAGAACAAGCCCAGAGCACACTACTTCCCCACACCAATTAATATACACGCAGCAATTCGATATAAGCCCACAGCATACTCAACCCACCACACACACAACAGCCAACATTTTATCCACCACCACCGCCACCTTCACCACACCACCCGCAATTCACCACAATTAACTAACTCTAACTAGGCCATCTGGCAACGCTTGTATCTTATCTAAAGCTCAGCTATAACTAAGAAGCCACAACAATTTGCAAATCAATTGAAAATGTTTCTGGTACTTTTGATAGAACTTTCTACTACTTTATGGAAAATCTATAATCTTTTACTCGTTCAACGATTAAAGCTTTAGTAAATTGAATTTTTTTTGGAAATTTCTGAAGTAACTTTCTAAATGAAGATCAAGGAATCAAGGAAAACAAAATAATACAGCTTACTCTAGAGCTGGAGGGAAAGATCGATAACTTCGATGATGCCGATATATCCGATTAGCAGCTCTAGCTTAGACTCTACAACAAAATAAAAATTCAGCTCGCAATTTGTTGTTGACAAATTGTTGTTGCTTATTTCTTTTTTTTTAAAAACACTACGCGCTATATTTAATAATCAACAATTTACTATATGTACTTGTATATAAAAATTAATTAGCGTCAACTAGGTTTAGGTTGTTGTTGTTGTTGTTGTTTTTTTTTGTTTTTGTTTTTAACTCTTTGGTTTGTATTTCATGTTTAACACTTAAAATGTTTTGTTTGTCGTATAAAATAATTAAGACAACAATTAACCGAATAATTTGCTATTTAAAAACTCTCTTCCTTTCAAAAGTACATTCACTTAAATATTGTTTAATATATCAAATAATGCACTGACTTGGCTAAACGCGTAATTATCTTTCATTTAATTGATGTGAATTTGAATCTGAACTCGGGAATAATAGTATCTTTTATCTATATTCTGCTGATCTGTCTGTCTGTCTGTTTACTTTGTCTGTTTAGATAGAAAGTTGTACTTTGATGAAGACGAATGATTATGCTGGTGTTTCTTTAGGTAACTAACTTAAATGTTGTATCTTTTATTTGTGTTGGTGTTTATTGTTTACTCTCTATAGATACATTTTATTATAGTTTTTGGTGTCTCTAATTTGCGGATTATAAATACATATTTATTGCTTACAATGATGCTCCCTGGCTTCCTAAATAAAATAATAATCGTAATAATATTTCATATTTCATATTTCACTTTGCACTACATATTCGTATGTAGGTTAGCAAAAGCCTAACTTAAATAGGTTACCTAAAGTCTAAGCACTAGAAACTATGTTGAACTGGCAAACATTGACTGACTAAGTGACTAACTGACTAATCGATCGACTTTATCGATCTATCGATCGATAGATCGCACACAAAAGCACAAGAGTTTAAGTACATCGTGGGTATTTACAGACTGTAATAGGATTTGTTATCAAATATAATTTAAATATAGTATAATTAGTGTAATTATTATATTGGTAGTTTTTCAAGTTAGTTATGCATACACATTATACTATATAGATCTGTACTTAGATATAGATATACATATATATATACGCCAGTTTATACTATAAAAAAGCAGTAGCTAAAGTATTGAAACGGAAAATGGCTGTAAAATTTGTAGACTTTCTTTTTCTTCCTTTTGTTTTAGTCGCAAAGCTTGTTTTTCTTTTGTCACTGTATATGTATGTATATATATATATATATATGTATATATATGTATATATTTATTTTGTTTTTTCTTGTATATTTATGTTTAAGAATATTTTATACCGTATTCTTGTATATTAGTGTGTATATCAGACTTTGTTTCATACAAAAAACTAAGCACATCGATTTGTCAATAAATTCTTGTATTGTAATGTGTATCTGTGTGAGTGAATCTGAATCTGAATCTGATTAGAAACGTGGGCAACATATGCCCAGTCCTCTATTCTCTGCGGAAGTACATAGTAAGTATGTATGTATGTATGTAAGGATGTATGTATGTATATTATTCATATAAATGCATATTCATATAAGGGGAATGGACATATCTATGTATGTATGCTGGTATATAAGTATATATTTTGTTTTTGTTTTTGTTTTTGTATTAGAGGCTTAGAGAAACACTGTAGGCAAATATATTGCTCGAAAAATTGTCCAATATTTTTGTTTGTTAGTTAAATTTTATTAATTTATTTATTTAATAGTTAAGAGATTTGGTCGCCTTAAAATAAGCTAACATACGCATAGAATACACGTTAGGAGGGTTTTTAGGAGAAAATTGTTTGTTTGTTCTTTTCTTTTCTTGTTGTTGTTGTTGGTGATTCGTTCTACTTGTCGAATTCTCGGGTTTCTGCCAGAAAAATATGTATGTTTTCAGCAAATCTGTAATCTTTGTTCTTCTTTATCTTTTTTATATTAATAAGTGATTTAAATTCTTATAAAAAGAAAAAACAATTAAATGCGCGCTCAACCTTTTGCTTAGCTGTTAAGTTTCATATGTTTCTGTTTTTGTTTTTTTATGCTTATTTTGTATACGTTGCGTTTCGTTTTTATTTAATTTTCTGTTTTCTTTTGTTTTTCTTGTTTTGTTTTAGTTTTTTGTTCGAATACTGTTTTGTAAATGTTTTTAATTTAGTTATAGTTGATAATTAATAGCAACAAAATGGCTGCCAACTATTTTCTTTTCTTTTTTTTTGGGTTAACAGATATGTAAAATGCTGTTAAGGCAAAGCTGTTAATATAACATACACACACACACACCACCTACACACTCAAACACTCACACACACACACAACACTTAAAGCCTGGCAGCCATTTTGTCCTGTCACCGGATTTCCTGCTCTGTCTGTGGATTGCCATATTAAATATATATTTAAATGTGTCCTTCAAAAATTCGTTAATCCTTAGTTATGTTATTTAGCTTGTTCGTTCGAATTATTGTTTTCTCGATTTATTTTCTTGTAAATTTGTAAACTGTAAATACACTCGAAAAGAACACCTATTTAGCCATCAAATAATGCCCTACTATTTTCCCTATGCCCAAACGTTTCACTCACTTGAGATCATCGTATTCATCACTGCCATTCTTGGAGTCACCCGAGGACTGAAAGGCCGCCACCATGGAGGTGCGTTGATGGCTCTTCTCTGTCGTAGTAGTAGTCAGAGCATGCTTGTTATCCTCTGATGTACTTGGATGGCTACCCCCATTGCTGCCGGGCTTTTCATCGAAGGCATCGAGGAAGGGATTGGTGGCCGCATACTGAGCACGATAGGTGCCCAGCGTATGATAATTATTGCCACCATTGGCCAAAGGACGCGAGCTGCTGCTGCTGGCAGCTGAGCCGCTGCTCGTATAGAAATCATAGCTATTAGTGGAACCTGTCATGGAACTAACCCCGCTGCTACTGGCTGTGCCGCTGCCCGAGTGATAAGAGGAGCTGGCGCTAGCCCCAAAGAGTGTGGCGCCTGCGCTGGTGCTGCTGCCATTGGCAACTCCATTCTTTGGCAGAGTGCCATATAAATGCATGGCATTGTGGTTGCCATTTCCATTGGTGCTGGCAAAGGGGCTGTTGCTAGAGTGGGCGTGACTGCCATTACCGTTGCCCAAGGCACTGCTGCCAAAGAGCGCACTACCAAAACTTCTGTGCTCTGAACCTGTGCCTGTGCCTGATGCCGACTTATTGCTACTACTGCTGCTGCTGGCTACATTTCTAGATTCGTTAGTGTAGGTTGTGGTGTTGCTGGAGGCGCTGGCCGCTGTGGTGCCACCTATGTAAGTCTTAGTCTCCGTTTCCGAGGAAGACGACGAGGCAAGGCTGTCAAACAGCCGCCTGCCGCTCGACACAAGGGAAGAGGAGCTACTTACCGCCCCGCCACTCGACTTAACATCCTTTGCCATTCGCGAAGGCGACGACATTTTATTGCTGCTGGTAGAATTTGTGCTGGTCTCCGCCGTTGAGGATGTCGTATACTTGCTTATAGCGCCTGTAGTAGCACTGGGTTTGATTGAGCCGCCGGCGCTGGACGTGACCAACTGATAGGTGCCTTTTGGTAGGCCATCACTACCGCCAGGCGGCGACGGGGACTCCGGCGATTTGATGGGTGTAAATTGTACGCGAGGTTCACGTTTTAAGTACTTGGACATCAGCTGACTGGTGGTCATTGCCTGCGACTGTGCCAGCAGTGCATTTGTAGAGGCAGACGACTTATACGAGACCAAGTCATCAGAATCATCCGAGGAGGTGGTGGGTGCCGAAGTAGCTGTAGAACCGGCGCTCAGCACTGTCGCCTGCGATGAACTGGAGCTAGAGGTGGCGCTTGACTTGTTCCGCATGGCTTTATATTCATCAGTTGTGATGTGGCTTGTGTTGTTACCATTACCTAAGGTGGAGGAGGATTTGCCAAGCGCATAGCTGCTGCCGTAACTGTTCTTCTTGGTATCCAAGGTGCTGCTGGTGTACTTGGAGGTGTATATGTCGTCGCTAGTCTTGGACTGCGATTTGTGCGGTTCGTAGAAGTCAACGCCTTTGCGTGTTGCGGCGCTGCTGGAGCTTGCGCTGGCTTCCGGCTGTCCAGTGGGTGTGGTTACATCAATGGGCGCATCCTTTAGCAGCGGTGGCTTTTTCTGCACGATGGAATATGGGCTGGGCGTATCAATTATTTTCACTTGCTTAACGGAGGCGGGTGAAGCTCCGCGCTTGATGGTATCAGTGCCTGGAGACAAAAGACAGAATTATTTTCTATATCTTAATGGTTCGATCTACTCACTCTTGCCTGAGCCCGAGCCCGAGCCGGAGCCCGTCGACGCTGAGCTACTGCCTGGGGAGGGTGTGCCTGGAAGTGGCAGTGGCGATTGGTCGGGAATTGCTGAGGCCGCTGAGCCCGCCAATTGATAGGGCTGCAAGAGATTACA
This sequence comes from Drosophila repletoides, assembly GCA_018150835.1. Lineage (NCBI taxonomy): Eukaryota > Metazoa > Arthropoda > Insecta > Diptera > Drosophilidae > Drosophila > Drosophila repletoides. The sequence goes on from JAECWQ010000100.1 coordinate 9,316,451, forward strand.
TAGACAGAAAAAGGACACACACAAAGTGGCATTGGTCCAGTGTTAATTTATATTGATAAAGCACAACAAAATATATATAAATTATCATAATTATTATTATTATTATTGGGAGCGTCATACTGTGTAAACATTGGACAGTATCGGGTATTATGGTGCGCTAGGTAGAAACAATTTTAAATTTCAGATCAAGTGTTGTGCTCTCAGTGCATGTTGTGTTCGTGGGGCAAACATACAATAGACATACACTTTCCAAACAATCTCCAATGAATCAACCAATCAAAGTCTTAAGTCTTATATGAGGTGTGGTGAGATTATGTGAGGTGAATTGAGGTGTATTGCATGCAAACCGGGTGCTTTGGGCAATGTGCAGTTAACAGAGCAGAAAGTGGAGGTTTGAGGTGCAGAAAAGGGGGAAATGAAGAAAAATAAATACGAATAGTTATTTAATTATCGCACCTAAAGTATATTACTTTTTTCGATTATAGAGCCCTGTATTTTTGTTTTTTTTTTTTTTAGAATATTTGGGAGTATATCGAAATGTAGAGAGAATATATTTCTTTATCATTTAAATAATATTCATATTGATTGATATATCTTCAATGCTACGGATGATGATATTACTACGGAATTCGTATGTGCTCTGGGTTATTTGAAGGGTAACTCTAAGTTCTGCTTCTATTATTATTAACTAGTTTCGGTGGTTATTCACAGGGTATAAACAGGCGATGATGAACTGTGATGAACTTTTGTACAATGGAATTGTAGCGTTTAACATGTTGTGTGGGCGGGCGGATGTTAACAGAGGTACAGTTGAAATGAATGTACATATGGAATGGAGGGGGCGTGGTTGTGGAACGAGTATTTAGTACTAATTAAGTACTATAAATATATTCGATATGTTTCATTTTTACCAGTAGTGGGCCAATCATGCTTAACACGCCGTTTACACTTATCACATCGCTCAATTCATCATTATAACCATTACAATCATTATTATTGTCGTTATTATTATCATTATTATTATTATTAGTAGTAGTAGTAGTAGTAGTAGTATTATTATTATTAGTATTACAGAGAGTTACATATAATCACAATTACAACGTCGATCAAAAATTTGACGGCAAATCATGAATTCATATTTTCAAGAAGCACAAATCAAATGAACAACAGAGAATGCTTTAAATATATATATATATGTATATATAGAAATTATATAATCGTTTCAGTTATAGTATAATCATTGAAATAAATTACGCTTTTACAAACGGTCAACAGGAAAAGTTAGAAGATCAAGAAGAGTTGTTGAAAATGTTGCTTATGTTTTTTATGTGAGTCTTTCGAGTGGAAATTGTGTGTTTTTTATGTCTGTATGTTGGTAGTTCTGAGAGAGACTGAGAAACTGAGAAAATAAGATCCTAACTAGGCTAATAGAAGGTACTCAGAAATGTTTCAGAGAGGCGAAAGAAAACCGAGCAAACTTAGCAGATCGGACAAGTTTGAGAAGAGAATATGACGAAAGTCGCAATAATTTCTAACTGAAAGTAATAAAAAAATATTATTCTGCAGAGCTGCAAATAAAATATCTGATATTATCGAATATTGTTTTTGAAGATACGAATACGAATATTAAGCTACCCTATAAAGTCTTTACATTTTTTTAACAGATTCAACAGTGGAGTCGGTTGAACCCTGTCAGTCTGCTTAACCTTTTTGATTTCGGTCACTATAAGAGCTTGAGGAATATAACTTGGTACATAGGTTCCTCTTTATTGGAATCAGACCTACTTTATGTCTTGTATAGATACCCAGATAGTGACCCACACCTCCAATATTCCTCAGAAATTCGGCTTAAATACTACACTGTATCACTCAACTCCGATGAATATTGTCAGACAATGGGATAATACAAGTTTTAAAGTCTATAAATCATATTATTTCTACTATCCAGTTTTTTCCAGCTCTACTTAGAAGTTCCTCAATGAAAAAATATAATTCTTTAGACTAAATAATAGAAGATATGAGTAAAATAAGTGAGATGCTATTTGATGATGACTTCTTTGACTTCTTTGACTTCTTTTGTTAGTGTTCAAGACGCGATTATTAATCTCTCGATTGTTGTTAGTTATTGTTTGTTCTGCTTGTTGTTACTGTTTGTTGTTGTTTGTTGTTGTTGTTGTTGTTGTTTGTTGTTACTGTTTGTTTACCTGTTGCACCGCTTGTTGCAAGGCTCGATGCGATTGAGCTAACTGACCCACTACTGATTGATACAGATGATTGTTGGCTGTGGCTGAGAGCTGATGATGGCCTTGGGAGAGTATGTTGGTTACCGAAGTGGACGAGCGGAGTAGGTTGCCCGCTGCCATGAGCTGCTGCTGCTGCTGCAGTAGAATTTGCTGTCTGTCCACTGGCAACGCACTGACTTTGCTTCCACGCTGCCCTGTTGACTCGCCGCGCCGACCTGTCTACATAGGACTCTGTATTAATCAATATTAATGTGAACGATCATTTTGTGGCTGGGACTAAGGGCTGATCAAGTGTATGTCTTGTGTATGTGTCTCGATGTGTCTGTCGGTGTCTCGATGTGTCGATGTGTGTGAGTGTGTTAACGGTTTCTGTGCCGCATTTAATACAGAAAACAGAAAAAAAAACTGGAAGAAAAATTGGAACTGGCTGCTGCTGTTGCTGCACATTCAAAGCGGAATCAAAACTCTTGCAAAGTGTTTCATGTGCCACTATTGTCTATGTATGTATGTGTGTGTCTCTCGGTGTGTGTGTGTGTGTGTTTCTGTCTGGCGTATTTGTGGATTCTCTGGACAGTTGTGTGGACAGTTGCTTTATTGACACAGTGATTACGTTACCTGAAGCAACACCTGCCATATTGCTCATGCTGCTGGCTGCTGCCATGCCGCCCATGTGCTGAGCCAGCTGCTGATGCTGCGTCTGCTGCTGCTGGTGCTGCTGCTGCTGCGGCTGCGGCCAGATCTGTAATAGATACTTGAGCACCGCAATTGGCTGGGCATGATCAATGTCAGCGCCAGGCTGCGCGCTTGCCGAATGCAGCATCAGCGGTGGACCCATCACAGTGGCCAGCGCCTGAGCGGACATCTTATTGCGCTCCGAATTGGATACGACCAGCGACAGATGGTCGAGCAGGAATACTAAGGTGGCCTGTGGAGCACAATATATCAACTGTAGATAGCTTTCCATTTCAATATAAACTTTTGTACTCACCCTATTTGCCCTGGGCAAACAGTCGAGTATGCTAAGCATCAGTTTCGCATTGCCCTCGGGATCATCCGGCAGGCAGACAGCTACATGGAAATAGAGTTAGTATTTAAAGGAGTAAAAGAAAAGGGGTTGCACATTCTTACCCAATGCATCGACTGTCATCTGGAACAGACAACGCGTGAACAGCGGCTCTGGCAGCTCCCTGAGATAATCCTTGAGCACACCGGTAATAACATTAATATCAGGAACGTGTTCCGGGCTTAATTCCACAGCGCGACTGTTGCGTTCAAACGCCTCACGCAGCAGGCGCTTCTTAGTTGCCGATCCGCACAGCCGATACAGCCCGATTATATCGAGACCGCGCCGCTCCACCTCCTCCACGCATCGCCGCAGTACAACTGGCACAGGCGCACAACCGGGCGCACCCTTGGACTCCCTGTTGACCACCGTTTCCAGATCCGCGCCAAATAGCGTTGGGTAACCGGCACGTAAACTGGGCAATCCTCGACGCTTGTAGAGCGCCAGAGGATCCGTATGCCGCATGCGTATATAAATGGTGCCACGCGGCTCCACTTTCAGTGCCAATTGATGCAAGGGCGATTGCCGCAGCACCGCTGACAGCGATATTGCACCGCGATAGCACAACTTGTGTCTATGCTGAGGATCCCAGGAGTAGACGAGTACGTCCAGTTGCTTGTTGCCCACCAGATCCAATTCGAAAGATTCGTCCCAATCGAACTGCAAATCTCCCGAACGCACAACAGTGCGTGCCTTATGTACGCGATCGCATTCGATGACACAGTAAAGATCTCTTGTTTGTGGTGGTGGCGCTCCTCCAGCCGCATGCTGTGCTCCTAGTTCTGGTGCCGTGCGCAAGCCACGACCTGCTAGCAAATGTATCCATAACATGCCCGAGATACCGCCAATATCAACTATCGGTTTATCCAGCTTATATTTGGCAAACTCTGCCGGATTGATGTCTATCTGTCTGTGCTGGCGCGGCAATGTGGCGCTGGGCGTAGGCGCCGGACTCTGATGACCGGCGGTGCTCATAATGCTGCCACTTGGACTGGCCGGACCGGCGGACAGCTCAAGCAATTGACGCATACGTCGTATGCTAGGCGAACGCAAGGAACCAGCGCCGCCTATATGCTGCGAGGACATAGAACGCACAGGCAGCGCTGAAATGGGTCGAGTCAGGCCCATGTTGCGATCCAGTGTGCCTGCGCCGAGAATGCCCGTTCTACTCGAGTAAATGCTCTCAGTCTGGAAGTATGAAAGTCAAGCATTATATTTAAATATTCTAATTAAATGATTCAGTTTTCCGACAACTTACATTCCTTAGGGCATCATGAATATTCTCAGCGCTGCATGAGAATCGATGCGGACGCGGCTGAGCAAACATATCGCGAGTCATACGCATCTGTTCCGCAATGGCCGAACTACTGGGCGCACGTCGCAGCCAAGCACGATACTCGTCCGCCGTAAAGATAGATGGGCCGGGGCTGGCTGTGATGCGCTGGCGCAGATCTCGTCCACGCCTCGCATCATACTCTGGCGCCGATATATTGCCATCGTTCTCATCGAGAATGCGATCTCCAATGCGCGAACGTATACCCTGTAATCTAACGCCTGGACGTTCCCGGGGCAGTGAATTAAATTTATTGAGATCGGTGGCACCGGCCAGCATAGCGGCGGCAGCTGCAGCCGCTCCACCACCCATACCGCTTGCACCACGTGGCATGCTGCCAACGGCGGGCCGGTTATAGTAATAATAACTAGGACGCGGTCCAATCGTTGCTTCCGTATCGCTGGAATAGTCCAGATTGGGTCTGGAGCGACGGGTAAGTGATTGAGCACCCGCTGCGGGTGGTCCATATTTTGAAACACCGCCGCGCTGCTGCTGCTCGTAGCGTCCATAGCGACCTAGAGTGCCTCCCACACCCACAGGCATAGGCGCGCCTGTGCCTGGCTTTAAGCTGGAACGCAGCAGCGAGTGCCGACCCAGCGAATTTGAGTAATCCGCATACTCTACACGCGGTAAATGCTGATCCGATCCAGAGCGTGGGAAACGCGCATGCTGTTGGGCCAGTCCAATGTTCCCTGTGCCCGTCGACATGCGTCGCGAAGGGCCCACAGGTTGGCCAGGCTGGCCGGGATAGAATGCGTGCACCTTCTCGGCTAGGCTCTCCAGCGTGCCAGCGTTTTGATAGTAAGCGTGAGAGGGTGCAAAAGCATGCCCCTTGGTAGGCTGCTCTGTAATGACCGACGAGGGCGGTGGTGGGGGTTTATATCCCCAGTTGGGTGGCTCGGCCATGGCATTGACGCCAGCTCGGGTATTGTAGTACATGTCCAGCTGTTCTGACTGTGGACTGTAATTATTGAGGCCTAGTCCCAGTCTGGAACGTGATTCGGTCATCTCACGGCCATCACCTAAAAACGGGGGAAGAAACGAGAAAGAAGGAACACCGATTAGCATTTTAAACACGGCGCTCAGTTTAAACTACCTGTACGTCTTTCACGTGATGAACGCGGGCGCGGCATTCGATCTGTTTCATCCAGGTCATCATCTCTGAGATCTCGCTTTATGACCACTACCGGCGGCGGCTTCTGTTCCGGTCGTGATAACGTTGGCGGCCCCGGCGAACCAGCTCCACGATTACCCCGCCTCTGTCGTATGGCCAGGACCAGGCGTCGAGGAATTGACATGATGATGACGACATCATCGAGCGACATGTGAGTGACATCAACCAAATTGACGGCCAGGATTTCGTCGCCCACCTGCAATGAAAACAGTGTTAGTAAAACATTTAACTGACAGGGCGCAGAGTCAATAAGGAGAGTCAATAAGGAGAGTCTTTAAACGGGGAAAATAGAGTTGACAAGTTTTCCACTTTCTCAGGGCGTTAAATCATTCAATCGATCAATCATTGACTTTTACTTCAAACGTACATTCGGAGAGTACAATAAGAAGAGTCTTTAAATAGGGAAAATAGAGTTGACAAGCTTTTCACTTTCCAGGGCGTTAAATCATTCAATCAATCAATCATTGACTTTTACTTCAAACGTACATTTCGGAGAGTACAATCAGGAGAGTCTTTAAATAGGGAAAATAGAGTTGAGAAGTTTTCCACTTTCCAGGGCGTTAAATCATTCAATCAATCAATCATTGACTTTTATTTCAGACGTACATTTCGGAGAGTATAATAAGGAGAGTATTTAAAAAGGGGAAAATAGAGTTGATAAGTCTTCCACTTTCCATGGCGTTAAATCATTCAATCAATCAATCATTCACTTTTACTTCAAACGTACATTTCGGAGAGTACAATAAGGAGAGTCTTTAAATAGGGAAAATAGAGCTGAGAAGTCTTCCACTTTCTCAAGGCGTTAAATCATTCAATCAATCATTCATTGACTTTTACTTCAAACGTACATTTCGTATGATGGAAGTTTTCTTCTGTATGCTGAAAATATTTTTCGTCATTCTTGAATTATTTGTTCTCTGAATAACATCAAAAATGTTGAAAATTAAAAAGGTCGTCGGCAAAGCTTCAGATATGGTTACAATGAATAGTGATCAGATCGTTGGACCAGCTTATCCGGAGTTCAATGACTATGGCTTCACTTCCCCGGAAACGGATATCTATTTCAAGAAATATATGGAGACCACAGCTGCGGACACGCCATTGCCCGATGAGATAAAGAAGACTGTTACGCGCTCTACAGGTATTGCATATAGCACATCGAAGAGAATCTATGATCCGCAACAGGAACGTATTTTGGTGGATGAAAAAAGGAAAAAAAAAGAAGAGGAGATCAAGAAATTCAAACCAAAACTCAAAAATTCGTTATGTGCAGCTCCTATGGACTTTAATGAGCTGTTGAAGCTAGCCGAGAAGAAGCAGCATGAGCCCATTCAGTTCAAGCCCATAACAAAGAAGAAGTCGCCCGAACGACTGCTGACTGCACGCCAAAAACTGTTCCAACTGGAGCAAGATCGTAGGATTCAGTCGCAGAAAGAACGTGAAGCGAAGGCCGCTCAATCCATTAAACGTAAGGCAGGCATGGCCGCAACTTCTTCTTCCTTAGCCTTTGGAGCAAAATCGAATGCGCAGGCCATCAGCAAGAACTCCATTGCAATTCAGAAGCGCTCTAACTTCAATTCAAAGGATTTCGTTATTAAGAAGACTGGTTCGGCTGTGGATACCAAAGATGGGCGTTCTGGGGCAATGGATAAAGGATATAATAAGCGTCCTGGGGCAATGGATATGGGAAATAATAAGCGTCCTGTGGCAATGGATATGGGATATAATAAGCGTCCTGGGGCAATGGATGAGGGAAATAACAAGCGTCCTGCGGCAATGGATGAGGGAAATAACAAGCGTCCTGGGGCAATGGATAAGGGCAATAAATTGGCCTACAATCCGAAGAAGTAAATGGAGCTGGAGAGTTTATGCCTTTATAGACCTGCTTCGAGGGACTCGGCCAACGGATCCAAAAATATAAAATTTTAATATTAAATAAAGAAACAGAGCGGTCTATAAACTGGAGATGTATTTCTTCTACTTCCACACCAAGTGATAGCTTCATAATTTATAATTCCTTACCCTTAAACAGCCGCTGTTGTAGACCGCCGATTCGAGAGCAATGCGGGATATGAAGACGCCATCGGTGCGGTCGGCACCGTTACCCTCGCGTATATACAGGCCAAGTGTTTGGCCGGGACGCTTGACGATCTCCACCAGCTGCACAGTGTGTCGACCGTCGGCTTTGTTCATCAGTTTGTGAGCGGCATCCACAGCATGTTTACTGCCCATGGAACGTGGCTCCAAAATGCGAACAATCATCTCGCCGCGACGCTCCACTGCATCCAGCGCAGCAGCCGTATTCGGATCATGATCATTTTCGACGGCTTCTATCTGTCGAAAGATCTCCGAACTGATGCCGCTGACCTTCCGAAAATCACCTTGGAGCAACACCGGATCCTTGACACCGCCAGAGGCTGAGTTTGTGTTGCCACTTTGATTACGATTCTGTTGCTGGTTGCCATGATGGTGCTGCTGCTGCTGTTGCTGCTGGTTGGCATGGTGGTGCTGCTGCTGCTGCTGGTTGCCCAGACCGGACAGCTGATTGGCGGGCAGCGGGCCGGGCGGTGCACGGCCCGGACTGGCAGTAACATCAGGAACTGATCTTCCATTTTCCTGCGAAAACAAACAAACGAAAGAAGGAGACGAAAGTTTTTAGTATTTTAATTTATGCGCAGAGCTTAATGCAAATCTAAAGTGCAACGCGTTGCTGCATAAATTACGCTAATTGTTGGCATTGTCGCTGGGACAGCCAGCAGCTGCCGTCGCTGCTACTGCAGCGGGGACCACGCCCACTTAAGCCGTACTAAAAGATTTTGCTTTGCATTAATTAAGTCAATTTTAACAGCTTTGTTACGACTTACTCAAATTGCCCCGAGTGTCGGGCAAGAAGAGGCGTGAAGAGGGAGAGGAGGGGGAAGGCGTAAGAAGGGGAATTGCACTTCAATCAAACTGGCCTCACGACTTTTATCGAGCGCCTTTTTCGGCCAAGTTGTGAAAGACGCGCCCCACAAAGTATGCAGCAATAATTATTTCGTTACGTACGCTGACTTATCCCCATCCCGCCCCCCTTCCTCAATTTTTTTGGCCTTTTTTTGTGGACATTCCGAGCCACGCCAACTGCAATTTCTGTCACTGCCACGTCACACCGAATTTCTCATGTGCAGCCGAGGCAACCGACCGGGGCGTCATGCAAAGAGTCCTTCGAAGCAACTGTACTTTAACCAGGGCTGGCACGTGATGTTGATGATGTCACATGCCAGCAACAATGTGAAACTTTGATTTTTTTCCCATGGGATGTGCACAGTGCCGGGGAGGGGCAGGGCGGGGGGACCCACAAAAAATCACTTTAAATGAAGTTGCAAACACACAACGAAGTTTTTAATGGATTAATGCCTGGGCAGGACAAGGACGGAACAGGGACGGAACAGGGGCGAAACAGGAAAGAGCAGGACAGAGCAGGACACAGAAATTTGTCGTTGACTGTGACCAGCATAGATAGCCGCCTGCAGGCAAATCTCGGATTCCGAAAATGAGTCACCCCTCCTGAGTGCAGCCTCCTCCTCCAGTCAAGTGGATATACTTGAATCTTTCCCTGCGGTTGCCAAAAATCATGTTCACCCCAGGCAAATATCTTTGAAATTGCCAAACTTTGACATATGTTGCCTTGCTACTTGCCAAGGCTTGCCCAGCTACTCATCTTTCTCTTTATTGTTGTTATTATTGTTGTTGTTTTCGTCTCGTTGTTTGCTGTCGCTTGTTTTTGTTACGTTGATGTTGTGCAACTTTATCAAAGTTTTGCAGCTGTCGCTGAAGTTTTCTGCTCAAATGCTCTTTCTACTTTTGCCATTCTCTCTCAGTCAAATGGGTATTATTATTATACTCGTACTGCTCTGTAAACGTCTATTTCTGCATATAAACTCGTAATATTTCTTTCTCTTTTTGGTAGCAGGCATTAAACTATTAAAGTCTATTTACTGTTCTTGTTGTTTGTCGCCTTTTGCCAATGATAAACCGAATAAATAATTCCACAGTTCCCCAGTGCCTTCTGTAGTATTCCATCATTAACACACTATAAAGGGCAACGCTTATTATTTCTAAGGAAACTTTTTGTTGCCTGCCGCCCACTTGCGTGTGGGCAACATCAACTTCAAACTGGGCGTGGCACATTGTACTGAATCGTACAACGTACAACTGTATTCAATAAGAGCCCGGCCCGGCCTGGCCGCTGTCGGCCAAGTGACTGACGTACATGCATAACTTGGCACTGACTTGATTGCTATTGTTGGTAACAAGCGTACTAGCCAAAGCCAAAAAAAAATGGTAGTAGTAGAAAAAAAGGAATCCTTCTACTTTCAAGTATGTGTGTATGCATATATATGCGAGAGAAGTCAAAAATATATGCAAGTACACTTAGGGAAAATGTTCAAAATTGTATACTCCAATCAAGCACAAGCGTGTTGGGGGAAATCTCCTCCTGGCTGACCCAGAAAACTTTGCCAGCTTCGTCAAGAGATTCGAAAAAAAACTAAGCAGAAAACAGCTACGCAGCTTGTGGAATATCTCGGCGGATTTATAGAGTCTTATAGTATCCAATCTAATCTAAAAAATTTAAAGTGTATATATTTTTTTTTTTGAGTGTACGTTTGCTATGCTCTTTGAGTGAGTGAGTGCATCGCGTGCTGAGGCTCGGTCAGCTCAGAATGGACACATGAAGTGCCAAAGGCAACTGCAAACAGCCACATAATGGACTAGGGGAAAGTTCCTAAGCTCACATCTCGTGTGGGTGGATGGATGGATGGATGGATGAAGACGTGTGTATCCGTATATGTTCAGTCGGCATACAAATTTTGCCGTTTTATAGCATAGCATTCTATGACAGTCATGGAATGCCTGACTGTCAAGGCATTCTGGACTGCTGCAGATGCTTCAAGCGTTGTCCGGGGTTTCGCTGTCTGTGTCAAGTTCAGTGTACGAGTATTATCACAATTTTGATGACCAACTGCATGTCACTTGGTCAGTTAGCATTCAATTATTCAGTGCAGTGTAGCACAGTGTACACTGTACTCAACCGTTGGCGCTTTGGCGGCTTTAATTACTTACACGGCGTTGGGTGCGGTTAATTAAAAAGCGCATAGTTTGTTAACCGGCAAATCCAATAAGCTACAGTTGGGCTAAGTAGTTGGGCGACGTTGCGTAAATGGAGCGCGCAAAGCACGAAAAACCGTAAAGATCTTCGAGCCAAGTTTCTTTCCCTGTTGACTCTTTGAGAAATGCAAATTACCCAGACGCTCAGGCAAATGTCTCGACCCACACACCACACACACACATGTGAGTCAGCCTTTTGAGAAAATAAGTAAAAAAAACCCACACACTTTAACTTCATGACGTTGTCTTTGTGCCAAGTCAGCAACCCACCAGCCACCTGCCCCACCAGCCAGCAGCCACCGCTTCGGCGTCTCCGTGTGCGACGGCTTAATTGAAAATAGACGTTCCGACGAGTAAGTAGTGTGGATGCAGTGCGGCTGGCTGCTAGGCATTCTATAAGAGCTTTTAAGCATTGATGATTTCTGGTAATTACTTGAAAGAGAATTTCAAGCTAACTAACCTCCATAGTAAGGGAAGGGCGGCAGGCGGTAGGCGGTAGGCGGTAGGCCATCAAAAGGAAGTTGCGTGACTCCACAAATCAATAAAATCATCAGCAACCAAAAAAAAAAACAGAAAACAGAAAACTTCAAACGGAAATTGAGTCAAATTGTAATTATGCCCGCACAGACGCCATTAACAGCAGTCAGCCCCAAATATAAATATAACTTTTTGGAGCAAACTACTCGACGTCGGCCAGGTAAAGGCCAGAGCAGACACATTAGTTTCCAAGCCGATAATCGTGAGGTGGCCAGTGGAGTAGCGTGTATCATTTGGGTCGCTTGTTTTAATAATTGACTAGCCAGCACAATTGTGACTTGGCCTAAACAGTAAACAATCCGCTAAGGCCGAAGCAAGGAAGGAAGACCATAAATACTTTCGAATTCGCCCGCTCTATTCTATTTCTGTTTGATTTTGGCTTCAGACACGCGTCTATTGTGTCTGACTTTTTGATTGATTGTCGGACGCATTGATTGATTGCCAAAGCATCTGATTTGACACAGCACAGCATTTAGCGGTCTTTTGTCCATCCGTCCGTCTGTCTGTCTTTTGTTTTTGTTTTTCTCTTTTCGCATTATTTGCATTGGACACAGGCCGAATTGAATAATTACTTGGCTTACTTGGCCAACTGAATTTATTACCAGATTGATTTTATACGATCAGACAAAGCATTTAATTAATACGAGTATCATTCTCAGGGCACAATCAGGCTCTAATCCCTGCTGCAAGTCATCTTATTTGTCGTAAAACGCTTTGACAGTGCTAACTGATTAGACGCTGCCCAGCAAGGATCAAGGCATCACCATTAATTAAAAACTAAATTAAAATTCTGTTTCTTCAATTTATTTAAGTTCAAATTAAATTAATACCAACAAATTAACAGAATGTTTGCTGTGTTAATTTGTCAACCTCAACTGAAACTGAGCAATTTATTGAAACAAGCTATTAATTTGGCCAGTTATCTGGCCAATATCCTTGCGTATTGCATGTCATCCCTTTGAAATTTTGGTCAATTCACCGACGACAATTAAATGCCAAATGCAGAGGACTCTCTCTGCAAAAGGTTAATAATAGTTGTCAGTTGCAGCTGCGGCTGGATCCACACTGGATCCAACAACAATTAGGACACTGGGCGTCATTGTTGTCTCCTGGCTGCAAGTTGTTGTCCTGGCTCAACTTGAGTTAACCACAAATTAAGGCAAGCAACAGCAATTACGACGACAACAACAGAACCCAAACTGCCAACTGCCAACTGCCAACAGCCAACAGACAGACAGACACACAGACAGACAGAGGGACGTATTCGGGTCTACCTTTGTTGGGTTTGTCTTAATGTGTGTATTACGTGTGCAAGCACAGGACAAGATACTCGCATACGTGACGTATACGTGATTTATTGATTAAATTTAAATTTGCCGCCAAGTAAACAGAAACAAAAAAAAAAAAAAAGACAACAAAGCAATTTGAGTGACACATTATATAATTAGTCGCAAAGTACGGGGCAGAAAATCAATTGCTGCCATCTAGAAAAAGAAAAGGAAAATTTCTTACCAATTTAAAGTATGCTAAATGGCAAAGTTAAGCGATAAGAAAGAAAAACTGTTGACAAAGTGCAAAAGAAAAATGTGAAAAAGCTGTGCAAGTCAGGACGTCAATTTCCACGCTGCAGGCAGCAAGAATGCAGCCAAAAGTATCCTTGAATACTTGGATACTCTTTCCCTGGACAAAAATGTTGGCCAAGCCGTCAGCTTTGAGCTTAAGCTGAGCTAAGCAGCGAATGTCCTTTTTTATATTGTAAGTGTAATTGCAGGGGCAGTAGTTGATTGACTTGACTTTTTTTTGCAGTCAATGCATTATCTGGAATTTTCAGCGCCTGGGGAGTTCATTAACATGCCACATGCCACAGAGCCACGCCTATGCCGCCGTCACCGCCGCCGCCGCCGCCGCCTTTGCTGCTGTCACTGTAAAATTTAATTATGCATCCAACAGGGGGCGGGAGGGGGGCGGTAGGGGGGCGTATGTGTCAAATGAAATGCGCCCACAAAAACAAACAGGCCGCCCCAGCTACCACTATTATTATCTGTGCAAATATTTTGCCGAGCGGGGAGAAACAGACGGAGGCGACTGTCGGCTGGCGGCTGGCGGCTGGGCTGTCACGTCCTCTGTGGATACCTAAATGAAATTTTATTTCAATATTTGAAGGGTGCTTCAAATGGGCGAAGCAACTGAACCTTTAAGTAGTTAAGTTGGCTAAAGCTGCATAATATTTTAAGTGCACTTTTTATTGCTACGCCGGTGGCCAACAAAATAAACCCTTTCAGCCGCCCATTCAGCAGTTTGATTTTGATTTAAACGCTGCCCCTGCAATATTTATTATGAAATATTTAAACGGCAAAATAAAATTGCGAAAGTTTCTCTTCGGCTGAGGTTGGAGGCGGTTGGAGGAGGTTGGAGGCGGCCGGACGCCCGTCAATGAAATATGCATTTTTATTTATGTTACGCAAATTTTATTTATGCATTCATCCGCATAAATAGCACATAAATTGTTGATGTAACAAAAAACAAAAACAAAGTGAAAATAAAAAAAAAAAAAAAAAACAGAGAAAAATTACAAAGGACACACACAAATTCGCTCAGAGTGGCGCGGCGTTAAAGCGCAGGCAGTCAGCAAGAAAAACAACACACGGCAAAGAGCAGTCGGGTTACGGAGTCACAAGTGGAAAATAGTCGCAGCACAAAGCACGCAAAAATACGAAAAAAATAATGCCGGCCAGCATAACTGACTAGAATATACTCTGTAATGCACTTTTCTCAACAGCTGACACATAGGAAATCTCTTTGATGGACTCTGGGTTTGAGTCTATCAACTGGACATAGGGAAAGAAGCGCTCTCTCAATGAGCAGCTCTGCTCGGAGATATCCTTCTATGTTTAATTAATCTGAAATAATTTAACTTTAATTATATTCCATCTAATAATAATAATTGCGTTCTGAATGGCGTTTATGATTGGAAGAACTATTGACAATAGATTAGCTTCATTTAGAGAGTTTCTTTTTCTGCTTGGCTATACGCCCATTTCCAATGACTACAGGGTATTAAAAAGAAAAACAATATTTGCATAAAACTCACACGTACTCTCGCACACACACACACACATACATATGCGTACATACATACGTATAAATAAATATTAAAGAAAAATAAAAATGCCATGCAAATTTGTTGGCGAGTTTATTTGATGTGAGTGAGCGCTCGGATGATTTCCTGGCTATATTTTTTATGCAGCGTCATGACATTTTTTGTGAGCAACCTACCAGGCCAGCAGGCTAGCAGCTAGCAGCAGAGCTCATGGCCAAAAGCACTCGAAATTGTTGTTGGGTGCATGAAAAATGCTTTGGGCTTCACTTTGTCATTTGTGTGTTATCAGATGCCATGTTTTAATAATACTTGTAATTTCTTTAGATGTTTTTTGTTGTTTGTTTGTTAGCCAATGCAATGAGTGGCAGTTGCCTGCGTCATGCAGGAAGAGACCTTTATATTTCTATGGAAATCCATTTAAAAATAACTTTTATCATATTTGCCTTTTGTAGTACATCAAATTTAACCTTTATTTAGTCGTACATTTCACCTTAAATTCAATTATGTAAGTAAAGTTTTTCCAGATTATCTGCACCCTCACACACATCTCTCTTTCTCTCTCTCTCTCTATTTAATACATATATATAGTATATATATATTTGTGTATATATTGTGCTTGTGTTGCCTTGACGCTTGCAATTTCCAAGGATTACCACTAAGGGTTTTGTTGTGATGTTCCATAGAATTCTCAGTATATTTTTTTTTTTCTCACATTTCAGCACCCAGTGCAACCACAACAAGAGCCAAGTGCGAACAATGCAAAAAAATGCACAAATAAAACCTTTGTTAATGCTTAGCACCAAGTAAGCAGCAGCTTATTGTGCAGCGTATTCTGCATATAAACTCGACTCAAATATACCCTGTAACCGTGTTAACAGCCTCAATCTTTACGAGCATATTTTTAAACTAATACCACTGAATTCTCCTAAATATAGCATACTTATTGGAGCATTTATTATGCCATATCGAATGGAAGGACCTAAGTTGAATATATTTTCTAAACTTGACTTTTTCCAATGAATGGAGAGTAAATAAATAATAATATATACCCACTTCCCTTTGGTACAGGGTATGTTAGCAGCTTTCTCTCTTTCTTATGGCTTGCACTAGTAACTTTCTTACAAATTGCTTTTTTGCATATGGCCTGGGAAATGCTTTAAAAAAAAAGTAGCTTGCAGCGAGGGCGCATCATTAGTTAATGTGTTATTAATAAATAAGCTGTTGCCGAGTATAATCAAATCCGCCCACTCACACACACACACACACACACTGATACAACAGCCAGGTG
Source organism: Drosophila repletoides (assembly GCA_018150835.1). Lineage (NCBI taxonomy): Eukaryota > Metazoa > Arthropoda > Insecta > Diptera > Drosophilidae > Drosophila > Drosophila repletoides. The sequence goes on from JAECWQ010000100.1 coordinate 9,332,337, forward strand.
TGTGTGACAGGAGACTCAGGACTCACCTTGCGGCCACTGTTTCTGGTTAGAAAACATCCTGTTGTGGCGCTATCGCACATTAATTTTGCTGCAGCCAGCTTTTCCGATTTCACGCAAATGTCAAAATGTGAAGCAAACTATTTCTAAGGACTGACGAGAGTCCTGCGAGTCCTGTGTATATGTTATATGTATATAAATTATGCGCGCAGCTCGCGTTGCGTGTGTCCAGGACTTAGTTATGCTCCGTTGAACTGTTTCTTATTTAAATGATAGTTTCTGCCCCCTAAGGGCGATGATATTATTTATTTTTATTATATGTGTTTTTTTTTTTTTTTTTTTTGCAATTTTCGATTTTTGTTTTTTATTGGTTTTCTTTTCTTTTATTTTATTTGTATTGTTGTATTTTCGTTGTTGTAGCTCCTTTTGTTCGGTGGTAAATTGTACTTAAGTTATAATTTGATACGTTTTCGTTGCTCTCCCTCTCCCTCTCTCTCTCTCTCTCTCTCTGTCTGTCTTGTGTCTTAATTCGTATTTTGTTTTGTTGTTTTATTCGATTCACTTCGCTTCGCTTCACTTCGTTTCGTTTGATTTCGTTTGGGTTTTTCGTATTTATCCGCTTTTGCCTGCGATTCTTCTATTTTCTATATGCACACAAGAGCTGTGATAACTGTATCTATGCCTCTAGCTCTAGGTGAGTGTGTGTGCCGTGTGTGTGTTCTGTGTGTGTGTGTGTGTGAGCGAGTGTAAGTAATTTCGTTTCGTCTGCTTTTTGTTGCCAGGCGAGATATTTATGTTTGCTTTTCACGCTTCGCTGCTAGTTCAGCGCGGATCCCACCTGAAGGAAGCAGGTTGTGCAAACGTTTTCTACAAAATTTCTACACAATTGATTTAAATAGCGTCCAAAGTGAACCCCTCCTCCCCGGCAACACTCTGATTTACGCCCTTTAGGCCCTGTTTAGCCCACTCGAAGCAACACCCACGTGTTGGCCTGGCATTTTGAAAACTTCTTGGAAATAATTTGGTCTGCACGCGCAAAAATTTCATTAATACAAAAAGGTATTAAATTAAAACAATGAACCGAACGGGCAAACAAACAGCGCAGAAGTTGCACGATAGCCGCTGCTCCTGCACCTCCTCCTGCTCCTTGCAGCAAGTTCTCAATTATGGAAAAGAACAGAAAAAAAAAACTGGAAAAATTTGTTGCCAAGCAATTAAAATAAAAGTGAACTAAATAAAGTGGCAATAAGAAAGAAACTGCTGCAACCAAGCAGCTGTAGCCAACCCAAGCCCGGCCAAGAAATCTTCGCTTAAGCCATAGTAATTAGTTTTTGCTGCCACTACCGAGGTGAAAACTTTATAATTTGCCATTCAAAGTTAATTCTGTATACAGAAATCCATTAGCGTTTATCTGACCTTTTAAACAAATTAAAATTGTGCCTGCAGCTCTTTCAAAACTCATCGAAAACTCGCATTTATTTTGGGAATTTCTCAATTGTGAATTAATTATTCAATACTAAAGCATTTCTCATGAAGCTCTCCAACAGGACTCGGCACTATTTGAGTATATTTTATATGCCTCAAATGGCTGGTAATTCATCTTTGACGCGTTCAGAAAAACAGGGTCAATAAGTTACGACAATGCAATGTAATATTACATATATGAGAGCACTTCCAAATAGATGGGATTCATAAACAATACGGTTAGCTCTTGTTACTCCTGTTCCTCACGAGACTCTTTCCAATCTAAACGCACGCCAACAGAATTAACCAGAGGAGCGAGGAGGGTAGCGAGTCCATACACGAAATGAAACTCAAAGGGCAACTGGGTGGTGCCGCGGGAGCGTCTGTGGGTGGGTGGGTGGTGGTGGTAGACGTGCTAAGGCCACTGTACAAGTAGCAGAAAATGCCAAAAATTACATTTTGCCACTTTTGCAGACAAAAGATGAAACTCAAAGACCTTAGCGCTGCTGGAGAAGAGTTCGGCGGTCGACGCGACGTATACGCAATATATATATATATATATATATAAGTATATATTGCTGGGAGCTGACGAGTCTGAGGCTTGTGGTGTTACGTTGTCGAAGATAATGGCTGCTTTGGGGCCTAACGCTGACACTGCTTGCCAGGCAATCGTCGGGCTGTTGAACCTTAAGTGTGTGTGCGTCTGCCTTGCTTTGCCTTGTCTTGTACCCTCCGCCACTCCTCCCCCAAGCGCTGCTCTGTGTGTATGTATGTATATATGTGCGTGAGTAGGCTGAGGCAGAGGCGGGGCAGAGGCGTAAGCGCGCGCATTTAGCAATAGAAATTTTCTGTATATGGGACAGACTCGACAGGCGGGACAGCAAAAACAGAAGAACAGAAAAAAGAAGATATACCAATGCCAGTCGCCTGCTTCTCCAACATGTGCGCCTTGCTGCCAAATGCTAAATGCAGAAATGATGATGAGTTTCTCGTTTCTCATTTCTCATTCTCCTCATTTGTTGGCCTTGCAGACATTGCGTATACGCAACGTTATCCAACAGTAAATTGTCTGCGTGTAATGCGTTTATTTTATTATAAATTTCATGAGATTTGTGTAAGCAAACAGCGTGTTGAGCGTCCCCAAAAAATCCACATACTCTGCTTAATTTAGCTATAGCCACATAGAGAAGGCTCTGCTAAAAATACGTGCAAGTATTCCCAAAAGCATTTAATTGACTGACGTTTAGACTGGGCTATTTATTGATCGAGCGCTCCCGAGGCAATTTAATGCAGCATTAAACTTTTATTGGTAATTTCATGCGCTTGCTTCCTTTTTTTTTTTTTTTTCATTTGTTTTTCTCTGCAATAATTTTAGAGGCATATAGCATAGCGATAACGACGATAATGACTACCGACTTTTTGTACCGAGAAGTGCGCGCGTTTTTTTTTTTCTTCTTTTCTTTTTCTTTTTTGTTCTTGCTGCTTCTCTCTGTCTCTCTCCCCTCTTCTGGCCAATGTGGCTGGCCTGTGCGTGAAATATTCGTACTATTGAATAAGTTTTTTAATGACTTTTACTACACGCCAGGCAGCCAGCCAGCCAGCCACTACGTTAGCCGCCGCTCTGCAGGTATACATGTGTATATGTATTTGTATGTATATATGTATATGTGTGTGTGTATTTTGTATATAGCGGCGGAAATACTACTACGCACACACTCGCACACTCACACACACACAGAGAGGCACGCGGTACGCACGATGTTGAAGAGAACGACGAGGACGGCACACGACAACGTCCGACGCGCTCAACTGAACTTGGCGTATTGAAATTTGTCGGCTCTACAAATGTCTAACTGAAGCCGAGTATCAGCCGAATGGCCGGACGAAGAGTGCCAGCCGAAGTTTAAGCAACCGAATACTCTACACTCGAAACTGGAGCAAACGCAGTAATTCTACTCCCCCCTCCGCCCCCCCTTCCCATACCACCACGCACGCCTACGAAGTGAGCTAACGGCTCTCCCGCAGTGCAAAAACTTTACGTTTTTTTTCCTTTGGTTAAAAAAGGAGCACGGGAGCAAAAGCTTTTTATTCGAGAAAAAAAAGTTCGACAAGCCGACGTGTGTGTGTATGCGTGTGTGTGTGTGTGTGTGTGTGTATTTAACAGGAAAAAATTGGCAGTCGGGATTTTGGGAATTGTATTTGATGCGCCGAGGACGATAATAACGCCGAGCCAAGCCACTGTTAGAACTGTTAGAGCTGCCCGCCTGACGGCATTGCCAGATGTGATTTTCTATGGCAACGGACGGACTTGAACTTGTCAGAGAAATGCCAGAGCAAAGAGCGCCAGTTGAATATTGAACAGTTGCTGACAGTTTTAGTCTGGAGACGTTCTTAATAAATGCACTGAAATGCTCGACAGTTAACCAGGCGTATGTGTGATACGAGGCAGAAACAGCTACCAATTAAAACCGGAATCTTCTGGAGTGTCCTTCTCGCTCAGTTGGCTTGAAAACTTATCGCGAAAATAGGTTAGGCTTCAGAAGGTAAGGTCTAATTTTTCGAAGTTTTATTTTGGAATCTCTTTGAGGAATACTCTAAAGACTTCTGAGATAATTAGGTTGGTTTTTGGTTGAAACAGATATGTAGCGGCTGTTCAGTTATATTCCTGAAATATTCGATAAGGCGAATCAAAATTCTTCAGCGATAACAATATAAATGCATTTTCCAAATTATTGAAAATTAACTTTCTTTCCTTAGCTAAAAAGTTAATTAAATATTCCTGTTTCTCTTCAAGTTGTTAAGGTTTTGCGGTCTTTTTTGAAGGAGCTGTTGACGATTTTATTCCAGAAACTTAGGAAACTCAAATCTTTTTGCTACTTTACATGCAACTCTATTAGAAATACAAATTTTGGAGGAATCTAAAGATTTTTTTATTTACTTTCAGATGGAGGAAACTAAAGATTTGTTTTACTTTTACTTAGGCCAGAAATTTACTCCTTGAATCAATACAAGAAATATGCGAATACAATTTGCCTGAAACTTGAATTGAGGCTATTGATTTAGTTAATCGCTGTACGCCTAGCTAGTAATTAGATACTCCTAGTTGCACGCTAATGCCTAGTCAGGCTCTTAATTGAACATCAGCTCTAATCTCGTTTACACACACACACAGACGTAATCAGGATATCAGATGTTAATCAGCATTATAATTAAGATTTTATACAAGCATTGATTTAACCGCCGCCCCCCCATCCCCACTCGAACGAGTGAAGTACGAGCGTACTCACACACATCCAGCCAGTTGGCCTTAGCTACAAATCCCAGCAATTACGGAAATAGGCTGACGTCGGTATCAACTATTCGCATTGGGTATGGTCGCTGGAATCGTAGTTATAGGTATATATTAAAACCCACTGAAATGTCAATCTCAGTGAATAAAGAAATGATAATCGTGTGTGTGTGTGTGTGTGGGCGGCGGCGGCGGCAGTTCAACCCAGCTCAAAATAGCCAACATGTGGCATGACAGACAACAATTTTGAATGATTTAGGTACAACAACAACAACAATAATAATAACAATAATAGAACAAAAAACACTTAACAATTTTTGGGTCTAGACAAAAGCGTACCGTTTGTGCCAATGTTATTTGTGTGTTATCAAACAATTCAAATCAACAAATTTGAGCATAACAAAATGACAGGACAGGTTGAAAGCTCAGCATAAAAGAGAAAAGGAGTGGGCCGAGTGTCCACTCTAAAGGGAATTATGAATAATTTTAATAACCTGGCCCAGATGACATAAACAGATAAAAAGCTGCCATTAAAAACGCATTACAATTGATAAAGGCTGGCCGAGAGCGTTTGAAAGACCAAAAAGGAAATGAAGGGAACGGATGATGGCTAAAACGTAAACTTTGCTTGACATGAATGACATGTGTGTGTGTGTGTGCGGGTGTGTGTGTGGGTGTGTGGCTGTGTGTGTGTATACAAATATATTTTACTCCCCTTTTGCTAGGCCACATCATTCACAAAACCCTCACACACACACACACAGACACAGTGGGAAAAAAGCACACACTCACGAGCTGCTAGTAGCGAGCTGCGACACGGCTTTTATCGACACGGCATTTATGTGGGTCAGTTTGGCGAATGCCGTCGCCGCGCGCTGACAGGCAATCAACTGTCAGCCAGGGCTATGCAGAATGAATGCATATCAGAAAATGGTTTTCAAGGCGCAACGGGCTACGCTTCTATGCAAAACATGACAGCAACAAAGCCGCTGACAAACGCAAAGCCAAAGCCAAAGCCAAAGCCAAAGCCAAAAGTAAAACTTACGTTACGTTACGTATACGCAACGTAGACGCCTGCGCGGATAAACTGCGCGCTGCTGCGCATCAAACGCCGCAGCAGAACACATCCAATTTATCCGAGGCAGCAACGCGCCGGATGTGCGCGGCTAATAACAAACTTCCGGAGAGGAAACATTTCTTTCTTTTTTTCTGTTTTTCTTGTTGTTTTTTTTTGTCACTGGACATTTGTCAAGCGAAACAAATTGAGTTCGCAGCTCTCGCTAGTCGCTCAGCGCTCGATGCTTTACTACGCTCCAATGTAACCAATTTCAAATCAAAATTCTAGATCCCCGGAAAGCCCTGTCATCGTCATCGATGCCAAATGTGTTGGGGCTGATAGGGTAAAAAACAACAACAACAACAACAGCAACAACAAAATATATACTCAACCCAAACCGAAATAAAAGAACCAACAAAGAGCCATTCAGATTTGATGACATTTTTGTGTGCCCCCGCAAATGGGTAGGAAATATTTCATTCCATTGGGAGCCCAAAGTGGGCGGCCTTCAGTAAAGCTTTATAAGGGCTAGTTTAATGTGACTTTGGTGGTGTTGTTGCTGTTGCTGTTGCTGTTGTTGGTTTGCCTGTTTTGCCTGAATTATGCATTGAAACCCGTATAAGCTGCTTAAAGCTCAAATGTGAGCCTAGTTTGCTAAATTAGCTTTTAAGTGCTTTCATTGACAATTAATGCCACAAGCATTTGCCTTGGCAGTTAATTGCGGCTGGCGTGAAAAAGGCAACCGCAATAGACGTGAAAAACTAAGGCCAAGCCTGCCTACCTGCCCCTAGTCACCTGCCACCTGCCACCTGCCTTCGCTTTCAGCGCTTTCTCCGCTTTTACCATTACTTTTTGCATTTGAAATGTAAGTGACAATGCCTGCGTACAATGAACCTTGACACAAATTGTAGGCTTCAAAGAATGTCTCTTTGTGTGCGTGTGTGTGTGTGTGTGTAGTCGTATGTGTGACAGGGTGTGCGAGAGTGTGTGTGTGTTGCTTGAGAAGCAGGCTCTCAGCGCTAATTGATGGTTTGTGTGCCATTTTTGGCCGTTGGCATTTTCAAAGCCATCAGAAGTGCCTTCAATTAATGCAAGTGGCAAAGTTTTAAGCTTGGAATAGTTCAACTTACACTAGACTACACGCTCAATGGGCTCAAAACCATACAACATTTTCTTGCTCAATTTGTTGGCCAAACACATGAAATAAATAAATAAAAAAAAAACGTTGAAGGAAAATTGCACGTAAATAAATAAATAAATAATCAGAAAACCAAAAGTAGCCGAAAACTTTATAAAACTCTGGCCACTCTAAACAAGCAGACCAAGCCGCATAAGCCAAAAATATTTCGTTTTTCTCTACTACAAAAGCTTTTCTCTAAGAGAGAGAGAGCAACGAGAGCAAGAGAGACGGACGGAGAGCGAACTCAGAACTCAGAAATACGCATTGAGAAAAAGCGCAAATGTGGGCGAAGAGCAGAGACCACAACCCCTCCCACACACCCACACACACCCCCACACACACACACACATGCTCAGAGCCTCAATGCAAATGCAAAATAAGTAAAAGGTAGGAGGAAAAACAAAAAAAAAAAATGTTGAAGCATACTTTCTAGCGTTGCGAGCGGGCGACAGACCAAAATGTAACGAAAATCCACAGCATAGCAAACAGTTTTTAACCATGCTTAGAGGGGGGGCTGCTGAGCGGAGGTGGTTCGTAGGGGGATGATACGACTCTGCCCAAATGCTAAGGTAACAGCCAAAGCTGTCCGCCCACAAACTAGAAGCAGAGGAGGGCTGAAAGAATGAAAGCCACGACCTATCCACACAACAATCGAGTGTGGGCGTTTGAAGCACAGCAAAACACTTGGTGTGTTTAGCTGTGTGTGTGTCTGTGTGTGTGTGTGGTATGTGGGTGTTTGCTTGTGAGCGGCGTTAACCGCTTTTAGTACAGTCAAGACACACACACACACACACACACACACACATGCAAGTAGATGGATGCTGTTGCAGTAGGTTGTGGGGCTAATGTTGTTTTGGCATTGCATTTGAAAGCGTACGAGTGTGTGTGTGTGTGTGTGTGTGTGTGTGCGCTGGTAACTGTGTCTGTTTACCTTTGCACTCGAGTGCTCCCAATACAAACACACACTGGCACACACACACACACACACAGAAGAGCCCCTCGCATGCAGCAGCCGTCAGTTGATGATTTTATTTTTTGGCCAAACATAAAATGTGTCATACGCAGCTTTTGCCATTTAAACGTCAGCACCGAAGCTTAGCTACTGAAGGACATTCCATTATTGGAACAGTGGCTAATTCCCTTCCACCAGGCAGGCAAAAAGCAGTGCTTAAAGAATTGAATTTGATGTCCTTTTTTCCTTCTATGCTATGCAAAAATATCAGCTAGCCAATCAATAAGCTACACAAAAAAAAGAAACTGTCCTCAACAGAGCAGAGCTTATAGAGATGCTACCAGGAGGCAGGAGGCACCCATCTATATACTCTGCTCTCTCCGGAAATTATAAACACGTTTCCCTCGGCACAAAAATGCGACATGTTGTGTGCAATGACAGGCAAATATTTTACGTGCATAACAAACAGAAAAGAAAGGAAAGACAACACAAGTCTACGACTAAGACAGACTCCTACCTAGCCCTGTATCCTGTGCCCTGTACTCTGTACAAGGACGTGACGACAGGAAGCAATAGGAAGTTCAATACAAGAGCAGCATATAAAATTGATAAGATCTTATCTTAAGCATATTGGAAGCCTGCTTTTTTCCAGGTTAACAAATATATCCAACTGCTGCCTTGGTTCGGGTATTCAAAACCAACTGCAGGACAACACTTTGTATGAAATGTTGAGGCCTGATCTTAGAGAAGGACTTCAAGAGTGAATATATCACAGGATATGCAAGCATATTGCCTGTCAATGGAGTGGATGAAGGCTCTGTAATTAGTTTTTCAGAATATAATAAACACGTAGGCAATGGACCTGCACTGAATATAAACTCAAAACAGGTAAGAAAAGAAGGTAGCTAAAGAAATAAAAGAAAGTAAATTAAACAGAATCAAAGCTGAAATTCTGTAAGCACATTCCACTAATAAGTTAATTAAATATTCCTTTGATTAATGGAAAAATAGATTGTTGACTTAATCCATTCTTAATTGTGCCATTTCATTCCATTCGCAGCTGCTCGCACTTTCAGCCAGCCAGCCAGCTAACCAATTTCTTGTTCAGCCATTTGCTGCCCCTCCCCCTCGACCCCCTTTCATAATCAGCAATGCGAGTAGACTATCACTGAGTTTTCCGTCTCAATGCACCCCAATTACCCTTGTTAACGTGCCAGCTGCCAACAACAATGGCAATGGCCATGGCCAGAAAGCTGCACCTGCCACATTCTGCACAAATGGCCAGCGTAACTTTAGCGCTGCGTTTGCACCAATTAAAAAATGTTGCAGCACCTGTGATACCAATTAATAGTTTTTCAAATGATTTGGCAAGAGGAACACAAAAGCAAACTAAGCCAATGAGAAGAAATGCGCCAATGAAACTATTTTTGTTACCTTTTTGTGTTGCCATTTTGTTGTCTGTTGTTGTTACTGAAGTGTTTACAAGTAACTAAAAAGTATTGAAAAAAAAGCACAAGTCTTAGTGGAAAGTTTTAGCCGGAAGTGCTCGACTCAATGATACTCTGTAGCCCATTATAAACAGCTGAGAGACGTGGCTAAATCAACTCCTGATCGAGGATATATATGCGTCAAGGAGTCGTTGATGCTTTAATTTGCCCGTTGCAAACATTTTCACAAGCTGTATATACCTCCCTTTAGCCCTTTTTAATGGGTAAAAGAGCATAAAGAGGAAAGAAAAAGAAACTTTTTCCACTCGTTAAGAGGATTTGTTACATTTTCTGTAACTTAAACATAAGACTCTCATTTTTCTCCCTTTTTGTTTCAACAAAATATTTAAAAATACATTTTTCATAATATTCAATTGTATTTAGATAAAAGAGGAACTGAGTCCTTTAGGCTGTACCTTTTCTGCTTTGAAATAATTATCCTTTAATCTTTAAAGTAAGCGTATTCAAATCAGGAATAGCATAGAAAACAAAAACCGGAATTTGGAACTGCTCCAACAATCAAAAGCAGCAACTAAAATGTGTTTGTCAGTGTTTGTCTTTGGCTGTGTGTGTGTGTGTGTGTGTATCTGTGTGTAGCTGCAGCAGTCCCCCAACTGAAGCAATATTCTTATCTGCATTGGGGCAAACATTTCCCTGTGTGTGTGTGTGTGTGTGTGTGTGTATTCAGTGAGCTGCTCGAATGCACCCCAAAATGCTCCAACTGTTGTTGGCAAGCCTCAAGGAACCCAAAACGAGAGCTATGAGTATTCCCCGTCCTGGCTGCTGCTACCTACATAAATGCCCGCCATTTATTTGTGAATGGTACTCAAGGAAACACAGAGAAAACTTACAGCCAGATAGACAGGATGCCGCATTCTGCGCAATTTCGAAGAAAGCCTGAAAGACTCAACGAACTTCAGCGCAAGAGAAAGCAGTCAAGTAGCAAGTTGATAATTGTACAACAGGCTTCAAAAAAAAAAAAAAACAAGAAGCGAAAAGGACGAAAAACATTGCGAAATTGTTTTCATAAACTTCCATAAAACGTTGTAAATTTGTCAACTAATTATGCAGATCAGACGACGGGCAGCAGGCGGCAGGCAGCCTGGAAAATTGAAATAAATATTTTGACATTGACAGGGCAGTAAAATCAGTAAAAATTAAAAAAAAAGGGAGAAAAAAGAAATAAAAGGATCAGGAAAACTGTCAGAAACGTTCAGCTCTTTGTCAGTTTATTTCATTGCATTCACTTTATATCACTTATACGCCAGATTGTGCAGCTGAATATGCAAATAAATCAAATTAATTTACAGCTGCGTGAATAATATGAAATGCATTTCAATAAATTCATCGAGTCGCATCGAAATACGAATATGTCACTAGAAATTGTTCAAAATATCCAGCGAATATTTCTGCTGCTGCTGCTGCTGCTGCGGGTGCACTAAAAATTCAATAGCAACAAACAATTTTTTTTCCCCAAATGGTGTCAGTTGCACTAACGCCACGCCCCGCCCCGCCCAGCAACGCCCCTGTACGCCTGCCTGAGCCCTGTTATTGGTTTTGTAATTCAATAGTTTTTTGCCTGTTGGCTGCCATTCAACACTCGTCATATAAAAAAATCCTGTATCCTGGTGGCATGTGTATGCCAAAAAGAATTTCTTATGCATTTCACTTGAGCAACTTTAACTGGCTGGGTTGTAACAAGTGGCAAGTGGCATGCAGCAAAGAGGCAAGCTGCAGGCAGCAGGCAGGCAGCAGGCAGGCAGGCAATCAGGTTGTTTCGATTAAACTTTGACATATTGCCTGGCGGCGTTGCATTTCAATTAAAAAATGTTTAACAAATCAATTTGCAAGGCCTGACGTGAAACTTATTAAGCAGCAGCAACGTGCAACGTGCAACGTTCAGTAAGCAGCAAGCAGCAAAGGCAGCGCCAAAGAAAATTCAATTTAAAACAAACGCTGGGGCACAGCTAAATATGCCACAAGCGTAAATTCAATTATTTAGCTGCCAGACTCCCACAGGATGATCATCCTTAGCCTTAGCATCGACAAAAGTGGAGCCACCAACAGCGGCGCCTCCGAGCGAGGAGCCAACCCCTTCCGCCCAGCAACAACTTCCATCAGCAGCACCACAGCGACTAAATTAATTTATTTGTTAAAGTTTTTGACGTTAGTACCAAGTCAAAGTTTTTACGCGGCAAAAATAAAACAACAATCAAAAATGTCAAGAAAAATTTCATTCCGCCCACAACGACAGCTCTATGCCCTAAAAAGCTAAGTTTAGCCTACATTTTCTAATAGAATATAGTATAAAATAACTAAGAGCGCTCTGGGAAATTGTGCACGACTAGCAGATACTCCTTGCCTTCTCCTTCTTTCACTTTAAGATTATATTTTTAATATAAAGTTTAAACAATCTTAATCTCGAAACTAGATTTTTCAGTTTGACTCTTTTCTGTTGATACCCTGCAAATGCCTCGACGGAGTCTATATACCCTGCAAGTACTCAACGAGGGTAGGTGTGCTTGCGGTTTAAATGCTTCGACGTCGAGTGCATCTTAAGGGGATTCCCAGGCACAAGGGGCTGCGCCTTTGACTTTGTCATGAAGTTTTGTTGGTTTTTGCTAGCTGCCTGGTTGCCTGGCTTAGGTCTGAGCGATTTGAAGCTTTATTTTTAGGTAAAAGGACTCCCCTATGTTGGGCTGGAGCTTACTGCTGAAGCAGCTGCAAGAGATTTACTTGAAGAAACGTTTGCTTCACCTGCTTTCTCATATTGCCAGGAACTATTATTATTTGTTGGTGGGAGTGGAGCATTAGCAAAAACCTTTGTAAACGGTCTTAATTAAAAGGCAGTGACAGGAGTAGCTTAACTGGATCTGTTTTGTAGCTGTAAAGCGGTTGCCAGGTGCTGTCCAGGTGTGAATAATTATGAAACGTTTCAATTAACTCAAGTGTTAAACAAGTCTCGTTTATTTTCCAGTTTAACCCTTGATTAAACACTCTGATTGAACCCCAGTTACTCAACCCACCAATCCTCCCGCCCCCGCACAGGACTAAAAGCTCAGATCCATTTACGTTGTGCAACCAAAATATTGCATTAAAATTCGTGGTATCTCCAATTAAAGTTCAATAGACGGCGCCACTTAACCGCAGACCCGCACCACGTATTTACGTGTCCTCCCTCTCCACTCCCGCTCCCTTCCTCCCTCCTCCTTCCTCCTAGCCCATAGCCAGAGCAGTATACACGACCACGCCCACAGGGGGGGAAGCGCGCGTAAAAAAGAGGTAAATCACATTTTGCAATTAAGCGATATTGAAAGAGTCAAGCACTCGTATTAAAGGGACAATTATTAGTTGCCTTTTAATTCAGTTACGCGTATTAAATATCTCCTACTATATATATATATATATATTAATTATTAGTCATATTAAGTGGGGGACTCACCTTTCTACGTCCACAACAAAGCATTCTTCGCACACGCGAATTTCCAGTAGCTGCTTTCAATCGAGTAAACTTCTTCTTCCACTGCATTTATGAGTGGGGATCCTTTTGGGAAATTATTTTTTGCTTTTGCTTTTGCTGCTACAGTTTGGGCATTTGTGGCCCTGCCTGAAGTCTCGAGCAATGCGCCAGCCAAGTGGCTTCAATCCTTCTCACATTAATTGTAAATTTGTCGATATTTAATTTTACAAAAATTCATTAGCCTTGTTTTAAAAAAAGTTCGATTTATTCGTTGCTCGTTTATAGTGCTGCAAAGAAATTGAAAGAAAACAAAGAGAAATGTGAAAATCAAATCAATTTTAGTTTTTTGCCTGGAAAATTGTATCTCAGCTTCTCAATTCTCTTAAGTTAAATTGAACTAGAAAGGAAATACCTTTCGGAGGGTCGAAGATTACATACCCTAAAACCCAAGAGAGACTAAGGAAGGAGACTTGCGGAAGGAGATAGGCAGTCGTCTCACTGCCCTGTTTAATATCATGTATACTCTATAAGGTAGCAGCTGCCTCCCTCAATGTTGAATTATTTGATACATAAAAGGATACTCTCTAAAAAATTCAAGACTATTGCTACCCTTCCACAAAGAAATTAAAAAGAAAATAAGGGGTATCCCGCCCCCAATGTTACCTGTTTCCTAGAGACCCCGAAACAATTTTGAGTACATTTAGGCTGTTCACATGTCTGAGAGGAGACCTGTCTAAGCTTTGGGCAAACTCATCAGAAAGTATTTACTGTCACTTAATTGTCAACAGACAGGCGAAATTTGCATGTTTCGGTAGGAGAGTGTTAGCCTAATGAAGCATTGCCGCACTGCCAGGCAAAAACACTCTACAACAGAGCCTTGAGTTGCCAGAGTGCTCTGACATGTGTCATATGCATTTTGCCTGATAAGTTGGACAGTTGGACAGGTGGACAGTTGGACATTCAATAGAAGTATGCATATATTGAGTATCTGTCAGATTTTATAGTTCCGATAATGCTCAGTTGTTTGCTCAGCACTCACAGTGCGCCAATTAAATTGTGGCTGGGTGTAGATACTTATAGACAAAGAACTAAGCCATATTCCAATTAGCCAACAAATTGATTAAGGCAAATCAAAGTCAAAGTAAATAATTAAATGATTTAAACAGATTTTATAACATGATTTGAAGCTTAAATCTTTAATTTTAGCCACTAAAATACTTGGCAAATTAATGGAATGTTCTGTGAACATTTATTGTGAATCAATATACACAGCTTCCATTAGGGAGGACTTTAAAACAATTATCCTTTAGGGAGCATAGAACCGAATTGATTTTATTACGAGTATTCAACCAGATGCTGTGACTTTTATACGCAGAGTAATTCTTGTTTAGAGCTGAAAAGCAAATTAAAATTGTTTCTGGGCTAAAAGCTAGTTAACAAAGCTAAGAAAATCTTCTGCAACTCGTATTAAAACTAAAGAGATACAGCTGAACTTCTTGCAGCTGCAACTTCTTTAATTTGACTCGCAGTCTGTAAAAGGGGATTCCGCTGTGGCAAATGGTAATTCGAGTTAGCCAAGTTCCACTGTACCCCCCCTATTGAACCAGGGCAAGCTCCGAGCAGCAAGTTTTGTTTGTAGTGAAAAACACGAGACAATTGAACATATTTTAATTGACTTTTATTATATATATGCCAAGTGGATATACATATGAATTTATTGTCGCTAAAGGCACAAACATGTTGCAAGCTCCGGCAACTGCGAGCATTATGCAACAAACATTGCCTGACACCCCAGCTATGAATGTTGATATAATTTTTAATTAAAAAGCATTAGCAACTAGCAACTGGCTGGCCACACAGCAGACAAGAGACAACAGACAGAAGACAGCAGACAAAAGGCGAACCACAAGGGCAACAGTAGCAGCTTTTCAGCAAACGGAGCTGCTGTGAACTTGCGCAACTGTTTAGATAAATTTATAGCAATATGTATATTGTAGAGTATATAGTATATATATATATGTATAAGTGGAGTTTTGTACTCTTACAATTGAAGTTATTAGCACTCTAAATCCCCAGGCAGACATACACACACACTACAACTACTGCAGAGGCTTAGCTGGTTAAAGGACAAGTTCAGACTATGTTTCTGCATAATATTTTGTCAAAAGGCTTGTGGTCGCAATACCAACAACAACAACACCAACAGTGACCGCAATGAAAAATCAGCGCTAAAGAATTTTTAATTAAGTAGCTTAAAAGCAGTGGAAACAGCAGAGTATAGAGAATCAGCACCCTGGCATCAGCAGTGGCCTGAGCTAACCACGTCCGTGATGATGTCGTCCTCATCATCGTCATCGCCAGGCAGCCAGGCAGGCAGGCAGGCAGACACGTTCCACGAACGTCCCACGAACTGGGCCAATGGTGCTGCGGCTGGCATTTTGCCCACACGACTCCAACTGAGATTTTGTTGCCATAAAACACTTTGTTCAGGAGGAGTAAGAGCGGAGTCCTTTGCTAGCCCAGTCAGTAGTAGTTTGCAATGAAAAATGTTGCAATCGTGCACAGGACATTTAAATGTGCTTCTCGCATGCCATACCTAAGGCTATGTGAGTCCAGCTGCGCCCTGACAACTGACTGTGAGCGCAGCTTCCGTTGCAACAAAGCCAGCAACAGCGACAGGGACAACCCCAGCGCCAGCGCCAGCGCCATTCAATGAACTTCAAGCTCAGCGCCCGACGGTATGCAACATTTTTGTTCATAATTTCTATGCAGAGACAGAGAGTGTGTGCGTGTGTGTGTGAGTGTGTACACGTGAATATATCTGTGTGTGCGCGAGTCGGAGTTATTGCTAACAGCAGCAGCGACACGCAAATGCAAGCTACAAGATACTTTGTGTCATAACAACAACAGCAACAACAACTACAACAGCTTTAAAAATGTGTAGCAATCAGACAAGAAAAATGTTTGCCGGGTGTTAATAGTACAGCAACAATACAATAGAAGAACAGCCATATAGCCAGACAGTGCCTCAAAATGTTCTCTACGCATGCCTAAAATTTATTTTTATGACATCATAAATTCCACACACTCAAGCGATGAATTCCAGTATTTCGTCATGCATATTTTCATATTTATGCGACTGCCAGAGTGCATAGCTATAAGATGACCCACCCACTTCAAGTGCGACGATAAGTTCCGAATTATAATAATAAAAAAATAAAAAACAGAAGCAGAAGACTGCAAATAATCGAAGCTCTCAATACTCTATATAGTCTATATAATAAGAGACTAACGATTTTTATTAGTTAACCCGAACTGAGCTAATCCAAAAGAGGTTAAGTTCTGTAATAAAATAAAACTGAAAGTTTAAATTCCAAAATACTCAAGAAATATTCGATTCTTATTTATTATACTAAGGCTATCAACTCAAGTCCAGCTTTAACTTTATGCTGCAATCAAGCGGAAGAAAATTTAAGAAATTCTATTATAATCAATTCAAAAAAAGATATATGAAAACTCTGCTAAAGGAGAGTAGCTGTGTTCCTTGAACAAAACCAAAATGTTCCTCTTTTAATCAAAGTTACTTACTATATAATAATATACTCCTGGGTAGGGTAATAAACTAGGAATATTCTGCCTTTTAAGACTCAAAAAAGGTATAATAGAATTGGTAATTTCAGCGCAAAAGCTTGCTCAAGAAATAGTGGGAAGTCCAGTAAAAATCTGTTCACAGTGATCAGTTTATTTGTAGAGAGCTCAGATTTATTGATTGTTTTTGCTAGAGTCCAAATTCTAACCCCGTCGCATTATTGGCTTTGTTATTTCCGTTGAAGTTTATCAACATTTCGTTTACAGCCATCCCCAATTCGCGTCAGTTGTGTGTGTGACAAACAGAATGACAAACCACCACCGCATCACCCGGCAGAGGAGGCACTCTGCCACTCTGCCACTCTGGCACACCCATCATATGTCCCATGACTACACACATACATATATGATTGCAGTAACACTCATATATGCAGACACAGAGTCAGACTGGCCGCCAGTGACAGACTACTGGGAATTTTCACCTAGCACAGCTCAAAGTTGGTTAGTCACAAACTGCACAGGCAAAAAGAGTGTTGAAAAAGGTATGGGGAAACCACAGCAACTGGTATAATTGGCAGCAGCGTTTGGTAACTGGATCCTACAAAAGGTTCAGCTAATTTGACCAATGTGCCTTATTAGACAGCGTCTACTGATATGGTTGCATTCCTTTGGGATTTCCCATGGATGACTAGGCAAACAATGGTACACTACAGTCAAATCATCAATGCTTTGACAAATGATGAGTAAAAAGGGCTTTACCCAGCTGAGAGGTTATAACTGGCATGTAAAGTCTTTCCTTGGACTCCCGAATCTCCCAAATCTTTAACTACTCTTCGAACTTCCAAGTGAACTCCAAAAGAAATACGATCTAAGTCATAGTCTCTACTGTTTATAATATTTGAGGAGAGGGATCTCTAAATCTCATATGACTGTGCTAAGGTTCGCTCCGAATCTTAAACCAACAATATTATTAAAAGATTTGTTTCTACTCAAAACCAAAGTGAAACATTGACTCGAACCACAAACCGAACCGCTCACTAAATTGTTTGTTTATTCAAGCAGAGCTGTCAAAATATTCGTATTTGATTTCAATGATTCTCAATGGGTTTTCCGCGTATTAAAACGGAAAAGTTTTTCAATGTGCGGCTTACAATGAGAATATTATTTGTGTGTTGTGGTTGGGTGGTGCGGCATGTTTTGTTCCATTGATTTCGCCAACTTTAACTTAAATGCCTAGCGCTGAAATTTTTCAGATTTTTTCCCCCATTTTCCTCTTTTCCTTGGAAAATGGGAGCAAAGCTCTCAACTTTTTCTGTATTTTGCTATATTGGGCTGGTGGGGCAGTTCGGTTGGTACTCATCCAACATTCTAGCGGAACACCCAGAAAATGAAAAATGTTTCGTTGATTGTTAATGTAGCGCTTAATGTTTTCCCTTGTTGTATTTTTCCCGTTTTCTCTTTTTTTTCTTCTTTTCTTTTTTTTTGGGTAAGCTTTGACGAAAATGTGAGGCTTTAAATAGAACAAATTTTTAATGAGACAGCTTCCGAAATATTATTAATGGAGAACACACTTTTCGCAAATGGAAAATGTGTGGAAAGTGGTAGGGAAAATGTATATGAAATTCCAGGTAAGCGAACCACATATACTTATGTATGCATGTGTAAGTAACTGTGTATTAGTGTAGTCAAAGCGGCTTATAACAGTGGAGCAGAATCCTCAGGTATTACAGTTGTTGCCTCATTTAAGCATCTTCTGTTTTAAATAAATAAATTAATTCTTTCGCTTGGTTTCTGACTAAACTAAATTACAGTTTGAAAGCTCCGCTAAACTTTTGGGAACCATCGCTGGGAAGGATTGAAGCCAACAGAAAAAGTAAATCTCAGAAGGAAAGATTTAGATTTGAATGAACTTATTATATTCCCTTTTATTCACCTAATTTCAATTTTAGAAAATTTTCGATTCTAAACTAGACAAAGCTTAGAAGAATTAGAAGTATCTAAAAATTTGAATTTTATTGAATCGGTTCAGATTCTGTTTCAACTTTACATTAAGCATCTACTTCGGTTTATGCTTCTTTTCAACGCTTTGTGTGTGCCGCAAAGCTTTCGGGGTTTCATCGCTTCAAAGTTTTTTCTTACGGAAATCGTATAAAAACCCGCTAATATAGCCATATTATCCATTGTGTGAAAAAACAGCCATACAAAGCAAGCTTTACAGCCAATCAAAGTAGCTTTAAATGGCTGAATCCTTATACTTGACAGTATCGTTTAGCATATTGAACCCAACTACATTCCCGCATCCTGTTCACTTTGGTTGGCCATATTTCAATTAGCCAGGAACGAGATCTTTGTCAAGTACAAATTAAATTCTATCATATGCAATTTAAATAAGGACACACACAGGATTAAGAAGGAGTCTGTAGGTCTGTGCGTCAGGTCAAGTATTTAAATGGGATTTTATTAGAACACTCACCTGTCCTGTCTTTTATACTGTATGTCCTGTTGTTCCGTGGCAATACTGAAGCTGCTGCCAGAATAACTTGATGATGATGTTGATGATGCGTGGATAGCGCGGGGGAAGAGCGCAGAGCCCAGAGCCCGGTTATGAATATATAGAAAGCACACGGAAGTGCAACAAATAGCAGCAAGAACAACAAGAACGTTCAGGTAGACTGCCGGCAGGTAAGACTTTTGGGGCAATTGTTGTTGTTGTTGTTGTTGTTGTTGTTGTTGTAGTTGTTGTTGATTTTGGCTTTGGCTTTAATGACAAATAGCTGGTTCGGTGGTGGTCAATGGCACGACGACGCATCCTTCTTTAAATCCTTGCTCGTTTTCTCTATTCCGTCTCACATTTTGCTCGCTGCTGTTGCTGCTGCTGCTGCTGCTGTGACTTCGACTGCGTTGCTGCTGTGACTGCGACTGCGACTGCGACTGATGCTGCTGCTGCTGCTGCATTTTTTGCGTAACTTGTGAGCTTTTTCTTTTGCACATTTCACAGTTAATTTTAACATTTTTATTCCTTTTTTATTTATAAACTAAAAAATCTATTTAACAATTACTCGTTATTTATTTTTTTTTTTTTGTTTGGTTGTTTGGTTGTTTTATTGCTTGTATTTTTCATACACTGCGTTTAATTGATTTTTGCGCGTGTATATGTGTATATATGTGCGCGCTCGTATTCGACACTGTGTACGTGTGTGTGTGTGCCTCTGTATATATTAGTATGTGTGCGTGTGTGTGGATGAGTGAGTGGGAGCAGGCAACGGAATGCGTCCGAATGGCAGTGCGGAGCTTTTGCTTATGAGCCGCCTTTTACTACGAGCGCAATGCTTTTGGCCTGAATATGCGAATTTCCTGCGCTGCCAAATACTCCGAATACTCCTACGTTAACAGAGCGCAGAGCAGAGCAAAGCAATGCAGAGCAGAGCAGAGCAGCGCAGAACACGCACGTTTGTATGTCTGTGTTAGTGTGTGAGTATGTTTCTGTGTATGGGTATGAATTTCAGTATAATAAAATATCCTGTTTGGGCATTGAGCGTGTATGCCAAACACTGCGCATGCCCTGTAAATTTGGAGCAAGTTGCCGCTGCTGGCTATTTGTGGGCGATAGCAAAGCAAAAGGCGATAACAGTGGGCAGCCCCCCACACACACACATATTACCCCTTATACCACCCTTACCCCTAACCCAATAGCAATCCACCACCAGAGTTGTACCGTTCAACGTTCTGTTTTTTTTTTTTTCTTTTCGTTTTCAACTTCTTTCTTTCTTGCGGTTTTTTTTCTTCACTTTTTGTTTAGGGCACTTTTGGTTGTTTTTGGTAATAAAGTATTTGCAGCACTGCACACGCGCTATTTTTGTTTTTTAATTAGAAATTATTTCGAGTTCAAGCACTTTACAAATATTGTTGAATTGTACGGTGAGCAACCATTGTGCATGCTGCTGCACCCCCTTGCGTTATGTTATGTTTTTTTTCGTTCACTTAACATTGTGCTGAACTGTTATTAACAGAAAGCTGCCGTTATCTTTATTACAGCTTTTCAAAATAATCGATAAATTGGCAGTCAATGACAAAGGTACGGCTTATCCAGTATTGTTAACTTTCATTTCAGCCCTTGTATCTTCAATAAATCGGTATCGATGGAATTGCCTTTAATTTAATTTAATTTACCCTTAATTATATGGATGCAGCATAATTTGCTATTATATATTCATACTTAGGGAAAATAAATATTCATCCACATATGTATATATTCTAAATACTAAATATATAATTATAATTTGTCAATTTTGAAGTTTTTAATCTTATACTATCCGGGATATACCGATACTGGGTAACGGTAACTGATAAGACTATTTACTGTCTGGCAACTCTAGACACAAAGTCAAGGCACCACTGCAAACTAACAGAAGTGCTCCCCACAAAAGTACTCCTCCAGCTTGCGTTGTGGTTCATTTTATATAAAATACTTTAAATGAATTCTAGAAAGCTTATTAGGAGGAACACGCTCCGTAAACAATTTCATTCAAATTGACGTCTTAGTTTCATTAAATTTTAGTTTTTGTTTTATAATTACACTAAATAATAATAAATTGCATCAGTAATTTGTTCTTTTAGTTTCTACTCACTGTTAATCGTTTCAAATCAGCTGTTAGAGATTTTAACGCTGTTAACCCACACTGTTAATTAGCATTTCCACCTGGCAGGCCCAATTTTATGTTTCTACACAAAACACTTTTCATAGCGAACTGTCTGTGCTTAAAATATACTTTAAGGTAACTAAATACAATTAATTTAATTAATAATTGCTTTCGTTAACATTAAACTCTGTTATGTTTCCGCATAAAAGAATACTAATATACTAAGCTTTGGACGCAAACAGAGTTCCGGCTGAAAACTATGTTTTTGCATAACAGGAGTCTATGCAGAGTGGCAAGTGAGAAGACATTAACATTAACAGATTGTAACAGAAATTGTAGTTGACTTTACATTGCAGGCAATGTCATCACAAGTGTCGCCCGCTACAGCAGCCAACAAAATGTAAAAACTGCAATACTCATGCTTAACATGGGCGGACCCCAGCATACAGATCAGGTGCACGACTACCTCCTGCGCATTATGACGGATCGAGATATGATACAGCTGCCAGTACAAAGCAGACTGGGTCCATGGATTGCCCAGCGTCGTACGCCGGAGGTACAAAAGAAGTACAAGGAAATTGGAGGAGGTTCACCCATACTCAAATGGACAGAGCTGCAGGGTCAGCTGATGTGCGAGCAACTGGATAAGGTATCGCCGGAAACAGCGCCTCACAAACACTACGTGGGCTTTCGTTATGTTAATCCACTGACGGAGAACACTCTGGCCCAAATCGAAAGGTCAGCAAGTATATATTCTATATTAGAGCTTAATATAAATTAAATGTATTTCTATCTGCAGCGATAAACCAGAGCGCGTGGTGCTATTCTCCCAGTATCCACAGTATAGTTGTGCTACATCCGGTTCCAGCTTCAACTCAATCTTCTCCCATTATCGCGACAAGTAAGTGGAATTGCTTAGCTTAGCAGTTTAGTGGACAATAAAAGGGCTTTTAATTTCTAGCTCATTACCCGCCAACATAAAGTGGAGCATTATTGATCGCTGGGGCACACACCCGCTGCTGATTAAGACCTTTGCCCAACGAATACGCGAGGAGCTTGCTAAATTTGTGGAGACAAAGCGTAATGATGTGGTCATACTCTTCACGGCCCATTCCCTGCCCCTAAAGGCGGTCAATAGAGGCGACGCGTATCCCTCGGAAATTGGCGCCAGCGTGCACATGGTTATGCAGGAGCTGGGCCAAACAAATCCCTATAGCCTGGCTTGGCAGTCGAAGGTGGGACCATTGCCTTGGCTGGCACCGGCCACCGATGATGCCATTAAGGTAACGGAAACAATATTTAACTATTTAAATACCCTCGGATATTATATCCATCTACTTTCAGGGTTATGTTAAGCAAGGTCGAAAGAACTTTATTCTGGTGCCCATTGCTTTTGTGAATGAACATATTGAAACACTGCATGAATTGGACATTGAATACTGCGATGAGCTGGCCAAAGACGTGGGCGTAGAGGAAATACGTCGCGCCGCCGCACCCAATGATCATCCCCTGTTTATAGAGGCATTGAGCAACATTGTAGCTGATCATTTAAAGTCTAAGCAGCCCGTCAATCCCAAGTTCTTGATGCGTTGTCCCATGTGCACCAATCCCCGGTGTCGCGAGAGCAAGAAATGGTATCAACAGCTTTGCGGCTTCTGAAGCAATAGAAGCAATACAACGACAGCTCTTCAATTTATATGAGATTCACATAACGCACCATACGAGAGTGATTCAGCTGAAAGCTATCAATCTATCAAAACGTCATTATCATGTTCATGTTTGAGTTATTAATTGGTTCTAGTGTAAGCACATACAACATTCATTGGGTATTCTTGGGTATGGCAATTTCTATAGACTTCGAATTCATTGGGAAATAAAAAAAGATACTGCACAAAAAAAACACGACTTGCTCTCTTCTCTCCTTGTGCCACACGTGCGCTGATAAGCAATGTATATAAATTGTGATATTATTTTATTTCCGCTCTCTCAGAACGTCACAACTTAAAGTTTTGAACGATAAATATTTATATTTATAAGGCAAAATCTCTGCTAATCTGTTCAGTAATCTCTTCGTGTGGTTCCAAATTTTCAATACATTTTCAAGAGATATAGTGAAATATGTTGAGTGAAAACTTTTTTATAATTAATATAAATTACTTATTATTTTATTTGAGGTTTATTTATAAATCGGGAATAGAAATAAATTTTTTTAAAATGTAAATTACTTTCTATTATTTTACTTGAAATTTATATTTAGACATTGTAGTAATCTTTTAAAATTCTCTTATCGCGCGCCCAATAACAGCATAACAGGTGTGACGTCACAATGTATACACACGTGAGCGGCGCACAGTGGAACATGCGCAATGCGTTACCCTCTAATTTTTTGTATATTGCTTTTCTTGTCGCGCCGGCTACTCCGCAGTCAATCAGCTGTTTTATAATAGCTTGTCAGATTTCGTATTTTTTATTTATGGTGGGATCATCAACATTGAAATTCTAATGGCCATCGGAGTTCTTGGGAAGAGTTACACGCAGCGGCGTGCCAAAGCAGCGATTAGCCATAAATTAAATGATTTATTTGCATTTGATTTTCTATCGTTTGTGTAATTGCATAACAGATTTCAATTAAAAACTGCAAACGAAATATTACTAAAGAAATTCTCGGAAATTGAAAAACAGCAGCCAAGCCAAGCCGACTTCTAACTGGAAATTGAAAACTGATGCCGTTAGTAAATATCAGAGAGAGAGAGAGAAACAAAGAGAGAAGCCAGCTCATTCCAAAGCTCTCCTCCAATCAGTCATATTCCAGTGACCGCCAATTAAGCCACGCTCCAAATTGATAGACAATTAAAGTCTGAGCAGACTTTTTGCGAACTCTTCCCATTGTAATTGTCGCGTTTCCATCTGCAGCAGCAACAGCAGCAATCTAATCTCTGCATCGGCATATTGATCGTAAATTAATTAGTAAATCTAGCCATAAAACTGAGTAATCATCGCCCTCTGGAACTATGTCTGGAGCGAACAATGTTGGACACTCCGGTCCAGTATACTCCGTGCTCTCAACGCCGAACGACACCAAAGCACAGCGGTTGGAATTTGACAGGTAAGAGCTGTGATTTTTTTTTTACTTTATTTTATTTCCCATTGTAAATGGCTAAAAAGGGTCTATTGAGCTTTACGGCAGTCAACAGAAGGCACCGCCGAACGTATATAATATACACAGTGCGTCACTTGAATAGGTCCAAAAGTTCAATATTGGAAGAGCCAACCATACGGAAATGTTTATTTGCTTATATTCCTCTATCCGTACTTTAGGAACCGTGATAGATAGAGATACTAAATTTAGTATGTAGACTATACATGCAGAGACTGTTAATTTTAAATGTTTCCCTTTACATAGATTCCCTTCTTTTCCTTCCGGAACATCCTAAAAAAGTATATAAATTGTTGTAGTTTCTGTAAAAGTTAAATATGGATAGAGAGTATTGCCTAGTCGGTTTATTTCGACTAAACCACTATTCTCTCTTTTTTAGCCGAATTAAAAACCAGTTTTGAACTACACTCAGGGAGCCTTTAGGCTACGCTCTCTTTATATGAGTATATATACGAATATACTATATACGAATATACTATATACCATATATTTTCTATATTTATAGCATTCCATATGTTTTGTCGTGGCTTATACACACGCTTCGGAAATTTGTTTATACTCGTGACGTTCAAGTCATAAAACAATTGAAAAGTTATCTTTTTACGTGTGAAAAGTCGGGTGAGAATTGCTCCACTTCAATTATTGAGCTGCAGACAAGGGCGTTCCATTCTAATTAAACTGATTAGATGGGAAATCTTTATAACAACGTCTTGGGGTCGCTTTCTCAATTTCCAGTTAACTGCCAGCTGGGAGAGTTATCTCTATAGCTCCTCAATTAGCTGTCACTTTTCTGGATCGTATGTCGCAACAATTTCAGGCTTTAAACCTTCAGATTATAATTAATTGGGCTATAACTTAAAAAGTCTATTGTGGCTTTGAAGGCATTTAAAAATAATAATTTTTTTGTGAACTGCATCTATAATTTTTCGGTTTCTAATTTTCTAGCCACCGCTGTACTTACCCAAAAAAAATGCCATTGCCCCTAGGAAACTGCCCTGTCAGGCTTACATACACTCATTTACAATTCGACATACATATTTGTACTATATTTCTAGAATACCGAAACTTCTGCGCTATCTGAAAAGTATATATATAAATTTGTGGTGTTTATTTATAATTAAACTGAGACAGCGAACCACATCGAAACTTATATGCCCTAACAGATTAGGTTACCTTCTAAGGAACGTATAACAAATTAAAGTAGTACAGCAAATCTGGCAGCTGGAAAATGCTGAAACTGTTATACAACAATCTGTAGAACAGTCTGATAAACATAATTAGAAAATCAATATGAGTAGGGAATTTTGAGAGAGAAACCTAACTCCACACAAGTACACATGTAACTTAAGTAGTCGCACACACAGATACTATTTCGTCACACTAACACAAGTAAATAAGATATAGTAAATTTAAGTGGAACAGCTCTTATCTAACTAACTAACTATGCAACTTATCTGCCCATTCACAGATGCCCCACAGACGAGCCCAGCGAGTTAAGTGCATTCTTCAACTGGCGCACGATTGGCAGGAAAATGGAGCCTAGAAGCGGTGGCGGCATTTGCAAGAATCGCAATCTCATTGTAGACTTACTGGCCATATTCTTTGGCATCGGCACCTGGTTAATGGTTAATGGTACCTTTATACAGCTGCCGTTGCTGGTTAACGAGGCGCCCGAGGGCTGGAGTCTGCCATCCTATTTAAGTGTTATGGTACAGATTGGAAACTTGGGACCGCTGCTTTATACGATATTTCAAAAGTATTCGCCCTGGAAGCTAAATGATGGCTGGACCATACATGGAGTACTCACTGTCGGCAGCTTATCCTGCCTGCTCACCGCATTCTTCTACAATAAGACGGCAACGCTGGGCGGGAATGAGCACAGCGTGGCGCTCTTTATACTAACCATTTTCAGTGCGGTTAATGCCTGTACCAGCTCCGTGCTCTTTATGCCCTACATGGGACGTTTCAAGGAGCAATACATGGTCACCTATTTCATTGGCGAGGGCCTGAGCGGTCTGTTGCCCAGTGTGACGGCTTTGATACAGGGCATTGGTGAAACGGATCATTGTGTGCTGGTAAATGTGACGGAGTCTGGGGAGGAGATCTATGATGTGGAAAAAATACCGCCCCTCTTTGATACCAAAGTATTCTTTTTGATATTATTCGGACTGATGGTGCTCAGCTACATAGGGTATACCCTGCTCAATTCACTGCCCTTGGCGAGGCGAGAATATGCTCAGGTTACGGTCAGCAAGGGTAACAACTATGTCTATGGCCAGGATGACAATCAATCAAAGACGGATCAGCTCAGTCGTGGCCAGTATACCGCACTGTTGCTGCTAATGGGCACCATTTCCTTGTTCAGCAATGGTATGTTTGGCAGCATCCAATCCTACTCAAGTGCGCCGTATGGAACTCAGGCATATCATCTGTCGGCTACGTTGAGTGTCATTGCCAATCCGGTGGCCTGTTTTATGGCTATGTTCCTGCATTTTACATCGCTGCGAGTCATCTATGTGCTCTCTGGACTGGCAGCGGTGCTCACCAGCTATGTGTTTACCACCGCTATACTAAGTCCCTATCCGCCGCTCTACAATGAGACCATTGGCGCCGTTTTGGTGGTAAGTAAAAGGAACCATTGATTATCCATACGGACCTTTAATCTTTGGCTTTTATTGCTAGGTAACCGCATGGACTCTACTGGTCGGAATCGTCAGCTACACAAAGCTGGGCATTACGACTGTGATGCGATCCCAAGGCGGGCAGTCTCTGGTTTGGGTTGGTGCCATAACTCAGCTGGGCTCGGCTATTGGGGCCATCTCCATATTTTTCGCCATCAACTACACACGTTTCTTTCAGGCCGCCGAGTGGACCTGTTGAGCTTCGTTACCTCTGGATATAGTTACTTATTAGATGATTTTATATATTATATTCATATTTGTAGTTAAGTATAATATTTTATTTTTTACGTGTGCCTTGTCATAAAAATAGTAATATTAAAAAATTATTACTAATTTGAGATGAGATTTACAATGATGAACACCATAATTTATAAGAGGTGCTTTGAGCATTCGTTTCAAACTCTTCTCACTTTCCATTGGGACTCGCAGCCTGATCAACTTCACTGTCCACATCGCCCTCATAGCCGGAATGGGAGCGAGACAGGATTGGAACTTGGTTTATTACGTCGCCAGGGGCCAGACTTGTGCTGCTTCCATTGCTGAAGCATGACGAAAAGTTCTGTATTAAATTTTGCCCTTGCTCCGTGGCCTTGTTGAAGGCGCGAATTTTATCCCGTAGAGTGGCACTAGCTGTGCTCGGCTTGGATAATAACACCTCACTGTTTTGGGTCACTGGCAGTGACCATTCCTTGCCGTTGACATTCAACTCATCCAGCAACTTCCCGACCTTCTCTAACGAATCCTTGGCACGTTTGAAACCCATCAAGCTATCACGCAGAGATTGACTTTCATCGAGGCGTCGAAAATCGATTATCATGTCACGCAAATCGATGACTTCGTTGCTGCTGAATCCCAGTTTGTTGTCTTCAGTTTGTTGCCAATGCTCGAACTCCAGTATCAGGCGCTTAATCCCCTTACCATGCACATCCCCGGATTGGCCCAACATTAACATTTTAGATACTTCCGAGATCTCCTTGAGTATGTTCACCGCAGACTGAATCAATTCCGTTTGCTGTACGACAGTTTGCCTCAGCCGATTCTTCAGATTACGCAGATAAGTACAGATGTCCTGTGAATGATCCTTTTCAGTGTCCTCCGATAAAACTGTGAAAAGGGAGACCGCTGCAAGCTTTTAATTAAAAAATGTTTATAAAAAAGGAGATATATAATCACAGACCACTGGGCTCCTTCTTGTTGCCGGCGCTGTCCATTTAATGGTCCTTAAAATAAGTTTAGAGAGATTTAAAACGATACAATTTAAAACCGGAAATTTATAATTAAAGGAACTTTTTTTTTACAATTCTGTTTACTTAGATATCGACACCTGAAATTTATTTTTGAGATATTTACAAATAAAATCAGAGCATACCAGGATTAAGCACAAACCAAGTGATGCGATTTTTATGTTCTATAATATTTAAAATATTAAAAGGGTATTTCTAATTTACTTAGCGGGAAAGGATATAAAATATATCCCCAATAAATTGCTTTTAATTAGACTGAAAATCGCCAAGCTGAATTTAAGCTAGCGGGCTGCCAGGCTTTTAGAATTTTTTTTAGAAAAGAGAACGAATTTTTCAAAAATTAGTTTATTTATTTGGATTTTTGAAAGGACTAAGTTTGGCCTTATGAGGATTTTACAAATTTTATTATTATACCAAGTTAATTATGTTGAAATAACTTACGAATAATAAACATTATTTGAGTGCGTAAGATTTATGGAAAGGTTTTTTAACGGCCAGATGTTTTTCCAGTTACTCTGGAAATGAATTCGTGTCGTGAGTCGGCTGAACACGCGCCCATCTCTAAGGGGTCTATTCAGCTCGGCCAACAGCTGTTTTTACGCTTCGAGTATACTTTCTGTTTTCATTTTGATTAAAGCATATTCCGACGATTAAACCAGTAGAGAGTCGCAGTCGTCGTGAGAAAATCGCAGCGGGAGTTGTGCCTTGAAAAAAGTTAATTTAATAGTCGATTTTTGCACAAAAAAATGGAGAAGTCTCGAAAAACCAAATGAAAAATTAATATTTAAACAAGCTTTGAAACAAAATTCTACACTCGCACAACCTTAGATTATCAAAGGAAAAGTAGGAAAAAAAAAAAAAAAATTCAAACGCAACCTACGACGACGGCGACGTCAACAGCGACGTCGACGTCGACAAAATGTATACAATGCTTTTGAAACGACAGCGCCTCTGAACCTGAACGTATTTAGAACGTCTCTCTAGCTGGAGAAAGGGGATTAGGCTCAGATATATATACATATTTATTCGAATATTGAATATAAAATAAATATATATAGTGCACAATCTCCGGGCGACATGAGCTATCTGAGAGGCAGCGCAGCTGCCAGCCAGAATTTAGATCATGCGCTGAGAAGTCGGGAATTGGGTCATTTGCGACCCAATCTTGAGGCTGGCATCTTCAGGAAGCGCCTGCAAGCCGCAGAGAATCTATACCATCGCAATCTGCCGGGACATTATGGCTGTGTTAATGCCCTGGAGTTTAGCCATGGTGGCGAGTATCTGGCCTCAGGTGAGTAACCGTTGCAGCTATGCTTACCTGTTGCTCCAACTAGTCCACTGACTATACTCCCCCTACTTCAGGTGGTGATGATAAGCGTGTGCTGCTTTGGAATGTGGATCAGACCTTAGCGAATTTGGATAAAGCAGAACCCAATGTCATGTATGGAGAACATGCCAGCAATATATTTTGCCTGGATTTTGATACACAAAACACCTATGTGTTCTCCGGCGGCAATGATGAGCTGGTCATACAGCACGATCTGGCCACGTAAGTATCCGCAGTCGATGGCTCCACTGATTATCTAAAATCTCTTGTATGTTTTTAGCGGCAAGAATCTTAATTACTTTACACATGATGGACCTGTGTATGGCCTCAGCGTGGATCGCACCACCAATAGTCTGTTCAGCGTCGCCACGGAACATGGCGAAATTTTGATCTATGATTTACGTTTGGACAAGACTGATCCGCTATCCTTAGCCAAGTACCGCTCACCATTCAATGCGGTCGAGTTCCATCCACTGAATGGGAACTACTTGGCCACGGCGAATGCCAAGCGTGGAGCTCAACTCTGGGATATACGCCATCATACACAGTGGGTTTAGTTTGACAATTAATTCTGAGCAGCTAATATTCGATCCGAAAATTACAATAATTTTCCAGATTTTGATATTTTCGATTAGGAAATTCGATATATAGAAAACTGATAATAATAATTAGGCTCAAAGCTTTAAAGAGGTATAACTACTACTACCGGTTAATTCTATTCTATACTCTGATAAATGGCAAAGAAAATAATCCATTAAGGTTCAAAATCTCTAAAAAATTCTTTCATCTGATGAAGAAAAACGGACATTTCTTTGAGGATTCAAAAAATTATGGTCAAGTATATTCTTGACCGGACTATTCGATTAAAAGGATCAATTAGATGCTCAGAATTTTGTAGGCTAGTGTAATTAATTTTAAAGGCTCTTCTCTTTGGTTTCAGGGCACTTTTCCAGTACAATTACATCACCGAATCTCCCAGCTGCATGAGCGTGCGCTTCAACTGCAATGGGAGTCTGCTGCTGACCCTGCATCGGCGCCTGCCTCCTATTCTTTATAGTGTTGGCGCATCCGAGCCGCTGTGCTCCTTTTATCACGATGAGTACTTCAATTCCTGCACCATGAAGAGCTGCACCTTTGCGGGGCCACAGGATGAACTGATTGTATCAGGGTCGGATAACTTTAATATGTTCATTTGGAGACTGGATGGAGTTGATTGTAAGAGTTGGCAGGATTTGCTGTAACGCTGTTTAAATTATTGATTTCTATTACAGTGGAGAAGAAAAATCAGTGGGTCGATACACTGCCCGTAATCCTAACAGGTCATCGCTCTATTGTAAACCAGGTGCGCTATAATCGCGAACGCTGTATGCTTGCCTCATCTGGTGTGGAAAAGATTATCAAGGTAATGGAAAGCTTATCTTAAGTATTGAATTGGTGGTTTCATTTGCTTATCTATTTTGCAGTTTTGGAGTCCCTTTGCCCAACATGGCTGGGAGGGCGCGTTGGTGGAACCATCGGACACGCCTTACTGCACACGCGTGCTTCATCGCAATGCCACAGATCATGTTTCACAAGACTTTAGCACTCGGAATGTGGAGGAGGATCAGGTGATGCTGGCCTTTTTTGATACGCTGGTGCAGCGTGAACTGGAAACTTGGAATAGCAACAGCAGCACTGGCAACGGGAATGGCCAGCAGACGGCCAGCAGCGCCAGTAGCTCTGGCAGCTCCTCAGAGCACACCGACAGCAGCACTCAGTCGGAGGAGCAAAGCGAAGTGGATACACCCAATGTCAGCGAGCTTAGCTGGCAGACACATCCGAATCGGATCTTTTATCTGATTGCCAAGAAGCGGCGAGCTTTGTTGCAGCTCGCAGTGAAGGGCACCGGTGGACATAGTCGCAATGTGGAACAGCTGCTGGCTCGGCTGTTGGGGGAACAGCGTCAAGTGGCAACACAAGCGCGCATAAGTGAATGGTTAGAGGAAACGCATCGACTGTTTGGAGATGATGAATTGCCCACCACATCCGCTGAGGCGGCTGCACGGGAGCGCAATCTCCGGGAGTCCATTTCCCAGCCTACTAGCCGCAGCCCCCGCAAGCCTCCCGAGCTTCGCATGAGTAAGTAATTAAATAGTTTGTAAAACTTTATTTGAACCAAACCTCTATTAACCAAACCAAAGCCGCTAGCAGGCAGCCAATGGCCAATGCATAGAAGGCTAACTGCACATCTGTTAGAGTTAAAACCTTCCACTTGCCCTCACTCAGTCCGGCTAAATAGCCTGGAAACTGATGTATATTCCATTTGGCGCGTTCCTTCATTTCGTTTATCCAAAAGTCCAAAATTCCACCTGCCAAAATGTGCAGCAGAACATGATTGATACCCTCCACGTAGGGCGACGGTCTGGGCAGTACATACCCAATGTGGTAGGTCTTGGGGCACTGGGGTATCTTGTGCACCTTTTGGGTCATGATAAATCGCCGATCGCTGAGCTCAAGGCTGGCGGATCGTGTTACGCCAGCGAATTTGCCTTTGGCAGCAACCATGGTGATTAAACGATCCTCCCCCTCGCCCACCAGCATCATTTTGGCATTCAGGCGTTTATAGACTTCCGAGTCGTGGCCATAAAATAGATCATCCTTGAATGCCGGATGCTTAATATAAATGGGCATCTGTGACTCATCCAGTTCGGCCAGCGTATTAGGATCGCGATAGTACAGAGGGCGTATATATGCCGTAGCCAAGCTAGACTCCAATAAAGCGCCAAAAATGACGCTAACCAGGCACAATGAGGCCAAGAAAATGCGTTCCGAATTGTAGGGCGGAAATTGACCCACATTCACGCGCACCCACACCACCCAAGTGTCTATGAAGATGCGCCAGGCGATGCCATAATAACGTTTGTGACCATCTCCAATCCTGCAGTGCTGCTCTGCAATGCATTCGATATGCAAGCCCAGATTCAAGCCTCGCAAGCATAGCCAGATAAAGGCACAGACAAAGCCCACTAGGAAAAAGCATAGCCAGACATCCACACGTACGGCAAAGAGCGGCACAATCGATTGTGGAATCCTCTGGGCCTTCTGCACAAACAGACACAGGTCGTCCATATAGACAGCCGCGCTGAATTGAATGCGTGAAGTTAGATAATCCTTAATGAAGAAGCCGGCGAAAATAACGTCCAATTCGTGACGATGTGCGCGGCCCACGCCGCCGGTGTAAGAGCCATTGGGCTGTCGACCACTGTCAAAGAGTCAAGAGCAAACATTTGATTCCAAATGGAAAAGATTTGATCAGGGTTTGTCGCCTTAAACTGATTCTTCACTTACCCAAAGAACTCATCGTCTGGCCAGACATAATTTAGCGTAAAGTTAAGATGCTTGGCAACAGTTTCGGCCACCTTGGCGTCGGGTCCTGTTACCCGTATCACCTGCTTTGTGGTCCAATTGCCAAAGAAGGCCGAATACACAGAGTCAAAAATGTATGCCCTCAAAGAATAACCATGTAGATTCGAATAAATCTGCTTAAAGCTGTGTGTGTCCTCGACAAGCACAACTCTTCGCAAAAAGGGATTGTATATCAGGATTTGTCTGGTTTGCTGCTGCACATAATAGATGCGATTATGACCATATTGCTGCCAAATCCTTTCCATAAACTGCAGCAACACTTGCCGCTCCGCCACTGTCGAATTCTCTAAGGCCAAAATGTAGAAACCGCCTGTATAGGTGAATAGCTCTAGGTTCTGCTGCATTTGACCCATATGCTCATATATAAAGAAGTGATGATGGATTGGAGAGCATTCAAAAGCTGCTGCTCGCATATCCTGGCCAATGGACACTCTCAAAGCAGTAACTTTCTGCCGCAAAAGAAACCTCACCAGGTTGTTGTCAGCATCTCGGGTGCTGCGTAAGTGCAGCTCCAGAGTGCCCTCCAGCTGTTTGAGTATAGCTCTTGCCAATATCCTGTCGGTGGCAATGTCCTTAGCAATTGCCAGTTGCGCTGCCGCCAGGAGAAACAGCATAATTAACTGTGCAGTCGATACCATTGTGCGCGCACAAATGAACCGAATGACCCGCAACAGGACCAGGGCTTAAGCAGGGCTGACCATATCTTTGTGAGCAAACAATGACCAGTTGACACCTTGGCTGCCGCATTTGTTTGCCTACTGTCACCGACTCTTGACAGTTGACTTGCTGGCTCCTTGGCAAGCTGGCTCTAACAATAGACCAACCCGCTGCACCCTCGCTGCGAAACCCACAATTATTGCCAAGTGTCGCCAGTGTTTATTTACTCGTATCAAGCTTGCCCAAATACCGAGCATGTGTGGTCGACCTCAAATAAACAAATAAGAAACACACAAGTCTTTTATATAAAATTAACTATTCTATTTAATTTTCTGTCTACTCCTTCTCCTTCCACAGTTGGCTCACTGCAGGCCAGCTTTGAGCAGCTGGAGCGTAAGCGAAAATTGATGCGACTCCGTTTTGCGGCCATTAAGCGACGACGCACCATCAGACATCCTCACCGTGATACATCAGAGCAGGAGGATAGAGCCGTTGCTTATGATAGTGAATATATGGAAGATGAGGAGGAGGAGGATGACGACAATGAGCCAGAACCAAATGTAGTCAATGAGAACAACGACAGCAATAACAATTCCGATGATAATGATGATGATGATAATGATGATGATGATGATGACGATGACGATGATGATGATGATACGTCCAACACCTCAATGGAGGCACAATTATCACAGGCTCCCAGCACTTCAAATTCTATACAGTTTGTCCTGGAATCAAATGAGGCGAACAACAATAGCCAAATGGCTGAGAACCATAACAATAAAATGCGCAATGGCTTATCTCCCGCTGGAACCTATCACTCAGAAACAACCACATCCACGTCCTCCTCCAGCCAAGCAAATATCTAAAATGAATACTTCACCGAACAGAAACCTTGAAGGTTTCCACTACACTACTCTTAAGCTATGGTTAGAAAACAACTGAGAGGAATCACACAACTACTCAAGATTTGGTTCCATTCGAAAGCAAAGCACAGACAGTCTTCAGCTATTTACAAATGCAAGAAATATTGCTTTGAAATACATTTAGGATATAAGTAGAGTTAGCCACTTTTTTTAGTAGTGCTATTGTATCATCATCAGGGTATCTAGTAATTGCTGGTCCGAAGATCAAGTGTTTAATACTATCAAACTATCGAACTTCCCCAAAACTTGAGCAATATAGTTCTTCAAAATTCAATCAAAAAAGCTAGGGAAGCTCGACTGTATTTCGTATTTAGTTTTTCACTGAGCACCCCCCCAATAGAAATTGTTTTTTTTTGTGTTTTTTATTTTAATTTGCTGATCTCTGAACCGAAATTCTTATAGAGAAACAAAACATGACAACATTCTAAGCAACAATTTTCACGTATTCATTAGACGTAAGTGCACATAATTCAAATAGTAGAAACATTATTCTTCTCTTTTGAACAAAACTTGCAAATGGAATTTGGATGTTAAATGTGATTAAAAACCAATATATATATTATGTGTTTTTTTAAAAATAAGCTAAAAGAGAAAGGCACAGTCAGTCAACCTATGAGAAGGCAGAAAGTAAACAAAATACAGTGACTAAGTTAAGTACATGTAAATGTTTCATATATAACCATATACCAAGAAGCGAGCGATACGATATTGTAATCCAATATTTAATTCACAACGTACTTACAGAGATAAGAGGAAAGAAGGAAAGAAAGAAAGAAAGAAAGCACATACTAAACAATATTTCGTAAGAGATGATTTCACTCATATAAGATAAACAACGCGTAGAGAACCTAATTAAAAACAAAGTAACAGTTTGAAGTTTAAAGTGGCTGCAAGTATTCGGTATTTGTAATTTATTGAATGCTAAAATCTGTGAATTGTGTATGTCTACAATAATTTATGCGTAATATTCTTAATACTAATAATAATAATAAACTCTAAAAAAGTAAATTAATCAACTGTGGATCGCATTTGGAACAATTATGCTAAATGCAGAGGCTATAATCGCTAAGTACTGAATGACTTTTCATGTGTGTGTGCGTGTGTGTGTGTGTGTGTGTGAATGCGGCTGATTGTGTTAACTGGTTATTGAAGAATACTGACTAACTATAAACTCTGATTTGTTTCTTTATTGGCTAAAGCTAAAAGTTAATTCATTTACATAGTCGCGGGTTGATAATCCAATAGATGCGTCCACGCGACTTAGCAAATAGCTTCGGTATTCATCTCGCTAGGCCTAAAAGGTAGCATCATATCCTTGCAACGAGCCATGACAAATCGCTCCAATTTGCTGCCAGCACTGCAAATGACAAGTGATCATCAAAATTATTAATCAAAATATTGGCAACTGTTTATGGGCTGCTGCACTTACTCATAGATCTCATTGCCTTCGACATTATATAGATCGCAGTTCCTGAACACTAATTGGATATCGTTGAGTAGCTCTTCGTTTAGCTGATATTCACCCATGTTTAGTTTTGATTTGATTTTGGCCAGATCCATTGGCGTCTTTACAATCTTATGGTAGTCGGGCACCTCGGAAGATAGTACTGGGCGCAGAAAGGGCCACGCCTCCTGATGCTTCATTGTCTGCTCCAGCAGATCGTATAAGGTGGCGCTATTTAAGGGCAGATGGTCATTGGTACGACGTCCAGAACGGCGATTATTGTTGTTACTAGTACTGTTGTTATTATTGTTGTTGTTTTTTGCAGAAGACTTGTCCAGAGACATGCGCAACGAATTGCGTGAGGAACGTGAGCGCTTAGCTTGCGGCTCCTGATCCCCATCATCATCGGCATCGCCATCGACTGAAAAGTAAGAGCCCAATAATTATTATCAGAGCTGGTATTTTTTAGCCTCACAAAACCTACCGTGACTGTGACGTCGCCGTGTTTTTTGGACTTCGTTTGGCTTACACTTTTTGCAGACAAAACCTTTACGCGGCGGTCGCAGCAGTTTGGCGCATTCCAGGTGATACCAATCGGAGCATTGCATACATTGAATCTCGCAGCCGTCGTAGAAGCACACCTGACAGCCCTTCTCCTCTTGCCTATAATATGAGAATATTTCAAGATTTAGCTTAATTTATTGTAAACTGTGGAGTAAATATAAGCATACCCCTCTTCAGCCTTTTCATTATCATCCTCGTCGACTTCTGCTTCGTCCTGAACTGAACTATCTTCGGCAGCATCGCTATCGTCCTCATTTGCTAACTGTGCGATTTCTTTGGATTTTAGTTTAGCATTGCGTCGTATCCTGGCACGGCGCTTTATCTCTTCATCACTATCACTTTTACTATCTTCGTTCAGCTCCGCCGGCTCCACAGCAAACTCTTCTTCTTCTTCCTCCTCCTCACCTTCATTTTCTCCTTCCTCCTCTTCATCATCACTATCATCGTCATCCTCATCAACATCATCATCTTCCTCTACCTCGTCGACAATAAACATGCGCTTCTTTTGGCCAGCACGTGTTTTCTTCTTATCATCGCTGGCATTCACCATTCCCAGCTCACGAACACAGATGTGACAGTACCAGTTACCCTCGGGAACTGTCCGCATCTTTGGCTTCATACAGAACATGTGAGTACCAGCATTACACTGGT
Organism: Drosophila repletoides; assembly: GCA_018150835.1. Classification (NCBI taxonomy): domain Eukaryota; kingdom Metazoa; phylum Arthropoda; class Insecta; order Diptera; family Drosophilidae; genus Drosophila; species Drosophila repletoides. The sequence goes on from JAECWQ010000100.1 coordinate 9,369,507, forward strand.
CACAGAGTAGCATCTTTTCCGGATCTGTGCCACGCCGGCAGACTCGGCACAAGGATTTATTTGCAGAATGCTTCCACAGAATGCAATCGTGCAGGACACTCAGATGTAGAAAGATTTGAGAGTAGCTGGTGCTTTCCATAAGCGATACCTCCCACTGCTGCAGCTTGGCTTCATAAATGAATTTTTGATATTCCAGTTTGGAGTCACGTTTCTTAGGCATGCCGAAGGGCTCCTTTATGAAACGACGTCCAATTCCCTGCTCCACCTGAAGCAATGCACTGGCCAAGTTTCTTATATGAGTCTTGTGTGTCTCGGACTGGGTTATGGATGGGGCATCAGTCGCTGTTAGGCTCGAGCCTGGATCCTTATACACGACATACCTTTTCTGGTTGATCTGGGTCCCATGACCGGCCTCGTCTTCCTGATCATCATAAATCTCTTCCAATTCATTTTCCGAGTTAGCAGCACCCCACTGAAGCTTGCCTTGGGCATCGTAGCCATCCTTTACCAGATCCTTTCGCCACTTCACCATATCCTTGACCTTTAACCTTCCCAAATCCCCAGAATAAATATCGCCCTCGAACTGTAAGATGCGATCCACAAGATGTAAACGCATCACCTCGTCAAGCTCTGTGTTTTCGGGGAGCCCAAAATTGGCCTGGCTATATTTACGCTGCGTTTCGACATGCATTGCGCTTTCGAATTTCTTGCGCTTATTATCGGTGCTTAGATTGAACCACTCCTCTGGGCAGCTCTTCACGTGCTGTGCGATCAGTGAACGCAGCTGCGTGAGCTCGCCCAGCAGCTCTGATTCGCGAAAGCCCAGCGGATTCAAAGAATTAATTAATGCATCGAGTTCCTCCGGCTGGTAAATATATGACCAGAGCTGCCGCTGTGAATGTTTCTGATTATGGACAATACAATTACTGGGATCTCCGGTGCACATAAATAATTCGTATTGCGTTGGCGCTGACTGCGTCTCTTCATCTTCTCCAGTCACATCCATGGGCTCCGAGTTTTCTCCGTGACCGTTGAGATGATGCTCTTGGTTCTCCTTATTCTCCACGGATTGTTTATTGGTGCTTTTGCGCGGCTTTTTATCATCCTCCCCATACAGCTTTAGCAGATAGATCCGCAAGTCCTTACGCTGCTTCGGCAGCTGCGCCTGTTTTTGCAACTCAACTGGAGATTTGTTTAGCGGCGGTTGATCGAGGCATGTTTCTGTATTTACATCGGCCACATGCTCAATAAAGATGCCCGGCATAGACTCCAGCACATAGTACTTGCGATAGCAACGATCCATGCCCAAGTAGACCAGGAAGTTAAACAACTCCGCGTGTAGCTTCAGTACATGCTGATGGTGTTTACTCAGATCGCGTTGTGATTGTGCCGACAGATCTGCAATACTACGATTCAACTGTTCACTCAACTCCTGCTTCTTGTTGGTGTCGTCTTTAATATCCTTTGACATACACTGCTGATGATATGCGGAGGTTAGCTTGCGCTTGTTCATCTCAAGGGCGGTCTGGCGGCGATTCTCGGCATAGTCCAGTGCTCGTAGTTCGGTCTTTGCTTTGTTCATCTTTTCCATTCGTTCCTCTATAATGTTAATGGTAGCCGAGTAGGTTAAAATTTGAGCCATTAGGCAGTTAATTATACACATAATGTCCTCAAAGTCCAGATTAGCTAGGAGATTTGTCTTGAGGGCATGCAGAATGTTTGGGTATTGCAAGCGTAGGTGCAAACCGGGATCCTCACGCGAGGCGTAACCCATGCGATACATGATGCGCCATTTATCGGTGTTAGTTTGGACAGATGCTCCAGAAGATAGTAAATGGAGGCGCAGCACTTCGGTTAGAGTGAGTGCGTCCAGCGGTAACTCGTTTATCTTAAAGCCGAAGTGCCGCTTTACATACATGTGGGTACGTGATGCGTTCGCCATGCTGATGTAGGGTTCCTGTATCGCCGTCGTATACCCAGTAGCATAATACACTTGGTTCTCCTCTTCCTCTTCCTTTTGCAGATCAAAAATTGTGCCCAAAAGCACAAGCAATATATCAGACAGTGGGCCGGCCACTTCGCGTGCGCTTAAGGCACGCGTCATTTCATAAAAACTGAGGTTCTGCCGAAATACTTCCACGCCGGACAGCAAACCGCGATATGTGTGCATGAACTCCCGCAGCATGAACGCATCGCCCAGCATTTTATCCGGCAGCAACGTTACAACCGGATGATATGTGGGCAACATACGCTGATCGGTACGAGTCAAATCATCCGTTTTCATAGTCATTAAATTACATTCTTCCTCTACACGCAGTATTAGCTCCGCCTTCTTCTGCGCCTTCTGACGTTCAATCTCCTCCAATCTCTTTTGCTTCAGCTCCTTTTGGCGTTGAAGCTCCGCCTTGCTTTTTTCTAGTTTCTCTGCGCGAAGGCGTTCCATTTCGATAGCCAATTTGGCATTTGCTTTATTCTTAGTCGTCGATTCCTCATTCTTCACAATATACTTGTTCAACGTTGACTGCTTTTTCGTATCATCGGGCCGCTTGATTTTGGCCGGGGAGAACTGGGGCATTTTGCCAATGAAAATATTAGAGAAGGTTAAGTTAGGTCCAGTCACATATTGTTTGTATACATCGGGCTTGGGACGAAGTATTCCATCGACACGAGTTACACTACTTTTGATGAACATTGCCAGATTTTCCATGTTGAATTCAGTACTCTGGCGACGCAGTTGCTCAGCTAGTGTGAAAATCTCATCACCATTAGACGCACGCAAACAATATTCCAGCTGTTCAGTGTCCTCATAAATGTCATTACCCGGCTTCGGCATATTCGCGCCCAGCTTTATGCTAACCACCTTGTAAATGGCGTTTTTCTTGTTTCTAACAATCACATCCTCATTGATGAAGAACCGTTTACGCAGAAACTTCGAGACAATCAAATTTAACGTCTTCGCAGCTGATTGATGAGCTTGCTCAATAACCATCAGCACTGGAGCACGTAAGCTCTGCTTGAACTGTTCCAATTTCTTCCTAGCGGCACGTTCACTCTTCAGAGCCTCCTCGAACGTGAGACCATCTTTGCCCGTCTCCTCGCACTGCCAAACCGTTGAGTTGATGGCCATAACGTGTCGGAAATAGTTACTGAAAAATATTCAATGATTTGGGAAGGAAATATTAATATATTTATAAAGCCATCAATTTCAATAAGGTTTATTTTAAATTTTAGATGCCTCCTTCTCACCCAGGAAAAGCGAGCCAGTCAGCAAATAGCCAAGTACGCCGATGAAGTGCTTAATTCAAATAATTTATAATTATATAAAATTTAATTATCTGATTTTTATCTTCTTTTCTTATAAGTTTTGTTAAATATATTTACTTTGTCCGATTGTTCCTATGTTTGATCTAACTCGTAAGTTTTGACTATTATATCTTGAAAAACAAAAAGTTTTCGATAAAACAACTTTTGAGCCGTTATATCTGATAGCTATTGGATATATTCGTTGGATCCTAATCGTGTAAAATCAGCTTTAAGAAAACAAACTCTTACTAACAGTCTTGGAGAAACAGACGAGTTTTCCATACAACAAACAGTCGATTGCTCCTCTGGCAGCTATATGTTATAGTTGTCCGAGCCATCCGGATCGCGCATCAAAAAAAAATCCCCATACCAAATTTCACTTGTTTAAAACAAATAGAGGGACGGGCATGGCTATATCAACTTGTCTCTTTGTCCTGAAGAATAGTATAAATATTTTTTGGAGATCCCCCCCTTCAATGTAAATTATAATAAATGTATTAGTTCTTATATTTTAATACAAGATATTAAGTTTCACAGGGAGCTTCAAAAAATCAAATTGTGACTAGGTGGCAACTCTGCGAACAGCAGCTGTGAATTGAGTTCGCGCGCTTTCCACCTCGTCGCCGCACCCGACGCCAGCAACAACAACAATAACAGCAAGAATAACTAGCAGAACGAAATGTTTTTTTTTTCTTGTTGCTTTTGCTTGGCGCTTGATGTTTGTCCCGAAGAAGCATGCGTTCGTTCAGCGTCGCTTTTGTTGTATACTTTAGCACAACGTTTGCTTTGTCATTGTCTTTCACGTTGCGCGAAGAGGCGAATAGGATTTAATAAAATGAATAAAACAATATTACTTACTCATAATCGCGAAATATGCGCTTTGTTATATAGCAGCAGAATACCAAATCATTATCATGGAATGTTTCATTTTTGGATTCTGTCTGATTGAGATCGAAGGTATCCCGCTTGCAGATCGGCATTTTTGTTTAAACTTTCTTATTTAGCTAATTCTCGCAGACAGCGAAGCTGTACGTGTGCGTGTGTGTTCGAGGCAAGGAGCTCACACAAACACAGACACAGCGCTGGTAAAAGGCGCCCAATTTTTTTTTTCTTCTTTTTTTTGGAAACTGTCCAATGTTTTTGTTGTTAGTTAACATACAAGGACATGCACGGATTTATTAATAGCTGTTGGCAAATTTTAATGCTAATTGCACTGGTATGCATGGATTTTTGCACTATACATTTAACTCGTTTGTGTAAAAACTATATTTTTTCCACGCGCGCTTCGCGAATTTCGCTTGCTGTTTGATGCTAAATAGCCCAATCGGCTGGCAAACTATCGATATTTAATATGTAAACAAGTCGAAGCGTCGCTGTGTGAGTCGTTATCGATATTTTGCGCGCCAGCCACAGCTGTGCAGTGTTGCACAACAATAGTTTTTAATTGAGTTCGTTATATTATGTTTATTTCTCATTTATTTGATGTTTGCGATTTTAAATTCATTTTAATATGCAAATAAACTTAACTTCTCATTCAAGTTATTTACTTTAGTTGCGATCGAGAGATATATTGTGGTGAGCTGCTGTTTGATCTCTACTGTTATCGATTTTTACATGTATCGATAAGACATCAACAACTCTACTGCAAAACGGAATATAAAACACAAAAAAAGTTTGCGGAAAAAGAAAAAGTGCATATTGACTGACTGCTGACTGTTAACAAAAAAAGAATCAAACAAGACGGCAAAATTAAAAACGCAATGTGCTGGAAACAGTGTAAAAAAGATAAAAACATGCGCCGTTGCGTATGACGACACAATTCGTTTAAATAAACCTCTAAATAAATAGGTACGCCTCGAGTTTTGCCTCTTCGTCTCGCGAGCAGAGCAGTTCATTCTTTCGCTCTTCTCCCTGCTTCCTCTTCCCTCTACAATTCGTGCGACACAAGCAACAGAGCAGTAACACACACGCATACACACATGCACATATACTGCGTTTATGCCATGCCATGTCATGAATTATACTAAATACTACAGTACTTGCACTTGGAGAACTTAATTCATTTTCAATCAGTGAACCATTTTGGTAAATTTTGTTGGCGTATGCAAGTTTTTTTTGTACTGAAATTCATGAACTCATTTCATAGTGTAAACGCAGTAACAGCACACGACGATATTTTTGTCGAGGGGCAAAAACTGTACGCGCTCTGTAGCTGTGCTGTTTTTGTTGTTGTGGTGCTCTGTTGTGTTGGAACGGGCGCGGGAAGAGGTAAGGCCTCCCCCCACCAAATATGTAAAAAAAAAAAAACAACACAAAAAAGTTTTAATGTCTCGTTTTTGTTTCTACTTATGCAAATTGCAGTCTGTTTTCTGTTTCTGTTTCCGTTTTCTTTAGTTTGTGTTGTGTGTGCTACAAATTCGCTGCCTTAGTGTAATTTATTAAATCAACGGATTTTCCATCCCCCATTTCTTTTTTGACGAAGGAGGATAGGAAGGGAACCAAGAAATCAACAACAACTTATAGCTAAATGATAATGGTTCGTAGACGCGCTCGGCCCGCCAAAGAGCCCGCCTTAATGGTGGTAACCTCAAATGGTGTTGCAGCAGCTGCCGCTGCTGCTGGCAATGCTGAGACGCTGGCAGCGCTGCCAGCGTTGCCAATGAACGCTGCCGCTAATCATTTGATGGATGATCAATATTTTGCCAGTCCCAAGCGAAAAGATTGCCGCCTTATGAAGACGTCGTCGGAAAAGCAGCCAGAAAATGAGCGCGCAATTGGTAAGTGTTATTTATTTATTTTTTTTTTTTGAGGTTAACTCCGACACTTACATGTACACACACACACGCACCCAGAAACACTGACCTTATACCTCACTCTCCCTCCCTTCGCACCCCTCTAACAGGCGTTCCACTGGCCACACGCTCACAAACACGCACCATTGAGAACTTCTTCAAGGCGAATGCTGCTAAGAACGCTGCTAAAAAAACAAATACAATTCTATCAACAGAACTGACAACAACAACAGCAATAACACCAACATCACCAACAACAGAGGAGCAAAAGACAATAACATTAACAGAGGAACTGGAGGATGAATCGCTGTTATATGATGCACGTTCGCCGTTTAATAGCACCAACACCAGCAGCAGCTCGCCAGCCTATCAAAATGATGATGAGCTGCTGGAAGCGGAGCAAGCTGACCAAGCGGTTATACACATAGATACACACACACAAACAGATGATCTGCACACAAATACAGATACAGATACAGCTCTAGCTATAAGCACGGCCGCCTTTCAAACGCATCGCTCGACGCTGCGCGACAGTCACAGTTCGTCGCATAGCAGCAGCAGCGCCGCAACATCGGATAATATATTTCTGCAGGAGCCGGTGCTAACATTAGACATTGATCGTACGCCCACAAAGGCCTCCAGCATACGTATTAATAAAAGCTTTGAGCTGGCTAATGCCGTATTCTCATCACCGCCCTCTGTGCTCAGCGCTTGCGTTTTGAACGGTCGCTTTAATCAGATTGTTACGCTTAATGGTCACGTGGAGGAGGAACATTCGTTCGCGCACCAGCACAATCACGAGCGTGTTGAGCTGCAACAACCGCTGAGCGGTTTGGAATTGGACCAAAATGATAGCAGTTCCTGTGACAGCGGCGTTGCATGCAGCCTGACGGCGGGCACATCGCCTGCTGGGGCAACGGGCCTCCGCCGGCGTAAGCCCGCAACGCCACATCGTATATTATGCCCCTCGCCCATCAAGACAATGCCGCGCGATCCGGCGCTGCTGAAGGGCGAGTCGCATTCGCCTAGAAAGTCGCCACGCAAACTGCAGCTGCAGCTGGCCGCTAGCAATGCGTGTAAATCGCGACGTAGACTGAATCAGCCAAAGCCACAAGCGCCTTACCAGCACCAGCAGCAGCAACTGCCCAGCATTATGCCAAATGATGAGGTCATAGTGGTGCTAGACGATGATGAGGATGAAGAGGATGAAGACGAAGATGATGTGCATGCGCTGATTAAGGCAGCCGAAGAACGTGAGAATCTGAACAAAGCAAAAGCAATGCTCAAGCCTGCAGCAGCAGCACCAGTTGCCGCAGTGAAGCCAAAAGCTCCCTCCAAACCAGCGAGGTCCAAAATCCAGTCGGTGGCCAAGTCACAGCCGCTGGCTGCCACCAATGGCAATCGTGAACTGACCGAATTCTTTCCGGTGCGCCGCAGTGTACGGAAGACCAAGACAGTCGTTAAAGAGGAAATGATGCGCAATCTAGAACAGGCAGTGCTTGAGGAGCGCTGCGAGGGACTGCAGGTGCGCCACTTTACTGGCAAAGGCCGTGGCGTTGTTGCCATGCGTCGCTTTAAGCGTAACGAATTTGTCATCGAATATGTGGGAGATCTGGTGCCCATTAGCGAGGCCACCGAACGTGAGCGTCGTTATGCCCTGGACGAGAACGCTGGTTGTTATATGTACTACTTTAAGCATAAAAACCAACAGTACTGCATCGATGCTACTGTGGATACTGGCAAACTGGGCCGCCTTATTAATCATTCGCGCAATGGCAATCTTATGACCAAAGTCGTGGTTATCAAACAGCGGCCGCATCTAGTGCTACTGGCCAAGGATGATATTGAGGCCGGCGAGGAGCTGACCTATGACTATGGTGATCGTTCCAAGGAATCATTGCTGCATCATCCTTGGCTGGCATTTTGAGCCACAACACAAAACGGCAACTATCATTACCTAAATACATAATAGTAATATTAATAATAATAATAATAAATATTAGCTTAGTTATTCTTTGATGAACAATTAAAAAGGCATAAAAGAAAAAACTGTTAGTGCAAAATATCGTAAAGATTGTCACTTCATATTTTTGGATGTGTTAAGGATTTTTTATGCTCTTTGTTTTAAGGCCTTAATTAAAAATTGAATATGAAAAACCTGTTAAACATTTAGACGAAGTTGATTAACATTAACGTTAACGTTAACATTAACATTGCATTCACATTTATTATGAACAACGTACACACTATTTATATAGATATATAGATTTGTAATATTCTATTGCTAATTATTATGTACTATTTACTGCCATAGTGCTATCTATACACCCCGTGCACCTCGCTCGCCAATCCCAATCCAAAAACAAAAAACCAGAAAAAACACAAATATTCTGACTAGATATATATAAATATATAATTAATGCATTAAAAGGCCCATCATTAACATACACACACACACACACTCACATTTGACGAGGCTTTTATGTAGCGTCCTCTGGCAAATCCTATTTCCTAAAAGAGAGAGAAAAAGATTAGCAATAGTTAATAAATCTCCCCAATCAGCTGCTTTAGGCAAAAACTCACACAGAGAGAGAGTCACATGTTAGAGATGTACACACAGAGAGAGAGTCACATGTTAGAGATGTACACACAGACAGACTATAAGCAGGTTTCAATGACTCCAAGGCTACAATCAAAAGTCTCCATTTAGAAATATATACATATATCAAGCATGAATCTAATTATATAGAAAGCCGGCTCCCGTCCCCACAAGAGATGAAGAAGAAAACCCTATTGTTAAGTACATAAGTGCAAGATTGTATTGCAAACAACTTGGTTCAAATTATCAAATAAACAAGAATTGATTCTTTTTTTTTTCTTCAATTATTTGTATTTTTTATTATAACTCTGCGCATTACAGTTATACAGTATATTATCAATTAATTGTATAATATATAATTCATACACATAAATATACGTATATATATATATATAATTTAATTATAATTTAAATCAAGCTGTAAACCATTTAATTCATATTCTTCAGGTTTTATTTTCAGAATTCTGTTAGCAAAATAAAATGAAGAAAAACTCACACACACACACACACACGCAAAATGCATCAATTTACAGTTAAGACTACGTCTAAAGCATCGATTCAATTTAGTTGTAATTTAATATAAATATTGTTTTAAATTCTCACACCACACACACACACACACAAAAAACAAACATTAAGCGAAATAAATAAATGAAACATTAACACAAAATTGTGCAGCCGATTCGTTTCATATTTGGAGATCATCACAAACTATACAGTTATATATAGACTACACGTGGAATGCAAGCGGTAATTTCATTAATATATATATATAGAGAATTATTACAAATTATATTACAATCGTTTTTAATTAATTAAAAAACACTACAGACATACACAATGTTTTTATATAGAAAATTTCGCTTAGGCGGGCTTCGTTTTTGTTGTGTCACTCGCTTTGGAATGGCTCGGGGCAATTGGAAGTGAATGAACTTGACTAATCGATTTTCTATATAGAGATATATATATATATATTTATGGAGATATATGTGAAATAAAAGTACAAGCAATAACTTATCCCCAAGGGGTTAAAACTGGGCCATACAAATCGTAAATCTGGGCTTTAAAAACTTAGCATAATAATCAGGGCCAGGGCTGGGCAATACAACTAATATAAATGGACAGCATAAGCATTTCTTGCTTGCAACTAATAAGCCCGCTTTTAAATAAGGTATAGGGTATTAACCTCCCTAAGCCGAGGTAATATCGATTTATGTAGCATTTAAAATAATAGTTCTATAGGCTAATTTATATAGTTCTAATTTAAGGTATCGGCCAGCTTTTTTCTTGACTGCATTTCTAAGTTTAATTATCAAATAAAATTTTAGACAAAATAAATATTGCACTTAACATAATTTCGACGCGGCAGCAGCGACTAAAACTACAGCCTAAGAGTAACAACTACAACGACGACAACGACAACGACAAAAACATCAACAATGACAACGACAATAACGACAACATCAACAACAAGAGCAACACGCACATTAACAATGAACAACAGGAGCAACAACATTGGTTGATTGATTGCAGTTGTTTCTTTCACAATCTGTTCGACTAATAAATATATCAAGACGGATTCATAATACTGACTGACGCGTTGCCTACGTCAAGATGCTTGCCTCTGCTGCTAGTCGGCGTGCCGGCGGCACCAATAACATTGCCGACTTTTGCTGTGGCCTACGCAGCTTTTGTCATTTCTTGGCACCAAAACTTGGCTTGGGCAGCGAATTCATGAAGGCGCCCGCATTGCTGGACAGCGCCGGCGCCACAAAGCTCAGATCGGGTATTAGAGAGATTCGTGGCGCCACCTTTGCATTGCCCAGGTGAAATTGCTGGCGATTCTGCTGCTTTTGATGTTGCAGTTGCTGCTGATGGTGCTGATGATGTTGCTGCTGATATGTTGCAGGCGTTGCAATGGGCGATGCTGTTGGTGCCGTGGAGAAGTCGTGCATCATATGGATCTGCTGTGGTATGGCTGAGGCATTATTATTATTATTGTTGTTGTTGTTGCTGCTGCCACTGGCGCTTCCTGGATATTTGGGTACTAGATTGCTGTGCGGCTGTTGTTGCTGCTGCTGATATAGGCTCAACGGATTGTTGTAAAAGTTGGCACTCTGCCAGGCGCCGGAATTAAATTGCGGCGCAGCTCGCGAATTGAGTGTAGCTGGCAATGGCGTGCTGCTCACAAAATCTGACCAGTCATCGTCTTTAACTGTGTGTGCAACGTGTGTTGCTTGTGGCGGTTTCTTTATATTAATCACATTGTTGTTGTTGTGACTGATTTGTTGCTGCTGCTGTTGTTGCAGCTGCTGCTGCATTTGTTGCTGCTGCACAGGCACTGAGACAAAATCAGACCACTCATCGTCTTCCTGCTGCTGTTTTTGTTGTTGTTGCTGGTGCTGGTGCTGCTGCTTCTGTTGCTTTGGTGACTGTTGCGCAACTGTTGCGCTTATCGTGGGCGGTTTATACTGATGCGCAAAGATCTCCTCGATGCGTGCCAACTCATCAGCATTTATGTTGGCCATTGCATTGTCGCCCCATTCAATGCTTGGCTTGGCCAGCGGAATTGATTGCGGCAACAGTATTGCTGGACTGAGTATCATCTGTTCTCCAAATGTGGGTGTGCCATTACGCGGCGGCTGCAGCAGCGTTGAGTTTTTCAGAGCGGATACAGATTGAAAATCGCTGAAATCCTCATCCTCCGTTGATGGATTGGCCGAAGCGCTCAATTTACTGGGCGAGTCAAGTCCATAGGGCGGCGGCTTGTACTCCACATCGCGATATTCCTTCTTTACCACCGTCTCGTCAATAATAATGCCAGCCGACGCGATCTCATAGTCGAAATCAATGGGTGCCAGCGTTGTGGTCTTGGCCACCGCAGTGTCCGATTTCGAGGGCGTATAAATATGTGTCTCCTTGAGCGGCAGCGAGTAGCTATTGCTGTTGCTGACTTCATGCAATTGCTGTTGGCTGCTGCTGCTGACTGTTGGTGGCGGCGATGGCGATGGTGTTGGTATTGGCGTTGTTGAGCTTCTCAGATCAAGCTGCTGCTGCTGAGATTGCTGCTCACTGTCGTCGAAGCTGTGGCCATGGCCGTCTGTTGGTAAAGCAGCCGATAACGTCGCTGCTGTTGTTGCAGTAATAAATACTGATGCTGTTGCTGTGGTGTCATCAAGGTCGTCGGCGGCGCTGCCAACGGCGGCGCTCCCAGCACCTGTTTCCTCGGCGCAACTGGAGCCGTTTGACGTGCTCGGCCCATGAGTCGCGCCAGGCTGCGCTTTAATTTGGCTCGTTTGTGCTGCTGCTGCGGTAGCTGCCTCAGGTCCTGTGAACCACACAAAGAGATTTAATTGATTATTACCGTATTGGCAATGCTTTTCTTCATTATTTTCATATATACAAAATGACAACATGAGAACTAAGATGCTGGATAACTAGTGCAGAGGTGGGGGGGTTAGCCTGGTAACAAGAACATTAACTGAGGGGGGAAATAGTTCAAGTTGCATATAAATATATATACGAGTAGTAAAAAAGGAGAGTAAACAAATAATTTAAGTAGATTCACAACTACAACACGCACGGAGCCAACGAAACTTACTAAGATCCAGCAGGACGTCGTGAGCAGTGAAATTTGTGTTTATTGTTGTTGTTGTTGTTGTGGTTGTTATTGCATGATTGTTATTGTTGTTGTTGTTGCAGATGGTGGCAAAATGTGTGACAAAATTGTGCAATTCATTGGCATTGGCATTGTTGTTGTTTGGGTTGTTGTTGTTGTTGTTGATTGTCATATTATCATTATTATCGTTTAGTTCCATCAGTGGCAGTTTGGCATCCAAGGCATCATGATTGTTGTGGTCGTTGTTGTTGTTGTTGTTGTAGTTGTTGTGGGAGTAGTTAGAGGTAACAAGATTTATTTTATCAGCATTAGCCACCATCGTTACTTGGTCTAGTTGTTGTTGTTCCAATTGTAAAGTCTGTACATGTGATTCTAAATACAATTTATCATAAGGATAAATTTCAGTACAAAGATGGTGGGCACAAGAATTCAAGTAAAAACCAAGTAAGTGACAGCCATATTTGTTCCTCAATACCCTTGCAGGCACATGCTATAACAACCTAAGAGCGTGTACAACTAGCAAATACTCTGTAATTTCTAAGGACTTTCACACATCCACAGTCATGCATACATAAAGGAGTTCTACACAGCGATTCTTCTACTTCTCCATGGAGAACTATATTTTATATAACTTAAATAAATAGCACTCTAATGTGGTAGAAATATATCTAAAACTATGCATATAAGCTTTTGTTTTTATGGATTTTTGGGGACTATAAAGCTATTTCCGTTTATCTGACTGCTTCTCCGATATTACCCAGATTACATCAAGTTAGTTTAGCTGCTTACAGAGGTATTCTATTTATATTAAAATTGTCTGTTTAGTAAGCGATTTTTGGATGATTCAATAACCGGACTTGATCTTCCTAGGGGCTAGATCGTAATACTTCATTCCCTCACGATCTAATCGAAAAGTTTGCAGGATTAAAACTAACCTAGTTAGGTTCACAAAAATATTATTACTGCAATAAGCTATTCAATGTTTCTGCAAGGACATTACAGTTTCGGTAATCCGAAGGCTTAACACTTGGCAAAAAGTTTCAAGGAACGAAAAAGATAAACGAACAAATGTTAAACAAAACAAAACCATAGCAAAGAGAAACAGCCAATAAACGTCAGGCCAATCGGTTAAGCATGTGGTTCAACTAAAGCATTTCAGGTTAGATCGAGCGAGAGGCAGTGGCAATTTTGGTTACGAGAATCGTGTGTGTAGCAGTTAATTTGCGGCAACTAAGTGTAGCAAGAGCAATTCAGTTGGAGTTTTACCTTCGAATGTCTGCTGGCCGGAGCTGTTATTATTGGGCTGCCAGCTGGAAATTGATGCCTGCTGAGGATCCAACACTGATGAGGCAGCATTGGGTGCTGCTGACTGTGGCTTGAGCGGATCAAAGCTCAGGTTGGCTGCAAAACGTGGCATAGACGCATTCCATTTATCGCCAAAGAGCTGACGAATTGAATAGATTTCTTTTAGCATTAATCAAAACTATAAATTAAAATAAACTTACAATATTACGCGAATCGATGCCTAAGGAACGCACTAGGGAGTGCCGCATCTCTGAGCTGGCCCATTGATAGTCCAAAGCGTGCGCCTGTTCTATGGCACCAAAATGCAGGCTTTGCACGCTAGCCAGCGGCGTATGTTTTTCTGAAGACTGAGCAGAGTTCGCGTCCTGGTTGGCAAACATTAGCTCCAGCACAGGCTTGACGCGCTCAGTAATGCTAAGATGAGATGCAGCTGGAGGCGGTGGTTGTGGAAGGACTGGTGGTGTTGGTGCAACGCTTGAAAATGCTGGCTCTGAAAAGTCACCAAAATCGTCATCATCCTCATCCGCATTCGGTATATTGCTCGCTTCTACTGCTGTTGTTGGAGGTGTCGCGAAATCTTGAAAATCATCAAAGCCATCATCACTGCTCGGAGCGGGCAATGTCTGCTGAGGCTCAACAGGCACTGGTGCAGCGGAAAAATCAGCAAAGTCGCCAAAATCATCATCGTCATCCTCGTTCAAGACCTGATGAGTTATGTCTTCTGGCGGTGTTTCTTGGAATGCAGCAAAGTCATGTTTAGCAGCCAGACTTTGGTTATTTAACTCAGGAACAGAAGCAGACACAGGCACAGGCACAGGCGTGGGTAGCGTGGGCGTGCCTACAATCTCTATGGCAAAGAAGTCAACGGCACCCTCAGGTATAAATAGTTCTTTGGGTTTCTTTGGCGAACACTCTTCATCGCTGTCATCGCTTACATCCTCTAGCGTCACTTGGTGAACAATAGGAGCCGGTTTGTTGCTGTTGTTGTTGTTGTGGGTTGTCTGTTCATCTGTTGTGGGCGACAATGTGCATGTGGGCGATATACTTTCACTGGAATATAGGCTCAGACTGTCTAGCTTGAGTGAGGGCACGTTATCGTTTGTATTCGCCTCCTCCTCTTCTTCATCCAATTCTGTTTCCTCAAACTGCACCTCATCCTCTTCGGCCTCCTCCTGCTGCGCTGATGCATTGTCCATAGGTGGTGGCGTTTGTTGATCAAAGTTGGGTGCCTTCACCTGGTAATTGAAAGCCTCCACTGTTTGTTTTGTTGCAGTTGCAGCTGTTTTTTCATGGCCATTGCTTAGATCAGGCGGGAGCGTCTGTGTGCTGTACTCTGCTGATGATATGGACAGTTCAGGCAGCGGGAGTGCTGTCAGGGGGAAGAAACAAATGTAAATAAATTGAAGCAAAAACCAGGTTAATAAAACAGCAAAGCAGAGATATAGAATATTCTATATCTAAATTAATACTACAAGTGGAGAGTTTCACTTAACAAAATACAAACTGTTTATACTTTATAATTAATTACCAAATGTTTCTATGGTAAGACAAAATGTGGTTTTGCATATATAACCATTTTTTTTTTCTGTTTTTTGTATGCTATGCGAATAAGAGTACATAAGTTCTTGTTGGAGTCGAATAGGAAATGCTCTATACTCTAAACTCAGTTCTAAAGTATCCTATAATTACTTAATTAATTAATTCAGTTACAGAGCGGAAACAATTGTATATATTGATTTTTGGAATCAATTCTAAATTGACTTTTAATCTTAAATTCTGTAATAATAAGCATACAGGTACAAGAACTGTTACATACTTTAGTATAAGCTTCACATGCCCATTCCACGCATTTCAATAGGTATATGAATAATAATGAGCAATTACTCGTACCTTTTGCACTGAGCGGAGCTTCGTGGATGTCGGTGACTAAGCCATACTCAGAGTATATGTCGACGTCAGCGTCAACGTCGCCGTTGACGTCGGCGTCAGGGTCTTCCAGGTGAAGCGTTGACTGCAGCCCCGAATCGTCGTCTTCCTCGCCAAAATCAATTGGGGGTGGGGTACTGCACAAAAGCGGCGGAGGGACATTCACCATTTCGTGTTCGTCCTTTGTTTTAAAATTCTACCCTTTGCCTTTTCTTGGTGTTGTTGTTTTTGTTGTGTTAATTTGGCCAACAGCAGCTGCAAAAAAAAAACACTTCAGGAACTGCTCGCTGTGACGTTTTCAACCCGTTTCGCTGCCTAAGTGTGCGTGTGTGTGTATTAACTGTTTTGTGTGTGTGTGTGAGCCCACTCAAGGTCTGTGTTGGAATTTTCTTGTTTTGACGTTTCACAAATTTACGTTGTCTTGTTTTGTGTTTTTTATGTTATTCCTCAGTGTCACTTGCGCAATGTGTTTGGTCGAAAATATATAATTTAAACGTTTTTAATGGTTAAATTTGCCATTTTAGCAAAACAAAAATTTTTCCAGTTATAGTTCTGACATTCACACTTAGAGATGTGTGACATGTCACAAGTATTTATCGGTAAAGAATCGAAAGCTTCCATTAAAAATACCATAATGTAACGGCTACACAAAATACTGCGATTAAATTAATATAGTTTTCAAAAATGAAAAAAAGCATATTTTTGAAAAACAGACAATGCTTTGATTTAAATATTTGCTTCAATCATAAGGAGCTTCATATATTTTTTTAAATTATTTAATATATTGAGAGTGAGCAAGCAGTATTTTTGCAACACTGTTTTTGTTATCGATACTTGGCACGACGATAACACGGCTGTCACTCTGACAGCTGTTTTAAGGTTATACTAACGAAACTGTTGTGTGAATTTTGCGATTTGCATAGATTTTTGGTAAATATAAAAGTTCTTATAATATCTTAAGCTTATGCTTTGCCTGGCAAGCTGACTGCGTGCTGTAAAGCATTAAGTTTGTTTTAATTACATAACTTAACCATTTGTTTCTCTCTTGCAGCCTTCGATCTGTATATTACATAACATACAACAGAGCAGCTATGTCTCAGGCTCCAGTTCGTGTCTCTCCTTTGATCAAGCTCGGCAGATGGTCCCTGCTCCTTGTCGGCATTGCCTATGGTGCCGCCCACCAGAGCCGCCTGTCCAAGAAGGAAGAGAAGGTGCGTGAAATCGAAGCACAACAGAAGGTCGTCCGTGATGCTAAATTGGCCGAGGAGAAGAAACGCAGCGCCGAAGCCGAGGCTCGTGCCCTAGCAGAGCTCTCCAAGCCAAAGGGCGCCCATTAGTAGTTTCGCTTCAATTAGTTTGTTTAAGTTTACACTGAAAAAATGCGATATATCCATCATCCAAATTCCGTGAGGCGGCGTAAGCGATCAGGCAGCAGAGTTGCCTTGTGACAACTATCGGACTATCGTGATCGTTTTTGCGTGTTTGTTTACTGAAGTTTTGTGCAAAATTTAAGCAAATTAAATGATTAAAAAATAATTATGTAAAACATACAATTAAAGAAGAGTAGTACACGCAACTCATTGTTTAATTGAGGTATTTAATTTGATACAAGACAACTGTGCGCGAACACCAAATACCCTGCTATCAAGAACGCTGCGGCCTAAGCAGCGCCACCGCTGCTTCACCTTCCCCTGGAAAGCTTTGCTATCAATCCGTTCTTATAGGCGAAAGGACGGACGGGAAGGTGAACTTAGCAAGGTTGGGGCAACTGTTGAGCTTCTCAAAGAATGGTTAGATTTAGGTTGATTTATATAACCTAGGTCTGTCTTTTTCTATACAAACTACAAGGATGTAATCTTCGGATAGCGTTTCCATAATAGACATTTTTATATCATTTTCTTATATCCCATACTCTGTTACAGAAAAAGTCTATTGCAATTATATTTTATTTTATTGACACTTGAACAAAAATCATCAAAAATATTCCCTTATTTTACTAGTCTTGTACTAATCCAAGTCTTATTTTTATGTTTTTTTTTTTAACACTTTGGTAAATTTGCTATCGAATCCTCTTTTAATAAATACAGTTGTCATAAAAAGTCTTTGAAAGTAGTTGATTAATCTACTTTATACACTAAAAACTTTTACGCCACAAGTGGTTCCTTAGCTGGGGTAAAAGTAGTCAGTTGGTTACACAATAGGGCCTTAAAGCTCTCTTATGCTTAACGACTGAAATAGAATTTTTGATTTCTTTTATTGAATTTTGATCATGATCATCAGCAGATCATATTTTATTACCTCTCCTGAGTGTACTTTAAAGTTAATCCGATTGGCACACTTTTTTACTAATTGAGAGGCTGATAAGTTTTGTTAAATCAATATTTAGGCGCTGCCAAGGCGATTATTTAATAGGTGTTGAAACACCTCACGTGTCGAGAGCAGAGCACGCAAGTCATATAATCCATGTGCCGGCTGCAAGGATGACCAACTTTTTGGAGCAGCTGCCGAAGAACTTGCAGGAGATTGCAGTGCAAGGTAAGAGGCGTTTGGTTTAATATCAATATTATTATTCTTAGAAATATAGGATAATGGATATTTAAACTAAATTGGAAAAACCACAGACTCGAAAGTTGAAACTCTCATGATTTTCCAGAATCCACAAGGAAAGTAGAATAATATTGTGTACCATATGAATAGTATTATATGTATTTAAGTATATATATATATATACTTAAATAATAATAATATATATATACTTAATATATATATATATATATATTTATACTCGTATAGAATATAGGGTGTCAGGGTGTCCTTTCCCAAATTGTATTTATTCCTGGATACAAAATAATTCCAGGTCGAAATATAGGGATGAGTTTCGCTTACAACTTAGTCAAATTTTGGGTATTTTATTTGATTTATTAAATGATTTTCTATTCTAAATTCTATTTAGTTAATGTGCTCACTCCAGAAGAAATACTGACTACACCGAAGGTCAAGTTTTTGGACACACGGACGTGCGCATTGGACACCTGTGTGCATAGCTGCACACCTGAGGATGTGCGCATACTGAAGGAGGCTGCAGCCAAGTGGCTGGCCGAAGCGCTCGTATCAGGTATTAGGCCCGTTAAGGTCACATCACTTGTCTGAAATACATATGAGTAAATTTAATATATTTATATTTTAAACTGTCCACTTAGCGGATTCACTCTTTAGGCCTCCAGCAAACCTGAAGTGGGCTCGCCTGACGTTCGGCTGTGCCGCCCTAGATGGCTGCACTGGCGGCGGTGTTGTTACACGTGGCATTACGGAAATCTGTGGTGCCTCCGGCGTGGGCAAATCCCAGCTTTTATTGCAGCTCTCCATCGGCGTACAGCTGCCCCCGAGGCTGGGTGGTTTGGGCAAAGGAGTGGCATTTATCTGCACAGAGGATGTTTTTCCATCCCGCCGCCTACTACAAATTTCCAAAGCGTTTGAGGCACGCTATCCGGAGGAGAAATTCAACTTTCTGGGCAACATTTTTATCGAGCATCAGTACGAAAGCGTAAGAAATATTTAATAAAAATTAAATTGAGTAAATTTGTGGAGATAATCTTCTTAGCCATGTGATTAATTTACCCGTTTTCCTAAGAGTATCGTCTAGTCAACTCTCCTTTCATAGAGAGTATCTTCTAGTTCTTATAACTATTGCAGTCTTTTTGCAGCAACCCCTGCTGAACTGCGTCACTAATCGTCTGCCCCAGCTGCTGCAGGAGCACAGCATTGGTCTGATTATCATAGATTCGGTGGCTGCCATCTATCGCCTGTACACCGACTTTGTGGAGCGAGCCCGTGATATGCGCCGCCTAGTAAATGCACTGCTTACCCAGGCGGATAAATACAACTGCGCTGTGGTCTGCACCAATCAAATGACTTCCAGCGCAGGGCAGGGGAATCAGCACACGAGGCTGGAGGATGTGCCCTGCCTGGGTTTGCAGTGGGCAAACCTGGGCAGGACACGCATGTGCATATCCAAAGTGCCCAAGCAGCACAGGCTGGCGGATCAGTTGCTGACTGTAAGGAAATTGGAGATTATGTACTCACCGGAGTCGCCAAATGAATCAGCAGAGTTTCTGATAACCGCCGAGGGTTTGGTGGATGTGCCCAAGCCAGTGAATAGCGATAGAAAAAACAATATAGTTATATAATTTGCAGAGTGATTTATTTTACTTTTTCGAATTTTTAAAATATGTAACGGCTGCGGGCCTGTTTAGCTTTTTGTTTTTTGTTTTTTGTTTTTTTTTGTACAAACACTCACATTAAATATGTATTTTTTTAATTAAATATTTTGCATTTAATAGCAATATATACTTAGGACTGTTGTTGTTGTTGTTGTTGTTGCTTAAACACTTGTAGTTAATAGTTAGTATAAGTAGTTAAATTAAATTTGTAATTAACATGACTTCACCAATGGTTGTTGTTGCTGCTCCTGCGGCTGCTCCTGCTGCTGCTGCGGCCGCTGCTGCTGTTCTCCCTTTTTCGTATACTTTATCACATGAAATTTTCGAAAGTTCATAGAATAGTTTTCCGTTTTTCGATACAAATATATATATATATATATATAGTAATGTATATATATATTTATAGGTATATTTAATACAGCTCATTAAACATTTAAATGCGTTTCCAAATGGCAACATTTATAAAGCCTAAACTTAAGATTAGTGCCTAAGCCTAATACAAATACACTCGCACATACATACAATAATATTCAATATATTCAATAAATTACATAAATATGTAAATGCCTAAAACTAACAAGCACACAATTATTAATTAATCATTGCAAAACATAAACAGATTTTCTTTGTTTTCTTTTCCTTTTGTTTTCCTTTTGTTTTCCTTTGTTTAAATGAAAGCTGGCCATGTGTGCTTGAGCAATATTCGACTTTTTGGCACAAGTTAATTTGACTGGCTATTTTTTGTGGGTTTATTTTTGGGTGATTAAATCTCATTCATCTGCACATCGCGATCCTGTGTGTCCTGTGTCTCCGTTGACCCGTTGCCCGGCTCGCTGGCTGTCTCCTCCTCGTCGGATTCACTTTCCGCCTCCTTAAGCGTCGTCTCGCTTGGACTGCTGGACTGCAGCTTGTTGTTGTTGGCCATGGCCAGCGCAATGGATATCTTTGAGGCATTCAGCTTGCTCTCATAGTCCATTTCAGTTAGCAAAGGATTAGTAGTAGTGGACGTAGGACTGCGTCCATTCTCTTGCGCCGCTGCAGCCGCAGCAGCAGCAGCAGCTGCAGCACGCTGCAAGCCTAACGCCGGCGACTCCTCCAGCTTAATGTCCAGCTTTTCAGTCTGCTCCAAGGGTGCGGCCGGTTCCACTGTCAATGCTATGGCATTCTGATGCAGTCGATGATGATGAAATGTCTCGCCAATATTGTTGTTGTTGGTGCTGTTCGAGCTGCGCTTCTCGGCTGATTTGTTGTTGCCGGCAAGCGATTCACTGGCTCCATTTGTTGCCGTTGGACTGTTGTTGTTTGCGGCTTTAGCGCTCTTATCCAGCAATGCATTTAATTGTTTTTTCATTTTTGTCGTTGAATGTTTTGTTTGCAATTTGCTGTCAACATTATTTTTGGTTGCACTTAACGTATTGTTGTTGTTGCTGTTGCTGTTGCTGTTGCTGTTGCTGTTGCTGTTGCTGCTGCTGTTGTTGTTGCTGCTGCTGCCGCCGCGCGTCTTTTCCGAGTGACCGCTGGATGATTTTTTTGGCGCTGCTTCCAAATTGCTGGGCGTATTTGATGTGGGATTTGAGGCATCATCAGCAGCAGCAGCAGCAGCATTGCTGTTGCTGCTGCTGTTTGTTTTGGTGGATTGCTGCTCCGGCTTGGACGATTTGTGCTCGGCAGCCTCGTTATTTGTGACATTATCCTGCTTTTTCCATTTTGTGCGGCGATTTTGAAACCATATTTTCACCTGCAATGCAACGGAAAACGAGTCGGAATTAAGTTAAGAAATTTTAAGGTTTTTTGAGGAGTTTTCCGGAGATATCAGCGAAAGGTTTGAAAACAATGCTGATTGCAATTGTGAAGTGAATATTAAAGAAAGAGCTTCTCTCTAGAGAGAGATCTCCTATCGGTTATTCCAGAACTTCATAGGCCTGTCCATAATTCATTATACAGTCTGGCCAGAGCTCTATATATATGAGGAGTTTATTAGTGCTGCAGCATGTGAGTCAGATTGAGAATCATATTCAGAATAGGCCGCTATAATTAGGCAATGTTTATGCCTCATTTGCCCTTATTAGTGTGCGTAAAACAAATAATTAAAAATTATGTATAGCCGCGTATTCCGCACCCTCGCTCCACAGTGTACACTGTACACTGTACACTACACTCGGACGCAAACACTTCCGCTACGTCAGCCAGAGCTCAAAACAAGCAGAGTTGAAAATGATGTGGGCCTGTCAAAATGCAGAAAACCGCCCATCACACGATAATATATATATATACATATATATATCCTAGCCCGATGTGGAGCGGAGTGTGTTATGTTGCACAGAGAGAGAGAGGAGAGAGGAAGAGGCAGGGAGGCCGGAGTGTGTTATGTTGCACAGAGAGAGAGGAGAGGAAGAGAGGGACAGGGGCGATTCGGCAGTCAATGGCGCAACATAAAACATTTGCCTCTAATTTCCATTTCATCTAAAATGATGGCCTAGCTAAATAAATGAAAAATCTATTTAAATCGCGCACATAATTAGTATTTCAGCGGCATGTCTCGGCATTCAAGCACCCAGCACACACAGAAACACTCGGAAAATCTCTTGAATATGAGTCGAAAATAAGCGCCAAAGATAGATGCCGTCATATGACATGCTCATTTCGCCGGCGTAGCGTAAAAATGATGAAATTAAGATGAAAACGTTTTCCTCCACTTATCCCGAATGCCAAGAGGAAATGCTTCAGAGTACTCGCAATACACACACAGAGAGAAAAAGATTGAAATTCGTTTTAATATATTGAAAAAAAATCAATTAATTGATTGCCAAATATTTCGAAAATATATTCTGAAAATAGATCTCAGTCAGTGCATCAATGAAATGTACTTGTCGACGGATTGATGTGTGCGCAAATTGTTTGTTTTATCGATGAAGATGGATTATGAGCGCTTTTGGCCAGGGCCCGTTCCGTTTTGACCGTAATTACACTTGGTTTATACCATTTGCATTTGACCAATTACTCATCCAATGCCCAAAAAAAACGACCCGCGTCTGTTCATTAATTTCTTAATAAACAATAAAACAGCGGCGTGTTTACCTTATGAGCAATTTTAATGGCTTTCCAAAGCATCTTTTCTCTCGGCATAAAATAGGCTATTTTAATGGGCCCTACTCGTATGTAAATACTAAATATGCGGGCACTTGTAGCACTCTTTTTTTTCTATACCCTTTCCAGCGGGTATTTTAGCTTTGCTATGAAATGTGTTACGTCTTGCGGGGGGCAGCTCAGTTAAAGGAATGGGACGAGGAGACGAGTCGATATAGCCTTGTTTGGCTGTCACTCGATCAAAGATCTGAATCTGAAGAACCTTAGTTTTGAAAGGCAATGAGATCGATATATTATATAGCTGCCATAGGAACAATCAGTCGAAAAGGTGTTGCTTAGGGAACTTCTTGGCCTCTCAAGATGAGCAAGTTCGATGAAGGAGTAGCTTTTCTATAGCTGCCAGAGGAATAATCAAATGCCCCTTCCACTCGAGGAAGGGTATACGATCTTCGGTGTGCCTTTCCCTACCAGTTTTCTTGTTGTTTTTCTGGGTCTCATGGGGCGCACTGCTAACATTTAATTATTTGATTATTTTTAAGTGTGTCTGGCCCAATTTTGACCATTGCGTTTCTTTTAATTGCGTGTGGCATTTTTTATTGCATTCATTTTCTTGATTAATCTGAAAATCTCTGAAAATCTTTTTTTTTGGATGGAATTTTTCTAATGTATCTTTTAAAAATGGAATATCTTTGCGCTATCATAAATAAATGTCTTGTTTATTTTGTTGTGATCCACTCTAAAGCTCATTAAGCTAACCAACAAAGAGTCGAAGGAAATCAACATGTGTAAATATCTAAAAATACAAGGGAAAACTTTGTCGTCTGTTCAGAAAAATTGAAGCTGCTTTTCCTGCCTTTCCTTTTCCTTCTCCTTTCATTTTCTTTATGATTTATTGAAATTTAAATGTGTGCGTTGCCCTCTCAAAAGCCAAGAGGGTTGACAGTAAACAAAAATATGTCCCAGCTTCGGATTCCTGGAATATTCTACTAAATAAATATGTATTTTTATGTGCTTGATTTAATCAATTTTAGAACTTTTCCTATACATTTTCTTCTACTTAAATCAGCTTTAAGTGCCAGTTTTTCTCATTGGCACGCAATGCTGTCATAGCGCTTGTCTATGTGAGTTTTCCGAGCTCGTTTTTCAGTATAATTAATTTTCATTTCGCATTTAGCGCGCACTTTTCAAAAATAAACACAAATCGCATAGAAAGAAAACTATGAACGGGGAATACCGAGTAAATAATACCCTTTCCAAGTCTTACAGAAAATATGTTAGATATTTAGAGAGGAAATTGGGCTTAAAATCAGAAATTCAGTAATAGAAACGGAACTGAGCGGTGTGAAGGATGAACTTCTTGATTCAAGCTAGTTTTTTCTCTTGATTTTATCCTGTTATGCTGTAAATAATACCCGCTCCAACTCTAGGAGATTATATTGCAGCTATTCAGAAAGAAAAATCGGTATAAAGTCAAAAATTTAGTATTAGAAACGGCTGAAATTCTTGCTTCTAGCTTTTCTCTTGACCTTATCCTATTTAAATACAAAGTCAGCTTGAAAATAGCCAGAATTTTAGCCTGATTTGCTCTTCATTCAATCCTTTGAGTTATATTACTTATTTGAGATTAATATAGGAATTCTCTTACTTGATTTCAACCCAACTAGACTTATCGTTCCATATTAAGCAGATTCCTACTTGAATCCAGCCTGAACAGGTATTTATTCACTGGATTAAACGTATTCCTACTTGATTACAAAGTACGAAGCTTGATTAAGTTTTGTAACCAAGTTTAAGCGCCTTAAAGTTAGTCAATCCGCGTAATTGGAAAATAAGAAACTATATCTACCGCAAAAGCAGCTTATTCCGGAGCAAATGAGCAAAGGAAATATAACTCCTCAATCTCCCAAGGCGTGGTATAATTATGACCCAGCACAGTGAGTAGATAGATAAATTGTGAGGAAAGAAGGAAGGAATGTGTTGTGTGCTTTTCACCCCTCTGCTCCTCCAACCAGAAAATTCCGACGACTTCTTTCCATCAGAATTTTGTTTTGCTTTTGCGTGCCAAGAAAAATTCAACATTTTTGCTCTCAGCTACTCTCGAAAGCAAATTATATTTTTATGTGTAATTTAGCATATTTCTTTTAGTTGTTTCTGTTGAAAAAAATTATGATAATTGCTTGGATTTATATATATATATTTTCTGCCTGATTAGCACATTATTCTAAGCAGAATTTGCGAAGCGGCAGCCGAGAAATGTGAGGCGTAAACGAGGTGTTCATTTCATGAATTATTTAACATGCTATTTGGCCCACAATATGGTAATATAATATGGAAATTATGCATTTAAATTCAATCTGTAAATCTCAGATATTCAATCCGAATTGCCATATAATTATATGGCCATCGATACAGATGCATTTTCAATCATTAACTTATGCCAGACAATAATATTGCTCTGTTTAACGCCGAACGTCTTCAGGAAATTTGCAACTTTATATCCCAAGGCAATTATGCAATTGAAATCCAAATCAAATATTGGCTGATTCAGAACAGACGCAAATACGGCCAAGCAGCTTCAGCTCGAACCACAGCTCCCTCCCGAACCACAACCCTTTGCCCCCCGCCCATCTCTACTTGTATCCCACTGTGCAGTAAATCACTTTGTTCCATGCAAATATGCGCACTACAATGACATTATTAATTAATAACATAATCACTGCTCTTGCTGTCACTGTATACCCTGTACAACAGTGGCTATGGGGTATATTAGCACTCTGATGGTTTAGTGGGTAATGAAGCAATTTGGTTCTAACTATATAATTGGTATCTGAGCCTGAAGTAGACCAATAAAAACTTATGGGAATTATATTACAAATATTCTTTACAGGTTTCAGATGATTTATCGAATCAGACAAGTTAACTTAGCCGTGTTTAAAGCTGTCCAATCTGGCTGGATTCCAACCCGTATGTATTATATTATACTATATAGACTACAGCTCAAGTTTTATTCAAGCAAACTTTGTTTAAAACAGAAGGACTGCTTACAGGGTATCTCAGAGTCGACTACAGAGTTGCGCATTTCGTAATTGTTTAGGATTATGCTCAGCATATATGTGCTTAAGTGAAATGATGTTGGTCGGATGATGCCTGCCTGCCGCCTGCCTGCCGCCTGGCTGCCTGCCTGTGCGTCTGTGCGTCTGTGTGTGTGACTGGGAGTATTTGCTTCAATTTGTTTTGCGTTTATTAATTAAATAGACTTAAATGCAACTGCTGCCAAAATGCGTAACAGGCAATAACAATGTAACTCTGCTGGCAGCAGTCTAAACCGGATGTACAATCTCTTCCTGCTCTCCTCTCTGTCTCTCTCTGCCCCGCCCCGCCCCGCTTTTGACTGAATTATCGCATTGTGTGTTTTGGGTAGCGGCTGTTGCTAATGAATGAAAATGCTGACCAAATTGCACTAAATGCGATTTTATGCAACATATTTTATGTGTAATGCGTAATAATTGCGTATAGCAATGGCCAAAGCATTGTTGCTGTTTGTTTTGGCCATTA
Source organism: Drosophila repletoides (assembly GCA_018150835.1). Lineage (NCBI taxonomy): Eukaryota > Metazoa > Arthropoda > Insecta > Diptera > Drosophilidae > Drosophila > Drosophila repletoides. The sequence goes on from JAECWQ010000100.1 coordinate 9,395,913, forward strand.
TTATCTCTAGTTCTCATGCCATAAATCCGACTCTGACTACCCTGAATTATTAGCCAACTGCAGCAGCAGCGGCAGCGGCAGTCAAATGCAAAGCAATCCTATGATAAATATTTACTTAAGAGCGCAAAAAAATAAAACATTATGTAGATTTCTTTTTTTTTTTTTAGCTTTATTTAGCTGCAGCTAAATGAATTTCAATTGCAGCCAGTCGCAAAAATGAAAACTGTTTCTGATCTTAAGCCATGTGTGAAATTAAAAAGCTAGCGAGCAGTAAAAATAAATAGGAATGCGGCAGTGGGAATGGCTCTGCTCGACTTTAAGATATCCCTTGAAATGTGGCAAGAAACAGACGGACAGTCGGGCAGACGGACATGGCTATATCTACTCATCTCGTCGTCCTGATCAATAATATAGGGTCGGAGATGGCTCCTTCAATGCTTTACACGTTTCATGACAAACTTATAATACCCTCTGTAAGGGTATAAAAAGAAGGGTAAGAGCCAAAAAACATAGCAATAAGTTGGTAATAAAAACTGTCAGACCATCAAGGCTTAAAAATAAATAAAAGCCACAATTGAGAATGTTCCAAACAGGTAAGAAATTAAATATCGATTCTACACGGACCGATAAATCTAGTGGGGAGTACATCTAGTAGAAAAATTCCTCTATTAAACGCATTATAATTATTATAATTCATTTAAGGGCTGAATGAAGAACGAATCGGGTTAACTTTCAAGCCAAGTCGGATTTAAGGGTAAAATTAGGTCGGATAGTCAGAACCCCCCTGGGGCTTCAATCAGTATTTATTACTTGGTTTTTGGGAAACCGGATTCGCATAACTTTTGGCAACGCAGGGCAACGTTTCAGGTGCGGAATTCTTGCTTTTAAAACGTTTCTTTTTTTCTTTATAGAATTTTATAGCCACTTTAGACTGTAAAGCATAAGTTTATTAGCCATAGAACAGAATGGGCAAGTGGAATGACAGAAATCCGGCCATGTTTTTTTTTTTTAACACGGCCTTTCACTTTATACGCCCTTTTGGCAGCCGTTTTTTCCCCATGTTTCGCGCTCTTGACTTTTAATTGGCTTATTGTGTTGATTGTCAAAATGTCTTTTACTTGCTGCTTGCTGCTTGGCTTTGTAGGCAGCAGGCCGCATGCAAACGATGTGGTCTTGCAACATTTAGTACAACTTTTTCGACTTTTTCGGCCAGTGGCAAAAAGCATCTAAAGATCTAAAGATATGCTGCCAAAATCATATTTCGCTGAAAAAAATGTCTACTGGCCGGGCCTGGCCGTCTGTCAACTGCTGTTGATTTGCTAATTGCCCGGCGTTTAGCGGCTAAAATGCTCAAGCACGCCCACCCCAAAAGCCAAAAAGATCTTCCAATGGAAAGGGAGAGAGAGAGATACTCGTTTACCCATTGCTATGGAAAGAGAAAGAGTAGCAGCCTCTCGTCGACGTCGCTTTTAGTGACTCCGCCTTTATTTAAAAAAAGTAGATATATTTTTTTCTCTTTGCTCGCCAATCGACACGACTGTTGGCTGCTGCTGCCGCACACTGAGGCATTCAGTCAAAATGTGTTTTATAAATAATTAAACTGGGCCCACATAAACCGACAGTTGGCCGTCAGCAAAACTAATTTATGCAAATTTTTGAACCAGTCAAAATGAATAGTGAAAATTGGTCTCACATGTTGTCAAGTAGCAATTGTTATTGCTGCCATTCCTATTATATTATGGTATTTGTATTGTATTTGTATTGTGTTTTATGGCCCACAGCGACAATTAATCGATGACGCCTGATGTTGTTGCTGATCTTGTAATTAAATTATTGTGTGCATAGTTCAAATAACTTTGGTGTTATTTGTGCATATATTACTCATAATTGCATCGGCACTGCCCGTTGCAACTGCAACTGCTGCTACTCGAAACGGCTTTGGACTACGTGACGTATGCGTAACATTTTAATTAAGTTGCGGTCAATAACAATAATGCCAAATGTATTTATTATTTTTAAATAATGCGTACACACAAAGCACAATGCCTTGTTCTGTTTTAGCCTCCTTTTTTTGATACTCTTAAAGAGGGTATTCTGACTTTAGTGTCGAACTGAGTATCAAATGAGACATCCTATAAAGCATAGTAAATATTTGATCAGAATAATGGGATAAATTGACATATAGCAGCCATAAAAAGAAACAATCTTCTGCAGATATCCTGAAGAAATGGGCCCTTTAGCTAAATGATTTAATTCACAACAAACAATGTTAAAATCGGACTAATAAATCACTTAGCTCCCTTAGGAAAAGACTAATCAACCCAAATCCATTCTTAACATCGGCCAACTATATTATATAGCTGCCATAGGAAGGGTATATAAAATTCGGTGCGGCAAAGCTTGCATTTTCCTTCTAGTTTTTTGTTTATTATGCGCAAACAATAATTCAGTTTGTTGCATTTTATTGTGATTTCAATGGCTCAATGCGCATTAGCACAAAACGAATTTTAAATTTAATACAGAATATTTTTGCCTATATTTTCCCCTATATAAATATATATATATTTATTGGGCCAATTTCATTAATTTAGGCATTGTAATATTCATAAATGCCTTGAATAATTGACATGCAATTAAATGTTTATCTGCCTAATTGGTTTAACAATTAGTCAAAGCAGTTCAATGACAATTTTGTAATTAATAAATCCAATTTTGTAATTAATAAATTGAAAAGCGCAAAGCATTAATTAGAAATGAAACATGAAAGTAAGTTATTAATTTCAAGTGCCGCTGAAAGTGCTTTTGTCTATTGATATTAATAACAAACTGTTTCAAGAGCAGAAACCGCAGAGAGTGAGCGAAATTTATTCGACTTTTTTCAACAATATTTTACTTTCGCTTGAATTAGCTTTGAGCTGTGATTAAATTGCGATTTTTTGACTATAGAGTAAAAGGTTTAAGGCTGATTTTAAAGCCTCTTAATAGAAAATAAGTACTAAAAATAAATACATATTAAAAGTTATTGGGTGAGTTTTACACTGTAATAAAAAAAGTGATTTATTTTTACTGTTTTGTACACAATTTTCGAACTTTGTAGTAAAAAGTTGTGGAGCAATTTGAAGCTTTTTAGTAGAGTTCTATTCAAAATGTATTTTTCACTGTATAACTTTGATTTTATTGTTTAAATAGAGTAGATTACAAGGATTTCTACCTTGTAATATAACCATAAAAAAGAATGTTATTATATATTCTTTTTTATAGAGTATAATATATTCACATGTTTGTATACCCTTGCACAGGGTATCATAATGGTATCATGCACTGAAGCAGGTGAATTTAATTTGGAATGTTGCTTTCTTCTTGTGGCAAGCAAAAGATTTGACGGAATCGGCAGGATCAGACAACTATATCTTGATGAAATGTACAGGTTAAAAATTGTATCGATAGACATGTCAAAAATCTCACTGAGATCGGTTTATTATATAGCTACCATAGGAACAATCGGTCCATCAGTATTTGAACTGGTGACTTTTTTGTCTCTTAATATATCTAATTTTAAAGGAAGGAGTCTGTTTTCTATATGCACCCCAAAAATGATTACAATCGGCCTACTAAATTATATATCTGCCACAGAAAGACTCAAATTCTTACTCCACTCTGCAAGGGTGTTCAATATTCGGTGCGCTGGAGAAAGCCTTTCCTTGTTAGTTTGATATTTACATGTTTCTTTCTATAATATGCACACAAAAATGTTAAAGTAATATTAAATAATTGTTGAGTATGATTGATATGAGAGTCAAATGTAAATGGAAAACATATTGCACATACGCAACGTTGCAACAACGGAATGTTGCTGAAAAATAAATATAAATTTCATTGTGTTTATTTGCATATGTAAAATTAATTGAGAGCATAAAAGCCGACTGTTTGAGGAGACAAACATGCTTTGTTTCGCAATAATTTAAATACAGTTTATATATGATGTGTGTGTGTGTAAGTACGACTATATTATGATGATAATAATAACAGCAACAACAACGAACAGTGAACAATGCTGAATGCAGAGCAGAACAAGTGAAAAATCTGTTAGTTGGGTCATTCGCAATGTCCTCGAATGATGAATTGCCATTTGATTTGTTTGTGCTGCTTGTGGCAGCAATTTAATTTAATTATCGCATTTGCCACTTGGCCAAATGCCAGCCATAAGCCGAACACAGCCTTTCTCCCATTGGCCAAATACTCTTATGTGTGTGGGCAGCTGTGTGTGTGTGCGAGTGTGTGTGTGTGGGTTTGTTGTGTGCGAGGTCAAATAGCAGGAGCATTAGCAGCAGCAGCAGTCCTGGCAGTCATCTGGCTGGCTTGCAATTACGCCGGATTATGAGTGGCGGCAGCAAATATTTAAAATGAAATGCCCAATGCAAATTATCAGCAGAGCAGAGCACAGTTTTGACCCTAAGTCGGCAATATCAGGCGCACAAACACAAGCCACCAAACCACCAAAGCCCATCCACCGCCCCCTCCTTTTAAGGCCAACCAAGCCACACAGCCCAGTCAGTTGCTGCCCGGAGGCGACTCTGGCACTAAAATGCAAATGCAATTTGCCGCGTTTGGCGCGTGACGTTCGTTGGGTAATCGCAACACAATTACAATGTTGTCAGTGTACTCTCTCTCTCTGTGTGTGTGTGTGTGTGCGTGTGTGTATGCAACTGTGCCACATGATGCGTCGCTTCATTGCAACGCTAAAGGGCGACGCAGAGGCGTAGGAAGGTTGAACGGTGGGCAGGGGGGCAGGGGCAGCCGCATGCACGCGTAATTAATTGATTTTTATCTGGCTTAAGGCTATTTTACAGTTTGTTGATGACAGACGATGCAGACACGTGGGCGCAGCCGGACTTTTGGCCGCAGCAGTTGCAGTTGCAGTTGCAGCAGTTAGGGCCGCGCCGCTCTCACTCGTCAGCCTCATCCTCAGCCTCAGCCCAGTCATCATCATCATCATTGTTGTTGTTGTTGCTGTTTGTGCCCTGTGCCGAGTCTATTTAAAGAGATTTTTATGACTGGCACTTTGTTTTCGCTTCTGCTTTTATTGCTCTTCTGCTGCCAGCAGAAGCTCTAGCTTCGGTTTTTTTTTTGTCAGCCCTGTTCTTGTTATTGTTTATTTTTGGTCAGTTCGCTTGTTTAATGAGGCGTATGCGTAACATTACATTGTTGTGAGTATATTGTGTTGCGGTGTTTGAAGGCAAAAATTAAATTACTTTCGGGCCCTAAACTATGTCTATGTGTGGATATACATACGCTCTAGCAGCAGCAGCAACTAAGTAATAATGGCACGTCTAGACTTTTGGAGCACCACCACAGCACAGCAGAGCACAGCACAAGATTTGCTTTTGTAATTAAGAAAAAGTTTTGGCACTTAAATTGAAATAAGACAAAACTCAAATAAAGCCATTTAAAACGCTACTTTAATGCCTGGCAGTGCAAAAAATATGAATGGCTATTTTAAGCATTTTAAATGCATTAAAAAAAAGTCCATTTTCTTTTATTTTAAGTAAGATTATTTCGAGAACAACAGAAGACAAATGAAGGGGGCTGCCTAACCCCTTCAGCTCTAAATTACTGAATACCATTGGGCTTATTTTCCATGTTTTTGAATCAGAACTGACTCCAAAAGGTTTTCAAAAAAGATTCTAAGCTTGAAGCTTCTCTTCTGCTCTGAACAGTGAAGAGAACTTCACAAAAAATAATAATAATTTGCCGAAAGCTAAAAGCTTCTCTACTGTTTTGAACCTCATTCAAGACTTGCAGACTTGCCGACGAGTATCTATTAAGGTTATTATATATCTGAGATCATTATACGATTTACATTGCTTCGCTTATTGTATATACTCCTATCATATATCCTTCGATTTATATCTAAAATCATTATACAATGTTTCGCATATTGTTTATCCTTAACAAAATCTCTCCACAGCTCTCATGGATTGTGTTAGAGATGGGCGCGTGAAATCATTCTCTCATCATTGTATAATTATTTTCGGATACCAAAAGAAGCAGCTTGAACTATCGTTAAGAACAAGTTAGCCGGAATTTAATTTCTTTTATAAAGTAACTACAAAGATTCAATACAATAATTTTCCATTCAAGATTTTTCCTTTCGCCGGAAGGGACATTTGGGGAAAGTCGGGCAAAGTTGGATCCTTTTCCTACAGCTCACAAGATTTTATTGACGTTTCAATCACTTAGTCAAGGATTATTCAACTAATTCAGCACAATTTAATCTAATTTTCACATGAAGCATTCACGTCACGTGCGTGTTGAATTCACGCGCTCATCTCTAGGCTGTAATACTATGCTCAAATGCCCAAAGGCCGCATAGGTATACAGCTTAGTGGCACGGCAGTTGTTGCAGTTAATTTGCAGATATTATTGCTGTGATTAACACATAGATGTTTAAGTGCATAGCATGTTTTGAATACAAACACACACACAGACACAGCCAGGGGAGCAGGAGAGGAAGGGAGAGCGAGGAAGGGAAGCGCCCGAAATAGTGCTATGAAATCAGTTTGGTGCACTTAAACATTGGTGGCCTGGCTCCTTCGCAGGATATATATATATATATATAGAGACACAAAATATATACATATTCACCTAGAAGCAGCTGTGTTCTGGGCCTGTCTGTCTGTCTGTGTGTGTGCGGTCAGGATGATAAATAGCTGCCAAGCTTATAATATTAATATTACAGGCAAAGCACTTGAACATGTCGGCATGCATAACATGTTGGCTCACACAGATACAAAAGGATATAAGCACACAAACACACACACACACCTATATTGATGTATGTGTATGCAGCATAACGTGTGCTTAGTGTTTGTATAGACTCTACATATAAAGTTGTAATTAATTGACTTGATGGAAAATGTAATTTAATTAAGCAGACATTTCAATGCGGTTGCCGTTGACGATGACGATGACGACAAGTTGCTGGGACTCACAGGCTCACAGGATTCTCGAGTCGTTGCTGCCGTTGCTGCCGTTTTCTGATGTTGTTGTCATGGCTATTGTTGTTGCTCTGCCAGCCATGAAACTGCTGTTGCTGTTGCTGTCTCTAATTATTTCTACTTTCACAATTCTCTTCGACTCTCTGGCTCTCTCGCTCTTAAGACCCAATTAGTCTTATGGCTTTTGAGTATACAAGGCGTATGCGTAATCTGACTCATTAATGCAATTTTGATTTGACTTTAAGCCTCAAACTGAAGCCACATGTATTGCCCATATATGTGTAATTATTATAAGGCGTTAGTTATAAGCATCAAGAAATACAGTTGACCAGGCCAAAATGATAAATAGCTTAAGACCACAAAGACAAATTCCGCAGTATTTTCTACTCGGTATGTTTGTATGAAAAGTTTGTGCTTTTAAAGCAGCTGCTGGCGTTGTCCTTGCTGCTCAGTTAATTTATTCTAATTAGTCAATAAATCTCAATTTATTTTACTATGTGTGCGTGTGTGCGTGTGTGTGTGTGTGTGTGCGTCTTGTTTGCTTACGCTGAGAAAGCAAATGCTGCAGCCTATTTCCTGCCCCACGCCTTGCTGCATATGTTGCCAGCTGCTGCTGCTGCTGCTGCTGCTGCGGAAACAACAACTAAAATTCTGGCATTATAAATGACATTAAATTTACTCAGGCATTAAATAAGATCACACCTTGGCTGCCTTATTGTTCAGTCTAAATTAAATTATAATAAACTTCAAGGTGGCTTTAGCTAGGCAGCTGCAAGTGATTTTAGTTGCATTTAAAAGTGAATTTTTAGTTTGTCTTTCTGCTGATATTCTGCTATTTAATGAATGTAAACAATTAAAAATAATAATCAATATAATTAAAGTAATTGATTAGGAAAACAAAAGAAAGGGATAGAAATTCGTGTAAAGATCTATAGAGTAAAGCCGAGCCGACTATTGCATACTCTAGCAGACTGGAAAGCGCTTTAAAGCTTATTTGTTTTGAGCTATTGCTTCTAGGGCAGTCATATATATTATTATTATTTAGGGCAAATATATAGAGCAAGTTTTGAACTGATAGTTCCTTTCTGTGGAACCTACATATATAATATAATACTTCGATATTTCATGAACTAAGGACAGATATATCCATATCTTTCTGTCGGTCTTTATTCAAGACTCCTCTCTAACTTCTAATGTGAGTTGAATGTTAATTCTCATATTGGCCAAGGGCTAAGTGTAATATTTGATAAAAATAGTATCAAAATTTTCATCGAATCATTATTAAATGCAGCTGTTCTCGCTGCTCTCCAGCTAATTAGCCGGGTTAATTAATTAAAGCCTTTGCTCACTTTGTATGCATTTACATGAGCTTAATTTAGACACACGCGTTTGTATCATAATTAAATATTAATTAAAATATTTGGATTAGAACAGGATTATTGCATTTTATAAAATTTGGTTTAATTGAAAGTGCCAAAACTCACTGAAATATGCCCATAATAAAAATGTTGAATTAAATTAAGTGCATAATCCACTTAAATTAAAATGCGACCAACTAACCGGAAAATTGCATTATAATTTTGAGCTCTCAGATTGAAGTTTATTTATGGGAAATTTACCTGTGTCTCGGTGACCATCAGCAGTTTGGCCATTTCGGTGCGTTCGCTAGAGCTGAGATACTTTTTAATCTCGAACTGTTTCTCCAGTTCAAAGATCTGGCGGCCCGTGAAGGTGGTGCGTGCCTTCTTCTTGCGACGCGCATCCGTTGAACCCGAATCTGAGTCATCCTCAGTTGTTTCCAGGTTGCTATTGTTGCTCGGTGGCTGAGCTGCTCCGGCTGCTGTTGTTGTTGTTGTGCTGCTCGGCGAACTGTTGTTGGCCAACAGCTTATCACGCATTAGACTGTCGCTGCTGGCCGTGGGACTAATGTCTGGCGGCAGATCGGCGGTTGTGCCATGATTTAGCTTCCTTTTTTTCGCCGATTGCTTGCCTGCATTCTCTGTGGGAATGGAGCAAGAGATACAGATACACACATTAGTTGCCATTGTTGTAGACGTATTTGCTTTGCTATTATTACAAAACGCAGCTGCTTAACCTCATTTTATATAACGATATACATTATTTTTTTTTTTTTTTTGTGCTTGTTGCAATTAACCCGTCACAATGCCACAACAATTGACTGGCCAATCGATCGGGCTAACTGCCCCGCTTTGGTTATGCATTGTTACCTGTGTTACCTGTGCTTCTGTGTGTGTGTGTGTGTGTGTGTGTGTGTGTGTGTCTATGTGTGAGTGTGTGTGTTCAGTATATTTGTGTCTTTCTTTGTAATATGCAAAAATGCGCTGTGTGCTGTGTGCTGCACTCGGCTAAAATTGACAGTAACTTTTGACTGCCTCCTAACTTGTTTTTGCCTATACCCTACAATCGCACTGTGCTGGGTATATGTGTTTTTTTTTAGTATTTTATAGTACATAAAGTGAATAAATTCCTCCGAGTTTCCTATTTCTATTAGGTTTCATATTTAGTTATATGTTTTACCTTATTACCCAATTAAGTTCTTAAATTTTTTTTATATATTTTATGCTTATGAATACAACATTTCTATAATTAACTTTTTTCTATGTCTGAAAATTTATTTAATTAGTTAAATTATTTTTTAAAAATTTAATGTATCTTCCTGTGCTTAATGTATTCTTTTATGGTTTTAATAAAAATTATATGAATGCTGTAAGTTAATTGAAGTTGAAAGTTGTTAAATTTTTATTTTTACTTTTATGGAATTTAATTTATTTGGTCAAAGTTATGATAATTGTTTTATGTAGGAATTAAACTATAAATTCTTTGAATGATGAATTTATTCATTAAAACATGTAGTTAATTAATTAATTATTTAAGGGTTTTTTTAAGTTGCTTATGTTATCTTTTTACTCCTTTTATTGAAGTAATTTAAATAAAAAGTAAGGCAGAGTTTCCTTGAATAAAATCAAAGCAATTCTTTCGGAAAACTCAAGAAAACTACGCTAGTTAGTATTTATTATAATTAATTTAATTAATTAAAGTTATCTTAAACTTAATTTCATTGATTTGCTGAAAGAAACTAGACCCTTTTTTTGCCCAGAGCTTTTTGAAAGTTTCTTTGAAAATAAAAGTAATTTATATGATGTTTGGTACTAAATCGTTCCATAATTGCACAATTGAATAAATCATAAACAATAATCACTTTAATTTCTCAGAGGTAACGGAAGTAGTTTTTATGAAAAATAGTATCATATTTTCATCTAATTTATATAATACGTTTGGTAATAAGTCATCGGATAGTCGCCTTTGCCACGCTGCTGTGTCTGCCTGTCGCTTTGGGTGAAAAACAAGTGTTAACAACAGCAACCAACTATTTTGAGCTACAGCTACACCTATTGAGTGGCTGGCTGCCTGGCTGGGGCCAAAACGTGTCTGGCGTGAGTCGATGTAGTTGTTGTTGTTGCTGTTGCTGTCTGCTGGACAACTTCAATTGCCAATGCATAATTGAAATCTAATTGACAGTTAAATATACTCGCATATACACGACGCTCGTCGCTCTATTCGTATTGCTAATACGCCGCGTGGGCCGGCATGGCCTCATATGGCGGGGCGCATATGCATGACACTGTGATTAATTAGGCGACCGACTGTCAGCCGATCAACCGACAGACCGAGCGACGGACAGACAGTCGCCTCTCCCGGGCATCAGGCAACATTGGCAACAATCCGAGGCACTTAAGCCAACCCCTAGACACACGACACGACACAGCCAGCCACTATATAAACGAGTCTAGTGGAGCGCAAAGGGCGACCCAGTGGCATGAAATCAATAAAACTAAACGACGAAAGCAAAAGGCAATAGAAAAAAACCTTAAAACAATAGAAGCATAACAACAAATGTTTGATTATTTGTTTTGTTTTACTTTTTGTTTTACGCTTTACGTTTTGTTCTATGCCAATTGGCAATTGCCATGTCGTTTCATTAAGCCCGGTTGGCGGCGACATTTTAAGGCCCCCCTCTCCACCCCCTTTGGCTGGCCACCCCCCTTTGAGCCACTGTTAGCTGCCTTTTATGGTGGCTGCAAATAACAAGTAATTAAGCGAAAATTAACAGGCGACAGTTGCAAATCACAAAAACGAGACTCGAACGTCGTCGTCGTCATCGCTTGGCATTCATTCATTCATTCATTGTAAAATACTCGTACTTATATGAATAAATGTACGAATATGAGTGCTAAATGTTGCTGCTGCTGTTGTTTATTTTTTGCCAAGTCGAGTACGTGATTTTAATAACAATAAAAGTCGAACACAGCATTGAGCAATTAACAGCAACAAAACAATAATACAGCAAACAATCTTGTGCTCAAGTTTGCTCATTTGAAAACTGATTTTTATTACTTATTATTGCTGCTGTTGTTGTTGCCAATTGCTAATTGAATTTGCTGTTTGCAGCCCTTCTCCCTTGCCCTGCTGGCCAACAGAGTAAATGGAATTATAATTTTAATGCAACGTAAATTCTAATTGGCAAATAAATTGCATTGGCAAACAATAACCAGTTACTAAATGTGCGCAAAAAATACAGGATATATTTACCAATTCGAATGCGAATTCGAATTGGAAATGTAAATCAATCAGACACAGGCACAAATGATTGATTGACTGGCAAATGTGCGCTGTGAGAGACAAACGGACATTATTGATGTAATAAATTTCCTTTTTCCCTGTGCCAAACAAACAAAAATATGTTTTACAAATTAATTAAATTATAAGTAATAAACTTGGGAATGCAATGCTAGCTTTAAAAAATTCAACAATTTAATGAAATAGTTGTATTTTTTATACTCAATTAAAGTCAATCTATGAATTATTAAAGAGAAAAACATCTTCAAAATTGGTTGATAATTTGTACTCCTATTTCATTACTAATAACCCGGCCAAGATACTTTTGGGATTCATCGCAAAATATGAAGCCGCTTGCGGGCATCATTTGTGGAGCTGGCAAAATACGCATACGCCGCGTTGCCTGCAGCACGCTTCGTTGAAGCGTGTTGAGAGCTTCGCGCTGCGCTCAATTGGCAGGCTCGTCAAGCGTTGCTGCAGTATTTGCGCGGCGCCACAAATTGAGCACTTTTAATATGACATACGAGCACCGAATCATAAATACCCTTGCCTAGAATTAGCCGCTGCATTTTGTTTATAAAACAGACTAAATTTAAAGGGTATTCTAAGGGAATCTACGCTTTCTTTTCAGATCTATCCTTTGCCTGGCTGCAAATATATAAATAATAATAATTTTCTTATAGACTGCTTACCCTTCTTGGCGCCTGTTTTGCCCAGCAGCTGGTTCTGCCTGGCCGCCGGCATAGGCGACGAGCCGTTGCTGGTGTCGCGCGACTTTTTGGCCACACACAGATTTAATGGCTGATCGAGCGAGGCTATCGCTGTGGCAGCACTCGTAACGGCTGCTGCTGCTCCAGCTGTTGCTGTTGCAGTTGCAGTCACGTTGACGGCGCCCTCCTCTTCGCTGACATCACTCATGGAGGCGCTGCGATGTGCACGCTGTTCCTGCTCCTGAGGCTGCTGCGCATACTGTTGCTCTATGTTGCGCAGTATGCTCTTTGGTGAAGTGGCCGAGCTGGCGGCGGTAACTGACTCGTATGCAATCTTATCGGCCGCAGCCATGCCCAATATATCCGCTATAGAATGCGGAGTAGGTCGATTTGGCGGGCGTGCATAGACATGGGCATGCCAGCTGGCTGGCTGCTGATTTGTAGTGGCTGTGGCTGTGGCTGTGGCTGTTATGCTTGCTGGAAAGGGTGTGATGGAGCGACGCGGCTGATGCTGCTGCTGATGATGTAGCGACTGGACAGCCGCTTGACGACTGGGCGGTGCCTCCAACTGTTTCTGCAGAAATGTTGTGGGCGAACTGCTGGCCGAGATGGGGCTGACACTGTTGCTACCATTGCTGTTATTATTATCCCGTACACGCAATAAATTAACCAGCTTCTCCTTACTGCTGGGACTGACCATGGCAGTCGATGAGGGTGGTATGGTCAGGGAGCTGCTGTAGACATATGAGTTGATGGCCATATTATAAGGTGATGTTGCTGCTGATTGCAGCTGCTGCTGTTGCTGTTGCTGTAGTTGGAGCTGTAGTTGCTGCTGTTCCTGTTGCTGTTTATCGTTGACTATGCCATAACCGTGCGCCAAGGCGCCGCTGATCAATTCTGCTGCCACCAACGAGTCGCGTTCAGTTTCTGGCATCATTTAGGGCGCACTTAATTGGCCTGTAAGTGGGCGTGGTGGCTGCAATAAAAAGAGGGGAAAAACAGGAACAACCCATTAGAAACGAGTATGCAAACAAATTAGCCCAACATCTGCGTCATTGTTGTTGTCAAATTGTTAATGGCATTTGCCGTTGGCTTCAACCTTCAACTACTTTTTTTATTTTCTTTTTTTTTGCCTTGGCCAGAGCCACAAATGCAATAAAATACAGAACCAAATAGCCTGAAAGTTCCCAGTACGGAATGTAGTTCAACTTATTTAGCCCGCAACACGCCTGCCTCATCCGTCTGTCCATCTGTCCGTCTGTCTGCCTGTTCGCCTGACCGACCATTTGCCATTTCCTGGCGCACTGCGTTCTGATTTGCATAACAAAATGCTGGGAGAGCACAGGAAAGCCAACAACGGGCAGCAACAGACGTGGCCTCGAAAAGGATTCAGCCTGGCAGGCACATAAGTTCAGAGGGCAGCTCAGGCAGCGAAGGGCGCTCTTTCACTTGGCTCACAGCCTGCCACCATATACATTTCTCCATTTCTCTATTTCTCTGTGACTGCTGCTGGGAGAGTGTTGGCATGAATTTATGGCACAACATTTGAGTGTGACACAATTTAACTTAATTTTATAAGCACAGCAGCCACACACACACACACACACACACATTTAAGAGCTACAAACCAATTTGGTTTGAGACTCAAAAAGCATCTTAACTTCCCAACTTAATAGCGTGGTCACAAATTTATGGTATAAAGAATCAGTATGGCTATAAACCCGGCAAATATGTGCCAGCAGTTCTGTTCATTGTTTGAATTCTGTGGAGTTCCATTTATTATAGTAATTAGGCTGGTTTGCACTTCATTTCAGGAGTTCCTTTCAATCACAATTTGCATAAACTAATCCTAATCTTTGGCTTAAGCTTATATAGATTTTTGTTTGGAATTTAAGCCATATTTTAAATGAAGGTTATTTTCGACATGGCAAAGAGAGGAATACCTTAGTAGACAGCTCCTAAGACTAGCTAGATGAATCCACTTTTGCTGAACTACAGACAGATAATATAAAGGAACACGTCTTCAAAAATAATCGATATATTTTTATACGATATAGTAAAAAAAGTTTGATTTTTTGACTCTTAAAAAAAAATGCACTCTGAGGAGTTTGGGTATCTGTTTTCGATATTTGATTTAGTTATATTTTAGGGAAATTATTTTACTTATATTCAAGTAAAGTTTAGCCTAAAGTTTATTTAAAGTTTAATTTAAATTAAATGAAAATCCGAGAATGTTTTCCACAAAAAGTAATAGAAAACGTAATACTTTCCGCCGCGGAAATCGAGCCGTAGATTTGGCTGGGCTCAAGGCAAGTCACAGAAACCTTTTGCAGCAATAGACGGATAAATATTCGTCCTAAAATCAAATGTTTTATTGAAGCTCAATACAGAACCGGTTCAGTTAACTGCCTGATTTAAATTGCTTGGGTACAAAAACCGGTTTGCAGTCTATAAACAAAACAAAACACAAGAAGAGAAAACCTTGATCAATCTGTAGTTAATTTGTTGCTAAGAACTTTGCATGCCTTTTAAATAGCATCGTTATGTGTCATATTTCACAGTTGACAATCCCAAAAGCAATTTAAATTAATACCAAGTGCGTACTCACACACACACACAAACGAGCAGACACACACACGCACACACACGCACACGCAGCTGCTATACAAATGTCAGTTTCAAGCAGCGCGCGCTCAATAACGTATAACGTAATGCGTGCTTAAATGTATTTTATTGCCAACAACAACAAATAATGGGGATGACATACAAAAGGACTAACCTTTCGCTGCCCCCGCCCCGCATCCCACTCACACACAAACACACAAACACTCCCCACACACACAGCAACAGCAACAGCAACGGCGGAGAGCGCCAAATAGAGCATACAAGTCTCAGTCAACATGTTGCTGGGCAACATGTTGCGAAGCACGTGCAAAATCACTTACAGTCCAAACAAAATAAATGGCGAAAAAAAAGCAACACACAGCAGCAATTCAAGTCTGTTGAGCTGCTCAAAAGGTTATGTGGGTGGCTTGGGGGGCGGTGGTGCGGCATGATTTTAGGGTGGACATATTCAAGCAGCGGAAGCGAAGCAGGCAAGCGGAAGAAGTTATTTCAATTGCCTGCCCGACGACTGAGAGACAGAGAGAGAGAGCGTGAGTGTGCAAAAGAGACAGCGACTGGGCGAGAGCGAGAGCGAAACAGAGAGAGAGAGAGAGAGAGAGAGTGAGTGAGGGTTTGCTGTGGCGCACGACAGAGGCACGTACAGTGGCTTAGTGTGCGTCGCTGTGTGTGTGCCAGTTACCTGGCACGCTTTTGCCGCCCGTCGAGGAGCAGTAGAAAGAGGCCGCAGGAGTAGGAGCAGCAGGAAGACTCGTTGGATATAGACAAGGTCCAAAGCGGCAGCTACTAATGGCATTTAAGTTTTTGCTCTGCTGTCAGACAGGACACACACAACTTTTGTATAGGTGAGCGTTATGTTTGTCTAAGTGTGTGTGTGTGTGTGTGTGTGTGTGTACGAAACTCTTTTTGGCCTCCATTATTATTATCCTTGAGCTCTTGGCCAGTCACTTGTCTGCCTGCCTGCCTTTGGCCCACCATTCTCACATATTTTATTTCATTTCATTTTGTTTCATTTTATTGCATTGACAACACACACATTCCGCACGGCAAGCTCCTCTTCTGGCTACGGGCAACGGGCAACGGGTTCCTGGCTCCTGGTAGTTGCTTCCTTGCCGGCATTTTAACAAGCTACTGTCGAATCTTCATCATGATGGCTCTTGCCCTCATCTGACTGTACATAATTTGCCTTGCGGCCGTGTGCCCAGCTCATCATCATCACCATCATCATCATCGTCATCATCTTCAGGCAGGAGGCAGCAGGGTTGTCTCTTCTGTACGTCCTTTTCCAGAGCATCATTCCACACAGCTTTTTCAGTCCGCCACTCCACTTCACAGTTTGCTCTTCAGCATTTGCTGCGTACTGCCTTTTTAGCCGTATATGTTAGGTTGACGTTAAACATGGCTGACTAGCAACTTCTTTGCTCCGCTCCGAACCGTTCCTCTTTCTCTCTCTCTCTCGCTCGCTCCTGCTCTATCTCCGTCAATTCGCCTTGTCAGCATAATTTAATGTGCTCAGTCTATGGTTTTTTTTTTTTTGTACACTGCTATTTATGTTTTGTGTGTGTGAGTGTGTGTGCGTGTGTGTGTGTGTGTATTGTTGTCAATCTGGCAGTTAAAGTGTGTAATTTGTCATTCATATTTACGTTCCGTTTGCCTTTTGCCCGCCATTGAAGATGTATTAAATTCTTTGAAAATTCCCCCTTAATTTCGATCTAATTCGCATCATTTTGGCTGTGTAAGTTTCCTATATCAAATTATACAGGATTACGCGCAACTCTTGAGGATTAGGATCATATTTCCCAGACCCATTCAGTCTAAATTTATGGCTTAAACGCAATATTATAGCCCACTTCCCATACAACACTTCTTTTTACAACATTTTTCTATTGGCGTATGAAAAATCAAGTCACTTTTAGTCCTTCCCGGGGGATACTAAAAACGGACCATTATATGGAATTCCTCCATATTTTATAGATATTTTAATAAATTAATAGAAATAAAATTAATTTTAAAGATTTTATTTAAATCAAACTAACTTTCATTCAAATGTCAACGCCAAATTGGAAAAAAAATGCAGAGAAAATGTTGCTGGAAAATATGTTGCGGGGCAACTGGCCTATTGACTATACTGGGGCTATAAATAATTTCGTAATATTAAAAATTATTAGCCAGACTAATAGCAGACATCATTAGGTCTAATTAAGCATATACTTTTCATACCCAATCTCTTTGAATATCGACTAAAATGAGCGGAATGGCAATTGGGAATGGCAGGCGGCTCGTTAATTTCTGGAAGCCTTAAAGCCTGGGGATTATCGCTTAAATCCGCAATAATTTGTAGAATTTGTTAGCCCCTAATTGCTTATGATGAGGCGTTAATGAAGGAACTTACAATGCTGCGCGAAATAATTTGAAATAGTAGCCAAAAAAGAGGGGACCAGTGGCAGAAGCATCCACCCACAACCAACCACACAGCCGCCCCCTTGGGTGCGTTATTACCATCTCCAGGGAAGGGGGGGGTAGGGAAATTGGCTGTCCAGCTCAGCTGCTCTGCGCATATTTCGCTTGAAATTGCTTGAATATTTTATAGAGTTATGTGCTCGCTAATTAAATTGATGTGCCACACACAGAAGCTGGCACAGCCGCAG
Source organism: Drosophila repletoides (assembly GCA_018150835.1). Taxonomy (NCBI): domain Eukaryota; kingdom Metazoa; phylum Arthropoda; class Insecta; order Diptera; family Drosophilidae; genus Drosophila; species Drosophila repletoides. The sequence goes on from JAECWQ010000100.1 coordinate 9,413,529, forward strand.
CCACAGGACATCCATGCAGCAGCAGCAGCAGCGGCGGCAGCAGCAGCAGCAGCGTCGCATGTATCGACAGTCTTGTCAACTGGGTGTGCGTGTGTTTGACTGTGTGTGTGTGCGGGTGTGCGGGTGTGTGTGTGTGTGTGCTTATGCGGTTGGCTGGCAACTTTAATGAATTTACCTGTGTCATGCGCAGAGTTTTGTGACATGCGTCTCGCATGTCTTGCCACATTGTTGCCTGGTTCGTTTTAATTGTTTTAATTTTCTACACAAAATTAGTCGTATATACTTACATGCTACAATTGAAGAACTGCTCAGATATATATATATATATATATATATAAAAAAGGCTATTTAAATTTGTGTAATTGAAACTTTATCTATAGTTTTGTTGCTGTTTTTTTTGCTTGACTTTTCGCTTGCAAATTGGTTTAACTTTGTGACCGACACAACTGAAAATTGAATTAGTTTAAAGTAAAAGTAAAAAACAAAAATACAATAACAAAAAAACTGACAACTCGAACAAAGCCAATGGCACACTGTGCTGCTCACAAACTGAATATAAACAAGTCCCTTGCATTCCAGTTTTTTACTTTTTTTACTCTTTTCTATTCTCTCTATTTTATTTTCGACTTTTGCCCAAGTCCGTCTGTCCGTCTGTCTGTCTGGCTGGCTGGCTGACTGACTTGTTGTTGCTCTGGCGAGAAGTTTGTGCCAAGCCAACTTGGTTTTTACGTTTTATTCTCGATGCCCGGAACAAGTAAACAAGAGTCGAGCACTGGAAAATTGCGTTAGCTATACGATTTCTTCAACGAATATGCGAATATACTCGTGAATGCATAAATAAATCATAAGAGCTCAAAATGAGTGCATTCTTCTCTCGAGTGTGTGTGCGTGTGTGTGTGCGTGTGTGAGTGTGCCAGAGCAAAAATAACTATTGAAAATATATTTTAAAATGTTCTTCAATCGATGATGAGTATTTACGTTGAAAGTGCTCCAAGGGTGAATCCTTTAAGTAGCAAATAACAAACATAATACCAAAACTTTCTGGCCAGTTTTGAGCCGATTCTATTACCCTGAACTATTCAGCTGGTTTTATAGTTCAATTCTCTATTATTAGATAAACGTAAGTCCACAAATTTGAATCAATTTTGTTATGAATCACTGAATTGTAGCCTTATTTACCTGTGTACAATTGCCAGTGGTATGGATCAGGCTACGCTGAAAGGTTGCCACGTAACTTTAGAGAATTCTTTAAGAGCTGCACATTTAAACAACTGGCTGGCAACTCTATATATAGAGGATAACAAGGATAACATGTGCGCAGGTGGATTTTCAGACTCCCTGCAACTCGCACCTTCACGTGTCAGCTGCTAAGCGTAATACTTTTCAGTTACTTTGTTTTTTTTTCTTAGAACAGGCGCTGCCCCGCCCACTGCCACTCCCACTCACACACACACACACACTCGCACACACATATGCAGCATAACCATTTCTGTTGGGGTTGCCAAATCTGAAGCGCACACAAACAACGTGAAGCTATTTTGAGTGAAGCATTTAAGATTTTGGCTTGAATTCCCCCTTCAGTGCTTTAAGCATTAGCTGTTTATATAGCGAGTATCGATGCTCCAGCTGTTACGAGGGTAGTTTCATGAGTAATGGGCTCTTAGATAAATATATTTCGTAGAAATATGCAGGGGTTAAATAAGCAGAACTCTTCGGGGAAGCGTTCGAAATAGCAGTCAAAAATGCATAGCAATTGGTAGTTAATAATTACGGCCTATATAAAAGTTAATGGGGCTAATAAATGAACAAATCTATTGTAGTAATAAAGCTGAGAAAGTCAATCAAAAGTTTTTGCTTTTGTATTGAAAACCGAACAGAGTTTGGCACTAAACCTGGCTAACAATGAAGACTTACAGAAAGGAGTCCTACTTCAAATACATGTGATGAATTTGGCCATAAATAGAAATTGATAAATTATGTAACAATGGTTTTAAAATAGTTGATGTAACCCTCGTTGCCGCTCGTAAGTATTTACTTATTTTTATTGACAGCATTATATTTTATTTATTATATTGAATTCATGTCATTGTGCTGCCACGGCCAGCCAGCCAGCCAGCCGAGCTCAGCAAGGAGCAAGTGCCAGCAGCACGTCCTTCCATTCTCTCTGTGTGTGTGTGAGTGTGTTTGTGTGTGTGTGTGTGATATTATTGTCAAGTCAGCACATAAAAAGCTGCTAACAGAGGGTGGGACGCAGCTACACTGAGAGAAACAAACAGAAAGGGAGAAGATGCTGTTTCCAAATCAGCGAAGAAAGTTCCTATTCCAAGCAAGAAAGCTACAGTAAACAATTCTTCAGAAAGAAAAGTTATAAGCGCGATCCAGGTCAAACTATAGTTTTTTTTTCTCAGTGTAAGAAGCCAAATTGTTGTAGCAGGCGAATATTTAAACGGAAATCGTTATATAAATCAAAGACAGATTATAAATGCTGCGCAATTTTCAAGTTACTTTCGGTTCGATATTCAGACCCAGTCGCAGTTTGTTGTCCTTCGCAGGGAGAGGATGGCGGAGCGAGTTGCTCAGGGTTTCTCAGGAACTGCTCGATTGAAAAGGTTGAGCGCAGTGAACTAAAAGTGGATAATTCAATACGGACAACTGTTGAGCAGTGAAGGACACCCAGAGACTCAAAGACTTTTAGACTTAATTTACTAGCTCATTAGCAGAAAAATGTCAGCTAATTATGTTACCATTGTTGTAACTGTGGGCCCTGTCAAAGGCGAAAGGCGGTAGGCGGTGGGCGGTGGGCGGAAGGCGGAAGTACCGTTCGCCTCGTTTCCGCTGCAAATGTTTCCTGTCATAATTTTTCCATAGATTTGCCAGCGCTTTTTGATTTCTTTACGCCAACTAACCAACTAAAGTGCTTCTCAAAGACACACAAGTCAAAAGTTTAGGGCAACTTTTACTTAAAGCCCTCAAATTTGCCCTGGCCGGAGAGTTTTTCTTTCTTTTTTTGGTAGAGCAATGGCGCTGCCTTGTCATGGCTTATTTCACTTGAACTTTGCAGGCGGCCACTTTGGGTCAGTTGGTTGCCTGGCCAAAGTTGGCGTGCTTAAGCTTTATTTTTAATTTGCCTGCGCCGGCAAATTTTTAAACGTTTTCGTTTTCGTTTTTTTCCTTTCAGCTCTTTTGGCCTCCTCTTTTTTTGGCCATTAGCTTGGCTCGCCTTTGTACGCACACACACACACACACACACACAATTGCTCGCAATTAACTAACTGGCTATGATTGATGATATTTTAAATGAGTGCGGCGGGAATATACAGCAACAGCTCTGAGAGAGGCCACCAGCCAAGGCAACAGCAACAACAACAGGCAACACCAAGGGGTCCCAAAAATTCCTATGTCATCAGCATAATTTGATGTGATTTGATTCACTGCGTGAAGGAGACTGGAGACTGGAGGCGCAGTCAGAAACACGCGCATTCCATTCCAGCCAGCCAGCCAGCCAGCCAGCCATTTGCGGCCAAAACTTTTGCCACATTTAAGGCTACAAACAATTAAATTCATTTGTTGGCCAACTAAGATAAACTTGCGAGCAGAAAGCCCAGCAAATTCAATTAGCTACAACTTAATTTTATTGTAAATTAAACTTGAAAAAAAAAATGTGTTGTACTTTTTTAGATGCTTATTAAAAAACAAGTAAAAGTTTTTAATAATTGCGTGGAATTCGTATAAAAGAAGTGTAGTTGGCATCATTATTTTGATACCCTTTGCAAAGGGGTAGAAGGCTTATTAGACTGCACAAAGTATATAGAAGATTGATCGGAACGAGCAGAGGAGTCGTTATAGCCATGTCCATTTGGCTGTGAGTTTTTATATAAGCCATTTGCTCAGTTTTTGGGTTAGCTGCTTGAAATTTGGCTTGCAGTCTGCTTTTAGCTGCCAGCAGCGCATATAAAAGGGTATTAGCCGGATTGAAGCTCTATATATAACTCATATATACTGGAGAACATAGTCCTAGGATGTAAGAAGGCTCATCAATATCATAAGGCTACCTTGGGGAACAATTGGTCAAGCTAAATAAAGGTAACAGCAATTCTCAAGCATTTATTTCCCTCCTAGTCTTTCCCTGCTTGTTTTTTTGATCGAACCGTAAATAGAAATAAATGAAAAATATGGAAATTCTTTTTAATTGACACACTTTTCCACCTAATCGAATGGCAAAAAGTGTGTCAACAGTTCAGGGCTTCATTTCGCTGGGCTAAAATTGGTTTTTAATAGAGAGCGCGAACAAGTTTGACAGTCTCGGATAAAAAAAAAATAGAAAACGAACCTCTAAAAGCCAGAAAAAAACGACAGTTTGACATGCTCTTAATTGCGAAATGAATGCAAGTGGAAATTAATGCATTATGCCACATGTGGCATCAGTTATTTATGATTGCGCTTGCTGCTGGGCCAGCAGCAGCCATCAATCAATCAATCGTTCAGCTGCATAATAAAAACATTTAAAAAACTAACATTAAATAATCAAATTTGCAAGTTTATCAAAGCGAATTATACCCTGTTTTAGATAGGAAGAAGTAGATTATACGACACTTCGATATGTTTCAATTCTGTGAGCATTACAGGGTATTAACACTTTTAGAAACGCTACTCGAATTGAGCAGTAAAATGGGTAATTCAGCTTAGTCTTTTAGTCAAGATTGTTAACTCTACAGTAGAGATTGAGTTGGTCCACTTGTCTATAGGGTATCTCCCAGTCGATCATTTTCTTCTTCCTTTTTTTAGCATTGTCTGTGTATTAAATGGCTTTTGTGACATTTAATGGCAGTTATGCTATTCACTTGGGTTTGATATGACGCTAATTTTGCTGCAGGGTAGAAAGAGTTGTTGCTACCCAAAAAAAATTCAGCTTTTATTCAGTTTGATTTTCTGCATTTTATTCGAATTTAAAAGTTTTGAGAGCTTTTGAAACTGAAACTGAAACACTGAAATAAATATTATATACTCCCAGCAGCAGGTTTAAATTGTTAGCTATTTTTAGCAGGGATTCCTTGAAGCGGAGATTTAAAGTGCTAGCTATTTTTAGCAGGAATTTCTTGAAGGGGAGATTCTTCTAGATAATTGCTTATTTTTTTGGTGGTTTTCAGTGGAGGCTGAATACCAAAACAGGCCTTTAAAAGGAGCTAGTGGGTCATATGAATATTACTTAATAAGTCAGAGGCTAGAGTATCTATAGTCTACTTTTCAGATCAAGGTGGGTAGGACCTTTGGATTGGATAGTTTGAGGGGAGCAGTATCGAATATGTAAATGTAATTATGCGATAGCTAACGAAGGCATTTGCAATTACAATTGAAATACGATAACATTTTGGGTGTGTGTATTAGTGTTGGCCTGGTGGCCGCGTCGCTTCATCTGTCATTTAGTCTCTGTTAGTCTGTTTCGGCATCTGGGTTGAAATATGAGTCAATTATATTTCCGTACGCATAAATTAATGATTAATTGCAAAATAAATTGACTTGCGTCACTTAATTACTTGGCCCGCCGTGTGCGACGACTGGGAGGAGTGGAAAGAGTGCGAGGAGTGCGAGAGCGGCGGGCTGTCAGTCAGTCAGTTCACGCCCCTCCTGAAAAGTGTGGCCCAAACTGCCTGCCTGTCAACGCATACTCACACACACACACACACACACACACACACGCACACGTGCATGTATATACACTGAGAGAATTTCTGCTGCTGCCGCTGCTGTTGACATTCACAGTCAAACATGCTTAATTAATGCCAATGTCGGTCCCATCGCTCAGCCCCGACGACTGTCGACTCCCAGCAACTGCTGTAATGAGAGATTCTGACAACATTAACGGCCACATTAACAAAAAAACTGCTGCTGGCAGCCAAAAATAAACACTTGCAGGCATCATAATAATGATACATAGTCAGCCAGTGAGTGGCACTTGCCATGCGCCTCTCCTGCTCCTCTTCCTTTCATTCCAACATTCCATCCACTGCTTCTTGCTCCTGCTCCCTGCTCCCCCTGCTTCCTGCTGCTGCTGATACAGAGCTTCCGTTAGTCAGATACATTTTCAGAGTCAGAGTCGCAGTTGGAGCCGGAGTCGATTGTCGTCTTCGTCATTGTCTGGCAAGCTCTCATAATTAAACACAATTTGCCGACGCACAGTGGTTCGAGAGTGGCAAAACATTGAGTCAAAAATGGAATAATTTAAGGCTAGATTTTTGGCCTTAAGAGGTTTCCTTGGCACTGCAGCTGACATCCTTAAAGAGCTATTTAATTAGATGCTTATCATTTTTGAACCACTGTCATCATTATTAAGGGATGCCCTGCTCTCATCATCCAATGGGACTGCCTCTGGCGTTGTTACGTGCAAAAATCAATAAAAACGCTGCCAAAATGGCATTCGCGCCTTCACAGTTTATCCGCTTTGGCGTCGCCTTTGCCTTTTCCTTTTCCTTACCCCACCGCCCTATCCCCTGCCCTTTGCCATCGTCTTAGCCAGCTCGTTGGTCGGCACTTAACTTTCACATTAACTGCACAGACTTTGGCACAATTTGGAGCAGGGAAGCAATTAACGCTGAATTGATACGCACAACAACATTGGAGTCGAGGCGGGAGCATTGAACCCTGGAGGGGTATTTGGCGGCGGCGGGTGGAGGTGTAGGAGGAGTCCGCTTGTGCGTCGGCATTAAGACGTAATTAAAACAACGTAGCAAACCCTTTTGGCAGACACTGGCTCAACCGTTGAGGAACTAGTCAAAAGATTATTTGTATTTAATTTCCAGGATGCTGTTGCAGGAGACGATTAAGAGACAGTTTCATGGACTCGTACTACTCGCAGTACTTTTATTCTTTACTCAATTATATTTAAGCATTTAAGTGGAACTAAGAGGCGCTATAGCAAATGAAGCACATGCCCCATCCCTGCAGCTCAGAGTCTCCAAGCTCCAATTAGATTCCGACAGGAGGGAGGGCAGATTGAGAGGGTGGACGAAGAGCTCGTCTCGTTTTTATTAGTGGTGGCCTGCACCCTAATTGCGAAGCGCACCACTCAAACTTTTGGGCAAAGCTGTGGACGTTTGGACTGCGGACAGAGAGGAGTATTTAATTACCGTTCAAGGCTCGTGGAGGCATTATACTCCTCGCATTGCCATATTCCGGCTCACTGCTGTTATACAAGTGTTGCCAAGACGACTACGGCGACGACGACGACGCGGACTACGGCGATGGAGGATTAATTGTTACGTTGACTAATTTTACTTATATGTGAAAGGTTGTTGTATAATGAAACAACCAAAAAGTAAAAGAGAAATGGGTAAAAAATAAATAAAATTAAACAAGTAAAACAGATTCAGGTCTGAGGCAAGTGAAGTTGACGGTGCAATTTAAAAACATTAAAACGACAGACAGACAGACGGACAGACAGACAGGCAGAGAGTGAAGGATGCAGAGGCTTCTGCTGCAGCTACTGCTGCTGGCTTGTTCAAAACTGTTTGCAACGGGAAAGCCAACTTGTGCAGACTGAAAGTATCTCAATTAGTGATGATGATGAGGAGGCTGCCTGCTTGTCCGCCTCCTGGCTGCACGCCTCTTTGCCTGCCTGCCTGCCTGCTGCCCGCCCGACTAGTGGCATGTCCTTGCTCGCTTATTATTCAAATTTTCGAATGGTTGCCTAACAAAATGAATAGAAGTGCAGGGGACAGAATATACAGTCAGGAGACTGACTCTTGGCCAAAAGATCATGGCACTTTTTGGCTGCTACTCTAAGTTAATTTCATACAATTTTCACCGGAAATGGGTCAGATTTTTTGAGCAACATTTTTATGTTTAGTCAGCCAAGTGTAAAAATACGACGTTGAGTAAAAATAATGCTCGTAAAATAGCCAAAAAAAAAGGGATAACTTAATGTGAAATTAAAATGAATTTTAAGCTCTTTTTTCACTCTTTCTCTCCCCTCTCCCTCCCTCTCTCTCTCTCTCTGTCTCTCGCTGTTGTGAATGTAATGAGAGTAATTTGAAAATTGCCAACAAAAAATGCAAAGCATGCGGTTAACTCAGTTCTACTTATTGAGGCCTTTACACAGGCAAATGGGGTATATTGAATAAGGTAAAGGGAAAAATATATTAGGGGTTTACAAAAGCAGGGTATAAGCTACACTATTTATTCCTACACACAGAACTATAACGAGTTCCTTTTAACAAAAAAGTATAGCATAGTTTTCAGCGCAGAACATCTCTTAATTTGTTTACTGCTTGATCCTTATTATAGCCTTAATTCTTGGAGTGCAAATAAATTTATAATATATTGCACTTTTATTACAGGATATCCCTGCGCTTATCATTTGTTTGGTGAATTTATTTCTCAGTTATTCTGTAATGGTTTAGGGCGGTCTAACGAAATTCAATTGCGGCAAAAGTCGAGCCAGTTGAGCTTGCCAACTTTCTGTGTGCATCCCGGCAAAGTAAGAGCTCTGGCTTCAGCTACTCCTGCTCCGTTCCCCTCCCCTGACTTGGGTTTGGGTTCGGCACTCGAAATGATTTCAAAATGGCATTGAATGTAGCATTTAATTTGTGCGCCACCAAGGACGACGACAATGAAGCCGTCTTCTTCCTTGTCGGACTGTCTGCCTTTAGCTGGGGCCTGTGCTCGGGGCTCTGGCTCTGCCTTTAGCTCTGTTTATTTGCTGTTGTGTGCAGCAGTCGTCTGTCTGTGTGGCCGCTGCGTCTCTGCTGCGTTGCCTGCAAAAGGATTAATTAAACCTTCGTTCGCTGGGTACAACATTTGTCTCATTCTCTCTCTCCCTTTTTTGAATAGTCTTTGAAGTTTGAGCACTAATTATGCAGTGTTTAATGAGCTGCGCTATAATAATAATAAAAATAATAATAATGATAATCCCACATGCCACGCCCAGCGGCTATATGTGTACCTCCTTTTTTATTATTATTATTTTTTCAATTAATGTGCTTGCGAAATTTTAATTTTAATTGGCCAAAACCAAATGCAATTAATTAAGTGCACCAGGAGACCGCCAAGGATATGTTGAGTGTGTGTGTGTGTGAGTGAGTGTGTGTGTGTATAAGTATGTGTATAAGTTAGCGCTTTCGTTTATTTACTGTTAGTCATTTAGATGTGTTTGCTTTCGCACACACAAAAAGCTTTGCTCATTTGCTGGCAATTAAGCGCACATAAAATTTCTACCCGTATTTCTGTATGTGTGAGTGTGTGCGTGTGTTATGTATTAGTGTGTGTGTGTATGTGTGCTGTGCGCCTTTACGTCATTTAAGAGGGGGCGCTGCGGCCAACTGCGCGGGGAGTTCTGCTTGGCGTGGAACCGGCAGAACAGGAGTTTCTGTCAGGAGCTGTCTGTCTCTCTGTCTGTTTGTCTGTCTGCCCGTCGTTTTTTGTGTGTGTATTTTAATTAGAAACTTGTACATTTTGCTTAATTAGACAAATTGTTTTAATATTATGTGCAAACTTTTTGCAACAAACTGCGACAAATTAGTTTTGCAACACACACACACACACAGCTGCTGTTAGCCCGAAATTTGTGTCAACATCGCTCATCTCTCTTAGCCAACTAACTCAATAACCAATCAAATGGGGATTAGCAGCAGGCAAAAGTGCACAGCGCACAAAATTATGCAACACTTTTTCACAGCTAAGCAGGGTTATCCCTGCCCCCAAGCGAACAGAGGAGCAGGATAAATCGCGCACAATATAAAAAGTAAGGGAAATATGCAACAGAATTTGCTATAAATTAAAAAACAATTAAAGAAAGCTTAAGAGGAATAGATTTTCCGTTACCATTACTTTTCTATATTTTCCAGGTAAGAACTACAAAAAAACAGTCCGAAATCTGGCCGAAAACAGTTAAAGAAATGTAAAGAAGAATAGATTTTCTAAGGGTATTAGTTCTATATATTTTCAAGCTAAGATACCACTAGAAAAAGTCATAAATCTGGCTGAAAAAAAGCTAAAATCGTGCAAAAATTCACAGTTCTATAAAATATTTCATGAATTTGGAAAGAATTAAAGAGAGTTAAAGAGAGGAATAGATTTTTCGACGACTTTAGTTTTCTATATTTTTAAGCTAAAACACTACAAAAAATAGTCACATATCTGGCTAAAAACAACTTAAGAAATCTAAAGATGAATAGACTTCTCGATGCCATTATTTTTCTCTATTTTTCAGCTAAGACATCATCTAAAAAAGTCACAAATCTGGCTGGAAAACAGCTGACGTAACAACACTGATAATCATGCAAAAGTTCGCACAGTCACTTTTGCTTTTTCCCTACAATTAATTAAGGCAACTGTATAAAATGTTTGATAAATTTGGAAAGAATTAAAGAGAGCTATATTTTCCAGCTAAAAGACTAGAAAAAAACAGTCACGCACCTGGCTAAAAACAAGAAAGAAAGCTGAAGAAGAAGAGATGTCCCGAAGTCTTTAATTTGTAATATTTTCCAGCTTAGACATCAACTAAAAAACAGTCACAAATCTGGCCAGAATGAAGCTAAAGTAGCAGCACTGATAATCATGCAAAAACTCGCACAGTCACTTTTGATTTTTCCCCCGCACATATATAAATTTCACTTCAATATATCAAAATTGCAGTTTAATTAAACAATATACTATGTGCATACACATGTTGGTTGTAGGTTGTTGGCTGTTGGCTGTTGCCTGTTGTTGTTGACGGTATTGTGTGTTTTTTTTTTACCGCTGCAGATTGAATTGCGCTCTGGCAAAAATATGTTGCGGAGGAAAAACAGTGGAAACCATTGTGCCCGCCATTTATGTATTACCTCAAATATGAAAACCCGTTTTTCTGCTCGACTCTATGGGATTTCATTTCATGGTCCTTTTGTTTATAGCAATCGAATATTTGCTTTATTTAAAGCGAGTATGAAAATTTTAATATTGTAAATTGTGTATTATCGATACTTGGCAAAGATATAAAGATATTTTATTAAAATCCGCTTTTAAACGCATTTAAATCTGATATGAAGACAATCAGCATAATGGAGATACGTTTGAATATAAATTAAAATAAATTAATTGAGCTGTGTTAAAATAATTTGATTTTTGAAAGGATATCAATATCAAGGCTGTAATAAGGTGGATGAAAAAGGAAAATTGTGAAATTTACAATATTTATGTTGAAAAAGAATTTATTTAAGATTGTTGTGTAAATAAAATTTCAAAAGAATTCATGTTTTAAAACTCTTTAAGCAAAAGTTACTCTTGGCAGGGGTTTAGGCCTGGTCTAATTCTCTGAATAGAATCTCTACTGATATTCAAGTTGAATTGCAGCCTAGCAAAAAAGACTTGAGCAGCTATTGGGGAATACCCGAAAATCCCAAGAAATTCAAAAAAAAAAAACAAAGACTTGAGCAGCTATTGGAGAATACCCAAAAATCCCAAGAAGTTTTTCAAAACGTATTTTCATAAATTCGAAAAATTTGAAAACTGTATTCTGGTCAATGCTAGATGCATTTTTCTAGCTGTAATACTTGTAATTTTCCAGCATTTAACCTCAATTCCGAAAGATTTCAATTTATATTTTAAGATGAATAATGCGCCGCGCTGCTGCTGCCTGGAATAATAATTGAATTTTTCATTTTTCCGAAAAAGTGTTTCCATAGAGCAGCGGACCGACTGCAGCCCACAATTCATCAAGCGAATTCATCAAACAAAATTTGTTGCAAAGGAAAAATAAACAAAAGTTTTTGTGATTTTTAAATGCTTTAATACTAAATGCAATTTCATCGGTCGCTTTATGGTTTGCGAGTGTGTTTACAATAATTTGCTACTCAGAACAGATCGACAGATCGAGCAATTAATGTAAACGGGCGAAATGGGAACGTACACAAATAGTCCAAAAATATATTAAAATTCCAGTGAAAAATGGAGGAAAGCCAGAGGATTAATCCTTTGTCGTCTCTGTGGCATCGTTGATTGTTATTTTAGCATAGAGTTCAACCAGTTCATCCTTACTACTAGCCTTGGCTAAGGCGCGCTGATAACGTTCCTCCCAAGCCTCTGGATGTAATTTGGCCAACTCTATAATCGATTTCTGAGCTGCAGCCTGCATATCTTTCTCGGGACTCTCTTGGTAAAGCAGTAGTAGATCCATGGCACGTTTGACAAACGCTTCCCACACTTCATGATCGTGTTCGATTTCTTCTTTTTTCGCCTCTGCTTCGCTCTTGAATACTGGACGCAGTTTACCCACTGCAGTTGCAGCTATAACGCGTATACCCGCCGAAGGATCATCCAAACGTTGCATGGTGGCATATGCAAGCGGCTTCAAATCCTCCACAGTCATGCCCTGAAAGTAGCACATGGCTTTGATGGCATAATGTCGTGTGGTTACATTGCGATCCTCCAGCAGACTGGGCATATGCTTGGCTACCGATGGCAGCACCTCACGTGCCTCCTCCTTGGCACCCTGTGCTACTGCACACAATGTGGCCATGGCCATGGAACGCATTGCTTCGCCGCAGGCTCCAGCCTTCCATAACAAATGTGGCTCCACAATTTCAGAGACAAACGTGCTAAGCAGTTGTGTGCTCTGCTCTCGCTCCACGCGCACAGTATCCGACCAGGACAATGCAGCTATCGACAGAATGTTGAAGATGCGCACCTGGGCGCTGTCAATGCAATGCTCAAAGACAATCTTGATCTTTGCTATGAGCTGAGTTAAATAGGTGGAGCGAATTTGGGCTAGGTGAATAAGACCATAGAGCATCAGTACAGGCTCGGCATTCTCGTCCAGCGCAGCATCCAAATTCTCCACATCAAGCAGCACCAGGGCGAACCAACGCTCGTGTAGCTCTCCCATTGTCGTCTCCTCCAGCTGCACAATACGCTTGATGATCGACTGTCCACGATCCACATGCTCTTTAACTGTATCATCGAGAGCGTACGACAAAGCCATTACCTTCATGGCAGTCACATAGATGTGCTCATAAAGCTCTTTTAGCTCCTCCATTGTGGCTGTTACACGACTGGACTTGTCCAGCACCGTCTCCAACGTCTTCAGTATATACAATTGAAAGCCAGGCTTCAATGTATGCGAATAGTCAGAGCTTCTCAACAGCTTGCAAAGGCGTAGCAGCTGTTCGTAGGTGCCGCCCAAAGCAGCAGTAAACATATAGTAGAAACACTTCAGGAATGATTCACGCGCATTGCGTTCCAGACCAGCGAAACCATGCTCAATCCAGGCATTGTAGGCCAATAGGCGACCCAATAGATCTGCCACCTTCTTGGCTTCATTGCTGACGATTACTTCACTGTCGCAGCAAGCGTGGGCTAATTGTCCATAGATCTCAAAGAATTTGGCCGTCATAGCCGCCTCGGCATGCAGCACAAATTGATAGAGCAGCTTCAGGGAGTGCAGGCGCACATTATCCTTCCAGTCGCTAGTCTCACGTGTGATCAACTGCAGCAGTCGCAGCGCTCGTTGTACCAAGCCGCGACAGCCAATTGTAGGACGTTGAACGCCAGCTGGATAGTTTTCTACGGGTGGATCACATATTTCCTGTTGCGATAGTTCCGCCTCGTTCTCGTCATAGAACTGCTTGCCGCACTGCTCCCAGCGTGGTCGTATGTAGGCCAACACCTCTGGGGAATCATCCTTGAGGCAGCACAAAACCAGCGGCAAAATGCGCTCAAAGTATGAGTAGCGATCCTGCAGCTCCAGTAGCATTAATACGCCCATTTTACCGCATTCGAGACGCACCAAGGGCATGGAGTCCATTAGCAGAGGCGATACTTCCATTATTAAACGTCGCATACCCTCACCGCTGGCGTCCAAATGCAGACTGACCCTGCCAATTGCCTCGATGGCAGAAATGCGTGCGGCCGAGTGACGATGATTCAGCATGGTATATAAAGCAATAGCCAGGGACTCCGTAAATGGACGCAGCTCCATGGTGTCCGCCACAAGACACAATTGCACCAGTGTGGCGCAACCCTCACGCTGCACAGCCGCATAATCATCCTTAATGGATTTAATGAGCACTTTAACCACCTGCGGATAACACTCACGAAAGACGCCCACATTCCCCATCTGGGCGTATTTGCGCAACATCAAATGCAGCTGCTCAATGTACAGTAAACGTATCTCTTCGCTGGGCTCCACCGTCTCCGTTTGGCCCATGCGCTCGCCCAGCGTTGACACCACATTCAGCAGATGAAAGTCCAGCGGCGGCAGCAGCTTCAAAAATCCATTCACCGCCAGTATAGCGCGATCCCGCACACTCTCAAAGCGATCGTCGTAGCATTTGAGCAAATGCAGATACAGTTCATCAAACTTGTCTGCCACAGTTTCGGTGGCAACCTTTCCTGGTTCCGCCTCTTCGCATTTCTCTCGCAGCTGCAACAATGTGGCGCTTCGCTTGCGATGATCGCTGCTCTCCAGCTCCTCGCATATAAGTTTTGTATCCAATTCCTCCAAAGTCATTTTTTCAATAAATTTTACTTTTTTTTTATTCAGTTGCTGCCAGCAGGAGTTTCGTTCAAGCTCTGCAGTAAAATGAAAACGAAACGAAACAAAAAGGAAACGTCAACAGGCACCGTTAAAGCATCGGTTGCTACGTTACGAGAATTGAAACATTATTCACATTATTTTTGTTTCTTTTGTTTTGTTTATTTTGATTCAACAAAGTCGCGTCTTGCGTTGTCTTTACACTTCGCGTTCGCATGCCGGCGGCGATCAGCTGTTTAATGGCTCAGCTGACTGAGTCGGCGTTGCCAATTAATTATTGGCAGTGTTGCCATTGAGCGCTAGTTTTTAAAAGTTTGGTTATGTTGTGTTTGTTGTTTGCAATTTGTAAATTTGTAAATAAAATATTGTAAGAAAATGTGGCCCTAATATCAACTTTAAAGTAGTTCGGTTATGTGTTACAAACCGCCAAAACAAGAGGTGCAGTGTAATTTGCTAATAATCTGAAATTCTCAACATGTGTTGTAAATTGGAGAATTGAGAAGGTTTCAAGTGTTTAATATATTCAACCACAATTTAAAAGGTCAAAATAAAAAGATAAATAGAGTGGACAAGGTAAGTGCAAGACTTATATAACTAGCATAATGAGACATCTTCAATCCCATCAATCAGCCAAAGCCAAGCCCGCCCGCCGTTCGTCTGTCTGAGCGGGTCCATTTCGGAGACTATGGGAGCTAGGGACATCTAATTAGAAATGTAGCTTGCAGAATTTTTTATGAGTATCAAAATTTTGGGCTTAATGTTGAATACCTTCTGCAGTTCAATAATAAAAATGCTTTAAATTTTGTCGTCTTACCGTAGACCAGACCTTGTCAAAGAGTATCCCCTCGTCAAGCACTCGCGACTAGAAGACTTATACTAGTGCTAATTGGCAATCGTGTAGCTAATAAGATGTTGCCAGTGGCTAAGGCGGTGTTGCTAAGCATCGTTATTATAAGAGATACAGATGCTAGAGATACGCTAAAACATAACCCATTTAAAATACGATAACTAAGTCTTTATGTAATTTTGATAAGAATTTATTAATGATTATAATTCCCAAGTGTGCGGTTGATAAATGAAATGTTGCCAAAAATGTTGCTAAACATCAGTTGTTTAAAATAACCAACAAAAAAAGAAGAAGAAAATGTTTGGTTATGAATTCTTTGTGGTATATTAAGAGTAGTTTGTGCTTTTATTGTTTGCCCAGCTAATTAACAAGTCATAAATGAAATTTCACTGGAAACCCCGAACGGAGCTGGTTTCGGTGCGCAATTTGTGCCGCTGTCTTTTATGAGCAGCGGCCCCGTTGGACTCATTAAAAACGGTTCGGTTCGCTTATCTTCGATGCAGCTATCTAATTGCGGTGTCGTTTCTTATCAGCAAAGCAACTAACGAACGAGCGACAATATCTAAGATTGATTGCCAGCCAGTGCTGTTTTTTTTTTTCTGTTTTGGTGGGTGGTGTGGCGGGGAGATTGAAGCGATTGAGGCTTTTTGACTTCCTGATAAAAAAATCACATAAAATGCCTATTTTATCGAGCGAAACTTAATTGCATTTTTGGGTCACTAAATTGGGTTATAAAAAATGGGCTGGGCACTTAAATATAGCTCAGTTATAGCCAGATAAGATGACAGACTGAGAGGAAGAGAGAGAGAGAGAGAGAGAAAAGGCTTGAAAAGTTTTTGTCTAAACGCAGCTTAACAATACCCAACTGGAATTAGCTAATTTTATATACTAGTTAGACATAATAAAATACCAACTAAACTCGAAATAGGTGGGTGGTTTTATGCTTCGACTGGCTATAAACATTTTACTAGCCTAATTTGAAGACAATCAACTTGGAAATAAGTTAATATGCAATACTCCACTCGTTGGCAACACAGTAGCTGCTGCTGCTGCTGTTGAAAGGAGCTCAAAGATGTTGCTAAACATAGACGAACGACCGTTAATCGTTTTTATGGCTCTCATTTGTATCTTTTCAGTGGATCTATTCCCACACTGTGAACGCAGTTAAATACGAAATAATTTGATACCCTTACGGCATTTTTCAATTTTGTTTTTGCCATTTCATTTGCTTTGTTTTGCCCCCATTTGAGGCACTATAGTTCCCCAGAATATTTAATGCGGTGTATATATCTTTTTGGCTTTTTTTCTTGCGCTGTTTTTTTGGCTTTTTTGACTTTTTTGGCTCTGTCAAAAATTGTTTTTTGTCGCCGCTTGAAGCCCGGCAACATTTATAACTCTTGTTGCTGTTATTTGTGCACACAATTCGATTTCATACCTTTTTCTCTCTGTTGCCCTCTCTCTCTGTTGTTGCGGCAGCATGACGCTGACGTTGACAGAGGCAGCGGTAGAGGCAGAGGCAGCGGTAGAGACAGCGCCGCACGCTCCAAAGCAATTAAGCGCATGAATCAGGTTCAGGTTCGCTCCATGGGCACAAAAGGCAGGGCAATAAGAGTGCTCGGTATTTGCAGTGTGTGTGTGTATTTTTTTTTTATGTATATGACCATAACGCTTTAATAAAAAACACACACGCATACCAAAACAGTCGTGCACTCACACACAGATACACACACACAGACACAGATACCGGCCCAATAAATTTAATTGATATGAAATGAAGTCATTTGGCAAAATCACTGGGAGAGTAATGGACCGCGTTTATTCAATTTGATTTGATGTCTGACTGGCGCATATCTACCTATATACACACATATATATATACATATATATGCATATGTATGTATGTACGGCTATATATAGGCATTTATTTATTTATTTATACACATATGCATATTTTTATAGCCTTTTGAAAGGCGCATGTGTGTGATTTTATAGCTAAAAATGATTCAATTAAAATAACATTTTAGCAGCCAGTCAGCCGTCCAGCCGGCCAGCAGCGCAGCACGGAAGCCGCACGACTGCATTTTGGCCGCATTGGAAAGAAAAAAAAACTTGTTTTTAGCGCTTATGATAATGCCAAAATTGGTTGGATTATTATACAAGTGCACTTGCAATTAATAATTAAACGCACAGAGCTAAAAAGATACGCGATATTCGTTGCTGTTGGCTGTTGGTTGTTGGTTGTTGGATTGCTTTTTGTCATGCTGCGCTCTAATTTGTTTTTACCGACTCTGAAATGGACTTGTTACAGCTGCCGTTGGCTAAATGCAAATTTTCCAATTGATTGCAATGGAAACAGGCGTGCAGTAAGCAGCGACGTCGGCAGAGACTGCGACAGAGAGAGAGAGAGAGACTCTTGGCGCTAATTAGCTTCATTTTTCAAGCGGCAACAACTACGTCGATGTACGTCGATTGGCTGCTTAAGTGCCCGACTCAATGACTCAATGACTCAATGACTCAATGACTCAATGAGTGAATGACTGACGGCACAGCAATCAACTGATGAACGCTTAGATTGATGGACTGATGGACTGACTGACTGGCTCTCTGCCTGTGTCTGCCTCAAAACAAACGCTCCTCAGTATTTAAGTGAGTTGATCGACTATGCCGGCTCTGCTCTGTGCTCTGTGCTCTGTGTGTGTCTGTGATGATTTCTCGGAAATATATTATTGATTAGAACAGGGCATAAAAAAAAAAAACAGCTAATAGGCCACCCTCATATGCACATTTCGTATAAGTAAAAACGTGCCAGAGACGTCGCGCTGCTTGCCCCCTCTGCGACGCAGCTGCTCTGCATATTCCCAGTAAATGTTTTCATTATACAATAATTTGTGCGTCTTTAATAGCCAGATTAATCGCAAAATGCATTTATTTTCCAAGAATCAAAATTTTTATTTGCCCCGCAGCTAATTGAGTGGCAAAAGCTTTCAATAATTTATTGGAGAAGTTTTTCAAAGCGGCTTTCTGGTCAGCTCTATGATTCTGATCAGAATTTATAGTTTATGCACTTTTCTATACTCTTATTATGTGCCTTATTGGAGCATAATTAAAAACAAACCAGCAGCGGAATATAAAGAAAAATATATGTCAAACGAAACTTAATTAATTCGCTGATAAAATTGACATATTTCTAAGAAGAGGCAAAACAAAAAGGAGCAGCAGAGCTCCATATAAGACTCTATTCAAATTGCTTGTAATGAAAGCGAATCGAAGCTTTTAGCTTTTTTTTTTTCTTGTGTTCCAATTCATTTAGCTATTTATGTGAGCTGCTCAAAGCCTTTGCCAATTGCTGTTTTCCAGTTGGCATCCAGTTGGAGTATGGGCGATGGGTCTTATTGCACCCCTGCTCGGAAACACAGAGAGAGCGCAGCTCTTTCGTCGCTCTGTCTGTCTGCCTGTCTCATTATTGCTGCTGCATCTATTTGATGCTGTTTTCCTTTTAGAGTCGTTCGTTCACTTTTTGCTATTTTGCATTGCATTTTCTGTCAACGGCGCTTTGTGCTAATTTACTGCCAGTTCTCTCTCCGTATTCACCCCTCACACCCCTTCCCTTCCCCCCACAAACCAAGTTAGATCTCTCTCTGCTCCTCCCTTTCAGCTTCCACGGCAACACCCAGTCAACAGCTAACAATTTAATTCTTTGCATGCGGTTTTCAAGATACCCTCCTCTAAAGGGTACTTTGAGTATGTCAAGAAAGACGACTCCATGGAGTATATATAAATATATATATTCTGAATAGGTATAATCGCAATAATCGCTCGAAAATGTAGTTCTTGTATAGAAGGTTTTTGTGTTTTGATAGAGTAAACTTGATTCGCAGTTATTCTTATACATTTTCCTTATTCTCACTGAGATAAGGTTAGGTTATTCTATCTGAATCAGATTCAAATAGGAATTTTATATTCTACATCTAATGGGAAATTGAAAAGTTTATGGCAAAAGCTTATCTGAAATTTCTCAAGGCAACACTCTAGCTTAACCTTTTAGTATCGGAATAGTAATCCTGATCTAAAAGGATAATAAACTGATTAATATATAATATATATGTTCTAGATTAGATTTATAAATTAACCTATAGAAGGCTGTCTAGGCTTTAGAGGCGATCTGGAAAGGGTATTCAAATCGTAGGTTTGCCGCAGGTAACATTTTATTCAGCGCTTTTATTTTGAAACATATGCTTTTGATTTGTGTTTTTGTTGTTTTGTTGTTTTTTTGTATTTTTATTTGTTTTTTGTACAATTAGCGCGAAAAATGAAGGATAAATGGTAATCCGAGTCGCAAATGGTTTTGCATTTTGCGTAATCGGCGGCGGTATTCAAATGCGGACGGACTTTGTTTGCACAGGCGCATAGCTCTGCGGCTACGGAGACTGACTGACCGACCGGTTGGCCAGTTGGCCAGTTTGTCAGTTCGTCCGTCTGTCTGTCCGTCTGTCTGTCTGTCTGTCCGTCATCCGTCACACAATCCGTTTATGCGTCAATCAGAAAGCAGTTTGAGTAACAATTTAATTAATTTAAGAGTGTAATGCGAACCAGTTATGCGATAAATATCAACTGGACAGACGACCACTTGTTTATGTATCTAAATAATAATATTCGCCATTTGAATGTGAATGAAATTGGAAATGAGTCTTAATTATGCATACTCGTAATACTCGTAATACTCGAGATATTCCATTTATTCTATTTAAAGCTAGACAGGTGAACTTCAAGCGATAGATACACCTGTAGATACTCCTCTACACTTTGTCAGATACAGCTAGAAAGAGAGAGAGAGCTGTGAAGAACTACAAGCTATTGGGCTGGTTATCTTCATAAGTATAGTGGCTGCTATCAGTAAACGAACTCCTAAGTTGCCGCCTCTATCTACAATCTACAAATGTATCTGCAAGTCTGTGACTGAAGCCGCTTGGCTATAATTACAAATTGCCTACAACATTCATTGATAATAAACTAGTCGTCGGTATCAATCTATACTCTACAATCCGCAATACTCTATGTTTTTCCAGCTGATTTGTTTACCAGCCAGCAAACTGGCAGCAGTTTTTGTTAAACTTCTGATTAGTAATTCCCAATTAGTGAGACATTATTGCGAGTATATTCACTGGCTCTGTGTGTGAATGAGTGGGTGAATGTGTCATGAAAATACACTCGCAGCTAGTAAATGCCCGATATGATATAAATACGAGTACTCGATTCTATGAGTATACGAGTAAGTGAGTAAATGAGTATATTGTCAGCGGCGGCAGCGGCAGCAGCAATTAAGTAGACGCAGTTAACAAGCAACATTATCGTGTAATTAAAACTAATTACATATAAATATGACAATAAATATCGCAATATCATAGCGCTATATTAGCGCATTCATTAAATATTATAATTTTATTACTATTTTTAGTATTATTTACTCTAATCGGACAACTACATTTTGTCACTTTCCAACCAAATGTTAATCAGGTTTTGTGCAGACTTTGGGCGAATAAACCAATTGGAATTTGATGATTTTAAATTGGATTTTGTTGTATACCAATTAAAATTGAACTCAAGGCAATGTGTGTATGGCTAGGAAATACCCTGTAAAGCGCTGGAGTCAGCAAGCAACATTTATTTGATTAATTTCTAGCTGTGCTGCGTAGTCGTCGAGCTCGCCCCTTACATCCAGGCAGACAGACAGTCGGCTAGTTTGACAGCCAGACAGATGTGCGTCATGATCATGAATATATATGCTATATATATGAATATCTGTAGTATATATATGTATATATATAGCTTATGTTGACGGAGATGCTGACCTTTAGCGCTTTCTAGTGAGTGCAGTCTGAACTAGATTTCCAATTTGATTTATAATTTAATTCTTATACACTTTTATTTACTCTAGTTTCCTGCAGTTATTTTATTCATTGAGCATTGCTTGATAACCAGGCAAGCGCTTAGTGGTTGGTTAATATTAATTGGCCGTGATTAATTGATATTAATTTACCAATTAGTAATTCAGCGACTGATAAAAATCTACTGCGACTACAGACTACAGACTAAATGTTTGTTTGTAAACATGTTTTCCTTCTGTGCGTACTACGGATCTCTGAATAGATTACAAGGAATTCTCTGAATTGATAAGGATTTACGTATTTACGCTAGACGCTCCGGCTAAGCTCAGGTTACGTGAGCTTTCCATTATCAGCAGCTTGAAACAAACTAATGTTTCAAAAAATATATAGAAAAATCCTCCATTTATTTCGAGTATTTCCTTCATAGATTCTTATTATAGTTAGAAAAGTTGACTGATTGGGAGACTTACCTCAGTGGACTATATATATATATATATATAGAGCGATAAACGTTTAATTGTATCCGAATAAGCCAGGGTGGTATAAAAATCCAATTAAATGAGCTGCTTGTTGCTTATTTCTTCAATTTGTTTTTGTTCTTTTTCTTTTACTAATTTTCTATTTATAGATCCCTTTTTTTTAAAGGTCACGTTTTGTTATCGTTCTTGTTGTTGTTGTTGTTGTTGTTGTTGTTTCACATATCCTTCGGGCGGGCAGCACCTTTTGCACCCTTTTGTTGCTGCTGCTGCTGCGGCTGCTGCTGCTGCTGTTGCTGTTGGTGATAATCCTTAATTAGTCTAACGAGTCGCAAATTAATCCACTTTGCTTAATTAAATTGCCAAGCCGCCGCAAAATATATACAAATTTATATAAAAAAAAGGGCAGCACAGACAGACAGACAGACAGGAAGACAGACAGACAGACAGACAGACGGACTCTAAATGCCTGAACATTGTAATTAAAAAAAATTGACGAAAGAAAGAAAAAAACGAATGAGAAATGGGAAATAAAAGAAATGTAATTAATTCATTAGCCAGCCAGTTGACAATTATTGATTATGGTTTTGCCTTTTTCGTTGCCAATTTTGTTTTCAAAATTAATTTAAATGCAATTGCAGCCGCAGCAGCAGCGGCAGCAGCAGCGGCAGCAGCAGCGGCAGCAGCAGCAGCAGTTGCTGAATTTGTTACACAATTTGTTATTGCCAGCACGTCGGCTTTTTATTTAATTTTTTAATTATTTTCGAATGTGTTCTGCTTTCATAATTGCCCTGCCTGTCTGTCTGTCTGTCTGTCCATTGTCTCTGAATGCCTTTGATTCAATTAAATGCAATTTTTTATTTTATTTAAACATTTATTCAAAACAATGAACACAGCACAAAACAATCCTCTCCTTCGCTCTGTCATTTGTATCGCTCGGGGTTTTTCAATTAAACTGTCAAAAGCTTTTAAATACGAGTAATTCGGCCAAATATTTAATTTGCCACACACTTAACCATTGTATTAAGTATTTTTCGTAGAGTATCTGATGGTTAAAATTAGCATAAAACACTCGTTTAAGTATTCATTTTGTGCACTCAATTTTGGTCCACTCTACTGGCAGTTTCGCTGCTTGAAATGAGATACTTCTCTCGCGAGTAACTCAGATATTGCTCAATCAAGCCATGAATCAATCTTTAACTAACTGTCAATTAATCAATCTTCTTTTATTTGATTGAGTCTATTCAGATCTGCTCAGCTTGTTAGATTCATTTGCCTGCAAAGAGCAGCTATTGCTCTGGGAGTATCTTGAGCTTGGGGCAATCCATGAAGTGGAAAAAGAATCTTGTAGATATTAAAATTGGCTAAAACTGCTTACAAAAATGAATTGGTAATTCGTTCGGCGTACAAACATTAAGCTGATCACATTAAAAATTATTGGCATGTAAGAAATAAAAACAATTTGTTTTATTGTTTTAAAAAAAAAGCCATGCAAATAGCTTGGCAATTGTCAATTGTTGGCCAACTGGTGAGGGCTGAAAGGGCTGAAAGGGGGTGTTTTATGCAGGTCAAAATGACAAAGTTATTGCTGCGTTGTTGTTTATTAACTGGCTTTGGCTCTGTTTTGCTTGCCAATTTAAAATTAATTACGTTTATTTAATTGTTTACTTTTGTTAACGTTGTGCACGTTTCGCCAATTAAAACATGAACTTTTTGGATAAAAAGCAATTTCTGCATAATATGCACACACACACACACAGATATATAACAAATATGTGTGTGTGTGTGTGTAAGAATATACATTATTCGGTTTATTTTTGAGTTTATTTTTTAATAACGAAACAACAAAAACAACGCTGGGTAATTAATGATGGAAACGAACACACGGCTCGTAAAGTGGACACAAAATGCTTTATATATAACACCTCGGCCAAAAACTGAATTTAATTGGGTAATTGAACATATAAATAAAATAAAAAATTTCCATTTTTTTTTCTCTTTTCTCCACACATGCTCATAACTTATTTATGAACAACAACTTCGAATATTTCAAAGCAATTGACCAGAGCACCACACAGAGAGAGAGAGAGAGAACGGAGAGGGACAACAGTGCGGCTGCGTAACCTGTCAGCGCCTCAATTGACAAATTGGTCGCCTTCTTTTTGTGTGTGTGTGTGTGTGTGTGTGCCGTCGGTGCGGGCCGTGCGAACCGCGAATAAACCAAAAATTATAGTTATAACTAGAGCCAGAGCTACAGGCCACCGCAATAACAATAGAAGCCGAGTATCTGGCAGATACACAGACGCCACACGGCAGCAATTAGCGCCGTAAGCACAAGTGTTTATTGTTATTGTTGTTGCTGCCTGCCGCTGCCGTTGATAATGATGATGATGATGATGATGATAATTGAGCACAAAAATTGTTGTGTCGCCGTCTTATAAATTTCATTGCTGATTGCCGTCGGCCAACGTCAACAAATTAATGAAAACGCCAAGCAAAAATCACATAAAAAAGCAGACAGTCCGACAGCCGATATATAGGCCTGTGCGCATAAGTAAATAGCTCGCAGTCGATGTCGACGTCGACGTCGCCGTCGCTGCCACTGTCGCCTGTTCGCGCTAATTCTTTTGGCCAGCAAATGCGACAATAACAAACAACTGCCGAAATGCTAATTAGTTTCATGTGTGACTAATGGATACAAAAAGCGGCACAAACACACACAGATACACAGATACACAAATACACAGAAACACGGGCACTCAATGCTCAGATACAACTACACATGCGTGACTGTTGCTGTTGTTGCTGCTGTTGTTGTTGCTGCTGTTGTTGCTGCAACACACTTAATTAAAATAGTACGAGTACACTGCGAGCACTCTGAGGGGGTCGTTTCGTTTGTTTCTATTTTAATGGCCTATTATAATTACGTTTATAATACGCGTAAATTCAATTTATCTTTCAGATATTTTCTACCCACATACGTCACTCTATCTATCCATCCAACTATCTATCTATCTATCTGTCTATCTGTCTATCTTTCTATCCGGTTAAGCGTTTATCCGGATCCGGCGACGAACCACTTGTATCATTATAATTATTTGCGTTAAACGTTAAACGATTTGCGCGCTGTCCACGCCGACGTTTAAATACTTTTTTTTTTTTTGTTGTTATTTTTTTAAATGGGCAACGACAATCCGATATCGAATACCGAACACCGACCACGGCAACGATGGCAGCGATTCTAAACGACTTCTGAGTGAACGCTATAAAGCATGAAAACGACGTCGGCAGCGACGGCGACGGCGACGGCTACGGCGACGCCGACAACGACGACGACGGAGACGACGACACAACAACAACAACGCACAGCCAACGACCGATGACGACTGGAAACTGTTGCTGATGTTGCTGCTGCTGTTGCTGTTGCTGTTGCTGTTGCTGCTGCTGCTGCTGCTGCTTTGTGAACTGCGCCGTGCAACTATTTAACGACGACTGAATGTGGCAATTATGTATCTAGATACATTTTGGCCAAACGCAGCGCCAGCGTCGCTGCTGCTGCGACGCGCTCTTCGTCTGTTTGTGTCTCTGTCTCTGTGTGTGTTGCTGCTGTGTGGGGGTTGCTGCTAAACGAGGCAACCATCATAAAACATATTACTATAATTACAATTATGGTGCGCTCTCACACTCACACAAATGCGCTCTATGAGGAGATACAGATACATAGCCAGAGATACAAACAGTCTCAGCGCACGTGAACATAACGCACGGCTATAAAACACACAGCAACAACAGCAACAGCAACAGCAACAGCAACAACAACAGCAACAACAACGCCAAATTTTCATATGCATTATGGCTTAATTGTATCTGTAGCTAGAGCGCTTTTGTTGCTTTTGTTATTGGCAGTGTGTGAACTCATAAATTTATTGCTGGTCGCTGCCTGTTAATGTTGCTGCCGCTGTTGCCGCTGATGTCAGCAACATGTTGCTTGCTGCTTAGACTCTTGTATCTGGGCAGCGTCGAGCGCGCCGTTGCTGTTGGCAGCGAAGTCAGCGTCGTCTCTTGTGGATGATTATTAAATGCTGAATGTATTTTATTGCTTTGATTGTTGCTGTTGTTGCTGCTGCTGTTGCTGTTGTTGCTGTTGCTATTGAGGCTCCCTCAACGTGCTGCCGTCTGTGTTTTTCTTTTTTGCATTGCAAATTGCCAACGTCGCTGGCATCGTTGGGATTGCTGCTGCTGCTGCTGCGGCTGCTGCTGCGCTGCTCTTGTTGCTTTGAGTTTGTTTTTAATTCTCTATAATTGAGTTATATGTACTTTAATAAGTTGGCGGCGGATGCTGCTCTGCGCTCGGCTATTGGATTGCTTTGGTGCTTGTTGTTGCTGCTGCTGCTGCTGCTGCTGCTGCTGCTGCTGCTGCTGCTGCTTTAGGGCGTTCGCTTTCAGCTCCCAGCTCCATTCACTTTGGCGTTGGCGTCGCCGTCAGCGACAGCGTCGGCGTTTAGCGCTAATTAATGCTGAGCCAACGGCTTTCCATTGCTTTTTATTGCTAGAGTGCCTGGTGCCTGGTGCCTAGTGGCTGATGCCTTTTGCCTGGCTGCTTTTGTCTTTCGTTTATTAATTGTTCACTCAGATTTACTATTTGATTAATTATTTCGATTCCAATTCTATTCCTTTCCTTTATGGCTCACATGGCTCCCTCATGCTTGAGGGGCTCTCTCTCTCTGATGGATTTCCAATTTTATATCAAATGAACCTCATTTATACATAAATATGTATATAAACATTTATATATATATGTATATATATATGTATTTTTATAATTACTTTGCTATTGTTGCTGTTGTCTGTGCAATAATTGGTGTATAATTTCATTTCCTGAGAACTCTGCGCCGGGTCGTGGGCCAACAAATGCTTTCATTGTGTTTTAATGTCGTAATTCACACAGCGCTTCACCGAATTAGTCAGCTAAGCAATTTGCCATAAGACCGAGTACTCATTCGAATATACATTGAATATACTCATATTCATATTCATATATATTCGTATTATATACAGACATATTCGTACATTCCCAAGCTCAATTAGCTATAAGGGCGCAAGTGTTCTGTGTGCTGCGTTTATTAATAGGCGTTATACTATTGATAAGATTGATTAGTCATCATTTGAATTTAACAAGCGACAAATGAGGAAATCTCTGCGCTATACCGACTCATTGGATACCCTATTCGTGTAATATAAAGGGCAGAACAATCAATTTTTATATGCAATTCTCAAAAAAACATTGTTAAAAATGAGTTCTAATAAGCCACGTTCTAAGTGAAGATCATAAGAGAATATCACTATACCCTGTACCTGAAATTAGCAATAATTATAAAGGGTATTTTATCTTCTAGAGTGATCTATATAGAGTAAATTTTCACTTTTAAAACTCCCATTTTCATAATAAAAAGTCTCCCTTACTTTATCTTACTGTTTTTCATATGGAATACCCTGTTAATCATGTTTTGTGCTGATGATTGATAAAGTCGTTGTAAACTTTGGATTAATTGGCCAAACTGTAATAAATTGGAAATATTTTTTTAGATATTTTTAGCAAAAATAAGAATCATTTTTCAAGCCAAAGGAGACGTCAGACCTTACTTTTTAAGAAGAGAAAAGAATGTTGAATTAGATGACCTAATCAAATACCCTTTTTTTACCTTACTGCCAAGAGATCTTTCTGATCTTTTTTTCAAATCTCTCTGGAAATATTGTTTATTATTATAGGAGATCAACTTGACATTGTTGATACATAAAACAGTCTTTAAATCGCCCCCACATTTTGGCCAAAAAGATACGACAAAATTGGTATAGATAACAAATGAATACTGATTACTTTTTAGTTAGTCTGTTAATTGATTTAACTGCTTGCTGTTTAATTGTGTATATAATTTAGGGTGTTTAAAAAGTTGTTAATTAAATTACAGAACAATCAATTAGAACTGATAACCGCTTAATGAATGTTAAACCAATCTAAAACATAATTTTAAATATGCTTATTAATGATGTATCAAGCGGTTCGCTCACTGCTGAACTCAATGACCTCTTGTAAAACTGAGCCACAGCAAAAGAAGCAAAAAAAAAACAAAGCCAACATCTACTTTTGCCCCAAACATCATTAGCCAAAGGCCAAAATGAAAGAAAAAGCAACCACAACAATAACACTGCGAACTCTGATTTCTTATTTAAATACAATTGAAGCTGGGCCAAAAAGCAGCAGAAGGGCAGGCAACAGTAAACAGTACAAGAAAACAACAAAGCTGCAGTAGCTAAGTAACTGAGGGGAACAGCAAAATGTGCTCGACTAAGGGATACCCTCTGTAGCGGGGTCTTAACAGCACTAAAACAGCTGAAGGCGCTGTTAAACAAAGTAAAAAATGGTATTTAAGGACTTTTAAAAATATGGTTGCAATTGATTTATTTTCTTTCGATTTTTTTACTGATTGCGGAGAGGTATTCCAGTAAAAAAGAAATCCTTATACTCATAATATAAACCAGAAACCACATACCAAATTTCGTATCTCCAGCAGTTATAGTCTCGGAGAAAATGAGCTTCAAACAGGCCGATAGATCGATTTAGCTGTTGATCCTTATCAAGCATGTCTCTTTAGTTTCTATAGAGTCTGGTAAGCTAATATGCCCCTTTTAGCGCCTTTTAATGGGTAGACAGCATAAACATAAATAGATGATCTTGCATGTACTTTGAGTTATGATGATGATGTTGCTGCTGCTGATGAAACAATAAAGATGCACTTGAGAACACAATCAAAACACAGAGATAAAGAGAGAAAGTGGGAGAGGGGAGAGGGAAGTGGCACAGTTATAAACGTAATTCACAAGATCAACCATATTTGAGAAACTGTATCGAAAAGTTCACAAGTTTATTTTGGATTACTCCGTATTATTATTGGCTTACTTTATGCAATAAATGCGAAGCAACGAAAACAAAGACGAAAACGACGACGAAGGCGAAGGCGAAGGCGAAGTCGAAGAGTTCGCGAAAAAAACGAACGAGCGAGGATGACGACGGCCGAGTACGACGGTCGTTAACGCAAAACGTCAATTTACAACTGCGAATGTGATTGTGAATATGAATGGCCAAGAGGGCCACAACGAGCCAGGCAACACATCGGCAACATCAGCGAAATCAGCAACATTAGCAAATGGCAATGGCAACGTGGCAATGGCAACATGTTGCGTGTCAAGGATAGCTTGGCAACACATGAAAGAGCGCGGGGAGGGGGAGGGGCGCATTGAAAAGTACAAGCAAATAAACTTATTATAAATATCTCCACTTAAGCCAAGCGGCGCTGACGCTGACGTCGCTGGCGGCGTCAACGTTAACGTCGACGTTGCTGTTGCCTGCCTGCTGCTGCTGCTGCTAGCGTCGCTGTGGGGGCCCCATTTATGTTGCAGACAAATCCAACAATAAGATACAAATGCGCACACGCAAAGCTAAATATGCTCTCGGTTATTCACACACACACACAGAGAGACACACAGAGACATGCAGAGAGTCGGGACAGCGGACAGCGGGGACAGATGGACGGCTGTCAAGTCGCAATAAGCAACAAAAGCATTAAATGATGACAACAACATTGCGCTTAATGGACTGCCACTGCCGCATTCGCGTCTCAATTCAAACTGCATTTTGTCTCTCACTCTTTCGCTCTCTCTCTCTCTCTTTTACTTCTCTCTTTTGCGTTCGCCCTTTCTGTCTATGCCTCTCTCTCTCTCTCTCGCTCCCTGTGACTATCTCGCTCTGCTTGTTTTCCTACTGCTCTCCCACTCTTGCTCGCTGGCTGGCTGGCTGGCTGGCTGACTGACTGTTTGCTGTTGGCTTGCGTTATAAATCCATTATAATAAAATCATTTTGTTGTTTTATTAGTTCAGCAACATGTTGCTGCAGAGCAGAGTCAAGTGCTTAAGCAACATGTTGCGCTGCTCATAAATATTGCAAGTGTTTTCAATTAGCTCTCATTCTGTGACTTCTATACACACACACACACATACAAATGTATATATATATATATATATTGAATGAGAGCGCGCGTGTGTGCGTGCGAGTGTGTGCGTGTGTGTTTTAAGTAGTTTGAGTTTGAAGCTGTTTCCAATTATAAATTGCACAGGGCATATAGCGTAATTAAAAGAAGAAAAAGAAAGAAAGAAAATAAAAGAAAGAAAAGCAGAGCGAGCCAAAAAGGTCAACGTTTTTTTTGGGGTCAGCTAGAAAAAGGTCAACGCAGTTTCTTAGTACGAGTTGCTTGCAACGCACTTCCGCTGCGCCCAGCAACATCCTAAAACACCCACACACCGAAATGTCAATGTGTGTGTGTGTGTGTGTGTGCGCGCGTGTATTAGTTTGCTGCTTGTAAAAGCAATTTCCGCTTGTGTCCGCAATTAAAAAGCAATATCATCCGAAGTAGACACATAAGCACAGCATTCAATTGAATTTTTATGAAGTGCTTGTTAAATGCTTTCATAAATGGCAAATACGAGTGTTCTAGCCAAAGACACAAACACACACAAGCACAAACACAAGCACACACTCGCACACACACAGCAGTTACTCGTGGCACGTTTAATATCGAACAGGCGCACAGCAGCAACAGCAGCAGCAGCAGCAGCAGCTGTCTGCAGCATCTGCAAATGTATCTATGTATCTGTAAATATATATTTTTGTATCTGCAACTGTATCTGTGTATCTGTGACTCCGTCATCTACATAACTGTAACTGCAGCAGGGGCACGAATGAAATAAAATCAAATTGTGAAAAGAAGAGTAGCCAGCCAGCAAGGACCTGTGCTGGAATACTCATACAAATCCTTTATTGGACTTTTGCTGCTGCGGGGCAACCCAACCCCCAACCCAAACAATGGAATGGTTACATGATTGTTTCACTGTGTGTGTGTGTGTGTGTGTGTGTGTGTGTGTGTGTGTCGACCGAGCTTTTCATTAGCGAATTTATGGAATTTTCATTCGCTTTGTTTGTGTCATATCTGTGACGTTTCACACATTTGCTAAATTGAATTCCTCGCATTGGTCAGAGAAATGATGAAATATTCCCCAAACAGAATCAATTCATTTCGAAATATTTTTTAAAAATAAATTGCAACTGCAACTGCGTTCTTTTTATATTTAAATTCTTAAAACTTGGCTTAATCTGAGCATTATGTTTTTAATTAAGCCTCAACTAGGCGACTAGCTGTTGCTCTGCGCCTTAATGAATAGCCATAATTATCGAAATATAATGAACATCCTGTGGAACATTGATGAATGGCTTGCTTTAATGCAGTTTCGTAATGCCAATGGCTAAATAATCGATTACATTCATTCGATATATATATAGATTTAATCAACTTACTGGCCAAGTTGAGCCTCATCTCTGCTGCAGTTTGCACAATGAACTTTTTGGCATCATGTTAACCCGCTCATTAAAAGCGTTTCAATCAACTCTTTCCTGGCCAAAACGATGAGGGATTATTTGTTGTTGCCATTTTGGGCATTAATGTTCACTCAATAAAATGTCATAATTAAAAAATAATTTTGTCCATATGCAAAATGTGGCAGTTGCTGCTGTGGCTGCTGCTGTTGCTGCTGCTGTTGCCAGAATGACCTTAATTGCTGGCGTACGTGTGGCAGCGATTCATGTGCTGCACGAGTGTGTGGCACTGTGTGAGTGCCTCGCCTGTGTGTGGCAGCAAGTGAGGCTGTGTTGCAACTGTCAAATGAATAAAATTAAATGTAGCTGTGTCCCTGTTGCTGTTGTTGTTGCTGCCGTATCGTGCGAGAGAGCAACACGAACAGCAGCAACCGGCAACAGCTACAGCAGCAGCGGCAGCAACTGGATGGCAGGATATGTTGTTGCACTAATTGAATGTGGCAGGCATGCTGCTGTACGTAGTAGACGGACAGAAAGTTGAGCTTGTCTCACACAGTGTTGCATGCCGCACTTACTGTCTCGCTCCGGCCTGCAGTGCAGCTTGCAGTTTCAGCTTCAACTGTATCTGTATCTGTATCTGTATCTGTATCTGTATCTCGAGCACAAAAGTAGCTTCATTTTGCACCACAATTCGCATTCGCATTTTAAGTGCAACGGCACACAGATTGCTATTGCTGTTGACATGGCAATGCAATAAAAAAAAAAAAAGAAGAGAACTTTTGCTGTGGCAGCAAAAGGCGACTCTGCCACTCGGTGGCAACAGAAGGCAGAAAGAGGCAGAAGGCAGAATGCGGACGGCAGACAACAGACGGCGCCAACAGACGGCAATTGTTTCCCATTATTGCTTATGCTGATGATTAAGAGCGCCTGGCGCACTGCAGCTTTCCATTGGGTCGACGGCGACCACACAAAGTCCATCAGCCAGTGGGAGATTAAAATGTGTTAATGGCTCGTTCCGCAAAGCAGCAGCAGCAGCAGCAGAAGTGCTGCCATTTCAGCTTTTTTTTTGTCCTAACAGATTCGTCCTTTCTCAGCCAGTAATCTAACCCTATTTAGCTCTTATTAACTACTTTCTTTTGTGGTTTTTAGCACTAATTTTTTAGCTCATTATAAGCCAAATAATTATTTATTAGCCTGAATTTGTCAAGCTCATTAAAGCTGCTTCTTTCTGGTAAGATTTCTGCCTTTTCCCGCTACTTTTTTCACACATTTTTAGCCGAATTTAATAGCTGTAGGCACCACTGTGCATATAGGCAATTTGGCATCGAACAAGGAGCTGCAAATTGGTTCAATTAAAACTCCAAAAGGCAATTGAATCGGTCACTAAATTCAGATTTTATCTGTTTTATTAAACTGTTATGGCCATAAGACAAGGCCAGCTTTGCTTCACAACAATTTTATGTATTTTCATCTAAGTCTCAATGGCAAAATGTATTGGGGCAATGCCATAACTGTCAGGCATTTATTTCGAATATTTTTCTAAAATATTTATAATCATTTTGCCAGTCAAACAATCCAAAAATGCTGCTCAGACTTTTGTTCCATTGTGGGGTGTTTGTGGCTGCATATTCTCTGTTTACTTTGGCAACAACAACAACTACAACGGATACTGAGAGCTGGCCACCTTTTCTATATGTATATTTCCTGTTCTCTGCTGGAAAATGGAGAGGAAGTTGGGGCTGTGCTGCTTGGCCAGATTCCATCAAGTGCTGCTCGGCTTTTAGAAGCAGTCGAATGAATAATATTCTATCGGCAATAGTTTAGCACACTTTATAAATATCTCAGCAACTTGATTCGCATCAGATACATATTTAATCGCTTCACTATTAGCTCACAGTTCATTTAGCTTTTTGGAGTTAAAACAATGTTGGCAAGAGGATTCGCAAATAGAAGGCTTAGTTTAGGGTTGCTTGGTGCAGGGCCCGGCTAAGACGAAGGGCTTTTGGGTTCATTCTTCACACCTAGCCAGGTTTATATAGAAAAAAACTAAGCCATGTTTTACTTGCGCTTTTAGCCTTAAGCAGTTGCCAGAGCAACTCGGCAGTTCATAAGTTTTTATGGGAATCAAAATATCCCCACTGCTTATGCAAATCTCAGTGTCAGGGCAACCTTGCAGCAGCCAGCAGCCAGCAGGCAGCAGCACAATGCAATCAGCAAAAAACAGGGATTTAAAAGGAATTTAGCAGCAGCACACAAATAGAGCCTTACAAATAGTATAGACAATACAAAGCAATAACAAAAAAAAACAAAAACAAAAAAAAAAAAAAAGAAGCAGTTGCAACACATTGCTGACTGCGTTGCTAACTGATGGAATTCAGTCTGTGGGAGAGCGGGAGAGACTGAGCTGGGTTCAGACAGAGAATGCAGCTCCAAGATGCAAGTATTTAGACAGTTTACTTACTGGTGGATCTGCTGGGTTGGGTTCGTCCTACCAAGAGCAGTGGAATGACTACGGCGACTCAATGGTCTCCACTGTGGTGCAGTCAGCCAGTCAGCCAGTCAGGCAGCCAGGCAGCCCACCCACGCTACGCTTATGCTGAAAAGTATGTTTAAATGTTGCTTACTTTGTTTGCTATTTGCTGTATCCATTGGATGTCGTTGGGATGCTGCTGCTCTTGCTGCTACTGCTGCTATCTTAATACCCTGTAATGGGTAATACTGGTGCTTGCTGTGCTTGCAATTGAGGCTGACAGATGGAAGATAACATGGGAAGAAGGTTTGTTTCTGTGAGCTCATTTAGCCTAGGAATTATGAGAGCTTGAGCCATAAAATTTTCAATTCTTTTTAGACTCCTATATATACTCTACAGTTCTAATTTGTTTTTTCTTCTGAGGAACACCCTCCGCTCTCCTGAGAAAGGAGAAATGTTGATTGAGAAATATATTGTACTCTGAACTGTAGACTATAACACATTTCCCTTTGAGCTGATTAAGGCCATAACTCTTAACTTGGACTTCAAAGTAAAATAAGCTAGCGTATCTGCTAGTCGGGCAGTCTTCGATTAAAGCTCAACTCACTTGTAACTGCTTGTACTTACTTTATTTTCCAGCAATTTGTTTCATGTGCTTGGGCCTCCTTCTGTGTCGGTGTCAGAGTCTTTGTGAGTTTCGCAATATGCTGCTGCTGCTGCTGCTGCTGCTGCTGCTGCTGGGGGAAACACGACTTGGCAGTGGAAATGGAAATGGAAGTGGAAATGGTCGTAGTTACAGTCTTAAGCTTCGCACCCACTGCCACGCCCACTCTCGTTGGGCGGCATGGCAAAAGTCAAGGTAAGTATTTTACTTGTGAGTTGTTTTGTAAGTGGAAAAGTTTCTGCACACGTTTCGCCATAAATACAACAAAAACAGCAGCAAAATAACAACGATGCTGAAATACCCTTCAAGTACGTTAAATGAGATAATTAAATATTAATGATGTTTATCCTCTTCGAAAGAATTACACTTATATTTGCTCAATGATTTGTTGCTAATAACTTGTAAGATCAGCTGAGTGGATTAAGTCAGCATTTCCAACTGGTAACTGCAGATTATAGAGTATAGCCTAGTCCAAGGGTATCGATTTTTTTGTGAAGGGCATCAGTTGTTACTGCTATTTGCCGCCTGTTGAAATTTATATGTAAATGCGAAAGTTGGGTAACAATTGGAAGGAAATTCACTTCAATTTGCCGAGATATTTGACCATGACATTGAAATTACACTAATTGACGAATGGCATTAATGGGCGGCACAGCAAATTAAGTAAGAATCCCTTTTTGGGGGAAGGATACCAGAAGCAACATCAATTACTCAATAAAAGTCAATTGGAGCGGGAGAGTTTGAGGTAATAGATCAAAGGGCGAGAGCCATCAAACAACAAATATTGCGATGGACACATTTCCTACATTTCAATGGACCAAACTCCAATCACCAACACCAACTCCAGCGCCACATTTGGAAAGGCAATCCGGGAATTCCCCTGCTCCACCCGACTAAAGGGTAATACTGATTGCATTGACAAATGATTGTTAGGTGGGGCCAAAAGCACCACTGCCATGACCAGATTGCTGCTGCATTTCGTAAATTAATCAACCCTTGCTGACTGACAGAGACACAGGCAGAGGCAGGAGCAGGAGCAGGCACAGCATGCGTTGTGGGAAGGGTATTTGGTTGCCTGGAAGCCTGAGGTATGAGCGTATTGTACGTGCCTGCAGGGTGACAATCCATAATTACGTTTTAAATGCAGCCACTGGTTTCTTTGTTCCTTTGTTTCCCGTTTAAATGCCCCAAACCCCTGTCCCAGCCCCATCCCCAGCCCCAGCCCCAGCCGGAGCCTCAGTCTATTGAAATAAACTAAACAATTGCAGAATCAAATCGAAAATCAATTGCATGCAATTCAATTAGAAATGCGTCGACTGCATTGTTACATGTTGCATGTTGCATGTTGCAGATGCCAAACTAAAGCTCCAACAATCAAAATCTGAGTTTGAGCCTAAAAGCAGCCACAAAAAACAACAGTTGGAGGTGCTGCCATGTTATAATGCCCTTCTCTCTGTTGTAATAATGTGTCTCTATTCGTATTTATCTAGCAACAGACTCGTAACAGGCGCAAATTGCCATCGCTTTGCTCTATTGATATCATTTAAACAGCAGAATACCCTACGATTTGCCCATAAGCAGGGGAGGTTTGCTTAGGTTTAGGGCGTCGTAGTCGATGGAAAGGTTAGTAATCGAAACCAAAGCTTAACTTCGGGGTTTCTAAATTGTTTTCTCTATTTATAACAAATTGTTGTTTTTATTCCTTATCGTCAATAAATTTCCCAAAAACTATTTTTGTGTGAAAAACTCTCTTGTTCTTACTTCAGATCTTCAGATTGACTGAGAACTAAAAATCTAAAAAATACGTTCCTTATTTTCTTATTTATTTTTAATCAAAAGAGCTTAAAGGAGAAATTGGAATCAAATATTCAAACAAAACATAAATCTTAATTATTCTTTTTAAATTATTAAGCTTATAATTAAGTTCTCTGAAAAGAAAACAAAATATTTCTTCAGTTTTTCAATCAAATATTTGTATACAAGAAGAATATTGGATCAAATATTGGTTATTTTGTCCGTTTGACTTAAAATATGGTTCCAAGCAACTAAGAGCTTCAATCCTAAGCGGTTCAAGTTCGAACCGGTTCGAAAACATTGATTCAAGGTCTGCTGATATATATGTTACTTTGTCCTTATGGTTTATATACTGGTTCCAAGCAACTAAAAGTTTCAAATTCAAACGGTTCAAGCTCGAACCGGTTCGATAACATTGGTTCTAGTTCTGCTGATAAATATCTTTCTTCGTATGTTTAGTTTATAAACTGGTTCCAAGCAACTAAAAGCTTAAAGCATAAGCGATTCAAGCTCGAACCGGTTCGAGAACATTAATTCAAGCTCTGCTGATAACTATGTTTATTTGACTGTTTGGTTTATAAGCTAGTTCCAGGAAGCTAAAAGTCTCAAACCGAAGTGGTTCAAGTCCGAACCGGTTTGGATTTCTTTTAAAATTTTATTAAAGTGTTAAGCTCGTCTAATTATTGAAAACCTCTTTCGGTTCAGAGTACAAAAAAGGTTTGAAATCTTTGGGTTCACAGCTTTCAACAAAAATAAACTTTACCAAAATAATTCTTAAAAATTAAGTAAGATTTTAAAACATAATTATTATTTGTCTAAAATAGACATTTTATTTATTTTTAGTACTTTTATAGGGCATTTTATAGTCCATCAATACTAGCAATCTATTGTTGTGCGAGCCCTTTCAACTGTGAATTGGAAAATTGTGGAACTCCTACCTTCTATTCCGATTCGATTTGTATAGGAATACATCGACCCATTCTACCCTGTTATATACACAGAGTGGGGGTATTTGTGCGTGCTGTCAGTGTGTAAGTGTGGTTGCATGTTGCACCGATACACGCCCACAATTTATAAGCCTTTTGGCTACATTTTGTGGCTTTGATTGCAATTATCTTTTGAATTTTGCATTTATTTGCTACACTTTGCCCAATTGTACGTTCAGCCGGCTTTTGTATTGTCATTGCCATTGCCATTGTCATTTATGGCCATACATATCTGGCCATATGCCATACATATGTTTGTATATAAATCTACAGATGGGCAATTAAACTGCAACTCTGCGTTGCAAGTGCTTGGGGCATGGGTGAGGGCCCTTTTCTTTTTTTGTTCCTCCCCCCTCCTTTTATTGGGCCCGGCTTGATGACAATCAGGTGACTGTGTGGGTGTCTGTGTGTGTGTGTGTGGGTGTGTGTGTGTATGCACTCAGAGAAAAAGCTGCTCTAAAATCAGGCATAAAACTTATTGAAAATGTGCCACAATATTCAGCTAAGCAGCTTGAACCTTTTGGATCTATATCTACTCGGTTAAAAGTATCTCAAAAACGTTAATTTTCGTATTAAATAAATTAAAAATACCCGAAGATTCTACTACCAAATTCTTGGTTTTTTCTCCCAGTGTAAAGTCCCAGCTATCAGAAAAAAAATAAAAAAAAACCAAAGAATGATTTGAAAGGCATTTCTCTTCTTGTACGCGTATGTTCCATCGGTTTTATTGGTTTCAATTGCCCTTCGATATCCTTCACAAAGTTGTAACATAATTAGACGCAGGGTGACACGAAGCTTTATCCATGAATATATTGTTACGCCTCTGTGCTGAGATATGGGGTGGAGCTCAGTGCTGGCCCCAGCGTTGTGGCAATCCCTCACCGTTTGGATAGTTGCGACTAGTCATATGCTCATTCAAATAGTTGGCAAAGTATTCACATCGATTGACCGGCTGGACGCACTGGACTGCCCGCCAGCCGTTCGCAATGAGGGCGCACCTCTCCGGCTGCACATGAAATGGCTTTGAAATGGTCAAAAAGCTACGTTTCTTGCGCGGCCGTTGAGGGACGTGCACCGGTTCGAGTATGTGGCGCAACTCAATGGGCGGCTCTTGGGGTGCATCTAACAGCATTGCTATTTCGGGATTCTCCAGACGTATTGCCTGCATCTGAACCTCATCCAGTTGCCGCAGCCAGCCACCATTGCCATTACCATTGCCATCGACATCGACATCACCTTCGCCTTGGCCTCCATCCCGCACATGGACAACGTTGGCAATTTCGACTTCGGGCAGCTGCTGTACGTGTATAACTTCTTCCAGTTCACCAACTATTCTATGTTCCATATGTTCCAAAAAAGAAGAGAAAAAAGTGACAAAAAGCAAGAAAAAACAAAATACGACTCTATTTGGGTGTATGCTAATATAAATATATATCTATAAGGATTTTTTCAATTATTTTCTTTTTTTTTTTTGTGTGCACCGTTTGGGCGATAAAATGAAACTAAAACAAAACCAAGTTGATTATAGTTATAGCCTCAATTGAGTTCTCCAGGCCTGCCTGACTCTCCACTCTCGACTCTCGACTCTCGACTCGCCCCTTACATTATTTGCCCTAAATGTTCTCTGATCACAGAAACTGTATCGGAACTGAAACACAAAATGACATTTCATATGCCAGCAGAAGATACAGGCAACACACACACCACACCACACACACACCCCCGCACATACAGTGTATCCATTAAGTACACGCACACAGGCTCGCAGCCATATCGACAACTTGAATGTCATAGAACCGTCTGCCGTCTGCCTTCTGCCTTCTGCCCAGCGGCAACTGCTGCTCCTGTTGTTGTTGCTGGCGCTGCTCCCCAGCGTCCAGCTACAAATGGATAAATGCTGTCTGACATTCTGCCCGATGCTCCCCTTGCCAACAAAGGCTCACACCTAAATACAAACCCACCCACAATGATTGCACGCATTTAGCCCTCTTTAACCCGGCTCGCTTTTGTTGCTGTTGCTGTTGCTGCCATCACCATCATCATTACAAGCAATTTAATTCGTTGTAATGTTGCCATGAAGCACACGTCACAGCTGCTGCCCCATGTTGCCTGTGTGTGCCTCTGTGTGTGTGCCTGTGTGTGTGTGTGCCTATAATGTACTGTAAATGAGGCCATTATGAGTGCACAATTAATAATTGAACATATTTAAAGTAATTATATGGAGCCAAGTTATTCGTTATTCGTTATTCATTTTCCGTGATTCGTTTTTGGGTTAAACGTATCGGCGTATCTCTGCTTAACGGCTAAATCAATTTGTGGCAGGCATTGAAGCACTTAAAAATCATTTTTTAGGCCACTAAATTCTGCAGCTTTTAAATGAAAGTCAGGCGAGCGCGTTCAAAGTGTTGGCTCGTAGCTCGTGGCGCGCATCCAACAAGTTAGCTGGCCGCAACATGTTGCCAGCAACATTTGCTCAAAAGCGCCGACGCAGTTGCTCTTTGCACACGCTCGCTCTCTCTCGCTGTCTCTCTCTCTCTCGCCCCACAGTGACTGCAATTTATTAAGACCCCCCGCCCGCTGCTGCTGCTGCTATGTGTAATCACATTGTTGCCATTTTCACTTCATTATTTTGCTTTTATATGTGGCAATTTTGTTTTATTGCTGGCGGCCTGGCAGCATCCTTCGGCTCCTGTTTGCGTAAGCGCGCTCTCTCTTTCGCTCTGTGTCTCTCCCTCTCCCTCTCTCTCTCTCTTTCCCTTTCCCGCCTCGCTTCGTCTCGGCTACAAACACATTTGCGATTTAGTTGGTTTGGCAACAAGGCCAGGATATGCCAAGAGTCAAAGGGGGGGTGGGTGGACTTTGGTGGTGTTGGTCGCCGCTCAATGTCGCTTATTCGCTTCAAGCGACCTTGTTTCTTAGCATGTGTGCGTGTGTGTGTGCTTGTTTGCGTGTGGAGCAGACAGTAATTATTATGCCATGTCCAGCGATAATTGGATTCAATGAAATGCCTCCATGGATGCATAAAGGCTTTGCCTGTCAATGTGTCTGCTCCTTTATTGCATTCACACTGCATTCTGCCAGTCATTCAATCAGTGTTTCTCGGTATGTGTGTGCCTGTGTGTGTGTGTGTGTGAGCGTTTAAGGATTTACTTGAATGACAATTAAATATTGTCAACTAATAATATACAGTTAGACACTTGGCTAAATGCTGTGAAGTTCCCACAAGTGTTGACTTGTTTTTGCCACTAAGCGAAACAAAGCAACAAAAATGACACTAGCCAACAATAGTTGAGATATCCTTTATTTATTAGTTGATTTTAATGTTTGGCTTACAGTTTTCAGGATATTTATAGGCATTTTCTATATTTCTCAACTTTAATTTAACCTTTTTAGCTTTATGTGGAGGGGCTTAGGTTCTGAAAAAACTATAAAAAAAAGATTCCAGGCCGATAGGCTTTAAACTGTTTCTTCAAAACTTAAGCCAATTTTTAATGGACTATTTTGGCTATAAGCCTACAATTTGGCCTTGATATATGTCCTAAACTTAGCAACTATTTATTATTGATCTTGAGTATAATTAGTTTGTTTTTTAAGGAATTTTTTAAACAAATAGCTGTGGGAAATATTCCTAAGTCTTAAACTATCTTAACTAGGTTATAGCCAAACCTTAAGATTCATTATACCCTGGCAGAGGGTATCAAACCTTTGTCGCGAAATGTGTAATGCATTGAAGGAGCCATCTCCGACCTCATATAGTGTATATATTATTGATCAGGACGACGACAGGAGTTGATATAGCCATGCACGTCTGTCCGCCTGTCCGTTTGACCGTCTGTTTATATGGAAACTAGTCTCTTCAGTTTTTGAGCTAGGCGAATGAAACTTGGTATCAAGCCTTCAGCAGGCTTCTGCAGGCAGCACATATGTCGGAACCGGCCGGATCGAACAACTATATCATATAGCTCCCATAGGAACAATCGGTTCAAAAGTTTTTATATGGAAAACTTATTTGATTTTCAACGTATCTAGATAAAATACGTATGGAAGGTACAAGTCATATGGAAAAGTGTAATCTCTAAACGTATACCAAAAATCATGAAGAACCACTATTTCATATATCTCCCATAGGAACTATATAATTTACACCAAAAATCATGAAGATCGAATTACTATATCATATAGCTCTGCAAGGGTATGTAATCTTCGGCTAGCCTAAAAAGGCATTTCCTTAACAGTTTTTATTAAATTTCTTATATATATATATTAATAATCTCTAAGGATTTCCAAATTTCTCGAACCTTTTACTATAGGTTACCATTATCAGTCCTTAATTTTTATAAACTTGCAGTGTTAGGGAAGGGTCCACTTAATTAGAGATTCCATATTAAGTCAGTGTGAAAAATTCAATGAAATTTCCAGATGAGAAGAGTAATTAATATGATTCTCAACTGATTTCACGCTCTTTGGCTAATTTGGGATTCAATCAGTTGTTATTCAATCAATTTCATTCATTTCAATCATTCAATTGTCATTATAATTCATAATAAATTGAGGCACATTAACATAGCCCAAATATTATGCTAATGAATCTTTGAATGCTCCGCGCATTGCGAGGCTGTCAAACATTTCCCCATGGTATTTACCAGCTGCCAGCTAATTAAATTGAAATATTATTGCATTTAATTATCGGCCTGGCATTTGGCATGGCCCATAGGAGGACTGAGGACTGAGGACTGGCAGTAATTATTGCTGAGCCTCCCATTCGGCTCGTATTGCAGCGGATCGGTTGGGTTGGGATGGGAGGGGATCGGCTCGAGTCGACTCGACTCCACTTGGCGCACTGGTTCTGGCTGCATTCTCTCTGGTCTCACATAAAATGTCAACTGCATTAGCATCATCATAATGGCAAACACTCTAAAGACTGCCCGGGAGCAACCGGGCCTTTGATCTGTGACTGGGAGATGGCGGCAACGTTTCGCTTGTTGGATTCAATATAGCCAAGAATATACATATATATTTTTTATGGGAGCTGGGAGATGCGGTGACTCGTTGTGTTTTGCTTTTATATTTTCGTTTTTAATTACTTTTGCGCTATTTTTGAGCTGTCTGCGGCAATAAGCCCGAACCAGAACCAGAACCCGAACCCGAACCTCGGTCTCGTTCTCGCTCTCGTTCCCAAAAAAACCAGCACCCAAGTAATGCAGAGAGGACTGCATCTGCCTCTGCCTCTGGCTCGGCCTCTGCCTGCGCCTCTTTACTAGGTGTTAATTTATTTTTAATTTTTATTATTTATCTCCGCTAGGCGATCTCTTGCAGACTGCTCTGCGGCGTCCTCCCCTTGAAAAGAGTCAAGTCAAGTCATTTAAGTGGATCGCGCAGTGCGACGATTCTGTGCTCCATTCAATTTCATCATCAAAATGTTGACGTTTCTATTGCATGGCTCTTGTGGCAGCCAGTAGTTTTCCATCTCCCATCTCCCATCTCCCATCTCCCATCTCCGGTCTCAGGTCTCAGGTCTCAGTTTTCGAGTCGTCCTCTGCTCAGCACTCTCGCATGCAATTAATATCATTTTTATGTTCTAATGACATTCGTTGCGCTGCATTTCGTATGCATTTAGTGGCCCCCAACATCATCGCTCAAAACGGCGTGGCAGGCACGAATCTTTCAAGTTGTAAAAACGCCATTAAATTGGCAGCGAAGTGGATGCCAAGCTGCCTCTGC
Source organism: Drosophila repletoides (assembly GCA_018150835.1). NCBI lineage: Eukaryota > Metazoa > Arthropoda > Insecta > Diptera > Drosophilidae > Drosophila > Drosophila repletoides. Next base: position 9,456,299 of record JAECWQ010000100.1, read on the forward strand.
CCGGCCCCTGCCCCAGCCCCTACTCAGTTCTTACCACTGGCAGTCTGATCTGATCTGGCATGATCACTCAACGGCCAACAACAGGCTGGCTGGCTGGCTGGCGGATTGCCATTGCCGCCGGGCCTCGGGCCTCGGGCAGAGTCATAAACTCACCAATGCGTAGGGCGCCCCAATTAATGGGTATACGGGAAGGGGGGGAGGGGTCCCTCCTCGCATACTTATATACTGCGTACTGGGTACTGTATGGTGTATGGCAACATGCCTGCTTGTTTATTGGCTTTAATTAATTTGTATGTTTTTATTTCGATTTGAGAAAATTTTTCTCCGTTTGCTCTTTTGTTGTAAATATCATAAATACTTCGTTGTCGGCCCCATAAAGTTGCTGAAAAATAATAAAAACCCAAATGTATAATATAATCCAATAAAATGTAGAAAGTTGCGCCAACAACAACAGCAGCAACAACAGCAACATTGGTGGAACATCAGCAACATTGGTGGGTGTATTAGTACTTTGGTATAGACTTATGGAGCTACTGTGGCTGCAGCTATCATGATTGGAATCTTAATGGATAATAAAAGCTAATTAAATGTTAATATCTTCAATATGGAAGAGTCAAAGACAAGTCGATCAAATATTGAAAATTGTTGCATAAATCAAATATCAACAGACTCAGTCAGACTTCACTACGAGTGTCCCAATTGGCAGTAGAATATATATACGCACACAGCCAAGGGCGTAGCCAGGGTTTGAAAAGGGGTTCAATGCGGTTTTTATAAACTAGTTTTTATGAGTTTTAATATTGATTTCTTCTGTGTATAATATAATCTTTTATAGAGCAACTTTGCTTATATATTAAAATGGCTTTTAATCAATGGGTAAATCAAAGCGTGATCCCTCTGATCCCTCTCTTCGTTTCGGTTTCTTGGTTTCTTGGTTTCTTAGGACTATGAAACGAACTTAGAAAATGCATAGCCCTTTGGAGCAGAGTTCTTTTTACATAAAACATTTCTCTTCTATTCTAAAACCTTAAAATAATTCAGAAAAAGAAATAAATATAGACTTTTTGTTAACATTTTTGATTGGTTAATATTCATCAAGCCAGAAGCTTGGGCTCAAAAAGGCTTCTTAAATCATTCCACACTCGAAATCAACAGGAATTCTTTCGAAGTTCCTTGCTTCGAATTAGCCTACAAAAATGATTAGTTTAAAAAGAGGGGTATGCGCTATGGGATCCCCCTTGTCTACGTCCTTGCACACAGGTTATAAAATTATTCTAATTGTGTGTGGTTATAGTATTATGTGTGTGTCTGTGTGTGTTGGTGTGTGTGCGGTGGCAAACGCCTCACAATCTACACTTGGGGGCTTGCCGTTGACAGGCAAACCAAAAGGCGAATCGAAATTTGTTGGATAGTGCCGTTGGGGTCTCCTCTGTGTGTCAGGCTGGCAGTGGCAACCGCCTGCATCTCTTTAACATTCGACAACGACGACGTCGATGGTTGCCTCTGTTGACTTCTTGCCTGTCTTTTGAGTGCCTCATCGGCTCGGGGCAGCCACTGGGACAGCGAGAGACAGGGACAAAGAAAGGGACGGCGGGCAGGATCGGGGGGATGGGAATGGGAACGGGGACGGGGACGGGTAGGCGAACTGGCTCTGCGACTGGGGTCGTTTTCGATGCTTGGCAAACGCATTTTCAAAATTGATGCGGTGTCTGCGTTTAGGTGGAAAATTGAATTTTCATTTTCGTTTTCATTTTCGTTTTCGTTTTGAGTTGAAATTTTCATTTCCATTTTACTTTTTCACTCGACGCCTTCTGTGGCAGGGGCAGCGCTGGGGGTGTGTTAACTTCAATTTGATGAGTCTGAGGTATTTAAATAAATTGTTGCATGCCTTCTGTTTGACATTTTGTTATTTTTATTATTTTTGCTGTTGATTGGTAAAAGTTGGGCACCCTACTCTTCTCTCCCTGCACCCCTTTCCCTCTGCCCATATGTCACCCACTCATTTATGCTGTGCATTTTGGCGCCCCCCCTTCCTGGTGCACCTGCAACGGGCAAAGAGTGGTTCCACCCACGCCCACGCCCTGCGTTTTGGTTTGGATGCGGTGTAAATTTAGATAAATGGCTGCACTCCCAAGGCATAAATCTGCTCCTTTCCTGCTCTGTGTTGGGGTGAAAATGTGGAAAATACATTAATAAAGTCATTTGGATTTTCCGAAATATGCTAGCCATAATTGCCGTAGCCAAAGGTTAAGAAATTAATATAAAGTTATTTTTATTTTGATGAAAGGATTGAAAGCCAACTGCAACTTTTCAGCCTTAAAATGAATTTTAGTTCCCTTCTTTGTCTGAAGATACTCGTATCGAGATATGCCCTAAATTACTCGTAAATTCTTAAAATTTTAACTGCTTTGAATACTTTTACCCGCTGAACTTTCATCAAGATTAGTTTTATGGCTGATTTCCAGTAGTCCGGAGCTTTTGTTTAGCATAGAGAGTAGATAAGGAGGGGGGTAAATAATTGAAATCAATTAAATCAAAATAAATAAAATACATCTTCAGTCAATCAAAGGCTGACTGACTGGTGGGTCTCGGAGCTTGCTAATTGCACGGCACTTTCATTCAATCTATGAGCAATGCCCAATGCCCCAACCTGGGGCAGAGAGTAATAGAATCATCAGGAGACTGATAAACGTTATCAGGCCATCAGTTTTATAGCTGGCTGATTAATGAAGTCAAGCGCTGTCTCTCTGTCTGTCTGTCTGTCGATTGCCGGCGGCAGCAGCACATTTAATTGCTCTGATGGTGACTTGATCGTAAATAAGACAAAGCGACAAACAGCAGACACAACCAAAGAGCAGAGCAAAGAGCAGAGTGGAGCAGCTGGCTCTCAGCTCAAACTACAATTTCAATAGGCAGCCAGACAGCAGCAGCAGCAACAGCAACAGCAACGGCAACTGTTGCCGATGGTTGCTACTGTCTGTTGTTGCTGTTGCGCCTCATTGTCTCCGCGTGTCTCGCACATTGCGTTGCCTGTCGGCTCTTAAACGACCGGCAGACAGACAGACAGACAGACGGACGGACGGAGAGACTGTGCAACATTCTTTGCTGACAACGCAGTAATTAAAATTCAATTGCAATTAAAAGTGCGCACGCAAAACGGGCAACGACAAACAGACAAAATGAAGCGCAAAGCCAAAGCCAAAGCAAAAGCCAAAGGCAGAAGCCGTTGAGGGCGCATTGCGAAAATTTGTCGCATCGCCAACATTTTTGTCTGATGCCGACGGACAGACAGACGGACGGACGGTTGAGCAAGACCTGTTCCGTTTTAGGTGCCCGGCAACTGCCTTTTTCAGCTTGTGCCCAGGGCACATTTAGGCGTAGGCGTAGGCCGCTGATTAGCTGGCAGTGCTCCGTTTCCTTTGTTTTGTGGCATGCCGCACTCATCATGCACCTCATCAATTGATTGGCCAAAACGGGTGATATATGAGCGCTGTTAGCCCAAATGTTTGGTAAGCGCGAAACTGCTTGGTTAACACATTAAGCCAGACTAAGCCCTGGGAATTGTATTCTAATGAGCAGCGCAGAGTTTCCTAGAAATACGCAAATATTTTGTTATTGTGTTAAACGAATGCCAAATGCCAAATGATACAAGAAGACAGTCAAGAAATTATTTCAATTAATTTCAACCAAAGACATCCAATTACCCGACCGACCCGGGCCCAGACCCCGGCGCAGACCCAGACCCAAGCCAGACCCGACCCCTTTGTGGCCTTCTTTCAGAGTTCGCATGAATTTTGTGTACGCTTTGCTGGCTGTCAGCAGAAATTATGGAATTATTAATAAGTGCAAAATTAATAGGAATTATGTATAAACAATTATTGTACAATGCTGCTGTTTGCTATTGACTCGGCATTTATTCGTGTGCATTTAAAGGTTTTCAGCTGTCAAAGCCCAAAAGGTATCCAATTCGATTCCAATTCCGATGATAATAATACCAAGCCTTCAGCTTCAGCTGCAGCTGCAGCTCGTATTAATTAGTATCTCTGTTTGGCAATTAATTGTTATTATCATGTGTTATATTTCATATATTTTGTGAGAGAGATAAATGCGATAAAGTTCGCTTCATATTTCATAATTTCCATATGCAAATCCAGATCCAGTTCATGGCAAACATGTTGCGATATTCCAACATGAAACATGCCAATCAGCCATGCCAGCTAGTTGCTGTTTCTGATTATTGTTTTCGGTTCATTAAATAATTGCGAGCACTGTACACTCACACACACTCACACACAAAGAGTATATATATGTGTATGTGTGAATACATATTTATCGCAGCTCTGTGGAAGCGGTTTGGATGCGCCTGAACATAATTAATTGCAGGCTCTTGTTTAAATACAATTTTTGCTCCATTATTTTGGCAGAGGCGCACTACATTTTACACTTGAAAAAATAACTTGTATGAAAGAGCGCCAATTCATAATATACACAGCGAGAAAAAAGATTGAATAAGCAAAGAAAATGTAGAATTTGGCAGTGGCTTTTCTTTGGTTTATGCGAAGTGATGGGAATTTATAGATATTTGCTAAACTTTTTTTTCTCTGTGTATTTCTTTGATATTTGTATCTGAAACATATAAAAATATATTTTTTTTTGAATCGAAATCTATTTATGTATCTTTTGGCCTGGAATCTAATATAAAAATGAATAATAATTGATGCCATAAGGCATCTTAGAGCTAAATCTTTATTAGAAGAGTATGCAATGTTCGGTGCAATTAATATGGCTTTTTATTTAATTTTATTTTAAATGTTTTTAGAGCTTTATCGTTATTGTAAGAGTATATAATATTCGTTGCCATTAATGTAGTCTTCCTTTCTTGCAGGTTTTAACTAGTTTTAATTGAAATGATTTTACAGCTTTATCATTTTTAGTAGAGTATGCAATCTTCGGTGCAATTAATATGTAGAATTCTTTCCTTACAAGTTTTATTAGCCTCTAATTCAAATGTTTTCAGAGCTTTATTATAAGAGTATCTAATCTTCATCAACGTAGCCTTCCCTCCTTCCAGGGCTTATCTAGTTTTAATTAAAGTGTTTTTACAGCTTTAAACTTTATTTTAAGAGTATTTAAACTTCGGTGCAATTAATATACTCTTCTTTCCCTACTAGTTTTATTTATTTTTAATTCAAAAGTCTTCAGAGCTTTATCTTTATTATAAGAGTACCTAATCTTCGGTGTAATTAATGAAGCCTCTTTTTGAAGTTTTCTTTCAGTGTAAAGACGTCCACTCCCGTCGGCCCGACGTCCACGCCCAGGGCACAAATAGGGAGAGCAGAGTATGTAATCTTCGGTTTAACTAATGTTGCGTTTCTTTTTGAAATTTTCTTTCAGTGTATTGCCACACCACACGCCCACACCACAAATAGGAAGAGTGGCGCATAATTGTCACGGCACATTTGCAAAATAATTCTTAAATAATTTCATCAATTATGGTCTTCAGCTGAAGCTGGTGCAGTGCCACGCCTCTGCGCTGCTGCTGCCGCTGCTGCTGCTGCTGCCATTTCAATTATGTTGATATTAATTTTCATATTTAATTTAACGCGAAAATAAAATGGCAAAACGAGTGACCGAACGACAATGAAGGAGCAGCAGAGGAGCAGCAGAGAAGCAGCAGAGGAGCAGCAGAGGAGGAGCAGCAGAGGAGGAGCCGCAGGACACGAACAGGGGCCATGCGAGCAGAGAAACATTTACGGAATGCAACAGCATTTGTGAAATCCATTTTGCAGTAAAAACCGCATGCATTATTTAATTTTTAAGTGAAATCAATTACAAGCTCGTTGGCGATGCGCTGCCACGGGGGGCGGGGGCGAAGGGGGGTGGCGGCGGAGTTGTCCAAGGCTTTTGATGTTAAATGCCAACCGCCGCAGTATGGCAACAGAGAGGAGGGGGACGGCGGGGGGTAAACGGCAGCGGCGGCAGCGGCAGCGGCAGTTTGAGGGCGACGGAAGTGCGCATAAATGCAGTTCCAGTTGAATAAATAAATAAAAATATATTTTTTTGCCATTAAATTTCAATTAATAACAACGCATACAAACGCACGTGCAGGGCAGCCGACGGGCAGGGGCGTAGCGGCTAAAAGGGGGCGCCAAAAGGGAATAGTTGGCAGAGATCTTAAAGTAGTTTTTCCAGCTAAAAAGGAGTTGCTTTAGAGCGGCCCCCTTCGCTTAGTTTTGGGACTACGCTCGTGGCACGGCGAGTGTTATTGTTGTTGCCGCTGCATTCAGAGCTGCGGCTGCTGCTGCAATATTAATACATTTTGGCAGTCGTGCGTGCGCTGATTGCCGCAAGCCCATGAAATTAAGTCACAAATTAATTAATTAATGCAATCAATACGTGCGACATTTGCATTTGCAATTACAATTATGCATTCTCAGTCGCAAACGCATTCGCAGTGCCTGGCTGCCAGTTAAAGGCAAACATTTCTTACGCTCTAAATTTAGTTGAAATATCGCATATATATCCATATCTATATATATATATACATATCTCTTATGGGCAGAGATACATGTGTAGCTGCAGAGTCAGCCCAGTTGCTGCTCTGGACACACACACACACTGCCTGCGAATGGTACTCGCACACCACCTAAACAGGAGCACAGCGCACAGCCAGGGCGAACATAATTTTTTAATGGACTTTTAATGTTTGTCGCATGCATTTCCCTCTATGTCTGTGTCTGTGTGTGTCTGTCTGTCTGTGTGTGTGTCTGCCTGTGTGTGTGTGCTTGTATCGCGTGAGCTTTTTGGGGTCAACTCGGTTGCTTGGACACAATTAGCGGCCGTTTGTACTTAACATATGTAAGCTGCATAGGTGGGTTTCCATGGGGCCTCTTAGACTTTTGCCGGCTGGGAAGGGGTTGGCGACAGGCGCAAGTGTTCCTCTACATTTGCAGTTTGATCAGCAGATTATGCAATAATAATTCGTAAGTACTACAAACTCATAAATCCCTGCCACAGCTTCAATTATGTATCTCGAAATACGCCAAAAAATATTTATTATTCAGCTTAAATCGCAGCAAGCGGAGTTTTAAAAAGGTAACTGACTTTATTTTCTTGTCTTGCATTGAAAAATATTTAAATTAAAATCGCAGCTCGGTGGTTAATTTTCGTGAAAAGCAACAGGCGAACAGAACGCGCAGCGTGCGGAGTTTTCAAAATTTAACTGCCAATACTTTTTGTAGAGCATACTTTTAGGCTGGGTCAAAAAATTGAACTGCCAATTATATTTATATTGCATACTTTTGGGCGTGTCCAAAAATAACTTGAAAACTGCAAACGGCAGCTAGTTGACGATTCTGTTCGCCTGGTACTCCCTGCCGCCAAACCTAACTTTTTGGATCAACCAGCGACGGATTCCGACTTTCAATTAATTATATTTGCGACTTTCAAATGGAACAAGGAAAATATCTGATGAAAAGTGTGTGATTTGGCTTGTTTTCTTGCTCATCTGAAAGTCGATGATCCTTAGAAGACCCCCATATCCTTGAACACCAATCGATAGATATGGTCCCCACAATTCAAGCGCCACAGGTCCGGGCCAATTGTGCCAGGAGTTGCCCAAGTTACAGCTAATTTTTTATAAAAATATACACTTTCAATATGGCAATAACTCAGCCGTTTCAAGGATTATCCGAATGTCCTTTAGCTACCACATACGCCTTATTCTGCCGAATCATAATTTATGATGAAAAGGACAAAAGTTCCTTAAGGAGCCGAGAAAATATGACCTTTACGTGTACAGAAAACTGGCCTTATTTTGGTCATATCCTTACGTATCCTGGCAAATCCTGGCTTAAACGATGCATATTGACAAGGGCTATCAGCTGGCCAAAGGATATCCAAATCGTGTACGTAGTCTTCGAGTTATCCTGAAGTGTGTTTCCAGCCTATTCGCTTCCGCAGTTGACTGAAATTTTACAAGTGTCTGATCCTTAGATGACCCCCATATCCTTGAACGCCAATCGATAGGTTTCGTCCTTACGATTCCAACGACACCACTCTTAGCCAAATGCGCCTGAATTTGGGCAAGTTACAGCAATTTTTGTATCAAAAAATGCACTTAAAAAGTTTCCAAGGGGGTAGCATAGGAAAATGATCCTGAAAATACAAAACCGCCTGTTACTCAGCCGTTTTAAGGACTATCATGATGTCCTTTGGCCACCAGATAGTCCTTATCCTGCCAGATAAGAATATGCAATAAAAAGGACGAATATCCTTCAGGGAGCTGTGAAAAAATTACTTTTCTGTATATACAAAAATAGCTATAACTCGTGAATGTCCTTGCAGATCCTGGCGAGTCCTGTCGCAAACGGTTAGTATTAATAAGGACTATATTCTGACCAAAGGATATTCAAATCGTCCTTGTAGATCTTGAGTTATCCTGGATTTGGTGTTTTCGGACCGTTTTCTTGCGCATCTCAACTGAAATTTTCCAAGTCGATGATCCTTAGATGACCCCCATATCCTTGAACGCCAATCGATAGAGTTGGTCCTTACGAGTAGAACGCGGGTGGTTTCATCAAAATCCGTCAGGATTTACGGGAGTTATATCCATTTTAATATCAACTTTACATGTAAACAAAGGCAGCAATATTTGAAAATTTAACCGACAATATTTTAAAATTAAACTGCCGATATTTATTGCATTGCATACTTTCAGGGCGGGTCTGAAAAAATTGTTATCTGCCTGCAGCTGGTTTCTGTTCGCCTGGTACTCCCGGCCACAAATTTTCGATATTCGGCTGCTCCAGCGGCAGCATCACCACCCGACCAAAGTTTTGCTGCAAGCTGATTAATGTTATTTAAAATTGCAACTTTTTAGCTGCCACTGTTAGTTAACAGTGCCACTGTTAATTAACATTTTTTTAACCTCCTGCTGATTCTGTTCACCTGGTGTGCTTTGCCTAGTAATTTTGGAAATTTCTGCCTGCTCAGCGGCGTCCTGCTGCAGGACACAAATGTATATGAAGGATGCGTGGGTTAAGTATCTGTCAGATACAAAAATATCTTTGAGATACAAAAAATATCTTTTAGTTAGCAAATGAAACGCATTTAATTTTCATTAATAAAATTCTTTATTTCACCTGTTTCTGCTATTAATTTATATGTACTTAATTAATTAAATTTAAGAATCTAAATTCTATTTAGCATTTTTTCTCACAGTGCACTTTCATACTGGTCACTGCTTGCTGGCGATGTGTTAACTGCTTGCTTAAAATTCCCAACTACAGATGTCGCTGCTGCTAGATGTTCCCATTACTTTCGCTAGGTGGCGCAACTGCATAGTTATGCCTGCGAACGCCAGGTGACGCCACATTATACTCGTTTCAGTTATTTTTCAAAGAAAAGTATAAAGATTCTCGCCAGATAACTAGATAGATATTAAAAGCGCTGTTTTTGTATTATTTTGCACATTTTATAGTAATTTTATTGTGTTCCTTTTTTATGTTTTATCTAACTGAATATGTATATATGTAATATATAAGTATATGTTTCGCTCTTTCACACCTTGGTTAGTTTTTAGTTGTCATTACTGTAGAATCGTACACATAATACAGTTAGATATATATCGATATATAGATAGATAGATATACTTTCATACGATATATATAAGTATATATACAACAAAATACAACTATGACGCCAAAAAGGGCATTTACAAGTATATCGATCGGGGATCATAAGGTTAACATAACTATATATATCTACACATACATCCACAATATACATATATAGTAGTAGGTAGAGAGTGACTTAACATAGCAATAATTCAGATACTACATCGGATATATAATAATATTTCACTTGTTAAATAAAGTTACTCAAGTTTCCTCTGCGGAATTTAACGTTAATTATTTCTTGCTTGCGCCTGGTAAATCATTTTTTTGAGTGTATTGGGGTTAGTAATTTAACTTAAATTTATAGAATTTGACTAGTTGAATTTGCTTTACACATTAAAAGGTTGTTTTTTTTTTCAGATTATTTAGAAGTGTTTTCCATGATCTCAACGTCCCTTTACACACTGCGAAGAACTACAAACTAATTAACATTAAAGATAAACATAACTTCAAGATACAGATACAGATACAGATACAGTTATAGATATAGATTTAGGGGGATATATCTACTCGTAATCGTAAAGTACATTTGTGATATTTATGTATTGAGTATTTTGGATGTTAGATTTCGTTTTGTAAGAGTAAAAGTAAGCATAAATTAAGACCACACATATATATAAATATAATACAGTAAATTATAGTTAAAAAAGATTTGGAATTATCATAACTAGTTAAGTATTTACAAAAATATATAGTAAAATATCTATATAAATCGATATATATATCGATATACATATATTATCCTTTGCTTTAAGTAGTTCAACTTAAGCTTATCGTGGTCCAAGACGTTGGATTTGTTTACTCGTTGGGGTTTGTATCTTTTTTTAAATATATATTCTTTTGATTTTGTGATCGGCTCTAAATATCGATAATTTAGACCTTGCTTTCGGGACCATCGGCCACATGCTTGAAGGCCAGACGTATGCGGGACAAGTAGTGGGAACAGATGTGTCCATAGTTCTTGTTGTACCACTCCGGCGTCTTACCCCTGAAAAGTAGGCAATCATTTAGCTATTTATCTATCTGGAGAGAGAGAGGGAAGTCGAGGACTTACTTGACATCCACGCGTGCTAGGTGCATGACTCTAGATCTGCCGCTGCCGCAGGGTTCGATGAGGTAACGGGAGGCGAGGACAACGCCACGCACAGCACAGAAGAGCGGCTTGGCCTTGGCATGATCAATTGACGTCTCCACAATGACGCAGGCACCGCGTGGCAAATCCGTTTGCCAGGAGCTGGGAAAATACAGAATTTAAGTACTTCACCTAGAAGATCTTCAATAAAACTTACCGCAGCACGCAAAAGTCTGTCGTCAGCTGACCATCTAACGCATATTGATAGATCTCAGTGCGATCGTCCAGTTTCTTGACGGTTTGGCATTGCAATAGATTGGGATCCCAGGAGGCGCGTTGCTTGATAATATACTCCAGCACCTCGCGAGGAGGCCCTTCGATTTCAGTGGAGCAACGCCAGAGACGCAGTGGATGACCGTCGCCCACCTTCTTATAGGCAATATCCACATTGCTGTCATTTAAAGAGCTGATGGTTAACCAGCCTCGCGTTCTGTTTCAAGAAAATTTAGTAAATTTTTATTGGAGTTAGCCGAGGAAGCTACTTACTTTTCCCGTCCCTCTTTGATAGTTGCTGTGGTGCATTCATAGAGATAGCCACGCCAGTTGTGGAACTGCATACCCTCGCCCAGAGCTTCCAGGGGCACTGGCTTTGACTCCTCCATGTAGCCAAAATTACATTTACCCAGTTTCTCCTTGGCGGCAGTGTAAATTGGTTTATAGTGGTCAATCATAAAGGACAAGCACTCGTGGGATGCCTTGGCCTCCGCCAGTTCCTTCATATCCGGCATGCCGGAACCTTTGCCCTTGCGACGCGGCGATGCCGAAACGGATGCGGAGCCCGTGGAAATGGACGAGTGGAATATGGACTGTGCCAGACAGACGCCCAGATTGTTGCTGGTCATTTGGTTCTGTTGGGAATTGGCGGCCACAATAGTTAGAAACTCCAGCAGCACATAGAGTATTTCACGGTTCTCATCCGGCAGCAGCAGCACGGCGCATTGAATCGCGTCCAAACGCACATCAGAAGGTAAATCTAAGAATGGAAAGGTCAACGTGTTAGCAGAAAGAAAAGGAAGGACTTAGTCTTCACTTACGCTGAAAGATGGCAACGAAGGTCTCGGACATTTTGGTGGTCAGCAGGGATTCTGGTAGCTCGCGGAAATATTGCTTTAGCATGTCGGCCACATCGTACGCCTGCTGCAGATCAAACACATCCATGCATTCCGCTGTGGAATCGGTGACTTCGATTTGTTCACGCAGCTTTATGATTCGGGACTTGCCTCCACTTTTACGGAAGAGTCCCACCTGGTCGAGGGCATTCAGTTGGAGCCAGCGTAGAGCGGCGCGAACTGCTAGGGGCAGGGTTTGTCCACTGCGTTGAAGTATTAGGAGCAATGGAACCCCAAAGACCTTCTTGTCCTTGTAGTCAGGCATTTTGATTTTCTTGATAAACTTGGGCAGTTCCCAGTTCCAGCCGGATCGATGGGAGGGGCAGTAGCGTTCCATGTAGCCTGTGAGTGTGACCAGAGCCAATTTTCGAATGATTTGCAGCTGACCAGCTGACATGGCAGCAAAGGGAATGCCAGCATCCTCTTGCTGGGCATGAGGCTCGATCTTTTGCGAGAAGCACTTGCGAAAGATCATGTTGGGACGTTCCTCCATCTGGAAGCTGTGCCAGCGCACCACAGGTTGTCTTTTGGAGCTGCTAATGTGCTCCTCCTCGTTCTTCTGCTCCTTGCGGGATGTGCTGCGTGAACGGAATGAAGAGGAACGGAAACCATCTCGTTTCTTAGCATCCTTGCCCAGATTGAGTGAACCACCACGCGTCAGTTTCTTTATCTTGACCTCAGTGGTATTGGAATTGGCATCCTTAATGAGAAGCTTGCGTCCCTGATGACACTCGGAGTCCGAATGGGCACCAATGTCATCCACCTTGCCGGAGCGCTGTAGGAAACGCCGAGCCTTAGAGGGTTTGCGCAGGGATAATGATAGCTTGCCACCAGTCGACGACTCCTGACTGTCGCTGTAGTACGAGGAGGAGTCATCCGACTTGCCCTCCTTCAGCTGTGTCATGGGATTGGAGAAGAAATGAAGTGGACTCGTGCGCATCGAACGTGGAGTAGTGGGTGTGCGCTTGGGACTGGCACGATTGGGACTCAAGAAGTTCTCGCTATGACTAGGCACCTTCAGTTCATTGCCAAAGAACGGCGCCTTGGGGAATGTATGTATGGGGCTTAAAGCCGAGGGCGAAGGCGGCGTAGAGTAGACTGCATCCGGCTTACGTGAGCTACTGCGCTGGCCCAGCTGGGCCAAATCCAGCACTTGCGGCCCACTGATTACCACATTTTCGCGATTCTGACGCTTGCGACGACGCGATTTGATGGACTCCACCCGCCGCAAGAACGCCTTGGCACCATCCTTGAAGCGCTCACTGCCCGTGCGACGCAATCGCGAGGCGGCTCCATCAGAGCCATCATGCAGCGAACTATCATTGCCGTCGCCTTTGCTACAGCCAGGTATCATTAGGGTGATGCCAGCGCCACCTATGTCGTAGCTATCGTCCTCGAAGCGATCAGGACTTGACTCCTTGGAGGAGCTCTCTGTTTTCTCCAGATTGAGCAGACCCGGTGGCGGCAGCTCCAAGCCCATTTCACCAATGCGGGACCAGCGTCGAATGTGTGGTTGGAATGTCCAATTTTCGCTCAGCGCAAAGTTCTCATCATCCGATTCTTCCTTCTGCTGCAAGGAGAGAGTGGCGACTTGGTTAAGGAAACCTGATTGGGATGTCTGAAGGAGCTTACCTGTGGCGTTTGCGGCTTGTGTGACTGATCCAGTCGCATATTGGCGCAGCGATTTAGAACACAGAGTCGCCTGTAGAGGGACTGCAGCTGATCGTTCTCAAGATTGGTATGATCTTTGGCTACATTGTTCAGTTCGATCGGAAACTGATGATCTGTAAGAGCAAATATATTCGTATATATATATATTAGATACTTATTATTATTATTGGCCCAAGTTAAGCAAAAAGTTAGCCACAGTTTTTTTTGGCTGCGTCCGCTCGCTTCAACGGCGCGTGAAATTCTAATTGAGAAACCAGAAAGATCGGACGCCCAAAGCGCCTACAGACACAACGGCTAGGCGCCTATTAAACTGATATTCGCATTTGTGAATATGCGAATATGCGAATAAACGAATATACTCACACACTAATGAGTAATACGAGTACAACGAATGGAAGTGGATGATATTGGCGCTCTGCGCGCTGTGCGCTGCAAGATTTTCACAGAGATTTTTCCACATATTTTGCGTGGCCAATTTGCACGTAGGAAATCAAGTTCCCAGACGTCGACTGACGACCGACGACCGACCGACCGACGACCGACCACATAAAACAGATACGCCAGACGTTTACACATGTCGCGACGCGTCGCACAGATACACACAGATAGAGAGATGCACAGATACATAGATACATTTACAGCAACAGCCAGCTACTCAGGCGATGCCGTGAGATACGAGCAGCTGCAGTTCCCGTAGGATGCACGCCTGGAAAAGCCGCTTTGTCTTTGTTTGTACAAATATTTTGTTAGCATTACAACAATAATCAGGCATCTCGGAAAAACCATTCACAGTTTGTTGAACTTTTCAGCTAGCCGAACCCAACCCGAGCCCAACACTTAACCCGAACCCAATCCCAATCCCTATCCCGATTCCGATTCCGATAGCTATCCCTTTCATGAGGCGAGCTTTTTATAGTTTTGTTTACTCGACTCGCTGGCTTTTTTCGGCCGAGTTATTTATAATTTCATTTAAATGTTTTACTAAATGTTGTGTTTAGTTTCTAATTGAATGCACTTTGATGCTAATGAAATAAACAGAATTGCTCGCACGCCCGCAACACACACAGATTGGAGACCCAATTTCTGGAGAGTGTGCCACTTAATTCAATATGTGGCATCGCCCAACGGGTGGCCGCCCGCTCGCATCTGCCCCAGCCGCAGCCGCAGCGGCAGCAGCAGCAGCAGAGTAGCATCATTATCATCTCGTTGACGTCAGAGAGAGAGGTTGAAAATTCTTGGTAAACTAATTTGAGTTTTTCGACAGTTTACAGCAGTTTACAGGGAGGGCAATGCGCCTGGAACCCAGTCCCACTCCCACTGCCACTCCCCGTCCCAATCCCGCCCGCTATTTCAGTTTATTGGGCCAATAATATGATTAATTTTTGGCTGATCTACAATGGAAAAGCGAATTGTTTGTATTAGGAAGCAGCGGATGACGCAGCCTGCAGAAATATTCTGATTTTTTTTTTCTTTCGGTTGAAATTTCTGTATATTGTTGGCCGAATTATTAAAATTCTTGAAATAAATTGTGTAATATATTAGCTTATTTCTTCAGTCTTGTTAATTGCTTTAAAAAATACCGCTTGCCAAACGGGAATAAATCGTTTCCCATAATCGAACATCATTCAGGCTTATTGCTGCGCTTGAAGCACACCCAGATCCACAGGGATATCGATGGACATATGGACAGGGGACTTGGAGTTGGACTTGGAGTTGCCCCAGTGCAAGTCACACCCTCGAATTAAGGCTGCCACTTTTAGTGAATAATGTGAAATGAAAAACTCTTGAGGAGAGCACAGAAAACAAACAGAAATTACACTGTCTTTTCATTTCTTTTCTTTGTGGTTTCTGCTGATGCAACCTTAAGCAAATTAACAGTCGCTTACAGCTGCTCCACCTCCTTTCAGCGCAGCACAGGCGAGAAGGAGCGAGAAAGAGCGAGAGCAAATGACATGGCAATAAAGCGCTGAACACCTACGGCATTTCAATCTGCAGCAGAGGCAAACCCATACCCAAAAGCCTCTAAGAATCCCGAAATCCTGTAGAGCTTCGTGGCGGAAATTTGAGGCGCTTTCTGCGCTTGCGCCGCTGCCGCTGCCGCAGTCGCAGTCGCTGCCTTGTTTACACGAAACTCATTAAAATACGCATTTATCATGTGGCTCGGGTATGGGCATGGGATTGGGATTGGGAATGGGAATGGGTTGGGCGCAGTGCTGCAATTTAAATGCGCGCACAAATTATACCACAAGATACAAATTTGGCCGGTTGGCTTTGGGTTCTTTGCACGCTTCCTTGGCTGAATTTATGCAACGAAAGGGGCATATTTCAAGGTCGGGGCGACAGTCAGCATATTGTGCAGTGTGTGGCAACAGTTGGGATGGGGCGCCTCGGGCTCTGCCCCTAACAGCGGGTTCTCCATTTCAGATTCACTTTTTTTTGCTTTTTTTTTGTTACTTGCCTTTGCACTGACTTGGCTCATAATTCAACTGAAAGTCGGCGAACTTTTGGCCAGCTCTGAAGAATTCTTCTCTTTTTCTTTTTTTTGGTGGATTTTATTTATTTGAATTTGCAGATTTGCCGGTCTCATCAATCTGCGCGGCCTTCAGGCGTTAAATGCAAAGCGACGGCGCGCAAGAAATTCGGCGACAAATGCCCAAAAAAGAAACCGAACCAAAGCTGGGGGATCTCAGTGTGGCCGGGATTACGATTAAAAAAAGAGACCCAAATAAATATGCAGCTTGAGCAGAGGGGTTCAATGAACCCATACTAACATTTTGGCTAGTGGCTGTCTTCAGTGGGGGCTCTGCCCTCTACAAAATTTTGAAAAATACAAAAAAATAACGAAACCATTTTAATTTCGTTGCTTGTCGGCTGAAATATCTTCGTTCTCTTCCAGCTTTTTCTTTCTTCGTTCTCTTCATACAAAGGTGGTCTTTATAAATTCTGGCGCAACGTGTCCTTTAGCCTTTTATTATATTTTATCTGCGCTTCGCAGCCTGATGAGTTTTTTTGGCTGTTGCTGTGTTTACCTGTGCTTCAGTTTATTTTTGGCTGTTTTTTTGTTAAATTCTTTGGGGCACGATCTGAGCGATCACAGCGGAGGCAGGGCGTTGCTTGGCTTTCGTTTTCGCTTGAAAGGATTTCAGTCAGAGCAGGAGATCAACGCTCCTAATTGTTGTCGCGCCGTCGTGCCTGGGATATCGGATTCACTTGGTTGGCGGTTGGCTATCATATCATGGCTTTGCCTCCAATTTCTTCAACAATGAATTGAGCGTGATCCAAACACACAAAAAGGGGAAAAAGCCAACTGGGTTCTCTGGCGGCACACAAAAGTTGCCACGTCATAAATGCTGCACTGGCTAACTGGGCAATTTGATGGCTATTTATTTAAGTGTCAGGCAAAAGTGAAAGTGCGCTTCATGAAATTAATAAACGCCACTTGGGAAGCGTAAAATGCTTATAAAACTTCGAAGCAACAACTGCTCGGCGTCACTGTTGATGACGTCGTCGACATCATCGTCATCGTCATCGTCATCGCCTGGCTTAAACCATCAATTATCAGGCAGGCTGCAGGGTAACCATCCTACATTGTAGCCCACATTGTGGCCACGCCCCCCGCATTGGGGCCTGTTAACATGACAAGGCAACGGGCTTAGACGGACAGACAGACGGACGGACGGACAGACGGAAGTGCGTGCTCAATGGCTTTGACTTGCACTTTGTACTCGCTCCAAGCTGCCAGCTCTCAACTGATTCATTCAACTTACCTTCATACATTTGCGCATATTGCGGAAAGCCAGCCGCCCGCAGCCATTTGCAGGCTTCCACGGCCTCGATTTCTGTAAGAGAGGATAGAAAGGAAAGAGTATTAATATGGCGTACATTAAAATGCTACAGAAATCAGCTCAAAGTTACTCGTAAGTGTAATTAAATTGCGTTGCAAATTCTTCAGGGCATTTCGCCTGAAACCAATTATGCGGGGCAGAAGACCTCTGACTGTTGGCTCTTATTTAACTTTAGGCATATGCGTGGTCGGCCTTTGTGTTTTGGACATTTGGTCGGTGTATTAAGCCAGGTTTACTTGATGGATTATGTTGTAAACTGTCCAAATGATGTCGACGCTTAAAAGTTATGCAGCCTCGGCCAGATGCGAATTTTTTACGCTTTAAAGTCTAAAGTGTTTTTTCGGTTTGCCTTTTGGCCAGTTGGCCAGTTGGTCAGTTGCCCGGCTCTTCACATGAAAGTAAAAGTTGTAAAGAATCTTTCGGCGGAGAGGGGGCTTCTTAAAGATACAGCCATAGCTACCTAAGAGTCATCGTCATTTTTTGGGTTCTCTTTATGGTTAATTTGTGTGTTGGAGAAAAAAGACAATCACTGAACCGCATATAATAAATTTATGGGCTCGTTTAGAATGTAAGTGTATTAAGTATGCAGAGAAATATAGCCCTTAACTGGGCCTAAACAAATTCAAAGCCCAGAAATAGGCAACATTTTCTTTTGTAAGCACTCAACGCAGATAAATTTCATTTGGCTCTCCTCTGCTATGAAATTTCCTCTGTACTTGCAGCAAAAATTTGAGGCAAACCCGCCCAAAAAAAAAAGGCAGCATTCTATCTATAAAAGCTGCTATTTTAAATGCTAATCTATTTGTTGTTTTACATTGACAACGAAATCAATTTGAGACACTTCTCTAACCACCAAATAGGACTTGAAACAGGCAAGGAAGGAAGGAAGGAGGTAACCCACGTCATGGGAAGCTGTTACCTGGACTATTGATTTTTAATCAACTTTGTGGACCGTGCGAAACACACAGAGAGAACGAACACCAACAACGACAGCAACAACGACAACATGAAACACTTTCCGGCTGCTTTCTGTCAAAGCAGCATCTATGTGGCTGGTTGATGAATGGGGTGAGAATTATTATTGAATTTTGCAAGCGATTAACTTGCAGAACAGCCGGAAAGCTGATTGTGCAACCGAGAAGCGAGCGAGAATCGAGGCGAACGGGTTGGTCCAGTCCAGTCAGGCAGTCAGTCAGCCTTTCAGCCATTCATCCAGGCAGTCAGGCAGTCAGGCAAACAGGCAGGCAGGCAGCTTGTGCTTCCTGTGAAAGGGTTTATCTAGTTTTATTTTTAAATAGCCCCAAAAAACCTCTCTGGCTTTTATATTTGAATTCTATTTCAGTGTGGAACCGCAACCAAAACTGTTATTTACTGTAGACGCTCCCCTAACTTCATCTAGGCTCGAGGCTCATGTGTTTGGATTGCAACAAAAGTATTGCTCTATAAATAAATTGCCACAGACTTGAGTAAGGCAAACAATTAGCAATACTGCGCCCATAATTACACAGAGTGACTGGCAAGGAACTATCTAAAAATAGCTGAAAAAACAAAAAAAAATATATAAACGCAGCTCATTAATTATCCATGCGTGTGCAAGGAACACCTAGCGACATTAACTCGTCTAACACGAAAAAAAAACACGAAAATAATTCACAACCCACAAGCCACAAGCCGACGAGTAAGCCATAAAACAATGCGAAATGCCACTTGAGCGTTATTAAAATTGCGCATACGCCGCATTCGCCGTATTCGAACGGGGTTTGCCGCCTTGCCGGGCCACTTGCTCATCTAAAAGACATTTAAAGTGCGCACATTATTGTTATGGACGTCGCTTGTTTGGGGGCGTGTGTCTCGCAGTTTATTGCGCCAGAATAAATATTTGTTGCTCTTGTTGGTCACACAACAACAGCCCGCCCACAGGACAATCGTCCGCCCACCGCCGAACCGTGTGGGCAAACGCTTTTCTCTTTGTTGTCCTTCCCTTTCCCCATTGTTAAAGGTTCCCCATTTTGCTCTTATTTTCGTCATTTGGCCATGTTAAAACATTTTAAAGCCAGCCACGCGTAATTCATGCATTTCGTATTACAAAGGATAATTATTATCCTGTTTGCTAGCCGTGTGTGTGGGCTGTGTGTGGCTTAAGGACAGCTGCTGCTGCCGCTGCTGCTGCCGCTGCTTCAAGCGAAAACCCGAAGGTTGATTTCAGTGTAAAATGAACCAGCTCATGATCGTCTAATTAAAAATAAGAGTATAAACGGCAGTGTGGTAATGCTTTGACCTTTACAATTCACACAAAACATTCCGGGAATTTCATTATTATTTCTTCCTTTGCTTTTCCTGCATAATTTCATCAGCAGAACGGACAAGCTTAAAGTCTAATCCTGAGCAGATTTAAGTCCGCATCAAATGCAGCGTACAGTTGCCTGCTCCTTTATTATTTTCCTAATAATTTTGGCCTGCCAATTACATGATTTATTCTGGTTTATATAGTATTAACTCTATTCAAGGAAATTTAGCAATTCTCGACTTAAATTCAAGCTGCTTGCATGCCATATGCAAATAGCTGAGCTTGTTGATTGTCGGGTGTGAAAAAGCCAATGAAAAGAGAATTTCTAACACAATTGCCTTGACAAGGATTCAGCTGTACTCCTTTCTGACAGCCTCCTGCTGAGTGTGTTGTGCTGTCTGTTGTCTGTTGTCTGTGTGTAAATGACATGCTTTGTCTTTGCGCGTGCTACAGAAAAAAGTTAACTCAGCCAGCACACAAAAGCCAAACATGGCTGAGGCAGCGACCGAGGCAGAGACGGAGGCAGAGGCAGGGAATATCACGCATAGCATGCAAATGACATACACTTCCGATTATGGTTTTACATTGAGTTTTGAAAAACTTACATAAAGTGCTCACAGCCAAGGATAAAACTTGGTCCAAGCTTTGGGAATTTCATTGAATCCACTGAACCACAATCACATTTGAACGCATGTGCGTCGCTGCCAGCCTGCCAGCCTGCCGCCTGCTGCCTGCTGTTGCACGTTGCGTATACGTAACGAACTGGCCATGCGTATATTTTTGATAAATTAATATAAAATATATGCAAAATCAATACAAAATATTTGTATTATTTTATTTATACGAAGTGAAGCGGTAAAAGTATTGACCTTTCATATAAAATTCAAATAGAAAATTATTGCAGCCGGCATTTTGCCTGAAAACTAATTGCAAACTTAATTCATTTAAACTTCACGTTTAGCTGCTGTTGCCCGGGGCCTATTGGCTGTTGTTGTGTATTATTATGGCGGTTTTTTGCAAACATTATTCAGTTTGAGCCTTTTTTTTTCCTCATATTTTCCGCTAAATGTTTACCAATTGCCTTTCGTTTGGCCGTTTATGCTGGCATTTTGAGGCTGATTGGATGGCTACAGCTTCAGGCGCTGCAATTTAGCCATTATGGACAAATCAGGTAATGATTTTAAATGAACATTTATAATGCATAATGCCTGCATCTGTATATATGCAAAATTGTATATATAAATATATAGATACTTCCTCTAAGTGTGAAATAAACAATTATCTGATGCATTTAGTGTATTGTTGTAGGTGTTTTTTGTAATTAATTAATTGCTTTACTCAGTAGATGGCCATGGGCAAAGCACACGGACCGAATCTACACGTTGAAATGTCATTTGCAACATAAATTTAATTCAACAGCTGACAACAACAAACAACAACAAATGACGCATGCAACTTGGCAGTGTTTGTTGTTGTTGCCGTGAGAGATTAGACATTAAATCAAAGAGCTTTACAATTTTTAATTAATTACTCTTGCAAAATGCTCGACAAATAAGAAAGAACAAAAGACCAGAAGAACTCTTACTTATTTATGCGGAAGCCATGCTCCTTGCTCCAGGAAGCCTTCCTCAATGCAAAACGTTTTAAAATAGAATTCTTAGGGATTAAGCAGCTTTTCCATATAATATAAAATAAACAGGCAAAATGTTATAAAAATAAAGGGGCCATTTACGCCACTCACACACACATTTCCTTCTGAATGGCTACGCCTGGAAAGGATCAACTTATTTATAAATCCTTGCACAAGGTGAGCTGTTGACCTGATAAGCAGAGACTGTGCGCGTGCCTGGCCCAAACAGGCAACAGGCAGCAGGCAGCAACAAGCCTTGCCTTGCCTTGGCTTGGCTTGGATGAGCTATAACAGTCCAGGGATTGGGTGCAACAAGTGGCAAGCAGGTTGTCGGCTCAATTTGCCGTAAACCTGACGATGAGCCACGTGGGCTCGTTTGCGCTTGTTTTGAAATTAGCCCCAGGGACACGCTTCACAAAAGGAGCTTACGGCTTATCCATAGCGACATGGCCCTTAGATATTGTGCTTTTCTTGCCCTCGCTCACTTCAGCTGCCTTTGATATATGTATTCCAAAAGATATAACAGATCATTGAGCTTTTAATGCGTTTTTAATGTCAGCGTATTATACGCTCCACATTTCCTGCTGAGCCCGCGGAGCGGGCGGTCGTCTACCTGGCTATATGCCCCCCTCTCGCCATGCCATACAATAAAAATAATTCAGCCAACTTGCCGTTGTTTTGCTACCAAAATCGAAAACACACAAAAGCAGGCGGCGCGCAAAAAAAAACGCATATAAAAATAATTACATTTGAAAATAAAAGAAAACAGAATAAAAAGAGGAAAAAAACAAAACACAACAGGCAAATCAGCCAAAGAGGAGCCAAAGCATGGGCAACAGGCGGAAAATTTATGCGTTTTATTGTTATAACCCGAAATGGGTTAAGGAAAACCCATTTAAAATAAGCTGCTGCTTAAACAATGCTCTCAAATATTGTGGAAAATACCACTTGCAAAAGGGTAGCAGATAATTTACATACTTTTGGCTTAAAACAATCAACAGAAGAACTTCATTTTGTGGCTCTTGGCTGTGGTTGGCTATAAGCAAGAATTGGCTTAGACGCCAACAGTTTTCCTAATACTTTCTATTATATAATTTCTTAGTGGAAAATCCTATTTATTAGCAGACAAAGCTGATTTCCTACTTGAATTTCTTATGCTACATTGAGCATTTACTTCCGTCCATTCACATTGATATTGGAATACTTTCGTGGCCCACGAAACACCTAGATATATGTATATATTTATATATATATAAAGATATATATGGATGATTTTTGGGGGCACAAACCAGGGAGGCAGGTGCTTATTTAATTTCTGTTTTTTGCGGCTCGTTTTCATTTACTTCGTAGTAGACTCGTATGTTGATATTAATTGTATAATAATTTTTCCCATTTATTACTACATGCAAACAATTTTCTTTATTTAAATGAATTGCTTCGCTTGACTGGCACGCAATTTCACTTGGGTGTAAAAACAAAAAAGCAAAAAAATAAAAGCGAAATCGTAGCGCAAATGATGATGGGGTCTGAGTATGAGGAGTATGAGGAGTATGAGCGTATGCGCTGCTATACCAGACAGACTGTCCGACAGTGAGTCGCTGACAAACTGACTGACTGAGTGACTGACAAACTGACTGAACTGACTGACAGATGTGGCCAGCTGTGGTGCAAATGCAAATGACAGACTGGCCATATATTGTGCATGATACGCGTTATGACAGACAGCAACTTGTTGCAGCAACTATTATAGGGCCAGAGCCCTATCTATTCCACCACACAGCCAGCCAGCCAGTAAGCTAGCCAACTAGAGTAAGCCACAGACAGACTTAGACACAAACAGCGCATAATAATGCAATGAATAATTCGATTAAATTGTGCGCCATGCGGCGTCGATTGATATGTTCAGGCTGCTGCTGTCTCTATACTCTATGCGGTGGTCCAGCTGAAAATAGCCACACTCTGCTCTTAAAATAGTTGCCTGGGGTGGGGGTGGGACGCCTAATTGGGTGTGGAACAACAATAAACAGCGGCAAGCGGCAAGCGGCACGCGTCCATCCATACTACAAATAGTATCAGTATTTAGGTATTTTAACTATTTATTGTTTGTATACAACTGATACGTGAGTTCAATTTTGAAATTTAATAATATTCGCCCTTGGAACTGGTTGCTGGGATTTTGGGGTGATCGCGCTGCTCAATCTGCTCACCTGCGATTTTACGTTCGCGCATTTTACGCCACAGCGCTTCGGCCTTGCGTTTGGGCCAATTCTCGAATTTTTGGGAAAAGCTCCTAAAGAACTTGTATTCCCGTATCGACACGGACATGCGACGCTGCATTTTGACTAACGTGGGCAAGGCCGTTTTGGCCGCTTTTTTATTGTTACCCTTTTTCTGGAATTAGAGTTACCAAATTGACAGCTTTTGGCTGTCTACAAGTTGTGAATTGACGACAGTCTCGAGACTCTGAAGGAAACTTTCACATTCTGCACACTTGCACGCATATAACGCATACGCACTGTATACACTGCACTGCACTGCACTGCACAGTTTTACACTATCCACACTGTAAATGAGTCGCTGGCGTCGACGCGTTCACGTTGCCTGGCCCCAAACTCAGATGCGGTTCATGAATGCGTCTACCGTGCACGGCGCCTGTAAGAGCACTAATGATTTTGCCCGCGCGCCAAGCCAAAATGGCGAGCCGAACGAACAGTGTCCGTGCAGTGTAGCCGACAGCCGAGCCGAACACTGTCGAGCATAGTCGTGGGCTAAACTAAGCAGAGGCGCAGAATACAAAGTATTCAAACAACGGGGCGTATGAGCAATGTTGCTGGCTCGCTTGTCTGTCGGGCCGTCGGTTGTTCTAATGCCTTAGATGGCTACAGGGGCTACTGCTGATGCCCGTGTGCTGCACCACAATCGCTTATTATTTATGTTATTATTATAATACAAGTTTCCCTTCAGGCGAACCAAACAAATAAATAAATAAATGAATAACTGCTGCCATTTTGTTGCTTCTTGATAATGCTTATTTCATTTCAATGTGTTTTATATTGAAAGGACTCACACAACCACAGCATTTCTATAGCCTTTGTCAGCCTTTGTTTATTATATTTTTTCTTTTTTATTTTATACTCTCCTCTATACACACACACACACACACACACACACATACCATACACATACATATGCGATTGTCAGATGGGCTGTGAAAGTTTCAACTTTGATGGCCAACCGCACCTGTTGCTCACTGAAAAAGGCGGCTGGTCGGTTGGGCTGGGGAAGGGAGGGGCCTTTGGCATAGTTCGCCTTTGAAAGTAAAACTTTTCTGTTATTTTATTTGATTATATTTTATGATTTATGCACACTTGAAGCACTGCAGCTATTACGGATTTCTATGAAAGCTGCTTTAATTGAATGCATTCTGGAATATATCTATTCCATGGAATTGATTGATAATTTAAACAGCAGATTAGCGCTAAAATTGTGTGTAAACTAAAGCTGCAGTTTTTCCCATCGAAAGGCGCACAAAATAAACGCGACATTGACAAATATATCCATATATATATCTATATATATGTACGATTCTATGTATAAGTGTGTACTCAGACGACGATGATGATGATGATGATGATGATGAGCCAGATAAATAAAAATGAAATAAATGCTGGTAATTTTTATTTGTGCTATTTCACATATAAATCATGAAATACTGCGTGTTAATCATTTCAAGCAAAATAAACAAAAAATAAATAAAATAAAATAAAACAAAAACAAAAGCAGCGCCTGCCACTTGATGATGATGCCTGGCTTCCGTTATGAAACGGCAACCACAACAAAAGCAGCCCAGCCCAGCCCTAGCCCCAATCCCAATCCCAATCCCAAGCCCCTGGTCCAGGCCTAGCCCCAACTCCGAGACCCATTTCCAGTATATAAATGTTTATATTCGTTTAGTAAATGGAGTGAGTGTCCAGCCGAAATGACCAAATGACCATAATGTGAAATTGGCAATATAAATAGTCGTAGAAGTAATGCTAAAGGCCACGACATTGCTAGCGATAAGAATTGAGTATACGCGCTGTATACCCTGACCTTTAAATACGTCACTCTAGTGACGTCATCGCAGAGCAACGGCGGAGCAACGGCAGAGCAAACAAACGACTGAAGATAATCGTGCTGACAAGCTCTTCATGCTACGAACATGCATGCGGTGGCGCCTCTTGTTTGCTGCCAGCTGACGTCATAGTTGTTGGATGCTGTTGCTGCCACAAATAACTCGAAATTGAAAGAGCCCACTTCCACTCTCTACTTCCCTCTTCTGCTCTGCCCCTGCCTGCTGTAGTAGGTCGTACAGTGTGTATTGAACGCTTGGCTGGATGGTTGACTGAGAGCACTTGGCTGTTGATTCAATTTCTGTGAGTTGTTTTTTGGCATAAAAGAAGCCACCCACTGGACACACTGGCACAATGCATATGGAAAAATCAAATATCTACGAGTTGGCCAACAGCAGCCGCATGCACATTGACAGATTGACAGTCATTTTTGGCCTGCCTGCCATTTGTATTGAAGTGTTGACGGAAGTGTTGGAAATTGGCAAAAGAGCTGCGGCTGACCGTCGTTGCTTCAGTTGCTCTTGCTGTTGTTGTTGTTCTTGTTGTTGTTGCTGGGCCAAGAACATGAAAGCAATTTAAACGACAGCTGCCCCCCCCCGCCTTTAAGCTGTCATTGATTGCCTTCAATTGTTGGCTGTGAAAATCAAATTATGCCAACTGAATAAAAATGAAAGTTCAGACTCTGATTTCTGATGCTGGAAGGCGCCGCAGCAGACAATATTTATATGAATAAAAATACGGAGTATTCGCATAATTATAGAAGTTATGAAACAGCCGCCTCTGCTCCACTGTTA
The DNA here is from genome assembly GCA_018150835.1 of Drosophila repletoides. Lineage (NCBI taxonomy): Eukaryota > Metazoa > Arthropoda > Insecta > Diptera > Drosophilidae > Drosophila > Drosophila repletoides. The sequence goes on from JAECWQ010000100.1 coordinate 9,482,556, forward strand.
TTATAAACCACTCACGCTTAATAACAGGCCGCTAATTGGCTGGCAGGACCACCAGAGCATCAAATCAACTTTTTTTCTTCCCCCAGATTCCCAATCTCAGTCGCAGTCTCAGCCTGAGACTGAGGCTGAGGCTGAGTGCGAGGCCCGGCCAAGCCATTTAAATAACTCATTTAGTGCACATCTACGTTTAAAGCCAAACAAAAACTTGTTGTAAGCCAACTCACCTGCTAAATAGCGATCACTTTGCGAACGAGAATAGCGCAGCGTCTGTGGAGCAGAAAACAAAAACAAAAACAAACTTTAAGAATATGATATTAATGTCTGACGATCGCATCTTATGCGAGGGTTGCTCAACAAATAATCGCTTAACAATCTAATTTAATTTTCTATATAATTTGGCGAGTATTCAATCAATTTCTGCTATTAGACTTCATCGATTGGAGCTTGTGGGAAAACAGTTAACAAAAATTTGATATAAACTTCAAGTGAGGCTAGTTTAAAGTAGCTCCTGGATAGACGGACAGACTGATGAATATGGCTAGATTGAATCAGCTGTTGCTAAAAGATTTGCATACTTGGCTAGAACATTTAGTGTGCCCTTTTAGCCCATTTCTCTATTTAATTTTTAGCTTCAAGCCTTAACTTTGATAACTTTTATCGATTTGTGATTGCCTTTAAATTTTTGGCCTGCTTCTGTTTATTTTTGTTTCCCATTATCGCGCTTCAAATTTCCGGCTCTTATCAAAACTATTTCCCTTTGCTTTAGATTAGAGTATTGGCTTTCCTGTTTATTTAAAACCGACTCTAGCAATGCTCTTTCTTTCAGTACTCCTCTCAATACTCACCAAGTGCTGTGCAGCAAAGTCATCGCAGCGGCGACTGCGTTCGCGTTCCTTGAGGAGCAGCGGAGCCGAGTTCGATTTTGTGGTCAATTCCTGAATGCCGCCGGCATCGCTGTGCAGCGAGGCGCTGCTGGGCGAGGGGAGCTCCACGAAATGATGCAGCTGTGTCAAAGCCGTTGCTGTGGGCGAGAGTAGCGACTGGAAGGGTTCCTGACGCAGCGTCAACGAGAGCTGTGCGCGTTCCTTGTGGTTATGTCGCGGCAGCAGCTTTCGGGGCTGCACCAGCATCTGATACTGCTGATGGTGGTGGTCCAGAGAGAGGCTGCGTTGATTGCGACGTGCCACACAGGGCAAAGGTACCATAATTGGTGGTGCAGCACTATATTTACGCCGCAGCACCACTGGTGTGGTAATGGAGGCACCACCGCTGGCACTGCTCGCATCGCCATCGGTGCAGTCGCAGTCGTAGTAGTGCTGACCCAGCTCGAACTCATCCTGGCACTCGTCATACTCGACAGCTGCTGCTTTACTGCTTGGCGTCTGTTTGACTGCCTGCTCGTCCAGCATATCGTCCTGGGATTCATTGGCTGCCTCACCACCACTGCCGCATAGGCTGAGCACTTCCAGCAGGTCGGGATCATCGGACGAGGCAACTGAGCCGCTCTTTTGGAATTTCATTTTACGCAGCGCCTCCAGACTACTCACGGACTCCGTGTCTGGCGCATTGTGTCCACCAGTCCTGTGATGATGATGATGATGCAAATGATGATGCTGCAGATGGTGGCTCTTCCAATAGGACATATCCTTTGGCGGTGTGGCCGTGCCAATGCCGCTTTCATTGTTGTCGTTATCCAGTCCAGAGGAATCCAGCGATATGCCGGACTTTCCAGAGCTCAGCACACCGGTGGCCTCCTCGCAAGCCGAAGACGACGAAGTGGAGCTAAATAAGATGACAAATTAATATGGAGAGCGAGTCATTTAATGGCTTTATTGGCTACTCACTTGTTGTCTTCATCGACGGCGCCAACACTGCGTAGTATCGACTCCTCCGACGTCCATATCGTTGAGGTGGAGCCTTTTTTGGTCACATCCACCAGATAGCCAGGCGTGGCGGCGCCTTTCCCCGAGGTCAGCTGTGTTCCATTAGCTGCCGTTGCCTTTGCTGGCGGAGGGGTTATAACATTTCTGCTCATCAATGTTGGCGACGTCGTGGCTGCTGCATGATTAATGCCCACCCGTTTTGGCATGGACATGGGCTGCGTTTCCATGTCGCTGTTGAATTGACGCTGTCGCCTAGATTTCAAATCTTCCATGGTGGTCGCAGCTTCACCTGCTGCTGCTGCTGCTGCTGCTGCTGCCGCTGCCGCTGCTGTGCGCTCTTCGATTTTCAATGCACTTTGGAAATTTGTCAGCTTATGAGTTGTTGACGTCGCTGCCACTGCCGCTGTCGACGTCTCTGCATGGCCATTAAATGCGGACAGAGCGAGACTCTTGCGCTGGCTTAGGCCCCCTGCCACCTGCACTGCTCTTGGCGGTGCACCATGGCCGCCCGGTGCCGACAGCGTTCGCATGTAGGCAACCGTTGGCTTGGCGGCCACCTCGCCTCGTCCGCAATCAAGGTTAAACGATTGCAGTGGAATGGTTGCCTGCAAAACAAGGGAAACAACGTATTAAAATATAGTCAGTCAGGTTTAATATAGAAAAGTCGACACTGCACAGCGCTGACAGATTCGAGGGCCACAACCTCAACCTTTTAGACGAAGGACCTTGAATGTATAATGAGCCGCAGCTAAAGTTGGAGATGGAGTTGGAGAGACCCGCCGAGATGGGCGCTGGAAGATGGAAGATGGGAGACTGAACCTGCGGATGGAGCAACGCGTTTTTAGGCGCACAAAAACAATGCCAAAAAGGAAATATCAATGGCATTTTTGAGCGTCGTTGTCAAGTGGCTCGCCTCTGCCAGAAGCCCGAGTACAATCAGAATTTCTACGAGTATTTTATGCAAATCGCAAAGAAACCGCTCTCAGCGAGTTAGTTCTCTGTTTTCAGTTTTCAGTAGAATCACCACAAAGACATTTCAAGTGGCCGCCACGCAACAAAAAAAAAGAAATACTCTTTTTCTTTTATATAAAGAAACATTTGCTATTGTTGGATCTTATGATTTATACCCATACCCCGTAGCTGGCTTCCGAGAACTATGCTGAATCCAGTCAGTATCCAGAGAGAATTTAGTATACAGAATCTGCAGTATTCCCTGTCAAGTCACCTGTCCCGCTGACTGGTTTCATTGAGTGGCTCAGCTTGGCTTGCGTCGACCAGTGGCCAAAATGGGTGGTGCAGCTGCTTGTGGTGCATTCGTTAAGTTCGTTATGTCAATTCGATTTACAAGCCTTTGGCCAGAGATTGACAATTTGGCTTGTGCCTGCCTGCCCCTCCCTCTGCCTCTGCCCCTGCCCCTGCCTCTGCCTCAGCCTCAGCCTTGGCTCTGCCAGCTGAGCGACAGGCAGCGAAAATTCATTTTAAAAACGGCAACAGGCGGAAATTGATTTAAATGATTTATCGGCAGAAAAAAAGAAAAAAAAAATACAAAAAAAAAGCAACATGGAATGTGTATGTGTTTGCCCCAAAGCATCTGTGTCTCATGCGAAAAAAATATGTTCAGCAGGTTGTTGTTTTTCTTGCAGTTGACGTGAGCACTCAGCCAGCTCCTTAGGGGCTTTTTTCCAGCCGTATCTGTAACGGCAGAGTGAAATGGCCCAACAAGCAACTGTAACAGGAACAGGAGCGCATACAATGAAAACAGGAAGAACAAAGGCAGAGCAAGAGGAGTGGCAGGGACAGAGAACAAGTCTTGTAATGATTAAATATGAAACTTTATTTTGCGCAAATGAAGACTGAGGAATCCTGTTGTAAGTTTATCTAAATTTGGATTTGCTTGAAGGAAAAATTCAGTTCAGCTGTCTGTCGCCTGCCCAACCAAATATGGCAACGCCTTAATGTTATTATTTACACACAGGCACAGGATACAGACAGAGCACAGAGAGCGAGAACTGGTCAGGCATATCCTTGGGGAATATGCCAAACTTCTGCTGCTGCGGTGGCTGCAATCAAATTTGTAATGCATTATGGAGCAGCAGTCGCCACAGAACTGTTTCTATGAATTATTAATAAAGCCCAATGGCAGTCGATGCCGATCCCTAGCCCGATCCCTTGCCCGATCCCGATCCCCATCTTGGCCAACTGCGTGTTAATGAGCCGCCAACTCTCGCCGGCGACGCATTAATTGGGGCTGCCATCCGCCAAGTCTCTTTATGGGCATTCTACACATGGCCAGGGCGCCAGGGCTGATCAGCTCTGATCAGAAAATTGATCAAAGATCGTTTGGACTAATAAAACTTTTATACATTTTACGGCTATTTATTGATGCAGCAGAATGCGTTCTATTAATTTAGCGATCTCATCGAGATCCAAACAAAATTCCCAATTATTCATCCAACTTGCATTTGTTTTACATATGTTCGCTTTGATTGTTGGATGTTGCTTTTCCTATTATTATTCCATTTGGATGGAAATTGAAGTCAGTTTACGATGGGAGCGAGTGACAAATGAAATGAATTTTATGTAGTGCAGTGGAAATCGATATCCGAAGCCAATTTAAATGCAATAAAATCTAAAGATTTCTCACAACAAACTGACAACGAGCTGCCCAAGAAACTCAACTGAAATGAAATGTTTTCTTCGGTTAGTTAATGAAAAATGCAATAAAATGAACACAAAATGACACATAAAAATTGTGGAGCCCCTGCCCCTCCTAAGGGGGTTATCTCTGCATTGGAATATTTGGTAGATGGGATACTCTAAATGCCACTAATTGATCATAAAACTGTCCCAAGAAATCACTCGCCTCCCGCCTGCCTGCCTGTCGCATCTATCAATGTTCATTTGGTCTCCATATCACAGAAAGTTTAATGACAAATGCAATGGGCAACGCCTCGATGTGCCACAATTTATTGATGTATGACCCAGATCCAGCCAGTTGGAGTTCAGTTCAGCTCAGTTCCTGCCCCCTGCCTCCAGCCCCCTGCCGATATACAAAGTATGAGCTCGGCCAGTCTGGAGTATCGCAAATCGATTGGACATGCCTCTGCCTGCCTGCGGACACGCATGCCCACTGATAATAATTATCAAATCAAAACACTTAAACGCCTGCCCAGCCCCAACGCTTTTTTAAGGCCAGACGCGAGTCGAGAGTCAAGTCTGGAGTCTTCACTCCTTTCCAGCCTTCCTCTCGTCATGTTTGTTTGCCTTGCAGTGATTTGCAAGTTCTACTTAAGTCCAAACTGTCCAATGTCTGCTGGCTGCAGTCTCCATTGATGCAAGTTGTTTTTGTTGCCCGTTGCTCGTTGAGATGCGTGAAAAGCCCTTTTGTATGCAGCGAGTGCACCAAGTGCCCTGCATCTGGATGGTTCGTCATCATTAAGCGCGGATTGGATTGCTATGCACATGCCACACATGCGGCGATTCACTTTCGCAGCAATCTGAGCGCGCCTCATAAACTGGCAACTAAATTGGGGAGTTGGGTTCCACTGGGTCTGCCGCAGCACAGCAACTGCTGACAGCTGGTGCAGTAGCAGAGTGAAGTGCTCTGTGCAGAGTCTGCCACATCCCGTTCTCAGTTCTCCGTTCTCTGTGCCGATCTGTGCCGCAGGGCGGCGGCGGCATATTGACCCAATTTGGCTGCAGCTCTGAGCCCACCTTTCAAAAGAAAAACAGATGTTTTTTTTGTGTTGCCGCTGCTTTACTTTCGTTGACAGTTTGGGCCTTTTTGGCAAACAAGGCACGCAGCACTTGTGTCCTCGATAAGGTTGCTGCTGCTGCTGTGCTGTGGCCTTTGATTTATACTGCCATTGGTAGCATATAAATCATTGCCAGTGTCTCACTGGCTGACCGACTGACTGACTAACTCTGACTCGGGGCATAAAGACTGTGCCACATTCTCGGTGTTAATTAGTGCACTGCAGGTTTTTTTTTTTGTCGGGTCTTAAGCTCTTTTAATTGGCACTTTTACTTGGACGATTACTGCAAAATATGACAGCTTTTGGGGCCTGAAATCAACTTCAAGCTAAATGTCAAACAGGCGCCCACATTCTCTGCTGCTGCTGCTGCTGCTGCTCCTCCTCATAAAGGAAATCAATTTCACCCAGCAGCAGCAGCAGCAACAACAACAGCAGCCTGGCAACAGCTTTTGCTTTTAGCATGGATCATGCCGAAATTGCGGCAAATATTTCTGAAGCATGTCATGGAATATTTAACAAACGAGGCAAGTCGACATGGGTTTCCTGTTGCTCCTGCTGAAATTAAAGCCAAGCCAAATACCAAGAAAGAGCCTGATAATTGCTGAAGGGGAGCATTAAAGGCTATGCAGTTCCAGCCAACTGCTTCCTTATCAGATTTTTAAAGAGCTCAAACGTTGGCTTAATCAGCTGCCTAACTTAGCTAACTTTTTTTTAGCTTTGTCCAATGATTAGCTGGCTATAAAAGCAACAAAAATGAAATAAAACTTTAAATCTTGTCAGCTGCATTTTAGCCATATTTATTTCAGCTTTTTTTTTGTGGTTTCTGTGGCATTTCGGTGTTGTGTTTTTCCTCCAGGCACGCGTTTTGAAAATTAATATTTGCCTAACAGAGTTTCGCTGCTGATTGTTTTTGTTTTCTGTATTTTTTTTTGAGGTTTTTCCACTGATAATCACAGCAGGCTCTGAGCGAAATGTATGCTAAGCATATGCAACAGCCAACAGCCAACAAATACGACAAACAACCAACAAGAGACGACAAAAAACGAGACGAGAGACCACAAACTCAGTGCCGTTTATGAGCTGCTTTGGCTTATAAATGTTTTAATTAGATCTATTTGATATGATAAGCCAAAGACAGCTAACAAGTTGCTTGGGTTTCTGGGCTTTGGTTTATGGTTTATGTCTGGATTAAGTGGGTCATCGCGTTAACTGCGGATTGAGAAGCTGTCTCCCTCTCTCTCTGACTCTCTGTCTCTATTGACCGCAGCCGCAGCAGCAGCAGCAGCAGAGTTTGCGACTTCGCCCAGTGTTGCATGTTGCATTCATTTTGAAAGACTTTAATTTTCAATATTTGAAAGCAGAAATCATTAATCAATTGTCTCTTGTACTATTCCAGAGTTCAGTTCTTAAAGAGTTCACCAATTAGCCCAGTTTATTGCACATCTTATAGCTCTTCTCCTTCTGCAAATCAAGCAAAATGCAACTGGTAGTCGTAAAACTCACTGCTGCTGCTTCTCCGGCTGCTGCTTATTTGATTCTCTATCTATTCTCCATCTATTCAACAGTTCAAAGTTTAACTCATTCAAGTGGCATTCTGGAAGTGACTGTCTATCACCGCCCTCTGCCCCTGCCCCTGCCTCCTGCCCCCTGCACCCGCTGCTGTCCCTGCCATTGCCACAAGGAAAGCAGCATCAATGCTGCTCATAAATTTCACGCGCTTCAGTTGCGCATCCGGCACAGCCGCATGCCCCAAGGCAGAGAATTTCAAGCATATGGCGGTAGTTCTTGAGAGAAAATTCTTGAATTTAAGGGGCTGAGTTTGTATACCCTCACAGAGCAGGGTGTTATCATTTTAGCAGTAAATGTGTAGTATACTCTCAGTCGAATCTATATAAAGCTGCTTGAAAAGGGGATTGCATAAAAAGTGGATTTATCTATGCAGATATCTTGGTTGTCATAGAAATTGCTGTTTAAATTCAGGTATTAAAGCGAATAGCCAATTGTTTGAGGCTCCATGAGCTGCGTAAGGGTATAAAATCTTCGGTATGCTGGAATACTTAATACATATGCGAGATTTCTCGTTTTTGAATATGCTTGTGCCGCACTCTGGCAGGGCACAGAGAGAGGGGAGGGGATGCCGTCTGATGTGTGGACAACATTGTTTGACTTTAGATTAAATGCCTTTGTCTCTAAGCGCTTTTTATCTAACCTACATAAAATATGCTGCGATTGCTGCCTGCTGCCTCGCATCGTGTCGAAATCGTGCGAGAGATTATGAAATCTCAGTGTGAGAATTTATGATTACATTTGACTTACATGTTTCTCTGGTTTCAAGACGAGTCCGTTCTGCTGCTGCTGCTGCTGCTGTTCGCTGCCTGCCGTTGGGTTTTTGCCAAAGCGACTTTGTATGGCGGCGCTGGCAGCGGCAGAGAGCAGCATGGGCGCTGTCCTGGACGTGGGCGAACTGCTGGCCGATGTGGAGCCTGAGCCTAGTTGCAGCTTATCGCCACCCATCAGATTGTCCAAATCACGTAGAAATTTGTTTGCCCAAATGTTAACATCATCCGGATGAATAGCAGGCACAGCGACTGAAGGGCGTCGACTCTTGGCTGATTCTGAGTCTGGACTCAACGGGGGTGGCGGCAGGGCTCTTAGTTTAGTTGTCACTGGTTTGTTGTTGCTGTTGCTGGTTGTTGCTGTTGTTCCTGTTGCTGTTGCTGCAGTTGCTGTTGCTGTTGTGCTGCTGATGTCAAAGCCGCTATCTGATTCCGTAGAACGCGACAATTCATCAAGCTGCTTGGCCTGCCGCACTGCCTCCAGTTGCTCCTGCAGCTGCTGTTGCAGACGCTGAGCCTTGCGTAGCTCGAAGACCTCGTTGATTTCCAGCTGCAATTAGAATAAAAGTTGTTAGTTGCAGTTGCACATAAATTTAAAATACGATAGCCTCGCGATTGGGTTTTGATTAGCGCTCTAATTGTGTACATTTATCAAGGCAATAAGCCTAGAATAGGCCCAGTAGCTTGCTGGCTGGCCGGGTCTATTAATCCAGCGCCCAGAGCGCCAGCTTCTAATGACCAGAGCTATGATGATGTATGTTTGCTTAATTTGCCCAACAAATAGAGCAGCAGAGCAGCAGAGCAGAGACACGACCAGACATTACTCACTGGGAGAGAGACAGAGAGACAGAGAGACATGGGCACAATCAAAGACAAATAAATTAGAACACGACCGGCCGACCGCAAAGGCAGAAAGGTTTTTTCTCTAAACAACAGAGGGAAAGAAACAAAGCCACGAACTGCAGACAGCAACAGCAACAGCAACAACAATGGGAAGAAGAATGACACAAGAAGAACAGGCAAGACGTGCAGCAGGAACAACAAATGCAAATAAATTGAAATGAAGCAATTTGTTAGCCAGATTAAACAAAAAAAGAAGAGAAGAAAAGGCAGCGAGCACTTTTCTAAAGAAGATCAGAGACAGAGGACCCACAGGGCTAACAAAGTCAGCGAATTACTTAATTAAAAATCGTGGCCCAAAGATACAAAAGAGCTGCAACAGCACGAGAACCAGAATTGGTACCCAGTTCCAGTTTCAGGCCCAGTTCTACAGTTCCAGAGCTCCACAGCTCCAGACCCAATGACATTAATAACGTGCCGAGCTCATTACTCAACAATTGTGTTTGTTGTTGCTGTTGTTGGCGGGAAGAGCTGGCCCTTGCAGCAGACAAATGCGATCGAGCATTAGCAAGTAATAAATTCTCATAGGTAGCCTCCATCTATTGGTGGGACCATAAAAAGAAAGAGCCGCCTCGAGAAGCCTCTTGGCTCTTTGGCTGTGATTTTATCATTGAGAATGTTTTGGCAGCGCCGCTGCCTCATTTGTCCTGCCGTGTGAGAAGTTGTCGGCTAATTTGTGGTAAGACCAGGCTGCATCTCAACTCTGTTAGAAAGAAAAACTTTCCCAGAGAAACAATTGCTTTGCCGCCCAGTGTAAAGGGATTGTTCTCTACGTCTTCTTAGGAGACTTTTTCCATTCTTAAAATAGTTAGTCTTTATTTGCCTGAGCGAAGCTGGCAGTGACCGAATCCTCTGGTGGCAGCATTCATATTTCCCAATGCGTCATAAATACAATAACATTTTCTATTTAATTTCATGCTACACTGCACTGGCCAAACAATCGTTCAACACACGCTCATCCAGCCAGCCAGCAAAGGACCAGGGCGTATTCCCAAAACTCCACGTGCAGAGCCAGAGCCAGAGCCAGAGTCAGGGCCTGGTCTTGGCTGGGGCTATAAAAAGTGAAGTTGGTCCATGGCCACTTTCAGTTTCTAAGAGGAGAACACAGCGGACGCAGCATCAAAGTGCCCGACGAGTTGAAAATTGGAACATTGGCAGGCGGCATTCCGATCGAGGCAGCAGCGGTGAGCCCAGAGGCCAGAGACTTCGAAGCACAGCCAGACGCGGAGTCCACTGTCCAGACTGCCCAGACAGCATGAGGCTCACGCTCACCTGGCTCTGTCTCTGCTTGGCGATTTATTGCGGCGGCGGTTTTGGCCACAACGGCCAAGGCAATGTGGTCTTATCTTTGCCACCATCGCTTATCGCCGCTACGGAGGCGGCGGCCTTGAGACAGCTCCAACAGCAGCAGCAACGGCAACAGCAACAGCAACAGCAAAAACTGCACGAGCTGCAGCAGTCTCGTTGGAAAAAGGATGCACGCGTCCTGTTTGACAGCAGCAACGATGCACAGCGCGATATGGTGCACAGTAAGGAGTCCGCATCCGCGACTGGTAAATACAATTTACCCTACAACGAAGACGACGGTTTGGAAGTGGAGCAGCAGCCGCAGCAGCAACCGCAGCCACAGCCGGCGGATTTTAATCGAAATGCTTTGAGTAAGGCTTATGATTTAGAGGCACGACAGCAATCAGCGCCGCAGGAAATTGCACAGCGACGCGGGCATGGACTCGGAGGAGTTAAATTTGCCACGCCCAAGCCACACAAATATGGAACTAGTCGTTGCCTGGCAACAAACGGCAATTGTCTCAGGGAATACAATCGCGCCATGCTGGCCGCCAGGTGAGCTAAGGATTTGCCGCTGCCTACTGCCTCTTGCTGGTAATCTGCCGGGTTAAATCTGCCAGAGATTCGGTACGGTTTCGGGTTCAAGGTAGCTCCAGAAAGTGACCAGAAAAAAAACTTTCTCGCCTTGATCGGGTTCAGCATGTAAGTCCAATTAAAGGCGGACTGCAATTTATCAAAGGCAAAGGCAAAGGCAGGGGCAAAGGGTCGGCTGCTTTGGGGTAAACCTTTTTGTATATAGCGCCTGGGCGCCAGGTTTTTGAAGACACAAAAAAAAAAAGAGTCAACAAATCGTCGACAATTTGGCTGTCGACCAAAAACACGCAAAACCAATTAATGGGCGTGAAAAAATCAGTACAACGATTACAGTTTTGTTTTAACTCTGCGACTCTCTCGCATATCTGCCATATATATATATATATATAAAGATATATACACATGTTGATTTATTTTGTAAAAATAACAACTGTCAGCAAATTCATTGGCTAAAAACGAAAATTGCATTGCAGTTGAGTTTCACTTTTCATTCAGCTTAAAAAGCTGAAAGAGCCCTCCTCCTCTGCAGCCTGGGAAGTGAGAAATTTTGTTGTTTTGTGAATATTTCTGGCTATAAATTAAAATTGTGTATTAATTTTTTGTTATATGCTTAATTTATATACCCTTCAATTAATTTTCTAGGGGTATGCTATGGTCGTACAGTCTCGAAATGTGTTGAAAAATGATTGGGCCTGGGCGCTGCTATTAAATTACAATTAATCATTTTCTTGTATTTTGTACGTTTTGTGTTGTTTTGTTGTTTTGTTGATTTGTTAAATGCGTCAATTAATTGGCCTTAAGCCCGCATGGCTTTCAGTTGTTTCTTGTGCTTTTAATTTGTAATTTTACACAGCAATTTATAAGGGAGAATCGCCCCGAAAACTGACTATAGATTGGATGAGCACAACATGACAGCCAGATTAACGTTGACGCTGACTCTCTGTCCAATTCTGCATAACTCTCTGGGTGGGGGACCTGGTGGCTTTTCTGGGTCACCTAGTCGACGGGGCTGGCATTGTTGAAGGCAGCCCACGTACTTACACACAGACATGTTCATCAATTTAAGGCCACAAGAGAGAAACCCAACGTGTAATTGAAACCTAGGCAACCCACGCACATCAAAAGAAAAATGTTTCCAGAAATGATGCACAATGAATGACGATCCTTAAACTGTTTTGTTGTTTTGTTGTTGTAGTTTGTGTTACAAATGACGCATCATTAATCTTAACATAGACATCACCTGAACATCAACTAATCTTTGAACAACTTTCAATCTCCGCCAGAAATAGAGAAGCTCTCTCACGCTTGCAGCAGCAACTATATAATATGCAGGATCATCGGGATCCATACTCGGGCGAGGAGGCTATTGAAGACGACGCGGATACAATGGAAGGCAATGAGTCCAAGGAGGAGGTGCACTTGAAGAACACCAACAATGAGGTTTTTATGCTACTCACGGGCGAACAGGATCTCGTTAAGTTTCTGCGCTGGGCCATGCAGCTACTCTATCCCCATCAGCATACAGAAATAAATGGCAATGCCTATTATCATCCCGGCATGTTTATATGGAAGAAACTGAACTTTTCAGGCAATCTGGAGCCACCGTTGATTGTGGACGAGCCGCATTATGTGCTGGTGCGGCGCGAGAAGCAGAATGCTCAACTGGGCGGTAAGCTTGCATAAATCATAATTCCAGGGGCGTATCGAGTACCAGGGTGTTGAAATTATTAAGTACCAGCCTCTAGTTCCTCTTCTTCGCTACGCTTCATTTCATTTAAAATGCATGTGGCATGCTACACAGAGAATATATTCTTAATAATAACCTTCCTGCCTTGCCACTTGGCACACGCATTAAGTGGGTCCCTCGGGAATGCATTTACTCATCTCTCCGTCTCTCCCCTCTCTATCTCTTCCCTTCGTTTACTAGATGATTTCAAGCCAGAGGACGATCCATTCATACCACCAAGGGGAAGGAAACATAATGCGCCAGATCTGGATGCGCTGTTGAATCGATTCGAGACCTTTGTACCTAATCGCGGCAAACGCGACAATGTCAAAGATCTGTTCAAGTATGACGATCTATTTTTTCCGAATCGCGGCAAGAAGCATCGCGACATTTTCAAACTGGACGATCCATTCTTTCCACATCGTGGTAAAAAACTGCAGCTACGGGATCTTTACAACGTAGACGATCCATTCTTTCCGAATCGCGGCAAGCGTCACTTGACAGAGCCAATGCCGATGGCCAGCAAATGGGGAAAACTGCAGTCGGACAGCAGCAGCAACAGCAACAGCAACAAAGACAATGAGAATGGCAGCAGCAGCAGCAACAAAGGCGACAACTGGCCGCAAAGAATGTCAACGCATGAAATTAATGGTAACGATCAATCAGTCAAGCCATCAATGTCAGCTAGAGCCAAGGCAGAGGCAGAGGCTGCACGCTGGAGACTGCTCCAACTGACTGCTAATAGATTACACTCAACTACAAGATCAATGTCAGCAAATTTACAGCCAAAGCAACGACAGCAGGTGAAAACATCCTGGCCAGCTGAGAGTTTACAGCGCCTGGAGAGATCTGTGCACCACGATACCCGCGAGACACAATTAACGCGGGGGCTGAATGCTAGTCCCGGCCATGGCCATAACTATGATCATGCCACTGACATTGACAATGACATTGACACTGATTATGGCCAATTGGACATGTAAATGCAGTAATGCTAATGGCGATCGCTTTTCAGGCAACAGCAACAGCAACGGCAGCAATGGCTTCTCCTTCCAGGCACTACTCCATCCTCTGTGCCGTTTTCTTTCTCTCTTTTACTATGTGCACAAAAGGTCCTCAGTATTGTAAAAAAAAAAAAAAACAAAACGAAAAATAAAATAAAATAAAGCATGCAATTGATTTCAAGAAAATCAAAATAACGAAGGTTATGTTGCGTTACAGCCGGCCTGCCCTTGGGGCCTTTCTAGAATTCTAGTGCTCCGCTCTGCTCTGCTCTGCTCTGCTCTGCTCCGAAGGTCTCTGCCCTGCTGCTGCTGGCAAAGCGAGGCATGGCCAGCGTTTTTAATTGTATTCATTGGCTAATTTATCGCCGAATGTAATCAGCATTGTGCTAGCAATTCAACTTTAGACTTCGTCGCAGACGCTGCTGAAGACTCGGTCTCCGTCTGAGGCTCAGGCTCAGCTGCAGAGACTCCACACACAGCTGCAGCAACATAGAGACGCGGGCGTGGCACGCAGTTTAGAGTTTACTGATGCCGATGCCAAGGCAGCGATATGTCTGCTGCTGCGCAGATATGCAGCCAGATAGAACAACAACAGCAACAGCAGTGACAGCAGCTGGAACAGCAACAAAGCTGTGACTACTCGCATAAAGGTCAGGCTGCTGTGCCATGTAATCCCGCCCAGAAAAGCACATCAATCAAGCGACTGCAGCTTTAGCTTTAGAGCAGCTTATTAGTAAGCATTGAACCCAGCGTATCAGTCAGGAAAAAACGAAGAAAAAATAAAAAAACAGAGCCTCCGTTACAAAAGTAAAGTCAAATTTTCCACTTCAACAAATTTCTGACATTGACATTGACCAGTCAGTTTGGCTGGCATCCAAATCGACATCGACGTCAAAATATTTGGAGAGACGCAAAGTCTGCTGGTCAGACCAGAGCTGGTCCAGGCCAGGCCAGGCCAGAGCTCTTTGTTTTGTACAAATGACCATTGAAGGTCATAGCAGCGGCCAACAACAAATTGGTTAAATAATACTCAACACACACACAGCACACACACACAACACACCCAAACACAGTAAAAATGTTAAGCAGATGCGCGTCAACGTCTCCAGCTCCAACTCCGTCTCCATCTCCGACTCCGTCTCCGTCTGCGACTCAGTCTGGCTTCGGCTTTTGGTAGCTTGACGTCTTGCGATCAGTCCAAAAACATATGAAGATCATTGTAATTTCAATGGCACTTCAGGCTGGGGGCAACCACCACATAAACCCAGCGCTGTGTGTGTTTGGTTAGAAAAATGAGTGCAACAGTTGTTATTTTTTTTTTTTTGTTTTTCGGGTACTCAACTGGGCAATGACACTTCGAGTGAGCAGCCAAAAAAAAAAAAAAACTCGTCAAACCAGCCTAAACGTGCAGGCACGCATATCGGTTCCGGCGTATTCTTCATAGGGTTTCACATATGAGTTGGGTCTAAATATTTGGGGCTTAATGTCAGTGGGACAAACTAGATGAGATGAGGCGTAAAATCTATGTGAAAACTGAATGAATCTCTTTAGATATTGATCGAGACGTGGTTTATGGCTGCACAACTGGGCTGGGCAAACGGTTCGGTTTGGTTCCTTTGAACTGCAGCATTTATCAACTATGAAATGGAAACCGAACTGATAACATCCTAAATTGGATCTCGTAAGTTTTCCCTCGGGCTGGGAACCTTCTCCCATCAATTTAGGGATCGGGATTTAGAATTGAATGGATCGGCTTACCAATGAGTCGAGTATTAAAGTCTCTTCTGTCTTTTTTTGATATTATACAATCAGCGTACACTTCCGGCTCATCAAGTCTGATCAGGCATTACCTTTCGCCAATAAAAGTGAAAAACTGACACCCACCACAATCCGGTCCACACACTTATGTTCGAATGTTGCAAAAAAAGCAGAAAAGCAGAAAACTTATGGCAATTCGCATCATTTCTCTGGTTTGTTTTGGACCAAAAGTGTCAAAAGTGAAGATTGTACAAATTAAATTTGTTTGGTTTGTTTTCTGTTTGGAGTTTTGCGCTTTTAAGGCTTGAAAACTTTCAAACGTTGACTACTTTGTGTCACTTGGGCAGCTCGGCTACAAAAAGCCCAACCGACTGTCAATCTAAAAAGAAAGTCCCTGTCCAGCTGAAGACTGCAGCATCAGCAGCACCAGCAACAGCAGCAGCAGCAACATTGAGTCCAGTCGCTGCAAATTGGCGCAATTTTCGTGGCAATGTTTGCCTTTCCTCCGCTTGTTGCTGCTGTTGCTGTTGGTGTTGCAGCTGATTTGCTTGTCGGAAAATATCAACGCATTGTCAACATAGAGGCAATAAGCCAAATACCAAATACCAAATACCAAATACCAAATACCGTTGACAACACTCGAGGATTAGGCCTAGGCGAGGGTGCACGGCAGCAACATGCAACTGTTGGTAACTGCAACTGTAACACGAGCCGCATGAGTAGCTGGCAACATTTGACAGCAGCTTAATTGCTGTCTGCAATTATGATTGCTGCTGGTGAAATTGTAGAAGCTGCTCAGCGCAGACTAACGGACAGTCGCTTCACTTTCATTTGATTAGTTGCAATGACAGCAGCAGCAGCGGCAGCAGCAACACAGGCAGCAGCAACATGTAGCTGCTGATTGTTGACTGTTCGCTGTTGATTTTTTTGGCTTCATTTGGTGCATGGCTGCGATTTCTGGTTTATTGTCTGCACTGGGACACACGGCAGCAACTCCTGGTTGACAAAAATAGTAACATGCAGCCTGTGGCTCAGTCTAAAGCTGAGACTGAGGCTGAGACTGAGGCCGTGTTTGAGGCCTGGCACTGCCTTTTATTGCCATTTGTTTGCCATTTGCCATTTGCCGTATAACGTTTGCCTGTTGACGTTGACAAAAAAACGTCATTTGCAAATTGGGCAAAGACAACTTTCTCTAGGCAGCTGCGCGCAGACGCAGTCGCAGGCGCAAATTACCCAGCTCCAGCTCCAGCTCCAGCTTTAGCTATAACTCCAACTCCAGCTCCAACTCTCCAGCTATAGCTATAGCTACAGCTATGGCTGCATTGCATAAAGTTATAGACTTACAGATAAGTTAAAGGCAAGCAGCCGTCGCCCACATTCATTAACAGCACTCGCATAATTGGCTGATATTTTTGTGGGTTCAGTGAACCATTGTTAGAGCGCTAAGACAATCCCTAGGAGCCGCTTGAGAGGCTTAGAGGCTTGTTTCAGTTTTACGTCTCAATTTCACATCGCCACATTGTCAATATCTATAATTAAAATCGTTTGAGAACACACGCAAGCCTTGTTATCCATTTTTGAATCTGGCTAAAAAAAAAATGTTGAGCCGTTGAAGGCTTTGATTGAGGAGCTGATGGACCGCCGTTGACGAGCGCCAATTATTATTGTTAGTGTGTGTGTCTTTCTGTCTGTCTGTCTGTCTGTGTGTGTGTCGATGTTATTATTATGGATTATGTATCTAAACACAGCCCAAAATGCAACACAAAGACAACACACAAAAGCTAATTGATGCAGGAAGCGCGAAGCAAAACGGGTTGCCAGCTCTTGTCATGTTGCATCTGTTTCAAAGGCTGTCTGCCTGCCCCTCTGCCCACTAGGTCTGTTTTTTGTTGCACGCTTCGCTTGGCGCGTCCAAAATGGGTCAGGCAACAACTACGACAACAACAACAACAATAGCACCGCCATCGCCGCCTCCGCAAAACGCATTTCATAACTAGGCAAATTAAGCCTAAGGCCAACACAACTACAGCCACAACAAGCGTCTTACGAGTCAGTCTTTGGCGTCTTATGGGTCTTACGAGTAACGGCAATTTGGAGCTAAAGTGCTGCACTATTTGTCATAATAAACGCGCCACATAAATGGAGGGGGGGACCTTCAGGCGAACAGCGGCGGGCAGCGCGGGGGCAGGCAGCGGCAGCAGCCAAAAGAAATCGACTGAAACGCGTGGGCAGCAGTGTGACACATTTTGTCATCATTAGCCACAGTTGCCGGCTAATAATTTCAATTTAGCCAAAAAATTAGTTGCATTGAGTTTGAGATACTAGTAAAAAAGGCGTTAATAACTCTGGCTAGATGGACGACCAGGGTCGCTGAAATAAGCCGACAGCCCACGCCAGACCAAAGCCACAACAACAGCAACAACAACAAAAAAACGCATGTAATGCCTCTCTCTGGGGGCGTGGCTGGGTGTTGAGGTGATGACACTGATTAGAAAATGTGCCCAGATAGCGTGTGGAGAGCCTAATGAATGCCCCAACTCCCAGTTAAAACCAACTCCAACTGGAAAACGCTATAAAAAATGCGCGCGTTTTGTACGCGATTTATGCGTTTGAATCTGACTAAAAAAACAACTAGTTCCGCCGTTGACACATTCAGAGCGTATTATTAATTGAAAAGTCATTTATATGACTCTTTATGAATTCCATCTACGAGCAGAGCGATGCACTAGTTCCATTTATTTCAGCTGTAAGTGGAGCTCAACTGAGTATTGGGTCAGCTTGATAGAATTTCAATTAAAAGATGTGCAATGCAGCAATGCAGCAGCTGCCAGTTGCTCGACTCGTTTGAGCTGACTCTCAGAACTGTGCTGAGTGCGGAGAGTTACACGGGAAGGAAAATTCATGAACAGCAACTTTTGAATACTCTAAGCTTAACGAAGAGATGCTGAGCTGAAAGACCAGCAAGAAACACCAAAGATTTGAATGCCCTTTTAGTGTGGATTAAAAGCGTCTAAAGACTGTTCTTCAAGGATCAGTTCAGAAGGAAGTTATATGGTATAAATAAATAGTCAAAACAGCCCATAAAAAGGAGGCTCAACGAAAGACTAACCACTAAATCGACTCTCCTCATCCTTCCTAGCCCTTATGAGCTCGGAGCTGCTCTCTTCAATGCATTGCACATTACCTGACGAGGAGTATTATAAGCCTTCATTTCATGATGAAACTTCACGAAAACGTTTCATCGTGTAAACTCGCGCTTAGATAAGGCGCATGCGTCGTGCATGCGACTTAGACGCGTTTTTTTTGCGGTCTCTGCGGTCCCAAGAAACGCCTCGAGTTGCGCAGAACCATAAACGCAATGCTAATGAACAACGCGTGCGTGCGCTGCTTCCGCTATGGGCAAAGAAGCAACTCGCAGCTCGCAGCTCGCAGCTTGAATTGTCGACAAATTTCATGCGAAACAGTTATAAAAATAACTAAAAACTGCGGTCGGCCGTTGACGCTGACGTCGACAGCGACGACTGACGTTGATGTTGACGATGTCGTTGATTTGTCTATGGTGTGGTGTGTAATATTGCGCTTTCCGGTACAGAAACATAAAATTTTATGTACACGACGCTGACAACGCTAACGACAACAACAGCAACAACAAAAGCGGCGACAACAACAGCAGCGACAACAACAACAGCGGCGACAACAACAGTAGAAAAAGGCAAGCGTGCAACGCGTCGTATGCGTTACATATTACAAATACTCCGCTCAACTCAGCCTCAGCTGTGAGTTGTTTGCTTTAACACATTTTTCTGTCACGCAAAATAATCATTTGCAAAATCACGCAGCACCCACAGACCAGAGGCGAGGGGAGAGTGAAATGTGTTGCGCTTATCATGTGAAAATTCATGAAAATTGAATAAATTTGAACAAGTGGAACGCACCCCAAATCCCCAATTCAATTTGAGTGGGAACGGAAAATGAGTTGGGTTCACAGCTAATTGAAAGATTTAGATTGAACTCACCTTGACACGCTCCAAGTAATCCTGTAGTGCACCATATGGATCATCGCCGTCTTCATCTATCAAGTCTAGACTGTGAGCCAGGTCCAGATTGTCCAGAGCAGCCAATTTGGATTCGGCCTTATCGGCAAATTGCAGCTTATGATGCACATGTTGCAGTTGCTTCTGCTGTTGCTGCTGTGCAGCTAAAGTGTTGTTGGTGGCGGGTGCAAGGCTTAAGAATTTCTTATCAGCTGTCATGGCGTTGGCTGCTGCTGCTGCTGTTACTCCTGCAGCATTGCTTCCGTATTGGCGAGTGCGCGGCATAGTTGCACAACCGGTGCTAAAAACGCTTGCAGCTGCCGCAGGAGTGGCAGATGAAGTTGCTGTTACAGTGGCTGTTGCTGTTGCCGTGGCTGCTGCTGTGGCTGCTGCTGCTGTTGATGTGAATGTGGATGTGGATGTGGCTGCATCATCAACGTCCTCGTCGGCCGCTACATCACTTAATCCCGATTTGTAGCGCGTCGTGTCAGTGGCGATAGTCGCACTGGAGACTGACGTGTTGGCTGTTGCTGTTGCTGTTGCCGGCGGCGTTATGTTGCCGTTGATAAGCGTTTGATGTTGTTGCTGTTGTTGCTGTGGATGACTGTTGCTGGCGAGGCTGCTGCCACTGCTAATTGCACTTTTCACATCGCTTGTCATGTTGTTTTGATTTGTATTGCACTGAATTTTAGTAAATTTCTTGCCGCTGTCATGTTGCCGCGCCGCAGCAACATTCGCTCCACTCGCTGGTTGCTCTGCAAAGGAATAAGAGAAAAAAAAAAAAAAGAGGGTTTAATTTTAGCCAATATATCTTCAACGAGTCATATAAAGTTGTCATTGCGCACACACAATTGTTGCAATTATTGTTGCCGCAACATGTTGCACGTACAAATGGCGCGCCCAAAAGACACATTTTCATAATCTTTTTCATGCAGCAATGAAAAATTGCGCCAAATGCAGCCGAAAAATTGCGCCAACTCGTGGCTGCCACATGTTGTGGCAAGCAACGGGCCGAGCCGTGCCGCTGCTTATAAGCCAAATGCGCGAAAATTTCTGCGCTAATCGCCTCAAATTGTGCGCCGAATGTGTGCCATTTAAATTGTCATAAATTTTGCAACATGTTCCGCACACATGTTGCACCCCAGACTCAAGTTTTCCCCATTTGCCCACTGTATCTGTCTCTGTGTCTGTATCTGTGTCTGTGTCTGTGTATCTGTGAGTGTGCGCAAATGATTTAATTAATTTCTGGGCAGCCAAAAGAAAAAATGGCCAGCAATTATTTACATATTTGATTATATTGCTCTCTCACGCCATTCATTACTTTTTACTTATTACTTATTACTTATGGCTTATGGCTTATCCGTGTGCCCTCAATTGTACGCCGCATTATTTGCCTCAGTCGCTGCCACACCCAGTGGATTCAACTTGAGTTCCAGTTACAGTTCTGACGAAGCAGCTGACAATATGAATCAGTCAGCTACATTTATTATTTTAGTTTACTTATAATATTATTAATATTAAATTAATGATTGCTAATTGCTTTGGCAGTCTGCGCGATTTATAGTTTTATTTTATTTAGAGCTTTAATTTAATTTAATCATTAACGTTTCAATGAGCCTAAAAAATCGATAAATTTTATTAGCAACAAAATAAATCGAATGAAGCAAATAAACTTTGTGGGTGACTTGCTGACTGCCTTCTCTTTTTTTTATATCAGTTCGGATTAAATTATAATTAAATATTAAAAAAAAAAATACAGCTGCACGCAATGAATTTTATAGGACTTTTCTTAAGTATATCCCCTTAAAAAAATAATATCAAAAGAATTAAAGAAATAGAGTAAGAAATTCCGTCTGGCTGCCTTTTTATTTATTATTTGTTTTTAATAAAACTCATCGAAGATTAGTTTATTCAAAAGATGCGTAGATTAAAACTCATCCAGCTCACCGAACTTTATATACCCTTACTGACCATGAAAACTACTTGAAAATTGTTCTTAAATCCGAAATATTTTGGCCTATTGGCAGCTTTATAATATGGCAGCCTGATCTTAATAATACGTTAAGTATACGTTTAACTTATGGGATGCGATTCGGCTGGTTCCTACATATGACCTATGTATTTTACTATAAAAGCGAAAGACTAGTTTGCATAAAGAGACAGACAGACGGACAGACATGAAAAAACATGAATGAATAAATAAAAAAAGTGAATGAAAAAGGCCTAATAAATAATATATATATATGTATCTATATCTATATCTATCTATCTATCTATCTATCTATCTATATATATATGTATATATATATGTATATTATGGAGTGCGAAATGCCTCCTTTCAAAGCATTAATATATTTCGTATAATATTAATGAAATTATATGAAATTTTTTTAGGACTTTTAGAATATTTTAAACTGGAAATTATATAAAATACTTTGTAATAAACCTAAATTAACAATGAATTCAAAAGATTCTCCTGCATTGTGCGTAAATATAAATAAACTAATAACTCTTTCGAGGGCTTAAAATAATTATGTAAAATTCTTGGAACTAAATTCAAAAACTGTCTGAATACATTTGCAGTCTATGCATAGATACACACACACACATATACAACTGTACCTATACAGATACCTTGATGTATGTGTGCCAAATGCAGTTCTTCTGGGTAGAGTCGCACTTTGAGCAGCCCACATGGATATGCAAATACGCGAAGATATCGCCATAAATCGCATTAAAATTCGCATAGGGGCAAAGCGTCTGAAGATCAAGTGAACTTTTTTTGTTTTTGTTTTATTTCCACAGAGAATTGTTGAGTGTGTGTGAGTGTGTGTGTGTTGAGTGTGTGTAAGTGAAACGGTTAAGTATTTCTGTTGTTGATTTTATAGGTTTGATTTTATTTTTGTTTTTATTGCGCATGCGTGCGTTCGATTGAGTTTCTTGATTAAAATGTCGCCGCCACCGTCGCGACTTGGCGACAACAGCGGCAGCAGCAGCAGCAGCGGCAGCGGCAGCAGTCTGTGGATAGGCTCAATCTTTTTGGCCGAGCCTCTGGGCTGTGTCTCTTGGCTGCTGCTGCTGCTGCTGCTGGTCAGCGCTTGGCATTTAAAAATTCTGAATCGCATGCGTTACACAACGACAACGACCCGTGGCGAGCTCGTAAATCAGCGGCGCAAACGAGTCAGTCAGCCCAGCGAAGACAGTCGACAGTTGGCTACATTTTATGGGGGTCTGGGCTCGGGTCTGGTCTGGTCTGGTCTGTGGTCTGGGCTCTGGCCAGAGTCGGAGTCAGAGTCAGAGAGTCACAGAGTCAGCTGGAAAGCGTTCGCCAATTGATCGTCTTATGGCGATTGGCAGGCCGCCAACCAAGTCAGCCCAAACCCAAACCCAAACCCAAACCGAAGCCGAAGCCAGGCCAGAGCAGACCAGACCAGGCCCACACTGGGCTGCAGTTTTCTTCTGCCTTTTTGGCAATATTTCAATTGTGCAACGCTAACGGTACACTGTGGGCATGTATGTCAGATTGTGTGTAGGAGGCGCGTTGAAAGTTCATGGGAGGTCTTCTCTCAGTACCATTCCCATTCCTATTCCCGTTCCCGTTCCCAGTGCCCAGTTCCCAGTTTGCAGTTCCATTCCTGTCCTTTGCGACATATGTGCGCCGCATTCGGCTTTCAGTTTGGCATTTAATTAGCACAAAGCCAAAGCCAAAGCCAAAACGAAACGGAAACACATAACTCTGCCGGCCTTTGTTCTATTTGATGGCTGGCCATAAAAACCTATTTTTTTTTTTGAGACTTTGCGACTCAACAAATAGTCGTTTAGTATAAACAAAAGCGAAGCGAGAAACTGAAATATTTGTACTTATTTGCTTATTTACTAAAAATAAAATTGTTTGCTGGGTGTGTCCGCTAAATGGCCACTGTCCGTCAGACATAATGCGGCTATAGCTTTTTTTTCTCTTCTTCTCTCCGATGTTCATTGATGGGGCGTTGTTTGCTGCTATTTTTTGTTTTATTTTTATAGCTTTTATTATTATTATTGTTGTTGTTGCTGATTGATTCTGTGACTGAGGTCACCTGAACGTGATTAATTGCTCGTTGAGATGGCCAAATTGAAGGCAAAGCAAACGAGGGGTACTAGCCTAATGCGGTTTGAATCCCTGCCTTCCCGCTAAAGTTGGCTTTATTTTGAATTTTTCCCGAAAAAGTTGGCTTTATTTGAATTTTTCCTAATTTCCTAATCCTCCCGGATTGATAAATTATATTAAATAAAATTATATTCATTATAAAACAATCTAAATACTTTTTATCGCCGTCAATTCATCCCGAATTTCTGAGTCGAATATCTCGCACATTTGCTGCGAGTCTACCTCATTCTAGCTGCTATACATTTTCTGGCTAAAACCTTGCAAACTGGACCAACTTGGCCTACCTCAATGCACTTCGCAGCAAGTCTTCACTGTGAAATGGCCAACACAAAAACAAAAAGCTAATAAGAAAAACATACAACAAAAAAGAAACGTGAAAAGCAGAAGCTGCCAACTCGACTCAGCGATTCCAATGAGAATGTTGCGGCTAAAAGGGAGTTGGCCAATGGGCAGGCTGTCCATTAAGATGATGATTACCAATGCCCCAGCAGATCCCAATGAAAGCCGCTCACTCTGTGAGCTGTGAGCTGAGAGCTGACGTGCGTCCGCTTAGAGCAGCGTCGTTGATCAGCAGATTGGCGCCTTAAGCCGTCACACGTCACAGTTGGCTAAGGGCAGGACCTGCGCCGGCTTAACTGGGCTCCAGTCTTGGCCAGAGCAGTCAGTGTGCGGCTTTCAAGCCTCATTTGCCTATCAAAATGATATAATATGCGTTCATGACGTCGATCATTGTGTGTACGTGTTTCCGCTGTTTCTTTGAGGATTTTCTCTGCTTCTTTTTCAGTGCAAAAAAGAGAGAAAAAACCAACGGGTGACTGTGGGCGTTTCATAAGTGATGGGCGTGGCAAAGCGTTGGTGACACAGCGAAAGGCGGCGAACGCTTTTTGGAACGCACTGTGCGTCAGTCTGTGTCTGCAGCAACTGCACCCAGCAAGCCAAAACCGATAATAATTTTTTATGCAACTCTGTCAAATGGCGGCGCTTTTTTACGACATTTCCAATTGCAGACGCACTGATAATAATAATCAAAATAATAATAATAATAATGGTAATAAAAAAAAAAACTCTATACACATATTTTCTTTTATTATTAATCACAATTTCAAGTGACTTTTGGAATGAAGAGTTTTTATGCCGCTTTAAGTGGCTTTTTATTAAGCTGCTGCGGCATTTAATTGATTTGTAATAGACTCGACTCGATTGTGTGTGTGTGTGTCGGGTGTGTGTGTGTGTGTGTGTGTGTGTTATGCAAAAGGTGTGTCTATGTGAGTGTGTCAGGCTAACGGAAATCCACAGCTCAACGTCATGCATAATTCATACATAAAAAACGAGGTAAAAAACAAAACTGAAATTGCAGTCAATTTCTTTTGATTTTCAATGCGCCAAGTACTATAAATAAATGGGAAATAAATGGAAAATGCTTATGAAATGATATGAGCACGCCCTAACCAGCTGCTTGGCATTTAATGTTCATTACTTGTAAATATGTGTTTAGTTTTTTTCCCCTCTTTTCTTTATACTGAATACCCCTTGAAAGTGTCTCCAAAAGGGTGTATTAATCTGGCTTAAATGTATGTAAGAGGCAGTAGAGTCTATAGAAGCTGGAGACATGAATTATGGTTGCTGGGTAAACAGCAATCCCTAGGCATGTTTACCCTAGCTCTCTTCAAGCTGCCTACAGAGTAGTAGCTAGTCGGGCATTCCCGACTAGAGCACTTTTACTTGTTTTTCTTTTGTTTTTTTATAATGAAAAGATCTGGCTGTACTTCAGGCATTAATCAGCGACTAACAATGCGGTTTCTTTAAATTGCCTTTAATTGTGAGCAGTTAGCATTACAATTGCACTCAGTCAGTGGCTGTGATTCAGTGCGTCTGGTGGAGAGATTCGGGTTCTGATCTTTAATTTAAATGGTATCGGTTGCATCAGTCCGGCAGTCAATAACAGGAAATGACTGGACAATGAGCTGGTTGACCTTCAGTGTATTGCCCCAAGGGATGCCAAGATGAGTCGCTGCACGACAGACAGACGGACGGACGGACTTAAGTACAGTAGGCGTATTCTGGAACTAGTCATCTGAGGCTTTTCCCGTCTGACACTATTCTCGCAACGCCAGTCGACTGGACAAATCAATTAATATTTTATTGTTAGCTATTAACTAGCCTAATGATTGTGTGCTCAGACCATGGTCGATTTTCCCACAGCAACAGCAACATTTCCGCCCAGGCGACTAGCAACTGGCGACAATGCGACTTAGTTGCCAAAGCTGATTAAGCGAGAGGGACACAAAAAAAAAAAAAAAACAACAGAAAACAACAAAAAAAAAACTTACCATTTCCTGCCGCAAATGCTGCGATGCGCTCCCTAACCGAACGTCTGGGCTCGTCTTGGTTGTTGTTGTTGCTGTTGCAGCTGTTCGGTTGCAGCGTTGAGTCATGGCTAGGACTACGCTTCACCATTGTCGTTTTGATCACAGTCTTAAGGCGGCTGGGCGTGGTCGGACGTGCTGCTATGCTGGGCTTAGGTGTTGTTGCTGTTGCTGTTGCTGTTGGTGTTGGTGTTCGCGGCGTCGGCGTCGGCGACGTCGATGTTGCTGTCAATGTTGGTTTATCGCTGCACAGCACTTCTGTGGCAGCACCCACAAACTCTTCTGCAGTTTCTGCTGCTGTTGTTGTTGTCGCTGTTGCCGTTGTTGATGTTGCTGTTGGCAGCGTCAACCCACACTCGCTAGATGTCGCTGTGGCGGCAATGTTCGTTGTTGTTGCTGCTGTCGTAATTGTCATTTTATTCTGCGGTGAATCAATTTTGGAGTTTGAGTTTGAGTTTGAGTTTGAGTTTTTGTTTTTATTATTGTTATTGTTGTTCGTTTGGGGCTCGGCGTCGTCGGGTAATTTACAATAATTACAGCGCGGCTTATTGTAGTTTTTGTTGTTTGTGTTGCTTAGTGTATTTTCCTTATTGCTATGTTGCAGTTGCAGTTGCAGTTGTTGCTGTTGCTGTTGCTGTTGTTGCTGTTGCAAGCTATTGCTAAGTCTTTGGATTGGTTGTTGCTGTTGTAGCTGTTGTTGCTGCTGCTGCTCATTGCCACTCTGCTGGCTGTTTGTGACAGCGCAAGTTTTACTTTGAGTTGCTGCTAGTTCGCTGTTACGCTTGTTGTTGCTGTTGCTGTTGTTGCTGCTGCCTTTGTTGTCCTGCCGCCATTGTTCAGGCACAATTCGTTGATTCATTAATATCAGCGCCACATTTCCGTCGTGGCCGTTGTTGCTGTTGCTGTTGCTGCCAGAGATCTCAGCGATATCATTTGCCTCATCATCATAATCATTGCAATCATAATCACTGTCGCAATCTTGGCGTCGCTTGTTGCTGCTGTTGGTGGCACGTGGCACATCATCAATATACGTAAAATCGTTATCAACGAATATATTTCTAGCGTGCAGCGTGTTGGCCGACGACTTCAACTTGGGCTGCTTCAGGGTGTAGCGCCTGCGCTGCGGACAACAGCAGAATTTGATGATGGTCCGCGGCGATGTTGGCGATAGCGTTGGCAGCGTCGGCGTCGGCGGTGTTGCAATATCAGCCCATTTCTCGATCAATGCCAACTCGCGAGCATTGGACATTGTAGTATAGCCATGGAGTGTGATTCTGCAACAAGCAAATATAAAGCGAGCATAAATTAATTGCATATACCAAAAAGAGAGAGAGAGGGAAAGGGGGCGAGGGTGCTGGGAGGAGTCAGCCAAAAATCAATTAACCACATTTTTCAACGCATCTCAGCTTTTCACCAGAGAGTTTCCTCATTCTTGCGCCGGCGCTCCGCTGAAAAGCCAATTCGCTGCGCCACATCAGACACGGCACAGCACAGCACAGCACAGCAGCGCCATCTGTGCGTCATGTTGCCTTGTCTAGACGACAGCAGCAACTGTTGCTGTTGTGCGCTGCGATGCTGCGGCAATGCCAACATGTTTTAATTGCAAACTGCTTTTTGCGCAACACTTTCGAATGTGGCTTAGAAGTGACCGCCAAATATGTTGCCAGCCGGCAGCAGCAGCAGCGAGCAGCAGCAGCAGCAGCAGCCAGGAGTCAGGCAACATGTCGATGCATGATTAACTGCCGCGTTAAACTGCCAATGGCAGCGGCCTGCATCCATTTAATTGCATTGCATTGCATTGCAGCTTCAAAATATTTGGCTGCAGGGCAACTAACAGCGACAGCAACAGCAGGTAGCAATGCCGTCGCCCACTGGCCGCCAATGCCACCACGCCTGCCACATGTGGCAAAAAAAGAGGTTCGAAACTTGACTACAAGCAAACTACCCTTGGGGTTGGCGTTGACCTTTCGTCCGTCGTCCGTCCCGAAAGCCAAAAAGCTTTTGTGAAAGTGCCGCCGCCTTGCTCTGAAATTCCTTTCACCAACAAAGCAAAGCAAACCAAAGCTGCTGCTGCTGCTGCTGCTTTGTAGTTGGCGCTGTGTGTGCCACGCCTCTTGTCAAACGTTTGACAAATTAATTTCAATTGTTTAATGCACTCGGCTTATCTTTCACTTTATCGATTGCCGAGCGACAGTGAAAATAAATTAACAATAAATAATTTTAATTATTTCATGAAGATGTCAAATTACACACACCCACGCAAAGAGGCGAAAGCCTAAAAGCCCCGCAATTGTTGTGTGTGTTCCATGTGTTGTGTGCCAGGCCCAGGGCCGAGCCCGGACCCAGACCCAGACCCAAACCCCAAGCCCCAATCCTAAGCTGAAGCTGAAGTCGCAGCTGAAGCAGCCTCAGCCTCAGCCGGAGCCGAGTCCAAGCCTGACTATTGCGATCTTTGCCACTAACTGGCGGCTATTTTTTTGAGGCTTTGGCACACAGCACAGCTGCACACAGAGTGCCCGCTCTTTGTATTTTATTATTATTTCTCCTTATTTTTTTTTTTTTTTATTTATTAAATTTTTGCCAAGGCTTTTAGCTCTGGCTTTGGCCTATGGGAATTTTTAGACAGCTCTAATAGGATTTTGTTAAGTCCGCTGAGCTGAGCTGTTGATGGCTGTGTGGCATAAATACAATGCGAAGCTTAAAGCCGCCTCTAGTGAAATTTGACTGTTGTTTTCTGTGTGTTGTCGCCCCATTTATCGGCCAATGGAGCTCATATTACATCTAATATCAATAAAAAGAAAAAAACAGAGCTGAAAAATTACACAAGAAGCTGCCAATGGCAACGATTTGTCAATGATTTAAACGTGCCACAAAAGAAGCCCCCAAATTAACATAATGAAATGAGTAGAGCAGAGGGAGAGAGCTTTTATTAGGCTCTTACTAGTTGTCCTGTCCAGAAAGAGTTATAAAAATAATATAAAAATCTTTCTTACTTCGTTTTAATGATTCAATTCTAAAGTTGCTTTTGGTGTAGCAAACACCTCAGCTGAACTGTTATGCCCCTTTTTTTATTGTGATTCATAGTGATTTCATGTGGCACAGACACATGAAAAACATCATAAAAAATAACGCATAAAAACAAAAAAACTCAAAAAATATGCCACAGCTGAAACCTCAGAAAAAAAAAACGCTCCTTTTTATATACAATAAATCCAAATGCGGCTATAATCGTGTGCTTATGCATGGATATTGTGATATTGTGATTTATGGCTGTGTGTTCCGATGTTGCTGCTGCTGCTGTTGTTGCTGCTGTTGTTGTTGTTGCTGCTGTTGTCATAAGGAGCTCGAAATTAATATTGAAAAGCTACTAAATCCAGACTTACGCATAAATTAAAACTTAAGTAGGTTGCCGGATTGTTTGGCTTGTTGTTTGTACTATTTGTATGAGCAATAAATGTATGCATGAAAACAACAACAGAAAACAAGTAAGAACACTTCAATTGGGCCAGCACGACTAGGAAATACTCTATAAATCTCAGCTACTTTTGGGATAAAGTTTATAGAGTAACTTATGAGTTTATTCTCCAATAGATAAACACTCTGAGAAAAGTATAAAAGGAATCTCTCACTGAGTCTGTTCTGAGTTTTTACTGATTTGGAGGGTTTACGGGAAGAGCTGCCAGATATTTGAGAGAATCTTGGTAAGACATGCAGCTATATACCAAATTTGAGGACTCCAGCTCTTATAGTCCCAGAGCTAGACGGTTTCAGCCAGACAGAGCCTGAAGAGGCCTATAGAAAAGTCAGGGCCTTCAGCTGTGTGTTTCCGCTTGTTATGTATATTTCCCACATATTTAGCATACTCTTTTTTTGCAGTGTATCAAAGTGAACACCCTTCTCGCATGCTCCACTCGTAATTTATGGCAGCGAGAGCTGAATAACACATTTTTGCACATTTCAATGCGTTTGACATCGTAAATACTCAAACATATTTGTCAATGCACTTCACAAGTCGAGCTGATAAAAATAAATGCAATAAATGCACATAAAAATAGCTCTATATATATATATATAAATATATATATAGTCGATCGCACAGACATTATTATTGCTGGTTGACTGAGCGCATGCGTAGCACGTAGCTCGCTCGCTCGCTCGGTCGCTCGATGCGATTATTTATGAAGTCTAGACTCCCGTTTTGGCATACTTATAATTAGCATATAGAAAATGAATATGGCATTAGTCGGCTCAGAGTTACGGGCAAATATATATATCTATATATATATATATATGTATTGGGTAACGGTAGCAGCAAAGTTCTATGAACTCGCCCCCAGCCAAAACTGTCAGCTTAGCTAATTGAGGCTCTGTGGCAGCTGGATGGCAACCGCTTAATGTCAGCCAGTCCGTCACTTTAGCCAGGCCATCGATCAATCAAGCAATCAATAAGTCAATCATATGCATTCAAGCAGTCAACAAAGCGCATACAAATTGCTGCAATGTCCGCGGCTTTTATAAGTGCATTACGCGATGTGCAGTTAAAAGTTTCGTTTTTCAAACACATAAGAAATATCGTGGGGTGTGCTCGACTCTAAGATACTCTGTAAACGTTTCTATAATGCCCCAGTTTTATACTCCCTGTCTCCTATCTAAATCTAGAGATCCTCTTCTGTTGTGATTCATATTTTCAACTCAAAAGGAAGGTCTGATCTGCGTTTGAGTTTCGAGGATCTTTATTCCCGATTTTCTTATCTCCAGCTCGCAGATTTTTTTTCTAAGGAACAGGCTAACTATACTTCTTCTACTTCTGTTTTTCATATCTAAAGTCTGTACAAAACCAAAAAGTCTCTGAGAAACAGGCGCTGGGCAAGCCTCCTTCTCAAATAGGTTGAATCGCCAGTGCTGGCTCAATAAATGCGGCTTTGCTTTATCCCATTTTTAGTGTAGAGTATAAAATATAAAATATATCCAATAGATAGATTTATACACAGTATAAAATATAAAATATATCCAATAGATAGATTTATACACGCATTTGCAGCAGGAGGAAAAGTTTTCATCTAGTGGCTATTGGCAATCAAAGCGACAGACATTAACGCTCTTCGACTGGAACCTCGACTCTGAGTTCGACTTGGAGTCGGGGCATGCAACAACCGTTGCTGTTGTTGTTGTTGCTGCTGTTGTTGGCCACGTACGTTGGCCTGTTAATGCTGCCCATTAACCTGTTGACCCACGGGAATTGACTGGCTGCTGTTGGATTGCGTGGATTGCCAGCTGGTAATGACTCTCTTTCTCTTTGTGGCTCGGGCTCTGGCTCTGAGGCTCTGGCTAAGGCTGGCTGGCGCTCTCTTCACGCAAAAATGCGCAGAAGCCAAACGCTTTGCGGCCTGCCATTTGCCATTTATAACAAGTATTGGCCCAGTGCAAAGCCTACTCGAATTTGTTGCCAATTTGCGCAGTGCCACAAACTTTTTGTTGCTGTTTGTCTCCTCTTGTTGTGGCTTTAATTTTTGGTAGTCGCCCAATTAATTTCCGCATTTCCCAGACACAAACTTGGCAATTAATTTTGCAGTTTGCATTTCTTCAACCTTGTTGCCTGACCTTTTGGTTCAAGTGATTCACGCCAACGCCAGCCACCATCCTCCATCCTCCATCCGCCAACAGCCAACCGCCATATCCGCACGTCAGCGTCAGCTTCAGTTGGGACTAACGAGAATACCCTGGCTGGCTCTAAGTCGGCAATTAATCAAAGCGCCTTTGGCCACAGACAAATCCTTTTGTATACTCTCTCGCATGCACTCTTATATGGCCAACAACTGACAACTGACAACGCAAATGGCCAAAATGACAGCATGAGTCAGCCAATGCGCAACGGTAACATTAACATGCGTTGGCTTTTTTATTTGTTAGCGGCATTTCTTCCAGCACAGACAGACAAACAGACGGCTGGACGGACGAACAGGCAATGCCAAAGGCCACCGACAGCTTTGGCTATTTATTGAAATTAACTTTGTTGCCTATTTATAATCCCACACATTGGCTATAATCAGCAGCGAGTAGTAGTGGAAAAAAACAGATGTTAACTACCCAGTTGCAGTGTATTCCCATAATCTTGTTTAGTTTGATAAGACTGCTCAAGGCTTTTTAACTTTGTTAACTTGTTAAGCAGATATTCCAGCTAAGAGCAGCGGATGTGCCAATTAAAACTGTGTCAAAACTCAGCTGCCAGCATCAACTTATCAAAAACTTGGCACTTGGACTAAGTTGGAAAATAAACCGAAGAGGTTTGTTATAATATTTAAAGAGATTTTCTTTCATATCATTTTGTTTAACTAATTTCTTAGATCATTATGCAGCAGCTGAGCTTTTGAGTTCCTAGCTGGATTCTGAATAGGCTTAAATTTAGAAGTTTGTTAAGGGTAACTCTGCATCTTCGATCTAATCAAAAGAGGAGCCCCTGTTTTTCTAAGAGATTAGAGGAACAAGAGACACTTAATTTAGTATCTCAATGACTACCATTTTTCTAGGATGTCTTCCCCTGCGCTTAATCAAATCTTTAGATGGAAGATAATCACAGATGTTATGAAAAACAGTATTTTCTAATGGATGAAGCAGGAGCACTGTTTTCAGCGTCTTCTGAGCTGAGTACAGAGTAATCTCTGGTCCCTCTACTGTATCAAAAGAGTTGACTATCAATGACAAATCGTTGAGCCAGTATTGACAATAGCTGGCGATAGGTCTGGTTAATTGCAAATCCGTTGCAAAACCAAAGATTGTGCTGATACGGGCAGGCCTGCCTGCTGTCTGCTGCCGGCTGTGTCTGTGAGTATTTATTTCACACACTCTCCAAATCGTACTCCTACTCAGGGACAAGGACAAGGACGCTTTGTGCAAATACTCGACTCAATACACTCTCACAATTGACGGCATTAGTGTTGGCTTTTTGACGCTTTTCGATAGCCACTCAACGAGCGGCGATTAGTGGAGCCAGACAAGACAAACAGACAAACAGACAGACAGACAGACACAGAGGTAGAGGAGTGCTTCACCTGCAGCTGTTTGAATTGAGTTTCAATTGTTGGCAGTGCGTGGTCGGAGCTTTTGGCAAAGGCCAAGTTAATGAAAATATCATTACAGTTTAGCCCAGAGCGTAACAATAAATATCGTCTACGGCTGAAAGGCGTGTGTACGTTTGTATGTAAGACGTCCACACGTCCAGATGCCTCGTCTGTGTCCCACTCAGTTTATTGACTCATGAAATATGAGCACTTCTTAGGGTGTGTACACTGTACACTGTACACTGTATAACATGGACTGGGTTTGAGAGGTGCGTGCTAAGCGAGCATTACTCAAAAAACGCTCAGCAACTCAAATTCTGCGCGTGCGTCTCAAATCTTTCTTATTTTTCTTCTTTCTCTCTTGGCATATCTCCAGCTCCAGCCAGGCGCTCGTCAAAAGATTAAGCGGAAAAGTGCGCAATCTCTTGGAGCTGCTGCTGCTGCTGCTGTCAATTTGACAAATGCGCCGAGTTCAGTGATTGTGACAGTTTTAGTGAATTCGTAATTAAGCATGCTCACACATGCATAAATAGCATAAAAATACGAGTAACCAAGCCAAAACCGAAACCAAAACCAAAGCCAAAGACAATGCCTTCCCATCAAGCTTTATTCAGTTGTTTTTGCCACACTGTCAGGATGACAAATTGGCTGGCTGTTGGCTGTTTGCGCATATTAAAATGCTGGCAGTGGCACTCAAAGCCTCAGCATTGCTGAAGGTAATTAAAATAATGCAGAAAAAAAGGTGTCAAGGACTTGCGACGTCAAGTGAATTTTAATTTTAAATTGATACAAATTGAGGCGCGTTGCAACAATGAGCAGCACTCAAATTTGTCGGCTATTGATATAGCCCCGCGCAGCTTAGCTGTGTTTTTCTGCTGTTTACGAGGCGTATACATGATTTCTATTGTTTTCTTTGGCTCTATTTGAGTCCTAGCAACGACCCAGCAACACTGCGTATGCGCAATATTATTCAACCGACTGACTTCATACATAAGCACGTTCAACAGCCCGTACATACTTACACGTATCTTTTTATTCAATCTGAGAGCAGTTCAACAAATTTGCATAATTTACCTGTAAAGAAACAACAGATACATAAATTATTTTTCGGCTAAACTTTTAGTACTCTTTTTATAAATATTTTCGCGAATATTTATTTAAAACTAAAGCCACACCTTGTGCAATAAATTGTAGACATTTCGCTGCCACACACATAGTAATTAAATGCACTAAAAAAGCGAAAAAGTGATATAAAATTTTTTACGATGAATCCTCGAGCTCCACTTGTTGTCTTGTGGTGGACTGTGTGTGCACTGCCGGCAACTTCATTGACAAATAAATTGAAAATTCATTTTTGGTTGTCCAAAAAAAAATAAATGTACGCCCTGTAGGCTGCCGCCTCCAGGCAGCAACATTTATACATATGAACATATACATATATAACTCGACATTGGCTTCCTGCACAATATGCAACATTTTGCTGCACGTCCGGATGTTTACAAGAAAATAAACAACACACTGCAGCAGCGGCGGAGGCAGGCAGGCAGGCAGGCGGGCAGCGCATTCATTTCACATCAAAATCGATATTTTTCGATATAACTTGTTACAGTTTTGTTTACTTTCTGTTGCGCTTTTGTGGACTGATCAAAGTCACATGGAAATTTATTATATAACACCGTTAACAACAACTAGACAGCCCCATCAATAATTGGGCCCAATCAATCAGTCTGCAGTCTGCAGTCTGTGCGTCTCAGTAAAACGATTCGATCTCAATTGAAAATTGAAATCGATGCAGCGCTAATCTGCCAGTTGACCCAGTTGACTGACTCTTGGATCGACTATTTACTATAATAATATACGAGTCTACACAAAGATAAAAGCATTTACAGCATTGCAGGTGAATGCACCCAAAGATCATTCGTATTTTTCTTATTTCCCTATTTTGTTTACTAATGAATGCCACAAAGCTGCATGCTGCATGCTGCAAGTGAGCGAGAGAGAGATTCGTTTGAAGAGCTTTGCCTGTAATTGTTCTCTAAATGATTGGGCGAGGCCTTGTCGCTGGCTGTGGTTACGCCATGTGGCTTTTGGGTCGTCATAATGAGGTGCCAAAGGTAAATAAGCTGCACCAATATGACCAACCGATTTTTCTTACCCCCGATTCCCCTCCTACCCTCCGTCAGCAGCAGCTTCGTTCTTCAATGAGCTTTTTGTAAATCTCAGACGCGCATGTTTTGGTAATTAGTCTTATGGAATGAGAAGAGATTTTTTGGTATACCCCTTAGTAGACTTACAAGGGGTCTATTGGTTTATAGATTCCTATATTTTATTTATAATCAATCGACTTAACTTCTCTTAAGAGTGTTCTGCGTTTAATCAAAGTTAAGTTGGCTTTTTTTGATTGAAATAAGCGATAGTATTTGCGGCTAAGTGTGCCATCACTAGAGCAATTCAATCATCGCATTCCCATGTTTGCCACACACACAGAGAGACACACACAGAGTCAAAGACAAACACAGCTGTTGGCTCCATTAAAGCTCAACAATTGTTTAGAAATTGCTGGCCCCAAAAAACATGGAACGTACGTAAATATTTCAATAAATAGTCGAGAAAGATGAGAAAACCATTTGGCATGACTGCAAATTGGGGACGCATCACAGAGAATCCAAACCAATTTGTTTGTTTGCTTCTTTTTTTTTGGGCTGGCAAAAGCGCAGCCTGCTGATAGAATTGTAACAACTGTCGCCGCATAAATAAAGATATTTTGATTTATGCAGCTGCGATGATTATGAAATGTTTCTTAGCAGCAGAGGCGGAGGCAGAGGCAGAGGAGCCACAGGCTGGAAGAGTACCGAATCAACTGCAGATATGCTGAGCTGAGCTGTGCCGTGCCGTGCCGCATGGATTTGCATGTCTAGCGCCAATAATTCTAAGGTGTGCGCACTCCGATGATATTTCTGAAGTGGTTGGCGGTGCGCCGAGATGTCGACGTTTGATATGGCGCGAGGCTATATACAGAGAGAACGAGTACCGCCAGAACGAGTATCGGCAATGGCAATCGTAATGGGAATCGCTATAGAAATCTCTGGCAATATCTGTGGCCCATCCATCGATGTGAATGTGCGTGGAATTGTAAGTAAGTTTTGCTGCAATTGCAATTAAAAAACGTTGCCACAGCTGCAATCTCTGAGCATGGCTTTTGTGCATGTAAGCGGCGCTTTTCAAAACTTTGGCTGCTTATCAAGCGGCATGTTGCTGTTGCTGTGTTGCTGATGTTGCTGATGTTGCTGTGTTGCTGCTGTGATTGTTGTTATTGCAGATGCAAAAGACGATTGGCACGCCGGCACGCAAATAACCAACGCACGCCCAGTTTTAGTTTAGTCCCAATCCCATTCCCAATCCCATTCCCATTCCCAATCCCCAACCCAATCCCAATTCCAGTTTGAGCAAGTGAAAATCATTGTGAGTCACACAGCCCACAGACAAAAGCCTCATTAGGCGTCGTAGTCTGCAACATTATCTTCCACTTCTTCTGGGTCTGGGTCTGGGTCTTGGTCTGGATCTGGAGTTCGTTTCAATTTCAGCGTTGGCGTTGAAAGCGCGTTTCGAGCACTCCTCGCTTTAAGTACATGCTCGTAGCCTATACTCATTGCAGGAGCAACATCATCATCATTATCATCTTGATCATCATTATGTTGCGCCCATGAAGCGAATTATGCTATTTGCGTAAATTATTGTCAAGTGCTGCGGCTTAGTGCTTCTAAATCATAGATGCCTATCGAGATTTGACTTGCTTTTCGCGCTTTAGTTGGAGTGAAACCAAAAGTTCAGGTGACCCAAAAAAGAAGCCAAAAAATAATCATATTTATTTCTGAGATGGCCTATTAAAATATAATACTTTATACGAGTAACTTGTGCCAGTTTTTTGGGCGCAGAAACAAAGCGAAAGAACCAACTTTCTTATAAAGAATTATATATGCAGCTACCATAATGAAAAGCCATAAAAAATTATACTTATTTGAGTCCAGCTACCCCCTCTCAATGAGTGCATATGGCACACAGTCGTAGCTGGAGACGGACTCAGACTCCTCCAAAATTTGACCCAGAATCGGCAGTTGAGGCTGCAAAAAACGCGGAAGTGGCTGCTGCTCCTACGGTTCAGTGGGGCCTTTCGTCGCGTATAAATAAATTTAATGACTCAATTTGTAATGAAAAATGTGGCTGGGTCTTAACCCAGCTTCTTTGCACTGGTAAGCTCCACTTGCGAACTTCTTTTTTGCCATAATTTTTCTTAAATTGCAGCAGGGCAGCGGCAATTCCCGAAATAATATTGACTTTCCTTTGGTTTTTATTCGTTAATCAAAAGACCATTTAAAGTATTTGCCTTTCCAGTTAATTTTACATAAATTACACAATTTAAGGAACATTCTTTGTGAAAAGGACACCCGATTCTCCATGCAAATGCAAATAAATATAAATTCTGAGCAGTTGACGTTGACATCAGCGGAAAGCAACTGCCAAAACAGGTTCAAAACTTGATATGGTTTTTTTTTTCGGTGCTTTGTTTATTTTTCTTTTGTTTATCGCACACATTTTTTTTGTTATTATTTTTTATATTTTTTATATGTTTTATTTGCCATACAACGAAATTCACTTAATTGCAAATTGTGTTACGAACACGAACAACAATCGTTGATAGCCGAATTCCTTGTAGCGCAATTTTGACTGCTTTTATTTTTATGGCCAGAGCAAATGGCAGAAAATAAAAAAAATGAAATAAATAGATACAGAAAAGTGTCAATAGGCCACAACGCATAAATTCTACTAATTAACATTTATTGTTTGCTGATAGTACAACAGCAACAACAACATCAACAATAAAAAATATTTAAAAAAACTGGTAAAAAAGGAGCTTTCTTCAGCGCGCCGAAGATTACATACCCTTACAGGGTGGTATTAGCTAGAGAGCTAGTTAGATTGCTCCATTTAACCTGTAATTTCCATCAAAATACCCTGCAAAATAGTTCCTAATACAACAACTTTTGGACTGATTGTTCCTATAGGAGCTAAGAGATATAGTTCTTTGATCCAGCTGGTCCACATAAAGAAGGCTAAAAAAGGCTTTAAAACTGAGTGACTAATGTGCTTCGGCCACTAAACTAGACTCATCAGATCGATCAATAATATATATATATATATACTTATATTCTATGTAGAATCGGAGCTGCCTCTTTGGTGCCAAAGCGCTAATACCCTCTGTTAGGGTATGACAATACAGCCCGCTCATAAAAACGGCATTCAATTTGTATGCCATAAAATTTTATGAGTTCGCAATTTTTGCTATTGTAAATGGAATTGTTTTGTTTAAAAATAAATGTTGTTTTTTTTCTCAATTAATTATTTGTGGGCATGGCATTGCCTTCAATTTGTATACCATTTTACAGGGTATTTCGGTAGCTTTTAGCTGATAAGAGCTGGGAGCAGGGTCCATGTTGCAGCTTTCTAATCATTTGCCCCCAGCGTCGGGCTGCATCTTCCAGTGGCTCTTTTTGCCACGCCCAGCTGAAGTAAATGAAGACTGGCGACTGGGGTAATTAACCCAGTGCATTATTGACCGTTGTTCTAGACAATTTAAAGTTATTTAAAAGCGGAGCAAACTGCGGATCAAATTGATATGATTGAGGCAAACGCATTGCGTGTTGTCTTTGTGGCGGTTATTATTATTATTATTATTGTTGCTGTTGCTGTTGCAGTTGCTGTTGTGGCTGCTGCTGTTGTTGTTGCTGCTGCTGTAAACAAACTAATTAAAACTGACACTGACAGCTGATGACAATTTACGCAGCTGCTGCCGGGGCTGCTGCTGCTGCTGCTGGTTTAAAGGGACACAGCGCGACAGACACTCGCTGGAGCTAAGCTCCGCTTCGAGTTTCTCCACAAGAATTTATGAAGTCTGGACCCCTTTTCTCTGCATCTCTTTGCCCCCTTAGAGAGTCGTAATAAATGTCGCTGCCATTGCATTTGTTCAATTGAAATGTTGCACGCGTAATTGCAAAAAACTTCAGCTGCACATCAAAGCAGGCACAACAATCAACCAAGGAGCAGCAGCAGCAACAGCAGCAGCAGCAGCAGCAGCGGCAGCAGCAAATTAAAATAGAAATGCAATTCAAAAGACGATCATTTAAATTAGCGGCAACTGCAACTGCCGCCGCGGCATACAAATTGATGATTGCCACCAGCAAATGAGGCATTGGCAACATGTTGCCAACAGCTGCTGCTAGCTGTTGTTGCTGCAATTGCTAGCAGCACATGTTGCACACATTGCGCGGCTAGGCAAATAAATTATGAAGCTGCAAAATATGCAAGAACATTTGTCTATCTTCTGCTCGACTAACACATACCCTATAAAGATTTGCAATAGCAGAAAAATTACCTTCAAGTTGAAGAAGATTTTGCAGTGATTGGCATGCCACTTAAAGTTTGCTCAACAAAAAATAGGGTATTGCTGTAGCAGACACACCTTAGAGCAACTTTGGCCAGATCGACGACAGTCAGTCTGGCAAAACATGCGAAACGTGGGCAAATAATTATAGAGACCCACTTGGCATTGCTGTTGCTGTTGCTGTTGTGGTTGCTGTTGTAGTTGTACTGTAATTGTTGTCTATTTGGTGTTGGCTTTTAGCGTAAATGCAAAAACAAAGCAACAATAACAACAACAGCAGCAGCAAGCAACGAGCAACGAGAGCGGCAAACAAAGCGCATGTTTAACTTGAAATTGTTACACATTTTTGTTGCTCTTGATATTGTTTTTGCTGCTGCTGCTGCTGCTGTTGTTGTTGCTGCAGCAGCAGCAACAGCAACCGACCGACCGACAAACCAACCAACCGACCGACCAGTGACAATCATAATTTTTCATAACTCAACCGGTTTTTCGGCGAAGCCTGACTGACGTTTATGTTGCTTGTTTTGTGCTAGCGGCAGTTTTTAGCCTTTTTTATATGCCAACAAAATATGTGAGTACGCGTTTGTATCTTGTCCGTCTGTCCGTCTTTCTGTCTGTCTGTCTGTCGGTCTGTGAGGCTGCACATGCGCACAAGTGTCGTCGGTGTTGGCGTCTGCGTCCGCATCCACAAGCAAGTGGAGTGGGAACAACTAGGAAATACCCTGTACTCCGGCAGGTCTGATATACCCTACACGAGGTCTAAGCGGTTGCTAAGCTGATTCTTCTTTGCTCTCGAAAATAGTTGCTAGAATAACTTAACTTGAATAGTTTAAAGAATGCAGCTGTTGAATCTTTCAACTTTTTATAGATTTGCAGTGCTAACCCTCCCCCTAAGCCTCCTTGGTAAGCCTCCCCAATAATTTGATTTAACCCTGATCTTTATAAATAATACAGAAACTGACATACCAAATTTCATATCTCTGGCGCTCACAGAATCCGAAATAGATTTATGAATATCCAGGAGGACAAACGAGCTAGAGTGGTAGGAATACAGACTCAGAGATGCCCTATTGCCTCTACAAGCTTTGCATACCCTTTGTGTTCATTGCCTAATTTGCAGAGTATAAAAACCGCTAAGCGGCAACTTTGTTTTGGGGGCGGCAGGGTTCAGGGGGGAGACCCGCGGTGTCGTGCTCATTGCACAAAAGAATAATGTGGCATGTGCTCGGCCTGTAATTACCTGTGGGTACACGCACTCATACACACACTCAAACACACACACACACACACACACACACACACACATATATATATATATATATTTGAGGCTCGATCGCGTAATTAGCCGCATTTTTATTTCAGTTTGTGGCTGCTGCCGCTGCTGTTGCTGCCGTTCCGGAATGAAGGCCCTTGTCGCTCAAGGTACGATTATTTTGTTAATAAAACATGTTGTTTGCATAATATTGTTGCTGCTGATTTTTTGACTGTCAAGGTGAAGCGAGCTGCTGGAAACCCGCTTGAATAGGAGCATGTAATTTTGGAACAAGCTTTCGAGCTTATAAGTAGCATTGAGATCTAAACAGTTGTCCAATTCTTTGCTGTTAGAAATATATATTTTTTTTATGCTTGGCTTGCAACAATTTGCAGCAACATCTGTGAAATGTATACGACAGAGCAGTCTATAATTTTCAAGCATTGAAGTGCCCATCTCATGACACGAGGCATGCCAGAGCCATTTTTTCCCAGCTGGCTTGTGAAAGGAAGTTGCTAGCGGACAGCAGCAGCAGCAGCAGCAGCAGCAGCGGCAGCAGCAGCAATTGCCAAAATGCCAAGGAACATGGCCAGTCTTCAAACAGACAACAACATGAAAAACTATTGCAGCTGCAATTACTCGCACTTCAAAATGCCAACATTTTGCACAAAGAGAATTTTTCGTCTTGTTTGTTTTGCTTTTTGATTTTTTGCTACCCCATTTTCTTTTTTTTTTTTGCATGCAACAGCAACAACAAAATAAAACGTGGCAACATCAATCATTTTGAATTTTTACATTTGCATGCAGCAGACAGTAGCAACAGCAACAGCAACAGCAACATAAATTAGCTGCAGGGTTTGTGTCAAGTTTTAATGTTGCACTTGCTGCCAGTGCCCCGCTTAGCAACATGTTTCTAAATGGGGTGGAAAGTGGCAGAAGCTTTTGTTAAGAATGCCCCTGTCCATGTTGCATGCATCAGTACACATTTTAGGCCAAGTCTTGGGTTCCTTAATAGCCGCATGACTCATCTACCCTGGCCCTACGCTGTCATTTGGCTACTCGTCACAGTTGGCTCACACGGCATACGAGTAGTATTTACCCAAGAGAGTTGTTGTCTTTTGAGGTGTACTTCAGCACTCACCCACACTCTGTTTTTATGACAAGCCCATTCGATCCGCAATCCCATTGACCACATCCGTTCAGTGGTGAGTCATTTGCTGTCTGGCAGTGGGCAGACTTGTTTTGTTGCACAAAATTTGCATTTGGCATTTGCTAAAATCTCTCATAAAATCATGCCTAGAGTTCAAGGTAAGCAAACAGTACTTTCCGGTTTCTTTCCAGCTGAAATTCTCCATTCTCGAATGTGCTGTGGCCTTTTATCACTTTCTCAATCACTTTCGTTGCAACTGTTGATAACAATGGACACATTTGTAGTTCAAGATAGGAGCCATTAGCTCTTGTTATTGTCGTTGTTTTGATTAGGGCAAATGTTGTCTGATAGAGCAACAATTATGGCTACATTCCGTCCAAGGTATTCTATCTATAACTTCCATCTTACTCAAGCCGAAGCTTAAATACTCTTGCAGAGATTACGCTATGAAATAATGAATAGTTTGGGGAACTATTCGGCTATTGAATGGAACCCAAAAAGGGAAGAAAAATTGAAGGCGTCTTTGGGATTTCTTCTAGTCGCCTTCGCTTTTTGTGTAGACAGTTCCATTATTCAAAAGCTCATCAAGAGACACTGTTTAGATATGCATTCTTACCGCATCGAAGAGCCTTTTCTTGTTATTGCTTCATCTAAAAGCTGCTGACATAACATTTCGCATAGCCCATGATTTATGCGAAATCCAAATGCCTACAAACGGACAGGCTTATCTCAATGAGCTGCTGCTGCTGCCTGACGATGGTCAATGGGGGCCTGGCCTGGCTTGGCTTGGCTTGGCTTGGCTTGGCCATGCAGCACGCATCCAGGTTGCTTTTTTTCTCTCGCTTTAAGCATATGCGTGCAGCTTTGTAGCAACATCAGCAACAACAACAGCGAACGTAGCAGCGATATTGATAGGCGCAATTAATTATACGCGCCTCACACTGACAGTAAGCGTTTTGCTTTGGTCGCACCGTGCCGCGTTTTTTGCCCTCACACCGCTGCCCCATTCCTCCGCTTTGCCCCTTTTACCACTCTCTCTCTCTCTCTTTCTCTACCCTCCACTAACCCCCTTCTACACTTCTGCTGCATGCGCCGGATCGGCCGTCGTCGCACGTATCAATGACCAAATGACATATTAGCCTTCGTCTTAGTGTAAAAAGCCGCGATAACTTTGGCAGACGCAGACGCACACGCAACGCACCTCGCCGCCAGCAACACCAGCAACAACCACAGCAACATCAGCAACAACAACAATGTCTCTTAGAACTGGGCGGTCGGTCAGCTAATCGTTTATTGAACCCGTCTGAAAAATAATGCGCATACGCAGCGTGCACCATGCAGCGGCGATATGTTCAGCTTTTCAG
Source organism: Drosophila repletoides (assembly GCA_018150835.1). Taxonomy (NCBI): domain Eukaryota; kingdom Metazoa; phylum Arthropoda; class Insecta; order Diptera; family Drosophilidae; genus Drosophila; species Drosophila repletoides. Next base: position 9,525,609 of record JAECWQ010000100.1, read on the forward strand.
CTTTTGTGGTTAGCCAACTGCAGCATTTCCAACTGTGTCGCACCGCTGGCCCGCTGCTAGCGTTGAGTGCTCCAAATTACTACCAAATGGAACCGGAACCCCACAGGGCAGCTCTGATTAGCAGCCAAATATGGGCATAGTGCAAGTGCCACGAAATAAACATAAATGCATTCATATGAATAGACGATATGAGTAGGAAGTTTATGTGCACGTTTTCTATGAAATATGATCCGCTAAGTGACTCTCGATGGGAACAGGGATTGGGGATTGGGCCACGAATCACTGTCACAGTCAGAATCACACTCGCAGTCACTGTCACTGTGAACTGGCGCCATTACATTGCATACAGTGACTCCCATGAACTGCGAGCAGAATGCAACTCCCACGCTTTAAAGTAGCTCGTTTAGCGCATTTGTCACGTCTTTGTTGCTGATGTTGTTCTCTTTCTTTTGCTGTTGTAACTATTTTTCGTTGCTTTTATTCTGCTTTATTCTCTCTTGGAGTTATTTACGAGCACAAAGCGTGTTGTATCTGCTTAGAATTATGATGGTGCTCAGTTCAAATAGAACTCTATGACGACAGCAAACTGATAAGCTAAGAGAACTTCCTATTCATAACTACACTCGAAAAAAGAAGGCAGAACAAATGCTCCCAATAAAGGAGGAAAGACAATTCTAGAACCTTTTCTTTTCACTAGAAATAAATGAAGCATTTTTTGGTGATTTAGATTTTAGATTAAAAACCTCAACTAAGATTTCACAGCTTATAGCTTTCACTCATTTTTAATTCAAGAAAACATTGAAAATTCTAATTATAAACACTTGAAAGGTTTACTCTGAGTGTAGCCGAGGTTTTTTATGCTGTTGTTGAAGCCAATTCAATTGAGCTAATGCATTTCCTGCCTCATAAACGAATGTTATTGCAAATTATCAGTTACTACTGTGTAATCAGGCACAACAATAGCCCCAACTGCAGCCACAACTGCAGCAACATCTGCAACAACAGCAACTAGCTAGAGCTAGAGCAACACTTATGGCAATGCTATAGAGTTATAGAGCTTCTCCAGAACCCTCTCAACTGATTTGCTAAACAATTACGAGTACGAGTACGAGTACGAGTACTCGCCGCTCTCTGGCCAGTGTAGCAAATAGGCTGTACAAGCACTTAAGATAAAAATCTTAATAGAATTGCAAGGCGCATTGCAATACAAATACAAATACAAAAGCACAAATAAAAGCAATGGAGGAGCCTCACAACAGTTGTTGTTGCTGGAACCTAATGATATTTATCAGCGATTTATACAATTTCCATGGGGCATCATCATATTTACAAGTTAATATTTGCGCTAACAAGATTTGCCTGGCCCCACAATAGCAGCAACAAAGCTGCTGATCAGCCAATGCTTCTCTGTCTGTCCATCTGTCTGTCTGTCTGGCTGGCTGGCTGATCGTTTGCCTGTAAGGAATCCCACACACAAAAGGATTGCATCTACGTGGAATGGCAATACGGGCGACAGACAGAGAGACAGAGAGACAGAGAGACAGAGAGAGAGAGGGAGAGGGAGACATGAGTAGACAAGCAAAATGCTTGTTAAGGCACAAAACATGCAGATTTCATTAAAGATATCGCGTCTGGAACTGCACAGTCTCAGTCTCTGGTTTGAAGGGCAGACCAGGGCCACTTTGCATGTAATTCTCCAGCGGATGTGATTGCAGTGGATGCGGTGCAATATGTTTCGTTCCTTTGCTCTTTTGATGCGTAAATGAAGCTCCAAGTCCTCCATGGACATGGACCCGCCGGCTTGAGTAGCGACGACCACGAGTTCTAATGAAGGACAGACGTTTGCGGTTCTGGCCTAATAGTTACAGTAATAAAATGGCAATTAAGTGTATTTATGGCCTAGAGTCTAGAGTTTTTTTGGCCTGGTCCATAGCCGCTGGATATCCTTTTATGCGTGGCAATAAAAATACATGTTTACCCATGTAGCAACAACTTCATAGGAGCCCTGCCTTTAAGCCTGGCTCAACTGCGCCTTTTTGGCATCCAGTATTTAGGGCTTGTCTGGTCCATAGCCACAGTCCATAGCTTGTTTATGTTTATTGTATGCATAAGTTTGTGCTATTTTATAGTTTTATAGCTTACACATGTCCAACAACGCCACCAACTCCCCGTCTCCTTCTCCTTCTGCTTCTCTTCGGTCGTAGGTGGGCGGCAGGCGTTGCCCAGTTTACGTTTATTGATTTTAAGTGTGAGTTTATGTTCTGCCAACAAAACAGATGGACTCAGGATTGCACTGAATAACCATAGAATCATTCCGAAGACTTGCAACGCATTCGTTCTGCATGTTCAGTTCATAAGCAGCGCACACAATTAACGCCGAGGGCAGGAGGGGTACTATGGACACATGCTGTGCCCTGTAATGAAAGGCATTTCAGCCTCAATCTGAATCTGAATTTGAATCTGAATCAGACGAAGACGCAGCCATTATAAAAGCGGCGTTAAGATTAACGCAAATCAAGCAACGGGCGGGCATATTTAGACCCGTTCTGCTTAAATGATTAACAAGAGCGACACATTATGACTGCTCCTCTGAGTGCTGCCTAGAAGTGCTTGACGCCTCTTGGCCTATTCAATTGCTGAGAAGAATCAAAGAAGCTGAAAGCTTCAAGCTCAAGAAAATATCAAATAATTTTATAGGCTCTCTTAGAGGGTGCTTTTCCCATAGTAAAATCTATCTGTTACCCTTTTTAGTTCCTTTATTATGAAAGAAAAGGATGAAGAAAAGTTGGCAGGGATTCTAAAAATGGCTGTAGGTAATACAAGGAAAGGAAAAGGCTAGATTGAGTAGTTATATATTATAGCCAAAAAGTATAGAATCTAGCGTTGAAAAGTTTGGTGGTTGAATAAGAACGAGGAGTCGATTAAATAATAAATTGAAATTCCATAAAAATTAGACCAGTAAATCATATTTGGAGCTGCTTTAGAGACATTCTGCAAAAGCACGTCGTATTTTATATGTAGCCTCTATTAATTTATAAGTTTACATAGAAGCTATGAAAAATTCCGATTATTTGTTTTAGTTGCTTTTATCATTGCAGATAAACGCAAATAAAAAAAAGATTAGAAAACAATTTGGCAAAATTTATGAACGTTCATTTCTTAATCAATATGTGAGCTAAGCAAAATTCATGGAATTTTTTTAATATTTTTTTCCAAACATCGAATAAACAATAAATTTTGTTATGAATGCAATGTTTTTGCACTGCTTTGTTGTCCATTTATATATCAAGTCATCATCTTTTATGACTCATGCCGCTTGTAAACAATGCGGGGCGTATGCGTAATGTTAATAAAGCATTTTTCAGCTTTGCTTTTACAGTTGTATTCTCCAGTGTCTTCAGTCTCAAAGTGAAGAGCTGATTCTGTTACCGTTTCTGGTTCTGGCTGTGATCTGTTAACGTCACAGGGCGACTCAGTTACCACTTTATGGGCCGACGCCGGCCTTTATCTGCGCTGTCATTTATGGCTATTTAAAAGTGTTAGTTATCATGGCTCTTATTGTTGTTGCTTGTTGTTGGTTTCTCTGTGGATTTGCGGAGAGCGTAAAGCTAAAAGTTGTTTTCACCTTTTACGTTTAACTCGTTTAGAAATTAATGCGAATTCGATTTTGAAATGTATCTTTGGCGCGTTTGACGAGCTCGTTTTTTTTTTTGACTCACACAAATTTCGCAAGAATCTACCAGTCAGTGTGCAATAAATAGGCGAACAATAAATATCGTGTTTATTTTTGTGTTGTTGTTTTTTTTCTGTTTGTATTCGCAAACAGTTGGGGAGCAAGTGGCAGCAACAGTAGCTGCAACAGCGGTTCATCTGCGGCTGCATATTTGCATAAGAATTAGAAAACCCGCAGCGCGACAAGGCACGCAGAAATCTTGTTCGGCATGGGGCGGCCATATAGAGGCACACCAAAATAACTCTTGTGTCTACACCTTCAACAGCGAAAACGACGACACGAATAGCACCAAACTGGCCCATCAATGTTGCTGCTGCCAGCGGCAGCAACAGCAGCAACAACAGCAACACAAATGGCAACATTAGCGCAAATTTCAACGGCGCACAATTTGAATTTGATTTTGTTGTGCGACACACACAAATATAGATGAGAAACACGTTTATTGTATATATTTATTTTGTTTCGGTTTTTTCGGGCATTTTAATATGCATACAGAAAGAAAAAAACCAAACAAAAATTGAGAGAAAAACTCCAGAAAGACAGAAGACAGACATTACATTAGCCAGGTCTCTCGGGCCTGGTCGCTGGTCTGGTCTGCTCTGGCCAATGACTTCGAAAACATGTGTTGATTAACATAAATGATTTCTGTCTGCCTCACAGCACGTTGTTGCTGTTGCTGTTGTTGTTGCTGTTGTTGTCATCTGCTGTCGCAGCTATTTGTAAAAAATATTTCTTTTTTTTTGGAAATCTTTATTGCTATTTGGTGTCAAAATGCGAATAGCTACGCTTTGACATCAGCAGCTGGTAAATATTTATTGATTTAATTGGCATATTTGTTCATCTTTTTTTCTGCGAAAGTTTCTTTTTAGCCATTGGCTAATAATAAACTGCTGTTACTTACCTTTTTTGGTTGCAATTTTCATGCAAATCTACCAGCTTCTAGCTGTAAAAGAGAAGAAAGAAGAAAAGTTAGTTAACTAAAAAGCAGTCGACAATAATTCAGAACAAATTGTAGCTGTGTTTCACTGGAAATCTAGCAAAGAATTAATGACAATAAACTATTGATAAATATTTGACAATAAATCTAGACAAGTGTTGAATATATTTTAGCTAAATTAGTATGCGAATAGTTGCCTGAAAGTTCATTAGTAAGCTGGCTAAGAAGATAGATGGCTAGAATACGAGTAGCAGCTGCCCGGAGATGATTGCCAAATGTATCATCCAGCAGAGCAACGGAGCAGCAGAGCAGCAGAGATCTTGCCGAGCAGCTTGACTCGAATTCTTGCAATTCAATCAGCTGACATTGGCTCAGTCAGCGGAACCAGACGTCATTTGAAATACAAATCGCTACACATTTCAGGTTTGTTTTTTTTTTTTGTTTTTTTCTGCCATCATGGCCAGCAGTCTGTCTGTCTGTCTGTCCGTCTGTCAATCTGTCAGTTATTCAGTAGAATTTCTAAACTGGTTGAGCAGCGGCTATACTGAAATGCAAGCAACGAGTTTAACAAATTCCAGTAGGTGCTGAACTGTGTTTTTACTTTCAAATGCCGCGCATATTTGCGCCACTGTACAGTGGGCACAGTGGGCTACCGACTGGATGGTTCAATGGACAGCGGATAATTTGCGTGTGTTAATTGAGACTAAATGGCAGCCGGGCAGCATAGAGCAACGGCGGCCCTAACGCTTTGATTAATTATAGACAGCCTGTCATAATTTACATTGCAATGGAACTAACAGACAGACGGGCAAAGAGACAGTCAGACAGATCGTCAATGCGACAGACTGACATCCGCTGTGTCTTTTAATTTGCTGTAATTGCCGCAGCAGAGGCAAAAGACATGCAACTCGGCGACATATGTCGGCCCAGTTGGCATGCAAGAATTCAATTAGGAGAGATGGAAAAAAAAAAAAATGTTGCACAACTGAAATGAAATGCCTGAAAATGAAAGCTTCGACGCTTTTATTATTTTAACCCACAAATATCACAAATGAGCCAAGGGGCCAAGGGGCGAAGGGGCGCAGGGGCGCAGCGGGAGAAGAAACAGTTGACAAATCATCATCAGATTTACTTTTCAAGAATTAATCCGCTGGCGTTAGATATAAAAGCGCTGACTCATTGCCTAATCAAAAGTAAGAGTAAAGAAATTCGTTAATAAAGCAGCAGCAGCAGCAGCGCTAAAGCCACAATAAACAAACACAAATATAAACACAATCAACAATGAAAACAAATAATCGACTGGCTGCGCATTAACCCATTTTTTGCCATAGTTGCCACAGTTCAGAGGGGCCCAGAGAGAGGCAGAGAGAGAAGCAGAGAGAGAGAGAAGTGGCTTGCGTGCTTGGAGCTTATTGATCAGAGCCACGAGATCGCATCGGCGGCAGTTGCAACTACTGACACACCTGTAGAGAGACTGCGACTGCAACTGCAACAGTTGCAATAATGAGCAACTGTTGCCAAGGCAGATAAAACAATTGTGTGGGTGCCTCCTGTGGCACAGCTGAAGCACCTGCAACAAATTTGAAAGCCTGCCAATCAGCTGGCTAACAATGCTGCGGCTGCCACAGTTTGTGGCACAGCGTGTGACTGCCAAAATATTGTGTGCACACGATTTTTGTTATGCATTTCAAATGCAAATTGATTTTGAAAGGTAATTGATCCCCTGCCCTGCCCGGGCCTGGCCAGAATGACAGAATAATTCTCCGCGACTTTCAAATGCAGCACAGGAAATAAACACAAAAAATACTAAAGCAGCACACGATTTGTTTTTTTGGTAGTTCGATTTGGTATGCTGCCAGCAAAAGCAAACAAAAATCTACAGAAAATGAAAAAAAAAATGACTTAAAAATTAAATAAACTCTGCACGCGCCCTGGCACATTTATAACTTTGAACTTGACAGGGCCAAGAGTCGCGACAGCGTTTTATGGCCAACTCTTTCTGGGCCTTCTCTCTCTGTCTCTCCCTCTCTGGGTATGGGCCTCTCGCTTTTTATTTTGATATGACAACGTTAATTGATTTTCGTTTTCATTTACATTTTCCATGCGTAAAGCAGCGTTTTCCCTGCCTTCGATTTTCTTTTCTTCTCTTCTTCTGGCATTTTTTCCAATTTCCTCCACGCATCGTTGAGAAATTGGAAGCTACTTATCACCCGGGCAGAGAGAACCCAGCACATTTGGTTCTCTTTGTAATCGGGTTAAACGCTTCATTACGCATGCAACCAAGCGTTACAAATTAACCCAGTTATTTATGATTATTTGGCCTTTAATTTGGCTATAGGAAAACTGATTTAGCTGCGGAATGGAACAAAAAAGCAGCCAACAAAATCTTCCCTCTACACTTTGCTACAAAGTTGACAAAATCATAGTACTCTCTGGGATAGTGTATTAAAAAACATCATGTAAATTGCATAATCACTGGGCAGCTGGAGAGCTTGACCATACTCTATTGCAATGGCTTAGATGCCGACTATTCTGAGCCAGACTAAGCCTTGGCCAAAACAAGTTTCTAGTATGGCCTGCTCCATTTTTTCCCCCTGGTAATTGGCCAAGCAATTGCAATTTGCAATTGTGTTGCTGTGGCTGTTGCCCCATCGGAGATTGATGCCTCAGTTTGATAATGGCCAATGCCAAGGCATGCAATTTTAACGGTTGCCAGCTATCAGCTGCATAAAGTCTGTCGTGGGAGACAGACAGACAGACAGACAGACGGAGAGAGCTAATGTGTTAAGGATAATTGCCAGTAGCCAGCAAAAAGGAGTAATAAACTGTGGCATGACTCAGCTTTGGCCAGAACTGCCACAACCAATGGAAACCTTGCACTGAACTTGACTGTGCTTTTGCCTGGCATTAAATCACATTTTTATTAGCCCCCCCCCCCAAACATTGCATATAAACGAGGCTAAAATGCACGCATAAAAAGCAAACGAATACGAAATTTCGAATTTATTAGGCGTCATAAAATTAGCGCCAAAAAAAAAGCCACATAGGAAAACAAAGTGTTATGCGACGGCGACAATTAGGCGCAGTTTGTTGTCGACACTTTTGAAATTGCCTCCCCCCTCCGCCTCCGCCTCTGCTGCCCCCCAGAAACTGCTGCCAACAAGTTGCGGCAATTGCATTGAATTTCCCAAAAACGAAAATTGTGCAATAACAATTTGAGCTGCACACAAATATGCGACTGGTCAGCAACAACAACAGCAACAAAAAACAAGCCACTGGCTGAGGCTAAACAAAGACTCTGCTCTGCTCTCCGCTCTCTGCTCGGTGTGTTAGCCTGGCCAAGTTGCAGCAGCAGCGGCAGCAGCTTTTTCGTTGGGTGGGTGGCAATTGCACAAAGGCGCAACGAATTTGTTTCACACAGTTCATTAAGACAAACAAATAAATAAATAAAGTTTAATTGTGAAATCGATGACGATCGAAATTGTCAACACAACGTCGACCATATCAAAACTAGCACCAAATTAAAAAAGAAAACAAGTAAAAGAGTGCCTCATTTCCAGAGTGATCGACTGGGCGATACGCTGTAATTTTGTAGAAGATCTCCCTATTAGAAAAGCAGCTGAAAAGAGTAGAGTGGCCTTCTTAAAGAGTCTAACAGGCTTATAGAAAGAAGGCTAAGATTAAATCTAAATTTTTCTATTCTTTCTTCATGCATATATACCCAAACTACACTACCTTAAGACACTCTTTTTCTAGGGTATATTGAGTAAAAAAAAACAAAAGATACCGAGTGCAATTTGAGGCACTTACAGCTAAGCCTAATGAAGGTTAATGGACAGCAAATGTGCAGCTGAAAATTGTCAAAATTGTCAACAGTGTGACTCGAGTCGGCTGTTGGCAGGGTATATGGCAGCAGAGGGGGGGAGGTAAAGCAATATATATATATGTATATATATGCTCGTACAGTTAATAAATCGATCGAATTTCATTAATTGTAAATTAAACTGGAAACCAAAGCGCTGCTGCAGTGCCACTTACAGACGCAGACGCAGATGAGTTGGCTTCGGTTTTTGGTTTAGACTCGTATCTTGAGGAAGCGCAGTGAGAGACACAACAATCATGCGGAAAATGCGGTACAAAAAACCAACTGAGACACTGAGAAACTGAGAAACTTGGCTACTCTGCGACGACTGCATGCCAATGAAAGGCTGCTGCCTGTTTGCCATAGAGCATAGTACGAGTATGGCAATTGCAGCGGCTGCATGCGTGCTGCAGCTACAGCTACAGATACAGATACACAGCTTAAAGATACAGATACTCTCACACACACAGTGTGCTGGCATTGTTGATTGGTAGGCTGTTAGTTGGCGACGTTAATTTCACTTTAACAAACATTTCGCTTGTCTTTCTTTCAGCCTCTCTTGAGCGACCGCAAGGCAAAAGATTTTTGCGGCTTTCAGCCTCCAGTCTCAAGTCTGATGTCTGTTGTCTGATGTCTGTGACAGATCATATAGAAATGTGTTGCATTTTTAATCAAAACGATCGATCAAACGGTAGTTTTATGTATGTTTGACTCTTCCCTGCAATATGTATTTATGTATGAGGAGAAAGATGTGTGTGTACGCACATATGGCGCTCACTGTATCTGTCTGTCTCTCTGTTTGCCCGTCTCTCTCTCCCTCTGTTTGTTTGTTTGTTTGTTTGCTTATCTAACCGGGTTGCCTGCCTGCCTGCTGCCTGCTGCCACTTGCATCGGGTGACATACGATACTCTCCTTTGCTCTGCTCTGCTCTGGCCTGGCCTGCATTTGCGCGATTCCATTTGAATTTGATCGATCGCCGTAGAGCAGATATTATTTGGCCGCCTTTACTTTAAAAGGAAATGCTAATATCAGCCCCTAAAAAAAACGTCTCAATTACTATTTGCGCTGTGGAAATCTGAGAGTGCAGCTGCTATTAGCCCGCTCACCTTTTAGCCCTCAACCCTTAACCTTTGCCGAGCATAACTCTATTTTGGACAACCTTGAAACTGCAGCCATCAAAAAGCCATTAACGCCTGCTCCAAGCCACCTTTTATTTCTCTCCTTTGTTAAAGGGGGCCCCAGCTGAGTATTTACCAACATCATTACGATGAGGCAGCACATTTTCTCAAGAACTATTACAGCAACTAAACAGAAATTATACAATGCATGCGGCATGCAGCATGAGGCAGCAGCACTGGGAAGCAGACGACCTCCACCCACCCAAATGTTGTTGTTGTTGTTGGTGGATGGATAGAGAGACTCGCATAAAAAATGTATCTTTAAATTTCTAAGAAGCATTTAATGCCCTCACACGCCGACGCCAACCAGGCGGGGCATGCGTGTTATTTTTCTTCATGTTGTTGTTGCAAGACTTTGTAATTTCAGCTTTGCTGCAGCGTCTGGCGCTGTTGCTGTTGCTGTTGCAAGTGTGACTATTAAATTGGCGGCAGTAATTTTAGGTTATTTCTCTCTTTGTTGCAAGTTGCAAGCCCAAACTCAAACACAGACGCCGAATGCACGCAAAGCGACGTCGCCTGCAGCAGCAGCGGCAGCAGCAGCAGCAGCAGCATCAGCAGCAGCAACATCAAAAACAACAACTTGGGCTTGGCAAGAGTCTGGACCACACAGCCAAGCCCGAGAGACTTCATTGCGTCGACTTCATTGCACAGTGGAACACTTTTCGCATGCGGTGGCCAAAATTCTTTTGAACTGAAATTTTGGATTGCATTTTCTTTAAGCTTAAAAGAAATTCTGAATTACGAAATTACAGCTAAAAGACTAAAACTTTTTGAATATCAGCAATGAATACTTTATATTTAATTCAATTTTTTAATGCTATTTAAAAATTTCCTGACTTGTCGCTATAGAAAAATCAATAGCAAAATTATTGAATTTATTAATTTTGATATAATTTTTGCCACCTGCTTTTGGGGTATGCGCCCACAGTGCGACGACGTTTTGGGTTTGTTTGCCTTTACTGAAATTAACTCTGTTGTGGCTCTCTGTATCTGTGTGTAGCTATCTGTATCTGTGTGTAGCTATCTGTGTGTCTGTGTGTGTGTGTGTAATGGAAATTATGCAATCGCAGCGGCTGCGTTGCACCCGCGGCACATATGAAAAGCGAGTCTGACGCTCGGAGACTTTTCAATTCTCAATTGAATTTTACGACGAATTTTTTATGAGTTCGTCCGACTGACAGTCAGCTGTTTGGTCACTGGGCCACCCAAACTTTAATTGCCTATTGATTGGGAGTGTGTGCGTGTGACTGTGTGTGTGTGACTGTATCTGTGTGTGTAATTAAAACAGGTCTTTTTCCATCGCTGTGCCGCATCTGCATTCGATCATCGCAGCAAATCTGATTAGCGACCTACGCGCGACATTTCAGAATCTTTTGCGGCATTCTTGACTGTCACAGCGCGAAGGCTGCAGCTGGAAGCTGGGAGCTGGGAGCTGGAGCAGGCTGAAAGCTGGGGGCCTGTCCAACTGTCAGACATTGCCCACACGCTTCAGTGCACATGTAAAGCAGCTTTGGCGACTGTCGGAGCTATTTATTTGTGCCGTCTAAAGAGTCTGCCAGCCAGCCAACCAGCCAGACAGTGCCATCCACTGACAAATCAATAGCCAGAACGTAGGCCGATTCCCTGGTCAAACAGCCTCACAATTTCAATCCTAGAAGCCAGTCCACGGGCTCGGCCAAGTGTAGGCATTAAATATGCTGCTGACACTTTTAAATCTGTCACACTGTGCGCTGCCTATGCAGCATATCAGTTCGATATTGCCACATAATCGAGAATCTCTGGCGTGGGCTTGCAACTAATTAAAAAATAGAAGAAATAACATTTTCAATCATGCCAAAAAAAAAATACGTTTGTATTTTGTAGATTTGCTCAGCTTTGATGAGTTCAAAAACCGCCCATTAAAAGCTAAAAACTGAGATAAAAGCCAGCCGCTCAGCGCTTGTTACAACTTAATGAGCTCAACTTTGAGCCGGAGGCAGCTCAATTTAAGCAATATAATAATACATTTTAAAAGCGGTAGCCATAAAAGTTGGACGTGAGTTGGACACTAACTCATAGATATATACAAAGGTCAAGGACTGGCCAGACATTAATCTACAAAAAATTAAGCGGAAATGGGTCAGCAACAGATTAAAATTGCCTTGAAAAGTATCTGCTGGATTACAAGCAGAAGATCTAGCTTTAAGGTAGCAGAACCTTAAGATTTTCAAGCTGAAAGATAGATTGTTTTAAGCCTAGTTATATGCAGAAAATATACTATAAAGTTGAAATAAATAGATGTCATTAGAGGCCTGAAAAAGAGTGCTGAATTTCATATTAAGCTGAGAGATTCTAATGGCAAATTTAAATGAATAAAGCTGAATTTCATGTTAACTTAAACTGAGAGATTCTACTGGCCAATTTAAAGGAAAAAAGCTAGATTATGCATCCTTAAAATTGACTTATACTGTTCTTAGCCATAAATAAATAAAAACATTCTACTGATTACAATAATTGGCCACAAGCGGGAGCCCACATAATTTGTACCATTCCACAAGCAATTGGAGATTCGCTTTCAAGGCAAACCAAGCAGCGAGCAGCGACTGAGGCTGCGACGGAGACTGAAGCTGCGACTGAGACAGAGTCTCAGTCTGAGATTTAAATGCATGGCCAATCAGAAGAAAATCATTTGATTTACATTTTCTGCGCCTGCTGCTTTCATTTCAATTGCACATTCTGAATTTATTAGTGCGCTGGCAAAAGCTGAATGCCAAATCTAATTTATGCGATTTGAAAACTGAGGCGTAAGACAAAGCAGCGGAGCAATGGATGGGTCTATGCCCCAGCCCCAGCCACATCCGCAGCCAATTCCTATGCCAATGCCAATGGCTTTGGGATGCGATATATAGCGAATACGAATGCAAATTTGCCGTTGTCTGTAGCCACTTGAACTCTGCTTTGCGCCGTTTGCCATTGATGCCGAGATGCTCAGATACTCGGCTGGTCGGCTGCTCGGATACAAAGATGCTGGCTGATGCGCAGGACGCTGCTGCTGGGTTGTCAGTCAGACCGAGGCCGAGGCACAAGCCAAAAACAGAAACAGAAACTGAAACTGGGAATGGGAATGGGATTTTTTTGCTGTGCAGTTGTTGCTGGCAACTACGAGGCTTATCTTGTCACAGAGACGGCATAGAGTAAAGCTAGAAAGATACCGAACCAAACTGAACCGATCCATTTCGTTTCGTTTCGCTCTGGCGACGAATTGACGTATGTTTCGGGGCAAGCTCATGGGACAAAAGGAAAATGCCCGTCTCGCCGAGATGAGAGAGAGAATGCGACGAGCGGCGAGCGATGCCCGAATCCAACTTGATACGTTTGCTGGGAGGAAGTGATCTCATCGTAAATTACAAATTACACAAAGTCACGATATCAATTTCAGATACACTCCTCGTGTAGCCGTCGTTGTTTCTGCTGCTGTTTTGTTGTTATAATTAAATTGTCGCTGTTTTCTTTCTATTTTTTTTTTCTATTTTTTTGCCGAGCAGCAAATAAAACAAATGCTTGCCATGGGAATTGATTAATGTGTTTGAATTGATTGAGCGCGGCAATATATAAGAAGAAGAAATAGAAAAAAAAAACCCCAAATACAGCGAATTGAATAAGAATTTTTTAGACTCGGAGCCCACCTAAATTTACATAAGTTAAAAACACAAATCTTTTGGTGAGGGTCAAACACCTACACTGCACAACACAACACAACAGAAAAACAAGTTGGGGAGACTTTGCTACCATTGACTGCGAGAACAAGTTCATTAGGAGGAGCTGAGCTCTTTTATCTGTCCGTCCGTCTGTCTGTCTGTCTGTCTGTCTGCTGTGTGGTGCTATTCCCATGTTGTTAGAATGGAAGTTCTGGCTGGCGAAAGGTGACCCACATGCGGTGAAAGCCTCAGCCTCAGCCTCGGCCACAGCCTCGGCATAAACCAAAGCGCCTTTAATCAGCCTTTGCCTAAATTTTTCATTGAAAAATGCCTTAAAGTGCATGGTCATGGCATAAGTCGAACGCTAATAACTAACACTGACCCATATAAGTATACGGCCTATAAATATATATGGCCAAACACCCCACCTACACACAGCTGGCAGCACACACCCAATATGAGTTTTTCTTTAATTGAAATTTAATTTGTTGGCCAATCGAAAAGCAACCAAAAACAGCCAACATATTTTACAAGCTGTTTTTTTTCTTATTGTGATTCTTGGCAGCAGTGGAACCTAGCGATTTCCTGGTACTGGAACCAGTTCTCTGTAAACGGTTATTGGCCCTTTCGTAATCGAATACCAATAATTTATAACCGTAACAAAACAAACTCATTATTCCCCCCAGCTTCCGCATCTCCAGCCATTAATCATTAATGCACATTTTGTCGTCTCTCTTCCCCTCGTCTTTCATTATGATTATTACGCGCATCTCTTTGTCTTTCAATTTGTTTACCAATCTTCTTTTTTCTCTTTCTGTTGACATTTTGGCTAAGTGCACAAATTTTAATCAGAAAGACGTGAGCTTGGCAAGAAAACGCATTGCCAAATATTATTATTGAAATTTTCATCGCATGAACAAATATTATTGATAAACATTGCATGCAATTGCAGCGGGCAAAGCTTAATTAATAAAGCAAATATTTTGCTATTTGCGGTGCGCATAAAAGCCAAAAGCCAACAGCAAAAACGCTTGGCAAACTTATGCAACATGCTGCTGCAACAACAGCAACAGCAACAACAACAACAAAGACTGAGACTGTCATAAATTAACACATTGTCATGTGCGCAGTTTTTGGCTGCTTTTGTTGCCAATTTTCTAACAGAAAATTCCGCCAAAAAATTTGTTAAATATTTGCATGCACAAGTGTTTCACTCTCAACTTGGGGCTGTGGGGCTGTGCATGGAGTTATCTGTGCCACGTCCAGCCGTCTGTCACTTGGCTTACTTGTAGGTGGCATGCCACAAGATATTCGCGCAAAAGGGAAAACTGTGCAGCATGCAAATGCCGCTAATACCCTGCTGTATACCCTGCCTAGAGCAGAGCTGGCAGAAAAAGGTTAGACAAATTATTTGCACACTAACTTTGTGTAGGCAGTTTGTCTATACAAAGTTTGTCTGTTGCTCAAGCCTAATTTTGCCCAATAATTATACACGAATCAGCGAACAAAAAAGGTTGACTTATTGTATGCAAATTGGTGGCTGGGAATTTGGCTTAAAGCAGTAGAATTATTACTAAAAACATCTCAGGGAAGTAATTATATGGTGGGGCTCGACTGAAATGAAAAAGTACTTAAAATAGAGCCATAAAATACTAACAATTGCTAGACAAAAAATTAGTCTAATAACTGACACACTAATTTATAAAAACAGATTGAAAAAATGCTTCCTACTAAGAAATTTAGTTCTAATTTATTTAAATTAAATAAACTTATCTTTACTAGCTGCTTTTTCGTCTACTTTAAGGTACTTTGCCGCTTCCGGTTAAACAGCTCCTTCCAGATTTTAATGCTATTTGCATATGTCAAAGAGTATGCTTAAGTTAAGCTACCCTCCACAGTCGAAGGGTATTCCAAAAAGCTCATGTGCATTGCTGTCTTAGCGGTCTGAGTTCGAGTTATGTCACCCGGTTGGGCATGGGCTGTGCACCTGGACGGGCCACAGCGTCGTTTTTGACGTGTTGCAGATACATAAAACATGCAACAAAACACAACAACAACAGAGGCAATGCCATGTTGCACTTGTTGTTGACGCGACTGGTAATGTGAGCCGACGCTTTGGTTGCACAGCTTCCAGCTAAATGCTGAATTTTACATAGTTTTTGTTCAGGCATCAGCCAGGTGACCTTCGGTATTTTGTAACTATGATAATTTACACGACAAAAACACAAAAACAAAAACAAAACAATAATAATAAAAACAATTCAAATATAAATAATAATAATAAAAAAACAACAAACGATGCGATCCTGGCCAGAGTCAGAGTCAGCGTCAGAGCCAGAGCCAGGGACAAGGTCAACGCTGCATATAAAAGCGCTGGCCTTTTTATGTGCATTACAAATCAATATAAATCGAAGAGTTATAAAAAGCTGAGCAGACCATAAATAAAAGGCAATACAATGAAATGTCTCAAGATGCCACCAGCAGCAGCAAAATCCAGAAACTGGAATCGTTCGGGTGAATGGCTGCCAGAGATTGAAACAGCGACTGCGACTGAGACTGAGACTGAAGCAGAGGCAGAGCCAGCGGCAGACAGACGGTTGGCTGCTGTGGGGCCAACGCATTGATAACTGCTGCAAGATGCTTTGCCAGCCACATAAATCTTTTCACACCCAGCCAGCTGAGGCAGAGGCTGCTGGATAACCAGCTCTGTGCTGGAGTACTGGATATCTGTGCAAAGTGCATGTAGTTTTGAAATTTGAGCTACGCATGCGACGACCGACGCTCAGCTCCAACAGCTAATTACTAGACCAAACTGAAAACTTGGCAAACAATTCTCAAAAAAATAATAATATAAAAAATAAATGCCACGTAGTGTGATTATCGCTAGTCATAATTTAAAAAGCACCAGCAACAACAACAATAACAGATATTTTTTCTGGTTTTTTAATTGGCAAAACGAAGCGGCATGATATCATTTTGTACGAGTGTGTATACTATACGCAGTAATAATTTATTTTTAGCCAAATTGACAGCAGTTGAGTTGAAGTCAAAAACACAAAAAGCCCAGATAAAACTCTCCGTAGAGCGGCTAAGAGAGACACACACAGACAGAGACACAGAGGGAGAGGGAGAGCGTGCCCCTAGCTCGAAACTGTTCAGTTAATAATCGCACACTCAGATTTGGCTTATCAACTTATGTCATTATAAATAAATATATATACGGCTGATTTGTCGCCTGGTGTGAATGATTACAGGCGCAGTTCAAGGTTCAATATCATTAAAAAAAAAAAAGAGGCAATTGCAATGAAAATTTTTATAGCCCATTCCGAGAGTTTTAATAACAGCAAGAAAAGACAAGTCTATTTTTAATTTCACTTTCCACAATGCATACACAAAAAGCAGGAGAGAAAAATGCAAACTCACCTTTACTTTGATTGGCTTTGTACAACGCTGCGTATGATTGACATGCACCTTTGGTGTAAGCGACGCAGCAGAGCGCAATGGAGAAATGAGCAGAAAACAAAATTAATGTTAGATGAAATGAAATTCCGCCTTAATCCATGGAAAAATGCCTCGAATCTGTAATGAAACCAACGAAAGCAACAATGAAAATTAATTGTTAATTCAATGTTTTCTAGCTCTTGCCATGGGCAGTTCCCAGGCAGAGTATGGAGTGTTTATAAGGAATGGGTCCGCACCGAAGACTGCATACACTTGCAGATTGGAGTAGGCATTTAAATTAATACTCTATTAATGCTGACCGACTTTGTATACTATAGCAGTCCGATCTTCACTCGCCTAGCTCAAAAATTGAGAGACAAGTTGGCAGAGAGACTGCTGCCTTCAGCAATGGATTACACGTTCCGTGACAAAGTTATAATACCCTCTGTGAGAGTATCATAAAAGTGTTTACAATCTTGGCTATTTGTGTTTAGTGCAGCAACGACAACAGCAACAACAACAACGAAAACAACTTGTTGTATTTGAAAACGCATCGTGTCGTATGGCAATCAACGCACCCAGCTGGAAACTTCTTGGTTTGTTTACACAAAATCAACAACAAGCAAAAATGTTGTAAAAACGGGCAAAAAAAGAAACGAGGGAAAATATTTTTAATTTTTTTTTGGTTTGTGATGTTGCAACTTTTGTGTTGCGGCCAGCAATAACAATAACAAATCACTTGAAAGTCAGAATAAAAGCAATAAACAATTATATAAGATAATCAAATTAAAGGCGCGAATTGTAGCTTCCATTTCTGGCGAAGACTCATTTTAAAGTCTGGAAAAATAGAATTTCTAGTAATAAAGTCAGCTTTATATGTCAAAAGGTTAAGAGCTGATAAGGCAGGCTTAAAACTGAACTTATCAGTTGCTTGGGCTTTCAGTTGTTTTTTAATCGTCAGCGCGTATGGACGCAATGAAAGGTTTTAAGTTAATATTAGGACTTCTGCTAATCTCGCAGAGCTTTGACTTCAGCGTATCTAATATAAATAATTTACAACTAAGCCCGAGATTGCTCTACAAAAGAAGAGATGGACAGCTTCTTCCGCAGAAAAATCCAGTGATTTGGGCTAACGATTTGCTGGCGAGGCTACATTTGGATCATCTGTCCCATAATATGATTCGGGCAAAGATTGTTGATAATGAAAGTTTGCTCTTTGAAATGGAAACCTATCTACTGGCCCTTCAAGTCGTCAGAGCTTGGAATGCCCAGATTAAAGAGAACGCACGCTATGGGGATGTCAACGCAGAATACAGAGACTGTTATTTCGATTGTGTGCACAGTGATTATCAGTTGACCCAAACCAAGAAGGACTTCTTGGAAATACCTGGTTTTATTTATAGAAAAGCTTGGGTATATTAATATAAATTATAAATGGAAGTATGAGAATTAAATTAGAATATATTTTTGCTATACAAATTTGAGTTGTTTTGTCGCTTTAATCTTTATTGGCTCTAATCACAGAGAGTTTCCTTTTATCTTATCAGTGTCAGATAAAAATATCAGACCTCCCTCGATAAGTAAGGGTATAAATATGGTCGTACATATTTACCATACATATTTACTGATACAAATGCTTATCAATGAATTCTTTTCTATAGAAAGTTGTTTGGTTATGAAATTTGGGATTCGCGATGCCTTGAAATTGAATACCACAACAGTAACAGTCACCCACATTTGTATGCGCATTGGCTAATGCAATTTAATGCACACGGAATTATTGTGAAATTCAATATGCCCGCCCCAAGCTTGAGTTTATGAGTAATATAATTCTACAGCCTTGACTTAATTTGCAGCGTCTCTTTTTACTTTGAAAGTTGCAACGAAAACAGAATTCACACGCTTGGCCAGCCAACAATGTGGCAACAACAACCCATTTTTAGCGGTTTTCAATGTCATGATATGGCTATAGCTATAGCTAAACACACAGAGAGAGAGAGAGAGCGAAGTTGTGTTTGTTTGTTTGGTTGGTTGGTTGGGGCATACAATCGATTGTTGTCCCACAATAAATCACTAATGGCATCAAGCATATCTGTCTGTTTAAGGCGCCATAAATTCTAAAAGGCTAAAACGAAACAACACTGAAAGGTTCTAACACCTAACTCCATTTGCTCTCTCTCTCATGAGGCAGCAGCCGCTGCAATCAACACAGGCGTTCATAATTTATGCGATCTGCAGGCAAAGCTCTTTGATATCAAATTGTTGTAGCCGCCGCCACATGAGTTATAGCCTTTTATATCCGCTGACCAAAATTGTCTAACTCTTTTAAGTCCCAGTTCTTTTCTTTTTTTTGGCGGAGTATTAAATACGCCGTTTCCTGTCTGAGCAGAGCGCAACGCAATTAAAGTTATGGCCCAAACGCATGCCAAGCCAAGCCATCGCCTCTATGCAGGTAGAATCAAGCGAAGAAATCATGTTGCAAACACCCTGTAGAAAAAACATGTTTCACTTGAATGAAAAACTCTTTCGAAATTTGCATAAAAATTATTATAATTACAATAATCAACAAAAAAAGCCAACAAATCACTGAGATTAGCTCACCAAATGCGCATTAACATTTGAAAGAGCCAAGCGGAATCTCAGCGGCTCAGCTGCTGATAATCGAAAGCAAATTGAATTAATAATAACGAGCCAATAGCTGTCGGGCTATACAAAAATAATTTTGAATTATTGTATTAGGAAAATTGTCATAATTTCAACTAATGTGCCATGAGAGCGCCTTGTCACATTGCGTATACGCCGCGTTGCGCTTTCAATACGAGTATTTCTTTTTCTTATACCCTGGCTTAGGGTACAATAACTTTGTGACTAGGCAACTGCGGCTATATAAAGTATATATATTAGAGATCGGTACGAGGAGAAGAGTCGATATATAGTCGGATCAGAAAACTATATTAAACAGCTACGTTTAAAAGGAACAATCCGAATTCTAATTGAAGTCATTTTGCTATAAGTTTCATAGGAACAATCGGTTTAAAACTTGTGGCATAGAAAACTCCACTTTTTACTGCCATATCAGCTGCTTATTCCACTCTGGCAGGGTATACAATCTTCGGTGTGCCTAGGTTAGCCTTTCTTTACTAGTTTTTTTGTGCATGTTATCGAAAAGAAATTTGTTTTTGCTGAGAGTCTTTTTTTTTTATATTTTTTTGGCTTTTTGTATGCCAAGCGTGCTTGTCAAATAAAATGTTAAGTTTATGTGACAGTTTGACGATTAAAAAAAAAAAAAAAATGCTTTGAAAACTGCGTTTTGATGTCAACGGGCAGCCAAAGAGATTAGAAACTGTCGTCGGCAGCAGTCCGAAACCCGAAAATCCCAAACGAAAATCGAAATATTAAAAGCAAATTCGAAAATTATATTTAAATGTAAATTAAGTGAGCCAAAAATTACCAAATATAAGTTATTTTAGTGTTTTAAGTAGTGAAAGTATTATTAGGGGAATTCGAAACCCATTTCTCGAGCAGAGTGGGTGCGAACCCAGCTCAACTGGGCATAATTAAAGCATAGTTTATGAGTTTATGCCATGGAAAATTTAAACTTTAAGCCGCCTGCTATCTATCAACACACTCTCCAAACGAAAGAAAACTGACCCTTGACACGATGCGATATTTTCTAGCCACTTATGCAGGTATCTCAATTACAAGCAAACGAGAGGCCCTATGAGGGTTGAGGGATATCAAAATGGTAATAGAGCGACTGAGGGGGGCAGGGTGGAAATATAAAAATAAACTAAAATTGAAGCAATTAAAATACGACCCCAACCAGCAGCAGCGGCAGCGGCAGCAGCAACAACCGAACAACAGACATGACAATTGCGCATAAGGTTCCCGTTCCCGTTCCCATTCCCATTCCCGTTCCCGTTCCCATTCCTATGCCCAATGCCAGTTGCTGAAATTACCACCATGATAGTCAGTGGTTCGACAATTCCTTAACAACTGTGTATATATATCTATATATATATCTGTATATATCTGTATATATCTGTATATAAGCGCAAACATTCATTTCGTGTGCCCAGCAACCACAAAAACTCATTGCAAACAAAATGATCGACGATAATGTTGGGACCCAGACGACGACGACGACGACGACGACGACGACGACGGCGACGACTCCGCTTCGAGTTGTTGTTGTTGTTGTTTTTTAAAGACAATGTTTGGCAGTCCCGCATTTAGCGACAATTAAGAAATCAAACCTGGCCTGTGCCTGGGCAATTGTAATGGAAACCGCTTACCAGGAGTTTGCCACAAAAGCAGCAGCTGGGAGTATTGCTTGTTGCAGCTGTATTTCCCCGATGACAGGCCCAGAGAGCTCTGAGCCAGGTTGAGGCCAGCAATGCCAGCCTGCCTGCCTGCCTGCTTTCCACTCTAATGCAAATGTGCAATTAAATTGTTGACGTCGCCTGTCGTTTGTTGCTAATCAAAATTGTACGATCATAGGACATGGAATACTACAGCCGCGGATTGGAGCCCAAATACGAGAGCAGCCGCAGCCGCAGCAGTAGCCAAGAGAGCGTAACGGCAACATCGTTGAAGCAACATTTGATGGGCCTTTGAAAAGCAGACAATAAGTTGTAATTGACCTTTTTAACATCCATTCGGAATACTCGTAGCAAATAAATTGTGGGCGGTCGCATTTGGCCAATGATATAAAACCGAAAGGGGTAAAACGCTATTTAAACGAAATTCCAAGCGAATGCCGCGAAAGTATGCCAAATAGGCCACTTCTAATTAACTGAAAATACATTAAAAATGCATAAAAATTTCTATATATAATTATATAGTCGAATTTTCAATTAGATGCTTAGTGATTTGGGCAAATCAATTAACGCGCTTATGGCACATAATTAAATTAAATTTAATGCCTCTTAATGCAATAGCCTCAAATGTGCCAAATAGTCTGACAACTCAGCGCCAGGCAGTGTATATGGCCAGAGTTGACATAGCCATAAAACAGCTTGAATTCAGCTGGGCGGCCACGGTCGCCACATATGGTTACAGTTCGGTAATTCTCATTTTGTTTTCAACTGAAAACACAAAATCTATGAGCGAGCCAGAGATGTCTATCTGGAAAACTACACACATATATAATATATATATATATACGCACACACTGGCATAGAGTGAAACGGGTGTGTCATTATATTTCAACTGAATTTCATGCCACATGCAACGCAAGGGACTGTTGTGGTAAGTAGATGTTGCTGCTGTGTGGGCAGGCTCAACATTTTGACAGAGCAGTTAGTCAGTTAGCCTTTTTTTTTGGCTTGTTTTCTGGACAAGGTGTTGCAATATTCAATAGAACATTTATTGGCCAACACTTGGCAGGCAATTTATTGTAACGACATCGACAAGCGGCACCGCAGCGTCTATCTAAACACATGTAAATCTATCTTCAACTATATATATATATATATATATATATATGAATATCTGTATGGTAGAGTCGTTAAGTGGCCAAAAGAGAGACGCCAGTTTGATGGCAGCTAAGAAAAACAGTCAGTACAAAGTAACTAAAAGCTGCTAAGCCTGTGCGCAATTAGAATAGCCAAGCAGCCAAGCAGCCGGCCAGCCAGCCAGCCGGCCGGTTGTTGTTGCTCTTGCAACTGCTGCTGCTGCTGCCGCTGCTGTTGCAACATGGCTACACATGTTGCTAGCTTGGTTTGTTTGTTTGCCATGCGTCTAACTAGCTATCTATATTTGAACAGATTGCGCTGCTAACCTCATTGCAATCTTGGCCCAAACCAAAGCCAAACGAAGCTGCAGTCGAACTCCAGCTCCAGCTCCAACTTCAACTTCAACTCCCAACTAGAAGGAGTCGGAGCCAACAGACAAACTGACTAGCCAAAGTGACTAACTGACTGCAGTTGCAGGTTGAGTGTTGCCCGTTTGGTTAGATATCACTTGTACATTTATTGCTTACATTTTGCATGTGTGTGAGTAAATTGTTAACATGTAGACAAGTGTAATTTAGTTGTTAAGAGACAGAGAAACAGAAAGAGAGAGAGAGAAACAGAGAGAGAGAGAGAAACAGAGAGAGAGAGAGAGAGAGTCGCTGTAGAACTTTCAGGCAGCCGCATTGACAACACGCTGACTTCAACAAATTGAAATTTAAAACGCGCCTTTTTGGCCAAACGCCAAACTGGTTAGAAGCAGCAGCCAACGAAGAAGAAGTTCGACTGGCTGTCGCATTTATTTAAATTGCATCTAAACTGCTTGACTTAATTTATTATTGGCCTGTTGGCGGCTTAATTAGCTGCCAACATTCTCGATATACACAACATATTCTCTCCATCAGTCAATCAGCTAATAATAAAACCGAACAATACCAGAAGAGAGTCTGCATTATCAGCTGTTGGCGGGTTGCTGGGTTGCTGCATTGTTGCCTAGATATCTTAGCCGTTTGTTGTTGTTTATAAAGCTGAAAGTCGTTAACCTTCGTTGTAACACATTCATCATCATCACTCACCTCAGCAGCCGCAGCAGCAACACGCACACTGCTGCAGCTACAGCTACAACAACGACAACGACAACAACAACAACGAGTCCAAGTACAACAACGTTGTCGTTGTAGTCAATGCAGCTGTAAAAAGAAGTCGTCTTAATCTTAAACGACGTCTCCATCCATCTCAGAAGGCAGCCGCAGCAGCAGCAACAGCAGCAGCAGCAGCAACAGGCAACAGCATCGACAGCAACATCGGCGTCGGCATCAGCTGGGCAGTGGCTCTGCTCTTAGCCAGTTTTCTGTTGTGTTGCGTTGCGTTGTGTGTTGCTTTTGTTTGCTTGCATTTGAAAACAAGCAAGGAAGTTTACTGCCAGACTGACGAAGTGAAGAATTGACGGGGCGAGTCAACTCTTCCTCCCCTTACCCCCCCTCTGAACAGAGCGCACTTGGCCTTTAGAAGGCAACTGCAACACCAACGCTCAGCTGCGCTGCGCTGCTGCTGCTGCTGCACGGCTGCTGCTCAGCTGCGACACATACAACAAATAAGTAAACAGCGCGCACTTATAACAAATTAGCTTGGCACAGAAAGGCCTAAGAACTACTACACTGAAGAAAAATTGGGTGTTTTTATATTACCTAAATCCATAAGCCTCAATCTATATACTAAAAATCTAAAGAAATTATCGGTTAACAGAATTTGTATAGCAAAGAATTCTGCCAGATATAACTTCACTTCAGAATTGATCGAGAAAGAAATGAACCTAATCCTTTTTTTTCGCTGTGTAGCCTGCCTCAGCTTTGAGCATAGTTTGGATGGATCAGGCACAAATCCAGAGAGCTGCCTGCTGGGTTTACAAGCCGCTCGTAGCAGAGGCATTTGGGAAATCGTCATGTTCGTCGACGACATTTGAAAGCGTTTGAAAGTGTCACGTTTGGTGAAATGCCTAGAACTAAATATGGAGAAAATTGGGTACAGCTTCAATGCAATCATTTGACTTGACACTTTCTAAGCCACAAGAGCAGACGCCGACGCCGACGTCGCTGTCGCTGTCGCCGTCGTAGCCGCAGAACGCAAACAGACTGGCGGCCACAGCTGGCAGAGGAGCAGCCGTAGCCACAAAAAGGTTCGGCGGATGTTTGCTTAAAGCTGAAGGCATCAAAAAAAAGAGAGAAAAATAAAATAATTTTATATACAACAATTCTGTACTAACTGTAAACGAGCTAACAGTGCAGCAGCTTCTCTCGAGGAGCAGCAGCAGCAGCCAGTCGAGTGAAATAATTAAAATTCCATGCTCATAACTTCCGCAATTAAGGCTGATAGACTGGAGAGGAGAGAGAGTCCTACTCCCAAACGGGCCAAGACAGGAGTCGGCAACAGCAGCTAATTTCCACGCACAGTTGACGCGATCAGCGGCAAGCAAGCAACTTGTGTGCAACAGCAGCACTCCAAAGTGCCAGGCCCTCTGGCTGTGACCAGAGGAAAAGAGGCAACAGAGGCAGAGGCAGAGGCAGCAACAAGAACAGAACTTGCCACTCGCAACGTCGCAAAGTCAACAGCGGCGGCGCTGTCTGACAGGCGGCAGCGAGAGGCAGTCAGACGGTTGGTTGACTAGCTGCCTGCCTGCCCCCCTGCCTGCCTGCTGGATTGCCGGACTGCTGGGACTGCTGGGACTTCTGGGACTGCTGCCTGGATTGCCTGGGTTGGCGTGTATCTTTCAGATACAACGACGACTACGTCGGCCAACGCATGCCACACGGAACACGCCTGCACTAATGAAGTAATTCATTGAACCGTGCTACGCCAGCGCGATTGCCATTAGTTTAGTGTTGGCTACTCCGCTGCCAAGCAACCTCACCCCGTCCCCCTCAACCACCGCACCCACGCCCCTCCTGCCAAACAACGTTACCACAACTACTACAAGCAGCCCTTTGTATTTGCTCTATTGCCGTATTGCTGGATTGCTGTTTATGCCAGGCATTTAATGTCTAACCCTAAGTTAGCAAGTTCAACCTCTGCCTCCGTCTTTGTGTTTAATGCATGCCGCTAATACACTGAGAAAAGTTCAATGTTTTCTCTTTCCTTTCCAATTTCCTTCTACCCAATTTCCTTCTACCCAATTTGAACTCACTTTTCCGGGCTATGTTCCGCCAGTGGTTCCTTTACAATAGTTGGGAGTAACCCAGCCACAATAAGATCTATGCTGGCTATGAATAGGAGCGGTTCAGTTCATTCGGTTGGAATTCAACTATGATTTCTTTGCAGTGTATTTGTTGTTTTTGGCGCTACTGAAACAGCTGGCAACGCTTCCTGGATCGCACATTAGATCACTCTTTGACAGGCGGCAGGCACTCAGCCAAAGTAGCTTGACCTCGCCTTAAATACATCGAACCACACCTCTCTCTCTCTGGGCACTATCAGCTGCTGCTGACCAAGCCCAAAATGATGGCCAGTTGAGAAAAATGTCTTTGATAATTAAGCGGGCCATCGCAGGCCACTCTCCACTTGCCACTCCCCGTGGCACTCACACAGAGCTCAGTTGATTTCAGTTTGAATGCACGAAACACCACTTCGCATTCTAACGATTGCACTTTCTCGAGAAGCGCAAGAACTTTATCTGGCACGCTGCATGCCACGAGGCAGGCATAAAAAGTGGCAACTTAAAGCGGAGAGTGGCTGCTGCCACTGCCACCGCCACTGAAGAGAGTTGGCCAATGGCCAGTGGCCAGTGGCCAGTGGCAAGCCACATCATCTTAATAGAAATATGCGTACTTTTCTCCCTCTCTCTGTCTGTGTCTGTGCGAGCTGCTGTGTGGTGCATATCAAAATCCATTAGTGGCTTTTGTAGAAATAATCAACAACGACACCAAAAACTGCAAACTGCGGCAGACGACGCGGAATTTCCTCTCTCTCTCTCTCTCTCTCTCTCTCTCTCTCTCTCTCTCTCTCTCTCCCTCTCTGTTTGGAGTGGCGACGGTTCGCGGTTCGGTTTAGTGGTCATATCTATGGCCCGGCTAAGTGAACATTTGTAATGGTCAGTCAGGCGTCCAGTGCGTCGTCTATCAGCAAACGCGTTTGTTACACGCACCCATACATATGTACGTGTTAGCTGGGGCAGGGGCGTAGGCGTGGGGGGCCAGCGGAAGTTTAGGCCTTTGGGGTTAGAACGGCCTTAGACAGATTCACTTTCATTTCAGGGTTTTGGGATAGAAAGCTGGCTAAGATATTAGTTTTTAGTACCATAAAATGAAGCTTACTTGTTCTATAGCTGGAATATGGAAATTATTCAGTTAACTGAATCAATATAAAAAATATACAAGACTTTTCTCAATTTTGATTCTATTTTGAAAACATTTTTCTACCTTTTTCGGCTCGCTTAACTTTTGAGTCGTTTTAACTTCTATGCTTCTACCCAGAGCTGTCTGTTTTTCATTGGGAATAGATCATTTAATTTTAGGATTTAAATTTTTTAAATATTTTATATGGCTTAAATGATATATAAGCTATATTAATAAAGAGTTAAAACCCTTCTGAATATGTTGCAGATTGAATTAAAATTGTTTGAATTAGGTTAGCACTGAAAATTGCAGCATTTTCATTTGATTGCGCTTAGAACAGATTATATAATTTTCTTCAGTAAAAGTAATTTTGATAAGCCCCTTTATAAGACTCTCTGCAGACGCCACTGCTGTGTTGTTGTTTTTTTATTTTTTTTATTTACTCATTTCTATAAGGCTGCAACAACAGCAACACAACAGCAACATCAACTTTGCTTTCGCATCTAATCATTTGTTTTCGTTGTTTATTTCAAACAGAGCGTATCGAGCGCATTTTGTAAAAATAATTACATTGCGGTTATTTTATGGACGTACTGCGAGAGTATCTATCTATATACAAATATACATATATATAGCTATATATATATATATATATTTCTATATATATATGCATATATATGCACTGAATCGGTTGGCTTAGCTGTGCGCTGGTCAGTGCTCCTCCTCTCGGGGCAGGCTGTACTCGCACTGCGGAGTAGTTATAAAAAATTGCATTTAATTATAAATTCTATAATGAGGCAGCGCAAATAATTTTCATACAATCTTCAGGCTTCTTGGCCAGTGGACAGAGGACAGCGGCGGACAGTGGCGGACGGCCGGCAGCGATTAAATTAATCAGCGTCATGTGGTGATTGACTTGTCGGCATGCAAATATATTTACATAGTCCGCATAGCCCTCCCGTCCGTCCGTCCACCCGCCCGTCCGTCCGCACTTGCGCTGTAAATCATATTTTTTCATATAAATAAAAAAGAGTCTACATAATTTATGGCTAGGCGTTGTAAAAAAACAACAACCAGAATAACTGACACTGACTGACGTCAGACCGCTAGGCCCACAGAATGTTTAATCCAAGGTATTTAATATTAAAACATTGCGACAGGTTTTAAGTGCCTTAAAAGCCTCCAATAGAGTTTTTATTCATAAAATATCATAGATTATTATTATTAAATACTACTGACTATCGATGCTATAAAAAACTAGTAGGAAAAATCAATCTTTGGAGCAACGAAGACTATATACTCTGCGAAACTAGAAAAGGGAGTTCAACTTTTTTATTTGGATCAATTGATCCTTAAGATAAAGTAGTCCGATCTTTATAATTTTAAGTGAAAACTAATCCTGATAAACAAATAAGTTTTCCATAAAATAATAATTTTTTGACCGTTTGTTCCCATGGCAGCTATACTACTATAATACTCCGATCTGGCCGGTACAACATAAGGATGACTCTATCCCAAATTTCATTCACCTATCTCAAAAATTGGGAGTTTAGTTAACCTAGAAACCGTCGTACATGACTATATCAACTCGTTTCTTCACCCTGATCAGTAATATATATACTTTGTGGGCTGAGAAATCTACCACCCTTGTGACAAAGTCGTAATACCCTCTGCTAGGGTATAGCAAAACATTTATTTCGCCTGTTGCCTGCTGTTTTATGCTACTTTTTTTTTTCTTTTGTGCCCCATAGATTAATGTCCAACTCGACCTTAACCAATTTATTAATATATTTATAAGCGGCGACTTTTGTAGCCTTTTGGACTCAATATAATTTTTTACGATTTTCCCGGCAGTGCCAACAGTTTTGTTTTGTTTTCATTTCTTTTCTTGATATTAGGCCTGGCTGGCTGGCTGACACGAGGAAAATATAGAAATGTTGATTATTTTGTATTTTTAATGTGAAAAATCAACAGAAAATCTGTTGGAGGCATTATATTAGTCGCTTTAGTCGAAAACTATAAATTTCTGGCGTCAAAAATCTCGCAAATTCAGTCGCTTTTTTTTTGGCAATTGTTCAAGGTTGACGCATTTGAGGAAAAAACACAGAAGCGGATGGAAGACGTACAAATTATCTACAAATTTTGTACATAAAATAAAGGCTAATTTCAGTAGACAATGGCTAATATTTCTTATAGGCCAAAATTTTGGTTTTCTTCTCTTTCCGGCAGCGACCTACTTGAATGCAGCTCTTCAGCTCCTAAGCTAATTAGAAGAAAGTTCTACCTGGAGCATTTGCGGAGACTTAAAACCTGGAACACATGTCTAGTTTTTTTCTGTTTCTGTTGTTGTTTTTGTGTTATTTGTTTGTTTGCATATTTTATTTACTTATCAGCGCTGCGGCGTCTCTAATTAATTTTTGGTTTTTCTCTCTTTCCCTTTCCCACTCTCACCAACAGATCCGGCCGACTAGTCTGTACGCTGCCCACGTAGCCATGGCAAACTAATTAAGCCACATATACATAACGCCAGCTTTTATCAGGCGATAAAATAAAATACAGAAAAAACAAAAAAGGAAAACTAAAGAGGAAAAACAAAACCAGCCGAAACACTGCTCGCTATCTATGTGAACTAAAACCAACAGGCAGAAAACTCTCGTAGATAATCGACATAAAGAGCCCAAAGAGAACTCAAAACTGCTTATCAGCGCCTAATGAATGAAGCTTGGCCAGCAGCAGTGATAAGAGCCAAAGAGCAGCTACGCACGTGTGCTGCCAAAAAAAAAAAAAAATAACAAAGGAAATATGCAACTGTATAAAGCTCTTTTTTGTATAGATTTTTTACGATTATACCCTATAAATTCTACGCTGCAAAAATGGGTATATCAAGTGAGTAGAACTGTATAAAGCTCTTTTTTGTATAGATTTTTTTACGATTATACCCTATACATTCTACGCTGCAAAAATGGGTATATTAAGTGTGTAGAAAGCTTTGAAGTGGCATAGAAAATGTTAAGTAATATGCAAAGTTTATAAATGAGATTTGAGTTGTGGGAATTCCCCAAAGGAAGCAGAGAAAAGAAGAATCGCTGCAAGAGTTGTTGTATGGAAAACTCTGCGGATGCTCAATATATCCAGATGAAACTCGAGAGAGAACTGGACTTACAAGCGGGCTTTCTTTAGGCATATTGAATATGGCCAAGATCTGACTATTTTCAAACGGCTTAGAGGATATCTCTTGCCGACTCTAAAGCGATAAATATCTTCCCTTTTTATCATTTTCTTTTTATACAATTTTTGTATAACAATTGCTGACGCTGACGCTGCTTGAACGCCCATCAATCAAAGCGCTCGAGTGTCTCACAAAAATATTTATAATAACTTGAATTTTTTTTTGGTTTTTTTTTTCTTTTTTGGTATTTTGCACGAGTAGCTTTCAGCGTTTTCAATTTCATTTAGAGGCCTTTAATTGCCGAAATCAATTCAAAAGCCAGTTGAACGCGTTAAAAGCAGCCACAGCCGCAGCAGCCACAGCAGCAGCAGCCCACAAAAACAACTACAACAATACTAAAGAAACAAATAATAAAAACTACAACAACAACAAACGATCAACAAACGAAAAAATTTTAATAATTATTAACAAGACGGCGAGTTCATTAGCGCCGCAGGCATACAAAATGGGGAAAAAAGAAGAGAAAAAAACAGAAAAAACTGAAGAAAAAAACAGAAAACTTTTAATAAAAATACAAATAAATGTTGGGTAATTAAGACTTGTCTTCTGTATATGTAGATATTACGAGTACTCGCACATTGTACACACACCAGGCACCATTCAGCAGGCAGCAGACGGGAGGCAGTGTACCACTGTGCTGGGGGCTTTGAGCTTCAAAAAGGCGTCTCGAAACTTGTTCTACAACTTGTTTTTACATACTACGACTATATGGAATCTACGGACTATACTCAGAGCAGTAGTAGACGCTGAGAGAGTAGAATTGCAAACGGGGCTAACTCTGAGGCGATAATGTGTATAGCCGGAGACGTAGACGTAGACGGAGACGGAGACGGAGACGTAGCCGCACCATATGCGATAATGTTGCCCGAGCACATGATATAATAAAATTGGAATGTGCTGCAATTGGTCGTACATACATAGCTCTATATATATTGGCTTGTATTACACTTTATCAAGCCATGAATATAGCTCAACTTAGTCGAGAGTTCAGCTCTTGGTCTGTTCTCGTAGAGAGCAGCAAGCTCTCGCTGGGGCTGCAGTAAATTTCCATAAATTTACATGCCATAAATCAAATTGAAAATGTTTTCTTCGAGACGATCTGAAAACGTTCTCTTATCTCCATTGACTCCAACTGGCTGGCTGTCTGTCTGTCTGGGCTGCTGTGCTGTGCAGAAGAAACTAAACAGTGCAGCTTATCAGTGGAGGCAGCAACAACGCTGACAAAGTGCAATCAACTCTCTGCAACTGCGTTTCCTCATAAAACAGACCCGATCATCGTGTTGATCATCGTGATGATCATGTTGTTGCTGTTGGCGATGACTAACTCTGGGCTTTGGCTCTGGCTGTTGGCTGTTGGACACCCCACGCAGCAGAAGAGACAACAGACAACAGACAACAGACTGGCCGCATGTTTTATTATTTGGTTAAACAAAACACAGCCGGCTAAAATGGCAAACGCTGACGCCGATGAACTCATTCATTTCTTCATTCATGCACAGACAGCCGATAACTGAGAACCCAGCAGAGAACTCACCAGAGAACTGGGCACAGAGACAATCGAGTCCAAAAACTGCAGCAGTCATTCAGTTGGGGTTTGTTTATTGACTGCCTGCTAAAACATGCCTAATGGACTTTTGAGCTGGCCAACAGGAACTGTTCGAACTGTTCGAACTGTTGTTGGCTAAAATGGAAAACGTGCAAAACATCAAAAACTTCAAAGTAAAAGCCTCTTCTTTGACTCAACCCAATGACTAATTCAGCCCGCACGAATGCAAATATTGGCTGTAATATATATCTGTATATATATATAGATATATATATATATATATCTGCATATTCCTTGACTCGACGTTTCTAGTTCAGCTCGCCAATTACGTCATCAACTAGCTGCATCATCATCATCAGCCAAGAACTATAAAATTTCGCCTTCGTTTTCATAGACAGTCGAAAATGTTGCTGTCTGTCGCCGCGGCGCATATGGCGCTTGCTGTCTCCGGCTCTGGCTCTGCCGTCGCCTCTGCTGTTGATAGCAGTTTTTCGAAAAATGCACGTTTAGTACTTTTTTTTTTTAATTTCATTGTTTTGTTTTGAAATTTTTTATTTTGTTTTTTCTTAGCAAAAAAAGCAACGGCGCTGAGCGACATGTGTAAAAATGCTGCGATACAGGAATAA
Organism: Drosophila repletoides; assembly: GCA_018150835.1. Lineage (NCBI taxonomy): Eukaryota > Metazoa > Arthropoda > Insecta > Diptera > Drosophilidae > Drosophila > Drosophila repletoides. Next base: position 9,557,619 of record JAECWQ010000100.1, read on the forward strand.
AGCTATAAAGATATTTTACTTACGGCTGGAATAGAGTTCTATCTATAGGAATTCTTAGGGCAGGACAGATTGCACGTACCTGCAAATAATATAAAAAATAGTTTTCTTTTATTAGTTATAAATCATTAAAAATAATAATAAAAAATGGAATTATTAAATTGTTCCTAGAACGACTTTTTGCAATCTTGTGAAATCTCTGCTAAATAAAATCTTCTAAGGAAAGGCAACCCGAAGATTGCATGCTCTTACGAAGAGGAAGACTCCTTTGATTTTGGGCTTTATATATCACTAAGTATTCCAGAATTAAGAATTTTTTTTGCCTTTTCGACAGCAATTGGACAGCTTCTTTATATGGCAGGTATATGATATAGCTGTCCGATCTGACATCTGAGGCTCGTGCAACCAAAAGAAGGCTTCACTTCATTCAACTAGCTAGAAAGCTGAGGGACTACTTTGCCTTGAAACAGTCTGTTAACTTTATCAACCCCTTTCATTATGCTGATTAATCATATATATATTTTATAGAGTCTGAGCTACTCCTCACACATCTAGTAACAAAGTTATAATATCCAAAGTATAGAAACAACACTCCATTTCTAAGCTAAAAACCTCAGATAGATCATCGCATTTTGCCACAGTTTATGCCAATCAAAATATTATTTTTTGCTACAATTAATTAAAAAATTATGGAAAAAAAAATTGGCTGTTTGCAAGGTTGCGAAATCTGTATTTAAATAAAAATTACACACATATGAATATCTCAAATATTTCTAATCAAAATTGATAGATCATCGCATATTGCACGCCAATCAAAAATTTATGAAGGCGCCAAAAGGCAGCGCATTAATCATTCGTTCAGCGCAGAGATAGTCACGCCATAGAGCATTGGACGGAACGTGAATGAACTTATCTATATCTCTATCTATATCTGTATCTATATCTGTATCTATATATATATAATTATGTATATATATCGGCAATTATCAGCTGCTAAACACGAAAGCTGATTCACACGTCCCTCGCTAAGCAAAGAATGCAAAAACTATGGAATTCAATAACAAAATTGAATAGGAAATAGCTCGAAAAAAATGCAGCCGTGCAACAAATAACAAATATATTTAATTAAAAAACTGAAGAAAAAAAAATGTGGTGCACAAGTCAACAACCACCCACACGGGGAGAAAAAAAAGCGAATTGCACTTCAGCGTACAATGGTCATAAATATGAAATTGTATGGTAAATTAATGCTATTATAGCGTCTAAAATACAACACACGTTTAATATGTAGAAGAGAAAAAAATGCTTAGAAAAGGCTAACAACAAAAAACAGCTAAAAAAAAGAGCCATATTTGAAGACCTTGTACGTGTGCTGCCTACACAACCAGTTCGCAGTTTCAGTTTATTTCAATTTTGTGCTGAGCTCTGAGCCTGGCTGGCTGGCTGGCTGGCTGGCTGCTCTGGTCTGGTCTGGTCTGGCCGGCTCTAAAGACTGGCTCTCTGACAGCGTTTTGGTTTCTTAGTTTATATACGTATATAAATATACCCATATATATATATATATCTATCTATATATAACTATATATCTATACTCTATGGCGGCACTTGATTTGCATAACAAATGCAACAACAGCAGCCGCCGCAGCAGCAGCAGCAGCAGCGACAAAAGGCAGTTCCCAAGTTCGCTGAGGCACATCAAAAAAAGCAGCTAAAAAATTGCTAGCCAAAAAAGCAAAAACAGTGTTGCCAAATTCATTCAAGATTCATCAAATGCGCACCCAAAACTTAAAGCTCGTCGCGCTCAATTACCAGAAATTTCACTCCATTAAGACACACACCTCGCGCACCCATAAAAAGTGAATGTCTATCATTAAGAAATGGATTTTTTCTGTTTTTCTCTGTTTTTTCTCTGTTTTTCTGTAGACCCGGCTATTATCAATGAATGCCGAGTACAGAGATTTTCCATTTCCGCTTTTATGCAAAATTAATTGCACTTAATTATGACCGAAAATTGGCAGCAATTGAGCCGCCTTGCGATTAGCGCACCTGCCAAGCGTGAAGGAAATTTGTTTAAACAAAATAAAAAAATATAGCGACAAATTTGTTGCTTTTTTTGCGTTCTAAAAGTGACAGCAACTAATAAATTGAGTTCATTAAAAATGCTAATTTTAATAATTTTTAATAGCAGTCGCTGCTCTGACGCCCGCGCCCTTCGAATAGCTCCACGCAATAATCACTGAAAAACATGTCCCAGATCAGCACCTAAGGCACCTACACTCCAGACGTGTTGCTTTATAGACAAATTGGCAAATAACTTGGCCCTAAAATTACCTACGTGTCTGAGAGAACAGCCCTTTGACCATAAATGGCCAAGAGGCATATTAGTCAGCGTTTGACAGTCAGTCGATTGCGTAGCACGGATTTGTTTGCATTTTCACATTTACTTATATACAAATAGATATATATATATATACATATTTATTTAGACATTCAGACGAGGGTATATAAACAAATTACGCTGTAAACAAAGGCAACTGCAATGGGGGATATCGACCTGAAGAGGGGGTATGGTAAATATGGCAAAAGGTTAATTATGCAGGCCTCCCTCTCTGCTGGGTATATTACAATACAGTTTTCCACATGGAACTCAGTCCGTCAATCATTTTCTGTGGCTGTACATGAAAATCGTGTATACTATATATACATATATATATAAATATATATATATATATTTATTTTTTTTGTGCATTTTCACTGCATTTTTAGAGGCAAACAAATTTTTTGACAAGCAACTGACAGAAATTGACAAGCGCACGAGCAATGGGGCCAACAAATGTATGGGGAGCACACAGATCACAGCGACTAGTATGAGCGAGAGGAGACCAGTCCAGTCTGCAGTCTTCAGTCTTCAGTCTACAGTCTTCAATCTGTGGTCTCTCAGAGACCTAAAGCAGAACCGTACGAACTGATGTGAAAGATGATTCCAGCTGTGAAAAGGTCAACATACACAGAGACCCAGGCATTTAGCCATTCAGTCAGTCACTGAGACATGCTGTGTGTCCGTCCGCCCGTCCGTCTGTCTGTCTAGCTGTCTGTCGTGTGTCGTGCAGAGTTATTGCTGTTGTTACTTGCCTCACTTTCCAATAGTTCAAACTCTAAAGAAAAGAAAAGTGCAGCCTGAGAACCGAACCGAAAGATCAGGCCATTTCTCTCAGCCATCTCCCTTACCAGACCAGACAGGCTGCCAGGCCAACTTCTCGGGTCGTGTCGACCAGCTAATATTGACAAATTAAATGCAGGCTAATGTGTGTTTAATGTGTGCGGTTATATGCCTCGGTTTCGCTTTTCACAGACGCTGGCTCTCCGCTCCGAGGGGGGTCTAAAAAACTCTTGGAATATGCTCGTAGACAATGCACTCCATCCAGCCTTGTCATTTAAAGTGTTCCGTTTGTCCATATGTTAATTAACTCTGTTTTTTTAGCTAGTGCTAAACGATCCATTTAAACACACAGAAAAGAGGAGAGCTTCTCTTTCTAAGCAAATAGAAAGGAGCCTTTTTCTTATGACTTTTCTTTTGAGCTGAAATTTATACGGAATTGTTAGCAAGCTTGAGAAATTCAGGGTTTAGAGAGGGGTAAAAATTGAATGCTAACTTTAAGTATAATTATTCTTAAGTTTAGTTCGAGTCGTTCTTAAAAATACCTAAGTACAATCCATACTCTTTCATTTAAACTGAAATATGAATAGTTTTTAATAAGTGAATAAGTTCCTATTCATAAGAAACTCAAGTGCGAAGTGGCTTACTATGAATCGATAAGTCTTGATTTAAGCCCAGCTAGACTGGAGTAGAGTGCAAGAATTCTTCTATTTTTATAATAATAACCTCAACTAGACTGGACTTGAATCAAGAGAGTACGAGAATTCTTCTATGCTTTTCAACTAGACTGGGCTTAAATGAAGAGAAGAAGAGCCCAACTAGAGACCCAACTTTTCTATTAATATCATAATAAATATTATAATTCATTACAGTATTGAATGAAGAATGAATCAGTGTTTAATTCAGGCTACTTTCAAAAAGACTCAGGATAGAAACGAAACAAAATATAGAATTTTGAGATTGAAAAACCATCTTCAATCAAGAATTTCAAACTTGCTTTTATCCAATTCGGATTCTCATAATTTTTGATACCTCTGGGGAACGATTCACATAAGGAATTCCTAATTTTATTCCATTTGTTTTTCAACTCATTAATTACAAATTCTGAATTATTTATTTAATTTCCTATTCCTCACAGTTATAAACCTAATACAATCAGTTTTAGATAAGAAATCCCAGCTTTTTACCGGTTTCAGAGAATATTTTACATGTAAATTTTTTTTCCTTATCTTTCGTAAACTATTTCTGAAAAAATCTATAATAATTGCCAGAGTTTTTTGCAGCTGGTGGCAAAGTTTTAAACGTTTTTAGTACTCGCATAAAGAGAAAAATTCCAGTTCTCGAATGCAAACGCTTGCAATTTGAGGAACATATGTGGCTCTATGTATGTGCGTCTGCCTGTGGTATTACAAAAATATACTAACAAAAATACCAACAGGGTGTAATCGCACACACAATACACATGCACATGTGTGTGTGCGTGTGTGGATTTGTTTTTTTTTTTTTGTTGTGTGTGTATAAACCAAAGGCAGCCAAAGGCAAGGCAATTCAAAAGTCATTGAGGCGCAAAAGTCAAGCATAAATAGTATTTTAAATAGTGTTTGTTGGCCCCGACCGGAGCCCCACCACAACGCCACTGGGCACTAGCATTAGCAATACACTGACAAAAATAAAATCTAAGACTATCTATATCAAAATTCAGTTAAAAGCTTTAACATTTGATAAAGCCTTTATCATATAGCAAAAAAAATCGAAAAAGGTTTATAAAGCTTTGCTATCGATTTAAAAATCTAGTAACTAACATAGCTATTTTTGATTAATTTAAAAAAATAATAAAACTAAAATTTTTAAAATTAAATATTTTAATCTTTTTAAAGAAAATTGGAATATTAAGAAATCGAATATTAAGAAATCGACTGCAATTAGACGATTTAATAATAAGTAAATAAATTTAGATAGCGCAAGCAAGGCATACCGACTCATTATTTAAATTTATTTATTTATTTATTTTATTTAATATTATTTATTTATTTTATTTATATTTATTATTTTAAATTATTTTATATTATTATTTATTATTATTATTATATTATTTATTTATTATTTTATATTATTATTAATAGATTATTTATTTATTTAATTCAATACTATTTATTTATTTTATTTATATTCATTATTTTAAATTATTTTATATTATTAAATATTATTATTATTTTATTATTTATTTATTTATTATTTTATATTATCATTATTATATTATTTATATATTTAATTCAATTTTATTTATTTATTTTCAAATAATTTAATCTATCATTTACTGAGTACAATGTGCAATATAGTTAGAAATATTAGAAAATAATATATTCAAATATGTATCTACTTATGTTATGTTATATCTATTATATTTCCTAATACTTATTTGAAAAGTTTTAATTTTAATATGAAATAACCAAAATATACTGAAAGACAATGTGAATAGTTCCAATAAGGAGATTTAAAAAACATTTTTTAAATAAGATTTTTTGGTCTTCTATTATATTCTTTCATTACTAAACAAATCATTTTGATATGTTGCCAAAGCATATTTCGACAAAATGTCGATTATATATCGCTCAGTATCTATCTTTATCGATTGAAAAAATGTCATATTGAGTAGAAGATGACATGGTTCGTTTTTTTTTCTGAGTGTAGGAATACTCATAGTGTCGGGTCTGGGTCTGGGTCTGGGTATGCGCTCTCTGCTCTGCTCTGCTCTATGCTCAGGGCAGGCCAGCAACGTTGTGTGGCATAATTTGGTGAGAGTTCGAGTTCAACAGCTGAAAAACAGCCACAACAACAGAAAAAAAAACTCTAGAAAAAAAAACAAGCACATTAAATTGAAATAAGAACAACACGAATCTGAGAGCATTCATTGGATTCAGAGAGGAGATCGAAGAGCGGGTAGCGGATAGCGGCTAGCGGGAAGAACGCTGTAATAGTCGACGCCGACGACGACGACGACAGCGCTGATGACCTCAGTTAAAAATAAATAATACTTTACATTGTTTGGAATTAGTAGTTGCTGTTTTTGGCTAGAATATTGCTGCATCTCCCCATCTATGTGGCTACATATCCATATGTGTCTATATTATGTATATATATCTGATCTTAAGTTCAGGGTGGCGCTCAGTGTCGCCTCCAACGACAGCGACAACGGCATACAAATCATTTTGTCAACCCAACTAGTTGGGGCAGCTCCGGAGCTGGAGCGGGAGCGGGAGCGGGAGCGGGAGAAGAAGTATTTATGTAAAAATTCTTGTACGACATTTATCACATCGAGGAGAGAAATTGATGAACTGTTTCGGCGTTCCGAAGTTTCGTTTCAGATGCATCAGCGGAATGCGAAATGAGGAACATCTGGAGGACTAATTAAAAACCAAATTTAGATCTATAATTTCAGGTATTGCTGCAGTCTCCCTGGCGCATTGCACCCGTTTAACCGAAACAGGGCAGAAAACCCCACCGAACCGAACCGAACCGAACCGAATATTGTTTCAGTTTTATTTATGCGAGTATTAAACACCCCTCTCTCTCTCTCTCTCTCTGGCACGCACAAGTGTTTCTTTATAGGCTTATTTATACACAAACATATGTGGAATATAAACAAAAATAAAGGCGAAAAAAAAACCAGTTTATCCATACATTAATAGCGCTTGAGCAAACCGTTTCGTATCGTTATATTTCTACAATAAAAACAAAATCGAATAAAGAATCAGCCTGCACTCCCTATTTGTGTGGGGCAACACTGAAAGGGTATGACGCATGCATAATGGAACCGGAAATATTATTCCCTTGCAAATCACAGAACAACAAAATGCATTAAAAGTATTATCCGACAATGTTTATTTCAGCGGTGAGATTCTGAAAAAGTTTCCATGGCTGCAGTCAAGGAAAATAAACAATTATCGATTAAATCGATAGTCAGTTGATTATTTTGACTGGAAGATTTCGGGCATTTCTTCAGCTTTGATATTTGCAATATTTAAACAGGAAAACAGTATATATATTAGATAAAAGGGAGGTCTTATTTTAAATAGCTATCGATAGTATTTTAGTTATTATAGTTAGTTTTATGTGAAACACAAGAGCTGCAAATATCGATAGTTATTTCGACAATCGATAAGCCATCTCTCTACATACATGTACAGACACTCATACACACATGAATCAGAATATGCTGACTATTGACGGAAACGCAACGAGATAAAGTTGCCTCACGAACCGATTTGGATCACAACAGTGATGAAACCCGCAAGACTAGAGCCAGATAATGCGTGCGACTAAAACACTCGACTCTATTTAATATAGGTTATCACCATATCATTTTCGGAGTCGCTCGAGACGAACCGCACCACTCACAGACCGCTGACAAGATAAAGCGGTCTAGCCGACTAAAAAGGAGAGACAACCACCAGCCAGACCCAAACCCAGACCCAAGCCCAGAGCTAGACCCTGACTTGGACCCATGCCAGGCCAGGCACAGGCACAGGCACAGGCAGCTCTATGGCAATTGCCAGATACTGATAGCGTTTGTGTGCTTGTGTGGCATATGCCGGTTTGAGTAGAGTCTGTTTTCTGTTTCAGTGTTTATTTATTTATTTTAATACCCCGCAATTACACTTGGTAGGGTATGCTAAGTTCTCTGCAGAACATATGCAAAAAGGACAAAGAGTAAAGGGAAATAGCTTATATATGTTCTTGATCAGCCTGATCGATGTAGCTGGAATCAGCTCTGTTCTCAGGGACTAATAAAAAACTAGAGACAGCTAATTTTGTATTAAGTCTGCTTAGGTTCTTTTCGAAATATTTAAATAAATATTTTAAATGATATTAATATGATTTTTCAAAATCCACTAGCATTTAAATAGAGCCTCTTATGCTGAACGTTTCATTACAATTGGAAAATAAACAAAAGAATTATTTCTTCCATTTTATTCCAGGCTTACAGAGTACAGAGTATGCCCTAGTCGAGCACACCCCACACTAGAGCACTCTTACTTGTTTCTTGTTTTTTTTTAGTTTTTATTTTTGGAGTGAAAGTAACTGCAAACATATAGCGACAACTACTAAAACGCTGAATACTCTGACTCTGACGTCGTCTGTTCTAGGAAAAGACTCGCATTAACTTAGCCGACTCTGCAGATGTTATATGAGTTTAGTCTCAAAGCACACACAGCAAGGGAGAGAGAGACAGAGAGAGAGAGAGAAGAGAGTGTAGAGAAGAGAGATAAGCTAATGTTTACCCGCTGCTAAATGATAAGCGAGATTCTGGGTTTGATCGGGGCACGTACTTACCTTATAGAGAGCGACAGAGACAGAGACAGAGAGCTAGAGAGAGAAGCAGCTGTAAATCCTCTCTGTGACTTCGGCACACAAATTATTCTCTTTTCAAAACAATTTATTATTATTTTTTTAGGCACTAATTTTTTAGATTCTTTTTTTTATAAATTTCCAATTTGTTTTTCAAAACACTTTTTCAACACTTTTTAAAGCACCTTTTTCCTTCTCTGTTGTTTTACATTTCGAATTCGAATTCAATTTCAACAAAATTTCAACATGTTTTTCCTTATTTTGTGTTTTCACTAGAAATTTGGTAATCGAAAAGAAAAACACACGCGACGCAACCGAAACGATTTTTACGCACTATTTAGCTTTATTTTTTTTTCTTCCGTAATTTCTCTGTAATTTTTTTCCTGGTTTCTTTGGAGTGTGGGAGAGTGAGTGAGTGAGTGAGAGAGAGAGAGAGAAGGGGCTGGGGTTGGTAGGGGGTTAAAAAAAAGTGTGCGAAATTGAAGCCTACAGAAAGACACGCGAAAAAAACAATCGAAGCGTTTGTTTTCTTTACAGTTGCAATTTCCGCGCTCGTTTTTTTTTTTCTCTTCTTTCTTTCTCTCTATTTCTTTTGCTTTTGTATTTGTTTATACCAAGTTGTTGTTGTTGTTGTTGGTGCAGCAAAACAAACGTTTTCTTTATTAATAAACTTTTACGCTGCTATCGTTTTTCGTGTGTGTCTTGTTTATCGCTTTTCGTATGTTTTTTTTATTTTTATTTTGTAATTTCGTTTACACGTTCGTTCACGTTCTCTCGTCTGTCTGACGCGACGCTCATTCATAAATCGTAGGGAAGCGCCCCCGTTTCAATCAATCGAAGCGACAACAATAATTCTAACACTCGACCCGTATGCACGTCTGCTTAGCTTGGCAAGCGGTTGCCGACTAACCGGTTGCAACCAAACGGAAATCAAAGAGCGCGCGCGATCGGTTTTTGTTGGAAGCGAACATGTTCCAATGCAACCTCATGTTAAACTTAACAGTGTGCTGAACTTGTTGGCTGCGCGGCGAGGAATAAAAAATAAACAAAAATTATAATTAAAAATGTTTATATTCTTAATGAAAGCTAAATATTTTTTTGGTTTGGTACTTAATTAGGTGCTTTGTGGAAATTTAAAATATAATTTAATTAATTACTTTTTGTTTAAGCTTGTTCAATTAAATGAGAATAAATTCAGAATATTCTTTAAAGTTCGCAGTAATCAAAAATAAATAATTTAATGATTAAAATAAATTGTCGAATTATTTACTGTCCTTTGTATCCCAGTTGAATACATTAACATGGAGTTAACATAAGTCGCCGTCTGCTGTAAGCTTTAACAGAACGAACGATTAACCGATTCGACAAGCGAACTTGTTGGCTGTGGAACTAGCGCGCCAAACTCGAAACGGTCAAAGAATCGGAAAGAAAGAACTTTTCATTATTGAAAGTAAAATCAGAAAGACGAAAAATTTCACCTGCCTGTTATTTTTTTGTTGTTTTTTCGTGTGTAAATTTACACACTTTCCACTGTTAACAAGCAGCGATAAAAAGAAAATACCATGTGGAATGCCCCTCGCCTCATATTGTTTGCCTTCAGCGTTTTTATGGGGCAGCTCACAGCTGGTCACCAAGAGAACTGATGCAAGTGTTGCATCTCTGGTTGCAACCACCTCCTCTTCCTCCAGACTCCAGTTTATCGCGGTCTTAAATCATTTGTTCTTATCAGAAGAACGTCTGAGATATCTTCTGGTTTTTATGACTGTTTGTCAATTTTCCTGGAAAACGTCTCAACACTTTACATTGTCTTAATTAGATTAGCGCCTTGTTTAACGCTGTCTTAACGCCTTTTCTTTTATGGTACACTCAGAGAAAAGATTCGGCTAAGACTTTCAATTTGTAATGAAAAAACTTCCCTCAAGCAACTTTTGGAAATAAAATCATTTAGAAAGCTGGACTTATTTGAAGTAGATAGGCAGTACAATTTAAAAATTGAGATAGTTAACAATACAGTTCTTTTTCAGTTTTAAGAACTCTTATTAAAAATTCGTAATCAATAATAATGACTTGTCTATTTAGATTCTTGAAGAAATGCTATAGTTTTGCCACATCGCCATTTCGGACTTACCGGGTGAGCTTTACGGATAGCGCCATTAATATCGCTCGTGACAAAAAGTTACGTAAGTTGGCATCTCCCATTCCGTTTCAAAATTTCATGAATGACGTGCGTCTTGGAGCGTTAGATAATTGTGGTAAGGATCATATGACTTTGAGGGAATCTCAGGTGTTACGCAGGGCTAGCATGCTGCTATGGGCCAAGTTAAGTCGAGAACAGAAGGCAAAATATCGTGAGTTGGCGAAATATGCACTCACCACGGGTCTCTCGAAACGAGGATTATGTGGAAACAAAACTGTATTTAATTTGGCAAATTTAAGGAATGAAGAAATGAAAATGGAAGAAAAGGCAAGGATTACCATGGAGGATCATTTTTCAAATCAACTTCAACTTGCCCAACCTGTCGAACGTGTCAAACGCGGTAGACCGAAACTTAAGATGCAAGCAAAGCGGACTCAGACAACGAAACAAAAGGCTAAGAATCCTAGCGGCAGAATTTCCAAGCCCAAGCCCAAGCCCAAGCCCAAATCGCAAGGTGTAATGCTCCAGTCTAATGAGCTAGCTGATCATATTTGGAATTTAACTTCAGATATTGGTAGTCAAACAGTATGGGAACAAATGCATCCTCAAGCGGAAGAAATGGAGACGAGGCGTAAGCCGAAAGCAAAACAAACCAAGAAAACAAAACAAAAGGTTAAGAGTCCCAGCCGCAGGATTCCAAAACGCAAGCCCAAATCAAAGGCTGCAATAGATTCTACTCTGAATACAAGCTCCGATTTAAATAATACTCCGCAACCGGAAGGAATGGAGCAACAAATAGGGACTAGGCGTAAGCCGCAAGCAAAGCGATCTAAGAAAACAAAACAAAAGGCTAAGTGTCCCCCAAAGCGCAAGGCCAAGTCGCAGGTTGTCAAGGTCCTGGCTAATGATTCATTTGATTTGAATAAAAGCTCCGATTTAAATACTACTCGTCAGCCCGAAGAGGAAAAAATGGAAACGGAAGAAACGGAGCAACAAATAGTGACGAGGCGTAAGCCACAAGCAAAGCGACCTAAGAAAATTAAACCAAAGGCTAAGAGACCCATAAAGCGCAAGCTCAAATCGCAGCCTGTAAAGGTCCTCGCTAATGATAACCCTGATATTATTTTGAATATAAGGTCCGATTTAGATATTACTCTTCAGCCAGAAGAGGAACAAATTGATCCGAAAGCGGAAGAAATGGAGCAACAAATAGAGCCGCAAGCAAAGCGATCTAAAAAAACACAAGAGGCTAAGAGTCTTAGCACGCTATCGCAGGCAGTAAGTATTCTGCCTCCAGATCCCTCTGATCCTTCCAGCTCGAGAGCGGAAGAAATGGAGCAACAAATAGAGCCGCAAGCAAAGCGATCTAAACAAACACAAGAGGCTAAGAGTCTCAACCCGCCATCGCAGGCTGTAAGTATTTTGCCTCCAGATTCCTCTGATCCTTGCAGTTCGAGAGCGGAAGAAATGGAGCAACAAATAGAGCCGCAAGCAAAACGATCTAAACAAACACAAGAGGCTAAGAGTCTCAGCACGCTATCGCAGGCTGTAAGTGTTCTGCCTCCAGATCCCTCTGATCCTTCCAGCTCGAGAGCAGAAGAAATGGAGCAACAAATAGAGCCGCAAGCAAAGCGATCTAAGAAAACACAAGAGGCTAAGAGTCTTAGCACGCTATCGCAGGCTGAAAGTATTCTGCCTCCAGATCCCTCTGATCCTTCCAGCTCGGGAGCGGAAGAAATGGAGCAACAAATAGAGCCGCAAGCAAAGCGATCTAAGAAAACACAAGAGGCTAAGAGTCTTAGCACGCTATCGCAGGCTGAAAGTATTCTGCCTCCAGATCCCTCTGATCCTTCCAGCTCGAGAGCGGAAGAAATGGAGCAACAAATAGAGCCGCAAGCAAAGCGATCTAAGAAAACACAAGAGGCTAAGAGTCTTAGCACGCTATCGCAGGCAGTAAGTATTCTGCCTCCAGATCCCTATGATTCTTCCAGCTCGGGAGCGGAAGAAATGGAGCAACAAATAGAGCCGCAAGCAAAGCGATCTAAGAAAACACAAGAGGCTAAGAGTCTTAGCACGCTATCGCAGGCAGTAAGTATTCTTCCTCCAGATCCCTCTGATCCTTGCAGTTCGAGAGCGGAAGAAATGGAGCAACAAATAGAGCCGGAGGCAATGCGACCTAAAAAAACACAACAAGAATCTACGAGTCTATTCCCCTCGTCGCAGGCTGCAAATATTCTGCCTCCAGATCCGTCTGATCCTTGCAGTTCGAGAGCGGAAGAAATGGAGCAACAAATAGAGCCGCAAGCAAAGCGATCTAAACAAACGCAAGAGGCTAAGTGTCTCAGCACGCTATCGCAGGCTGTAAGTATTCTCCCTTCAGATTCCTCTGATCCTTCCAGCTCGGGACCGGAAGAAATGGAGCAACAAATAGAGCCTTCAGATTCCTCTGATCCTTTCAGTTATTCTTCTTCTAATTCGAATATAAGCCGCAAGCGCACCTTTAGCAATACGTTGCAAACGTGCTTCAGCATCTCCTCAGTCTTCGGTAGTATTCCTCAACCTAATGTGTTACCAATTGAGCCGCAAGCAAAGCGATCTAAGAAAACAAAACGAAAGCCTAAGAGTCTCCACCCCAAATCGCAGGCTGTAATTACTCTGGCTCCAGATCCTGCTTATCCTTCCAGTTCTTCTAATTCTTCCAGTTCTTGTTCTAATTTGAATATAAGCCTTAAGCGCAGTTATAGCAAGGCAATGCGAAAGTGGACCAGCATCTCCCAGGTTTTTAACAATATTTCTCAGCCTGAAGTGGAACAGAAGGATCCGCAAAAGGAAGAAATGGACTTACAAATGAAACCTGAAACGGAAATGATGGACATACAAATAGAACCGCAAACGGAAGAAATTGACATAAAAATGGAAACACAAACAGAAGAAAAGAAGATACAAAAGGATCCGACAACGGAAGAAATAGCGAAAAAAATGGATCCGCCAAAGGAAGAAATGGAGAAAGAAAGGGATCCGCCAACGGTAGAAATGGAGAAAGAAGTGGACCGGCCAAAGGAAGAAATGGAGAAAGAAATGGATCCGCCAACGGTAGAAATAGACATAGAAATGTATCAGGAATGGGAAGAAATAGATCCGCAATGGGAAGAAATGGAGCTATAAATGGATCCGCTAACAGAAGAGATTGGGCTACGAATAAAGGCTAAGCACAAGCGTTCCTTTTGAGCTAGATCAAAATTGTAATAAAATGTAGTAATCTTATCTTTATCCAAATTAAAGAGTTGAAAAAACACTGAAAATTGAGCTATTATACAGACAGGAAATATATATACGTGTGTATAAAAGGTCAGAACTATTCATCAGGATTAGCCACGTCAAACGCTTCCTACGCTCAGCTCATTTTTTTTTTTATTATTTATTTTATTCTCCGGTATTTCATAACTTTGTAAGGTGTGCTAGGCGACGGTTATACATATATCCTTATCAAAGGTGCGCATCAACGTCACAGAAATCTCCCCTTCCCATTCCCATTCCCTTCTTTCCATCTGTCTTTCTCTTTCTCTCTCTCTGGCCTGACCTGGCCTGGCCTGGCTACGTGCCTTTGAAATCGAAACCCCTGACGTTCCATTGTGTGTTGGAAATCCAAGCGATCCCCTCGCGCTGCATGTTGATCGATAGCGACTGCTGCTCTTCTTCGTCTGCGCGTTTTTTGATTTCTAATGAAAAGCAAGCCGAAAAAACCCCAAAAAAAACCGAAAAAAACTACCGAAAACAAAAAGATTCCATGCTGATATATATTCAAGCATATTTTGAATAGTTTTCAATGCCAATGGCATTGGCCCCAGGTCCCAAAACAAAAGTATGCAAGAACTTTAGTTCTTTTGTGAGGCAAAAAGAAAGAGTATTAAGCTTAGTGACACATAAAATTTATATTTTTAATTTGGTTAATTTGAAAAAAGCTCTACTAAAAAAGTAATATTTTCAAGCACTTTTCAGGTACTCTCTATATATGTAAATCTTTTACATTAACCTCTCGTTTTGAGATATGAGAAATGTGGTTTCAGATAAGGAAAAAAATTTATTTACTTAATTCTAAATATTTTCAAGTTAATCAGAGCTTAGAAGAGCCTCAGCATGAGCAGAAGAAATCCTTGTAAGGATTCTTATATAACAAATCGAAGCCAGCTCTTTAGTATTCGGCAGGTTAAGCTTATATAGTATGGCTCAAAATATCTCATCATTTCCCAAGCGAAACGGTTCTAATGGAGACAGGCTCGAATCCGTTTGCCTTACTCAGAAGACTCTTTGATAATTAAGCATAGTTGCACAAAGCTCTGGGGAGAGTGGAACAAAATGAGACACTCTTAAAGACACTCTGTAGCACAAGTCCTGTGATGAATCAGTTCATTGAACTTCTCTATATTTTATGCATATTTCGGGAGATAAAAGTCCAAACAGAGAAAGAGCAACTGAAAGGCAATACGAGTAGTGATCGTAAAAAAAATAGCATAATACTATGATTGCTGTTATGAGTATATTTTGTGTTTATGCAAAGGATCGGCAGTATCGGAGCTATAGTACGATAATATATGTTTGTACATAATGCACGGGCAGAGCTGTAGACGCACTTTTCTCTATTTTGCATAAATAATGCATATAAAAGAGGATAAGCGATAGTTTCATATTCGCGCACAGCGGGACAGCTGACCAATAAAGTCGTACGGCCATTTGGTTTTCGGGGGGGTTTTCCCATCTTAGCCATGCCTTGCCTGGCCTTGCCTTGCCTTGGCGACCAAGTGAAAATTGCGATAAAAAAGGCAATGCACGCGGCGACATCGTTCTGTTAATGGTCACACTGTCACTGTCTCCAGTGCAATTGCGATCCTCTCTGCAAATCCTTCTGCTACTTCCCAGCTCCATGGCTTCCAGGCGAAACGCATTTGCGCCATTTGGCGGCGTTGGTTGATAAGTCAAGTTTTTATGGCTTTGCGCGCATTTAACTTGATTATAAACGACTGCAGGCGGCCAGGGGCATGGGTAATATAAAAATCGGTTTTCATTATAGCCGGGGCATGTGAAATTAATATGCCAGGCAGCCAGCCAGCCAGCCAGCCAACCAGCCAGTTAGACAGTTGGCCAGTTAGCTAGCAGCCAGCTAAATCTCTCAGTCAAGTTCGTTGCCTAAGTCTTTTGTTTTGGTGTTTTCTTTTTTTTTTTCAGCCAATGCCAACTGCCTATTGCCGACTGCCTATTGCCGACTGCCTGCTGCGTCTGTTTGTGGTTAAACAAAATCAAAGTCGCCTCAAATGTTCATTAATTCAAATTGATTCTAATCGTGGCGCAGTCATTAATCCCAGCGCCACCCCACGCATGTGGCCAAAGGATTGCCAGCGCGTCCAAGCCAAATTGATGAGCCCGCAATTTCACTTGGTAGCCCCAACAATTGCATGATTAATGCGCCCAGCTGAAAGTGGCGACTGACTGCCATATTCTATGACAAACGCATATTTATTTACGACTTTATTCATGTGTTTTTTGGTACGCAGGTAGCCCACTCTGCATACCCTGCAAGTTTGTTTAAGATCCTTTTTGACTGGACTTCCGCCTGGCAGCCACTTGTTACTTCGCAGGCAAACACAACACCAGAAAATTTTAAGTGCTATTTGGTTAGCAGATAAGCCATAAAATAAGCCAGATCCTTCAATTATAAATGCCAGACAGCAAACCATGCAGCGCATAGAATGACACCTTCAGCCAGACTGAGTCACGGACCAGGAAGACGACGCACTGCTCTGCAAACACCAGATAAAAAACAGAAAAAAAGGAAAAAGTCAATAAGTAAACTCATAGAAACATGCTGAAAACTGTTCTATGTCAGGATGGAAATACAGTGGGCCCTCAATAAGAGGAACTACAATTCTAAAGCTTTCATTTCTGGATGTATTTCTAACTTTAAAGATCTTTTAAATATAAAAATTCGCCTTTCTGATTGGCAAAGAGTTTCAATATCAAAAGTGGCAATTATCGAGTGCTCACTGTGCCAGCACAGCCGAGTAGCTTTATGCGTAGAGCTAAAGAAACAAACAGCATTCAATATTATAATATACGGACGGACAGCTGTCGTTAGCCGCAATGGTCGAAGCGGCCAAGGCGACTGCAGCTTATGTAAGCCTCTGGGGCTGGGCTCAAGGTTGCCGCCAGCATTGGGTCAACCGCGCTGAGGCCGCAGTTGTAGCTGTGGCTGCAGTTGGACCTGACCGACGCCGTGTGAAAATCTTGTTCAACATTAAACGCCAATGAGTAAATACGAGCATAAATCAACATGACAAATGACCAAATATTCTGTGTGCCGACAACATCAGAAGAAGGAAACAAGTACGACTACAAAACAAAACACTGCACGACTATGAGATACCACGCAGCTGTAATGAATGATTGGTATTGCCTAGTTTCATATTTCAACTCTCAATTAGTTGAAATATCAATAAAATGTAGGGTATTAAAAGCAAAGATAGTAAACTTGTAGCACTGCTAAAGACTGAGACTGCAATGTTGACTTAATTTCTTATAAGAGGAAGGCAGCTTGAATGAAAATATATTAAAAAATTGGTTACAATCGAGCTAGGCTTCTAAGTGAATAAACTACAAGAAAATTTTTGACCTCAGTTCTCCCGCTGTGTCACGAAACTAATATACCCTGCGGCACTTGTTGAGCAAAGGGTATGGCAAGCGTGCTGTACTTGATAAAGTACACGGCTCCTGTGGTTGTTGCTGCTGCTGCTGCTGTTGTTGTTGCTGCTGCTGTTGTTGTTGCTGCTGCTGCTGTTGTACAGGCCATTGTTTTGGAGCAATGAAATCTGCATAAATGGGTCAACTGATATTTTGGCATCGGCTTTTGCCTTTATGTACTTGTTACGCCTGTCTGAGCAATCGGAGTGCATTGAAAGTTTTGCCTTGTTTTGCTTTTCTTTTGCTCACTTTTGCTTTTCTTCTTTTGTGTTTTTTTTTTTGTTTTTTTCGCCTGCCCGCAGCAAAGCAGGCGCTTTTGTTTTGCATTTAATTTTTATTTATGGCTTGTTAGTCGCTTGCTGCTACATTTTGACGCCAAGTCAGGGCTAAAAACGGCTATCAACACCCGGCAGACAGCAGCAGCAGCAGCAACATTCCAGGAAGCTCATATTTCCAGAATTTTTACAGTGTGTTGATGCTAAGTTCAGAGCCTCCATGAAATGTGCAGCCTATGAGCTGTGGCAAATGCGCCGCTGACAACATTAAGCCCTGCAACAACAGCAACAACGGCAACAACGGCAACAGCGGCAACAGCAACATCCGCTGACAGCCATGCGGTGGCGTACAATTGTGCAGCCAATTCTATATGCCAGCCGTTGACAGAGACTATAGATACTGCTTAAAGTGCCTGACAGTTCATTTGAGCTTATAAGCACATGTATTATTTATGATGCGACTTAAAATTTCATTTGTATTTAAGTAGTTGGCTTGTTGAATTCAAAAAGAGTTTATTTTATATGGGGTCTCTTGCAGTTTTCATCAGGGAATGGCGACTGCGAACCTTATAAAGTATATATGCCCTAGTCCTAGCCCTTGTCCTAGCCCTTGTCCTAGCTCTAGGCCTCAATCTATGCCCGAATTCTAAGGCTAGGATGAGCTACCTTGACAGTGATACTTCTTTTTGCTGCAGGCAACAGATCCGAAGTCTTTTCTTCTCCGGATATCTCAATGAGAACTGAAAATTGAAACTTCTGGAACGTATATAATCTATCTATTATACACACATTCGAATAAAGCTAAAAATCAGGCTAAAACAGGCTACCAATCCACAAAATCTGTTGCCTCTTTGGCTTGCCTCTCTTTCCTGTTTCTAATGCTTTCCACAGCAACAATCTAGCTTTAATTATGCTTTAATTTTGATGATGTTTCTTATTTTGTTGCCCAACTTGCAATTTTGTATAAATTGTTATGGTCCAAGCAGCAAATTTAATCACAGATACTCACACACACACACACACACATGGCTAGAGAGGCATACGAATTATTCAGTCGCCACAGAGTCTACCTGAAGCGAACTGCCGTCGACTGACTGACGGACGGACGGACGTAGTATGACTATGACTATAATTATAGAGAACGCTCGATGCCGCCGTGTCACAGTTGCCACATAAATCAAAAAGAGCTCGGCGGAAAAGTCAGTCAGGCGGCCAATGTTGCAGCTTGCCACGCGCTCGCGCTTCGCGGCGCTGCTTCGCTTTACTTTGCTTTTCTGAAATCATAATTCTGTGCCGGCAGCAGTGCCCCTTCTGCAACCAGTTTGAGCGGCGAATCCACAAGCTAAAACTTGGCTTTTGTTTTGCGAATATTTCACTGAGAGAGCGAAGAAGAGAGGAAGGTGACTCTTGTGGCATCCGTCTTTGTAATTAGGCGCTCATAATTAGTCGAGAGCTGAGCGATTTTTTTATAGCCAGATTGTATGAGTAACTTGGCTTTAGAAAGTTTGTAAATTTGTTGATTATTAGCGCGATAATATTTAATTAGATTTTTTCTGCCAGACACCCTGGCGTTGTGAAAGGCAGCCCCCCAGACTGAGTCTGTGTGCTGTGCTGCGCTGTGCTATGCCATGATTTGGGCACGGCTCATTAGCCACCGCCGGCTCCAACTTCAGCTTTTGGCTTGAATCTTTCAGCCAACACCAATAGTGGGTTGGTTTTGCATACAAATATGACCGTTTCCGTTTGCAAAGAGAAAAAAAAACGTGTAATTTATCGTACTTAAACTGAAAGCTGCTCAGCTGCTCAGCTGCTGAGCTCTGCGATCGGCCTTGATCGCATGAGAGACGAAGCGTGGCAGAGTTGCACAAATGTTGCAACATTTGTTCTGCTGATTGTTTTGTTTACGAGTATTTGCCAAAACAAAATCATAAAAAGCTGTAAACACGAAAATGCATAAATTGCAACTCGAGAGCAGCCCCAGTCGCAGCCCCAGCCGCAGCAGCAGCGGGCGTACTTAACCCAGTTTCTAGCGTCTCAGCTTGTTGCACTCAGCATTAGCATCAACATTAACATCAACATCAACTTTAGCACCAGGTTTAGCATTAACTTTAGCAGCACCTACGTTGCGTGCCTTGCTTCTATTTATTTCTCAGTGTAGCAGTTATCATGCCAAAGTCAACTAAGCCTGGCTAAGGTAATTTGTGGGTTGGTTCGACTGACACAGTCTTTTTTTCGCTCTTTTTTTGGATTTTTTTTTGGTCTTTGACAAGCCCCTGCAATTAGGCGTCCTTGCCCGAAAAAATGCTAACAAGTGCACAAATTTGCGCACTTAGCGAAAAACTTAAGAGTTTTGTGCTGAGATCAGGAACAGTCCGTCTGCTGACTGTTTGTCCGAGTGTCCAATTGCCTGTCTGGCTCTGCTAACTGGTCTCAGAGCTTCTGATCTAGCTGAATGAAACTTGGCTTAGACTCTTCTTTCTGCTGCAGGCTGCTCCACAGCAGGAAGCGGGCAGATCGAGGAACTATATCATATTGAAGCCACAGAAAGGAACAATCGCTTGAAAAGGTATTATATAGAATACCTTTAATTTCTCCCGATATCTAAATGAAACTTACGAGCTTTTACCTGCTAATTGCTTATCAAAACCTACTTAGATCGGCTCAGCACACAAAAGTTTTCATTTATTTCAATTTCCACTTAAGTCTGGGAATTTCACACTTTATTTAAGACAAAAGTAAATTTATTTTAAAATTTTTTCAGTGTACACTGCCAATAGGCGGTGCTATTGAAAGAAAAAAAATGAAATAAGAAAGACAAACATGCAACTGAAATTCAAATATTGATGGTGAATAATTCACAAATCAACAAACGTATCAACGATATTATCACCTGGCCAAGTCAGCTAACTGACTGGCGTTGGGGTGGCCCAAACGCGGTAGCCAAATGACAGCAGGATGCAGCACGCCCGTCCACTGAGTCTACCGTCCACCGTTTCGCTGTTCGCCGTCTCCCGACAGCTGTCAGCTGTTGTTGCAGTAGCCACACACACAGGAAACACATGCAGCAAACAACAAAAGGCACAACAACAGCAACAACACATGCAAATGGCATAGACGACGGCTTAATCACCTGCGGGCTGATAAACTGATAGACAGACGACTGCGCTGCTGCTGCTGCTGCCTGGCAACGGGGCAACAAGGCGTGGCAACAGACAAGGCGACCGCCTGGCTAATTTCTATAAACAAATTTCATAGCGCCCCCCCCCGAAAAACTGAAATGGAACGACGAATGAACTTTGATGTATAGTTAAAAGGAAAAAACAAATGCAACACCAAAAAAAAAAAAAAAGGCAGCAGCGAGCGCCAAGTTGTCTGCAAGTGTTGCACATTGCACATCGCAACGCGATACAAGCCAAAGGCCAGCAGCAACAGCAACAACAATGACAAGCAACAAAAACAAAATCAAAAACAATGGTGGCAGCTGCTACCGCCACAAAACATAATCTTTGGCGATATCTCAGCAGCCGCAGCAGCAGCCGCAGCTTCCTTGCAACTGCAACAAACAGTTGCTGCTGCTGCGGCTGCGGCTGCTGCTCCTCATGCCGTGCCACAACCCCTAAGCAACTGTCTAAGTAGCTTCAGCCGCTGCCTATTTTTTTTAGCTTTTTTTTTTTTTGGTTTTGTTGAAGCGCCGGCGGGGCAATGCTTTGGTTTGCTTTTTGCTCACCGTTGCCGCAGTTGCACGCTGCATGCTGCACGTTGCGGCGTCCGTAACTAATAAAAATTTCAATTTGTACGCTAAACGGTTATTGACGTATTACCGCTTGGCCTGGCCAACAGACAGGCTCAGGCTCTGGCTCTACTCTCGCACAAGGTAGCAGCAACGCCTTTAGTTATTGTTTCTTTTGCTGCATTGCAACGCCTTCGTAATGTTTTATTCATGCAACAGCAACAACAACAAGAGCTGCAGTAGAAATGCGGCTTTCGCCTGCTCTCTGCATTTTTCGTTTGTTTTTTTTTTGGGAAAGCTAATTTAATATTTATTTGCTAATTTTGGCTTAAATCGCCCTTGACACTGTTGTTAGCCGCACCTGCCGCACTGAGAGTCTGCGGCTAAAATTGAAATTATATGCCACCAGCGCTGAGCTTTTCGTCTAATCATGTCAATTTTCATATCCGGCCGCATCTTAATTATACACACAGAAATATCTACGGCCAAATTATTGTCTATCTTTTATGGTAATTATGGTAACTGGCTTAATTACATAACCAAGGCGAGGCGAGGCGTCTCTCAGCACACAAAATCACATATAATTTGTTGTTGCTGCTTTTTTTTGTCCCCCTCCTCTGAGACAATGCGGCATTAAGTACGCCTTAATGTCAAATCCGATTTTCAAGAGGCAAATCCAAATAAAACTGGCTAAATTTAGACAGCAAACAGCTTGAAAATCTTGACTTTTTTTTTGGCACTGACAATGATGTTTTATTGATGGGTTTTAGCCAGAAAAATTTGGTATTACTTATTATCTCTTCACATGGTTAACTAGTGAGGAGAGGCGCGATTTGGCTCACCGAAGATTACATACCCTTTCAGACTGGATTAATCTTTAGAAGCTGATCTTCAGCAACTTTAGTAAGCGCTTAAGAGACACTCTGTAATATCAAACTTCTAGATGTCATCAGGACGCCTTAATGATGATATATAGTAGCCTGATCCGGCAGGTTCAGACATATATATGAGCTGCCTGAAGATGACATTCCTAACTCCACTCCCCTAGCTCAATATTACACACTTTATGGCGTCGAAGATAGCTCCATCAATGAGCAACTCAAACGACCCTCTGCCGGGGCATAAAAAGCCTTAACTCTTTAAAATCCGCTAAAAATGTCTGCAGGAAGCAATAACAGAAAATAAAAAAAAGCGTTAAGAAAAGCTGGGCAATGCTTGCAACCCGGAAACAACATGATTAACTACACTTGACCGCAGTTCATCAAAGAGAGTAAACAAAGAATATCACGGGATGGAACTGCCTCCCACAGACCATTGCCAATTAAGGCTGATCCAGGCTCGTTGAAAACACATTTATTTTCCATTTAATTAACTTCCTTGAGCGCTTAACATGTTTTTTACATAATTATTGCAGCAGCAGCGAAGGCAAATTAAATTAAACAATGACAACAGCAACAGCAACAGCTACGGCAACGGCAACGGCAACAACCACTGCCAGAGTTATGTAGGTCACACAAGGCAGGCCAAAAAGCAAAGGAGCCAGATCAACCGACAGACAGACAGACGAGCGGACAGACGGACGGACGAGCTCGACATAAAAGGCTAAACACATCCAACTGTACAATCGCATAAAGATCACGATTAAATGAGTGCGCAATTGGATCAAATTTGCGCCAAGACTGAAGCCAAAACTAAACGAAGCAACAACAACAGCAGCAGCAGCAGCAGCAGCAGAAAAAAAGGCAGGAGACCCCAGCTGAAACTTTGTTCAAATGGCTCATAAAAAAAAGCAGGCTCGTTGCTGTTGTTGTTGGCAGTAAAATTGAATGCGTGTGGGTTGCAATGTGACACATACTGTCATTATTACCAGGCAACAACCTCTAGCGGCATAGAGAGCCTGCCTGCCTGCCTGCCTGCCTGCCTGCCTGTCCAGGCTCATATTACCGAAGCTCAGCTCGAGTTGGCGGCTCGTTACAGGAAAAGTTTCGTTTCATTTCATTTCGTTTCTTTTCTTTTCATTTTACCTATGGAAACTAGCGGGAAAAATAAAAATAAACTGAAGCCTACAGAAATTTATGCATTATGCAATAAGGCGACATTGCCAGTTGCTTTTATTTCTAGCCAAAAAAATAGCTAAATTCCTCTCTTTGGTTTAGGTTATTATTTATGAAAAAATAGAGAACATAGAGAAAAACATTATTTATATTAAAAATATATAAATATTTATATGAAAAACTGCTAAAAGAGAGGTTTAAAAAGATATTTGCTACGGCAGAACGCTGGAATCTAAAGGCAAGCCTTAGTCGCCCCCTAAGAAATGCCTTGTTTCGCTTTAATTAAAAATAAAAATTCAAATGTTTTTAATTTAGCTGCTATATTTATTACTTTTTAAACCAAGTTATGTTTTCTATTAATTAAAAAAATAATTATATATTTAATTTTTAGTATATTATATTTAAAAATGAAATGCAACCAAATTAAAACATTTCTGCCTTGCTTAAGCTGTAAGCCTTTCTTTGACTTTGTTTACTTGTATTATATTTGGCTTATTTGAATATAAAATCAGCTTATTTAAATATTATTTAAAATATTTATATAATTTTAATTATATATTTCAATACTTTCAATTATTTTATTCTTTTAATCAACACAATAAAGTTGGCCAAAAATATTCTACCAAATCGTGTGCTCATCTTAAAGCTACTTTTTCTGTACCTTTTCAAGGTTTAACTTTCAGTTTGCCTGAGAGGAAATACTTTCTTCTGCCGGTAGAACACCTTTTTCTATGGTTTTTAGAGCATTTTTGAACTGAAATGCGGAAAGTAATCGTAACTGAAACATGTAAGAATGCGCTGGTCGAGCGTGAACGACTAAGAAATACTCTATAAGATCTAAGCTCATCGAGTATAGCTTCTGGATTTATTATACGCTGATTTTAAGAGCTGTTGCTGCATAGGATTAATAGCAGTCTAAGTATTCAATAAATAACTGAATGAATGATAAGGAAATATCCCAGAAACTGCTAATGATATGAAGGAAACTATCAAGCTCTGTTTTATATAGCATCCCAGTTAGACAGGCGAGCAAGACTAGAACAGAGTCAGCTAATAGAGAGAGCCTCCAGAACAGAAGTGTATATACTCTCTGCCTTCTCCTGTCTGTACATGTGTTACAAACGTTTTGGTAAAACCTAGTATACCCACTCTTAGCCCATTTTTAGTGGGTACAAAGTACATTGCCAAATTTAAAGCGATAATTTAAAGGTATGCCAGAAAACGGGCACAGAAAAAATCACTGCTCTTATTTCTTCTAGTGAAAGCCAAGGAAGCAAATGAACAGCGTACAACGAACGAACGAACAACGAACAACAAACGAACAACGAACATTGCCACTGATTAGCCGGTAGCCGAGTTGACCGGTGTTTGAGGTGCAAACTTGGCGCGCACCTTGGCAAATGGCAATAAATTTTGCACTTGAAATAAAAAGTAATGCTGGAAATTGTAACATAAAGCAACTGTCACACATAAAAAAATCAAACGACTCTTGGACCAGCTCCAAGACCGACTCCGAGTCGGAGTCCGAGACGGAGTTGGAGTTGGAGTTGGAGTCCGCGTGCGAGTCTAAGTCTGAGTGCACGAGTCCAAGTCCAAGTCCGAATGGCCGCGGAATGTTGCAGCCGCAGCAGCAGCAGCAGCCGCAGCCGTTGACTGACTTGCAACTGTCACTTTTTGGCCAAGTTGCATGTCCGCGCCAATTGCTACCATTTTCATTTCGTTTGCCGCAACGTTGACAATTTTGTTGCGCTGTTTATTTTTGGCCTAACATTCACCCATCGTCGGGCGTCGACTGCGTGGGCTGCGCTTAGTGAAAATTTGCAAAAATATTTGGTCAAAATGTAAAAGTTATTGCAGCCACTTGGCAGTGGATTGCGGACTGCGGGCAGAAGGCAGCGGCAGCGGCAGCGACGTCGTCGTCTGGCAAATGTTAATTTACGATTTCAATTTGGCGGCCGCCGCCGCCGCGGCTGCTGCATAATTTATGCGCCTTAATTGAACCGGCTCTCTGACTGGCGAGGCTCCCTGACTGGGCAGGGGAAGAGGGGACAGGGGGCACGTAGCAGCAACTTGAACTTCAAAGAGCGCACTAAGTTATGACATGAAAGTCGGTTAGTCACGTCTGCAACATCGTCGACTTAAGCTGCATGTTGCATTTGACACACATTCGAATCGAGCTGCAATAGATGGATGGATTGCCATTTGCCCGCTTACTCCGTATACCGTTCCACGTATATTTCCCGGATTGCAGCTCAAGGTCAGTTCAACAGCAACTGCGTTTCGAGTTCCATTAAATCCCCCCCGCTCCGTTCAACCGGCAACAAAACTGATGTGAATGCTCGTAAGCCGCCATGACGCTCAGCTTTTGTCTGGCTGTCAAAGGCGGGCGTCCATTGCACAAATTTAAACCAATTTATATGAATTTAAGCTAAGTTCGTGGCTAATTCAAGGGCATGCTGGCTGCTGGAGTTTCTCAGCTTTAAGTAAAGCAATTTATTTCAATTAGAAACTCGTGTGCCGCTCTTATGCTTCAAACTCTGAATGAATCGAGTGCGAGTGCTGTAATCGAGCTCAATTTGAAATAAATGAGTTGAGTTGAGTTGCCGTTGAGTTGCTTGTAATTCAAGAAATCCACATTATTCAGAGCTCATTTAAAAGCAGTTAATCTAAGGCTAATACCGCCTAGTTAGCCTAGCTTCAGCCAAAGAAAAAACAAGAATAATCATGTTGAAAATGATATCTAATCCAGCATAGAGGAAGTTGTGACCCAACAACCTTCAAACAACTTTCATTACATGGCGTAACATGGAGAGGCTCTCGCTGAATCAGCTACAACAAAGAAAAGGCTATAAATAATATTCTACATAAATAAAAAAAGGCTTAAACTATAGTTACCCAATCCTGAATGCCTGAATAATATTCTGTATAAAAGACTAGCTAAAAGAAAATGTAGAATCTTTTATATGAGTAAACTACTACGTTTTTCCCCTTTCTTCATATGGAAATTGATTTTAAGGAGTGAAGGATTCTTTTTAAAAAATATTGGTAGTATTTCTGAGTCAAGCATAGGGCAGATGTGTGCAGAAAATGATTAATTTTTGAGTCACAAATTCTAAAAAAAATATCTAAAAAATTCTAGAAAAATTCTCTGTAGTTTCCTTCCTTACTTTTTACACCAATTGATAGAGCTAAATCCAAAGCTTCTTTTTATAATATTGAATATAGATATTACTATATTTATGACGCTCAAAAACAGAAATTTCATATTATTTTATATAATTAAAAAGATAAGATAAGATTCCTGAAATAGCAATAGATTTTTAACAATGATTTTTTAACCCTAAGAGCCTGCTAAGCCTTCTTCCTCATAAGAAAGTTGTTTACTGAACTTACCGACAAAGGCAGGACACAGTTATGCTTAGAAAAAGGCCAAATGGGCAGCACTGATGCCTTGCAATTCAAATCGAAAAGGCAACACCTTTCCACCTTTCGCTTGTGGCACATAGCTGCAAGTTAGTCAGGCATATCAGCTGCAACTTGTGGCAACAACAGCAGCAGCAACATCAACAGCCACAGCAGCTTCCACGCCGAGTGCTTTCTAAAGTCCATTGAAGGCTGACACCGCAAAAAACATGGCAACAGCAATGCGAATCTCAGCTAATAAGCTCCACAACAAAGCAAATAAGGATCATAATAATAATGCAAATTGAGCAACTGCAACTGCAACTGCAACTGCAACTAATGCAATGATGCAATGTGAACCCCAAAATCAGCTGAAAATCACTGCAATTCGAGGATTGCATGGATTTTTGGTTATATGTGTGGCCGTTGGCTAACAGAGAGAGAGAGAGAGAGAGAGAGAGAGAGAGAGGGAGAGAGAGGGGGGAAGAAAAGGAAAATATTTGAATTTGACTGGTGATTTGTATTTGGCCATGGCAGGCGGATAATGGCCCCTATTATGTTAACTCGATTTGGACAAACAGTGCGGCTAAATTATTGTTATTATTTCCGCCTCGCAACAAATTGGCAGCAGCCAAAAATAGTAGAAATAAATGCTGCGGCTTGCGAAATTGGGCAGAGAGTCTGCTGCAATCTCTTCCTCCTGTGGGCCACAATCTCAATAGACATAGACATATGTTTATTATTAAATGGCAACATTTTATTTTTGGCCCGTTCGTAGCTGATACAAATCAATCATTATACTTTGAGGCAGCATAATTTGTACCCTTTTGCTTGTTTTCACTTCCTATTAAATTATATTTGGCATTTAACGAAGCCAAAGTGGGCGCAACAGCAACAACGGCAACAACAGCAACAACAAATTGACATCAATTACACGACAAGCGACTCCTGTTACCAGGTTAGAGCCAAGGGCCCAGAGAGTCGCCTCTGGCAGTTGCAAGTAGTAGGCGCGGCTTTTGACGGCTTTTCTGGATTGCATTTGACGCGCTCGTTCCCTGTAAGAGACTTTCCCATCGCCCCAACGCCCCCAACGGGCGACGCTGCTGCTCTCAACGTGATTGAGTAATTTCGATTGTCTTGTGGCAGAAGTTTATCAAGCCAAATAATATTAACGACATGCCCCGCATTGCTGCTGTGCAACAGCCAAGCAGCCAAGGAGCCAAGGAGCCAAGCGGCCAAACAGGCCAAAAGAGCCCCAAAAGCCAAAAGAAAGGCAAATAATGCGACGGCCGCACGTCATTTATGGGTGGGTCGAAGTATACCAAGTTTTTTTTTTTTTGGGTGTCGCAACGTTTTTAATTATGCTGCTGCTGCAGCAGGAGAGTCAACTCTTGCAGCAGCCGAAAAAAAATAAATTGCTTTTGGCTTGATTATGGCCACGAAGCAGCCAAAAAAGGTAGCTCCAATAAAATGATATTGCAAATTATTTATGAGCCAGCACTGAATGCATATTCATATCAGCATTCTACAAAAATTGAGCTGAAAATTTCCATCCATTTCACGTTCTTAATTAAAGCGCAACTTTAATCGTGACTTCATTCAATTTGTTCCGAGCTCACGTTGAGCTTTGTGCA
This sequence comes from Drosophila repletoides, assembly GCA_018150835.1. Lineage (NCBI taxonomy): Eukaryota > Metazoa > Arthropoda > Insecta > Diptera > Drosophilidae > Drosophila > Drosophila repletoides. Next base: position 9,586,086 of record JAECWQ010000100.1, read on the forward strand.
CTTCGATTTGGATTAATATTAAAACGTTGGATCAAAGTACAGTGCTGACATTTTCTCTTTATATAGAAGGAACTGATCAATTTCCCCTTTGACATACATATTTTGTGAGCAATCCCCTTCACCCCTCACCCGCAATCGAAATTCGATACTTGTCAATTATCGTTGATAAATCAAGAAAATTTCACCGCCTCATCGGTGTTTTTTTTTTTTCTGCGGCTTATGCAATTTACTGGGTCGTTCTCTTGTTCTCTGGTAAAAATTAAACGTGCTGTGCACTTTTTCAGCATAATATCAAATTTCAGAGTGATTGCAGGACGCCTGTACACCACATACCTTTTAAAGCCCTTTAAAGACCATTATCAATGCCCCTTTGCTTGCAGTACAGGCCAAGAGATAGATAAAAAAATGAGATACAGTAAACTATAAAAAACAGTTAATAACCAAGTGGCCAGCAGCTGCACAAGGTCAGTCGCGTAAAATTATTAATTAAATCATTAACGTAATAAATTATTTATTAAGCGAAGCGTTGCGATATGGCCAGGCCAGGCGATTTTTCAGCACGCATGAGTCATTATTAGCCGGGCAACAAAAAAAAAAGCTGGCAATGTGCGAAAATGCTGCAATTAGCATGCTGCCACAGCAAGGTAGCTGTGAAAACACTTTCCCAATCATCAAAGCCATTCAAACGCTTTTCAACTGCACGCGCGCTTGCAGCAGCGGCCTCCCCTATGAATGTATCTATGTATCTGCCAGATACTCATACAGTAGATACACACTCAGAGATACGAGGAGGGTACTCGCGCATACTGTGTGTGTGTGTGTGTTGATATATTAATGATGATTTCTCGTTTTTCGTTCGTGTCTATTGAATTGCATGATTCACAGACGGACGGCAGACAGACAGACAGGCAACTGGCAGGCAGCGTATCTGCCTTTTGGTCTTTGTATTTATTGTACCTGTAACTGCATTTCTACTCATAACCCCCCTTCCTCTCTCTCCCCCTCTCCCCCTCTCTCACCTGTATTGTGCACGCTTTTTTCTCCATTTTCTTTGAGGGGGGCGTCAATTTTGTAATCCAATTAACGCGCCCGCTGCGCAAATGAACCATCATTTTTTTTTTTATTTGTATTTGTATACATTCACATAATCTAATAAACAAATTTTATTTAATGTTTACATAACCCGTTAAGATTTCCATACGAATAAATAGAAATTGAGCTAAATACTTGTACACTTATGGCAAGCAAGTGCGAAAGTTTTTATACTTTCCTTCCATTTTCGGTATTTATATCTTTTGGAGAGTCTTAGGCAATATAATTTCTGATTAAAGGAGAATATTTTGTGCCCTTGCAGAGAGCAGTAAGTGTAGGGAAATCGTTATTAAATGGTCTATGATAAGGTAGTTCCATGGGACATTCTTTCATCTATCTCTTTATCGCATCTTTTCTATTCGGACAGCAATAAGGAGAAAGCTTCCCACCAGATTCCCTTCACCTATCTGAGATACTATTGCAACTAGTATAGGCAGACAGACGGACGAACAATTTGGGTATTTATATCTTATAAGGTCTTAGGCAATGGCTGATTAAAGGAGAATACTTTATACCCTAGAAGACAGGCAGAAGCATTGGAATATGGTTATTAAATGCTCTATGATAAGGTAGTTCGATCTAATGATCGGGGTGGAACACTCTTTCATCTATCTCTTTATCGGATCTTCCCTATAAAGAAGAAAGCTCCAGATTTCTTTCTCTTATCTGAGATACTTTTGTAACTAGTATAAGCAGACAGAGGGGAAGACAGACGGACGAACAAACGGACAAAGCTGTATCGACTCCTGGCAACGTCCTGATCAAATCTATATATACTTTGTGGGATCCTAGCTGCCTCCCTCAATGCATTATACAACTCATGAAAAAAGGCTATAAGTAGCAGAAAGAATCCGAGTTGTTTACTGAAATTTGTTTCTAAAAAACAATCCAAATATATTTAGAAATTTGTATCTAATTTTGTGTATTTTGAATTCGTCTTTCAGTTGGAACAGCCAATTAATTTATGACAGTTTTGTTCCGTATATAAATCAAGTGCTTGAAGCTGAGTATCTTGACAGAATAATCTAATTAGTTGGCAAATATTTTTTTGGCAAATTTTATGGCAAATAAAACTTTTTTGGCAACTGCCTGCGAAGGTCAGCTAAAAATAGCAATGCTTTTATTATACACATCATTTTTATTAAGTATTTTTTTTAATAATAAATAAACGTGGCCCGAATGTTAATTTGGGCAGAAAACTCTCTCTGTGTCGTCTAAAAATATTAGCATATAATATCGGGTAGTGGATATTTTTAGTGGCAGACAGCGATGCGGCTGGCTGGCTGGCTGGCTGGCTGGCTGAATGATTCAGCTTTGGCAGCGTTCCCGGCGCCTTTTGAGTGATTTGTTGTTTGAAGATTTATTCATGGCGAGAAGCGAATATTTCTTGAGTATTAGCTGCGCGAGACATTTGACACTAAATGCAATTTAAAGGCAATAAAACAAAGCGCAAAATCCATTTAAATAAATGCTCATTATGCATGCGGCGTCATATCTCGAGAACGGCTCGAGAATTGCTCGAAAATAAACTACACAAAAATTTGCATACAAGGGGAACCCAAAAGAGCGACTGACTCCAAGCGACACGAGATGCAAAAGGGAGTGCCCCACAGCCGCAGCCGCAGCCGCAGTCGCAGTCGCAGCCGGAGCAGTCATGTCTGCAGCCTGATTCTTGGAGCGGAGGCCTCGAGGTGACAACGACGCCGTCGCTGACACACTGACACTGACGAAGCTGGGGGGCTGCGCCTAATTGATTAATTGCAAAACAACAGCGAAACACGATTTGCATTTGGATTTTTGATTTCTGATTTTGAATTCGATGTTTTTATTTCTTCTTATTTTCCTCTCTTTTTTTCTCTCTGTATTTTAGAATGCAATTGGAACTGTCAATTTGCATTTAATTCGGCGAAAATAAATTGCCGACTGACTCACGACTTTGGCTGCGGGTAGCGCAGTGCGATCGGCAATGCCAATTTGGATTTCAATTCATCCACAAGGCTGAGATTATTTTCAAGATACTCGGATGTCGAAATTGCTCGCATAAAGCAATTTAGCTTTTTAAAACGAGTATACTGCGAAAAAAGGCGGCTTAATTCAAGCATTTTGTACTTAAATTCGAGTACAAAATTCTTGTTTCTAGCATCCTTTTCTTACGCTCGAATTTCTTGGTTTTATCCTGTTTCAAAAGAGTCCGAATGGACCCTGATTCGTTCTTCATTCAATCTTCCAATGAATTATAATAATTGGGATGAGATTAAATTAAGAATTCTCGAACTGGAATTAATCTTTTATTGGTCTAGAAGAAGCTCAGTTCTTACTTGAATTTAGTATGAATTGATTCATATTTGCTTTATAATGAATAAGTATGAATAAAATTTAAAACTTAAGGCTTAGGTTTTATCCTGAAAGAGTCCGAATTAATCCTGATTCATTCTTCATTCAATCTTCCAATCAATTATAATAAATTAAAGGATTCTCTTGCTATGATAATTCTTTTATTGGTCTAGAAGAATTGATTCACCCAGATTGATTCACCCATTTCAGGCTCAGCATTGCTAAACCTGAATTTAGCAGCCCATTTTTCTCTCTGTGTATTCAATTAAATATTTGTTGCTGTAATACTTTTGATGAATAACGCGAGTAATTCAATTTATTATTATTATTGATGCGTGCAACGCGAGTATTTATATTGGTTTATATTATTGATATGCTAATTAATGTGCTTGCCATTAATAAACGTCATCATAAGCCTATCGCTGACCTTTTGGGGTGGCCTTGCAACAACCAACATAAAAACAAGTCGGATAATGCAGCTGATTACAAGCCTGGCAACATGCAGCTTACATTGTATGCCTCAAGCAGTGGCAGCAACAACAACAGCAGCAGCAGCAACAGCCAGCAAAGTGTCGATGTTAACATTAAGCCAGCGACAAAATGAAGCAGATAACTGCGGTTTTTAATCAAATCAAATGCAACAACACAGCACAGCAACAACAACAGCAACAGCAACAACAAAGGCAGCAGCAGCTGACGTCGACCATTGGTAATGTAATAGGCATAAACAACAATAAACAACAACAACCGAATGGAAAGTGTTAAAAATCTGATTATCATGCGGTTGTTCGCTGGTGCTGTTTTTCACATGCATGCACATTTTTCTTCCCTCTGGTTTTTTGCATGCCAACTCTCCAGGTAAATGAACTTATAATTGGCCATAAAGTAAGCTTAGAGTGCTACTGGCTAACAGCTATTAGCCATCAGCCAGCAGACGTGCTGCATGCAACAGCAACAGCAACAAATGTGCGAAAACTGTGCCTATAAATGATGCAACTTGCCTTGCTGAAAGCTGGGCGTCTTGTAGGCTGCCCAAATTAATTAAAATGTCGCTCAATATTTCTTATATTTCTCTTCCAGCACAAGTATTTATCGCAGCTGCCATACACTGCAAATAAAAGTGATAAATATGTGCAGATACGATATATATTGAGTCCATTGTTGCGATAACAGCAACAACAGCAGCAACAGCATACAAAAAGCCGAGTAGCCAACTGAGTGCAACTGCCCCATTTTTTTTGTGGCTCGCTAAGCAAATGATAATAAACTTTCACGCCCATTAATTGGCTTTGCGTGTTTTGTTGTTGTTTCTGCTGCTGCAACTGGCAACTGGCAACTGGCAGAGGATGACGTCGTCGCCGCTGGCCGCTGGCGCTTGGGCATTTTTATAGCATGTAATTCGTCAGCAGAAATAAGTAATATTATGGTGGCAGCCATGAAGCCTGCGAAGTGCAATGCTGTGGCATTAAAAAAAAGGTCATAAAACAACTGCAACTGCAAACAAAAGTAAAAACACTTTCACTGCAACCTTGAGATTGCTGCCAGCATCCAAGACATGTGTTGGCTGTCTCTCTGACTGGCTGTCTGTCCGTCTGTCTGCACATCGCCTGTCAATTGTCCGATGTGGTTGGCCTGGACAGGCGCCCAATTAACCGCATTTGTTTCAGCCTTTTTTGTGAGTGATTTCATTTCAAGTTCGATTACGCAAGTGCAGCAGCAGTGCGAAATGTTCTGTGCGTGGTCAGTCGAAAACAAAAGACTTAAGCAACAAACTCGTTTTGCATGCTACACCAAACTTCGTTGCTGCTGCTGCGGGGACTGCGGCTGCTGCCTATTGAAACGAACTAAATTAACAAAATCATATATCACTGAGCAGTTGGGCACTTGGGCAGCAGAGCAGAGCGACCTCCCAGCAAGATGACTCGCTGCTGCTGTGGCTGCTGCTGCGGCTTGTTGCTGGCCTGATTTATGTCTTGCAGCAAATGAAATGAATTGTGTAACCCTTTTGGCAGCAATGCATGCAGCAAGTTAACGCGAATTTCTTGTTTTTTTTTTTTATCGTGGGCAGCAACAGCTACAGCAGCAGCAGGCAAGCTGTTCCATCTCAGCGTCAAGGAGCTGGCTGCAGATGCTGCTTATCGCTGGCGGCGCATCGCGAGCACGTTGCAGCCATAAAGCAAATCAAATTGCAACAATTGTTGGTAATATGTTAATAAATATTTTTATTTAATTTTTTGTATCTTCCTCCTCTTTTTGACCAGCAGCTTCACTTTCATTAAGTTGTGAAGCGATTCTGAATGAGCTTCGTTTAAGGTGAATTTATTAACCAGAAACGTGGGCTCTGCAATCAGAGACAAACCTACGCAATCTTATTTTGTATTACTTTGATTATTATCTCGGCTTTCAAAAAAAAAAGCTGTGAGCCAAGTTTATGAAATGGAAAAGAAGAGCAGTAGGGTTATCTACACAGAGAAAAAACAGAAAAACAAAGGGAAATAGTTAAGAACTCCCTAATTAAATCGTTTCCCTGCCGGATTTCCTAAAACCTATTTCCAATTTCTTGATTCGAGTTGCTTTTCCCACATCAGAATTCTTGATATTTTAGTGTTTCTATCCCGAATTTAATTTGAATTCATTCTTCATTCAATGCTGTTGATTTCATCCCAAAGAGTCTTAGCAGTCCATTGAATGAATACAAATTGATTCATTTATTTAAGCCTATTCATACCTGATTTTAAATAAAAAGAGAATATGAATCTCTGCTTAAATTATGTAAGTACGATTCAAACTAAAATTAGGAATGGTTGGACCTAAATTTCTGCTGCATATAATCAACATTTTAATTATTATTATTATTGTGAAAATTGCATAAGAGAATTGTATGAATTAAAGGCATGTTTATCATTTAATTATAGACAAATAATTATATAAATATATGATTAAACGCAATTGAAACCTGCTGAATATAATGATTCAAAAAATGACTAATCGAATTATTGACGTTCACCACTTGGAATTGGCATAAATATTTAGCAGTTAAATGCGAAGAACGTCAATAATTAAAATTGCAAAACTATTTAATTGCGTATCATTTAGCTTTTCAGTTAATAAGTCATTATAAAAGTTATCTTTCCAGCGTTTAGCTGCAATATTTCTATAATTGCTAATGGCTGAAAGATGACGAAGAAAAAACCGCTTGTACTTTATGTTAGCTGAAAAACAAAAGGCGGCAACGGATTTGTCGACCGTAAAAATTCTCATGGTTGTCAATCGACAACGTCAGCTTTTGGATTCGCTGTTTGGCAGACCGTAAAGCAGCGCAGTTAACTTATGAGTATTAGCCGCAAGTTTGGCATTTTAGCCAAATATGGCGCTGGATTTGAGCGGCAATTTATGTGATTTGTGCGAGATTTTGGCAAATGTTGCGCCAGTGCAATGGCAGCGATTGACTTGTTGTGTTGTTGTTGTTGGCGTCGCTAAAGCAAAGTCAACGACGAGGCCTGTCCGTCCAAGCTGAGCTTCTATGGAGTCCCACAACTTAATGCCAAGCAAACTGTGACTGCAACTGCGACTAATACAAAAGTTTATGGCTCAAATCGCATTTGTTCGCATCAGAACAAAATCAGCTTAAGGCCAGGCAACATAATACAGTAGCCCTGTTGTATTTGGCTTTTCTATTTGTTCTCTTTCAAAGAGAAAGAGAAACGCACTGCCAAGAGCCATAAACTTGAGCATTAAGAGCCTTAAGGCGTGGGCTCTACTTGAAAGCCGAAAAGCTGAAAAGGTTGAGATTTAAGAGCCACAGAGCTGCAGTTGGCTTAGGTCAAGGCAAAGGTGCATTTACTAAGCGCAGGCACTGTCTGAGCGACCTTGATTCCTCTATCCTGGGCCACGCACAACAACTTAATTTGTTCATAATATAAGAATCAGCTGGCTGGCTGGCTGGTTGGCTGGTCAAACAAGCGTTGCTGATTTTCCACAAAAGGCGATCGTCGTTCTGGCCTTTTCGTGGTAATCCTGTAACCATGAATTATGCACCCTGACCACTGACCACAAAACCATTTAACAAAATGCGAGGCAGCGAGCCAAGCAACCAACCAACCAACCAGCCATAATCATTGTAGAACCTTGAAGTGCATTTTTAATGCCAGTGCTTGTCTGATAAGATTAAGTCATGAAATGGCTGCGCCCTGCCAAGTTGTTAGCAAGCCGCATCACAAGTTGATCTACGGGGCGACAGAGAGAGGAAGGAGGCACAGAGAACTGTTTGCGAAAGTGCTTACATTGGGGTCTCAAGTGTGTCTACATGACTCTCACTTTTAGGCCCTAGGCTTGGTTAGGATAGGATAGGGACAGGGCCCAAAGCTAACCAGAATGGCTAACAACTTTTCTGCAACTGCAGCAACCACAGCAACAACAGCAACAACAACATTTTTAATGTACATTTAAATGTCGATTTTGCAAATTGTTGCCTGTTGTTGTTCAATTTCAATTATGTTCGTTGCGCAATGCGTTGAAATTGCGCGTACTTTTATTTTACTGTTGTGCTGCGCTTGTTTTTACTTTTAGCCTTTATTATTGCTGTTGTTGTTGTAGTAGTTAGCTAGCCAAAATAGTCATTGGCTTTTGTCTTGCATTGGCTGTGGCTGTGGCTGTGGCTCTGGGCTCCAGCCAAATTGTTTCCGCCTCTTGCAACTTAATTGTCTCGAACAACATAATTTGGCTACATTTACTAGCCAAGCGCCAAAACCAAACAGCCAAAAAAAAAAACAAAAAAACAAAACAATTTTTACCTACAATTTTATGTAAGTTAATTTCAATTTGTTGTAGCTGTAGCTGTAGTTGTTATTCGCATGTTGTTTTGCTTCTTTTTGCACTCGAAAGTTGTGTCTGCCATATTCTCAACTGTAACAGAGGTGGGGTGAATCGACCTAAAAAACAAACAAAAAATGCCAATTCATGCAGTTTAAAACATTTGTTCGACATTGCCAAGCCGACTGAGTATTCACAGTGCCTAACAAAAGCAAGAAAGAAAGGCATTCATTCATTTGGGCAGAGCTCAGCTTCAGACAGCGTAAAAGGTCTCAATCCCAGCGAGCGAGGTTGTTGACCTTGTCACAAACACATTCACATTCGCCAAGACTTCGACTAAGTTTTTACACTGTCCAGCCAGCAATTAAGTTATTTTTGCAGCTGAAACTAAGACAAACTGTGCCACTGATTGCAATCTGGCAACCATCAGCGACAGCGCCACACAAGTCGTCCAGCAATTCAATTTGAATTCCAGCAACATTCATCTATTTTTGGAGCCACTGTACTGCATGCAGCACGTGCTGCATATACATAAATTGCTATGAGTCAGTGTGATGTTCTAGCACAAAATATGCGCTAGCACTGTAATCCCGCTAAATCATAGACAAACTGCAAACTGCAAACTGCTGACTAACCAACTGAGACGGCCAATGAAATGTATCCAGGCATTTGGAAAGTACTTCACCGAAGACAACCCGATTGCCAATGTGGTTGCTCTTGTTGCTACATGTTGCTGTTGCATGTTGTTGTTGCTGCATGTTGCTGTTGTTATTGCTGGCTGTGATTTCCGCGAAATGTTTGCCATGATTCACTGAACAGACTCTCTGGCATGTACTCCGACTGGTACTTTTGCCCGTAATTTATATGTAGATTATGCAGCCATATGTTCAATTTGATTTTCAACTGTCAATATGTTTGTTAGCATTGTCATGTGATTGGATTGTGATGGAAAGTTGCAGCGATTGCAATTGTCAAGTCACTGGCCTGCCACAGCTTTGTGTTGTTGCAACACTGCAACACACAAGGCAAAAAGTTAGATGCAACATGGTGACTCTAGCTTAATACCCTGTAGATTTAAGGCCATAAATCTCGAAGTTGTCTTTAAGTGTGTTTAATATAGCATACTTTAAAGCAGGGTATCTAACAGTTGCTTTCAGCTGGCTTGTTGTCGTTTTTTGTTGCTTTGAAACATTTTTACTAATTGCACATGAACAACGTTTATCACTCTGACAACATCAACTGGTAAAGGCAACAACAGCAACAGCAACAGCAATAGCAACAGCAACCACACCAACAGCCACAGTTCCATAGTTAAGGAGCAACAAGAGAGGCTGTTGTTGTTGCTGCTGTTGCTGCTGCAGCTGTCAGTTGTTGTTTTCTGTTATTACTGGAGCTGTTACAAGGAAAACTCATAAGCATTATCATTAACAATATTATTGTTGTTGTCGTCAACAACAGCAACAACAGCAACAGCAGCAACGTCGCCTGCAGCATCATCAACAAGCACAACAAACAGAGGATCAACAGAGAGTTTCAACAAACTTTGGACACTGCCTGCGCATAATCAGCAAGGCATTTAATAATTTTTATGTTTATATATTTTGTATGTATTTACGTACGCCCACGCAGCTTCATTGACTGCACTCGACGTTTTGTCTGGGAAAGTTGTTGTTGCTGGTGTTGTTGACGGTGTTGCAGCCTGTGTTGGTGTCGTATTGTTAACGGCGTTGATTTGTCGTAAAGTTTGCGTTAAGTGGCCATCATTAGTTAAATATGTGCATTTTTCTTTAAGGATTTTCCTCAGATAAACAACTGTTGCTGTTGATGTAGTTGCCGACTTCAAATTGCCATAATTCATAGCCAGTAGGCGACATAAATAGCGGAAAAAAACTTTCATTTTCATAGCAATTTCACTGGTTTGCTACCTTAAATTTTAAGTATCGAAAAGTGTGTCAGAGAATTGGGGAAAATTAATTGAATTAGCTGCCAGCTTCGGCTGAGCGAATCACATAAATTGGCAAGTCATTAAAATCAGTCAACTTGTAGTACTCGTATTAACGGAAGCTGCTGCCTGCTGGCTGCTGGCTGCTGCAGTTAGTCAAATGAAATTAAATTGAAAGACAATTAACCTGATTAGTGTGCGGTTGGCAACATGTTGCTGCAACATGCATGTTGCTACTGTACTGTGCGATAGCGGTACATTTGTGTGTGTATATCGTTAGGAAGCCTTATGTCTCTGCTCTGCTCTGCTCTGCTGTGTGCTGCGGCTAGGCGAGATCATTAATCAAACCATGGCCGGGACTACTGCACGGATACGTAATTTACTGGCTATAAATAAAAGAAACTTCGCACAGAGTTTGCCAGTGAAATTGAAATGTTTTAAGCGATGAGACAAATGCTCGACTTGATTGGAGCACAGTTTTAGTTTTAGTTTTAGCTTTAGCTTAGGTGTTTTTTTTTTGTCCACTCTTTCTCTCTCTCTGTTTTGGCACTCGCTGAGTCTGAATTAATGACATTTTGCATGAATTTCGATGTTGTTTATGAAAACAGCATTCAATTCGCATTTACAGTTGGTCAACTGATTGATGGATGCATTGATCAAAACTTGCTTATAAACATAGTTAAGTTATAGTACATATATCTGTGCCTCTGCCGCTGGCTCTGCCTCGGTTGACGCCTCTGCCACAGTCGAAGAAAAAGTCAGTGAAAAACAAAAGACTTAGGCAACGAACTTGGTTAGCAAGACAATGCGCACAATATGAACTGTTGCAGCGGGCCTGTGGTTTATTATAGGGCTATTTGTAGGTTTTATGACAGCAATAGAACATAAAATTGAACTACCAGTAAAAAGCAACAGCAACAGCAACAACAACAACAACTTTAGTCACGCTAATGAAAAACAAGACGGGAGAAAGTGTTGCATTGTCAACGCTGCGACAAAATAATAAAAATAAATTATTGCTAAAACAGAAATCAAGAAAAATATAAAAACAAAAAAACGGAAAAAAAGACACAGGAACGTGTGTTGTAATTTCAATTAATGTTGCTTATAAAAATAAACTTTTAAGGCTTTGTGCCTATTTCGCTGCCTGGCATTTAATTAAAACATGTGACGGCATTTATGATGGGTGGGCAGTTTTGAGAGCTTCATGCGTTATAAACAAAGGCACAAGCAACAACAACAACAACTACAAAGGCAGCAACAACAACAACGGCAGCAACGAAAAGAAGATCAACAACTGAGGCGATAGAAACAGTGAGAAAAAGTGTGAAAGAAATGCTTCAGGCATCCGAGCATCTCGCCCGTCGAGCTGCGGAATTTCAAAAGAAGTGAAATTTTTGCCGAGCTCTTGTGTGTGAGAACCGCAAAGCAATTAATTTGTATAAAATACCCTACAGCTATCAAACTCTGCGCGACAAGGGTATCAACAGCTTAAGCCAACAGCTTGACAGCATTTAGAATACTTAATGGAGCTATAAACAGACTTCAATGGTTCAAGAAACAACAGAGCAAACTTTTGAAATAAATGATTTATTAATAAGCAGGAAAAAATAGGGTATTATAAAGCTTAAAATTATACATTAAATTTAAACGGGATTCTCTTTCAAAGTGCTATAAATTTGCTGTTACTGCAGTACGCTGCGCGTGCAGAGTATCAATTAGTCAATCACAAATATCTAATAGCTCTCTTAGTGCTTTTTGTCTTCCACTCTTCTTTTGCCAAGTTGGTAGCAGAAAGTATTTTATAAATTAGAGCAACACTTGCTGAGCTGCTGGCAGCAACTGTTGCCGTTGTCGCTGCCGACGCTGCTGCCGTCGTCGCCGCACCTTGCATGTGAAAATCTTTTCACGCCTCGGGCCGGGCCAGGCCGAGTCGAGCCGGGCCGGGCAACATGCGAAAAACTAATTTCGGCGCACACGTCGTATGTCTTGCTCCCGATGGAGCCTCCACTCAGAGTCAGAGTTAAACTATGAAGCTGCCGGAAGATGTTTCAATTTTGTGAAAAATCGCAACAATTAAGCGATTCAGGTGGCCTGATTTCTAAACGATTTCGTCTCTAACTGTAGCACAAACTACGCGTACAGCAATGACTGAGGAGACTGCATTGGGTCATACCTACATACAATATATATATATGACATCATTTTATATAATCGAATTCGAATGCTGATCGCTGGCAGGTTTTGCATAATTTGTCTGAAAATGGTCAAAAGACATTTAGACATTGAAATCATGCATAAATCGTTAGATGTTTGTCTTGTGTGCTAGTCACAAACGTAGCGCTGACAAATCAATCAATCCGGCCGGCCGAGGGAGGGGAATCACTTGACATGTGACAGATAATACTTGTAGTAGTAGCCGAATGCATATATATGCGTAGAGTTAAGAAAGAAGCTGGCTTATTTGTGGCATATCAAACACAGTTATTGGCGCCATCACATTTCACTGCTCCCAAAAACAAAACAAATGATTTAGGCAACAAACTTGAGCTTGCACTTGAGCATAATTGATGATTTTGCCTAAATAAAGAAAAGAAGCGTCTGGCAACATCAGCCAAAATGCTTTTCCAGCAGGTGAAATTTTCCATCGTTATTAATGATGATGACTTTTTACACTGCCGCAAATATTTGACCACTGCCCCAGCCCCAGCCCCAACCCCCGCTCCAGATGTCTGTGTAAACTGACCCACTAAGCTGCCTCCAATCGCCGTTGGACATTCGAAAACTGCACAGCGCCCTGCAGCGGCCAGGGGAACAACACCCAGCAACAACACTCCTCTATGGCTGCCATAATTTAGAAAAGCTTGTGCAATTTCATAAATTCAAGATTTAGCCCAGTGGCCAAACAGTTGCCACACATTTCCGTGTAATCATCATAATTTTTCATGATTTTTCATTTCATGAAATTTACTCGTGTGTTGATTTAGTGCCGTACACTTCGTATCCATTACGAACTGAGTACAATTTGGCGCGCCACATAAAATGGCACATTTAAATACATTTCAATTTGGACAGTTCCACTGGCCTGATGATGATGACGATGACGATGCTGATGACGATGACTTCATTAGACCAACTCGTTTCTTGCCAGCTAAAAAGTTTTCTTCAATTTCTTGATTTCTTGATTAATGCTGGCCAATGAGAGTATCGATGCCGACTCGCCTTTTTATATACAACTACAGACAAACATTGTTACACTGCGCAAAAAATGTTGTTGCTCTTTTTATCCTGTAAAAATTGGAATGAAATTAAATGAAACTTAATGCAAAGAACTTGGAGAGATACTCTTACAAAAATAGTCAAGAAAATATAGAATTCATATTTTCAACTGTATTTTATACACTTCTATTCCTCTTACCTTATTCTTTTGTATTCTCTTCTATTCTATTCCATTCTTTTAGTACACATTTTCTAACTTATTGTTCTTTGATTCTTCAAACTTTTGTTAGTTCAAACAATTTGGAGATATAAAAATATAGTGTAGAAAACTTTTAATACATTTTTACACTATTTTTCAAGGAATTTATATGATAAGTTTGTCTTTTTTTAAAGCAAAAATTTTGAAGTTTGATTCTATATTGATTCATTATTTACCAAAATTTGTTTTGGGCAATTTTTGACCTTTTTCTGAGTGTACTTTCGTACATATCTATTGCGCCTTCGCCTTAACGTCTGCCTCAACTACGTATAGCATTTTTGTTGCTTCTCCCCCGCAGCCCCAGTTGTCAATTATCATCATCATCATCATCATGATCATCTTGAAGCGCTCTCACATGAACGCTTTGCCAGAATTATTATGTAATATTTGGCATATTTAAATGATTTATAGCCCGCGGCATTGACCATCGGCCTGTGCCTGTTGCTCTGTCTGTCCGTCTGCCTGTCTGTCTGTCTGTCTGTTTGTCCAGCTCTTGCTCTTGGCTTTATTTTCGTCTATGTCGGCATCTACATCGACGTCGACGTCGACATTGACTTCCTGTCCAACGATGATGAGCGACGATGGAGCAGAACTTTTTCATATATGCGGGAGAGACTTGAACTCTTGGAGGCGCTAAGACGCTTGGCCATTTGTTATCGGGTAAAAGTTTCTTGGCTCTGAATATTTTTACAGTTGTGTGTCATGAACTTTAATGTTTAGCATGTTTTTCTTGCTATTGCCAATTGCCAATTGCAATTTCCTTTTTGGCTTTTGCTGCTGCTGCTGCTGTTGTTTAATGCAAGTTTTCATTGCGCCCGTCGATGCCTTTAAATGTGAGCAGTTCATGGGAACAGCATTCGAGAAAGTCATTGCAATTGTTGTTGGTGTTGGTGTTGTTGGGGTTGTGTTGGTGTTGATGCTGCTGTTAATGTTGCTGTTAATGTTAATGTTAATGTTGGTGCTGGGTGCTGTTGGTGCTGTTGGTGCCAAAGCTCGAAGACGTGCTGAGGTCGCGTCAAACGTCAAATGGCAGCCGAACAACACATAAGACACATAATTACACGTGCAAAAACTTATGTCTGACATTTTTGGGTTAACGCGACAGAGCATCGCGGATTCGACTTGATTGTCAGGTGTTGCAATTAACAGTACGTTTAATAACTCAATCAAAAACACCAAAATACTGACCCTCATCAAGATACGAGCGCTGGCATCTTTGGAAGCTGCGCCAAATCCAAACCGATTGTCTTACTATCTAATAATTATGGCCATTTTTGAAAGTGTAAATAAATCCAGCCAAATTCATGTCATTCAACACTACCAAACATATAAATATATATATATATATATGTGTGTATATCTATATAGACATATAAGGTTACTGCTTACTTATAAAGATATATGTATCTGTATAGTTTTGGCGTGTGAACTTGATCAGCCACAAAGTGAGCAGCGCCGGGCGGCAATTAACCGCAAAATCGGCATTATTATGATCTTAATTTAAAATGTAAAAAAGTAAAAATAAATACAAAAAAATGTACAAATTTTGTATGCCGCTGCGCAGATTCCCTTTCTTTGAAAGGCAAAAATTATATTGTTTTAGCAGAGTTGTTTGGTAAAGAGAAAAATAAATAGAAGTTATTATATTTAAGACTAAAGAAGTTTTCTAAAAATATTCATGTTTTTTACTATTAAATTTCAATACAAAATAGATAAATATTGAGTAATTTAATTGACTTATATCTAAAAAGCTTTATAACTTTATAAAAATAAAATTAAGTTAAGAAAAGCTTAAAAAGAAATCGAATAAAATGCAGTTTTTCCTAAGTTCTTAATAAACTATCTAATAATCTATCTGAATATACCCTAACTAAATTTTCCTAATTCCTAAATTAACAAGATAAACCTTCCTAAAATTCAGAATTAAGTTCCAAGAAAATGAAATGAACAGGAAGTTTCCAAAGTCAGCAGAGATGGTTCTTAATGAAAATATTTAGAAAAAACTATTTTAGCTAACCAAAAGCCAATTTTAAATGGAAAATATTTTGATATTTTGGTTAAAAAAAATGGAATTTACAAACGGAATTTCATAGCCAACAGACATTGGGAAAGAAAATGTAAAACTGCCAATAGATTTCGCACAATTTTGAAACTTAAACGCAAATGTCGCCAGTGTCGACCACAAGTTAATTGCAATGTTTGAATGCGATAGTTTTGTGTGGGGTTTTTAAATATTTCAATTAGCTGGAAATTAAGTGGAACTGGTGCGGGTGTAGGGCGGAAGAGGGCGGAGGAAAGAGAAACGAGCTAAGATTAACGGGCCAAAGGAAGAAAGTGCAAGGCGCCATGGTAGATGGAAGGTCTGTTTGCTTAACCCCGTCGAGAGTATTGGCAAATTTATGAACATAAAGCTGCATTTATGCGTGCGGCTTATATGCAATAAAGGTAACTTAGTGCCAACAGTGTCATAAAGGCCGCTGCCACATAAACAACAACAATAACAACCCCAATAACAACAACAACAACGACAGCAACAACAACTGCAAAGAGCGAAAAGTGAATTCAATAAGTAAATTTATGTGCAAAGACTAAAAAAGCGTAGCAGGCAGGCTGGCTGGCTGGCCGGCTGGCCGGCTAGCTGGCTGGTTGGTTGGTTGGTTGGCCAAAAGCGAAAATAAAATTAATAATCACAAGAATTTCACTTTTCACGCAACGACAGAAAACAACAACAACAACAACAACACTAGCAACAACGGCAACATCATCGTCTGCCATGTCACCCACAAAAAATAAAAAGAAGCGAAGCGCTGTGAACGCAGTTGCATAAATTTATTGAAATTTGCATTTCGGTTTTTCGATGCTCTGTCCGAGGTTTTGGCCTACAAAAAACAAAAAAAACAAAAAAAAATATGGCATCGATTGATCGCAGCGCAAGATATTTCAATTAGCGTAAATACATTTTTGTCGTTGTTCGATCGGACAAACTGCCAGACAGACAGTCGAACAGACAGACATTCAAACGGGGAGATACTTTTTGGCAGCGAAAGAGAAATCGAAAATCTTTACACACGACACTTTAATGCCTTTAAATGATGCGTAAGAGAAGTTACGTTTTTTTTTGGTTTGTTGTCGTCATTTCAAATGGCCAAATGATAAGACCAGCTCGCGATCTATGCAAATTTCCTTTTAGACAACTTCGTTAGCCAAGTTTAATTTTCTTATGCAAAAGCGTTCGCACGAGGTAAAATTGCAGCAGGAAGTATCTCCATAAAATATAAATATGGATTCTTGAAGAGTGGAAACAGATGAAAGCCTATTTCTCAAAGTAAATTATCTATACCCTTCCACAGGTTATTATAATTTTGTGATGAAATATTCAATAATGTGGGAAAGTCTTTGTAAGACCTAAACCCTTTCCAGATCGGCCTACTATATCATATATATAGAAGACAATCAACTTTCAAAAGGGTATTCCATTCGGCAAGAGTATGTAGTCTTCGGTGCGCCGAAGAGTTCTTTTTCCTACAAGTTTTCATTTGTGAATATCTGCGAATTTCGAGCAAAAGTCTTTAATGTCAATATTAACTTTATTTTCTTCAAAACGATCGGATCTTAAACACAAAAAAGGTCTTATGAACTATAGTATCATCTAGTTGAACATACTTGAAACATTTTTTTTTTAATTTATCCTGGTGCGATGGTCTTTTGTGGTAACTATTTTTTTTCTCTTTTCGTAGAATTTATATCTCATAAATACCGAAATTTAAGCTGTCAATTTGAATTCAAGTTGTCGAGATGTAAAAATTGCTTCATATTTGAAATTTAGCGGCATCCAATAGGGGCGCGCGCAGCATGACAATTGCTGGAAGCTATGTGACAGTTGACCATTGTCATTACACACAGGGGGCAATTCCTTGTTTTATATTGGCAAATCACAAATATTTTTACAAATTAATGCATTAGCATTATACCAAAATTGAAAGCTTTTAAAATATCAAATATATTTGATTCTGACTGGCGGCATCAGGGATCTTCTGGCGTTATTGTCACTCGCATCTGTTTAACGCCCCGCAATATAACCATATCCAATTCCTTTTTACCATCTGCCAGCGCATCGTAGACATCCGAGGAGTTTTTAATCTCCTTTTTGTTAATGTGCGTCACAATATCGCCCGGCTGCAGACCGCCACTGAAAAAAGGAAAAGTAGTTTAAATCCCTCAACTAGAAAGTAATAATTAAACTACTTACCTATGCGCTGGAGAGCCCACAATGACCTTCCACACCAGGACGCCGTGGGCCAAATTGTTGGGCATATTCTGGCTACGCGACTTTAGTTCGAATAGAATATCGGGCGTTAGGGTGAGCATCGTAATGCCCATATATCTCTTGACGGGATAGCCGGTTTTATAGGCGGTACCTTTTCTACGACGCTCGGCCGCACGTTCGAGGAAGACTTTCACATAATCAATAGGTATGGCAAAGCTAATGCCAGCCGTAACCTTCATAGAGTTAACACCAATGGCCTCACCGTCCAGATTAACCAGAGGTCCACCCGAATTGCCAAAGGTAATGGCGGCATCTGTTTGCAGGTAATTAATATCCCGATTACGCAATCCCAGCTCTTGGGAGGCACGTTGCGTGGCGCTGATAACCCCCGCAGTAACCGTATTGCTCAGGGCCAGTGGACTGCCCAGAGCTACAACCCATTCGCCGGAACGTAACGTGCTGCTCTTGCCCAGCTTCATGACCGACAAATTGGTCACCTGAATCCGCAATGTGGCCAGATCTGACGTTTGATCGACATCCTCAATTGTGGCGGGAAAGGTGCGACCATCCGATAGACGCACCTGAACCATGGTATTTGGTTTATTAATCACAACGTGGGCATTCGTTAATATTAAACCGTTCTGTTCAATGACAAAGCCCGAGCCATTCGACGCCGTTATTGGCTGCCCACTAAAATAATCGAAATGCCGGGTATCCTTAATCTCGATATAAACGACAGAGTCGGCGCAGCCGGCAACGACATCGGCAATAAAATTAAATTCACGCCTGCGTCCGCTCAGTGAACGGGCGGAGATTGTTGGTGTCAGCTCCTCCCGTTGGGCCACCATTGTACTGGCCAATGCTCCGAGCGAGAACGGCACAAAGAACCGGAAGGCACTGCGCCACCTGAAGCCCCTGCCGTTGTTTCCATTGTTATTGTTGTTATTGTTTTTGCTGTTATCGGTATCTGTATTGCTACTGTTGTTGTTGTTGTTGTTTACACTGTGCGCGGCTCTGTTGCTGCAATAGTATAACGTGGTTGCGCTACATCGCTTTAAATACAGCTCCAGTTTGTTAATGCTGCGCAGCGCCATGAAATTTGTGTGAAATGTGTACAAAAAAAATGTACTTGTTATTGTTATTCAATTTGTTGTGCCCAGCTTTTTGACAGTAGCGAAAACAGCTGTTTGACACTAACGGCCAAGCTGCCTGCTGCGACACTCAGCTGCTGTTGTCGATAAGTTATCGACCATGCAGAAAGGATATTTATTTATTGACTAGTCTCTCAAGAGATATTAAATAAATGAAATAGGGGAAATTACATTTAGGTTGCATGCTTAAATGTTGTTGTTATGCGTTACTTCATATTCTAAGCACTTAATATAAACAAAAGCCTGTTGAGGTAAACTATCACAAGGCCAAGCCGATGGTTACGTGTGTGAGCCACTTGCTGTTATCGATTAATATAGCGTTGCGAGACCATCGCTCAATTGCAGTTCCAAAACAGTTTTCGTAGTGTAACCATGGAGGAAATCAAATTGTAGAAAATCTAAGTTTATTTTAATTAAATTCAGGTATTGAAATGTCGCAAATAAGAAATAAGTTATAAACACATAAAAGGAAGCCACTATGGAGGTTTTTCAAACCGATACGCATTACATTTTCGTGAAGCGTGACAAAAGTCTCTGGTGGAATCGCAAAACATCGGAGTTTACTATAAAGCCAGGTAAAAAAAAATACAACGCGAGATGAATCATAATATTTATATGTATTTGATTGGGAAGAGCAGCTGCTGTTTTTATAGTTGCTTGTTGCTGTAATTAGAGCGTTGTTTGTTGTTGCTGTTGTTGTTGTTGCTCTCTCATTTCCGCCTTATCAGTATTTTGCTCACGTTTTTGTTGCTCTTCAAACGGGACGCCCTGCGGTCTGCCCAGACGCATTTAACTGTAAATATATATATATATATGTGGCTTTGTGCATTAGTGTGCGTGTGCGTGCATGCAAGTGTGTTTGTGTGTGTGTAAGTAGCTCTGTTCTACTTTTTGGAATGCATGTCAAGGCTATTCGGGCACTTCTGGACTCCTCCAGCTTCTGCCCACCCACCCACTTTTTACGCCCGTTTAACCGTTTGCCATTTGCTTTGTTTACGCGACTTTGTTGTGGGCGTCTGCGTCGCAGTCAGCGTCGACGCCGGCATCAGAGTCTGGCCTTTGTTTTTTTTTTTTTTTAGTAGACGCAATAAGCAGCTGCAGCTGGCTTTTGTTGTAAAACATTTTATCATTTATTAGAATATATATATTATATATAATCCGTATACAGTGAACTTCCTTTATAACTAACGAATTATACTCTATCAAGCCTGCTTGCCCGGCCTTGCCCGGGGAATTGTCTGTTGCAGAGTCTTTCTCATAGTCTGTGAAATGAAATATCGATTCCTTTTCAGCATAGATCTTTACAAATAAAAAAGCGGAATGGAATCTTAGTCGTATATACGTAAATTTTGCTGCCCTTAGTAGTAAATTTGTTGGCTTAAATCAGAAAAATGCCCTAGTTAACTTATCTTTATATTAACTGTCTCAAAAACAAAGGCAAAGCTGAGATACCCTGCCGGACCAATACTTTTGTGTGTATATATAAATGATTTATTAGCCTTATTCTGCTGACTGCCCTCCTTTTTCTTAGCCAGTTTTAATAACGAGCGGTTGACAGCGTTATAAAAATAGTTTAGCCATCAATTTGGCTGGCTGTCCTTTGGCTTCCTTAGGGGCCTTACCCTGCTGACTGCACATCAATTTGGTACTAGTAATTGCTTGTTAATTGCCCACGAATCACCACTGAAGTCTATTCTGGTAGCACGCAATAGTCCAAAATATTCCAGGGTCCAATTTGATTACAATTTATTGTGTTCTTCTTGGAACAGTGGAACCTTTTATATATATAAACGTATATCTATATATGAGTCATATGAGTCATTTTGTGGCCCTGACTTTCGCCTTTTGTTGAAAGCTTTCTCAAACAAATAAATCTCATTCAAGGTCACCGCAGCTGCTTTTCACGTTGAAACATTGGTTTTTCCGCTTTTCTCTTGGCCCTATCGAAATTTTGATTTTTTGTCTAGCTTTTAATTTATGGCCATTTAAGGCTAAGTCGTCAATGCGGCCTCCGGTTGTAAATTTCTTTTTAACTGATAAGCTTTTGGTCATAATAGAATAAGATAAATTGCCAATTTGATAAGATTAGCAAGGAAATTGCTGTGCTCTGAGCAAAAGTTCTCAGTAATAACTGAACTACTTTTTATATATGCGCTTTAAGGTCGTATCTTCTATTTTTTTAGATGAATGTATGTGTATCCGCTGGCCTCATTAGGCCTCATTTCAGCCCAAGGTTGCGACGTGTTAAGTGCAAATTTTCCACAATTTTCTCATATCTTTTTTTAGCTTGAGTTCACAGCGAAAGATTGTGGATTCATTTTCAACTGGGTTCACTGGCAGCATAAAAACATCGTGATTCAATCCGATTTCAAACAAAGCCTTCGTCATCGCAGCGCTTCGCAATTTAAAATTAGCAAATTCTACTGAATTATTATTTTAAATATTTATATTAAGCACAATACAAATACTTTGATTAATGATTAATCTAATGTCTAATTTTGAAAGCCTTTCCTTGTCTCCCCCTTTGCTTAGTCAGCGAAAATTAGCATAATTTTAGCTCATTGTGGGTGGAGCCTTAGCAGGAAATTGTTACTTAAGTTTAATTGAAAAATTTTCCCTTGTTGTGGCTCTTGCCTCATCTACTACAGTTTTATCAGAAAATTAAATTGAACGAACCTTCCCCAGTGATTAAGGGGGCGTATGCGCAATACGAGTATAAGCGAGGCGGTCTCGCTGCATAGGTAATCAAATGTCAATACAGACGGAACAAATATTAGACGCTCATTGTCATTAGACGGCAATAAAAAAAGGCGAAAGCGAAAGCAATAAAGAAAATAAGCCGAACTTTGCTGGCCATTAATGGGCAGTAAGAACACGCAAGTTGACCTACTATATTTGCTCTTTCCAAATCTTGTTTTGCAGGATGGGATCTCAGCTCTGTGGAAGATATTGAATGTATTGGCGTTACGCATGGAATTGTGGGCGTTATTTCGCTGCCCAACGTTTATGAGCCACACTTGGTGGTCATTAAAGAGGCAACAGCTGTGGGTGTGCTTTATCCGCCACATTTGGTGTATAAAATTAAATCCATATGCATACTCAGTGCCGATGAACCAGACTCTGAGCTGTCCAACTGTACCAAGCATACGAAGTATATTTTGAAATCTTCTGTTTGAAGTCGCAATTATTAATTGAATATTTAACTATTACAGAAGCAATAATTCTACGCCCACGCACAGCGCCTCTTCTGCCAACAACAACAACAATGCGGGCAGCAGAAGTGGGGCAGCGCCCGGCTCGAAAAGCACAAAACTCTTTGAGGGCATGAATAAATTTTGTGGCGCTGTAAAGAGCGCTGGCAGCACGATCAAGGCTACCACGCAGCAGGCGGCCAACTTGGCCACGAAACAGGTGAAAAACACTGTGGGTATACGCGAGCCTAGGGACATTGAGAAACGGATTACTGAGGAGCTGCACAAGATATTCGATGACACGGACAGCTTCTACTGCAGTTTTGATTGCGATATTACCAACAATTTGCAGAGGCATCAGGTTAAGCCGGAAGATGCACAGCCAGAGGCCGATGAGAGATTCTTCTGGAATATGCACATGATCAGAGATTTAATAAAGATGAAGGTAAATTGTTAGATACACAGAATGAATTTCTTTACATTTAATATATTGCAGGATAAGACATGGATACTGCCCATCATTCAAGGCTTTGTGCAGGTGGAAGCTTGCGTCATAGGCAATGACTGCTTTACATTGGCTTTGGTATCGCGACGTTCACGTCATCGTGCGGGCACCAGGTAAGTCTCATCTCTCTCAACAACCAAAACGTAGAGTATAACTAAATTGCATTGAAAACTTCCAGATACAAGCGTCGAGGAGTGGATGAGAAGGGCAACTGTGCCAATTATGTGGAAACGGAGCAAATACTCTCATTCCGCCACCATCAATTGTCTTTTACGCAGGTGCGTGGATCGGTGCCCATTTACTGGAGTCAACCTGGTTACAAATATCGCCCACCGCCGCGTCTGGATCGGGGTGTAGCTGAAACGCAGCAGGCCTTCGAGCTGCACTTTACCAAAGAGCTATCTATCTACGAGCGCGTATGCATTGTTAATCTTGTAGAGCAGAGTGGCAAGGAAAAACTAATCGGGGATACCTACGCAGAGCATGTGATAAAATACAACAACGAACTTATTATTTATGTCACATTTGATTTCCACGACTATTGGTAAGTTCACAGTTTCCTCACAGATTGTCTTTATACTAAGGTTTATTTGTTTGTTTTAGTCGAGGCATGCGTTTCGAGAATGTCTCAGCCTTGATTGATGCAGTCGCACCAGAAGCAGGCGCCATGGGCTTTCATTGGCGGGATCAGCGCGGCATGATTTGCAATCAAAAGTCCGTATTTCGAGTTAACTGTATGGATTGCTTGGATCGCACGAATGTTGTGCAAACAGCTATTGGCAAAGCAGTGCTGGAATCACAGCTGGTGAAATTGGGGCTATCGCCGCCCTATTCGCCCATACCGGAGCAATTAAAGTCACCGTTTATGGTGCTCTGGGCAAACAATGGCGATATTATAAGCAGACAGTATGCAGGCACCAATGCTCTGAAGGTGGGATATTAATATAATATACCCTGTAAACCTTTTAAGCTCACCAAAACGACTATTTCAGGGGGACTATACGCGCACGGGTGAGCGAAAATTTAGCGGCATGATGAAGGATGGCATGAACTCGGCAAATCGGTAAGGAAGACATTGAAATTACTCAATTTTATTGTTTTTATCTATTTCTTTGCCTTCTAACAATACTCTTTTTACCTTTATCATCATTGCATAATTATAAACCACTGAAAACGAAAGTAATCACAGTTGATAATATTCTGTAGCCTCTAAATTGATAAGTTATTGAGAATGGTCATTATCAGTCGCTATAATCAATTAATTATTCAAGGTGTTTTATTTTTATTGATAACAGCCAAAGCTCTTTCAGTATTCTATACACATTTTACTAATGCCGCATGCTTTATTTCCAATCTCTTGCCTATAAAACCACGTATATATATGTTTGTTAATTGCTCAGTTCCTGTACGCTTCACCCAAATATCAATAGAGGGTTATCATGAAATTGCATACACTGACTTTAAGCCCATGCTCTATACTTGGGTGAAGGGTATGCCAGACCATTTTCTAACCAAAATATCCATATGAATATAATATATTCCGTACTTCTTAATGACTCTTAGCTAATGTCGTGCCAACTTCTTCGTAGCTTTTTCATACAAAACTTTGCGGACTCGTTCCGTCAGTGCATTATCGATCTGATGCAGGGCGAACTGAAGCAGGCTGCAGAGTTACGGGAAGATGCAGTCCTAGACACCATTCTTCATATACTAACACCTGAGACACGCCCACCCCTGCGTGGCTATTACAGTGCAGGCGTTCTGGGACCCGAGCTAAAGTTGCTCGAATCGATTGTCCTTAGCAGGTGCGCAGCTATGATGATAAGCGAGGCTCCGCCAGAAGATCGACCCGTTGGCCAAGCACATATCAATAAAAAGTTACAGTTTTTAGTTGCTCCAATTGTTACAATTTTCTTGTTTCTTACTTTGTAAAAGGTACATTTCAATCAGTTTTATCATCTATTATCATTCATCTACACATTGCTTCTTTCTTTTTTGATTTTATTCTAAAATACACATAAGATATATTAATAAACGTTAACATTACAGCTATTATCTGGCACGCTTTAAGGATTCATATCGTCAGGCAACTATCGATCTTATGCTGGGCAATCAAGTCTCTTCAGAATCCCTGAGCGCCTTGGGCGGCCAAGCGGTACCCGATGAAAATGATGGAGAAAGTGCTGAGCATGCCAAAATGTTAGTGGAGGATTGTCGTCGTTTGTTATTAAGCTCGGAGCAGTATCCAGTCGGCGCTTGGGGCCTAATCGATGCGGATCCCAGGTTAGTACATAATATTTTTCAGATTTATAGATATTAATCTCGATTTAACTTTTAGTTCTGGAGACGCCAACGAAACCGAGGTTGACTCCGTATTGCTGCTCACCGATGACTGTTATATTGTGGCCGAGTATGATTCGCATCTGGACAAGATAGTTCGCTTCGACAAGGTGCAATTGTCCCAGATGCGTCTTATTGAGCTGGGCATGCACCAGCAAGCCAAAACTCCTCATCTGTGCTTGCGTCTAAATTACTCTGTCGATGATCAAGAAGGCTATTTTCACATGTTCCGCTCTGCCAATTTGCGGTTCTTTAACAACGCAGCGTATGCCATAAAATCTCCAGAGGAGCTCGCCGAATCACTAGCATCGATTGTGGAAATGTTCCGTATTGCTCTAGAGAATGCAGGCAATGCAAATGTTAGGTTTATCACTGGTGGCGTCTTGCAGCGACGCAAAAGTAAACTACCGCTGCTGGATGTGCCCAAAGGAATGCCACGCAATCTATCCGAATCTCAACTGGTGCAATTCAGCGCCAAGGCGATATCTAATGTTGCCGGACAGTTCTCGAAACTGGGCCAAACGTTTAAGAAGCCAACAGCCGCTGCACAGCCGAGCAATGTTGCTGCCACACTCAATCCCCAAGTAATGCGACACACAGGGGGCGCTGACTTGGATCTCGCTCAGGAAGCTGAGAAGGCTGTTTTCACAGTTGGAGGCAAGCAGCGTGCGAATAGCACTAGTAGCACTGACACCGAGGAGCATGATAATAGCCTGTATGAGCCAGAAGTTGATTCGGATGTGGAAATTGTTTTGGAGAAACCAAACTATAATGAGAATACCTTTCTGCCCTCTGTGGGCATTGTAATGGGCACCCAGAAGGAGCAGCCCACCTCCTCAGCGAGTATGCAGCAGCTGGAGCAAAAGGATAGCATGTCCAAAACGTCTGAGGATGTGCTTACTATTTCCATAACTACGGTGACGGATAATGTTAGCTTGCCCAATGGTCTGCTGGAAAATGCGCCGCCCATGCGGCCAATTACGCCAAATCCACAAATTTGCGTGCAAGCGCAGGATGCGCTGGAGTTCAACATGGACGAAGAGCTGGTAAAACCTTCAGCAAGGTCGGTATTCTATACTTAATTTTATATATAAATTGTAGTTTGTTCTGTTCGATGTGTTCCAAGCTTTTAGTTGTGTATTAGCCAAAGTATTTATACTTACTAGAGTTTATATTTATTTTGTGTTCTTATGGATGTATATTATGTTATAGTGATTCACCGATTTCTATATATACCTTTTAATATAATAAGTATTTTTGTAATTATGCCTTTATATGTTCAATTCATCTTTATTATATATAAGTTAAGTACCTTTATAAATATTCAGCATGTGTTTATTGTACAAATAGCGAAACCTCTGTGCCTGTTCGTCATACAATCAAAGTGCTTTCAATTATCCAAAAATCGCTCAAAAATAAATCAATTTAGTACAAATTATATGGCATTTTCCTTTCCCAACATTTGTGTGTTAGGCTGGAATTTAATGCCAAGGAATTGAGCCTGCCGATGGGGCAACCAGCCAACTTAGAGGCGAATACACTAAAACATCTAAAAAGTCCACTCTCCAAATTGGCCAAAGGCATGCAGAATATTGGCTTGAACCTGGATCCACGTAAAATAGCCACCAAGGTGAGTACACAGGATACCTCAATATAAAGCAATATTTTGAAATAGAAATATTTTTATATTTTTAGACCGGCGTGCTGTCTCCTACCAACGCATCGGCGGACAACTCCCCTCCAGACCGGGATCATGCAGGCAACCGAGATGTTCTGCTCGGAATGTGGGCGGCTGAGAAATGCAAATCCAAGCTAATAGCTCTATAGAGTGATATAAAACATAATAATTTATTCTAGATGTTTAATTCTAGGTGTTTTACGCGGCACTTACACTTACACTTATTAGGGAAACTAGTATATATATTTACGATAAATATACGAGTTTACTCGCACGTTTTAAATAGACACGATATTTGCAATGTTTGTGATTGTTATTAGGGTTTTACTGTAGTGCGTTCAATAATTTATTTGTATCTATGTGCATATATATATGTTATATCTGTATATGTTTTATGTGTCATAATCTCTGCTCCAGAAAATATGCTTCAATTATTGCTTAGATCATGCGGGAGATTATAGCGAGTTTTCTCCAATTAAATGCAAACAATAATGATAATATTTACACTCCAAAAGTAAACAACTTAAAAGACAAGACAAACAAAAGACTTGGCCTAAGCTACGAGTATATTTTTTACACGAAACACTAAACAAATACAACTTTTGGCCAGCATATACACACACAGTTTACAAACGTATTCAACTCTAGCTGTTAGCTGTTCCAAAATATATATATTAGATTAAGAAGCAGATCAATAATTTTCTCGAGAAGCAAACGAATATACAGATAAAGATGGAATGCAATAAATTCTAGCTTATAAATGGACTTAAATGAAAGCAATTACTGAGAGCAGCTTGGAAGATCAAACGAATCTACAGATAAAGTGAATTCTTTAAAGAGAACGGAAAGCAATCCGAGTATAATGTTTTTTTTTTGGACTAACTGTAGTGTGTTATACGTAGCTGTACAATGTGAAATACCAATTTTTATGTAGTAGTAATACGTTTGATGTATATATATATATATGCCACCGATTACTTAGAAATATATGTGTATATGTTACACTGCTTCAAATATATACTATTTGCAACACAGAAGATCGGAGATTTTATTACTTATAAACAGGGCATTATACCCAATATGGAACAGTTTCTGCATCGGTTCAATCGGTTCTAAATTGCCTAAAATAAATAATAAGAAAACAGTGCTAAATTCTGTTTTTTGGTTCCTATTTTAAGAGCTAAACTTTCATTACAAATCTCCATTTTTAAGCTCCCATTTCTATGGCTAATTTCATTGTAGCCTTTTCATAATGTTGGAGCATTCCTTTCACAGACCGAACCATATTTATTTATATATATATTAGCCTCAATAAACTCCGGTTCAGGCTCCAGCTTGAACCGAAACGAAACGCGTTAGTTCCAAGTGTTGTCCTCTGGCTTGATGGCCCTTGTTTACATAAGTTATACAAAAAATGGAGGAGAAGAAGTCACCCTCAAGTTGGCCATCAAATGTTGCTACGATGCGGAAATCAAAAATCCATTAAAACACCACGAGCCAAACGGACCATCTATGAGTATAAACTCACTCGTATAACGCTGCCAATCAGCTTATGTATACACCAAGTGTGTGTGTGTGTGTGTGTGTGTGCGTGTGTGGCTGTATCGCTCTATTGATATTGCTGTTTTATTTATGCGAACTTTGCCAGGGCCAGGGCTATTCTCGGATTTGAAGCGTCTCTATACTGAACTTTTGGCACGCCAGCTGATAAGAATCATCCCAATGCTGCTGCTGCTGCTGTAGTTTTTTGGGCAAGCGTCCATCCAATATGATGCTAATGTTGCCACACAGTTGCATCAATTGTTTTTCAATCAAAGTGCCATCAATCTTTCGGAATGTTTGTTTAATTAACGCACAGGCCGCATTGTCTACCTCGGCCCACAACAACAGCCAAACAACCAAACAACCAAACAAGCAAGCAGCATAAATAAGTACAGAGGCCAACCCATTTGACCCCTCCGGTTACGCTTGATTGCCACGTATCTTGGCCAGCTCTGATGCAGTTGTTTGCCCTCGTTCCTCGCCCCTCGCCCCACGTCCCTTGTCCATCGTCGTCCTTACACTCGCCCATTCGTTGTTCGTCTGCTTTCAGTTTGCCATTTTTCTTTCGCATTTCACTTCTTAACTTTGTCCATGTCTTTTGCGTCCATTAAGTGTGTCTGTGCTAAGACTTGGAAATTGTCTTTTGAATGTTTCAATTACACGCCTTCTTAAGCACAGCTTCTCTTTCAAATTGAACCCGACGCCTCAGCCTCAGCCTCAGCAGTCGGAGTACCCAGTTTTCCAGCTTGCCAGCTTTTCTTGGCTTGTCGTGGCTTCAGTATTTTTTGGCTTTTATGCGCCAATAAAGTGAAATACACAGATAGTCGAAGAATTTACTGCCTTCAATCTATCGTATATATTTGTCCCCATTTTCCCCCAACTGCTCCACTCTCCACTTTGTCCTGGCACCCGCCTGCCACTTTCGTTAAACACTTTTGCCTTAAACCATTAATTTCCTATACGTTTCGACTTGTACGTGTTGGTAGCCAGCACCAACCAGGACCTGGGTCTATACAAAAACTTAACTTAATTTTATTGCTAAAAGCGGGTTAAGTGCTTGACGCACAGCTGAGTGCCTCTACTATATATACTATATATATTTATATACTCCTGCCAAAGAGAGGCTGTTTTGGGTCCGCCACTTTGATAGAAATCGAATTTGCTTTATGGCATGTATGCTAATTTTATGTCTAGTTAACATTCGCCCAGGGAGCCTGGGATTTTCCTATGCATTTGAGTACATTTACTGTGATTGACTTTTAATTTACAGTTGAGCCTGATCTGAGATGGCGTACTGGCTTTTATGAGAAGCCCCAATCACTTGTATAATAGACGAATAGAATTCTGTTACCAAATATAGTAGACAGCTCTCAAGATTGGTACCAAAGTAGGGTGAGAAGTAGAAAGAGAGAAACAGTCGGACTGCAATGAAGTGTTTCCAAATTCATTTCCAAATCTTCTGCCAAGGCACGGAATGTCTAGCCCAATATTACCATTATTTACTTTCGATCTTGTTTCCTAACCCTGGTTAAATGGTTTTTAAATATTTAAAAATTCATATTTTTTAAATAAGGTTTAATTGTAAAGCATTACGAATAAATTTAAATTTAAGTTAATCAAATTATAACACTGATTAAAATTACTATCTTAGAACAAACTTCTTCTAAGGCATCGAACTTCCTAGATTAAATGATGAAGTTCCTTTATCACCTTTTCCAGACTTGAGTATATTTAAAAAGCCATTTTGAACACCCAAATTTCCTTATATGATTTCAGTTAAAAAAATGACCATATCAAAAAAATTCCATTTCTCTTAAACAAATCAAAATTTGAGTTCATTTCGGCCAATACAAAAACCATTCACTTAATATTCTTAACTCTTTTATTTAAGCTTCCCAATAGCCAAATATATTTTGAGTGCCCAGAAGCGAGTCTTGAATCAAACGAGTATGATTCGGGTGCAGTCTTCAACTATTCAAACTCGGCTGAGAGTGCAATAACATAGCTCAAAGCGGGTTCGAAGCGCTGCTATTAAACGTGTTTAATTACCTTATTAACGTAGGAGAATGCTTCAACGCAGAGCCATTAAAATAAATGCATACAATTTGCGTAAAACTATAAATTGACGATTATTGCCAATTGTTGAATGCGAATGCGAATGTGAATGTGAATGTGAATGTGAATAAATGAATCGCAAGAGCCTCAAACTGCAGTGAGGCATAAGCATGAAATCAATGCAAGCCAAACAATATTTGTACTCCCATATATCCTTAAGGTCAAAGTGTGTCTGTGTGTGTGTGCGTGTGTGTGTGCGTGTGTGCGTGTGATAAACGAGCGTGCGAGTTTCGGGACCGCAGGGCAACCAACTTGACACTTGAAAGCAAATTAAATAGAAAATTGCGTTTTTGTAAAAGTGAGCCAAAAATTGTTGTGTGAAATTTTATACATAATTGAATTTATGGTCAAGCGGGCCACAGAGAAAAACCATCCAATCTGTGCATACAATTACCCAAAAACGCATAGAGACACAGCTGAGGTCAGATTCGCCGCTTTTCCGTAGGATCCTTGGCCCATCCGCCCATCCACCCATCGCCCATCCGCCCATGGCCCATTGGCCTGTGGCTATTGCACCACACGCCAAACAATCGGAAACCGAATGTCATCTTCAATTTCAAATTCAATTATAAAACAAATTGGTTTGAGCACAAATAAATATGTCTGTCCGTCTCTGTCCAGGCTGGACAGACACACAGGGTTGCAAGCTGGAAGGAAGGCCAACATCAAACGGCAAATCCATTCATCCACTTTGCAATTGTGTCCAGTCGCTTCAGTGAAATAAATGTAATGAAATGTTAACAAATGACAACAGGCTGGCAAACAAGCAGCAGCCAAAGCAGCAAAAACCGCAAGGGTGGCTCGCCTCCAGCCTACAGCCTCCTGCGTCCTGCGTCCTTGCTGACCAGCCACACACACACAAAGCTGAGAGCCTTTGGTTCACGTATCGAATTAGTTTGATGAGATTTATTGGCTCAAGTCCCACTTGACCAACGGCAGCGCCTGGCCAGACAATTATGGATTAGTGCCATTTGTTTTTGGCCAGCTAAGTGACTGGCAGGACTTTGATACGAGTACTACACATTCCATTCCCCCATTCTGATTCCCTTTCACATGGTCATGGTCACATCATGCTGCTGATGACGATGATGCTAATGATGATTCTATGGCATTATATGGCACCGATTTTCATTCCCTTTGCCTCTCTATTACCTAAACATATCGGATTACCATGCAGGCAAATCAGATATAAACCCAAGCCCAAGCCCAAGCCCAAGCCCAAATCGAATCCGAAACCCCAATCCAAAACCCACGCACGACGCATGTCAACGCCAGCCCCTTGCAGTCCTTTGGCAGGTCCTTTGGGGAAATTTGTCAGAGCATCAGCAGCGTTAAGGTGCCAATTAAGGGCTTTTTAGTATCAATTACAAAATCGCACGTTTCCACACCTTTATCAATGTGTGTGTCCCTGGCTTCAGTTCTCAGCTTGTGAGACAGTGTGAGGAGTAGCTGGAGCTGGAGCTGGAGCTGGAGCTGGACCCGGAGCTGGAGGACACTTATACAAGTATTATGTGGTCGCAGTGACATGTTGGTCAGCATTCGGTTAGGGTTGATTGCAGGTTTCCAGGACTCTGCGGGGCTGCGGGGCATTTTGCGGCAAATTCTTGCGAAATTGTTTTTATTTTTTCTGCTTCTTTTTTATGCTATGTTCAGAGCTCTGTCTGTCCACCGTTGACAGCGTGATTGTGCAAGTGATTTATTATCCTGATATCACCAAATTGGGTTTGTCATTAAAGTAGTTAGATTATTTAAGCCATAAGCGAGAGATTGGGAAAGTTTTAGTTAGGCTTTTATTATAACTGAAAAATGTACAATTTAAGCATAGCTGATTAAGTCATTAGTAAATTAATTGATTGATTGAGAATTGCATTGAATTTTTCTTTTGGCAAATGGATTATTTGGCCATAGAAGTGCTTAGCATCCTTCCCAGCAGCGGGTGTAATTTTCTCTCTGGCATAGGAACCTGGCGTGTTCCCTGCAAAGCCAGTTGTTCATGCGGAAAGCGCCGTCTCTGACCCACAAATGCAAGCAGTGCTCTACGCCACGATTATCTGGCTGTCCACCTGACCAGGAAGTGAAGTTTAAAGGCAAACCGTTTGCTATAGACACGAATCTAAAATCTTCTCCAAGATCATTTCCTGATATCCAAAACGAATTTTCCCTGAAGCCATTGGCTATTAGATGCGCGGATATAGCGTCCATTTCCCCAGCTGATTCGATTAGAGCCAAATCTCCACCAAATTTACGACAAAAGTGAGCTGCACTGAACCAGGACATCCGTATATCGCCTACAAAGTAATATTTCGCACCGATCCTTTTGTATTCCTTTACCTCGCTTCTGTCGCATGTGACTGAGAGAGAGACGAGAGTTAAATTTAAGTCACAAAACTAAGCAAGTTTCTTAATACTCTGCTTTTTCTATTACCTCGAATAGTGGATTTATTTGGACAGTGATAGGCAACTGCCAGTACACTGCACAAGCAGACGGCCAAAATAAAACTGCCCGAATAGTTCATTATAGAACGATGATCGACTGAAGACTAACAGCTCGACAGCTTCTGGATGCGTTTATATATCAACTGAGGAGAAACATCTTCAAGCAATCAGATTGACATAATTATTTATAATTATATATTTATATTTAAATTATATAATTATATATATATTTATATATATTTTTAATTATATATATATAATTCTACAGGGAGCAGATAAGCAGGTAGTCAGTAATATTATATACTTCATGATTCCCATACACAAGAAAGTCTGCCCGACTAGTTGATACTCTGTACTCAGGTCCAGGAAAATGTTGTTCTTATAGGACAGTATTTATATACTGCACAAGAAAGACTACTCGACTAGTTGATACCCTGTTGTTATGCAAAGTTTCTAAAGGCAATAAAATGCTCTCTTATTTTTTATTGCCAAAATAAAGTAATATTTTTAATAAAAACAAAGATACATTTCCATTTTAAATACTTTTAAATTACTTTAATGGCTTGGAAGTGTCATATTTACCTATCAGACTGCCTTCAATTCTTCGCATTGGTCTTTAGTTGCAGGGTATTTGGTATTCGGTGCATTATTTAATAAAGTTTTATTTATATTCTTAAATAAATATTTAGACGAGCTGCATAATAAAACAAATTAAGTGTAATGAATATACAAATTGACTCGTTTTATTCAAAAGTACGAGTATATTCATTGAGTTGTTTGCTTACTGGGGAATCTTTGCTTAACCCACTCACCGATCATTCACTTTATGGCAAAAAAAAAAAACATTTCTTTAATATTCTAGGGATCCAGGCTGCAAATTAAACGACTATCTGAATATTATTCACTTTAGGATTAAAAGATCAACTTTTAAATGAATTCTGCAAGCCTCAAACAAAGTCAGAGAGCTCAAATATCTCTTATTATTATTACACATTGTCAGAGAGAGTATACAATCTTCGGCGCTCAAAAGAGAGTGCCTTTCCGCGATATATACTTCTGCATTCACTGAGCAATCTATATTGATTTATTCAACCACTGATACATTTCATAGAACATATTATAAAATTAGATTCTATTGAAATTGCAGCGTGTGAAATCTTGCATCTGGCATAGATAATAGGCCCTTTCAGTGCATTTCCAGTTGTTCATTTTGAAGGAACCCTCTCTGAGCCACAAGTGCACGCACTGCTCCTGGCCAGGAAAATCAGGCTGACCACTTGACCAAGATGTAAAAGGTAATGCCAATCCACTTGTTATAGATTGAAACTGATGGGTTGCTACCAGATCGTTGCCAGAGGTCCAATACCAATCCGAGCCATCAAATCCTTTACTCACAAGATATTCGGAAATAGCTTTCAATTCTTCAGCTGATTCGATTAAGGCCAATTCTCCGCCAAAGCGACGGCAAGTGTGAGCAGCTTGGAACCAGGACACCTTTGAGCCCCCTGTGAAGTAGAACTTTTGCCCAATCTTGAAATACGTTTGCCTATCGACATGGGAACATTGGACTATATTGATGGAAATTGGAAATTAGTTTTATGTTAGCTTTATTATTATTCTAAAAAACTTTGAATACCGCCAATAGTAGGTTCACTTAGTATATTAACTTCTTTTGCTAAAGCAGCGCACAGGCACACTGAAAATATCACAATCCAAGAATTTAGCATTCTGCAACGCTTCACAGACTACGGCAATATAAAACCTATTGAAATATCTGCTCAAGACTATAGTCTATATATACTCTCTTATATATATATATATATATATTCGCATTTATATCCAGGCAGTATGATTAAATATTCAAATCAAAAGTATTCATTATCCATTTCAGCTATTAGCATTGATGAGTATTCAGCTGGATTCCGTATTAGGCTGCAGTCAAGCGAGCTATTTGCATTTCTTATACCCTCACCTTGGGTAGCTACCCACAGCTGTGCTGCATTTTATTTAGGAATTAAATATTTAAATTTTAGTAAAATAAACTAATTTTAAAACTAATCGAACATAGAAAGAAGAATTGATTCTTGTAAAGAAAAGTGATATATAACTTTCTCTTTTTTGTTCCTTTGAAAATAGTATGAAGTATGTCCTGAGCTGAATTACGCAACCTTTAATACGCAATAACTTTAAGGATTCGCCACAATATGATCTACATATTTATCTATTATTTTTTATTCATTTGTCATTCTTAAGATACTTCCATTTGCTATAAGCCGCTTGGTCTGATGTATCTTAGATTCTCTTAGATTTTCCCAAGGTCTATGGAAATCTCAATCCACAATCAGCTTTAGTCACACCTTCCACACAGACAGAGACGAACACATGTCTGCGGTTTGTACCTTTTTGTCGGAGATCTCAGATGTTCCCTCAGCCTGGAGCTACTTTAACATGACATCACATCACTTCCAACTCAACCTCCACGTGAGCCCCAGTGTAATCCACACCTAAAATCCAAGGCAGCGTGTCTGAAGTTACACCCAATTTCGACTCGTATTACAAATTAAAATGTGCCGTAACCCACGCAAAGGACTCAAGGACCGCATGACATATAAGAGCATTTTAAACTGATTAGCTAGCAAGCGAGTATGGCCCCTATTCCAATTCCAATTCCAGTTCCTTTCCCTCTCCCATTTGGCATTTCCCTTTCACTTTTCATGGGTCAATGAGATGCTAAGCGTATGACAGGCATTGAAAGGGTGTCGGGCAACCTTCTGGGAGAGGAATATTGTTCAATCTTTAAGCAAGTTGAAAGGATTTAAAAGTATTTGTTGGCTGTTGCTTTGTGGCTTTGACATTTTTTTAAGGGATTGATGGATTTTGCCTCAGCCTCTGTTGCCAGCCGTTCCACTCACAGTTCAGTGAGCATATCCTGCAGCCAGCAGCCATTGATTTATTTGCTCGCATTTGTAATTTAGTTTTTTTTTTTTTAAAGTTTCCTTCTTAAAAACGCCCAAAACTGTCAACAGTTAAGTCACACCATGCATCATGTTGCTTTATGATTAATCGCTGGTAATTATGTTGATTAATTGCCTTATTAGAAGAGGCGCTGCTATAGTTTTTTGGGCGTGAGAAGTCAGGCGCGCTGAGCTGCGGCTGCTGTAGATCATCGTTTTTTTTCTTCTTTGGGAGCGTGCTCTGATTTGTTGTTAATATTACATAAGCTGGGGATATTGTCTTGTGTCTTAAAATAGCCAGGTTTGGTGGAGTCGCTCTTTAATTACCAGAAAACCATTTGGCGCAAATGTTTTCCTTTGTTCGCCTGTCCGCATGGCAAACACAAAAAAAAGAAGACGTCTTTCGCTCCTGCTGCTGACCATAATATTTCATTACAAGCTTCCTTTTTTTTGGTACTCTCTTGCTTTGCCATTTCGCCGGGCACTTAAAATTAAGCGTGGCCAAATCCCCAAAGACTGGAAGCCAAACATAAACAAACTAACCAAATGAATGCAACTGCTGAATGCTGAATGCTGCGCCGCATCCTTGGGGAATACGTCTGGCGGGGAGCGGAGCGGGTAACCGCAATCATAAAAATAATAACCACATTATTGTGTTTAATAATGAAAAATATCATTTTCGGTATAACTTTTGGCTTTTGTTTGTGCAGTGGCCTCCCCCCAAAGATATAAAAGGGAAGGAAATACGCCCGCATTTTGGTTGGCTGCTGTTGGGCCAAGAGCAACCCTTAAATACGCTTAAATATTAACCGCTGAAACATATTTTCTAAATTATGTTCATTTACTTGCTGGTCCTTTGGTCCTCCTCTGTGGGGGAGTCTTCACATTGAGTGCCTTTTGCTTAATTTGCGGCCGCCTCCAGCCAGCCAAAAGGGGTGTTTTCCTCGCGAGCATCTTGAGTGGAGTACCTGTAACTGTAGCAGCCACCCCCTTTTTGCAGTCTTCAGTCTGTGCCTTGTTTTGTTTTGTTTTCTTTTCTTGTTTTTATTGGCATGTTGACTTTTGAAATTAGTTTTTAATATGCGCAAATACTTTGCATATTTAGCTCAGCAGCAGAAACCTCAAATCTCGAATCTCTCCTGGTTTTTTATCAGCTCAGAATTGTGCCATGTGCGCTTATCGGCTGTGTGCGGAGTCCCCTGTAAATATTTGTAAGCAACCAAAACGCAATTTAGACAAATGTTTAACCCCCTTCAACAACAACAGCAAAAAAAAAAAAAATGAGAAAAACAAAAAAATCTCTGCATATTGACATCAATTAAAGTGCATCAAGTCGACACTCAAACAAACAACGTAATTCACAATAAATGTGTATTTCCAACCCGGCAACAGGAACTATTCATTAGCTAAGCCCGTGGGCTGCAAAAAGGTTCCAAATGCGGCAAACAGCAGCCAGCCAGCCGCAGCATCCCAGCAGCCCAGTCGGAGGTCTCGAGGTTTTACCCTTGTTTTCGAAATGTTCCTCAGGCGACAAGCAGCAGCAGCACCGAGTTTTTGAGTACCTTGGATTTTGCCTTGGGCTGGTTTTTTGGGCGGGTCGCGGAGGTCAACTGGAATAGTTCTATAATGAACAAAAACACATTGTAAATTGTCCTGCTTGCATTGTAAATGGGCACAAGTGTGCGGCAGGACCCACAAAATGAAATACACTCAGCGAAACAGTCTTAACTCAATGCAAAAGAAAAGGCTTTTTTTGGGCCTTGGCCTGTATTTAATATACTATTTTCTTCCTTTTTAATAGGTAAGGAAAAAAGTCTTTATAGTTATGAAACAAACTTAGATTCCCTCGATTTTTCTCAGTGTAAATTCTGTGTACTTGCCACACAGCCCCCTCTTGGGCTTGGCCAACAAAATGGAGCAGCAGAAGTTGGCTTGCATTCAAAACTGTTTCCTTGTATCCTTGGCTAATGTAAAAGGCAAATTAGCAAAAACCAGCCCAGCAATTTAAAATAAAATGAGCCTGGCAATGTCCTTAACTGCGCTGCCTTTTACTCTATTACAAACTGGGTCCCCAGACAATTCAATTTTACTACCAAAGGATGTCTACGGCTGCTCGCAAATGCAGGCAAATGCACGACAATAGAGGAGAATCCTTACGCTTGGAACGCACAAATCACAACGAGCCTGAGCCTGAGTCGAGGTTTGAGTCCCTCCTCCCCTCCGGCTCTTGTGCTGGCACCATCCATTCTGACACTGAGGACGACATGCAAAACTGCCGCCACAGCTAATTTAATAATTTATCATTTTGCTGCAGGGCAACAACAAAAGATTATTTAAATTCGCGTGTTACACGGCCGGGTCGGATCGGATTGAATGCGAAACCAGTCGAGTCGAGGGGGTCGACTCTCTGCTCGGGTATGGGCCAAGGGTTGGGTTAGCTTGGCTCGGGTTGGCTTGGGTGGAGGGCAATAAATGACGTGTTAGCCCGCTGGCAATGCAGGGCAATAATTTAAAAATTTCTACACCCTAGAAGTGGCTGGGAGAAGGTAGCGTTGCATCATTTGTTCAATTATTTTATTTTATTTTATTTTAAAATTAAATGATGTGGCAGAATTCAAATTTTTCAGGGAAAATCTTGACTATTCTAATTGCCGCATCTAATGGTGAATGCAACGAGTTGTGTTGCAACTTGACAGATTGAATGAATGAATGAATGAATGAATAAGCTAACCCTTTGAGAGCGGAGTACTCGAAACAAATTTGTTTACGCACAGTTGGGAAATATTTTTATTTATATAGACAGCCACTTGAAGGTGCTCCTATACATGCGAACATACACAAATACATAGATATATATATATATATATATATATCCTTTCTCATGTGTGTAATCCTTTCGTGCCCAATTCAATTGTTCGATTTGACAAATTGATTTTCACTCCAAGCAACCCGCTCTCTGATTGCTTTGGATTTGTTTTGTTTGCTTTGGGAATTGACATTTTACGAGTATTTTCTTCATTTTTTTTTTCATTTTCTATTTTTTTATTGTTAACTGGTTGCCGCTGCTGTTGTAGCATCTATTTTACATTTTAGCCACATGCGTGTAAATATTTATTTAGTTCTGGACACTGAAATCTAGTTAAGCTCTTCGCCCACCATTTAAATGCACGCAAATTGCTGCTTGGTTTTCGACTCGAACTTGGCCAAATGCTCTTTCAGCCAACTTGTTGAAATTTATGTGCCAAAGGGGCGAAGCTCTAACCAAAAAAAAAAATTAATTGCTTTTGCCGAATGGAGTCCGCTGCAGTTTGTGGCGACACCAAAATGGCTATGGCCGCCGCGTATAGCTGCTAACTTGGCCTTTTGTTATTGTCATGTAAGCTTTAGTTTTTCGTTGTTTTTTGTCTACAAATAAATACACTGAGATTTCCGACTCTGCTTAGAACTGAAATTATTAGGTCCTTATTGGTACAATAATTGAAAGGGTATCAAGACTATAGGAGGATATTCTATGCGATATTAAACATGCTACTCCTGATGTTCTTTATATTTGCTCCGCGTCACAAGGAAAACAAAATCTTTTGCAATAATTCAAACTTGTTTTAAGTATCAACTATTTATATTTTGAGTTTTTTAATGATTCTCTCGCTTTTTCCATATTTTTTTTAGTTATTTAAGCAATTTTTCTTTTACTGTTTTTCCCAAGGTCGCAAAGTCTTTGAACGAACTGGTTTGAGTCTGGGAATCATTATGTCTTTCTCTCTGAATCGTATTAAACCCATCCAAAGCACTAGGCCAAGAGTTGTAGAACTTATCACTCCAATTTTTATTATTGGATCTTTCAATAAGGATGAGTTGGTTTATTTAAATTTCAAAATTGAGATAAAAGCATTATGAAAAGCAAGGATAACAAAGAAGAGGTCCTGAGATCGGTTTACGCCCCTTTTCAGTGGCCGCTCTGCTTTGTAGTTCAACATTTGTTTGGGAATTTATTGACCCCAATTTTAGTAGTTAGCTTTGTTGAATATCAAAGCAATATTTATATAAAACTTTATAATTATTATTTATTATTTTCAATAGATTTTCTGTGTGAGCTATCCTTAATTTTATTACAAGCTAATCTGCTTATAAATGATTGAAATTTTCAAGAGGACGAAAGAAAGTCTAGATCAACTCTTCACTTGATTATCGATAGTAATATATCGCTTATGAAGTCCGAATTGCCTATATCTGCCTGGTACATTCCATGTACATAAACTATATATATTATTTCCAGCAAATAACTCGCCTATTTCTTTCAGTGCAGTAATTTCAGTGGCCATATTTTGTACGCCACAGCACACTAAACCCGCCATTGTTTTCAAACTAAACGAGGCAATTGCAGGTTTTGTCTTTGCCCCTTGTATCTCCAGCTACTCCTGCTGTACCGGTTCTTGTTTCCATTTTTTTTTTTTTGATTTTTTTTTTCCTTTGGACCCACCTTTAACAGGGCAGCGAATATAAATTGCAGCTTTATCAAAGCGCACGTCAAATCTCGTTTAAATTAATGAGTTTGAGCGTTGTTTTTTAGCGCTGTTGTTGCCGTTGCCGTTGCCTCTGCATAGTTTCAAATTCAGTTTATTAATGCGTCATAAATTGCCAGAAAAAAAAAGGCATTGCAATGGAGCGGAAATGGGAACAGCCAACAGAGTCCGTCCGCCAGTCAGCCAGTCAGCCAGTCAGGATGCAGGCAGGAAGCAACGCCGCCAGGCAGTGGCACTAAAATTATGAAACATTGTTTGCCACTTTGCAGTGAAGGCTGAAATCGATGAGGGGGGGAACAAACCAGAGAGAGAGGGAGAGAGTGTTGGGTGCCTGGTGTGAAATGAGCAGGCGTTAAGTAGTCATAAGCTTAGGCAATGATGATGATGATGCTGTGGAGCCAAAGACGGACGCACTTAAGACGCAGCGCCTGCTCCTGCCTCAAGTTAATTAAAATGTTTATCGTGGCGAAGTGTTGATGCCGGCAATAACCAACAAACAAGCAGCCAACAACAACAACAAAGGAGCAGAGTTATTAAACTTATTGTGGCGTGTAATTAGCTGACGAGCTGTCAACAATATAAGCGCCAGGCACAGCTACAACTACAGCCAAGAAAGGAAGGCTCCAAGTTGCCTGAGTTGCTGGAGTTGCCGGAGGCTGTCGCATGGATCATTTTACAGGCATTTGGTTTGCTTACACGCCAAATTGTCGGCTGATAAATCAATCGCGACTTCTTTACCAAATTGGCAAAGGGTTGCTCTCTCCTCTCTACCCCTGCAGCGAAATCCAGTTGCCAGTTGTTTGTTTAATTGACTTGTGAGCATCGCTTTACAGCGGCGACGCGCAGCACCCTTCGTCGCTCCTCCTGTCAGTTCGCCGGCGCCCATAACAAATTTCATAATTTGCCGTGCCGTGTGTAAATTGTGGTTCCTATTACAGCCACGGCGGCGGCGGCGGAGGCGCCTTTCCGCTCCTGGTTTCATTTAGGATATTCTCTCGCACCGTGGCTAATGGTGCCGCAATTATGTCACGCAAATCCTGTTGGCGGCTTCCTTTTAAAATGCATTCCTAGCGTTTCCTGTTACACTTACTTTCACTGCTTTCATGTATCCTGTATCCTGTATCCTGTAGCCTAATAAACGTAAAGAGGTGTGATATTTCATACATTATATGACTATAATGATGTATATAAAGCATCATCGGATTTGTGTTAAATACGAGCATAATACGAGAACAATGGCTCAGTTTGTTTGTTGCTGAAACATATTCGAAATTGACATGTTTGCTTATTTACTTTAGATTTTATTTATTTCATTTATGCATTTTATTCAGTTGATTCAATTGTTAGTCAATTGATTGACCCAGTCTATTCGCTTTGTTGTATATTTTTTGAGCATTTTTAGTAGCCAATTCAAAGGATATTAAAGGATTCTCAAAGTCTGATTGTGGATTTTGTACTTTATTAATAGATCCACCATCATTTTTTGAAGCATCGAAATATTATCGAGTCTTTTAAACCTTCTTAGAGATAGTTTATTAAGTGGACCCGATACTTCAAGCCTCTGGACTATAAATTTCTTGAACCAAATAGGAAATTAAGTTAACATGGATTTTCCCTTTTCTTTAGCCTTGTATCACTGCAACCAGCTTAAAAAGTTGGCTCTTAAAATCACTGCCAATAAAGTGTTCCTAAAAATGTTGGCAAAAACACCTTCTTAACTTCTTAACTTCAACTTATTTGGCTTAAAAATTCTGATAACTGGGAGCACTTTAAAGCCAGATTAATTTAGACTTTGATTGCTTGACCATTAATTAATTTAATTAGGTTTTTCGGGGTCGAAAGTTTGCAGTCTTAATTGAAAAAAAAAAATAAAGCTAAGCTGCTAATTACCATTTTGCTTGACGCATGGCAAGGTGAGGCGAATTTGGTGGCAGAAATTTGCCTCATTTGCAATTAGCAGCATAAATGAATCAATTACTCATACTTGAGGCGTGAAATGAAAAGTTTCCTGGACACCCAAAAACTTTTGCCTCACTTGCAGACCGGAAACGTTGTGTCCTTCAAATGACCGCTGCTTCCTTTGCTGCTGCTGCAACTCTAATTGGGCACAAACACACACGAGGAGGCAAGCTGGAAAAGCCTTTTCTTTTTTTTTTTTTGAGGCCGCAGCCATGCGTCAAATGGCAAATTGTTTTATTACAGTTTTCGGCAACTTTTTCGTTGTTATTGTATTTTTTTTCTGTACTCTTTTTTATGCCACCCACCCAGCCGGCATACACTCAATTAAAACTCAAGAACCTTCATAATGCATGCGCCTTTTAGTCTTGATGTTTTAACCTTTTCTTTTTTTTTTGTATTCTGGCACTGCGACAGGAAAAAAAGGATTATTTTGATTTTTTTTCCAGTACATTTTGCCATGTTTTTTGGTACTCGGAGGAGCGGGGAGCGGGGAGCGGGCAGCGGGTTGGGATCCACCACGACTAAAAGTGTGTAAAGTTTAAAGAGCCTTAAGGGATTATGCGCGCAAATGTGTTGAAATTCGGGTTTTAATGAAAGAGCCACGTGAAGAGGGACTGAAATGTTTTGTGCAGTGGTTTATGGGTATTTATAGATAAGAAGGTAACTTGGCGAGACTCAGCTCAACTCAACTCAACTCAACGCAGCGCTTCCCTATATTGACTGACCACTTATTAGTGTCCTTTTTCCTGTGCTCTGTGCCCTGTGCCCAGTGTGCCGTGTCCTGTACGCCAGCTGTGACAGGGATAAGTGGGCCATAAGCCGCAAGAGCCTGCCTTCGCTTCAACTTCTACTTCCAATTCTACGTCCTCTGTTGAGCAACATGGCTGGACCTTTAGGGAAAGTAAGTACTAATTTTCTTTTAAGAATTTTGTAATTTCACTGTAATTACATTTATTTGTTTGCTCAGCATTGACTCGCTGACATTGGAACCCCTTTGCAGTTTGTTTGCTCAATGCCAAAATCTGTCAACCTTCTCAAGTGGACTCTCTCTGAGTATTTGTTTATATATGTCTGCCTGAAGCGTGCTCTGTTTATGCAGCTTGGCTGGGAATTGGAGTAACTGTCAGCTGGAGATCTGTTCACATTTCGAGTATAATGAAAAATTGAAGCATATTTTGCGATCACTGTTTGTTTGCTTAGTCTCATCTTCAGAACGAATTGAATCCTACTTACTTAAGGAATTTAATCCACAAAAGATACTACAAATGTTGGATACACGAAATTCCTGTGGGCTTTTCAGTTTACACTCAGATTTCGCAGCACCCATTTACAGGCAACAACAATGGGCCAACAGCAAAAACAAAAGGCAATCAAAAAAGGCCACACTGGCGCCCCAAAAAAAACAGAAAAAAAAAAGATTTCTAGAAAAAAGTTGCAGCTAAGTTTTCAGTTTTCAGTTTTCAGTCTCTTTTTATTGTTGTACTTTTCGTTGTGGCCCCCGTCCTTGTCCGTGCAGAGGGTAAATTATACTACGTGAGTGCACATGGTGAATTTCCCAAACTCTACTTAGTCCTCATCAGCGTGAGCGACAGAA
Organism: Drosophila repletoides; assembly: GCA_018150835.1. Classification (NCBI taxonomy): domain Eukaryota; kingdom Metazoa; phylum Arthropoda; class Insecta; order Diptera; family Drosophilidae; genus Drosophila; species Drosophila repletoides. The sequence continues at coordinate 9,629,999 of JAECWQ010000100.1, forward strand.
GTGGCTGCTACTTTTGGTGGTGCGTTACCAGAATCAGATATAAAATACATTTAAAAAAGTAAACTCCTAGGTATTATATGAAAAGCAGAAAGACAAAGCCAAGTGTAACTAAGTAGCAAACGTAGGAGGAGGCGGGTCACTGAGTAGACAAAATCGACAAATGCAACTGACTCTGTGGCAAGTGGCTTACAGCTGATGTCTCCTTCCCCTCCCTCTCCCCATCCTCCCATCTTCCATTTCGACTATGTTAATTTGGTTGCTACACAAACGAGATTGATTTCGGCATCCGCACACTTGACTTGAGTCGATTTAAAATTTTGCACCACAACAGCATGAAATATTCAAATGGTATTCAGTAGTCGCACACAGTTCGATTTGTTTCGAGTGGCTCCAACAAGCAACTTGCAAGCATCGAATCGAAGTAGAATCAGAATCAGCTTTCAGCTTTCAGCTTCCAAAGTATCCGAAGGCATCGAAAGCATCAATAGCATCGAAAGAGGAGCAGCCGCATCTGTTGGTCTTAAGTGCGGTTGCAAATGTCAATTGGCCGTTTGCCGTTTGGCCAAGAGCGAGTACCGGTAACAGGGCTGCATTTTAATTTTCTTTTTCCTTGGCTTTCGGTCTGTTGGGAGGAGTTTCAGAGAGAGAGAGAGAGAGAGGGAGGTTGGCAAACGGCATCGATCTCGTTTTCTTATTTACATTAAAAGCTGTTTGCATTCACTTAAAAGGATAAGCAATGTCCTTTTAATGGGTTTCAAATTGAATAAAGGATTAAGTTGTTAGTATAAAATTGAATTGCGAGCGCTCGACTGAAAGGCTAAGACTTCAGCTACGCTCCTGCATAAAGCCTTATCCATTGTCCCATATACCAGCCCTATAAAGTTAGGGTTACATTTCTCTCTCGATCCAGACAATTTCACGCTGCACACGGTAAATACATAACGCTGTTTGTTTCCATCCATATATATATATATCGACTAGCAAACCAATTGATATGATGGCCAAAAACCCATGTACTAATTAGCAACGGCTTGCACATTACCAGCACCAGCACCAGTTCCGGCACCAACAGGATAATAGTCCTGACAACGCCACGCCACGCCACGCCACGCCACGGTGAACTATATGAACGAAATGCAGGCATAATTCTCGGGGTTGCCAACGGCAATTATTTGCCAATTTTGCCAAATCAAATGGTTGTTCTGTATGGATATTGTCATAACGACCACATGGGAGGATTTCAGTAGTAGTAGTCGTAGTGTTTGTCGCAGGTGCGGCTTCCTTTGCTCATTTCCTGTCAGCGTGAACTTTAACGAGCACATTAGCTGCACCACCTAACATCCTCGTAGTAGCACAGCTCGCGGTCTGATAAGTCACAATTATACTATGGCAGTTCCACTGGTGTACTACGGATTGGGCTAGCAAAGAGGGGTTTAACCCTCCGTCCAATGATGCTGAGTAGTTTTCACTTTTTACAGAAATATTTCAGCGAAGAATCTTGAATGGAAATCGGACTATAAAAGGATTTTGAGAGCCTTTTGATATACAAAGTATTGTAAGAGGCTCCATTAGAGGCTTTAAAGGATCTTAAGGAAACTCTGTGGATTTCGATTTAAATTGATAGCCAAGCCGAAGAAGGTGCTCCTTATCCTCTTTAAAAATTCCAGCTGCTGCCACTGCTGCTTACACTCACTTTTTTTCAGTTTATAGCTAAGTTATACAAAGAGTCCTTTGCTCAAAGGATACCTCAAGCTGTGCTGCTGCTGGCTGATACTCTTAATTAAGTAGTTGCTCAGCTAGGGAGGGCTGCTCATTTTAAAACTGCCAAGTGGAGGCCAGCCAGAGCTTAGTTGTTGTCTCGTTTTTATGAAAACAAATCTGCTCATTATGCGCAGGACACGAAACCAAAGACATTTGCAAATGTCCTCAGCGTTTTCCACTTGCTGTCTGTGGAGCTGCCTATTTATTTTGTGTCTAGCTGCTTAGTTTATTTGAAGTGCTCGACTAGGTAAACAGCCACAAGGCAGAATGAAAGGGGCATAGAAAGGAATAAGGATGGGGTAGCCACAGCTCTTTGTCTGTCTGCCCAGAGAGACAGCGAGAGAGAGATTTGTATGCGGATTGAACTAGTTCTATGCCAAATGATAGTCCCCAGGGAAGTGGTCGTGTGTGATTGAGAAAAATCTAGCGCAACAAATGAAACACAGAGACATGAAAGGTGCAGCAATCTCTAAGCATCATTTAGAGCAAATTGGGATTGGGATTGGAATTGGGAATGGGACTTGGAGTGGGACTGGGCAGGCAGACAGATGACACTGCTGTAAGTTGGTAATTGTGTTGCTTGGCCAGTCCATAATGAGTTGGGGTTTTTGGGGTTATAATAAATAAATAGGTTACCTTTGTATTGCCACAATGAATCCTTGATGAAGTCTTTGCCAAATGTAGCATAAACTTTCTGATTGACTCAGAGCAGAGAGTGCCAGCTGCGGCCAAAGCAATTCGCTTACCAACTCTACCAGCAAATGCTAATACATTTGTAAAAGTCTTCAAAGAAAACAGGAGTCCATCCCGTTGTTAGAAGCAGCTTCGTCCCTGGCTTTGCATCGCGTATTAATTGCTTCAAATGGTTTCTCTTATAATTACAACAGTTTGTTTGCTGTCTGCTGCTGCTGCTGTTGCTCTTCTGTGGTTCATTTTAATACCCTGTAGCCATTAAAATGATCATTTCCATTTAGAAAATGTAAAGCGCAGCCAGAGCTAATGATTTTTTATATCTAAAAAGGTGCAATTTAATGAGGAGCATTAAGAAACCAATTTTCCTGGGAGAATCGATGGCTTAAGGACAAGCAATTTGGTAGGTAGTTGCCTATGCTTGTAATTTGATTAATTTATTGATAAAATTCACTTTATTATTTAACAAACTTTCTATTTGCTTTTGCTTTGTTTCTTTTCTAGCAATTAGAAACAAAATATTGAAGTTTTTATCAAGAAACTACTTGGAAGAGGCTAGCAGAAGCAGCCCTAAGTCTGCTTCTAGTTGGAGCATAAGGTATCTTCTCGTAGAGCTCTATCTTTCACCTCTGCTTTAAGCTGTTTAGGCCAACTTCTCGAGTACTCCCTCTCTCTCTCTCTCTCTCTCTCTCTCTCTCTCTCTCTCTCTGTCTGTCTCTCTCTTAGCCTCACTTGTTATTTTTGTTTGCAAACTTCTCTGCAACAAATTAAACAAACGACAAAGTCGAGAATGAGTACTCTCCGTCTGTCTGTCTGTCTGGGCCGCTTTTAATTATGGCTGTCTTTGTTTTGATTTGCCTGTAATGTCGGCTTATATATGAGACACACATAATCGGATTTTGAGTCAAAGGGTAGCAATGACAACATAGACAACCAGCTCACAGTGAGTTATTCAGTTATCCACTCGACTGCTGATAGTTTTATGTTTCTGGCTGACAGACAGAGAGAGAGAGAGGGAGTCAACGGGGAAGGGGCTCAACACTTTTCCAAATTTGCGAACAATGACGCGTCGCGTGGCACTTTGTGGGTCCAAAACAACAACAACAACAACAATGGAACTGTGGCAACTGTAACTGATTTACCAATGCAGCTTGAACAGCGGCAACGGCATACGCCCGCAGTATAAACAACTCAATTTGAATGCATTTAACCGCGTAATTGAGCCACGTGTTTGACGGCTACGCGTGCGCTATTTGTGGCTGAATCAACCCGGAGCGGTTCAGCTACAAAAAAACAAAAAAAACAAAAAGAAGCGAAAACCCTCCGCCAACCCTCGCGCTGCCTAAGCACGCCAAATTGCAAACCAATTGGCGTGCAACTGGTCTGGTAATGTGACTGGAATTCCGTGCCTTTTCCGCCTGCTCCGCACTTGCCACGGTGCCCCAGAAATTAGTGCGTAAATGTTTTCTCACCAAATAAAAACGCCAGCTAGCCGTGTGTCGGACCTTGGGCTTTGGCTTGGGATTTGTGCCTCATTTCGCTGCGCTTGCCGGAGAATTAACTGCGAATTATTTGGGCGTATGACGGAAGAGACAGAGACACAACGGGAAAGAGAGACACACGTTTAATTTCGTTGAATTCGCAATGCTTTTCAGGCCTGGCTTCCACTTGACAGATAGCTGGGCTGAGTCGATCCATCGCTCAATCGCTCAATTCGCTCAGTTAAACGATGATGATGAATTACTGGCTCTAATGAGGCCCAAATTGCGCTCTAAAGTAGGCTATGAAAATGTGTTAGCTGCAGATGTTCTCAGTGCTCTTTTAGTGCTTTAATCGACCATTAAAATATCAAAAGTAATTTTACAATTTTATTGCCCATTTCAAATACTAATAGCAATTGTGTGACAACAGTGGAAGACATAAAACTCAACCAGACAATAGGAAGAGTGTAACATTTACAGCATCCTTTACTGCTGGAGTTCCATGAGCAACTTCAATATTACATGAGCACAAATTGCAATTTAATCCACAGATGTCAGCATTGCGATCACTGTGCCCGCCTGCCTGCCAGCCTGAAACCCCTTTCCTTGCACGTGCCGAGCCTCAACCTCAGCCTCTACCTCTGCCTCTGCCTCAGTCTCAGCCTTCGTCCCACGCGCGTGTCAAGTTGAAAAATGGTATTAAAGTCACATTGACAATCATCAAAATGTGATTCGCCTGCAAAACAACAATGGCAACTTACACACCCCAAAATCATCCCAGGAGCACATGTGGCAGGCAGCAGCGGCAGGCGGCGATTTCATGAGGCGCTCCCTGGCGACACTTTAGCGTATTCCAGCGCCCGCTCCAGCCCGCTCTTCATCAAAAGCGCTGTCATATAACGTAGCGGGAAAAGGGACTCTTGGGAGCTTGTTTATGTCAAGCTCTGGTCATAATTTATATGGACGCGGCGGCGCACATATGCAAGCATTTACAGGGCGTGGCAGCCAGCTTGTTAAAGTTTAATTGCCGCAGCAAGCTGCAAGTTGCGAGCAGCGAGTTGCGAGTCGCAAAGCGAGCCACAAATAGCAAACTAAATGAACTAAACTAAATCGCAAGTTGATCTACCACTCCCAATTAGACTTGTTTCCACTTGAGCCAAGAGCCAAGCGCCTCCATTCTGGTTATCTGCGCTCTGCCAGCGCGTCTCTGGCGCGCACTCAGTCGCGAAATTGTCGCCGACGTCGACGTCGTCGTCCTTTTCCTTGCAGTGGCAGCGCGGCAATCCAAATTCAATTAAACAAACACAATAAGTTTCGATAAAGCCGCACTGATAAGCACTGCAAACTAAATATTCGCATAAAATTTACTGAATCCAAAAGGAGAAGGGAAACAGAGCTGAACGGAGAACTGAGAGTGACAAAACTCGCATGAGGGTCGGACGGACGGACGACTGTAGAAAAGTCAATGGTGCAGATTAAATGTTGCTCCTGCTGCCAGTGTGCCACACACACACACACACACATAAGTACACACACACGCGCGTAGATACTCACACACACATTTACACAGTCAAAATGAAGTATGCGTAATCTGCAGCAATTCAGGCGCAAAAAAAGGTTCTCGTAAAATACGTAAACACAAAACAAGTAGAAATGATCTAAAAACAATTGCTCGACTAGCAAATACTCTGTACTTACATACAGAGCTGCATTTAGCGCTGTATTCTATATCTAAACTTTCTAATCTAAGTCCAATCAAGAGCCTAGATCCAATAGAACAAATTAGTCAATATTTTTCCATATTTCTGAATGGACTTTGATTTTCCAAGCAAAAAATAGAATCAACTTTTTTTAATTGGTTTTAAATGGAGCTAAATATATAGTATTTTCACTTGATATTTTCTAAATCATTTCAGTCTAATCAATCTTAATCAATATTTCAATAAATTACCAGGAATCACAGTGCAAACAGAGATACCTTTCCTTCATAAGCCAAAGTCTGATGGAGAAAATTGGACATTTGATATCGAATTTTGAATATTTTATATATTATTTTTTATATTATATTTATTGTATATTGTGTTAAAAACAATTTATAAGAAGTTTTTTAAATCAAGTGTTTCTAGCACAGACAGACGGACATTTTAAGGCATTTGAGCTGCCGTCTACTTCTGCCTGTTGCATACGCTGAGCATAAACCAAGCCTACCCTTGCTGAGCATTTTCAATGGGTACAAGGTAAAAAAGGAATCCAAAATAAGTCGCATAAAATAAAATAAAATTCAAAGTAGTGTTTAGGCAAAGGAACGAGAACGAGAACGAGCAAAGAGATAAAGAGAGAGAGACAAGCTCGGAAAACAACTTAATTGCGTGAGTGTCGCATTTTGATTCTATAATGAGTCTTTTTTCCGGTCTAAAGTAAAATACTGTCATGCTGCCACTTCCAACCAACTTTGTTGCTGTTGTTGCTGTTGTTGGTGGTGCGAAATGCTTAAAATGGGATTTGCCTTATTTTGGGCCGAGAATTGGAAAGCAATTGTCTTGGATTTGCGTTTAGGCGTTAGCCAGCCTGCCAGGGGTGTGAGCAGGGCCAAGGGCTAAGGGATAAGGGATGCCTGCGAAGGGGAAAGGGTAAGCATGGGTATTACTTTAAGTGGGCAGGCGTCTCGTTAATTTATCGTCTCACTGATTTGTGTATGGCTCTGTGAAGTAACTCTCCATTTAATGGAGTATTCAGGCAAGTTTTGACTGAGGCCGGCATGATCAAAGTCTGAGAATTGGCACGAGGAAATTTCGGAATCTTTCACTTAATTTTGTGTGGGAATTTCGAGATAAAAGCTAAGTTATAAAACAAAGGAAAATTGTGTAAGGGTTTTTCCTAAAGAAATTATTTATTTTAATGAAATATACTTGACTTCAAGGCTGATAAATTTAGAACCTAAAAAGAGTTTCGACAGTGCAAGCTCCACAATTTTGGAGAACGGTTCAGTTCGGTTATACGCACCCGATTCAAACTCGATTTAGGTTCGGTTTAAGCACCAATAAAAGGATAATCTGAAGATGAAGATGAAGTATTGGGTGGGAAGTTTGGTTTACTTCAATATTCTTAATTCTTTAGGTTTTCGATTTATTTAGTAGACTTTTGATGTGAATACCACTGCATAGAGTATTATAAATTGGCTAATATAATCATCATAAAGCTACGATACAAAATAAGTCAATTTTTTTGTATCCAAAACTTTTAGACGTTAGTTTTCAAGGCAAAGAGGAATTGGCTTGCAGAAAGATTGCAGAAAACTGTGCTTCGATTGAAGACAAACTTTCAGTCTTGGCTGGAATATTGCATTTAGCCAAGAAATCTAATTGGCTGGCTTAGAATACAAATTCCCATGCTCACATTCCCACCAACTAGCTAGAAACAAGCTAAACTCTCGCTGTGCACACTAAATATGTGCAACTAAAATTAGCATTTAATTGTATGCAAATTAGACTCGCAATATCCCAGTCGCCTCTCGGAGAAAGGGTATTCGTGTGTGGGTGTGTTTGGAATTCGCTGGCGTGTCTGTAGCTGAATAATTTAGGGACTTACATTTACAGAAATTAACGTGCACATACAGAATCGGATGCGAATACGAGTGTTCAGCTGAGGCAGGCGAGTCAGTCGGTATTCATGCGAGTATTCATGAATAATATGCATATGTGGGTGGTGTGCATCAAATAGGATTTGTGCGACTAATTGCAAAGTACTTAAGGAGAAGCTTAAAACAAATGTAAAAGCGAAAATTTTTTCATAAATTATTTATGCAAATGGCTGTTGAATTGTCGCAAGGAAAGAAGGAAAGCAGGAAAGAAAAATTTGCTGGGATATCCTGGCTTAAATTCGCAAGGAATAGGCTTAAAGGCGGTTGGAATACGTTGCGCGTGTCGCAAGGCTTTTCACACAGAGCTCAGCTCAAGGGTGTTGGGTGTCGTAATAGATATAAAAGGATTTCCGGGCGAAATCCTTGTTCAGTGACTCCGTTTGATTGTTTGTTTGTTTGTTTTGCGCTGTCAACGGCACTCACAGTCAATCCACAGGCGCAGCGTCATTCGTATACGAATCGTCTCCTGGTGCTGGCCATGCGTGGATTTCTGTTTCAATTATGTCCTGGCCGGCAAAATAACAGCAAGGACAATGCACCAATGAACAAGGAATGGCCCCTCTGGTTGCCTCTGCCGGCTGCCGGCAGCAGCAGTGAGTAGTTATTATAATATCAATGGGCACGAGGTGTGTGCCCGTGAATTTATTCATTTGCTTGTCTCTGTTTTGACAACCTCGACGCTCCGACTCTCCGACTCCCCGACTCCTCGACTCCCAACTCCGCATTGTATCACACAAATCGGATTAAGAAATTTCGTATTCGTTTGCCACATAATTGAATAGCCCCTGAGTGGATGCTGAATGTGAGTGGTGAATGTGAGCGGTGAGTGCGAGTGCGAGTGTGGTGAGTGCTTGAGCCGCAACACGGCAAATGAGAAGCAAATTTAAAATTTTACACTTGACTTAGCATTGTTGTCCTGTCATTTCACACGCCTGCCACACAGAGTCCTTTCGTTTCCTTCCGTATCCTTTCCGTCCGTGTGTCACTGCGTCTGTTCGTCCTGTTTTATCAGTGTGCGTCACAGCGATAAATTGTTTTTCGCTCCACTCTTCACTCCGATTTAAATACCACAAGCTCTGTTAAATATATATATGTATTTTTCCTTTTTTCTCATAGTTTTTATAATGTATTTATTATATGGTAGTCGTATATTATATATATATATTAATATTAACCTTATTTTTGGTTTGGGTTTTTGATTTTTGATTTTCTTTGCCTCTTAACTGCTAAGGATAATTACATAAAATTTATTTTTTAATGCTAAATTTGGCTGGTTTTTTCTTCTTTTTTAGTGACTTTTCAATCATCTTTGGGCTTCGTTGGCTGTAAACAATTTAAGCGCTACATTTATATTAAATATTTATAGAGATTATATATAAAATTTATACAAGAACTTTTTACAATTGAGGCGAAAAACATTTAAAGCAATTTTCAACATTTACAATGTGTTCTCACTGTGCATCGCCCCCCCTTGGCAGGCCTACCCCGGGCAGGGTTCCTGCACCTTTGACACGCTTCTCGAATAGTTGCAACAAACGCTGTTGCATCTTGCAATTTTATGAGTGTGAATGACTCAAATGGTGGGCGCCCAAAGGATGGAAATATGGACCGTAGGGTGGATAGGGCACAGCATGTGGATAGAGCAGACTGCTGGCATAGGCACCTGGTCCAAAGGAGCCGCCGGCAGGTGGTGGCAGTGTTGGGCTATTAACATCCATGCCGGGATTTTGTTTTTTCCACTTGGTGCGTCGGTTCTGGAACCAGATTTTCACCTGCAATAAACACAGAAACTAAGCAACAAGCTCACGGAAATTCACTCAAAATTAGGTCTCACCTGTGTTTCGGTCAGGCTTAAACTGAGGGCCAAGTTGAGACGCTCGCAGACGCTCAAATAGCGCGTTGTCTTGAACTTATTCTCCAGCGAAACCAGCTGCTCATAGGTGAAAGCAGTGCGAGCACGTCGTGGCTTCGAGCCACCTCCGCCGCCGCCACCTCCACCGGATTTGCCATCGCCATTGCGACTGCTGCCCTTCTTGGAGTCCGTCTCACTGCTGGGATCATCAATGTCGCTGCCATCGTCGCACATATCATCCTGATCCATGTCATTGAGATCCTGGGCTGTAATGGAGACAAGATAATGTTTTGTTTTTATTGTTTTTTGCATAAGCCCAGAGAATCATCAATCAAGTGAATTGGAAGTGTAAATGCCCAAGGGTCAGTGCCAGATTTCAGATTTGTAAACGTAAATCAATCACCTCGCACTCGGATCATTCTGAATTAATTGGAATTTTGGGCACATGTTGACGCACATGCTGTGAATGTGGGCGGATGCGGGCATCGATTTCAATGATGCGGCAATCGGAATTCAATTATGAGCGACCACTGCGTCCAGTCAGAGTATTGATTACCAAGTCATTCTGAGCTGCAAGCATTTTGTGCAGTGCATTTCTACTCCCATTATTATTCCTATTATAGTTTGGGAGTAGTGCAGCATATGCTTAAAGACTCTTCTACAGATCTTGCTCCTAATAAAGTTACAGCTTCCTTATTTCTATTAAATTGAGTGATTCTAAGAGAGAGTCTTCCTTTCTTCTCTTCCTAAGTGGCATGAGACTTCCTCCTTCTCCGTGCTCTCGATTCCATCTCCAATTATCCCTAGCTCTGTGAGAGAACCATGAGACTTTTAAGACTGTATTTTTCCTGGAAGAAATCTTGAGTTGTAGACAAAGACCCATCCTCCTTTAGCCTTATTTAACTTATACAAGCAACCCTAAATATAGACGCTTATTTTTGGCCTAGCTGATTGTGTTATATCGATTACAAGAAGTTGGTAATAACAAATGAAAGACGTTTTAAGCTGTGAGACAGCCAGACACTTCAGCGCAAGGATTTAGTCCTTAAACTTTAGCTTGTTTACAAATTATCTACGAGCTGGAAACACAAGACAAGATGCACACCGCTTTTTAACCCTTTTTTCGAGCACTGAACAAATTGCCAACACGAAAAGTAACTCCGAAAAACTGTCAACCCCCATCAAAAAAAAAAGAGAAGAAAGGAGACTGTCTGGTTGCTAGAAGCACTCGGTCTTGCGAGTCCTGCGGATGAGGCCAGGATGTTGCCGGCTGTAAATTGTACATGTGCCTGGTAATTGGTCAACATGATTGGCCGTGTTTGCATGTAATTAGCCTGGCCGTGGCCATGGATGTGCCTAAAAGTGCGCCGTAGATAGACAGACAGACAGACAGACAGATGGACAGACAGACAGTGCGGCAATTAAACAGAAAATTAACATGAACGCTTCATTTAATATTTAACGATTTTGCTGCACAGAATTGTCCTTTCAAATGCAAATGAGTCGTCGCCTGCCTGCCTGGCGCACTGGTAATGGGCTGTGGAGTGTTTGCAGCCACTTTGATATGCATTAATGGCACATTAGATGCACGACTTTCTCCCGATTTGCAGCATCAATATCCATTGACCAGCTCCGACGACTGCTGCTGACCACAATTGGTTTGAGTCAATTGAATTAACAGCCCAACCCTCCCCCTCCCCTCCGCGACGCGCAGCCCCATCAGACGTCTAATGCGTTGGCAAACAAACGCGAAAAAGTCGAAAGGCCGGCAGACAGAGAGAAGGCCGGGTTAACTGCTGGCTGAGTGTGGTGGCATGCCACCCCCCTCCCTCCAAAAAAAAGGGGTGTTTGCGCCCTATAAACAGCAGCCAGCTACCACAAACCGCAGCCGGTTAATAAGCGCTGCAACCACAAACTGCAAACGCCTGCAGAAGGAGGCGGATGTTTTGGCCAATTAGGGTAACTAACAGTCTGTGCAACATGGCGTATGAGTTCTGTCTGCTACCCAAATTAGTTGCGGCAATTCTGATTTGCCTTTTTTCATACTTTAAGTAATTTGCTTTGCTTTGGAGTAGGAAATAAAATGGTATCAGATATGCCAGCTGCTAATCAGCTAACCATATTTTGGGTAAGAGATTGTGAAATAATTATAATCGCTTTGTATAAACTAATAGACTCAATTCTATAGATTAGAGCTCGATCTTAGACCAATATGCATTGATTAGATGAATATGCATTGATTAAAAAGCACTTGTTTAAGGAGGGTTTAAAAGAGGAAGTATTATTTCAAGGAATATCCTGCAAGGAAAGAAACCTCTTGAGTATGGTAAAGTGGGAATATAATATTATAAATATTATAAAAAAATATTAGAGAAAGGAATAATAAAGTACTTTGATTACCCAGGAACAGATTGTTCAGTAAAGAACGCAATGAAACTAGCATAAAAGTTAATATTAAGGTTAATATCTGAAAGGATATGAGGAAGTTGTCATAAAACCCTTTTCCCTTATCTTATCAGTGGCATTCCACTCATATAACAGTTGTAAATAAACTGCAGTTAATTATAATTACATTTAAAGCACTTCATAAGCAATTTTGATGTTGTGTCGGGTCGAAGATAAAGCGACGTTTATGAAAACACAAAAGCGCAGACAAGGCTCATTTACCAAGCCCACACACACACACATATATATATATATATATATATATATATATACCGTCTCCTACTCCTGTATATACACATACATATGCAGACCCGGTGGTGCAATTTAAAAGCCGAGCTCTGTGCCCCCTCGGGTCCAACAACAACAATTTAAATTAAAGCGCAAGCGAGACAAACAGAAAGCATAACAAAGGGACAAAAAATCCTGTGCAAGCAGCACCGAATAATTAATACTCTTCTTATTCGAAATTTAAAAAGAAGTTAAAGAAAATAATACAAATGATATAGTACAAATCTAGAAGGTAAAAGGCTCTTTCTTGAAACTGAAAAACTTGGAGACAAATTAGAAGAGTATGCGACTTAAAGCTGAGATTTGAGCCAAAGAGATTCAGGCTCTTTTGGTATTAACAAGAAATATAAAATGAATACACAACATTATTAAAATATAGGTTAGACAATATATGTCTAAGCCATAACTTTCCTTTTTTTAACCTGCTAGGAAGTAGCTTCAAATTACCTATTCAAACCTTGGAACTCTTTTTTTCTCTCTACTTTTTGGGTTAGCTAATGCAACCTTTGTAAGAGTATAGAGGCCCACAAATAAACCTGCCTGACAACGTACAATTTTAAGCCATAAACTTAATTATGAAATCAGAGTGTTAATTACCACAAACCATCACATCATTTTCCAGCACACATATGCATATCTACTCATACATATACACAGTTTGAGCCCTTATAAAATAGGTTTTAAATTTGGGTTCTGTACAGTCGGAGCATATATATTCATGCGGCTCCATTGTCGCAATCATTATAATCGCATACGCCTGGCCAATGCGACCCCGGGGAGCATTTGTCGTCTCATTTTGCCATTTTCATAAAATAATAAATGAGTTGCTGATGATGGGGCATAAAGGCGAGTCGAGGCAGACGCTTTACTCAAAAATTGCTACCAAATTTGTCGCCTAACTTTACAGAAAAACAGAAAAAAAACAAAAAAATACATACAGACAGGCAGACAGACGACTCCAAGGCTCCCCAGAGTCGAGCCAGAGCCAGAGCCAGCGCCAGAACTAGAATCAAAAGCAGAACCAGAACTAAGACAGCAGCAGCAGCAGTAGCTGAGCAGAGTCACCAATACATAAATACAAAGTGTGCTATGGTAGCAGTGTACACATACACATATATAAATGTATATGTATGTGTGTGTATATGCATACATATTGGTAGCATTGACATTTGCCTGGGTGGGAGCGAGAGCGCTAGAGTGAGCGCCAAATTGAGTGCTGAAAAGAATAAAAGTTTTCGCAGCCATTTTACTTTTTTCGGGGGTTGTTCGTTGCTCCCTGGTTCTCTGGTCCAGGCCACCCACATTTAAATGTTGCCACATAACCATTTTATTCGACCCAGCCTCCCCATCCCCATCCCCGTCTCCTGCTCCTGCTTCTTCCTTCCATCCTTAGACTCAACCCTCTTTTGTAAGCCCTCACTTAGTTATCGCATGTTTTTTCATATGACTTTTGGGGCGCATTTCTGTTTCAGGCTAAATATTATGCAGGAAGCTAGGCTAGGAGTATGTACACGAGTATTTGGCCGTTTTCTAGCCATACAATCCATGTTGTTGTTTTTCTTTTCATGTACATAAGTAAATGTGTTTTGTTTTGTGGCTTTCAACGCTGCTTTTAGTGCATTTGCCTTTTCAGTTCAGTTCAGTTTAGTTCAGTTTTGTTTTGCAATTTAAATGAAATGCAAATTGCTATGAGCCCGCCTGCCCTTGGAGAGCTCAGCTAGAAAGCTGACAAATATATGCAGTGGTTATGCGTAATATTTATAAATTATTAAAAATGTTGCACACACACAATGCAGGCTGAATGCAGAGCCTGATCAAGATTGAGGGCAGCAAACTGCCAATAAAATCTAATTAGTCGCAAAGACAAAAGGCCGCATAATTACGCTAATATAAACTGAAGTGGCCAGCAGCAACATTAGCACCTCTCAGGCCATAAAATTAAGTGATGGCTGTGATGGAGCTGGCGCTGGAGCTGGCTGACTGGGCGGGTGTGCGGGTGTGGGTGCGGGTGACAGTATCATTGAAGCGGCTAATGAATGTGCGGTAATTAAGTACCTTGCTAATTAATGGCTACAGCATCACCCGGCAACGGGCACAGCCAACAACAATCGTAGAATTACAGTCAGGCAAACAATGCGTATACGTGATGTGCGCAGAGCAGAGCACTGAACGTTCGTCGCTCGTTCGTTTGCTGTAAACTTGAACTGACTGAATCAACTGCCAACAAAACAACAAGGACAACAACATAGTCGTAATCATTGCCAGCATCATCATTATCCTCGCCACTCTGACTGTCTGTCTGTCTGTCCGTTCGCTTGTCCCTCTGTCTGTCTATCTGTCCGTTTGTTGCCGCCGCCGCCGCTTGGGGTCGTTGGCGCGGCCATTCAGTCTGTTTTATTAGCAGTTATGTTCGAGTACAGCCACCTCCATTGGCAACGCCATTGATGAAGTTAATTGTGTTTTATTAACACAAACACAAACAGCAAACTGGTAACAACAACAACAGCAACAACAACAACAACAACTCGAACCAGCAATGGCCGATAATTTGTTGCTGATAATGATGTTGTTTCTGCTGTTATTGTTGTTGTTGCGTTTGCTGTGTGGTGTGGCCCATTTCCAGTGTTTAAAATTTTGTACATAAGCGCTTACCGAACGAAGTGGCCAATAAACTGACTGAGTGGTTTGTTTGTGTGTATCTGAGTCTGTGTGTGTGTTGGTTTTTAGTGGGTGTGATGCTGTGATGGCTGTGTGGTTATTGTCTGATAAGGCTGACGACGATAGCTGAGTGGTTGCAGCAGCACCACTGCTGTACTCTGTTGATTAAGTACAAACAGAAGCAACTACTTTTAATGACGTTACAAATTCAAGGCAGCAATTGGATTATAATTGAAGAAGCAGCTGAGAAAACAAGCCAAGAGTATTTTAATCGGTTGCCCACAGAATCGGTTTAGACAATAGACGTTTCTTTCTCCAAACAAAATTCAGCTTAGAAAAGAAATTGGCCTGTAAGCCCTCACACAATCTATGCTCCCTTCGCAACCAATCCGAAATAATAGTAAAAAAGCCAAAGCTGTTGTACAGTTTGTATAAAAGTTCTTTTTAAAGGTGGTTTACTGTTGCTGCAGTAAATTCTATCCTCAATCGTGGTTCGAATAGCTCGCCTAACTATTAATCTAATGCTTAATAACACCTCAATTTTTTTTTACTCCCACAAGAATTAAGAATTAAACCAATTAGTTTATATGAAATCATGAAAGACTTTTAAATGAATTAACAAATAATACAAATATTCTTTTTTCTAACCCGACCAGCCTCTTATTCAGGCTTTTATATTAATTATTAAATAATACAAATATTATTTTTTCATGGCCTACCAGGAGCTACGATTGAGCCTCTTGTTCAGGCGCTTTGTAGACAGCGCGGGGTTAAGAGCTCTGCCTCTCCAAAGAAAAATCTTGTCTTATTTTCTTGTTGAAATAATTTTTGCAGTAAATTTATTTTATAAGTTTGCTGGTTGATCTGGCATTAATTATAATAGATTTACTGTAGTAGCAGTTATTGAAAACAACAAAAGAAAGAAGGATTTATGTTTGAGCTACAGTATTTATTTACTGTGACAACAGTTCTCAGTTATATCAACTTCATTTAGTTCTTTTCAAAGGCCAAGAACTCTTTACAGATCTGTTATGCTGGTTCACAGCTTAAGCTGATTCATTTTAGAGACAGTTTGATGCCAGCTTAATTTTAAAGTATATAAAAAACCTCACAAAAAAGATATAATTTAAATGTTGATGAATCTCTTAATTGATTGATTGATAGCAGAAATACGAGAGTAAAAGTCTTAATACCATTCTAAACGAATTTTAAACGAAAATTGTCTGTTCTATCTGGGAGAAAAAAGAGAAATAAATAAAAAACAAACACTTTCGCCAGCTGAGCTCTTTTTGAAATCGCCAGTCCCATCACCATTTAATCGTAATTCATTCAAAAATCCGCAACTCAAACTCCACTCATATTCAAATCATGACCAGCGTTCAAACAAACCGTTTCGCCAATTCCGAAACTTGACTTTTTGTGTGCCATTCTCTGTGAGAATAATACTCTACCCGTACCACAAAACTTTCGCAGCTATCGTTTATATTGCAGCAGCTTAGCAGTCCATGCGCTGCTGCTGATGCTCTACGCTCTGCCCCAAAGCCAAGCCCAGAACCTGAAACAGACCGAGAGCCAGAGCCAACCTCATCGTCATCCTCAACCCGAGTGCCATGTGCACCACAGCAACTTCAATCAAATTTGCAAATTTTTATTTGAGCAATTTCTTTGCAACGAGCCAAGCATGAAAATCAATTAATTTTCAGCAAAATGTTAGCCAACAGCTAGCAAAATAAAAAGAAGAAAGAAAGCACAAAAAAAAAGAGCAACTTGTTCCACACAGGCAAAGCAACAAAAAACAAAAAAAAACAACAAAAAAAAAACAGAAGAAAAATCGGAAAATTCCAAATAGCAATTGCTTTTCCCAATTAAAACATCAGTCAATCAATTAAAAACAAAATTCCATGCAAAATCCCCCTGTTGAATATGAGTGCAGTTCAGTTCAGTTTCTGTTTCTGTTTCTGTTTTCTGACTAAACAAGTTTTGTTCCCCCGATAAATATAAACGCAAAATATAAATGTTTTCACCTCACTCCCCCGCCCCCAATGTGTGGTGGGTTTTGCTGGGGGTACAGTACGTGACTTGCGCCTGAAAGCAGGCAACACTCAAATCTCTGGTGAAAACAAAATGAAAATGAAAATCAAAACATGCCACAAGTTAGACGCCGCAGTTTAAATAAGAATCTACCCAGACACAAACAGACTACTACACTATCAAAAAAAAGGCAATCTCGAATATTGTTGATAGTCGGAAATGGTAAAATCAAATGGAAAAGGCACTGTGGTTGGCAGCTGCCTTTGCTATGATGCTTTTGCTTCTATAAATACTACCAAAAGCCATATGCTCCCATGTGAAAATACATCTGTCTTCTCATGTATAAATTCAATGCTTGAATGATTCGAGTCGTATATGGAGAGTTCTCTGCCAGAGATCAATCAATGGCGACCACAGGTGTACCATTTTATGTGGCTCATATATATTTACTTCTATATAGGTATGCAGTTACTCACCAGACATATCTTCGCTATGCTCATCATCCAGTTGTTCATGCATATCCTCATCCCGCTCGTAGCTCCATGGACGCGGATGTCCAAAGGGTGGGGCGGCAGTCGTTGGCAGTTTGTTGCCTGTAAACTTATTGGGATCCAATATATTCTCCACCGAGAATGCCAGACGCTTGGTCGCCTCCCTGTCGCTAGCTCCACTGGTCGATGCGGAATTGGCATTGCTTACACTGCTCTGCACGGAGCGTGTTAAGTCCACAGGACAGACCTGAGTTGTAGGCAAGTAAAAGAACAAGGGAATCCACTAAAGAAATTAGCATGGAACACATTGGCATGGGGCTGTAGACTTACCGATGGCGCACTATGCGAACCGGAGCCATCGTTGCTGTCCTCATCGTTGCCATCGACATTTAACTCCTCACTGGTATCGCTGCGCGCATAATTAGCCGCCGCTATTTGCCGCGAAGTGGCAGCAGCAGCAGCTGCCGCTGCCGCCAGTCCGCCCAGTTGTATTCTGAAACCATAATCGCTTAAATCACGACCAGTGGGTGAGGCAGAGGCAGAGCTGGTTGAGGCGGCCGCTGCTGCTGTAGCGGATGCGGATGCGGATGTGCTGGGCGCTTGGCTTTGAGTGGTGCGCGCCGCAACCGCAGCGACCAGCTTAAGCCTTTCCAGATCCATGTCATTGGCGGCTGATGGACTAATGCTGCCCAATGCTGGATGGTGTAACTGTAAGGTTGAGGCGACGATGCTTGGCTGTGGCGGTGGTGGCGGCAGCGCTTGTGGATTCTGTGGCTGCTGCTGCTGTGGAGTTGGATGCGCGGAATGTGCCGGATTTGCTGGTGCCGCAGCTGGTCCATTTGGCGGCTCGGAATGTGTTGTTTGGTTGGGCGATGTGGGTGGCGACAGCGGCGAGGTGGCAGGCGAAGGTGGTGCAGTGGAAGGTGCTGCAGGTGCACGTAGCTGAAACACTGCCGCTGCCGGATGATGTGGATGCGGATGCCCTGGATGATGGTGATGATGATGATGCAAATGCTGCTGCTGCTGCTGTTGCTGCTGCTGCTGGTGATGATGCTGAGCAGCAGCGGCAGCTAGAAACTGTGGATTTTGCAGCAAATGCGGATGCTGTTGCAGCAAAGCTGCATGCGGATGCTGCAGTGGCTCCGGTCGCGCCAAATGACGCACAGCATTCAATTCCAGCAGCTTGCGCTGTTGCACCGGCAAAGAGAAACCACCGCCAGCAGGTGGCGACTGTGAACGCCGTGCATTATTGTTATTATTATTAATTAAGCTGCTGTTATTATTGTTAAGCTGCGGCTTCTCCTTGTCGCCATCGTCATGTGTGGGACTCAGGCGACTGAGCAAACCAGATTCACTGGTCATTTGCTTCAAGCGTTCAATGGAATAGCGCAATTCCTGCTCCTGTTTGCCGGCAGAGCCACTGGAGCTGATTATAAACTTGGGTATTTTGGCAGCTGGCGGCACACTGGAGCCGCTGTTGGATACAGCCACATCGGCATTGGCCAGCTCGGGCGAGGTATTTGATTTGGGTGAATCTGGATTGGAATTGGGACTCATCAGACCGCCGACGGCTGTGGGTTGGGCACCAATGCTATCGCTTGGCTTTTGTACGGGCGATTGCAGCATCACCATCTTATCGCTTATCGCCTATCTCTTAGAGCTTATTGCACTTGTCTCTCACTGTTCCTGGTCACTGAAGAGTTTACTTCACTTTTGGTCACTTCACAATAAATCACTTCACTTGTTTCAGTTTCTTTGCAGTTTGCCGCGACGTGTTGTTGTCACCTTGATTGCAGCCAATCGACTGTCACTGATTCCGGCGCGTAACTCTCAATATCCAAATCTGATGCTGCTTATCGCGCTGCTTTCTGAGCGTAATCCGCGCGCGCGACACACACTGCACGCAACCGGGGCTGAAACGGAAATGCCTTCCCCGAGAGAGTTTGAGTTGAGTTGAGCGGCGAGCGTTGAGCGTTGAGGGTTGAGAGATTTCGTATGAGCTGTGTCCAGATGCTGGGCCCGTGGCAAGTCAACTAAATGGAAAGTGAACAAATCTGTTGCGGCATCTCTGCTTGTTGTTGTTTCTGTTGTTGTTGCTGTTGCTGTGGTGTGTGGCTGATGGTGGTGGTGCATTGAGTGAAACTGTGCAACACTCTTTCTGGTGCTCTCTCTCTCTCTGTGTGTTGGTTGCACACGCCCCCAGTTGTTAGTTGTTGAGTGTTTCTTTGCTTTGGCTTTGGCTTTGAGTGGCATGGCTCCTCCTTTTGCTATATTCCGGCCCTTAGTTAATCTCTACTAGCATCTAATGATTTAATTTGCCTTGCACTCGTTAGCAAGCGTAATGGTCTGTTCTTGGGACTTAGCCACATTGAACGGCCCCTGTCTGCAGTGCCAGTGGACTGGAATATATTCTTTCTCTGTCTCCCTCTCTGCTGCTTTTTCCTTTTTCTTTGCCTCTATCGCACTCTCTCTCTCTCTCTCTCACTGTTTGGCTCTTTCTCATTTCTCATTTCTCTTTTTGTGTTGCCAGCATTACATAGTTTTTTTTTTGTCACTCGCTTGAATTGCCACCCAAAAATGCGCCCGAGGATGTGAGTAATTGTCAAATTATTTAGCGCAAAATTTGTTTGCTTATGCGCTTCGTTGGCTACAAAATGGATCTTAGCTTTTTATATTTTAAATGTGTGTGCTCTTTTATATACTCTTACCATATTCTGTTCTTGGCCTTGTTGCTGTTGCCTGTTGTTTGTTGATGTTGGTTTGCTTTATATGCCTGGTTTGTTCTTAGTCATATATGCATGAATGCTTTGTGCTTTTGTGGCTGACTGGTTGGCTAACAAAATGTGTTCAATGTTCTTTGCCAACTTTTCTTATGCTTAATTGAATTTTTCAGCAAAATTTTCTTTTTAATTTTTAATCAGTTTGTTAATTAGTTGTTAATACACTTATAAATAATCTAATCCCCTTTGCAGCTACTCTTTAAACTTCTGCGAAATAAGAAACGAACTCAGCAAACCACCCACAACCCTTGGCTGACTGGCTCTCTCAGTCTAGTCTCAGTTTCTCTCTCAGGCACTCAGTTTTCCCCTACTGGCTCTCTTTTTCTCAGTTTGCAGAATGTTTTAAATTGAACAAAAATTTATATGCGCTTTGCACAGACAATTTAATATCGCATCCAATTTGCGGTTTATACGCATCGCAGCAGCAGCAGCAGCAGCCGAGGAGCTCGGCGGAGCAGCAGGCAGGCAGGCGAGGGCAGCAAAGGAGAGATGGCTAAGTGGATAGCCCTAGCTCTGGCTGGGCTGGCTGGGCTGGCTGGCAGGCGACTGTCTGGTTGGTTGGTTGGTTGTTTGGTTGCTTGGCTGCTTGGTCGTGCTTTTTGGTCGGGTTTGAGCGCACAATGGGGCGTATAAGTGACATCGTTAAATGGACGCAGGCTGGCGAGGATGCTGCTTAATGAACTTCAACGGCAATGGCTTCCTCCCGCAACCCCCCCAAACGTCCCCCCGCCCCCTGTAAACATACTTATGTTCTCTTCGTTGTCTGTCGGCATTTTTAAGCGTATTTTTCTTGCGTTGATTTTGCCTTCTTTTTTTTTCTTTTTTGCGTGGGCAACGCCGACGGAGCTGGAGCTGAAGCTGAGGCTGGAGCAGAAACTGGTCGCTCGTTAGCGCTGCTCGGCTTCGCTCCTCTATAATTAACCACAAAATGACGGGGAGACGGCATTCTTAATGAGCAGCTTGTTATGCCATTTTCATTTTAATTACTTTTAAGATGCTTGTTACCAACACCAATGCAGTCAGTTCAGCGCTTTAATTGGTCCATTGATGAGGGCTGAGCAGCGCGCTACACTGGCCAAAATTCTGTGCCGCTGCCAGAGCCACAACCAAAAAGTAGGCTATAAAATTGCACAATGTTGGCGTTTTTTTGGGCAGTGTATTAAGCGCTTTACTCTTTTACATGTAAAATTAAATGATGCGCATACGCACGGTAAAACCGCAAATTATTTTAATTGCCTGTCTCGTCATTATTCATTATTTAAGTGCGACATATACGGCGCTGTGTGCGTGTGTGTGTGTGTACTGTACATAGCACACTCCACACACACACACAAATACACACTCAAGCACACATATATACACATATGCATATATAGATAGAAATGAGTTGGGCAACCCGCCAGACACACACAAGCCGCTGTTTACATAGACATGAAACTTGCGCGTATGGAAAAGCGGAAAATTGCTGTCGCTCTCCCTCTCCCTCTCTGTCTCCCTCGTCTGTCTCTCTCGCACGCTCTTTGTCTGTTATTTGCCTACTCTTTCGGTTTATTTCGCTGTCCTTCTCTGTCGCGCATTTAATTAGTGAAAATAAGTATTAAATGAGCAGCTCTTGTTAAAATAAATAGTGCATGCAATGGCAGCCCGCCTCTTCCGACCTGCCCGCCTCCCCCTTGGCTTTTAACACGCTGTGAAAGATTTACAGCTAATTAAAAGGCGAAATGTGCATAAGAAAAATCGATAATCAGCAATAAAAAGCAAAACAAAAAACGAAACGCTGACCTCGCGACAAGCGCAATTAAAATTACAATTGCGGTCAGCTGTGTAATTATGCGCTAATTAAATTATTTTCCATTTATTCACGGCTGGATATATTTTAAAGCCCCTAAATTGGCATGGACACAGTACATATTCCTCGTATATAGAAAATATTTGAATATTTGTATATTTAATGACGTGCACTGAGTGGCCAAGTGCGAGCAGGATAGCAAACGCTCAATACTCTCTCTCTCGCTCGAACTCCCCCCCTTCCCCTGCTGCGTCTCTCTGTGTTTATTCGGCCATTTTGTTGTTTGCACTCCACTTGCCGTGCGCCCCACAGTTAATTTGTTTGACTAATTAAACTAATGAGCGTTTAAAGTTAATACATAAATTAGTCAGCCAGGCAGCCGGTTGAGGCAGCCAGTCAGCAGGCAGCCGAACATCGACAGGTGAGGCAGGCATTTTCCTGAGCACATTTTCATATACATTTTTTGATTGCGGTTTTCCAATTTATTGCCCCCAATGGCTTTGTGGCTGAAAGGATTTATGAATAGCTCTGGCAAACACACTCGAAATGTGTGTTTGACAATATTCAACTGCAATGCATTTAACTACGAGTCCTTTTCAAGGACCACAGAGTAAACAATTAAGTAAATTAACATTTGTTTGTGCTTTTCTTCTGCTTTATTTGTCCCTTACAAAGTCTGAAAGGAGTCATAGATTTAATATTTGAATTTCTCCGTAATTTTAGCCAGTATTTCGTTCATTTTCTTTAATCTGTTAGCCAATTTTTGAACTCGAGTCCTGTTAATTATAAATTCGTTTTGAAGCTTATCGATGTTGACTCTTTAGACCGAAACTAAAGATTCTCCTTCGACCTAATCATTAATGAAATATAAATGTTTTGATTCAGGCCTAAGCAGGGCTATTTTTAGTTAACTGGTTTGGTTCTTCATTTGATTCAGATTAGCAATTATTATTCTTTTTTATTATAGTTACATTTTCTAATCGATTAAATTGGGTTACAAAATATTCTCAATCCGCTAAAAGATTTTGAGGAAATAAACTGCAAAGTTCTTTAATTATGATCTAAAATATTAAGAAGAATTAATTAATTAATTAAGGACAAAGCATTACCTAAGTTTTGGCAAAGTTTTGAAAGTTCGAAATTTAGAAAAACTCTTTAGAATGAGAAGCAAACATTTTTTAAACTTGTGGAATGAGTTTAGATAAACTGAGTAATTCCAAATCAAAAATTTCTATATGTATAAAAGTCTTTAAAAAACATTTATGGCAACAGCAGTGTATAATTTAGAGGGTATTTTAAATGTAATCGCTATGAATATCATTCTATTGCAATCAATATATAATAATACTTAAATATTCCATTTCCTTAGACTTCAATAACACTCTAAGCAATTGCACTACCATTTACAGGGTATTATAAATGTCATTTCCATGAGTGGCACTCAGTCTATTTCAAATGGCATTTTCATACTACCTTCAATCTAGAGAAAGACCTTAGAAACACTCAAAGTAATGGCACTCCCATTTACAGGGTATTTTGAGGTCTTTTACTGGAAATTTCGTATAGACGAGGAGTAAATTTAATCTATATGTAGCGCTTGTTGTAGGTCTTATTACCTGTGGCCTTTTATAGGCAAAATTAAATATGCTGCGCTAATTCCTCCATCAATTTGCAGCTCATTTCATATGCCAACGCATTTGGCAGCCACTCCAATCGCTTCGTACGTGCGAAAAGCCCGAAATGCTCTCTTCACATTTGCCGTCGGCCAATCTGTCGGTTGACCAAACGCCCAGAGGCTATCATCATCATCATGGAGAACTTCATTATGAGGTTAAGCTCATCGTCATTTAGCAGAGGGAATGGATCTAAAACTAGTTTGCATTCGGCTTGTAATTAGAAAATTTGCATGCGCGAAGCGAAGCTGGTGAAATGAAAACAAAAATAGAAACGTGCTAATTGCAAATTAATTATGCACGATATTGAATTTGCACTAAACGCAAAAGCAGCAAAACGGAAACGGAAACGGAAGTGGCCAACGGGCAAAATGGAGAGCGCTGTGAGCGAAGAGTAAAAAAAAGGAAAGCTGCTAAGTGGCACAGACAACGTGATTTGCATGAAATGCAATTAGATTTTAGGCACGTTGTTGTTGTTGTTGTTGTTGTTTGTGGGTGGTGCGCTAATGGCTGACACACTTAAGCAGCAGCAGCAACAACAGCAACAACAACAGGCGGAAACGTTGCTTTTTGCGCTGGCGCTGTCGCAGCTGCGGAAGAGGCAGCGGCAGCATATAAACAGCTAAAGTGTTAATTGCCATAAATGCTTGTCATTGTAGCGGTAAACGACAGTAGATATTTGCCACGTTGCCACTGCGCCAGCGTCCACACACACCTACACACAGACACACAGACAGACAGACAGACAGGCAGAGCAGCGCTGAGCTGAGCAACGCACGTCTGAGCATTGCACTCAAAATGAATGAAATGAACTGCTAAATTATGCACGCGATTTAACCCTCATTTCGTTGGCCACACGGCGATACCCGCACCTCCCCCCGCCCCGCCCCCCGCTTACCCATACTCCAGCTGACGCTCACAGCGCAGCCGCCTGCTCATTAGCTCTCCGGCCATTAAAACTCACTCAAAGGCATCTGTGGCGGGCCACGCCTCTGCACGCTTAACCAATCAGCGCTGCACTCAAAAATTGAGTAACTCGTTTTGCGCTTCCAATATGGCCGCCAGCTGCGCTCATTTACTCAAAGAGAGCGCGGGCAGAGAGAGAGTGATAGAGAGAGAGAGAGAGAGAACGGGAGAGTGAGCGCGAAAGTTTTGCACCTTTTATTTTGGCCATTTGTGTGTAATTTCGGAAAATGTTGGCGACATTACGATTCTGCCCGCCCGCTCGGCAGGCGGGGAGCCGGGCACGCTTAAGTGTCCTCCAGGGTACTTGCTTCGTTAGCAGAAGTTTCTCGCCTCACCCTCCCCCTCTCCCTCTCTCTTCCTCTCTCTCTCTCTCTGTCGTGCCTTTTGTTGTTGCGGTTGCTTCTTTCTGCTGCCTGCCGCCTGCCGCCTGCTGCCTGCTGCCTGCTGCTGCTGCTGCTGCTGTTCTTGTCGTTTTGCGGATATGTCTCTTATTTTCATAACTGTAAATTGCTTTAGATATTAAGTCTGCTATGCTTACTGCTTCTTCCAACTGGGATGCCAGCTGGGTGGAAAGTGGAAGGCGGAAAAGGGAAGAGGAAAAAACGAAAGGAAAGGACAGCAAAGAGCGTTCTCCTAATAAACCTCTTGTTGCCAGAACATTACGAATATGACAAGTTCTTGTGGCAATTGCACTCTTACAACTACATATACATTTGCACATACACACATACATACATACGTACATACATATACATATATATGTATTATGTATGTGTGTGTGTGTGCTTTCGTACAGTGCTCGCTCGAATAGAAGATTGAACTACTTTTTTGATGCGAGGACTTATTCCCATCTTAAATTGTATGAGAACACTCGACTAGCAGATACTCTGCAATTTTTAAATATTTAAAGCAGTATAAATAAATACGAATATCCCTCTAAGTATATTATAAATATCGATTTTAGCGACTTTTAAATTGTTTATTCTTCTGCTTTAGCCGGCTCGATGTCCATTTAGTTTAAAGCAAAAGAATATAATATTAATCTAAATAGTAATATACAATTAAATACAGAAATAAATTGTTTTTTTTCGCTTTGTTTCTTCATTTCTAATAGATCTTTATTATTGTACTTTTATTAAATTTTATTCTACTGTATCTAATAAAAATATCTTCTGCTACCTTTTACTAGGAAAATGATATTTGTCTTCTCTTTTAAAGGGTATACCCTGTATTTTCGTGTGAAATGTTATTATTGTTAACATAGTTGAGTATTCTTGTGAAACAAACCTAATGGAGCCTGAACCAGAATCTAAACCCTACGAATATTTATGGTTCTTTAGAAAATATAAATTTCTCACTCGCATTTTTATTAACATACTCTTAATTTACCCTTTTAATTTTCTCTTTATCTGCATGATAAATCAATAAAAAATCAATATACTTTTTATACCCGTTTTTCAAAGTGTATTAAGCTTAATTAACTATTTAAAGTGGCTTATTTATTGAATAGGGGCCAAAACGAGGTTCTCAGAAGCCGCCAAGGACGAACGGCGTAACATAATTGAGCCATAATCGCATATTATTAATCAACTTGGCTAACAAAACAATTCATTTTGGCATTAAATTTTGACTATATCTGCTAAGGGCCAGCCCTTGCCACAGCTGCTTAGAAATACTTGTATTGATTTTGGAATTTAAATGGTTGAGTAACCAGTTATTAGCTTATGCAACGTGTGGAGACTCGATAATAAGTAAGATGCTTAGCCTTAGCCAGTCTCAATTAACAGTGAAATAGCCAAAGGCCTTATCTCTCCTCTTCAGGCAAGCGGAGGCATTATGCTAAGGCCGAAACAAGCAAATAAATTTCGAAATAAGCGAAAAATAAAGATTTTAATATACGTAAAATTGAGACATAAATTAAAGGCACATAATGCTCATTAAAAAGCCGTAAACGATGTGAATGTGCCTCACACAGAGCCAAAATGAAGGAAAGAAGAAAGAAGAAAAGACAAATACAGAAGGACAGACATTTGGCAGCAGATCAAAGAGCGAAGAGAAATGAGAACAGTTTTTTCTCATAATTTAATCGTTTCGAAATCTGAAATTAATTCATTTTGAAGCCGACTGCTTAGCCAAATCAAAATAAACTACGCGCGACGCAGAAGAAGGCAGCAGAAATCCGCAGATCCGCGGCACACACAAATGCTAATTGGCAAAGTCTGTGCGTGAGACAGAGAGGCAGCGTGGCTGCTATAGTGGAGAGAGAGAGAGAGCGAGAGAAAGCGAGGCAGCCACCCACAGAGCAGGCGCTAAGTAGGCGGCGCATGCAGCTATAAGGAAAGAGACAGCAAAAGATGTATAGACAGAGAAAGAGAGAGAGAGAGAGAGAGAGAGAGAGAGAGGGGGAGCGCGTCTGCATCTGTTTTTTCTCTGTGTAACATTTTTTACTGCGCGCGCAATTTAAGTCGAAATTTATGAGAGGCCCACAATAAGCAAACCCATTAAAAATTGAGCGAACCAAAAAAATTAGTAGGAAAATCCAACTGCGGCGCATCGAAATTTGAATACCCTTACAAAAAATTTTAGTGGAAATTTGTACCTTATAAATTAAAGTATATTTAAGCTGGTGAGAACAGGCTCTACTCTGCAAGCCGAATAGAAAATACGCTAAATTAATTTATGTTGAGAGTGATTCTAGCTTGCAAGATAACTTGAGAAATAAACCAGGTTTTCCATAGAGCCGGATTCTTTCTTTTAATGCCAGCTATATGATATAGTTGTTCGATCTGCGCGAAGAAGAGTATATGCCCAAAGTTTCATTGAACTGAGGCACTAATTAGCAAGGAAACAGGAAGACAGACAGACAGGTAGAGGGATGGAGAGCTTGGCTACAGCAGCTCATTCCAGCGGCCTGTTAAATATTACGTATACTTGATGTGTTTGGGGTAGACTACTTCAATACATCACACACTTCGTGGCGTAGTTAATGGACTCTTTAGAAGTGTATAACAATGCGCAACGCAATGTGTTAAACGGCACATGTTATTTTAAAGCATATTTAATATATTCTTTTTATTTATTTTTTTTCTGTTCGCTTTTATTTGTTGTTGGTATTTGGCAAGGGGGTTGCGCGGCTCAAACCATTTGTCTTCGCTCAAGCGTGGAGTATTTTTGGCATAAAGAAATTTGTTAATTTGTTTTTGGCTGTGAAATTAATGATTAAACGCACACAGAGAGAGAACTACAGCAAAACAAAGACATAAACTACCAATATAAATATATATATATATATTTTTGTATGCGTGTGTGTTTGTATCTGTGACTGTGTGTGTGTGTGTGGCACACACAATATATGCGCATAAAATATTTAGCTATGCTCACACGAGCTTAGATTGCATAATGCATATTTTATGAATGTTTTTTGAGTTCTGCTCCCTTTTTTTTTCTTTTGCTCCTTTTTTTCTTCTTCGCTTTATGCCAAAGCAGCGCCACAAAAAGTGTTGAAAATAAAAATAAAGTGCGACGCTGCGCTACAAAAAAAAAAGAAAGCCATTTTAAAGCCAATGCGGCAACACAAGAAGCCACCAACTACAACAACAACAACAGAAATAAATCCACAAAAATATTGTGTACTCGTTGTGCAATGTACAAAAGCGCAAAGTCGCCTTCATTGTTGCCGCTGCCAGGATTTAGGATTTTTGAACAGGGCGCACAGGGGCTTAGTCTAGGGGAAACGACATGGTGGAACCCTCTTCTAAGGAGAGACTACTTCAAATCGTCTTGGCTGTCTGTCCATTTGTCTGTTTCTAAGTCTCTCAACTGTTTAGCCAAATGAATTAAACTTGCTTTGGATCTTTCGTTTGGATAAATTTATCATAAATTTACAAAGCTTCTTTAAAATTATTTATCCAAAAAACCCAGAAAACCTTTCAGAGAAAATACATAAAAAATTATTAGTTTTTTGTTGTATATTTATTATTATATTATATTTAATTATATTTTGTTTGTTTCTGCTATAAATATTTGAAAACAAGTGCATAAAAATAGTAGTTTCCCTTTGTGAAATTTTTGGCTACGCCCTTGCGTTCTTTGCCTGTTTGCCTTGCCTTCCCAGCCTCGCTCTCACCAGCCAGAAATCCGCTGACCCACCCGCTGACTCGGCTCTGACTCTTAGCCATCATCATCGCAATTGCAATGGCAGCTCTGAATGTTGAGGCCAATCCATCATTTATTTTGGCTTTGGCAACATTTATTTGTTTATTTGTGTTATTTGACATGGAATATTAGCCAAACTAACACAGCAATCGACTTTTTCTCTACTCCTCCGCCTGCTGCTGCTGCTGCTCCTTGATGAGCGGCCATTGCAATAAATAAATAATTTTCAAATCAGACAGAGCCAAACACAGCCCAAATACAGCTGCAGGTTGAGTGTTCACACGTTTTCCAAATGGTTTCAGTATTAATGATGGACACATCAAGTGGCATAGTTGCGAGTGTGAATAGTTGCATGCGATAAATGAATCATAAATATATGATTTCAAAGCTGAATAGGGAAATATAAGCTCAAATGGGAGTAGAAATGATTTGATTACGTTTTCGCAATGAATGAACTATTCGAATAAAATAGTTCTCTTTCTTTAAGTACTTTTGTCAGGAACCATCACTGCTCCTTTTCCAGTATTATTCTGAGATCAACCAGGCTTTCTTTAAGCAAAGAAAATGCATCATATTTTCAATTTTATACTTCAAATAATACCAATTAATTGAAGAGTATTTTATATTAGATTTATAACAACAATGAGCTATCTTTGTGAGCTCTGCAAGCCTTT
This sequence comes from Drosophila repletoides, assembly GCA_018150835.1. NCBI lineage: Eukaryota > Metazoa > Arthropoda > Insecta > Diptera > Drosophilidae > Drosophila > Drosophila repletoides. The sequence goes on from JAECWQ010000100.1 coordinate 9,659,373, forward strand.
GAAACTGAATGCCTATTAAAGTTAATATTATAAAGAAATTTGAATAGACCTGCTAAGGGTTTATTAGTTTTTAGAGTTAAGTGCACTTTCTTGTTTTTCACCTGAGACTCTTTTTCGTTTACCACTGAAATTTATGGCTTGTTTTTTTTTATGAATAAAAGCAAACAACTTCCTTTAATAAGTTCATAAAGCAGCAGCCTATTAAACTTGTTGTCACAGAACAATGTGCGGCCAATAGGCCGTGAATCTGAATGTGAATATGAATGTGAATGTGAATATGAATGAGCCTGTGAATGAGCATGTGAATGAGAATGAGTTGTGCCGGCAATGCAGCATAAATGTCAGTGTCACATGACAAGATGCTTCCAGTCGAAGCAACCCGTAGAAAACTTGGGGCTTCCTTTTTATAGAATTTAAATGACTTCAGACAAAATATGAAACATAAACTCAACACTTCAATAACGTTGCCTCAGGCAAACGAGAGGAACAATGTGTCATGCCACAGAACAACAATAAAAACAAATAAGAATGGTCGAGTTTAAAGCGCTCGACTAGCAGATACTCTGCAAGCAAAAGACTGAAGTACTTTAATAAACCTTTAATAAAACTGTCGATGATACAAACATCGATGATGATCGATGATGATTACTGATGATCCACAAAAAATAATATATATTTCTTTATTATTTCTTCATTCGAAATTAATTATATTTCTATTTCTATTATTTTTATTTTATTTATTTATTTAATCTGAATCAATCGGAATGTACCTTTTTTTTAAGCAGGCAAATTCGAGTCAATTTGCTGCAATCAGTCTCGAAGGGTGGAACAAATTTAATAGTTTTATTAAAAATACTGAAAATTTGTTCTTTTTTATTTAATGTTTTTTATTGACTAGAGAAAAATGAAGATTTTATAGTGGATGCAAACAAAATGAGGATGGAAACGTATGTTATAGTCAAGCTAGACTCTTTATTATCTACATTACTTTGATTTTTCATAGCAGGTTGACTGGTATCTCTTCGCATGGATGGGAAATGCTCACTGGGGAAAAGAGGGTAAGTATTTATCTAAGTATCTATCTAGGTAAGTATTTGTCTAGCTAAGTATCTAACTAGCTAAGTATCTAGCTAGGTAATTATCTATCTAGGAAAGTATCTATTTATCTACCTATGTATCGAGCGACAAACCCAAATCTACTCAGCTCTTCAGCTTAAGTAAAAGGACATCCATATCAGGGGTTCTTCTACCTCTTAACAATATACCCTCTTCACAGTTTCAATGACTACAGGGTATACTCGTAACAACAACAATAGCTAATCATAAATCCCAGGACACATTTGTGGCTGCTACCAACCAAACAACCAAAGATTTGAAGACTTTTTAACACTTTCGTTGCGACAAAGCGGCGACGGCTTTCGCCTTTGGCAACGGAAAGTTGTTAACATATTTTTAGTGTCATTTTAAAAATTTAAATTGTCGTAATCGTAAATTAATTTCATGGCACATAAAAACGCAACACAGCATAGCAGAAACAGCAACAGAAACAGCAACAGAAACAGCAACAGAAAGCGACTCAACCCTAGAAAACTAGAGACAGAGCGCAGCGGAAATGAAAGTTTTCGGTGAGGTTTTTCCCCCCTCCCAAGTCCCAAAATTATTCCGTTTTATAACCCAATTGATCCCAAAAAAGAAAATATTTGAATTTCAGCCAGTTTTATTACCAAGCGCGGGCTCAGTTGCCGCTGTGCGGCTAGCAATTTGCATATTCAAAATAATTTGGCAACTTTGTTTTTGTTTTTTTTTTCGGGTTGTTTGTGGCTTGAATTAATATGTGGCAAAATTCATGTATAATTTAAAAAAATACATTAAAAAGTCATAAAAACATTATATTCAACTGTATCCTAATTAGCTGTGCAAATTATTTCTGTTTCTCTTTCGATCCACTGCAAGCGATATTTGTGTCAACGCCTCGCACTGTAATTATGCGAAAAATAAAAATACAGCGAATACGAAAATGTGTTCCCAGCGAGGAAAAGGCCGAAATAAATTTTCTTACAATTAGAAAATGCTGCAGGAAATGCCAAACATCTGCAGCTGGTAATTGTCTCCCGGCTCTCAGTTCTACGAGCTCAACGACTATCGGAGGTGTTAAAAAAAGGTGACATAAATGATATAATATACGAATATAAGAGTATTCTAGGAGTATGTGTACACTCAGAGAAAAAATTGCATTCTCTATTTATGTTTAACAATTCTGATTTAAAGTTGTAATTCAATTAAGTACGACTTGTCCTTTTTAAAGTAGGGACCGGATTAAATAAGGGAATCAATTCATATTCTTCAAAATCAAGAGAATAGAGTAGAAGAGAGTAGAGTAGACTAGAATAGAGTAGAGTAGAGTATAGAGTAGAATATAGTAAAGAAGAGCAGTGTAGAGAAGGGTAGAATAGAGAAGAGAATACAGTAGGGCAGAGTAGTAGAAAGTAGAGTAGTACAGAGTAGAGTAGAGTAGAGTAGAGTAGAGTAGAATAGAGTAGAGTAGAGCAGTGTAGAATAGAATAGAGTAGAGAAGATAGTAGAGCAGAGTATAGAGTAGAATATAGTAGAGAAGATAGTAGAGTAGAGAAGATAGGGCAGAGTAGTAGAGAATAAAGTAGTAGAGAATAGAGTAGAGTAGTAGAGAATAGAGTAGAGTAGAGTAGAGTAATGTAGCGTAGAGTAGAGTAGAATAGAGTAGAGAAGACAGTAGAGTAGAGAAGATAATAGAGCAGAGTAGTAGAGAGCAGAGCAGTGTAGAGCAGGGTAGAGAAGATAGTAGAGCAGAGTAGAGAGTAGTAGAGTACGAGAATTCTTCTATATTTCTCATTATAATTCTAATAACTCATTAAAGTATTGAATGAAAGAGGAGACAGCGCTAAATTCGAACTATTTTCAAGAGAACTCTTTAGAGAAACAATATAATATATAATATATAAAGTTAGGATTTCTGAGATTAGAAAAAAGCGTGCAAAAAGCGTTAATTTCTTACTAGGCTTCAACAAATCCGAGATAGCGCAGCTTACGACAGAATTCTTGATTTCATACCGCTTTTCTCCCTGTGCATATATAGCTATATCCGGTTGATAGAAAATCGAAATTATTCAATTGGTAAGGCCACAAATGAGGCAGCTATTTATGTAAGTTCTCTCAGCGATATTTATGATAAATTAATGCAGTAAATACCACTTGTAAATCTGTCACGCGTCGCACTAAATCATCGTGGCATAAGTAATATGCAGTTTAGCTGCGGCACAGTGGAAACAGAAAAAGATACAAGAAGAAAAGCAAAGATGCTGCTTTAAAAATCAACAGATGCTCAACAGTGGCGAGTCCCTGGAAAAAGGGAGTGTGAAATTATGTGCGCTACCGCAAGTGAGACGCCCCGAGAATCCGAGAGTTGTTCAGCGTAGGCGGAGTCCAAGGAGTGCAAGGAGTGGGCTGTGCTGCAGCTAATCTATGACAGAAAACATGTAATCGGAGCTGGAAGAGTGGGAGACTGGGAGACTGTGAGGAATCGTTGAAAATAGTGCAAGATTCCACTTTGACTGTGGCATCAAATTAAACCTTTGACTTTATACGAATATCTGTGAATATTCCCAAAAGGCTGACACTAAAGGGCTTTGGGTGGCCGCTTAATACGCGACCCTGCGCCTAATTAAAATCCAACAATCAACATTTTACAACAAAATGTTGTACAAATTAATTATGTTGCCGAGCTGCAAAGTTTCAACTTGCATCGCTCATGCTGCGGCTCATTGGCAGCGCAGGGCGCAAAGAGACATGGGAATTGGGAAGGGGCTACTGATTCGGATAGGGATTTCAGTTCAGTGTCTGCCTCTGTCTCTGTCTCTGGCAGGGCAGGGGCGGCACTTTCTTTTTATGAGTGCGCCTCTGTTGCCTAATAAGTGAAGCGTGAACTAATTGAAATTTGTTGCGCTGACATTTTGTACAAGTTTCTGCTTACAATTGAGAGGCAGACGCAGTGGTAGGAGACTGCTGGCTGCTGTCGATCGTCCGCAGAGCTAATTAGTGCGCTTCCCGTTGCAGTTATTGTCTAATTTTAATTAATTTATCACAAAACATAAAATGGCGCAACTTTAAGACTCTACTCCCCCATCCCACACAAATCACTCACACGCCTCGTTGACTGCCTCCTGCTCCGAGTCGAGCGTCGAGCCCATTGCTATTGATAGAGCAGCACAATCCACGATCCACAGAAGCCACACACGCCTCACACTCCGCCTCACATAAATTTCCACTTGAGATGCTTGACATTCTGCTCGACAATCAAATGAAATTTATGACAAGTTCCACTGTGCGTGTTTTGACATTGTCAACAGTCAACAGTCAATGGACAGGCAAACAAACAACAAACAGCGAAGGGCCACCAAATCACATTTCTAATGTCACTTTGATTGTGTAATTTAGATTTTATTGCTGTCATTCAAGGCAAGATGCAAGCGAGGCATGCAACACCAACATCAGCGAAGAGCCAAATACAGCAGGTACCAAAATTGAGGGTGGGTTGAGAAGCCATATGGAAATGTGTTGCCTGTTCGCATATTGTTCCTCTCTCTGCAACCGGAAGTTGTTTGGCTCTTAAAGTGAAGAAGTATTCAAGCTAAATGTTCGCACTAGCAGCTCTATGGAAGGACTAAAATAAACAGCTTGTTTAGGCAATAGCTTAGGGCTAATAACATTTCTTTCAATTGTTAGCTGCTCACTACGATTTCTTTTAATTAGAGCTATGTGGGGTGTTTCTTTTATTATTAATATGTTGATTATTGTTGCCAAATCAGTTGGGAGACTTTCTAAAAAAGCTTTCCAACTAGAAATGAAAGAGTGTTCTTTTCGAGAGTGCTTCACATAATCATCAAACCATCGATTTGGTTGTTCAATTCAATTGGTATCCATAAATTCCCAATAATTCTACTGGTTAATTATATTTTCTACCCCCTAAATGCTATAAATTTATTGAAGTTTAGTCAAGATATTATTGTATTCTCTTGGAATTATATAAAAACATTTTATACTCTTTTATGCACAGCCTAAGGCCATTAAGGGTAGAGCCTAAGCCTTTTCTTAGTCATATAATAAATCATTTTTGAAAAGAATTCGGAAGACTCCGATGAGGAGAATTCTTCACATAAATTGTATATAAAATTTGTGGTATAATCATTACCATCTTGTATGTGTCTCATTGAATTGAATTAAACGTTCTATTAACGACCTGACTATAGAGTATTTCCTAGTCGAGCACTCCCGTCTAAAGCACTCTTACATATTTGCTTAAAGGGCTGCAAAACTGATATCAAAGATATAATAATTTACTTAGACGTGCAGCTCTTAAGAGAATCGAAAGTAGTCCAGACATCGGGTGTACGAGTTCTGGTAGAGATTCAAGCGCCACACATAAGAGAGACCCACCAGGAGAATTATTACGGGGCTGTGCGCCTACAAACTAAGCATGAAATTTGCATGCCGCGTAGTGTCGGTTTTTATCTTTGATCCTGTCAAAGATGCTAAAATAAATTGCTCAATTATGAAATATTAACTGCACACGACGAACGACGGAGGACAGACGACAAGACAAGCAACGACAAGAAAAGAAAAGTCTCAGCCTGTTGGCTAGAGCGAGAGAGAGGAGCAAGTTAATTACTCATTTGTTGATTGTCGGCTGTGGTTAATGAAGTATCCAACTAATTAGATTTTGGAGACAAGACCGAAGTGCGCATGTCATCGAGCGTTCTCCATGGAATTCGTATTGAAAAATGCCGCCAAGGAAATTGAAAATATTCTTAGGACACAGCTGCTGGCTGCTTGGGACTTGCGACTTGGAACGCCACTTGACTAGGCAATTTATTGCCTTTCACTTTGACATTTTGACATATATCGTTCTCTTTCTTGTCAATTGGTATATCCGTCTTTCTCTTATCTGCTGTAGCTTCTGGCGAACGTTGAAATTAGTCACTTTCTCGATTCTTTTTTGATTTTTTTGACAGTTGAAACTCATCACGCGGGCGGCTAATTAGATTATTCGTCAGCCTGTCTCCTGTGCTGAAAGGCGTTAGACTTAGTCTAAAGAGCTTGCTTTCCATCGAACAGTCATTGTGTTCGGAATGTTGGAAAAACAACACTTTTTGAATGATTTTTTCTTTGAAATCGGAAGCTGATTGCTCGACTAGACGATACTCAGTGATTTTAACTTGTTGGCATTTGTTCAGTGCACTTTCTTAAAATAAAGCATCTCATAGCTTTTATCTGTGTTGTTTTAACGTTCGCTCAGAAATAACTAAAAATTATTCTAGTTATTCCAAAATGTTTATAAAATAATGCAAATTAGCTACTGCCACTGCATTTTCAAAAATGAAAAAGAATCCCGCCCATTAACTTATCGATTTTATTTTTGTAGCATTGTGGTGGTCGGGCGATAATTTCTTTTCATCAAGTTTCAAAACCAATTCAACTACTCCACATTTAACGAAAATGCTCCACAGCAAGTTGACTTTTTACAGCGTTATTTATTGTCTGCAGTTCACAAATCAAATATTTGTAGTATACTTTTAGGTGCGCACCGAAAACAATGCTATCCAAGTTTCAAACCAAATGAGACTAAGCAAAATTTGCTCCACACATAAGGAATGCTGTTATAGCGACATCTATCGGTTGTCCTATTAACTGAAGTATGACCTGTACTCCTGCCTTACGCCCAACATTTTTTTTATTTTACTAAAGAGCAAAAAGAGAGCAGGCAAAAAAAATTCAGTACAGTTTAGGACAAATGCCGAGGCGCGTATAGAGTATACTTAGCTGTGCAGGGTGCACACTGTACACCAACTGAAATTTATTCGTACGAATTTGTTCAATGCCAGGCAATGTCTACAGTCAAACGAAAGGAAATTCCGCTTGAAGTTTTGAACCAGGCGCACAGCAACGCTCAGGCAGCGTACGAATCGCATTCCAATGCGCGTCATCAGTAAACTGAAATCTGAATTATTCCGCTGTTCACAATTTCTATTCTAAAAAGCGAAAGCTATGTGTGTGCGTGTGTGTGTGTGTGTGTGTGAGTGAGCGAGGGGTGTGTTCACTTGAAACTACGAGTACCACTCATTTAGGGGTGGGTTTTTTTCATTCATTCAATCGAGCAGGGACGGTGCCAAGAGGCTGTGATAGAACTAGTTGTTGCGCCTGGCATATTGTGACGACGCCTCTGGCAGACAGCTGAAACGCTGCGACTCTGCCCGCCCAGAGTGGGTGGGTCACACGCAACCTTTTTTGGCGAGGCTACGATCCAATAAAGCGCACTTTAAAGCGAGTGCGGGCATTGGGTGTAGCTGTACCATGGGCGGCTACTCGTTCAGCACAAACTCGAATGGTCCGGACTGGTTCTTTCCGTTTTTTCACAAGAACCCGAGCAAAAAACCTCTGCACGGCCGCAACAGCAACAGCAGCAGCAGCAGCAGCAGCAGCAGACAGCACGGGCGGGCTGTGGGTGCGGCACTGTTTAAACAGACACGTGTCCATCAACGATTTAACCCTTCTTAAGGTAACGCCCGCCCAAGGATTACCAGGCGAACAGGACAAGCAGCAGGCCCATTCGTTGCCGCACAGCCACTGCGCATGTCTCTAGCCGGGGCGTGGGCTCAACGGGGCGGAGTAAAAAGGCCAAAAACCGACAAAAACTGACAAGCAGCACAGCAAGGCGGTCTTGCTTTCAGCGGGGCTGGGTTTCACGTTAGTATTACACAACGGTTCGAAAAAACGGTACATGTGGTGCACTGCAACAGTGCAGCAGTGCGGCCTAAACCGGTTAACAGTTACGTCGTAACTAGGAGCAACCTTAGAGTAGCAGGCGCCCAGAGCCGCAAACTCTATCCAATATTACTACGTTCCATTCGTTACATTGTCCCATTAGGGGTTGGTCTTTGACTCAAGGTCGACACTGCTTGCTGCTGGCTTACACGCCCCTTGTCCTTGTCCTTCACACGTGTCGTCTCTGTCCGTCTTTGTCTTTGACTTCACTGCGTGCGTGTGTGAGCGCGCGTGTGTGCGCGTGTGTGCGAGTGTGTGCCGCACACTGACGCAACGTGCCCTGTCACACATTGGCACACATTCTTTCGTGGTAGATTTTCGAATAGGCGCACAACATTTTTAGGCAGTGCTCATTTAAGGAAACACACGCACACACACGTGTTCACGTGTTCACGCATTGTTGTGCACACACCCAGATCAAATGTGTGTACGCAGTTGAGTGCGAGTGTGTGTGTGCGCGTGTGTGTGCCAGCTGCAATTGTTTGTGCTGTTGGTGGAATGGGCTGCTTTCTGGGGTCGTTAAGTATACGTAAAAGCTGTGCCGAGTAGCAAAGCTCTGCTGGGTTTGTGTCTCAGCTAAGTGGATCCTGTCTTTGATTTGCTTGCTTTGGGAGGCGATTATTAAATTAATTTGGTCTAGATCCACTACAAGATATTTAAGAATTTGTTTATATCCTTGGAAAGAGTATTATAATTTGTTAACCACATTTTGAATGCAGGCATCTTGGTCTCCTTGTAGTAAATTTAGTACTGAAGGGCTTTAAATAGATGCTGATCAATTTGCTGCACATTTTATAATATTTAAGGCATTATTTTTAAAGAGTAGGAAAAAGGAAAGCCCCGTCTCTCTTTCCTTGAAAAGCTGTGCTTCTGTACCGTTTATAATCTTTTGGAAACGGCTTCCCTAATGCTCATATTCTTCATCAAGATCAATATTGATCTGTTTGATATTAGAGAAAAAGAGTTAAAGAATCAATTTTAACTTCATATCTGCAATCCCAATCAAACGAGGGATTCATTTATTATAGAGAGAATATCAATTATATTTATATATACCGACCAATCAAATTTAACTTGAATTTTGAATTATCTGAATAGAAATATTTCATAGCCATGAGACTTGCATATTTGAACTTGAGATAGGAATAGAAAATGAACCAACTCTTTCTCATCCCTTCTCTTTTCATTGTCTACAGCTTAGCTTCAGTTTTAGCTGAGTTAATTGCAATTTCGATTAATAAAAACATGTATTTTCGTCTGTCGTATCAGGCCCAATAATATTGGCCATTTGTTGAATTGTTTGGCACGATAAGCTGGGCAACATAAACGTTTAACAACAATAGGAATTGTGTGCCGGCCAACACTTTAAACAATGAAAAGTGCCAGCTAAAAGAGAAAAAGAAGCAGAAAACAGGACACACAGGACACACAGGATACACAAGGACACACCCTGGACACAGCCGAGAAGTCACTTGTCATTGTGTTGTATTCTGTTGACGTTGATGTTGATGTTGATGTTTGTCTGCTCAAAATTGCTTTTATATGGGGTCTGTGTAGTGCTCAAAATCGCAGAGAAAACGTCGACAACTTCATAGCGCGAAGTTTGGCTAAGTTGTCATTGCGTGTTTTCAACAAACTGGCGACAAAGCTTATCTCAGATGGACAAACACAAATGCAGGTCCTCCAGTGCTTTGTAGTAGCCAGGACGATGGCCAGTCTGTCAGTCAGTCAGACAGTCAATCAGCCAGTTCAAAGGGTATAAAAGGGATAAAAGTTAGAGATCATATCGAGAGGCAGAGCCACTAGAGCAGCTGCCTACTTTTTTTCCTACTTTTTTTTTTGGCTTATACAAAGTAATTAAAGCTTGCCAAGTGGCTTTTAAGTGGGCTAACTGGATGGCTAGCTGGCTGGCTGGCTGGCTGTGCTGTCTTCAACTGAAAGTCATAAAATTTATTGTCCTTTCGCTTAGCGCGACGCGTCTATCACGGCACACACATTGCTGTAGACTCGGCCCGTTTGACTTGACCTGTTGTTGTTGTCGCTTATCTAAAGTCAAAACAATTTTCATATATTTTCCAGGCAAGAACAACAACAACAACAACAATAACAAAGTCGTAGGACGAGTGCTTTTCATTGTAGACTAACACGCCATTTCGCAATTAGCATTGGCGTACAAACTAATTTGCGCTGCGGGATGCGCCCTGCACCCACATGTTAATTAACAAACCATACAGACAGACGGACGGACAGAGAGGCAGACAGACGGACAGTCGAGTTGCTGGCCATCATTTGTACTTAAGTTGAATTTTATTTTGTGAACAATTATGCTAATTTGTTAAATAAATAGGCACGAACTGCAAAATGGCCGCCATTCAAGTTAAGTTTTATTAGTAGCTTGTTTTTCACTCACTTTTTTATTCACTCCCACTCCCACTCGCACTCCCACTCAAGACTCACAAATAGCAGCTCCACAATTAAGTTTGCGTTTCCCCATTTAATTACTCTAATACGCCATGGACGATTCAACCACTCGAAAGCCCTCCAATGGCAGAGGGAGCACTCCCGCCCTGAGGCTATGGACGTCTATTGGAGTCGAGTATTTGTGCGCGTGCCGAGCATGGAAATTAGCTTGTATTTTTTTCCCCTCCCCCCATCTTTACCCACACTTTCCCGCTGGCTATCAGGCCACACCTCGAAAATTGGCTACGCCATTAATTTTGAAGCAGCAACGCCGCTTCATGGCCAAGTTATCAGAGTCGTTTGACATTCACATTCATTTGTCAAGCTGTCAGCCGAGCCATAGAGCCATGGAGCAGCCCAGAACCAAGGCACTGAATCTGTGCTCCAGTTGCAAAATGAAAAATCAAGCTCTGCCATAGAAAGGCGGATAAAATTAATTAGTTTTAACCTTGCACACACATAAAAATATATCTATATATTTTTTTTTTTGATATGCAGAGAGCAAATTTTTGATTAAAAACTTTTCAAAGAAATATGAAATTCAGCTCAGCTCAGAGCTAAAGACAAAATGGAATCATAAATATGCAAATTATGTGCTCAGCTCAGAAGAACCAATCACAGTTTTTATCAAGTGGAATCTAACGAAATTGACTGAGACGAGTCGAGACATTGCGAAACCCACACGCAGACAGACGGACAGACAGACAGAGCTGAAATCAAAGTGGAATAAAGCAGCAACAAAAAGGAAACAGCCAAAAGCAATGACCAATGTCCTGAATGATGCTGGCAAAAAAGACAAAAAATACTAGAAAAAAGGAATATTAGCGGCACGCCGAAGTCTTTAATACTCTTGTAATAATAATGCTTAAGGCAGCATGGGGGGAGTCCTCCTTTGAGCGCTGATCTTGAGTAACAAACATAATTTCCAAGCAGCAAAGGGTTTATCGACTCTTTATATAAATCTACTCCACAATTCGTGAAAAAATTGGTGTATCCTTCTAGCAGAGTATTAAAACAAAATATGAAAAGTCTGTTTCAAAACATCATCAAAAGTTTTTCCAACCCCAGCAGGAGGAGGAGGAGGCGCTGCCCTTGTTGCTGCTGCTGCCCCTGCCGACTGCTGATGACTTGCAGAGCAGCAGCATCAGTGGCAGTTTCGCCTTTTATCTTTTAGCGCTCAACTGGCTCTAGATATGTTAGCCAATTTTTATTGCAACATTTCGCACCAAAGGCAAAACAACATGCAACATGCAACATGCAACAAACAGTTGCATCACAAACGAAAGATGCTAATGCTAATTGTGATATCTTTCGGTGACATGGCTCACTTTGAATTCGCCTCTGCACTCGTCGCTGCTTTTGTTGTGTTTACTTTGTGTGCACACACACACACTACACACACACACTGAGACACACACACACACATATATGGAACTTGTGTAGGTCCCATGCGTCAGTTCTAATTTTTGGCCAGGAGCGACAAGTTATTTTACTTGGCCAAATAAATTGCACAAAGTTTTTCTGCTGCTTTCATTTCCCTTTGCTGTCTGCTGCCTGCTGCCCGTTCCCAATATCATTTTCTTTTGTGGCGCTTAGGCGAGTATGTTAGCCTGGTCTATATATGTGTATATATGTTCATAAATACGAGTTCCTTTGAGCCTATTTGGCCACAATTTACCTTTTATTTGCTCTGATTTGTCTAAGTACTTGTGACCATTTGTCACCTTTGGCTTTAAATGGACTTCATGTGGCTTAATTAAAGCTGTCAAATATTTAACAGCTTATTCAGATAGCTATGATGATTTATATAAACATAATTAAAAGCAGGGTATTATAATTGCATCAAGCAATGTCTAGACAATCTAGCAAAGGGTATTAGAACTTGTAGCAGGCCTTTTAGCCTCTTGAAATGTGCGTGAGCTGGTTACAGAGTATTCTCTAGTCGTTCAGGCTCGATTAATTCGACCAAACTGTTCAGTTATAGCTGATTTTATATTACATATATTCTATGTATTCCAATGCCAAGAAAAAATGGCTAAAGTCATCAATTATTAGGATTCCAGTAGAATAAACTGCAAGGGTATATTAATATTCGATAGGCAAACCTTTTTCTGTCTTGTTAATATTTGAAATCTGAATGCACTCAGAGAACTGTCAACTATCGAATGAACAATATAATTAAAAAACAAATCCAAAACAAAAACAAAAACAAAATCAGAAAAAAAGGCTATTGGCCAATGATGACAAGTCCCATTTGCCGAGCCGAAGTGGAGCCGAGCCGAGAGCCAAGGGCGAACCCACATCATGCTCTGCGTGCTGTTATAACTGACAAAACAAATAAATTTACTGGCTTTTCATATGCGTACGGATCACGTACGTTTCTCTCCAGCTCCGTCTCCGCCTCCACCGTACAACATTTCCTCCTGGGTGCCACAGATTTAGAGTATTTGGTATGCATAAGCAGCATAAGCAACTGTCGGCACACCTTGCTGCATACTTATTATTATGTGGGTCTGGCAGACATTTTTCCATATTTTACACCGCAAAAAGCATACAAAAACCGAGCCAGAACTTTTGCCACAACTTGTGGTGACATTTCTTTTCTTGGGCGCTGTGTGGGTTCTGTTCTGCTCCGCTCTGCTCCGCTCTGCTCTGTTCCCTTCGCTTCGCTTCCCCTCGCTTCCCTTCGCTTGCCTTCTCTTCTGCTGCCAGCAATTTCAAATTTAATTCGCCATTTTGAGGCAGGCAAACCACCCAAGTGAGCAAATCCACCACCCACTCACTCCACCCCCCGCCCACTTACACACCACCACCATCATCTTGTGGTTAGTCCTTTAGAGATGATGTTGCTTTTGCTGTTGCTGTTGCTGTCTTCGTCTCTTGCTTGCTTTTTATTACATTTGCTGTTGCTTTTGCTGCTGCTGCTGCTTCTGCTGCTTCCTGCATAAAAATGTTGAAATTCCTGAAGACATTTTACTTTGCAATTTCCTTACGATTCGTTAAACATTTCCAGGCTATGACAACAACAACAACAGCAACAACAACAACAGCAACAACAACAACAGACGAGCAGCAACGACAGCAGCAAAAGTTAACAAAAACTAATTTAAAAATTCAAATTTGCTTTCCGTTTTTATATGCGCCACAAACTGTACATTTATATGGCTCAGTGTGTGTGTGTGTGTATGTGTGTGTGTGTGTGTGTGTGTGGGTGTATGCTTATGCATCCCTGGGCTGACTGGCTGGCTGTCTGTTTGGCATTTTGTGTCCTGGTAATTTGTATTCTTGTGGGTTTATTGTTGATCTTCTTGTCGTGCTGATTTCCCCTCTTTGATATTTGAGGCTTTTTGTATGCATAAAACGTCGACAAATTCGTTATAATTTAAATATATATATATATATATATATATTATATACAAAGGATAACTGTATTCAAAGCTGGCTTATTATAAGTATTCTTCGAAATAAACTCGGCTCACATATTTGTCTGTATCTCTTGGCTTGGCATTCCGTAGTCTCTCTAAATGGCTTATTTAGATCAGGAATATATATGCTTTATGGGCTCAAAAGAGCTTTTTTATGTTTGTAGATTTGTTTTAAAAAATTTTTTCTAAATGATACCAAAATTTCGTAACTCCAGGTGTAAAACCTGAACTCTTTTTATTACTTATCTAAAGTGCTCTTTGGTGCTAGAAAAACTGACTTTATTTACTAAACAATCCTAGGGGCATGCTATACATTTATTGACATCCCAGTAGAAGTATATAAAGGATGAATTTTGAGCTGTAAATCAAGTATCCTGGGAGGTTAATTACCCTTGAAATATATGCAAACATTTTGCAAATCTCAAAGCAAAGTACATAAATAACACACCACTCGATTAGAAGCAGCGGAACAGTGGAGCAATGGTCGTATGTTTATCATAAAATAATGCAAATTTCAGCTCATTAATATCAATCAAAAGATTGATAACACACACACCACACCACACACACACACACACACACACACACACACACACTCTCTGGATATTAACCACTAACATCGAATGCTTCTCGAGTGGCAATTTCTGCACCCCTTTCAGGGAGAGAGGAGAGAGGAGACAGAGTGATCAGGCCTTAATAAATCCATTGACAATTGCTACATTAATGTCAATAAGCCACAGTGAAAGCAATTTTCATAACATTTACATGGAGCGCTACATTTGTATCTTATTTCGGGCAAAGGATCCTACGCCGCAACGCACCCTTTTTTGTCACAATAATTGTGGCTCGTGGCTGTGTAAACATGTCCTGGATTTGATATTTGGAAGGGGAGAGCCGCAAGATGAGGAAAAAGATAATAATGTTGACGTTAATGCTGGCTTTATTACTTTGACACTTTGCCTGCTGTTTGGATTTTACAGGCAACACCAGCACCAACACCAAGCACCCAACTCGGAGCAATCTGTCAAAGTGTTAGATACATTTGCTGGCATTCCCGTATAAACTTGCACGTTCTTTATTCGTCCTGCGGATGGCTCATCAATCAATTTCACTTCACTCAATTCCACTTAACATATTTATTTGGCTGCTTTTCGCCAATGGACCTTGGTATGGTTCGTTTGGCTAATTCGTATCGGTGATTTAAACAATTGAAATGCTGTCAAATAAATTAATAAATTTCCATTACCATTATCAGATTAATATGCTGTGAAAGTTTATTTTATTTCTTTATTAATATTCAGAGCCTTATTGTAATTGATATAATGCCTTTTATTGCCAGGCATATGATAGAGCTAATCGCGTTTTAAATCAAATTTAACCAATATAAAGGGCGCCCAATTCCAGGCTTAAATAGATAAAAAGGCTTTTAGAGTGTTTCATTTTTTAATAGATAAACTTGAGTAGTTCCATTGAGAGTAAATCTAGATAATGAAAGAATTTCAGATACCCTGCCCGAAGTTATTATAGCTTTGTCAGCTCCATAAAGCTTTTTGATCAGGCAGAAATAGTCTTAGCTGCCGTGGGACCCCTAGAAAGGGTATACAGCCTTCGGTGCACTCTAGGCAGCATTTCCTTACGAGCTGTGCATAATTTTAATTAAATTTAAAACCGAATGCAAATGGTCAGATCTATTAACTGGCTGGCAGGCTGTCAGCCAAACGCATAAATACATACAGAAGCATATAATATGCCAAATTAAATGCCAATTAACCCATCAACTAGGCAAACAAGCAGCCTACATTAATAACTACATATAAATGTGTATAAATATGTATATTTAAATTTATATATGCCCTTCGCAGGGCCGCCCTGCGAGCAGTTGCAATTATCAAATTAAACACAGTTTGTGTATAAACAATTCGAGAAACAAATAGTATAAAAAAAAAAAAGAAATGTTGAAAACATAATTGAAGCACGGCGCGATGCCAGCAATATAATTAAATTGTTGACCGAAGTTGTTGACCCCAGCTGACATCGGGACGGACAGGCAGACAGACAGACAGACAGACAGATATTGTTGCAACAACTGACAGGCGCATAGGCTTGTGGGCAGAGTCTAATTAATATGTTTGCATAGCAAGATGCCACACAAAATATGAGTGGACACATCCAAAACGAATGAGCAAGCTACTCCCCCTCTCCCGCTGCCTCTGCCGCTGCCTGTGCCTCACTAACTGACTAGCTGCAGTTCTAATGCGTCGCGTTGTGGCATGCAACTGCAACACGCGTCACAGCCTATTAAACAGAGCAGGAGGGGACAAACACTCGATTTATCTACCTGAGGATATGTGGCACACATTTCCCAAAACATTTCCCAAAACATTTTCCTCGTATTTCTGTGGTTTTAAGCGTGCCTCTGACAGTTTTATAGTTTCATCAAATTACTACCAATTCTCTCCTATAGAGAGAAGTTGGCTTTAAAACTGGCCGCGACTTTGGCACTCTGTTAAAAATTATAGACATTCCTTTTTATTGCCCTGCGCGGCGGTCAATGAACTGAAAGTTCCCCAAAACAAAAAAGGATGACACATGCGTGTTAATCTCCAATTTGCTAGACGATCATTGTATAACTATAACCCTTAGCAGACGCTATATATATATATAGAGAGAGAGAGAGAAGAGAGATATATAGAACTTTATACAAATTCGTTGGCAGCGGGACGCAGTTGATAGGACCTTTATGCTCGTAGCATTTTAATTGCCAAAAACTCGGCGTGTTTTCGAATTTCGGTATCTAAAGTTGTTTTTCTCATTTTAATGGCGCTATTTTCATTAGGCAAATGTGTGTCCGCATTTTTTGTTTTCCTTTTTTTTCAGCTTTTTAGATAAAAATGTGCTACTCATTAGCATATAAAATAAGGACGAGTGGCAGCAGCAGCGAATTGTCCTTTTTGCTTTCGTTTTTCGTTGTTTTTTGTTAATGTTTGTATACACATTTATTGCATATTCATCATTTTAATTGCTTGTTTTTATAATAAATGACTCGATAAGGCTTTTAAGGTTATTAGCTGAAGATGTCGCAAGCCCAAAGGATATGCCCTCCGCTAGGCGCTGCGAGATTTCCAGCCAAAAGAGCCGAAGCATAGTTGAAGGCTCTAAAAATCAGTTAGCATAAAAATAAAGTGTTTCAAGTTCATCATAATATTCGTATCCACCCGCTTGCACTCTGCCTGCAGGGTATACAAAGGAAAAGCCAACTTTTAGGAGGGGAGACTGGGGTGCAGGCCGGTGAAGAAGGTGCAGGATATGATTACTTTTGCTGCCTTTGTCTCTGTCTGATTGTGGCTGTGAAGTCAAGAAAGCGTAGCATAAAGACCAAAGAAATTACTTTGCCAACGAGTGAATGAGTATGAATAAAAAAGTGATCAATGCAATGAAAATGATTGTCTGTGCATTGTAGCGTCCAATGCTTTACAATTGACTGCACAAAGTAATGTAAAAGCGCCCTAGCCTTGCGCAGGATACCTCCCCCTCAGCATATCCTTCCCTTCTGCAAATGAATAGCTAAAGGGAGAGAAGAACAAACAAAGCGCAACACTTAAATTCAAAGTTTAGAACAGTTTTTAATGACAACAAAACAATAACAAATTGCAGCTTAATTACGACTCGTACTGAAAATCAATCTGTAATGTTAATTAATTTTAAAATTATCCTTTACTTGCATTGCAAATTAATTAAGTTACCTTTTCAATCAATCTCATCCTTTTCAACCACAGCGCCCACGGCCACAACCACAGCCACAGCCACATCCACAGCACTTGCAGCAGGAGCAAGGACAGTCAGGACTAACAATTTCAGCTTCTCCTCCACCGGCCGCCTTAGCGGACACCGCGCACTCCTGGCTGGCGCACAGGATAACTGCGACCAGAATCAAGAACTTTAGATTGAACATTACGAAGATCGTGAGCAACAATTGGAACTGCTTAACTCTGCGGCATCTGTTCCCATTTTTATAGATGAATAACCTGTTCCCAAAACTGTTTGAGCAGTTGTCTTTATGGGTATTTTGGTAAAATTGTTTTTCGAATTATTTTTGGAATTACTCCGGGCGAAGTGACTTGGCAACGTTTCAGTTCAGTACATTTCCATTTGGTCGTATTATTAGCTCATTCGATGGATGGATTTTTGAATTAATTAAGTTAAATAATAAACAGAAATTTTGATAAGAGCTATGGAAAATTTCCAATATTTTTACAATATTTTATTTTATTTATTTTTAAGTTATTTTAAGTTGAATATGAGCAATCAATATAGGGCAGAGATGATAGTTCTAATATTATCATTAATAAATAACTATATTTAGCTATAAAAAGGATAGATAGAGATTAGATGATAATAATAATGGGACTCCGAAGATTACACACCTTTAGGTTACATATCTCATTTCTACCTGTTGTTCCTATGGCAGCTACTATATGGTCCCCCCTTAATAAGTTGGAGTACTCGTTTAGAAAAGGCTTTCTTACATTCAACTCGTAAGTTTTATCAAGTTATATTGATAAAAAAGTGTTCTCTACAACAACTTTTGGACCGATTGTTCCTTTCTAAATATATATATCTATATTATATAGACGATTTGATTCGATTTGATCGGCGCCTACAAATATGTTGCATGCAATGAAATAAAGTTGCATGCTAGTTTCACTCATCTAGCTCAACAAGGCAGACGGTAGCTTAAATAGACGGACAGACGGACATGGGCGGATACTTAATAATTTAACTAATTTTATTTAATTAATATTCATTCCAAAAACACAGAAGTTATTTCCAAAACTGTTCTTCATTCAACTGCAGGGAAAATAGCAGAAGCAATGCTGACTCTTTATAGACGTTGGTTCAGTTGAACAATCTAAACTAAATCAATTTTAAAAGCAGCTTCTACTGAAAATTAATCACAGTATTATAATATAAATAAATTCAATAGATTTTCAATGCAAAAAGTTTAAATTTTTATTAAATATATAAATAATTCAGCAACAAAAAAGAAGACAACAATCATAATTTCAATCCGGGTTCTCATCAAAAGACTCAACACTTTATAATGGGCAGCAAGCAGGTCCTGTATGAGATAAAAGCTGAAAAGGAATAAAGCAAATGCATATTTATAATTTTTGAACTGTTTTTTTGATTAAGGACTAAGCTTACCCTCTTTGTTTAAAGCTGAGTATCTCTTAAGTTCACACAAGTTCTTGAATTGCTTTTCAATAATTGTGCCTTGTTTACCCTTGCAGCCGCAAGCGGGAGGAACGGGGAATTGGGCAATCACGGGTAATCCAAGAGGACATTTTGCAGGAATGAATTTCTTGCAGAGCTCCTCCGTTACAGGCACAAGAGCTGCAAAGTCAAAATTGGTTATTCAGTTCGAAAATATTGAATAGTTGGCTTTGAATTTGACTTACGCGTTTGACATTTGCTGATCCTCACTGTATTCTCGTAGTCCCTAACGCAAGGATTCTGCTTTGGTACGCAGATGCAATCCTCTAGTGACCAAACCAAATCCTTTGTATAAATATTACACTTGTTGGAGCAAGGAATATTGGCGTTAGGTGGAGGCAGCACGATTGGAATGGTAGCCTCAACCACACAGAAGATAGCAGCGCCAAGGAAGACTAGACGAAACATTGCGATGATCCAGAATCGAAGTGTAGGACAATTGTATGAATTCTACCTCAGTTTTCAGGCTTTTTATAGGATTTTTCTGCAGGTGATGCTATAAAAAGATTATTTATACAGTTGGTTCGATTTTTAAATTGAGCAAATAATGTGCAATATTTGACGAAGAGAGAATTGATTCCAGTATAAATAATATTTGAGTGGAAAGAGCGGTTACATTGATGCATTCCTAAGTAGAATGCAAACAGAAGTCATTTATACTGATTTCAGTAAAGCATTTGACTCTGTAAATCATGATCTTTTAATCTTCAAGCTAGATCGAATTGGATTCCCCCCCACACTTCTGACTTGGATTTCCTCTTATTTAAAAAACAGAACCCAAAGAGTTCTGTTGAGATCCGAAATTTCTAAACCCGTATTTGTTACTTCGGGTGTGCCGCAAGGTAGTCATCTTGGTCCATTATTTTTCACATTATTTATTAATGACCTGCCTTCTATTTTGTCCCACTCACGCATCCTTATGTATGCTGATGATGTGAAACTTATTCTTTCTTACAACGATCCTTCTAAACATATTTGTCTGCAAGATGACTGTAACTCCATGCATCTTTGGTGTCAGGCTAATAAGTTGCATTTAAATATTTCTAAATGCTTGTTTATGACTTTTAGTCGAGTTACTCCACACTTAGTCACGTATACGCTTGACAATGTACCCTTGCAACGTATAACGACTGTGGAAGACCTTGGTGTACTTTGTGATGCCAAACTTAGTTTCATTCTGCATATCTCCTCTATAACTAACAAAGCCAAGGGTGTTCTTGGATTCATTAAACGTTGGTCCAAGGAGTTTAATGATCCCTTTGTTACCAAAATCCTTTATACTTCTCTAGTTCGTCCCATACTAGAATATTGTTCATGTGTTTGGAGTCCTCAATATGGAATCCATCAAGTTCGTATTGAATCCATTCAGAAGCAATTCCTCCTCTTTGCTCTTCGTGGCTTAAACTGGGATCCCGATCGCCGTCTTCCACCGTACTCTGATAGGCTCTTACTCATTGATCTCCCTTCATTAACTAACCGTAGAACTATCCTTGGTATTATTTTTCTTCATAAATTAATTATCGGTGACATGAGCTCTCCTTTTCTATTATCTCGTCTTAACTTTCATGTTCCACGTAGACTAACAAGAAATTATTATCCCTTATTTTTATCTAATTGCACAACTGACTATGCGTTGCACAATCGATTCCGTGTGCTGTGCTCCAACTACAACGAATTTTATCACGTTATCTCTTTAGAACTCTCTCTCTTACACCTAAAATCTGCTCTTCTATTCTATCTTCGGGAGAACCCCAATCATTGATTGGTTGACGTGGTTGCTGCCTTGGCAACACTGCTTCTTTTTTGGTTGGTGTTTTCCTGAATTGTCCTCTTTTCTCTCTGTTTTTCTTTTTCTTTATTATAATTTAATACATCACTAAAAAAGTCCGGATACCTACCGAGAATCCGCTCAAAATCTCGAGATTCTGATTTTTCAATACTCGATTGATTTTTTATATTTTTTTAATGTAGAAATGGATGTAGTTCTATGTCGGATATCTGCATTATAATTATTAATTATTTTCGCCACAGCAATGGCTTGGCTTGAAGCGCGATACATTGACGCATCTGCTCCATCTACTATGGATCCTCGGTTCCATCAAATTGGGGCACACGGTCACA
Source organism: Drosophila repletoides (assembly GCA_018150835.1). Lineage (NCBI taxonomy): Eukaryota > Metazoa > Arthropoda > Insecta > Diptera > Drosophilidae > Drosophila > Drosophila repletoides. The sequence goes on from JAECWQ010000100.1 coordinate 9,680,507, forward strand.
TTGTTTATTATGTATGTCCATGTGATGTGTTATCTTACTTTATTACTCTCTCTTTCTATCCTTTTGTCTATTATGTTCTTTTTCATTCTATTTTCAACAATCTTTATATTTCTTTTTCGCCTTTTTTCCTGGTCTGATTGGGTTTTTTGCCTGGGTTTTCCCCAATCCTGTGCAACAAATGTTGGACCATAAAAATTGATTGATTTTAATACCCCAGAATTAAATTTTAATCTTACTTGTAAATTTTAATTTAATTAATTTCTAGATTTTAATTTAATTTATATAATAATTATATTAATTCTTTTGTAATCCTTTAATCGACTGCAATTAGTCGATTTATTAATAAATAAATAAAAATAAAAAATAAAAAAAATTCCAAGCTTCATTAATATGGCTAAAAGTGAGACAAGAGTTGGCTTATTCATAGATAGATATTTATTATTTTCATTAATTTTTTATATAAGTAATCGCTTTATAAACAAAGAGGTTCTTTAAGCAACCACAAGTAAAGCAGCTCCTGTACCAAGAATCTCTCAGTTGATGAATGTTTCTAATATCTAAAAGAATCTTCTGCTGAAATATAACCAAAGGAAATCAATATAAATAAAAGCAGTATTCATTTTCGAATGCAAAAAGGTTAAATTTTTATTAATTAAGTAAACATTTTACTGACAACAATGAGGAAAGCGGACGCTGTATGAGATATAGGCTAAAAAAGAGAAGAGGCAAATATTTATGAATATTTTGTATTGTTTTTTGATTGAGAATTAAGCTTACCCTCTTTGTTTTCGGCTGAATATTTATTGAGGTCACACAAGCTGTCGAATTCCTTTTCGATAAGTGTGCCCTGCTTATTCTTGCAGCCGCAAGCGGGAGGAATCGGGAATTGGGCCACCACGGGTATGCCAAGAGGACATTCTTTCGGAATGAATCTCTTGCACACCTCCTCCGAGACGGGCAAAAGAGCTGCAAAGCGCCCAAAATTTGAAAATATTGAATACTTTTGGCTTGGAAAAAGACTTACGTGTTTGACCCTGGCTGAGCCTCAGTACATTCTCGTAGTCGCGAACACAAGGATTCTGCTGTGGACGACAGCTGCAATCCTCTAGAGACCAAACCAGATTCTTGGTGTAAATATTGCACTGGTAGGAGCAAGGAATGTCCTCGTTGGGTGGAGGCAATACAAGGATACTCGTAGCCGCCACAGACCAGAGGAGAGCAGCACCAAGAAAGAGTATTCGAAGCATTGCGATGATTGAGAATCGAAATGTAGGAGAACTGTATGAATTCTAGCCGTGTTTATGGCTTTTTATAGCATTTTTCTGCACGCGACGTTATAAAATAATTATTTAAACAGTTGCTGCGAATTATAAATTGAGCAAATAATGTGCAATGTGCAAAAGAACTGAGAATTGACTCATCAAAATAGATTAATTTCTCGATTGGAGGATAAGCTACGGCTAAGAGCTGAGATGTTCCTTCAAGCCTGTTAAACCGGTTGAAAATCTGTTAGGAAAATATAAATGAAATAACAGCAGATAATATACAAAAAAAATAAATAATTATGACACCTTTTTCTGCGGTTTGTAATTACACGCAGCAGTCATTAGCTCATTAGCATTAAAAAGCGGCAAGGACTGTGAGATGGCGAAAACAAAAGTCAAACAACGCCATTAACCCTTTTCCGACTTCCCCGACCGAAAATAAACCCCTCCCGCCCAGGGCTGCTGCTGGTGTTGGCTTAGTAAATAATAATAATAAAATAATAAACAAAAAGTGTCATCATTTTATGAGAGAGGGGAGAGGGGGAGCTGGTGCTGGTGTTGGCTTTGTCTCAGAGCCACTCTGGCAAATCCTGACGGATTTCGCATGTAATTACTTCAATTAAACCATCTGTGACAATTGCCGCAGCCAAACATGAAATTCAACTTTACTTTTAAAATTCCCAATTGAGTTGAGGCGCATTATCCTGGCAACCAACCCCACAGGAGCTCAAAAACTCAACGCGCTTTTTACCTTTACCTTTGCCTTTACCTTTGCCGTTGCCTTTATGTTGTTGGCAACATTATTGCCTTTTACGCTGCTACCAACTGTGCTGACTGTGGAGCATTTTAATGGGGTGACATTTATGGCACTTTATCAACTCAAAAGTCAATAATGCCACTCAAGTATCTTACTTAAATATGGCTTAAAAGGAGCTGAAGGCAGACGGCAGACGGCCGACGGCCGACAGCGAGAGAGAAAAAGCCAAAAAATACTGTTAAGAAAATTGTAATGCGATAAAAATGAAATTTTAAAATTTATGCCGCTTATTGTCAATTCCTTGCCTTCGCTGTAACTTAAGACTTAAGAGCCTAAACTTGGCTAATAGTAGCCAAAAAAAAAGCAAAGAAGCCCCCAAGTTTTGTTATGACAACTGGAAAGACATTTTAGATATATACGCAATATAAGTGTGGAAATGCGAAATTGTTGCAGGGCATTAGGCAAATGGATCCCACAGGATTAGCTCTGCCATACCTCGCCTTTTGATAAGATGATGTGATGGGGGCTGCCATACTTAAGCAGCCATTTGTTGACAGTTAGGCGCGCGCGCATTGGCCTGGGAATTTTGGCCTGAAACTTTTGCGTAATTAGGGAGTATCATTTGCGAGGCAGCGTCGAGCTGTAGCTGACTTGGCTCAGTCGGCTTGACTTGGCTGACTTGGCTTGACTTGGCTGACAACTTGATTACGTTTCAACAACATTGTAAAAGTTAATTGCCAGCGCAGTCTTAAAGCTTGATGAGCATTTATCACCCTCTCTCCACACATCAGCAACAACTTCTTTAGGTTTGCGTGTCGAGGCATGCAAAACGCGACCTGCGAACAGGAAGAGGAGCAGGAGCCGGAGCAGGAGCAGTAGCAGGAACAGGCAAAAAAGCGAGGCATTCATTAGGCCCGTGGCCACGTAGTGTCTTGTTACCACATTTTTCAATTATAGCACATTTCCTGCCTTTGGCTTTTGGCCTTTTCATGTGTAGTACCTTTTTTTCTTAGCTGCTTTTTTCTCTTTTTGGGGCAACAAATGAAGAATTATTGCATTTTAATTTGGCAGCCGCACAATGTGCCAAAACATGTGCAGGTGGTGCAGTGGTGCAGTGGTTCGATTGCATTTGTTGGCTCATTTGTTGGCTGGCTCTTAGCCCTATCGTTGTAACCATTTAAATACCGCAAAGACACAGCGAAATTCCTGCTCTAATGAAGTGCAGTTCAAAGTTCAAACCGCCGACTAATTAGTTGCTGCTGCCGCTGCTGCTGCTGCTGCCACTTCATTAAAATGAGTGCCCCGCTCAAAGTGGCAACCACGAATGAAATTCTCATTCTCTCAGTCGCTCACTCAGTCAGGTCAGTTGGCCGTTTAGCCATTTAGTCAGTTGCCAGTTGCCCGTTGCCCGTTGCCTTCAGCTAGCTGTCCCACAAAAATTTATTGTTAAAAGCCGCTAATGAATTATTTACTGCCCATTTTGCTGTCCTGCATGTCCTTCACGTTGGCTGACCTCTCCTCCTTGGCTGCGACTCCTCCACGCATAATTCAACCAGTTCACACCCTTAATTAACCGGGCTCTGTGCGTGCGTGTTGCCACATTAAGCAAGCCTGTTTTCTCTGTGGCTGTTGGCCAAGTTTCAGTGTGTTCCAAAGTGGCCAAATTTGCGTGTTTTATTTTATTTAATTTTGTATTTTTTCTGTAACTCTGGAAATTGCCTAAATGAAATTATGTTTATTAGGCATTTAATAAGCGTGGCAACGCTCGTAGTTCCGGCCCTAATAGCTGGCTTGATTAAATCTCAATTAAAAAGCGGAGTTTTTAAAGCATTGACTTGTTTTTGTCGTTTCCGACCAAAGTCAGTCGGAATATCAACAATTCAGCCATCAATCATTTGCAATATGAATAACCATTTTAATCACTCCGAATTACGCAGAAGAGCGCACATGATGAATTGCATATTATTCGCTGTGAGTGTATTCGAATATACTCGTCCATGTGTGTGTGAGTGTATATGAATAAGGGAATAAGCGTATTCACTTGACAATCACTTTTGTTTTATTGCGATTTGCCTGGCTCTGACTCTGACGCCGACTCCGACTCTGACTCTGACTGCGACTCATCTCAGCCAGGAACAACAACAACAACAACAACAACAATGAACAACGAACAACCAACAACGAAAACAACCGCACACGAAGAACAACGGCAAAAAATTTCCACTTGGGATAACTTGTGAGCAATTGCAAACTGCAATGCGACTGAAGCTGAGCCAAAGCTCTGGATGTGGACGAGGATGTGGCAAAGACAATGAGTGGTGCCTGCCAAATTGTTGTGGTGCAAAAATGCGGGCATATGTGTAAAGAGGCAATCGACGACACCAACAACAACAGCAGCGGCAGCAGCAGCACAACGCAGCCATCAAGGAGCAAGTGCAGCAACCATTTACCAAGAAAATGAAAATTTATTGTCAGAAAATGAAGGAAAGTGCCCGACAGTGCCAGCTTCCCGTCTGTGGCCCACGTCTGTGGTCTTTGGTCTGTGGTCTGTGGTTAGTGTTAGTTAGCTGCTGGAGCAAGGTGACTCTTTGTTGTGATAGTTTCCATTCTAAGGGTTCAACTACTATTATGGTTTTCTTAGGTCTTAGCCAAGAGTTGTCGTTGGCCCTGTGACAGTGAAACAATTGGCAGCTTGCAGTTGCATTGTCATTGAAATTGCTCTCGATTTGTAGCTCAATCGAGTCCCTCTCTCTCTCTCTCTTTCTCTCACTCTCTCTCTGAGAAGCCTCAAATCAGAGCAGCAAGACGTGGGCAGCTTTAACGCTTTGAGCCGACGGCAAACGCAAAAGGCGTTAAGCATTGGGGCTAATGGAAAAGATGCCGCCAGTGTATGCCAAAAATGATAATGGGCCAAACATTTAATGCACGTTATTGCCTGGCCAAGACCAAAAAAGGCAATTTGCGTGTGGATTTGCCCCAGCTACATACACTCCACTCCCCCCTTTCCCCCTCCCAAACCCAACGTCGACCTAATGCAGTGAAATATTTATTGAAATTGTCTGCTCCCCGGGGGCCAATGTGGCGTTGCCAGTAACTGCTATTCTGCTATTAGGCGGGGTCTTTAGCCAACTTGCAGCAGGGAATTGGATTGGATATTCGTTCGTATATTTGGCCAGCCAAAATGGCTAACGCTGCTCTGCTCGAGTCTGCTCTGAGTGCGAGGGCCGCAATTTACGAGTCTCTGTTTGGCACTTTTAGCATTATTGCTTAGCCCAAGTTCCCAGGTTCCCATTTCCCCGTCTCCCCGTCTTCCCAGGTTCCCAAGTTGAGGTCGGGTGCCGTAAAGTAGGGCAGAAAAGTTCGCACAGTTCTTCAGGCTCGCACTTGATTATAAATTACGCACATTAATGCAATTAACAACACACAGCAAAAGGCTCTCGCGCATTCACCTGGAAGGGGAACAAGGGACGCGAGTATCCTTCACTGGAGTGCCACTTCAACTCGAAAAGAACATATTTCGCCCGTCATTGAGCCGTGTTTGTATTTGCACAAAATATTTGTTTGTACTGAGATTTTAGGCCAAACATTTGCCACAATTATGAAAGCGCAACCCGAAACGGATATGGATACTTGTAGCGCCTGCTCGAGTTCTTGCCTCCTGTTTTCCATGTGCCACGTGCCACATGCTCGGCGCATGCGGAACTTCAATATTTTGGATCATTATCACACGCTTGTGGGCGCGTGTATGCACGCAATGCCGTTGCTCAGGGTTGCCAGCCAGCCAGCCAGCCAGCCAGCCATTCAATCCACTTGAGTTTTTAAGGCTCTGCCTACAAATTGTTTCAATATACTCGCTAATAAGTGGGCGTGGCCGGTCCTTTATGAACGATGACAGCAAACAGCAAACAGGACACACAGAACAACAAATGGTTATTCGAGTGGCACGCGGCAGAGAAGCGTCAAAAAGCCGTTGATTATAGAGGTTACATCTTATGGCTCAGTTGTTTGGTTTTAAGCTCTTAATGGGGCACTTGATGTGATGCTCAGCTGAACCTATCCAGGGCAACTGAGTGGCTCTGGCTGTGGCTCTGCCTGTGGCCCTGGCTCTGCGTCTGGCTCTGGCTCTGGCTGTGGCTCCAGGTTGAAGCCGTTTGCCAATCGAATGCCAAGATGATGAGCACAGGATTAAAAACAGAAGAAAGAAAGAAGGAATCTTTGGCAGTAGGATAATCTTATCGATTGCTCCTAAGGCTAAGTGTTATATATAGGAAAGACAGTGTTTCGATCTTTATTAAATAGAGTTAAAGCAGCAGAGCTGGAGTTCCTGTTGAATATTCCCACTGCTACCCACTTTTTAAACCTCTAACCCCTAGGAAACCTTTATAGCAGTCCATTTAACATCCTTTTCCCCAACATATGGAAAATATTCTATTCATTTCTAATTCTCCGAACCTTTTAAATTATAAGAGTAATAAATAAATATTAAGAGTAACAGAAGTAATAACTTATTAAGAGCTCAATTTTAGAATTAAACTGGAATTTGACTTTTATACGTTGCGGTAACTAAATACGTGCTCTGACTGAAAATTTTGAAAAAATTTTAACGAAGGAAAAGAGGAAAAAAATTGAAATATTTTCCTGCCTGCCTGGCAAAAAAATGGCATTAAATTCACATATCGAGCTGTGGCTTTGCATAGAAATTGCCATCAGAATATGAATTATTATTGGTTCGTCAAGCGCACGGCATATATGCGGCAAAAAAAAGGTATCTAAGCTGTAGTAGGAGTGCTCTATTAGAGGGTATGCCCGACCAGCATATACCCTGCACTGTAAAAGTAGGGCAGCTGGGCAGAGAGGCGGCGACATTCACTAATTGAGTTGGCCCCTGGTAAATATGCTTTCTTCATATCTGCAGTGGTTACAGGGTATACAGATATTCCACAACAGGGAGCTTGGCATACAAAGGCAAAAAAATAACTATGAAAAATATGGTTTTCGTGCATGTCAACGAACCAGCCAGCGAAATGAATATGGAGTGCAGTGGTGGCAGCCACCACACCACACCACAGCACAGCAGGATAAAAAAAAAACCACTGTAATATACTAAATAATTTGCCGTAGTCGCAGTTGCCTCAACCCAAACCGGGGGCAGGGCAGAAGCTGCTTTATCATCTTGTTACATGTTTCAATTTGACGTCTATCAAAAAGGCATTCACAGGATAGGTTAGGCCTCATGACGTGTTCTCTGTGTGGCGGAATTGGGGGCGTGTATGAGTCTTTATATGGATACACTGGTTGGTATGCCGGGTGTGTATATATGGTACATACATAAATCAAGCCTGTTCCGGCAAACCGCTCAGCAGCAGCCATGGACGAACCATGTATTTCATATTATGTCTAACGTTATCATTCTGCTCTTCAGTTTTCTTCTTTTTTTTCACATTTTTGGGTGTTGTGCGCCCAAATGTCAGCGAAAATTTTGAAAAATGGCAAAATGCCATTGATGAAAGTAAGCTGGCCAAAAGCCCCAACTATGACTATATGCCAGTTACGGCCACAGGAATGGCCATGGCGCTGGCGATGGCGATGGCGATGGCGCAATGCAGTGGCGATGCCATTGCCTAAATCCAAGGCCCGAAAAAAAAAAGAAAAGGATGCTACCAAAAGGAAACATCACTGGGTCTGTCGCCGGGCGTGTCGCCTTACAATATCCCAAAGCGAAAAGTCATGTTTGTATTTTTTGTTTTCCCCCCTTCCCACCCGCCTTTTTTTTTTGGCTTATGCTGCTGCAGTACTATTTTTTCTGTCGACTGATTAATTGAGGTATAGCTCATGTCGTTGCAGACTCACAAATTCGGTGGGGCACCTTTCTACTGCCAACTGAAACATGGCTAAAAGGACTAACTGAGTGTATGCGTAATATGCAAAAAACTAGAATAACATTTCCTTTGCAATGCAATAAAACAATGTGAAAATAACTCAAAAGAGCAGCGTTGAGCTGAGCAAATGAATTGAAGGAAACCGGAAAATTACATTGTCCTTTAATACTCTGCACACCTTTGCGCAGGCTGTTATAATTATGCCAGCAGTTAGGTAATACATTGAAGGAGGCATCTCCGAATATAAATTTATTATTCAGCCGTCTGTAGGTGAATAATTCTATTTATGCCCGAAGCAGCCGCATGGATTAACTATCCTTTCCTTGGACTCAGTTCCTATAGTAGTTATATGATATTAGCTGATGATTTAATGAGGAAGTTTTTGTGTCGAAAGATGTCAAAGAATCTGAAGTGCCCTATCAATTTTTGTTGCATACTTTTAGGCACATCTTTCAGTATCTAATCTGAGTGAAGAGCATCTGGCAGTCCTGCAGGCTGAACTGCAACATTTTTACCTTGTTTTTGTTGGCTTTCTGCCATTATGCGGTAGCTGCATTGTTTACAGAGCCTCAGGGCTAGCTCTCTTGTCAACTTAGCACATTTTTTAATGGATTTGAGCTAACAAGAAACACAAACACAACCAGAAACAGAAACATAACACAGCGCAGTGAAGTGAAGAATTCGCACTCGCGTTTTGCGCGCGCGATTTTAAACGCGCGCGTGTGGGGTAATTGCTCCCGGTTTGCTTGTCTGTTAAAAAGGAAGAGCATTTTTTTTTTTTGTTGTTATGCAAAATGTGGTTACCCGGACATTCTACTGGCAGCTGTTGTCAATTTTACCAAAGTGGTTTTTCAGTTGCTTTAGCGCGAAAAAAGGCGCACTGAAGACTCTCCAGTAAAATGCACTTGTGCGGCATTTTAATCACTTAGGCAACAGGGCTAATGTAGGCAGCCTTATGGGTGCCTAGGTGCCCAGGTGTCTGGGCGTCTTCTCTCATTCTATTTACTTAATGACACCGAAAAGTGGCAGAGCTAACGCCAAGACAGTGAAGAGCGTACGCCACACGGCTCAGCGCGAGTCGACAAGTGGCCAAGTTAGTTGTTGTCCTTGCGGATCTATTCCTCCTCACACAGCTGCTGTGACTTTAGTTTTTTCTTTTTTTTTTTCTTGAGCTGAGCGACCATTTCATTAGACTAAAATGTTCAGCCCACACACACACACACACACACTCACGTGTATGACAAGCCTTTTGTTTAACGGATTTTGCTCTGCGAAAATTTGCATTTGGCTGCTCCATTGAAGCGCTAACAATTGAAGCCTGCCCAGCTGTGCCTTTTTTTTTTTGTCCCTGTCTTCTCCCTGGCTTTTTCAGTGTGAGCTTTTGTTCAAAGCCGTGCGCCAAAAGGCGCGCAAATATTCCTTTTGATTCCTTTTTGGGCGTGCGCCGCCGCCGCCTTCCAATCGAACAAAAAGGCGCACACACTTCTGAAAGCCCGAGCTCGCTTTTGATAGCTTTTATTTATGATTAGGATGTGTTCCCTGCACAGGACTTGCTTGCTGTGTTCTCTGTCATCAATCAAAAAGTGCGCAAAATCAAAATGTCATTTATGTATGCCTGTGTGTGTGTGTGTGTGAGGACCCCCAGTCTTTGGGTCTGTCTTTTCGCAGCATGATTTGCCGCTTTTGTATTCTGATCTCAGGGGAAGAATTGGTTTCAAAGCAAAAGGGAAATTACTCCTTACCAGGCCAGCAAGGACACCCTCGCCTTGAGAGGAAGCTACAAAGGCACTAAGCAGGTGCAAAGTTGAATATCAAATGGCAGTGCACAGAACTATTGTAATTTAATTGAAATATTGAGAAACCTGAAATCATAGTTTGATTCATTGTCCCAAATCGAAGTTCGTTCAATCAATAATTGTATTATATTAATTACAAAGCTGATTCTGATTCTGATTCTGTCTCTGAACTAGACAAATACTCGTATTTAATCATTGCAAATTAATTGAGCTGAAAGTGCAGGAACAAAAGCAACCCCCGGCTACCAGTATGTGCAGGATAATCCACAAGAAGCCTTGAAAAGGACGAGTACGAGTACTTCCCTCCTTGTGCAGAGTACTCCCTGTGCTCTATTTGCACTTTAAAATTCAATTTATTACAGTGCAACCGCAGAAATTATAACAATTTTACACGTAATAGCGACATAAGTCAGCCAAAGCAAAAGGATGTCTCGACATATGTCGCTAACTGCCATCGGGGTTGCTTCCCCGCTTATCCCCGCCAGCCAGCCGAGTGAATAAACCAACCAACCCAACGAGCCAACAAACCGCCCACGCAATCAAATAATTCTGAATCATTACATTCTTTTTTTTCTCTCTCTCTTTTAGCCAGGGATGAGCCACTTCTCCCCCTTTAGCGCTCCTTACATCCAATCGTATCCTTCCACTACTGCTTCTCAGTCTATTGAGACAGTTAGTTTAACTTGATATTCATTACACTTCACTCTAAGCTTGCTGCAGGCCGTCGGCCAATGCAGGATGTAAGTCGAGTGTATTCCCTGAAGCACTAAAGCACTACCCCCCCTCCCTCCCTCCCTCCCTCCCGGGAGCACAAGTCTATTATTAAATGCACTTTTAATCTTGGCTGCCTCTCCCGTTGATGTTCGCTTTTAAAGATTTTTCCATTTTGCACCCTCAAATGGCGAGCGATTATCACCCTTAAATGGTACTTTACACACACAAAGAATCTCATGCATTGAATGGAATTGAACCAGTACCCGGTTACTGGTAACCGGTAACTGGTAGCTGCTAACCGGTACTCGTCCCTGCAGACGCCGAACCTCCGAACCAACTTCAACGGTTCACAAGGCTGTCGTACTCGTCCCTGTTGAGCCTGGAGATTTTTTTTTATGTGAGTAAGAGTTGCTTTTTATACTCTGTACCCAATGAAGTGGGTAAAAGAGTAGACTAGGCTTGTGCTTAATCTATGCAACAAGCAGAGGAAGATATCCTCAACTCTATCAAGGATGTAGATTTCTGACCTTAGTTGGTAAAAGTCTCAGGATAATTTATACCTTAAGATTTGAAGGGAACATTCTGTGGAATGAAACGAATGCATAGAGTATTTCATAGTCGTTCATTCTTACCTATTTTTGACTCTTACCGATATCATTTAATATGTGGCCAGGACTACTCGTATTTCTGTGAAATTGTACATCTCTTTTGTACGTATTTACTTAATTTTGGCCAGTAATTCTTTAGTTTTGAGCACTGCTGCAGGACTAAAGAAAAGGCAGGCAAATAAAGGAAATATGTTCAGCTTTTAATGCATTTTCTGATCGAAAAGGAGCAGAATTGATACGTTATGCAAAATTAAAATAAATCCTCTGTAACTTACTCAGGCAGAGAACTATCTTTAGATATATTTTGAGTAATTTGCCGAACTATTAGCTAGACTCAGTTAACAGGCTGTCAAAGCGCATTTATAAGGATATGATAACTTCGTGCTGCCATTAAGTGGCAAGTAACTGGTTCATCCATTTGTCTGGTGTCGATTAAATGAACTCACTCGCTGCTGGATACCCTTAACCCAGCCCTGTCCACAACCAGACAACCCCTCAGCAAAGAGTAACAACAGCAACGAGCTCAGAGCTCGGAGCTCAGCTCACCTCGCGCACAGCGGGCACAATTACACGCCGCAGACCCTAAAACATTGCACAAACAATGGGTGGAATTTGGAAAGAAGCACACAAAATTGTGCCTGATGGCCATACATAGATGGATGGATGGATGGATGGATGGACGGATGGATGGGAAATGTTGAAGGAATAAAGAAATATATAGCAAACCATCCCTGCACGTAGTAGTAGTCGTATTGTGGGGTTCTCTTAAAGAGCACATAATTGGTCTGTAATCTATTTTTGACAGATTGAATTTCGCTTTTATCTTGATTTTGTTTTGACTGACTTGGTTGTTGCCTGCTGATGCTTCGCTAGTAGTCGTAATTGGGTTGTATGAGCCACCACCACCACCACCACCACTGCCACTGCCACCCATCAAAAGCCGAGCAGGTTGCGAGTAGGGGAGCTATTTTTGTTGTTTGCTTGTTGGAAGTAAAGATTTGCTAAATGGTCCCCGGGTTTGGGTATAGTTTAATATGATAAGTGGGTTGCTTGGTTGTCTCGAATTCTCGGCTCTTGGTTTTTCCTTGTTCCTGATTCCTGGGCAGCGCTTGGGGAGTTGCTTGTGCAGCATCTACAATCGGTTAAATGCCAATTTATGCTTTGGAAAATTGGTAATTTTAAACCGCAAAGATTGCAGACTTGCGATAAAAAATGAATACAGAAAAACGAAAAAAGAAAAAAAGGAAAAGTGTTGGCATCTTTGCTTTCAACATTATTCAAGTGTTTTGCATTTTATAATAAATTATATTAGCCTACACAATGGGAGGCAAAGGTTGAGGCTCCTGGGACTCCCAGCTAAGCTTAAACATAATTTGACTGCCAACAAAATGTTTTGTTGGCTGAAATGAAATGAAAGCAAAAGATTTCAGATAATTTGGCACTTCAATTTCGCACTTGGACGCGCCTCGTTGCGTTTTCGATTTGATTTCATTTCGTTTTTGTTTTCCTTTTGTCTAGGAGGCCCGCAAAAGCGACAGAGGCTTTTTTTCCGAACACAAATTATACACCACATGCAACCCATTAAACTTGCCGTTTAACAGCTACCCTCTCTCTGCCCGCTTTAGGCCAAACTAACCCTTACAAAAGTCAATTCACGAAAATTGTTTGACATGTCGCATAACCTGTAATTTTCACACCGAACCCGCCTACCCGGTAGCTGTACCCGTTAACCGGTACCTGGTACATCCCCCCGGTACTGCTGGCACCTCGTTGAACTTACTTTTTTGTGATGTGTCACTTATTCATTTGCAATTCCATTCAATATTTTCACTGGGCGTTAAATGAAATATCCGCTTGCGGCAGTTTTATATAAATACGGTTTGTTGCCTCGCCATGGGGACGCCATTACCACCACGCTGCTATGATACCCACTTGCTGGCTGTTAACCAGGGTACACAGGAGCTGAGCGTTGAAGCTGCCAGCGTCAACAAACGAGCAAACAAAAAAATGAAATAAAATAAATAATAAATACACTCGCAACAACAACAGCAGCAACAACAACAACAACAACTGCGAATGGTGTTGCTTCAATCAGTCGACTGCTGCGGCAACAAAACTTTGTACAATTTTTTGCAATTAAAATGATTTTGTTCACATGACACCCAGCTAGGTCTCAGCCGTTGGCCAGCTTTTTGCTTTGCTGAATGACTCAAAAATTTGGGAAGTCCTTTCACGGGTTGCCAAGGCATCATCATGAAAGCAGAACAAGGGCTGGCTCTCAATTTAAAGTGTAACGAGTACAAGTCCTTTAATTAAGTTAAGAGTAGGTTGGGCCTTCAATTGCAACAGAAGCTGATTATATTTATACTCTAAATAAATAGCTACTAAATGTGTCCGACTGGTCTATGCTCTTCGAGAGAGATTTCCTCTTCACTCCATTGAAACAGTTCAGTAAAGTGAAGAGGCACAGACAGGACTAATTTCAGAGGATATTTAAGCATAGATAACATAGACAATCCTTTATCTCCTTAAATCAAACTTTTAGTAGAATTTCGTTGAAAGACAATTTAAAGCAATCATGTTAAGGATTGATTAAAAATTAGACCTTTTCCCCAAGAAACTCAGAAGCCCATTTTACGAGCTTAAAGTAGATTTTATACAAAAAATGGTGGAGCATTTATTACTTAGCTTTCAAACTATAATTTCAAAATAAATTTAACTGCAAGGAATAGGAAGGTTTTTCTCAGCGAAAGAAGGTCCTTAGGAGCCAGATTCGTCCTGGCCAGAGACGTTCTGGCCTTTTAATCAGTAGGCAAAAGCTTGATTCATAAAGGTGCACTTTAATTGGAGCTGTATAACAAATCAAAGTGCGCTCCTAAATGTAGCTAGTGAGTCCTGCGTCTTCCGGTCCTTGTGGCAACAAGCAGGCCCAACAACAACTACAACAACAACTACAACAACAATAACAATGAGAAGAGCATATTGCATGCTGGGCTAACTTCAACTTTGACGGATACAAAGGGGTTTATCGTTGGTTTATTTTTCCTCAGGCTAAATGACATTAAATTACAAATACGAATAACAACAACAATAACAGAAAGAGGAGGGGCAGCAGCAGGAACAGGAGCAGGAGCAGGAGTAGCGTAACCGGAGCAGAGCGGGAACAATCAACGCCACAGAGTGAGAGTGCACTGCTGCGATTTGCGCAGTGTAGTCGCTAGCAAAGCGTTTTACAACAGCCCAGCACAGTGTATATATCCTGTGTGCATGTCCTGGCAGCGACAGCAACGTAACTCGTTGCTCAACATTGTTGGCTTCCTGTTTTGCCCACAGCCAGAGCAGAGCATTTGCCACTGGATAATAAAAACACGGCCTATTCCGCCATACGGGCTACGTAATTTGTAGGTACACAGCGCACTCAACGAGGCGGCAAACAATGCGCAGCGCATCAAATAACATTTGTGTACCGAGGACTACCAAATTGCTGATCCTTGACGCCCAACTGCCAACTGCCAACAGCCAACAGCCGAGTGCATTTTTATTGTCATTCAATTGGATTCGAATTTACTCTGTGTGACAATTGACGCCTCACAAACAGGAAATCTCCGGCTGATTGCCAATGAAATTTGAGCATTCCTCGGCATTTAATTAGCCCAGCGACTTGATCTTTACCTCACTACCGTTCCCATCCCCTCAGCTCCTGCATCCATTCCTTGAAGTGCATTTAATGCATTAGTTTCTGCAAGTGTATGAGTATTCCTATGGATAGGGGATTCCGCATTTCGTGCTCGTAATATGAGTCTAGTGTTTGCGCATTGTTTGTGTGTTATTGCATTAATTTACGACAATATGGAACGTAATGAGGCTGAATTTGATTATGGCATTCAACCAGGAGTAGAGGCTGCCTATGCCTCCCTTTCCTGCTTGCTCTCCGTCCTCGGGCTGAGACCTCTCTATTGAGGCTGAGTGCCTCTTTGTGTTACAGTTGTAATTACAGGCGTAGGTTAAACAGCTTAGACTCGTATTACCCATTTTCACGGGCATCATATAACTTACCAATGGCCTACAAATATTCGCTCCTACATTCCTTAGACGGGAATGTGCTTTCTGTTGCTCGCTTAGAGGAAAAGCTTGTACAAAGTTGTTTAGCAGCCAGAAAGCTGCTCTCTTTCTATAAACATTCAAACAGCTATATATTTTCGATCAGAATTAATAGCCAAGTTAATGAAGCAATATTTTTCCCTTTCAGCATTAAGTGCTAGAAATACTCGTAAACATTCTGTGTGGAGTTCTGTTTAGCATATGAATTGCAGACTTATTCATAAAACAGCAAATTATTAACCTTTGTTTTAAGCCAACTAAATGAAAAATCAGCTTTTGTATCTAGAAACAATGCCAACTTCCATATAGTTATTTGGGTGAGAGCTAACTAAAAGTTAGAAATGGGCTAGGACCCTTCAAAAGAAGGAAGAAAGGAAAGAAGAAAGGGAAGAAGGAAGGAAGGAAGGAAGTCAAAAATGACTGGAATTCGCTGAATAATTTGAGGATACCAAGAAACTTAAAGAATTAGTTAAAAGTTTAGTGAAATTGTGGTAAAAACAAAAAAGTTTTGTAGATTAAATCATTTTTCATAAGGTTAATAACAAGTTCTTAATTCGATTCAAGTTCGGCTATCGATTATTTCAATAAAAAACCAAAGACATATCAAACTTGAACCAGAACCTCATGAATATCTTTGGTTCAGATTAGTTTTGAGCAAAAACCAGGGTTGAAAATTCAGTTTATCTCAGTCCAGATCTCAGATCTCTCTTTTATATTATAATAATTTAAATATTGTTATTATTCCATTATATATTTCCACATTATTTCATTACATTTCCAATCCCCTAAACTTTTCTAAGACTCGAATATGGAATTGCCAGTCAGCCTAACCAGCTGTGCAGTGATCGGGAAAGGAACTCCATTTTGCAGGACGAACCGAAACGAGGTCAACATTTTCCTGGTGTGTCCATCCTCTTGACTTTCAATTAGACCAGAACACTCCCACTGGCTGCATATAAATAAAATCAACCAAAAAAATTGACATAAAACTGGAACAGCTACAAGTCATGAGGTTCAAATAATCGCCGCACAAGCCATAAAAAGTGGACCGCACTGGACGGACGGACAGACAACAAATGCAACGTGATTAATGCACCTTAAGCACAGCAACAGCAACAGCAACAGCAGCAGCAACAACTATAAAAAACAACAGCAAATGAACAAGCCACAACGCAGCGCTGATGAGTCTATTACAGGCAATAACAACAAAAAGCAACAACTGACGCAATTGCAATTGCCCCTGCGCACACAGATACAGCTACACACACACACACAGATGAACAGTTATACACCCCTGTAGAACCACCCTTGCAGCCTGAACAAAAGGCACGCGCTTTACGCACTAAAATAAAGTCCATAAACATAGCAGTCCAACCGCAATGGCTAAAAAATAAAGTAGATAAAAAGCACTAAATACGTTAGAGGCCATCATAAAAGGAAGCACTGCTAAAAATTGGCAAGGTTTTCGGGCTGACCAGCCCGGACGGACGGACAGACAAAAGGACATAATGACACGGATAATGTGTGTGAGCAGAGGAGACGAGGAGACGAGAGGAGGAGACGCAAGGATTTGCGAAATAAAAATAAATGTGCTAAATGGATAATAAAATACAAAGAGCGACAGTCATAATGGAAACTCAGACACTCGACAGCAACAGACCAACAAATAAAATTGCACAAAAAAAAAAAAAACAGGCAACAACAATAACAAGCGCTGTCGTTTTTTTAAGCGTAATTTAACTGCCATGCCCATTGTACTTAATTGAACTGTCAACCGAAATACATAGATAAACATAATAGTCCGTCCACACGGACAATCAGGTTTTTTTTCTCCTTTTTGATTGCAAGTGACATTTGTTGGACTAGAAATCTCCAGCGCTTGGGTCAACTCTTGGCCACAATTTATATACGAGCATATTATATACATCGCTCTATATATATATATATATATGGAAAGACCGACTCTGGCCAAAACAATAGCCAACTTTCGAGCTAATTTACTGCACTTCAGTGCCTGAAAAAGGCTGCAATTAAAATAAGTACCTCGCCTCGTTTGGCTGTTGCCTGCTGGCTGCTGGCTGTTAGCTGCTGGTTTGGCTCTGCAGCAGATTTAAATAATACATACAGAGTGGAACACCCAAAAAAAGAAGGTAGCCAAAATGTTTACACACACACACACATACACACAGATATTTAGATATAAGTAGGAGAATATGCTGGTAAATAAGCACATTGTGTTTGCAAGCTAATTAAGAAATTACTGCAGGCAAAAATATCACAGCACCCACACACAGCGCTCCCCTTACTCCACTCCACCTACCTTGGAGCAGCAGCAGCAGCGGCAGAGCCCACCCACCGCGCTGCCAGCACCGCCATTTCCGAAAATCCATTCAATATATGTATGAAAACGAAAAATGATATTAACAAAAAAAGAAAGCAAGGCTAACACGAATTCCACTCGCTGGAGTCGAACTCTCAATGAGCTAAATAGAACTTAAAGGCTTCTAAAATATATTATTATTTTATTAAAAATCCAAATATCTCCTCAGATTGAACATAGCTGGGTATAAGAACGGCAGCCTTTGTTTTTATTTGATCCGATAATTATGTTTTCGAATCGTTTCCACCCTGAATAAACCGCTCTTGCCTGAAGCTGAAAGGGTGCTGGGTGCTGGGAATTAAGGATTAAGGCTTAAAATTTTCATTTAAGTGCTTCAAAATAGCTTAAACCAGACCATTACGATCGAAACATTAATTCTTTCGTATTTTGGAGTCAATTAGGAAGAGTTTTGACTAAGCTTAACACACTTCATTAAAGTAAATTAGGCAATAGAAACCAAACTTTGCTTTAGGAGTACGAAACGAATGCTCTTCCTGCTACTATTTCAGGGCTTAAATATCCATACTAATTCTCAATTATATATATTTCCAGGACTACTATATAATTTCTGTGTAGACTCAATTCAATTCAAAATCATAATTGAAACTTATATGCTGGCAAAAAGGATGCTGTCCCCTACAGAAAGCGCTCAGATAATCCAGCAACCAGACACACACCGGCTCCCCACTCAGCCACCCAGACAATTCACTTTACATATGAGCAATGTGCTCCAAAAGGAACCAAAAAATAAACCAAAACTGAAATTATGAAAAGCAGTCGAAAAGCAAGCACACAAAGTGCCGTCGCTTACCAAACCGCCCAACCGCCCAACCCGCCCAGCCACCCAACCGCCCATCCGCCCAGGCAACCTCTCAGCAGAGAGCAGGAGCAGGCAATTTTCATAATTTCTCTACAATTTTCAACCATTTTATGAAATGAATTGAAATTTTTACTCTTTTTTTTTGGGGGCGCACGTTTCCTTCAAAAAAAAAAAAAAAAAAAAGAAAAGAAAAATAGAAAATAATAAAAACCGAAATAAAGTAAAATAAGAAAAGCCATCAAATCCATTCGTGCGCTTAAATAAAATGCTCAAGCACTTGACTGCATCCATAGAAAAATACTGGGAGCAGCCCAAAAAAAAAAAGCAGGGAAATAAAATATGCAACCGGCGGGGGGAGGGAGGTAGGGGAAGGAGTTGCCATACAAAAAAGCTAGCCTAATTTGTTCAGATGGCTTCTATGGCCATACAAAAAAATAAATACAGGGAGTAGACGGAGTAGAGAACTGCCTTTATTATGCACGTAACAAATGAGATTGAGCCATTGTTAAGGCCTGCTTGATTTTTGCTAACAAATTAATGTTTTCTCTCCCAACTAAATAATCCTTTTAAGGCAAATGCAGCTCGAAATGCGTAAGGACTTTAAATGGATTGATTATTACTTAAATTTAAACGTTTCTGCTGCATTATTAAACGCTGCAAAGACAATTAAATCAATTGAAGAACCTGATACTTATAAGTGTGAAATACGTCGCCTTAAAAACAATAGCCCATTATTTAATATTTACACACAAAAATACACACACACTTATATATATAAATATATATGTATTTGTGTGCAAATAGATACGTATTACGTATACGCCGTGTATTTCTATGCAGATATTTCTTTCTGGTTATTTAAACTAGCAAACCGTTTGTTGAGCATAACCGAAAGCATTTTATGCATTTTTATTGCCATTTATTCGTAGCGCACAATTTGCAATTTATTTTTGCAATTTAACACGCACCACACTGCAGCTGGAGGGGATCCGGCAACTGGTTGGGAGGGCGGAGCACGGACAGGGGGCGGAGAGGCGATGCATTGGCAAAAAGCATTCAACGCGCTCAGTGCGAGGAAACAACAACAACAAAGTGCACAATAAATTGTAACTTAAAATGCGCAGCAACAACAACCACCAGCATCAATTGTTCTTCCATAGAAATATGTATCCTTCATATATATATTCATATATATATATATATTTATATGCACACTTTCGCATTAGCCATTAAACCCAAATGAGAGCGTTCCGGCAATAAAGCAGAATTCATATTTTAGTGTCTTTGGTTACATGCTGCATCCTAAGGGGACTTGGTGTCAACGGGGAATTAATATGAGTACTCCAAAGTCACAGGATAACAGCAATAAACTCGTCTATATTTATATCAAACGGCAGAGATAATTGCCACCTAGCATCGAATGCACTGCTAAAGATATGAGAGGCGAGGATACGTCAATATTGCCGTGTAATAAAGGTGAGCGAAATTTATTACTTAAAATGCAGCTGACAGGCTTTAATAACACTCCAATTTATACTACGAAACCGTTGAAAAGGCATAAAATTAGTAGTAGAATAGTAGTATGGACCATATACATCTCAGATATCTGAACCTTATCGATGACAAACCGTTTCGTTAAAAAGAGTAGTAGAATAGTAGTATGGACCGTACTCATCCTAGATATCTGAATCTTATGGATCCAATGTAAGAGCATCCGTTTCTTACTAAAAAAGACTACTTTAAAACCATTGAAAAGGCGTAAAAAGAGCAGTAGAATAGTAGTATGGACCACCCATATATCATATATCTAAATCTTATGGATGCTATGTAAGCCAAACCGTTTCGTACTAAAAATCTACTATAAAACTGTTGAAAAGGCATAAAAAGAGTAGTAGAATAGTAGTATAGACCACACACATCTCAGATATCTGGATCTTAGCGGTTCTATATAAGAGCACCCGTTTCTTATCAAAAGAGCTAAAAGAGATAGAAATCTAACCCTTGAAAATAAGCAGTAAAAATCTGCTTTCGATTCAAAGAACTAAAGAGTTTTCCTCAAACTTCAGAACTTAATTTACATAAATTAAATCCAAATTTTAATTCATCTCAAACTTAAGAGAAAAACTTCAAAAGTTTAAACCAAATTTGAATTTATCTTTCCTACATTTTCAATAAAAATTGGATTATAATCCAGCTGCAATGGCATAAAAGTCAGTAATGATATACTAAATAAAAAAAGGATAAAAAAGGTATAAAATAAATTATGATTTACTTAAACACAAAGGAAAAATAGTTAATTCTTTTTCCTTGAACCGCTCCAAAAAGCAACCCAATCAAACCCAAAGCTTTCTATCTGGAACGAGCCGCCGAAACAAATCTCTTCTAGCTCTCTTCTAGCTTTGCTTGATTTACTTGCAGCAATTAGTTGCAGTCGATTAATTATAATAAAAACAAATTGTTTAATATAATTACATAATTTATTATTTGCTTTTTATTAATAATTTTTTGTTTTATCGAAGCATTTTTTGTTGTATTTGTTTTTTGGTTGGAGTTTCGTTTAATACATTGAAGTAATAATTTAACTAGTTACTTGGTAATTGCTTGGTAATTGAGTATTCTATGTACATCCAAATGTGCCTCTGCCAATTCCTCTTCCTTATCATCCTCTTTGGCTTATACAGAGAGTATTAATTAAGATATTAATTATATTATATTATATTATATTAATTTAAGTTTTGCTTCTTTAATTGCTTGCTTACGGAAACCAGCGGATAACTATTATTACGATTATCATTTACATATACAATTATATATATATATATATAGACCTAGTTATAGTCCTAGGGGTATGGGGGGAGGGGTTTGGGGGGGCTTAACCTACACTTGACCAGCAATAAAAGTGAAAACAAACTAAAAGTAAAATCGTATTAACTTAAGCTGCCAACGCATATTTACAAACTGAGTTCGTATAAAAATAAAGAGCAACTCGAGAGAATTCTCAAACGATTAGGCTTAAAAATAATTGAGCAAGAAAGCATTTACACTAAGGGGGATAGAGAGAGAGAGAGGAAGCAGAGAGCATGGAATTTACTTTTATATCCTTGTAAATATATATATATATTCATATATATATAGGTATATACAAAAGCTTTAGGAACAAACTATTGAAAACTTTACAGCATTTTATCGATTATATTTATGAGGCGGCAAGCCAACCTCGTTTTTTGGCCTTTGTTGGCAGCACTGAAACCAATTGATGTGCACTTAGCCGCTGATCCTTCGGCAAACTTTTCAATAGAAATTTACAATGCAACTGGGAGCAGTGGGTTGATGCCTGATGGCTGATGGCTGCTGGGCGGTCGGTGCTCAGTAGGACTGTGCCTTATGGTTTATCGATTTCTCTGCAGCAGCCTGCACTGCAGAGACCAGACTCATACCGCCTCCTTCGTTGTGTTCCAGCGTTCCACCAGTGTTGTTGTTGCTGTTGTTCTTTGTGCGCGGCTCATAGGTGTCGGCGGGCATCAGCATTGGCGGCGGTGGAGCAGTTGGTGGCCGAGAGTGACTCGCATAGTCATCCCTACAACTACTACTAGCAGTGGGTAACTGTTTCTCTGAGTCAAGCTCTTCATCGGCCTCCACATCGATGGCAGCATCATCTTCGTCCTGGCCACCATTGTGCTCCTGCTCGCTATCCGAGTCCAAGTCCATGGAACAGCGTCTAAACTGCAGCGCAGGTAATCGCGGCGGCATTGGCGGTGGTGGCTTTAGCAGTGTCATTGGCCCCACCAGGCAGCCCACGTTCTATACCAGCGATGACAGCGGCGGCCGTGGTGGACTGGTGTTGCGTGCAGCGGCTGCCGCATAGTATTGCATGGGATGATGATGCGGCGGCGGTGGCGGCACAAAGCCAGCTGTGGTGCCATCGTGGTAGAGCACAGGCACACGTACCAGACGCTGTGCCGCATGTGCCATATTGGCCATGTTGGCTGCTTCCAGTTCGGCGGCCAGCTGGCGCTTCCATTTATTGCGGCGATTCTGAAACCAAATCTTCACCTGCGTTTCAGTCAGACGCAGCGAGGCGGCCAAGCCGGCACGCTCCGAAGAGCTGAGATAGCGCTTCAGATCGAACGTGGACTCCAGCTGAAATACCTGAGCACGCGAGAAGACCGTGCGCGTTTTCTTCTTGCGCTTGGAATTGCTGCCATCACCGTGCGGCGATGAACTGTCGGATGGACCATCGGTGCCATCGTCTTCCTCAATAATTTCCTCACCCTCATCATCCGATTCATTGGAACTGGTGGGCAGCATATAGCCGCCGCCGCTTGCATGCGAACCCACCAAATGATGTCCATGGTGCGATAGTCCACTGGCGCTGCTGGTGGGCGTGCTGGGCTGAATTGGATGCTGTCCATGCTGCTGTGGATGCTGTTGCTGTTGGTGCTGATAGAGCGGGTGATGTGAGCCACCACCCCCAATGGGTGGTGGTGACTTGCTGCTGGCGTGGCCATTGCCCGAGTTGTTGTTATTATTGTTGTTGTTGGCATTGGCAGTGCTGCTGTTGTTGTTGTTGTTGTTGTTGTTGTTGTTGTTATTGTTGGGACTCAGAGATGTGGGTGATGGTGGATTTTCCGTGGTGTTTGTGGAGGAGCTGTCTGCAAAACGAGAGAGAGAGAGAAAGAGAGAGAGAGAGTATTATAGAGAGTGCGTGAGCAGAGAGCATGAGTGAGAGAGCATGACTCAAACAGAGAGAGAGAGAGAGAGAGAGCAGAGCTGGAGCAGAGCCAAAAGAAAATGTTATTAGTTGATTTATCTGTCTGCACAAAACTGGTTGAACTAAGGGTTGTTTAAGATGTGTGTGTGTATGTGTGTGTGAGTGTGTGTGTGTGTGGCAACAGCAGAGATTTAAGCTGCCGCACTTAACCTCACACTTGCCATCCTCTTCCGTCGCCGCCTCCGTCTCGGTCTCCGTCTCCGTCCGCTCGTCCTCCTGCTCCTCTTCCTATCGTGTTTTTATTTTCTTCTTTTTTCATTTCTTGTACCCACAAAACAACTTAGAGCGCAGACTCGGTGAGCACCTCCTCCCAGGCCAGCGTTCAAATTACCATTTAAAATGGCTGTCAGTCAGCTGGGCGATTTTACTTTTATTGAGCTTTTAGTTTGGATCTCATTTGAAAAGTTTAAATTGCTGTAATTTACTTCATATGGATTTGCCGTGCCCCAACCCCCATCCCAACCCCAACCCCACCCACTGCCGCCCACTTGAGTTAAGTCGCTGGGCTGTTTTATCTGGAATCTGGAAGCCATGCCGGGGCGCAAAACTTAAGGGCAATTTACATGAGCAATTGCAATTGAAATGACTTCTAATGCCAGAGGCCCAATCAATTGGGGCTTTAACTAACTGTAACTACACTGCTTTTGTAGGCTCTGTAGGTAGATGCTCTTAATACCCTGCAAAAGGCAAACATGTCAAACGCTTTGTGTGCATTCCCCGCCGTTGTAACTCGATACTCGATTACAAATTGCAATTAATTGAAAATGGCGATTAAAGCAGCCGTGTTTCTGAGTGGCTAACGGTACCCACTACATGTGTATTGCCTGATTATGCCCCCAAGTGAAGCAGGCAGACCCCCACCCCCTACCCTCCTTACGTGTATGTGTGTGTGTGCGTGTGTGTTACGTGTGCAATGTGTTGCCTGCTTCAGGGCGCACTTTGTGTACATTGCAGAAATTCTTGCAGGCATTAGGCGCGCATTGAGCTGTTGGCTATGCAAATTAAATGAAAATACTTTAAAGAATGTCTGCCTAGGCACATTCTTTGTGCCAAAGAATTCCAGCTAATTGTATTTACTTTCTTAGCCCTTTCACCAACCAGATTAGACATTATCTCTTCCATTAAGCCATTGCTAAAGCAATTGAAAGAGGCGCAGACAAGGCTTTAAACTTGAATCAAAAAAAAGTGCTAATTTAGTAGTTAAGAAAATGATTCAAATATCTGGAAATGTTCTTTGAAAGCTCTGCTAAAAGCAAGAAAAATTTATTACTTTTTTGTTGATTGGGGTTGGATTAATGTGCCTACGTTTTGCAACAGAGCTTAGCTTAAAACCTCTGCTATTTTTGGCTATATTTTAAATTTTAGATATTTTAGAACTCTGAGTTTATAGTGTAATTTTTGAGATACAATTTAAGTCAGAGTTTCAGCTAATTGCTGAATAAATTAATTCTTAAATGATCCTAATCGTAGGGGGTTAACTATCTTACCCAAAAAGAAAGCCATGCTTATTCTGATATTTAGAAAAATAAAAAGTTTTAGTTGATATATTTGGGCTTTAACATAAAAGAGAAAAACTAAAGTCTATTAAACATTTGCTATTCTTTTATTTAACTTTTTTCAATTGGAAAAATTTGACTTAATCATTTTGAAAAGTCTTTTTATTTTAGTCCAAATTGAATGCGGAGTTTCAACTATTTTTCAACTTTTTTGAGGAAGTTAGAATTCCAGCTAGCTGAATCTGACGAATCCCCCCAAAACTAAACCCTATCAATAGTCTACAAAACTCTCATTTACTAATGGTTAATTTGAAATGAACTTACCATGCGTTGGACTATGGAAAGGCATTCGCTGTGGAGCCCAGGGCCAGCCAGGTGGACACAAGGCGGCAT
This sequence comes from Drosophila repletoides, assembly GCA_018150835.1. NCBI lineage: Eukaryota > Metazoa > Arthropoda > Insecta > Diptera > Drosophilidae > Drosophila > Drosophila repletoides. The sequence goes on from JAECWQ010000100.1 coordinate 9,705,487, forward strand.
AGCGTCCAGCCAAAGCGCCCCATTGTGATATGAAACCCAATCTGAAAGGCAGAAATTGTAGGAGTGCGTTTAGTATATTGACTATAAATTATGCAAGGAAAATAATTTTGGAAATTTAAGTTGTTTGGGCCAACAAAGATGGCCCAAGTCAAGCAGATGAAGGGTATACATAATTATAATTGAGTAGCCCAATGCCGGCGGCATTGCTCGACTTTCACGTAACAAGCAGAGTAAAGCAAAGAATCAAAGCTTGAGACAAACAGGAAAAATTCAAGAATGAGCGACGACCCTTAAAGGCTGAGCAACCCCACACCAGACGACGGCCATAACTGACAACAGCTGCTGTGAATTTAGCTCTCCTTCTGCCAAGGAGCAACCAAATATAGGTATATATATATATAAGTGTGTGTGTGTGTGTGAGTGTATATAAATGCCGGCATCCTTGTAACCTTGTTAGGATGCTTGCTTAAAAGCATCTTTATAAATACATTTATTTATTTATGTTAGACGCGGCAAAGTTTGCAAAGAGGAAACCATTTTCGGCGTTTACATTATAATGTGTTCCATCTAAAAACGAGTGAGAGTATGTGGCCAACTCTGACTAGGGTGGTTTCGCTTTGTCTTTTGGGTGGGTCTATTGGGCCAAATCAAAGTTTTTAAGTCAAATTATTTGGGCAGCAACTAATGCGAGAGGTAATTGGTGGTGGAATGGAATGGAATGGAAGTTACTGTCTGGTTTTGTGGCACTTAAGTGCTTAAGAAAGCGCTCGAATACTGTATACAATTTGATTGATTTATTGATATTTTTAAGAGTCCAAACGCTGTTCTTAAGCTTCCCACGCACTCACTGAACTTTTGCTGTTTAACAATACGCTCTGGGGGAAAGCCACAGCCAATGCATTCCCACCAGTCTAAAATACCCAATGGCGGCCACAGCGACCCGACAGCGGCCCCCCCAAAATCCCAGGCAACCCAGCAACCCCCTTCTTGGCCAGCTTTTGTTGCTGACTTTGCTTTTTTTCGTTTCGTTTCGTTTTGTTTTGTTTTGTTTTGTTTGTTACTATTGTTGCTGTGCTTGTTGTTAAACTCTTTGACCGTTTTTGCAAGTGACCCGTGGACAAGCAGCAGACTCTGATTTCTTTTCGACCCCAAGCCACCCTCAGACAGAGAGACAGACGGACAGACAGACAGACTGACGAAGAGAGAGACAGACAATGAGCTGACCAAGTTGTGTGTGACATTAACATTTAGTTGACCTCTTTCACTGCGGCCAAGGTGCAGGTGTGTAAATCAATAGTTGCCAACCTCTCTCTCTTTCTCTATCTCTGCCCCACACACTACAGTGTTCACTCGCACCTCTTCTTCGACATTTTCCCCTAAGTAAGTAATGCTTTTTCAATTAAATTTACCTTTTGCCTGCTGTTAAATTATGAGCCCCACGCAACGTTTCAAAGGCTTCCCCAACAACTGGCTGACTGGCTGGCTGGCTACTTGGCAAACTGGCAGCTCAAATCACTTCTAATGGGCTTCATGTTTACAACGTCAATTGAGAGAAAGCCGCTTTTTGCTTTTGGCCAAAAGATGACGTCCCAACAACTGCTCAAATTACGAGAGCAGGCAGCGAAAATGAAATACGACCAAAAGAAAGAAATGAGAAAAAAAAATAGAAGAAAAGAAATTACCTCAATTACTGAGCTGAATTTCTGTTGAAAGGGGCCCCAATGAATTGCAAACAGCTTGTAGCTATTTGCTTTACTAATTATCCAAATCAAAGGCTCAGTCCAAGGCATTTGTTTTCCGCCCAGCAATGAAATAAATACAACATTCCATTGCCCGGGGCGGCCACAGACCACGCGGCTCTCATTGGTGTCACTTTGCGGCGGAAGTGGATGACCATGTTTAAAATTCAGTTGAAATGGGTGCGCCAAGCCTCCGCCTCGGCCGCCCCTGGAGCTGTCAAAAGTCAACATGGAGCGACCCATCCGACCAGTCGCCAACCCTCAATCCCAAGCCTCATTCCCCATTCCCCATTCCCTTGCCTCGGTTGATGCATGGCTGTTATTTCTCGTTTAATGAATTGTTTGCGGCTCTGGCTGTTGTTTGGTCTTCTTCCGCGTCGCTGTCATAATTCTTCTTGGGGCTATTTTTTGCTAGGATAAAATTGCGCTATGCAATTGAGTTGTTCAACATGGCATTCTACATGGGTCGCTCTTCCACTTGAAGGCGATTTTTCAGGGATTGGACTATCTTTTGGGTTCTTGAGAATCTTTGATGTTTCGCAAGATTGAGACGGGCAGAGGAGCTACTAGGCGAGGAGTGAGTAATGGCAGACCTTTCCAAATATTTTGGAGAGGGGGAACTATGATGGGTCTTCAAATTTTTGCTACCAAATTTAAATGTTTCGGGTTATTTCTCATTTAATGAAATTACTCATTAAAAATTGGAGAGATTTTTAAGAAGTTACGAAATGAAATTCTGCGCACAATATTGAATCTTATAAGCAAAACTGTATCCAATTTTGAATTCTCAATCTGAATTTTATTCTTAATATGCTGCGGAGTCGCATTCAAATTGCTTTATAAGCTTAACTTTTCAAGTGCCCGCAGATTTTATTAGTTTTCTCAATTCTCTGACTTTTAGAGAGCTGCCCAACCGCAGCAGCTGCTGCTGTGGCTGCCGCATCAACCAGGTCACAGAAGCCACTTAAGTGAACCCCATCTAACACACTCACACACACACTCAAAGCGACAATTGTTCCCTACGAATTACCGATATTAATTTAAATAAATAAATTTAAATGTAATTCTAACAAAAGAGTTCGGAATGCACACAAATGGCTGGCAGTCCTAAACCGCTTAGGATTCGTTCATGTATAAAAGATTTGCACACGCTAATTGGATGCATGGAGGCCTGAATTCAAAAAAATATATATATATCCTATTGCCTAACTGAATTATATATGTAATTTGTGACATTTTGAGCGAGTGCGGGCCACTGGAACGCAGTCGCAGAGACCGCAAAGTAGCCAAAATATTGGCTCACAGTTGAATGGGCAGCAGAGCAGAGGGCACAGGGTTAGCTCTGCTTTTGTCATTAAACGGGATTATCGCGAAAATATTGGTAATATTTGTGGCTCCTGGAGCGGCTTAGGGCTAAGTCGGCCACTTGAAATATGGTGACATTTGCGACGCATTCAAAATTAGTTTTTTGGGTGCGCCCCAGGAAGTCGAGGAAATGACACGCGCTTTTTTTCGGGAAACCAAAGGAAAGCTACAAATAACAGCCAAAGTCAAGCCTCAAATCTAGATATGAAATCAGTGGAAATATGTTTTCATTAAAGGAAAACTATGGGAATATAATGATGATGATGATGAGACAACTAGATATGAAGCGCTGCTGAAGTGAATCAAATACCATTTTACCACCACTAAGTTAATCCCTTTTGTGATACGAGCAGATAAGATTTAACAGCGCTGGCGCATTGCATTGGGACTGGAATTGGATTGTAATTACTGTAGTATATAATTATATTGTCAAAGCGTTCATTTTGCGTTATCCCTATAAAAAAAAAAATGAAAAAAAAGGAAAGAACTGAGAAATGCGGCACAATAGACACTCACACAGATACAGACAGACAGACATTTCCTGGACTTGAGCACCCTTTCGCCCGGGCGGACTCACAAGCATATCAGGTTACATTTACAGGCACTCAGCTGAGTTCTTTTGCAGCGCTATAATTAAACCGCAGTTGTGAAAGTGGAGAGAGAGCTGCGAGGAGAGAGAGCAGAGAGCAGAGCGCAGACTTTTAACAGTAGCTGACCACTAATTAAAAATAAAAAAAAGCCACTGTCATAATAATCGTCAGAGTTCCAGGTGAAAGTCGAGTATATTAAACGATCACTCAGCGTTTAATGCGCTCTCGAATTAATCATTTAGCCAAGCGAGCAGAGCAGCTCGATGATCGAGTGATAAGTCCATCACATAGGCAGCCACACGTCAGCTGTAAGCGCCAAACAGCAGGAGTCAACACTTGGCCAAAACGCGAGGGCGAGGGCGATACGTGCCTCTTAATTGGGGTAAATAGCACGCAGCACGCGACCCTTCACTGCGACTGCGACTCCGACTGGGACTGGGACTTTCTTATCGCAGGATCAGTGATCGGTGAGCGCATGCGTAAATGAAATGAAAATGATCATTATTAAAAGAGCTACACTAAAAAACAGAGAAAAAAAAAAAGGTCCTCTTTGCATATGTGTCCCAGTAGGGGAGTCCTGTTTGGGTTCATAAAATAAAAGTGCAACATTTTTTTAATTCAACACATGCCTTAATCGAAGCAATACGAAATTCGATCTCACTCGACTCATGTCCTTTTTTATGCACATTTAAACGCCGGCTAAGTGGGGTTACCGGGTCCCCGGTTTCTTCTTCTCCTGAATTTATTTCCCAACTGCTCTCTACTCTCCTCTCCTCTGCTCTGCTCTAGCCATATGTAGGTGGTAAAGGAATATTTATGTTTGTAGGTCAGCTCGGGTTCAGACTAAGGGTTCATTCATACAAAAACCAAGTTAAATTCATAACATTTTTTGCATGCAGGAATATTGTCTGAGTACTGTCTGTCTGTCAGTTATGAATAAGTATGAATACTTTGCATGTGTTTGCAGCTTGCATTGAATTTCATTCACAAATGTTGCGAAATTCGATCTTTTCGTAAATTGCATGGCCAAATTAAGGGGAATCGATAGGTGGATTCGTACTGAGAGCAGCTGACCAGTGGGCAGCAGCAGGCTGGAACAGCTACTATGAAATGGCGAAGGATAATGAATCAGTGAATTTGGGTTAAAATCAATCAATTGATGAGGCGAATTACGAATGCAACTGCTATAAATAGCTAAAGGAAATTATATATAGCAGAGTTTAGGGCATAGGAATTGGCGGCAACATTTCAGGCTCAATTGGCAATAAGCCAGAGAGAAAATATATAAATATAATCTAATTTTTCTCTCTCTTTCCCAACGGTTTATTCGACTCTTCTTACTGACAACACAGCTTGAGTGTATTCACTAGAAATCTGATCATTTTACTAAATTAAGAGTTCCACTAATTTGAGAGCAGCATCCTTTTTTATCTCATATCACTTCATCTCGGCACCCACTTAAGGTGCTCTATGACATTTCTATTTCAATCTTGCAACCTTTCCATTAAAATTCCTATCTGGACAATCAGCTAAAGTAACTTTAACTACTCCTCAATGCCTCATCCTTCAATGCCCAGGCAGGATTCGTTGTATTCTTTCCAGCAAATAGATTTGCGTCACCTTCAATATTCCATTGTTTTAGAATTGAATACCTTCTCAGGGATTATATAAAATTTGCTCAATATTTTTCAAGGAGCAAAAGGAAACAGGACTAAATCAGGTGAAATTGTAGCCGCTTAGGCTCATTGAAAAATGAAGGGAACGCTTGACTTTTTGGTTTCACGTTGCACTGCACAGAGCCTAAGCCGGGCTCGGGGTCCCTAAGAGCTCTACAAAGTACACCTAAGTACCAAAGTAGATGCTGCTCTTTGTTGTGCGGTCTCCCGTATTATTATTAGACTCACCTTGAGAGCATGGCCGCATCCTGAGGACCGCCCGCTCCGGCACCGGGATGTGGCAGTTGCGGTATGGGCGTAATCAGCGTTGTGGCGCCATTCTTTTTCGACGGCTCGCTGCGGCTCAGTATACTGGAAATGGAGAAGCTAGTGAAGCCATTGGAGCCAGTGGTGGCTTTGTTGCCATTGCTGCTCGCATTGCTATCATTGCTGTTGGCTCCCACGGAGGCTGCTGCTGCTGCCACCGCGGCGGCAGCCGCTGCCGAGGCACATGTGCTATTATGGTTCAGTGTTTTGCTGTTGTTGTTATTCAAGCTGTGATTCAGTTCCTCACTGCCGTTGCCATTACCATTGCGCTCCAGTTCTGGTGACTTGGGCACCTGCAGCGCAGTTGGCGAACCTAAACGCTCGCTAAGATGTGCGGGCGCCACAGCGTGCTGCAGCAGCGCAGGATGTGTTGCTCCATGAGCCGGATGCAAATGGCCAAAGCTATGCAGAGCATGATGTAACGCCACAGGATGACCACTGAGTGAGCTAAGATGATGCTGTAGATGATGATGCAACACTGCCGGCGGCACAGAGCCATTCGGGCTATGATGATAGTGCGGCGTTGCGGCGACCGTTGATGAAGATGTGGGCGTGCCGGCGGCAGTATTTGGCGTGGAACGATGCGTAGGCGTCACTGGCGGCGAACTGTCATCAACGGAACGCGCCAAAGGACTCTCCCGGCCATTGCTCATGCCGGCAGCGCCCAAAGGACTCGGCTCCGGACTGGACACCACACTAATATCGACTTCAGCCTCAGATGAAGACATGGCTTAACACACCAACACTTTGATTAACACTTTGTCTATTTAGATCTCTTAAATGTTTCGACTTCGATTTAGCTTTGGTTTATATAGATATATATATATATATTATATTGCACTTGTCTCACAACAATATTTGACGAGAGTCTAACGCAAAATCAGAGCGAAATTAAGTTCCTCAGGTGGCAAACCGGGACGTCTGCACCGTTTGATCAACGATTCGCATTTAAATTCAAATGTTTTCTGTTAACAGGCTCAAAGTCCTCGACGGCAACCTCGACGCATCTGCCTGACTGCCTTGCTCTCTCCCCGTTCGTCCTTTCTTCCTTCTACTCCTCCCTGTCACTGTCTCTCTTTCTCTACGCGTGTGTGTGTGTGTGTGTGTGTGTGTGTGTGTAGTCCTCTCTGTGCGTGTGTGTTTGTTTGTGAAAGCGATCGTTTAGTAATTTTATTGTTTCAGTCTCTGGATTTTTAACCCCTAGTCTCGTATCAAAGAGCGAACTGCGCCGACTGCCTTCTGCGGCGCTCAATTGAAACTGAAACTGAAATGAGCTAAACTGAACCGAACCGAACCCAACTGAACAGAGCTGAGGTGGTTGGTTGGTCGGTTCGTTGGTTGGCAAACTACCTTCCTTCGACTCTTCTCCTCTTCTGAAATTCTTATGGTCTTTCCGCTAAATGGTTTTCCGCAAGTTTACAGATGTACCTGGGAAGGGTATGTGTGTCTGGGTGTGCGTGCGTGTGTGTGTGCGTGTGTGTGTGTGCGTCTGCTGGGGTTGCAGTCTCTTACATCATGCGCGCTCTTTTTCGCAGGGGTTGCTCGCTCGCTCTATTCCGCTCTTCTGCTCTTCTGCTCTTTTCTGGCCATTTGGACTGTTTTCATTTCCATTCCATTTGCAGTTTTATTTCGACAATTGTATTGCAACCGCATCGACAGACACTTTGCGTATGTTCTTTTTGTCGCAACCCGTAAATTGTGCCAATAAAAAAATAACACACAACTGAAACTGAAACACTTGGCAATTGGAACAACATTTCTTGGTCGGCACGGGGACGGGGGGAGCGCTAGCTCCTCTGCTAACACCCAAAATTTGCTTGTGAGGTGGGTCTATACATATATAGATGTGTGTCCTCCCATTGAAATGCCAATATAAATCAATCAATTGGCCACCCATCCAAGGGTCAAGTGCTGCTCTGTGTGCAGTGCTTTTGGCTACCAAAGTGTGTAAAAACATCTTAATTGATGGCAGTTAAAAGGTTCCTTTTAGGTGAATTGAGCTGTGAATTAGAAAAGGATTAAATCGACCATTAATTGCGACATTTTGTGGCAAAGGTGAAAGCTGCATCGGAAGAGGTGTTAGGAAATTCCTTTCGATAGAAATATATACTTAAAAGATTTAAATCAAGAATATTTAAATATATACATAAAGTTCGTATTAATTATTATATGTATAAAACAGTGTTTTGAGCCTTAAATTTAAAAAGAAATCATTCTAATCCTTTACCAGGTTTCATAATAATTAATTTCAGATCAACTAAAAAAACATAAAATATATTGAAAGAATTTTGTCTTCATAAATTTCTTCTTCGAATCGAAAGAATTTGCTAAGAGCGGTTCAAAATCTCAGTACATTTCAAAGTTGTTCAAACAAGATTTTTTAGTTCCATTCCCAAAATATTCCCCTGAACGAACAACCCCTGAGCGCTCGCAGAGGCGGCCATTTTTACAAAAGCGCTGAGCAAACTTTGCAGACATAGAGAGAGAGAGAGTGCGAGTAGAAGAGAGAAAGAGCACAAGTAAACAAGAGAGTGAGAGAGAGAGAGAGAAAGAGGGCGAGAGAGTAGCAGCAAATTGAAATTTTAAATGCTTTCAACTGAGACCGACGACCACGAGGCATTCAAAAAGTGTTGCAAGCAATTTGCACAAAACAAAAAAGCGTTATGCGAGGCAATTGCACACAGAGCGGCTAAACAGACAGAGAGTGAGAGAAAGAGAGAGAGAGCGAGCAAGCGAGCGAGCGAGCGAGAGACAGAGAGAGAGAGAGAAATGCGTGTTGAGAGTGGGCGTGTCACTGGCCATAAACCAATAGAAACGGTCGGCGGCCAACAACGTGAGGCGCTCAATAGACACACCGCCGGCAAATAACCAAAAACATTTGCCAACGAGACGGCAATGGCAACGGCGGCACAGCAAAATCATGCGTAGAAATTCATGCGCAATTACATTTATCCTGTTTAGAAGATTGCTTTGGTAAAGTGCGTCTCAAAGTGCTGACAGCCACCGCAGACTGTGGAGACCCCCCCAACCCCCCTTCCCCCTTCCCATTGAGTCCATATGCACATGTACATATACCTACCTATATGTATGTACTCCCCTGTGTCTTGGGCCTGGAGTTTCCACCTGAAGCGTAACACATTTTTGTATAATTTCCCTCTGCGCTTTGCTTGTTTTTGATTCGTTTTCATGTAAGATTCCGGGCTAGAAGAGCAAACCGAAATGTTTTCCAGAGAGTAAAGCAGCCAGCGGCGCTTAGTTCAAAAGGTTTTCGACACCTAGGCGCTGCCCCACTTTAATTTGGCCCGTAACTCGTAGCTCATAGCTGGTAACTCAATGCACACACAAACTCAACATATATGAAAATCGCATTACTTCTCTGTTTTCATTTCGAGGGGGGCAGGTGGGCATAACCCCAATTTGCTCTCCCTCTCTCTCTCTCTTCCTGTCTCTCTCTCTCCGTTTGTCTCTCTGTGTGTAAAGCAATTTCATTTTGATTTCATTTTGATGATGCGATTTTATTGTAGTTCTGTTCTGGGCCTGTCATTATTTGCTGGCATTAATTAGGCAAATTGACTCTGAATAGCAGAGTAGAATAGAAAGGTGCTAAACAGCATTCAATGGCCCCCAAAATGCGTCAACAAATGAACTTTGAGGCCACACCATACAACACACATACAAACAAAAGCGATAATGAAAATGTTCTAGCCAAACAAAACAAAACTAAGCACAGGAATTACAAACAACCAAAGCCCAATCCCCAAAAACTCGACACAAGCAACAGAATGCTCGACTAGGCGCTACTCTGTACTCTATACATTTATAGCTTTATGAATTCCTCAATAGATTGTTTATACTTTTAGAAGTTCTTCACTTCTTTTATTAGCTTAAGAATCTCCGCATTCACTTACCAAATTTCCAAGCCCTATCCCTCTTATGGTCTCTCAGAAAGAGCTGGACAAGCATTAGGCTGAAGGAGTTGGCTACTTCTCTAGCTGTTACTTATACGCTCATAAACATAATATACCCCATTTTGAAAAGGGGGAAAATACCTCTTTGCCACACATCTGCTCAGCTCCAGCGCCAGCGCCAGTCCCAGTCCCAGTTCCAACCCAGGCCCATTAAGCTGGCCAGCGGGCAAAGGCAAAGGCAAGCCACAAAAATTCCGAAAGCAAAAACGACCAAAGCTCTTTTACTTGGAACATTTAAAAGAAATAACAAACTGTTCAACTGTCGGACAAAACGATTCTACAACAAATTGCACTGCAATAAAAGAGTATATGTGTGTGTGTGTGTGTGTGTGTGTGTGCGACAGAGATGGCGCTACGAGAGGAATGTTAGAGTGAAAGCGAAGAGAGCGAAACCAAAGCCAAAGCCCAAAAGCAATGCAGACAAGTTCCAGAGCTTTTCTATGTTCGCCTGTCTAAGTGTGTGTGTCGGTGTGTGTATAGATATGCGTCTCTGTGTGTGTGTGTGTGAGTGCTTGTAGCAAAGGCAAACAAGAAAAACAAGTCTTAATTGACGTACGAGCAAAGTGGGAGTTGCAATTTTCATTGACTCCACTTTAGCTAGCAGACAGGCGCCTAAAAGTCGACCACAGCGCCAAGAGAAGAGTGGAGAGAGAGAGTGAGAGTGAGTGTGAGAGAGAGCCAAGAGCCACTTTGGTTGGTTGAGTTGCTGGCTTCCCAGCTTGCTGGCTGTGAACACTCGTCTCCGACTATTTATGCATGAGACTATGAGTATGCATACCATTTTAATCGACCTCTCCGAATCAACTCTTTTGTCAGTGTACTACACTGTGCGAAAATCTGGGTAAGTCCTCACTTCAGTTAAGTACCAAAGTGCTCGAAAGTTGAATGGGTTCGTCTTTCTTAATTTTATTTAAGACTTTATTTATATAAAATAAATTTCCATTAAATTACGAATCATAAGTATAAGACATTTATGAAATATCAAATAAAAATATTACTACATATTTCAGTTACATTAAGCCCTATGTTCTTAAGAGAAGATTGATCAAAGGTTGATAGTTTCTAAAAATTCATAGTTCAGCTTGACATTAGTATTTTTTAGATTGAATAATTCAGTTAAACAATATAACTTCCTTATATTATGATTATTAGAACCTCACTTGGCTATAACAACTCTCCTCGTGCTCCTAATCAATAATATAAATACTTTTAAATTACCAACTCCTTAAGCTACAATTTAGAGTATAATTTTTTCGCTTAGTGTATGATCTACTTAAACTTATATATGCCGAAAGCTGGCCATGTTTGCTCGACTTAACTGCAATTAATTTGGCAATTGACGTTACCCAATATGCAGAGCACAGCTCCATAGAGCCATAGAGCCATAGAGCCACAGAGCATTGAGTGTGTGAGTGGAATAACATAAATTCGAAGGATATTTTTGGTGGAAAGCTCTGGCGTTTCTTGTGGCATGTTCAATTGGAAGCTCCATTTCGTTATCGGATACATTAGCCAAATGGTCGGAGGGGCCTTTTGTTTGTTATTCCCATTTACATAATAGGCGAAAAGCATGCTAAACAATAAACTGCACGGAACGGGAATGGAAATGGAATGAATGGTGAATGGCGAATGGTTAAAAGCAAATGGAGTTGTAGTCCATTGGCGTTTTTTTTTTTCGTTCGTCAATTTTGGATATGAGTCGGCTAAATTTGTAACGCGCTATTTGGGCTTGGCCATTGTTTTCATTCAAATTCAAACAAAGGATGGCTAAAATATGTAAGGCCCCCACGCACACACACAGCGCAAGAGTGAGAGAAACGTGTTGAGAAACTGGGAGAATGCTAAGGGGTTTATAAGGGGTTTGTAAACAGCAGAGCCCTCTTTCCCCCCCCACACAGAGCTACTCATAAATAACGCTTTAGACTTTGATTTAAATAAATTGTATTACGAACGCTCATATTTTATCATTTCAACAGTTTTGCGTGGCCCGCACGATGCGCGATTCGATTCGAATTTCTCGTGCGCTTTTCAAATGGATTTTATTTCTTTTTAGGGCCAGGACAACGACATCCTGCCTGATTGAGTGCCATTTTAGAAGCATAAATTTTATGCCAAATGTCGTAAAACTGCTGCTTTCCCAGCGACGACAGACGGTAAGTGTTCATCAGAAAAGATACTCTCGTATGACCTCTTTATCTGCTGTCTGGTCGCCGACGACGACACTAAAACAGAGCCTGGAGTTGCTTTAAAAAGGAAAACATAAATTTTAAAGCTTTCACAGAAGCACAATTTTTCATGAATATTTGCAAGGACACAATGAAAGAGAAATAAAACAAAATATAATGCAGAGAGTTGCTTAACATAAATAAATAAATTTAAAGTTTTCACACTCAGCTTTTCTTTGCCCAAATGTTATTTTTAAAATGGAAATATTCAGTAGAAAAACAGCTTAAAAATAAAATATAGTTTTCTAATAAAATCTCCTTGATTTCTTTCAGCTTGAGTAATGGTCGATAGTCTTTTTTTAATAGCTAAAAAAGGTGCTTAAATATATTTATTTCTTAGCTGTTTCGCTCGAATATTGAGGCGGTAAGCGTTTGAAATCGGCTGGGCAAGTGAAACACAATTAAATGAAATAAATTCAAACAATAGCTAAAATATTACCGGTTTTAATTTGAAGCAATTATTGAACGTGCATCGGCTGCAATAGAGCCAACAAAAAGGAAAAATAAACGACAGGGAGACGGGGCCAGAGATTGGCTAGCCACCAACAAAGGCACCGCCAACAGTATAAAATTACCAATTCGGCAGCAGAAGCAGGAGAGGAATACATCAAACAGCAACAGGAGCAGAGCAGCAAATGGCAGGCAAAGGATAAGCAAGAAGCCAGCGATTGTTCAGCGAATTGAATGCTATTTGGCTGGAAATCATATTTAAAATGCAAGCCAAAAAGAAAACCAACAATTAAAACAATGAAAAATAAAAATAAAAAGAGAAAATCGCTTAAATTCTACCCAAAAGTAGTGTATAAAGCAAAACTGAGTTGAACCAATAATATTACTCATACGTCGTGTATTCTTTTGGCTTATAGCGCAGCCTTTTCTGCACTCGTTTCTTTGTGTGATTTTTGTAGTTTTGATTTGGGACACATCAAAAATCCACCCCTTGGATGAGGAGGGCTCTTTCTTTTGTGTGTGTGTAACTGCTAATTTTGCAACTGAATGCGTAGCGGCAAAAAGGATCACAAGGATCCACTTGAAAAACGATCGCGGATTAATGCGATTAACTTACAGTTGATTTGCAGCATATAAAATAAATAGGTAGGGAGAACTACATTGATGAAAGTTTCAAATTCAACTGCAAACAGATCCTTTGACGGCGAACCCTGCGCAAATCGTGCTAAAGTCCTTAATGCCGCTAGGCTGCGTGCATTCGCACAGCCAACAAAGACAACAAACAAAAACAGCCGACAGACAGACAACGGAGAACAAACAGGAGCTAAGACTTAATTATTTTATAAGGCGGACAGTGTATAACATCAGCAACAACAGCGCAGCGGGCGGGAATCTGGACCGCCCAGTGAGTGCTCATCGTCCTGCCGATTTGCGGTTACATACTGAGTGTATATACATATATATACATATATATATATATACAGCTATATAAACAGTATATCTATTTGTGTGAGTGTCGCTAAATTGCCTTTGCTGGCAACGAGTGGAGATTCCCCGCTGAAGGAAATATCAATTTGTCGCCACATCATAAAAGGCATCGCAATAAAATTACTTCCTCCTCCCAGCTGGTGAGAGACACTCTCCGCTCGCCTATATCTTTGTCAAATCCCACATTCAATTTGGCACTGCTTTGTGCGCAAAATCCCCAAAGGAATCAGTTTGCCCGGTTCGCGGTAACCTCCCAAAACTCCCCCATCCCATCCCATCCCATCCTATCCCACTCCAACAGAAACACCCACAGAAATCCGAGCCAAGAAGCACAATAACAAAGCGGGGAGGACAAAAAAGGAAAAGAAACAAAGAAAGACACATCGTAAATGGTAAATGCAATTCGCGTATTTTATGATGCGCCACGTTGATGGCAATGGCGCAAAAGTGCTTCATATCCACCCAGTTGGAGCACCAGCAGCAGCATATTGAAACAATGGAGCAGAGGAGCAGGCCTGGTTTGATAGTGGATATTCGGAATAGCTTGCCGCAATGCCACAGCGTAAGCTGAACGATAATAAGAGACAAGCAAAATAATAAAATAAATAATGAAGAACAATTCAATTATTTTTTGGCCGAATACTAAAAGCCACACACAATCACAGACAGAGCCCCACAGCCCAGAGCCTGAAGTGCTCTGGCTAATGATGATGCATTATGGCTGGATATCCAGCTGGGCTGGGCTCGCAGTAGAAGTATGTATATAAGGTTATTGGCATGTCCCTGGCATTGCGTTGACCACATTGAACTTGTCTATTAGCTTTTATGGCAGGGTCCTTGAATTCTAGATAAAGTTCATAAATCTCAGCGTATGAAGCAAAAAATATATATATCCTCTCTATGGTATCAAGTGTTCCGAGATTTATTATATCTCCGATAATATGGAGTATATATATTATTGATCAGGACGATGAAATGGGTAATATAGCCAAGTCTATATGTCTGGTGTCAAGCTAGGTCTCTGAAATTTGGTATGGAGCCTTCTTTTTGTTGCATGCAACACATATTTCGAAGCCTTTAGGATCGGGTTACTGTTTCACACACCTGCCATAGGAACTTTCCTATTTCTCAAGATATTTGGATACAATTTACAGGGTAGATGTAAGAAAATTGTTTTTAAAGCCACATTTAAACATACCACAAGCTATCAAGATCGGTCTACTACATTTATATTGGACTAAAACGACTTAAATATAACTTAATATTAATAATATTATTTTTAAGAGAAGATTGGCTAGAGGGTATCTCAAAATCAAGCACACTCTATTAAAACACTTCTTCCTTTAATAATTTAATTTTAAACCACATATTTTATGTTAATTTCTCCAATAGAAATAAAAGTAAATTCCTTTTTAATGAGGTCCCTCTGCATTTTATTCTAAAGAATTGCATTGGCTGTTGAAGAAATTTGGAAGGCAGCCATATCAGCCATATCGTAGCAATTATCTCTAAAATCTAAAATGGAAATTGCAAACGGGCTCAGCTGGATATCGAGTCGGCTCTTATCAAAACTAAAAACATGGAAATTTTTAATTGAGGCCTCTGCCGAGGCTGAGGCAGAGGCAGAGGCAGACAAACAATGCGGCTGGCCGAAGGGGCAGAGCGGTATATGTAAATGCAATTTAATTGTAATCCAATTTGTTGCCAACACACAGCAACACACAACAACAACAACAACAACAGTAAGCAGCCAAGCTGCGTCCGTCCAGGCCAACGGTAGCGATGCCTCTCTCCCATATCTACCTAAAGATTATTAGATCGGCTTACGATACGCCGAAAATTGAAAGGAGTTGGTAAAAGGCAAATGGACTCGTTTCGTTGCTCACCCTTCTAAAGCCAAAAATTATTATTATAAAAAAAAAAAAAAATTACAGTCTGCCCCGTCTGAGCCTGGCGCCGGCTCTAAGCCTAGATCTCGATTAAAACTCTGCTACTACCGGCTAGAGCTCTCTGTGTAATTATGTGCTCAGCTTTTCTGCGATCTGTTGGCCAAACAAGAAAATTGTGCACTTTGTGAAAGAGTAGCAAATAAAATGTAGTAGTAAAAGTAGCAGCCGTGAGATTTTTATCAATTTAGAGGCGGGTCTGGTTGTAATCAGGCGTAAAATTTACAGCAAACAACAAACAACGCGGAAAATCAAAGTGGTTGAAAGCCCAAGTCACGTGTACGCACTCCTAATGTCAAGGATACGTACGAGTCCTGGGCGAAGAAGAAGGGTAAATAGTTTATATACACTTTATGGTTTCTGACATGCCGTGATTTCTATGAAACTTGTTAAATGAACCCCGTTCCTTGCTCATTCCCTAACGCAAATGCAGCCAGCCCGGCAGCCCGTTCCATTAAAACGAGTCCTGCCAACAGCCGAGCAGCCGCCCGACATTAGTTTCAATGCCCTTCCCCTGGTATTATTCTGGTAATAAAGTTGTTCAAGTGTATTTCACAGCCATATGCTTTGGCCGGCTTTTCAGCTGGAGAGGGTAGAGAGAGAGTGGGTTGAGAGCGTGTGTGGCTTTTGTTATCACATTGGATTAGGCATAATGAAGTGTTTTAATGCGTTTAGGCCACACACACGCACACACACACACACAGAGAGAGAAGGGCCAAGGTAACTGAAATAAAGTTTAACAAAAGTTTAACAATGAAAATAGCGTAAGGCTAAATGTAATTAAAATGTAAACATTCTCTCAACTTCCGATTCCGTTTGTATGGAATGGAAACTGAAAGCTAAAGCGAAACTTAAGATAAAATCGTTGATAAACACAGCCAAAGGCATAGCCAAAGCGACGCTCTCCCGCAATCATTTCAAATATCCTTCAGTTAAGCACAATATGATTTACATTAATTAATTAAAAGCAATTTCACATTTTAATGCTGATTTTATCAGCTCAAACAGGAAAACCACAGTGTTGTGTAGTGTAAATTTTTGAAAACGGAAGGTGAGGAAATGTATCTTAAAAGTGTAAAAAATGATAATAGAACTAGTAAGGAAAGAATATCTACGGCGCGCCGAAGATTACATACCCTTGCAGAGCTATATGATATAGTATTTCCGATCTTAATGATATTAGGGGTGCGTTAGAAATCGCACCTTTCCATATAACTTGTAAATTTCATCAAGGTAAGCTGAAAATCAAAAAAGTTTCCCATTCCACAACTTTTAAGCCGATTATTCCTATGGGAGCTATATGATATAGTTATCCGATCCGGCCAGTTCCGACATATGTGCTGCCTCCATATCAAATTTTATTCACCTAGCTCAAAAGCTGAGAGACTAGTTTCAATATAAACAGACGGACAGATGCACATGGCTATATAAACTCGTCTCGTCGATCCTGATCAATAATATATATATTTTATGGAATCGGGGATGGCTCCTTCAATACATTACACATTTCGTGACAAAGTTATAATACCCTCTGAAAGGGTATAAAAACACTCTTGAGATTCTAAGATTCTATATCCAATTGAAGTGAACCGCTAAACGAACCACATATCAAAATTAAATTTTAATTTAAACCTGTGCCTTCAGGTTCGAACCAAAGTCTCCGATTCGGTTCAGAAGTAATTAAATTCGGATATCAAATTAACATAGAAAAGGCTTGGAACAAACTTAGGAGCTGTAGGAATCCTACAAATTTTCGTGATTTTCATTCTAGATGAGTTTGCCCAACTTTATAATTTTTAATTTTAAAATATAGAAACAAATTTCCTAAATGAAAATGAATAAAAATATTTATCCTGTAGCGGTGATCGTTTCATATTAATTAGCAAGTTGAGCCGGCTCTAAATCAAAGATCAGACCAGTTTTCTTCCATTTAGGAAGTATATAATTTCTTATAATAATAATAAGATATTGTAGCTTCAATAAAATATGAAAAATTGCACTAGCTCCTGGAGGAACCCCACTCTTTCTCGCTGTCTCTCCCTCTCTGGCTCTCCCTAGACCCTTATACGCACAAACACTCAAATTTTGCACCTTATTTGACTTCCGTGTTGGTTTTTAGTCAGTATTTTTGGGTAGATTTGCCGGAGGATTGTGGGCGTGGAGTGAAAAACCATTAAAGAAATTACATGCTGTTAGCAGTTCCTGGCTGCTGCTGCTGCTGCTGCTGCTGCTGCTGCTCCTGTTGGGAGTGTCGAGTGCGGTGCGGAGCGGTGCGGAGCGGAGCGGGGCGCTGAATGCAATCGCATTGATGTTGAAAAAAAGCGACGACTATAGCGCTTAACTGTCGAACTGGGTGAACTGTTGTGGGCGTGGCAACGCGACAGCACTGTTGACGCTGTTTTGTGGGCAACAAACATCAAAGTGATTGAATTGTTGCGATTGCTTTCAAAAATCATCAACAGGCAGCGGGCGGGAAAAGCGGGGAAAGCGGGGCAGCAGCGGGGTGCAGTGTCTGGCAAGCAATTTGAGTCGAAATTAAATTAAAATTGTCATCAGTTGAGAGAAATGTAGAAAATCAAACACCTTTGAATTCAAATCTGCCCCCAAGAATTTATCTGGATTTACGCTAAGTACTTTTTTTTCTATAAGTTGTTGCTGCAGCTCCCCCTCTAACATCGCCTCCCCCTCCAAAGAGAATGCATTTTAGTTGTTTATTGGCTGCTGCTGTTGTTCGAATGAAAATCGACTGCAAACAATTTTCAATGGCAATAAATATAAATTATCAAGCAACAAACAAACAAACATAAAACAAATACCAGTGCATAGACCATGGGGAGACTACCTGTATATAGTCTGGCATTTGTTTACCAGCGAGATAGCCATTAAAATTTAAATCAGAGCAATTATTATTAATGGTCGAAGGCGCTTTTTATAAATGTACGTAAATTGCTGCGCAAATTGTGCAATGGCCAACAACAACGCAGCAGCAGCAGCAACGCAGCAGCAGCGCAGCAGCAGCAACAACAAAAGCCACTCAACCCACAAAGCAAAATGGTAAAGCAACAAAAATCAATGGCAATAATTTTCACGCCATTTTAATGTTCAACAACAACGGCAACAGCAGCAACAACAACAAAAACAGCAGTAAGAAAAGACTAGCCTCCTCAGGCCGCACCCTCGAATACCCTTTTAGAATACTCAAATTTTGACCTATCGTTTCTATGACATTTCTATATATAAAACACTGAAAAAAACAGGGTATAAGAGAGAAATCCATACTCGAACCGTTCTATATAGTTCTCAGATTCCCCAAGGCACGAATTCTTACATTTTTTAATTATGACTCGAACTAACATTAAGAATTGTCAAACTTAAACTTATTTTTTTCTGTGTGCTGCCTGCAGCTAAAAGCAGTGTCAAGTTCCATTTACCCAGGCCAAAAACTGAGGGAGTAGTTTGCATAGAAACAGAGTTAGACGCTCTGCCGGACAAACGGACTGACCGAGGGACTAGATGACTAGAAGGAATCGTGTCCTGATTAATAATACTAGCATATGTGCTTAGTCTATGGCTAAGGGAATGCTCCTTTCAATGCATCTTTAAGGCGTAACATAATATTAATATACCCTCCTCAAGGGTATGAAAACAAACTGCCTTTTGTAAATATTAAAATACATATTTAAATACACATTTTATGCACATAATAAAACATAAATCAATTGTAAATAAAAGGTTTAAATTTCTAAAAACTTAAAGCAATTCGAGCATTAAAAATTATCAATTTTATATGCAGCGCTATTTGGCGAACTTTGGAATTGTCCTGAAATTCATTTGATCCTTTGTTTATGCATACCAAAATCAAGTTAAGCTTCTTTGTTTAATTTCATTCAATCAAATGTGTTTATTATGCATAAAAAATTAATTGCTGGAGTATGCTGCACATCTGAATACCCTTTTAAATTGTCGACTATTAAAATAATAATCAATGAATTGGAATATCCTTCAAATTTGATTTATATAAAGTATCAGTAAAAGTTAGGCTACGACAGAATCTACTGCAATCTGTTCTCTAATCAATAAAAATAAAAGAAAGTGTGTTGAAATATCGGCAAATTATAGTAGTATATATCATAGTATATATATAGTGGAGTAGTAGTAGTATACATAGTATAGTAGTATATATGGTGTAGTAGTATGTATAGTGTAGTAGTAGTATATATAGCCTAGTTGTAGTATATGTAGTATTGTAGTATTCGTAGTATAGTAGTACTATAGTATAGTATAGTAGTATAAATAGTAGAGTAGTATATATATATTCTGCAGTAGTAGTATATATAGTATAGTAGTATATATCGTAGTATATACAGTAGTATGTATAGTAGTATTTTTAGTAGTTTATATTGTAGAATATATATTAGTAGTATATATAGTAGTATATATTGTATAGTAGTATATATAATATAGTATAGTAGTGTATATAGTCTAGTAGTAGTATATATAGTATAGTAGTATATTTAGAGTAGTAGTAGTATATATAGTATAGTAGTATATTTAGAGTAGTAGTAGTATATATAGTATAGTAGTATATTTAGAGTAGTAGTAGTATATATAGTATAGTAGTATAAATAGTAGTATATATAGTATAGTAGTATAAATAGTAGTATATATAGTATAGTAGTATAAATAGTAGTATATATAGTATAGTAGTATAAATAGTAGTATATATAGTATAGTAGTATAAATAGTATTATATAACGTAGTATATATAGTTTAGTAGTATATAGTTTTCATCAACTTCTAACAAGGGAATCTGCCTCTTTCTATCACATCACGCACACTCACGTTTCATGTCACGCGCCCATCCCCATTAGATGCCTCACGCCTCTAATATTTATTGTTAGTGTACAAAAAGAGTTCAAATTTAGAGAGCAATTGCACGAGTGATAAAATTGCATTTAGCGGCTGGTTCATATTTTATGCTTTTAATTGACCATTTACATACACACACACACACACACCCAGACACACACACACAGGCAGAGTTTGGCCAACAAATATTGGTAACTAAGAAGCAATAATTGCTATAAGCTTAAAAGCATTTCACAATCAAATAAATTGCAAACTAAAATGGCAATTTATCGAGGCTCATGGCGAAAATAATGCCACATTGCCGGAATTCTCACGCAAAAATAGAATTGGTAAATGGAAAATGGAAAATAATGCGATACTTTTTGCAAGATGTAATAGATACACAAAGGCTCAAAAGGACACTCTTTAATTAACCGAGAACCGTGTTCAAATTTCAAAGTGTTGCGTATTTGCGAAGAAGAAAAAAAGAAGCAGTAAACCGAATACCGAATGATACGAATCACATTAGCCAAGATTTGCATCGGGATTAGGCGTTGCAGCACAAGAATAAGGTGCTGAAGCGGGCTCTCACCTCGCTCCTCAGCTAAATCTGGAGTGCATTGTGACAATTGTCACACAAATCAAGAGCACGAGGCCCTAGAAATCTGGGCCACTCGACAAAAGGTAAGCAGATTTGTCCTAATATGACGGCATCTGTTTGACAATGAGCCGGAGAAGACAGAGCGGCACCTGAGCCCCTCGCCAAATGCGTGTGAACAGCGACCGGCCACGCCTCAACCGAATCTTTGAATCCGCCCTTATTCGCAAGATAAACACTACGAGTGCAGGCAGAAACCTACACTCGGCTAAGCTAGCCTACATTTCAAGTGTTATTTGTTTAAATTATGTAAATCTCTGCCCCTCCTTCAGGCCAAACTATGGAATATATATGTTCATACAGCGTTCGGCGTGTGCCGATCGAGCTATACGAGATTCCGTAGACAAAGCGACGTGCACTTTAATTGGCAAACGTAGCCCAACAGTCTCTAGCCTCGGGCTTAGCTGCCAGAATTAGTGCAGGGCTCAGCGTTTGAAATGTTTCTCGGAATTATTGGACGAACCTTAAAGCTGACGAAGACTTGCGTATAACCAAGTTAACAACATAAATAGAAGCTAGGGAGCTGCTCAAGGCATATTCAGTTAATAGATTTCTAGGAGTTCGGAGAAGGAGTCATAGAGATGGAGGAGTCAGAGGATGCCAAAAAGTATATAGATACTTTTGTTCAGATCTCTCCGTCCAACAGAAATCCAACAATGTTTTTTGAACCTAACTTTTTTATCTACTTTTTGGCTAACTGGTTTGGCTCGGAGTGTCTAAGATTCCGGGTGCATAAATGAGCAATACATTTGTGTTTATCATGTTCAAAGTGTACGCCGCGTGTCCTAATACCAAGATCAGAGTGAAGATAGCTCTTTCAAAAAAAAGTACACATACGAATAGTAGAGGAAAAACTACTATTTTTGAGCAAAAAGAAAGATAATGAAAAGTGTAGCAAAATATTTATCACGCACTCCGCACGCCACACAATGGTAATGAGCTATAAAACCTTGCCATATACATCAGCACACATGTCCATACTTAAAGAGATATTTATATATATGTATAAAGAGATATATAAGCATACATGTATATGTGTATATGTTTTGTTTCTTAATCTAGTAATGCCCAAAAGCGGCTCAGGCTGAGGCTGAGGCTCAGGCAACAATACAGTGATGCGTACACACATGAACACACGACCGCGCACAAAGCAAATAATCACAATACAGTTTTGGTTTTCTTTGGTTTTGTGGCCAGCGGACCGCCGGAAAAACAATGCAAGCTGCGTCAGACAGCGCCCATTCCTGATCTAGATACCACGAGAAGCATGTTGCCTCAAAGGTTGCCGCTCTAAGGTAACAAAGGCAGTGGGAACAAGGCCCTGTTTTTGCATATGGCTAAAATGTTGGCAAAACATCTGATACACTCTTCACTGCCACCTACTTTAAGCGACAAGCGTGGGCAAAGTGATCCCAAGCAAACCCAAATATATTTAAATATGTGTGTTTTACCTTATTTATGAACATTAGCTCCCCTTGCAACAGTTATTCCCAAGTATAGAAATCCATAGGCCTCTAGGCTTTTTACTCTTTTCGCTGTTCGTACTTGGAATGGATGAATGGTGTGAACGGAATTGATTTAAAGGGGATAAAGCTCAAATCATGTGCTTTTTTTTAATAATTAACCACGCAAATATTGAATAAATTTTAATTGCTTATCTTATACACAATCTTTCACTTTAAATGCTCGCACGTTATTTTTCGCCGTGCGGCGAATTGAGACAATTCGATAGTTGCTAGCTGTTGCACGCCTTAAGCGATTGGGGCTGCCAACTGGTTACGAAAGAAACTTGTATAATTTGTTTTTGTTTTTGCTTTTGCTTTGTCACTTCGTAGTTTGTTTTTTGCCGGCTCATTGTTAACATTGTTTCTCTGGTGTCAACGCTAATTGCTGACTGCTAAACGGTTATAAATTTGTATCAAATATTCTACAATAACCGATTAAAACATAAATCAAGCCATGTCATTCATTGGACGTCAATTGCTGCGCAACGTAAGTGCCGCTGCACCCAGAAATTGAAAAAAACATTACATTCCGATTACGTAATATTCAAATGCAAATAATCTTTATCCATATGCATTTTGCAGGTGCCGCTGCTGGGCAAACGCATTTCCGGGTCGCACAAACACACAGCACGTCTGTTGCATCAGAGTGAGTTAATACCCTGTAGGAAAGTGGGGTTTGCCTGATAGTTATAGGCATACTCTGCGTGAGTAAATACCCTGTAGACATTTGGGCATTTGTTGTTGGGTCTGCATACTATTTACAGTTCCCAAACAACTTGTTTTGTGAAAAGTTAACAGATTTCATGTTTGCAATGGAAAAAACAATGTTCATATTAATAACCAGATATTAATCCGTTTTTATTCATCAAGTTTATTTATTTTCTTTCTGTAACTAACTTGTCTTTTCCCCTTCCGCAGCTGCTCCTTTGTGCGCGGTGCGTGTGCAGCAACCGGCGCCCGATTTCAAAGGCTTGGCGGTGGTCGGAAATGACTTCCAGGAGATCAAACTCGAAGACTACAGAGGCAAATATCTAGTGCTGTTTTTCTACCCGTTGGACTTGTAAGCCATGCAATGCTTCCATAACAATTTGGCTTTACTATAACGAATCTCTCTTCAACAGCACCTTTGTTTGTCCAACTGAAATTGTTGCATTTAGCGAACGCATTAAGGAGTTTCAGGACATCAATGCCGAAGTTGTGGGCGTCTCTGTTGACTCACATTTTAGCCATCTGACCTGGTGCAATGTGGATCGGAAGAATGGCGGCGTCGGCAAATTGAAGTATCCCCTGCTCTCGGACATAACCAAGAAGATATCCGCTGATTACGATGTACTGCTCGATAAGGAAGGCATTTCTCTACGAGGAACATTTATCATTGATCCCAAGGGCATCTTACGTCAATACTCAATTAACGATTTGCCTGTGGGTCGCTCTGTCGATGAGGTATTGCGTCTGATCAAGGCCTTCCAGTTTGTCGAAGAGCATGGTGAGGTGTGCCCAGCCAATTGGAACCCGAAAACAAATCCAGCCACCATCAAGCCCGACGTAGACGAGTCTAAGCAGTACTTCAGCAAGCATGGCTAAGTTTTCTAAAGAACCTCTCAAAATTCTACATTCAAGATAACAAAGACAACAAATAAAAAGCTAAGAAGCGAACTCGTAATTTCGTCAATCGTTTATTCAAGCATAAAATTTAAAGTATATAGTTATTTCAGGCTTTAAGGTTATAGGTGATTAGCAGATCAAGGGTCAAAGGCTAATATTTATATTTGATTGTGTATGGATTATGCAGTAAACATCAGTTGGATGGCGGCGGCGGTGGTGGCGGCTGTGACAAACCAATTCCAGGCGGTGGCGGTGCGCAAGGCGGCGGAGGTGGCGGCGCATAGCCAGTGCCCCAGCCAGGATAGCCAGTGGCCCAGGGTGGCATCGGTGGTGCACCGGTACCCGGCGGCGGCGGTATAAGCGGCGGCAATGTACCCGGTATGGGCGGATTCATGGGCTCTGATGCCGGTGGTGGAGGTTGTGGTGCATTCATCCAAGGCATCAAGGGAGGTGGCATCGGAGGCGGTCCTTGACCCACTGGCGGTGGCACATATGCCGACATACCCATTGTATGATCCATGCCCATGTTAGGCATAGAGTCCATGCCCATTGGATGCTCATGCGGAGGGCCGCCCCAGCCACCGCTCATATCACGCTGGTGATCCCGCGACGAAGTATTCGGCGGCGACTGTATTGCCTGCATTTGTGAAGGTTTCTTATCAAAGATACTATAGCTAGCACGATGCAACTGAGGTGCAGTAGGTGTATCAAGCTTAGGAGCGTTGGGTGGCGGTCCCTCACCCAGCTCTGCCATTAAGCTCATATACTCCTCATCGATCTTGGCCTGTGAATCCTCACAGGCCATGCCCGGAGCACCGGAGCCTGGACGCTTGTTACGACAGTCCTTGGTCAAGTGGCCAGTGCCGCCGCAGGAAGTGCACACAATGGTATTGGTGATAATGGGCTTATCGGGACACTGCCATGACTTGTGATCCGTTGAGCCGCAAGTACAGCGCTGTATATCGTTTTCACGCAATGTGCCATTGAGCTGGGCCAGCTCACGAAGCTGCATGCGACGCAAATCGTTGTGTCCTTCGGGCACCTCAATGCCCTGACGTATGACATCTTTAATCTTATCAACCGCCTTTCGCACCGCCTCTGGATTTGGCGCTGTGATGAACGCATGCAGAGGTTCATCTTCACCGGGCAATGGCTGACCATCCTTGCGACCAACTTTGCCTTCTTTGACTGAGCCTTTACCACGAATTATAATCTTTGCGCCGGTATCCTTCTCCATGGCCTTTAGCGTGTTTCCGCGTGGCCCAATCAGCAGACCCACAAAATTTATGTCGGGATGCTGCTCCTGCGGAATAAGTACCTTGTCGCTGACGCGTGTGACTGGTGGCCTACAAACAAATAAGATGTCATTATAATGGATTATATCAAGATTTAATATATATGCAGCTTACTTGTAATCAGCTGGCGGCTTGAACTCCGGATTAACGGCCTGCATCTTGACAATCAACTGATGACGCTGCTCCTCCAAACGCTTGCGATAGCGGAACTCACGCGTATTCAAACGTTTGCCATCAGAACTGTAAATCGGCTCCGGGGAAGGCGATCTGTGAATGAGCAAAGCAAACAGAGTATCGATGGTTTTACAATGGGCCTCTACGGAATAGCTTACTAATTCAATTGACTAGACTTAATGATCTTATTGTATATAAGTAGACTACATTAATTATCGTTTATCATAAGTATTGTAAATCCTGTAATTGGCAAATTATCATTCATTAATCAATATCATTAGCAAGTTTTGATTAGGAAAATTCGCTGGTGAATTAAGAAAAGAAGAATTTTGATTAATTCGTTTTAACTTGATTTTTTTGTTTTGTTTGTTTGTTGTTTTGTTTTATATATTTCGCACACTCTTCTATAGATAGTATTATATATGTATGTGTATGTGTATGTTATGTGTATTTATATTGCTTGTCTGGCTGGTCTGGGTCTGGGTCTGTGTTGTTGCTCGGGAGCACTCTTCTGTAAAATAGGCTCCTATTTCTGTGAAATGTGCATTTATTATTCGACGCTTACAGCTTTGAGGAAGAGAGAAGAAATTGGCATTATTATAATGTAGACGCTTACGGTTCTCGGGAGCCAATACCAAAATAAAATAAAAAAGCTTAAATTGTCTTAAATTATAAATAAAGCTAGCATTAGTTGTGTATTTCAATAAATAATTGCCTACAAATCGGCATACCGCTTATTTCTCTCCAAATACGACCATTAACGATGATCAACCTGTGTGACCTGTTTGCTTATCCTTTTCTGTATAATGGAACGTTCGGAACGTTTACAAACGTTGCCGTAAATTTAAGGTTAAATATAATTTAATTTAAAAAACCTACATTATTATATAAATACATATGTTATTAATCAGGGAATCACACCGACTTATACTTCGATCCCCGAACCGGTTCTGCTATATACCAAAAATACTGTATGGATAGAAGACACAGTTTCATAGATTTAGGTTTTCTACCGGTTCCACTTTACCGGTGTTTCAGGACACACAGACGGAACAAAAATAAAAACGGAGAAAAGAAAGTTAAAAATAAATAATTAAAGCCGAAACAGTACCAAAGCAAATTTTTCGACTCTCATGTGGTTTTTTCGGTCTGAGCATCCTTCCACTACAACATATTTGCTCATGATAACATTTAAATGTTAAATTTGATGGAGAAAAATGGATTTGAAGACTGTGAATGGAAAATATGGAAAAATATGTTGTAGTGGAACGGTTAAAGTTTCCGGCTTGATTCCCTGTAGTTAACGCAACAAAATATGAGAGATTCTTTTAAAGTAATTAATGGAACCATATGAGAAAAGCTTAGATAGTAAACATAAATGGGTTTCACAATGGTTTCTCATGGTCTTTTGCATAGAATGCTGCGTTTAAACCTGTACAAATATCTTGTTATTCCGTTTGAACTTGTTACTCCTTAGTTTCCATAACTTTCCGGAACTTTGCAGTGTTTTATTGACGACGATCCACACTTTCGATAAGGGAAGATTATGAGAGTTGTGTGAGAGAATAAACAGTTTCAAACCTTTCTTCCGGCGTTTGTGTGATGCCCAAATCGCCTGTGCGCAGCTTTCGGCTGATTTCCTCGATTTGAAATTGAACTGTAATTAAAAGTCGTTAAAGAAGAAGAAAGAAAATCGAACGCAACGTCGACATTAGTAAATGTTGAATGCTAATTATTGTAGAAAAGAGAGAGAAAGTTATATATTATATATGTTGTATATATCAATAAGTGACGGCTAGGGGAGACCGGATACAATTATGAGAGTGACTTGTGATTCCGTTTTACAGAC
Source organism: Drosophila repletoides (assembly GCA_018150835.1). Lineage (NCBI taxonomy): Eukaryota > Metazoa > Arthropoda > Insecta > Diptera > Drosophilidae > Drosophila > Drosophila repletoides. Next base: position 9,732,673 of record JAECWQ010000100.1, read on the forward strand.
GACAGCGCCGAGGCGTGCCTAAACTAACTGAAAATTTGTGAGCGTTACAAATAATTAGATTATTGGATCAATTTGTTTGCTGGTGTTGGATTTGGTTATTTCTCTGTTTGGGCAATATAAGATAAGGTTATTATCTAGCCGTTTGGAACTCGTGTCGTTTTTGTGTCTCACGCCGGAATCCCTTCAAAAAGAGAACGAGAGGATTATTATTGTTTGCTCAATGCAATTTTGTTGTTGCTTTACGTGTTTGCTCGCACGTCCGGTCGGCCCTCTTACTTGGATAACAGTTACTGTGATCGTGATCGTGATCGTGATCTCGTGATCTCCCCGCGACTATTTGATGCTGTGTTTGTTTTGCTCATTAGTTGTCATTAGACTTAGAATTAAACTTATCCACTAACTTAGTTGCATACTAACTACAATAAACAAGGATAATGTGACCTTACCCAAATACGCCTCCTGCTGTGCCGGATCCAGAGTTGATGGCAGAATAGTAGGCATGCCCGGTATAAATGTCTTGTCCTTCTCAGTGCCCCCCCAGCGTGATTTGCGCTTTCGTTTACGTTCCGCTGCACTGTCCACTGGAATCATAGAAAATATGTTGAGAAAATTGATTGGGTTCAGAATTATTGCCAGCACTTACTTGAGTTCTCCGAGAGTCCATTACTAATTGAATCATTACTGTTCTGGCTGCTAAACAATGCAGCAAAGCTCTTGTTGCCACTCGCATTGCTCATTAGCTCCTGTATGGTTTGTGTGAGATCAAAGCGCGAATTGGTCTCCTCGCGAATGGAATCCAATTGCGGCTGTTGACGATCGAAAAGCGAAGGTATACGCGAATCTTGCTCATGCAGCGAATTGCGATTGTTTGCCGTATCAAATGGATTGACATAGGCGCGTTCGCGGCTGCTGCGATCACGACTGCTTCGCTCACGGCTGCTGCGATGTGAATCGTGGCCTCGATCATTGCGACGACGATCATAGCTGCGACTACTAGAGCGGCGTCTACGATTGCGATCGTAATCATCACGACTTCCACCACCACGTGAGCCGCTACGTCTGGAGCGTGAATCGTGATCACGATCACGTCTACGATCACGATCCTTGCTACGAGAACGTTTCTTGCGTCTATCATAGTCATCATGGTTGCGAGAACGACTGCGATGCGAACGCGAATCACGATCACGCTCTCTATCTCGATCACGGTCCCTGTCACGTTCACGACTATCACGACGACGACTATCACGATCCTTGCTACCCCGGTCGCGATCTCGATCTCTGAAAGGCGAAAAACGTTAAGAAATTAGAATTTATTTTGTGAATGTTAATGTCTGTAGCACGTACCTGCGTTTCTTCTCTCGCTCCCTGTCTTTGTCCTTATCCTTATCCTTATCCCTGCCGCGATCTCTAGAACGCGAACGTTCCTTATCCCTGCGATATTCATCATTGCTTCCACTGCCATTGGCTTCCTTTTCCTTGCCAATGGACTGCTGCATAAGCAGTAATTCTGGCGGCGTTGCACTCATTTTACACAATTGTTTTTATACAATTTCAATATTGTAAAACCAAAACAATTTGATGCATAAAATTAAGTAAAATATTTACGATATTTTCCACTGTATCTGTCCCTTACACTAATACCAATGCAGCTGCGATTGCACTGAGCACGAAATGCGTGGCAGCGGCGGTTGCTTAAATATGTTTTTTTGATATAAATTTATACTTGCTTTTATTTATTTGTCATACTACTCAAGTAATTTGAGTATTTCCACTTTATACATAACTTTAATTTTGTTTTTTCAAATGTAACCAAAGATGCAGACGTCGGTTTTCGCCGAAAATCTTACACACATACAATTGAAAACAGGGCTGTTATTCATTTAGAGCTGCAACATAAATATCGATAAGTTATTGCGGTGCGATGTTTGACTCGATGTACGTTAGGACAAAATACGCCGCAGCAAATTCTACTTAGCTGGTACTCTTTCAAATTATATTGTACGATTATATAGTTGATTTAAATAAATAATTACAACACCAGCATTAAGAAACAGTAAATAATTAAATTAAAAATTTCAGCTCCTACAATCGAAATTGTCACAATATCGATAATCGAGTCTCAATTATCGATAGCTGCAGCGCACGTGTGCTGCATTTGTTTTTGTTTTATGAGAATAACAGAATGGGTGCCAAGCATAAAAAATCCAGCGCCGATGCGGTGTATTCCAAGAAAGCAACAAATCAAAGCAGTAATCCCTTCGAGACGGCAATACCCCAAACAGCCAAACGATTAAATCCATTTGATGTGCATGTGAACAAGGAAAAGTTCAAGATCTTGGGCCGCATTTGCAAACATGACCGGGGCATGCCAGGTGTATCGCGTGCCAAGGCACTGCAGAAGCGTGCCCAAACCTTGGGCCAGCAGTATGCCGTAAAGCATAAGACTAATAAATTTGTGGACCATCGCATTGGCAAACACCTTAGCGGTGATCAGCTAACCGAATCGGTTATGAATGCACGCTACTTGGCTGAGAAGCTATCACAGGTGCGTGCCTCCAACAAGACGGAAAAGTTCAATTTAAACGACGATGAGCTGCTCACACATAGAGGACAAACACTCGAGGAGATTGAACAGTACAGAGACGAGCGTTCCGACGACGAGGAGCTGGAGGATGAGGGTTTGGATGGTATGTCGCAAAAGATTATGACTTAGCCGCTAATAGATCTTTTTTATGGTTAGTTTTTAATAATACAAAATAAAACTCTTAATTCCACAGCTGAGTTCACGTCTGCTGCGCATTTTGGCGGTGATGGCGACACGCCGCAGGATCGCCAAACTGCTATTGAAGAAATGATTAGCGAGCAGAAACGTCGCAAAAATGAAATAGCAAAAGACAAGGATGAAGTCTATGATCTGACCGAGAAGTTAGACGCCAACTATAAGCAGCTATTGCCGCTAGTAGCTAAGGCAACCAAGGATGAACAGCATGAAAGACCGCCGCCAGATGCGTATGACAAACTGCTGAAGGAAATGATATTTGAGCCGCGAGGCAGCGTCACAGACAAGCTAATAAAACCCGAGGAACTGGCCAAACAAGAGGCGGCTCGTTTGGAAAAACTAGAAAACGAACGACTGCGTCGTATGAAAGCTGATGGGGAGGAGCAGGAAACAAATGTACAACCCAAACATCGTTCGGCTGATGACTTGGATGACGGTTACTTTGTGGAGGGCAATGAAGAAGATGGAGATGATTTGTTAGCCTACGATCTGGAGGGTAATCTTGGCACACATTTGAATGCCAAAAAACAGATACCGGAGGAAACAAATGGACAGAGCAACGCTGCGTCCGATGAAGACAACGAAAGTGATGAAGATGATGAGGAAGGGGAAGAGGAAGAAGACGAAAGTGACTCGGAAGTAGACAATTTGAGCGATCTGAAAGAGTCAGATAGCGAATCCGAACAAGAAGAAGTAGCGCAGCCAACGAAAAGTAAAACTAAGCTGCGGAAAGAAAAATCTTCGGCAAACGTAGACATTAGCATACCCTTCACCATAAAAATGCCCAAGACATATGAAGACTTTAGCGAACTTCTTGCTAAGTATACGCCGACACAGCAGGTTACCGTTGTGGAGCGCATTATCAAGTGCAATCATCCCAAGCTGGAGGGCGTTAATCGCGAGAATGTTGTCAAATTGTATGCTTTTCTGCTGCAGCACATCAAGGATATATTCGAGGATGCAAGTGAGCTGGATATTCGCGCGAATTTCCAGCTAGTGTCACAACTAATGCCGCATCTATATGATCTGACACACCTGAATCCCGATCGAATGTCCAACACACTGTTGGATGTAATCAAGGAGAAGTACGCAGATTTCCGCAAGAATCACAAGGCTTATCCAACGCTGGAGACGCTGATCTACTTTAAACTCGTCTCAAATCTGTATTCCACTTCGGACTTTCGTCATCCTGTGGCGACGCCTACCTACATATTTATGCAGCACATTCTATCAAGAGCGCGCGTTCGCACCCGTCAGGATATTGCTATGGGCTTGTTTCTAATTACCACCGCTCTGGAGTTCAGCTCACGCTCCAAGCGTCTACTGCCTGCCGTCTTTAATTTTCTGCAGGGCATAATTCACATGGCCATACCCAAGCGCCAGGTGGGTCAGCTCGAAATTGCGCCTCCTTTTGAACGTGATGGACCCTTTAGCAAATTGCTGGCCCTTTCAGCTGCCACGAAAGAGGGCAAGGAATTGGAGCCACAGCAGCTGCAGGCTGCAGATCTGGTAACACACACTCTCACCGTGGATTTCAAGGTTCGCGCTGTCGACTCTACGCTACGCCTTATCAAACAAATCATTGAGGAGCAGTTGGATGACCACACTGCCGCCTCTATTTTAACCAATCCTCTTTTAGCGGCACTTAAACTACTGCCACTACAGCCTTATCCTGAGCATGTGCATCAACATTATGCAGAGGCCAAATCTGCATTGGAACGGATAGCAGCACAGAAAATGAAACCCTTGGCACCAGCCGACAGGAAGCCCAAGGCTTTGCGTATGCTGGAGCCCCGCTTTGAGGTGGTATACGACGATAAGCGACGTCCCAAGTTGTCCAAGCAGAAGGAGGAGCGCGTTAAATTGCTGCATAAAATCAAACGTGAGAAAAAGGGTGCAATACGCGAAATACGCCGAGACACAGCTTTTGTGCAGGAACTTAAGCTTAAGCAACAACTACAAAGGTGAGTGGAAAGAGGAATCTCTTTAAGATCCTTTGCTAAAATTTGTATTCTAATTTTGCAGCGATAAGGAGCGCCATGAGAAGGTCAAACGCATCTACCAGGAAGCCTCCATGCAGCAGGGTGAGCTCAATGAGTTGGCGCGCGCAAAGAAACGCAAAAAGTTCTAAAAATTTCGCGCAGTGTATCAAAAATGTAAATGCAAATATTGTGTTGATAAGTTTAATAATTATAACAAAACAAAATAAACCATTTGTATGTCTATATATACATATTTAAGTCTGCTCGCCCGAAATCTGTCGGCAACGCAACGTTGCTGCTTCCACCGCGCCAGACACAGCCGCACGAAAACCTGCAAAGTCCAACCGCGGATTCAATGATAAGCGCTTATCAGCGAATACGTCATGTACTTACCTGACAGCTCGAGGTGCCTTAACGCAGCTGCCGTTGATCCAGCTGGACTGGTTACGTTATCCTTCAGCTGGCCAGGATGTGTACCGCACTCACGCACCATTTGACCCGAGCCCAGCACTGTCTGTGCGGCCAAGCGATAGGCCAAATCTCGCGGCATGCCCATATGAACTGCACCATCGGCCAGCGCTTCGATCATGACAAATACATAGGCGGGTCCACTACCACTGAGGGCAGTTACAATATCCAATTGCGATTCATCGCAGACCTCACAGGTGCCCACAGATTCGAGTAGTCGTTGGGTGATCTGTGCATCAGCATCATTTGCCTGGCTACCCCGTACATAAACCGAGCAGCCGGAGCGAACTAGTGCTGGTGTGTTGGGCATTACCCGTATTACTCTTGAATCCGGGGATAAGCTAGACTCTATGCTCTTTAACGTAATGCCCATGGCCACAGATAGGAATAGTTTATTAGAGCTCAATGGTTTAATCTCTGCCAGCACTTTAGGCACCACTTGTGGCTTAACAGAGACAAAGACTATATCCGATTGCTTCACAATGGGTGCATTCTCTACCAGCGTTTCTATGCCCAACTCTTGAAAGGATTGCTGTGATACCTTATCCGCAGGATGTACACTCGCTATGATGCCGCTGGGTTTAGTTAGACCTATTTGTAGAAAATTCACTTGCCTTTAATTCATCAAGGTATGCGACTTTTTGGAGCAGGGAATCAAAGTGTATCGATGATGTAAGATTCTTAATTTTTTTGTAAATCCAAAGTCTTATTGGAATATCTTTAAATATGCTACTCTCTGATTCCCTGAATTGATTGAGAATTTTACCTGCAGATATGAATCCTTTGGCCAAGGCTTTTGCCATGTTGCCGCCGCCAAGGAAACCGATTTTGCCTATTGAACCCATTTTTAAATAATGCGACTGCACTTTTCGATGTCGGAGTAACAACTGATTTTAAATTGCCCAGTTGGTAAACAAATGTATTGATAAGCCATCTGGTCTTTGCTACGTCGTAATCCCCCTCCTCTCAACCCATTTACAGTTCAATGTTCCAACAACAAACTCGAATGTACAACAGCAATAGCCTCTTATCATTTTCTGTTTTTATCAGTTGGAAATTTACGGACACTGCTCCGAAGAGGCAAGCGAAACAACAACAATATGACAAACGCTTCATTAAATGTATTTTTAACTGAATTATTTATTTATCTTTTTGAAGTTCAATTATCAAAGTAATAATTGGCTGCTAATTAATGCAATTGATATCCTCATTTATTTTGTTAAAAAGTAACGTATTGTATCAATTGCATTAAGTTGGCAGCACCAATAAGGGACCGATATACGATTGACGGAATTTATCGAAAAGCAGCTGAGCCACTTTACTGAACACTGTTTGTATGTTTTCAGTGTTTCACAACTCTATTTACTTAGAACTACGTCGAGAGAAATTTTTTACAACAAAATATAAATTGCAGTTTAAAACACACTAAGGCCAATTGCCACAGACGACAACAACAAGAAAATTACAATCAAATACTAGAATATTCGAAGCGCACAAGTGCGCAAATAGTTAAATTAAACGCTTAAATTAAACAGAGAGCAAAGTCGAATGCAACTTGCATCAATTTGCTGTGTTTGTTGTGTTGTTTTCTTCACACATTTTCGTTGGGCAGCTGTGACCTAGCTGTAAATTGCAATTACAAATTGCAATAATCAAAACAAACACCAAAAGGAAACGACATTTCACAGAGGTTTGTACGTCACCAATAAGAAAAACGGAAACCAATTGCCCGACAACGAAATGAAACCGTAATTAATTATTGCAATTTGTGTGGGGTAGTTTGAGGAATTCATGCGATGAAATATCTTGAAGTTCAGTTTTTAGAAACTAGCTTTTTTTTGATTATATGATTAAAGTTTAGTTCAGGTTCAGTGCTTTGAACCAGGTATTTTTTTGGTTGATTTATAATGTATTGGATTTTTTTTTATCATTTTAAAAGGATTAATAATAAACTAATTTAGCCACATAAATTGGTCCATGCCAAAAACCCAAAATGCAGAACCGAACCACTTTACAAACAAACTGGCTTACATACTTGATAGATTAGCTTATTGGAATTTTGTAGCCTGTTTTCTAGTGGCAGTTTTAAGATGATTTTCATAGAAATATCAGAAACTTTTCCAGGAAATTCATATTTTTGCTGAGCAAACTTATCAGTTAAAAGTGGAGAGCAATTTCCAGTGAGTTAGAAATCACCACGAATCGATGCTTCATTCTCTCTTTGTAGTATTGAATTCAGATCTGTTAGAAATGGGCTCGCATTGATAACAGAAAGCGTCAAAGATTTTGATTTTGATAATGGTTTTTGGCAGAGGAAAATCTAATTGGAAATTGAATCAGAAAACCTCTTATCGGAATGGGCCACGTGTATAATGCTTTGCGTTTCCGGTCGATCGTAGTAGGTGACGTCGGGTTAGACTTGGGAGTTCCTAGAGAGTCACAGTAAGCGATTCGGTTCTTATCAGTAATGAGACTAGTAGAACAATATTTTATGAATAATCAGTTTGCGTGCGAACGATAAACAAATTTTAATTTTGTTTTTATTTTATGTTTTATTATTGCATCAGTTATATTTTAAGCAGCTGCTAGCAGGTTAAAAATTATTTAGCGAAGATGTCCTCGTCGACGGCGTCCGCATCCGGCGCCCGCAAACAGCCCACAGCAGTATCACGCATGAAACAGGATTATATGCGCTTGAAGCGAGATCCCTTGCCGTATATCACTGCCGAGCCGCTGCCAAATAATATATTGGAATGGCATTATTGTGTTAAAGGGCCAGAGGATTCACCCTACTACGGAGGCTATTATCATGGAACACTGCTCTTTCCCCGCGAGTTCCCCTTCAAGCCGCCATCAATATATATGCTGACGCCGAACGGACGCTTCAAGACAAACACCAGACTGTGTTTGAGCATTTCAGGTATATATTTTCAATCTATTTATATGTCCTTGAAGAAGGAGAAACTAATTGGAATTTACCCTTGCAGACTTTCATCCGGACACGTGGAATCCGACTTGGTGCGTGGGCACAATACTCACAGGATTACTGAGCTTTATGGTAAGCTTACTCTATACAAATCTTTCAAGTTTTCTGTTATTAACAAACCTTGGGCTTACTTACAGCTGGAGAGTACACCCACACTGGGATCCATTGAGTCGACAAACTTCGACAAACAAATGTTTGCTCAGAAATCGCTTGCATTTAACCTGCGAAATAGCAATTTTTGTGAGCTCTTTCCAGAGATTGTAACTGAGATAAAGCAACGTCTGCAGGGTTCCCAGGCTTCGGCCAGCACTTCCAAGTCATCCAGCAGCTCTGGCTCTTCGCGTGCCAATGGCAATTTGGCTAATGGCCACGCCGCTTTAGACACAGATAGCAATCATATAAATGCCAACATTGCCAATGGACAGCTACCAATGCCAGCAGCGGATGACAACGCCAACGATGGCCTGGAAGTGTTAGATGCTGCTGCTCCTGCCAATGCGGAGTTGGGCAATGGTGGACCCGCTGCGATTCAGAATAGCACACGTAATTCCTATTTAAATTGGCAGTCGATCTATTCGAACCTGGTGATTATAATCTGTTTTGCAATATTTGCACTCATTGTTAATTACGTGATCAAGAACCTGAATCAGGAATAGAATTGTAAGCAATCAGTACTACATAGCCTCTATATTTATATATATATATATATGTATATGAATATGTATATGCGGATGTATATTTAAAATAGTTATTTAAAATTAGTCACTTTTTTCGCTCTGCTCACAGCTGTTCAACCATTCAAACAAACAAAAAAAAACAATGTATTTACGAATGTTTGAATCCTGCTCCCTCCATTCCTACCTTTACTACTCCCAAGGTCGCAAACCAGCCAATCCCCCCTCCACCTAGATGAGCTCCAAGAAAATTGTGCACAGCTTCAAAAAAACACAAGAAAAAAAGTATTTGCCGACACTGCTTACCCCAAGCGCTGTTCCCGATTTTGATCGAAGAAGAAGTTAGTCTGAAATTATTGGCAATAATGCAAAAATTCTTAAATTCAACTTACTTGATTAATAAATTGTTTTGTTATGTATTCATTAATAATTATTACTAGCACATAGAAATACCTAAACAAAAAAAAAGAAAAGGATATTGAAAAAAGAAATGAAATTCCGAATGTTTGTAAATTAATAAAAAGAGCAACGTAAATATGCATCTATTGAAATTCATATTGCGCTTATATTTCCTTTTTTTTATATCTAAAGTAACTAAGTCGGAAATTGCATATCTAGAACTGGTGATAGACTGGTGAATAATGCACTACTAAAGGCCCAGTAGAGGTTTTCCGTTCTTGAATCAAAACCAAAGATCAGACTGGGCTGAAACACGCGTCTCAGCTTTGATTATTGTTGATGTCTTTAGCTTATTTTAGTTGCTGAGTTAGATGGACTGGGCTATTGATCACTTTTTATATATATAAGTAAATGATTTAGTTTTAAATATTTACTCTGTAGTATCAAAATTGGCCTTACATCATTATCTTATTCGGCATGCTTGGTAGGAGCACATCTCATTTGGTTGAGATGATTTTAACAAAGAAATTAATGTTTATACACATTTCATGGTAAATTCCAATAAATACATTTCAAAATACATCCAGTAAACATTAAAATAAATTCCAAAATACATTTTCCATCAAGTAAATAATAAAATAAATGCATAAACGAGGCAGACGAACAGAAGACTAAGCTTGTTTCTTCTCTTGTAAATACCTCACGAGGTCGGCTATGCTTCCTTCCTTCCTATGCATATTATGTTATATTCCTATACCTCTGAAAGGATTTCGAAAGCCGTCAATACCAATTAAGCCTCAGTTTTTTATTACCTCGAAATATAGCCATAAATATAGACGCGTCGTAGCATGAGGAGAGAGACTGAGAAAAAAAAGGCTGATGAGAACCTTTGGAGGGAAGCGGGAAAGTGTTATGCGTGACTGCAAATACTGATGAACTAGTAATAGAATTAGATGGAATAATTATGTGGAAAAATGTGTCCAAGTCGCAATCAAAGCAATTCTACATACTAAGAATCTGTGAAATCTAAAATCTATAATTGTATAGTAAATACGAAGAGAACGCAAGGCGCAGAACCAAGTTCAGGAACTGATCGTCGGGTTGGTTGGCTCTAGTAGAATTCTATTGAAAAGAAGAGAGAAGAAAAGGAGGGGAAATGATGTCAATTAGCAGAATCAACGGAGAGGAGCGGAAAGCGAATGAGACAACAACAACAACAGCAAGAGATTTCGCACGCGACAGAAGAGACAGTAAAAAAAATATTAATGTAAAGATATTGCGTTTTTTAATTAGTCACAATACGCATTATAATCAATTGTGGTATTCGACTGGCAAATTGAATTTCTTCAAAAAATACAAAGAGGGGAAATATATGTTGAAGAAGAAAAAAAACAACTATTGTGGTTTAATAATAATGAACTAAAAATAAACGAATTGGCCAAGCGAATAGTTTGGTATTCTACCAATTCGCAGTTATGAATTTTGATGGCTAAAAAATAATGTGAAAAACTTTTGTAGAATATATTTATCTAAGTGTGTGTGTGTGCGTGTGTGTGTGTGTGGGTATAGAAAAATAATAATTTTATTCAATTAAGCCATGGTCTGGATGAAATTGAGGTTCTCTCTTTTACAAGCCAAATATACAGAAAGATTTACGCTGATGCCATTAAGACGCACTAATGAGTTGCGCACGAGATGTTTAGTATAAAATTAGTCGGACTTGGAGCTAGAACTGAATGTAGATGTGGTTGTGGATGTGGATAATGTAGAGTAGTGGTAGTGGTAGTGGTAGTAGTGGTAGTGGTAGTGGCAGTGGCGGTGGCAGTGGCAGTGGTAGCTGATGCAATCATATGGCGTAACGGTCGTTTGGTTCTTGCTGCTGATTCATCTGCTGACTTTAATCAATTGTCGGGCGGAAATGCAAGTCGAGAATTTTATAATTGAGGCTATTGAATTGGTATTATAAAAGGACTGCTTGAAGGCATTTTTAAAAAGCGACAGCAACAGCAGCCGCCGCAGCAGCAGCAGCAGCAGGCCCACAATTACAGTAATAAATAAATACACGTACTTTAAGGTTCATTAAGACATAATAATGCTCTTTCTTCTAACTACAAAAAGGCAGAAGAATTACTGCAAATTAACAAATTTAAAACTTTGGGCGTTTAAAACTATTGTAATAAAAATAAAAAGGAAGGCAAAAGAGCTAGAAATTCGTACTTAAATTGTTCTCAGAGGGGTATTTGAGATCTAAACTAAATACGAAATTCTCAATTCAAGCCAGCTTTTTTCAATCTCAAAATTATTTATTTTATTCTGCTGCTATCCCTAGTCCGCATAAAAACAGTCTGAATTAAACTCTGATTCGTTCTTCATTCAATGCTTTCATGCTTTATAATGGCTATAATTAATATAAGAATTCTTGTTTTAGTCCGGAGACTTATCGTTTTATAGTAGGTCGGTTCGTTCTTGGAATCTTAGAAACTTTTTCTAAGTACGACTTAAGAATTCTTAAACTTAAATTTAGCATACCATTTTCTTCTACATTCGATACTCTAATTCAGAACTCAATTTAAAATTTAGATTGTCTGCATTCTCATATTTAAGCCAAGTTAAAAGCGTTATTGAACTCAGCTTTATGATATGATAGAAACAAAGAGCCTGCTGATTTGGCTATAACAGATATTCGCACACAAAATACAATAGAACTAACTGGATACATTATGAGATACATTATTAGAATACCGTATCATTTCATTTGTTGACAAAAAAAAAAACACAGTCTGATGGGAATTAGAATTCTAAATGGATTTGCATTTGAGTTTGACCTATAAATTTGGAAATCAAACACCGTTTGCAACGTTTCCATGATTTGCATACTTGACACAGTTTTTATTTGTCTGTTTTTATTTTTTTCAAAGATTTGTCGTAAAAAATGATGTCAGTTTGACAGTAGCCAAGTGGCTATTTTTAGGCATTAAAATCGCATTATTACTCAGTATTTTAGAGCTTCTTTTGCCCAAAAAATATAGAGAGTAGTATTTACATGATTGAGGCGATGGAAAGAAATTCCGGATTATGCCGGAAACGTGCTAGTATATTTCATTTATTCATACGATATCATATTATCATCAAAAATAGATCTAATGTTTGTACAATAAGCCACAAAATTTTACTTAAGTATCGCTTTACGATCGCAAAGCAGTTAAGCTCTGGCTAAATATGCTAATTTTATGGCCAACTTTTCTACTGGCCAAGAATTAAAGACGAAATAAACCTAGCAGGCGGTTTCACGCCGTAAAAAACGCCCAGCAAACATCAGTGAAAGTGAAAAAGGAAAAAGAAAAAAAAATGAGAAAAATATAGTATTATAATAAGCTCTACTCGCACAACGGTAATCGAGTTACATTGGCGAACATTATCTGCCGGCCTCCGCGTAAAAGATAAATAAAAAATAAGGAATAAAGAAAAATAATAATAAACTAAGTATGCTGCCTAAGTCTTTTGTTACAAAGTGCTGCGCGGCGCGGCGCGCTTCGTTAACATTTTACCACTGGCTGTGCTGTGCAGAGGAGGCAGCACCTCTAAAAATATATGTGAGTTCATGAGCTTGGGGTGGCTCGTATATAAATTACGGAAGACGTAAAAGTAAGAGAGAGGGACAGACAGAGAGAGAGAGAACAGAAATATAACAGGTGTACATTCAACATCGTACATTGACCGCTTTAGAAGAAATTTCTACTCTTAAGCTCGCACAACAAGTTCGAGTTGCAGCCATTGGAGAGATTTTTGTTTCGAACCAGCTGCGTAAGATGGCCCCCTTGCAACACACAATTCATTTCTTTTTCAATTAGACTGGCGGCATACAACGCGTATGATGATCTACTCTCATTTACTCTTTAAAGTTCTCTCTTACACAAATGTCCGCTCTCTCTCTCGCAGCATGTGACTGACTGACTGACTGATCTTTTCCCTCTTGTAAGCTGCGTCTGTGTTTGCAGCCTGCAGAACTGAACTTCTTCTTTATCTAAGTTTTATAACAAGTAACTCGGCTGCGGCAAAGACTTTAGTTCTGCGTGAGCCATTGGCTGGTTAAGTTCGGCTTTCTTCTTCTTTGTGGATGTCAAAATAAATAAATAGTGCAAATAGTGTTATGTTTTTGTGTTCAGTTCGTTCAGCCGCTGTTGTATGTGAATGCCACTTGTTATACTAAAATTAAACTAATCGAACAGTTGCATTAAAATACAAACTCAATAAGAATTCCCAGTGGAATTCCCTTAAAACACACATTTTTACTACTAGAAGGTAAGTGGAGTCTTCAGCTTAAAGAGAGTCCTTAGTTGCATGCAACATTGTTGCATTAAATTGCTATGTAAATACTCTTATAATAGGCAATCATTTAATATAATAACATGCATTTTGTATTGAACCCTGGATCTCTACAAAAAAAAAAAAAAGAAACCCCAGAGTCATAGTATAAGTGTGTTTACATGCGAGTATCGGAATGTTTTCGAGTTTGTTTCTTAAGTTTTGTTATGTATGAACGGGCGGCTACAAAAAAAAAAAAAAATAAATAACAAAAAACCATTACACTAACTGAAGAATGACTAAGAAAAATCACAAAAAAAAAAGAAAAAAAATGTTAACCGGTTTATTCGAACCGCAGCGACAACGGCGTCAGAGAAGGCTATTGGTACCACACATAAATGTGGCAGAAAGAAAGATTCTGTAAGAAACTAAACTGTAAGATGCAGACTGTATACACTAGTGGGAAAAGTCCGTCTGAGCACTCTCCGAACAGTCCGAGCAGTCCGAAGAGCCTCAAGTAAGAAAGACATAAAACATGCAAAACGCTATGATTTTTAAATAAAAGTCAACAGCTTCCGTCAAAAGTTTAACGGACGGTAGCAAGTCGCAGTTAAATTGCACTCTGTTCGCTAACATGGAAACTTAATTGGATGGTTGTCCTCATGAAATACGGTCAGGTTGATGGCCTGTTGATGCCTGTCAATGCAAATGTCTGCAGACTCCGACTCCGACTCCGAGAACGTCTCCTACCCGTCTCCGTCCTCTATAAAGGTACTAACATAATTATCGAATATAAAACTAATGGGGAAATACTCGATGGGGCTGCTGCCATTATTTTAATCGAGAATGCAGCTCAACTTGTTAATTTGAAACTGTTTTGTTGAAATGAATAATTCATTATTGATTGAATGAATTAGTTTCAATTTGTACCTTCACAATCTGCTGTAAAACTTTGAATCATTACGCATTCATTTGCACATCTTCGAGAGCCGAGAACCGAGACCGGAGAACGGAGAACGGAGAACCGAGAACTCGTACCATATGGTCATAAAAGGTGTTCAACGGGAAGAGAAATACTGGAGAAAGATAGAGATACTGGCACAACTTTCGCCTTTGAATTCTGCAAATTAAGTAAATGATTCATACTAACTTTATACTATGCGAATTTCTTTTTAATTAATTACCTTTTCACCTTTTATTATTTAAAATAAATTTCATTTTAATTTCTCTAAAACTGACAGCCAAATCAAGCTGGCACCTGTACCGGTTCGTAACCTGAATAATTACTGAATTTCTAGTTTGAAACGCACAGCGAATCAAACCTAATACTAAAAATACAGTCGAACCTGAACCGAATTAAGGTTCGGTTCACGATTGAAGGAAAAAGTGAATAAAAATAAACTAAATAAACCTCGAAAAAAACTAGAAATGTGTATAATTAACGACTGGTTTCGTAATTCCTAATTACTCTATGGATCGATTGCCAATTCTAAGCTATTAGTTGGTAGAATTCATAGAAAGGAATGGGGGGTTTCGGCTGTCAAATTTTAGTGTATTAAAGTGGGTCAACTTGACGGGTTACTGTTCGGTTCGGTTCGGTTCGGTTCGCTTACTGGTGGGCTGGGCAACGTATTTTCTTTCTCCAATTCCAATTCCAATTCCAATGCCCATTCCGACCATAAATTAGCTTTATAATTAACCGCTAACACCTAAGGCAGCAGAACAGAACAGCCAAATAAATGTGTCAAACAATGGCATGCGTCGACGCAGCAGTGGTAGCAGTACGAATTAGTATCTCATGCGAGATCTATCTATCTATCTATCTACGGGTTTGTGGTATCTGCATGCTGGGCTTAACGGCAAATTGCCAAGTAAATTTCCAGCTCATCGAGTTTAGTTTGTTTATTTAACTGTTTAGATTTTCTATTCCACAACTATTCTCAAATTAGAAAAAGCACCGCCAATATCCAAGCTTCTTTTTTTTGGCTTTTTTTTTTTGGCTTTTTTTTGGTGTTTTTGATGTGTGTTGATGATAAACGCCCATAGAAAATTCAAACTACATCACGACACAAATAATCGCGGCCGTTCGGTGAATGAACAAAATCAGTCGGCCTCGCAGCATGCAGAATGGAGAAAGTTCTTTTGTCTGCCTTTTTCAGCTTTTTCTGTTTGTTGATTTTTTTATTGATTTTTGGCATAGACTTTGGAATGACATCACGCGCCAGACCTAACTACAGGTTCAACAAATTTAATCAGCATTTTATATTCTTTTTTTTTATATTTAATAAAAGGTGTCGAAAACTAATTACATACTCTCAGGTTTCTGCGTGAAAGAGCCTCTTCTTTTTTGTATAGAATTCCAGCATTGATTGTGTTACCGACACCTTGTTCACATGTGGGCAGAAATCTACGTTGAACTGATACGATCGATGACATACTTAAACAGTGTCATGCCCTCTCGGACCTCCTCCAACCTCGAGCTTCGAACCTGGGGACCTGTTGCTGGCTGCTGTGGCTGCCTGTAGCTGCCTGTAGGCTTCCCATGGTAAGAGTATTCGTATTTTATGCAACCGCCAACATATCGAGTGCTTTTCCCCTGATTGGCGACGACGACGAATACTTCGCTTCTGTAATCATTGACCTCATTATTCTTTGGCTTTCTAAGCATTTCTCAAAATAAAATAAAATAGAAAAAAAAAATGACATATGGCCACGTAAATGCTGGGTGAAACTGAACAAGTGAATTTTGTTGGAGTCTTTTTGCAATTCTTGCGAGTTGAGAGCACTTGTAAATTATTGCAAATGTTATGGCTTACTTAAGTTAACTTATTTGCATAAATTTACATGTATAAAGATAGATTCTACTCTATTGCACTTCATTTATTGACTATGCATAGGTTTCCATACCCAAAAGCTAAACATAACATGAAGCGTTCCAAGAGATACGGCTAGTATGAGCATACTGAAGATTTATGATATGCCTGGAGGGGGCCTACAACAACAACAACAACAAAAAAAAAAACGCAGAGAATCAGATGCTGTTTTAAGAAGGAGAAGAAGAAGCAGGTTTTTATTTTTTGGTGAAATTGTTATGGTATGGTATGCAATGCGAGTTGGAGAGGGAGTTGGAGTCGGAGTCGGAGTCGGAGTTGGAGTCGGTGTGTATCAAATACCGTTGCTTTAAGCTGCGTCGACATTGTTGCCAATGAAGATTAGGGTGCATGGCTTTCTGGCCATGGGGCTCCACTTGGCTACGTCTGCGTCTCCAGCTTTTGTCGAGTCAGCAGCTTGCTGCCGCTGCCTCTGCCACTGCTGCTGCTGCAGCATGCAATTTTCATGTTTAGCTTGCACGAAGTTGGCGCTACACATACATATATAAGTAGTTAGTTATATATATATATATATTTATATGTGTATATATATAAGTATACGCATGTATAGTCGGTAAAAATTCACTGTTAGAATAACAAGTTTCTCGACCTGTGAGTTCTATTTTTAGTGTATCCTCAGCGAGGTGCGGTACGGTGCGGAACATGCCCGTAGTTGTTACTAGTCAGTGACCAGTCGTCGCGCTTGGCGTATTCTGCTAATTGGAAGTGAGACGGTCCAAAACAATCAAAAGAAAATCTACTTAATGCATACACACACACACATACATATGTATTGTATATGTATATATGGTCTCTATAGACACACAATATTCATTAGCCAGGAAAAAAAAAGAAATGCGAGTAGCAACTCTGCAGATTTTTTACGCTTTATCAGCAGCATCACAGACTGATCCCTGTTAAGTCCGGTAGTAGACAGCTGTCCTATCAGAGACGAATCGGCTTCAAATGTTATGCTTTAAGGCTTACGAGAAAGTGAAATTGGGAGACCTGAGACTCTGAATAGGCCACACTTTTCGTCACTTTCTAAGTATCTTAGGTGCAGATCGAAAAAAGAGCTGGAATAATGCGAGAGTATCTTACGCTGCTCTAATTTGACACACGTCAAATCTCTGTCATCTCCGTCAACTGTGCGGTAATTTACTCATATTTATTTTCTTTGCTAAATATATTAACAGAGTCACTGTGAAATAATTAAGGCAACCCCCTTTCACAGCACATAAGAGTTAATTTATTCTATTCACAAAAAAAAAAAAAGAAAAAAGTATAACAAGTTCATTTAACTGCAGAAAAAAGAAAGAGATTGTATATTTTAAGTAAATTTTATACCGATATAAATGTGAGGAAACATTAAAGTTCACGACCTTTTTATTATCTTTACATCGCAACTATCAAGGCATAAATGTTGGCCATTAACTCAGCTGAGTCGCTCCAGAATTTTACTCAGCGAACCAGAACAAACGCCAGGCCTGGGCCCAGGCCCAGACCCAGGCCCAGACCCAGGCCAGGCCACTCACTCCCCCAAAGAGTAAAAGAGGTAATTGACTTACCCGGTACTCAATAGTGCATGAGGTCATCGACGTGCGGTGCTGTTATGAAATACGAGCACCAGAACTGAACTAGTACCTCATCTTCTATCCATGTATTATAATGCCAAGAGTTTAACTGTTCGCTGGATATCATAATAAATATGTATGCTTCCCATCCCGTCCCATCCCGTCCAAACCCGTCCAATAATCGCAAATAGAGTAGTGTGTATTGTATAAGATCGAGCGATCGTACCAATAATCGTAATTGTGTGCCAACTACAAATAATCAAAGCTCTTGCATAAGCGGCTAATAAAGTTGTATCAAGATAATAGAAGATAATTTTTAAGCCATTACCATAGCAGTTATATCAGTTTGCATAGATGTTCTCAATTTAAATAAATGCTAGGAATATTATTAAGAAATCAAGCTGAATCCTTAACTCGAATCTTTGTAGTCCTATTAAAAGACACTTGCTTGAAATAAGTAGCTTAAAAAGCTTACCAATAAATTAAGAATTGTATTAGTCCATCAATTTATTATTTTTTTTATTTATATACGGGAATATTAATATAAGTTTTTTAATTTAAATATCTATTCTTTTGTATATAGCTTTGTTATATTTTGTGTATTTTATTCCTGTTCGGACTTGAGATGGACTTGAGTCTCTGTCTTACTTTAAGACTTATAATTTTGAAGCTTTGGTGAAAAACGAATCAAAAGCTTCATTCTAATCTTAAGTCCACTTCGATTAGACCTATTAGAAATTATTATACTAATTTCTTCCTTAAAATAAGATCAATCTTCTCTTGAACAACTTCAGCCTTACTCGAACACAAAGCTCAAAATACCAGCTTTTTTTTATCTGTTCAAATGCAGATATATGTATTAAATGAATATTTTAAACTAGTACCAATTAAATTCAGTTAGTAAAATGTGGCCAACTCCATTTAACCATTTTCATTAATGCTAAACTTTTGCCATCTTTGCAGCTCCCAGCAGTAGCATTGTCACAATGGCTTGGGGATCACATAGACACATGTTGCTTCAGATGACGATAGGAATTCTTTTGGTGTCTCTGACTGTTGCTGTGGCAGAAGATGTCACGCGAGTACGCAGATTGGCGTCCATTGAGTCGGCGACAGAGGCAGAGTTTGTGGCAACCACCGAAAATGATATGGCTGATATGAGCGAACAGACAACTGTAACTGCCATTCCAGAGATATCAGAAACGACAACAGAGATTCCAGCTGCAGTTCCAGTTGCCATTGCAGCTGACATAGTTCCAGCTGTTGCAACTGAGAACCGAAACTCAGCATTTGATCTCTCGGCTGCATCAGATTCAGAGTCGAAAGAAGCGACCCATTTATCTGGCACTGCGCTCTTCGATGAGAATGAGGTCCTCCTCAATAACAATGCCAACTGTGACTCTGATCTTGTGGGTTTTGAAATTGTTACAGGGTAAGTAAGGAAGACTATTTATTTAATTAATTATTTTCCTCTTTTAAATGACAAGCTGTCAGGTAAACTTAACTATTATTATTATAAGACAAGGAACTACAAGTAAAACTGGAGTCTACTCGTTTAAATAGAGTTATATTAAAGAAAAACGATGCCTTTTCTGGGGCAATAAATTGATAAAAGAAAGTTATTTTGATTTTTTTTGGAAAACCTGTTGTGATCCGATCAAAAACGACTTGTGAATTAGTAATCAGAGCCACAAAATTAATTGGAAAAGTTTACAATATGTTAAACAGAAAAAATCGTGTTTCGGTTTTAGATCCCAAAAAAAGTATCAAATTTAACTATTGTAAAATTTAAATTTAAAGTTATAAGACGTAAAATATTATAGGATATGGAGATTATCTTCTTGGATCGATAATAACAACAGAAGCCCTACTTCGAAATTGTTATATTCTATTCCTGAAGAGAAATATTGAGCTTTTTTTCTCAGAACCCAGCTTAATCTAAAATTCTTCCTTTAAAAAGTAGTCCGGACTTCGTTCAGGTTAATTCACGGACTCTTGAGACAGACCTAAAGGCCAAACAAATCTTGTAGTATTCTAGTTTAATTTTTCAAAAACTATTCTTAAGATTTTCCACATATTCTATCCTGCAGCTATGTATTTTCTGCACCTGGTAAACTGATGGACTCCCAGCCGGGCACTTTAATGTTGACTGATTGCCTCCAGACTTGCCTGAAGAATAAGTCCTGTCAGTCAATAAACTATGAGACAGGTCTGTGCGTGCTCTTCTCTGCACACGCTGATCAGCTCCCAGGTAATTAGCAATTTATATCGTTCTACTAGGTAATTGTTTAACACAAAATACATATTATTATTGTTTACAGGAGCTCTAACAAAATCACAATTCCCTGTTTTTACGATCTATGCACAAAAGTCTTGCCTATCGGTTAAGCCATGCGGTCGGGCCTGGTACGTCGATCGTGTTCAAAATTATAAGTTAAAATCTGAAGTTAAACGCAGCGTATCGGTTGCTTCACGCCGCGAATGCTTTGAGCTTTGCCTGAGCGAAACAGACTTCACATGCAGGTAAGAGGCATATAGCAGATTTAATCAGCTCTGGCATTAAACTATGTATTTTAAGCCGAAACAATTGTTTATAATAACAAATGGGCGATACCCAGCAGTCACCATACGAGTAGCTTATCTGATTGACCATATAATTTGTATAGTGATTGCACACATTAAGCCAACTAGAAGCTCTAGAAAGAAGTTCAATTATTTGAAATTAAGTTGCAGCTCAGAGAGTACCAGCTGGAATAAGCCAAAAGAATAATATGTATTCAAGTAAATATATTCTAAGAGTTAAGACCCAGTTAAGATTAAAGAGATCAGCAGAGGAATAGAGCGTTCCTATTGATACGACCATGAAAAGGAAAGAAAGAAAGAAGCAATATTGTTAGAGTAATTTGAATATATTTTAAATGATGAGAGTTAAACAGTTAACACTAAATAAATACGTTATTATTATAATTAAAAATATATATGTTTTAACCTTAAACAGATCAGCAAACTTTATAAGGCAGTCGGGCGCCTGTGAGCTGAGCGAAATGGATCGTTCCACATTGGCTGGATCGAACGCTTTTCAGGCCATGGAGGGTAGTGATTATCTAGAGAATCATTGCATCGAGGAGCCGAACAAACTATGCGAATTCAAGCGATTGCCTGGACGCATATTGAAGACTGTTGACTCGGTGTATCAGGAAGTGAGCAGCGTTGATGAGTGCCGCGAACTATGTCTTAATTCTCCATATAGGTAAGCATATAATTATAGTAGTTTTACATGTTTTAAGACATCCACACACATAATTCCTCTGCAGGTGCCATTCCTACGACTATAACGACACTGGCGACATGGTCTGTCGTCTCTCACATCATAGCCGAGCCACGCTCTCAGACGTTCAAGATCCTTACCTAGAAGTGCCTGAGGCGTCCACATATGAGCTTGCTTCTTGTTATAATGTGACAATCGAGTGCGGTGGAGGAGATATGCTGGCGCGTATACGTACCTCGAAGCTATTTAGCGGAAAGGTTTATGCCAAGGGATCGCCCAGATCGTGTGCCGTGGATGTAAGAAGCGCTCTAGACTTTGAGCTGCGCATGAATTATCACGATCTGGAATGCAATGTGCGCCAGAGTCAAGCTGGACGTTATGTCAATGACATTATCATTCAGCATCATGACATGATTGTTACCTCCTCTGATTTGGGTCTGGCTCTGGCCTGTCAATATGATCTAAGCAACAAGTCTGTCACAAATGGCGTGAATTTGGATGTTCGTGGTGATCTTACGCCTGCTCTGTCTGAGGAAGTCATAGTGGACTCTCCGAATGTTATTATGCGTATTACCTCTCGCGATGGAACAGATATGATGCGCTCTGCCGAGGTGGGCGATCCTCTGGCATTGAAGTTTCAGATAATGGATGAGCAAAGCCCTTACGAGATATTCGTACGCGAATTGGTTGCTTTGGATGGTGTCGATAACTCTGAGATTACACTGATCGATTCAAATGGTTGCCCCACAGATCACTTCATTATGGGCCCCATTTATAAGAGCTCTTTCACTGGCAAAATTTTGCTTTCTAATTTCGATGCTTTTAAGTTCCCTTCAAGTGAAGTCGTTCAGTTCCGAGCTCTGGTGACTCCTTGTATGCCCAGCTGTGAGCCGGTGCAGTGCGATCAAGAGGATACCAGTGGCGAGTACCGATCGTTGCTTTCGTATGGCCGAAAGCGCCGTTCATTAAATGCAACAGGTGAGCTAAAGGTTTTTGAATTGACTAAGCAATTCTTTAAATATGTATTCTTTTTTTTACCCTTGTTTTAGATACATTTAATATGCGTCAGAAGCGTGAGATTAACACAAAGTTGAAATCTGGCTCCGAGGAAATGCTGCTAGTACAGTCGATACAAATTACCGACAAATTCGGTTTTGAAGAACAGCAGAGCCGTAAGTCCAATACCGGTGAATTCTATGATGGAAACGAGACATCGTTTACAGCTAACGAGACAGGACACGGCTTTTGTGTGAATGCTATTGGTAAGCGGAATCTAAACGTAATTTTAATTATTGTTCATTAATGAAAGTTTTTTTAAATTCTCTTCTTCCTTTAGGCCTTATCACAGCTGCCACTATTTTCTTGCTCACGCAGCTGTCAATTATTGGAATTTGGACTTTTTGCTATCAACGCCGACAGAAGCTGCAGGCGTACCAGCACTCGTACTAAGATCGTCGTCCGTTTAGTCCTTAATATGAACGAGGAAATTTGAACAGGTGCAAACAACGATTATGCAATACAATCGATGTAGCTTGGCTGCCTTCGCTATTTGTCTTGTCTAGTCAGTGCTCGATTTCGGGGAGGAAAGGGATAAATAGAAATGCCGGGGTTTGCTTTGTTGGTTAATGAATATTAAATTTCAATAATACTTAAATTAAGTCTTGAATTATATATGTATTACCATCTATTTCCCACACTTGTGAAGGTAGTTTGAGAACTACCTTTGTGACTTTTGGAAATGGGATTTTAGTTACCGACATTTTGTATATTATGTTAAATTAATAGTTTAAATTTATGCAAACTTATTACTTATTTCCATTTATCGTTTAGCTTAGGCAAATCAAGATATTTTCATTAAGTTTAGTGGCTTAAAGCATTTACATAACATCTTATTAAGATAATATTGCTGATACATATATTTAATTTATTTGAAATAAAAAAATGACGAAAACAATAATATTTTAATGTTTTATATTCTTTTGATCGTTGTGCGTTATTTAAATTGACAGTCATCTAACAACTTTCAATGTCTTGCAAGATTTTAAATTTTAACGGAAATTTTGGTTTTATGTAGTAGCAACAGCTGTTTTCCGATTATCAATAAATATCGATAACAACGCGATAATAATTAGCCTTGTCAGGTGGCAACTCCTCTGCACGTGTGTTTGTTTACAAAAATGTCACGCAAAACATGGAGCTCTCTGGACAAACCGCCACTTTCCGCGCCCGTGCTGGAAGTCCTGCAGGATTTCGGGTTTCAGTTGATGACTCCTGTGCAAACAGCAGCAATTCCACTGTTGTTGGGACGTAAGGACGTCTCTGCCGAAGCTGTTACAGGCAGTGGCAAAACATTGGCGTTTCTAGTGCCTTTGCTGGAGATACTACAGCGACGTCACAAAGAGACGCCGTGGGGTGCCAAAGAAATTGGTGCTCTTATCATTTCACCCACAAGGGAATTAGCGCGACAAA
The DNA here is from genome assembly GCA_018150835.1 of Drosophila repletoides. Classification (NCBI taxonomy): domain Eukaryota; kingdom Metazoa; phylum Arthropoda; class Insecta; order Diptera; family Drosophilidae; genus Drosophila; species Drosophila repletoides. The sequence goes on from JAECWQ010000100.1 coordinate 9,756,447, forward strand.
TCTCTGAGGTGTTGGCTCAGTTTCTGGCACACGATGAGCTAGAGCACTTAAATCAACAGTTAATTGTTGGCGGCAACAGCATCGAAGAAGATATTGCTTCTTTAAGAAAGGAATCCCCTTGTATATTGGTGTGTACACCAGGACGTCTAGAAGATTTATTTCAACGCAAAGGCGACGAGTTGAATTTGGCACAACGCGTGAAAAGTCTGGAATTTCTGGTGCTCGACGAGGCTGATCGTCTGCTAGACTTGGGCTTTAAGACAAGCGTCAATAATATACTGGGTTACCTGCCGCGTCAGCGTCGTACTGGCCTCTTCTCGGCCACACAGACTACCGAGGTGACAGATTTAATACGTGCTGGCCTGCGTAATCCTGTGCTTGTTTCTGTCAAGGAGAAGGCTTCGATCAATACACCAGCGCGTCTTCAGAACTTTTATAAAATCTTGGAACCAGACCAAAAGTTTCTGGCCTTGCTGCAGTTTCTACGTTCGCCCACCTCCAACTCTGGCAAGGTTATGGTCTTCTTTCCCACCTGCGCCTGTGTTGAGTACTGGGCAGAGGTGTTGCCAGCATTGCTGACAGAGCGCTGCGTTCTAGGCATTCACGGGAAGATGAAAAGCAAGCGTGCCAGTGTTGTGGAACGTTTCCGCAACGAACCGAAGTCGGTACTGTTATGCACGGATGTGTTGGCTCGAGGACTGGATGTACCCGAAATTGAGTGGGTAGTACAGTGGGACCCGCCGTCCAACGCATCGAGCTTTGTGCATCGTGTTGGACGCACCGCCAGACAAGGCAACGAAGGAAACGCTTTGGTATTTTTGCTGCCTAGTGAGGATGCCTATGTCAAGTTCCTCAAGCTTAACCAGAAGGTTGAATTAAGCGAATTACAAGGAGAATGCGATACGCAACCAGAGTCAATGTTGAAGTCTACATTGGAGCAACTGCATCGACTGCAGACGGCCGACAAGGGCGTCTACGACAAAGGTATGCGCGCTTTTGTCTCCCATGTCCGCGCCTACACCAAGCACGAGTGTAGTGCCATTTTGCGACTCAAGGATCTGGATCTTGGTAAAATGGCCACCGCATATGGACTGCTGCAGCTGCCACGCATGCCGGAGTTCAAAAATTATCAAGGCAATGGTTTCATTGCGCCCAGCTTTGAGGTCGATCTGACCAAGCTGACCTACAAGAATGCACAAAAGGAAGAAGTTCGCAAGCAAAAGCAGCAAACATATGAACAGACAGGCAGTTGGCCAGGTAGCCAGAAAAAACATATGAAACGTACTGAATCCTGGGATCAAACCAAGAAAGCCAAATTGGATGTCAAGTCAAAGAAGGAGCTGCGCAAAGCCAAAAAGGAGCGCAAAAAGAAGGCCGAGGCGGAGAGCAGTTCACAACGCAAACGAAAACAGCAGTACACACAGGAAGATCTGGATGAGCTGGCCAGCGATATACGACTCTTTAAGCGACTGAAAAAGAACAAAATTAGCGAAGAGGACTATGAGAAAGCCATGGGCATCAATGACGATGATAATTGAGCAATGTTTAATGTAAATAATAAAGAAAAAAAGTAACGGAGCCCAAAAATTCTTTTTCTAGATGGAAGTATTCCATCGCTGTTTTCTGGACAATGGTTTCGCTTCAGGACAGAAACTTAGTGAACCGAATAAGTTAGGAACCGGCTTTAGATGATTTTATTCAAAATTAAACAATTGAAATTGGTATTATCAAGTGGAAAGCACACACCCAAAGGTTTATTTATTTCCAATTATTAAGAATACTATAAATAACAAAAAAATTTTGATTTATTTGGCTGCATCCTGATTAGTGGCTCCAGAAATGAAGACCAACAGTACGACGGGAATAATATACATCCAATATTTGGCAAAGAAGCCTCTATTATCGCGTACTTCACCGCGTTCCCTGGCCTCACGTTCGCGTTCATATTTCTGTATAAAGCTGCCAGTATCGGGCACTGGAGCCAGTTCAGCATGTCGGATAATCACGTCAGAATTGAAAGCCTTTTCCGTAACTAGCTGAATCTCTTCGTGTGAGCAACCAGAATTGGGCACAGGATCCTGTGAAGCTGTGACCCCAGTCACGAAACCATTGGGATCCAGAGATATCCAGAGTACATCATTAAACTGGGACATCAGCAGACTGCAGGCCTTACTGGAGGTCATAAAACGCTGATGGCTGCCATTTGGATACGTTATAGTTGCCCTCAGACGGTAGAAACCATTCTGTTTGGCTATCGTTTTTATATCTTCCAATTCACGTTCATTTAAGGCATTCTGCTGGATATTCGAAAGACCCGCATTGAGACTTGCTATGCTGATATTACCGCGATGGGAGAAGTGATCCGGCTTTGATGGTGACAGGGAATGATGCAGGTCGATTGTTATCCAGCTATCATGCTCTAAGAAGCTCCATCCGCTAGTAACTAAACTTATTAGCACAGTTAACAAAAAGCTCGTTTTTAGATACATTTTATTTTAAGCTTGTAATCTGTAAAAGAGAAACATTTTATTTCTATACTTTAAATGTTCTTAATTAAACATTATCAATTACCTTCTATATAACATTAACAAGTCATTTAATTTTTTTCCATATGATTTTTTATGAGCTTCCGAATGACTGTCGATAGTTTTGTAATGTAATCGATAGCTGCAAACAGTGATGGGTGTTATAAATTTAATATATTTTTTTTTCGTGAAGGTCTGCAGAATTAATTCCAATCAACAAAATTTTGAACTCCAAGGGACAAAAAAAAAAAACGTAATCTGACCCCTTGATGATTTTTGAAAAATTTGACAAGCCAATTTTTTTAATGGAAATTAAAAGTTTTCATCGCTCTTTGCCTGTCACCATTTGCAGTCCATTCTCTGGGTTCGTTCCCTTCAATTTTTAGGTGACATTTTCGTTGTATGAAATGAACTTCAACATAATTTTCAGTCAACATTTTGTGTTTTATACGGTCACTTCACGTTCGCCAATCACATTAGCACAGTTACACGTGCCTACCTTGTAGCTATCGATAACTCGAAACCGATAAGCTTAAGTTGAGCTAAGATAAAAAATTCTAGTTACTATTTTCTACAATAATTAAGAATTTATACATAAATAAGGCCAGCGAAAAGGTATGCGGAGCAATGGGAAAGACTTCGAAGGATAAACGTGATGTTTTCTATCGCCAGGCCAAGGAAGAAGGCTGGCGGGCCCGCAGTGCCTTTAAATTGTTGCACATCAATAAAGCATTTGGCATTTTTAATGGTAAGTTAAAAAGGGTCGACAATAAGATACCCTAATAAGTAGCCCACTTTCCATTCAAATAGGAGTTCGGCGTGCGGTTGATCTGTGCGCAGCACCTGGCAGTTGGTCTCAGGTGCTTTCACGCAAGCTGAGAGACTGCTGCCTCACAGACGATGAGAAGCTGGCTGTAAAGATAATTGCAGTCGATCTGCAGGCGATGGCACCCATCCGGGGAGTAGTTCAGATACAGGGTGATATTACCAAGGAGAGCACAGCCGAGGCGATAATATCACACTTTAACTCTGGAGAGAAGGCTCAGTTAGTTGTTTGCGATGGAGCACCAGATGTAACTGGCGTTCATGAAATGGATGAATATATGCAAAATCAATTGATTGTCTCGGCCCTAAGCATTGCCTCCTTTGTGCTTGAGCCACAGGGTTCATTTGTTGCGAAAATCTTCAAAGGCCATGACAATTCTCTGTTGCAATCCCAAATGTTGACGTTTTTCAAGGAATTTCATATCTTTAAGCCGGAAAGTTCTCGTCCGTCTAGCATTGAAGCATTTGTCGTTTGCAAAGGATTCCGTTTACCCACAGCATACATTCCGCAGATTATTAATCCTGCCCGGGACGATATTACAGCTCTGGCCCTGAAAACAGGTTCTGCGGTCAATCGTAAGTTGGTGCCGTTTATTGCTTGCGGCGATTTAAATGGTGATCTTGATGAATCATTACCAGGGTTCGCTTCTAAGTACAGCGCCCGCGACTTTCAAATAGCTTACGATGAAATGGTAAATGATCCCGATTATCCACAAGAATATAAGGAGAGGCTTAAACCCGTATTTATAGATGAAATGCTTGTACGAAAATTTCGTGAAATGTGTTAATTGACTTGCTGTGCTCCAGACAAGCTTGTACGACTAAAAAATATTCTGTAATCACTTTTAAAGTTCTATGAATACATACATTATAAAAAAACCAAATTTGTATGTATTAACAATTGATATTTTTATTAAGAATTGGAATTCGTCTCTATATAATGGTTGGCGATTCATATTAGAAATTAATAATTCTGAAATTTTAGTATTTAGATAGTCAGAATTCCTTTAGAATGAAGTGAATTTGTACAGAAACCACTTAAGGATATCAAGTCCGACTTTCTCATCCAAACTAAATAATATCTTGCATTAAGTCGAACTAGAACTAGAGCCAAACCTTGAAATTGGGAGAGTTTCAAAGGGTATCTTTAAAAACGTCATTTAGATAAACAAATTTTTATTCGACATATACATACATATAAAATGGAGAAACATAAACGGGTATGGCGATGCTTACTTTAAATGAGATGATTAAAAGGTGAATATCTATGAAGAACAAGGTATTTAAGCAGCGCCATCGACTACGATCTGCAGAATGGTACGTCGTTTGGCATCGTACGAAAATCCATTGCTACGAAACAGTTCCGAGTCGTAGAATGGTTTCAGATTGCTGATGTCAAGCTGCTTGGCGCGCTCTATTAGATCGCGCTCCATAATCTCTACATGGGTTGCATTTGGTCCATCCTTGCAGCGTATATAGGCTAACTGATCGAGTGTTAGTTGACGCAGAATGAAAAATAGTAGCTCCGAGTGATCCTTCTGGAAGGCCAAATACTTCTGGAATGTGCTGCGCATCTTCTTCATTACGCTGAACTTTTGCGCCTCAATGAAACTCTCCAGCATCATGCGTATGGCCATGCTGACGTCCTGTTCCAGGACATTCTCGCGCAGATGCAGACGTGCATGGGCCTCAGACATACGAATGACACTTTCGATGTGACGTACAGTAATGGGTAACGAGCCAGTCGCAAAGGATTCCTGACGCAACTGTGCGTACATTTTTGCAATCTTGTCCTCATCAATGTTCTATAAAAAACGAATTCGTTAAATAAACAATAAAATAATAATTTATTTTTGAGTCGACTTACCGTCAGCTTGGGACGAATATTTTCCTTGGCGTAGACAATATATTGACGCAGCAAATCCTGTGGTATTTCCTCTACAGACTTAAGCTCGGGCTCTTCAAGTTCGGGTTGTTCCTCTTCGCTGGGATGATGCTTCATATGTGAATGCACCACAAATTTAGCCAGTTTCTGATCCTGCATAGGATCAAACTCATCCTTAACCACGCACAGTATATCAAAACGCGAAAGAATCGGCTCCGAAAGATTCACATTCTCTGAAAATGTCATCGAGGGATCATAGCGGCCGCCGATAGGATTCGAGGCGGCAATGACCGTGCAGCGCGCCTGCAGTGAAGTGACAATGCCAGCCTTTGATATGGAAATCGACTGCTGCTCCATGGCCTCGTGAATAGAGGTCCTATCTTGATCGTTCATCTTATCGAACTCATCAATCAGGCAAACGCCCTGATCGGCTAGCACCAAAGCACCGGCCTCTAGTGTCCACTCCTTTGATACGGGATTTCGACGCACATAGGCGGTCAAACCCACAGCACTAGCGCCTTGACCCGTGGTAAACACAGCACGTGGCGCTATCTTCTCTGTATACTTTAGAAACTGAGATTTTGCTGTACCCGGATCTCCGCATATGAGCATGTTGATGTCGCCACGCACTTTGTGCTTCTCACCTGGATTTTTTGATTCACCACCGAACAGAGCCAGCGCCAGGGCGCGCTTAATATAGTCGTGACCATAAATAGATGGCGCCATGGAAGAAACTATGCGCTCCGCAATACGGGGATCCTTGCTAAGTTTTTGGATAGTGGCAATGTCCTCATCTGTCAACGATTGTACCACTTGCTTGCAGTCCTTAACCACAATGTGATTGGCAATGATAACTGTGGCAAACACGGGAAAGCCCTGATCTGTATTTAGGGAACCATCATAGTTGTTGGTATAGATGCCAGTGACCTCCAGTTCATCGCCCGGCTTGCATTGATCGCACAGATCGGCGAGCAGAATAACGTCTTTGCTGCGCGGTATACGACCGGCTGGAATGCGTCCTGGTGATTCTTGAAGTGTAATTTTTTGATAATTACGATACAAAGTTTGCTCCATGTTAATGGAGAAAGGTCCTGTGCTCTGACACTCTGGACAAGAACCCGGCTTGACTTCAGTGTTCTGTGACTGCACAAAGGGACCCAGCACATAGCCGCACTTGACACAATCGTACTTGATGACCGACAACTGGGGTAACACTCCTGTGGTGGCAGTAACCACGCCAAGGGTGCGTACCAGCTGATTAAGATGCAGCTTTCGAAAGGTGCGCAGCTCCTCGATCAGGGGCAGCTCTGAAATACGGACATGAATCTCTGTGGTCACACGCTCATATGTGGGAAAAATGGACAGGACCATGTCTTTGGCCACTTTGTCGAAAATTTCTAGCATCTGAAATGGAGCCTCGGGCAAGAAGTATGCCAACACATGCTCCTTGTTGGCCAAGTCGGTGTAGGATACAACAAACGAGGATTTGTTTTGCTCGCACATACGACGAATGCGATCGCGATATGTATAGGCACCACGTTCATCCACAAATGTTCGTAGAAAGGATTGAAAACGATTGGCGATTTCAGTGCGAGGACCCAGCATGCTAACCCATTCCTTTGTGGAGTGACCCTTGGTGTCCTCCAAGTTTTCTATGGACTCAATCATTTCGGCATCCTCCACCTCACCCACAGCAGCCTTTTCGCCGGCACGTCGCTTAGCACGTGGACCCACATCATCCTCGTCATCGGATTGATCAAAGCCTAGATCACGATCATCACGATGGATGCCAGCTGCGCGATCGCGACGACGCATTTCCGTTTCGGCCGCAAAACGTTCGCCCTGCGACATCTCAGAGAAATCCTCCTCGTCGTCCAGCATGGCGGGATCATAGTGATCCAGCTCAGGCATAGGGCGATAATCTGAAAATCGTTGTAATGAATAAATATTAAAATATTTTTTTGATATTATGACCGCTTATCCCATACCATTCTCCATGTTGTCGCCGAACAGTTCCTCGCCATCTTCCTCTTCCTCGTTGCGCACAGTTTGATCTCCTAGAATCTCATCTTCGTTATCAAAGGGCTCAAAGTCGCCCACCGGGGACGTCATGGCTGCTCGCAAATCCCGACGCTCTGCAGCATCGCTGGGCGTATTTGGCGGCGGTGAACTTGGATTATCCTATAGAAATCACATTGAAATGTTATACTTAAGAGTGTACTACGTATAAATACCAGAATAACCTACCATTTCTTTTTATAAATTTGGATTAATACAGAATTTAAATACTTTAGTTATCTACGCTTGGAGTTTGTTGTTCTGCAGTTGTTAAGTCGATCGGCAGCTGTGTGTAACATTGGCGTGCACTTTTTGGCGCGAAAATATCGCTTAACTTATCGTGCAGTGAAATTATTGCGATATATCGATAATAAATCGAACTTGGCTTTTTGTTAAAAATGTAGCCTAGATGTTAGGAGCACTGCTTAGCAGTCTTGTTGAATAATATTAAATACCAATTCGTAGTAATAAATATTTATAATAATCATTTATATACAGGAACTAGCAACTTTGGCAATTTGTTAGTAAAAGCTATCGATAACATTGAATTTGTTCTTGCTTGCGAGCTGGTTGATATGCATGAAATTACTTTGCCACATAGCAAGCAGAAATTTTTATGTGTTATTTGTTCAACCATCTGTCAGATGGCTCAATGGTCTAGGGGTATGATTCTCGCTTTGGGTGCGAGAGGTCCCGGGTTCAAATCCCGGTTGAGCCCGCTAAAAATTTTTTGAATTTTTTTATCTTATATTTTTTTTTGCCCAAAAACTTTTGTATAAAGTTTTAGATTGTGTGTTAGTGCTACTTAGCCACTTACTTGTGTGCAAATTATGTGTTATTGCGGCTGGAAACAGACGTGCAAACGTGATCCTATTGCTCCATACGTGCTCGGACACGTTCTCTATAATACTCTGTGCCGCGTCTACTTAATTATAGAGAATATAAGGCTCGGCTCCGCATGGGCCAGGCGATTTATTGCACCGGAAGGGGTCGCCTGTGCTGCTGCTGTTGGTACTGCTGCTGCTGCATTCATTTGCATAGGAATCGCATGCAGCGACAATGGGCCGGTCACATGCAGAATAATTGCGGCCATACAATGACATTAAAGCGAAGCCACAGTCAAGTGAAATTGCGAATTGGAGGAATGGGTTTTCCGACTAGTTCGTTCCGTGTTCCGTGCCGGTTCCCTGTGTAGACAATCCTCTAGTGCTAGGAGAGAGCGTGCTGAGTAATTGCAGCTTTAAATGACATTAAACGCGCATCGTGCAGTTCTGCCCTCCCCTTGTTTTATTTATTTATGTATTTGCTGTTGTTTTTCGGTTGTCTCCGTCATTTTCCATTTTTTTTTTCCAGAGGCGCCTCTGAAAAGCGTTTTTCCCACTGTTGCCGTCATTTGGCCCTTTGTTCCTTGCGGTTCCTTCGGTTGCTACAGTTGCTTCGTCTGCTTTTGTTGTTGTCCGTGTACGTGCCATGAAGCCAAGAGTCATTTGTCGATGCGGAATTGCAAGACATTTTATAAGCAAAGTCACTTCCACTAACTAACTATCCAAGGCAGGGAATTATTTCTTATTAAAATCCAAAGCGCTTCGGCCTGAGGAAAGGGCCAGAGGTCAGGGGACAGGGGACAAGGCATGGCAGTACAGGTAAAAGCGTAAGCGATTGCAAATTGAGTCATTTTTCATTTCTACCTGAAATTAATGGACACTGCCCTGGCAATGCCACATAACCGAACCGAACCGAACCGAACCAAACCGTACCGAACCGCACCGAACGGAGAGGTGTTATTTTGGCCTCAATATGTCACATTTTCTTTGCTTACTTGCCAACCATTTACAAATTGAAGTATTTTTGTTTTTATCTTATACCCTAGCAGAGGCTACTATAATTTTGTCACCAACTGTGTAATGCATTGAAAGTTATAATGTAATTTGTTAGGGTATAAACATTAAACCGAATATTTCAGCATCAAAGAAAGTATCCAAGATTTAAAGAGTATAAAGTATATCAAGTATTCGACTGTTTGTACTTAGAGAAAGATAGCTAATAAAATAAAAGATAGTTGTGAAAATACGATTTATATTCAGCCTGAAAAACGTGAAGTAATTTTCCAAAATCCCATCTGAGCGGATACTTTCATTATAGAATAAATTTCATCTACTTTAGTCAGTTAGGAAAATAAGACAAGATCAATAAAAACTTGAAACTTAGACTGGAAAATATTTGAAAAAATCTAAAATAAAAATCCATTTTTAAATAATTAGTATATCAGAAACATAAAATTTCTAGAAAAAATCAAATCTGAATTAGAAAATTAAGCGAAGTCTCAGTTAGCGAGTGACTACTGTAACAGGTTTCTATACTTTTGGAATTAGGTATGCAAGCACGTGTTATCGAAATGCAAATATGTGCATATATGGACATTCGTACGTTATTATAATAATGTAATCTATTTACATTTTATGTGTTAAAATATACAAAGGGAAATTGTAGTACGAGCATATTTGGACAGTGGCGCTGTTGAGACAAGGGTTTATTTGTCTTCTGGACTTCTGGACTTGTGGACTTGTGGACTTGTGGAGCATATGTAGCCATGTTTATATAAACAATATTTTGTATGTACAAATGGCAATGAATATGGAATTAGGAGAGGTAAAAGCTGATGAAATTATCAACTTGAGTAAAGCGGCAAATTTAAAATGCACATAAAACGGGCGTAATTTCACGCCTTCTCAATTACATCATAATATGAATAGTATATAAGAATAATACATAAGTAATATGTAATCAGAGCAGGTAAACCCTTTCGTTTAATAAATATACAACGGAATTATGTGAATGATGTTGCATTAATAGCTTCAAACGAGCTGACAGAGCGCCCCATAAAAAAGCATATCATTTCATGATGCCCAGCCAAGTGAGGTACAGTTGTACCTCAATATATGAGTATATATATATATAGAGAATTTCTCAGCATTTACCTTTTGGGGGAGTGCGAGAGGTGTTAATAAGCCGCCCAAAAAAAAAAAAGAGAGAGAAAAAAAATACTACATATACCACAAAAATACACACATAAAGTTTGGCAAATTACGAGGTATAAAAATGGCGTCTCATTATGGTAAATTTAATATTTCATGGGCAATTTGCCAGGATTGAAACCGACACACTTCAAAAATTGCGTACCCGCCCCCCCCCCCCCCCCACACACACACACACACACGGACAAACATTGGCATTTTGGCACTCAAATTCATTCATTCTTCATTCCATGATGCCGCATAAATGTGGCCTACTCTCGCCAGGAGAAAGGGAAGTGGAAATTTCTTCATATGTTTATATGCCTCACTCATACAATTTTAAACTCAATTAAAAGTTTGCGTATTAGAGAGAAACTTCTGCCACGTCGAGACATATTGTTGACGCGCCGGCCACGCCTACGCCTACGCCTACGCCTCATCTACTCTGCAATTTAGCATTCCCGAATGGCTTGGCGGGGACTGTGGCTGTGGGCTGGGTACTCGCCATTTGCCAAGCCAAATGACATTCGCATTTAGTTGTCATTAAAAATGTGCGAAATATCCATATCTAAATGACTTGGCCTTACTCCATGTGACACGTGTCCTCGACTCAACTCAACTCAACTCGACTCGCAGCCAGAAAACTGTTCGACTCAATTGAAAGCAACAACCCATTGACATACATTGATACGCTTTTTAGCTACAATTTATTTAGACTTTCCCAGGCCACACATATATAGCAGTATATATGTATGTAGGCTTTTCTTTCAAATCTCTACTCTTTTTCCCGACTGGCGGCCTGATTCAGCTCCTGTTTCAGAAGAAGACAAATTCCAGAGAGTTTCTATGGTTGGAAGTGCAACTGTACCTGTAAGTATGTTTCTTGCTCTTTCAACAAAAAACTGCTGAAAGTATTTTAAAGAAACTTTTACAATAATAAAGCTCTTGCAGCAGTATAATAAATAGGCTGGAATTTATAAAAATTGGTAGATGAATTGGTTGAGCAAGCGCAAGGCAGTAGAAGTACTTTGACTAAGAGACTATAGAGAGACTACAAAAAGTTCCACATTAGCATGAAATTAGATTAACCCGGGCAAGGCCGGCTAAGACTGGCTAGTGACTAGTAAAGTTATCGAACCTCTCAGTATATTTTCAACTGATTTGTTTGAGAATATAAAAGTTTACCTGCATCAATAGTTCAATATGCACTGCACTGCCCGTGTTAAAGGATTTTTTTATCCTTTTTTTTATTGTTTTAAGTGTCACTTTATAAGCAAAATAAACAAAAAGAAACAACACTAAACACTTTGCACTGGTATGGAAAACTTCATAAATACCCTTGCCATATTCATAGAATTTTTGCCTTTTTTTTTGTATGTTTGTATGGGTAGCTTCATATATGGCCAATTTGCTGGTTGGCCCAAATTGCAAGGGGGCAGCCGAATGAATAATGGAAGAAAATCGGCAAACAGCAAAAAGTTAAATGCTTCTAATGACAGAAAATGAAGCAAATGACGAAAAATTGCGCAAAACAAAAGAGACAAATAATAATATACCAAAATGGCCGACCGAAGTTGGCCCACGACAATGGGCCTGGCCAACTGGTCAACTAACAATCTAACACGCACTCTGCCTGTATAGTATAAGAGAGAGAGAATGCGAGAACCGGAGAATAGGAGGAATACTGAATACTCTCAGCGGAGAAGGCGAAGTGAATTACCCAACAGCCAACAGCGGGCAAATCGAGAAAACCATGTGCGCGGCATAATTACGAAGCAATTAGACGAAATTATTATTGAGGTCACCCCTGGCACCCCATCACCCGGCACCCAGCACCCAGCACCCAACAGCCGGGGTCCTGTTTTGCTGCGGGTGGGTGGCGGTCCAAAGAACATATGGCTAGCGGTGCTAGTGGTGCTACTGTGTCTGCTGCTCGTCCGGCTATTTGCTGCTGCTTCTACTTTGGCAGGCGTGCCAAAAGGATGCGTACGTCATTATCATTCATGGTACAGTGAATAAGGCAGAGAGCGTAATACCCGCCGAGTAATAGAACAAAGCAGAGACTGAAATAAGTACAATAACAGCTCAATAAGAAGGAGTCGAACTCTAAATACTCTGCGAAATCTTTGGAGTGAAGATTCGGTCAATATGTAAGATTTAAGCTGTTAAAAATAAATAAAAAATGGCTAATTTATTAACATGATTTGTCATTTTTTAATAGCCAATGCGGCGGAACCGGTTTGGAGGCCAGATGCTCCACTTAAATCTCAGAATTAAATTGAATCTGGTTTCCAAAATAAATACTTGAATCTCAATCAAACTTGTAATATCGGTTCAGCTAATAGCAAATTGTCCTTTAGATTCTTAGAAATAGTTTTAAAGAAGATCCGATCTGTAATCCAATATTCTCCCGAACTTAAAGCCATTATCCATCCAACTTCTAAGCTTAAATTAATCATGAACAGTTGCATATTGTTAAGCTGTGGACTCATTTTAATGAAAACCAATAACATCGAACCATATAATCTTCAAGACAGAGTTCTAATCCTTCAATCGCTCCTTGTCGTAGTCTGCCTACACTATTAAATTACACTCTGTGGACTTTTCCAATGTATTTTCGCCTCATTTCTAAGTCCGCCTTCAGCTGACTATTAGACAAATTCTCGCAGTTTTCTTTGCCAAAATGATGTAAAAATGATAAGAACCCGTTGCTATAGCTGTAAATAATAAGGTATACTCTAACTGTGAATAATATCAACAAAAAGAAAAAAAAAACAATGCTGGTGTTGGCTCTAATGAGCATGCAATCTGCAGGCGTTAAATGGCCAATGGATGTTTGAGCAGCTGCCACTGGGAATTTGGAGTGGATTTGGAACTGGTGCGAGTATACAGCGAGTATATAGGTCAGTTATGGCCAAAACATAGACAAGGGCCAAGTTAACACTTAGCAGCTGCATTGGTCAGTGGAAAGTCTTGAATTTCCATATGCAAATCGCGTGACTGCAATTTAATAATGCTGTTAAATCATGAAAAACAATGACAATGACAACGACAACGACTAACAGTTAGTTCAAAGCCTAGCCTAGAACCTCTATATAAATATGTAGATATAGCTAGTCGGGTCCCACACCAGCGACGACCTTAATTGTCGCTAGGCAGCCAGGCTAAAAAGTCCTTGCCTTGCATGTTGGTTGATTGTCCTGACTTTCTTTTTTTTCTCTCTATATTCTATTCTGTTTTTTTTTGTATTTTCTTTTTTTTGGGTTGGCAGGTGCACTCTACTACAGAGTGTTGCTTGCATAGTTTCGGAGAGGTTCAACTTTGTAGGTCGTCGAAAATCGAATGTCATATCGCAAAACCCAAATTCAGCTGACTGAAAAACTTCACGAAGGTTACAAGGTCTTAACATTGATTTTGATTTTGACAATAGTAGCAGTTGTAGTACTAACTGGGCTCATAGTGTGCGAGAGTATGCGAGTATATCAGTGTGTAGCTTGCCAGCGAATTCCCATATGTGGCACTGGCATTTCAACTTTGAAGGACTTACAAAGTGTGCGAGGATTTGGCAACATTTTGTAGAAGCTGCACACCTGCAAGTCCTGCAATTTTCAATACTAGAAAATACTCGTTATTTAAAGTTTGTGTTAACATTTTGTAAGTTTTATTGGGGCTTTCCTTCAGGCAATCTATTCTACACCTTTTCCAGAGCAGTAACTTTGCTGGAAATTTAAAAATAAATATTATCGGGAAAGAGTGAAGAATTTGAATACCCTTACAGACTCCTCCTTTAATTGATATAGAAAATAATGAGATACAGCCAAAATATATCCATTTATTCTTTAATCTATCAAAGTTGGTCAGTTCAATAAAATAAATGTAAAAAAGAGAAAGTGTCTTAAGCAGATGCTGTATTAATATTAATTCGATCTGTTTTGGTATCATATATATATATATTTATATTGAAGAGTTTATATAAAAATACAACTAAATCGAAAGTTTTTCAATTGAAACGCATCACAACTGAACGGCAGCGGAATGAAGACCATTTTGTATAAACCCAGTCGAGATCATCAAGCAAAGCCTTCACCTTGTCATCTACTTCAATGGTCAGATTCACAAATTCTTTTTCAGTATTTGACCACGGTTTAGTTTCCAGATGCACTGCCTCCTTGAAAGCTGCCGGCGATATAGAGTCCTTCAAGTTTCTTTCATAAAGCTCATTCATAAACTCATCGGGCGAGATCCAGGTATCAACATGAAAAATTGTGACTTTTGGACGAGTTCGTTGATTCTTCTTGACCTCTAATCCAGTTTTCATAGATTTCTTATATTGAACCACTTGCCACATATCGCTATTTGAAGGTGTTCGAATCGAATCGCCACCTCGCTCCTCCTCACGCACCTCAGGCTCTGGATCACCAAGCTCGGGCTCAACTTCCTTCACAGGCTTTTCTGCAACCGGTTTGGCTGCAGTATTAGGATCCTTGTTGCTAACAACTGACGACCAGGTCTCAACGGGCTTCTTCATTAACGGAGCAACTGATTTAACTTTATTCCCAATAGCAGTTGGCGTCTGCATACGAGCATGTCCCACAGAAGTCTCCACCTGAGCATTACATTCCATTGACTTCTTTCGAGCATAACTAAGTTCTGAATTCAGGCCAGAAATCTTAACCATCAATACAGCAACAAGAGTATCATAATTCTCTATAGCATCATAGACAGACATCGCAGCATTCGGTGAAAGGCCACACTTGGTAACCGCTGCCTTAACATTCCTTTGAATTTTGCTTATCTTCGAAATCATTTTTGAGAATTCCACATCTGCGACAAAACGGTCATCCTGTGTACCATTTGCAAGGACCAAGAGAACATCCTCCGGAGTTAAAGCATGCTTTACATCCTTCTTGGATCCACCATTGTCCACCTCAGCATTGTCGGTAGCCGCACCCATATCGTCATCCTTCGTAGTGCGGCCTGCAGCGTTCTTCTCCTCAGTCATAATTTTTAGCTTTTTTTTATTTCCTCTAAGTTTTTTAGTAGCTACAATAGATGTGCTCCCTCGGCTGTTTGCTGAGTGACTGAGTAATTTATTTATTTTATTCCCTAGCTCAAAGGAAGTTTTCCAACGCCTACTAATTTTCAACTTTTATTTTATGATTTTCTTTAATGATTAAATGAGAGAAAAGCCTTCTCGATCCGGGAAGATGATGATATAAAGAAAGAAACTGAATGCCAAGTTAAAATCAAAATCGAATAGGAGCGAATCGAATGTTGCTATGGAGATATCTTAACCCAACTTATCGAATCTGAACTGATAAATCTTCATAAATATATCGATAAGTCCCGATAATAGTTTTCTTCAGTTAAGCAGATCAAACTCGCCAATATATTATGGCCTAAACTAGGCTAACAAGACTTACTCTGTAAGGGTATTAAGATTTGCTGTACTCTAAAAAAAAGCCGAATATTCTTTTATTCATGTTCTTTAAATTTATTCGCGCTTTTTTTACCGTGGGTTCTACAAGTTGAAATCTGATTATGGAAAATTCCATTAAAACTTTTATGGGCTTTGGAAAATGTTAGAGAATCACGCAGCCGGCTAAAGTGGGACGGAAATCGAGTTAGTTGGGGGCGGGGCAGCGCTGGTGCGAACTGCAGCTGCAGCCAAAACGGAAGCGGAAATGCGACGTAAATAAATACTGATGCAACACGCACATCGCAACAAGAACGACAACAACAACCAGAAATGTTGCAAAATGCAACGACAACAATTTTAAAAATAAACATAGAAATTTCTGTACACAAACTTGGGCAAAATTTTGTGTTGCGTTTGCAATTTTGTTTGTTGTTGTTTATCGCTTTTACTGCTGTTGCTGTTTGTTGTTGTTGCTTCTGTTTTATGCCTCACGCAATGTTGTCCAATTAATTTATGTAAATTGTTGATTAGTGAAGCGTGCAAAAAATTTAATTAAGGTGATTTCCATGCTGTCAAATTTCAGGAATTTGCAGGGAATTATTTTAATACTCTTGTTGGCCATATTTAAGTCCCCAATTAAATACAAAAATAAAGTGGTAAAAAAAGTGAAAGTGCCCAAGTCGAGAGGGCTCAAACGTATGTTATCTCCCTGCTGGCAATTATTCCATTGAATACCATTGATTTAAGCCTGTTTCTAGGCCGAGTTGGAATGGAAATAGCCCG
This sequence comes from Drosophila repletoides, assembly GCA_018150835.1. Lineage (NCBI taxonomy): Eukaryota > Metazoa > Arthropoda > Insecta > Diptera > Drosophilidae > Drosophila > Drosophila repletoides. The sequence goes on from JAECWQ010000100.1 coordinate 9,772,956, forward strand.
CATTTAAGCCGGATACGTTCTTCATTCAATTCCAACCCACAGACTTAGCAAGCCGTGCTTGATTCTAGTATGATTTGGGCACAATTCTGTAATTTAATCCTGTTCACATTTGAATGCCATCAGGTTCGAGGATAAAAGGCAATTAGGAGTAACTTTATTTTACGGAATATTTATTGTTTACAGGAAGACTAATTTTCAGCGGCTGTTGCACTGATGGCAACATATTTGCGTCCATTTATTACCACAGTCTGCATCAATGGAGGTGTGACCTTCGCCTTGTAGTCCTTCTTGATTGCAACCGCCGTTGCAGCGGCAGCTGCAGCACGTGGCGGCTTCGGGGCTATCACTGGTTCAGGCTGTTTTGTGGGCTTTGCTTGTGGAACTTTTGGTGCCGTCACTTTTTTACGCTGATTACAAATGATTTCCTGCTTCTTCTGTTCCTCCAGCAGTTTCTTTTTCTTTAATTCGTTCTGTTCCTTTAGTTCTCTTAGTTCTTGCTGTTCCTTTCGTGCCTTCTCTTCCTGCCGTTCCTTTTCCAATTGCCTCTGCGCCTCAAGCTTTGCCTTTGCGCATTTCTATAGACAGAAACCTTAATTAATTTCAAGTGGCTTATGTGGCGAACTGAGCTTACTGGACATAGATATATATCCTGCAATGTTTTTGGATCCTTGACAACTTTCCTGGTTCTTACTTTGCATTGCGAGCAGATAGAAAATGGAGCCATAACCTTTTAAAAGCCTCTTGCGTATTTCTAGCAGTAAACACAAACAGTGTTGGTTAACGCACCGAAGGATTTATTCTAGAGTTGTAAAGAAGCGTTTGCTACGCTTTCTTTCTTTTTCTACCTGTGACTGTCATTATTTTTCAAATCAAAATAGGCGCATTATGAATATTTTTTTAAAGCTAATTTTTAATTATACTTTTTAATGTTAAATTCAATAAAAGTTGTGTGGTTTTCAGGTCTGCGAATTATGAGTCTTTCGGCTGGGGAATTCCACCAGCTCTTGGAACACTTTGTAAGACAAATGGAAAGCCTTTAGAGCTTCCACTTTAGCTGAGCACTCTGGAAAAGAGTTTTCTCATTTGAAAAGGAATAACTTATATTCTTATTATGATATTCTGGCTAAGTTTTAAAAAGATTTTTAAGTGTTTTTGCCGGTTTTCAAGTGGCATTTGCATTTGTTAAATAAGCTTCAATCTGCGAGTATTATTGCCCGAAAAATTTCTCAAAAATTTGGCTTGGCTTGGCAACTGCATGGCCTGTGTAATGACCTTTGAGGCGGGATTTGGGGGGTTGGGGCTGGGTTGGGGCTGCTGGTTTAGTCAGGACTCGTATTCGCATTAACGCCATTAGGCCAATTTGGCAGCTTGCCCTGACAAAGTGCACACAAAAACTTTGTACAAAGGTAACCAAAGGCGCGGCGGCGCAAATGGAAGTGGAACTGCAGTCCAAAAAGTCGTGCATCGTTTATTTTATTTCCTCTATTTTTTGTCGCCGCCGTCGTTTACAGTTGCCTTCTGCACACATATCAATGCAAGTTCAAATAAAACTCAAGTGGGGGAAAAACAAGAAAAACAAGAATGAAAAAAAAAACAGTAGAAAAATTCCAGCTGCTGCCACAGTCGCAGTTGTTTCTTGTTTGTTTCCATGGCTGCAACATTTCTCTTCGTTAACCCAAGTTGGCTTTAATTACGATCCCAACAAGCCAACAAGCAACTGTGTCCTGCCGTTTAACGGACATTTTTGCTTTGTTACGTTGTACGAGTTACTTGCTACATGCATCAATTTATGTTCATTTGAAAGTCTCTTTTTTTTATGCTCCCACCACGCCCCACACCCCACGCCTCTCCCACTCGATGGGGCGTCTAGCAAATAGCGCTGGTTTCTTTCCCAGCGGAACTATTGTTGTTTATTACCTGACAAGCTCTATGAATTTACAATGTTCTGGGTCTCAAATATCTGCATATTGATGCCAATTCATTCTGAGTTTTCGTTTTCCTAATCTGAAACCGAATCTCAGACTATGCGCATTACTTTCGCATTCAAATAGTCAAGAAACAATTATTTCTTGATAGTTCTTGACACTCTAGAATCTATACTCTATACTTCATGGGAGAATTGCCAGACTAGGCGATACCCTTTGTTGCCATCTACAACTGAGCGGAGACTTATGTGAAGCTTTTTTCTATAATTATTTTAAAATAATCTGCTAACCAATTTGATCTGTGACACATAAAAAAAATGATTCGTTTTTGGATTAATCTTCCCTAAATGTAGACAAAAATCTAGATAAACTGAGCTTTTTATGCTGTTCTCTTATATATTACCTTAAGTTTCTGGTACACACAAAATAAGCATACCCTATTCAATATGCTGTACGTACAGGGTATATCAGTGTACTCCTATTGAAAGTTACATAGAATCGACTTGGCAGACTGTTGTGCATATAAATAATATCTTGATATTCAATATGCTACGTCTAATTTACAGAGCTCTAGTTACTTTTTACTATATTACTTGAACTTCACTATAATTATTTTCCGAGCCGAGTTTAAGATTTATAGTTGCCCTGCAAACACTGGAATTCTATATGAGACTGCTGAAGTAGATTAAAGTATTTTTTATTTAAACCGAATTGTCTGTTATTAAGCGGGATCTGTTGCAATCGATAGAGCAATCGATATATCGATATTCTAATTGGCGCCAGATGTGTAACTTTGAAATGAGCTTTTCACTTCCATTTTGCTTACATTGAACCAAGGAAGTTGAATAGGACTAGGATCACTTACAATCGCAAGGATAATCTATCGTTAATCGATCGATCTCTGACGTTTCTGCCACAAAGCTTTTAGTTCTTTTGTTGCTACCAATTCCATATTGGCCTATGGCCATGGCTAAGTACTCGCATGACGTCAGCTGTCCGCCATGCAATCAAAATGCTGGCCAAATTGAATGTAATGGCCAGACAAGACATTTGATTTATTAGTTTTGTCATTAAACAAATTGTCCAACAATGACATGGCCAATACATAGACTCTATATATATATATATACACTTTGAACTATGACTGGTACAAGTATATGTAGTTACTGGTACTTATTTATGTAGATTGATATTTATTTGTGATAAACACGGCCATTGACGCAAATTTGAATAAACATTTTCATTACCAAAATGTACACATGTCTCCAAGGACCTAAGTATTCTATGCCCTGCTCTGCGAGCTGCCTCCCGTCTCCTCTTTGGGAAGCAATCACTTTATTTCAATTGGATTTCGAATAGCTTTTCTCTGTTGATTCGAACTTTCCTCTGTTGATTCGAACTCTGTACAAATGTGACAATTATTGATTCTGTGAACTACACAAAATTATTTTCATATCTTCATTAGTTAATTTAATGAGCCTGCATTGAATAAGCGGGTAAATTTAATTTATAAAAATAATTAATAGTAAAATTTATTATTTATTTTATGATTTTAAAAATATTACATTTTATTTCAGTCTATTATTATTTTAAAATTATTTTATCTGTATAAAACTTTTCTGCTAACTGCAGAAAAATAGTTTCAGGTTTGAAAGGAGCTTTTTGAATTTCTTGCTGAATTTTTGAGTCTACGAAATTTGTTGGTCTTTTTTTTAAATTTTAAGTGAGCTTTTTTAATGGCTAACATGATTTGTTTATACAAAATTATAATAATATGAAGTAAAAGATATAATAACTTTGAATGATTGCTTTGATTTTACGCTTTACGTTTGAACTGGAAAAGGCTTTGTGAATTTATAGTCTTCTACTGGTTCCATTTCCATGCTTGGCAAGGATGTATCATCCATTTTGAAATTAGGATTAGCATTATAATCCGTTTCCATACTCTGAGTGAGTACACTGTCCTGAAAACTCTCACGCAGCTGCTGAAAGCGTTCGACCTTCATTTTGCGCCTTCGCTGCTCCTTCTCGATGACGCGTCGGAATGTGGAGTGCATATTGCGATGATTCGCTTTATTCTGGTTCATACTGACAATGGTAGCCTTAACGTGGTCAATTGTTATATTCATTGTCTCCATGCTGCGTCGGGTCATCCAAATTGTAACGCATCTGTCGCAGAGGCCGGCCACAAAGTTGGTAACTTTCTTGGGGCACATTTCGCATTTGGCTAATTGTAGAAGGGGATCCAATTGACTGGAATTCATTTGGCTTAAAGTTGATTCTATTGGCTGGTTGGGTTTCTGCGTGTACTGTGGTGACGTGGTGTATATTTGTGTCTATGTGTGAGTGAAAGCCTTACACGTGGACTTGGATGCGTTCACACAGAGACTCATAAGTTGCCCTTGCTGCAAGCTTAATGTGATTTTATTCACAAGGTTTTTTGCTCAATTTCTTTAAAAACTTTTCATAAATTAGCGAAGAGTTCAAATAAAAAATATACATTAAAAATGGCGTTGAAGCTTATTAGAGAACAAAGGTATCGCTGCTGAACGCATCCATAGGGCTAGAGATGGAAGGGTGGAAAGGGATAGAGAGAAGTCAAGTCCAGTGTTGCAAAAGGTAATATCCTTTCAGAGAGTTGTATTTTGATATAAGTGTTGTGACTGTACTTGTTTTCTATTACCTTTTTGACAGGCTCTGACATTTCCTCTGTTATCATGTTATATAACACTATGTTATTCGCTTTCTTAGCCTTTAATCGATTCCATAATGATTTAATTTTTGAATCAGCTTCTGGTTTAAATGTCTAATAAAGTGTGGAAATAAAAAATGATTTATTGCCTTCAATTGATGTACATTTAAATGGAGTTTTTTCCGTTTAAAATGTGAAAAAATTCAAATAAAATTGTACACAAATTGAGGCTTTTCAAATATTTATAGCCTTAACAGGCGAGTCGATCTATTTATTTATTTTATTTTTAGTAAATTGCTGAAACAAATTTCACTTTATAAATAGAAGGGGATAAGCGAGAAAGTAATTTTGTCTGCAATATTCTATGCTCTGCCATTAAACTGAAATTGTTAATGAGATAAAGAGAGATAAGCACGTATTAGGCTAAATAGGAAAACTGTATTTAAATATTGACCAAGTGATTTTCAGAATAATTTCTAGTACCAAAAACCTTGGCCATTTGGCTGGCTGGCTGGGCTGTTCGCATGCCACAAGCTGGGAGCCTTTTCGTTTCAACAAAATTCGTTTAATTTCTTAAATTGAAATTATGGTAATTTCCTGTAGTCATGCAAACCTTTAGCGCCGCATTTCATGTCTGATCAGAGGAGTGTGGGCGGGAAAGTCGAGGAGAAAGTGGGTGGCCAGAAGCAGAAGCCAAAGGGACAGGGCAACTGTGAAGGGTGTTAGCTGTACGAGTAGCTAAACCAAAAGTCAAGTTCATAAATTTAAAGCCAAAAGAAAAGAAAAGCAAAGAAAAGCAAAATAGAGTGCAGAAAGAAAAGCTGCCAGCTTTTAGCTATACAAGTAGTAGAAGTAGTTTTTTGTAGCTCCTCCACTCAACTCAAGTTTGACAGCCGATGAATGGTTTTGGGGGTTTTGGGGTTTTGTGGGGCTCCATTTGGGGCCACCACTGGGGTTTCGTCATTGAAGTGGCATTTTCAAGGCTGCCAAGCTAATCGATAATAACTCGCTACCAATTTCAGCTGCCCAGCGGGTGCTGCAGGGCATTATTTACAATGGAATTATTCAACTGTTGATTTATGATTTACATGCGCAATTAAAGCCGCACCCTAAGCCGCCAAAAGTGACACATTATTGTGTGCTGAATTGACGTGTATCTCTGTAGAGCCCAATGCCAAAAACGCCTACACTTCCACACCCCCACACTACCCACACTCTCCACTCCCACACGCCCAGCCGCCCACACACAATGCCAAAATAATCGTGGGAAACGCGGCAGAGGCTTGAAAACAAAAGCGCTCCAGGCAAACGGCACAAGCAACGGCATCGGTGTCGGCAACTTGTTAAGCTTGTTGTTCTCTCAATTGCGCCCTTTAGTGGCGTTTCACTCGAATCAGCTCACCTCCGTGTCTCAATCCCAGTCCCAATCCCAATCCCAATCCCAACTCCACTTCCCAGTTCCAGCTAACCGTTTGCCATTTGTATGGCCAGTAAGGCGACGGCAGGTGAGCGATTGCGAAGTGGGCGGCTTTTTGGATACCTGTTGAGATGTATACAGCCAACCAGCCGAACCTCACCTGGGGGCAGTTTTCGATTTGTACGAAGCAGCAGGTAACTTTGCAGTCATGTTGAGCATGATTTGGACGATTACGGGGCGTTTTCTGGATGGAATGTGAAAAGGGTCTCCAACCAATACCACACAGCTATGCGAAATTTCAAGACCAAAAGATAACACAGTGCAATGGGCTGCTGAAATTCCTTGATCAGTTTTGCTGCTTTTTAGCTAGCCAATATTCTGAGTATTCTAAGGTTTATTCAGAGTAGAATTTATGCTGTTTTTTATACTTTGTGTCTAATGAAAAAGATTATACTTAGGCAAAATACTATACTAAGAATGAGAACTTGAGGGGGCTACAGAATAAGGCCAAGTCCAGCTCCTTCGACTGACTCATGATGTTTATGCTTTAATTCAATTACTAAAATTGTATTTAAATATTTATAAAAAGTAATAATTTATATGATTTTCTTAGATTTTAATCAAAGTATCCTTAATCACCTGGTTCTGCTTTCTTTTACCAGTTTTATTAAAATATATTTCTGCTTGGAAGAATCCGTATGATGACCTAGTTTAAAGACTGCATGTTTGAGCTCTTCCTATTCACTTCCTTATTCTGATTCAGAATGCCTAAGACTTGCTCTTTTCATTAAAATAGAGTTGCTAATAAATTAACTTAAGCAACGATATTGCTTTGGTTTTTTAAATTAATGCTGCGCCAAAAAGTATGCTATGCTTTTTGCAGTGAAATCAAGTCTAATGTGGTAGGAGCAGACTTGATAGTTCTTGTGGTTAAAAATTGCTGCTTCAATGGAAAATTGAACTTTTAGCTTTTATGAGCTGATTGCTATTATATTGTCAAACACTGATAAAAATCGGTTGCAAAGCACGAACGTCCTTTAAATTGAGTTTAGAAGCGTACAAAAGGAAAATTATCAAATTGAGCCGTCACTTAATCGAAGAGTTTAAAATTTTCCTCATAGTTATGGCATATTTGTGCCAAATTCCGAGCTTCCTCCGCTTCCTTTACGGCCGCACTAACCATCTAACCATCTAACCATCAAGCCATAACCGCACTATCTAGCCAAGCAAACTCACTTTTAGATTTTCAATGGAAAACCCAAGCAAACAACTTTGACGCTGAGCACAAAAACCTCTACTACACTGTGCTACTTGTTCAGGGCAAAAGCTATGAAAAGGTGGGAACTGTGCACACACATAAAACGCATGGGATATAAACTAGTTGGTGGGGAGGGGGTTTGGAAGGGAGGGGAACGCCTGCTGGATATGCTTGGCGCTGCAGCTCAACTGTAAACATCATCATTGAACCCCGGTCCCGATCCCGGTCTTTGTCCCAGGCCGGAACTGGTAAGGCTGACTGTATTCTCAATCTCTCTCGTATGTTAACCGGCGACTGTGTCTATTTCCATGCGTTGCTTTTTGACGTCGTCGACATCGTCGATGGATGCCTTTGATTTCATTTCACTTCATTTCATTTTGTTTTCGACGACGAAGCAAACCCGCGACTGCGTCGCTTCTTTGTGGCTAGTCATGCTCGCTCCCTCTCCCTCTCTCTCTCGCTCCCTCTCTCTCTCGCTCCCTCTCTCTCTCGCTCCCTCTCTCTCCATCTCTCTCTCTAGTATAGATTGTATATATATGCGATATAGCCCCACATCAATAGAATCAACGGCCCGGAATTGCGGATGACTATGGTTTGCGATACACACTTTTTGCTCTTGTTGTTGTTCTTGTTGTTGTTGTTGCTGTTGTTGTTGTTGGAGTCGTGTAGCTTGGTGTAGTAGTGTAAGTGTATGCCACTTTGTTACATGGAAAATTCATAGGATTTCTGTAATTGACTTCGTTGTAGTTCCTAATGCTATTGTTTGTTACACTAGCTTCACGCTTGACTTTATTTCTGTTCTCGCCTGTAGTCGTGCATACAAAATGACACTTGCTGAAAGCTGCCACTGACACATTAGATTATTCTTGACAAAAGGAAAAGCGGCATTTTAGCTTTTATTTACAGTATTCCAATGCATTGGCAGAGCTGGTGAGGCAAGTTAAAGTTTATTATAAAGCATGAGGACAATTTCTCTCATGCTACAAATTAATCTTTAACTATGCCAGCTTTAAACCGATCTCTATCAATAACAATAGATACTACAACTTCCAATAAAAGAGGTTAAATCAAGAGGCTTTCTTGGACCTAGAGTTCCCATGGCAGCTATATCAAACAGTATTCCAATCCTCAACTCATATGTATCTGCCTTATATGCCAAGTTCAAACAGCTAGGCTTAAAGCTGAGAGACAAGTTTGCATAGCAAGAGGCAGACAGGCGGACAAACAGGGCTACATCCACTGCTCTCCTCCTGCTGATCAGCAAATTTCATACTCTGTGGGCTCTGAGATGCCTCCATTAATGTTCACAGTGCAAAGAATGACTTCAATTTGAAACATTTCCTTTTCAGGGCGCTGATTACGTTGGCTAAGCCGTAGAAAAAGCGTAACAATGCTTTTGAAATTAAGAAATATAAGAAAAGGGTTTATTTCCAGCCTTTTTACACTGTGCTCGCTGAAGGATTCATACTGAAAATCAAGAAAATAAGGCTTCTTCCCATTGTAGCGTACTCACCTTTGTGGCGACTCTGAAATGAATTTCCACTGCAGCGAAAAGAAAAATACTTTTTAGCGCAATTTTCTGTCAATAACATTTCTCGTTTATTTTTCAATATGCGCCTAGTTCTATTATTATGAATGTATTTTCCATTATTTCTCTCTTCATTATATATAAATAAATTTCTTTATTGTTCATTGCGTGTTCATTTCAATGCTTACCATTTGCTTTCTTTCGGTTTCTCTTCTCTTTTTTATATGATTCTTCATTGTGTTTGTATTGTTTGCTTTCTCTGCCACCTCCTCTCCTCTCTTTATACATTTTTCAGTATACAGATATAGTATTTTATATATGTTTTGTTTTTTTTTTTGTATTTTTATAGTTCCAAATTGCTTGTAAATTAAATTCCTATCAAATTTTCAAAAAACCATAAAGTCTCTTCAAAGCCGATTGTAAAAAATGTGCAAGTTTTTTTGTCCGTTTTCGTATTCATTTTTGTTTTTTTAATGTGTTTATATTAAATATTCATACCTCGATTGCATATGTGAGTATGTATTTATGTATTTATGTATTTATGTACGTTAGTATGTAAGTTTGTATGTATTTATGTAACAATGAAATAAATAACGAGCATGTTCAACATGAAGCGTGTATATAAAATGTTAATGATTTAATTTAACTGCGTTTTTTTTCGGTTTTTTCTTTTTTGGTTTTTGTTTAACTGCTGCTGCTTTCTTTTAGGCATATTCTTAGTTTTTTCTTTTTTTTTTGCTAGTTCTCAATGCTTTTTCTTTCTTTATTATTTTTGTTTTTTTTTTTTGTGGTGAGTACGAGTATTTATCATTTTTCGTGTCTTAAAAAAGTGATGACATTTAGCTTAACTATCAAAATTATATATATATATATATGTATTCCTTTCAACTTATTTACAGCTTTTCATATTTGCTTTTAGTATTATTGTTTTGTCTCTTAACTATGAACATTTTTTGTGATATTATCATTATCATATAGTTTTCATAATCATTCATTAATCGTTATTATTTCCTCATTATCAGCTTAGCATACGACGTGTGCGGCGGCATTCACATTTCTCTTTCCTTTCTCTTTGCTCTTCTCTTATCAACTCCTCATATAAAAAACTATTTTCCAGCCATTTCTGCGCCTTTCTATACACTAAATGTTAACATTCAATAACCGATTTGCTCGGAATTCTCCAATTTTATAGCATAATTCAGGGGAGCGCGCAGTGGTTCTTCTGTGAGCGACATTAGATATGAGAAACTAGTGAAAACTGCAGGAATCCATAAAAAATAATAGCGATTTTTTTATATATAGAAATTATATTGTCAAGCACGATTTTATATTGCCTTCTTGTTAATGGATTTAAGCCAAATATTAATTTACTTTGCCTTTGACTCCTGTCTCAATGGCTTTATTCCAAAATGGTATCCGATTTGTTTTTTAAGCGCAATAAAATCCATTTTAATTGCTTAATTTTGTGTAATAATTTTATATTTATTATTCATTGATTTTATTAACTCGATGTGTCATTGGGACCTAATGAATAAAGAACTTAACCAAGGGAAATGAATTGTTCAAAATACACAGAGAGAAAAAAATCAGGAGTTTCGGTCATAGAGCAATCCTTAAGCTTAAATCAAGCAGAAAGTTCTCATTTTAAGAAAAGTATTATTGAAATGGAATGAAGCTTTCTTTGCTGTGTTTTTAATCATGAAAAGAAAGGGTAAATTTTTACTCCAGGTTTTTGAATCTTCGAGCATTGAATTAATCTCAAGTTCTCTCTCTTTTTGAGACAATCCCACTCTTAGTTTGAAAAAAGAGTCCAAAGGTATTAAATTAATCTCAAGCGCTCTCTGTTTGACTTCATCTGCCTTTCAATCAAGAAATTAACTTGATTTAAGCACTTTACACTTATTCTATGGCCATTTGCAGCTTAAAATAAGATCAAGAATGATTTGAATTCAATTTATACAGCTTTCAAATAAAGCTTCTCTGATAAAGCTTCTTTAAAGATCCGTTTTTTCTCTCTGTGCAGGCTTAATTGCTTGATAATTTTAAGCTCTTTATTGCATAATTAATATTGAAGCGAGACTGTGAAATGAATTGCTTTTGTTTGCTTGAATTTAATCAATTGTATTAAAATTTAGTAACAATGCAACAATTATAATTCATATATATATATATATATATTAATATATAGGTATTATTAATGTGATCACAGTCAAAAACAATAATAAGCTATGCCTGTATGTGTCTTATGTACAAAAGGGATTCAGAAATGATTCAGTACAGACTGTTTTCGATGGAACAAAATTGATGGCTGTCTTCTGCTGTTGAGAGTTAAAACTTTAGATGACTTTTTAAATAAGAAATTTTATTATTTTATTTATAAAATTCATATTAATTTGGGGCACTTTGTGAAAGGGCTCGTCATCCTTTTTTCTTTTTTTTCGTCTACAAAACCGGAAAGAAATGCTGTCTTTGGGTTCGTTTCTATGGCAGTTATATGATATTATTGCTCCGATTTTCCACTGAAATCGGCCGAAATGATGAATTTTGATCAACCTAACAACAAAATGAATAGTTTTTGATGCTATAATTTGATTTTTTACTGTGCCGGCTATTAAATACTCTATAGTCAACCGATTTCTATAAATATTTGGCAAATCTATGTTAATCTAATGCCGGAAATGCCGCTTTCAATTTTGACGGAAAAATAGGATGAAAAAATTAAATTTATTCAAAACATTCGCTTTAAACGAATCATGAATATGTTAATGAGTATTTCTTTTTTAAATAAAATTTTAATTATTTTGTTGGGTTTCTGTTTGGGTGTTCGTTGAGGGTTTTCCATTGAGTTGCTGCTATTTTTAGATGAACGTTTTGCATTTTCTTCATTTTATTTGGATTTCATTACAAACTTATTTATAAACTATGCAAAATTGTACATCTAATGTTTATTTTTCTTTCTCTTAATTCATTTTAGCAGTACAAAAATTATTCATTGCATTTAATTTTACTCACAAATATGTCTGTCTGTCTGTTTGACTGTTTGTCTGTGCTTTCTGTTTGGTTTTTAATCATATTTGCCATTCAAATTTACATAACTAAATTTACATTTTCGATACACACATTGCAAACATTTTCATTTTCAACATCTCTTCGCTATAATATACACTTACTACATATTAAATTTGTTGCAGATACAAACACAATTCTTACCCCATCGCCTCTATATGAAAATATGCGATGCTATATATATATATATATTTATATATATATATTGAATACCCTATACCCTTACGACTAGATTCCATTTGTTTTTTGTTCTTTGTTCTTTGTTCTTTTTGCCTTTTTTGGTTGCCGCCACTCGGCCAGGTTTAAAAATCATTAACGCTAAAAAGTAACTAAATGTAATCAATCTTAGGAATTATTCAGTTGGATCAATCATTATTATTATTATTATTAATATTATTATTTTATTTTATGTGTTTATTTTATATCTGTCTGTGTGTGTGTTTCTATGTTTGTCATTAAAACTCCTCTTCAGTTGTTGCATCCAGTTAGTTAGTTATCGACGACCTGGCTTTGGGCGTCTGAGGAGAATTTGTTGTGGCCACCATAGCCAATTGGTTAAGATTTTCAGTTGCTTGTGATTGACTGACTGTGATTGACACTATGATGGAAGAACAAATAGATTATCCGTAGTTAGTTCTGCAGTGGTGATTAGCTGCTGCTAGAAATCGCTACTCGTCGATGGATTCCCTAAATTGCTCTCCACAGTGTCATCTTTGTGTCAGAGAGGCGGCTTATAGACTTCAATAGCAGGCGTGAGCATGTCCACGCGCGTTGATATCGAAGTATCACTGTACCAGCAAATATGCAAAGAGAGATAGAAGAAGAAAGATAGAGGCATTAATTCAATGGACAATTAATCTGATTTCTAGAATAGTTGCATAATTAGTTAAGGCTAAACAAATACCCAAAAAAAAGTGAATTTATTTCGAGTTTTTATTTGGAAGGTAAAGTCTATTATCAGGGCAGGTTTCTGATGAGTTTTCTTTATAATAGAAAGATGGAGATTATAAAATTAAGCTGAGAGAAATGGAAATTAAAGAAGAGGAAAAATCTAGATCTAATTCTTTCAGAATTTTCCATTTATTCAGTTTTGTAATAGAAAATTTTAGTACTTTTCTCATTAAATATTTCAATTATATTTTACTACATTCTCCACTTTTCTTTCTTCTAATGAAATATATAAATTTTGTAATACTTTTCTTTGAGTTCCCTTCCTCAGTTGATTAAATTCTTAAGCTGCGTTTCTGCAGCACAGAAGCAATTCATAAAAAAAGTTCTAGAAATGTTCTCGGAAATCTCAAAGCTTTGCCGTGAGTCGTGAATCGGCCACAAAAGTGTAGACCGGAAATTATTGAATTATGCTAAAAGTTTTTTCGAAACAGAAACAGAAAAAGAAACAGAAACAGAATTTCAATAACATTGTTTTCCAATCGCAAAGTTGAGCGCGTGTATAAAGTTCAGAGTTGAGAAAATATATCAAAGACGGCGGCGACTGTTTAATATTATGCGATTGAGTGTGGCAGCTAAAAGTGCATAAAAAGGAAATGAATACAGTGGAAAAAACTTTATCGTAGAATGCAAAAAATTGAAAAGAAAAATAAGATGAAATATGAAAATGTAAGGAAATGAACGGGGTCAAAGGGATTTGGGCAGAGCATCAACTTAAATAAACTTTGATTGGCTGTAAATCGGTGAGCTTTCCAGCCAGACATGTGCTACAAATTCATAGCATACAAAGTGCGACAGCTGGCGAAGAGAGAGAGAGAGGGAGAGAGACAAAGAGACTCTCTCTTTCTCTGTATGAATGCTGTGAATGAAAAATGAATAGACTTTTGGTAGACCAGGGAAAGGTCTGGACAACGTGAAAACATTCCCAGCAGCTGCTGCCTGCCAGCGGTCGCATGAGGAGGAGCTACGCTGCAATGCGCCAAGCCAATACCCAATCCAAGTGCCGAACCCAGTGCCAATCCCAGGCGCAGGCACAGGCACAGGCACAGGCACAGGCACAGGCACAGCCAGTTCATGAGCTTCATTTCAGTTTCATTCATTTCAGTTCAATTGTTATACTTATTTATTATATTTTCTTTCATTGTTCAAAGTCTCTGCCCACTCTCTCTCTCCCTCTGTGGCTTGATTATTCCTCTTCAGCTCTAGCCCCCATTTTGGGTACTCGTAGCACCCACAATGGCGCCCTTTTGTTTGCTTGGATCTGGTTTCGCTTTGTAAATGAAATGGAATTAAATGAAATGTACAATTTATTGTATTTAGGGGATTTCGAATAAGCGAACCAAGCGAACCAGGCGACCAAACGAAAAACAAAACCCAAATCGCATTTCCGCTTCCTATTTCAATGTAATATATACCCGTACTTTTCTATAATAGTAGAGTATCTCACTCGCTCTCTCCCTCTTTCTCTTTGTATCTGTATCTGCATTTGTAGCTGTATCTGTATCTGTATCTGTATCTGTACATAAGTAAATGCTATGCTAGAGAGCGCACAAGTTGCTGCTGCTTTTATTGGTATTTTATTTTAGTTTTATTTATATTTATTCCGTCTCCATCCATTTTATTTCTGTGCTCAGTTCGATGCCAATTCGCTGCATTAACAGCGCATATTGAATTAAATAGACATATCTTTTTATTTGCTCTGGAAGTGTATTAAGCTTTTTTTTTTCATACATAAAATGCATAAAGTCAGCTTGTCAAAGAGATAGCTGCAGGCCTTTTTTTTTATATACCATCTGAGATATTCTTTATTAAAAACTGGTAAATGAAATTTTCAATAAAAGGGACCCTTTTTTAATAAAGTCTCTTTCCCCCTTTGACTGGTATTACGAACCATGAAAGGGACTCAATTAACCAATGGGAAGCATATGAGCCTTTCGACTCGCAAGCCATCGTCATTGCACGCCTGAGGATACTTTCGATAGTCTCCAATTACTAATCGATACTATCGATATATTTTAACAAAGAATTCTTTGCGATTGTGGGTTAATTTTCTTATTAAAAAGACAATTTCTACTCTTATCTAACCAAACCTGAAGCTTAAATTATTGTTTGAAATACAGAACCCATTAAACTTCCAATAAAGAACTAACAGCAATGCATTAATTAACATTTCAGCGCTGTCTAAATTTATTATGCAAATATCTGTATTAATAATTAATGCCATACAAAAGTACTTATACAAAAAAATAAAAACTGTAACTCAGCAGGACTCCCGTATAATAAAAGAAAAAGCGCACTAATTTACACCAGACTGCTTGAGTATGGACACGGTATCCAGCTGGGCAGCTAAGTTGGAAGAGGTGTTCGGGGTGGCAACCATGAGAAACAGATAGGAACAGCAGGTGGTCCATTTAAGTGCTGAAGCCTTGCAGTCAAGTGTAATTAAACCCGACTCAAAGTGGAAATACTACATTAAAAGGGTATTCAAAAGTGTATGATACTTGTAGTCTAATTGTTGCAGATCTGTTGCATATAAACCGGTTTTCCAGAGGGCTTATTCAATTGTATCCTATAATAAACTAGTCTAAATGAAAATGGGATTCTCTGAAGCAAGGCAAAATTGTATTTCGCAATTTTAATTAAGAATACTTCATATTTTTTTGCCCCGTTTGCCCTGAATGTCCATCATTCAGGACGAAGTTGTATGGAAATTCATAATAATAAAGTTTTCGTGTTTAACTTTTTACTCAGCTTTAAGCCAAAAATAATTGAAAATTCAGTCAACGGATGGGAAACTGGCTATAAGCCTAAACATGCAAACTTTGATATTGATAAGATGAAAGCTTATGAGCAAGATAGAAGTTAATCGACTTTGAGGAATGAAGCAAAGTATATATACTATTAATCAGGGCGATAAGATGAGTCGATAAAGCCACGTTCGTCTGTCCATCTGCTTCTATGGAAACTAGTATTCAGCTTTTGAGCTAAGTGAATGAATTTGGCCAACATTGGCCCAAAGCAGAAAGGGTATTTAAGCTTCGTCGAGCCTTAGATATATTAAAATGTAAAAAATAAGTTTCGAACTTAATATGAATGAAAAACTGGCTGAGCTGCTGAGCGGCTGAGCGGCTTAGCGGCTTATTTTAGATTAATTTTCGGGCACAATTTAACGAGTTGCAGACCCAAATATTTGTTCGTTTTCTGTTATATTTCTTTGGGTGCTGGGATTGGGCAAACGTTTGTGGTTTTTAGTGCTGCAGTTAGCTTTCAGCTTTAGGGACTTTTGGTTAAATGAAAATTTAATGTGCTAGTTCCGGCCAGTACGGTTCGCCACCACGCCACGTCCTGCTCCCAGCCGCAGCAGCATCAGCATCGTCGCGCTTGTAATTT
This sequence comes from Drosophila repletoides, assembly GCA_018150835.1. NCBI lineage: Eukaryota > Metazoa > Arthropoda > Insecta > Diptera > Drosophilidae > Drosophila > Drosophila repletoides. The sequence goes on from JAECWQ010000100.1 coordinate 9,789,180, forward strand.
AATTTACACGAAACATTCGCAGTGGCAGAGTGGCAGAGTGGCGCGTTGTCGCAGTGTCTCACTGTCGCATTTTCAAATTAAATACATAGCAAAGTTGTTCTCTGGGCTAAACACCTGTTTGACCTGGATCTGTGCTTCAGTCCGTCCCTCTCAATCTCCCTGTCCCTGTGGCCCTTGGTGCGACAGTGTTGCCAATGGCAAAAGCTCCTTGACAGTTCCTCTTATTGTCCTTTGTAATCAGCTTGTTGTGTCTGAGTTCATAAACTTGCTAAACTCAACTGAAGCGTAGAGCAGAGTAGCCATTTACATGTTTATAAAGTAGCAATTGAAAGGCGGAATCAGTCGATAGGCTCGATTAATGTTCAACTTAAAGTTCTCAACATGCCCTAAAGATTCATTTCAACTTTAAACAAGCAACGTGCACAGTTAACTGAATTATCTGCAAAAGTTTTCCCAGCGTCGGGTTAAAATTTTCAAAGTTTTGCATAGTGGTTCGAGATATTTGTTAAGAACTTTTATGTTAATTGCTGGCAATATAAAAACAAAAGTTCAAGAGCAAAAACCAATTTAACTGAGCTCCATTTAAGCATGGCAAAAAGACAGTCAGGAAATTAGAATATTCTCTCTAAGAGCATGAAAATAATATCTAAAAATATTTGTTTTTATTTTAAATTTTCTTTTTTAATTAGTCTATGATTTCTTTGAAAAGAGCAGATAAATAGTTTTTTTAAAATATTGCTTTTATTTGCAATAGTTTCTTTATGAACTTATCTTTGATTTCTGGGAAAAATCTTAAGCTGATTTCACTGAGTCCTTTCAGAATTTGAATTGAGAATTTTCAAATAAATAAAATAAATAAATCCTACGCTTAGAATCGATTAAAAATAAACGATAAACAGCTTTGTTCTTCTTAGTTCATTTTTACCCCTAAAAGTAGGCTACATATTTTTCTCTGCAAACCTAAACCTATAAAGGAAATACTTAAACGTTTTGTTTTTTTTAAAGAAAGTAAACCTACAACAATATCTGAAAACATTTCTTGTAAATTATTGCATAAAAATTAAATTTTTAAAATATTTCTGCCATTTTCAATGATTTCAAAGGGCTGACTGAATTTTAATTAAATCCAAACATTTTGTTTCCCATACTTTGTTTAATAAAAGCAAACCTTCAGCATAGTTTTTTTTTCACTTCTTTTTTAAATTTCTTGTGAATTTTTGTATGAATACGATACGTTTGCTAGGTGATAGCGTTGGTCGGGCGGGGCGGGGGAGGGTATTGAGGATGATGCCACGCCCTGGGGCAACAGCAACAGCAACGGCAACAGCACATAACGTTGTTGTCCATATGGCAGCACTTTAAATGCAAATGAAAGTTGTCCTCTCTCCGGTGACTGTGCGTCGAGGTCGCTTACATTTCGCAAAGTGTTTTCTGTTGTTGTTGCTGTTGTTGCTGCTGCTGCTGCTGCTGCTGCTGTGTTCTGTGCGGGTGTTTGCCTGGGGATCGCTGATGTTAGATGAATTTGCATAAAGCTCTACATACTCGTATACGGTTAGGCTTTTTGGCCGCATATTGTCTCTGCTTTGGGCTGTCTCTGCGGTTGGGCTTTTGTGTGTCAAGGTGTTGCAGCTGCAACTGCAACATCAGCAGCAGCAGCAGCGACAGCAGCAGCACCAGATACTTGTTGAACACACAACAAACAGCCTTGCTAACTTGAGAAAACCCCGCACGCTGAGCTGGCTGCCTTGAAAATTTCAATGACATCGCTACTCAAAGGTCGCCCTGTGACATTTCACACGTTGAGGCTTAAATCAATGGCTAACAAAATGCGGCTAAACAAAACTTTAACTTTAATTTTTAAACAATTGTTCAGGCAAGGACTGGGGCGTGGATATTGATGTTGGGGCGTGGGCGTTGCCAATCCAATTGCCAACTTGCATTCAAGTCAAACAAAGCGAACGCCTGCTCGTCTGCCCGCCTTGGCCAAGTTAATGTCAACAACAACGGCGGTCGATACTAAGTGGCACTGGCCAACAAGCAGCAGCAGTGGCAGCAGCAGCGGCAGCAGCAGAGGCGCGATTCATCATTCCTCTCTTTCTTCTTCTCCAGCTTCTTATTTGGCATTGTTGTCTTTGTCTAGGGGAATACTTTTTTATTTTATTGAAATTCTATTTTTTGTTTTTTTTTCCTCCTTTTTTTTTTTTTGGCAAATATATAGTGAAAAGTTCTTTGGTCTTTGTTTTGAGCCACTCAAGTGGGTTTGGTCTGGCACAACAAATCGAAGACGAGGCTGCCTTTCGGCCATTAATCAAACTAGCCAAGCTACGTGATTGCTGGTCCCAATGCTGCACAGTGTGACTGGCTCATAAATAACTCTCGATTCTCACAGTGGGTCGATACATTTCATTTTCGAATTTTTAGCCAAATAAATGTATGTAAACATTGGAATGCAATATGGCAAATGTCGAATGGAATCGGCCGGCCGGCCAAAGCCTTTGCCACTCAGAAATTTAGCTTCCGTTCATTAATTTCCGCTTACAACTCAATCATCACGTTTTCACCCCACCCTTCCCGTATTTTCGTCCCTTTTGCTGGCGACAAGTTTTGCGCATATTTCAACTATTTTTTTTTTTGATTTTGATTTTTATTATTTTTATTTCCATTTTATTTTGAAGTGGAAGAGGAGAGCTGAAAAGCCGTGTACCAGCTGCTGCGTTGAAGTATCCGGAAGTTCTGGGGGGGAGTCCGCTTGTGCCCAATACCATTTCCACTTTGCCGACCGTGTTTGCGGTTTATGGCAAATTTCATTTTGGCCGTGTTTGTTAGAGAAGGTCGCACACGGGTCGCATGATTTATTTGCCACTGCATTGATTTCGGTCTCGATGTCGGTTTGTGTATCAAATTTCCAGATTTTGGGCTCTGATACATGTACATATAATAATAAAATCACTCCCTGTCACTTTACTGTGACACTGTGCGTTGTTTTAATTGTCATCAATCGAATTGGCAGTTCTATTTGAGTGTGTGATAACAACGTGACGTATGCGTAATGCGATTTACTTGTGAAATGTGAAATGTGTTGAGTTTAATTTCATTCGCTGTTTAATACAATAATTAAATTGTAGATTTCAAACGGCTTTTTCGGATATTTCTTTATTAAATTAGTTATATTTTAATTAAAAGTTTAACGAGCACTTAAACATTTCAGTCATAAAAAGCTTCCGGTTGTCAACTGCCCATTAAAAGCTTCGCAAATTTGATTGAATCGTTTTATTTATATTCAATTAAAAAGAGATCCAACAGACTCTAGGGTATCTTATATTCGAGTACTCTTTTATTTTGGGCCGCATAAGTTTTTAAGCGCGTTAAAAAAAACTTTTACATTAAAAACTTTCCATTTTTTGTTGTTGCTGCACAGCAAAAGGAAAGGTGAATTTAAAATATATTTGCAAAATGAAATGGTACGACAAAATGTGTAAAGAAAGAAAAAAGAAAATGAGAAAAAATCGACCCTGAAGAGCATTTTGGATGCCCAATGCAATTTTTACACAGTTTTGTTTGGTTTTCACCGTTGAGTAACTCCGCTCCTGAAGCTGGAGAGGTTTACCAAGCGGCAAATAAATAACAAGCAGTTCACAAAATCGTTTGCACTTCACGACCCGAAAGGAGGCAGGGAGTTCTCAGCTCTCAGCTCGTAGCTTTTAGCCTGGCTAGTGGAGAAAACCAATTCAGTAACAGAACTGGGTTTGTTCATTCCCGTTGGGTGCGTACCGAGAGTTGGACGGGGGCAATGGATTTAAGGCAAATTATACGATTTGCTGCACTGCAGTTAAAAAAAAAGAATAGAAGGAAAAACCGGGAAGTTTTTGACCCTGTTGTTAATATTGCGCGTTGCACGTGTTAGTTCAACGTTTAAGCCAAAAACTTGCTTGGCTCGCAGTTTACGCAGTTTTGACGAGAGAAGGAGCGAGAAAGAGAGAATGCAGCAAACATAACAATGGTTTGCCAGAAAGCCAAGCTATTCCCCCCGTTCTAACTCCCATTTGTGGGACTGCTCTTCACGTAAATTGCATGTAATCCACGCTGGAGGCAAAGCTACTACTACTACTACGACTGCTGCGTCCACCAAAGTCACTAATTGCACATTTTTATCCCAATTATTGCAGCTTATTCCCTTGAATCTACTCAGAGGGAGCACTTCTCTCTCCTTACAGATTATGTCTCTGTGTGCTGGTGGCACTTTTTCAAGGATTTAAAATCTGTAACTGCTTTTAATCAGATTTTGATTGAAGACCTTTTATTTATTGAATGAACTCCAATAGATGATGGGCAGCAAATGTGCATAATAGATGATTTATCATCAGTAAAACCTTCACCAGTCGAAATTCTGGTAAGCAGCATGAGCATTTTCAGAGCTAGAATCTTGGGCTAAATTATTTTGTAAGTATTTATGAACTTATATAGAATAGCTAAAAAAAAACCTGGTAGACGTTCATCCTATTATATATTTATAATATAATCTTTCTTTAATTGTTTTAGCTCCTTACTTCTGCTGTAAGCCGGGTTAGAGCCGATTCGCTCCAACCTGAACTAAACCAGGTATCAAAACTAAGCCTAAGCCATGCCAATATATCAGAGGGATTCTAATGATCTTTCAAGGAATAAAATGTATCTTTTCGTGATCCTAGAGTCCTTATACTATATTCTATGCTAACATTCATTATTATTCCAGCTCTTTTGAATATTAATTCCTTCCTTTTAGCTGGGCTTAAATATGCAAACTAAATTAAAATTCAAGCCAGTTAGTTGCACTCATTTATTTGTTTAACTTGCCATGGCTTAGATAAGACCAAAAACCAAAAACCAAAAAAAAAGCTGGCAAACAGAAAGGAAAAATTTTCGAAATTTGCCTCTTTGAAATTTGAAGCCATTATCGTTAATCTGGAGTGTTTGTTTGCATTGTCTGGCAACGCTGAAAATATGTAAACAGTGCTGCAAGTTTTGGCTATGAAAATTGCTGGCAAAGCGAAGCGTTGCCAATTACTGAGTGGAAGAGTCAACAAACCGCGTCAGCAGATTGTGCGCCAAAAAGTATGCAAAGTTTTGGGCTGAAATACGCACACGCCCACAGGAAGAGGCACAGGCAGAGGCAGAGGCAGGGGCAGGGCCAGAGGCATGAGAGCTTGTCAATGAGCTGAAGTGAGTTACTTGTAATTACCACAGAATTCAATATATATATATATATATATATATACAGACTCTTAGTTGAGGAGTGGCAACTGCTGCTGCCGTAGACAAACATCATTTGGCACACTCGTCTCTTTTGCCTAACGACCGTCAGACAGACAGACAGACAGACTGATAGAGAGACCGTCAGTTGGCTCTGCGTCATACGGCAAACCTCTCGAAGATGCAAAGACCACGCACAGCTGCCAGCAAAAACCGCTAGGCGCCACCCACTCACCCAACCAACCACCCACACTCTTATAGTATACACGTGGTATACCCCAGCTCCACTTGGAAAATGGCAGCTGTAAAAAATCACAGCATCAGCATAAAAGTGCTTAAAAGCAGCCGCCGTGTCCTGGCATCTCTTTTTGCTTTTCTTTTTTATTTTACGCTTCACTTTGCTACCAAAAATATTTCAGTTGTTCCATCTAAACAAGTGCCTCCATTTCGGGCTGAAAGTTTTTAGCACTTTTCCTGTTTTCTTTTTTTATCAGCTTTAAAAGAGCTAAAGAGCTGTGTGACTTCCCAAACAATTACCATTCCTCTTCGAAATGGCTCGAACCAAATTTGTAATTTTTAATCCAATTATTACAAAAAGAACAAATTATTAACCACGCTAAGATTCCCACAAAACTGATATCAATTTCAAGACGCAGACCCAGAGCCAGACTCGGTTCGGTTTCAGCCCCATTTTTAATCTGATTCGGAGAACTGAGGAGCAGCTGCGTCAATATTGGTGGGTCCATTGGCAAAGCGAAAGTTGCTGCTAATGCGGTAACTTAATTCAATTTTGCCTTATAATCCAATCAGCAAATTGAAGAATAATTGGCAGTGGCAGAGGCACAGGCAGTGGGTGAAGGAGATGGCTAAAAGCAGGCAGATAATATGTACAACCGTTTGCATTTTAATTGGGATTTACTAATTAAAAAGTTTTCACAAAAAACAATGCAGAATTTAAGCTCAAAGATTTACCCTCATCAGCAGAAGAAGTACGCAAATTGGAAATGTCATAAAAGTGCTGCTTTAATTAAGTATTTAGCAGAAACTAATCCTATTTAATTTTTGTTCTCTTAGCTTGCACTATAAAATGATTTCTCAATGCAATTTTCACATTTAAACTAACACCAACACTGCAAGAAAATCCAGCTTTATTTGGTATGTCTTTAAGCCGAAGGAATTGCAGATTCAATCCAATCTTCAACTCAAAATAAGATAGATTAAATACTAAATAAATCTCAAATTCTTTCATCGTCCTTTCAAGCAATAACTAAGCTTAATTGTAGACTTTTTCTTAATTTAAAATCATGAATAAATTGTTCTTAAATAAATGAATACTATTCCGATTCAAACTTAAATTAAACAGATCGTCTCTGCTGTCAGTTTAAGGCTAAAAAAACTTGTTTCTAGCTCAATGCTTTTCTCTCTGTGTATTTATTTATATCTATATATATATAGGTCTTTAAAAATCGTGACATAATAAAAGGAGCGTGGAACTATAAAGTCGAAAATTCGACAATATTGCGTATAAATGTGTTTAAAATTACGCATTGCTCATACGCAGCGTATGACAAATATTTCCACTTGATGGCGTTTTATATATGCAATGATGATGGAAGCTGTGCTCCAAGCAGCCCACTTAGTATTCAGTTCATAGACACACACAAAACGTATTCCTATCCTGTCCCTGTCGCTAGGCTAATGGCAACAACAACAACAACAATAGCAAAAACAACGTCAAAAAGGATACGAGAACAACAACAACTCTGTGGGGCGCTGGCCAAATGCAATGCTATTGATTTTTCATTTTCATTTCAGGTTTCATTGCCTGGCCGACAGAGGCTCGACTAAATGCCAAATGAAAATTAGCTGAAGCACGCATTGGACTCTTATTTTTTCTCTCTGTTTTTCTTTGTTTTTATTTTATTTTAGTATTATTATTATTATTATTATATTCGCTTTAATGCCTATTTTTGTCGATTGTCCAAAACGCACCAGGCACAGTGTAGCTGTCGCTGTAGCTGTGGCTGTGACTCTGACTTTGACTTGGCCAAAACCATGCCGTGTAAACGTGAACGTGATGAGCCAACAGCCACACACACACTCACACACACACATACTATACACACGCACACACACAGCGTGTCTGTGGGCTAGTCATAATACGAGTATTCAAAGGACAACGGCGACTCGCGAGCAAACATAAAATTTCAAGTCAAGTAATAAAAACGGCTAGCAGTTTTTATGCTCTTCCAGAGAGAGAGAGTATTATAATTTTGTGACGAAATGTGTATTGCATTACAGAAGGTCTCTCCTAACTCATGAATCTCATATATATTAAGGATTAGGATGCCAAGGCTTTATAGACAGCTATATAATTTGGCTAACATGGCGAAGAACAATGCTTCCAAAAGTTGTTGTACTGAAAACTCTTTTGTTTCTCAAGATATCTGGGTGGAACTTCCAAGTTAGATTTTAGAAAGTGTCCTCTAAGGATCGTACTACAATATTATATAGCAGCCATAGGAAAATTCAATCCAAATAAGTAAAATCAAACAATCTTCACATAGGTTTTTTTCTTCTGCAAGGGTATGTAATCTTCGGCTAGCCTTTTCGCATTAGTTCCCTCTGTGTGTCGCGACTTTTGGCGAGTGGGTTGCCAAACAAAAGCAGTGGCAACAACAACAACAACAACAATAAAAACAACAACTTTGCGCTGAGCAAAAAGTAAAAGCAAAAGCAAAGCAAAGCAATGCAAAGCCAAGCAAAACAAAATTAGTTTCATAAGTTTTTTATGAGTTCATCGCTTTTTTATGTGTGTGTGTGTGTGTGTGTGTGTATGTTGCCTGCCTTCGGCTACAATATGTGTATGTGTGTGTGTGTATCTGTGTGTGTAATGTATGTGATTGTATTTGCGGGTGTCCTTAAACACCCACACAGTCACGCCGACTGACTAACCAGCTTTTGTGCCAAGGGTCGAACGTCGAGGCAGTCGCGTGGGCGACGCCTTTTACTCTGCCCCGTTCCCTGCTCTCTGCTGGCACTTCCGCTGCTCCACACACCCACACACACACACACACACCCGCACACACATACAGAAGTCCTGTGCACTGTGGGCACAGGCAAATAATTCACAAATGAAATATATACATAGAGCAGGAAGCCAAGGAAAATACATATATTGCAACTAAATTTCTTTTGTTGCTTGGCTAGACGTAGTCCAGCAGCAGAAACGAGTACGACGAAAATGAAAGACAGAAAGACGGAGGGAGGGAGGGAGGGAGGGAAAGAGAGCGAACCCAACACGGTGGCGACAATTTGTTAAATTGTTATTGTTATTTCTATGTTAAATGCTCCACTGCCCACACAATGAGCCACTCCCCCCGCCGGCTCCTCCATACCCCTAAACGCCCCCTTTTCCGCCCTCAACTCATATACTGAAAAGTTTTATTGTTTGGCTCTTCGCCGCTGGCTGCACGTAGAGTCGATCTGCATAAATTATGTGAAATTTATAAGGACAACAAAAGGGACGACAACAACAACAGCAGCAGCAGCTAGGAAAACTTATTATGAAAAACAAATATTGTACAACAATTTTATTTTAATGCTCAGCTTGCTTGTTTTTTTTTCTCTCTCTTTTTCGGGACAGACCAAAGGACACTGGCATTTAAGCCAACAAACAGGGCAGCAAATGTTTGTTTTTCAATTCAAAGATAAAATATTTGAAAAAAGCAAAATCACTTGTAAAATGTAAACTAAACATGATTTAAAATAGAAATAGAAACGGAACGAAACTCCACAAAATGAAATGTTTAATGGAGCGAAGAGAACTCTGAACCTAAATTGAGTATTTGAAAGCTTCTACACTGAGCAGCATATTTCAGGCTAAATTTAATCTTAACAATTCTTAATTTGAGTGCAAGTTGTACTTAAAATATTAATTTATATATTCTTATTCATCCCATTTCTGAATAGTTTTATTCTTCTAAAGAATACTGCTGCAATTGGCTACTAAAAAATAAAAGTCTCGGCCTTCTGAATCTGATTTTGGCTATAATAAAGCAAGCTATTCAGTGTTCTAAGCCAAATATTCTGAGTGCAGGGTTCAGTTTTCCTAATCAGTTGCTTAAAACGTTCAAGGCATAAGCCTTTTACAATATTTTGAATCGATTTGATTCGATTTTGGCTACACTTTCCCCAGTCAATTACCTAAAAGGTTCCCAGGTTCTGCTTTGATTAATAGCACATAATATGATGCATTTCATTTTATGGAAATTAAATATTTTAAGCGCCTTTATTGCACATAAATCAGTCAAAAATAAGGGCATGGCCATTTTTTGAGTGGACACAAGAAAAATTCAAGGCACATTCTGGCACGGCATGTGAGGGTCCCACGCGTTAGACTCGCAGTGCTCCTTGATTCAAGTGAAACGAGTGCCGCCCGTACGCCCACCCGCCCTTCCGTCCGTCCGCCCGTCCGCCCGCCTGCCAGTAACGATGGGTGTTAGCTGTGTCCAGCGATTCATTAGGAAAACAACAGGAACAACACCAAACAGTCCAGTGCAGGCCATATCGGACCATAACAATGTGAGTAAACGAGCCAAGCCAAATCGTATGAAGCTTTACGATTTACTGGCTAAAGTAGCTGCCAAATTCCCCAGTAAACTGACCGGGCCAACAACAACAACAACAACAACTGGCCGCATTGTTCCCGAAATTGGCGTTGAGGCTTTTGCCTGTCGATGTGCCTTACAAATTGATTTTCCCACACCTGAGCCCAGGCTCACGTGTTTGGGCCCACATTTCTTGACCAGCTTTCAGGCAAGTCAAAAAGTATAGAATATCAGCAGAAAGAAAGAAAGGTTTCGATTTCGGTTTCGATTTGATTTTTTATTTAGTTTTTATTTTAGGCGCTTATGCTATGCCTCAATTATGTGAGGAAACAATGACCGAATAGCTTGATGCCCTTATTGATTGATTCCCTCAATGTTTTCCACCTGCTAAAGGAAAGAATTTTCCTATGCTTGCTGGCATATTTTTCTACTTCCTTAGCCAAATATTTTGCGAAAATTGCCTGCAAAGTTCATTGACTTGAAACAAATAAAACTGCCTAAAGCAAACTGAGGTTATCCGTTTATTTTTATTGTGGAAAGTGCATTTTCTGATTTATTCATGTATAGCTTTCTACTATTTGCATTAAGAAATTTAGCATTTATTTGCTCTTAAGTTATAGTCAATAAATTGAGTAAGGAAAATTGGGAAATAAATACTACCTGTCGTATGAGTAATAAACTTTCTGCTCAGCACGAGCCATGTTGGATGCACAAAAAATCAATTGTTGAATTTTCTTTATTATATTATTGGCCAGGCCGTTAAATTTATGATACCAGAAACGGCAAAGACCTCGCGTTGTATACTCAATTATTTATATATTTGTTTATTAATTAATTTCTCAGCCAAGAGAAAAAAGATGTGACATTTTTTCGGTTTCATCATTTTTCTTGTGAAAATTGTATCTTCTGGCAAGCAATAAATAATGAAGTATGCGACTGGGCCAAAATGAGAATTGGCCAAGCTACTTAACGGCTTACTATGGCATGGCAGAAGGGGCAGCAGAAGGAGTCAGGGAATCAACGTCAACCCGAGTGCCAACAAATGCGAATTGTAAATTCATGTGGCTGTGACACGTGCCACGTGGTGTTAGGCTACGAATTATTCTAGGGGATTGCTTCAAATTGAAAATTGAAAATTGAAAGTGACGAGCTGTTAAATAGTTAAACTGCTCAGAGCCCGGCCAAGATCAAAGTGCAATTTGAAATAGCTAATTGACAAATAATCCATTTCAACTGTCGAATGGTTGAATTATCATCCTCCAACAAAGAAACTCTACTCAATTTAAGCCCGATTCTCCTTAATTAATTGTGCGCATGCAGAGATTAAAAGTTAAGAGTCATTGGTTTTCTACTCGTATTTCAGGCCCAGCTTCAGTTCCCATCGCCCAGTCCCATTTATATTCGATTAAGCTTAATTTGTATTGACTATTTTTGCTGTGTTGTCCTTGTCAATGTGCAACTCGATGGCATTTCAATTATAATTCAATGAGGAGACAACATAATTGATGTGTGGCTTACGCATTCCTGGGTACATTAAATTTGAAGGCTTCTGAGTTAACTGAAGTGTAATCTTCATGATTATAGACAAGTGCGGGTATTTGTTGATGGCTAATATGATCTAAATATATTTGGAGAGCTTTCCATTCAAGTAATTACCAATAATGGCACTTTCATTTGAATTAGCTATGAGCAGACCTTTAATCAATCGACGCCTAGTTTTACTTGTAAATCAGCTTAATTATATATATATAGATTTTGGTAGCCAAAGCTCATTAACTAACTCGTACAGGACACACACAGGAAAAGCTATTTGTGTTTAGTTTCCTTGGAAATTTGAGCCTGTGTCTGGCTTAATTATTATGCGTACGTTTTGGGGATGAGCTGAAACCAGTTGGAACTGTATCTATTTCTGTATGCATTAAGTATCTGTTTATGCAATGCTTTTTGGGCTGTCTAATAGGAGATTTTGTAGAAGGAAGCGTTCCCTAAAGCAGTACAAAATTCTTGATTTAAGCCTGCTTCTTTCAGTCTCTGGATTCTGGATTTTATTCCATTTCTTTAAGGAGTCGCCTTGAGAATAGCCTCCTAATTGGCTCTTCATCCCATAATAAATTGTAATAATAATAATGAGATTAATATTGGAATTCTGGTACTACTCTTGATTTCATTCCAAGCCGATTCTCACTGGCATCAGCTAAGAATTGATTCACTTATTGAAAGCTGTTCAGAAGGGATTAGACTTGAAAAAGGACTTTAATTTTTTAAGTACGATTCGAAATAAGAAAATCAAAACCAATAATAAATAAATGGGAATTTGAATTAAGCCAACTTCTCGGAAATATATTTATGTTTGCAGCTGTGAATCAATGAATGAATAAATTGTAGACTCTTATAAAAGGGGAATTTTTCATGGACGATTGCGAGTAATGCATATTGCATGAATATGAATGAATATTCACAGTTTAATTTATGTATTCAAGTCATTCAAGTATAAACCTCATTCAATTTTAATTAAAATTTTGCCACAAGCGTCACTTAAATTTGATGCCAGCTGATAATGCTTCATTAAATTAATAAATGAATTTATTACAACAGTGCCTCCAATAAGTATTCGGGCTCAATAAAAAGCTGAAGTTGTTAAAAATCAAATTAATACTTTTTACGTGACCACATTGAAATTGTTTGTGTATACAAAGGGCATGAATTTCTTGAAGTTAATAGGCAATTTGTAGTCGTAATCCCGGCCAGCAGCCTTCATAAGACAATGAAATTATTTTACACATTGAATGGAACGCCGAGAGCTGTGTAAGGCCCAAAGGCGCAAAACCCCAAAATGCTAAATGCAACTGAGGGGCCCAAATATAAGGAGGCAAATGCCACAATTTAATGGCCAATAAATCGATTTACTTATGCCGCCTGCCCAGCCCTCAGTCCTCAGCCCCAATTCCTTCCTTCATAGTGTAAAGCTGGAGCTATAGACGCTTTTTGGTGCTCTTATGGCTGTTGATCCGCACATGGAACATGGAAATGGAATTGGAAGTGGAAATGGAAGTGGAACTTGGCGCTTGGGCCTTGGGGCTTGGGGCTTGGGCTTATCGGCACGCATGCACGCCAGCTGGTGGCAATTTGGATACGCAGATAAAGCATTTATTGGCCACATAAAACGGGTGAAATTACTTCCCAGCGTCCATTTCCGCCAGGAAACCGAATTCGCTTTTGTCCTGGCCTCTACTCTGTGTCCTGTCGCCTGCGTCCTTCCCCTTCCCCTTCCCCGCGCTCCCAGCTGACCGCTTTTCAATGCTGCTTTGTAATTTCCTATTGTTGTCTCTTATTCAACTCAGCACAAAAATCAATTTGGGGTTACGAACATTTTCAATATTTCTAAAATGCTTTTCCTACTTTTTCAGCCAGGACAACGAAATTAGACAAATTGTATATAACGATTGTCCTATAATCTTGAAAGGATATTTATTGTGCCAGCTGCAGCTGCCTCCATATATCCTGAGTGCTCCGGTTATAACTTGAAGTTTGAGCCAAGAAAAGTAAATTACCTGAAAGAAAAGAGACAAAAGTTAGTTGGCCCACTTTTCGTTTGATATAAGTTTTATACTTTTATACTCGATTGTTTTATTTGATCAAGAGAATTAGGAGCTCTCGCTGTATTAGAGAAACTGAGAATTGCATTGTGGGGAATTCAATGGAAAGTTTGAAAAAGATTGTTCTTCAAATTTTATATAAACCTTTGTTCTTTCCATTGATTAGTCAATTATTTGCTTCATTAATTATGAGTTGAACTTGATGGATATTTTTTAAAAGGCTTTTCATACCCTTTACCCATTGAAAATTATGTAAAAAGGGTATATTAAGTATATGAGAATGTATGCAACATGCAGGAAAGTATCTTCCAGCTTATAAGGCTTGGATTACTAGCCTGAATCTGCCTCTGTTTTATGTATCTTTTGTTCCAAAGAAGCAAAGATACCAAAGTATTTTTTCCTATTGTTTTTAAGCACCTTCCTTTACTGCTTCCAATTTTAATGCTCTTTGATTTCAGCAAATTTCATTATGATCGAAAAATAAACACTAGACTTATGAGCCATAAGCCATATGCATGGCTTTATGGCCTGCAGAGACAGTAGACCTGATTGTAGAGTATCTCCTAGTCGAGCACTTCTGTCGACTAGAGCACTCTTTTGCTTGTTTTTTCAGGTGTAGCCCAAAAAATATTTTTATCCAAGTCCTTGTCAGAGCTCTCCACTTTTTCTTGATTGTCCTTTACAATTTGTCATTTCAGTCAACTTCAAAAGCGCGCGCGGAAAACTTTTGTGTTTTGTAAAAAGGACAAAAAAGTTAAATTAAATAAATTACAAAATGCTTTGCCAGCGTCAACAATTCGTTCAGAAAAGAGACAAAAAAGAGAAGAAAAAAAAAAAAAGGTAAAGAGACCAGCGCAAAATAAACAAAAGTTCAGCCTGCCAGCGAGCGAGCGAGCCAAGCAGCCAGACGAGGACGAGACGCGCTGCAAATGTTTAACAAGGATTCGGCGGCAAATTAAAAGCCACCAACGTTGCCTCCATAAATCATGCACCATGCCAAAAATAAAAGAAAGGCTCAGGAAAAACAAAGAACTAGACAAAGGAACTGCTGAAACTGCTGCTGCGGCGACAAGCTACAAAAAATATCAAGTATACGCATACCCTGGAGTAGTGCAAGTGTCAATATTCACATGAAATCCCAAACGAACTTGAACGAACGATTAAATGCATTAAAAGTATGCAACTAATTAAAGTTAAAGTTGAAAACTTTATGAACTACTCGCTGCAGCAATTTTCTCTTTTATGCTCCACTTTCACCGCTTTCAAATTAATTCTACTGAAACTTTTTCGAGAAGCATTTAATTAAAATTCTTAGTTATTTGGTTTCATTGTAACATTTTTGACGTTCCCAATTGCTTTACATTTTTCCACTGCAATTAAATTCAGAGTATAAACCAATTTATAGTGTAGCTTGGCTTATAGAATCCAACCCAATTTCAAATCTGGCCTAGTTGAAAACCATTTGAAAGCAGAACTACAACTGAGGTAGCCATAGATTTTGGAGAGGTGGGAAAGCCAATTGAGACAGAAAATCACCAGAGATTTCTCTGTTATCCTAAATTAATATTTTTCATAAATTTTTAATATTTATTTTAGCCTTGCTACAGAGTATCCTTGCATCCGCAATCTCCACGCTTTCAGGCATTCCTACTTGATTCACATTCTCTGCTAACAATGAAAACTAGCCAGGAAATTATATATTCGCCAAGCCGAAGTTTGCAGACTCTTTCGTCCCTATGACAGCTTTATGATTTAGAAGTACAGACAGACAGATAGACGAATAAAGGCGATACATCTTCTTATCCTGATCAATAATATGGAACCGAAGATGCCTCCTTCAATGCATTACACTTTCCGAGGCAGAGTTATGATGCCCTCTGCCAGGGTATTAAAAAAGGAGCCCAAACAAAGAGTACACGATGACAATTTCAAGCTATTCGCAAGTTTCTATATATTTTTTTTTCGAGTGTGTTGTTACTACTACTACTACAACTGCGTTTGAGTTTCCGGCGCGTTGCACTCGAAACGCGAAAGGAGGGAGATGAAGAAGAAGGGATGACCAAACCGCCGCAGACAAACAATTTAAATTGTGAGGGAGGCCGAGGGCCGAAACCGGGGCATGGAATTGCGTTGAAAGGTCCCGAATGCCCCATTTGGAGTGCCGTGCGAAAAAGGCCAGCAAAACACACAAACAACAATAAGAACAACAACAACAACAACAGCAACAACAAACAAGAGCAACAACAATGGCAAATAAAAATATGTGACACGAACAGCGGCAACGACAACGTTCCGGAAAACAAACGGAAATTGTGAAATATACAAATGTTCGCCTTCTGTATAGGTGGAAAACTACATGAAAAATTCCGCCCTTTCTCTCGCTCCCTCTTCCTCCCTCCCTCCCTCTCTCTCTCTCTTTGTCTTCGTCTGTTCGGTATATGTTGTACACAAAACAAGAGAAGACAAAAACAAAAGGAACACGAACAAAAGCGGCTTACATAATTGTAGAGTTTTAATAAAAATATATGGCTCGGTCCGGACAATCGTAACATGTGACAATGTGTGAAAAATAAAAAAAATTGAGAATAAAAATAAAACAAAAACTTTCAAATACCCCAAATATTTTAAATGAAAGCATTTTACTCTGGGCAGAATTCTCCTGGCGACAATAAATTCTAAAACTGAGCATTGAGAGCTGCACAGAAAATGAAAACAGTTTAATTCAAATATTTCAAGATCCGAATTCAGTTGAAAGTAGCTCCACAGGACGAGAAAAATTCAATTTAATTATAATCCTTTATGTTTTTTTAGTCGAAAAAAAAAATGCATTCAAATCTGAATACTTTTTATAACTATGAATAAATTAAACCAGTTAGGAAAGGCTATCTTCGACTTGCCGGCAATACTCTACCCTAGAGACAAACCGGCAGACAGTTGGCTATAAAAGGCTATAAAAACTGCTAATATTATATATTTTAATACCTTAAACATAAATACAATTAAATTAAATTGCATAAAGCACTTGCTGGCCATAAAATATTTAAATGCTTTGCTTTTCATTTCCCATAAAGAAAAAATGAAAATTGCATCCTGACAGCCTTGTCGATAATTGCGCCTGACAAGCGCTTAAGCATATTGTATTTTCTTTGTTTGAGTTTTTTTGTAATTAAATTGGATGCCTCAAGGACTTGGGTAATTACCAGAGTCGGCCGCAAGTGCTGTCCAAAATCATTGCAAAATAATATTGAAAACCAAAAAGATGCTTTTCTGGCACATGGCCAAGGAAGAGGCTGGTGTAATTACGAAATTAAAATTGCGACAGCTGCATGATGGACTGTCTAAAATAAATGAATGGATGTGGCATAGACGAATTGACAGGCCCAGAAGTTGTGGTAGTAGTAGTAGTAGGCCACACAAACCACCGATCAGCCTTGATGTATTGGGGTGTAGGATCTATCTGGCAGAAGTAGGCGGCACATAATGCACTCTTGAGCTGGTACTGAGCTCTTGCTGGCACTCTCTTCATCTCTCTCTCTTTCTCGCTGGCAGTGACGGATGCGGATGCGGCGGCTGCTGTTGGCTGTTGGCTGTTGGCTGCTGGCTGCTGGCATTGGTAACGGCAAACGTGTCCCGACCGAGGCCGCACCACAGGCACCAAAGCATCCAGCACACCCCGCACCCGACACCAGGCACCAAGTGGATAGGGCAGTGGCTGCGTCAGGGTAAAGCCTTCGCTCAGCAGGCGGCAGGTGGCTGGTAGCTGCTATCTGATGGCTGATGCCTCTTGTCTCTTATTGAAATTTGTTGCATTATGCTGTGGGTTGCCCCTTGTTCAGCATGCTTGGAAATGTCCTTGCACGACGCTCACTGTACTTGATTGTCAACAAAAATTGTTTTGCAGTTAGCTACCCTGCATGTTGTTGTTGTTGTTACTTGTAGTTGATTTTTGTCAGTCCCTTTTTTTATACCCTCACAGAGGGTATTACAATTATGCCAGATAACTTGCGGAACCAAAAAAAGAGGCAGACAGTTTGGTGGGAATTCTTCATTCTTTGGGAGTAGCTGGATCTTCGAGCTGTCAAACTAGTAAAGAGGGTTCCAAGAGGTGGCTAAATCTGGCTAAATCTTAGGTAAGAAAAGTGCTTTATTCCCGCTAAAAAATCTATTAGTTCATATGCAACTA
Organism: Drosophila repletoides; assembly: GCA_018150835.1. Classification (NCBI taxonomy): domain Eukaryota; kingdom Metazoa; phylum Arthropoda; class Insecta; order Diptera; family Drosophilidae; genus Drosophila; species Drosophila repletoides. Next base: position 9,806,798 of record JAECWQ010000100.1, read on the forward strand.
TCTATTAATAAATCTAGCTAAAAGCCACATTAGAACTGAAAGGTCAAATATGTGTCTTCTGGATTTTGATAGAAAAAGCTAAAAATAAAACCACTCAGCGTAAAAGGTCAAAGACAGAGTTGATGAATTCAAATTGGGTTTTAATTTATGCTCATATTTCAATCAAGCTGGCAGGATTCCCTACAGAAGGGCATTAAAATATTCGGTTTGCTTAAGAGACGGCCATTCTTTCTTGTTTTTGTGGCACTTCATTTTGAAGTGACTGCAGATGCAGCTGCTGTTGCAGCTGGCAGGCAAAAGGACATGCGGCAGGCAGTAATTAAATTTGTGCATCTAGAATGAGTCAAGCTCTTAAAGCAAAGCCAGGAGCAACGAGCAAGGAGCAAGGACATTTTTGGGAAGCGGTATGCTTGAAATTCAATTTTTTCAAATTAGACACAAGCAATGTCACAATGTTGCCAGCATTTACGTATGTGTACGAAATGTAATAATATGTGTATAAATATATTTATATATGTTCAAATTTACATACATATAACACACACACACACACACACACACACCACACACGCACACCAAGGCAACACTTGAAGACGGCCATAAAGATAAATGTTTTATGTACGTGAATTGCTTTGAATAAAAGCTTCGTTTGCCTGTTTTATATGCACAAAGAAGCAAACAAACAAACAAAGAAACAAACCGTCTCACAGGATGCCTTCTATATATATATAAATATCTTTCTTTCTCTCTTTTTACCACTCTCGCTTTCTCTTTCCTTCTTTTTGAGTGTAGCTCGTCGTTTTCTCACATTATGCGAGATGGCATTTGCTGGCAGGGCCGCATTACTCATACGCCCCGTGGTGTGCGTTTCTCTCGCTGTTGCGCTTCATTTAAGCAAATTCACGTGCACATTTAAGCTTAATTGTTTTTTTGAATTAAGCCAAAAATAAACAGGTAGGCAAAACGTGCTTTTAGCCAAATAAAATGCTTCTAATTTGCAACTACAAAATGTGAGCAAATGAAACCAAGATTGAAATGTATTTAAAAAACCGTTTTTGCTGTTGGTAGGGGCAGCGTATACATAAATTTCTATAAGAAAAGGAATTCAGAATTGCTAAAAATTATGAAAATATTAATACTCTATCCAGGCTTCAAGCTAAGTCAAAACAAACCAAATTTTCCAATCTTTTCCAGCCTTTTCTTGCTCTGATTTTAATACTCGTTTATCATATTTTACGAATACTTTTATAAGGGTTTGCCTGTTAGCCAACTCTAGCCAAGCATTTGACCATTAAAGGCTTCTGCTAGGGAATTACATGCCATACTTATTCTTAAGGCTGTCACAAGCCCAAAACCCCTAAAAATATAAGCCTCCTTGCCATAAATTCGCTTTAATAACATACTCAAATTTAGATAATATCTATGTATGCCTACATATGTGTATAAGCGAGTGTAAGGATATATATTTATATATTTTATGTTATGAAATGCGGCGGGGGAACAAGGAAGCAGGCTGAATTCTCTATGGAATTGCAGTGTCTGTTGCCTGGAAGCATTCTTGAGTTATGTGCTTTAGTAAATTGTCTGGGGCGACACATTGTAGAGTCGTTTTATTCAAGCATTGCTTTGGTTCTTCTTCAATCTTTTTGAGTATTTCTTTAAGCAGAAGTATATGGAATAAAAATATAACCAACAATAGGTAGCCTCGTAGATATATGCGACAATATCTTTAATTAAAGGAACACACATAATATTCTAGTTAGAGAGGAAAATTATGCCTATAAATTGCTTAAATAAATACACATAAAACTAAGCCACGCTTCAGGATAGAAATTAGCATTCCTTTTTCTTAATTACTGCTTTTTATTCAGCATATTTCAGGATTTATTCATACTATTTATGGTTAAGATATGCTTTTTCTGTATAAAAACTCATGCAAGGCCTTAAGTTTTAGGTGGGTTGTGGCTCTGTGTCACTCTCAGCAATTACCATGGCTGGCCTGAGGGCTTTAATGTACATTACTTAGTATATATATCTATTGTCCCCTGTTGCCGCTTCACTACATCTCTATATAAATATATATATTTCCTCCTCTTTTTTTTTTTTTCTTTTTTGGTTTGTGTACGTTATTAATGAAGCGTACAACTGACTGCGACTGCTGACTGACTTAGCGGACTTTTCTTGCCAACTTGGAGGATTTGGTGGGGATTTGCTTGAATGGAGTAGCGTCAAAGGAATATATATATATATATATATATGTATATATGTAAGCCAAGCGCTTGCCTGCAGCCAGAATTTTATATTTCCTCCGGTTATTTCCTTATGATTCTTGTTTTCAATAAGGACTTATAGCAGTCAACGTAGTATGCAGAGCAAAGGTGGTCGGTCACAACAATTCAGAAGGTATCACGTCGTCCTGGGGGCAGCCAAGCCAGCCAAATGATTTGGTATTTCTATGCCGATTGCATTTGAATGGCAGAAGCGGAAAACGAAAATTTATTGAACGGCGGCATTCATATGGTGCGCATTATTAATATCGATTAGGGGGCGTGACTGTGATGAGCACTAGACGCTGCGATGTCCTTGGCACAAGATTGAGATACGCCACACACCACACACACACAGCCTTCAAAGCCTGCCTCATATATAGCCCTCCCATTTGCTGATAAAAATACGCCTAACAATGGCAGGCACATCTTATGCCCCAAAAGATAAAAGCAAGCTAGTTTTTTTGTATTGTTTTGGGCCACAAAATCAAGGAAAAGGGCTTTTGGTAGTGTGAATCTGGGACACAGCGTTGTATTTGAAAATGCAGCTGAAGAGTTGCCTTTAGCTAAGCTCTACGATATTTCAGCAATAATCAACCAAATTAGATTGAAATCTATTGTAGCTGCAATTAAATTTGAGAACTACTTGAGCAACAGCAACTCTCTTATATCCTGCACTGTGTGTGCTGCTTTTATTGCTAAGCGGCGAGAGCAGCTGTTTCATCAGCGGTGGATTGCTGCTATTGTTCTCTCCGCCTCTATTGTAGCTTGGACAGTGCGAACAGGAGCAGCTCTGTAGGCGACGCTTTAGCACAAATTTATGCGCTTTGGAACCAGTGGTTGCTGTTGGCTGTCACCACAGTGAGAGTGCTGCCTGTCTTGACCGGCTGTGGCTTGTATTGCATTAGATCCTTTGCCGTAGGACCCACTGCCATCTCCGTATTAACACTGTCTTCATGAACATTAAGTGTGGGTTCCTCCTCCTCAAACTCAGCGCTCGCCGTTCCCTCCACTGAGTGTAGGAAACTCGATAACAGGCAGAACGAGACGTGATTGATGATCGTAACTCTCATCCATTAGCTGACCGATATCTTCCCTTTTCTTGATGACTGTGCGGAAATCAAACCAATTGGTTAGTTGCTTGATGGGCAGCCGATCTTTGATGGGTTCTTTGAAGAACTGCTCAAGGATTTGTACCTAATAAAGGCCACAGAGTCCCGGCATGTTATCCTTGTTGAGTTTGTACGCCTGCGCATCTAGATTTTTCACCTTATATATGAGATAATCTTGAAGAATGGCTACCACACGACTGGCTAGGACACGGCCAGTGAATCAAAGATTGATGTAAAAGGGTTGCTTCACTGCCTTCCCGGACATCTTCGTTGGAGACGAGTCCAGGAACCAATACAAAGGCTCACTAAGGGGCACTATAATAAAAACTTCATCAAAGATCTCCATTAGCCTTGTCCACTTTTGAACGGTGCTTGACGCTTCTCACGCGGTTCCTCCGACATGCAATATTTGATTAAAGAATAAGCCCTAAGTAAAATGTTTCAAATATTTCCACAAAATATATGAACATGTCAATTTAAAAACCAAAGACAAATTGGCAAAAAGTTTATGAAATTTTTGCACAGAAAAGAAACATTTAAAATATGAGGGACGTGACTTCAATGCATCTATCCATCCATCCACTGTGGCTGGGTGCAAGAGGAAGAAATTGATTTTCTTTTTGGGGTATACAAAAAAAGAGAAAAAAAAAAGGAAGAGAAATAGAAAAGTGGCACACACACGCAGCAAGCGGCGCGACGCTGCAACATGCAGCATGCAGCAGCCACAGCTCAGCACAGCAGCGCAGTTTGCCCCGCTAAGTAGGCCACTTTAAACCAGAGAAGCAGCTCTTCACCCATTTCTGCTCCAAACTGCACTTAAAGACGCTTCTCTGGCTGCTTTGATGGAACAGTTTGAAGCAGCGAGAGAGCATTCGAGCTGCCTCATTGACTGCAAATTATTGACTTGACTTAAGATTGGTAATGTGAAGCTGGAGCGTGTTGAAGCATGACACTCGAAATTACAGGGTAAAAAAAGGAACACTTAATCTAAAAACTTTAAATTCTCTAAAGGTTTTCTTTTGGCGAAAATTCTATTCTCTTCATACACTGAAAAAAAGTCCATGATCCGAAATCCTTTAAGGATTAAAAATACTCTAATTTAGATACAAACTCTTGAGGAAAAATGGTATTTAAAATATGTAGGTACACAGACTGGTTCAAAGGACCCTAAATCCCGAACCGAACCGGGTTAGAGGAAAGTTATTTAATGCAAAACTTTCAACTTTTTCCTTTTTTCTTAATAAAATGAGTTGAAAGCTGAAAGAAGAATTTTATATACTGTGCCACAGCTAAACCAATCCTTTTTTTTCCCAGAAAGATATCCGGTTTAGTGTGCACAAAGGACACAAAGGACGCCTTAAATAAAAACGATAGAGAAACATCTTCTGGCCTTAAGTACATTGTATATTGTATATTCCTTTACAGGATCAAGGGTATTATATTTAAAAATGAACAAACTATAAGCTACAAAGGTGTGTGAGGAGCGCTGGAAAAGGGAAAATGGAAGACTGTTAGTTGCTTTGTTTCGGCCAAGAGGAACAGCACTGCCAGGCACCTGATATGGCTGTAAATCCTCTGCGAAAAGTAATTGAAATTATTTTCATTTCAAGCAAAAACAACACTTGGCTGCAAGAAAAGGTAAGCTGATTATGTAACGAATACACACACCTCTTTGCACTGGGTGTGTGTGCGGGTGTGTGGGTGTGTGGCAGATAGCATTAACACATGTGGCACACAGACACACACAGTCTGACGACATTTTGTTTTCCAACTTTTCAACAGCTCTTTTTCAACTGTTTTTATTAGTGATTTCCGTTGAAAACAAGCTAAATTATGCGACTGCTTTTGGCTGCTTTTTTTTTTTTTGTTTTTCTGCGGCAAAGGAATACCTGACATTAACTTTATTATTGCCACTGCATTCATTTGTAATATGAGTGTTTTGCAGTAGAAACTCGAGTATTCAAATGTACTCAAAAAACTAAGAAATATTTGTTTTTTAAAGGACTTTTAGAAAGGGGCTTTTAAGAGGAATGGAATTGTCAGCCCAAAGCTTAAAGCTTTCATAGACCTTCATTGGTTTTTAGCTATTAATTAGGAGCTATTTAACAGCTGAAGCGTATTGCAAGCGGTTGAAAAAGTTGCATTTGATAAGACTTAATTTGTGCAATTTTAGTTCAGCAGTGAAAATGTTATCTCTCAGTGCTTCGTTCGAGAAAAACAAGATGGAAAAATAGCTAGAATTTTCAATTCAAATTAGCTGAATGCATTTTGACCATATTCTCCTTTACACACAGGTGTATTGGCCACAAAGAGCTTAATCTCGGTTTCACTTGAAACCCACTCGATAAACAATTGTATCAGCAATCATCGTTCGCTTCAGTTCAGCATTTGGAGAACAAAGGAAGCCTTGATTGCATGGTTCAATCGTCCTGCTCTTCTTAGCCAGCAACTGAAACTGGCCAATTGAATAATGCAAATGTGCAGTCGCATATCGATTCAGGAGTCAATATGAAGTTGGAACTGCAACTGCAAAGGTTGTGAATCAGCATTCAACGGAAAGAGCTTGAATAAAGCCAACATTACACGCACAAAAGGACTATAATTGAGAATCAATGACAATGAATTTTAACCTTTTATTTATTATTGTTATTAAGCTCGCTTGATAAATATAATTGTCTTTGTCGCACCATTACGCCATACGCCATATGCCACACGCTGCATGTGCCACATTCCAAACATAGCAATCTATTGGAGGAGTCTAGGCTAAAAACCCAATTGAATGTTGGCTTGTCAACGGCTCAACAAATCAATCATACGCCGCGTGGTGCGTGTTATATACGTGCTTTGGGGCGTGAATGTATGTGACACCTAGCCTTATAAATAAAATAGTATACACTGTGATAAAAACACTTGACTCTTTCGACAATAACAACAAGTAAGTAAAGGCTTACAGTGCCAACAGATGTGCTGCCTGCAACAAAAAGAAGGGTGCATGCCAAGTAGCTCAGCACAAGAGGTAATACATATAAACAGATGGACGGACAGACTGATGGACAGACGGCCCTCTGTGCCTTGATATACTCGTAAATACTTGGAGCACGGAGGAGATGCCTCCTTCAATGCACTACACATTTCCTGACAAAATTATAATACCTTCGCAAGGGCATAAAAAATTCCCTGGTTCTTATAGAAAATGAGCAATTTTCAAAGGTGCTTCAAATAAATTCCTTGAAAAGGACACTCTCAAATTGTCTTGATTTTTATATATAGATAAGAATTATTTTATTTTCACAGTGTACTTCAATGCACCATCTTCTGTTTCAAGTGTTTCCCTCTTCAATTATTTAAATCTCGACAATGTTATGCAAACAAATAGTGTAGAAATTCCAGGGGGGGGGGCAGGTATTATAACAGATGTTTTCAGTTCGGTTTTCAGTTTTCAGTTTTCGAGACAATGTGAGAGGAAGTTGAGGTAGTTTTGTAAACTTCATTAATTTAAATGAGCTTGCAATTTGAAGTCAACTGAACCCAAATCCGACGATGCATGCAAATTAACTGAGGGTCGTCAAGTTAAGACATGTTTACTGCTGCCAAGTTGTGGGAGTAGTGTTCAAGTTGACTGAAGGAAACAGCCTTTAAGCCATGTGATAATTAAGCAGAACCAAGACTGAGACATATTTTGGCCCCAGAAATAGTCATAGATATGTCAGCGGAATTTATATTTAATATATCAAATGAAATATTTGCATCTAAGCAGTTTAAACTTCTATACAGTTAGCATAGACTCTCATTTACATTAAGTATTCCACAACTATAAAATAGCAGCCCTAAAAAGTAGGCTATATATTTCACTGTGGACTTATTCCAAAGACAATCTAATAACTATTAGACTAGAGATACTAAATTTGATATATGTATTTTGTATATATATGTCAAGTTTAATTGGGATTTTGGCTAGCTCCCCAACTTCTCTTCTAATTAACATGCATACTATAAAAAAGACTTTGAATAAGACTTAAGCAGATATAGAACTTTCTTTTGTAATGTATGTAGCACTTATAAAGTTAATCTGGGATTTTGAGTAGCTCCCCAACTTCTCGTCGAACTTTTTTTTGAACTCGTTCAGATATTAGCTTAAAATTTTTACTGTCTAATTTAAAGATAATACTTTTTTTACCCAGCTCCTCCTATTTCAGACTGACTACAGAGTACAGCTTGCTCCCTTGTTTTCTTTGATCTTTCATATTTACTGACTGATTGAAAGAAACTTTCCCGTAGGCTGTGTGTAGACTCACCTGAGATTCTCGATGCGAGGCCTACGGCACTGCGGACGATTGCGTCGATGGCTGCGATCCTTTTTACAGCGGCAATCGCAGTGCATGATGCACAGGGCGATGGATGAGATGACCGTTATCACAAATGGTACCACAAAAAAATGAATTATCACGGCCACCTGATCGTCATGATTATAGGAGGTGAGTACGACGGTCTTATTTTTACGGGAATAGAAACACGGATAGATGGCACCATCGATGCCATAATATGAATTAAAATCTTTGCACGTCACTGTGGGCGGATAGCCGCATCCTTTAATATTGACAAGCAATGTGGCCTCATTGGATTGCTCCCATTCGGCCGTATAATTGCTATAATCTGTCATATTCTCCGGTATGGTTATATTCTGTTCGATAAAAGTCACATAGATGTGTATACAGCGATATAGATCGGAGGTGCAGCCCTCGCGGCATGAGCTCCACGAGCAATTAAATATGCCCACTAGATCCTCGTGTCGGGTGGTTGTGCACAGCGTTGGATTCTCTATAAAATCGTGACTTAATGTCGATATTGCTGGATCTACATAGAGCGGCACCAGAAATAGCAGCGATGCGCCTGCTGTCACCGAGAAGAAGGCGAGTGTTGAGGTGCCATAGAAACGCGCACGTTCCCGCCACGAACGAAAGCGCCGATTGCCATTTTTCTTTTTTGGAGCCAGTTCTCGGATTTTACGTAACCGTAGCTCTTGTTGTTGCTGCTCGAGTAGTAATTCCGAACTGCCACTCCTCATATTATTGTCGGTGCACACAGGGCGGCGCTGTGATGTTGCTGCTGATTGTTGCTGCTGTTGCTGCTGCTGCTGCTGCGGCTGCTGCTGCTACTGCTGCTGCTACTGCAGCTGTTGTTACTGTGTTCTCTAGTTGTTGCTGTTGATGTTGTTGTTGCGTTGACGTCGGCGTCGCAGCAGCAGCTGCAGCGACGTCACCACCCGCACCAGCCACCAAAGCCCGCGGCTGGGCCTGAGAGCTACTCCTGGGGTAGTCGTAGTCGTTGTTGCTGTTGCTGCTGTTGTTGTTGTTGTTGTTCACTCGCCGTTGCACTCTTCAAGTTTGGCAGTAGGAAGAGAAAGAGTGAGACAGCGATAGCAAGAGAATGCTTGGACACTTGCAGCGACGACGTTGACGTAGACGTTGGCGTTGACGTTGAAGTTGACGTCGCGTCGCGTCGCGTTGGCAGCGGCAGGCGTCGCTGCTGCCTACCGCAACATTCAAGAGCAGAAGAGCAGCACGAGGACGCAACGAACGAGCACGACACGAGCTTTTTTATTTTCGTTGATGATTGAGGTTATGTACACACGCGTCGACGCAGTAGAAGGCCGGATAAACAGCTGTTTAAAGCCAACCAGAGGCTCACAAGAGGCTCGCGAGAGAGCGAGCGTAATTATCAAGAGAGTAGATGCGCGCTTGAGTAGGCAGACAGCAGGCGAAGATGGTGGTATGAGCGAGCGATAGAGACAGAGATAGAGCGCGCAAGAGACTGAGAGTGAGCGAGAGCGAGAGCGAGAATCAGAGTCAGAGAGACAGAGTCAGAGTCAGAGTCAGTCAGACGGCGAGAGGAAGACGCTCGCCAGCGTCTTCATTTGTATTGAATGAGTTTTTTGATTTTATTTTACTCTTTTGTCCTTTATCATCATCAGCATCCCGCAATTTAAGCTTTTGCATTATTTTGTTATTACGTTTCCTGCTTGTTTTTCTTTCGTTCTTTTTCTTTTCTTTCTCTTTTTTTGTCTTAATTAGATGCTGTCGCTATTGTTGTTGTTGTTGTTGCTGGCTGTGTGTCACTACAGAGACGAAAACAACAACAAGAAGAATAAGAAAAATGATACGAAGAAGAAGACGACGATGAGAGCAACGTGTGAATGGCAGCAATTAACAAAAGTGCGGCTTGCGTGGGCGCCGCATTTTACAGCTGTTGATGTAGGTTAGTTTGACGAGAGAGCGAGAGCGAGAGAGCAGCGACAGCAGCACGAAACTGGCGAGAGAGCAGCGACAGAGAGGCTGACTGAGGACGCGAGCAGCGCTGCCCACTGAACGCTGGCAGCGACGCCAACGTCCTCGGCCTGCGAATTTCTTTACTGTGTCGCCCCAGTGACTGTGTAATCTTATTTTTTATTTTGTGGGTGGAATTATTTATGCTACACATTTTATGCGGCATGTTTTGTTGCTATAGTATTAGTATTTGTGTTGTTGTTATTGTTATTTTTGGCGTTTCTGCCAGGCCATTTTATTATATTTCAATTTATTTGCATATTTCTAGACTCTCTCTGTCTCTTAACAAACAAAGAAAAAAGCGGAGATATGCATGATTTATTGTAGCATCACATAAGAATGCGAGTTCTCCTCGATATCTTGCGACTATCTCAATCTGTTTGGTGCCTGCAGACTCTGAACCAGAGCTGTTCTATGACCTAGCCAAAAGATGAATGGGGACTTGCCCATGGAACTCAGGCATTTCTTCTATCTTTAAAGCTTGTATAAGAAGAGGTATTAAAAAAACCTGAACCCTAAATGAACCAATAGTTTTACTGCTATTAAAAAATTATTTTTTATATGTTTAATTATACAGAGCTGCTGCGATTTCCAGTCAAAAATGTAGCCAGCTGCATACATTTTATTCCGGCCCTAAAAAGTATGCTATACATATTTTACTACAATTCATTTGGCTATGCAAACGCCTCTGAACCGGTTTGTTTTGGTATCATTGGTGCGAACCATGCACCGAACCCTAAAAACTCACTTTAGAATTTTAAAATTCTATTCAAAATTTGTCTAATATATCCTAAGTTCTTAAAAAATTGATTTATAATCATTTTTTCATTGCTATAAAAATGAAAATACGTCATATGAATGATAAACACAAAACTATTCCTTTTTTAATAGCGAAATCAAGGTGGCCTTTGAACTGGTTCGCGAACCGAACACAAGGCTTTCCTTTGCTTCTGAGCCTCGGAACCGAACCTGTTTCACAGTTCTGGATATTAGGTTAAAATTTATACTAATTTGAGCCGTGTGGCGTTTCAAATAAGCTCTGGGACACTGTATTTAAATAGCATTTCTAGGTGGGTTCCTTTTTTTCTAGTAGTTCCAGTGCGAGGAATGGGAGCTCTGTGCTGTGGCACTGTCCATAGCTATGACACCCATATATTTACCTACAATATATATTCTATTTAAGCATTTTTCTATTGTTGTTGTTGTAACTTCGCGTGACTCTAAACGTTGGTCACTTCGAACATTAGCAACACACAGTTTTTCTTTGTTGTTTCTTGTTGTTTTTGCCATAGCGGGAGTTGAACGCATATCACAATTCTGAGTACGTACAACAGTGCTGCCATTTTGGCCTTTTTTCGGATAGATCTGGCCTTGAGTGTCAACTGTTTTAGACAATATGCAAATATGTCAAAGCATTCCCAGTGCGAAGGTGTATCAGGCCTGTTCAGGTAAACTTTTAAGCAAGAATTTCTTTAAAATTATATATAGTCTACTTAGTGGAGAATGAATGCCTTCAAAATCTTAGCTATTTTGCAGCTAAAAGTTAATGTAATCGAAATCTATCTATACATCTATATGTATATAAATGTTTGACGCCTTATTATTATATTCCAGGCATTCTAAAATATTCTAAGCTGATTTCTTTAAATTGAACCGATCTAATTGTCAGGCTTTATCAGTATTATTGGTTCGGTTCAGCTCAAATATATAACTTCAAATTTTTAATCTTAGCTATTTTTTTTCAAAACCTTTTTCTGCCTTTAGTTCTTAGCTTAAGTTAAACAACTTTTTAAAAGTTTATCAATCAATTGTTGCTGTTCTAAGCATTTCTTCCTATATATAGCTGCTATAGGAACAATCGGTCGATATATTAAATAAAGATATATTTAAGAATAGTTCCAGCTGCCTCTTCAAGTCTTCAAACTTCCTTTCTATCTAGTTATATTTTAAATATATTCATTTTCCCGCCTCTTTTTTGATCTGTCTTTCTTCTATTTGGCAGCACTGACACATGCATTGCCTGTGCCTGTGTGTGTGTGTGTGTGTGTGTGCCTATGTGTGTGTGAATGTCTGTGTTTCTATGTATTTTGGATGATTTCATTCACAAAGCATTCATTTTTGCAATGTGCGTTTCTTATATTTAAACTTAAAGCGAACACACGGCGTATGAGTAATATTCTGACAGTGGAAGCTTCTGGGAAGAGTTTCAACTGAATCTGAGAAGTTTTTTGTGCTTTTGAAATGCTTTTTAAAATGCTGATCAAAGGTCGCTGCGCTCTTCCAAAAGAAATATTTATATATATTGGATAAATATATATTTATTTATGTATATATGCTGCTGGCTGTTGACCGCCCACGCCACGCCTTTTGGCAAAAAAGAGGAGAGGAACAAAAAAGGAAGAAAACGAAAGAAAGAAGAAACACTCAGCACGAGATATCTAACTAACTTTTGACAGTTGAAATGGCGCTGCCCCTCGCACATCGTTGCCCTTTTGTCCCCCCCCTTCAACTCGTTGTTGTTGCTGTTGCTGTTGTTGCAGTTGTTGTTGTTGTTGTTGCTCCTCTGTGGCGGACTTTCACTTTCTTATTTTTGTTTTTTTTTTTTTTGCACAATGTACCGCCGATTACAGCACAAATTTGCCACAGAACGGGAATTTGCTGCCTTTTCACGCGCGCACACACACACACACACATGCACACTCGCACACACTTATACAGACATAGGACACAGACACAGGACACAGGACACAACACAGACACAACACACACAGTGAAACGACGAGACGAGAAGCGCGCACGCTGGGGCCCTGACGTGCCTCTCGGAGTGTTTGTCCAAAACTGACGCGAAGCGACGCGATGCGACGCGACGACTCCACCTATACACATGCACGACGACTATGCGTTTCAATGGGGGTGGCGCAGTCAACTTCAGCAGCGCTGCCGACGTCTACGCTGACGTCGCGGCAGCAAGACTTCACTTCGCAAGATTCGCTTATGCGCACTCGAATCAGAGTTGGAGAGAGAGAGAGAGAGAGAGAGAGAGAAAGAGAGAGAGAGAGAGAGAGAGAGAGAGAGAGAGAGAGAGAGAAACAGTTGTGATACTAAAGGATAACCGATTCAGCATACACTGCTTGCAAACACTGCTTGGCTCGCAAAACAAATAAAATTAAATTGAATTAAATATGCGGCATGTGGACATGGGAGTGTAAGTAGAATTATAATTATATTTAGATAAATTTCCTTATAATTATATTTATATTATATTATAATTATATTTATATAATTATATTATAATAACAATTATACATTTCAGCCGATTTAAATACTTAGGTGTAGTACGGTACACTGCTTGCACGACTGCTTAGCGAAGACAACAACCGCCAAAAGCTGTGCACAAACCAAGCAGTGCAGCAGAGTTCCTTCTTCACTCCATCGAAGAGAATCTTTACTCCATTGAAACTCGGTAACGTTGCTTTCTCTGAACTTTTGTCTTTTAGCAAACAAGAGAATTCCGTGCGTCCCGTGTCCTGTAGACTGGTCTCTAGACTGGTTTGCATATAAACAGAGGGGCAGACGGACAGACGGACAGACGGCTATGGCTATATCAACTCGTCTCGTCGTCCTGATCAATAATATATATACTTTATTGGATCGGAGATGTTTCCTTCAATGCATTACACATTTCATGACAAAGTTATAAAACCCTCTGCAAGGGTATAAAAAAGACAGCCTCTTTTTTTGGAGTTTTGTTGCCTACTTTTAGGCTTATATAAAAATTGTCTACTTCGGTGCATTGAAACACCCTGCTGCTGGCGGAAAAGCTTTAGGAAAAGCTGTAGAAAAAAGCTTATGGAAAAGCTCTAGGCGCATCGAAGCTTTCTTTTGGGGAAGGGGCAAATAAAGCGCTGCTCCACTTCAGTTCCGCAGTTCCATGTACAAATACATATAAGGAAGAAAAAGTGGGTCAAGTAACTCGCTGCTGCCCTTGGCACGGCGAATTTGTCCTTGATGTCAGCCAGCACCGGATTGAGATTGAATACATAGCATTGGATTGGAATACATACTTATAAATATATATTTATATATGTGTGTACAAATATTAAACGATGTCAATCCATCAATCTGGGATTAAACAATTATTGAGGTTTGAGCAAGTCTTTTACCTGGATGCCTTTATCTGTATCTGCATCTTTATCTAGATCAACTCAACCCCAATTTTTAGGGGTTGCGTGAAACGAGAAGCAGCCCCTAGGAACCAAGTGGAGCTGTATGTAGGTCAACATATTTTCACTTCTGCTCTGACTTTGCGTTGTGACCTATTTTTCAGTTAATTTCAAAGTCACAAGTTGCCTTGAAATCGCTCGATTCGAAACAAAATCAATTGTTGCTTTCGTGTTTCATGTAGTCGGTGAAAAACTACTGGGAAAACTGTACTCCGAAGTAAGCCAACATTTATTTTTGGTCTCTGAATAGAAGCAAAAATTAAGTTTGAAGACCAAAGAACCGATGGGGGAGTCGCGGGTTCGAAACTAGTCTCTCTGCGGTTTTTGGTTCAAAGGTTTTTGGCGGAGTTTTGGCTTTGTTTTGACTGATTTTTATTTCTTTAATGATAGAAGTATTATATTTCGGGCAATCTCTTCTAGAACGACTTTAAGGCTGACTCAAATGATTTTAAGTTTCAAAAGGCTTTTTTTTAATTAAATTTTAAGTATTTAAGATATAATTTGAATCCCTAAATAATATTTTTGAATGAAGTCAAAAAAAAAATGTTAGATTAAGGGTCAGATTCGGTTTCAGCTCTGGTTTTGGTAGCTATTTCTGTTCAAATTGGACAAATGGTCGGATATCCGGACTCAAAAGAAGCCAGAAAGAAATACCCTGTATTAAGCCTTCTTTTTTGATTGACTTTTTGATTAATTCGAATCTTTAAGCAAATATTAACAGTAGTCAAAATAGTTTGGATGAAGAGTCTAATCTTCCAAAAACCTTCAGACAGAGGGAAGAGTAGAGGAGCCACTCAACTGTTGAGCCTGCTGCTTCGTTTTGAAAGTGCAAGGATATCTTTCTAATGCCGCCCATAAAAAAAGGATGCGATTTCGACTGGTTTGAACTCTTTTCTTGTTTGTTTAAACAATTTCTACTCAACTCAACTCAAAGTTCTGTACTCAAACAATGGCTAGAAAAATATGTTGAGAGCTGCTGTCTTCATGCTGACAGCTGGCAGCAGCTTCAAAAGGAATTGTTTTTGTTTTTCTTTTCTTTTTTTGAGGGGGTGGGGAGGGGGGAGTTCTAGAAAAACGTTTCGCTATTTGCTCAGTAACCAATTTTTTTGGTGTTTTGTATATAAACACACAGAACGAACAGGCGAACAACAATGAAAATGTTTGTTTGTTTCTCTGCCTCGCTGCTTTCCATGAAAATTTATGAGCAAATGTCAACATTGCCACGCACAGCCAAAGCAAAAGAAAAGAAAAGAAGAAAATGGGAAAGACAGAGAAGAAAGAGAAGAAGGAGAGGAAAATATGAGTATTCTATGCGATGTGTGGCACTCTGGGAGCGGCAATTCAATTGCTGCCTCTGCCGCATTCGATGATCGGTGAAATTAGTTTGTTAGCCATGTCAAGTTTTTCTGGCCAGGCCCCGAGACGGGGCCAAGACGGACAGGTGCCTGTTGACCCCCCTGCTGCAGCAGTACACTCAAAGAAACAGAATAGACAATTCAATCTTGATTAAACTGGAGGGGAAAAGAACATTTTATTTGTTCAAATTTGATTCTTTTTTAGGAGTAGAATTTTTTGAACTGAATTTCATATCCAAAATACTAAAAATTGGAGAGATTTTCTTAAACTTTTCTATCGAATTGAAAAGATTGTTTTGTACTTAATTCAATCAAAAGTTGTACTCTAAAATTAAAGCCTAGAAACTATAGAAATTTAGTCTCGAACAAACTCGGAATTGGGACTTTTTACCTATTATTTTTGAACTAATTTTCAGTCTTCAGTTTGGGCTTACTTCACTTAAGATTAAAGAATTTAATCTTCAATTAGGAACCTCTTCTTTTTCTGAGTGTAGAGCTAACCGGTTGTCAAAATGCTGGACATGACATAAATTTGTATCTGCAACTGGCAACTGGCAACTGGCATCAGGCATCAGATAACTGGCAACTGGCAAGTTGGAGTCTTGTAATGCCAGCTTCAGCTCTCATCTTTGTCTACAATTTATGCTTCCTGGCGCTGACATATGCACATCAATCAGACGCGACCCTGGGCCAACTGGGCAACTTGATTTCAGTCCCCCACCTTGAACAGCAGCAACAACAGCAACAACAAACACAACAATAAATATAGAAATAACAAACAATAGCAACCCGTCAGGTAAACATTCTAATGAGCCAGCACGCAACTTGCAACAGTTTCATCCAAAAAAAAAAAAAATTCAATGGACACAAAACGCTTCGCGTTGCGCCACTGACAACTTTGATGGACATCTGAACACACTTTCCTGACGTCCATATACACATCCCCATCCACATCCCCATCCTCATCCCCATCCACATCCTCATCCACTTTTATATGTACATCCACGTCCACTGCCCGTGGACAATTTGACATGCGCCTTGGACAGTTGCGAAAGCAGCAATTAGAATCATTTTTCTAGAGCCCAGGAAATATGGCTTTATATCAGAGAAGACGAGTCTTCCGATAAATTCTGAAATTATTACTGAATTTCAAAAATAGGCTACCAATTTGTGCATGGAAATAGTAGTATGAAATACCAAAATGTTTCTTTAAATAAGAAGGAAATTCCAGCAAAATGAGGAAAGGAAATCTTCAATAAGAAAATGCCTCTAGGAACTTTACTAAATGCATTCAAAAATTCATGAATCACGAATATTCACTATTAATATTCACTAAATATAAATACTTTAAACCGTTCCAGCAGCGAACCATAAGATGAAACCGAAAGGGTTTACTTTTGAAAGCCAAAGAATTCGGCTTAAAACAAGGCTAGCTAGCTAAATTTTGGGCTAATTATTTTAGCTCAATAGAAAATTTTGAGCTCGGTTCAAGGAGAGGTTCAAGGAGCGGTTCAAGGAGCGGTTCAAGGAGTCAATGAACACTGGTTTCGGATTCGACGTTTAGTTTCAAAAACAAAATTACTTTAGATTTGAGATTTTCTTTTTGTAAATCTTTGATTGTTGAACCATACCAGACGGTTCAGTTTCGAACCGAATGGTATACTGGATTGAAAAATTCAGCTAAATTTCGTAGGTATGGTTTCAGATTTCCCTAGAAAACTGGCATACCCTCAATAGCAGGGCATATAGGCAATAATTAATACTCGCAATAATTGAATTTTGAATGGGCAATGGAGGAAGGCCGTACCCAACAATAAAGGCAAAGATAAGGACAGGAATCGAAATGCCGCGCATGAGCAGAGCAGGGCACTCAGCACGAAGGGTGCTCAATAAGCAGTGAGTTGGCGAGTTGTCTTTAAAGGCGATAATGGAAAGTTGGTGGGTATCCCGTACTACCCCCCGCCCCGCCCCCGCCGAGAATTGCGGGCAGCAGATAAAGTGAATATTAAAAGTGGGGAAAAAGACGAAGAAAAACCTAATTGAATGGAATGTAATGTCATATATAAGCACACATACACATACAAACATACAATACGGACGGAGTTACATATATATATTTTGAAAATCCGGTTTTGAAGGCAATCGAATCAAAATCGCACTCAAAGCATGAATACAAAAGAGACCAAAAAGAGTCGAGAAAGACAGAAAGAAAAAATAAAAATAAAATAAAAGCGGCGCCCTATCAAACAGCAACAACAACAACAACAACAGAAGCAACAAAAGCGCATGATAAAAATAAAAATAACAATAAAAACCATAAAAAAAAAAACAGTGTTACAAAAGAAATCAACCAAATCCGGTTTATATAGTAAGCGGGTATATCTCCAAAATTACACGAAACTTTCGGTCTTAAGGACGATTATCAAGCAATAGATACAGATATATATATATATACATATGTTTATATATATCGATAAATATAGAGCTGTGTGTGTATATAAGGAAAAAACTTTGCTAGCCACCCACTGAAAGCAGCCCCCACTTGGCTCCCACTTCCAATCAGAACGAAAATTGAGGCCGCTGTTAGCTAACAGTAGTTCCCGTTCTAATTGACAAATGTGCGCTCTTAAAATGTTAAGCTGCGCTCTCTCACACACACACACACACACACACACAGCTGCAGAGCGCACACAAAAGCATAGAAACTCTCTTTGTTAGAGCGAACGAGCGAGGGAGCGAGCAGGCAAGCAGACTGTTGATTCGCCCTCTCAGCTGTTTGACCTATTTTCCAGTTTAGTAATATGTCAATGTGTTCGTGTGTGTGTGCGTGTGTGTGTGTGTGTGTGTGCGCTTGGTGTTGCTGTCTTGCTCCATCTAACGCTTTGTTTTGGTTTTGCTTTTTGCGTTTTCTTTCGTTTGGATTTTGTAACTCACAGATTGCACCGGCAGCAGTCGCTGGCTCTCTTATTGCTGCTGCTGCTGCTGCTGCTGCCGCTGTTGTTGTTGTTGCTTTTTCGTAACTGCGTATTTGTTGTAATAGCAACAAACACACTGGCAACGCTCTGTTGAACGCTGCTGCCGCTGCCGCTGCCTCTGTCTCTGCCGCTGCTGCTGCTTTTGCGCTTTGGAATTTTCACTCAAGAAATGATTAATTGAATTTGTCAGATATCATCGCATCTTTGCAGTTGGGCGCCGTTGCTTACAGTCGCTACAGGTTGTCGGCCAATGCGAATTTCCATGGATAACATTTTACATATGTTCCGAACAGGTTCGAAAATATATTTCTAGCTCCTCCGTTTATAACAGGACTACAAATCCAATAAGTATTGCCCATTAATAGAAGAACTTCCTTTTCAAAATATGTATTTAAACATTTTATAGAATTAATTTCAATATTTTTGCTAGAAAAAACAATTTTTTATTCAATTTCAGATCTGAAACGTTTGCTTATAGTTGTTATATTTATATAATTTGAGTACCAATACGGAAGAGTATTTTTTTTTTTTAATTAAAATCTAACAGTTTTTCTATTAATTAATATATTTCTATTAATTAAATTAAGATGCTTTGATTATTGAACCAAATTCTGGTATTCCCATTTCAAACAATTTCCTTGAAGGTTTCCTTTCAACTATGCTGTTAAATATAAAGGTAGAAGTGAAAATTTTCAATTAAAAAATAAGAAATCTTACTCAAAAATAAATTCCTAATTCTAAAAATGTTTCTGAAATCTCATTTTCAGTTAAGTTCGACCTGCTGAAGATGATTTGGTTCAAACAAAAATGATTTCTATCTCCAGATTGGAATTGCTTCAGCTTAAAGTATTGTAAATACTGCGGAGATCTTTATGATAGTTACCGATGCATTGGGTATAGCTGTACTTAGTTTATATGTTGTATGTTGGTTTGTATGTATGTGTGTGTGTATATGTATGTATAGAGACTCCCCCTGTGACCCACAGAAACTACGCAACGCATTTTGGGCATCTATCGCGAATGGCGTTTTCCAAAGTGCTTCAGGCATGAAAATCCACCCCAAAACATTGACGCAACAACAACAACAACAACAACAGCAACGAAATCTATGCGCCTGTACATAAATACCAAACACACGCACACACACACCAACTTATGAGTGAGTGTGCGTGTGCGTTTGTGTGTGTGTGTGTATGCTGGCCCCGTAGCGCTGATGGATATCGGAGGCGTTGTACGCCCAAAAATGCCCCGCCTCCACCTCCACCACCGCTTCCACTGTAATGCCAGAGCGTCGCTGCTGTGGTATGCCTACAGAGGTCATTCCAAAGGCAACAACAATGCCAATAACAGCTACAGCCAGCATAAAAGCAAAAGCAAAGCCAACAACAGAGGCCCCCCAAAAAAAAATCTGAAATATATACACAAACACATACACAGCAGCGACAGCGGCAGCAGCAGCGGCAGCGGCAGCAGCAACATCAACAACAGCAGCAGCAGCATAGAATTGATGCCGATGTAAACAAAAGCATAATAACAGCTGTGTGTTGCTGAGAGACGCAAGAGAGCATGTTTACGCTCTGCATCGCACGCATGCTCATACACAGCGAATGGCGAGCGCTCTCTTTAACTGTTAAAATTGTGACGTTGACAGAAAACCGGCCGGCGCTTTTTATAGCGAATACCCTACAAAACACAATCGGTCACATGGCAAATAAGACGCAGTTTGACAATCAGAAGCAGCAACTATATAAAAGATAAATGATCTAAAATTTTATTTAGTTGGATAAATAAAAATATAAGTTATATATATAATAAAAATAATATAAAAATATTTATATAATAAAAATAATATAAAAATATTTATAAATAATATACTAACATAAAGTATAAATCATTATAGTCTTAAATATTCATTTATTTAAATATTTTTTGTTTCGTTTTATGCCCAAAAAAGCATTAGTAACGAACTTAAGCTCAATTCTTTATGATTTATACAAAATACGTGAAGTAAAAAAAAGTGTAGGGTATTTAAAAGTCGCACTAGAAGTTAATTTCTTATCTATTATGTAGCTGACTTCAGTTCGGTTGCTCGACTCAACAGCTGTTTTAGCAACATTGTTGCTGGTTCAACCAACAACAGTTTAACAGCTGTTGGCAGCGTCTCTCTCTCTGTTTTCGCTCGCTATCTCTTTCGCGCCGCGCTCTGTTGTTGATACACACACGCACACACACACACACACACGCACACTCAGGCATAAATACAGAGAGTTATGCGGCGCTCTGTTGACGTTGTGAAAAATGTTGACAAGTGTTTAACTTTTTGTTAACTGCGTAGTTTTTTTTGGGTTGGGGTTGGCAGCGTCGTCGTCGAACAACAACGACGTAGACATTTGCTGTTATGCTGGCAAACAGACGATGGCGTCATAGATACAAATACCAACGTACTTATGTGTGTGTGTGTGTGTGTGTGTGTGTGTTGGCTGGCAATGTTAGTGATAAGCGTACTGCGCTGTTAAGTATTGATACAAATTAGCGTTAATTACGAACGTCGTGTGTGTTTGTGTGTGTGTTGAGGAAATAGGTGGCACATGCCAATTTAATCAAACTGAATTACATGATGAACTGCGTATTTCATATACACTAATACATGCATACAGTATGCATTGATGTACAGATAGATTTACATGGCACATTAACAGATAGGCCAGACTATAACATTTTAATGTTAACTCAATCGAGGCCTGTTTGTTTGTACGTGTGGCAAATGCATTTTCGACGTTTTCAAGAGCATATGTATCTCAAGTATTTTACGTACATATATTATGCTGGGCAGCAGCAGGGGAAATACGCACACACACACACACACACCACACACACACACACACCGCACACACACACACTCTGACAGAGAGCTGCATTTATGTACGAGTAGTTTTTCCAAGTAGTTTTGTATGTGAAAGCAAAGCATAATATAAAACAAACCAAACACACAACAGCAACAGAAACAGCAACAGAGAGCGCTCGACAGTGCAAAAGAGAGGCAGAGACAAAGAGAGAGAGAGAGGGAGTGTGCAAGTGTGTGTGTGTGCGAGTGTTGCTGCTCGCGCTGCGCGTAACTGTAACTCGCTGCTGCTCGCTTAGTCTTTGATAGCCAACTCTCGTGTACAGACCGATAAGCGCTTCGTCGTCAACGTCAACGTCAACGTCAACGCCAAAGTCAACGTCAACGGACGACGCCAAAATTGAACAATCAAAACAAAAACAATAACAATAACAACAGTGTGTGTGCTTACAGTGAGTGATTTAAATATTAAAAACAAGAAAATTATTAAAAAAAAAAAAAAAAAAACCTATTGGGTAATATGCCCAAGCAACAATAACAACAACAACAACAACAACAACAACAACAACAATTGCATATATGAACGTGCAGCATCAGCAGCGACGGCAGCAGCAGCAGCGGCAGCAGCGCCAGTAGATTGCATTCATTTTGCTCTCTTGCGCTTTGTTAGTGTATTCGCTGTATGGTGCACATGAGTGTGTGTGTGTGCGTGTGTGTCTGTGTGTGTTTGTTTGAGAAGAAAGAAAAACTTGAAAAAGAAAAAGTGAAACGACCGGCAGCGAAAGCAGCGTGAAAGCAAACCAGCCAATAAATAAAAGTATATAAAAAGCCAGCAACAACAACGCCAGCAACAACAACAACGCCAGCAGAGAACTAATTAAAACATATCGATAACAAATTATTAATTTGTATGTGAGAAGGCGCCAAACAGAGTTTCCTTCTGTTTGAATTTTCATATTGCACAGTGGTCAAAAAGCTGTCTCAAGCTGCCGTTAAAAAGGCTCCGAAAAATAATTAGATTATGCTTAGGCACAAACGCAACAGGAATAAAAACAAAAAAGGCCAAAAATCCAGGCACAGCGAGCATGTGAAGCAGCTGATCAGAATTCTAGATGCACTGCATCCGACTGCATGTAAATCCATTGAAATTCATCCGTATAGAAATACGCCCGTCCAAGCGCTACGCAAGCGTCTAGAATTCAATCAGCATTTAAATCAACGCGTCACGCTCTCCCTGGAGCTTTATCATAAAAACATTATTAAAAAATTAACCGAAATTAATAAAATTAATGTTTACAAATTGAGCAAAAACGTTTGCCAGACTTAAATAAACGAAAATCCAAGGAAAATCCAAGGAAAATCCATCAAATTGTGTGCAACAAGTTGCTTCAAAAGTAGCAAAAAAAAAAAACTAAAGTGCAATACAAAAGAAAATCAGAAAATCGGAAAATCAAAAATGAAAAATGACAGCCAAAACAAGCCAAGTTAAAGCCCTAAAAAACTAAAAATAATAAAAGAAAAATAGAAACGTTTTCAGAAACGCTAGAAAAACTGCAATAAAATCCAAAAGGGAATACAAAAAAAAATACGCATGCAGCAGCCCAGGCTAGCCCCCATCCCGAATCCCCTGCAAGAGAAAGAAAAGGAAATCTTTAACAAGATGTCGACCAGTCGCCGCTTGCCCAAACGCTCAATAATTGGCACCAAGGTCTGTGCTCCTGGACCGGATGGCCTCTGGTATTCGGGGGTTATACAGGACGTTAAGACGCCGCCGTCTTCAACCATGGTCCATGAACCGATGCCGCCGCCTACGTTCTTGGCGCCGGGCGATGCCCAATTGAATGCGGATACTCGTTATATGGTGCGTTTCGATTTTAAGACACAATCTTTGTCGCCGTCTTCTACGGGTTGTATCGGTAATATTAACAACGGGTCGTCCGCCATTTCCGAATCGGTTATTGTGGAAACGCGTCGCGCCGCCGTCGCTGCGGCCAGTGTGCATCTAAGTCCGGCGCAGGCAGTGCGCCGTAATGCCATGACAAAGGAATTTCGTGAATCGGATCTAATCGGGCCAGGATTTCGATCCATAATGAGCATACAGCTGCAGCCAGGACAACGCATCTTTCTCACCTACAATGGACGCGAGCAGAGCGGCGATGTTGTCCAGCATGACATTACCAAGGACGAGGTGACCGTCAAGATAACCACAATTGGAAATGAGGTGAGTTTTCCTGTTTTCCTGAAGAGAAATATTATTGCTAATATTTATATTCCAAATTATGTTTTCCATTCAAAAATATTCGAAAATATTGCCTTACTTTGTTTTCCAAATCATTTTCCTCTCCCAATTAGATAGCCGAGTCTTAAGTCGATTTATTTCTAAGCCAACAAATTCCGATGGCTAAAAATCTCTATTAGAATTCAGAATTATATCGTTTAAGGAGCTTACTGCTAAGTACTATATCTACTACTAAATATATAATATAATAAAGTAGTAGTTCCAGATATTTTATCGGAACTAACTAAAGTTCGGCTGAAACCTCGTCAATCTTTGATTGAAACAGGGCAAAATATATGAGCCCAAAAACTCAATAGCCAGATCTGTGTTTAAGCCAAGATATTCTCCCACTAAAAGCTCTATTAATATCTTTATTTTCTATACAATTCCCAGCTCCTAATCGAAATTCCTCCCAAAATTTAGGCCATTTTCGTAAAGATAGCCAACTTTTTGTAGTTTTTTTCTTGATAAGCCAATTGAAAGCTATTTATGCATCAGATTAAAGCTCTTGGCTTTGCCTTCTTGATTTTTGTGCCCCACTCGATGCACTATGTGTTGTCCCGTCCGCCCACGCCACGATGAAAACTGTGCAGTTGGCGCTGGCGCTGGCGCTGACGCTGACTGTGGCGCTGGCGGTGGCGCTGGCGGTGGCGCTGGCGCTGGCGGTGTGCTCTATAAAGTGTGTCAAGGTCAGCCCCAGACTCAGCGGCTGTCACAGCTATCATCATGTTGGGGGCGCTGCACATACGTATCTATTTATCTATGTATCTATGTATCTATGCTCTTATGTATCTATGCATCTATGTATCTATGTATCTTGGCTATGCCAGGGAGCCAGACATTATGTTTATGTATATATACACATATTAATACCTATACATATACATATATGTGTATGTATATGTATTCTGTGCACTTATGTGCAATCATATTCTATGTGGCACGCTGCAAATTGTTTTTGGGGGTCGCATTTCGCGTTTCAGAGTCACGTAACTGGGTTAAACGAGTTTGGCCTTCTTTGGTTCGGCCCCTGGTTGGCCTAAATCCAAAGCCAGCACAAAATTAATAATATTTATATTCAAATTAATTTACAATATGAAAGCAGGCAATATAATTCCATCAATTTTAAGTTAATTTTTCCAAACAAATCGAATTTTATGTTGGCAGTGGGCAACTATTGAGTTAAAGATAATATTGGGCTGATAAATTCGAGTTATTTTTGGCCATTTTATTGAAATTCTTTGACTTTATTATTCAGATAAACATTCCCTAAAGCAGCTGTTTTTCTTTAAGATAAAATATGCCTGGTTCCAGCAGAACTTCTAAGCTTTATCCAGCTTAAGACGGACTCTTTCCATTAACCGATTAACTGGCTTGATTTTGAGGCTATGGAAAAATTATAAATTTTCAAAATTTGATTTCGATATTTATGTTTCTGCTCTTAATTTCAATAAATTTAGCTATAATTCTGAGGGCAACCCATAGCTTATAGTGTAGGTTTTTCGTAGAAAAAACTCAACTCATCACAGCTGAGGTGGAACCCGTAATGCTCTCGGAGTATTCGTAATTCCGCCTCCAGGCCACAGCCCCAATATTATTATAATTACGTCACTCGAAACGACAAGCAGCTCGCACGATTTTTGTAGAATGAAACATCGTTGGGGCATTTATAGAATCTGCCCAATTCGGTGCCCGATTCCAATTCCAATTCCAATTCCCATTCCGATTCCGATTCGGATACCGAGATGCCCATGACGATGCCTTCGATGTCGTAATAAAAAAAAAAAAAGTTTTGTTTAGCATTAAATTCGTGAAAGAATTTGATAGACCGAATAGAAAAAAAAAAGCCAAAAACAAATAGAAGCAGTGTGCGATACATGTTCAGGGTTAAATAAATATAACTACAAACATAGATACACACACACACACACAAACATAGGTACTATGTGTAGTAGATGCAGATACATAACAAGTTGGGGTTCAATTTAAAAGCTAATTATATAGATTATTCGCCAGACTGTGCCGTAGAAAATACGAATTGTTTTTGCCTAATTGCGTCATAAGTCAGACAGATATAAATATATATAGCCCCGGCTTGTGGATAGATGTCATAGATAGTTAGATAAATGCCGCTAGATACAAATGTATCTGTGAGCTATGCACGATCCCTGACTGAGACCGGCAACAGTCTCTCTCTCTCTCTCTTTCTCTGCTTATCTCTTCCTCTTTTTTTTCTACTCATTTGCTTCCTACACTTTTGTTTCGTTTGTTTTCCGTCTGTTGTTTATTCCCCTGTAGCTTTTCAACTAATAATCGCTAAATACTCGTACGAACGCTTGCAATTGTTGCATTGCACTGGGGCGTGCGCTAACTATGAGATACACACACACAAATGCACAGATACAGATACACAGATACAAAGATACAGATATAAACTCATAGATACCCAGTCTCAATGCCAACTCAGCTGCGCGTATCTGTTCCGTGTAGCTTGTCAATAGAATTTCAGTCAACAGCCAGCAGTATCTGTTGTATCTGAAAGAGCATCTAACGCTCCTCAATGTATCTAACAGATGCGACAGCGTTTTGCATTTTTTTTCATCTATTTCCCCATAATGTGGCCACACTTTTTATGCTGAATTCTAAGGTATTTCTCAGTGTTTGACCCTGAGTTTTTATACACAAAACTTACACAAACTTTGATCACTCTGAAATCTGAAAATTGCTCTTCGAACAGGAAAGAACTTTGAAAACTTATCGCGGAATCTGACCAGGAAACTCGTCTAACTGGCAGCCAGTTTCTGTGCGCTTCTGACCGAAGTTACAACCAAAAATTTGTTTATGACCTCATCATTAGCCTCGGCAGCTCTGTAAATAAATTACACGCCCAAAAAACAAAAAGCAAGAAGCAAAAAATGTGACCCGATGTGAAGCTAAATCGAAGCTTTATGTTTATTTTAGCTATTGCTGTTGCGCTCGTAACTCAATCAACAATTGGTTTTCTGCTCAGAGTTTCGTAATACTCGCAAGTTCGTAAAAGAAACAAAAAATATAGATATTTTTGTATCTTTGTATCTGTAGCTGTAGCTGTATCTGTTGTTGTCCTCGCTGTTTTGTTGGCATGTGATGCTCACGTGTGTCGGCTGCTTCGAGCGAGTTTTTTTTGCTATACAATGATCCATTGTTGTTTTGCTTGTAAATGGGGAAAACGCAATCTACGAGCAACAAAAATATTTGAATTTGAATTTGAATTTGAATTTTTGTTCGACTTGAGCAACAACCTTTTGTTTATGGAACTGAGCACACACCGACACACACACAACTGTCGAGAGAGCCGGCCAAACTAGTTGGGGAGTGTTTCTCTGTGTGTGTGTGTGTATGGGTGTGTATCTGTGTCTATGTCTCTGCCTGTGTGTGTGTGTGTGACGGAAACGTGAGGCAATTTATTCTAAGGTTATTTGAGCGAGAAACTTGTTGCTCGCATTTTCATTTCAATTACGATGACGTATACGCCGCGTCAGCCGCCTAATTATCAGCCAATGAATCAGTGTGGGCCAGCAGAAGAGGGCCCATATAATTTGTTGTCAGCTTCATATAATTAAAGGGCCCACTGTCTGAGCCGCAATTTATTACATTTATTTAATTTTTTCGTCTTTGTTTTTTGTGCTTGTATTTATGCTGCAAGCCGCAATGCCGGCCGCAAGCTGAGAGCCTTTTACTTTAACGCAAGACGGGTAGCCAAGTGGCGATTTATTTGCTCGCACTTCCGCAGGGCATGACCAGTTCTGCCAGGTTTCTGCCCACTGTGCGCGCTGCATTTAAAAGCAAATTTATTTTAATGACATTGAAAATGCTGCTCGTCTTTTTGCACGCAACTTCGCTGGAGCATGCTGCTTGGGGCTGACATAGTTTTTTTTTCATGGGTTTCATTTCGTATCCCCCAAAAAAACAGTAAAGAAGAAAACAGCGCTAAATGCCAGTTTTGGTATGGTTTACTTTCGTCTTTATGTGGAATTCTTTCTTTACTTTCATTTAGCGCTCGTAATCTGTCTGAGCAATTAGTTTTGCCAGCTCTACGCTATTTCTCTTTGACCCATTTCGTTGGTAGAAACGAAAAGAGTAAAAAAAAAGAGTAAATAATATTCGTACAAAGTGCAGCACACACTGTTTGTGCGAGTATTTTCCGTATTTTAAATTAATGGCCAGTGCATTTAATTTCATTTATTTTTGCTTTTCATCAGTCAAAAACACGCTGCAAAACTGTTGACCATGTCAGCCATGGCACTGGCCGTCTGCCCGTCTGGCCGTCTGTCTGGCCGTCTGTCTGTCTGTCTGCCTGTCTGTCATATTGTCAGCTGTCCGCAAAGAGAGAGAGAAAAAAAAAATGTTTAAGCAAAGAAAGTGAAAAATGCTTTTAACTGAAGTTTAACAAGTTCTTTGAGGTTGGTAAAGATTTATTTTTATTTTATTTCTTTTCTGTGCAGCAACTGCAGCCAAAGGAAATTGCATTAAGTGAAAGGGAATCAAAGGATTGGGTTTTTTTTTTGGCTCATTCCTTTCTCTTTCGCTTTGGTTGGTTCCTTGATTTGTGAGTGACTTTTAGTAGACGACAAATCAGTTCCCCTTTTTTTTGTTGTATTTTGATTCCGCTATATCATATAAAATATAAATATTTCTTTGTATTTATCAGTCATTCAAGCGGCTATTTTGCATCGATCAAAAGCCATTTCAAATTGACCCACATACCAAGGTGGCATATATGTAGATACACACACACTCACACACACACCTCTTGTGTGTATTGTCAGGTGTGCATTTGTTGCTTTTAAGGCCGCTATAAACAGCCAAAGCCAAACCATTAGAGCCAACAACAACCAAAAGCGCTTTTAAATCTCAAGCTAAAGTCCCAAAAAAAAAAAAAAACCGAAACTGAAACGAGCTGCCTGCATTTGTTATGTTTTTTTTTAGTTTTTTTGAAAGTCGTTTAGATTTTTTGTAGTTTTTTTCGTTGGGCTCACCTTCAGTTTCAGCCATTGTCCGCAGTCCCTTCTGGCCCAGCTTTGGGTTAGAATGAAAAAAGCCCCACAAAACTTAAGATTGTTTAGCTACCAAACGAGTTTTTCCATTGAGGAAGCGTCCCAGCCAAAAACTTGATGATTTTTATTCGCTTTTGTTTTTTTTTTGTTGTTGAAACAACTCTTCATAATCTGCTGTTGTATATTACAAAATGAGCCATTTGTCACTCGCTGGCCATAAGTGGGCATTTGGGTCGAAAGAAAAGAAATGAAAACTGTGACATTTGATGAACAAGTGGCAACATTCTTCATACATTTCGTCACAGTAAGCTGAGACCAAAGCTCCAACCACAAAAAATGTAGTAGGAAAATGCTAACCGCAGCGCGCCGAAGATTGAATACCCTTACAGACTGAATCAGAAGTTGATTGTTCGATGGTTTCTATGGCTAAGGTAATCGGTTCTTTATTGTAGTTAATAATATTCGTATACAGAGCACACTCTTCCAGGTTTCATTAGCTTCCTAAAGGTTTTGATTGGATTGTTCCTATAGCAGCTATATGATATATTTAACCGATCAGGCGGCTTTCGATAGAAAAGGCTCCATACCACATTTGACTGTTGATCCAATAGGCCTCTGTCAAGGCGTGACAAAGTCATTATACCCTCTGTAAGGGTATTCAAATAAAAATTGAGACCCACAGCAAATAGGGGGGAAAAAGTCGTTCAACCTGCGCCGTGACAAGCACAACAAAAAAGGTCATTGCAGCTTTGTTGACCGATTTGAAAAGAATGTTAAATGCGAGTAATAAAAATAACATGCCAAAACTTCGATAATTATTTCTTTGTATGCATTTCGATAATTTTGTTCTATTATTAAACGCGCTGCACTGCAATTTATCGCTTCCAATTAGAGCCAAAGCCAAAGACGAGACAGCGTCTTACGGCTACCTGCGCCTTGGGTTGATTACTCATTAGACTTCAGCGAAATATTTATAAATAGAAAGAGACGAAGTGGACATGGGACAAGGGTTCAACTGCGGAGTTCAAGTGCCTGTCATTTTTTTTAGCTTGTTTCTACAAAAAAGCAAAAAGACAAAGGCAGCACGCAGGCCAAAAAACAGCCAAAAATTGTATGCCGCCTATCATAAAACCATAGCAATGCAGCTAACGATATTACGGCTGCAGACCCTGTGGCAGGTCGTTAGCTGCTGATAGACCTGGCCAAACAGCAGGCAGTCGGCACTCGGCAGTCGTTCCCGGCATATCCCAAAACAAGGAGCAAAAGATAGTAGATCCTAGAACAGGCACAGACACGTTTCGGTTTTGGGTATGGGTTTTCTTTGCCTTATTTATTGAAAAGGGAAGGAAGGGAGAGATTTGTTGAAAGTGCTCGGCAAATGCCTCATAAATGCGCAGATTGAATAGAGATTATTGGCAGCAGGCGTAGCTGCTGAATTCATGTGGGTAAAAAGATTAAAAATTCGACCAGAAAATGAAAGATAAACTATGCAGGAGTTATGATGTGGAAACTCTAAATAAAAGCGTTCTTATTTATATAGAAAAGGCCGATAACAAGTGATAAAAAATATGAAAATAAATATCTTATAAATAGACTCGTTAACCGTATTCAGCGATAAGAGCCAAGAATTAAATTATAGAGTAGTAGAAAGGGCTCAAAAGAGAGTTAATAATTCAAGCCAAATGGGCTGCTCTGATTTGCAGCTTTTCTGCCATTAAAAGAGTATCAAAATATCTCAATCAGATTTTCCATGCCGGAAGCAAAATCCAAAAATTTAGCAGCTTTTTTTCAACTGCCGAGCGAAACAGTTGCCACCTGATAAAAGACGCACGGTCTCAATCAATTTTTACGCCACATTTTGTTTTGGCCTTTTTTATTTGATCTTTTTTTTTTGTTATATGCGCAGTTCGCACGGCAAATGTAGGTTAAGTTGTTACCTTCTTTTTTTTTGTATTTTGGTCTTTCTTTTGTTCAGCTTCTTTTTTGCGTATAAAATTATGACTTAATTTAAAAGTGAAAGCGTTGTTGGCCCTAGCCAAAATTAAAGCTGCGCGTATTAAATAATGCTGGGCGCTTTGAACCAGATACAAGCTAAAAGATACAAGATACAAGCTAAAAGATACAGATGAAATCTCAATGCGTAATAAGCGTACCATGAAATGCAGGACAAAGTTTTACAAGACCCAAAAAGAAGGGCTGGAAATTCGTTTGTAGCATAACAGAGCGTAATCACTGGGGAAGGGAGGATGGAACCGGGAAATGGTGCTGCTGGGTCGTGCATTTCGTTCGTTTGTTTGTTGGGTCGTTAGTGTGTGTGTGTGTGTGTGTGTGTGTGTGTGTGTGTGTGTGTGTGTGTGTGTGTGGTGTGCGTGTGTGTGCGTGCCACAGAACGTAAACAAAAACACGAATGTAAAGAAGAAGCGGAAAGTGCGAGATAAACAGAAAACAGCTGTACACACCAGGCCAAGTGTGTGCGAAAGAGATGCTCAATTAATGAAAGAGATGGAGGGCGCTGAGTGCGTGCGTGCGTGTGTGTGTGTGTGTGTGTGTGTGTGTGTGCGTGGAGGCGAGAGAGCCGAGCCGAGCCGCTGAAACCCGTTTCAAACAAAATAAAACAAAGTAGAAAGAAAAACGGAGCCGCCACAGCGACAGTTACGCACTTTACGCACGCTCTGCGCCTATAAGTGTGTGTGTGTGCGTGTGCGTGTGTGTGCGTGTGCGTGTGTGTGCGTGTGCGTGTGTGTGCGTGTGCGTGCGTATCTATGTGTTATTGCTGTTGATATTTTTGCCTTTGCTTCTTTAAAGAAAAACCGGCTCTCTGGGCCTGCGTTTAGGTTATGTTGTGTTGCGTTCGACTTTGGGCTCTGTGGCGGAAATACGCAGCAGCGTTGACCGCCCGCTGGCTGAGACGCACACACACACACACACACACACACCCATACAGAGACACACACACAAACGCACTCAACAAAGAAGAAGCCACGCATGAAAATTGCTTTTCATGTGGCAAGCAGACACACAGAGAGACACAGAGACACTGCTTAGCGAGAAGAGACATCAACGTCAGCAACTTAGCGGCAACAACGTCATCGCCTCTGTGTTTGTTGTGCTTTGTCTTGGCTGTACACAGACATCAATGGGGCAACCCTCGCAACGCAACGCACGGCCACCCTGCCCCACCCCCGCCCTTTTATTTGGATTTTTCGCCTTCTTTTTTGGCTGTTTCGTTGCTCCCTGGTTTGCTGTCAATGTTGCGGCCATTGTCACTGTTTGGGGGCAACCAAAAATAACTGTTTCCGGTATTTGGGTCACATGAAATTTAATCAAATTAAAATGTTCGACAGCAACAACAAAATAAGAAAAAAAAAAAAGGGGGCCAAAGCTGGGCGGGGGGGAGGAAAGGGTGGAGGGTGCTGGAGCCGGGGGCTAACCCACAACAACAACAATTGTCTGTTGTGCAGTTGTGCGTACTGCTGCAACAGTTGCTGGCTGCATACAACATTTGATTATATGATTTGAAGTGGAAGTGAAACTGCAACAGTTTTGCTGCGGCTGCTTTCCCAAATTGTCTGCGAGTGTGTGGCAAGCGGCTGTTGATTTCAACAAATTTGTGGGCCAACGATTTGTGCAGTTTTAGTTGACACTTGGCAACTTACTCCATGCCCCCAGGGGTAATCAGCAGCAGCAGCAGCAGCGGCAGCAGCAGCAGCGGCACCTCAAGTGTCAGACACATATCAAATCATGAATTCCCCGGGACGCAGTGCGATTGTAAATCTTGCATGCTTATCGTATATGGCTTATCAGAGAGCTGGCAGAACGAGTTACTTGCTTAGAGACGTGTTACTTGAATTTGTTGTACAGTGTGCCAAGTGTGTGTGTGTCGAGAATTCAATTTGAAAGCGATTTCACTGCATCATCCACTTGCCGCAGCGCGCAACAAATGTGCCGATAATTGAATAAGTTTTCAGCTTAGAAAAGGCCAAAATTCCTCTGCTCTTTTGGCTCAGAACTATTGGTCAATGATTTTCAAGCTTGAAGCAATATTTAAGTTAAAATAAATACACTTCTTTCTTCATTTCTTTGAGCAACTTTTCTTCTTTATTATTCAAAATATATTCGATATTTTTAAATATCTAGATCCGTATTTTTATTCGTATTTAGTCATTAAATAGTAGAAACAGTTGAGCTTTATTTTCTAGATTTGGCTTAAAGATATAGCTATGAGCATTAAGTATACGATGAAGCAAACCTTTAAGCCAAGACTAAGAGCCTGTTCCAAGTCTAAACGATTCGAAACTCCTTTTCACTTGTATCAAAACAGGTGTCAAAAATAAAAGAAAACCCAAAATCATAAAAAATCTAATTAAATTTTGGGTAAAATCTATGGAGTTTCAGGAAACTTTGAAGTATTTGGAAATATTTCATCTAGCATAAACACACTTTCTCCTGCTGTGCGGGCTGCCATAAAAAAGCTTTTCTGGTTCTGCCTCTTTCCTCCAACCGTCGACCGCCGACCGCCAAACACCTTCATTATTTGGTGTGCCGGCCGGCTGATAGCCCTGAAACTGAAAATCGGAAAAAAAACAAAAAAAGCCAAAAAAAAAAAAAAAGCAGAGACTTTTGAGAGATATCGAGATGATTGTGTAAGCGAGATAGCGTTATAAAACAAAATGGCAGTCACACAACAAGCTCAATGAACAAAAAAAAAAAAACAAAAACCCAAAAAAAAAAAAGAAGAAACTACGACGCAATATGGCCGCCATTTTGGTTTCATGTTGTCCGTTATGTTGAGTTTTACGTACGCGTCTATTTTTTTTGTTGTCGATTTTGTTTTGCTTTGTTTATTTCGTTTCATTTCTTCTTCGTTTAATTCCAAAAATTTGGGCTTCCTTGGCGCTTGGCGCGCGTTTTTTTCCGATGCGTCTCGCGTAGGCGGCGACGTCATCACGCAGCGCCTCTCACGCAATTTTACGCATCGCATCGGCCTCTCCGCCGTAAGCTATTTTCGTACGTTTTATTTACATTTCGAAAGCGTTGAAAAGCGAAACAAAACCGAACCAAAAAATACAAAAAAAAGCAGCTTTCAAGACGCTTTCCGTTGTCAACGGTTGTGAAACATTTTCGATGCCAATCATGCGTAAATTACGCGATTAAATTGGGTTTTACGGTTTTACGGGTTTTCGTATAACATGCAAAATACAGCAAGCCCTACTACGGCTCTAGCTAAAGCATAAAAGAAGAAGAAGCAGTCGCCCTTTTACAAGTTTTCACCTTCATCCGCTGTGGATTTTGTTTTGTTTTTGCCTTTCGCCCTAGCCATATATCTCTTCTTTTTTTTTTTTCATCCAGTTTTTGCCATATAAATACCGCTGGGCGTGTCAGCGTGTAGGCGTTGGCGCTGCTTCCGTTTTAATAGCATCTGCTACGCAATTTTGTTGTGTTTTTCTCGTCATCACACGCTGCGTATACGTAATGTGAGTCGTTTCTTTAGTCGTCAGCCAGTGTCTGCCTCTGCCTCTGTCCGCTGTCCGCTGTCCGCTGTCTGCTGTCTGTTTGTCTGGCAGTTTGTTTGTTGCTCTGTTTGCTTACTTGGCATTTTCCTTTAGGCATTCAGGCAGGCGTTTATCAGCCAGGCAAACTGCTAAGCCGTCTTCCACACACACACACACTACGGCAACTCCACCCGGAAAAGGAACCTTTTCAATTTTATTTGACTCATTTTCGTATTCGCTTTTCATGCCATTTTTCCTTTTCCTTGTATTCTCATATTTATGGCTTCTCACTTATTTGCTCGACGGCCTTCCCCGTAAAACAGCTGAGTTTCATTAGCAGCCCCTGCTCCTACGCCAGCTCCTGTCAGAAAAGGGGCGTGGGTGAGTTGTGGGCGTTTGGAACGACGACGACGACGTCATAATATAAATATAGTACAAGTACTCAGCGCAGTGTGTTTGCAGCAGCAGCAGCAGCAGCATCATCATCAGCTCTTGAGTCTATCGATGACGTCGCTGGAATACAAAATTTTTGTTTATAATATTATTGAATCCATGCGAAATTCCTGAGATTCCTATTTTCGATTTTTTGCCACGTAAATTATGTATCCGAGTTGAACTTTGGCAAATAACAATTTTTGTGGTGAGTGCGACGCAATGGAAATTGCTTAACATTTTCATTGGCATTTTCTTGACATTTCTCTCTCTCTCTCTCTCTCTCTCTCTTTCTCTTTCTCTTTCTCTGTCGATTACAATGAATGCTCGTAAAATTTTATCGCCACTAATAAAATTTAATTGAAACAGGAAACTCTCGCATAAATTTGAGACACACACACAAATGAAATTAGGGGCGGTCGATGATTCGAGATTTCCTAAAACGAAAAGAAATCCTTCCAAGGATTGTAACAGGGGTTGGGCGCATCGGAAATGCAATTGGATCTGGTCAATAGACTGTGACAAAGGGATCTTGCACTCTCTTTAACTGAGTAGTTTTAATGGGAGTAGACGCTGATTTCCCCGGGAGATGCTTTAGCTTAAAGCGTTAATTTGATATCTATATTATTGCTAGAGAAAGTCTTGGCTTAGTTATTAGAAATAGTTATATAGTTTGGCTACAACTTTGGCTTATATCTTGACTAGTTTAGGTCTGGAATTTCTCAGTTATAAAGCAGCTTTAAGTGCCAATTAACTACCCTTTCTGCTGGGCTGCGCCTGCGCAGTAAACTCTGCGTGAGTTGACGATTTTAATAGGCCGAAATTCTTAGAATCTCATATTAATCACGCACTCAAGTTCACGGTGATATCCCCCTGGCGCCGGATTGTATCTTGGAAATGCGTCATATTTCAAATAATACGTTGAAAAATAATCTCTCTGTTCAAAATCAGATACGCATAGAGAGAGAGAGAGAGAGAGAGAGAGAGAGCGAGAGAGAGTGAGAATATTCAGCGGGTGTCTCCCGGCGTTTTGCGTTTTGTTTATACGCCCATTTGGGTTATTCAACTTTCGGGAACGACCGATTCGATGTCGATGCCGTTGCCGTTGCCTCTGCCGAGCCGTTGATCCCGTTTGACTCTTCCAAACTGTTTGGGTTGTACACCAATTTTTTTTCTTTTTTTTTTATACTTTTTCTGTGTGTGTGTGTATCGTTTACTGTTTCGGTATTTTTTGATTTCAACAGGGGAACAAACGCATTTACATATTTTAGAATTTCTGTGTGTTTGTTTTTTTTTTCGTATCGCATCGCGTCAATTGGCTTCGTGTGCCTCCAATGTTCAAATCGCAAAGAATTTCAATTGCACTCCGGCGTCCCTGGCACTTGTATCTTGTATCTTGTATCTGATCTCTGCCCCTCGCCCCAATGTGTTTGTTTATTATGTATTTCGCCTTTTCGAGTGCCATTAAATTATGTAATAATTGATGATTCAACACGGGAGAGTAGGGCAATCCAATAAGTCCAGGCATTATAAGTGACTCTACATTAAAATTGAGGCCACTCATAAATTTCTAGGGTTAAGATTCATTTGCCATTATTAAATAAATTAAATAAATATTTACAAACTAATGGCAACTATTTAATTTAAGAGACTTTCGATTAACTAATGCTAAACTCCTTTAAGATGTCCTTCAATTAATCAGCCACTTTATCAGGCAGAATCCAACTAGTAGAGTATCAAATCAAAGCGGGGGTTTCTCTATGCCAGCATCATTAGCTATGCTTCTCCAGCTCTGCTTTTGCCTCCCTCATTACTCGCTTGTTCTCTCGCTGTGTATCCTCCCCCTCTCTCTTTGGGCCACATATATATAGAGACGATTGTCTGGCGAGGTGTTGAAATTTAGTGAACGACATTGAGGGTTCAATGGTTCAGCAACAAGAGCTGAGACCATGTCTCGTCGAGCAGCTGCTGCAACAGGTGATCCTTGTGCCTCTGCCTCTGCCTCTGCCTGAGCCACTGCTGCTGCGCTGTCTACCTTTGCCGGCACTGAAGGTCAACAAACTTGGTGGTGGCAGCGACAACGGCGGCGGTGGTGGTGGTGGTGGCAGCGGTGTCCACAGAGAGGCAAATGAACTTCGCTGTCTCTAAAGTATCTAAGTACAAGAATGTGCCTGTGTGTGTGTGTGCGTGTGTGTTATTCCTTTTTAGTGGCGTCGTCGCGCAGCGAAGCCTGAAAAAACCGTAATTTGAATCCAATCTTTTTGGGGATTCTCTTTTACACACACGAAAAAATGCCAAGACGAAGACGAAAAAGAAGAAGAAGAAGCAGAAGAAGAAGAAAAAGAGACAACGAAAATGCCGACAATCAAAACAGAAACCATACGAATACAAAACGAAATTCAGTCGAAAATTAACCATAAAATAATACAAAAACCGAGAACAGAACCTACTTTAAGATATCGAAGAATTGATACTCTAGCTGTATCTATTAGATACTTTTTCTTACCTTTAAACAACCCCAGCCATCAGTTACATAGTTCATGTCAAAATTCGAATACCCTCCGCTGTGTAGAGTATTCAGTCGAACGAAATTCAATCGGAAATTAACCATAAAATAGTACAAAAAGGGAATGAACTCTTTTTAATATGTCGAAGAACTTAAACTGTAGCTCAACTATTGGTGTGAGTATCTTGAAGATAGATTTGTATCTTCCCTCTTTTCTAGGGATTACCCATTATGTGTCGTGATTCACGCATTTCCTTTTAATATTTTAATACTCTTTCCATGCTAGAA
Source organism: Drosophila repletoides (assembly GCA_018150835.1). NCBI lineage: Eukaryota > Metazoa > Arthropoda > Insecta > Diptera > Drosophilidae > Drosophila > Drosophila repletoides. Next base: position 9,843,927 of record JAECWQ010000100.1, read on the forward strand.
AACAAAATCTAATCGAAAACTGATAGTCTGAAGAATTATCGAGCTAAACTCTGGCTGAACTAGCTGCTAAGCGTATCTATGAGTTACATTTGTATCTTAAAGGTCTTGTTTCGAGTCTCTTCGGCATTCTTGATGCCAAAATTGGTATACCCTGTGCATGGTGTAGGGTATATAATACTCGTAAGTGAAGTAAAACGCAGACTTGAATGCGTGTCAGATTTAATTTATTTATAAAAGAGCGTTAGAGACTGAGGCACAGAAGAGAAAAGGGGGGAACGGGAGCGGGCAGCGACCGCAGGTGGGAGATTTAGTTGGTTTCGTCATGAGTCCAAAAATATGCCGTTGCCGCTGCCGCTGCCGTTGCCTCTGCCTTCGCCGGTCGGTCAAGTAACCCAAACAAACAGAAAATCTAAATCCAAATATGAGACAGCAGCGTTCGTTAGACAAACGTTCTCGGTGGACCGGCAAAGCCAACAAGTTTATTGACCATCCCGTCCCGTCCATCCCGTCCGTCCGTCCGTCCGTCCGTCGAGTGACGAAATTTATGCCAAAGGTAATTACCAGTAGGCCTAACAATTTGTTGCCATGTTTGTTTTTGTTGGCTGGAAATTGTTTGAGCTGCGCGAGCCATGGGAAGCTGATCTTTCTCTCTGTCTGTCTGACGGTCTGTCTGGGGGTCTGTCTTTCATTGGCTCCTACTATTTGCTGGTCATTATCAACAATGGAACTTCGCACATTCTGTTTATACTTATTTCTATTGGTTTTCTATTTATTTAGTTTTGCGTGCGAGTTTCTTTAATTGAATACGTGACAGTGGCGGGACATCAGCTTTCACCCACAGATTTTGCCCAGAGCCCAGAGGCCCATTTTGAGGCTAGTTTCACTCTCGTTTTCTAAACAGTTCGACTGTTTTCTTGTCATCCTTCGCTAACCTGTTCTATCCGCTGTCGAATTTACTTCCTGCTTTGGCCGTTGCCAAGCTCTGTTGGCCACAAAATGGGTCAAATTGTTGAAGTTGTTTTTTGTTGTTGTTGTGTTGGATTCATATTTGAAATCTGCAACCGGGCAACGTTGCGCATAAGTTTATTATGACTAAGCTTTGCCTTCGTGTGCCACATGCAAATGCAAATTGTAAGCAAAACAAAACAAAACAAAGAGTGGGGGGAGAGACAGAGAGAGAGAGGGGAAAAAAATAAATAATATAACTACTGCCATGGGAGCAACCCAACAGAATCAACATCGAAACAACAAAAACAAAGCAACTTCAGTGGCAAAATGATGACATACATTTGTTTTGTAGCGCCCCCAAAAGAAGTGCGACAAGCAGAATAGGTCGACGTTTTAATACTCTTTAAATGGGGATAATAGATAGAATAGATAATGGATAGAATAGAGCATCAGCTTCTGATTTAACTTAATTAATCTTGACTAAGTTTATTATCATATTTCCTCTCATAACAGTTTTGTTTTCTTGTGTTTCTTTTGGGGTTTCTCTAGGCCTTCTTTGGAACCATTATTTTATTGTACTTCTTTTGATTAATTTTAAATATTATATTAACTAACTTAATTACAATTATTTCATAAAAGATTTGTATATTTTTTCCCAGTTAAAGCGACTTTTTCCAATAAATTATAGGCCCTTAATTAGTCGAGAAACTATCTGGCAAAGTTAGCATAGTTCGCGTATTTGTGCCATTTTCTTACTAGCTGCATTAGTATATGTCTGTGTATGTGTTCCAACATATGTCTGTGTGTGTGTAGGTGTATATATATACAGGCAAATAATATATTTCGTAGCTGGCTGCTTTGGGGTCCAACTTTGAATGCTGTTGCCGGCATTTGGCGTTGCGGTTTTTATAAGAGGCGCCGCTGGCTGCTGTAGTAGCAAAATGTGTGTCACTTGCTGTGTTTTTTGCTCATATTTGAATGCAGCCCGAAAAGAACAAAAACAACAACAACTAAGTGTGATCTAGGCGGGAGTGCTCGACTTGAAGATACTCCGTACACTTGTCTGAGACAAGCCAAAACGTTGGTGCATACTTTTTGGCGTGCAACACGCTCTGATCTGTTTCTCGAGTAACTTCTGTGTTTATTGATGGATTGCTAGGAAATTTTCAGAGTATTCATAGAATTCACTAAGTTTTGACTATTTTTTGATAGTATTTGATCATCTTTTTTATACAATTTGTGGGAAAGTATAAAGAGGGACGATATAAAGAAATTCCCATCCCAAATTTAGTTACTTGAGCTCTTCAGGGCTCTGAAAAACAGGCAGGCAGATGCATATAAAGCTGGACGGATAGTTAGGCAGACAGAGAGATAAACAGTATATCGACTCGATATAGATTAAGAATATATATCTACATTAACTGCCTGTTACATACACTTCCATCAACTTGTTGTACTCCTTTACAACAATTTTTAATGGGTGTAGAGTATATAAAAACCAAAATAAAAAAAGAGAGAAAAAATTACAGCAGCCACAGCAACATAAAGTGAGAAAAGTGTGCTAACCCCGCCTAACTCCCCTGCGATTTGCGATTTCCCCTCCTCCCGCATAACTCAGGCTGGCTGGCTGGGAGTCATTGAGTCTCAGTCGGCGTAAACAAATTTAGCGCTTCGCCTTGTCACAGAAATTAAATTCAAAGTAAGTCAAAACAACAACAGCAACAACAGCAACAACAACATCAACAACAACAACAACAATGTACATTAGCAATGCCAATTGCCTTTGCTGAATTTTGTTTGCTGCTGCTTGTTAAAATTTCATAGGAAAATTTATATATTTGGTGTCACTGTGACAGTGTTGCGTGTCATGTTTTGTTTTGGAGTTAAGCAGCAACAAATATGCGAATAAATATTCAAATTATGCATGTTAATAATTCAGTTGGCAGTGCATTAAATAAGCTACACTGCAACAAATAAATTATAGTTCTAGTTGAGTCTTCTTGAAGCGGATTAAATGGGCGAATCTTCTAGCTGCTCATACGAGATACAGGTACGAAGCGCCTTGCTGTGGAGAGATAATTCAGTCTCCCTCTTTCTCTATAGCTGAAAGTCTTCTCTTAATCTGATTAAAATCATAAGAAATCATTTTAGGATTGATTAAAAAAAGAATCAGCATTATATTCTGCTATTTTTAAGCCAAGCCGGTGTAGAAACAAGATGAAACTTCGAGCTTGAATACAAAATTTCGTACTTGGCTTAGGAAATCCATGAACAAACTTTGGGAGCAAAACTGGGGAACCTTTCAAGGAATTCACTGGATTTTCTGCCTTTTTTTCTGTGTAACAAATTGGAAATCCTCTCATGCTTCCGATGGTTTTATGGTAATTATTAAAGTCATTTATTTGAGTGTTTCACGCATAATGAAAGATTAATTTCGAATGTTATAATGAAGGGCGTTTAGTTTACTTTGGATTAATCTATCAGATATCAGTTGTATCTTTTCTATTTCTGTATTTTTCGTAATATTCCTCTTCTTGCTGAGAATCTCAGGTCCAAGCCAAACGCTTCTATTTTTTTGACGCTGAATAAACATGAAACATTTCGCAATTTAATTGCTTACATCAAGCGTTTTGATTGAAATTTATGGCCTATCTGTGTGTGTGTGTGTGCGTGTTGGTGTCCTCAGTTTTTCATTTTCATTTAATTTTTCATTTTTCATAGGCACAAAAATGTTGGTCAATGGCACAAAGAATTTCTGTTGCGTGCCTAGTTTAGCTCACGGGCCATGAGTTTAAATTTGGCATAGACAATTTTTTATAACGGCTGCGACTTTCGGCTTTCTGCTTTCCGCTGAGAAATGCCTGAATAAAAATAGAGGAAAAACAACAAAAAATTAGATGTTTACATGCTCTGTTTACATATGAAAAAAATGTCATAATTATAAAACTCTAGACAGGCCCCATTGATTTGTGTGAATAGCAACAGGAGAAGAAGAAATTCGAATTGTATTTTTGTTGACTTGGCCCCAGCTGTATTTATAGTTGCAATTAATCAATTCAATGTTTTGCTATTTGGGGCGATTGATTTGGCTTTTTCGCTTCCTATTTACAATTTCAGTGTAAATTGCTTATCAGACGGGGTAAATATTTATATTTGGCCGCTAATTGAATGCCGAACAAAAGATATTTGCATTCAGCTGCCGCTGCCGCTGCCCCTGCTGCTGCTGCTGCTTGGCAGATAATGTTTAGCTGGCCGGCTTTGATAAGCTTTATACGAGCTGCTGCCACAATGCACAAAGAGTGGCCTAATTAGTGTCAAGTGTTGCCCCAACTACAGCGACAACTTCAATGAAAATGACAACATCGCAGCAGCAGCCGGAGCAGCCATACAAAAGAGGGAAGTCAATTAGAAAGATACAAAAGCATAGCAAGACTGGGCGCTCGCTCTCAGGCGTTCGTTTCGGAGTCTGCGCTTAAATTGCAACATGACAAAATAGAAAAACAAAATAAAAAACGAAAAAACTACAACAAAATATATAGAGTATTGCATGGCGAACGAACAGTAGCTAAAAAACACAAGTATCTACAAGTATCTGCTGCTGCTGCTGCATACAACATACGCTGTTGTCGCTGCCACACAGCGCCAATGGGCGCTGGCAAAACGAAAAAAAAAAAAAATGAAATACAAATCGAGACGCTGTTGCTTTTGTGTCGCTTGTGCTTTTGCTGCGAGCAGCGAGCAGTCGAACTGAATCATGACCCAATAACCCAATTTTCCAAATGCCGCCTCTCTCACTTGCACTCGCACAAGCTGCCTGCCGACCGCAATGACAACGGCAAACGGCAAGCGGCAAGCGGCAAGCGGCAAACTGCAAGTGGCCCCGGGCAACGGGGCAAAATGTAGCTCACAGATACAAAACAATAACAGCAACAGCAACAGCAACAGCAACAGCAACTCGCCGCACATAAGCTTAGATACGTATTGAGCTGCTGGCATTGAGCTAAGGCTGAGCAGCAGCTGCTACTGCTGATCGATGGAGGGATGGAGGGAGCGGTGCGGGGGGTAATTCGGCAATAGTTTTTCTAAATCGCCATTTGCAATGCATACATTTTCATCAACTACTCAACAAACTGATGCAGCGGAAGACAAAAGCCAAATAGCAATAAATAAATGTATTTTTAGTACAGTTTTTGCAGTGTATTTTTATACATTATACCCCTTAAAAAGGCAGGCCAAAGAGTCTGATAGGCTACGCAGCAGCAGCTCATAGTTTAGCTCGGCAAAAAGCAAACTTTGAGGTATACTTTGTATAGATTGTTTTATAATACTGCGTACATTACAGAGTATCTGCCAGTCGTTCACACATAGCTGCTGTTTGCGTTTTTTTTTTAGTTTTGCGTGCAAATTTTCAAGATGCATATCGAAAATGTATTTCAAGTGTGCGATTGCCAAGTGTTGTCAGAGATTGTTCTGAACAGCGAACACTTCCTTAGTATCTCTCTTGCTCTCTTTTGGCCAGCTTTAAAGCGAGATAAACTCTCTCACACTTGTTATGCGTTGCTATTCGAAACAACATTCAAGTGCAGCAGCTGAATTCAATGTTTTATCTGAACAAAATCTACAACTAATTAGAGTTTTTGTTGAACTTGGTAGTCACCTCGAGTGTTGCTGGCATTACACAGAGCCTGCGCTGCAGTCATCTAAATCAAATTAATTAACGCAAATAAATCTGTCAGTCATTTATTTACTCACTAAGCGGGTCGTCCAGCATTCCAGTTTTATTTATTTAGTATATATATTATGGCTCCAACTGGCTGTTGAACTGTCACTGCCCCAGTGCAATGACACCCGAAATTAGCTTGTTAAATATTTTCACACAAGTTTATGAACTCAATTTCAGATTTGTATCTTTTTTGTTCTTTTGTTTTGTTATTTTATTGTAACTAATCGCATGAATATTTGGCTAGAGAAAGATTACACTTTATTGGCTTATCTTGTACAGCATAGGCAGCTCTTAGCAGCACTGCTACTGGAAGATACCCTATAAATGCTAGAAGAAGATACAAAGATCATAGATAAAGTATCTCATTTTTTTCTCTGTCTATCTTCGATTTGAATGCCGCTTTTGTTAATAAATTTCCAGCCTTATTTTCCTTTAGGATCTTCTCTAAATAAACTTTATCTACAGCTTCATTGTTGAGAGAGTCTTGAGTTCATTTTCTTTCCCTTTTAATCAGTAATATATATATATATGTATATATAGTTATATATAGTATATATATATATATAGTTTCTTAAGTCTCAGATAACAATTTTGCAGCCTGTTATACCCCAATTAACAGCCTGAATTTTCGTCGTTCGGCGCGGCGTATAATAATTAAATTACGCATACGCAATGTTGTCTTTAGTTTTTACTACCGAAACAATAACATAAACGCGTAGCAAATGTTGATCAATGCAATTACTTGTACATTAAATTTGCTATTATGAAATTTATGACGTAGATAAAATAAAATACTTTAAGGCACGCCTTGAATATTAATGCATAGCCTTGAATATTCTCTGATTTAGGCGCTACAAGTTTTCGTTTTCGTTTTCGATTTTGTTTTTATTTTTATTTTTGTTTTTGGACAAAAGCTAAAGGCAAACGTGAAGTAGCATACATAAAACTTGTATAAAAAAAAATATATATATATAAATAAAAAAATAACAAAACAAAGTTTATTTTTATAGATTTGCATGCTGCCATCACGTGTTGTCTGAGCGCGTCTAAAATTATGTTTCCTCCTCCATTATTATTATTGATATTAGAACTTAATGAATTGAATATTGAAGAATGTGCTTCAATTTATTGTTGTTCAGTTATCTTTCCGGCCAAGTCAATATTTCTGATTGAATTGAAAGAATTGTAAACAATTGTTTCTAATAAAGAGCTCGAGTATTTAGTCGTATATTGATCTTTTATAATCTTTAAGGTTCTCTTCTCTTTAATCTCTTTTCAGTTTTCAATCAATTAAAATGCTTCTGTGGCAGTCTGAACATTTTCTACTGCTGATATTTTTGTCTCTCACTCTGTGAATTCTTCAGTCAAAATAAAATAAAACTAGTAAGGAAAGGTCTAACTTTGGCGAGCCGAAGCTTGGGTACCCTTATTTTGATCGATTTCTATATGATATAGTTGCCTGATCTAGATTATTTGATATAAGCTTAGGAAGCAGGCTGTGATTGGAACCTGGCGGCTCCAATGAATGTGTTGAAGCTTCATACTTCCTTCACCTAGCTCAAAAATTGAGAGACTCGTGTGTCCAGAAACAGACAGATGGACTGACAGGCGGACAAACAGACAGAGGAGCGGACAGACAGACAGACACACAGATATATCGTGTCGTCTCAAAAACCGAGAGACTAGTGTGTCCAGAAACAGACAGATGGGCGGACAGACAGATGGACAGATAGACGGACAGGTAGATAAACAGACAGACTCGCAGACGAACGAATAGATCGACTCATCTCATCATTCTACTCATTAATATTTCTATTTTATAAAGATCCCAGAGACCTCCTTCAATGCATGACACCTTTCGTGACAAAGTCAAAATACCCACAGTGAGGGTAGCCGAAAATAGTCCGCTTGTTCCCAGTTTGTGTAGGTGCGTGTATATGCGAGTGCGTGTCCGTATGTACTGTGTGTAAATAAACAAATTCAAGGTTGATTACCAACAAAAAGCAGCTCCCCCCCTTCGCCTGCTGCTGCCACTATCGTTCATCGTTCATCGTTCATCGAGTCAACTCTGAACGCTATCACCTTCAATGTTTTGAGCGCCTCGTGAGTTTTATATATATAATTTTTTTTCGTCTAAATTCAGTGACATATGAAAAAAAGAAAAAAAACAACAAAATTCTCGTGGGTTGCCGCAGTTAGCTGTAAAGGGCCGAACGTAGTTCAGCATTTTTTTCTTCTTTTTTTTTAGTTTGTTTTTTAGTAGACGACTTTGTTGTAGTTTGCCTTTATTATTTATTTGTTGGCGAGAATACAATTTTTTTTTTTTGGCTTGTTAATTTCATAAATTAAGCTGCCATTTTCGCAGCTGTATTTGTATTTTCCTATAGAAATAAATATATACAAATGTTTGTGTGTGTTTTTTATGCTTTTTTACTATTCCATTGCGTGTAAAGTTATTGCTGGGGGTTTGTCCATTTGAGACTCAGTTTTGGGCATGCTCGACTAGCAGATACCCTCTACACTTCGTTAAAGTTTTAAATAATACCAAGCCAATGCGATTTAGGCTTTTAATGTTCATTAGAAGGCCTAGCAGACATCTCATTGATCTTCTTACACAAGTGCCCCAACTTATACTCTATTTTATGCTGCATAGAGCTGAATAGAGTATACAAAGTTGAGCTCATTTTTTGGGGCACAAATATTGTGTGTGCCGCAATATGGAAGCAAATTTTTCATATTTTATTTCAATTTATTTATCATGTAACCAACATTTGCCTGCTCTGCCCTGCTCTCCTCATCATCCAGCAGCAACATTTTATCAGAGCTCTGTTATTTGAAATTTATGCTCATGTTGATTTTTTGTTCGTCTCTTTTTTTGTTCTCTTTTCCAAGGTGAATTTGATTAAACCAGTTGGAACATCACTGAAAATGTCTTGACTCTCAAATACCCTGCATCGTTTACAGGGTATTTTTCTTGATTGCATTGCAAAAGACTTTTAGGCATTTAAATTCCAAACTTTAAGCAGACTTAAAGGATTAAATAATGTTGAAAATAATTGTTATGCAAATCAACAATAAAATGAATTTTGCCAGCAGAATGTGTAATATAATTCCAATTATTTTCATAATATGCTCAAATTTAATTTGTATTGCAATTGCATTTGCCTGAGCGACGGCTTTAATCATTAATATTTAGGCCAAATATTCAGCATTACAATTTACATGATAAACAAAAATATTTATTCCATTTATTTTCTCTCTATCTTTTTAGGTAAGTGATCCGCTTTGAAGTTGAATCAAAATAGGAAAATGTAAGCTAAAATAATTTACTAAAATTCAGCTGAATGTAATTGAAATACCTTTATTTATCTAAAGTATTTTTAAATAAGACTAAATACCATGCAACATCTTAGTTTATTTTATTGACTTGGCCTAGAAGCTTTGACTGCTTCTCTCGTGTTTCGACCATATTTTGCTTGACTAGCAAAATACTTTAAAGTTTATACGTTAAATTCATAACTATTTGACTTTAATGTGGACCAAGAAAACAATTAAGAACAAGCAACAACCAGCCCGACTAAAATATACCCTGTTTAACGCATAGATAAGGCTTAATCTATGCTGGAATAAATATTTGGTTTTATATATACATTTCTTAGTACAAAGAAAAACTAATTTAGTTTGTGGCATTTTAATTTTTATTATTTAATGTCGAATATATATTTCATAGAGCCAGCCCAGAACAAATTAGCCAATTGATAACATTTGAGGAAGTCCCAGAAAAGGCCCTGCTAGCGGCGACCTTGTGTCTAACAGACGACCTGCAGGTTTAAGGCCCTCATGGCAAATAGTCGTAGACGTTATAAATACTTATGCATTATATATATGTGTAGTTGTATTATATATATATATATATATGTATATAGAGCCACCCATAGATATCAGCCGCTAGTTTGTCATTGAAACAATGCGCCCTCATAAAATGCCAAGCGGAACCTTGGCCTCAGAACACATGACGGTCTATTTGCAGGCAAAAAAAAGAGGAAAAAAAATGGAATGACATTGACAATCCCTGCAAACAATAAATGCTTAAAGAAAGAACATAAATATTATGGAAAACAATGGAATGACTTCAATGAAAATATGTTAACAATTTTATAAATTAATGCCATTGATATTTGCTTAGAGTTTATAGAAGGATGCCTAAGGTGAAGCCTAGGAAATTGCTTTTTAATATATCAAACTCCAACTTAAAGCCTTCAATTCCTTCTATAAATATATATATATTAATTTATATTTAAATATTCATATTTCTCTACTCTATATAAGCCATAAACTTTATTTGCCAGCCGTGAAAGCTGGCGATTGGCATTGCCATCGACAACATTATTGGCCTTACATTTTGAAAGCGATTTTTTTAGTTTATTTCTTTTCAAAGCCGTTTAATGTGCTGCCTAGAGATGAGCGCGTGAGCCCCCCCCAAAAAAAGTCGTGAATGTGCATGAATAATTTCATTCAATTTAGCCGTGAATCGTGTGTAGAAACAAACGTGTAATCACAACACGAAATTAAATAATTTATAATAAATTAAAGTTTTAATTGGCATCGATATTTGATGACAGGGAACGTGTGGCGTGTCACGCGGCCATCGCTACTGCTGGTGCATGACACAGCTCAAACGGAAGCTCAAAATCAAAAGCAACACACCCGCAAGGTTTGCACTTTGCCTTTTTTTTTTTTTTTTTTTTGTGTTGGGCCATGTCGCTAATCCGGCAACCATTGTCAGCAGAAATTCCTTTTAATGCCATTTTCACACACACACACAGACACATACTCACAGTCTTCCACCCTTCCTAGCCAGTTTGGCTTATGGCTGTGTGACAGCTACAGCTCTTACCATCAGCCATCAGCCAACAGCCATCAACCATCAACCATCAGTCTACTGGCCAAATGGCCCTCTAATTGTTAGTGACGGGCAGGAGGAATACCATGCGACTGTTGGGGGTAAAAGCGAGTGCGCTAATCTGAGCTGAAACATGCGAGCTATTTTAAGTAAGGTATTTCAGTATTCTGTTTTTTTTTTTTTTTTCTATTATTTTTCGCAGTATTCTTTTTTAGCCGCAGTTGCAGCACAGAAGTTGCGTAATGCCTTTCACATTCGTTATTCATTTCCCCCGATTAGCTTACCCCATTTCCAGCTCCAGGTGCTCCATGTGCTCCTCCAGCAGCACGAGAAGTATTCGCAGTATAATGCCTAACCTTGCGCAAATATTCCAAATTGACCTTTACATAAATAAACGTTCCGTTGTCAATATCAGAATGTGGAAATTCGTGCACTTTTATTCATTGCATTCGTTTCATTTGTAGTCTTCTTTGTTAGTTCACAGATTCTCTATAATTTAGAGCCAACATACGTGACGATTTCTATACCCTGTAATAGGAAATCATTAGGAGGCATGCTGCATTCGAGCTTAAGAATTCCTTACTTTAGTCTGAGTTGAAGTAGGAGTGGAATTCCAGTATGAATAGAATTAATTAAACGAATCAATTCCTACTCAAACTAGATTCAAGAACGAGCCAGTTTATTATGCTGGGATTAAATCAAGTCTGGGCATATTCCTAATCTCATTATAAGTATTATAATTCATTATACAATTAAATGAAGAAAGAATCAGGCTTTAATTTGGATCGCACGGCTTGGGAGAACAGGATAAAATCAGTAATTTCTATAGTGAAAAAAGCAGCCTGATCTTAGGAAGTCCTGGATACCGTTGGGCGTTGTTTCAAGTATGGAATCCCTGAGTTCATCCTTCATTCCTTACTTTCTTAAGTACTTTTTGCCTTTGTATCTCAATATGTATCTGTAGAAAGCCTTCATTCCATTCCCAAAATATCATCAGCATTCTACTCATATTTACAGAGTATTAGCTAGTCGAGTACTTTGGCAGCTAGAAGCCTCTTTTTTTGTTTTGTTTATTTCAATTATTATTATGGCTTTTTGGGTTTTTCATTTGCACTCATGCAAATTCCTTTCATTGGTTTATGCAAACCCATTTTATATATTTGAAGCTTTTGGTAATTAAACAGATTTTGTTAAGCTTTTAAATGCAATTGTCAGTTCATTATATAAGCATTTAAATCCATTCACAAACATCTGTGCATGCACGTGCCTGATTGTTTATATTATCTGATGATTTTTACGTTAATTGAACCAAATTATGCTTCGAATATTAAATGAACTACTGAATAAAGACAGGCCATAACAGCTCCACTCTTTAGCCTGTTTTGTAGTGCAAGCCTTGTCCTATAATGGAATCATCCTGAAAGCTTTTTCTTTTTTAGTAATCGGTTTATCAAAATAAGATAAGGCTGCTTTAAGTTGCCTCAAAATTTGTTAAATAATTCAGTCGACAACTTGCAAGTTGGCTTTATTCCAAAGTTTGTACAGAGCTGAGGCTTTTGGCTAACTATTAAGGTAAACTTTCAACAGCAAATTGCCGCTAAAAATAGCTTTCAATCTGTTTTAAATGTGAATCAATTTCGGCGCTCAATATTTGTTTAGGCCATTAACAAAATGAAAAAACAAATTAACAACTTAGTAAGTTGTATTTGTTGTCATTTTGACAGAAATCTATGCAAAATGGCTCACAATGTTGACGGAAATTAGTGTCAGTGGAGTGACTGAAATTGGCCCACAATGAAAGCCAATTTTAATGGCATTTTAATGGGTTCGCCTGCAGCGGCAGAGGCAGCAGCAGAGGCAGAAGCACCAAACAATGACAGTTCGAACGACAGACGACAGTCAGTCAAGCAATCCTGGCGCAGTGGGGGAATATCAGCTAGGAGGGGCGAAATTCATGCATATATGGCAAAGCCGCAGCGATAAATGTCAAATATGTAATTTGCATTTAATTAGACATTTCTCCAATGAGCCACCAGGAATCTAACAGCGTGCAATTATGGTTGCGTTTGCTTGGTTGCCATTCGCATTTCCCAGGCATTTAGGCCTCAATTTCAAACGTGGTCGAAACTAACTGTTGCAAGCAATATTAATTAGGGTACAAAGTGTTGAGCTGGCTTTAAGCTGTCGTCAGCTGGCCAAGAACTGCTCTTTAGCTGTTTGCCTCTCTGCGCGTATCTTTATTAGCTCTATTTATCTGTTTTAAGCTTATTTACAAATTGGTATCGCATTACTTTTTAGCTTATTTGTTGCTGCTGCTGCTGCTGCTGCTGCTGCCTTGATATGACATCAACTAATGCATCCGCCTGCGGCCCTGCTGCATCAGCATTGTGCAGGTGCTCAGTGTGGTTGCATCAGGATTGTCAGTTGCTTCCGTTTAGTGAACCGTGCAATGCCCTGCCCTCTCCCCTACCCTCCCCTCCGACTATCGCCAGTCACCGGATACGATTTAGTTGGCCTGGTTGCTTCAAAATGTATTAAATTTCAAAAGGGTTTTTGCTTATCCGTCTTAACGCTGCACTACAAAGAATGCCGCTAATCAATAGTATCAAGGTATCAAGGAAAGAATTTTTTTTTCTTTTACAAAAAATATGCGCTGCTTGAGGGAGAATATCTGATAAATTGCTGAACGTTGGCATAGAAAGGACCATCATAAAAATTTAATAAATATTTCTTGCCTTATGCACTGCTCAATGTAGCTGGCATTAGTTTATTATGAAGATTTTTTGCAGCGTGAAAATGGAAGAAATTCCAAACTTGCTATTTGATTGGATAAAGATACTTTCTTATGGCTATTTATCTGAGCCACGTTCTGCTTTAAGTGCGGCATTCTTGATTTTAGCCCTCTTTTCTGGGCTTAACTCTTAGTTAACTGATTTGGGTTTTAAATTTTCCCAGTCTGCTGACAGCACTGAAATAATCTGCTGCATGAAATTTAATTAATTGAGCCACAATTTTGGGCAATTTTAATTAAGCCTTTAATTGATTTTCTGCAGAAAACTCGAAGCTAATTGGATATAAGCTGCTGCAATATTTGTTGTGAATTTTTAAGCCCTTACCCAGCAGTTGCCTAATGGCTTTATTATAGTGTGATAATAATATCAAAATAATTTGCTGCTTATAAAAACTGTTGTGTTGGCATTTAAAATGTCATAAGCTGAGAATGTCTGCAGTGAAATGTTAATCATAATTCCATTGTTTTATGCAGAAAATGCTCAAGAGAAATGCTTGGAAATGGAGGGAGGGGGAGGTGGGCCAAAAGGTCTTTTTAGCACATCGTTTGCCAGCCATTTTCATTTCACATTTCCATTTCAAATTTAAGTGCAATTGTCGAATTTTGCGCCATCTTCAAGAGCGGAAAACTACAGCCACAATAAAAGCAACGACTTTGTATTAAGGAAAATTGCGTGGAAAGAGTACAGCAACAACTCGCTATAAAGTATGCATTAAGTTGCATTGCATTTTGGCATAAAAGAAGCTAGTTGGGAGGCAACTTGTCTATAAACCGCGGGGGATTTTCACTTTTTTTTTCTCTCCACTTGTGAAACATTGAAATTTTCGCCGACCAACCCTATACAAAGCCCAACAATAACAACTTTAAGCTGTTTATAGTAATTATGAAACTTTCTGCATTTTAATTGGATTTTTATTGATTTTACGCACGTGATGACCGCCGCAGCCGCAGCAGCAACCGCAGCCGCAGCAGGCACAGTGGGCTAAAGATATTATCACAACAATACAAAACTTAAACTGCTCACTATGAATATGGCCTAAAGCAGCAGCTGCCCATAGGCCAGGTCTCAAGTCTCCAGTCTCAAGTCAGTTTCTGTCTGGAGTTCCAGTTTCAGTTCCATTACCAATTGCCCCAAACAATGGACAGAGGGACAGAGACAAGGCATAAGACTGCAAATGGTAATAGGAAAACGTGATCTTCGCTATTGCTCATTATTTCAATTTCGATACGAACGAACGACGACTGCGCTGCGTACTGTGTTTTTCCTCTAAGTAAATTTCCCTGCAGCGATGAAAATGCGCCTGATAAATTCCATGTCAGCCCAGGGTGCGTGATATGCATATTTGGATATATATCCAGTCCAAAGACGGCAATGCAACAACAGCTGTGAAGTATACCTCTATTTTGATACCCTTCCCGGGGGTATTATGACTTTGTCACGATATATGAAGGGGCCATCTCTGACTGCACTATTGATTGGGCCAGCTGTCGGCTGCTCCTCTCTCTCTGCTTTTGAGCTGGGTATATAAATTTTGGATCTAAGTCTTGCTTTTCTTATGGAGAGCCTTATCATAGGGTATGTAGTCTTCGTTGCCCCATAGCTACCCTCTTCTTACTACTATTTTTATATAATCTAAGCCTTGTGCAACGATATTTCCAAATTATTTATTCCTCGAGTATTTTTGGTTTGATTGTAAACAGGTTTTAAAACTTTTACTTAATTGTTTCAATTGTTTGTTTAACTTCTTTTTGATTACAAAATGATGTTTGGTTTCTGTTTTTTTTTTCAATAAATAAATTCGATTTTTATGGGCTCCATTTTCAATAATAAATATTTATTTTGGTAATTATGACCCAATTTATTTGAATTTTATTCGACGAGTTATTCGTATCGCTGCAATTATTTATTTATTGCTTTATTTGTTTCTATAAACATTGATTGATAGGGAGCCTTTTTTTTATAATTGTGCTATAAAATTGGTGAGAGCTTTTAAAGGTTAACAAGAAGAGTGAAATCTAAAGAAGAATTACAAAAAAAAATATGTTATTTAATAAAATTGAGTTTTTATTGAGGCTGGCCTCCACCTCTGAGTCAGTTTGCCTCACAAAACGCTGTTCCATTAATTTCAGACTCTTCGATAATATATAATGCATAAATTTGAGATTTATAGTCTGCCGACTCTAACGGTAAACGTGAGTCAAAGTCGAATCCCCAAAATTTATGTGCCACAACCGGTTGAGGTTAAGATCTTTTTTTTTTTTCTTCTTTCTTTCTGGAATGAATCGACATTGAGGCAGAAAGTATGCGAACAAAAGAAAATAAAATGAAGATAAAAAAATGGTAAAAAATGAGGAAAGGTTATCTGAGGTTTTTACCGAAGATTACATACTCTTTGCAGGCTGAAGATGTTAAATTTATCTATTTTAAACAATTTATTAGCAGGCAGCTACAGTATATGATATAGTAGTTCGATCTTAAAGAGGACACATCATTACAAATACCCTGTAAGTTTTACTGAGATATCTTGAGAAGCCAAAAACTTTTCTGTACAACAACTTTTAAAACTGATTATTCCTATCTATGGCTGCTATAAGATATAGTTGTTCGATCTGCACAATTCCCACATATTTAGCTAAAAGAAAGCTCCTTCAAAGCTGAGAGACAGACAGCCAGGCAGGCAGTCAGACCCGTCTATATTAACTCGTCTCTTCTATCTAATCACTGATATCTGCCTCAATGCACTACACACCTCACGACTAAGGAATAATGCCCTCTGGAAGGGTATCTAAATGGCCAGGGCATTGTCGTTGAAGGGCAACCTTCACCTCCAGCTCTGCTCGCACTTGCTGCAAGGCAATGTTGACCCAAAACTACAATAAAAATTTCGTAATTGGTGTGGAGAAACTCCAGAATGCAATGCAAGTTGATGCAAGTTGGTTAAAAAAAAAAAAATTCGAAAGTTATTACGCTTAATTTGTGGGTCAAATGGCAACTCGGACAACGACGGGCTTTTCCCTTTCGCGCGGAGAAGACGAGGAGGAGGAGGAGGAGGAAGAGGAAGAGGAAGACGCCACACTGATTTGAAAGTAAAGATATAAGAGAGGTCTTTTTTTTTTTTTTTTTTGGGGTCTCGTCTCTCTCATATGAGAAATGCAGCGGCCTTAATTTATATGATTAGCAGCTGGGGCCAATGTGTAGTATGCAGATAAGCCCGTTGATTCATGGGCTCCCATAAACGGTATGCAACAAAATGAAATTTCAAACAAGTGGGTCAGAGGTATGGCGGAGCAAACAGACAAACAAACATACAGAGAAACATACTCAAATATATACAAAATGTGGAAACGTTGAACAATGCAAATTTCGATCTTGTTGCTGCTGTTTTTGTTGTCATTTTGAGGCAGGCGTTTCGAATTACTACAACAAAACAACGAGAGAAAAAAACAAACAAGCGAACAGCTCCTTTTACAGGCACAACAAACAACACAGAAGCAGCAGAAGCAGAAAAAGCAAAAAGCAGCAGCCTTCCACACACAGCGACAATGTCAAAATTTCCAAATATGTAATAAATGCCAATGCTACTCTGGCTGGCTACTCGTATTTGAATAATTGAAATCCAGCCATAAAGACGGCAGAATGAAGCCCTATTCCCAAATATTCAGTTTTCATCAAAGAGGAAAAGTTGCAGTTGCAACCGACTGACAAAGGGGTACACTGAAAAAAATGCATTCTACTTTTCTGTCATTCTATTTGCCATTTTTCATGTGGCAGACTCTAAAGAGACAGTAGCTTTTCTGTCAGTGTAGGAAAGTCATCGATTCTTATGTGAAATGCATCCATCATTATGACTGATGCACAAAAAACAAGTAAGTGCGCTGTAGTCAAGCTTGGTCGACTGATAAATACCCTGTAGACATAACTGACACTTAAAGGAGCATATATAACAGAGGAATAGCCACTTAGTTGCCTGCTGTTAAGCCTAATCCCAAAGCTCATCATACCCAGCTGTTTACCCATTGTACTGGGCAGCGGGTATATTAAAATTGGCAATGCAATGTCATGCGAAAGGAATGATTGCAACTCCATCCAGCCTCTTTTAAGGCACCCGGCCTAATTGAGTAATTTTGCAATTGCAACCGCTGTGTCCTCAAAGGGGAGTTAATTAAATGCAACAGAGAAGTGCTTTTAATTAAGTTGTCAGAGCTTGGATGCTGCAACTGACCGGCGGATATTCTGAGCTTGACACCTGAATGAATATTAAAGGGCTGGACATTTGAAAGGAGTGTCAGCATAATAACAGGTAATTAAAGGGAAGTTTGGTTAATTAAAATGGCAAAGCAGTTACAGCTAAAAGCAAAAGTACAATGGCTAATAAGCTCCTCACATGATGCCTTGTCTTTTGAGCTATTAGTGGTAATGGCTGCAGCCAGCGACTTTAAGACTATGATTAGCATTAGGCTAAAAAGATTGATTTTTATATTGTGTTTTATGGCCGTAAAGCATTTAATTTAAATGGCAATAGCAATTGATACGAACTAAGCTGGCCACGAACAATTTATATTTAAGAGCCATCATTAATAAACGCTGCTGGATAAGTGGAAATAAATGTTTTTAGATAGCGCGCCCCCATGAATCAATCGTTCAGACTTTATCTGATCTGGCCGGGCGCATAAAACAATAACAAATTGCCCTCCCAACTATGAACGACTATATAGCTATATAGATATATATATATATATATAGACATGTTGGGACAATCTTGAAAAGTGAATCTCTATTTTGTTGCTGCAGTGGCTTAATATGGCACAGGCCATAAATATGAGTATATTACGAGTATTGCATCTCTCTCAATCTTCGAGTATCTTCGCAAAATCGCAAAAATATTGCTGGACAGAATTGATGGAAGTGCTGCTGGCCGGCACATGACATAATTGTCAAATCAAAGCAATGACTCAACAGAAAGAGCTCCCACAATTGATTTATGAAGCCAATGCAAATGCAGAGAGGCTGCCTACCCGAAAAATTCCTTTTCTTTCCCTCCGTCCTCCGTCCTCCGCCCTCCGCTCGCCTCCCGCCTACGCAATACCTGATTCTGCGAGCGACGCATAAATCAGAACAACAGCTACTGGGCTTATTTTTTTGTTCATTTTGGTTAGGCCTTTATTCGGCTGACCAAACGGTACGGTTGGTTCGAATACCGGTTCGAAGGGAGCTCACCTTTTGAAAGGTTCACAAGGCACATTCATGTGTATGCCATGGAATTCCAGGCTTCTTTTTGACTGCATCTGCAACTGCAACTGCATCCCTCTCGATATGCGCTTCATTTATGCTCTCAAAAGGGCAGCCAGCTGTGCCGATTGCCCATGGCAACCTATATTTGAGTTCGTAATTCAATTGAATTCTCGATTCAGAGCTTTTCTTTTTTTTTTTTTCTGTTGAGAATATCAATGTTAGGCTTTAAAATGAAAGTTGACAGAACTGAAAACTGCATTTGTTGAAGCCCAGCAAAGCCAAAGCTGTTTAAATTTAATCAATTAAAGCGTGCTGATATTTTATAGTCCAGTATTAGCTAGAAATAAAGCTTTTTTCAGCTTTTTTCTAGCATTTTTTGCATTTACATTTTGTTTGTTTTTTTCTTTGGTGGCATTGTACGATGGCGCATAAAGCGTAAGTTGGATAATTGCACTCGTTTCACGTACCGTGAAACCAACAAATGATTTCTTTAACGTGATTATTTCTCTTGCACATAGCTCATACGCCATGTTGCTCGGCTCAGCATATGCACTTCATACAAAAAAATACTGACAAACTGAAAGTTTCGCACGTTCGACTGTTTGATGGACAATTACGTGACAAGATAAGCGCATCAAATCAACTATAATAATAAAACTGCCATATATTTGACACGTAACTGAGAAAAATAAAAAAATACAAAAAAAATAAAAAAATAAAAATATCTATGCAACTGTCAAGGCGCAAATAAAAATTCATTTCGTAATAGCCGTATAAAAGGCTCATTGATAAATATAACAAAAAATAAGACGCTTAAAGTGAAAATCTTGAAAATTATGTTGATTTCTTGTGAGCAAAAGTTACCTGGTGGCTTATGGATTTTTATAAGATTATTGATGTGAAAATCTGTAAGAAAGAGCTCCCTTCGGCCCACCAATATTGTAATAGATTTACTAGACCAATCTTTATATTAAAAACACTTTCTTACTTGTTAGTTTCTTTAAGATATCTTAAGAAAGAGATTAGCTTCCCATACAACAACTTTTTGAGATTTTTTCTTTCTCTGTCAGCTCTATGGATCGGTTACTTTATCTTATAAGAACCCAGCTGGTTCTGATGATAGAGCTATAATACTTTCTGCAAGGGCATAAAAAAGGTTTGCTCAAATAACGAATATCAATTTGTCTTGTTGACTTCAAACAGGAAACCCTCCTCTCTGAACCAGATTTGCACTTGATTTAAACTATTTGATTTATTTGGTTTGAAGCACATATAAAATTTGCTCTAAATTGGAAAAGATTTAGTCTAATCTAATTAGGTTATCTGTGACAAATTGAATCGTCTGATTTGATAGATTTATTGGGTGTTTCTAAACTAATTCTATGCGAAGCATTCAAGCCATTAAATTGTTTTCTTCAGACTTCTTTAAGCCGTCATAAATACGAGTAGAAGACTGGTTCTTTATATAAGCCATATTTATATTTTTAGGGTACTTCTAATTAGAGCTGCGCCCTTATTGGGATTATGGATGATTAAAGCTGAATCAGCAATTTACAACTTTTTGAATGTTGGACGGGGAGGCAGACGCCCAGGCAGTTGACATTTAGCGCTGCAGTCAAAGGTCATATTGACATTTCGCCAGGCTAATAAATGTTGGTAACCATTTTTTTTTTTGAGGTTAACGGCAAAAAGTGCAAATTTAATTATGCTTTGTGGCCAACACGAACTGCAGCTTTTAATTGCATCGCGTAGACTAATAATAAAACCGCAAGCGTTGTAAGCCGCAGCCTTTGTTGGCCAACTGTTGGCGCCAGGGCCGCCGGCCGGTTTGCAGCTCACAGCTCACAGTTCACCGCGAACCGCTGGCCGTTTGTCCGGGTCCGGGTACGGGTACGGGTACGGGTACGGGGTCCGGATAGGCAACATGAACCGGGTACAAATATAAAGCTCGAACCATGTCGGAGTGTTTGTAATTAATTACCATCAAGCTGAAACTGCATCAATGGACAGCAAAAAAGAGATAAAAACGAGGGTGGCAGGGAGGCAGAGAGGAGGTGAGGCTGACGGTGGGTTTAGTGACATTGCCCCATGCGTTTTGCGATTGAGGTTTCACTTGTTGCCTCGGCTGGCTTGTTGGCTCGCTTGCCTTTTATTTAATTACGCAAACTGTTCATATGCAAAGAGCTGTAAAAATTGCAAACACAAACATATTCATAATTAAAAACTTCGAGAACTGCACAAAGTTTTAACCAGTTGCGTGTTGTTTCAACAAACAGCGGCAGCAGCAGCAACTGCAGCCGTGCAACATGAGAAATGACGGCTCAAATTGAAAGTACAACCAAAAAAAACAACAAACAGAAAAAAAAAAGAAACACTGCTGCTTACATTTGTTTCATGGCCAGTTTTTTTTATTGTTGTCTGCAAATGAATTGTGTTCTCCTTTTGTTGTTGCTGTTGCCGTGCCACATTTATTTGCATAATAAACGAATTTATGTAAACATAATTTGCAACGAAATAGTTCAGTTATTTCTTGTATTACAGACACACGAAAACTTTGCAATGATTTAATTAATTTCTTCTATTTTTCTCCTCTTTTCTCTCTTTGCAGGTAAGCTGAAACCAAATATCATCATTAAAATTTAAATCTATTTGAGATTCATTTCAACTGGTGAGCTTTAAAATGCATAAATTTTTATCTAAAAAATTGATTTTCTAACTTAATTTAATTAGATATTTATGCTCGCTTCTTTAATATGTTTATTTAATGCGAAGCCTTCATAATTTTTGCTGTAATTAATGTGCTCCAAAGACGCCTTAATTCCCCTGACAGCAGCCTTAACGCTTTACTTAGACAGCTTCATACAGCACATATGACGCAGTGCTTACAACAAATACATTTTTCACATAAATAAATCAAGTTTAAGCCAGGTTCCGAACAGGTAGCATATCTAAATACCCTTTCCAACTCACCTGTTTCAGTTAGGGCTTAATTTAGCCTTTGAATGTGATTAGAATCACTTGGAATTGTAGCCACCAGCGCTGTAGATTCTACTCCTAACTGAAATAGTATTATCAACTGGTTGAGCCCATAAATATGCTGGAATTATACCTTTAGAGCTGAAAAGACAAAGGAATGAACAGCACGCATAAAACTGCATATATTTCATGCGCATAGAGCAAATAATCACAATTATTTCTCATACGCCTTGTTGGTCGCTCTCTTTATCGCTTGACATTTCAATTTCTCACATATTTTACTCGTACTATTAATATTATTTTCTGTTCGTTTCACGAGAAATTTGCGTGACATTTCCCAATAATTTCGCTCCATATCGCACTGAGAATGTAACTGGGAACTGGGAACTCGAAACGCGGCTGTCTCATTACGTGTGCTCGGGTCTAAAGTGGACCTGGAGCTGGGGCTGGGGCTGGGGCAGGGGCTGTGGTTGGGTTCAAAGTGTCATACATAGATTTCCGCATATTTCTGGGCGAGCGCATTGCATTCTTATATGGCATATTTTTATGGTAATTTATTTGAGCTGAACTGAACAACAAGTTTTTTTTTTGTGCCACGCAAGGAACGGCGACCTGGCGGCACTTGCCACAAAATCGAAACGGTACTTTTCACAGCAGCAGCAGCAGCAGCAGCAGCAACCACAACGACAACAAAACCACAGACTTAATGACTTGCCCCTGCTGGGCCACAGCCCCTTCTGGGCTTACCCTTTTTCCTTTTTTTTTTTTATTTTTTTTTCTATTTTATTTTGGTCGCTTGCATGCGGGTAACGCACTTTCCATGCAGTCATCCAGAGCGCTAAAAAAAAAATATGAGGAACGAGGGGTGACAGGGGGAAAGGGAAAGGGGAACGTGAACTCTAGTTGGTGGTGGCGTTTGTTGTTGCTTGGCTAGGAAAAACCTGTAGCAAGCAAAATTCACACACGACAACAACAAAAACAATGGTAGCAGCACACCAACATACACACCAACACACACACCAATACCAACACCAACACACACACAGAGACCTGCACTTGGGACAACAATAAACATCATAATTTAGGTACATTTATTGTGCTTCAGACTTCCGGTTTAATGTGTTCAGAAATTTCTCACTAATTTGCATAGAAGCTCGAATTGCACTCAAAACTTTTTTCTTTTTGTTATTTTTTTTGTTGTGACTCTGAATTTAGTTCTATGCTGAACTATGCTGGTCTGAACAAAGTTTAATTGCTTTTGATAATGAAAATTTAAAAATTATTTTTATTTAGAATACCTATGAGAAAATAGCTCAAAACTCGTACAAATGTTTCTGCAGTATTAAGTCTATACAAAGTGGTAGCCGGGGAAAGTGAAAATTTCTTTTTAATCTACGTTTTTTGGAAACTCAGACAGAAATCAATAGAAGCCTCATTTTGCCAGCCAAGCTGGGGTTGGGTTTGCCAAAAATGGGCAAAACCTAGAACTCTATTTGAGCTCGATGCTTTCTCCCGTTTCTCCCTACTTAGAAGCCTTATTTCTTCACTTTCTCTTCATAAATCGAGGGCTGAAAACGCCAATTTCTTTTACATTTAAGTTTTGAACGGAGTTTAGTGCTTTATGGCATTGATTTCCTCTCAGTTTTTAGACATTGCATATCTATTTATAAGTTAAAGAAGCAGTAAATATTATTCGATAAATTCTGCGATTAAAACTTTAATAATAGTCGATAATTTGACAAAAAAAAGTTGTTAATCAAAATCAAGTGCATCGCCTGCTCTGCTCGTTAACCTCTCAGTCTGTACTTATATTCCTATCAATTTTGCACTCAAAATATACGAATTTCGAGTACCCGAAACGCATTCAATTTTATTCACATTTGCATATAAAAAGTGTAAAAAAGTGTACTTAAATTTTCAATAAGAAAGTGTAAATAATTCGCCGCCATCGTTGAATATTTTTCCGTTAACCAAGTGAAGCACTTCAGCTGCAGCCAACTAATTGCAGTCCGTGAGATACGAGTATACTCATAGATATGAGTATACTCATAGATTCACGTAGACCACTCACTGAGCTTATTCATAATTATGCATTTTTATGTTCAATTTAACGAACGTAATGCACTCAAAATCGAAATTGAAATCGAATTCGAACTCGAATCATTGAACACATTCACAGGCTGCAACTTCCGCATGAGCCAACGAACTTGAAACATTAAACATAATACCTTCAAATTGTATGTTGATTAACAAAAAAAAACTGGAAAAAATCCCATTTAGACTTTCACTTGCACGAAAAATCATAGAAAATGTTAAAATCATACTTACAAATGAGTCTCGACTTGGATAGAGATGCGTTTTTTGCTGCTTGTTTTTGGCCGGTTTTTTTTTCTTTTTGCCCTTCGGCGAACTGACGGCTCAACAGCCAAGGTAAATTAAGCTAAATAAGTTGACATAAAAACAATAAAGCGGCTTAAAAGTATCAAAAATACCAAAAAAAAAAAAAAAGCGGCCAAAAATGAAAGTCGCAAGTTCACTTTCAATTTTTTTTTTTTGTTTTTGATTTGTTTCTTGCGCCTAGCTGATATTTTTATATGTTGCTGCTGCTGTTGCTGTTGTTGTTGTTGTGCAATTGCCGGCACCACGAGGCCAACTACAAAAATGTGCTGTAATCATTATTGAAAGGAACGAGAAGCAGCAGCGGGGGTGTTGGCAACAGCAAACGGCAAACGGCAAACGGCGAACGGCAAAAGCAGCGGCTGCGTTTACGTTTGCAGCGCATAATTCAATCAAAATATATGAAAAAAACTAGGAAGGAAAGGCTGCGTTCGGCACACCGAAGATTACATACTCTGGCAGAGTGGAAAAGGCACTTGATTAGCCCATCTGCCATATAACAGCTCAACTATCTTGACCATCTTTGGCATGAATACTCATCTAACTTAGTAGCTTTAATAAAGATATTTTGGCTCTGTGACAGCTATATGATATAGTAGACTGATCTCTCTGATTTTTGGTGTATTTTTAGAAAATATACCCTTACATATTGCCTGTAAATTTCATCAATTTATCTTAAGAAACAATAGAGTTTTTCATACAACTTCTTTGGAATCAATTGTGGCTATGGCAGCTATATGAACTAGTGGCTTGATCTGGCCAAAAAGAACTAGCAGATAGACAGATAGACAATCATAAGGATGGACGGACTTATCTAAATCAATATTACTTCATGTGGTCTTAGATGCCCCAGTCAGAATACCCTGCCAGCAAGGGTATACGAAATACCGTAAATTTTGCAAGCCGCTTTGGTAGTAAAAGTTGAAAATTCACTTGCCGCTCACAGTCAGAAAAGCGGCGTCACTTTTCATTATACGAGCAGCACGGCATAGTGAAGCATTTTAGTGGATTACTCAATCTCAAAATGCGAAATGCGAGTTTTTGGGGCCCGTGTTCGTCCATTCACTTGTTGGCCGCCAGCAGCGAGAAGCGAACGAAGCGAATGAAAAAAAATTGAGAATTATTTTGTTGTTGTTGTTGCTGTGAACGACATTAAGCATACGTCGCGTTGTCATTGAGAATTAGTTTGCATGGGTTGTGCCGTATTTTTAGACCCATAACCCACATGGCAAACGTTTTTCTCATTTAAGTTTTGTGTTGTGCCTCTTGTGCCACATATTTCTATTATTAATTTGAGCCGCCAAACCAGTTAGAGCCAAAACTGTAATTCATTTGTAAGTTTGCAAGTTGCAACGTGTTTGGCTGGTGCAAAAACCAGTTCCCTATTTACCATTCGATGGCCCAAAGGCCTCGTTGTCTCTTAGCCGTTTTCCAAACAGATTGATTTCTGCCTGTGCATATGTAAATCAAATTTAATTGAAAATTGTTTTAACTGAAGTTTTTTTAATACTCCTTTAAAGCCAAGTAATGGCTTTAAGGAAAGTGGCAATATGCGGTCCAATAAGCTGGTGGTTCCTTGTAATTAAATTGATTTGATTATGCTCAGAACAAAGGTCGAGTATTTCCATGTTTCCATAAGACAATTGGCTTTGTTTGACCTACTGAACATAGGCCGAAATAATCCTGCGGTTGTTATTAGTAAGATAATACCCTAAATTCTGTTCGAAGCTAAATACATTGATTAATTAATTTTGATACAGTCCGTATTTACCCGTATCTCGGCCATGCCAGGGCAGGCCAGGCCGGGCCAGGGAAGGCCAGGCAATGCCATTGTATTTGCTTTAAGCCAAGGATATTAAATGCATTGGACCATTAATCGACGACTATATTGCAAAATGAAAAACCCAATCACATATTTACACTACTTTCATTATTATTTTTGCCAAGCGCTTTGTGCCGCACGTCCAATCCATTCCATCGCTGGTTCGCCCAGTGCAAAAATACAGAAATACAAAATATTTTAATACCAATGTTTACAGTACGGCAAGCCCCCGATCAAAAAAAAAAAAAAAAGAGGAAAATTCTGCAATAAACTCGCACGGACAATATTTAAAAAGCTTTTCCCTGTATTTTCTGATATTTAATTTGTTGATTGAACAGATTTACAGTAGTTGTAGTTGCTTTTTCTCTATATATGCGAGTACATCCAGGAACCATTTAATATTCCAATAAATGCTGCGATTTCTCTCCACTCGCACTCCACAGTAAAATTGTATTTTAATCACATTTTTAAAGGCCAAAGACTTCATTTCTGGTAAGCAGTTAATTTTGCTAACAATTTTTGTTTTATTTTTGGTCTTTTACCAATTTTCTGGCTACAATTGGCTACACCAAACCAAACTTTTAATTTGCTTTTTTAAAGTCTTACCCAAACTTCTAATTTCCTTCCCCAAAATCTCCTTAACAAGGTTAGCTACTCTAACAGCTTCTGGCCAGCTTCTTTAACCACAAACCTCTGCATGCGGCTAAAATCACAATAATTGACTTGGACCACAAAATATTTGTACACTGAGAAAAAAGTGGCATAAGAATTGGTCGTTTCCTGAACAACCTGTTTCCTGTTCCTAAAACCAACTTCGAAATTCTTGATTCCAGGCAAGAAATATTGATTTTATCCTCTTTCTAAGTCGACTCTCGACTTGAAAGTATCCCAAAGTTAAGCCTGATTAGTTCTTTCTTTAATTTTATATTGAGCTAAATATAAGAATTCTGATTTAATCTCAGCAGTTTCTGGAGATTGATTC
The DNA here is from genome assembly GCA_018150835.1 of Drosophila repletoides. Classification (NCBI taxonomy): domain Eukaryota; kingdom Metazoa; phylum Arthropoda; class Insecta; order Diptera; family Drosophilidae; genus Drosophila; species Drosophila repletoides. The sequence goes on from JAECWQ010000100.1 coordinate 9,870,702, forward strand.
ACTCAATCTTCAATCTTACTTCAATCAATTGAAACTAGAATCAAGATCCGTTGAGCTTAAATGAAGCAGGGCAACTTTTGTTTCTGTGTAATTTTATAAGAAAATCAAACTGCATGTTGCATTTAATTGAATTTCATTTAAATTACATGGAAAATTGGCAAACGCTGGCAAAAATTAAATAAAGGACCATAACGTGTTCGTTAAAATAATATTTTACTTGTAATGCTTGAGCCGTGGTCGAGAGTCGCGTCCGCCGCATGCAAAAAAGTGTAATTTCATTCCATAAATTTCCACTTAATTAGCGGGGCCAAGGGTGGCGGTTCTTTGCATTACTCTCTTCCTGCTCCGGCCTGCTCCGGCCTGCTCCTGCCTGCTCCTGCTCCTGCTGGCTGGTCAGCAAATTACGCTTAAATTTCCGCTGCACATTTTTCAAGGCGATTGCGTACACGCTTACTTTCCCGCTTTTCCCGGCACCACTTAGTCCGTAATTTATGTTAATTTACGCAATTTTCCCATTTTCTCTCGTGTGTGTGCCATATGGACTGGCAATTGCAGGTGGCTCCGACTCGCTTAAGGGCCGGTCAGTGCTGCCAATTTGGCCGTAAAGCTTCGGCTTTGGCTTTGGCTTTGGCTTGGGCTTTGGCATTTACTTAAGTAATCGATGGGCGATTTGATCAAATTATGAAAAGCTTAACGAGTTCAACTGGCCGCATGTAAAATTGTCTGGCTAATTGAGGAAAATTGTGAAAAGTCTGCATGCAAATGGGGTAAAAATGTTGTGCGTGGAGACACAGCGACACGGAGACAAACGGACGGACAGCGCTTCAAAATTTATATCACACACCTTGGACTACATTGGGGCGACGCGTAGCTAAACAAGTTTTATTTTATTTTATTTTTTTTTTGTAACAGCCAGCCGGCTGCTCCATTGCACACGCACTTGCCAAGTCTCGAGACGCCTCCAACGCCTCCCCCACTGCCGCCGTCGCCGTCGCCGCCGGCTGACGACGATGTCAACACGCAGCTCGTTTTGATGCCGGCCGGCCAAAAGCGAAAAAATGCATTAAAAATCGAAAAGACGAGTATAAAAAATATATAAAAAAAAAAAAAATCCCAACTTGTTCAAAGTGGCACAACCAACGGTACACACTCACACACACACGCACACACACACGCATGGCTATATATGCAACAACATTTCTATCACTCACACTTAATTCATTTTGATTTCTGTGCAAAGTGGAAATTTATTTGCATAAATTAAAATGCAAAAAAAAAAAATATATATTTATATATGTGTTTGTGTGTGTATTTATTTCTTTTATTAACTCATGCGTGTGTGTGTGTGTGTGCGTGTGTGTGAGAAAAGCGTATTTGTATTCATGACAAGCTGCTTGTCCACCACTTGCCCCGTTATGTTGCCTTACAACGCGACGCGGCAGAGAGCCGACAGAGGCAGCCGGCAGAGACTAGAGATTGTTGCATAAATAGGAAATTTATTTATTGATTACGCTGACTGCAGATTTGTATAAATTACCGAGCACAACAAATTATTATAAATTAATTATTTTTGTGTCAACAATATTCGAGTAATCACCATAAAAGTGGCTCTAATAAGAAGCCTGTGACTTAAGGCCGAATATCCAATACCCTTCTACAATTCTTATTTATTTACCTGCATTATTCGTATGATTTAGTAATCGGATCTTCAGAATTTTATGTAAATAAATATATTTTCCCCACACACAAACAGAACTATCGAACTTTGTGTATAAATACAATGCGACTGGCATAACAATTGTGAGCCAAAGTGGGCGTGGCATGCAACTGCAAATAAGCATATGCTTTTCCCTGCTGTATCCGTATCATTGTGTGTGTGTGTGTGTGTGTGTGTGTGTGTGTGTGTGTGTGTGTGTAAAGCGTATGTGTGCTCCACCCTAACAGCTCTGCTGCATATCAATGCAGCCTCATCATTATAATAGTAGTGGCAGTTGTTGCTGCTTCTATGAAAATCATTAATAATGTGGCAGCTGATGATGATGATGCTGCTGCTGCCACACTGAGAAAAAAAAGGAGGAAATAGAAAATAAAATTCTTTCCTGGCTTTGCTGTGCTTGCTTTAAGGAAACACTGAAGGATTCCAAAAGCCCTCTAAGAATACTTTCTTATCAGTTAAGAGGCAGCTTCTTGGCTTAGGAGAAAGTTTACCCTCCGTAGAACCAGCAATACTAAAGAAGAGCAATTGATTTCTCTCAGTGTACTGGCTGTTACTCCTGCTGCTGTCGCTTTATTGACGCTTGATATCATTTGTTGAATAATAATTTTTTCTGCTGCGTTGATACTGTGATAAAGAGTTCAGTCCTGCAACGCTTCGCTTGGCTGCTTGCAACTTTTGCTCTGCTCTGCTCTGCTCTGTCTCTCTCTGTCGCACTCGCTGCTTGTTGTTGTTGTTTTTGCCATCCGTATTAATTAATTAAAATTGACATTGAGGCACAACAAATTGCAAACAAGCTTCTAATGATGAGTTGCATGCCTCTTTGCCTTCTAACAATGTGCAAAATGCTATTTGTGAGTTAACAATTAGTCTTCACATTGTTATTGTTGTTGTTATTGTCACTGACGCTGATCTATCATTAAAGTTGTTTTTGTTGTTTCGTTGTTGTTTGGTTGTTGTTGTTGCTGTTGTTGCTTTTCTTCCATCCTCTGGCCAAGGCTATTCGCATTATTGTCGAGGAAGTAGAAACATAACTTAAAATCGCTGACATTGTGCTGCATATTGGATTTAATTTATGATTGCGGTTTAAGACCCAACCAATTTGTTATTGAAAATATAAACATGCTTTTGGCCACACAAACACAACAATACTTCCATTAATTAACAGCAAAAAATAGCATAAATTTATGGCTTAATAAAAAGCTGCTAAGAAAAAGAAGCTATCAAAGTGCTCTTAGAGCGATTGTTCCTTGGGGAGCTCAATGATATAGTAGTTCGATCTTAAGCATTTTATCCTGAGAAACAAACCAATAACTTCTGGTCCGATTGTTCCTATGGAAACTAGGAGTATATCATAAAGATACCCGATCCAGCCGGCTCCATCTCACTCTTTGTTTCACTCACCTAACTCAGAAGCTGAGCGACCAGCCAGCCCTCGTTCCTAATCAGTTTTTTTTAACTTATTTAAGACAATTTTCTATTCAAATTGGCTTTATCAATAAATAGGAAATATTCCTATTTAATTCGAGCAATATTCTAACCGCCAAACTGGAACTGAACGCCAGTCTACCACTCTGCAGTTTCCCATTGTTTCTCTATTTTTCTCTCGACATGTAGAGCTCTGCTTTTGGCCTATTCTCAAAATGATTCTCATGTGCATTTCAGCTCATATTCACATTGCAGCCACAAACTCGTACTTATAGCCAACAATAATAATTGGTAGCTTGGCTTGGTAACTCAGCTGCAACAGCTCAACAAAAGGCAACCAGTTCAGAGTTTGCCAAGCCGGCAATAAAATGATGCGCAAAAGATAACAGAAATTACCTGATACTCCTCGTAGTACCTCTTCTTTTTCTGCCTCTTCTGCTGCCTCTTCTTCTAGCATGGTCGTTACGTTGGCCTAAAAACCTAACCGTGAAAAACACATTTAGATTTGCTTCTTGCTTCTTGGCTGCTGCTTGGTCTACCTGTAGCTAGTTACCTGGCTAAAAGCAAGCATTGTTGTTCTCTGGCTGCTTCTTTGGCAGCTCCACCTCTTTCTGCAGTTGCTGCTGCACTTTAAAATCATTTTGCAACAATTTTGCGATGCCTGAAACAAAACCGAAGTGTTGAAAATTTCACTGGAAATTACATTAACTGTTTTATATCTATGCCAAGCCACACTAGTTGCAGGCTTTCTTCTTCTTTTCGTTGTTGTTGTGGCTGATGATGTTGGTAGTTCTTGATAACTGCAAAGGAGACTGACAGAGGAGAGAAGAGAAGCGAAGAGAGAGAGGCTTCAACTCGAATCTGACTTAAATAGGACGTTCTCAAATTATATTATATGACAAGCAATTTCTATTTTTTTCTCTCGAAATTTTCTCTTTGCTTATTGAAGATTTGCTTTTGTGTAATTATGTAGCACATTAGATTAATTTCTTGAATTAATTAGTTAAAAAAGAAAACAGTTTTATAGCCCTTCTTCGAAGGCAAACAAAGCACTTGAAAGCTTCAAGCAAGCTTCAGCTAAAAGCACATAAAATCAGAGCTTTAAAATGATTATTTAAATTGAAAAAGCAAAGCATTTGAAAGCTCTTTCTCTTAAAGTAGAGAAAGGCCTAAGAATCAGAGCTGGAAAGTGTTATTAAAGCAGTTTAAGCCGTTTTTTAAGCACTTAAGAGCGCTTGAAAGCTCTCCAAAAGAAAAAAAACCATTCTGTGTTGTAAACTAAGCCCAAGGCATTCATTCATTGAAAGCTTTAATATAATTTAACTTAAGCTACAGCTTTATTAGGCCTACTTCCCAACTATTTTTAATTAGTATTTATTTTATTGCTGCCTATATAAATTGTAAGTTAATTAAATAGCTGTTTAATGTAGCATTTGGACTTTATACAATGGTTTTACTGTATTAGCAACTCTCTTTGGGGTTTGTTGTTGCTGCTAGCCACTTGGAATTTTCCGCCTTTGCTTTCGACTTGGCATGGAATGACCAAGCCTGGACACGCCTCACCTCACCTCAGCTCACCTCGTCGCAGCTCACCTCACCTCACCTCACCTCGTCTCGTTATATTTGGTCAAGTCTGGCAGTTTCACTGCCTGCCTCAATGTTACTGCCTCTTCGATCAGAGGTTAAACGTTGCGTTTGCCTTAAGTTTGCAACAACAGCAGCAACAACAGCAACAACAACATCATAATGAAGTTGCTGATGATCAGTATTAAAGCCAAGAGAGCCTCGTCTGTAATGCAGCTAACCTATATTTTGGGTCATAATACGATGATAGTCAACGTGGCTGTTGTTGCTGGTCAGCATTTGAATGGCGTTGTGAAAAACATTATTAACCGATTTTATTGCGTTTTCTTCTTGTTGTTGGCTGTTGGCTGTTGTTGTTGGCTGTTGTTCTTGTTTGCCTGTTTTGTGGTGGCCGCTGCGGCTGCTGTTGCCGTCTTTGCAACATTTTAAGGCGGTTAACTACCCATTAAGGGGCGTTTCTAATGGCACAAACCGTCTTGCAAGTCGCAACTTGCAACTCCTTTGAGTTCGTTTCGTCTTTTGTAGCAACGTCGTCATCGTTGATTCGTGCCACATACTTAAAAGATGATGAAGAAGAGACGAGACGCGAAGAGCAGAGAGAGAACCATTTTTACTGCCATTTTTGCTGCTGGCTAAGTACAAATTTTACTTGCTTGCTTGGCATTTTCTTACTTGCAACAACAACAACAGCAACAACAACACTCCCCCTCTTCACAAAATTGCAGTTGTTGTTGCTGCTAGTGGGCTGTGCCAAGTCGTAAAATCATAAAACAAATTAATCGGCTGTGTGTGCAATAGATGAATGCCCCAGCCAGTGTACCTCTGCCTCTGCCTCTGCCACTGCCACTGGCACTGGCAGTGCCTCTCCCACTGCGCGTCTGCAGCTGCCCCAAAAGGTGACCTGATCGTCAGCCTGTGGATGGAACTGAGATTCTTTTGGAGGTTGCTTTGGGTCGCAACTTTCTTGTCTTTCTTATTTGTCCTTGTCATAGCGTCGTTTTGGTCATTTCGCTTCGTTTCGGCCCGAGCACAGTTTCCGCTTAGCCAATTTGCCATGGTTTTGGGAATTGGGATTTTGGGGCTAGTTTCGAATGCAGCTCAACGATCGCAGCGGATCGTTTTTGTCGCCATTTGAATTCTGGTTTATTTTAATGACTTTTGCAATTGTTTTCGTGAGCGGATTTTCAAAATTGACTTCAGTAAACGTTGCTTTTTGGTACGCTTTGGTTTCATTTTGTTTTGGATTTGTTTTATTCATTTTTGCAGCTCAAGGTTAAGCGGCTTTGGTGCTGCGTACAATTTGTTATTGCAAGAAAAATATAAAATATAAACTGCAATCCCCACCAGCAGTCGGCAGTCCGCTGTCCGCTGTCCGCTGTCCGCTGTCCGCAGCTCAATGACGTCGTCATCGTTTGTTGTATGCTACAATTTCAATGAGTGGCAAATAATTGCGGCTTGTGTTCGTAATTTGTTACTGTTGTTGCCTGCCTGCCTGGCTGCCTGGTTCGGTTTGGTTCGGTTCGGTTCTGTGGTTATTAAAGTGCTTGATTGGATATGAGTTTCAAATGTGGGTTGAGGCAAATTGCATGGGCTCAAAACACACAGGCAAAAACAAAGCAGGCAGCAAAAAAAACCAGCATATAAAAATCAAATAAGCGAAAATTGCATGGCAAGGCCCACAAGTCGTATACTCAACAAGAAGTTGTTTGTTTGCTCTATATTTTCGCATTATCTTTTTTATATCTATTGATTTAGGCGATCTCCGAAATGATACCAACCAAAAGTGGCACATGACTTGTAGGCCAATAAAATTTAATTAAGTTGCACCAGATTTAATTACTCCTATTTGAATACCCTGTAAAAAGAGAGTACTGTGTATGAGGCAGGAGGCAAGCTTCTGGACTGCTAGCCAAGTCCTCTCGCCTGTCTATCCTACTCTCAATTTTAGTACCTCCCTTTCCCAGATAAAGAGTATTAGCCCGTCATTTTCTCGCTTGTTTTTCTTTTGGCATTCTCAAGGCTGATCTAATTTTAAGTCTCTGTTATAAGGAAACTTTCGTACTACTTCAGAGCTCTCAGTTGTTCCGTTTGACATTGATAAATCGCAGTTTGGAACTGGAACTCTTGCGGCTACTCTGATTTAAGGAATGCGCAACACAAAAAGATGTCATTGGCCAAGGTCCTCTCCCCCGAGCCCTGCCCCAGTCAATCCATTTCCATTTTATGCCATTTCTTTTACAACATCCTCTTGGGAAATGCACTTATAATGGCGTCGTCGCATTTTCCAGCCACACACAAACAATTTACGCATTTTTATTTGATTTCTGATTACGTTGCAACGTTGTCAGCGCGGCGGCATCGTTGGAGGCGACCTTCCTTGTTACCAAAGTGCCATAGTGAAATTAACGGCAATTAACTCGATTTTCAACTACCCCCCGCCCCCCTTTGGCAGACTCCACAGTCGACAGTCGACAGTCGGCAGTCAATGTTGTATTTTCCACAGAGTTTTATCGCACGACGTCGTGGCATGAGGTAATAATTTACAAAATTGACAAGTGAATCACTGAGAGTCGCCTGGAGGAGTACGATAAAATGCAGGCAGTGCTGTGGGGGAGAGAAAAGGGGGAGTGAGAAGGGGGGGCCTTGTTGACCACAAGTCTTGGCGACTAAGCAGAAAATTAACGCGTAATTAGTTGTTCCTTTTAAATGCAGCGGCGTCATCTTTTAGCTGAGGAGGGCGTTGCATGTGGAGGAAGTGTCGCCACTTGACTTGTTGCTTTCTTTGTCTTGTCCAAAGCGTTGATTAATGAGCTGCATGCCGACTGCGACGCCGACTGCGACTGCAACTGCGACTGCCACTGCTCTGGTGGCGTTGACTTTGATGTGTGGCGCTGTTTTAGCTGCTGCTGCCGTTTTTCTTTCCCAATGATCGTGAATCAAGTGCTGCCTACAAGGCATAATAAAATAATACTACTAGTTAGTTATACTACTAAGTTAGTAGGCAGCTTGCTCGAGAGATCAGCAAGCAGCTGATTAGAGCAAAATATAAGCCTGCAGTTTAATACTAATGACAGCGTTTCATTTAATTTAATGCAGGCGATATTCAGCAGCAGCTTTTGGAATACAACTGGAAGTTTTTAGTATAATCTTCAAATTTAATGCTGTTTCTATCCAAAAATACCCCAAATCAAACCCTGATTCATTCTCTATTCAATCCTATATGGAAATATAATCTTTATAAAGAGATTTATAAGGAATTCTCGAACCACAGTAAGCCTGTTCCAGCTAGAATGAAGAGGAACTGATTCATATATTTTTTACTTTTTCTTACTTTATTTTAAGTATGATTAGAGCTAAAATTCAAAATTTTTAAACTTAAATTTAGCCTACAATTTCGTCTCTCTCTGCCTGAAAAATGCTTTAAGAATATTATTAAAAATGTGCATTTTTTAATCGACCTTTTACTGTGAACGCAGTAAATTAAAATCACATTTTTTGCACTCAAAAATCACAGCATCCATTAAATAAAACTTTTTTCAAACAGCCAGCTGTAAATTTTTAATGCAGCGCCCTTAAATATGCATTTGAAATTTTACACTTTTACAGCTTTCACCTGTGTTGGCCATAAAATGGTAAATTTAATTAGAACATTAATTGAAAATTAGTTAATTTCTTTTAATTTATGCAGTTCTTTTATAGAGATGAAGCTAAAAAAAAAGCAATTTAAAAGTAGATTAGGCTTTGATTTAATTTTTTGTTTGTTTACATTTGAGTTTTTGTTGTTGTTGTTGTTTTTTGGAGCCACTTTATAAATATTGAACAGACTTCTGGCCATATTTGGCCATTGGCAATTTACGCCCCACCTGTTTTTGGCCGTAAAACGGCTGGTGCCTCAACTTAAATTGCTTGTGACTAATTTACACAATGAAAGGTCATTGTTTCCACTTCAATTAGCCTTTTACTCATTTGTCGCCGTTCGTTCGTTCGTTCGTTTGTTGTTCAGACCAAATTGGAGTGCCTGTTGACGGTTTTTGATGAACTGAGCACGACTCTTCGAGCCAAGCCAAGCCAAGCCAAGTCAACTGCCAACTGCAGCACTCAAAAGCTGCTGAGCTTATGACAAAATGCCGCTGACAGTTTGTTGCATAAAATGCCAAATTGTCTGGCCCGAAACGAAATCTCTGCCCAATTTTGGCAGTGCCGTGTGGAAAATGCAGTCAGGCTTGATTTTTTTTTTTTTTTTGCTACAGCTGAGATTTTATGGCATAGACCGGCCGGCATGTACAAAATTGGTTAGCTGGCAGCAGCGGCGGCAGCAGCGGCAGCGGCAGCAGATTGTTGCATGCAACAAAGTTGCACAGTGTTTAAGATCTCTTATAAACAGTTGTGTTTGAGTCGAGTTGGGTTTAAATGCCTCTAGAATGTCGTGGAAATTAAACAGTTTTATTATGACAGCTCAGCAGCAACAACAGCAGCAACAACAAAAACAAAAGCGCTCGCAAGTGCAGCGGGGGCAACAGCAAAGTAAACGAAAGCCATAAAATTAAATTTAATCCGCTTGGCCTGACTCTTACCGGCTGGCTGCTGCCACACCCACTGTGCTCGCCTCACCGCCCACCCCCCACAGCGCCCGCCTCTCATCCTGTCCTGTGTATTAAACTTACATGTATAATCCGCTTGTATGTTGTATGGCCAGCATGCATATTGCCAAGTCATTTGAGCAAATGACCAGGCCAAGTCGCCCAGATCGCGATAAGCACACTCACACACACACACGCACACTCGCACACACACAGACACACACACACACACTTGGCAGATGGCATTCAACTTTTTTAATAAATTGTTTTTGCCTTTCTTATTCCTGCTGCTGCTGCTGTTTTGTAGCTGCTTAACGGCTTGTCGTCTGCTTAAAGTGTTAAAACAATTTTAATGTATTTTTTTTTTTAATTTTTTTCAATATTCTTGAGGAGCTACTTGAGCGGCTTTCGTGTTGTGCCGCTTTTGTTTGCCGCTCGGGTTTTTATTTTCAGCGCATAATTAATTTAACATGCACGTTAATTCCGAATCGGGCAATTCTCGAGTGCCCCGCGCTCCACTCGAGTGACTCAATGCCTCCTGTCTCCTCCTGGCCAATCGTCTGCAAACTGCTGCGATTTTGTTTCAATTTTTGAATGATATATGGGTTCTTTTGGCTGCCCAAATAAAAGGCCAAATTAAAGAGTCTTATTTTAATAATTGCATTTTATTTGTACATATTTCAGTTATGTGGATAAATACCTGCACAATTGGATAATTTCTGTCAGTTAGAATTACCGCTGAAGCCACTCAATTAGTTTTGTTATTAAAATAAAGTTCATAGCTGCATTTTTTCATGCCCTCACAAAGGGTAGTATAAGTTTGAAAAGAAGGACGCATCTTCGAGCCCAAAAAGTAGAAATAGTTACTGAGCAGCACAATGAGTAGAGTCAATATGAAGAAATGCGTCTGTCTGTCCGTCTGCCTTGCTGTCCGTCCAGGCAGATGGATCGATAGAGTTATATTGCCTCTGCCTCCCCTTCTGTCTATTTCGATCCAAACTTGGCTTACAATTTTTGAGCTAAGTGAACAAATTTTGGCTTAGATTCTTCTTTATTTTGTATATAGCTCATATATCGGTATAAGTCAGATCAGACAACTATATAATATAGATATAGAAGGAATAGAAATAATAGCAAGAATCATTCCACAAGTTCTTCTATGAAAAACTCTTTTGTTTCACAAGATATCTGACCAAAGCTAGATATAGAAATATGCTCTTTAAATGCACTCAAAAAACAATAAGGATCAGACTACTATATCTTATGGCTGCCATAGCGAAAACTTTAAAAATTGAATGCTTATTCCAGGCTGCAAGGAAGGGTATTTAAACTTCGATGCGCCGAAGCTTTCCTTATTCGTTTTTTTTTGCTGGATTGCCCAACAATTTTCGGTTGCATTTCTCACAAATTAATTTTATTTTAATTAGCTGCGCGTTTGGTATTCCACCTTTTAATGGAATATTTTTGTGGAAAGAAAATTATAATTTTATTTAATGAAGTGAAACATAATATGACATGACATATTATTTTTTAATATATTATTTTTCCTACAAGCTTCTCAATTGGAAACTGTTTTCCAATGAAGTCATTAAAAAACTGTCGTTTTTGAAGCTGTCTTATTTATTTTATACAATTGATATTGAGCCCGGAATATAATGCAAAATTAATACTCAAATTAAGTACAAGTTTTCATAATTAATATGCTAATTTAAATGGGTTTTGTGTACTGTTTTCGGCCGAAAGGGTAATAAATGCCAGACGGCCAGGCAAGAGTTCAGGCAGCCATTCAGTCAGCTATTCAGTTAGTCATTTCAAACAGTGCCTACCACTTGTAGGCCTTCATGGCTAATTAAGTCGCTTAAATTGACGCAAAAGAAGGTTAACGTGTGGGTGTTGGCATTTATGTGGCAACACACATGGCTTTTATATAGATGTGTGTGTGAGCTGAGTATTGCAGCTGCACTCGCCAGAAATATGTAAATTTGTATTTCGTTAATAGTTGTCATAAATGAAACACCCCCACAAAATGCTAAAAATGCGAGGTGTGAGTGTGTGTGCGAGTGTGTGCGAGTGCGCGTGTGTTTGTTGCCAAGGCAAAAAAGTGGGAGTTGCCTCTGCCTGTGTTGCCGTCTTTGCAATAAAAATCATTCAAATTGGCTTATAAATTGCTTCATGAATATCATCATTTTTATCAGCTTACTTGATAGAAGACGCAGCATTTTAAATTAATTATTTAAGTAGGTAATCTCATTGGAGACTCCCCGAAAAATTTGTAAATGAATCCTATTTTAATACCCTGCCATTGGGGGAAAATATTCAATTTGTCACGAACCCATAAAACCCGAACATCTACGAGCTCGTAAAGCATATTATTTTTGGAAAATATTTTGAAATTTTCATGTTCAAACTGATGTTTATCTCAACTCTAGAAAAGGGAATTGAAAACTCTTTTTAAATCTAATATAAATAGAGAAGTTTTGCTCTATTTTCCATTTTCTAAGCTTGTTTTTTAAGTACTTAAAACAGCTTGAATATTTGACTTAAGAAGTCTGTTTTTTTTTTCTGCTGCTGCTATTATTTTCTCGCATGCGACACATAAAAAAAAGTATATGCATATTTTCTTGGATAGGATTACAATGTTATTTCCCAGGTGCTGCAATAAAATTACTAAATTTGAACATAAAAAATGAAGCAATTAAGCAAATTGGAAAATTGCATGTTCCACACAGTGTTCCACACACACTTTTCCATGTCGCGGCCAATTTGCGAGTGTGTGTGTGCCAGTGTGTGTGTGTGTGTTTGTGTGTGTGTGCGTGTATCTATGTAATGTGGCTAAAATAAAACAAAGAAGGCGAAAAAAAGCAACAACAAAGTAAAAGATAGTCATCGACAAAGGCGCGAACAATGTCGATGTGGTTGATGATGTGCCTCGTCGCAGAGTATAAATTAACTTCCCGTTAAAATAAATGTATCTAAATTATTAAGTAAATCGCCGGCCAGGAGTAGTTTTCCAGGTTGTTTTTTTTTTTTTTTGATCAGCTGAACACTGAATTGGCCTAACAACGCACAATTTGAAGTGTAATTTAAGCCAAACCCCTTGCAACCGGTTCATTTGGGGGCTTTTTAGAGGCCCTCAAAGGGGTCCTTTATACGAACCGGTTATTAGGCCTGAACACGAAGCGGTTAACTGGTGAAATCTACAAATTTCTATTGAACAGAAGCGTCTTAGATTAAGCCAAAAGAGGAATAAACTGATAAGGACTGCCTTATATAGGTTAAATCCCGAAAAAGGCTAAAAATAAATGAATTAAAATGAAGCTCAGATTCAAAACAAAACCAAAATATTCAGCTGGAAGCCCTGTTAGCATTTGGGAGCTTTGCAGCCTGGCTTAAATGTCACAATCAACAAAAGAGGCGCTGTTCTTCCGACTGGGCTTATAATTAATCAGTTTCCAAAAAATCCACAAAAAAATGCAAAATTTCCAGATTGTGTCATGTCTCCTGGCAGCCATCTCAAGGCTTTTGTGAGTTGCATAAACAAAAAAAAAGAAAAAAAAATTCAAAAATTCAGCAAATTTATGTGGCAAACGGCGAAGAAAAAACGGTAAACTGCCGCGCCTGCGCTTAAATTTGGCCAAGTTCTGCGGCTCAGACGGAGACTCTGGGAGTGGCTTGGCTTGGCTTGACTTGGCCTGGCTCTGACCGATCCGGAACCGAGGTGCTATGGGGCTAAGCGTATCGTTTTGTAAGCATTTTTTTCGAGAATAATTTTTTGTTATTTTCCAAAAATGCTGACAGCCAAATGGATGGACGGCTGGCTGCCTGTCTGTCTGTCTGTCCGTCTGTCTGTGGAGGCTAAACGCTTGTTTGTTGGGTTGCCAAGAGACCTTGGACTATGATTCTGTTTTCTTTATTACATAATTTAACTGGTGTGGGGGCCAAAGTCGAAGGCAATAGATTGTTAATTGAATTGGAATTGAAATTGAAATTGAAATTGGAATAGAAACCGAACCGCAACCGATACCGAAACGGAAAGCGGAGTTCAAGCGAGAGCCTCAAGCTTGTTTTTCCCGTTGAAGGCATAATAGAAACAGCTGTTGCTCTTTGATAAAAGTAATCTAACATTTTCCAGCTGTAATTTCGCTCATAATATGCAGCTTATGAATGAAACTAAGCAGCGCCAGCTGAGAGGATTTCTTTGGCAAAGCAAAACTTTCAAAGGCTCTGCAGGATACACTTGAAGGCAGGCAAATTTATCTGATTGAGAGGGCTTGGCCGGGCTGCAACTGCAACTGCAACAGCAATTTCACATTGAAAAGTTGCAAGCTAACTGACAGCTAGAAAAAATGTCTATACAATTTTCTTTGGCTGGTTTTCCATTTGGTTATTTTAGCCTTTTTGGGTGCGTGAGCTGCATAAACAAGGCCAAGTTGTTGCTGTGGTTGGTTGGCTGATTGTATTGTTGCTTGCCCCACCTTCTGGCCAGACGCTTAACGCTTCGTAAATTTGTTTTTTCTTCTTTTTTTTTTTTTGTTGCATTTGGTAGGCTTTTCACAATGTCTGACCTCATTTTGGCTAAACAAAAAAAAAACAAAAAAAACCCCAAAAAAGCAACAAATTAGTATACAATTTCGACTAATTAATGTACTGCCCTCTGTCTGTCTGTGTGTCCGTCTGTGTGGTGAGTTTTAAGTGACGATCATCTGCGGTTAGCTGCACACAACCAAAAAAAAAAACAAATTCAAAAATTATAAATTTAAATAGAAATAAAAAGAAGAAGCCGCCAAGTAAACGAGAGATAAATATGACAAGGGAACCGCTGTTCGCTGTCAAGTTTGCCATTGCCTGATTTCTAAACCAATTAACATGACTTACAAATGTCATGTTGGTTTTGTTTTGTTGTTTTTCCTTTTGTTTTCTCTGTTGTTTCGCTGTAAATGCCACACAGCGTCGCAGTTTGGGCGTGGCAGGGGCAAGAACTGGGGCAAGAAATGTAAGTGGCATTGGCTGTCGCGCTGTTAATTTGAAACACTTGCTGACCGCTGGCCAAACACTTCCTGGTTGCTTTGACATTTATTCACAATACACACACACGCACACACACACACACACACACGCACACCCGCTCTGTGACTGCCTCATCCTCAGGCTGAAACTCTCAACTCATTCTCATTCACGTTGCACGTTGCTATCACAGTGCAAAGATCAAATAGTAAAGCAACTGGCAACCGGCAACTGGCAACTGCTGCTGCTGCTGCTGCTGCTGCTGCAGAGGCGCAACTGTCAACTGTTAGACGTAATTAATTGCCAGAGCGACAACAACAGCAACAACAGCAGCAGCAGCAGCAGCAACGAGAGTTGACCATGGCCACATCTTTGACTGCAACTGTCTCTGGCTGCGTCTGGCTGGAGGAGGAGGAGCCGTCGCTCTGATGCCCGCAGTTTGCTTGGACACTTTATGTGCCAGATGTGCTCGTAAAGATTTCCTCATTGTTCAACGTGTGCATAAAAGCATTTTTAGCATTTTACCTAGCCAACCTACCAGAGAGGCAGCCGGGGGAGCGGAGGAATATGCCTGCCTTGCCCCAACCCGATTCGGTAATGTAAACAATTTCTCGAAAATAAAATCTATGGAAATGTGTGTCACTTGTCGCGGCGCCGCGCCGTGGCACCACCACAAAGCACAAAGTCTTTTGAAATGTGTCTACCTAAATGAACCAAAGGCATTAAACAGCCAAGCAGCTCTATAACTTTAGCCGCTGCGTCTATAATGTCCGTCCGTCCGCCTGTCTGTCCGGCAGGCATTTGGCGTATGCCGTTGAAAAAAGATTTTGGAAAGGCGTCCCAATTAGCCACTTGAAGTCTTCAGTCTTCAGTTTATCTCTCAAATATTTGCTAGAATTTTTGTTACTTTTTCCATTCAATTATTGAATATTTGCCAGCCAATTACAACACTTTTCTGGCTCCTCTCTTAAGATAAGCTGGCCTGAAAGCCATTCTCTGATAATTTGAATTTATTTTAATTTATTTTTTTATATATATTTTCTATATATTTATTTTAGCCTTAAGTTTTTGAACTGCGCATTAAGATGACAATTAGATGCGTCTCTGATCGCAGATTGCAGCTGTGCCCAATGACAATGAGCAATTAAATCAAATGCGAATATAATGAGCTAATCACTTATAAAAAAAGACGCAAAAAAAATGCATTTTTTATATATATTTCATTTAATAATAAAGATTTTTATATATTATATTGAAAAAACTATCATAAACGGCGCTTCAAGTGCGCGCAGCTGGGCAAAAATTGAGATTAATGTCAGCAAAAGCTTTAAGGCAACTCAGAAGCGTTTTTTTACAGTGTATAGCGGCAATACAATCCAATACAATACACAATGCAATCCAATACAATCCACTACCATTCCAGAGGCCAAGCTATGAGCTGAGCTAAAACTGTCAGAACCAATTTGAGGACGTGACAAAGCTTCGATTTGCTTATGACACGTGTGCTGCTGCCACAGACAAACTGAACAAAGAACAAACAGACAACGCACATTGCACAGATACAGCCATAGATGCAGCTACAGATACAGATACAGATACAGATACAGATACAGAAAGTATCTGTGTAGCTGCAGCTTAATCAACAGGCCATATGCAACAGCATTAAGCAAACTGCACGTGAGCGCTGATAACAGAACGGAAGTGCTTTTATCACGCTCTCCCCCCCTCTCTCTCTTTTAGCCAGCATTGGCAACAGTGATAAAGACCAAGTTAACATTACGAAACTTATGGCATAAAATGCCATCAAATAAAAGAGCAAAACAGCTGCTAACAGTAAGCGCTGAAAGTATTCATACACACGTACTGAACTGCGTACTGAACATGTTTATCTACGACTAAAGAGTATACAGGTGCCTCTGATGCAATTGTCCGATTACAAAACCAATGCCAACGGCGACGGCGACGGCGACGGCGACGGCGACTGAGACGGCGACTGCGACGGCGACGGCAGCAGTAAAGTTTGTTAAGGAAATGATTAAACAACAACTCAAAGTGCAACACAAGCAAATAAAGAAAATAATATTACAAATTGCACAACAAGCTGATGGCAGGGGGCGGGGGGCAGAAAACTTGGCTAAAACAGTTAGCACAGTTAACAAGGCTGCAAACCAAATTACTGCGTAGCCTCCGCAGCTCAAATATTGTGAGCCAAGTTAAAAGCTGAACTTAGGCTTCGCTAAAGAAACGTTTTATTGTGGCGAGAAGTCAGCTTGCAGCCTGCACAATAATTATCTGGTCTTTAAAAATAGATATATATTATATATAGTATATATAGTATATATATATTTGACTTGGAATACTTGGAATTTATACTGAAACGCAGTTCTATAGATATTTTCCTCGGAGGCAAATGACCCCATTAACATTTTAACGCGCCGCACACCAGGGCAAAGGGGCAGGAAGAGAGTAGAGGGAAGGGAAGGGAAGTCGCCTGCTATAAAATGTAACAAAATTCCGAATAAAAATTAAAATATACCGCTGTTCGCTTGAATAAATTATTCGGAAAATGAATGACCAGCGATTCTCAGCTCCATCACTGCGCCTTAATTAGATGCATTTATCTCGAATGGTAAAAAACAAACCCTGTGTCTAATTGGGTAGCTCTGGAGCTGCTCTGGAGCACCTCGAACCACTCTAAGATATTGGAGGTAGCCAAATAAAAAGCCAGATAAAATGCCCAAAAATGCAGCTGAGCTGCCTGAAGACTTTTTGGTTAGAAAAGGTGTTAAAAATAAACAAAGAAATGTTGTTGTTCCTCTTTGTGTGTGTGTGTGTCTTGGTAGTTGGGTCAAAAGGTCATTAGCATAGAAAACCACTTAGCCAGGTACGAAAAATTTAAATTGAATTTAAACAAATTGAGTAAATATTGTTCCAGCAACAATTGGAAAGGGAAAAGGGCTACGCCATACTTCAGTTTTCTTTTGAGCTCATTTCTTATAATGCCCAAAATTGGATTAAAAAGAACTATTTTTATATAGATCAAATAGTCTCTTTGTAGAAATATTAGTCTATTTGATATGGCTTGAGTTGGCTTGTAAATGCTACAGACAAAACTGCAGTACACTCAGCGAAAAACTCTTCAGAAAATGTAGCCAAAGTTAAGTAAAGTTGCTCTAAGAATTCAGCGTAAGAAATACATAAACTTCCCTCTAGAAACTCCACTCTAAAAACGCTTTTCAAAATTCAGAAATTTTCTTAATTTCTTATAAAAAGAGATAATTTTCTGAGTGTATTTGCTTATGTCTCTATCTGCTGCATCGATATATTTATTAAACACTCTGCAGCAGACGCTGGGCAGCCGCAAGTGGCGGAAGTCCATTACCATTGTAGTTGGTGGTTTGTTTAAGCCAACAATGCTAACAAAACAAGCAAATACCAAATACCAAATACAAAATACAACAGATTTTTACCACATTTTGACCAAATACTCAAACTGAGTGGCAGACGGCTTGCCTGTATTTGATTTTGGTTTCTGCTTCTCGATGCAAACATTTCCGTATTGTTGTGTTGTTGTTTCTGTTGCTGTTAAGCAGCTTCTAAAAGGCCATTTTTAGTTTGTGTTTTTGACAACTTCTTTTTGGCCATCTCCTCTGTGGCTAAGTCGGTTTAGGTGTCTGCATATGTTTATATCTCAATTATAAGTCGACTGTTTTGCATTTGTGTGCAGATGCCTCCAAGAGCAACAAGTTGTTGCAAGTTGTGGCTGCTGCTGCTGTTAGTTGTTGCCGCCGCCGCTTGTTGATAAATGCGGAATTTGTTGCTTGTGGTTGTAGTCTGCGGTTTTTTGCGATCGTTGCCATGAGATTTGGCCAACAGCAGCGGCAGCAGCAGCAACAACAGCAGCAATCAAAACAGGTGCGCGCGCTTGCGCCTCAGCAGCAGCAGCAGCAACAACAGCGGCAATAAAACAATAACAATAACAAAAACAAGTTGCAAGTTTTGTGAACTTTTAACTTTTAATTCCCCGCACTTGCGACTGGACTTGTTGTTGTTTTGTTGTTGTTTTTCGCAATGTTTTGCAAATTTAAATTCATTCACCTGTGGAAATTTATTTATTTTTCTTTGCTTTGCTTTGCTTTGTTTGTTTTCCAGTTAGAGCCTGTTGTTGCTGCTGCTGTTGCTGCTGTTGTTTATTGGCTACTGTTTGTTTGTTGTTGCGTTACTTTCACTTTTTTTCCACACACTCAGCTTAGCTGCTAGCAAAATCAAAGCAACGCTTGTCTTCTAACCACTGCAGCTCTGTCTCTGACTCTTTCGTGCATTATCCACCGCCCCTGCCACTTGCCACTTGCCACATGCCTCAAACCGACTGTTTGCATTTGTTTAAAGTGGCTACAGCGGCAGCGGCTTTGCTTTATGCAACAACTTACACATATCAACTGTCTTATTGTCGTTCCCCTTGTGTTGTGTTTTCTCTCTATGGGCACAAAAGAAACAAAAACAAGGCACAAAAACGCCAACAATTTGTGGCTTACAGGTGTTGGCTTAAACAGGCTCCAACTGCTGCTATATTTAGCAGAGAAAAAATAAATTTTTATATGAAAAAATGAGGAAAACTCCAACGCCAATTTATGGCACACGCTTTGCAACAAAAGCGCAATTGGTTTGCATAATTTTTGTTTTTATTTTTCACTCTTTTTCCCATTTAAGCCGCTTTACATTTAGCCTTATTGTATTTTTAAAACAATTAACTACGGTTTTTTTATAACAATTTCATTCTCTTTTGTCATTTCAGGTGCGTATTTATGGCCGGAAAGTGATAAGTAAACAAAAGAAACTAGAAAATTGCAATTCATTATTCTCTATATTGGCAGGATACAGATACAAAGTATAAACTAGAATTGGCTTAATGAAAATTCAATCCCTGAAATTCCACTTGCAGCAGCAGCGTAGCGAGAAAAGGGCTAATTAAATGATGGAGCAGCAAGTGAAATAGCCACATTTCAGTTCTATTTTTCGTATCTGTTCGATGCAAGCGCAGTGGATGGCTAAATACCGAACCCGTTAGCGTTAAATAGCTACAGTTCTCTCTCTCGTTTAGCTTTTGAAAGTAATACAACATTGCTAAATTGTTTAAAAGATTCCTTAATTAAAGCCACGGCTATCAGATGCCAGCTACCAATGCCGCCTGCCGCCTGCCGCCTGCTTCAAGTTATTTGCTCCCCCTCGTATCATGGCAAATGGGGAAATTATTTCAAAAGTTTTTTTCGAGCTGGCTGACTCTGGCGGCGTCTAAGCAATTTCAGTGCGAGTGTAAATACTTTGAAATGGCGGCAACAATAATAACGATAACAACAAATGCCAATCATTGTTTGCGTAGCGCATCAGCAGCTGTTTGTCTCTCCGTCTGTCTGTCTCTCCGTCTGTCCGCCCGTCTGTCTGCCGCCTTGCAGTACGGAACGCGCTACACACACGCGACCGACGGCCGAGGTATCCATGAGATACTTTTATTTAGCTGCCATTTACTCGAGCATAACGCGTAGTATCTCAGCTCGAAAGTGTGAAACTAGTGTGAAGCTGCTGACTGAGTAGCTTCACTCAGAGCCTCAGCCTGAACCTCACTTTTGTTGTTGTGTGTAGCTTCTGCTGATTGCTGGGTTGCCTTGCAGCATTTTTTTTTAGCATGCAAAACTTGTTTGCCGCCGGAATTTGTTTATAATTTTAGTTTAAAAACAATTAATTAACGCGAAAAAACACACAAAACTTTATCCAACATTTGTATGGAATTTTGTTAGCAAAGTTCGCTTTATCATAACTCTAATTAAATGACCGTAAACCAATTTAGAGGGGGAAAGAAAAAAAAACTTTTTTAATCACTCATAACATAACTGTGCAAGTGTGAGTAACTTTTAAGCCACTCAAAGCTAATTAACAGGGCTAAAAACAAAGTAAAAACATTGTTTTCAACTTAATTCGTATTGGTTTTCAATCAATCAAAAGTTTACCCATTACTCTCAGATACTCTATATTAGCCCTATTAGCTTTCAATGGCCAGCATCATCAACACAGCATATAAGTTTATACTGAAACTTTAGCCTTTTAGCCATATAAAATGTTGACGTTATGATTTCATAATGGAGCACAAAGTTTAAGTCTAAATAGTTAAGGCCATAAATTAATCTGTTTTGTTTTGTTTTTGAGCTGTTTGAGCTGCTGTTCGGAACAAGTTTACATTGGCCAAGCTGTGTCTGTGCCTGTTTCATTGACTTTTTGGCAACTTGTTTTTTTTTTCAGATACTTTTCAAATAGTTTCAACAGTTCTTTGTGTGCGTTTTATGCTAATATCGCGAGGCGTGCAAAAATTCGCACTTTCCAACTCGTTTGCTACAAATATCTACGAAAAAGGCAAAACAAATAGCGTCAAAAAGTTGTGCAAAATTTAATAAGTTGTCGGCGAGGCGAACAGCGTCAAAGCGAATAGCCAAATTTTTATATATATAAAAAAAAATTAGGGTCAACATTGTGCGAGTTTTCACTTTCCGTCCGTCAAAGTGGGTCAAGTGGCTGATATATATGAATATGGCTGGAAAATCAGTGCGGACACTTGGAAAAGTCTCTCACTGACTAGCCAAATCCATACAATTAAAAGCCATAACTTTCCGCCTCTAATTGTTAAGCAAACAAGTTAAGTTCTCACAGTGCTGCGCCGGTGCTGGCCACACCTGCAATTGGCGGCCATGACTCAGCAGTGGAGCACTGGCGCTGTGGACTCGACTCGCAGCTGCGTGCCCGTTTCGGGGCAGCCAGCAGCTAGAGTTTCCGGGTTATGTCTCACTTATAGATACAAGATACAATTGCACAGATATGCAGCACTCGGCTGTTTGGCTGCCTGGCGAAATGTCAAAAGTGAAGCCACATAATTAGAATGTTTTTGCATTGCCAAGTTGAATGTGACCCAGTTAGTTGAGGCTGCTTAAGCCCCTACCAATCTCGCTGTGTATGCTATGCTTATCTCCAGCTAGCCACACATAAGAGATAATTACATGCCAGCCGAGAGCTGAGTACGGACTAAGCCATGTTTTGCATTTGACTTGACTCTCTTATCAAAATGCCAGCTAATTCGAAAATCATTAAGTTTTATGGCTCCATTCCAATGAAAGAAGTAGCCGGCCCAACAAACTTTCGTGTCAAATCCATCCCAAAAAAAATATTCGCGTGCGCCGCATGTCAAATGCGGAAATTATGGCCGCTAATCGCGACCAAAGCTCTCTGGCGTCAACGTCTGCCCGCAGGATAATGCGAGTGACTTAACGACTGCGCTGCCAGCCGACACTGCGCTGCCAGCCGACTCGCTTCTAATTTGCCGTTTCCTGTGCCTGTCGCCCGTAATTATACGGCCAACTCAAGCCCCCCCCCTCGCCACCCCTCGTGTTGGCAATATTAAAACAACAACAAAAAAGTAGTGCAGTCAGCCAATTTTGAAATGCAACGCTGACAAGCGCATTTGGCTGCCTGCCTGTTAGCCTGACTGACTAAGCGACTCTTCGACTCTTTGGCTATTTGGCTCTCTGACTGGCTGTCTAGTTGCTGCCGCTGCTGCTGCTGCTGCGTGCTGCAAGCGAATAAAACGGCTGCAGTTACAGTTAACGGCATCTAATAGATACTTTGGCACCTTGGCATTACTATTACCATTTACCCATTTGCCAGCCAGATGTGTGTGTGAGTGTGTGTGTGTGTGTGTGTGGAAATGGCCAGAACAGCAATGAGAGTAAATTGGTATAAAAAGAAAATAATACAGAAATTAACGGTTATCTGGTAGTCATATAGTGAAATATTCTAATTTTTTTATGCCTTACTATAAATTTTATTTGAAAAAAGTGTTTTATGACTTCTTCTATGGCAACTGTACTGCGAGTAGTCAGCTTTTATAGCCCTCTATCTGCTTCTATCTTTAGGTTTAAATATCTGAAACTGTGACACCATAGAACAACTCCATTAAAAAACTATCTAAGCTCGAAGACAAGCTAGCCAAATAAAGTATCTGTGGATGGGAAGTATCTATTCCTTGAAGTTTAAAGTATCTTTTATGAATTTTCCCTCGAAGCTGAGCATTATTTAGGCAATTTTGATTATTTTCAAACATATAAGAGTATCTTAGGATAGCTTAGCTGTTCACTTAAGCCATAATGAAAACTCAAAGCTATAATAGAGCATATTCAATAGTTTTTATAAGTATCGCTTGAAGCTTTTGGCTGAAAGGCGATTGCAAAAGTAGTTAAATAAATGAAGCTCATGTTGTGAGCCTAATAGCATATCTCAGAGTAAACTCTATAAATAACTGGATTGGGCAACTTGCTTTTTTTTTTGGTAATACTTCTAGCTAAAAATTCAATTTCAGCCCAATTCGCTTTGCACTTTCTCCGCTGTTTTAATCCGTGAAAACAAATAGATATTTTTTGTCATTAGCTGACAAAGTGTAACAAGCAAAAGGTACACTCGAAATTTGGACAAATTTCGTTGGGAGCCATTAATTTAAATCGCCAGGCAATCGCTTAATTAAAATCTTTATTGCTGAGCAGAGCAGAGCAGCGCTGAGCTGAGCAGAGCTGGGCAGAGCAGAGTTCTTGCCCCCCACAAAGAAGCCAGCAGCGAGCAACATGGAAAAGCAGCAAAGCGAACAGCAAATGCTCATCTTTGTGTTAGTGCAACATACGAGCCATACAACAACATACAACAAGTGCAACAACCAATGGCTGCCACATAAGCCAGCTAAAACAGATTTCAAAAGCGCACACAGACAGACAGACAGACAGACAGACAACCAGCTCCTCTCTGGCCCCGTAGCTGGCTACCTAGCAACCAGTTGGTGCTGGGAGTTATTGTGAAATCTGCGAGGCGATGTGCCTCTCTCACTTCAGTTGAGTTCACTTCGCTTCGCTTCACGCCCAAGCGGAGGGCGTCAAGTCGAGTGCGGATCCACCCGCAAATCTTTCACCTGCTTTACGCCGCCTACCTGAGATACTTCTGCACTCTCTGTGTGTGTGTGCGGGTGTTTGTGTGTGTGGACTCGGTCTACAAATTGAGCGCAAACGCATAATTAATTTCAAAAGCAAAAAAAAAGAAGAAAAATGAAAAATGAAAAAGAAAACATGAAAAATGAAAAATGAAAAATGAGAAAAAATTAAGTTAATGTTTTGTAATCCCCAGCTGAAGTGCGGGAGCTCTGCCAGTTACTGGATGAGCCATAGACAGAGGCGAGTCGTAACAATAATCATAATAATTCAACTGTACTAGCTGAGCCTTCTTTGCAGCTTTGTGGCTATTTAAGCTTTACAGTTGTGTTTTCCAGCTAGTCTTTTTAATGCTTGATTATAGCTGGCATTATGGCTTGAAAGGGCCTAGCGAAGCTGGTTAACTGTATTAACCTAAGAATCGAAGCAAAGAAATCATAAATTCTACCCAACAGCCAAGTGGAGAAAAGAAAACTAGAAGCTCGAAACTCTGTTAACTATCTTTGCCAGCAATTCAAAGAAAATAAACCACTTAACAGAAAATGTTACTTATAGAAACTGTAACAGATTCCTCTTGAAGTGGAAAGGGTGTTTTGAATAATTGAGGGAACTAACTGAAATTCTATGAAAATAATAAAGAGTTGATACTATCTATACTATCTTTCCCATAAATAGAAAAATATAATCCTTAAATTCTACTTAACAGTCAAGCAGTTAACAGAAACTGTTAGCTTTAGATTCCTCTTGAAGTAAACCTCTTAAACGGCTTCGAATAATTGAGGAAAATTAACTGAAATATGCCTAGAAACTCGAACTCTGTTAAAACGATCTTTCCCCCAAATCAAAGAATATAAACAACAGTCGAGCAGTTAACAGAAAATGTTAGTTATAGAAACTGTAAGAGAATCTTCTTGAAGTGGAAACGGTTTTTTGAATAATTGAGGGAACTAACTGAAATTCGATCAATCGTTCAACAAATAGTTGATAACATGGCTAGAAACTTGAACTCTGTTAAAACTATCTTTCCCACAAATGGACGAAAATAAACCCTAAATTCTACTTAACAGTTAACAGAAAATGTTAGCTTTAGATTCTCCGAGAATAATTGAAGAAAATTAACTAAAATATGCCTAGAAACTTGAACTCTGTTAAAACTCTGTTAAAACACAAATGGAAGAAAATAAACCATAAATTCTACTTAACAGTCAAACAGTTAACAGAAAATGTTAGCTTTAGATTCCCCGTGAATAATTAATGAAAATTAACTGAAATATTCCTAGAAGATTGAACACTGTTAAAACTATCTTTCCCCCAAATCAAAGAATATAAACAACAGTCGAGCAGTTAACAGAATATGTTAAATTTGCAGACTGCTGTAAAATTGCTACTGCAGTGAAAATGGCTAACATAAATATTGACTTTAATTTAGGAAAATTGATTTCAAATCGATTCTCTGCGAGGCTCTTGCATAATTTCCTCTGTAAAGCGAACAGCAACTGCGACTGATACCCGTACAATGAGCATTATTTTTTTTTTTCACGGGGTCATTTGCATTTTAAGCTCTCTTCTCACGCTTTTCGGACGAAAGTCAACTTTCCAAAAATATTGTGGCGGGAAAACGAAAGAAAATCCATACGAAAAGCAACAGCTAAGAGTAAAATTTCTAAGCGCTACGCACGTAACACAAATAGCAGTTAATTTCGTTGGGTTTTTGTGGGATTGTGGAGCCACCGCATCAACACCAGCAACAACAGCAACAACAACAACACCAGCATAAACATAACTGTAATTGCCCGGCAGCATAATTGCGGCGTAATTGCAGCTAGCAGAGGCAGAGGCAGAGGAAGAGGCAGCGGCAGCAGCAGAAGCGGAAAATGAAAGTGCAGCAAATAGAAAAATGGAGCTATAAAAAATGGATTTTTAAAGCACAAATCTCAGCGCGAAGGGGTTGGAAACGGGAGGCGTTACAGCTGTAGCTTTTGGGTTTTGTTTCGGTGGGCGTGGCCGTCAGACGCGTTACAATTTCAATCAAAGACGAATTAAATTTGTCTTCAATTTAGAAAGCCAGACAGACAGAGGCGCCCGGCCGGGCCGAAAGAGGAGGGCTAAGAAAAACAATGAAATTGATTTAAGTTTTTTTTTTGCTTTTTTTTTACTGTAAGCGCGCGTGCTCGCCAAAAAATCCAGCAACAGCAGCAGCAGCGGCAGCGGCAGCGGCAGCAAGTGAAAGTAAAAAAACAAAACCAACAAAAATATTTTAAAAAGTGAAATAAAAAGCCAACAACAACAGCAATAACAACAAATAAACAGCTAAAGACGACTACTTGGCTTTCATGGGTATTATGAAACGCAAGTCAGTCAACCGGCTGGGCGGCCAGGTGTCTTGTAGGGGGAAACAGGCTGGCTGGGTGGCTAGTGTCTCTAGCCAGCGACGGGGGTGTAGGGGCCCGGCTGGCTGGCTATATAGCAAGTCATGCAAACAGCGCGCTTCCATCATCATCATCATCATCGCCGTCGTTTGGCGCAGAGGGGCAGGTGCGCGAAAAACTTTCAACACAGCCACTGGCATTGACTACAAATCTATCCATAAGTCTCGCCGAGCTGAAGCTGGAGTCGATGATGTTGTTCGCACATTTGCCTAGATTTCGCATACCTCTAGTGTGTGTGCCTGTGTGTGTGTGTGCGTGTGTGTGTACGCATTAACAGTTAGCTGTCAAGTGTGGCTTGAGTGCTTCGATTGGTTGGAGTGGTTCGAGTGGGTCAAGGGACACCCCACACACACACACACAAACACACAAGGTGAGGGAATAGGCGAAGTTCACTTGCCATCTTGACATTGAAATCAATAATATTTGGCTATTGGCAGTTAATTACCTGTTTGCAGATACTTTTCAAATGTCAAAAGACTTCACCTTAACGACAAATCAAAAAAAAAGTTCAAAGAGTTGCGCGTTTTCTCTTTTATTTAGAAATTAAAAAGCTTTAAAGATACTTTTTTTCTAGGAATTTAGAGAACTTCTCCCCGCTGCAAAGCTCAGCTATGT
The DNA here is from genome assembly GCA_018150835.1 of Drosophila repletoides. NCBI lineage: Eukaryota > Metazoa > Arthropoda > Insecta > Diptera > Drosophilidae > Drosophila > Drosophila repletoides. The sequence continues at coordinate 9,897,067 of JAECWQ010000100.1, forward strand.
TTGGTTGTTTCTAGAGCTTCAGTGGGGAATTTTCTAATTAATTTTTTAGGCTTATTAAAATTATTTCAAATTTCCTATTAAATTTCTATTTGAATCATAAAAAACAATTTTTTATAAGTCTCTAAAATTTGTCCAGAATTTCCTTTCAATTTCTTCAACTTTTGAGCATTAAAAAAAATCAATTTTTTATAGAAATAAATAAATTAAACACTCAATTTTCTTTTGCTAAAATCTTAATTAAATAGTAGCCAAATTTCAGTTTCTTTTTGAACAGCTTTTCTCATGTTGTGAACCCACAAAGGTCGTTCCAAACTGAACCGTTTCAATAGGATTATATTCACCCTGTGTTAACAGCCTTGAAATCAACTTTTTTGCTTTCCCAGAGTCATAAAAGTAATACACTAAATACCAGCAAAAAGTTAATAACTTTTAATATATTTAAAAGCTGTGTAAAAGTCTTTTGATTGCACATTTTCGTTGTGGCATTCTCAGTGCAACAACGCAACTGCCATAAAGGTTGCATCATGCAACAACAAGACGTAAACAAAGCAATTTTTTGTTGCCACTCTGCCACAGTCGATAGTCGATAGACGATTCCGATTGTGGCAACCAGCTGGGCTGGAATAAAAAAATCATTCGCTTGTTGTCGCGTTTCCATTGCGAAAGCAGAGCTAATCGCCGTAGCAACAGCAACAGCAGCGGCGCAGCGGCACAGCGGCAGCAGTGTGCGAAACATGTGCTGCACAGCAAGTCTCCAATGAATGATCGAACGATCGCCCCATCGATCCCAGTCACAGCGACAGCCACAGCCACAGCCCGCCCCAGTCTCAGTACCAGCCCCAGCCTCCGATCCGCTCTAGCCTTATATAATGACCCACAAAACGCTTCGGAGGCAGAGCGAATGAAAAACAGTTGCTTTAATGACTTTTTAAAACTTCATTAGGCGCATACATAAGTCGGCAGTGGGCTATAAACGCGCTGCGCTGCGCCGCCAGCCGAGTCGATTCCATTCCATTCCAGGCAGCATCTCTGATCTCAAGCGGAGCACCATAAACCATAAAAGCGCCTCGTCTTTCACTCAACAAAACGTCGCCCTCCCCCGCCGCCTGTCGCCAGTTTGAATGTTTCGCATTATGCTGCAAATGGGTTAAGTGGCTTTCAATTTAGACAACAAAAATTACAAAAGAAAAAAATAAAGAAATGCGTAGAGAATTGTATCTTTTTTTTTTTTTGTGCAATGCGCCGATTGACGAATGGAATGATTCATTAGCCGCAGGCCTCTCGACACGCCCCTAGCAACGCGCAATACTTCCGGCGCAGCATATTGACTCATTCTCCGGCTCTTTCCGCTTCTCCTTCTCCTCCTTCTTCCTCTATATAGAGTGCTATCTCTATGCTAAGTGCGATGCTTTACGAGTATCCAAACAATTTGTCATAAAAGCGAAATCGAACTCGCACTCGCATTTACAAGGTGTATAAATCGACTCGTAGATCGAGACGTAGGATCGAAACGTGTCTGACACATGGCAAATGGCTGATAAAAGTCTGAGGCAAGAGCCAAAGAAAGAACTCGAGCCTCGACTGTGGCATACCCTGCGTATGCTTTATATTGGCAAACAAAAGCAACAGCCTAACCGAAGCATATAAATTGGGTTTGATACTCAAAATAATTCCTGTTAATATTCTATAATTTTACCATAGTAATACTCTACCTAAATCTATCTAAATCTTAAAAAAGAGTATCCAAATTATGCTCGAGAATCTCTTTCTTCACTCTGTAAGGAATATTCAAGCCATTTTTAAGTGAATCCCTTGCAAATTGCCTCAACAATTGTCGCATTTTCTGTTGCTTGGGGCATGGACTAAGCCACGCTGTATGAATTGCAGGGTATCGGGAACAAAACATGACAAATATTACGTAAAAACACGATTATCATTTACTTAGCATTGGAGAGCAAACAAAGAGCACAACAACAACAAAAACAACAACAGAAAAGGCGCACTTTCAGTTTCGTTGCGAAAAACGCGTCAAATGACGCCTAAAATTTATTATCGTCAAAGTTGCGACGTAGCCAAAGTTCAATTCCGAGCTGAGTCAGCTCCCCCTCGACTCGTATTGTGTGGATAAATATCGTATATAATATTGCACCCCCCCCGCCAATCACGATACCCTGCCGATACCCTGGATTATCGTGACAGTTTTGTGGGCCTTTAACATGCGCCATATTTTACAGAATTGGCAGCGAGCGCGTGTCAGAATTCAAGGCGTTAAGCGGCTTTTTTTTTTGTATTGCCACAATGGAGTTGTCGACTCGAAGTTGGAGCTGTAGACTTGATCCATAGACAATTAACCCAAATTGTCTGGAAACAGCACGTGGGCAACATTTTGGGGCGCCCCATTCGCATATTCTTGCAACAGACAATCGGATCATTGCATAAGCTACGTCATCTGGCAGCTGGCATCGGCCAACGAGCCGAGCCGAGCCGCCTCTCTTGGCCATTTGAAAGGCATCGAGTTGCGAAAAAAAAAAACAGTGCCTGGGCCTTTTGGGCTTTTTGGGCTAGTCAAATAGCAAATTAGGCATGCAGCAGGCAGCAGGCCTGGCCGTAGTTTACCTAAAGGAAAACAAAGGTATGCTTAAAAAACAATTGACATGAATATGGGCAATTCAGTGAAAATGGTCAATAAGATGGCTTACTGCTGATAGCCTTGGTAATTGCTATGACGAGTGCAGCAGCCGAGTATGCTAAGAAAAGGGTATTATAATATTATTGTTAGAGTATTCCTAAGATAATTCTTATAGCTACGATATTAGTCAGCATATTATTCCATTCATTTTTGAGTAGATAGAGTCGATTTTACTTCTAGATAGACTATTCCCCGTTAAGCATTTAATGTTTTCTCTTACTGATGAATAACTGATGAATAAATGCAAATATATAGCCAAAATTTATACTCAAATTGCTCTAAATACTTTAGTCTAATTCAATGCGCGATGTCCTCATTATTCAATTGCATTGAATATCAAATAATTTTTACTGCCATTTCGTAATACCAAAAAAGGCAAAGACTCAATCAATATGCAAAGTGTAGGCCACAAAAAAGAAGCAGAAAAAAGAAGTATTCATGAGTGCACTCATACATAATCATATCTCATTTGTGTCTGTTTTTTTTCTGATTTGTGATTAAATATTCATCTCAGGCTTTTTGGCACACGTTCGCGCATTTCAAAACCGTGTCGAAAAGGCTTAAAGAGATCGGGCGAAAATGACACGCGTCTTAGGCATTATGATGATCATTATGATCATCATTATGATGTTATGTGTATAGGTTGACAGGTGACAAACTTAGCGCATGCGTCGCTGCAATTTATCGCTGTATCTGATGGATACACAACTCCTAAAGCATGCGATTATAGCCTGTCATCATCCCAATACTAAAAATGTTCCCATTTATCCATCAGCCTTTGACATGTGAAAGAAAAGTAGCTTTGTTTTTGAAGAAATCTTGAAAAGAAAATGGAAAATTTCACTGCTATCTATGAAATTTAATGAATTTCCAGTACAAATGCCATTTGAGGCTGAGAGATAAAAGTTGCATCGATTTTCCCTATGGGATAAAGTGCCCCTGGGACGAATAGATAAATATTCAAAAATCAGCTTTAAATTTGTAATTATTTTGCATATATTTGTGGCTATGAAAATATTACTATTTATTTTGTGGTCTACAATGGTTGACTGGCCTTGCTGGAAACGAGCCCACGGTCAGAAATGTGTATTGTGGTTAGAACCTTATCTCGCCTCAACCGACGGCGTTATCAGCACATGACCAGCGGTATTCCCGGACTGCATTCGCTTATTTACTTTCTGGGCGTGTTCGGTGTGGTTTAAGCCATATATACATATATAAATATGTATGTGTATTTATATATTCATATAGCATAAGTCAGCGGCCCTCTGTAATCGTATGAACAGCCCCTAAAGCAGATAAGGGCGATATCTCGCCGCAAAACTGGCTCATTATCAGCGCCCGAACAGCAGCAGCATATCAGCAGACAACAATGCGAATATATATATATATATGTGTGTGTGTGTGTGTGTGTGTGTGTGTGTGTGTGTGTGTGTGTGTGTGTGTGTGTGAACATATGTACATATATGTAAGTACTTATGGAGCTCGTCAAGTGCTTTTCGGATTCTTTTCTTATCGGAATCTGAAACCGCATTGTCAAATATTCTACACTATTCACATTCATCCACAATAACCTCAATTTTTTGTTGTTTTCTTTGTTTTTTTTTGGGTTAGGGCTATTTTTACAAGCTGATAAAACTGGAACTGCAAGTTTTCACTTTCACTTTATACTTTTAAATAATCATATGAGGCCAGACTTAATCATATTCGAAACCCAAAACTGGATTTGAATTTGAATTTTGTGGGCAGCTCGGCAAAAGCAAATAATTCCATAGTCCAATATCAAAACAACAACAAATATCAACAAAATTGGCTGCTGATAAGCTACAACTAGTCATTTGAAATTATTTATTCAGTAGAAATTCATTTGAAGGAGTATAATCTAAGAAAAACAGAAAAACTAGAAATTGTTTTGATTATTTTTGGAGTGTTTTGTGATAGGAAAATTGTGTTTTAAATATCCAATCGATAGGAAACTTTTGGCTTTTGGAATAGTAAAGACTGAAATGCTCTTACAGATTGCCTTTAGGGCATTTAAAGTGTTTAATTTAGGCCGAACCTTCAGACGAACCGGGTTCTGTATACAAAAACCGCTAAGCTTCAGTTGACGGTTTGCTCTCAAAGCCTACTTTGGGGTTCGAGCCGCCAAACCGAACCTCTTTCTATATCTTAGAGATTTCCATTCTCAACTTTAGCTTAGATATATCATAATAAATACTCTATTAAATACTATAAAATTGGTAAATTACTTTTGATTGAGTCAAAAACCGAAAAATACACAATTTATGGCTTAAATGAAACGTCGTAACGTTTAGACCGGCTATTAAATAAGCTGGTTTTAGCTCTGTCATAAGCACTGCATAAACCGAGTTGATATTAAGTCTTAAATACAAAAATCCCCTCACTCAGTGTAAAAATCCCAGCATGAGCTCAGCTCAAAGGTGAGCTAGCAATAAGAAAAAAAAAAAATACTCAGCATCGACGTCGGCGTCGGCGTCGGCATTCGTTTCGTCATCATCATCATCATCAACAACATCATCAGCATTGCTGGCCTAACGTCATCGTCAGCGTCAGCAGGCGACGCGTCATAAACAACAAAAATATTTCTCTTAAGTCAAAGTTAATTGCTCTTAAATCAAAGTGAACAACGCGATCGACGAATGTTATTTTGCTCGTAGCGCGGACTTTGTTCCGCTCGCTGCTTGGACCTGGGCCTCCGTCGCATTGTCTCGCTGTCCCGCTGTACCGAGCCGGGCAACAACAAAGGCGACAGACAACAGGTAAATATTATATGAAGTGAGTAAACTTGATTGCAGCGCTACCTGCGGGTGCATTGCGGCAAACAAAAAACTCTCAGATACAGATACAATTTTTTTCGCTCGCTTACGTAAAGCGCTCGAGTCGAGTGGAGTGGAGTGAGTTTGCCAAAAATTGAGTTGCACTCAAACAGCGAGAGCGAAAGAAAGAGAAAGAGAGCGCGTGGCGACGGCGCACAGTGAGAGACAGGAACTGGAGCTGGGTGCGAAAGCGAGTGCGACTGCGACTGCGACTGCGACTGCGACTGCGACTGAGACTGCGAGTGCGAGTGCGAGTGCAATTGTTGCAGAGATACAAAAACAAATACAAACACATAAACAAACGGCCGACTAGGCGGTCGGCAGTCGTCAGTCGGCGGCTGTTGTCGAAAGCATGCGAAAAGCGAGCACAAAGCATAGAAACAAAAACAAACGTCACAGGCAGCACTCACAAAACGTAACTGTGTGCGTCCGTGTGGAGAGTCTGACCGGAAAATTGCAAACGAAAAGAGAGCGGCGCAAACGCCGCTGAGAGCAGCGCCTCGTGAGCCGAAGCCGCACTCAACGAGCGCGCACACCCGACGCGAACCGACTGCCGAAGCAGCAAGCAGACCCGGCAACAAACAGCGAGCGCCGCACAGAATCATTCTTGAATGCGCGCGCGAACGTTTCGCACCAGCCAAGAAGAGCAACAGACAAACCAACAACAACAACAACAACAGAAAAAAACAGAGTAACAAATAATAATAATAATAATAATAATCTGCATATAAAATAAAGAAATAAACGTGAACAGTGTCAGAGTTGAAAGCGCCTCAAGCAAGCCAACAACAGCTGAAAAGTGCAAGTGATTGCGTTGTGTTTAGGCCGAGTTAAGTGCTTAGGCCGAAAGTGGAAGCGCGTGCTTAGCCCGCGGGAGAGCCGCATAAAAAAAAGCAAAAAAATAAAAAAGAAAAGAAAAGAAAACGAAGTATAAATAAAAGCACACACGAAAAATACATAAAATTAAGAACGAGGCCTACTAGCCCAAATTCAGCAGCAGACGCGGAGACATTGGCGAAAAAGCGAGCAATAAGAAAAAAAGGAAAACAAGAGAGAGAAAAAAAAATTATTTAAATATAATTAAAAATAAACTCACAACGACGGCGACGACGTCAACAAAATTCTTTTTGACTAAAAGCAGCGCTGTCTGCCGTTAGCCGCGTGTGCGTAAGCTTGTGTGTGTGCGTGTGTCGGTGTGTGTGTGCCGGTGTGTGTGTGTGTTTGCCTTGTATCTGTAAGATACGCGCCCCGCTGACGCATTTGCCCGGTTAGAGGCGCTCTGCCAACGTCGCCGGCCGGCGTTTTGTGCCCAATTAACGCAACAACAAATCGGCCAACAACGAAAGAAACTCGGCCGTTCAATTGGCATTGCAAAACTTGTCAAAAATTCAAAAATATTCAAATATTCAAATATTCAAATATTCAAATATATATAAAAAGCTATTCAATAATTACAAAGTAAATACATTTTAATATCTACTAACTGTGCGTGTGTGTGTGTCTAATATATACAGCTAGCTGCAATATTACGTATACGCAGATATTTAAATATATATCTCATATTTATAGCCAGCAGTCCGCCTGTGCTCGCTGCTTGCTGCAACTGCAATACTCGTAGCTAAAGGCTAAGTTTATAAATAAATAAACAAATTTCACCGAAATTAAATAAATTTAAACAAATACAAAATAACTAAATAACTAAACACAGATGTTTGGCATAATACTTGTCATAATCAATTGTTAAAGTGTGTTTCTCTGTGCAGCCCCAAGCGAGAGAGAATTGTGTAAAAATTCACAATTTTTGAAGGTTGTCGCCAGAAAACAAATCAAAAAAAGGTGATTACATAAAGATAGAATACCATACACACACACACACACACACACACACACATACATATATATTTATATTATAGCCGTGAAAATGTGAAAGGGGCGACAGGCGAAAAATACCCTACAATAATAATGCCAGTACATTTTGCATTGGAATGTGCTTTCTGGGCGTGCCCTGTAACCGACTGACCCCATTAGCTATGGGACTCTGTTGGGTGGCTTGAAAGCTTTCAAGGTCAACACATTTCTGCACTCTTTTGGGCCGCCTCAAACCCAAAAGCACTGAGTACTCCGTTTTCGCCTGGAAATACGCGTCGAATTTTCAGTACAACACTTTCAAATTCCTCACAATTATATTGGCATATTTAATCTCTTGATTTCCATGGAAATCAAGTGTGTTGTTTCACTTTTCTCGGAAAATTGTGAAAACATTAAAAAATATATTTTCTATATGATAGTTTGTTGCGTGTCAACAGTTCTCTGGGAAATTCCGTGTAATATCGCTGGAAATCGAGCCACAACAAACTAGGGTTTTTCTCCCATTCTAAAATAATTGTCGAATGCTCGCAAACAATTAAAAATTATAAATGATTCACAATTGTTTGTGAGCATCTCTTGAAAAATAATAACAAAAATTCTGTCGAAAAAAAACTCCCAGCAGCCGCCGCTGTTTACTCTTCATAGATAAGAAATTACTGAGAATAGCGATAAACTATATTTGGCTTAAATTGAGTTCTTTTTATTAAAAAAAAATCATTTCATATCATTTGCAGGAACCCATCGAGCTAAAGAAGCGTCTGGAGGAAGTGCGTCTATTGGAGTCACGTCGCTCCGCTCGTCTCGCCGATCAGGATCGCGACACGGACTTTGCCCGCCTGGCCGACATGGGAGGCGATCGTCGACGAACCACACACAGTATTGAGGTGCCATTGCCGCAGACGCCGCCGCACAAGTGAGTACAGCTATATTATTTTTTTTGGTTTTGTTTTTTTTTCCTGTTTTTGATTCTAACTGTGTATGCATAACCTTAAAAAACACAGATAAAAATCAGTAAATTAAAAAAGTCTGACTAGAAAAATGAGTGCCTGTGTTCGACTTGCTGATACTCTGCTGCAGCCAAGTTTGTCGGTGAAAATAAAACAATTTTAGTGTAATTATTTTTAATTATTGATTCGCCGGCTTGAAACCAGTTTCTAACTTAAATTTTTCAAAAATTTCGAAACTCAGCCTGCAAATAGAAAATTAATTATTGAGCAGCTCCGCTTCGCCGGTACGAACCCTGTTTCTACTTCCTCTTTTCCGGTTTCAATCTTCAAAAATCTTAAAAGAAAAACAGAAAAATAATTATTGCGATGTTTCGATTCGGTTCAAACACAGTTTCACCTTGGGTTAGGTTCCAAAATATGTTTTTCTTTGTTTCATCAAAATTTCAATACTTGAATTGTTTTCTGACAAAGGAAAATCTCAATTTTAAATGAGAAACTTTCGCTCTTAACAAGTTTTGAATATAAATAATAATATTTAAAATGAAGAGAGAATATTTACGTATGATATAGTTCTATACAAATAATATAAATGCTAAAGCTTCGATCTGTCTGCTGCAGGGTATCTGTGCGTTGAGCAAGTTCTTTGTTTAAGTTTAGTCGCAGCCTGCATAAATATGCAACGCTTCGGCTTGGCGTGGCTTGGCGTGGCGTGGCGTGGCGTCGCCTCTGTCCATGGACGACTCACTAGGCTATATCAATAATTCATAAACGGCGACAAATTAGCGGAACAAGCCGACAAGTCACGGACAGATACACTATGTTCTCTGATACCCGACATACCCGACAGACTCGACATATGTACATATGTTTTTCTGTGCTTGTATTTGTGTTTGTATCTGTGTGTATTTCGCCTTAGTTTGATTCGCTGGTTGGGCTGGTTCGTTTGGGGCTCTTATCTAAGCGCAGCCCGGCTAGACACCGCCCGGCTATTTAGCATAGACGCCGTCGATGCAATTACACTTATATAAAGTGGACACTGCCCGATTTGGTCCCCCTCCTTTCGGTCCCACTCCCTGTATAACCTGCCGGCTGGACACAAGTGACAGACAACGGCTGGGAGTACGTCGTTTTGCTTTCGAAAATGTTCCGCTGGGACAAACGGCGGCGACTGATTGCAAAATAATTCAAATTTTCAATTACTGACTGCTCAGACGTCGCGACGACGACGTCGTTGTCGATGAAACAACAACAAAAGCAGCAACAACAACATTTGATTAGGACGTCAACTAATCGCACAGTATCGGAGCACGCTGCAGGGTATCAACGACTACAGACAGCAGTTGGCTGCGCTGGAGAAAGCTTTAAAAAGAAACAACTAATGAGGGCACAAACAGAGTGTTTACAGCCAATTAAATAAGCCAGAAATTAGCTTTTGGAATTATTTGCAGTGTATACAAAAGTCGCCTATAAGTGCTCTGTTTGCTGTCTGTTTTTTATTGTGGCGTATTTCATTTCAATTCCAATTGATAAGCCTCGCGCGCCGCACGGCAAACTATTAGTCAAGTGGTGCAAAAACAACAGCAACCACAGCAGCAGCGGGGGAACAACAAGTGTGCCGGGCAAAAAACAACAAAAAGCAACAAAAAAGAATAATAATAATAATAAAAAAAGATGAAAATAAAGCAAACAAATAAAGGGAAAACAAAATGCCGGCCACGTTCTCAATTGATAATAAAAGTAATGACAATAATAATAATAATCAAAACAAAAAAAATGCCGAGCCAAAAGAAGTGTAGAAGCGTCATGCACTCGGCTTGTGCCGCACTGCAAAAAGCGGACGGCAGACGGCAGACAGCGGCACTTCAACTGCGTCGTAATCAGAAAAAAAAACAACTAAAACTCGAAAATAAAATATATAAAAAAGAAAAAGAAAAAAAATACAACTAGAACAATATACAAAACTGCAATGCGCCGGAGAGGAGCAGCACGAGAATTGCCGGCAATATCTGTAATAAAATTCAAATAAAATTCAATTGAGTTCAACACGAGGCGATGCGCCAGTTTAATTTAATTACTCTACAACGGCGGATGCGATGGAGAGAGCACCCACACAACAGTATCGAGGGAGGTACTTGAGGGCATACCCTGTAATTGAGAGACAGTTCCCTGTCGCCCCTAGACGAAGGAGAGAGCAGCAGCAGCAGACACAGGGCAGGGGTATACCCTGTTGCCTAGAGACAGATCCCAGCAGCAGCAGGCAGCCACACGATAATATTGAGCGCTACTTGAGGGCATACCCTGTAATTGAGAGACAGTTCCCCGGTGCTCCAAAACGATGGAGAGAGCAGCAGCAGCAACAGCCATCGACACAGTCATATTGATAGGTGCTAAGGGGTATACTCTGTAGCTTAAAGACAGCGCCCAGCAGCCGGCACCCACACAATAATATTGTGAGATACTTCAGGGTATACCCTGTAATTCAGAGACAGCGCACCGCCGCCCTGAGACGTCGTAACAGTGACTTTTCTGCCGGCCGCGTTTATCTCAACACTCGACGCTCGAGGCACATGCCGGCCAGTTAAAACTTGTAGTGTTGTTGCTGCTGTTGTTGTTGCTGCTGTTGTTGTTGTTGATGTTGTTATTGTTTCATTGAATTCGAAGTCGAATGCGGAAGTGTTTATTTCGCGCACAGATACGCAAATACAGCTATGCACACACACACACATACACATATATGGGTTCTATCTGTCGTCGCCATTTTGTCGTGTGTGTTTTGATATGCGCAGCTCTCTCACTCGCTCTCTCTCTCTGTCTCTCGCATTTATACACGTGTAATGATAACAACACCTTTTTATACACAGCAAGAAAAAAAAGAAACCCGCTCACCTTGCGCACACACACATACACACACACACACACACAGATACTTACGCAGTAGAATCAAATGTGAATGCCACGCGTGTTCCAACTCGTAATGCGACGTAATACTCGTATATAGTTCCCTCGATCAGCTCCTCTACCTCAGCTGTTTCCCTCGCCCCCCTCTGACCCCCCTTTAACCCACCACTGCTAATCTAAAATGTGCTTTTCTCGCTTACGTGCGCCGCCTCTGTTGTTGTTTTTTAGCTAGTTTTTTCTTCTTTTTTCTTTTTTTTTGATTATTAATTTACATAGTCCGTTTGTTAGTTTAAGTAAACATTACAAAAGAGTTCGTTTCTTTCCCTTATTTTTCTCGCCACATTTGTTAATTGTTTTTCTAAATAATTCAGCCATTAAATAATATTTACGTTTGATTCAAAAATATAATTCTGATGGGGTCTGGGCTGGGTCGCAATCAATGTAATTTCTATGAATTTTTCACAGCTCTAAAAAGCTGTTGCTTCAGGTGTTATTTATTTACAACAAGAGTCGTCTTCTATAACAGATTATTTAATAATAAGGCTTAAAATTCTGCTCATTCTGCTTTGAACAATAAGCCGAGCACTTTGATCGGCTAATCGCACTGCCCATTAGAATCCAAATGACGTCGTTACATTTAGCGGAGTCTATTGCTCTACTGGGTGCCTTAATAGACTCCTCCGTGTGGCTGACAGCTCTCCACTATTCCATTTCAAGGTTTCCACTCCTTCGCCTCCCTCCCCCCAACAGCTGACGGGGCAAAGAACACAGCGAACACTGCAATTCAACTATAAATGACATGCCCCAAGCCCCAAGCAGACAGAACAAAGCGAAAAACAAAAAAAAAAAACACTTAATGGAAAAAAAATTTACAAAATCCCCGGCAAAAAAAAAAAAAAAAAAAAAAGAGAAAGAATTAAATGCGGAACAATAAAAAATGAGAAAGAAAGAAAAACTGGTAATAAATATAATAAGCGCGTAATTATCGCGTAAATGTCAATTTACGCGGCGAACGCGTTGCGTCAGTGCTAATTTTTAACGCTAGACTGGCTAGAGACCGGCCGGTCTCCAGAACTGAGCCAAGTAGACCCTGCGGAGCACCTCCTCCTCAATCCCATCAGGCCCTCCGCCCCTTGACCCTCTCCTCCTGTAGTATTCCAATCCCAGCTGCTGCAGCAGCTGCCCACAGGGCTAAGGCTGCGGCGGGGGCTGAAGCTGTGGCTCGGGCTGTGGCTGCGGCTGTTGCTTAATGAAAGCGTGTAAGCGCCAATTGGCCAGGCATGTTGTTTGTTGCTGTAATTGCCATGATTAACAATAACAATAACAACAACAGCAACAACAACAACTGGGCAGACAACAACAATAACAAAAGACGGCAGACGGCAGCTGCCTTGGTTTTGTTGCTGTTGCTGTTGTTCTTTATTGCGAAAACAAACAATATGAGCAGCATTGCAGCGCGCGAAGAGAGAAAAAAAATATGAAAAATAATTTATAAACGAGTTTACCGTTGCAACAATAAGAAAACAACAACAATAACATTAAAAACAACAACAACAAGAATGACGCACCGAAACATTTAATGCACTCGTCTCCATTTCTGCTCGGATTTAAGCGAATTAATCAAGCTATAATGAAATGAAGAATACCTTGGCTGTCAAACAAAAAGAGCTTAAAAAAAGCAAAGAAAAAGATTAATATTTTAAATTTAATTAAATATAATTAAACATTAAAATAATGTCATTTAAAAATAGAAATTCATTCGGTATGAATTCTAATGAATATATAAACAATTAATTATTCAAAACACAGCTTAATAATTGATTAGATTAATTTGAAGCTTACTGCAAGCTTTAATGAGCTTTATGAGCTTTAATGAGCTTTCATGGCTGCTTCACTTTCTCAATAATTCTCAACTGGTGTCATTTATATTCGCTTTTAAGGGGATTCGATTGAATGATTACACAATGTGTTCAGCGCTGATCGCTGATGCGTTTCGAATACTTTGAGTGCCCCCACTTAAGGAATGTGAATAACGCTGTGAATACGGTGACGTCAAGAGAGCAGCGACAGCGGCAGCGATAGCGGCAGCAACAATAGATGCACACGACTAAAATTACAAACAACAACCACAAAACAACAACAGCAACAACAACAACAACAATAATCATATGAATAAAAGTAAAAGAAAGAAAAAAAAAGTAAATGGAAAAAAAATACAGGCGACGCTGGCAGCGGCAATTAGCCGAGTCTTGAAAAATATTTGCCAGTTTCAGTTGTTTCAGCCAGCAGCCGCCAAGAATAAAATGTACACAAATATTATTCGGAGCGAGTGTTTGTGTTGCCCTCAAAAGAAAAAATAAGTACAACAACAACAACAACAGCAAAAAAAATACTTAATTTCAGTACAATAAAAAGTCAAGTCGAGCGCAGAAGTGGGTCAAAATTATTATTGAAGCAGAACAAAAACAAAGCCAGAAGCAACAACAACCACTGCAGCAACAACTGCAACAACAACAACAACAACTAGACACAACGATAATGGCAAATGCAATGCAAAAAAGAAACCTCGCGCATAAAGTGGGGGAAAAAAAAAATATAAATTTATAATCATTTTCTAAGCATTGCTTCATAAGCGGAGGCCCCTCCAACAGCAAATTATTGAAATGGATTCGCATTCGCAGCTAACCAGAGATACATTTGCAGATACAGATACAGATACACAGCTACAGCCACAGATACAGCTACAGATACAGACAAGTACTTTGGCCCGGCTCGGTCCGGGAGTAGCAATAATCGTAGTACTCGCAGTTGCACATTCATAAATATGACTGCAAATTGTGCGAATGCCCAATGTTGCGTTCCATTCCACGCCGTTCCTCTCCGTTCCGTTCCGTTCCCATTCCCGTTTCATTCCGTACCTATTCCAATGAACGTAAACACAATTTGCCGATGTTCTGCACGAATAGTTTGTTTGATCGTAAAATTTTATTTTTTGCATTCAAATCGCAGCGGCGGCGCAACAAATAAAAACTCAAAATGCCATTTGCAAGTTTAGTTGTTGTTGTTGTTGTTGTTGTTGTATTCGGTTCGGTGTCTCTTTTGTGGCCGCCATTGCTTTTTGGGAGTTTTTACTGTACCCTCCAAAAAAAAAAAAAAAATTGGGAGGCGACTTGAATGAGTTTCGTGCCAGTTTCAAATCGATTCGTTTGGCAGGGTCAAAACGCAAAGGCAAAGGCAACAAGCCATGAAATGGATTTGCACATAGAAAAAAATTCTAAAAAATTTCTAGTAAATTTTCGAAATTTCCAAACGAAAAGAGCTTTGCCAACTAATCAAATTAATTACAGTTTTTTTTCTGTGTAAAGCCTAAAAGAACTCTTAAAATATGTAGATTTTCAACTAGACTCGGCTTTAACTAGACATTTCTATTAACTGGGCTCAGCGCAGCTGGAAGCTTGTTCTCAAATTCTCACTGGCCACGCACTGGCCAGCCACTGGGCCTTTGGCCATATTTAAAAGAGCATTTGGGCCCACAGACAGCAGACAGCAGGCAAGTGGAAGGAGTCTCTGCATTATTTATGCACGAATGCATTAATATGCCCGCAGCAGAGATGTCGAAATATATATCGTCTCGTCGTATGGGAAAAACTAAAGAGCCGAGTGTGTGTTGACGACTTGAGGAGATGTGGCCGAAACAAGCTGTTGAGCAACACGTCAGTAAATTGAGTAAAAGCGAAATGAAAATGAACCATTTTCCGGCAGCTAGTAAATTTTTTTTAGTTGCCTGCCAGCGATCTCCATACGAAATGGGCACAACAACAATTCTTTTGGCCAGCAACAGTTGTTCATAAATTGGAGTTTTTGGCCTATACTCTTTTTTTTTGTTGCTGTTGTTTTGCTGTGCCGATTCCGATTCCGATCGTCGGCAATAAAACTTAATGTGCACACTTATGAGCAGTGCCTGGGGGCATGGAAAAGATCTGTAGGCGTGTTTGGCTGTGGCATGCAACAACACACGCAACATTTACTGGCCTAAACTGAGGCCAAAAAACGCAAATTCTAAGAACGGAAAATGCTCAAAATTAGATTGAATTGTTTGTTGCTGCAATTGTCGAGAGGGAGAACATATAATTGCAGAGCTGAAAGTCTGGACTGGACGGAACTGGACGGGACTGGACTAGCTTGGCCTGGTCTGAGTTGGCCTGGTCGGGCAATTTGATTGAGTCGTTTTCAATTGTAATGGCCAACGCTGCGGGTGTTGGCACTGACGACTCAGAGTCGGCTGACTAACTGACTGACTGGCTGGCTGGCTGGCTGGCTGACTGAGTGACTGCCCGAATGTCTGCGAAACAAAAGTCATTTGGCAAACTCAAAAAAAATAGGAAAAAAATAGGAGAAAAAAAAAATGGAAAACCGCACACTATAATTTTCGTAGAGCTCTGCAAAGTTACAGTTACACATTTTTAGCCTTTGGTGCAAGAAAAGTAACCAGCGGGCTTCAAGATACAAGCAACAAACAACAAAATACAAGCAACATGCTCGAAACTTCGACTATAAACTACAAACTGATTTGGCTAGTATTGCGAGTATTGCGGTCGTTTGGAAATTGCCTTGCAATTCTCTGCTCTGCTCGGCTCTGCTCTGCTCTGCTCTGCTCAGTTGTTGTTAAGACCGTTGTCAATTAAAGTTCAGGCCCGGTCGAAAAGTTCTGTTAATGCCTTTGGGCTTTGTCATTGTGCGACGACCTACAACGACAGCAACAATGAAAGACATTTACATGAAATTGTTGTATCACGTTTAATTTGGCAATTTGAATGCAAATACATTTGCGCTCGCGCCGTGTATCTCAAAGATACTTCAGTCAGCATAATGAAGGGATTTTCATCTAGCCACGTTTCAACTTGACTCTCAGCAGCAGCCTTGAGCAGCAGCAGCAGCGGCAGCCTCCATGGCCAAGCACTTCCACTCTATACAGTAAATCAAATTTTTCCCAACTAGCTAAACTGTTGTAATCAAGGCTATAAAGTGCACTGCGGTTAGCCTGGTCGAAAGGGACGGGCAGTGGGTAAAGCGGACTGTGTTTCTATATAATTAAAGTGCCTGGCGCGTTTTTGTTTGCTGGGCTGTGTTGCGATTTGTTAATTGAATTAAATGTTGGCCATGCAGCGAGTAAAGCGAGTGGCCAACGGCAAACGGCGAGTGGCGAGCGGGTCATCAAAATGCAGCTGGCAACATCGCCCCTACGGGCTACGGATTGCAATGTGTTGTCTCTGTCTGTCTCTACCTCTTGCTCCCTCTCTCGCTCTGTTTGTCTGTGTGTGTGCAACCCATTTAGCCAAAGTGTGCGACGGCTCTCGAGGTTTAACTGTAAAAGCAAACGCACGTACGGGGCCCAGTCGCTTGGCCAATATTTAGTTGCGAGCCAAATGCGTGCAAGGAGCTGGCACACTGGGCCTGAGACTGGGACTAGACCAGCTGGCCATAGAATATTCATGGCTTCAGTTATAGAAAAAAGCCAATCAATATCTGTTTTTCGATAATCTATCGATAAGTAGTAAATAATAGTTTCCTTCTATCGATAATTTATCGATTGATTATCTACAATTACTTTTGAGTAACTTAACTCTAAGTAAACTAATGAATGATAGTTTCGTTATATCGATAATGCAACAATTGATCGATAACTGATCAATTACTTATCGATAGTATGCAATTACACATTGATTATCTTTGCCACTTTGAGCCCACTGTACACAATTGTCGCTAGGCATAGGCATAGGCGCGACAGCGCGTAATTCCCATGGTCTTGGTCGTGGTCGTGGTCTCGTGGTCTCGTGGTGTCGTGGTGTCGTGGTCGTGGACTTGGCTTGTTGGCTGGTTGCATGGTCGATCAAGTACCGCTAAATTGTTTCAGCCAATTGCAGCGAAAAGAGGCAGCGATTGCGACGCTTCCTGACGCTTGCTGCGCTGCATGCTAAGCAGCTGGAGGCGTTCGCAATGGCGCTGACACATGAGTGACAACAACAAATACGCAGCAGCAACATATGCTGCCCACATGGGACTTTTATATATATATATATATAGTTGTATGTAGCTTGGGCAGGTGTGTCTGTCCCACTGTTCCAGTGTCCCAACGTTGCCCAGTTCCATGTCTATGTGACAACTGCCAGCAGCTTGTTACGCCCTTTTGGCTGTCACACGCTTATTGCTGCTGTCAGTGGGTGACTGACTGCCTAACTGACTGTCTGCCTGGCTGCCTGTCTGCCTGGCTGCTTGTTGGCCTATTCGAGTGGGCTTAAAGCAGTGGAAAATCAGCGGAAATCCTCAGCGCGCGTCACGTGTATATATTGCCAGTTTGCCAAGCCAATACAGCAGCCGCCGCTGGACTAATGTTTACTGATTTCCAAATTGAATTTCTTGTGATTTATCAATTGGCGAAAAGACAATAGAAAGTGGCAATGCGCCTCTGTTGGCCAGGCCAACAAACTGAGTACAGTAGGCACCAGAATATATATAGCCAGCAAGGTGCAGTCGCCTCGGGGGAAAGCCAACCCAACCAACCAACCAACCAGCCAACCAACCAGCCAGCCAACCGACCAAGTGGCAGGCCTGTCAGTCGCAGATGTCCGCGCATTTCTAATGGAGTAGATATACAGATATACCAGAGTATATATAAAGATATATATATATATATATATACGTGCAGGGACAGAGCTTGGGCCGAGCTCAAGTTCAAGTTGCCTGCTCCTGTTTGGCTGCCCTTGAGGGGCAGCAGCAGCAAAAAAAAAAAGAAAGAAAAAATAAATAAAATCGACTCTCTGCTTCAAATTAATACGATTTTTATTCATGACTGCTGGGCAGGGACCTGGGACCAGGGGCGCCCATGGGGCGATTGCCAATCTGCCGCCAGGTTTTCTAGTGGCAATTGCAAAACATTGCCGCTGGCTTCCGTTGCCGGAATGTGGTGACAATGCCTCGACCAAGTTTTTGCCTCCGTCTGCTTTCAGTTAGCTGCTGCTGCCGCTGCTGCTGCTGCTGCTGCTTCTGTTGCTTTAAACAATTGCAATTCTCCTGCCCATCGTCGTCGCCTTTGCTGCTGTTGTCGCTGTCGTTGTCTTTTAGACCCTGTCGCAATGTTAGTAATTTGTGCAAATGAGCCTCTAAATGGCCAAGAGAGCGCTGGCCGTGAGCAGCAACCAGCAACCAGCAACAAACAAAAACAAAAACACAGCCAAAATAGACAAAATTTAAAAGCGCTATTTTGCTATGTAAACGATGCAAAACCCCAGCTAAGAATGGAAAGCTGTTAAGCGTTTTTTTTTTGCTGTTGTTGGCCAGAGACTTTTTACATTACTCGATAATGCTGGAGGATTTTGCTGCTGTTGTTTGGCATTTTATTTAAAATATTTAAGCCAAATTGAAACAGCCAGAATTGTGCTGAGCTTGTGCCATTAATTCCTTAATTTTCTCTGTGGAAACAGCCAATGCATATTCAATACGTAATCAATTGAAAGCACGTGCTCCACATTGCTTGATAGTGAATAAGTTTTGAGTATATATATAAAAAACTACGCCTTAAAAAAATAACAATGAATAGAAACTAGTATTTACTACGCTCGACGTTGTTATCTATGTCAAAGAAAAAAGGCAAAAAAGGCAAAAAAATGCGTAAAAAAAAGCAGAAAAAATTAACAAAAATCCAATGCAAAGTAAACATACCGAAAGCGACAACAGATTGTAAAGTGATAAAAAAAAATGGCCAAAATTCAGAGAGGCAAAGAAAAAGCAAAGAAAAAAAGCCAAAAAAAGCACGCATGTGCCATTGAGTTAAATTTACGAATACGGACGGATTCCTATCTGCCAATCTCTCTGCCCCCCACCACCAGCGCCACACGGGCTCACGCACGCAGCGAGTCACGACACACACATTTTACAGTTACGCATTAAACACACACACACACACACACACACGCACACTCATACAGCACAAATTAGCAACAACAATGTGTATGTTTTGCTGTTTACTCTACTCTTTTTTTATGTGAAATTTCCGCCTTCTGGCCAAGTTGTCGACGACGACGACGACGACGACGACGACGGCGTGGCTCACCTGTCCGCGAAGGCCGCAGTCAAATTTCAATATTTATTTACCTTTTTTTGCTTCTCCTCTCCTTCTTTATGGTCTGGCGCTGCCTTGCTTTTCGGGTAGAAAGAGCGAGAGAGAGCCAGCCACAGCCCCAGCCCCAGCCGCAGTCTCAGTCTCAGAGCCGGTCAGGCTTTTATTTGCTTTATTCGATTTTATTGCTGTTTTCATTTCAGCATTGCCAAAATGTACGAAATGTGTGTCAGAGCCGCAGACAAAAAACACAAAAAAAACACTGAAAAGAAACCCACAAATTAATAAGAACAACAACAACAACAACACATAAAAAGAGGTCGCCTTCATTTCGAAGCAAACAACGGAAAAAAATCTCAAAATTCAGCCATGCGAAATTTTTGTTTTTTTGGAAATTACGCATAGGCCTCAAATTTGAATCGGCCAAGAAATAACAACAATAAACTTGAACTGAACAACAAGTCCAACAAGTACTGGCCAGTATTTTGAGCAGAAATATTATCTACGTCATAGGCCCATAAATAACATGTTGTTGCCGTAAAAAAAAAAAAAAAGCAGTGAGAAAAACAAAAAATATATAAAAATAAAAAATGAAAACAAAACACACTTCAGCAAGTAATGCGATCTTGTTCCAAATTGGCAACAACCGATAGAGGCCTACACAGCAAAGAAAAACGTTAGAAAGTCAGAAGAATTCCGTGCTTGAATGTGTTAACGGATTTCCTAGAACCAAGTCAGAAATGCTTAATTGAAGTGCGGCGTTCCTCAATTTCAGATTTCTTGATTTTATTTCTGCACCGATTCAGCTTAAATATAGCACGAAGTTAACCCTGCTTTCTTCTTCATTCAATCCCTTGAGATTAATCTAAGATTTCGCGTACTTAACTTAATCTTAACTTGACTTAAAAGTCTCTAATTAGGTGCTTTGTTCCTGCATCTGGTTTGAAGAGGGAATACTTTATCCTATTCCTTTCTGACGCAAACTTAAATCAAGAATTCTTAAGATTGAACTAAGCATAGCTTCTTTTTCCTCTGTGTTTGTAATGCGAAATTAATTTACCAAATATTTGCAACTAATCAGACATTAGTTCAATTAATTTGTCATTATAAATAAACCCGTTTATTACCCTTATTTATTGTTTTTGCCAAAGAAGTTTGGAAATATTGTTTTGTTCCATTTATTTGTGAAGCTTGAAACGGGTCACGTAGTTGTTGTTTTGATCATTTCCGTCACATTTGTTGTTATTTCACAATGACTTTAGAATTTTGTTATCGTTCAAACTGATAAGCGACTGTACTGCAAAAAAATGCTGAATGAAGTTGCTTTGGCCATTGAGGCCAAAATAGACTTAGTTTCTTCTTCATATCAAGATTTGGCGGTGCTCTAATCAAACACTGACTTTGTTTTTGACACATGATAAGCTGATAGCTGCTTGAAGATTGTGCCTGATATTTGATATTTGAATAATAAAAAAAATACGCATTTATTCCTTAGTCCAAGCATTGAATCGGGTTAATGAACCTCAAATCGGGAAATCTTCACGCATTGCGTAGCACTAACAGAGCTGAGTAAACCCCGAGAATTATGGCAAAAAAAAAAGTACTTTCTTTCAGTAATTTCTGGCTCACTTTTACTTTTTGCTTTAGACTATTGTTGGCCAAACTTCTTGCGAATTTCGTACAGTTTTTTTTGTTTCTGTTTTGGGTGAAAGTTGTTCAAATAACGACGAAAAAATGAAAAACAATTTTCACTATGCTATTGTTTAATAGCCGGTCCTGGCCCCAGCAATTACCGGGTCCAATTTTCGAGCACGTGTCTAATTCAATAAACTCATTTCGAAACGAACTCTAATTGTATTTCAGCCTGGCTGGCTGGCTGGCTGACTGGCTGGGGTATAACCACAAATCAAACCAAAACGAATGCAGCTCAATCCGGCAATGAGAGCTATAAATTGCAGTTGCAACTAATTTTTATGCGGCATGCAAACGAATAGACAGAAAAAGCAGTGAGAGATGCCCTCCTCCTGCTGCTGCCCCTGCCCCTGCCCCTGCCCCAGCCCCTTTGCCACTTTGTAGGCATATCATATCGCATCTCTGGAGCGCGCATATTTCCGACAGCCGCCGCTGCACATTGCAATGTAATTTTGCTTTCAACACCTTTTTTTTTGTTTTGTTTTTGTTTTTGCTTAGTTTTTTGCTATGCCGCATGCAGCATGCAACGTTGTTGCTGGCGTCGTCGCCTGCTGATTGCAACCAGCGGCGTGGGCAAATAATTGCCAACAAAACAGCAAACAGTGAACGGGCCAAAGTTGCTCGGCTGGCAAAGGCTCATCGTCTGACCAACAACTGCAGCACATTACAAATACAGCAACAACAGCAGCGGCAGCAGCCAGCAACCAAGTGAAAATCACTGTGCATTTCCCAGGCTCAGCTCAAGCGCTTGCCCCGAAATCGGCGCGAATATATCGCATTTCAATCACGCGCCAGAGCCAGAGCAGCGCCAATGCCCAATCCCCAGTCCCCAATGCCCGAGCTCCTGGCTCCGTTGTCCGATCTTTTGCCAGGCGTAATTTACGTGCGGCCACGCAGTGAACCAACCAGAGGCTCTCTCAGACTTTTCAGACTCGTCCACCAATTTTCCAGCAGCAACAACAACAGCAACAGCAGAAATAAAAGCAACAACTGCAGCGAGCAGTTTATTAAAGTTGCTGCGCAATCGAGCAGAAAGCAACGGCCTGTTTATTGTTGCTGTTGCTGTTGCTGTTGCTGTTGCAGTTGTTGCTGAACCTAACGGTACTGATTGTGCGCACAAAATGGCCACATCGTGATGGCTAAAAGAAACTCTCCCTCCCCCCACTTTATGCATCCCCCCCGCTTCAAGGCACGCGCCGGCCGGCAAAACAACAACAACAACTGCTGCAGCAACTGCAACAGCAACAGCAACAGCGTCGCTCGCCGCTGACCGTTGCTGAGATTTCAAAAGTCGATTTATGCGCAAATTTACTTTTATGCGATTAGCAACGAGCGGCAAAAAATTTATCGTCAAGTTTAGTCAATTTAATTGGGCCGCAGATGAGAAGGCAGAAAATACTCCTAGCTATGGCTAAATGAAGCAGAAGGTGCCAAATGGATAAAAGCCAAAGCCAAAGCCAAAGCTCCAACTCTACAGCTGAGTCCCGATTTGGCCCCCTTTTGTCCCCCCTTTGAAGCGGCGCACAAGACGCGTGCATTAGACAAAAGGCTAAAAAGCAAACCTGGTAGCAAATGCAATAAAATTTTATGGCAGCTGTTCTCAGAAGGAGCTGCTGCATTCAAGAGTTGAATGCAACAGCTCAGTTTCGAGCTGTCTTTGGCAGCCTGCGGCCTCTGTTTTCTTGCACAATGGAACGAAATTGTATTTTTTCTCCGTTTTTTTGTATTTGAGAAAGGGTTCGGCGTACAGCAGCCACAATGCATTTTCACGTTTCAGCTTAAACGTACCAGAAGTGCTGATGGCAGCGATAACAGTAGAACAACAACAACAAAAACTAGAAGAAAAAACAAACAGCAGAGTTGCTCCACAAAGTCCATCGAAGATGGAGACTTTGCCAGGGTATTGTTGTCGTATAAGTAATGTCAATCAAAGCGGAAAATCTTCCATAAAATTCTACTAATAAACATACGGAAAATGCAAACAAATCAACTTAAAGATGCAGCAATAATATTCTCTTTCTGGGCTTTATTAGTTTCGCTTGAATAAAATTCTCTTTTCTGGCTTTTAAAATAGGCTTTTCTTTGGCTTATTGCAGCAGAAATTTAGTTTTGACCAAATTGGCTGGCATAGCAATTAAGCCGCTTAGATAGAGTCATCAATAATTGGTCATAGCAACAGCAGCAGCAGCAGCAGCAACAGGCAATGCATCAAAAGTAAGCCCCTTGTGCTGTTCTAAGGATGCAGTGCCGGACAATGGGCTGCCCAAGCAGCTTGAAGATTAAATATCTGGGTGCATTGATGACGTCTCAATTGTTCACTCAGTTCTCAGTGTAAAAAAGAAAATAAGTTTCCTTTTTCGTTTTATTCATTCCACTCAGCTTGATTACGAGTATTTCAAATCAGTTTTTTTGAACGCGCGTTTGAAATGTTTTGAATTAATGACACGCCGCGACGACAGTCGCGTCGCGTCTTTATTATCCTCTGCTCCTGCTGCTGCTCCTGCTCCTGGTTCTGGTCCTGCTCCTGGTCCTGGCTCTGGTCCTGGCTCTGATTTTCTTTCTCTGCTGCATCCAATGGCGCGCTGCATTCAGTTGCCTTTGTTCAAGTTATTCGAGCGTAAAAATGATGTTCATAAAGCCAAACGCCAAAGGATATCTGAATTGGCTTTAACCATTGTTCTTGTTGTGGTTGTTGTTGTTGTTGTTCGCGGATCCCAAGGTTGCTGCAAGGTGAACTTAAAGCCAAGCAAAGAATTCAAAAATATAGTTTTTTTTTTTTGCGAGAAAGGTCAGTTAAATTTGCACAAAATTTTAGCTTAGATGCTATCACAGTGCCTGCCAATTAATGACGAACAGCAACAATAACAATGCAGGGGCATTCAAAAAATCGCTGGCCACAGAAATTAGTTAAATGGAAAAATAGTTTTGCGATGTTTTTCTATTCGCATTGAAATGCCTCACGGGGCGATTATCGTAAAGAGACCTCGTCACATTGTTGTTGTTGCTGTTGTTGTTGTGCAAATTACATCAACAACAACAGCAACAACAATAATAATATTCAACGTCGGCGGCTGCTTTGATGTGCTTTGAGTTTCGGGCTTTTGCGAGGGCGTCTAATTAAAGCCAACCCAAGCCGAGCCGAGCCGTGCCGAGCCTCAGTAGCAGAACTGGGCCAATGCTGGCAGCTGAAATTCTAAAATTCTTTGAATCGCCAACATACAGAAATGTGTGTGTCTCTCTCTGCATCTGCGAAAGCGATGCAATAACTAAGCGACCCGGCAAATTACTAACAATTGCAGTCCCATCAAACAAAATTAGCTGCCTCTCGCGTATCACAGCAAACGACACTAAAATAATATTTAAACAATGATTGAATTCAATTGCTTTGAATAGCATAAAATGTTTAGCAATTAGTTTTAGCTGAGCGGCTGTTAATTTGACTGATTGTTGACAAATGTATCACAGGTTATTTATTGCTCATTTGCAGGCTTAATTTCATGTTAAGATATGCATTTATTGGCAGTAGAATTCATGTCAAACCTCAATTAAATAATGCACTTCAATTATTCCGACCTTATATTAATCTGGGTATCTTTTTTTATTTGTATTGTATCTTTTGCAGTTCACGGAAGCGTCCGCCGAGCGACACTTACGATTGCAACAGCGATGAGAGCAAAGACGATGAATTAGTTAAATGCAATGCAGCATTAATTTTAATGAAACTCTCTCTACACAGCTCGCCGAAGATCGGTAGGTCCAACGAGGTCCGCAGGTTGCGCGGATTGCGCCAAGGCAACTTTCATTTAATTCATTTCTTTTCTATTCCTCCAGTGTCGGATAAATGTCTTGGCTCCAGTCCGGGCAGCAGCTCGTCGGCTTCTTGGAGCTCCGGCTCCGCCTCGCCGCCCTTGAGCGATGATGGAAATGCACTGCATTGCCACATTTTATTATCATCACACGATGCGGTCAGTGCATCGGCCAATGCTCGTATACGCACAACATCGGTGTCCACATCGGATGAGGGCATTGTCACCGACTTCAAGGAGGAGCGCAAGAAGAAGGTAGGTCTAAAAATCTAAAATTTAAATCTGCCCAAATCTCACAGAGATTAGATCAAAGGAATGCGGGTCTGCCAAACAGAGCGCAGCATTATAAATTTGTTGCATTTTAATTGCAACTTTGTAAAAAGATTTTAATTGCTATAATTATATATATAAAAATATTTATGCAAAATGCTTGTGCATAAATTGTTTTGGCTTGATTTTGTTTTTTTTTTTGGCACACAGACAAAACATATATCACACGGCGTATACTTAATTCGCATGCTCAGTCATTACTCATACGCAGTGTGGTGGCCGTACACTAAATTCTAAATATTTATACAGTTTATTAAGTATTGAAAACATCGAGAAACAGAAAGGCATCAATCAAAGGGCAGCTCGTTAACAGTATAAAAAATAGCACACACTATTACGAGCATTTTCCAAAGTTTCCTTTCCTCTTTCCATATTTCTATATACTTTGTGCCCAAACAATGTGTAGGAAGAGTATTATGAGCTTGTGGAAAGCATATGTACGAGGCAAAAGGATGCATCTCAGGCTCCATAAATAATGTAAACATTCTTGATCAGGGTCAACATCAAATTCAATTTGTCCTCCCTCCGTCTGCTTCTTATACACTAGAAGAGCTAGAGACAATAAATTTGATATGAATTCCATTTCCTTAACAAGTTTCGATACCTCTTCAATGTTCACTATAATATGGAGCCGACGACTGCTTTCCAGTGGCTGCTTACAGAGTATATGCTAGGCGAATACTCTCTCTCTCTCTCTCACTGTAGAATAACTCCTACTGGTTCTTTTTTAGCAAACTTTTAGTGCGTATATATTAAATATACTCGTACTTAAAACTCCAAGCAAACTGTTAGGAAAAGTAAAGAAGCTTACGCAACTTTTTAGCTGGTACTTTTTGGCACTCGAACTCTCTTCCCGCCGCCCTCTTGACGGTATACTGTTCGCTTCTCTGAGACTGTTTGTCCGCTATCTATATACCCAACTATTTAGATATTATTTTGTTTGCCCGTCCGTTTGTGCGTCACTTCGTCAGCTCGTCTTTCAGGTTGTCTGTGTGTGTAGCTGTTGCTTTTAAGGGCTCTTAACAACACACACACACAACTCAACTAACAAGGCCAAAAGCGAGCAGTAACAACAACAACAACATTAACAACAACGGATACGATACATATGAAAAGTGAGCAACAGCAGTATTTTGTCGAGCATTTGTTAACCTTGAATATGTGATTAGATTTTATTTACATTATGGAACCAGCACCAGCAGCAGCGCCTCCGCCTCCGCCCCCGCACAATCCACGTGTTTGCTTGTGTAAAAGGGCTACTTGGGTATAAATTGAGAATGAAAAGATAATGTATTGAAAGAGCGACAGAGAGAGGGAGGGAGCGAGAGGCGATAAAGCTGTTTTTGGGTTGAGGGTTAAAGGTTTTACAATGATGAATCAGTTCTTTATATATATTTAATGTTTGCTTATTTGCCCCGATTAAAGCCCATTTTCAGTCATTTTCTATTTTGATTGTATTTAACAGAAATCCCACAATTATTTTAGCGGTTTCCCCTTAATTTTTGGCACTTTTCATACAATTTCTTGCTACTTTTTCACACAATGTTGATGAGGTACATTCATTTCCCTACTGGACTTTCACTTTGAGCGCTGCGTCCGGCTGATTACCTGTTGCACAAGCCACTGAAAGTTGCCCAAATTGTCACGTTTCCGGTTGTCAGTTGGCCGAGCACATTTCGAATTTATGTCAGATAGCTTAACTGACACGCCCACTGTGAGCAACTGCTGCTGCTGCCGCTGCTACTGGAGGAGCCACAACAATGCCAAATTGATTTGCGCCCAATGGCTTGGCGGTCAAATTGAAAGACATTTGCAGCATTTCCGCATAATCTTGAATGTGGCAAGCAAACACGAAGCAGACGGCCTGCCACAAATATGTGCATAAATAGATAGATAGATAGATAGATGGATAGATAAATGGATAGTCGGATGGATGGATAGATGGATGGATGGATAGATAGATAGATAGATAAATGAGCGCTACGCAAAATGATCTCAGCGCTGTCATTGAGTGCAAATGGCTGCAATGCAATGAATGCAATTAATGTCTAATTGTGTGCAATTATTGCCGCTGCTGAGGTGGGGTAAAAGGGAAGAGCGATGGCAATTGCAATTGCAATAGCAATAAGCAATGAGCAATTTGAAAAATAAAAAAAAAAATTGTATACAAAAAATCGCTTGACAGCCATGGCCACGTGTCGTATACGTAATATAATGTAACGTAACGTGTATTACTCATACGCACTGTTGTTATACGCAACACACGGCTTTTGTCTGCCTGCCGCAAAGTGCTCGGCACAAGGCACAACATGGTGCATGATTAACCTTCATTACTCAACCAAGCGGCGGCAGCGGCGACCGTTGAAAATTACTCATACGCCATGATGGCCATTGTTTTGTGTTCATTTGTGGTAAAATGATTTTAAATGCAGATTTATGTGCATTCAACACAACAGTGACAACTACAGCCACAAACACAGCCACAGAGCTACAGCCACATCCAACTAACAGAGCCCCAGCCCGAGCCCGAGCCAGAGTCAGCGCTAGAGCCACGGACTTTTGCCTTTTAATCAAGGCTGCGATTGCAAGGCTGGCAAACCGCTCAAACTGCCAAGCGGCAACCACAGTGGATTGTTTAAGTGTTGCTCGTAAATTACCCTGCACACTTGTGCACTTCAGCTCTGCAGTGCAGTGTGAGGGTGAGTGTGGGAGGAGAGGTTAGGCTAGGCAGTCAAGTGTCTATGTGTCTATAGGGTATTCATGTTAAAGGTAAATGAGCTGAGACCGCGCTCAGAATGTGAGCGTTTGGGTTTCAGAATCACTTCAAAAGTTTGCAAAAGAGAAAGCCACAAAATTGGGATTTTCAACCATTAATTGTAGCATTAAAAACTGGAAAAATCATTTTTCACGCAGCAGAAATCTATAAATTATAAACGGGATTTTATTAAAAAAAACTCAAGCGATATTATGCTCATTTCTGTGGACCTGGCTAATTGCATATTCTATGCATAACTTTGTGTGCAAATTGCGTTTTCCGCTTTTGTAGTTTTGCTTATACATTTTTTTTGTTTTTAATTTAGTTTATTTTTTTTTTTGTTGTTGTTGGTTTTGTTTTCTAACTAATTTGTTTTGTAGCATCAATAGCAGCAGCAAGCAGCCAAAGCTAACAAAAGCGAGCACAAATTATAGTGGAAAATAACGCAGACAGCGCGGCGTGTGCAAAGCACTGACATTGCTGCAATTCCGCGAGGGTTGGTCAAGAGAGGTGGCCAGGGCTGGGGTTGGTTAAGGGGTAGGGATGGAGCAGAGAGAGAGAGAGAGAGTAGAGTGGCTGGGTGGGCTTAGTCTAATGACAGGGTATTAAAATGGTAGGGAACGGAATTGCGGTTTAGCTTTTGCAATGCTGACAATTCAAAAAAGCAACAGCAAAGGCAAATGCAGTCGTCGTTGCCAGCCAACATGGCGCGGCACACGTGTCGCTCTCTCTCCCTCTCCCTCTCTCTGTCTTCTCTTTGCTCCTCTCCCTCTCTCTCTCTCATTCTCTACCTTTTTCTCAGTGTGTGTGTGCGTTGGCAGCTTAGTTGCATTTGCCTTCTTTTTTTTTTTTGATAAATGCGCTGGCAGCACAACAAACTAACAAATGCTCTGCGCAAGAGTGCACGACTAAGAAATACCCTGTATTCTTGGCAACTTTACACGTTGAGTGTGACGGGGAAAGGGTAATCTAAATTAGAAACAAAATTTGGTGTTTCAAGCCCTTAAATTCGCTGAAAAAGGCACCTTTATCCAGACAGATATATGAATAATAAAGAGTAGATGCTTTTTGCTGCCCATATAAGCTATACCAGGGTATAAAATACAACAATTGGCATGTGGCATTTCTAGCATAGTTGAAGATGGTTTATCAATCTTTGCTGTCTCCATGGCCATTAATATTAATATAAAAACATTCTGAATAGAGCTGCGACAGCGTATTTCCTTGGCTTCTGCCCAGCAACTAAAATCAAATGACAAGCTTAATTTATGTAATTTGAAATATTCCAATATAAATTTACAGGGTATTTTCCGTCACATTATTATGACAATTTACTAGTTGCATTTATTTTTAAACAAGCCGTGTGCTGCTGCTGCTGCTGCTGTTGTTGTTTGCTTTTCTAACATTGCTAAATAAGCTTAAATATATATTTATGATTTTTTCGGTCTACACAAGCGAATTGTCACACGTTTTTCGCTTTTCGTTTTTCCGCTCACTTTTGGTCCCACAGCAGCAGCAGCGGCAGCAGCAGTATTCTACTTCTTACTGAATTTTCCCCTCATATTTGGCCTTATTGTATGCATTTATTTTTAAATAAAATAATGTACGAAAATAAAGCAAAATTTAATTAAAAATTGTTCTATTCAAGAACAATTGTGTATGCAGCAGGCAGCAAGCAGCAAGCAGCAAGCAGCGAGCAGCGAGCAACCTTGAAGAGCCAACATTCACTTGGCAAGCGCAAACAGAGATTGGCAAACAGCTTCGGCGATGCCTTTGGCACTTGATTCATAAGCCAACGTCGTATTAATTTCACTCATATGGCAAATAACCTTGAATTCTGATTAGGAAGCAATTTAAATTTATCAATCAGTCATTGTGTTCGTTCGCTGCGTCGAGTCTTATTGAGTTATTGAATTGGTATTATTAAAAGTTAATTGTGCTGCTAAAAAGAAAAAAACTCAAACTCATTTGCCGCCCATCCCTTTTAGCCCGTGCCCCGCCCCTTGTCGCTTGCAATTTGCACAACATTAACGCAACAATTGCAAATGACTTGGCTCAAGTGTCTTGGCTGTGTGTTGGTTGGTTGGTTGGCTGGGCTGATTGGGCAACACGGGGCGTATGAGTAATGACTGAGCAACAGCTGAGCACAATTGATTATACCCTGCTAAGCTGCCTGAATGTCGTCTACCTACGCCGCTCCACTCAGATTTATTTTGAGTGCAATTGTCAGAGCATTAAATAGCTATACAAAAATAAAAACGAAATAGCCTTTTCATGGCTAAAAACAGAATAATTGAGTTGCAACAATGCAAGATACATTTTCAGCTTCATTTACATATTCCTTTTAGATTTAATGTTACGCAGGGTTTAGTTTCGTAGCGGAAAGTTAAGTTAAGTTTTCATTATTTTTTCTCACTTGGGAGCCAAAGTTTTTTTTTCCAAAGAAAAAGAAAACGAACTTCTTGGCCATATTCCGTAGACTTCCATTACGCGTATTATGTGACCAAAGTAGCCGCAACACAAAGTGCAAAGTCATTCATAAAACTAAGTTTAGTTTTCCACAATTTATGTGTTTTAAAATTGAGCGTAGAGCTGTCAAATGCATTGAAATAAAACCAAAAGCAAAGTCCCCAGCGGAAATGCACTACAACTACTCGTAAAACTTGGAAGGCGAAGGCGAAAAACTTGCAGCAATGCGCAACAATTCGTCTGCGTCACTTGCAGGAGTGGCAGCCGCAGTCGCAGCAGCAGCAGCAGCAGCAGCAGCAACAGCAACAACAAAACAAAAGTCAGTGAAGCACAGCAATTGTATTTGTATTTGTGCATTTGTATATATTTTCTATATGTATCTGTGTGTGGGTGACTTGGGAGAAACGAACTCATAAATTTATCATAATTGCAAAAGGCAGAAAAATGTGACTGAAATGTGTAAGAGCAACAACAGCAACAACAACAATAAATGCAAATGCACATGAAAAAGTCGTAAAGAAAAAATGCAATAATAAAAATAATTTGCCATAACAGCCGCAGCAGCAGCAGCACTGAACAAAATTCTACGGCTTTTCTCAGCATAACACAATAAAACATAAATAAAATGCCGCTTCGCATAATTTACAAATTGCTATTTCCATTTTTACGGAATTTGAAGCTACTGCGTCAGCGGCAACGGCAGCGGCAGCGGCAGCGGCAATCAGTGCTCGCTTTATTGGAAAATTATTTGCTAGTTTTTCACTGAGAAAAACAATTCTGTGCCAAGTGCAAGCGAACAGCGAGCAGCGGCAGCGGCAATTTTCATGTTCAAGGTGACAAAAAAAATTGTAGAGACCTGCGGACACTTGAGCCAAATGCCTCATCGTTTTGGCCTCGTTTCGGTATTTGTATTTTGTTTTGTTGTTTTCCTCTTTTTTTCTTTTGTATTTTCTTTTATGTTTTTGTTTCTGGTTAGCTGCGGTTTGGCTTGCTTTTTGCTGTCAGTTCTTAAAATTTTGAATTGGCTTTGTTATGCGAATTTTCTGCTGAATTTGGCTAAAATCAATGCACAAATATTACGCAAAATACATTTTATTGAATTTCTATATAAATTAAGTTGAAAAGGCTTATACTAGCTTGGTTTGAGTTAAAACAAAAAACAGACTCCAATTTATGGCAAAATATTTAATTGAATTATTAGCTAAACCAGCCTAAAACTATTAACTTAAAAATAGATAAAAAAAAAACTCCTTTTTGGCCTTTGCTTAATTTGATTTACGCTGTTGCAACGCTGTGCAACACTGGCCAACAATTTGCACCCGATTTAGTTGACTGGCAACCAAAAACGTTGCCTTTGGCAATCAGCCCACCTGCCACACATTGCCGGGCCCCCGGCCGGCTACATTTGCATCTTGCCTCTTGCCTCTCTCCTCTCTTCCCTCTTCTCTGCTCTTTATTTTTATTTATTTTTTTTGGCATTTTCTATAAACATTCGCTGTAGTTGGCCCATTTGCTTTGCTTGAGCAAGATGCAAATTATATATGTCACTCAAGTTGTAATGCATTTGCATAGAGATCTCGACATTGCAGCGACTTTATACACATTTATTGTACTTAGCCACAGGCCGGGCCAGGCCACAGAAAATGTTTGCGAAACATTTATCTATTTTATTTTATTTTCTATTATTTTTATTCTTATTTTTTTTTTGTTTCTTGTTTTTTGGCAAACGCTTGCCAACTATGCCACGAGCCGGCTCTGACACACATTTGCCACCAAAAAAAAACTGACAAAGTTGCAAAGTTGCAAATTGTCGGCGTTGCATTTCGATTTCATTTGCATTGAAATGAAAACTTTTCCAGGCAGACAGACAGACAGACGGACAGACAGACAGATAGAAAACTTTGCCATCTGTCGAGAAGAGTTGCGAAGAGCAATGCAGAGCAGCGGCCTCAATTAGATCTACTATACAAGGCACAAGAGCACGCACAATGCCTCTGTCTCTGCCTCTGCTTCTGCCTCTGCCTCTGTCCCTGACTCGTGAACACACACACAACTGTACTGAGCCGGCGAATTGGCCCAGTTTCACTTTTTGCACAAACAAAATGGCGGCCAGCAACTGCAACTGTTGTCGTGGCTGTACTTTTTCGCAACTGTGTGCGACGGGCGCGCTGCCAACTGCAACTGTGTCACAGTCTTTTGTAGGTTATATACACCCACACACACACACACACACACACACACTAACACACAGCACAGATACTCACACACATTGAGAGACATATGTAAATGGCAGCTGCACACTGTTGCAGGCTTTTGGTTGAGCCGGCCGGCCGGCAAAACGAATGTTGCGCAACGAAATGCATTTCCCTCATTCTGACACACACACACACACACACACACTCAAGTAAACAAATGCATGTTGTTGCTCTCTCCCTCTGGCTTTGTTCTCTCTTTCTTGCTCATTAACTACCTTTTGCTTCGCCTTCTCTCTCTCTGTCTCTCTGACGCTGACGGTGACGCTGACGTCGCTGCCATCTTTACGGCCATGCGCAAAAGCTGACTTCCGTTCAACTCGCCGCATTATTCGCACGCCGCGTTGCAGCGCTGTGGCGAGGAGGAGAGGTGCTGCGACGTCGAAGGAATTACGGCACGTGTTTGCACACAGATGCAAAAATTTGTGCAATTTGTCGCTGCCAACTGTGACGCCAGCGTCGCTGACGTCGCTGACGTCTTCAAGGGAAAATTTCAAAGTGCGGGCTAATTTTGGTTTTATAGTTTCTCTTAGTTGTTAGTTAGTTAGTTCTTACCTGGCTAATTACTTAACACAGTTTCAGCTAACAGCTTTCAAGTTTCTGTCTTGCAGATTAAATTAAATAATAAATTAAGCTGTGCATTAATCAACCCAAATTAATAACAAGTTTATTAAAAAATGCTAGACACACCGCCAAGATTTATAAATTATTTATGCACAAAATTTGCTGATAAATCAATGCTAATTTATGGCAAATATACTTAAATTTTTTAATATTGCCTCAATTCTGTTGGTAATTCTCATAAATTTAGTTCAACTAGAAACTGCAGGAAAGCTTCTTTAGCTGGGAAAATTCAGCTTGGAATGCGTCGCAGAGTGGCGAAACTTGAAAATCTTTTGCGGTCGATTCACTTTTCATGGCTAATTAATTTTCGTATTGCGCAAAATTAATTAATACTAATGCGAATGCCATGAATATGCAAAGCAAACATTTAATCGCCGCATACGTATATATCCATATATATATATATATATATATATATATATGCCTGTATAGCTTTAGCTATATGCACATCAAAATTTATTATTGCTGCTGCTGCGGCTGCTGCTGCTGGTGTCGGCGCAGCGCGCCATAATTAAAAGCCAAACAAGCTGCGTCGACTCGGAACAGAGCAGAGCAGAGCAGAAAGCCAGGTGATTTCATTAGCAGCTCCGACTCTGACTCCGACTTTGACTCTGACTTGGCGAATGTTTTTAATTATGCGATTTTTTATTGCATATTAAAAATGTTGTGAGAGAAATTGAGAGCTGAGCAGCGAGCAGTGAACAGCGAGCAGCGCATACGGGTCGTATGCGCGATAAGCAACGAAATAGATATAAAAATTCGTATCTCACTTACATCACTCGCATGCAATTGGGTTTGGCAAACAAATAGCTTTGTTTTGTTTTGTTTCATTTTTGTTTTCCCTTCTTTCTTGCTTTGTTTTTGTTTGTGCAATTGCAAAAATGATTATTTAAGCAGCAGTCAGTCAGGCAAATTGCAGCCGGCAGATAGCAGATAAACAAATGAAGTGGCCAGAATAGAAGGGCGACACGTGTCATGGAAAACTTTTTGCCTGTAAATGCGCAACAGCGTGGGCTGCCACTGCCACTACAACTGCAACTGCGACGTTGACATTTGCATTTGCATTTTGTGGGCGTGTTACAAAGGCGGGGGCGAAGGAGAGATGGCCCTGTGATCCAGCTTAATTAAAACGGAGCGCATCGGCACGCCTCATGCTCAGAGCAGAGCACTATTCCATCTAGAGAACGGGTAGAACTTTACTCTTAATGCCTCGTCGTCGTCGTCGCTGGCGTCGACGCGTGGGCGGGAAGCAGCAAAAATGCATTAAAATTCAAATGCCGGCAAAGTCAAGGCAGCAATTAGAGAGCGAGCGAGGGTGAAAGAGATTTGTGGGAGGGTCTTTTGGGTCTGTTAAATATAGAAATCAGTATGCAAATGCAGAGCAGGTGCTGCATTTGGATGTCCAACTTATTAAAAGTGCTGCAGGTGCAAGATTAATGCAATACTTATTTATTTATGATAAATGTTTCTGTTGACCTTGCTCCACTCTCCAAGTGCTTTGCATTGAATTCTGCAGTTTACAGCCAACACACACAGTGTAAAAAAGTGCTAATAAATAATTGAATAATATAAAGTGCGGCACTTAAAAGGGTATTAAAAACTACTTAGATAAAGCCAGCTTTTATAGGTACACAGAAAAAAACTAGGGTAAATCTATAGGTAAATCTTTTCCTGATTC
Source organism: Drosophila repletoides (assembly GCA_018150835.1). Taxonomy (NCBI): domain Eukaryota; kingdom Metazoa; phylum Arthropoda; class Insecta; order Diptera; family Drosophilidae; genus Drosophila; species Drosophila repletoides. Next base: position 9,932,029 of record JAECWQ010000100.1, read on the forward strand.
CTTTTTCATTTTATCGTATTACTTACCATAATAATTATGAGATTAATGTTAGCATCTCATGCTTAATCCCAACTAGAGTTTTCAGTCTTTAATAAGCCGGTTTTTTCTTGAATCCAATATGAATGGATTCACTTGTTTAATCCTGTTCAGAATTCATTTCAAACTAAAATCAAGAATTGTTTAACTTAAGTAAAGAATATCCTTTTTTCTTCTGTGTAGCCGACTTTAATGACGAGTATTAACAAATTGCAAAAGTCTATAAAAATAATTATTTCAAGAGCTATCACACATAATGTTTATATATTTTGTATTACCAATTAAATGCTTGTTTCTTTCTTTTTTTGGCTCACGCCTTTGCGGCCATTCACAAAAATAAAAATATATTTTAAATTAATTGTGTAGCGTTTAGTAAGCCAAAAAGAAAAGACTTTTCAACGCTTTTGTCCACTCTTTGCCTTTGCCAGCAGCCAAAACCAATTAATTTTCTCACCTCAACAGAGGAGCAAAACATGACAGAAGAAATTCAACTTTTTGGCCAGAGGAGGAAATTATGAAATGTCAGCAGGCGTGTCAAAGCAACGAACAAACAATATAAAATAATAAAAAAAAAAAAGAAAAAAAATATCATAATAATGAGTGTTGCACATGACGTCAGCAGCAACAAATTAAAATAAATGTTATATACGTATAGGAATATATATAAAAGTGTGAGCTCTTGCCAAGGGTCGTGCCGGAAAAAAGAAAGAATGAAAAAAGAAGAAAAAAAAACAAGTTGTGCATAAGTCAAACAAAGCGAATGATTAAAATCGCTGCCAAAGCAACAGCAAAAGATACACACACACACACACACACACACACACACACACACACACACACACCGCACACACACACATACATAGAGAGAAAAAAATATTTGCAGATGTATTCAAGGTCAGGCAGCAAAGTCAGCGCTGACGCTGGCGTCGTCTCCCACACACACACACGTCACCGCCGCCACCGCTGCCGCCGCTTGGGCAGCAAAAATCAATATGGCAACACTTTTAAGGGTTGCGGCGAATTTGCCCAAGCGCAACCCTTTCCCTTTACCTTTGCCATTGCTTTTGACTCAGTGGTTCAGTGGGTCGCATGCAACTGCCGCAACCACAACAACAACGACAACAACTGCAGCAACTGTTTTTTCGGTTTTCCCGCGCATTTTCTGCTCTCTGCTTTCCACAGCACTGCGCATGCCTCAACTATCACTCTTCTCCCTCTCTTTCCCAGGAATTAGCTTCCTTTCCTCTGGTACTAAAATTGAGCGCTTTTAAGTGGAGCCTCTATTTAATTATAGCTGCCCGTTTCAAAACAGAATTTGATGCTGATTTTGCAGCTGAATATGGCTTTTGCTTTGGCTTGTTTGGCCGTTCATTTAGTCCACCCAATTATAAACACTTGACAACAGGGGAAAATGCAGGAAAATTGTGGTTTTTCAGCCAAAGGAAATCGATAATGCCTCAAGGTTAGATGTCCAGTAGCCTTGCGAAAAACGGAACAAATTGACAGCTGTCATTTGTTATCCGAAATTCAACTGAAAATTCCCAGCAGATCCTTTAACCTAAATTGACAGCGTACAATGCTGCGTATGCGTAATTTATTTATTTTTATCAAGTATACGTCCGATCTGTAGCATGCGCATTGCGCATTGCGCAATTAATATGTTAATCGCATTGAAATAAATTAATAGTGCCATTTATTTAAAGTTCACTTTTCACATTTTGTATCTTTCCAGGTGAGTAACTTATTCATAATTGCGTTTAATTGGCCCAAGCCGTACCCTGTTGGACTCTGTGAGTATTTTTTTTTTTATATGGCTGGTGTATATATTTATATGACGCAGTTGTATGCGATTTATCACAATTCTCAGTCATTGTACACGTATTTCCGTGTGGGCTTTAAAGCCTTGAATCGAACCCGATTCGATGCTTAGACTCGTGTACATAGATTTGTATGTAAATTGCAGCAGCAACCTGAAGCTGAAGCTGAAGCTGAAGCTGAAAAAGTTAACTCAAGTATAAATTAGAAAAGTTGCAGTTGTTGTGTTCAAATCAGAATTTATTTGCGTCGAGAATCACAGTTCGAGTACAGTGTACTACACTCTGCTACAGGAGCAATCGTTTTAATTAACATAATGACACTTAAATTTGTCTAGACGGCAACAATTTTCATTCATTTCTTCTTTTTTTTTGGCCTTCCATTTCTGTTTCTTTGCGCTGTTTGCTTTGGTTGCTACCAACAACGGTACATAAATATTCTGTACAATTGACTTCTGCTACAAATTATAAAAGCAATTTATTATTTATTTGCCGAATATGCTGTATTTTTTAATCCATAAATTACGAAAATTCCCCCAAAAAAAATGCACTGCAATTGCATAAATCAGTGTAAAAATGTGAGTAAACAATGAAACGAAATTGATGACGCGTTCTTCCGATTCCGATTCCGGTTTGGCAAATGTATTTTTATATTCAATTTCCAACCGAAGGTAGCTTTTTGGCCAATTAATGCAGGCATAAATCAAGTTTTCCTAGAAAGCCAAGACAAAAGAATTATTGGCCATATAAATGCAATGGTTTTCCCTTTTTTTTTTAAATAATTTTTCTTAGTCATTTAACCCAGCAACAACGCATTTCGTCACAAGTAACCGAAGAGTTCCTGGAATCATATCGAAGAGCCATAAATTAGTCATTTTAGACGTATTGCTAGCCAGTAATTTGCTGGCTTTTGACCTGAAATAAGAAAGCGCAAAAAGCTAAAAACCTAAAAACAAAAACAACTCGCAATTTGTTGTTTATTTCGTTCGCATATTTGCTATTTTCTTGACATTTTCATTATTTTGATTCGCAGATACACGGATACAGCCACAGCTACAGATACAGATACATTTAGACGTTTTTTATATAGTCGCTCACACACCTACAGCTAAAAACCGCTGGCCACTTGGCCTTGGAATAGGTTGATTGCATTCTAGCGGTCAATGCCGTCGCCAGCTTCAGCGTCAACGTCAACGGCTACGTCGACGTCGCTGCTGACGAAGGTGGCGACGACTGCGACTAATAACAACGAAAAATTGAAAACGATCGCACTGCACTCTCTCACTCTCTCTCACACACACATTGCTGCTACTGATCGTTGTCTCTCCTTCTAACTCTTCGATTCTATCTCTTTCTTACCCTATCTAAGATCCCGTTGCGCTGCAAAAAAAAAAAAACTGTCGAATTTATATAGATTTTGCATTAGTATTCGTAATTGTAGTTGTGGCTGTAGTTGTAGTTGTAGTTGTAGCTGTAGCTGTGTTTGTGTATTGACTATCATAAAACGCGCCGTATGCCAGAAAGCTTTGTATTTTTATTTATTGTTTGTTTTTGCAATGACAAAAAAGCCAACAAACAACTTACTTTTATTGTTGTTGTGGTTGTTGTTGCTCCTGAGTCGCGTACATATTAAAAGCTACAGCAGCAACTATTTATAAAATGCGCTTGCTGCCACCGCGCCGCGCCAAATGTATCTCACAGTATCTGTATCCGTATCTGTAGCTGTATTTGTATCTTAAGTTGTATCTGTATTTGTCACTGCTGCCCGTGCGCGACTTGCAATGCCGGAAAGCAATAACAACAGCAGCAACAGCAACAAACAACAAACAAAACGAAACGAAACGTCGTCAGCTTCTGTATAACTTGTGACGCTGGCTGCCAATGACGACAGCTCTTCTTGTACTCGCTTTGCGCTCGGCGCTCTGCGCTCTGATACAAAGTATCTTTTTTAGATACTATTCAGAAATACGAGAATTCGTTTCGTTTTACTTGCAAATTTTAATGCTGAAATTTGAATCGCATTTGCATAGCAAGTGTCCAGCCGAACGCTTTTCCTTCCCTTCCCTTCCCTTCCCTTCCCTTCCTTTCCGCTCCTTTTGGTTATCCTTTGGCTCGTCCGTCTGCCTGTCTGCCTGCCTGCCTATATGGAAAAGTATTATGCGCCGGCCCCCACACATAAATAATTCAATAATTTTGTGGCTTCTACGTTTTGTTGCTGAATTTTTGCCTGTGTATCCAGGCCGGAGTGCATTCAACCGATCCGATTCGAGCGAACGGTTCATGTGGTTCATTCGCTTTTTGTGTTTTTTTTTTGTTTTTTTTTTGGAGCGTTCATTCGCTTTTTCTTCGCAAATATTTGCATTCTAAAATAACTACGCGAAAGTATTATTAACCGATAATTTTCAATTGCCACCGTTCCGGGCATACAAAGTGTTTATTGCTTTGTTTTGTTTATAAATAAATAGCCATAATTCTCTATACTTTGCTTTATCTCCATTCCGTCTGTCTGTCTGGTTTTTATGCTCTAGCTACTGCATTCGCTCATTTTATTTATTTAGCTCTATGCATTGTTTATATTTCCTGTTTTTGTCCATCACAATCACAATATCTTCTCCATAAGTATCTAAGGGGTATCTAGCTACATAGAGGAGAGCGTCATCAGCATATTTTGAGAATCGTTTAACATATATAAGTATCTAATGGATTAGCAATCCAGCTTGATGATAGCTGCTTGCCATTGAAACCACTTAGCCTAAGCGTTTAGTATGACTCAGCTTTAGCTGAGAATAATATAAAAAAACATTTGATAAAGCGCGTCCCAAAGATCACGTCATCATAAAATGAATCCATTAAAAAACTTTAGATTTAGTAGCGAATTTTAATGCATTTTAATTTGAGCTCTATAGAAATCGCTTTGTTTTGCACTCTTTTTGCAGATAAGCCAAATTTGTTGGGGGGGGCAATGTGAAGCTAGTTGCCGACTGGCCAACTGACTGGGGGCTAACCTTGACGTCTGGGCCAATCGGTCAAAGCCGAAAATAAAAATCGCAGCGCACTTTGTTCGCTTTGCACCTTTTCGTTATTTTCTTATTTCTTTCTATTTTTTGTTTGACTTTGAATTGTGGCACATTTAAGTAGGTAAAAGTGTTGGACACTTAAGCCGCGCGTCTCGGCTCAAGTTGCCGAGCTGCCAACCTGTTCTCTTGGCCATTTCCTGCTCTGCATGTGGGCGGGAGACTTGCGCTGGCTTTTGGCTTATTAATTTTGTATGTTTTTGGCTTTTTTTTTGTTGTGGCTGCTCACCGAATGATGGATGACTGCAGCAGTTATAAATATAACCACACACGGTACTCACACACACACAGCCAAGGCACAGCAATCATCATAATGAAATAAGCTGAGCATAACAAATGCGTCGAAATATTTGCGACAGGTTGCAGCAACGGCAACGGCAACAACAAAAAAAATAAAAATATTAAACAAAAATATTGCTAAAAATTATATAAAAGCACAGCGCGAAAACATTGGCAAAACGAAAAAAAAACAAAAAACAAAAAAAACTCGCATGGCCTTGAAGATTTCACCGCAGCAGCAACAACAAAAAAAAATACACACAAATTCACACAATGCGCCGCCGCGTTTGAAAGCGAAATAATAAAAAAAGAAATAATGAAACTAATTTGCAAAAATATAAAAAAAAGGCAACAAGATAAAATAGAAAAATTAGAATGCATAAAAAATGCGAAAAAAAAACAAAAAAAAAATTATCGGCTACTTATTGTTGACTCGTCATTTGCATTATTTCAAAGTCAGAGCAAAAAAAAAAAGGTTCACAAGATAAGAATACTCTTTCTTTTTTTTCTCTGTGTGTGAACATGTACTTAATTTGTCAAGCCTCAAGCCAAGTTAACAACAATTTAAAGCTGCATTTAATTGTTAACAACTTCTTTTTATTAAGACATTGTTTATTGGCTTGAGACTTAATGCATGCAAAATTGATTGAAATCAGCGCTCAGTTTTATGCTGATTGTATTTTTTACTTAATAATTTATTGGTTTTTTTCGAAGAAAAAAAAAGCCATACAAAAGCTGTGTGGCTAGTCACAGTTTTGGCCAATTGATTAATGACAGTCGAAAGGTTAATAGGATTACATGTGGCCATTTAGATTGTTAAATGTTGCTGTTGCCGTTGCTGTTGTTTATTTTTATTGGTGCTGACGTTGCCGCCGCTGCACGCTAGATGGCGTGTCATGTTGTTATTTTTTTGACATTTCATTTGTTATTCAATCTTTTTGACGAGCTGCTGGCTTCGCACCAAAGTACCAGTTGAGTCTTTCTAGGAAAAAAAAGCAGCATCCACAGCTGTTTTTCTTTTCTCTTTCTTTAGGTGGGGGCATGCAACAAGCTGCTTATGCTGCCGCTGCCTCTGCTGCTGCAGCTCATTATATAACTGCATTATTATATTATAACAGAGCAATCTATTGTTGTGTCTATGGTGTTTTCTCTCATTTAACATTTAATCAGTTTGTTATTTTTCTAGAATTTTTCAAATATTTCTATTTATTTTTGCCGTTTGTTGTCAGTTGATACTTGAGCTCAATTTTTCTTTTTTCTATTTTTTTAGATCATTATTATTGCCCCTCTCACTCTCGCTCTCTCTCGCTCTGCCTGTCTGTCTGTCCGTCCGTCTAATTTTCTCTTTATTTTTCACTCAGTTTGCAGTGCATTTTGCCAACGTTTCATAAACTGCACAAATACAACGGGAATTTCCATAGCTTCGTAATTGCTATTATAAACATTGTTATAGCCTGTTGGCTAGTTACCTAGCTAACTGACTGACTGACTGACTGACTGACGGACTGAATGAGTGACTGACTGACTGAATGACTGGCTTACTGTTGCTTTATAGTCAGTCGTAACAGCAGCAGAGTGGCAGAGCTTCATCATCATTACAGGGAACTTTTCAACATTTGCTTTGGCGTCAAGCTGTCTGAGTCGAGCGTTGAATGGCTTTCCACTCGCATGTTCCGTACACACACACACACACACACACACACACACACACATAGATACAATACATACGTATCATGTTCACATTCATTTTTGCGCACTTGCATTTTGTGCAACAACAGCAACAACAGCAACAACAACAAACAACCGACAACACGTGTGTGTTTATGTGTATCTTTGTGCCTTGTATGCCATAATTACGTTAACGATTCCTACTAGCTTCATTTTGTAGCCTCTGCTTTGACTGTTATGACAACTTTCTGTGAATAATCGTAACCTGATGGCAAAATTAATACGCTCTGACAGGCCAAAAGTCAGTTAGCTATTCTTGCCTGCAATTTGGCCAATTAGAATCTTTAGTTTCTTTATTCCTTCAATTACTAAAGCTCTCTCTCTCGCTGCTCCTATTGCAGTGCGCCCATAAATCAGTTTAAATAATTTGCAGCTTGGTAATTGAGTTTCAAGTATCTGTATCTGTATCTGTATCTGTATCTGCATCTGCATATTTCTATATCTGCATATCTGCTGTGTGTGTGTGTGTGTGTGTGGGCGTGTGTCGCCGTGTGTCTACTGCACGTTGCGTGCAATTTGCACGTCAAAGGTGCAAATTATAGGCTAAATAATTAATGCTTTGCATACCCTGTAAAATTGTGCTCAAGGGAAGGTTGAATACAAGATTAGTCAATATATTTTTATACATTTTTAACTTGCACAACTGCTTCCAACTTTAAATGGCATATTCTTGGGCCCAGGGTATTTCAAATTCGAGCAATATCTTCGTATTAAGTATACGACTCAAGTGTTTTGACTGGAAATATAACTCAACTCAGCAACACTGTAAATATGACTTTGACATGGGATCAAAGCAGGGTTTTCTAATTGCCTTAATTAAATAACAAACCTGGGAAAGTTGCAGCTGGAAATGAATGCAAATGCAACTGCTCGTTGCCAGCCTTCCTTCTATTCTTGACCAAGAATGGGCCTTTTTCTGTCCATTAGCTGTATTATTGGCAATAACTAAACAGGTTATCATACTCTTTACGTCTAACGTAGCCCATTTCCTACCCATTTTTAATTCTTAACTGGGGGAAAAACACGTTGGGTTAATTTCACAACGCTGAGTAATCCAAAGAAAAGTAATATTCGTTCGCTCGCTCGCTCCGCTGGGCTATCGTATGGCCCAAAGGCCTGCGTCAATTGAACTCGAACTGGCCAGCAAATTGCATGGAACGGAATTGAGTTGAGTCGCAAATCAAAATAAAGAAGACATAAAGAAAGGAACAAAAGAAGCCAGTAAACTCTTGGCCAATACTTCAAGCAGTTGGCCAACATTTCACTCCATACGTAAGACTGTAAAATTGTGAGACACATTAAATAATGTCGAACTGTAGCTGCGCCTCTTCCCCAGTCAAGGTGAGTGCAATGAGAGCTGCACTTCTCTCAAAGATATGCAATTACTCGTATTAAAGTTCAGGCCAGGCCAGGCACTACGCGCCAAAGTGATACCTCAAAAAGGGAAGCGAGGAGAGTCGTGTTTGCTGACGTGGCTAAAAGGAACTGAGCGATACATGGGCGTTTTGCTGACATTTTATCCTGTGCCACGACAAAAACAATTTTCCTTTGCCACTTTTTCTACAACAGCGTCACTCGAAAGCCAAACCTATTAAAGGACCCAGACCTATTAAAGGATATTTTTCTAAGGCAAGCTGAAAAGAGGAAAACCTCTGTCACTGCGTTGGCGTTAAAAAATAGAAAACAGTGGATGGAAATATCAACGCAAAACATTCTCTATGAATATCAAGCGGCTAGCGCCTCTAAAAATAAACACAAACGTGTGGGCGTGGCAGTCAGTAGCTCAACGAAAAGCTAAATGGCCTGGAAATTTTTGGTTTTAAGCTACACCTACGGCTGCTGCCTGATGCTTGGCCTTTAAATGGTATTAACCCTTCTCGGAATCAGTTAAGCTGATAGCTCTGAGAGATTAGCCCGAGCTAAGATCTGTTTTTATAGCGATATTATGATTATAATACTTGTGGAGCTGCCACATGGAGAGTCAATTCTAACGAGCCATGACATTGACTGCTTCTGCTGCTGCTGCTGCTGCCGCATATCATTTGTTATGTGTCATGATTATGCAATATTTGTGGCACAATTATCGCGCAACATTTGCATAAATGGACGGCCGGACAGCTCAGTGAGTAGCAATTTTCCAGGCAAATGGAAAAAGGCGGCCAATGCCGCAATAGAAATGAAAATGCCAAGCAAGAAGTGCAGCAAGCAAAACAAACAAACAAACAAACAAACAAACGATGCGAACCATGGACAAACAGAGGAAGTTAAGAGTTTGCCAAAGGCAAACAAATAGTGGAAGAACTGAGAGAGAGTTACGAGCCAACAGGAAGCTGACCAGCAGGGGGTTTCCCTGCCCCTAATCTACCACCTACCCCCCGGTCCTTTCCCCCCTACCCTGTTTCACTGTCACTGAATGGATGGGAATTGGAATTGGCACTGACCAAACGTTGCGCGCTTGCGCCGCCGCATAAAGGAACAGCGGGACTGATTTAGAGTGGTCCAGAGACAGTGGACTCTAGAGTGGAGTAGAGTGGACCATAGAGAACCGGTCGGCTGCTGACTGCTGCCCGCTGCCCACTGCCGACTACCGGCTGCCGGCTGCAGTGACAGCTGTTGATTGATGAATCCTACAGTAATGCCCCCGAGTGGCATCGTTGGCTGTTGGCTGCTGGCTGCTGGCCTGCTGCCTGCTGCAGCCTGGGGAGACTTGGGTCTGAGTCTGCTGTCAACTGCCATCAACTGCGTCTTCAGTCTCCTCTTTTTCTTTTTCTTTTTCTGATTTTTTTGTCTTTTTGCGGCGAAAATGTGGCTCGCTGTGATCGTTAAGTAAACTCTCTTCTTTGATGATGACGCAAGCCTCGTTTGCCGGACCGACCTGGCTTTATGGCTGCGCTTCAGCAATAAACACTTCTAATTGTAATTAATGAGGCGATTGTTTATTTTTTATGTGTGGACTTTTTCTGATTTACTACCCAGCGGCAAATCGAATATGTTTCACTAACTAAACATAGAGCATTGAACTTCTCCAACTGAACTGCTCATATTATTATTAGACTAGTTTCATATGTGAGTTAAATTAACTTTCCAAAGTTGCCTTTTTGCTGGCTCTGTTGCCTGGTCTTTCCTGGTCTTTGCCTTGGCCAACAGATTGAAAGGTAAGACAAAACTCTCAGCCAAAAGACAAAACGAAATGGCCAAGAAGTTGCTTCTACTCGTATTCCGCTCCTTAAAGCCTGCTTCGTATTCTGTTGCTGACTTGTTGCTGTGCATTGAACTTGATTGCCATTTTCTGTCCATGCCCTTATATACTCGTGTCCCAAGCTCCCCATACTCCATGCAACAACGTGGCAGTGTCTGTCTGTCTGTCTTGCAGTCTGTCTTGCTGCATGGACTCTGCTATCGTCGCAAATTTATCTTAAATGCTGCGTTTAGCTTGTGTTTTTCTTTCTTTATTTTCGCCTGTCTCTCTGCTCGTCTCGTCTCGTCTCGTCTATTGGCAAACACTTTTCGGGCCGCAGAAATTAATGGCTCCAGGGTGCGCCTAATGATCCAGTTGAAGCCTCAGCGTTGACTTCAAATGAAAATGTGTGAGCAGGCGGCTTTTATTTGCTCTTACCATGCCACAGTTCCTAACTCCTAACTCCAAAATCACAATAATTGCATTGTTGACACGCTAGCTCCATGGGCGGGTGGATAAGGGGCAGCAGATACAGGGATAGGGGGACCGGGGGACCGGGGGGACAGAGATAAGGGGACATACAAACATATGTGTATTGAGCATGTTGTTACACGTTGTTGCATGCCGCTTTGCATGTTGTATGCTCATGTGTCGAGCTCATAAATTGAGCATTGCAAAAAAAGGTCAAGCGGTGAACATGTTTCGAAATTGTTAACAGAAGCTGAATAATTATCTGCTACTTCGCTCCTCGTCCAATGTGGATGCACTGGGATGCACTGGGAAACCAGAGGCTACATTATTTATTGGGGCACGAAGCGGCAACATTTCTAAATTAAATGCTATGCGGCTGAGGTTGAAAAAGAACATAGAAAATATTTGTATTTTTAAATATTCAAAAGATAAGCCCAAAACATTCCGGCATAAACTTTTGAGTCCACACTTTGAGTCTGTTCAGTGGAAATTATGGAAATCTGTTCCTAGTTTTGGTCAGCTTGTTTTGTTGGTAATTCAATGAATTCACCGCAATCAACTGGCCTTATTCAGGGCTCCATTTTTTCGAGCCAACTTGCTGTTATGGCTTGTTGCTGTTTCTTGTCTTCGACTCTTTTGTCAACATTAACATACGTAAGTGTCAGTGTCAGCCAGCTACTGTGAGCCAGCCTGTGACGACTTAAAGGTAGGACCCAATATCATCGGCTGGGTATCGCATATGTCTCGACTGGGGCTACTGTGGAGCCTGGCTACCAAAACCGACAGAAAGCTGAAAGCCGCTCTGTAGACTCGAAGTGGAAGTGGAAGTGGAGGCCAAGAGTGCAATTGATTTATCGTGACAATGGGCACACTGCGAGGCTGCTATCGATGTGTAAATTTAAATTTCGTGTCTCATAAACTGGACAATGGAGCACAGAGGAACAGCACAGACTCCAGACAGACACACACACAGACAGACAGAGAGACAGACGGATAGAGCAAACAGGGTAGAGAGCAATCGTTTGACAGCTCTAAGCGAAGCCAATTGTAAATGAGACTAAAGTCGGTACATGAAAATAATTGATTGCACATTCGGTTGCAACTGTCAGCAACATGTTGCTGCAACAGCAACAGCAGCAGCAGCAAGAGTCGAAAGCAACAACAGCATAAAGTGAATGCCCTCAGTGACGTCACGAGCACAATTCAAGTTTCTCGCCTCGCTGCAGTTTATCAGCCTGTGAGAGAGTCGGGAACATCGGAACGGCGAGCAAAATACAAAATCCAGAAGAAATATGAATAGCAAAACAAAATGCATGAAATCAAAACAAAGCGAATACGGCAAAAAAAAAAAGAAATGAAGAAAAAAACATAAATAAAAAGCCGAGTGGAACGAACTCTGCTGCACTCTGAGCAGCAGCAGCAGCAGCAACTGTGGGAAAGGCAATGTGCCGGGTGTTGAAGTGGAACAGAGGACAACAACAACAGCAACAGCAACAATGATGATGAAGTTGGATGCGGATAATGATGATAGTGGCGAAGAAGAAGGAGGACGATGACTAAATGCAACAAGCAGCGACTTTGGACTTGCAGTCCCTGCTCGCATGTGCTAGTAAATCCAGTTGATGAGCAAGTCCACGGCAAGTGGCTGCAGCAGCAGCAGCAGCAACAACATTGCTGCCATTATCAACAACAACATCGCTGTATTATATATATATATATATGTATATGTATGTGTATATGTGTGGAAGTGGCACAAAAAGCAGCTGGCAAGAGGCTTGGCCGTCGCCGTCGCCGAGTACCGCAGCACTCGCAAGTTGGCTTTGCTGTTGTTGCTGTTGTTGGTGTTGTTGCTGCTGCTGCGGCACAAACATGTTGCTCACTGGCTCCGCGACATGATTCTGAGGCGCAGATATAAAAACCGAAAAACAACAGCAGCAACAAGGCGACCACGACAACATTGTGTGTTGCTTGAAGAAAGAAAGAAATAAAAACAATGTTGGGCTAGGTTCAGGTTAGGAACAGAACCTGAACATCATCGTCATTATTATCATCTGCTTTTGGTTCTTTGCAATTTTAAGCTACAATCGCAACAACAACAACAACAACAACAATAACAATTCTCCCGAGAAGCTTTTCCTTTGTATTCACTCGTTTTGCGAATGTATCTTTAAGAAACATCTAGAAAATAACATTCAAAATGCCTAGAGAAACTTTCGTTGCGATTTATTAATTGAATTTCTCTCTTTTCTCTCTTTTGCAGGTGAGTTGAAAACAAAAATTGATTCAAGTTCGCACTAAGTCTCTGTGGAGCGGTAAGTCTTTGGCTAAAAGCCGGCAGGAGCCTCTTCCTGGGAGCAGTAGAAGTAGGTTTAAGTTCCCCCCGAATAGGAGAGGAAACCCTGCTCTAGAGCCAGTTGCCAGCTGTTGGCTGCGCGATCAAAGCAGCAGGCGGCCGACAACAACATTAACAACAACAGCAACAACAACACGACGACAACACGGCGACAACAACAACAACCACTGAATGTTTAACAAGAACAAAGGCGAGTTTTAAGAAACCGCGTTACGCATTTTTAATTACCAACTCCGATGGCAGGCAACAATACAACAAAAAACAATAAATAAAAGCTCTGAGGCAATTAAAAAATTAAGCTACAGCGGGAAATGTTGCTGCTGCTGCTGCTGCTGCTGCGAATGGGTGTGGCATTGGTTTGGGGCGGCAGCGCCCTCACTTTTTGAGGCAATGGCAAGAGCTTTGCAATGTCAACGATGCGACGTTTGCACTGGCAATGCATTTCCTGCACAACAACAGCAGCAACTGCAACAACAACAACAACAAGTATAAACAACAACAGAAAACAACAACAGCAACAAGAGCCAAGCCAAACCGAGCCGCGCCGAGCCGAGCCCCAGAGCTGAAGCCAGCAAGCGAACTGCACTGTAATTTATGCGCCTCTTGAACGCGCTTGCCAATTTCTTGTTCTGGCTGTTTTTTTGTTGTTGTTGTTGTTGTTCCGAGAAGCACAGCACAGAGGCACCGCACCAACGTTCCCCCTAGTCCTATCCATTCCTTGCATCATAATCCATGCATCCGCAAAGAGCGTGCACCCCCGCCAACATTGAAGATTTCTTTATTACTTGGGCACGTTCGTTGACGTTCGCTGGGGTCGAGGCCGGTCATTAATATCCATACGCATGAGGTTCAGCGCATCGACCCCTGCTTGACTCACCCTCCTCTTCCTCTCACTCAATGGAGAATTCTCCACCCACACACACACACTTCAAATTACGCCCACAAAAGCCGCCTCCTCCTCCGAAATCAGCTGCCTGGCTGTATGCATAATATTTGCTGCTGATTCAGTCAATGCCATGTTGAGAGGATCCGCTTTGTCACTTCGTCACTTTGGCAACTTGTCCAGGTCAGTGCTGCTGTTGCTCTCTTTCTGCCTCTCCTTCTCTCAGTTCCTCTCTCTCTCTCTTTCTATTCGCACTTTATGTTTTCTTTTCTTGCTGCTTTGATGCGACAACAATCGCGAATGCAACATGATAATGAAGTAGCCCAAATGCTGATAATGATGTTTCCCTTTGATCACACACTCACTGCCATAAGTAAATACACATATATATATTAAAATATATATATTTTTGTTTGGGTAACTCAATCAGTTATTAAATGCAAGCTAAGATTGCTTTTCAAGCCGAACTTTAGCCGGATTTCCTTGACCCTCCGCCATAGCTTCTTTTCTCTTGCTTTTCACTCATTTTAATACTAAGAATTGGCTTATATGAGTAGCTTCAGGTTTCTTCTGTAGGAGCAACCCTCGCTTAACTTAATACACAATTCTTGCTGGGTTGAGGCAGATCCACAGAGTCCCTCTGGAGTACAAAGCTCCCATTCTGTGGCAGGTCAGGTGCCGGTGCCGTAAAGAAGCTGCTGCTGTTGTTGTTCTTGTGCTCTTCTGCTATTTTGGCTGTCTTGAGGCAGCCCGGCCAGCCAGCCAGCCGGCCGGCCGGCATTATATCTCATTACAGAGATCAGCATAAACAAGCAGTGAGCATGCTGCAGCCATAACAACAACAACAATGGGGCAAGCAACGATCAAGCGATACATTTTGCCAGCATGCATGCCCCAAAGAGCAAGAGGCATGGGATACAGTGTAGAGCGGAGGAGTAGGAGAAGGAGGAGGGGCCAACAGGGAACGCGTGGCATCTTGCGTACTGGAGGCAGTTGAACTCTGTTTGTTGCGCGTGAAGGTGGACATGACGAGCCCAGATGCGAACCCGGTACCAGTTCCAATCCCAGCCCCAGTCCCAGTCCCAGTCCCAGTCCAAGTCGCTGTCTCAGTCTCAGTCCTCGATCCGTGTCCAAGCGAGCAAAATTGAATTAGTTGTTTTGTTTTGTTTTGTTTTTTTCTTCTGTTGCTGTTGGGGCAGGGCAGTGCCGCCAGTTCCAACTTGGAACTGGGAACTGAGCACTGAGCACTGCGAATTGTGCTGTCTATGCGTCATCATAATCATGTTCGTTCTGCACAGAGAAAACAAGAACAAAAAAAAGGAAAAAAATAATATATAAATAAATACACACACACACACACACGCACACAAAGCTGATCGATGCGCCTCGTTCAGGCGTTTTTAATGATGCGTCAGAATATTGTTTACGCATCATTTTACATGTCGGCAAATGAGCTCTCCGCCCGGAGCCCCATTTCTCCCTCCTCCTCCTCCTCCTCCTCTGCTTTACATGGATGCTAACACACATACACACACACATTCACATACATATATAGTAGTAGTATGAGTATGTCTTTAGGCCGCTGGCCAAACCGTGAATAGATGTTGCCTGCTGCCTGCTGCCTGCTGCAGTCCAACTATGAAATTATGAAATATTCTAGCAGAGGGCCGTCCTCTTAGCCTGGCTTTATCGTGATGTGTACATTAAAGCACGAATTGGCCAACGGCTATAATGCTATATAATAATGTGTGTGGCTGGCCTCTAAACTGGTTTAGAACCGAACCAGCAAACGGAACCCTAAACCGAACCAGGTGCCAGTAAAAGAATACATTTTATTCCAAACTTTTCAAGCCCGAATTCTTGCGAAAAATAAACAATTTTTGTTCAACGGAAATTTGATACATTTCATAGTTTTCCCAGCAGCAGCATTTTTAATAAATCAGAAAATCTCATAATTCAGCATTTCGCTAGTCAAAATCAGAAATGCTTTTAATTAAAATCCGCATTTTTCCATCCTGTTTTTTTGTATTAATACAAATCATTATTTTCACATAAAAACCATTGCGTTTTTTCTCTCTGCTGATATTGGTATATCAATCTGAACATAATACTTTTTATGGCTTAATTTATGTGGCCAAATGAATTCATGAATTGAATATTAAAATGTGTCCTCCACGTCCTTCAATCCTCCTGCCACTGGTAAAATATTTACACATGCTCAAAATTTATGTTATTGACTGCCAAAAATACGACAGCTCCATGCTGCCCAGGGACTGGGTTTCTATTTATGGATGCAAAGTAACATTCAATAGAGTTTTTCTTTAGGCTCTTTTTTTTTGCATAAAATGTGCACCCTTTCGTCAGAGCCAGGTTTATGGTGTTGGTAGCATACAAAAAGGGTTGCCATAGCGCCTGGACAAACAGCGTTGCACAGGCAACACCCCAGCAACAACCCCAGCAACAACACAAGCAACAACAACAGCAACAGTGAATTGTGCTGCAGTTTGTTTTAGCTTGTTTACATTTCTTTAGTTCAGTTGAGTTGGCCGTTTAGAGTTGTTGCTATTCGGGCTTTTATGCTTAAGCTTATAGCCAGAACCTTTTCAGGCTTCAGCTGGCGTGTTGTCGCCAAAGTTCTTGTCAAAGTTGTCATAGCTGTGCTCTGTGCTCTGAGCTCTGTGCCCTGCCTGCTGTTGGCAAAGTCAAGTGCAAAGAGTTAGCCGAGTTCGGAAGGCGTTTCTGGGCAGGCATTCTGGCAGGCTGGCAGGCAGCGCCTGTAGGGCGACATGCAAGGCACTGGCACTGGCAGTGGCAGTGGTGCTGGTACAGGTATTGCTTCTATTCCTTTTTGCACCGGTTTAGGGTTCAACGACACACAGGATAAGCAACAACTGCAGGGCCTACCACAACAACAACAGCAGCAACAACAACAACCGGCATAAACATTGCAAGCAACACACAAAACACACAAAATGTAAACGTTGCAAAAAGGCGGCGAGCAAAGGCAAAAAGCAAAACGAGCTCAATTCGAAAACAAAGCCGTGGCTAAAGCAACAGCCAACCAAGCCAGCCAGTCAGCCAACCAGCCAAGCAGCCAACCAGCAGGAGCATTGCAAGTGGAAATGGAAATGGAAGTAAGACCTGCAAAAGTCAGAATCAGTTGGAGATGGCAGATGGAGTTGCAGTTGGAGTTGGAGTAGGAGCAGAAGCCATCTGCATGGGGCTTACTCGTGGTACTTGTGCCAGGCAGCACGTACATCGCCTGCACTTCAGGTTAAAGGCAGCAGCAACAGCAGCAGCAGCAGCAGCAAGTACCAAAACCCAATGCCAAAACCTGTGTGCTTACTTAAGACGTGCATGGGGCAATTTAATTCTTTTTATACGAGTTTATATTGAAGCTACACTCAGAGAAATGGCCAGAAAAGAAATATCTCGCATCTCTTCATTACAAACTGTTCCACATTAGAGTTCCAAGCTCTTTTTTTCCAAGTGCAACGCAGGCAGCACGCACGAAAATATGCTACATGAGAAGGCACGAAGCAAAGGCCATCTCTAGCTGAGCAGCGTCAGTGCTCGACATGCACACGCGGCACGATAAGTCCGACGAGTTCCGCCCACCTTTCCGCCGACTTGCTACCCCAGCGCGCATTTACTTTTTGTTGGCTCGAGGACAGAGGGAGCCCACGTTTTTCAGCCGTATGTTCGAGTGGAGAACAAAGTGGATAGATGATGTATTTCATTTGGAGGACAGGACCCCTGGCCCGAGCACGGACACCGTTGCAGGATTTTCCTTTTATTGTTTCTGACGCACTTTGATGAAAGTGCTAATATGCAGCATACACTACAATAACTCTGGAATTCCATTGTACCTTTGACAGAGCTTTGACAGAGCAAAGCATAGAGAACTCATGAATATAAATTCCTTGGACAGCATGACTAAAAATCTGTTGACAAAACAATGAATGGACTTTATTAAAAAATAGTTTTCTTTGCCCTTTCATTTGATTTTACCGAACAAAAGAGTTGTTATTAAATTTATCATTGTATTCGTTGAAGCAGGTGAAGCAGCCTCAAAATATAAAGGCCAGAATTTAAATTAATTAAAATTTGAGGCTATTGAATTCTTCTAGACTTCAGTTGGAAGTGAACACCCTGTGCAGGCATAACTATATACAGGTATATAGGAATAATGCTGGGTATATATATTGACTCGGTCATTAGCTTACTTTGAAGACGTGGCATTTTCCATGTGATTTGCATTTACGTAACAAAACAATTACAAAAGGTTACAGAACTGTGCGAGGGGAGAGAGGAGGAGGAGGAGGAGCAGTGAAGGGACAGGCGGGACAGGCAGTTGGCAAGCAACAGCATAAACCGGAAATCCTTTTGAACTCGCATATGGCACGCAAAAACCAAAAGCAATGTTGGGTGGTTCAGTTCAGTGCGGTGCGGTTCGGTTCAGTTCAGTTCAGTTCAGTTTAGTTGGCTGGTTGTCGTTGGGTGCCATGGAAAATTGCCGGTTTTAATATTAGCTTTTATTTGCAATTGTTGCTGTTGGTGGCTTTGTAATAATGCCGTGCGCATGTAATAGGAGCCAGGTGCCAGTGCGCTGAGACGCCTCCATGATATTTATATTCATATATATATACACATATATATATATATACGTGTTCCCTATTGCAGCAATCATTTTTTGCTCACCCTCCGTCCTAGCCATGTGCCGTTGCCGTTGCCATTGCCGTTGCCGTTGCTGTTGTTGTCATCTGCCACAATTTGTAGGCTGTTATTAAGCGACATCGCTCGATACGGCTTTTCAAATTTTAATGGCATGACATAAAGCAATGGGTATAGTTAATATTTTTTTTTCCCTACACTTTTTTTTATACTCGTATTCCCCATTTGTATTTGTTGCTCTGTCGATGGCAGAGCGTGGAGTGTGGCAATTTTAATAATATAGCAGCCCAAAACGACCCTAAAGCACTGAATATGTTGCAACAGTTTCCGCTAATGCATTTATTTCATAGCCAAAATGCAGCAATGCATTTGCATTTGTATTGGTGAGCTTTTAAAAGCTCTTTACGTTAATGCCACCCACACACTCGCAGCTGCTGTGTGCATGTGACTCATCCATGTGAGAAAGCTGACTTGAAAAACTCGTCCTCTACCCTAAATTTCATTTGGTTGCAAGATTTTTTGAACAATGACGAGTGCATTGGCAGCTTATCTGATATTGAACCTGGTAGAAAGTATTGCGCTTCAATTTTGCATTTAAATATAAAGCGTATTTCATTGCGTAGCGCAAAAATAAATTTTGTATTTCTTATTTTAGGACAACGCATTTTATTTGCGTCAACAAATGCGTCATAAAACCGTCAAAACAAAAAACAACTCTTTAGCCCTAAAAAAAACCCTGAACTTGCATTTCCCTTCCAATCTTAGATGGGGTCTGCTGTCATATCAGGGCGTCATAAAAACCCCAATTGGAAGCTCAGCCAGACTTATTGGCAGCAGCGGCAGCAGAAGAACTGAACTTCAGTTAGTAAACAGTAATAATTTCTCTATACAAGCAGAGAATACTCTACTTTATGAGGCAAACTGTGCAGCTATCTTATCAGCGCGATATGCCATAATATAGATGTTTTTATTTTCTTTATTTTATAAAGCAAAGCGAACACTTTACAAAACGATTTCATATATATAGATTTATATGGCATTTACGAGTCAGCACTCATTAGGAGTGTAAGTGAGTTCATTGTCATCAAGGTCGGGTGAATGCGACTGCGACTGCGACTGCGACTGCGACTGCGACTGTGACTTGTCAGTTAAAGTGTTATAAAGAGATTATAAACTGATATTTGGAACTTGTGATGTTGGCCTTGAGCTAGGCGACGCGTGTGTTGTGGCTGATAAGAGGCGAGTTCGAAAATTTTGAAAGGTGGGGATCAGGCCTATTAGAGTGCTCGTATTTCCGAGTTCGTTGAACCAGCGTTGCAGATATTGCATTATACTATGCCTGAACATGTTAATTAAATTTAGTTTAATTTAATTATGAACGCAGTCTGGAAAATCAACTGAAAACCAGTTGTTGTTGCTGCTGTCAAAAGTCAATGCACCAACAGCAACAGCAACAGCAACAGCCAAGGAAATGAAATTGAGAGAGCCAAGCGAAAGCCGCTGCGAGTTGAATTGAATTGAAATTGAAACAAAAACAAAAACCTACAATATGCAATAAAATAATAAGAGCGAAACGTGCAGCGTTCAACGTTCCCCCACGCCGTGAGAGGAGGCGTGCGTTTACACGTGAAGCTGATGAATCACATGGTTCCCTCTCCCGTTCCCATTCTCATTCCCTTGCCCATTCCCGCTGCAGTTGCAGTACAAATTCCAATCTATAGAGCAATCGCCAGCTATAAGCAGAAACTGTCATTAAATTACTCAGTTGGATTCGAGTGTTTTGTATCGAGTTTTGAATTTCGGGTTCGGAGTACAAAGGCGATTTGCATGCCGCTTGTTAGTCACGTTTTTTGGAACGGGCCGCGCAACGCCAATCAAATCAAATCAAATGACAAAAATACTACGTCAATTAAGAAGGCAAATGGTATGGAAATTAAATCAGCGCCCCAAGGAATTTCCCTCTAAAAATATATAGTGAATATATATTCCACACGGTGCTTTCCATTACATTGTGTGCCGCTGCTGCTGCCGGTGCTGCCGGTGCCGGTGCACAATGGAATGCCCTAAGCCGTTAGCCAAAATGACCTTCAATGTCTAGACGTATTTGACAATTTTACATACCTTAATACATATATCAACACATACAGGCAAACAGACATAGACACACTCGTAAATATTGTGAACTCATTGAGTTTATTCAACTTGCCGCGAGTTGCGAGAGCACACAAAACTTTGAGTGGGCGAGAGACACCCTGGCCCAGTCCAGCCCCTTGGCCAATAGCCAGGACATTGGCACAGTCAACGCACCAACAAAATATTAATACGGCAAAGGAAAGATGAAAGTTAAATAAAATTTCAGATTGCCAACGCACAGCAGCCGTTAAGCGTTTCAAAGTTTCAGCCGCATTTTCTGGGTCGGTTTCGGTTTGGGCTTATGGTTAGCCAGTTAAATAATTGTAGTATAATACGGCCTTTAAATTGGCCTTAAAGCATTTTCTTTAAAGCTTGTTTGTTACACAGCAAGTCCTGCAGCACTCTGCAATCCTTTTTCAATTGACAGCCAGCCATTATGTCGTCATTAAAGCCTTGTCTAGCTGCCAAGCTACTTTTAATGATTAAACATTTAACTTTTTTTTTGCTTTGCGCTCGATGCGTGCCAATGACACAATAAAATGCCAGAGGCAAGTCCAAAAACAAGTCGAAAGCAGCAAAATATCCTTGAAACGGGGCAATCGCACGCTTGCGGCGAGTTGCGCTGCCAAAAACGTAGACAACGCTAACTCCAACGCAATTCGCCTGCCCCAAAGCCATAAAATCCCCACGACGATGAGGACAAAAAAACAAAACAAAACAAATACAAGTAAAGTAAAGTCACAGAAAACGAAAAGGAAAACGAAGGAGAAGCTAACCCGGCAGAGAGCGGGGCCAGCGGGGCAACAATAAGTGCGTGAGCCTCTCGAGCAATGACTTCTTATGCGCAGCGGCATCTCTTCTCTTCATGAGTATCTTTTTGCAATGCCGACCGGCAGCCTCTAAACGCCCAGTGTCAATGGCATTCAAGCTGTGAGCCGACAGCCCAAGCCCCGAGCCCCGAGCCGTGTAAAAGGTTATTGGACCAACTTCATCATCATTGCTACTGCTGCTGCTTCTACTGCTGCTGCCGTTCTGAGTGTGTGCCATATTTTTAGCCTACTTTGCGGCGCGGGATAACCGCTGCCTACTGCCTGCTGAATGGGGTTTTTCGACTTTTTAACTGCGTGGGTATTTTGTTTGTGTGTGTGGGCGACTGGGCCAAGTATATTTGGAGGTCAATTATCTAAGCACACGCCTCATCCATTCATCAAAGTCTGACGGCCGCACGCTGGGCAGCCCAAAAGTATGCAACGTTTTCGTGCGTGGGCTGGCTAATTTCGCGCAGTGCAATTGCTGCTGTCTGCTGTCCGTTCATCGCGCAACATCTTTAATATTAATAATAAAAGAAACAGGAGAGTGAGAAACAAAACAAAAAACACTTTAATCAGAAGTTGAAGCCTTTGGCAATGTCAAGTCATTCAACTTTTGATTAATTGCGCATACATGACAAATTGCTGGCTGCTGTTGCACGCGGGCGTACTCTCTCGTACTCCCCGCGTAATTGTTTTCCTTCCCACCGTCTCCGTCTCCGTCTCCATCTCCGTCTCCAGCTTCGGTTTGGTTTTTAATTTGTCCCAAGCGACGTTTTTGCTAATTAACCAAATTTATTGTCGACTCATGACTTTGAGTCTGGTCTGATTATCTCTCTCTCTCTCTGTCTCAGTCGCTTTCTCCTTTCCACTCCTCTCCTTCTTTTACTCTTTGTTTCGGTGTGCGGTGTTTTAGTCATGCATTAATATCATTAAAACAACAGTCAATTAAAGCTCTTTCCGCGAAATGTAACCTCCCAAAAATGGAAAATAAATGTTGCAACCTCGACATGCAATCAGCCTAGCAGACCCGACTTCTAACCCCCTTACAGGGTGTCCATAATTGCTCACAATTAACATGGCAATTAGACGAGAAAAAAAATGCAAAACAAGCTCCGAGTTGAGTCGAGTTGAGTTGAGTTGGGTTTGCGGAGAAATCATGTCAATGCCTGGCATTTATTGTAAATGAGCGGCGACATGAAATGCCAAAAGAACAGTTCGTACATCCAAGAAAACTAACTAATGTGCTCCGAAATGATGGACTACAAAAATACCCTGCAATTGCCACATTGTGTGACTGTGAGCACAAATTAAAAGGCTACGGGTTAATTATATGCCAAGATGCCTTGCTGTGGAATACCCCTCAATTGCAACGGTTGTAGGGTATTAAAAAGTAAAGAACAAACGATACCAATCGCAGTGCTATGCATATTTATAGGCGCAATTCCAATTGGTTTGCGCACGAAAGTCGGCAAACTATTTGACCCCGACATGGTAAACTTGGAAATGGGCACACGAGGCTATCTCTCCATGTGGCGCGACATGCAAAACCCACAGCAAGTGCAGGGCTGCTCGGCTTTTTTCTCTTCCATTTTTTGTGGTATTTTTTTTAGTTTACTGTTGTATCTGGCTTTGCAGCTTGTGCCAGTTTATGACATCGCAGCCCCGGCTCGATGGTTCGGTTTGGCCCTAGCCAGACGGCGCGAATATGTCAACCCAAATTGCCAATGCCACTGAATACGGAGAAGAGTGGCGAGTGGCCAGAGGGGAGTGTAGAGGGAAGCCCGTGAGGCTTAGCCAGAATCGAATTCAAGGGGAACCGAACCAGAAATCGATTCGAAATCAAATTGTAAACTGTATGCAGAGCAGGAAGGGCTGCGGTTCATTAAAGTAGCAGCATCTCCATGCACACATGGATATCGCTTCGACTAATTTTGCTCAACTTTCTTGTCTCTTTACAGGTGAGTGCTTGCCATTCCGTATTGCCGCAACACTGCTCCACATCCCGACTATGCCAAATGCCCAATGCTGTAAGTAAACCCAAAAGAAATATATAACTTCTATTAACTTTTTGCTTGTCTGTGAAATCAAAATTGCAAATAACATTTTAAAGCTATGCCCAAATAACTCGAAAGCCACATTTAACGCCAAAGGCAAAAGGCAGCAGCCGACGACAACAACAAACAACCGAATCTACCTTTTTCGACAGCCAACTACAGCATCGAAAGGGGCGAGAGAGGAGGGGCGAGGGGCGTGAGTTTAACGCCCACCTTTACCCAACAAACGGCAACTCGCCATAACAAAGTTAGCCATAAAATCCATCGCTCGACTAACGAAAATCGCCCATTGAGCAAAGAAAAGCAATTTGATTTTCATGTTTCGTTTTTTCTTTTTCTTGTTTTTTGTTTTGTTTTGTGTTTTTCTCGAATGTATTTTTGATTTTCCTAGTAGTTTTTGGGCCTCAGGTTGTGTATACGCCGAGTCGGCCCAGTCTGCCGGTGATTACGAAGTTATTCAAATGAAATGTTTGCTGCTAGCTGGCCCATTACATCATCGGCTTCAACTACTGCATTTTCTGATTTTCTTCTTTTTCTCTTTTTCTCTTTATTTTCCTTCTTTTGATTGCGTACCAAAAAAAGAAAATGCGGAACTTTTTGTTTGCCGAAAACTGGAAAATTTATGAAAATTATATTGTGGCAAGCAATTCAGTTTCTGCCTTCTATTTTTTTTTATTCACTTTCGCTTGTCAGCAGCTGCTTCACTTCCATTTTGGCCATAGACTAAAGCCTATTATTACTGGCTCGTACCCCTTGGCTATGGCAGCTTTTCTATCTGCAATCTATTTGCATTTCGCTTGTTTTTCACCATTTCAAATAACAATTGTCATTTCATCAATGCAAATGTTGTTACTTGTTAAATTTTCTCTTTTCTTTTTAAATTGTTAGCAACCGACTGGCTTAATACAATTTAAATAGCATTAGCTTTATTTAAGTTTCAAGTTTCTTGATCTAATCGGAAGATTTCAAGCGTAGATTCTGCGATTCTGCCTTAGCGTGACTTGTCCGTGATTTCCGTGATCCGTTGAGATATTCGTAATATTAGAAGCAAAGGAATTTTACATATTACAAACTACTTGGGTACGCCGTATCGCAAAAGCAGCAGAAAACCGCAAGCTGTAGGAATTAATTAAGAAATTCAGTGTATTAAATTACAAAAAAAAAAAAGAAAACAGCGGGCAGAGCAATGTGTAATAAACAATAAGGAGAGTTGCAGAAAAAGGGACACAGAGCTAAGTAGTAAAGCTTAAGCCCCCAAGCACAACTCCACAAGTCCTGCCAAGTAATGCAAAAGATTATTAAAATGATTTAAATCTGGTGAATTGCTCAGAATATTTTCATTTGGGTCTTTCTGTTTAAGCCCAAGAATTGCCAATTTCGAGCATTGTTCGCTTTTCACTTGAACTCATTTTAGGATAAAAGTTGCCAGAGCCCAGTTCAGCCCTCAACCATTGTTTAGAGTCAATAATTGAGTTGAGGTCTGACACAGGGGGGGGTAAAAGACAGAAAGGAAAAAAAAATTCTAATTAAAAATCTTCCGGTATTTGGCGTTTTATCTAAACAGGAAGAAGCCGCCGCCACTGAGTCAGCTCCAGCTTCCCAGATGAAGCCAAGCGAAAGCGAAGACAGGGAGAGAGAGAGAGAGAGTAAATAATGAAAAACCAGGATAAAACTGGGGCGAAAGCTGGAGACACTTTCGCTGGATTCTGGAGTCTGCTGCTGCCGCTTGCATAAAACTAATGAAAAGCTGCAAATTGGGTCAGCAAAGTAGAAATTAAAAAACAAAAAGCAGGGCACAAAAAGAGAGAGCAGACTTCTTTAAGCACTTGGACTGTTATCATTTGCAATTAAACGCGTCGACACTTGCCAAGCGAAAAAGTTAGCAAGAGCAGGCCACAAAAAGAAAGAAAAAAGAAAATTAGATAACAAGAAGAAGAAACCAAAATGTTGAGTGAAAAGTTTTTAACCAGACCAGCATAAAAACCAAAAATTCTATAACAAATTGGATAGCTACTAGCAGCTGCTGCGGCTGCTGCTGCTGCTGCTGCTGCTGGGAAGCTTTTTCTTAGATGTGGCAGCTTATGGCATCAGAGAGTGTGTTGCAAGTGTCGAGGAATTTAAGAAATTGAATATTTAAATCCTAGTCTAAATCCGAAGCAGCGCCAAATTGAAAAGGGTTGGACCCCTCCAGACCGCGCTGCCAGCATGAAATATGCAAACCAAAAAAAGAAAACGAAAAAAAAACGGAGTTATGAAAATTATATTTCAGAGTATGAATACCTCCCCCTGCTGCCCGCTGCCCGCTCTCCGCTCGTATAATGCAAGCAAAGACGATGCAAAATTTGTTTTTCCAAAAATGGAAATTGCTTTCAAATTTGGATACATTTTTGTTCGTTTTTCTTTTTATTTTTCTTTTTACATGCGTGTGCAATTTGAAAGCGTACTCGAATTGAATTTAAAATTGTATTCACTTGCTGTGAGTTTGAGTGTGTGAGTGTGAGTGAGTGTGTGTGAGTGTGAGTGAGTGTGAGTGTAAGACTAATGGAGTCATGACGTTATGGTTTATGGCTTTTATAAGGCTTTGTTTATGCAACTGCAACAACTTTTTATGCAGCTTTCCGTTGACTTTCTAAGTCTTTGCATTAAGAGTTGGATTACCCAAGCTAAAATTCATATATATATATATATATATATATATATATATATTTCTAGGCAGCTACATAATAGGGAATCTATGCGTTTATTTGTGTACTTACAACATATTTTTCAATATTTGTTTTTACACAGTCTTTCCATTCACTCAGCCTTTCTCGAACAGTGGCACAAATTCAGCATTTATTGCATAAAATATTTTTTTTTTTATTTTAAAAAACACAAAGCTGCTTTTCGTTGCAGGATAAACTTCTAATGGAAAGCGCCAGAGCATAAAAAAATGCTGATTAATAAATATGTTTTAATGAGTCTGAACTATTCAACTTTTAATCGCATTAATTAGTAGCAGCTCCGCATTGAAACCCTTTCGTCAAAGTTGAAACATTCTGCATTAGCATGCTGCTAATTGCACTATTAATATGGAAGCTTTTATATAGTGAGGAATGCTTAGTTGAGAGGCGGCACATCCTGTGATGGGAGTTAATACAGATCAAGGCGGACTCATTCTATGCACTTTGAGAATGTCTAATTTGCAGACCATAAGCGGCTTATGGACGCTCCTTTGACGCACATCAAATAGCATTTCAAATATATATACACACACACACACCCGCACACACACACACACCACTCAGGTGCAATTTTAAAGCCATAGAGTGGTTGGCTGGTAGGTTCTAGGGTGCGCTCGCTATAAACCGCTTTCCCGCTTTCAGTTGCCGCATTTAAATCCCTCCCAATACCAATATATATATGGGTATATGCGTGTGTGTATGTATGAGTGTAGACCTGGTGCCGTCCCTTTTGGGCAATACTGAAAAATATTCGTTGGCCAAAACGGAGCCACACATTTTGGTTGAATTTTGAGTTCATCTAAAAATGTCCAAAGCTGATGTATTTCGTTCCATTTTCCCCATGAAGATGGCCCACAAGTTGATTATTTTTTCAACCTTTGCACGGCGGCATTTTTTGCCACTTTTCTTGAACCATTTGAGTTCGGTTTTCCTTCTCTTTTTTTTTTTTTTTTTATTTGCGTCCTGTTTGCTCAACCGAGTTTTGGGAATTATTATTTTGTGGCCATTTTGCCGTTAGGTTGTCACAGTCACGTGTCCCCCCGGCCCACCCAGTCCATCCAGTCCACCCAGTCCATCCAATCCACCAAGTTCTGGAATGGGTCGTATATCAAGTTCTTGTCTGGCAGTTTATGCGTTGCCTTTGAGAGCTAAATTGAAATGTGTCCCGTGGGCGGAGGGGAGGCTTTCAATGTCCTGGGTGGGATACCTTTAGGTACCTTGTCCAATTTGTAAAGAGTTTTAAGTGTTTAAGGTTATTTTAGTCCAAAGATGATTATATATATATACAATTTGAAGTTCATCCAATTAATGACTCTGAAAAGTATGCTACAATAATTGCAGATTAGAATTTGAGTAACACAGTTTAAAAGTTGTTTCAAAAAGCTGCTGTAATTCCTTAAGCCAAGACAGCAGCCTCCAGCATAAATATATATATAAATGAGTAAATAGAGAGTACATATATATGACACTTTGGAGTCACTCTATATAGAATATGTGTGTACTTATATATAGACTCGTATGTGCCCCTATATATAGTTCGCCTGACGCTTGACCTGGTTTACTTTTGGCTTGGTTGTACAGCCCGAAGCGTACACTGTGCGAAAACGGAAGCATCTCTCTGCCCGGCTGATAAGTAAACATAACTTTCCAATGTACAGTTACTGCAATATGTATGCGCTGGGCCTTGATACTGTTGCTGTTGCTGTTGCTGTTTTTGGTACAGTCTGTTGTGGCAAGGTCGCAGCAGAAGCTGAGCCTTGTGCCATATCAGCGTGGCAAAGGAAAATTGGCAAGTGGCAAACGGCAAATGGCAGAAATGGAAAAGAATGTGAATATTTCGTCAATTGTAATGCCGGAATGACCTAGTTAACGCTTTTCCCCTGCTGCCAGTGTTGCATTCTGGGTCAATATGCGGGTCAGGCAACAGAAGAGCAACAGCTCATGCATGCGCCCCTATAAAACTGACCCACAGTCGGAGCTTAATTGAAATAGATGAGCTCTGCCAGCACACATATACACTATATACATACACACACATATATATATATATGTAGTGGTTACTTTGGTACAGTTATGCCCTGTAGTTTTTGTCACTTAGTCTGAAATGCTAAGAAATGTTGCTTGTGCCCTCACAAGGTCGCTTCAGTCACAATTTCATATTTTATTATAAGCCAATTACTTTGCTCCCAGGCCCCAGTTGAGTCTTTAAAGCACCATCAAAGCCACATAACGTGCCAGTGCTGCTGGCGTTCCCGCTGCCCACTGTGCGCATTGATTAACCCAGGATAGCAGGCCACACACACACACAGGATGGATACAGGACCCATTCAAGCTCCATTTGGCAATTACCGCAGCAATAAAAGTCAACGGCACAAATGCAGCACAGTTTTATCATCACCCCTAGAAAATTTACGTGTGTCAAATAATAATTTCAGCTTTTCTTATCTCTTTTGGTCTGGCAAAAGGGGAAAACCCTTTTTTAGTCGAAAGTGTTGACAAAATTTACATTTCACAATTTACGCAAATTTTTATGTCATAATTGGATTTCAGCCATTGTTGCGGCTGTGCCTACTCGTTCCCTTGCTACCTCCTCCCCGTGCTGCCTTCTCGTGTTGGAGATGTGACAATAGCATTGATAATCAGACCAGAGCCTGAGAGCCTGTGCTCTTAACTTGTGGCTGTGGTTGGTCCATTAAACTTGCGGCTAAAGCGAAGGCAACAAAGGTGGAAATGGCTGGGTTGGCTGCTTGTAATTCGAGCCTTTTCACTGATAAGCCATTTTATGTGTGTGTGTGTGTGTGTGTGTGTGTGTGTGTGTCGCTTGAAAGGAAGGGAAGATTGGCAGGCTGCTTGGCTGCTTGGCTGCCTGCTTGGGTCGAGTCATCATGTTGTGGTAAATTGAGCTCTGCCGGATATTGTTGTCGTTTGCTAACAGGCACACAACAGACAACAGACAACAGAGAGCAGACAGCATACAGCCACAGACTTTTGCCTGCCACTGTGCTGGACATGACAACGCAGCCAGGTGCTGTATCTTTCAATATTTAATTTCTCTCAACTCCTGACAGCTTTTACATTCATTACTGTTAAATCAGTGTCTACTGGCTGATCGGAGAGTATATTGAAGACTCTCCTTTTAAATCCAATAATAATAATAATAAATAAACTTTAAGCTGTTCAAAAATTGTTTTTAAAACTTTGAGCTGTCAAAGAAAAAAGCTAAATAAGTTTGGGGAAAAAAAGCTTAATTTTAAGGCAACTTAATAGCTTGACAGCTGCGTTGGAAAATTTATTAAACGGGGATTTCAAATTTATTTATAAATTTTAATTGAATGCCATCAGAGAAGAGAAGAGAGTTGAGATTATGCGACAACTGAGAGTTGCATTTGTTGTTGCCTACTTTCAGGCGGCGACAAAAATTCGCAATTTGATATTGTTTCACTGCTGGCAATTTCTATGTGTGATTTACACTTCAATGGCAAATCCTTTATGCTTGGAGCTTTAACTAAGCTGACTGGCAGGCTTCATTTGAAATGTGTTTGTTTTTTCAACTTTTAAAGCACTCACGAACTTTTCACATAAATTTCGTATTTATGAGTAAGAAAAATACCCTGTACAGGGTAGATACATACATTTATATACATTTTTATATATATATATGTATATGGGGAAAACCCTTAAGCTGATTTCGAAACCATTTTTGTCTTGTCAACTTGTCAGTTTTGTGCTTTTGTCTGTCCAGTTTTTGTCGGCATACAACCACAGTCACATTCGAAAGTTTGTATACAAATGTTCATCGCCATTTTCATTGTCTTGTTTTGGCATACACACACACACACACACACACACACACACACACAGAGACACTGTTAAAATCAACAACATGAATGAACACTCAACTCAGCTTCCATGTCGTTTTTCGCGACATGCTCAATCATGTTGGTTACCCCCAACCAATGCCCTCAGCACCAGCATTCAGAAATGACAATTTCGCGTGCGATTGTCACATCAGTTATGTATGCATATGATATGTACGTATGTATATGTAAATATGTGTATATGTATATGTATATGTTACATACATTCTCTGTCAGTTTGTCACTGTCGTCAGCGTCGCGTGTTTATTTATACGCAATCAAATTAAGTTTGAAGCGAGTTCTCAGAGTACGAGGGCGACAAATTGAGGTAATCATGTTTTATACACATGTGTGAGCTGAAAATCAAATACTCATCCAGACGCGCACACACATACATATACACATATACATGTATATAGGTTTTTTGGGGCGTCTGCTTGAAAAGGGATAAACTACATATTTAAACAACAGAACTCTCAACCGCAAATTTCGTACCCAAAGCACTTTAGCTTGCGGCAATTATGTTACCTGAAAGCAACGCCTCCAAGCGCCCAAAATGTTGTTGTTGAAAGCAGCAGCAGCAAATCTTCATTTCATGCCACCGCCCCCCTCTCTATTTGCCAACCCTCCTTTGCCGCTGCCTCTGCCTCTGCTGCCTGCTCTGTTATCATTTGATGTGACCCAATTTGGGGGTATTTGTTGCTGTTGTTGTCGCTGTCTGCTGGCGTTGCGAGATAACGCTTTAAAAATAATATTCCCCACTAAAATGCAAATTGCCCAGGCCTGGCCGCCGTACCAAAAGTTACAACTGTCAAAATGTGGCATAATCAATTGCATTTTCATTTTATTTTGTGCCGTACACTCAGCGAAAATACCATAGAAATTAACTCGCCCAACAGTCTCATTCAAAGTATACAATATAAATTTTGATTTGCACGAGAATTCCTAAGTGTATACCTATTACAACGCATGGAGCAGTCATGGGGTATACCCGTTGCCTATGGCAATGTAGGCGTCAGGGTAACCCCTGACAATGCGAATAATATGGCCGGAAACCGGCGAAATTTGCCATGAGGCGCTTAAGCAGCTTTAATGGTGCGCATCAAATTGCCAGCTGGCCCGAGGATAATAAGGAATATGATTTTCCTTGCCTACTTTTGTGCGCCTTGCTGACTTTTCACGAACGTCGCCCTGAGTGCAATTCGAATACAACAAAAAAAAAAAAGAATCCAAAAATTAAGCCCTATTAGGCAGACTGAAGCAGCAGAGTAAAAAGAGAAAGCTTTTTGTGTACTTTATTGTTAAACAGGATGTGGAATACCAGGAGGAACTTATAAATGTTGCTGCAGGATCAGCGGAAAAGGTAGCTCTGAGCCTCATTTTCAAATACGCCCACGCACACTAATAAATTGGGCTATTTATAGCCAGCCAGTTTGAGCGAGACTCTCTATATAAAAGTCAATAATTTATGCTTCCGCCACACTTCCACATGGCTCGAACGCTACATTTTGGGGGAAATTGCTCCAGCAGCAGCAGCAGCAGTAGAAGCAGCAGCAGGAGCAGGAGCAGCAGTTAATGCGTTTCCATTGACCCAATTCGTGTACTGCAAATCAAAACAAACATAGTTCCAGTGGCTCTCTTTTAACCTGGTTTACTCTCTTAAGGCCTAGATATAATGTTGGCTTTTATGGCTCTTGCGTGCGCGCGCATTCTCTGTGGCACTGTTATTAGCCCGGCCGCTCTTTTTGGCCCAGTTTTTCGCAAGTTAACAGCAGCGATTCTGAGCTCTGCTGACGCTTTTCATGCTGCTGCTGCTGCTGATGCGGCCAGGGGCAGGGCCAACCCCCAGTTAAACATTCTTGCGTCCATATATATATATATATATCTATATTCTTTACTGTATGTGTTTGCTTGTAGATTGTTCATGCGTTCGTTCGCATGGCTATATACAGTTGACCCAATTTCATGTTTGTCCTTCCCACAGCTGTTCTGGTTTCTGTTCTGTTTTCTGTTTTCGATTTCTGTTTGCCATCGCCTCGCCTCGCCTCGCCTCGCTTCGCTTCGTATTTTGGATATTCCTCTTGGGTGTGGGGTTGTTTATGTTTGCGGGCCCAAGAGCCAAAAATGGAAAGCGAAAACCCAAAAACTTGTTATTTATACAAGGCACGTAAAAGTGTGGATATCTGTGTATATATAGAAACATATATATATATATATATATAGAGAGAGAGAGATATTTGAGTGAGTTTCGAAGGCGTAAGGGAGTTTTGTGCGCTTTTCTTTTGGGTTGTCAAGCAAATGTTCATTGAATCTGAAAGAAAGAGGAAATTATAAGGCAACAACAAACGCTGATAACGCAGTTCTGTTCTATTGAGTAAATAACTCTAATATTTGATTAAATTCATCACAGAAATCTCCTTTAATTCATGCCACATTCTGTTCAAAAGAATATTATATTTTTCGTTATATTTATTTCGATCTCTGTGAGAGCTTTTTATAGCTATCACTGAGGGAGCTGTTTGCATGTAAAAGTTCAAGTAAATATGTATAAATTACAGTAGATAAGGCAGTTGTGATTAAAGCAGATTAAACCAGTTCACGCAATGCATACAAGAGCTCTACATGAGCTCCCGGTAAATATGAGAGCATACTCAAAGTACATGCCAGCACTTCCTTACTTTGTGCACATATTGACACCAGGCCTGGCTAAAAGGGGGGCCTGCAAAAAGAGCCTGAAACTGGCGCCAATCCAATGGCAAACAACGACGTGTAGCCGGAATAAGGCAAGCATAACGATGCCACTCAGCCATCCTGGCAGGCAGGAGGCAGCAGTGTTTCATATGCCATACAAAAATGAAAACGAAAAAGGAAAAACGAAACTGGATACAGGAATACAGAGGGAGTCATAGCCGCTGGCAAACCGGGAATGCCATGTCTTTCACTCTCTCTCTCTCTCCTTATCTTTCTCCACTTTCTCTCTCCCTCTCCCGCTCTCCCGCTCACCCTGTCTTTCTCTTAAGTCTAAACAAAATTCGTGTTATTCCTGCCATTTCCGCATTTACTCATGATACTCGTACCTAGAAATTTATGCGTCCTGCCAGAACCAGGGCGGTCGGTCCAGGCTCCGTCAAATCAGGATACAGTGCGGTAGGAACTGAGCGGCCATTGTGTGTGCCGCCGTTTTTCTTTTTGGGGGTTGCTTTTCGACTGAAGTTTTAGTTGCTTTCTTTCATTAGTAGCAGGGGGCGATTGCCCCGCCCGCCTTTACCCGCCCGTAACTCATTAGACCTAGCAACATAATTAACGCACACAGCTCACAGTGCCTGCTATCATTTACTGCCTACTGCCTGTATTTATGCAACGCGGCAGGTGGAAAACTGGCAAACTGGGAAGCTGGGAAACTGGGGAAATTAAAGTTGGGGGCTTGTTTTGTGTTTGGCTAAGGAATTGATCAGCTAAAATGATTTGCGACTTGGTTGCGCATTAATTAAAAATAATTGAAGCTAAACAAGCAGACCGACAAATTGCCCTTGATAAATTCAATAAAAATCTTTTCGACTCGAATTTGTTTAATTATTTATTTGCCTCTGCCACGATTTTCGTTTAAAGAGCGAGGGGCTTATTAATATGCCAGGCCTCAAATTTCTTCTGGCAACGCACACAGCTGCCGCAAATGGCAACAGTTGTTTAACATGTTTCTATGTATTTCTATATATTTATATATATATATGTATATATATATATATATATATGCTCCTGGTCGTATGTATATTTTTGTATTTATGAGCAGGATACGCGCCATATCCTGTGCTCTGTTCGCTGGCCACAAACGAATTATGGCGCCCACTAATTGCACTGAGTTAAAACGAAAAATGTGTAGACACACACGCTGCCAGGCTCTAAGTAGTTAATGTTACGCCCCCCGCCCTCCACACATACACACACACACACACACACACACACCCTTACACACATCTATTAATGTGTGCGGCAACCACGTGCGTTAACAATTTACGCCGCTTATGTTGGCCAAGTTATTTATGTTTATGATTACGTTGTGGTTGGCAGCTTTCACTTTCGCCTGCCGCCTCTCAACTAGCAACAAACAACAACAACAAACAACGAGAAGAAACCCAACAGGAGTCGCTTTAATAGGCTATAGTCCTGCGGCAATAGTAAAGAGCAAATATTACTTAAAGCCCTCAGCAGTTGATTTTCCAGCGAAATGCAGAGTAATTAAAATAGGAAGAATTATTTAAATAAACAAAGGAATTAATAATAAAAAATCATAGAATTCTGATTGAGTTTGAACACGCCACAGCAGGCCTGGAAAAATCAGTTGAAAACTGCAAATTTAAATCAAATTTGTAGCTCAATTAATTCATCATTTTCTCCTCTTTAAAGTTTTTAAAAGGATTCGAAAGCAGCGAAATAAATACCTAAATTTTCAACCTATTTAATAACTCAATTTCGTCAATCGACTGATTTAGAAATTGTAAACAAATCGTTAATTATTTGAAGAGGAGAAATTAAATTTGGAATTTTGTGCAGCATTGCATACAAGGACGAGCGTCACAAGGACGCAATCGGTTCTATGTGCACCGCACAAATAAAACCGCACAAAAACAACAAAAAAAAAAAAAAAATTGAAAACGCAAAAAAAAAAGTTATAGAAAGAACAAACAAATCGCTTAACTGGGTCAACAGCGCAGCCAACGTCGCAGTCGGCGTCGCCGTCGCCGTCGCCGTCGTGTCGCAGCCGGCGTCGCCGTTGTCCTCTAACCTTCAACATAAAGTGCAGCATAATTGCAGGCGCACGGCCGCTAAAAATGCAGAGCGCGCTGTGTGTGGACTGAAAATGAGAAGCGTGTCAAGGCGAACAGCGAGGCATGGGACGGAGTCCAAGGTGACCCAGTAAATAAGAGCAGGATACCAACAATTGAGGCTGGCGTTTGCGTTTGCCAGCGCCAAAAAGACAAGGCTGGCGGCCCCCTGTTATCAGTGCTGGTGCAGAGACTGTGCAGCGAGACTGCAGCCGGAACCGGACCGGAGCTCATTCGGCAACCTCGTGCGCCGCTGCAAACTCTGCTTGTTCGTGTTGTGCGTGGGCAACTGGCGAGTCCTGGCAAACCAGGCAACCAAGCAGCCAGGCAGCCAGGCAGCCAGTTGCATTGCCCGCACCAACACAGTCGCATTTAGCACCGGCCCGGCACCGGTTCACTGTCAAGCAGAGTCCTCCTGTTGACGCGTTTCTCCGCTGCTCCATTGCTCCGCCACGATGCATGCAACCGCGCTAAACTACTACGTGGAACGCAGTGACTATGAGTCCTTTGGCAGTTGTGGTGCCAGTGAAAGTGAGGCCAGCCCGGGCTGCCTTTCATCCGCATCCTCACCCGCCAGCACGCCACCCCCTCGCCCTGCATTCTACCGCAAAGTACGCAACAAATTTCACAGCTTCTTTATACTTTATATTTTATGTCGAACTTTATACCATTCCTTCCGAGAATTTCTCTAATTCCCCATTTCGCTTTCCTTATTATATTTGCAGTCGAAAAAATTCCGCTGTATGTGGAAAGGATGCTGCTTCGTGGAGCACACACAGGAGAAAATTGAACGACACGTGCGGAACAAACATTTGGGGTAAGTCCTAAAAGAAACACAACAATCAAGTGAGGCTCCATAAGTGTCCTTTAAAAGCAACTGCAAAAAAAAGAGCAGCAAGTGGCAGGGCCTTGACTTAGTGCACCAGCCAACCAACCAAACAACAATCAACAACAATCAACAACAATAACAACAATAGCAATAATACCCTTAATAGAACAGTGCGCGTCACAATTGAAGCACAGTGGAGCAAGTAGCAATTTTTTTGTATATAAACATAAATAAATGATACGAAAGACACCACGGTACAGTAGCTCTGCCAAGCAAAATTGTGGATTGTCTTGAAACTGTCCAAAAATTCAAAAATTAAAATCCCTATTATTATATTAACTGAATAGGATATTTCACATTGCAAGTAAAGGAACTAAATATTTCCACATTTTTAGAAAGAGCAGACTCAAAACTTATATTAATTTAAGTTAATTTAAAATAAAAGGTTTGAAAAATGGTAATTTCAGCAATGTTCAAAATGAATTTAAAATATAAATCTTTATTAACTGGCTCGAAGATTCTCAGTTTTCTTTCTCAAAACGAAAGCCAAAAAGGCTCTTAACTCCTCTCCAAACTCTTCGTAGACTTTGAAAAATCTTATAACTGAAGGAATATTAATTTTATACAATTGAAATCATTGCAAGATCTGCCTGATTGCTTGCCGCTTAACCATGAATACTTTATGCGGCATTCGCACCACTGTGCAAGCCAATGCGAGCTGTTTAAAACTAGAGCAGCCTCTCTGTGTGTGTGTGTAGTAACCAGGTCAAATACACACACACACAGACACACACAGTTATCAGATTCACTCGGCGCACCTGCATTTCAAGTGGGTGCAAATGGCAAAGACGTAGAAGGAGGAGGCGTGGCATTCATTGGGGCTTTTATGTGGGCGGGCGACTGCGCTGCACATTTGAGGCCAAGGTCTAAAGCGCGGGCCGCTTAAGCGTTGACATTTGCGAATGTTGAATGTTGCTTTCCTATGTAAATGAGGAGGGGGGGTAAATAAGAAGTCGCTTGTTTTTTAGATTTAGATTTTCTTTTTTGTTTTTTTGAAATTTTTTGTCTTTTTTGTTTTTTTTTTGTTTATTTCTGGGTATGTATATAGAATTATAGTTATGCTTGTATTCAGTTGCATGTATTGTATATGTGTGTTGGTGGTGTTGGTTGTTGTTGCAGTTGTTGTTGTTGTTGTTGTTGTTGGCCAACGAACAGCCCTAGGGCTACACTAAAATGTAGAATGCAATATATAAAATAATATATAATATAATATAATATACATCTATATACTTATTTACGTGTATGGGTATTTTATTCATAATGTCAACTATGCGCTTGGCAGGCTGGTAGCAAAAAAGTAGGAGCTATTTGTAGTTTGTAGACCGATCAAACAACAGAAGAAAGAAACGTGAAATAAAATTAGGAAAAAAACATAGTATAATCTCTCAGCAGGACTAAATTTGTATAAATAATTGTAACTTTTAACTTAATAACTAAATTCTATGAGCAATTTCTTTTTTATATAATTTCACTCACACAAGAGAACTAAGTATAACCATTGATATAAGTATGTTTAGAATTGAAACTAGTTCATCATCATTTTCGTTCGTTGAGGTACTTGAAATAATTGAAATACAATGATACAATGATATACATACATTCATATTTATATATGTATATATAGATAGAGATAGAGTACTTAACATAATATAACATATATATATATATATGTGTGTGTGTGTGTGTAGATACAGATTTATAAATTGAGTAGTATATTGTGTTTGTTCAAAGCTTTTTTTCTTTTTCTCATTTGAAGACTGCAATTGGCAATTGGCATTAACTAAGAAACGTTCCTGAAGCTGCAGTTGATCTACGTTGATTATTATTATTATTTATATATATATATATATTATATGATACTCGTATTACATAATAACATACATAGGTTAAAAACACTAAATGCTATGGGAGGGTGGCTAAAATTAGCTTATCGATTATATGCTGCTGTTCTAAACAACTACATAAGTTAGTTAGTCTGCCTTGTTGATTGATTATTGGTTGATCTATGCGATTTTCAATGTTTTCTTCACTTTCTGCTTATTCTTAATTCAATCATTCTTCTTATTATTATCGTTCATCTCTCATACAACACGTGCCTAGAGGCCTAGCTTGAATTGGAACAATATTGAGCACTTTTAAATAAACAATAGAAACACCTAACTCTGTATAGCATAGTAAAAAACAGAATTTGAAAATAAATTAACTAAACTTAAAAATGAAAGAAATCATAAACAAAATAAAGTAAATAAAACAAATGAGTGAAACTATAGACAGTGTTGAAAAATAAAAAAAGAATTGCCAAAATCCAGTTCAATCCAGATCTTTAGATTAGGCCAAAAAGCTGCAGAAGTTGCCTCCTTTCCTTTCGTTTGCTTTTCCTAGTGCGTATGCATAAGTCCATGGGTGATGTCCATGCCAGCATCACCCATTCCATTCACAGTCAGGGCGCCATTGAGCATATTAGTAGCTGTTTAAAGATTAGAGGGTATTCAAGAATCTTTGCTTGTACGAGTCTACAGTTACGTCTACCTACAATTACGATTGCCCTGCGTATCCATCTGTGTCCAGTACTGTTCCGAAGGACTCTGCGTATTAGTCCCCGGTGGCGCTTGCACCGGCGCCCCCGTGTACCGAAAATACGGATTCTTCAAATCTAGCGTATTGCTGGATGATATTAAAGTGCCTTCGATATGCAGATCGATGGTCACATCGTATGACTGCCGCCGATTAGCCTCCAATAGCACGCGCCCCGTCAGCGTTTGGCCCTGCTTGATGAAAATTGGCATTGGAAGCAAGCACCGCACCTGATACCAGTGCGTCAATGGCGCTGTGGGCGATGTGGAAAGCCAAACATGCTGGCTGCTGCCGCTGAACTCCACATCGAACCAAAAGGCCAGTCCGTGGCAGATGCCCGTTTGCAATATATGAAACTCAAGCGGAATATCTAAAGAAAAATTCTCTTAGTAAATTCCAAATTCTGCTATAATGCTTTAATTATATTCCGTCTTACCAATAACATGCAAGTCATCCTCCTTATCATTGAGAAAATCGCACACGTGCCGCACCGATTTCGCCATGCAGATACGTATGTCAAAAGTGTCTACTATTGGCTGCCGGAAGTACTCTTTCATCCCCTCCTTGTGCAATGTGGTCAGATCGACGCCATGGAAGGCCGACTGATACCAGAAATTGGCCTTGTTATACTGCTCCGAGTAGAGCGATTCATCCGAGAAAGGCGCAATATGCAAATCACCGTGAGTTGGATACATTTTGCCATGCGGTTTTAGCCACTTGCGCGCATGCAGATAAGTTTCCAGCATACGTTCGTTGTATAACATATAACCCATGGGCTCCGATATGATAACATCCACTTTTTCGGGTAGCTCTATTTCTTCAATTTTGCCCGGTATTACTGAGATCTTGTGCTGCACATTATTCGATTCGACCAGCTGCTGTGCGTACTGTGCCATATTGGAAGCCTCAATGGCGTACACCTTGGCGGCACCAGCCTGCACGGCAAAGAATGACAATATGCCCGAACCGGCACCAACATCCAGTACAATTTTATCCTGAAAAGGAAGCGAAGGAAAAGTTGAATTAAAGGAAAAACCAATTCAAAGTTAAAATGGCTGATTTCAAGCAAAGTATTCAATTGAGAGATTCATTGAATACCCAACTTATTCAATTGTTAGTAAAGGCAACAGCTCAGCTGTTCTAAACATAATTAATTGCTCTGAATAGCTGAATTTCAGACAGAATGATTCATTTATAAGCAACAGGAAAACTGAGAGCAATTAAGTAGAATTAGCTGACGTGTGAGCTAGGTAACCCAACTGTACCTGAAAGTCAATGGAATTGCCTAAAATGGCGCGCTGATAGGTGCTCGTTCGGACGTAATCCTGCATCATATTTTGTTGCTGACTGAGATAGCCATAGAACTGGAAGTATTGCGATGCGGATGACTCCTCAGTGCGCTGAGAGAAGACAGATTTGGGGCGCAGATGCTTAACATTTTCGACAACCTTGCGAAAGAGCAGCTGATCCTGATCGCTGCCAAAGCGTAATACAAGATTATCTGATTCCAAGCTAATGGCATAGCACCGCCTGCCGAGCTGCGCTGCATCCGTATCCGCTGATATCATGTACTCCTTTAAAACATGACTCAAATCGCTATCTGAAATATACAAGGGATTATAGGGCTATAAAGCGGAGCAAAGCGTGGACCACTCTTACCTAGCATAATTCGTAGGAGAACACCTTGGGAATCGTAGCTACAGCTTAAGGTACAGCTGCTCTTGTATATATTTCTAAATTCGAGCTTCTGCTCGTCGGAAATGGCGCTTATAACAACGCCAGTGAATTGGCAGTTACTCAGCGGGCAGAGCGCTGCTGCGACGCTGTTAACGCATTGTTTATTGTTCTGCTCTGCTGCAGTGACGGCGACGACTGCGGCGACGCGGTTACTGCTGCTGCTGCTGCTGCTGGTGGACATTTTGTGTTGCCTTTTGATTGTGAGTTTTTTTGGTTTAGGAGGATTAGATTAGGGTTAGGATTAGAGTGTTATATATTAATAATTATAATCACAATATTTTTCTTTATAATTGACGATGTAGAACGTGAGATACACGCGGACGCAACACACAGACAACACACATGCACAGACGCACACGCACACAAAGGGAAAAAGAGACACAACACACGCACACACACACACGGGCAGACAGACGGGAGACTCTTGCGACGCGCAAAATTTTTTTTTTTTTGCCTCAAAATTTTCCACTGCAAATTTGTTGAAGCGTTTGGCCAATGCACGTGCTTGGATGCTGATTTTGTTGTTGTTGACAAATAAATAGCAATTTATGGCGCGTTCTGTTCTGCTAATGTTGCAAAAATCGATCGATTTTTGTTGATTTCGTATTGATTTGACACAGAACGTGCGTGTTTTTTGCGAACGTTGCTACAACCCTGCAGCTGTGTGTGATTGCACGTTAACATGTGAATGGCTGCAGCGTTGCCGGATGTGCGCAGTGGCAGCTCTGTCGCAGCACAGTTGGCAGCGCTCTACTGAATTAGAGCTGAGCAATATTGCTGTCACAGCGTGAAGTGATCTCACTGTGACTAACTAGAATAAAATAATAAGTCAATAAAAATAAATTACTATAAATTCGAGTTTTTCATTTAAATTGGCATATTAATTAAGGAATAACTGTTTTTTATTAGATTGGTTAAGGAAGTCACTATGTGCGACTTTAGTGATAAATATTTAATGCTCATTCCTGTCACGATAGTTCCGATAGTCGCAGTGCCCTGCACATACAAAAACAATAACAATTGCAATGTGAAATGAAAATAAATTAAATAAAATGATTTTGTGGTTACAGCAAAAAAGCCAGACGCTCAGGCGAGTACGATTCGTGCGAAGAGGAGTTTTATTATACGGACGACGATGACGAAATGGTCAAAGCGTCTAGTCCCAGTCCGCCCACGCTCAGCCACCGGGACATGGCACGTCCACCACACGAGGATCCGGAATACCTAAGACAGATCGTTGGCAACTTGAAGTAAGATTATATTGATTAATTAAATCAAATCATTGCTAATCATATTTGATTCTTTAGTTATAGACAAGGACGCGTTGCTATGAGTAACAGCAATCACCACCTAACGCTTCAGCAACAGCAGCAGCAGCCTCAGCTACATCACAGCAGCAGCAGCGGCAATGGCAATGGCAGCAGCGGTCACATCACCAGCACCCAGCAGCAACAGTTGCAGAATAATAATACCAGCTGCATACCGACTTCACCGCTGGCGCATCACAATTATACTTGGCCATCCACCGCTGCTATCACAGTGAACGCAACCTCAATGTCCCACCAGGCGTATCACAATACCACCAGCAGCAACAGTAGCAGCAGCAGCAGCACTGGCAGCAACAGCAGCAATGCTTCGGCAACACTCAATAAACACTCACGGCCATCAGCGACGCGTCCGTCCCATTCGACAGCGCCATATCCATCGCCGACATACGTCCATCATCATCATCACAATTATAGTAACAGCAGCATTGGCAGCGCTGCCAGCAGCAGCAGCAACAGCAGCAGTAGCAACAGCAGTCCGGTCATACATAGCAACAACAATGCCAACAATATGTTGCAGCAATTGTCACAGCAGAATGTCACGGTGACGGCGCATCACACCAACAATGGTGGCTCTGCGCAGCAGCACCAGCAACAACACCACCTGTCTAGCGTGACCATCACGCCCAACTACCATCCGTCGCAGCAACAGCAGCAGCAGCAGCAGCACTTGCGCGGCCAGCAACAGACAACTGCCAGCAACAATCTTGTTGCCAATTCCGGTCAGCACTTGCAGCAGCCCTTGCAGCATGTGGCCGTGCAACAGACGGTGAGCGCTGCTAAACACACACCGAACTC
The DNA here is from genome assembly GCA_018150835.1 of Drosophila repletoides. Taxonomy (NCBI): domain Eukaryota; kingdom Metazoa; phylum Arthropoda; class Insecta; order Diptera; family Drosophilidae; genus Drosophila; species Drosophila repletoides. Next base: position 9,974,244 of record JAECWQ010000100.1, read on the forward strand.
ACCCAACAGACGCACGCGCGGCGAGAACAAGAAATGCCGCAAGGTTTATGGCATGGAGAGACGCGAGCAATGGTGCACTCAGTGCCGATGGAAGAAGGCTTGTACACGATTCGGGGACTGAAAGCGACAGAAATCGTCGACAGAGGCGGCAGCCCAGTTGTCGGCGGCACTGAGGCAAGGTAACATGTTTAGGGCAGGAGGAGCAACAGCAACAGCAACAACGGCAACAGCAACAGCTACAAAAATGACAACAACTGTGGTCAGATTGGCGGCTGAGGTGGCGGCAGGCAAACAGTTGCCTGCATCGCTAACCATCAAAACCAATAGACGCTACGGCGTACACCACATGCACCCATACAGCAACATCAACAGCAGCAGCAGCAGCAACCACTACAACCACAACAACAACTTGGACGGCAGCAACAATACTAACAACTGGAATAGATTGCAGCGGATTAGGAGCGTTGCTACTTCGGTGATTGTTTCACCAATTGCAGTGGCAACCAGGTCAATTCCCACCCCCTCGCCCACCGTCAGCAGCAGCAACGAAGAAGATGAAGAAGAAGGAGGAGTAGGAGTAGGACGTGACAACACCAACAACACTGCCACTGCCGATGCCACCGTCGCTGAAGAAGAAGTTGCTGCTGCCAATGGGTTGCTGGCCTGGAGTCGCGCTACTGCTGCGGGTCAGCAACAGCAGCAGCAACAACTACAGCTTCTACAGCAGCAGCAGCAGCAACACCATCAACAGCAGCAACAACAACCACAACAACAACAAGAGTCTATGCTGCTGCCAGTCTAAGTTGACGCTGTGCTGTTGTTCTTTCTGTTTCCTTGTTGTTGTCCTCCGCCGTTGATAAAACAAGTAAAATGTATAAACAAAACAAAACAAAACAAAAAAGAAAAAAACGAAAATGAAAATGAAAATGGTCTCTTCTTATTTACTCTGCATTGGACACAGTGCAAACCTTAAACGTAACGGTATCTCTTTGTTGTTGTGCTGGTGTTGCCAACTGCCGTGCAAATGTTGCTAACATTTGCGCTGGGCAACATTTGCAATATACAATAATAATTATTATTATTATATTATGCATAAATATACATATACATACATACACATATATACATACAAACAAACATATTTATTATTTAAAACCTGACTTTGTTAATTCTTATGTTAAAAACAACAAAACAAAAAACAAAATGTGGCAACCTTTTCGCTGCAATTCGTTCGGCCAGCAGTTTTTATATACATACAAAATAAATGAGAAAAAAACAAAACAAACATAAAAATAAATATGTGTATACAAAAAATGCAAAAGGTAAAATATAAAATAAAAGAAAGAAAAACAAAAAGAAAAAAAACGTAAAAAACAAAAGAAACAAACAAATCTTAAACAAATATACATCTGATTTTTTTTAGTTCTAAGACTCTAGTAAATTTTTCATAGTATTAAGCGCAATTTTTGTTCTTCTTGCTCTAAACAAAACAAAACAAAAGAAAAACTCAAAACAAAACAGAAGAAAAGAAAACAGCAAAAAGCAAATCAAAATATACAAATAATAACCGTAAATGATATGCATATATATATATATAAATATAAAAAACAAGCGTTACATCTACATATTAATCAAGTAAAGTAAAAACAAAAAATGAATTCAAAAATAAATAGTGAAATTCAAAAAAACAGTTAAACCAATTGTATATGTGTGTGTTAAAAATGCTAAGAATTAAGTATTAAGCAAATTTCATGAATAAAACGAAACATAAAGGAAACTGCAATACATACAAAAGTACTCATAAAATAAATGGAAAAACTTAAGAAAATGGAAAATGGAAAACGGTTGCAAAATACGTAAACTTCTATCGAAAATAAGCAGAACTAAAGTAAAGTTAAATAAACACAACATGAAAATCGCTGGTAAAATAAATGTAGTTAATCTAAGAATAATACACACACACTCACACACACACACACACACATATATATATATATATACCATCTATAGGACAATTATCCCCGAACCCAGCCCAAAAAAAAAACACATACTACTGTAACATATACCATATAAAAAGCAAACTTTAATCTAAATGTAGTGAAATTTTAAAGAAAAATAAACATAAAACGAAATGCAATAGGCATACAGAACAGAAGCAGAAAGATAAAGATAAAGCTAAAGCTAAAGCAAAAAATATAAAAATAAAGATAGACACAAAACAGAAACAGAAAGAGCAGCAGCATAAATATTTTCAAAATTTTTTGATTTGGAGCCAAGAAGAATAAATTATTTTTGAAAAATGTTCAAATTTTATTTCGTTGTTAATTAAGCTGATTATTATTATTATTTTTTGATGAATGATGATTCTAAAAGTCTATTAATTAATTTGTAAAAACCTACGACTAAAACAAAAACAAAAACAATTTATATATTTAGAACTTTAACTGATCGATCGCGTTGTGCGACTATTGTGAATTGTTCAAATTACGGTATCAACAATGATGACGTCACAAAGGGAAAGCAAAGGGAAAACCAAGAAAGAAAAGCAAAGAGAGCAACATAAGAGAGAGAGAGAGAGTTGATGAGTGGAAATCGAGAAAAGAAAATACACAAGGAATTCTTAACCAAATTGGAAGTACAAACTACAATCTAGAATACATATATGTATAAACTATAAAACAAAACAAAAGAAAACAAAACAAAAGAAAACAAAAAAAAAAGAAAAACAAAAAAATATACATACTACATACATATATATTTTTCGAATTAAGCGCAGTAGCCAGCAGGCTCGGTGGAAGAGAAATAACGAAAGAGAAATGCAATGGGAAGCCAGACAAACAGACAGACAGACAGACACAGATGAGATAAATTGAGCTTAAGAGCAGCTTTAAAAACAAACAATTTTTGAAGAGAACGCAGAAAAGGGAGAAGGAGAACACAAGAAAATATATACTAAAAAGAAAAGAAGAAGAGCAAAATTGAAAAAGAAAGAAAGAAAGAAACACGTAGGCGCGAAAATTTCTTTGAAATTGTTTGCCGTGATTTGAATGAAATTCATAATGGTGGCCATTGTATATTTTGGAATGCGACAAAGTTTAACAATTTCTTTACGCAAGCAACATGCAACATGCAACATGCAACATGCAACATTTTTACAATTGTATTTCGTTTTTATTAATCATAAGTTTAAAATTAAACAACAAAAACAAAAATGTTTATACACACGCATATTTACCATACGACAAATACATGAACAGAAAAACAAAAACAAAAGAAGGAGCAAAAATTTCAATACTTTTTTCGACATATTTCAAATATTTAAAAAAAAACATTACTATTGTTTCTCTTGCTAACACTCACACACACAGACAGACAGACAGACAGACAGACACATAAAAGTAAAAAGCAAAGTATACCCTCGATCTATTTCGTTGCGTTCTGGAAATTATCTAAATATAAGTGATATTTTAAAAAAAAAGCAAAAATTTATCCATTATTGTATAATTACTTCTAATGCATAAAAACATACATAAAAGAGAGAAAACGAAATATCATCATACTACTATTATTCTATGTTTATGATTATAATAATATGATGAAGAAAGCAGGAAACGCATGAAATTTTTATCGATAAAAGGATCCTCAGAATGTTGTCCAGAGCGCTGAAAACAAACACAATTTGTTGTTTGTTGCAACATCTAAGAAATGACATATTGAACACCAACAACAACAACAACAACAGCAACAACAACACAATAAAAAAAACATTAATAATATTAGAATTATTATTGTGCAAGCATTGCGAATATGTAAACATGAACATAACCTAACAAATCGAGGGCTCGATAACATTACCTTTATAAGGCCGATAAAAAACTAGCGAGAAATGAAATCACAATTCACAACAACAACAACAACAACAAAACAAACAAGCAACAACAAACCAAGATACAACACCCGTTTTATTAAAAATATACAATTGTTATTTATAATTAAAAAACCAAAAAACAAACGCCTTTGTTTTTATTTTCATTTCACTTTCAGTTTCTGTTTCAGTTTCTGTTGAATTTCAGTTAAATTTGTATTGGTTTTTTCCTCTATACTTTGTCGTACTTACAACGGTTTCTCAATGGAATTTCACAACAAAGATCGCAACAAAAAATGTTTCATTTGAAAGTATTCCTCCAACCGAAATGGTTTCTCCTAGGGTCACAATGCAAAGTCTATTCTAAAAAACTAATATTTCCTATACTATTTGAGATCTTATACAACTCAACTCAACTCAAGTCAACTCAACGATAGAAGATCAGTTTTTCTTTTGGCTTTATGCGTTTTCCTTCAACTTTCTTTTTGCTATTACTCTTTGTTCTTTGTTTCCTTTCCGGAACAGTAGTTGCAGATAATTGAGAATATGAATATTGGATAGATGAATATATGTGTGTAATATTTGATATTTGCCAATATCTATATATATGTGTATTTATAATGTGTAAGCCAAGGTTTTAGCCATAAAGCAAAGCCACAGCAGAAGAAATATATCTAGATTGATACTTATGATAATTCCTCTGATATTTACTACTGTATTGCCGTTATATATATTGATGTGTTAGCGTTAAAACGTTAAATTAAATTAACATTAAGCAGACAAGTTTTATTGGCATAACAATTGGTAGAAGAGTCGACAAAGACAATTAGAAATCTCAACTGGCAGCTGGAATGGGACAGGATTTATTCTGGCCCTTCAGCATTTGCTATGAGTACAGCGCGGTATGTTGCATCCACTAAACGATAACTAAGGAAAAATAAGAAAAGAAAAAAGAAATATTTATATTATGATTAAAAATACATACATATAATCACATATTACATACATATATATATATATATATATATATATACAATAAACAGTATACAGTATACAGTACATAAATGTAGGTACGATACGATACGATCTGAATTGAATTAAATTGAAGTTGAATTGGTGTTGTTATCTTTAAGTACTAATCGCATATTGATGTAAGCGTATACATACATACATAGATACATGTATACACACATACATGTGTAATTATTCGATGTATTTTGTATCTGCGACCTGGACATTTACTTATGTATATGTGCATAGGTGTGTGAGTGTGCGGGTGATTCAATTTTATTCAATTGGAAAGCGAAATTAGTTTTTAAAAATTGCATTCAAAATAAGGCTGATTTATTTGACTTGTTCGTTTTTTTTTTACTCGTATATAATGATAATATAGTGAGACAAGCGCACCCACCCACACACACACGCACACACACTTAATATACACCGAAAAAAAAAACCAGAGACTTTCTCTTTGTCCCATATCAAGAATCGATGAACCAGGTCCAGAGGCACAGAAAAGAAAAACGAAAGAAAACAATTGAAAAACCATTTAAAATTAAGTGCAATTTTTACAAAATGCTCGCACATTCATTAGCGATCGTTCATTATTATTCCACATAGATCCAGTACTCATTCAGGTACTTAATGAGGCTTAAAATGAACCACGAAGCGCAGTGTAAAAACGAAGTGAGCAAACCCCTCGGGGTGGCAGGTGGCAGGTGTAAAACAAGTCAAGAGCCAGAAATGCTCAACACTGCCAACAACAACAACAGATTATTCTCACATGCCCATATAAGTTATAGATCACAATCAGAATCAGAATCAGAGAATCTCAGCTCATCCAACACTCTTCAATCAACAATAAACTCGTACTACTTATTATACACTATTGAGGAAGCAATAAGCTGTTTATACAATCACGAGATGTACGAGAGAGGAAATGAGGAAAGTGGAAATGAGGAAAGAGTATTGAAAGTACATCCCATCACTGTGCAGAGAATACGTAGAGAATACGCACACATCTTTATAAACTGACTGACAACTTCAAAACAATTTAAAAAAAAACTTAAAAAAGAAAACAAAAAAAAAAAAGGAGAAAGAAAAGCCACATCATTTTTACATGGGCTCTTTAGAGAGAGAGGCGCGCGTCACAGGGCGAGTGCTACTTAAATTAAGAAAACACTTAAAATAATTATTAATGAGGAGACAAAGAGATAATTTCAATAATAGTTTTTAAATAAGTTTTTCTACCCAAGAGTTGTTGTAACTTTTTTACGATTTAAATTTTATGGTAACCGATTGGCAAATGCATTTTTTGTAACTGAAACTAAGAGTATATATACAACTATATTCGACTATATATATATATATATATATATGTGTGTGGGGCGGGGCGTTCAGTGCGAGGATAATGACTTTTGATTTACATGTGGAAATCATGGCTTTGATTTATATACATATATACAATATACACACACACATATGTAAATATTGTATAAGTATATTTATACTGCACTAAACTAAGTTGCATAAATTGCGAAATTTTGAGAAAATTTGAATTGAATGAAAACCACAAGATGTCTTCAAAATTGGCTAAACAAAAACTGAAAAAAATTAACTGAAAAAAAAAAGAAAATACCTTACTTTCAAAAGACTTTTCGACTGGGCAGTGATTTGGCGCCGAAAACTCCCAGCAAAATCATTAAAAATTTAATAATTAATAAATATACTTAAACATATATAATTTGCACATTATTAAGAGAAAAGAACAATTGTACTGAGCGTGCGTCAAAAATCGTATATATATACATACATAACATTTACAATGATCATTTGATTATGTTTACAAAATGAATCAAGAGAAATGTGCTACTTAAAACGTTTTGTAAGATTTAGACGTACTCGTATTAAATACTTCTAATTACATTAATTAATTGATAATTTAACCTTGTTATCACTGTGCTTCTTTATAAGCACCCATGCTCTATCTATCTATCTAACTAATCTATTTAATCTACTATAATTACGAGTATCTCATGCCCATGGTACACCACGTCGCATACTCGATTCGCATCGCATACTCAATCGCAATCAGGCTCATTCAGGCTCATTCATGCAAATATTTAATCACCAACTACTCTTGTAGCAAGCATTTGAAAATATTATTGAATATTTCGTGTAGTTCGCAATGAAAATAAGAAGAATATTTAAAATAAAAATATAATTGTTGTTGTGTCTTCATCCCCAGAATCCTTAAGGATCAGTTTACAATATAAACAGCAAAAAAAATGTGGAGCATTTTGTTATGTTTTGACAATGTTTTGTTTCTGTTGAACTCGAGCAAATACATATTATATATAAATAAATATATATATATTATTATTATACTATTATTATGCATTATGTTAATGAATCGCCACTAAGTTTCGCTTCGATCAAAGTAACTAAAAAAAACTAGTTGAACTGGTTGTCCATGGAGAGTGCAGCGTCAGCTCTAGGCTAGTATGCAGCTCCCAGAATAAGTTTGTAATTGTCATAAAGGATTAAATAGAAATGAACACCACAATCAAGGTACAAATAAAGCACACAGTGACACTGTGAACCCAACCCCCCACTGGGCTCTCACTCAAAGGTCACAGGTCAGAGGAGCAGGTGAAAATCAGAATCAGACACAGAAACCACACAGAAACACGCAAAAGTTGATTGCAAACATACTTAAAAAGTTGAATTTAGCATAAATAAGTTTCCATTACGAAGGATTACGATTAAAAGATAAATTAATAGTTAAACCAGAATAACCAGAATAACTTAAATGTCGTGTAAATTCATGTTAAACGTACAGTACATAAATAAATAGTATATAAACTAACATACATACATATACCTACATATATATATATGAATAAAACTATAATAAAATAAATACTTACATACATATACGCATACTTACGGTATAAACCATATACATACACATAAGCAAAAATTATGAATAGAGAAAAGTAAAATGTAAAATGCTTGCAAACCGAACTCGAAACTACTCTTACTTTCAGACAGAAAACAGAAGAAGCAAGAAATAATTACGGAATCTAAATATATATATTGATATACTAGTGATTGAATGTGACATGCTTGAATATATCTATATATATATACATATACATATACATATATATAAAGCGATACAGATAAATAGTATTTACATACGCACGCACATGTGCAACTACAGCAGAACCCAGAAACTACTTAAATTTGCAGATTTTTAACCAAAAAAACAAGAAAAAAAGCGTGAAAAAAAGAGCAGTATAAATGTTTAGAAAGAATAATAATAATAATAATATTAAAAGGAAACATTTTACGTGAGAATCGTGTACCTACAAAGCAAGGAAACAAAACAAAGTGAACAGAAAAGAAATGAAAATTATATACATTCTATATTTTTTGCAACAAAGAAAACTTGTGAAAAAAAGAAAAGAAAAGAAAACATAAAAAACATACAAACTAACTAGAACCAGACATTTTAAAAAAAACGAACCGAAACTATAGAAACATTTTTTAACGGCGAAATATTCAACAGCAAAAGCGAAACTTTAGCAAGTCACACAAACTAAGATACATATATATATATATAGAAGGAGATCTTTTATATGTGCATACATATATATACATATATTTTGCGTCTTTATATACAGCAAACAACATACATATATTTACACACAGCTCACAACCAAAAGAAGGAAAAATAAAATACATAAAAAGTTGGTATAACTTGCTTAATACTGTAAAACATTTACCTGGCTGAAACAGAGAAAACATATAGAGAAAATACATACACATAAATCTGTTCTATTCTGTTCGCTTTTTTGCTTCATATAGCTCTGATTTTTAGCTAAGTTCCCAGATAAAACCGATCATATAATTCTGTGTACTAGACTTTGATGATTCATATACATTACTAGCTATACGTACTTATATAAACATACATATAAATAAATGAGTGTATAAAGCCATAACCTCTTTACTGAAAAACCAAACGAAAACGAAAACGAAAAGCAAAAGAAAAAGAAAACACTTTACTTTCACTCCATGTGCATCAATCCGTCGTCAATCGTCTGTCAATCTTCTCTCATAATTGTCACGACATCAGAATAACTGACGTACTTTAAGCAAATGAAACAAAGAAACACGAAAATATATTATATACTTCTTCGAAATCATTTAAATGTTAAATGTATATGTTAATTTTAAACAATAAACCAAATAAAAAAAAAATAAAAATAAATGTGAAGAATTTGAAAACAAACAATGCTAATTAAAGGCAACTACATGTACTATAAGAAAACGAAATGAAACTTCTACAATATAATAAAATAAACAAGAGCAAACTGATACTCTGAATATAGCGATTTTCTTATTTGCGCGGTGGGAATTTAAATTTAACAGCTTTTACCTAGGCTCAATGACATCAGCTGACCTGTATAGCACACAGCTGTTGCACTTGGAACTTTGTAGCAATCACCTTTTTGACATTCAAGGAAAGCGCAAAGTGTGGCAACCCTCAGCACACATGGGCGAATGTTTTTTCAACACAAACAAAATATTGATACATAAACAAAAGTGGAGAAGATTTAATTCAATTTATTATCTGTTGCATTTTCCATTCAGAAGTGTCAGTGCAAATACACGCAAAATGAGTGACAGCAAGGAAAATGAAAGCAGTGAAGAAAATGACGCAGTACCTGAAAAACCGACGACTACGTCGACGTCCACAGCGACGTCGACGTCAACGCCTACGGACTCGGACAGTGGAGCTGAAGAAGGTTTTTATAAAAAGATGAAATCAAAGTATTTTTCGAATATGTTGTCACAAAATTGATTTCTTCCCATTTTAAGATAATGGTACAATGGATATGATACGACGATTCTTTGCACAGACTCTCAGCTTGGGCATAGGCACCTCAGTAGATAAAGAAGGCGGCACAGTGGATAGAGTAAGTTTTTATCTATGCAAATATTTGCCATATCAATTCTAAAGTACAAAGTCTATTTTAGGTAATTCCGGAATTGACCTTTGAAGGTCTCTTAACGCATTGGAGTCGAAATGGATTTAAAAATATTGTGACCATGGTGGGCGCTGGCATATCCACATGTGAGTTTAAATGAATTCAGCTGTGAACCGTTTCATATCGATTCTTTGAACCGGTTCGCAAACCGGAATTGCATCCTATTCTACAATTCGAGTCAAAACATTTAGATTGAACCACATTTTGTAGACGTTCCCAATTTTAAGGGCATTTTAAAACTTTAATTTTGATATGTAGGTTCCTGTAAACCATACGAAAGCTTAGTTTATTTCATGAAATGATGGAATTCTTAAAGAACTAAAACCCACAAACTTTATTCTCAAACCAACAAGTGAATCATAATCTAATCTAATAGAAATATTTTATATTTCTAGCTGCGGGTATTCCGGACTTTCGTTCCCCGGGCTCTGGCTTGTACAATAATTTGCAGAAGTACAAATTGCCTCGTCCCACGGCTATATTTGATGTGGATTACTTCCAAAAGAATCCAGCCCCCTTCTTTACCTTGGCCAAAGAGCTGTATCCCGGCTCTTTTGAACCCACCCCTGCTCATTACTTTGTGCGGCTGTTGCACGAGAAGGGTTTGCTACAACGACACTATACTCAGAATATTGATACGCTGGATCGTCTTGCTGGGTTGCCAGAGGACAAGATTGTCGAGGCACACGGCAGCTTCTATACTAATCATTGTCTAAAGTGTAAGCATGAATATGATATGGCTTGGATGAAGCAAAAGATATTTGCTGAGGAAATACCCAAATGCGAGAAGTGTCAGGGGCTCGTTAAGCCGGACATAGTATTCTTTGGAGAAAATTTACCGGCAGGCTTCTACAATAGTCCCGAGGTGGATTTTAAGGATTGTGATCTGCTGATCATTATGGGCACCTCGCTTGAGGTGCAGCCATTTGCTTCACTAATCCATCGCCCAGGGCCTCGTTGCATTCGGCTGCTCATCAATCGTGATGCCGTTGGACGTTCGAGCTTTGCGCCCTGGATGGATCCCAACGAGAGGTCTCTACTCTATGGCAAACCCAATAACGTACGTGATGTCGCGTATCTAGGAGATTGTGATACCGGTGTCTGGGCCCTGGCCGAAGCACTTGGTTGGGAGGATGAACTGCAGCAATTAATTGACAATGGACCTAACGAAACCGCTGCAAATGTAAAGGAAGATGCTAAGGAAGAGGCTAAAGATGCTTTGGCCCAGCAAGAATAGACAACGAAAGACAAACAGATGCAAATCTTATCGACTACGTTATATAAGTTATCGGCAAATGTTAAAGTTAAAAAAATAAAATTTATTTTTCGTGCAATATGTATGTATATTATAATAATTATAACTTAACAAATGTATGAATATTGGATATATTTACATATATATATATATATATTACTCAATCGTTCCAAGCATCTGTTGTTTCCTGTTGTTACTCTTTAATTATTCAAGCGTCATTAGCGTCACTGTACAGGATTAACCGCAAAAACTGATTACAGCTGGTCCGACCTTTCCGGTGCCAATAAAGGTGAACCCTCTACCCTCTCTGATTGCCAGTTGTGACCACACATATCGTCAGAATCAGAACCAGCATCGGTGGCATCGGCATTAGCCCATTTACAACAATCCCCCTACAATTGTGGGTGGCTGCATTGTGCCCATCTATTGGCCTGCACTCTGGAAAAAAATCTATGGAAAAGACTGAATAGAAACTTATCCACTTCGGCGAATGGTAAAATATTGAAATACAGTCGAATTTTTAAATCCTTCTTGATTATCGAAGTAAAACTCGAGTCAAGTTTTAAGAATTTCCGCACAGACATCTTTATTTTTTGCCGTGTGCTCTGCATTCTTGTTAATGACACACAATCTGTCCCACAGTGCAACCCACACAAATCTATTTGTATATATGTATATGCGCAAGCACGATTTCCGGCCACGACTCCGGCTCCAGCTCCAGCTCCGGCTCCGGCTCCGGCTTTGACTCCGGTTTGGTCTTGGCGTTGAAATTTCTGGGATGAATTGGCCAATAGAAAATACGTAAATGGCAACTGGTAACTGGGTGGCAGCTTTCAGCGAGGGCCACTCATGTGCACTAATTAAAACCAAGCTCGAGATCCAGAATAATCGAGTACTCGCACATCGACCGACTGCTGCCACAGATACTAAATCAGTCGGGAGTAATGGTAACATGTCAACTTTGCTCTCTGTCCGTCTGTCTGCCTGTCTGTCTGTCTGTCTGTCTGTCTGTCTGTTGCGGCCAAATGTGCAAATGCATTAAGTAATCAGATGCAGCAGCAGCAGCAGCAGCAGCGATTGCTGCAGCATCAGCCGTGAAAACGGAAAGCACATCGGAAATGTTGATAGTTACCAATTTGTTGCAGTTGCAGGTTCAGTTGTTGGTAGTTGGTGGCATTGGCACATCTTACGACCTGCTGGGTAATTAAACTAATGGATTTTCCTAACGGCTTTCTAAGTCTTGCCAGTTGATTAATAAAACAAGTAAAAGTTCTCAAGTTGTCTGTGCTCGCTTGGCAGATACCCTGTAGCTCTTACAGAACTTTACGGCATAATATTCCATCTGTTGTACAGAGTATAAATATCGACTATAATCTTATTCCCATTAAGTATATTAGCTTACCAGTTGACCTAAATGACTTAACTTGGCTTAAATATTGTAAATTTAATTCTGGAACATTATTCTACACAGTTGATGGCTTCTAAGTCGTTGTACAGTGAGTCAGAATAATATGTTTCATTCAAAATATTCAATATTCAAATTGTTGATAAAGTATTCAAATAAAAATCTAATATTTTTTGCTATTAAAAAAGAGCTTTGTTTTCTCTGCTTTAATGTCAATTAATCTAATATTTAACTAGATTAAAAATACATTTTTTGAGCCAGTTAATATAATATTTAACTAAGTTAAAAGCGAATTTTGACCACAGTGCCACGAGTATATTAGTTTTCGGTACGTGTGTATTGTCAACATGCTTCATATTTGTAATCAAAACGCGAGATGGTCCCCGCCTCTGCCACTGCCGCTGCTGTAAGAGCCAGCTAAAAGCCAGTTCATCAATGGAACTACAAAATTGGGGTCCGGACGGCGGGAGGGGCGCCTCGGGTTTGGTGCGTTCCTCCACTCGATGTCATCAGCGACAGCTGTGCGCGTATTTTGATATTGAATTCTTGACATGATTGCGAGGCCACAGCTTGTTGTGGTGCCATTTAAATGAACATATCGTAGTTACATTCACTCGGCTGACTGAGTATTTTAAAATCTATCTTTGCCGCACATAAGTCATGCCATGCGCTAATAAACTGTGATAGACGAATGCCAATCCTCTGCCTAACTAAATATCAATATATATTTGTATTTATATATATATATTGGGCTCTAATATTGTTGTAAAATGGGCGGTTAAATTGGTTGTCAGCGTTGCGTAAACGAAATCTTTATGAATATTTTATTATTGCTTTAATAAAAATATAAAATAAAGAATGAGAAGGAACAGCAGCCGGCAAATGGCAAGAGAAAAGCAATTTGTGTCAATAAATATGTATATATATGTGTGTATGTGTGTATGTATGCATGTATGAGTGCGACCGTTTAGCAGTGCACATGTGTTGATGCTTCATCCTTGGCGCTGGGTGTTGGTCCTGGTTTAAGAAGCATCAGCAGCAGCAGCAGCAGCAGCAGCAACAACATAATCGTCATAATCATTTTATGCGCATGTTTTGTAGCATACTTTTGTGGTCATAAATTTTTATTTACGTCGCGTCGAAGGCGGCAAATGGCAAGTGGAAAATGGATGATGCTTTGGATACAAATATTCAGGAATGTTGCTTTTTATATAGAGAAAATTAAAGTGCGATAAGCATGGTTTATTTTCATGCCTCGTGTTTTACAAGCACCTTCAAATGTCCCGCATCAAACTCACCCACACACACAGCACAGGATTGTTAGTCCTAGCATTATTTAATATGTATTTGTCGGGTGATATATTTTTCGCTTGCATACAAAATCAAGCGGCCAACAAATACATATATGAGTTAGATGGGGCCTACCCTGTCGGCCACACGGCCAAATTGGCGGTTTTGTTGGCTACAAATGAGCAGTGTGGCTTATGCGGTGGCCAAAAATAAATTTTGCTTGCGGCTATTTGATGAACAATTGCAAAAATTCATTGAAATAGATATGAAATAAAACAATTAAAAGATCAACGGCATAGGTAGCATGGCTTTAGGTGCCTACGAGCGAGCCTCTCGTTTAAAAATCGAGCATTAATTAACTGAGCGCTGTAGTGAAGTGTAACGAATTGGAAAACCAAATAATTCGCATTGATTTTGTTCGTTTCAATCACGTTTGACACAATCTCACCTACACCCATACACCCATACACTCATACACTCATATTCGCATATTCACATATTCACATCGCACACACGCACACCCATTGATGCCCACAGTGACCGCATGTGCATTGATTTGCTGCGGAAAATCTGTGACAGCGTTGGTGGATGGATGGATGGATGGATGGATGGATGGACGGATGGACTCGTTTGGCTCGTTTGTAGTCGTCCATTGATTGCCCAAGCCAATGTTATTCGTACTATATGAATAAATGAAAGGTAGGCTTCCAACCGACCATTCTCTGATCCATCTGCTGAAAGAGCGTCAGGGCAGGTTTGTTTGATCTCTCGCTAGGAGTAGGAATTGGTGGACCACGGTTTTCTATTGGCTGCATTTAATTGTTGCACAGCGTGCAGTGCTGCAACAAAAGGATTTCAGCCATGCATCCCACTGTGCGCTTGACAAAAAAGAAGAGAAAAAACAAGAGAAAAAACAAGAGAAAATGCCAAATTAAAAACTGGTAAAATAAAGAGATTGTGTGCAGAGTCTGGTCTAAAAAAAAAGACGATTGTTTAGGTTCAGTTTTGCAAATGATTTTTATTGATTGTAATTCTAAAAATATTTGCATTTATTTCAAATTGATTACAGAGTTAAAGCCATCAAAATTATGGCTAGACTAATAAAATAAATTAAATAAAATAGACACAAATACACAGATATATTTACAAAGTGAATTGCATAATGACATACACACATTATTCAAAATAAATTATTATAAATTTATGAGCTTGAGCGCTCGCATAGGGCTTGTAGAAAATGCGATTTGGAAAAACAATTATCAATATTTAATTCGTTGGCGGTTTTTCGTTATGCAATGCAATTGTTAATAATGTATAAAAATGTGGTTTAGACAGATCATGCTTACTGTATCTGTGTATGTTGTGGCTAACATTTAAATAGAGAAAATAGATGGAAAATGCTGTGCAACTATTTCAACGTATACGTGATTTTTTTATTTTTTTATGCCCTTTATTTAATATGTTTTAAATATTTAGTTTGCAATCGGAAATTGTTGTCCGGCTTCCTTTTTAGTGATTTTTTGCACGTGTCACTGATAAGTCAGCCATTTAATGCTACCTCGACAACATTAAAATTAAAAGCATTTAATTAAAGAAATAATTTACCAAAGGGAAAATTATTCGCAGAGCCAAAAAAACGAACGAACGAAAAAAATACGTTTTCAAGCATTACGAAACATTTCCTTCGTTCTGGCTGCGTTTTCTTTGCTTTTCACATTGCGGCAGCAGCAATTTGGAGCTGCATAGTTACTTTCAGGATGTGAACACCTCGCCTTGCCTCGCCTCAGCTCCTCTCACCTTTGCTACCTGTCGACATTGGTAATTTAGAAAAAATAAAGGAGAGGCAGAGTCAGAGGCAGAGGCAGAGGCAGGGCGGGGCGGGCGGGGAGTTGAAGCTGAATTACAAATGTCTGCCTTTTAGTAAGAGTATTTTGTATTACATTTTCGATTTGCACTTTACACGCTTTCATTACACTTCGTTTCCGGCGCAAAACACTTGACCGCTCTTCCTGCACCCGCCGAAGGACCAGTGCATTGTTAGTATTTAAGTTGCTGCTGCTTCTTGTTGCAAATCGAAGTACTTTTTGTTGCATTTCCGTTCAGTTTGGATGGCACACTTGAACGTAGAGCGTTCAGCGTTGAGCGTTGAGCGAGGGGCGATTATCAACAAAATCCAATTGCAACATTTTGTTGTCACTCCTAAATGTCCAGCTGAGGCTCTGTCATAATCACTGTAATGATGCAGAATCTCATTGCTGAACGTCACTTTCATTGCCAGAGGATTGCTGGAGCAAAGATTGCAAGTGGCAGGAACTGTCTCCTTTGGATCTTCATCTTCATCTTCGTCTTCATCTTACGTAGAAGCTGTATTGATGCTTTAAGCTGCATTTTTATTAAAAAAAAGATACAAAAAAGAAAATGCTTCCAATCGATTTTGCTGGTTTATCGCCAAGTTGGTTGTTTGGCTACCAGCCACTTCCTATAGCAAATCCGTTGGCTGTGTGTAAACAAATAAAAGATTGAGAAAAAAAAGAAGGGAAAATGGTATTTTTGATAGATAGCTTTGGGCATTATAAATTGTGTCAAATACTTAATTATTTGTTGCTGCAAAGCAAATAATTCTTTCTTTTCTAGAACTTACGGAATTGAAATGTGTTTCTATTTTAGTTTTATTTCAGTGTGCAGACTCTTACACGCTCGAGTGTTTGAGCTCTGCACACAGCACTAACTAAAGGAAGAAAAAGGGGAAAAAGGAAGAAAAAAGAAACATATACAAACTACAAATACAAATACCAATATAAATATAACCGTAATACTCAAGTCTATTTACAAATCATGGCAAAAATGCAATTTGCAATGCCCGAAAAAAGCGATGTAAATAAAAAATTCCCAGCTGAAGTCGGACAGTCAAGCAAACATGACGTTTCGTTCGGCTTCTGCTGGCAAATATTTGCACATATTACGTATACGCTTCGTTGGTAGAGCAATTGCTTTGAACGATGCTCGTCCCGTCTCGCTCCTCTCGCTCCCATGTGCACAACCAATCTGCATAATTGTGCGGGAAATATTACTCGCATATTGCAAAATGCTTCGTCCTTGCAATTTATTTTGTTATGTGCATAGAAAATTAATGCTGTCCTTTCAAGGACAACACGGCCAGCCGTGGGCTGTGGACTGTGTGCGGAAATTTGATGTGCCAGCTAATTAACATGTAAATACTGTCCTATACCCTACATATATATAGGTTTATATATATATATATATATATGGAGAGAGTATTGCTTTATTGTGCGAATAGGCGTGTGTGCCTTTCGGTATTAATATTTCCATCTATTCGCATGAACATGTCACTCGACATCTGTCACATTGTATAAACCTTCCGCAGAATGTAATGGATTGCAATTGTTTTGAGTGCTTGTATACTGACGTGTTAGCCATGCATATTATTAGGCCTTACATGTGTTAGCCATAGCCACTAACTTGCCGTTCCAGTCAAAGTTTCGCTTGGCTGCCAGCTAGTTTGTACTACAAATAAATGGTTATTTCTCATGTTAAGCTGAAGGTTTGATTGAAGCCGTTTGACATAACAAATAGTAAATGGAATATGGATAAATTAAATTGGAAATAAAACAATTTAAGTTAGTTAATGTGCATCAATAAACTAATTGAAAGAAATGGGAGCTAACTACTTTTAGAGCTCACGTTTACTGGAGTAAAGTGTTTGCTTTATTTACTCCTATTTTCTTTGGCTTTCATATCTAAAGATTAATTTAATACTTTAGCTTACAACTGCATTTAATTTGAATCAAACTTCCTGTAAAATATAAAAGAAATCTAAGCCAGAGACAAGGGAAAAAAAATGTATAGAAGCGATGCAAAAAATGCGCCACGCACTCGAGAAAGATAGACAGAGAGATAGCCAGAAAGAGAGAGAGAGAGGGGGGGAACAACTACTGGTTGCTGCCAGTAACTTCTTGGCCATATGTTGCAACGGACACCGCCCACGGTTAAAGGAGAAAGCACCCAGTCTGTGGCCAGTTTATTGGTCAGCCTGCGGCTTTCTGGACAGCAGCGAAATGCGAATGCTGCTCGATATTTGCGTGTGCGAGGTGTGTAAATTCCAAAGCTGTTGCTGCCAGTCCGTCCATATATTCACGTAAATATATACACACACACACACACACACACATTGCCTATTTAGTGGGGCTGGCAAATTTAGACATCAGGCAGCTGGAATACTTAATTTTTTGAAGTTATATCCAACCATGTCTGACAGTTGGACCATAATATTTTTGGTTAGCCGCACGCCAACTCGTGTCTGCTGTCTGCCGTTTTGCTGCTCCAGCTCCAGCTCCACCACCAGCTCCAGCACCAGCTCCAGCTTCGGTCCAGCTTCAGTGCACTTGACTGTTTAATTGGCGTAGCCGTGCCCCCTGTGAAATGAAACTTTAACCATGGCATAGAGAGAATAGCACTGTATGAATTTGTGTGTTTGTTTGCTAGACACAGGGGGTTTCATGCGCAATAAAATCGCCACCTGCTGCGTCTGCTAAGCTGTGTATTCTGCACAAGCTAGAGTATTTAGATACCCTGTAAGCATTGAAAATATATAGAAAGGGGTTACCTTATTTAATAGGTAGCCAATGCAGGCATCTTTAAGTTGCTGAAAATAAATGAAATTATAACTATTAATGCTTCCCTGTGATCTATAATGAATATGCTTTTCCTTCAACTTATTTCATCTATTTGCTGAAGCTTCATACATTTCTATTACCCATTTTTAATGGCTAAAATTGAAAACAATTTTTAGTATTTAGCCTCATAAAATAATAGTCATGTGTATCTATATCTTATCTATCAGTTAATAAAGAATTAAGTTCTTGAAGATACTATTTTGGTGTGTTTTTATCCGCTCCAGGCTAAGGGATATTTTCTAGCATAAAACACCCGAGCAGAAGCACTATTTCTTGTTTTTCTTTTTGTGTGTAAAGCCTTTAATCTGTCCTGGACTAGCAGTAACAGGGTGGGTTAATACACACGCATCGGTAGTATTGAATTGTTTCAATTGCTGCTCGGTATTCGCTCTGGTTTCAGTTTCCACTTTTCAGTCTCTCACTCACATTCTCCCACTCCCACTCCCACTCCCACTCCCAGTCCCAGTCCCATTCGCATTCTCATGTCCTTAATGAAAGTCAATGCTTTAACTAGTGGAACTATTAAGGAGAATATTACTGGTCATATCGTTGTCCGATGTCGTAGTTGTGGTTGATATGGTTTGGTTTACTCGGTTAGTTAATTAGTCCTGCACTAATATTGCGTGTATATAAGGTTTTAGTTACAGTGGATTAGCACGAGTATTATCTTTCAATTGAGAGCAAAGTTTAAAGCTTAAACAAGCTTTTTTAAAGGGTTGAATTTCTCTGAATGGTTTTAGATTTAAAACTCAAATAGAATTTATTCTTCGCCAGCTGCAAATGGCCTGAATTCTTTCGGAAAATATATATCAAAAGTTACTCCAGTTGACAGCACAATTCAGTAAGTGTATCCCGGGGCTATAAGCCAGTTATGATAGGCATATAAGTTAACTTGTCTACTTACACACAATTGGTAAACAATTTGTGGCAAGAGTAAATTGATTTGATGCATGTTGGCCAGAAGTTCTTAACCCTTTGCTTATTTATTTGTGCTTATATTGTTTGTTGGCTGGAAGGCCTAACTGGACAATATTGATATGAGCTGTGCTGTGTATCTTTAATTAAGCTAATGCCAGTGCAAACATGGCCTTAGGTAACTAAACAGCAGTTTAGCTTGGAGTGTCATTAAATTCAATTTGCCAGCCAATTGGTCAGCAATTTGGCAAAGACGTGCCTTATATATAAGGCCGTATTCTTGTGGAGTTGGCCTAAAACGCTTCAAGATGTTGCCGACAGTGCAACTAACCCATCTGAGCAAACTAATCCAAATTATAGGCAAGTTTGTGTCAATATCTTTGCCAAATATAAACTCATATCTTCTGCAGTGGGTCAATACTTTGCGCCACTCTCCTCTGTGCTGATCGTGCATAATATAACGCAGACTGCCACGCCTTTGCAGCAGGATTACATGGATGCTCTGCACTTGGCACTGCGGAATCTAAGTCAGCCTGTGATGCTGCAGTGGATCAATGTAGCCGAACTACCCGAAGACGAAACTCAATCAAATTCCCTGGAATGGCATGTTCTACGCGCCGTCAATGCTACAGTAACTGAAGTGGGTCTATTCTGGTTGAATTGTATTCCTTTTTTTGATTGAAACCATCTTGCTAGGGCTTCATTACAGTCCTGCCAGAGACAGAACGGTTTCTTCATGCTCGATACTTTGCCACTCGCAATGCCAATGTGAGACTCAAGGATAAACGATATTTATTTTTGTGCGAGCAGGAAGATCCCTCTGTTCTGCTAAGAATGGATATACTACAATGTAAGTACAAAAAAGTATTATTAAGAAGAATTTAAAGTAAGGTATAAAGTATAAATATTGATAAATTGCAGAGAATTGCATACAATATCAGGTTTATGTGCCAGAGATTTGCATTTGATACCCCTCTTTTTAAAAGCGTATTTAAAGCTTAATCCAGTTATTGCAGCATTATTATTGCTGTTGAAATTGGATATTAGTTTTCAAATTAATTGAATATTAAAGTTTTAGTTTACAGCAACTGAAATTAAATGAAATAAAGCACATATAAATATGTTGCTGCTGTTTAAACAAGAAGAAGAATCTTTGTTTCTCATGTTTGCTCAATTCAATTCTCTGGTGCAGCATTTCAAATTTGGCCAAAACAATTGTTGAGTATGGTTAAAATGCTGACTTTTTGGCATTAGTTTAGTTAGTCGACAATAAAATGTGGACTTGACTTGAGTTCCCTGGGGCCCTGACAAAACAAGTCAAAACTTAAAACTTTGCAGAACACACTCGGAACTCGGAGCTAGGAGCTCGGCACAGAAAACGTGGCGAAAAGAGCCGTAGGGCACATCAGTTGATCAACTGGCTTTAAAGTTTGGCACTGGCCAATAATTTCCACGCTCGACGGCGTCTTGTTCAATTGTAAACTTTTTTTTTTACTTTTATTGTTATTGGCTGGGACTTAATTTGGTTGTTGTCTCTTTTTTTTTTCTGTGTTTTATTTCTCTTTTATTTTTTGGCTTGTTTTACAACGAACCGACGTTGTAATGCGCTTAAGTCTACCCACACCATCTGCTGGTGCGTCCAAAGCAGAGAGCAAATAGAGCTGAAACTGGAGCTAGAGCTGGAGCAGGAGCAGGAGCAGGAGCAGGAGCAGGAGCAGGAGATGTTGCCACAGTCCTTTTGGCACACCCACAGGCGTACCGCGACATCAATTTCGAGCTGTGGACACAAAAGTTTGTCGGTGCCAGTGGAAATTTGGATGCCATACTCTTGGACGCATTCTTGCCGAACGAAACTTTTGCCAACCAAGTCGAACTTTATCCCAACAAGTTGCTCAATCTGCAGAATCGCACGCTCCGCATGGGCTCCGTTACTTATGTGCCATACACAATTACTAATTATGTGGTAAGTAATTGCCGGTTAAGTTTATATTTATCGTTGTTGCC
Source organism: Drosophila repletoides (assembly GCA_018150835.1). Classification (NCBI taxonomy): domain Eukaryota; kingdom Metazoa; phylum Arthropoda; class Insecta; order Diptera; family Drosophilidae; genus Drosophila; species Drosophila repletoides. The sequence continues at coordinate 9,995,731 of JAECWQ010000100.1, forward strand.
TCTGCTGCTGCTGTTGCTAGTCATGTTCGTCGTCTTGTTGTTGTTTCGGTTGTTTTGGGTTGTTGTTGTTCTTGTTGTGGTTGCTGGTACGCCCAAAGCACACACAAATGTCGGAGATTTGCACGCTGGCATTAAGCAAAGCCAATTGGTCGTCTCAGCCTCCTCCCGTCCTCCCGTCCGTCCGTCCCTCCGTCCGACCGGCCACAATATTGTGTCCTCGTCGCATTAGAGGAGCAGTGTGCGAAGTGGTCATGAATAAATGGCCAGCGGTTGTTTTCCCCAGTTGTCTCTTTCTCTCTGTGTGCTGATCTGTGGGTCGTTTGCTAGCTGGTTGCCGGTTAGCTGGATTGGTGAATTGCCTGGTGGGTTGAGGGCTGCTGTAGTTGTTGTAGCTCTACGATTTGGGTAACTAAAATCTCAGCATACGCTAGCTGTCGCTTTCACTTTTGAATATTTTACATTTCTAGAAGGGTTCCTTTAAAGGGTTCTATTTAAGCCACTTTTCTCTCTTTCGAATTATTATATTTTTTTTTGTTACCTTCAGCTGAGGATGATGTTAAAGAGTATTCAGTATTTGACAGAAAGGAGTTACTTTTAGTTTGCTAGGCATCTCTATGTGCTCAGAGTATATATAAAATTAATTAAGACGATGAGACGAGTCGATATAGCCATGCCCGTCTGTCTATCTGTCTATCTGACCGTTGATTATGATCATTGAAATTTGGTATGGAACCTTTTTTTGCTGCACATATGTCGAAACCAGCCGGATTGAACAACTATATCATATAACTCCCATAGGAGCAATCGGCTCAACAGTTCCTTGAATGTCAATTAGATAGAGCTGGTCCTTGTGATCCTAATGCAATTTTCTTCAAAAAAATCATGAGGAAAGTTTCAAATGGAAAGATAGACTTGAACTCGGCTATTTGAAGGCTAGTAAAATGTGCCTTAGCCACCAGATTTTTCGTATCCTGTTAGATAAGAATACGTTAGAAGAAGGATGAAAATCCTTTTGGGAACTGCTCATGCCAATCAAGTTATTCGGAAGAGTGTGATCTTTAAACGCACACCTAATATCATTATGATCGGACTAATATATCTAGTTTTTCTATATAAATTTATATAGTTACTCCAAATAAACTTTTGCTGATGATGTGGAAAGGCGGCTAACAATTTTATCGTAGACTCGTTATTTATATTATAAATTTTTATGAGTGTCATCATTAAAAGAATATGAATTTTTGCCATTTTCAGCTCCCATTTTGACCACTGTACCCGCCCATGAAGCAGGACACAACGCACAAACAAAAACAAAACATTTGTGGAAAAAAAAAAATCTTTGTTGTCACTTGGTGGAAGTTTTGTTCGCACTCAATTGTTTGCCTTAAGCACATTCGCACATTTGTAAACACACTCATACCAACAACAATAGTAACAGCAACTACACACACTCTCTCTCTCTCACACACACGCACACACACACACACACACATACCTTAACACTCACATACTCGCATAGCCGCAAGCGTGTACATGTGGTTTTGTTTATGGCTCGGCTTTAGCACAACATTGATTTAAATTACGTGTTTCCATTTAAGTGGCGCCGAGTGTCGATGTCCGTTGTGGGTGGCCGTTCGTTGATGTCCTTCTATGTGTGTGTGTGTGTGTGTGGGCGTGGCTCACATTGTGCCAACCATTACGAGGCCATTTAGTAAATTAGAACAGACACTTGAATGACCAACAATGGACGCCAATTAAGTCCTCGCTCTCTGTCCCTCCCACCGCTGTTCGCTGCTTCTGCTTCTGCTTCCTGTTGCCTGTCCCAACACCAAACCAAAACTTAATAAACTCTCGCCTTTCCACAGCCAGCTGGTACCGGCAATGAGGATCCAATTAACCCGAATCAGCCCAATCTCACAATTGCCTACTATGGCTCCGAGGCGAATATTATGCAGACCTTCTGTAAGGTGCGCAACTGTCACCTGCGAGTGGAGGCCTGTAAGAGTCCATCCTTAGATTAATCCTAATACAGTTTAGACAGTTAAAATAGCAGAAAATGCTAGTTAAAATACGATATTCAAAAGGAGAACAATCAGAATTATTCTAGTTGATTTAATGACCTAAAAGTAGGGCAATCATCTGCCAAGTTCGAAGTTCAGCTGATGCCACTGGACACTTTAGTGACTCCGCTTACCCATCCACAGATGGCGCTGATAACTGGGGCAGCATATACGAAAACGAGAGTGCCGATGGAATGCTGGGAGACATTTACAAGCAACGTGTGGAATTGGCCATTGGCTGCATATACAACTGGTACGATGGCATCACGGAGACCTCCCATGCCATAGCTCGATCTGCAGTGACCATCTTGGGACCTGGTCCAGTGTGAGTCCATCTATCAATGCTCTCTCTCATTAAGTCTAAAACGAATAATATTAATTGATTACTGGCTTAGTCCATTGCCAGCTTGGTGCAACGATATTCTACCTTTCAACACCAGCAGTTGGCTGCTGGTTGTTTCTATGGTGCTGCTCTGCAGTCTGGTTTTGTATGGGCTGCGATACTCGAAATACTTTCTGGCCCCTGGGAGGCGGCAAAGCGCATTTATGCATTCAGAAAATCTGCAAAAATCAATACTGGACATATTCGCGCTGTTCATTCAGCAGCCTTCAGCGCCTTTGTCGTGAGTGCAGGTTCAAAAAATGTTTTGAATATTCAATTTTTCAATTAATATCATCCTGCAGCTTTGATCGCTCTGCGACACGTTTCTTTTTGGCCACGTTGCTGTGTGCCACAATTACGCTGGAGAACATCTACAGTGGGCAACTGAAGTCACTGCTCACCATACCTTTCTATGGGGCACCTGTGGATACCATTGAGAAGTGGGCGGAGACACAGTGGAAATGGGCGGCTCCATCTATTATTTGGGTGCATACAGTGGAGCAATCGGATTTGCTTACGGATCAAATATTGGCCAAAAACTTTGAAGTGCGCGACTACAATTTCATGTATAATGCCAGCTTTCGACCAAATTATGGCCTGGGCATCGAACGGATGGGCTCCGGTGCCTTTAACTATGGCAATTATGTGACTCTGGATTCCCTGGAGAGTCGCATTGTAGACGCTCAATTTTTATCTTTTAATTTGAATTCATAAATTACATTTATTGCAGGTGCTGCACGATGATCTCTACTTCGATTGGACGCGTGCTGTATCCATACGTGGCTGGACCTTGATGACCCAATTGAACAAACACATACGCACCTGCCAGGAGGCGGGTCTCTACAAGCACTGGGAACTAGAGGTAATCCCTTATGGTGTATAGACCATTATTTAATTCTATTCTTTTGTTTAGTGTGTGGACAAGTATTTGGATAAAAAAATTGGACAGATGCTCTTCAATTTGGTCAGTGGCCATGTAGCAAAGACGGCGCCAAAGCCATTGGTAGTGGATGACATTTCCGGTGCGTTGTTTGTGCTGGCTTTTGGATTTTCCATTGCCGGGTTTGCGTTCTTGCTGGAGCACCTACATCAGCTATTGGGCCTGCAACCCAGGGCCAACTAATTTGCGGTAAACAGGTGCACCTGGTCACTGATTGTTTGCCTAGCGGGCACACACACGCGTCACACACACACTGCTTCGATTGCACATCAAATCACGCACACACGCTAAGGCAGGACCCAACAAGAATATCCTCGCTCATCTCCCCCTGGCCAAAAATTTGATAGCCTGCTCTATCTTGGTCACATGGCATTTCCCAATGAACGCTGGCTGGCAGCCAAGTGGACATGCACTCATAGTCATAGTGGAGCCCAGGACTGGAACTGAAACTGGAAATGGATGTGGAAATCGATGTGGAAGTGGAAGTGGAACTGAAGCGGGTGCTCACAAATCCGCAGGCAGGCGTAATCGGTTTCAGTACGCCCGTTTGCGGGGGATATGCAAACTGAAAATGACTTTTGCCTTTTGACTTAGCTACCTGGTAATTGGAAAACCGTTTAGAGTGAGACACACAGACACAGCGACAGACACAGGCTGCCAGCCAGCCAGCCAGCCAGCCAGACACACATGGCATGACTTCAATTTTGGGCGTTGCAATGTTGAAGCTGCCCTGCTACTGGCTACTGGCAATTAAGCAGCTTTTAATGATGCACTTAATTACCGCTGGGGAAATTATTCATTATTACTAATTTGTAGCGGTTATGCTAGCTTTTCCATCTACTCAGGCTGTTTGCATTTGAGCCGCGCGCCAGTTGCCACAGCCACCGCCAGAGCCGCAGCAATCAAAAGAGAAGTTCATAAATCTTGAGGTAAAGGATGTCAGCGTCCCATCATTTTTGCATCCTTACCTCGCTCGTTAGCGTTAGTGCTGCTTAAGCAATTAGAAGGTCGACTAGCTAATACCCTAGTAATTGTTTATTGCATTAAATAAACAAGAATAGAAACTAATAAAATACTGTGGAAATTTTATTATGGCTGTAAGAATTTGGCTGAGTTTGGTAAGGTTTTTTTTCCAACTCTTTTTAGAATTTCTTTAGCGTTAATAGACCTGTTTTGTGTAGGGTATATAGGGCATATTTCGGTGCCCTAATGGCAGGTAGAGCAACAGAGTGTCTATCGCAGATAGCAAACATGGCGGCTAGGTCATTTCCGCTGCTAACCCGAGCTTTTGCATATTTCCGTTTTGTGTTTGGAATTTTTAAGTGAGTAACTCAACTGCGCTTAACTCTGCAGCCTCAGTGTAAGTTGATGTTGTTTGTGTTGTTGCTGTTTGTGTTGTTGCTGTAGCTGATTTGGTTCTCTGCTAATGCAGCTGTTTGTTTCCGTTTGTTAGCATTTACTTGTTTGGTGCTTGTTGCAAGTTTTGCTTGCCGCTTGCCGCCGCCTGCTGCTCTGTGGCATTGGCAACGTTTTACGGTTGCGGCCAACAACTGCTGAACAACTTTTTTACGACTTTTGAACAGAGCTGAGCTGAGCAGAGCAAAACATTTGACAGTTTGACTGTTTTGTAGTTTGTCTATCTGCCATTCGCTGACAACAATATGAATTTTTCTCTCTTACTCTTACCATGTTGCGGCTGCTGTCAAAGTGCCCGCTGGAGTGTCAACAAATTGTGTGACCAGACTGCCAGATTTGTGCGGATTTGTGTGCTCCGTTTGTAGTCGATTCCATTTGCATGGTCTGCTCGCAGAGCCGTAACTGCCAGATAGACAAAGGAGCCGAGCTGTTTATTATGCCACGAATAGTTCAGAGCCGCTGTAAGTTTGCACTTAATTAAATATCGCCTGGCCAAGAATATTTCACATGCAACCGGCAATCAGGGGCAGCGTCTCAGATTTAACGTTAATTTATGACACAGCCAACAGGCGATAATTGAAATTATATAAAGGATGTTACAGCGAGCGAGCTGCAAATGAAATAAATCTGTGCAAGGCATTCTTGGCAACTGGCGAAATTTACACTCTCCGATAAGGCGGCTAAAATGGAGAGTGTGGCACGTGCAACTGCAGGCAGCCAGACGACAGCCCAGCACCGATAAAATATGAGCTGCTCTGCTCTGCTCTGCTCCAGCTCTCGTCGCTGGCCGGGTCGATTGCTGCAAGTACTCGGAGATTTGCTGCCTCACTTGAGCCTTAGTCCTTAAATTGAATTAGCCAACAACGAGCCATTTCGATTGCCTGGCAAAGCGAAACTCTTATGAATTTTTAATGGGGCTATCTTTGCAACCACTCGTCCAATTCTGCTTTGGTTCTTGAAGCCGTTTGCCAACTGCTTTGCATGCCATCCATTCCATTCTCATCGATCCAATTAGAAGCTGTACATTTTGGCCAGTATAATTGCTTGCATCTTATTCTGGCCCTGTCTCAGCCTCTCCGCCGTCAGGTTGCCTACAACAACCTTTTGCCGCCGCTGGGCTCATTATTAACTTTGTTGTTGTTGCTGTTGCTGTTGCTGTTGCCGCCTCCGTCTTGGACCGTCGCGACATTCTTTTTAACGCGCCTGCAAATTTATCGCTCATAATTATTTTATTTTACAGTCTGCTGAAGCTCTCAGGCAACGACCTATCCGAGACGATGACGCATCGTCTTATAAATTCTTTTGCTTCTTGAGTAAATAGGGGAGAGGAGAGGAGGTGTGAGAGGTGTTAAATCAAAGTGATATTAAAGCATATGCAATTTAAGGTACTCAAGTCGCAATTATCAGCTCTCTGCTGATAATTGTTTCTTAGAAATCAGCTTAAAAGAAGGCTCTAAGCACCGCTGCTTGGCTAATAGTGAAACTAATGTAGTTTAATGGCTTTCCGTACTCAGATTTTAAGCCGATAATAAAGTGTTTTTTTCTTGTATATTGCTCCTGCTGTAGAATCCTTACAAGGGCTGCATATTCGAAATAAGCTCTGAGTAGGTTTTATAAAAAAAAAAAGTATTAATTGTTGCATCTACTTAAGAGAGATGCTCACACTCAGAAAAAAGTCTTGAAAAGTGGCTCAAAATTATACAAATTTAAAGACAGCAGATCCTGTTTTAATATCGTCTGAAAGATGTTATAAAAACTTGGGACTAATATGCTGGTGCTGAAAAAAATAAATATTAGTAAGAAAACTTTTTGAGTGTAGTACGAAAGAGTTTGGTTTTAGCGTAATGCTACTTAAAAAGTATTATACAAATGCATTTACCAAAGTCTTTGACATAGTTTTCAATTGTTGCCTGCGTTGCGCTGTAGTTGCGTAGTTCCCATGAGGCTCTGCCTGCCGCCTCCTCCAACCCTTAAATCCCACTTACGTATAAAAGACGAGTATGAAATAAAAAATAAACCATAAAAAAAAGAAATGAAAGTCGACGGCCAACAATCGACACACATAATAACAACTCAGCGCTGTAGCTGCCTTAGTAAAAGAGAGCGGGAGCGGTCTTTACATTAGCATAATAAAACAAGTAAGAGAGTGCTCTAGTAGAGATTGCTAGACTACATGATTCCCTATATAAAAGTCTGTACTATTCAAGGAATTATTCGGTCTTTCATATTGAAATAAAGCTACAAAGATATATGTCTAAGATTGAGATAGAGTAGCGAACAGAGAGATGGACGTGTTTAGATCGATTTGGCTATTGATTCTATTGGGCAGCTCAGAAAAAGAATCCTCATCCTTAATCCTTAATTCTTATCCTTATCCTTATCTTATTATGAGGCAATAAAATTGATTTTCAGTTATTATCAATCGAGGAATTGCTATTCCACAAGGCCTATCAATATATGAATTCCATAAGCCAAAAGATTTATTTTAAAGCTCGCTAACAGTTCATCTCTTAAACTTCGCAGCAAGAATCAATGTTGATCTACCCCCTTCATCCCTGTGGCACGATTACAGGGTATAAAAAGCAACGCGGCAGAGAATACAAAGCTGAGTTAGTTTTTTTTTTTAGCAGCTTTGCTCGATTTTACAAGCATGCCACAAAAATAACACCAACAATAACAAAGAGTGTTAATAGTTGGGGCTACAATTAGGTGTGTGTGTGTGTGTATGCACGTGAGTGTGTTGTTGTTTAGCTGTGGGTGTGTGTGTGTGCACGCGTATTTGGGTAAATTGTTTTGCACTTAGCTAAAAGTTGGTTTCAAAATAAGCCGAGTGCAGAAACTGTTTTCTGTTATCTCTCGTGTTGTTTCACTTAGTTTGAGCCGCTTCCCTTCTCCTTCTCCTTTTTTCTGCTGTTTTTTATTTTTTTATGGGATTGTCAGTGCATCAAATCGAGGGCAGCCATTAATCAAAAAGCAAGGCGAGTGAAGCCAGTATTAAACTGTCGTCAGCCAACAAATATTTATAGGCATGCCATGGGCACTCTTATAATTGAGGAATTACAATTTGAATGGCACTGCAGACTGTACAAGTGGCTTTTCTACAGTCTCACAGCCTCACAGTCTTAGGCCTTAGGCAGTCCAATCGAACCGGGTAAGCCCTAAGCCAGTCGAGTGACAGCAGCCGCAGACTCACAGGCTCACAACATGCAAAAAGAATAGAAAAAACAGAAGAAGAAGAAGCGTATAGGAACATGTATTTGGAGTATAGGAGAAGTATCTATGCCTGAAAGCATAGCAAAAAATGCCATTGGCAATAAAGGGAATGTAAATGGGCTGAGCATTGACTATCGAGTCTGTGCTGACAAAAGACAAATTGCCATTTGGTTGCTCTACTCGAAATCTATGGCAAAAGCAGCTACAAAATGAAACAGAGCTCTTTTTCCTTTTCTCTTTTCTTTTTTTTAGATTTCACGCTACTGCAAAGAGTTGAGCTATGAGCAGAAGGAACTCAGTCAAGAGATGAGCATAAAGCCCAGCCTTGCCGGAATGTAACTGACATTTCACATTCAAATCCTGCGACAAAAGCAAAATCTAAGGCATCATAAAAAAAAAATCATAGACTAAATGCTAAGGCACTTATACACTAACTTAGCTATTTAAATTTGGGTCTAATTTGAATCTATGAATTATAAATAAAAACTGAAAGACTGCAAAGGGCTGCTGTCTAGTTTCAAGCTTTTTATACAACGCTTGATGGGTTTTTTATTTGAATTAATTTAAAGTTCAGATTGAAGTTTCTATTATTATGGCTTAAACGATCGACAGCTCTTAGGACTATTTATTTTTATAGTAGTTATTAGACTCGAAATGCAACAGTTTAGTTGGATTTTTAGCTTGATATGTTGCAAAAGTGATATTGAAACCAGTATGCTTATCGTAATGGTTGGCCATATTGCATATGGATTGAAAGTAAAGACAAGCAGACTCCAGACTTGGCAGATGGCTACGAATCAGCAGAAAAGTCGACTCGCATCGCCACTTCTATGATGGCATATAAATTTTGCGGTCTGTGGCCATAAATCAGCGTTTGGCTGTCAGCCGTTTTGCCGCTGTAAATCGTAGTCCAAGAGCCAAGTCACCAAGTCTCTCACTGCCTCTCAAGGTTGCTTTTTAACTGGTCATTAATTACAAATTATGTGCTGCTGCTTCTGCTGCTTCTGCTGGTTCTGTTGCTGTTGGTAGTACGAGTACTTCTCAGCTGTCTAGTGAGTGTCGCCTGAACAAATTAATGTTGATGTTGCCGCCGTTGACGAGGACGTTGCCACAGCGGGGTAACCTCTCTCATCATCTCTCTAGTGCTGGAGTGTGGCTTCATTAGGCGGAGTTGGCCAAGTGGTCGTATGTTGGCCTCTCAGCACTTCGAAAGTCGCGCAAAAGGCGCATAAATAATTAATAAAACTGTAGAAAAATGCGAAGCGACGAGAAGGAAAGGAACGAAGGTTCAGGTTGTTGTGTTAAATGACTTGCCACTTGCCACTTGCCATTTGCCACTTGGCAGTTGCCAGTTGCCAGTTGCCGGCAGTTGCCGGTTTGCCGGTTGCAAAGGATCTGGCTATCAACTGAACCGCTTGGCTCTGACAAGTTTGCGTATGCAAATATTTGGCCTCATCATCATCGTTGTACTCGTAATACTTGCCGCTCTGGCAGAGCCGCAACGCACTTACATATTCCGTTTCAAATTCAGAAAAGTCATTAAATAATTTTCCACACTTGCACTTAACGTGTCCGGGGTTCACTCATAAACAGATATCATGTTTTTCCAAGTGTGTGTGTGTGTGTGTGAGAAAGCAATTTGATACATAAACAAAATACAGTAGTGTTTTTCTTGCCTTTCCCCTTGCCTTTGCCTGTTTCACACTTGCCACTTTTTGTGGCAGAAGGCAACTGAAATACATATGAAATATGTAAATTTACTCCAAACTAGTATTTGCATGCAAACTCCAACTCAAACTAGACCGAAACTACTCAGACTGCGATGAAATGTTAAATTTGTGTGGCCTACGCGGCGTATGCGTAATGCGCAAAGTTTTCAACTTTATGGCTGGCAGTTTTAATTGATTTTCAGATCGTTTCAATGGCATTTTCAATTTGCGGCTTAACAGTTGAAGACGTGAAGACACGTGAAATTATTTACTCAAGATGGGCGTGAATAATACGAGTATGAAAATGCGGATAATGTTAAGACTTGTGACTTTAGACAAGGCCAAGTGGAGTAGACAACAGACAGCAAGTGGCTGCTGTTTCATAGGAGCAACAAAAGCGCCAGTGCCAGCGCCAGCCACGACCGACATTTCCGGCTGGATTGCGGCTTATTTGATTTTCATTAGGCATAACTCAATTTGAAACAAATAAAACGCGCTCAGCCGCAGATGAGCTACTTATACTCACTCATACAACAAACGTACGTAACAACAACAGCAACAGCAGGAGCAGAGCTGACTCCTCTTCGCCGGCTTACAGTCATGACGAATGAAACGAACGGAAACGGAAATGGGACTCCGACAATGGCAGACTGTAGGCGGCTGAAGGCTGAAGACAGACGATGGGCCACAAGCCAAACCAAACCCAACCAAACCCAGCCAAACCAAACCAAACCAAACCAAACCAAGCTAAGCAAGTTACAGACCACCAAGTGCAGATGATGAAGCTAAACTACAAGTCGCACGAACAATGCTGAGCGAGTGTTGCGGGAGGGAGGCAAACGACGTGGAAGCATCAGCACTCGGAATTGGGAAAATCAAGTAAAAGGCAACCTTTTGATTTCATTTCCTGTTAATATTGCCTTCACTCTGGCCAGGGCCAGCAGCTAGCAGCTAGCAGCCAGCAGCCAGCAGCCAACAGTCAACCCAAGGAATGGCAAGCATAAGCAACTTTGGCAGGCGATTAAGGTGATGCCGAGAAATGCCGCAGGAATTTCAATGCACTGCATTTGAGGAGCTGGCACCCCAAGGGAGATCATTATATCGTCAGTTTGCCTATGCGTCCGTTCTTACCTTCCCACAGGGTGAAAAACTTTTCTGCCTTTCGACTTCTGCTTCGTCTTCTTCTTCTTGGCCCTCTGCGGCTGATGAAGTATTTATGAGCACGCATGCAAGAGTGAGTGTATATATGAGTATATATATGAATGATTCTGCTATGTAGTAGAGAGACAGGCGACTAAATTGCTTAAACTATTTGTAGTTAATAATGTTCAATATAAAATTGAATATGAATCAATTAAATGCATATAAATATGTTCATAAAAAGGCTCATTCTTGCAGCCCTCACTAACTGTGGAAATAGGTTGGCAAAGTATATAAAAATATAAAACTTATGGAAAGAGAAATAAAGTATTCTTCAAGCTATAATAGAACATATTTAATTAATGCCTTTTAGCCAGTAAATCACATCGCAACTGCCACTTTTGTGTGCTGTATTTAATTTAATACACACAAGCGAAACTCGCTTATTAAATATATTGAGAATTGCTTGCAAACTTTCTGCTTATAAATCCAAAGGGACTCTGGATCTCTCTCCCTCTCTCTCTCTGCCATTTAGTTTGTAAGCAGTTTTCTATTTTCCTTTATTTTTTGGCATCTTCAGCCCCAGACACTTTTGTTTGGATTTTTCCTTACCCATTCCCATTCAAGCACAGGTTTAGTCTCAGTTCAGTCTCAGTCTCAGCTCAGTTTTCAATTTCATTACATTTGCCCATGCTGGTTATGCTTATTGTTATTCCTGTTGCTCCTCTATTTGAGCTGTTCCTATTTGTGGAAAAGATTTATATGAAAGGAGTATTTTTTGGTACTCGTACGGTGGGCGGGCGGGTGAAGAATTTCATGAAGCATCTTGAAGCAGCAATTGAAAGTTACTGGATAGCATTATCTGATAGGGAAAAGTTTGTTTTGTTTTGACTGCGCTTTTAATTAAACAACTACAAAAGTGTTGAGAAGTTAGCTGGATGATGTACGAGTATCTTTAAGATACATCTGTTAAGTGGCTCAATTAAATCAAAACTAAATGCCGCCTTTCAACATTACATGCCATTTATAACCCCCCTCCATCTCCCCAACCCCCCAGCCAGTGGCACACATACATCTACACTGTGGAGACTTGTACCCGCAAAACCATAAAACAAAAGCTCGAACAAAAGCTAATTAAGTTTATGTCACCGGAAATTTGTTTCACCTCAAAAACCTCGAATTGTGTTGAGTTCGGAGCAGAGATAAAATGCACGTGGCCTCCCGTTTGGGTGTCACACAAAGCGAAGCCGGGGCACACGGCCAGCAGGGGCGTCGGGACGGGGGTTGGAAAAAGTGAACAGGAAAACTCTGAAAAACTTTTCTACTCGCACTTGTACACACTCATTGGCAATTAATCTGGTTTCCCGGGAAGACAAAGGTGATACGGTGTGTGGTGCGGGTTCTAACCCGAATTTGTTTGCTCTGTCTCTTTGTCTGTCTGTCTCTCTGTCTCTCTGTGTGTGTGTGTGTCGGTTGCAATTTGGCTTGCATTTGAACAAAATTTGTTTGCCATTGTAGCCAACAATTTAATTTTCATGCGGAGCACTCAAAGTTGCGACAGTGCGAGGAGCGTAGGGCGGAGCGGCGAAGGATCGAGGGGCGAGGCAAGGTGTTAATGAATTGATTGGCTTAATTTGCAGCTGCTCAAGTTCAATGGGCATAACTTATTCTCGGGTGTCAACAAGAATTATTAGTTAGTTGGCTCGCTAGTCCGAAATTCGACTGCCTCTCTTGATTAACGGCTGTTTGAGTGCCGAGTGCCGAGTGCGAGTGGAGCCAGTGGAGCAGCTTGGGCGACAGGCTGCTTTATGGTATATTTTTATGGCCTTGCAACTTTGGAAAAGTGCAACGTGCGCGGCAGCTTATGGGCCATATAAACGCTTCAACAAGCCATTGTTGGACAACTTTTTGCCACATACCCCATAGCCCGCTGTCGTCTGCCCAATTACAGCTTTAAAATGGGCGTGGCAGAGGGCCAGAGGAGAGCTGTTGAGCTGTGACAAGCAAGCACACTTGACGCTCTGTTGACGACGGGTCCTGTGACTGCTGTCAGCTCTCGAGTGTGTACTTATGACGTTTTTTTTTCCACCCGCCCCCCATACACCTATTTTTCGGTCATAGTCTCTTTCCAAGTTTGCCAGCAACTTTTCTTCTGGCGGTGTTTGCACCTTGGCAGTTGTCGGTTTGTCGCTTGTCGGCTGTCGGTTGTCGCCTGTCGCCGGCTGTCAACAACTCAAAACGCTTCCGTGCAATCGCTTTTTACAGCTTCCGAACAATTTGATTTGATTCTATTAAAAAAGTTACTCTAGTGATTTCCTGTTCGCCGCCCCGCCCTCTTCCACCTCTGTATCAAAGTGCGCGAATGTTAAGCTGCAGCTGAAATGTATACCACACCCCCTTCACACACACATACCCATGCACACTCACACACATACAATGGGGAAAGTTTACGCCTTTTGTTGCACAAATAAAAAACTAGTCGATTAAGCTAAGCTTTGTTATATAAAACTGATTCAGCTATTAATCTCTTCTGTTTGCAAAGGATACTTTTAATAGCTTCATTTGTCTATTAAATATTTTATTTAATTTATTTTGAATTTATTTTCATAGATTTTTGCTATAAAAAATGAGGAATTTTCCCATGGTGATGGCGCGGGGGCTCCAAATAATTGTGACATTGCCAGCGTCGTCAAGTGTTGCATACTTTTATGCGACATCCTTTGCGTCATCGCCGGCGTCGTCGATGCATGTCATTTGCTGGCACATTGACAAACTTTCGCCATTGTGTGTGTGTGTGAGGGTGTATGTGAGGGTGTGTGTGTGGGCTGGTGTGTGTATGTGTACTGATGTATTAGTTGAGCACCATATTGAACGTCAGCGGGTAATGAAAACTTATAACTTTTGATGCGATGCAATTTCAATTGATGGCACTCGATGACAACGCCAATTGCAGGCTTAATACAGACAAATGTGCTCCAGCATCGAAGAGGGATAAAGAGAGAGAGAGAGAGAGAGAGGAAAAGAATAGGAGTGGGGGTGGCAAAAACAAAAAAGAATGTTGCCAATGGCAAATTATCCTGATGGAGCTTGAAGTGCTTGTGATTATTATAAAATGCTGCAGCAGTCGAGCAAGTCGTAAAATTTGTAAAGAATCTCGGTTATAAGGGCAAGTGCATTCAAAAAGTCAACTTCTTGAACTGGCAGTTGATCTGTCTTCGTCCCCAACACAAAAGCAATGAAAAAAAAAAGGACGACAGCTGTTGGCACTTATAAAACAATAGCTGTGCTTTCTGTTTGGGGTTCCCAGACATCCATGTAAATCAAAAATTAAGTTAACAACCAACTCTGTCAGCAAATGCAGCTGGGTTCCATCGAGCTGTGTTAGTTATTGTCATTCTTGTCTACCCATCATTTGCTTGTGCAAAATAAATTTGACAGCAATGCATTCCACATCAGCCCACTGTTAAACCGATGAGTGGAATGTATTAAATATCAAAGGGTTGGATATGTCTACTCCCACAAAAAGCCGTGTTATCTTGTAGACAGCTCTTGATTGTCAGAGAGAGCTAAGGTGATTTAAGACTCCTGTTTTTAGAGGGTATACCTATATTTTTACCATGAGAAGAGTCACGTATATAGCCGAGATTCTATAAGGATTCTACTTCTGCCTAGGAAGTCTTTTTTCAACTATCGCATAATCCACGGCGAGTTAATTCTACGCCAACGCACTATCAACACAACTGCAATTGCATATGCATATCATAGCCTCTTAAATTAATTTGATATATACAGGGTATACAAATCTCCAGCAGCAGCAGCAGCAGTAGTTATGATATTTTTAAGGAGCATTCAGAAAAGTTTTCGTTTTGCTTTGGCTCCGGCTCAGGCTCCCATGTTGTCGCATAAAATTTATGATGAATTTTCCCCTTGACGCATATTGCAGAACATTTTTGGGACCGTTACATGCCTATGCGTGCATATGTGTGTGTGTCCTGGGGATTCCATTTTCCACTTTCCCCTTTCCCCTTACCCCTTACCCCTTACCGGTTTGCCATGAACTGCAACCACAGCTCAGCAGGGCAGCAGCTGTTTCATTGCGATGTCGCTCAACATTTTCCTATTTTTCGGTTTATGCGTGAAGTTCCCTGATGCTTGTCGTTTATCCTTTGTTATTGTTGTTTTTCCTATTATTGTTGTTGTTTCTGTCCTTTGGTCGGTTGTTTGACCACATGACGGCCTCGTTCTCAATGCTGCAAATGTACCAATGTACCAGCCCCTTTGCAGAGTTGTAAAATTGAAATTGTTTTAGCACTTTCTTTTCTACATTTCAAATGTGAATTGTGAAAATATCAAAGCTCACTTGAAGCTCAATTAAAAAAAGAAAGAAGCAAAACTAATTATCCAAAAATTCTTCTTTAAGTCAAGGCTTAAAGCTTCGCTTTAGCTGAGAAATAAGTTCACAAAATCTTCGACGCGATTTGAAGAGCTATGAATTGAGTCAGTATTGAATAAAGTGTCAAATGGTTGTCAAAAAATAACAATTTGTTTCAACTTTTTGTTCAGTTTCAACAATCGTCGATTCGTGAAATATTTTCTAAAATATTTAAAAAATATTAATAAATATTTAAAAAGAAAAATCATGTACTACGCGGAGTGGAATCCGGAGGCCTTGCTCCGTGAACAGAACCAGGCTCTGAACACAATACGCATATTCGCGATGGCTGTATGGAAAACTATGCACATTCATATGTCCTTTAAAGGATATTATTTTAAAGTGTTGCTCATTTCGTTGATATTTCTGATCGCTTTAGCAATAGTGCGAGCTGTGAGCGTACCGCAGGTTCAGAAGAAAATCATATACCATCCTATTGAAATAAATGACTTGGATTTGCTGTATGAGGAACTGGAACGTCTTCAGTATAATGAAACGAAGCAGCTGAATTGGAAAATCTATTTTACGCCTCCTGCCAAGCCCTTTGAAGAGCTCATCGCGAAAGCTGTGGCAAAGCTTAATTTGAAGGGCTATGTGGGAGTGGCAAGCAACATGGAGATGGAGCGACTCATGCAAAAAGAAAACTTTTTGGCTGGAGTTTATTTTAAAGGAGTTGGCCCAAATATAAAGAAATTGCCAATAAAATTGGACTATGAATTACGCTTTCCGTCCATACTGAGAACATCTCCAAATCCCAATAGTCCATTGCTCTGGGGCACACAGAAGCTATATCCTCTGCTGACCGAACAGATATCACACCGTTCAGATATCGTTCATTATACCAACTCCTGTGGCATACCACCAGCCTATATAGAGGAGGGTTTCCTGCCACTGCAGCATGCGATTGCCATGTCTTTTCTGGAGCTGAAGTCTGGCCTTGATGACTTGGAAAAGGCTGGCATACCCAAGATACAGCTGCATAAGTTTCCATATCGTCGATATGTTTATGATCGTAATTTTTTATTTATCAAAGTTCTGCTGACACTGTCATTGCTCTTTGCCTATGTATTTCCCAGTTATATATTAATCAAGGCCATAACGGATGAGGTGGAGCGGGGCATTATGAAATTGATGAGAATTGAATTGATCAACTGGTGTGCTTGGCTGCTCATAATGTTTATATTGCAGTTTATAACCAGCTTAATATCCTGTTTTATATTGGGTTCGTCCTGGTGGAATCATGCCGTCTTCAATTATGGCAGCTGGTTTCCGATATTTTGCTTCCTACTTTGCTACGTGTGCGCCGATGTCACCTTCATCTTGATGATTTCCATAGTGGTTATAAGGAAGAGGAAAAACACTAAATATGGGGTTCTGTTACGTATACTCACCCTGACTCCATATCCTTTGATTTTAATCTTTTACTATGAGATTCCCATTGAGTACAAGCTAATTAGCTGCTTATCGCTGGATACGGGTCTGGCAATAGGACTTAATATTATTATGGAGTTTGAGAGCAGCGGCGAGGGTTACAACTGGAAGAACTTTCGGAAGGCGCACTTTGCAGGCGATGATCTCTCCGTCTTCCATGTGTGCTTGATTCTCCTCCTGGATTCTGTAGTATATCTTCTTATACTCATCTATCAGCATTACAAATATCCACCGGAAGTTGCTACAATAATCGTTGACAAGGAGACAATGGCTAGGAAATGGTACTACCCAGTGGAGTCTTTATATGAATTTATGGCCAATACGAAAGGAGGAGTAGATGGTTCAATCGGAAAGAGGATTGCCATGTATTTACTTACTCATCTGACTGTGCATGAGGACGATTTAAATAAAGAAGATTCGGGAATGAGTATTAGCCCGGGAGAGCATCGTGATAAGAAAAATCAAACAGGTCAACCAAAAACAATGAAAGACAAAGGAACAAATACGCCTGGACGATTTAAGCCACCATTCATTCCCACCCGAAAATCTAGCATAATATCCATTGTGGGTCCAGAGCTAAAATACACAAAATCGGCACAAAAACGGAAGCGCCCTGTTTTACCCGATCTCCCCACAGATGATACAACGAGTAATGCGTCAGACTCATTTGAGGGTATACCTGGTGGCAGACCAGATCCACTTCATACCTGGGAATCCATAGATAATGCGTCATACTTAACTGAATATCCGGATTCCACGCATTCCGACTCTCTCCTAAAGTTCAGCTTTAATGACTTGACAGAACGTGAAAATGTGGCAATAGTAAATGAGGAACTCTTCGACAAAACGCACGGCATTCAGGTGATTGAAGTATGTAAGATTATTGGAGACACGGCTTACTTGAACGATATTACAATGATTATACATCCCAAGGAGATAACTGTCATCTTAAGCCAGGAGGAGAGTAGCAAAATGCTGACCCATATTATATCCGGGGATATTGCCATGACTTCTGGCCAGGTTTTAATTAACGATGTGGACGTTACTTATTACAAGGGAAAGGATACGCTGTGTTGTATTTTGCCCACTCATAGCCTAATCTTCCGTCAGCTGACTGCAAGCGAGAATCTCTATTTCTATATGCATCTGAGGGGCATGCGAAACTATCGTCAGATTGTGCGTGAAATACACAAATATCTCAAACTGTTAAGAATGGAACTTATTGAGGCTGAGGAGCTGGCGGAATATCTTAGCTACGGCCAGGCACGTTGCCTCAGCCTGTGCTGCACCCTAAGTGGCGGCAACCATGCCGTCATCGTAGACGATCCATGTATTGGTCTCCATAAGGAGCATAAATATCAGATGTGGGACATCTTACGTTCCGAGGGCCGGAAACGAGTTATCATTGTGAATACGCATTACTGCGATGAAGCTGAAATCCTGGGTGATCGCATTGCAGTGCTTCACAATGGAAAACTGCAGTGCTATGATCGAAAAAAGAGTCTGCGTCGCAAATACTGTAATAATTATCAATTGTATTGCGAACTGACTGAAGGAACTGAGGTGAATAGACACGAATTTCTCACCCTGCTCTATAAGCATTTTCCTCTCGGAGCTACTGGGAAATACATACAAAAGACTGGTAGAATTGATGTAACCTTCCCACAGGATCGTGAAATGAAACTGGTTGAGCTGCTGGCCGATCTTGAGGTCGAAGGACCCAAGATGGGCATTCAATTTGTATGGGTAAAGCGAAAAACCTTGTACGATGTGTTCATACATGAAGTATTGGATTATAAAGTGATACGTGATTCCATGATAGCGGATGATCTGATCTATAGGTGCTTAAATAACGAGCTTAATGAGACCAATGAATGTAAGAAAATCTGTCTGGAATTCTGTGCAATTATCAAGGCAATAATAATTCAAAGAAAGCGCTACTTTTGGATACCCATCATAGTTTTGACCTTATTGACGGCATCCGTATTTCTCAACTGGCAATCCTCTCATTTTATGCACCTGCCCAGCGTTAATATTAGCTTGGAAATATATCCCAAGACGGTGATCTTAATGAAACGCAATGCAAACCTAATGAAGCCAATGGGGTCCTACGCGGTGTCCAATAAATTCGCAAACTATCTGCAGAAATTCGATACCGATAAGAAGAGAAACGCTCATACATTGACAGTCCTCTCGGGCAGGCGTGAGATTCAGACCTATATAATATTTCTGAAAATGATGTCCATGCTGTCCGTTGAGATGTTCTATGTGGGTGCAGCGGACTTTAATCCGGACACAATTGTTTGCTTTTGGAATAATAAGCTGGAACATGCATCTCCCATAGCGCTTAATCTGATGCATAATGCATTCGCCCAGCATTTGCTAGGATCCAAGGCAGGGATTGAGCTGGCAAATCATCCATTCGGCTTCTCGAACGAAATGGTATTGGAACTAGAATTTTTGCATTTGAGCAATAAGCTGGGAATTGGAAATGCAGTGCTCTTGGTTCTGTATATCACAGTTTCCCTGATGGTCGTTCCTCTCATTTCGGATTACTCCACAGGCAATAGGCGCCTACAGTTCCTGAGTGGAAATAATCTAGTCTTATATTGGTTGGCACACATTCTAATGGATCTGATCATATATGTGATTATCGCCATTTATTTGGTAGTATTGCTTGTAGTCCATGATGCGGTTTTTAATGGCGATCGTCGGAACTACGACGATGCCCAACTGGTGTTAAATATGATGTTTATACTCTTCCTATTTGGACTCGCCGTATTGCCATTCGTTTATCTATTCGCAACTCTATTTAACCGGATGTTATTTGGCTTTATGGTTACACTACTGATTCTAGTGGGTAGCAGCATTTTTATGAAGGAAGTAGTTCCTATGCTTTTGCCGGAAATCACTTATTGGGAGCTCATCTACAATATGTTCCTGTGGTCACCAACGATGAATATGTACAAGGGAATACGTAAGATCCATGTGAATCGAGCGCTACGAAGAGCCTGCGAAAATCTGGGTGGCTGCAAATTCGAGAAGGCTTGCTGCACATTGGCTGACTACACCGACTACGAATATCCAGGAGTATTCTCTCAGATAGTCATGCTTATAGTACTGATTATTATTTATAGTGCCTTATTATATCATGTTATTAAATATCCATTTATTGGATGGCGCTCGAGCCGGTTTATCTACAACAAATCTGAGGATGATAGCTCGAAAACATCCTTCATGGATAGCGGAGTGATGCTGGAGAGAGAACGCGTGAACAAACTACTGCCGAGTGATATAAAAGAATATAAATTGGTACTGAAGGATGTCTGCAAAAATGTACGGAACAAAACTCGGCTAAGAGAGGTTTCTTTTATCGTGGAAGCAGAGGAAGTTTTTGGTATCCTTGGCATGTGCAACTCTGGTAAATCGGAAATCATTGATCTAACTTCTGGTACGAAAACCATCACCAGCGGAGACATTTACGTTGAAGGAATAAACGTACGAAAACATCCCCTGGCGACCCAAACTCTGCTTGGTTTCTGTCCACGTCGGAACACACTGCTAGAGTATATGACGGTCCGGGAGTTACTTCATTTCTACTGCATGCTGAATGGACGCCAAGAGAAATATGTGTCCAAAATTATTGAAGAACTGGCCACAATATTGTACCTAGAAGATAAGCTGAATGTACGGATCGATCGACTTGGTTTCTCCAACCGACGAAAGCTGAATGTGGCCATTGCCATTCTCAGCAATAATGATATTATCCTGATGGATGAGCCCACCCATGGAATGGATGAGATGGGCAAAATGCGGACCTGGCATTTGATTAATTTGATGAAGAGAGTTGGACGCACTGTGGTATTGGCCACAGAAAACATCTATGAGGGCATTGTTCTTTGTGATTATATTGGAATTATGGTGAGGGGATGCTTGCAGAACCTGGGCACAGTGAGTCAGTTGTCCAATACCCATTCACGTGGCTGCACCGTGGAAATAAACCGCATAAAGGTGATTTATAGAAGAAAATTATGGAAATTTGGAGGTCCCAGTTTCATCAATAGCAGTTCGAGCAGTTCGTCTGCTGAAGATTATGATGTTAGGTCTAGCTCAGAGAGCGTAAAGGATGATGATAATCCAAAGCGCAGATCTACCGAATGGCTTAAAAAAGCCATGCGACATCAAAACGTTAAGAGCTTTATAGAGTATGATCTACCCTTTGCCGAGTTGTTGGACGAATATCGCAATATTCTGATCTACTATATATCCTTTGAAGATATGACGCTCTCCTCCATTTTCAGAGCCATGGAAGCTGCCAGAGATGCCCTAGATGTTTATAACTATACAGTCACTAGAACTTCCCTGGCGGAAATATACGAGAAAGATGCCAGGGAAAGCGCTCGCATATGTGGCAAAGTCTAATCAGGGATCTTCTTTGAATCTAGAGAGCTTGCAAGCAGTTCCAATTTATTGAATATTAAGCAATTATTTTCCATATATAAATGTAAATGTAAATGTATATGTAAATGGTTATGCTATAGTTAATGCTATCGTTAATAAAAAAAATGTTACTTAGTTTTTGCTTTCGTTTGATTAATAGTCAGGAAAATATATTCCAATTTCAGGCCAAGCCATTACAATTAATTCTTTACCCACAATGCAAAATCTTTAGAGCTTTGTAAAAGGATTTGCTTATACTTCTTCCAAGTGAACTCAAGGCTTAGAAAACTGAGTACAAGTACAATTCTCATCCTTCAATTTATTAAAAATTTATATTCTTTAATTGAAATGATTTTTATACAGAGTTCTTATCGTGTATTATGCCAGATTCATGGTTTTAAATATTCTAATTATATTTGTTGACAACAGCCATCCACAGATAGAGAAATTTAATTACATATTCACAATTTTTGTATACCCTTGCAGAGGGTATTATAAATTTGTCTCCAAATGTGTAGTGCATTGAAAATGTATATATATTATTGATCAGCGCAATGAGTAGAGTCAATATAACCTAACCAATCTATCTATGGTTCTATATCCATTAGCCAAATGAAAGTTGGTAGATAGCCAACAGATTGGACAATTAAATCTTATAGCTGCTATAGGAACAATCGGTTCAAAAGTTGTATGAAAAACTTTGTTTCTCAAGGTATCTTAAGGTAATTTACAGGTGAAGTGTAATATCTAAAGAAGCCTTAAAAATGATTAAGATCAGACTACTGAATTACATAGCTGTCATTGGAACAATCCAACAATCGAATGGTTATTCCACTCCGCAAGGGAATCTAATCGTCGGTGCGCCGAAGTTAGCCTTTCCCTTATAGTTTTTGATTGACATTGTGTGACTTTCTATTCGGGTTTTGTATATTAATTAAGTAAAAATATTTACGTGCCAAATCGCAATTTCAATTATTTGGCGTGTAAACATGGCCATTTCTGTTACCCTTCCATATTACGGCTATTATACTCGTA
Source organism: Drosophila repletoides (assembly GCA_018150835.1). NCBI lineage: Eukaryota > Metazoa > Arthropoda > Insecta > Diptera > Drosophilidae > Drosophila > Drosophila repletoides. Next base: position 10,017,929 of record JAECWQ010000100.1, read on the forward strand.
ATCATTTACATCGCCAGAGGCGAGTTGTAATTGAGCGTGAACATATGATAAATAGATTCAATGGGGGCAGCTCTTGGGGGGAAATGTAAATTTTAATTTGGATTTTGATAAGAAGCCTTCAATGGGTGGGCGCTGCGCATTTGCAATTAGCCAAAATGAAATGGCCAAGCAAATTGTCAAAGCGAAGCATCTGAAATTGTTTACAAAGCAATTATAAGCCCAATGCCAGAGACAATGGCAACAGATTTCAGATTTTCTACTGAGTGACCTTTGCCCCTGTGTAGTTGTGACGGTGGCAGCTTGGAGATGGACCAAAATTAAGCAAAGCGCCAAAAATTGCGTTATCCTAATGAGTTTAAACGTTAATCAGTGGTGGGGAGAAGGGGGGGTAGTGGCAGGGCTAAAGCGGGGTATGGCGAACGGACAGACAGAAGCGGAAGTAGCCCTGCCGCAGCGGAAATGGTGCAAAGTTTGCGGCAACTGTGTCACAGGTTGGGTCGAGGTCATTGCACGAGATGCTGCGGGTTGACGCTAACTTTTTAAACAACAAATTTAAACTAGCAAAATAGGAAAATAGGAAAAACAGCCGCAGCCGCAACAAGAACGAGTTGTAGCTGACACAACAGAACAAAACGGAAGCCAAAGTCCGAGCAGTACGGATACATATAAAATTAATAATTTGACCTAAGCAAAGCTGTGCCGGTTGCCTTCGCCCACCACTCAAGGCATAAGCCAAATTACAAAGCATCCGGTCGAAAAGATTTCTGTTTTCTGATTGCGGCAAGGACAATGCCATCCATGTTGGCCATGTTGCAGTAATGTTTTGGGCAACACAGCGTCTGGCGAGATAAACAATTAAAAACTTTCGCAATTTGCGGTAATTTCACTTCCAACTCTTTTGGACAGCCAACTAAGAAGCGGGTGCAAGAGCGCATTATAATAAGTACGAATATTAGGAACAGAACTGTTTCTCCACTGCGGCACAGCAACCCAGTTGCAATTATGATTATGTCTTAATGAGGACAACCAAATGATACTTTTACCCCCGTCTCTTTTTTTTTCTTTTGCTTATTACTGACTGACTGACTGACTGTTCAATTGACTAAGACTATTAACTAAGCCTTCTTGTCTTTGCCTAATATTCTACTAGTATTGAGTTATAAATGTGTCCTGTAAACTGCAGCAAGAGCAACTAAGATCAAAGACTTCTGAGTAGAAACTTTAAAGCTTTTAGAAAAAATATCATATTTATATCTGATAAACGATTTGAATTTTTCTCTATTTAGATAATAAATGCTGTGACAATTGCTCTAGCAATCAGTATTAAAAATACACCTGTAGAACTGGCAGGAAGGCGCAACACTGCAGCACAAAGGGGTAGTTCAAGAAGACCACGAAAGGGGGAGTTAAATCAATTTTGAAATAAATTAAATTAAATATTTTAAGATAAAAAATAAATGCAATTTTCTTTGTCAAAAATTGTCAACTCGGTCAATTTTCAAGAGAAATTAAGCTCGTTGTAGTTTCTCCTAAAAATTCCCTTACTTTTTTTGCCAATTTTATATCCTGTTTTTCAGCAATAATGCTGTCTGAAATGATATGCTTGTAATTATAATTTTATTTGTGCGAACAAATACAAATATTTGTTGACTGTGGCAAACACAGCGTGTGTGTGTGTGTGCGGGTATGTGGCATTTGTAGGGGACGCAGTGTCAAATTGGGATTTCCATTAAAATGAGCAACATTTTGTTGCTGTGTTTTTGTTGTTCCCAGACTGCAAATTTTATGCGGTCTCATTTAGCGAATGAAAACAACAACAAAGCAATGTGACACTTCTAAGTGTGCGAAAATAATTTGTCAGCCAGAAGGACGCAGGACGACTACTGACTGCTACTACTACAGTCGCAGCATTAAGTATACGCAGCGTTAGACACAACAGTGTACAGTGTACAGCCATTAGAGCGTAAGTGCTTAAACAATTAATTAGCGCCGCTGCTTCAACTAAACATTTATGCAGAAAACAATGAGCTATGGCTAGACAAAAAAAACCCGCCAACACAGAGTCGTGTGCTGCTGGCCGTTAAAACTTTCCACAATGCTGCGATTCCCTCTCAAGCAGCACCAAAGTGCCTCTCGTACTACTCTCTTGTTGTAAGCAAGCGGCGGATGGGGATTGCCTCATTATAAGCTGTCTCTCGTTTAGCCAAAACAATGCTGACTGCTGCGGAAAAAAACCGCCTTTAACGACTGCGGAATTTCCTGCTTCATTTTCAAGTTGTCTACACATAATTTGTGTAAATATTTCTAATTAAGTTGTATATGCTGCCATTTTCCGCTTCCGTTCTGCTGTCGAGTTTAAGCACTTATCCTGCTCGGTCGGAAAGTATAAGGTGAAAGCTTATTCTCTCTATATAAGCGAGAGATTTCAGATCTCTCTGAAAATACTAGTGAAATAAGTGCTTAATCTTATGGAATAAAAGCGAAACAGATTAGAATAAAATAAACTGAATTATTTTAATCAAAATCTCAAATATTTTGAAGCGTATCTACTGAGTATTGTAATATAAAAAGTCGGAAAACATTGTATTGCCTGAACTGATCAAAAAAGAAATCTTTTAATCACTTTGAACAATTTCTAAGCATTCTTTCAGTCTCTGCTAAACTGATAAGGCAGTGGTTACCAAATCAATTAGGGCTGATGACTATTAACTGAGATCTGAGTATAATAAATTTAGGTGTTTGCCTTGTTGACCAACAAACAAGCCGCAAATATTTGTGCAACACCAACTCCCCACCTCTCCAGCCCTCCACCCCTCCACCCCTCCACCCCTCCACCCCTCCACCCCTCCAGCCCTCGAGCTCTCCAAACAAGTTTACTGCACAACGCTAACTGTTAGTCCGCAAGACTTTTTAGGGTTTCCACCCTCTTGATATAGTTTAATGAGCAACTCTCGCACAGTTTTACTTTACTCTGGTTGCGGTTGTTGTTGTTGTTGCTGTTGTTGCTGTTGTTCTTCTTCTTTTTGTTGTTGTCTGGGTTATTGTTGTGGCACAGCTTTATTTTCTAGCAGCAGCAGAAGCAGCAGCAGCTGCTGTTGTTGTTGTCTGTGGCACTCGTAACTTTGCCGCAAAATTGCTTGTTTCCGTTTCCGCATTCTCGCCTCTCGACGGCCCTCGACCGACGCCCACTGATAGATGCCATTATGACCTACACTTGGGCATAAGATTTTCTTGTTGGCTGCCAGTAAAAGTGGGCAGCAGCAGCACTGCCGAACAATTAAAGCCAATTATGCTTAAATGTAATTGCTTTAAGCTGATTTCTTTAGCGGCTGCCTTGGCGACGTGTCCTTTGACTTGTCCTTTGACTCGACTTTTGACTGTTTTTTTCGACGAGGGCACGCACTTTTTCAATTGTTGTTTGTATTTCAGACCCTGGGGGCGGCTGGGGGTAGGCGGGGAATAACATTTAAATCAACTAATTGCGCTGCTTAAACGCAATTTAGCAATGTGAGCCCCCTGTTTAAATAAATTGTCACAGTTCAGTTTCAGTTTAATTAAAAAGTTGCCAAATGAATTTGTGTGTTTTTCTGCGCCCATTAAGGGAATTTCTATGGCTCTCTGTCTGCTTGTCTCTGTGTGTGTGTGCCTTAAAAACAATTAACGCAGCTGCATTGTATAAATATACTATATATGTGTATGTGTATGTGCATTTGTTTATTTCTGCAGTTTGGCAAGTTCAACAATTTCATTTGGACTGCACAAACAACAACGGAAAAACCAGAAAAAAATGCATACAAAAGTCCCAGCGGGACATCTGTATATATACATATACATATATATATATATAGATATATACGTCTGTATGGGTATACAAAATACGAGTTACGAGTAGAGTATTTAATACATGCGAGTGTGAACAATAAAATTTATTGTTGTAGTTGCAATTTGTTGTGTGTGACTGTGTGACTGTGTGTCGCCCACAATGTCGGCCAAGGCTTTTATTGTTGAGCCACATAATTAATTGTCGTAGTTTTTGGGTGTTAAATAATTAGAAAACAAGTTTGCAAGCCCATTAATCACATTGAAGGGATTTTGCAGCACCCACCACAAACAAAAAAAAAACAATAGACTGCCATCCAATTTAATGGCTGGGGCTAGACAAACACTCCATCCGCCACCCACATGACATCAACACCCTTGAAGGGGGGCATGGAAACCTCCCCCAATGCTGTGGCATGGCTCCACTCTATGGTCAGCTGTAAGTTGTTCCAAATCACAGCATAATCCTGTAATTTACATAAAATATAGCCAGGCCACAAGAAAAAAGGTTCCTAGCCCGAAATTCGCCCCACTCAAACATCATTATGGCCATAAATTGCTGTTGAATCCTTGATCATTTATGAAATTTGTCCTACGATTTGCTATGCGTTGCGTGTGTTAAGCCTAATAACAGCTTTTTATGACCTGACCGCCTACGGGTAAGTTGCTTTATTATTTACTCATAGTTGTAGTAGCCCCCATTTTTATTATGAGAGCTCCAGTTTAAAGTTAAAAGTTCTGGGAGAATATTTGATGTGTGTTTGGTAGGAGTATTTGCAGGGTAATTCGCTTAAAAATGCTGCTAATGAAACGTCAATTATGTGCGCCTGTTAGGAGCATCGCACGTGACCGACTTGTCAACGCAAGCGGCATATCCAATTTAACCCTCAAATGACTGTCATTATGACAGGACCTGCGGCAACAACACCAACACCAACAACGACAACAACAACGCCAGCCACAACAATAACAACATCGTTGAGGGCATCTCTCGTCGCTTTGCCATTGAGTTATTAGCAAATCGTGATTGGCATAAATCAATGCAGGCCAATAGAGTGTAGAGAACGGGCGCCAATCAGGTAAGTTTCCACCTGCACACCCTCCGCCCCACCACCCAAGGCAACATTTTTTTAACAATACTTTTGCTACTTGCTAGCGCTGCCACTTGCTACTTGCCACTTGCCACTTGCCACTTCTTTTGCCGTGAAATTTATGACCGACATTGTCACTCTGCTTGCTGGTTGTGGTCCTCGTTTCGCTGGCCTCAGCCTTCAGAGCCACAGCAGCTGCGCTTCTCATTTGACATTGTTAGCCACAAAATGCATAACGAAAGCAAGATTACAGTCTCTACAGTAGAAAAAATAAAGTGGCTTTAGATGCAGCGATACAAATATATTTGATAAAAAGTCCTGATACCTCTTTTACTTTATAGATAGTTATATATATTTACATATAATTCCGGGCTTTAAATCCTGTGCAACTTCTGACTGCATTCCTTTTCTCTGAGTGTTTGTGGGGGAGGGAGAACAAAAAACGAAAGCATATTGATTTGCTTGTAGCATTTACATAACTCAAACGATTTTTGGAAGCAGCTCTGACGCATTGCAGGCAGGCAGCCAGGCAGGCAGGCAGGCAGGCAGGCAGGGAGGCAACGATAAGGACACTTTGATTTACATACCATTAAAGCAAGAGCTGCAGAAGAATTTTGGAAATGCTATCGTTATGCAAAGCTGAGGCACTGTTAAGGCCATGTTAGGACATAAGTAAATGCATATAATGCCAGGTAATGATAGCAGCAACTATTTGTAATTCAACCAAAAAGGATATAAATCGCATTAAAATTACACTAGTCGGCAACTTGCTTTGTTGCACAAAGGATTTAATTAGTTTTTCTTTCATTAGCCGCTCACTGTACACTGCACCGTGTTTAGTGTAATTGCTTTTAACACTTAACCCACTGTGCTGCTTTGGCATCCCCAAAATAGTTCATTAAAATGGAAATGCAAATGGCATAGGAATAGGAAACATTGGTTGAATGACGTGGAACAGAATACTCGTTCCTTCCATGTCCTCGTCAATTTCGTCAATGAGTGTTCCTCTAATGAAATACTTGCAGGATGCGCGTGTCCACACACACTTTTAACAGCTCCGAAACTTTTGAATTTAAGCATTAAAAGTGAGAAAAACGAGTGAAAAACTAAATAGCACACAGTGAGAGAAAGAAAAGCTGAAAAAAAAGTTTGCTAATTTTGCATTGAGAGCGCTGCACAAAGCGCATGAAAAGTGTTTAATTCTAACAGTGGCTCAAAGGAAACAGTGTCCCTCTGTTCACATAAAGCTCTCTATTCAGTGGAAGTGGCAAAAGCCAAAGTGTAAGTCGGTAGCAAGGTGATTTATTCATTTCACAAGTTCCCATCGCAACATTCGCATAAGCAGCTCTATATTGTTGTCCTGGCGACATAGACTCAATATGTCCTTTTGGCTGTTGTCCATTGTCTATGTGAGTGCAGTCAGAAATTCTATGTTTTTTATTTACTTTACAATTTATGCATAAATGCTCCATTCTCCCTCCAATCATGAATAAAGCAGCAGATAGAAAAAAGCTGCAATTTTCTTGTTGCAGGCGCGTAACTTGCAGTGTGAGTGTTTGCACCTGTATTTATTAATAATATACGAATATATATGAATATATGAATACATGAGTAGGTGCGAGTATAACTTAAATGTTTATAGTCAAATTTTTATTTGGTTTAGTTCCAATTTATTTTATTTAATAAAGGAAAGGAAGGACACTCCTTATCAGAGATTGCAAATAAAGGATATTTTTTATAGCTGGCAGATACTTTGCCTCTTTAAAATAGTTCCATATGAGCAGCAATACACTCGCAAGATATATGATTTCCTTTAAAGAAAGTCAGTTAATATTTTTATATTTATTTCTTTGAGGACCATTATTCGTTTATGTTTGTTTGCTTTGTGTTGTGCGAAGCTTTTAAGAGTTAATAAATCCTTTTAACTTATTCCATATTTCAATGCCAACGCTGTAGTTGCAGCTGCTGGCATTGGCATTCCCTTAAATCGAGAAAATAGCTGGATATCCTGTGCCGGCATCGCACATCGCACATCGAACATCGCATATCGCGTATCGCCCACAATAAAAGAGAGAAAAAAGGGTCGAAGGCGACAGGAAGCCAACCAAAATGAAGGCAATTCCATTTATTGAACAGCATTATTCAAATATGTGCGGCCTCCACTCGGATGGAGCGGCGTTCTCCGTGCCTGACAAACGGAAATATTATTAACTTGTATTGTGCATTTGATTTGTTGTGCAGTTAAATTTGTTGAGCATTTGTCGGTCCGGTTATATCCGGCTATATTTAAACCAGAAGAGCCTCTCAGGCAGAATCATTCATTTTAGTTAATTGGAGTTTGGCAATGTTACGTGACTGACCATTGAAGGATTCTATTAATTTCAATTGCCATCTCTCAAGAGCTGAAGTCAGCCTAAGTGCTGCGTCTTTACCTCTGCTCTGGATCATATATTAACTGGCGTTTGTCATTGTCCAATCCACATCCACTTTGTCGGCCTGTCTCTGTGCGAAAATACAAGAAAATGCGATATTCTTGAATTTTAGATTTCTATTTTTCTTTTCTTTTTTTGTTGTGGCAGCGCACATTTATATTCCTTTATGCTTCCATAAGTATTTCGTCGTGCGGCCTTTTAACAATTCATTTTTTATGAAGCCCGCAGCTGACTTAGTATAGTAAGCCCCCCTTTCCCCCATCCCCCTTCCCGCATCCAACTAGACGCAGCCCCAATTCCCTTTTGTTGGTTCCTCTTCCATCGTTCGCCATGTATTTTTATTATTTATTATCCGTTTTAAATCCCAGCTAAAGATCATTATACACATCAGTGCGTCCGATTGTGAGAATCGCAGCTACTCGGCTTTCTCTGATTTCTGATTTCTTGTTTTCGACGTTTGCGCCTCCCACAAAGCACACAAGACCACTCCAATCCACAATCCTCTGGCCTCCACCTCAGCTTCAGCTTCAGCTACAGCTTCTTCTATCCAAATCCAGAGCAAAAGACTTGCCAGAAACTGTGTAGGTCGCCGGAGCAGCGGCATTTGTGGGCGGATGGGGTGCTGGTGGGTTGAGCTGCCTGCAGCTTTTGGGCTGGGAGCTGGCATGGAAAACGATTTAACTGAAAATTGAGGTTGAACTTAATCATAAATCAATGCTAATGATGCTAAAATGCTAGAAAATTTCGCAGGCATGCCATTTCGAGTGGATATCACTTGGCGGAAGAGTCGAGGATTTGCAGTGCTGGCATTTGCCAACCGGCTGCCCTTTAACCCCGCCAAACGCTGTCCCTCCTCCTCCTCCATATCCTCCATCCAAGAAGCAAACCCATTCCACGCTAAATTTCCAGATGTCTGCTGTCATTTATTACAATAGCTTTGACTTTTGTTAGTATGTTGTCGTTGTTTGCCAAAGGACTCGACTATTGGATTTATACTTGCTTACAGCAGTTGCTTTTCAGATTACAGATATATATATACCTATATATATAGATATGTATGTAAATGCTGGAAATCTGCCATGTTTATTTGATTGCTGCTTAAAGCTGAAATATAAACACTTACTTTAATTAAGCTCAAGACGAATATAAGAATATCAATGATTGAAATCAACTCATCAATGAGAACTTTAAAACAGACTTAAAGCCTACAAATAAATTCAATCAAGGAGAAGCAATGAAAAGCCTTGTAATCCACACTTTCCAAAGGGATCATTTTCCGCCAAGAAAGGAGAGCTTGAAGACCAGAATTCATCTAATTATATCACTGAAAATTAAAGTTAAAACCTTGTAGTTATTTGCTTTAATCAAGCTTCTTTAAGCCAGAATTTCTGTAGAATCTGAGAGAGTATTTCATATGGGAATAATTGTGAATAAAAGGTAGTAATATAAATAAGCACTAGATTGACCAATTAATATTTAAGTGGCGAGTAATGCACTGCATATAATTAACAAGCAAACAAACAAATTGTTCATGGTTAAACAATATAATTAAAATATCTGAAATACCTTTGAGTTATGTGCGATTACAATGCAAATAATTGCACATTTAATTCAGTCAATGTTATTTATATTATATTAAAATGCACCATACAAGAGAAGGTATACTAAGTGTGAATACCTGAGTGGGTTGTGTCTGGGAATTCAGCGTACAAGTTGTAAAAATTGATATAAATGTGTGAAGGGATTGAGGCACTGTGAGTGTATTCAGCTAAGGGTGAATCGATGGGTGTTTGAATAACATAAGTTATGCTTTGTTGCGGGCGGGCAAAGAAGATTTAGCAATAGAAAATTGAGTTAGCCAGCAACAACAGCCAGAAGAATATTAACAACAAAGCCCAACAAATATTTAAGGATGCCGAGGTGAGTGCTGGAGGTGCCTCAAATTTGTGGAAATTGCCTTTTTACGAGCATATTAGCATGCCTGTGTGTGTGTGTTGGCTTATTTGCATTTACACTCCTGTCTCCCAGTGTGTGTGTGTGTGTGTGTGTGTGTGTGTGTGTGTTGGCGTCTGTCTTATGGCTAATGTGTCCCCAATGAATGCTCACGCTGCGGTACCCAGGACCGAAGTACTGTGGAGCGCAGAGCGAGGAGCAAGGACGACCCTCGAATGGCCGGAGTCGCTTTCATGTGTTGTGTGCTGTGTGTTGTGCCGCAGATAAATCAATTTACTTTCATTTTATTTGTGTGCATAAATTTGTGCATATATGTGTGTATGGGTGTTGGTGTTGGTGTTGGTGGTGTGTGTGGGCAAATAAGTAATAAACAAAGCGACGCCAACGCCAAAGCCGACGTCAACGTCGCAACGTCGCATTCAGCAAAGGCGTTTGAAATGATTTCATAAAACGCGTGCCGTCCATAATTCTCTTTCTCTCTGTCCCTGTCTCTGCCTCTGTCTCTGCCTCAGTCTCTGTCTCTGACAAACGCTCCCTCTCTCCCTTGATTTTTTTTAAAGCCTGATGATTCGCTGCTACCCAGCACATTTTATTGAAATTTCAATTTACACGCGCCCGCAGCTATGCTACAGTTTTATACTCGTATTTTCGGTTTTTGTTTGGTAATTTGCATGCGAACAGTATTTGCACATAATTATTCAATTTGCGGCACTCCAAATTCGCACACAACCAGCACTGTGCAGCTCTGGCAGCAATTGGCAGAACGCTTTTGTTTCATTTTTGTGTGTCAAACCAGATTTAGCTGACGATTTGTTGTGTTGTGTATGAGTGTGTGTGTATGTGTGGCAGCCAGCTGCCCCAATAGTATAGCTACCTCTCCCTGCTACACGATATCGCTTGGCTTCCTCTTCCGGTTGCCCGGGAAAGTAGGCAATGATTTTGTGCCACCTGCATGTCTGCCACTGAATAATGACAACAGCTAACAAAACATTTTCCAATTCATTGAATTTTACAGTTGCCACCGCTGTTATCCTTGTTGTTGCTGCTGCTGTTGCTGCTGCTGTTGCTGCTGCTGCTGTTGGCTGGTGTTGATTTAGCTTTGCGTTCTGTTTTTGTGCCCCGCTGCTCTTTGAAGCCTTGGCCTCAATTGGATAAGAATATCCGCCCATCGCACCCACCGCTGCTCACACATGCTCACACACAGTCACGTGCCAGTTTTTTTTTCCTCCTTTTCCTTCTCTTTATGTTTGTGTGTGTGTGTGTGTGTGTGAACCGTCAGCAAATGTCTATACACGATTTGTCAAATTGTCAAAAAAACAAAAAAGAAGGAAAATATTCGAGCACAGTGGGCCAACTGGCAACTCTATGGCCATATGCTGTCATTGCCTCACTGTAGACCTCGATTGCTGACTTGTTGGGGCGGAAAAATGAAATTAGATTGACATGTGATATATGTATATATATCTCTCTGGGTGTGAGCCCACAGATTTTCCCCTGACTGTCAGCTGCCACTTCAAATCTACAGCAGCACCTCAGGGATTCCTTTGGTGTGGCTAAGACACAGAGACGCGAGACTTTTGCATCGATAACGCTGCGAGTCTTGACATGTTTTCGATTTCTAATGTAACAAAAACAGCTAAAAATAACATAGTACTAAAGTGATAAGTGTGCTAAAACACGGAAAACAATTTACAATTGACATGTAAATAAGCATAGCGCGTGGAGGGAGGATTTTCCATCTGAGCTCTTCAGTTGGCTGGCAGCTGGTAGCTGGCATAGCAACTACTCTGGCGGGTAAGCCTTGCAGAACAAAAGCCTTGAAGCTATTGACTACGTGTAGTTAAAGTTGCTCCAACTAATTGAGCGTTACCAAGACAATCGCTCCGGCGACGGTGCCCTCACATCGTAATGAGGTGCTTCAGTGCCTCTTTGCTGATCTGGCCCTAAAGTCTGCCAAAGAGAGACCACAACACGTTTTGGCACTCAAAATGTTTATGCATCGCATTTGAGGCATAAAATATTTAAACGTACCATCATGCATTTTGTCAACACTTCCTCTCTATCTCTCACTCTTTCTCTCTGAGAGCCACTTCCGCTGTTTATGAGCTTAACCAACTTGCTGCTTTGACACTCTTCTCTCGCATAAATTTGACCTTTACACTTTTTTTTTTTTTGGTTTTTTTTTGGCACATCAATCTCACCCCCAAAAGAAATTCCATCAGCAAAGTGGCGTACTCAAGTTGTTCCTTCAAGTTTTTACTCTTGTTGCTTTGCTTCGGTTCACTTGCTTGTTTTTCTGTGGCATGACAAGGTCAGAATCTCAGAATTCCAACATTCCAGCTATTGTCTATGGACAGGCAGCTGCAGCTGCAGCTGGAGCTAGAGCTGTAGCTGTAGCTGGAGATGTTGTTGGTGTAGTGATTGCCATTGTCCTTCCTTCGCCTGCCGTTGCTTAAGCTGTAACTTGCAGCATGCCAAGTTTCATTATTCTTCATTTGAAGCAGGCAACATTCCCTCCGCCTGTGATTTATCTGACACTGCCAAAATGTTGCAACTGGCTGCTTCTGCTGCTGCTGCTGCTGCTCCTGCTGCTACCTGCTATCTGCTGTATAACTTATAAATATTTTAAGTACTTGCATTTTAGTGCACGTGTGCCGCATTATCATCATTCGCCCAACACCAACAGGAGGAACGAAGCGTTCCGTTAATATGCAGCGAAATTTCACGGCAGGTGACTGCGGCTTCGGCTTCGGCTGCTGCCTGCTGGCTGCTGGCTGCGGCTTCCTAGCCTTTGTCAGCGCTTGTACAGATTTTTCCTCTCAAGACACATGGCAACCCATTAAAAGAAGGCAGAAGAACAAGGGGGGAGGGTTCGCTGGATGCACACAGTTCAGATACGTGCAGACAGACGTTGCACGTTTTTAAATGCAGCTGCTGCTGCTGCTGCGAGTGAAAAAAAAACTGTTGCCTACTTTTTGGGGCTGGCTCATAAACGCTTCTTTTGGCTTAAAAATTTGAATATTTGAAGCTTATGCTCGCTTTGAACTTAATTTGGAGCCTAATTAAAATATATTAGACAACAAACGGCAGACATTTAAAGTGCCATCAACAGCATATTGCGCACACACTCACACGCACATGCACACACACATAAGTTTTCTTTATGGCTTAAGTAATTTAAAGGCAACAAACACAAATACACTGTTTAACATAGATACGTGCGGAATATTAACTAACGCACACACACACACACACACGTACAAATTAAATGAAATTCATGGCATATGTGCGTGCGTACTGTGTGTGTGTGTGTGTGTGTGTGTGTGTGTGAGTGTAGTGTAAAGTGGCTTGCGTTGCATAGTGATAGTGCCGAGGATGATGGTGGCTTTAACGGCCACAAGCCTTAAAATATCCTTTTTTTTTATTTCTTTCTTTTTTCTACTGCCTTTTTGTTGAAAAAAATTCCTCAGCCGCTGCAGGCGGCCAAATGAGATTTAAAGTACATACATGCACATATATACACTCGCCTACAACTGCTATATTTCTAGAAAAGTTTTGGTGCACTTTGTGGGCCATACTTGGCCTTATTTTTTGGATCTGTTGGCTGTCGTGCTGGCTCGCTGGCTCGCTGTCTGGCTCTTTAGCATATTCCCTTAGCATATTTTTATTTGTAGCATTTATAAGTGAATAAATGCGCGCATTTAAATGCCACTTCTTTCGCACTCACATGATTCTGCTGCTGCTGCTGCTGCTGCTGCTAGAGTCATCGTCCAGCCGTCTGTCTACACACGACTCCAGTTCGGGTTTCTATTTTCTTCTTTTTTTTTTGTACTTTTTTTTATGTGTTGGGTCTCCAGCCTCATTACGTATGCAGTGGAAATTTTTTCTGCTCAGCATTTTATGCACGTCGTGCCAATTTATAAATCATTTTTGTTTGTCTGTTTGCGTTTGTTTGTATTCAACGTGGCCGGCTACGTGGCGTATACGTAATATGTTCGCTTCTATACATATATGTCTAGCAGACTACGTTGCTCTGGCATTTAATATGCTTTATAATATGATTTATTTTAATCATTATGCTAAATGATTTTTTCTGTGACTCATTTTTCATTTCTCGACTTCTGCATCGAGCGAGCAACAAAATAATTTTCTTCCTGCATATTTGAATATGTACGAGCTGATTATGTCTATATGCATACGACGGGTATATATCATTTGGAAATCAGTCGGATTTATGCAGGCATAAATAAATAAGTCAACATTAAGTGCTCGGCCAAAATAGAGGAACAACGATTGATTTGCATTTGGTATAAAAGTATCTTGAAAACTTTTAGCAGCGAACGCGCGTTCGCTCGTCAATTTTTGGGCTGGCTAAAAGCATTTTCTTGTTTATATTCAATAGATTTTCGTTGTGTCAATTGATTGCATTGTTCGTCATTCGTTTTATTATTATTATTTGTCGTTTTAAGCAACTACAGAAAATGTAGCTGAAATGATCCGAAGAGATTTCCTTTGTGGCGCGTTCACCTTTACCTTCTGCTGCCGGCCATCGGGCAAGCAAATGAGCCGCATATGCAAGGACCAGACGAACGAACGTATGGGGAACTATTCAAGGACATACAATAAATACGAGTACTTGTAGCCAACACTTGTGCCCACACATCTGAATAGATTTCAATCTTCTCTTCGAGGGTTCGTTGGAATAGTAGACGAGCATAGGACAGGACGCAACAGGACAGGTCCAGTTCTGGTCAGTGGGTCGAATTGGGGGGCTGAATGATACGAGCGGGGTGGGACGCCGCAAGTGAGCTTGTTGTCCGCTTGTTGCGCACTGAATTATTTATTAGGCATGTGTTCATGCTTTTGCACTAGGTGTCATCTTGTTGGCCAGCATTGCTACTCATTTCTCTCATTTCTCGTATGTTTCTTATTTTGTCCGGTTTTGGGCTTCTCTGGTTTTGGGTTTCCTTCATTCTTTTTTTTTTTTGTTTGTTGCTTGGCCAGCAAAGTGCGACAAAGTGTTTGCATGTTTTATGAGCTCTCAAATGATGCAGAAAACTTGCAATGGAGATAGACGAGTATTCTAAAATTGACTTAAAGTTGTGCCTTGTTCGTGTCTTGCCTGCTCTCTCTTAATTGGGCACAGGATTTGCATAATTTGATTGACAGCGAGTAGAGCTTTTCAAATTAATTTAATATGCCTGCGCTTTTTGATAGGTCGCATACTTATAAGGAGGCCTTTGCCTTTGGCATTGCCATTGCATTTGCCTTTGTTTTGCCAGTTCACAATATCTATAGAAATTCCCTAAGTTTCGAGCAAAAATTTGCAAAATTTGCAATCGAAGATTTCATATCTCTCTGGATGTTGGCTGCTTCAGCTTCTGCTGCTGCTGTTCCTGTTGCAGCGGCCTCTTCTTGGCACTGGAATGCAATCAATTTGCAAATTTTCGCTACTTTGCCGCGTTTGCAAATGTTCAAGTATTTGGCTCCTTAGCATTTTTCGTTGCTGTTACCGGTTACTCGTACCATTCCCGGGTTGCCATCTACGAGTATTTTGTGTTATTTCTACACTTGAGCGCATCGAACGCTGCCTGAAGTCTGTCTGTCTGTCTGGCTGTCGGTCTCTGTCGACGTGTCTGTCTATCTGTCTGTATGTACGAGTATGTCCGTGCTTCGTAGCCTTGCCTTACCATGCCTTGCATTGCCGTGGCCTGGCTTTGTTTTATCAGCCAGCCCCACTGGGCTATGCAAATGATGCATGGCTGCCTCTTGGCTCCTGGCTGCTGGCTCCTAGATCCTTAGCTCCTTTTCACATTGCTTTGTCTGTTGCACTTGCACCACTTGCACCACTTGCACTTGCCTCAGTGTGCTGTTTCTGGGTCGTGTTTCGGCCAAAGGTGCTGAGTTTGGCAAATGGCGTTGTAATATTCGTTGAAAATTGAATTGCAGAACGCATAGTTTAAGCAAGCCAGAGCCAAGATAGCCCCATTGTTCATTGGCCAACAGTTGCATCTAATGAAAAGTAGGCATGCCTTGATCTCTCTCTCCAGGATTTGTATTGACCACCTTTGGCCACCCATTGCTTTTTATCACCCATTGCCTCTCGTATTCTGTGCCTTGTGTTTCTTTTTATCTTTCCATTTCTTTTTTTTTTTTTTTTTTTGCCATGTGTAAAATCGACAAATAATGGATGCCGATGTCTTGGCGTGTTCGCAATGCGCATTTGAATATCAATTGAATTGAATTCTTTTGTGCTGCAGCGCATATTTTGCAGTGCCAATGCGGTTGCATGGCAATATAGATTCCCCTGGTGTTATGCAAAGGAATTTGTAATAGGAAAATGTGAAAATGTGCCTGAGCCTCAGTGAATGTGAAGCATAAAAGAATTTCATTCCTTGCTTTCTTCTTCTATCTCTGCCTCTTCAGTCTGACGATGTAGCTAAAAATGTTGCATACTTTCAGGCGCCCAGAGTAATGCACTGCAATTAATAAATTCAGCAAAGTTGACAATAAACTGATTTAAATACTTGGCACGAATATTGCCATTAATTGCCTCAACTCTAATACATACTCAGACGGGCAGACAGACAGAAATTTGTGCGATTTCTGGCTTGCATTCACATATAAATTTTAGCCTGGCATTTTATTTTATATGTAGTCGTATTTGAAATAAATTATTCTGCTCACTCATCAGCATTTTGCGCTGTTATAAACACGTTTTTAATTAAAATTGCAAAAACAGACAAAACGTAGACACGGCAATAAAAGGAAAAATACAAGCCGCCTCCTCTGGGTGTGTCTGTGTGTGTTGGTGTGTGTGTGTGGGAGTGTGTGGAAAAAGGCAACAAAAAGTAAAGGAAAAAAAAAGAAAAATGTGATGGCAGCAACTTCAATTAACAGAAAATAAAAGGCAATTCCAAGCAGAACAAAGCACTGAGTAGCAGCAACAGAAACCAAACAAAACACAGGCACAGACACACAGACAGACAAAACAAAGTTGCCATTACCGTTACTCTGGAGTAGGGGCAGGGCGCTTATAATATGTGGCAGGGGCAGATGCAGAGAGACGCAACAGTTTTAGTGATAAAATGGCAAACACGTAATCATGGCAGGCAGAGAAATGTGCGTGCGTCGCCTCCTTCCTCGCACTTTGCCCAAGCGTCATGCAATTCCAGCACAGCAGCTACAGCAGCAACAACAACAGGCAGTGTACTATGGGCAGAAACTCAAATTTATTGGATAAAAAATAAGTAAGACTGCAATCTTAACTCACTCTTCTTACAATTAATAGGCTTAAGAACCTATATAAAAGTATGAAATTCATGGTCTACCCTATCATGGCCACCCATATCATTTTCTTTCAGTGCACTCCGAATTGAATACCCTACGAATTAATAAATTCAAGCTTAGTTAAAGATGGGTCAACATATTTAAAATTGCAGAAAAATATATAAAAAAAAGTGGTGTGCTCAGCACACAGTCCACTGTAAAGTAATCTAAAAATAAATTAAATAAATTATTAAAAAATACAATTTTTTACTGAGAAAATCAATTTTTGGCTCCACTGTACAGTGACACAAAGCGCTGCCTATGCCAACAACATCAACCCAATAATAAACTGATAGCGAGAAAAATAAAATACGAATACGAATACGAATACGATGAATACGAATGCGGGCCGCATTCATTGCGATTCATTAATTTGACATTCACGTACCGCTGGGACCACGTGGAGCAGTTACACACACACATGCACACACCCACCCATTCATTTATACACACACATAAATGACTGACAAATGCGTTGCCACTTAGCGGCATATTGTTTCTCAGCATGGTGAGGGCTGTTGGGGGTTCGAGGATTCAAAAATTTGTTTACAATTTTCAGAGCTTTTGTTGTCAATCGAAAGAATTTTCTAAGCTTTTGCCGAGAAAGAAAAATTGTTTACAATTTTCACGAAATATAATAGACTCAAAGATGGGATTTGATTTTAATTTATGCTCATTTTTGGTTAGAGCGAGATAGCCTTATGATACACTGAAGAAAAAAGAGACTGTGATTAATTTATATTACTCACTTTTCATTTTCCATTTTCCAGAAACCATTCTAAGGCTTAAAATAGAGTGAAAACCTTGAAACAATCTATTCTATCCCAAACTTTTCTTTTCAAAATTCTTTTTGTTTTTCTTTTTGATACCGAGAACTTCTCACATTTAGCGAGTTCGAACTTGCCCAACTTTCAGTGTCAATTCAAGCATCAAAATTCACAGATTTTTCTCTGAGTGTTCATAATTATGTGTGTATTTGTGTGTGGAGTTTGTGTGTGCTCGGTGTTCATATTTGTTACACTTTAACCCCTCACGTGCCAAATGAATTGGCTGCTTGACAAGTTGTGCCACTGTTTTCGCTTATTCGCTTTTCGCTCGGTTTGCGTCTTTCGAGCCATCAGAATTGTCCTCACGTCTAGACATAATTTCTTCAATCATTTATTACCTAATTAAGTGGAAGTATAAATGCCAAGCTCAGCCACCCAGCACCAGCCAGCAAAGCACTGGCAAAACTGGGGCGTGGCAAGCCATTCAGGGTCGCTCGAATTGGCTAGTGTTCACTTCAGGCTCGCCGCCTTTTATGTGCGAGTATGTGAATTAACTGGCAGCATTCCAATGATTGACCTTCCTCCATTCTCCTCCTTCCAGTACCCCCTCCACCTCCGCCATACGAGTGGCTCTGTTCTCTGTGGTCTGTGTGTGTGCTTGTGTGTGTGTTTATAGTCCTGTGTGTGCTTGTCGAGTGAGCCACTTGAGTTTAAGGCGGCTTGCCTTGAGCATAGCAACTGCCTTTGTCTTCGGTTCATCTTTTGTTCCATCCATAGAGAAGAGCAGAGCAGAGCAGAGTCTTCTAAGGGCATTGTATGGATTTTGTGCTTTCTTTTGCTGTTGTGGCTGGCATCTTTTGCTGTTCTGCCTGTTGTATCTTTTCATGTGGTTTCTGTGAACAATCATGTTTTTTTCTACAACATTTTCTTTTTTTTTTGTGCCTTCCATTGTTGGCCCATTGTTCGCCTTTGCTTGACTCAATTGTGTCACAGCTTTGATCGCTATATGGTTTTTGAGGGTCAATAATGAAGTGCATGGCAAAGGGAGACAACGGACAGCTAGTGGCAGAAAACTGGCCAAGAATATAGGTGAACTCAGAAATACCCAGCTTTAATGTAGGGGCAAAAAAAATGCGAAGAAACCTGCAAGTTTTTATTAATTAGAAGCACTTCCCAAGCGAATTATGGCGCAGAGAAACTTGAAGTAAAAATGGGATTTTTATGCATAGATTTTTTTGCCCACACTTACTTTGTATGGCCCGCAGTCCTTTTTCCAATTGACAATCAGAGTTTTTGATTTTTCATAGTTTTTTTTTTTATTATTTATTTTTTTCTGCTTTTACAATGGTTCATTATAAATGTGCCACGACTCACTGCTGCTTGGCTTCATGGACTTTTCTTTAGTTTCACTATGTTTATGCTAACACAAAGCCCTTGGCATAGTAATACACTTATACATTCATACTGCCCCTCTCTCTTTCTCTCGCTTACTTATGGACTATACTTCATATTTTCTAATTTCTATATACGGTTCCGTTTAGTTTGTTTGAATTCCTCAACTTGTACGAAACTTAAGAGTATATTCCTCATGCATATTTTAACTGGTTTCTCTGCTCTCTTCTCTGTTTCCTTATCTCGTCTGTTATCATTTAACATTGATATTCGCACTACATTTTCTTCTATCGTATGTGGCTTATTTCCTAACTGTTTAGATCTCTAGTTTTGTAGTTTTCTTCATTTTGTTTTTATTATTTATTTTTTATATTTTATTTTTCTATTCCTTTGTAATACGGTACTTTACATTGTAGCTACGCCTCGTGCTGTGCCAACGTCAGAGCACAGACACAATGACAAAGTAAAAGGGGAAATAAGTAATAATAACGAATTATATTTAAAGCTGATATAGATAGATAGAAGATATACACATATCGTACATGCCAACATATTGGTAAGTATCTCTGCTTTCCCCTCTCCCTCGCCTTCTCTTTCTGGGTTAAAAGTGTTGCAGCCAAGAAATATTTGAGTTAATTCCCTTTGAACTGTTTTACAATTGTGGCCTAGAGAGAGGGGAGGGGACTGCAGGTACTTACTTATGCGAAACAGTCTGACAACGGCTCTTATTACACTTAATTTGATCATTTAATAAGTAGCTTTAAATTCGTCTAATATTAAGTAGCTACAAGCTGACATAAGCAGGTATTCCCTTCCGTTAAAGGGTCGCTTGCCTAGGGCACTATTTGAGTGCATTGAACTTGCATAATTAATTGATTTTAGCATATTTATTTAAGTATATTTTCTATATATATTTATTTAGGGTATATTTTCATATTCTCATATGCATATTTTTTTGTTTCTTTCCGCTTTGCCGTGTAAAGATATTTACTAGTATTTGCTCTATATATTTAGTGTTTCAACAGTGGTATAATTTGCAAGATAATCGATATGGTTTTTTTTTTGCTTTTTCTCTTAACTCTTTTGACTAGTAAGTTTTGGTTTTCTCTTTTGTTTTCTCTTATCTTTTCTAACTGAAGCGTAGGCTAGGCTAGGCTAGGCTAGGGTGCACCAATAGCGTTATAACGTATATTGTAGGTATACGAGTATATTTTTAGGTATATCAAGTTAGCATGTATAAATATGTATGTATGAATATGTAACACATATCGTCATTTACACGTATATGCATTAAGGAAGACATTTTTTCATGATTGTGACCATTTTCTCTTCAGCTCGTCTTACACTCTTTCACACTCGACAGCAAATAAATTTGTACGAGGCTCTGTGTAAAATATTTGTCGCCTTTGAAAAATGGTCAAGCTTAGACTTAAAGTGTGTGTGTGTCTGTGTGAGTGTGTGTGTGTGTGTGTGTATTTTGAGGGTATCTAAAACACTCAATTAATATTCATAGAATTTTAGTATTTTCCTGCCTATATTTACAAAAATCTAATAGTTTTCTTTACTTTAAGGCGCAACTGAAGTGCTGTTTAATGTACAATTATTATTTTTTACTGCTGTTGCTGTTTTTGTTAGTATAGGTAATTTTTTATTTATTGTAATATGTAAAGATACTCGTAAATATCTGTATAAATCGCTGTGTATATTTGCATGTACATATGTATATAGAGGTATGTACAAAGGGGGTTAGTTTATACGACAGTTGTCTGTTTCGGGGTTTTCTTTTTCGTTTTCGTTTTGTGTATATTTAGGTGTTCATTTTGATATGTACTGTTTTAGTATTTTAGAAGAAAATTAATTATATGTTGGGATTTATTTACAGCGAAACGAGAAAAGGACTTTGCGTCATATGAAACCTCTTCAAATGAACCGAACAGAAAACGAGGCTAACTGAAATTTAATAATTTAATCTGAATGCCCATTGTAATTAAGTGTTCGTCCATGCAAAATATAATTAAAGCTGAAACCGTAATTCTTGCTTCACGCCTCGAATCGGTTGGGAAGCATATGCAAAGCTTTCAAATAAATTCACAATAGTCTTTCGAATGCGCAAATTTATCAGAAATGACACACAATATGCACAGAAGGTGTTCAGACCACAAAAAAATGGTGGGATGATTAATGCCCTTCGGCTTTAATACCCTTCCAAGTGTCCGCCTTGGCTTATTTGCAACTGAAGAGTAGAGTTTTTTTTTGCAAAATAATTACTGCTTTAAGCACAAATTTTGCAGGGTATTTAATCTTCGACCAGTTGTATGTAAATCGCTGTACACTTATTTTTAATTGTGTTAAACAATAATTGTCAGAAAGTGGAAAAACTTCAATTTACTCTGAGCTGTGTGTGGGTAATGAATAATGGTAATGAATGTTCAACGAAAGTATTTAAGTAAATACATATTCGTATATGTATAGTGTATATCCTTCGTATAAAACACTAGCTACGTGTATTCTCTCCATATACATATGTAAGAATATATATATATATATATATATATATATATGTAAACCTTAAAGTGATAGCAAGTCTATATACACACGTTTCCGCTTCCGTTTCTGTATCCGTTTCTGTCGAATTATTATCGGTATCAATATAAATATAATTTCATTTATTACTAACACTTATGGTAATATTATATTTGTATTATACGTAGATATTTTCCATTATTTTTAAGTTAATTATTATTTAGACAGCAGTTTCCTTTTCATTTTTGAGTATATAAAGTTTATCGGTATCGGTATCGATACTGTTATCGCTATCGGTAGTCGCATGGGTGTATCATTTACTTTATGCCTCACAAATGTACGTACATATGTATCAAAAAGTAAGAGCACATCTTCAACTTAACAACAAAGCGCCCGAAATGTATGCTAGCCCCTAAAAGTATACAACACATTTTGCTAATTATGTAGATGCCTAAGCCTAGAAACTCACATTTAATGCTGCTGAATAATCCGAGTATTATGCTCGGTTATAGGTTTTTTTTTTGTAGCTACTCTTACATATATATACTCATACAGGTCTATCGATATATATGTCGCACACACATAATAATTACTTAACGAGTTTACGAGTATTTTTCCTATGTATACACATGTATAATTAAGTAAGTGAATCGTATTTAGTGAGCGCCGTTCCAACAGCGTCGAAATTCCCCATTTTCCATTCTCCATTCTCCATTTTCCAGTTTTCATTTTGCATTTTGCATTGTATAAACCCCCCCTAATTCCCACCCGCTGCTTACAATTAAACTACATACTCGTGTTAAATACGATGTAATCGGAAAGCAGGCGACTTAGCTGCTTTAGCTGGTGTGTCATGTTGCAACGGCTGCTGCTGTTCGCCAACTCTTCACATTGCTCATACGCATCGTGCCACGGACGGTAACTGCCAGGGAGAGCAGCAACAGGGACAAAAGGCGACAGGCTGCTGTCTGCTGGCCATGGCCATAACCACTTCGAGCTGCGCTCGTGCTTTCCGGCCAAACGACATCGACTTCGGACATTTTGAAAATGCTCAACAGTCGGTGGGATTGTAGCTCATTGTGCTCGGTGTTGATGTGATGACTGATGGTCTTCAGTATCGCGGTGCATTCGTCCTGCAAATAGTTTGAAAAAAAAAAATTACCAAAAATAGTGTTAAAGGCTTTAAAAAGGGAAGCTGCTACTCTGGCAAGAATGTATATTAAAACGTTAAGTAAACTCTGAAAAATTATGATAACTAAAATCAATTTAAATCTTCAACTAGAATATTTATAGGTGCCTTTTCACTTCAAGTAAACCCTTTTCGAATCTAGTTTTGTGTTTACTTTTTAGCCTGATTTCTGCTCAGTGTACTCTTAGCTTTAATGACTTTTAAATAAAGTAATCCACCTGACACTTACCTTCTCTTTGCGCAGCAGCTCGATGTCCTTTTGCTTGCCATCGTGCGGCAGCTGTGCGGCAATAATGATGTTCTCCTCTGTCATGTTGAATAGCGTCAATGTGCATTGTGTCTGTTTGACAAGAGTAATAGTAATAGCAACGGCAACGAATTGCAATTAATATTCGAGTAAGTCAGCATTGGGGTTGGAGTTGGGTTCTGGCCGTTGGCTCACTCACCTGATTATTGATGTAGGTTGTCACGTATTGTTGCAGGGCGCGCACAGCATCCTGTACACCGAGATTGGTGTGGGGTCGCAGCAGTGCCTCATCGGCGGCACTGTAGCCTAGCAGCAAGAAGACGCCACCTGCCAAAGCACAAAGCACAAAAGGAAAGCGTGTGCCATAAATCTCAGAAAATACTCGTACTACATATATGTGATTTACTTGACTGAGACTCAGCTGGAGTTGGGCACCCAACGGGAAGCATAGAAAACGCACGTAAGTGCTGCTGCTGCTGCTGCTGCTGCTGCTGCTGCTGGCAGAGAGAGCCACGCAACCTTGGATGGCTTTTGTCTGAGTCTCGAGTCAAAGAAGCAACAAAGTGCACCTGGCAAGTGTGGCATAAGAATAACATCAGCTATGAGCTGAGCTTCCAATAAAATGGATTATTCTTTTTTAAAGGAATTCCGTCAGCTTTTGCAGAAATAGAGCATCACTTGATGGTTGTAGACCCCAGGCAGAATATATATTCCACAAAATATAGCATACTTAACCACTGTGCTCCGTCATTGCCTGTCGCGGCTGATACTAGTAAAGTGCTCAACGGAAAATAGGAAACTGAAAACAGACTACAGACTACAGGCAGCACACAGCACACAGCACACAGCAAATAAAATTTATACGTAAGTATAATGGAAGTGACGACGCATCAAACGGACGGAAATTGCAATTGCATCCAGCAGCAGTGGCTTCCATAGACATTTTTAAAGGGGATTATTCTAAATTCGGCTTGTTTCGAAACACATTTAACTGGCCTATTCCAGCTTGCATCAAAGCAAAAAGTCTCATAAAAATTTACATCATTTTGTAGACTGATTCTTAGGCCATCTAAATATTATCCCTCATATTTTTTACTGTTTAATTCTAATAATTAAAATGTGATTCAAGAAAATCAATTAAAAACTTGGCAGTTCTTTTCTTAGACTTTCCTGAATAATTAAAGCAATAGAAGGTTTCCCAAAGACAGACATAGTATTCCTCTCAAATAAATAAACACGGAAATCAGCTTGATTTTCAAAATGCTTCCTAAATTTATACCTAAGTTACCTAATTATTCCATAATTATATTAATCACAGCATAATGTCTGATAGGACTTTGTTTTAAAAATTATGGTAATATTAACAATTTATTTTAAATTAAAAATGCATATAACCTTAAAGGAGCCCCCACAATATACGACCCTGAGTTGGGGGAGGGGTGTGTGTAAAAGTTTGCTAGAAAATAAAAGGGTTGGGTGAGGCAGGAAGACTAACCTGGCAAAATGTAGTCCCCGAGCGGAGGCTTCATGCAGATGAAACGTCCCGAATAGCAGAGGCAGCGGCCACGGAACGCCTGATAAGCCGGCGAGGCGTGACTGTAGAACGCCAGAGCGGTGCGACAGGGGGCAAATGGTACGCAGAGGGCATGGCAGGTGAGTGTTAGCGATTCGCCGCAGCTGCACAGTTCGCTACACTCAGCATCGTCCAGCGAGTAGATCTGAAAATAAAAGATGATGCCTGATGAAAAACTAAAAATTACTATAGCCAGGCAAGGCAAGGCTATGGCAAGGCGGTGGGCTCTAATTGGCCAGGCATTAGATTACGCATACGCCCTGTTGCTGCTGTTGCTGCGGGTAACTACAATTCAACACTAATTGCATTGCACTTGCTGCAAATTGTTGCTGGCAGCACGTAACGCAGCAAGTGAAAAGAAAAGTGGCCAAAGTGCATTGTTGTTGCCTGTTTCGCTTATGTTTTGTGTCCATGTTCTTTCTCTCTCTTCATTTTTGTTGTTCTTGTTATTGTTGTATTGTATGCATTTCCCTTGCCATTTTCATGGTGTTGTTAAATGTGGTAATATCTTTTCGTTTCGCACGTGCCGACACGTAAACCAGGCACAAACACACACACTCACACACACACACTCGCACACACTCTCTGGCTGCTCGCTCGTGTTTGCAACTGCAACTTAAAGTTGCTCGTTTGTTTTGGTTGGAGTCGCCAGGGCTCTGCGTACTTTTAGTTATGTAAATGTATTTTAATAGCACTTTCTGAACTTCAGCGGAAAACAACGAATAATATAAATATATGTAGGCATTTTTTTTTTTTTTAAATATATTCGCGGGCGTGCCAGGAAAAACTTGTGACCCGTTTTATTCAAATAAAAACATTTTAATTGCTGCAAATTGTTGACGATTTGTTGCAGTTACATAAACGTTGTGCAGCTTACATATATATTTTGCATATTTTTATTTGAATTTATATTTGACCATTTCTGGAAACTACTGCATAACTTACCCGCTTGCTGGTTCCCTCCCGAATCAGTTGATCGCTCTGATGAGGTCGCTGTACCACACAGTTTCCTAGAAAAAAAAAGGCAGTAATCAGAGTTTTCAAACAATTTAGTTGAATATTATTCAGGAAATATATAGTGAGTGCCATAGAGCATGTCAACAGTTCCACTGTAGCAAAAGCCGCTTAGGACTTATCGAAAAATAAACTATAAGAGACAAAGGAAACAGGCTGTAGCTTGGCATTGATCAACTAGAAGATACCCAAGGACCTGGAATAAATTATAATATTATAATTGCTTATTTTTGCTTCTCCTTTTGTCAGAGACTCCAGACTCGAGGAAAAAAGAGCTTCTTTCTGAGGCAATAATTAATTTATGTAATTTATATGGCTAAGAATATATTTATTATAGATCTGATTAATAATAATCTAAATTGACCCCGTCATGTGGACAGACAGAATGAAGAATATAAACCTATAGATTGATTTCGCTATTGACCATACTCATTGAGATTTATTTAGAAACTGATCTAGCCTCTCCCAACATAACAATATTTAGATACAGGGTATGCAAATTTATGACAAATTCTGAATAGTTTCCCTCCCTGACAGGGTGGCAAACTAGATGACTAAACACACCCCCTTTCACATGTCCTTTTTTATATTGTTTAACTGAAGGCTTGTCCGTCATTTAGCTGGCAAAGAGTATGGCAATGCGTATAAGTAGGGGAAAGAGAAGGAAGGGTATGCAGAGTCATGTGTGTGAGTTGTTTGCTTGTAACACAAAATGCAGGATATGCTTATGGTATGTCGACTGTTGACAAGGTGGCTCAAGCTGTTTGGCTTTGAACTGTAGACTGTGGACTGTAGAGTGTGTTAATTGTTGGCCAGAAGGCAAGTGTAAACTGTTGCCAAACAATGAAACTAACGAGCCTTATCCCAAGCTCTTTTAGTAGTGCCTGGGGCATTTAATTGGTCCGAAAATCTTTTGCAAAACTTTACCAATAAATCAAGTGCAAAGCACGTGCAAATCTTATTTACATTTTTAATTAATTATAAAACTTGTGGCTTCGCATGGGTCACTTCTTTATAGTAGTAGTATTTAATAAATAATTGAGCAATTTATTGCTGCAACAAGAGAGCTTTAAAGAGAGCCTTCAAATTGTTAAATGCTCACTCGTCGTCGCTCAAAACTAAATCAATTATAAATGAGACATGCAAACTGCAAAATTTGACGCTGTTCAGTGACTAAAGCAAAAACAATTCATGCAAAATGCACACGCGACTGTCCCAATGGTCTAAATAATTACAACAGTTCGACAGACGGACGGATTGACAGACGGACAGACGGACAGCCAGAGGAGGGCGGCAAAACAAACAAACTCATTTACATTTTTAATGAATTTTGTAAACAGTTTTGTCTACAAAATGGACAATTTACAAATTGTCGGAAGTGTTTAATGCATGTGAAAGGAGCACTCCATAAGAGATTTGTCGGCAAGGAAATCTGGACGCGAAGATATATACGAATATATACTCGTTCCTATATATTATAGAAGGGTTAATCGGATTTTAAAGCTTGGCAAACAAATTTCAAACTGGACAAACTACAATTAATTGCCACATGAACCAAAAACAAACTCATTTCCGGTTTATGGTCACACACACACACACACCGACACACACACACACAGACAGTCATGCATATGATCCTGCATTTTAAATGGAACGTACAGTAGTCATATTCAAATATGTACAACTCAAATACAGCGCTGAGTTTCTGTTTCAATTAGCCACAGAACCACATCAACCACATCAATTATGTTGAAAATTTCCCAAAACGGAAATGCGCAACGAACCAAGAGCCAGATACTCGTAGAAGTGATATCCTTTGTCCTGTCGTCCTGCGTCCCTCGACACATGCTAATTGTGATAAAGCGGAAAACTTTAAATGACAATGCATTAAGCAAATCATGCGTAAGTGACCCAGGCGCTTCTTTTTTTTTTTTTTCGTTTTGTTTCCGAAAAGGCGCAACGGTTTTTAACCGGAAGTGGAATAATATTTTCAGTAATGGCCGCCTGATGGCGCTGTTATCGCTAACAGCAGGCAAGCACGTACTGCTTATATGATATTTTAGTGGTAGACGGACAGACAGTGAGAGCGAAAAAGAGAGAGAGAGGCACAGGAAGAGGCTGTCCAGCAATCCACGCAAAAGCGTCGCCCACATGCATTTACTTACTTGGTGGCTGCGTTGTTGTTGTGGTTGCCATTGTTGTGGTCGTTGTGGTTGTCGGCTCTGTGATGCTGATGCGGTGCACAAATTCGGTTGTTTCCATTTGGTCAACGAAAATTACCGGATCATCGAAATCTACTCCCTGCCTGCCAAGACCAACGTTTTGCCCGTTACCATTTTTCTTGCCCTGCCTGCGATGGTCGCCCTTTCCATTCCCGTGTCCATTTCCATGACTGTGGCCAATGCCGTTGCCATTGCCGTGGCCGTGGCTATTGTCTTGTTCATTGCCGCTATGATAATCGTCATTTCCGCCGTTTCCGCTTGCATCGTTTCCGCTGTGCAATGGCACCGAATCGGGCGGATCGAGATAATTGTGTTCCACTGATGCTGGCTCTGATTTCTCCTTTGCCTGGATTGGTTTGGTTCGGTTTGGTTTGGTTTGGTTTTTATTTTGCGTGGTTTTTTCAATTTTTTTTTTTTTTTGCGTCGAGGACGAGCAGTTATCCGTTTTTATTTATTTATTTGTTGTTGTTTTTTTGTTTGTGGTTTTTGCGGCGCATTGTTGCAGTTGTTGTTTCGGCATATTGTTGTCGTTGTTGTTGTTGTTGTTGTTGTTGTTATTATTGTAGTTGATACGACATGAAAAGAAGATGTTAAAGGTTCCCAATGTGAATATTCGAATATTTTTGTGTATTGTATTTAATCTTTTTGATGCTACTACTGCAAAGGCAAAAGCAATAGCAACAGCAGCAGCAGCAGCAGCAGCAGCAGCAGTTACATCAAGAGAAACCGAAGGGCAAAAATTGATTGCTTTGTCGGTTTGAATTCATAAAACGAACGTTGGGTTCATATTGTTCGCTTGGCTTTTCAACTCTCTGCAGCCACTGATTGAGTGCTGATTGGAAAACAGACGGATTGAGGGATAAATGACTGAATGACGGAGAGGATGGACGGGGGAGAAGTCAACTGTTGTTGAAACTTGTTAATCGGATTGTTGGCAGGGGCTAACTGGCCAACAAGCAGACTTACCTACTACTACTATAGTAGTAGTAGTAGTAGTAGTTCTTGGCCCACAATTGGTGGGCTCCTTTAATGTTCTACTGGGCTGGTTACATACCTTGAAGATATGCGTTGCCGGTTTCCTTGGTGTTTGCTTTGGCTGTAGGCTCGTTGTTGTTGTTGTCGTGGTAGGCGGCGGGGGTGGCGGTGGCGGGGGAGCACGCGTTGTTGTTGTAGTTGTGGTGGTTGTTGTTGTTGTGGTTGTAGTTGTTGTTGTTAGGAAACCTAACTCGGCCAGCCGTTTCATATGAAAGTCCTTTTGTGCCTCAACTGTAATATGCATTAACATAAGGCTTAGCCAATGCAATTGGAATCAAAGCTGGCAGCTACTCACCCACACACGGATTCATCCAGAGTAAGCGACGCCAGCCCACACACTGGTACAAATGCTGTGGATCTGTGCCCTGGCAGGCGCATGTGGTGCGCAGCATGGTGCCCAGTATGCCAATCATTGCGGTGCGACAACCACTGGGACGGCCGGCACACTTCTTGGTCACACTGTCCACAGCGCAGGCCTGTTCGTAGTACTCCAGCTTGAGTCTGTGCATCAATTAGAAAAGAAATACAGTGTGTTAACATGTGTTCCTCTAGTTGTATCATTCACATCATCATCATTGTTGTTGCTGTCTGGCTGTCTGGCTGTCTGTCTGTCTGGCTGACTGCTGTCTGCCTGTGTGTAAGTGTCCTGTTACCTGCAGTCACTGCTACTTGGCTGGAAGCCTGAGCTTGAGATTGATGTCGTGCAATTTATGCTGGAATTACTCTAGCTATTCTACTGCATTTTATGGTACTGCAGATGTTTCTTCAACGAGGCGGCTACAAAATTTATAGCCTCAGGTTTACGAGTGTGTAACTTATCTTCCTGTGAAACCTTTACTGCTGCCTTTATTGGCAATGCGGCGTATGCGTAATATGCGAACAGTGCACACAATGGTAGTCCACAACTAAGACATTGGCATTTCAATCAGTTGAACTCTGCTGCTGCAGGCAGCAAGCAGCTGAGTTCAAAGATGGCTGAGCTGCAGCTTAATTATAATTGCTATTGGCCTCTTACCTAATAATTGCATAATTGATCGAATTCTGTTTATTGAGCATTCTACTCTATTCTCTATGAGTTGATAATAATTTTGATTACATAAATTATGCTTCTCTGTGTGTTGTTGTCCGGCTTTCAGTTATATAAATGCATTACATGCGTTTCAATTGAAGAGTTTTGGCACGTGGCACGTTGAGTAGCGTTGAGGAAGCCATCTAAACCGTAATAAAACAATCTCCCCTTGGCCATGCAGGCAGCCAAACAAATGTGACAAACTCTCCCCCACAAATGGCGGCGCCCAACAATGCTCGCAGC
Organism: Drosophila repletoides; assembly: GCA_018150835.1. NCBI lineage: Eukaryota > Metazoa > Arthropoda > Insecta > Diptera > Drosophilidae > Drosophila > Drosophila repletoides. Next base: position 10,047,827 of record JAECWQ010000100.1, read on the forward strand.
ACGCTGCACGTGCTTGAATACAACGCGTCGTATACGCAATAAGTCAACATAAGCACTCAAATAACGCGGCAGACTGCAGACTGCAGTTGACTTACTATTTTCACGAGGAGTCTACAGAACACGCATCGTTTAAATTCAAGCAGAGGCGTTCGCAAGATTTTTTTTAAAGGGAAGCTCTTTAAGGATATTTTATGCTGGTTCAAAGGCTCACTCAATATTTGAGTTTATTACCAGTCTGTCAAGCAACTTGTCAGTATTCTGTAAAATCTAGATTCAATTAATTATTCAATCTGCTGTCGCCTGTAGGATCTATAAAGTAAAAAGCGTGGAGATAGTGGTTCTTATTTCGAAAACCATCAGCAGACGCCACTGCATGTTTAGTATGGAAAGTGCCGCATACAAAATGAGCGTCATTAGTGCAATTTAGTTGTTTACTAAGGCAAGTGAGATTCACTTAAAAGGCAATTAATTTTCACAGCCGCAGCCAGAGCCACGTACTCTGCGGTTGTTCAGCCGTAACATGACAACAAACACTTTCCTCCTTCCCCCCACGCCCACGTCCACGCCCCGTAGGCAGCCTCATGTCCTCACCTTCTAACATACTTGGATGCAAGCCCTGGCTGCATCATATTTATCACTTAACTTTGTGTTTGACACATTCGCGGCCTGGCTGGAAGTTTGGCTGCCTCGAAGCGGGCCGTGTTTAATGAAGAGCAGCTCTCACACACAAAGTGGTAATTTAACGCCTGGTTTGACTGTGCCACGGATTTGGCCCGACAGCCACCCAAATATGTGAAAAAAACGAGACACCCCAACTTGAGCTATGTGCTGCTCCTTGTTGGCTGTTGGTTCTTGTCAATTTGAGGAGTTTAGCCCGAGAATGCCATCAAAAGTTGCGGCTGTGTCTTAGCGTCTCTTTGCTGTGACTAAATACGTGTAATTCAATATACACAGATGAAACTCAATTTGTTTTAATTGAATTGCAGCCAAAAGCGCTTAATACACTCACACAGACACACAGAGACAGGCAGACAGATACGTAGATTAAAACGAGCAGCGGATTTACATGCGTTTCGCATATTTCCGTTTCCGTTTAGCGGGCATTTGAATTATGGACTACGGACTACGGACTACGGAGTATGGACCACGGAATTTACGGGTATTACACCATTTGACCCACCTGCACTCGCGATCCTCTTTGCAGCTGTCGGCAACCACATGGCACGCTGGCGGCGGATGGTAGTAAATGCCATTGGAGCTGGCTGGATTATTGTTATCGGGCGGCCGCTGTGCGCAGACGGGATGCAGTTTTTCCTGTGCAATCATGCACATGTCGTGTCGATTGCCGTTCTGCTGCTGCTGCTGTTGCTGGTAGTTGTTGCCGTTGTTGTTGTTGTTGCTGTTGGTGGTTTTTCTGCCAGGGAGCAAAAAGCAGAACAACAAAAAGATTATGAGTTTGTTGTTGCATGGCAGCAACACAGCAACCAACTGCTGCCTGCTCTCGGCTGCCTGCAGTCGGCTGCCACTTACTTGCATAGACAAAAGGCAATGTCCAGGCTCAAATCCTCGTGCGGTCCTTTGTAGAATGACTGCAATGATGTCATGCACGCATTCCGATTGCAACGATGCAGCTCGCAATGCATCAGCATTGGCTGCAGTGATGATGAGCAGGCGGCATCTTCTCGACAAGTATCCAATGCTGTGTGGCAGGTACTCTGCAGTGAGAGGGGAGGAGGAGGGAGCAGGGAGTAGGTGAGTAAAAATGAATTTGCATTGTTGTACGATGAGTATACAAAACGAAAAAGGCTGTGCAACAACATATTTAGCACTTTGCATTGTCTGTCCTTGTGGGACCTTGTGGGGCTGCTGCAAAGTACACTGCATTGGCAGTGCCACGCCCACTTCTACCACAACTTACCTGAAAGTGTTGCTTGATTATTTCCGTTGAGAGGTCAACTTCGACATCCTGACCACCTGCACCGGCAGCAGACGTGCCCAAGTGAACATTGGATTTGAGTGTAGAGTTAAAGTTGGAACGAGGAACGATTCACCAGAGTATTCACGAGTGTATTCACAATATTCACCGACACAGGCCATTGTTGTAATCGCAATGATTGTTGGAAAAACGTTGAAAGACAGACGTTTCAGTTAGTTATCGTCTTATATAGCAAATATTTTCAATTCGAATTTGAATCTGAATTTGAATTTAAATTTGAATTATTAAATGCAATGCAATTCGCACTTGAAAACGCCACTCAGACTGCGTCCACCAACACGAACGAATCAAATGAATGAACTGAGTCGAACTGAGTCGTAATTGAATAGATTTTATGGATATTTGAACTAATTGTTGAAATGTTTCACATAATTGTTATTAGTTGTCATACTCCCCCAAGCATTTGTATTTATTTCACGGCATATTTTAATTAATTTTATTTGATTCCTCTTTTTTTTTGTTATTGATTATTATTATTATTATTAGCAGCGCTGGAATTATTGTATTCATAACTAACTAATTAAGATAGAAATGTACATATTTCAAATTTATAATCGAGCTTATCACAAAGCGTAATTCACAACTCAATTACATGAATGGAGCAGAGATGGTAAATAATCCTTAATTAGAAATGATTACCAACAAGCGGTCAGTGGAGCTGCCAGTGGTGGGTGGGGGGGAGGATTGGGGGGAAGGGCTGGCCAGAGATTTCGCATCATGTTGGGGGCGACAGCTGGTGCCATTTATCGATTACATTTTAATTAACCAACTTGTTGTTCTTGTTGGAAGCTCAACTCATTCCCATTATGACCCGACGCAGATCCACCCATATAAATTATCGAAATAATCGAATAATGTAAACGAAAAATATGTGAAAATAAACAAAATTAAAAGCAAATACATATTTCATCCAAATTCGTTGCCAACAACTTGAAAGGGCGGTCAATAGGGGATTTCAACTTTCAACTGAGGGTATTTATTATATGGAGGGACGGGGGAGCGCAGTCTGTTATTAAGTGAGCAGCAAATGGCTACAGGTGCAGCGGGGGGCTGCGGGGTCTGATAAAAACACAACTAATTACTAGAGTTATACGCATTATTATAATATTCAATATTTCAATAAAGTATATAGCAAGTATTTCAATTGATTTGTCGGCCTTTAAGACTACGACCTACTCATAAAAATATTATATTATTATTATTATTATTATTATTAGTATTAGGGGAGGTCACCAGGAGCGGCGTTATACTAACAAATGGAGTTTTTTCTTTTATGCGTGTGTGTGTGTGTGTTTCATGTGTGTCTCTGTGTTTGTGTGTGCACCCGGGGCACATGGAGGTCAATGAAAATGTATTTTTGTGTGAAAAACTGACTGTTGTTTATTCTGGCTACTAAATTAATCATTGGTTTTTAAGTACTTTCGTGTGGTATTTAAATAAAGACAATAATCTGTCAATGCACGCAAAGCCAAAAGGGTTAAGGAAACACATGAAATGAGAGCGCACAAACCGAAAACGGAGTTAAAACTTCAACTAAAAAACCAAGAAGCAAAATAAACCTCACAAAAATTATGTTTTTTTTGACCTGTGAATCGAATTTTTTTCCTTTTTTTTATGTATATAAATTTTAGTTGAACTGAGTTTGCGTTTGAAATGAAATATTTCAATTTTTTCTGAATAAGATTTCTTGTTTAGGTTGTCATTTAAATAGAGTATCAAAAATTGATGTGAATGATTTGATGGAGTTCTCTTTTTATAGAGTATACGATTGTTGTTGGTGTTTGTCGTGTTGTTGGTTTGTTGTTATTTAACTTGGAACACGCAACATATGAAACGTATTTGAATAAAGAATTTGCATTGGAACAAAATTGATTTGATTTGAAAAATAGAAATGTTTGTAACGCATGTTGGTTGTTGGTTGTTGTTGTTGTTGTTTTTGAATTAGTTTTAGTGATTGTAACTGTTATTTTTGGTATTGTTATTGTTATTGTTATTGTTCTTGTTTCAAAAAACGGGTGCATCGAAAATTTTTGTAAAAAAGTGTGCTTGAATTAAATGTAACAAAAATGTATTATTTTCCAGCTTTAGTTTTTTTTTTTTTTTTGTATTTGATTTTTAATGAATTTTGTTTTGTTTTTCTTAAGAAAATTTACATATTTTTTTTATACACAGCATTTTTTATTTTTAGTTTTTTTTTTTTATAAACAAAATGGCAAACAAAATTCATTGTTAGAAAAATTTTCTTAACGAAGTTGAAGCAATCTTTTGGTATGTTTTTTTATTTTGTTTTTTTGTTTTTAATTTAAGAAAAATTTCCAAAAATTTGTTTAAAAAACAAGTGGCAAGCTACATACGGAAAAAACGTAAGTAAAAACCAAAAATAGAGGCAGTTGTAAGTTAAAGAAAAGTAATCGATTTGATATATATAGAATATATATATATATATATATATTGAGAGGTATATATAAGTATGTATTTACGTATTTACGAGTACGAGTATATAGGCAGTTTTTCTTGTTACTGTTTGATATTTATAAAAGTTGAGCAAAGGCCAAAAATTATGCACAAAGCCAAGAGGCGAGCTCGGGGCGCGCCTGTCTGTTTTTTTTTAGTCGTTTTGCTTTCAACATTGAAATGAAAAATTGGTAAACAGTTAAAATTTGTACTTAAAAATGTTACCTGCAACGTGGTTAGTATTAGTTACAGGGGGGACGACACAACACGCGTAAATATAACAATAAAAATAAAATAAATATTCTACCTGGCGGGTGAACAAAAAAATATTATGTATACGCACCACACACAGCAAACCGTTGACTTTTTTATTGCTGTGTTTAATTTTTATGGTTTTGATATTATTTCTGGTAGGTTTGCCTAGTTTTTGTGGTCACTTATTTATTGATTACGTTCATGCTAATACACATGTACACATACTTTGGTAGAAAACACCGGTATTTCCGTTTCCGTTGCCATTGCCATTGCCATTGCCATGGCCATTGCCGTTGTAGCCATAGCCAGTATCAACGATATCGAATGTTGGCTCATTTCCGGGTGCTGCTGATGCGCCCGCTGCCATGTGGCGCTGATGGAAGCCGCTTATATTGAACGGATAGCTGAGCACACCGTGCAGCGAGTTGGACACTGAGCCCGGATAATTATAGCTGCTTGCCCCGCCGCCAGTCGCTATTAGTGGCGTATCGATAAGCGCTAAATTATCATCGAAGATTCTCTGATGCAATTTCTCGTCCATGCCCAATATTCTTACTGGAATTTTAAGTAGCAAGAAGAGAGAGGGTAGAGAATGGTTGTTGTAGTTGTAGTACAGTGGCATTTTTTTTTTTTTTATGTTGTAGTTGTTGTTATTGTAGAGATACGAGTAGTTGTTGTAGTTAGCTGTACTTGTTGTTGTTGTTGTAGTTGTTGTTGAAGCTACACAGCATTGGAAACTCAGCAACCTTTTGCGTCATCCAATCAATTTGCATAATTTTCAATTGGTTTTTTCATTAATTTTTTCTTTTTTTTGGCTTATCTTTTTTAACTGATCAAAAGAAAAAGTCAGAAAATATTTGATGGTCCACCTGATGGCGTGGACTTGTTAAATACACTTTTTAAAATTAACTCAATTCAGATTAATTAAAATCAAATGTCAATTAAAAAAGAACAAAACTTTAAAAAGAATTATATGAACAGTAGTGGTGCTTTTTGGTGCTGTTAGAAATATTATTTGAGTGCTTGAGTGATTGAAGCAGATCCATTGAAAAGAGCTATATACATACATACATATCTACAGAAATGAAGTGAAAAAGGTGTTGGAGAGTTGAGTTTTCTTTTGTGCGGGGTGAGGCGAGCTACAGCTTGGGTTATGGGAGCTGCACTAGGTGAAAGTGAAGCTTAATTTATTACTGATTACTCGCAGTGTAACAATGAAAGTCCTGGCAAGTGGCAAAGGCAAGAGTTTTCAGCAGTTGAGTACCTAAAACGTCTGGGAAAATAGCAACATGCAGTGCAACAATAATTATATTTCACACAAAGAAAATGATACTCAGACGTGGATTAATGTTATACTTAAATGCAGCATTCAGCAACTGTCATTGGCGGTGTATTCAGCGATTTTCAGCTTGATTTTCCAATTGCTTATTGTGTGGCTCATCACGCATCAATTGCCGTTGCCATTTGCCAAGGTTGCTGTATCCGCTATCAATGTCATTGGCAGGGCAAATTCAGATTCCCAAAAACAAACACAACTCTAACTGAGAAATGTTATGGCACTGTGTGTGTGTGTGTGTGTGTGTGCCTTTCAAATGTCATGCGCTGGTAGAGCGAGCAAATGGTAAACGATTCAATGGAAACGTTTTGCTACCACAGCAGCATTTGCTTATCTCACAGGGCGCACGCCAAAGTGCGCTTCATTTGAGACGCTTCTGCCAGGCAATGGGAATGCTCAAAGGATACACAGACCCTTCGCGTTTAAGCTGACGGAAGCAGAGGCAGAGGCAGATGCAGAGGATGGAAGGGCGGTCAATGCCGGGGCGCTAAATGGCAGGGATTTGCCAGAAGACTTCTTTGCCTTTGCCTCTCTGCGTTTCGTATTTATGTTTGTCGCTTATTTTGCCAAGCAAATATTTGCAAAACAAACTGCTGGGGAGTCCAATAAATGCCAGGAATCGGAATAGAAATCTTGAATCAGTAGTGCCTGTATATAGAGCCGTTAAGCTGAAGGGGGAATCAGCTGGAAATGAGATTAGCGCAGTTTGTTAAGTGTTATCGCTCATGTAAGCACTTGTCGTCAAGTGGATCTGACTGTCATACAATTGTTGCGTATACGCAGCGTATGACGTATGTATTTCTGGGCTGTGCTGCTGCTTTAAATGCTAATGAGATAGTTGAGGCATTAAAATCAAGCCTCTAAGACGTGAATAGTTAGTTTGTTTAATTGAAAATTACAGGGTATTCTCGTTACATGAAGTATCTATGAATTTGGCAGCATAAGCGCAGAGTATATGATGCAAGCTAGTGCACATTGAGCTGGCCATAGAACAATATCATTCACCTAATTATTTATTTAAGGACGGGCACATTAAGGGCGATTTATGCTGATGATTAAAGTTCTGTATGCATAAATGTTAATAGCACACACTAACAGCGGCATATACAGTACAAAATGCCGCAAAATTATTGTACAAACTCATAAACAACTGAAATAAATTTCAGAATACGCTATAATTTCAAAATTAAGTTAGCTGCGTGTGTGTGTGGCTGGTTTGTGGGTGTGCGAGTGTGAAACAGCTGCAAAAAGTGAGCGCTGACCGTGTCTATGCCCTAATTTGAAACTCACACACACACGACTCACACACAACACACACACACACGCAGAGTTGTTGGGGCATGCTGCATGAAGGGCGTTGCAACAAACTCTGGAATATTATGAAAATATTTATTACACGCAAATAGACGCCCTGCTGCTCTGCTGCCCTGGCTTGCAACTAGTTGTAGGTGTCCGCATACCATTTGCAGTGAGTGTTGCGCTGTTTGTTGTTGTTATTCTGCGCATTTTCGCATTGCCGGGGCAAATCGCTTTAATTGTTTTAACTAGTGCTAAATTAAATTTCCAAATTTTACGCTTAGCATTATAAAATGGTTTTTTTTGTGATTGTTTTGTTTCGGCTCTAAAGTTTAATGCGCAGCCATTGAATCAGCAAAAATAACAATTAAATCTAAATTGGATGGTGGATTTTACTTTCTAATCTCTCATTAATTATCAGTATCACTTGTGAAGCTGGCCTGGTGCCCGGCAATACTGTGATCACATGTATATATACTTGGAGTACTGTGATCACATGTACATATACTTTGAATACTGTGATCACAGTTTTTCCTGTGCATAAACGCAAAAAACTAGAGTGCAGCTGGAGATATTTATATGAGTCAATGCGATGCGATGCGAGGCGGGACGAGGCGCTGCTGTGACATGCATAAATATTTTGCCAATATTTGGAAAGCATTCACAAAACTTTGCAAGGATTCAGTCCCAGAGCTGCTCTGCGCTGCGCTTCCAAATGAAGCAACACACAATGCAAAAGCAGCTTCAAATTTATAGCCCTTGTCAGCAGATGGCCAACAAATGCCGCATTGCATGCAACAACAAAGGGCTCAAGCGACGACGATGATGATGAAGCTGATGATGACGATGATGATGATGATGATGATGAAGGTGATTATTATGGCTGGTCAATGACAACAAATACGAGTGAAATGCACAAAATGCGTAACAATCAAAATGCCAAACACTGCGAGGGTCATTTGATTGCACATCGCTTGCACTATGCGTATTAACATTATGCGGCATGCAGCTAAAGATAAATGCGCATCAATGTAAATATATATTGATTTATATGTACATTTGTGTGTATCTGTGTGTGTGTGTGTGTGTGTGAGTGTGTGAGTGAGTGAATGAGTGTGGTAAATAAGCAGCAACTGAATAGAAATACACATAATAATAGATGCCAATAACAACCAAAAGCCACAGTGGAATGCAGTTCATATCGGTATTGTAGTTAGTTAAGTTCCTGGAGTAGGGTAGGGTAGGGTATTGGTTATTCGGCGCTGGGTGGGGAGGAGGTGGAAGCAAACAAAATGCTTATTTATGGCTCTCGTGTGTGTGTATACCAAGTGCAAGTGATTGTGGTACCAGATAGCCATAACTATACTTCTATTATAGCCATTGCGAGTGCCAAGAACAAGACAAGGCGGAGCGGTAAACAAACGGTTAGCCGCATAAAGCAAAGGATGCAGGACGCAAAATGCAGGATCAGGATATTGGCCGCTATTTGCCACTTCGCTTGTTTGCCAGCCGCTGTTGTTGTTTGCCTAATACGAGTCCTGGTGCCTTGAAAGGATGTGCAAGGGTGCAGAGAGAGAGTGAAACGAGGTGAGTTTCTGTGAGTGAGTGCCTTTGGTGCAGTGCTTCAATGTGTGCTGGAGCTAGCTAATGTGCTTTGCCTTTCTATAGCTTATTAACTAGTCTACTCTAGGCAATAATAAGAGAATTATTCAAGATTTACTTATTAGAGAGGCTTTTGCTTGCTGCTCTGCTGGTGCATTATGAAAGGGCTTTCAAGTCGTAGCTCTTTTGCCTATCTAAGCTTATACAAAACGAATCATAAAGTAAATAAAAACAATGAGAAAATAATTAGTTGGCCAGCTGATGATTTATGTAGGAGAACAAACCTCAGCATTCGATATACAGAGAGAAAAAACCCAGAACATTGCTCCCAAATCAATCAATTTCTTTCATTAAATTGAATGTACTTATTTTAGTACAGTTTTCAAAGTACACAAAACAATTTAAATTATTTTGATGGCTTTAAATTTCATTCATTTTTCTCTTTGTGGATTAATTGGCTTTTTGATTAAACTTATACCTTATTCAAATCAATCTTATTTCCGAATCTACAGACCTATCCCCGTTTGATTTAAATCGCAGAGAAAAATATACATTTTCTTGAGATCCTTTCGAAGTGGATGACCGTTGATCAACTATATAAATCATTTACACTTATACACGACATTAATATGCAAATAAAATGAACCAAAATATTCCATATACTCAATAAGAGAATTTGAGACAATCTCCTCTATAAAATCTTTCTTTATTTTGGGTTCAAATCAGGTGCAAGTCCCCTTTGAAGAGTGCATGATCATTCAGCCTCCAATTGAATTTATAGCTTAGCTAAAGTGCATTTGGCTGAAGTAAGTGATAAAGTGATAAATATAGATCTATTTACTTACCTCTCTCCTCCATGGTGGTGGTACCAGAGTAGTTGCGGTGGGTTATATCACTACCAAAGGCGACTAAATCGTTGAGATGTGCAGTTTTGTGCGAGTTGGTGCCAGTGCTAAATGAGGTTTGCAAGTTTCAATTACATATTTAGGAAATTGCTTGAGTGCTAAATAAATAGGTAAGTACAGTCAATACAAATTGGCAAAGAAGTGCAGAGAATTCAGTTAATTAGTTAATTAGCTTAGATATAAGAGTACACAGTGGAGTAGGTACTCAAAAGGCAAGTGCAAGTGCAAATAGAAGTGCATGGTGAATAGTTGTTGTTGTTGTTGCTGTTGTTGCTGTGCATCATTCAGATATAAATGACTTAATGCTGAAATAAATCGGCTTAAAGCATTACCACCAATTACAAGCGGGGGGAAGCCAGGGAGCAGGGCGCAGGACGCAGTTGATGAGCCGTCGGGAGTCAAGCGACAGAGAGACAGACAGAGAGCGAGAGAGATTTATATGTGTACGTATGTTTATATCTGACTGCAGTTGACTTTTCACTTCCGATACACCGAATGACAAGGAAGGACTCTGCTGCAGGCATTATAAATTAATTGGAGCAGCCACACGGGATGCTTCAACTAGGATAAGTTGATAGCAGCAGCGGCAGCTGCAGCAGCAGCAGCAGCAGGATAGCGGATAGGAAACATGAAAACAGCTTAAGCTTGTTTTGTTCATTGTACGACTCATTTTAATATTAATAAAGATGGAATGCATTAGGAACAGATTAAGTATTTAAATGGCCGACAAGTGCTCTGGGAGTAGCAGTAGGCAGTGCCCGCTGGCGGGTTTCTATTTGTCGGTTTTGTCGGATTGTCGGATTGTCGGATTGCCGGATTGTCTGAATACTCGTTATAGTTGTTCTTGTGCTTATTCATTAGTTGGCTGTTAACCGGAAATTGTGGTATACCCAAGTGAGTCAATTATTTTAAAAGCTTTTCTGCATGAAGTTTTTAGCTGCAGCTGCAGCTGTTGCTGTTGCTGCTGCTGTTGCTGTGGTTAAGAGTTTTTGGTTGAGTTAATGAATGGCTTGGCTGCCAACTGTTATATGGAGTTGTGGGGCTTACGACGACGGCTGGGAGGGAGTTACGGGCGATGCAATCATATATGAAACTTTTAACAAAGTTGCCTGCTTAAAGATGCCAACTTGAGCTCGGCCTGGCCGAGAGTCATAACAGTTTCGTACTACGCCCAGCAGCATACTTAGGTGAGTTCGAGTTTGAGTTGGTAGCTGATCCAACGGTGGGCGAGGGTTCTGTGCCGTGGGCATAGTAGGTGTGTGTATGCGGATGCATATGGCTGCTGTGCTGATGCGTCCCTGGACCTGGTCCTGTGTCGACCACCACCACAACATCTTCTACAATGCCGCGCTCCAACTCATCCGGTATATGCGGCTGCTTCTTGTGGCTATGCCTTGAACTGGTGGTGGGCACATCCACAACCACATCATCATCTTCGGAGGTGTGCGGACTGTGTGAGGCCAACACCAATGGATTGTTGATGCCCCAGGAGGGCGGATGCAGATAATGCGGATAGTTTGAATATATTTCAGCGCGTATACGATCATCATAGTCATCATCGTCTGTATCATCGTCGCCATCCTCCTCATCGCCATCCTGCTCCTCATTCTCCTCCCGTTGAGCTACACTGCGCTCGTTATTCGGCTCGTCATGGTATTGATACTCAATGTTATTGGACAAAAGCTCCGTTCCATTCAGGGCATGGTTCATGCGCTGTCCATGTCTCTGTTTCTGTTTTCTGGTTGGCTTCAGCTTCGCCTTTGGCTTGGGCTTCAGTTTCGGCAAACCGTTGGGGAAAAATATTAGTCTATCTGCAAAGAGCCAAAGAGAGAGAGAGCAGTGGGGCAAGGGACGCATGCAGAGGTGCAAAAACAGTTTAGTGCCAAAGAGGTGCAAATACGAGTAGGTTTCAGTTAGTGGTGGGTGTTGTGAGTCTTTGTGAGTGGTGCGAGTGGTGCTGCCTGCGAGTACGCGTATTTAATTAGTGCTATTAGTGTCTAGAGTGCATTTAATCCGATGTTTCGGGTGCGGATGCTGGTGGAGATGCCGGTGCCGGTGCTGTTGCTGGTGCGAGAGGTGTGCTTGTTACCCAACAGCGCCAGCTGAATGTGTGTGTGTCGAAAATTAGCTTAAATTGAGTTGAGACCTGAGTTTTGAGGTCGAGTCTGAGGTACGGGTACGGGTTTGGGTTTGGGTTTTGGTTTGGTTTAGGTTTTCTTTTTTTTATCTTGGTTGAATGTTAAAAATGTGAAATGATAAAAGAATTTCGGTTTAGCGTGGAAAAGCACTGAGCAAAGTCTACATAAGTTCTATGGAACCTATAAAAGAAGCCCCACTAAGCCTGCCCTAACTCATAAATAAAATATACTTGAAAAGAGGTACAGATAGAGAGAGAGAGAGAGTTAGAGAGTTAGAGAGAGAGCGAGAGTTTAGTTAGTACAGCAACGTTTATGTTTATGTATTGTATTGTAGTATAAAACTAAAGGTAAGTATACAATTAGCAGCATTTAGACAGCATTAGTTCATAGTTCTAAAGGTGTTTATTGGTTTATTTAGTTTAGTTTTTTTTGGGTGCAGTCAATCAATATATCAATATCAATATCAATCTATTTAAAGCACAGTAACAGAATCAGTTTCAGCGTGTGACATATCAGTTATCAATGAGTTGACAGTAGTTTTGTGAGGGTATCGGGTAACGCTTACTGCTATTACGAGTATATATTAGATAGTTCGATTATTTGATAATTGGATAGTGAAATATAGAGAGAGATAGAGAGAGTTATATAGAGAGAGCAGTGACAGTTAACACGGCAGCTTTGGATGTACGGATACGTGATATTTACGATATTACTAATACGTATATCCATATAATCTGGTACTGATATATAGGCATATTGTTAATAGGTATTAATTACTGATCGCAAGTCACGCAAATGTGGGTTTGTTTTTTACTAATATATATATATTATTTTTGTTGTATTATTGTTTTTTTTTGGTTTTGATGCAAAAGCGTGCGATTTTAGTTTCGGGTTTTTTTTTCTTAGGTTACTTAAATTGTTAGGCTAGTTTCAGTTTTGAGCGGTTCACAAAGTACCAAAGAAAAAACGATAAATTCACAGAAAATTTACGTCTAAATTGAACGTGAAAGCATAAAGAGACAGAACAGAAAAGGGAAAATCACTTGGTGGTTAACTCAACTGAACTCAACTTAAATCAGACAATTAGAAAGGCACACAGTTTACTTTCTTTTGCTCATCGTTAACCATACATTAAAGAAATAAAATAAGTTATATTGTTGAAAGAAATCATAAGGTTTACTTTTGTTTTTCGACGAATTTTTCAGCATTTTCTCGCGTATTTTGGGGTATTCTTTGTGTTGTTGTTGTTGATGTTGTTACAATTGTTGTTGTTGTTGATGTTTTTTTTTTTGATATTGTTGAGAAACCTTTGATTGTCTGAAAACTTACCCACACACGGATTGTGATTAACAATATTAAAAATACGATCACAGCGCTTTTTCATATGATTATTGGGACAGATACATCCGAACATGGGCGATAAACGTAGATTTGTCCAGGAATCATGGCAGGCATCCCTAAAACGAAAACGTTTCATAATTAACAAAGCTAATTTTAGGGCCAGAACCGCAACAGTTCAACCAACCCACACAGCACAGCTAAGCTAATTGAATTCATATTTAGCCCCACACCCCACCCAAAAACAAGGAACAACCCCTTAGACCCAAAATCCCGAACTAAACCCGACCCACGAGTCGACTTCCGCTCGACGCAAGCAAACTTTAAAATTGGCAATTGCATTAAAAATGCATACATACGGCAGTGCAATTAATATTTTATCGCATAGGTGGCAGCTGGCAAAACATCAGTTTGTAGAGGGTGCTCGAGGCAGGGCGGCAGGGTGGCAGGGCGGGTTGTGTTTCATCCCCCTTCCGGCCTTTCAGTGCCGTGTTGCAGTGCGTGCTGAAAGTTTAGACGGCGTCTCTGAAACTTTAAGCCAGTCCAAAGAAGAAGGCGCCGAAGCCGCCGCAAAAAGTCATTTCGAGTTATTAAAACATTCAGAACGTTTGTATTCGAGGGTATTGAGCCGGGCTCGCAAGGAAGTGGTGTCAGCACAAGGATATGTGAAGGCTCCAGGAAGCAGTAAGAATTCAACCCGCAGGAAATTTCATTTTGCTGCTTTTACTTGAACTTTTTGAGCCAAGTTTGTTGTGTGTGTGTGCGTGTTTTGTGAATAAAATCGAATATCGAAATTAAATGTTGCTTTGCTTTTGCTTTTACTGTTGCTGCTGTTGCTGTTGCTGTTTTGTGTTGTCGAGTGCAAGCTTTGGTGGCATTGGTAGCAGCCAATTCAATTTTCTCTTTTAACTAAACTGTTTAATTGAATTTTTATGCTCTCCATATACCCATTGAAAGGGGAACATAAAGAGTATACTAGGCTAAAGCAAAACAAACGCAACAGGCAGAAGACATAGACTGGAATACTCATTCGATTGAATAATAAACTCAGAATTTCTATAACAAGCGGTTTTCCAAAGGAAACTGCTAAGTTTTTATGATAAAAAGGAGTATTTTCTAGTCTAATACTCTTTCACTTGACCGTTTTTACTTGTTATTGCCAAGTGTTGCAGACGGCGAGGAAAAGCTGCACTTTTTATTAGACCGCTCGACTTTTTTGCCACATTTTGTGGTTATTCATAGAAACTGTTCGAACCAGGAAATTGCATTATGAGCAACTGAATTATCAATAATTATAAATGGACTTTAGAGTTAAAGAACACTTCTTGCAGTTAAGCTAAGTGGTCCAAGCTAATTCAAACATTTACTACCATATTTTCCTTCTAACAAAACAAACTTTATTTTTCTTGCCAACACTTTGGTGTTTCTCTTTTTTTTTCTATGCTTACAGCAGCTTTTCTTGCGATTATCTTTGCTGAGCTGTGGTTTTTTTTCTTCTACTTCTTCGATGGTTTTTCAACGTTTTCATCCCGTTTTTCATCCATTTCCATCTGACAACTCACCTATTTTCCATTTTGCATTTATTGTCGCGCACTTTGCAGTGCGTCTTGAAATCCTCGAAGAGCTTCAGGCATTTACGTTCCTGCTGGCACACGGATAAAGCATGATTGCACGTGGGCAGCGCATCAATTGGATAAGGATCCTTTTCGGCTGCAAGGAGAGAAAAGTCAAGAAATCAATTTAGTTGAAGTAAAATGGCTTTGTAGAGACGCAGATTTACAACCATCAACTTTTGGTTTGAAAATCAGTTTTGATGAGTTTTTTTAATTAATTTTGTAGTAATCTAATTTTCTAAATGAAACCTGGCATTAATAAAACGTTTCCTTACACTTTTTCCATTATTTTTTTTAACTATTTTCTACTCCACTTAAGGATAAATTTGTCAAAAATATAGCATACTTTTTGGAGCTTGTGATAATTCAATGTTTCAGCTATTCTACACTGTAAGTTAGTTTTTGGTTAGTCCCATAAGTAGACTACACTTTTTGAATGAATTTAATGAAAATCGAAACTCATATTTTCTTTTAACCTTATTCTTATTTACAAGCTTTATTTTCCATTTTAAGTCTTTTCATAAAACACTCAGCTTTAAGCGTCTGTGTAGCATTCAAAAGTTTCATGAATGTGGTGGGTACACCTGCAGGCACTTACCTTTCTTGAGCACAAATCCGCACGGATGATCGAACAGGAAATCCCGAAAATGATTGCAATCGGGATCCATGCCAGGCTCCTTGCACAGGCAGGTGGGACGAAAAAATTGAAACGCCTGCAGTGTGCGCAGTGCCGCTTGGCATTTGGTAACCGTAACTGTGCTGCAGGACACTGCAAGGATAAGATAATAATAGTAGTAGTATATCACTTGAGAGACAATAGTATTGGTGTGCTTAATGATCTATAAATGGCAGAAACTCTTAAACTTTGACATTTGTGGACGTGTGTTTGTGTCGTTGTCCAATTTAGAAGCGCTGCTCGCATCGATTACCGAGTTGTAGCCAGTTGACAGTTGTTATAAATGGCAGACAGGCGAGCAAACAAGACACGAAACCCAAACAGACAACTACAAACCAAAAACATGTCATAATAATAATAGCAACAACGGCAACAACAGCAACAATATGAATAATTGAGTCTCCGAACAAAATGGTCGATTTAAGCGGCCAATGAAGCGCACAGGATATGTGGCCGTTTGTGCCGTTATGAGAGAGATCCGATAATATTTTATAACATAATAAATTATGTTTCATATATGACAGCTTATTCGAGCATATGACAACTACTGGCTACACAGGCGCTCGCTTATTCATTCATTCATTCATTCACTGGCAATGCGTGCGAATGAATAGGGGCGAAGCAAACAAAACAAAAGGGCAAACAAACATCTGTTGGCCATCCATTGTCCTTTTGGCCATAAAACATAAGCCCTACTAATAAACTCGACTACGGCAACACTTCACAGCACACACACACCCAAACACTTATACACACACACACACACACACACACATCGACTGTTTGGCTCGTCATAAGCCGTAAAATCGCCAAAAAGCAGAGCAAGCAAACTGCCGCAACGTCCGGACAATGGTCAATGGTCAGCATATGAGCTGGACGCCCCATTGCTCCTGTCACTCATACGACCCGTTGGCCTCCAACCCCGATGCCAACGCCAACGCCGACGTCCGGACATGATTATTTGCTACTCGAACATAAAGTTGCTCCTTCTGCTCTGTTCGAACTACGCAACAAGTGACATTTTTTGCTGGCATTCATCATATTTATGACACGGCCGACACTCGGGCGCCATTTGTTGTTGGCAGCTTTCGGTTTTCGCCCTGTGACACAACACTAGAGAGAGAAAGGGCTTTGGTTCGTGGCCTCAATTAGAAGCCATCGGCAGTTAAACAGCTTGAAGCTGCAGGTGGACGCACAGTTTAGGCTTTGGGCTTCAGTTGACTGCAATTTTTAGAGCTAGTTGTTGGCTGCTGTTGTTGTGGCCACTTTGATTTCGTCCTTGTGCGCTGTGTGGCCATAAAACAGGAGGCAAGCGGCTTATATGCCTAGTCGACGTCATCAACTGACGCCATTTTCGGGCTGCCATTGTTTTTATTCCCTTTGCCTTTTGCCTTTTGCCTGAACTGTTAGTGTAACTGTTACTGTTAAGTCCTCAATTCGTTTTTATTCGAAACGCGTTTCCGGTTGTTGAGTCGGTCGCTGAATTGGTTCAATGATTTCTTTGTTGCTGCCAATATGGCTAACGTGTTTGCTGGCTATCTGTGTGTGTGTTGTGTGTGAGTTGTGTTTCTGTTTGTATTTGCGGCCATTGCCAGACGACCTTTTGCCTCTCTACTCGAATTTTATTTGATTTTAGTTTGTTATTTGTTTTTCTTCTCTCCATTTCATTTTGACATTTTATTGCCTGCTGTTATTGCCATAAATTTGCGCACTAGCTGAAATTTATGTGGCATTTATTTAGTTTGCCATTAAACGTAAATTCAAAAAGTTATTTGAGCCCCAATTTAACTACTCCAATTCAAGTATGAAATATGATATGTTGTTTTTTATTTTCTTCACAGCTTCAGCACGCAATTAATTAAATTAAACAAACTTTTGTCCCCTTTGTCTCTCTGTGTGTGTAATTTTTTATAAATAGGCCTTTGGTCGACAGAGCAGAGAGCACTGAGAGAATGCCGCACCATGCGATACATGTCCTTTTGTCATATTAAACAGGCGTGCCTTGAGCTTCTGTTCATCGATATCTGGGTAGGTGTGTAGTGTGGTGTGGTGCGATGCGATGTGGTGTGGTTATTTGCTTTGTGCTGCAGCTGGCTGGGTGGCTGATGATTTCTTTGAACCATCGACAAATGCCCACACACGGTATTCACACACACTCGCCCGCAACCAGCTGCACAGCTGGAGTCCTGCCGCAAAAGAAATATGCCAAAAAGTATGCAATGCAAAAGCACGGACTGCAGCTGGAAGCCGTAGCCGGAGCCGTAGCCGTAGCCGGAGCCATAGCCGGAACCGCACCACACTCGAACGTTGCTCCGAACGCTTGTCAAAATATTTATTGCGGATCGAAAGAGAATGAAAAGAAGACAGACTGGACGCCTTTTAAAGGCTTCAACGCGGACACGTTTTCGCATAAAAGCGGTAAGAGAAAAGCCAACAGAAATGCTGCATAAAATGCAATTATCATAAATATTCCAGAGTCGCCTTTAAGTTTCCTCTCTTCTCGCTTCTCTCTTCCCGCTTCTCTCTTCTCTCTTACACGTGTGCAATATGTGTACGTAATTTGAGGACATCTAGAGGACAATACAACAGCCATTAAATTGCCCTTCGCCGCACCACACCGCAGCAAGAGCCAAAAAAAAAGTAATTTCAGTTTTTAAATGAAAAAGTTCAAAGTGCGTTTTACGTTTGTTTGTTTGTTTCTTTGCTTGTTTGTTTGCTTCCTGATGGCAACCGCAATTTTTGTTGGCTCCATATAAATGCTCGTATATGACATTTGCCATAAAAACCAATGCCAAATGATATTTGTTTGTTTGCTTTTTGTTTCTGATTCTGATACTTGAATTAGACGCTGTCCATTGATTGTCATCGTTAGCTTTTATTGGCGGTCTCGAGCAGGGACTATTCTATTCTCTATTCTCTATGCTCTACTCAATAATGCCCAAGGTGCGGGCCTTGCTCTGGAAGTCGGTGCGCTGCACATAAGCTCCGCTCATGGTGCGTCGACCCGTGTAGGCAAGGCGTCCATGGAGCACACGCCAGTTGTCAAAGAGCACAATGCTGCCCGGTTGGAGCTTGAGTTGCCACTGCTGCTGCTCGTCGCGCACAATGTGCAACAGGTGCCGCAGACTGGCATAGAATGCTGCCATCTCGTTCTGGGGCAGAGTATCGAAGACAGCGCGATCGTAGACATTGAGGCGGAGCTGGAGCAACTCGCCGGTTAGCGGATCGATGCGTATAATGGGTGCCGTATGGCGATGATGTTCGCCCTGTTCAATATACTCGGCTGGGACTTGAACGCGACAGAGCAGCTCGTAGGATGCTGGATGAAGGCGACGCAGCTCTTGCACCACATGCAGTCCGTCCACAAAGAAGTTCTCACCGCCTGTGCCGTCTGTGGAGTGTTCGATGCAGTGCAGCGCCTGTAGACCAGCAGCATCACAGAAATATGTATTGTCCGTATGTGAGCCTAGATAGAGCTGTGTGTATGCCGTATCCGCGTGATCCTGCTTATCGCTGAATGTCCACATCTCACCAAAGAAGGTTTTCATCAGTGGAAAGAGTCGACGTAGGGCTAATTCAGTCATTGTGGGCGTGGGCGCCACGTCATCGATAAAGATAATGCCATAACGCACCAATGCGGTAATCAGTAATTTGACCTGCTCATCGCTGGCCACCAGTGCCGGCAGCGAGAAGCGCAGATGTTGTTTATTCTCAAGCACAATGCTGCGATTCCAGGGTGTCACCGCTGTGGACTTTGAACGCCGGCTTATCAGCTGCTCCAGCTGCGATTCAAATATGAAATCCAAGTCGTAAGCCGAATGATGGCCATCGCACCCTTAGTGGATTGGATATATGGTTAAGGAGGCCATCAAAATTGCTCTAGCGTTTACTTACATTCCACAACCAGCTGCTGCTCTGCTCCGGACCAGGAGTGCTGCAAAGCCTTCACATCGGCTGGCAACTCCAGCAGATCATAGCGTCGCTGGTTAGTCTCTGTATTGAGACATTCCCCGCAACGGCAATGATCTCTTAGCCAAAACTCATCAATCTCCAGGCATTTGCCTGTCTTCGGATGCTTCAAATTCAACATTCAGCTATTTTTCTAGATCCCCAGCTAGCGAATAGCTAGACTCAAAGTCTCTCAGTCGACTGACAGCGCTGTTAATTATCGCTTGGATGATTGGGCACAAGTTCTTATCAGTGCGAAGCGTTGGAAACGGTCTACACTAAGCAAAATAACGTATTCCATTTGAATTGAATTTAGGTAAAAAAAGAGTATTAGAAGCTGGTCTCTCTGTTCCGCCTGAATGCGATCCGGCAACGCTTTCTTAACCTATAAAACATTTCAGGAATTTCTTTTCATAGCAGGCCTTGAAATTGATGTTTGAATTGCTTGGAAGCCCATCGAAAGGGAACAGAACATCATTTCAGAATTTATATTCACGTGAAACCTATTCAACTAGGAATTATACAAAAATTTAAATAGAAATTTATTAAATTTATTAAATTTACCACAACGAGTGAAACGATGAAACCCGCAATTACTTCCTGGGCTGACGAGGTGAATGATGATTATGTGGATGGACTGCCGCCAACCAAGGAGTATGTGGAGGGCGACTTCAAGCATGTCACCGAGTACAAGTACAACGATGATGGGAAGAAGATAAAGGTGGTGCGCACCTTTAAGATTGAGAGAAAGGTCGTGTCTCGGGCAGTGGCCAAGCGCCGTGGCTGGGTTAAATTCGGCGACTCGCGTCTGGATAAGCCTGGTCCCAATTCGCATACCACAAAGGCGGCAGATGACATTCTAATGAATTACATGGGATCGAAGGACTTTGAGCAGTCACAGGATCCGCTAATGGATGCAGGCAAACCTATGGCCAAGTGCAGGATATGCAATGGCGAGCATTGGTCCGTCAAATGCCCCTACAAGGGCACCTCCATGGACATGGAAAGCAAGGCAATTGCAGCGGCCACTGCCAGCGTGGGCGAAGCCAGCAAGACGGGCAAATATGTGCCACCCTTTCTGAAGGACAGCGGCAAGGGACGCGAGCGTGATGATTCATCGGCTGTGCGCATTTCCAATTTATCCGAGTCAATGACTGAAGATGATCTGGAGGAGCTGATTAAGAAGATAGGGCCGCATACCAAGATGTATCTGGCACGTGAGAAGAACTCTGGTCTATGCAAAGGATTCGCCTATGTGCACTTCAAGTATCGCAAGGACGCTGCCGAGGCAATTGAAGTACTCAACGGACACGGATATGACCATTTGATTCTCAACGTGGAGTGGTCAAAGCCTCAAAACTAAAAGCAGCTGCCTCTAGGCCCAAGCATTCAGCTGGAAGAGAGAAGTAAAAGAAAGGAAATGAAAAAAAAAACTTAACACAAACTAAAAAGCTCAGCTAAAGCCGTTAATACCTTGTTTTAAATGCGAATTTTTCACATGTGAAGAAACTCCCACACGCACACACACTCAGACACACACACACACTCAGACACACACGCTAATACACACAAAGAGGAGGCACTTAAAAGAAAGCTAAGCCAGAGTGGAAAACAAGCTGGAAAACACCACTAGGCATTGGGGCTGACTTGAACATTAATAATTAAATTTAAGAAAAGAAAGGAAAACCAGCGGAAACATCTACCCTAACCTCAACAATCATATATATATATATATATACAGGAATCGGGCTCTGTGGGCGGCGCATAGAATAGTGCGAGGCGAAGCAAACTGAACTTAAATACACATTTGAATGGCTGGCTTCACGTTTTCTTGTATTTTTTGGTGGGGGGCGGATCAAAGCGAAAGTATATATAAGAAATTTATACCTGCAGCTACTGCCATTGTTCTTCTTATTGTTGTTGTTGTTGCTGGGGATGGAAAGGGCGGTGGGGCGGGGGGCGGTGACGAAAGCAAAGTCTAAAACAAATTACTGAATAATTTATAAATTAGCTTTTTCTTTGGTTTGCTCATTCGCTCGCCTTTGTGCGCGACGACAATGGACAAATGGCGAAGCTCGGAGTTGCCTTCCCGCCTGCCATTTGTTATTTTTTATAGTTTATACCCACTAAAAAAGCACTCAAAAAAAGGAGTATATCAGTGGTCTAACCAACAACAATATTGCAACAATATTTTATATATAATTATGCATATTTTCAGAATATTCATGAGCAGTTTGAAGAGTCCTGTCAATGTCGAGAGCTATTCATCTGCGGCTGAGCTGTGGATCATGTTTTCTTTAGAAGAATTAGCGAGTAGCTCAATTTGGAAATCGTGAAATAGTAGCTAAACTATTTAATGACTTAATTAAGTTTAAGTTTTATATAATAATACCCTCTGAAAGGGTATATAAATGTACGAACTGCTCTATTTCTCTCCTCTCTTAGAGAGTGTATTACTGAGTCGAGCACTGCCAAGTTGATTTGTTAGTTTTTTCTGCAACGCCCGCTTGAGGTAAACTAAATTAATGTATAATTGTGTGTGTATATATATATATGAATATATTTGTTTATTCATAGTGGTGCGACTGGCACGCACATGGACGGACCGACGGACGGACGGACGGACGGAGGAGTTGCTTGCCGCTGAGCAGCAACCACACAATAGAAGTTTTTGGGCAGTTTGGGTGAGTTGCGTCTGGCGAGCATTCAGTATGGCAGTATTCGAGTATACTCGAATATAGTGGGTCAGTTCTCAGGGGCATTTGAATATTCAAATGGCATTTGGTGGCCGTTGTATGTTGCGCTTTAAGCATATGACCATTATTTACTGTTTTATTGCACGCAGGCGCACACAAAATTCGCTAAAATAATTACACAGTTGTCGGCACAACACACACACACACAACACACAACAGCAGGAGCAGCGCTCCAGCCAAGGAGCAAATAACAACCGCAGAAAAAAAAAACAGAAAACAAAAACAACTAAACAAAATTAATCCTCAAATGGCCTCAAACCCAGGAACAGTTCCCCAAACGCGCCACCTGAAAACCACAGTTTATGTTTATTTGCCTTTTTCGGGCACTTGGCCCGCAGCGCCATACAAAATAACTGGGCGCAAAAAGTTCGCTTCACATAATATTAACTCTTAGATTTATAACATGGCTTGAACGGCTGGCTTACCAGGTATGGGCCCGCAGACACGGGGTATTATTTCCAGTATTGCTGAGCATGAGGGATCCTCGAAACATAACTGACGCGCCAAAATGCAATTCAAAATTGCAACGACGCCTTTAATGGTCGAACCTAAAATTAGAAAGAACAAAATTTAGATTTAGTTTTAGTAATAGAAATAGAGATATAATAGATAAAAGAAAGCAGTTTGATTATAAAAGATATCTACTAGCTACTAGATTAGAAAACGTATTGATTATATATATAACTAGAGTCATTAGGATCTTATCATAAATACAACTAGTAAGGAAAGGCTATCTTCGGCGCTCCGAAGATTATATACACTTGAAGAGCTATATGATATAGTACTCTGATCTTAATGATATAAGGTGTACGTTTAGAGATCACACTTTTCCATATAATTTGTAAATTTAGTCAAGATATTTTGAGAAACAAAGAAGTTTTCCATACAGCAACTTTTGAACCAATTGTTCCTATGGTAGCTAAAAGATATAGAAGCTCGATCTTAACGATTTTTTGTATACATTTAGAAAGTGTACTTTTTCTTACAAGTTGTAAATTTTATGGAGATACATTGAAAATCAAGAAAGTTTTCCTTACAAAAACTTTTGAAGCGATTGTTCCTATGGGAGCTATAAGATATAGTTCTACGATCCGGCCACTTCCGACTATGTGCTGCCTGCAGCAAAAAGAAGGCTCCATAACAAATTTCATTCGCCTAGCTCAAAGACTGAGGGACTAGTTTGCATATAAGCGTTCGGAGAGTCGGTCGGAAGGCTATATCAATTCTTCTCTTCGTCCTGATCAATAATATATATACTTTATGTGATCGGGATGCCTCCTTCAATACTTTTCAGGTGTACAAAAACTTTCCTGCTGTCTTTAAGTAAATTTTGAAAGTAATTTAAGGTACAATTAGTATTAAATAATATTATTCACCCAAGTAATACATGTCATAAAATTACCGAAGAAGTAATAAATCACGAAAATTATTTATTTGTAAATTTGAAATATTCTACGCGATTTCTAATCAAGTTCAGAATGGAGTTGGATCCAGAATTTGTACAAAAATTCGGTTCTCTGGAGGTGTCCACTAGGCCAGTGACTCCTGAAGAGTTGGCCAATTTCGATGAGAATAAACCACTTCAATCGGAGTCACAGTCCAAGCATCCATCCTATGCACATATACCGAAATTCTTTTATGCACCTCCACCGCCGTCAGATAATTTGCGGCATATGCTACGAAAGGAGGCGCAATCGTTGTTCCTGCAACAAAAGTCAGAAGAGCTGTTGGACAGCGAGGAGCTGAAAGTTCTCTGGAGCATGCTGGAGCAGCATGTCACTGAGACAACAGCCAAGAAACAGCAGCTGATCAGCTACGACGACTACTGCCGGCTGCAGTCTGCGGTCTGCTCCAAATATCGCTTATATCTGACAGCTCGTCTATTTGCCCATCTGCTGAGTGATTCACCCTATTTGGGCAGTGTGGAGATCGTATCCATTTATAATTACACTATGCGTAAGATTTGGCTAACTCAGTGCCGCATTGGTCTCTCCTTTTATGATGAGGTTGGTCAGGGCTACCTGCGGGAGTTTGATATGGACAACTTTATTGTTGATCTTATACCGACACTGCCCCAGTTGCGCGACTGTGTGCAGCCCTCGTTCCAAAAATTCTATGTCTGCACAGTGGTTAAGAGGTTTTTCTTCTTCCTCGATCATTTGCACACGGGTCGTATACGCATTCGCGATATATTAACATCCGGATATCTCGACGAGCTGATGAAACTACGCGAAGAAGAGGACAAAATAACAGAGGAGACTCCAAAACAGAACTGGTTCTCCATGCCTGCCATAATGGAAATCTATAGCAAGTATCTCAACCTTGATTTGGATCACAATGGTCTGCTGAGCAAGGAGGAACTCGCTGGCTATGGATCCGGCACGCTCACAAAAGTATTCCTGGATCGTGTCTTCGACGAATGCCAGACTTACGATGGTGAAATGGACTACAAGGCATTCTTAAGCTTTATGCTAGCACTGGAGCATCGCAAGGTGTGAGCCTAATCCTCAACTAAATTTCCATTCTTTAAGTATATTTTTTGTCTACTGTAAAAGAGTTCGGCGGCTCTGCATTATTTGTTTCGAATGCTGGATGTATATCACACAGGATATTTGACGAGCCAAACACTTCGCTACTTCCTTAAGGATATACAGGAGCGGTTGGTGAGTTACAACGAGGACATCAAATTCGAGGACATCAATAATGAAATATTCGACATGGTTAAGCCAAAGGATCCGTGTAAAATAACACTGCAGGATCTGAACAATTGGTATGTTGTGTGCGCGTATTTAACAATTGCATTTTTGTTGGTATCCTCGTTTCATATGCAGCGGCCAGGCAGATACTGTGGTATCCATATTAATTGAATTTCATAAATTCTGGGCTTACGAGAACCGCGACGACAATCCAGAGGATGTTTAATGGGGGGGGGAGCAAAGTAAGTGCGGCAACCCACAACATTAAGCGAAATTTAATTAAAATCCTGCCGCCGGCAGGATACTTACCCCCAGTACGTGACTTTAACTATTAACCAAAATTATATTTATTGTCTCCGGGAATAACTACAAATTGTGCATTGATACTTCCAGCCTGTCAGCCATTTTGTGGTCATAAAATTAAAACTAAACGTTAATATTTATTTATTTATGTGTTAATATCAATTATGTAAGCATTTAGATGTAATTTTGTGGCTTTCGTAGCATTTCCTGTATAAAGTTTTGTAGTCCTTGGAAGTCCGAGGAAGTTAAAGTGCTGCCCGCCTGGCAGCATGCGGTCGAGGCGAGCTGGACGACCTGGACGACCTGGACGAGCTGGGCGTCCACCACCGAGATTATAATCATTTTATGAGTCTGCCAGTTGTTGGAGCTGGACTCTCTAACCCGGCAACGGTTTATAAAACATTCATTTCAATTTCATTTCATTACGTAGAAATAAACCAAGTCATTCAGGCAAACAGACAGACAGACACACGGCCAGCCAGATAGTCGGACAGTTAGACAGACAGCCAGACATTGCCAGATGAAGAGTCAGTGTGGACCACAGTTGGCTTCTGTTCATCTCTTTAGGATGTGCGAGCAGTCCTGCAGCACCGCTCCTTCCGGCGGATGCCCCAGCAAAAGTTGTAGCTACTGCTGCTGGTGCTCGTGTTGGCGCTGGTGCTCGTCCATCTCCCACTGCTTCTGCCCCGCACTCATTAACGAAATGACCGTTTGCATATTGCAAGCAGTTTCAGCCGGAGTGCCAACAGGAACAGAGATGGGTTGGAACACGAAGGAAAGCGAAAGAAAAGCCTTCAAAAATTCACGAATTGCATGCAGCTCCAGCTACTGAAAGTTACCCTGTGTTGCAGGAAGTGGCCTACTGCCAGCGGTAACTGTAACAACAATGGTTGCTTACTCTAGCAGCAACTGTAGCTGTAGCTGTGGCAGTTGCAGTTGCAGCGAAATTCCGGGCAGTCAAAAGTTTTGTGGCAGTCGCGCGGCACTTGGAATCGTTTGCGGAAATACAAATAAATAAAATGTTGAACGAAAATTGTACGAGTAGCCGTGGGTGGTGTTTGCACTGTGGACTGTGGACTGTGGACGGTGGACGGTGGACTGTGGACTGGGAGCCGTGGAATGCCAAAGTGTTTTATCGTTATTGGACGTTTAGTAAGTAATACTCGGGCCACCAATATACTGCATGCGTCTGGTCTAGGCCAGTCTGATGACAGGCCAGAAATTATCCACGCAGCTGGCTGCTGCTGGTTGTTGGCTGTTGGCTCTTAGCTGTTGCCGGTTGGCCAACAGAAATAATCGTCCACGGGCCGATTACTAAGCCCCATGCGACCCATTCGAAATCACTTAAAAACACAAATCAAGCAAAAGTTGAAAAACACAATAACAATTGTTTCGGGACACACCATAAATTTGCATGCCAAGAAGCGTGGGTGAGACTCTCGCCCGCTCTCTCCCACTCGCCCGCTCGCACTGGCCATTGCATAGAAAAAATAGGCACATAAATATGCGAGCCGCACACACACACACAGGTCCTGAGGAGGACCAGAGACCAGCAAGGACGAAAACCAGAACAATTCGTTTGTGTCACAATCAGATTCGGATTGGGTACAAAAATTTCGAGTTCGCGTTTCGCGTTTCGCGTTTTCGTTTGCTTTTCGCGTTTCGCGTCTCGCGTTTGGCGGCGTTCGCATGTTGCCGCCATGTTTCATGAATTATTTTCCAGCCAAAAAGTTTTTCGTGTCGGCAGCCAAACTTTGGCTTAAAAAAGGAAAACAACGGAAAAAAAGTAATACAGGAAAGCAAACACAGGTTTTCCACAGTGAGCCGAATACTTGAATACCCTGTTAGATCACTATTAAGACTCAATGAAATATGCCGAAAACTCTCAGCGAAGGAAGCTCTGTCGGAACTCATCCTCAATAGAATTTCCTGGAAACCACTTATTATACTCTTCCTTAATGCGATCAAACACTTCTCCTTTACAACTTAAGTCACTTAATGTAAATACCCTTAGCAAGGGTATAGACAAAAATTACAAAAGGAAAGCGGCAAGACATTCACTCCATGGAGGAGCTGTGCGCTGGGGCATTCTGCTGCGCTTCTTTGCCTTGGTTCAGGCGGCGCATTTTTCGATTACCATTTTACTTGCTCCCATTACCGATCGAACTGGAGGAGCTGGCCCAGAACCCAGCGCCAATGTTTCGTATTTTCTGCAACTTAGTTTTTCCTTCCTTGCTTGGTTATAGCTCCTGCTACTGCGGCTCCTGCTCCTGCTGCTTAAATTTCAATTGTGTGCAGTGGGCGGCCGCTCGACTGGAGAGCACTCTGGTGCAGGCTTTAATAAATTATGGTCCCTTGGCCAGCATGGGCAAGGAAAGGAAAGGACTGGAAAGGAAGGGAATATGGGCTTGTGTTACGACGAGAGAGAGAGTAGAGTCCTGGCCTGCCCTGTCCTGTCCTGGCCGTGTACTGGCCGGTGCCATTCACGTCACTTGGAAAAGTTAATACAACAAATGCGCTGCTCAACAACAACAATAACACTCAACGAGGCCAATAACAACAAGCGAACAACAATAAGAACAACAATAACAACTGCAACAAGCAACAACTACAATGCTGTAAAACGACCGCATTACGAGCTCGCGAATTGTTGGCGCTTCACATTGCCCGCAAGCCAAAAGAGCCGGAGCCGGAGCCGGAGTCGGAGTCAGAGTCGGACCCCAGAGTTGGGCTGCCAACAACTGGCAACAGCAACAATAACATGGCCGAGAAATGGCAGCTTTACAACTTCCGCCAAGAGACCAGCAGAGGGGGGGAGATGAGGAGCTACTGTGAAATGTTTGTTATACTCGGCTTGGTTTTTCAGTGGTGAGTGCTAGAGTCATCTTATGTCATTCGGGATTATTTTGTGGGTTAAAAACTAATTTTCGGTCATGAAGTGGATTTGGATGTTCGTGTGCGCCCTTTTCGCTGTTCCACGGCTCCCAGTTTCCTGTTAGCTGCTGCCTGCTGCCTGCCTGCTGTTGACATTGCCCCGGCCCATAAATATGCAGAATGTTGCCAACAAAATACGGCCAACTAACTAGCTCCGCCTCAATGTTTGGCCGAGAGCACAGACCATTCTCGTGCAGTTCATTAGCATACCAAAGCTGCTGCGATTAAACGTATTTAATAAGCCAATCTAAACAGTTGGCTGGCACTCAGAATATACATTTCAATTTCAAACTAACCAGAGTTTTATATAGATCAAAATTATATTATTCTGGCTTGATTTTTGTGACAGCCTTTAAGATTGTTTACAGAGCAGTAAAGAGATAAAAAGCGTCAGTACAAACCGACTTCTGGCTCATAAATTTAAAATTACTCTTCGCCCAGTTCCTTTCGAAGTGTGAACACATAAATGCTTGTAACCAAATTATTTCATTTGATTTAATTTATAGGCCAGAACTCCCTGACACAAGAGTCCTGTGCTGGCAATTAAATTTAAATACTCGAGCATAAAATACGGACTCCTCTTCAATAATAACCTTCAAAACCTCCCAGCAGCAGCAACAGCCTCCAGAGCAATATTGTAAACTGTCACAATGGTATTTTTAATGGGTGATTACGTGTATTGGGTGTTGAAAACTTTCCGAAAAATCTCTGTTTTTCAGCAAAGTGTGGAAAAACACCGTCAACCTTGCTGCGTATTATGGTCAATTAAGTAAAAAAAAAACCATTATTGTTATTGTCGTCGAGCATGTAAAAGTTGTTTTCATACTTATTTTTTTATTTTTTTATACCCTTCCCGAAGGTATTTTAACTATGTATCGAACTGTGTGTTTCAGTGAATGAGGCATCTGCGACACCAGAAAGTATCTGTCTGTCTGTCTGTCTGTTTCTATATAAACTAGTCTCTCAGTTTTTCTATTTCTCATTTTTCATCTTCCAATATATCCTATCTATATATCTATATTTTATCTCTTCTCTATAAATAATATTTTCAGTCTAAGAAATAAATAGGCAATTACTTAAGAGACTCAAAAATTTACTGAGAATATTTCGCCGCTGCGTTTTTCAGCTCAGCTGACCTTTGAGCTTTTTGCAGAAGGAGCTGATCGTAGAAGAAAGCTCAAACAAATCAGTCGTAAGTCGTCCATTGGCAGCACGCGTTGGCGGATGGAGCTGCTTTTTTAATCGGGTTTTTAGGTTGTAAAGTAATTTGTAATTGAAGAATTAAAGTTAAATATGTGTGTGTTAAGTGTTGCTGCATAATGTTGTTAATATGCTAATTGCTAATTTGCTATTTTTCAATTGCCTCATGTAGTTTTTCTTAAATTTGTCTTGCCGAAAAAAATGCTCAACAGAGCCAGCGCGCGTTTTTGCTCTTGTTACAGTTATTTTTTTTCGTGTTCGTTTTGTGCTGTGTTCGTCAACCGCAACGCAAGCAGCAGTTTTGTAGGTGGAATGCATTGCATGTAAGTGAGCTCTCGTTCTCTCTCTTAAATCAAAGATTCTATACACAATTTTAAAGAGCGAGCGCTGTTGATCGAATTTTAAAGAGCGTGCGCTTTGATTGCGTATGTTCATATTATGCTCTTTATAGAATATTTTAAATAGTAGCTCATAGCTATTAATTGGGTGTTTTAAATTTTTCAACCACTTTGTTTGCAATTTATTATTTTAATTATTTAATTAGTAATTTATTTATTTTATTGTATATTCATTTTATTGTTTATTTATTTTATTATATATTTAATTCTGAACTATGGGAGCAATCTGTCAAAATAAATCAATTTCAGCACAATTTTATAGTATTTATTCCAGCCTGCAGGGTATTTAGACTTCGCTGCGCCTTACTACTTTTATTTGTATGCTGCCCATTGCTTTGTTATTATTCTTTCTTATGCATCGCACTGTTCATCAGAATGAAAGGTCTAAAGAGAGAGTGTTAATCCTAAACAGAGATATTATATTTCTTTTGAGTGAAACCTTTGACTTTTCTTGTATTTATTAATTCTTGCAGTTCTTTTCACATCATATTTTATGGGATTTTCTTTAGAAGATGCTACAACTTTCTGGTTACAAAGTCATAAAATGTAATTTATTTCTTTATGCTAGAAAAAAAAAAAACATTATTTTGTAGCGTTTTAATTGCACTTTTCTCTTTCTGTGTCACTTTCCTTTTTGCTCTCTTTTGCTTTGATGAATTCAGCCCTTTTAGAAAGAGCAGTTCGTACAGTGGTTCTGAGCTTTAAATAGTTTAAAATTTAATAAAGAGAAATTTTACAGCACAGTAATTAAAGCGCTGTGGTGTGCTTAGATTACTTAATACGCCTCTCGTTGAGTAGGCAGAACTAAAAGAATATATAGAAACTAATCAGATTACTTTGATTTAATCTCGGTATATTAAGCTCTATCCATTTAAGAGAGAGACTTTAATTAAAAATATATCTCAAGCTTATTGCTCTTTGATTAAGGACTTTAAATTAGTCTCAGTCTTTGTTTATATAAGACGCAAACAACTATGAAATCAAAACACTTTCTGATGGAAAAACAATTTAATTTCGGATTATATTTATTTATAGCTATTAAAAGTCAGTGTATAATAATAAACATTGTTAGCTAATTTGGGAAGCTGTTCATTGGAATTACCAAGGCGTAAACAAAATAAACACATCAATAAACAGAGTTGACAAAGATTTGATTAGATTATTACAAAACAATTTGCATTCGATAAAAGCCAAAAACAGAAGCAGACAAAGTCATAAAAGTCTCGCAATGAAAATTGAGCGAGTTTTCCGCCAAAGACTTGACTTGATGGGCCATTTTTGCTGAAGGCTTTGAAGCCAGCAACAGCAACAGACACAGAGAAAATATGCAAAACGCGCATAAATCTCACACAGCTCGATGATTGTGAGGGGGGGGCAAGGGATGAGAGGAGGGAGTCGGAAATCACAGAGACCCCAGCGTCAGTGAGCAACTCCTCTGTTGAAATCGAAACGCGCCATGGAGGAAACAATTTTCAGAGGGTGGTGGACTAAAGCTGACAGGGAGGAAGGAGGGAGGGAGGAGGGAGGGACGAACGAACTTGCGCATGCAGAATAAATGATTTTCTATTTGTTAAGTCAAAGTGAAATTCTTAATGCACATGTGTGTGTGTGTGCGTGTGTGTAGGCTTTGTATGTTGACATTTCTTTGAGCCGCCATCACTCACTGTGAATACAAACGAATCTAAAGACAACAGTTGAGCATATACATTTCCTGCCAAATCTTTTTTGGCCTCCTTCTTCGTCTCATTTACGGGCCACACACATATCATACTTTTTTTTTGTACTTGTAGGCGTGTCAGGCCCTCGCAGAAAGAGGTCAAAAGCCGGCACATATGTCAAGTGTCGGTAGGTGAAACGGGCCAAAAAAAGCAACGAAAAAGTGGACAACAAGCGACCAAGCGACCCTGTGACATCTTCCAGTGCCAGTCCCTGTCCCTGTACCTCTGTACCTCTCTACCTCTGTACCTCTGTACCACTGTAGCTGTACCTGTTTCTGGGCCTGTACCGAACCCTACTAATGTTCCAGTTTGAGCGCCATCATCTCTTAACGTCTGTGTTTAGAAAATATAAATTTTTATTCTTATCTTTGCATTCTTGCTCTCACTTTTGTTCGGTTTTTATGCGACTCTGAACGTTTGCTGCCTCTGCCGCTGCTGCTGCTGCTGCTTTATCCTTTTTTTAACGCGTGCTTCGTTCATTGTTGTAAATTATTTATGCTTGCGTAAAATATTCAAAGCTCGGCGCACTGACGCGAAATGTGAAAGAGCAGAGAGAAAATTCACTACAACAACAACAAAGAGAGTGGGGAGAGAGGGAAGAGCAGATGAAGAGCAGAATGAAAAGCAGAAGGAAAAAGCAGTCCAAGTTATTCATAACACAGCAGCATTAAAGTGTAAGGGAGTATGCGACAATTCCCACAGCCATTTGTCCAGCCTACAGACCCCCCTATCAGGGCGGGGCCGTGCGGTAGGCGTGGCACATCCAGAGCGATCTGCCGCCTGGCTGGCTGGCTGGCAAGTTTGCATAAATCATTTACAAGCTTCACGAACCAGCAAAAAAAAAAAAGAAGCAAAAATAAAAATGAATTTTTGACAATAATACCGAACCATCTAATTCCGGACTTTGTTTGTCCTTTCGATTTCGAACGAGACGAGACACGGAGAGGAGAGGAAAAAGGATTCGTTGTGACCGTTGCCATTTTACTTTGACAACTTTTCAATGTCTTTTTAATTAATTAAAGTGCTTTTCTCGGCTTATTTTCGGCAAGCCACTTTGCACACCTTGCAATTACGAGTCGGATTGCGTCAGCGAATATTGAATTTATTTTCCGTTATCGGACTGACAGCAGCGTTCCATTTGACCCTGTTCTTATTTAATTTTAATTTCTCAGCTGGCCCTGGCCATGGCTTAAAGTCCTTTAAAGTCTTAAACAGAAACAACAGCAAGAGGAGGGGCGCTCTAATGCCGCCATAAGACGAGCAGGACGAGTAGCACACGAAAGAGGTCATTAGATCAGAGAACAAAAGTCCGAAGAAAAACTAACATTACAAATTGAAAAATTCTACACGTTCGAAAAAGCTTTTGCCACTGCAATGGCAACTGTTGAAAGTTAAAAGTCGACACCAAAGTCAGGTCTTTGTATTAACTTAACATTTTGACACCTTTCGAGTACGAGGACAAGAACCAGTACGACTACCACTACGAGTATCACATGGCATACAGGAACTACCCACTACCCACCCACACATGGCCCCAAGTGGTGCATGGTTCAAGAGTGTGGCCATAAGGTTTTAAGTGGCAATCGGTTTCGGCTTGGGTTATCAGGCAAGCCAACCTCCAAAGAGCTACATATACGATTCCAGCGATTCCAGCAACCGTTGCTTGTAGCATTTCTTCCTTTTTTGTTCTACAACAAAGGCGCGCTCGCTTTTCTTTCAGCGCTGCCAAAGGTGCTCAAGTTGAATCCGACACCGAAGCATCCACAACCTACATTGAGTCGACAGTCGGCATCATTATACTCCTTAATTGAGCAACAGAAGTAGGGTACAAGCATCGAGCTTAGAAAAGAGAAAATGTGTAATGGAAATCTCAGAGGAGAAAGCTGGCATATATAAAGCCTGATTTTAGGTCTAAAAGTTACTTGAAAACTTTAGATTTTTCGAGCTATAGTTTAATTCTTTTTAAGACTGGATTATCTTCCTTTGAAGCCCATAGATTACTTGTTTTGTATTAAGAGTATTTAAGATTTATTGGGATATTATATGCCATGGAAAGTATTCTAAATATATCTAAAGCTCTTCCTCTAGTATCTAAACTTCTGTTCATGGAGTCATCACCAGTTCTTTGACTTATTCAGAAAAATCAGCTAGTCTGATTATTATAAATGATGCGACATTTACAGGGTATATTAAAGTCAAATCCTCATTTATTTTTAGCGCTGCGCGAGCGCTGCGACGTACTTTTAAAAGTGGCTGCCTGGCGGGGTTGGGTGTGGCAAGTGGCGGGAAAATATTGTCGCGCATTTGTTCGCAGCTTACGAAAACATTTTTCTTAACACGCTCAGCCATTTTTTGCACGCTTCTTGTAGTTTTTCGCAACTTTTGTTTGCCACCCGCCTTTAAGCGAGGCGTTTTTCTTGCTCAACTTCAATTTGGACCGCAGCAGAGTGCACAATTTAAAGCATTTACGATCGCAATTTGTCTGCGCTGCTTTGCTCTGCTCTGCTCCTGCTCCGCTGCTGCCAAAGTCGCAGACCGCAGACGCAGTCAACTCAACTCGCAGTTGAGTTTTTCATATAGATACTTACAAATACACTCGCATAGATATATATATATGTATACACATCTTTTTGTAGTGGCAGGATACTGACGGTACGGTATGCAGGCAGGTTGCAGGTTGCCTTCAGCCGGCTGCCGGTGCCTGCTGCCTGCTGCATACCCCGCTGACTGCCCGCAGCTGCCAGGGAACTGTCTGGCTTGCATTTTTCTTGGCGTAAATCTGGCAGCAGCAACTTTAGCTGCTTTTTGCAGCTCATTGAATTCGGTGTGCTTTTGTCTGCCATTGCCATAAAAGTAGATGCAGCAGCAGCAGCAGCGGCAGCATCAGCCTCTTACCACACGCCACAACTTTGGGGCAACTTCGGAGCAACTACTAAGTGCCAAACCAGAACCAGAGCCAGCGCCAGAACCAGAAGCAGAACGAGAACCTAACATTTTTGCAGCATTTCTGCAACCTGCGGGCTTTATCTGAATGGGGTTTCTTTCTGCGCTTACATATGCCTGACTTTATTTAGGAAGCTGTGACAAACACTTTGCATGCACCTCTGCCTCTCTCTCTCTCTCTTTCTCTGGTTGTGTCGCCTCCTCGCTTCTTCGCTGCTGCAGCTGCTGCAACTTGCTGCCGTTTATTGTCAATACGAAAGTTTTATACTTATATTTAGCAACTTTTTCTCCTTTCTTTTTTTTCGAGTATAAACTGATTTTTGTAGCATATCCTGCGGGTCGGGTAGACCAAAGTCGAAGTCGAAGTCACGTGTGGGTCTCACTCATATTTGAAGAAGTTTATAAAACGTTTTAGCCAAAAGTTTAATATGGCGAGCTCATGCAATTGAGCCACGCCCATGCGCTAAGTCCCAGGGCCCTGTGGCGTGTAATTTATGGGCACAATTTTGTATGCAGCGATAATCGCAGGTCAATTTCATAAACAAATAACACAACTGCTATCTGACCACAAGTGTATCTATCCCATGCCTTTCCCTTTCCCTTTCGCTTTCGCTTCTTGCCCATGTCTATTCCCACACACTATGCATACGCGTAATGGCCACAATGAAGCCGTGCTACACTGGCCAACAGCGGCTTATCTTAATTATAGATCGATACACAGAGGTCTGACCACATGTCCACTGGAGTGGGAGTAGTCCTAGTAGTGAAGCAGGGACTGGAGCCGAGCCGAGCCGAGCCGTGCGGAGCTGAGCTGTCTAGTGCCCTTGTCTACCGGTCGCCTTCCCTGCCCTCCTGCGTCCTGCGTCCTGCGTGTCAAAACTAATTCATACCCGTTTGGGTAGCAGTCGGTAGCAGGAGGAATGACATAATAATTTATACCGATTGCTCCTACTCTTCTCCACTCATTGACTGACTGCTTGTCTGTCTCTCTGTCTGACTGTCTGTCTATCTGTCCATCTGTCTTGTCAGTGCACAAAGTATGACTCAATTTAAGCTCGGAAAGGCATTAGGCAAAATGTCAATGTCAGACAAGAGAGAGTGTGTGTGTGTGTGTGTGCGGGTGTGTGTGAGTGTGGGAGCTCTGCAAACTGTCACAGTGAGTGCCAGAGAGATTCTTACCTTAAATCAGTCGAAAATGCCCAGAGCCAACAGAGGAGAGCCAAACACATCGAGCCATCAGCAGGTACCTCTATATCCATTTTAATTGAGTGTAATTTCATGTTAATCAGAGCAAACATCTATGAATGCAAGGTATGAAAATTGCAAATGATACTCAATTGATTTTCAAAATGAAGCCACAAATTTAATTTGGCTAAAGAGATTCCCAATGGGTAAATTGAATATATATATGTATACCTATGCACTTTGCATTTTATTGACGCTCTAATTAAAGCCTGATAGCTGCCAGGGGCCAACATGGCAGGACGACTACGGATAGCAGGACTATTTATACTATGGATACTCCTCGTACGCTCAAGGTGAAACAGCTCTCGTTCGTTTGCCGAAACAGGCGAAGCACGTTGCCATTTCTCTTCCACAGTGTGGAACAGTGGCAACTACATGACACCAAAACAGGCTGAATTCAAATGTATGCAACAACAACAGCCAGCAGCCGAGTAGAACACGAAACACAAATGGCAACAGCAACAACCGAGGTGGCAGTTAACAGTAACCAACAGTTTTATAGTCAGCGACAACGCAACAAGGCTACACTGAGAAAAATATGCAGCTAGAATCAAGAAAAAGGCAAGCAAGGAAGCAAAAGCCTGAGAAAGCAAAGCCTGAATATTGTGATGGAAAATCCGGTGATTATTGCTGGAAATATTTGAATAGAAAGAATGGTATTTTCGGGAAGGATCTCTTTAAAATTTTTCAGTTTTATTCAAGCTTTATAACTGAGGGACTATTTTGAATACAGCCTTAGCTCAGACTATATGGAGTTATATTCTCTTTGAAAGCTCTTTAAAAAATATTCACTATTCCAAAGAAAAAATACTTCAACTCCCTTTTTCTCTGAGTGCAAGATTAAGTGACTGAAATTGCCTAGAAACAAAACAAGAACTGAGCTCCCATTCCCTTGCGTACGTGTGCTGCGAGTGTATTTGTGTGTGTGTGTGAGTGTGGAATTCTTTACGAGCCCAAAGCCACAAAGAAACAATGCTGTGGTACAACACAAA
Organism: Drosophila repletoides; assembly: GCA_018150835.1. NCBI lineage: Eukaryota > Metazoa > Arthropoda > Insecta > Diptera > Drosophilidae > Drosophila > Drosophila repletoides. The sequence goes on from JAECWQ010000100.1 coordinate 10,084,569, forward strand.
AAAAAGAGAAGAAAAAAACACACCGCTGTCAGACTGGCTGTTCCTCTTTCTTTCTATCTTCCGCTGCTTCCTCTACTGATTACATTGCAGAGGTGCAATGTTTGTGGCAGTTGAAACGAGACCTGAACGCAACATGTGTTGGCCTGATGAGTTGGTCTATTGACCAGGACCTGCTGCCAACGTCGTCATGCTGAATGTGGAGCCGCAATAAGCCCACGTGACACACTTCTGATGACATTGCCCCCTTTTTTAAGTCATGCAAGTCCTTTTATGTCCTTGTTCCACTGACGCTGACATAGTTCCTTCTGTATTTTTTATAATTGCCCCTAATAAGATTACCTTGGGCAGGCTATAAAAGCGAAAAAAAGAGTAATATATTTTTTATGGCTAGAACATCTAATCATCTGGCAGACAAATCAATCATAATTCTAGTAGATTGTCTGACTAAGGCGGATTCAATCACCGCAAAGCAAACAATTACCACAAAATAAACAATTAAATAAAGGCGAGCGAGCAACCCGAAACGAATCGCTAAAGGACAGTCAGAAATCTGCAAAAAGTCTCAATGCTTGGCAAGCGCTTTTGAGAGGCGTGCGCCCAAAAGCAGGCAATGAATTTTTTTCTTCCTTTTTTTTTTGCTACTCAATAAACGACGACGGCGAAGCTAAAATGGCAATAAAAACGGCAATTGATAAGCGCAGGGCCGCCAAATAAGCAAACAATCAAGTGAACTGCGAACGGCAAGTGGCAAGTGGCAAGCGGTAAGCGGCAAGCGGCAAGCGGCAAGCAAACCAAAAGCCGAAACCGATACCAATACCGAAACATAAGCAGAAAGCGAACCGAAGCCGGAGCCGGAGCACCGAGACCAGAAGCAATTGAAGGATTTCAGAGGTCTGGCCAGAAGGAAGAGTGGGGCGGGGGGGTGAACAAACAAGCAAACAGGCAAACAAACAATCAAACGATAAACGGATGCCAAGTGGCAAGAGAAGGCCGAAAGCATTTCAACCTCAATTTGGCAAATTCTATTACGATAATAAGAGTGTGTGTGTGTGTGTGTGTCGGGGGACGGAATTCGCTACCAATTGAGCTACCCCGCAACGAAGAGAGGGGTAGGGGTAGGGGCAATAGCGGCAAATAGCCGGAAAATGTTTTATGTGTTGGCAACAACAAAAAAAAAAGCAGTTAAGAGCAAAACAATGCATCGTTCGCCACTTGAAGTGTATACAAAAATGACTGAGATCCAATTTCAGTTCGATTGTTATCCAATTTCATAGCAAATAAGTGAAAATGTTTCTCTAAGGCTAACGCCAATCAATGTATCTCTGTGTCTATAATTTGTCCACAGACTGTCCTGAGTTGAGTGTAAATAACAGCCAAATAATCGGAGATATAGAAATGAGCAAATCAAATAAATGAAGCAAGTTTCAGCCACACTTCGAAGTCCTGCCACAAGCTTAAAAGGATTCCTTTAGTCGAGGCATAGCCATACACATGCGAATACTTTTACGACTAGTCCTGCGTTAAGCGGCTTATCAGCTAAGCTGCAAGCCTTAAACGATGGCTATATCCATCTCTATTTGAAGCTTATCTCTATATCTAACTCTGCCTCTTCTCTGTTCCTCTGTTTCTCTGTCTGTTGCCAGAGAGATAATTGATGAAATCTGGAGGAGAAAACATTTTTTGTTTAAGTAGATTTTTCGATGCTGAGCATCTTTTGATTCTAAGCCCGATTAAGAGTATTAAAGTGGCGCTTATCCAAGCGGAAAAGGCAACAACAATAAACAGCAAACTGCCAGCGTCTGATTTTTCCCCAGCCAAGAGGAAAAACATAAAATGCAAATCTGCGATTTGGTTTGTTAAACATTTGCTTAACCACAAAAATGAAGGAAAAGAAAAGAAAGGAAAATAAACCAAAAAGTAGCTCAAGCTCTCAAGTCTCGCTTGATGTTGATGTTGTCACACAAAGGGAGTGACACAGTCACGAAGGACAGACAGACAGACAGAGAGACAGACAGCAAGAAAAACAAAAACAAAAGGCGGAAAAAGCACATGGCAGATTATGAGACAAGGGCAACATATGCCAAGCTGTGATGAGTGTCTCAGCAGAGAAACACGGGGGAGGAGGAGGAGTCCTGGGTAGAAAAATCTGCGTTGGGAAATACTGGTAAGCTGGCCAGCTAGACAGGGGCGTGGGGGAGGTAGCGCAAATGAAGGCAAATTACGTTAAATAGAAAAGAAAACTTTTCCACTTTTTAACTTTGGCATACGACTCAGAAAGCTGGCAACTGGCAAGTGGCAAGTGGCAAGCGGCAAGCGGCAAGCGGCAGGCGGCAGCGAGCAACGTTGCGCGGTTGTTGAACATTTTACAAACAATTTAAGCGTCGCATTAAATTATTGTTACGCTTGCAGCTTAAACTTTAAGGCAGCTGCCAGTAGCAGGTCCAACTGCTTTCCATTTGCCTGCTGCCTTGACTTTTATGGCCGCCTCACCAATCTGGCCAGAACAGCCTGCCACTGCCACACAGCCTCTCTCTCATTCTTTCTCTATCATCTTAGTTCTATGGCCTCGCGATGGGAAAGGAGGGGCGCGATAAGAGTGAAAAATGGTAAATTAAGCTAAAGAAAAGCGGCTCCGTCTTAAAAATAAAACCAAAGTCTTTGTTATTGTTGCTGTTGTTGCCGAGGCGGCGTGCGTCAGACTAAATTAGAGCAAAAACTTAATTTGCCTTTTGGCTGCGCCCAAAAGTCGGCAACGGCGAATGCCGAATCAAAAGGGAAAATGGTGCAAAATAACAATTATGTTTTAAGGCAATTGTATTGCTTTTGTTTTCTTTCTTGTTTTCTTGTTTTCCCCCTCCCCCCCCCATCCCAGTTGCTGTTGTTGTTCTTTTGCCTTTTTGAATTTTCTGGTTTGTTTGTATTTTTTTACACTTGTAATTGAGAATGAAATAAGGTTAATTAGAGTAATGGCCACTTTGCTGTGCCGTTCCGCTCTCCCCTCTCTCTGCTTTGTTGCGTGGAACAGTCAGTCAGAGTGAGACGTTTCAATTCGGACAGAAACCGAGCCAAAAGCTGTTGGAATTTTGAATGGTCTAGAAAACCTCTTAACAGCGGTCAAGGCTGTTTTGGCCATTATGTTTGGGTATATATATTGGCACAAGGCACATTTAAGTACATTTCTTGATGGCTTCAAAGTTGGCTAGTAAGCCTGTCATGCCCAATTCATGCAGCTACTTGGCAAAGTACGAGGAGTACACGTAGTTTTGGCCAAACACTTTTGAAACTATCAAACACTTAAACCCATTTTGAACTGCAATTTTCGGGCCAGGTTCAGACACGTGCTGCTTCTGCCTGATATGAGGAGCTAAATGTTAAATGAGTTTTAATTGGTGTTAGTGTACGATATCGTCAAAGTATTTACAGATTTCTCCACGCAGCTCTAGTAGTAGTTGTTGTTGTTGTTGTTGTTGTGGTTGTCATCATCGTGTTGAGTTTGTTATGCAATAGTTTGCATGGGAGTTTTCCCCCACCCGCAAAACTTTGAGCACAGTAAGTTTTTTGTTTTTCAACTATTACATGTGTAACCACAATATACACGCATATATGTATATGTGTGTTTATGCATGTAGATGTAGCCAAGAGTTGACTCTTCTCGTTTCTGACCAACTAGTAAACTTTTTATACAATAATAATCACTTTATAAAAGTTTTACCTAAGCCGCCATAGCAACCGATTCGGTGACACCGAAAACTTTGGCTCCAAGGCTCGAATTACTACGCCCAATCTGAGGGTAAACTTTTGCCTGTACCAGCAGATAGTTTGCAGGCCAGTTAACATGCCCAGCCCTAGCCGCAGTAGCAGCGGCAGCTCTCCAGCCCTAGACCAATTAATACAGGCGTCGCAGAGTTAGCTGAGATTGTTTTGTTTTTGCATGTGTTTCCTGTCAAAGGATTGCTTTATTATGCCACAGATTGGCATGAGATTGTCACAGAGCATAAATGGCGTTATGAATGATTAAACCGTAACATTTGTATACTCTCGCTTTTTTAATAAATTACATTTTTTACCCGGCCACAGCAATTGTACAATGTATGAGAGTATGTTTTATTTTATTCTCCTGTTTTTTGGTTTTTTCTCTTTTTTGTTTTCTGTTTTTTGTTTTTCTCCCTTTCGATCTGTGCATGTTTAAAAATTTATGTACAAATTTGACGTGCAAATTTAAATTAAATTTCGCTGTGTGTGTGTTTTTGCCTCTATACACACATATATATTTGTATATGTATATGTTGCGTGACTTTGCGACAATTGAAAGGCACACACACACACACACACACATGTGTATTTAGAGCCATATATATGGGTTTATATGGGGGAAAAAAATAAAGCTACATATTTCATGGCAGTCGGAAGCTCAGCTACAGCTACACAAGCAACAAAAGTCAGTCAAAAAGGGTTTGCAACTACAGCGCGAACATTTGGATGATGTGTGGACCTATTCAAAAACGAAACAAAAAACCGTAAATATATGTCAAACAAAACAAGGAAGAATGCCGACTTTCCCATTGCCGAATATTCCATACCCTAACCGGCTTTTTCGAGCAAGCTTCGCTCAGTTTTGAGCTAAGAATCAGCTTCAGAGAAAAAAGTAAAGCTTACCATGAGGATTAAATAATATATAATAATAAATCAAACAAATTAAATATAAAAACAAAATCAAATTAATTAAAATGGGAAGCAAAAATATTAATGTTTGAGATTAAATTATGAGCCTCAAATTGGGTTATAAATATTCTTTAAGATTCTAAATTTGAATGTAAAATATTTTCCTTTTTTTCTGCCTTTATTAACTCATAATTCGACCGATCTTATGCCATAGAATCCAGTTAGTTGCAATTCAAAAACTCTACCAAAAACAACGGAATATATAGAAAATTACGCCGGATTTGGCTTTTTTAATGTGTCACATATTTTGCAGCAAAATTACAACATTCACTGCGAACGATATGAAAAAACAGCGGCATACAATTTGTTGTTGCTGCTGTAGTTGGTTTTGACATTTTCATTTTGTGTGTGTGTTTTTTTTTTTTATGTGCTGCATACCCATTAACTCTGTTCTAGAAGAGTATATTAACTCTTTTTTTCAAGCGGGACTCATCTCCCATCCCATTAAGTAGAAACAAATCTTCTTGATCAGCTTACAAACTAATGAAAAAAGAGCCTTAATTTGGCTCGTAGGTTTCTCAAATTTAAATTCAACTTTATTTAAAATTTAATGGCAATTTCGAGGGGAATACACGGTATACTCTGTTCCTATCACTTTTTTTATGGGAAAACTTGTTTTTTATGCATGGTTTATGCGTACGCACACTGCGATAGCGCTCATTACCCACATTGACACACATACAGCCAGCAGTAGAATAAGTTACTATATAAAGCGAACTCAATCATAAATAAAGCCACACACACACACACACACACACACACACACACACACCTGTCGATAGACGGACGAGTGGCATGTGACCAACCGTTGAACATTTACACAAAAGGAAGTTGTTATTTCGGCTTCCGGTTTAGATGAATTGTTATTAAATGTACACGAATACACTCGTCTAGTGTGTGTGTGTGTGTGTGTGTGTGTTTATAGCTGTTTGTATTGTACTCGTACCTGTCATCGTTCAACTGGTTTATTTCTATTTCGTCAAAATGGTTTCCTTCTAAATATACACCCTTCGTACTACACATGAATAATCGATGAGAGTGGCACTAATTAAATAGTTTTCGGCACTTGTGGTTTATATATATTTATTTATTTAGTTTCTGTCATTATTTCCCAACAATTTACTCAAATTTTGACCTGTAATTCTCCCTCGTCCATAGACTTTCTAGGCTTCAAGCTGGCTTACATTGTTAAAACTTAATCGATTTTTCTATCGAATATCGCTTGGCCCAAGTTTGGTTGTACAAATATTTCGATTTAATATATAATTTATATCGATTTCTGTAATAATCGAAGCGGATTAAGAATATCACTTATTTTATATATATATATTTATACCCAAGGCTTAAAGTAAAGCTGCATTCAGCATGCTGCATATTTAAGCCTGGTTTACAGTCTCAGTTGAGATTCAATGACTTTTTTTTTTGTTGTGGTGGATAAATCAAATATATTATCTTATTGCAAATGATTGAACTTTTAATTGGCTTCTGGCAATTTGAAAGTTGTGCTGGGTTCTTTGCTCTGAGAGCTGTGAACTCAAGTTAGCATGTTAATTATTAACTGAATTTGCTTAAGGCCAAGCCATGACCAAGTTTGGCATTAATCAATTTAAGCTCAAGTTATATAGGATTCTCGTTGTATTTGCAATTTGGCAACAAAGTCAACGACTGGCTTCCAAAATTCTATGCCAGCTCTCAATGTGGCTTTTACCCTTTTAGCCAGCTGTCCAAATGAACCATGTTGACCGCATGCTAAATACAGTAGCTTAATTTGTGTGTCTTTGTCAGCAATTTGTGGGTTTTTGTAGCATTTCCAGCTGTTGTTGCACTGTTGACATTTATTAGCCTTCAATGGGCAGGAGGACTGGGAGGATGAGGACGATGAGGAGCTCACATGCTGGCAGGTCAACTGTAGAGTTATTTTCCAGTCTTACCAGTTGTTAAATTGGTAGAATATCGAGTCCAATTCGAGTGTGGTGCGGTGGCTTGCAGTGCCTGTCAAACTTTTCAATTATTTATTTTCCATTTTGGCAATTAAGCGGCATTATTTTGAAATTATTTAACTGACATTCGATTATTTTATGCATATTTCTGCATGCAGCTTCTGTTTGATGTGTTTGTTGCTGGAATTGTGTATATATTTCTCCTTTTTTTAATTGCTTTACCAAAATTTTCACTTAATTTTTGATAGATTCATATACTGCTTTATTTATATGCTTTTTATTCGGGTTTTAATGGATTAATTTAAAAATAATTTGTCAACAATTGCCGATGCAATTCAATTGACATCGCAGCTAAAAGTATACAAATAATTTCTATAAAATTAAAGAATGTTGGAAATAAAATGATATTTCTATGTTGGCAACAGAGATAAGCCTCTGTTCCCATCGAGAAACATGTTTTACAAAGATTATTTCGATGTGTCAACAAAGGAGAGAGATGCATGCAAAATGTGAGAATATCAAGCGGAAAATGAGCGACGTAAAAAGACGACAATGACTACAACAAAATAATAGAGAAAAACACAAAATGTTTTTCAATCTGCAGAGACACGCGACTCCAGTAAAAATATGCAAAGCAGCTGCACTGATTGCCTCCACACCCCTCCCTCCCTCTCCAGCTCGAAGGAGCTGCACAAGGCAGGCGACAGAGTCTGGCGGATGCAGCTCAACAAGATGTCAACAAAAATCATCGAGTAGCGCGGAAATGAAGCTGGAAACGAGCAGCAGGAGCAGCAAAATAAAGAAATGGGGGAAACTCCCAGTTAAGCGAACAGATTTGCCATTAAAAGCCGGCACAACCCAAGCAAAACTCTGTTTTACCTAGCGCCTTGCAGCTGGTCTCACTGTGGGCCAGAATTACTCTTTCATTGTCTATAAATTTTCGACAACTTTTGCTGGTTAATAGTAGTAGATTCTGCTGAGATAATTGAATTTTTATTAAATTAAAATTAAAATTAATAACTTTAAGCTTTCCGCTTCTCTTTAATTTGGTATATAAAACAGTTAAGAGGCTTTGAAGCAAGGAATTCTATTAGCAAAAAGTGAAGCTCTCTCATTGAGCACTCTTTTCTGTAGAGGAATTAGTAATGGAAAGCAATTATTTATTTCATAATTTAATTGGGAAAAAACTGGAATTAAAAAGGGTAATTTTATTGCACTTGAAAGCGATCAGCTTGATATTCCATGGTGGATAATGCTCTGCCTGTCCTCGGTTCGTTAGCAAAGCTTTGGCAATAAAAATGCGCTCAAGTGTCGCCTGCTTAAACGAATTGTGTTCCTTTCGGTTGTTCGTGTTGTTGTTGTTGTTTTTGTTGTTGTTGTTGTACTTGTAGACTGGTTGTTCGCGTTGTTGCTGCTTTGTCATTATAAGAAACCTCGCAATATTCACCGACAAGAATGCAACACACCTTGCAGCAACAACAGCTACTTTTATTCCCACGTATGTGTCTATATATATATGTGTGTGTTTATATATGTGTGTATATGTGTGTGTGTGCTCTCTCGTAGTCGTATATAAAGTTGCGCGCACGAAACACTTCCGCAGGCGAAGAGCTTTCCGCTTCCGTTTGTGTGTGGCACAGCAGCAGCAGCAGCGTGGTGGTAGCTGCTGTTGCTTCCTCTTCCTCCTGCCACAGCGCTGCTGCAACTTTAAATATTAACAGCTAAGTGGCGTGTGTCGCGACTCATGTGTATGTGTATGTGTATATATATATACATTTTGGAGCGCTACTTCGATTTTTCTTGTGCTTATCGCTGCCCGGCATCGACTGCGTGCAGCCACGAGAACAACTCGAAAACCGCTCCGCTTCAGGTAACGTCCTGTGACCCACCAACCGCCACCCGCCTCCTGCTGGGCTCCTGTCAAAGTGTCATTTAGATCGTAATGGTTTGATAAGAGCACGCGCAAACACATTAAAACTCTTACGTTACAACTGCAACAACAATCCAACAATCCTGCGACGAGTATCGATGTTTGGCATCGGTTCACATAAGCCACTCATAAGCTGATTGCCAGCCATTTGTTCGGCTAATTCACCTCATCCGCATTGTTGTACGAGCCGAAAATCGTTGGCAATTAATTGAAATCAATAAAAAACAAGGCTCATTGCAGTCAGCCACTTATTGAAAATGATTCAGCAATTAAATATAATAAATACATACCAAATATATTGAGAGAATGGGATTGGAATTGGTATCGGAATTTTAATTGAAATTGCGCTTACCTGCAAAAGAAGAACAAAGGAAACAGGTGAAAGATATGAGCAAAAAATCGCATAAAGAATTACAATTTTTTTCCCGTGCTTCTTTTTTTATGTTTAATCAAGTTTTTTTTAACAAAATGGCATACCAAAACCCAAAGAGAAGAAAAAACTTGGCAGCCCAACAATTTTTTAATTTTATGCCCAACGACTTTGCTCAGCCGAAGCCAAAGCCGATGGCAAAGCCAAAGGAAAGCAAAGCGCATGAGAAACGGCAACCAAAGTGACTTTCTAATTAGTTTGGTTTGTCAACCGAAGGACGCAGGATGAACACACGACGCACTTGACTCAATTGACGCGAATTACCCACACATATACACACACCTATACCTATACACACATATAGAATACACATACACACAGGGCATGTATGGTATTAATACTCATATTTGCCTTGCTTTAGAATTTCAAGAATGTTTTTGGCCAACCGCCGCATACGCCGCACGAAAATGTATGAAAAAGCATAAAAAAAATGTGAGACCATAAAAATATGTTACAATGCTTCGTTGCCTTATGAAAGAAATTATAAAAGAAAATTCGCCCTCAATGTCTGACTGTCAGTCGCCCCCTCCCTCCCACCTCTCAATATGTGTGTGTGTGTGTCCTGCTTGTGTGCGTATGTGTGTGTGTGTGTGTGTGTGTGTAGGCAACGCGATGCCGCAATTTCCGCAATTAAATAAAAACGCAAACTTAAGCCGCGGGCGGCGGCGCTTGGTGGCAAAATGAATGTCGAGTGTGTCGCTGTGGCGAAATATTTGCATATGTTGTTGCTGCTGCTTGCGGTTGCTGTTGCTGCCACACACACACACACCCTCCCACACACGCACACACACACACAGAGGCAGACACACACCTTGCCACAGAGCCTGAAACACACCCGCGCAACGACACGCAACGCGTTAATGTTTTTTGATTTGAACCTCAGCACCTGCCGTCAATTCCGCCTAGAAGTAAGCCTGTGTGCGTGCGTGTGTGTGTCTATGTGTGTGTGTGTGTGTGTGTGTGTGGTGCAAGTTCATTTAAATAAGATACACGCACACACACACACACATGCACACTGTGTAAGAGACAGAGACACGCATGTTAATAGCTATCAACACCGTTGGCCTCTCTTTATTTTGTTTATTTAATATTTCTTGCTTTCTGCTGCTTTCTGCCATTTGAAGTCAACTTTTTGGCGCTTTGTTTTGTTGACAACAACCAAAAAGCAGCTAAGAAAATGAATATTCTTAACAGTCGTAACAGCCCGCAAGCAGCAAGCAGCCAGCAACATGACCCAAAAATCAAATATGAACACGAGAACAAAAACAAAACTTTGCTCATTTGCTGGTTGAGCGTATCTGAGAGATACGCACGCACTCATTGCTTAGTGTGTATCTTTGTATCTTTGTATCTTTTGAAGAGGCTTCTTACGCTGCTGCTGTTGGCAGTTAAAAGAAGTACAAATTACAAATATCAACAGCAAGAGCAGCAGCATTCTAAGGCAAACTCCTTGCGCCTCAAAATATGCTTTTAATTTTATATGCATAACAAATATATGCAAAGTGCGCATTGCCAGCGATCGCCAGGTGTACTCTGTCCGTGTCTGTGTGTGTGTCTCCCTGTGTGTGTGTGTGTGTGTGTGTGTGTGTGTGATGACAGCCTCATGAAATTATATAAAGATGCTTACTAGGTCGTTGATATGCCTCATACCAGCAGAGAAGGGGGCAGAGAGAGAGAGGAGTTTCGGCCTATGCTTAGCTTGCCATTATATTAAAATTGCGACTACGTGCGGGTTAAAATGTGTGCCAGTCAGTCTGGCAGACTGCCAGACTGTCAGATTGTCAGACGGACAGACAGACAGCCAGTCAGGCAGACAGCTAGGGACCGACTGCTTTACTGCCGCTCTATGAAAAGTGAATTTTGATAGATGATATGCGTTGGCTACATACTCAAGGATACTTCGCCTTTGAGCTCTTTAAAAATGTTATTTTCCCTGATTTATTTACGTACGAGTATTTTCCAGTTCTTTGCTTGATAAAATCGCAGTAGAAACATTTTAATTAAATGAGATCTCTGAACGAAATGACGAACGAAACGAATTTGAATTTACAGGCCAATGCCTCTGACTTCAACTCTGACTGTGCCTCTGCCTAGCTGAAAGCGTGTTGATTGTACGTGTGTATTTGCCACAGGATAACACCACACAAGGTTCTCTTTGGTGCTTCTGGTGGCCAAATAAAAACCATAAATCCCTCAAAAATTGATGCTAAGCTTAGAGCTTAAAACATGAGCAGCACGACACAGACAACAACACGGCGTAAAGCACTTTTAAACCCGCTTAATGTGACGCACAGCAGACAAAATCTGTGGCAAGCGCCTTTTTATATACATATAAGGTTGTATGTGTTTAACCCAAAAAAAAACAAAAAAAAAAATAAAAGGACTACAACAAAAAGAAGAGAGAAAAAAGCAAGCGAAAAGGCACTTAATTAGTAACCTTGACTTTAAGCGTTGACACGTCGAGCGAAAGCTAAATTTAAAGCAGTTGCCCAAAAATAGCAGCAGCCGACTTTAAAGGACTTTCAAGGAGCAGCACCACCTGCTGTTAGGTGGCTGGAATTTCTCTTTTTTTTTTTGTATTTTATATTTTGTTGCCTTTTGCTTTTTGCCATTTGCTGGAAATTTTGTGCAAATAAACACACACAATTTTAATTTACTTTTTGCGCGCTTCGCTTTGCACATTTTTTCTCATTTGAAGTGAAATCGAGACAGCTAGAGACCCATAAGCAGCGGTTGCCCCACAATTCACGTGGTGCTCACTATGGAGCTCAGTGGCTCTAGCTCTGTGGTTGTGGCTCAGGCAATGGCTATGGCTAGGGCTGCTGCTGTTGGCAGTCATTGCCATCGCTGCAGACTTTTCTTTTTTGTCTTGTGCTGAATTTTTAATTTGCCTGGCAAACATCGCAAGAAAGCAGCAAAAGCAGCTACGAGTTACGAGCTACGAGCTACGAGCTACGAGTCGGGTTACCAGTAAGAGTAACTGCGTCTGCTGCTGCAACCTCTTCTCTACCTGACGATGAAGGTCATGCCCATGCGATTCAACAGCATCAGCATCAAGCGCCAGTCGAAGGTTAAGTGCAGAGAGATGCCTTGTGTTTTTTTACTCAAGTGTGCTACAAAATTGAAATATTACCATGAGGTTTGCTGTGGTTGCATTGTTTTTTGTTGTTGTTGTTGTTGTTGTCATTGAAATTGTGGCACATTCGCCTACCATTTGCATTACTTGTGTGTGCGGCACATTGAATTTAATTACAATTTTAACTGCCAATGCTCAACTATTGACAGTGGTTCGAAATGCCATGGACAACGTCACGTATACGCAATAACATGAAGCTGACTGGGTGTTCGCGGTGCACAAAAATATGGCCAGCTGTAGAAGGGAGAAGAGACTGGCCGTAATATAGGGGAATGCTGGAAGAAATGCTGACCTAGTTTGACTTTGGCTTCATAACTAATTCACACACACACACACACAGCAAGCACACACACACACACACACACTGATACACTCACATGGACCCGGGGCAGTACATAAAACATTGTTGTTACACGGACCTTCTGGCACCTGTGCGCGTTGTGTACACACGGTCGGTCAGGATTCGCAGGCAACGCATCGCACCGAGCTGGGCAGGGGTCAGGTTGGGATGGGGCGAGGTGGAAGGTGGGAGGTTGGCATCGGTTCAAATCGGGTGTTGCAATATAATTAAGGTGGAATAACTTAGGAGCATTGTGTGCTACGTGCAGTGTCTGCAGTTAGGTTTAAAATTGTTGCAATTTAACCAATAGAAAGGCGGAAGCTGTAAAGCACTTTAAACTCGAGTTGAGTTGAGTGCATAAAATTGATAATGCCTAGATAAATAGCACAAGATAAACACACAGCACAGGGTCAGATAAAAATGCAGGCAAAATTTATAAATTTTTACATATATTTCCATGTAAATATGTATGTAATATGCGCCCCTCCCGTGTGACCATTGAACAAATTTTGCATATGGCCAAGCGGAAAAATGCAGATGAAAAAAATAGAAATTTTTATTCTGATTAAAATCATATATAGCCGTATGTACATATGTTATGCATAGTTCGAGACTGTGACAAGACTTTGGCCATGGACAGAGCAGGGAAAGGCACTTTCCTTTGCTGCTGCTGCTTGGCCACTCTAAAAGAAATTCCAATTCAAATGCGAATGCGAATGCGAATGCGAATGCGGATACGACTACGAATACTCGTTCAAATGTGAATTCAAGCAACTTGTATATGTGTGTGCAAACTCAATCTAAATGCTATAAACTGCAAGACGTACTCAACGTCTACGTCTCCGCCTCCGTCTCCGTCTCAGTCGTCGTCATCGTCGGCGTCGACGTCGTCGTCCTTTCCTTGTCGTTGTCGTGTGACAGGACCAAGGACTAAGCCGGACTACGTTGTTGTATGTAGACTTTGCCATATGTCGATAAAAAGGCATACGGAAATTTTTATGTCCCTCAACGTCAACCTCATTGCAAATTGTTATGTATGTCGCCCTGTACTCTCTGCTCTCTACACTACTACTCTGTATGTGAATGAGTATAATGTAATTGCTGATGTGTGTGTGTCCTTTTTATGGTTTTGCAGTTTCTTACCGTCAAACCAATCGATTTTCTAGTAGTTTTTGAACTGCAACGGGCGAGGCGAAAGGGCGGGCGAAAGGTAGGTCTTCAGCCCAAGTCTTCACTTGAAGCTTTTAGTACCTTTTAATGACTAATTCGGCTAGCCAACTTAATTGGCTGATGTCTGTCTGAACTGGCCCAATCAATCAGTCAGTAAGTCACTCAATCAATCAATCAATCACATTTACTTCCAACGTACTTGTTGGCCCAGAACAACTTTCAAGCAACATTTTGCATTTCTGATGTTCAATTGGCCATTTTTATTAAGAGGTCGCGAACTGTACAGCAAATCGAAATGAATCGATATTTATGATTATTTAATAAACTCTATTATATGCTCGTAAGAGCGACAGAAAAAGAAGGAGAAAGAGAAAGAGAAGGAGAATGTGTGTGGGGGGGTCATTGCGCTCGAATATTCTTTTGCATTGCGAGCGGCAGGCAAAAGTCCTTCATTCAATTTATGCTCTGGAATTTTAAATGTCTTGCTAATTTGACATTTAAAATTGAACGGAAAATTCTGCGAAAACCCATTAACAGCAGCGGCAACCACTCAAAAAATTTTGCCAATTTCCTTTTTTGTTTTTTGGTTTTTTAATTTGTTACTTTTTGTTCGTCTCAGAGTTGAATACACTGAGCCAAAACTTTTCACAACTGGACAGAAAAATAAAAACAAGGAAAAAAAAAGCAGAAATGCTGCATTTACATGCAAAACAGTAATTGAGCAGGAATACTGGATTAATATTGAAATTAAAATTTAAATAGTACGAGAATATTTCGGAGCAACTCTCGGGGGACATGGAAAGCTCGTTAACTACTTCAAATTCAGCAATTGAACTGCAAACTATTTTCAATTCCACAATGAAACACAAATTTTAGCAGCAAACTCAATGGACTGGCAGGTTTATTTACTTTTTACCCATTTTACCCATTGGCCAATTGGCAAAAATGTTCTGCAGTCAGTGTTTGGCTACACCAATACCTAGGAGTAGCTATTCCTATTCCTATACATATATATACTGGTATATATACTATATCTATTTCTGTTTACGGCACGTAGCAACGCTCAGCAGACGTTTAAAACAAGTCAAGTTGCCGTGCAGGATAACAAACTTATTTTATACACACGAAACACTGTCTCTGTCTCTGTCTCAGTGTCTGCCGTCTGCCGTCTGCTGCCACACAATAAAATACGTAACAAAACCTCAATTCAAAGTGAATATAAATTGTTTTACAGCTGACGTTTACTTTGCATTTCAAATAGTTCAGGGACTCGACTCGACTCGACTCAACTGCACTACATGCAGTCGCTTTCCAGTGGGGTGTGCCACGTAGAGTCAGTGCATGTAAAACCACTGACCCTTTCCCTTTCCTTTTGCAGCCAAACACCCGTTCCATTCCGATTGGTTTGGTGGCTGGCTGACTCCAAGCAACCCACGCAAACCCAAAGTCGCGTCGATGGCTTGAAAGGTCATCGTGTTAATTGGAGCATAAGTGATGGCAACTGGCGCTATCTTCGTTCCAGCTGATACATAAGTATATATTAGTTTATACATATGGGATGACTACTCATGGGTGGTGGGTGGTGCTAGTGAAGCCAGTGAAGCGTTAAACATTGTTTGCCAATAATGTTGCTGGCTTTATAATGCAGCTGCGATATATTTAGACGCACTACAAATAGCTTAAATTCCAATGATACCAGCTGAAAGAGGCGCCAAAATATTAATTTATGCTCAGGCAGAATAATCTAAACTTCTTAGCCAAACTATCAATATTCGATAACAGTTTCAACAAATATATATTTTGGGCTATCAATGGGTATAAAATGCATAATAAAAATATAAATTTCCAAATTATTTATATACCCAAAAGGCATTCGTTATCAATTGACTCGGAGAGCAGAGGAGTCACTTTAATTTAGATTTATTCATATAAATTCCAATATTATGAATAAATCTTAAAAGAAAATATAAATTACATTCTAAATCTGAGAGAAAACTGATCATTTTATTACTGAATTCCTCAATTTATTACCAAATCTTGAATGAATTTCTTTGAATAAATATAAAGACTCAACTTGAATTTCTTTACAATCATTTTTCTTATATAAAATGAGTTCATTCTAGATGAATCACTTAGAAAGCAAATGAAATGAATGAATTTAAAATGATCGCAATAATTCGTTTGGCAATCGTTGCTCGGAGAATCTGATGCTGATTTTTTACTTACCCGATCGTCCGATGGTTAGATTGAGATCCGTTTCCAGGGCCGTTGTGGCCGACGATAAGGATTTATCGGTGGGCAGGGCCGGCGGCGGTAATGGAAGGGGTCCCACCGTTGAGGTGGTGGTCAAATCGCAGCATTCACGCTCGGGAAACTCACTGCAGCGTGCCAGATGAAGGGCGCCGGCAAAGAGCGTGACCCAAACACCGAGGCAGCAAGAGAGAATTTTAAGATTTTTTATACGAAAGCGGGTCATGTTGGCGTTGGGGTTCTCTTTGTTCTCCTGGACGGTGCTGGAGACGAAGGCGGTGAGCTCGTCAGGTTGCTGATTTTAATATTTCTATTGCTGTTGTCAACACACTTTCCTTTTGCTGTGCTCTGCTCTGCTTTGCTTTGTGTACTTTTAATTTTGTTGCTCGTAAAACCCTTTCACACTTTATAGTTGAGTGCACTTAATATACCGTGTTTCTATCAGTAATTCCATTCCACTGCTATTATTATTCTTGTTATTATACCTCTAGTTGTAGTTGTAGTTGTTAATAATTTGCTGCTGCTGCCGCTGCTGCTATTCTTTGACTTGCCATTTACATTGTTGACTTAATCTAAATCTGAGCTGTTCTTCTTTGACATTTTGTTTCTAATTTGCACATTATTTTACATAGTACAGAAAAAGTAGTAGTAGTAGTAGAAAAAGGTAGTATATTCTCTTAAAGGCGACCTTAAATATTGACTAATTTGTGGAAAACGAAAAGCTCTTGAAAAGCGCAACTGAAAATTGACAGCAAGACGAAAATTTCTGACAGTCGCCCAACTATGAACAGCATTTACAATTACTTTCGACAAAACTTATATAGAGACAACAATGGACATAATGCAGCAATAACGACAACAACACAAATACGAGTACTCGAATCCACAGGCGGCCTCACAGACCCACAGACAGACAGGCAGGCAGGCAGACAGACAGAGAGGATCTGCAGGAAGGAAAGACGCCAGAGACGCCCACAGCAAACACTGAATAACATAAAAAAAAGAAAGTTTTTTTCATTTACAATTTGTTCACTGGGTCTATGGCAATGCAGCCAAAGCAGCAGCAGCAGCAACAACAATGACTAACAAGAAAATGTTGAAAAGTTTTAGTAAATGCGAAAAGTTGTTGCTGCTGTTGCTGCTTCTATTGTTGTTGTCGCGACTTGATGCGGTTTTTGCGTTGTGCCAAGTTTTTAAATTGTTGGCCAGTTGCAACTGGGTAAGCGGGTAAGCCGGAACTGGTAACTGGTAACTGGCAAACTGGCAACGGAGGACTGCGTGGCGTATGCGCAATATGCAACTGTGTGTCCTCCAGTAAAAATTAATTCACTTTGTTGAGCGCTTTTATCGAGCAAATCGCTCGCAAATGTTGACAAAATCAATAAAAATATAATTTGCTGTGATTTGGCTCAAAGGAAAAAGCAAACGCCGTCCTCCCCCAAAACTCCAATATCTTTTTTTTTTTCTTCTTTTGGGGCGCTAATGCACTCACAAGCCTGGCCCGGAAATCGTTGTCGCCAGTTGAGCAGGGGAAGCAAACACTTCTGTGCACAATCATGTAAACAAACAGGCGACAAGTAGAGGGGCCAAGGGGCCAAGGGGGGGGGCGACGACAGAGACAACAGAAAAATGCCGCATGCGTCTGCTAGAGCGTTAAAAAATTATTGCCAAACAACAACGACAACAGCAACAACAACAACAACGATAACGACGAGGAACAACGATGAACATACAGAGAGATACAGAGACATGTTGCAGTCAATCAGGAGCGGGTAAAAGTGCACAGGCGACGAAAGTTGCCAGTCAACGAAGCGAAATGTAGGCAAACACAGTGACAAACACACACACACACACACACACACACGCACACACAGACACACACAGACAGACAGAGAGAGAGTCACAGTAGTTGAGAGGAAGGAAACTGCAAGGCGCGAAGGCGTTTTGTGCATTTCCCTTGTTGTTTCTGCTTGAAATGATTTTTTCGCTGCTGCCATAAGGCAACACTGGAAGCCTTGTGGAATATAACGAGCCGCACACGACCAAATATCTTCTTTTTTTTTTTTTATATATTCTGTACCCATTGCATATGGCTCAAAGGGGAGTATCGATTGTCCATCGTTCGCCTGTCTATTTGAGTGTAGGATGAGCCGATCTGAGGGATTATGAGAGCTAGGAACAGTGAATTGGATATATTTTTATCTGTGTTCCAGTGAAGATCAGCTATTTGCTCAAAATTCGAAAAAAGAAGCAGCTGAGCAGCTGCCAAGGAAGCCAGAATTTAGATTAGGCTTAGCTACAGAGCACTTGCTAGTCGTGCAAGCTCTGCCTGAATGTTGTTACTGTTTTTTACTTTATTTTTTTCCGCGATTTTTTTTTTTTTGCATCGCGTCGGCCGTTTGAGTCGTGCACGTTGTCAGCGTCAGTTTGCTTTTGAGCCAAAGTGTTGCCATAACGAGCGTAAAATGGCGGCAAAAGGACGTTGAGGACGATGACGCTGCTGCTGCTGCGGCTGCTGCTGATGCTGCCAAAGACAACAAGCAGCGCGTTCTAAAACAAATACGGCCCAGTGTGGCACGACTGTGTGTGTGTGTGTGTGTGTGTGTGAGTGTGTGTGCGTGTATGTACATGAAAAAATAACGAAGTAAAAATTGAAACTAAAATAAAGCCATATTTGCCTCACAAATTGTTACGTGTGGCACAGCCTCTGCTTGTGCCTCAGCCACAGACTGAACAGCCTCAGAAACTGAACACTGAACACAGAACACTGAAAATTTATTTATTTAAAGTTGCATAAGTTAAGTTTACTTTTCTGCAGCTAGAGTAAAAGTCATTGCCAGTCCAGCTGCTGCCATGCGTGGCAAATGGTCCTCCTCTGCCTCAGCCTCAGCCTCAGCCTGTGCCCCTGCCTCTGCCTTGAATATTGTAATTTTGTAGGCAAAATGTTGCAAATTTAACATATTAAAACATTTGAGAAAGCCGGCAGAAAACTGACCAAGCCAGCCAAATCAGCAGCACATGTGCAAATAACTGTGTCAATAGTCTAGTCTTGACTTGAGCCTGGTCAGCTTAACAGGCCAACAGCCATTCGGCCTGTTCGACCAAACAAGCCAATAAATATACCACAAATTGTATGCAGCCAGTCACAGTCAGTTGGAGAATTAGTACTGCATTGACGTCGTATTGACTTGGCCAAGTTTTCGGTTCATAGATAGAGACAGAGAGAGAGACAAAGAGAGAGAGAGAGAGACTGAATGCCTAGCCACATGCCTTTTACATGCCGACCCGAAATTCGATTTAAATTGGAATTCTTCAGCTACAAAGTCCAACACTAAGAAACAGCACGAACAGCCAGACAAAGCAGCTCAACAATGCCACACACACAATGCCGCACACAAATACACACAGCTTGCATGTCAACCATGCCACATGGAGCTAAATGCATTTGCGAGATAATTTACTGAAGGTGTGGGTGTACTATGGGGGGAGGGGTACCAGAACCCATAATTTAGTTGTAGGTTAAAGATCTAATTAGCCGGCTGTCAGTGCCTCATAAAAGTTGCAATTGCAATCGCGTTGCAGCTGAAGACAACTCACAAATTGCAAAAGAACTTCAGCAGCAGCCGTAGCAGCAGCAGCAGCAGCTCCTCATATCAGACACTTACCCCTACCCACACTGAGCTCTGACTTTGACGTAATTAAATGTGGTTGGTCTACTTGAAAGGTATCATAAGACAGCACCTGCACCACTGCCTCTAACACCCCCTGAGGATACATCCTGATGCCTTGTCCCGGCAGCAGACGCCACTGACAGACAGTTGTCAACTGTGCATAACAAATGCAATTTCAAGATATTAAAAAGAGAATAATTGTCAAACTATAAACAGATATTTGCAGTATTTAACTTAAAATACAATTAATTTAAATCACTTTAAAGAATCTCTACATTTTATTGGCACGCATTTTAAATTATTCACAAAAAACAAACAATAAATTCTCAATTTATTGTTAGGGGAAATATATAAAAAGGACTTAAAAAAATACACTAAAAAAACGGAGCACTTCAACCAGCTATTGACAAAAATACCGCTAAAAATAATAAATTTAATTGTGCAGCAAAACTAATTGTTGTGTGATTGAAGCAAGCAAAACCCAAATTAATTTATTGCAAATATCTGGCAAAAATATGGCTTAAATTGGAGTAAAAATTAAATTTACAATAGCCAAATGGCATTTTGCCATGAAACTTCAGCTGGAAACTTCAGCGAATAAAGAAAGAAAATGATAATTTCTTCAGTTTAAACTTGAAAGTAAACTTGAACTGGATATTAAATGAATCAAAAAACCACTGAAACTATTTTTAAGCCTGTCCAAAACCAAGTAGAAATATGAATGAATTTATAATAAGCTCACATCAAAAAAAGGCTTAGATAATGGAGCGCTTGGGGTACGTAAATAACTGACAATATGCCCTGGTAATCAGTTGAAGTCATCGCTGTCAGTTGTGACTCTTTGTGCTTTGCGGCACATCTTAAATTGCACACAATTCTGCGCAGAACAACAACAGCAACAACAACAACAGGAATACTGAGAAAATACAGTGAAAATCAGTAACTGGCAGACAATTTTCTGGCTGTCTGTCAAGGGGTAGCAACAAACTCTGTCTCATATATTATGGAACGCGAGTTTTATTGTTTCTGAAAGTTGCAATGAGCCTACAACCCATTTGATAGCTGTTTTTCCAGCCCTGGCCCTGGCTCTGGGCCTGGCTCTGGCACTGGCTTTGGCTTTGGCCGTCGTGGCCGATTGCTGTCAAGTGCTGCCATACACATTTCACAGTCTTCAGTCTTCAGTAATATCTGCTCTTATGCTCGTATTTTGGTTGGTTCACCTTCACTTTAATGGATATTCACATGACAATTATAAAGCAGACAGACAGACAGACAGCCGGACAGACGGGCGGACAGGCGGAGGGATAAAATAACCAGAAAACACATGTCGCGTCTTGACTGCTGGTCCACATGTCGTATACGCAATGCCAGACTATAAATATTTGTGACATCAATCAAGGCAGTCTGTCTGTGTGTGTGTGAGTGTGTGTGTGTATATACATATATAATTGAGTAACTCAAGATATAAGTTAAAAATGAATCCTTAGTTATTATTTAAAACTTAAAATTTCTCAATTAAATCCTCAATACAAGTTGAACTATTTTCAAGTGTTTTCCCTTTAATTTTACCTAAATTCAAACTCAGTGAAATCAGAGAGAAGATTCCAAGGAATTCGTTACTGTCGCATATGGTGTTGAGCTATTTTTGAGTGTGTGTGTGTGTGTGTGGGTGAGTGCTGCCATTTTATGGCCCTAATTTATGAGTATCGATTACAGACGCCTTGATGTGTCTTCACTTCTCAGTCTCAGTTTCAGTCTGAGTCTCAGTTCCAGTCTCGGGTTTAGTGTGTGAATTGAGGCAGCTGCCTGATGACATATGACGTGTGTTGGGCTATCGATCGATTTATGAACTAAATTAATAATTTTAATTAGAGGGGGGCGCAGACAGGTAAGTCGGCCGATAACCTTTTCAGTTTTACAGTAGTAAGTGAACTTTTCATTTATTGATTAAAGTAGAAATGCCAAAGGGCATGGGTTCCAATTAATATCATTTCAAGCTGCGATTACGCAAAACGTTTTCGGCTGCCCCTGAAAGTGTGCAACGACTTTTGGTCGCATCATTAATAAATGTCGCTCGTAGGGCTGCAAGTCTAGCCCCTGTTTCCGGCTTGCAGGGGACGCAGGTTGGAAGCATAATCCAATCGACCAAACACACACACAGAAGCACACACTCTCTCTCTTTTTGGACCCTGGGGACTGGGGGACTGGACAGTCAGTGCTGGCCATGCACATGCCCTGGCATTAGGATAATGGATGATTACTGGAAAACGTGTGGCATGCGGCGTGGCGCCCATTTACATGCAGCAGCAACGTTAGTCAAAGTCATGTTTCGGTTAAGGGTTGCAGCACCCAGAGCCCAGCACCTCGAACCCAGAGCACACAGACACTCGCAAAAGTCAATTTCGTGTACAATTTTATTTGCATACGAGTACAAGCAACACTCACACAGACAGGCGGACAGACAGCACTTAGACACACATACATTTAGCTCGTCTTATTGCATGCCTTGCAATTTATTTGTCTGCCCCTTTGCCACCCACCAAAAGAAAAATCGTTGCAAACAACCGAGAATAAATTTTATGCATTGACATTCATACGGCTCCCCCCCGTCGCTTGCCGCTCCAGCCCCAGCCCCCATTGCTGCTGCAATCCATTGCCGAATATTTGCAGCGAGAAGGTAGACGATGTCAGTAGTTGCTGCGACAACTACATGTCAAACTGACCCAGTTATAACTCGTATTACATTGTATACACTACACTACACTACACTACACCTACCCTCCGTCCCGCCCACCAATTGTCTGCTCTTGCACTCATTTCTGCGGTATGTCTGCATGAAAATTTGGTCAATAATTTGTAGCCCCATGCGAGGAGAGACTGAGGGAGCGAGAGTAGACCAGACCCAGACCCTTCCATCAGTCATGTTTTCAGTTTTTTGTTGTTGCAACAGTTGCTGCTGCCGCTGCCGCTGCCGCTGCTGCTGCTGCTGCTGCTGCTGCTGCTGCCGCTGCTATTGTTTTTGTTACTTTTGTTGTTTAATATTTGCGATTGCATTGATTTTCAATTTTTATGGCATGCATTATTTGTGTTTACAATTGGTTAACAGCATTTATTCGCACACAGAAATGTTGTTGTTTATTTTCGCGCCACTATTCCAATAATTGCTTATTAAAATGCATGTGCTTTAAATTGTTGAATGCCATTAAATACGACTTTAACTCTACCCTACACTGACATCTATTTCAACTGTCACAGGCACACACAAGGATCGTCTCTGGGTACTCCATACATAGTCATAGTCGTAAATCGTTGATTATTGTGCTTTTGCTTAGGGGGCAGTAGCTGAGAGGCAGCAAACGCTAATAAATAATCCAACTCCAACTCCAATTTCAACACTGTTTGTAGCCCACATTAATAATGCAAATTGTGCAATGATATTTGTGAGTAGATAGGCCTAGTCAACTATTGGCTTGGACAGCATAGGCGGGAGAGAGGTCAGGTGTTAAGGCTTTAGCCGTTTGTCAGCTAATTGGGTCAAAGCAAAGTGCAGTAGTTTGCACTGAAATCACTTCGTAATTTAAGCATGAATACACACACATGCAGAGAGATATTTATATGGGAGTATGAGTACAAGCAATTAGTGATGAATGTTGGTTAGTGTTGGAGGAGTCAACATGGAGCAGACAACGCTTTTAAAATTATTAAAAACAACCAAAAAGCCAGTGGAGCACACAGTCCAGAACCAAACTGACCGCATCAAAGCATCATTGCATTGGTACTACGCTGCGTATGAGTGATATGAGTGAAGTGCGGAAGAAGAGTACACTAGCCAGCCAGCAAGCGGATTCTCCAAATGCCACACAGTTTTTTTTCTTTTTTTTGTTTGTGCATGTTCTCTTCTTGGCACGAATGCTGTGTTGCACGCTTGGTGTTGCTTGCATAAATATGTACGTACATTTATATGCATGTACATACATACATATATAAAGTAATTCAGTGTTGTTCCAATAAAGTGCTTCATAAATATTTATTGGATTATCGAACGTATCGGACGCACGCTCATACAAAAGCAGCCAAGAGCAGAGCAATTGCCTTCGCTGCTGTTCATTCCACTGCTCCGGCTCCTGCTCCTGCTGCTGCTGCTTCTTCTGCCCACTCCTGCTTTCTGTCGTGGCTGTCCGAGAGAATATCGAGTGCCATTGCCGTAATGAATATAAAGCAATGAACATTGCAATAAGCGCACGTATGAATAAATAAGTGCAGTACTGAATGGAGCTGGCTGGCCAAGCAGGATGAGTGTAAAAGTTATGCTCATGTCTAAGCGAATGCTTGTCTATCAGTCTGTAGATTGATACACGCAATATGAATGCTATGAATAGCAGGATGAGTGTATGAATGAATGCTTATGTGGCACACACATAAACTAATAGTTTAAGTACTTGAAGAGTCTGCAATCTCTCTCTCTCTCTCTGTCGAACAACGCATTAATTGGGGCTTAACTAGTTAAAATGCGACAAAAAATGTTTAAGGCCTCCTTAATTAATTGAATAACTGCCAATCAGCGTTAATTCGGCTATCAATTAACACGCTTAAGCTCCAATTATAGCCCGATGAGAGACAGAGAGACTGCACTGACTACTGGACTAAGCGCATTATATTGGATATTCAATTACATTAATGCCTTATTAAAACTCATCAAATAACCCACGGGCCAACGGTTCGCATTTCAATTTGGTAGCAGCAAAAAGCAGCTAACAACAGCAGCTAATGCGAAACAGTATTTATTATTTATTTTGACATTTACATCAACAATCTGTATCTGAATCTGGCAAGCAAAACGATATGAGCATTAAAGCTGAAGTTTGCCAGCCACCTTGGGGTGGCCTAAACCTACACCTGTACAGGTATTTCGGGTGTCCACATACATTTTTTATGGTCTGTCATTGTTTTTATATGTATGTATAATCTTTAGAATTCATATTTATTTTGATATACACACATACAGTCGCAGTCGTGGGGTAGTTTCTTACTGTGAGTTCATTTGCACATTTTACAAAAACATTGAAGCGTGTAATTCGAAACGGGTGCTGCTCCTGTTTCAAAACTCAAATAAAACTGATGGCAGCGGTGCAGCTCAAACCAAAATATACACATGTATAGATGTATATGTATATACATACACATACATATGCAGCGGTAGTAATGTATTCATAGAAAATGACAACTGACAAGAGATTCAGACAAATGGAAAATCTGACTTGCTGAGCTTTTCTTTGCTGCGCGCTCTGTTTGAATTTGTATTTTTTATTTTGATTTATATTTTTTTGTTTTCTTTGTTCTATGCTGAGGTAAAAACACGACAGCTGGCGGGAAAAGGAAGCGACACTAATCACACGAAAATCGATTAAGTGACATTGAGTGCAACTGTCAAAGTAACACGAGATAAAATCTAACGACAGGACACGAAACTAAATAACAAACTAGTCTGTTTGTATCGCTATCAAACCATTCAATTTATATTCGATAACTGAATGCAGCTCATACCTGTGTTTAGTTCAAATACTCGTCTCAATACTCGTTTCAATATTTGCCACTGTCAATTTAATGGGGGATGCATTCAGTGCATTTAACTCTTTGGCATTTGATGCTATAAATGCTAGAAAAAAGGCTAAAATCTGAACAAAATATTACAATTACAAAATAAAAATTCAGTTTTCTTTTAAGTGCAAGTCAGAGAGAAAGAAAAATTAGTTCTGTCTTTTGGCTTTTCATATAGAAAATATCATTTATGGAAAGTTTTGCCTAATGGAGTTGATAGAAAAGAAAATGTGATTAGCTGAATGAAGCAAACAAATGTTTTTAGGGTATTCAAGGGCATTAAATATGAAAAATGCTAAGAGATAATCACATAATTGACAAACCCACTGTGCTGATGAATAAGATCAATGTAACTACATTTAGTAATCAGCCTATATACTCATAAAGTATTCAAACGCAAAGCACACAGCAGTAAATTCAACATTGAAGGATAAAGCCCAACTTTTCAGCAAGTTTTGAGGGCACCAGAGAGAGGGAGAGAGACAGAGCCTCCTCCCTCACGATGCAAGCGATGATAAAAAAAAAAGGCAGCAGTCAGCTATAGAGGCAGTATATTCAACACAATGCGGTTAGTGGCGCCAATATAGCCGCACAATTCATACATTGTAATATCGATTACGTAGCACTCGAACTCGAACTCGAAACACGATACCCTCACACACACACAGTACAGGTATATGAACATATATACATATAGAAGGAGAGAGAGTCCTGGGGTGAATTGTACCTTAGAAGTGCGAGTAGCTCTCTAAGCACCTCAACCACTTGAGCCCAAATGCCGTGTGGCTTATAGCTTGTACTACGAGTAGTTGCCCCACGCTGCGTATACGTATTAATAAAGTGCTGAAGCATGCTGGGTGGGGCAGTCAAAGGGGGGCAAAGGTGGAAAGGGTTGGAATGGTGGGAAATGGTGGGAAAGGGGTGCACATAATTGCAGTCATGAAACGCATTATAATACACACACACACACAACGCACACACACACTCAGTTTATGAGGACATTGTGTCGAGACATATTGAGCTCATGCCACAAACCACAGTCCACACAGTCTGGCCAGGCACATTGATTGATGATATATCGGGGCCGATTGATCGCTTGAATAATTGTTGTTGATTTAATAATTTATTGTGGTCGCAATTATTTAAACTGGTTAACAAAGAACAAAGAGCAGCTGGTCGATTCTTTGAGCAGGTGCCCCCCGGCCATAGTTCAAGTCACTATCCTATGACATCATTCTTAGTCTACGCTTTAAAATAGCCATCGATCGTCTGAGAAATACACGTAGTTACTTAAGCTATACCCAGCAAAAAAACAACAGCCGGAATGGAATTCATAGCAAATCCAAATCAGCTTAGCACCAGCAGGACAAAAGAAAAACTAGAGGGAAAAATGTGTGTTGCAAGTTAGAAGGAAGACACACAGTAAAAACCAAGTCGCAAAGCTGCTTTAAAGCAAATCAACACTCGCCCACACGTCACTGAAGGTGCAGCAAGAAATGATTCATGATTTGTATTTGCAGCCAGGACGAAGGAATGCAAACCAAAAGGACCTTTCAACAAAAGCATTGTAGCATTTTCACGGGCAGCGAGGAGTGCGGCGTGTTCCAGCAGAAAAACAAATATTGTTAGAGTTGTTGTAAATGTTATAAAAAGAGAGAAAAAATAAGCAAAGCAGCAGCACCAGCAGCAGCAGCTGCCAATGCTATTGTATACACACATATATATATATACATAAAAATAGAAGAAAGGAAAAAACGGGCAGGTAACTAAGCAAAAACTACAGCAATAGTTAAAAAAAAAAAAAACACAGCAATAGCAACAACAAAAAAAAATGTCAAGGTAAAACTAACAAACTGGCGGCTGCCGAGGCGTAGCAGCGGAAACGGAAATGGCAACGCCAGCGTAGAGCGACGAACGTTTAAAACGATTCCAAAAGAGAACGAGTGACTTCATTTGACTCGTCTCGCATGGCAATAGTTTTCATTGATAAGCAACTTAAACTTAAATAATAAAAATAAAGAGCGAACAAAAATTACAAAGAAATCACAAAGAAAAAAACAAGAGAGAAACAAGAGGAAAACAGAGAAAAGAAGCAGTTCAGCTATAAATGAGCTTGTAATTAGAGTGTAAGAGAGCGGCAGGCGCAAAGTTCGAATTGTCGTTCAAAAGTAATTAAAAAGTTCCAAAGCAAAGCGAAAAAGAACGGGGCGACATTTCGCGATTGCGAGGCAAACAAAGTTTTGTACAGATTTCTTAAGATGCTTACAGCAAGAGTTGAATGCATTTAAATCGTTATTTAATTAATTGGGCCAAAGCAATTTAATGCACTAAACTCGCGCTTTAATCAGGCCACAATTTCTCAACAAATCTCACTGAATGCATTGCGGCTGTTTTAGTGCCCCAACGACTGAGTCCAGGACGAAAGTTGACAGGAGCTCAGGCTGAGGCAGAGGCAGAGACAGAGGCAGAGCCTTGTGCAATGGAACGCAATATTTAGTAGTGTTATTTTGCCAGTGTGAGCTCACACGGACTGTGTATGTCTTTGGGCTTCTGTGCCAGGTAATCACGTCATTATCACGTGAAATTTCGGCATTAACGTAAATTTACGATTTGCACATGAGCACAAGCGCCAGAAAAAGCCACAAAAAAAAAAAGAAAGAAGAAAGTAAAATGAAAATATATAAAACTACTAACGTGTGGTAGTAGTAGTAGTAGTCTCAGTTTCAGTTTTAGCCTGGTTGCCTGCGACGCACATAAACTCACATTAAATGCGATTGCCAATTTATTTACTAAGTGAACGCCAACTAGGCACGAGGCACGAGGCATGAGGCATGTGCCGCGAGCAGGGCAGGTGGCAAAGGTGGCAAAAAGAAGCGCGCAGCTGGCTCAAAACTTGGCTCAAATTTTAGAGCGGAAATAGTCTGCTGTTGTTGGCTGTTCGCTGTTGTTTATTGTTGCTTCTATTGTTGTAGTTGTTGCTTGCTGCTTGCTGGTAGTAATTGAAGCAGCAACCAAAAAGTTGTTGCAAAGGCTGTGCCACAAAAACAATACACACACACACACACTTAGTCACACTCGAAGAGCAGCAAACAGCGAAATGTTGGCAAGTTTTTTGCATACAATTAACGAGAGTGGCACGCCTAGGTAAATAACAAAATATACTACTTTTTACTCCTACTCGTACAATGTATGCTGCTATTTGGTTCTGAGCTGAGCTCAGCTCAGCTCCAAAGAGGAGAGTCAAGTGCTGAACCACATTAACCCATTAGCATTAAGCTGTAAGCATTGGCAACAATTGCGTGGAGCGAGAAGTGGCTGCTTTCTCTGCTTGACTGACTTCTTGCTCCTGAACGACTCACAACTCACAGCTCACAGCTGAGGACTGGCTCCTTGCTTTAGACTTTAGTCTTTGTCTCAGTTTTTGGCGTTGCGCTTTTCGCTTTGCTGTACAATTTTCCAACACATTTGCCAAATTAAATTATATGGCATATGCAGCGGCAGCAGCAGCAGCGGCAGCAGCAGCAAATACAAATCTCAGGCACTCTTTTCTTTTCAGAGTTGAGAGTTTTGGGGTTTTTTTGGTTTTGTTTCTGGCTTAAATCATATGAAAATCACACTTGACTGACTTTGCTGACACTCAATGATTTACACGCTGTGAGCTCAGCTTTGCTTGTTTCTTCACTTGGCACAAGGACCAAGGACCAAGGACCTGGACTGTAGAGCACATATAGTACACACACGCGACTACGCGGCTTCTTCTTGTTATGACGT
Organism: Drosophila repletoides; assembly: GCA_018150835.1. Taxonomy (NCBI): domain Eukaryota; kingdom Metazoa; phylum Arthropoda; class Insecta; order Diptera; family Drosophilidae; genus Drosophila; species Drosophila repletoides. Next base: position 10,113,527 of record JAECWQ010000100.1, read on the forward strand.
CGTCTGTGTCACGCACGGCACAACCAATCAGTGATGGAGTCCTCCAAGCCGGTACATAATTCATTACATTTGAATCAATTGCGAACACACTAAGGACATTCACGCATGCTATACGCTATACGATATATACGAGTACATTCGTAATTCGATTCGAACGCCCGTTTGCTATTGGCCGCGCGTCCGTTCCTCACGAGTTGTAGTCGCAAACTGTTTGTCCTTTAGTCCATTGCCAGGCTAACTGGCATTCGTGTCCTGCCACACACGACACGATGTTGCCATTAACTTCGGCAGTGTGTCGCTCGTTCTTCGTTGCTTCGGCAAATTTCGTTCAGTCGTACGAAGAGAGAAACACAGCCTGATTCGCATTTGGCGCCAAATTTTGTTTTGTGTAGAGTTGCCGTGTTGCAGTGCCTCTCAAACTGTAAGCCGCAAATACTTTGACTCGCAGCTACAAATGCCTCAGACTGGCATTACTTGCATAGAGAGTATATCCTTTTCCTTGGCATTTTCTCTAGGCATTTCGCTTCTGATGCTGCACTGCACCGCAACTAGGTTGCCTTATTCACTCACATTACTCGCATTACTCAGAAATGCAATCAATTAGAAGAAACTTATGAAACTATCAGAGCCAAATGGAATGAGCAGCAAGTGCACTAATTTGCTTTACTGATGAATCAATTACAATTACGAGTCGCTGCTCTCAAATGTGTGTCAAGTGGCGCAATCAACGCATCCCCGCCTCTCCAACCCAATCAGCCATTAAGGGGCAGAGAGTGGGGTCCTCAGGTGGCCAAGTGGAGACTATGCAGTCGGAGAGGCAAGCACTGTGGCAGGGAGACCACCGACCCAAAGAGGCAGAGACAGAGAGAGAGAGAGCGAGAGCGTCGGCGGCACTGCAATTATCCGTTTTGTTTTGATAGCGTATTCGTAGCATGGTAGCAAGCCAAAGAAAAAGCTTTTCATGTTGGCCTAGGACTTGCTTGCTTGCTTGCGTACGAGGAAAGCTCGGCGACAGCAACAGCGACAGCGACGCGTGGCAATGTCCAATAAAAATTACGTATACGCTGCGAAGGCCCGAAGCGTCGACTTGGCGGCACGAGCCTTGCGGTAATTGGCAAAAATGAACTGGCCGACTGTTATGGCTGCCACCAGCCACTTGCCACTTGCCTCCTGCCTCCTGCCTCCTGCTACTTGCTTCTTGCTGCTTGCAACCTGCAGCCGCAACAACACCCTCGCACTATGCCCAGCGGCCAACTCTTCAAGTTTTTTTTAGCGCCAACGACCCATAAAACAATGAGCACGAAATTGCGCGTTGGGCAAAGCCTTAAGGCTTCAAGCCTCGGAGTCGGACTTGGAATCGGTACAGAACTTCGACTCAGACTCGGTCTCGGACTCGGACTTTGTACTTTGGCACGCGGCATGTCAACGTGTCGCCAACGCAATAAATCCATAAAGCCGGCCCGATGAACGCACGACTGACCCCGCAATAACTGGGGTGGGTCAGTTAGCCCATCCGCCCATCCGTCCATCCACCCATCCGCCCACCCACTCAGCGTTGATGATGACGCATAGCTGCACGTAGAAGCCGGATTTGTGCTTTGGGTATTTGGCGCATAAAAGCACGTTATTCGTATAATTATCGCACGAAATCAAAGCATTGCCTTAACCCCAAACCAGCACAGCTTCGTCCTCCCCTTCCCGCAACCCTCTAATAATATCTGCCAAACATAAAAGTATAACGGCTTAAACACTAAAGAGTTATACTTAAATAGGCCCACAATTTTCGTTGTACTTTCTCTCTGTTGCTTGTAATTATTTTAATTGAATAAACATATAATTAAGCTGGCAGGCAATGCCAATTAATACTCACAGTTGCTTACAGTGGGATTTTGCACGACTTACCTGTAAAAAAAAACAGAAAGGGAAAATTATTAGTGAGGCAACTTTGGAAAATTACAGCTATTTATTGGTGTACTTTGCTTGATTGAGGCCTTCATAATGATAGTATTTTAGCTGCTGATATTCGATAAAAAAAAACTATCGAATATAGATGATTAAGCGATATTTTTTGATAACAGTATAGAAACAAATTTGAGAATATAAATGCTCTATTCAGACACTGCCGCTCAATTGAATAGGTACAAAGCTACTCAGAAAGTAAAATGGTTAAATCTTTTCAAACAACTGGCCGATTTTGATGAAATAATTTTTTATCTATGGAATGATTAATTGTGAATGAAACAAGACAGGTTTCGATCATAATATCACGTATTTTTTTAATATTTATTTTGGTTTTCAGTAACATTTAAGTGGTAGTGTACTCCATTTATATAATAATATTATCAATATTTATGAAAATAAAATAATTCATAATAATTCATATTTCATAAATTACTGCTTTGACATCAATTAATCGAAAGCGACCAGACTTTTTGCTTAATAAAAGAAAATCGGAAGAAAAACATAGTTCGATTGAGCCGATATATCGACACTTCTTCACCAAAAATAGTAAAAAAAAACTAGTTTAAAAACTGAGAGAGTAGTTTGCATATAAACAGACGGAGAGTCAGACAGAAGGATAGAATGACAGACGAACATGGCTATATAAATTCGTCTTGTCGTCCTGATCAATAATATATACCCTTTTTGGGGTCGGAGATGGCTCCTTCAATGCATTATTCCATTTCCTGACAAAGTTATAATACCCTCTGCCAGGGTACAATATCACATTATTCTTATTGTATAAATGTAGATATCAAAATCAGATTGTTATCCCACAAATCCATATATTTATATCCGACTTATACCATAATTAACTATGGCGACAATCACATTGTTGCGCGCTGTTCAATTTATTCCCGGCAAGGTCAATTAGTCTATAGCAAAGAAAGGAACCTAAAAAAATATAATTGTTTGGCCATAAAAAAGCAATTAAAATGGTTCACGTTTTTTATGTGGTTAGCCAATAATTTGCATAGAACAATAATAAATTGCAAATCGTTTGCAGGAAATATGGCCAAAGAAAAAGTCAACGCTGTTCAGGCATATCACAGTATTATTGGCCATTGAACATTCATTTTATTCTCTATTGATAGCTTCAGTTTTTATTTAATTATTGAGGGTGTTTCGGTCGAGAGTGCTCTACCAACACCCTAAAGAGAAACTTTTTCTATGCTCATTTTGAATCATTCATTAATTTTACATAGAGCAACAGAGTCTTTAGTTAATTGAGAATCAAATGTTCATCAAAAAAATGTGAATGATGAATGATTCAAAAACTGTCTTATAAAAATTAATATGCAGAAGTAACTTTGTCTCTTATAAAGATTATTTCAACTGCAACTGAAATTTGAATTCGAACCGGAAATACTTTGCGAACAAAAAATGGAAGAAAATTTCTTGGTGAAAAGAGAAAAGTGCGCTTCCGTTTGGAGGCCAACAAACATCAAAGCTACGCTAACAAAATAAGACTCCTACATTCGCACACACAAACATCAAAGCTACGCTAACAAAATAAGACTCCTACATTCGCACATTTATGTGGAAAGCCCAGTAGCTATATAACAGCGGGACAGGATAAAACAAAAGAAACAGCAACAAAAAAAAAACACAACAACAACTAAACTTCAATCGATTGTGTGGAAAAAGAAAACAAATTTTTTGTAATAAACAAAGTGAACAAAGTGAATGCAGAGACACATAACAGAACAGAACAGCAACAGAAACAGAAACAGAAACAGACAGCCAGCAGAGGCGCAGAGTACACTCAGAGAAAAACCAGAAGAGTTCAAAGGCAAATGTAGCCAAAAGTAGGAAAAGTTCTGGCTGGTTGAAAGAGTCGATCAGTTAGACATATCAGACTTTGCTTCCAGCAAAGAATAGGATAATGAATGGAACATTCCAAACTCATAGCACAATATGTAGCTGGAAATTCTTGGTGGTTTAATCTCCGTCTAGATTTAGAATAGGCTTTTTTCTGAGTGTATCACAGCATACAAGGCTCAACTACATATCGCAAATTTTGCTTTCTTTGATGTACAAAGCGTTTTTCTAAGTTGTGTGTTGAATGTTGCAGGTGGCAGTGTCGCCCCTTGGCGAAACAACAGCAGCCACAGCCGCAGCCACAGCAAATGGTTTGCTGGAATTGAATTTATAGCCAGGTTGGGCATAAAACACGAATACCCCACCAGAAGACGCCATGCAGAGATGAATACGTGAGAATTGCTTATTTCGCGAAAATTAAAAAACATCAGATGCAAACACACACTCACACTCACACTTCCACTTACATTCACACCATTCACACCACACACACACACACACACACACAGATACCGAGAGAAATAGGGAGCAGCATTTCTTAGCGCTTGAAGCTTGAAATCTCAACGCAACTGTGACAGTTGCAGCCACTTGAGTGTCCTCTTACCCCACCATGCACCACTGGGCACCAGGCAACAGCCAAGGCGGCAGCTGTGGTTTGTTGCCCTGCAGACGGTGCATAATTAGAAACAGAAACAACAACAGACAGACAGACAGAGGGACAGACAGCGAGGCACTTGGAAAAGCACTAACAGCAGCCACTGCACTGAGAGAAAAAAGCAAATTCTGTACTCAAATTGAAAGTTGACTCAGATCAGCATATCATTTGGGAACTGAGCTCTTCAAAAGGCTAAAAACACTTCAGAATTCAATTCTTAAACAGTGCAAAGCAATGCCTAATTTCGCTCAGTGTACGCAGCGCTTTCAACGGCGACCACAACAAGGAGCAAGAGGCAAAAGCGAACCAGGAAGCTGAGACAACAATGCGTATCCATGTCACCGTCAGTCATGACAATTGCATTCAGTCACTCAGTCACTTAGTCAAGTGAAGTAAAACTTAATGTTGGCCCCAGCTATCCGGTGCTCGGCTAATTGACGTGTTGTTAACTCAAACCCAGAAAGAAACCAAAAAGAACCGAAGCTCATTCAAATCTCTGTTCGGTCTTTCGCCTTTTGTCCAGGTAATGCAACAAATTGTGTGTGTGTTTGTGGCCCCTTCAGTGAAAATGTTAATTTCCAGCCATAAACACACACAGAACACACGAGACACCCGCCCAATGAAAAGGACATTCAAAGCAAATTGTGTGCATTAGGCCCATTCTATTGGCCCGGCTAGTACAAGACTACAAGAGTAACTCAAATGAACACTTTTCAATAAGGGCAACTCAACACGAACGCCAGAGTCAGAGTCAACCAGCTGAAAGGTAACATTGGGCAATTTCTTTGGCAAGTGTTGGAGAGTGTGGAGAAAATGGTTACGGTTACGGTTACGGTCAAAGGATACGTATAAAGGATTGCCAGTTAGTTGCCTTCAAAAAAGGACTCAGCACTCACTAACAACATTCTGGCTGGCAGGAGTGCCTGGTTGCGTATACGCAATATTAACACAATGAAACACATACACGCATCTGCAGGATATAAAACCGGAAGGTGCCTAGCAGAGAATTCATTTAAATAAACTTTTAATCGTATTGTGCCAAAGGATACCCAAGTTTAGTTGCTTCGAAAAAGGTTCAATTCAGTTCGGGCAAAATGGCTTATTGAATCATTTTTGAGCAGCCTAATGAGCTGCTGCGCTATTCAAGTGTGAACACACACGTTCGCAATTAGGCAAGTAATAGCTTAATGACACTTGCTTAAAATGCCACTGAAATTGCAGCTTAATCAGCAGGTAATACTTGAAATTTTCTAGCTTTAATAAGAATTAATCTATGATAAATCCATTAATGAAAACGAGTCCTATTCAGATTCGTTTGATAAGCTTTAAGGCAGCTTCAGTCGTGGTGTTTATAGCCTGTACTATGCTGCCAGATTTATGTCCTGCTTGATAGCCAGTGTCGTAGCTTTTGTCATCATTTGTTTTGGCCAATAAAGTGCTGGCTGTATGTTGGAGTATAAAATGCAGCCGGAAACCAGCTGGAAACCGGTACACGAACACCCACTTCACACAGACACAGGCAGCGAGTGTGGCACTTGGATCGCGCTTGGGGTAAATTACTTGACAGAACGCATGAATTCCAAACATTTTCCGTCAGTTTCAGGCCAGCACGAGGCCAGGCCAGGCCATGACTGAGCAACTTTAACGCACACACACAAATTTACTTTGAGGTGTCTGGCTTGTCTAGTCGCATTGTCTGCAACTGTGACTGTGACGAAGTGTTGTCTGTTTATATATAGTGTGTGTGGTGTGTGTGTGTGTGTGTGTGTGTGTGTGTGTGTGTGTGTGTGTGTGTGTGTGTGTGTGTGTGTGGGTATCTGCTTCCGTTCATAACTTGACTCGACTTCCCTGCACTCCACTCCACTGCTCTCCACTCGAGTCGACTCGACTTGACTCGGCTCCTGTCGCCTCAAGTTGACTTGACGGACGTGGCTTATTGTTTCATTTTGGGCTGCCGCCTGCGCTTATGACTGAAAACGCATACAATAGCAATTTATCATGACTTAATTGTGTGTGCCTGTGTGTGTGTATGGGGGTGTGTGTGTATGCAAATGTATGTGTGCTTTATTGTACTTGTCAGTGGCGTGTCAAGAAAACTTATCTGTACTTAGTTCGCTTGCTCAACGCTCATACAAGTTGTCCTTTCGCTTTCCCTACTGAGCAGCAGCAGCGGCAGCGGCAGCAGCAGGATGGGCTCTAAGCCTATCGTACTTCTGCTTTTTGGTATATTTCTGTTTGTAATTGACAAAAAGTTGGATTGACACTTGGCCATATTCAGCTTGGGGCTCTATTTGGCATTTTAGCGGCATATTTCATGCACGCGGATAAAAAGCTATTAGGGCTCAGAAAAAGACAGCGCCAGCAAACGACAGCTGTCTTCAGCTGCAGCCACAGTGCATAAATCTTGCGCGCCTGAAATGTCAGGCCAAAGCACAAGGATACTGCAAAAAGGACGAGAATGACACACAAGCAAAAAGAAAGAAAAAAAAGCACTAGCGTTGTGATAAAATGTCGCGGCGTGCAGCTTTTATGTGACACTGTAACTGCAACTGTAGCTGTAACTGTAACTGGGTAACCCGCTCCGTTCCTCCGCTCCGTTGCTCCGCTCTGATCCGCTCCACTCCATGCCGATCCCGGTCGTAAACGTCTGGCATTTCTTAAGCCCCGCAGATTAACTCGGGGCTCGTCGGGGTTCTCGAACTGTCGTAGCTTGCGCGGTTTTTGGCCTCGTCAAGTCAAATTGCAAATTGCATATTCAAATGCGAGCGGCTTTTTCTAGTCTGCGGCTGTCTCTTGTACAAATAGCAAAGATTTGCGCATGCAGCGCAAAAATAAATGCAAATGGAAAATGCTTGACAGGCACAGCACAGCGCAGCGCGGCGCAACTCAGCTCAGCTCAGTTCAGCACAAATGTTTTGGTCCTAAATTGAAATTAAATTTGGTTCGCTGTGCCCCAGGGCAACCATAGGAGAACTGGGGAACTGCTTACATGCCTCATATCTGAGATCTGACCCCAAAAATAGGAATACGAATGCATATTACTCTCGGTATCGTGTTAGCGGCTAAGAAAGAAATTCGCCCCCCAAAAGGAAAAAGAAAGGAACAGGAAAGCCCTCCCCAAATATAGCCGAAAGCGGCCAACAGAGAGAAGACACTAATGCTGATATGACTTCATCTTCAAAAAGCGACATGGCAGCGGGCAAAGTGCATCAGCAGCAGGAGAAGGAGGAGGAGGAGGAATAGGAGCAGCAGGAGGAGGAGGAATAGGAGCAGCAGGAGGAGGAGAAGGAGGAGCTTCAGCGATTGCGCAATATGTGGGCGCAATTTCTATGCCGGCGTATATCTCTGTCTGTGTGTGTGTGCAGTTGTGTTTGCTGCTTGGAGTATACGCTAATGATTCTACTCATTTTGTTGGTCCCAGTCAATTTAATATTCTCAGCGCTGCGGCAGCAACAATAACAACAACAGCAAGAAAAGCAATGGCAACCAGCGACAGCGACAAGGATAACAACGTCGGCAAGCCAAGAAGGCAGGCAGTCAGGCAGTCTGGCAGGCAGGCAGAAGCAGCTAGAGCCACAGCCACAGCCAGAGTAAAAGGTAGTGTCAGTCCCAGTTTGAGTTCTAGTTTTCGGTACGGATGCAACTCGAGTCGAGTCGGGTCGACTCCTGGCCTGCCCCGCCACTGATGACAACTTAAGAATGTCATTAAATTCTCATACAGCACACAAAAGCTGCATGTGCTTCATGGCGAAAGAATTGCCACGAGGATTTTAGGGACAATTTAAGTAGCACGGATTTAGAGACAGCATCAGCGCCCGCAAACTACAACAAATTACAACAGCAACAACAATTGCAGCAGCAGCACCGGCAGCAGCAGCAGCAGCAACATTGACTACGCTGACAACATGAAGAAACATGAAGACATGGGCCCACTAACATCACAACAAAAAGACTAGGAGGACCAACAAGACTAGGAGAACAAGCGAAACCGCAGGGCAACAGGAGGAGTAGAGAGATGCTGGAACGCAGAGAGACACAGGAGTCGGCCTGCTGCATGTAGAATAGCAAGCAGTTGTCTCGCCTCTGCGTGTTGCAGCCGAAAGGAAAAAACTTACTTGCAACTGCCAAGTAAAAGCAAATACAAAAAAAACTAGTAAGGACGCTCCCTTTTAGACTGCACGACTAGCAAATACTCTGCAAAATAGTATATAAATAATGTATACTAAAAGGCTTAAAAAACGGCAAACTAAGTCTAATTAAAGATGAATTTTTAATCAATTTCTCTTCAATTGTAATTGGTTTTTATATATTTGAAGAGAAACCGAATTATATTTCCTGCTGTTCTTTCTCTTCGGGTGAAGCTTGATTTGGTCAGGCCCGCTGCCAAAACTTGATATACTCTTTTTACCTGGTTTTAATGGGTACAGCGAATAACAAGAAATTGCTTGCTAAGAAAAAACAAAAAAATAGAAAAAAAGAAAAAAGAAAACCTATTGCTTCAGGATTCTTTTTTTTTTTTTTTTCGTTTTGCTTTCAGTTTGTGGTGCAACTTTTTCTAAGCGTATTCCTTACGACATGTGCAACGCATTCGCATTCAAAAAGTCTATTTCCCGTGCAATTGCAACAATACTGTGCGGCTGTAATTGCGTGTGTCTGTCTGTCTGTGTGTCTGTTTGTGTGTGTGTGTGTGTGTGTGTGTGTGGGAGGAGTGTGGCTGAGTATGTGCTGGCATCTTCTTCTTTTTCTGGCTCGCCTTTGGGGCCCAAAAGAAAGCAAATGAGTGGCGGCTGAGGACTGCAAATGTGGAATGCATGACGGTTTAGGTGCCACCAGTGAGAAGCGCTTGGGGCTTATTTAGTATGCAAGTTTGTAGGCGACATCAACCAGCAACCGAAATTACACATATTTACTTACATCTACATACACACACACACACACATACACACACACACACGCTCATAGAATAGCTATGGTCTTTGAAGATTTATAAGTTACAAACTTTTTTTTGCCATGAATTATGCGCAAGGAAAGTATTACCAAATGCTTTAAAGGTAGGAGTATTTAAATAGGTTGCAGTACTTTAATACTAAATTTAGAACAGACATTAAATATTTCATTAAGTCCAAAATTAATGAATAGACTAAAGCCAGAAGAAGCTATGAAGAGACAAGGCTTTCAGTAGTGAGAATGAGCACACTAGGAGAAAACCCAAGCTTTAACAGGTGAAGAAATGAACTAGACTGAAGGGGGATCGCTGTAATCTCTCCCTCTCTCTCTCTCTCTCTCTTTCTCTGTCTTCCTCTCTCTCTCTCTCTCTCTCTCTCTCTCTCTCTCTCTCTCTCCCTGAATCTCTATATATAAAAATATAACAGGTGAATAAATCAACTAGGCTCAAGGGGGATCGCTGTGATCTCTCCCTCCCTCTCTCTCTCTTTCTCTGTCTCCCTCTCTGTCTCTCTCTCCCTGAATCTCTATATATAAAAATATCCCGTGAGAAACCTCAAATATCAATCCCGTCGAATCTTGTTCAATTAAAAAGAAATATCAATAGAAAAGGGCGGACTTAAACTAAAAAGAGATCAGTTAACTGATTCTATTGTTGATAGCTTTTAGCTCTGGCTACTCTGTTTCTTGGGTTTAATTTTATTCGTAACATGTGTGTAAGTGAAATGTAAAATTCATAGGGATAAGGTAAATGCTGACAGCAACTTGCGGAATAAACAAACACATTATGGAATGGTCAGCAAATGGCTCAAAGGATGGCTGGAAACAGTTGCTGCTGCTGCTGTTGCCGCTTGGCTCAGTGGAGCGACAGTCCTATTTGCTTATGCGATAAGCATAAGTCGGCAATTGCAATCGAATGCCGAACGCATGTCAAACGCAATGCAAGTCCAAAGCCAAAGCGAAACTCCTGTCACAGGACTGTCACATATATATGGAACTCTTCTTATTGACGACAGCGGCCATTTATATTAGACATTAAAAGGATACGACTACTATATGCATTTGGTATGCCCAACATGTCGCACAGCAGCAGCAGGAGCGGAAGTCGGAGCTGAAGCTGGAGCGGGAGTCGAAGCTGGAGAGGCAGCCGGAGCTGTAGCTGGACTGCTGCCATTGTTGATTGCGTATAAACATATTTATAAAATGCAGATTGCAAATACTCATCTGAGAGAGCCTTAGATATTCTGCTGCTGCTGCTGCTGCTGTTGGGGCATTTGTAAACGTTTATTTATTCATTCATATTGATTAGTTGTAGCCAGAGCTGAGCAGAGCAGAGCAGAGCCGAGCCGAGCTGAGTGAACGTATCGAGTTGTTGGCCACGCCTTGGGCCAACGACACTTTCCGGTGTTGTTACCGCAACAATTGCCAATGTAATTGAAAAATACACAGACACAACCACTTGAAGATAAATGCCTGGCCTGATGCCTGCCTGCCTGCCAGCCTGCCTGCCTGCCTGACTGCCTGACTGCCTTTGGATGCCCTCAGGCAACGGTAATGGCCATGTTTTTGTTTTTTTCCTGTTCGCACCGCGATTTTTTTCATTTTATTTCGCAAAGAAAAACATATATATATATATATATATAGCTTTTTTTTTCATTTCACACATGATTTCTGATTGCCAGCCTAATGCGCCAGACGAAGAGGCTCAATGAAAGCGAGCAACGCTCCAGAAATGCCAGATAAACGAAAGTGAAAGCAGCGAAAGCAACACAAAAAAAAAAAAGAACGAAAAAATTGCATGTAATGAATAAATTTGGAGTCAAGACGAGAGTCGGGAGTCGGCAAACGCGGTGAAAATGAGCCTGGAAAAACGTGTAATGGAATTGCTGTTGCGTTGAATTTTTCAATTTCATTCAATTTACAGTCAACGACGACGAGCCCCCAACCACCCACACAGGAAATTTTTTAAAGTGGTTGAGTATTGCGGTCTGTGAGAAGACACCGCTAGCGAGAGAGTCGGGGAGTCTGGGAGTTGTGGCGCCTCAAAGTTTTAGCGGAAATGTAGCAATTTGTATGCTGCGCCTAAACGAATTTTAACGATATGTGAAATGATATTCGACTTGGGCACTGATCAAAAATGCGTTCGTTTTGGGTCTGTCTGTCTCTGTGTCTGTGCGGTTCTTAACGTAATTTTATCTTACGGCAAATTGCCGGCAGAAAGCTCATTAAAAAGTCAACGTACGGCAACGAGCCGCTTCAACTGCTAATGCCATAAAAGGCATATAAGCATATAGGTATATAGGCATAGAGCCATAGAGGGGTCTTACCATTCCACAAATTCCCAAATTCGGCTGGCCAATTCACCACTCACCACACATAGCACACAACACACACTCTGGCAATGCTGCGTGACAGCCACAAACAAGCTGGCAGCTCAAATGGGCTTAAGACGAGCCCTGAGTTGAGGGACGCTGCGGACGGACGTTGCGGCATATTGCGGCATGTTGCCCATGGCCACAGCATCGTGTGGCGGTGGGTGGGTGGCAGGCAGCAGGCAGCGGGCAGCGGGTGCTACCAAAAGGGGGTCAACTATGTTTTTGCTTTGAGTTTTTGCCACAAACTGCAAAGTGTCAACAACTTGTAATCACCCGGTGCAAGCTGGGAATGGGATGGGAATGGAAAGGGGAAGGGAGGGGGCGTGTCGCCAGCAGCGGCATACACTTGGTCACATTTTAACACCTGCTCGTTATCAACTTTTGCTGGCTGCATAGCCAGAAGAAGAAGCAAAAAAAACAGAAATTTTTAACACCAAAAACTTTGCTCACTCCCCCCTGCAGAAATATATATATATGTATATAAATTTTAATATTTTTTTTCATATATATATATATATATATAAAGGTATATTTTGGCTTTGGCCCAAACCTGTCAGTTCTGTCTAGAATTATGTCAAAGTTGTGGCACACGAAAAATGAGCAGAAACAGAAGGCAACGAACGAAAGGACGAGCAGAGGAGCGAAGGAAGGACAGGCAGAAGAGGCAGGTAAAAAGTGCATAAAACAAATGCCATAAAGTTGCAACACGCTGGGCAACAGAGGGCACTGGCTCATTAGTGTTGTCAGCTTTTGCTTTGTTTTGCTTCAAACTCAAACATTGTGTGCCTCGGTAGCCCTGTCATTCGGTAGCCCTCGCCTCGCCATTGTTGTTGACACTTTCTCCCAACTGTAAAATGCAAAAACTTTCGTCCTTTTTTTTTACTGCTGCTGCTGCTGCTGCTGCAATCAAATGAATCACCTAAATTGTAACTTGCTTTTGTTATTCTATTGAATTTTATTTAGTATTTATTTACGATTTAGTTACTGTCCAGCGAGCTGTCGATTTGAATATTAGAATACGGAATTTAAATACCATTTTCAGAGTTATTAAATGGCTGAAATAAAATATTTATTTCAATATTTGTGTACCCCAAAAGTGTCTACAACTTTTGATTGGAATGAGTGAAACATAGCATCAGAAAAGATTCAAAGGAAAGGACCTTAAATAATCCTTAAACTATTGTTCCAATCTCTCGACGGAATCTCTCGACAATCCATTACCAAATTTGAGTCTTAGCTGGTACAAAATTAATAATTTTACTATCCTTAATTATCTCAAATTGAAGTTTTAGTATATCAAATTTAATACTCTCTCCTGCCAATGACTCATTTTCTTTCCTTTAATCGAAAACTAATCTGTTCTATAGCAGTTTTCCCGAGCTTCTACTCTTGAAAAAGAACTTAAATTTATGCCAAAAACAAATTGTAAAATCCAGTCAAATTATTTGAAACTGAAGAATGTGAGCCTTGGTAGTTGGGGCGGCAAAGATAAATTAAGTTTTCCACTCTCCGCTCCCCCCAGCTCCCCTTGGCCAGGCTCTTGTAAACTGAAATATAAAACGAAAACGAAATCGAATCGAATTTTATCTGTTTAGCATATTTGGCGGTGGCAGCAACAACAAAGGGCGAAAACGACCAACAAGGGATGCCCGAACCAAGTGAAAGAGGCATAAAACAATTTAGATTCAATGCAAAGGATATGCGTTGGATAAAACGAAGGATATACAAGAAAATACTCATACGATATGCATTCCAAATGGAGGCCGAAGAGGCGATAAATGTGCAAATTTCCTCAAGGCTCAGCTCGACTGGGCTGATTAAATGCCACTGAAAACATAAATTGCCACTGAAAATAACATTAGCTGAGGGGCGAGGACAAACGCTCTCTCTCTCCTTCTCTCCCCCTCTCTCCCTAATCCTCAACCCACAAAAGCTGCCTTTGACCTTAATTTGAATAAATACTCGTACTCCAGCAATACACGCAGAGATTAGAGACCGCTGGCAAAATCGTGAATCGTGGATCGTGGAGCGTTGTTGTTGCTGGCGTGGCAGGAAGCTACTTCAAATCAAATATTATTACCATATTGCCCAGCAGTTGCCCTTCCTTCGTCCATCATTGCCTGCCACTAATTACTTGGCACACAAAACGCAAATGTCGACTAAACAATATGTTACGCATACGCCGTGTTATCGACACGAAATGTCTTCATAATAAAACAAAATGGGAAATAGAAATAGAAAATGCAAAAGGAATTCACGAAAACGAAAGGAAACACGCCCAGCCCTCTTGGCCCACTTTCTCTCTCTGTTGTCTGCATTGATTAATGGGCGCCCAACCAACTTTAGGATTCAGCGTCAGGTCAACTCTTGAATGAATAAACGTCAAACGTTCGACGGAAAAGGCGTTCTTTTTTCACTAGCTCTGCTGAGTGTCGAAAAGTGAGCAATCACTGCAAATGTGACGTGGCCAACGACGACAAGCACGCAATTTACTTATTACCCATTAATGGCCCAACAGCATTAAAGCCGACTATAACTGCCCGGTATAAGCTGTATAAGCTGGTCAAAAATGCCTCAAAACGAGTTGGATAATCGATCAAAGCCGAGTCGAGTGGCTGAGGTGCAAGAAGGTGGCCAAAAAGCAAATCGGCCGCTTCATTTAACGCGTCACAGGATGACAAATCATACCGTTGACAATAAACTCAACTCAGTCAACAAACAGTCAACAATGACGCAAGGACATTGAAATAAAGCGAACTCGATGCTTACACTTGTCACCTGTCTGACTGAGCGACTGCCTGACTAAATGACAGTGAAGCTGCCGCCCTGAAACGCAGTTAATAACATTTTAAATGCGTCAGTCAGTCCACTGTGCAGGCTCAAGACGGATTTTCGAGTCGCAATCTCATGCATATTAAAACCAGTCTGGAATTGTTCAAGTACACGCAAATATAATTAAGTACCTGACCACAACGCATGCCAAATAAAATTCAAGAATTCAACACTCAGGATACCCTCTAAATGGAAATATTTATAGACTTGCTTGTACCCTCAGAAATAGTAGTAGGATTTACTCTCTGCCTGTTTCTAAAGACTTTTGTTAGGCCCATGAAAAACAATTATTCGAAACAAACTCCATTTCCCAGTGTCTCTAAGAAAGACGAGCAGAAATTACTTGACAGCGGCATACCCGTTTTCATTTGAACAGGGTATAAAACCTCAACACGCCAACTCCTACCACCAGCTGGCAGTCGACTTCCGGCGACCGCAGACGACAACTGGGCGGATTGGGTTTTTATTACTTGAGTACAATGACATTAGCTGAAAGGCGGGCATATTAAATTATTCAAAAAATATGGCAAGCAGCTGCCTCTCATTCACTTTGCCAACTTTTGTTGTATTAACTTAAATCGCTGAGCTTATGAACAGAGTTTTAAGCAGCAATTTTTTATTAATTGTTCAATTGGCAGCCGAAAAGCATGAGTTGATTTAACAAGCAATTGAAAAAGCTTTCAAAGCACATTAAAGCCTTAAATCGAATGAGCTTTATGCTGCAGAATTCTGAATAGAAGTTGAGCTGCCAGCAGCATTTTTCATTAAATGCCTGATGAAAACAAGTGCCATTGGGAGACTTGCGTGGTCCTTGCATATTTTTTACTTGTAGCAACAATTGTTGACTCTGCCTGAGCAGCACTAAGTGCATTTTGAAATACTTTTTACTGCATGCCTTGGAATCGAAGGCTTCCCAAAGAAATGAGCAATTAAAAATTTGTTCACCTTAAGTTAAGAGTGAAATTATATCAGGAAAATATCAATGGGTAAACAGCCACAGAACTGAGACATTCTACCCAAAATCCCAATACGAACTCACACTGAAAAATATCAAAGTTATGGGCAAAGGTAATATGAGAAATTCACCTTTTCGGGTGCATTGAACTGCAATCTTTGCAGGTCCTTCCAGTGAGGTGAGCTTTAAGCGGCAGAAACATAAAGCATTGACCATTTGACTAGGCCTAAACAAATGCTGCGTATCATTATATTTTATGAACTTGGCTCTGGCGCAATGTGTTCGAAATGGCCATGAAGAGGCTGCCAAAAACAACAAATAGAAAACTGAAAAAGAAAAACCGCGTTTTTCACACTGCGTGGGCTTTAAAAGTAAAAGATACCAAAAGAAAGAGAAAATGAAAAGAAAGGAGAAAAAGACACAAACTTCAAGTTGCCATATAACCAATGCCAATGAGCGGGAGGAGGGGGGGCTGTAGGCACACGAGTTTAAGCAAATTGCCATAATGAACCCTTTTTTTTCCTTTTTGTTGGCCTGCTGGCTGGCTGGGCGGGTTGGGGGGTTGGGGGGGTGAATGGCTGACTTGACGCCTTGCCAATTTGATGTAGGCATGCCAGATATGCGCTTGCCAAGGAAACGCAGGCAGCAAGTAGAACACAAACATAAAGTGATGGGGCGTGGCGCGGGGGTGGTGTGCCTTTTAGCCTTGATGCGTTTGCCTTTTCGGCGTTAAAATGAAATCTATAAAAATAAGTGTGGCATGTTCTACGCCACTTTTTTTTCTTCTCTTCTTCTGCCTGTTCTGCTCTATTCCTTGCCAGGCTCAAGCTGTTGTGGGTCTGTTTGTGGTGGTATGTGTGTAAGGGAAAAGGATTGAATGTTTTTAGGGCCAACAGTCTGGCAGCCTCGGCATTTAACCAGCTCACTTTTGGGTTATTAAATGATGAAGCAGTTTGCCGTTAATGACTGCCAACGTTCCTTGCCAGCCTTCTTCTCTCTCTGTGTGTGTGTGTGTGTGTGCTGGCTTGTAGCTTGTTCAGTCGAAGGGTTCGACCGGCTCGCTCCTTTTGGGTTTATTGAGCCTCTAAAACGTTACCAGATTCGACAGTAAAGCGACTTTGACTTCGGCCTGTGCATCGTTGCCTTACGATGTCAGTTTGTTTAATGAGGGTAAAATTAGCGCTGTCTCAAGCTTATTAGCCCCACTTGAGACTTTGGTTAATGCTAGTCACTTTATGGCGTGGCTTCGCTTCGCTTTAAAGCGACTTAATTGTTTTGATTTATCACTGACACTGACTGGTCGGTCGCTCTGGCGGTCGTTCGGTCGCTCTGGCGGTCGTTCGGTCGTTCGGAATGATGCTTGAACTATCGCCAATGGGATTGATTTTGTCAGGCTTTTGATTAACATAAATGAAATGGATCAGGAGCATCTCTCAATTGGGGATTTCTTCAACTAGCAAAGCTTCACTTGAACATTATTTACATTTTGATAAGCGTTGACAATCAATTTCTGCCACTCGACTCAACTCGACTCGACCCGACTCTTGACTTTGTTATGGCAAAGATTTCATAGCAGCGAGCTATGAAAGTCGACTCTGGCATGGCAAATCAAGGTAATGACGTGCACTTTTATTTGCGTGTGTCACAAAGGGTCAAACATTTGCTTTGCCAACCCCCCGCCCCCCAGCACACCATTAGGCGAATGTGCTTAATTTCTTAGCATACTTTTTGGGGCTGCCAAGGCGCAAGAAACCCCCCCTTTTTATATGCAAATAAAGCCGAGGAGCCAGAACCAGCGCCAGCGCCACTTGACCATTTGGCGAGCGTGCTGTGATTCCTCACGCGACTCCAGCTCAGAGGTTTTCGCGTGTAGTAATAATTCCATAAGGAATATATGTACATACACACATGTATATGGATATACACATGTATGTGTGTGTGTGTATGTGTGTATACATATACATTTGATTGTTGTGGCAGGTGACTCTGTGACTTTGTTGCTTTTTGCTGCTTAATAAGAAACTTACGTCACGCAATATAATTAAGATAAACATAATTATAGTTTGCTGTTTGCTGTTGACTTTTCCACCTTTCGGCGACTTTTCTTTTCTAATTTTTAATGGCAGCACTGTAAAAGTTATGTTGCTTAGAATAATAATGCGAGTTTTCCAAGCGAGTTGCCTTTATTCCAACTTTATTCTACCAATCAAATGTGGTAGTTGACAGGCGTAAACTCGTCTTTTAGATCCTTCAATGTCTGGCCCTTCCTTATGTACTGATTAGAGGGCATTTCTAATCGGATTAGCTGTTGATCCTGATAAAAAAAGTTAATTTTTCTAGTTTAAGAATTGCATTTTAAAGCTGCAAACCTCTAAAATTCTCAAGGAAGTTTTGCTTTGGATTCAGTTCACGGATCGATCAGTGAAGCCAAGTTTTGGGTTCGAGTCTTGGTACAATTCTATAAAAAGTAATATTAGCCATTCGACTTATTTTCAATATTTTATAATATTTATAATCTATGTTTACCTAACTCTAATGTAAGGAAAATGAATAATTTAATTAACTTTACTAGTTTTTTTTTCAGTGTTTTCCACCCCCAAAAATTATATTTTAGTGCCAATTCAAATTTCAACTTTAATGAATTCGATATGTTATCGATAAGCCCGCTATTTGAGGAGCAATTATCCTGAGGAGTAAATGATAACAGTTTTGACAACTTCAGCCAGGACACTAACCAAAGGATAATTTTGTTTGGTAAGTTCTTAGCTAAGCGTCTTCACTAACACAGGGTGCATTTTCGTTAAGTAATTTCGTTGACAACAACCGCAGGGAAATTATTCAAAACCCAACTATTCGTTAAAAAAGGTACTTCGTTCAGTCCTTTGAATAGATTAA
This sequence comes from Drosophila repletoides, assembly GCA_018150835.1. Lineage (NCBI taxonomy): Eukaryota > Metazoa > Arthropoda > Insecta > Diptera > Drosophilidae > Drosophila > Drosophila repletoides. The sequence continues at coordinate 10,132,005 of JAECWQ010000100.1, forward strand.
AGGATATTCGGTAAGTTAAGCTAGGACACACGTTCGTTAAGCACAGCTTGCAACCTGATTAAACCTTTAAAGCTTTGAAGGCTACGGTTCGAATATACGCTAAAAAAGCTCGCCTGGGTTTTTGTACAATTTCACACAGTTTGAGGGCTACTGTTTTATCACAGCGCTTGCCAAACCTAAACCGGTAATTGCATTTGAAAATTTAAAAATGTGTCACACCATAAATATAATCAAAAGTCCATTTGTCAGAAATGCCAAATTGGTTTAATTAGCAAAATAATAAAAAAAATGTATTTGCACACGAGTCGCTTAACGTGGCAAATGTGATTAATTAATTAGTCTCTCTTTTTCGCATATTTCGCATGCCGAATTTCAATTAAAGAAGTGTCATTAATAATACGTGTTGCCTGCAGAAAAAACAAAAAAAAAAACAAGAAGAAAAACGCCGAAATAAAACTCACCTAAATAAAAAATGCCAATAATCAGGGCTAACGGTTTCAGCATGTTGTCATCAGTTTTTGTTCCACAAATAAAACGGAGAAAACTTCCAGCGAACACCCTTCACCTGGAATGAAAAAAAAGTGGTGGGAAAATTCATTAAATAAATTGACACGCCAGCGGATGCTGCAATTTTTATATATAATATGGCGCACAACAAAATAACATAAATATTTTCAAGTAAAATACACAGACAGTTTCCTGATATTGCTCAGGTTTTTTCTGTTTTTTTTTTTTTTGTGTGATAAATGCAACCAAAATTATGCGCATTTTTTAAGGCAAAAACATGCAAAACACGTTGAGACATGCAGTAATTTAAGGCATGGTTGCACACATTAAATAATAAATATATTAAATTTATTTATATATAAATATATTTGAATTTTAAGCTCGTATAGAAATCCTCTTATAATCGATAATCGATTATCGACTTCTTACGACCCTCAAAGCAGAGCTTCAATCGTTCTAGCAGAGCTTTCAACTTCACCACAGCTATGCCCACTGAGCGATCGCTAGCTCACTGCTGCAAAACTCTCCAAATACTGATGTAGATGTACAGTGAAGGTGGTTGCTATGACAACTATATTAAAAAGTAATCTGATCTCAGAAAGCTGACAGCTATATTAAAAAGGAATCTGCTCCCAGGCAGGTTGTAGGCAAGTTTTAATACCCAATCCAAGGACATTTAAAAAACTGATGACATTTTTAATTGCAAAAAAAAAGAAGAATTATACAGCAAATTATTGAAATCAATTGCCAGTTTAAAGGCAATAAATCTAAGTTAATTTGTTTACAATTAATTTGTGTGACAATTGAATAGTTTTGCTGCAAACCGCCTCTGAAAGTTATGATGCCCATAGCATACACTACAATTGAAGCGTTTTTCTGCATGCTCTTTCGCATTACGAGTAATACATGCATAATTTATTTATTCAGAGATTTCTATGCTCCCCTGGGAATTTATTGCCAGCTCTGTTGTTGTTTTAATTAATGGCATACTTAATTGATTTACAATTTGAAAATCGTTCTATCCATGTAAATATTAACATAACCAAAAAAAGAGTTGAAAAACGTTCGATTCGAGAGGCAACAAAAACAGTTCCATTTCGCTTATGATTAATGTTTATTTTCGATTTCCGCTTGAATTGTAACTAGAAACACAGTGAAAGAGCTGAAACCCGCAAAGAAAGAGTATAAGTTTTAGTACTGAAAGCTAGATACCCTACTTTGTTTAAAGCAAAGTCTCCTGCTCACTTTAAAGTGCGTGGGGAAATGCCACAGAGCCTGGACACATAAATTTTGAACAGTTTAAGCCGTTTCACCGCACCTCCCCAATGAAGTTGGCCATAATAACAAGCCATTTATCTTGCCTCTTAGCACATTTGCAAGCATTTCAACTCAACTCAACTCTTTCCTTACATTTTCATGAATTGTTTGGCTGCAGCTTATTCTTGATGGACAGCACTGTAAACAGGACAAACTAACAAAGAAAACCAAAAAAAAAAAAAAATAATTCGCTTTTTATGTCCAGACACAGATCCAGCATTCAAGTGATTAAGAGGGTTTCATTGGCGTCTCATTAATTTGCATGCTCTACTCACAAATATATATATATATATATATACCATATACTATAACACTAAGGACATTCAGCTTTAATGGGAGGCTTGTTTTTGGCACTGTCTAAGAGAGAGAAACAAAGAGAGAGAGCGTAAAAAAGGCTGTTGCTAGGACAACAAAAAGATAACAAATAGCTGTAAAAGCCGCATGCCGCATGCCGCATGCCACAAGTGAAACGAGTGAAACAAAAGTCAAGCGCCGAGGTCAAAAAAACAAAAGCTGAGAGAAAAGCTGGATCAAAAGGATAATTGAACCACTTTGGACTGTATGCTCCCTTTAGAGCGTGTGCAGACAGGTGAAACGCTTGAATCGTTGGCAGCTGAACGACTTGAAATGGAGTGAAAATTTAATGAAAAAACCTATATATATATATATATATATATGGGATAACGATCCGACCAATTCTGCTGTGCTGTCTGCTGCAATACTGCTGCAATAAAAAGGATGCATATTCAATTTCGCCTTGAAAGCAGAGAGTCCTGTTTGAATAGGAACAGTCAGACGAGTAGAATAAAAAGAGAGATATGAATTTATACTCCGCTCTTTAATGCCTTTAACAACACATTAAACATTTCGCGATAAAATTATAATACCCTCCACAAGGATATGAAAAGTGGCTACTTACACTAACCCCAAACGTTAAAAGTGAAAAAGAAGGTATTCCGGAGAATCCAGAATCTTGGCTTGAGTTTGGTTGATTTAAAAAATTCTGCCAGAACTCTGATTTTGGAACTTCGGAGATTTGCCCAAGCAAAGAAGTTTTCTGTAATTCTGAGATTCGTAAATGGGTTGGGTTGATTTCCGGTTGGTAGAGATTTACGTGTCATTCGGGATTATCAGATATGTTTCGAAGGTTACTTTGGCTTGCAAAATAACAAATTACTGAGGGTAGAATAACTAACCGTTTGAAAACAATTTTGTAGAAACATTAAGCTAATAAATTTATCAGAGAACTTTTAAAAACCTTCAGAAATAGTCTAATCATTAAATGAAATTAAGAGAGAAAAGTTCCATAAAAGTAGGCTACACTTTCTTCCATGATATTCAAACTGAAGTGAAAATGAGAACTAGCCTCTCTCTCTCTCTGGTAACATTCAAAAATTTTCTTTCTGCTCAAATTTAATATCACTGAGTTTTTTTAATAAATATCTGATAACTGTTTCAGTTGAGGTGAGCTTTTTGGTGTTTGATTTGTTGTTTAATTAAGAACCAAAATATGTGGCTATTAAAATTATTCAAGAAACTCAAATTACTTGTTGGGCGTTGAATGGGAAAGGCGACGACTCATATGGAATATATGCCAATATAAATACACACGTGGTTACACACACACACACACACACACACACACAGAGGCGCACACACACATGAGAGAGTGTTGTGCGTTCAACCTCATTTAATTATCACGCTCGGTTTACACTTTGCTTTCTGCCAAAATTCAAATGAGCGCAAATTGAAATCAAACTGACCTCGCATGAATGCACCAAATATGTCTAAATGTATGGGTAAATACACACATATATATATATATATATATATACACCTTTGAGGGTGTATTTGTTTATATTTATTCAAATGAAAATCCATTTATGCAGCTGCACAAATCAAATTAGTTGTAAACGCCGGCAAATGCATAAACTATGTTAGAACGTGTTTAAATTTAATTGACAGCCATAACAGAGCTGTTATTGTTTGTCAGTCAGTCAGTCAGTCAATCGGTCAATCGGTCAATCGGTCATTCAGTCAGTCAGTCAGTCAGTCAGTCCGTCGCTCAGTCAGTCGTCCAAAATCTGTGAAACTGTAAAGGATAGCTTGGCGAGCATTGGTCAACCATTGCGGCAACGTTCCTCTATCAGCAGTTAACTATTTCGGTTCAATTTGCGGTTCCATTACGAAAACCATTGGCACATGCTATGGCTATGGCTCCGGCTCCAGCTATGGCTACAGCTCAGGGCCAGCCGTAAAGCGTTTCGACCCGAGTTTAGCTGTCAAAGTCAGCGACAGGATGTGGCATAGTCCTGCTAGTGCGTGCCCCCCATTGCTGACCACAGACATCAGTGGCTCACTCACGTTGCTTGCCCCCGCCCTGCCCCGCCCTGCCTGCCTCACCCAATATGGCAATTTTCGGTTGCGGGGGGGAGAGACGGCGGGAAGAACACATTACACTGAATGTCATACACTCGCTACGTGCAGAGTCTACATGCCAGAGCAAAAATGCAAAAAGCCGTCAGCAGAAAAACTATTCGTGCCACAAGGAAAAAAAAGTTTGTTTTTTTTTTCACCACAGTGCTCTTTTCGGGCAGAAATAGATAGATAGGAGTACTCGAATTTGTTGGTTGTTGAATGTTGTGGATGTTTGTAGGTGTGCAGACTACTTGAAACACTCATGAATTCTCGTTGCCTGCCTGCCACATCTGGTTAAAGGAAACGCCGTCTACGGAACTGCCACTCGCATCACAGCCAAATCATCTGAAGCATTTAAATTCGACATTAATTGGATTAAGTCTGCAGCTTGTGTGCAATGCAAGGCGAGGCGAGGCAATGCCAGGTGAAGCTACAAATCTGCTTTAGTTGGTCTACTTTATGCATTCCCAGTACTCCGTTGCTCGGCACTCGGTGCTCGGCATTTATTTGGTTTGCTTAATTGCATAGTTGCTTATCAAATTATGAAAAATAAATGATAATGTCAAGCTGAATGTGGTGCCTGTGGCTCTCAAGGCTAATACACTACTAACTGGCTTTTCTCTGGGCAGAAAACTAATCAACTATCAGCCTCGAACGGAGCTATAAATTTTGTTTTTTGACTTGAAAGAGTCAATGTTTTCCATACAGCAAAAAGCATTGCGAGACAGGATTCATTTCATTTAAAAACAAACCAATTTTTCCCTCAAATATCAAATTCTATCAGAGAAAACTGATATTCCGCAATTGCTGCCATATTTATTGATAATATGTTTGAGCAAATCTAGGCTAAAATTCATGAAAATTCATAGGGAACCTTTTCAATTTCAAATAAAACTGAATCCTGACCAAGCTTCAGTTTTGTATTATTTACCACACACACAGAAAACTGGAAGCTCAAACTTATGTTGCCTCTGCTATTTTAATAGTTTGTATGAAATGGAATTTTGCTGAACCTGAAGCTAACTGAGGCTGGGAAAAACGAAAATCGAATGCGTGCAATATGCGTATTTGCCCAAAGAAAACCCTACAAAAAAATCATTTCATTTTGTATCTCAGAGAGTCAAGATAATAGAAGCAGGGCCAACAACTTGTCTATTGTGGCGAAAATTAGCCTGAAAGCTGAAGGAGCAGCCTGTCAGCCTGTGTTGAGGAGTTTGCCATGAAATAGCAGCACGTAAACAACGGGGCGTATGATGAGCCGAACCGTTCCTCTCCCCACCGTCCTCTGCTCGGCGAACAACTGTCAGAAAGTTTACAACTTCCTTTTTTTTCTCTTCTTTTTTTTTGGGCACGCTCTTTGGCTGGGTTGATTCGATTAAAACGTCAACAGTGGCAATGGCAGGCAGCAGGCAACAGCAGCAGCAGGCAGCAGCAGCAGGCAGCAGCAGCAGGCAGGAAAAACAACAACAAATAGGAGCAGGAAAAACAATTCACAGACGCCCCCGAATTCGACTTTATTATCACAGTGTGTGTGAGAGAGTTTGGCCTTGTCATATCCATCTCTCGATGCTTCGTAAAGTTGTCACACCACATTTTATTTTACTTATATTTTCAGCCATCATTTGCTGCATGCCTTTGTTTCCCGTTGTCCTTTTGTGTGTGCGAGTGTGTGTGTGTGTTGAGTGTGTGTTTTTGTTGATTTTGCCATCGTTTTTCAACGCACTGTTAGGCAGCAAAGCACAGTTTCATTCCCGCTTACCAAATCTCCTTCTACCAAAAGTTATGTATATGACAGCCTTTTTGACATTTTGCCACAGCCGCAGGGCAGAGGTTGTTACAGGGCAGGCCAAGGCAGGGCAGGGCAGGGCGGACAATGTCCTCGTCCTGTCATGTCGTTTGATCTTTTATTGCGTTTGTTTTACGAGCCGCAGTAAATCCCCTTTAAATTGCAAATTCTTTATGTTCGAATTTTCATCTTCCACCCCCTGCCCCTCTAACGCCACGCCCCACCGCCCTTGCCCCGCATCCTTGCTCTCCTGAATTTGTGTGCTCTTGACATTTGCCTGCATATGTGTTTGTCTGTTTGAATTTTTGCATTTCACTTCCAATTTTTTTATTCCCTTTTTTTTCTTGCTTTGGCTTTGTTTTTTTGTTTATGACGACGAAAGTGAAAGTATTTTGGGTTCCGGCTGCTTCTCACCCCATAACGGTATATTTTACACCTACTCGCCACGCCCATATTATGACTCCCTTATGGGCATGCGTTGGCGTTGGCGTTGGCGCTGGCGTTGAAGAGTTTGTCACCCTGACGGATGCGTGATAAAAATTTATTGAATCGAAAACAATAAATATTTGATTTGATTCATTTCACTCTGCGACACCCCATTGTGTACTCTGTATGCAAGTGTGTGTGTGTGAGGGTGTGTGTGTGTGTTGGGTGTATGCTGCTCATCATTGAAATAAATTGATTTCGTACACAGTGTCCACTGTGGAGGTAATTGAAATAGGACTACAGCCATTTTTTCTTATTGGTTTTGGGCTGGCCATAAGCAGCTTAATTGCTCTGCATTGGTAAGAATAAATTGTTAATAGAAATAAAAGGCAACAGCAGACGCAGCACTGAATACCTCTTTGTGGATTGCTTCCAGAATAGATATTAAATATATTAAAAAGTGATCTGAATAGCAACAGACGGACAGTTGGTCAAAGCTTGAACTTAAAAAGGCTTGGAAAATTTATCTTTATTCTATAAGAATATCCTTCTATAATTTTCCAGTCAAAACTTTCTATTTTCTGATGATCTTTGCCGTATCTTCCATAGTTCCACTTGGCGAATCATCCTTTTAATGCTGACTTTAATTGCTTCAAATCTATTCAACTATTTTTAATATTTTCCTATTCTAATGGAGCTACAGGTGAAAGATTCCTTGTAAATCGGAGCACTTTCTCATCCAGTCCGCCTCTGCAAGGCTGCTTTTCAGCTCTTCCAGGAAGTAAGCCTTTCTTTTTTCGTTTAATTAAGCTTTGTCGTTAGCTTCATTTGCAGCTCATAAACGACTCCCAAGAAATTAAAAGAAATGGATGTGAAAATGCCGCAATGAAAAGGCAAAATCCCTGACATTTTGATGCCCATTACAGCTGCAAATGAACCCGTAAACCCATTTAAGCAATGCCCGAAACACGAAAACTTCTCCGGACAACTCACTGACGGACGGACGGAAGGACGGACACCGTCCAGCCTTTCTGATTATTGCTCAACACTTGAAAAGTTTTCTTTTTTTGTTGGGAGTGAGTTTAATTTGCTACGGCTTACTTTCTACTTATTTTCACGTGGCAAGGATACGGGACAAGGACGACGAGTCAGAGACGGAGACGGACATGGCATAGGGGGGGATATAGCAACAAAATGGCGTGGGCGCAACTTTGAATAACAGATAAAAATGTTACGTGCCTGGGCAGACTGGCTCCTTTTCTTTTTCGCTTTCAGTGCCAAGTTGAATAAAGAAATATTTCTGTTATCGCAGTAAAAAGATGTTTCGTGCGCTGCGTGTTTACCCAACTATTGTTGCTGTTGCTGTTGCTGTTGCTGTTGCTGTTGCTGTTGCTGTTGCTGCTGACAGGCGACGTCAAAATACTCGTGGCGATAGCTTGAAAATACTGAAACACTGGAACAAACAAAACGGCAACCTTGGTGAATTCTATAGCATCTAAATGCATGAGGAACGGAACGGAACGGAACGCTTTAAAGGGCATGCCAAAAAAAAAAAGAAGAAAATTCCTTTTGGCCAGACAGAATACGAGTAGAGCAAAAAGCGTATGCAATAACAGCTGCCAGAAGGAAGAAGGAAGGAGGAAGCTACATAAAACCGAAAGATAACCAAAGCCAGCGCCGGCCCACTCAAGCTACAAACAAAAGGATGTTGAGAGTTTCTTTTTTGTGTGGCCGAGGTCCTTTGCCTGATTTCCATTCTGGTGGCATGGCCCTTTGCCTGTTACCACGTCCATCTTTGGAAACCTTTGTGCCAACATCATCAACAAATCGTCAATAACACTTGACACCCGTTTCGGTTTCGGTTTCGGCTTCAGCTTTGGGTTCCTTGCCAATGTGACGACCCTTGCCCAACCGCTGTGAACTTTTTAAGAAATTACTTTCTTTTTTTTTTTGTTTTTTTTTGTTGTTGGCCGCAGATAAACGTTAGCCAAAGTCGTCGTGTCTGTCCTGGTAGTTCCTGCTCGCCTTTGCCTGATTTTCTCCACTGTCATCTCTGGATTGTTACGCAGCGCCAACTGAGGCTGGCAGCAGTCCATTCCAGTTAACCGAAACCTGACCCTAACAACCAAGAGCAGCAGCAAGAGCAGGACCAAAAACCGTGACGAGCCCCAAGCAATGTCAACAATTTTGGCCTTGATGAAATTTCAGGTCATGCCCTTTAAAATTGATAAGTTGTTTTGGCCGCCTGGCCAAGGAAATCAACGTGCAATGAATCAAAGCCATATCAAATACAACGCTGGCTGAGAGCTAAACTTTTTTCTGCTGCTTCTCTCTGCTTTAATTATTTATTTCTACATTGAGAGTTTTACTTTATTTTTCGGCATTGTTATTTGTTGTCCTGTTGTCTGTTGTCCTGTTGTCAGTTGTCATCTTCTTCGTTTCGTCTTTTGTTTGCCTTGCTGATTTTTCTCTGTTGCTTCGTTTTCCTGTCGCATTTCCATTTCTACGCTCTCTGATTGTGGCAAAATGTTTGAAATTCTGCAAGCGTTTTTAACGTATTTTTCACTTTTATTAGTATGTGAGACTGTATGTGTGTGTGTGGCCTTATACGCTTATGGTGGCTAAAATGAATGACTTGCTTGACTGCTCCCCGTATTTGTGTTTGTGTTTGTATTTGTATTTGTATTCGAGTTCTGGATTGGGTACATATTATTCTGTCATGTATTTTATGTTAATATATGTTGCGTCCTGGCGTCCTGCTCCGTTCCTGTCTACGTCTCCGTCTCCGTCTCCGTCTCCGTCTGCGTCTCCGTCTGTGTCTACGTCTCGATAGTGACACTCATATATCCGTGAAATGCAAATGTATGCGTGCCTCTTGAACATTATGAATAATTCCGGTTAAGATTCCATTTCTGCCATTTGCCGTTTATTTCCATTCTCATTTCCATCGCCCACACTCCGCCTCTCCGCCTCCGCCAGCTCTCCACCTGAGCATATAAGTACAAGTAGTTGCTGCTGCTTGTTATGCGGCTTGTTTTCTTCTTTCTTCTTTGAGTACTCACTTCTACACTCAGACACTCATACTCTTTCATTGCCATTGTAGTCGTACTCATTCGTGGTATTCATTCTCATTGCTTGTCGTGAGCTCTGACATTTATTATGCAAAACGTGAAACAACAGAATCTGATTCAGAACAGAACAAACAATTCTGTATTGCCAAAAGTGGCCCCTTTAAGCCCCCCCCTCCCTGGCGGCCAACTTGTGTGTGATTAAGCCAAGTTAGTCAACTCAAGTCGAGAACGGAAAACATACATTTTTCATTATTTCCGCGACTTTTGAATGCCGATGAAACGGACGTGGATGCTGATAAAAAGCTATTTGTGCACTTCACTGAGTGCCCTAATTTAACTCACTTCACTTCAGACTTCAGACCGACTGTCTCCGCTTGCGAGGACTCTTTCATAGCGTCAAATTAATGACCAGTCATTAAATCACACACAACACAACACAACAGAATGGAGCACAACAAATGCCCAGGACAAAATCAAATAGCGTGACCCAAGCTCCATCAGCCACTTCCCTTGCCCCGCACAGTGGTAAACATTGATGGCATATGAGCAAGTATGTGTATAAATGAGTATAAATATGTGCTTCTATGATGATATATGATTGAGCCCAGGTAACACTAGACAACCACATAATTGAATACGGCCAATATTAGAGAGAAGCCTTTCAAATAGTTCAATTTTCTCTGGTAATTTGAAATTTAAAAGAGAGAGAGAGTATTTGCTCGTCGGAGCACTCTGACTTATTTCTGGTTAAATATTTGCCTTTGTTGATTGCATGTTAAATTAAATATCCGCCCGCATATCAAAGGAAAGCTATATAAATAACCTACAAAAAGAGCTATAAATATATATTTGCAAATTCTCTATAAAAGCGGCAAAAACTCTGTGAATAAAGGAAAAATCAACCAGGGGAGAAATGGGGAGAAATGCCTATTTTTTCACAGACAGAAAAAGCTTGTTTTACATGTTTGAACAGCATCAAAAACAACAAATTTCATTAACATTTAAAAAGAAAAGGGAAACTTGATTTTCAGCTATTTTGGCAGTTTTAATTTTTCATACAAAATGGCTAAATAAAAGGCAGGTCTTTAAAGAGTAAATACCTTTAAATATGCCAGATTAAAAGGAATCTATAGCCGAAGATTACATACCCTTGCAGACTAGAATAAACATGGGGAAATTGAAGTTCTTTATTTTAATTAATTGTTAGGGTAGCTATGAGCAGTCTCCTTCATTTAGCTCCAAAACTGGGAGAGTACTTTGCGGGACTGACGGGCGAAGGAGCAGAAGGATTTAGCTATATAAACTTGTCCCATATAAACTTTCTTGGCTCGGAGAAGCCTCCTTCAGGGCACAGTTGAACTAAGGTAGCAAAAGCCACTTGGATATTGGGAAAAGAAATGCATTGTTATTTGTTGGCTAGTGTAATCTGGGCCAATAGGAGTGGCCTAAGGTGGCCTTAGCTCTAAGCAGACATGAAAAATTATGTCGAATGATGAATATTCGTGTGATTAATTTATCAGCATCATTACTATCATCAAAAACACTTTACTACAGTCGAGGCAGGCCAAATGGATTGTGAATTATTTTCCATCAAATAACACTCAATTATACTAAGTGATGCCAGGGCCGCAATGGTGACGCTGATGGCCAACAGGAGTACAATTAATAATAATGCTACGAGTATACGCCCCCCATTGTATTCCACTCCCTCTCTCTCTCTCGCTCTCTCTCTGGGAGTGTGTGTGTGCGGGGTGTGGATGGGTGGAGGGAAATGGAATGGAAAATGTCGCATGGATAATTGAAAATTAATTATGTTGACATATTTGGAAAGTGATTGTTAAGATGGCATCGCTTTGATGATGATGCCACAACATATAATTTTGCAGTCAAGCCCGCAGTAGGCCATGGCTCAAAGCAGAAATCTGCCCTGGCTCAGGGCTCATGGCGAATTGGCCATAGCCCATAGCCCATTGGCCGGCTCAATGGCGCTTTAATAGACGCCTGTCATGTGCCCATTTGTTGAAAGGAGTCGCCAGTTGTCCTGGCACAGCTTGTGGCTGTGGCGTCCTTTGGGCGTTTTTATTAAGCCAACACACGATAGAAAACATTTAGGTTTAATTAACTGACAGTGTGGACATTAAAGACTCGTTTTTTGATCTATGAGACTGTTGTGTGTGCATTCAAAATGAGATTCATTTGTTTTCGGCCGAGTTAATATTAACTCGAGTATTCCAGTTGAGCTATTTAAAACAAAGGCTGCTGCAGCATGCAAACAACATAAAGCGGAAGGATTCTGAATTCTGGATTATTATGCGTTTAATCCTGTATATATATAAATGTGTGTGTGAGTGAGCAAACATAAAGACGGAAATGTAAACGCACAAACTGCCAACTGGCAACAACGACAACAGCAACAACAACAAACAGAGCAAAGCTACAACAACTGCAACAACTAAATACATTAAGACAAATGGCAGCCGCAGCAGCAAACTAAAAATAAAGCAGCCAAGAAACATGCAATAGGCAAATGTAAAAGGCAAAAATAATAATAATTTCTAAAGAGCAGCAGCAGGCAGCAACTGGAGGAGAGAAGTTACGTTTGCATAAATAACAGCAGTTTTCTTTCTTTCTTTCTTTCGTATTTTGTGTGCATACTAAATGCATTTTAGCTTTTAAAACAAAACGCATTAAAGCGGCTTTGTCGAGCCCTCAAAGTTGAAATTCAGCTCAGAAGCTCAACCACAAAAAGTGCAGCAAAATGGGCTCAAAATGTGCAGCCAGCGAAATTGTAAAATTAAAGTAACAAAGCATTAAAGCTGGAATTTCAAGTAGGACAAAGTCTGAATGCGTTTGTTCGGGCTTAGTCGACCTGGGAGATACTCTAACAAAGGTCTAAAGTAGCGTAAAAGTCGCTTGCTTACTAAGAGCTTTAACTTCAGCTGACTGATTCAATTTGAAGCCACTCTTTCATCATTTCCTCATTAATCTTTCCAATTACACATATCCAATGCCCTTTTTCGGAGTATCCTTTGGATGTGTTTCGAAATTCGGAGTTTTCTATTGTTAGCCTTGTTGCTGGAATTCTTCGGATTGTGCTCAATGAATAGTTTATCTATCTATCTATCTATCTATCTTTCTATTTAAATACCTAAAAGGAAAATAATGAAAGTGAACTCAAAGCATTCCACTTTAGCGGAAAAATGGTTTAGATAATTGACTTAGATTCTATAAAAAATATTATTCATTTATTTTCAATGCATTTTAATTTTATCAACCTTGTTGCAGCCTTTTATAAGCCGGCTATAATTTGCGTTTTGACCTAAATTGGAGCAGAAACGTCAACAAAAAGAAGAAAAAAGAAAACGGAGCTCAGTTGAAACGCTATTTTTACTCATCATTTCCAAATGGGTCAAAACATAAAAAACTATTGCCTACTTTTTGGGATGCCAGCAAAACGAAAGTCTACAAAGCAAAAGACACGCCTTTAACAGCTGCTTTTAGTTTCCTGCATTAAAATTAAACAAAATGCTCTAAATTTTACAAATTGCTGTGCAAAAAAAAAAAAAAGAAAAAAAACTTCATTATATGTTTTGGTCTTAAAACTAGCATGACCCGTGCTAAAAAACAGACAAACAACTAATCAAGCGTTGCAAAAAACACAAAAAAACACAAAAAAAATGGAAGTAAAACAAGTCTTAATAACCCGTTTCATTTGTCCGACTCTTAAAGCAGCGCATTTTGGCCCAAACGCTCGAATGTCACGCAAACTTTGTTTTATTGCAGTGCAATGTGCTGGAACTCCAAGCCACACATAGACAGCCGGCATACAATTACACATACAGATAGGATATACTTATATATACATATATATAAAATATTTGCCGCGATATCCACTCGATCCGGATACGGATCCATGACGGTGACGCTATCAGGCGGAAGTGGCACATGTCACGCTCCAAGTTGCTTGCTCATTCAATTGCGAATGTGTTTCTGAATACACACAAAAAGAAACTAGCGAGGAAAGTTATGTTCAGCACAACGAATAATTAAATACTCTTCTATATTCTTCTAGAGTAACATCTTTTACTTCAACTTGAGCTTTGACCTGTAGTTTCTAGCAGATTTTATTAACTTTGGGATAGCAGAAAAAACCTTTAGAAAGTGTCCTTGATTTTTCTTGAAGAAGCTGAAACTTTTCTATATAAAAGTCCGATTTTCATAAGTTCTAAAAACATTATTCCTAACTTTACCTTGAGAATCAAATCAATTATCCACAAAACAACCTTTTCGAACCGATTGTTCCTATAGCAGCTCTGTCAGAATCCCTTTTAATCCTGTAAATACTTTATACTATCAGAACCGCCTCCATGGGTGAACAAAGTAATATACTTTCCGCCTCAAAGGGTATAGAAAAAACTAAAAAGAATTCAGATCCGTTGGGGCATAAGTCGGCAATTATGGCTGAATAGTTTTGCAGTCGTATAAGGACAGAGAGAGAGAGAGAGAGAGAGAGAGAGAGAGAGCTGAGAGCTGGGTGTAAAATGAAAGTGCAATTAACTTTTATGATTACACGACGACAACCGTAGCAATTTCTATAAATATTTAATAATAATTTACTATGTCGACCCACGGAGAAGCAGCAGCAACAGCAGCGGCAGCAGCAGCAGAAGTCGCAATTATCGACTTGCAACTTTACGCATTATTTTCTGGGTGCGTTCACACAGTAATAATTATGTGGGTTAAACGGTTCCCCAATGGCTGGCAGAGGCGTGATGTGTGCGCTACAAGAGGCACAAGCGCTCCTCCTCCTCCGCCTACAATATGTATATGTATGTGTGTGTATAGTGTATAAACATGGGGCATATGGGGCTGCCTGCCACATTGGTATGGCATGTTTTTAAAGAGAGAAATTCCATTTGAGGCTCAACGCCTGCTATCTAGGCGCTGCCTGGTCTGTCACTCAAAGAGTCGCTCACTATCTGACGTCATCTGTAGATTGCGTGTAAAAGGGTTAAGTGGCCTCTGGTCTCTGCTTCCCCTGTTTTATGTTCACTTTTCATTAGTAAATAAAATCAATAGGCTACTACTACTGACAAGGCAAGAAAGCACTTAAGCTAAGTTCCTCCTCCTCCACCAGAGAGCAGAACAAATAAAACATTTTGCATAGGCCTAAGTAATTAAAGTCAATATTTTCTCAGATATCGGGCTGAAAAAAAAACAGAATTTAAACTGCATCAGCTTGGGCTTATTAGTGGAAATCTGTTGTTGCCTTCGGGTCAGGGTCGTCGTCTTGATTGTTTCTATAATACCCTTTGGATTATTATCCTTGCTTGATGCACTACGGTGTACTGTGTGCTGTCTGGGGGCGGGGCTGGGGCCCGGGGGCAAACTAATTTTTTAGAAAAACATTTCAATCAAAGTCAAGACTTTCACTTTAATATTCAACTGTTGAATTTTCAAATTTAATTTGCTGCATGGCTACCACTGCGTATACGCAATACACACGACCAAAAATCAACATTTATATTTGTTGTTGTACTGCAACAACAAATATTAATTAATTATGTTTATGTTTTTGCAGTTGGCATCACAGGGACAAGTTTTGTGAGTTTATTAACTGCCAACGGTAACTGGCGGCCAGAACTTGGCCAAATGGCAGCAGTGTGTCCACTGCCGCCACGCCCCCTAAGCAAAGTGCAAATATTGCGCATTTCTTTTGCGGCTGCGTTTTCTCCTGGCTGCCTGTGTGCCTGTCTGCCTGTCCGCCTGTCTGTCCTTTCTGCTGCCTTTGGGTATTGCTTCAAGCCGGGAATTTCAGCGCGCATAATGTGCCGCAATGCGGTTTTTCCCGAACACCGCCAGAACTCGAGCTGTGCGCTAAAGACGACGTGGCTAACACACACACACACACTCTTAGATTTGGCTCAAGCAAAATTTCGAGCTTGTGTGTGTTCGTATGTGTGTGTATGGGTGTGTGTGTGTGTGTGTAGCGACTGAGCTGAATTTTGAGCATAAACGGCATAAAATATGTGCGCAATAAAACACACGATTGAAATGCTCAAGTCAAAAAAACTTTGCGAAATACCTTTAAGCGCCATTGGCAGCGTTTTCTGTTTATATGTGTGTGATTTATGCCACACACACACACACTCGCACACTCGCACATATATGCTGGCTTACTTAGTGTGTGTATTTAAGCCGCTCAATGGTTGCCAACGCCATTGAAATAACCTGCCTACCAGCCGCCTGCTGCCTATGAATTGCTGCTTGCTGCTTGTTTCGTGTTTCTCGTACTTTTTCTTGTTGTATTTTCTAAGCTTAGCCTGGCTCTCAGCGCAGAGCACATTTATTTCACTGACTTTTCAAAGGCAACCCACTGCTGTGTGTACATTTATTTTGGTTTATAAGCAAAAGTGTGTGAATTGAGAGAGAATTAGATGACTTTCACAGGCGGCTGCTGTCTTGCAAAAAGATTTTGCTTTCAAGTTATTTGTTTTGGCTGTCCAATTTTTGGTAAACAACATGACAGGCCTCAGCTGCCTGCTGCCTGCATAGAAATAAGCATAAAATTTAGACCTTGGTATCTGCTGGCTTCTAGTCCTTTGGTCTGTGTGGCTATTGTTAGCTGCTCTAAGGCCTGACAGCCAGCCAGGCCTCTCCGGCTCACATCATAAAAATGCTGTATTTTTAGTATAAGCAACAAAAATATATTAGCAGCAGCAGCAGCAACAACATCAGCATAAATTCCTTCGCTTTCTCCAAAGGGAGTCTTCTCAGTGGCAAATTGAACGGAACCCATAGGCAAATGATTCAATTGAATTTCAAATAAAATTACTCTCATTCAATATGTAATATAAATGTGGATAATTCGGCATAAAATTGACTATTGAAATTCCAATTTAAGCGGCAAAGAATGCTGTTTGATCAATTTTAAATAAACCTTGAAATTTCCGCAAATAAAATGCGAATTAGAAATTATTTTTAGAAAAGACAGCAGCAATTAAATTGATGGAAATCAAAAAGTTATTGTTGGAAATTTTAGTATAAATATAAAAAGAAAACTTTAGTTTTTTAGCCTTATTCAAAGGCCCAACACTTCGGCTTCTTTTTCTTTAAAATTAGCTGAATCAAGCTTTCAGCTTTTAGCCAAAAAAAAAGGCTCACATCTTCCCACAATTTGAGGTAATAAATTATTTAAATTTTCATTTCAAAGTTTTGTCTGAGTAAAAGTTTTTGCCCGCTGCTCGTTTGTGACATTAAATTGAAGCTTTTAATTTTAAAATAAACGTCAAAATGCAATTGGCCAAACTAAATTCGGGCCAACATGTGAGTGAAAGCTGCAGGATGTCGAATATTTAATAGCCTTTTGGGTTAATTCCATTTCAATGGAAAAGCTAAATTTCTTTGGCTCGAAACTGGAGACTTAAGTCGAGTGGAAAGCATATGGAATAAATTCAACTGTACTTAAGAAATTTATCTCGCATAAAGAGCCAAGTTGTGGTAACAAGTTATGAACGATATGCTAGTAAATTAGTAAGAAAAAAAAACAGGCAATAAGAGTAAAGAGAAACAGCAACTTACTTGAAATTAATCAGCAAACATTGGCCACAGCAGAACTGCATGGATTTTTTATAGGACTCTTTTTTTATGCGCGCTGCAAGCGTATCTGTAGCTGTAGCTGTGGCTGTATCTGTGTATCTGTGTGTATCTGTGCGGCTCTTAAGTGCGCGTACATCGTTAACAGCTTAATTGCTTGGCCATTTCCACGAGCATTGACGTCATGTCAGGTGGCAGGGCGTGCACGGAACAGGGCTAAGTTCCCAGCTGGGAGGCTGAGGGAGGCTGTCCCCAATGTTTTCTTATTGTTCCTTTTTTTTTGCGCTTTGGCAGGTTTTTTTCTTCCTTTTTTTTTATGTCTCAGCTAATCCGTTTGCGTGTACGCGGCTAAAGTTCTCCGGCTTCAACTTATGGCGAGCATACGTGTGTTTTTCTAAATGCATATAAATCCATGGGAGGCTTTTGCTCAGCGCTTAAGCACTTGATCCGTTCTGCGACATAAAGATATTACATGACAAAGCGATTTTCCGCAAAAAGTATAAATTCACGGCACACACACACACACACATAAAAACACTCACACACACTCGCGAGGCACACACACTTTTCAAATTGAATTCGGAATTTAATTAAATATATTTTCTATTTGCAATAATTGTTTAGTTTTTATTAATTTAATTGAGATTTCTTGATATGAATATTGACTCTTATTTCATTTATTAAAATTAATTTTATTTTTTTTTTTATTAAAACAAAATCAGACTAAACTTGATATGTATCGTTATAAGTTATTTCTATTATTAAATGTTAATGCTTTTTGTTGTAATTGTTAGTCATCTCATTCATTTCATAATTCGATTTATATATTATACGCGCTTCGATTTATGTTTGGCTGCAAGTAAAGAAAAAAGAAATATGTTAAAACAGGCAAAAAAAAGGATATTAGAGTAGTAAGAGAAGCTATGGCACACCGAAGTCTATATACCCTTGCCCAGCCTTTTATTGTTCTATTGTTTGTGAGGCTTTTATAAAAGATTCTTTTTCATTTAACTTGTAACTTTTATAAAGATTCCTTGAGAGACAAAAACTGCTAGCAGGATTATTCCAAGAGGCGCTGATAGCGATGATATAGTTGTCCAATATGGCCGATTGCAGCTGGCTCAAAAAGACAGACAGACAGATGGACTTGGCTTTATCAACTCTCCCCTCTCTTCCTTCTCTGCAAGCGCAGAAAAACGCTCATAAATCAACAGGCAGCTGAGTGAACTGTTCAGCATTTGAATCTGCAGATAGCCAGCTTAATTAGTGTGTTACCTTATAGTAGACTTTCAATACCCTACCGCTTTCCAGTTAAAAAAAAATAGACTAAAAATGACTGAATCCCCAGATATTATCTTACACACAAACACTTTCATTATGATCGGATGACGAACGATTAAGTTTCTTCAATGTTATTTTGGTTGGCTGCATTTCATTCGCCAAACAGAGTTTTAAGTGACACTCTTAATTAATTTAAGTTTTAATTTATATATTTAAATGTTTTCTGCATTACTTAATTGTCATTCTGCCGAGCAGATAGTGTGAGCTGCCATTATCTGGCGGCGACGTCTGGAAAGTTTTCACCTGACTTTCTCTCTGAGGCAGACACACACACAACTAAAAGGAAAGCCTTTGGTTTTTCCCATCTGCCAAGCTCAACAAGCCTTTTTCACGTGGAGCTGTAATTACATCAGCGCTGAGATTTTTATTGCCACACTCACACAGCGACAGAGAGAGAGAGAGAGGGACTTTTATATATGCACACAGAGGGGCATATAATTAGAGCATAATTACGGCTCGACTAATACTCGAGTATCAAGTAAAAGTAGCAGAAAAAGAATTAGCCTGGTAGAAAGGGAGGAGGGAGCTTCAGTCGGTCATCTATTAACTATAATCAACGCCAGGGCAAGCGGAAATAGACAGATTTCCGGCTATTAAACACTCAGCAGCGCGGCAAAAGCCGCTAAGAGGAGACTGAGTCGGATACACCTAGAAAAAAATACGAATACTCAAAAAGAAAAACTCAACAGGACCTTTTCAGAAATCTTACAAAGAGTAGCTAGAATTGTCTGTGAGAAGTTGACATGTATTTCTTTCGGTGTAGTGCTTTTAGCATACAGAATGCTGGGCGAAAAATTCTGTGGTGCAAATTGAAAAAAATGTTAATTAGTCGTAATTTGCCGTAGGAACTGAGCTGGTCTCTTGACATTGACATATACCCATACACACAGGTGTTGCCTGAAGTAATGAGAACATCCCCGGCTCCACTGCCTCCTGCCCCCGAATATAGCCTACCCAGCCCAGTGAAAGTGAACTCATATATTAGCATAAAGAGTTCATTTATACAGCAAATGGAATTCTAGAGCATATGGGCCTGGGCGTGGCATGGAGTCGTGTTAAATGCGTAACTTATAGCCGGTTCGATTAGCCGAAAGTACACAATACTTGGCTAATGGGTTAGGAATGGCGGATATCAAATATGGCAATACCTAAAATAAACAATGCCGAACTAACCTTTTAGTAAATATCGCATAAAAAGCTATCAAGTTTCTTGTTAGCAACAATTTACACACATTTTGAGCGCCCAACTGCCGCCAAAATACAGCAAAAACAAAAACAAAATATGAAGGAACAATAGATGGTTCGATCCAGTCGACGACGACTCCACCCTCCCTTCTCCACTTCACTTCTTTGCCTCAATTGCTGTTGCCTGCTTTTTTTTTTGTTGTTGTTATTGTTTCTTCCATTCATTTGCTTTTTGGAATATTTGGCGCGGTCGAGCACGCGATATGGCAATTGATAAAACGCCGGGTATTCGATACTTCCCGTTTCTCTGGACCCCTCAGGCAGCGGCAGTGGCAGCAGCAGTGGCAGAGGCAGTGGCACTGGCAACGCCATCGCCAGCAACGACAACAACCAACACTCGCAATAAGCCACGTTAAAACAGTCACTTGTTTGTGCCGAGTACCATGTTTTTATTATATGTATTTATACCCTGTAAGCATTCAAATGAGTAAAGTGGGGCATATTAACTGTGAGCAAATGTTTGTTACAATAAAAGATGAAAGTCTTTTGGACTCCACAAGGAAAAGAAGTACATATTCTGAATCAGAATCTGCTGTTTCTCAGTGATTGAAAGTGACTAAGGTAGCCAAAATTAAAGTACAATTTTCTGCTTCTTTTCTTAGTAAAACACTCAGCTCGCTCAGAAAATGTTAGAATGATCTATAAATAAAGACAGAAATTATTCAGGAAAGTCGCTTTTCACTAGAGACACTGCAATTATAATTCATATTTTCCTTTTGAGCCAAGTTACAGAGCATTCACTCGTCGAGTTCCGTTTACTTAATCATTATTACTTGCTTTTATTTTTTATTTGTGTGTGTTTTGGCTCTATGAGTATGCGTATTATATTATAGATGTATTTCTAGTATTTTTTGTTTTGTTTTCTTTTTTTTTTTTGTGGTTAATCATTAACAACAACATGTTATTTGCATTTTGCTAATTTTGAGCAACAGCAACAAGAAATTTGATTTATTACAAAGAACACAAAAACAACAGCAAAAAAAATGGCTACTATTTACTTCTTAATTGTGCCTAAAAGTAGGCAACAAAAAGTGAATTGGCCCAAAAGGCTGAAAGGCTGGGTATAACAATATTATCTTTATAGTATAACAGTTACTGTGACTGCTCCTTTTGCATTTCTGTGTTTAATGTTGGCCTATTTCCTATTTACTAGTGTTTATTATTGTTTCTGCTTTCAGCGGAGTATTCGAGTAGTACTGCAAGGATATACTGCCTGGATTGGGGTGAGTAAAACGTTACATGACATATGTTAGAAAACAATTGAATGGAGTAACTAGTTAAAAGGTTATTACATTTACCTTGATCAAACTTGGCTATTACAAGGCTTATTATGGGCTATTTAAAAAGGCTGCAAGGCAAGGACTGTTTACTAAAGAGATCTGGGTAAAAATAACATAGAAGGGCCACAATCTTCCCCGTTTCCAAATGAAAAAAGCAGTCGCTTCGATATAGTTTTGTGAAAGTGTAGAAAGAGCTTTCTCTTTGAGTAGTTTCAGAAAGAATTTTGGGTATTTCATAATTAGTATTAAGTTTGTTATACCCTGTTGAAATGGTTTAGTTAGCTATTCTTTTGCCACCTGATTAGGCTGAAACTTCAATACAAAGTTAAAGCACTGTCGGTTAACCAGGCTCAAATCAGTTCAGCTCAAAGCCCGTTTCCAGCCTTGCTATATAATATAGCTGCTGTTCAATTGGCCTTATACAATATAAATAAGCTTTAATTTCATTTCAACATTGAATAATATTGCATTTGTGCAATTCCCTCGCCAGCCCTGAGGCCTACAGCGTTAACAAGTACTTCTCGAAAAAGAAGAACCCTTCGAAGAGGCCAACAATCATAATATCATATGGGTGTCCAAGGGCTGGGAAATACGAGATGATGCATGGCCCCACATACATAAATCATGTTGCCTTTTGTCCGTTCTAATGGAGTTTGACTTAGTTTTTGCCAATTTTTCAACGGGAAAATCGAGAAAATGGCCCGCGGCTCAGTTCGACATGGCTAGGCGGTAGCGCATAGCTTTGTTATTACGAGTATTGTGGAGCATTGGAGCAAAAAACTGAAGAGAAATTTTATCGAAAAAGAAAAATATTATTATAGAAAACCAAACGAAACACCGCAGAGAATGAAGCAGCAGCAGCAGCAGCAGAGGCTGAGGCTGAGGCAGAGGCAGCTGTGACTGTGGCTGCTGCAACTGTGTCATAAATTTTGATAAAATATCTGAAATTTAATTAAGGTTGGTCAGCCCTGTGGCCGCTGCAGCTGCGCTTCAAATTGGCCTCGTCATAAAGTCCAAATCCCTGGCCATGCGGCTGCTCCTGCTGTTGTTGGACAACCTCTGTCAAGAGCTGCCGCACAACCAGGTAATTTATATTGTGGGCAGGATGGATGCGACTGTAGTGCGTCGTTGTCTATGGCAGGACAACGCCAGCGCCATCGCCATTGCCAGAGATTTTCAGCAGCCGCATCACACTAAATATCTATATAAATGTGCACGAATATCACTTACACGGCCAGCCTGGGTGACTGTTGGCTGCATCATTTTGGTGGGCGACACGAACCGACGAGGACGAAGAGCTGAATCGGAACTAAATATACGTACATATGTGTTTATATATATATATATACAGATATATAAATATATATAGAAATACACGCAGAGATAATGGGGCAACTAAGCCGACACTTTGGGCCCGCCAACAAAACGCGACGCGAACGCGAATACACAGCGAGAGAATGTTTGGTTATGTAGGTGTCAGGGTTTTATTTGCGGCTGCTGCGGCACGTTGCAAGTGGCACGTTGTGAATATTTTCACTGGACACTGGGACGTTGAGTTTTGCGGTTTTAACACCAGCTCCATTCGGGCCGGAATGTCGACGACAATGCTGAGTTCCCGCTGTGGCGAATAAAACGCCTGACAGCGGCTAAAATAACGCTGGTCATTGTTGATCTGAGCGGTCTGAGAGGCAGATGCAGAAAACACACACAAACACACTGTTGCAACTTGTAGCAAGTCCTTTTTTTTGGAATATTTCACAAGGATTCTTTGGGTTTGCCTTTGGCGGCAACTCAACAAAATTACGTCGAGTTGGCTCGGGTTTAAATACTTTTTAAATAGCTCACTGGCCACAACGTGTAATGGCAAATTTTATCCTTAATATCCGCGTGTTGCGCGTTCATTGCTTGACTGCGGCAAACTGACAAACACGGCCCAAACGGCATTTGCCTTTGGCCAGCTCGTGCTGCAGCACGAACACGATGAGCGCCACACGCAGGCCGGATAAAAAAAGAGTACCACCTAAGAGAGCGAGCAGCAGACCAAAAAGAGAGAAGAGACGCTTGAAGAGCGTCGCTTTCAGTTTGTCTTTAAGGCGGATAGCAATCAACAAGAAAACCTTCTAAGACTCAAAAATTCGCTCATAGGCAAAGCTACATTTCAATTCAATCTGTGCCTATGGAATTGGCCTTGTTTTCGATTTGCACTGCGCTTAAGATTCAATTTGGCATCCAGCTGCACCAGCTGCACCGCCCACTCAAAAACCTTATTCTTTTTTTTGGTTTTTGGCCAGCAATTGGGTCAATTGGTCAGGGCTGTCAAGGTCTTAAACTATGGTATTTATGGCATGGCATGCATTGTAATTTTTTAATTTTTTTCTCTTTTTATAATTTGTTAAAAATACATTCCATAACATGCCGAACTCTATTGTTGGCACTGGACACTGGGCACTGGACACGGGGCAGCTGCGTGTGTTGCATGTGCTGACAATTTCCGCAAGAGTCGCGTGTTTCCGTTTACAAGTTGCACACACGCAAAAGGCCCCCTTGGCAGCGTAGCACTTAAGTATCTCCGCTGCCAGTGACACCCCTTTGATAAAAACCAGCAATTTAAATGGTCACCAAGAGTTTTCAGAATTAAACCGGCTAAAACCGCGTCTAGAAAGCCAACAGAATCTTGGCATAGATTGTGTGTGGTTGGCTTACAAAAGCTTTTCTATTGATAACGAAATTCGATGATATTTTCATTTATAGAAAACCTTGAGAATTTGTTGACTTTTGAATTAGTTTTTAAATATTTTATATTTTTATTGGATACAAGAAACTTTTCCCTGGTAGAGTCTTCCTTTACAGCTTTTAGCTGAGTCTTATTTTGTTGCTAGGAATTTAAATCCTGTGCTTAGATTTTAGTGCAAATCTACTCATACTTCTTGCTCTATAAATAAATAAGACTACTGCCTAAATATTTGAGTTAAAATCATGGCCTAAAGACCTCGAAAATGACAATAATGAGTATTTAGAAGGATGGCAAATGGAACCTTAGGATTAAAGCGCTATTGACAAGTTTCTCCTGTAAATTTTTGGTTCAATATCCGATCGGCTTTAAGCTGAATTGAAAACTAAGCCATTAAATTATATGCAATATTTCTGGGAGGATATTGAATGGAACAAGCTGGGATGAGCGAGTATCTAAAAAGGGGCTTTAAAGCACTAAAGGACTAAGGAGTAAAGTACGATTGAGTATCTTCCTTACAGATTTTTAGCTCTTCAAAAATAGATTTTAAAAAACAGCTATACCCCAGTTTAAATAGAGCAACCAATTGATAAACCCTTAAAATATCGAAACCAAAATCGATCGAAAAAAAGCCAGGTAACTTCAATTAGATATGTTCATTGGTAAATAAGACATTAACTAAATAACTAATCTTACTGGGCAAATCTTATCAGGCAAACGTGAATCCGTATATATCGCTTAGATCGTAAATTAGAGTTAAAGTTTTTTTTTTTCTCTCTTTTCCTGGGATACCCGAGTTCAATGGGATGAGCAATTAGGATGCTGCTCGGCTGTGTTGTGCTAAATGTTATTTATTATTTAACTTTTAGCAGGCACAACTTATGCTGCTGTTGTTGTTAGCTATTTGGCTGTCAATAAAGCCAGCAACTCTCTTTATTCACTTTTAGCTGCTGTTGTTGGCGCCATAAATGGCTGACAGTAAATTAATTTACGTGCGTCACAAGTGCGCTTAATGGCCGAAATGTGGGCGCAGTGGGCAGCGTGCTTTGGGGGGCGTGGTCAAGCTATTTACTCGACATTCAACGGGCATAGCGTTCCAGAAATCTAACTCTGTCATATGTTGCCCTAATGAGAGTACGGCCCTCGTCATCCTTTTGGCATGTGAAATACGTGTTTGTTCTCTGCACTGAACCCGGCTGGGACCGATCCACTGCATTTTGCTTTGGCCATTTTTCCCCTTCCTTAGCCAGAAGCGCTAGCATTTTAATTGCATTCGGTATCTGCAACTCTGCTGCGACGACTGTAACGTTGACTGCTGGACAGACGGCAGTCAAACAATCAAAAAGTCAAAAAGGACGCCAATATGAAGGCACTCCTCCATAGCCAGTAGCCAGTAGCCAGTAGTAGCCGGTAGCTTAATCCTGAACAGTTTTAGAGTGCAGTTGGAAAAAATATCTATTAAATATTTGAATGGTTCTAGCAAATGGCATACTCCCACTCCCCCAGCATTAGGCGTACAATATCCATTTTGATGTTGCGCTTTTACTTCATATTTTTCGACTGCAGAGCAGCGCCTAAGCCATTGCTCATAGTGCAGGAACTCTCCTCTTCCCCTTTTTCTCTCTGGCTTCTTGCCCACTTTGCCCCCATTGAACTCTTTGAACCCAGCAGTTGGCTCTGCCAGACAATGCCAGTTAATCTTTAATAAGCACAAGTGCAGCAACACTGCTAGTAAAGTCTGCAGACAAGAAAGACAAGAAAATAACTAGAAGTGAATAGAAAGACAACATTTGGGCATATAAATAAATAAGGCGCTGTACAGGGTACACCAAAAAACAAAGAATTGAATTGAGAAACAAGCAAAAACTGTCAACTTTGCCATGCCGAAGACAGGAATACCCTGGCAAATTGTTCTTAAGGTTGCTCTTAAATAGGAGAAATATAACTCTATTAAAAGCCAGGGGAGACAAAATATAATTTTGGGCTTATTCCGCTATAATATAGCAGGGTATAAAAGAGACTGAGGAGTCTTTAACAAAGTTATCAGATTTAGCCAGTTCCAATATTCATTAGTCATTCTTTAAGTTTGCTTAAGAAATTGTTGAATTTTTTGCATCCAATTTGAAACATTAAACAATTTCGGGACAAAATATAATACCCTCTGTAAGGGTATAAGTAACTTTTATATGGGTCTCCTCATAAGCAGAGAAAACAATTTGTATTTAAACAACAATAAAGGAGAAAGCCACAACAAATGCTTCGCCTATTCTGTGACTCGAATTTCGTAAGAAATTTAATATATATAATAATAATAACAAGCTTTCCAATTTAAAAGAAGTTTTCTATATTGAAACTCCCTTTTACTCTGGGTATTTATGAGGACAATCCTACGATTAAATTCAGTATTTTCCGAAGAAGAACTGATATTAAATAGCAACAAATTTGAATGCTACCTTTCATAATTGTAACGATTTTGTAGTTGTGATTAATCACAGCTCGGAATAGTTCAGGATTAGGGATTAAATCTAGAGTGTTGGTTCCTTTACACATTTCTTTGTTTTCTGAAAATTCCATAATATAAAAATGGAAAAGCTGGGTTGAATGAACTGTCCACAGGTCAATTACCCACACATATGTTTAGTGGTCTCGACATCTGCCCGGTTGCCTCAGAATTTCCACAAAATTTTGTCACGTATTTTGTTTCGTCATATATCAAAAGGACGATGGGCGACGACGACAAAGTTTTAGAGCTGCTGCTCCTCTGACGAGAAAGGAAAAGGCTCAGGTTTCTAATGTAATTGTATAAAGAGAGCCAGAAATCTTCGCCTTCTTTTGTTGGGGTATTTTATTTGGTTTCATTTTAACAAGCTTTTCATGTCGGCCATCAATGCAGTTAAGTACTGACCTATGTTCACTTTGACCTTTTAATTTAGTGTTAAACAGAGAGCGAGTATTGTGGCCGTTCGAGTGTGTCCACATCGATTTTTGTCTCTCTTATTTTTAGCTCATTACCAACTTTAACGAAATTAAACTGAGCCACTGAACCATAAAGCCACACGACACACAGACTCGATAGAGTGCATACTTATTTGCTCCTCAGACTTCTAATGTGATTTATAAAGGACATTAAGTGCTATTTTTACCTTTTCTGTACTCAATAGGCATTAGTAAATATAGATTTCAGCATTTTCCAGGCTCACTGCTCACTGCTCCTGGCTCCCTTCCTTCTCCCTGTTGGCCAAGTTAAAATTAAAAGACTTTGGGCTCGCTCGAAATTAGCATGCAAAACACAGGCGTCATGCCAGTATTTTCCTTGTTTAGCCAATAAAATTGAGAGTATCTAAGTAGAAATATCTATATGAAAGTAATAAATATAAAAACATAATAAAAACTCATTTGCGTGCATTAAATTCAAATACAAAAGAGGAGAACTAAAAGTGAAATCAATAAAAAACGAGGAAAAAATACTCAGGGGTCACAAGTTCAGCTCAGCTCAGTGAGAGCCGGCAACAGGGTATTTTATAGTCGAACAGCAATATTAGTGGTGCGCCCCAGAATTTAAAGCGCGTGAAGAATTTAATTAGAGTGCAAGGCAGGGAGAAAAACAATACGAGAAACAGCGCTCTTGATATAGACATACCTTTCTTCCTATTGCTCCGTGGGTCTGTTTCTATTTCTCTGTCTTTCATTGTCCAAATCCGACAGAAGCAGAAGAAGCAGAACACATAGCACTTGCCAGCGGTGACACCAAAATTAGTATACATTGAACTAAGTGAGGGCTGGGAGAACCGGAACGGAACTTTGAACTGGAAACGGGGAGCTGGGAGCTGGGTGCTGGGCGCTGGACTATTGAGCGCGTCGTGAGCTACGAGCAGAGGTCCCTGTTGAGAGAGCTCATTGAGCGAAATGAAATTGGAATTCTGGCCATGGATAGACCGATAGACCGGGGTACTGATGTTTGGCAGTTCCATTACCGCCAGCTGCTACATAGTTTTCTGCTGCTCCTCCTGCTGCTGCTCCTGCTGCATCATTGCTTGAAGGTGTCTCAATTGACGTTTTAATTACTGGTTGCTTAGTGCTTCTGCTTTTGGTTCTGGTTCTGCTTCTGTTTTTGCCGAGCACCCAAACTGGCTTGGTATTTGCTGATAGAAATGTGCGAGAGTATAAGCATAATTGTGAAACCTAATCCTAATGCTTAGATCATTAATTTTGAAGCGAATGGAGGGGGGGGAGGGGCAAAATAATAATTTCCTTACCAATTTGCTCAATTAGTTTGCCAACTTTTGGAATACATTAGCTGCTTGCAAGTTCAACGCATTGGCAGTAGAGGGTTTTCTCTGGGCATTGAGCTGCATTAATCAGGCTGCTGTATTGAGTTACTTATGCAAGGCAACGTACGAGCTCTCTAGCTCTCTCTCTCTCCAGATACTCGTATAATCCTATAAAACCTTGACTGTATGCAAATTAGCTGCAACCAGACGGTCTCCTTGTTTTAAGCCCTTATTATGTTGTATAATATTAAAGCTTAAAATGGGCTAAAAAGGTGTCGCTATAGTATTGCCCACCAATATGAGCCAGTTCTTTAGTTGTTCAGCTGTTCAGCTGTTCGACTTAAAGTTAACACATCAATAACAAATTAAACACCTGTGCCCAAGCTTTGAAATAATCGTTTAATTGCCGGCTGAAAGTTGAATGCCCAAGGCTCGCTCTCCGATTGGCAACCAGCCAGGGGACCCAAAAGCGGCCCAGCAAATTGGCTCGAGCTTCAGCTGCAATTTGAGTGGCACTTTAAGAGGCAGGGCCGCATAACTGGCAACGAAATCAGCGTACTTTCCTTTCGTTCTTTCTCTTTCCCTTTCCCTGCCTCTCACTCTCTCTCTCTCTTTTGCTCTGTATCTGCTTCTTCTTTTTTTACTTTCGCAAATTTAAATAGAGGCCCCCTCGCCAGTCTTTTGGGTCCAGGCAGCCAACGGCTCCAACGGAATATGAAATTTGAATACCGCCGCCCGGCCACTATCTGTGGATGTTGGTAGTTGCTGGGCGGTGCGGGAAAGGGGCGTTGTTTGGCGTTTTTACCTCGCATTTCAAGCAAGTGAATGCGCGTAAAAACTTTAATTAAAATGGAAACCTTACAATTGCATTGTGGCCATGACGATGGCCGTCTCGACTTTTTAATTTAATTAAAATTATTCAGCTTTGAAGACGCCCCCCGCCCCACGCCAACCCGCCCCAGAGAAGCCGCCGCACTAGCAATTCGATTGGGATCTCTGGCCGTAACTAAATCATCTTTTTGCTATCAACTAATGCACAGAACAACACTGAAAGTTAAAGGAAAACAAGCTTTGGCTAAAACTGTTGCCGGCCGGACGGACGGTGTCTGTCAATGTAATTGGAGACAGTAATGAAAATCAATAATTCAGGCACACAAAAGGCGACTACGACTTGACAGAGTTGGAGGCTCTTAAAGTGACAACAATAACAACAACAGCCAAGTCTGTGCGGGCCATAAATAAAGCAAAGTATGAGGCAATAAGCCGCGATACCTTCTGTTCCTTAAGCTCGTTTCTGTTCCTGGCCTGTTGTTCCTTTGTGCCTGCCACAACAATGGACACCAAGCACGTTGGGTATAAGGGGAAACAGGGAAGAGGGGAAGAGGGGAAGAGGGGGGGAGACAAGACAGGGTTACGTAGGCCAATAAATGGCACAAAACATTAAATACACCAAAGCAGCTGCAGTGGAAGGCGTGTCTATAACAGACAACACAACGCAAGCAGTTCAAAGACTATGCCAATGCCAGCATTTTAATTGGTGAACTGGCTTTGTCTGGCTTTCTGGTTTTTACTTAGCTTAAAGCCATTCAAGCAGAGCCCAGTTACCAGAACCCAGACCCCAGACCCTAGAAGACAGTTGCTGTACTGTGTTTTGGGTAACTCGTCTGGTGTATTAAATAATTGAACATGTGAAAATGTAGTTGAGTAGCGGAGAGGAGAGTATTCCTGGGTGCTTTGCTCTGCCAGAATTTGTAGCATACTTTTATGCGCGCTGCTTCAACTTTTCAGCAAGTTATAAACAACATTAAATGTTTGATAAACAAAATAAATCAGACCAAAAAAAACACGAGAAAGAAGAGAAAGAGATACACACGACGCCACAGCAGTGCATTAAAATTGCTGAGCAGCAGCAGCGGCAGCAGCAGCAGCAACAACAATAGCTAAAATAACTGACAACACTTTGCACCTACACGTTGCATCGTCCTGAGGCACCATACATAATTTTACTTTTCCGCATATAGGAGTATACTTGCTTGCCACATGCCCCACAGCATATTGTTTCACACCTTGTGCCACAAAGAAGGTGGCAAGGTGGCGGCAAAATGAAGCAGCTCGAATGACATGCAAACTTTTGGCCCAATCACACACAACTCTTCCCCTGGCAGGCCATAGAGTTCGCGCTTTGTTGGCATTCACATGAATTACTAGGTGCAAATGTGTGTGTGTGCGGGTATGCGGGTGTGCGAGTGTGTGTGAGAGCCATTAGCATTTGTCAAGTTGCCAATAAAATGCCTTTGAATGGAGTAAATTGACTTTGGCATGACAAACAATTCTATGAACGCTGTCCTCTTCCCCATAGCGACTTATATTCTCAGGTATTAAAAACCTTTTGCTCGCATGACTGGCACTATCTTATATACTCTTACTGTGTGTGTGTGAGCCAGTAAGTTACTTACTTATGACCAATTTGTGAGCTCACAAGAATTCTAGTCCCTGCTGGGTGCGGCTTCTTTCCATATCTGCACTTTGGCGGGCTATAACAATATTTGCAGACTCCTAAGAAGCTCAGTTGACTTACATTTAGGAAAAATTACTTTAAAGAAAGAAAAACCTATTTTACTTCATGAGAATTAGCTGATCCTGTGAGGAATATATTAAAGTTTCCAATATAATTTTTATAAGATTTCTTGAGTTATCCTTAAAGTGCTGTTAAAGCTAAAGGATACTTAGAAGCGCTGTCTTTCTAGCACCTAATAGCTTCCATTTTTATTAGACTTTAACTTCAACTTCTTTCTAGAAAAAGCCTTTTATATTTACTCCTTTTCATACTCTGCCTGGAATGAGGAAAGCAGTGTCTAATGACAGCTACAAATATGAAGTGCAGGGATCAATTCTGGGGGGTTGGGGCTCGGAAATGCTATTTCGAAATTGTACAAATATTTATAGGTATTATCGTTATTGTTTACACGACCATCGACAATAAATCCATACAGAAAACCAATTAAATGTGGTGCAGGAGTAGACCCAACACTCCACCCACTGCGCAGCTTGTTAATTTGTAAGCGTGTCCGAGTGTCTATGATTAATGGCTGGCCATATTTTTACACTGCCAACAATTAGTGGAAGAGAAATCAAATTTAGGCAGTGCCAGCTACTCCAAGGAAACTTTACCAAATCATTGTGTAATTCACTTGAAATACAAACGACATGCGACTCAAGTAGAAGACGACGAGGGCTTGGCTCGGCCTGGCCAGCAGGAAGTCTCTGGTATTAAATTAAGTAGAAGGCATACATAATAATGATGTTTAAGCCGTCAGCCGACACAAGGAGACCCCCACACATAGTTGTTGCCATTTTATTTATGACACTTGCACGTAACGCCTACCAGCAAAGATAATAACATACCAAGAGCTAAAATTACACTCGCACAACTAGTCTCCAGGGCACAACTTGCCAACAGGCGCAAGGAGCATAAAGCGCTGAGACATGAAAGTAAAAGTGGATGTTGCTGCGGCTGCGGCTATGGCTGTGGAAATGTAAATGGAAATGGAAAATGCTCAGCTACGGCCAGGCCACTTCAGATGTGGGCCTGGCCAAATAATTATCTCAGCGCATAATCTCGATCTGTGATGTGATGTTTTTCGGTTGCCAACCAGCAGCCAAACCGGGCTAGATCTTCCCCTGGACATGCTGTGCTGGCTTTTGTCTTTATGTCTGTCGTCCTCCACATGAAATCTCAGTTCTCGTATTCTATGTGTGCCTGTGTGGTTTACTTTGCGCCTTCTACTTCTATTTACATGAAAATTATACTGATTATAAGATTGGCCTTTCACGCGAGGCAGCCTGACACGCCCAGTGGGCGTACTTGTATCTAAATACTAAAAGTCGCAACTTCAGCGCAAAGTGTCAAGGCCCAGCAGTTGGTAGCTAGCTCGCCTGGCTTAATGTGCTTAATAGATTAATTAAAAGCAAACATTTGGTAGCACAAAAGTCGCATCGAGCGACTCAGTAAGCCGTTTAAATGGCACACAAATGGCTAATTCAAATGCCAATGCACTCCCAACTGAGTTAATGAGTGTATAATTCATGTGTGTGTGTACTGTTAGCTGCACTCGACGACTGAAGACCACTTTTGCGGTGCTAAATTAACGCACACATTATAAACGCATTACTCATACGTAGTGTTGGCCACTTGAATACTACTGAACGCTGAACGCTGTACGCTGCTCTCGTTCACGCACTTATACACTGTGTACTACCACTCAAAGGCTTAAAAGAGCCATCAATAAATGTATGTTTAAGTGTAAGTATCTACATTTAGGGCCACAAAATCATACACAAATGCCCATAAATCCAAAACGTAAACTACATAAATTAGAAATTTGTATTTATACGAACGTTTTTCAGCATTCCGAATGCGGATCACGTGCCCGGCTTTATAACCACAACTAGGCGAACCTTTTGCTGATTACGACGTGACCAGCAAGCGACCCGCCAATATCTCGTATCGTTCATATATATATATATATATATACAGTATGACTGTAAATTTCTCCGACTCTTTCTGTAAGTCTGCTTTATTCTCTGGCTCCACATGAAATTATTTTAAATTATTTTTGATAATTGAATGAAACACACGAGCATGAAAATGATTTACGTCCGTGTTTCATATATTTTTTTTGGATATAAGCATAGGGATAACGGATTGTTGACACGCTCTTTAGATATTATCCGCGCATGCTCCCAGGCCCCCTCCAAAAAACTATATGCCGCTGCCGAGACGGACAGTGTAGGTAGGCAGTAGACGAGGCCAATTGACACGTGCCATTGTTTACACAAAGTAATGAAATTTCAACGGCAAACAGCATCTCAATCTATAGAGACACACTAGCCATGTGAAGATGTATGTGGGTTGGCAGGAAATTGTGCATAAATGCGACTAATTTCATTAGGCAACAATGCGCCCAATAAACATTTTGCAAGGCATCAAAGTAGCAACAAAACTTTTGACAAAAGCCCCACAATTCCAATTCAATGCATATTAATGAGTGCCCCATTTCAATGGGAAACGCTCAGATAATTAACAGAAAATTCAAAATTACGTCTATAAGCTGTCTTATAGAGAGATAGAGAGAGAGTTCAGGGCCGGCGGCAGCTGGCCTACTCGCATTTATACGATTCACTTATCTAAATCTTTCGTCCTTGGCCACATTTGCATACCTTAACTCTGAATATATTTCTGGCTGGCTTTCGTGAGCTTTTTAGTTTATTTCGCTACGTGGTCGCATAAATAATAGTCGCCTCTAACACTAGCCTGCATTTATTTTGGCCAACCTTGGGAAATATCACGTCGAAACAAAGCAGCTGCATAGAAAGCTGTAACTGAAACTGAAATTGAAAGCCAAAAAGGATGCTGCTGCAGTCGCAGTGGCAGCAGCAAACCGCACGCTTCACAAAAGCCATCGCAATGGCTATGGCTATGGTTGGGGCAAGGTCAGCTTGAGCGAAGGGCAGCAACAACAAAATCCCAATTTAAAGTGTTTACAGTTTAAGCTTTAAACTAATTAAAAGGCAATTTCAGAGCCAAAACTCAACACTCCACACTAAGAAACACACTAACGGCTCATTGGCAAAGTTTAGACTGTAAAATACATACAAAATACTTGTAATCCCAATTTACATAAATATTTATGCTGATGCTGGTAAAATTTTGCTGGCCCCTCACACCATTGGCGTTAATGTGCCTTAATCTTTAATGAGCCAAGTTTCGTTGGTCGCGACTCAGTTTGCGTTTTGGTTTTGGCTTTGGCTTTGGCTTCACTCTCTCCCCTCTTCAGTCTTCTCCCTTCAGTTCAGTTGCTGTTCACTTATGCAATACGTGTAGCCATTTGGCGAGATATTATGCCGATGGCGATGACTGTATCTTGGCATTGTAAACTACTTTCCTGGCTGGCACTTCCTGCTTGTATCTATGAGTACCTAGCTGGCTATCAACGGAATGTCGGCTCAAAGATACGAGTACAGTTTTGCCGAGATCTAATTATAAAGATACACGGTTATCGCTCTAACTGTGTGTATTGCATTTAAATTCGCGAACAGATGTTGCCAAAAAAAAATACGGATTGAAAAGTGCTCAAACTAAATGAAAGGAAAACTCAATTCAAATATACGAGAATCAATCTAGAAATTGGGTTCAATGGTCCAGGCTTCAGCTCCAGCAACAACACAATTAATAGCAAGGAAATGGGAATAACTCCTCCTTCAACTGTAGTCAATCAAGTGCTTTGCTTTAAGTTAGTTGCCAGTTGTATACAGTAAATGCAATTAAAGTTAGTTTAATCTGTCATGTGCGAGTGTAATCGATGAGTTATTCAACTGGTTTTCATCTATAAAGTGTAGTTAAAGTACTCACAGTAAAGTTAGAATGTTCTGGGCAGGAAGAGAAGGAAGCACTCGACTAGGAGACACCCCTTAAATGACCATAAATCAGGCAACAACATAAATTATTGAATTGAATTATTGTATTAATATTGTATTATTAATCAATCTATAAATAACACCTTAGTTACATTTCTGTTCATATTTTAAGGCTTTTTAAAGTGATTGTTTTGCACTCAACACTTTCAGCGAGTGTCATTGGCATATCAGAGCTTAGCGCTGTTGGGAGTTTTCTTTCTCTGTGTCTTCAGTTTCATTTGAGACCTTCTCAATGCACTTTGCCGACAGCGCAATTCACAGAGAGACAGAGAGATAACGGAATACGACTGTCTCCTCTTCCTGCTGCTCCTGCTCCGGCTCCTGCTTCTGCTTCTGCTCCTGCTCCCACGCAATCCCACGTGATATGCTCGGTACTTATTTTAATTGCTCAACATTTTTCACACAACTTTTGTTTCGACTGCCGTCTGTCTGTCTGTCTGTCTGTGCGTGTGTACAAATACTCTAAGCATGCTTTTAGGGCATTCGCATTGTTCGCCGGCAACTCTCAACTCTCGCAGCTTAATCGACTGATTTAGAAGTTTATTGCATTTCCCATGCTCATTTCTGGCCAGGGAAATGGTGCCGGACACGAAGGTATTTAAACGCTGTGCGAGCTGCAGCAGAGACTCAGTCACTCAGTCGCTCAGTCTCTGCGTCTCCGAGTCTCTCAGTCTCCAGTGAGGCACTTTATTGTCTCGTTTCCTGCTCTTCCCGACTCCAATATAAATGGACTTCCGTGCATAAAGCGGATAATGCCGGTTTTACAAAATGAGCGCCAAGTTATAAAAGCGTCAGTTAAAAATGTGCTTCAATTTATTGGCCTGCATTTAAATTGCACACAATTGCACGGAGCTGCTCGTGCTTCTCGTGCCGCTCGTGCTCCTCGTGCCACGCTTCTCGTCGTGCGTTGAGTTGAGAGCTCAATTTTATCATAAATATTGAAGTAATTTCAAAAAAGAGACACAAACGCCAACTCCCCCACGCCGCAGTGCTGCCTGTTTGCTTTTCTGTCTGGCTTATTGTCCTTGACCGGAGCTTAAATAATTATGCGGGCATCGCATTGTCCTTTGTCCTTTATCACTGTCATCGGGCTGGTTGCCTGGCAGCCTGGCAATGGCAATGCGTACAATTGAGTTAACCGCAGAATTCTCAGAATTTTCTCAGATTTATGTAGCAGTCGCTGCATTTTAATGGCTGCTTATTGCATAATACATAAGTAAATTGACTGCAGAGATATCTACGTGATATATTAACATGAATTTTGGCCTATTTCATTTCTCTTGTGCATTCGTAATGAGCAGAGATTTACATTTAAATATTAATTGAAATCTGCTCTAATAATTCAAATTATTTATAGCTAGCAAAAATGGCTATAAAAGCTGACAGAATAAGTCAACAGTGTGGAGCAATCAGCCGAAAAGTTAAATGAACCTAGCGGAAAATGCTAAACATTTTTTTGCTAACACAAATGTGAATGGAAAGGCTACTCAGAAGATTACATACTCTTCTATAAGGGGAAAAGGATTTGAGGTTTGTACCTAGGTCAGCCATTGGATATAGTAGTCCGATCTTGGCTGCTTCATATGGAAGCTATTAGATATAGCTGTCAGCTGGCTGAAGAACTTGGGGACTAGATGAACCTATAGACAGAGATGCCGCCTCCTCTCATCCGCCTGGTTAATAATCTATAAACTTTCTAAGGTCAGAGATGCCTCCAACACATACTTCCTTACCAAGTCATAATACCCGCTGTAAGGGTATAATGAGGTTAATTTTAAAATCTGTCATATTCATTAGTTTCAAATGTTTCTGCTCGAATTGCTTTAGAGGATAAATAAAATAATAACTAAATACATTTTCCATTTGGTTAAGCAGCAATCCAGTTGATAAATTAATGAAAAATCAACCGACTTGTCAGTTCCCCAAAAAATAAATGAAAATTGGCAATGACAGTGCTTAAAATAGCCGCCTGATATAGGAAAATGTAAGGAAAAATACAGAGCTTTTAGCCAGGCTTAAATATATTAAAAAATCTGCTTCGGAGTAAAAAATTTTAAATAAATTGTGCACTTGACATTTGATACAATACTAAATAAAAGATTTTGAAAACAAGGACTGGAAACTGGATGGGAACGTAGATCTCAGAGCTGCTTCTTCGGTTCGGGCAGGTATCCGAAATGGGTGCGTAGAAACTCCAGAGAGAGAAACAGGAGTACGGTGTGTGGGCCGAGGCGTGCAAAGGCTGGAGCAGAGCCCTTGAAAAACGCTGTGGGTCCTTCGACTGCTGTCTTAACGATGACATCTGTGAGTCCCGTATATTCGCCAGGACGTGCATTCATGCGACGCGTTTTGATCACATCAATTGGTTGGGTTAGAGCCGTTGCGGTTATGGCCGATATAACCGATGCCACAATATATGTGTCCATGCGCTGGGGGAAGCCATGGGCGACCATCATGTCCTTGCTCTGCTCATAGAAGGCGATTTGTCCGACGGTCATAAAGGCGCCACGCAGCGCCGTCATTGAAGCGCCGTTGAACAAGCTAATCCAGCCCTCCTCCCGGCAGATACGGGCAATGCCATCAAAAGCGTGCTTGTAGCTATAAATTGCCAAAGAAAAAAAGAAGAAAAATAAAAGAAAATTATGCAATAATTTACAAATTATAAAAGCATATAAATCATTTACTTTCTTCGTTGCTCTGGCGGCAATTTCACATCGTTCTGCAAGCGGACATTGATCAAATCAGCCGGAGCACCCACAAGGCCGCCGGTAGCGCCGCCCATTGCAGCCAGGAGCACTTTGTTTCTCATCGAGCTGGTGTCCACCATACTAGCGCCAACGGTATAGAACCCGAAACGGGCCAATGTATAGGTATATTGACGCAATATCGATGCAGATATTCCATTATAAAGCGCCAGTATACCCTGCTTGGCGATTATATCACGCGTTGTGCCGACTATCGATAGTTTTTCGCTCTGTGTCTGTATCAGTACCTTCATTAGATCCAACGGATGGGTTACCATTACTGCCATTGAGCTTGCCACGCCCCCAAAATACCAGCGAGATATACGACGTTCATTACTACTAAGCATTTTGAAAAAGAACCGACTAAATATATACACTAATTACACTATAGAAATCAGAAGACGCGAAGCAGATTTTGATTACGTGTAAAACATAAGAGTTTTTTTGAATTATTTATGGGATTTTCTGAAATATTGAACAATCGAAACAATAACTATAATACAATGTGTAAGTGTGTGTACGTCCTTACGGGAATTAAAACTAATAAATACTGAAAAATTCCATATAGAAATTGGGGTATGGAAATGACGCAAATCGAAAGGCAACCTGACGTCATCAACCTAATGAAAAATTGCTACACTATTTTCTCTTTTTGCATTTTTTTTCGCATTTCGTTGCGTGCCTAGAGATACTTACCACAGTAAAAATACTGTAGTCTACTGGGATCAACTGGCAGATATCCTGTACGCACAGAGAAATGATAAGCTCTACATAGACTTAATAATTTAGGGTATAAATCAATATATTCGATTAGACTTCTTCGCATTATGTGGCTATAAATTGCAGCATACCCATCTAGCTTATGCTACAGGGTATAGGTAATGCAAGGCAATTAAAGCGTACAAAATGAAAACTAGAAATTAATTAATTAACAACAATAAAGCATTTGAATTTATTGAATTTACTTATTATTGACAAATGATGAGTATCTGAAATGTGAGCCTAAATATAGTAAAAGTTGGGATTATTCTTGGACAAATCCTGTATGGGTTGGAGGGTATATAATTAGTTCAAAGAGCGATATATAAAAATTATATTATTTTTTTACCCCAATGTAAATCAACAGCGTTATGATAATAACGGTAAATACAGTACAAATGACGTTAATAATTTTGGAGCGTTGCATATCCGGCAAGTTCTCCATATAAATGAAGAACAGATACAAAATGGTCAACAAACACACGTTAAAAAGCACCAATAGAAGTATGCCTTGAATCAAGGTGCGAGTACAGACGATTTTTTTATGGTGTCCTGCAAAAAGATGAAAAGTGAGTCCTTCGGACTGATGTCCTATAAAAAGCGTTAGCTGAAAAAACTTACCTGAGCAGAGGCTGTAAGCTGTTGTTCCCTGCTCGCAGGAATCGAGCCCATATGAAGAAAATTTATACATTATTTTCAATATTTTAGGCTATGATCTTAAACCAAAAATTTCCAATAAACTATTATTTGACAGTGAAGTCAAAGCACGCAATAATTCGATTAACTTGTGCTCAACTTAGCCACATGAATGCCAAATCATTTACACCTGATTAACTCCAAATAGCCCCCAGATCCTCAAAGCTGAAGGCCCAGAACCAAATGTCGGCTTCTCAAGAGCCAAGTTAAAACAAAACGGTAGCAAAACACTCGCAGCACGCAACTGACGCAAGTGAAATACGCAAAACACGCACATTTTGATTATGCTAATGATTCACTTGGTCAGTTCATAAACATTTTGACTGCCCGGCGAGCGGAAACGGAAACGTAAGCATGACATGTCCTTCAGACGCCACAGGTTAGCACAGGGCTCATTTTTTCAATTTCTTATTTAGGTTCGCATGGAAAATATATTCGAAAATTGTTATTAAAGCGCAGAAGAAACGATGTTTATTAAGAAATTAAAATTTTCAATCATAAATAATGCAAAGGGCACTCATTTCTAATTTTCTCTTAAGTATGAAGAACTTCTTAGATAATATTTAATTTCCTAGCTAGTTCTTTCTACCTAAATCACTGAAATTCTTCCTGAAACAGCTTTGATTTAGCTACTCAATTTAAAGCAAAAACTTTCAAAAGAAAATATAGAAAATTTTATAAAAAATGTTCCTAAAAGCAGAGCCCAAAATCCATTAAGCTGGCAAAGTGAACCAGTTCGAATAGACATAAATTGGCAAATTTCAAATATGAAGTTCATTTATGACTTTTAAGCCATAGCTGAGAGCAAAGAAAGGCAGTGTAAAAGACAAGAATTCAGATATTATCAAATATTTACTTCTTCCTCCATACTGAGGCAAACAAATTTCACAATTGTTACGCAAAATAAAATGATATTTAAATTATTTGCTGCTGCAGCACTGCTCCTTTGGTCCATTTTTGCACACACAGTTGCAGTCCTTGTTGCAGGCACAGTTGTTGCCGCATTTCTGTGCCGAGCACTGACAATCTGCAATTTACATATGAATATGGTTTTTTTTTTGTTCCTTTTATTACTGAATTATTGTAAAAATATGTGTATATATTTTACTTACTGGTTCCACAGCCCTTGCAGCCCATTATGGTGGTAAATTATATATTGAGGGGAAAGCTGGAAATGTTTAATTATGGAAAGAGCTTCTCACTTTCTGTTGGCTGCTCTCAAAAGGCACCCAATATTTATATATTAATTTAAAAAAGAACAAAAATGTCGAGTGCAAAATGCTATCCGGAAAAGGGCCAAGGCTTATCAGCAGTTCGTGCGCAAAATGCGTAATGTTCAGTGCCTACTCAGCTCGTATCAGCTTTTGTCATTGTGAAAACAAATTTTTGCGCTCAACATTTGCCATTTGGCCCGGATTAAAGTCTACTTTGGTGCAGAGTGCTGCACACGGCTCTCTTTTTAGCTTATCAACTGAATGCATTGCGTATACGACTCGTAGCACGGTGTTGGCGTAAAACACCTAACAACTAAGCTCTACATTAATGAAATATATAAACATAAAGCCGTATGTTCACCCCAATTATAATTTGGATATATGTTTAGTATATATTTAAATATATATAGAGCATAATTCGTATAGCTACCTGTATATTTAGCTGAGGTAACTGCCCCCAATTTGATGGCAGAAGCGTCGGTGTAGCAGTAGCAAAAGAGGAAGAATAAAGCGCATCGGAAAAGGGTTTTAATATGTATTCAAAAAGTAGTCGAGTCAACGAAAGTTTTCAAGTTGCCTATAGATGTTTGGAGCATTATTTTTGAAGTTGTAAAGCCTTCAATTAGTTGTCGAATATCATCAAGTTTCAGTTTTCAACTCGCTAGCGCATTTCACTATCATTTCTTTTGGAATATAGCTTTTTATTATGGGCACATTTCCGACGAAGTGAACATAGGGCTTAAGCAGTAGAAAGCAAGAGGCCAAGCCGGAAGCCAAAGCGATTTTAATGGAACTACTATTAATTTAACGTATGTATCTACATAACTGAATATGCTCCCAACTAAGCTTTCTCTATATTTTGTATTCGATATTACCATTTTGCAACAAATTTTGCACGCCTTGGGAGTAGGGTAGAGTAGCGTAGCATTTGCCAAAACCCATTAGCATTTTCACAGTGTGCGTAAATACAGTGTAGCATCCATTTGGGGGCTGGTACTAAAAACAAATTTGGGGAAAATGTTATTGCATACTTTTCGGCTTGCCAAAACGCCAAAGGGTTGAGAGAGAGACAAAAATTCATAGCCAAATGTGAAGTTTGAATGAACAACAAGAAAAACAACACTCAGTTTATTCGCAACTGCAGAGTTTGAATAAAAAATATATACTCTGTTTATTCGCAAACTGCACTCGCTACGAGTGCACAAACAACTCTAAAAATAGTCAATGGGCTAACATGAATACGAGCAGCATCCACTTGTTAGCATCACATAACAAGGAAGAAATACTAAGGCTCAACTTTCAGCTGACAAAAACATGTGAACGAATATAAACTAAAAACTAAAATGTGTCTCAGGTTTCTGGTTTGTGGTAACTGGTAACTGGTAACTGCTTCTGTTGCGGTTGAATATGATTTGAACACTTTAATATTGTACTCTGTGGGTAAGCTAGTCCTTGAGGTCGGCTGCCGTATTCACGATTCCTGTTCTTTGAGTCAG
The DNA here is from genome assembly GCA_018150835.1 of Drosophila repletoides. Taxonomy (NCBI): domain Eukaryota; kingdom Metazoa; phylum Arthropoda; class Insecta; order Diptera; family Drosophilidae; genus Drosophila; species Drosophila repletoides. The sequence continues at coordinate 10,173,380 of JAECWQ010000100.1, forward strand.
CTGCAGCTGCTGTTTTTGTTCTGCCTCCAGGGCCTTTTGCTCGGGTGACTTGGCCCATTCTTGCAATTCGCCAGAGGCATAGAACCAATAAATGACGCATCCAACGAGATAAATGCCCGCCGATATAAAGAAGACCAAGCGCCATTCATTACGATCCCCGCTATCGCCCACAATATAACCGGTTAACAGCGGACTGACTATGCCGGGTATAGTGGCAAAGGTATTGCCAATACCCATCAGTACGCTGGCGTGCTGTGGTGCAATATCGAGGTGATTGACACTGCAAGGATGAAAATAGATGTAGTAAAATCTCTTGCAACCTTTGAAACCTGTTGAAACTTACGCGAATCCGGACCAAGCAAAAGCACCCAGGCCCACAGCAATTGTTATAAATACGACGGACCATGTCGGATCCATAATATAAGCGGTGAGCATCATGAAAACTGTTTGAGCCAGGAAAGCGCCACAATTGAAATTGCGCCGCACTTGTGTTGTGGTCCAAATACCCTTCACTTGTAGCCAATCGGCCAAATAGCCAGATATGGCTAATAAGATACCCATGGCCAGATAGGGCACAGCCGATAAGAAACCAGTTTTGCCCAAATCAAAGTTGAGTGTGTCTGCAATAAAAGAAATAATGAATATCCTTTCCAGGGATTATTAATGCCAACATACCCTTCAGGAAACTAGGCAGCTGGGTGAGCAATGTATAGAAGCCCCAGTTCTCAGAGAAGTGTGATGCAATAATCGCATAGAAAGCCATTGAGGTAAAGAACGCCTTCCATGGGTGCTTGATCTTCTTGACGCCCACATAGCCAATGGTTTTTTGAATATATTCGCACTCTTCTTTCGAGCAGAAGCGATCCATTTCTGGCCCTGCGCGTACAATGAGCATCCACAGCGTAAACCAAACGACACCAATAGCTCCAAATACATAAAAAACACTCTCCCAACCGTAGCGCGATGCCAGCATGCCGGACGATGGCATCGCCACCACAGTGCCAGCATAATTGCCTGCAAAAGCAATTGATGCCATACGGGAGCGTTCCAACGGTGGCGACCACCTGGCCCACACGGCATGAATACCCGGAAATGTGACACCCTCGAATACACCCTCAATGATACGCACAGCCAGGAACAGCTCCAGACTGTGCTTGGCCGCCAAGGGCGTTAACAGTGTGAGTATGGCTGTTGTGCCAATACCCAAGCCAAATACCTGTGAATTGGAAGATTATAAATTAATGCTGGAATATTGAAATAAAGCCAATGAAAATGGATGTTCTTCTTGAATCAATCTTGACCAAATTTATACGAACTGGCAGCAGTCTACGACTTTCCCAATAGGTAAAAAAATAGTATCCAATATCTGGTTATGAATTGAAAAAAATCGCATCTGATGCTTAAACAAATTTCACCCAACCGGTTGAAGTTGTTTTTTAAAATTAATAATCTTTTTTTTTTGATTTTTTACCAACGTACATTCCTCATAAACCATAAACCTGTCGGTTATTTCAGTTATATAAATAATATAAAAAAACACTCACAATATTGCCGCCAATTTTGGTGCCAATGTAGCCGCCCAGAAACTGTGTCATAATGTAGCCATAGAAGAAGGAGCTCAATATCAAGCCCTTCTGTTTGCTGTCCCAGGGAAAGTCCTGCTCGTAGGACACATTGCCAGCATCATCCACCACAGTACGATTCTCAGTCATGGCCACAATGGCCACCGACAGATTTACACGTAGCGAGTAGACATTGAAGAAGCCAAAGAATGCCAGAAGAACCACAATGTAACGCTGTTTACGCCAGAATCTCCATGTGAGTGGTTCGCTCTCAACAATCTCATTGCTGTGGTTCGTTGTAAAGAAAAGCAAAAGTTATTTTATATTTATTATATTTGTAGAATATGCATTCTCTGTTAGCTTGTTGTTTATGGCCAAGATAACGATGCGAGCGCAAGGCCAATGCAATTGGGAAGCTAGATAAAAAACACTTTCGCTAGCTTGTTTATATGATACAACCTTTTTTTCTGTCTGTCTGTTTTTTTTTTCGCTCTTTGCCGTTATTAATGAGGCACAGAACCTGTTTTCAAGCTGCGACTGGTTTGGCTGCCGGAGCTGCAACGCGTGGTGAATTTACATATCGAATTTATACTCATAAGTACATATATATTTATATATATATATATATATATTTATATGTACTGCATACTTTGTATTACTTTAACTTCATGAACAGCTGTGTCCCAGCCGACAATAGAGATTATTGCGGAACCGAGCTGCGTTTTCTAGTTTGGCAAGTTTATTTTTCGGGTGTAGACTTTATGTTGAGGTAGTCAGTGATAGATAGAAACTTACTTATTGTGATGCGGCTGATGGCCATTGTATTTATCCAATTTCGATGCCTCCGGATCAGTCATTTTGTATACTTCTGTTTTAGATTTATTTCGGGGGGCGTATGCGCAATCTAGTCAAGCTGCTTCAATGCCTGCGGAGAGAGAGAGAATTAGATAAACACAGAACAGTAAATTAACACAAATCAAATAGTGAAGCTAAGGTGCGTGCTAGACTTTCATTAAAATCAAATTAAATTCAAAACACTCCTCCAATCGAGCCATCGCGACCGGAGCGGGTGCCGGAGCAAGTTCAATAGAAAAATTGCACACAATGGCTAAGCGTGTCATAATATGTTGCAATTTTGTATTTTATTTTTGAATCTCTTTGTTGGCGCCCAGCTATTTATACAGCAATTTATTGTCTCCAAGCTGAGCAGCAGATTGCGTGTTGCCGGTAATTGGCTTTGACATAGAACTCTAAGGTCCAGGCCAGAGGGCACAATTATTTATTCAAAGCATCTTAATCCGGATATATAAAAAAATGTTGCTTGATAAATTCTAAGCAATTGTCTCGCCTTATCAAGAAGGTAGCGCTCCTTGGAACGCTCCCTGTGAATGATAACGCCTCTTAACTCAATTATCCATTTAACTTATTAAGCAAATGCGAGTAGTTTTGCAAATTGTACCATTTAAAGCACGCGAAATTTAATCCGAAATGGAATCCACACAGAACACACATCGTATACGTAATTGTGCCGTAAGTGAGCCAAGCACTCAAGCGCATCAATTCGACCGGTTTTAGGGGGACTTTCTCTTGATTTGCTTAGCTCAAATATCAGCAGTTTCCCGCAGAGACTTCTCTGGTTACCCAGTTCCCTGGTTCCCCGATTCGCGGCTCCCATTCGTCTGTACATTCATTTATTGGCACGTGTGGTTAATCTTTTGTCAGAGAGTGTCAATTTATTTTTAGATATACTATTAGATAAGACCCCCCTCTATGATAATATATTTATTTAGCAGTTTTTAGCTCACTAATACTCTCTAATTTAACACTCAATTAGTAACCGGCTTATATAAAAAATATAATATTTTTCGACTTTTATTGAAATATAGCTGTGAACCAGTGGAACATGCCTTGAAAACTTATTTATAGCAATACTAATTTTAATAGCAATTATTAGCTCAAATCTCAAAATGTTAGCAATTAAAATTTATGCTTGAACTGGCATTATACTAGAAATACATATAAAAGTCATACACTGAAGAAAAAAGGCATATTTAATTGAGATTTAACAGTTTTTAATTGTAGTTTGAATCGTATTCATACTTCATTTAAAATCAAGTAAGAAGTGAATTGAATATGTGAATCATTCACAGTTGATACTTGACTCAAGTACGAACCGTTTAGCTGCCGCATTGTAATTACTATAGCTCGTTTTAGAGTAAAAATGAATCAGGTTTAAGTTCTGGTTTTTTCTCTCTGTGTACAAACCTTATTTTCAACACTTCGCCTATTTTTGAACCGCATTTGCATACTCAGGTGTATATATAGATTTCCCCAAAAAAAAATAATAGAGTCATAAAACAATAATTGGCAAAAATTTTTATGTTTCCCAAACAACATGCTGCTGATATCAGTGCTAATCTTTATAATATCAAATAAAGCTATTTGTTTTAGAGTGGCAGAACAGGCCATAATACAGCGTACGTTTGATTTACCAATGGTAGTACAGCAGTTGGTTCAGATTTAATGGGAATTCGAGTAGTTTAACGGCTTATTAAAGCTAGACTAACTGTGAATAATATGTACAGTTTTAGGTAGCAATTAAATTTGTATTAGCCAATTCTAATCTAAATTAGACACAAATAAAACTTTTGGGCTTTGTCAAAAGCAGCGACTACAACTCGAGGCAACAGCTGAGGCTGATTAGGCGCACATATTACCCTGTATTATTATTGTTTGAATAACTTTTGAATGACTTATGCAAAACCTTTACAAAGGGGAAGCCACAAAGCTAAACAGCTGATTAGATTCTTATTCAAAATCATGCGACAACTGTCAGATTTTGTGTGCAAAAACCGCTGAAAAGATTGAAAAGTCCAAAAGCTGAACAGCTGATAAGCATACGACTGCTGGCAGACAGAGAGGAAAAACCAATGAAAATGTTTGAATAGTGAGTGCTTAATAAGCCGAACCGGTACGAACCTGAATAACCGAATAATATTCTAGTTAAACCGCACTATAAACCGAACCAGTTGTCTGAACTGAAGCTAAGCAACTGGTGGAAACATAAGATTTATGGACTCCAATTATCTGTTAGATACATAGAAGTTGGCTTGAAAAGAGCTTGAGTCAAGAGCTTGAAGTAAATATTATCGATAGCTTTAAAATCATTCTACATGAGTCTTAAAAAATCTGTCCTCTCCTGAGAATAGTTTTAATCAAAATGAAAGGCTAAATATATGGAAATTGATATAAGGCTTGAACCGAAAGTAGAGACTAAGCTCGAAATCAAAGTTTTATATTTTCCCCTCACTTCAATGACATTTTTTCAATTGCAATTTTGTTCACAACTTCCTCAAGAATCAACACAGTTGCAGCTTATTTATTTGCGCTTGTATTAAATGAAAGCAACTAAATTAATTTGTCACAATTTTAAAGTAAAGCAAAAAATAACACTTGCAAGTGTGAGATGAGAGGGAAGAAAAAAAAACTTCTATTTACCGGAGCAATTACAGGGCAGAAACAAGTGCAACAACTGTTTGGTTTTTCACTTTAGTTGCATACATTGGCCTGGCATTCCGCATGCATACAAAATAGAACAATCTCTTTAATCAAAAACATGAAAGTGGCAGGTGAGCAAACAAGTAAGCCACACAAAGTACAACAGCTTAAGAGCCACACACAAAATTTTGTGGATTGTAAAATATTTGTAGATAGTCGTAAATTCAAGACGCACACACAAACCACAAACTTGAAACTTGAAACTTAAAATTTGAAACTTGAACACACCATGAAAGTTTTTGCAGAGGGTCTTCCAAAGTCGAAGAGCTGCTAGCTGCTCTCTAATTGAATTTTTGGATGCGTGGCCAAGGTGTGTAGCCGCCGGTTGCTCGCAGCGCACTGAAATTGCAGCTTGCTGCCGGCCTCAAGCTGAACGCGACAGCAAAATGCTCGACCGGCTTAGCTAAGTGCTCTTAAGAGAGCCTCACACGGAACAGTTGCTCAGCTGATCAGTTAACTTCAATTAAGGCAACAAAAAAAACCGGACAAAGCAGAGCAGAGTGTGTGATTGGATTTAACCGTGTATTAAGAGTAATCATAAAATTTGAGCAATTTACTCTTCGCCGGGGTAATCGTGATAATAATCATCGACATAAAGCTTATCGTTTGATTAGGCACAAATTGTGTGGGGCCGTAAAGATAAATTCCGCGGGAATTCTTCAAAATTCATTTAACAAGATTTAACATTTTTATACGACTCTCTTTTGCTTCACTAAAATGCGCACATGTCCCAAAAAGCCACAGCTTGTTTCTTTCAATTAAATAATAAGAATTACTTATTATGCAACTGTTCAAATAAAATACAGGTAAATTAACAAAATTATTGTTAAATAATTCCATCAGCGGTTAGATAAAAGTACTCGCAGCTACACACTAGAAAATATATCATTCACAAGCGTTCAGGCAAAAAAATATACTCTGCCTAATATATTAATGCATAAATCATGATTCCAGCCATAAAGCATTTAACTTATTGTTCCGACTTGGCTCATTTGAATATTGTAAAATATTTACCTGTAAATATATATAAAACTGTAATGGATGGGACATACTGGGGCACAGTTGTTTGCTGAGATAGTATTAAATACCCTGCACAGAAAAAAATATGGTATACTATATTTAATTATTAATAATGCTTTATCTTGGCTCGACTCATTCATAATTCAATTCAAGTTTGAACAGGATTAAATAAGTGAATCAATTCCTATTGATATTAGATTCAAGAACAAATCAACTTGGATTGACAGGTCTAAGTAGGATTTAAAGAAGAACGAAAATTTCTATATTCATTATATATTCATTTCTAATTCATTATAGAATGAAAAGTAGAAAGAATCAGGCTTAAATTTTGACTATTTTCCCTATTAAAAACAGGTTAAAATCAATAATAAAAAGATTGACAAAAGAGAGTTTAAATCAAGAAAGTTATGCTTCCAACTTTTGGCAGCGCTGTGGAATGATTCAATCACAGAATTTCTAATCTTATCTATTCTTTCCCCTGTGTACCACACATCAACATTCATATAAAAAGCAGTTCTATTCAATAAGAAACATATTACTTCCTCTATTATACTATTCATAAGTTAAATTAATTACTTGACTCATATCAGAGCACTGTCAACGACTGTAAGGTATCTTCTAGTCCAGCCTTGTTAGAGTAGAGCACTCTGCCGAGCTTTAATTATTTTAGTTCTATTTAAACATTTTTTGTTTACCATTTCCCCTTTACAAACCTAAAACAGTTCTCACTTGTACCATCACATAAGCCCAGAGCAAACACACTAGGATTGAGTGAACAGTTCGTGATATATGCATTTTCATTGCGGTTTAAGCACTTCATGTATTCATAACGAAAACAGATAAAAAAACAGTTGGATATTCGCACGATTCGAGTCTAATTTGCATTGGCAAGGTGCAAATTGGATACCGAAAGTGTGATTGAAACAGCAAATAAAAACATACGCATAGTAATCCAGTTTCAACTGGAATAATAAATTTCATGGCTATTATTTTTGTTGTAGACTCATCATGAGTTAATTATTTGAAACGAAATCTTAATTTAGCTCTAATCAGCAGCAGCAGCACCAGCAGCGTTGCTGTTAATGTTAAGTGTTAACAGTGGCAAGCAGTTCGCACTTAACAGCGAATATTACGTATACGCAGTGACTGCCTCCACATTGCGAGAGAAATATAATCAAATTATAGTTGAAAACTATTATATTAAAAGTTTTAAAAAACAAGCAACAAAATGGCAACAGATGTACGTGAAAATTAAAATTTTTTGCATCATATCGCAAGCAGTTGTCACAATCGCACGTGCAACAAAATAACAAAATAAATAAACAAAAGTCTTGCATGCAGCAAAACATAAGGCAACTCAATTTGCATTGGCAGCTGCAGCACGTGAGAAAACAACACAGCAACAGCAGCAGCAGCAGCAGCAGCAATGAAAACATCCTGCCCAAATGGACACACACACATGCATATGTCTATATAAACACATATAAACACACAGAGAGCAGCCAAAGAGAAACAGAGCAACAGCAACTGCAACAGCAACAGAAAAACATTGACAAATGCATGTGTTAAAAAAAAAAGAAGGAAATTGATTGATAAAATTCCGTTGTCAGCAAATTGTTTGTAAATTGCAAACGAGCCTCCAGGCAGATAAGTGGCAACATGTGAGCGCTGCTCTCTGCCCTCTGCTCGCTAATTGTTTAAGCCCAAAACGAAAGCCTGGCCGGATCGCATTTGTAAACAAAATTGTTAATCAATTGCCAGGCAGCTCGTTAATGACTATCTGTCTATCTTCATCACTTTTGAATTGGCTATCGATTTATAACTAGGCTTAAAATACGTGAAATTTCCCGCTTAGTATGCTTCAGTCATTATAATAAAGCTTAATACTGAAATCGCTGAATGGAATTCCGTATTAACAATCTAAACATTCTCAGCAGATTTCCTAAAAAAAAGGTCCTTTCCAATAGAAATTAAACAATAATGCGAGAGATGAAAATCTATCTTTATTTAGCCATCATATTTTCATCAACTATTTGTTAATAAAGATATCTCTATAAACTTCAAAACAATTTGCAATATAGCCAAGAAATCTGTGAGAAACAATGCGCCATTTTCTGCAATTTTCAGGACAATCTCAGCAGGTGTTGTTGGCATCCTTTTTGTGTGACTATTTTCCTACTACTAGCAATTTTTGTGTTGCTGTGCTCCATTGTATATGGCCTTTATTTGCCTCTGTTTCAAAGGGCTGGCGTCCTCGACCGCTCTTTTGTTGCTTTGGCGACGAGGTCCTTAACATTATTCTCAGCAAATTGCATTTTAATTGCGCTTCGTTTGGCGCGGCACAAAGTGAACGCAGCTGAGTGCAAATAATTTCACCTGAATGCACAACAAATAATGTCGAAAATTAAGAAAAGATGCTTTAAGCAGATATTTGACTAGAAACCCTTTTCACTTCCACAATGATTACTTCTTTTTTTTCTGTTTTTTTTTTCTGTTTTACAATGGAAATTGTATACAATTTGGGAACGCAATGCGAATTTGCCGTTTGACTTTGACTACGTGAGCCTTTAATGGCATTTTATGCACAACTTTTGGGCAAACTCGAAGCTCGACTGCAGCTCCTTTGATTTCAACTTAACAAAAGTTGCTCCAACTTGAGCGCATATTACAAAAGCCGTAGTACGGACTACGGACAGTACAGGGCCAGGCCCAGACCAAGGCAAAGACCGAGGCCCAGAGACTCCAGGAGAAAGTTTGCAGTTTGCAGTTGCTTCTCGCTCCTTTTGGCTCGTAGTCCACCATTGCCGCATCGCTGTTTGCTCGACCCAGTTGTTGGCCAACTACTTGAGATGCAGCAGCGACCTGACTCCGCACCCAGCTGGACATTTGCATTGCATTTGGACACACGTAAATCCTCTTGGGCAGCGGGGCAGAGGCAGAGAAGGGCAGCAGGACGGCATTCAGCACGGAAAATTCAACTCTCGTCTTTCTGCTGCTTTCTGCTTAAATATTTAAGCTGCACAAATTCACACAAAAAATGCGCAATTGCATCGCATTGGCAATGCGCAAAAGTTTGCCTAATCGCAAGTCTCATAAGTATACTATGCCAAAATTAGTGCTGTTAGTCAAACCGAAGGCCATTAAAATATCTAGCAACCGACCAGCAATTGAAGGACATTTTAATTAACTAATTAATGCTATTAAAAGCACTCGGCTGCCGCACGCGGTTTTTGTCACGCCCTTGGGAATCGAGCAGGAGGGCGGACGAAGGAGGGAGACGGGTGCAAGTGATGAAACTGTAATGAGCTTTTTTTTTACTATAGCAAAATTTTAATACAATTAGCGCTAAAAGCCTTCCGATGTTCCAATATATATATATATGCTCGTAATAACAACACTCACACATTACTGCGATATAGTGCGGAGGTCAAGGATGCAGCCGGCATATAACTCAAAAGCCGTGCAACTTCATTAAGCTCGGAAACACGCAGCAGCAACCGCAGCGCAACGACTTCTGCATGGTTAATCATACGCCATGTTGGCCTCTGAGAAATTCAGTAGCTGAAAAGCCAGAGAAGCCTTTCAGCGAGCGGCGGCTAACAAGCGAGTAGAAGACATGGCACAATGGTAAATATTGTGACAAAAGCACAGAGAAACACATGAAAAAAAAAAAACGAAAAACAAAGAGCGAAGTATGAAGTATGAAGAGGAACCACTCGCAGTGTAAATATAAAATTTTATAATAACAAAGCACGTCGTAGGTGCAATTAGTGTGCAAATAAGCATTTATTTGCCTTCAACAAACAATGAGACATTCATTCCACCTGGCCTGAGAGGGCCAACGTTGTCTCCTGGCTGATATCTGACCTCGTTTTATGTCAAGGTCCTTCAACTCTTTGCCACGCCTGCTGTGTGCGGTTGTTTAATTGGTCTACTGCATTTCCTTGTACGCCTCAAATCAAAATTCAATTTATTCTAACATCAATTTTGGCCTGCACCTTGGGATCTCGCATACAGGATGGAGGAAGGAATATTGTCACAATTTGATGTGAGCTCTGTTGCAAGCCATAAATCAATTTTATATGCTGCTCTGTAGCAATTCTATACGCCCGATAACATCGATAAGGATGCCTGATTGTTGCCTGCACTTAAGCAAATCACTTTCAACATGCGACTGCAAATTGCTTAAGTATCCGATACAGAGCATAGCTCGCACAGCATGTGTAAAGCAACACCAGAACTCTGACTGGGGCAAACAAACTCCAAAAGGCACCGCTGGGGACCTTCTATTTGCTTACATGTAAAGTACACTAGCATACAGCCCGTAGGCGAATGAATAACAGCAACAGCAACAAATGGAGACAGAAAATCCTAAACAACTACTACAACTAGAGGACTGCAATTGACTAGCTTGGAAGGAAGCAAGCAACATTCTGTTAGATAGACATCTAACATCAGGTATACAGACAGACACACACACAGAGTTGCCGAAGGGCCACAACTTGCTTCTACGATTTCCCACCCCCCTAAGCTTCCTTTTTGGTCCAGTGTCCTGTGTCCAGTGGCCACTGTGACAGTTGGCAGCTGCCTAAAAATTTACCCAGAAAAGACAGAGCCCTGGGATTCAGATAGCAATCGGTGCAATTTGGCCAGCTTTCCGTTGTGGTAAATGAAAATTAAAATTTATTTTTATACTCCGTACAAGCCAGTGACATCTGAAGGTATAAACATACATTTTGTATTAGAATTGATGCAGCCATAATGTATAATAATTAATGACTAAACTTAATTGAAATATATTTCATCAAGAGGGGAAAATGATCGGAAACTCTTTCATAATCGTGTCACGTATAAAGAAGATTTAGTAAAGTAAATCACAGCGGTTACAGGGTATCTCACAAACTTTCATTCACAACTTTTTAGCCAGGTTCAATTACTAATCGACAGATTTTAGATATTTGTTTCATAGTTTCAAATACAACTTTTCCATCAATTTTCCGCAACTGGGTTTAAAGCTTTGACTTGAGGCATGAAAGGAAGAGCAGACTTATATAGATGATAGAATGAACTATGATAATAGAAGTAGGATACTTCATTAGGGTGTACCTTAGAATTTAGTTGCATTTTATGGGATTATATCCGCAGTCCAAGAACTTAAATTTGTTTTCTTTATCATCAGCTGCCCTTGCGCCCTTCATCATATTACGATTATTTGCATTTCCGGCAGTCTACTCGTATATGCATAACTGTGGCAACGGCAAAGTTTCTGTTCTCTGGTAAACTGTGCTAAAATGTTATTAGCGCTTAATTAGAACACAACTTTGCCCCGAACAACCCCCCAGAACACCCCACAACACCCACCGACCGCCCACAAAAACCAAACCCAAACCAAAAACCGCAATTCCGACTGAAGAGGCAAAGGTGCGCCCGAAGAACTTTTGCTGCAGCTTTGTGGTAAAGTTTTAATAATGTTCAGCTAAAATGAAATAATGCGTTTTGCCCGTAGACTACGAAAAGTGAAGTCAAGGGCTGATGCCTCATACTGACTGGATACTGGATACTCCTAGAGCTGAGCTGCTCAAGGGGGCGAAAGCGCTTTAAAAGTACATCAACAAGAGCACATAAAATGCAAGCGGTCAAGAGTCGCCCTGAGAGTAGTTGCCAAGCTAAAAGTTGCACTGAACCAATTCATTAAACATTCACCGAGTTGTCTCTGGCGTCAAAATGGGCCACACAATGCAACGTGCCACAGAATGAGGCAGAGAGTTAACTCAGGCTGGCAGTGTGAAAGGAGCAGCTGTAAGGCACATTCACATGTGCCTGCATGCAGTGGACAGCAATTGTCATGTGTCGGTCGGTGTTCCTCTTTTGTTGCCCTGTTAGGGTCAACAAACTGTCGACAATTTGAAAATGGCCCTCTCCTTACCGTCTTTAGTATGCGAAGCTGGAATCTATTTTTGCTGCCAACTGCAGCCAAGGCAGACGTCATTCAATACATTTTTCAAAGCAGTTTTCTCTCTGGCAATCCTTTCTTCTTGGGGAATTTTAAGGATTGCCAACTAAACGAACTAATGAAAAGCAAGCAGGAAATAGGTTTCTTATAAAATTGTTTTCAACAGCAAATTTGGCAGCAATTTAAAAATAATATAAAGTGTAGCACATACTCGTATTAAAGTATCAATCATACGCACAGTTGCCTCTGGCATGCGCGCTAAATATAAACTCTTATATTCTTGTATATTAATATGAAGCATCAGCTTTGGCAGCTTCAACTTCAACACAGGCATTATTAATATTATAATATTGCGGGAGTTAAACCAGCTCGTAAATGTTGAATGACAGCAAACGAATATTAAATTTGATGTGGCAAAAGATGTGCAAGACTCTGTTATACCCTGTAAAATTAAAAAACAAAAGCAAACACTAAAAACCCGATTTCTCTACTAGTTGTAATTAAATCAAGCTCCTAAAAGTAGACTATGTATTCTTCATTCAATTGATTAATACTTCATTAAAAACAGATTATTCAATTTGCATTTTAATTTCTCTGCTCATAAATCAAATAAAGCTAATCTAATGAACAATGCCTAGCAAATAATACAATTGTTAATAATAGTGTACTTCTTTTTGTTGAAATTCTTATCAGCTAATCGACCGTCTGTACTCCCACAGAGCAGTCACAATTGGCTCTCTTTCTCGTCATGCTAATTAAATTGTCGAAAATGTGTACTTCTGAGTGTAGTATATATGTATATATATATATCTGTATAAAGCCTATATATCTGCTATAAAAGGCCCGCACATGCGATGAGCTATCAAAAATTTAATAGACTGTCAGCGCAAATGACAACAACATTTTTGGGGTGCATGAGAGACGCATATGACGGGCGTTTACGAGCCAATTTATACGAAGGATTGCAAGCCAAATAAATACATCAAATGTCAGTGTTCACTTATATATGTACAGATATTAGGATATTAGTGTGTTATGTTATGCTATGTAATGCCATAAAGGGCAGCAAAATAATGCCAGTTAACTAGCAGCCAGCAATCCAATCAAAATACGCACAATGCACTAAGGGGAATAACAATCAAAGGATAATTAAATGTCGTTTATGTGTGCAAAAATTGAAAATCGAATTGCAAAAATTGCAATAAACATAAATTCTATATGCCAAGCATTACATTTACTTATTTATTGCGATATGTATATGGTATTTGGTATCCCAAAAACACATAATTACTGTTTTAGATATTATTTCCCCAACGCAGAGCTGCCTTCTCCTGCTGTCTGCTGTCTGCTGGCTGTTGTCTGCTGGCTGTTGGCTGTTGCTATGCGGTTCTCCATCGAACATTAAACGACAGCGCAGCGTTGGTTTATGGTGGTTCAGTGGTTCCGTGGTTCACTGTGCGTGAGGGGGAGTGGTTCACTGTGTGTCTGTGTGTGTGTGTGGTTGTGTATGTAGCTGACATGTACGTTATATGCAAACAAGAGCAGAGCATACATATACATATAAATAAACGTACATATAGCGCCACACGTAGACTGCAGCGTGTGTGTGAGATGTTTAAAATATAAATTGGAGTATCTCGTCTGCCATTACGCTTCAATAAGTTTTCAATGAACACTTTGAAACTATTTTTATACCGTTTACACCTATGTTAAACAACATTTTTGTTTGACTATTTATGAGTTTTCTTCTCTGTTTGTGTGTGTGCTTCCAATGACAGCTATTTATCTTTTAACGCGCCATGATTTATTGATGTCGATTTTGGTTAAAGGCGTATAAAAAGCATTTTAGGTTTCTGAAAAATATGCACATAACTCAACTGTCTTCGATTATGTCTGCTCACTTCTGTATGCCACAATAAATGAAAAGAGATTTATAACATAATAACATGCAGCAATATTCTGCAAAGCTGCTTTAAAAACCATTTTTTACTCAGACAGCATTTACTTCACTTTGAGTAAATATTTAAAGTAGCTCGCAATAAAGTGTTTAATAATTTAATTCCCTTTAATAAATCATAAATCATAATATAGTTCGTGTCGGTTTCAGCAGTCAATTCACTCTTCTGCCTTTGTTTTAAGTGTTCAAATTATATTTGACATTTTCTTTAATATCTGAATATAAAGCTATAATAGAAAGAGTTAGAAATAATGCTTCTAGCTTGATAAAATTCAGTTAGGGACTAGGTTACTTTAAAAAAGAAGATCTAGAAATATTCAAGCATTTCTTTTTCAGCTTTTCAGTTCAGCAATCATAACTTTGCCTTCCAAATTACAAAGAGAAGTTTCAATTACTTTAAAATATTATAATAATAATAATATTTCTCGCCATCTTATTGCCATTTATTGTCTTGACTGAATACCCTTCGCTTTTGCTTCTTGTGTGATCAACATACTAAGCCTTAATACATAGCAGCCCTAAAAGTAGGCAACACTTTGTAGTAGAAACTGCACTTTGAATGGCTGCTAACAAAGCTTAGCTGCATTTAAGAGCGCACGCAATATCGCGTATACGCCGCATTGCCGCTGCTGCTGCCTCTCTCGGTCTCTCTCAGTCTTTTGCTTTATCCGGGCGCTCTTAATACGAATTATCCGCAACTGCGCAGCTTTTCATGGCATTCAAGCGGCTGCGGATAACTTTTGGACACACGTGTTTTTGTTTACCTTCTTCGTTGTTGTTTTTAGCACAGCGCTGTCAGCAGCGCTGCCAGCAGCGCAGCGCAGCGCAGCGTAGCATCCGAGTAACCCAGTTCAGTGCGTAACACTGCACCAATCGCCCACACCAATTGTGCGTGTATTTGTGAGCCATGCTACTGCTACAGCTGCCACAGCTGCTACTGCTACTTCTGCTCCTGCT
The DNA here is from genome assembly GCA_018150835.1 of Drosophila repletoides. Lineage (NCBI taxonomy): Eukaryota > Metazoa > Arthropoda > Insecta > Diptera > Drosophilidae > Drosophila > Drosophila repletoides. The sequence goes on from JAECWQ010000100.1 coordinate 10,188,387, forward strand.
GCTGCTTCTGCTGCTGTTAAAGTACCTTGTTCTGTTCATTTTGTTGCTGTTATTTTGGGATGCTTGTGGTGGGGCCTGGAGTGCGCTCGTCTTACCTGCTTCTACAATGTCGACTCTGAAGTTCGTTTTGCACATTTGTGCTGAGTGGGCACTCGAGTTGTGCCGACTGTGCTGGGTGCTGCCTGCTGACTGCTGCCTGGTGGCTGCTGCTGGCGCCCAAGTGACAAAACAAGTCAAAAAGGACACAATGCCACGTAACTTGAGTGAATAATGTGCCCGTAACGGCATGAAAAAGAGCTGCGAAGTTTCTTAATGCGACTTTGATTACTGCTACTACAACAGCCGCTCAGCCTCGCTCAGCTTGGCTCAGCTTTGCTTTGCTTGCCTTGGCTCGGCTCGGCTGTCTGACCAAGTAAGCAAAGCGAGTTATGATTGACAGCCGGCAATGCCAACTTTATGCCTTTATTTCTTCTTCCCCCCATCTGCTTCTTATGCTGAGCATAAACTTTACGTTTTACTTCACTTTTAAAGAGTTTACTCACAGAAAATGTTTATTTTTAACTTAATTATCAACAATGGAGCCCAAGTTCGTTGCAGCTGTTGGTAAAACCGTAAAATTTATTGGCTGTAAAAAATTTTTGTGCAAATTTTTGCAAAGCTGAATTTAGCTACGGAAAAATTATTACAAGTTTGCATGCATTATGGAGCACTGTCTCTGGCTCTTTGTAGTGGAACAGCTGCAGTTTGAATTACAGCACTTGGACTGGTAGTTGTTATTATTTTGTATACCCTTTCCGAGGCGGGTATTATAGTTTTGTTGGGGAGGCAACTCTGCCTTCGTTGAGGATGTAAATTACTGAACAGGATAAGTAGGGGAGTCAATGTAGCCATGCCTCAAACTCTCTAGTTGGGCATTTAGCCTTCTTTTTATGGTGAGGATACAAGCAGGATTGGACAACTATATCATACAGCTGCCATGGAAGCAATCAGTCCCAAAGTTGTTATATAGAAACCTATTGTTTATCTCATTATCCAGCTAAGACTTAGCCAACTTCATAGACTTTTGTCAATCCATTAAGATCAGGCTTCTAGCTTCTTCCAGTCTGTCAGGGTATGCAATCTTCGACCAGCCGAAAGTAGCCATTCCCTGCTAGTTTTTTATTTTTGTTTTTGCCGTCTGCTGGACGACAGAAACAAGCCGCAGGCTCACAGCTCCTTCTCTATATCCTACGTACATACATATATGTATTGTGTATATAATCCGCACCTGCTGGCAACTGGGCTAAATATATATATGTATGTATGTCTGTATCTTTCATTCTATATAATTTGAGCCTCATGTTTTGCTAAATCGTGTTGGTTGTTTGTTTCTCATATTGTTGACACAAATTTCGGTTACTGGGCGGAGGACTTTACCGGACAGCCGCAGCTACGTAAATGTTATTAAAGTTCGTTTCTTTTTTTTTTCTGTAAAAATCAACGCCTAAAAGTATGCAAGAACAGTTTATGGCTCTGGACCGGGCTTTGAATTGATGCCTAAGCTAGGGTAGAGCAGAAGAACGGAGGCCTTTGAATTTATATTTAACTTTTGCTGTGCAAAATTAATGAACGCGGCTGCTTAATTATTCCATTTCAGGCAAGTTTATTTTCTACACGCGCGTTTTTATGCCGCAATTGAAATTTTTAATTGGCAAATGCGTGGGCGCGTCCACAATCCACTCGCCACTCACAGCTCACAGCTCCCAGCCCGCAGTCTGTGGGGGGCTTTACTCTCGGTGCGTCGTCGCCATCGTCGTCTGGCGGCGCTTTGTGGCATTTTAATTACAAGCCCCGAACACGGACGCCAAACGCTAATGAAATTAAAAAATCGCTCAAATAGAATTATAATAGAATCGAGTTCCTGTTGGTTCCAACAGCAACAAAAGCCAAAAGATTAAACGTAGCCAGCAGCTCCTGGCCACTTGGCCAAACTCCAATTCTGATCTGCTCTCCTCCCCACCAAATCTTTCATATGCGAATTAACGCTTTGTCATTTTCTCCGCTTCTCGTAGTCGTACGCGTACGTGCTGCGGTCGCCTGCCAATCGTGTTTAATTAATTGTGATTTGCGGTTCAGCTTTAATACAATTAGTTGCCCACATACTATAATTAGTGGTATTTCACACTTGCCTATTTAATTGCGGTTTTCATGGCCTTGCAATTGATTAACTAGCTATTAAGGCTTATTACAGGTAATCGGTAATTGCTAATCGGTAATCGGTAGTCAGTAATCGCCGCCTTTACTCAACTCTTCAATATTTTTCTAATATCTAATAACTCTTTCTTCTTGGGAATTGCATATAAATTTCATTTCTATTTATGACTATAGAGTCAAACACAGCCCCAATCACTCTGAGAGAACGAGAGAGACTCTTGCATATTTATATACGTACTTAGATACTAGATCCTAACATACCTACCATATATATATATATATATATATATATACCTACGAAACTGTCTGTGGGAGCCTTTGAATTTATCACTTTACATTTAATCCATTTGAGGGCGAGGGCTGCTCAAAAGGTTCCTAGCAAAGCTCACAAAGCTGGTGAATGGTTTAAACCGATGTTTTTCTCTAGAGTCTTGGTTCATTTCTACTCACAGAGTATTAATTTATATCACAAAATATATATTCCATTGAAAGAGGCAGAGGAAAGAGGCAGGCAGTCGACATAGCTTCTTGGCTTCTCAAATGGTCAGTTGGGTTATTCCGCATAAATAAAGAGTAAAGCTAAACTTTCAGTTAACTTTCTTGACAGCGTTTCGAGAAACCCCCTGAAATGTGAATCCACCCACAGCGAACGGTGACCGTTCGTAAAATATTCATACATTTTAGATTTATTTTATGTGTAGCGATTATAATGCAAATGCAAACACTTTTGACAGCAGCCCAAATATGTTTTCCGTATGAATTTCATTTCGCTTTATCCAGAAATAGGGAACAAAATATTTATATGTTAAATCTTTTTGCTATTAGGACAACGCAATCACAATAGCAGCCGCAAAGCCATAAATAATAAAATCACAACTGACGCTGTGGGGTTTAAATTCTGTCGGCATTGACGCAGCCTCCCTTCTTCCCCCGTGGCGCCCTGGACGCTTACCTATATCATAACCCGGCCAAAGCGCCCAATAAACCCAAACAAATTGACACTCTCGATGCTTGGGGAAATCAGCGATAGCTGCAAAGTGAAATGGCCCCAGTCAGAACAGTCACAGTCCGATGCTGTGAGATACTGTGCACTGTGGAGAGAGTCAGAGTCAAGAGAAGGATTGACCTGATATTGATTGTCCCTGTTCCATGCAATGGCATATTTTGCAATTTTCTGAAAAACCATTGCGCAAAGCAATCACAAACCAATTATCATGAAAGTTGGCTAAAGGCAAATGCTAAAATATTTGACGTCATTCCAATCAAATTTTTGACGCTCAATTCCAGCAAGTTGCTAAATCAAAATGCATTCAAATTGTGGCACCGCGAATAATTCTCAAAATTGTCAAACTTATAAAACCGATGCTCAGTGGGGAAAAAAAAACTTTTCCACTTCCATATCCGTTGCACTTATCGGCTGCAGCTCTAGGCAAATTACGTATACGCAATGTTCGCCTGGACACCAGAATCAGTGCACTTCATTTGCGACTGGCGCAAGGAATTTTAGCTCCTCACCCCGAAAGGTAAACGTCAGTATCCATAAATAATTCAAACTGTATTCAAAATTGAAGTCGGATGATTCTTGCCCGTTCTGCTGCTCAAAAGTGGAAGAAGCAGGGAATTTATTTGAGCAAGTTCTTTTTGAGAAAGGAAATACTCTATTAATAAGTACTAGGGTTTCTCTAGACAGAAGATATCGACAAGTTAATACCCTGTAGGCTGGCTTTTTAATCAGATTATAATCAAATTAATGCCTTACGCTTAAAGCTGTCTGAGTTCGGCGTATGTTGAGATACAACTTTACTTCCTGATATACCCCCGTTCAAGGATGAATAATGAAAAAATTGACTCTAGTTTTCATATGGAAAATTTGTAAAGCTCGTGTACAAAATATGTTTATTCAAATGAATGGATTAATATTGATAAAATAATGACCTAGTCATTCTAGTCTATAGCTTTATCGCTTAGAATATGGATGCCTATAAAGAATATCAACTTCGTTGCCTTCTTACCGAATTTTCACATTGCATCCATTAGCAGAGTATAAAAAATGTATACTTGTTTTTAATTAATTTAATCAGCTAGTTAGATAGCTGCTCAGATCATAAATAAATGTTATCTTTAGCTTGAACAATTAATTATTGCTGCTTGAATTTTCGCAATAGATACTCCATCTCCACACACACACACAGAGCATACATAAAGCGTCATTTATTTGAATTCTAATTGCTTTGGCCAAAGTTTCACTAAGATGATAATGGCTGAAAGTGGAACAGAGAAACTGAAACTGGTGGAATGGTGGCTGTTGCTGTCGGTTTTAGTGGGTCAGTGGTTGGCCATAAAGTTTGCAACACGCAGTGCAAACAAATTGAAAATTGCACATTGCCAATTGCCAATTGCCAGTTGCAATTATAATCGCGGCCATTTGCCAATAGAGTAGATACTTCCTTCGTTCAGTTGCTGTTGTTTCCCTTTTTTTACTTCTCTCTGTTTTTTTTTTGTGTTTTTTTTGTAGTTGAGTTAAAGTTTTTTAGCTTTCTCTTTGCGTAGGGGTTAACTTGGGGGAACTGGCTGCTAAAGCAGAGCATACAAAACTTTGCTAATAGCAGCAGCAACCGTAGTCGCAGAGTATGTGTATCTAAGTGTATTCCTAATGTCAATGTGTGTGTGCGGGTGTGCGGGGAGGTGTGTGTGCGAAGGTAGGGTATATGCGCGCGTTGGCACAGTCAACTCAATGAACCCAAAACAAATATAGGAAAAAGTTTTCCAATTTTCGATTGCCAATTGTGCAAAAATTTTTCGTGCAACTTGCTTGGGGAATAGAGAGAAAGTTTACTGCCATTTCAATGTGTGTGCTGCTGTCCCCTCTCCGCCCCTCTCTGCCCCTCTCTGCCCTTGCGCGACACCTCACACCCTTCCGCCTGCCTGCTGCCTGCTGCCTGCATTTGTATCTGAACTGACAGGACGTCAGTTAAAGTTGCATATAAAGCAAAATGAAAATAAAAACTAATTACTGAAAAAAATTATTTCAATTTCCAGCAGCTGGCAGTTTAAAAATAAATTAAAGAACATTTTCGTAGCAAAGTTTATAAATATACTCGCAGCATTTGGCACCTGCCTAAGCTATCAACTGGCTGCCAACCTTAATTCCAACATTTATATATATTTAATTTTTACGTTCATTCGTTCAGTTTTTTATCATTTTTTATGCATTGTACTGTATTGTTGTTACCTTTTCGCCGACTTTAACTTTCGCTTTGACGGCAAACTTTTGCTTTTCATGGTAGAACTAGCTGCTAAAAGTTTTACCAGCAAAGTTTTAGCACTTCAAGTGCAAGCCCAACTGCTGTAGCCCCTCCATCCCCCCTCCGCCCACACCCTGAAAAACTTGTAGTAAAGTTTTGGGCCAAGTTTTTACTTGATGCACATTTGACTTACTTGCTGCCTTGATGTCCATTTTATTTTGCGACTGATTCCGCAATTATGTATGTGGCAGTTGCCCAACTATGAGTACAAATGCGAGTAGCACTCGTGTCGCATACTCTTGGTCTCAGTATGTTGGAGTACACTGAGAAAAATTCAGTTTTCTTCTATTGTTTCATATAATAATGCTGCAATAAGCTAAGAAGTTGCTTGGATTAATCACAAGCTATGGGAATATCTACAATAAAAGCCGCTTCGAGCTATCAACTGTCTATTTATTTAGATTCCATCTCAGTTGGTAAGCTTTTAACAGTGCTTATTAACGAGGCTTTATAAAGCAACAAAAAGAAAAATAATTAAACGAAACAATTTAAAACTTAAATTAATTTAACTTGGTTAATTCCCGTGACGTTTCCGGTTGGCAGTAATACTCTCAGTACTGCTTCCTGCAGCGGCGGCAGCCACCTTCTTTTTTTGGCTTTCTGGTACATTCTCCGGCACCTCTTTCACATCCGCCTCGACCAAAAATATACTATGCTGTCCACCTCCGCTGGCTAGCAGTTTACGGTTATCCTCTATGTTTGGGCTCGTGACCATAGCCGGCTCCAGCTGATCATCATCATTGCCTGTGCCCAGCTGTAAATTACAGCCAAATCCCCATGAAAATAGTTGACCATCAGTGGTAATGGCAAAGGAACAAGCATCCCCGCAGCCCACAAAGGTAGTCTTCCCACTGAGCTGTTTAATTGGCGTTGGTTCAGCCACAATACGATTCCAATGACCGATTCCCAACCGTCCATAATCAGGACGACCCACTGCAAAGCAATTCATATCATTGTCCAGTATCAAAGTATGATGTTGTCCACCAGCGATCTGAGTGACATTCTTCAAATTGGTCTTAATGGGTATAAGCACCCGATCCGCTTTCTCGGCGCTTGCCAGCTGCTTGTAGTTATTTAGACCCACGGCCCAAATAGTCTCCGTTTGCGATTCTCGCAAGAATGTGCAATAGCTGGACGCCCAAATAGCCTCAAACGGCTTTGCATTTCTCACGATCAGCTGACTGGGGCACAGCAAGTTTTGCCTGCCTCTGCGGGCCTGCAAGCTGAGTGAACGCTCTGCGATGCGGCCGAGCTGACCATGTTCAGCACGCCCTACGGTATACACTTTGCCCGTTGCTGTGAGTAGAACCAAATGGTCAGCTCCCGAGGCGATGCTGCAAACGATGTTGTCCTTCAATATATTAATGGGTGTATCCATTTTACCATCGACGGTAAGACCCATGCAGCCATGTGAATCCCTGAAATTGCCCCAGGCAAAGGCACGTCCATCTTCCAGCACGCAGGCCGAATGCGAATCCCCAGCGGAAATGCATAGGGCTTTGTTTGGTAAATCGACGAGTCCTGGCAAAGCTTCGCTACCCTCTGAGCTTGTATCACGACCCAAAGCACCCTCATCATTGCAGCCAAATGAGTAAACATTGCCGCCTTTGGTCAACACCAAACAGTGCATACCACCGGCACAGATATCCACAGGATTAGGTATATTCTCTACCAGGGTCGGACGCGAGCACTCGTCAATATTCGCACCCAGGCCAAGCTGCCCAAAGTCTCCCATGCCGCAAACCAAGACTTGGCCAAGAATCTGACGACGCTTCGGTAATTCCATGGTATGGAATATTATACGTTCTCTTTTATATCTAGGGGACTGTGGCTCCTCATTATCTCCGGCGCTGTTGTTCTTCTTACCAAGAGCTCTGCGTTTCATTTGGCTTTTGCTGATTAAATTTTATTCCAATAAAAAATGTATAACTTTATGTTGAGCTATTCAACTCTCTCCAAATATGATTGTAATAATTTTTTTAAATACAATTTTGAAACAAAACTCATTCCTTTGTCACTAGATGAGTGAAATATTCACTTTGTATTTTTCCCTTTTAAATACGGAACGAAGTAGGCCAGGTCAAAATTCGAAGCAAAATCTGTGGCTGCTGAGATTAAACCAATTATGCTGGGCTCAAACTTTTGAAACAATTCTTTCAGCTGAATCTTTTTCTTTAAATTTTGAATATTTTCTTTTAGTGTATGTAGTTATGCTTAAGTGTATGGAGGGGTGAGCCAGAATACAGTGCCTGCAATTTGTAGTGGCAATGGCGGCACTTTAAACTTGCCATATATAAGTGTTTGTAATGCGCTCGTTACATTTATTATTGAGTGGCTGCTCTACTCTGCCACAATGGAGAGTCGGTCCCCTCTGCTTTTCACATTATGCTGTCTCTCTGTGTGGCTGTCTGACTGTCTCTCTGTCTTTCTGTCTGACTGCCTGACTGGTAAATATAAGTCTCACAGTTTTGGCCAGAATCCTTGCAGAGTCGCTGCTTCTGCCGCTGCTGCTGCTGCTGCTGCTGCTGCCATTTGAATGCGGGGCGCGCATGATATTCGACACAATTCCCCGGCGTTGAGCACGTTGCCTATAGCATACTTATCTGGGCAGCAGCACCAGTGGCAGTGGCAGTGGCAGCAACAGCCGGCAACTATCAGTAGCTGGAGGCGGGTTGCAGTAAATGCATATTTTATATTTTCATTTCATTGAAACCGACACGTAGTCACAATTCCAGAGTGCATATGTACATACAATATATAGCTATATATATATATATTTCTGGTAAGGTTATTGGCCCGCCCGCCCAGCCAGCCAGCAGGCAACTGTATCCTGCCTGCCAGCTAATAAGATTCAATATAAGGATGTTATTTGATTGGTTTAATTCTGTGCAGCTTTTAATTAAGTTAGTGCTGGCTTGTAAAAAGGATTTTACATTTAAAGTGACAATTCATCAATTGTAATTGAATTTATCGCCATATTCCAGAACAGAGTTCTTCATTTTTACCTGTAAACTTTTTAAGAGCTCTTCCATGTCATAAGTTTCCGCCCAGCAGCCGCCGGCCACAGTTGAAGAGACTCTTTTCAACTAAATGGTTGTTTTCAGCTGCTGAATTATTTATTTAGTGGCATGCATATGACTGAATTTCAGGGCAAGTATTTCCTCTTTTTCATATATATATATATATATATGCCCACACAGCAGTTTGAGCCATAAAATGGTCCGCGTCCATGGCCATGGCTTATCAAAACGAGCAAGCACTGAGTTTGCCTTATGATGCCCAGGAGAAGTCGCCAAAAAATATGCAGCTAAAGTTTATAGTTTTCGCTTCGCCAGCCACTGAAATATTGCACTTTATATATCATCAGGGATAACTAAAAGGAAAAACTAAAAATGATCGACTGTTGGTTGCCCTAACTGCCAGAACTATAGTAATAAGGCCCCAGCAATAAAGCAAATATATATTTAAGCATTTAAATAGATGCCCTACCTTCCTCTTTTCCAGGTTTTTCTCTTTGTAATAGGTTAAAACTGCTGTTATCTGTGAATAGAGATTGGGAAGTTGTGCACAACTATTTTATACCCTTAAAACGTATGAAAGAAATGTTGCACTATGGCCGAAAGCAGGCCAACTTTCTTTATAAATATTTATATAGCAAGCTCTTGACTGCTGCTCCTCTTGGCATGCCTATACCCTTTCTACTCCTCTTGCCATTCCTATACCCTTTAATCTTAGTGACTTATTTCACATGGTGGTCGCGTTTGTCTATTTGGCTACACCGCAGAAAATGCCTCGACTGGGTTTGATTTCTGCACGTTGAGCTGCTCTCTGCGTCTCTCTGTCTTTTTGCTGATTTGCTTTTTTGGCTAAACTCAACGAACGAGTATTTTTTTGGCCTTTTTGTTTAGACGACAAATTGCAACAATTCGGAATTCAGTCACTGCACTGCATCCCCTGTACGTGGCCTGTTCGTTCAAAGTATCTGATTAAACTCTGGATACTGGAGTGCTTCGCTGCCATTGTCAATTTGCTAGCGTAAAAAGCAGGAAAAAACTAAAAAAAAAAAAGGAGAAAATAAACAATTTCCTCAACGATGACACTATATACGACGAGTTCTCTCGGAACAATTGGAAATTCAAGATATGCAAATGGGCCAATCTGAACAAGGTTTGTGTGTCACGTTAGTTAAGTTGAGTTAGTTGCCATGTTGGTTGAACGTGAGTGATTTTCTCTGGTAATTAAAGTCAGTCTGAAATAGTTAAACGCGGCTCAAAGCTTACGGCCAGCTTTGTGTTGATTAATTAATCTAAACTATCCTAATATCTTTGTAATCAACAGCTGCAGCTGCAGAAGAATAGAGTTCATTTTCCACCCAACTCACGTTGTTATTACCAATCACATCACTTGGCTAACCATTGATTCATTTCGTTCACATTAACGCTTAAGATTCGCCTTTAATAAACTTCTGGCTAAATTATTGATAATTGCCAGCAAATTCATAAGTAATCCTCCGGTTGAAAAGTTCAACTCTTCCAAGTTTTTAGCTCGCTAATGGGAATCTACTTAAGTAATTAATCAGGCAGCTAAGTACAAAGGAACTTTGGAGCAAGTGCAGAGTGCAGACTGAGTAGACGAAGCAACTATCGTAATTTGCATACAATTTTTGAATGTCTTCAGTTAGTTAAGTGCAAACACGAGTATCTATGTGAGGCCACATGCGATGCACAAACATTTGCCACATTTGCCACATTTGCGCTGCATTAAAAACGCATTTTCATCTACTTCGTCAGCATGTTTAATAGACTGTGCAACAATGTGCTATGCACGTGTGATTGTGCCAGCACAGGAGCGAAATTAAACAGGAAGCGAGCAAAAAACGTAATTTTAAAATTTCTTTTAACCGTCAAAAAAAGATGGCTTAAACGGACTAACAAAAAAAAAGGCTGCTTGCCACAGCCAATCAAACCTGAAAGCCAGACCAAAATGAAGTCATAAAAACCCATTTATATAAAAATTACAAAATGTATCGATAAATATATCGATAAAAAACATACAACTGTCAAATTTGACAACAGTTTAAGTCACACAAAAAACAGTGAAACTTTTTTACCAATAGAACTGGCAAATCAGCATGCCTTGAGCTTTCTTTCAACATCTGAAAATTACATTATTTTAATTAAATGGCAATCAGTTTCAAGTTTATTCCAATTAAAAATGGATAGTTCATTCCGTTTTCGCGATCCTAGACAAAATCAAAGAGCTGGCCCAACTTATGCGAATCCAAAGAGACGACGCGAAACCATAGATTCTTCTGCACTTGTGAACAGCCCGGTCCAAGAAAAAGGTAAATCTTGTCTAAGCCAAGAATAAAATATGTATCTTATGCAGTTTGGTACAGTACAGTTCACAGTTCCGGCACCAGTGGAACAACCGCGTTATCACTCAAAGACAAATCTTCTATATCTGCGCGAATTAAGCTTAGAGGTAACCCATCATATGGTCTTTGAGCACTTCTGCACTTTTGGCAATCTGAAACGGGTTTATGTGCGTCAGCACACAGATCGCTACAAATACGCAACGATTGTCTTCAATACCGAAGAGGCGGTTGAAGTCGCCCTAAAAGCGAATCCTCACAAGTTAAAGGGAAAAAAATACATGTGCCACAAGGCTGGAACATTGACACTAGCAACCTCCCAATTCGATTTACACATATCTGAGCTACACAAACGGGCAGCCCAGAGAGATCGACGCTACCCGCAGAAATTATTTAATGCTCCTAAAGTGCATTACTACGTGTATCAGGCTGCATCCAAGCAGAAAGCAAATAATTCCGCGAATGAGAGAAATGCAAATAGAGCTTTATTGCCGGAGTCATCTGTGCTTCTCCTAAGCTATTTACGCGGGGAGCGCCATCCGAAGCAGACTCAGAAGCAAGCTCCGAAGCAAGCTCCGAAGGAAGCTCCGAAGGAAGCTCCGAAAGAAGCTCCGAAGGAAGCTCCGAAGGAAGCTCCGAAGGAAGCTCCGAAGGAAGCTCCAAAGGAAGCTCAGAAGGAAGCTCCGGCGATCAAAGAGAAATTGGGGAACGCGGAAAAATCAGGAAAAGCGGAGAAATCGGAGAAATCAGAAAGGTTGGAGAGGTTGGAGAAGTTGGAGAAGTTGGCGAAGCTGGCGAAGTTGGCGAAGTTGGAGAGGTTGGAGAGGTTGGAGAGGTTGGAGAGGTTGGAGAAGTTGGAGAAGTTGGAGAAATTGGCGAAGTTGGAGAAGTTGGAGAAAGCGGAGAAAGCGGATAAATTGGAAAAATTGGAAAAATCGGGGAAAGCGGAGAAGACGGGGAAAGCTGAGAAATCGGGGAAATCGGAGATATCAGGGATATCGGGAATATCGAGGATATCGAGGAAAGCGGAGATAGCGGAGAAACCGGCGAAATCGGGGAGAGCGGAGAAATCGGAGAGTGGGAAGAATCCGGAGATACCAGAGAAACTGGCGAAATCGGGGAAAGCGGAGAAATCGGAGAGAGGGAAGAAACTGGAGCTCCCAGAGAAACTGGTGAAATCGGGGAAAGCGGAGAAATCGGAGAAAGCGGAGAAATCGGAGAAAGCGGAGAAACCGGAGAAATCGAGGAAACTGGAGAAAGCGGATAAACAGGAGAAAGCAGAGGAACCGGAGAAATCGGAGAAATCTGAGAAATCGGGAAGAGCGGAGAAATTTGAGAAATCGGAGAAAGCGGAGGAACCAGAGGAACCGGAGGAACCGGAGGAATCGGAGGAATCGGACGAATCGGAGGAATCGGAAGAATCGGAGGAATCGGACGAACCGGAGGATCCGGAGAAAAAGGAGAAAGCGGAAAAAGCGAAACGAGCGAAACAAGCGAAAAAGGAAGAGAAAGCCGAGAAAGCTCGACAGGCTGCGGAGCGTTACTACAGACGGCTTATGTCAAGCATGGGCAGAAACTTCAGATTTGAGCGTCATAGCTACACGGATTTCATGGGCTTCAGACAGCAGCCAGGCCAATACGCCAGAGTGCCTCTTAGCGCCAAAGTTGGATTTACTGCCAAGGAATATGCAGCAATGAGAGACAAATTGCTGGCTAAATAATCAGTTTTTGTAAATAATATTTCTTTGAAATGAATACTTCAATTAAAAAATATTATTGATTTAATAAAAGGACTATTCGGAATGAATGACAGGTAGAATAATCGATACTCTTCTGACTGATCTGACTGGCAGAATAATCGATACTTTTTATGGATTGATACATCGATTGCTTTGCAGCTTGGAGTAAATGGAAGCAAGGCCGGTTCGCTTCGCTCCACTCCGCTCCTGTAAGGATGTACGTACATGTATTTTTGTAATGCTGATGGGGCTCTTTGGCTGCAGCGCTTGCCAAGTAAAGCCATATAATTTGAGCATCATGTTGATGCACTTATCAGGGCGCTTGGCAAGCACTGCAATAGATAAACATCAGCAGTAGCTAAGGAAACTGCACTATATGAGTCCTAGTACGGGCTTGAAATCGTATGTAGTAGTATGTAGCAGCAGCAGCAGCAGCAGTGCAGCATTCAATGTGGCAGATGCATACTTATGGCTTCATCTCCAGCTTCAGCTGCATTGCTTATTAAAACATGCTGCAAGTTGATGCTCACACAAGTATCCTTTGTGGCAAGGGTGTATGTGGGCATAAATAAGTATGGGTAAGTACGTAGAACATTTGTGATTTTTTCAAGTAAAGCCATTCACTTTGATTGCTTTCGGACAACGCGTCGTATGATTGTTTTCGCTCGCTGCACTTACTGCCATGGGACTTGGAAACCACTCAAGTGAAGCGTGTGACTCGACTTGGACGTGGCAAAATTGATTTGTGCACGTGTGCTGTTAGCTAATGAGCCGAACGGGGCATTGCTCCAGGGACACACACACACACACACACTCACACCCACTCACACCCACAGACACCCACACACGCACTAATAAACAGCTGCTGCATACAGGGTGCATCGCAGGACTCCACACAATTATCACTGGCCATGCAACGCATTGCTGGCTGGCAGGATACGCTACGTAATTGACATTTGCAAACGTACTAGCGAACGCAGGACACTGGAGACAGCAGACTGTGGACAGCGGGCAGCGGACAGGACAACTGACTGGCAGAGCACAGCTGTTCGGACTTTGTTTGCTTAATTAACACCATTAGAACATTAACACATAAAATACAATACTCTAACAGAGGGGAAACCAGTGCTTGGCATTAATATTATATACCTAATAAATGCAACGACCAGCTGCAAACAGGGCAGAGAAGACAGGTAGAAAGGAGGGACAGTTACCCGAACAGACGTTGGCTAAAATAAACTAGAAAGCAGCTCAATGTCAGCTAATTTTTTAGTTGTGGGGACTATAACTTGACCTACCTACCAAATTTGGTAAGTCTCAGTCTTAAAAACTGTGCAAAAGACGCAGCTCCTAGCTGGCTGCATCTGTGTTAACCGACTTTCAGGCTGTTTATCTCTTAGGCTAATAGTTCCGACTAGAATCTCACATTTTCTATTGCAATTATTAAATTGTAAGCTAAGACTTTATTCTAGTTTGACGCTTTTAAAAAGCGCAGTTTTCTTTATATAATTCGACTCAGCTTTTGTCACATGAGCTTCATGGCTAAGGCTTGGTCTTGGCCATTGACTAACACCGTCAAATGGTGCACTCGTGCATCCCAAATTGATGTCAATAGAGTTTTAGTCTGGTCTAAAGGCTAGTCAATGCGGGGCTAGGCAGGATATCCGGCCGCCATTGAAAACACACCCAGGATGTGCTGCTTAATGTGTTTGCCAGAGCCAAAGACATTCACGCAGTCGTTGCAATCATCACATGGCTTACACAGTGTTAACAGTGTTTTGGGAAATCAGCGACAAATCGAAAAACGAAATGAGTTTTTGTTAAATAATATTTATAGTCGTCTATCAGCTGCTGAGGTTGCTGCTGTCTGATTACTCATTTGGGACACAGTCACAAATCGACGAACTGTGTAGGCTAAAAACTTATAGAATATCATCACAGTTTTATGGCATAACAACTAAAAGCAATCAACACAATTTCTATTAACTCCCCAAGCAATGTTCGTCCTACTTCAAATAACTTGAATTATAAATTAAATATAAATATTTAATGTGTGATATGTGTAACTTTTAAAGTCACGTTGCCGCTGCTGCCCTGCAAACAAATCCAAAGAGATTTATAAATTGCCAAAAAACCCCAAGATTTATAGTGGATAAATGGGTAAAGGAGGAGAGAGAGTAGCACTGGGCCCAAAGCGTTTACAGTGCGTGCGGTTGCTAAAGTTTTTTGGCCAACAATTTTGACGCTATTTTCCTCTATCAGTCGAAATTAGCAGCTGTTGTGTGGTGCAAAACAACAACAGAAACTCGAAACATTTTAGTTTTCCTATAGGTTCTTTCTTTTCTTTCTTTTTTTGTTACTTCTTTGAGGGCACCTGCTGAAAGTTGTATATACTTTTTGTTGCCTGCCAGCCAGCCAGCCAGCCAACAACTAATCTGTTAATTTATGTTGAAAAGTTCAGTTCAAGTTTTTGAAGAGCTTAGCAAACAAAATGCAATAAATTATTAAAGAATATTTTCACACCGCAGACAGAGCAGCAGCTCCCTGAGCAAAGCACAAAATTACCTTTAAAGTTTTTGTGGATTTCATTAATTTACGTCTATGTGTGTGTGTGTGTGTGGTGCTAGGAGTAAAGCCAGGCAAATCACTGATTTGGTTTCCAACACAATAGCAAAACTTGAGCCATCCGAAAAGGCAAAAGTCACACGCAAAAGATAAACAAACTCAACAAGCGTCGACACATCTCTGCTGCGAAATTCTCTGCTGCTTTAGAACGTGCCCAAGTCTAAAGTGGCTAACGAAAAGTTAAAATTTCCTTATGCATAAGTGATGATGTGACTCCATATTCTTTCCATTTGCTGCTCTCTCTCTCTCTCTCGCTCTTCCTTCCTGCTCCTGGCGCTGCTGGCGATAAAGTGCTCACGGAGTGCCCGCATTGCAGTTGTTTCGTTTTTTGTCCTTTGACTGCGAGTTCCGACTCTGACGCTGACTCTGAGTCGCGACTGCGACATGAAAACTTAATGCCGTAATTAACTGTTTGCGTTTGCGCTTAAAGGCCGCGACAGCAAATTAAATGGCGCGCATATCGCGTATACGCAGCGTGTGGCTTAAGTCACAACTTGTGCACAACTCAACCTGCCACTCGCATGACCCACTTGCGGATGCATCTCCTTTCTCTGCTGGCCTGCACTCGTCATTTAAATTCTCACTCTAAAAGGCAAACCAGAAAAAGTAATCCCTGCTACGTTTTTTATACGCTATAAAAGAAGAGTATGCCAAGTTTGAGCAAATCCATTGTAACAGGCACTGGAATGCATCCCTAACCCTAAAAGTTGTATATACCCTTTCTCAGGATGAAGTGCAGCGATGTTTAAGCCAAGTTCGTCTGCTTTACAGGTATAGATTTAAAGATAATGTGTTGAAATTAGATACCCTTTCTCTAATGCTCTTAAGCTATAGAAAATAATTAAGGCAATCAATTAGTCGCAATAAACGCGGAGATTATTCAATAAACTTGTTCTATTCAAATACTTATAAGCAACCTACATTAAGTAGGAATGTGCGAATATTTTATAGAGTATTTCGTAGTCGAGCAGAGCCGACTTGAGCGTTTTTTAGTTCCTTACTTTATCAACACAAATCTAGAATGCCGTGACACAGAACTTCCGCTGCCATTGCAGAAGCAGAAACAAAGTAATGACAAGTCAACTGAGTAGTCGACCCCAAGATGCCCCTTAATTATTCAATATTTATTTATTTATTTAAAGTATTCTGTTGTACAAGTCTTAGGCAGCTCTTTGGCCATTCAATTTTATTTGCATATTCTTTTTTATTTTTGGTTTGGAATACGTAAATTCCAAATAAATCGATAACCTTTTGTACTGCTGTGGCGCAAAGTCTATAATCAATCACTTTTTTTGCATTCATTTCCAAATGAATAAGCTCTGCGCCCCAAACGGATGTGGGTCGTCGCACTCGTAACGAGGCAAGCAAATGGAGGCGCCACCGGGCGGCATTTCGACTACATTCAGGAAATGGCTGTAAAAACATTTGAATTCGAATTTCCCTCATATAAATTAACTTTGATGACTTGGCGCAAAGCGAAAAAAGCACAGTTTAAGGCGCGATTTCATTTCCGCCGCTTAACGCCATTAAAAACGCTGAAATTGAAATTTGGCAGTTGTTTTTTTGGGCACAAGGACTTGCTCTGTGCTTTACTCGACTCGCACTGAAACTGAAATGAGATTGTCAACGGCAATTAGCGCTCTTAATGCACTTTTTGGATACCAATTTAGACGGCAGGCATTTCATGTTTGCCCTTCGACTTGTCTGTCAACCTGCCAGTTATACGGCGCTGCGCTGTACTCTGCTCTGCTCTAAGTGCAGCTCTCGCGACTGCGACTGCGAATGCGAATGCTCATACATTTATCCTTATATCATATGTCATATATGTATATATGTCTGTGTGTGTTTGTGACGCAACGCGCTGAGCTAAGGACTCGCCAGGCGACTTGGTTGGCCACTCAGACGCGCGACCCACTCGTTGCATTTACTCAGCGTTCCAATGTTGCAAATTTAAAGACTGAGAGACGGCTCAAGTGTCCTTTGCTTGAATGATGACACTTCAGTTTCCAAAGGACACACACACACACACTGTGCATATGTATTTGCACTTATGTATGTGTAATTCTCAAGTGTTTTGCTTGGCTGCAAATCAAATCGAATTTAAGGACTTTGGAGTTCAGTGCCATAAATTGAAAGAGGTCAAACAAACTCTAATAAACAAGTGCTCGACAAATATTCTACGGTCTAATATTACCATGAAATCTAAAAAAAGGATTGCCAGGACTAAGTTAGCTCTAAGCAGATACCTATATAAGAAAATATAGCTTGAATAATTTCTGGGTATATTATCCGATCGCCTTCAATTTACTTAGCAATCGAAGGAGAGTCCATAGCTTCACCCCTTACAGCCCCACAAATCGACATGTTTTTTTAGCCATATAAAAGGACATTTCTAGATCAACACGACTTTCGATCCTATTAAAAATTGTATATACCTTATGGGTTCAGATATACTCTCCCTACTTTATATGCCCTTTGCAACCACTTGCTGTGGGTATCAATATAAAACAGCCTTAAAATGATTGAATTAAAGATTATAAAATATTTATTAAATTATTATGAATAGTCGGAGATTTTTACAAAAATTATTTATAGCCTCCAAGGCCGTATTTATTTGCCCTGGCAGCACTTGGAGCCAGTTTTGCTGGCACATTGGCATTGCTGGTTTCCGGGACAGCTACCGCCGCATTTGCCGGAAGTGCACTGGCAATCTAGTGGAAAGAAATGGAGGAGATTTCATCATTAGTAGCTGATATATATGGTTTCTATTATACTTACTATTTCCGCATCCTTTGCAAGGCATCTTGAATTTAGTTTTATATAGTGAAACTAGCTGTATATAGTAAAAGTTTAACACAGGTTTTTTGCCTTTTGCTTTCTGATGTGATTGCCGCAAACGCGCTGCCTTTTATACCCATCAAACTGGCTGATAAGATAAGAAAGCCGTGTGCAGCGTCAGAAACGGCGTGCGCAAAATATTTCACGCACCTCTTGCGCACGTTTTGATTAATTGAAATGTTTTCCATAATTCTCTAATCGGAGTGCAAAACTGTGTTAATTCGGTATCTATAAAAAGCCAGCGCTGCGCTGCTTTAGACTCAGTAACAAATCTTCACTTGAAACTTCTGTAAACTGTACAAATTGTATTCAAAATCAAAATCAAAATGGGTTGCAAGGCTTGTGGAACTAGTGAGTATTAATATAAATACTAAATACTTAATTATCATTATAATTTAAATAATATTCTCTAATCAGACTGTCAGTGCTCGGCTACCAAGTGCGGCGATAACTGCGCCTGCAGCCAGCAGTGCCAATGCGCCTGCAAGAATGGCCCCAAGGACAAATGCTGTGCCAACAAAAATTAATATTAAGTTAATGATAATTAGCTAAATTATAAGCTCTATCAACATGTGCAAAATATATTTTAAAAATAAATAATTAGAAAATGTTTTAAGCCTAAAAAGAATTGTGTTTCTATTAGGAAAGATTGGAGAAAATTCAGCTTAATTATGGAAAGACTTGAAATGTTGAACATGTTTATTCTGGAGTGTCTTAAAAATTATCAGAAAGATAACTCAGGAACCACCAAATAGACTCTTGGTAATCCAATAACATTATCAGCATTTTAATGGCAATTAATAGCAAATTATTGATTAATTGATACATGAAAAGAAGTGGGAAGTGATTGTGACGGGTAAACCGATTTTTGTCAATCAAAATATATTCGGGTAATAGATAAAATGAAGCTTTCTGTATAGAGGCTCGAAGTATTCTTTCTTTTCAGTATAGTAAACAATTCTAGAAATCGAATTTATATTTATATTTTAGAGACTAGTCGGCAATTGTCAAAAGTTTACACAGCTTTTTTCTATTTTATTGATTTTGAAGCTTTAAAAAAAAGCGCCGTTTCTAGCCTTTAAACTAGCTGATAAGATAAGAAAGCCGTGCGCAATAAACGCGGCACCAACATTTAATAATGTTTTAGCCCAAAAGCTAACAGATTTACGAATTACTCATACTTTTTGGGCTTTCTCCAAACGGTGCGCAAAATTGTTTTTAACTATTTTAACTTATATCTAAAGTCCTTAAGTTTTATTAATAAATTGAAAAAAAAAAACCCAAATGGTATCAAATTTCTAATAATTTATTTTCTTTTTATTTATAAAGTTGTATTTTTCAGACTACGCACAGTTTTTTAATAAACAATGCAACAAAATGTATCCAAACTCCTTTTTTTATATGAGCTGAGGGCTTTTGCATGGTTTCTCTTTTACTATCCAATAATATTAAAAATTTCCAGCATACAAGCCAAACAGATCGTCTACTAAAAATCAAAAAAAATATCCTTTTAATAGTCCTTATAATTTATTTTTTTCTTTTCAGCGCATTACTCGAGAGCCAACCAAATTAGTAGCCAACAAACAGGAACTTTTATACCAAAATTTGCTGTCTCTAGCTCAGGCTAAGAGGCAAACCAGGACTAAATCTATTCGAGCGCTGAACCTGATCAAGGATATGTAGCCTGAATTAGGCATAGATAATTTGTTCTGACTGTGTGCTTTTAAATATGCTTTTAATATATGGCATTTTCACTGGGTAAAGAGCAGAAGTAAAAATGAATTCAGGACTGCGGCAATAGTGTCATAGTTGATCCTCTCTGTATGCTTACAAACTCAGTGTACACCTGGACATTCAAGTATCCTTCCAACTGCCTATTTCCCATATATTAAAAAAAAAGACTATATATATTTAATTTAACATAATTTATTTATTAAGTAAATTACAAATTATTATGATCAGTCAGAGATTTCAGTATAAAAGTGTTTAGAGCCGCATATTTATTTGCCCTGGCAGCACTTGGAGCCAGTTTTGCTGGCACATTGGCATTGCTGGTTTCCGGGACAGCTACCGCCGCATTTGCCGGAAGTGCACTGGCAATCTAGTGGAAAGAAATGGAGGAGTTTTCATCATTAATAGCTGATATTTATGGTTTCTATTATACTTACTATTTCCGCATCCTTTGCAAGGCATCTTGAATTTAGTTTTATGTTTTGAAACTGGCAGGTGATAGTACAATTTTAATACACTTTTTTTTTGCTTTCTGTTGTTATTGCCGCAACGCGTTGCCTTTTATACCCAGCCAACTAGCTGATAAGATAAGAAAGCCGTGTGCAGTTGCGCTCAGACGCGGCGGCGTGCGCAAAAAATTGTAAAAGTTGTGCAGAAAACGCGGGAACTACGCAATTTTGCGCACGTTTTGATAAATTCAAATGCGTTTGCTAAATACTCTCTAATTGATTCTTCTATTCGGAGTGCAAAACTGCATTCACTTGGAACGAATATTCTACTATAAAAAGGCAGCAGAGAGCAGATTACAAGTCAGTAATAAAACTTCGTTCAAGAGACTTCTACGAGTTCAATAAAAACTAAATAAACAAACACAAAATGGGTTGCAAGGCTTGTGGAACTAGTGAGTATTAATATAGATACTAAATAATAATAATAATTAATATAAATAATAATAATATTCTCCACACAGACTGCCAGTGCTCAGCTACCAAATGCGGCGACAACTGCGCCTGCAGCCAGCAGTGCCAATGCGCCTGCAAGAATGGCCCCAAGGACAAATGCTGCGCCAACAAAAACTAAAGGATAATGCCATTCAAAAATACTGTTCTCTGGGCTATTAATCAACATTTTAATATTTTTGTACATTGTCAAAAATTTGTAACGTAAAAACAAACAGTTTTCAAATAAATCCTTTAACAGCAAAGAAAATGTAAAAAAATTGTCCTTATCTCAGCCGCATCCTTGCATATCCTGGCGAGTCCTGGCTCCAGCGACGCGTATTGACAAGTGCAATCAACTGACCAAAGGACATCCAAATAGTCCTTGTAGTTTACGAGTTATACCGAATTTTGTATTTCGGCTTCTATTACGAGCTCCTACTGAAAAATTACAAGTGTCTGATCCTTAGATGACCCCTATATCCTTGAATGCCAATCGATAGATCTGGATCTCACCTTTCAAACAAAACTGGTTTCGGCCAAATGCGCAAAGATTTGGCGAAGTTACAGCTATTTTTCTACCAAAAATGGCACCTAAAAATTCTCTAAGGGGGTGGCATGGAAAAATGGTCCTGAAAACAGAAAATCCGCTATAACTTAGTCATTTAAAGGACTATCAGGATGTCCTTTGGCCACCAGATAGTGCTTATCCAACCGGATCAGAATAAGTCACAAAAAGGATGAAAGTCCTTCAGAATGGGGAGAAAAAGGCACTTTTCTGTATACAGAAAATTCGCTATATCTCAGCCGTATCCTTACGTATCCTGGCGAGTCCTAGCTCAAACGATGTGTATTGATAAAGCCTATCAGCTGACCAAAGGACATTCAAATCGTCCTTTTAGTTTACGAGTTATCCTGCATTTTGTGTTTTCGGCTTGTTTTCTTGCGAGTTCCCCACTGAAAGATGTGAAGTGTTTGATCCTTAGATAACCCCTATATCCTTGAATGCAGATCGATAGATCTGAACCTCACATTTCGAACGAAATAGGTTTTGGCCAAATGCGCAAGGATTTGGCCAAGTTACAGCTACTTTTCAATCAAAAATTGTAACAGAAAATCGGTTATAACTTAGTCATTTAAAGGACTATGAGAATGTCCTTTGGCCATTAGGTTGTCATTATCTTGCTGGATAAGAATTAGTCACAAAAAGGACGAAAGTCCTTAAGCAAATGGAGAAAATGGTACTTTTTTTGTATACAAAAACTTAGCTATATCTCAGCCACATCCTGGCATATCCTGGCGAGTCCTGGCTCTAACGACGAGTATTGATAAGGGCTATAAGTTGACCCACTCTCATTCAAATCGTCCTTGAATTTTAAGAGTTATGCTGCCTTTTGAGTTTTCGTCCTTTTTTCTAGCAATACAAATTGAGAGACCAAAAAACCGCATGAAAAGTTGTTTAAAATCAAATCTTTATTGGCCATTTTGACAAGAATAGTTCTTTAGTTGTTGTTTTTATTTTTGTTTAACTGCTTAGATTTAAAAAACTGCATTTAAATCAATTAGTGTGCACATTTATTAATTAATCCCAATACTAACAACAGCAAGGCTCAGCGGGATACTCGAAGCCTGGAAACAAGGAGCTTTCTTTTTGCAGCTTGAGTCTAGGCTTCGACAGGATGTGGGATATATATTGTTGCTGATCGTTACTGCTGATAATATATATATATATATTTGCATATATCGCCTATACAACTTGTTTGTGTGTGTGGGAATGTGTGCGCGAGTTTTTTTTTTTATAATTAATCATTAAAAAATTCAACACGAACACACATAAATTGAATACAAAAATTGCTCAAATTAGATTGACATTGACAGCGGCACATAAAATGTGTTTTTCGTGTGTAAATATATATATATATCGAACGTATATAGTATATATATATATATATGTTTATTGAATTATTCCGAATACTTAAATTATAATAAAATTCTTACAGTTCAATTTTTTGTTTGTTTGTTTGTTGAAAGCTTAGGCGTTTACACAAAAGTAATAGTTATTATAATTCGTTTCATCTCATCTCAACCAATTCTTCTCGTTCTTTCTTATTGTGAAGAAACACTTAAATAGCATTTGTAATGCAATGCACACTTTGTCCTAACTCAAAACAAGAAATAATATAGTACATTTTTTTTTTCACTTTTTTTTGTTGCATTTTCAGCATGGAAGCCAATTTAAAAGGTTTGTGTTTTTTTTTTACATAAAGCATTTAATATATAATACGTACTTGCGTAAATTATGAACTAAAATGAGCACAATTGAAGTACAACTTTTGTGTTTGCATCACGCATCACGTCTAAGTAATGTCTCATCTAAATAATCGATAGTTATAAAATAATCGATTACTAATTGTAACATAATAAAAAAACTCACAGAAAATTTAGATTCAACAAATACACATATATATATAGAGTTTAAAACTAAACTAAATCCACATACGATCCATAAAATCCATTAAGTTGATACAGAAGACATTGAGAAAACAATATCGTGTCTAACAAAAAACAAATTACATGCAAATATAGTTTATACATTAATAAAAAATCGAAAAATAAAAGAAGTTGAATTTGATGTTCTGGGAGGTGTGGTGTGTTTTGGTGTGGTGTGTTGTGGTGTGGTGTGTTGTATGCCATCAATTTGCATGCACTGCTCTTGTTGTGGTTAAGTTGATTCGTATTTGGCGTTTCGCAATTGCTGCAAGGATAATAATAGATTAGATTTTAGAATTAATCAACATAAAATGCAGTTTAACAACTAACAACATCGAAATTGAACATAACTTCCCATATAGCTGAGAATAGTTAGAAGCACATTAAACATATAGAAGTTCTTTGCATTATGATTTGAATAATATATATATTATTATTTAAAAAACCTTTTTATGTTTTGTATAACTAGATAAACATACATATAAATATAGCGGTCTCTATGTGTAAATTCGTATACATTCCATTTCTTCAGTTCAAGGACAAATTGTATTTATTTATTTTCGAAATTCGATCTTCGATTTTCGTCTCCACGCAGTTCTCAACATTGAAACCAGCTAATCAGCTTCCTCTCCTCAGGCTTATCCATATAATATATATGTAAATATGTATATAATATTTAATACTTTGCACAAAAATTACATTTAACGTTCAAAAATCGTTTCATCGTTTAACAATAAATTCGATTATATTCAATAAAATTGATTGATAAAAAACTTTATTTGTATTTGTATTTGTATTTTCTTTGTACTTGGAACTAACAACGTACTTTTTACTAGTACAACAGCTTAGAGTGCGAGTATAACGATGAATATATATCAATCTATATCAAGAAGAGCACAACCAGATATCTATATAATGTTTTCTTTGCTTTTCATAATTGTCACATACATATCCAACCAATTTGTTTCTTATAAATATCAAAATAAATATATATCAACTGAATACGTACCAAAAATAAAACGCATGCCACAACGATTCATTCCAAATATGTTACAAAATACTTTTGATAACATTTTTAGCATGGTAAAAAAATGTGAATGATTAAAAAAGTCGAGGTGTCCGATTGAAGAGAGGGGGGAGAAGGTATTAAGTAACGGAGCAAACATCTAATGGACGTCGATATTAGCGGTAATTCTTGCAAATATTTATAGGATTTTGTTTTGTTTATATCAGATCAACATTTGACGTGGTTCAAGTATACATTTCTATATATATTTCTAGCATATAAATATGTATATTTTCCTTTTCTTTTTTTGTGTTTTTTCTTTTTATTATTATTATTATTTATTATTTATTATCCTTATAGTTTATATACATCAAAGCTCGGTATCGATTCAAAGTCCGCCATTGCAAAATCACTACCACTAAAATGGGACCAAATATAAAAAGAATAAATAAATTAATAAAACGAAAAAAATGCATTCTAAAAATAACAGATTAACAGAAAATACCATGTATATATATGTATATAGATATATTATATAGCTATCCAATGAGTCTAATGATATATTAGTAAAAGGCATACAAATGAAAAAGTATTATATGGAATAATGTATAATACAAACAATAAGAAAAAGGAATACACAAAATGATCTGTTGGATATATTCCCTGCATATTATATACTTGACATCGCATTCATTATGAATGAATATTTGGATTTTTGGAACAATTTTTTAACACCAATTTGACAAATTTAACAACAATTAGGAACAAACATCAATAATAATGTATAAGGAAGCGCACATGCACAAACTTGTAAACAACTTGTAAATGTGGTTTATATATATATAAAATTTATATATATATAAGCACACAAATACATATATATATATAAATATAATTTTATTGAAAATTTTATTGTAAAAGCGCGCTTATTTTTGTTGTTGTTGTTGTTGTCGTTGTTGTTGTTTTGTTTTTGTTTTTGTTTTTGTTTTTCTTTTGGTTGTTGTTATTTTTGTGTTAATCAATTTGCGTTGTTGCTGTTTTATTGTTTTCATTTACAGATGCATTATGGTGCTATTCTGCAAGCTGCGATTTGATCAGGAAAATTAGAAGAATATATATATATTAATTTTATTAGATCGAAATTTCATTATTATATACAAATATCAGATTTTCTGGGGCTGCTGAAAAGCTTAAAAAGATGGCAATACTTTGAAGTCATAAATGTTAAAATAACAACAAACAAAAAAGATATATATATATATATATATATAAAGGTGGACTTATATACATATATATAGACTATTGAGTTGAGATATCTTTGATTTTGATTGCTGGGCGAGCGACCTGGTAAGATAGGAAAGGAGAAGTTAGCAGCAGTTATCTAATGTGTGTGACAAGTGAAGAGTGAAGAGTGAAGAGCAAGAGGCGGGTGACGTGTGGATGTTATGTTTATTAAAAGAACCCAGCAGAACAACAAACAAATTAACGATTCGAGATTCGATTTGATTTGATTTGATTTGAGTTTGAGTTTGGTGATTGCGAAATTTTGTAACGTGCACGCACACAAAGTACATTGAATTTTTTCATTTTTGTTTGTTTGTTTGTTTGTTTGGTGATATTGATGCGATTTCGATAGCGATTGGTACATAAATATATTGATAGATATGTAGTAGGTCTGAAAGAATACCTTTCGGTAAGTTGAACGAACAACCCAAACAAACGCAGCCCACAAACTAACTTGTGATTAGAATCGGACCGTTTGATTACAAGGCGATGGCACAGCTGTTGTATAGGTTTGTCTATTAGTATGCATCATCCGCTGTTCAAATTGATCGCCATCGCTAACATTGAATATTTGAATAAATTGATTCAGTATGGGATCATTGGGCGCTATATTGTTGACAAGAGTCTCCAGCTCGTGCGCCAGAGGTCTATCATCAGAGTCGGAGTCATCCATGTCATAGGATGTGGTTGCAACGCTCGATGGATATGCCATGATGCCGCTACGTGGAGAATAACTGGACGCGGGCACCACAATCAACCGAGGATAGTACAACAAATTAAAAACGCATAAAAGTAGAAAATGAAAATAAACATAGAGTAAGTAAGATGGTTTTTACTTCTACTGCTTTTTCTTTAACTTTTTATACCCTATGTATTTAATTTTATTTTTTTTATTATGATTATTTTATTATAGTTAATATTAATATTATTATTATTAGTTAATAGAACTACAAAAATAAAAGCAGAAATAAAAAATAAATAATACACAAGAACACAACGAAAAATTATTGCTTTTTATTATAAAAAAGAAAATGAGGACTCGAAAACCGTTCGCTTTTTTGGCGTTCCTCTCGATTTCAAAGTATTGCAATCTAATTAAACTTCTTAAAAGTGGTTATAAATCAATTAAATAGCCAAATAAATATATAACAAAGAAAGAAAAATAAGATACAGTTTAAACAGTATCCACAGACTTTAGCTTTGAGTTTTGCTCTTTGGTCTAGGTACTCAAAATTGTCCCCTCTCACCCACCTGAGTGAAAAGGAGCTCATAATTAAGAACAAATAAAACATAAATAAAAAAAACCTGTCGCTTACGGACAGTGGTACAGTGTTAGCAGACCATGCAAAACTTACTTTCCCATCGACATGCTGTCCTGCGGCGGTGACTGCATTGGGTGATGAGGCGTGCCACTTATAGAGCCCGTATCCCCACTGGTACGCACCTGCACACGTATCGTGCTGGGTACATAGCCA
Organism: Drosophila repletoides; assembly: GCA_018150835.1. Lineage (NCBI taxonomy): Eukaryota > Metazoa > Arthropoda > Insecta > Diptera > Drosophilidae > Drosophila > Drosophila repletoides. Next base: position 10,215,385 of record JAECWQ010000100.1, read on the forward strand.
TCATTGCGGGGCGTTGGTTCTGTCAATGTAAAGGTTAAATGTTATTACTCTGTCTAAAATGAATATATGGAGATAACAAAGTTGATTTATTTTGACAAGAGTACTCTAATTGTAGCTTTTAATTTCAAAATGCCATGAAATTTCCAGTTCAGATAGAAAGTTTTTCATTTTTTGCTTTGCAAACTTATAAAATTGTTGCCAAAAGAAATCAACTTCCTGGGAATATTCAATTAAAAGCCATATTGTACCAGGACGCTGTGTATAGAAATCTGAAAACGCGGTATTGCGATCCATCGGTTGCATATTCACATCAGTTGGATGCAGACAACGCAGCACGTCCAGATCGCGTATGCGATCAGCCAGATTGAGTATTTGGAAATCGCGTGCGGTCCAGGGCAGAAGCATAGTAACCAAACCACACTCATTCACATAGGCAATTGTGACGCCACCTAAATTAAGGAATTAGTTTAAAACGATGCATTTAGGAAAACTATTGGTATTAACGCACCCAATTCACTGTCGGAGAAGCGCAACAAAAAGGTGCCAATTCCAGTTGAGGCGCGCATGAGATCATCGTGTGCCTTGGCCTTGTTGATGAAGCCCGTAATGCGTCCTGCCTTCCACATGGACAGCAAATGATCTTTGGTCAGCTTCATAATGGCAAAGAACCATTCCCAGAAGGTGAATGTACGATCCGGCAGCGGTTCCTTACAGAATTGATTCCATGAGATGTACTCATTACGCTCTCCGGCAATATTATCACGCTGTAGCTTCTCATCTAAAGTAGGGGAAAGCAGTTAAATATTGTGCAATTACAACAGCAACAGCAACAAGTTAACACATACATAGAAACTCCAAATTCTCAGCGGTCAGGGCACGCTGCGTGCAGGAGCCAAATTTGGTATTTAGTGCCACAGATAACTGGCACCAGGTAACGCGATCAGTGACCACAAATGGATCGCGTACAATATCAGCGAATGCATTATCCCAGGTAATTGTAGCCCAAGACTGCGGCTCTTGATTACCATGCACAATCACAACCACGGGCAAGGAGAGAGTCCAAACCCTTATTTGATAATCATTAACTGTCGTTGTTGCATAGAAGAGCAGTGCAAATTTCTCATCCATAACACTCTCTGTGCCCTTCTTTTCGGCACGTTTGATCTTTTTAAGCTGCATATTTCTAAAGCTGGCGGAGAAAACATGATTACTCTGTTGATACTCCATAGTGCTGGAGCAGTTCTGTATCTCGCCCGATGATTGCCCAGCCAGGCTGCTATTGGTTACATCCATGTGTGTGCCACGCGTCACAAAACGCTGTGCCTGCAACTCTGTAACACCAACATTAGTCAGAATTATAGTTAATTATCGATATTAAATGAACCTTCTATTTACCTGACATTATAATGCACTCAACTGTGGGCGGATTCATGTGTATGCCCAACTGTGAGCCAAGTAGCCAACGCACTGAGGCCGCAAATCGTGTGTTTGTCTTCATCACTTGCGGCGGCTGCTTATCTACAATAAAGGCGGAACAGACCAGATTCTTTTGCGCCACCTGCACCTGCCCCAACTGGCAATTCAAATCCGGATCTTCTTTCATTAAGCGCACCATAATCATCTCTCTAACAGCTGCCAGCATATGGGTGACAAACGTTTCAAGCAGATCAAAACAACGCTGTATATTATCCAAAATATTCTCATTAAATTGGGCACCATTTCCAGCCAACGCCTGTTGACGTCGCCAGTTCTTTAGCTCCGTTATGACCATATCCTGGAGCGTCTCATAAAACATAAAGGTGCGTCGTAGCCCGGCAGCAATAGCTGCCTTCCGCTCAAACAAACTTTTGAATAATGTCTCCGCTTCGGGTGTGCCGGCTGTGTTTAGCATATAGCGATAGCTCTGTACCAGCAGTTTCAATTCCTCAGCACATTTTGAAAATTCATTGAAGCTTTCCAAAATTTGATTATGAATATTATATAGTTCCACCTTTGCTGGTACCATGGCCATTCCAGTGGGTGTTGCATTTCCTGGAGCATTGTGCATGACGTCAGTCGACATGCCAGCAGACACTGGAGATGAACCGGGGGGAATAGCAACGCCAAAGACGTCACTGGCGTCCATATAGCCACCGTTCATGCCGACGGCAGCAACTGTTGCTGCATTGTTCATATTAAAGGGACTTAATGGCATCGATTGGCCCGAACTGTTAACCGCAACACTCTTCTCGGCGGCCAATTGCAATTCTTTTTGGAGGCCGCTACGCAGATGTGTATAGAGTTCAAGGGGCGGAGTGCGTTGGATTAACGCACAGAGTTCCACCAGGCGATACTTGATCACCTGATCGTTGGCACGCGTTGATAATAGCTTCTGTTGCAGATCCTCGTTAAACTTGTGTGCCACACGTTCCAGTTGATCTGTTGAATTGGGCGTTACTTGCTCAGACCTGACAAAAGTCAAAATAAAATTGCTATTAGATTAAAGTCTACAAGTTCATTCAACCGATTCAATTGCTTTTTTTGTTGTTTCTTATTGAATAACCACCCAATTCACATTCACTCCATGACGAACATCGAATCAAATTTCGGTCTATCATTAAACATATCCTTGACGAACCTTTAGCTTTGTGTTTTTGATTTATTTTTGCAGCAGCCTTGATTCAAACGCAACCCATACCTAGTACGACTACTCACATTATTCTGTCTTCAATCCAGGGCGCCAAGCAGAGACGCAGGTCGTAGAGACCCTTCTTATTGTAGTAAGCCGCCATGCTCTGCTCGCAGTCGGCATGGCTCGAGATGCGTTTCCACAGACTCATGCTGCTGCTCATATGATCTTTGTTTTGTTTGATTTTTGGATGAATATGTATGGGATGTTAGCGGGAGCGAGCGAGCGAGATCAAGCTGCAGGATGCAATGACAGGGACACAACACTGCTGACAAAATGCTTTTTTTTTGGTGCTGTGTTTCTGTTTATGATCTTTGTTTTTTGCGCTTCTATTTTGATTTTGTTTGTTTTGTTTCGTGCAGTTTATTTTTAATAACATTTAAAGCATTATACTGTGAGCCTCTCTGGCGGCTTGGTGGTGACGGAGCCGAGAACCTGGCCAAGGTCCAGCTGCTGACTTCCACAAGCAAATTCGAGGTTTGATTCGTCCATAAAATGCACACACTCAAACGGAATGTTAGGTATGAATGTTTATGGATAGAAAACTATAAATAGAATATATATAGATATATATGTAAAGACATAAGCAAGTATGTAGTAGCGTGGGTTACATGAATTTAAAATGACGAATATATGTATTATGTATGTATGTATGTATGTTTATTTATATATGTATGCAGGCATATGTAGGTGTGTGAGCGTGTGTGTGTGTATATGTATGTAATATGTAGCTTAATAAAAGCTTATGGCCAAAACAAAGAATGCATTTAATCTCTCACTCAAATGCTTTGCAAACAATGCAGCTTACTTTAATTATCAAATTTTCAATTACTGACAACAGACTTATCATAGAAATTCATTTACTTTAATCCCCCGCCCTTAATAATTGAACCGCAGGAATCTCTCTCTCTCTATTCCAAGATGAATAAACGCACTGGTAATCACTGCATAATATCAATAAACTCAAAATTCTAATGAATTTTTCTGCTAAAGAATTCAAAGCAGTATTCGATTTCAATCAATATTAAAACGTACGTGAGACGCTTGTTTATTTAATCTTACATTTAATGTTTAGAAATATTTATGATATATTTCTGAGAAAACTTACGATTTATAAGTATTCTAATGAATTGTTAAATGCATCCAATACGGGTTTTACGGTAGTAAAAATTCATTCACCAAATGCTTCAATCAGGCGAAAATTTATACGTGACTTTCGATAAAAAAAATATGAAAATGCATCTCTGCTACCATAAAGTCTAGCCAGCTTTTAAGGGTCTGTCTGTCCGCCTGCCTCAATGAGTGAGTGAAAATGAAATGAATAAAGCATAGTTAAGCAGCAGTTACTATCGATATGACTAACAAAAATCGAATATAATCTCGATCTCTTGTAGTATTCGAGAGCAAGATTAAAGGACTTCTTCGTCGAAAATCCTGAGCTGAAATAGTCATACTTTGTAGGGTCGGAGATGCCTTCCTCAGCCTGATTTGCCCACCTTTTTTAGCCCATTTTCTATGGTAACACAGTGTACACAGGCTTTGAACTAATTGGGCTTAACCAGGCACAATTTGAGAGGCCTTCAATTGCATTTAAAGTGGATAAGCCGCTCATTGACTCTATGCGAGAAGTGCTTATCTACCGATACGGCCATTACTGTGCCCCTCCATAAAAGAACACAATGCTGGCGAATTTAACAAAAACACAACTTGCCACAACAAACGCCATTGTGTGTGTGCGTGTGTGTGTGTGTAGGGGGAAAAGGGGAGTATTTGGGTGTTGGTGTGTTGGCCTGTGTTGATAAGTACTTTGTCTGTATACAATATACGACATACGGTGGCCCGAGAGAACAACAACAACAACAACAAGAGACATGTGCTTTAATTACCATAACAAAACTAATGGCGAATGACAAACAATGGGACAACGACGACTCGCACAACAGTGAGAAAATAAACAGAACAGGGAACCCAATACACACGGCGAATATGCCTGCAAAAAAAAAGAGGCGAATTTGAAACGATCCCTGAGGGACAGGTGTGAAAATTAATTGCACGTAAATATTAATAGCTATGTTAAAAAACAAAAAAAAAAACAAAACGTTGATCAGGTTGTTCCTGGGCGGTCGTATTGAGTGGACGGACAGCAAAACGTGATCGCTAGAGAAACAAACAGCAGACGAGAAGTCCAAACAACAACTCGAATACCCCGCAATACACCGAAGTTCCAGTCACTCCTCTCTCCCCTTAAAGAAAACAACAGCCCAGGGCCAGACATTTGTTTGCTTTTGTGGTCGATACGCTAATTTTCGTAGTTCCCGGGAAAAAAGGGACAACAAGAACGTAGAACGTAGAGCGTTGAGCGTAGAGCGTAGCGCACGTAGCAAATATGAATGGTCGGCCACAGAGGCGGGACGCAACGCATCTACCACGAGAATGGTTAAACAAGCCAAACCAGTCAGACCAGACTCGAAAAAGAGAGCAGCAAAAGTAACAAAAATTAGATAAAAATCGAAATACACATCCAAAAACAAACATACTTAAAGATGCAGCCGGGCGGAGAGGTTAACGTGACTCGTGTCACGATCTCAACAAAATGAAGCAACATTTGAAAATGAATGTCTAATCTAAAGGAAACATTGGGGAGAATTCCTAAAAAGAATTGAAATTATTTATAAGATATGTTAGAATTCTTGCTGATTTTCTTTTAGTTTCCGAAGGATGATTGTATGCTCTTATCAGGCAGCGAAGTCTCGAGTTTCACGCTCCCATCTCTATGGTAGAAACCAGCAAAAGGGACAACACTACAACTAAAACAGGTCAAGACGGGGGCCTGTGTGTTACCTGCTGCGGTAACCAAAGCGAACCCAAACTGATCGGATGTGCGGTTCGGTTCCCTAGAGACGACTATGCCACGATCAGTTTATTGTAGGTAGCCACAAATTTTGTGCACGTTTTTTACTACAATTCATGGCTATAATTTTCTACAGACAACAAGTAGTTCAAGGCTGCTGCTGCTGTTGCTGCTGCTGTTGCTCCAAAACCAACAAACGCCCAGTCAGGGAAAATAGCCTTTTCTATTGAATTTTCACAACGAAAGCAGCTTATAAAAGCTTATAATGAGTTGGGCTTACAATGAAAAGGCTGCAAGCAGCCCAGCGCAGCTGACCTTTAAATATTTTCTGCTTACTGCTGATGCCACCCAAACAAGTGCTGCAATTGCAGGAAGCGTAAACACTCATTGTTTATACTGCCAAGAATATAATATATATAATATTAAATTGATTTTTAGCTATACTACCTATGTCACCCGAGATAGGGAGCTTTGTTGCCTTCCTTGTTGTGTTTATAAATAGAAGCTCTGCCTGGGAGCAGGGCCAGACTATTTGGAAGAAAACCTTGTTATATATATATATATATATATATATATATATATATATATATATATATAGTATAGTACGTACGGATCAGTTATAACAATGAAAATGTGCTGGTAGTAGTTTATTCAAAATATGAAACGCGACTAAGCTGTTGGGGGAAAAATAGCGCTGCTTTTATACAGTTTTTCCCATTTGTCGATAAGGGGGCTTTATTTGGTGGGGAACTGCAATTGGGGCAAAATTTAACAAAAAAATTAAACATAAATATATGTAGGATTTACTGTGAATTGCAAATTAGTTGGAATCCACATGATAATAAATTTGGTTGCCATTGCCATTGCCCATTGTTGATAAGGGGGGGAAAACTTAGGAGCCTTTGGTGAATCAATAGCTATGAAAGATTTGAGTGAAATGATAAGAAGCAACTCAACAGCTGACTTTCTTATCACAAACTTATCAAGAGAGAATTGCCAGAAATCGAGAAACCAATTCAGATACTTCACAAAAAAAATTGAGAACATTTCAAGAAATTTGCACTCAACTCTTGAAAGCTGATTCCAAATGTTGCTGATTCCAATGAAACAATCAAACGAGAATATTATGTTAATTCATTTTGGCTGAAAGTGGGCCAAAACAGGGCGTATTATTAACGCAACCAGCTGCACATCATAATTAAATGTGGCTAATAATATTATGGACATACAAATGTATCCAGCATTGTATCCTTGACCGAGCAGAGCCATTAGCATTCCGACTATAAATGTAATAAAAATAAAACTGAAACAGAAACTGAAACTGAACGAAGCCAAGCGTGAGAGTCAAAAAGCGTACAAAATAACATTTCTTTTTGCGGCTCTTTTTGTTGTTTAGCTCCGAAAAGAAAAAAAAATAAAAGTAAACTGAGCGAAATGAACAAACAATGCGCCAGGGGGCGTCACTGGGTTGGAGGTGCGATTCCACAGAGGTTTCACATACATATGCACACCCGATAACAGAAATACACCAATAAAAAGCCGAGAACTAAAGCAACACTCTGACTTATCGACACTTGTATACCCTTACTTTATGCTTTTACTATTTAGGGTCTGAAGAAGTAAGAGGTAAGAGACGGAGCTCTACGAAAATGTACTTGATTTGCAGACTAGGAAATCTAAAAATATATTGGAAATTCCTATATATAAGAACCAATAATGTGGGTTCAATAATTACTATACTTTGCCACAATCTAAGCCTAATGTGCATGCTTCAATACCCCTGGGAAAGAGTATTTAAAAAACCAGTCGCGATAACCGGTAGTGTTTAATCAGCAGCGGCGACAACAAGAATCGTGAATAGCGGCATTTTAAAGTATATATATATATATCAACTCTCAGACATATATATAAAACTATTCGCATTTGTGGGTGGCTATGGCAGTGGCAGTGGCAGAAGTGCGAAAGGGAGGGCCTTTTGTGGGCCAAACGGGCTCTAAGTGCAATAAGCGTGCAATAATATACAATAATATTTATAAAAAGCAGAACACATTCGCCGAGAAAATGATACGAATATAAAAGTGAATAAAAATCAAAAGCAAATATAGAAAAAAATCCCCGACTTAATGCTCTCGTCAGTAGTTAAAAAAACGTGTCTACACTTTGGTTACCATACAAAAGCAACATATATTCATAAATACATATATACATCTGTATGTGTATATGTATGTGTGCATAGGTAAACTTGAATTGATTTCTTGACCGCAGAAACTTGTATTTTTAGATGCGTTAACACAATTCCTCACTATTGACGTCTTTAGAGTTGGATTCAAGAAATTACACTTTTCTCCACGCTTCAAATTCTTTTCAAAGGGTATCTGCCCGTTGTGCTGTATTTAGCAAACTTCTTTAATTGCCTGCTTAGACAGGGTATCTCATAATAGTCTTGTACCTCTTTCTCACACGACCAGAATTCCATGTTATTTCGAATTTTTTTATTGCCGCGAAATTCAGTGAAATTGATAAGGGAAATATAGCTGGCCCGCACTTTAGCTATTAAATTTATCAACCTATTTGCACAAAGCGCTAACATCTTTTGGCATTTATACGAGTAACTAACTTAATTTGGATCTTCCTAGAAACAGAAAAAAATAGTACGACCACTTTAAATAATCATTACAGACGTACTCAGGCTGTGGCGCTTTTTTATGGCCTAAAGCTCTCTAACCAGGAAGTATTTTAATATAATATTTGAAGTTTGATAAGCTTTTTTCATGTGATACCACAATAAATAGTTAGCCAACTTCAGGCTTCTTTAACCAAGAAAGTTTTAGGCAAGTTTGGCTTCAATTCTCTCATTGAATAACCTTTTATATCTTCTAGAAAATTGGTGAAAAGAAAGCCTCTACGGCATTATAAGGTTTATATATTCTTTAACCATCTTCGGAGAACCCAAAAACAAAAGACATCAAATTTGGTATGCAGATTCTAAGCCAGATTTTTTTTAAGTTTTTTATACCACGCCCAAGCACAAACTTGATTCAATAAAAACACAGGAAAGTTTCATAGACAATGCCATAAATTTGAAGAGCCCCCCGAAATTTCAAGATTAATAATTCTGCTGTTTTAAGCTATGCCAAATACTCTTCTAGCTACCAAAAAACAAACACAGAAGTATTTGAAGCACAGGCTGGAGCTCACCGAGAATTTCTGGGAATTTTCTAATCGCCCACTCTTAACTAGTCCATTTCTACTTGAATTTAAATTTTTGGCACCCAGAAAAAAAAAACTATTCTCTTGCATTGTTTTCATGACCTTCAGCCAAGAAAAACTAGTGCAATTTTTAACCTTGAAGCGCTTGGTAAAAGAAAGTTGTTGTTATTACCAGGAAAATTGTTAAACGAGTTAGACGACTTTTAGTTTATCTACTTGTAATTGAAATTCAATTGACGTAGACAATCTGAATGGAAAACCCAAAGAGCAATTTGAATAGCATTCAATTAAATTTGCTGACCGAATCGCAAATAACATCATATGCATAGCAGTATAGCAGTATAGCAGCTATATATCTTCATCTGTATATGAGCTGAAATATTTGTATCTGTATCTTTTTTTTTTTTTTTTTTCATTTTGTGCTGTAGGCAGCAAACAAAAAGAGCGCAAATCAGTATTAAAAAAAACAACAGCTAAGAGCCAAGAGGCAAGAGTCAAGCAAACAAAAAGTGAGTCGAACGCGAATTGTGAATACTCAATTGCATTTTTAGATTATGAATAATCGTGCAAAGCGAATATATGTCTAAGAGCTGTTAGCTGATAAGCGTTTTTTTTTTCCGGCACAGCAAAAAACTCATGAGTATACAGAGAGATTAGCATAGATTTTGATCAAAACATTTCTCTCTGTGCGAATTATGAAATGGCGCCATGTTGTCAAACGGAAGAGCAGATTTTTCTCTAAGATTTCATTTTTTTTTTTTTTGAAACATCCGGTTGCCCTCCACACCACATTTTCAATATTGAATTTTGTATATAAACAGAAAGAGTATAACCTTCTTTTCCAGAGCAATACCCTTTGTAATCTAAACGAACCTATTGGCGATCCATATTACTTTCTCAGATCCGCTTTGTCTACCCCATTCGGACTGTGTCTCTCTCTTTCTGTTTCGATTCATAGCTATAGGAGTACCGTTACATAAACAAAAAAAAGAGAAAAAAAAGAGGAAAAAAAACAGAAAAACCAATTGTAGAATAATGTTTATACACACGTACATTAGGCCAGATGTGGGTATAGCTAAGCAAACAGATTCGCTTGCTAAACAAATATGGCCCGGGCGACGCCATAAGGCAAAAGATAAACAAACTTTTGCAGATATAACAAGATCTCTGTACACCTCTATAAAGAAGTTCCCTCAGAGACTCAGCGCAAATAAATTGCTACGTTTTACGTAGACGCCATAGGAAATTTTTTAGGAAATGCAGAAAAATAATCTATTTTGACGTATTTTACCTCTTTCTCTTTTTTTTATCTAAAAGCAGAGATAATGGCAGTGGAAAATATATGTAGACTCGTAATGAATGTAGCAGAAGAAGTTAACGTGGAAGCAGAAGCAATTCAGGCCAATTTTAGTTCAATAAACATGATTTGCATTTTTTTAAATAAATAAATATATCCACAGAAATATATATGTTTATTTTATAGATATATACATAGAAAATGTCTAGTATAAAGCCAGAAAAAAACAAAGTTGAAAATATTCTAACACTTAAATACTGCAAGCTATCTAATGAATCATTTTTTTATATTATAAAATTGTAACTCTCTCTCTCTCTCTCTAATGCCATATTACATCAACTGTATCTGTGAATATAGAGCTAATATATACATTCCGAGCCGGCTTCCATTTGAGATGCCTCATGCTCATCTCTAAGCACGAAATATCTGCTCTCTTTTGTGATTGCTTTTCGCTTCGATATTTTTATTCCGCTTTGCCGTTGCCGGCGTTTCGTATACTCAATAAAAAAATTGGTATTACGAATTGGAAGTGCAATATATAAAATATAAATTTTATATAGAAAATACCATATAATATAAATATATGTGGATCAATATGAGAGATTATTACAGTGAAAACAGCTTTTGACCTTTGAAACTAGTTCTAATTAAAAAAAAAATGGAATTATAATTAGAGAAAGCTACAGGAACTTTCGAGGCTTAATGATGAAGCAATGTTTTTCCTCAAGTATCAATTACGTTTAGCAGGAGGTTAGGGTATGGAAACTTTCGGTATAAGCTGAGAAAAGTTTTGCCAACTTTTTAATTATTTATATGCTATACAAACTCACACACACACACACGCACGCAGACCGACATTACTCTGCTCATAAAAATTTAATAAGTGCCGCTGCTCGTGTATGAGTGAATGTGACTGACTGACTGACTATGAGTGAGCCGCCTCCAACGCAACAGCGAAATGTCAAGAAAGCAGAACCACCCGCCCAACCCCACCCGACAGACATCCCACCACCCCAACCCAATGCTATATCTAAGTATGTAGAGGAGTATTAAGTAATCAATTATCGTGTTTTTTGTTGTGTCTTGACATTTTTTACACAGGCTATTTTGAATTCCAAACATCTGAAACCCAATAAATACGATATTGGGACAAAGGAAAAAAGTAAGCATCTAGACGTATCGGTTCTATCGATGTTCCGTAAACAGTTTTAAACATTTTTACTTTTGCTCTTTATCAGCCAACCAGACCCTACTCACACACACACACACAAAGACTGTGAAAAAAAAAAAATCTGGCGTTTGTTTTTTCAAGTGTTTCAAATACTTTGTGCCCGTTGATAATAAGTTAAAGGAGCATACTAAGTGTGTTCAGAAATAGAAGCCTGTTAAATATATATAAATAAATATATGTATAAGCCGCATGAGCAGTAAAAGTCTGTTTTTTATGTGTATAACGTATAACTAAAATCAGGTTATAAATTATTTCAATATGACAAGAAATTTAACAAAGAAATACAGAGATTTCAAAAAGAAATTTTGCAAATTTTGCAGAAATTTTTAATTGCATCTTTTCTATTAATATCTTACAAATTTCATTGGAATTCTGCAAAAAATACAATTTAAAAATAAAATAATTTAATCGTAGTATTAAGTTAAGGGTACTTCAAAGAGTATCAGCTAGCTTCGACTAGATCAGCCTACTGTTTTTTTTTTTTTTGCACAACGGCAGAAAACTGATTGATTAAAGTACGCATACACGTTTATATGTATGTGTGAGAATGTGTGTGTACTATGTAAACATTCAATACAATTAAGTTTAAGACTTGATAAGCTATGCCCTTACAAACGTCTCTACTGCTCTCTTCTCTCTCCTCTCTCGCTCTCACTCTTCGCATATATTTACAGTTGATTACAGTGTAAATTGCGTTGCATTTTTAGTTAGTTTTGTTAGACACACAGGAAAAATAATTCTAGTCTCCAGTCTCGAGTGCAACGACAGCCCACCTGGACTTAATTATGAGTAGCCCTTATCACAGCTTATCTATAAGAGTTTTCGATAGACTGCGATTAAAAAAGGCAGCAACAACAGCCGAGACTATTCGAGACGGCGACTGCGACGGCGACGGCGACGGCGACTGTGACTGCGACGTCATTGACACGAAGACGAGTTAAGTAAAGTAATTTGTCCAAAATGGTAAAAGGCAGCAAACCACGGCCAGGGTTTATGCTCGTAGTAAGAACGTGTGCGCAACACATTGAGCAAAAGAACGAACCAAAAGACCAGAAGAACAGCAGAACAGAAGAACACAGAAGAAGATAAAGTGTTGAGCCGGCAGAACTCGCGACTCGACCGCTCTGCGCCGCGCCGCCAACACCGTCGCCATCGCTTTGCCTTCTTGCCTTGCCTTGCCTTGCCTTGCCTTGCCTTGGCCTGCCTTGGCAAGAAAGCAAGAGTAGCAAATGTGATTGTGAGAAAGACTGAGGGGATAGAATTACAGTCGAACTTCTCTATAAAAAACGTGGATTATAATCGTTTATAATATTTTAGATTTAAAATTAATTTTATGGAGTTATTGCTAACATATCAAGGGATCTACTTTTTTGATTAATATTTATATAGTTTACTCAAATAAATAGCTACAATAGCATTTTGGATATTTTTCTATTTCCAGCCAATATCAAATTTTATTTTTAATCCCTATGTAATTGTAATCATTTAATTAAGTTCTTTTGGTTCAATAGTTCATTATAGAGAAGTTGGACTGTAAATAGAAAGAGAGAAGGAGCGACAGAGAAAGAGAAGGAAGCTAATATATTCGCTGTTGCACTCGAAAATTCTTTTGCTTTTGTTTTTATGATTTTTCCAGGAATTAACAACGAAAGACGATGGCCACAGTGACTGCGAAGTGAACAGCGACGCCGGCGGCAACAGCGACTGCGACACCGAGCAGCGCCTTCAACTTCAACTGCAACTGCGCGACATGCACAGACAGCAAGAAACAAAAAAGAAGGAAAAAAGAAAAAAAAAAAACAATAAGAAACAGGAGCGCAACAGCAAAAACAACAATAAAGTCTGGCCAAGTGGGAACACATGATTTTGCATGGTAGACACGTGTGTGTCTGTCTGTATGTGTTGAAATGGGAAATTAAATTTTATTTAAAAATTTATTCGAGACGAAAAACTTAACAAACTATAAACTCAAGAAACAATTTTGCTTGATTCCGAGAATTTGCCACAACAAATCCTCTCAGTAGCAGCAGCAGTAGACGCGGCCATTGCCGAAGCCTACGCGTTCTATAAAAAAGGGAAAAAGTGCAGCGGCGGCGAAGTCGCGACGTTAGCGTGAGCGTCAGCGCTAGCGGCCCGCCCACGCACATCAAGCGCCTATATCCTACCTTCAGCGCCCGCCCCCCGCCCACCTAAGCTGCTGACTTTTTGATATAATGCCCGTGTTTTGCTCTTTTTTCTTTATTCTATTTACCTTTAATACACAAACAGCTCGAGAAGGTGTAAACACGTACGGAACGTGTATACATATACAAATATATAATATATATGTATATATATATATATGTATATATTTGTGTTGGTGTTGCTTGTTGATGGCCTCACAACGCTCGAATGCTCCAACACGCACACTCACACACTCTTACACACACACACACACACCGATACAATACACTCACACTCAGCCGAGCAGAGCAGACCTTTTCTTCTTCTGTTTCTCGCTTTTAATATTTTGATATGTATTTGCCGTTTTATTTTTAAATCGTACACACACACTCGCCACACAAATACACACACATACACTATCGGTATACTATAGGCACATTACTGTACTTCCAGTACTCTGTTAACTCTTGAAATTTCTTCGTTTTATTTTTATTTTTTTTGTTTTTTAATTTAATAAACTTGTTTGTTTTTGAAATTTTTTTAATACTATATATAATATATATTAGAATAACTATTTCGTATTACTTTTGAACTAGCCGCTAGGGCACACACCACCAACGCGATTGGACGCTCAAACATAAATGTAAAACAAATTCCGCTGTTAATTCGAATACTCAACTGTTTTACTCAAAATGGCACTGTTAGTGTCGAAAAGTAGCCAGATAACAGAAATCATATTTGCAGTAGATCAAATGTCAATTTTGTTTACCTACAACTTAATTGAAGACACGCAATTGCTGTGCGCATTGACTACAATTTGAATATATATACATATATATAATAAATGCATTTTCCAATGCATTGACTACAATTTGAATATATATACATATATATAATAAATGCATTTTCCAATGCATTCTTATCATTTATGTGTATTAATAAGTAATATAATAAAAGGGGATTTACAAGTTCTGAATGCTGAAAGGATTTAAAAGAACACAATATAAAGCAGAAACATATACACACTGTAGTTGAGTTAATATCGAAATGATTGATATATCGAATAGTGCCTAGCAATGGTATTTACTAAAATTATTATTTATTAAAGCAACTCTCGTTTAATCAACCGATATAATCAAATTACTATTAATTACTACTAATTACTAGAAACAAATACAATTTATATCGACACCATCGTTGTTTTGTACTATCATAGTACCGAAAGTATCAATATTATCTCAGCCTTTACACACACCTACATATTTTTTTTTAAGTGTACTGTTAATAATAGTAATTTTAATTGATTTTTCTCACAGTAACTTTGTGGCAACGCCGTACACCTGTTGTATGCCAGCAACAGTAACAGCGGCAGCCGCCCAGAAGGGAGCGGCTACGACTACGGCTATGGCAAATACCAAAACTAATCAATAGTCTACTTAATTAACATAATTAACTAAATTTAATGTTTTAATTAAGAGTTTTTGTTGCTCTTTTGACACACTCACCTTTATTTTTTTTAAGTATATATTGCTTTTCACTAATTTACATAAACATAGCAGGGCAGGTACTTTTGTGTAAAGGAGTAGCCTTTGCAAACAAAAAAAATAATATAAACAATAACTCACTGACACAAATGAGCTGGGAGACAGTTTTAATGAATATGACTTGCGTTTATACAAATAATATAAAAATAAATAAGTAAATTTGTTTTTGCGCACTATTTTTTGCACAACTGAACGCGACTAGAGATGATAAGTGTGAAATAAAAACAACGGTGTGGTAACATGTTATCGAACTGTTAACTATCGTTAGCGTTGCCAGTTTAACAGCACATGTGGAATTTCAAATAGCCGCGCGAATTATATTTGAAGTTATACACAATAGGGAAGACCTTTTTCATAGATTGAGATATGACGCATAAAGTTGTAACAACAATGTAAATTTATTCATTCTAATAAAAAAACACATACATTTACAATTTTCTGCAGTTCGTTAATAAATTCACGGCAATTTTATGCACAGCGAGCCCATTTTTCTACGTACAAATATGCGAAACAAATTTCGTAAAAGTAAAGAGCTACAAAAATTCAATTACAATATTTTAGTAGCTATAGTTTTTTTGTTTATACATAAAATAGTTATTGTCAAAGTATTTAGATCTTTCTATACAAATTAATCATTAAATTATTGGCTGACAGCAATAGGATATTAACATTTGTTAAATATTTTATTGTTGTGTTTTTACTTTCAGCTTAAATAAAAATAATAATAAATCAATTACATTGAATAACAAAGTAAGCGCTTCTGTATTATTCACTTTACTCTTCCACAATTAACTAACAAGTAAAAAATATCAATGTAACAATGCTGAATGCTGCATAATTTCTGTTTCATTAAATTCTTACATATGCAGTGCGTTTTTAATTTGGTGTGTTGTGTGTATGAGTATGTTTTGTATGTGTAGTTTTGCTTTGTTTTTTTTTTTTTATTGGGAGCACTTGCTATTCATTCACCCGTCCACGCTTTAAATGGGACAACTCTCTCAGCCAGGCCTTGATTAAGTCATAAGTGGAGAAGCTAATGCCTACGGCAATCGGGCCCTTAATCCAATTCATACTTAAACCCTTATAGAAGCCATTCTTGATGCCTTCCTCGCTGTGAAAAGTGACCAATAATATTAGCTTCTGATTATTATATATAAATATAGCTTGGCTTACCGATAGATTTTGATGAGCGTCTCCAGTATCGTAGGACAGGTCTCAGGCGCTGCTTGGTTCACCCTCATCGTTTGCATTCGTCGTCGCACAATGTCCAGCGGGTAGCTGGCCGTTTGACCTGCTGCACCTGCCGCGGCACCGAATGCCAACGAAATTAAAGCATTTGGCTTTGTGTTGCCAACAATCTCTGCATGAATTATAAGAAAAAATCTCATTAAAATATAGTAATAAATGGTACTGATAAATGCTTACCATGGTACTCCCGCTTGAGCGTTTCGTAGGTGAAGAAAGAGGTGCCCGCATAGGGTATAACACCCAATACTGTGGCCCAGTAGCCGCGAAACAGCGTCCGGGGACCCTCCTCAATCCAAATCTTGGCAAATACCTGTCTAAGCGTGCGATAGCCCGTGTATCTGTCCGTAACTGCCATGCGAGCACGTGCCAAATCTAGCGGATACGTCAATGATTGTGATGTAATGCCCGCCAGCGAGCCAGCCACAAATCGACGTGCCTTGGTGCTGTTGTCATAAGCCAATGAAAGTGATTGCTTTAATTGAAAATCAATCAGCAACTATTGAACTTACTTGGAGCCATTCTGGTCCACCTGGAGTATGCGTCGATACTGCTCATGGGATGTGAATTGTATGGCCGCATATGGCACTATGCGTGCCATTGTCGCCGAATTGCCACGCCACAGCGCCAGGACACCTTCCTTGGCGTAAATATGCTGCAGATATTTCAGTGAAGCCTGAAAGGAAAATGGCACATCTTTGCGTATCTGAAAATTGATTTTCGTGCGATCCAGCGGAGCAATTGTGGTCTTTGCAAGTGCACCAGCCGCTGCGCCTGACAGCAGACTGATGAGCACCTCATCGAGATTGTTGCGCACGGCTAAAAGAGAGTGGAACAATGTTTACATTATTAATATTTACATAAATGTATATTCTGCTTTCCACAGAGTATTCTAATTATAAAAATGTATATTCTCCTTTTTACAGGGTATCTTTCAATCGTGAATTGTTAATCGAACAAATTAAATAACTCTTACGTGTCATCTTTCAGATCTTTCTCATAAGTTTTCCAATCATTTTTTTTTTTTAAATCTTTAGATTTAGTCCTTATAATTTAATATTTATTTAACTAAAAATTTGGTCATTACTTTAGAAGCTTATAAATTCATTTGAACTATATTGAAAAAAGCATTAACAAAAACACAAAAATTTGAAGCTTTCGAAATTTAAGAGAATTTTCGATTCGGTGTTTACATTTCTTTAGGATTGTTGGGGGATTTTGGGATTTCTACTTCTTAAGATATATCCCAAAAAATGTATTAAATCTAGTCTAGTCGTGGTATAAATCGTTTCACTAACCATCTGAGGAGTTGGCGCTGTGACTGTGACTGACTTCAGTTGATACAGCTGGAAGTTTTGTACCGATTCTGTGACCATCCTCGTCCTCCGCCGACGAAGCAGTCCCTTCTGTCGTTGCCGCATTATTCGCTGTGGCGTTGGCAACTGTGCTGGATAATTGACTACCTGTTGATGTAATGGACATGGCAATGTTGGGCTTCTCTATAAGGCGGCTCATGGCAGACTACACAGATAAACAGAGAAACATACACAAATTTGCATTTTAATTATAATCCAGGCATTATTCTTAAGGACTGATACATGCTGATAAGCCCAGCAACAACTTATTAATTATTTCTATTTTGACTGCATATATATATATTCATCTATATATATATTAATAAAGCTGCTTATCAGCTCGACAAAAAACAATACAGATAACGATTGGGGTAAGGAATTAATTCTTATGGCCGCTGTCATATGTCAAGCATCGCATTGAATGATCGGGCTAGAAATTTCGCAATTGTTTCGTAATTTAAGAAAAACTCACATATTATATTCGTATATATTTTTAAGTAGAACACGTTTTGGCAAATATTCAAAAAATATCAAAAATTAATTATACAATATTTGCATTCTAGTTATGGCTAAAACGACACGATGATGCGACACAAATGTTAACTTATTTTCAATTTATAGATACAGAATTGAACTTTGTTTGGACTTTTCGCTTGCCAAAGGCTTTTGCTGATTAAGTTTTTGATTAAGTTTTAACTCGATTATGTAGATTATAGGAGCAGCGTATCGAAAAGACTCTCTTTAGAGCCAATTAGCAAGTACTTAGAAAGAAATCGCTACAGTATAAATAAGGCTCATATAATTATAAACCAGAAACCGGTTGTTGTTATTGATACAATATGTAAACAGCACGCGGCCCGCAGAGCAATCATAACAACAAATTATCACCAAAAAAATATATATATATACTTAAGTATAACAAGCGAGCTCTAAGGCACACACCTCCAAACCAATTATCATACGAATATATACTTATAAGTGTACATATATTTATGAACAGATGTGTATGTAATTTGCGGGCCTGTCTCGTTTCTGCTTCCGCATGTGCGCTGCTCTTTAAGGGGGGTTTCAATTAATATCTACAGGTAGTTTCACCTTGAACAGGTTTAGTATTAGGCACATTTCATACACATTTTTCGCAGATCTCACAAGCATAAGCCATGATAAAAGTGCCTTGAGTGATAAGATAACAGTGTGACCAGAGCTGCGTGACAGATAACGAGATCAGCAATAAAATATGAGACACTATTTTACAGGCAGGAACGAAAAACATGTTTTCTGTTTTAACTTATTCAATTACTATAAATTACTAGAACAGTGGAATTCATTGGAAAAAGAACACACAGATTTGTTAACACTTCTCTGGAAACTTCTTTTTATATTATTTAAAGTTAAATAAGTATTATTACAGTCGAATTCCAGATATTTTTAATTCTAGTTTTAGGAATATGATTATCATATCAGATAGGTCTACATTTGCACTACAGAGCCCAAGAAAAGTAGTTTTTCGCTCGGAATTTTAATATTTTTACTATCAAACAAAAATATGTATTTTAAAATGTCAATTTTAGGTAAATTTAAGAAAAAAAATTAAAATTTGCACACTTCCAAATGTAGAGCGATCTCTGTAACAATAACAGAGCATTTGACCGTTACATTTACTTAAGTTGAGAGGACAACTGCAAAGCGCATGTAAACCAAATGTGTCCCACTGTTAACTGCAGATGCTGCTCGGGAAGTGTGCGAATGAAAGGTTAACATGGAATGGGAAGGGGAGCGGCAGGTCTTCGCTGCAGCCGGCAAAACGAATGTAAACAAGTTCGTTAAGCGTTGTTTGTTGTTTTATATTTTGCACTCAGTCAAGGTTGTCGCTTATCCATACATGTATATGGATGTGTGCGTGTGTCGTGTATTTATATACATAGATCTAACTAGACTCGACTGAGTGTGTCTATAAATAGTTTCACTCATATATGTATGTACGTAAGTTATGTGGCAATAACAAAATTAATTGCGATTCGCATGGACTTTGCACTCGGCTCAATTATTATTCAAAAACATGCCATTAATTCCATGTGTAAATACGCTTATATGGGGCTGCAGTTCTTCTTGTTTGTTGTTGACGAAATTCTAATTGGAGCTGTTAGCGAACAGCTGTTGCTTACTGTTGTTGTGTGCTCTGTTGTGCATGCGCTGCCTTTGTTACATTAAATTTTATACATATGTAGGTACATATACTTATATTTTTATACAAATTTCACAACTTCCCCAACCACTTCTATGTGGTCTATTTTTTGTATTGTTTTAGTCTATTTATTTATCACTTTTTTTTTTTTTGGTCATTATGTAATGAGCTAAAAATTTAAAGAATTTTAACATAAAATTATGCTGTTAACGCACCTTTGTTTTTGTTAACACAGATTAATGCGTATGCCAATTGGAACGGAGCAACAATTAAGCTGATTTTTACACTGCACACACAAACACATGCACTCACTAGCTGTGTCTGGCAATTCTGTGAGCCTCGCGCATTTATTTATAATATTTTGTCTTATTTTACAAGACGCAATTATTTATTATTTAATACATAATCAGAGGAGTTTGCCGCGCGTCTGTGCCTTTACGAGACTTTACTGAGCATTTGACCAAAAAAAGAAAAACATTGAGAACTTGAGCATGAAACCAGGGCTGGCACATTACATTCTTCGAGCGTTGCCACATCGTGTTCATTGATTGGTTAGATCTGGTAATTTGGCGGCGCTGCTATTGCTGCAGCCAACTTCATATCAGACGCAGCAAACTAACAAAAAGTATCTGACCAGGAAACGTAAATAAATCTTCTTACAAAATGAATATGGCTAATTTAAACGACTTGCGCTCCTATTCCCGACACTGGCTAACAGAATTCATCGAACAGTACCAGGAGGAGGAATGCCTCTGGCAGCCCAAGCACCACGACTACAGTAATCACGCCTCCAGAAATAAAGCCTACGACAAACTAGTTGAAAAATTGAAAGAAGTTGAACCAAATCCAGATCGCGCCATGGTCGTGCGGAAGATTAATTCCCTTCGATCAGCATTTCGTCGCGAGTTTCGAAAATTGAGCAGCAAAAGCGACTATGAGACGCGACTTTGGTACTACGACAAATTGCTCTTCATAGCCGATCACAAGCCAAAGCGACACTCCCAAGATTTGGCGGGCAAACCCAAGCGAGAGCTGCATATAAATTTTGATGATGAGGATTCAATGGATTATGAGGATGAGTCACATCATACGCACACTCCTGCCCATTCACAACAGCAACAATCAATGGTAGAAACAATTGTGCCCAATGCCAGCGATGAGGTCGTCGAGTCCGGAGAAGTCACAGCCAGCTCCAATAATAATGTTGTGGTCAGCAGTCAGGGCGCCACATTGAGCACAATTTCCGTTTCGCCCGCTGACTGTGTAACCCTGGTCAAAGATGAATCGTCACATCATACACACCACGAAGCGGCCGCCGCTGAGGCACATCAACGTTTGGTAGCTCAAGCCAACGCTGCACAGAGCTCGTTAGCCGCTGCTGCGGCTGGCGGACATGCTGTTAAGGTGCTGGAAATAACATCGCTGGATTCGAACTCACAGCGCGAGATACAACAGGTGAGTGGTGTTCAACTCGCTGGGGTTAATCACTTTACTTCCAAAGTGATAGTGAAAATCTAGTCAGTCTGGCAACCACAGGAGTATCTGGTTTTTTTTTACTGTCAGATGGTTACACCAAAACCCTGTGAATCCTCTCCTTTTTCTCCATTACAATGGGCAACGGCTTCTGGGTGGGTTCCATGGTTGCGTTGAGCACTCTGCATAAGGTAACCTTACCTATCGATGGGTCAAGGACAATTTCAACCACTTTCTTTAATTTGCACAAATAAGTTGGAATTATTTTAAAAATACACCTTGCCTACTTAGGGCTTGGGAGAATGCAAAATATCGATAGATAACTCTACGCCAGTCAAAATTCAATCGATATAATATTGATTGATAATTGAATTATCGTATCGTTAATCAATAAACATTTATTTCTAACTTTTTCAGGCTGTCAACTCGCTAGAGCACCACCAGCAGCAGCTACAGCATCTGCATCATCAAGCGAATGGTCATGCCCAGCCTGTGCCCACCATACAAATAGGACGAGATCATTATCAGCCTCTGTTCGGGAATGGTTCGACCACAGCGTATGCAGCGCCGACCACATCGCATCGGCATGAGGATGAATACGATGCCATTGGGGTTAATGTGGCTAGTAAATTGCGTTCCATCAATCATACGCAGCGTATTATTGCTGAAAAGCTCATCAGCGATGTGCTATTTAATGCGCAGCTTGACAATCTCACCATCAATTCATCATTAACGCAATAATTTGTATTTTAGCTTAAATATTGGACCTGAAGCGAACGATAAGTCAATCGTTTTATGCTTCATGTCCCTTCGTGCAGTTTATTTATATACGTATAAAAAGTCCGTTTTATGTGTTTAGATTGTATTATATTTTAATTTCTCGTAGAATTAGTTAACGCATAACTTCCATGCAATAAATAGTTTTTAGCTAAGAAACTACACACAGAAATTGTTGTTTATCACTTTATGCGTCCTGATTCAGATTGCTCCTCCTTGGCCGGTGGGTTGGTTGCATTTGTCAGACGACTCCATAAGTGTTTGGCCAACTGCAACAAGAAAAATATCGGACGTTTCATAAAATTTTTGTGCTTTTGGATCATAGAACTCAAACGTACCGAACCGCATCGGTTGAGGTTCGAGCCGATTTACCATCCTTTGCGTTGTCTCTAAATTTTGATCACATAATGATCAGCATAATCAACTTACCGTGACTGGAGGCATATCAATTTGTTCCTCAGCGGTGACCAGCTTGCGATTATCTTGTAATAGTTTCCAGCCAATGTGTATGCCAATTAAACTGGGTATCATCACCACAGCGACAAGATTCCGCGAAAGAAACGAGGTTTTCTGTGGAACTGGCATTTTGGTTTTTGAACAGAATTATGACAGGATCACATTAAACTATTGTTATTATTATTCAACATCATTGTTGTATATCGATAACCGGCAAGTTTTCGATTACCTCATGAATCTATCGAGAACCAATAAAACATACAAATTGGCAGCGCTGCTCCTACAAAATTCGAAAATTGGCGCCTGAAAGTTAGACATTCTTTTTAAAGTACTTTGTTGCTTAGTTAATGCACAATTATATACTTAATTTCATGCGACTTTGAATTGCCAGCTAGTCAAGGTTTTCTTTGTGGCTTAAATGTATTTAAAAGCTCAAAAGATTAGCCATAATTAATACTCGAACTAGCTTGATTACAGCCTTTTTAGGTAGGGTATATTAGCTATAGCACAAAAGATAGAAAAACTAAGAAAAACTTTCGAGAACTTTCATTCTAACTTACAAATGTTTGTTTAATTTTAGTAAAGAAGTCAAATACTTTCCACCTAATGTTTAGTGTTTAATCCAAGGTCAAGAAAATATTAATTTTTAGATCCAAAAGTCAGTTTGTGAAAACTTTATTAAGCCAAAACTTTTTGATCAAATAAATTGTCTTATAACCTTTCAAATAAAATTATGTTTTAAAAGATTTCGACTAAACGAGCCCTTAGAACTACAAATAAAGAAGGGTATTTTAGGAATCATTTTGTTTTACCTGCTGTCAAAGTTACGTCTGGCTAATTGTTTCCAGCTGTTGCTGTGTGTGCGCATTGAATAGTTATTTTACCTGTAAGTATATACATAATTTTTCCCACCTGTCTATCACCCTCTCCCTCTTCAGTGTCTCTTCCAATCTTTGTTTTGATCATTCTGCGTAGGCCATGCAAATACAGTGATTTCTATGAGGCAAAGTACACATTATGCGACCTGTTTCTGGGTGTGGGTTCTATAGAGACAGTTGGATTGGGACAGGCAAAGGGTGCATGACGGAGTCAGGGTGTCTCCGCTGCGGTTTGTGAACTTTGCCCACAGACGACAAAATCGAAACCAAGAGTAATACAAATACAAATAAAAATACAATAACAAAAATGAAAATAAAAACAAAAACAAAATATCGCCTCGTCTAGGCAGTGTCAGTTACACTGGCCACCGTTCAGAGTTAGTTTCGGTAGTACTCGCAGCTCAGCCACAACGAACAAGCGCGAAGCGATTTGCGATTATTTATGAGACAATAAAAATCGAAAAAAACATAGAAAATATTTAAGAAAAGTGAGTTCAAAGCGCTAGTTTTTAGTTGTTTTTTTAATTGCACCGCTGCTCCTTTCACATTCTTCTTTTTTCTGATTTCTGATTTTGTTTCGCTCTTACTTTCCCTTTTACATATTTTCATTTTCATTTCGTTTTTGTTTTTGGTCCCGTGCGAAACCCAGTGACGAGTTTGCTAAAATCGATATTTGCCTTTCTGCGCCTACGCCTGGATACCCTCAGCCACGGGTAAGTTTTCCCATAGAAATCATATTAAATAACGCTCCGTATGCTGCTCAGTTGTGGAAGTGGATTTTCCCAAGGTGGTTTTTTTCTTGTACTTCTCGTTGTGTAGAAAGACACATATGAAGGATATCCAGCCAACAAGATTGGAAATTATGGCTAGCATTGTCATAAAGAAAATTATTATGATTATTTTCTCTCTACATGTCCGCTCTCTCCAAGGCATTTGATTCCAGTGTTGCTATTTTCAAATTCTGTTAATGTTTTTTTAAGTTCTATAATATTCTCGACTTACCGGCATATTTATTATAGCGATTATTCTTGTGCACAATGTGTCGCCCATTTAGAAAATCTAGAAAACTATAAAATTTATTTAAAAATACAGATATTTGTAACTAGTTTATTATATAAAAAGATAAAATATGATCATAAACTCAGGGCAAATTTTTTAAAACAAATTGTTTCACAAGATTTTGGAATTTGTTAAAGAAAAAGTTAGCTTGATTATTTACAATCTTAAAATATTAAAGGTTTTGTAGGCTTTAAGACATGTTTCTTCCAGAATTTCTGGTTTTGATTTGAATATTTTATCGGCTTTTGAATATTCAATAATCACACGTATATAAGGAATTTTTCTTTTATAAATTTTGGAAATAATTTTATGCATTATTTTCCATTTCAACTTCTGAAAAATGGATTAATCCAAACTTGATTCCTATGGCAGTTTTTTGTTATATTGGCCTAATCCTTACTATATTAAGATCCTCGATCTTTCGGGAATTAAAACTTCTGAATGGGCTCAGTGAATCCCAAACTGGAAAGCTCTCGGCGAGTATATACAGAATTCATATTTGGCTTACTGAATAATCCGCTTTTCTCGAAGATCGGCAATCTTATCAGTTCCATAGCCTAAAAGTTTGCTCAACACCTCGTCCGTGTGCTCGCCCAGCATTGGTGGCGCTGTGCGTGCATCATTTTGTGCCTCACTGTAGACCACCGGTGGACCTACAACCTTGACACTACCATCGCGCGAATGAGGCAGTGTTTTGACCAGGCCAATAGCCTGAATATGTTCATCTTCGAATACCTCGCGTATGCTGTTTACGGGTCCGACCACAAAGGAGGCGCCCTCAAATTGGCGCATCCAGTTTTTGGATGTGTCTCGTGCCAATATTTCGGCCAGCAGTGTAACCAACTCCTGACGATGCTCAACGCGATCCCTGTTGGTCTTAAATTTATCATTCTGCGGCAGCTGTTCAATGTTTAGGCGACGGCAGAGCTCCACAAACTGAGCATCGCTCCCAGCGCCGACAGTCAAATAACCATCGGATGTCTTGAAGCTTTGGTAGGGCACAATGCTCGAGTGGGCGGTGCCCCAGCGTTGAGCCTCTCTGCCGGCATTTAAGTAATTGCTGGCCACATTGATTAGCAGGGAGCAGCACGTGGATAGCAAATCAACATCGATCTTTTGTCCACGTTTTGTGCGTTCGCGTTGCAGCAGAGCCGCTAGTATAGCGCCATGCGCATAAAGCCCGGTGGCAATATCAGTGACAGCCACGCCCACCTTACTAGGCGGTCCCTCACGCTCACCGGTTATGTGCAACAGGCCGCCCATGGACGAGGCTATCACATCGTAACCCGGTCTCTTGGCATACGGCCCCACCGAGCCATAGCCGCTGATGGTACAGTAAATCAGCTGTGGATTCACAAGCTGCAGCTGCTCATAGCCCAAACCATAACGATCCAGTGTGCCGGGCACATAATTCTCGACCAGCACATCACATTTCTTGGACAGCTCATGCATGATATCCCTGCCGCGTTTCATATCGATGCAAACACTCTGTTTGTTACGATTTTGACTAAGAAAATAAGTTGAATCCCCGCTCTGCTCCAGAAATGGTGGTCCCCATTTGCGTGCCTCATCCCCGAAATGCGGACGTTCCACTTTAATCACCTCGGCGCCCAGATCAGCTAGCACCATGGTGCAATAGGGCCCAGCAACGATGCGGGTGAGATCCAAAATTCGTATGCCCTTCAACGGATGACGTTCATCCACAGCCGGAATGGTTTCAAGTTTCTCATTATTTGCAAAGCTTCTCAAGCTTTGACGAGCGACAGTTGTCGATGCTTGCGAGAGACGTAAGCGTTGTAGCCACATCAGAATTCAGCCAAGTTTTCAGCAGTTTTTTAATTAATGGCCAGATCTTTTAGGTTTTTTATTAACTGACACTTTTGTTATTTGTTTTAGAGGTTTTTTTGGAGTACGAGTATCATCTGAGAGATACGTTTGATGGAAAGTTTTTCAGCCCACTGAATTTGCCCCACCAAAACCCACTGACGAGCACACGAGCTTTCTCGGAATAACACTGGAGAGAGAGCGCATTACTACTATTTACTCTTAGTTCCATGCTCTCTTAGATAGCTCTCTGTATATTTATTTAAACAGACGATAACAACTTTTTTATCGTTATCTAAAGCACTAGCTAAACTTTTTTTTTTTATTTTTTATAAGTACAGTAAATTTTCTCGCAAAGGTAATTTTAGCTGTGGCTAAAGCTGAAAGTTCCCTTTTTCTGTTTATTTCCTGTGCTCCATTTACCTTGGTGGTTTCCCCACTTAAACCAGCATTGCTCCATCCATCCTCCTGAAACCTGCTCAGTGTTTTTCCCCAACAAAATTACAGGCAATACGCATAAATTCTACTCGAGTAGAGTCATCTTTTTTTTTTTTTTTCAGTCTAGTGTTACAAATTACAGTAATCAACAAAGATTTTTTTTTTTTGAATTTAGACTGAGAATTTTGATATTCTTATTGTTTACATTTAACGCATTGCTGAATGGCGTGTTCCCTGAGCCAAGTTAGCTGAGAATACCTCAAAGTATTTGGTTTCAAACAAAGCAGATTAGATTCCATTATTTGTATTTAAATGCTACATCTGTCTAAATTAGCCGGCTTAAATGTCCGTCTCATAGTGCCATTAGTCGCTAATGTTTACTTAAAATGGTTAATTAAAAAACCATTTTAATGCCATAGGATATAGCCAAATGGCCAAAAAAAACAAAAATTTGCCAAATTGCAGTCGTCAGGCCTCAGTGCGCCCTAAATAAATAACTGACCAGATTATAAAGTTTCAGTTTTCGGATATCTAAAATGATTTGTTTATTCCTATTTTAAGTAAATATTATTATTATATGTTATCCACAGAGACAGCGCCTGTGGCTGTATCAATATTGAAATGGACGCTGACGCTGCATTTTCCAAAAGCCCCACGATGATCTCAGTTTTCATTTGATTTCAGATTTCCGATTTCAATATCAACGTCACACACTACAATTAGCCGCATATGTTCAGACTCCAATAATTCCGCTGCTATTCCATTTGTCATAATTAGAATGATTTGCGCTATTGTAATGTGTGTAATTAGCCAGCTTAAGGAATTACCTGGAATTACATGGCCAGGCCTGTTTACAGCCCACTTCTTTGCAGCTTAATATCAATAACAAACAAAAAAGAATTATTTCTTCAGTGGGCCGAATATTAAATACACTTAATTGAGATATCCAGTTACGTCAGAATATCTATAGGAATTCCGGAATTCTATAGGAATTCCGGCTGTCAATAACTTGAAAGAATCATTTTGAGCTCAAGGCAACTCCCTTCGGTCCTGGTTCAGAACTATAGGAATTCCGGAATTCTATAGGAATTCAGGGTGTCCTCTCTCTCTCTCTCTCTATAGGAATGCCGGTAGTCAATAGCTTGAAAGGTTCACTTTGAGAAACTCCAGGACCTTTCTTCCTTGGTCCAGGACTGAGTTGTTTCTTTCTTTAATGTAGTCTAATTACTATTATAAAAGAATCTCTATCTTTAGAGCTAGTATCTCTGATTCTTCTTAGTTATCTATTCAAAAGCTTCTCCTTTTGGGTTAGGCATTTCATTACCCTTTCCGAAGGGGCATTAAAACCAAGTCAAGTTCACAAGTTCGCTTAATTGCAACTTAGCAGGAAATATGACAGCCCATTAGCCGCACTGACGCACCAGCAGATAAAGATACATATGTATATAGATAGGTAGCTAGGTAATCGGGCAAAGTCAGATACATTTACAGATACAGATACAGATGCGATATGCTGGCCCTGTTTACAATGCGACTAAAACCATTTCCCCCAGAACCAACGTGGGGTTTACAGCTGAACTTTAGCGCCGAGCAGCAGCAGTAGCAGCGACATGCACATTGAATCTAAGAGCAAGCGGTTGCTTTTTAAGAGAGCGAAAGAGAGCAATACTCAAGCTGAACCGGTTCGAGCTTTCTGAGCGCTGCTGCTGCGCGCTGTGAGCTGTGAGCGGCGCTTTAAATGTTATGCGAAGCGTTCTTAGCTCAGTTATTTGCTTAGCGCATGTCGTACGCATCGGTCGATCGTCGTTGTTGCCCCAATTCGTGGCAGTTGCACTGTGCCTGCTTAAAATAATGAGCAAAACATAAATAATAAATAATAAATGTGATAAGAGCCAGCCTAAAAACGGGGTCATAGTTAGTGTATTAACAAAATGAAAGCCAGTGAAACGTTACGCATGCGTTTGCAGCGCATTCAAAAGTCGTCTACAAATTGTCCGCTGTGAAAACTGGTTGGAGTATTCGAGATGCAGTCGGGCTCAAGAAAGTATCGTACTACCACTATTAGCTATTAGCCAACTGACCAAAAAAACAAAAAATCTAAAATCCGAAATCCAAAATCCAAAATCCAAAATAAAAGTATTAAGCCATCGCCTTCGTAGTCGCTTTCGAGTTCGTGTGTCGTGTGTAAATTGTGCAAGACCAAATCGCAGCAGCCGCTGCCGCTGCTGCTGTTGACGTCGCCGTCGACGTTGACGTTGACGTCGCTGCAATTGCAGGCCGTGCTCAGGCCAGCTGCACAATATTGCACAATCCTGTCGCTAGTTGGCCAACCTGTTCGCCAACACAATCGGCCACAATCGTTCGACTCTAGTGTATCTGTGTGGGGATATATATATATATATATATATATATATATAGATATATATAGAAAATAAAAAATAAATTTCGCTTTCAACTTGTTTAACGTAAAGCCGCCAAAATTGCCGTGTTACTGTGTTCCAGGATCCTGGGGTACATCATGCGTCGCTTCTTGCGTTCGGCGATGATTGTCTTCAGCTGGTTTGTGGTACCCTACAGCCGCTACACCAACATCAAGGTGATGCGGCGCAAGCTGCCGCCCATCCGCAGCCATTTGCTGGAAATACCTGCCGTCGATCTGGCCAAGCTGATTCGCACTAGAAAGGTAAGTGTAGCTAGCTAAATATTACACTGCTCACATAATCAATAAAGCCTGACCAATTCGCTTGGACCAGGCCAACTGTGTTGTTAACTTGCGCAAATATATTGAACCAGTCAGCCTGCTCGACTGGCAAATACTCTTTCTATAAGTCTCAAATTATCCGATTGTGTTGAAAATGGATTCATAAATGGAGTCTCTAGAGTCCTGTGTTTTGGGTTAAAGGAAACAGCGGGAGAATCAGACTAAAACAAATATACTTAAGGCTTTGTTATCCTCCTCCTTTTGTGCGTGACAAACATTTCCTTCGACTAAATATACTCTTCTTAGGCAGCGTATAAGAAACTTCAATCGAACGCACCTCCAAATTGGTACTGGCGAAATCTTGCAAAATCAATTGCCAGACAGACAGGCAGACAGCCAGACAGGCAGTCAGAGGGGCAGGCACAGAGGGGTAGGGCACAGTCTGGGTCTGGGGTCTAAGGCCTACAATGTACAGTCCACTTAATGCACGCGCCACGACAACGACGACAACAAAGGCCATTCAGTGTGCTGGTGGTGGTGGTGTAGTTGCCACATCCATTAGAGACTTTGTGGCAAAGCTGAGGCAATCTGATGGAGATGCTGTTGTTGATGGCCACCGGCTGACGCCTATTAGCTTGGTCGTGTCGCAGGTGTCAACTGTGTTAGCCTTTTCATTACTTTAAATGCCCTCAAAAAAATTTCGACAAAAAAGTTAAAAGTTCCTCAAGACTTTAATTACGTGTGGAAAGTTTTGACTTCTTTATTCATTTCCGTAGCCCCTGAAAATGGCAAAACGACTGTTTTAAGTTATCTCCAAGCCCATAGGGTATATATATCTATATCTATATATATTCTTAGCATGGAAAGACGAGTCAATTTAGAGTTCTGTCCCTCTGTCTGTCTGTCTGTCTGTCTGTCTGTCCGCTTGTATAAGTGACTAAGGGAATTGAATTGAATTCAAGTTTTCTTTTTATATTCACATCCGGATAGTCCCCCATCTACTTCAATCGAAAATATCGAATTAAAAGCTTAATTTTCAGTATAATTCTTTGGATTTGTGGTGCTAAGTATTAAAAAGATTTCCTATTCAATTCCCTATTCCTTCTTAGACCCCTAAGATACTCATTAATATTTTGATTCAGAAATTATTGTACCAAAATATAATAAAAAACAACAAATAATTAATTGTTTAAAGTGCCAAAACTTTTCCAAATCTGTTCGAAAAACAAAGGAAATTCCTTCAATCTACTTAAATCCTGTAATTGAGGTCACTTCTCTTCCGTAAAACATGTCAAAAGTAAGTTAAATATTGTTATAAAAATTTGTTTTGCCAAATGGCTTTTTATGTTGTGCCAATTTCAGAAATACTCGTACTTAATTGGCCTTTAAAAAAATGTTGCTATTTTATTTAAAGTGAAGTACGAGGCATCTGCCAGCTTTAAAGGGGTTTCAGCAAAAAGCTACTCTAAATATTACTCATACGTTTTTCAATTCAAACAAAGCATTGTATTCGGTTTTAGCCATTTCAAAACCAGGCTGTAGAAATCCCAGTCTGAGCTAGCAATTCGCAAATAGTAGTTGGCCAATACGGCGGCCTAGAGACCTGCCTGCCTGCCCCGGCTGGCTGGGCTTTAACTTTATAATCGCAGAGCCATATC
The DNA here is from genome assembly GCA_018150835.1 of Drosophila repletoides. Classification (NCBI taxonomy): domain Eukaryota; kingdom Metazoa; phylum Arthropoda; class Insecta; order Diptera; family Drosophilidae; genus Drosophila; species Drosophila repletoides. The sequence continues at coordinate 10,246,398 of JAECWQ010000100.1, forward strand.
AATAACATCTGTTGACTGCACAGTGTGTGTGTGAGTGTGCATGACGAATGTAGGGTATATTTAGTCGTACTTAAATGCAATCGAAATATCTGTGCTCTGCCAGAGATTTATGGCGTTCATTGGTCCACATCCATGCGGCTCTTAAGGTCATTAGTTGCCAGAGCTTATCGGGCGAGCAGAGAGACTGACAGACAGACAGAGAGACGGACGGAGAGACTACAATAATTTTTGTTTCTTTATTTTTTATCACATTTGTTTATAAGTTGTTTGTTTATACGGCAAGCTCACGTTCGGATCTTGTCTTCATGTGTTTAAAATTATTATTTTAATTATGATTTTTATTATTTCTCTCTTTGAGCTGTGTTGCTGTTGCCAGTTTCATTGTCAGATGTTTAAAGATTGCCCCATTTTATTTACGCAATTACATATAAATTTATTTTGTTGTTATTGTAACTGCGATACACTTTGACATTAAATTATTTTCGACTCGAAACTAGTTTCTTGCTGGGCCCCTCTATCAGCTGTATATATGAATATATGTTTATATATACACAAGATCGGGTCATCGTCTCGGACAGCAGACAGCAGACAACAGAGAAAGACAATAGCGACTACATTTTGCTTAATTACTACTGAAATTGAGATTTATTTAAACAATAAGTGGGGGCATGAGCTATGACAAATACAGAAACAAGTCTACTTATATATGCATACCCTATATATTTATATATATATGTATACCCTATATATACCATATTTACATATGATACACAGAGCTGGCGAAATTAATTTCGATTTTGTAATAAAGAGCGAATAGGGAAAATTTTCTAAGAAATAAAACACAAACTCTTTCAAGCTGGAGTGTAAGCCATGGTCAAAATGAACGTTATAGGAGTTTGAAGTATTGCCAAAAAACAGTAGAAACTCAGAAAATATTATTATTATTATATACATATTATTATAAATATTATAAATTATTATATTCAAAGATTAATTTATATTCTAAATCCACATTAAAGTATATAGTCAACTGCTGTTTATACTATATTTTATAGCAGTCTGTAAAAGGAAAGTTTTTAATTATCGTTCTAGAGATGAAAGATTATTAGAAATAAATTATTTCCTTCTTCAAGGTTATAAACTATAGTAGTTTTGGCTTAAAATTTCAACATTCTAGCGGTTCGAACCGAACCAGTAGTTTCAATCTATAGCCTCAATTCAACCTTTAGTCTTTCTTCAAAAAGGCCTGCTTGCAGTTTGGCTTTCAAAATACTCTCTTGGCTTATTTAAAATACTTTTATTCAAAATATTTAGTATTGTATGGCCTCTTATCAGCGGCCTCTTAACTGATTTCAGTTAAAATATAATAAGCCAAGTTTCAAACAAAAAAAAAATCATGTACAAGGGCAGCAAAGCTGCAAGCTTACAAAGCGAACACTGGCAGATACAAGATACTGTATCTTGTTCAGTGCCAATGGAATTATATTATCAATAAACAAGTATTGAAAAATGTTGCATAAACTGAACAGCGAAATCTTTCTTTATAATCATACAAGCAATCGGTTGCTACTGGGTCACTAGTTTATCCATTATTCAACTCTTTCGACTGACTCTTGTGGCAGGCATTGCATGTTGTGCACCCTACACACAGTGTGTGTATAGTGTGTGTGTGTGTGTGTGTGTGTGTGTGTGTTTGTATTTACATTTATCAGTATCTGCTTTATGCACAGCGCTGTTTTTTTTTTTTACAGAAAACCCCTTACTCATCTCCCCGCCAACATAAAAAGTTCGAGTTTGAGTTGCTGGCGCTTCGCTTCTGAATTTCTGATTTATTATTGCACTGGAAGTCATTGAAAAAGTCAAGTAGCCTTAAGTTTAATGATATATGTATGTATATGCATATATGAACGTGTTATTACATTAATACATACATAATGTTTGTGTGTGTGTGTGCATGAGCATTGCATTTAAGTTAAAATAGTTGAGGTACTCGCTAGTTAATGGCTCAATGCAACATCAATTTGAAGGCATTGAAATAATACCTGCTCCATTCAAAAGTTGACAGCACTTAATTAGCTTAGATGATTTTGAATAAACTGTATAAAGATATCTAGTTTTGAGTTGAATTAACCTTAAATTTCATAAACTTTAAGCTCACTTTTCTTTTAAATAATAGAAACGTTGCTTTCTATTCCATTCCTAAATGAAACTGAATTTTATTACAATCTTGTAGAGGGTATTTGCTTTTAGGCTGAATAAAACTGGGCATGGATCCTCCCTTATGTTATATACAGCCATATATAGACAGATCGGATAACTATATATATCATGTACAGCATAGAAAGCAACAGCCGAGATATCAAGCTGAAACCTACTCAGATTGCTGGCTTAGGAACAATTGCACAGAATAAATTAGAGGGCAATTTTCAATTACTCACTCCAGACTTAAAGGGTATTTGATCTTCGGTGCGCCTTTCCTTATTAGTTTTCATTTTAACTTCTTTTAATGGCACCCAGTTCAAGTTTTTTCTTTTCATAAAATACTTCTAAGATTTTCCCTCGCCCAAACAAACGACAATTGAAAATCCACACAGATTAATCATACGCCTTGTCGCACGCTCCGGAGCCTACCCTTTATGCCGCCGCTCCCTGAGACAATTGCCAATGGGGCATGAGTGGATATTTTTATTGATTTTAATTTAACGTAAATTGCTTTTGTATTGTCGCTTGGTTCTCACAAACAATTAAAGCCCCAAGCAATGCCACAATGGAGCATTATTAGAAGAATAATATTGCAAGAAAATGCGGAAATGATCAAACGATTTTCATTTATTCTTAATTATTTTTCTATGCTTTTCTTTTTGCAGATTAAAAGCGAAGAAGTCGTCGAGGCGTATATCGAACGATGTCGACAGGTAAATAGGGCAAATTGATTTTGGTTTGAGGTTTAATAATTATGCGAAACTCTTTTGAATTTTTTGTAGGTAAATCCGCTGATTAATGCCATTGTGCAGGATCGCTTTGAGGAGGCGTTGGAGGAGGCGCGCGAGATTGACAATGTCATTGCGATGGGCATCAACAGCGTTGAGTCCATGGAGGAGCTGACTCCGCTGCTGGGCATACCGGTGACTGTTAAGGAGAGTATTGCTGTCAAGGGTTTGACCAATCAGGCGGGTCGGGTCTTTAAGACACCGCAGATTGCCAAGTCGGATGCGCCTGTTGTGGAGCAGATTAAACGTTGTGGCGGCATTATTATGCTGGTGTCCAACACACCCGAGCTGTGCCTGCTCTGGGAGACTTACAACAATGTGACGGGACAGACAAAGAATCCCTATGATTTGAAGCGCACTCCAGGTGGTTCTTCGGGTGGCGAGGCAGCGCTGCTGGCCAGTGGTGCCTCCCTGTTGGGTCTTACCTCAGATATTGGCGGTTCATCACGTTTGCCCGCCATGTTCAGCGGCATTTGGGGACATAAACCAACGCCCTATGCTGTGTCCTTTCGCGGCCATCATCCGACCAGCGACTTTCCCAAATGGGGTGACTTTTTCACCATTGCACCCATGACACGTTATGCCAAGGATTTGCCGCTGCTGCTGAAGTGCATGAGTGATCCAACTGGGCCCAAACTGACGCTGGATAAAGAGATCAGCGCTCATGGCATACGCTTCTTTTTCATGGACAACGATGGACCCTCGGGCATGATGCGTCCTCTGAGTCGGGATCTGCATGCGGCCATCAATCGTGTGGCTACCGATTTCAATGCCAAGCGTGTTAATATACGGAAAATGAAATGGTCTCTGGATATATCGCTATCGGCCATGTTGACCATGAAGAACATTGAGACCATTTACCACAAAACGGAGGAGGGTGAACAGCCGAAGACCGTGTGCAAGGAGACGGTCAAGTATTTCTTTGGCTGCTCGGATAGTATTTTACCATCAGTTATCTTCGGTCATCTGCAGAATTTCATGAAGATTATACCCAATTCAAGGCACAAGCATCTGGCCAGCATTATTGAGGCGCTCAAGACTGAATTCAAGGAGCTGCTCGGCACAGATGGCGTCTTTCTCTATCCAACATTCCCGAATACCGCCCATCAGCATTATCAGATCTATCACAAACTGCTGGAGCCCATGTATATGGCCATATTCAACACTCTCGGCCTGCCGGTTACCAATTGCATGATTGGCCTGGATCGTCGAAATCTGCCCATGGGCATTCAGGTGGTGGCCAATCCCGGCCAGGATCATCTTTGCCTGGCCGTCGCCCGTGAAATGGAGCGACGTTACGGCGGCTGGGTGCGTCCGCCCTCCGAGGAGAGCCACGCCTTCACCCAATCCAGTGGCAAACGAGGCTAACTCGTTTCATTTTGCGTGATTCACTCTCTTAGCGAATTATTTCGCTTTGCATCCACATCATTAATTTTTTTCCAACTCTACCAAATGAAGTGACTGCCACACCAAACTATATAAAGAGCTCATAAAACAAAAAACACGAAATAATATTTGAAATTTTATTATTTCATGTATATAAAAAGTAATTTCATTTGGGGGCTACTTCAGGCGGCCCTATTATAATTTTATTCACGAACATTACGAAAAAAAAACGAAAAACCCGCATCACATTTTAGTTGAAGTCTTTAATTCATATTCCATTGTACGAGTATTAAATTATTGTCTAAATTCTCTTCTATATCCTATATACGTCATATTGTCTGTAAATATATTCGTCTAGATCGTAAGTGTTAGGTTTTATGCCCAAAAAAATCAGTTTAGATAATAATTATATATGTTAATGCTGTATATTTTCAAAGAAATGGAATACAACTTTCCAGGAAAGACGGAAGAAGTTCTATCAACATTCTTCTGCGAGCGCAATTCGATTAATTTATCGAATCTATCGATTATGTAGAGGAAAAAGAAGAAATATATTTTTGCATTGAACCAAATTGTTAAATAAAAATTGTAAAACCAACTAAAAAACAAAATGTTTCGAAGAACTTCTGTTGCGCAAGCCTCGTAGTACTAACATGTTGTTGGCCTCCAGTTTGGACTTGGCCGAAACGTTGGGGGTATGCAGCAGCGCAACTAGGTGATGTTATGGGCTAATAATGTATATAATAAGCTACAACAAACATAGTATAACTGGCTAATAAGCAGCTGCCAAAGCTACAATACAAATGGTTCCACTTGGCTACCCCCACAGCACAGAACATTCGGCGTTTTATTTGTCTACACTTCAAAGCAGAAATCATAAAATATCAGATTTAATTTACTTAAAAGTTTTTTAAATTTTGAAATTCGAGTTGAAGATACCTAAATTCCCTTCCCAGCCGGATATGCTGCTTCTTTTGAAGCCTTCCTCACAGAGTTTTAGAGTATTCCCAGTCGGAAATCCCGGAAATTATATATGCAGAAGCTGCCTCACGATATTTTCTGCAATTTCAATTATTATTTTCAGCTTTAAGTATTCCCAAACGGAAATCCATGAAGGAAAATAATTTATGCTAAAACTTCGTCACGAAGTTTTCTGCAAATTTGGAAATCCCAGCAGGAAATTCGCTGTGTCACGAAGTATTCTGACACTTCTTTAAATACAAAATTTATTCTTAAATTATTTGAAATTTAGCTAAAGTTTTTTTTTCTCAGTGTATAAGCACATGTAAGTTGTTTAACGGCATGCAGCAGCTGCTTCCCCTCTTGGCCAACCAAGGCGAAACGCTGGATATGAACCGTGCCGCATGCGCAGCAGTCGCAGCAGCTTTGAGCCAAGTTAAGCTTGCCTAACTTAAGTGTATTTTGTTTTCCAAGTTGTCATTTGCTGCCGAAAAATTTATAAACATTTTATTGGCCTGGCCTGGCCGGGGCTGGCATGGCATACAGTTAGATATTTTTGAGTCTTTTTATTGTGGCTTTTAGAGTAGCTCAAGGTTTTGCAAATAGTATGGCTTTCGCAATTGCGCTGCGACTTGGCTAGAACGTGTTTTTTGGCCAAAATCTAAAGGTAAGTTAAATTCTAGCTAAAGAATGTGGCGGCCAATTAAGCTGGCCAAGTTTGACCATGCAGCAGCACCAGCAGCAGCAGTGGAAAACTCTATTGTTGTAGCCAACAATTAACAACAAAATATTTGGCTATTTTAATTAGCATGCAACTCATGTCCGCTGCAAGCGCTGGCCCAGGTAACAAAATGAAAATTTTAAGCCACAATTTTCAGCTACCTGTTGAAAAAAGAAAACAAAAAGAGAGAGCTCATTCAGCCGACCGACCTACTCTCACTGGAATTGAGTCAGAGCCAGAGTCAGAGCGATTTCAAAACGGGCCTGAAGAGAAACACTGCTGAGAGAACCCAATTTACTCTGCTCATTGAGTAGATACAGTATTAAATTGTTATCATTGCCTATGCTCACGGTTCGCACAGTGGTGCACATATACCCAAAAAAGGTACGAAATTTATTGGTTCTATTTTGTACCAATAATAATTTATAAATAATAATAAGAATGAATTGCGAAGAGTAGGAGAATATTCAAGATGCAATAAACAATAAAAATGAAGTATAATATTTTCTATTTTAACTGTGTGGTGTATTCTTAAAGATAGTTTCAGTTTAGGCGGAAAGAAGGAAACAGAGATTATCTATCAATCTTTTCTTTAATAAATGAAATTCATTTTCCTGAAATCCTTGGCAAAAACTTATATTTCTACGGCCAAATGAAAATAAATGATATTATAAGCGAGAGAATAGATGTCCTAGAAATAATATCTATTTATATGATAATAATAATAATATATGTATCTAACTATAAGTAAAAATAAATTTATTATTTTTCAAGTTGTACATTTCTAAGAACATTTTTATAAACACTTTTTTTTCAAGTGGAATCTAAGAAATTGAGAGCAAGAGACTCGCTCGCTCGGAGCGAGAGAATGCTGATGAAGCAATGCCGATGACCAGTGGAAATGCCAATCCAGTTGCCAGCAATAGTCAGCAATTCAATATGGCTGTCTTCATTCTCCAGGCAAGCCTATCCCAATTCTGGTGTCTGAGCACATCGTTCACTTGGAAACCAACTCAAGAAGCGAGCGGTTGTGCCTGCTCTTCAATTCGACCCACCTCAAAATATAGCTACAATCTTACCTGTAGATATATATAAAGAGTTAGACTGTACTTTAATAGTAATTATTTGTTCTGCGCATTTGAGGTGACAAATTTATAGCATATTTGTTTACCGTGATCTACGCAGATAGATTAAAAGAAAAACTGTGTCGATTACCGTGTTAAATCAACTAAATATCAAGTGTGATCTTAACCCCGTAAGACTCAGACACGTGTTGCTTTCTTTAAAGCAAAACGCCCAAAAATTCTGGCCAGAACGCCACGTGTTGGCCTTCTTGTAGACCATTTGTATTAAGCATTATATATAATATTATTTATCTTAAATATTCGCTACAGAAAGACTTAAATATTGTAGTATTGTTTTTTTAATTTAAAATTAGTTTTTAAAATATTTTCTGGCAAACTTCAAGCCAAGATAAAAGGGCCCAGATTAGATATGTGATTAATTTGTATAGCCTTGGTACTCATTTAATAGAACTCGTATCGCCTTTAATTAATTAAATTCTTTTTTTACTCTCCTCCAGTGAGCCATATACGTTCATTAGATAAAATTTCACTTTAGTATTGTGTATTGAAGGGTATTTAATCTTCGGCACCCTGAAAATTCATTTGTCAAAGGTGTTGCGTATCTTCACAATGTCATTTCAATTCAAAATAATCAAAATAATAAAATATGCTTTACATTTTAATACATGATGCTGCAACTATTTACATTTTTCAATAATAGAAATAGATGAGAACAGAGATTTCTCACAGCATTTAACTGGGCCGCAGAGGAACAAACTTATTTCTTATCATTTATGAATGGCGAGCATATTATCAACTTAACAGATACAATTTTCACAAGATGAAGAAAACCAAAAACAAAATTCTATTTATGAAGAAAGAAAAGTGATGTTCAATTTTGGGATGATGCATTTCAGACTGACTTCTCCCTGACGGTTTGTGACTTGCGTGGCTTGGGCTCTGGGGGATCGATAAGATTGCCGGAACGCACAACATCAATATGGCCCAGACGAATCATTTTCTCTTCCCAAATCGAAATGGCTTTTCTGCAAGGCAATTTAAATTTGATTAGAGTTAGATTATGAATGTATATAAAGATATATTTATCAGGGCTGCAAAACGAAAGATTGGTTTGGGTTTCCGTTCGAAACAGTTTCTCGAATTTTGAGTACTAGAGAAGGGAGCGGTTTGCATTCTTAACAGAAAGAGATCAGCTCCGATTGGGCCTGAGTATTCCTGGTTCGAACCGTTTGCAGCCCTGATATCAAGGGAAATGTACGCACTTGTAGTGGTCCAGTTCTTTGCGGGATTCCAGCAAGTAGACCTGTTTCTCGGCATCCGAGAGGCGTGTCCATTTGGCAGTCGCCTTCTGATGCCATTCCCTATAGGTTTGTTGTGGAGTCTGTGGGGTATTCGTGCGCTCACAGGCGACAAAGCGCAAAAAGGCCGAGGCTGGTTTCTTGGGACGGCCCAGCTCCTTGACACGCTTGCGCAGCTGTTTGCGCTCCTTGGCATCACTGATGTCCTGTTTCATTTGTTTGATTTCGGCACGCTGCTCTTCGGTTAGCTTGGCATCGTATTTGGTACGCTGCTCCAAGAAGATTTCCTGATCCCGTTTATATTCCGCCTGCAGGCGTTCCTTTAGCTTGGGATCAACATCTACCCATTTCTTGGACAACTGTTGCACAACCTCAATTGTGCTAATCTTTGGATCATTGGCTATTAACTTGGGGCGCATTTCCCGCATGTAGCGAAAATAGGGTGTCAGAGGCTTCTTGGGTCTGGGCGGCAATCCGACCTGCTCCTCCAGCGTCTTTGACTGGTGCACCGAACTGTACGTCAATGGTCTGTTTTTGGTTGGTATAGGTGTAAAATTGATGTTGTTTTCAGTTTTTTGTTGTACAGTGTCTGAGCTTTTGGCTACAACTTGCCTGACTTTGCTGATTAGTGAGCCGATGAGCGATCCACGCGATAGCAGCGTCGTTGTGTAGATCATTTTATCGTTTTATCTGTTTCCTTCTGCACACCCAAATTAATTAGTTTATTAATTATAATTTTGGTTATTTAATACGCTTATTTATATAAATAACTTGTTGAGTTTACAAACTGAATATGTTTTACGTAAAATGCGGCGTTTTTATTTAGAGTTGCCTTTTGCTAGAAACACAGCTGTCAATCTATCGGTTTGCAGTTATTATCGATAATATTGCTGAAAAATGTATCGCCACTTATTGGCTTGCCTATGAAATTAATCCAATTGACAATATCAAGTAATTTCCAGGGAAATATTAATGGTATTAATTTATCATAACATTTTTAGACTATTCTAATATTCTAAGTACATGTTTCACTTTTGAATAGCTTTTTATTGAGAATTATGTGAATATATTATTAAATTTCTTCTTAATTTTATCATTTAAACTAGCTATTGGATTTTTGAAAAAATATTTAAATTTTTAAAATTTATTCTACGTTTTCCCATTAACAAAATTTGCCACTAATCCAAAGTTCTTTTATATGATTTTATATGCGTATAAATTAATCCAATGTAAATGTAAAAATTCCTTATTCTATTATTTTATCTAGCGTATTTTTTGTTTTATCCCTTCATCAATGAAATCAGAAACAAATTTATCCAAATTAATTTCTGATTAATTTTAATCAAACAATTTAAAGGAATACCCTGCATAGCTTTTGGTACCATATTTCATTAATAGATGGCGCCACTTGCAATTGCAACGCTGGGTGTTAGTTGTATAGATGGCGCTAATTGCATAGCAACTCTGCAGTGTGTGAGCGAGAGGGCAAGCGAAGTGTGAGCAGCACGACTATATGAGCGCGCGTGATTTGAATCATAAAAATTAAATAATAAAACGCTGAGAGGAAAATTGGCAAATTGAATCACAATAAATTGTTAAAATAGCTCGATAATTGTTACTTGTTGTGAGCTATTAACCCGAATGGGTTGTGAAATATTAACTGCTCATAGCCAGAAAGATATTTAACCGATAAAAAAAAATCAATTTTGTATCCTGAAACCATAATTTTCCAACCCAAAACCGGATATTAGACATATTTTTGGTGCACAACTTGTTAAAGTTGATTTTGTGGTTGAGGTTTTTGCTGTTGTTGTTTTTTTTTTGTTTTTGTTGTTGTTCACAATTTGTCGCTGGCAATTGTTGTTCAGTCGCGTTGTTTACGAGTATTATTACCCGTATTTATCGCTCGCTTTTGGCCAATTTACTTATTGGCTTACTCCACATAGCGTTAAAGTTGTCTCGTCAAAAAATTTCCATGGTAAAAATGCATTCAAAACTTTTTGACAACATTTTTCCCACCCGACCTGATTCCGTTCATATATAGGAATATATATATATATGTATATTTGTATATATGTAGATATATCTATGGAGTTTTCTTGACTTCCGTCAAGTGCATTTTGCCAAGTTGATTTAGCCGGCTCGCAGACGAGTCTTATGCAATAGTCTGCAAATAGCTGTTTATACTCTGTACCTATCGACAATCGGGTATACTCTGAGATAAGATTGTATATTCTCTCAGATTAATTATATATATTCTTGATCTTGGATAAGTCTCAGACTGACTAAGGTCATGTTTGTTAACTATTCTTAGACATTTTCCTCTAAAGGGTATATTTATTTATTTTGATTGCCTTTATCACACTAATTATAATCTATTTTACTTCCTTCTCTTTGAACTTGATTCGTTTTAGTTAATAAAGTTTATAGATCTTTTTTAATATCATGTCTTCAGATCTTATCAGTGCAGTATTCCCTTTGGAATATTATACTAAGTACCAGCTTCGTATAGAGAGTATCCGCTAGTCGAGCAGCTTTATCAGATCTCAATCTTCTTTACTTTGGTGCTGGGTACTTCAGTCAAGTCCCATAGAGTATCTGCTCGTCGAGCACTCTTGTTAAGATCTCTCACTCTTACATGCTTGAATTTATGGCTATGCAGTCAAGACTCCATAGAGTATCTGCTAGTCGTGCACTCTTGATTAGATCACTTTAACTTGTTTACTTCTGTTGTTTTGGCGATTTTTGTTTGCGTTGCGCATACGCCCCGTTGTACTCGGACTCGGACGCGGGCTCGTAAAAGGCGCGACGCCAAAGCAAAACCAAAGGCAAAGCCAAAGGCAGAGAGATTGCTGTGTAGAGTGGTCGACTGGTCGGTCATTGTGCAAGCGGCTGACACAAATTCTTTGGCGCTGTTGGCGCAAATGTTGCAATTTTTTGGTTATTTGGTTGTTTGGTTTGTTTCACGCGAAAAGCCAACAACACAGATAAGAAAAAGACTGAAACAAGTTGGTTTTTTTTACTCGCATTTTGTTCAGTTACGATTTGTTCGAACAATTATCGAATGCGTTGGCAGCATTTAAATTTGGCTCATGAACGGCGCTGAGCTGCTGAGCTGCTTTTGCTACCGTTTCCTTAGCCAGTGAATGTCCGAATGCGGACGGACGGCTGGACGGACGGCTGGACGTGCGGCATGGCAATGACAAAGACAACTGACTGTTTGTCCAGCCGGCAAATTTTGTGTTAGCTCATATCAAACGCTCTTGAGTACGAGACGTAAAGTAAAAAGCACACACAAAATAAAAATAAAAAAATATCAAGCCGAAAAGAAAGAAATAATAAAATTGAAGAAAAAATTATGTTCGAACTTTCTTTTTATGCGGCACTTTTAGCCAGCCTTTTCTTTTCAGCCGCACATTCGTTGTCTCTGGGCTCTGTGGCGTTTGTTAGCCGCTTCATTGATTTTCATTTACACAGCGACGACGGGGCTGCGGTTGCTGCTGCTGCTAGCTGCGCAGTCAGCTTCCTTTCTGGCCATAATTGTTGCAATTTGAAGACGCCGACGTCGACGTCGACGTCAACGCCTATTGATGAGGTAACTGAATGTGGCACTAACTGTCTGGCCGTCTTCTAGACGCTTTACAAATTGAAACTGGCCAACAAATGAAGCAGCGAGTTGGCGTTGGAGCTGGAAGAGAAGAGCGCCGCGATTGACTGCGTCATTGATTTACATTCAATCTGTTTAGTTTTTGTTTGGCGCTTTGTTTGGCCATTTGCATACCAATTAAAACCCATTGCAAATGAAATAAATATTCAAAATAAAGTGATTTTTTTCCCTGTTGAGTGTTGTGTGTGTTGTGTGTGTCGCTGCAATTTGCGCAAGACTTTGGCATGCAAACGCTTTCACTAAGCCGCCCGACTTCTACTCGATACTCGATACGCCATACGCGATACGCGATACCCTACACTCGATACTCGGATATTTATTGTAGTGTGCGCACAATTAGCATAAATGCAACACACGAAATGCAGCGCCGAAAAGACCTTGTGATTATATAAGCTTCGATGCTCTGAAGCTCTGATCAGGTCAGATTTGACACGCTATTTCATGTAGTAATCAATATCAGTAGTAAATCGCGGCATGCCATTTTCTAATTTCGCCTGATCTTCTCCTCCTCCCGGCCCGGCCCGCCCCGGCTCGGCCTGGCACGTTGACGGAAATGTGTGAATTAAGCAGCCGTAGCATATGGAAGGAAAAGTTTTCTCCAGCATACAAAATTGTTGTTAAATGAATTAACGTTTTTTTTTTTTACTTTTCGAAGTTCATTGCGGTTTAATTTCACCGTTCAACCAAAAAACAAAAATAAAAATAGTCATCTTTAGACCAACGTTTGATAAGCGGCTCAGAAGTTCATCAAAGTTCAGTGTAGTTTATCATTAATTGCCCTTATTGTTATTGTATTATTATTATGATTATTGTTGTGACTAATTTGACACTAAGTCTATGTAATTTGTGAGCATTTCGGGCCCAAAAGGTGCTTGGCCCAAAGCTATTTAACGGTATTATGTTTAGGGTCTTAATGAAGCAGCATAAAATGACCATTTTTTCTCTCTCTCCCTCTCTTTGTAACTGGAGGCACAGTGGGCGTAGTGTCTAACAGCAGCTACCGGAATTGAATGTTGTTTGTTGCATACTTAATTATGACTCTTAATTAAGTGTGCATTTAAATTAGCCATCGAGTTTGTTTCTTAAGTTATTGGTTACGATTCTGGCCAGAAGCAGACATGAAGTAAACCAAAGCGAAGAAGAACAGAGTGCTCCGCCGTGACACGGCCTTACAGGCCACTGGCTAGTTGGGAGAGACTAGAGATTTAGCCCCATATAAGGACTTCTGTCAAGATAAAGTTGGCCAAGACGCTTTGCCCCTTACAATGACTTCTGGCAAGAAGATGAAGAAATAGAAAGAGAAGAACATTTCTTCTAACTAAAGCTTCCTTTCTAGCCAGCATCTCCAAGCTACTCGTAGCTTAGGATTCTGACTGGACCTGTTTCTAAGCAAGAATCTTTGGGATAGAAAAAGGACCCGTACCCTATCATAATGGGCCACCCTAGCCCCAAGGGAATCATTTCATAGTCGTCTTAATCTAACCGTACCTAACCTATTGGTAATTTAATTGGTAATTTAAGCAACTTTTATTATAATTCAGAATTACTTTAAACTTTTTATTGGTTCAGACATAATATATTAATTTATTATTATAAATATTATTAAATACTTTATAAGAAACAAGAAATTAATCTTAAAATACAGAGCAACTTTATCACGCTCTCCAAAACCTGCCTGTAAACGCTGTGCCATTCATTCAATTTGCTTTCAATTATTTAAGTTTCTATTTATTTTACTATTTAATCTCTTAATACCATCCAGTTTAATTGATATATTCAAAAAAAGGTAAATTTATTTATTTTCAGCTAGGAAGTTCGTTGCCTTCATTGCATCTTCTTGCATGTTTTGATCACTTACACTCGTATTTACTTCAATTATAAAAACAACTACAGAAAAAGCATTACGAACTTTTATAACAGCTGGCTGTGCTCTCCCACTCTTTGTGCCTCTTTATCTCTCTCTCTCTATTTCTCTCTCTCTCTCTCTCTGTGTTTCTGTGTTTCTCAGACTGCTTTTTGGCAGGGGTCTTGGGTCTAGCGAGTGCCTCGTATGCTTTCAGTTTCATTTTAAACTTCGTCGCGTTAGGCAGCAGCAGCAGCAGCAGCAAACGCCAAGAAAAATAAAATAAAAATCAAAATAAAAATAAATAAACAATCGTGTAATACGCGAGCTTTATAAGCCAAGTTATAAACCCAATTACGTGATTTGGCAGGGCGTCGTTGCCTTCACGCTGCTGAGCATCGTCTTTCAACGTTGTTGTTTTGCCCGTTTGTGATCAGTGCCTCGTGGCTAAGACAGCTGTTAGGAACAGAGTAGGCCGAAGCGAGCAACACATCAAATCAAATCAAATTAAATAAAAATCGATTATGAAGTTCGTCGCCTAAGTCTTTTGTTTCTTTCTGCACTGCCTGGAATATATATGAAGTTCGTCGCCTAAGTCTTTTGTTTCTTTCTACCCCATCCGCTGTGCAAACGCGCGCGAATCTCTGCATAATCAACGAAACAAAGTGTACAGATAAAAGATAGAAAATAAAACACGAATGTTTTTTTAGTAGCAGCAAAAAAAAAACCACAGTGGAAACCTGTTGTGCAACTATTTCTAGTAATACTCAACTCTACAGAGCCATTGACTACTGCTTGACTACTTAGAGCGCGCGTGCAGTGCCGGCTCCTTTACCGAATCCCAAACGAAAAACAGAGCAACACAAAGAAGCATCCGACTTGTATAATGGCTCCCAAGAAAGAGACAACCTTGGGCAACGGCAACCAACAACAACACCAGCAGCAGCAGCAGCAGCAACAGCAGCAGCCTGTAATGGATTTCGAAAGGATAAAACGACATTTCAGCTGGTCGGATCCGAGTGCCATGTGAGTCATAGTCTTTACACGAGTAAAATTCCCAAAACGGAACTCAATGCAAAACACCATTTAATGATGATGCGTACAATAAAAAGACAAACAAAAATCAACTAAAGACGCTCTACTCTTAAATACGTCTATATTTGCTTTGCCTTTGTCTTTGCCTTTGCCTTTGGCTTTGGCTTGCTGCCCCACAAAAGGCAGCAACAAAAGTTGTTGACTTTGAACGCGTGCTCGACTCAAGAACATTGAGTTCATTTCTCGGTTTGTTAATTTTTTAATAGTTTCCGTTGGAAAAATATTCACTTTGCTGTTAATTATCGATAACTTTAATATTCATTTGTTTTTTACAAAATTTTAAATTCAAAAAAATAGCCAGATTCTCCCTGATATGTGGCCTACGATAAACACTCAACGCTTTATAAATATTTAATTACTTTAATTGCATTTTTTTTTTGTTACCAAATAAAGTTTAGCAAAATATGTTGTTTAATTGTCTGGCCAAAACAAAAAAAAAAAAATAAACCAACATCTAAAAAACAAGAATTATTTACAGTAGAACGCTAGACTAGTGGATACCCTGTATCTATTGGAATTTTTATGGGTTTTTTTTTATTGCCACAGATAAGCTCAAACTTTGATAGAATTCTAACAAAAATAATGTTGGTAATTTATTAAGAGTCTCGCAACAAAAATAGAATTGTTAAGATGCTTAAATCAGTCAAAAATATTGAAAGTAACTAAAAAATTGTGGCCTAAAATACGTTTATTATTTTGAGTCAGCTTTAAACTTTTTATTTTTATTGCTGGTTTTTGCTGGCATCTTAAAAAGTATCCAAAATTTGAACACTTTAGCCATCAATTTGTATTCAATAAAAATATATATTTATTTATATAAATAATAAATTTTAGTCTAGCATCTATAAAGCTATCCACAATCAGTTTAAGGCTTTAACTAGAAATAGTTATTAAGCTGAGATACACTTCAGTTTTAAACAGAACTTGGGTCAAAGTAAAGAGTTTTATTACTATTTCTGTTTATATATATTTTAGTGTTTATTTATCTTTATTTAGTATATATAGTAAGTCGTATGATGCACCAGGAACAAGTCTCTCTGCCCAGTTCTTAAGCTAGCTTGAAGAGCGGCAAAGTCTCTCTTGGTTCTACTTATCTTATTCTAGCCAGGAAAGAGGCTTTAATGGCAGTAAAACACGTCTGAGCCAGGCCTTCAAGTGATAGTGAAATGCAGTGCAAATAATCTGATGTTTTCGCCTGATGACATCACTAACTTGTTTGGCTAGCCAATTTTTTTTTAATGCTGCTAATTGACTTGGGTTTTGCTCAGCGAATTAGCACTCGATATTTTTGTTCTATTTAAAATTCTACGATTCACATTTATTTTTATATTTTTTGACATCTTACGAAAAGCAGTCTGCAAAAAATGAACACGTCATGCTTATTAAGCTTCGTGTTTTAATTGCACTTAGGCTAAGCAACAAAAAGTGACGGTGAAATTTTGTAATTACATAAAAAACTACATGTTACAAGTATTTATATATATATAAGTATATATATATATATATATATATATATGTATATGCATAGGTGTATGGCCAGCACTTAAACGCATAGCTAGGCAAACGTTGAACGGCTTGAGCCACGCTTAAATTGAGCCGACTCTTTCAAATAGAACCCAGGGCCAACATCTTTTGGGCTTGGCAACGGCTCGTTAAATTTTGAAAATAGATAAAAAAAGAAGCGAAAAAGAGCGAAGCAAAGTATTAGACTTAATTTGACTAATTGCAAATTTCAATAATTTCACTGGCAAATCAGAGTTGCGACTCGCTAATCACAATAAATAATAACAAATAATGACTTTTCAGGCTGGCAAAATACGAGAGTAACACTCATTATTATCAACGGCTTTGTGTGTAAACAAATATTATAAAACATCCGGCAGATATGTGGCATAATGTGTGAAAAACACTTGGCCCTGATTCAATACAATTGCAGCTCGATCTTTTGGTCTCGATCTATGCGAATCTCGTATCTCCAATCTGTATGCAAATGCGCTACCAATAAATTTTGCCATTCATCTGACTTAGTTTTTTTTTGTTTTCAACTTATGACATAAGATAAATGCTTGGAAGCTGTGATAAATCTTGGTATGGCTGTAACTGTAGGTCGGGGCTATGGCCGGTTTATCGGCCAATATTGTGGGTTGTTAACGACGTTAACGGTCTTTTTAGGCGGCATTTGTTAACAATTGAAAACGTCATTTCCGCATAAACCAGTTGTGTCTCCCATTGGGAAATCATTTGGGTTGTCCGATAAGTTTGACATGATTTTTCGAACAACGTTTTTCAACACGCAAAGATCCGCTCTCAATATAATTGCTGCTGTTCCTCCGTATTGTTGTTTTTTTTTTTTTATTTTTTATTTGTTATTTCAATATTTTGCATGCTGGTCACGCCCCCACAAACAGTGGAACTGTTTTTGCACGCGCTTCAATGTCGATTCTGTCTGACTCTAATTGCCATACAATTAAAATACCAAAGGTTCTATGGGACAGCTTGAATATATTCGAATTATTCGAGCTGATTATGGTAGAAGAAACTGCGCTTCAGCAGTTTCAGTTTTTGTTTGAATAATGCGACAAATACACGACTTATATAAATATATATCTAACGCCTTAGCAGTGCAATAAATATTTATTATTTGCCCATTTTTGTGGGTAGATCCCCTGATCAGAGTCTAAAAAGTGCAACGTCTTTCCGCAAGCCAAATGGAAATTTTCTAATTTATTTGTTCATCTGTTCAATGCACGACAATCTAGCGGTTCGAATCCGGTTAACTAAGTATTCCTCGAACCGAACTAGGCCAAACCTGAAAGTATTCCGAAGCAATGTTTCTGGTTTGGCTTAAAAATGATTTTTAAGAATTCAATCTTTGATTCTTTTAGTCAAAATTATTCACAGAATATTGGAATATTGTAAATTTGAAGTAAAAATATTTAAGTTCTACCAAAACTCATGAATGAAGCGAAGAGTTGAGTTGATTTTTTTATTTTATTAATTGCTTCACTCTACTAACTCTTCATTTTTAAATTTATTCATTATTCATTTCCGATATATTTTGAATACTTTAATTTCAGAAATACAAATTTCAGCAAAATTCTGTAACTATTTTTAAAGCTTACTTTAAAATCCAATTTGTAAATAGCAAGCAACAAATCTAAGCAAGTTGGCAGTGCTGCTATTGAAGCGTGTTTCATAGCAGTGAGCTTTAAGTCGCTTTAAGCACATACAAGCTTTGAATGAGCTTACACTTCCACACGACAGATGGCGCTGCAAAAGCTGTGCAAAGTTTAACTCAAGTCCGACTTGAATTCATCACACACAGTCGTAGAGAAAAGCTCATTTACAGCTTGACTATGCCTACTTCAGTAGGTACGAGTGAATAGGCAAGTGTATTGACCTATAGCTAGTCTACTCTAATGGGATCCAAAGATCAGAGTCGCCAAGTGATATTAAAGCAAATTACATTAATCTGGGCAATAACGACTAAAACAACAGCTTTGGCCTAACAATAACACTGAAAATGTTCATTGTGCGCCTGGCCAAAATATTTTTTTTTTTATTTATCAGAGCTTAGAACATTTCAACTGGGTTCCTACAATTATGGAACGTATTTTCGTTTTTGTTTTTCGGGTTTTTTAAGCTGTGGGCCATTAGGGTGGCTTGGCTTTTGGGCACCTACGAATAGCCTTTTTTATTGGCATATTCGGACTGCGCGTGCTCTGGAAGGCCATAGAAATTACTAGGAAATGAGCAGCTTAATTCAATGTGTGTAGGGTCGCTCTACCCCTCTATAGCAACACGCACCTGTCGTTATTCCCAGCCATTTATTATTTATTTTCGCATGTGTCGCACACAGTTTATTTTGTAAGAAAAAGAAAAAATAAAACAACTTTAATAATAAATTGAGGCTAAGCTTCTTCAGTCTGTGTTTTTGGTTTTTTTCTTCATGAAAATGTAATGAACTCAATCACGTATTTAAAAGAATTTCTTAAATCATTTCTTACAAGACGCTTTGCTTAGCATACAAAAGGATTTCTTCGGAAGAAAAGGTAATATTTTGTTTCTTTATGAATCATTCAATAAGAAAAAAGCTCTCACGTTTTAAATACATACATAATTATAGAGTATTTCGGTATATTTCGTTATTCAAGCCAGTTCGCTTAGGCTACAAAAGGATTTCATTTCATATATTGCTTTTCTTATGAATCCAATTACAGAAAAGGTTTTCTCTAGTTCTGCGTATTTTAGTGTCTTTCCTTTCAGCTGATATCTTTTGTGGCCCACTGTAACTTAAGTTAGGAATTAATGACAATCTCCTCTGGTTGTATTTCATCTATTCATATTGCACAGACATTTTTGCAAATAGTTTTTGGTACTTTCACTGATTTGCAAGAAGCCCAGGCATTGTCTTAGACCAAAAGCCTCAATTTTGCGTCTATTTGCTTATGGCATTAACAGCAATTTGTTTGGCTCGCTAATTGGCTTAAATGTGTTCAAAAATTTGGCTCAAACAAAAAAAAAAGAAGGCTCTTACACAAGGCAGGCAAGGCTCAATCAACTCTTGCTTTTATTTTATATTTTTGGCTACGCCAAAATATATTTTTTCTTTTTCTTTACTCAAATGCCGTGCATTGTTCGCCAAAAGTTTTCCCTCGCATAATTACAGGCCCAATGTCCGAGTTTCGAGCGCTCTGTGACTACGCTCCACTAGCTTTTTGGTCTATACACGCAGAGAAAAAGTGTGTCCCAAAATTCAGAGAGTAATTCATAAAAACAATAAATTAATCTTATGGAATTTTGGGTGTTTGTTAGGAAAATAAAGTTTAGATTAACTAATTTTCTTCTTCATTTTTAGAAAGAGTTTTCATCGGGTTTTAAGGGAGAACTTTTAGAACTCTTTGTGCCCCTTCAGATCGTCCATTGATAGGAGGCTTCTCTGAGACGAGTTGGTCTGCCCCTGTCAGTCTATACGTTCGTCTGTCTACCCGTCCGTTTATATGAAAATTAGTCTAAAATAAATTGAACAACCAAAGGGTTCACCCTTGCTGGTTTCCTTTCCTTTTTCAGTTTACTTTTATGCAATTCAGTGCCTTTTTTTCTGAGTGTACTGATAGTTAGTGCCTGCACAGAGATACCCTGCTCACTCGCATCTTATATGCTCATTTGCCAGTCGAATTTTACAAAAGGCCTTGACACATTTGGGGCGTGTGTGTTTTTATTTGTTTGTTTGTATCCAAAAGTTTTTGGCCCAAACCAGCGAAGAAGCAAGAGCCGAGCCGAACAAGCAAAAGCCAAGTTAAATTCAAATTTCAAATGGACCGAGCAAGAGATAAAAAATATTTTAGCAACAAAATCCAGTATATATATATATATATATAAATGTGTATATGTATTATTCGCAATTTCCTTAGTGTTGGCGAGTGAACAGACTTAACAAAATTCGTAATAAATTAAGCTGCTCTTTGGCTGCAGCAGCCGCAGCCGCAGCAGCAGCCGCAGCAGCAGAAACTGAACTCTCAAGCTTTGCTTTAAGAATTGCATAATAGTTTTTTGGCAACAACAGCAACAAAGCCAACAAACAGCTGCCACAACAAGTACAACCGGACCACAGAGAGCGTGCTTCGTGCTAGCGATATGTATATATATTTCCAATATATATCGTCAATATATATCGAAAACTTCTGCACGCGCTCAGCACTGATTTGGAGTGCTTGATTTTTTTTTCTCTTTGGTTTGGTTTAGTGGCAACTGCAATAAAAAAAAATGCGAACGCAGAAAGGCATAAAAGAAGAAATAGGTGATTAGGACACCGCACAAAACTTGGCCAGAAACTTGTTTCAAGCGAAAGGGAAAACTTATCGCAAATGAAATTGCGTTAAAGCGTTAAATGCTGACTTTATGAGCCGACTTTTTAGATGGAAATTACCGCTTAAATGCAATTAATTTGGCGCTGCTGCTGTTGCACATTTCCAGGTAGCCATGTGCCCCATGCTTCCAGCTTCCCAGCGGCTTCCTCTCTACAGCTACTCCTAAGATGCGGCAACGACCTTGTGCTCGTTTTTTATACTCACACAGCACTCGCCATGAAAACCGAAATGAAATTGTTTACATGAATGAATGGGCATGGACTTGGTCTGTCTGTCCGTCTGTCTGTCTGTCCGTCTGTCTGTCAGTCTGATGGAGTAAACAATACAAAATGTTTATTTGAAATTGTGGCACATCGTAAAGCCAAAAATGCTGCAACAAATAGTCGCATATTTAGACGAAATCGGAACCTGCGATGGACTCTTGTTAAATTGATGCCATGGGCAATAACCAAAATATATTGTCAACCAATTTCTTTGAACATTTTGCCATTTGCTGTTGCCTCTTTTTCAGCTTCAGCTTCAGTTTCAGTTTTATTTTTATTTTGATTTCTGTTGCACTGACCAGCAGCGAAGTCAACAAACTTGTTCAAGGCGCAGCCGCAACTCAAGTGGCAGAGGCAGAAGCAGAGACAGAAGCAGAGGCAGAAGGCAGAAGGTAGACATAAACAGCAAAAGAGACTTCGACAGCGACTGATTCAGAAAAAGAAACAGCTAAAAAACGAGACGCGAACAGTTAGAAAATTTCAAGTTTTAGTTGGAAATTGCTCAGGCGAATAAGCAGCCAAAAAATACGAGTATAAACAAATTGCGTTGGTTGGTTTTTATCTCTTATTTTTTCCCTGTACTTTTGTAAAGTGTATTAACTTGGCCATAAGTTTGGCAACCCCAGAAAAAAAACATAAATTACATGATAAATTATAGACATTCTTTTACTTTTAAAAAGTTATTACCAACAAGCTGCAAGACATCAATAAAATTGTTTATATTCTAGCTTTCTTTCTGTCGGGTTCGTTGGGGTTTCTATAGGGTTTTAATCAAGAAATCTAGCTAGAAATTTTTGACTATTTATATTTATGACAGTGGGCCTAATTGTTTATTTAATTTTAAATAATATTTCAATGTTATTAAATTCTTTTACCTAAGTCAAAAGAGTATCTAAATTTTGTTTTGTTTGGGCCAAGAGCATCTAAACGTCAATATACCCAAAACAGATTGACTGTTAGCCTGGCTATGTGTGGGTGTGTCGTATTAATATAATTTAAAGCAACGGTTACGACAGACGCTCCATGTAAAAGGCAAAAAGATATCGTTCCCATCTTCATACAGAGACAAACATGAATAGTTGAAGGCCTTTTACAAAAGTCTGAACCGAGCTGAAGAGCTGCAGCTTTTGAGGCTTATAACTTGGTTTGAACTGCATAAAATGAAGAAGAAAAAATTAAGAAGAAGAAAAAAAGCATGAGCTGGCAGTTTTGGCTCATTTCTTGCCCATGCAAATTAGCCTTAGACTAACCTGATGATCGAGCAGACTACGAAAATATAGAGTAGAGTAGAGTGGAGTAGGCCGCTGTGATTCATGAATCTTGGATGGATTACAAAATAAAAGCCAGGCAGCGCGATGATGAAGTGCTGCCAGGGCAGGTTGAAAATCACTTTGCAGGGCTCATTAGCACGCTGACAGTTTCAAAACGATGTCAAGTGCGTCGGTAAAAAATGATGGTGACGGTGACGGTGACTGTGACTGGAGGCAGTTTTTTGCTTATTTATTATTTTGTATATCTCCATAATAAATGCTGAATGGGATTACATTTATTTGACAACAATTACTGCGGCAATGCAACGAGGATGTTTACAGCAAATAACTTCAGTTTTATGCGCCATTAACACAATTCGATGCACAGACTACGCGGCGTATGCGTAATCTGTGAAGGAAGTTGAAGTGGAAGTGGACGACTGCCCAAATATTGATTCATTCAGCTAGATAAGAGGCTGCTGCTGCTTCAGTTGCTTTAAGGCCCTGCAAAAGCATATTACCTTTTAGCCTATACTCGCACAATATTATTTATAAAGCAGCAACCTTGCCTTTTAATTGCCGCTTAACATACTCCTACCTTCATATGTATTGTATATGTATGAAAAAGGGGGAAAAAAGATATATAAAACGAAGCGTAGCCAATTTTTGCACTGTCCCTTGTCCGATTCGTTGTTGAACCAAAAATTTCAATTTCAATTTCATGCGCGCTTTGTTACAAAATCCAATTTGATGGCACATTTGGCCAACAACAGCAAGAAAAACAACAACAAAAAAAACACCCACTGCGATGGGCAGTTGGGCATTTTCAATGTCAACGTTGCGTAAATGTCGGCCGGTTGGCTTATGCATACCCTAACAAAGGGTACTTACACTTTGCGGCTTAATATGTAACACAGACTTTGAGCTGTTTAGTATTTTAATTGATTAGTTCATAAAAATAGTCGATAATAAGTGTTTTTCCTATGAGAATTATGTTCTTTTTCATGCTCAAGCTAGTCTAAGTTTTTGTTTGCTTTACAAAGACCGGTTTACACTGGAAAAAATATTTAATTGCCCCAATTTCGAGCTGCTTTGGCTTAACAGCTTTTTGTAGCTTTGATTTTTATTAATTTCCTTATGTTTGAGATAAGGCAAATAAATAAAATTCAGCATATTTTTAATAGCCAAGCAGAGATTTTAGTAGCCCATTTTTGTGGCTATATAATTGTGTAATAAGTTAGGGTATTAAACTGTGCGATATGCTGCAAATGTGCATCAGGTTTTTCTTGTTATTCCCATTTGTTATTGCCCTATCTCTTCTATTCGTACGAATTCCAGCTGAAACGCCCTAAGTGGACGCCCTCAAACTGTTAATAGATGTTTGGCATTGAAATTGTGCAATATTCAGTTTCGTTTCAAATTGATTTATTTCTCTCTCTCTCTTTCGCTCGGTTGTCTTTATTGATTTTGCGGTTTTTCTATGCGAAGACGTCTGCACGCTCGGCCGTCAGTCACTCAATTCTCGACGCGTTCTTTGCCACATTAATTATTACAATTAAAGCATTAAGTTTCGCCTTGACCAAGCGCAAAAATCAAAAATAAACATAAAAATAAAGATACAAATAAACAAAAAAAACAAAAATAAAAACACATCTCATTGACGTGTCTGCCTGACTGTGACTTCTTAATGCTCACGCATATTTGGCATTAAAAGCAAATTATACAAATTATAACGTATTATTACTATTTCGGTTTGGTTTTTAATGCTACTTTACTCTGCCCATATCTTGAGTACAAAATAACTGGCATATCCTATGAATTTCAATGAGTCGATTAACGCAGCTGCTGCGTTTGCCTTTCCGGCTTCACTGCAAGCATTCTTCCTATACAAAATACCCTGTAGGAAATTTATAGATTAGCAGGAATTTAACACAGTTTTCTATCTAAATTTTGCCTTGTAAAAATCAACAAGTTGTGCCCTGAAAAAGGTGATTCTTCTATGGTTGAATTTCAACTGGATATTCCTATTGAAAAAACCAATTATTTTGGTCTGCAGGGTACAAAGGAACCAATTACTAACTGCATACAAATCAATCAGTTTTGGATTGGTACACAACTTATCTATTAATGGCTGCCATGTAATTAAAATTTACAGCTTATACCAGGCATGTAAAGGGTAATTTGTCGTGGTAAATTAAGCAGCTATCCTATGCCTATACGAAAAACCCGTCGTTTTTCCTGCTGGGTGATGCAATGCAGAGAATGGTGAGTGAATGGCTGCTGTTGCTGTTGCTGTTGCAATTCTGGCTGCTCGAAAGAAAAAGAAGAAACACACAAGAAGAAGAAGAAGCCACTGGCTGCGCATTGTTTTATGCATGGCGCATCAAGCGACTACCTCAAGGTCGCCGGCTTACATAAGCTTTGCAGTCGACGTCAACGTCCACGTCACAACAACTACGTCAAAAAAAACCCAAGAAAAGCAGCAACAACGGCAGCGGGAAGCCCTTTTGTAGTACGCCCTTAAAGCGCGTGCACATGTTGAATACTTTGAAGGTGAACGAGCTGCCGCTTCTGTCGCTTCTGTCGCTGCTGCGCCGAAGGAGCAACAACAAGCGAAGCCAACAAACTTTGAAAGACGCTCAAAAAACAAAATAAAATAAAGCGCTAGACGCTGCTCGCTCATTCCAAGCCAGTTAAACTTGAGTTTGAGTGTTTTTCTTTTCGCTTTGAGTGCTTTTGTGCGCACAGGTGCTTTGGCTGCTGCTCAGCTTTTAGTTGTGTTTCCAGCAGCAGACGAAACAAACGCGTTGAAAACGCGCTTTACGCACGTGCAAAAGTGCAACAGTAGCAGCAGCCTCAGCCGAAAGTAAAAGCACTCAAAAGCTTTTCACTCGTACTGTCTCTCATTTTCTGGCAGAGTGTAAAGTGCAAAGCCAGCAGCGACGCTGACGTCGACGGCAACGCTAACGTCGCGAAGCAACAGCGGCAGCTCAGGTATCAGCTTGGCCAGCGACTTGAAGTCAGTCTTAGTCGCAGCTTAAAGCATAACACACGCGTCTACGAACTCGCTCCGGTCTACGCCGCGATATAAATATAAAAAATATATATTTAGTGACAACGCATCAAGAGCGATTAACGATAGTAAAGTGCCGTTGCCGATATATTAATCTGAATATAATCACAAAAGGCTAAAAACATTTTGTCATTGAAATTTGAAATACGGCGCGTGTGCATGCAAGTTTGTGTCCTAAGTCTTTTGTTGTGCGAGATCAATCGTCAGTCAGTTTCAGTGGAATAACCAAAAGCAACAAAATTGTGCAAATATTTGCACAATTGACGACAATTTTCGACTTTTATCTTCCACACACACACAACCACACACACACACACACCAGACACACACAGGAAACTTCTTGGGAACGCGCACTGTAAGTGTAAATTTGCTAATTAAACAAAGCTTTGAAGTTTGACAAGCTGGCAGGAAATCATTTTGCAAACATTACCCAAGTAAACAGCCAAAAAAAAAGCTAAAAGCTAAAAGAATAATAGTAATAATAACGATAATAAATAAAACAATAAATATTCTTTTTGTACTCTTTGTTTTTTTGCTTCTTTTGGCTGTTTGTTCTCTCGACAATGTCGACAATTTCTTTGTGTGCGGCATGCGGCTTTGTCAGCTCTTCCATCATTGTCCACATCATCAAAAAAAATAAAACTCAACAGCGTTAGCAACGTGACTATAGTCCCCCCCCCTCACGCCCACGTCCACGCCACGCCCCCTGTAACTCCTGCTTCGGCTACTGTTTACTTAAAATGTGCAAACGGTTCGCCAGCCACAACGTTTCGCATACAAATTAATGGATATTCAGCCCGTTTCAGTTAGAATATTCGAAATGATATTCGCATAAAAGATTCGAATTAGGATTGTCATTTCAATTTGTTTCAGACTTCTTTTTCTCTATAGACGTCTGTCAATTGTGAACTACAAAGAAATTGAGATAAAAATATGTGTTTTTTTATCTATATTTCCAGCTCAAAAGTCGAGCTATTCGCACAGTTTAAAGTGCTGAATTAAAAAACTTTTAGTTCAAAGTTTAAGCTAAAACTTTTTACCTTGTTGCCTATTTAATTATATAATTCTGCTTGAATAATTTTAATACTTTGCTTCTGGGCTAAATTGTAAAGCATATTTTATTTCTTTCTAATAATCCATATAGACGATGTGTTAAGTGCTTTTTAATTAAAACCCAGTTTACCCTCAATGTTTATATAAAGAATTAATGATATATGTCTAGATAATATCATTAAAGAACATACGCAAGAGAATCTCTGAGCTGGTAGGTCGATTCTAATTGACTATAATTAACATGGAAACAATGACTGCACTGACCAAGAGGTCAACAGCAATTTGTGAGCACGGCCGGCATTGCAATTTTAAGATACGCTCAGTAAGCCAGTCTATCAGCCAGTCAGCCAGTCAGTCTCTCAGTCAGTCATTCTATCAGGCAGTCAGTCTGTTTCAGTGCTGTTTTGCTGACAATTTTGATCAAAGTTCAGCTTAAATAGCTGTCGTTGCACAGACAAACTTAGGTATAGATATAGATATAGATATAGGTATAGATATAGATACAGATGCAGCTATCTATAGATAGATCCAGTAGATATATGAAACGCATCAGGAGGAACATTATAATGATCAATAATTGGCAACTTTAGTTAAAATAAACACCGAATTCAACTGCAACGGCAACTGCATTCAGTGTCGCATTTTGAGTGCACCCAACGACCTTCAGGGAAGGCCCTGAAAATTTGTTGTCAAGGTTTTCTTACCAACTCTCGCTCTGTGCATTTCCGAAGCGTTGTGCAGCGTTAAAAAGCTTCAACTTGAACTGGTATTTTCGGTTTGGGGTTTTTTTTTCTTTTTCTTTCTTCTTCACCTCTTCTGTGTTTTTGTTTTTGTATTCGGTCTTTTGCTCTTTTTTTCCTTTTGGGTTTTCAGTCGGTTTATCACGCGCGGCAGAGTTCAAGGAGCTTTCATATATCATTGTATAGTACGAGTATAAACTTTAATTATAGATGATTTAGGCATAATTAAAATCAAGGCAATTTCGCTAGACATATTTACAAAACGAAAACAGAAAAAAACAGAAAAAAAGACAATCTTATGCAAAGCATTTTATTCTAGTTATTTCGATTGGATTGAGTAGTTATTAAGCGACAAGTAATTACAAACAGTTTGCAATTGCTAATAAGTTATTTAGTCAGGCATTTTAACTAATACGGCTGCAAGTCAACTATTCTATTCCTATATATATATATATATAGATATATATTGAATAACTGATGAACGCCATCTAGCGTCGGTTTGCTAAGCTGAATTCGAACTGGTCGCTCGGCCATTTAATGACAGGGTCTAATGGATCAATTATATACACTTTATTGTTTCTGGCATTAGCGGCAGCTGATCGCCAGTAATTTGTAAATTGTAATTGTAATTTGTAATTTGTGATTTGAAAGCCTGTTACTTGCCCTCCTCCACTTGAACTAAACTCCCTTACTAATGGGCCTGGACGATGACAGACAGAAACCAAAAAAACAACAAAAAAGAGAACAATACTTACTCATAAGTATTATCGCCATTGAGCTGTCAGCATAATAAGTACAGCTTTATATGCTGACAAATCAATCAGCTTTAAAGCTGAAAAAGCTGAAAAAAAGCTTTAAAGAGGATGCTTGAAATTAAGTTTTTCGAGTAAATGAATATTTAATTGTACATTCCGTGACTGTCCTCAAAATGTCACGTGGCACAGTTGTTGAAATTCCCGTGGACTTTCAGTCTATGGCCAGGTAAATATTTACATATATAGCATAGAGTTGGGCGGGTATATTTGCTGGCTGATGTAACGGCCAATTGATAATTGAGAAAATTAAATATTAATTGAGTCAATTGTACATTCTCTTTCAAGTATTGCCTGCTTGCCTGTCTGCTGCCTGCTACTACCAATAATTAAGCAGAAATTGTGTTATTAACTCAGGCTAAGAGCCACAGACTGGTTTTCAAATAATCACAGCTCTAAAATCCGATACTCCTTAAAGGGCATAGCAGACATTTAGATGCCCTCAGAAAATACACTATATAAAGTCTGATCTAACTAGAAGCTGCATCATTAGCTGACAGCTATGACAGTCTTTAATTAAATGTGCGATAAGCAATTAAAATTTATATTATATCAAATGTTAATTAAAACGTTTCGTTTTAATATGATATCAGCCTATTTATTTGACAATTTTATTATTTATTTATAGCCGCATTTAATGGTGATTTAATTAGTGTTTTTATATGCTTCAAAATAATTTCATTTGAAATCAAATCACAAATTTTTCTGTGTGTATTTTCCGCTCACAATTCTGTGTCTTTGCTCTAATGACAATTGCCAAGTTGTGTTTGTTTTAGCCAGCGAAAAATACGTCTAAAATAAGACAAGCTGAAGGCACATGTTGTTGTTGTTGTTGTGGTTGTTGTGGTTGTTGTGCCTATCCAGTTGGACGGGTTGATTGCCAAATTCTCTGCAATGGAATTATCTAAGGATGGCAGTAAATGGCAAGCTGTTTGTTGTTGTCGTTGTTGGCGCGGGTGAGCTAAGAAATTATTCGAATGAGTACCCGTATGGGTATTAGTGTGAGTATGAGTACGAGTATGAGTACTTATGTTTATATAGAGAGGCCGGGCAACAAGTTGCCACAACAAGCAGCAGCAGCAGCCGCAACAACAACCACTGCTCGTAGTAGTAAATTAAGCAGTGTTTAACTGGTTTGCAAGTTGTTGCAGCAACCGCGCGGCCTGCAAATGCTGCCGTTGAAGCCGAAGAAGTTGCGGCAGTTGCAGCAGACGCAAAACTGTGTCGCACACTGTTGCACTCGGCACACTACTGCCACACATACAGCTCACACACCACAGCTCACACACCTCAGACGTGCCTGAAATTATGTCATCGGAAAAACAACTAAAGACATGCGGCTGGCCGCTTGTCGATGAAAATGAAATGAAATTGAAAACGCCATGGAAAATGGAAGCCAAAAAACACGCTACAGTCGTTCAACAGAGAGCGAAAGTAAAGCCAAGTTAATTGCCCAAACAGCTCAGTTCAGTTCAGTTCAGTTACATACTGCCAAGGCAGTTCTAAAGTCTTGGCCTGGCTTTAATGGCTGCCACATGCCTTTTTATTTGAATTTTAATGTCACGCACGCAAACATTAATTTATGCAAATTATTAGCCAGTTAGGCAGTTAGGCAGTCAGAGGTACGAGTACATTTAGGCAGCAGCAGCGACAGAAGCAGCAATTCATACTACCAATTTGGGCTTTCCGGTACGCACATAGAGACAGATCTAGCCAGTTAGGCTCTCTCAGCTGGGCAAAAGTCGTTCAGACATTGCAGCAAGCTTACCAATTGCCTCATTGAAATGAAAATGAAAATTATATGGATATATAATTGTATTTATTGTGTGTGCATTAGCCATTTAAAAAGGCAGCTGCTTGGCTGGCTGGCTGGCCGTCTGTCTGTCTCTCTGGCCGATATTGCCTAATATTTGGCAATCGCATTTTTATACTCTCTCACACAGAGAGAGTACATTAACTTTGCCATTCACTTGAGTAATGAACTACTAAAGAAAGCACCTTTTTTAAGCAGCAAACCAGCTGTAAAATGTAGCAGAAAACTGCTACTAAATGCCAGCAATTTGCTACTTGTATAGAAAAGTAGGTAAAACAAAATGTGTAGAGGGTATTCAGGCTTCGGTGTGTGCTCTTTGAAGAGCTTCATACTTGTTTCAAATCATTTTTTCTGCAGCTGCAACCAGTTAAGCTTATTGAATGTTTCTATGTGTGCTGCGAGTGGTTGTTGTTGCTTCTGTTGCAGATACATTGAACCCATTGAGAGCCACGCGCAACGTTGTTGTTGTTGTTGTTGTTGTTGCGGTTCCTCTTGCTGTTGTTGCTTCTATTTTGTTGGCCATTTATGCAAATGCGTCATGCGTCAAAGTGCAGCCAAGCCAAACTGGCAGACTGCCG
Source organism: Drosophila repletoides (assembly GCA_018150835.1). NCBI lineage: Eukaryota > Metazoa > Arthropoda > Insecta > Diptera > Drosophilidae > Drosophila > Drosophila repletoides. Next base: position 10,276,895 of record JAECWQ010000100.1, read on the forward strand.
TTTAGCTGCCGTGATGAAATTCTCTGTAATATTTCTTAAATGATAATTTTTTTTTTGAAGTGTAGACGAAACGTTTGTTTTTTTTGATGACGCAGGCAAAAAGTTTTCCGTTGCATTTGAGAATGGATTGTTGTTGGCCGGAAAGCAGTTGCATGCCAGGCGAATGCTGACCTTGTCACGGCCAGAACAACAACAACAACAGCGTTTGCATGTTAGAGGAAAGCCAGTGGGCTTTTAAGAACATTTTGTTAGGCAACTTAGTTAAGTGTTTGTTGATTTTACTTAACAATTATGAAAGCATTGATAGGTATCTAAATCTGAGGAGAAGCATCCCAAATCAAGACCGAAAAACATGCTGGCCAATGTCAAATGCGTACATTGCTTTTACACTCAATTATCATTATTATTTATAGTTGTTATTATTGCTTAAGCGGCTTTTGGACTTCGGCTTTGATATGACTCGAAACTGTATGACAAAATGCGGCCCAAACTGTACACAGTTAGAGTAAATGATCGCAGCATGAGTTGGCATTAAATACTGCTAGTCTTAGCCAGATAAAATACGTGTAACAGAAGCAAAACCGCAAGGTGTCGATTGTATAATGAATCGAATATGGAAAGGTCGCACTTTGCTTACACTACTCTGTGGTTTATACAAGCAATCAAAACGCTGTTAACTTGGCCATATTACCAGCATATTTCCGTCTATTACTAACTGTATTTATTTAGTATAATTAATGTGAGAGTTCCCTTCTCTAAGGCAAATGCAATTCGGCTCTCTCAGCTCGTCAAACTTCAAGCAAACACTTAAATATGATCATTGTTTATATTTATGCATATATATTTCAGCAATGTGGGCATAAAAAAGGCAAAACTCCACTGGATCATTGCAAAAGATTGGCCGCAACGAACAGTTACGAGTTTCGTTATCGGTTTACTTTGCGTACACGGTAAAAGGCAGAGTAACTAGCATTTAAATAGCTAAACAAAAAGTCAAATAAAGCTAAACATAATCAAAGCAAACACCCACCAGAGGCGGCACAACAAAACAAATAAATTAAAGCCAAAAAAAATGCTGATATCAACGTAAGTAAAAGTAACAACAACAACCACAATTGAAAATTATAAATTGCAATCAAAAATGAAGCTGAAACACATTCAATTTTTGACCCACTGATGTTGACCCACTTGAAGTATATAAAACTCGAATGCCAGCAGCGCCGCCGCTTCCTTTGGGCCATGTCAATCAGTCAATCAGTCAATCTTTCATTCAGTCAGTTGGCCAGTTGGTCTTCCTGCTGTTGTTTTGCATTGCTTTTGCTTTTGCACTTTGTCTTCCCATAAAAAAAGATTGCATAATCTGCAGCTCTTTGCTTTAGCTTGGGATTTGACTTTTCCTACGCTTCGCCCTTCTCACAGCTTTTGCTTTTTTTTTTTTTTTTGTATCTTTTCCTCATCTTTCACTGCGTCTCTCGCGATCTTTTGCATATTTGCGAGCTGCGTCAAGCGAAAAACCCGACCGCATTTTTGAGCAGGGCGAACAAGTTTATAATTGTGTCAAATACGCGTACTCAAAGGCCCATTGCATAATCTGGCTGTATATCTGGCTAACCCGCATCTTCACTTCATTTAAGCCACCTGAAAAAATTGGCAATTCGTCATTGATTCGTTAAATACTAATTGAATAGGCCGGGCTCAGTTATATGGCTAAGGTTTCCTAATTGTGCAATATGAGTCACTTGAATAGAACCTCATAATTACGAGGCGACGACGGCTAAGAAAATACGGATATAAAAACTGAGAGCTACAATGTATGCGGTTAGCAGATACCCTATTAATTAGTGTAAATATTTTGACTAGAAGTGGCATCTTTCATATGACTCTTGTGCAGAAAGTATAGAGGTAAAATAGATATGTCAAAGTGTACTATCGATATATTATATCGATGCTTTATATGGTTAAAACTAACAACGAGTATTGATATCGATATCGATGATATTTTGGCAACCGATTACAAGGAATCGGTACTTGGAACCTTGCAAACCTGTTGGAATTATATTTTCCTTTGGAGTTACAGAAGAGATACTTAAATGAACTTATCGATATTTTAAAGTGTAAATTATCGATATATCGATACGACATCGACATTCCTATCTGTTCCACTGACAGGAAATTTGCATCTTCCGCCTGGGCAGGCGCGTTGAATGGAAATTCCAGAAGATTGTTTTTGTTATTATTATCTGTGGAATTCTGAGAGACGTGCACAGGCCAAGAACCAATTGTGAATTCGTCGAGGATCGCGCATATATTAAAATTCCAATCATATTCCGCATTGAAGCATGACGAACTCGAATTGTAGTACCCTCAAGTTAAGTGCGTCTCTGGACTTGTTTAGATGGCGTGCCTTGAATTAACTTGATTACATGTGATAAGATGGCTTAATCATCAATCATTTAGCTGTTGTTACGACTATTCACTAACGTTGCAGCAGTGCAATTGCAATTGCATCCCAGTTTATGTAATTTCATTATGAATGATTGTCAAAAACACAAAAAACAGAAAACAAAAAAATTAATAAATAAACAAACTCATTTCCGGACTGCTGACTCAGAGGACAAGTGCCGCATACCCTGGAATTTAGCCAAAGAGTGTCAAACTGACACCAGATGAGCTCATAGGCCATAATAAGTGGGAGTGGGGACCTTTTGACCATATTATAATTACCAACTGACAGGTATTTTCCCCCCTTTTTTTTCACTCTAAACTGTAAAATGTATTTGTCAAACGAAAGCTGTGAGTTATTACAGTTTTTAGTTATATATTTTCCAACAAATTTGAGTAAATATGGCTTTAGAATATAGCCATAAATCTAATTTTGGGTCTTTGCAGGAAGTCTGACCTCATCCGTTTAACTTCATTAGCTTATGGCCATTGGAGCAGCAACAACAACAAATGTATGCATCAAGTTTATTAGCCAATTTCATGTAATTTCACACGCCCATTCATCAAGGCAAGACGCGCCTCTGCATGTTGCAATTTTGTGTTTTGTCAACTCGCAACAAGCGGAATATATATAGGTGTTTATATATACGACTAAATAATGCTCTAATAGTTAATTAAATTATCAATAAGCGGCCACAAATAGCAACAACAACAAGCAAAACTCAAATTTCAAGCCATAAATGTCAAGCGCACCCAAAAAATAAAAAAAAATAAATATAAAGAAAACAACAAATTGTTGTTAGCCTGTTGTCATTATAAAAAAAAAAACTACTTGGCCTGACCTTGTCCATTGTTGACTGTGCACACACACACAGAGAGACGCACACACAGCACACTGAAATTTACGCAATTTACGCATACATCAACGAGCGTTTGGGTCTGACTAACTCATACACACAAATCGAAAGACTCAAGCAACGAACTTGAAATAGATTTCGTCAACAAAGCTGCTGTTGCAGCATGACATTTCTATATGCGTTTCATTTACAGAATTAATTTGGCCAAAAAAAAAGTGGAATGTTTGTATGCAAATATTTATTGATAGGCTCGTCGCATAATGAAAACATTTCGGGTTTTACATGAGGCAATCTGCACTGCTCTCGCAGCTGTCTCAGTTATCAGCTTATAAAAAATGCAAACATTTGCGGCTGATTGAATATTAAGTCAATATAAGCGGCTAACGCAATCGATTAGCAAAAAGAAACCGAAAACCGAAAATCGAAAACCAAAAACCTTTTTTGAAAGCAGCGTCGCGACGTCTGCGTCGACGTTAAGCGTTGAAGCCAGCAGCGTTCAATCAATGACCTTGAACTAGTTTCCCATCAAATTTTGTGTATTTAAACATTTTTTTATTGATTTTTTCAGTTTTTTTTGGTATGACTTGCTTTTTGTTAATGACTTGAAAAGCGCCAAAAGCAGTTCCAAAAAAAAAAAAAAGAAAAAACTTCGTAAAATAGGTGTAAATTTTAAATAGTGTTTAAATGATTTATGGCCAGCCAATTAATTGCTTTCTTTGAAATTGACTTCACTTTTAAATACCGAGTTTGACCCACTGTGCAGCTAACCTTGACCCAAATGAATGTACTAAGCATTGGCTGCCTTTTTTTTCATTGCAATTTTTAAATCTTTTCCATTATTTATTTAGTAGGCAAAGCACTCGTATTTGTACTGCAATTGCACAATGAATGCGGCAAATAAAAATGTGAATACAAATGCAAATGTGAATGCAAATCCGAATGCATTTAAGAGTGTATTTGTTTAACGGCTGACCAACAACTTGTCGCACTGTTGGGCAATCCAGCCGTCCGTTCAGACCAGGCTTAAACCATTCGGAGGCAGCCACTTGTAGCTGAAGTGCCCCCAAAAAGCGTATTGGCGAAAACATTGAGTAAGACGCTCCGCTCTCAGACAAATGACTTAATATTGAAAAGAAAACTGTTGCCAGTTTGCTTTTGTTTTGGTTGGCCACATAAATCTCTTGTTTTTTGCATAGTTTTTTTTTTTTTTGCATTTATATTTGTATTAATAGCCAGAGGAGCTCAGTGAGGCGTGCAGAAAGTCAACTGATTGCATAGAGGAAGTGCTCAATGCTGTGCATGATTCTCAAACTAAATGACTTAGGCAAGAAACTTGATGTGGCGTGTTAACGAGCATTATACCCTGTAAAAAGATGTTTAAAGAAAAAGGGTATATTAAGCTGAAGCAAGCGTATGTGTAAAAATAAATTGAGTTGAGCTAGCGCCGAATTCTATATGTAGATTTCTGACAGCTTTTAGATTAATTTATTTACAGAAGAAGAAGACATGAATAGAGCCAAGTAAGCTGTAAATCTATGCTGAAAATATCAAAATGATATTTTAATTAATATACGAATTATCTAAGAAATGCTTTTGCTGCTAGAAACAAGTCACAGAACAAAACTCTTATAAACAGGCACCCAAAGGGCCATTTTTTACAGAGTATCTGCTAGTTGAGCTGCTGCATTCTAGGAAATGTTTTATTGATCTATTTGTAATATTATTTTTTTACTATATTTATTTGCAGCGTCTCCACAGACTCCGTCATGACGGCCACAAACAACAATGGTGGCACACAGCCGACGGCGGTCACCGTGTGGGGGGCGCCGGCAGCGGGGCCGCGGAATACACAGGCCGCTGTTTCAGTGCGGCACGCCTTTAAGGCATACGGCAAGAAGAAGAACGCCAATCAAGTGTTGAACAATTTGAATATGACAGTGCCCAAGGGCACAATGTAAGTATATCCATCTATATCCCCATATATATATCGGCTCATCCATACAGAGTGCTAATCAAGTTTTCAGCCAATATAAAAGTGAAATGTTGACAGCTTCAGTTAGCGGGCCATTAATAAAGAAACGGCGAAAGTAATTCACACATATCGCTTTATATTAGTATTTTTTGTGTAAAACGTGATAATATTTGTGGCACAGTTATCTAAATATAGATAGCTCTATAAAGAATCACATAGTACAGTCAATGTCGATAAATTTCCTTGCACTGACTGCTGCTCTCTGCTCGATAGCGATTCGAGTATTTTCCGTATGGCCTATCAAAGGTCACCTGATCGTTCTCGATTCTAATAGCTGTAATTATCTACGAGTGCGACTATATAGCTGCTATTCCACGAGTAATTCGATCTAAATAGCTAACAGCTAGCAGCTAGCATCGAGCGTCTAGCTTTGAGCCTTAGTCTTGTAATTGAAACAACATTTTTGCATTATAAACAAAACGAGTTGTCTCCTATCTTTCCGCTTTTGTAATACTTGCACCAGGGGAGGGTTGCTCAAGCAGTTTTTAATAGTTTTGTAATGTGATTTCGGTTGAAATTTATGCAAGAATTTGACTTTTCAGCCCAGCAGACCTGTTTTTTTTTTTATTATTAAGCCATTAGTACAATGTTGTCGCCAAGTGCACCACAAAAAGTAGGACTCTACAGTGTAAAGAGCACATTAAACTATAAATTTTAACATAGAAATTGCAATATAAATTCTATATTTTATCACATCAAGTGACATTTATTAACTTTCATATAAAAGTTCACTAAACTTCCAGGAAAAAACAAAATGACAAAGCTAAATTTAAGTTTAACAATTCTTAATAATTATTCGATAATTCGATAATTAAAAAACTAACTTCTAATTTAAGCTTCATAGCTAATTTGTTCAGGATTAAATAACTAAATCAATCCCTTTTTATACTAGATTCATACAAACCAAAGCTTACTATGGATCTATAAGTATAGTTGGGCTTAAATTAAGTATACGAATTCTTATAGTAATCTCTTATAAGAATTATAATTCAGTATAGGATTGAATGAGGAAGGGTTTGGGCTAGAGATTGATAGAGAGTACCGAGCGGGCTTGAAGCCTTACTTATTTGGTTTGAGGAGATCCGGGATTGAAGTACAGAAATTCTCGATCTTAGCCCGTTTTTTTCTATTGTATATTTTTTAAAAATGCATGTCATGCGCATTATATTACTTCTCAACTGAACAGATATGGTTGAAAAACTATAACTATGCCAAAATTGTATAAACTATCTGTTTCTTCTGCTTCTCTCTCTTCCTCCTGATCTCCGCCAGTTTCTTTGTTGAAATTTGGCAAACATTTAACGGCCATAAAAATAAATTCATAAAGTATTTTTATGATATTTGGCTGTGGCATTGGTACTCGTCGCACTGAGACTGTTAGCCTGGCCATAAGCTCGTAATTGATTGCACAACAATAAGCCGTAAAGGCGCGTTTAATTTTCTGCTTAGCGCTTTGAGCACATCAGTCCTCGACCCAGAATATATATCAAAATATTTATACGTATTCCAATGTAATTTAAGCTGTAAATAGCATAATTTTAGCCAGCAAAATAACAGTTTTATTTTGACCTAGGTCAAGCTCGAGTCAATGAACCGCTCGCCGAGCTGGCTTTAAGTCTTTTAGCTTGATTTTTTTGTTGTTTTTCGGTCGCTTGGCTGTGTCAAAGTCGCGGCGATAATTAAAAAACTGAAACTCTGAACATTTTTCATGAACAAAAATTGAATTGGCTAAATGCTGCAGCGTGTTAATTATAATAATAAATCCAATAACAAACCGAAACGTGCGACCTACGTGTATTTGGCTGCAAAATATTGTCAAAGGCCGCCAGAGCCGAAAAACCAAACGAAAAATAGACATGGCTTATAGCAGGGCAGAGAGAGAGAGAGAGGTAAGCGGCGATAACAAGATTAATAATAATAATATTAATAATGTTGTTGTTGCTGTTGCTGTTGTTGCGGCTGCTGCTTGTGATGATTGTGGGTCTAGTTAAAAAGGTGGAGTCGCGTTGCGGCATGTCTTAGTTTTCAAGGTGAACATTTCGAAATAATTCAACTTGAACTGCTGGAATTAACATTGACATCGACAGCAACATCGACGTTGACACGGCACGAATCATCAGACTAACTTAATAAGTCAGAGTATGCGAGCAAAAACGTAAACGTTAGCATTAAATGCTCGATTTTTCTCATTATACCCTTCCAGAGGGTACTATAACTTTGGCACGGAGTGTGCAAATCATAGAAGTAGGCAGCCAATAAGATATATGCATTATTTATCAGCTAGATCAGGCGATTCAATAGGGCCGTCAGTCCGTCCCCCTGTCTGTCTAGCTGTTTGTCTGGAAACTAGTCTCTCAGTCAGGACAAAACTTGACAGGCAATCGAGGAACTAAATCACCGAGCTGCCTTAGAAAGGCTTAGTCGATTCTAAAGTTGTTAGCCAGAAAACTGTTTACTCTGTCCAAGATATCTGGCAAAAGTGTAGAAGTTAGATAAGGGATCGAACTACTATATCATATGACGGACATGGGAAAAATCTTCTGCAAGGGTATGCAATCTTCGGCTCTCTGAACCCAAATAGCTCCCATTTATAATCATTATTCTCCTTTGCATTCTGTATTTTGGTTTGTTGTGCTGAATTAGCACAGAGCTGCGCTTGGCCAACGGCTAAAAAAACAATAACAAATTATATTTCATTTGGCAAAAAAAAATTCTTTTTAAACAATCCCCCAGCTATGGCTTGCTGGGTGCCTCTGGTTGTGGCAAGACTACACTGCTGTCCACAATTGTGGGTCGACGTCGCTTGGATTCGGGCGAGATTTTTGTGCTAGGCGGCAAGCCGGGCACACGCGGTTCGGGTGTGCCGGGCAAGCGTGTGGGCTATATGCCCCAGGAGATAGCATTGTATGGCGAATTCTCGATACAAGAGACCATGATGTATTTTGGCTGGATCTTTGGCATGGAGACCAAGGAGATATTGGAACGTTTGCAATTTCTGCTCAATTTTCTCGATTTGCCATCGGAGAAGCGTCTGGTGAAGAATCTTAGCGGTGGCCAACAGCGTCGCGTTAGTTTCGCTGTTGCCCTTATGCATGATCCCGAGCTGCTTATACTGGATGAGCCAACGGTGGGCGTGGATCCGCTGTTGCGTCAGAGCATCTGGAATCATTTGGTGCACATCACCAAGGCGGGCCAAAAGACGGTCATCATAACTACACATTATATTGAGGAAGCACGACAGGCACATACGGTGAGTTGGAGGATAAATTGATATGAAAGCCAGGCATCTTATCTTACTTTGATTCTCTTGCAGATTGGCCTGATGCGCTCGGGACATTTGCTGGCTGAGGAATCGCCCAGTGTGCTGCTGTCCATGTACAAGTGCATTAGCCTGGAGGAGGTTTTCCTGAAGCTCTCACGCATTCAGAGCCAAAAAGGCGATGTTACCCATGTCAATTTCAGGTGAGTTGTCCCCTACTAGTCCCCCTCCCGCCCATAGGGGGCCCTGTGGCTAACCCGGTATACTCATCCTAATCCTTGAATCTTTTGATTTCCATCTTTTGTTTTGCACTCGCATGCTTGCAATCTTTGTACCACCCAATCATCTATGTGTATCTGTGTGTCCTTCTTTGTCTGTTGATATCGATGACAGTAACAACATTTCGTTGCATGCCATGGCCTTTGGCAGTAAGATGGACAAGCCCAGTTCCAGTCAGGAGGGCGGCGTTGTGGGTCTCAATTTCCATCAGAGCAAGGAGGTCCTCATTAATGACAGCAATGGCTCCATTTATACGGTTTGTTACCCGCCCGTATTCCGTAATCCAAAAAAATCTAAGATTTTTCCTTGACAGTTGAACCAGGAGCCGTACAGTCCGCCACCGTCGAAGCGCCAGAATAATCCCAACGATGAGGAGAGCTGCCAGGATTGCTTTGCCGATCTCTGCAAGGTCACATCCAAGGGCAAAATACGAGCTCTGCTCACCAAGAATATGCTGCGCATGTGGCGCAACGTTGGCGTTATGCTATTCATCTTTGCCCTGCCCGTCATGCAGGTGATTCTCTTCTGTTTGGCCATCGGACGCGATCCGCAGGGACTCAATTTAGCCATTGTCAACAACGAAATGAATAACACGGTAAGTGTAGGCATCTAAAAATAGAGATTGCCTTAATACTAAGTATCGTATACCCCGCAGGACACCTGTTTCTGGGAGGATGGCTGTCATTTTGCCAATCTGGGCTGCCGCTACTTGAATCATCTGAATACGAGCGTCGTGAAGACATATTACACGGACATCGAGGATGCAAAGGCGGCGGTGCGAGGCGGCCAAGCTTGGGGCGCTATCTACATAACGGAAAACTTTACGGATGCATTCACGGCACGCGCAGCACTGGGCAGGGATTCCGATGACGAAACCATTGAACAGTCCGAGGTAAAAGTATGGCTGGACATGTCGAATCAACAGATTGGAGTCATGCTCAATCGGGACATACAACTGGCCTATCGTGACTTTGCCATGGGTCTGCTGGGACAGTGCGGCAACAATCCCAAGCTGGGTGATGTGCCCATTCAGTTCCGCGAGCCCATCTATGGCACCATGAATCCCTCCTTTACCGATTTCGTTGCACCCGGCGTGATATTGACGTAAGTTTACTTATTTGCCGGCTCATTACGAGTTTTTTTTTTAATTTGTTTGTTTGCTTTCCTTCCTTTTATTTGCCTTTCAGCATTGTGTTCTTCTTGGCTGTGGCACTGACGTCATCGGCACTGATCATCGAGCGCACTGAGGTGGGTAAACAGTGGACGAAATATAATTAAAGGTCTCCTAAATTGAATGGAATTATTCATTTGTTTCTTATAGGGATTATTGGATCGCTCCTGGGTGGCCGGCGTCTCACCTGGCGAGATTCTCTTCTCGCATGTCATCACTCAATTTGTTGTTATGTGTGGACAGACTGCTCTGGTGCTGATCTTTATGCTGGTGGTCTTTGGAGTGACCAACAATGGAGATCTGTTCTGGGTAATTGTGCTGACCCTTCTGCAGGGTATGTGTGGCATGTGCTTTGGTTTCCTCATCTCCTCCGTCTGTGAGCTGGAACGTAATGCCATACAGCTGGCGCTGGGCTCCTTCTATCCAACGCTGTTGCTCTCAGGCGTCATTTGGCCCATTGAGGGCATGCCTGTGGTGCTGAGGTGAGTCTCTGCCATGGATTATAGTTGACTCTTTTATTAATCCTTTTGCTATTTTAGATATATTTCGCTGTGCCTGCCCCTGACGCTGGCCACATCCTCGCTGCGCTCCATACTGACGCGCGGCTGGGCGATATTCGAGTCGGATGTGTATATTGGTTACCTGAGCACATTGTCCTGGATTTTGGGTTTCCTGATCCTGACGCTGCTGGTGCTGCGAGCCAAGCGGGGCTAAGGGAGAGTCGCGCTAGCGTCGCTTAACTTTTAGAGAAACTAACTTTAAATGCGTTTAGACTAGGCCGCTTTTCAGTAGTCATACAACCCTCTCCTTAGCTGTTAAAATTCCTACGAGGTCCTAGCGAGCTTTCCCCTTATTCTACTCTTTCTACTTTTCTCTTATCTCTCTCTCTTTTGCTTTGCCTATCCAATCCTCTGCCTAAATGTCATAAATTATTTAAGCACATAAGCGAGTTTTACTTGTATTTTCATTTCTCTTTACAAAATGTTTTCCTTTCGTAGTGTAATTAAGTAAGGTTTAGGTACATAAATAAATTGTATTGTTGTAAATATTTTATCACAAGAAAAAAAGGCAAATAATACAAAGGAAATCGAATAATTAAGAGTAATTCAATTTCAATTTTCTTGCAAACCCCTTTCAGAATATTAATTTTAATTATAATTCTTCTCTTCAAAATATGGGCGAAAAAAAAGCACACAATTAATTTTATATATTTTCAATGGACTGTGATTGTACTTTTTTGTTTTTTGTTTTAATATTGCACACAACAAAAAAACAAAAAGATAAACAAAATAAAAAAACAAAGAAAAAAAATGGTGGGGTTTGTTAGTAACATTAAGTAGATTAAAGCATTTTTGTATGGGTTTAAGTTTTGTAAGTTAAAACGTAATTAAATACAATAATGTTAACTAAACTACTTGAAAAAAACAAAAAAAAAAACAACAAGAAACAAAAATTAAATACGTAGAAATCTTATGCAAGCGGCATAAGCGTTTCTCAACGAAAAAGCAGAAAACAAATCATCGAACAAATTAAACAAAAAAAAAACATTCTTATTTAAGCAATAATTATTATTATGTGAACGCAATTATGTATAAATAACAATAAATATTAATAAAAAATAAATAAAAAACAAGTTAAAAATCCATTTCGTTATATTTTTACTTTTATTAATTGTTTTCTTTACCTTGTCACCTTTTAAATTTGAATTGGCGCTCAAATGTCGTTATACAGCACTGCTCTGAGACACTCTTTTATGGGTACGGCAACACCGCGCAACAGTGCTGCCCAGCACGCGTGCAGAACATATGCTCGCCCCGCTCTCAGTAACAAGAGGAAGCATAATAACAAAGAAAATTCGCACAGCAATATTACAATTTTATACAACGGCAAATAAACAAAATGTAATTAACGTGTAATTATTGAAACATAGTTAAAGCAGCAATATGGATAAATCCAGCGCCTACGATAAATTCACAGCGCATGTGGACCAACTGCGTAACACAGAATGCAGGTGAGAGTTTCTTTCGTGTTTTTGTTTCCCTTCTTTCACTTCTGCTTTGTATTTGTATTTGTTTTTGTGTGTTTGTGTTTGTTGTTGTTCGTCTTTGTTTGCTTGGGGGCTGCAGCAGACCCGGCAACAGTTTGCTATTGCGCAAAAGGACGAAAGGGAAGAGATAAACAAACGAATACGCAATGAATTATTATTATTGCTCTCTTCTTATTAATATTGATCAAATAAAAGCGGAAAGAGATGTTGCTTTGCAGTGCACTTCCGCTCTGACGTCATCAGAAATTGCTTACCTGGAAATATTTATGTATAGAGGCAATGACTCAATTCTATTTAATTATTTATTCTTATGGCAACTAAGCTGAACTGCTAGTTAAAAAACCGGTTTCTAGCCAAACCGGTTTGAACCCGGCTTGATATATAATTAACTTTTCCAGTCGAACCGAACCATGAATCGAACAAAGCTGCGAAACGAATGTTGAACCTGAACCGATGCAATATTTTCGGTTCGGTTCAAAAATAATGTCTAGAGATTGAAATTGTCTTTTAGACAGACCTAAGTACGATTCCAATTGAGAGGCAATTAGCAAAAAGTTGATCAACTAAAATGTGATTCTAATTCTACTTTTTCTTTGTATTCTTTTCACAGTCAAAAGCAAAAGATTGTCTGCTTTCAGCAAATTGCGGAGTGCATCATGTCCCCCACGCTGGTCAGGCATATCAATTATGCCGCCCACTGTGGCACCGCTACCAATGTGCTGTTGCTTTTCTGCGAGGATTTCGATTCGGTGGTGCGCATGAGCGCCGAGGAAAACCTCAATAAAATCTTTCGTGCCTTGGAAAAGACGCGTGTGAGTCGCATCTTAATGGATTTGTATGGTGAAATCAAGCGGAACGGTAACCAGCGGTAAGGGGTATTCTCATTTTGGTTTTGCCTTGCGAATCTCTAAAATTCTCTTATTTATATATTTGGTAGATCTCTTCGCATATGCCTTAACCTGTTCTCCTATTATGCACCGCAAATCAGGGAGAAACACATCAAATGGTATGCCGTGCGCCTTCTACAATGCATGTCAATTATGTCGCAGCGGAAGGAGACGCTGCTCCAGGAGTCACTTTCCGACTTTGTTAAACATTTTGGCCGATACGTGCAGCAGGGCCTCAACGACAGTGAAACCTGCAAATTGTTTGAGGTAAAAAGGCAACTGAGCAGAGAGCATAAGGACTCGAGAGATTGGCCTAAAGAATCCCTAAATTATTGTGATAAATAAGTAGATAATTTGAGCGCCTCGAGTATAGATAATTCTTTATGCTTTTGACCAATTACTTTATTAACTTTTTCTTAATGTCTTAAGAAATATGGCCAAGCTTAAAACTTTATTTTAATTAGCCAAGTTGGCAAACATTTGTATCCAGTCATCCGTTGGCCTGTCTCAAGTGTTTGCCCAACTCTTAATTGGCCTTTTGGCCGCAGAAGATGTGGCTGAAAGTCAAGACAAGTTCAGTTATTTACTCAATTCTCAATTTCCTTGATTGCAGATATTTGTTGGCAACATCAGTGCAGATTGCGCAGTGAAGCGTCGCTGTTCGGCCCAAAATTGCATCAGTTTGATTGAGCATGCGCGCAATAGAAGCCTTATGGCCAGGCATGGATTGAACAAAGTGATTGGTAAGCCAACAAATGCCGGATATGAGACGCAAACGTGAACGTGCACGTGCACGTGCTCGCTTATAGCCATATTCCCGTACAATCCACGTCCAGGACTAGAACGAAAAATCCAAAACACGATACGAAGCGAAGCGAATCGCATGAATTGTTAATGCAGCTGTCGGCTGTGGCATTTATTTGTTTGTTCGAGTATTTAGAATTGATTTTATATTCATTTGTTGCTTCCTTTTGTGAACTAATCCGCGTGTCAAATGTTGTTGCAACTCTTCTGTTCTGCTCTGTTCTGACTGCTCTGGTGGTGTTTACTATTTGACGCATTTGCGCGGCGCCAATGCAAAAATCGCTTTATTTTCATCAATAATGAAAACTGAGTTTAAAAAGCGTGTAACGGCCTTAAAGCGCCAACTTCCAACTTTCAAATTCCAAATGCCAAATGCAATATGCATACATACGCATATATAGGTGTGTGCGTGTGTGTGTGTACATGTATTTATATTTATATATGTATGTATAGAAAGTGAAGTGAGTGTGTGTGTGTGTGCATATAAAATATTTTTTAATATTCTAAAAAGCCACAAATCCGCTGAAAATACCACAGCAAAATATATACCCAGCGAATTGTGGACTTTGGGGTGTTGGCCATGTTGAATGACGAGGGGTCCTTTTTTATAGTAGTAGGCGGGGAGCGGGGGTAGAGACCTATAGAAACTAACTGTAAATGCAATCACAGTTAGTCACAGCAAAGTTGGACTTTTATATGGCATTTGTCCATCCGTCCGTCCGTCCTCTGGCCAGGCAGGCAGCCAGCCACAGCTAAAACTAAAATACCAGTTTATATAAATTATATTTCTATATTGCAATGCGCTGGCCACCTCACTGTATATGCTATGCATGCCGATACATATACATTTATATACATATATATATATATATGTATATGTAGAAGTGCCCCTATATAAATACATTTTTTATATATTAGCACTCTGTACGCATTGAAAATAGTAGTGGAAAAGGAGTTTATTAAGCTTTGTGCAAATGAAGTCCATATAGATTTTTAATCAGCATTAACGCTATGGAGGGCAGCGGAGTTGGAGTCAATTCCCAAGCTGATATTATTTTACTGGAGGCTGAAATTAGAAAAATTAAAAAAGAGGCTAATAAGGCGAGCAAACAGAAGAGCAAGAGCCTAAGAGGTGAAAACGATGGCCGCAACCCAATAAAAGAAAGCAGTCAGGTGCCTCAGACACGAGTTGCTAGTGAGGATATCAAATCGGAATCTGATGGGAATCATGTTCAACAATCGTCAACGTCAGCTGCTGCAGCGGGATACAAGAAGAAAAAGTCTGTGCTTCAGGCCAAGTTAACAAATTTGGCTATTCAAATTGGCTGCGCTGGCTCTCTTATAGCCGTGTTCACTGTCATTTTTCTGATTATTCAATTCCTTATTAAGACTTTCGTGCTTGATGAAAAGCCCTGTAAACACACCTATGCCATTAATTTGGCTAAACATTTTATTATTGGTGTAACAGTGTTAGTAGTCGCAGCGCCTGGAGGCCTTCCTCTCGCCTTTACACTAGCCCTGGCTTCTTCTCTAAAGAAAATGACGAAGGATAACCACTTAGGGTATTACCTTCTATCTGGTTTAGCGTTGGCTGCAGGGATTGGGTCAAACCAAAGACCACAGTTTGATCAAAGGATAAATGGTGATAAGAATGAAGATGATAAAAAAATGAAAGAAAACTTGAAGAAAAATCTCCGATTTGTAAAAAAAAGCTAAAAGCTAATGGTAACAAGGAAATTTTGGATATACTTCGAATAAAAATAGCTTTTACGAGAGAGCAGAAGTTCTTTGTAGAATTAGTGGTAAGAAATTGTTAAACAATAATCAAAGATGTGAGGGAACTAGAAATAATATAAAGTAAAAATTAAATTACACTTTTAATTTGAGTTAAAAACTTAGGTGAAAGTTAGTTAAAGCCAAAAGGTTAATAGTTTGATGGGAATGGTTTGAAAGAGATTCGAAGAGAAAAACTCAATTTATGAATTTCTGTCTTAGAATGTCTCTCAAATTATAAAGAATGCAAAAAATGGAGTTAAATTAAATCAGATTATAGAGTAACTGCTAGTCGAGTAGTGTCATCTGGAATACTCTGTTGCTTTTTGTATGTTGCGATTTTTATTTTGATTTTAGACAACGCAACGAGGCAGTTTTTATTTAGCCATTTGCTGTCTGGCAACTGCAGCAATAACTGTGCTACAAACAAAAATCATGGTAAATGCCAGCAACAACAACAACAACAACAACAAACTGCAACAGCAACAACAACATTAAAATTTGTGATGTCTGCATTGTAAAAAGTCCTTAAAAACAAAAGCAGAAAAATATTTGACAAAAAAATACAGCAAGAATTTTACAGCATAAATCATTTTTTATTGAATTTTCATGAACATTTTATTGGCAAACATTGCAAAAAAGGTAAATGCACAAAAGTTTAGATACAACATTGCAATTTTGCGAGTGCATTTCAAGTGCATAAAATGAAAACCAGTTTGAAGATAACTTCAAAAAATATATACGAAAAAATACGTTGATTAAATTCATATATATTTGGCATAACTTTTATATCAATTAAAGCTGCTTAGGTTACCCTGGTCTAAAGCCTAGTTTTATTTGCAATATTCTTTGCATCTTTCTGGGGTTTACAATGCGCTTTTCAGTGCTTAGCTGTTTACCTTCAAATCAGCTCCTTCAGCTTCTTTCTGGCCTGTGTGGTTGTGTCAACTTTTAAGCCACTCGCCACTCCTCGGCAAGTGCGGCCCAAGCCACAATGCCAGGCAACAACAACTACTCAAGGCACAGTCTGGCGCCTCTTTTTATTGCAGCAGCACCAGCAGCAGCAGCAGCAGGAGCACTTGCAAAAAAACCACTCACTCCTAGCTCCACCTAGCTGCCACTCCACTTGCCTTGTGTCTTGCTTCCTGGCTCCTTGCGTCTTGGCCAACCCCAACAACAAACACTCAGAGAGTAAGGTCCTTAATGCTATTGCTTCTATAGCCACTGCCACTGCTACTGCCATTGCTATTGCTTCTGTTTGTCTGTGTCTGTGGCTGTGTCTGTGTTGGCCTGTTTGTCTGAGGCTGTAAGGCTGGCAAAATGAAATTTATGCACTTGGACACTTTCCTGTAATAATTCATGCAAAATTGAATCAGATATTCATTCCTTTGCAGCTTTAAAAGGATAATCAACTTGATAAAACAAAAATAAAAACAAAAACAAAAACAATAGCAAAAAGTAAGCAACAGCAGCTCAAAATTTATTCCGACAGTTGTCGCGGCCACTCGCTGCAGAACAATAAGTCAAAATTATTATAATACCTCCAAAGAGTAAGGGTATCACCACTATATAAGGTCATTTGTGACGCCTTTGAATGGAGAGTAGAGAGTATAGAGTTACTTGGAAGCAGAATGATGATGCCATATGCTTCTGTCTGGCTAATTTTGAAGTTAGCTGCAGGAGATTTGATTGAAGAGAATAGAAACCTGTGTTTTTTAAATATTTATTTACGTTTTTCTAATATATTGAACTCGCCTTAAGCAAGTCTTAATAGCTGGAAGGGTGTTTAAGTCTTCGGCTCGTCAAAGTTTCAAATTTTTGCATTCTTTTAACAAAGGCAAAAGAAATTGTAGCCAAGTGACCAACTTACCAAGTTAGTGAATTACCAACAATTGCTTTTGTAGTTTGCCTTTGAGCCTTGGAGGCAATAAAATGAAATTGTTTGATAAACGAGCAAATCTTTGGCTTTGGCTTATAGCAATTGCTTTTTTGCAGCCACTGTTCTGATACTGATATACATAAATAATTCATAGAATACATTGTCAAAATTGTCGCTTCAGTGTAAAATGTGCCAGATTTATTTAAATGAGCGGCAGGCAGTCAAAACTGTCACTCAATCAAGATGAATATTTCATGCCTCGAAAGTGATAAAAATGTCACACGAGTTGAATGAGTAATTTTCGACTCGTAAGAGTGGAATTGTTTCATATTAAGAGTATTTTCAGTGATTAAACACCTCGCCCCGCCCCGCCACGCCTCGCCTCGCCTCGCCTTATTAGCCATTAATTGAGAGTCTTAAACGTGCCCTGCTCTCTGACTCTGACTTTCTTCGGATTGGACCGGAAAAGTTCTTGTGGCTTATGCCGCAATTAATTGATACACACACACAAACACACACATGAACTGAGGCAACAAGTTTTCCTAGCCAAAGTCGAGTCAAGTCGAGTTGGGTTGGGTTGGAAAGTTATTCCTGCACTTGGTATGTGTTTTCAATTTTGTGCCCAAAAAGGAAAAGGAAAACTAATTGAGTAACAAAGTTGCAACATGGCATTTGTGATTGGTGGCGTATACGTAATGAAAGTACAAATAAGCTACAAACATTCACCTCGGCCTATCTACGAGTATTCTCTCTGAGTGTGTGTGTGTGTGTGTGTGTGTTTGTGTGTGTGGCGGCATTGAGTCTATAAATATAAGATGAAAAGTTTTCAACGAGATAAATTTAATTGGTGGCAATTTGTTGCCAAGCACACGAAGCACGAAGGAAAAAGTTGCCAAGAAAGCGCCAAGAAATATGAACTGCAATTGGCCAAAGGTATTACGCCAGCTCTGTGTGTGCGCCTCTGTACTTGTGTGTGTGTGTTTATACTCTATACCCATTAAAAATGGCCAAATAGAGGTTATTAATTTTGCCCGCAGATTGCAGCAGGCTAAAAGAAGTATGAAGTTGATTTGTATTCCTTACCAGGATGAGGCTGCAAGCTGGCTTTGAACTTGTCCGATTGGAATGATGTTTACTGGTTACAGAGTATCAGCTAGTCGAACCTTTTCACTCCACTAGAACCACTCTTAATTGTTGCGAATTGAAATTGGCAACGCGCTTGGCTCAAAGTTTGAAGTGCGTTTTTAATTTGTGGCAACACCGTTCATAAGTTTTTCGCCAGAACAAAAGCCATTAACCATAAGTTTTCTATACGATTATATTTCGTTCAGCTGCTCTCAATTACTTACCTTTCTTTTCTTTTCTTTACTTTCTTTAATGTAGAAATGCTGCTAATGGATCAACAAAGCAGCTGCGTGCTTGGCGCTTTGGGTTTACTGCGTCTGTTGCTGCCACAAATGATACGCGGCTATGCTGCTGATTATCAGGATGATGGCGATTCCTTGGCAGCCGTTGACGCCGGACAACAGCAGCAGCAGCAGCAACAGAAACAACTGCCAGCAACGTCAGACTGTCGACAAATTATTGAAATTTATGATTATTGTTTGCACCTGCTGAGCACGCAGCATACAACGAATCACGCCATCATAAATGCCGCATTGGAGGTCATCAATGGCATACTCCAGGCACTTCAGGATACCAATACCAGCAGCAGCAATGGTAACGGTAATGGAGTAGCACATGGCGAGAGTCTTGGGCAAAGTTTACGGCAACTGCTGTGCAATCAAGAGCTGCAGCACAATGAGTATTTGCGGCGAAGGAAATCATTAAAAAATCAAATATTCCAATTGAAAAATTACGAAGTGGGTGCAAGTCAACAAGACCAGGTGGCAGTAGTTCGGAAACCAGAAGCATCATGGCAAATGCAAATGCAAAAGAATTCAAATGCCAAACTGCAGCAGCAGCAACAACTGCAGCAACAACGACAGCAACAACAAAAGGAACAGAGGCAGAGTGGCATCAACTTGCTGCAAGTCGTGGGAATTAATGTCGTGGCTGATGATGCTGACACCGAGAGAGATGCTACTGCTGCGAGTTCCGCTGCTGATAAAGGTAAAGTAAATAATGCAGAGTCTATCTGGGCGTGGGAGGTATTTGTTTGTATTTGTGTGCGCAGTCATGTGTAACTGTGACATGCTCACAGACTGACAACCAGACAGACAGACAGACAGACAGACAGACAGACAGGCAGACAAACAGTCAGATAGACAGACAGACAGGCAGACAAACAGCGAACAGATAGACCACAGTGAAATCAAGAAAATTGAGCAATGCCACTGCCAAGCCCAAGCCCGTACCCTGCCCCGCCCCGCCCCGCCCTGCTCTGCCGCCCACACAATGCACATATGAAAATTATTAGTGCATGCTTTTAGGCGGCAGCGCATGCTAAATGAGGTCAGAACAAAATTTGCATTTGCATTCTGCAGCCGGCAGCCGGCAGCGGAATGCTCCACAGATTCAAGTATTTACACACATTGTAAGGCTAACCCAATGCGCATTCTCTGCTCTTTTCTCCCCAATCCCCGCCCCGCCCCGCCCGCCGACGACAGCCAAAAAAACATCGCGACGTCACATTAGAAATGCTGCACGCAGCATTAGCGAATGTGTTGCAAGCAGCGCATCAGACGATGAAGAGGAACAGCGGCAACGGCAACGGCAACAGCAGGCACCAGATGAGGGTGATGATGGTGAGGATGACATGGAACTGCTGAGCGCCATTGCGGATGATGAGTACGATGGCTTTACAACGCTGTCGCAACTAAATGAAGCACAACAGACTATGTCAGCGGCATTGAATATGCCAGCAACAACAGCAACAGCAACAACAACAACGATTGATAAACTGATTGATGCCAAAACTGGTAGCGAAATTGTTGCGTCATCGCCTAAACCTCAGGCCGTGCAACATCAGTCGTCGCTGCAGAATCTGCTTGCCAGCGATGACAGATCCCAGCATTTGAGTGACATCGACAATGAATCCTTCAACAGCATCGATTTCGATGCGGAAATAACAATTGCTGGCGTCAGGGAGCAACAGACATCCACTTCCAACACAACAGCAACAACAGCAACAACAACAACAACAACAACAACAATAGACACAACAACGGAGTCAATGCCAGATGCAACAGCAATTGGCACATTCTTCAACAATTTGTTATCCCATTCAAATGCAGGTGAGTAGTTCTCGACAATACATAACTTTATTGCTGGATAATACTCTCTGATATCTGTGAATTGTTGTGGGGTATATTACGTTTTAGCCTGAGAATGTAGCATAGGCTTGGGGGGTTATCCTTTTGAATAACTTTTGGGTAATAATTATTGATAAACGAATGAAGAAACTTCAGATTTTGAAAGGTTTTCATAATTGAAAATGAATTTTCTTTAGTTATAATTAGTTTTTCTTCGACTTTTCATTCCCTGCAGCAGTTAAAGCTGCATCTACGTTCAGCTTTCTTTTGAAGTTTGTAGAAGGAGTATTTTCTACCACTAGAAAAGTGGTTACCATTCTGTTTTGGCCATAAAATTTCGACTGTTTCAGAATAAGTTTAATCAATTAATTTTCAAGTAATTGGTGGTATAAAGGTTGGCCAAAATGGCATTAAAATCGGGTTACTTTTAACCAAGTTATGAGAAATTGAAGCGTATTGAACAAACATGGTTAAGCCAACTTTAACAAAGGGTATTTATTGAACCGTAAAGCCCTCTGTTAAGTTAGTACGTGGTATTTGATAATCGTGCACGGATTTTGTTTGATGTCTAGACAAATATGTCATTATTAAGCCTCGAAATGCAGTAAGCGGGCGCTTGAAAAACTATTTTCATTTGATGTTATTGCTTTTCGCGGTTCGCCTGTGGCGCTGTATTTTATTTTTCTTTTTTTGTTTTTCGCTGTGTTTTCCATTTCACCACATTTATTTACAATATTTGGGCATTGCAATCAAATTATTTGCATAATTGCAGTTGAGTGGAGCGGGCAACGGGAGAGATCAGAGCTACACAGCAGAACAGAGCAGAACATGGCAGAACAGAGGAACGTGGAAGTGGCAGAGGCAGCGGCAGAGACAGAGGCAGAGGCAGAGGCAGAGGCAGACTGGCAAACAATTTTGTTGCATGTTGCCTTTTGCCAATTGCACTTGCAACTTAATGAAGCGTAATTGTTGTTGTTCGACAGGAGAGAGGTTGCCTAGTCCCTAGGCACTGAAACGACAATAACAACAGCAGCAACAACAACAAGAACAGGGGCAACAAGAGCAGCTAAATTAAATTAGGCAATGCTCTGCGAGAAGTTGTTACCAACCAACCAAACCACCCAGAGATGCAGAATAGATTCAAATAAAAGCTGGAGCAGAACCGAGTCAAGTTGCATGCATCATTTGTCGCTTCATTGGCTGCGCGTCCTCTCTCTAACAAACATACACACATATTTGTTGCTTTTGTTGCTTTTGTGTCTTGTGTCTGTTCACATGGCAACAACAGCAGCAGCAGCAGCAGCAGCAGCAGCATCAGCTTTAACAGCAACAAAGTCAATAGAATGGCAAACAAAATTTGCCATTTGCCATTCGAAAACTCAATTCATTTTGATTGAGAAAACTGAATGTTGTTCAAACTTACAAATAGTTGTTGATATTTGAATGCATTCATTTATTCGCTAATGGCAGAATCATTCGTTTTTTATTCAACTGCACGTACTGCGCCTCTAAGTAGGCACTAAAAAATAAACCAAGCAAGAGAAGCTATTTGTTCTTTGCGTGGCAAGCATATAAATTCCATAGTAGGTAAATCAATTATTAAAATGATTATATATTTATATATATAGTATTTTATTAGAGTAGAGAATATATCTGATGGAAAATCATTTAATTGATACAGCAATTGCCTTTGGTTCTATGCAGAAATCGCTTTCAAAAAAGTTGCCTTAGTCAATCGTTTACTCTCCGCACCCAAAGTCTCCAGAGATTCTGTGGCTCATCTGAAAGTGTTCCAATATGCTGGCATCTTTTTAGCTTTACATAATTCATCACAAAATGCTAATACCCACTGTAAGGGTATTCAAAAAAAAAATGAAGCAGACATGTTGTCCTTTCTTCCACACGTTTAATAAGCAGTGGAAATGCTGCGTACAGAGCCGGAAGCACTAATTAAGCTTGGTTGAGTGTAAAAGGGAGAGAGAGAAAGAGGGAAGCGAGAAACACAGAGAGAGGGAGAGAAACACAAAAAAAACAGGGAAACAGAGAAAAAGAAGAAAAGAAAGCAAGCTTAAACAACTACTTGACGTAAATGTTGGGCTTAAGTCCGTCGTTTGTATGCCGTCTCTTTTCCAATCTGTCTGTCTATCCGTGTGTGGGCTGCGGATTAAGCTTGAAACATGGCAATGCATTTGCGCGAGCAACCTCCCGCTTCCCCCTCTCTCTCTTTCTCTCTCTCTTTCTCTCTCTCTCTTGCCAGGCTTGCCTTATAGTATACCCTGTTTTAGTTGCGCGAATGCTGCTGCCACTTGGCCAAAGCATCACACTGCAAGTTGGCAACAAAGTGGTTAAGACAAATGGGTTACGTGATAAAATGCGGTTACTCAAATTGCATGTATGCAAGCTTACATGTTTTGTCACAGTGTACGTGTGTGTGTGTGTGTGTGTGGGTTTTTTTGTGGCTGTGTTAGTTTATTTAGCATTGCCAACCAGCCACCCAACCAGCATACTGAGCCAGGCCAAAGGATCTGGCGTTCATTTAGCTGCTCTTCTTGTTGTTGCCACTGATGTATGCAGTTGTCGTTGTTGTTGCCGCTGTTGTTGGTGCTGCTGTTGTTGTTGTTGTTGCTGTTGTTACGCTTGCCGCTGTTGATTTTTGTTGTGCACTTATGCGCGCTATCAGCCTTTTACGCTGCCAACATATCCCTCCGCCGCCCCTCTCCACCACTCCTCTCGCTATTTATTGTTGTTGTTTTCTATATACGTGCATATATATATATATATATAATATATATACTTATATCAACTGCCGCCAATCTTCATCCGCGTCACCAACTCCTGCAGCTTCTATGCCCTAACTTTTTCGAAATAATTTATATAAAATATAATTCTTCTTATTTCGATTCCGAGCTGAATTTTTCTTGAGTATAAAACTAATTACAGAATTAGAATATTTTATTTTATTTTGGTATTTAGTCCGTCTTTTTTACTACTGTAAATAAGGAACAAATCTGATCTATTTGAGACAAACATTTCAAAATTTTACTCCAAAAAATAGTATTTTAGCTCATTACTAATCGGTTTAAGCCAGCTTAGCCATATAGCCAATTTTTAGGCCATATTCAAAGTGTATTTTAACGTGTTGTATTACATTTATCTCAGTTTAAGCCCAATATTAATAATCAGAACTAAAGTACCTAGCAATATAGTAGAAAGGATAGAGTTAAGTATAAAATAATATAGGGAAATTGAAAAGTTGAAAAGTTTAAATTCTGCTGTCCAAGAATCTTTTTCAAATCAACACAAATTCTTTTTCTTATAGATATATCGATATTTCTTTGGATTTACCTATCTTTTGATAACTAAAATTTAATGTTCGATTTAATTTAGCTTAAAATTCTAGAAGCATATAAGAGTATTTAGTATTCGTTTAGCCAAAAATCCTGCATATTTTCATAAACAATTTTTTTTTCGTGGGTTGCTTTGCATTTGCCGTTGTGGGTGATGTTTGGGTGGGTTGGTTGGGGGGTGAGTGGTTGGGTGGTTGGGTGGTGTGCAAGTCTATTTGCGGTTGGTTGGTTGTGTGTCACCCATAAAGTGGCAGCCCACATTTCCTTCACATTCCTGCAAACAGTTTCACTTCTTCTTGTTCCTTGCCCGTTTTCCGTTCGTGACTGCCCCGTTTCCTACGCGGTATTCGCCATTCTTATTTTTTGCAGCTTTTCTTTTTTTGTTAAGGAACTTTTCCTGGTTCTTTTGGTTTTTTTTTTGTATTTTTTTGGCTGTACTACTTATAAGTATGTAGCCGTATGTAGCCCCGCTAGTTTTATTTTCCATTTGCTGTTGTTCTTATTTTTAACGTGATTTTAAATAACAAAACTGAGTAAAAGTTTTTGGGGCTGCCGCTGCCGCTGCCGCTGCCGCTGCTGCTGCTGTTTTATAACAGTTTCAATTTGTGAAGGGCTGCCTTCACTCTCGACTCTCGTTCTCGTCTATTTAAGTAAACTATTAAAGCATAAAAAGCCAGCAAACTATCCAACATAATTACTCTTACATGGCAAGGAGGGATGCCAGTGTATGGCATATAGAGAGATCAACCCATAAAACTGAAGCCAACAGAGGAGGAGGAGGGGTGCCAGTGCTATAATTGTGGTTGGATTTATGGCTGCCATGAAACCGCTTATAAAAATGGAATTAAAATGAAATTCTATTTTTTGTGATTACGATTAATTGTTAAGCTAAATGTTGCTATATAAAAGTTGGCCCTTTCACTAAGGCAGCTTGTCAAAGAGAGCTCAATAAATTATTAGCCATCAGTACATTAAAATCTCTGCAATTATGGTTTAAATCAATTATTCAGAGTAACTGCCACAATTTCTATATTTATTATCCATTTATAGACAAGTTTTTCAAAGTGTACTCTGTTTTCTATAGAGTTTACTCTGAACTAAGCACATAATTTATCTTATAAACTGCATAGTAGTTTTTCCAAGCAGACTTATTGTTGTTTTCCGCTTCTGTTTGGCACCGCTGCTCTAATTTTTACAGCACTTGCATGTGGCCGGAACATCCATTAGATAAATACAGCAACAGCAACATAGAAATTGCATCTTAGAGTTGCTCGTAGACGTAGCAGCATTTTTTAAGCCGGTTTAAGTGCGGCTGCGGTCTGTGGCTGCAACCAGAGCCGTCTGCTTCTGACCCTTTACTCAACTAGAAGGGTATATATATTCATAGAGTATATTCTTGTGTATATTCTGCACTATTAAATTTGAGTTTTCAATTAATTTCCAATATCAGAGGGGGGGAGGGTATAGAGAGTATAGAGACAGCAACTAATGTGAGTAGTTTTAGTGGCTTCAGATTGTTCAACCCTGAACTTTTAGAGTGGGCAGCGTTTCAATGTTTATTGCCATCTCGTGTTTAGAAAACTTTGCCGTTTTGTTGCATTCTTAAAAACCAACATGGCCAGAATAACCGCGACAGACAAATGGGTCTGCTAATTGGCAGACTGCAAGATGGTTGCTGGCTAAAAGCCGCCTGAAAGGCAATTCACAATTAGCCTGGCCCAAGGCTGCGCATTAGAGTCTGGTCCGACAAAGTTATCGGACAAACTTTCGAGTGTTTTACTCAACTCAACTCAACTCAAGTGACTTATTCTTGCAGCGTCGGAGTCGGTCAGTAAGCTCTTTCGTCAATCAAGTGGCCCCAAATCCACGCCTGCCAAGTCAGCGCAAGCCACAGATAAATCGGATGCTGCTTCGACGGCTTCACTGACGCTCTCGTTGAGCTCCTTGGCCAGCAGCAGTGCGACAGGCGCACTGGAACGTCAGCCGTCCATAGCTGAAACTCCCACACCCGTAGAAGAGTCAGCTTCGGCGAGTGCATCGTACACCGCATCCACGGCACTGCTGATGGATGCGCCTGCGGCTATAGTTGAGCCGACTGAAATGGAGCCACAGCTGCGGCGTTCACCCAATGGTAAGTCAGCAGCTGTCCAAGTGCAGGGCACAACTAATTAGCTCTTTTATCCCTGTAGCTAATCCCTTTCTGGCAGAGAGCTCACCGCTGAAGCAAACGATTTTGGGCCATGCGCTAATCAGCGTGAAAATTGGCAGCCTTCTGGAACAGTCTCTGGTTTACTACACCTCTCGTTTGCTATCCGCACGTTTCCTGCTGAATGGCCAAGCGGGTGGGTTGCTGCCAGACAGTGTTAGCCGTGTGTCCATTAAGAGCCTAGCGTTGACAGTGATTGCTCAATGTGTGCGCCTTTCACCCCGTGTGCTGCAATTGCCACTGGAGATCACCGAACAGGAGCTGCAGCTGCTGGCGGAGACAGCTTGTGTCCATAGCGCTAATAGCACACAGGTATCCAGTCCACAGAGTAGCGATAATTCGCAGCTGAGCGCACAGCTGGCTGGATCTATGAGTGGATCACTCCTGGAGTCACAGGAGCCTGACAATCAGATGCTGCTGGATATAAAGGATGATCATTTTGGTCCTAGCACCTGCCCTGCTTATCTGCAGCAGCAATCACCTACGCTTAGCCGCAGCGCTGATGCCGCTTTGCTGCATCATCAGTTGGAGCCAAGAAGACATTCAGTCCAACACCAATCCCATGCAAGTGATAAGAAACTCTCCATGTCGGAGATCATTGGCAGCTCATATCGGGCTACAATTGCTGTAGAGGATGCGCCGCCTTTGGCGCTGCCGCCGCGTCCTCCGAAACGCACCAAATCGATGCGCAGCCGCTCAACTGTAACACCAAACACTCCTCTTCAAAGCACTTTGGGCAGCCAAGCGCTGTCGGATGTGCTGCTCTTTCACGCTCACTGTGATCCCATCTTACGCGGCGGAGTACAACAAATCGTGGGCAGCTTTATACAGGCAAGCGGTGCCGGTCGCTGCCTTGAACTGCAGCCTGAACTTGGCCTGAACCATTTGCTGGCCATTTTGCTAAAGGTAGGTGAACATTACTTTCAGAGTGACAACACAATGGCATCGCCTAGCTACAGGCGACCAGCGAGCAGCAAGCATCCTTTGATAACACTGTGTATGCTGTGCTGTCTGTCCATTTCTGTCTGTTTGTCTGTTTATCTGGCACGACTTAATGTGGCAAACGATGCTATGCATGCATTTATCTATCTCCGTGTGTGCTCGTATCTTTGCTATTTGCCTGCCTGCCCGCCTGCTCCACCGCCAACACCCTTATGCATAACGCATACGCCGCGTTGTTTGCTATTTCTTTTGCCTTTTTTTATACTTTGTACCTATTAAAAGTGGCTAAAAAGGGTATATAAAGCTGGTGCTGCTGCTTGTTACAGACAGAAGGAGGCATTTTTTAGTTGCTTAAGCTTTTTGTGTGCTACAGAGTATCTACAAGTCGAGCACTTTCGAGTAGAGCGCGCTTACTTGTTTGCAGTGGCATTCTATAAATATGCGCCTCCACCTTTTCGCTGTACGTTTTTTTTCTCTTCTCTTTTTATGTTAAACCAACAAGCTAACATATTTTAACACATGCAGGCTAACACACACAACTACACACACACACACACACTCACACATACGTACGGACACAGACACGTGTCCATATCAATGGCTGCTGCTGCTGCTGCTGGCTTTTGAATATTTTCTAGCACTCAGTTTGCAGTTGAAGTTGCAGCTTAGCCGGCGGCATTTTGTGTCGGGTTGTTTTTCATTTGAAAATAAGAAAGAAAATTCTTATCGCCCTCGCAATGTGCAAGTGCAAATGCCCCTAAAGGGAGCAGCGCTGCATCCGCTGCCAACCTTCACATATACGCCCCCTAAAATCCCGCCCACACATACACGCAGAGAAATGGAGAGAATGTTCGCATAACTTGCACATTGATTTCTCTCCAGAGAATTGAGGATAGGTAGCATCCATATACATATATATAGAATTTGGTTTGCATGCGGATTGGGTATTGGGTATGGGGTTTCTTATTGAATTCAATAATTTAGTGGCCGGCCGAAATTTAAATTGCTCCTGGCGTGGCTCGGCCGGGCCGTGGTCCGGACTTGGCCACCCAAAAGCACAATTTGATTATGCAATGTTGTTATGCAACGAGTTGCAAGCGGCGCGAACGTGCCAGCTGAAAATCACATTAGATGCCTGCCCATATAATGGCTTCAAATCCGTCTCAATGGCACTTGCCAGCTCCAAGCTCCAAGCTCCATGCTCCATGCTCCATGTTGTGCTCGTATGCAGAGTGTGGAAAGCAGGAGAAAGAGGGACGGACAGAGACCGAGAGAGATCTCTTCTTGCCTCGGGCCTGGGGCAGAGGCAACTGTGATAACAATAGTCCTTTTGGCTGGGCTCGGTTCGGGCAAGGAAAAGCTTGTTAGGATTCGTTAAAAATGCACACACTTCTGTATACGTGTATACATATATATGTGTGTGTTTGTTGTGTATGTGTATGTGTATGTGTGTGTGTGTGTGTGTGTGTGTGATTGTGCAAAACTTTTTGCTTGTGCAAACAATAAAACACAAATTCGCTTAACAGCGCAAACTGAGACCCAGGCAATGCTCAGAGACGTTCGTCCGTTCGTTCGTCCGTCCGTCCGTTCGTTCGTTCGTTGGTTCGTGTCTGTTCTTGAATGTATAAAGAAATTTTTCGAAATTTAGTCAAAAAGTTTTCAGCTCCATCTCTTCTCTCCTTTCTACATTTCTACAGGGCTTTGAGGACGACATACATACAGTGGTCATACAAGCGTTGAATGCATTCGATAAGATATTTCCGCATGTGGTGTCCAAATATTTGACAGTGCCGCCATGTCATTATCATGCTCATCAGAAAGGACAGCAGTTGCAGCCCGAGCAGCAGCAGCAGCAGGCAAGTGGACAACAAAAGGGTCCAGGCCAGGCCCAAACATTTGGCCAACAAACTTTTGCAAAGAATCTGGATAATGCCTTAAGCAGTCAGCAGCAGCAGAAGCAGCAGCAGCTGCAGGAGGAGCAACAATGGCATTCTAACGATGACAACTCGAGGGCAGGCAAGGCCAGGATGTGTGCCAGGTCGTCAGCCACTGATAATGATGAGCTGCTCGCAGCTCTTTTGAATGATTTTCAATTGCAATCGAATCGCATGCAGCTGCAGCACAGCAACAGCAGCAGCAACAACAACAACAATCAATATAATGAGCTCGGTCCGTGCTGCGTGTTTGCCATTTCACCGAAATTGCTCTTGAACAAACTTCGCCTGTGTCATCACAATAAATATTGGTTGGTACAGAATAAATATGCCGAAGTTATTTCCAATTTAAATTACGTACTGCTCCGTTCCTACTACGCAAATTTCGACTGTGCCTTTGACAACAACAACAACAACCGGAGCAACAACAACAATAATAACAACAACCAGGGCAATGAGAGTGAGGAACAGCCAAGGGATCATCATCAAAAAGATACGGCTCACGCCTGCAAGTGGAAGACGGCGGAGGCTGCTTCTAACAAGGACATTGTCTGCACTTATGAGGTAAGCATTTGAATCGCCTTATTACAAAAAACCTCAAGCGCATTTTAGCCAGGCCAAGCAACTTGACTTGTTTATTGTGCAGATTATTTTTTTGGTTTCCCTTTTTTTCTCTCTCTCTCTCTCTCTCTCTGCTACGTCTTGGCTCCTGGCATCCAAAGCAATTGTAATGTGCTGCTCCCATTTCAAGCGACCCCAACCCATCCCTCCCAGACGCCCGGGCTCTTATTGAACTTTTGTGCACTGAAGTGTGGCCCTTTGTGCATCTGCAGACTGCCCCCCGCCGCATCCCATCCAATCCGGTCCAATCCTATCCAATCCGATTGACAGTTTGTTTTGCTTTTGGGTATTTCGCAGCATATATGTTTGTATGTATTGTATAAACATATGTGTGTGTGTGTGTGTGTGTGTGTGCGAGAGTGTGTACAGTCGTCGTATTTGTTTATTTATTATTTTGACAAAGCCAAGCAATTTGCTAAATGGTAGAAGGGACGACGTGAGCACAGAGAGAGACGAAGAGAGAACGTGAGAGAGAGTTGAGAGCTTGGAGTTTAGAGCAAACAATTGTGAAGGAAATGAGACTTCTAGAGAAGCTTTGATTGCATGCATCCTTTGGGCAAAAGAATTAAAATAAATGAGAGTGTAACTAAAACTATATTATTTATAACTAAATAAAATGCTGAAGAGCATAGCATAGTTATTACATTTCTTTTTTTTTTGCCTGAGTATGAAAGACGACGCGTCATAGAGCTGTTCGTAAATTCAATAGTTCACAGTGAGTTTTAGAATCTGGCCAGGAAGGAGCCACGTCATAGGGATAACTTAACTTGGTGGTGTATAGTTTTTGATTTACAACCTGCAGTCTGCACATCTGCGAGTAACTTGGAAACACTTTTCGATCCCCTGCAGGCTCAATTCCTGGACGAACTTCTGCATCTGTTGGGCGACGATGATGCGCGTGTACGTGAACATGCCGCCTTTTGTCTATGCCGCTTTATAATGCAAACCTCGCGCCAGCAGCAGCAGCAGCCAATCACAGCGGCAACATCGCCAACAACAACAACAACGAGGGGAACTAAAATTGAAGAAGGCAACATCAACGCTGAAACTCAACAAACTAATTTCAATTTGCTTTGGGATTTTTTCGACTATCGCATATTTGGCAGCATGTCCGTGACGTTGCGTAATTTATTCCGGGCCAGCACAACGATTGCTTCGCCGTTGGCGGCACTAGACGCAGTCGAGCACAGCCATGGACCGTATGCTGGCTCTGCCGCTGAAGCAATTGGTATGGGAGCAGGAGCAGGAGGAGGAGGCGGTGTCGGAGTTGGAGTAGGTGCAGCAGCCTCTGCGGCGTCGGCCTACTTTGATGGCAGTTACGATGTTCATGCTTTTGCTTTTGGATTTCCACGTCAAATAGCGCAAGAGGAAAAAGTTTTGGCCAAAGTTTTGTATCGACTGACAAATAAATTGATGACGCTCAATGATAAAAATGTGCAGGTAAATATTTATATAGCGCTCTAAAATTGCTATAAAACTAACTAGAGACGGCCGAAAAAATAACTAAAAATAACTCTACTCAACTATATCTATATCTATATATATATCAATAACAGTTTGGCATAATTTACGCACTGCGATTGCTGCTCAAATACTTCAATTTTGTGGACTATCAAGAGGCGTGGACGGAATTCAATTTCATAGAAATTTGCATGAGTTACGCCTACTACAACAGCGCAACTGCTGCGGACTTAAATTGTCAGAATGATTTGATTGATGTAATGGCCAAGTTAATGGCAGGTAAGTTCAGAGCCTTCCCTCAATTTATAGATATATATGAAAGGATATATATATATATATATATGCTTACAATGAGCCAGCTCAGGGCGCTCTTTGTACTGCTTACATGCATTACAAACTATATATAGATATATATATAGAGAGATTTATCTATATATATCATCTGGTGTCTGTCTGTCTGGCTGTCTGTATATATCTTCCGTACATCTCAGAGGGTATTCACATTCATATGCTTATGTTCGTTTGTTGATTGCTTTTGCGTGCCTGAATGCGTTCTCGGTATTTATTGAATTGGTAGTGAGCTTTGGGCTTTGGGCTTATGTCTGGAATTTGGTAATGGTGTTTGGCTAATTCGAATTAAATAACATTCATTTTTACTCGTACTTTAAAATTTACATTTAATTCAGCTTCGTTATAGTATTAATTGCCATAGAAACATACCAATAAATCATTTTAATTAATTGTTTGTCATTAAATGGATTTGCATAAATATTTTTCCACTGTATTGTTGCATGCTGCGTGCATGGCAAATTTCTGCTTTCTCCTTTATTTTTTCTCTCTCTTTTTTTTTTTTTTTTTTGCTGCTCTGTTTAAATTGTAATTTTAATCAAGCAAAAGCCGAAATTAGCATAAAATATTTTTAATTTTCTCCCCAGAACAATATTTCAATTAAACTCTATTTTTTTGTACAAATAAAAATGTAAATATTTTGCACTGTTTTTGTGCGAGGAGCTAACACTACTCTACAAAATTCAGTTGCTTACATAAGTCATTTTACTGGGAGAAAAGCAGAACAATTAATATTTCCTGCTTACTTTCAAGTTTGTTTGACTGCCCCAAAAAGTATGCTATACTTTTTTTTTTAGCAGAAAATCAATTGACAGTGCGGAAAAGCATAAATTAGTTATTGAAATTTTCAATATTACTCGATTGTGTA
This sequence comes from Drosophila repletoides, assembly GCA_018150835.1. Classification (NCBI taxonomy): domain Eukaryota; kingdom Metazoa; phylum Arthropoda; class Insecta; order Diptera; family Drosophilidae; genus Drosophila; species Drosophila repletoides. The sequence continues at coordinate 10,309,306 of JAECWQ010000100.1, forward strand.
ATTAAATAAATTTCAACATCCTCATTAACAAACTACTGCAGCAACAGCAGCAACAGAAACGGGAATAATTTTAAATAAAAAAAAGGGGGGAAAAAAAAGAGAAACAACAATGACAACTAAACGAATCGTGCGCTAATAAACATTTTAATTCAATTTACCAAATTGCGTAACACAAAAAACCAAACTTCAACTCAATTTCATTATTGGCATTTACATAGCAGCACGCCACGCCCCCTCTGCCTCCCCCCGTCTCCCCCCGCCTAGTTTCATGATGTTTTTCCTGTTATTGTTTCTGTTCTGTTTGCTGCTGTCATTGGCAGAGTTTGAGTTAAATATTTCTGCGTTGATCGCCAGCCACATATTTGCGATGCGCTAATGTAATCCACCATAATCAAATAGTAATTAAATTATTAATAAACCATTAAATGTGAAATAGTATTCGTGTGCCACACACACACACAGAGCTAACCTTTCCCCCTGTCAACCCCCCATCGCCATTGAAATTTGCATTTGTGCATGAGCAAATAATTTAATTTTTAAGCCCTAAGCACTTTCGCACCTCCAACAATGCAATGCTAAAAAGCTGCCATGTAATATATATATATAGAAATATATATAGATATATGTATAAATATTTATATACAAACTCGCACTATTCTCTCCTCCTTCCCTCCGCCCCTCTCCTTGTGTGCATGGCTTATCGTGGCATCGATTTCAAAAACAAAATGTGCAAATGTTTTAGGGATTTTTCACGAGTATTTTGTGATAAGTTTTGACAGTATGCAAATAACAAATAACAAATAACAATTTCTGCGCGGCAAGCAAAAACTGCCAACTGCTAAAGCCGGCGAATTATTTGCTCTTAATTTTAGAAAATTTAATAATTTAAAAATAAAGCCAGAATGCCGCACTCCTCTCCTCTCTCTCCTACATCTAAATACCCTAACAAATTATTGCTATACAAGAGTATCAGTTCTTAGACACATTTTAATGGTTCAGTAAAACTGTTAAAAATTTTGGGAAAAACAAGAAAGCTGAAGATTTAAATGAAGATTGTTTTATATAAATAATAATAAATAGAGATTGTTATTATACATATCTATAAAAGAACTAAAATTCCTTCGAAAAATGCAAAATGCGTGCTACTTTACTGTTCTGATTCCGATCCATTTCTTTTGGCTAATTTTTTAAAGATATTTACATAAATTGAATAGTTTTTTATTCAACAGATAGCTTAATTGTAAAGCTATATATTATACTATAAAGTTATCCGATCCCTTCAGGTATTTTTAACCATATCAATTTTGTACCAGCTTAAAAACTAAGATTTCTTGGAATAGAAGCAAACAGTTAAGCTTAAAACACGAATCAATATGTTTCTTCAGCTTGATTAAGTCTTGGTATTATTACGTATTTCGTGACAATAATATTATACCCTACCCAGAGCCTTGTACGCTGATACTCTCCCTTTGTTAAAACTTCATCTGTGTTTCGTGTTAAGTATACGACTCTATGTACCAAATTTTGACGCTTCACACATATTGGAGATAGAAGAACATTTAATTGGCTAAGTCGAGTCAGCTTTGGACGCTGTTCGAGAATACTACTTTATTTTTTAGAAGAAACCTATTAAATTTGGTATTAGTAGTTCCTGCAGTCTCTTTTTGCAATATTATAGAGCCGTGGATTAGCTTTCTTGCCTAACTTTCTGATATAAACGCTAGTTTTTATCCACTTTTGGGTGCAGAGTCAATGAAATTGATTAATCTTTTACAATTATGTTTGACAATTGGCGACCGGTTTACAGACCTCTCGTCTCAGCTTCAGTTCATAAATTGTAATGCGTCGCATTATGACTGAATTAATGCATTTGTTTTCAATGCGCCTCGGTAAGCTCATTTGCAGAGCGCTTAACAGAAAACTGAGGAGGAAAAAGAGAGGAGAGGAGAGTAGAGGAGAGGGGAGAGAGTTGGTGGGTTGGCTGGTTGGTTGGCTGGTTGGTGGTCTGCTGTTGCCGTGGCCCATAAATAGCTGACTGATTGCCCAAGTGTATATCAAACTGACATGCCTCAGTTGAGCTGCGGAGCATTAATAAAAATATTACGCATACGCACGGTGTGACCGTAAAGCATTATAATATTTATACATTTATTAATTGATAGGCAACGGCGTGACGAACCGCAGATGCTCTCTAACTGTTGCAACATAAATAATTTTTTTTTCAATATATTTTCAATAATTAAATTCAGTTAGAAGTGACGCGTTGAGCTAACATAATTAATTTATCTATTTTGAATATTTTTTTAAACGAAGCTGCTCTAAAAAGTGTTTTAAATTTCGTAGCTAAATTTAAGTCGAGCGCTTTCCCTAGCCAATATATCTACATACAAATAAAGGACTCTCTATAGAGCAGGTGGGCCTTTATTGAACACTGTCGCGTCGATGTTTCGTATATGCGCCTACATAAATAAATATAAATTAGCAACGGAACTGTGGCGTCGTCTCATTATATGCAATTTTCAATTAATTAGTAAATGTAATGCGCACCCTGCCCCCCTCTCGCGCGGCTCTGAGTCTGCCTCCCCAGCGCCCCCGCCTGCATATTATCGCTGTGTGCGCTGCGTCCTGGGGCTAGGCGAAGGGGGGTTGATTCAATGGCTCCCCGAACACTTAATTTTTATAAATATTTATGCGAATACTATTTAATTTATTTGTAAAATAAAATAAAAGTAAAAAAAAGGAGAGCACAGAAAATTATAATAACATTTTTTTTTGTGCCTGCTTTTTCTTCTCGCACACAAATAAAAATTTATTTTTAGTATTTGCTGGCGTTGCATTGTTGACACATAAATTGAAATGTTGCATGCCTCACACACACACACACACACACACACACACACACACACACACACACACACACACACACACACTCACACAGATGCGCGTGCGATGCGTTTAATGAATGCATATAAATCATAGCATACTTTGAAGCGTTTTCCGGTTGTTACCTATGCAGTTTTTGCTTTAATTCCGCATTATTTGTTTGCCTTTGATATTTATATAGTCATGTTGGGTTTTCCGTCGCTTTTTTTTTTGTTTTACCAATTGCAAATCCATTAAATGGGTTTTTAATTTTCCGAGCTGCAATTACGTGGCATTTGTTTAATTTTAAGCGTTTGTTTTTTTCCTCTTTTTTTAAATTTTAAGCCAATTAACCTCAGAGCTGCATTTGTTTCTTAATTTGTCATTAATATGCTTAAACTAACCGTTCATCTTTCATTACGTGTTCCTCCCCTTCCCCTTCGCAGGTGGCATGCTGAGCTCTGGAGATCCATTGCCCCACTCCCAGCTGGACTTTCTGCTGCGTCACAACGTCAAGCTGCTGAATATCTACTATCATCTGGTGTGCAATCAGCGCCCGCTGCAGCCCAGCAGCGGCTCCAAGGCATCCAAGGGTGGCGGTGGCGGTGGTGGCAAGAGTGAGCTCTTCACGTTGAACAGCAGTGGCAGGGAGACGCTGGCGACGCTGCAGGCAATGGGTTACTTTGCCAGCGATTACGTTTACATGAAACTTTACAACATTTTAAGAGGTGCTAATGACAGCTACAAGGTAAGTCAAAAGCCGCAGGTGAAGACAGACTCCTGCGCGTCGCAGTGGATGGAGAAGAGCAGCCGCCATTAAGTCGCGGCTGGCTCTGAAATGGCAAAACTTCTTTGCTGGCACGTGCACTGAGATTTACCAATTCTCCAGTTGCACTTCCCAGCTCCAATTGCAGTGCACGTACAGCGCAATGCGCCGTTTTATATGCAACACTTTCTCTGGCAACGCGGCACAGTGGTACCGACATCTCCGAAATATCAACCAAAAAAATTAACTAAAATTCAAAGTTATATCTACCGATTTTCGACCTTCTTTTTAACAAATGCAGCAGCTAGCCAGCAGAATTGGACTAGTTGTTATATGACTTTGACACACTGTGCGCTGGCTGCCTCGCAATGAGTTGTAAAAATGCAGTGCAATGCGCGACGAAATGCAGGCAACGTCTTGACTTAAACTTTTGACTACTTGACTTTTGGCCCAAAAACTTGACTGACTTAATGCGAGCGTTGCATTAGGGTGTGGCCAATAAAAGCCATCACTTTGGCATCCTTTTAGGTACTCTGCACTCTGAACTCAACTGCAACTCTCTCTGTCGGTCTTTTTGCTTGCAGATAACCATAAATCACGAGGCTGGCGGCTTATTAATTTGCCTGCTGAAGAGCTGCCTGAATGCGTTGAGCTTCTGTCTGGAGGCATCACCAGCACCGGCGGCGACGGTGACGGCAGCGGCGGCTGCGACGGCGGGCACCGCATCCAACAACTCGCCAGCACTGAAATTAATTGAAGAAATACTACAGTATTTGACCAAGCTAATAAATTATGCGCCCGGCGAGTGCGTTGCATGTCTGCGGCAACTGTTGAAATATTTATTTGCCCAAAATTATGCTAGCCAAGTGCAAAGGCACTCCGATAACTACCATGCCACATTTGTGCATCCCTATTTTGTGGCTAAGCGTAGTGGCCGAGGCAACAGCAGCAGCCGCTCTACATTGTTTCCAGCAGCAACTACTATTAGCCCGACAACAACAGGAGCAGCATCAGCAACAACAACAGCAACAGAGATGCAACAACTAATTGCAGCGCCCTCTGCTCTGGGCACGTTATTTGTGCGGGGCATGCAAGCGGGTGTACCACCGCCGACGGGTGACTGTGTCCGGCTTATAAAGCTATTCGAGCCACTGGTCATCTACTGTTTGACGGTGAGTAGAAATTGCTAATTAATTTTTGTAGTAGCCAATTTGTTTGATTAAAAATGCGCAGACACAAAGCGTTGCACCTTCTGCCGCCCGCCGTGCCCGCCGTGCCGCCGTTGTTGCACGCAATCCTATTTTATTTATGTCGAAAAATTTACCTAGCACTTGTATTCATGCATTGCCCCACCTCCAATCCGCAGCTCTTCATGAAGTCCAATGCGCTGATACAGGCACCCATATTAAGGCTGCTATCACAGCTGCTGGATCTAAATGTTACATACAGCATATTGGATTCGAAAAGCGTAATATTCGAGCAAATTTTAAACAATTTGGACTTAATTGAAAGTGGCATAGACAGGTGAGTGGCCAGGCAGAGAGGGGCTTATTAAGAAAAACCCTATTACAGCCCCCTTTTGTGTGAATAATATTCCCCTTTTTTCATTTGATGCTCTTCGAATAGAAATGCATACTTCATAGTGCCAGCAATGCTTAAATTTCTGATGCAGCTAACACACAAGAGCGATCGGCCGCTGATAACTATACCAAAAATCATAAGTATTACCAACAATTTATTGGCCAATGGCGCTGTGAGAGATGTGGCGCTTTTGGCCCTAAAGACTCTTAGCTACGAGCTGTTCTTTATGCACAGTCCGATTGAGGAAAATATGGAGGACGATGATGCAGCAGCAGCGCGTGTTGGTTCTGGCTCTGGCCAGTCCAGCAGTCAGCTAACTGCTGCGGCCACGCAGGATACAAAGGAGGCGTTATTGGCGCAACGCCGCGAACTGGACACACAAAAGGAAGTTGTCCTGGGCATGCTTGAAAAGTTCATTGATGCACGAGCCGTTCAACAGTTGTTGGCCCTGTTGCTGCTGTACGAGCGAAGTTTGCAGCAAGTGGATGCACCCTCGTACCTTAGTGCACAGGATGCGAATGTCCTTTATGCGTTGCTCTGCCGTTCGCTCGCCTCGGGGCAGCTGCAACTGCACACATTTGGTGATTTGCGGCTGCTGGAGAGCTGCTTTCGGAACAATGGCAACTATGTGCTGGCCGGCAGCAAGGAATTTCAGCAATTGCTGCAGCTCTTCATTGAACAGGTGAGCTAACCAATGGAATTTACGTGCAACATGCAGCATGTAGCATGCAATTTAAATCCAAATGAATGACACTCGACAGTCAAAGCACGCACTGCCAGGCAGACAGACGGACGGACAGACAGTAGCCAATTAATAATGTAACAATTAATGCATGATTTATTTCTGAGTTTTGGCAACAGACCTCTCAACACTTAAATACGTCTGTCTGTCTGTCTGTCTGCTTGGCTGTCTGTTGGTCTGTCTAATGCGCATAAAACACACACAGAGAGACACTTGAATTTGCATTTAAAGTGTGAAAGATGTTTCAATAAATATGTTGACACTTTTCAAGCATTCAATAAAGCCTCACCTAATGGCATAATTGAAATAATGACACAAATAATCTGACAGACGCCCAAACATTTATACAGCTGCTAATGGTGAATGCATCAATGTTATCGTCTTTCAACACAAATTTTACATACTGCACAACACAAAATCGATATATTGTTGTATATCGAATATATTGTACTCTTATTGGCATTAAATTTCAGGCAACATTTGCTTTGTTATTGATAGGAAAGACAGTCGGGTTTGTCTTTGGCTATTTGTGTCTATTCAGTTTGATTAGAACGACAGAGCCAATTGTTATTCTAGACTAAATCAAAGGACACATATAAAGGGTGAAATAGTAATGCAAAAGCTGCATTCGATAGTTATAATATTCATTATGTCCTTTGTTTCTCAAGTAAAGCCTAAACCCAATCAGTTGGCAAAATCTAAACCAATTTGTTCGATGTGGTCTCAAAAAGCCAAACATAAACCGAAGCTCTGCAATCATTTTGTTAGCCTTTCAAGTCGTCTGCACTATTTACAGGGTATGCCCTAGTCTAAGCCCAAGAAAATTCAATATTTGATATGCCTAAGTAATTCTACGCCAACAAATTGTGTAATTTCCTGAAGAAAGGCGATTATTGGTCCTAAAAAGTGGATTCAACTAACAAACACAAGATCGAACTGAAAATTGTATTGAGTTTCCTTAAGCCACAAATCCTTTTTTGTCTCCATTATTCTGTTATATTATTATTGGTATAAATATGTATTTAGAATCAAACAACATGAAATATCAATTTGCGTATATAATTCCAGCTCAGAGTTCAGCATCCTTTGCATTTGTTTAGATCTTAATTAGCAGTCTCCATGCAGTCGATTGTTGTTGGATATTGTTTCAGTTATTTGTCACACTGTGCCGGGGTGGAACGTTAAGTAGGCAATGCGAATGGTTCATTTAACACTTATGCATCAGTCGATGTTGTTGTGAGCTGGCTACAGTGGTTGCATGTGGCATGTGGCATGAGGCAGTTGAGGCAGGTTGGCAGCTGGCAGGTTGGTTCATCAACGATTTGTCATTCCGCCCGTCCACCTGTCCGGCAGGCAACGCTTATTTGCATTTACATGCACACGAATGCACTTTGCTGCTGTTCTTTCCGATGGGGGGAAGAGGAGAAGGGGCTACTCGTATTTATTTTCGTATGTTTTTTTTTTTTGCTCAGCTCTGCTCTGTTTTGCTATACTTGCTGTTGCATGCGGCGCCGTAGTTAATGTGCCACATGTCGTATACGTGACATTTTTAATACCTACGCTTCAACGCCGCACATTTTCAACTATTAATGCGCATTTAAGCTACACATGCATTAACTGTCGAGCTGCCAGACTGCCAGGCTGTCGGACAGTCGGACAGTGAGACAGCCAGACCGAGCCATGGCCAACGCCTGAGTCGAGTCCTCGTATAAGCAACAGGACTGCAGGACAGCTCGACAGACCGTTCCAAACGAACTTAATTGCACTCCTCTGTGCTCGTGTGTGTGTGTGTGTGTGTGTGTGTGTGTGTGAAGGCAGTCAATTGCATATGAAGCGCTTAACTTAACTCAGCTGCTGCTGCTGCTGCTCCTCCTCCTAGTGGCTCCCGCCTTCGGTTCGTGTCATATCCTTTGATACATTGGCATGCATCACGTGTCTAACGTTCAGTAACGTTATACTGAGCCGTTAATGGCGGCTCGCAGGACTTTTTCTCGCTCTCTTCTCCACTCCACTCCTCTTCGCCACCCACTTGTTGTGTGTGTATAAATACGTGTATATATTTTGCGTTTGTAATTTGTTGGCGCTGGCTATTCAACATCATTTAACTTGTAATTAAATGGCACAGCTTAAAAACTTGAACCAATTATAGTTTATTTAATTTGACACTGTGCTAACAGAAGGCAAATAAAAACAAGTAACATTGCCGCCAGTCGACAAATGATCGACTTAGCGATACTCTGCAAAGTCTTGCAACAAGTCAGCTGCTGCGAGTAGCTGAGAGGCAGATGGAGTCTGTTAAACCTGATCAAAATCGTTGATAACTTTGAAGTTTACTAAGTGGGCAGCCTATCATACCCATTAGAATATAATACAGGGTATATATATACATATATATATTTACCACCCACGCATTTTTTGCCATCCAGGTGGGCATGAGTAATTAAGTTGGGCAATGAGCGCATAAGTCAATGCATGACTGGCTGAGCATCAGCCTTACCCCGGCGCTCCTCTCTCTCCTCGTCCTGTGTGTGTGCGTGTGCGTGTGTGTTTGAGGATGGGAAAAACTTTATAGCAACATTTTAATTGAAATTGAAAATGCGCCACAACTTAAATAACATTTTGCGTGTAAACATTAAAAATTGCGAGCAGGAGAGGCGTTCAGAAAAATTGTTATTTGAAATTTACCGACGTAGGCGAGCAGCCAGGCAGCCAGCATATAGAAAATTTAATTGCATTGCATGCATTTGGGTCTGCCGTGGCCCACTGTGCGTGCTGGCTAGGAGTATCCTTTCTAATTACTGCCGGAAAATATGTTGATGTTGTCGCTTGCAACTTTGTTACTGCAATTTATGCAAAGTTTCACACTTTGCCGCACTGGCGGCCAAAGCGTAGGATTCATTCTCAAACTGAAATTTCTCTTCTCTCCCCTTTGCAGGATGTGGGCAACTTTGGTGATTTAGCACTGGCAATGATTACGCTGGCAAATGTAATCCTTAAAACCGAAGAAATTTATCTGGTGAATCATATAAAACTTTATTTGAAAAATAATCCAATGGCTGAAAGACGTCTGCGGGCCTCAGTCGCAGCAGCTGCAGCGGCAGAGACCGCAACAACAATAGCAACACCGCAATGGCAGGATGAAGCACCTTCGACATCTTCGGCAGCTGCTGCCGCAAGAGCCGCAGCCGTTGCCGCTGCCGCTGCCAACTCAACGCTTGGCGCCGCCTCGTCTTGCCCTCCAATAAGCGAAATTAACTACTTTGCGAAAGTTCTGTGCGAGAAGCTGGTCGGTTGTCTAGATGCGCTCCTGGCACGTCTAGGCTCAGCAGGAGGTTGCTATGATTCTGCCGCCGTCTCCGCCTCCGCCAGTGCCAGCCACGCCTACTGCCAACTGGCCGGTAGCTTCGTTAACTCGTTGCACAATGTTTGCTGTCGCTCACGGCACAAGGACGCGGTGCAATCAGTTTTTCGTTTGGTTTTGGCCGAATCTGAATTTCTCTGCAAATACTACAATTTACTGTTGATGACTGCCGAGGGCGGCGGCGGCGGCGCCGGCGGCGAGGCCCTGGAGTCAGTGCTGTTGGCCTGCCTGAAACTATTACTCTCCATGCGTATGCTGGAGCCAATGGTGCTGCTAGAGCAGGCAGCAGATCTGCCGCTAAAGTGGAGCCTGCAGCGTGCCATGCTGCACGAAGTTTGCCATGGAAGTGCGGTAAGTATGGGGCGGAGTGAGGCAAGTGTTGGATGAGGCAATCGAAAGGATGCAGCTGGTGGCACATTAGTTTAATTTGAATTTGGCAGTCGGCGGCGAGCCAGCTGATTTGCCCACTGGCAGCTAGCTCTGTGTGAGAGCCTTGCCAGCTGACAGTTGTCGTGCTCGTAATTTTGCGGTTCACCGCGTTGGGTTTGGTTTTTGGTTTTCGGTTTTCGGTTTCCGCCCAGAGACTGGCCTATCTGTCTCTACTGGCCATGGTTATTTAAACTGTTGTCTGGCTGCGATTGTCTGGCTTAAAGCAGCGCCTGGCCAGTGCTGCGCATAATTTTAATTGATTGCCACTCGAACATGTGCCACTTGTTCCATAGGAGGAGTTCTTCCATTTCTGAGACCCACCAACTAATTGCAGGCACACGACTGGAGTCCGCAACAAGTGCGCCGTCTATGCGCCGGCAAATATCTGAATTTCCTAATTGCTGACCACTTAGAATTCCTTTGCGAGCTCTCCCAAGTGCGTCCCGAGTACGGCTCATTATTGCAGGCAGGGCTGCTCCGCAATGCGGCCAAGTTGAACAAAGTAAGTATGAATAAAAAGCTAGAAATTTTGCATTACAATGAAGCTGCTGGGCTCCACCTTTGTTTGTGGCGCCTTTCTTTTTATTTTTTTTTCGCTCAGCACTCGATAAGCGCCGTCTTGCGGCTGTTGTGCCGCATTTGCGAGAGCTCTGAGCAGAGCGGAGCATCTGGCGACGCTGGCCACGATGCCACATTGCTGGCGCTACAGCTGCTCAGTCGACTCCATCAGCTGCACGATGGCCAACGTGCTGTGCAGCTGCCCATGGAACGACTGGCACGCCGACTGCTGGCCCAGAGTGTTCCATCAACCAGAAACAGCATCTATCAGCGGCTGCTGCAGGGCGAACTGGCCGGCGATGAGGACCAGGACGATCTACGCACCATGCTGTAAGTAGAGTGCACAATTATGCATTAAGTGCTGCTATTCTCAGCACAGCTATTTAATTCAATTATGCCATATACACTAACCAGGAGTAGTTCCACTGCATCGTGCTCCTTGCTCCTTGATTCCTACTAAATATAGCAGAGCAAACTGCATCTGGAAAAGTATAAAAATCCTGGCTAAAAACGATCAATATTTAATTTGAGAGCTGACAATTTGGGAGTAAATCGAGGGGAAAATCAAATATAATAAAAATGTAAATTGTAAATTGCAAATTGCAAATTGAATCCTTTGCGGCAGGACTCTCCCCGAAACTAAATGAAACGAGAATTGTTGTACAAAAACAGAAAAAAAATCAATAAAATTTTCAATTTGTACTGAGCACTGCATTCAATTGATATAAATTAAAATTCAAGGGTAGTTGGCCTTCGACAAGGAACTGCGGCCTGGAGCTTTCATGTTTTTATTTATCTTTCATTGCATTTCATTGCAGACTCAAGGACCTCGAGTGCTCTCAGGACAATGGAGTTGCCTCGCCGCCGCGCATAATTGATGAAAGCTGGCTTTTTGGTCAGGTAAATGAGAGGGCTCTCTGGCTAATTTATGGCCCAATTTTCTTTCTCTTTGCTTTAACCGTTTCCTTTTAACTTGTATTTCTTTTTTTTTTTTGCCCACTTTCGGGTTCGCCGCCGCACAGCTAATCAAATTTGCCACACAGCATGCGGATGCACCGCATCAGCAACAGCAACTGATGCGTTTACTACTCGAGATTCAGTCGGAGGCAAAGCTGCAGCGTCTGCTGCGCAGTCTGGGAAGTGTGCAGGAGGCACGTCTGTTGCGCCACGCCTTGGATGGTTCGCTGTCCTCGATGGTGGCCACCTTCAGGCAAAAGTGTATCCAACATGCCCCACACATTAACTATATGCAACTGCCGCCGCTGGCACGTGTTGCCTGTGCCTCGCTCATGTTACGCGTGTCCAGTGTGCCGCAGCAGCAGCAGGAGGAGCACCAGCAGCATTTAGTGCAAGCGGTCGATGCCGAGCAATTGGATGTGGCAAGGGCACTGACCACGCTGCTTCTGTCCATCCGGAGCCTGGAGCAAACGGCGCTCATTTACATCGATGCGCGGCACACTGAGAAGTTTGTTGGCGACCACTTGCTACGCCAGGAGCAGCTGCCGGCTATACTCTCGTATCTACGCTGGCTGAGCAGGGCCGCAGAGCAACTATTGCAAACGGCAGACCAGGGAGAACAGGATGGATTAGGAGTGCTTTTGGGTTGCATGGATGCGTTGCTGCAGCAGCCACGTATCTGGTGGGCACTCAACTCGAGCACGGATGCATTGCGAGTGGAGTTGTTAAAGGTTCTAGTACTTGCCGCACGCCGCATGCTTCAGGATACAATTTTCTATCAGCGACATCGCATGGTGCAAAGTACAGAGCCAGCGCCGCAGGCCATTTTCCTAGGCAAATTGATTGAAACGCAAATTGATATGGAGTCCTTGCAGAGCAACGAATTTGGACACTTGCCGGCTTCCGTTGCCGTTGCCGGTCATGAATTGGCCCAGATTCAAGTGCCTTTGGTAAGCGACATTTCACTGCTCATCTATCAGCAGAGACTTTTTAGCTTCATAGGCCTAACCTGCGGGCCTTTGCGCTGCTCCTTTTTTCTCTCCCTCTCTCCATTTCAGTCGCTCATCGCATCCATTGGCACCTCGCTGCTGCGCACACATCAGTTTTATGCCTATGCAGTGACGCCCTATGAGCTTGTCCAGCAGCAGGCCACAACTGCCAGCAGTGATGGCAAGCTGCCCACCATTCCTGTGGACAGCCTAAGCGATGTGGATGTGCTGCGTCAATTTGTGAAGCGGTAAGTCGATAGTCGATAGTTTTGATAGTATTTAAGCAATCGAATTCGTATAAATAACTTCAAAAGTAACGAATAATTAGCTTTTTGTATAGTTTTTGTCCGTTGCTCTTGGTCAAAGGAATAGTAGCTATTATCGATAGTTCGATAGGTCGATAGTTTCACACCTTACGTCAAGGTTAACAGACAATTAACTGTTCTCATTGTTGTGAGCACCTTAAGCCACTTAAGTTATGAGATTCTGTGAACAGCTCGCTTCAACGACTGCTAACTGGCGTCCAGTTGACCAGTTGCTGTCAGCATCAGCAGAAATCATTGTATTTACAAGAACAACACAAACAACAGCAACAAAGACGACGACAACAACAACGTTCTTGCTGACAATGCTCTGACAGGACTGACGAGTGCTTGGCAGCAACATGCAGCGATGATGACGACAACGATGAGCAATGCGGATAAGGACAACGTTGCTTAAATCGTAACTGGAAACATCAGCATCCTGTTCTTATATTAGATACACTCCCTATATATATATGTGTGTGTGTGTGTGTGTGTACTTGTAAGTTGTCATTGTCATCGCTGTGCTTATGTCTGCTGTCCACTGTCCACTGTCCATAGTCCTGTGTCCGTTGTGTTGCTGCTGTTGTTGGTTTGTCGGTTTGTCCTTGGCTAAGCGTTGCTTGTTTGCCTCTCGTCCTTCTCTCATCGCAGTTGACATCTTCCACATCAGTGCTGATGCTGATGCTGCTGCTGCTGCTATTCCCGCTGTTGCTTCTGTTGTTGTCATTGTCTGCATGTCAGTCGTCATCATTACGCTGTCAGCGGTTGAATTGTCATCAGCCAGAAATTGGGAGTATTAGCGTATAAGGCCTAAAAATCCTGTTCAAATGCAAAACGATTTTTGCCTTTAAAGCCAAGCAACAGCCATAGCCATAGCCATAGCCACAGAGCCGCGAGTCCATTTTTAGGAAAAGCAACGCAAAACCTCAAAAGCGCAAACATTAAAACCACATCAGCAGCAACAGCAGCAAAAGCAGCAGAAGCATCCAAAGCCGCACAACCAGCGCCCAGCCTTGGGGCCAACAACGACAAAATCCCCCAAAGGGCTGACAGAGCGGAACATCAACAGCTCTATTAGATGAAACTGTGACTGTGACGATGATGATGCTGCTCCTGCTGCTCCTGCTGCTGCTGCTGCTGCTGCTGCTGCTACTCCTCTGACAGCCACAGGCAGGCAGGCAGGCAGAGCATACGAGTTTGGAGTATAGACAAGCACTTTCGACTCGACTCGACTCGAGGCGAGCATTGCGGGTTGCGAGCTGCGAGTTGGGAGCTGGGAGTTGAGAGTTGATGCTTGATGCAGCTTTCAGCTTGGAAGCTCGTCATGAAGTGAAAGACACAGAGAGACAGCAGCAGTAGTCAACCAGCAGAGGCAGCCAGCGATATAAACAAATTATGAGCAGCAAAGTGAGATAAATGTATGTGTGTGTGTGTTTGTGTGTGGAAAAGGACGCGTCATGCAAGGATTCAGCTGGCTGACTGACTGCTCCGCCTCCTCCCACACACACACTCACACACACACACACACACACACACACGTATAGAGTCGCTTGTAGTTGCTAATTGCGCACAAACCGCTGAACCGAGCCAACAACAAAAGCAACAAGCAACAAGCAGAGCAACAATTTTAGACAACTTTTGTCATCAGCATCAAGCAAAAATTGCAACTCCAAGCGTCAAATGCTCAAATGTTGGCCCTGACCGCTCGGTGGGCGTGGCACTCACACACACACACACACACATGCACAAATGCCAGTGGCATCGATACATTTTTGAGCAATTACTGGCTACACTGTGCAAAATGGTCTCGAATTCTTTAAATTCCTTCTCTTATGGGAATATTAATTGATTTACACGGAAATACATATTTTAGAGCGTGCTTTTCTTTGCTCAGTGTAGAAAATAAAATTCCATTTAATTGGCCTTTAGCCAAATGAAAACTAATCAATGGCTAATTGTAACTTTTGGCTTCTAAATATTTGAAGAGCTCAAACTAATTGAATTAAATTTGTAGGCCTTTGGTTAGGAATTTCAAGCATTTATTATTATGTTTGAGCTGCTCAGGCTATAGAATTTATATATATATATATAATTTACATATTTGTTTACAATTTATTTACCTGAATTCACCACAGGCTCTCCATCTTTGGCTATACAACACGGCAGCAATTCGAGGAATATTTCATGACCTTTCTGCTGTTGATCAATCAGCTGTACGATGAGCATATGGTGGATCAGCAGGAACAGTTCCAGATCAAGCAGGTCTGTCTGCAGGCCATTATGGAACTTTTAACGACATACAAAACTTTTCCCATTGTCGGCCATGGTAAGAGCCAGTTTTATCATACGACTCGCTGGCAGCGCATCAATTGTGACAGCATTAGGTGAGTTTTTCCACTACCAAAAAAAAACTATTAGTAATAAAAAAAAAAGCACAAAAATTTATGGAAAATTTCAATTAATATTCTGCAAGTGGGCGCAAAAGTTTTTAATGCGTAAACAACAAAAAGTACAAATTAGATGCGACCAGCCAAAGTTGTGTCTGGCCCACAGCAGCTCTCATCAGGTTCCCTCTATACCCTCCTCTTCCCTCCTCCCCCGAAATGCATATTATTTTTTAGCAATTACCAAAACTCGTCAACTTTAAAACACAACTAATTTGTTAACATGCGTTACCTAAAACAATTTGGCCAACAACTTTGTTTTTGCCGTTTGCCTCCACACGAGTCTCCTAGTGGAGAGGATACTCTATGCATATTTCTGGATGCCATCTAAAAACTTTTGAAATTTGCTCTGCTCCGAAAATTATAATGGCAATTAATTTGGGAAAAGAAAAAAATATATATATGTTAGAGTCTGCTTTCGGCTATAAAAGGGTATTTCTCAGTCGTTGGAACGCCACTTTTCCCTTACTGCTAGATATCACTTTAAAGCCAAATTTTCGACTCTAAACTTGTTTGGCTTATTAGCCAACAATATCTGAAATCTGATCGAAAATATTCTTTATTAATTTTATAGGGTTTCTCCTTTTTTTTTTTTATAAATCTAATCAAAACTCTGCTCTCAATTGACACCCTGTATTCGGTTATAGAACATATGCTCAAGCGAGTGGGTTCAGAAAATGTGTGTTTACTTTAGTTTGTGGCAATTTAGAAAATAATTTCGTAAAGTTAACAAGTGGCATAATTGTACTGTGTATCCTTTAAAAATGGCTAAAATGGGTATGCTCAGCTTAGGCAGTCAATATGTAACGGCCTGATGGAAGCAGTTCTGAGAACAGAAGCTTCATTTAGTCCTTTATCTGTCTGTCCGTCGGCTTATCTGCCTGTAAGAGCGACTTTCTATAGAGTTAGAGACACATATGCGAACCGGTTCTGTTCAAAACCGGTTCGGTTCAATACCGGTTCGGTTCAAAACCGAATTGAAACCCTGACAACAAGAACCAATTGCAACGTAAGTTAAAGTCATATATCTTCTTAAACACTGAGAAATTTAGACTATTTTCTATAGAAAGGAGCGAACGAAGTATTCCCCAGTCGAAATCTCTACTGGAGTTTTCTAGTTTTTTAATATTTTCCTCTGTGAGTCGCCAGCGGGGAAACAAACAACTGCAAAAATGAAAAATATTGTCTGTTCTCTGGCCGCAGGTCAAAGGGGGGGAGGAAAAAAAAACTGACTTGACTAGTTGCAAGCTGTTGTTTACTTTTAATTGATATACATAAAATAGAAATAATTCACCATGTAGTGCAGTGTATAGTGTAGGATAGTGTATTATCCCTTTAATTCATGCATAATTGCCAGTTAAATGTAATGGGGCCAGAGTCTTTATTGCTATTGGTTTGATAGGAGAGAGGCAGAACAACTGGCGCATTTCTCATGGGGTCGGTCGTCATTTAATTTAATAGCATTTGCAACATTTGCAACATTTGCAGCCTGAAGAAACTGCACAAGGTGCAGCTGCTTGTCGATACATGCAACGTCTTCTATCTGGCGAATCTGGAGCGGCAGGTGGGGCAGGACAATGTGATTGGCACATGCAACTTTGCGGCCAATCAATGCGATCTCAATTTCAGCTGGGCTCAAATGGATGCATACGCACAGCTGCCACATGCCGCAGAGACAACTAGCAGCCAAGGGGACAGCGAGACGGACAGCGAGGGGGCTGGCAGCAGGCAGCAATCCATGCAATCCAATGGCAATATGAGTGACACCGTCTGGCGTAACTATCTACATTTTGTTCAGCTGTCGGGCATTGATTTTCGCAGCAGCACCCAGCTGGTTTTCGATGTGCTCCAGCAGATGATCGAGGTAATTTCTGGCAATGAATGCGACTGCCACTGCCACAGCAACAGCAGCAGCCACTGTATAAACGTCAAATGCCAATCGTTTGGGCTGTTTTAAATGTTGGCCTTAATTGAATTTGATGGCGTGACAGTTGGCTAATTGGAATTCTAATGCTTTTTACCTTCTCTTTTTTTGGATCATAGCAAAATCATGTTTTGGTGCTGCCAAATTTGGTCAAGTTTTGTGAGTTCTGCGAGAGCCGTGATCAAATCAAGTGGATTAAGGAGCGCACATTGCGACTGCAGGAACAAATACCCATGGACGATACCATATCCCATCAGGTAGAACTACACAGGAGTACTTCATTATCCTCGATATTGCATTGGTTACTTTTTTTTTCGTACTATTTTTACAGCATATCATCTACTTACTGTGCCTCAGCCAGGCTCTGCTGATACCCAGCCATGCCGAGCTGCAACACTTGGCTGCCTTGATTGGCAACGTCTATCTGAAGAGTTCCCATTGCTTCATCCGAATTGCAGCTCTACAGGGTCTGCTCTGCCTACTCCAGTGCTGCAGCCTCACCAATACAGCAATGGGCAAGCTCAGCGAGGAACTGACATTGTTGCGTGACTTAATTCTTGGTTATATCAATCGCCATGGCATCATTGATGAGAGGTACATACATATTCTACATGCTACTTATAAAAGGGCACACATACATATACATATATACATAGATAGATGCTAAGGGTTCGATTATTCAGTTAACCAAACAGCTCTGAGATCTGTCCTGATTGCTTGCCTGGTAATAAACACGTTAGCTTTGTGCCCGTTAGCATGGTACAATTTGCATTTACAGGTAACCAGCTGGCATTAGCAATCAGTTCCGAGAGCAGCCTCAGCAACCTACCAACTACAGACAACAGCTCCAAAAATCAAACCAAGACCTCAGCGTGTAATTATACTCTTTGCCGAGGGTATTACACTTATAGCATGACTCCTGCAGCAGGGAAAACAGAACAAGTCTTAAGGGAAAACTTGGGGATAACTAGTGAGCTAGGTTGACCTGGAAGGAGGATACTTTAAATACTAACAGCTGATATACGAGACAGAGAATATATATAGGTATATAGAATATATCTGGAAGGGTATTCGAAGTGCAGCATTATGAAATTTTCATTTCAGCAGCTAGAATCAAGCTATTGCTTTCGCTCGGTCGCCTCATCTAATAATGGCCAAAGTTCTCAATTTGTATTACGAGTAGTTTGCTCTACTCGTCAGTCGGCAGTCGACTGCCGGGTGTTTGTCATAGCGGATCTACCTGCAGGGGGTTTTCTTTCCCTTTCTTTTTTTTTTTTTGGATTGGGATTGAGTTCGGGGTTGAAAGGGATACGGGGCGTTATCAAAAACTTTTCAAGGATTGCGACGGATGCAGCAGCAACAGCAGCAGCAGCTTTCTCTTGGGCTCTCGGGGCTCTCGTGCTCTCCATGCAACGGTTAGCTTGGCTAACCAAAAGTCGAAGTTCTAATAACTTGACGGGAAAGCATGGCCATTGAAAGTTGTGTGCTTGTCGATAGATTTTGCCAAGTCAAGCGCAATGGCTGATCGATGGCACTGCCAGAGAGTCTGCCTCGTATATCCAAGTTGTTGCCGGTGTTGTTGGTGTTGTTGCTTTGTGTGCGCCAGCAAATTGTAATTATTGGTATGCCAGCTGCTGCTTCTAACTGGTTGCCTAGCTAGCTGCTGCTGCTGCAAGTTTTTGGTAGCTTCTTGTTGTGGCTATTGATGGAATTTCATATGCCAGCACTTCAGTTGCTGAGCTGCTGCTGCCTCTGCTGCTGCTGTGGTTGCATAACTCCAAAAGTCTAAACTTGCAACCTTGAAAATGTTGCAACTCCAATTCGTATTTACTGTTGCAGTTGCTACACTATAAAAAAAACAGCGTCAAGTGTTGTAAATATTAAATTTCCATTAAGGCGAAATTTCGCATACGTTTTCTATAAGCCAAAATCAATGCAAAAATGTTCAGGCTCTGACAGGCAGCTGCAGCAGCAGAAACAATTGGGCAAAAGGCTGTGCAATTTTGCATGAAATGGCAGCAGGAAATCTAATCAGCGCCCAAACGGCTACAGACCATGGCCAAAAGCCGACCTCGCATATGGCTAATTATTTTGTAATTTTACGCGTATTACTAAGCGCAGCTGCGTTGCATGCTGAATGTTGCATGTTGCACGTTGCAGAGCTTGCGCAAAACTGTTAATTAATCTAGAGAAAACAAAAAACTCGATGCTGCTGGCGGGCAACTAGCAGATATTGCACCAGTTCAAAGTTGTTGCACCACAACAATTTTTAATCGAATTCTTTTGTTGCATGCAACTTGTTTTTTGCAGCCCTCTGCAGTTCAGCGACGAACACACAAAACTTGTCTGGACGCTCAATTATAGCCTCATCGAATGGACATCGAAATTTGTGCCCCAATGCCATCTGCTCTCCAATACAATAATTGCAGCGAATAAGTTCCTAAAGAAGACGCACAACGAGCAGCTTTATTTGTGCGTGTTGCATGTGAGTATAATGCGAAAAACTAATAGAAAATAGTGAATATATTGACAACGAATATGAATAATGAATCTGAATAAGACATAGCTACTCATTCACATATATTTTTCACTTAGAAAAAACCTCTTGAATTTGCGGTTTGAATTAGAAAAACCTTTTGCGGTATTCACTTATACTGTGACATTAAATTCTAGGAAATCTATATTAAAATATAGTCTATTTCGGTATTCAATGTGGCCTGAATTCCACAGAAAAAGTGCAGCCTACTTTTCGGGGAAAAAACCTGTGAAAACCACAACTGTTTTGCTGAATTGATCGGCTTACAAAGGGAAAACCCGAAAGAGTTTTGATGATTTTTTAAGGACAGACGCCAAGACAAGTTATTCAATTTGGTTAGGCTGCGCTTGTCAGGTTGGCCGTAGTTCCATTGATGGCCCTAAACGTTCACCCATTGCTCCCTGACCAAATCAAGGCTCTGACTTCAGCTCAGACAGAGTTCGCGTTGCGCTTAATTGGTTTTTTGATTGACAATTTTCAAGAGCCAACCAGTTAGTCAGTCGGACACGCAAAAAACAAAAAGGAAAAGACATTTTGCGCTTTTCTCTCATAACGCGACAGACAGCGGCAACAACCAAAAAAAAAAACATTCTTTATTGGCCAAAAGCAGAGCGCCAAAACAGCGCTAGTTGGCGCACATGTTCCCAACAGGAAGGTCCTTATAGGGATGTATCTATGTATGTATTTACCAAAGATATGCAGGTGTATGTGAATTTATGTTCACCTGCTGCCTGCTGCCTGCTGCCTCTGCCTCTGCCAGCTGCCTGCTGCTCCGATCAAAGCCAACGTAATGAAATTGTTGCTCAAACATTTCCACAGAGGCAACATCAATAACAAATTCCTCAGTTGCTGCTCAGTGCACATTATTTGAGCATTTAATATGCGAGCAGCTCAAATTTTAATTACGCACATATGTCAATAGATAGCCAAATTACTGCGACAGTTATTACCAAATAGAAATGCAGCGGAATGACCGAGAATCTATCCATCTTTTTCAAGAATTTACTAGACTTGTAGCTCATCATTTCTAGATACTCTTCCGTCATTATATTAGGGTGAAAAGGTAGACTTGTAGCTCAGGGTAAGAAGGTAAAGCACAGCTAGTCTTGATCAGCCTCAATTGCTGAGTATTACTGCCTTTTATTGCTGCTTACAGAGCAGCACCTAGTCGGCTATATTATCTAAGATTTGCCTATTAAAATCCATTTCAAAATTTACATAAATCTCAGTTTTAGTTATATTTTTAATGGGCTTTTGGTTTGAACGATTCAGATCAGATTCCAACGATTTCTTGGCCAAAATGTAACTTATCCAATTGCTGGAATCAAAGCTAGCTGAATTTTAAGAAATTTCCAATTTTTTAAGCTATATTAGTATAACAAATACCCTAATAGTCTTTTCGAGAAAGGGTAATTTAGTTCTGAAGATATATATTGATGCGGCATGCAAAATAATCAAATGATTTTTTGCAGCATTCTTGCGACCAATGGACAATTTTTTAGTGGCCAAATTAAATTAGACTTTTGAAACAATTTATGAAATTTGCACACAATTCAATTGTAGCAAACGCTGCTGCTCTTTGATGCTGCACAGCAGACAGCAGTTAAACTAATAGAGAATGCTCGGTGGGTGGGTGGAGAGTGGGTCAAAGTGGGCTCAAAGCTGGAGCTGGCCATCGAGGGAGCGCAATTGTGCGCAACGACAACAACTGGCAATAACAATAACAATTTGCCACTCAATTAGCGTGGCCATTACTGAAAAATCCACTTAAGTATGCAATGATAAAAATTCAAAAGCGAATCGTTCGTCGCCCCCAACGCTATTTCAATATGAAAAAAACAATATATATATAAACATAAGCCTCTGCGCGCGCACTTCTCTGCCTTTTCCTGTGTTTCTTTTTTTTTTATTATTCTTTCATAGTTTTGTTTTATTGTTTTTATACATATTTATTTATCTGTTGCCTTTATGCTTTGGCCAGGGTCTCGAGCGCATGGTGGTCAACAGCGGCAATGCGAGCAGTACAGTGCCTACCACAACTGCTGAACCAGCCACAGGAAGTGGTGCAGGCGGAGGCGGAGGAGGGACAAGTGGAAATGGAGGAGCTGATACTGGAGGCGGAGCTGTGGTCACACCACAGTTACGACATAAAATTGAAAAACTTGCGCTCGAATTGTTGAAAATGGAAAATGAGAAATTTTCAATTCCAGCATTGAAATTGCTTTTGTCCTGCATGTATGTGGGTAAGTACCAAAAGAAAACTCCAAGTGGAAGAGGAACTACAATGGGAAAGATAAACAAAACAAAGGCAACAATAAAATATGGCAAGAAAATAGTCGCAAGTCTTTTGTAATTTTATTTATTGTCACAACAGCCGCGTTTCCCTAGAGAATAGTGTAGACATATGCTCTTGGAGCTGGCTCTATTTATCGATAGTTTTTGTCAAATTCAGTAAGGCAATCGATAATTTGACAGCTTCACTTTGACCTCGTTTTATTGAAGGGAGTTACTGAAGGGAGTTGCCGTAAGTTTCAGAGATCTTTCCTACTGTGTTAGCCATTAATTTTTCACTATTTAAGATGCCTGTTGGGGGGGTTGGTTTAAGCCAAGTTTAGCTGGGGAAGACCTAATAATTGGAATGCAAAGCAAAAGCCAAGCAGGCAATTAGCACTCAACAAGCAATCGACTATCGACAAGAAGCAAATTGTCAGAGCTACATAATTAAATGCATATAATTTTAGTATAAACTCTGATTTAGCTGCTGCTGCTCCTGCTGCTCAGGTCAGGCGGAACTGGTCAATGGTCACAAACTGGTTCCACAGCCTGAAAGTCAATATTCCAGTGTCCAATTGTTTTGGTAGCCATGGTCACAGTTGGGTCAACTGTTTGCAGCTGGCCATTGTGGCCATGTTTGCGTGTGTGTGTCCATCTATGTGTGTGTGTGTGAATGACTGTGTGTGTGTGTGTGTGTAAGGATATGCGTTTTGGTAATTGTTGTTGGCCAGTTGCCTTCGCCAGCTGGTTGAATGGTTGGCTGGCTGGTTGGCCTGCAATTATTCCTGTTGCTGTTATCAGCGTCATTTTGGGGCAATTATTATGTCGCTTAGAAGTATTTGACACTCCACACTCTCCTTTCTCCTTGCTGCTGATACGGCTACTCTCCAAAAATTGCTCATTTTTAAATACTGCTAAATGTTGGCTAAGTGGATTTTTGGGTACACAGTTCGCTTGTTATTTCTGTTTACACAAACAAACAACAAAAAGTCATAGCCAAAATAGGAGTAGCAGTCTGTGCATTTGGCGTTTAATTAGCAAGCGCTCATCTCTGTACGTAAAACTAGTTTAGTCGCCTAAGAGATACCCTGTACTCAAGTTGCCTTAGACTTTTCCAAGTTGCTTCGGTTAGTTGGACTTGTCTCTTACAGCAATAGCTATTCAATTTTCAGGATATAAAAACCGTATTGATTGGAATCGCCTTTTTCTTTGAACCAGGAATTACTCTATACTCAAGTCTTAAATACCCCAGATGCAGATACAAATGAACAAATGAACTGCATTTATAATTTGTAATTTTAATATGTTTAATCTAGAGCAAGGTGTCTGCAATTTAACATACTTCTAATCTGCGTATACGTAATATTCTTTATACCCGAAATTTACTATCTTTAGCTGGTCTTTGGTGGCTGATTCTGCCCCTTCAAACTATTATACCCACTCTTAGATCACTTTTAAAGGGTATCATGATATTTAACTAATCTGTACTCCAGACATTCTCTACTTTTTTTTGCGTTATGACCATTTGGCGAGGGCTTGTCTTCATTATCGGAGCAATTGTTGCTCATAAGCATGTTTCTCCAGCCAAGTGGCTTAGCTGTGAATCCGCTTAGTTGCGATTCATTTAACTGTTATTTCGTTGTCCTTGCTTTGGGTGCAGGACATGTGAATTTCATGCTTTCTTTGTGCAGTTTTCAGCTTTAACTTTGGCTTTCTGGCAAATGGTAAATATGCGAATTGGCACTGCCTGACGCAGCTTTTTTACGTTGTCCATTTGTCCAGGATGTGAATGGCGATGCGCAGGATACGCTGGCCAGCATATGCCAGCGCAGTGCAGTGCAGTATGCATGTATTTTTCTTGCACTTTGTCAATCCTTGACCAGCATGCAAATCCTCTGAAATATGTCAATGTTAGTGCTCGCCGCGAATCCCACGAGTAGCTCTCGCTCGCTCGCTCGCTCCCACTCGCAGAGGCACTTAGGTAAATGGCAGCAAAGGCTCAGGCCTCAACCGTTCACGCAAATCGCAGCCACCATAGGATGAACTGCATCCCGGCGGAAGTTGGCTAGTGCGTAGTCCATGCTTTTTGCTCGTTTGGCCAGCTTGGTTTATTAAAGTGTTTGAGTGCGCTTCAAAAACAAACAAAGACACAGCACCACAAGGCGACAATAGAAGCTTCGCGTGGGCCTCCTGCGCTTTACAGAGAGGGAAAGAGAGAGAGCGAGAAAAAAATAACCTTACATAGTAAAGTTGCAGAACGCAATAATAAATATTTGCGGCTCTTTGGGTTGTCCTTTAAGGACCACACGAACAATGCTAAAAACGTTTTCTCTTTCTTTTTTGCATGCAATGTTTTCACAGTTTATTTCGCTGGCTGCCGCCGATGCACCGTGCTGTTTTCCCTTTTTCCCGGTTGCCTAAACGAATTTTGCAGTTTGTTGGGCTTTTATTTGGTTCGTTTTTTTTGTTTCTATGTTTGGGACGAGTATTTTGTATTGCTGTCGGCGTTTGTGGCGCGCATAATTGTGGCCCAGCAGCGCGATTCCCAAACAGAGTCCAAACGCAATAGCCGAATTGGCAACAGCGACGGCGCCGGCGGCCAACAATGCAAGGATGGCCAAAAACAAAGGCCAAAGTTGATGCTGCTGGCCCAAGCGCGACCAGTGTAAACAATTCCAGGACTGAGGACAGCAAAGCCAAATGCAGCCACATTAAACAGCAAAAGCTTAGCCCTGGCCTTGCCACACGGACACACAGCAACAGCAACAACTTTTATCAAAGTTCGACTGCGGCTTTTGGCTTTGGTTTTGGCTATGGCTTTGGCTTTGGCTTTGGCTTTGGCTTTTATTGCTCCCGAAGTCGAGACATCATCATTCTCACCTGCACCTGGCTAATACCCATTAATTTGGCCAATGTCTAACAAATCCTTGTCAGCGGCTATAATACAAATAGACAAATGGATCACAACTGGCCCGCAATTTAATGATGGCCATAACTCTTTTGCTTACCGCCAAATGTATTGGCGTTAATTGCCTCATATTTAATATGGGTGTTAGCCACAATATTTACTTTCTCAATTGTAGTTAAGGTAAAAATTTTCTCTTTAAGCCGCAAATATATTGGCCAATTGCTTAAGGCGCTAAAAGATATTTAAAAGCTCTGCAGGTTTCCCATTTCAAAACTTTTCCAGCTCAGATCTTTGATGCATAGCTAACTTTCTAAACGTGTCGCTATCAAGGACTTTTTTTATTCTGGCTAACAATCAAAATAGCAAATTTTTTATATTGATACCTTAAAAACAACAATCTGGGTCCAGCACTTAGGAGAAGAGGAGATTTTCGTACATTCTTTAATGAGTCTTTGAGGTATACATAAAACTCTACTCGGTTTTTTTTCTGCTGCTGCAGCTCGAAAACAAACAAATAAACTTTGCTTGGTAGCTGCGATTACAAAAATAAAAATTCCAATCCCCCCGCCGGGCCCAGAGAGAACCACAGAATAAATATGTATTGAAAGTCAGACGCGTCAAGTTGTCTGGTTGTGGGTTATACGTGGACGTAGAGTATGGAAGTGGCCTGCCAAGAGGAAAACAGGGGGGAGAAGCGGGAAAAACCTGCTTCAGCTGTAGAAGCTCTAACTCGAACTCGAACAAGTGAAAAATCCATAAAATTTAAATGTAAATTTATGTGTGTCCTGGAGGAAGTTTTGCTTTGACGTTTGCCGCTGCCGTCGCCGTTTGGCATTTGGCGTGTTGAAGCCTGCGAGCGTGTGAATAATGGCCAGAAGCGTGTTTGGCTAGAAGGCAGCTTGTTAATTGTAAAGTTTTTAGATTGTCACACGAGGACGAGCCATTCATTCATTTTATCATTTTATTTTTATTCACTTTTCCGCTTTTGGCACTTGCACTTGCAGGCTCCGCCGCTCAACTGGAGAGTACGGAGCTGTCGAATGGCATTGTCCAGGACGATCCGGAGATAATCGCACTGCAAAATGATAAAGTCGATATACTTTTGCATTGTATTAAATCATCGACTCGAGACGCCGCCTGGATTTATGGACAAGTGCTGTGCCAAATTATACGTGATTTAGTGCCACCGAATGAAATATTGACGAAGGTCATAAAGGAGTTTCTGGCCATAAATCAGCCGCATGGCGATGTTATTGCCACGATTGTATATCAGGTGAGTACCAGCCAAATCTGCTCGCTACTACTAGCCAACTCACTTGGTCAGCTAGCAAAGGTAAAGGTAAAGGCAAAGACGTCGCAACCTCGTCGCCACTCGTGCGTGCAGATGTGTCTGCTTGGAGCAAGAGTATTTTGGGTGTCTCCTTCCACATTTTCCCTGCTCTGGGGTAGCTTAATGGTCCTCTGTTCCTGTGAGGTTTCAGACTGAGACCGAGAGCAAATGCAGCGCTAATATTTGGCAGGAAAGGGTAAAATACTTGCCTCCAGTTGTCAGTAGGTGTCCGTCTGTATATAACCGAGTGTGTATGCTCGGAATTTGTTGGCAGCTTGAAAATTAATGGAATTCATGGCTACAGCTTGGCCTCTGACCAGCCCCAAAACGTACGCAACTATGTGGGTCACTACAAGGCATCCGCTGTGGTGCCATAAAATTTTTTCATTAGGTTCAAGGTTGTGCAATGGGCGTGTGCCGTGTGGGCGTATGTGGGTTGCTCTGCGTCTTCTGTGTGAGGAGCAGGGAAATTAAGGAAGAAAAAAATGGGAAGAACGGGTAAAACTGGGCTGAAATAGCACCTGGTTTGGCATCAGCTTAAAGCATAAATTGCACTGTCATTTGGGGCAAGTTAGCTGACCTGAAGCAGCAGCAGCGGAATTTCATCAGCCAGCCAATCCTTGCCACAAAGCAGGTGTTGCACACACCTTTTTTTTCTCTTTTCTGTTCTTTTTGTTGCATTTACTTTCTAGTCTTGTAATCAAAAATGTGTTCTGCCCTTTGTTTAAGCTTTCACTAACCTGTCTTGTTTTTCTTTTCTTTTTTTTTCCGATTTCTTTTTTTTTTTTTGTCTACGTGCTTGCAGGTGTTTCGCTCGGCTATTGACTCATCGTTCCTGCAAATGCTGCAGGACTGGCTCATCTGCACGCTGCCAACGTTTCTGGCCCAGCCGGAGCAGCAAGGTGTCTGGGGTCTGAGCGTCATCTTTTTATCCGCTTCCATAAATCTGCATTTGATTAAACTATTTCCGCTGGTTCTCGGAATTGGTGCGGCATCCTACTGCGGCGTCTCGACGTTGCGGGCAGCAGCGTCGGGGGCAGCAGGAACAGCCCCACGGAAATTGGGGCAACACGAAATTGCATTGTTCGTGACAGCTGCACAAGATTTCCATGCGAAATTGAGTGCCGAGCAGAAGTTGCGATTTCGGGAGGCCTTCAGGAACTACGAGCAGATTCAAGTTTATGCCTCGATGTTGCAGCGCCTCTGATAAGATTTGCCCCAGCCTCCCCCCCTCCACGAATCGAAATAGAGCCCAAAGGATTTCGCAACGGATTTCGGATTTGGCCAAAAACTTGCTCCCTGGACAAGCGCAAGCGTGAATAACTAATTGCTCAGCGGTGCCTGGCGCAGCTAACAAAGTTCAAAGCGGATGTCGTCCTTGGTTCTCGCTCGGTCCACCATCCACGCTCCACGTTCGCATCCGCCCCGTCTTCGCCTTCGTTTTAGCGTCCAGCTCTGCGCGCTTGCAGCCCAAAGTTCTTTAATAGTTTGCGAATTCAAAATTAATTTATGGTTTACATTATGTGTAACTAATATTTAAATTATAGCCGCCTCTTCCTCTTGGCTTTTTTTCCCCTCTCTCTCCCACTCTCTCTCTCCCTTTCCGTTCTACGAAACTTTAACGACCCGCAATTAATTCGTGAGACGTTCCCTGCCGGCTTTTAGAAAATTGTGTTCTTGTCAGTTTTTCGTAAAGTTTTCATTTATATATTATGACTTGGCCTGGCTTGTTAGTCCATGTTGAAGTTAAGCCAGCCAGCCCAAGTAGTCATTAGTATGCGGCTTAATCAATTGCTAGTTAATTTAATTAAAAATTCCATTATGTTAAAAGCGAAATCAAAAGGCAACCCAGCCAGCGATCAACCTACATATTTCAATTGTAACCAAACTTGTATTGTATTGTTCAAGCGGCTTCAATATTTCAATAAAATTCCAGCTTAAAATTAACTTAATTCTGTGAATAATTTATTTAATTTAAGAATCTCTTCACAGCTACAGTGTAAGTATTGAGACCGCAAGGTTTTTCTTATTTAACTATGAAGGAAATCCTTGGAAACTTTTTACCTTTACCGCCGCTTTTTGATGTTGCAACAGCGAATTTCTGAGTTGCAGCTAAGCGCATTAAATTCAGAAAATACCACTCAAAAAAGTATCGAGAAACTTCTTCGCTGTAAGTTAAGTTTTCACAGGGATATTCATTGCACACGACTTGCAGATACACTGCAATTTTCCGTGTCCTTTAGGACTTCTTTTTGGTTCCAAATCTGAATATGAAGCTCTACGAAATTTATTCAAAACAAGGCCTGTTTCGGTTTCGTCCTTTGAATGAATTTCAGCGAAAAATGCATAGCATACTTTTTGGGGCATACTTTATTGTATATTCGTGAGTGAAAATTGCAATAGGCGTGACTACATAGAGCTTTTCCGCTTTCCACTCCGGAAATAGCACTAAAAAAACTGAACCATAAAGCTGAATTTAGCAGAATGAATTTAAAAATGGAAACCGGAAGTTAAAGCACAGTTTTTTTAAGAAAAGCACATTTTTTATTGGAACTTTAAGCATATCTTAGAAAGCTTTTTACTTTAAAGTTTCTCTCATTTTTGATAAATATTATAACTTATTTTTAAGCTTCAAATCATAACTCTCTGGCTCTGGGACAGAGACTAGTGTCTCTAGCCAATATTCAGCTAATGTACCCTGAAATATACTCAGTATTTTCAGTGGGTGATAGACGAAGGAATAAGATGATTCTCAGGCATTTCGTGACTTGTAGAAGTTGCAGCAGCCTTGTGTATATACACATAGGAAATTGACAGATCAACTTTACGCTGCATGTGCATAGTGTACACGTGTAGTGCAGTGTAATGCGTGTGTCTGTGTGTGTGTGTGTGTTGTTGTATGCGAGTGTATTGTGTGCACGCCAAAAATTTGCCAGTTGAGCAGACATCGAAGAAAGAAACACTTAAAGCAGTTACAGTACACAACAAAATGAAGTGCCAAGCTGTACACAACCGCATTATGTAACTGAGAAGAGAATATTTAAAGGCTTCCTCTGAGCTGGGAACAGGGAACTGAGGGTGTGTCTCAGATAATGTGCTTGCTTTGGCTGTTGTGATTATGCCGCACGCCAAGAGCCAATTTGGCTGTCGTTTTGGTCATAAAACTGCAACAGAATTTCGGCTATCAGCATTTGGTTACGCTTCATTTGGCCAAATAGCCGCATCCCAGACCCGGGTCCAGGCACAGATTGTCGCACGTTGCCAATTTATGTGGCGCGACTGACTGACCAAACTGGGTACAAAAAAAAAACACAAAAAAAAAATAACAGTGGCTCAGGTGTGCCAGACAGCATGACCTATGCCTGAGTGCCTGAGTGTGTCCTGTTCCATTGCCAGGGTTCCAGCGTTGCTTGCAACAGCTGCGTTCTCTTTGCCGCTGTTAAGTTAATTCACCACTTTTCGGAGTTGCGCTCTTTAGGCAGTGTCGCTCTTAAAATACGTTCTGTACGCTCTTTAGACGCTCTCGCGCTCTCTCACGCTCTCCGTATGTTATGACTAGGTCAGTAGTGCGCCTGTTTCATTCCATTTCGTTCCAGCAACAGCAACAGCCACAGCCACAGCTACAGCTGCTGCTTTGTATGCAGCCCAGCACAAAAGTATGCTACGTTTTCTTAATGCTCGGCGTCTGAACGAACCGAACGAACGACACAACTGTTACACTCACAGTTATGATTATGATTATTGTTATTATGATAAGGTTGTTGCTGCTGTTGTTGTAGTTGTTGTTGTTGCGGTGCTGTTCCTACTGTTATTGTTTGGCTATTTACTTGGCTTGGCTAAAATGGCTTAGCCAAGAAGTCTCAAGCTGAAGCAAATCCAG
The DNA here is from genome assembly GCA_018150835.1 of Drosophila repletoides. Taxonomy (NCBI): domain Eukaryota; kingdom Metazoa; phylum Arthropoda; class Insecta; order Diptera; family Drosophilidae; genus Drosophila; species Drosophila repletoides. Next base: position 10,339,152 of record JAECWQ010000100.1, read on the forward strand.
TTAAGCGTGCGCTTTTATAGTGCTTATAATTTTAGCTCATTGAGCATAGTGTAACAAAAGTACTAAACATATCGATAATAATATTTAATATTTAAGCTATCGATTGTTTTTCTTTCACTGACGATCGATAATTATCCTTGTGTTTTCTTTATGAATAATGGAACTCCCCCACAAGCCACAGAGTTTCCGGAATATTATCGTATGAACAAACAGCTGCTTTTTGCCTTATCCTACATTAGCTTTAAGCAGCTAATTTGAAATTTTAATTATATTAGCAGCGTGATGAAGTGACACCTGTCGGCGTCTGATACGCCTTAATCACGCCACCACCTTGGCCAAAACAACTAAGCCAAGCCAAGCCACGCCACGCCCACGGGCACGGGCATGGGCATGGGCCGTGGACACGAGCACGGGCACGGGCACACAGTGTGTCTAGTGTAAAAATCAACGCCTCCAAAACTTGGCTTTGCGCTGGACACGCTCGCTTATTAAAACTGAATAAATTATGCAAAAGTGCGAGCACAGCTCCAATTCCTTTGCCCCAAATCTCAAACCCAAGACGAACGTTGCATAATTAATTCAGCTCTCTGTCTCTCTATGGCCAAAGGGGCTGAGTGCAATCAACGTGGTCAATGTGCGGCGGCTAAGATATAGCCAAGATTTCAACTTGTTGTCGATTTAAGCCAAGACTAGAAACTGTCTCTCAACGCGAGAGGTCATTGAGTGCTCCAGCAGATTTATCATATTTTCGGAGACATCAGTTTTTATATCCATACAATGGTTAAATAATTTATTAAGCTAGTTTTGTTTCCAGCAGAAGGTGGAGGTATTTTGAATTTTAAACCTAAATGGAAGAAGGAACTACTGTTCCTGGGTAAGATAATATTTATATACTTAATTCTTTTAAGTCCTACTCTTAGTAACGCCTTTAAATAAAGCTAAGAAGCAAAGAGAAAGCTCACCTCTTTAATACAATTCTGCTGCTAAATAGGGCTATATATTTAGCTGTACAATTATCACTGAATATCACGAAAAGAATATCGAAAGATTCAGTTTTGAATCATCTGTTTTTTATTTGTTCGAGCTACTACAGCGTCATCTCTGGCCGCAAAGAGTTCTAATAACTTTTGAGAGTGGATAGAGAAGAGAGGCGTGGCGAGGCGATAGACAAGTCCAGGGGCGGTGAGTGATGAGGTGAGACTGACATTAGAATAAATAAATGCATGAGTGAGTGCATAAATGAATGCAAAAGTACGAGTGAGTGCACTCGCACACGCACACACACACCCACACACACAGAGCGAATGCCGTGCTGCCAACTCGCATCGATTCGAAATTCAACGATGCGACGATGACTTTTGTGTGGGTTAAGAGGTGCGAGAGAAGCGAGAAGCGAGCGATGGGCTGAGAGGGGGGAGGAGTATTATTTTTTTGGTGTTGCAGGTGGCAACGCCTGCGGGGCAATGCAATATCCATGACAAGTATTTCAATTTCGCGTGTTTTCCGCATCAATTCATAGACATTGAAATGCCAATGGCAAAAATTTCATTGGGCTCTTTTGCAATAGTTTTCTGTTATTTCGAGTTATTGCTGAAAATACTTGAAGAGCCCGCCCAACACACACACAACTCAATGAATTCACATAAAACAGAAATTCCTCTGTTTATTCTTCTTCTTTTTTTTATTTTTATTTTATTGTTTACTTTGAATTAGCCAAGAGAGAGCTGCGCAATTAACAGTTTTGTTTACATTTTCCGCCGCTTCAATTCACACGCTGGCACGTGGCCCACAATAAACGTTAATTCATAGACAGTTTCATTAGCCTAATGTACTTATATTTATCTATTTATCTTCATCTATATATCTACATTCACAAATACATATTTAAACTCTCGGAAAAGTGTATAAATATAAATATATAACGCATTTAAGTCGCCAGGACCTAAAGCGCTGCGGCTGTTAGCGATTTTTACTTCGTTGTTGTGTTAGATAACTTTGGTCCTTCAAATTAATTACACTATTCAACAAGATTTTCGATTCCGAGCAGCTGCCAATTGTGCCAAATTTTACCTCATCGAACATATTTTTTTAAGAGGAAATAACTTGAGTCCTAAACAATCCCTGGGCAAGCCCATTCAAGTTTAAATTTTATCTATATAATTATGTTTATTTATTTATATATATAAATATGTATTTTATATATATTTATAGTTTATTTTAATTAATTTAAAATTAGCTTTAAACCTGGGGCAATTTGGTCAAATACTCACTACTTTTTATATACTTTTCACCCCTTCCAAATCCAAAGTATTCTACATTTTTTCATACATTCCCTGACTGTTAATATCTTAAGTCCTCTATAATCCGGAAAAGGATTCTATTAAACAGAAATTCGATAAACAAGTTCATTTTAAAATTGGTTCTGCAGCTTTAATATTAAACTAATCTTTAAACGCTGTAAAGAGGCTTAAAACGAAACAGCTTTATCCTTTATATTAACTAATTCTGGAACTCAGTTTAGTTATTATTTTACCTCTTTTACTTAAGATTTTTACTTAGCAATAAATTTCACTGAGAAATGTAAGCCCGAATCAGCTAAAAATGAAGCTAGAGTGCAGCTTATTAACTCATTTATGCTCCCAAAAGTAGACTATATATTTTTTCTATATGAGCCAGAACCAAAAAGCATCTAGGGACTGGCTTTAAACCTTAATATTTGGCTACAGCGTACTTTGAGTTGGCTTAACAAGCAGCTGCACGGAATTGAAAACTTCAAAAATCAATTTTTTGTAATTTTTTTGTAAGCCTGTGTTAACACGGCCCAGACTCAGCCCAACAATAATTGCTCGCATTTAGCCGGTTGGCCGCGTCCACAAGCCAATCAATCTGGCACCCAATCAATCTCCCAGTGCCCAGTCTACGGCTGCCCGATGTCCGCTGTCCGCAGCTCCGCAAGCTGCGATGGGCGCGTTGTTGGTTAATCACTTGGCTCCTCACTTTCACTCAGAGAATATTTTTGGACTGTTGGTAGTGCTGCTATCGTCACCCGATTGTTGTTGGAAGAGCTGCTGAGTTGCTCACATGCCGGTTGTGGAGGTGCGGGCGCAGGATGTTTTGCGGGGCGGCGGCAAATCAGATGTATAATTCTGGTAGCGATTCGAGCAGTTAATGGCCTGAGGAGGAGAGACATAGAGATGTGGAAATGAAATGAAATTGTGTAGAAATGGCGGGCATAAGTTAATGCTAAAAATACATAAAAACAGCGCCGGTAAATTGAGTCAGGGCTTCCACAAAATGTTTGATTAATGATGTGTTTGGTTGCATGCCGATGCTCCGGCAATTCCCCTATCAACTCCGCTGGCAACCTTGGATATGGCGCGCATGGGGCTGTGACTGTGGCTTTGCATTTGAATGATTAGATTTGATTCAATATTCAATTATTTAACTGGTTTGAGGTGTTGAAATGCCCAGAGATAAACGACCCCCCCATGTCGGCCGTCTGCCCAATCCATACCGTTCCGCTGGGCGTTTGCATATAAATGATTTATGAATTTGCGCTCTGATTGAACTGCCCCAAATTGTTGATTAGTGCGCCGTCATAGAAGCAACAACAATAACAACAACAACAGGAACAACAACAACAACAATAGAGTCAGACTCCCTCTCTTCTATTTCCATGCAATCGCTCTGGGGAAATGAGTTACGGTTTTTGGCCCCGTCTACTTTGAGCCATTTCCATTGCCAATAGTATTGTGTTCTGTATCTGCATGTGTCTGTATGTGTGTAAGGTGTGCGTGTGTCTTTGTGTGTGTGTGTGTGGCTGTATTTGCGTTTTGGTTATTTGATTATCGTCCATATGAGAATCTATGGAATTTACACACAGGCCTCCATTTTGATGCAAAATTATGAAATAATCATGTTTCCAGCAGCCACGTGCCAAATCTGTTCATTTATTTTAAATCATTTTAAATTTATACACAAGAATTTAAGCTGCATAGTCGATTAATTGTGTTGTTTCTCTGATTTCTGCAATTTTGGAAATATTTACAGAACAGCTTCGGATTACCTCTTATGACCTACTTTCTGAAGCTGAATTTATATACTTTTCTCCATAGCATAAGGCTTTAAAGGGTATATGGAATGGCTGGGTAGACTGTCACTCCTGGAATACTTAATTCTCTTTGCTTTTTTGTCAAAAAACTGATATAAAAATAAAAATTGTTGACACTCGCTTGAATAATTATATAAAGGACAAGCCATCAGTTAGGCAATTAGCCATTTTAATACGCTGAAATGTGATCGATACCTGGTTTAAGGCCAGGAGAAAACGGAAAACTGAATAGAAAAAATTTGGAACACGCGCCTAGAACAATAAACAAAAACGACGAGCAACGAACAACAAACACAGAGAATTTAATTAATGTAATTAATCTAATTTAATGACTTGACAAACACATCAATTAGCGGCCAGGCTCAGTTTGGTGCGCAATTTATATGCAAAGTGTCGAAGACTTTGCATATAATGGAAAACTGCTACGCCAATGCTGGCAACAAAACAAATTAAAATATTAAAATTAGGCCACAAAATGATTGAAAGGAAATGTTACAGAAAAACCCACAAGCTTTGCCATCGATGTTTCCCCATCGACTCCAACAGTCCAGCAGCCCAGCAGCCCGGCAGCCACTCCCAGACGCCATTCCATTGACTTGCTCCGTCTGTTTGTCCCTAAAGTAATTAAAAGTAAGTAAAGCAAAGTCTCCCCCCAACGGAATGCGAATGGTGGGTGGAGGAAGTGCGTCCGTTTTCCACGATTTTGGTTTTACATTTCTTCTTTTTTCTGTTTTTATACTTATGTAAATGACCATTGACCAAAATAATTAATGTGCGCAGAAACTGAGTTGAATCGGAATGAGCTGCTGTATTTTTTGTGCCTGAGAAGCAGGCGGCATAAGGCAAATGACAGCTCCTCCGATTGGAAGGCATTTCAGAGTCAACGAACCCATTAAATTTCCATAAAAAGCCTTAAAAATCTGTAGACTTTTGTTTTGAAAACGCACTGCTAATTGCTTGTATTTGTTTGGCATATTTGAAAGCATTTAATATTCCATATATCAATTATTCTCGTTGCCTTTCTCATCTCTCATGAAACATCAATCTTGGCCAAGTCGCAACAAAAAATGTGCTAAAAATATTTATAAATTAATGTTGATCTGATTTGATTTTATTTGATAGCTGCCGCTGCCGCTGCTGCTGCTGTTGCTGCCGTCGCTTGGTTTGTTTATTTGTGAATTTAGCTGTAAAATTTCGGTATTTATATCGCAATTTGAACGCGTCCCACGCGGCGTATGCGCGTTTTTCGCACTTAACTCATTAAGGCCGCCTACAGGTTGGAAAATCGAGCGCGTTTTTCTAATATTACTTATTTTATGTATTTTTCTTTGTATTCGTTGCCAGCGTAAATAATTTAACTGATTTATCTCGCTGAGAGCAGCGTTTAAAGAATTAAAAAAATCCCATTGAAAATAAAGTGAAAAACTAATAGAGGAAGGCTATCTTCTTCGCACCGAAGATTATATACCCTTGAAAACTGGATTGTTTCTATGGCAGCTGTATGATACAGTAAAATTCAACCTATAAATTTCATTCAGATACTTTGAGAAACCAAAAAGTTTTCCATACAACAACCGATTCTTCCTAGGGAATATAATATATAATAATAATACCCTCTCTCCCCAGCACCCAGAAGAAATTTCGTCCTTTCCAAAAAAAAAATATCTATAAGAAAATATCTACAAGTAAGAAAATATCTTAGTATAAGAAAATATGTTTGTATGTGTGTATAAATTAGCCGCAGAAATTTATGAAATAAAGAATTTTACTTAAGAAAATAAAATGTGTTTTATTTTGTATCTCAAAGATACTTTTGTATCTGACAGGTACTTAGCTAACAGATCCTTCAGATACATTTCCCCAAACTGATCCCCTAAAAGTATGCAACATAAATATAACCCCAAAGTATGCAACACAAAAAATGCGCCTAAAAGTATGCAACAAAAAACTACTGCTAAAATTATTCCAAAAAAGTACCTAAAAGTATGCAACATAAATTGTGTCCCGCAGCAGGACGCCGGCAGCCAGAAATTTCCAAAATTACTAGGCGATGTACCAGGCGAACAGAAATCAGCGGCAGGTGAAAAAATGTTAGTTAACAGTGGTACTGTTAGCTAACAGTGACCTTCAACATTTGTTCTGTTAAGATAACATTAGTCAGCTTGCAGCAAAACTTTGGTCGCCTGGTGATTCAGCCGCTGAGTCAGTTGAAAATTCAAATTTGGGGCAATGGAGTACCAGGCGAACAGAAATCAGCAGCAGGCTGACGTTTTCTCCGACAACCTTGAAAGTAGGCAATGCAAAATAAATAACCAAAAAATATCCGCTTGCTGCTGAATTATGTTCGCCTGGTGCTTCCAGCAAACTTTGGCCGTTTGACGGCGGCTTGGTTTGAATTTGTTTCGCTGCCCTCAAAAGTATGCAACAAAAATTATAAGCTGCACTTTTCAGATACATTTGAATTTGAATTTGAATTTGAACGTTGCTGCTTTTGTTTATATTGTGAAGAAGATTTTTAAAAGGACTTAGCGTCCATAAATCCTTACGGATTTCGAAGCAACTACCCGCGTTCTACTCGCAAGGACCTACTCTATCGAACGGCATTCAAGGATATAGGGGTCCTCTAAGAATCATCGACTTGGACTATTTCAGATGCCTAAGAAAACAAGCTAAAAGTCACAAAAATCAGGATATCTGGAAAACTACAAAGACGACTCGAACGTCCTTTGACCAGTCGATAGCCCATATAAATACTTACCGTTTGAGACAGGATTCGTCAGATCCTGCAAGGACATGGCCAAGCAATGGCCAGTTTTCTGAATACAGAAAAGTCTTTTTGCTTAGTTCCCAGAGGGATTTTCATCCCTCTTGTTACGTATTATGATCTAACAGGATACGGAGAATTTAGTAGCTAAAGGAAGTCTTCCTAATCTTCAAACAGGATATTCCCTTTGAAACTTTTCAAGTGACTTTTTTGAAGAAAACATGATTCGTGACATAGTTATAATACCCTCTGCAAGGGTATTAAAATCGGAAATTTTTTACAATACAAAATCCAGGCACCATTTTTCCATAATAAATTTAAAAACTATGTGAAGCGCCATTCACTTAATAAAGCTGTATAAAATATACGAATGAATATGAAAATAAAGAAGAAAAAATCATAAAATAAAGCACTACAAACAATGCGCTTAAAATGTTTCAATTGGCAACAGCGAAAGAATGTATTGACCCGGCATTCGCTTGGCAACAATTGAAGAACAATTGAAGTGGAGAGCAGCACTACGACAAAAGCAATTGAACTGGGGAAAGCCTGAGAGTTTGGTCCCTTTCAGGTGCACTCACCTTGTAGAAGGCCTTGCGGAAATTGTCGGAGAGAAAGGCATACAGTAGCGGATTAATGCAGGAGCTGGTGTAGGCCATGGTTTGGGCTACAATCTGTAGAATGACATTGATAATATTGATGGTATACATATTCAGTGCCTTGAGCAATAATATGATCTGTAAGAATATGAATAATTAGCTGTGATATTATATATATATATATTCTTTGATTTACCTGCACAGGCAGCCAGAGCGAGGCGAAGGCAATGACCACGACTACGACGAGGCGGGTGACTCGCTTGCGTCCACGCTGCGATTCCTTGGACATGCGAACACCGCTGCCCTGATGCCAGAGGCGCATTATCATCCGCACATAGAGTCCACTGATGACCATCAGGGGCAGCAGATAGGAGGTAATAAAGAAGCTAACCTGAAAGGTGCTCATGTCGAGCACATCATTTTCAATATAGCGGCACATGGTCCAGGTGCCGTTTGTCTGGTTATCGTATTCCACCTGTCAAAATAAATACCAGTTCAGGGAATATTACAATATTACGCATACGTCATGTTGTCTGACAGTTTCATGGCCCTTGACATTCATAAATAAACAAAAAATAATGGCAAATAGTTTGAATATCTATCTGTAGAGTTGTTGCAGAGTATCTGGCGCTGTAGCTAGGGCTCGTCTGTCATATATATGACGCAGTCTGATCCAACTGGAGAATCATAAATTGCCTCGTCTATCGTAAAAATATTTACCAGCCATTTGCTTACAGAAATTTGTATATAGTCGCCGGGCGGCGCATTGTTCATATAAAATACTATTTAAAACTCTACGCGTAAATATTAAAAATGCTAAACAAAAATTCTTAATTTATGGTCTCTTGATTGCTGCTGCTGCTGCCGATGTTGTTGTTGTTGTTGTTCTTACAAGCAAATAAACAAAATACCCTAGATTTATTTTGAGTTTGCAGTTGGCCAAGAATTAAAGATTTAAATTCTCAAAACAAGAAGCATAAACAGTTTTTAATGCGATTTTCTTGTACTTTGTTCAAAAGTGTTGAGTGTTGAGTGTGTCGTGGCCTGCCCTGGCCTGGCCTGGCCATAAACCAAGGAAAAAACTGACCCAACTCAAGTGAGGAGCTATGAGAGATAACATATAAACAGCTGTCAATCAATGCCATGCCCCAGATCCATATTTAATGTGTATACTGCTCTGGTACTCGATGGGTACTTTGGCAGGCATATGCCAAAACTCCGAGCAGCGTCACATTTACGATTATAGATTGTATACTTATATATGTATATATATATATATAAATATAAATAGGTATATATCTATCAAATAGCTATTGATAAGCTGTGCCCATCTGTTATTTTTTGTTTATTATTTGCCTGCACAGATAGACAAACAAACAGACAGACAGACAGACAGACAGATAGACGTATAGGGCCAATAGATATGTAACATTATGTACATATATAATTAATAGAAAAGCGTTAATTAACATGTTGATCAAACATGAGTTAATTATGCCTTTTTATCGCATGTTTCTCCATTGTTTATATATACACATGTATGCATATAGCCCGATAACACACACACACACACACACACACACACATTAATATTCAATTTAGGCTGCTATTTTGCCAGCTTAATCCCCGGGCCAAGCTAAACAAATAAAACAATAAGCAAACAACAAAGCAACAAAGCAACCAAAGCGCCAAAGCCCGGGCGTGAAAAAGGAGCGTGAAATGCCATTTAATAAAATATCAAGTTACAATAACAACAACAGTAACAACAATAATAAACAATAACAATAACAATAATACACACGAAAACAAGAACAACTGCAAAGCAAATGGACCATTTCATTGATAAAGACGTTAACGACGATAATATACGTTTAATTACAGGCGACTATTTGATTATGAGTGGGAGTTCTTCTATGTGCGTGTGTGTGTGTGTGTGTGTGGGTGTGCGAAAAACAAAATATCCCATAGAAAATCCCATTTCTCACTGCTTTTCCCCAGAGAACGCGACTGAGTCGTCTATTGCCCCTGGGCCAGAAGCCAGCAGACAAATATATTTATTGTATTTCGATCTGGCTAATGAAGCTCTTTACAAGCAGTCAATCATTTGAATATATATTCATTCGACTCATATTATTCCAATAGACAAGAATTTATATATAAATACAACAATCTCAATTTAAAAAACTCTATAAATAGACAAAATCAAAGTGAATCCCATGTTAATTCTATAGCCATAAAAAGTACCAAAAGTATTTTCAAATTTAACTAAAAAACCCATCAGAGATTTCAATGTAATCCAGATGTTTTTTGTGCTTTTCCGAGTGAAATATTTTCGAAATAATGAACAACTTTAGCGAGCTGAATGTGCCCTTGAAAATTGTTTCAAAATTAAACAAAAATCATTATAGTTTGACTGAAAATCTTTCAGTTTTTTAAGCATATTTTTAGGTATCATTCATTGAAACTTATTCAAAATTAAGAAAACAATAGTTGCTCAATTAAAAAGCATTGTAAAGCCAATAAAAAGCCTATAAGAAAGGGCTTCTTTCAAGGCACCGAAATTACATACCCTGGAATGAAAAAGCTTTTCAAAATTCTTGTTATATTCACTTAGTTTGACCAACAACTATGCGATATAGTAGCCTGATCTGGGTAATGTTTACTGTAGGGAATAGGAGATGCCTTCACATTTAGTGGCAAAGTTAATATACCCGCTGGAAGGGTATAAAACAAGCTCCATTCGAGCACTCAGCATACTGTTCCCTTTTACATAAAGTATGAGAGCCAATGCAACTTTTGGAGAAGTTTATACTGCATTCTGGTACAAAATACTCTATTTTCGTATCGCCGAGTCTAAATATACGCTTGCAAATATTATATTCGATTGATTTAATTACTAGAACATAAAAATTGTAGCTCTGCTCGGATTGTCTAAACAAACAACAGTGTGTAACAATAGCAACAAATTTAGTTAGTATGAGTATTTGCTGGCTATTTTGTATAACATATTTGGCCGGGCTTATTAAACAATTAACTTGTTCTTCGCACTCGGCACATTGATCATAAAAACATTAGCGCCTCAATCGAGAATGGAAAAATTGGAAATTTGGCAAAATTGATGAGCGGAAAATGCGCAGTATCAAGGCTATTCCTACATCATTTATCATACGACTCGTATGCCCAATCCTCTAATTTTTTTTGCTTTATAAATCGTGGCAGTAGGGCAATCAGAGTATAAAAACTGAATAATGAATATTGGAAATTGGAAATTGATAAAGCTCATATGATTCAAGAGAGAGTAAAATGAAGAGTGGCTGACTGGCATGGCATTGGCCATATGACCCAATTTGTTTGTAGTGTGCGCTGAATATGTGCTCTATAATTAAAATTTATGGATTTAAAATAGCAAATTAGTAACAAAAACAAAACAGGCGCCCGCATACAGAATATAGCAAATTTCTCCTTTCGAATATAAACACACAAAAATGCAAAGAAGCCAAACAAAAGTAACAAAGAATAAACTAAAATAAAAACAAAAAAAAAAAACAAGCAGAGGCAGCTATAGCACCAGATCCAGCACTATGATGATGTGAAGCAGCGGCCCGAGACATCTAACGAGGTGCCGATGATGGAAAGCAATAAATTCTGGCTGGCCCATGTTATTGGCAGCACATTCGAGCACAGCAGGCTGGCTAGCGGGCTAGCTGGCTATAGTATGGCCCTGAAAAACTGGCTAAAGATCTTACCACTACGTCATGTGCAAAGGTAACCGGCAGCGATATGGTCAGCACCACCGTCCAGAGCGTAAATATGGCTATCTTGGTAATATGCTCGGTGCGCAGCATGCGGGAACGTATGGGATGTACCACAGCCAAGAAACGATCGATAGACATCAGGACAAGCGTATAGATGGAAGCGTATGCAGTGACCACAATCAGATACTGCACCGAGCGACACCATACGACTCCAAAGGGCCAGTGGCGTGTCACATAATCCACGGCGGTGAAGGGTACACAAAAGATGACAAACATGAGATCAGCTGCTGCCAGATTCACAATGAGAAGATTCGTTGTGGAGTGCATATTTTTGTTGAGCAGCACCACCAATATGACCAACAGGTTGCCAAAGAATCCTGTGACTGCAATTATGCCAAAGAATAGAGGCACCAGCCAGCGGACAACATTTGTTATATTCTCCATATCGGGATATGATGTGTATACCGTCATATTGGTTGAACTATTGCTGTGGCCAAAGGGCAGCTTTAACCAGCTGCTGCTGCTGCTGTTGCTGTTGCTCCACTCCAGCGTTATATTCTCCATGTTGCTGATGTTGCCCAGCCAGTCCAGCGTTGTGTTCTCCATGCTGTTGCTGAGAGTTCCTTGGGGGGGTTTTGCAGGTTGTATTTCAGGTTTTTCTATTGATTTTTAATTGCCTTGCTCGCTCATTACATTTCCTTTTATTATTGGCATACAATACTCTCCTATGCCACGGAACATTTTCAATTTGGCAGCAAGAAGCGCTTTTCTTTGTTGCGACAATTTTCCCTCTGTTGTACTCGTTCTCCTACTCGTCGTAGTATTTTCACAGTTCGTCGAATCCAAATAACAAATTTCCAATTAAACGATTTTCGCCAAGCAGCCGCCGACAAAGGCAACCCAACAAAATATATATATATATATACAGTATACAGTATAAATGTTTTTTTCAATTATCATGCGAAATAATCCAAAGAGACGTTGTCCAGCTGTAGTGCAAGCAAGGACTAGAAAGGACTACACGAACTTAAACCACGTACCGAATCCAATCACCGAGCTTCGTGGGAAGATACACAATTTGGGGCCACACCAATGCACACACACTGAGCACAATAATCGTCTACATGGCCAACAGTAATTGTAAGACAAGTTAAGACAACAAAAAAGGCGTTACAACTGACGTAGTTTTCAATGTAGGTAAAACCCTGTCACACCCAGACCAAGATCCTGCCGGCAAACTGCACCCACGCTATAAATTGCTTATGATACACGTATTCCTCTTTTTTTCCAGTCAGTTCGTAGCTATCTATTGGCCAAAACCGACGGGGAAAAATTGATTTTTCACATATATTTTTTGAGCACATTAATTTATTGTCGCCTTCTCCACTCGGGCTAATTTCATTGAGTCGCACTTCAATTTGATTTTAGAAATTTTCTGTTCCTTCTTTTTCGAAAAATCGAGACTGCACGCGTTCATTTCCAGCGCACAACTGATGTGTCTGGGCTATGCTCCCAGAGATTCGCTGTCTATAACGTCGACGTCGACAGCAGCAGCAGCAGCAGCAGCTGTGGCAGTGGCAGTGGCAGTGGCAGCGGCAGCGGCAGCGCCGGCAACAACAGCAACCGCTGCTATGTGTGCGTATATGGCGCGTTCTGGGTGCGAAAGCCATTGCCATCGCCATCGCCATCGCCATTGGCATTGGCAGTGCCACCGCCTGCCGCTCACTCATCAAGCAACAGCCAATTGACAGCAAAATGCCTTACACTCTCGGGCAGCGCTTTGGGCCAGCGCTAGTTGTTTATTTAGCCAGCTAGCCAGGCGGCCGCCTTCAACAGTTGGCAACAACAATAGCAACATTTTGTGGCATAGTCGTCAGGGTGACAGCTTCAGCTCCCGCTGCTGCTGCTGCTGCCAGCCATTGTGCTATGTTGCACAGCTGGATAACATCGTTGACGGCGTCGCTGGCTCCGCTGGCGTCTCTGCCGGCAGAGCGTCGCTGTATGGTGCTTAATTTCTCTGATTAACTGTTTGTCCAAAGGCAGCAGAAATCAGCAAGAAGAAAAAAAAAACAAATACAAAATTCAGACAGACAGACAGACAGCGGCACGCGCTCTGTTTCCCACTCATTCCATTTTAATACGCAACCCAATTTTGTGCTCTTTTTTTTTATTGTCTAGGGGCGCTTATCGTAGCGCTTTTATCGCTTTTAGCCGTAGTATACCTTGGGGCACCTGGTTGCCCGGGCTGGAGCCCTAACCACAGAATGGAGTCAAGCTGGAGCTGAACAGCTGTTGTCTTGGTTAAGCCTAGCAGCGACAGCCCATTTACATGCCTATCATTGCGAAATGCTTGGGCATTCACCTGTCACTTGCACTCTTGATGGCTGTCCCTGTGCCTCCTGTGGGATGGGGATTGTGGGTAAGTTAGTCAGGTTGGGAGGTCACTGTGTAGACGTTGGCGTCAACGGCGACGCTAGCGTCGCAGCAGCAGCAGCAAAATTGTCGCACAGCATTTGCGTTGATGGAAGCTGCCACGCCTCAGTGCGCATCTGAGCAAAATCCAACAACAATTTGATGAGATTAAAAGCGAATTAAGCACCGCATGAAAAAACACTAAAAAAATCCAGAAAAAAAAACGAAATAAATGGAATCAGCGCCAGGCACAAGCTCCTGCTCCCAGCTCCTGCTGCCGGCTCCAGAAAGCAAAAGTTATAATCATGTATATTTAATGTGCAGCACAGCGAATTTAATGAAGTCTTTAATTATTAATAAGAAAATGGTTCGTTGGCTCTGTGCGTTTGTTTTTCGCTCACTGCATAGTTAAAGGCGCTAAATATTTGTATTAGATTTTAATATTAATATGCTGAAATTATTAAACAATCAGCATTTAAATTGAGTTCTCCAACCAGTCGTATGCTTAATAAATTCTAGACTCGCAGCCTGTCACAATAGAAGAAAGCTTCCTCAGCCAGATAGATTCTGACTGACATTTCCACCTCCACCAGACCTAATAATATATTAAACGAACAATTTTATTATGCCAAAAGTTTAGACGTGATTGAAATGCTTTTCCAGCAAGGTAAAACACGAGCAGACAGGCCCGAAATGTCCCTGAAAAATGCTTTACCGAATAATTTTTGGCTTATCAGGAAGACTAGGAAGAACAATAGAAATATCTGCCTAAAATGTTTATTTATTTTTTTATATAATTACATTTATATATTTTGACTTCTAAAGGCATTTAGTTGGCTAAAATACTTTCAAATTTTAGAGAGAAAAGCAATTTTGGTCGGTTTTGCCATGTAGCGTCCATCGTTAACTGTTTCGTTAGCCGGCTCCATTGTCATTCAGTAGACTTTTGATGGCCAAAATGATGGATTATCGTTGTGTTTTTTCTTTTTTTTGGGTCTGTATTGTTGGCGTCATATTTTCATTTATTTTATTTACATTCTCGCTCTCTCTCTCTGAGCCTGGGCCAGAGGCGTTGCATCCATTATGTCTGATGTTCTGAAATGGTTCCGGGCCAGAAACTTTTTTGGGCCAAAAAGAATTAATAAATGTAAATCGGCAACAAACTGTCAAAAAAAATACAGCAGAGAAAGAGAAGAAAGCCCGGCAAATCCTTAAACAGCGCTCAGAGCAGCATTAATCGACAGCGTTTCTGTTCTGGTTCCGTTGCCGGCAAAAAGGGTTCACTTTAGCACAGCTTTTGCTATTTAATCATTCAAATTGACTTTCTTGCCTGATGGCCGTTAATTTTGAAATCCTTTTTGAAATACGCTGCCTGCTCGCTGCTTACTGCTTTTGTTCTACGGCTTGCTCTTAACTTTGTTTTTCGCTAGCGGCTTATAAGTTTTACCCTCAGCTCATTTCCCTCCTTTCTGTTTCTTTTTTTTTTTTTTGCGAAATTTTCTTTTGTTTTTGTGCTGGCTCACTTAGAACTCGCTGAGTTTGCATTTGGCTTTCGTTTCAGCATTTTACAGAGCGCTTTTCCACCTTCTTTTCTTTTTTTTTTTTAGTTTTTTAATCAAGATATTTTTTAAATGCGGTCCGCCGCTGAATGATGGATTTTTTTCCTCCCCCACCCGCTCTGCGCTGCGCTGTGAGCAAAGTAAACAGCAAACTTGGCGGTGGGCTTGGCAAAGATTTATGCAGATAATAAAATGAGTCTTCAAATGTATAATCAAGTTTTGAACGGCCACCCCTTTGCTGTTGTCCAGCCCCCCGATCCCCATCAATCCCCCAGCTCCGTTCCAGTTGCAGTATATCCTTGTGGTTGCCAGTCATAATTAAGGTCTGTCCTTGGCTCTTTCCATTCAATGAGAGCGCAACTTTTTTAGCATGGCTATGGTAAAAAACATGTCAAGGACTGTGCGGCTATTGAGCCGCCTGAGCTCTGACAGAAACGCTGAAATATTGCTTCAATAATTAGCCTCCCCGCCAACAACAAAAGCGAAATGAAATCATTTCAAGTGCTTCAAAGTTTTATTGCTGCCACCGACAACTATTGTTCCGCCCCGCTTCCCCTCCAAGAAATATCAGAACAAATGCAATTCCGTATTCTGTATTCACAGGTGCATGACTTGCACAATAAAATGATTCAAAGTATGGTCAAACGTACTCATAACTAGAAAGGAAACTAAGGTAAACAAAATAAAATACTAAACTAAACTAAATGCTGCTGCTTGCAGGCTGCAACTTGTCAGACGTCTCTGACTTAAATTTCTTTTTCTTGCCCTCTAAAGACGATTGAGCCAGCGGGTATACCAAGCTATTCTCATAGCATCTGAAATCAAACTCTTCTTCTAAATGCTGAATTAATCCTTTCAATTATATATGCATAGCTGCCATCAGAGTGGCTGCAGCTGTATTTGAATCCTTGACTAAATATGGCTTAGTTTTAAAAATAATTTCATTTCAAAACACTTTCAATTACACCTAAATGTACAGGGTGTCTCCTAGTCTGTCACTCTGAGTGTTGTTTATATGGAGAATGCCATGGAAAATAAGATTTTACGCGCTGCTTGGCAGTCGCCGGCTCGGCAATTGCAACGCCAAAGTTGCCTGCTTGCCTGTTGCCTGTTGCTGCGATACCACAAAATAAATTTTGTAAATGCCGGCAGCAAAAAGTTGCAGCAATATTGTCAACTACAGCAACAGCAGCAACAGCAGCAGCAGCAGCAACAACTGTTGCTAGAACTGAGATACAAAATTAACTTTTACGCTTTATTACCGCAAAGATGGCCAAAAGAAAACAATGCTTAAATTACAAATTGTTGACAGTCCACCGTCCGCTGTCCATTGTCCGGCCAACATCCGCTGCCAGCTGCCTGTGCATTTTGCATTCTTTGGGGTTTATTGTGATGCCCGCCGCCTTTTTTGTCTCTCGCATCCGGAGGCCATCAAAGTTGCCGGAAGCGCGTCGGGCAGTCATCAACTCAATTACATTCGCAACCCGCCTGCCAGCCAGTCAGCCAAGCCAGGAACAACAATTGTTGCAGACGCGAAGGCATTGTTCAGTAGCCAGCCCCAGCCGCCAGCCGGGCAAGTTGACTACTGATGCCGTAACCTTCTAAACAAGCCGCACAATAAACGCGGCGTCGCTGTCTTTTATCTACGCTGCTGCTGCTGCTCCAACTCCAGCTACTCCTGCTCCTGCTCCTCTTCCTCCTGCTACGTCGACTGCAGCTCTATTGTGCGCTGTCGCGAGTGACGGATGCGACAGGAAGCGCGCGAAGTCTTGATAGCATTGCGGAGACTACAAAATAAAAACCCAGAGCATTCCTGCATTTCCCCCTCCACCCACCCATAGACACACACATTTTTTCTCTCTGTGTACGTCTGTCGGCATTATTTAGTACTTCCACCAGCGATAATCTATGACGGATGCAGCAACGGAAATATTTCACAGAGATTAGCACAAACATGCCAACATTTTGATTAGTTACCACCAAGGTTTGTAACCGGTTCGCCAGCAGAAGATTGCCCCAAAAGTTGTGCAAGGATTTAAGAATATTTCCAGAGGGAATTCAAGACATTTAAATATATATTTTCCTTTTTAAACTCGAACTGATATTCTTTTAAATGTTACTAAACTAAGAGAGAGAGCTGAAACCAAGTAGCCCAAGCCTAATCCTTGCCTAATCATCTTCAAGTCCTTTGGCTTTGCGCATCCATTTCCAGGGCGAATTGAAAGGATTGTGACACCGCACGCGACCAGCATGTGCTTAGCTCTAGCTGATCTTGGATTGGAGTATCCAAGCAGAGATGAGTCTGAGCATGCAGCAGCTGTGTATCATGACGCTGCCAGCGCTGCGAATGTGCCGAAACCAGATTTGCCTCTCCACTGATGCAGGGTTCCACAATGAGCTGAGGCTCCGCGGTTGCATTCGTGTCCACCCCAAGGCACTGCTTACTTTCGGTGCTCAGCTGTCCACTTTCCCGATGCAAATGCCAGTGGGTGATGTCAATCTGATAGCAGCTGGTGAGGAGCAGCTTCAGCTTTATGGTATCCTCCACATGCAGGCAGCGATCCTCATTTCGCAGTGTGCCCATGGCACTGAAGTTGGCGTGGCGCACTCTGGAAGGGTATCAGAACTACTGTCACATCTATTCTATATGATGTCTATTTCTATTATTTCAACTATAACAAAGGCAGACATTTTATTGACGACAGTCAAATGTGCTCAATAAAAAGTAAAATGCTTGCGAACAATAAAAAAAGGCTTAGACAAAAAGGCTGAAATTAAATTCCAAAATCCCACTGGCTTTGCGTGTATGTTAAAAGGATCAGTGGCTTATGCCAACAGGGCATTCCATTCCTTTTCCGCTCTTCCCCCATTGTGTGCCCCCCTTCATAATTATTCGCTTGGCATACGCCTCTGGATTACAGGTAGTACTTACTTTAGTTCAGTGTTCACATGACGCATATACCAGTCAAAGGGCCTGCACCGCTGTCCGGCCTTTAGGAGAGCTATCTCATAGTGCTGGTAGGTGAGCCTCAATGGAATTTGTTTGGCCGCCGGTTTGAGGGTGTAGAATAAATATTTGTACTCGTCCAGCCAGGACTCGGCTATGATTTTTGAGTTCCTGCAGAATATAGAAGCGGATTGCCAGTATGTGAGCATTCGCATTGCGTGCTGGGAATGTTTATATTAAAAGACCGCCTCCCCCAACACTGCGCTGCAAAAGCAAGCGACACGCAAGCGTATCGGGGCTGGAATAAATTGAAAAATACCAAAGGACCAGAACCAGGACCAGCGAGCTTTTCACACCTAAGCCGAGGCATCCAATCAGCAAGGAGCAGCAGCAGGAAACCTTCGTAGCCACTTCAACCTACCGCAAATATGTCGCCTGGACAGTGTCCAGTTGATGGTCGAATTGAGGCGGAAATTCAAAGGCATGGCGTGGGCGAAAAATATGTCCAATTCGACTGCAGGGCACGATCTCAATTTGTCCGCCGCAAAGCCACAATTTAATGGCAAACTCAATGGACTCGCCGCCCCAAATCTACAGACAGGGAAACCAAAAAACGGAATGGAATGAAATGTTTCTATTTTCTTTTTTGTTTTTTGTTTTCTGTTTTTTCCTACTACTTATTGGCTCTTGTCCGTCGTCAAGTGACCCAGCAAAGTTGTGTGTCATTGCTTGACATTAGTAATTAGCGCACTTGCCACAAGCAGAAGTTAATTAGGCGCAACTTACCTGCAGGTGGGGGTTGAAGCCTTGCAGCTTGAAGAACCATTCGCGTGAGATCATCAGAATGCCGCCTGCAAAGGCAGCGCTAGTATACTCTTTCTCCGGTGGCTCCTGGTCAGCCAGTTGCCTGGGCAACCAATGAAAATGCAGACTCCAATCGAAGCCGCCCTGCAGCAGCACATTCCCACTGAGATAGCTCAAGGTCTCGGGGTCAATGGGATCCAGCAGCGGACTGACCGCAAGACTTGAGTTGAACGCCAGCCTGTCCAGCAGGGGTTCCAGCCAGCCATCGTTGACCTCACAGTGACTATCCAGAAAGAGCAAGTAATGCCCCGTGGCCACTCGAGCCCCCTTATTGCGTGACCAAATTAAACCCTTGCGCCGCAAATTCCGTTTAAAGATGACTGTGAGTTGTCCTCGCGTGGCATTTATACCTCTCATAAGTACGTTCAGACTATCCACCAGACTGGCTACAAATGCAAAACAAAGAGCAGTATAAATTTCATAAATATTTTTATACATTTTCAATAGCTTACAATCTTCACTGCCATCGTCTATGATGATGAGCTCATGCAGATAATCCTCGGGTGTTCGGCTGATCAGCGATAATATGGTTCTCACCAGCATGGAACGTGCCTCATTATAAAAACTAATCACAACGCTCAACTTGGCTCGCGAGGAGTCGGGCAGTGTATAGCTGCGAGTGCTGCAACTGTAAGTAAACCAAAGAGGAAAGTCACTGAATCGACTAGGAAATACTCTGTAATTGAGACAGACTGGCTGTAAGTCATGAAAGTGATCGACTACCAAATAATCTGCACCCATATTAATCAGTCAATCGTAAGGAACTTTTCAGTTCAAGGTCGAGAGTTAATTGAAAATTCGGTGAGAGGTAGTATAACTAAGTCTCTTTGCCTTCACAATTTTTCTGATTGAAAATAGTCCTTAATGCTTTCTCCTTATAGATTGGGTTAGGTTATGCAGGCAACTCAGGTTAAGTAGAGACTTCTCGGACAGATTACGACTCCAAAATCAACCTGTTGAGTCTGTAAAAGCAGGCAGATGCTCCACTGGCAAATATGCCAGGCTGTCCAGTTCTTCCAAGAAGAGTTTCCAGAGAAAAGCGTTCAGTTCTCTCCATCTTATTCATTGCCCAAGCACCTAATATACCCCTTTGTGCACTGAGTCCTCAGTAGTACAATTAATTAATCATAAATTAAGAAAGGCAGACACTAACCTGTTGTGCCGCGTCTCTGGCAGTGAACGCACTGCTGGCAGCCCATCACTCAGGTTGCGATTGTATTGAAAAAACTTATCTAGCTGTCTGGGCGTGTCAGCAATAAAGTCGCTCCATTTGTCAATGTTTTCTATTTCTAAGCTTTCCTCCAACTGAAAAGCACTCGCAAAATATTATAATAACAAAGAATATGCAATGCTTACGCTGCTCTCCAGGGAATCGTCCAAGTAGCCATATCTTTCCAATAAAAACACGGCCAGAAAATTAACTGCAAAGAAGAGCAAGACGTAGGCTATGCAACGGTAGAGCAGGCGGTGCAGGCTGCCAGACATCGTAGCGAACTAACCGCATAATGCTTGATGGAGCGGTTCAAACGGTTTGTGGAGCAATGCAAAAACCGTAGCGAAACCAATGGAAATACACGCTTCACGCTTTATCAATGAATGAAATGACAGACGATCGCTTTTTCGGCCAAACAAACAACTTGTTTTCTTCACGCTTTTATTATTTTGAACCAAAAAAAAACTATATAGATATTTATTTAAAAATAAAAACTTGGCTCTCTTTCTTGGCTGTCAAACCTGTTGCTGATAAACACTCGATAAGTTTGGCAAATATTTGTGTGTAGCTCGCAAGGTGTTAATTGCACCACCTGAAATCTATCTATTACATGTGACATAACGAGAGTGGGTCTACAGAGAGGGAGCAGCACTCTCTTTCGGCCTCTCTCTCGCTCTCTTTCAATTAGTATTTTATCAGCGAGGTTTCTCTTGTCGTTGTGTTATTTTTTTATAAAAAGAAAGTCAATCAATCAGCTTATTAATTGATTCGAAGTTACTTCTAAGACTTCCAGCAAAGATACAAACTTAAAATCAAATATTGGCTTTATTTTAATGAGAAAAAAAGCTTGCAACAAAGGCCATCTTTAAGCCAATCTTTCATCTTTCTTTAAGCCAAACCTAAACAAATTATTTGTTCAGGAAAATCAACGAAAGTTCCATGTTTTTAGTGCGAAACTTTGATGTATCTCAGGCAACATCAACAATTTATCATTCACTTTTGTAACACATCCATATAAAAATCAGTCTGAAACGGCTAAAAACATTAAGAATTTTAACTTAAAATATTATTATTGTTATTAATGATTCAATAAATTCAAAATAGCATTAAATATTCACATTTTCTCTCAGATATTTCCAAAAACTAAGCTGCTTTTCATTCAAATTTCTGATGTATAAAAAAAAGAGATTTGTTAATGAATTTCCACTTTCCCTACTTATTAAAAATTAAAATTCCTTTCAGTTAAGTTGCTCATATAAATAAGTAAACAATTATGAATGAATTTTCACTTATTTTACCTTCAAATTGTTGGGTGATTCAAGAGCAATATGAAACTCTTTAAGCTCGCCTCTTCTGGCTTTAGGATAGATTCAATTGAAAAGCAACTGAAATCAGTTGTAAAGTTCACATAAATATTTTAATTTAATTAACACTTTGTGCAATTAAATGAGTAAAATTTAAAAATTCATGCAGCAATAATATGAAAAATATAAAAAAAAAAACACTCGACGCCTGTTACAAAAACTTGAAATGTTTTTGCATATTTTTCAGCTGTTGTATTGAATTAAGAAGCGAATTGCTGCTGTGATGTTTCGACCGTATTTTGAGAGCAAAAAATTGGAATCATTATTTTTGCATTTTAACTGAATTATTGAAATATAAAAGTTTCTGTATTTCATCATTTTTTTCTTCGCTTTAATAATATAATAAAATATCGCAGTGGCAAAGAAAGAAAAAACTTTGATTCAGTTGTTTTTGTAATTAAAATGTATTAAGCTTTGTTATGTTTAAATTTAATCCGCAAATCAACTAAAAGAAAAGAAATCAAAGCTATCAAAATTCTCATTCATTTTTTATAGCCACTTTTGGCCCTGTTGGATTTTTGCTTCTGTGTGATGTGATTTTATATAAAATTGTTAAGCAAAGCGGAAGTTACACTCATACACTTAGCAACAAAATCAGTTGCCAAACACAGGCAGGGGAGGGGAGAAAGAGAGAGAGAGAGAGGGGGCCAAATTGGAGTGTTACTTCCGCATTGCATTAGAGTTCAGAGATGGTAAGTGTTATTGTTGCTATTGCTGCTGTCCAGCTGCTGATTGACTTACGTGTGGCTCGTTTTAGTTTTCGGTTTGCCGTTGTAAATTTGTTGGCCAGGTTGTACGTGCAGCGGAAATGCATTTTTCCCAGTCACGTCTCAATGGTGTAGACCCCAGCCAGACAACTATCCAGACCATGTCCACGCAGCAGTAGTAAGGTAAGAAATATAACCAGATGGAACTACCAATGACTGCCTTAGATTCATGTATTTCTTCCATTTCCTTTTCCTTTTCTTGTTGCCTGTTGTTTTCCCTCCCTCCCTGCCTTCGCCCAATTCTATGCCTTTGTTCACTTTGTACGCCAATTTATTAGACCGCGCGTGATCCATGTTTGCTTTCATTTTCCCATAGATTAAAGTGCTTTATAATGAATGAATGCAACAGTAGCAGCAGCAACATGGAGCTCTCTCTAATTGTATGCAGCGTCGCGTGCGCAGCCTCCTAATTAAATAGGCGGACAGACTGAAAAGCGGAGGCAAATTCAATATTCAATATGTTTTCAATTTGCCGAGCAGCGAGTATTGCTTGCTCCTCCGCTTCAAAGGCAAGCTCAAACTCCGTGAAGCAAATAAAAATAAAACGAAATTATGCCAATAAATGAATTATAAGGCGCACGCAAAACGTTGCGTATACGCAATGCCAAAGCCTAGTCAAAGCTCCACAAACAGACGACAGGCGCTTAATGGCCATGTAAATGTATATAGGTGTGTGTGTGTATGTGTGTGTGTGTCGCCATGATTATTATTATATTGCTACTTATGCGTGTGTGTGAGTGTGTATGTGTGCGTGTGTGCCTCAGTGTGCGTTATGTTATGATAATGTTAACAGCCGAGCTTCTAAAATTTTATTAGCAGTCGACTTATGGAACTTTGAAAATAATAACAAAAGCAACGAAAGTGTTTCTTTATTTTCCTGCCCTCAACTCCACGCACTTCCCTTACCTAACCCAAGCGCCAGCTCTTGTTATACCCTTTAAAAAAGAGAAAGAAAGAAAGAGTATATTTAGTTCAATTCGATTCGAACTCTTTATCAAATTAGTTTGCAAAGGCAAGCAGAAGCAGCTCTGCCGGAACAGCATTGATTCCAGAACTTCTGCAGCTTTGTGAGGGTATCTTCTAGTCGATCAGTTGCGACTGGAGAGCTTTCTGAGTTGTTTTTGGTCTGGTTGCTTTGGTCATAAAGAATATTGAGGAAATTGCTTTCTTTGCACTCAAGGCTCAACACTCGGCGCGAGTTGGCGGGGCGCGCGCTCATTTCGAAATTGTTGCGTATTATCGTAAAATTTTACTCACACACACAGATACACGCACACCCACACACACGCACACTAAGGACGTGTGTGCACATACAAATGCCTTTTCTTTCTTTTTTTTGGCAAGGCAAAGGCAAATTTAACGCTTTGCTTTGTTTTGTTTGTGTTTAGTTTGAAATACTCTAACATATGAGCTCTGCTTTGGAGGGGGAAGGGAGGGCTACAAATTAGTTTGTAGCTCCTTTTTTTCATGGGCTGCGGTCGCGCCTTTTATGTGGCTGAAATTTTCCACTCGAATTCTTTTCTTTTTTATTTGATTTATTAAAGTGCGGCGCCGCATTTGTCGAAGCATTCAACAGCTGGCATTAATCTGTAAATGCGCTTAAAATTAAAAATGACAGGACAAGAGCAGGCCAAAAATAAAAAACAAATAAAAAAAAAAAACAAATATAATTTGAATGATTTCTCCATTTGCTGGGCAAAAAACAGAAAACCAAACCAGAAAGAAAGAAGAAAAAAAAAATGAAACCATTTTAATGATGTTTACACAGTTTCCATGTGCCATTCCCTTCCAGCTCTGCTGCTCTGTGTGTGTGTGTGTGTGTGTGTGTGTGTTTATGTCTGTTTCTCCGTATCATCGTATTATGTGCTTTATTTCGATTGACTAGAACTTTTCACTATGCCCGACGGAGTACTTTAGTTGATGACATTATCGCTGCAATACAAAAGGTTTTTGCCATCCTCATCCTCGTCCTCCTCCTCGTACCTCGTCCTCATCATCGTCCTCTGCGTTGTCGTTGATGTTGCTGCCACTTCATATCAGAGTTTTGCAAAGTTTTTTGTTAACGAAACAAATGCCGTGAGCAGAGACTTCCAGCCAGCTCCAAGCTCCCAGCTCCCAGCTCCCAGTTCCCAGCGAGTCTATTGAATGCCTCCTGCCTCCTGACATCATTCTCAGAACTGAATCAAAATGAAACCAGCAAATGTGAGAGTAGAGAGTATCTTATTTATGTTTAAGCGCCTCGACCTGAGCCTGGGTCCTTATAATAACAGCAGCAACAATTTTTCATTAATTTGATTGAACATTGCAAAATAATATTGTATTTTATGTTTTCGTCTTCCATTTGATCTAGTGGAACAACATGTTTTTTTTTTATTTTTAGATAAAAGGTCACAAATTGAAATTGAAAACAAAATTCTCGCTTAGAATATATCATCTTCCAGATTGGAGACACGCACCTCATTGAGCTTTTTCATGATAAAACTTTTGATAGTCAGCAGCTTCACAAAGACATCTGCTCGGGAGGCATTTGGACAATTGTGTCCCATAATGTTCATGCCACAGAATTGATTCTGCCAGACGAAGGGCATTCCAAGGGTATTCTCGCAATCTTTGGTGACGCGTTTATTCTCCAAACAGATGATGGTATCATTTATTATCTTTCCCTCACGATCGTTAATAAGTTCCTTGCATACATCGTTGGTCAGTGGCTTTGTTATCAGCTTGTTTAAAAAGGTCATCTTCCGATTCCATTCCCAAAGCTCAACCGATTGGTCTGCCGGCACACTACTCGAACAAATAGGAGCCGGACTCTGATACTCCTCCGGCAGTAGCTCTTCCATTTCCAAGAGCGTCAACAGCTCATCGGCCATACCTAAGGTATAATCACCGGCAAGGGAAGAGTTGTACACCAGGTGCTGGCTACCATCGGCTAGCTTCACTTCAATATCATATGCTGCCACATTAAACACGCTCAGGGTGGACACAAGGACATGATCAGCATCGACTATTAAGCCACTGCCAATAACTTTATTATCATTCAATAATCGCACGATATACCTATTCAAGCTCGAAGTATCAACAGGTGCTGCTGGCTGGGTTCGGATGTCTATATTCTTGTTACCTCTACGCTTCTTATGATCACTGGCATAGTGTCCACGGACATAGCCAAAGTGGGGACGCCAATCGCCTGATTTATAGCGCATTTTGATGCCTTTTTCCCTATTAGAACTGCTGGCTGGTGGTTCCTCACCTGTTGGTCTATCAAGAGTATCTTTTTCTGATTCATCAGCCGCCAAGAGGCAGACTTTTGCCATTGCCAGCAGTAGAATAATTTTTAAAAATAAATGTAACCTCATTATAGGCCTCTTGAATTGAATTCTTTGTGAATTTCTCTGTAGATTTTGACCAGTAAATTGTGGTCTAACTTTAACTATTTATGAATATTCCAAAGTTTTAGTTTTCAAGTTTATAATTAGCACTGCTTCATTCGTCACAAATCATCTATAGATATGGTAATCAGGGAGTTGATCGAATTGATTTCTAGCCAAATAAATCTGTTAGCTGATTATGGAGAATTGGCCCAGAAATACAATTGAAATTTCTATTATAGAATTAAATAAAATTTAAGTGTCTTACAGGCTTTCATCTGATTTTATTAGTAATAATCGAATAATTCTCTTTGGCATTTAATGAAGCCATTCCTTGGGAGAGGGAGAACCATATACAACTTTCAACTGATCGAAATTTCGCTTTTGATTAAAGAAAATCAATTTATTTAATGTATTTTATTTTATTTGTTTTAAAAGCAAATGTTAAGATAAAAATTACATTTATTTATTGCCTATTCTACAGTATGGCACCTTCCAAATTGGCATCCTTAACCATTTGCAGTGTCCTGTTCACATAGGTAGCTTCATTTAGAATGCTGGCATAGACATCTTCGCCAATAAAACGTGGACAATTGTGGCCCAATACGCTGACGCCACAGATCTGATCTTCATAAATGAGTGGTATTCCTTGGGTATTTTCACATTTGCCGCGTTTTTCATTCTTTGCACAAATCATTGTAGAAGTCACGTTTTTGCCCAGAGTGTCACTGAAATCCTTCTGACACGACTCCAAATTTTTCACAACGCTTAATACTGTGAGTACTCTAAGACGCCTGCCTAATTTGGGCATGGGCAGTACAATTTTCATGCCCGAATTCAGATTATATTTACACAACTCCACTGTGATATTTAATCCTTTGGCGGGCTCCTTCAGGGCTAGGAAACTCAGTGCTGAATCGTAGTCAATTGCCAGTTTATTGTCTTTCTGAATATCGTATACGTCAATAAGCTGATTCTTTGATGTCCTAACACTTATATTCGTTCCTGGAATATTTCTGAAGCAGGTGGAAGCCGTCAAGATCACCTGACCTGTTATAAGTGTGCCCAAGCAAATATATTTACGGGCACTAAAGATGCGTACCAATATATCAACTATCTTGACTTTCTCAGCCGATCCTGTCAACTGTACCGATGCCTGGTCAACTCTTCCAGGTTCTTTCGTTACAACTTTTGACGGTGAATATTCGGGCCGTGCTATTGGCTTATAGTCCAATTGTTTTTTGGCGTTATGCTGTCGCCTGTAATCGGAGAGCATATATCGATGCAAATGCGAACTGGAAAGTTCACCCAAAACGATTAATCCGAGCAGCTGCAGCCACAGACGAAGCATTGTCATAGCTTGACTTGGATTTTAAGACTATTTTCTCAAACGTATTTGAGGCAAAAGCCAGACTGTTAGCAGCCATAATCAATATGCTACACCTTTCAGATAAGCCTCAACTTTTGTTCCAGCTACAAATTAAGCTATCAGGAAAGGAGGCAGCTGGAACTAAAGAAAGTCTGCAATCCAGGAAAATTACTGTGGAATCAACTTTCCTGTTTAAAGCCAAGTGTTCCACATTTCCATTTATTTGTATTTAATTTAATAAAAAAAGTTCTAGAGAAAAATAAGTTCCTTCAAGCTTAAACTGTAGTTACAGTGCCTTCTGTGGTGGTCTCTGCGATTAACTGAGTCCTCCTTGTAGTTGCCGAAGCATTAAACGGACCCGTTCCTGTAAAGGCTCTCAGCAAGTCCGTTGCAAACTGTATAAATTTAACCGTATGATGAACGGAATAATATATATCCAATTTGGGGCCCTCCTCAAGCTCATCGCATTGCTCGCCATAGATATTGATGCCAGCCAAAAAGTTGTTAATGATTAAAGGATCGCCAGGACGTGTGCTACAACCGGAAACTTTTCTATTCTTAACACAAAAGAATTCCTTATCAAAGGGAATGCTCGTTTTTCCACTCTGCTCATAGGTTTCCTTACAAAGCTTGAAAGCCACCACCTTAGTGGGATACAAAGTGATCTCACGACTTTGAGCATCCACAAAG
The DNA here is from genome assembly GCA_018150835.1 of Drosophila repletoides. Lineage (NCBI taxonomy): Eukaryota > Metazoa > Arthropoda > Insecta > Diptera > Drosophilidae > Drosophila > Drosophila repletoides. The sequence continues at coordinate 10,366,934 of JAECWQ010000100.1, forward strand.
GCTATATCCACGCCATTGCCAACCTTGGGCATATTATTATAAAGCTTTATATAACGAAACTCATTACGATCTAGTTTGGTGTGTAGTGCCAAGAGTGCAATATCATGAACATCTCTATTACCTAACTTGGATGAAGGCATGAAAAATGCAATCACTGACTTGGGATGTGCATCTGATATAGCAAATTCATTGCCTGTAATTACAGTCATATGCCTAGCCTTAAACTCTTTAGTGATATCCGGTTCCGTTACCAGAAAGCAACGTGAAGAGGTGACAACCATACGCTGCGAGATAAGAGCACCTGCACAGAATACCGAGCTCTTATAGAGTATATTCACGTAGTAGCTAGTATGCTCTTTGGGATCAAACAGAGGCCTGCTTCGAGCAGCTACTGTTGGCTTAATATCCCTTTCATCCATTTCCTTACGATTGTAGTCCACATGCTGCTGGGAACTGTGTGCTCGATTATAGTAGGTCGGTCGATGATAGTTCTCGTCATACATCTTCAGCCACTTGGCACTGAGGCAATGCATAAAAAGCATTAAAATAAGCACTGTAAAGCTTTGCATTCTGACTGAAACTAAAGCTGTTGGTTAAACTCTCCAAAATGGTATTATTATGGCTAATAGTCAAGTCACGGCTATGGTAGCATCGATTTGAATAACTTATTAGTTATAGTAAGTAGAATCAAGCACAGTCATAAGATGTCTGCCTTGTTTATAGTGGAATACTGATACTGAGCTATACTCTATTCAGAATCGGAATCTAAATAAGCAAAAAACTATACCATAAATTCATAGATTTAAATATGATTCAATTCGCTCTTTTTCTGTGACTGAAGCAGACTAGAGGCTGGTACTAAAAAAAGGAACTAGCCATCAATGTCTGTCATTTAACTAGCTGGCTGAACGTAAAAGACTGAAATGAGCCAAAGATACACCAGAAGAGAGAGAGAGAGATAAAAAAAGAGCAGAAATTTTCAACGAAGGACATAGATAATTAATTTACGTTGATTAAAATTGCCAGCCACAGCTCAGACGGCATACGGCATACGGCAAACGGCAAACGGCATACGGAGGACTGGCATAGAGAGGCCGGCTGTCAGAAACGTGAACGTAGTGGAGCCGTCGATAGACAGCCGGAAATTGAAGTGTTTGTAATGTATGCATGGAGCTAGGCAGGACCAAGGACCAAGGAGAAGAAAGCATAGGCATTTCCATCTGGCGGTGACAGCGTCGACTGCGTCTAATTGATGGGCAGCAGCAGTAGTAAAAGCCTTTTTTTTATGCAAATGCCGTACGCGTTTTAAAGTTGCAAGTTAGCTGCCTGCTGCCTGCTTCCTGCTCCGGTCGGGCTCTGCTGTGAGGCTTACGCTCATCAATTATTTAGAATATGTTACACATGGCATATAACCTCACAGACATATGTAAGCCTTGCAAAGGCTGTAAGCCGAGTCAACGTCAGCTTTCCGGCCGTAATTGCCGGTCATTATGCTTAGAGGGGATAACCTACAAGATCTGTAACCAGGAAAAGGTATAGAAACAGGAGCATGCCGCTTACCCAGCAACACCTGCAGCAGGCAGTAGGCCCAAAAAGAAGCTAAATTATATATATATACATATATAGACGAATATGTGTGTATGCTCTACACGTGTTTTGGGTCCTTACTTTGACGCATCGCGTTGAAATTTATGCGTACGTGCCTCCTCGGGCGACGACAACCTCGGGTCATTTATTATTAGCTGTGAAATGCGTGTCGGGATGCGGATGCGGAATGCGGATGCGAAATGCGGATGCGGACTTCCACGGCCTGTTGCCTGGAATATAACTTTCGGGTCAGCTAAGGAAATGAAACGCCATCCAATAAATAATTTTTATTTGCATGCTCAAAACCTGCCGACTAAAGGTGATTATATTTATTTGGATACTCGCACATATATGATGTGAGCATCTGAACAAATTGAGTGCATATTCGATTTCAAACCATTATAATATTAAGGCTAAAAGCATAAAGAACTCAATTGAAAGGCCAAGAACATAACGGAGCTCAATTCTGTTTAACTGGTTATATTCTTATTTCCTAAAACGAGCCTCTCTAAGCCGGTTCGTCCTTTGTTGGGAACCGCATCCAAAGCTGCCCACATATTTTAGAATCCTCTAGAATTCTGGACCACAATTCACAAAAATTATTGCCAATTGGCTAAATTATGAGCATCTTTTTCCGTTGTCCTTTGCGTCTTTCAAAGTATAAGTTTTAATTAGTTTAAACTGCAATTAAATTATAATTATAATTATTCATGGATCCAAATGCTTTCAGTTCAGTTAAGTTCACTTTTACTGTATTTGATGGATGGCACACACACACACACACACACACACGAAAAGTGCTTTTTATACGCTACACACAGACGACTGCAAATTAAATGTCACTCATACGCCATGTGTGCCCGAAAACAACGTAAGTGCTTGCAGCGCTGCTTTTGGCTGCTTTTTGGCTGCTTCACAGCTCATTATGCAACATGACGCAATCAGAAAAAACAAGCCAGTGGGCGTGGCAGCTCAGCACGTTGTTGTTCTTGTTGTTTTTTTTCCTCTGTGCGATTTACATGGCATTTGGAAGTTCTTTTTAAATGAACAGCAAAAGGGCAAATTCAATTTTCATATCAGAAGAAAAAAACAAGAAAAAAAAAGAAAATAAAATGCTTTAAAATTTTAACAGCAATGAAATCAAAGCCATTTGCTTCCTGCTTGCTGCACAGTTCAGTTACAGGTTTTGGCTCCAGGGTCAGTTTACAGTTTACTTGATGTATATATATACATACGATATATATATATATATATATATATATATATATATATATATACATATATATCTATATATATACAAGAATATTGGCGGCATGTTTGTGCATTTGTCTTAAGCTGTTTGGACATGGACATGAGGAGGATATATATAAGGAGACAAAGGGAGGGAGAGAGAGGCCAGCGCTAACTGCTGGCGGCAGCGGCATCTTCTTTGATTGCACCACTCGGCTCCCTGCCCACTGCTCCCTGCTCCCTGCTCCCTGCTCCCTGCCCCTGCCCAATGCATCCTAGTCAGCGTTGTCTTCTACTCAAATACAGTTCGTTGCACATTTGAACATGCCCTCAGAAAATAAATGCAAATTTAGCCATTGCAAACACTTACACCCTCACACACTTATGTATGTGTGTACACACGCACATATGTATTTACACACACACACACACAGAAATCCTTCATAGGTTGGCAATAGAAACGCGCTGCTCCTTTTGTTGCCGCTGCACATTTCCTGGACGCGTTTGCAACGTTGTCGCTGGCATTCTCTTGGCTAAGGCTCTGCTTTCGGCTCCTTCTCCGCCTGCACTGCTCCTTCAACATATTATTTGTATGAATTTTCGATTTTCTGCTTCAACAGACTATCTGGGTAGTGGTAGCTTGCTAGCATCTCTTCACTTTATTTATTTTAAAGAAATTCAATATTTTTTTTTTCCCCCTATTTGTTGTTCCCCTCCATATAGAGAAGTATATATACTATATGGCCAAAGAAAGGATTGTAGATTTCATTTGGTGTTGAGTGCAGTAGTGCATTGTCTTTGATGCTTTTGAAATACTCCTTTTTTTTGCCATTGCTTTTTGAAATTTGATTAAGCTCTGTCAGGCTAGATAATGAGCAGCATAAAGGAAAACAGGAAGAACGCCAACAAAAACAGAAACTTTGTGCAAATGTAAATACTTTTTTTCTGACATTTAAATGAAGTTAAAGCTGCTTAAGTGAAGTTTTTATTCTCACATTATGTATGCTCATTAAATTTTATTGCATTTTCATAGTTTGAAGCATACGAGTAAGCCACTCAGGCAGCATACTCTCGAAGTTCTGCCCTTAAACGTTGACTACTGCCTGCTGCTTGCTGCTTGGTTCTTGGTGCTTGCTTGCTTGCCGCCTGATGCTACTTAATGGCTAATTAGAAGTATAATTTACACCTTAATGACCCTAAAACAATGGCTGGCTTGCTTCCCACTAAAGCTCAGTGGCTTCCACCAAAGATGCCACAATGCCCGCCCTGGCATGATGGGAAGCAGGAACCTTTCTAGTTAAAACCCGTACAACGTATACATTACAAATAGGTCTGACTCTTTTGCACTTTGTAGCGGCTACGACTAGTCGAGTATAGGAGTATTTTTCCTTATACGAAAATCAGCGTACATTAATAAAGACAGGCAGCAAGCAGGAGGCACAAATGTTACGCATACGCCGTGTACGCGCGCCGCGCTTAGCATTAATCACAGCGGCGATATGCATAAAGCACATATAGGATACATGTTCATAGCCATAGAACCGCCTCGGCGGAGAGCGTGTTAATTTCATCGCAAATGCCTTTTTCAGTATGAAAATTTATATGCGCCATTTTAGACACTTTGATTTATTGCCTGCATAAAATAATTCGAGCTACTCTGCTGCTTGCTTCTTGCTTCTTGCCTCTTGTTAGCTCAGCTTTAATGTATCCTTTGACTATTGAGAACTGTATTAAATTCAGATTCAGCTGCTCAGCTTGCTGCCCTTTAAGTATTTCATATATATATATATATATATTTATACATGTATTACCAAAAGTATCGCAAATATTTGTCACGCCAATTTTACTTAATAAAATTTTTAGCTATTGCAACTTGGTGAATTGCATGAATGAATGACTTGCATGCCAAACGAAATGCTCGTATTTCATCACGCATGTCACTGCTGCATACAAAATCATGCAGAGCTACAAATTTTATCACCTACATAGTTATCAGACAATTTGCTACGGCACCTTGGCACCTGGCAGAGGCAGAGGCAGCGGCAGGGGCAGGTGGCAGGTGGCAGGTGGCAGAGGCAGCGTCAGTTCACAGCAGTTGGCAATACAATTTGCAAATCGCCATGCAGCTGTCAATTGTGTGACATATTTTAATTTAATAAACTGGCAGCTCACATTATATTCAGCCAACTCACACAAATTTGGTGAATGCATTGCATGCACATCGTTGCGTATACGTAATGCAGTCTTAAAGGCAGTCCCTTAAAGTAAACTGCCATAAACTGTCATAAACTTTAAGTGGCTGGAGAAAGCAGAGCTCTTTATTGTCCACACAGTTTCAGATAAAAGATCAATTACTATTGGCAAGGACTATTAAAGCGTATCCATGCTTGTTATGTCCTCTCTCTCTCTGTCTCTTCTGGTCTGTATTAAAAGGCATAAATCCATTTAAAACCGCAAAATCTAGACAGCCCCAGAAAAAAAATAAAACTCGACGAGTAGAAACGTGCTAGTTGCTGCCTCTGCTTCTGCTTCAGCTTCAGCTGCTGCCTGCGTTTCAATTTTTATTTTTTATTTATGAACGCTAAAAATTCAAAATGTACGGCCATATAAACGTTGGCCAACGCACCGCTGCGACAAGGACAATCGGCAAGGCATTAAAAACAAAAAAAAAACAAAAAAAAAGAGAAAGTAAACCGAAAATATTACAACATTTTAATAGCGAAAATGAAGATTTATTGCCCGCAACGAGAACGATGGCAAAATGTGCCACAAAAACTGAAGCTCAACTAAAAAGCGCGTTCTAAAAACGTCCAACAACACTCGCAATGGCCAACGAAAAAAAAAAATAAATATTTGCTTAAATGAGTATTACACTAAAGAAACACCCTGTATGATTTTTGGGAAAGAGACGAAGAAGAAACAAGTGTTAAACTAAGAAGATACTCTAAATTCTTTGCTCAAACAGGGAACATATTAAATATATGTATAGAATATTAGAGATAACGATAATTTTTAATTTAAAAAATTTAAAAATCAATAAAAAAAACTGCTTCAAGCATTTACTTCAATATTGGTTCAGAGGCCCCAAAAAGTATGCTACGAAATTTCTTTCTGCTTGCTAGCAAAGCCAGCTATAAAAAACTCAAAGGCACTAAAAGCAGATAGAATAAAGATAATGAAAAATAGAAACAAAAACGCAACTAAGCGACATTTTATGGCATTTAATTGCAGGGTATAGCTACAACAATTGACGCGTCAGGAGGACAAAAATGTGCAAAGTGTAAAAATCGTTGCCACGTCACGTCAGCCGGATGATAGGCCAGTCAGCCGGTCAGTGGGCGATGAACAAAGGGAGTGACCAGCTCGAGGCTTTTGCTCGCTTATCGTCCTGACTCTGGCCCATTGTTTTTGTTATTGTTGTTGTTATTGTTGTTGTTGAGCCTAGCGCACGTCGCAGTTTGTTAGCCGCATGGCAAACTGGCCAAAAGCATAGGCGTTGGCATCGACTTCAGCGGCAGCAGCAGCAGCAGCAGCGGCGGCGGCGGCGACAGCGGCAGCAGTATTGACTGCCTTATTGTTTGCTCGCTCACTTGCCCTATACCGGGCAAACGGGGCGAACTGGGCGTGTCCAATCAAAATATGCAAATGTTTTATCCGTAAAACGTCGCTTTGATGGAATTTCTGCACATTTTGTTCCCTCTGCCAGTGTTGTTGTTGTTGTCGTTACTGTTTTTCTGTTGTTTGGTTTGGTTTGGCTCGTTTTTGGTTGTTCGAGTTTTTATCGTCTCGCCAAAAAGTGAAGAGACGACGTTGTCGCCTCCTCCAAATTAGCAGTAGTTGCCTGGCCAGGCACAGGCACAGGCACACGTCAATCAGTGAGTACCGTGTTCGAATTGCAAGAGGAAAGGGAAAGGGGATGGTCTGATTTATATGCATAAATTTTGCGTGTGGTTTGAGCCATTTTACGATGCTTTAATTTAATGTTGTCAACATTTGCGCGTCATTTTTGGTCAACCATTTTTCAATAGTCATTGTTGGTAATGGAGCAGCACGTTTTTTTTTCTGTTCTCTGCGGCAGATTCTGCAGACTTCCTCAAGTCCTAAATGGTATGCCCTTTCCAGATCTGATGTCATTTGACCAAGTTACAAGGATTCTATCAACTATAAGGAAAAACTATCTTTATTATACTGAAATATATTCAGTGGAAAGAGTATCTTTCATCTGCTCTCCATCAGAAATTAGAACACCTGCTGAGCGTCAATTGAAGCTTTAATTACAATTATGAAATATTTATTATTGCGGCCTTATAATAGTTTTTGATTGCACATGCTTAAACATGTTCGATTGTCTATAATTATTATAAAATAATTTATTGACGTAAAATCAAATCATATTAACCACAACGAGGCCAAACAAATAGTTAAATGCAATTCTGGTGTTTTGTATGAAAAGTGTATTTATTTACTACAATATTTAATTACTATACATTTTTGGTAGCTCTTTTCTCAAGCTATTTTAATACCCTGCCAGAGAGTATTTCGACTTTGTCGCGAAGGAGCATTGAAGGAGTCTTTTTCGAGCCAATAAAGCAAGATGTAATGATTGTCTGTCTGACTGTCTAGCTGTCCAAGCGTCTGTCTGTTTCTAAATAAGACTTTCAGCTTTTGAGCTACAATGCTTAAACTTGGCTCAGACCCTTCTCTTTCTAAGCCGTTCGTATATAGCAATAGATAGTAAGAATCAGACCAAATGTTGCTGCATAGAAAACTTTTTTGTTGCTGAAGATATTCCGATCAAACTTTCAGCTTAGATGGAAGAGATTACTTACTCAATCCATACCAAAACCAATAAAGATCAGGCTACTATATCATACAGTTTTAGCCATGGTAGCAAAGGTTGTTGCCTGGTGTCTGCAAGGGTAATCTCCGCCTTTCCTTGGTACTTAATATTCGTTTATTTATTATGTTTATTTATATAAATTAAGCCTAGGCAATGAACAATATTTTTTCTGTGAGGGAAGAGGGAAACTTTTGTTGTCACCTCATTAAAACTACTAAAACCAGATATAAGCTGACGCACACACAAATACAAACAGACATTTTTCGTTTGGTATAAATGCAATTTATAATGACAGCTACAACAAACAGAACGAAACAAAACAAAGCAAAACAAAACTAAACAAACAAACAAACAAACAAAAAACAAGCTCCGGCTTACAATTATGGCCAAAAGTTGTACGTTGGCACTAAAACTAATCAACCAGGCAGACAGACAAACAGACAGAAAGACAAATATATATATATATATACTCGTATCTGCGACGTCTGTTTATTTTAATTAAAATTGCAGGCCATGCCAGTCCTTTTTGTTGTTGCTGCTGTTTGCCGGATGCTTTTGTTGTTTTTTGGTATTTTACGCCATTTTACTAAATAATTTATAATCAATTTACAAATAAATTACAAACAAAAGAATTTGGCTTAGTCAAACAGCTGAATACAGTGGGCCAAAGTGTGCAAAAAGGCAATAAAAACTAAATGAATTTCTTCTAATAATAAATTCCATCTACATAATTAATAAATTAATTAAATTAAAGACTTTCTTTGAGCAGTTGTGAAAGTTAATCACTTTCTTTCTTTAAGTGAAAATATTCAAATTGGGGGTAAAAAAATTAAGTAAATTAATTTGATATTTTTATTAGCTTTTACTACTGTTCTTTGATTCTATTTCCATTACAAACATTTATATTTAGCTCATATTTTGTCAATGGATGACTAAATCGACCATGTCGGGCATCCAGCTCGGCAGCTGTTAGCCGCAATGTGGCGGCACTTGTCAGACAAAACAATGCATGGCTCGAATAATAATGCTATAATTCTGAGTATTATAGCCATTCACTCATACAAGCACAACTAATTGCACTGCAAAAAAAGAAGGATGTCTGCCAGAAGATACCCTGTAAATAATATTTTATATAATCAATGAAAACTATGACTGACTATAAGTGTTGAACGATTGTTAGGAGGCAGTTGAGGGGAAGCAGGAGAAGATGTTAACTAGAAACTTATAATCTTTGAGAGCGAGGCATTCATACACACAGGCAGACAGACAGACAGATAGACAGACAGGCATACAGACAGTCGAACCGTCGGAGGGAAGCATATGGCTAGATGGACTTGGCTAATGGGTTGCTTCTTTCTGTTACAACTTTGTATGCTCTTTTAAGCCATTAAAGGGAGACGCTTTTTGAACAGCTTTAATTAACAACAAATTCAACATATAAAAAGTAATAATTATAATATAAATAAAATTCAAGAAAATATAAATAAATAGAAACAAAATAGCCAGCCATTCGTTTAGCTCTTCATTTTTGGCTAGCCAACTGAATGCTGAATGTCGTCTGTGTAAGAGTTTTGTGAGTGCGACATGTGGTTTGGCTTTGATATTGGTATTCCATGTCTGTGGGCTTTGGCCAACGGGGGGGCGGGGCAGCACAACATAAGCTTGGAACTAAACCGCGCCACGTACAACACAAATAGAGCCGGAAAAGCTTCGTGGCGTTGCGTCTATTTGCCCAACACTCAGGTGAATTGGAAAGCCAGGAAAAGCGCTGCGGCCAGCGGACAGCGGGCAGAAGGCAGCGCCTGGGCAAACTTAAAAACTCAAGTGTCAAATTGCTCTAAACTTAAGGCTGAAAATGTTGAAACAGCAACTGCTGCTGCCGCTCTTCAATATTAACTCTTACTTAAAAATGTACACAATTCGCGTGGTTGCCAATTAAGCTAAAGTGTGCTGCTTAGCGCTCAGCTCAGCTGAAGCTGAAGCTGAAGCTGAAGCCGAAGCTTGATCCTGGGCTTCCCTTTCCTTCCCTTTCCTACCCCTCCCCTCCTGCCTGCCACAGCATGCACACAAACTTCAAAACTGTAGCTAGATAGATAAACAGTTAGCTAAGTTGCTGCCACACCACCCGCCCCCCACACTGCTGCAAATATTGATTGTCTAACAAAAAACTTTTATGCAGGGATAGAGAAATAAAAAAAACCAGCGCCTATATAGCAGCAGCAAATCAGCCCCCAGGCCAAAATCCCAGTATCCCTCAGTATCTCACAGTATCCCCACCAAACCCGCCCACAGCCCACTAGAAATGCAACCAGTTCGCACAGCGTTGAGTCAATTTTCACTCGAGTCGACGTTAGTTAAAAAGTTAGCAAAGCAAAGCGTAAAACCTACAAAAAAAAAAGAATGTAAAAAACTTAAAAAACAAAAAAAAAACAACAAAAATAAAACAGTCGAAACGTAAATTTTTATAGCCACGCGGCGCATAGTGCAAAAAGGTTTCGAGTGCAAAATAAAGTTACTTTGGCAATGCGATGCATCAAACCGCAAAACAAGATAATTTCAACGGTAAATAAATCACAGCTGGCAGCGGCGAAATGGAAATGGAGAAAGGATCAGGTAGACACACAGACAGACAGTCGTACATAGTCCTGTGCAGTGCAACTCCCAAAAGTAGGCAACGAACGCGCCGCTGCAGCACTTCAGACGAAACCGGAGCCAAAGTGGCATTAACACCTCGTGTGCGGATTGTAAAAGGCTTATTAGATACACCTCACACACACACACACACAGAGCACACACACACACACACACACACAGACGCAGAGCACACAGTGGTGCACAGTGGAATATGCATTTACAGCTGATAAAATGTTGCATTTGCTTTGTTGCCAAAAATCTTCTTTAGCTTCGCTGCTCCCCTTTTATGGATTGTTCGGCAGTTTCTCTGGCGGCTGCTTTTTCTCTTTGTTGTTTTTGAGCCTTGGGATTAGAAAGGAACACTGTTTGAGCCAAAACTGAGTGCCGAGTGGTTTGATCTCAGTTTCGCTTCTTTTTTTTATTTTTTTTAAAGTAAACCTATATTAATTTGTCAGTTGGAACTGAGGTAAGTAAGCAACAACAGCGCTTCACTCGAAGAGTTACTTTTTTTAATCAAATAAATATGGAAAAAGTTTGAGATTAATTTAAAATTTTTAATAAATAAAAGTTGTAGATTTCTCCTTACCCAAAAATGTAAGGAAAGGAATGAAGAATACTGTTTTTATTTTTATAAAAAGTTTTAATTTTAAGCAATTTTTTTCAACTTTTTAAAGGGCTAATATTATATTTCAGTGTAAGTTTTCAAAAAATTGTACTCCTTTTTTTCCTGAGTGTAATAGTTGTATAGCTTTGGGTATAAAAAAAAACAAGTATTTGAAAACTTTGAATGTTTTTTAGGCTGATATTTTAGTACGAAAGTTGATACACTTTAATGTTAAAAATTATTATATATATTGGATTTTAATTTGCTTCAATCAAATCTGAATTTACCTAGTTTATTTCTGATAAAAAGGCAGATTTAATACCCTTAAACAAAGCCAAATATACATATTTATAAAAGTAAATTTATTTATATTAAGCTTGTACAGATAAACATATTACAAAATATAATTGATTTAGGTGGATTTTATGAAAGGTATATTCGCTTTTTATTATAGATCTCTTATAAGCTTATCACTATATCCTTTTCAAGTTTTTTAAACTCTTTTAAAGTCTTTTCTCCATTTGAAAATACTGAAGTGAAAACATTGCACGTTGCCCGCTCTTTCCCAGAGCGAAGCAGCCCAAGGGGTTATAAATAAAATGGCCTTGTTAGTGTTAGTGTTAGTGTCTAGGTGTCGGTGTCTGGGCCTGCACATGCAACAACTACCAATGCAACTGCTGCCTGGGAGAGGCTTAAACTAAAGCCAAACTTTAAGTAGGTGGCACCTTAAGTCGCTGCAGCTGCTGCTGCTAAAAAAGGAACAAAAAAAAACCGAACCCTTGCATAATAATCCCTATATTCGCATTCGTTGGTTTTGCCCAGATATTGGGCCACCTCCCCTCTTATTGGATGTGAAACCGAAAAAGAAAGAGCGACGAAAAATGAAAACTTTTCCATTATTTTTATCTGCTTCAGATTTTCAAGTAGCAGAAGAAAAAAAAAAAAACTTTGTTGTATGCAAAAAAATAAAAAGCCAACAAAAATTAAGTAACAATTTTTGCATGCCAAGCGAAAAGTTGATTTTCATATAGCCAGATTCGCCCCCTTTCCTTCCCTCTCTCTAATCGTTATTATTGTGGCTGTGTGTGTGTGTGGGTGCCACGCCCACGGAGCTGCCCCCAAGCTGATATCTTTGGCATTTTATTTAGTTTGTTATTTGTTCATACTTAAGTGTGTCGGCTGCATTGCTTTTATTGGCAAACTTGTCGCCTGTCGTCTTCCAATCGAAGCTAGTCAGCGATGCCCAAGACAATACTCGACACACACACACACACACAATGCCACGCCCACTGTCAACTAACTCCCCAACACTAACGAAAGTAAGTTGTTGAGCAGATTAGGTTTTTGTAGTGTTCGGCCACCATTGTCTTTAAGTTTTTGTTGTCTCCATCGTCCTTCCGCCTGCCTCCTGCCTCCTGAGTCCTGCGTCCTGCGTCCTTTATGGGCTGACAGGATCCCCAGTGACCCTGTAAACTTCAAATTGCTACAACCGACAACCAGCAGAGCTCACTCCTATACAACTTGTCTCCTCGGCCCATGGTCAGGTGGTTCGATGGTTCGGTGGTTCAGTGGTTTGGTGGGGTCCTAAGTATCTGTAACAGCGAACATTGCCTTTGTCACTGTAGTACAACAAACAAGTTAATGTTTCTGTTGTTGTTATTGTTGTTGCTTTTCAATGTTAGCTGCCTGCGGCAAGGCAAGAAATAAATTTTACATTTACCATTGGATTTTCGCAAATTCCCCACTGATTTCTTCTTGAGTGGCGTACTCAAATCTATATATATGTGAGACAAGTAAATGTATTTCAATAAAATAAAGCTCATTAAATATAGTGCCTACGTTATTTATATATAAATATTTATTATATATATATTTAAAACTCAATCTAAGCTCTAATTAAAGTTAGAAGGTTCATGCATTTTTATCCAATTTGCAGCCTTTGTTTAAGGAGTGACTTCCCGACAAATCAAATTTACCTTTTCTTGAATATTCTTTATACTTTTTTATATTGATTTGGATCATAAATATATACTTTATGAAGTCAATTAAGGTCTAATTTAGATAAGTTTTCCCCCTTTCCAGATTTATAATCTAAGACTATCGATAATACATCATCTTAAAAAGGTATTCATGAGAAAGATGCTATATAAAAAAGCTCTGTTCTAGTTCCAAATTATTACTCTATTATATCGTATTAAATACTTTAAAATAAGAGTCTCATTTATTATTAATTTATTACTATTAAGCAAATGAATGCTCTAGAAATATTTACTCATCTCAGCTACTACACGTATTATAATATTTAGTCCAGTTAAATATATGTTTGCCTGACGGTTTTATGGTCTGTTGCACCTCTATAGAGTTGGCCAAAACATATTCCATCTTGACTGCAATCTGATACGAGCATGAGTATGATATTGCGTGAATATATCTATATAAATATATATATATATATAGTGTGCTGGTATGGGTTAAACTCTTGCATCACTCAGGAGAGCCCATTGAAACCATATTTGGTGGCACATACTCGTCGCATACATAAGTAATTCAGCAAAATGTTAATTTAATTAAAATATGAATACGAAATTTTAGCTACCTCTCTGTGAATATTGTGAAGCTGCTGCTGCTGAATGGGTGTCCAATCCGACGCGAGACGACGTCTAAACAAATTCATTTAACGTACACAGGCCAAAACCCCAGCCAAGAGTGGCTTTTGGAACGAGAGATGGGGCGGGTAACGGGTAGCGGGGTGGGGGGTAACGCCACATGTTGATTTTAGGTACTGAAATTACGAGTACAAGTATATAGTTAATGCAATGCATGGTCAACAAACAAATATAGTGGAACATAGAAGTACAAATAGAATAAAGCGAGAAAGTCAGGAAAATAATATCATAAAACTAGACTCTGGAATAAACCAGCCAAATGTGTGGCGGCCGCATTTCCAAAAGCCCTAAAATTTTGAGCTTCCACTTTATTGAGGTGTACTTCCAGCAGCACACTAATCAACCACTGTATGTGCGACTGTGTGTGTGTGTGTGTGTGTGTGTGCTGGGTGTGTGTGTGTTTGCTGTGCAGCTATGGCTGATAACTGCGAACTCTAAAATTATTAAAAACCAAATGTACAGCCACATTATGAACATGCAGCGAGGCAGCTAACCAAAAGTAATGAACCAACTGCCAGGAATGGATTTGGTCAGTAAACTTGGTCAGCAGTGCACTCACAAAATAACCTTTTTGAATCTAATATGACTGAGCTTTGATAAACAAATACAGAAAAGTTGGTATTAAATATATGCCTTGCATTGGGATATTAAGTATACGCAGCGCGTCACTTGACTAGGTTCAGTGATTGTTCTATAGAAGAGTGACAATTCCGCTGGAAATAAAAGAGTTATATTTACGAAACTATTTTTTCTGAATAGTTTAATAATTTATTGTGGGAAAAGAATGGGGTTTTTATATATATAATTATTTTGTGATATTATTTTTTTCGATCTCCCAGTTTATCGACTTTTTTCTGATATATTTTTAGCAAAATGTGGAGAACAAAAAACAAGAGCTCCACAGAAAACCACGGATAGATTTTATTCAAGATTTTGTTTTTATTTTCTCCCTGTGTACTTACAGCCTGAAGCGTGAGCCAGCAATTTTGCAAAGAGTGCTTAAAATTAATTAAATTATAAATTTGAGCAAGATAAAATTCAAAATTTTGGCAAATTGTAAAGTTGATTTTATGTCAACGTGTCAAAAAATGTAAAACAAAATTCTACAGCTGCTTCACGGACAACTATTAAGTTAAACTATCCAAGGAGAGCGTTCCAAAAACTATACGTATAAATCTGCTTAGTTGGCACTAAAAAGCAGAGGAACCAAAAGACACCAGCAACTTCATCATAAATTGAATTTTTTTATATAGCATCTAAGACGAAATGCCAAGAGTTGGCATTAAGCAGCGACGAGAGATGATGATGATAGCCACGATGGGAGAGAGACAGCAAGAGACCAGAAGGAGAATGGAAATGACAATGCCATCATGGAGCAGAACATCAAGTGAAATGCAACCGAGGGCTTCAGATTCAATGCACGTGACACTCAGCGGACAGTGAGACAGAAAATGAGACCACCAGAGGCTCAGACCGCAGCAGCACTGTCAGCACAGTTCAGCTTCTGATTCTCCTGCTCCTGCTCCAGCTCCTGCTCCTGCTCCTGCTCCTGCTTCTTAGTGGTAGTGGAGTGGTCATTACAATGCACTGTAGCAGTTGTTGATGGGCGTAAAGCCCCTCCAACCGAGCCAAAAAGGAACCAGCAGCTTCAAGAGCGTAACTGTATATTGCATTCCCGGCTGCCTTTTGCTGCGCATTTGTAACTGAGCTTTTGGTAAATTGATCCAATTTATGCTTATTTTATGGCAAATTACGAATGAAAAACGAAGACGACTGCTGATGCCACTGTTCCCACTGCTCCCACTGCTGCCTTTGGGAATCCCCCACTGCCGCGCCACAGAGACACAATGTCAACCGAGCAAACCGCGTTCTTTGCCCAATTAAAGTGACAAGCAACAAAAAAAAGGAGAATTCATTTAATGCGGAATAAGCATTGATCAAATTGACCAAGTTTTCTTTTCAATTTATCGATTAAATTTCATTCAATTTTAAATGAAAGTCAGTTCCATTGTAGCAAAGAAAACCAAAGATTTTACGAACATAATTTTTGAAATTTTCACAGACTTTTCAAACGAAAAGTTGCTGAAGTTCTTTATGCAGCGTATTTTCTTGGCTTTGGCAATTCGACTTCCTCAATCAGAATTTGGGTTGAATCAATTGGAGTCTCAGAATTCCTTACAAAAAGCAACAATTAGCAGCTTCAAGACTTAAGCTTTTCACAGAATTATTTCATGCCCTATTTTCTAAACAGCTGTTTAATCTCAGCTCGCTTATTTCAAGGCTGTTGCTACAAGAGTTTTCCCATTTTCCAGCCAGCCACATTCCTGTCGATTCACTGTGAAGCTAGAAGCTACTTATTTCCCTCTCACACATTTTGCCAGCTAACTTGCCTTTATTGGCTTCTAAATGCAGAGCCAAATCCGTTTTACAAATTGCCATATTGTTGTACTACTACCATTGTTATTCCACTTACAGCAGTTGGCAGTTGCCAGTTGGCATAGATATATATACATATATATATGGACGAGGAGTGTATGTATATTTGTGTAACAATTGTTGCATTGTTTTCGTATAATAAAATTAAACTTATGCACTTTCCAGCTACGCTCTTCCCTGCCCGCCTCCAGGGAGAAATGGGTGTGCATTTGTTAAGTGGCAAAAGATTGAAATGAAACCCAGCACAAACACCAACACACACTCTCAGAAAGAACTGACGTGCAGCTTATTGGTTGTCTGTGTGTAAGTGAAATGGAATGGAATGAATCGTCCTGCGTCCTTCGTCCTTCGTCCTGCTCTCTGCATGTAAGAGCGAGGCTTACCATATGCAAGATAAAGGGGCGACAGAGCAATTTGCTCGAGGTCAGTTTCCCTGCAATTTCGTTGATAACTTATGTCATTCAACAAATGAAGTTGACATGCGCCCTCGACGCATATATCCCATATCCCATATCCCGTATCCCATTTTCCAGCTCCCAATTTTCCCCCTTGCATCCTGGCAACCCTCCTGCATCCCCTGCACTTTGGCATGCATTTAATTTTGCAAAATAACTTTGGCCATATTAAATGGACCACTTACATATGACACGCAATATAGTTTACATTTACAACACGTTCCATTTGCAAGGCTTTGGCTTTAAAATTGCCCTGCCCCGCTCCGCTCCGCCCTGCCCTGCCCCGCCCTCAACGGAACACTAGCATTCGCCTGTCAATTACCTAATTGAAAATCAAGCCAACTTTGGGTCCAGAGAGTCGCTCTTGACTCTTCTCTGTGCACTGCATACGATTATAAGTTTCAATTTAAGTCTCTTGCATGCAATGCTGACGGCAGGCCAGGCCAGTCAGCCAGCCATTCAGCCAGTCAGCCAGACTGCTGAGCAGCCTTTGCCTTTTCAATTTAGTCTTTGACATTTTCCCTCTGTGTCAGATGCAAATTGAAAAATCATCGGGCGGCTGGCTGCAGCAGCAGCAGCAGCAGCATCCAGCAAACGAAATCAACAACAGGCAACGTTGCCATTTGGCTGCCGGAAGCGTTTTGCTGCCGTCCAAACTAATATTGAGACAGCGCGCAGTAAACTGTTTCCGGCAGACATCAGGAGCAGCAGCAGCAGCAGCAGAGCAGCAGAGTAGCAGAGCAGCAGAGCGGCAGCAGCAGCAGCATCAGCTGTGGAGGCAGGCATTTGCCTATTCCTCATGCTGACTGCGCCTTAAGCGGCAGCAAACGCCGCAATTTTTTGGCACGCAAAGCCGAACAAGTTTTTGGCAGCAGCCGCTGCTATTGCTGCTGCTGCTGCTCAAACTGTTGTTGTTATTGCTGTTGATGCCAAAAGTTGCTTGTTAAACAGCGGAAACGGAAATGCCAACAGTCGCGCAAAGGCACAAAGCGCAAAGCTAGAGAGAGAGAAAGAGAGAATGAAAACAGAGCAGAGCTTCAGATGTGTAAATCAAACTAATTGAATGTTTTTGCCCAAGCAGCAGCCGCCGCCGCCGCTGGCTTTGCCACGTTGCATGCGACAGCGAAAAACAAATAGCGCGGGGGGCGCAGGCAACAAACGAATTCGAATACGAATACGAATTCGAATAGGCATTGGCCCACTGATAAGAAATTCAATTCCATTTGTGGATACGGATTGGAGCAACTCACTTTTGCTCCGCTTTGATGTTGCTGCACTTCCGCCAGCTGCAGTTGTTGTTGTTGTCGTTGGTTGCCGTTGCCTTTTCGCCTTATTGCCTCAGTGCTTTGCCACTTCTTTTCTGCTAGTGTTTTATATTCTCACCCTTGTGCATTACTAATTTCATTTCACAAATGTTGCGCATACGCAACGTGCAACGTCCAGCTCAGCTATTGGGTATATCGGGCATAACAAACGTTTGCAGCTTGGAAAAACCAGGAGAAAGAAGAAAGAAGTATATAAAAAATAGGCAGAAATACTGAAAGAAGTATATTTAGATTTTATTTTGAATAATTCATAGATAAAGTTCGAACTAAAAGTCATTCTTTAAGGGGAAAAAGCTTGGTTTAAAGACGAAGTTCCTTAAAGTAGCCACATGCCATAGAAGAGCTTTTCTTTATTAGATACCCATAAATATTATTAATACTAGAATTACGTCCTGCCTTTTAGAAATAAACTCATATTATAGGGGCTAACAAGGTCGGTTACAGCCGGCCTGCAGTGTACAGCAGAATCTTACAACCTTCATGCAAGGCAAGCCTGTATCACAGCATTCATTTCACTAATTAAGTTGTTTTGGCTTTGACTCACAATAAAACGCCGCTAGCGAAACATTTCAATTTGTTTGTCAACTTTAAGGGCCAACATTGCGTGTAATTGGCCCAAAAGTTGAATTTTGGCAGCAACAACACAGCAGCGTATGGTCAACACATGTGAATTGTTAATGGGAAAAGTACTGCAAAAACATACAGAATATCATATACTCTTACATAAAATGCTCGAAATAAAGCCAAAGTAAAAGCCAAAACGTATTTTAATTAAAGAAGTTTACTGACAATTCCAGTTTAAGGGTCAAAAACGGCTTAACGTTTGAATGTGTGAGGGAGTTGCATTGGCTTTTAACACGCTTCAGCTGCATCTTAGAGGAGCCGCTGCATTTGTCTATGGCAGCAAATTGCCATTAATTTAATGAGCATTTTGGCCATAAAATCAGTTGGCTTGGCTCAATTGCTGCGGCGGCGCTGGCAGCTGGCACAATTTATTTGACTGTTAATTAGAAATTTAAATTATGCGCTTAGCCTTTGGCTCCTAACTACTATGGCTGAAGCCGGAGCTGAAGCTGGAGCTATAGCGCGTCCTTAGCATTCAATTGGCGCTGCACAAAATTAATTGCAGGCGGGCATGCCCCAGCGCCTCCTCCTCGCCAAGCGACCCCTGACCCCTGGCGCATCGTTTGCTTCATTGCAAATTCGAAATAATTTATAATTTGGCACAATTACGCTCAGCCACAGGCGGGGCATGCCAGCTACTTGCCAGCTTACTCCCCACCAGCAGCAGCAGCGTCCGGAGTGGTCCGGAGTGGAGTTTCAGAACGGTTTTATGGGTCATTTGCTATGAAATTGCATTTTATTGATTTTCTTTGGCCCGTTGACACCACAGCAAAGAAAACGCAATAAACTTTCACTTGTTTTGTCGCCCCATTGCCAAATGAGCGACTGGCAAACGGAGAGACGCAAAGCAGGACAACGACATTGGCAACTTCTAGGGATAAACACATCGGTCATAGACAAACATTTGGCATGCTGCCCGTCGCCCAGACAAAACGCGACATGGTATTTCAAGTGGTTTCTTTTTGGCTTAAATCTGGCATATTTCGAAGCATTGTTTGCCCAGAAATTGGGTCGACTGGCTGCCTTTGGGCTACTTTCTTTTCAATCCCTACTCCTTCTTCTACTGCTGCTACTACTGCTGCTGCTGCTGCTGCTGATGGTAATGATGATGATGATGATGATGATGGTGATAAGGAGGAGAACAGAACGTTGATGATGAGCGGTTTCCCAGAACTTGTCAGAGACGACTCTGCCATTGTTTCAGCTTCTCCTGTGCATGTAATTTCCTGTGTATGCTGCTGCTGCTGCTGCTGCTGCTGCATGTGCTGCTTCAGCTTTTGTTCTTGTTGCTGTTGGAACACTGATTACTGTCGCTTGTTAGTGCGTTTGCCTCTGCGGTTTTTCTACTCATTCACAAAACGTTATGTATGGCTGTATGTGTATGGTTTTGGCCAACTTGTGGCCTTCATTCCCCCCTCCCCCCTTCCCCCGACCCTGCTGCTTGTTCCACTCTTTTGCACATTTGCCAAAACACACATTTTTAGCTTAATTTACAACTTGTTAGCTGCCAGCAAAACAGTTTGCAACAACAAAAATAAGGCGCATGTGTAAACAAATCAAACTTCAAACTAAACTTCTGGCCATGATGATGCCATCCCCCTTCTCCCCCTTCTTGTTGCTCGGAATTTGCAATAATGAGCAACGCTGCAGGGCCATAAACTCCTCCTAACAAGGGGCAACAAGTTGAGCCGGAGCCAGAAAATCAGCCAACGATACAGAACTAAGAATATTAGCTTTAAGTTCAAGCTATTTGCATGGCACGCGCAACTCCAAAAACAGCTAAAAGTTAGCTGCTTTCCAATCTTATTATAGAACAATGATCAAAATAGCTAAAAATAGAAAGAAACCAACTCAAAACTACAAAAATTTCCAGCAATATTTCCACTAATAAATAATATAATAATAAAAAGAAAAATTTTATGTTTGGTGAGTGTAAAATTTGTGGAAAATACAGCTATTTATTTTTTTCTCAATTTCGAATTCAATTTTATAGCCAATAGCTGGCAAAACAAAAGCTAAGCGGCATCAGCATTTAAAATGCGTAGCCAGAAGCCGTTGAATTTATGCAGTCAACTGAATAAAAGGCGTAAAAATGTCGAAGCTGTCCCAGATGCGAATCCAATGTGGTGTGGACCGAGCCAGCGGGTTGGAGTCCAGCTACTTGCCCCGCCCACTTGCTTTTCGATTTGTTTTAGTTAAAGCAAACGCCGCAAAAAGGCTAACACAGTGCGGAGCCCGGCCCGGACCAGCCCGATCCTTCCCGTTGGCGGCTATGAAGCGACTTTCTCTTCATTTATTTCATGGTCCATTGCATTACAAGATGTGTCACTGCGCGGCAAATCAAACGCAGCAAACCACAAAAGTGGCCAAGAAGACAGAGACTGAGTCTGAGTCTGAGTACTGACGTTAATGCTGACCCACATGGCAAGAAGTACACAGGAAAAAACGTCGGCTAGCTGAATAGCTGGAATTGGCTTGAAAATGCATTAGAATTTCTGACAAGGCTCATTAAAATAGCTAAGAAAAGGCAGACAGCCATAAATTATTTATAGCCATATAAATCATATTTAGTTATATTGAAGAAAAACCAAAAATTCTCCTCTAAATTCTACATAAATATTTCCACAAATGGAATGTAGCTGATGCGCTTGTTTTGTTCTACAAAAATTATTATAGAAATAATTGAGAAATTCCACTAAATTCTCTGGTGTTGCAATAGAAAAATATTCAATATAATTTAGCTTCTTTTTTTGGAGTGTAAAACTGCTTGGACTGTGACTCCTTGCGCCTTGTTTACTTTGCGCATTGAGCGTTGTTTTTATTCAATTACCAGTTGGAATTCTATCATCCAGTTCCAGTTGCAAGAAGCTACTTGAAGCGTATATCTTGGCCTATAAGGAAACTAAGGCTTAGAGCAGCCAGCTATTTGGTTTTGTTATTCCAAATTTAATTTTAAATTGTTTGGAAGCAATAAAAAGTTTATCAAGTGTAAGCAAAGTCTTTTAAATTATATTATGCTCCCCACAGACTTTTGGCAGTCAGTGTTAATTGTTTAGGGTCAAAAATATATATACTACAGTTTATATATATATATATATATATATATATATATATATATATATAGAAGCCACAAGCCACAACTCAGTGACCTGCCAACTTGGATGATGGCTTTCATGGCTAAAACTAAAGCCAAACAAAGCTCACACACACAGCATACACACACAGAATACACACATGCCCATTCCTATTCACACACACAACAAACTTGCACACACATAAATCAATTGGCTTTGGCTAAAACGTTTGAAATTGATTTCAAGTTCTTTGGGCCATTGTTTTTATATGCAACAAAGGGACAATTTTTTATACCAAACGAAAACGACAACAAGGGCACTTCTATACACTCACACACACACACACACACACACACACACACACACATGATAACAAGTGCGTCGGCCCAATGCATGTAAATTGGCCGCATTGTTTATGAGCTTCGTTCTGGCCAGGCCCAGACCCAGGCCCAGGCTCGAATTGCCTTTTGTTTGGTCCAGCCGTTGCCCCCCTTTACGCTTCTCCTTTTTCTTTGCCTTTGGCCTTGGCTATTGATTGTCAATTCAGTTTAAGTGCTGCACATAAATTCAACAAATGAGCAAAAGGCGAGGCTCAATTTAATGCAGTAAAATATTTCTTAAATTCTGGCCTTTTTCTCTTTTGTTTTGTTAGCCAACTTTTGGTGGCCATTAGGAGCTGTAAGAAAAATGTAATGAAACTTCATACAAATACTTAATAAGCTCTAAATTGATATTGATCAATATAAACAACAGAGTTGCGCCTAGCTCGACTAGGACATACCCTCTAGTCAGCTGCAAGGCTTTATATATATTCTATTTAGTCAGAAGTGTCTGCTGCTTTCTGTTACACCAATTTCAAATAACTTGTTTCGTTACTATACAAAAAGAAGGCCAAAACATGCCCAAACTCTGCTCTGTTCGCCTGAATGAACCCCCAAAGGTCCTTCTGAGCTTTCGAAATGCTTCTATTTATTTACACAGTGCCTGTTTGGTCATTAGAAATGACACGTTGTCAACAGGCGAAAGGCAACAGGCGAGAGGAGGGGGCAACAACAGCAACAGCAACCGGAAACTGCCGGGCAACTGTTTATGTTTTCAATTTGCCAGGCAAAACATTTTGATTACGCATACGCCATGTGCACCAGCATAGAAGCAATAACAGCGACGTTTACTTTGACAAGCGGATCAAATGGCCATAAACAAGAGTCGTCGAATCGTCAGTCGTCAATCCAATATCTGACTGTTAGCTTTTAGTATTCGTTCCAGCCAGCTCGCTCGTTGTTCGTTCTTCGTTCTTCATTCTATGCTGATGAAATCCCATTATCCTTGGCGTGAGCCCGTGCGTGACAGAAGCATACTTGTATTTTACGCCCACGCACTATTCACATTTACCAAGTACTTTTCATAGAATTTTCTTAGATGGCCAACAAGCGAAATGCGTTCAAATTTCAAAAGAAATTAGCTGGCAACCTGAGCCGTTGATGCTAATTAGCTGTGGACAATGTCTGAAATAATACGGACCCAAGTGCTCAGAATGCTGGAAAATTTCAATACTCTGTACAGACCTTGGAATAATGTTTGAAAAGGGTATATTAGTTGTAAGGCATTGAGTTATAAAGGAAGTTATTTAAGCGCTTATTAATTTATGTAGAAAAATAATACAAAGGATAGTTCTACGGTGCTACGATTAGTCAAGGATAGAAGATAAATTTGTGCAGAGGCAAACAAAGATTGGGATGGCAGTTCAAGCTTCAGCAAGGAAAGATTCAAAATAGTTTTTAAAGGAATTCAATGCAATCCTGATCAAGATGTTCTTGGGGACACGTAAACTTTATTCTAGTGGAAAATTCAAATGAACTCTGATCACAGGTTCACATCCAAGTCTCAAACTCAAACCATGTGAATGGGGGCTACTGAACGCCTTGGAGAATATTACTAATTTTCACGGTAGACAATCAGAATAAGCGAATCGAAGTAGTATACAGCTTAAAAATGCCACAATATCGCGAAAGATGAAGCTAATAAGTCTAATACTTGTGCTTCTACAAATCGCCAGTATCTTGGCAGAGAAACCGCCGAATTCCACAAACAAATCATCGCCAAGAAACTTAGTCTTCACAATACCACCTTATACTGGCAAGATTCCCTCCAATGGCCAGCCATATCAGATTGTGCGAGTCATTGAGTATATAGTGCCAAAAACAAAGGGAAAAACTCAATTAAATAAAACCGAAACTATGCGAACATTAGTAAGTAATTCTAGCCAGAATCCCCCGGTTAAATCCACAGTTCCCATTGGTTTCCTGATGAAAGTGCGTCAGAATAAGACGATCATTTGCATGGGTGCCCTGATAACAGCCAAGGTGGTGCTCAGTTCCACAGTTTGTTTCTCCAAGAATCCCCTGCCAAAGGAGTACGAAGTGCAGGATAATAAAAATCATATTCATGCTTTAAATTCCATTTATCTGGGCACTTCGTTTGGCTATGAATTGGCCATAATCAAGCTGGCAGTGCCCATTGAGCTAGACGCTTCTATACAAACTGTGCCGCTGTGTCACAAACAACTTGGCCAACACAATAGCGTTAATATGTATATGACCAGGTTGCAGCGGCCTCATTTTCTGCGTACTCAAATCATTGGGAATGCGGCCTGTAAGCGAAGTTATGTGCTGAGCGATTCGGCTTATATCACCGAGAATATGCTGTGCATTCAAAATTCCAATATTTCCAAGGATTGCCAGCTGACCGCAGTGGGGGATCCATTGTTGCACGAAGGACATCTGTGTGGCATCAACATTTACCCACCAAGTTGTGTGGACGGCGCTGTCAATGGCGATCTCTATGCTGATGTCTTCAAGGCTAACACATATATCAAGTGGATTATAGAGCACACTGCAAAGCTATAGATACGATGTACAAATTAAATACAAACTTAATCAATCTCAATCAGCCCCGCCTTTTAATGCACGTTTCAATTTATTTCAAAAATTCACAGCTTTTTTCTCTCTTGCAGAGTTCAGCTAGAAAAAAGCTAAAACAACCCCCCCGCCTGAAATCAGCATGACAGCAAAAAGGTGTCACCCTTGGCTTGAAATTTACACCAAACGTTGTCGCTGGTTGATGTTGGTGTTGTCCTTGCGCTAAAATATACAGGTTTTCATGAAATATGCACATGTCCTTACAACAACTAAAAGTCAACAGGCAACAAAAACATATACATATAGAATATAAATAAATTCAAATTCGAAAAAGCAGATAAAAACACGAACAACCCAACGAAAGCAAAAAAAAAAACAGAATGTGAATAGTTAGTGAATGAAAAATATGTAAAACACAGCTGAACGAACTGATCTATACCCTTTACCAAAGGTCAGAGAGGGTTAACTTTGACTATTCATAAAAAACTGTAGAGAATAATTATATAATTTGATAATAAAAGCTACTAGGAACTAGTCAGCTACCCTTTAATTACAGAGCTCTGCCTAACGAATGGGCGCACTTAGAAAATTATATGAAAATGCAGCGAAATTCTACTGACCCGTCGCAAAATACTTCGGACCAGGCCGACAACAATGGCGGGCGACAACAAAATTTATGTACATAGAAATTAATATTAAAAAAAACTTGTCTGCTGTTATTGCTAACATTTCATGTTGATTGTCGACCCGCTCTCCCCCCCCCAACTGCAGGCAGTCCTGCGTCCTTCAACAGATATATCCAATTTGGTATCGAGCGACTGGTTGCCGATTATAACATAAAAATAAATACGAGAGTACGTCAAAAATTATAAACTTGAAACACAGACAGAATACAGGGCCGAAACAATAATAGAAAATGGCTTTTTCAGTGCTAAGCTTTTTGATTTAATTACTGGGCTACAAAGGACCGCAAATTAAAATCTCTGGCAATTAGAATGATTCGCAAAATATTGCATTATATTTCTGGGCAAAGCGATTGAAGTTGAATTGAAAATGGCCAACTACTGCGAGGCATTACTGTACTACAAATATTTATTTGCTTGACAATTTTTATTGCCTGGCTTTGAGCCGCTTCAAAAAGTTTTAACAACAGCATAGAAAAAAGAATTCAAAAGGCGTTAAAATCATTTAGAAAAACTTTTACTTTACGTGACTTGGCCGAGGGACGCTCACTCACTCATCCCACATAAATATATATTTTTTTATATATATTTTTTTTAATTTTTTACCAGACAGAAGGCAATTCGAATAGGTGCTATATATTCAGCAACAACAGCAACAAATAATAATAATAACAACTGAGAGGCCGCAGCAACTGCTTTGGGTATAAAATAAAAGTTTTCCACTTAAGGTTTATGAAAAGTTGAAAACCCACACGCGCGCGCCGGCTGAGGGAATGGGAATAGCGGTCGCATTCACACCTACAAATCGGAAGCGGAAACGGAAATGGCGGTCGAAAAATGAAAATGATGAATGCCACCCGCCACCCGCCGCACCGCCTGCCTACTGCAGCCAAGCCGAATAGCCCAATAATACTCGTAAAATGGCAACAGCCCAAACAAATACACTTTTGAGGACAGCTGGCAATGCTATTATAAGCTCGGACCCGGCGAAAGATTTGCCGCAATAAAATCGTCGTTCACAACGTTCCCATAACCACTTAAGATTTTCGAGAAGTTTGTCCTGGAGTTCAATTGGAATTTTGGGCTGGGGCAATTCCCTAAATGCAAATAATAATGTAATTGCCAACAATCTTCTGCTTCAACTTTGTTTCGTTCTCTGCTTGAGATTTGTTCTTTCTTGTTTTTCTTTCTATGCCATATTCCCATGAAGGTCTTAAAGCAGCATTTACACCTGCCACGCCAAATGAGCAACTACATCGGATATAGTCCTTAGTCCTGAGTCCTTAGTCAATCTACCCGCTAATTGCATGCAAATGTCACCAGTAACCGGCCCTGTTAATTGAGCTCAAGTCAAGCACAGAGCTTAATTAGCATCGACAAAGTAAGCGCTTAACGACCAAGAAGCAGCAGCGGAAATTACCACTTGGCCAACGGTATGTGAGCCATCGACTGGTGTCCCCTCAATGACATGCAATTTGCATGGTTCCATTTGCTTTGCTCTCTCTTCTCCATTCATGGCCGATGCATAAGTCGCTAAAAGGACATTGCAAAGACATAAAACCCACCAGACACACAAATACCATTCAGCTCGACTGTCAGTTACCATATCTTCATGACATCAGAATAGTCCGCTCAGCGAAAGAGGTTAATTAGGTGGCTCAAAGTGTTGCTTCATTTTGGATAGTAAGGCAAAAGCCTGTAAAGGGCTGAGTAGTTTAAGTTTTATAAAATCCTTAAAATACCCTCTGCAAGGGTATAAGCAACTTTTTGGAGCAGGATAGACTTGAATACCCTTACTACATTGGACAGTCCGCTGATAGATCAACCTAAAAGAGCATTTAAACAAGTAAACCTCCCTGCTTGCTTTCCATTTCTGTTTATATCTATAATTTATGAAAGAAATGGGATAGCTTTAGCTTTTAGTTGGGCTTCTCTTCTTATCAAAACACACATCAAATAAGGAATATACTTTCCCTACCTGCCATTTACAGGGTATCATTGCAAATCGTTGTCAAGCGATATCTAATACGATTTTAATTAGTAAATGATATTTTAAGCTGTCAAGTGGCATACACTGAGCAAAAACTAATTATCCTTAGAGCAATGCTACCACCAGCAGCAGTAAGGGTAGTACGAGTAGTACTCAAAAATACTCGAAAGGACAATAGCTCTCCAGACGAATACTCGTATGTTGCCCCTTGCATCCCTTAACCAAGGGCAGGGCAGAGTTTCCCACAGTTGGCACGTGCTGGCAGTGGCAGCCACGTCGCACTTACCGCCCGTTGACTTTTCATAGATTTAGGAGTACATTTTTCTTTTTCAGCTGCAAATCGTATCACTTTGCTCTCGCGAACGCACCACACACTACGTGCCACATGCGGCGGCCTCTGCTGCTGCTGCGACGGCTGCTCCCGCCGCTATTTAATATGTACCACAGCATGGGCCATGGGCATATTTATCTCAGCAGCGCATAATGAGCCTTATTTATATTTAAGCAGCTGCCAAGCAGTTTGCCAAGCAGCGTAAACCGAGTACAAAGTACAGCCACAAAAAATAAAAGAAGAACAGCAGGAAAAAAATATCAAATCCTAAGCAAGGTCAACCCATGAAGGTATATGTTAATTTGAGAATCTATTTAGTGGAATAAATAATAATATCTGATTAATATATAGTTTGGCGACACCAAACAATTAATCATATTGGCCTCTGGGCTTTGGCTTATTAGCTTAGAGCTCTGATCAGACAATCTAATTCGATTGCCGGGCGTCTTGAAAATCGATTGTTCCTGGGAAATAACATAATTTAATATGCCCAACTAAACGAATTATTAGTTAATGTAATTTCGAGCGTGTAAGCGAAGTATTAATTAAATATTATACTTAACTAGAACTGATTATTAAGCCGGGGAATAACCAACAGAGCTTGATTTATGTACTGTCTAGAGAGCATCAGCTAGTCGACTACGTTTGCAACCAATACAAGAAAAAAATATAGGGTATTAAACACAACAATTCAGCTGCAATGCAATATAAAGTCGCAAAGATTATGATAAATGCAAAGGCAATGAAAGGAGCGCTGAATAATCGCTGTTTTTATCCCTGACCGCTCGCAACTAAAACCAAATTAGCATTGATGATGCCACATTAATCGAATTATTAATGGCCAAAGGCGGAGAAAGCAGGAAACACTCGTAAAGACGCCAGACGGCAGGCAGAAGGCAGAAAAACTTTATGTAATTGCATACTAATGTAATCAATTAAAGTTAAACTCGAGGCACACGTGCCAGAGACGCGCTTCCCATTTGCTTTGATGCGAGTATATCACTAATACGACCCGTTTGCTTTGCTCTATTCCATTATACTTATACTTAGCGTTGTCGTTGCAAATATACATAAATTGAGTTGCAGGCAGCAGAGGCAGCAGAGGCGGCAGCAGGATGAGGATGAGCAGCAAAAAGCGGGGGGGGTTGGAGGGGAGGTGAAAGCAAGCTGATGAGTTCAATCAAGTTGTAAGCATGATTTCACATTGTATTGGATGCGCCGCAACGTTGTCAGTAATTCAATACACAATCAACAGCATTTTAGACTTCATTTGCAGTAAAGCGAAATAAATAAAATAGAAAAAAAATATAGAAAAAAATAAGAGAAACTGTAAAAAGGGCAAATCAAATCATAAAAAATAATATGCCGCACAAGGAAAGGGGCTGCTGCCGCGCAACAGGATTTCCTTCCTGTGTATCCCTGTCTGTCCCTGTCCCTGTCCCTGTCTCTAGCCTTGGCTCTCTCTTTAAAACGCTGGAAAAGGCTGCAAGAAAATCAACAAGCTCTTGCTTTACCTTTGCCATGCAAACGAGTATGAGTAAAGGAATTTGTTCGTCCTTTCCTTCTCCAGTTCGTCGCTATCCCCTCCCATCCCATCCCTGACTTCAAATTGATGCAATTTATGAAAACTTTTGTGCGCTCAATTGCGAATACACAAGCACTGTCACCCCGCACCTCACCCAGTTGCTCTTACCGCATTCGGCTGAGTTCATTCAAGAACTTGTCGTGTTTTCAGCTCCTTTTTCTCTCTCTCCTCTCTCTCTCTCTCTCTCTCACTTTATTTTTGGCATTTGTGCATTGTGCGGCAAATTAAGCGCATTGCAAGTGATTTCATTTTCTTTCATATAGCCGAAGAAAAAAGGTTTCAAATTTCATTTACCATTTGGCAATCACTTTAAGCCGAAATGTAATGCTCTGCCTAATGACTGGCATTTGTATATACCCCTCAAAAAATTAAATGTGCTCCAGACCTCACGGCGTTTATTTATTTTTATGGCACACAGAACTCAAGATATTTGCTCGCCTTTTCGGTAATTACAGTCAGAAATTCGAAAGTTTCCACCAAAAATTATGGCATTAAATAAGCTTAAGTGCAGCTAAATCCACAATATTTCCAGAGGTAGCCGAGCATAACGATTATTCAGGACTTTGCTGCTGTAAATTAAAAGTTTAATGTCCTTCAGTTAAAATTCAAGAAATCAAAAAGGAAGAACCATAAAATTACTTTTATATTAAACTTGATTAACATTTTGTTCTCAATGAAAGTCGCATTTTTTTATGAAGATTTCGAGCTGTACCCCAACCAAATCCTTTTAAAATATTTAACATTATTTTTTAGCTTTTTTTTTAACTTTTTTAAACTTTTGTTATAAATTAAATGATTTGCTAAGTGTTTTAGGTTTTTATAAGAAAATATTAGTCGATATATTTAAAATAATAATATTAAAATTGTAATTAATTATTAATAAATAGAATGAATATTTCTGCTAAGCAAAATACCAACTTGTTTCACTCATCCATCATAACAGGCGTCTGTTATCCTTAGCATTAGCAGTGGCTGATACCTTTGTTAACATAACAGCGCAAAGCAGCGCATGGTCTGTTAATGTTGAGCAGCAGCAAGGACTAACAGAGCGGACTAACAGCAAGGACTAACAGACCAACCACCCCTACATTGTCCCTTTTCGAACACTGCCCCGCCTGTGGCAGGGGTTGCTAACAGAATGTTGTTAGCATGGCTTATGTTTTGCTCTCCTTTACAGACTGTTAAGTCAAACAGCTGCTGTAAGAATTCAGAGGCAATATTCATGCGAGCAGCAGCTCTAAGCAAAGGATACTGCAATTTTTTTGGACTGTAGATAAAAATTAGCAAATTGTGCTAAAGTAAAAATAAATTGAAATTAAAATTTAATAATAATTATTTCTAAAATTCTCATTTTGTTTAGTTTTAAGAGGGCTTTTCTCTGAGTTTACACACATTTTTTTCTAGTTTCAAAGGAAAACTATTTGCAAAGTTTAAGCTACAATCTTTGATTTATTTCAAAATTTTCAAATATTTTTAATTAAGGCCTATTATTATTTATTTCTTAAGCATATTATTTATTATAAACTGCATAAATTGAATTATAATTTCTCCATAAAACAGCCCAAGAAGCAAACTAAAAAGAGTATCTAAAACTTCAGCGCAACGGAAAATACTCTTTCTTTTTCTTGTTACTTTTGGCATTGGTTAGTTCATTTGGCAAATGGAACTTTTACATTGGTTGGCCCTTTAAGAGAACAATGGCTTTTAACCCCTTTTAAAATAGTTTTAATTGAATTTATTGATATTTTCCACTCGAATCACACATAGAAGACACAGACACAGACACGGTCACAGACACAAGCATATGTTATATATATATATGTATTTGTCAAAGGCACACTTAAACAGAATGAAGTGAAGGATAGTCTCCCATGCCAGTTGCCAGTTGCCGGCTCCCAGTTTCCATTTGCCGGCTGAGATCTGGCCAAAAGTTTAGTTAACTTTTCATCAAGCTAATAAAGCGTGCGTCTTTTTGTGCCCAAAAGTGGAAACCAAATCAATGCGCCATTGGTGCTAAATCTTATATCAGTCGTTCTGTGTGTGTGTCAGTGTTACTTAGTACACTGAGAGAATATTAGAGATCTATCTCATATATTTTTAAGCATGCCTCAAACTAAGCTTCCCTTCCGTCAAGCAAAGCTTTGCTTGGCTTTCAATGCGTACAAATTAAACGTAATTTGGTGAGATGATGAGAGAAAAATATACAAAAACCATAAGAATTATGGCTTAAAATCCGCCTTCAGTTGGCTTAAGCATTTATGAATTTCTTTGGCTTTTTTTCTCTTTGTGTAACTGTGTGGCTACGACTAATGAATAGAAATGTCGTCCTTCAAAACTTTTCGCCTGACAGGCGAAGGAGCAGCTCTCAATTTGTGTCCCTGTGCTCGGGCTCTGTATGGGTTAATGAAAAGCTGATTTTACTTCCATATTTCACACACACACACACACACTCACACACACACTGGGAAACACACACAAAAGTTGGCTTTGAGTTTTGGCTTTTTGAAAATCTAAAGAAGCATTGCAAAAGATTTGCGGCTCACTTAAAATGCAAAACTTAAATGCGTGGCATATGAATCGTTAATTGCCTGAACGAGCTTTTAGCTCTCTCAACTTCTTCCTGCTGGGTGGATTTTCAGGAGGGGGGGGCGGCGCGAAGGCGTGGCTCTTGGGTAACTTGTGGCAACTGAAGATAAACATCTTGTGTGCTCGCTTGGGGATTAAACATCGCTTTCATGGATTACTTTAATTTGGGAATAGACAAATCCGCTTCACTGTCTGTTAAAAACATTTAGCTCGCAAAATATTTGTATTATATTTCTTCACTTTTAATGTTTTACGAAAATTGAATAACTAAAATAACTTTGAAGATATTCCGCACCTAGCACTAACCTAATTTAATGTTAATTGGCCTGGATATGTCTCAGGGATTCGTTCTTTGGTATTAGCCTTCTTTTTACTTTAGAGAAGCGAATAGTGGGTAAGCCCGTTAACAATTTGAGTTTTGAATAATACAAAAATTAGTTGAGTATATTTTAATGCCCTTTAATAAGCTACTATAATATTGTCATGAAATATGTAATGCTCTGACGGAGGCATCTTCAAACCTGCAAAGTCGATATAGCCATGTCTATCTACCCGCCAGTTTGTCTGTCTATCTGTCAGTCTATCTGCCTGTCTGTCTGTCTATGCATCTGTCTGTCTCTCTGCGTCTCTGTCTGCCTCACTGTCTGCCTCTCTGTCTGCCTCTCTGTCTGTCTGTCTGCCTGTCTAGCAGTTTGTTTAAATGCAAAATAGTCTGTCACTTTTTGAGCTAGGTAAATAGAATATATATATCAGAGACGTCGGGATTGGACAACTATATTTATTAGCTTCTCGAAAAAGAAACGATCGATCCAAGTCCGGATCAGATTACTATACCTTATAGCTGCCATAGAAACAATCGATCAAAATAAATCCTTCTTTTTAGAAGCAGGAATATGAAATATGAAAGTCAGAGAGATCAGGACTGAACAACTACCTATATTACAGACCTGCCGTAGGAAGGAACAATCGATCCACATTCAGATCAGACTATTATAATATCTAAAAACCATAGAAACAATCGATAAAAATAAATGTAATCCTATAAGCTCTAAGCATATGGAATATGTAAGTCAGAGAGTTCAGAACTGGGCAACTATATTATATAGCTGCCGTAGGAAGGAACAGTAGATCCAAGACCGGATGGGATTACTATATTAAAATTAATGTAATCCTGTAAGCTTTCTACAGGCAGACATATGGAATATATAAGTCATAGAGGTCAGGATTGGATAACTAACTGAAGGAACAATCAATCCAAGCCCGGATAGGACTACTATATCTTATAGATGCCCTAGGAGCAATCGATTTAAGTGAATATAATCCTGCAATCCCTGGCCTGCCGAAGCTAGCCTTTCCATACCAGTTAACTAATTTTTTTGGTTGCCAACATCGAAAATCTCAAGTCTATTCAAGCCCAACCCGATGGCAACTTTAATATTTATGGGAAGAGCGCACAAACTGCAAGGCAAACATTTTTGCTTTCATTCACAAAATTTGACATTAGCATATTGCATTTCCATTGCGTTAATGTGACAAAATGACAAATGAAGTGGGTGGATTGGGGGGTGGAGTGGAGTGGAGACCCCCCCTTCAACTACTCCTCTGCTGATATACACTTTATGCGTTTCGCGACAAAATGCATTTGCATTTGCATTATTTCTTTTTTATATTTTATTTCATATATACATTTTTTTTTTGTGGCTGCTGCTGCTGCTGACTGGAGTGGCCTGGAGTGGGGGAGTGGGGGAGTGGAGTGGGGGAAGTGGTTGTAAGAGTGGCAAAAAGGGGGGTAGAAAAAAAGTAAAACACTTTGACAAACGTTTACAAACTCGCCAACGCGACAACAACAGCAACAACAACAGCAACAAGCCAAATGCAGCGGAGCAACTTTGAAATTGATAAATTGATTTATGCAAGCAGCAAAAAATCGTCAGTTGACTGCGCGAAATGTATGCAAAAATCTTTTATATCTACCATGAAAAATGAAAAATGATAAATGTCCTCTACTAAAAACTATTTGTAGCTCTGCTGCCTTCCAACGAGCGACGACTACAGAGACATTTAACAGCCACAAGTTTCCAACTACCTCACAATATTCACTCGTTTTATCAATTGTTCTCAGCTAATCATTCATAATTCCCCTAATTTTCATTCATTTAAATCCAGCGATTATATTGTAAATTGTATTAAATATTGCCACATTTATATCTAGGCCATATAATCAGCTCAAGGGATTTTAAATTGTATTTTAGCCTGTTTTTATTGCTGGCAATTCTGCCTTATTCCCTCTTTTTAATTGGCCAGCAAAACTAACAAGGCCAGGCTATAATACTCTCTACAAGGATATAAAAAGTAAATCCAGCTCAGTATTATACGCTCTTTTCTCTCTTTTCATTATTATATATTAAATTAATTCTAAAGACAATTATAAAGTTAAATTTTAT
Source organism: Drosophila repletoides (assembly GCA_018150835.1). Classification (NCBI taxonomy): domain Eukaryota; kingdom Metazoa; phylum Arthropoda; class Insecta; order Diptera; family Drosophilidae; genus Drosophila; species Drosophila repletoides. The sequence continues at coordinate 10,400,946 of JAECWQ010000100.1, forward strand.
ATTAAAAACACAAAAATAAATGCCAAAAGAAGTGAATCAAATTCAACATTTCCTTGCAGCTGATTGACTTTCCCAAAAAAAATCCATCAGCCATGCCCAATAATAAAGCTCACGCCCTTCTACGTGTATGGAGCAAGAGGAGCCAAAAGGACAACAGGACATGGGGAAGAGGCAAAAGGCGAAAGACAATGTCAAGCAATATTTCCGTAATAATTTCAATTTTAACACAGGATACTGAAAGTTGTGCACATTGTACGAGTACTGCTCCATCGTAGAAGGACGAGCACACAGTGGCTGCAATGAGCCTTTTTCTGTGTGTACAGTGGGACATTTAAACCGTAAAGACAAATAATTCAATATGGTAAACAAGTCACGTGCTTGGTGTGTTATTGCTTTTTGTTGGCTTTGATTTTGTGCAGACAACAAACGACAACGGCAGACAGCAAACAACGCACAGCTGGAAATGGCTGGAGAGGAATAGCTGCTTTGGGGGCTCCCACTGCCACGCCCACTCATGTATATATACATACACAGTGTGTTCCTCTGTTTAGCAGCCATCATTATAAACTTAATTAAAATATCGAGTAGGCACCAATAAATGACAAGGCCTTGCGACTAGCCAACGCGCGCGCGATTCCTTTAAAGCCGTTAACAAATAAGGCAACGCTTACCTGCAAATATTTTAACTGCCACCTGCCACCGAAAACACAACAAATTTTGTTCCTTTTAGGCGTTCGCCAGGGCAGCTTCACAAGTTCCAGCATAAAAAAAGATATATAAAATAAAATATATAAAAAATGTGCATTATTTTGACATAAGAGGCAATCCAAGGATAATTGGCAGATTACGTTTAAATGTTATAATAATAAAAATTATATATAAATAATGGAAATTAATCAGGCTAAGTTAAGCAACAGGGCAATCTCTCAGCCAAGTTTAAGCCCTTCCAAATCTCAAAATGATAAAGGAAATTAAAAGTCCAAGACATCCTTTACATATTCGCCCATATTTTAATATTAAACATCAATCAAAAATGATAAGCTCAATCAATCTAATGATTGACCAAAGGAGTAGGCCCAAGCTTCAAAGCAAAACCAGGCCAGAAATCGTTTGAGCTGCAAATAACTTGAGCTGCCCTCGCTTGGACTCACATATCTACGTATTTATATACATACGTGTGCTTATTTACATAAAAACAGCGACGCCCGCTTATCCACACACACACACACACACACACACTCACACGCCCACACACTCACACACAGGTAACAATCACAGGTAACTGCTACATGTGTAAATATTTACAAAACGCGCCAAAAACGTAGGCAAACAGACGCCAGGCGCCTTCATTTGTGCCGTTCCTCATCATTTATTGTTGCTGTTGTTGTTTGTTGTTGCTGTTGTTGAAAATGTAACTCGTTCGTTGCCATTTTCCTCCCACACACACACACTTACACCGACACACGCTCAAAAATATACACACACACATGAGCTGGAGGCTATGCAACGTTATTTATGCCATTCGATATTTTTGTGGTTGTTGTCGTTGTTGTTCAGATTGTTCCTGTTGTTGTTCTTGTTGTTGTTGTTGTCGCTGCCTCAGTTTTCCACCCACACCCTAGCACACACTCACACACACACTCACCCTCAGTATATTTTCCTTTTCTTTTTATTATTATTATGCTGTCATTTCTGTTGTCGCGACATTGTCAGCAACATTGTTGTTGTTGTTGCCGTTGCCTTTGTATGGCTCAAACTCAGGCTCTGGGTGCACTCCACCCCTCTCATCAACCCTCTCAGACCACACACACACACACACACACTCAAGGATTCAACTACTTAGGGAGCGTATAAGTATATAGATTTATATATGGTATATGACACATGCCGTAATAATTTTATGCCTTTCAAATTGCTTAACCCTAAATATTTCAATAATATGGCAAATTGTTCCTTAGACTTAACATAAATCGACATACTTAAGTTTTGGGTTCAGTTTTATTTGTGCTCAATATAAATCACTTTTTTCCCATGTTTTTTTATTTGAAGTACATATGTTATTTTCTAGTAAATTGGCTCCTGAAAGGGAAGACTATCGAGTCTTTGGGATGAAGTTTATGAAAAATTATGAAGTCTACTATTAGGATTCAAAATAAAATAATCTAGAGAAGAGAATAGCTAAGATTTTCAATGCAATGATGCACCTAAAAGTAGACTATACATTTTGTTGTGGGGCAGGACAATACGAGAGCATATTATAGTTTGATTTTTTCATAGAAACAGTGGAGATACAGGAGGATAAAGAGGCAAACAACTCAAAAGTAGCGTATGCTGATCAGAAATATATAATATACCCACATAAATAGCCATTCTTCGATTTGTTACATAGCACAAATACCCTCTAAAAATCGAAACTATTAAAAAAAAGCCAAGTTTCAGCATGAAATGAGCTAAACTCGCACTCTGAAAGCCGTTTCTAATTTTGAATGCCGTTTTTTAACGTTTGAACTGTTCATTCTCACGCCCTATTAGCCCCTCAATAATATACAAAACCAGAATTTGCACTCTCACTAAGGCAAAGCCACAAAACCACCCTCCATGAACCAACAACCAACAAGAACCACCCTCGAGGGAGTCACCCATTTGAAATGCAGGCAGGCAGGCAGGCAGGAAGGCAGGCAGGCGTATGACTCGAAGGCAAAACGTTTAAGCGCTTCGGTTGCCTTTGATATGTGACCATTTGAATGACGGGTTTAAGTTCGGAATACTCGGTATAAGAACAGGCGAACCGAGAGAATGAAAGATACACAGAAACCCTCCAGGGAATGCAAGCTGCACTTTACAGTTTGGCAGCTACATAAGGTTTTACAAGCACTGAGCAACTAGAGAAGAGTACAGTTTTAGGGCCATTGTGTTTGACAGTGGTTAGAGCCTAAAGAAATATAATGAAAAACCATAGTAAAAGTAAAAATTTAAACATTTCTTCTCCGCGAATGCTATATAAAATCCCTCGAATAATTGTATTTAAAATTATCCAATTTACCCCATAAAGCCCCTCGGATTTCAAAGGACTCGAATAACGAATTGCTATATTCTGGTAAATAACACGCATAATGCTAGTTCAAAAATTGAGGTTATCGATAGGCATATCGATATTATCGATAGAGCCAGCTGAAACAGTGGGATGACAAACTTTTACTAAAATATATAAGAAATTTATTGTATTTACTGTTATTGGTTTTAAGCGTAAAAAATAATGTATATGTATGTGTAAATGTTAGGTGGTAAATTATAATATGTATACAAATACCATATTATACATGTGTGTTTGTATATCTATATGTATGTGTATGTGTACAATGTACATATATATGTAGTTGTATATACACTGATACTTAGCATAATGTAGAAACCTGCTTATAAGCTAATCACTAAAACAAATATAGCGTCGTACTATCTTAAATGGTTAAGGACTAAAACTCAAATTAATCCGAATCAATGCGAACATGCGTCGCATACCCTAGCTTAATTAAGACACAGGAGATCGTTGAGGCGTTAACGGCGGCTCATAGCCGTCACGCGATCATGTCAAATGGGGCGTAGCTGTGGTCGTAGCACCACCCGTTGCCTTGCCGGAAAAGAATCGATTACCAGTCTGTGTGGTAAAGAGCAGTGTATCTACCGAAGGCAACATTTGATTTGAATGCACTAAGAGGGGCATATTAACCATTGAAACGGTGGTCGGTCCATTGGATCCCATAAAACCCGATCCTGTGCTCGTGCAACTGGCCAGCTTGCCCTGGGCATTTAGTGTAAACGCAGGCAAATAATAATTGGCGGCACGCCCCGTGCTCATATGCGTTGTGGTGCTGCAACTGGAGGTTGTGCTCGTGGAGACCGCTGCCAATTCCATCGATGCGGGCGAAGAAAATGGTGATGATTCTAGCGAGGGACAAGCTAAACGATTGCCGCTGCTATGTTTTTGAGGCACTGTAAAAATTAAAGGGAACGATTTAATATAAGAAAAGTCATTCTTAAATATTTGCATATAACTTACAGAAATCGTCGTCAGGAAGCAGTTCGTCGGGTAATTCGTTTTTAATCTGAAAATGCAGGGCGGCAGCTGTCTCAGATGAAATGGCATTGTCGGAGGTGCCCATTTCAGTGGTCGCAACGGGCGCATCGAACATTCCACACTCTTCCATTTCCAGCGCCTGCTCCATGATCAGCTCCTCAGCCGAGGTCAAGCTCAGTCCGTGTAAATCTAAAAATGGTCCCTGTGTCTGAAGTGGTTCCTTTTTAATTTGCGGCATTGCCACGGGCACCGCTGTGACTGCCGATGGCTTCTGCTGCAATTGCTTGGGCGCTAACTGTTTACGTTCGCGCTTAGCCTTCATTTGCTTCGGCGGCGCTGGCGGAGGTGGTAATTGGGCGTTGACTGCATTTGACTGCTTGCGGTCTGCCTGTGACGGTGGATGCACCTGCTGCAGTGCCGTGCCCGCTGGCAAAGTAATGCCCAAAGCCGCTAGTGTTGCCTGCTGTGGCTGTTTCTTTTTACGCGCCTGCTTTACAGCTGGTGCGGGTGTATTGCTGTTTGGGGCTTTGATTGCCTCGCTGCTGGGCTTCCCTTCCGCCGCGCCGGGCATCTGTGCACTCTGATCTTCTGACGGTGCATTTCCCGATGCCGCTGCTGCTGCCGCTGCGGCAGCGGCTGCTTTCTGTGCCTTGGTTGTGGTCGATTTTTTGGAGCAATAGGAGGGAATGTTCTCAAGATGTTCGCCTGTCTTGTGATCTACCTTGTGGCGACGTCTCGTGTGCTTTAGCCAATTGGGAAAGTTGGTAAAGTCACGCGGACAATAGTTGCACTTAAATGGCCGCATGCCTGTATGTATATTCGAATGCTGCTTCAGCTTGGAGTTGCTAATGAAGCTCTTATCGCACACGGTGCAGGCAAAGGGTCTCTGCTCCAGATGGACCAGATTATGCACCTTGAGGCAACGTTCCGTTTTGTACATTTTTCCGCATTTCTCGCAACGGTATGAACGTGTCTGAGCGTGATACTTCTGATGACGCTGCAGATGCGAACGCTCCTGAAATCGCTTCTGGCATTCCGGGCACTCGTACGGCTTCTCCGACGAGTGTATGCGTGCGTGATGTGTAAGATTGATTTTCTGGACAAACTTCTGCCCACAAATATCGCACTGGTACTTCTTATTATCGCTGTGTATTTTACGATGCATCCACATGCTGCCCAGTTTCAAGCTGTAAATTGAAAATTGATTTAGTTGATGTTTCTTGAAAGGATTAATCCTGAACTTACCATTTCCCACAATCAGGACACTTTTTCCAGGTATCCTTACGTCCTTCACTGCGATGCGTCTTCAGATGTTTCTTCAGGCCGGCAAGCAGCTCAAATTCGCGCTGGCATTCGGCGCAACTGTAGGTGATGCGCAGACGATGAGCAGCCGCCTTATGGCTGCTAATCAGCTGCGGATTGTCCAAAACTAGACCATTGCAGTCTAGGCACTTGTATAGAGGCGGCGTCGGGACTATTTCCAGCTCCAATGATTTTCCATTATTTTCCAGCGGCGCAGCCGGTGGTGGCATATCATTTAACGGTTGCTGCTGCGACTGTTGCTGGAAAATGGTAAATGCAGGCGGCATATGATCCGTCTCACAATGCTCCACTTTGGTCACTGATTGCTGCTCCAGGTGGGACTCCACTATGGATTTTTCCTCTACCGGTTCCTCTTTAAACACCTTCAGACGCACCGATGTTGCAGCGGGCAAACGTGGTTTACGCTGTGGCGCCGTCTGCAGCGGCATCTGCAGTTGATCCGGCGATAGCAGCTTTACAGGCATTGTTGTTCCTGTTATCTTCTTAAACGGCGAATTGGTAAACGCATTTGGCGGCTCTGGCCGAAGAAATGTAACATTAAATTCTGAATTAGGATGCTCATTGGCGCTACCATTTGCTGCACTGCCCACTGCGGGACTAGCACTCCGGCTGTGACTGGTACTGTGACTGTTGCTATGATTGGTGGTGCTGTGACTGGAACTGGGACCAACAGCCAACTCATCGCGACAAACATCACTGGATAAATTTAATTCGGTATTATTCTGTGCACTCTCGTCGAGTGCGCGCCAAAAGTCTGTCGATGATAAACTGTTGCCATTGATGAAGCTAGCCGAACTTATGGTCACACAGGCCGATAGATCAATGTCCAATGATTCGTCTTTAATGCTCGATATCGAGTCAAAGTTATTAATACGCAGCAGAGAGCTGAGTATCTCATCGTGTGCGGCCTTTGTTGGGGTACTTCCATTGGCCGCATAATCGCCGCCATATATTTTAGGCGGCAATTTTTTGCTTGGCGCCTCTTCTTTCATTCTCTTGGATTTGCTTTTACACTCCATTCGCAACGGCAAAGTGGCGACACGTAAAGGTTATGCGGTCGGCGTTTGTCAATTTCTAGCGCTGGCGCTGCAAATATTCATACACTGGTCTATTGTTTGCGGTCACACAATTATTTATTTTAACATTATGGTTAATTTTGCACGGTCAAACACTTAAATATTGCACAAAAACACCAAAAATATTGTGAAATGCGCTTTGTTTTTGTCACGCTATGAATTCTCAAGTCGCCATTTTGACAAACAGTGTTGTAAGATGCGACGCCTTTGTCGCAACACGGTTGCATCCACTGCATTTATCGATAAGTCTCAAGTTTATGGAATTTTTCCATACAACACATACGGTCACACTATTGTTTAACCACTTATATTTTATTAGTGTGCCCATAATTTGCTCCGTGCCACAAATACAAAAATGGCGTCAGAACAAGATGAAAACGTTGTGATCGAAAATTCAGGTAAATAAACAGAAAAATTAATATTAATTTCAATTGTTTACAGTGTGCCTTGAGCCATAAATCATGTTGTATAACATTGCAAGTTAGTGCGCAGCAACAAAACAGTTTAAAGTTTATCTAAAACGGAAAAAACGTGCACATCACGCGGCATAATCAAGAAGAAAAAACCCACCACATTGCGCAAAAAAGCAATACACACGCATAAGCACAGACACGCGCGCATTCGTGTTTTCATACGTTTTAATTCAATATTAGGATATTTATTAATAAATATTTTTACAGTACGCCGCACACGTTCCGGCCGTCCAGCGATCACAACAACGACGTCAGCGCCGACTCGAACGACGCGTCGTACTTCCCGGCGGCAAGCGCAGGTCAGTATCAATACACACACAATCACGTGCCAGCATCGCATACTCTTTATACCCTTGCAGAGGGTATGATAATTGTTATCTTACGCTTTGTAAAACGACCCAGTGTCTATTTTTTTAAATTTAAAATTAATTTAAATATATAAATTTTTGTTCGATAATTCTGTCCGCAATGTTAGGGTATTTTTCAAGAGTATCTTAAGCTTCGGCTAGTCGAAGATAAACATTCCGGTTCTGGTTGGTTTTCAATTGATGAAAAACCAAGCATAATTCATGCGAATGTGGCGTTGTTCCATTCGTAGATGATTGTCTCTTACGGGAGCTAATGATTTTTGCAAGGGCCAACTGATGAAGCCAACCAGAGAGATAACAGAGTTAATTATTGCACGCTTTTCAGACAGCAATAAAATAATTAAATATAAAAAATGTTTTTGTTACAGCTGAGTGATCACGAGGAGGAGAACGAGGGCATACATCAAGCTAACAGTGAAACAGTCATGGTGCTAGCAGATGAAGAGGAGCAGACAGCTGTGGAACGGTCACAACAGTATGATGAGATGGCGCACTTACAGTCGAATCTAGATGACGATGTGGAAATGTTGGCGACCACAGAAACAACCGGCGGTGTGGATGAGAAGAGTTCTTCGTTCCCATTTGCCGCCGTGGCGGAGCAACATTCAGAAACCAGTGATGATATCAAAGAAAGCCGATCGGAAGGTGGGGTAGATACGTCGCTCTTGGCTTCGTTAGCTGGTGATAATGCCAACAGTTTACCCTCTGTGGGGGGCAATGATGAAGGCAGCGAAACCAGCAAGAAAGCTGATTTTGAGTCAAATGTTGTGGACGGCATGCAACCAAACAATTCATCTGAAGATTCAAGCTCACATCACGCCATTGCGGAAAGTTTGGGCGACGATATTGATCATGATATGGATACCAGCAATGCGACAATTGTGAATACCGAAATTATATCAGAGGATGAGCTGCCGCCACCGACCAAACCAGAGATCAATGATGCCGAAGAGGTCTCCGATGAGGAGTTGCCAGCTCCACAGCGTGCAGAATTGCCCGCTGATGCTGAGGTAATATCCGAAGATGAATTGCCCACCAACAACAACAATAATAATGTCCATGAGTCAAAGGGGAAGCGCAAAGTTGGTAAAGATGAAGATGCTGTGCATGGTAAAAATGATGAGGAGGAGCAGCACACGAGCACCCGGGAAGCAAAGTCAAAATCTCAGGAACAGTATAATCCCGGTAGTCCGACCACAGAGAGCAATGATTCACAGCCCGTAGAAAAGCGAATAAGAATGGATGAAGGTAGATAATTCTCGATCAATTACAATATTTATATAATAATTATTTTTAATAATTTTAAAGTAGACAGCGACCATAAGGATAAGGATACTAAAAAGGATAAAGAGCGTGATAAGGACAAAGAGAAGGAGAAGGAAAAGGATAAGGAGAGAGATAAGGATAAGGAAAAAGAACGCAAAAAGCTGCCCGATCTAGACAAATACTGGCGTGTCGTCAAAGACGATGCATCTGATTTCACTGGCTGGACATATCTGCTGCAATACGTGGACAGCGAGGTAATGACCCTATATAGTGATATATACATCGAAGCTTGGATGAATGTTTCTACTCTTGTCTTTCAGTCCGATGCGGAGGCGGCACGCGAGGCCTACGACACATTCCTGTCGCACTATCCCTACTGCTACGGCTACTGGCGGAAATACGCCGACTATGAGAAGCGCAAGGGTATCAAGGCCAACTGTTATAAGGTAAGTGATCCACATACTTTGAGGCAATTAAACTTTTTGCAATTCTTTGTTTTATGCTTACACTTACGTTTATGACATTTGATATTTTCCATATTTGTTATAATGCAATTTATTATAACTGAACTGAATAAAAAAATACTACATTACAAAAAAAAAAAAACCAACGATTACAAAAAAATGAAAAGAAGAGAAGAAACGCACAATTGATGCTCCTTCTTTGGTCATCGGTCAGTGTTGAGTCACAGACCCAGCATAGAAAAAGGGCTAAAGATTGAGTAGTTCACTTAGTTGAGGACTCCTTAGTAACACTCCTTTTTGGATTGAAATTATTGATGTGGGTTACCTATAATATTCATGAATTCACGATATGAACTCATACTGAATACGATTAAACCTTGAGCTCCCAATCGCAGGCCAGGGACAGGGAACCTCTAAGATTGCACCCCTTCTAAGTGTGGTTTATTATGTGTGTGTTTTATATATAGCTTTAATTTAAATACAATCGAGCAGTAAGAGCGAGCAAATAGCTCTCAAACTAGTTTGAAAACGAACTTGATACAGACGATTTGGTTTCTTGTTTAAACATCCATAAAGAGAGCGGGTTTTCCCACTTAAAGCCAATTGGATTTGGTCTTAAATGTCCAATACAAAAAACAACCTAATCGCCGGTATTTTCACCCATTGCATATGTTCGAATCAAACATGTTTGAGAGCGAAATGCTCCCTCTTACTGTCTTCATACTCTTTGAGTGCTCTGTGTGTGGAACACTCCAAGGACGTACTCATTGTTCCTTTTGTTTAATGATTTCTACAAAACAATCTCCGTTGCATTGTTTTCCACAACGTACGTTGTAGATCAGTTATTCCATATATATAAATATATATATATATAGAACGAGATTCGCTCGAATTTCGACTCGTTTCCTCCGCTCTCCACTTCGCATGTTATCTATCGTTTTACCATCACAACTTCTTCGACTCCTTCAACACGTTCGTTCTCGTGAGGCCGTAAGTAAGTACAAATGGCGTTTAAATGAAATTAAATGAATTTTTAAGTCTCTCTGTGCTAAAAAAAACTCAAACAAAACGTGTGTTATTTTCTGTGTGTACTTAAATTAATTATGTATTTTTAGTTATTTAAGCTCTTTAAGCTAGAATTAAGTTAAAACAACCGACACAATTGTCTTCAACAACAACAACAACAACTACAACAGAAAAGCAACAAGTTAGTTAGATTATAAAGCAAATAAGTCTGGAACCTGCTATATTTTTTTCAAACTTTGTAAACATTTCTATTTCTTCTCTGCGATCTACAATCAAATCGAAACCGAAACCGAATCAAAAATTAAAAAACAAAAATTGTTACAAAAATAATACAAACAAAATCGAAAACAATCAAAAAATAGGTATTTGAGCGCGGCCTGGAAGCGATACCTTTGTCAGTGGATCTATGGATACATTATTTGATGCATATTAAGTCGCATCACAGCGACGATGAGCAGTTCATCCGCAGCCAATATGAGCGAGCTGTGCAGGCGTGCGGCCTTGAGTTTCGTTCCGACAAGCTCTGGGATGCCTACATACGCTGGGAGAATGAATCCAAGCGCTATCAGCGTGTTGTACAGATATACGATCGTCTCCTAGCTATACCCACCCAGGGCTACAATGGCCATTTTGACAAGTAAGTTGGCGTTTATAATTTGATTTTATTTTTATATAATGTATATATATCTTTTTACAGTTTCCAGGACGTGATAAATCAGCATGCAATCACAGCAACCATTGGCAGTGACGAACTGTTACGTTTGCGCAGGGATTGGCAAGAGCGTCAACTGAGTAAGTCAACCAAATCGTCGTCGAAAACCCGACGCGATAGCGGCAGTTCTAAGGAATCTAAAAGTGAGCGAGAGCGGGATCGTGACCGTGACCGAGATGAGAAACAGAAGGATAGTGCTGCAAGTGGCGGCAGGTCACCCAAAGAAACTAGTGAAACAAGTGAATCAGTACCAAGTATAACCGACCTGACTACAAGCGAGTCACCGTCAACAGCAGCAAAAGCAGCCCATGTGGATATTAGCGATCCTAGCACACTTTGCGAGGAGGAGATAGCCGGCATTAAGGATAAGGCCATCTCAGCGCGCCGTAAAGTGCACAAGTTAACCGTGGGTGCGGTCACCTCACGCTGGTCCTTTGAAGAGGCCATCAAGCGACCGTATTTTCATGTAAAGCCGCTAGAGCGGGCACAGCTTAAAAATTGGAAAGATTATTTAGATTTTGAAATTGAAAAAGGTGACCAGGAACGCATACTAGTGCTCTTTGAACGATGTCTCATCGCCTGCGCCTTATACGATGAATTCTGGCTAAAGATGATACGTTATCTCGAGTCACTGGATGACCAAACTCCAACTGTAATGGATACATTGCGCGATGTCTATAGGCGCGCGTGTCACATACATCATCCTGAGAAGCCCAGTCTGCATTTAATGTGGGCTGCTTTTGAGGAATGCCAGCTCAATTTCGATGGTGCTGCCAATGTCCTGGAGCGCATTGAGCAGCGTTGTCCCAATTTACTTCAAATTGCCTACCGCCGCATCAACGTGGAACGGCGTCGCAACGCCTACGACAAGTGCCGTGAGCTTTATAAGCACTACATAGACAACAGCAAGAACAAAGCTATAGCCGGCAGCTTGGCCATTAAGTATGCACGATTTCTTAACAAGATTTGTAATGACCTCGATGCTGGCCTGGTTGTGCTTCAGCAGGCGCTGGAGCGTGATCCGGCCAATACGCGCGTCGCACTCCAAATGATCGATTTGTGCTTACAACGGCCAGAAGTTGATGAACAGGAGGTAATTCAGATTATGGATAAGTTTATGGCGCGTGCTGATATTGAACCAGATCAGAAGGTGCTCTTTGCACAGCGCAAAGTGGAGTTTCTCGAGGACTTTGGTAGCACGGCCAAGGGACTACAGGACGCACAGCGTGCACTCCAGATTGCACTCAGCAAGGCAAACGAGGCGCAAAAGAAAGGGTATGTACACATCATTATATTGTCTTTAAAGTCCTTTAATAACTTCCCTTATGCTCAACAGCGAGGGCAGTCCAAGTCGCAAGACGTCTACAAACAGCAAGGAAGGCACAGCCGTCTCTGCTGGCTCATCCGCTCCGCCGGCTGCCTATAACAATGGTGGCTCGGCAGCGGCCAATGCAAACTACAATTACAATTCGGCCAATTCGGGCGCCTACTATGGCCAGCAGGGCAGTGGAGGTGCCTATCCGCCACAGCAACAGCAATCCTATGATTCATACTATAATCAATGGAGTGGCTATAGTTCAAGTGGTGCCAGCACGGGTGCCGGCTATAATTATGGCCAATGGAGCGGCTACGGCAATTACTATTAGACAGACGGACAAACTTCATTTATTTACGCGCTGGCAAACTTCCTCTGTCAGCGCTCAGCAACGTTAAATTAGTGGATAATATAAATATATTTCTAATTTTATATTGATTCTTATTATACAAACATAAATAAAAATATGTAGCATATATATATATATATATATATATCATTGTGAATATAAATTGTATAATAGCCACGTCCACACTCAACCTCAATGTAGACAGAAAAATAAAACAAAGAAAATACAATAAAGGACATTAATTTAATCGGTTCACTGTAATTGCTGCTTATTTAGATTTGATGCGAATTACAAAGTCACAAATGTGTCTAGAGGTGAAAAAAAAAACAAATTTACAAAGTAGGCGCTGGGGGGAGCTGCAGACGACGAACTTAAAGGCATGGCCTGTACCAGGAAACTTCGCCGGCATTGCAGCCTGTAACAAGGAGCGGCTCCCTGGGGCTAAACTTGGCGCACAACACCACATCCTGATGCTCAATTATGTTAGCCAGTTCCACCAACGGGCGTGGATTATGCTTCACCTGTTCGAGCATCATCTGGCTGGGGTAATCACTGCAGTCCGCGTTGTAGCCCAGAAGACGCACGCCATTGGCATAAGGCGAGCATATGATACGGCCGTCGGCTGAGAAGCCTGGCTCCTTAATAAAACCAGGTTTGTTGTTCGTCTCGGACGCATAGTATAGCAGCTTTTTGGCATTTACCAGTATGGTGTGAGCACCACCACCCGCTGCGGCCGCCACGGCCGCCTCAGAAATATTACTCAGTGGTCGGATAGGTAGGCGAGGATTAAACTCAAGACTGACGGTGGTATCACTACTGCTGCCACTGCTACTACTGCTGCTACTGCTGCTGGTACTGCTACTGCGACTGGGACCAGTCTCGCCGGCAGAAGCTCCTTCTCCATGAACTGTGCGGTTGGATGCTGATCCTACGCTCGCGCGATTACGGGCCACACTTAACATGTGACTAGCCAATGAAAAGCGCAGCGGCAACACGCCACTGCTGATGGCATAAACAAAGTTATAGCCGCTAACCTGATTGGGGGAGTTACGTGTTCGGCTCTGGCGTATGGCGCGCTCTTGAACTGTAACCTCAGCTGCCCATATATCTGGTATAAAACTATTCGACCCCGTAGAGGCGGCGGGCACCGAGCCCGTCACTCTGGACGGATCAGCGGCTTGAATTCGACGTAATCTTGCTCGTGCTCTCCTCATATCAGTCCCATCATGCTCTACGTCCCGTTCAGTGTTATTGATCTGGGGCAATAGCGTACGCTTTTTCTTGGCCACAGGCTCAGCATCTTCTTCCTCGTTCTCATCTTCACTTGGTTCGGGCTCCTCGTTTATATCATGTATACAAGTCCATTCGCTCTGTTCGTTGCAGCTAACATTGCGAGTCAGCATGCAACGGCACTCAGGATGTATCTGCAGGGCCATTATCATTTCGGCATCATTTTGTTCCGGGAAATCGGTGACCAGTTCCACTCGATTCGTTTTCTGTCGCTTCGAGAAAACATGATCGTACTTAGCTGCCTGGGGTATGTATTGGTCGCCCAATTGCATGAGTCTGTAGATTCCAGGCTACAAAAATTGGTACACAAAATTGTCAATTAGTATTATATAAAATACGGACTGTAAACTGGTTTCTGAACTGAGCTACTTAAGTCGGGTGAGATGTCTTATGTCATTGGGCTTGCGTTACTATCGGGACTAAAGGAAATATATCTTGAAATAATCTTAGCTATACGAGTTTCTTTAAGGATTAGGATATTGAATAAAGCGTAGGTTTCAAGTATAGCAGTTATCTGTGGGAACCTTCATCCAAAATTTAATGTTCCTAGCTCTTGCAGTCTACAAGATCCGAGCTTTCATACAGACAGACGGACAGAGGAATAGACGGAGTTATATATATACATTTTATCGGAGATGAATTCTTCTGCATGAAATTATGTTACTGTTCTTACCAGTTTGGTGCGGTTCCAGTTACGAAACGGTTCTTTAGACACTTACCCTGAAGCCGCACAAGTCTTTGTGTAATGTTGTCAAGTCCAAATGATGAACAATCATAATATAACCGCTGCTGGTGCAAAATACCAGCTTGTCTCCTTCGGGCGAGATCCGACAACGCATCAGGCCACTGGCATGAAAAACACGCTGCGAGATTAGGCCCTGCTCTGTTTGTGAATTGATATCCCAGGTGAATATGCTGCCATCGAAGCCAGAGGTCACTAGCAGCTTGTCCTTTGAAGAGTATTCAATATTTTTAACCCAATTCGAATGTCCGTGAAGAACGCGCAGCTTTTGCTTCATATTGCGCAGATCCCATAAGGCCACTGTGAAGTCATCGGAGCCAGTCGCAAAGAGACGATCGTCAAAGAATCTAAAGAACAAACACATGCTAGTGGAACTAGTAGTAGAAAAGGAACTAACATTTACTTGATGCAATTGACGCTGTCTGTGTGGGCATCGGGTATTTTAAAGATTTCCTTTTGTGTGATAGCATCAAATACAAGGACACATTTTCTTTCCGTGGCTGCAACAACAATATTGCCGTCACCATTAAACTCCAGATTAAATATAGCGCCCGTATCCTGACCAGCGGTAACAGGATGGCAATTGGAATGATAGCTGTTAAACATGCCCATGGAGCTATAAATGCGACGCATTAAAAAGTTCTCATCCACCGCATTTCTATGTTGATGCGGCCAGCAGCTCTCCCGTCGACTTAGAAACTGCTCCATGGTCCACTTTATCTATTTATTTCTTTTTTCGTTTACTATATTCTCCAATACAGTTTTGCTGAGATCTGTGGCTTGTGTATATTAAAATTTTGACGACTGTGTATAGTGATGTCAATATCGTTAAAACTGTGACTGATGAACGATGGCCAGTGACTAGTGAATGGGAAACATCGGTTTCTTAAACATAATTCAATTTATAAGTACTAAGAAGTAAAATAATGTCTAATGAATAACAAGTATATTTCTGAATTATTTATTAGAGAACTAACAGCTTACAAGTGACTACTTGTTTCTAAAATTTTTGCCAGCCCTGAACAAGTGCAAATATTAAGAGAATTATCGGCAAATTCATAACCTGAATCATGAATGCACTTAATTATAATTATAATATGGCAATACGTCTTATTTATTTATGCTCTAATTAACACAATTTGAAAAATCTATATTAAGATGTATACATAAATATGTGACAGCCCTGCACTCGATTGCGAACAGTCACAGGCTTTAGCAACTGATTAATTTTTAATTTAATGCATGTACATTGCTTGCATTTTTTATGTTTGCAGGTATATTCAATGTAAATAAGGTTTTTTTAATCAAGTTAAAGAACTGCATGAACTAAGCAGTTCATCCTTTAATAAAATGCAATAATTGATTATTGAGTTCAAAAAAAAAGTTTTTATTTTAATTATTATTAAAAATTAATTCATTTATGGCTTACTTTAATTATATATATTAATTTTATTATATACATTTAAAGTATTTGTTATTAATTTTATAAGAAAATATTTGAAATACTTTTAATTAATTGAGCTTTATTTAAATAATTTATTTTTTACTTTTCACAATATTTGTTCATCGCTAGCTGCGAATTGTTTATTGCAGAAATCAATTTAGTACTGTAGCCCTGTTGCCAGTGTGACCCTGCGCCACAGCACACAAAAAAAACGCTTGGCCACACTGCCAACAGTAGGTAATAAACAAAAAAAAAATAAGAAGAAAAACTGAATACATTTTAATGCAAGAAAATCCAACAAATATGTAGCAAAAACCATTTAAAAAATCATCGATTTATCTAACAAAGCGCCAAAAAATGGAGCGTTTTGCATTCAAAATCGACTCAGCTCTCAAGGCGAATTTGTATAAGATTTGTCGTCTGTGCGGCATCGATAATCCGTCCAAGGTGCCAATACTATTACCGAAAGATAGCGCCGTCGTAGACCTGGATGAGCCGACTCTCAGCCAGAAGGTGTTCGAGTTGATTGGCTTCACGGTAAGGCGTCTATATTATATAAAAAGGCGTGGCAAGTTGTTGAAAAACACGCCCCATTTCGTTACAGGTGACACAAAATGACAAAATGCCGCAGACAATGTGCAGCCTGTGTGTGGATAAAATCAATGATTTTTACGAGTTTCGGGAAATGTGCTTCGCAACAAATAAACAAACACGCAGTTTGCTTGGACTCAAGCAGGCGGATGCCAAAAAGGTAAACACAAATATATTTAATTAATTAATGAATAATTAATTAAAATATATTTACATAATCTTTTCAGGTAATGGATGTGAAACCGATCCTTAAGAACGAACCTCTACCCATTGTTTCGCCTGGTGGAAATCGACGCGGACGTAAACGTAAAACGGAGGAAAATCTCAATGTTGCCGCCAGCGGCAGCAGCAGCAATGCTCTGGAACTTTCTTTGGAGACTATTAAAAATGAGCCGTGTCATTGGCGCAAGAAGCAGCGCCTGCAGCACCAGCTGCAGCAACAACTACTCGAAGCAAGCAAAAATGAAATGTAAGCTGGTTTTTCAATATATACATGCAAGTCAGGGAGTACCCCTCCTTAACCGGAATAATATTCTCACGGGAACTTTAACCAAAATGAATCAAATCAAGTTTATTATTTAAACTGTTACTTGGAGTACAGGTGGAACTGGCTTGCAGCTGTTTCAATCAATAAATTTCCAACAATAAAACCCCTACTAATCTAATTAATTTTTCATCCATTGCATGCGTAGCAAGGAGGAGCCCACAGAAGATAATAAATTATTCAAAAAGTGCCGCAAGGCCAGTTGCAATGTGTGCGGCGAGCGATTTAAGAACAAGGAACTAGCCGAGGAGCACAAAAGTTATGTGCATGTGCCATCGATATTGCGATATATATGCAATGCTTGTAACCAGAGTCATAATAGTCCCAGCGACATAAAGGCTCATCAGCTGTGGCACAAGCTGTCCAAGACACCCTACATGTGTCCTCTGTGCGATGCCAGCGTTGCGAACAACTATGCTTTTACTCGACATCTGCGCGTGCATACGTCCCCCACGCCCATTGAATTGCTGGTGCTCGATCGTGAGTGTCCACTGTGCAAGAAAACATTTTTAACGAATTTTTTTTATAATACCCATCCCTGTGCCCGGCGCACACGTAAATGTGGCGGATGTAATCGAGCCCTAAATAGCGATATGGCCTACATGAAGCATGCACCGCACTGCCCAAAGATTTATTTAAATCATTCTAAGCACATAATGCCAGAGGCGTCTCATCATGAATCCCAGATGCGCATTAAAAACGAATATGATGTGGAACTTGAGGAAAATGTACAAGCACCGGATGCAACTGTCCCTTACATAGCACCCAGCGCCGAGGAAAAGGAAATGCAACCTGTTGTCATACTAGAACGGTTGAAGTCGCCATTGTTGCGCACCACGGAGCAGCCCAATACGCTCGGACGGAACAATGATCGAGTATCCACGAAATCGTATTTAAAACGCGTGGATCAGCTGTTGAAGAATACAATGAACACATTGGTTAGCATTAAGCATGAGCCGGAAGTACATATCGATGACACTGGGCCGCTTGCAGGTATTGCTGAACAGCCGGAAAGCGAGGCAGATGATGAACCACCCGCTTGTGATGATTTCCATGCTGATAACGATGATAGTGATGAAGATGCAGCTAGTTGCAGTGGCACTGCAGCAATTGATGTCCCCGCTGTAGTAGTAAAGCAAG
This sequence comes from Drosophila repletoides, assembly GCA_018150835.1. NCBI lineage: Eukaryota > Metazoa > Arthropoda > Insecta > Diptera > Drosophilidae > Drosophila > Drosophila repletoides. The sequence goes on from JAECWQ010000100.1 coordinate 10,419,144, forward strand.
AGATCATTGACGATACCTACGACAAGCCGCAAATGGGCAGCAGCGACGGCGTGCAAATCAAGCAGGAACCACTTAAACTTAAGCTGAAGATTACCAATAATCACGGGCAGCTCAATTCATCGATTGTGGATGATGACCAGGAGATGCAGGTGCAATCAAAGAGTTCTAAAAAGAAAAAGAAACGCAAGCACAAGGAACGGAACAAGGAGTCGACGGCAACGGCGACGGAGACGGAGACGCCAACCGATCCAACTGAACCGCTTGACAGCCAAATAGCAGCCGTACAAACAACAGAGCAACCAACAGCAAGCAGTGCCATGATATCCATTAAGCAAGAGAATCCGGACGATAATTATCCAAATCCCGACTATGAGCCTCAGGCTACTGTCATGACGACAATACCCATGCTTCAACTGGACAGCAGCTACAATAATGAAACTAACCAGGAGGTCAACACTTCGTCAACACATCAAGAGCCAGAAGATGTTAAGCCTAATCGCTTGGAGCTAGATCGGTTAATGCAAATAACGCATATAGCCAGCGGAGTGGTCATGGCTGAGGAGCCAATGCCCCCAGAGCGAGCAGTGGAAGCAGTAGTGCCGAAGCAAAGTCATGAGGAAATTAAACCGAAGATCCCGAAGTATATAAGAATTAAATCCACTGCACGTAAAAGCACAGGCGGCGGTCCACGCGACGTGCCAAGCTCTTCTGGCAGAGAACCGGCTGTGTCAGCTCAAGGGCCGCTGCCACAGATTGTTTCCGTTGAAAGCGGTGCGGCGGTGCCATTTAATATTATGAATATTAAACCAGAACCACTTAATCGTGGCTATGCAGATGAGCAAGAAGTTGGGCCGTCAAAGGCGGTAGCGGCGGAGCGGAGCGTTGATGGCACAAATGAGATAAATCAAATTGAAAAGAGAGATGAAGAAACTGCTTACATAAACAGTCTAGATCTAAACAATGTGACCATTAAGCAGGAAAAGGATTTACACATCTCCGACGTGAACATAAACGGCAGCGAAGCTGACAATATTCATTTCAATGGACACGAAAGTGAGGGCAGTGGGAAGGACGATGCTGATGATAGTGCTTCATCTGCAGATGAAGCAGAAGAAAATATGGATACGCATGAGGAGGAGCGTATTTATCGTGAAATAGAGCTACCACCTTTGGAGGAGCAGAGCCCAGTAAAAACCACAAATCAGGCAGAGTCAAAGCCAGTAGAGGCGGAAACTGCACCAAGCTCAACTGACCCAAATCTTGCTATAACCCAAAGCAATTCCGCAATGCCACAAGTAGAACCACAGCCATTTGTGGAGGCGCAAGCAGAGCATGCACCAGAGGACGTAGTACCGGAGTCAAATGCGGAATTAGTGTATTCGAAAAACCAGTGTGAATTGCCACAAGCCAAGTCCCTGCAGGTAGCTCAAGAGTTAACTCCAACAGCTTTGGCGAAGTCGCAAGAAGTGGAGCCGCGGGAAGGGACACAGGAGCAAGCAAAGTCAGAGGTTCCCCAATTAGGGCAGAAGACACCATCAAAGGAAATCCATCAGGAGATAGCTAGTGGATCGAATTTTAACATTGTCATTACCAGCGTTTGCAGTCAGGCTGAGAGGCCGTTGCCCCCTAAGAACAAGGCTAAAACCTACACGCAGGAGATGCCTAAGATGGAGAGCTTGGGCAAATCCACCAATAATGAAGAGAATGTAACCTGCCCAGTTGTTACTCTTAGTGCGCCCAAGGATAATGAAACATTGGCGCAGCCATTCTTTACTGCTCCCAGCTCATCAACTACTAACTACAATTGCGATGAGGAGCAACAAAATGTGCTGAATCATGAACTGTTTGCAACAGAGCAACAGCGAGAAGAAGCGGTGGAGCAGGTAGTAGAGCCAGAGGCAGGAACCTCAGTCGCAAGCTGCCAAATGCTAATCGGCGGTAGTGATGGTCCCAGCGCTAATGAAGAGACTGAGAACCGCATCAATGAGCAGCAGCTGCAGGTGCAGCAGGAGCAGGAGCAACTGCAGCAGCGCTGCGAGATTAACGATGATTCGAACATCAATGAAATTGCCGAGAACAATAACAATGCCAACATTGAACGCGAACTAAATGACGATGCAAATGTGGCTCAGGAAAATCCTAACATCTAAGCTAGATACTAAGATACTATATATAAGATATATATGCATATATATTAGATACACAACTTTACTAACTTATATTACGTAAAAAGTTCTTTTATAGTCGCCATTCCCACTAAATATTGTAAATATTGTATTGCATGTATTCATTCGTAGTTCGTTCGGGAACCCTATCAAAATCACATAATACCCCACACCCCGCTAACAAAATCGAATAAATAATTATACAAAAGTCGAGTAAAAGTAAAAAAAAAAGAGGAGATATATTAAGTTAGATATACACAACTTTATTTACGTAAATTACATAAATTAATGGCTTATATTATACAATAGAATATCTCTCTATATATATGTTTATCTGTATAAGTATATAGAATACATGTACGTAATTGTATTTAAATACACACAAATCGCACAGAACTCTCTCCGATTTGGACTTGGTAACACTCATAAATTGGATTCACTTAAATGATTCATTTATTCAAACACTCAACACACACTCAGACATTGGATAAAACATATGCTAATTTCAATACGTACAACATACAGAATGAAATGACTACAAATTGGCATTTAATGCACTCGACTCCTAACTAAAAGCATTAATACTTGGGCATTATTCATTATTCAAATGCCATTTTATTGGATTGACCGAAATAAATTGGTTATTTATTATTTTTAAAAAATATTTAAGATAGACTAGCTTCTTTGCAAGAAGCTCCAGGAAGCATAATAGTCTGGAAAATGGTTTAAAAAAAAACATATTACTTCATATTCCATTATAATTATTTGGATTACTTATACAATTTGCTAATTATTGAATTTGTTTTGAGCAAAAATTGAATAATGAATGAATAATAATTATAAATCATTGGCAATTGGATTGATTATTGGGAACAATTGCAATGTTAGTTTTGTTTTGTTTTTTTTTTTTAAATTTGTTATATGTTTCATAAAATATACTCATACTATATATATATATATATATTAATTCAGTTATTTTCGCTCAGTTTATACACCTCAGTTCGATTGTAGTAGATTAAAGTTAAAGGAAACACGCATAGCTATCAATTTCCAAAACGAATCCCAAATGAATAGGCACATTTTCATATACAGACTTTGCTTCGGGTTGTTGTTGTTGCTGTTGTTGTGTGGTGTTCTTTCGACAGGATATTTTATAGTTTTTGGCACATTTCTGAACAATTTAAGCATACATATTTATATTTTTTAAGGTTATTGTTTGTATGTAAATATATTCATTAATATAGAGATAATAATATATTTTTTGTTTGTTTTTCTCCATAATTTGTTTTGATTACGATTTTCGTTTCGTTTGTTTTGAGCAATCAACGGATTTGCTATTGAAATTTGCTTGCTGTTAATATATTTTAGTTTTCCTTATATAGAAATTTTCTGTTCAATTGTTTTTGATAGTTAATTTGTTTTACTTATTTTTGTTTTTAAATTATATTAAAGAGGTATGAAAATTCACTAAACAGTATTTACAGTGATTTATCTGGTGATAAATCAAAATGCAAAAGCACAAATTAAATTATTGCTTATATTTGGAATAATATTTGCCACATCCATCGTCGTCGCCTGCATCCGGGATGATATGTCTATCTATTCGGACCAATCATTGTCAGAATCAGCACTACTGTCCTCGTCCTCTGAATGCATGACTGTGCCACGTGCCGCCAGCGCACGACGCAGTGCATCGGCTAAAGCATCAGTGCCGCCAGTGCCATCATCGCTGTTCCGTATATCAGCCAATTTACGTTCATTGACCGGCTTCAGTGTATATCCCTCGCGTATCTGACCCAAAAGATCATTACGCAAATCGCCGCCTCCGCTGCTGGCAGCGACAGGTTCCACTGCCTGTAAAATTCGTAAATTTTTATATCTAATCATACCTCAGTCTGTATTCCACTCACCTTAAGGGGTTTGCCCTTGCGTATTTCATCCATCAACGCATTACGCGAATCATTTTCCACAGGAGGCGCCACTTTAGCAGCCTGAGCCGGTGCATGCGTGCTGGCAACAATGGGCATTTCTGCTGCTGGCATGGGTGGTGGTGGTGGTGGCACAACCGCTGGCGGCGGTGGTGGTGGAGGAGGTGGTGGCTGCAATTTAACAAATTTTGAATATGCAAATAAAAAGCGAATTCGATTGCAAAACTTACCGCTGCTGCCGGCGGTAAAACCGTTGGTGGTGGCGGAGGCGGTGGAGCTGCATTGATGGGTGGCGGTCTGCTCGGTGGCGCTGGTGCGCGTGCTGATCCCGGAGCCGTAGTTGGCAACGGAGGCGGCGGTTGTCGTGCCGGCGGTGGCGGCGGCGCGGATCTTTGGTTGCCATTCTGTGTCTGCGCAAAAGTTTCGTAAATTATATAAAAATCCACATGAAAAAGTATAAAAACTTACATGATGATGTATTTGACGACTGGGCACCGGCGGAGGCATATGCGGCGTTGGTTCTGTGGGCGATGCAATCTCCTCTTGTTTAACCGAAGCCAGCACATTATTGCTCTGTATAAAGTCATAGATAAAGGCGCGAGTATCCCGATCGTTTAGCTGTGATTCCGACACGCCCGCCTTGGCAAAGAAATTGGTTAACATTTCATCGCTCTCATTGCCAGTCAGATCGAAGCCCTTGTCCGCATCCCAACCCACATGGCTGATGTGGACAAAATTCGTGGGCTGACTGATGTCCGCTTTGGTCACTTTACGTTTCTTATCCTTGCCCGCGGAGCTACTCAAACCGAAATTGCTGGACAAGAAATTTTTCGTTGGCGCCGGCGCCGGTGCTGGCGTTAATGTTACAGAACTAATTTTATTATTGCGTAGCTGTACAGAGCCACTATCAACTGCCGACGAGCTGTGACCCTGCATGGAAGGTGGACGCGTCGGCTCTTGCGGCAAAGGCGGCATTGGTGCATTGGGCGCCTGCTGTGACTTTTGACGATTACGCTTCTCCAAGCGTTTGCGATTGCGTGCCTCAATGGTGGCGTCCACAATGCGAAAGAACGAATCGCACTCATCCTCCGAGACAAAGTTTAGGCCCACATAGCCATCCTGCAGGGTTTTGGAAAACATTTAGATTAGTTGTTGGAACATAATTAAGTATAATGTTGAACCTACACTGCCCTCAAAAGTAAGCAGAAAGGGTCGCGACTTGACCACCTGCATGCCTTCATATATTTCATGCTCCCAGATCAGTTCGTGCTTGATTAGGCAATAGGCTCGCAGAAAATAGGATCGTATGGCGCTATCCTTAACGAAACACACAACGCCCGTGTGTTTCTTCTTCCAATGGGAGTGTGCATTGCCCTCCGTCTTGTAGATTTGCACAACGGCCGTGTTTAGGGTCTGTAAATATGGACAATAGATGCGAGATATAAATACGTGATATAAATATTACGTTATCCCATTCGAATGTCGATTATCTAATACAAAGCTGTGTGGCTACCTTCAGTTTGCGTCTCATTTGAATGCAATTGCCAACGATCAAACCGAAGACTCTGAACTGTCGCGTTCGAGTTGAGAAACTCATCTGACTTTCAGTTTCGAGCCAGACATTAATAAACCTGCCTTTGCCTGGTCTTTGGCCATACGAAAATGTTGCTGCTGCTCATTTGAATACCGATTAGCCACATTCACATTTCATTCAAGCCAACTGACTGAACTGACTGACTGCTACGGCTGAAGTTGACATCGCTAATCCGACTGCCGCAGCCAAAGCTTAAGATGCCCAGCACGTATATAGCCACAATATATATGTATATATTTATGGCCATATATAAAACCTCTGGCAACTAACCTCTGGCTCTCCCATTGGAGGAGTCTCTCCGCTAGTTTCGCGTAGACTTGCCCAATGAGCACTGCGTTATTCTGCGACGGAAATGACTTTTATTTAGTTGCATTTCTGTGATTTAAGACTCTGCGTTTATTGGCAGCACACAGGAAACGCTGGCGACAACTGCAACGCCGAAGGCCACAAAATTGCCGCATTTATATCCTTGCCAACAGCCCAAAAGTGACCATAAAATTGCGCCTAACAGCGGCTCCAAGAGAAGAGTCTGTCATTAAATCAATAACTAATTTAATTTTATGCTACCAACAACACGAAAATACGAGTAATTTCTATATATAGAAAGGTCTAAAAGAGCCCCAACATTTCAGAATAAAAATCTGACGAATAAGTAGAAAATTTAGATATATTCGGATCGAAATGAAATGTCAGTGGAAGGAATGAATAATCTGTTTTCGAACTATCCATTTTTCTTCGAGCGAATAAGGTCGCTCTAAAATTTAATTTTCCTCTATAAAAATTGCATAACTAGCCTTGAAATTGTATACATAATATTATATAGAAATTAGTAAAACTTTTTTGTTTACCCCATTTTTTGATAAAACAGTAGATAAAAGTTGCTCGCAGCATAAAAAGATAACACTTGCCCTGTTGGCATAACATTAACATACCAATTAACATTCTATTAAAGAGCCGTTATTCACTGGCGCGCTGTTACTGAAAAGCGAATGTTATTTAACAGAGATTCATTCTCGGAACCCCCTCAAAACTAAACAAGAATCAATAAAACTAATCGAAGTGAAATAAATTTTTAATTTTATTTTTTCGGTGGGGGCCACAGCACTTGACATTTGGCCAAACACAGCAGATGGCCATGACCGAACAGCGGCCTGTTAATTGATTGAATTTGCCGCATTGGCAAGGCGCCAAGAAAATTATATCTAGAAAGGTGCTGGCGCTACACGATAAATTGCAAATATTTTACCCGATTTAATTTGAAGATCGCCACAGACAAATTTATATCTTAATATCTGGCCATAGTGACCTCTGGCTCAATATAGCCAGCATGAAAGAGACATTGGTGATGAGGCTGATTGGTTGCCCACGCGATACAAGTGCGAAATTGTGAACATATTTGAATTTTTATTGATGTTTAAGCTGCCATGTTGTGTGCGTGTATGTGTGAGGTGTGTGTGTGTATGAGGGGTGTGCGTGTGTGGACATAAGTAGCATTGTAAAATGATGTCTTGCCTTCTATGTACATGCACGGTAAAAGGCTTGCCGTTGTTGTTGCTGCTCTTTCTGCCCAAAGCATAATCATTAAGAAGGCAACGCTCGACTAGCAGATACTCTATATTCAGGTCTAGCTTGCTACAGTCGAACAATAATAGCAATTCAAGATTTAGCAGTACAGGTAAAGAAAGAAAAGAAAGACTATAAAACTCATTCCTACCAAGGGGAATCCTGGGATGCGGGTCAGGGGAAGCCTCTTAGAAGCCTCTTAAGACAAGGGTTCAAGCTTTAGGTTCAGCTGAATAGGGCTTAAATATACTCAATTCTACAGACGGACTACAGACAGACTAAGTGTGGTATTCCTGGATATTCATAAATAAAAGGTATTCCTGGATATTCATAAATAGAAGGTATTCCTGGATATCCACAAATAGATTTGCCTCTTGAAAGATCAATAATGCCTGCTGCCTGCTCTCATGTAAATTTGCACAGATTTATTGGACTCTTTTCAGCCAGTTTCAATGGGTACAGGGTATAAAAATCGATGTCAACGACAACGACGACAACGACAGCAAAACAAAAAGCAGAGCTCAGCTTAGTCAAGCCATTGGGGCCTTTGTTGGGGTGTGGAGGGCTTCGGAGAGCGCAATGGAGCGCATTAAAGCCCAGTTACAATAACAATAACAACAAGAGGAGCAGCAGCAGCAGCAGCGGCAGCAGCAGCAGAAGCAGCAGAAGCAGCGTCTGCAATCGGCCACAAAACAACTCAAAACAGACAAAAGGCAAAACAGACATAAACAGAAAATAAACAGCAATTAGAAAGTCCAGTTTCCAGTTTCCAGTTGGCAAATGTAGAAAAAAAAAAAAAATATGCGTTAAATAAGTTTATACAAATAAAGGCGAACACAAATGAGCGACAAATGGCCTGCAACAACAATAACAGTGAGGTAATTCTGCTTGGCTTAAGCGTTATCAAACGCCAACTGCGACGTCGACGTCGACTGCGACTGCGACAGCAGCTGCAACTGCAACTGCGGCTGGCTGTGTCATCAACCACAACAACAACAACAACAATAACAAAAATAACAACAAAAGCGATCGGGGGCGAGTTTATATTTCTTATATAAAGTTGTCAGTATTTGTGTCTCCCTTCCGCGTTTTACTATAAACATCTCCAATTCTCTAGTCCACAAATATTTATACTTTATTTTCATGGCCAATGGGATCTTTTTTCATAATATTATCATTAAATGACGTCAAAACGTTCAATGTTTATGGGAACCACTAAGAAAATAGGCCAGCTTCGTTGTGACGTTTGCTTCAGCAGACTTGGATTCGCAGCTTTATTTTGTGATATATCCTACATCTGATTTATAGCTTTTATTTATAGATATACAAGAAAAATTCTATAAGCCGATACGGTAACTATATACATATATATAGTATATATAGTTGCCCAATCCGGCCGATTTCAACTTGCATACTTAAGAGATTAGTTTGCATAGAAGCAGACGGACAGGTTTTAGTATATATCTAGTCATCCTGATCAATATATATAGTTTGTCGACTCGAACATTCCATCTTCAATATTCTTCAAAAATTATAATATTGTCTGGAAGGTTATAGAAATATCGACTCCATTGTCGTATTATTAACCTCCAAAGTGTGTTAGCTTTTCTATAAATTTCCTATAAAAAATGTATAATTTCCTATACAACTCACTAAAAATGCCGTTTATTTATATATATCAAATGAATTTTAAGTCTTATTTCATAAATGATATTTCTAAGACTTTGCATAGAGTATCTTCTAGTCGAACACACCCAACCCAGTTGTTCAGAGCAACGCAAAACTTCGAAAGCCTTTTAAATATTTGTCAATGGAAAGTCCAAAATTAGCAAAGCGTGAATTACAATTAAATAAAGACGACCAACTTTTACATATCGTGTGAGTGCAATAATTATGAATTATATATATATATATATATCACATCTATGACATTTAGAGTATATTCAAGCAGCGTTAAATTGGCCGCTGTTAACAAAGTTTGAGGTATTCTTCGTTTTGTAGACGCTCCTTAGCCGCACAATTTTCTTATCAGCCCGAGTGTAGTTGGCATTGGTAACCGATGGTTTTGGGTTAGTGGCGATAAGATAAGTGTGCCCCGTATTTATTCAATATAATTTATCAATTGCAAAGAGGCAAAAAAAAAAAGAAAAAAGCTTATCAAGTTTTTGGAATTTGTTGCCTTTCCTTCTGCAAAAAATTGCTTTGTAAATATGGTTTTGCGTATTAATGCTGACTAAAGCCACGAAATTTCCGATAAAAAACTCGTTTGAAGCGAGTGAACAATATTCTAAAATAAAAACTGAAAAGTTCGATACTCTATGGTTCTACGGCCTCCAAGGTTCCTCATTAAATGGGCACAGTGCAGCGATCATTGTCGAAATATTAGAAGATATTTGACACTTGGCTTGAGTACAGGAAATGGCTTATTAAACTGCATGGGAAACACATACAGTGCACATTCGATTTAATGGACAATGCAGAGCTCCAAAAGCATATATTATTTATACTTTCTGTAGTATACTTTCTATACTTTTTGAAGATCGAAAGCTTTCCAAGCAAGTTCAGCTGCGAGGGATGGTTTATTTTTAGAGCCTCGACTGGTGTAAGGGACCCAAAAATCCCAAAGCGAACCGGTTCAGGCTGGAACCCCCTATGGATTATATAATGTCCATCATATCCATAGAGTACTGTAATTGCGTGTGCCATGTGACGCACTTACTTTCATCGCCTACGCCGCTTCGACAAGAGCAAATGACGAGATTTTGTAATATTAATCACAGTGAATTAATCATCTCTCTTTATAACAATTCTACTATATAGTAAACATATTTATGAATATATTTATATATAATATAATAAAACGAGACTTACCTGGGACTTTCTACCCAGTAAACGGAAGACAGCTTCATTTTCCTCTGGGGTCAGCTGTGAGCTGGACGCATTGTTTTTGGGTCGCGACAGCCCCGCTGCCTGCTGACCCTCCTGTGACCTCATGCTGCTCGTACTGATCATTTAGGCGGCGTCGCAGCGGCTTTGCTGTATATATAACACATATATATTTATATATTTTTATTTATTTAGTTATTTATTGTTGGGCGAGATTTAACGGCAAAGTATTTAAACAAAAAGCAAGAAGACAATGTAATTATTAATTGAATACAAAAAAACAAACAACAAAAAGCGCACACAGTCACAGTTATGGCAAAAATGTGATCAACCGAATTTTTGTATTATTCATTTTTTGAATGGACAACAACAACACAAGCGCAGCGCAGCACCAGCAGCAGCAGCGACTGTTATTACAATAATATACGAATGTATTTGGGGCGCTGGCAAAGAGTTAAGAGTTGAGTCACTGTTAGTGCTGTTAGCCAGCTGCTTTTGGACTGAGTCTGCCTGTTATCTTTGGCAATACTCTGTTAATGTTGCTGATTAGATACACCTGTGCAGATGTGTGTGTGTGTTAGCAAAGCTGCTTTTTAATGAGAGTACACAAGGGATTCACACTAACGACAACAACAACACCTGTCACAGCCTCCAGGTGGGGGGTAAAAATGTAAATAGACACTTGAAAATATAGCAGCCAGCTAATACACAGGCACAGCACAGCACAGCACAACTCATTCAACTCAAGGTCTTTTCCAGCGCTGTTATTGTCACAGCCTGCTAACAGTTGTCGCACAGCACACATTAATAAGCATTGATTTTTTGCATAAATTTGTTGTATTTTATTTTTGTAACACTTTTTGCTCACTCGTTGCTTCTGCTGCTTTTCGCTGCTTGTTTTTTTTTTTAATAAATCTTAAAATACCAGCGCAGTGTGACCGCAAACTGAAATGTGAAAAATACACGATAAATATTCATCATAGAGCTGCCATCACTTCGATATACACAATTATCACCAGCAGCTATTTATCGATAACATACTAGCGAAGACTACTAGGCCACTAAATAAAAGTAAGTTTACGCCAACGTTAATTCAAACTGTACTAAAAGTTTTTTACTTTTCTTAATATTCTTATTATATAAAACCTAAAAAGAATGTTATTTTTCTTAAGAATTTAAAGTGTTTATAAAAATGTAACTAAATAGAACGCCGAGAAATCACATTTATAAGTGTATCGCCTTCTCGTTCAACTTAACCCAGGGCGAGCTCTTTTCCTGGTACTGATAATCTGTAGATCGTAAGCAGTAGTACATAACGGCTAGGAGGCCGGTGCCCAGACTATCCCCCACAGCAGTCAGATATGGTATGGCAGCGCTGTCCGGATCAATATTGAACCTCCACAGAAGATGCACCAGGGTGTGTGCCAGCCATAAGAGTATCAAAAGTTGCACTAAGCTGGTTAAAACGAATGCAAGGGCAAACACGAAATGTATGGCAATATATGACCGATACAGGTAATCGACCAAATAAACCTGTACGAAATTACCTGGCACCGAAATAAACAGAAGAATACGTGAAACACGCGAATATATGGTGCCATAGAACCATGCATGCTGTGGGTAATCACATATGCGCACACCCTCTGGCAATTGGCCCGGATCTCCGCGCTGATACAGCAGTGTGCCCATATTGCTGGCCTGAACGGATACCAGATTGCCACCAATGCCATTGATGATGGGTGAGAAGAGGCTAAATCCTTGATATTGTTCCACCGAAGTTTTCAGCACAAATCCACCAATTTGACTAATGCACAGAGCGGCTATGACTGGAACCCAACCATACAGCAGTACAGAGCGCGTATATGGATTTCTTAGGACAAGCAAGATACACACTGGCAGCCAGAGCACCAGATAGATAGATGCCACCACTAGGCAAATCCAGGTATATTTTCGACGAATATCATGCAAAAAGGCGGCGCTAAACGAGAGCAAACTTATCGTAAACACATCCCCAACGGAGGCCACAATTGGTGTCGCCATATAATCGGGATTAAAGCGATATCTCTGTGAAAATAATATAACCATCATTAGCAATGAATCCAACATCATGCAGGATGTTGAGGCGGTGAATAGAGCTGCTGCCGCCAGCATTGAGAACGTCTCTAGTTTCATCTTTTGCTCAAAGAGCCAGTTCAGCACAACCGTACAAATGGTCAAGAACATGGAGCAAACGATTGCCTGCACCTGGACCAATGCCAGATTTCCAATAACTATCTGAGTTACGACAGATTTTCGCTTCATATTTCCCATATTGGATTGGGTGGAGATACGTGAGGCTACACACATATCCAGATTTCCTTTGAGTCCGCACAGCACCGGCACCAGCACATATAGCTCGCTCACCTCCAAATATACACTCCAATTTTCGACATTTCCTAGTATTATGCCCGCTATTATGGTGCCTATGCTGGCCAGAAAGAAGGGTATGCCAATTTGGAGTGAGGTCGAGTACCAGGGCTCTTTGTACACTTCATCCGCATCTTCCTCTGATGATGTCATTTAAAACTAAAATTTAATTGACTTTGTATCTATTAAAAAACTAGAATTAAGCTAGTTTTATTTGGAGTGATTAGTCAACGAATCTGGAACTCAAATTTGACAGGAACATATTTCAAATAAAACCGAAACTTTTAATATTTTATTTTCGAAATATATATAGTTAAAACTTTTGTTTGTATTACGGATTTTCAGTATATTCAAAATACATATTTGTAATTGCTTTTCCCCTCCCATCTAAAAACCAAGTCATGAGCAAACCATATTCACCCGTTGGCAACGGCACCGGAACCATATCCGGTGTGAGATATAAGCCATCTATTAATATGGGACCCTATAAAAATAAAGTTTATAAAAAAACTATAAAAGTTTATCAAGAATTCAGTGCTTACCGTGAAGGGACAGGAGTGATTCAGGTTGGTATTCAATCTGAACGCGTTGTAAATAATTTTGATAATTGGATTGTTGCGTTTCTTTTGAAACTGACAAACATCAAACGGGATATCATATAACCAGGGCTTATAGCCATTGGCCTTTTTCACCACACTCATTCTAGCGTTTATTTTATTCGCCTTCTGGAGAAAAGTGCCATTCAAACTGAACACAACTTTATTTCTCTGCACAGCCTTCAAGCGACATGAATAATAAATGACTGATTTATTGTCAGATTCGCAAACTGCATTTGTGAATTTAATAATGGCAGCATCCTAAAAAGCTTCACATTAATTTTTATATGTAATATTATATAAAAACTGATTGCTTACGCTATAAATTTGAGCTTCAAAAATTCTCATAAATATTGCAAAAATTATCAACCTCTCGGCCATATCGTGGCTTTATACTGAACTTAGTTTTCGGTTTTGTGGAATGTGACAGGAAAGAAGAAATATAATTTATTATTGGGAATATCCGAAGCTTTATTACCCTTTCATTTACTGCTAAAACAGCTAGACTAACAATTACTATAGATCAATAATAATAATAATAATTCAATGGGATGATAACTAAAAACTGCAAAATGGAAATTTTGGGAATGTATAATACATAACGAACTATAATTATAATATACCTTCTGCGAGGGTATACTAATGAATAAGTAAATATAATAGGTATTTTTATGAATTTTCGGCACATGTTCATTTGCATTTTTATTGCATTTTTAATTTCCGAATAAATAAATTCGTTTTCGCCAGAGATTTTAATCTACTTAATGAGTTTTGCTTTCGTCTTTTTCTGCAGAAATCCATAATTTTTGAAAAGATGAATAAGTTTTAATCATTTTTTCAGACTTCAATTATATTTTGGAACTGTGGACTTAAATTTATCCTGTTAATATGAAATTTTAAAAGTCAATTTTAATAATTTTTAAATCTTGTATTTATTATTTGTATTTAAATCAGTATATGTTGTGAAGTACCCTCAAAAAACCAGGAATTTTAAGATACACTTTTAAAGATTTTAAAGATTCAGGAGAAATCTGAAATCTACTGAAATCTTTTTAGTCATCTCCGTCTATTGAGTCTATCAGTCTTCTGGCCAAATAGTTAGGATGAAAGCGCTTCTGATTATAGAGGCTTGAGATTCCTTTGATTCGGAGCCCAATTATTTGGTTGCTTAGGTCGCAGCAGACAACCACTGTGATGAGTCATTAGGTCGCAGCAGAGAACCACTGTGATGAGTCGAATTTCTAATGAAATAATCAATTCAAAAAATTTTATTTTTAATTGTGTTGTATCGAAAATCATTTCGTTTTATTAATATATGTATTAGAATCGTAAATGGGCTTAAATCAAAACTAACTACAAGTCGCAAATGCGACAGCAGCTAAAAGCAATTCGAATACAAATACACTTAAAATTAATATTAAAAATTAATGATTAATAATTAATGATTAATAATTAATAATTAATATTGAACGTCGAACGCGCGTCTTCTTCTATACTTAAAAAGCAGTGACTATAAATGTGTTTCATTTTCTGTTTTCTCAAATAATATTTGGTTTTTGCAAGGAAAGGAAGCCAAAGGCGTTTCATATATATAAATAAAAATATAAAGAAAATAGGTTTGATTAATTGAGGCCAGCTGTGGGCGTCTGCCTCAACTATGAATGATATACATAGCTATAGATTATGTATATTTAAATATAGTATTTTAGATATATATATATATATATATAGGTAGATATATAGTAAACAGTATATTTAAGTTGTACACATTTAAAAAGGCCTGAAATAAGTTCTACCGTATTTTATATGCAATACATTTGGCTACACACGAACCTGGAGCGATACAAGCTCCATTTCTGACTGTGAATTGGATTAGTACAAGTAACTAGGAGTTTTCTATATCATTATATATCGCTTATAGGTCTAACTACCTCTAGAAAGTAGAGCAGAATATTGCGTATATATATATATTTTATATGTATCTGTAATTATATATTGAATAAACAAACACTTTGATTCATCTCTGTGTGCGTTCGTTCGTTATCCTTTTACAAAAATGCAAGACTTTCATTTTATCTATTTGCGTGCACCGCCCACAACTGGCAGCCTGGATTTGGGACTGGGTTTTGGATTTGGATTGGCTGCTGCATCCAGCGGCGGCGTATTGTCAAACGTGGAGCTGCGCAGCAGCGTTGGACGCGCCGCTGTGCCGTTCAGTGTGTTGGAAGATTTCGTTTGCTGTGTCCTCAAATTGGACGTTTGTTTGGTCTTGACTGTTTTGCCGTTAGTTTTTGCTTCGTCCACTCGCTTCCAAATGTTCGCAATGCGACTTTGCGCTTGATTAATCTTAGCCGCAGCGGCGGCGGCTGCACTGCCTCCATTTAAATTGGAATTGCTACGAGACGGCGGCGTCGTGGACGATATACGTGACGCTTGAACGGCTACACGTGATGCGGCTGCCGCCTTGGCGCTAGCCAAGCGTATGTTGGTATTGGCCCGCTGTTGTGTTGGTATTACTCTGCCCATCGGTTTGCCAATGATTCGCTTGGGTGAACCCGCTGTAGTTGTCGCTGCTGTTGTGCGCTTTGTGGGTAACTTGGAGGCACGCTGTGTTGTTGGACTGACAGCCTCCACAACGGGCACCTGTGTATTTATATTTGTTGGCTCATCCTTGACAAAGGTGCCCTGACGTTCCAGTCGCGTGCCAGCAGCAGCAGCAGCAGCTGGCGGTGGCGCTGGCGGCGGCGGCGTTGACTTCTTCTTAGCTGGTAGCCTTGTGCCGGGCAGAGCATTCCTCTTGGCAATCGTTGGCGACAATGTCTTATTTTTGGCAGCTGCAGCGCTGCTGTTACGCTGACTCTGCATGCTGTAAGGTGATATATAAGCTGGCTTTTTGCGTCCACGCACCACCTTGACAGCCGCTGCGGGCTTCAAAGTGGGCGGCGGTGTTGCTTTTTTGATAATCGGCTCCCTTTCCTGATGCACCTGAGGCTTTACAACTGGCGGTGACTGCTCTTGGCCATGACATGACTCTGTTTCCGAGTTCTGATCGCACTCGCAGCTAGGCGGATCATCCACCGCCTGAGCTGACGCCTCCTTTGGCTGTCCAATGGTAATGTCTGCAATGTAAGTAAATTGCTGCATCATGGCACGCATGGAGGACAACGGATCATTGGAGCAATCATCCTGTAGCAGCTGACGTGGACATTCGATCAGTTGTGTCTTATAGCGCTCGGAGCTACCGCGACGTCGACCATTAAGACGAGGTGAAGGAGTTGCAGAAGCTGCCGCTGCAGGTGGCACAGCTTCCACAATTTCAATTTGTAGCGTTTCATTGATTTCTTGTGCGTCCACTGCGCTGCTTGTAATTGTATACGTCTTATACCGATCCTTGGCCAGGCGGCGCTTTTGTTTCGGTGTCAGCGTACGACGATTGGGTGAAGGCGTTGAGCCCGGCTTTGGTGTGGATTCGGCAGAGCTAAAATCATCATTCATGGTGGCATCTTCCTCGTCGTCGTAGTCACAGCAGCTCTGCAGCACAGTCAGCGTGAGTGTCTGGTCATCGCAGGCTGCCGTCTCGTAATTGGATACTGATATGGTAGTAGCCATGCTGCAGTCCTGCTCAGCATCGGCTATCTCTGACTGTATGCTGTCCACACTGATCATGGAGTCCAGCAGCTCATCCATTAGTGATGGTGGCTTGATATTGTCCAACAAATTACAGCTGGAATTGACGCTTTCAGCACTGCCTGCCAGTTGACCCAGTGCTCGCCTGGCCACCAGTCCAGCTGGAAATCCTTTTCGCGCAAATCTTGGCGACTTGCTGGGCAACGGCTGACGCAATGAGCTGGGCTGCGTATTACAGGCTGAATTAAGTGAGTCCATGCCTGACGGTGGACGCACATTATCCAGATCCAAACTTCCATTAATACTAAACGTCAATTGTGTGCTGTCATCGTCGTTATCCGCCGCCTGCAACTGTTGCAAATTCTCAGCAAGAGCACGCGCCTCAAATGCAATTATCGTTGAATTGGTCATCATGGAGGCGCTGGTGCCATTGAAGAGCAGCAGTCGCTGCTGCTTTTCACAGCCATTGATTGATGCATTCTGCACCTCTCCGCCCAATTGAAAATTGAGACCACTAGAGAGACTCTGCGGTGCCTCGATAAGCGCTTCAGTCAGAGTCTGCGTTTCCAGAGAATTGGGCTGCGTCAATGCACTGCCTGCTGCATCTTCATGAACCACACCCAATGAGGGGAGCAATTGTGTTTCATTTGTAGGCGTAATCTCAGCGAAATCATGCAGTTCAGTTGCCTGTGTGGTATCCGCATCCGCATCTGCATCCACACCCGCACCATCATCATCAAAACTAAGCGAGGCCAGCACCGGCGCAGATTGGCTTATGCTGGGAAATGATACATCATTGGGACAGGTGTGCTCATTCCAGGTGTTATTACTCTGCCCGTGACTATGACTGTGACTGTGACTGTGGCTGCCCGTCCGTAATTGCTCCGCGGAGGTAACAAACTCCAGCGTGAGTCGCTCGACCGATTTCAGCATTAGGTCGGGATCCTTATGCTTATCAGCTGGCAGTCCGGCTGCAGCTGCAGTTGCCACATCATCCAGACCTACCGAAGCGTCCAGTATAAATGATTGATTCGATTCATCGCTGGAACGATCTGCATCATTATCCTGCCTAAACCCAATAGCGGTCACGGGAACGATCGTGCTCGCGATCTCTTGACTTGGAGCTGGACTTTTTGCTGCGTCTGTGTCGATGTCGATGCCGTTGTGCTGACGCTGCTGCTGGTACAGCTGGCTGCTCGGGTTGGATCGACGCATGTTGTTGCGTAATGCGTGCGTTTTCTGCTCTACGTCTGGAGCTGCTGTGCTGTTGACACTTGCTGATGTAGTAGCTGCCATTGGGTGACACGGTTCCAATGCAACTGCAGACGTAGCTTGCGCGTTTTTTGGCACCGCATTTATCTTCTTGGATATGCCCGTATTTATGCATTCCTGCAGTAGCTTCTCGTCCTTGCGCTCTCGTTCACGCTGCGCGTGCTGTGGATGATGATGATGATGTTGCTGCTGCTGCGGCTGTTGTTGCTGCTGATGATGATGATGGTGATGATGATGACGATGCCGCTTCGACTGCACTGGCAACTGAACAGGCAGCGAGTCGAATTGTTTGAGATTGGGATTCGACTGAGCAGAGGAGCTGCTACCCATAGCGGCCAGCTGTTGTGATCTGCCTGGCTCCTTAGACTTATACATGCCATTTAATATGCATAGCTCAAACAGCGACTTGGACTGATTATCATTGGAATCACTAGAGTCCACCGAACTATACGATTCCTGTTGCACCGCCTTGCGAGCACTCATCGCCGAGTTTAAAGAGCTTGCCGAAGTTGCCCCATTTATAGCAATGGGCTGCGACGAGGAGCACAGTGAACTGGACCGTTTGCTGGTCGAAGCGTTCGAACTAAAGCCAAGATTTGATTTGGGTCTATTGCAGCCTGCGGCAATAGCCTGTAAAAAGTAAATAAAAAAATCAGTATCTGCAGGCAAATGGTTGGCTTTGTTTTCCACTTACCTGACTTAGCAAATTGGTGTCATCTTCCGAGTCAATGGACAAGGAGCTCAGTGAATCATCCTGCCAATGCGGCGGTCGTCTAGCCAGATCTTGTGGTGCTACAGGTGCCATCTGGCTCTCGGGCTTCACTGCATTCGCTTCAATATCCCTGTAACAAAAACAATCATTCAACTATATGCTCAAGTCAGGACAAAGTGTTGGCTTACCCATTTTGCTCCTGTAGCTTCACTGCAGGGCCCACAAGACTGGAGCCGACCGTCAGATTGGATAGACCAGAAACGACAGAAAAATTGCAAGGGCTATCCTCAACCAGATATTTGCTCATCTCATCGCCGACGGGCAAATAGGCGGGAAGCACATTTCCACCTCTGCGCAGCATAGCAATCGGATCTGCATTGGAATTGAGATTTGGATTGAGAGCTGCCACTGGAGCTGCAGCTGGCTTCTGCATGCCAACACGGATGCATTGCTGCAGCAAATGAGCTGATGTATCAGACGCATTGGACGAGACATCGTCGGAAAGATTGAGCGAATAGCGTTGCGGCTGGTTGCCACAAGTCGAATTAATTGATATGGCAGATAGATTCGTATTGCTGCCCACCTTTGAGAGCAGAGCGGGTGTATCTTCGGTGCAGTAGGCACGCGTGTTTTCATCAGCCAGATGTGATACCGTTCCTGCTTTTGCAGATTGAGTAGTGCCGGCTGCCACATTGCGCTGCATGCCCATATTGATACAGCTGGCCAGCAGCAGCTCATCCTCCTTATCATTGTCGTTATCCTCAACATCGGCCGCGCCCAATGGCTTATCGTCATCCACAATGCTGAGATTGCTTAGGCTGGTAGCGCTGGAGAACTGTGCCGGCGTGTGCTCCACATTAAAACTGCTCAGATCATCCTCAAAGACGCTGCGCAACGGACGTTGTATGTTTGCTGGCGGCAAGACACCTCCACCGGTGCTTGTGCTTGCCACACTGATACGTCGCGGCGATTGAGGCATGCTCTGTGTGGGCGAATCAGGCAGCTCTGAGGGCGAAATAACACCGCTGGCCAAACGACTGAAATCGCTGACCACCGAACTTTTGTCATCACAATTGGCCACATCTACATCTATCGAGTCCATGGAGCTGCGACGCGAGAACATTAACGGAGTCTCCAAGGCTGAATTAGTTGCACCCTGCAGCACGACGTTCTTGGCCAGTACAGACTCCTCTTGCTGTTGTTGTTGTTGCTGCTCATCCTGCAATTCCGGTTCCTGCGGTAACTGTGCCTGCTCTTCAAGCTTGGCAGGTTTCACGGCTTTTGTGGCCGATTTACCCGGCTCATCCAGGCTGCTCAGCGAATCATAACGACTAAAGTAACCAGGTGTACCCTCCTCACAATAATTGATGGGCTTTTCCGGCGTATAAGAGCCTGATGCGCATTGTGACAGCTTTGATGCAGACTTTTTTGTAGGCGGCGCTTCTGGTGCCGCCTCCACCACAACCTCGTTGGACTTTGTGTCCGCTTCGATGTGTTCAATTTCCGCTGATGGTGATACTTCCGCTTCCGTTTCCGCTTTGGCAGCCTGTCGCAAATCTGTGACAGATGCTGCATTTGATATGACATAGGGGGTATCCTCGGTCTGATAACATTTGACGCTATCATCTAGTATCAGCAGAATCTCCTGTCCCTCTGCCACCACTTTGGAGGGTGCTGCATCCACAACGGCTGGCTTCAAGTCCGATTCCAATTGATTCTCGGCATAGCGTAGACTAAAGTCTGTGGGCTGATCCAAGTCAGTTTCCTGATATGTTGTTGTTTTGTTG
The DNA here is from genome assembly GCA_018150835.1 of Drosophila repletoides. NCBI lineage: Eukaryota > Metazoa > Arthropoda > Insecta > Diptera > Drosophilidae > Drosophila > Drosophila repletoides. Next base: position 10,439,680 of record JAECWQ010000100.1, read on the forward strand.
CTACTGCTGCTGTTGGTAATGTTAATAGCAGCGCCTTCGCTATACTTGACGGAATAATCAATGGGTTGTTCCTCCGTTGCTTCAGCATCTTGCTCAAGCTCCAGCTCTAGCTCGAAATTACTCTGACTCTGACCCTGACGTTGTGTGGAATCTGAGCGCATCAGATGTTCATAGGCCGTATCCGACTTGGCCGAATAGACAGAGTCACGGCTTTCGCTCTTGGTGAGCATCGCTGAGCGCGTCAAGCGTGCAACGGGCTGGCGACGTGTCTTACTGCCACTGGCGTTATTGTTATCCAGATTATCGCACGTCTCGGCATGCCGTTCGCCCAGCTCCTGCTGCAGCGCCTTCTGCTTGCGTGCCTTCAACGTGGGCAACTGTTTCAGGCCCATGGATCGAGCAATGGGATCGAGCTGGTCTTGATTCTGTACAGCGGGCCGAAAATTCAATAGATTCTTCAGCGCCGAGGAGCTACCTTCCGAGATCATTGCGTGCTTCGAGTGTATTAGCGAACGCAGCATGGGCACAGCTCCATTGTCCCACAAAAACTTTTGATCCTCTGGGCAACGTGCCGAAAGATTCCACAGCGTTCCACAGGAGTTACTTACAACCGTCAGACTCTCTGATTTTAGCTGCTGCAGCAAAATAGCCAGACAATTATGCTGGCGTAGGATTTGGCGATAGGGTTCACAGACTGCAATATGGCTGGAGACATTACGCAATATGCCGCCAGCATTCTCAATAATCTTCAGCGTCTTGCTGGGTCCCTCGTAGCTGAGCATGCCCACCAGAAATGCGAGTGCACCATCAACAGCGCAGAATTCCGCCTTATTTGTGCTGCAGTGCGCCGAGAGATTCCACAATGCCGAGAGTATGGCCTTCAGGGTATTCTCGCTCTTATTACGCATGGCAGCTCTAGCTAGTGCAGTGACTGTGCCAATCTCATTGAGCACCGCCTTCATGTTACTGTCGGCGCGCCAGGAGAGATTGCGCAACACACTGGCCGTAACTTGCAGCAGATCATCAGGTCCGGATGTGTCCAGCTGGGCGACCAGCGCCTCCATAAACTGTTTCTGGCCACAGAGCAACGCCTTATTGTTCTCATCGCCAAATGTAAGATTTGTAAGCGCCATCAGCGCATATCGACGCAACGAATTGCAGCACTGATCCTCCGGCTTGGGTCCATGCACCGCATGATCCAGATGCACCAGATTGGGTATTACCTGAAGTGCACCCAAATCGCACATGGCATGGCGATGCTCCTCATCGAAGCTGACTTTCATGAGCGATGAAATCGCTGCCAAAGGATGACGATCCGAATCATCGGCTATTGCTTCTCCGCCACTTTGGAGCAGCGTCTTCAGGAAATTGCAATAATCGACAATTTGATCGAGCAGGCGCAACACTTTGGCCTCACGTCTGCCCGACTTCTCGTCTGGATGACTGTGCACAACATTGTGCAGCGCCAGACTAGCGTATTTACGCACTTCCTGATCATTATCCGGGGCATGCATCATCTGCACCAGCAGCGGCATGCAACCAGAGCGACGCAATGTCGCACAGCTCTGGCCATTGCCAGAGAGTTCTAGAAATTTTTTCGACATCTCTAGCGGATCATTAGAGCCCAGCATGGACAGCAGTGAGTAAACACATTCCACCTTGGCGCCCAGAGTTGCATCCACCTCAGAGCTGTTGGTCCAAGCGGTACCTTTGGGCACACGCGGCAAAGGCGGCGCTGTATCGCCATCTAGAAAGCGGGAGAGCGTGTACGAGGGCTCCTTTGTGCGTGATACACGACTAGCAGCTGGTGTGGTGCCTGTTGCACCACCAGATCCACTAGCTATTGTTGTAGCTGCTGGTGAGGCTAAACGTTGGGGCGACATCAGTTCCTTTTGCTGTTGCTGCTGCGCCGACTGCCGCTCAAAATTCCGATCGAGACTGCGATGCTCACGCTGCTCCTGGGCCAGCATATAGTCTGGCGGTATGGGATTCTCATCCAGAAAGTGCTTGGCAGGCTTCTTGGCGACGCCAGCACTGCTTTGCGTGAAGTGTAGCGTGTTATCATCCTGCGTAAACTCCTTTTTGGTATAACCGCTGGCGGCCAATTCATAGTCGCTAATCTCGCCATCCCGCTCGAATTTCTTGTCCATTTTCAGTTGCTCGCCGGCCGCAGCTCTGTGATTGTAGCCATAGTTATCCTCGTAATCCGGCGGCACGGCTGCATCATAGTCCAAAAAATGCGGCTTCCGTTCGGGCACAGCATCCACATCCACATCGATATCCACATCTGTATCGTCCAGGCTTACGCCAGCCATGCCCGACACAATGCTCGCCTGTCCATCGCCGCCATCCTCCAGCTCAGGCATCAGCACTGGCTGCAACATGACCAACCTACTCCAACAAAGTTTCTGGTCTCAGCAACTGCCAGTCAATGTGCCATAGCCTGAAAAAGGAGAGAGAGAGAGAGAGAGGCGTTGGTTATAAATTTAATCTTGAAAAGACCAGCTAGGCGTCCACTATTTGATTCTATTTATAGCTTTTATACCCTGCCCGAGACCAGTTAGCCCTTGAGAGTCAACTGCATATCAGGTGTATGCTCAGGTGTGCGGTTTGACTGCAACTAGTTGTATATACATACATATATACCCTTACACATACACATACACATACATAAAAGCGATGTACAACGAATATCGATTACTCTTTTTAGCCTGGCTTCAAAATAAATTCGCACTTGACTTTACTTTGCGGTAATTAGAAGCAAATCCAATGGTCAATCGGAAATTAGTTTTTTTTCTTTCGCTGACTTTTGAATACTCTAACTTTTATAGTATTAAATAAAGTTATAATATCTGTATTTAATTGCTTATTCAAGCCGAATTGAGTTCTTAATTCAAGCCATGTTAGTCGGCTAATAAAATCAGCTGAAACTGACAGCAATTACTAAGATGATCGTCAGACTAATATGCCCCTTGTAAAGGGTACTTGTGTCTAACTAAATTGGCAACAAATACAATCATTATCATCATTATTAGCTAGCAGCACTGCATCTATCTTTTTTTTTTTTTTTTTTTAGAAAGTTAGCGGTTCAGCGTCGTCTTTTGCGGAATTTCCAGTGCATGAAAAAGATACAGATGCGTTTTCAGCTGCTTAATTTCATTGTTGTTGTTGCTTCTGTTGCTGCAGTTGTTGTTGTTGTTGATTTATTGTTGTTGCTGTTTTATTTCTTATTTGAGCTGCCGTTGAGTTATGCGCTGTGCAATTGGGAGCTACATTTCTTATTGCAGCGGCGCATGCGCCGTATAATTGGCCAAATGTGTGTGAGTGAGTGACTGTGTGAGTGACTGTGTGTGTGTGTGAGTGAGTGTGTGAATGAGTGTGTGAATGAGTGTGTGAATGAGTGTGTGACATGGTTACATTTTTTTTTGTTCTCAGCGAATTTGGAGCGACCCTCGTAAATCGAATTTTGTTTAGGCTCCAATTGGCAAATTCATCAAAATCGAATGAGAAACACATTTTCATTAGTTTCCCCTACCCATTCTAATTGGATAATAACAGAAAGCAGCGCAAATAAATGTCACAATTCTTAGTCATCCATTGGATCTCTTTTTTTTGCTGATCTTTGGAACTTGATATTTCTCCGAAAGTACTGCAATAATTTGGGGTTAGCCGGAAATATTAGTTTATTATTGATCTCTTTTTTTGGTTGGATAGATGGCTGTATAAAACGCAACAGGGGCTAATCATTCATAGTCCTAATCAGAAAGCGCTTACTCAACCCTCTTACGAATTTAATACAAATTTTGACGTAGGTTTCCGTATTTGGAGCAGTCTGATAAGGAACTACTTCTGATTAGTTGGTGGGCATGATAAATGGTGCACATTCCAATAAATATTTATATAAAAATTTGCTGTACTAACGGACAGTTCCCTAAGGCGAACAGCTGCTCTTTAGGTAATGTTTCTTCTTTTTTTTTGTTACAAGTTTAAACGTGTTTGAAAAATAGTTTTGAGTCAGAAATTTAAGTGTTTCCCAGGATTAAATAGAGGCATTAAACTTGGAAGCTTTGTAGATTGAATATCATTTCTTTTTGCTATCAAAAACTGATTCATTTACTTGGTCAAATTGTTAGCCAGGTCAAAACCCACTTCAATTAAAAAAATATAAATGTATATGTTAGCATTAGGAAATACTGTGATGAATCTAGATGCGATTTATAACTCTTCATACTTAAAATATTTATTTATACTCAAGTTTAAACTTTAAGAATTGCTCTACACCTTAGGGAGTCCTCACTGTACGAATGTATTTGGATAAGGTATGAATTTGCTTACATAGCCGGCATTTAGGCTCGTCTGATGAATCAACACTTCATCAATTAGTCGAAGCCCATGCAAATGTACATATTTCTACATATATTTGTATGTTTCTTTGTATGTATTTAGTACTGTTGGCAAGTACCACAAAGAATTCGCCAGAGACTCGTAAATATGTATGCGTCACTTGTCTAGTCGGACCCTCCCTCCCTCCCTCCCTTCTGCCCCACCCACTGATTCCCGCTGTCTTGAGTGTCATTAACCGGCTAGCCAGAGCTAGTATACACATACATACACACACATACACATACATACACATATACAGATGCACATATTTCATAGTGTGTAAGTAAACCACAAAAGGAAGCGACGTTTTGGCTTGGCACACATTTTGCATACCAAAATTCCAAACGGCAGAACTATCGCAAAATGCAGAAGAAACAGAAATGTGGAAGGAAGGAGGAGGAAGCAGAAGAAGGAGGGGGCAAAATGTCATTAAAACGACATGATGGAAATATGCGCAATAGAAGAGTATTCGAAAATGAAATACACGTTGAAAAGTTCGCTTATTCTCCCAGCTATTCACTCGCATTTGTTGCTTTTAAATCTCATTATCTATCAGATAAGTAGATAATAAGTATTTAGATAATGGCTAATGCGAGAGCTAACGTGGGAAAGCTCTTTTAAGATACATCTTATAACTTGGCTTTCCACTCTCTTAAAGCTAAATTATTTGACTTATTAACGAGCGATTTTCCTATTTTGTAATATCTATTTTAGATAGATAATTATTTGAATGTTAATTGTATCTTTTATCTGTTGCTCTCTTTCAGCTACTCTTCTTTCTCCCTGCTTTAATTACTTCATTCCCTCAAAGAAATGCTACGCTTTAATTGCAGCTAGATTTTTTTGAGTATTTATTTTATTATATTTAAAATGTTTTATAAGATTTCAACTAAAAAAGCCGACAATTTCCAAATTAAATTTAATAGCTAAACGTGTGCAAAGTTTTATGAAAGAGGCGCCCAAAAGAGACAAAGATGAACCTGACGAGAATATGTAAATTTATGTACATATTCAATTAAATAAATATGTACATCTGTCTGTAATTATTACACATTTATTATGGAATTGGAAGAGCTGTTACATAGTTGAAGGCAATATTATAATACCCGTTGGTGTCATAATAAAAGTACGCGCCTTTTCCCATATATAAATGTTTGTTTGTTTGCATGTGTGTGTTTGATTATTTAGACTAATGAACGTATTTCGCTAGCATTGTAGTTTCTTTGCTTGTCGTACTATATACCCTTTAAAAATGCCTAAGAGGAAGGTTGTATTAGTTTGGGCAAAGAATTTGTAACACGCCGGGAAAAACAATTTTTACTCTATCGAAATATACATTATTATATTTTATTTATCTTTGCAAGGCTCTTAATTGCATTAATACACATTCCTTGAAAAGATTATAGTACCCAGAGCTAGGGTATTAAAATAGGGAAACATTGCCTCGGATCTTCATAACCAGGCGGTAAGACTAAACTATAGTTCTATCCTCTAGTCGAGCAGTTTCGACTACAGCCAGGATGAAAGACTTTAGTCTTAGTTAAGTCTTAGCTTCACTACAGCGTATCCTCTAGTCGAGCACTCTCGACCAAAGTACTTTTACTTGTTACTTTTTTTTTGTTTTTAATTTCTATGCTGTCCAGTTGTTGTTTTTGTTTCGTCTTTGCGCGCAAGCAGAGATCATGTTATGATTATGTAAATTGAAGCAAAGTAAAAGGGAAACTAAATACTAAAACTATGTGTCTATGTGTGTGTGTGTGTGTGTGTGTGTGTGCTTGTATGTGTGAGAGTAGTTGATTTTCATCTGTTTGGCGAAAACAATAAAAATATCTCAAGAAATACCTACAAAAGCGACAGTCAAAGCCCGTAAAAACCATGCATAATAAATAAGTATTAATGTATGCATGTATGTGTGTGTGCGTATTTGTGTATGTATTGAAAAGTTAATTTGCGCATGCAACTAAAAATAACAACAACAAGAAACAATGTGAATGCAGACATGGACTAAATGATTAATTATGTTAAATAAGCAAGAGAAATTACTAAATTGTAATGCAAACTTATCAATTAGCTGCGGCACATTCACTTTACACTGGCAACAACAACAATAATAAACAATAAATAACAACAACAAAATCAACACAACTGATAAAGGAGCCTGCAGCTTGAAAGACCCATACAGAGGCAAATCATACACCTACACAGCCACACACGCATCACAGCGTGAGCGCAAGGCGCAGCCGCTCACACACACACACACCCATACTCTCAATTGGATTCTTATTGATTTTTCCTGTAAAAGGAAACTCAACGAAAACGAGAAATGACAAACACAAAAAATACCAAACAAAATGAATTAAATTTTTAATTAAATACTACTACGCAACTAATAAATATTATTGACATACAAACTATGAAATGCCTATAAATGTTTATTTCTGTGGGTTTGACACACACATACGCTCACACATACATATAAAAAAGAAGATTCTATTGAGACTCCCACACAGAGAGAAGATAATAAAAATATATAAAATACTGACCAAAAAATGTTCAGAGTGGCTTTTAGTGGCACAGACACATTTGACGCTTTATCTTAGTTATTATTTACTTTGAGCGATTGCATTTATTTATAATTCTTACACATTTCGCGATAAAAACAAATATTTAAGCGCACGTATATTTTTTTCTTTTTGGTTCACGCTTCGCAAACAAAAACCAACCGTCCGAACGTACCGCAGCGGCTTCGTGTTGCACGGCCAATGATAAACTAGCGATGGAATAGTTGGTATTATTTTATCAAGTTAACAGTACGCTCTTTATGTTATTAACAGTGGTTAGTTAAACGTTTAAAATGTAAACAAAAATACGAAAATATTAAAAAAAAAACCTTTTTTGAATAATTGTTAGTAACTGAAAGGTATACTTAAACAAAAAATATTTTTATATTTAATTTACTTTTTAAAATCGTACTCCTGCTGACAGAGTCTCTAACAGCGCCTTAACAGAACCCAGCTGTTTTTTTTTTTATACATCGATTACTTATGTAGCTAGCAGCCAATTAGAATCTTTTGTTATGACTTTTGAACAAAATCAAATAGGAAAGTAGAAAGTAAACAAATTTTGAACGAATAAATAAAAATAAAGAAATTGGAATTCCTGTATTGGAAAAGTGAAAGCATCTTTACAAATTAAAGCAAAAAAAGGGCCGATATATTGTGTGGAGGTACGTCGATACCACGCAACTAAACACTAAACAAAAAAAGAAAGAAAAAGGAAGTTGCAAATCATAGAGGCGTGCACAAACAGTTAGTTTGTTTGTTTCCTTTTGCCCCCTTCACACTAAATCTGCTACAAAAACAACAAACAGCATGGAACAAATGGATATCGATTTGGATTTAACAGCCAAGCCCAGCACTTCCACTGCAGCGGCGGCTGCTGCTGCCGCCACTGATGCCGCCGGCAATCATCAACAACAACAACAACAACCGCAGCAGCAACAACAGAAAGACAATATTATGGCTGCGTCGGGTACAGTGGCTTCGGTTACGATATCATTGCATCCCTTGGTTATAATGAATATATCAGAGCATTGGACACGATTCCGGGCACAGCACGGCGAGCCGCGGCAGGTCTATGGTGCTCTTATAGGCAAACAAAAGGGTCGAAATATTGAACTGATGAACTCCTTTGAGCTCAAAACAGATGAAATTGCGGACGAGACAATCATCAACAAAGATTATTACAACAAAAAGGAACAGCAATACAAGCAGGTAGAACATTTCTATAATGAACTGCTGCCAGTTCTCTAATATGCATCTATTTTTTTTATAGGTATTCAGCGATCTGGATTTCATTGGGTGGTATACAACTGGCGAGAGTCCCACTGCCAGCGACATTAAAATTCAAAAGCAAATAGCCGAGATTAACGAATGCCCCATCATGTTGCAGCTGAATCCGTTGGCTCGCAGCGTGGATCAGTTGCCAGTGAAACTGTTTGAATCACTGATTGATCTGGTCGATGGTGAGGCGACTATGCTGTTTGTGCCGCTAACCTATACACTGGCCACTGAGGAGGCGGAACGCATTGGTGTGGATCATGTGGCACGGATGACCACAAATGAGTCCGGGGAGAAGAGTGTGGTGGCAGAGCATTTGGTGGCACAGGACAGTGCCATTAAAATGTTAAATACCCGCATTAAAATCGTGCTGCAGTACATCAAAGATGTGGAAGCCGGCAAACTTAAAGCGAACCAAGAGATTTTGCGAGAGGCATATGCCTTGTGCCATAGACTTCCCATAATGCAGGTGCCTGCCTTTCAGGAGGAGCTCTATACCCAATGCAATGACGTCGGCCTCATCAGCTATTTGGGCACGCTCACCAAGGGTTGCAATGATATGCATCAGTTTGTCAATAAATTTAATATGCTCTACGATCGACAAGGATCATCACGGCGCATGCGTGGCCTATATCCCTAAGTGGGTCCAATGGACAGATATTTATTTTATATATTCAACTGATGCCCATTAAATTGAGAAACTTCACCATGGCGAATGAGATTTTTGTGTTTTGCATCTTTTAGAGGGAATTTTCACAAACATTAATTGTATATTAAATATATTCTTTAACAGAAACAAACTGATTTCACATAGAAATGAGTGTCTCTCTCTATCTTCCAACTTTAGATAGATCCTTGTCTCTGCAGCAGTCGGAAGCGATTGGATCGGATATTTATACCATTTCATTTCACTCTGCTGCTTGGCCAATTGACCGAGTAGTCCTACCCAGATTAGAAGCTGCTTTTTTAACGATTATTTATAATATATGTAGCTACACTATCAAGATGGTTTTTACCATGGATGCTAGCCGGTTGGAGGTGGAAGCGCTCTCCTTTAAGTCCAAATTGGAACTGTTTTTGACCTATTCCTTTTTTTTCGTTTGAATCTTTTTTTTTCAGGTTAAAACAGGTGTCAGTTGTATTAAATTTTTAATATTAAATAAAAAATAGTTCGAAATTAAAACTCCAATTTTTATTCATTAGAACCAAGGTTCGTGACACTTCGAACCACTGTGCAACGGAACTGTTTTCATCGCACAAACCTCGCTCAAAATTTTAGAGGTTAAGAGTTTGATTTTTACAGATATTCGGATTAAATTAACTAAGAATACAGATAGACATATTATTATTTCATTTTGTTTAATATTTTAATGCATTTTTATTTGTTGTTTGCAAACTACACAGATGGAATTAAGCGGGGAGTGGGGGAGAAACCACATACATATTGTATATCACTTTCAAAACTTGCTGTTCTCTTTTGTTTTTCTGTCTCTTCATTAACGAGCTTCAAGCTACTTAAATTCAATTCAATGTGTGTCCCTAAAAAACACTTAAATACGTAATTTCATGCGGTGGGCTTCAATTTGTGTTTAGTTTAATGATTATAATCATCCAGCTTGATATTGGCGGAATATTGTTGCAAGAAATCCACTTCGAGAGGATGCATCTCCTTGGCGGGAATGATGAGTGAATGCAGTGGGCCACCCATATCTGTGGCACGCATCCCATGCAATGTGCTCACCACAATCTCTTGTGTGTCCTGGCCAACGCGTGCCAAACCGACGCACAAGGACTGCTCATTCAGGACTGTGTTTCGCTCAAGGGCGTCCTTCTTCTCCACAATGGTCAACAGTTGTTGGGCAGCCTCGGCGACGCTCATAAAACGCGGCGGCATATACTCCTTGCGTTTGCGCATGAGCGACTCAGGGGTGGGCTCCTTAACCTTGATATCGAGCAGACATAGGGTATGCATGTTGTGCAGGCGATTCAATTTGATTTTATCATAAAAGCTATCCGGCTTCCAGGTCTCATCCCAGTAGGGTATCGACACGGTCTCCCCAAATTTGTACAGCTGCAGGCCACAGCAGCCAATGGCATTCATAATCGAAGCATTATGTATTACCTTATAAGGTATATTCTTTTCCTTGGCGCGCAAAATGAAATCTGTGTGCGTTGTGGCGCCAAATGGATCCCCCACAACAAGCAGGGCAACGTCTGCCTCGCCAGCGCCAGCCAATATCTCATCGGCACCCTGTTCGACCAGGTCACGGTCTGCTAGCAGCAAAGGACGACCATAAAATTCTTGCTATGGAGAGAAATAATTAAAATAAAAAAAATCAAGCAGTAAAAAAATTGAACAAAAATCAACAAAAATAAATAGAAGGAAAATTGCCTCACGCCACCACTCACCATATCCTCAAGGCTACAGCCCAGAATTGAGGTATACATTTCCAGGTACACACGACTACACTGCTTTACGATTTCAAGGCCTTTCACTGTAATATCCTTGATATCCCCCAGACCGAGCCCAATTAAATAAAACATGCTGCTGCCTGTCTGTCTGTGTTGGTTTGTACCGTTATTTATATACTCTTGTATTATTTGCTGTATTTTCTAGAATTTTTTTTTTATATTTTCTTTTTTAAATGCTGCGTTTTGCTAGCGACACGTGCCTGTTAGTTGGGATTTGCACCTCGCTTGTTGCTTCTTCACGCGCGGACGACGCGATTGCACTAACATCTGTTTTACAGTGTTGCCATACTAGCCAATTTCCAACTGGATTTAATGGCGCCAGCAAAATGTAAGCAAACGCAAACTTAACTGGTCTTATTGATGCTTGGTATTTTAATTTATTTTCGAATCAAATTCAATTGATGGAATGTTCGTTTTGCTGGAAAATTTTTTGGATGCAATTCAAATTATCTCCAGCACTAGAAAATGATTAAAAAAATCATTTATTACAAATATTGAAAAACCAATCTTGTTTTAAGAGCGCTTTACAGTTAAAGAAAATACCAACAAAAATACTAAAGAAAATATGTTTGTTTTACAGCGCTAATCGACCGACGCACATATCGTTATCGAAATAAGCCGATTTATTGCTTCCACGTGCGGTTATTTTTCTTTGGTCAAAATAATTTGTGTTTAGTAAATAAAAATAAAAGTAAAGATGCCAGCTGTAAGGAAACCCAAGCCACAATTGGTAAAGAAACAGGCAACGCCTACGAAAAAGACTGAAACAAAAAAAGCTGTAGTTTCTGGTCAGGTAAGAAGAGAAATTCAAAAGAGAATGCTGGTTAAAGAACTGTTATTCATGTTCCAACTGTTTTTACAGTTAAAGAAGCGGATGCCAAAGGAGAAACCACAACCAAAGAAGCGCCCGGAGCGTGGAGTGGTCTTCGTTAAGCATTTACCCCACGGATTCTTTGAGCACCAACTACGACAATATTTCAAACAATTCGGCCAAGTTACACGTGTTCGTTTGGCCCGCTCGGAACGCACCGGCGGCAGCAAAGGATACGCTTTCGTGGAGTTCGAATATCCCGAAGTAGCCAAAGTCGCTGCCGACACTATGGACAATTATCTCATGTTCCAGAAGGTCGTCAAGGCCTCGTATATTCCGCCCGAGCAACAGAAGTACAACTACTTCAGGACCAGTGTGAAAAAAGTCACGAACGATGTAAGTATTAGTAAATACCTCACGGATACACTGAGAGAAACGAGAGGTATTTAAATTATTTATTGCTTTCCAGGCTGGCAAAGATATCTATGTATCGGATGTAACCAAAGCCACGCAGCGCAGTGTAAAAAAACAGAATAATTGGAGCGATTCTAACTGCCAGAAACGCACTGTGGCTGGCATCAAAAAGGTGAAGCAGTTGCAAGAGAAATATAAGCATTTGGGCATTGAATTCTCCAATTTGCTGGTGGAGCCGGTCAAGAAATCAAAGGAGGCTGACTCCGAAGAGGCGTCAACCAGCGCCGTCAAAGGCAAAAAGGGACAAAAACCGAAAAAGCAGGAGCTAAAATTGGAAGATTTGCTGGGCACTACCATTAACGAAGACTCGGATGATGAGGATTATATTGATGAGAGTGACGATGATAGCCAGCAGCAGCAGCTGACCAGCGATGAAGATGACGCAGAAGTTGACAGTGAGGAGGAGGAGGAGGAGAAGAAACCACTGCCAAAAATTGCAGCCAAAAAGACGCAAAAGAAGAATACTGCAGCAGAGCGCATGTCGGATTTGCTGAAGCGTAAGCCCGGCACCGGTGGAATACAGAAGAAGAAGCTAGCTCCAAGTGCAAAGGTGAATAAAAAGGCTGCCACCCAATCGCTGCAGCTTGCCGCAGCTAAAAAGATAGCCAAGCCGCTGCAGAAACAAAAAGTTGGCAAGAAGTTGAAGAAGTAATTATAAAATATTAGTTAATAAGGTAAAAAAAATATATAATTGTATAAAAGATTTTACTAAAAAAAGTCTTTTCTATGGCGGAAACTAAAAGTGGATGCGAATCTTGAGAAGAAGGGCTAAAGTTCCTCGAAAAAGAAGCTTTATTTACATAATAATTTGAACTTAAGATATTGAAATTTTTTTGCATCTTTCAGAAATTCTACAAAACTTATTCCGTCTCAATGATTTTGTAGAGATCCGATCCGTTTCCATTTTTATTGTTGCTTTGTGGCTTCTATGGATTCCAGCTTGATGCGTTTGCATTTCATGCGTCGATTCTGGAACCAAACCTTCACCTGACGCTCGCTCAGCTCCAAGGCGACGGCAATTTCGTAGCGACGCAGGCGGGTTAAATAATTGGAATAGCGAAATTCCGCCTCCAGTTGCTTGAGCTGATCCTTTGTGAAGGCAGTACGTTCCTTGCGATTTGCTTTTGTGTTGGGACCGCTGCTGCTGTTGCTGCTCAAGGATTGTTGCCCTTGGGCTGATGGTACTATTGCTATGCTGGAATTCCAGTCACTAGACCATATTCCTTCATAGCTTAGCGCATTACTTGGTTCATAATTGAAGTCGTAGCACTCTGTGGTCCAATCTTTGGTAACATTCACACAGTAATAGGAGTCAAAATCAGAGCTGGAGTTCCTCATGCTGACACTGTCTTAATAATACTGAACGGATCGTAGTATACCAAGTCGCTTATTAAGCGACGACTTCTTTAGTTGGCTCGATCGGAAGGGAACATTCTCTCTATTCTCTTTCTCTCTCTCTCTGTCTCCGATCGGCTCAATCTGTTATTCCACTTAACTGTAAATGATGTGCTGTTGATGTGATAATTGTGCGCAACATCTGGACATACATCTAGCTACATCCCTCTCCCCGGCTCAGTCGACCAGCCAAAACGTCGCGTGCTCTTTTTTAAGCAGCTATGACACCCACAAAACTATGTTGTTGTCATAACCGATACCCCTTGTTAATGGATTAAAGGGGTATATTAGTTATAGCTAGCGTCAGATCTGGGAAAAAAGGTATAGCACTCCAAGATCAGACACGTATATCCAAAGTTGAACGATTTGAATTATAAAAAAACCTCTATTTCAAATCACGTTACTGAGTATCTTTCAGTCGAGCCCTATCGACCGGAACACTGTTGCTTGTTTCTTTAAAGACGCATTTGTCAAAACAAAACCCGAGACTAGAAACGGAAGTTGTTCCAGAGCTCATGTGTGGCCGGGGGTAGGGTAGGGCTAAGGCTCTTCTAATTTCACAGCATGAGTCAAGTGCTTTGTGTATTTTGTTAAGAGAACGCTCAAATTTAAATATCTCTCATAAAAGTCCGATCCTCATATTGATGTATCAATTGCACGCGCTTTTAAGTTTCTCCCTCGGCTCATTACGTTTGGCTGCAGCGCGGATATCCACCAAGTGCATCCCCTACTCCCGCACCTAGTTGATAGTAGCTTCGCTACATATCAAAATGTTCAGAGAAAAAGAATGGAAGGGTACCATGAGATTCAATTCGGAGTTATGTGATTTCTATGTATGGAAAACTTTGGAATATTGTCCAATCTTTATAAAAAAAGAATGAAAATGTTCGGATGATTGTTACTAGATCGCCAATTTAATTTTCTAATATACCTTAACAAAGGGTATAATAAAGCAGTAAGCTTTTAGACATGTTTAAACCTACTTAAAGAGCATTTATTGCTGTTTAAAAGTCCGATAATTTCATTATTAAAAGAAAATAAAAAATGAATGAATACATTTTTAAATGCAAAGAATTTGGAATAAGGCGCCAAATTACTCTGCCAAGATTTCATTTTTTAAATGCCCCCGAAATTGCTGCTAACATCTGGCAACGCTTTTCAGTTGAAAATAAAGAAATACTAAAAAATCTTTAAAACAAAGTCACTGTTAAAATATAATATAGTCTAACTTTAGTCATTCTAATATTTCAAGCAAATAAATATAAAGCTATTATTTTCTAATATTATAAAGCAGATAATGATAGTTATTTGTCGCTAAATTGATGGTCACCCCGAAATACGAATTTGGTATTTTTTCATAACAAGCCCTTTGGTACTGAAATGAATATTTATTCAGAAATAAAACTAGTAATTTTCGGTTTGTTTATAATTGTTTTCCAAGTTCGGATGCTGCAAAAACAGAATCATTTTGAATACATTACAAATTCAATATTTTGCCGGCTCTTCAATACCACGCTGAGCGATAAATATCGAATGAGAGCAAATATCGATACGTGTGACCATAACTAGTTAAATATGTCGTAAAACATCGATATATCGAAACAAAAACATAAAGGCGTCCGAGGTGTTTCGGTTCGCGTGTCGCGCATCCGCATCGCCTTATTTTTTTCGAAAAATTAATTAAAATTAATTAATATAAAATGCAGTGTTAAAAAGCGATTAAACAAAATAAATATGCGCTTCGCAATCTTTTCGTTAAAATAGCAAGCCGCGCGGGGCAGCATTGTCAGTGTCAGTGGCAGTGGCAGTGGCAGCGGCAGAGGCAGCAGCAGCAGCAGCAGCAGTAGCGACTGCGGCAAAGTGTTAAAAGTGGAGAGAGAAAAAGTCTCAACAAAAAAAGTACCGACAAAAAGAAATATAAAGTGAAAAGAAAGCTGCAATTGAATTGTTAAAATTGTTAAATATGATCAACAAAAAAATACAAGCAGTCAATTTGTAAGTTGTACTTGTATTCTGTCTGTCTGTGTGTGGTGTCTCAATCGCAGTCGAAGTCTCAGTCGTCGTCTCAGTCGTCGTCTCAGTCGCAGTCGCAGTCTGAGTGTCTATGCGTGTGTGTGCGTGAGCGTGTATCTGTGTGAGTCTGTAGCTGCGTGTAAGTGAAATAAAAGCAATTGTAAATGAGTGCGCGAAGCGGAGTAGGGGTAGCGACAGTGGGGCGGGGGCAGCGACAGCCAAGCCCAAAACTTCACTCAAGCATTTAAAAGAAAAAGAAACGCTACAACAAAATATAATTAAAATTGAAACAAAAAATTGCAAATGACGACAGCGCCAACAAACACGTTAGCAAATTAATTAAATAAATAACACTGAAAAACATAAATACTCGCGTACGTAAGTGAGCAGTTCTCCAGGTGTCCAGCGAATAATACCCACTCACACATACACTCCACTCCACTCACACACCCGCACAGGGAGCGGCAGCAGCAGCAGCAGCAGGCGACAAAGTCAGCGTCAACGTCAACGTTAACGTCAGCGTCGCGCAATGACCGAGGAATTGAAAGTGGTGCTGCGTCGCAGTCGCAGCGAGCAGCATTCCGGTTTCGGGTTTTCGCTGCTCGGCACAACTGGACCGCCGCATGTCATCTACGACATTGTCGAGAATTCGCCGGCTGCCGATTGCGGTGCGGTAAGTAATCGTTCACGTTCGTACCCCCTTCACATGCTCCTTCTCTTCCCCTGCTTCTTTTTCGCCTTCATCACCTCCCACCGCCCCTTCCCCCTTTGCCTTCTGCTGCACCCCCTTCTTGGCCTCATATATGTATGTAGCTGCATCAGGATCTAGTTAGGCCTGCTCGACTAGAAGATACTCTTTACTCTCTCTTTAGAGGTGTCTCCCATTTCCATTTAGTAGCTTGAGAAAGTTCAACATTTTGTTGCGCGAATCAGCTGTTTTGTAATTCATCGATTGATAGACTAAGAGATACTCTGTAAACAAACATGCCCCACTTGCCTTGGTCTATCTGCAGAAGCAAAGCTTTCGAATATCTTCGTTCTTTGTACCCTGTAATAAATTGACTTATGAGCTTAAGCGCTTTTTTACTTATACTTAAAATAATAAACATAAAAAATGCTACAGACGTAATCCTTCTGAAATGGCCAAGGAGTATAAATATAATCCACAAAGACCACGAAGCAAATTGGGGTGAACCCTAATGTTTCGCCCTGCTGTTAGCTGTAATCCTTTGTATTCCCTTTTGGGACTGCCCTATGACTTCATCAACCACTGCCGCATGAAGCAAGTCCAAGAACAACCCTGACCCCTTCTCTCGTTCTCCGTTGATAAGAGCACTTTTAACGTTCCACGATCTTCTTGTGTGGGTGCTGAACCAACAAGAGCAACAACAACAACAGGGAATACTCGTGGCACTCAATTTTGCAGAAAAAGTTCCGAGCCGCGAGTTCACCTTCCCCCGTCTCCGTCTCCGTCCCCTTCGGCGACCTCGACGTCGTCATCGGCGTTGACGCCTTTTGTGATGTCATCGTGTCACTTGCCACGGCCGCTCCGGTTCTTCAGTGGGGGGCGGGATTTGGCTTGAAATTGGCGTTGACTAGACTACACACACACACACACACATATATATATCCGTATATACATCCAATAATACACACAATCAGAGCACTCTCAGTGTGAGAGTGTATCAATTTTCGTTTGGGTTTCGGTTCTATTTACTTTTGTTATTGAAATTCCCATGAATTGCTTTACTCATTTCGATTTCAATTTAGCCCAAAAATAAATAACTTTCTACACACATAAATAAATATATATGTATCTGTGTGTG
Organism: Drosophila repletoides; assembly: GCA_018150835.1. NCBI lineage: Eukaryota > Metazoa > Arthropoda > Insecta > Diptera > Drosophilidae > Drosophila > Drosophila repletoides. Next base: position 10,456,893 of record JAECWQ010000100.1, read on the forward strand.
TGTGTGTGTGTGTGTGTGTGTATTTAACAAAAAACTATAATCAAATGCGAGAATTGGCAATTCTCTCGGCTCTATATAAGCATAAGTATATTTATTTTCACATTTCTATTTTCCAATAAACCACAAAGATAAACACTAAATCATTTCTACTACTGTGGAATAAGCAGCTAAATTTTCGATTAAAAAACTGGTTTTTTCTGCTTATCTTGGGAAAGACCTTCCTTTCATCAGAATGATTTGAATTCCATGTTGTATTTTGTAGAATATCAAATTTAAAAAAGAAAAGACTTATTTACGACCAAACTGCTTTCTTCCTTTGATAGTTATATGATATAGTGAACCGATCTTGATAATTTTAAGTCTTCCTTTAGAAAACATTCTCGTTCATCGAACTTTTATAAAGATACTTTGGGAGACAAAACTGTTTTCCGTACAACAACTTTTGAACCGTTCTGTTCTCTGTTCTTTGGCAGCTGTATTATATAGTTGTCCGATCCGGCCGGTTCTGACATATGATCACTCTACAATAAAAAGAAGGTTATATAGCAAATGCCAGACTAGTTTGCATAGAAGTAGACAGACGCACATGCCTATATCAACCCGTCTCACCATCCTGATCAACAATATATATACTTTATGCTATTATTCGTTTTCTGGCTGAAAATGAGTTTTTATTAATATAATTTTGATATAAATATAGGTCAATCGGTCTCTTATTTTATGAAAAGGTATCCAGGTTCGAATTGTTGGTTTCTAAAACCTTCCTCCAAGTCAACTGGGATCGAATCACTGAAGAGAGTTTGCTTTTTGATGAGAGAATAAACTTCTCTCTTCGCAGGTCTAAAAGATTCTTCGCCATTTTGACCAGCTGTGGTTTATCTAAAATTCCACTTTTAGTATCACAATTTAAACACCTGCAGGGGGGATTAACTGCACTCTGCTAAACAGTTTAGCAGGAATTTTACCTCTAGGAAAACAGCTCTTACCAGTGTTTTTCTTATAACTTAACGTGAAAAAGCGTTTGCTTTAGGGGCGCTATAATTTTAGAATCAACAATGCAATCAGTCGAATCGTCTGCATAGTCAAAATAATCGTGTAGAGAATAAAATAATATCTTAGGGTATAAAAGATTTGTTTGTTTGCTTGTTGCTGTGATTTCATGGCTCATAATCTTGACATTATAAGTCTTGGCCATTTTTGGAGAATAATAAATTGTCAAGCGTTTAACCGGAACTACAGTGGACGTTTTATGGAATATTTTTGATTAAAATGTGAAACCGCTAAAAGGTATCGAAGCCAATCAAATTATATAAAATGGAAAAGGGTCTAAACACAAATCGAAAGGAAATACGAAACCGCAAGGCGTCAACAGTTTATTGCTAAAAATGTTTGGAAAAATAATAATTGGAGGGAAATGGGGAAAAACATAGGAAATGGGATTGCTTCGAGAGATGCCCACGAACTGGACGGACGGACGGACGGACGGGGGGACGGACGGACGTGTCACAAATTTATAATTAAACTTTAGAAACGAATCGATTTTGAGTCGTATTATTCCTAGGGAAAAGAAATGCAAACAAAGTAATCGAACAATCACATCAAGAACTACAACAACAAGAAAGTGAATGCAAAGACAGAATTATAAAAATAACTCGGAACTCACACACACACACACACACACACACACACACACAGAGATATACTTGGAAGTATTTACTTTATAATTATCAGACGTAGTATACAAATATGTAAAAAAACAACAGCAAAAAACAACAACACACGACAAACAAGCAACAAAATGTTTGTGCACGATTATTATGGCTGTTGCCTTTTGAGTTCGTCTTTAGTTTTTAGGAATAAATTTATTCGCACGAGTTTATCGACAACAAAACAGAAATAAAGAAATAAACGAGAAACACCGAAAAAACAAAGTGTGAAAGCCAAAAGAGAGTTAAAAAATAAACCCAAAGAGTACAGTGCTGGAAAACGTGTTTGGAATCTTAACTTATTAAGTAATTCGACAAATAACAACGAGAAAAAAAAGACAGGAAGGAACGAGTTGACTTTCGGGCTAAAGAACATGGAATACTCTTGTAATATATTTGAATGTATCTTCAATATCCCGACTGACTGATTGACTGACTGATTGATTGACTGATTGATTGACTGACTAATTGACTGACTGATTGGTAGACTGATTGACTGACTGATTGATTGACTGATTGATTGACTGATTGATAGTCTGAATGATTGACTGATTGATAGACTGACTGATTGATTGACTGACTGATTGACTAAACGACTGATTGACAGACTGATAGGCTGACTGATGACTGACCGATGGACTGGCTGATTGACTGACTGATTGACTGACTGATCGACTGACTGATGGACTGACTGATTGACTAACTGACTTATTGGCAGATTGATTCGTCATCGCATAGCTAAAACGAACGATACGTACGAAGATGAAATAATATAGTATATATAGAATACTATTTAAGATATTTGATAATTAGAATTTCTAGAAATTAAAAATGAATGCACAAGTATCTTTTTCTCTATATAAAAAGTTTTTCTTATCGTAATCTTATCTCATACTTCGATTAAGGTAGAAGTAATTTCTATGATATATAGAATATAAATCCTTATTTATAAATTATTTACAGTCGATCATTCCCATAGCACCGAAATATATATAAAACGCATCTGTTGGGGTCAAAAATATAGTAAAAAGAAAAAATTTAAACCCTGTTTTTCAGCTTTCCCGACTCGTTTTCAACACATGAAACCGAAATCAATGAACCGAAATGCATTTTTAACTGCGTTGCAAGAGCTGTGAGAGAACTGCGTAGAATACCCTTTCGTAGGGTATCAACAGACAGATACGCAGATTGACAACAACAATGCGACTTCATTGTCAGCCAAGCGGCTGCAACAAAAACAATAATAACAATGACAACGACAACTACAACAAAAAAACAGCAGCAGCAGCAGCAGCAGAAACGTGGCCTGCAGTCGTTGACAGCGTCGACGCTGGCAGAGCAACCAACTCGCCGGCGTTGTAATCACACATACATCCACACACACACACACTATGCACGTATTTATAAACGTATGTATGTGTGTGTGTGTGCATACAGATACGCACCGGCACGCACTTTTTCAATTTGTTATTATCGCTTTCGCTTACAACTTGTTGTTGTTATTGCGAGAGCAGCGTCTTCTTGTTGTTGTTGTTGTTGTTGTTGTTGTTTTTCTACTTGTTTGTGTTGTCGCCTATCTCTGTCGACGTCTCTGCGTTTGTCTCCTGCTGCTTCTGCTGCTGCTGCTGCTGTTGTTGTTCTTGTTTTGATGCGCAACAATTTTTCAATGAGTTGTGAATTGTCTGAGACTTTTTGTATCTAGATACGTTTGTTTGTATGTAAATGTGTGAGATACAGATACAGATATAGTTTTTGGGGCAGCCGAACCATATCTCTTTTTTTTGTTTTTGTGGTTGAAACTCTAAAAGTAAAGTTTAAAATCTTACTAAATAATTTTTAGAAAATGTTGGATTAATCAGACCAGTTTCCATACTATCCGTATTATTTGTTCCCAAGTAAAAATAGTACATTATTCCAATTAAATTAACCTTTTCTAGCCAATAGTTTCTCTTAACTTGTGCCTAAACAACACCAAATTTTGTTTAAAGAATCAGCAGATTTTCAACTTGTAAGTCTTCTCTTTTTTAAGGGGAATCTTGAAATTTATTCAAAAACTTTAAAATATTTTCCCACAGCTTACTCATCTCTTTTGGCATCAAAAAAAGGTTTCCAGATCTTTATTATAGATAGCAATTTGATAGATAATAATACATATCAATATTCATTTATGCTCAATTAATTATTTAGGTATGTAATTTATCTCAGTGTTCGTTATTGGCTACTAAATTGGTAGCTTTTTCTAGTGGAGAAGAAAAGGAAAACCCAAAATTAGTAGTATTTTTTCTTTATTCTCTGCAATTTTTAGAATTTTTAGATTTTATTTATTAATAACTTTTTTTGGGGTATCATCAACGGAAAGACTTTGTCTAATTATTTGAAATTAGCAGCCATACGATTTGCAATTTGTCGTATACCCTTTGCGTAGGGTATTATAGATGAGTAATGCTTCGACGAAGGCTTCTTTTAACCTATAAAGGATGAAGCGAAGAGTAGATATAGCCACATTCTAAGCAAGCTTTTCTCTCAGCTTTGGTAGGAAATTTGGTACGGAGTTTTGTTTGTAACAGGCAGCACAGATGTTAGAGCCGACCGGATCGAATGACTATATCATATAGCTGAAATAGGAGCCAGTCCAAAGTTGTTGATTGGAGAACTTATTTCTCATATTAACTAATTGATCGATATTATGTTATAAACATTGGGTTTATTTAGAAACTTTATCCATTTAAGATATTTTATCAGAAATTTGTTATTTTAGTAATAGGCAGCTGGAAACCCCAAGAGGCAAGTTGACTGCTGAAGGCGTCCCTGTGTATTTGTAGGCGTTCTGTATAGAGGTTTTTCCATTGTTGGTCATACGGTCTATGTTACTCTGTTGCTCATTCTTTGTGCACTTGTTCTGGCTATACTCTGTAGCTATAGAAAATACGTTAAAAGGGTATATCAAATTTCAGGTGAATGTAGGCAACAGGCAGACGGAACTAATTAGGTAGCCATAATGACTCACTATTAAAACAGACCAGAGTCGGGAAACGTGGAATGAATATCTCTTATTGTTTATAGGGTATTTAGAAGTCGAGCACGCTTTGTTCGCATTGTTTGGCTGTTTGTTTTTGTACAATTTGATACGACAATGGATGGCAAATTTATATTAATTGTCTTGGAGAAGCAGAGAAAACTATAGAAGCAGTTATATTGTGTGCGGCGTATCAAATGTTCTTTCCACTGAAATTAATGTCCATGTGTGTGTATACATGTGTGTATGTATGTGTTTTTATTATACGTATATGTGTGTGTATTTCCCCTATATATGCATATATCATTATCATTAATCAATATTTCTGTTCGCGCACATTTTGGCTTCTTTACCAAATTACTTTTTAATTTCTACCTTCTACCTAATATTCAACTGACTGCTGACTGTTGACTGCTGACTGTTGACTGTTGCGCTAAGGCCAAGAGAGGAGAACAGTCTTAAAGAAATGGGAACAGTCCGGATGTCAATTACAGATGTACTCAAAACTGGCTCAAACGCATTAACATCATTTCATATTTCATCAACAGCATCCCATCCAAAATGGCTTTGTGGCTGCTGCTGCATGGCCGGCCAGGCCACAATCTTAGTGCCCAGCCCACTTCCTCGCCAGCCCCCTTTTTCACAGTTGGCTTCGCATCTGTTGTTCTCTGCTCTTTGCTAAATTCTAACGCTATGCTTAATTAGCCTTTTTAACTGGAAGTGACTAACGACTTTTCTTGTTGTACTCTGTCGGTCGCTGTTGTAGCCTGAAAACAAATTAATTGTCGCAGACAGCCCGGCAAACAAAAGAAACAAAAGAAGCACAAGGCTATATTGATTTTTTTTTCTCTCTTCTCTTCTCTTCTCTTTTTTTGTTTTGTTGTCTATGTGCGAATTTTTTACACACTCTTTCATGTACTTTTTCTAATATGTAAACAGTGGCGTTACCAAGGGGGGTTGAAGGATCAAATGTTCCGTGGATGAAATTTAAGTGTGATTAAAAATATGTAGTAAATATTATGCCCCAATAAATATTCTAGCAGAGATCTATTTTGTTTGTTCTATAGACTCCAGCTATCTATCTATTATCTTTCTAGTCCATATAATGAAATCTCTCTCCTGTAAGAAAATTTTGAGTATAGGAAAACTTGGTAGAAAATAATTAAGATTGATGATTCAATTGATATCTCAATTGGATACTTGAGGAAGGGTATTTAAAACCTCGTTGTTCTGGCATTCTTAGAGAAAATTGTCTAGAAATGAAACGTTAACTTTACGAGTAGAACAACAACAACAACACTGAGAGAGAGAGAGAGAGAGAGAGAGAACTTCAAGCTCTAGAAAACATAAAACTGTCATTTAGAGTTCAATGTGCGTGGCACGAGATGGTGGATAGGTCACGACACGGTACACAAGAAGCGGGGGAGGGGAGAGACAGTGGGAAGTAGAACAGAAACTTGCACGCGACAATTTTGCCATTTCGATAAATGTCAACGTTCTACGTAAGAACAACAAATGGATAGAGAGAGAGAGAGGTTAAAAGTTCTCTCCCTTTCGCACTCTCTTCCCTTCGCTGTTATTCCCTGTTCCCTATTCCCAGTGCCCGCGCCTCTGTTCTCGGTTCGCTTGAAGTCAAAAGTGCACAGCCATAAAGTGAATTCGCTTTAATTGAATTACAAAAGTAGCAAAAATTGCCCGCGCGTTTATTAAGTTAGTTCTTAATGATGGCTCAACGGGCGGGGGCTGAGGGGGGTGCTTGTTGTGCTGTGGCGCTCTGAGCACGAGCTCGGATGGCCGCGGTTCGTTGCACGCCACGGCACAGCGAGCAGCGCTGCAGCAACAACAACAACAGCAGCAGCAAATAATAAGTAAGAACAATGAGTGCATAAGGCACTCAAAAAGGCATGCAAAAAGCATAGAGAAAAAAACGGCACCCAAAGCCCAAGCCAAAGCCAAAGCCAAAGCAACCCGAAGAAAGCGCAGTGTGCAGTAAACTTTGCGCTAAATCTTAGCATTATATTAAAGAGTGTTTGTTTGTGTGCGCCCAAGCGTCACAATAGACGCGCTGCTGCCAAACCCAGCAGCAACAACAAAAGCCACACCAACTATAAATGTAACTACTTACTTATGTATGTATGTATGCAAGTATGCAAGTATGTATGTATATATGTACTCGTACGTAGAGACACACGCACACACTTGCACACATAACTTGCATGCATTTTTGATGGAAGTAATAGAGATGTGTGCTCCTTAGATCTTAGACAGAATTGCACGCACGCACGCACGTCTCAAATATCGCACGACACGCATGACCCTTGGCATTGAAAACAATTGCAGTCGTTTCTATTTAATTTACGCTTCTACTTTTGCAAGATTTATTTCGAGGCTATTTAAAGTTTTCTTTTAATCTAATGAAGAATTGCAGATAGATCTAGGTCCCAGACTTCTAATTAAATTAAATTTGTTTGTTTTTCTATTTGCTTTGCGAGTAACTCTGAACTGATTACGGGTACTTTAGAGCTTAAAGTTCGTGTCACGAAATTTAAATTTGACACGCGATCAACTCTAGTAAGTAGTATGTAGAAATGGCTGCACTTTGTCTGACGGTGTTGCCACTTGGCCGCTGTCTGTTGGCTGTAAATTGAGTGGCAGCACTTGTCGTTGTCATCCGTCTCGAGTTCTATTCACGTGTGCGTTTGTGTTTTTCTACAAGTATTTGTGTTTTTCTTGTTTTTTTTTTTGTTTGCATTCTCTTTGCCGCTTTTAGAACGCTCAATTAGACGCAAAGTGGCCGACGTGCCGGCCGGCTGGCGAAATCGACTGGATCATAGAAAGAGAGAGAGAGAGATAGAGAGAGACTTTGCCTGCAACTCTAGTGCCCTGGTTAGAGTAATTTCGGCACACATTTCGCCTGCAACAATGCAGCACATGCAAATCAATAACAAAACAAGGCACCAAAAATAAACTTGTTTATAAAACATTTTTCTAGCTGGTTTTGTCTTGCTACACCCTGTACTCAGTATCAGTATAAAGGGCATAGGTGGAAGAGTCCGCCTATAACCCTATAAAGAATGTATTCCTGATGGGATCTAGCTGAGCTGATCTCAGAAAAGTTCCTTCCACTGTTTAATAAACCCAAAAGTTATTTGAGTAATTTAACATATTTAGGTACTTTTTGCATCTACAGGGTATCTGCTAGTCGAGCACTCTCGCCTTGCAGTTGTCGAGTCAGTTTTACGCTTTTGCGCAAATTCGAATACAGGTCGCACTTTGCCTCGCAGTTTTGAAGGGGTTACAATTTGTGCTAATTCCTTAGCTGGTTGGTATTTTTAGTTTACTAGGCAAAATGGTAAAATGGCAAACGGCAAACGGCAGAGCAGCTGTAAAATTGTGGTAACAAATTTGAATTAAAGTCAAAAAGAAACCGTTAGTAGTTGCGCAAATAACTTGTTCTAAAAGCTTGGTTAAATTACGTACAACAGTTAAACTATTTTATTGCCTTAAATGCTGTATTTATGGTACGAGTATATCTAATTTAGGCCTGAGCTCAATTTGCAGTGAGGCGTGAACAACTCAATCCGTCAATTATAACCCGTAAGTAGTTTTGTGTGAAGTGAAAAAAACAAAAAAAAAACAATAATCATAAAAAAATTTACATAAAGCGCGTCATACGCCGAGGGGAAAGAAATAACACTCAAATTGGTATAATTAAGAGCGCCGAAAACGATGCCTTATCTACATTTGTGACTTCCGCTCTTTGGCGATTGCACAACGCTTTACACCTATGGTGTTTTATTTATAGTAGAAACTCCCTAAAGAGAATTTATGTGTAATAAAGAGCATACAGCTTTATCTTTGACTAGATTTTGTTAGAGACTTTTCTGCTCCTCTTTAGGCCAGAAGTTAAGTGAAATTATATACATATGGCACAGGGGTATTTCCCTTCCAGTTTAGGCCATTTAAATTATATAGTGAGGCGATCTAATCAGTTATAGTTTTCTTCTTAATTAGCAGGATATCATCTAGCTCCTCTTCAAGTTTATTTTTCTATGATTTTTTTGGCCTAAAACTGATTATACAATGGAATACAAACCTGGAGAAACTATCTTGTCCTTAATTCTTTCTGGGGAATATTTATCGATAGTCGTTTCTATTGTTGTCATCGAAAGTCTGGTTGTTCTTTAGCAAGAGACTCCACTGTAGTATATTTGGGTATGTAATAATAAAACCAACGTTTTAGTGTTTTGTTTGTCTCTTTGGATGGTCTATTTCGCTTTGGAGGGGAAGGCACAGTGTGCAAATATGAATTATGATCATTAAAAAAGAAAGGAAGGAAACACACAATGGTGGGGGCCAGCTCAGATTGCTGCCAAGGCCGTTCAACACAAACGCACATACACACACACACATACACATATATATTTGTTGAATGAATGGAAAATGGCAAAAGTGTTGGGAAGCTGCTGCTGCTGCTGCTGTTATCGAATTAGAAATATGCTCCCGTTTATCAAGAGAAAAAAATAAACTTAAATGAGACGTCAAAGCAAACTGGCAGGCAGTCAGACAGATAGACAGACAGACCGCCGGACATGCACAGTTCAGCTGCTGCTGCTGTGCTTGATAACTTTGATGATAAATGGCAGACTGACAGCTCTTTGCTAGGGTGATGGTCACTCTAGTCACTCTCTGTGGTGGTCCATGCTGTGTGAGCAGTACTAATGGCTCTGCTACTGTTACTGCCACTGTGACTGCTACTGTGACTGCTACTGCTATTCCTCTTGGCTGAGAACAAAAGAGAACAGCGAAAAGCGGTTTAGCTTTCAGTTCAATAAGAGTTTTAGATTAAGTGAAGCGTAGTTTTCACCTCGTTGCCCACCTGAACTGAACAGTAACGCGTTGCCCTAATTGTTTGTTTACCTCTGAAGGTACAGTGGGTTAAATTGTTTACTAACCTCAACTGTTCGAAAGCCACGAATATGTTTTCGTACACCAGAATTTTTCTTGGAACTAAAACATTCCAATTTCTTATCAAAAATACATACAGAAGTATTTAAAGCAGTTCTCTTAGAAATATGTAGATGTATGCTGACTTATATCAGCTACTGTATGTACTCTAAATAGATGACTTTTCTAGGGTTAGCTTTTCCTTTTTTTATTGTATAGTTCAAGCCAACTTTCCGCTCGCATAAAAGACTTGTTCTTTGCCTTTTTTATTCCCTCCTAACATTGATTTCCAATATATTCATGTCTCAGTCAATCTCTGATTGAGTGAATGGCGTAAAGAGTTAACTGATTCTTTTGTTTGCACTTGCTTTTTGTTCTATTTTTTTTACTTCTCAAAGGGCTTACATAAGACACAGTGGTGTAAATTGATTTTCTCTTTTCTTTCTAATCTAATTTCTCTATAATGATTAAATATTTCAAACTTACTGAACTGCAGAAAATTGTTAGCTAAACCTAACCTAACCTGAGCCAAAATCAACTATTTGTAATATATTAAATGCTTTCTAAATATTTACTTCAAGCCAGCTTCAAATCTGATGGACTAAATTTGTTTATGAGTCAATAGCTTCCATATAAATATGCATGTCATGGCTACTTAGTTTCAAACTCTTCATCAATATTTTACCAATTTATGAGGGAACAACAAAAACAAAAGTTGACCCTGGCAAAGAGGCAAAGAGAAGAGCAGAGAACTCTTAGCGTGTTCGAGTGCCGAGTACTTGACTAGGTCAACGGCATATCGTCAATAGTCAATCGGCAATCGGCAATGGGCAATGGGGATTGTTATTGTTATTGTCGTCATCGATGACATTGTGTGCTGACACTAATAAAATCAATCTATGGGCTTGTTTGCCTACACCTGTGTCCACTGTAATTGGGCGGGCGAGTTGCTGAGTTGGCCAAGTTGGTGCGTATTAATAATTGATATTGCTGCCACAATAAACTGATTCACAGTCAATAAAACGTCATTGAAGGCGGGTTCAAGAAAAGGCAACTGCCAAAAATAAATATTCGTATTCGTATTGCTCTCTATGAGTATTCACAGTAGTTGTAAGGCGAATGATTTTGACACTAATTGAATCATCAATGCGTTGCGATAAGAGCAAACGTAACGTGAGTTTAATATTAAATCACAGTAATAACTAGGCGCCTCATCGATAGATGGTATCAGACGGTTTTTATGGCTGTTTTAATTTGATTTAAATGCGATTAGTGCCCGAAGCCACTGTAAACACCTATTCAATATCGCCGTGTTGTTAATAAGCCGTTGAAAATCTCTTATTAATGGTGATTATACGATTCTTGTGGCTTCATTTATTATTCTCCGATTGTATCTATTAATTGACCATTTACTCAAGACTCTTGATTCATAATTTAATCAGCGTGCAAAAGAAAGTAGCTTAATAAAAGAGAAACAATTTTAGGTACTGCACTTCCGAATGCTCTTTGTTATTATTGGGATTTTGGGAAGTTCGATTTATTACATGAAAATTTACTATAATATTTTATATGTTTAATTATTTGCTTATTCTTGTGAATGAATACCATAAGAAAACTACACACTTTCTATATATTTCCATTACAACTCGCATACTAAACGCAACGCTCGTGTCACGCAGCGTATCACGACACGCACACAACTCTAATACACTTACAGTATTTATGTACATCACGACGATAGGATAAGACGTGAAAGTGAAATGCCGGCTAAATAAATGAATGAATGAACGACAAACAAAACAAACAAGCAAAAGCAATTTTCTTTTTGTGTTGTGCGTGTTGTTTTTTGAGTGTGTGTGTGTGTGTGTTGTTAATTTGCGTGAAAAGCAACATGACATGCTCAATAGGAGTTTGTTTGTATTAGTGCATATCTGCTGTAAGCTGAAGTGTTTAATTAACATTTAACAGTTGATGTTAAGCACTTAAGCATGTTATTAATGGGAGTTTCAGCTACCTTAACAGTGCTCTGCAATAGAGTTGCAATTGATAGATAAAGTTACTCTCTTTGTGGAAATAATCTTAATTTAAAATTCTATATCTTCCATACACATTTTATATATTTGCCAAAATGTTACGTAAATTGATGTACCGCTAAAAATTAATATTTCTAACAGCATTTCATTTCAATGACGTTTGCTTTGTGTAGCAGCAGCATGCTGCATTTCTGTCCACTCTTTCGTCGCCCTTTGGCTCTCTTAAATGCTATGCTCTCTTAGCTGCTGCTGTACAGCTTGCATCTTTCACTCTTTGATTCTTTGACTCTTTGCTTGCAGCTATGCAACTCTGCGCGCTCATCTGTCGTCGTCTATTGTGAATGAAACGTGCATAGGAATGTACCGCATAAATTATTGCATATTTTTTTAAGTTTAAGTTTAATTACTGTTGTCTCCGCTGTTAGTCAAACAACCGTTTTAGCAGGCAAGCAAAAGGAACGATTTGTGTCATGAATTATAAATGAAAGACAAGTAAAAGCTCTTCTTGGGTGTCATTAATTATGCAATAAAGCAATTTCAGCGCTTGCCTCTGATTTATTTATATGAATTTTATACTGTTTACGTATTTATTGAATAAGCGCTGTGGGCTAGGAGCAGTGCGTACCAGCCTGGAAAGCGTACCAAAAAAAGGTTGTGACGTCAGAGCACAGGCGCCAATGTCGAATTATTTGTTGTTCCACTTCTTATTATTATTTTTGTTATTGTTGTTGTTGTTCTTGTTGACACGCTGTTGCGAGGGCGCTTTGCCTCTCAAGCAGAATAAGAATTAAAAATAGTTTACAAGTGTCGACAACTTGGACTCTGACTGACACTGAAAGAAAAATCAATAAACTTTCGTTGCCCTCATAATTTATACCCATTAAAATTGTGTAAGAGGGGTATATTAAGTTTCTTAAAGAGGGTGGTTTACGCCAGTTGTTAGCAGCTCTTTCTGGAGGAACCCACTGACCCAATGCCTGATCATGATCTTAGCTTTGAAATATGTTTATATAATAGTAAAATATACATATATATAACGGTCTTTATATAGAGTATCTACTCGTCGATCATACCCTAATTTTATTGCCTAAAATCTTATTCAAATTTTGCTTTCTTTCCAACATATTTGCAGGTTGAAGCGGGCGACGTTATATTAAAAGTCAATGGCATCGATGTGCATCGCTATACAACGAAGGAAGGCAAGTTTGGAGGAGCAGCAACTAATCTCGACTAATCTTCTAATATTAATAAACAATTTATTTCTGTATTCTTTAGTGCTCAAGTGTCTGCGTTTGTCGGAGAATTTGGTAACCTTGGAACTGAAACGAGGCAAGTGACGCATTGTGCATAGTTGATATATTCCTTTCAATTGAAAACTTGATTCCTTTACAGATCCTAAGCTAAAGGCGCGCATTAAAGAGCAGTTGGCCAATACACAGAGTCCACATTACGTGGACATTGAACAATCTCCCATCAATATTTATGATTATAGCAGCAGCGCGAATGCTGCCTCGCCCAAGCATCAGCGTCAGTATAATAAGGCTGCTGCTGCTGCTGCGACCACGCCCACAAATGCTGGTTCTCCGGCGTTGCGTTATAAGTCACCCACGCATTTGCCTTCGTTGCGCCAAAACTCACCCACAACAACAACGGCAATAACATCAATTGCAGCCGCATCGACAACAACAACAACGCACACACACAGTCGGAACTCTTCCGCCAGCTCGACCAAGATCCAAATGGTGGAATCGACCACAATAACGACAAGTATAAGCAATAGTAACATTGCCACATCACCTAATACTGTAAGTGGCGGGAGCGGTGGAGGCGGAGGCAGCGGCGCCACCTCGCCCACATTTCGACCCTCACGCATTCCACAGGCACTGAAACAGGCACCCAAACCAGTGGCCCAATTGCAGTCGCCACAGCATAAGCGACCACGTCCCTCTCAAATACCCACGAAGGCAGCCAACGGCAACGGTTTACAGCCACTGCAGCATTCGAATAGCTACAGCGGCAGTCCGGCCGTAACCAGGCAACGTCATACGGAACGAGAACCCGATCCCGAACCGGAGCCAAACTCAGCGCCACCACAGCCGGCAAAGGCGCCACGTTTTGAGGCTTATATGATGACCGGTGATCTAATACTGAATCTATCCAGAACACCGCAATCCAGCAATTTGCTAACGGCCCAAGCCAAGAAGGTAATTGTCCAATGAATAGTTTATAATCAAAGATAATATATTCTACTTATCTTACCATTTCGCCTGGCAGGTGGATAGTCTGCGTGACTTTCCAAAACGCAGTCTGGCGGCCAATGCACGTGCCAATGGCGCATTAGCTCCGCGTGCCTCGGGTGAGCCATCGCCTACATCTTCCTCTTCAGTGGACTCGCCAACCAATACAGCCAGCTCGGATTCAGTCAAGCGGGAGGCGAAGCAGCAGCGCAGTCAGCAACAGCAGCAGCAGCAACAACAACAACGCGATAGCATTAACAATAGCTACAATCGGCGAGATTCGCTAACCAATGACACATTGCTAATGTGCGAGGAGCTGGAGCGTGACGAGGATGCCACTGTTGACTACGATGATAATAAACGACAGCAGCAGCAACAGCAACGGCAACAGCAACAGCAGCAACGCTATCGACAACAACAGCAGCAGCAACAACAACAGCGTTATGAGTACTACCAAAACGAAGACGAGCTAGAGGCGGACCAGGAGGAACGTGAGGAGGATCAAACACATTATGATATCACAAACATCGAAACGTATCAGAGCGGACTTGGACGTGACGAGGATGACAGCGACCGTCAGTGCTTAGTTGATGACGATGACGATGATGATTATAATGAGGAGGACAATGATGCCGGCGATGAAGAATACTCCACAAACTCACTAGGTTCAGGCTCCGGTTCTGGTTCGGCCAATCAGCGTATGCGTGCGCTTAAACAGCGCAGCACTTTGCGGCAACAACAGCAACGGACTCGGGATGCGGTTGATTGTGCTGCTCGTGGAACGGCTGGCTATTCCGCATCAACATCGAATTCATCCGGCACAGTTAAAAGCGAGGCTGTTCTTGGTTTAGTCCAGGATGAAACATCCTTCTCAGTGCCAACATCGCCCATTTCGCTATCGGCGCCTCTTATTGATAAGGAGACAGCCAGCTCGGTGCCCACCAGTCCGGAGCCCAGTTCACTGGCGCCAGAGTCAAGCAATGCAGCCACTGGCAGCGGTGCCGTTGTAGTCCGACGGCACAATGGCCATGTGGTGCGAAAGTGCGACGCTGCCGGCTTTCGCACCAGCAAATCTGAGGATCATCTACAGCAGATACAGCGTGAGGGAATTGCGGCTGTGATACCCATCGATATCGATGAGGATGTAAATAGCTCGCTGAATACTCTGCTGGATACCCGCCACGACTCGGAGGATTCGCAGGTGAGCGCTGGATCAATGGATATACTGCTAGAAAAGTCGATTCTAGTGAATACATATCTAGCATATCTAGCCAGACTTCTAGTCGAAAAAGTCATTTTATAGGCAGACAACTGTGATCTCTCCCAGCCCCAAAACACGCACAGTGCCACGTTGCCTCTAGTTGAAACTGTTTTACGTAATCCAAAAGAACAACTTTTGTAGAGTATAAAATGTTGTTGTGTAGTTGTTATATTATATTATATGTGTGTGTATTGAGCCGTATATATATGCGTTTTTGTATTTATGTAATCACGTAGTATTGATAAACTCCATCATCCATCACATAATCTATGTATCTACCATAATCATCATATCTGTATGTACCATGAGCTGTACCTTTGCATATAATGAAGTTCATAGTTCATAGTTCATCATCATGAAATTCTGTAGTCATTGTAATTACACGTTACTCGTTACTCGTTACTAGTTACTAGTTACTCGTTACTATTTGAATTACTCTGAATTTACTTTCAACTCTACTACTACTACTACATCTTCTCTATCTTGTCTATCTTACTCTTTACTTGTGTTCTTCTTTCTTTTCTTTCGTTTTCTCTGTTCGTAATTCGTAATTTACAATTAACTCTTTATCTATGCGAAACTCTCTTGAATACACGCGCTTTCTAGTCAACAACAGCAACGACAACAACAACAACAACTGATTCGGCAGCAACGATACTGAACTACTCGTCTATGCTGAACAACAACGAGAGCGAAAATGAGAACGAGAGCGAAAGCGAGAGAGCGCCGAGTCACAATGAGAACAATAACAATGAAAGCGACGAGTTGCCGTCAGTTGCAACGACAACAGCAACAACAACAGAAAGCACTGAGACAACAACAGCAACCGCAACAACTAGCAGAAGCTGCAGCAACAAATTAAACTATATTTTACACAAAAAGGTTGCCAATTGTTAAGCATGGCATGAATTAAGAATTAATGTGATTTTATATTGATATTGTGATTATCATTTGCAATTCTTGTGTTGTTGCCTGCAACTGCTTTTGCAAAACCGTTTGTATGTAGAGTAAACGTAGCTAAAGATGGAACGAGCGACTTACCAATACTAATGCTTACACACACACACACACATACAGAGATACACACACATCTGAATACTCTCTCTATTCCTCACACAACACAGACAGACAGACACAGAGAGCGTACACTTGGCAATTGTTTTTTAGGGCTCTTCAGATTGGGCAAGGGCAACTGGAAATTTAAGCGCTAATTTGTCAAAGCAACTATAAAAAAATATATATTTATAAACATAAATTAACATATACATACATATATACCTACATACATACATACATACATATGCATTGATAGATCTAAGAAGCACGCCAATTGACCCATTGCTAATTTATGCTTTTCCACAACAGGCATCGAATCTGGATCGCATCGTTTGGACCTACAATGCCCCACTGCAGCCCCATCAATTGCATCAACTACAGCAGCAACAACAGCAGCTACAGCTACAGTTACAACAGCAGCAACAGCAGCGGCAGCAACAGCAACAGCAGCACCAACAGCAGCAGCAACAACAACAACAGCAGCAGCAACAGCAGCAATACTACGGTCAGCACTCGCATTCAAATTCACATTCAAGTTCCATTAGTTCATCGCCCCCAAATTCGGCAGCCGGTAGTCCGGCTTCACCCACTTCGGTGTCCTCGTCCGTAATGTCCTCGTCGGGGTCAAAGAGCGCACAGCAACAGCAACAACAACAACAGCGGGAACAGCCAACTGTTGCTCTACCGGGTCTGTTAGGTTGCCCAAATGGTGGTGGTTTTGGTGGCAACGATCAAAGCGTCTCAGAGGCCATTTCAAATATCTCTAGTCCCGACTATCAAGACGACGATAATTTATTAAGTTCTCGCGATATTTTAGGCGGCATGGTACTTAGCGATCCCAGCGACTCGGACTCCACCATACTCGTCTCGGATGCGGCAGCACAACAGAGGCAGCAACATCAACAACTTAAGCAACAACTGCGCGCCCAGCAACAGCAGAGGGAACGGGAACGGGACCGTGATCGTGATCCATCAGAGCATAAGCTGGTCATACAGGTACGCGGTTTGGACAATAGCAATACGAGCAGCGCCACACGTTCCGATGACGATGGCCATACTCTAACCGAGGAGCCACTCACAACAGTGGCAGGGCGGGATGGCTCGCCGCCCGTTTCGGATGATGGCAGCGATGTCGAGTCACTCCATTCATATCATTACTCGCCCAAGGCTGTGGATATGCCCTCGGCCATACGCCTGGCCAAAAGACTGTACTCCCTCGATGGTTTCAAGAAGAGCGATGTGTCGCGTCATCTTAGCAAAAAGTATGTTGCATCATTTATACATTTGTATTTTTGTGGTTAGTGATCCTAATTTGAAATCTTTATCCTGTTTCTAGCAACGACTTTAGCCGAGCTGTGGCTGATGAGTATCTTAAGCATTTCACTTTTGAAAAGAAATCTCTCGATCAGGCGCTGCGTGAATTCCTTCAACAGTTCTCATTGTCGGGCGAGACACAGGAGCGTGAGCGCGTTCTGGTTCATTTCTCGAAACGATTCCTGGACTGCAATCCCGGCACATTCAATTCACAGGATGCAGTGCATACGCTGACCTGTGCCATAATGCTGCTAAATACGGATCTGCATGGACAAAACCTTAATCGTAAGATGAGCTGTGCTGAGTTTGTGGATAATCTGGCCGACCTCAACGATGGCGAGAACTTTCCCAAGGATGTACTCAAGTATTTGTACCAGGCCATCAAATCAAAGCCTCTGGAATGGGCGCTGTAAGATAATGCAACTTCACAAATTACCAAATGATTTATATTAATGTTGTCCTAACCTTGACTTTGCAGGGACGACGAGGCAGGTGATCCTCAGCAGCAGCGTGCCAATAATAACAGCACATTGACGGGCGTCAGTCAGAATCCCTTCCTGGATGCACCAGAATCAGCGACTGCTGTTGAGTACAAAAAGGGCTACGTGATGCGCAAATGCTGCTATGATACCAGCTTTAAGAAAAGTAAGTTTCGGGTCCCTTGCCTATCCAGTTTCTAGTGAACTAATGACTTTTTCTTGATAGCACCTTTTGGTAAACGATCTTGGAAAATGTTTTTCATAACGCTGCGTGATCTTGTCCTGTATCTGCACAAGGACGAACACGGCTTCCGCAAGAGTCAAGTGAGTTAAGAACTGAGGGAATCTTAGCTTGAGTTATCTAATTTCCTTTTGCTCCACAGATGTCCGACAATCTGCATAATGCGATACGCATACATCACGCACTGGCCACCATGGCCAACGACTACACCAAGAAGCAACATGTGTTCCGACTGCAAACAGCCGATCAAGCCGAGTATCTATTTCAGACCAGTGACTCCAAGGAGCTGCACTCCTGGGTGGAGACTATTAACTATGTGTGCGCAGCATTTTCGGCACCGCCACTCGAGGGCGGCGTGGGCAGCCAAAAGCGTTTCCAGCGTCCCCTGTTGCCTAGTGCACAAACCAAGCTGCTAGTGGTGGGTGCAGACCCTATAAAAATCTTTAAAATATGTATTTTATAATTATTAATTTCATTTATGCAGAAAGAGCAGCTGGAGTCGCATGAGCTGCAGGTGGCACAGTTGAAACACGAGCTTAAAGAGCATCAAAAAGCGCCAGTGCCCAGTAAAGGTCTACCGCTGCAGAACTTCAAAGAGAAGGAGAGCTACTTGCAATACGAAGTGAGTCTGAGTCGGAATTGTAGACCAACATATACTAACATGGCTTATCTATTCTTATAGCTGCGTCGCTACGAGTCCTATGTAAGCATTCTAACCGCCAAGCTCCTGGCCGATCAGCAACCATTGGAGCTACAATCTCAGCAGCCTGCTGCACAGCCAGCGCATGAGGAAGAATCGGATACATTCCCCGTGGGCTCGGTCAGCATACAGCCCGCAACGCCGCAAAGTATTAATACTCAATCGCCGCCGCAGCAGCAGCAACAACAGCAGCAGCAGCAGTCAACGAACAGCAGGTATAGTCAGCAACAACGTGCCAGGAACTCCTCATCTAGCGGCAATGCCCAGCAAGACATTGGCTGACGCGTAATGGGAGTTTTCTCAGCTTGTGTGGTTTAATGCTATTCCCTCTTCCTTTCTTTCCATGTGTTACTTAATTTCCCCTACGTTTTCTATGTGTTTCTCAGTTTTCCCAATGTTATTCCTTAAGCTTTTGTTGCTTGTTATGCGCTGTGTCTGTTTTTTGTTTGTTGTTCTATTTTTTTACTGTGTTGTCGGCTAGCCCCAAAAAAAAAAGTAATTCCTACCTTTATGTAAATACAAAGTTTTATTTTGTATTTAATTACTTTAATTGTTTGTGTTGCGCTTTGCACTATTGTTTGTATCAAGGCGCATCCTTGTCAATACTGCAATTATCAGACCATGCAGAAAGCTTTAATCATTAATTATTATGGATAACAATAATTAATTCAGACTTAAGAAAATTGCACGTAGGCAAACAAAACTACAATAATTATTGCCTAATCCAATTAGTTGATATAAATGCAATGACTTTGTGTTTTTTTAATTGACAAAAAGAAAAACCACACAAAAAATACTGTGAAAACTCTGAAAAATTCATAGAATTTTAAGAAAGTTAACTGAACGAAAGCAAATTAACAGATTAACAGATTAATTAAAAAAATGTTTTTGTAGCACTTATACTAGTCAACGAACATATTGCCGTTAAAAATAACATAGAGAAAAATACGAAAATACGAAAAACAAATGTGGTTCAAAAGTAGCAACGTTTAATGTTTATACCTTCCCTAACAAAAAACATTCTAGATATACTTAGTACATCTAAATTGGCAGTTGAAACTACTTAACATTTTAAAGTAGAGTTAGAATATGGTTAGAGCTCTTTGAGTCATATGCGCACACATTTGTTACTTTTGTTAATTTATCTAACAAAGAAACGAAACATGTAGAAACATACTTCACACACACATACCTACACACCACAGTTGTCAAGCTATCGATAGTATAGATTCCTTTAAAGAAAACTATCAATGCAAAATATCAAAGTAGAATCTAAGGATGCCCAGGGACAATTGCATTAATCCTTAACAAACAACTAATAATTGAAATTTACTTAAATTTTTGTGTTTTAACAAGAATTATGTATCGATGTAAACGTTCGATAAAATCGATATGTGTAATTTTAAATTTTTATATTTCAAATTTAAGCTTTTATCTTTATTAACAAGAGTTTTTACAAGAACTATCGATAATGAGCGAAGACAAAGACTATCGATAAATTCGATATGTTTAATCGATAGTTTGACAACCCGAGCACACACATAGTGTCAATTTATATACGTATAAGATTCATGCTAACAAGTGGACATCCCCCATGCAAATGCTAATCGTTTACAGCATTTCCCTGTTCTGTTGCGTTATGTTTCACATTCAGTCAGCTAAAATGCAAAAACCAAAAAGAAGAATTCTTCACTTTTACAGATGGTTCGACGGTGCCTGCTGTTGTCTGGCGCCCTGGCAACATTTGCTCTCCTTATTCAAAAGCAATCATTGAATATTGATTATTGAACCTTGTAACTTCTAACCAAACAAAATACGAAAATTCATTTGTATAGCAATCAGCACACAGCAACAACAACAACAACAAAAGCAACAAAAGCAACAAAAGCAACAACAGCAACAAGCAACTAGCAACAATTGCACTTTGGAGGCAAGCAACAACACACACAACTTTCGGCAAGAACAACAATAACAACAACAAGTACAAGAAATAAACGAATCTATTCTGAGAGATTTAAGCAAGTTCTCTGCAAATTCTAAATGTTTACATCTTGTCAACTGTCCAGTTTTGTATAGCTTGGCTGTATATATACACACACATACTAACTTTATATTCTACTACTCATTTTATATTTACACACACCTCTCATACACACTCGTATCGCTGTTACAACTTAATATTGAATTCGGTTTTCACTTGCAGAAAAGAGAAGAAAAAGAAATAATTACGCTTTTTCGTTACCCTATTTGATTTTGATCATTTCAATCAACACACACCATTTGGCAATTGGTTGGTAAGTTTTCACACCATTCGAAAAATACTCAATATATTATTTTTCAATTATTTATTTATGCAATTCTCTTTCTTTGAATGCAGCATATGTCCAATTGTTCAATTGTCTACACACACTCGCACACGAAATACATCACTCATATGATACAACACAGGAAAGGCGGGCGAAGAGAAACGAAATGTGGGGAAATATGGGTCTAAAAAGGGGGAACACACACATTTACACACTCACACTCACACTCACGCGTTGCGGCTGTGCCGTGCGGCGCTTAACAGTCTGCCAATAATTCAGAATTTATGTACATTTCTTAAGCTACATAACATTATGATGACTATGTGTTAAGAAGGGTATTCAAGGTGTCCTATATATATATACAAAAAGGGTCGTTCAGACAGAACTTGGCAACTCAACAAGTACTCATTATATATCTATATCTAAGTATAATCCATTGATAAGCCAATCATTTCGAAATATTTTTAACGAAATCTCATTGACCCATGCAGAGGGACTTCTCCTCTCTCCCTCTCTATATATATAAAGATGTATATTAAATGAGCAAACGCAATCCTCTATTCTGACATATAACAATAATTATTACGCTCCAATCTCTATGCGATAATTTTCTATTTGGCATTGGCCAAAGAAGCTGCTGAACGGCTTTTTGTGTTGTGTACCGAAGCACTGCTTATTATTCACATAAATACTTATTATTTAAAATTTAAATTTATATACAAACAAGAAAAACGAAACAAAACAAAAAAAAAAAAAAAACTTACATCATTACCTATGCTATCATTATAAATGATAAAAATAAATTATGAGACAATTTCTCTATACAATAAATGATATAAATTATTAACAGCGAATTATGTCAAGCGGTATATATAATTTGCTCCATTGGCCTTTTTGCGATAAGTCGATAAGTACTCCTAATTCGGAATTCGGAATTCGTATTCGTAATTCGTAATTCTCTCCAATACACACACATACACATAACATATACATACACATATATTTATTTAAACAGAAACAATTGGTTGATTACGCGACAAGTCCACGTAGTTAGAATATGAAATTAAAGGAGAGCAAGAACGAAAAACACATAAAACAAAAATAAAAAACAAAATACAATAACAACTTTGAATACATACGTACATATGTATATTTTTTAATATATATATTATATTATATTATATTATATTGTGTAATTATGTAAATGTAAACTGTATAACAATTGTTTATAATTATTTTTTAACAATTCTATTGAAACGGCAATAAATTGAAAATGAAACAAAAAACGTTTTGCTTACAAACATAGAAATAGCCCAAAATTGTTTATTTAGCCTCAATTTATAAGCTGGAATATTGATAAAGCTCTGGATGAGCAGCTAAGAATGCATTTTATATATTATTATTATTATTACACATGTAATAATGTATAATGTTTAATTGAACCGACTACAAAATACAAACATAACACATAACATTAAAAACTCCTCATCCAATGTTTGTTTTACTCTGTTCTTAGGGTAAATGATCACTCGGTCTCCTCCAATCTTAGTCTTACCTGTTGTCAGGGTAAATTATGAGTCGGTCTCCTCCATCATATCTTCTTCAATGTTTGTTTTACTCCGTTTTTTGGATAAATTATGTGTTGTCCTTCCGCAAATTTCCAATGTTTGTTTTACTCCGCTTTTAGGGTCAATGAGGAGTCAGTCTTCTCCAATGTTTGTTTTATTCCGTTTTTAGCTTAAATTATGAGTCCGTCTCCTTCAGCATGTCTCCACCAATCTTAGTGCCACCTGTTTTCAGGGTTAATAATGAGTCAGTCTCCTCCAATGTTTGTTTTACTCCGTTTTCAGGGTAAACGATGTGTCCGTTTCCTCCAGCATATTTTCCAAACGCAATCCCAAATGCTTGCGCTTCATATCAACATTAACTACGGATGCGATAATGCGATCTCCAACACTAAGTTCCGAGTTATTCATATGACTTTTATGTATCAGACCATCGCGTTCCACACCAATATCCACGAAGGCGCCAAAATGTGTAACGTTTGTGACAGCACCTAATTGGAGGGGGAGTAGTGAATAGTCTAGAATGCTTAGCTTTAGATTCAAAGCTTTTACCTGTGACCACATCACCAATGCTGAGCTTGTCCAGGCTCGTTAGTCCTTGCTTAAATAGCGGACGTTTGTCCAGATCTGCACGATAATCCTGTAGTAATTCCCGTTGTAGGGCAACCAACACAAACTTCAGCTGCAAACAGTTTATAAGGATTTATTATATACTCTAATTAAAGCTGTGTCTGTTGCCTCACCCGTTCCATGTGCAGTTTGTGCTGCTCAGCGAGTAACTCGAGATTCCGCTGAGAACTGGTGAACTCTTTGATGCGCTCCATAAAGCTGGCCTTGCCAATATCCGAGAGTCTTAAGTCACATTTCCGTATGATACTGGGGACAGAACGAAATTTTTCAAAGTAAACAATTTAATATATATTTTATATTGGAAAATTCTGAATTCCAACATGGCTCCCAGAAAGAAGCTCAGTGAGCTAAAGAAACTATATGAAGACCGTTGGAAATATCCGCCAGCACAAAAGCCGCCCAAGGTAAAGTACATAGCCTGTAATCAGAACTCAGTTTACGGACAGGGACAAAGCCGTGCTATTGAGCCTTGCTGGAAATCGCCCATGGGGATGACACCGGATACACGTTTTGGCCCCTGTTGGGATTATCCGCCGGAGCGTTACAAGCGTTATCCATTGCCGCCACCCTGCCGAGGTGCAAGTTTTCCAGTTAAGAGCTTAGTGCCCAAGTTTGATCAGTGCAAAACGAATTACACACGCTTCGATTTCCGCCTGGAGCAGTGTGCCCATGAGCATATACTACATATAGAGCAACTTTTAAGAGATCTGGAGCAGCAGCTGGCAGATGCCAAGGGTACGCAAATTGAGTTGGCTAAACAGATGCGTTACCAGGCCATACGCCGTCGCCTGCTAATTGGTTCCGCTTGCGGCATTAAGATCTATCCGGAGTATTTGAGCCAATTGGCGGAACAACGAGCTTTGTGTGATTTCCAAAAGTCATACAATGCTATCAACGCCTCTAAGTAAGATCCATTTTAATATATATGTTTAATATGTATGTTTTTCATGGATTCCTCCCGTACAGCGCCGAGCTGGCAGCTTCCGTCTTGGTTATAAGAGATGAAATGCCAGAGCTGCGGAATCGCTTGGACAAGTTGGATCACACGCTGGAGTCACCGTTTTTATTGAGCCTGGAAACCGTGCTCCAGATTATACAGGATCTTTACGATTATTTCTTTGAGGTGGTTCGCAAACTTAAAACATGGGCACAATTGATTGACGCTGCTCAGGAGCATTCAGTGGAGGATTATCTGGCATTGTTGCGCGGCGAACGAGACTTTGAGAGCTTCAAACGTGCCGGCACAGAACGGTGCACCTGCAAGCGTTGTAGAAATAAGAATCCCCTGGAGCCCTATTTGCCCTGCTGGTGTCCTGGACGTGATCAGCGTGAGAAAAAGGCTCGTCACACTAAATTGAATATAAAACCGAAGTCTCTTTGCTATGAGAAAATTGATATTGACCCAAGGTCTAGTGACAGTGGATTTGCGGAGAAGCAGAGTGACACCTCATTCCTTTTAGCCGACTTGGACAAGTTAAGCGATGAGTAAAGGTCCTTTAACAATTTTTTAGTTTAAATTAAACGATTTTAAATTTCTGTTTTCTGAAATAAAATATAAACACGCATCCATATAATATCCATGTTCTTTACTTACGCTTCGGCCACTTTGTAGCTTTCCGGATGCACCCAAGTGCAGTCCAGCGGATTCTGTAGTTTTCCGCCTACACTAAGCGGTTCGATCCTAATGAATCCGGCGCACTGAACAAACGTTTTCTCGCCTATGCTGCGCACCGACAGCAGATCCTTGCGCGCCTTAAAGGGCCCGTTTTGTGTGCGATACTCGATAATCTTCTCGGCTTTCTTCTCCGACAGACCAGCAATGTGTCTACATGGGTTGCTTGGTATTAAATAATGGTTCATTAAACAGAAGATTAAGGCACCTACTTCAATACACTGAGACTGGCTGTGTTGATATCCACTCCCACATAGCTAACACACTCGGAGACAACATCGTTCAGCGTCTCTGTAAGCATCTTCTCATTCACGTCGTGCTGGTACATGCCCACACCCAAATGACGTGGCTCAATCTTTACGTACTCACTTAGTGGATCATTTAGACGACGCGCAATGGAAACTGCAATGGTATAGATATAGATTCTCTCTTAAGCTGATTCGATTCGATTTGTTTTATACCGGCACTAATCTCGTTCATATCCATTGTGGGAAACTCCTTGGTGGCCACATCGCTGCACGAGTAAACTGAGGCGCCGTTCTCGTTCACAATACTGTAGCGTATGCTGCGACTGTCCAGAATGCCATCATGGAACATTGATGACAGCCACATCTCTGTGTCGCGGCAAGCAGTGCCATTGCCCAGAGCAATGATGCGACAGCTATCAACAAGTAATTAAAATTATTAAATTGATTATAATCATCAGGATATATTTACTTGAATTGGCTAAGCAGATGCAGCAGCTTTTTTTCAGCTCCTTTTTGATTGCACTGCCGACCGTGTGGATAGATGACACCCGTTTCGAGAACATCAGCTGTCTCTGAGATCACAGCCAATTTGCAGCCATTGATATAGCCAGGATCAATGCCGAGAATGCGTTCACCTTTCAGCGGAGACATCAACAAAAGTTGCTTTAGATTTTTTCCAAATACTTCGATGGATGCACGCGTAGCCTTCTCCTTCAGCTCGGCGCGTACCTGACGGCACAGCAGCGGTTGCACTAGGAATTCAATGTAAATAGATTAAATAGATATTTAATTTATGTATTAAATTTGTATGCTTACATTTCTTTGAGAAGCACTCTTCTAATGCTCGTTTAAACAACTCCCTGCGCAGGGGATACTGCAGTCCCTCAGACATATATTGATCCGATATGAAGCGCATTAGATCGTTTTTAAAATAATTGTTAGTCTCCACTTTGACGCTGAGAAATTTGTGCTTCTCGCCACGATTTATGGCAAGCGTTTGATGTGGCTTGATTGACTTAACATCTGCTTGATAGTTGAAGTAATTCTCGAATTTGGAACTGTCCAGTTTCTTGTCAGATATTCCACTGGCGGCTGCTGACTTGCTGCTCCCTGCTGCCGATTTGCTTGTTGATGCTTTCGAAGAACTTGCAGTGCTTTTGGCCTTGCTGCATTTAAGCATAATGCGATGGACGTTTTGTCTACCAATTAAGGAAAAGGGAAATTAGTTTTGAAGAAGCTCAATCTAATCCTTGCCTGTGCTTACAATCGTCGTAGTTCTTCCAGAACACTTGTGTTTTTGCTTATGTTGTGTATGATAATGTTACAAATGCCCGCCGCTATTTGATCCTCTGTGGCCAAATCCTTGTTGCTCGGATCAACAATTGAGGACAGCTGCACTTGAGGAGCTGTGCCGTACAACAGGCAATCGGCATACTGTTGCAGTCCCAAGGCTTTGGCTCGCTCCGCTAAGGTGCCCTTGCTAGCCGGCTTATAGGGTGCATATAAAAATTCAAGCTCCTCGTTGGTCTTGGCGCACATGAGTTCCTCGCGTATTTCCGTATCAATTACATTCTCGCGTTCCAGCTGATGAACAATGTTTTCCGCCTTTTTGCGTAAGTCTACTATCTCTACATAAGTATTCCGTATATCACGCAAACGCTCTGGAGTTACGTGATCCACCAGATCACGTCGATAGCTATAGGTGAAGCGTAAGAGAAATCAATTATAAGAGGGAAAAACTATTGTATCGCTCGACTCGACTGATCAAGAATTAACATGCTTTATAGGACTGGAGCGACTTCAATCGCTCTGGTTCCTACATTCATTGGGTAAAGCTGTGAAAGAATGATTCATTTTTGAATGAATCAAGAAATGGATTGTTCTTTTACAGCTTTAGTAAACCCTATTTCGTTGTATACCGGCAAATAAATGGAATGGTATTCTCATTCTCGAAGAGCTGCACAATGTTACGCGCTGCTGTAGGCTGAATATTCTCCGTCTCGGCCAGCAGTTCGTGAATGTTCCAGACTTTGCGACGCTCCCAAAATGAGCTGCGTCCAGTCGAAGTTCCTGGAAGTGTACTATGTCCAATTCCATCTGGTTCTGTGGCAGTAGTTGGCAACGGCAAAGGTTCTTCGACAGGATTGCTGGCATTTGGCAATTTATTCTCTTTGTCCTTTTGCGCGCGTTTTTTCTTAGCAACTGGCGCGCCATCGGTGCTGCTGTTTTTCTTGGGATCCACCCAACGTTGTCTTTTTCCACTACTGTTAATCAAAACTTTTAATCGATTTATCTATTTGGCTATCTGTCCATACTTACGTGCCAGATGCTGCACTTGCTCCTGCCCGATCTACTGCACGAGATCGGCCCTCTGGTGGGCGAAATTCATCGGTTTCTTGAGAAGCCGCAGTTTCAGTTTCAGAGTCGGATAATTCAATTATAACAGTGGCTTTTTTAGCTGCCTCTCGGCGAGGTCGTCCAGCCATTATTTAATTTGCCGGCTGCAGCAGCTGAAAAATGGTAAACAAAAGAACCTCTCAATCACTCAGCACATGGGTTAATCGATATATAACGATTTTTTGAAAGCAAAATATCGATTATTCAGAGCATTCCTTTAAGATTCTAGATTAGTAGTTCATTAATTGATTAATGCGAATTATTGTGCATAAACGTGCTGGCACTCTGAAAATGAATTTAAAAGAAAAACGTTCATTTTAATATATATATATATATGTTACTTTGTTAAGTTATCGCTAATACATGGATATGTTTCTAACCTAATACCAGTATAAAATGCATACTGAAAAAGCGACAATCTTTTCGATATCGATAAGTTGCCTATCGAGTGAATATCGTAGTTCTCATAATTTCCGCTAGATGGAGTTTGCTTTGCGGGAAAACTCAAATGTTTAACATCTCAAAAGCTTAGGCTTTTAATTTGTTTTAATTTTTTTTTTTTTAAATTTTAAATATTATTTCTTTGGCTAATAAATAATGACGAACGGCATTCGGCCATGCCTCTATCGGCTAAAACCGGATAAAACCTTGTTTATGATGTGTGACATGCAGGAAAAGTTAAAAGCTGCAGTTCCCTTATTCGGAGCAGTCGCAGAAAATGCCAAGAAATTGGTAACTTTTCTACAAAATAGAAATAAATTATGCTTAAAATTGTTTAATTTTAGCTGGAAGCTGGAAAGATATTTAATATACCCCTCTTGGTAGCAGAGCAATGTCCAGAGAAATTGGGTTCCACAGTTTGTGGATTGAGTATCAAGCATGCCTGTGGCATTGTACCAAAGACCAGATTCAGCATGATAGTTCCAGAGGTTATAAAGAAAATGGAGGAAATATTTGATGGTAAGCCACAGACGGTGGTGTTGTTTGGGTTGGAGGTAAGTTAAAGTTAATCTGAAAGAGTATTCAAATCGTCGGTCTCCGTTTCGAGTCCTTAGTCAGTTCTTTGTTGTTTTATTTACCTATTGTCTGGCTCAACAGACGCACATCTGCATAGAGCAAACGGCCTTTGACCTGATGAATAACAGTGTAAGAGTGTGGGTAGTCGGTGACTGCTGTGCATCGCGTATGAATCAGGATCGGGACTTGGCTTTGGCACGTTTAAGCAGCATTGGCTGTACAATAAGCAGCACTGAGGCCATCATCTTTAATCTGCTGGAAGATAAGAAGCATAAGGCATTCAAGGACGCAACGGCACTGGTGAAGAAGGTGTCACCCGATATGAAATTTTGACTCCCCACGCCGGATGCCAAGGCCAACAAATAGAGGCGAAGAAGCGGCGGCACGTTTCAAGTCTTTACATCTTTTTGCATTTGCCATTTTTTTGTATAGCTCATAGAAATTATGAAAGAAGCACCACAGATAGGGGGCCCTTCTATAGACGGAAGGCAGGCATCCTGGTAGGTTGGTAGGCTGGTAGGCAGGCATCGTCATCTCATAAACATTTTGGCCAATGGACAGCTGAATGGAGCGTTAGCTCTGCGGCGCCTTATAAGCTCAGCTAGCAAATTTAGCCAGGAGCAATATCCAATCCTCCGTCTGCTGTTCCTGCTGCTCCGAATGGCTGCCAATTTATGCGCAGACTTAAGACTTGTATGCCGAGGCAGTTAAATTTCATGATGCAATCGCAACAATCTTCGCGTGTTGTTTGCCTACGCGCCCCAGGCCAAACCGCTAGGTGACGGTGACAATGTAGCAGGCGTCTGATTGACTCATAACAGGCCAAGATCGCAATCTTAACTGCATGCCAGCTAGCTATCCACCTAGCCAGCTATCCAGCTAGCCAGAGCACTGCGCTCTTGGCTCTAAGCAATTTATTTACCTAAGCCCTGCCAGCGCTGGGCTGAGTGCTGGCTATAAGTGAAACTGATGGCTACGGCATCATAGCACGCGATAGCAGCGATAGGAAAGATCTGGCCAATTATGCAGTCAGTTCGCTTATCTAATTCCAACTAAAACTTAATCCTTGGCTTAAGTGTGTATCAAAATGCGTAAAATGAAAAAAGGTGCCAACGGTAACATGCGTAAAAACTTGGCCAGCTTCAGACTCAGTTGCAGCTAGTTTTCAGGCCAACAGAAAAAAAAGAAATAAACGAAACGATCATAAATTTCCGGCCCGAGGATCTGAAACTGGTTTTCAAGCATTTGGCATATTAATAAATTTCGGTTTTTGCAAAACGATAAAAAAATGATAAATCTGTTAAATTGTCGGACCAATGTGCAAATGAACAGGCGATCAGCATTCGATGGCTTCGAACTGCAGCTACCAGGCAATTTATTGGCCTGCTGCCTGGCAAGTGGCAACTGCAACTGGGCTCATAGATCAAATGGGCTACGAATATTCTAAGAGACAAGCCGATGGTTCTATACACTAAATCTTTCTGCTGTAGGGTTTGCCTTCTCAATTTTGGCTATAAACTAGGGGCTTTAAAAAGTGCTTTGGGCCGTGAATCTTCTGAACAAAGATTCATACATGTCAAATATTCTGTGCCCAAATTCTCATCAATAAAAAACCCTTTTAAATATAGTTAAAGGACATGATCCTATGAGCTTGTAGAACTCAAATATTTATAGAACAAATTGTTCTATATATCAGAATCTAAAGTTATCCCGTTTCTGGCTAGCTACTCTTCTAAAATACCCTTCTCAATGATAGTGGAAAGCTTTTAAAATAGCTTCAATGATTGTCGATGCTTTTGTCTTTGTATAGCGAGAGAGAGGGTATCTAATATCGAGGCATTTGTCAATGCTATAACAGTACTTGCAGTAATACCCTTTAGTCGGTTAGCCAGCCTCCGCTCAGGCGGAATATATATCGTTTGGCTAAGAGTGTTGACAAATGTGAGAATCCCAGGCGGCGCTTCAAAGAGTTCTCCTCTGTTAACTGTTGACTGTTGCCTGCTGTTGGCTGCTGTAGTCGGAGTTGCATAATTTATGGAGATGCGGAGATGCGGCCCGCCTGCCCAAATTAGCCAAATTTCGCCTGAGGAGCGCCTCGTAATGGGTAATGGTAATGAGTATGTAACAACAACTAATGAAAGATTATAGGGTGAGACATGGGGATCAGTTGCATTTCCCACACTGGCCAGACACTGGAAGACAGCTAACAATTCAGTTATTTAGTCATTTAGCTATTCACATGCAGCAATTAGTTTAATAATTTTATGCTAATTATGCACTTGAAACATTTGTTCTTAAACGCCGCCCGTTAGTTGTTAGTTGTGTATGATGTGGGCGTGGCCCTTTCTTTTCCTTTTCTCCCTCTTAGTTCGGGCGGGAGGGAGCGCTCACTAAACAAGCTATTTCCGCGTCACCTGTTAACCCACAAAACCACTAAATTCAGGCCTCCACTGTAGGGGCTGTCTTGACCAACAATTAGTGGCAACAGATCCAGAGATCTATATCTGAGTGTACTACGAGCACTCGACTCTCCATCTACCATCTAATTAACATATGAGCCATATTTGAACGCCGCTTCAGTGGGGCTAATTTCTCACTTCTCTCTCTGCCTGGCATTGTTATGGCCAGATTGGGGCGTTTTGCTGGGTGTGTGAATGTTTGTATAAATGGGTGCATCCAATAATTACCCGAAGGTAGACAAAAAGAGAGCATTGGGGCCATACTAATTGGCGTGTAACAAGCAATAAAGTATTTAAGACAATAAGTACACTTGATTAGCGAAGATATGGAAATATCTTAAAAATGCGGTCACTTGGTAATAGAGATCTCAGCATTTGCTCTCTAACGCATCTTTAATTGGCCGTAATTTCCTGGGAACGATTCAAATTTGTAGAGAATTTTGGATCCCATTTAAAGTACAGCTAGTTCAGAACCAAAACATTATGAACCGGTTCGTTACAGCTTTCTTGAAAAAAGTTTAATCGAACCTGATCCTAAAGCTACTGCTGAACCGATACTTTTGGAACCGGTTCGTTAGAGGATTATTAAAAAGCCTTTATCGAAACTGCTCCTAGTTCAACTATAGCTAGTGCTGAACCGGAAACCCTTTTCCGAATTTCCAGAGATGTAGAAAATGATATAAAATTATTAATACCAATTCAACTATAGCTAATGTCGAATGGAGACCTTCCGAACCGGTTTCTTATAAGATTTTTAAGAACCTTAACTAATCCTATTATGATTGAAATACGCTTAATTGGCAGTAATTTTCTGGGAACGCATTTCGAATTGGTATAGAGTTTTGGATACCAGTTTAACTAAAGCAAGAGCTGAACCGAAACCATAGGAACCGGTTCGTTATACCTAACCAAACCAATTAAAATTGATACAGCTGAACCTCAGTCCGATGAACCTGAAAGTTTTCAAGGCAAAAAGGTATCTGAAATCGGTTCACTAACTGAACCAAAAGTTTTACACTCGAACCGAACCTCTTGTCAACTATTGAAGACTTCGAGCTTTGGCTTAAATACCAAGAAAACCCCGCGATTTACGACTTGCTGATTGGAATCAGTGTGAATTGAATGATCATGTGGCTAAAACGAAAGGCTCTTTGCTGCTGTCCAAGATAGAGATCTGGGCTATTTGTTTGCTCTTTATCGGCCAGCCAAAACTAGATCAGTTAAGATCAGTTAGATATGAATGTTGTTTACACTAAAGCTTTAAATGTTTTGAACTGTGGCCCAAAGCTATCTTCGCTTTTATCTGAAGAACAGGGCAACAACAAAGATATTGTGAAAGGTTGCTCCGCTTTGAGCATTGTCCGGCATTGTCCGGCATTGCCTTTTAGCAGTAACTACCAGAATGTAGTACCAAAAATAATATATATGTATTTACATATGTTAGCAACTAATTTGCTTAAATGCGCTGGATACACTAACAAATTGTATTTTGGTTGAGACAAGTTGCCGTAAATGCGGCGTCGACTCGCTGACATAGAAAGAAAATGGTCGTAAAAGATTTACAAATTTATGCTGGAAATTCACTCTTGTAGCAGTAAGTATTTATATGGGCAATTGGCCAAAATGTTGGCCAACTTTAACACATTTGCGTGCTTTATCTCTCAGTCGCAGTCGCAGTCTCCGACTCTCAGTCTCAGCATCTCCTGCGTCTACACGGATTTCTTTGGTCTTTGTGCCTTGTTGGACAGAGATCAGAGTGACTTGATTCCCATTTGACTTGCAGTTTATGCAGCTACAGTAGCCAAATTTGGTCAATTTCACTTGTTCAGTTCGAAATTTATGCCATTTCGGCTATATACGACCTGACTTGAGTTGGGTGGGAGTGGTTGGCCGGACGGGAAGGGGCGCCTAGTAAAACAATTTAAATATGCATAAATTATACGTTTACTTTCTACGACAATTTGCATATTAACAAGAGATATTCAATTCTATTTAATACAATGCACTTTAAGAAAATGCGGCTCTAATATCATTGCAATTTAGCCATATTTTTATACCCTTAGAGTGGGTATTATGACTCTGTGTCGAAAGGTGTAAAGCACTGAAGGCGGCACTTCCCCATAAAGAGGAGTCGTTATAGCCATATCCAGCCATGCTGCCTATTTTTAATTTAGCCTAATAAAAAAACCGTAGCTTAAATTTACCAATAGTTTTCAAATCAGGATTTCACACTGGAAGAGTATGCAATCTTCGGCGTTCCCCGAATGCCCGAGGATATTTTAAATCTTTACAATTTTGTGAAGTATTTGGCACTTGGCTAAAAAAGGAGAAATTGCTGCAAGCCTTGGCCAATAGCTTTCCATTGCCCAACCCAGGTGAATCTTTCTGGTAATGAAATCCACTTGCCAAAATGTCAAAAGGCTGAGGATGTTCAATCAAATCTGTTTGCCGTTTTGCCGACCGGCTCATTGCACCAATTTGTCAGTGAGTCAACCAAGTCAACTCAAGTCGAGTCGAGTCGAGTCGGTGAGCATTTTGTCACGATTTGCCATAAACACCTTGTAGAACTGGCTAAACGGTTTTCTCTCCCAGCGATTATTGTTATTAAATCGAAGTGATTTGTGCACAGGTCACAAAAGAAGCCGCCGCCG
This sequence comes from Drosophila repletoides, assembly GCA_018150835.1. NCBI lineage: Eukaryota > Metazoa > Arthropoda > Insecta > Diptera > Drosophilidae > Drosophila > Drosophila repletoides. The sequence goes on from JAECWQ010000100.1 coordinate 10,490,828, forward strand.
CCGTCGCTCTGGCTTGGCATTAAGTAAATAGAAAGTGAAGTTGTGTGCCACAAGATCTATCCAGCAGTCGGGTCAATCGATGGCTCCAGCTCCCCCCTTTCTCCTGCCTGCCGCCTGGGCCAGTCCTCAGTTTATATATAGATTCACTTTTCAGACAAAACAAAAGCCAACACGAAATAAAATAAAAAACGGGCTAATGATAATGTTGGAATTATCCCATTGCACTTGAAGCCGCCTCAGCATCGACATAATGAATGCCATTACCAGTGGAACCAGTGTTCGCTGCTCTCAGTTCAGTTCTGCTCAGTTGAAGACACACTCAGGTGGCTCTGCTCCAGTTTATAGAGCTCCCTGCTCCCACAATGGAGCTGCTGTCAAATGCAATCAATTAAGGTTAATTTGTAGCCACTTCCCAAATTACGAGTACAAATGAGCCTTTGGTGCCCATGGGTAATGCTGGACGCAGCACTCGCTAGCTGGCAGCAATAAGCTGGAGCCCAGAATGATGGACGAGTAAATGTGTCAGCCGCATTGGCGAATCTTTTGCGGTTATGATTTGTGAAATTTATTTTTGGGTCATTGTCCCAGAGCACTGACCACAGTTCGGCACACGCCGACGCCGACGCCGACGCCAACACTTTGTGGCCATGATTAATGGTGTGTGGTACCTGAATTTGGCACAGGCTTGGAATAGTCGAAGTAGTAGTAGTAGTGGTACCTGAGAGATCTTGCCCAGATCATCTTGTATGCCGGGCATGAAATTGCGGCATTGATTTTCACAAAAGCATTGGCCAGTTAGCCAAGTTGGCCCGCTTGTAGGCCTGTCAGCCCGCCTGACAAAACTGACAGCCAACATTGACAACGACGACGACAGCAGAGCATGGACAATGGCAACTCCAACCGCAACTGCAACTGCAACTGCAACAGCAGCAGCAACAGCGACGCTGGCCAACGGTAGCTCATGTTTTAGACAATCAAATATGGGAACGTAGCAGCGTTGTACCTGTGCCATGACCCATATCAGAGTTTCTTTTGGTAACAGCCAAAAGTTCAAGAGGTCCTGGCCAGGCTTTTAGCATAAGCCATGTGCTATGCACAGTAAATTTAGAGCGCTCTTTTGGAGATGAATTAATGCTGTAAGAGTCTATTAAATAATAATGTAAGCAGTTCGTTTGGAGCTGAGGATTAGAGCGGGGCTAAGAGCAGTTCTGGCGGAAATCAATTCAATTCCAAAGACTTCTTTTCTTTGAGTGTAGTAGATGAAAAGCGAAATTTCGTTGGTAACATTTAATAGAGAGTGTTTGCATCAGAGCTGACCCCATTGAGCGCTTGGCCCACGCTCTGCTTATCGCAAGCAGCATGCATAGCTGTATTGAGTGATTGAGGGAATGACTGAATGAATGATACCCTGCCAGAGCCAGTCGTCGAATTGCCAGCTTGACTTTTGATTATCTGTCCGGGTTGCTGTGGATGTTTCTGTTGCTGTTGCAGTTGCTGGCCGGTTTTGGCTGGCACATAAAAATGTGTTGACACGAAAGCGCAGCGCAGCGAGCAACCAAAAACTGGGAATTCTTCGAAATAAGAAACCACAAAAAAAAGGAGAAAAAAAACACCAGCTCAGGCAGTGAAATGCTGAAATCTTATGCTGATTGCAGGCACAACAGCTGCCTGGGTAATTTGTGCAGAGCCAAAAAAAGTGAAGGCGTCTCCAAGAGCATCTTTCGTTGGCAAACGGAGCAGCAGCAGCAGCAGCAGCAGCAGCAGCAGCAGTGGCAGCGGCAGCGGCAGCAGCACTTTCATTAAAAGTTTCAGCCAATTTGAAATCATTAAATTGCAGCAAGAATGGCTCAAAGTTGGTTTTTTCTTTCTTTTTCTTCTTTTGGCCATGCATCAACTTCCTGGCCAGCAAGCAGCAGTGCAAAGACAAATGAAAAAGCCAAAGCCACTCAAATTCAAAAGCAACTCAATGGCTCATTTCTTTTCTTTTATTCTTTGTCTGTGTGTGTGTGTGTGTGTGTGTTGGCCAGCTCAAAACGAGTTTTACGCTGCTATTGAAAATCTTCTTGTTGGAAGCCTTGGAGCTGGGGCGCGGCGGAGCGGGGCGGGGCGGGTACTGCGGCCAAAAGCTTTCCATCAAGCGTCGGGGTGCTCTGCTCTTTATTTTAATTTGCGCACCTAAGTAAATGCCCGGCAAGTGCTAATGAGACATAACGACATAGCCGTCGCCAAGGCCAGAGCTCATTTATTATTTGTTAGCTAGCCAGCAGCAGGTAGCTCTAGCTGCAGCTGCAGCCCAGCTGCATTTGCCAAGGCATTGCACTGCATACTGCCTAAGCCTGCCCAGCATTGGGCATGCCAATATTTTCTAATATTCGCAATCATTTAACTTAATGTGCGCTCATTTATTTTGCGTGCCGCAGATGCTGCACAAAGTCAGGCTGCAGTCTTAGGTTACAGTATAAAACTGCCAGTGCCCAATCCGATCGGGGCGGCGTTCATCGCTGGGCAAACAAAAACAATGCATTATGTTCAATCCCACGATATTCGCTAATGAGTCTGGCCAACGCAATGTGGGCGTGCCCGATCGGAGCTGCCTTCGTGACGCCAACAACAAACAATTCAATTTTCATGGCCGCCAGGCGTGCCGGCCGAAAACATTTGCAATTTATTACCTAATGCAGGCAACGTGCGTTAGATTGCACCACAGATTGCCAAGGACTGCCGGCCACAATACGGATTTATGAGCAGGCAACATTGAAAAGACAAATACTCAACTCACACATAGACAATGTTTATGTCGTAGACTATTCCCTAAAGCTGGCCTGGCAATTTGTCACTCATTCCCAATGAGACGAGTGTATTTGGTGAGTGGGATTACAAAAACAAAGCTATAAAAAACCTGTGAGAACCGTCAAGAGGCATTCATTAAGTGCTGCATTTCGGCTTAAAGACTTCTTCTCAATGCCACTTGTCTTGACTTTTCAACCCAAAAAAAACCGAAACCGAAATGAAAATGAAACCGGCGATGGCGTGAAAATGAAAACGTTCCGTTTGCAACAAAAGAGAAAATGTTGCCAGTGTGTGGGGCAACATTTGGGTTCGTTTCAAGTGTGATGGCTGTCAGTCAAACGGAGCCGGCGTCTGTCCGGCCGGCGAGCATCTTCTTCGGCATTTAGGGCTGGTTGCGTTAGTGGGTCAACTGCTGCAGTTGCGGCCTTTAGGCTCCACACAAATACGAAAACATTGCAGAAAAAAAGTAGAAAACAATCAAAGAAAACAAAAGACTTAAGACACGAACTTGCCAAACGCACTTGTCCGTTTGGGTTGAACATCAAAGAGGCCGGCTTGAGCGCGACATAGCCCACTTCTAACAACCAAAAATCAACATTAAATTATGGCCACAATATCATCGATAGTCACCGAGCTTTTCTATATACTAGTTAATACTTCTCCTTCTCCCTCCGCTCGCCTAGAAACCATTTTGAAGGCATTCGAAGAGCGCGCGCGCATGCTGTGAAAGTCGAGATATGTTGGCTCAATGACAAGAAATTCTGGTCTTCATAATGAGGCTTATAAATGTTTTTATGGACGCAGCTCAGCCTCTGTCAGAATAACAACAATAACAAAAGCAGCAGCAGCAGCAGCAGCAACAATTTGGCATGTGCACATTTATTAAAGCCATGCAGAGATTTATAAACTTTATTATTTCTTGTTGTTGCGGTGGCAAATTGTTTTTTCTTCTTCATTTTATTCTGCTCTTTTTTAATTGCTCTTTTTTCTGTTTTTTACTCCATTTCAATGCTCTAATGGATTCGGTATACCGCCGACAATTATGCAGCAGGTGTATTCAGCTGAAATTCGACTAATCTATTGAATTGATATCGTTTTTCCGCATAGAGAAATTAATAAAAGAAATCGAAACATTTAAAAAATTATTCACTTCTTTTTTTCGGGGTTTCTTAATAGTGGATTTTGGAGGGGTAAGCAGGCAGGGAGAGAGAGAGATAAGTATCTTTAATCTGTTAACCAAAAAAACAATCTGTGCATTATCTTAGGATCTGTGATCGTTGTGGTCTCGAGCCAGTTCCCAGCTTAACAGTTAGCTTCCTTTGGCTGTGCCTGGGCCACAGCTGACTGCTGACCACTTCTTCCGCATGTGTGAACACATATCCAACGTATCAAAGTGACCAGCAAAGATAATACAAGTTTATTTCCAGCAGCGTTGGTTTCCTGGGTTATGACTTTTGCGGCTGTCAGCCGGCGATCAAATGTTGCTCCTCTAACTACAAACTAGCAGCGAATAATGCCAAGAATTAGTTGTGGAAAAATTAACACCACCCAGCAGCAGGCAGCAGGCTGCAGGCAGCAGGCAGCAGTAGAAGCTGCAACGGCATTGACCACAAGGCTGATTGTGCTGGCAAACGGCAAGTGGAAACTGAAAACAATTTACACAAACCGTACGACGAGAGCTCTCGCAGCCAGGCTGATTCTTAGATTGACTTGAGACTTGGCTTGCTGCTTGGCTGGGGAGCAGGTGGCCGGGCAGGTGAGATTTCAAAGTGCATTGACTGCCATGCAGCAGCAGCAGATGCAGCATCACTGTAATCACAATTGGAATTAGAGTCTCCCTCTCTCTCGTTCTCCTCAGTCTTCTCTCAGTACGCAGATTGATTTGTTGTGCAGTTCCGTTCTGAATGGGTGCTGCATCAATGCAATTTACCATTTATCATTTATCATTTACCATTTACCATTTACCATTTGGCATTTATATTTTGTTTTGTTTTTTTGTTCTTCTCTTCTTCTATTTACTGTTAGCTGCTGCAGCTCATCTCAAATTGATTTCTAATACGGCTGCTGTCACCTTTGACACGTTTCTTAACGGATTTGTCTTCTGATCAGCAGATTGATTTTTTATGAACTAACTGTTTGCACAACTGGCTAACAAATGCGAGTAAAATGTACGTTTTTAGTTCATCATCTACTTCAATAAGTTCCTCAATATACTTCAAGAATTTATTGATATACAGCTTTAGTTTCTTGAGATTTTTTAATAATAAACAAAACTCTTTGGTCTTAACTGATATTGCATGTTTTGGGCCATTGAATAATCTGCAGCTAGAAGGCTTTAATCCAGCTCAATTCTCTTAAAGTATTCTACTCCATAAACAATTCTTCTTTAAGCCTTAAAAGAATCTTATTGAAACACAAAGTTGCTCAGGTCTCTGCCATCGCCGTAGTTCCAAAAAAATGTATATCGCAGATAGTTTTTTCCATCCTTTGTGTGTTTAAAGTTATATTTATAGATACTTTTTAGTTGCGAAATATATTGCTCCCATTAAATTTTGTATCTTTCATCATTATGTAGGAGCTAATCTTAAGGTTCATTTAGAAATTCTATTGTTGCCAAAGCGTAGATACTTTTCGTAGCAGATTCGCAGTATTCTCACATTTGTACACGAAATATTTGTAGTTGTCAATGCTGAAAGAAGATAATAGAAGAACAGAGAGCAGACTGTGGCTTAAGGAATAGGGCATAAGGAGCAGAACCTGGCAGAACTTGGCAGAAGCACAATGAGGAGGCTCGTCAACAGTTGTAACGCTTACAGCTTCGTCACACGATTTGTTTTGAGTTTGAGTCGTTTGCCTTGGCCACACAGCTGCTGCTCCTGCTCCTGCTGCTGCTGAGGCTGCTGCTGCTGGTTGAGGCAATCGTTCCAATCGACATGTAAGGCCCTTAAAAGTCATGTACTGCCTGGCTGGGTGGGTGTGGCTGGGCAGGGCAGGGCAGGACAGGGCAGGGCTGGGACCCCACAACGCAAACGTTTTTGGCAATTATCAAGATCATGGTTGCCTCTCTTGTTGACTCTTGTCTGCGATAGTCAGTCGTTCGTTAGACGCTTGGACGTTCCGGACTCCGGACGTTTGCGTAGGCTTGAGGTATAGGCACGCCCTTGCCTCTGTATCTGCCTCCGGCTTAGCCTCAGGCTTAGACTCGGGCTCAGGCTCCGGCTCAGCCTGAGTTCTGGGTGTGCTTTTGTGGCTTTATCGAGTGGCCATTAGTGTGAAATCGTTAAAGTTTTAAATGCCACCACGTTTTGTATCTGTTTTGTTCGGTTTGGCTTGGTTTTGTTCTGTTGTTCTAGTTCTCGACAGTGCAAATATCATACCAATTAAATTGGCTAAAACAAACTGCATAGCATCATCTGCAGAGGCCTTAATCACATTGGGGCCTGGTTATTGGATTGTATATAAACACGCTGTGTTGTACGATTAATTAGGCAATTAGAGAGCGCGTTTATAAATCAAGAAAAATTATAAAACAATCGAAAAACAGCAGAAAAAATAACAACGTACGTATTGGCTATAAAAATTAATTGTGTTGGCCATAAACAATCGCCGGCCGGCCGTCTGGCTGACCGACCATGCAACCGTCAACAATGTTGCCAGCAACATGTTTCGGCCAATTTGCTCAGCCTGACACTGGCTGTCTCGGCCCTTAGCTTGTCCACTGCTTGTTCGCTGTTGCCTGTTTGTTGGCTGTTGGCATCGCTATTGGCAATTACATGCAGCTCACGTGCTGTCAAAGTTGAAAGATGACAAATCAACTTGACAGCGACAGTGGGCCAATTTGCATGGCAAAATGGCCAAACAAAAGATTCAACCGAATGATGGCCATGCAAAACGAGAGCAATGCTCTCTCTGCTGTGGTGTGGCATGTGGCGTGGTGGTTGCTGCAACAGCAAACAGCAACGTGCCACCAACTTGACGCCTGGCATTGTGTAATAATTGGCAGTTCGTGGAAAGCTTGATTTTGATAGCGATTAATTGGCTCGCTTGCCTCAGCTGCCGTTGCTGCCTTCGGAATGCAGCTCTAAGTAAGATGCCTTCAACTTAAATTAGCATATTCGTTTATGGCAATTGCACTCATTTCATTTCTAATTCGCTTCATTAGTCTCTCATCGCCACTAGCCCCCTCGCCCCGCCCCGCCTCGCTTTGTCTTTGTCGATCTATGGACTGTTTAGTAATTGCAATTTGATGGTTCCATCATAGTTAAATATTATGACATCCATATAAAAGCGAATTGAAATGGGCCACCGCAGTGCTCTCAACTGGCAAACTGGCAACTGGCAACTGGATACTTGGCCAGTTGGCAACTTGATATTTCTACGACAGCTTCCGTCAATTATACGAGCGATCGTAAGTTCTCCTTGAAGTGGAGGCGACTCAGCAGGAGTAGCTGCACCCGCTGAGCAACAGCAGCAGCAGCAGCTACTTTTCTGGCCAAGCAAACTGGGCCCTCTACATAATTCAATGTTACGAGTATAGCCAAAACTTCAATTCGCTTGCCAACAAATTGAAACTGGCCAACTTTGTTGCGGCTTCTCAGCCTCCCTTTAAAAACTTTACAATGTAGAAAAACAACAGGTTAACACGTAAACCTGGGCTAAGACTTTCATTAGCTTTGGGAAAACTCTCTTTCTTCTGGACATTTGTGTGAGAATTAAAGCCAAAAATTGTTTGAATGAAGAGTAATTAATTGTCATTTAATTGGTATATAGTATAGAGTTACATATATATAAATGTCTAATCAAAATTATAGGCACAAGAATGTGGCTTTTACTTATGAAGGCTCCTCCTGAGCAATCACTGTAGTTCACATCAATTTTTCTTGGCAATAGGCAATAGGCAGGCTGCCTTTTACCGGATTTAGACTGAATGTGTTTCTTTTGCCTGTTATTCACACGACTTTCATGTTAACAACTTGCTTTCCTAACAGTAAAAATCAATAAGTACCTGCAGTTTATTACGTAGCCGGCACTGAACTAAATAACTTTGCCACAGAACAACATGTTGTAATCATCATTTAGTGATGTGCTGCGATGCTGCTCTTCTTGCTGCTGCCGCTGCTGCTGCCTCTGCAGCCGGCTAACAAGCCATTTGGCATTAATTTTTGCCCATATGCAATGCCTGGCTCATGCCCCCAGGGACTGTCTCTGCCGCTGCCTCTGTCTCTGACTGGGCAAATATGTCGCATTTAAGCAACAACAAGGAGACAACAAGAAGAGGCACGACAACGGCAGCAAATTAGTGACATAACTTGGCCGCTGAACACGATTCGATTAAGGACCAAGCTGGGAGGCCAATTCCAATCTCAGACCACAAAAAAAAAAGCTTTTTTTTCTATATATATGCACTAATTTTGCAATATAATAATAATAATAACATTGCTCGTGCGCGCTCTCATATTTGTCTGACCTTTGCCCCGCCACCTTTCACCAGCTGGCAGCTTCCAGCAGCAGCAGCAACCACAACAATAGATCAGCTCTGTCGGGTTATGTAAGCATGGCAGAACCCCTTTTCGGGGTTAAATGCCCATTACAAACAATTTTGTAATGGCCAGTTAAATAACAACGCTGAAATTTGTTTTCAAATTATTTAAGTCGAGCACACAGAGACGAGCAACAACAACAACGAAAGCCATGGTAATGCCAATTTAGCCAAATTAAAGTAACATAATGCAGGACGTGTGGGTGGTTTGGGGTCAGTGCAGTTGCAGCTGCAGTAGGAGCCTCGCACGAGATACTTTTTTGTGCTTTGCTCTGATTTTGAAAATTGCTTTAATTGAGCCGTTTCTAAAACCAAGAAAAAAACGAAAATGACGATACATGACAATTTCAAGTTGGGGTTCAGGTTGGGTTCAGTTATGGGAACTTACGTTTAGGCCAGCTCGTGTGCTCGTAGGCGGTCTGGGCCCATTCATTTACAGTTAGGTTAGGTTCCTAGAATCGATTTACAGACCCGTAAAAGTGCATAATTATTAAAATAATGAGGCAGGCGCTTGTCAACACACACACACAAATCAAATAACCCATGAAAGAAGAACTTGACAACTCGAAGTGATCGAACGCGATACAACGGCAGAGAAAACGGCAGCACAATGAGAAGAAAAAAAAAGTAAAAGGTTGCAGCCAAAGAACGTAGAGGAAGCCAAGTTGCCGAACGACTGGTAAATACCCTGTAAACAGCTAAGTATTTGCAATTGAACCGAACTAGTTGTCCATTTAATAGTTGAAGCCAAGTCCGAACTAAACTAATTATTTCTAAACAAAAAGTTTCACTTACCAAAACGAATTCATTTAAAACTTTAGGCAAAAAAAAATAAATATGTTAATTTAGGAATTAATAAAAAGATATTTGGCTAACTTTTGAATGCTTATCTTAAGTTAACAAAAGCAAAAAGGTTTATAAACTGAAAACACAGCTGAGCAAATAGTTTCAACTGTTGAATCCCCGAAATTTGAATTATTTATGAGGCAAGAACTCAATTTTACAGGGTATAATAAAAGCTAAGTTTGCACAACATTAATTAGTCTGTGCAGAACTTAGATTTGCTATATTTTGTGATCCTTTCGCCCATTCGGAGCTGTTATGAATCATTTGAACACAGCTCATAAAGCCAAATGAAATACTGCAGTTAAATAGCAAGCATAACTAAATAGCACACGAAACTTCGCCATGGAAGAATGTTAAACAAGTCAAAGTCAAAAATATTAATATACTCATAGTTATTCACTCCTATTCGTACTCGTATTCATACCTTTCTAGTTGCTAACTGCATATTTTACACTTGACAAGTACACGAAAGGTTTGTAGCTGTTTTGTGCTGTTTAATGGACATTTGTTCATTTTGTGGTGGAATTGTTGACATGGGCCTGAAGTACATTCACTTTTTTGTTTTGTGTGGCTCACAAAACTAAATAAGCTCTTAATTAAGCACCTACGTCAGGTTTGTTGTTTTACATCCTTTTCGGCAAGTTCGTTGCCTAAGTCTTTCGTTTCGCCTGCGTTCCAAGTAGGTCAAACCTGGCAAATTTATGCTAGCCAAACTAGTGCCGGACTACTGCAGCAGCAGTGCATGTGCATGCATAAATAAATATCATATATATATATGTATTCGATTTGGCCATGGCCTAGGCCTGGACCAGCTTAGCCATGGCCATATGCTTATGATTTTTCGTTTCGTTTTTCGTTTTTTTTTTTTTTTGGTAAGAGCGCCAGGCAATGCAAATACTTTGAGATAAATTTTCCCGCTGTTTGTTTTGCCAAGCCAACAATTTACAATTCGCACACATGCTGCGCCAGAAGGTGGCTACTAACCCCCAGCGGCAACGGTGCCAACGAAAATGAAAATAAATGCACTTTAAGGAGAGACTCCTGTCATCGGTCAACTGTGGCCCCAGTTGCTTGATATGCCAGCAGCAGCCACAGTCGCAGCAGCAGCCACAGCAGTCAAAATAGCAACAGTTGCTTGTTGGAACTACACGAAATTTCGGTTGTTTTTACTTTCAAAATGCTACATTGAACACGTACTCTTGGCTTGGCTTGGCTTTTTGTTTATTGCTGCAATTTCACGGGCATGCGAAAATCATTAGCCGAAATCATTAGGGTCAATCAAGTTTGTGGCAAGAAGATTTTGCGTAAGCTGCAAGCAAATGAAATGCTGCCATTTCTGTTCGTTTCGCAGGTGTGACAAATTTTTGAGTTTTGTGGGGGGAACTTTCAAACAGAAATGATTATTGGGCCAAGATTTCGCCAGCCGAAGAAAATGAAAGCGGAAGATTACTTTATATAAATAGACTCGTATTAGCATAAGTTCAATCACACTCAGTTGGCTTAGAAGCAAAAAAATTGTGGACCTTTTACTTTTCATTTGTGTGCTATGCAAATTGAGGTGAATCAGCAGGTTTATGGCCCATAAGCGCAGCTTAAACTTCTAACAAAAGGGCTAAAAGAGCCCGTGATAAATTGTTAAGCACATTATAGCACTGTACACGGTCAAAATGTTGACGAATTTCTCTTTTTATTTTTCTTTAATGGTTACTCGCATGTTCTTAATGTGCTTTTCATTTAAAGAAAGAACTTTATTTTGTTTTGTTTTCTATGTTCGCTTCAAGGTTATTTTGGGCGTCTTCTCTTCACATGATGTGACACTTTCATTTCGAAAGCCGCCTTCAACAAAGTGTTTTGACTGTTTCTTCTATTTTTTTCCTCTTCTCTCTTTAAATCCACTTCTGATCTGATCTCATGCGTAGGTTTCGCATCAGTAGCAGCTGCTGTCAGTCCTTTCACTTTCGAACAAAAAACCCATTTGAATGCCTAACGGTTCGCGTAGTGATAAGCATATTGATTATTCTTTTATACTATAATAAAAATTAATCAAAAAACAATAACAATAATGCCTGTCAACTAAGAAGAAAAGACAATGTCGCAGGCGTTAATCGACTCTTTTGTATACCCTTTATCATTATAATTTCTCTCCAGAACAACTATGCGGCTTATCGGCCATTTAGTCAGCTACCAAAAATACTACCTGTACAGTACAAAACAACACAATGAGCTGTCTGCGGTGGGCGTTGCAGGCAGCTCTGAACGTCTTACAAATTAATCAACACGTAAACGAGGTCTGGCCTGGTCAGAGGGTAGATCGAATCGCACCCAGGCCGACCTTTGTGCCAGTTAGAAGAGCACGCCGGGCATATGGCACACATGAGGCCGCCTAATGGGCTTTTTATTGGGTCACAAGGCGACGCAATTCACACAAAACACCCACTATACTCAGACACCTGCTGCAGACCCACATTTCATTAATGGCCTTTTAACGTTGCGAATCGTGAGCCATTGCCGCACAGAGTTGAAAGTTTAGGGGCAGAGTCAAGGAGCGGCACTAATTCCACCTGTCAGGCAGACAGGCTGGCACTAAAAGAAGGCAATAAAAACTTAAAATATGGTCTAAAAATTTGATGGTTGATTGAGCCAAGACAGCTGCCTAAAGAAACCGCAGAAAGAGAACACTTGACGCTGATGTCTTAAAATAGTTATTGAGCTTTTAATTGAGAGAATTGAAGACGTCGCTCATTTAAACTGGAACAGTTTCTAGCACTTAAGATACTAGTGCAGATTCTGGAACAAGTCTTCTAGGCCATTAATTGAACTACAGTCTTTAACGATTTCCTTTTGAAGCTGCATAAATCGCCTCACATGGTTTCAGTTAATTAATTAACTAGCCTGGCTGACAATAATAACGCCAGGCAGCCACTTTTCCCATACCCAGCTGCCGTCTGAAGAAGATATAAAAGAACTTTTCTACTCTTTAAAATGTGTATTAATTTTAGATGGGTCATTAAAGCCTGCTACTCCAGAGATCTTATTTAGTATGCCTTTAATTAGTGGGAATAAAAACTTGTATCGAGCGTTTTTGGAGCCATTTCTCTGCTTAAATCTGTGGGTCTCTTCAAGAGCTGCTGCAAAAGTAATGAAAGTGCATCGATTTGCTACTTAAACACATATTTTTCACTGCCTTTTTCACATTTCACTTTCATCAAACAATCGACTGACCTGCGCTTACTTAGTTAGCCCTAATGATGGCATTCCATGGATGCATACAGGTCGCTCGTTGAACCCATTCATTAGACTCATTCACTCCATCGCATACGGGAGAACTCTCACTTTTAAATATTCACGGGGTAGATATATATATAAATATATATAAAGCTCTATATGGATTATAATTGTTCCAGCATTTTGGGTGCTGGCATATTAAATTGTCATAAATATTAAAACGTGCCTGAAACCGGCAACTAAATGAAGACATTTACGAGTTGCTCAGATGCGAATCAATAATGAAATGGCCATGCAAAATTCTAGACGCTATAAACGGTTAAAAACCGCTCCGGGTTATGCCGCCGCTTGGCGCAACGGTAATTTTTGAAAAAAAATAAAAAATAGAACCCAGTTTCAAGCTTAGTCTTCGACGGGTTGAGCTCAGCTCATGACTGTAGATACTCGACTTAAGATTAGAATGAATCATTTCCAAGCATCCTAATTGAGTTGACTGCACAGCCGCCTTGTCGAGGTGTGAGACTATTTAGCCAACTTTGACTAAGATGGAGGCTAAGTCCGCGACTGGCCAAGTCGAGAAGATTAGTAGTAGACCAGACTTTGAAGCTGGAAGCTGGGAGTTGCAGCCTGGTTGACGAAGGGCCATTTATCAACTTCTCGTGTCTCGTCTCTGGGCAATATTAACCGTTCCTTGACTGACTGACTGACTGGCTGACTGCCTGATTAACGGACTGGGGACTCAACTACCGACTCGACTCCTCCACTTTAATTACTCATTTAATGCTGGAGAGCTGATCTCACACTCAAAGAGCTATTAAATGCCTGTCTAGCACCTCAGCCCATAGTGGGAGAAATGTAGTTCTCTGGGTCAATGCGAGCACCTTAACTAATCAAAGCTATGGCGAGAGAAGCACGCGTCAGTCTGTCCGTCTGTCAGTCCCTCAGCCCCTCAGTCAGTCATTCGCATTGTCAATAAAGTAACATTTTTCGCTTTGCTGTGGCAGCTTTCACAAGACTCAGACTAAATACGAGTATTTTGCAAGTATTTTTCGTTGTACGCAATGGGAAGTTCTAAAGCGGAATGAAAGCCGAAGAGTTGCAAAGAATTTCATGGCTCGAAAAGATTATAAACTGCGCTAAATGAATTCGATTTGTTAGCCAAAGTTTATAATCAGCGAGTGACAAGTTGAGGAATCGATAGGACGTACTCGTTCATAGATAAGATTCCATATTTTATTTCCTACCTGAGAGCTGAGCACTGAGCACTGAGAGAAGCGAGAGCCGAGAGAAGATGTTCCTGGAGTTGAACCTCACGTTCTGGGTACCATAAAACACAATGGAGCGTTACGAGCGGAGCCGAGCCGAGCCGAGTCAGGTTAACAAATGTCGCTGTTCTATTGTTCAATGACCATGGCTGGAAAAATTTCGGCTGCTTTTATGTTTATGCATGAATTCCAACATGAAAATGCAACAAGGAAGGAAACTGGCTGCCCATAAATCAAATTGGCCAAAATGCTTCTAAATCCTCTATACGATCCAGCACGCAGTCATGGCCAACTGATTGAGCTGTCGCGTATTTGGGTGAGATCGCCCAGTGTCTAAATGTCCCAGCTCCAGCTCCAGCTTCAGCTCCAGTCTCAGCTTCAGCTGCAGTCTCTGATATGCTGCCATTTGGTTTTTCATTTGAATTTGAATTTCGTGCCTGGTTTTTCCTTTGTGGCCAGGCTGGCTAACCATTTTTGAACCAAAAAGAAAATCTTCTTTTGGCTAAAATTGAAAAGGAAAATTTCCACAGCATGGTCTCTGTCACCTTGTGGCTATATAGTGATCTTATATGGCGCAAGATCGCTACCATATTAACAGATGTTTGTCATATTTACAGGCGCAGCCCGCCCACAGATTTGATTCGGGGTACACAACTAGGTCAGCACTCTGAGATCGGGACAGGCAACAGGCAACTGGCAACAGCAAAAGTGCATCAGCGAATGCTAACGGAAGCGCTTAAGATTTGCCTGAGATTATCCATATTTTATTAATGGTCTTTAGTCTTTAGTCCAGTTAAAGGCTGCATAATGTATACGAGTATTAGAGCATTATTCGCCCAATAGCGAAATCTGAAATGATTTCCATGTAAGACTCAGCCTCAGCCTCAGTTTCAGCTTCAGTTCAGAGCATTCAGAGAGTTCATTCTTATTCTATTACAAATTTTATTATACTTAAGTGTAGTGAATAAACTGAAATGTGTGCCATGAATTCAATGGTTGCAACAAACTTTGGAGCCGTGTCTAATCCCTGTCGGTCGATTTCTTTGATGATGCCCGCCCGCCCGAACTCCTCCTCCTCCACCTCATCCACTGAGTGGGCTGGGACTGGGGCTGGGACTGATGTAATGTTTGCTCGATCTGGTCACGTTGCACGTAACCGCAGCGCCTTTTATTTAACGTGCGGTAATTGCATTAATGAAAACTTAATATCTATAAATTATATTGTACAAATTGAGCTGCGTACAATGAAAGCGAAATTGTTTGATTTGTTGCGATTGCAAGAGGGCCAAATTGAGCCCAGGCCCAGGTGATTTTCAATTAATTCACGGCAAACACTTTTTTCTATCTGTCTAAACATGTCAAAGGTAAAGCCACAGCCCTCAGACAATAAAACTAAAAACCATCTTTATTGTTGAGCTTTTTTTCTCTTAACATCATTCACCTTTCCTAAACCATTGGCCCTTTTGGCTTAAATAATTAAGACTAATTTATCAATGCCCTTTTTTTATGAGCTTGACTACATTTAGATATGTTTTCCATACTCTATAGTTAAACAGGATTAACAGCAGTCTAGACAAAGAGTATATTAAATTTACTCTTCATTTTGGATGCCTTCCAATCCACACTAAAAGATTCAATGCACTTTTAGGGTATAGTGAAAAAGGGGCAGCAAGTAGTATAAGTTCTTTGGTACAGAGTATCCTACAGTCGAGCATACTCTTGCATATTTAATTTATATAAATTGACCGTTATATAGACCGTTATATAGTTTGTTTATTGTTAATTTTATGGCCTGTAATAAAGGCAAATATAAATTTGAAATAGATTTTAATGCCGCTAAGCAACATCTGTAAATATTTAAAATTAGGAGAGGTTTTATGATCTCATCAAGACATCAGCAGCCTCCCACTAAAAGAAGAAAAAAAACACATTTATTCCATAAATAGTTGCATAAATTAAATTTGGAATACCGCTGTTCATAGCGGTATCCAAAGAGCAAGAAACCTAACTCAACCGGTTGCACTTGTTCCTTATGAGCCTTTTTGCCTGGCTGCTGCCTGGTCATCATCCATCAGCAGATTTTTTGATGCTGCACATTTGAGTTTTATGACAACCAAACCAAGGAGAAGAAGTGGAACTAGAACTGTCAGCGGATGCTGCTCTGCATGTGGCCAGGCATCAGAAATCAGGCATCAAGAATCAGGAATCAGGAATCATTTAACCGTCAACAAGAAGTCTTTTTTTTTTAAATTAGAATCAAGCAGTGCATTTAATAGGCCATATCATTACTAATACCAAAGTATCTGCTCTGAAATAGCTCTAACAATATTCAAAGATACATTGAATATAAAGTGAAATATTCTAGTTTCAATTTTTACTGCGACTAGCAGATATCCTGTACTTTAGGGCCAAGACATCTCTGACTAACTCTATCTCTGAATAAATAGGCTTCAACTGAGTTGGTAATATATTGGGAGATTTAGGCCATATAATTTTTAGGGCGATACGAATTTCTCTAGCAGTTAGAGTCCTTTTAAGGCAGGCATATTCGATTATGTCTAAGGAAACATAGTTGGAATCAAAATTGTGCTTTTGCTTCAACTAAACTCACAAATAATATGCTCTATTCATTTAGATTGAATTGAATAAAGTTATACCCTTTTTCACAGGTAAAAAACTGCAGGAGATCTCACATAATTTTCCAGGGTATTAAATCATTCACAGCGGTTCCTTTTCCCCTCTTTTAGAGCATAGAGTGCGCATCTGGCAATTGATAATATTCATGAATATTGTGCTATGAATCGTTTGAGTCGCAGTCTGTACTCCAATGTGTACGAGCCATATCCATGTCGATGCCTATTAATAATCAGCCATTGAAAGCTGTTGAAAGGCAACGGAGCATTGGAGTATCGGTTTGGAGAGCATTGGTTATTTTTTTTTTTTTTGGGTAAATATATTGGAATGCTGCGGGTCGACTGGGCTTCAGGTTTGATGGGGCCGCCCGAAAGTGAGAGTCGCCGCTGGCTCTGTGCAGTTGAAGCTGTGGCAGATGAATCGATTTGAATCAACAAACAAATGATTTATGTGCATATAAGCATTGAAAGAATCATGTGAAAATTATGCAGCCGCCTTCCCTGCCTGCCCACCTGGCTGGCTGCCTGGCTGCCTGTTAAACTGAACTGACAAAGTTCGTTTCATTCACTTTCATTGGCCGCAGTCGGTTCGGTTCGTCGGTTCGTCAGTTCATCGTGTGAGAAAGTAGTATTGGTATTTACTCTCAGGTTCAATTTAATTCGATGGTCGGTGGAAACGGCATTTGATCAATTTGGTTGCCTCCTGCACAATTACCAATTGCCCATTCTGACCCACATTAATCTGCAAATCGCTGTGCTCTGGGCAAAAGCGGAAATTAACTGAGCCAAAGATACGAGTAGAACAGAAACCTGCGAATCGATACTTAAGAGGCGGCTGCTGCTGGTGCTGAAGCTGCTGAAGTAACCGGCGCACGCGCCACCAAGTCGACTTCATAACTCACACAACGGCGGGGTATTCGATTCTGTTACATATTATTTATTGTGTCGGCTCGGCTGTGCCGCTCTGTGGCTCTGTGGGTCTGGTGGTTTCTGTGGCGGCTTTTCCACTGCGGTTCCGACGTGATCCCGTGGGCGGTTAACGGCACTTGTGTGCCGCATATTTTGCGCCAAGTGGAAGTCGTTGCCACGACACTGCCAATGTTTTCCCTGCGAAACAAGAGTCGTGTGTTTAACTTGGCCAGCGCACACAGCAGTTAATACCAGTGGGTGTAAATGCCTGAGACTCGCTGAGTACAGGTAGTACAGGTAGTTCCAGCCGCAGCAAAATTATGTAAAAATTTGGCGTCTAGACAAGTGGGTGGCTACCAAAAAGTGGGCGAAGTTACACAACCAGCAAGCAGCAAGCCAGATGCAGTTAAAAGCCCATAAATCAATCTGCTAAGTTTTCTATTAGCTCGAAAATTGATCTATATTCTGGAAGGAAAGCGGCTGATATTTGTCTCAATATGTTGCTGCGACAGTTGGCCAGATATTTTGGCCTACAGCGATAATAAATGGTAAGGCAATGCTGGGGGAATTGCTGCATTTTTTTATATATCAAGTAATAACATATATTAAGCATTGTGGACAGGTGAAATGTGTGATAGCAGCAGGTGAAAAATAAGTGAAATGGCATGCAGATTTTCATGTCAATTTCGCGTAATAAAATATAAAACATTTCAAGAAATGCAACGGCGATTAAGTTTTCTAAACGGTATTATTTTTTTACGATTCATACGGATTTCTCTCGGTTATTAAAACAAATTTTTACTGCGGTTTTTTATTATTATTGACTATTAAAGTAATAAAATTTACAAAAAGAATTGTAGTCAATAAATAAATTTGTGTTAATCTGGCTAAAAAGTGGCTTAACTGAACGCAGCGAATGGCCCAAAGTTCTCGTGTGACATTTGTAAACAAGTTAATAACAACAGGTCAGTCTTGACTTGGGTTTAAGAACCTTAGTTTGGGTCTGGTTTGGTGGAAAACTGAAAGTTATAATTGAAAGTTGGCTAGAAAGTTGATAAGGCGCTAAAAGGGCCATTCTTTTCGTGTCTGTCAGATCTTTGGATTCTCGTGAGTCACACAGTAGCACGCTTTAATATATCGTGTGACTATCGCATAGATTAAGATTTGTTTTGACCATTAGCCCTAACGGTTATTAACTTGAATGAGTCGAGTTGGCTATAAAATGTATTCATTTATTCTATACAACCTTTTCAGGCTGTTTTCTTTCGACTGCTGCTTAAATTATCACATTAAGTTAATCATATTTGCTTTGTTTTCAATGCCTTCCAGGGGATTTTTTAATTATTATAATTATGTGTACTCATTAAGATCGCCTTTGTGTTAAATTTATGGCTAGATTTGCGTATAATGCGATTTTTAGCATTATTTTCAAATTGAACAAAATGCCCAGCCGTTGACCTTTCCTCTCTCTCTCTCAGTTGGCGAAGGTGTCAGTTAAAGTTCAATTAGTCTTAACCATTTAACGATCATTTAATTGTTGCTCTTAAACTTCAATTTCAATGGAATTGAATTAAATTGAATTGAATAGAATAGAATTTCACGGCAGTCTAAAGCTCCTTTGCCACCTGCTAATCAGCTTTCTCCATGACACCTGAAATCCTTTTGAATCTTTTGCCAATTTATTTGAGTTCGATAAATGGTTTTTTAAGAGCCAAATTGATTTTTGATGACGTCCCAAACCATTTAAATTCGAAAGTTATTCAATTAATGCGAATGTAGCGAATTGGCTTAAACTAAGGTTTCCACTCGAAGCCCTCTAAGCAGTGCTATAAATTGCTAAAGCAATTTGTATTGATTTTTTTTTGTTCTTAGCCAGGCTCCAAGTCGCACACACAATTATTTTTTGGGTTTGGGGGTAGCATTGTGTGTTGGCATTGGCTTCTGACATACTCTTAGCTTACTTAGTTAAAGGCTAAGTTAACTGGTACGGCTAAAGCAACGGCATCTGCCTCAAACGGCTTTGGCCGCGATTAGCAGCAGGCAAGCGAAGCGAGGAGAGCGAAGCTTTATTCGTATCGCATCGCATGAGTCAGTGGCGTAGGCGATAATTATTAAACTAGGTGAAAGGGGGGTCAATCAAATGGTAAAGAAAATGTGCTTTGGCAGAAAGGTTGAATAGAAAACAGGGCCAAAAATTAATAATTTCAGGCACCATTTTTGATGAGTTTTACGACCCTGGAACAGCCCCTCCCTGCGTGCGCCACTGATATGAGTATTACCCGAACTCGTATGTAGGTAAACAAGCGTACATCCATTTGCTCAATAACTCATTTAAAAGCGACGTATACCCCGGTCAATAATGAACAAATAAAAGCCGAAATCTGCCGATGGAACAATGCAAGCACAAAATGCCAATGAGCAGCCCGACCAAGAGGCCAGGCTCTGGGTCTTCTGGGTCTGAGTCTAAGTCTGAGTCTGGGCAGGCTAACCTAGCGGTGGATTCGATAGATTGTGCACATGTGTGTAGCTGGCCAATTGACCGCATTTGTGCCCAAAAACAAAAAAAAAAACAAAACAAAAAACAATGTAGAAAAAAGCGAAAAGGATGTCAGTCATAAGCGAAGATACATTGCTTCGGCTTGTAGGAGTAGGTAATATGATATGGCCAAGATACTGCCCCAGGCATAAATCACATGCTCAAACCAGTCGTGCGGCGGGAAAGGGGGAGGAGGCAAAAAGAAGCCGCACGTCCAAATGAAAATTCTGCCTGCGAAATGTCCGCAGATTGCATGCCAAATTGAAAAGTTGATTATGTCGATTTACATAGGAGTACAATTCAATTGAGTTAGGAGCACCGGTCACATGAGTTACGTCTCACCTGAATGCGCCCTTAACCCACTTTCCCATAAAGCTATATCCACAGATATAGCTACAAATATCTATATATATATATATATATAGAGACACAACTGCCAACTTTATTTATGAGCGGAGAACAGTGAGGAGTCGCTCTCAGCAGCTCACATTCATGACACCCACAAATAATGTTTAAAAAGATAGCCAGCTCGTGCTTTAAATGATGTTGTTCCCCCCGTGGCTCAACTTGGCTGCTGGAGCTGAAGTTGGAGCTGGAGCCCAGCTACCTAAGGTTCGAGTTTCTGGTTCGGCATTTCTTGCATAAATATCCAAAATGCTATCAAAAGTGTGCATCTTACGCCAGTTGTAAATGGTTTGTAGGAGTAGAAGTTCCGATTTACGAGCTCACGGTTCACCCACGCTAAGAACTATGGCTAATCTAAGTGCAGCTCCTGCTTTGCTTCCCTCCTCCAGCTCCTCTTTCTTCTGCAGGGTGCCTCCCTTGCATGTCTATTTAAACTTTTACATGTCTCTGACAAAATGCTCAGCAATGAAGACAACAGCAATAAAAACAACAGCTAAAGCAACGGGAAGACTGTCTGTCCGACATGTCTATAGTCGGTTGTTCAGAAATTGTGCCAGTAGTGTAAGGCAGCTTGAGGATTGAGATGAGGCATGGGGCAAAGCCACATCAAACAGGCGGACCAGGATCAGGTCTTGTTAGTGCTCTCCATCATTTGTTGCATGTTCTTGCCAGTTGCTGTTTAGACGATGTCAACGCTGATAGTCAACGCTTGCCGGGATCGGGATTGGTATGGCGACTGCGACTGGGATTTCTGGTTGGGTCATGCAGCGTCGGCGGTACGAGTATTGACAGTGTGCCAACCAGCTCCCAACGGGGCACAAAGTTCACTCTGCACTGTCCTCCGTTCCATCTCCGACTCTCTCTCCCTCTCCCCGTCTCTGTCCAAGGAAAACTTTGTTGTAAATTGTAAATTGTGCTTGTATGATGTCTGTTCTCTGTTCTCCTCCAGGTAGATGCAAGATTAGCAAATTTGTGTAAGCCGATTGTGAGCATTCTCGGTGTACACATCATTAATCTTTCTTTCTGGCTTGCTGGCTTGCAGTACGAGTGAACCTTTCGTTTATTTAATTGTTACCCTCGAAACATTTGCGTCTACATTTACAGCTATTGGTAATTCAATGCTGCGTTGCGCATACGCCCCGTTTGCCATTCGATATTCGATGCGATTCGCTTCGACACAGTTTCGACTTCTTCCTCTTTCGACTCACGTGTCATTTCATTTCATTTCATTTCACTTCAGTTTAGTTCAGCTCACTTCATTTATCATAAATCATTAAGCAGCTAATTGAAAAACCAGCAAAGCAGCAAAGCAGCCAAAATCCGAGTGATTTCTGCAAAAAGAAAAGCAAAAGTTCTCAACCACAATCTCTCAGTCAGTCAGCCCGTCTCCGTGGTTCACCGTGGTGACTATGGTGGGTCATTGTGGGTCAGAGCAATTTGAGCTGCTGCCGTTTCGCACAAATTTTATGATTATTTGCATAGATCTTGGCAGGCAGGTCGCGTGGAGAGCGTCAACTTTGTGCGTGAACTGGAATTCCAAGCAGCTGCTTGCAAAACCAATACTCATAGGAAAAATACTCGGAACCTGTTGACAGCCTCGGGTCGAAAGTTACAGAAAAACAAATGACACTCTGGGTGTTAATGATACCATAATAGCCTTTAGCTGAACCTCGTGCTGCTCGAAATTCTTTGAAAAAGACTTTTAACTACTCGTATTATGGGCTATTAGTGGTTTCACTTTTAACTAAAGACTCGGATTGAACGAATTTATGCGCAATCTATTCTTGTGGACTCAGCTTTCTGTTGATGTGACACACATGGTAATACGGTTAAAGAAGTCCGCGGAATATCACTGGACTTGCTACATTGATACATTGTCGATGCTGACGTGGCTCGTCTATCATCGATCATCTGTTGGCTCTGTGGTCAAAATCGTGACATGGTTGAATAAAATGGGAACATCAGAGCCAAGGATGCTACCACTGAGGAGAGAAGAAGACCTTGAAGACTGGCTTTATGTGTGTCGATGAGAGGTTTTGATTTACCTGAGAGCCTTGTTTGTTTGACAATCGACATGAGTGAAATGTCGACTGGGTTGGCACATGGCACATGGAATTGAAATTGGCAAGAAACTCTCGACTGGATTCTGCTTACATTCTCCTTTTCGCTTGCCATTATTTCATTAAATTCATGTGATTAGAATCACTTTCGAGTCCGTTGCGAAGTGAAAACGCACTCTCGATGGCACGTGAGACCCAGTCAGTAGCAGAGATTCGGAAATTCTGAGAAAAAACCAAAACAAAGTGCACCAGAGTCACATGTGGTCAGTTGATCTCTGAGAGAAGAACCGGCCATGGCATGTGGAACGGTTTATTGGCCAACAATGAAATAATATGGGAAAGGCCCTGGGATGGATGGGACGGCCCATCGACTAAGCCAACGACAACGCAAATAAATAAAATGAAAATTGCAATAAATTTCACTCTTGTGTGAAGACGAGCGGCTCTAATCAGAGAGTTTGCCATGGCAAGGGCAACTGCAACTGCAACTGCAGCTGGCAACTGCAACTGCAACTGAAAACGTTGCCAAAATGCAACGTGAGCCACATGCAACATGAAAGCGAAGTGGAAACAGCAACTGGCTACAGAGACAAAGAGATGGGGAGGGGCAGAGCCAAAGTGGCAACGGCCTGGGAATTGGGCTAATTGATGTTTAGTTGCACTTTTACCCAAAAACGTTTAGAGAATCGCCAACTGAATTAAAACAGAATATCAAAGAGTTCCAATAGCAGAGGCTATGGATATAACACGTCTCTGAATGAGATCGAAGCTCCTCTCTGACCTCCCGTTGTCAGTCAGCGGCAGCGACAGCGACACGGATGCATCTTAATTAACCCAAGAAGCGGCGTGTTTTAATTGAATACAATTAATTATTGACACATTTACTTAAGAATTCCAATCGAGCTCTCAGCTCTCAGCTCTGAGCTCTGAGCTCCTTGCTCCAAGATAAACGAAAACGTGAGCAACGTTTGGAGCAGAGCAGAGCCAATTTGGTGGACAGCCATCCCCGAGATGCATATGGAAATGCACTTTCTATGGCTCTGGGACAGTAGCCGCTCCTACAACTTTGCTAATTTTATGGAAATTGAAATTTTAACCCAATTTGTTGGATATATGAGTACGCTTGCTAATCCCAAGAATTTAGAGAAGATTTAAATGGAGTCTATTAGATTATAGGCTTCCTGTGTTGAGACTCTTGCTGGATAGCTAATTGTAGAGGAAGATTATCTGCTATAGAACTATGAGCTACCGTTGAGGCTGCCTTTCGTCCAACGGTACCAGAAGTGTTTGCCTTCCCCATAGAAACACGCATTCGCATCTGCTGACAGGTGCCATAGACATTTTTCACTCTATTCAATTCAAAGATTTACAGTAGGAGAAGGAGAAGGTGAAGGTGGAGCAGGAGGAGGAGGAGGAGACTTTGGAACGTTGACAAAGTCGCGCAAACATTTCAAACATCTGCTGGCAGGTAGCATTGAAAGGAAGAGATTGAGGCAGCTCCAACTTGAGCTCAAACGGTTTACTTTTCTCACCCAACCACGACAAGATCCGACCACAGGCATCCACCACAGCTTCAGGTAACAACATGAACAACAATCGATTGGAATGCCAGTTGCGGGTGTCGTTGGGATCGGGCCACTTGGGCTGCTCTTAGCTCTGGCCAAAGCGGTGACAAAAGTCCAACAAGTGGCGGCCGTCTTTTTTTTTGTCTTTTCTTCGTTCCCCGCCCTCTTCCACCGCCCCCAACGGTGTCATTTGAATATCAACATTTGTCATCGTGTGTCGTGTCGCATTCCGCGAGCCGTCGCCAGTTGCGGGCGCCGAAATGTGCCCAAAAATAAACAAAATCCAATTAAAGTCAAGTGGAACATGGCCAAGGAGCAGCAGCAACTGTTGCTGTTGTTGCTGTTGTCTCAGCTCTTTTAATTGAACATCTCTCATGTACGCTGCAATGCAAATGTGTGCCAGGGAGACAGATACATAAGTAGGAGTACTTAGAAGGATTGCAGCAACCGGCCTGGCCTGGCCTGGCCTGGAATTGCAATTACTTTGTGGAGCAATTTCCAACACTTTCCCTGCCAGAGACAACAGACGAAAGACAAAAGACAAAAGAAAACCACAAGGCATGAAAAGCTACCAACCATTGCGATCGCATTTCGCATTTCTCAGTATCTCGTAAAGATCAGAGCAGCCCAATGAAATTCGGGCATGTAATTGAAACGCATTACCGCCAAATGGCAAAAGTTGGAACTAGTTGGAGCTTTTATTTGCCTTTGCCTTCGCCTTTGTCTTTGTCTTTGTCTTGGCTCTAATGGGCGTTGGCAAGAGATCTGCCACAGGACAACAGCTCAAGAGCTCAACAGCAGCAGCAGCAGCAACACGACGACAATGTAGGCGATGACAGCGCCGCAAAATTGGAAATTGGAAACTACAGTACGAGTTGGTACGCACAGGGGCCAACTTCTGGTGCCGAAAGTAGGTGAGGCAGCCGCTAACGAACTGACTGGAGACTATCCGAGTGGATAGCAGGACGGTATCAATGAAAGCCAATCGGACATGGGCGACGCATTGGCAGCCAACAGGCTAACAAACAGCCTGCAGGCAGTGGGAGGCAGTCAGTTCACGCACTCGCCGGGGGAAAAGAATTGGGTGATGGGATCTGGAGCTGTAGGCCTGCCTACGACTTGAAGCTTATAAGGCAACACAATGTGCAATGTGCCTCGATTTGTTTGCGATTTGGTAAACGCAAATTTAAAGCAGCTTGCAAGTGTCTGGAATGGCTGGAATTTTCTCGAGGTTCCCTCATAATCAAGTTGGGTGGTCCGGCTGCGTGATCAGGCCATAGGGAATCGAAATGCATTTTACACGAATTCGACTAGTCTTACACCTCCTCCTGAAAGGGGTTCTTAGCTCCTACTATTCGCCTCATCTAAGTCAAGGCGTATGGGCGAGTGATTAAGTAAAGCGATGCTAATAAATCTCGTATATCATCAACCTCCTCCTTTACTGTACTCCCTGATTGCCCATTTGTCATCTATATGATCATTATAATGCCCTGTGTAACGGGTCTCTCTTGCTCTATGGGAATAATTGCCATTAGAGAGACGATCCCCAGTCACGCGCATTAGATGTGAACGACTTAACCTTGCGTGGCACTTGACAACCAAAGCAGGAGGCAACAAAAAACGTGGACACATCGATGGACGATGGACGACGAACGATCAACGATCAACAGTCAATAATCAATGATCAATGATCAATGATCATAGATCAATATGGTCTCTAGGGACAGGTCCAGTAGTCCAGAAGTGGGACATAAACAGAAATTGTTTCTTAAACATAAAATCAGCAGGTAGCCAAAGTCGATAAGCACACGAGCAATTAGTTGAAAAGGATGAAGATGAGGATGAGGTTCAGCGTAGGTAACAAGACGAGAAGCTGGAACTTGGATAAGAACGTTCCGTTGTCGTGACATTCTGACGGTGACGGGGACGAGGACGGTGACTGTGACTGGGAGGGTAACGGTGATGGTGATGGTGATGAGCACGACGGTGCCTTATTGGTAAAAATGTCACCGGCAGTGCCTCTGAATTCCTTGGATCGTGATGAGCGTCTCGCTCGTCACTTGTTACCCAGTTCTGGAGCAACAATTTCCCCTAGTTTGCTTAAATGCCGTTAAAATGAAAAGATTTTCCAGTCCCACGGAAAGAAACCACAAGAAACCGAAATCAGAATGCGAAACAGATATCATAAATGAAATCAGAACTTAATATGCAATTATTCTGACCCCTTCGCAATCCGTTCGCTTTGTCTCTGCTGAGAAACAGAGATTTCATCAGCAATGCCGCCGACATCCAAATCTACAACAGAATCAACAGAAACGAATATTCCCCTCCGATGCTGGATGCTCGATGCTCGAGAGATGACCCAAATTCTGCATAATTGTTTCTTTGCTGCAGTTTTCTTGGTCCACTTCGCCTTGTTTGCCACTTTCCCACCAGAATCACCAGATCCACCATGTCCAGCAGACCAAACATATAGCACTAACCGCTGCAAATTCGCCCCAAAAGCGAGAAAGTTCATTAAGCCCGCCGATCATTTCATGCGGATCATTTGCGTGGCGTCGGCGGCTGCAGCAAATTATCCTGACACTCGGCCCCAACAGTCCGCTCACCTGCGGTCTGGTCCGATTCGCAGTGGACGCACAAGTGCCACTTGACTATCCGGCAGACCGTTTGCCGCTTGCGTGTGTTTCATATTTCTCTCCATTTCTGGTGAGTTTGATTTCGTGCTGGGGCCTCCACAGGCCTCCACTTGAGACGGAGGCAAAGGAGAATTGAGGCGAAAGGAGAGCTAGGCGTTATGTCCACTTTGATAGTATAGCCGCAATTAGTCGACACTGTCTCGAGTGCTATCACTGGCATCTGCACTTGTCGGTCTGCTGTCCGCTGTCCACTTTCCATAGGCCACAATCGTCATTCCGCCTCCGCCTTCTCCTAGTGAGAGTTTGACTCGATTCTGCACACTCTCGAAAGTCTCAAGTATTTGATGATTAGACACAAAACATTTGCAAGTGGACAGAAAAATGTTAGAAAAATGAGTAAATCACAGAGGAAAACTTTCGATTATACTTCGGGTCAACAGCTTTAAAATAGGGAACTGAGTCCAGACGGATGCCATTGAACTCAGCCAAGTCAAAATCAAAATGGAACCTCTTAATCTAAGCAAGCTGACTAAAAATAGCTGAGAAGAACAGCAGAAAGGTAATAGAAAATCTTGGGAACAGTTAGATGCCGATTGGTTGAGTTCATAACAATTTCCTGTCAATCAGAGCAACGACTGAGACGACGGCCACACCCATCCCCGCAAAATTAGCGGAATTCAGAGACAGAATTCAGAATTCAGAGCCCTTGGTGTGCGACCAAGTCAAAGCACGCAATTAATTAGTGGATCTGGCCTCTGGGTCTGGTTTGCTGAAGCGAGGAGAAGCCACCAACTGACCCAACTACTCTACACGATCCACCAAATGGCAGCAGAGCTCATCAACCCACCTACGCTTACGCTTACGGTACTTCCTAGTCCAAGACTAAGACTAAGACCACTTGACGGCTGCAAATTAATCGGGCTGCGTAGTGTCTCGGAATAATGACAGACCCGAGGAGACCCGAGTAGAGCTGAGCACCGCTGCGGGGCAGCCACACTTCTGAAGTCTTTTCCCAAATGCTTCTCCATTTATCATAAAGTTCTATTCGACTAGTTTTTCCGCTCGTCAAGCGGGAGAGTTGAAAAAAGAATAAACTTGTCAATGGATAGTCCTGTAAGTGGGTCAGTTTGAGTTGAGTTTTAATTAATTTGGATTAAAATGTTGAAAATGCTGAGAGGGCGGCAAGGGAGCTGCCGAACTGCCGAGCTGCCTGATATGCCGAAGAAGGCGTTGGCGGTTTACCGTTTTCTGGACTTGGAGTCGCCTCAGCGGTTCTACGAGTAGGAATACGAGTATATTCTGTGGTTTCCGTAGCGGACAAAAGGCTAGGCGAATTTTGATATTGAAATTGCTACCTTGGCACAGCGCACAGCAAACACTGAAGAAAGCTTCTGCCCGAGGCCTGGGCTTGATAAAATCAGCTGAAGTGGTTGAGGTTGAGGTGGTTGAATGAGAGGTGTGAGGGGAATTCCAGGTCTCAGCTCCCAGCTCCCAGCTCCCACAACAAACAACAAACAACAACAGAACAAAGACAACAATTCCATTTGGTAAACGTTCGCCCAGCGAAGAGGGCGGGAAAATGCAACGCCAAGAAGTTTTCTGCGAAACAAAATAAACCGAATGAAAAATAATCTAAACTCTGCGTTGGGGTTTGAGTTGGTTTGTGCTTAACTTTGACTTAAAGTTTGTCCAAATGTAACTACAATTTAAATGCTAATCTGGCATCTGTTGGCGGTCGGACAAAGTCGCGGCGCATGCGCAAACAACTCCGCCCCAAAATCGCTAGGAAACTGCTCCGAGTGAGGGTGGAGACACTGTGGAAACTAGCTATAAAAAGAGATGCAGAGCGGCAGGAAGGGACGAGGAAGAGTTGCACTTAGCGGTTAGCCCATTTGCTCATTAGTTTTACGAATATCCAGCGAAATGCTGCTCCAGAGATATGTCCAACTCAACTGGCAACTGAAGAACGTCTCTTGCCCTTCATGGGCTTTTATTTATTGTGTAATCTGGCTCCTGTCCAACTTCAAGCTGCTTGACTGTGGTCTTCGGTCTTCGGTGTTTGGTGTTTGTCTGTCTAATTAATGTTCACGCCTATAAAGTGCCGACTTTATTTGCGGCGGATGCCTGCTCTGAATTCTGGGGCCAGAGATTCGCCACAAAAATGTTGGAACTGTTGCCAGACCTCTGAGACAGACAGACAGACGGACAGACAAAGCTCATAAGTTCAACGGAACAAAGAACCGCTATGCCTCACCCCTTTCGGAAACTACGTCAGCTCAGTTCGGTTCAGTTCAGATGCAGCCCAGAATACGAATACGAATACGAATACGAATCGGAGTAAGTAGAAATGGAAGCAAAATCAAAACCGAAAGAACATTTGTAAGCTGCCAATTATTATGAAATGAACAGACAGCAGCGACAAGAGCAACATCAGGAACAGCAACAGCAACAGCAAAGACAACAGCGACATTCGAATTCGAACCAGAAAAAGAAAATGTTCCAAACAGAACCCTGGGCTCTCAGTTCTGAGTTCTGAGCTCTGAGCTGTGGAATCGAAAAGCGCGTCACGCCGAAATCCGCCGGCTCGTTACCATTTGGAGGTTTGAGCGCCGGCAATCGGAAGAATATTCTTTGTCTCTTGGGCGCTGGTCTGGTCTGCTAGTTTCTAAGTTCCAAGTTGCCAGTTTCCAGTTCCCGCACCCCAAGCCTAAGTCCCTAGTTCGACCGCCTCGCGTGCTGCCAAACCGCCAATTACCGAACATCAAAAAGCAGTTTCCCTCAGCTGGTCTGCCTGGTTTGCCTGCCTAATAATTTGCTCTCTGACTTTGTGTGGCTTTGTTTGTACTTTTGGAGATCTGCAGCCCTCCAAACCCCTTTCTCCCCTTACCCCTCTCCCCGGTTACCCTTTTGCCAGTGTAACAGACCCGCTGGACACCCAAAAAGGTGTTCGAAATGTTAAGAATCTTTTGCCGAATCACGCAATGTACGAGCAAAAGCATCTGTCTCAGCTCTGAGTTCCGAGCTCTGAATTCTGAGCTCTGAGGTCTAAAGTCCAAGTGAAGGAAATGCAAATGGCAAATGCTCTCCAAGATCTTTCGTGGCTCACGCTTTGATACAGTTTTCGGCTAAGAACCCCGCCCACGAGCATAACTCTCTGGCGAGAAAGGTTTTAAACCGAAAATTAATTTAATTATATTAGGCATAATAAATAAAGAGAGTTATCCAACACGCTCCCCTTTCGGGCTCACTTTGACATTGTAATCACGTCAGTCACTGGCCTATTTACGAGCTGTTTCACTCGAGTATTCTTCCCTCTTCCCGAATCAACAGAACAACAAAGCGTGACTCAAAGTGTTGTGACTGGTGTCGGTTCACGTATCGTTTCCAATTATAAACAATAAAATACACCCCGTAAGTTTATATATGACAATAATAAAATATATAATCACAGTCTGAACTGATCTGTGATCGTTTAAATAAATGGAATATTTATGGTGATAATGATCTGTAAATGATCATATAACAATCGATTGCTTTTAAACTGTTCTGCTGATTAAAGATAACCCAATGAACCATAAAAAAGTATCTCATATAAATCAATAGAGATTTCGACTTCCTTTCTCTCGTTAATTTTGATAGTTTTAAAACTCAATCAAGAGGATATTTTGCATTCATTTCTTCAGCCACAGAGCAGAGGAACATCCTTTTATGATCGGATTCCTTTCATCTTTGTGCGCTTTTGCGTAGGCTCCACGCAATTCCAGTAATCCACTTGCAATGACAATCACGTTTCTCCAGCAGAAGCTCTGCTCCGATCTCAGCATCATCTCTCCCATCTCATCTCATCTCACGCCTGTGGTGCATCTGCCGCTGGGATCTGGCGAACGGTTTGTTTGCTAATGTGCGAAGTAAAATTTAGGATCGCGTGGGCAGCCAGCAGTGGCAGTGGCAATGGCAATGGCAATGGCAACAATGTTGCAGCAACAAGTCGCTGATTATCTTCTCTCAGAGTGGTTGATTAGAGGAGAGTCGGAAATGATCTTTGGCCAGAACTACTCCAAATTATGCCGCTATTTCCATTGTCCCGCATGACGGTGTCGAATTCGCAAGCAGTGAAAAGCGCTGTAAGAATGAAGAATGAAAGTCAATTTTCCTGGTGCAAATTATTGGCGCTGCTGAATGGGAATGAAATATTCAAGGCATCCTGTTTCGATTGGTTGGGGCGACCGGCGGGGGCTCCATTTTATTGCTGCCTTGATTTATGCAACATTTTCCGCAATAAAAATGCCATCGTCTTGAAGAATTATTACATCATCACGTAATAGGCCTCGTCTTCGGTCTTCGCTCTTCGGTCCTCAGCCTCGGCGCCACGCCCTTCACCTGCCACCTGGTGGCTGGTGGTTGGTGGTTGGAGTTGCTAGTGCCAAATTGCCCTCGGATGCATGCAGCGCTCTAGAGATCCTCACTCCGATGTTTCGCGTTGTCATAAATCAGTCGCAGAGATGGAGCCTCAAGTTGCCGCGAGAGACAAAGGGGCAGGAGCAGAGGTTCAAGCATTAAATACTCGTACTCTCCTCTTAAATTGCAGGGCACGAACAGCTATAGCTATAGCTATAGCAACAACAGCAAATAGCATCAACAAAAGAAGCAACAACAAAGCGACTATTAAGTGTCGTGTCATCCTCAGTGATCCATCATAGCATACAAGATATCTTCTTCACTTGGCCGCAGAATGGACAGAATGGAAAAGGAAAAATGAACTTGGCACGTGTCCATCATTTTAAATATGAGAGCTGAGCCCTGAGTGCTTCCTGTGGGGGAGTCCAAAAGGGAGGTGCTAATGTGCAGAGAATTCACAGAAAAGTTGTAATATCTTTGCCAAATTAGGCCTCCAAAGGCGCGGACGATTGCAGAAGCAAAAGATCGAAGGCAGCGACATTCTTGTACTGCCTACTGCCTACTGCCCACTGCCTACGCTCCAAATGGCCCATTGTCCATTGGCTAGTTGCAGAGGCAGAGACAGAAAGAGAACCAAACACGGAAGTCCAAGCACACTCCCCAAATGCCCATTTTATATAATTTCTATTATTTCTGGCAGCTTTGCCAACTGCCACCAGGTGACAGTTACAATGCAGAAACAATATACAACAACTGCTAATGCCGACTCCTCCAGCTACGACGACGATCCTACTGATCGCCACCGACTCGGAGTCATAGTCAGAGTCAGAGTCAGAGTTAAACTCAGAGTCAGAGTCAGAGTTGGAATCGAAGTAGGAGTCGGGAAATGTTCTTGAGGGAAGCATTGAGTTGGCTGTTGGCTGTTGGCTGGGTGGCTGTGTGGGGACATTGCCACTGTACACACCATACACAACCTGGCACTGTCGCAGCCATAATCGCCGAAATGATCATCATAATCGTGATCGTTTTCGGGCTTTGGTCAGCCGTCCGTTGTCCGTCGTCTGTCGTTTGTATTGCGTCCGAGGTTGTCTTGTCCTGGGGGAGCCATTTTTGGCATGCGTTCGGCAGCGAACACTTCCTGTGGGAACTACTCGAAAACTTGTTCCATTCTGGATGTTTTTTACTTGCAGTTGCAATTGCTCTGTGCATGCCATGTTCCACGTCATGTTGCCTGACCATTTTATGGCTGCTCTCCATGCTCCATGAAGGCTGCACCCACAAGGAGTCGCTATCCCCATCCCCATCCCACTTGCCTCGCCTCACCCCAGCGCTATCAAAATTCCATTATGATCACCTATCCTATATAACCATAAATCAATTAGTAAAGTGTAACAGTTTCCGATACCTCATCTGGTTTGGTTACCTGCAAAAAGTTTATTCTCTTCCTTCCATTTCCACTGGATGCTGAAGGTGAAGCAAACATAAATTTTTTAGCTGATGCCTTTTTTATGTTCAAGCAAATTGGAGCATATTCTTCAGCACGTGAAGAGTGGATCTTCTTGAAGGGAATACAAAGAGTGCTAAATAATAAAATTACTCTTTAGCACCTGCTTTCTGGTTAATTAGAAGGAATAGTTCTAGAAAAGGGCATATCTATGAATGGGAAATTAACCATGGTTCTATGTTAAAAATAGATCAATTCGCATCTACATTTCCCGACCCAAGGTCGCTCCCGCTGAGTAAAAAGAGGCAACAAGTGAAATGGAGCATCGCACGAGTAGAAGCAGGTGTTGCCTTCATTAAAAGTTGCCTTGATTGGTTTGTGTTGCATGTGGCAAGTCTTCTGGCTGCTCTCAGACTCTCTACAAATATTGCAGACACGCCCCCCATTCGTAGGGGTCGGAATTGGGAAAGACAACTGCATTTTGGGTTCTGGCTTGGGTATGGGAACCGTCGCGTTGTCGAGACAGTCTGCCAACGCCCAAAGCAAATACTGCTTGATTTATCCCTGCTCCTCCCTCTGATTCCACATTTCAAGCATAAATCGCTACGACGATGCTGCTAATAGCAGGGTATTGGGTATTGGCTTGCAAAACTGAACGGAAAGAGTGGATGGCATGGAGATTACATCACTCCAAAGACAAAAAGGCAATGCAATGACATCAATTTGCGAATGTGTCCGGGATTGAATTGGAGAGGATTGGATGAGTGCCAATTTGCCTGTTATGAATGATAGACACTAAATAAACTCTCGAAGTGATGCACCCTAGAAGGAGAGAAGCTTTCTATTCTTTCATTCTATAAACAAACTCAATGACCCAATCGATCGCATATGACACCTCCGCGTACCCATAATTCATATGGTTCTTTTCGCGACAAGGCTTCAAACCGGAATAAAGAGAATAGTGCGAAGTGCGAAGAGCGAAGAGTGAGGCAAGCTAAGAACAAAAACATCGGCAATTAGAAGAAGCTGCCGATGGCCGTTGGCTGGTGATTGAGTTGCAGCTCAGGTGGCTCCACTTCGCGGTCCCGGTTGTAATTGATGGCGAGACGCTCCTCTGACGCGCAGGCTACAAAACAGGAAAATTCATATTACGAAAAAACTGCATCGTTTAAGTGTCATTATTGGGACCAGAATCTCAACAAGTCTCTGCCGTTGTCGTGTCGTTTGCTCGAACGAAGATCGAGCTGAAGCTGAGGCTGAAGCTGGAGTTGCAGATGGAGATGGAGATGACTACTTTCACCGCGTTCAGAATTCCTTTCTGTCATGAGCAGAACCAAGCATGGTCCCAGCCAGCCAGACATCGGTCAATCTGCCAACTTCTCCCCCTTTCTCCCCTTCTTCGCCTTCAATATACAATATCCGCTGGCCACAGTCAACACCTCCGCACCGCCCACCTCTTCTCCAACTCCATCTCCATCTGAGGTGGGGCCATCACTTAGTTTAAGCCTCAGCTTGAGAGTCAGCTGCTGGCCGAGTGCACCTTACTGTCTTTTGGGTCTGTGGCCTTTCTTATCTGCTCATTGCTCATTGCTCATGTGTAGCTCGTTCGTCTCTTGAGCTGGTTGTGGTTTTTACACCTTGATCGTTTTTAGCCAACAGTTTTAGTTTTTGTTTTGGTTTCAGTTTGAGTTTGCAGAATAGAAGGAATTGAGAACCGAGTGGTGTAGCCGCTGTCATTGGCTAAGGGCGTTAACTGGGTTAAACGCTCGTTGACAGTTTTATGCTGAGGCAAGAAACGTCGGCCCAGACCACAGCAGACCACAAGGCGTTGACGACAATCGACAATCGACAGCCGACAGTCCAGAGTCGACAGTCAGTCAGTAGCACAAACCAAACGAGAAACTTATTAAGAGTGAAAATTCTTGTGTCCGTTGCTAGAAGTTGATTTTTTGTTTTTTGTTGATGTTTTGCATGGAAAGCAGAATCAAAGAAATGCAATTAGTAATGGCCCTGGTGCTCTGGAGAGGGGAGAGAGGGACAGAGGGAGGGAGAAAGCCAGCCCATCGAAAAGTGAAATACTTAAAACAAATCAAAAGCAGTGCAATTAAGCGAAAGGTTGTTATAGTTCTAAAGACACTCATAAAGTTCGCCCCTCGGATGTGGGTCGATTCCGAGCTGCACTTTCAACTGTTCGGAACGCTGGCGCCTATAAAGTTCGTCGCCTAAGTCTTTTGTTCTTATATCGCCACTCGGAAGTGGGTCGACTCCACGTTGCACTTTTAACTGACAACTTTCATCATGTGTGCGATTCCTATCAGCAATTAGTCGGAGATTCCCTTCAGATCCAAAATCCGAACACGTCTCCATTAAGTAGAAGTTTTATGGCTGTTTCCTTGGAGTAACTTATGCGAATTCCCATATGAGTGATTCCTTTCTCCGAAAAGTCCGTCGATGCATTCCAAGCGAAAGTCTTTAGCCAACCTCATGTCAAGTGGCGACTGATCGACTGATCTACTTCAAATAACAAAAGAGAAACACTAACAATTCAGAAAACGAGCCTGAAGCTAGTCAAACAAACAGACAAACAGCCAAACGGACAACACAGCCGATCAATTTGCAAACAATCGCAGGAATGAACGAGAGTTTGAGACGATTGATGGCCGGAAATATAAACAGTCAACAACCTGTACATAACTCCTCCCTTCTCAGGGGGCGGCAAGCTCCAATCAGCCAACGGAGAATGTGCGATGTATGAAAATCGAAAGGAAATTTGCATGTCACTCAATTGATCAAATCAGCGAGAACAGAGATAGAGACAGACACATAGACAGAGCCAGCGACAGAACGACAGAAATGCTAAGAGTTTTTGGGTTTGTTTGCTCTACAAATGAACTCACACTCGTAGAGCTTGGCACAGTTCCCGAGTTTTAGAATGACAGCAAATATTTGAATATCGAAATGACACCGAAAACTGAGCCGAAAACTAGCGATGGCCTATTAAAGTCACTTATTGACTTCCTCACAACGGCCGATGCTTATGTTCGAGATAAGATAAGAAAGAGCAACAAACTCGCCACTTGACCCAAGTGACCTGGGAACTGGGAACTGTAAACTGTCGACTAATATCCAAGAATCATTCCGAATCCGAACAGAATTGAGCAGAGACTTCTCGTAAAGTATTTCTTGGGAACAACATAATTTTGGCAGCGATCGGCGAAGAAGATTACAATTAGAGCACAACTTTTGCGAACAACAATTACTCAATCATAAAAAATAAGAGGCAGATACAGACAGAAGCAGCCTCGTGTCTGGGTGTCTGGCTATTCTATTGCTTAATCAATCTATGGCTATAATCCATCGTCCAGCCCAGAACAGAGAATAAAGAATTCAGAATTCAGAAATCTGAAATCAGAACCGTAACAGCGAGTTGTGTGGAAGACTTTTCATTCTTCATTCTTCATTCACACGGCAAACGGATGGCGATTGCAGACTTCCTGCTCCAAAAGCTTTTCCGAAAGACAAAATTTATATAATTTCTTTATCAGATTCATCGCTTATTGTTGGAAAAAATTGAAATTGTATAATTCGCTGACTGCGCTGATTGAACAGCCATTCGAACAGCCGGACAGACAGACGGACTGCCCAGCCGTCAATTATGAGCACAAAGCGACAAAAGCTGACGACGTCGTCATCGTCAATTTATCGCCAGAGAATCGAACCGTCGAACGGTCGAACGAGAGTAACTGAGCACAATGAATGACTGAATGCAATTGTAGTGCAAGTGTAACTAAATGCCATGAAAATAGGGGAAAATGTGATGGGATGGGGCTGGGAATGGGAATGGGGGAAAATGAAAAGTGCGACGAGTGCAGTTCGCTGTGCTTTCGGTGAGTCTTCAATACTCGTAATATTTAATTGCATCATCAGCCTAGCCACCAGCCTCCAACCAGCAGCCACCATCCACCATCCACCAGGTTGCAGCCACCTCTGATTCAATCATATTTGACACATGTGCGAGTCTTGTGACTTGGGCTTTCTTTATGGCGTAATTTGTTGGCTTTTTTTTTGGCTGCCAGTTGCGTAAGTTGCATAAAGACGACACCTCCCACTCCTGGACCCACTCCCTCTCCCTACTCAGTGGCCTCATTCGAAGCCTAAGCAGAGGCAGAGCTCAGATTTGTTATCTGGCATTTAATTAGGCGTGCGTTTGGTTAATGATCATCACAGTTGTTGTTTCTATTTCTGTATTTCTGTATTTCTATAGCTACAGCTTTGGTCATTAGAAAGCTGCAATGTTCT
Organism: Drosophila repletoides; assembly: GCA_018150835.1. Classification (NCBI taxonomy): domain Eukaryota; kingdom Metazoa; phylum Arthropoda; class Insecta; order Diptera; family Drosophilidae; genus Drosophila; species Drosophila repletoides. The sequence goes on from JAECWQ010000100.1 coordinate 10,527,381, forward strand.
TTTTTAGGTGGCACAGAGAAGAGCGTATCTTCTGATGAGCTCTCAATTCTTCTCCCTCTCTCTTTCTCTGTGTCTCTTTGATGATCCATGCACCTGCTGCAAGACTTCAATTAGCGATTATGCAGCCGCTCATCACTGCGATTCTGAAGCTGCGTGCAGTCGCCGCATTAGAAAATCATTTAGCTCGACTGCTATAATTGCGTTTTATTGTTTCCGACAGGCGCTGGCCGTTACAATGTTTACAGAGAAAAGCTGTGGCTGTGGCTGTGGCTATGGCTAGAAGAAAGTGCTAGCGAAGAGCAAGCCAGAAGAGAGTTAGCAAAGAGAGGGTCCCATTAGCTTTCGGACCGCGCCGCTGCTTTTACCGGTTTGCGTGGCAAAACAGAAGAGAGCGAAGAAAACACACAAAGAGAAATAGAGAGAGAGTCAAGCATTAGTTAGTTGAAGTTGAAGCTGAAGTTGGCTACCAACTTGTAAAGTTTTCCGCGGCCTTCGCAACGAACATTCAGTGTCAAGGTGCTCGAACTGGCAGTCGCAGTCGCTGCCACGGTCGTCGAGTCAAAAAGAAGCTAACGAACTTTGAGAGTAATTTTCAATTTTCCCAGCGCAGCATCTGAAATTCTGCAGAGTCGCCAGAGAAGCTCACATAAGAACCTATTGCTGAGGTGTATGTGCGGCAGTTAGGCGCTCCACTTTCTAGAGTGCAGACGGCGAGCGCAGAGCGGTCCATCAACGGTCAAATAAATAAATAAATTTGCGGTTTTACACAAAAAAAAAAAACAACAATATTAATAATTATAAACATTTTGTGCGTGTCCTGTGTCGGGTTATTAATTATCTAAACGAAAAATTTAATATATTTGTTTTGAGTGCAAATAAGGCAATATAAGGATTAAGCAGCCAACATTTAACAAACAAATAAAGGTAAACAATTTAATTAAAAAAGAAATGAACAAACAATTAAAAAGAAATCAATGCATCCCGTTTGAATTATGCTCTGAAAATTTATCATATTCATGCCATCATTCAGCCTGACAAGGTGTCAATGCGGCTTGACTATGCCTGAAACTGAGACTGAGACTGACTCTAAACTGAACTGAATTGAACTGAGACTGAGACTGCGACCGAACAGGATGTCCACATGTCCATCAATTAAACCAAAATGGTCAATAGACCATTAGAGAAAGCCTTGGGTGAATGCTAAGGCGATCGCTTTAGCTGAACGATCTGTGATCTGTGTGCGCAAACCTGAAGCGCCACTGCGCTCAACATTGGCAACGTCATCCTCCAGTTAAAGACGGAATAGAAGAAGAATACAAACTGAGATGAATTGCCGTTAGTAATTCGTGTGACCGGACTAAGCGAGCAACTAAACGTCTTCAGTCCGGAAAAACTTTTGTCATCTAACCAGACACTGACACTGACGAAACATTTCCCAAATGCGCAGAATTCAGAGGCAATTAACTTTTGCCGGTTGCCGCACACGCAGCAGCCGAGCAGCCTAGCAGCCCAAGCAGCCTCTCAGCGAAAAATAATTCAACTGCAAAAATTTTCATTGCTCATTCCACTGGGAATACTGAATAGCTGACCATTTGTCTGGCGCAGAGATTTGGGTCACTTGGGTTGGGTCAGGCAACGGTTATGATACAATTGAAGACAATTAGCCGTAAGCTTTGCCAGATAATCAACCTTAGACGTTGCTGGGGCTAAACAATTTAATTCAGTTAGATTCTTAAATGTCAGCTGGGAAAAAAAAAAAAACTGGAAACTTTCGCTGCATTTGAACCTTTAGCATTTACACCGAAGAATGCCAAAACAAAGGTTATATTTTTTCCTCAGTTTGCGGTTAACAAACACAGAATATGTATTCAAGTCAATGGATTGGTATTTGCATATCCTAAGCATTTCTCACTTCATTCTTTAGCTCTCCTTCTCTCTTTCTCTCGCTCGTCTATTGACTGACTGACAAATTTGTTTGCTACGTGCGCCCCTTCCAGCTGTAATAGAAGTGATATATAAGCCGACATTATTGGATTGCCTAAGCTCCATATTATGGCTATTACGACAGACAGATATCAGGCATCAGCACAGAAGATTTCCAAAATTCCAGCCAAACCGAAAGTTCATTATTATGCTAAATGGAAGCTCGACTTTTGTGTAATGCAACAGCTTTTCTCTTCTTCTCCTTCTTCTTTTACTCGTATCCGAAATTCGTTCACAGTTAAATCTTGACTGCGGTAGCATTTCAGTGTTCAACGAAGAAGCGTGAACCGAAAAAATCATGTTTTCATTTGAAGCCATTTGGCTCAATAGATTACATTTTCGAATGGCTTTCAAATGGTGCGTTTAATTTGCCGTTAGGTTTACTGGTGTGGCACACACAGCAAGTTTGTCGCTTAAGTCTTTTGATCGTGATATCAAAACACGTTCGTCGCCTAAGTCTTTTGTTAATTGTGTGTGTGTGTGACAAGAGAATGCACACAATTTTCACTACTAATCCACGGGCTATTAATTGGACATTTGTCGCATAATACGAGCGCATATATATACAGCAGGAGCCCCCACACACCCAAACCAATACGTTCTCATATAGAAATTGGCGCAAATTGCTAAAATTTCAATAAAAATAACTTTGGCATACCCAATGTGGGTCAGCTCCTGTGCCAATGGCCTGCGGGTGCGCTTCAAATTGGCCAGACCGCAGAAGCAGCAGCAGTCGCAGTTGCCTGCCTGCCTGGCTGGTAGACTGGCTTCATTTGTGGCTTCCACATTGCTTACAGTTACAATGACTCGCGCCTCAATTGAGATAAGAGCTTGGCTGGTTGGCAGTAGCCAGCAGAGCCAGCGCTGCCTCGGCAGTTATGTCATTCTCTTGGCATTCTGCTGGTTCCGGGCGCAGCCTGGCACAATTTCAGCCAGCCAGGCAGCCAGCGACAGTCAATGGAAATGAAATATTTTTTGATTACTTGCAATTTTAATTAAGAAATAACATGAGCTATGCCGCCCGCCGCAGCTTCCACCTGCTGCTGTTGTTCTTGCCTCTAACTACGAGCAAGGAGACAAGTTCGAATTGGTGTCACAGCAGTTGCAAGTTTCGAGTTGCAAGTTGCATTGACAGCTGACACCTGACAACTGGAACTGCTCTTTGGGATTAGCCCAAATTACAATCGTCAGCCGATACTTAATAATAACGGAACGGTCGAATATCAAATGCAATTCAAAACATTTCCATTCCCATTTCCATTTCTTCTTTTTATTTTCTATATGCATTAAACATTTCTCCTGTCCGTTAAAAGCACTCACGAATGACTAATAAAGTTTATATATGATCCAATTAGAACACGCAAACAACAACTCATAAACAGCCTCCAACAAACAGACCATTCCACATTCATTTCCAAATGGATTGGGTCACCATAAAGAGTCCATAAAACAAGAGCTAACCAAACTGTCAAATTTGAACGTAAATACACAAAAACATCGAGCATGAAACGAGTTGTAAGCTGTAGAAAAATACATTTTCAATGCCATGGCAAAAAAACTAAAAAAAAAAAGAAGATATATATACATATCCCATACAAGTGAATACATAAATAAATCTACATCGAACTCGAATTCAAATGCTAGCAAATCCTTCTCTCAGCAACAGGCAACAGCAACAGGCAACAGCAGCAGCAACTGCCATGCCAAATGGAAATTTATGTGCCTGGCAACTGACCGCGATTACTACGCCAGTTGCCAGTCTTGTCCATCGATGGGGATTTAGTTTATTGGCCCACTAAGCCGGCTGACCCACAACATTAAATTGTAATTTGAGTGGGCAAAACATTTTAACTAAATTTTCTTTTATTCAACTCGGTGCCGCTTGTAAATGTAAGTCAGTCCCCCAAGTCACATTAACTGCGCTAATTAAAATGCTTTTTGCATACGTTGCTACCCCAGTTAATACCGCTATTAACATTCCTGAAATTGGACCTAGTCTCGGGTATTAGTCGCGCTGCGGTTGACCGTGTCATTGACCATTGCAGTGGGAATGCATGGAAATCAATTTACGAGCAAACAATTGCATAATCAATGATTATGAGCACAGCAACAGAATGGAACACAGTGTTGCCCGATTGACCATTAGCCAACATTGGTAACAGCCAACAGGCAGCAGGGAACAGGTATTTGGTATCAGGTGCTGCTAGAATGTTGTCCATTTCAATTCGATTAGCGCGGAAATCAATCTGGTCGTCAGCGCATGTGGAAAACTCTCGCTCAGCTGCTGGCCTGCTGCTCTGTGATTTAACGCATATTATAAGTAATGCATTTTCCATGCTGCTTTCAACGCCGTTCAGAGCCAGCAAAGCCACTAACAATTCAACTAACCAAAGTATCGAGTATCGAGTAGTATCGATCATTTGATCATAGAGAACCCAATCGCAATCAATTTTTCAGTTCAGTTCTGGTCGGGTGTTTTTTGCTGTGTGCGTTCTACGTTCTCAGCCAAGTGGCGTTATTTTAATTCGCCGGACTGTGCGTGCCCAGCTGCAGCAGGGATTATCAGCAACAAAATTGATTTTGCATCGGAGCTGTAGTTTTGTAATTTTTTCGCAATTAATCAAGTGCACTTCGTGCCAGTGGGCGTTGCAGAGCTGGGCTCAGGTCTCCAGTCTCAGCTCTCAGGTCTCGGCTCTCAGGTCTCGGCTAGGCTGTAGCTGTTGCTATGGGTAATAGTGAGATAGGCGTCGTAGTAGGAAGTTGGCATTAAACCCATTATTAAGTAACTTTAACTGTAACTGCAGCTGTAATTAATCATGAGATAAGCATGCAAAGAAACTAAAATGCTAATTAAAAACCAAGTTACCAAATCATTTTGCGATCTTACAGCTACCAACAACAGCAACAACAGCAACAACAGCAACAAAATGCAGCTACAGCTACGGTCATTGACAACCAGAAAGAGGCGAGTCAGCATGATGACAACAAGAACAACAACACGAAGAACAACGACAACAACAATGCTGATGCTGGTGTTGGTGCTGGTGCTGCTGCTTGTGGACAATGCGGCATCGGCCCGCAAGTTGCCCAAGCGGCCGGCGAAACCGTTGAAGACATTTCCGCGCAACAATGCGCCGCTATCAATTGCAGCAGCACCAGCAGCCGGAGCAGCAGAGGTAGCACAAGCACAGAGCGGAAGCGAGCTACCAAAACCGTTGACACCACATGCGAGCATCGAGCAGCCGGCGGAAGCTGCTGCTGCCTCTGCCTCCTCTGCCGTTGCTTCTGCTGCTGCTGCTGTAGCGGAACCTGCAGCAACACCTGTCAATGGCGAGAGCAAAATCGATGATCTCAGCGTAACGGCCTTACCCTTGGGCAGCCAGATAGATGAGGATTGCGAACCGGATATGATTGGCTTTGAGCTTATAACCGGGTAGGTGACCACCTTAAATGCCTCATAAATCTTGATTTGCGGCAATTATTGCCGCAGAGCAGGGACATTGCACCACGCATGACTGGGGCATTAATTATAGCTGCCGCCTGTTCGCACATCGTAAAAGGTTTCCACATCTTCCTCAGGGAGCGTAGTGCGAGGAGCTATGTAGGAAAGCCGAGTCTTAAATACCCTTTACTTAATGATATAAACCCTATAAGATTTCCGATCAGCCTAGAGATTTGCAATTGAAATCTCGGAAAGATAAAGAAGATCATAGCTAATGAGTTTGGAAAAAGTTTAAATTTTTATACCAAAAAGAAAAGAGCGGTTCTTAGCTACTCAGTATTCATATTCAGTATTCATTCATGGAAGCATTCCTGCCCAGCCTATTCAAAAGTTCAGAGAAGATTTGAGGATTTATTCTATAGAGCGCACGTCTTGAAAATTGCGAATATGCCAGCTTTACTTCGTGACAGAAATATAATATAATACTTGGCAAGGGTATTCAAATTGTTGGCGCTATCCGCAGTGGAACCTGTTGTGGTATAGACCGAAATTTATGTGCGGTATTTTGTCTTATCCCGACCCAATGCAGGTACGTGCTATCGGCGCCATCGAAGCAATTGGAGACGCTGCCTGGCACACTGATGCTGACCGACTGCTTGGAGGCCTGCCAGGCCAATGAATCTTGCAGCGCTGTTAACTATGAGACGGGCCTTTGCGTCATGTTCCGCAGCACCGCCGATCAGTTGCCAGGTGAGTGGTGCACGATTGTAATTTTTATGTTTTTTGTGTTTCTGCGGTTTCAGCAACGCAGCGGCAACGCCTTTTTTTCTATCCTCTTTTCCTCTTACCACCCCCGTTAAATCACAGGTTCACTTTCGCGCTCGCAGTATCCAGTTTTTACGATTTACGCACAGAAATCCTGCTTTGGTGTGCGCCCCTGCTCGAAGGCCTGGTGCATCGATCGTGTCCAGGGCTACCGTCTGCCGGAGCATGCCAAGACGAGCCAAAGTGTGGCCACACGACGCGACTGCATCGAGTTATGCCTGGGCGAAACGGAATTCACCTGCCGGTAAGTGCTGGAGTCCCGTTAAAAGCATTCCAATTGCCAGTTCGCAGCTCATTCATCTGCCTCGGGAACACCTTCTTCTCTTTCTTCCTCTCTCTGTCTGTCTCTCTGTGAAGATCGGCCAACTTTTATGCGCACTCTGGCCTGTGTGAACTGTCGGACATGGATCGCATTACGCTGTCGGAGGAGGCGAATATTGTAGCCTACGATGGCGCCGAATATCTGGAGAACAACTGTGCCGAGGAGCCAAGTAAGTTGTGCGAATTCAAGCGCATCTCGGGACGCATTTTAAAGACGGTCGACTCAGTGCACCAGAATGTCCAGAGCATTGACGATTGCCGTGACTTGTGCCTGACCGCCCCCTTCCGTTGCCACTCCTATGATTTCAATGAGACGGGTGAGCATGTCTGCCGTCTCTCCCATCACAGTCGTGCCACACTCAGTGATCTCTCGGAACCCTACCTGAACATCGAAGAGGCGTCCACCTATGAACAGTCCGCCTGCTACAATGTCTCCATTGATTGTCGTTCCGGTGAGATGATCACAAAGATTCGCACCTCCAAACTGTTCGATGGCAAGGTCTATGCTAAGGGAGCGCCAAAATCCTGCGCTGTAAACGTCAACAACTCGCTGGAGTTCGATCTGCGCATGAGATACAATGATCTCGAGTGCAATGTGCGCCAGAGTGCCTATGGTCGGTATATGAATGATATTGTTATACAGCATCACGATATGATTGTCACCTCCTCCGATCTGGGCCTGGCTGTCAGCTGCCAGTATGACCTGACCAATAAGACGGTGGTGAATAATGTTGATCTGGGCGTTACTGGTGAGATTGAGTCCACGCTGAGCGAAGAAATTATTGTGGATTCTCCGAATGTCATTATGAAGATCACCGCACGCGATGGCAGCGATATGAAGCGTATTGCTGAGGTCGGTGATCCATTGGCACTGAGATTTGAGATCGTTGATGCAAACAGTCCGTATGAGATATTTGTGAGAGAACTGGTGGCCATGGATGGCACAGATAGTGCCGAGATTACATTGATCGATGCCAACGGCTGTCCCACGGATCAATATATTATGAGCGCCATGCAAAAGATGGCCAGCAATCGCAAGGTGCTGCTCTCACAGTTCGACGCCTTCAAGTTCCCCTCCTCGGAGCTGGTGCAATTCCGCGCCTTGGTCACGCCCTGCATACCCCGCTGTGAACCGGTTATCTGCGACAACGATGAGAACGGTGAGCTCAAGTCGCTACTATCCTATGGACGTCGCAAACGTTCCGTGTTTAACGGCACCGATGGCGGTAAGTAAGCGCTCTCTAACACTGATAGCCTAAACGCCAGTGATGGCCACAACACACATTATTGAATCACTATCTAGTGATTTATCACAGTGATAGTGAAGGTATTAGCACATTTCACTGATTGAAAATTGAGTGAAATGTGCTCTAATTATATGTTTACATCAGAAAGAGATATCAAGTCGTATGGAGTAGTTTAAACGAAAACAATTTAATGATTCATAATCTTCAGGCAGCGTTTTAAAGTAAAAGGGGAGGATTCTAATGAAACCAAAGTAGTTCCTATTACTAAGGAAAATATCTAAATTTTTAATCTATTATTTAAGAGGGAAAGCATTTGATTTCCTTGGCTAAATATTGAGAATTTCTCTTAGCTTGACTTGAAGTAAGTCACTGTTTAATGCATCTCTTGCCACATGGCTAGCTCTGGCTCCCACACATAAATCCATGTTCATCACTTGTTACCTTTGCTGCTACCTTTGCTTCCTTTGCTACCTTTCTACAGTTGAGCTGGCCATTATGTCGGAACGCCAAAAACGTGATGTGAGTCATCAGACGACCGATGAGAACATTTTGCTGGTGCAGTCAATACAAATCACCGATAAGTTTGCCTTCAATGGCGCCGATGCGAGCAACGGCGAGCCCATCGATGGACTGGCCAAGCTGCAATTGGATCTGGCCAACAAGACGGACACTTGCATAAACGGCTATGGTAAGTTGGCTTTAACACACACACACACACACACACACACACACACACTGAGTGGCTTCTCCTCCGAAGCACGCCAAATTTATTTGCGCTAATCGCGTGCCGGTGCAACATCTAGGCAAGATCTCTTGCTGTTGCTGTGGCAGTTGCTGCGGCAGTTGCAGTTGCAGTTGCTTTTTGCCGGCTGAGCGAGCAGCTAATTAAATAAGCTCATAAATACGAATATCTTGTGCCTTACAACTCTATTTGTGCAGGTTTCATAATTGCCGGAGCGCTCTTTCTGCTGCTCCAGTTGACGGTTATTGCAGTCTGGGACAACATGCAAAAGCGCGCGTTACACAAGCGCGGAGGATTGTGAATGGAGGCGGCGGATGGAGGAGACTAGCATGAAATTCTTTTTAGCTAAAAAAAAAAAAAACAGAACTCAAAAATGAAAAAAAAAAAAAAGATGAAACTTAGCACCGCTCATAATCTAGTTAGTAGCTGTACGTAAGGGTCCTCCAATGTGGTCTGTTGCCGGTGGCCGGTGGCTGGTTTTTACTCTGGCACTTCAAAGTCATTGCGCGCAACGTAGAGCTGGATTTCTACCACAACAAACAACCACACTTCACATGGCTAATGGGTAAAAGTGTGGCAAAGACTGCTGAATGAGCCACACACTCACACTCACAACACTCACATATGACAGGGGCCCAGAACTGTAGCTTAATATTTATGCTATGCTCATATATGCTTACTCTATAAGACTTACTCTATAAGACTACTCTGAATATGTCGACAAACTATCATCTTAAGACTTGAAAGCTCCTTAGTCGTAGTGCAAACCATTCAAACCTCTCAACTGAGCTGGCTCGTAACTGACACTTTGCATGGCTCATTTAAGAGGTTTGACTGTCTAAATACTTAATACTTAATAACTAAAAAAGGAAGAAATTAAAAAATATAAATTACTTACATTTACATAGGCCTAGTAATGCAATGTAACACGAGACAAACTTCAGATGCTATAAAGAAAAGAAAAAAGTAAATAAACATATTAGAAATTACCCATTCGACTGTTTTATTTCCCTTTTTTTCTGCTCGTTTTCTCTACTCTATTTGGTTGGCAATTTAACTGTCAATTGATCGCCTGTCCAATCTAACAAGGCCAACCTCAAGTGGGCTTCACGCCAGGCCTCTGCCTCTGCCGCTGCCGCTGCCTCTGCCTTTACCTGTGATTACCTGTGTTGGTTTTTGCCTAATCAACGTTGATACAAATCAATCAGAGCAACGTTTAGGGCGCAACACTTACCAGGTGGAAAATTGCTTAGACTGAAGCTGAAACTAGAGCTGAAGCTGAAGCTGGAGCTGGACTTGGAGCTAAAGCTAAACGAGACTAGAAGTAAAAGTGACAAACTAATTGAGCAAAAAATAGCGACTACAAATTGCAAATAAACAACTTCATTTACGTGATTTCACCTACTTACAAATTGAAGGACCTTTCGCAACAAGCTAGACGACTATTGAAAGAGAAAATATTTATAAATTTGCAATAAAAGGCAATCACTTTTATGGCTTATTTGCAAGCCAAATGCAGTCTTGGGATATGTCTATATATCAGCCAAAATTCACTAATTTATGTAGTCTTGAGACGTATCTATAATCAGCTATATGATATTATGTGGCAGAGATGGTTTCATAGAACTTTATTCAAAGTATTATAGAGTAAAAAAGAAATCAAGTCTATGGCGGTTTCTGGCTTAAAGACTTGACTAAGTCTATCAAGTCTATATTAGCTGGTGCAGGGAAAAGTAAATTAAAATTAACATTATTTCGATTATATTTTAGGAATCATTGGATACCAGAATTTCTTAGATTCCATAGTCCAAATGTGATAAAAGGCTTAACAATTTTTAAGTAAAATCGATCTAGTTATAGAGTATGTCCAGTCTGCCAAACTCGGCTTAAAATTGTATGGAAATCAATGAGAAATAAATAATGGAAAATTTTTAAATTTTCGAGGATCTATTCCTACTTTTATCTAATTCAGAAATCTGTTTGAAACTGTCTAAAAAGATATTATAAGTTGCCTAATATTGTGCAATCCAACCAATTGAAATATCTTGATTAACTCAATTCTAAATATCTGAAAACTGATAGCTATAATAATATTGAATGGTAATTTTTGCGCTTTCTTTTACTCTTTCTTTTGATAAACTTTTACTCTTTGTATTAAGTAAAATTTAAGAAAATGAAAATTATTTATTTTTTCATAATTATTTGTGACTTTAACGACGTCAGAGAGAGACTTCAGTCACAAATTTGAAAGGAAATGTTTAACATTATCTCTAATCTGATGCTTTGAACTGCGCGCCACTTGCAACAACTTGAAAAGCTGCCAAGTCAAAAGCTGTCACCGACATGACCGTCCAAATTTAGACAAAGCCTCATTGCTGGCCTCCAGAGCAGCCATGAGATACCCGGCTAGATCCAGCTAGCTAGCCCGGCCTCAAGGAGCCCCAGCGAAAGTCCACTGGACACTTTCCGCACTAGAGTCAATGTGGTTTGTTTTCTGTTTTTTTTTTTTTTGTGGATTTTCCTTGGGTTTGGGTTGGAGTTAGAGTTGGTTTTTTGTTTTGTTGTCTTTTTTGACATTGCCACAAGCGCTGAAACGGCCTCCGACTGTGGCACGCATAACATAAATTGTGCAATGCGTATTTCAAAAATTGCTAGGAGATGCTGGGAGATGAGATGACGAGGACAAGCTGCGGCGGCATTTTGTTGCCTGCTCTGTTCCTTGGCGTGTCGTCCGGGCATATATGGAGCCACAGAGAGGCCGTATCCATTCAGATGTCCGCTGGGCAAATGTTTATGTCAAACGCGCAGCAAATAAAGTGCTTGGCTTGACAATGTCCACGGCAATGTCATCGCTGAACGCTGCCGTTTGGCTTGGCTGCGGTGACGGCGCTGACTGCTGTGGCTGCTCCGGCCCTTGGGGACCAATCTGGGTGGGTTTTTTCATAATTTTTATGAATTACATACACAGCGCGGCATGTCTCAAATGCCATTGAAGTTGCAACCAATGCATGCCGCACTGCTGTCAATTTATGTGCCCCAAACTGACGGAAGTGCTCCCCGAGAACCACACAACATTTGCAAATCATTTCTCATTTCTCACGCAGCCATGTACCGAAAACCAATCAGACTGCTGCTGCCGCTGTTGCTGCCGCTGTTGCTGCTGTTGCTGCTGCAACAATGTATCTTATTAATTATAAAGCCAGCCACAACTAATACGAATTGATACAAATAACGCCACTTTGGAGGCGCACGCACAAAAGCCAAGCCCCGGCACCCAAATCACCAGATCATTCGGAAGAAATGGAAAAAAAAAAAATGATTGGCTCTATATTCATGTGATCGATACTCGATACTTCGGTAGTAGTTGAATTGTTAGTGGCTTTGCGGTTCTTAACGGCGTTGAAAGCAGCATGGAAAATGCATTACGTGTAATATGCGTTAAATCACAGAGCAGCAGCTGAGCGAGAGTTTTCCACATGCGCTGACGACCAGATTGATTTCCGCGCTAATCGAATGGAAATGGACAACATTCTAGCAGCACCCAGACCGATCAGCCCGGCCAGCTGTGCGCTATTTTGGTGGCCATAAGCCTCGTATCTGGTACCTGGTATCTGTTACCTGTTGCCTGTTGCCTGTTACTTGTGTTGGCTAATGGTCAATCGGGCAACACTGTGTTCTGCTGTTCTGTGTGTGCTCATAAGCAACGATTATGCAATTGTTTGCTTGTAAATTGATTTGCATGCATTGCAATGGTCAATGACACGGTCACGGCCGCACGGCCAATACCAAAACCAACAGTAACAAGAGTCAGTGGCTCAGACGACAGGGGGACGACAGCCAAGTCTTCAACAAAATAATTAACCTCTTTGAGTTTCTACTTTATGCTTAAGATATTAGTTTACTGATAAAAAAATATATACCCAATATAGTCATCCAATCTGAACAATTAAAGAAACTCTTTGAATATGAACCCAATCGGCAGCCGTCTCTGGGTTTGATTCGAACCTTCTTTTAGATGTTTTATTTTGTAAATATTTTGATTCAAGCTTAGGAATATTGAACTTCAAGTATATAAAATTTGTCGGATGCCTCCTCCAAATAAATGCCTGCCTACGCCACTGACGAATGGAACGCCAACAACTCCAACGCAAGTCGTAATAGCGGTACAATCGGTATGCTAAAAATACCGCACAGAGGCGTCAAAAGTCGCAGCTACATATGCAACAAAAGTATTCTAATTAGCCCAGTCGAACAGACTTTGTCTCTGACTTACATGCAACTGAACAAGCTGCAGAGTCAGAGTCACAGACAGAGACAGAGACGGAGTCAGATAAAAACAGCAAGAATACCACAAGAAATTCAGTTAAAATGTTTGCCCACTCAAATTACAATTTAATGTTGTGGGTCAGTCGCCTCTTAGTGGGCCAATAAACTAAGTTCAGTTTAAATCGCAGTCATGGGACTCGCAGCAGTTGCAGCAGATTCCAGCCAAAATCACATAAATAGCGGGGCGCACTGAATGTCCATTTGATTGTGCGCGATTCAATTTTCAATTGGTGGCGCGAAGCGGTAGCTTTTTTGGCCATTTGAATTCGAATACGAATTCGTATTGGAATACGAATTCGATGGCTATTTATTTAGGCAAATAAACAAATGGCATGTGCACAGTGTTAATTTATCAAGTCGGCGGTGGAACTATTGAAATTGAGTGCGAGAAAATCACATAGCAATGGAGCATTTTTCTTGGCGCTCTTTTGCCTCTTTGGCTCCTGTCAATGGCATATTTATGGCCTGGCTGCCCATTTTGTCAGCTCAAACTGCCGGCCATATATCAGCCATATATATCTTATTATTTTGAATGCGGTTAATGTATTATTGGCTATGCGTTTTACTCCTATCTGACCCAGTAGACATTTCCACTTTAAAGGATTTTGGCCAAGCGAGCGAAATTCAAAAGACTTAGGCAACAAACTTGACTTTGTATACCAATTGGGGGGTATTCATTTTGAAGCTATTATTCTGAAATTCGTGAGACGGATTTCTAGAATTTATTATCTTTTACAAATATCATTGGTAATACAATCGGGTTGGCATAGAAAAGAATACTTCTTATCAAGTTTCATGAGGAAAGCTTCAAAATGAAAAAGATGACTCATTCGCATAGAAACAGATAGGATGGAGAAAAGGCGAAAGAAATGCAAATTTTTGGCCACAAAACAGTTTGGCTTAAATTGCAATGGTAACCGCAGGCTGATAAAATTTATGCTAAACATTTTTATGGCACGGCATTTTAATTCTAATATTTTTATTGGTATTTCTTTTCTTCTATAGCATAATCATTCGATCAGCCAGAAACACTCGTAAAACAGACAATGGGAGAATTATTTGGTCTACAAACTGACATATTCTTTTTCCAGTGCGTTACATATTTCACCACAGAACTGGAAGACTCTTTGCAAGTGTATGGAAAATGCTTTTCCGACCAGCTGCTGGATGCCATGAATAACGGAATCCATTAAACCTTGCGTCTTGTGGAATATGCGGCAAGCTCTTGCTGATAACTTATAAATTTTTATCTTCCAGCTAAATGTCTGCAATTGTTTCATAACCGTTGCATGACCCAAGCCCAAAGCAGATAACCTAAATCTTTGCCAACCAAATGGTCAGCCAAGCGACCAACCTCAGCTCATACTAGCCAAGTTCTTCTTCTGGTCGAATGAGAAACAAATTTGCCGAGTGTCTTCAGCGATAGCTTCTAAAATATTTTGTCATTCTGTGGGCTCGCTGCGTGTGCGGCACAGCGCAATAGGCAAAACTTAATTGTCTTAGAATTCTGCGCGTTTGGAAAATGTGTCTGGAAGACATTAGTTTCCGTAGTCCGTAGGGAAGAAGAGCTTTCGTCTGATCATACGCGTGTATCGCAGTTTTGTCGCACGAAATGCCAACGGTTTTAGCATCCGTTGTCGAACTGGTAGATGACATTGCTCTTTTGTGGCTTGCTACGAGTACAAGACATTCACCCATAGCCAAAGACAAAGTTGAATGCATTCTGCAGCTTTCTCTAAGCATCAGCATCAACAGTCCCAAGTCCCAAACAATCTGACCACTCTGACCACTCTGACTACTCTGATCTTCAATATACCCAGCTATTGCCTACCAACGGATCCCGTGTCTGGTAGATCCTACTCATCGGCTAGTTGACGCACGTACGCTCCATGTCAGTCCAATTTGCTGACATGATTATGATTTTGTAGCCAAACCAGACGGGAGTTGCAGATGCCGATGTGCCTGTGGACGGTAGATGCCACTGCCACAGTCGCTGCCGCTAAGTGAACGGCTGAACCATTCCTTGCTTCGCCTCATGCGAGAGTTGCGCACAAAATATCTAGGATACACCTTATAACGTTTATGCTCTTTCAAAGGGGTTCATAATAAAAAGAGGATATACAAAAGGAATATTTAATTTTTTATTCTGTATACATGTAACAATATATATTTAAGTGAAACTCCGAAAAATTTCAATTCAATTCAGTAAAAAGTGCGACAAAAACAGAACCTCAGACAAAGAGCTTAGGAGGAGGCCCGCTTAAGTAGATGTATCTAAGGCGATTGTAAGTCGAGAACTGGGAACTGGGATGCTTTAATACACTGGCCTCATGCTGTTTAGTTTGTTTATTTTTTAGTCGAATTGATGCCGGCAATGTTGGCGCAGTTGTTGCCTGTTGGCTCTGTGGCTAAAGCTGCTGTGTGTTGACTTAAAACATTTGAACCATTTTACCAAGTTACGGCTGCCGCTTGGAAAATCGTGTGCCAACTGAGGCAGGCGGAAGTCGCTGTCACATGAGCCGCTGACTTGGGCGTGACATAGTTGCATTTATTAATGCAAATACTTATGCCGTTTAGCTTTGGCTTAAAAGTTTAGCTATAGCTATAGATATAGCTATAGTTATAGCACATTCTTCGTTTATGAAAATGTGTAACCGTTCCATGGTCGAGTGGCAAAGGCAAAGCGTCAGCGGCCACGTCTCGATTCGTCAAGCACCGAATGTTTCGAGGCGAAGGCCGCGAAATACTTTGCCAACTCCCAGAGAGAGAGAGAGAGAGTTTTCCATAGACCCCACTGCGCTGCCGGCAGCCAGCAGATATTCTCTTTAGGAAAATAATTTCTCTTAAGTTGTGCTCTTTGACTGTGTTGCTTAACTCTTTCAGAACTATTCTCGCGAGAATAATTATAATAACCAGCCAGAGTAGGGTTCACTTAAGCTCTTTTTCTCTCTTTTTGACTCTGTTCCTCCATCGGAAGCAATAAAAAAATAATAAAATGTAATTAAAGCAGTCGAAGTAAATGATTTTCTAATGCGATTGCATGCAGCCTCAACTCTGCTAGAGAATGGCACTAAGCTGGGGGTGCACAATCTCTAATTGAAGTCTTCTGGCAGGCAGCAGGTGCATGGATCATCAAAGAGAGCGAGAAGAAGACACGCTCTTCTCTCTGCCACCTAAAAAAGAACATTGCAGCTTTCTAATGACCAAAGCTGTAGCTATAGAAATACAGAAATAGAAACAACAACTGTGATGATCATTAACCAAACGCACGCCTAATTAAATGCCAGATAACAAATCTGAGCTCTGCCTCTGCTTAGGCTTCGAATGAGGCCACTGAGTATGGGCCTAGGAGTGGGAGTGGCAGTTAGAGGAGTCGTCTTTATGCAACTTACGCAACTGGCAGCCAAAAAAGCCAACAAATTACGCCATAAAGAAAGCCCATGTCACAAGTCTTGCACATGTATCAAATATGATTGGATGGTGGCTGATGGTTGATGGCTGGTGGCTAGGCTGATGATGCAATTAAATATTACGAGTATCGAAGACTCACCGAAAGCACAGCGAACTGCACTCGTCGCACTTTTCATTTTCCCCCATTCCCAGCCCCATCCCATCACATTTTCCCCTATTTTCATGGCATTTAGTTACACTTGCACTACAATTGCATTCAGTCATTCATTGTGCTCAGTTACTCTCGATCGACCGTTCGACGGTTCGATTCTCTGGCGATAAATTGACGATGACGACGTCGTCAGCTTTTGTCGCTTTGTGCTCATAATTGACGGCTGGGCAGTCCGTCTGTCTGTCCGGCTGTTCGAATGGCTGTTCAATCAGCGCAGTCAGCGAATTATACAATTTCAATTTTTTCCAACAATAAGCGATGAATCTGATAAAGAAATTATATAAATTTTGTCTTTCGGAAAAGCTTTTGGAGCAGGAAGTCTGCAATCGCCATCCGTTTGCCGTGTGAATGAAGAATGAAGAATGAAAAGTCTTCCACACAACTCGCTGTTACGGTTCTGATTTCAGATTTCTGAATTCTGAATTCTTTATTCTCTGCTCTGGGCTGGACGATGGATTATAGCCATAGATTGATTAAGCAATAGAATAGCCAGACACCCAGACACGAGGCTGCCTCTGTCTGTATCTGCCTCTTATTTTTTATGATTGAGTAATTGTTGTTCGCAAAAGTTGTGCTCTAATTGTAATCTTCTTCGCCGATCGCTGCCAAAATTATGTTGTTCCCAAGAAATAATTTACGAGAAGTCTCTGCTCAATTCTGTTCGGATTCGGAATGATTCTTGGATATTAGTCGACAGTTTACAGTTCCCAGTTCCCAGGTCACTTGGGTCAAGTGGCGAGTTTGTTGCTCTTTCTTATCTTATCTCCAACATAAGCATCGAGCTTCATATACCGTTCTGAGGAAGTCAATAAGTGACTTTAATAGGCCATCGCTGGTTTTCGGTTTTCAGTTTTCAGTGTCATTTCGATATTCAAATATTTGTTGCCATTCTAAAACTCGGGAACTGTGCCAAGCTCTACAAGTGTGAGTTCATTTGTAGAGCAAACAAACCCAAAAACTCTTAGCATTTCTGTCGTTCTGTCGCTGGCTCTGTCTCTGTGTCTGTCTCTATCTCTGTTCTCGCTGATTTGATCAATTGAGTGACATGCAAATTTCCTTTCGATTTTCATACATCGCACATTCTCCGTTGGCTGATTGGAGCTTGCCGCCCCCTGAGAAGGGAGGAGTTATGTACAGGTTGTTGACTGTTTATATTTCCGGCCATCAATCGTCTCAAACTCTCGTTCATTCCTGCGATTGTTTGCAAATTGATCGGCTGTGTTGTCCGTTTGGCTGTTTGTCTGTTTGTTTGACTAGCTTCAGGCTCGTTTTCTGAATTGTTAGTGTTTCTCTTTTGTTATTTGAAGTAGATCAGTCGATCAGTCGCCACTTGACATGAGGTTGGCTAAAGACTTTCGCTTGGAATGCATCGACGGACTTTTCGGAGAAAGGAATCACTCATATGGGAATTCGCATAAGTTACTCCAAGGAAACAGCCATAAAACTTCTACTTAATGGAGACGTGTTCGGATTTTGGATCTGAAGGGAATCTCCGACTAATTGCTGATAGGAATCGCACACATGATGAAAGTTGTCAGTTAAAAGTGCAACGCGGAGTCGACCCACTTCCAAGTGGCGATATAAGAACAAAAGACTTAGGCGACGAACTTTATAGGCGCCAGCACTCCGAACAGTTGAAAGTGCAGCTCGGAATCGACCCACATCCGAGGGGCGAATTTTATGAGTATCTTTAGAACTGTAACAACCTTTCGCTTGATTGCACTGCTTTTGATTTGTTTTAAGTATTTCACTTTTCGATGGGCTGGCTTTCTCCCTCCCTCTGTCCCTCTCTCTCCTCTCCATAGCACCAGGGCCATTACTAATTGCATTTCTTTGATTCTGCTTTCCATGCAAAACATCAACAAAAAACAAAAAATCAACTTCTAGCAACGGACACAAGAATTTTCACTCTTAATAAGTTTCTCGTTTGGTTTGTGCTAGTGACTGACTGTCGACTCTGGACTGTCGGCTGTCGATTGTCGATTGTCGTCAACGCCTTGTGGTCTGCTGTGGTCTGGGCCGACGTTTCTTGCCTCAGCATAAAACTGTCAACGAGCGTTTAACCCAGTTAACGCCCTTAGCCAATGACAGCGGCTACACCACTCGGTTCTCAATTCCTTCTATTCTGCAAACTCAAACTGAAACCAAAACAAAAACTAAAACTGTTGGCTAAAAACGATCAAGGTGTAAAAACCACAACCAGCTCAAGAGACGAACGAGCTACACATGAGCAATGAGCAATGAGCAGATAAGAAAGGCCACAGACCCAAAAGACAGTAAGGTGCACTCGGCCAGCAGCTGACTCTCAAGCTGAGGCTTAAACTAAGTGATGGCCCCACCTCAGATGGAGATGGAGTTGGAGAAGAGGTGGGCGGTGCGGAGGTGTTGACTGTGGCCAGCGGATATTGTATATTGAAGGCGAAGAAGGGGAGAAAGGGGGAGAAGTTGGCAGTTTGACCGATGTCTGGCTGGCTGGGACCATGCTTGGTTCTGCTCATGACAGAAAGGAATTCTGAACGCGGTGAAAGTAGTCATCTCCATCTCCATCTCCATCTGCAACTCCAGCTTCAGCCTCAGCTTCAGCTCGATCTTCGTTCGAGCAAACGACACGACAACGGCAGAGACTTGTTGAGATTCTGGTCCCAATAATGACACTTAAACGATGCAGTTTTTTCGTAATATGAATTTTCCTGTTTTGTAGCCTGCGCGTCAGAGGAGCGTCTCGCCATCAATTACAACCGGGACCGCGAAGTGGAGCCACCTGAGCTGCAACTCAATCACCAGCCAACGGCCATCGGCAGCTTCTTCTAATTGCCGATGTTTTTGTTCTTAGCTTGCCTCACTCTTCGCTTTGCACACTTCGCACTATTCTCCTTATTCCGGTTCGAAGCCTTGTCGCGAAAAGAACCATATGAATTATGGGTACGCGGAGGTGTCATATGCGATCGATTGGGTCATTGAGTTTGTTTATAGAATGAAAGAATAGAAAGCTTCTCTCCTTCTAGGGTCCATCACTTCGAGAGTTTATTTAGTGTCCATCATTCATAACAGGCAAATTGGCACTCATCCAATCCTCTCCAATTCAATCCCGGACACATTCGCAAATTGATGCCATTGCATTGCCTTTTTGTCTTTGGAGTGATGTAATCTCCATGCCATCCACTCTTTCCGTTCAGTTTTGCAAGCCAATACCCAATACCCTGCTATTAGCAGCATCGTCGTAGCGATTTATGCTCGAAATGTGGAATCAGAGGGAGGAGCAGGGATAAATCAAGCAGTATTTGCTTTGGGCGTTGGCAGACTGTCTCGACAACGCGACGATTCCCAAGCCAGTACCCAAAATGCAGTTGTCTTTCCCAATTCCGGCCCCTACGAATGGGGGGCGTGTCTGCAATATTTGTAGAGAGTCTAAGAGCAGCCAGAAGACTTGCCACATGCAACACAAACCAATCAAGGCAACTTTTAATGAAGGCAACACCTGCTTCGACTCGTGCGATGCTCCATTTCACTTGTTGCCTCTTTTTACTCAGCGGGAGCGACCTTGGGTCGGAAAATGTAGATGCGAATTGATCTATTTTTAACATAGAACCATGGTTAATTTCCCATTCATAGATATGCCCTTTTCTAGAACTATTCCTTCTAATTAACCAGAAAGCAGGTGCTAAAGAGTAATTTTATTATTTAGCACTCTTTGTATTCCCTTCAAGAAGATCCACTCTTCACGTGCTGAAGAATATGCTCCAATTTGCTTGAACATAAAAAAGGCATCAGCTAAAAAATTTATGTTTGCTTCACCTTCAGCATCCAGTGGAAATGGAAGGAAGAGAATAAACTTTTTGCAGGTAACCAAACCAGATGAGGTATCGGAAACTGTTACACTTTACTAATTGATTTATGGTTATATAGGATAGGTGATCATAATGGAATTTTGATAGCGCTGGGGTGAGGCGAGGCAAGTGGGATGGGGATGGGGATAGCGACTCCTTGTGGGTGCAGCCTTCATGGAGCATGGAGAGCAGCCATAAAATGGTCAGGCAACATGACGTGGAACATGGCATGCACAGAGCAATTGCAACTGCAAGTAAAAAACATCCAGAATGGAACAAGTTTTCGAGTAGTTCCCACAGGAAGTGTTCGCTGCCGAACGCATGCCAAAAATGGCTCCCCCAGGACAAGACAACCTCGGACGCAATACAAACGACAGACGACGGACAACGGACGGCTGACCAAAGCCCGAAAACGATCACGATTATGATGATCATTTCGGCGATTATGGCTGCGACAGTGCCAGGTTGTGTATGGTGTGTACAGTGGCAATGTCCCCACACAGCCACCCAGCCAACAGCCAACAGCCAACTCAATGCTTCCCTAAAGAACATTTCCCGACTCCTACTTCGATTCCAACTCTGACTCTGACTCTGAGTTTAACTCTGACTCTGACTCTGACTATGACTCCGAGTCGGTGGCGATCAGTAGGATCGTCGTCGTAGCTGGAGGAGTCGGCATTAGCAGTTGTTGTATATTGTTTCTGCATTGTAACTGTCACCTGGTGGCAGTTGGCAAAGCTGCCAGAAATAATAGAAATTATATAAAATGGGCATTTGGGGAGTGTGCTTGGACTTCCGTGTTTGGTTCTCTCTCTGTCTCTGCCTCTGCAACTAGCCAATGGACAATGGGCCATTTGGAGCGTAGGCAGTGGGCAGTACAAGAATGTCGCTGCCTTCGATCTTTTGCTTCTGCAATCTTCCGCGCCTTTGGAGGCCTAATTTGGCAAAGATATTACAACATTTCTGTGAATTCTCTACACATTAGCACCTCCCTTTTGGACTCCCCCACAGGAAGCACTCAGGGCTTAGCTCTCATATTTAAAATGATGGACACGTGCCAAGTTCATTTTTCCTTTTCCATTCTGTCCATTCTGCGGCCAAGTGAAGAAGATATCTTGTATGCTATGATGGATCACTGAGGATGACACGACACTTAATAGTCGCTTTGTTGTTGCTTCTTTTGTTGATGCTATTTGCTGTTGTTGCTATAGCTATAGCTATAGCTGTTCGTGCCCTGCAATTTAAGAGGAGAGTACGAGTATTTAATGCTTGAACCTCTGCTCCTGCCCCTTTGTCTCTCGCGGCAACTTGAGGCTCCATCTCTGCGACTGATTTATGACAACGCGAAACATCGGAGTGAGGATCTCTAGAGCGCTGCATGCATCCGAGGGCAATTTGGCACTAGCAACTCCAACCACCAACCACCAGCCACCAGGTGGCAGGTGAAGGGCGTGGCGCCGAGGCTGAAGACCGAAGACGAGGCCTATTACGTGATGATGTAATAATTCTTCAAGACGATGGCATTTTTATTGCGGAAAATGTTGCATAAATCAAGGCAGCAATAAAATGGAGCCCCCGCCGGTCGCCCCAATCGAAACAGGATGCCTTGAATATTTCATTCCCATTCAGCAGCGCCAATAATTTGCACCAGGAAAATCGACTTTCATTCTTCATTCTTACAGCGCTTTTCACTGCTTGCGAATTCGACACCGTCATGCGGGACAATGGAAATAGCGGCATAATTTGGAGTAGTTCTGGGCAAAGATCATTTCCGACTCTCCTCTAATCAACCACTCTGAGAGAAGATAATCAGCGACTTGTTGCTGCAACATTGTTGCCATTGCCATTGCCATTGCCACTGCCACTGCTGGCTGCCCACGCGATCCTAGATTTTACTTCGCACATTAGCAAACAAACCGTTCGCCAGATCCCAGCGGCAGATGCACCACAGGGGTGAGATGAGATGAGATGGGAGAGATGATGCTGAGTTCGGAGCAGAGCTTCTGCTGGAGAAACGTGATTGTCATTGCAAGTGGATTACTGGAATTGCGTGGAGCCTACGCAAAAGCGCACAAAGATGAAAGGAATCCGATCATAAAAGGATGTTCCTCTGCTCTGTGGCTGAAGAAATGAATGCAAAATATCCTCTTGATTGAGTCTTAAAACTATCAAAATTAACGAGAGAAAGGAAGTCGAAATCTCTATTGATTTATATGAGATACTTTTTTATGGTTCATTGGGTTATCTTTAATCAGCAGAACAGTTTAAAAGCAATCGATTGTTATATGATCATTTACTGATCATTATCACCATAAATATTCCATTTATTTAAACGATCACAGATCAGTTCAGACTGTGATTATATATTTTATTATTGTCATATATAAACTTACGGGGTGTATTTTATTGTTTATAATTGGAAACGATACGTGAACCGACACCAGTCACAACACTTTGAGTCACGCTTTGTTGTTTCGGTGATTCGGGAAGAGGGAAGAATACTCGAGTGAAACAGCTCGTAAATAGGCCAGTGACTGACGTGATTACAATGTCAAAGTGAGCCCGAAAGGGGAGCGTGTTGGATAACTCTCTTTATTTATTATGCCTAATATAATTAAATTAATTTTCGGTTTAAAACCTTTCTCGCCAGAGCATATGCTCGTGGGCGGGGTTCTTAGCCGAAAACTGTATCAAAGCGTGAGCCACGAAAGATCTTGGAGAGCATTTGCCATTTGCATTTCCTTCACTTGGACCTTAGACCTCAGAACTCTGAGCTCGGAACTCAGAGCTGAGACAGACGCTTTTGCTCGTACATTGCGTGATTCGGCAAAAGATTCTTAACATTTCGAACACCTTTTTGGGTGTCCAGCGGGTCTGTTACACTGGCAAAAGGGTAACCGTGGAGAGGGGAAAGGGAAGAAAGGGGTTTGGAGGGCTGCAGATCTCCAAAAGTACAAACAAAGCCACACAAAGTCAGAGAGCAAATTATTAGGCAGGCAAACCAGGCAGACCAGCTGAGGGAAACTGCTTTTTGATGTTCGGTAATTGGCGGTTTGGCAGCACGCGAGGCGGTCGAACTAGGGACTTAGGCTTGGGGTGCGGGAACTGGAAACTGGCAACTTGGAACTTAGAAACTAGCAGACCAGACCAGCGCCCAAGAGACAAAGAATATTCTTCCGATTGCCGGCGCTCAAACCTCCAAATGGTAACGAGCCGGCGGATTTCGGCGTGACGCGCTTTTCGATTCCACAGCTCAGAGCTCAGAACTCAGAACTGAGAGCCCAGGGTTCTGTTTGGAACATTTTCTTTTTCTGGTTCGAATTCGAATGTCGCTGTTGTCTTTGCTATTGCTGTTGCTGTTGCTGATGTTGCTCTTGTCGCTGCTGTCTGTTCATTTCATAATAATTGGCAGCTTACAAATGTTCTTTCGGTTTTGATTTTGCTTCCATTTCTACTTACTCCGATTCGTATTCGTATTCGTATTCTGGGCTGCATCTGAACCGAGCTGAGCTGACGTAGTTTCCGAAAGGGGTGAGGCATAGCGGTTCTTTGTTCCGTTGAACTTATGAGCTCTGTCTGTCCGTCTGTCTGTCTCAGAGGTCTGGCAACAGTTCCAGCATTTTTGTGGCGAATCTCTGGCCCCAGAATTCAGAGCAGGCATCCGCCGCAAATAAAGTCGGCACTTTATAGGCGTGAACATTAATTAGACAGACAAACACCAAACTCCGAAGACCGAAGACCACAGTCAAGCAGCCTGAAGTTGGACAGGAGCCAGATTACACAATAAATAAAAGCCCATGAAGTTGAGTTGGACATATCTCTGGAGCAGCATTTCGCTGGATATTCGTAAAACTAATGAGCAAATGGGCTAACCGCTAAGTGCAACTCTAGTTCCTCCCTCCCTTCCTGCCGCTCTGCATCTCTTTTTATAGCTAGTTTCCACAGTGTCTCCACCCTCACTCGGAGCAGTTTCCTAGCGATTTTGGGGCGGAGTTGTTTGCGCATGCGCCGCGACTTTGTCCGACCGCCAACAGATGCCAGATTAGCATTTAAATTGTAGTTACATTTGGACAAACTTTAAGTCAAAGTTAAGCACAAACCAACTCAAACCCCAACGCAGAGTTTAGATTATTTTTCATTCGGTTTATTTTGTTTCGCAGAAAACTTCTTGGCGTTGCATTTTCCCGCCCTCTTCGCTGGGCGAACGTTTACCAAATGGAATTGTTGTCTTTGTTCTGTTGTTGTTTGTTGTGGGAGCTGGGAGCTGGGAGCTGAGAGCTGGAATTCCCCTCACACCTCTCATTCAACCACCTCAACCTCAACCTCAACCACTTCAGCTGATTTTATCAAGCCCTGGCCTCGGGCAGAAGCTTTCTTCAGTGTTTGCTGTGCGCTGTGCCAAGGTAGCAATTTCAATATCAAAATTCGCCTGGCCTTTTGTCCGCTGCGGAAACCACAGAATATACTCGTATTCCTACTCGTAGAACCGCTGAGGCGACTCCAAGTCCAGAAAACGGTAAACCGCCAACGCCTTCTTCGGCATATCAGGCAGCTCGGCAGTTCGGCAGCTCCCTTGCCGCCCTCTCAGCATTTTCAACATTTTAATCCAAATTAATTAAAACTCAACTCAAACTGACCCACTTACAGGACTATCCATTGACAAGTTTATTCTTTTTTCAACTCTCCCGCTTGACGAGCGGAAAAACTAGTCGAATAGAACTTTATGATAAATGGAGAAGCATTTGGGAAAAGACTTCAGAAGTGTGGCTGCCCCGCAGCGGTGCTCAGCTCTACTCGGGTCTCCTCGGGTCTGTCATTATTCCGAGACACTACGCAGCCCGATTAATTTGCAGCCGTCAAGTGGTCTTAGTTTTAGTCTGGGACTAGGAAGTACCGTAAGCGTAAGCGTAGGTGGGTTGATGAGCTCTGCTGCCGTTTGGTGGATCGTGTAGAGTAGTTGGGTCAGTTGGTGGCTTCTCCTCGCTTCAGCAGCCCAGACCCAGAGGCCAGATCCACTAATTAATTGCGTGCTTTGACTTGGTCGCACACCAAGGGCTCTGAATTCTGAATTCTGTCTCTGAATTCCGCTAATTTTGCGGGAATGGGTGTGGCCGTCGTCTCAGTCGTTGCTCTGATTGACAGGAAATTGTTATGAACTCAACCAATCGGCATCTAACTGTTCCCAAGATTTTCTATTACCTTTCTGCTGTTCTTCTCAGCTATTTTTAGTCAGCTTGCTTAGATTAAGAGGTTCCATTTTGATTTTGACTTGGCTGAGTTCAATGGCATCCGTCTGGACTCAGTTCCCTATTTTAAAGCTGTTGACCCGAAGTATAATCGAAAGTTTTCCTCTGTGATTTACTCATTTTTCTAACATTTTTCTGTCCACTTGCAAATGTTTTGTGTCTAATCATCAGATACTTGAGACTTTCGAGAGTGTGCAGAATCGAGTCAAACTCTCACTAGGAGAAGGCGGAGGCGGAATGACGATTGTGGCCTATGGAAAGTGGACAGCGGACAGCAGACCGACAAGTGCAGATGCCAGTGATAGCACTCGAGACAGTGTCGACTAATTGCGGCTATACTATCAAAGTGGACATAACGCCTAGCTCTCCTTTCGCCTCAATTCTCCTTTGCCTCCGTCTCAAGTGGAGGCCTGTGGAGGCCCCAGCACGAAATCAAACTCACCAGAAATGGAGAGAAATATGAAACACACGCAAGCGGCAAACGGTCTGCCGGATAGTCAAGTGGCACTTGTGCGTCCACTGCGAATCGGACCAGACCGCAGCTGAGCGGACTGTTGGGGCCGAGTGTCAGGATAATTTGCTGCAGCCGCCGACGCCACGCAAATGATCCGCATGAAATGATCGGCGGGCTTAATGAACTTTCTCGCTTTTGGGGCGAATTTGCAGCGGTTAGTGCTATATGTTTGGTCTGCTGGACCTGGTGGATCTGGTGGTTCTGGTGGGAAAGAGGCAAACAAGGCGAAGTGGACCAAGAAAACTGCAGCAAAGAAACAATTATGCAGAATTTGGGTCATCTCTCGAGCATCGAGCATCCAGCATCGGAGGGGAATATTCGTTTCTGTTGATTCTGTTGTAGATTTGGATGTCGGCGGCATTGCTGATGAAATCTCTGTTTCTCAGCAGAGACAAAGCGAACGGATTGCGAAGGGGTCAGAATAATTGCATATTAAATTCTGATTTCATTTATGATATCTGTTTCGCATTCTGATTTCGGTTTCTTGTGGTCTCTTTTGGTTTCTTTCCGTGGGACTGGAAAATCTTTTCATTTTAACGGCATTTAAGCAAACTAGGGGAAATTGTTGCTCCAGAACTGGGTAACAAGTGACGAGCGAGACGCTCATCACGATCCAAGGAATTCAGAGGCACTGCCGGTGACATTTTTACCAATAAGGCACCGTCGTGCTCATCACCATCACCATCGCCATCACCGTTACCCTCCCAGTCACAGTCACCGTCCTCGTCCCCGTCACCGTCAGAATGTCACGACAACGGAACGTTCTTATCCAAGTTCCAGCTTCTCGTCTTGTTACCTACGCTGAACCTCATCCTCATCTTCATCCTTTTCAACTAATTGCTCGTGTGCTTATCGACTTTGGCTACCTGCTGATTTTATGTTTAAGAAACAATTTCTGTTTATGTCCCACTTCTGGACTACTGGACCTGTCCCTAGAGACCATATTGATCTATGATCATTGATCATTGATCATTGATTATTGACTGTTGATCGTTGATCGTTCGTCGTCCATCGTCCATCGATGTGTCCACGTTTTTTGTTGCCTCCTGCTTTGGTTGTCAAGTGCCACGCAAGGTTAAGTCGTTCACATCTAATGCGCGTGACTGGGGATCGTCTCTCTAATGGCAATTATTCCCATAGAGCAAGAGAGACCCGTTACACAGGGCATTATAATGATCATATAGATGACAAATGGGCAATCAGGGAGTACAGTAAAGGAGATGGTTGATGATATACGAGATTTATTAGCATCGCTTTACTTAATCACTCGCTCATACGCCTTGACTTAGATGAGGCGAATAGTAGGAGCTAAGAACCCCTTTCAGGTGGAGGTGTAAGTCTAGTCGAATTCGTGTAAAATGCATTTGGATTCCCTATGGCCTGATCACGCAGCCGGACCACCCAACTTGATTATGAGGGAACCTCGAGAAAATTCCAGCCATTCCAGACACTTGCAAGCTGCTTTAAATTTGCGTTTACCAAATCACAAACAAATCGAGGCACATTGCACATTGTGTTGCCTTATAAGCTTCAAGTCGTAGGCAGGCCTACAGCTCCAGATCCCATCACCCAATTCTTTTCCCCCGGCGAGTGCGTGAACTGACTGCCTCCCACTGCCTGCTGGCTTAGCTGGCTGTTTGTTAGCCTGTTGGCTGCCAATGCGTCGCCCATGTCCGATTGGCTTTCATTGATACCGTCCTGCTATCCACTCGGATAGTCTCCAGTCAGTTCGTTAGCGGCTGCCTCACCTACTTTCGGCACCAGAAGTTGGCCCCTGTGCGTACCAACTCGTACTGTGGTTTCCAATTTCCAATTTTGCGGCGCTGTCATCGCCTACATTGTCATCGTGTCGCTGCTGCTGCTGCTGTTGAGCTCTTGAGCTGTTGTCCTGTGGCAGATCTCTTGCCAACGCCCATTAGAGCCAAGACAAAGACAAAGACAAAGGCAAAGAAAAGCTCCAACTAGTTCCAACTTTTGCCATTTGGCGGTAATGCGTTTCAATTACATGCCCGAATTTCATTGGGCTGCTCTGATCTTTACGAGATACTGAGAAATGCGAAATGCGATCGCAATGGTTGGTAGCTTTTCATGCCTTGTGGTTTTCTTTTGTCTTTTGTCTTTCGTCTGTTGTCCCTGGCAGGGAAAGTGTTGGAAATTGCTCCACAAAGTAATTGCCATTCCAGGCCAGGCCAGGCCGGTTGCTGCAATCCTTCTAAGTACTCCTACTTATGTATCTGTCTCCCTGGCACACATTTGCATTGTAGCGAACATGAGAGATGTTCAATTAAAAGAGCAGAGACAATAGCAACAACAGCAACAGTTGCTGCTGCTCCTTGGCCATGTTCCACTTGACTTTAATTGGATTTTGTTTATTTTTGGGCACATTTCGGCGCCCGCAACTGGCGACGGCTCGCGGAATGCGACACGACACACGATGACAAATGTTGATATTCAAATGACACCGTTGGGGGCGGTGGAAGAGGGCGGGGAACGAAGAAAAGACGAAAAAAAAAGACGGCCGCCACTTGTTGGACTTTTGTCACCGCTTTGGCCAGAGCTAAGAGCAGCCCAAGTGGCCCGATCCCAACGACACCCGCAACTGGCATTCCAATCGATTGTTGTTCATGTTGTTACCTGAAGCTGTGGTGGATGCCTGTGGTCGGATCTTGTCGTGGTTGGGTGAGAAAAGTAAACCGTTTGAGCTCAAGTTGGAGCTGCCTCAATCTCTTCCTTTCAATGCTACCTGCCAGCAGATGTTTGAAATGTTTGCGCGACTTTGTCAAAGTTCCAAAGCCTCCTCCTCCTCCTGCTCCTACTCCACCTTCACCTTCTCCTTCTCCTACTGTAAATCTTTGAATTGAATAGAGTGAAAAATGTCTATGGCACCTGTCAGCAGATGCGAATGCGTGTTTCTATGGGGAAGGCAAACACTTCTGGTACCGTTGGACGAAAGGCAGCCTCAACGGTAGCTCATAGTTCTATAGCAGATAATCTTCCTCTACAATTAGCTATCCAGCAAGAGTCTCAACACAGGAAGCCTATAATCTAATAGACTCCATTTAAATCTTCTCTAAATTCTTGGGATTAGCAAGCGTACTCATATATCCAAAAAATTGGGTTAAAATTTCAATTTCCATAAAATTAGCAAAGTTGTAGGAGCGGCTACTGTCCCAGAGCCATAGAAAGTGCATTTCCATATGCATCTCGGGGATGGCTGTCCACCAAATTGGCTCTGCTCTGCTCCAAACGTTGCTCACGTTTTCGTTTATCTTGGAGCAAGGAGCTCAGAGCTCAGAGCTGAGAGCTGAGAGCTCGATTGGAATTCTTAAGTAAATGTGTCAATAATTAATTGTATTCAATTAAAACACGCCGCTTCTTGGGTTAATTAAGATGCATCCGTGTCACTGTCGCTGCCTCTGACTGACAACGGGAGGTCAGAGAGGAGCTTCGATCTCATTCAAAGACGTGTTATATCCATAGCCGCTGCTATTCGAACTCTTTGATATTCTGTTTTAATTCAGTTGGCGATTCTGTAAACGTTTTTGGGTAAAAGTGCAACTAAACATCAATTAGCCCAATTCCCAGGCCGTTGCCACTTTGGCTCTGCCCCTCCCCATCTCTTTGTCTCTGTAGCCAGTTGCTGTTTCCACTTCGCTTTCATGTTGCATGTGGCTCACGTTGCATTTTGGCAACGTTTTCAGTTGCAGTTGCAGTTGCCAGCTGCAGTTGCAGTTGCAGTTGCCCTTGCCATGGCAAAGTCTCTGATTAGAGCCGCTCGTCTTCACACAAGAGTGAAATTTATTGCAATTTTCATTTTATTTATTTGCGTTGCTGTTGTCGTTGGCTTAGTCGATGGGCCGTCCCATCCATCCCAGAGCCTTTCCCATATTATTTCATTGTTGGCCAATAAACCGTTCCACATGCCATGGCCGGTTCTTCTCTCAGAGATCAACTGACCGCATGTGACTCTGGTGCACTTTGTTTTGGTTTTTTCTCAGAATTTCCGAATCTCTGCTACTGACTGGGTCTCACGTGCCATCGAGAGTGCGTTTTCACTTCGCAGCGGACTCGAAAGTGATTCTAATCACATGAATTTAATGAAATAATGGCAAGCGAAAAGGAGAATGTAAGCAGAATCCAGTCGAGAGTTTCTTGCCAATTTCAATTCCATGTGCCATGTGCCAACCCAGTCGACATTTCACTCATGTCGATTGTCAAACAAACAAGGCTCTCAGGTAAATCAAAACCTCTCATCGACACACATAAAGCCAGTCTTCAAGGTCTTCTTCTCTCTTCAGTGGTAGCATCCTTGGCTCTGATGTTCCCATTTTATTCAGTCATGTCACGATTTTGACCACAGAGCCAGGATATGATACATGCACCTCATCAGCAACGACACTGCATCACTTTGAGTCCCAATATATTAGGAGAGCATCGCATGTATTTAATTTTCTGACGGAGCAACAGAAAGTTTGCAGTTCCACAGAAATTTCCATCAATTGTGAATAAATTCGTTTCTAAGTAATCTAAGCATTTAGTTAAAAGTGAAAACACTAATAGCCCATAATTGTTTAAAATATTTTTGGTTTTTAAAGAATTTGAGCAGCACGAGTTATAGCTCCAAGCTGCTTTTTCGATTATCATTAAGACACCAAAATGTCATTTGTTTTTCTGCAACTTTCGACCCGAGGCTTCCCACATTTTTTTACCTTTGCCGAAAGCATTATAAATTTTTAAAAAGAATTACTGAAAAAAATGAATGTTAATAGCTGATTTGATGCAATCTGCAAGGGTATTTAAATATTCGGCGCGCCGCAATGAGTCGTTATTGGTTTCGCAGCTGCTTGGAATTCCAGTTCACGCACAAAGTTGACGCTCTCCACGCGACCTGCCTGCCAAGATCTATGCAAATAATCATAAAATTTGTGCGAAACGGCAGCAGCTCAAATTGCTTTGACCCACAATGACCCACCACAGTCACCACGGTGAACCACGGAGACGGGCTGACTGACTGAGAGATTGTGGTTGAGAACTTTTGCTTTTCTTTTTGCAGAAATCACTCGGATTTTGGCTGCTTGGCTGCTTTGCTGGTTTTTCAATTAGCTGCTTAATGATTTATGATAAATGAAGTGAGCTGAACTAAACTGAAGTGAAATGAAATGACACGTGAGTCGAAAGAGGAAGAAGTCGAAACTGTGTCGAAGCGAATCGCATCGAATATCGAATATGGAATGGCAAACGGGGCGTATGCGCAACGCAGCATTGAATTACCAATAGCTGTAAATGTAGACGCAAATGTTTCGAGGGTAACAATTAAATAAACGAAAGGTTCACTCGTACTGCAAGCCAGCAAGCCAGAAAGAAAGATTAATGATGTGTACACCGAGAATGCTCACAATCGGCTTACACAAATTTGCTAATCTTGCATCTACCTGGAGGAGAACAGAGAACAGACATCATACAAGCACAATTTACAATTTACAACAAAAACAGAGAGGAAGAGAGAGGGGGAGAGGAAGAGACTCGCAGATGGAACGGAGGACAGTGCAGAGTGAACTTTGTGCCCCGTTGGGAGCTGGTTGGCACACTGTCAATACTCGTACCGCCGACGCTGCATGACCCAACCAGAAATCCCAGTCGCAGTCGCCATACCAATCCCGATCCCGGCAAGCGTTGACTATCAGCGTTGACATCGTCTAAACAGCAACAGGCAAGAACATGCAACAAATGCAACAAATGATGGAGAGCACTAACAAGACTTGATCCTGCTGCTCCTGTTACCCCATCTCTAATCCAGCCACGATGTCGGCTGCCTTACACTACTGGCACAATTTCAGAACAACAGAGAGACTAGCCAGACTTATAGACAGACAGCATTCCCGTTGCTTTAGCTGTTGTTTTTATTGCTGTTGTCTTCATTGTGTTGAGCATTTAAATGGGCGGCAGGCCACGAGTTACAGCAGCAGCTGAAAGAGTTTACAGCTGGACAGTCATTCTTGTTGTTGTTGTTTTTTTGGTGGGTGTACTTTGAGTTTGTGGCTTAAAGTACGAACCATTTAGAACTGGCGTAAGATGCACACTTTCGATAACTTTTGGCAAATTTATGCAAGTCGCAAAACGAAACAAAATTTTTGCTGAAGATTTGCCAGAGACAACATCATTTAAAGCGCAGGCGGGGCAGCCAGCAGCCAGCAAACAGACAAATGGACAAATGAACAAATGCAAATCGCATTTGGCATGGTCCACAGAGGGTTTTAAGGGCCACTCTGATGATTTAGCAATTTGTGTTTTATTTTTATGGGCATTCCTTTTTTATTTTTGTATTTTTTGCTTACAATACTCGTAATTTAATGCGATTCGTTTGCTCTTTTATATACATAACTTACTAAGCGGATTTTCGGTAATTGCCAGGCCAGGCTTTAAGAATAATTTCTGTCTGTCTCTCCGTCTGTCTAGCTTTTTTTTTTGGCTACAGACCACCCGTGTGGCTTAACGACAGAATAAATGCCAGGGGCATGGCAAAGGGTCAACAATTCTACAATTTACAGCAGACCCACCCGACTAACGGTATTCCTAACTAACTAACTTGGCTAAGAACTAAAAAAAGTAAAAAAACAAAAAAAAAAATGCAAAGTGATCACAGAAAGGCCAGGAATTTCAGACCTTATGCTAACTGAATACTTACTTAAGTAGGTAAGCCAGCTGCGGCAATTAATACTCGTACTTAATTGCTTTACTTTTAGTCTTTTCAGATGTCTCTTTGATCGGTGCTACAAAGAAAGAAAAACAAGAAAAAAAACAGGTAAAATTACAAATTGGGTTAAATTCAAATAAAGTGCAGCAGTTTAATTAATTCATTGCTAGAGTATAGCCAAAAATCAAAGCAATATATTTTAGCTTGTAGCGAAAATATGGCAAAATGCCAGCGATGTCTCTTAATATTAATTTGGAGCAAGTCAGCTTGTTGCCAACTTAAAATTTCACCAACTTGAGTTATTTATAGGGTATACACAGTCGTATTTAACTTTCGATTTAATGAAGAAATTTAAATAAAGTTGATAAAAAATTATATACAATTTTCTACTATTTCACGACTGTTTAGAAGCCGAACAAATTCAATTAAAAAGTTCAAATTTGGAGGTTTATTTTAGCCATAATTAATATAACATATTTTAAAGAAAATCTAAATCTTATAAACTTAATTACTATATAAAATTCTGTCTTAATTGGACAAAACTTATTTACGAAATAATTGGAAAAATTTCTAGTCTCTCTTATTGCCAGCATTTTCAGCATTCAGCAAGTCTTTCGGCATTTAGAATTTAATTTAAACTTATTCCTAATCGCTTTATATGAGTATTAATTCATAGAAAAATGGTCAAGAACAAAAAAAAAAAAAACGTTTTCAAGTTTGCCGCTTCTTCTAAGTTCCGAGCCTGAGTTCTATGCGGGCTTTTGTCTCATCATTAGAAGTCACTCGGGGTGGTCGCTGATCTTCGAATGGGGCAACATACAAAAGCCCAGTAATTAAAATTGAGTTTGTGATAGTTTTCGAAAAGAAAAATTAAAATTAAAAAAAATAAATGCTAGGCAAAAAGTATCAAAAAGTATCCGCAAAGCTGCCTAAATACGATTCGTAACGCTACTCTGAATGGAGGTGGCAAAGTGTCTGACGTTGAGGCTCTCTCGGCATAAATATTGTAGTGCCATAAACTTTGGAGTAGGACGCTGGGAGTCGATCGTTTAAAGTCAGGCAGTGGCTATAAATGGCATTGAATCGATCTTTACTGTCCATCTGGGCAATGAAGTTGCTTTTCCGACTGGAAGATGCGATTCGCGACTGGGAGAGATGCCGCCGCAGTCGTGACTAGCGATAAGACTTAAAATATGTATTTGATGATGTTGACAATCGATCAATAGATCTTCAGTTGGAGCACATAAACTACTACTGAATGAGCACAGCTCTGATCAGCTCTGCTCAGCTGCTGCACGTGGACTGGCCACATCAATTTGAAAGGCGGTCGTTCAGTCAGATGAGTATCAATAACAATTTGTTGAAAACTGCTGCTTGAGGCTGGCTCTTTAAACCTATTTAAGGCACAAGTAGTCCGTCTCTCTGTCCGTCTGCCCAACGGAAGTGAATTTCATTAAAAATATAGCCGCATAAATGACTAAATTAGTAAGCGATACACAGTTAGACAGCCTATAGAATCAGTAGCAATCAGTATCATTTCCGAAAACTCGTTCAAAAAAATATGAAGAAGAACATTCAGTGAGCCATCAGTGATGACACTAATGGCTTTGCCAGCTTGTTTTAGCTTTCATTTTCATAATTAAATGCAATGCAAATGTTGTTGGCTGTGGGAAAAGCGACTTTAAAACACTTTCCAACTTTAAATTTTTTGGACCAGCATATGAATGATTCTAGTTTGTACAAAGAATTCTCAAAATGTCTACGCATAAAATGAGAATATTGGAGTAGGTTGGGCCAACTCGCTTGACAACTCAACTCCGAGTAAAACCCGTCAGACATGGACACATGTGAGTGACCTTCAGTGACTCCAGACAGAAAGAGTTCTTGTTGTCGCAGACATAAAAATATTAAAAATGAAAGTTTCTTTCAAGTTAAGAAGTCAAAATTGGCATAGAGCTGGGCTTTATCGATAACAATATGCAAATAATCGATAGCTAGAGTGTAGATCAATCTGTCAGTTGATTATTGATAATTTTCGAAAGGGAATATTTGAGGACTTTGAAACTTTTATATGTCTTTTTTACTCAGTGTTCTTTTTAGATAGTTTGGATCACTTTCTGAATTACTTTAGATATTCGCAAATGTATTCATCCAAGGCATCGATAATATCGATACTATTTTAGATCTAATACTAAAGTAAATATAAGACATAGTAGATATAAATAGAAGCGTTATGCAATGTCCAAGATGGGAACAAATCAAAACTTCTAAATGGTTATTCGTGTTTGGGCCAAGTTGAGGACAAAGCTGTATGCTAACCGTACAAATGAAAGTTTCGATTGAGTCGAAAGTCTTGAAAGTCGCTGACCAAGTGCATTCATATTCAAATCGATACGCATTCAAAGCTATCTAGAGACAACACACATTTCATAGCTGGCGGTTAGTTTAGGCTCTTTTGTTGATTTCCAGCTCGAACCCGAACTCGAACTCTCACTTTCATTGATGTCTAATGCGCCAGCATTGAACTCATCTCTTGTCTCGACTCGTCTCGTCTTGACTTGGCTTTAATATGATTAGTTGTTAATGCTGTTTGTTGTGCAGGTTCAGTTGCATATTTTCCAAACAACAGCAAAGCTGTTAACGTGCTCAAATTATTTGTTGAAAAGAAAAGCTCAGTCAGGCTGAAAAGGCTGCATGCCATTGTTGTCGTTGTTGTTTTTGTTGTTGGTGCATTGAAAAGCATTTTGTATTTTCCCCGTTTTTCCCCCTGATTTTTAGTTTATGATTTATGATAAACAAATTGGAATACATGCTGTCAATTGCCAAGTGCTCCAAGGGGAGTCAGGCGACTCCGTCGACCATTTAGCTGCTCATCCATGGAGTATGAGTTAATCAAGATGCAGACAAGCAGACGTCAATTGCATCACTCAACTCCACTCAACTCGATGCAATTGTTGTTGATTTCTACTCCTTATTGACACCAATTGTAGTACAGTGTAAGAGTACAGTCAGCACTCGAATACTCTATTATATTTCGTTTGATTTAGTGGATCTCTTTTAGCCTTTAAAGAAAGAGATTAACCACAAGACTTGAACTAAATTAAATAGGCTGTACTCACAGTCTTTTCTTAAATCATTAACTTATAACTTGAATAAAATAGGTATTCATGATTCACAGTGAATAAAACCTACAAATATCGCTTAATTTATTAACAAACATTCAGTGAAATTCGGGCTTTCTTTTCGATGATTCAACTGAAGCCAAATACTGTTCTATTACCAGCATAAATGCTTAGTAAGCGTTATTTTCTTTCCGGTTAACTAGCAAGTTGCATAACAAAGTTATTATGCCACATTGTGTGCTAAAAAAGTGGTAAAATAATATGCAATGTCATGGAAATGTGCAGCATCCTCAGCGTGTGCGAAGATGAGTTCCACTCAAAAAATATTTTACGTAGGCAGCAACAACAACCGCAACAGCAACAACAACCGCAGCAACAACGAACAACGAACAACGTCTGACATTGGAGAATCGTGAGTGGCAATGCTCGTACAGTTATGCAAATGAATTGTTTATTGACAAAAGTGTCACTTGCCGCATGTTGCATAAACATTGCACAATAATTTTGACTAATTGCAAGACAAATTGGCAAAAGCAGCGGCATAGCCAAGCAACGAAAAAAATAAATAAGAAACCTGCTGAATATCAGGCTGCAACTGGTCAAGAGACCGCTATGCAGTTGCAGGCAGTTTTTTTCTTCTCTTTCTTCTTCTTATATTTTATAGTCGCCAGGCAGCGTCGCTTTAGTGGGCGTTGTGGACTACAAAAAGAAAAAAATTTGTTGGCTACTTTTTTATTTGAATTATTGAACGTATCGATGCCTGCGGTCAGAGCTAACTGTGCAGTTGCCTGCAAAATATTATAATCTTTATGCATAAATTCACACACACACACAGACACACATAGAGCGGCGTTGGGGCAAGTTCGCTGCTTGAGTCTTTTGTTTGAGCTGCTCGAGCCGGCTATAAATAGCCATGGACCATTGAATTTAGTGCACCAGAAACCTAATTTTTGATATCCGCAAATAACTCTAATGGAACATTTAATTAGCCATAGACTATTCAGAGTCATTCATTAGCCCAAAGATCTATTTAAATAGATCCGACGATTCGACCGATCTCTCGATCTTGCGATCTCTTCTGCCTGCATGTGGCGAAATTCAGCCAAATTCAGCGAAATCAGCACTACACGCTGTGAATTTTAGTGAGTTATAAAAATAACTTTAAACTTTGAAATACTTATGAATAGCCAGTATTTAGCCAAACATAACTAATGATTTACTGCTCAGATGCTGCGCAGCGTTGACCCACAAGAATTCCAAACTTTTCAACTTTTCCCGCACAAGACGCTGAGCAGGCTCATTTTTTTTCGCTTTCATCTAAAACAATATTATTTACAGCCATTTTAGTAATGCAATAACTAATTTTGGACAAACCCCCAAAACCTAAAAAATGCATAGCAAGACCAACGGCGCGATATTCGATTCCATTACAGAAAACACGCCCTCCATCACTCAAGGCTTCAAAATTCCTGGCACATATTTTAGTTTATTGATTACACTCAAAAATCATATAATTTTTAACAGTACGAGTATAAAAATATTCATTTTTTAAATGGCAATTGTCCAAATTTAACTGGCTTCCGTTAGCATTTTTCTATTTTCTGTTTTCTTTTGCTTTACCGATCTTAAAACTGACCTACTTGTTTGGACCGAGTCAAATCTGTGGGCGGGCTGCGCCTGTAAATATGACAAACATCTGTTAATATGGTAGCGATCTTGCGCCATATAAGATCACTATATAGCCACAAGGTGACAGAGACCATGCTGTGGAAATTTTCCTTTTCTATTTTAGCCAAAAGAAGATTTTCTTTTTGGTTCAAAAATGGTTAGCCAGCCTGGCCACAAAGGAAAAAACAGGCACGAAATTCAAATGAAAAACCAAATGGCAGCATATCAGAGACTGCAGCTGAAGCTGAGACTGGAGCTGAAGCTGAGACTGGAGCTGGGGCTGGGACATTTAGACACTGGGCGATCTCACCCAAATACGCGACAGCTCAATCAGTTGGCCATGACTGCGTGCTGGATCGTATAGAGGATTTAGAAGCATTTTGGCCAATTTGATTTATGGGCAGCCAGTTTCCTTCCTTGTTGCATTTTCATGTTGGAATTCATGCATAAACATAAAAGCAGCCGAAATTTTTCCAGCCATGGTCATTGAACAATAGAACAGCGACATTTGTTAACCTGGCTCGGCTCCGCTCGTAACGCTCCATTGTGTTTTATGGTACCCAGAACGTGAGGTTCAACTCCAGGAACATCTTCTCTCGGCTCTCGCTTCTCTCAGCTCTCAGGTAGGAAATAAAATATGGAATCTTATCTATGAACGAGGACGTCCTATCGATTCCTCAACTTGTCACTCGCTGATTATAAACTTTGGCTAACAAATCGAATTCATTTAGCGCAGTTTATAATCTTTTCGAGCCATGAAATTCTTTGCAACTCTTCGGCTTTCATTCCGCTTTAGAACTTCCCATTGCGTACAACGAAAAATACTTGCAAAATACTCGTATTTAGTCTGAGTCTTGTGAAAGCTGCCACAGCAAAGCGAAAAATGTTACTTTATTGACAATGCGAACGACTTACTGAGGGGCTGAGGGACTGACAGACGGACAGACGTACAGACTGACGCGTGCTTCTCTCGCCATAGCTTTGATTAGTTAAGGTGCTCGCATTGACCCAGAGAACTACATTTCTCCCACTATGGGCTGAGGTGCTAGACAGGCATTTAATAGCTCTTTGAGTGTGAGATCAGCTCTCCAGCATTAAATGAGTAATTAAAGTGGAGGAGTCGAGTCGGTAGTTGAGTCCCCAGTTCGAATGCTTGGATGCCTTGCAGTCCGTTAATCAGGCAGTCAGCCAGTCAGTCAGTCAGTCAAGGAACGGTTAATATTGCCCAGAGACGAGACACGAGCAGCTCGCGTTTGTCTAGTTGATAAATGGCCCTTCGTCAACATCGTGGCCCGCGTCTATGTCCAGCTTCCAGCTTCAAACTCCCGTCTGTGACTAATCACCGCCACTTGGTCAGAGATTCGAGGCTGTACTTGGACTTAGCCTTAGACTTGGTCTTAGTCAAAGTTGGCTAAATACTCTCACACCTTCGCAAGGCGGCTGTTAATATTTTGGCCTTTTAGCTGGCAGCTGCCAGCCTCAGTCAACTCAATTAGGATGCCTGGAAATGATTCATTCTAATCTAAAGTCGAGTATCTGCAGACATGAGCTGAGCTTAGCTCTAGACCTGGCTTGAGTCTGGGTTCTATTTGGATTTACCGTTGCGCCGTGCAGCGGCATTCCCCGAGGCGGCTTTTAACCGTTTGTAGAGACTAGAATTTTGCATGGCCATTTCATTATTGATTCCCATCTGACCGACTCCTAAATGTCTTCATTTAGTTGCCGTTCCAGACACGTTTAAGCACGCCCAGAAATATATGACAGTTCAATGTATTTGCAGTCAGATTGGAAAAAAAAATATACGCAAAAGGCTTATATAAGTTTGGCAGTGAGAGTCGACTCTCTCATGATTATAGCCAGTGAATTACTAATTAATGAGTTCAATGAGTGTGACCTGTGAAGGTCTGAAGACGAAAGAAATCAAAGCCAAAGCAAATCTGAGCACTTTCTTTTCATTTTCGCAATGAGCGCTGAGAGACAGGTAAATTATTGGCTTACGAAATATTTAGCTTATCAGGTGCATCGATTGTTAATTGAGTTTTTATTGCGAATTAGTGCAGATCATTGAAACCCGTCTCAGATAGACGCTTTAGTCAAGCAATTAATTTACTCATTAGACCATTTCTGTTGCACAACTCAGCTATAAACGGCATTGCATTGCGGCATGCAGCCTTCATGTCCAATAGAGATGATTCTGGGAAATGCCGAGGAACTTGTCGCAAGGCGACCCAGAATCCACTGCGAATTCCCAGGAGTTTGTTGTACGAGTATCACTCAAGGTTTGGTCATTCAAATGGTCACTGGACTCTCCTCTCATAACTCAATTAAGTCTGCAGGCTTGACAAATATACATAAGTCTAACTGTAACAGCTACTCATCCTTCAACATGTTTTGTTGATCTGCCGCCAAATGCCAATACACTGCAAGAAAAAGCGATAATTCCAGGCATGTAAGACTTCCAGCTGCTTAGTAAATGCTCTTTCTAGTCTCCAAACAATCATAACTCAGTCAAGTCCCAACCGATTTTCATATAGAAATTCCTTTTTGGCCATTGAGGAACTCCTACATAGAGTTTGGAGATTAAATCCTAATTTTCTTTACTTTAAAAACTCACTGCTTTTTCTTGCTGTGTACTCACTGAATGAGCCACCGCAAATGCAGTTGGACATTGCGCTAATGAACAAGTGGAGAGGGATCTGTGGAAACAGTGGAGACCGTCGAGTGGACAGTGGCAGAGCGTCAGTTGGGCGGGTTGTGGCAAGTGACGCAGTGGCCACATTTTGCACCACATATCCAACTAAGTCGCCGGCATATCCATTTCCATGTACATGTCCATATCAGTTGCCATGAGTGTCCAATTGATTGCGCGACAACATGTGTTAATTACGCTGTTAAATGGCTTTGATGCAACGTCAAACAGTAGCCAACCCCAGACAGGTTATCATCGAGTGGAGGAGCTTATGAAATACCTGTCTTGTAGCCCAATGATGGAATTATGGAAGACAGTTAGATAAACACTGGCAACTAAGGCAAATATCAAATAAAGAAGCTTAGAAATGGTCATAAAGTATGTGTCATTTTAAGTCTATATAAGGTATAATGGGCGGCAGTTAGTTCAGGGTTTAGAAGGAGTCTGAGACCAAAAGAAAACCCTTGCAGATGAACGTATATTGTGGCTTAAAGTTGAATAATAACTGTGTAATAGATATAGTAAACTTTAGAGAGGATCAAGGTGTATATATAGGCTGCCTTTGGTATCAACTTGATATTCAGATTCAGATATATAGTTTTAAGAGCCAAAAAGGATGTTGTTCCTTTGCCAGTCAAAACTTGTTAAGGATTACTTTGAGTTAAAGCTCTCTAAACAGTGACAGTTCTGTGAGAATCAGCCAAAAAGTGTCATATCATTTTGGCCACACTGTGCTCTAACCTTGAAATAGTAAAATATCAAATAAAAGTAGCACTATTAATGGATTTTATGGACTGTCGAAAAGCCTGCAGCAATTAGCATTGCTTTTGGCACACGAAAGAGAAACTTAAGCAGTTGTGGTTCAGCTCAGTTTTTCTTTCTATTTCATTTTTTTGGCAGACCCACCAAAAAGAAAGCCAACTACAAATTAGATACAATTTCAGGCTTAGGCTTTGCTTTAGTTCTACACTACTTTAATTTCGCATCGAATACGAATACTCGATGTACTCACACACAAGAAAATTTGAAAATAATTGTTGTATCGAGTGTAATTTGTATCGAAAAATCATGTTTACACTTCACACATGTGATGTCTCGTGGCCCAAACCGAAAATCCGTCGAGTCATCAGACCCGGTTCGGTAGCAATCTCTGCCGAATGACAACAATGAGAGAGGAAGAAAAAAAACAAAAAAAAATCCAAACTGAATCCAAAATGAAATCAAATTAAACACAATCCAACCGAAAGTAAAAGATCCATTAGTTTGAACAAAAGAATTTTAATTGGTCTGCGAACGACATGACGAAAATACTTTTGGCTATTCTAAACGAATTTCAAGCTGATCTCTTTATATGATGATGATATGTCTGGATTTCAAATATACGCTGATAACTTTCATTTCATTCACTTTCATTCATTCACACCTCGTTGTTTGAAAAACGCTCTTAAAAACTTATTTATTGCCGTAAAGCCAGGCTAAGCCATTCATTATTCATGACGCTTCCCAGCTCATATTTCGGTTTGCCAATCTGATCTGAGATCACATGAGATTTTATTGCGTGACGATCTGTTTTCTAACACAATTTTAGATACATTTTTGGGGTACCCAAAAATGCTGGTCAACATTTTGTAATTCATGTACTCAGCCTGACATTTGTCTACATTTCAATTGAGCTCCCAGCATTCTATTTAAATTGAATTTCCGGTGTGTTTTTTTTTTTATTATTTTCACTTTTCCATCATTTTGGAGCACTTCTTGGGGTCTTTTCAGAACCTTCAGTTGCACCTGTAAATTATGTTTGCAGTTGACAGCTGTCAAAATGTATTGTAATGTAATTTACATCTGCATTATAAAGACTTCCACTTATACGATACATTTTTTAACATTTTTTTGGGTACGTGAGAGAATTTTAAAGCCATTTCCTGACACTTTTTAAGTGATAAATCCGGCAGCTTTATATAATTTTATTATAGTAATCTGTACCATAAAAAGATTCAGCCATTAAGTTCTTTCAAAGCTGCCAAAGTCCTTGAACCCATTTGCAGAGTTTGGCTGGTCTAATTGGCTCTAAAAATGCCATAAGGAAAAAAAGAGCTAGATTAAATAAATGGTATCAACAGGGGCAGCAGAGTCTGCGAGCTAATTATAATTGACTGAGGCTCTTCGCGCCTCACAACTTTTTATACCTCTGCTCAGCGGGGAAGGGTATTAAATTACAAGGGAAAGGCAATTTATAGTAAACTTTATTAAGTTTATAGTGCAAAATCTAAAGCGAAACTTTTTAATTCAATTAATTTAAGGCGTTTTTATTTAAAATGTCTGCAAATACAAGCCAAAATCAGGCATGAAATTATGCTAATTGTAATAACAACTCAATACACTTGGCTTGTATTTCTTTTTTTTTTTTTTTGGCATTTAAATTGACTTTTAAGTATCCACTTAAAGGCCATAATCCGCCAAAATGATTCAGCGATTCTTGAGCTGTGGTAAAGCGTGCAGAGATTTGATTAATGCCAGAAATATTCATGGCTATTAAATGAAATTAAACCACCATTCAATTGAAGCTCTGGCTCAGAGTTCAATTTCCCAAAATCGCCTCAAATTAAGTGCTTGAAAAGTGTTTACAATTAACGCGTTTTATTTTTTTTTTGGCAGTTGCACAACAATTTTTTTGTTACTTGGCTTATATAATCGAGTCGAAAAATAAACAAAAAATGAACTAAAAATAAAGAAAAACACGCACTTAAAGTATAATTTTAACAATCATAAATTTAATGCTCCACACAACGAAAAAAAAAAAACACATACAAAATCTGCAACTGAAATATTTTCTATATGGTTTATGAGGCGGACAGAGGGACAGGTGGGACAGTTGGATGGGAGGGGGACTGGACTGAGGCATTTATTAAGCCAAATTGCGTGTACAATTCAACGACTGTCTTTAATCTTTTATGGCACAACGACATGGCCAACATAGACGACGAGGCTAATTGCAGCTAACGTTTCGGTTTTGTTTTAGCTGATTGAAGAAAGTGCACAATTTAAAAAACAAAATAAATAATGTCAGACACCAGCTATGAGTACCGAGTACTGAGTACCTCTACCTGACCCTATATGTCAACAACTTCAGCTATATATATATATATATATCTTTGCATGCTCTTTCGTATCTGAAACCCTTTTGGAGCCGCGTGCCATGACGCGCCGGCGCTTTATAATCGTAAATAAATTTCTGTATTATTTTGTTTACTTTCTTTTGACTGACGTGAGAAGTGGCCAGGCACTGCTCTTCTTTTTCTTTCTTTCCAGTTTATGTTTGGATTTTGGCTGTTTAATAATTTCATAGATAACCAAGAGCCACAGGGACAAAGGCACAGCGCAGCGCAGCATTCGTTGCAGCGTGAAATCTCTTTAATCATTGGCCAAACAGCAACAAGTTTTCTCGGTTTTAGCTGTTTTTTTTTTGTTGTAAATCTGATGAAATATATAGATTTCGATGTGAAAGTTTAATGGCAGGCCTACAAAAATCTCCGCACACTCACACACCAGGCGAGATTATGATTATCGTGTTGATGGCAGCCAGCTAACATTCAGCATCTAATCCAGATGCAGCTGCGATCTGCCAACTTGTTAGCTGTTTATGCTCTGCAATTAAAAAAGTCCATTCGGGTTTTGATTTAAGCTGAGAGCATAAAGAAAACAGCTTAGCTAAAGGACTCCTGTTTCCAGCAGGCATAATCTTTCAGAGCTGAAAACTATTCTGGTTAGAAATAGTAGCCAAAATTCAAGATTTCTATATGCAATGCAGATCAAGTTTGGGTAAATATACTTAAATAGACTTAATACCCAATTCCTTATCCTATTTACCTACAAAGAACTATTCTTTACCTATTAATTATTTACTTCAAAACTCTTCCCCATTTCGCTATAAGATCTGAAATCTCAGCCTAAAAATCAAGCGAGCATCAAAGTCTACGCTGTTGCATTAGGTAAAATTGTATTTGACTTAATACTGCCCATAGGTGTTTTTTTACTTACAAGGTATTACGTAGTCGATTACTCTCAATACTATAACCATAGACTTCTTACTTGCTTTTTAATTGAAAAATGTTAGCGGCTCTTGGCCACTTTGCACATAACTGACAAAACACCGCGGGTCTGGTCCGGGTCTGACTCTCTGGCTGTGAGGCTAGCAGAGTCAGTCTGTCTGTCTGTCTGTCTGTTGTTGTAGCTCCTGCTTCTAATCTTAATCGCTGCTAATCACAGGCGATCAATTTTTTTTTTTTATTCCTATTTTTTTTTTTTAGTTAGTAAGCAATGGCAGTGGCTAGAAGAGATGTGGTTGTAATTTGAAAAACGATAGAACAGTGCCTTCTGCTCCATTTTGAGGTGAGAAGCATTCAATTGGATGCTGGCTGCTGCTGCTATTGCATGCTACGCTTATAGCCTGGCCAACGAGTTGCTAACACGTCTGGGGCGAGGCACCTTGCAGTTGTTTTTCTCTGTTGATTGCTGCCAGTTGATTTGATG
Source organism: Drosophila repletoides (assembly GCA_018150835.1). NCBI lineage: Eukaryota > Metazoa > Arthropoda > Insecta > Diptera > Drosophilidae > Drosophila > Drosophila repletoides. The sequence continues at coordinate 10,572,179 of JAECWQ010000100.1, forward strand.
CATGCGAGGCATACAACTGACCTTGACTATAGCCAACTTTGAGAGGCTGAGGCAGAGACTGAGTTGGCTAAAAGTGGCATATAATGGCACTGTCTTTTATTCAAGCAATGCCCAGAAGCCACACACGACACGCCAAATTCTGACATTTGCATGGCACGCAAAACGATCAACTGCTTTGACTATCGGCTATGGCTATGGCCATGGCTAACGCTACTATCGGTTAAGCTGCTCTGCTGGGTTTGATTTATGTGCCACAAGTGTGACTGCCGTTAGCCGGGGCGTTGCACTGTGTTGCACTGTGTTGCAACTGTTGCACCGCCCAGATTATGCAATATTGATTGCACAATAATTGGCGAAAGGGCGCAATCGGCTCACCAAATACCCCTACAAGGTGTCGACTCACTAACGAGCTGTGAGCCAAATATCGCCAAACAAATGCTGCCATAAAACTCATATATATATTTATATATATATATATATATATATATATATTCGAATAGTAGATGCGATTATGCACAGGCAACAACTTCCGCCATTGTAGTTAGAATTGGAATCGGTTTAGAAATCGGACCGAAATGCCAACTCTCTAACTGTGACTCTCCTCTCCCCTCCCCTCCGCCTGCCTTCCTGCCTGCCTCTGTGTGTGTTGCACTTTAATATGATAACAAATTATGGCCAGTGCAGTGCTCAGTGCTCACTGTACTCAGTGTACTTTGTAGTGTGGTGCAGTGCGGCGCTTTTAATAGTTGTACTCGTATGTGTCCAGCTCCAGTGTGGAAGCCCCACATATGGGGAGAGCCTGCTCAGCTCGGCTTGGCTTTTATGATTATCATGATATACGAGTACCCATTGTTTTCGGGAGCAGGCTGCTAGCTGGCTGGCTCGTACTCAAAAGAAAGACTCACCAAAAATGGCCAAAGCAAACTGTTGGCGCTGTGTAAAATTTAAATGAGCATCAACAGTTTCACACAACTTGGCAGCCAACAATTTGTTGCCTCCAACTTACGACTATGAATACTCAGTATTCACTTATGCACTATTCACTATTCACTACTCAGTACTCAGTACTCAGCAGTCAGCAGTCAGCAGTGCATTCCATTGCCGGCTTATCAGACCACATTAGGTGAGAATTGTGTCACCTAATTAGCGTAAATGAATCAAAAAGGCAGCAGTGCACCAGTCACTTGGTGCTCCTAATCCTAAACGAATCTCAGGTGGCAAAAACGTGACTCCAAATGCTGCTCTGTTTTGAGCTAATTTCGTGCGTCACTTGTGCTGCCGGGCCAAATACTGCCTGGCCATAAACGTCGTGATTCGAGCCAAATATTCAAGTTGACAACAAATGCTCCAACTTGAATTGCATTCATGAATAAGCAGCTCAGCAGTTCAGCAGTTCCGAGTTTTCTTTTGAATCGCTGCCAGCATTCCTATTATGATTTATTGAATCATATTTTCAAAACATAAGTGATCCACCTTAATGTGGAGCACTCTGACAAAGCAGTGCTCGGATATGGTGAGCTTTTTGCTAACAGTCAACGCTGTAGCGCTGCAAACAACCTCGCAAGGCATGTTTAAATAGCAACAAGTCGAATAGGAAATACCCTGCTTGCCAAAGAAAGCTATTTCAACTGATAGACTCCTCAGTTTTTGAGTCTATAAAAAGATCCTTACATGACTATCCAAATAGGTTCATCTTTGGAAGGTCAACTTCTTTGAGGATACAAAAAGCAAAGTACCCAAAAAGTGAGGGTATAAACAGCACACAATAGTCTTTTTTCTTATTATTTTATTGTGATTCTGGGATTTTCTTTATAAGTATTTTAGCAACTATTGTTATTACTATTATTATTTCTGTGTTAGGCAGCCTCGCACATGCCACATGCCACATGCCCTCTGAGTGTACTTTAGTCACACGTGCGATACTCAATCACACAATGATGATCACTGATGATGTTGATGATGATCATTAGCCTTGGGATGATGATTAGCAATGGACGCGAGTGGCATTTGTCGCAGTATTGAGCACAAAAGTTCTTGTCATTGGCAAAACGACTTTCACCGCCGAGCTTAGAATGCTGTGTGCAATGACATCTTTTTTGGCCGCAAAAATTTCTTTTATGAGTATTTATGGTTTTTCTTCTTTTTGATTTTTTTGCCAAGAATTCTAGGAAGGCCTACAGATAAACGACGGAAAGGGCAGGTTAAAGAATTTCTAATTTAAAGCTCTTTAAACCTTAAGTGCCCCAACCAACCGCGAGTATAAATTCTTGCCGCTGGCCCAAAAATAAAATAAAAAAATCTACCTAAGCATTCTGTAATTATACAATTGAGCAGCAGCAGCAGCAGCCGCCAGTATATAAAAATTGCATCATTTATCTGGATAAAATTTCTCTCAAATGAGGGCCAAACAAGTGGCCATATATTTCCGGGTCACACGCACATTTAGCCAGAAAAGCAACGCATTCCCCAATTCCCCCAACGAGCTGTATTCAATTTCAATTTTGAGGCACGACAATAAAAATTTTGCAGCACAGCCGAAAGGCAAGAAATGTGGCTACTTTTAAAGGGCCGCATCGGCCCTGAGGACACAAACAAATTACACGCAGTAATCGGCTTTAATTAACAGCAACGCAACGTTTTATCTCGGGAAGCCCAAAAGGGTCGCTTAGCTTTAGCTTTGGCTTCAGCTTTTTTTTCAGCCTTCGGGGCATTGAACTTATTTGGCAAAAGGCGTTGCCGTTTAAATGGAATTTCCACACTCTCAGACAATTTATGAACGAACAAAAAGAGAGATTCCGATCTTCAATTATGAATTCGGACTCTTTTGCCGGCCAAAAGGGCCGGGGTAAAAGCCAAAATGCTCGCTCGTATGTGCCAAATGCTTAAACAATTATAAATGCTCTCAATTATCATTGGACGCTTGATCAGAATACAATGCATATTAGTATATTTTATGTGGAGTATATCAAATATTCGATCGAATTCTATGGCAAAACGATTTCACGACTCTCAAATAAATGTCTAACTACAACAATTGTTAATCAAGCCTGAATCGATCGTTCACAAAAAAAAAAAAGTGGTAACAAAAAATTATGCTTTACGCTTTGATAATTGCCGCTAAGAAAAGAATTTTCAGGCTTTGCCAAAACATTTCAAAACTGGATTTGCCAAAAAAGAATAAAAAGTGTTTTTTCGTTAACTGAAGGCATAAAATTCTCGGTGTAATTGCAAGTTGAATCAATTCCTTTTCAGCTTTTGATGCGGTTCGGAATTGAAATAAACGTAAGAAGCGTATTAAGGAACTGCAGAGAACAGGTTTTCATTTTTTGGCCATAACACTTAAAAAAAGGCTCGAAGGGTTCGCGGCATACATTAAAATTCAATGCTGGCAGCACAACAAAGCCGAAATAAAATTTTCTCAGCTCATATTTCACCCAGCCTGGGCATAATATTACGCCCAATTTGGCGCTGGCAACGGTGCCTGGAACCTGGAACACGTCTTGGGCTGGGACCCCTTGTTAACAACAGGCAGTTACAATGGGACAACGTAGCTGTTTTTCGTTTGTTCTACCCTAGAAATGAGCTCTTTGAGGGGTATATTACGCTAGGGAAATGCACACATGCATACTCAACTGAACAAGTCAACTATTATTTTGAGTGGGCTTTTGCCTTTGCTTCAGTTTTTGTATGAAGATTTCAATATAGCTTTCTTTTCTAAATTTATTACAGGGTATATTAGAGTCGAGTATGGCTAGCTTTCGACTTTTTTTTCGAGGTACTTTTACGGCAAATACTTTAATGTGAGCAAAGAGTCTGAAATGCCGAATGCCTTTTAAAACATATACCCTAAAAACACCCTATAAATGTTTAAAAATAAAATATTTTCTTTGGAGTTCAAAGAGAAAAATGTTCTGAATTAATTGAGTTTTGCATATTTAATAATAACAGCCAAAAAAATGTATAAATTATGATAAGTGCAGGGTTATTTGGCTAATTATATTCGTTATGCATAAATTACAAGTTGTGCTTCTGCGAAATTGCAAAGGGTATGCAATCATCGGTGCTTTGAGCCTTTTTCACTGTCTCATTTTGTATGTTTTTGGCAACTTAATCAGCCAGGCCAAGGAATGGCCAGGCAAGGAAAACGTTAACGGATGCTTTTAGAATTCACAGAGCCAGGCAAACAAGCGAATGCATCGAGACCCGCCGCTCAACATTAGCGGTCCACAAGCCAAACATACAGCCAAACAAATATACTACGAGCCAAGCCAGTCAGGCAGGCTTACAAGTTGCAGGCAACAAAAAAAAAAGAGTTATTGGTAGCAAGATTTTTTCTTTAATTTTGGGGTTTTCGCTGAACGTTAATTGCATAAAGCAAAGCAAATATATGCGATGTAATTAAAAGCATTTTTGGCTAATTATTTTTTTGTCAGAGCGAACAGGCAAAAACAAATGACTTAGGCAACGAACTGACACAAAATCATCACATTTATTGGTCATTAGATTTGCAGCTGCTAACAGAAAGCGTCGCAATTTTCATTTTCACCCCAAAACGAAAGTGAATAACGATTCTTTTGGCCAAAAACGGTAATAGCAAAAAAAAAACAAAAAAAATAATGCACCTGTTGGCAAATCTGTTGTCAAATCTGTTGAAAACCATCAACCGAATGGCCATTGCTCAAAGCAGCTGTCTTTTGTCATTGTCACAGATTTTGGCCAGTGAAATGCAAATTGCCTTTCCCAACAATAAGAGACAAAATATTTGTAAATGAACATTTGTACGCTTTGTATTTCCGTTGGAATTTAATATCTTTTGATTGAGCTTTATCCAAGAAGTACGCAAACATTTGCACTTCCTTGCGCGACATTTCGTTTTCATTCAGCAATTCTCGCCTTAAAGCACAGCCACTTTCTCCTCCATCGTGATGAGCATAGCATAGCATAGAGCATCATGGAGCATAGAGCATCTGTGTGCTCTATGGCTAATACTGCTGGAGCAGCTCATCAGTATGCGGGGCCATTGTCGTCGCAGTCATTCATTGAAATCGAAAGGTCTCCAGTCTCTCCGTCTGAGGTCTTCGTCCCCGTCTCCGTCTCTGTCCGGGGCTCTCGCATCAAATTCAAATTGATTCGTTTCAGAGCATTTTATGTAGCTTTTCTTGATTTGATGTTTGTTTACATTTACGTATTTACGAGTTTAATCATTTAATTTATGATCTGGACATGCAAATGTCTTAATTGAAACAAATAAAACATGAATTATTTGCTTGCCACACACAATTGAACTTTCCTTTTCAACAAGAGGAAGAGAAAAAAACCAACAGGGATCAATGTATATCAACTTTCTTCTGGTACTCATAAATCTATACAAATTGTGAACCAATTTTGATAGCTTCTGTAGCTTTGCTGCTGCTGCTGCTGCTGCTCGATACCTTTCTCCAAGATCTCCAAGTTGACTTCGTTTTGGGCTCCTAATTCACTTAAACTGTTTGCTACTCTGCCGGACAGAATCTTGAGCTCTTCTATGCAGTTTTATAATTTTGTGGAGCATAAAAAGCACGACAACTACCGCCCTGGCTCTGACCACAAGCCGAGCCCAATAGAATATGTGCAAAAAGCAAAATAGAAGATTTTTATCTATATATATGGAAAATGTGAGGTAAAAAACCGAAATGCATAATTATAATTTTCATGTACCAATAACTCTGCTAAGTGTACGAGTTGCAGAGAATTAATATCTTTGAGAAATTGATTTTCTTTATAATAGTAAGATTCTCGATCCGAGTGAACGACGGACCGCTCGACCGACCATGCACTGATTTCAATTTAATTAATGATTTTGAACGTCGTGTGCCCGTTTTGAACTCTTCAATGTGGATTTTGTAATCAGTTTATGGTCTCAAAAAATTATGAATGAAATCAGGCATATGGAAAAAGCCACACACAAACTGAGAGAGAGCTGAGAAAAGCAGAGAGATATACAAAGAGAATGAACTGCTTTTTCTGGAAAGACTCAAGGCAAACTTTTCCTCACTCAAACGCAAACACAACAAATGCAACTCAAACTCCAACTCAAAGTCAAAGGCAGAAGGCAAAGTCAGAAGGCAAAGACAAATTCCAACTCGAATTCAAACTCAAAGCAGATTGAGTACTTTGCGCTTGCGCGCTCATTTCTTTGGCTTTCTTTGTTTGGTTTGCTTTGTGGCTTTCTTTCGCTGCGGCCAAAAGCAACGCTCGCCGCTCAGCAACAGCTCACAACGATTGCCATTGTCAAGGCGAACGCACGGCCAGCCGGAGCAACTCTCAACAGCAACAAGCAGCAGCAACTAGCAGCAGCAGCAGCAGCAGCAACTGCATCAAAGCCTTCAAACTTATATAACGAGCGATTAGGCCGACGTTTACTTTAGTTATTCGGTCAACTCTCGACGGTCAAGTTCGCAACGCGACTCGACAAAAAATAAAACGCGTTAAATATATATTTCAAAAGAAAATATATATTTTTATTAATATAAAGCATAAATATTGGCAGGAAGTGCGTCTCTAACTCTCAACAGTGCAACCAATCCTAACTAAAGTGCAAAAGTGACCAAAACTGTGCTTTAAACTAAACTAAAATAAACCTCAAGCAACTAAAAAAAACAGTGCTACATTTATTAAAAATAAATCATCAATCCATTCATCCATCCAACTCGAGTCAAGTGAAGCGGAATCGAGCATTATTAACCAAATATCTGAAGGATATTTGGCCTTTGTGACTTTGACAACTTGCAAGAGTTCTTGCAATTATCAAGTGAGTGTTCCAAAATAAAAATACAAATATTAATTATAAATTAATTAAATAGAACGTCTAAGGATTATTATTTAATTATTCCTTTTCAATCAATTTTTTATTTTTTTAACTGAACTCTCTAAACAGAACTTTACGAGCTCAACAATTTTTTTTATTTTTTTCTTAATTTTTTAGTAGAGGTTTAGGTTTAAAAAACTTGAAGATTCTCTTGAAAAAATAAAGAAATATTTTTTTTTTCTTTTTTTTCAACTCCTAAAATACATTTTTTTTTTATTTCCTCTTTTACTTTAGTGTAGAATATGCCAACTAATACTAGAAATAGATTTAAATAAATAGAGCACTTCCCGAACTAATCCTTTGCCAAAGCTTCAATTATTTAATGCTGCATTACTTTAATTAATAAGTAAATGATAAGTTTTTAAATACAGGTGTAAAATAAACCCCATTTTACTTAATTTTAATGCCAGCTCTTTAGAAAATACAAAAGAAACATATCATTATAAGCTTAACAGAAACGCTCCAGCCTCAGCCTCATTTTTGAAGGCCAATTATCAGCTCATTTTCCAAGCACCCTCTCAACTGAATAAAGGGTTTTTTTTCTTTCTCATATGAAAGATAAAGATAGCGCTTAGAGAGTAGTTTCTCAGAGGGCTACAATTAAAACAGCCATACAACTCTCAAGGGCAATTAAAATAATCAGAGAGCTGACAGAGCTTTTGATGTGGTGTGAAATCTGCAACGAAACGTGTCAAAATGTGTGAGCAGAATCAACAGAAAATGAGCAGAAAAGGAGGCAGAGTGTGGCAGAAGCTGCAAAAGACGCAGACCACCAGCCGAAATGATGCATTGAATGTCAGCTAAAAGTAGCTACTGTCTTTTGCTAGGGTTCCATTACAGATTACCACTGGCTGCTGCTGCTCCCAGTGCCACTGCGTGCCTCTGCTTGCCTCAAGTGCTGTTGCTGCTTGCAACAAGTTGGCTGGCTTTGGTATTTAAATTTGCTCACATAATTGCACTGGCCATGACTGGGCTGAGCCGTTGTTGCAGCAACAGCAACGGCAGCAGCAGCAGCAGCCGCATCATCGTCATGATGACATGACAGTTACAACACGAAACCGATGGGTAATCTTATCTGTTTGCCTGGGTTTTCCTTGTCTCCTTGGCAGAGTGAGTGCAGCAAGTATCCAAGGAATGGTTGGTCTGTTGGTCTGCCTGCCTGCCAGCTATTAATTTACGCAGCCTGCCAGCCAACAGTCGCTGTTGATTAGACGAAGCGTGCGCTTTAATTGCCCCCAAATGGGCAAATCTGCAACACGCTATTTGCGGCCCTCTCTGCCAATTTGTCATGTGCATTTAATATTTGCCCCACCGCAGCAGCAGCAGCAGCAGCAGCAGCAGCATCAGCTGCAACAAACAGTAAAACAATTTGCGTTTGTTTGTCCAGCTCTTGTTTGTTGCAGTTAGCGTTGATTAGCGTGCAGCGAGGCTCACAATTTCAGTGCAGGTTTTTTATTGCAATTACAGCAGCAACTGTTGCAGCTGCAGTGCAGCAGTGCAGTGGGCAGTGCCACGCCTACTGGACAGCGTTTAACGCAGCAGCTGTCAGTCAACAAAACAATTTCAAATGTCCACACACACACAGAAACACACAGAAACATTTAGATTGTTGCAGCAAAAGACCCACCGCATTTGGGCGTTCTGCTGTGAAATTGAATGATTTGACATTTGGCGCAGGGTTTCCACTGCTTTTCCACAGCTTTTCCTCTGCTTCTCCATTCTCCATTCAACTTCTTCTTCTCCTTTTTCTAACCGCTTTTCAATAATAATTCTGCCAATTGCAATTTAGTTTTGCGGCTGCCGCTGCTGCTGCTGCTGCTGTCTCCAACTAATAATGCTCATAATGACAATCGACGGTGTCTAATCAAGTTGTCGTCAAAGAAATCGGCATGGATTCTGAGTAAGAAGAGACTGGCTGGAAATAGTGAAGTGTACAGATCTGCGGCAATTGTCATGATTGCTCAAATTATGAAGCAAAAACCGCTTCCGTTTCAGTTTATCAAAGAAAATTGATTGAGTCGCCGGCAAGAAGAAAAAAGCCAGCAAGAAAGAATCGTCTTAAAAGCGACTCAATCGCTGCAATCTTCACTCTCCTCCACTGCCTTAGGGTACAAATTTTCACCCAGAAAAAGAATCTTATTCTTTTTTATAGTGTTCTTCTTTTTTTTGGTTTTCTTTACAGTTTGGCTCGTTTGCAGTGTGCCAAATTTCCGTTTCGTTTATTTAAATACTTGTCTCAAATTTGGGGTCAGTTGGAACAACGGTCGCTGGCTCTCTGCCTGGCTGGCTGGCTGGCTGTCTGGCTGGCTGGCTGTTGTTTGCTTTGGCAATTAGCAAAGATTGTCAACAATAGATGTTGGCTGGTTTCGGGGCACCCAAAAACCCTACGACTAACTGTTTTGAGATTTGAGAAAATCTTTTGAAAAATCTTTGAATTTGAAATTGTCGCCAAATGGGTTAATGCTAATTTTGCAGTAGCGCTTGGCCCTGGCTCTGGCCCATAGCTTTGGCTACCACTTTTTTTTTTTTGGTTTGTGGCTGGGCATAATACATAATTTATGGAGACGGGGGCAGGAAATTGACTGACGAATCGAAATTGTAGTTAATTTTGTATGCAAGAAAAACTTTCGTTTCGTGAAGGAAGCGCATAAAATAACAATTAGACCTGAACAGAAGAGGTCGCCCAGCATTGCCAGAGAAAGCCACAGAGCCAACAGATCTCATAACTCAATAAGAAAAGCCAGAAAAAAGGGGCTGAGAAAAACACCTACCCAAAACACATAAATTGTCCTTGCATTTAGTTCTATGACCCCCGCTCCTCTGAAATATCAAATAAATATGACTGCAGGCGGGCATCTTCCAGTGAACTGTGAACAGTGAAAAATATGCAGTATTGCAATGAGGTCACACGGGTTCGTTGCCGTCGTTGCTGCTTGAGGCAATCAGATGGCCAGCCACAGTCCGGCCAAGAAACCAACCCACATTTCAGCTGTCACTCAGGCGGAGACTGAGAAACTGATGCTGAAGCTGAGAGTGAAGCTGTGTGCCGCTTGTTTGGCTTCGCTTTCATTGCCAAATGTCTGGGATCTGGGATCTGTTGCAGCTTCACTTGCTCGACTTGACATGCAGTTTGGCTAATTTATCCAGAAGTGCTGCCCGAAATAATTTGCTGCTCTGTGTGAAAGTATTTTTTTTTTTTTCTTTGTTGTTATTTTTCTTTTCGTTTACGTATCATTTTGTTTTTGTGGCTTTCTTCTGCTATTGCCTATTGCCAATTGCTCTCTTAGTATTTTAATTGAATATTAATTGAAAAATAAAAGTTTGCGCCATCTGCACAGCTGCCGGCAAAATACCAACAAAAAAATCCAAGTTCATATTTGGATGCTTTCAAACAGAGTTTCACTTTTCAAATATCAATGAACTTTGCAGCTGAACTTCTCCTCCTTTGAGCACATACAGCAGTTGCACCCGCCTCCCAGTTGCACCCGCCTGTTGCAATGACACAAAATTTTAGCTGCAACAGCAGCAGCAGCAACTGCAACTGCAACAGCAACAGCATCACGACAATTTGGGCAGAAGCTGCCGCCAAAAAATTACAAAGAAATAATCGTCGAAGAATTTGACTTTCGCTTGTTGCTGCTCGCTGGCTGCTGGCTGCTAGCTGGTTGCTGGTGTCTACAGCTTAGCCATAAATAAAAAGGCCCCCCCTGAAAAAGATTTGTGATTGTCGCCGATTAAATGCGCGAAAAATTGCCAACCAAATGCAACATAAAAAACGCTTCGGGTGCAGCACGACAATGGCAACAGCAATGGGAATATCTATTGAAGATAATGGTAATAATGATGCCCAGTCGTTTGTATTTATTTAAACTTTGACATTTGCCAGCTGGCAATGGCAATGGCAATGGCATTGGCAATGGAAATGCCATTTCAACTCGTACGTAAAAGCCCATTCCAGTCAACAGTTAATACTGTAATACCTGTTAGCATATGGACGCAGCACTTAGCTCTACGCGCAAGAATAATTTGGCTAAGATTAGGCAGTATTAGCGGAAAAATAGCTCAATTAATCACTGCAAGCATTTCTGTTTACATGCCAAAACACTCTAAACTTTGTATATATTTTTTTAAAGGAAAAATTCAAGTTTTTCTTCAAAGCATTTCCCTTTTACCTCATATTGAGCTGGCCACAAATTGAATATTTTTAAGATTTCAACCCACTGTATCTTGCTTATTAAAGCCATAAATTAAGATACGCTTGATTATTAATTTTGGTTAATATGTATGCCGCCTACTAGCCATATTTTTACCTGCCAAAGGTGTTAATTTCAATACTGGTAGCAGCCACTTAAGCGTAACCTCTGACTCAACATTTTTTTCTGCTTTTTTGGGCGAAGGGGAACTCCACTCTTAATGGTTTCACCTCAATTTCGCTTTCAAAAAACCCTTTGACTCGGTTGCACGTTATAATGACAATAATCCAATAAACGTTAAATGCGCCTGGGTCGTGACAAAAATTCGATGCCGCTGCCTCTGCTGCTGCCGCTGCCTCTGCCTCTGTCGCGGCGTGAAAGCGCCATCGAAACTGATACCGCGACCGAGACCAAAGTCAAAGTCATCTTCTTGCCACTTCCGCCCTCTGCGCGGCCTTAGACTTAGCCATAGCCTTAGCCTTAGCCTTAGCCAGAGTTGTTGCATTTAAACGCTGTTAACATTTTGACATCGACGCGTTCCATTAAAAAACTCTTCTCTCTCGACTGACCCCTGCGCCACATTAATAAGCTCGATTTTTGACTTGGCCTCAGTTCAGTCTCTGGCGGCTTTAGTTAATGCCGCTTCTTCTGAATTCATTTGGCGGCGGCCTGAGAGACTTCTACTGCTGCCTCGTCTGCTTCTACTTGCGGCATGCCTCGTGTGGCAGGCACCCAGCAACAACCATGCATGTTGGCACTTGGCCGCTTTTATGGGGCGTCTGACAACGCACAAGCATTTTTATTCTTATTTTTATTTCTATTTTTATTTGTATCTTTTTCTTCTCTGTGCTTTTGCCCCATTCTACGCCCATTCAATGGCATTTTTAAGTAGTTTTTCTGTTGTTGTTCTTATTATTTTTATTTGTGACCCAAATAGAAAGTGTTACAGTTCATTCAATGTTTGCCGCTTCCGTTGGAAAACAATTTTTATTTAACTTGAAATTCTTTACAGAAAAAAACAAAAGTGCAAACGTCTTAAACAGCTCGTTAGAATGCTGCCCAGTGGCCAATTTGCATTGGCAACACAAAAGAAAGTCGCCAAAAAATACACAAAAGAAATAAACAATAAAAAAAAAAAGGCTAAAGAAAACACCAAAATCATGAAAGACATTCGAATTGCTTCGAGGCGCGTGCGTTGCATCTTTAATTGTATATATTTTAAGTTATTTAGCCGCCGAGTTGGCCAAGTGAAACTGGTCAAAAAGTCCTAGTGATTTTTTCTTTTAGTTTTTTGGCTGCAAATGTGTTAAAATTGGCAGCCTTTTTAAGGCAAGTGGCAGCCACTGCTGCTGCTGCTGCTGGCCATATTTAATTTCGTTATTTATAAGCAAATTTGCTGCGCTGAGTTATGCCCCGACCAAGGCCTAGCGACACCGTCGACTAGGTCAACTTTCGCTAGCATGGAATGCCAAATGCAACAACAGCAGCAGCAGCAGCAACAGCAGCAACAACATTGCAACAACGTTGCAACAGCAACAGAAACAGCGACATTGCCAGCCAATAATAAAGCAAAAGAAGTGCTCTGGCTGACTGACATTGTCTGACTTGGCTGTGAGTTGGCTGAGAGTTGGCTGAGAGCTGCTGGCTGCCACAGGGAGCTAATAATACTCAGCCGGGCCTTTTTTGTCCGGCACGAACTGAAAAGCCGCAGCATGCAGCATGCAGCATGCCTGGGTTTCTACTTCGTTTAAATAGTTGCAAATAAATTGTGTGGGTAGCGACGAGAGATGTGCAACAGCAACAGCAACAAAAGCATCTGCAACAGCAACAGCAACAGCAGCAAGTAAATTACTTCAATGTCACCTGCTGATGATTCAAAGTCGAGATAAGCGCTCCAAAAGAAAGAACGTTCGTTGTCGTCTTCGGTTCCGTCGACGTCGACGTCGTCGTCTTCAGTCTTCAGTTCATGACGTATATTTCCAGCATTGCAATTGCCTTAAGTTTTCTCTTATAATGAAATTATCGCTGCATCTCATTGTTTGTTGTTGTCTCTGTTGCTGTTGCTTTGGCTGTTGTTATCTGAGATTTTGTCTCTGTGCTGTTGGCAGTGGTAAAATTATTTATTTAGTTCTCGTTTTCACGTTAAACGTTGTCACACTAAACTCAATTGCTGAACTGCAGATGCCTATCGCACTGGAGGCCATTGATAACAGCAGACACTATACAATCCCCCGCCCCCCTTTCCCCCCTCTGCGCTTCCCCTTGGCCTGCCCCTAGCCTTTTCCTAGCTTATTTTTATAATTTTTTCGTGCAGCTGAAACTTTTAAGTGGGTTTCTGGCTCAGAATGTTTACTTATTGTTGACTGACTTAAAGCTAATATTTATACAATTTTCATTTGTTTGTTTACAGATCACACAACAAACGAAATTCTCTCTCTCCCAAAAAACAATTATTTGGCCAAGAACAACAATAGCTAAAGGTATGTGGAAAGCAGAGATTAAGGTTAAGCTAAGTTCAAAATATGATATAATACCTTTCACAAAAGAACTCTAAAATTTGCTCCAGTTAATGGTGATATAATTGGTCTTTGGCCAAAAGCCCCGATAATAATGAACTTATTTTTATGTTTGCACATAAATTTTAGCTAACTCAACTGCCAACAAAATAAAGATACTTTTACGATCAATAACCAATAGCTACGTGAAGCCTGGCAGCTTTTATATCCGCTCATTAAATTTAAATTTGAAAAACTAAACGCCTGCGCATAACAATATAATTTAATAGGGTATTTGGTCAGAGATCTGAGATGATCTGGCTAATTCGGGCAGCAATCTTTAGGCCATCGATAATGTTTATTAAATGCAAACAAAGTGAAATCCGTTTTGGTTAACTTCTTTATACGACTACAGACAGGAAATGTGCACCCCGATTGCTTCAGCTGCTTCTGCTGCTGCTGCAGCATTCCAGTTAGCCCCGGTGCATATCATCGACCCAGTTTTTGCCTCTTTTTTTTTTTGTTTTTGGCCAGTTCCCAAGTGCTAGAGCCAAGCGGCGTGCTAACTGGGCGCTGGAGCACTGTCTTCAGTTAAATAGAAAATAATTTGGCGTGGGTTGCTCAAACAAGAAATGGCTAATGCAACCACTGCCGTTGCCGCTGAAGTAATTTCTTCATACAAATAGGAGTATTTGTATACCCTGCAGAAAAGAGTCTTTAGCCTGTTTATATTCATTAAAGAAGTCTGCAAGATTCACTACTCAATCAAGGATACTTTTTAGACAGAAGCCTCTCTCTTAGATTGGGTAGTTAATCCACTTCTTGGGGCATTTATTTATAGCTGTGCTTTGGAAACAATTCCCAAGGGTATTCAGCACTTCGGCTTGCCACAGTTTGCTGCTCCGCTCACACAATTCGCAGACAAACACTGCATAAATTAGCGTGCTATAAATATATATATAAACAATATGTATATTGTAGGTATATATAAGGCAAGGCGTAATTGTGCAATGAATATCAACAGAAATGGAGAACGAACTGCTGGAGGAACTAGGAGCAAAGCAGCCTCTTCCCACTGAAGATTGCATGCGCCTAGCTGCCTGCCAAGCCGTTGGCTGTCCCACTTGTGAACGCGGCCTTCGATAGTTGTTGTTGCTTTTTGGTGGCTGATGGTGTTAGTGGTGGCGTTGGCTGGTGGCTGGTGGCTTCTCGTATTCCAAGACACATATAAACAGCACGCAGAGAGCCAAGTGACTTTAATATTTATTGCGTTTTAAAGACGCATTGAGAACGGTGGCTTTTGGTGCCCAGAAATGGGCAACTGTTCTGCTGCTGCTGCTGCTGCTACTGCTGAGGCTGCAACAAGTTGGCCATAAATCTCAGGCAATGGCTTTTTATGTGCAAATTATATAATGAGTGCTGCACTTATCTGGCTGTACTGCAATTGGGCTACTGACCATTTTTGGCCAAAGTGTTGGCTGTTCCAGTTGACCAAATGTTTTTTGATTTGTCTTTTATATTTTTGTTGGCCCTCTTCCGTTGGCAAAACCTGTAACCTGGCTAACACCTGAACAGGAAGTGCAGCTGCTGCTGCTGTTGCGGCTGCTGCTGCGAGTTGAGTCCAGCAGAAGATATTGATTCTTATTTCAGCGAGTGTGTGTAATGATAGCTAATAAATCAACAGAGATTGCCTGGAATTCGCGCTGGCCACGTCGGCATCTTTTGTCTGGCATGGCTAACACACAGCACCTGCATTTCCTGCCCCGTTGCCAATGCCAACAAATTAGCGCAACTTGCGGCGGCAAGGCAAAATCATAAGGCTGCCTCTTCCTAGCCCCCCTCTGCCTTCCCCTAGTCAGAGCAAGCACTCACAGTCTATCAATCAGTCAATGCAGCTGGCTCAAACAAACAAATGCCATTGGTTTTGTTGTTATTGCTGCTGCTGCTGCGGCTGCTTCTGCTGCTGCTGCGTCTGTTACCTGTTCCAATGTTTGTGTCCAGTGAAGGAAAAAACTTGTTGTTTCTCTCCTGTTTGAGCTGCCGAATGCCGAATGCCGTTTAACCCATCAAGTGCCACAAACAGAAATATTTTTGTCAACATCAAAGCAAAGAATCTATTGACAAAAGTTTCGGTTATAACTGTTCCACAGTTCTCCCTGTTCGACTGGAAAACGATCTATAAACTTGGCTTCAAGTACTTTTCGAAAAAAAATATACGAGTAGCTGTCTACAAGCGAAATGTTTGCACTTATCTGAGGCTTATATATCTGAAGAGATGTTGGCCAAGACAGTAGAAAACTTAAATAAAGAGTGCTGTTCTCAATTGGTACTCGATTGGCAGATATCCTGCAGAGACTGGCCAATATTTGCATACGTTAAAACAGAAGGTACTTTTTTAACTAAAGTGTTTACTATGAGATCTTTGGCATATTTTTGAGTACTGAGATGAGTTTTCTGAACCAGCTGCAGGCCTGATTAAACAGTCATCATAAAATTTTCAAGCCTAAGCTGCAATTGTGATTATAATCCATTTTTTATGGCTATGCAAAGCAGTGCTGAGCTGTCAAGCTGTCAAAATGCACTATTAAAATATAGTTTTTGAAAAACATTTTGAAAAAGCCTCTTTGTGTGTTGGCTGTCAAACGGTTAAGGCCAAAAAACAAAACCAAAAACCGGGTATATACAATTTGAAAGTTTTTGTCGCCTGTTTGTTTTTGTGCGAGAGTTAAAGCCAGAGACAGAGCCCGAGCCACATGCTGTGCATCTTCTCTATGCCAATCGAAAATGGGTTAATGGCACATTCTAATACTTGGTAGTCTTTGGAGGCCGGAGTAGGAAAGTAGGCAGGCCATCGTCATTTCAGCTAACAAATTTATTAGTCAGCGCTTCAGGTTGAGAGAATGAATATTGTTGCTCGAAATTGGCTTAAATGCCAAGCGTTGGCAATTAGTTGCAGTCGGTTCGCTGCCTGGTTGGGTGGGTGGTTCTCTGGCAACAGTTTACAGTTAGTTTGCGCCATGTTGACAGTTACGTGCTCAGTTGCTCAGTTGCCAGTTGCTCAGTTGCTCAGTTGCCACCTGCAACTTGCAACGGCGTTGCATAAATTAGTCAACAATGTGGAGCAGTCTGGCAGCAGCAGCGGCGGCATTGGCATTGTTGTGGCTGGTTCTGCCGCTGCCGCTGCCGCTGCCACAATTCACAGCCTTTTGTACTTGCGTAATGCATTTTCACGCAATTTATAACAGTTTTCCCGACAAGAAATGGGTCAGAGCAGCAGGTGGCCGCCCAAGGAAAATTGCGCTTTAAAATGCATTTGCATTTGATTGAGTCGTAAATTGGCAACGCACACACACACACACACACACACACACACAAACACAAACACAGACACAAATACATTCGTAACACTACCAAAACACTCATAAATCTTTGGCTGTGGGAGTCGCCACCCGTTTCGTCGGGAAAAAGAGAACATTTATGGCTGCAACATTGCCGCTTCGACCTGGTTTCGGCAGCATCATTTCCAGCAACCGGAGCCAGTTGCTGCGGTTGATGATGATGCGGCTTTGGCGTGCGCTTTTCAATTTGTTGGCCGCCGTTTCCTTTTTTTGTTTAGTATTTGGATATTTATGTGCTGCTGTCAGCTTTTTTTTTCCAGCCATTTTCGGGTCTTATGAATTTTACTTTTAGGCCAAGAATTTAAGCGGCGGCGCAGAGCTTTAACTAATTACAAGACACGTGCCACAGCACAATATTTCAAAATTGCAAAAACGTTGGTTAACCGTAGAAAAATACTAGACTATTTAGCCAGAGAGTTTCCACATTAATTTGCACTAAATGCTGGCCCGGCTTTCTAATTAAACATAATGCTTTGAATTGAGCTACTTTTCTAGAATTTATTATTTATTATAATGCCATATAACTACGTTTTAAACGTTTTTTTATTGGCTCAAATTAGCGCACAAGTAGAATTTGAAGCCATCGACAGACGGACGGACGGACAGACAGACGGACAATACGCGTACGAACAAAACGAAAGTGTCAACTCATTTTTCGAATTCGTCGCGAAGACTGTGAAAAAAAAAATAAACTAGGCTACAACTTTCTTAGGTTGACCCGAACAAAGAACCGTAGAAGACAGCAGACCAAAGACCTGAGGGCCAGGTTAAAGGAAAGCGAAAAGTGTGTGGCACTTGGCACACGCTGCATGCCACACAATACTCGCAACAAAATGAAGGAATGCAGGTTAAAAACCGCTGAGAGCCCTCTAAAAAAAACGAAAAACAAAAAAAAAACAGTTGTCATAAAGTTCTTTGTCACGTACCTCAAATAAAATGTGTTTTTATGGCTCGATTAGTGCTGCGTTTTATAGTGCCTAAAGCATATCAGAAACAGCAAACAACAGAGAGCAACCACAACACAAATTGTCTAGAAAAAGTGAAAAGAATGTCAAGTGTTAATTGCCTTCCTATGGACGTGTCTCCGACTCTGCCTCAGTCTCCGTCTCAGTCTCCGTCTCAGTCTGCGTCTCAGTCTGGGGCGGCTTTCAAAGCTAGCTGGCATGATGAAGATTAAGTTGTAGCCGGTGACTTTTTATGGGTTTCTAAGTGTTATGTTTATGGGCATGCCCGAAGACTACTCTCAACCTCAACCTCTCTCGCTCAGCCTCCCTCTCTCTCTCTCTGTGTCATAAGATTATAAATGATCGTAAATGATTATAAATGGCAAACACACACACAATTATCTGTGTCAATTGACAATTTTAAATATTTTATAATGAAGGGACTAGAAGCGAAGCATCCATTAATGTGATAAGTTCTATGGAAATATGTACGCTCATCAATTACCCAAGAAATGATATTCATTATGCCATAAAAATAGATAAAAGCAGAGCTATCATTAAGCAGCAGCATAGGAAGAATAAAAGGTAGAACCATATACAAATAGATTATCAATGATCCAATCATAGTTCCAATCCAAAGTTCCTTTCAGAAAAGTATTTCCTTCACATTTGACTCCCTCTTTTTCAATTCGTAGTTAGCGAGCTACAGTAAACCTTTCAAGGGAATTAGAAAATCAATTTAAAAACTTAATTTATTTACTTTAAAATGCAGCTGCAGCATTACACCAGAACCAATTGTTAGAAGTGCTTATAGCATTTCTCAAATAAATTGAATTGCCCAAAATTTAAATGAAAAAAAGCACAGAAAAAAAGAAGCTATTATAGCAGAAGTACAGTTGATAATAATTGATTTGCACACAGTGTGCTCCAAGGGATTTAAAATTGTAATTAACATTAAATTAATGCCAAATACTAATTGTCTTTTTTGCCATAAAAGTTCGCCAGAGGAATAAAGCGTTTCCCATGATAGTTCGCAGCAGGTTTTTAAAATGCATAAAAGAAACGAAATCAATATGAGACAAAGAGATAAACATAAACAAAACAAAAGCTGAGAGTCCATAATAAATAGTGGTAGTCTTAGTGGAAGCCTTTGTAGTGCACAGTGGGGCCAAATTCAGCTCTAAAGTTGTTGCTGGCCGAAAGGAAGCAGCATATTAGCGGAACAGCGCAGGCCGGCGGAGAGCCGAGTCGACGGCATTATCATAAACTAAATATAGCAGCAAATATCAATTTGATTGTGCGGGATTTGCGGTCTGGCCGGCAGCAAATTGAGTGCAGAAATGGCAGCAGCAGCAGCAGCAGCAGCAGCAGCAGCATTTGCAGCATTGTTTCCAAGTACCGTTTCTGACCGTTGAAATCTATGGAGCAGCAGGCGGCAGACGGCAGTCGGCAGTCGGCTGCAGCAGTTCATGTCCGTTCATGTCCGGCTGCTGGCCAGTGATAAATTATCACTCTTGGCTGGCCATTAGTTTTCGGAAATGTACGAGGTGGCTGCAGTGGCAGCCAAGTAAAGTCACGGCCCGTGTTACCATTTCACTTGACGCTAAACTTATTGCCGGCAATGAGAATGCGCTTTGCTTTTCATTGCTGCCTTGCTTCACTTCCAACCCAGGGCAAACTCTGGCCAAAGCCATGGCCAAGGCATAGCCATGATCATGGCTATGTCTATGTCTATGGCTATGGCTATGGCCATGGCCATGGCCAAGGCGTTGGCGTTTATTATGCAAATATTTTAGCTTTAAGTTGCGCTGGTAAATTAATATGCTGGGCTGACTTACTAGAGTTTCTGGCGGGCTTCGCTTGGCTTGGCTTCACTGACTTCGCACACAATGTCGCATTCATTTAACGGCACTTGGCTGATTGTTATTTAAAGTTCAGTTCATAACAATTGTAGCTGTTGCTGTTAGTTGTTGCTTGTTGCTGTTGCAATTTATTGCTTTGCATAGTTAACAACTTGATTGGTAGCGCTGGGCAGTTGGCTGACATTGAAATGTAGGCCTGGCATTGATGCCCGCCAATGATTGTCCTCCATGTTGCTGTTGTCGTCGATGTTGCTGTTGCGCTTGCTGTTGCTGTTGTCATGCAGCATAAGTGGACTCCAGCTGTTGCTGTTGCTGTTGTTGTTGCATAAGCAACAATGTATGCAGCGCATAAATACATAGCGCAACAACAACAACAACAACAACTGCAGACCAGACCAGAGTAACGGGAGCCCCTGACATGCAAAAGAATTTTAGCTATGCGGCGCGATTATGCGGGGGGGACGACTTTTTGCAAAGCAAAGAGGCAAAAAGAAAAAAAAAGAGTATGAGAAAGAGCGCAAGAACTCTGGCAGCAGAACGTAGCCATTTAGCAATGCAAATAGCACTGTTTAGCTTATAGATAATGTCATTCACAATAGAAGAAACTATGGCAAATATGGTTAAAGAACTCGAACATGTTTTGCGCTCAGAGTTCATTTGGGATTCCGCATTGATAAGATGTTCCAGTTGACATACAAATACAATTAGAGAGCTTCGATTATACTTAAACGAGTTTGTTGCCTAAGTCATTTGTTTTAATGGACTCCATACCAAGAACGATATAGTTTCTAGTCCAATTAAGTATCATTGTTAATTGCTTTTCGACTGGGTACAGAGTGCAAATGGAAATGAACAACAAGAAATTTCTAATTGAATTTTCATTTTGATCATTTTCTGCAAGGGCCAACAACTTATTGGTTTTAAAACTGGGTCAAAGGGTTACACAAAATCCATTAACATTTGTACAATGGCCTCTCGGGCCTATATCAAAGTGGCCAAGTTCGTTGCCCAAGTCTTTTGAAATGCGAATCAAATGATCTAAGATAAGGCAAAAAAAAAAAAAACAAAACCATTAGCCATGTAATGGTGGTACAGTCCACTAACCCTTCACTTACTAAGATTACCAAGTTCATAGGAACTAACCTCAAATAGGAGCGAAGCTCTAGTCGTATCTCACCTAATAACTACAAGCATATTAAGCCGGCTTACAGGCATTCTGAAATAAAGCCCCACCCCAAAGTTCAGAGAAGGAAAAACAAAAAAAAAAAAAGACCAGTTAACATGATTGATAGATGCGCTGAACAGAATCCGTTGCTTCCAGCTACCGGCTCACAAGGCGAGCGGCTTGTTAACGTTCAATTAGTGAAATTGATAGACATATCTATGAAAAAACATCAACGGAAACTATAACAGAAATCCCAATCCCAATTCTAGTCCCAGTCCCAGACCCAGTCCCAGCCCAGTCCCAGTCCCAGCCCCAGCCCAGTCCCAGAATGGAGGCAAACGCAAAACCCAAAATTACTTACATGTTAATTAAAATGTTTTTGGCTCTTTGGGACTTTTTGATATGCTCAGCCGCATGGAAATTCTGAATGCAGTCAGAGCAATCGGCGGCTCTCGATGCGGGGCCTCCAGCTGTAGCTGTAGCTGGAGCGGCAACCGCAAGATTCGATTCTAACCGCATGCCACACACACGCTACGCTACTATGCGTATGTACCGTTCATTTCTTATTCTGTTTTTTTTTTTTATATTAGTATTTTTTTTGTTTTTGGTTTTCTTTTTGTTTTTTTTTTTTGGTAGTTCGGTCAATGGCTCATTATATTTATGGGTTAGCAGGTGATGCCGAGGCCGAACAAAGAAACTTTTACAAAATCTTGCCCGAAAAAAATACTGGCAGTGGCTTATTAAAAGCGTGTCGGTCGATGGGACGCCGCCGCCGCAGCAGCAGAAGCAGCAGCAGCAGCGTTTGCCTGGCAGCCTATAATTAGCATAAATTCATTCATAGAACTAATTGCAAGTGGAAGTGGAACCAAGTGCCAGCTGAGTTTACTTGCTGGGCTGTGCCCGCACTTTTTTCCAACTTCTTTTTTTTTTTTTTGGTACTCTTATTTTTTGTTTTCGGCTGTTTTTTTTTGTTTTGATTTTCTTTTCTTTTTTTTCAGTTTTTCAGTTTTTCTGTACATTTCTTGTAGTGTTTTCAGTGCAGCTCTTAAAGCATGTTATTATCTTAACGGTACTCGCTGCCGTTGTTTGGCTTTCATAATTTATGTGTGAGCGCGGCAGGCGGTGCACTTGTTTTGCATGGCCCACCGCTAGATGGCGCATTGAACGAACGCACCCCCATAATTAATTATGTAACCAAGCAACAGCAAGTGGCAGACCCAAAGCCATGGCTAGAGCCAGAGCCAAAGCCCCAACACATAATCAGGAAATTCTAGCAAAAATCTTTCTCACGCCACCCCCTTATTAACAGCTAAACTCGCAGCCTCTTTGCTGCTGCTGCTTCTGCTGCTGCTGCTGCCTGTTGCTGTTGCAAATAATGAGCAAAGATTATCTCACAGTTTCTGTAGCCGCCGCTGGTGCCGCTGGAGACGCCTGCCAAACGCTCTTTTTTTTTTTTGCTTTGTTTTTCTTCCACTCAAAACACAATTGGCAGTTAAATAAGTGCTGCCCATAAAGCTGAACACATTTCAAATATATAAAACAACATGAATGCACGTGGCAGTGGCGTAGGCAACACTTTTTAGCAAAGGGCTGTTTCAATGCTCTAAAATTATGGATTACTTTTATTTGCTTTTTCGAATTATTAGCAGCAAACATAACAGGAAAAGCGGTTCTTCGTGTGAAACGCCTCTTCATACGCCTCTGGACTACTCTGTTTATATTATGGCTTTTATGTTTGAAATCGAGAGCAATCAGTGCAACTCTCAGCTTAATTCACTTTCACACATTTTAGATTAGACAGATTTATTATAGCCATAAAGTGGCCTAATGAATTATTGCATAACTCTCAAAGAAAGCCAGCAGATAGTTATACCTACAAAAAGAACTCGAATATCTTTTCTAAATAGACTCTTGAGCAATATCTGAATGCGTTTCGTGCATACTCGTTAAGGGCTTTGAGTTTCTGTTTGTGCCTCAATAGTTTCCGCACAGCGTGATATCATTTCCAACGCCTACACACACACATTCCCTGATTCCCGACCTTTTCTTCCCAGCTTAGTGCTCTCATTGCAGGCCAAAAATGGGTATAAAACAAGAGTAGAAATATTGGGAAGAAGAGGAGGAGAAACAAAAAAAATTGTAGCCTTTCCCAGGCGTCAACACATTTCACACATTCAACTTGGCAACACGGCGCGGCGGCCTAAACATTTCTTTTTATTGTTGTACAATAACAAGCACAACATTGCTTGGCTTTCCAGCCTTCCAGCTTTTCCAGCTGTTGCTTTAATTAAACTCTGTAAGACCTTACAAGCCAAGCAATTAATGCTTGCACACAACAACGTGCCACATCTTCAGAGACAGTAAAAGAAATAGAAACAAAGACTGGCGGACTGTTAGGGGGGGCAGAGACAGGCGTAAGCCAGGAACACAAAGTGCCGTTTGGCGTTTGCTGCGTTTTGCCCGTCAAATATGCAACCAGCTAATAAAATGCACAACAGGAATTACATAAATTACGCGTAACGTGAAATTAGTTAACCTAATTAACATTTTCCCGCCCCCTTCTAACATCTCTCTCCTTTTTTTTCTGTTGCAGGCAAAATGTTTCTACGCCGCTGCACTTTTCTGCTGTTACTCTGCCTAATTGCGAGTGACGCCAACGCTGCGCGCAAAACGAAGCGTCCTGTCAAGCCGGCCAAGCAAACAATTCCACGCACCAATGTGACGCCAGCACCGGCAGCAATCGCTGCTGCCACAACAAGCAGCAGCAGCACCACCAGCACCAGCAGCAGCAGCTCCTCGACAACAACAACCAGTGAACAGAGTGTGGAGGCAGCAGCACCACTGACCACCAGCAGCAACAGCGAGCTGCCCAAACCGTTGCAGCCACAAAACGATGCACAGCCAGAGCTCAAGGCAGACAAATCGCCCGACATGGATGAGGAGTGTGATCCAGATATGATTGGCTTTGAGATAATTACCGGGTAAGTGTCATAAAGCTGGCCATAATCCCGCATTTTTTATTACTCTCTCGAGAAAGACTTACGCAATGCAGAAAGTTTTCATTTTATTCATTTATATTTTAATTAGGTAAAAGACAATTCAAAGCAAGTTTAGAAATTATATTTTCATTGGCCAATTAAGCAATTTGCATAGAATCAAAATAGCTCGTATTAACTGTAACGGTGGATGCAGTGAATCGGGCCCCACAATGATGGTATTAACTGCTAACTGTGGGCCCGGCATGTGGGCGTAACGGGGCTTGTCTAATCGTATGGCTTGTTTTGATGTCAGCCACTCAACAACAAAACAACAACAACACAAGCGCCGACAGCAGCGTTTTATAAGCTTTCTTTATTGAGCAACAGCTGTTGTCGGCAGCAAGTTCGTTGCCTGAGTCTTTTGTTTTTTAGCCGCTTACTCATAAGCCAGTTATGCGGGAGCCCCCATGTCGCTATACACACATACAAACATATGTTTCAATATTTATCGATTGAGGGTCACTTTCATTTTTATTTTCGACTCGCTTGATCCCTTTGCTTACTAATCAATTTGGTTTCAAATAATTAATGAATTAATCGGTTCAACAACATTCAAAACAAAACATATAAATTTCAAAAACTGTAGTTCCTTGACTAAATAATACTAAACAAGTTTTCTACTCATTTTCTCATGAATAATATATTTGGGAAATTAAATTAAAATAACATTAAGTTGTCAATTAAATTAGCTTAATATAATCAATGCATTAACTCGGTTTAAATGAATGAATCAAGTCCAAACTCTGATTATTTCTTGTTGCTTTTTAATCAATAAATGTGATATGAGAATTCCCTTTTGAATAATATATTTTCCTAAGAAAACTCTCCTGTATTTGGCCATGTTTTAAAGTGTATAGACGAAAGTGTCTATTACCAATTTTGTTATGATCATTTAGGAATGAAAACTGAAACAGCTTTGAGCCGCAATTCATCCTTAAACCTTAGTTAATATGAGCCCAATCTGTTGTCTATTTTCTCAACAGCTATGTGCTATCGGCGCCCTCAAAAATGCTGGATACTCTGCCGGGCACTCTGATGCTTACAGACTGTTTGGAGGCATGTCAGAGCAACGAGTCCTGCAGTTCTGTCAACTATGAAACCGGCTTGTGTGTGCTGTTCAAGACGACTGCCGATAAATTGCCAGGTAAGTTAGAAAGTGTGAGAATTTCAGATGATGCTCCAGCTGCTGCTGCTGCTGCTGCTGCTGGTGCTGGTGCAATTGCTGGCTGCAGCTGGTGTTGTTTTGTGTGCCAAAGAAAGTTCAATAATTTAGTTGGCCAACTCATTCATTCAATTATTGAGTTCTAGTTCATGGTGGCCGTGGCGCATAAATCACCAGCCAGTGTCAGCCAGTGCGAAACACGCCTTTCAGTTTTACGCATGATTTGGCAGGCAGGCTGGCTGGCAGGCAGGCAGACAGACAGACAGACAGAGAGACGACAGACGACAGAGGAAACGGGGCAACAAGTTGGCTTGAGCCCAGGCAAACTAGATTTTGCCTATTCTGTAAACTGGCTTTTGGCATTGGCGTTGCGGTAACGCATAATTTCAGCCTGCCTTGTCGTTGTTGCAGTTGCAGTTGTCGTTGTCGTCGTCGTCGTCGTTTGCAACAGCAACTGTTGCTGTTGCGGCCAGTGGTATTGCTGCTGGTGCTGTTGCTGCGTTTCTTAACGCCTGTTACTTTGTAGTGAAGGGGCGTGTGCGTAAAAACGCATCGCACGCACAACACGCACTCTACACCGAATACCGTTTAATGCATCGCCTTTTTTTTATATATATATATATATCTATCTATATATTTTGGCTTGGTCTTCCCATTGCAGGTTCACTTTCACGTTCACAGTTTCCGGTTTTCACGATCTACGCACAGAAATCGTGTTTGGGCGTGCGTCCTTGCTCCAAGGCGTGGTGCATTGATCGCGTTCAAGGTTATCGCTTGCCCGAACATGTCAAATCTAGTCAGACCGTCTTGTCGCGTCGCGACTGCTTGGAACTGTGCCTAGGCGAAACGGAGTTTACATGCCGGTAAGTTAACTACTCGACTAACATCACATCACCTGAAGATGGCTAGGATGCCGATGAACCGTCAGCTGTTTTGTGATTACCTCTTGCATAATACGAGTACAAGTCGATCCAGTTATGGAATGTGAGAAACATGATATCGCTCGGTTACAGCTATGCATTACTAGGCAACTATAAACTGCAACTTAAAACTGGTTCAATCCAGATTAAAAGAAGATGTGCAATTCAAGCAAATAGTGTAGAAAAAATGGATTTACTTGCAGCCGCAATAAAAATAATTACAATATGCTATACGAGGCAGCAGCTCATAGGAAAACAATACAAAAAAAAAAATAGTAGTAGCATAATTATGCTAAAAGAAATTAGAGAGGAGCCACTGATCTCGTTCTGGAAGCAAAACTGTGAATTTAGAATTTACGATGCTCTTTTTTTAGAAAGAAATTTAATGACCTGATCTCGTTCTGGAGAAAAATCTGTGAATTTAGAATAATGAGAATACAAAATGAGTTAATTTTTTAAGAATTTAACGTTTTCAAATGAGTTTCAAGTATTATTTTAAAGGAAAAACTACAAATTTTCAACTGCTAAAACTATAAAACTCTAGCTCTACTCTGCGTTCCGCATTCTGCGCATTCTGTACTTAATGCTATATCTTTCATTCTTTCTTCCTCTGAACCTGCGTCTGCGTCTCTTCTAAACCAAAACAAAAAAAAAAAAAAACACCTTCAACCTTTCCTACTATGTCAATGTGTGTACACCTCTGCCGCTCATAACTCTCGCCTTGCGCAGCTCGGCCAATTTCTATCGCCATTCCGGACTGTGTGAACTGTCGGACATGGATCGCATAACACTTTCGGCCGGTGGCAGCGTTGAGGCCTATGAAGGAGCTGATTATCTGGAGAATAACTGTGCCGAGGAGCCAAGTAAATTGTGCGAATTCAAGCGGATTTCGGGCAAAATTCTAAAGACTGTGGATTCGGTTTACCAGGATATTAACACCATTGACGAATGCCGTGACCTGTGCCTGAACTCACCTTACAGGTAAAGCATACACATAACCATATGCGTCTAACGAACGCTTCTCACAGTTATTCCATCTGACAGATGTCACTCGTATGACTATAATGACACTGGCGACATGGTCTGTCGTCTGTCGCATCACAGTCGCGCCACATTGACGGATGTGATGGATCCCTATCTGGATGTGCCAGAGGCAGCCACCTACGAGCTATCCGCCTGCTACAATGTGTCTATTGAGTGCCGTTCCGGTGAGATGATCACCAAGATACGCACCTCAAAGCTGTTCGATGGCAAGGTCTATGCCAAGGGAGCTCCCAAGTCTTGCGCTGTGAATGTGAACAATTCTCTAGAGTTTGACTTCCGCATGGGCTACAATGATCTGGAGTGCAATGTGCGCCAGAGTGCCTATGGTCGCTATATGAATGATATTGTTATACAGCATCACGATATGATTGTCACCTCCTCCGATTTGGGCCTGGCTGTCAGCTGTCAGTATGATTTGACCAATAAGACGGTACTCAATGATGTGGATTTGGGTGTCACTGGAGAGATAGAATCATCACTGAGCGAAGAAATTACCATCGATTCACCCAATGTCATTATGAAGATCACCTCACGCGATGGCAGCGATATGAAGCGCATTGCCGAGGTCGGTGATCCTCTGGCTCTTCGTTTCGAAATCGTTGAACAGAACAGTCCCTATGAGATCTTTGTCCGCGAACTGGTTGCCATGGATGGTTCGGACAGTGCTGAGATTACGCTGATCGATGCTAATGGCTGTCCCACAGATCAATACATCATGGGCACCATACAGAAGCTTTCGCACAATCGCAAGGTGTTGCTGTCACAATTCGATGCATTCAAATTCCCCTCCAGTGAGGTTGTCCAGTTCCGCGCCCTGGTAACACCCTGTATTCCACGCTGTGAGCCTGTCATTTGTGATAGCGAGGATGGCGCCAGCGGCGAACTGAAATCGCTGGTCTCCTTTGGACGCAGGAAACGTTCAGTCTTTAATGGAACCGATGGTGGTAAGTGTAGCTTTGGCCTGGCCAGCTGCCAGCTGTTGGCTGCTAGCTGCTAGCTGCTGGCTGCTGCCAGCGACTGACTTGACTTCTGGCCTTCATTACGTTGCTAACTGCTTGCAAATTCACAGCCGAGTTCATGGTCAGCACACGCCAGCGCCGAGATGTGAGCCCAACCCCAGCCGATGATAACATACTACTCGTGCAGTCCATACAAATCACAGACAAGTTTGGCTTCCAGGCGGAGGATGGCAGCGATTCCAGCCTCAACGGTGCCGAGCCCCATGAGAAGGCCTACGCGGGCGTTGCTCAGGACAAGCTCACTTGTCTTAATGGCTATGGTAAGTCTGTTGTTCCCTCTGTGAAAATACCCAATCAAGAGCGAATCAAAGCCACCAAAGTTTCTACTCTATTGCTGCTGCTGCACTGGGAGAAAAAGTCTATACAAACTTGGTCAAAATTCTTCCCAAATCTTTATACAAAATTCCCCTTTTTTTAAACTGAATTCATATAAAAAATGTTTTATTAGAGGCGAGTTCTGAGTCGGGAATGGTTGTAAATTCGACTTATATATTATAAACTCCATTTTTGAGGGAAGTAGAATATTTAGCCCTTGATTCGGAGAACTTAAAACCTCTTTTTTTTGAGTGTATGGCCGATTCCGCTGCTGCTGCTGCTCGCTGATTTGCATAGACAAGACGTAGAACGTTGTTGACGTCGTGCTGCTGCAGCCAGCGGGTGGCGGTTTGGATGCAACTGCGAACTGAGGATGCGAATGCGTTTGGTTTGGATCGGTGCTGCAGCCGGCTGCTTGCTTGCTTGTTGTTCCATGCTGCCAACAGCCAACAGCCAGCTGCCTGCTGCGTCGTGAGCCAGCGGCTTGTTCTGGCTATTGTTGGCTGCTCGCTAATTTTGATAATGAATCAATTTTTCATCATTGCCACTGACGATTGCATGAGAAATAAATTGGATTCTGTGAGCTGAACTGAGCTGAGCGGAGCTGGGCTAAGCTTAAGCTGTGTATCTGCTCATGTCCAGAACGTGTTCCGCTCTGACTGCCAGCCAGAAGTTATGATTCCAATGCCAAGTCTGACTTGGCCGTGTCTTTGCCCGGCTCACGACCAGGTCACTGGTTCAATGGTTGTGATGTGCCTTGCCAGCTGTGCAGAAGGATTAGATGCTGCCACAGCCACAGCCACAGCCGCTGCCGTTGCTGCTGCATTTTTGCACGCCTCATTTTCGTGCGGCGCGAAAAGCTTGCACAGTTAGTTGAGCTGAGCCTTCATCTTGTTGCATGTGTCATTGGTTTGTGGAGCAATTGCCATGCGCTTTTTCCATGCCGCATTATGGCAAATGCAGCGTTGAAGCGTTAAATTTACAGCTTGTTAGACGGCAGCAGGTCCAGCTGCTGCGCTGCTGCTGCTGCTGCTAGGTCCACTTGCTCCCAGATGGACCGGCCACATCAATTTCTGTTGCAATTACGCGCTGGCACAGCAAAGCGAAGCGCGTTGAGCTCATTGTACGCAATTAGAGCAACGGTTTTCTCCTCAGTTTAAGCTCATTTACCACACACATTGCACACAAGTACTCGGATCCAAAGAGAGCGAGAACCACAGCGAGAGAGCCGAGTGTGTGGCATGTGGCAATCAATTCTGGAGCGTGGAGCGGCCAGCTAGTGCTGCTTGCATCAATTTATCCAAATTTATTTGAATTATGCATTGTTCATAACTCAATTTAAACGTTTTCGGTGGTGGTCCAAATACCGAACCACGCCATAATTATTATTAAAGCCATAAACTCTTAACAACAGAACAATTTTCCTAACTTCAATTTCAGCTTAAAGTACGCATTTATTTTCATTGATCATTAGAAAATTTATAGATATTTTCTAAGAATTTTAATTTTCTATTTTATTACTAATTTCCTGCTGATAATAATGCAATTTTTCTAGTACAACAAACGAGTTAATTTTTAATGGCTAACTTAATCTTTTTTTCGGCGCCAAAATGGTCAATAAGAAAATTGAAGAAAATCTTTTTTTAACAACAGATTTTAAACGGATTTCTAATACTCCCATTTCCTAAAATGAAGCAGTTATTGTACTAAAATTAAACGGAATTATCTATAGCTTTTCTATAAGACTTCAGCTAAGAAGCTGCTTTTTTTATTTGTAGTTCTAGGGTATATAATAAGCAATAATTTTTTGAAGAAGGCTTCTTTTATCTTCGACAATTCTTTTCACTTTCTTTTTACTACTCAATGTCGAACTATAACTAAATTTCTTTCCCAATTTAGGCCTTTTGTAAGGGCCACAAATATCATTCGTAAATGAACTGCATTCAGAATGAAATACAAATACGAATTATACACGAAATAACTTTAGAAATTACCGAAAAACCTAATTCGCTTTCTTTGATTAAACTTTCGTTTAATGTCCCTTTTCCTGGTTAGTTTCTTTCACTTTCTACGCGCACAATAAAAAGACGAGTATAGATTCATTCCAGCTGTTGCTTCAATCAGTTTGCTTCGCTTTCATCTGGAATCACGGGGAATGAGATGCACATGCACACATCCGATTTAGATGCATTGGTTCCCATAGTGTTATCCATTCGTCGATCCACAAAGAGAAGAAACAACGACTATTTGTTCATTGTTCTTAGATGTTGTTTGTTGTTTATGAAATTGTTTAACATTTGATTGCTTTTTGTGGGTGCCCCTCTTACCGTTTATCGTAATTGTAATAATTTCGTGTATTTTTTGTGTGTTTATTGTACGCACAGACAGAGAGACAGCCAGACAGACAGACAGACTGAGAGACGGAGAGACAGATAAAAGGTAAACCAAGCACATAAATAAAAGCTCAAGTGCGTGCGCTTTGTTATTGAAACTCGTTAAAGTCATTGCCAACAGACCACGACAACGATGACGACCACGACAACAAAGTTGTTCATGTTGTTGTAGTTGTTTTTGGTTGTTGTTGCTGTTGTTGTCGCTGTTTGTTGTTGGCTTTTGAGCCGTCGGCGCTTACTTTTTATGGGCATTTGATGTACAACAATAGCAACAACATGCATATGGAGTACTCCGTAATCTGTGATAGTCATCAGCAACGTCGTCGTCGTCGTCGACGTCGTCGTTGCTCGTCGCTGTTGTCGTTGCTGTTGCTGCTGCTCGTTGTTGTTGCTCTTAAATTCTGATTTCGTGAACTGGACGACAACAACGCATGCGAGCTGGAAGCTCGCTTGTGCACTTTGGCGGCACTTTCACCCGATTTCTACCATTGGCATTGGCATTTCGAATTTCCTCTGTCCATTGGCTGCCCGGCTGTTGGCTCCTCCGCACATGCTCCTCGCTCTACATACAGCTATCTCCGGTCTGTATTTCGGCCTCAACTTGCGGCTTATTTATGTGGCATGTTGCACTGTTTTGAGAACCATGCAGTGTAGGAGCAAGCTAGAGATGACCAGAGATGATAGCCGTGACTCTTATTCACACAAATCAGTGACAAATATCTTACTGTGACTGTGACTCGTACACAAGCTCTGCATAAATAATATCTTTACAAAATTTGACATTTTTATATGGTCCAGAGAGATGTACCTACTTTGAACTGTGATCCAAGATGTGTTTTCCTTCACATTGGAATTGTTACCCTGATTGGAGCTCTGAATATTACAACTGTGACTGTTCACAGCGCCAGTGAAACTTTGCAGTTATTTCCCTTGATATTCACAGTCACAGTGTGTCACGATATTTGTCAGTCACTGTGATGCATATCTACACGAGGAGCATGAAAAGTGAAGCCCGCTTGGCCAGGCCAGTGCCGAGGCCAGTCTCAAAAATATGCAACTCATGCACTAAATTGTCGCTGTTTTATTTCTCATTGTTTTTGTTTATCTTGAACTTGTTGCTGTCAAACTTGGTCACTTGGTCGCCTGGGTTCGTTTGCCTCTCTCAGTAGCAACAGCAGCACCAGCACCAGCAGAGCCTCAGGCAGAAGCAGAGGCAGCCGCAGGAACAGAACTGGGTCAAGTGCCGTCCACTTTTGTTTTCTTTGATAACTAAGTCGGATTCGTCGCCGCTTCCAGTTCCTCATTATCTCTCTTTCGCTCTCTTGCTCATTTTCCTGTTTTGATAAGCAGGCCGTTAATCCACTTTTTATGTTCTCATTTTTCTGATTGCAGGTCTGATTTTCGCCGGCTCGCTATTTCTGCTCGCCCAGCTGAGCATCTTTGGCATTTGGAAGACCGTCCAGCGACGCACACGCAAGGAACGCTATCTCTATCAGCAGGAGCCCACGCCCACTATAACATATGGTGCGCCCACCATTCTATACGGTCCACCGCCACCATCTTCGACAGCAGCAGCGTCGCATATGAACAGCGCCAAGGATACGCTGAGCAAACTGTATGACAGCGGCATCAATGGACGCTATGGACAACAGTACTAGGGAGTGAGGGTAGCCGGATAGCTCTCACAATTAGCTGGGAACAAACGCAATATGCCTCGAAAGCTTCAAAAGATTCGATGAGACTTGAATAGCATATAAACATTCGCTAATTCGCCAAGCAGCGATGCATGAAAATCATTTGAAAATCTTAGTTTAATTTAACTCTTAGTGGCTTAAGCTTAATTTAAATTATTTACGCAATTTCTTCAATGAAACGAAAACGAAACGATTCAATACAAAATGCGCGCTTTTAAATGCACTGGAAACAATTTTTCAATTTTCCAGCATTTTAAAACTGCGCATTGCATAGAACAAAAACAAAACTGAACTAAAAATTTAGCATCAAAACCTTTTTTTGTAGTAAATTAATTAATTTTCTTAGTACCAAGTTTTTTTCTTTAGCAAAAATCTAGGCTAATTTTGTGTGTAGTGAAAGGAAAAACAAAACAAAAACAAAAATTGTCTTTGCATGAAAAGTATCTTAAAAACTAAGTCTACAACTGAAGGCAAATTATGATGTGCATTTATAACTTTTATCTATTTAATTATTTATTTTTATTTATTATTTTGATGCTTCCCAAGAGACGCAGCAGCCCAAAAAAAAAAAACAGCCACACACCACAAGCATTCTGCAGATTTGCCAAATAATTTTGTATCAAAATGTTTGAGCCAAATTCATTTGCAATTTCGGCTGCGTTTCGAACCAAACCAAGAACCAACCAACAAACACCTATTTATTTATTGTACTAACTTAAAACTAAACTAATGACTATAACTATTTATTTATGGCTAATTTATTTATTGCTAATTTATTGCCGAAACGCGGAGAGGTGCTAAGTTTTAGGTGCTTAGTATGGGCTGGGCTGGCTACACATGCATTCATCAGCATAAAAGGCTAAAATTTAAGAACTTAGATTAAAGATAATAACGAGACAATGCATTCAAATGAATATATTTTTCTAAACAAATTGTACTGATTAAGTAAAGCAATAAACTCTACACATAATAATAAATCCAATAAACGTATAAAACTATAGATTTTCTTGCTGTTTTCTTTTGGTTTAAGGGCTTTCTTTCAGGGGCAAACATCAGGTATAAAAATGGCTTAAACCTAGAGCCAAATATCTGAAAGATAAGATGGATTTCAAGCGTTTTTAAGCTTTGAATCAGATGATTAATAAAGGTAAAAGATATATCCAAGATATGTCTAAGTTCAAAAGATTTAAGATCTAGAAGAAAGCTAAAGGAAAAGTATTCTTTGGGAAAACAATCCGGAAAAGAAAGACGAAGATTCTGAGATCGAAACACTGAAGAACTTAAGGCTAAATCCACAGGCCTGAACAGCCCAATATGAAGTCAAACCAGTTTCCATTATAGTATTGAAAAATCATCAATAAGTTGCCCAACTACCTCTAATTCTTTATGTAATTCTACGTGATTGGATCCAATCCTAACTAAAGAATAATATGACACCACAGTGTAATTTCTCTGCAATTGTTCACAGCGAGAGGAGAGGGAGAACAAAACAAAGGCATTGACATAATTCTCACTCAAACAGAGAACTACTAATGAGAATGATTGAATCGAAAATGTCGTGTCATACGTAACATCAAAAGAAGTTACCTCAAAAAACACAGATATATTTGGTAATATGGAGACAATGAGCAGAGCGCTGGGAGGATGAGTGGATGAGTAGTGACACCGTCGACTGTATCTGAACTTGATCTCATTAAAATTCCCATTTGGTGTTGACAAATTTGTATGCCATTTGTGGATGCTGCTGTGGCAATATATCTTCTTTTTTTTTTTGAGCAATTGATAGACTGAACACAGTGCGGACAGTAGCAAAGCCAAGGCAGGCTTCGGGCAGCAGGCAGCAGGCAGCAGTCAGCAGACAGCAGGCGGCTCATTAGCAGGTGCCTCAAGAATTATTTGTCAAAACATTTAAGCCTGATGTATGAGAAGTACGTTCGCAGCTTAAGTGAAATGCTAAAAAGGCAACAAATTATAATAATTTTACGGCTTTGTGAACATTCAGGCACACTTTTTTATGCCCAAAAGAACTGCCATAGAACACACGCAGACCCACACACAGCCAGCAGACAGAAGTGTTAATCAAATTATGGAGCATAGCAACAAGTTTACCCAGGCGTTTTACGATCTCTTTAACGCTTCAGCTACGCACGCTATTAACTTGGCGAACTGAGAGATCTCAGTTCTCCCAGATCCCAGATCGCAATCAAAAATTCAGAGTAGAATCACTTGGAATCTGCAGGCAGCTGTGGCTGGTGCGGCGTCGGTGGCGGCGGCATCCATTAATCATGCGAAAAGGCGAGCAAAAGACGCGTGCCGCAAAGGCTGAAGATGAAGACATCTTCTCCAAAGCGAGAGATGAGATGAGACACCGTGTCCAATCTTATGATGCTGTTACGAAAAGGAGCCATTAGGCATGGGCGTAAGCTATTATTTTTTATTAGGGGGCGGGCAGAACATTTTCAAGAAACTTGTAGGCCACAAAGAAAATAAATATAATAGCTTAAGGAATGTTTGGCGATAAAACTTGAAGTTTAACATGAACAAAAAATGATATGCATTGATTTAATTCATCTTAAAGTCAAAATAAAAGTGATGTAAAAATGCATAGCATCCCCTCTGCTGACGCCACTGCTACATTTAGCTGGTACGCTGTGCGTTGGCTTGAATAAAATGCCGCTATTAAAAAAGCATCAACGCAACGCGACGCGCGAGTTGACATTTTTTATGGGGCTACTCTGGTGCGTATTTGGTGTTGAACCGGGCTGGTCTTGGCCAGGTTCGTGTCTGGGCTAATAGATGAGCGCCGCATGTGGCGGCTGCACGATGCGACTTGGCCAAGTGTGGGCATTAGCGCTGACAGCTATGCAAATACCTGGCCATTAAGTCTTTGTCATTTAGCAATGTCTTTTAATTAGCGGTATGGCCTGTGGCCTACGCCTCTGCCTGTGCCTCTGCCTCTGCCTGTGCCTCTGCCTGCGCCTCTGCCTGTGACTGTGCCTGTGTCTCTGGCCAGGATTGGCTTTCTAAATACAATAGGCAAGCCAAACTAAGGCAAGAAGATATAGCCCCAGTAACACCCACACTTCTTGACACTCTGACCATATTGACAAA
This sequence comes from Drosophila repletoides, assembly GCA_018150835.1. Taxonomy (NCBI): domain Eukaryota; kingdom Metazoa; phylum Arthropoda; class Insecta; order Diptera; family Drosophilidae; genus Drosophila; species Drosophila repletoides. Next base: position 10,607,779 of record JAECWQ010000100.1, read on the forward strand.
CGTTTGCTCGCATTTGGCCCACATCGCTGCATAAAGCTCGCATTGAACACCCTCACGCTTTATGGCCATTTGCATTTGCATTTAAATGCTTTTGGCAGAGCGGATTTCGGATTTTCAGATTTTGTTGCTCAGTTGCAGCGCTTCCTTGGCATCCGCCAGTGTCTTTCTATACCCTTCTAGAGTGTATTATGATTTTGCGAAGAAGTATGCGACTATATAGAAATATATATTCTTTCTGTCAGTCTGTGATGTCGAATAACTCTATATCTTTTTAGAAACTTTAGTATCTAAACAGGGTAGTTGTATGAAAACCTCTGTTCTTTGCCAAGACATCTGTTCTAAAATCGGGCTACTATATCTTCTATATGACCACAAGAAAGATCAGGCAAAGACAAGCTTCTGTCTGCCTAATTCCTGATGCTTTTTTCCGCAAAGAGTATTCAAAACTTCGGCGTGCCGAAAATAGCCATTCAATCTTGTATTTTTTTCCTTTTGCTTTTGCCATGTTGGCTGCATCACGATTTTTCTGGCCAGACCAGAGCCGCCTGTTGCCTTTTTGTATTTTTTTCTTTTTTTTTTTGTATTTTTGGCTGCTTTTCCTGCTTGATTTTCTCAGTGTTGTGTTTGTTTACAGCTGCTCGCATTGATTGAAAAATTATGCACTTGCCATGACGATGGGCAATGCCAAATGCCAAATGCCAAACGCTATAAAAGACCAGCCAGGAGAGAAGAGAGAAATCATCACATGCAGCACACCGAACCTTATATGCCCAATCTGGCATAGATACATACGAATATTCTCATATATCAATTGCAAAGGGTTCAGGCCGGAGTTGGTTCACAATTCTTTGCTTTTATTGCGGAATTCTTCTCAGAGTCTTTTGGAATAATAAAAAAGGTTTAATAGGTTAAATGTATTTTGACCCATTTAGCCACAAAATGTACTCTATGATTTTATATTTAAATTATTTTATTTCACGAAACAAACTGTATAAAATAGCTGCCTATGCCGAGGCGGGAAAGGGCATAACCTAAGCGATAAATGCTGGAATTTTAGCACTTCAAAACGAAGAAAAACCTTTACCATTTTGGCTGAAAGCTGAAAGCGAGGACGGGCTGTGCTTACTTTTCTTTTCGCCAGCTTGTCCTGCTCATTAGCCATCCAGGCCCAGGCAGCGGTTTCTTTGGTTGTTGTGGCAAACTTTGGCGACAGCTGTTAGCCAGTTTTCACCTAATTAAGCAAACAAACGTGTGGGAAATCGACTGGGTAGCAGCACCCCCTGTTGCATCCTATAGCCCCCCTCCCCTCCCCACCAATGCTGATAACTTTCGCCCAGCCATAGAGAACAACAAAAATACCGCTGGGGATGTGGTTGGGGCTGGGGCTGGGCCAAACTAATTGCCTCGAACAAGGGGTTTAAATAGCACAAGGAATGCAACAAAAACATTTGTCTCTAATTGCAGCATTGCCCAATTGGGTAGGCCAAATTAAATTAAATGCAGCCAGCCAGCCAACCAGCCAAAAGACCAGCGAGACCAGAGACCAGCAACGGCAGCCGCAAAGAAGAACAACAATTTGCGCAAAAATACAAATTGGAACATTTGTAGAAGCACTGCGCAGTCGCAGCCGCAGCCGCAGTCGCAGCTCTGTGAGAATTTATGGCCCTGCCGGGGTCACTGCCGCCTAGTGGGGATAACATCTGTTGACGCGTCGTGCGCGCAATGCGCATGCAAGGCGCTCCAAAGCAAAGGACATTGACCAGCCAGGGCCCAGACTCAGACTTAGACTCAGACCCAGCTCAGACTTCGCCAGACAGACAGACACCGAAACAGACAGACAAACCAACAGGCAGCTAGATAGAGAGACAAACCGTTGTAGAGCACAGTTGGAAAACCATTAGAAATACACGCTGTAAAATGGTTCAGTTTGTTCGCTTCGTGAACCAGCCTCAAAATTCCGTTTGTGAGAAGATTAAAAACGCGGCCAATACTCCTCTTTGAAGACTTAATTCACAGGACAATTGTGTGTGGATATATCCCAACCATAGCAGGAGTACGAGTACAGTGGGCAATTTCAGAGTATCAAGCGGGAATCGTAAAGAGAAGTGTTTGGAAATTTAATTATCCAATCCAAGTTTTGGTTTTCCTTTTAAGAATAAATGAAATTTCACATTGGAAAAACCCTTTTCTAACGCTACCAATACATCAAAACAGATATAAACCCTTTGAGACGATTAAGAGTTCTCCCCCCCCCAAAAAAAAAAGGTATTCAGACAAAGTGAACCCAATCTCCAAGAGCCTAAACGATTTCCGTAATAGTTCCTCCATTAGTTTTATTTTGCATTTAATTTTGATTAATTTCTGAACACAAAATAATTAATTGCCGATCTCGAGACTCTCGCTCAGTGAACAGACGCCTCGAAAACATAAAATTTTCTAACTGTTTTGTGATTAATTGGGAGGGTTTCTTAAGGCAATTGATTGCATATTTTGTGTTTGGAACCTTCGAAGAAGAAGATGAAGAAACCATGGTGCAACCCTGGGCTAAGTAACGACTACTTCCGCTAGCTGATCTGAGCAACTGTGCGACCTTTGTTTTTGCGTATTCAATTTGTGGCTGGGATCTTCCATGGCTGAATCTTGGACCATTTGGTCTGAGGATGGTTGAGGGCGTGCGTGAAAATTGCTTGGCTGCACAAGGAAGGCCGCTGGCGGATCTCTCTCACGAAACGTGGTCTCTTGCACAGTGCACAGGTTCGGGTTCGGGCTTGGGTTCGGGTATGGGTTCAGGACAACAATCGCAGTAAGTGATTACGTAACCAGTGCATTGTTCTTCTTTCTGGCTGGACTCTGCTGCGGCTGTGGCTGCTGCTGCGGCTGCGTTCTGTTCTTTTATTTCATTGAACAACGCTTCGGAGAGCGCAGAGCGCGCTTATCAGCATCAAACGGCGCAAGGAAGCTGCTGCAGTGAGCCGCAGTGAGAAGGAAAATAATTTATTCACAGCCATTATGCGCTGCGAATTTATGCCACTTCCTGGTGGAACAACTACAAATAGCCATTTAAAATGCGATAAAAATAGCGCCAACGGGCTATGAAAGAAAAAAAAACGCTAAAGAAGAAGATGCTGCACAATGTGCCGGGGCATGCAACACACAACACAACACAACGTAAGACAATTGGGCGTGGCTGGGGCGGCGGCGTTGGCGCAATGACTGCCAAGCATGAAACCGTAAAATGGTTTTTCAATAAACCAGCCTGCTGCTCTGCCTGCTCCGGCTGCTTCGACTGCTCCGACTGCTCGGGCTGCTCTGAAGAAAACTGTAGCCAAACAATGCGACAAATATTTGAATATGTTAATTAGTTTAGGCCTTGTTGTTGCTGCCACAGTTGCAGTTGCAGTTGCAGTTGCAGTCGCAAGTTGGTTTGCTGGGCACGATCAGTTCTATCGGCGGACGTGCATCGCTGCAGTCTAATTTCATGTGTTGCCATCTTGTTAGGACTGTTAGGAGCAGTTAGTTGTCCAAGTTGTCCAGCCACAAAAACAAAAGAAAAACAATCCATTTTGCATCTTCGCACCACAAACAAACTAACGAATGACTCTCTGCCACTGCCACTGCCACTGCCACTGCGCAAGTGCAATGCGATTCATATTTACGAGTACTCCTATTAAACTTGTACATATTTATGATTGGTATGCAGCATTCAAGCTGCTCCTGCTCCTGCTCATGCTGCTGCTGCTGCTGCTGCTGCTACAGCTCTGCCTGATCGTCTCATAGCCGGCGGCTTAGGGGCCACACACATCCACACAAAGCATTGTGGCCAATAAAGCTGCCAATGAGCCTGACTAAAAACAACTGACAACTGACAGCAGCAGCCTTATAAAGTCACACAGGCCACACCAAACAGCCAAACAGCCAAACAGCCAAATGGCCAAACGGCCAAATAGCCAAACAGTCAAATAGCCAAGCGGCTTTAGCATTTTCCCCATTTGCACGCAAAGTCAAGGCAAAAAGGAGAGTTGCAGATGCATCAGCTTAAGTATTTCTGCGCAAGGACGTAGCCAGAGGGGGTCCGGGATTATTGCCCCCACCCACATCATTACTTTAAAAGTCCCGTTTTGTGTAGATTTAGCCATTATTAGGAAAGCACAGCAGGGGCAGTATCAAAGGATTTCTTTAAATATTTCAATTCAAGTCAATTTCTTCTTGAAATTACTTTGTCTAATCCTGTGTAACACCCTCCATTCCTAGTGAAGAATCTCTGTTTTCTCGACCAGAAGTAAGGCTATGAAAAAGAAGAAATATAACAGACGACATCTACTGAACGCTTTTACAGGGTATAACTGAAAAATTTTACTCAAAACCCGTGTAAAACTAACAGATAGGGCCGAATCGACTGATTTTTGGTATCAAAGTGGCTTCCCCTCAAATTTTTTTAACCCATTTTAATTGTTACAGTTTAGAGATGAGGCGCATGAGTGATCTTTCGGCACGTCACGCACGATAACACATTCGTGCCCATCTCTCAAAACTATATCTAAATATTTTCACCCCTCCAAGACATGCAAGCTACGCTCCTGTGTGTGACGAGTGGGGGAGAAGCAGAGAGTGAGTTGAGTAGGGAATACACCACTCACCTGTGGCATTCCTCGCGTGCTGCGGCTGTAGGTGTTGCCCGGCACCAGCTGATGGCTTTGACAGCTACTAAATTCTACTTTAAGCGCGACGCACGTTCCTTGTCCAATTTTGGGCAGAACCGAAACCCAAACTCAAGCTCGAAGCGAAGCGAAGCGTTTGCTTGCCCGGCGCTTATCGTTTGCCCATAAATTTATGTTGTTGTTGTTGTTGCTGTTGTTGCCAAATATTGCCAAGTTGGAGGTCCTATAGGCCAATAAGCTGCCATGACACGCAATGAAGTTGTTTGCCTTTGCCTTTTTTTTAGCTTTTATTTTGTTTTTATTTTATTTTATTTATTTTTTACCTGTTGCGACGCTCGGAATTTTGCTTAGTATAAAAATGCAATTAACGGCACTTGTTGAACGCGCGGCGCTTGCAGTTTTTGTTGTTTTTTCTGCTTGTGACACGAGAAACACGAGCCAAACGAACACTTTACGACACTGCGCGGCGAGACGCGGCTGCTAGGAGCAGTTTTTGGGTTCGCGGAACGGTTTTCGGAGCACTTGAACCAAATACTTATTCGCGCACTTTTAATTAAACTCCGCACTTGTTTCACTTTAAATAACGGTGCCTGTCAGAGTTGCATTTTGAGTGACCAGTGTGTCCAATAAGAAATATTCAAACCGCTGGACTCGAGTTCTGATTAATTAATTATTTAAAGTCTAATCTAAATTAAAGTGATAGACATATAACAATAAATTTATTAAAAATTTTCCCCTTTACATTTTATAATATATATATTCATTGTATTAAAAAAACATCAAATTAAATTTAAAAATTTAAAGGAAAACCATTCTTTAGTCACCTATTTGTTACCTTCTTGTCCTGTATAATTTTACTATTCGTACACTGAAAAAAAATGGATTGCTTTAGCATACTTAAATAAAAATGCTATTTTAAAATAAAGTGTTGAACAGTTGCCATATTTTAGCAACTGGTTTCAGTATTTGCTCAAAGATATTGTTGCCAACTCGCAGAAGGCAGCGTTGCCAACCAGCTCCCACGAGCACCAAAAATATCCATTACAAAATGAAAATCATAAAAAGGGCTATAAACTAAACTAAATTTGGAAAATTAAAAAGTTTGAATCAAAGTAAGCATTTTAAAAATAAATATTTTCATGGATTAAAAACAACAATAATTGCATTAACAGTGTGTCCATGTCGAACCACCCGTTCTCTTTGTTTGGTATTTTTTTGTGTATTTTGTTTTTGGCATGAGTCTTCAGTCAACATTATTTAGTACATTCTGCCATATTGTGTATTACAGTGAAAGTGAAACCTGCGCCATACAAGAAGCAAAGGAACTGCAGTTGGATTGTTATAATTTAAGAATTAAAGTGAATTAAGCATAAATCAGTTTGCGTAGCTAAACCACAAATAAAACCAAGTGCAAAATGTGCGGAGGTTTCACCTGCTCGAAGAATGCGCTCATTGCGCTCAACATTTTGTATGTGGTAAGCCCCAAAAACAACAAAAGCAAAACAAACAACAACAACAACTGCTGCAGCAGCAAAAACAACAACATGAAAATTGCGTTGTACATACAAAAATTACGAAAAAAAATATATATGGAAAATACAAATTCAAAAATGAAATTAAAATTTCAAAATTTTATTCGTTAATTGCAATTAAAGTAAATTATGTGCAATTTTTGAATTTTGTTTTGGCAAATATTAGCAATCATGTGCCTTTGTTTGGCAACAGAATACCCATTATACCCTTTCAAAAGGGTATATACTACGCAGACCCCTCATATCCTTTTAAAAGGGTATATCCGACTTATACCTATTATACCCCTTGAAAAGAGTATATCCGACGAATACTCTTTGAAAAGAGCATATCCGACTGTCATACTCTTTGAATAGAGTATATCCGACTCATACAAATTTGCTTATCTCTATGATAAAGCTGCCAATATATTTTTTCTTTTATAATATTATCAATATATTATTAATATATCATATATAATATATATAACTGCTTCAGTTTAAAGATATTCTCGCATATAAATAACCTTTGTTTTCTTGTTGTTTCTCCTTTTCACAGATGATTGGCTTCTTGCTGATTGGGGTCGGTGTCTATGCCAGGGCGGCCTCCGTTGTCACGAACCTGCCAATTGTTGGAGGCATCTTGGCCTGCGGCGTGATACTCATCTGCATATCCATGCTGGGCCTTGCTGGCGCAGTGAAGCATCATCAAGTGATGCTCTTCTTTGTATCCTTTCCACTACAACTAACACAGACAATCAAAACACACAATGCACTTACCACAAATTACACACATACACACTACACATACACACTATGATGCACTATGAACAGCTGGGACGGATGCACGCACAAGTGAGCCTTGCCCAGGCAAAAAGTTATTATACAGCCACCAGGCTGAAGGTCAATGCAATGCATGTCGATGGGGCTGACATTGTTCTAGCATTTCATGTTTAGTTATAGAGAAATGCAGCCACGCTACGAATTAATATGTACATATCAATGTAATTATACCCTTGCAGGGCGAGAGTATATCCATTTTGTTGTCGACTATGTAACGCAGTTTAAAGGCAGTTCTACCAGCAGAGCACAAAAGTTGAAGTAGAGTTTCTTTTACTTTATATATATGATTATGAAGTTTACTTCCGATTAGATATCCGATTAAATAAGACCTCCCATGAATCGGTTATACTTATATGTAATCTGTAGACTATATGAAAGATTTCAACTTGAGTTAACTAATTGTTGCCCAAAACCTTCCAATTCGAGAGCAACCTCCTCTTGCTAAAACCCCCACAAGCCTCCATCAGCATTCTGCAAGGGTAATTAAATATTCGGTACGCCAGCGGCATTTATATTTACCCAATTTGTACCTATACCTATACATAGTATATAGGTAATTATAGGTACATATACACCCGAACTCGTTAGGTGGGCTCCACAATGACGCAGCGTTTGTCATGAACCAAATGACTTGGTCGACTTCCGTACATTTGGCAATTGCGTCAGCTCCGCAGGTTATCAGCGTGCGCTGTTGGCTCTAGCAAAATAATACTCTTAATTCCTATTTACTGATAGCAAATCAGTGCTACTTACATGTTACCCACAGCTTTTAGGCGGCCTTGTCCGGAGAAGAAGGAAATATGAAAGTAATATTATATGTTATGTGTCTGCTCAATCAGTTAGGGTATCCAGTGCTTCGTGAGGAAATTGGCAATGTTTGTTTGACCAATATATAATATAAACAAATGATTTTTATACAAAAGTTTTCCAAAGAAATTTGACTTTATATAAACAAAACACAGAGTATAATTCCCCTTCTATAAATAATTGAATATATATAAAGATAATATTACTATTATAGCTCCAGGGGTGTGCCTAAAAGTTCAACTTTTTTTTTATCTATACGTTTTATTTGAAAGATCTCCAATTTCTTGGGTTTCTAATTAACTGATTAGCATTGGGATCTCCTTTCCTAGATACTATATAAATATTGAAAGATATATAGACAAAATTATCATATTGTTAACTGGTAATCCTTAACTCTAATCCTCTGCGTCCATAACACAGTACATGATCATTTTGTTCATGCTGTTCCTCATTCAGTTCTCCATTGCCAGCTCTTGCCTGGCCGTCAATGCCGAACAGCAGCAGCAGTTCGCCGAGCAGGGCTGGAAGACGGTGCCGCCAAAGCTACGCCAACAGGTACAGGATAGCTTCCTGTGCTGCGGCTTTAATGCGACCAGCAATAGCGTGATCAATGGCGGAGATGAGCCCAGCTGTGAGTTAATTAATAGGGAATGCTGTGCCGATTCCAAGGATCCGCTCTGTCATTGCGGACCGTGTGGACCCTTGCTGGAGGATAAAATAAATTATGCATTTAAATTGTGCGGCGGTCTGGGCATATTCTTTAGCTTCACTGAGGTGAGTTTGAATTGTGTGTGTGTGGTGAATATTGGAATAACGATAATCGATCTATAATCACCTTTTGGTATTTGTATTCTTCCCTCTCTCGTGGCATGCATACAGTTCGTTGGTGTTTGGCTAACAGTGCGTTATCGCAATCAAAAGGATCCGCGTGGCTTGCCCAGCGCCTTCCTCTAAATTGCATACTAAAAATGAAAAAAATAAAACAATTAACAACCAAAAATTAACAAAAACAACTAAAATTATAACTAATTAAACGAAGCGCTAAATCGCTTGTGTCTGTTCTGTGTTGAAGAAGCAAACAAAAAAAGTTGATGTCAATGTGTAAATTTCATATTCATACAATAATCGTGGGTCTGTCGGATCTCTAGCTCTCTGTGGTTACACACATACATGCATACATACACAAATACATGCATATTTATATTTCTACCTATATACATAACTGCATGAATACAATATATACATATACAATACAATATATACTCTTATATATATATATAGTACGAGTCTCTAGCAGAGCATTAGGCCACAACTACATACACTTACATATAGTATATACATATACAAAACTTAGAAATACTATATATATATACTCTATATATATACATATATATATATAGAGGAGATCTAGCAACGTGTTTGAATCTTTTAACAACCAAAAAAAAAAAAAAAAAAAAAAAAACGCAAGCAATCAAGTGTTTTCGAACTGAACATAAAACACATATACATCGCATACATATTGAATTTCCCAAAAAAAAAAAAACAAAAACATAAATATATATTTCACTTACACTAACCAACAAAACAAAAAACATGTCTTTGGCAACGTATCTACACTTAGAGAATTTAAGCGCGGCTTTGACATATGGTGAGACATATTGAAAATGTTTTTTCATCCTTTTGTTGTAGTCAGTTTGCTTTTATATCATTTTCTGCCAATTTTCCTATATATTCTCCATAAAGAAAACATATTTCTCATGCCTTCTTCATATATTTTTCCCTAGGTTTTGGCCGTTTTCCTGGCGCGTCGCTATCGCAATCAACATGATCCTTGCTATTTGCCCGCACGCGCTGTCTTTCCACACAATTATCAGTACTGAAAAGGATATTAAAGCTGAAGCTAAAGCTGCATGAAGAGATCAAAGAGTGTCAGTACTGAAAAGGATATGCAAGCTGAAGCTGAAGCTGCATGAAGAGATCAAAGAGTCAGTACTGGGAAAAGGAGCTCCACCACTCTGCATGGACAGAACAAAGAGTCAAGGCGCAAACGGGCAACTTTTAGTCAAAGGGACGAAGGCTGATTTATAATTTTTACAAGTACACAAAACATTTTTCCTAGCCTGAACTGAATGAACTAAACGAGTGCTAATACCTACGCTTAATTTTAGCCCATTCAGTTCTTAGTTTTAAGTTCTTCCCTACAAAAACAATTGAGATTATATTGATACGTTTAGTTTGTGTTCGTTTTATGTAAACAATTTGTGTATATTTTATGTTTATGTTTATTTTTACAATTGTACAATGTGTTTTTTTCTTAAGTTAGCTTATATTTTTTACATACTTTCTTCTTTGCAACTGGCAACAATCATAAAAACTCAACTCAAAGAAAAAGAACATTTCGAACCTGATCTAAACGTAGAACCAAGTCAAATGTAACTAGCAACGGCAACTGTGTTTTAAACAACAAATAAATAATGAAAAGAAGAAGCGTAACATATACATATAAAACCTATATACATACATTATATACATACTACCTATAAATATACATACAAAATTAATTAAAAGATAACTATAAATGTTAGATGTGTGCGTTAAAACTTTGAGATTAGCACTAAAGTTCTATCAAAACATCTTCCAAAGAAACCCTCCTGTCAACAGCTTTATTTCACTTTCTTTTCACCTTTCTCTTGTCTTTCTTTCACTTTGAATGCATCTATGGATTATCCTTAGCCTTATCCTTGCACCCACGCAAGCAACCACACGTACTTTTCTCTTAATTACTTACAACAAGTTGAAATAGTTTTTCCTTTCGAGCGATAAAGAAACCATTAAAGAAAAATTCTCTGTATTCTGTGCTGTGATTGAAGTAAATATGATCTTAAAAAAATAACAAAAAAAAACCCAACAAAATCTCGAGTTTTATTTTTCCAATAATTTGAATTGAAGCTTAATTGGGAAAACGGAAACTTTCAGTTTTCTTGTCTGCAGTTTGTCTCATTAGCGAAAAGTTTCAGCTTTCCACAAAAAGGACAACGCAACCCTTCGCACGGTGGATGCAGCACATGAAAAAAAGGATGAAATTCAAAGGATTAAAACTACTTTCAGCTTTTCATACCTTTTCTTTAGAGAGTTTGCTGTTTTCTGCGCATAAATATTAATAAAGTTAGTTAATATTTAGGAAAGCCTATTTTCTATTATAATCAGGATTTAGATCAACAAGTGAAAATCAACTTTTATGAATTGTTTTGAAAAGAACCTTGGAACATCTTGATAATAGTTGAAACTGAAGAGTTTATCTGCAGGATATGAGGATTGAGTTTCAAGAATTATTATTAAATATAACCGAAAAAAAGATAATTTCTGAAAGTATTTATGGTATTCATTAGCTGCAATATTTAATGATATTTCTGTGATTTTTGGTAATTATTTTTCTGAATATTTTTTTTACTATAACCCTAACAATGTGTGTTGAATCTCTTCCTTTTAATGAGAGCCTTAGATCGGGTTAGGTTTATGACAGCTATCAGAAAACACACTTAGGGTCTTTCGGTCGCTTATCATATCGTATCGATCCTTTTCTCCTCCAAAAAGTCTTCCATACTTTCATTTCAGACCACTTCCGCGCTGTACCTAAAACCAGTTACAAATTAATGTATTCTGTGGTAATTATTATTTCTAAGTAAGGATATAATCATGAATTAATCCCACAAATGCTTCAAATGACCAGCTCTTAGCTGTGCTTAACCAAATCTATTATGCAGCAAATGTTTTTAGCAGGAATTGCCCCACAGTGCGCATACCACAAGCATCCCCGTAAGATTAAGGCACGCACTTTGTTTGACACGTCCCTGGGGAGACGGCGCGTGAATAATATTTTGACAGACATATCGCCTGGCTTGGCGCAGCGCGCAGCCCCACAGAAAACCCAACAAATACCCAACAAATTTTCACTGAGCTCAGTCCCATCCCTCCCCCCTGTCTAGCGACAATAGGTGGCCCAAAGTTTTTCACTCAAACTCAGCCAAGTTCAATGTACTCGAGACTCGTTGAAATTGCTCTTCTTTAGAAGACGAAAAAAAGCCTCGAGAGAGAGAGAAAGAGAGTCGAGATGTTATGGTTATGTAACGGATGCGCAGGGAAATGGAGTTTCCTTTGCTCAAAAATGAGGGTGTGGTGTGGCTTTACCGTGGGCCTAACCCACCAACCAAGGAAATGGTCAACAACTGTTTGAGGCAGATGGAAATGTACATATATCTATATACTTATGCCTGGAGCTCTGAATTTATTACTTGGAGTCTTATGCATATCCTTTGTGGACACATGTGTCTTGAATTAAATTGGATTTATAATATATTTAGTTGGATTTAGACGCAGGTAATGACCACCACCTGCAGCGGTTCAACAGTGCGTATTATTGATTTCATTTGAAGCACACAGAGGTCTCTTTTGTTACGAGATATACTTATATAAATATATACATATATTTACGACATTTGTTTAGTCCAATAAAAATTCCCACACGTTTTCATAAAAGCCATTACTTAGCTGCCGGAATGCTTTAGATCCTTAAAGCTGAGACAACGCTGCGTATGAGCAATGCTTGTTGATTGAATGTGTCTCGTTTTTCTTATGGCATATTTTGCTGTCTGCTGTTTTGTTTTTCTTCCTCATTTCTTCAGCATACAAATGTACACATTATATATATTATGTAAATATGTATATTCTCTTATATATACCTTAATTTTACTGGTAAATCTGGCTTGATTTTCTAGAGAAGTCGCGACATGCAGCAACAAATATTTGCGCATTATTGAAATGATTTGCTGGCTCTTTTCATGCCGCACTTTTTGGCAGACTTAGACTGGTTTTATGTGCATATATATGGAATAGATATATGTATATATCTATTATTATATATATATATATATATATATCTTCCGTTTGTAATTCGTATTTACTGCTCGTTGCCAGACCGTTGGCCCGTTAAGCGTGTGTGGAAAAGCAACCGAAAGCCAGAAATTAAGCGATAAAAAAAATGAGTCTAGGAAAAATTTGAATGTCAATGTCAAATTAAAGTCACACATACACATACACACACGTTAATTAAGCACACTGGGCACAATAGGGAATAATAGTGGCGATAAACTCAAACTAAAAATGAACTCATGTGTCATGTATTTAATTTCGAATAAGTATTGCTTTAGAACTACTTGCTGCTATGAGCTATTAAAAAACGATTATTTTTTTAATCAGCTTTACAAATGTTTAGCTGAGGTCAACGAACCATAATAATGCAATTAAATGAATAATATACGACATTGGCTTGGCATTGAAATTTCGAAATATTCTATAGCTTTAATTAGTTAATTACGGCTTTCTCCTAAGACAACTTTTCTCCAAAACTTAGCGTATAACCGAAGTTTATCTACCCTTGTAGACTGGAATTAATGTTATAACATTTTATAGAATATATATTATTTGCCAGATTATTCCTGTGGCTTCTATATAATATAGTAATCCAATATTAATATTTTTTGGCAGGAAAACATTCTCCTATAGTTTCCTTAAGATATCCTGGGAAAACTTTTGGACCGATATTATCCATATGTCAGCTATATAATATAGTTACCCATTCCAGTTTCGATCTATGTGCTGCCTGTCGATCTGTGTAATTCAAGATATCTTAAGAAACACTGTAGTTAACTACACAATAACTTTTTTAGCTGCTTGTTACTTTCTATAGCAGGCATTAGATATATAAGGCTGATCTGGGGTGCTCCAACGGTTACAAAGATACCAAATTTGATTACTTTATAATACATTTATTTAGCTGCCATAGAAACAAACAGTCGAAACAAATTTTCAAATAGTTAATCCACTCTGAAAGTGTATATAATCTTCGGCGTGCCGAAGATAGTCTTTCTCTTTATCAGTGTTTTTATTGCCCTGCTTTTGATGAGTGAGTCCATTAAATCAAGTTTACACAAGGTAAATACACAAAGTACCAAAGTACAACAAAATGTAAACACAATATGAACATAAACAGTTTTTTTTCTTCTTTTTTGAAATCTGCATATTTAATACTCCGCTTTACACGCCATAAAATGAAAACATTTCTGCTGTTTTATGAGCTGTAAGAAATCTGTAAGAAATGTTAAAATGAATCTAAGGACGGCGCTGTAGTTATTCGCGCTTCGCAATTAAGAAATATTTTAAAATGAAATTACTCGACGTATGCGCAACGTCTGCGTAATGCTGCCTGCTCATATTACGCATACGCCCGAGCTGCTGTTTATTGGAATGGATGAGAAGCTTAATTCAATAAGCGGCACATTTGGGCTTTAATAAAACGTTTTAAAAAATTAATAATAAATGTTAGTAACGGCCAATGGTGCCGTGTGGCATGTGCCACAATTAAAACAAGCAAAGGAGTGCTTGGACTCGTTGAGTGATGGACTATAGAATACTCTGTAAATGAGTTGATTTCAAGGTAGTTGAAATATATCTCACGTCTACCACAGATTAAAGAATTTTTCTGTTTATCTTGAGTTGAGTGAATTTGAAATACAGGGTATATAGGGTATACAGGGTATTCTACTATATTCTTATGAGAAGATCCCTCTATCCTTTAAGACAATATGCTCGCCTGAGTCTCACTCAAAAATGAGTACAGAGTATACAGAGAGCTAACACACAATAAAGGACGCATCGGCCGAGTCCCAGTGACGCTGCGCAGCTGTTGCACGCAAGCAGAGCAGCAGCAGCAGCAGAGCTGTGCGGCAGAATACACATCCTCCCTTCACCCGCCCAACCAAGCTGCCATGTGACGCAGAGTGAGCGAAATTTGAGCGCAAATTGTAAACAGAGCACAAAGAATTTTGTTTTTCTTGATATTTTTGTTGTGCGTAGCAAATTGGCGTATCGTGTTTGAACAATATAATTAAATTTACTTTACCGTTTGGTAATTTAAACAATTAGGCAGAAGCTGGCTTTCATTTGAGTGAGTTTAATGTTCTTCCTGTGGAAACTTGAGTTGAGCTATTTACGGACAGCGCTGCCACTGCCACTGCGGGCAGCGTTAGCTGTATTTGAGTTTTTGTTTGGGTCTCTCAGTCAGTCAACGGTGAACAACGCGCCGCTTTGGACGTCTCTGTCAAAGTTTCTCCAAAAGTGTGTGTGTGTGTGTGCGTGTGTTGGTGTGCGTTAGATAGATAGAGAAAGAGAGAGAGGGAAAGCTCGTGCTCCTCGTGCTAGTTTCACACGTGAGTCGCGCAGCAGAACCGCAGATAAACAAAGCAGCAGCAGCAGCAGCAGCAGGAAAAGAGCAGATAAGAAAAGGACGCGTTTTACGCGCGTTTTTTATCGCTGCACAAAGCAAACTTTCAGCTTTTATGTAAGTTTAACATGAGCATAAACTTTTCTTTACTTAATTTACCTTCACAAAGATAAACAAAACCAAACCCTGACCACCTTATTTGACTTGTCGTTCAACTTTTCACACACAACAACCAAAAAAAAAAATCAATAGTTCGTTATCCTGGCTAAGTTTCTACTAGGTCTAAGTTCCTGCAGTTAAATACTTCTATGTTGCTTCCATTGAATAATTATTTATTTCATTAATTGAAAAAGTTGGCGATGCGGGAAAATAATCAGGCTTTCAGGCCTCGTCTTTCGGTAATTTGCATTTGTTGATGACTCTGCATTATCCTTTGAACGGTTCAGCAAACGCTTTCAAGGCTCTTTCATTTTATTGGGTCATTCGCAACCTGCAAAAGGACCTGAAAAACAAATACAGTAAACATAAAATATCAACAACAAGTTTTATTTGTTTGTCCTAAAAGCTGCTGCATGTTGCGTATAAATAAGTAAATTCTTAAATAATTTAACATGCTGGAAAGTTTACCTTTGACGTACCGAATCGTTGAATACCCTACGCCTAGAGAGGAAATAAGGACGAACTGAATATTTAAACACCCCTTAAATTGTTGCTTATTTATTGTTGCTATGGTAATAATTAGATATAGAGAACTTATTTTACTCATTTTCTGTCTTTAAACAGTTTATAGAAGACTTTTGGAAGAGTTATCTGTAAAAAAATAAAAAAAGAGTTCCTATTAGATAAGAATCCATATAGCCCTGCTATGGGAGCTTATGATTCTCTTCGTAAAGGAAGTTAAGTTCCATAACCATAGTAGCATACCCTTTTAAAGCGTATACAAATATTAAAAGGAAGAGAAAACTCTTTCCATCCATTGGTATCTTAGTAATGGCAGCATAATTAATCAGCTCCTAAGTAAATATTGTTCTGGAAAATTCGAACAAAATGGCCAAAGGCGCTGAAGCACTGTAAAGCGTCAGTCAACGACATTCAATTTCCGGTTTCTCTTTTAAGCCCAGTTAATTATTGCCTTGAACTTTAAACTGCTACAAAAAACAATAGCAACACGTCATAGCTTTTTATATAACCACTTTATGAACGAGATGTTACCCTGCCAAAAGGCAATATACATAGAAAACATTTTCATAGAGTATATAAAACAGCTAAAAAAAAACTGCTAAAACTGCAGCATAACTCTAGGCGCGTGAGTGACTCTACGCGAGGAAGGAGTACGTGTTCAATCTACCAAAATCTTGTTGGCTCAGCGACCTCAGTTGCCAAAATGCGGCAGTGAATAAGCCGCAAAATAAATCAGCTCAACATTTTGGACATTGGCTGGTCGCTCAATGTGCTAGCCGCAAGCATCTGGCCAAGCAGCTGTACCATTTGTCAAGGACCTCAACGCAAAAGCCATAAAAAAAAACCCCACACAAGCCCACACATACCCTTACTTTACTCATACTCGTTACCCTGTTTGGCACGTGACGTTCTTCATCGCTGCCTTTTAATTAAAAGCTGTCAAAATGCTTTGTGAGCATTTCACACTGGCCACAAAAAAAGCTCATTACGTTTTTTCAGCCCCTTTTTTGCATAAAAAAAACTAAAATTTGTAATTTTCTTTTTTTGCTACTTTAATTGCAGCAACCCACCAGAAGATGTCGCTGCTAACGAGCAATAGTCACTCGCTGTCCGAGGAGGAGCTCGATGAGTGAGTAGATGGAAACAACAAAGAAGAAAAGATCGTTGCAAGGAAAACTTCTTTCGATTAAAATTAAATTGCATGGCACGAACTTTTGTTCACTCAATTTTGATAGACACAGAGCCAAAGGCAAATACAACTACACAAAAAGTAGAGTCTTGTACGTGCTAGGCTTTTAATTTGCACTTTGAACTTTGCATTGCAGCTGCAGTTTTTCCTTGTGTGACGTCAATAATAACACAAAATGAAGACAGCAGGCCGCAAGGCCACCCAACAGAATACCTAAGAAATATCAAGAAAAAGCATGTTTATTTTCAGCAGAAAGTTTTGTTTTAAATACCCAACTTACTTTAATATTGCGCCCTACTTCAGTATAATATTTCATAGCTTTCATAATAAAACTTTAAAATATTATAACACAAAAAAATATACATAAAAAAGGATATACCTAAAAATTTTTTAATACCTAAAACACCCTCTGCAAGGATATAAAAGCTTATTTAAAGTGCTATGAAAATGTTTCCCCTATCAAACTTAAACTTAAAAAGGTCAAAAAATTTGTTGCATACTTTTAGGCTCTGAGCAGAAAACAGAATGTAAAAGAAAAGACGCAACGATAACTGAAGAAATTGAGTTAATAATGAGCATTAAACAAGCCAAAACCACAAATGTGATTAAAAATAAGTTAGTAGAGCTAAACAGCTGTCAGGGACGCTCATATTGCGTATAATTCTATATTAAACTCTCCTCAAAATGGGCCAATCTAATTTTGTCGGCATTTATTGCAGCCTTGTTCTGTGTGCGTGGGCGTTTTGTGAGTGGTGGGAGGTGGGCGGGCGGCAGGCGTGGGAAGCGTCTGACTGGCTCTGATAATTTCTGCAAAGCCCACGCAACCGATGACTAAACATAATATATGTCATTTATATTGCACATACGCCCAGTGGCACACAGCTCTGTGAAAATGTTGGTAAACCGTATCTTTTGTGTAGACAGATTAAAGCTGGATTGGGTTAACAAGATTTAGCACTGCTGTTAATTTTAAAATACGCACTTCAAGCTTAACAGGGCAACAACACAAGAAAAATATCGATTAAATTAGAATTTTGTCCGCGTTTTGGGGCCAAACCAAAAAGTTGCTTTTCAATTTGGCAGCAGTCACGTGAAAGTAATGCAATTTCGAATTTAATAGGATTAGAATTGAGAACTTGACACTTGCCTGTTGGCGGCAAAGGCACTGACTTCTGCTTCCTTCGGCCTGTGAATAGAATAAATGCTTTCGCATTTCTTTTAAATAAACGAAATCATTTTGCTGCTCTTTTCAATTCTCTTTGAGAATCACATTTCATTTTCATTTGCTTTGTAAAGTCAGTTCAGGAGTCTCTTTTATGACTCGAAATCTTGTCATTTGCTTTTGGCTTTAATTTGAGCATTCAAGCTGAGAAATTTGATGCTGAAAATTGAGTACGAAAAGCAGCTACAGCTGTACTTAGCATAAATCCGCTAAAACGGAGCTAGAAAGATGCTTCGACAGCTCACAAATAAGGCAAGATATTATCAAATAGATTCTTTATTTAGATCAATACGTCGTTAATTCTTGAGAGCTTTTGGCACAATGAAAATAATTCCCTTTCGGAGTATAAGAAGAATTTTCTTCCTTATGCTTTTTACACATTCTTGATTACACTGCTCAGCTCAATGTGTGATTTATGATACCAGTAAAAAGATACAGATACAGATACAAAAATCTCTTCCAATAGTTTGCCAAATGCATAGAGCAAAGGCTTTCAATTTCACTCAAGCGAGCGATGATAAATATGCTTTTTATTATCATTGCCAGCTGCTCTGCTATGTCAAGCAATACAATGATAAATCTATGTAAAAGAATACTCTCATATGCACAACTCAAGGCCAAGATACTTTAAAGCCCTCTCAAAGGGCATAACTGCATAACTGCACTTAAAGATACTCCTCCACAAATGTATATATAAATATCGATTCAAGCTCTGCTGAAAGAAGAAAAGTGCATGCAAGAGGCTTTAGAAAACAATTTCATTGGAATATCAAATGCAGGAAGCTTATATTGATACGTTTCGATTTACGAGTATTTTCCCCATTTTCCTGGAAAACTCAATTATTGCATGTTGCTGTTGACTTGCAGCTGGCCACAAAGCCGTAAATTACTTTTCTGGGAAATCATTGAAAATGAAAGAGAAATTAAAAGCAATGAAAGTTTTAAAATGTGGCTTTAAGCCAAAAAAATTAAGTTAAGTTTACTCGGCAAACAAATAACTAAATTACTTCGTCGACTTGGTTGATGAAAATGGCTTTTTTATATGTGTAAAATATTGTTTCTTCACCTGTTTCAGTACTTTTATGGTGACTCTTAGATCAAAGGTTATTGAGTTAATTTTAAAATAACCTTACATAAAAACTGGTAAGAAAGGGTTATCTTTGACTCACCGAATACTTTATACACTTTCTTAGTGAATCTTTTTCTATAGCAGCTTTATGTTATAGTATTCTAATCTAATAGAAAACATACTCTTCCATCAATCTGGTAAATTTCATAAAGAATTTTTGATAAACAAAAAAAGATTTCCATAAAACAATTTTTTAACTGATGGTTCCCAAGAGAGCTATCTAGCTCAGTTGATATGATATAGTAGACCGATCTTAATGATTTTTAGTGTGCTCTTGAGAGACTAATTTATGCATCTAATTTGTAAATTTTCTTTAAGATACTTTGAGAACCATTAATACTTTCCAAAAAACATTTTCTTTTACCTATTATTCCTTTTTGTGGCAATTATATTATAATGTTATCCGATCCTCAGACCGATTATTCCTTTCTATGGCAACCATATTATGATATAGTTGTTCGATGCGTCCGTTTCCAAGTTTTATTCACCAAACTGAGAGACTACTTTGCTTAGAAATAGAAGGACAGACGGACATGGCTATATCGACTAACCTCATCAGATGATGCCTCCTTTACTGCATTACACATTTCGTTGCAAAGTTATAAAATCCTCTTAAAGGGAATAAAAATATATGTTGCACAATAAAAGAATGCAAGGCTCTATAGAAAAAAATAACTAGACTCTCTAATAGCCTGGTCCAAGGGAATCTAACGCTGTAATACTTTGATGTGAGCTGCTTTCATAAGCCGATTGCCGACTACAGTGAGTAAATACGCTTACCAATTGCTCAAGAGGGCTTTGAAAGCGACCTCCGATTGCAGTCGAGACACGCATCACGTACTCTCTCTCTCTCCTCAGTAGTACGAGTTTTTACCTATATTTTATACACTCCCCATTTTTTATCTCTCTTTTATTTTAATGTACCAGTCGAGCCCCTTTTTTCTGTATTCAGCTGCCTCTTGCTTTTGCGCTCTCTACAAGATTAATATATATATATTTTTTTTCGTTTTATTTGACTGTTTTTTGCCTTCTCCTTTCCGCTCTAAGCTTCAGTTATTTACTTGCATATATGTATATATATGTATATATATATATATGTGTAACTGAACCAATATGCGCGACTCTGTGCTCAATTTCTGTTATATTATGGCTTGGCTAAAATAAACAAAGCCACAGACGGATGACTCAGACGTTTGGCTGTCGACTGGCCACTGAATTGGTAACTGGCAACTGGCAACTCCACTGAATTCTTTGGTATGTCAATACAAGCAACTTGGCTTTGACTAGAGCCGCTGGTAAATAACTCATTAGACCGCTTCATACAGGGCACTCTCTAAGCTTGGCTAGTCAAAAAAGCAAACCGTGAAATGTTAATAGCATTGACGCGATATGTCCCAAATAATCTGCTTAAAATATAGTTAAAAAAGCTCAAAAAATAAGCCACAAAATATTAGTTATGGATAGGGCTGATATACCCGCAACTTTATCCTTTTAAAATCGGAGAATAGTTCCAAAATTCCTAGTCAATATATATAATAAATGTAGTTACTTTCTTAGATTATAGACAGATTCCTCAGGATCCATTATAAGCAAATTTCCATTCATAAAAGGCCAAAATTTGCAGCGTTCACTGTACTAAAAAACCGGGCTTTAATTTGACTGCCAAAAACTAATGTTTCTTTGCCAAAAATTATAAACAAAAAATGTCTCGTATGTTAATGATGTTTAATTTTGAGCAAACTCTTTCACAAATACCAAAGTTGAATATGCTAATTCCGAGTGAATGAAAGACCAAATGAAAGACCGGTTAAAATACGCTTTAAAAATTAATTTAATTTGCATATATGAAAATATTTTGGAGGCCTAAACCGAACCGAGCCACGTATGCACCCTGTATTTTTTATGGTTACATATTCTCTGCACCCATTGCAAGCTATAAAAAAGGGTATATTAAGTCTGAGTGCAAGAGAAAGAAGGAAAGAAGGCAATAAAGTATATAGTATAGTCATGCATCAGCTGACAACTGATATATATATACCCTCTGTCTGTCTGTCTGTCTGTCTGAGACAATACTCGCAAGAGTTCTGTTATCTAGTTTATTTGCCATGTTTTCGGTATCTCTTCCTGCTGTTCCTCAAATTAAAAAACAAAAAACAGTTTTAAAGTTACAAAATTAGATATATCCAGACTTGAGGTAGCTCCTTATATACCCTATAAATTTTAAAATGGCTGAGAAATAAACTTAGAAGTATAAGATAGATAAGAAGATAGATTGATTGGTTCAGCTAAGGGAAAGAACTAATAACTTCTGAACTAGAATATATAACAATTGGAAATTTTAATTATAAAATTAAAATATATCAAAGATTGTTGAAGTTAATAAAAAACAGAACTTCATAATATATTTCCTATAAATTCAGAAAAAGCCACAACAGAACACAGAGTATCTTCTAGTCGATCACTGTCCGGCTGCTGCCGTTTGTATGCAGAGCTCTCAATAAACAAAAGCTGCGGCCATTAATTGCAATTGAATTGTGAAATTACAAGTGAATTGTTGTGCAAATTGTTGCAAGTGTAATTTGTATGCCACTTTATGCTGCAAACTGGTTTCAGCCGCAATAAATTGCACTTAAAAGATGCATTTCACTAGATTTCTAATCAGTTGGCCTTGAAGCATAGAGCACGTTTCAATTTAACGTTTGATGACATTATTATTGGTTACTAAATCCAATTGCGTTGTACGCTCCGATTGACATTTGAACTTCCGTTATGGTCTTATCGCAGCCAACAGCCAACACTTAACAGCGCTGTTAACCGCTAACAGAGACTGTTAACAGAGCTGCCTTTAGACGACCGGTAGCAGCCGCCCCTATTTGTATGGGTGAGCGTCGGCCCGGCTATATAAGAGCCATTCGAATCGTACGAACTTTTTTAGTTTCTCGCTATTCGTTGACGTGTTCAAATCGTTTATTTGTTTGTTTAATTTATTTGTTGATAAATTTGTGTTGTGTGTTGTGCGTCGCCTGAGAGCAGAGCAGACAGTCATACGATAAGGATAAGGCTAGGCATAAGGATAATCAACGACAAGGACAAGGCCAAAGGCTGACATCATGCCGCCCACAATAACCGCTAGTCAGGCGCATGACTTTAAGGGGCACTGTAGAACCCAGCCGCAGGACGAGGATATGGATGAATCGGATGCCTATGTCTATCGTATTACCCGGTAAGAATGCGTTTCCTTCAAGAAACCGGTTCGGTCTGCAGTGGCAGCTGCCTTTGCCGGGGGTTGTTTAAATTGTTTTTTGCATTCTCTCTTTTTGGCGGGCTACCAAAAGGTGACTGACTCATCTCTCTCCCGAATCCCGAGAAAATGAAATTTACAGAATATTTGCGTAATTTTATCATTTTAAATAGAAATGAAGATCGCTGAGTTGGCAGCTGATTAAAAGCAAACGCAAAGCAAAACAAAAAGCGAAAAGAGCGCAACAAGCGCAAAAGAAGATGATAAAAACTGTGCACTAGTTGTGAATGCTCGACTAGAAAATACCCTGTATAGAGACTTTCCAGTTCCTGGCTTGAATTGTTTCTTAAAGAATATATTTAAGTCTGAGCATAGATGCGATAAACTATCACAACATATTTTTAAATATTATGAAGAAATAAATAAATTGATAAGAGAAGATTTTAATGAAGCAAAATTCATTTAAATGTGAAAATTGAATTAAGAAATGTGGAAATTCATTGTGGATGCATAATAAATGTTGATTGAAACAGCAGAGCAGATCTAAAAGAGAGCCGATCTAAAAGACTGCTCAAGGAGTAAAAAGATTAAGTATTCTCCTTGCTACATAGCTACATAGCTTTCGCAGAGTTTATAAGCCCCTTTTGCAGTATTTACAGGGTATCAAGCAATTTTAAAATAAGATTGGCAAAGCACTTGAGCTAATAAAACCAAGCACATATGTTTGTGTTTATATATATAAAAACTGTGGTGGGTGTGTCCAGTTCAGATACCGGGTTATACTTGAAGTTGGGCCAGACCTTCTCTAGATTTCCTGTACTGAAATCTTGTTTATTTTTTAAGCAAACTCGGATTTCATTCATGCAGCGGAGTCTCTTGATAAACTTGACACCTCGAGTTGCTCCGCTCTATACTAAGTTGATCAGATGTTCACAACAAAATCTAATCATTCTTTAACTTTCGCTATAAAGGTCGGGACTGAGCACATATTTACAGATACAGATATATATATATATATATATATGTATGTATTTTTGACTAGTTTGTTTTTGGCATATTTTGTTTTGGGCGAGTGTTTGACGCATGAACTTGATAATGATAATCAAATGACGCTGACAGTTTTGGCCTTTTGGCTTCCATGGGGGGTCTGCTATAAACAAACAGACGGACCTAATAGGATGTAGTCCTAGACTAATGCTCTGGCTCATTGGCTTCATATCAATTTTCAATGGATTCCTTCAAGTATAAATAAATATGTTAATATTATACAGCAAAATCCACATTAATCCTGACAAATCGGCAATTCTGAAACCTGATTTTGCTATTGTCTTTACTCTTTAAACGGGACAACCTGATTCTTAAATTTACTTTGCATATTGCTTATATAAAGTTGAAATTTAATTGAGAAATTCAAATGGGAAACATAAATTAAGTTGGCATATTAAATTATATAGATTAAATACTGGCAAGGTCATAAAAATAACACTAATCAACAGTTTGATCGATCGCTCATAGATGATAATTTGTTAAACTTTCATCAGTCAGTCTCAATCTCTCATTAAAAATAAATTCCTCGGAAAATTGCATACTTTTTGGAGGATAATCAATATTTTGCTGTACTGAATCATTTTTAGTTGATGGTAAACTGTACCAGTTCCCAACGGATTTGGTCTTCATTTTCGAAGCTAAATTGAATGTGGCTTATAATAATGTTTTACTGTACCTCTGAATCATAGAACTTATCATCAATCCATTAACAATTAAAATGAATTGAAACTGAACTTTTTACTGTGAATACAGCTTTTCTTACATGTACATTAAAATGAGGTTGTACTGTAGCTCACAAAAGTAACTGTCTTATCAGTTTTTACTCCATATTACATATCTCTTAATTCATGGAACTATTATGATTATAATATATGAGTTTATTTCTTGGAAATAATAATAATCTTATCGCCACTCCAATAACAATTAAAATTTAACCCGGCCTTTTTGTGCTGACGTTTTGCAACTAATTAACCCAAATTTTTACTGTGTTAACAGTAGTTTAAGCCATATATTGTTTTTAATTATAATAGATTTATTGCTAATGAGTTTTGCATAGTAAATTTAACAATATTATTTTGCTTCCAGATATTCCGATGGCACTGTGAAGTTGCGCAACTCGAACATTGAGCTGATGGATCAGGATATTCTATATCATTTGGCGCTCGGCAGTGAGAGTCATGATTTGCAGGAAATGTTTGGTGACGTTAAGGTAAATACCCTATAAAATAAATATATCTAGTTCAGTTGAGGAACTGTAAAACAGCTGTGAAAATGTGATAAAATTTTATTATTTTTACTTCATAACAGTCAACAAGTAATATTTATTTAAACAACTGCAAAAGTGTTCCTAACACTAGACAGAAAAACAATTCAATTCCAAAATTTATCATTCATAATAGTTAATGATTAATGGACCATCTTGTTGGACAGTGTTATGTGATCTATAATTGAAACCAGATCAGAACAAACCGCCTCCATTCAGTAGCCTAAAGCCGGTTTAATTAGCCTTGAATATATTTTTAAACTTATGCATTAATTTTTATAGTTAATTGAGCCTTGATATTGAAATAAGTTGAAATTAATTTAATCAAATTTATTTTGAATTCTTCTCTTTCATCTTTTGCTTTCATAACGCCAACCAGTTCGTTTGCATGGGCGGGACACCAAAGCGCATGGAGAACTTTGCACACTTTATAATGGATGAGATTGGCTATAAGCTACCCGCTGGCACACAGCTACAGGATATTAGCGCCTACTCGTATCGCTATTCCATGTACAAAGTTGGTCCAGTGCTTTGCGTTAGTCACGGCATGGGAACGCCCTCGGTTAGCATTCTGATGCACGAGATGATTAAGCTGATGTACCATGCCAAATGCATGGATCCCATATTCATCCGGATTGGCACCTGTGGCGGCATTGGCGTCGAGGGCGGCACTGTCATCATCACTGAGGATGCCCTGGACGGACAGTTGCGCAACTCTCACGAGTTTGTAAGTGCCTTTTATATGCTCTTTTTCCTTACTATTCCTGGGTACAGGGTATCTCTACGCCCAACTGCTTATAAGCTAATTAATGTTACCCTCTTTCCTTTGACAGACAATTCTTGGCGAGACGGTGCATCGGCCAGCCAAGCTGGATAAGAAGCTGGCACGTGAACTGAAATCTCTATCCAGTGCCGATGATCCCTATGACACCATCATCGGGAAGACGCTGTGCACAAATGACTTCTATGAGGGTCAGGGACGTCTCGATGGCGCCTTCTGTGAGTTCAGCGAGTCGGATAAGATGACCTATCTGGAGAAGCTGCGCGACAATGGCGTAGTCAATATCGAAATGGAGAGCACCATTTTTGCAGCGCTCACCCATCATGCGGGCATCAAGGCGGCCGTTGTTTGTGTCGCCTTGCTGAATCGCCTGAATGGCGACCAGGTCAATGCACCCAAAGAGGTGATGCACGAGTGGCAGCAGCGTCCACAAATACTGGTTTCGAGATACATAAGGAAGGTGTTGGCCCAGCATGGACAATTGAAGTCACTGTTCGGCCATCAGGGCTCCATAAAATCGCCCAGACGTTTTAAGTTAGTGCAGCAGGAATCTCAGGCCCACGAATAGAGGAATCTAAAGAAAAAATGAAAGGAATCAGGGCATATATTAAATATATATATATATAATTATCAATATCTATATATAATTTCAAGTTACCTTTGACGTTTACAATGTCAACCAAACCAACTCTTATGTATACACAAATGTTTTCAACATTCCTTAGTTTAGATCGCTTAAGTCTTACTAGCTTATTTTGTACCCTACCCATTCACATTAATTGGAAAACAACAAAGATATATTATATATTAAATATAATGCTGAAATATTAAATATTTAAATATTCAAATCAATGTGAATTGCTGTGTTTCAAATTGTTGTTGCAAAAAGCACTTGGAAAATAAACTAAAAACAAAATGTTGTTAATTGTTATGTTGCATATTCTACGAATCTATAAATGGGGCAAACCAAAAATATATATATTGTATCTCTGATCATAATACATAAGATTTCACACATATA
This sequence comes from Drosophila repletoides, assembly GCA_018150835.1. Classification (NCBI taxonomy): domain Eukaryota; kingdom Metazoa; phylum Arthropoda; class Insecta; order Diptera; family Drosophilidae; genus Drosophila; species Drosophila repletoides. The sequence continues at coordinate 10,634,449 of JAECWQ010000100.1, forward strand.
TATATATATATATATATATATATATATATAAATTATTCTATATGTATTTGTAATTGTATTGTAATTCCTAAACATTTGTTATCTGCATCTGCAAATTAATGTTGCTATTCACAAAAAAAACTATACCAAAAAAAAGTTACTCTTATTCAATTCTAAAAACAAAAACAAAAACATGCTGAAACTAAAATAAAAATGGTTTAAAATACAAATATTTATGCAATGTATTTCTATATTAAAAACTAAACATATTTACGAGTAAACTCCAGAGTCTTCTTTGTCTCGAGTCGAGGTTACTGTAGGGAAAATAGATATAATGATGAGCTGGAAAGAGTATTTAATGTTCAACCAGTCTTTCCTTTAATAGTTTAATAATTTTTATAGATAGTTGACTACTTTGCTGAAGATTTCTACAAACGCATATGAATATTATGGCTCTTAGTTCGACTAGTAGAGCTGAAAGAGTGTTCCACTCTTCGGACTGGCACAAAGAGAATGAACAAAGATTATAAGACTATAAGAGCGTAGGTCTTCTACTCTTTAGTTCAAAGAGAAAGAGCAAAGAATATTAAACTAAACAGAGAGACTTAGAACAAAGAATATGAAGACTATAAGAGGGAGGGAACCGCTCTCAAACATGTCTTCTTTGCCTGTAACATGAGCCGCGGGTCCGTATCCAGTCTAAGCTCCGGTTTATGGCTCTAAAATAAGGATTTTGAATTCCAGAAAATCAATTGTTTTGATGGAACTAACTTGAGACAATATTGAATTAACCAATAGACCGCTGCAGACGTCGCTGATCGCGTCGTTGGGGGTATCGAATTTCCCAGACTCGTTTCCACGGTGGTGTCTCACATGGCATGCACACTTGAATTAAGTATTTCTTAATTTAAATTTAGAAATTGTTTATCTTTGACTAAACTTATCTATACTAAATTTACAATCAGGAAAGTATAAGTTTTTAGTCCAACCATTTTTAGGTATTAAAATGAAAATTTTGAATCTTAATATCATATTGGTTCGGTTCACTTTTGACTATATCTTACAGAGCACAAAGACTCAAGTATCAGGCTTAAAAACCAGTTAAGGTTTCGTATGGCAGTTGATATATGGGCCTATCGATAAATCTTTTAAAATTTCAGTTCTATTCTCTAAGAAAAATGTTGTCTTAATCATCGAATAAATACGTGAACAAGCTCATATTTCTAAAGCGTGATATTTTTGGTATTTTTTGAGTTGAAATATTTTCAATAGTTTTTTTTAGTTTGTCTTTTTTTTTGGTATTTTCTTATTACTGCAGCAATTGAATCAGGGACTTCCCCTGATACCAAAAAACCAATCTATAAATTTGAAAGGCTGTCAGCTTTGTCAAGTAGTTCAAATCTAAATTTTGTTTCGAAACATTTTCTAAATTACTTAACAATTCGTATTTTAGTTATTTTAACATATTTTTTGGAATAAATTTAATCAAAATTTGGTAATAAATTGTTTTTTAAATAATGGCGAAATGTACAAGTGTCCTCGAGAAACAAGTCTGCGAGCTGAAGGGTGAGAAAAGGATTTATCGAATTGTTTAGATCTTCTTTGATGATAATTGCTATGGTATTTAGCTATGGTAAAGGATCAAAATAAGCGCATCGATGAGCTTATAAAGCACATTAAGGAGGGCTGCAATGCACAGGAGGCGGTGGAGCCAGAGAGCACCATGTGCAATATGAATCCCTATTTGGAATGCCTAGATCCAGACATTTTGTACCATCTAAATTTGGATACGCACACAACGAATTTTCCCAAGGTTTTTGGCGATGTGCGCGTAAGTTCATTTTCCGGGTTGGTCTCCCTGGGTTACATGGTTACAGTGGGGCTTTATCGCATTAAATCGCAGCCTAATCTTATCACGTTTATTATCAACCATGCCCATAGTTCGTTTGCGTGGGCGGTACCCCCTCACGTATGGAGAAATTCGCTGAATTCATTATGAAGGAAATTGGCCTAAAAATGAATTCCGGCGTCAAGCTCAAAAATATGGCCGAGGGTGCCCATCGTTATGCTCTCTACAAGGTTGGACCAGTACTCTGTGCCAGCCATGGCATCGGCGGGCCATCGATTAGCATCTTATTGCACGAGCTCATCAAAATGATGCACTACGCCAAGTGCCAGTATCCGGTATTCATTCGCATGGGTACCTGCGGCGGCATTGGTATTGAACCTGGTAGTGTGGTAATCACTTCGGAGGCACTGAATGGTCAATTGCAGCCCAACTATGAGGTGGTTATTCAATCCCAGCCAGAGTCGCGTACCACCAAGTTGGATGGAGAGTTGGTGGACGAGCTGAAGTCGTTATGCGATGTTTGCGGCGATGGCTATGAGACGGTAATTGGTAAGACGCTCTGCACCAATGATTTCTATGAGGGTCAATCCCGTTTGGACGGTGCCTTCTGCTCATATACACCAGAGAAGAAGTTGGCATTTCTGGAGGAAATCTCCCAGAGCGGAGTTGTCAGCATGGAAATGGAAAGCGCCGCATTCGCAGCTCTAACCAATCTCGCCTGTATCCGTAGTGCCGTCATTTGTGTAACCATTATCAATCGTTTGCTGGGAGATCAGGTATATTGGACACCCATATATAAAAATATATATTTAATCAATCAATCTTTTGGGTAACTTCGCAGATAACAACGCCTCCAGAGGAGCTCAAGGAATGGGAGTTGCGTCCACAAATACTCGTTGCGCGTTACATGCGAAAGGTGCTCTATGGGGAGCAAGAAGATCTAGAGGACGGGCCGTGTCGCTGTGCCGGAGGTGATCAGGGCCATTAGCCTGTTTCTTGGCTAAAACCTGTGTTTACAATTTGTACAAATATAGTAAATATATATTCTCTTGATCGAAAGTAAAATACAAATTTTCCAGTTGTATTTTTATAACCGAATCTTCTCTCTTGGAGACTAACGACACGTAATCAAATCTTAATCTAATATATTTAATTAATTATGGACAATTAATTTCTAACTGAAGAGCGGGATTTTCCAGCGAAAGCTAATTGGAGTTGATGTTGCTAATTGGATATTGTCTAACCCGACTAATTGGTATTTTCACTCATTGCATTTGTTGAATGAAGCATTTTTAAGAGCGCACCGCAACCCTCTTAGTGTCTTATTACTCTTTGGTGCTCTTATACTGAGCATTTCCTTATCCACTATTAATTATTTAATTATTTTTATTAGCATTTATCAGAATATTCGCAAATTTTCACGGGCAGCAAACCTGAATTATTAAATTTCAATTATCAGATGAAGCAAAAATTGATTCGGTGGTCTTCCACTTGGCTTCTATAGACCAAATTATAAACAAAAGTTGCGATTCCACCAAAGGCAGGGTATAAAAATGCATATTTAATGCATATTTATTTATAGAATAATAAAATTATATCATAATTTTATGATTTTACATACAATTTCTTACATAGCCGTCTTTCGAACTGGAGTGAAAATTCTGGGGAACAACAACAACAAATTGCATTTCTTTTAATAAAATTTTTGTATTAATTCTAATTTTATTAGGTTATTTCATTAAACCGTCCTAGTTTTTAATGTACTATTCGTATTTTATATATTTATTTTATTTATTTAAGGGAAAGAACACGTTTTGTGTTTGCCTGCTGGTCATCCGTTGCCCACAATTGCTTACTCAATTATTTCCCAAATCACTCAAAGAGCGCAGCGTCGCCTCTTCGTTTTAATACTCTTTCCCTGTGTAAGCAACCAGCTATCAAGCATTTAGCTGCTGCGTTCAGAACTTGGCAAGCGCTCGCAGTGATCGCAAGTTGGCTCTTAGCTGCTAGTCGCGTGTATTTAAAAATAATATAAATCTTGTTGACTGACTATCTATATATTCATATTCATATATATATATATATACGTATGTATATATTATATATATATTGTTACATACATTGACTTCTTGTTTGCTAGGTGAGTATATAATTTAATAAATGATAAGACCCTGCCCTAACCGGCCGATAATATTAGGGGAAGGCTGGTTAAGCACACAATTGAATTTTTAAATAAATAAATTGAATTTTTTAAATTCCATTTAAGTCTTGTCACATCGCTGACAACGTGCTCAAAACGATCAAAAATAATAAAAGTTCCTCAGGGGAACATCGACAAGAATAAAACAATTGTAAATCAACACCAGAGTCATATACAGTGCTGGTCAAAAGTATTTTTTGTTTACATTATAAAAATTGGTTTGCTGTGGCGATAGCGAATAGTTTATTGAGACAATAAATTTTAACAAAATTCAATACATCGAGCTGCCCAAAATCCAAAAAACGAGAGTATACAAATTTTTAATAAAGAATTTTTAAGTTCACAGCATTTACTACAGAGAAGAACCGCAAGATGTTGAGGTGAGGACAGCTTAGAATTAGAAACGTTTACATTTATTTATATTAATAATAATATAATAATAATATATAATAATATAATAATATAATATAATTATAATAATAATAATAATTATAATAATATTAAATTTAAACATAGCGCTCAACTGAAGAATCCGCATCTGGATGAAATGTCATCTGACTTTTTATACCACTTGGACATCAATGTGCCCAACACGAAGGATACTAGCGATTTACAGGCACTCTTTGGCGATGTTAGGGTATGTAACGTTTCTGTTTAAAGATTACCAATTAACTGATACTCCCTCTATCTGTCTCTCGGCTAATAAGGTAATTTGCACTGGTGGCACCGCATCGCGTATGCGCGATCTGTGTTTATATTTGCGTGAATTGTTGCGTCTGCCGGACAGTGGTGAACCAGTGGATCTGTGCGAGAAAGGACACCGTTACGCTGTCTATAAGGTAGGACGCATACTTTGTGTCAGTCACGGTGTGGGCTCCTCAACATTCTCGGTGGTGCTGCACGAGCTGTTGAAGCTGGTGAGGTATGCCAAGTGCAAGGATCCCATCTTCTTGCGTATTGGCACTTGTGGCGGCATTGATGTTGACCCAGGCACAGTTGTGATCTCCAAGGATGCCTACAATGGTTACCTGAAAAATGAACATGTCATCGTAAGTACACTCACTCCTTCTACTTCTAATTCTATTCAACAATCCCAAGCTACCTGCTCACTCAATTGCATTCATTCTCTATCAACAGCCTATTCTGGGAAAGGCTGTTGTGCGACCGGCTAGCTTCCATGACGGTGTTATTCAGGATATTTTGAAATCTTGCCAAGACTGTGATGATAAATTCAAGACCATAAGTGCCAACACTATGTCCACCGACTGTTTCTATGAGGGCAAGTGTTAAGTACCTAGAAACTCTACGGGGATGATCCTTTGAGTTCGACTCAAATGGCTCACAAATTTGCTATATTCCCCTTTTTTGTTGGACGGACAGAGAAAAAGATGAGCAGACAGACAGCTAAAACTGGTCAACCATCGTCCTCTGCAGGGGAATATCAAAATTGTTGGCTTCCGTAGATCTTTTCAATATTCTTGAACGAATTATGAAAGCAAAAATATCTTATACCAATTAATCTCTCAACTCTTACTCTAATTTCAGGACAAGGTCGCACCGACGGTGCAGTCTGCGACTACGATAATGCAGCCAAGATGGATTTCCTAAAGAAATGCCATAAGCTGGGTATTCGCAACATTGAAATGGAGGCCACCATGTTCGCCTCTTTGACTCAACACGTTGGAGTGAAAGCTGGTTCCATTTGTGTAACACTGCTAAACCGATTGAATGGAGACCAGGTAAACACTGCGAGTCCCATTCATTTTATTGCTATCCATTTATCTATATCTTTATAAACAGGTCCATATTACTCCAGAAATAAAGAAGGATTTCGAGCATCGACCCTTCCTAATCGTAGGGCGTTATATTAAAAAAGTACTGGAAAACTAACTGGCTACATCCAATCCTCAACTCGGAAGACTGAGGGACCACCGAGAATCAAAGCCAAGCATTTAATTCACTGCATTTAATATTCTGAAATAAAGATTCTTTGTTTGCAGATATATCTTTTTATAGTTCCTGAATCAATATCTTCTTCTTATTATTGTTATTGGCATTAGAGTTCAGTGGCAGGCGCAGTTCTGTTGGCTGCACTGTGGGCATCTCTCGCGTCATCACCGGCAGCGGAAGTTGCTGTTTCTGGGCGCTGTCATTCAATTGATTGCCCTTAAGTTGTCCACCCAAAGCTTCCGCAGCGCTCAGCATTTTGTTCTTAACCAAACGATTTGGTTTTACCAACTCGGCGAGATCATAATCTTTTATGGGCTTCACCGGCTCTGGCTTTGGCTGTGGGCTAGAGTTTGATTTAATTACTTCTGCCGGTTTTTCCTTATCCGACTGCTGCTCCTCAATGATCATCCGAGTGGCGTGGGCCGGAGCCAACTCGCCCAGCTGTAAGCGTAGCTGCTCCAGCGATTTCTTAGCGCTGGCATTATTGGGCTCCAGATCAAGTACACGTTGGTATACGAAATGGGACTATGAATAATATATTTAATATATTTATTTCTATATATTTTGCAATTTTCAAACTAACCTCGCGACGATTTCCCTGGTTATAGTAGGAATCGGCCAAACGGAGCAGGGCCTTCACATTGTTCGGTTCCAGCTTGAGGCAGGCCTCGCAATCTTTTATAGCTGCCTGATAATTTTGCATCTTTATATCTGCAACGGAAAACGTATTGAAAATATAAATATTTACTCGATTATCGAGAAATGATTGTTTATAAATAGCAATGGCAATGCACAAAGGTTTAATTTAAAATTAGTCATTTTCATTTGGTTCAAAGAATATGTAGGGTGCGTTTCGCTCTCAAACATGTTTGAGTTTGATATCGAACTGGATACCCACGATTAGGCTTCTCGAAAAGAGAGCGGGATTTTCCAGTATAAGCCGATTGGGTTTGCTATTTCTACTTGGTTTTCAATGTGGTCGTTATCCATTTCAAAACCAGGCTAATCCTTGGTATATTCACTCATTGCTTCTGTTCGAATCAAGCATGTTCCAGAGCTCATTGCACCCATATATGTTTATCGTCCTTAATATGTTTATATAGCTACTCACAAGATATGCTGCGATTGTTATAGGCGCGTGCTGCTTGGTCCGGATCAGCAATTATAGTACGAGTATATTCCTTTATGGCGTTGGTATACTCTTTGGCTTTGAAGTACTCATTGCCACGCAATCGACACCTAAATAGGTCACATATATATTAAAAAAAATCCTTTCCTAATTGGAAGATCGATACTATCGCTCTGTTACTTACTTATCGGCATATTGCTCGCGCTCTAGCTGACTTAGACTCTTGAGTTGGCCCTGTAGACGCTGCTCATCTGCGGGCGGTTCGCTGATCTTTAGATGGTCCGAAGTGTTCGATTTTTCAGTCTTATTGCTCTTCACTTGTATCTGCTCCTTGGCGCGTTCATCTTCCAGGTCCATGCGCAGTATTTCCTCATCGGGATCGTACTTGTCCCATTTGCTATAATCCGTGGATTTAATACGTTTATCATTTACTTGTGCTTTTCCCCCTGTTTTGGGCTGTGTTGGTTCCGGTTTTTTGGTTTGACTTTGCTCCTTATCCAGATCTATTTTGCCTGGCTCTCGCATGGGGGGCAAACCCTCTTTCAATTCCTGCACTTCCTGCTTCAGTTCGGCCAGAGCATTGTCCTTGGTCTTGATGTCATTTGTCCAGTTCTGTTATTAATATAAGGTAAATAAATACTAAGTAATCATCAGATGGAGATACTTGCATATATGGGTTCCAATTCTTGCTTGCCCAGAATATCGCTACCCTGTATTTTCTCCTCGAAACGAAACAGTTTACTTTCCGGCTTCAGCTCCTTCAGCTTCTCCTCTGCACATCGAGTCAGATCTGGAAAGAAACCCTCTTCGCCAGAGCGCAATATCTTTACAATTTTTTCCATTTCGCGAGCATTTTGGCATTTTTCCACATAAGCAAAATCCAAATGGTTCAGTGGAATTTCATATTTTTGCAAAAGCGTTTTGCCGGTATTCATTGTTTCTTTATTTTTATAATACACAAAAATGAATAAAGAATTTACAGGCTAAACCGTTGACCCGTTGAAATTGTTTTGAAATATGCCTCTCAGTTGTTATTGATTAAACAAGTTTTCTTTTGTTGCTTCACAACGGGTAAATCTGATCAATCTTTGATTGATATTAGGTATTTTTATTTCAAAAAAAGACAAAAAATACCAGATTAGTGTTGGTTATAGTACTAAATTTAGGCCCTAATTAAAATTTCTTTTACAACACTGAAGCGTCGCGCGTAGAGCAATAATAAGAAAAGTATGATTTAGCAGCCGTTGTTCAAGGCGGTTCTATGGTGTAATGGTTAGCACTCTGGACTTTGAATCCAGCGATCCGAGTTCAAATCTCGGTAGAACCTGTAATATTTCAAACATTACTTGACTTTTTTTTTGGCTTGTATTTATTGTTTAATATATTTTCATTTTAAAAAGTTTGCAAATTGTTTAAAATTTTTGGGATATTTTAATTGTTTTAATTTTGGCGCTAATATTAGCCACACAATTTATTTCACTATGCTCTGGCCCGTCTACACGGTTCTATGGTGTAATGGTTAGCACTCTGGACTTTGAATCCAGCGATCCGAGTTCAAATCTCGGTAGAACCTTCAGTATTCGTTTTTTTTTTAATTATATTTTATTTTTCAACTTATATTTATTGAAGTGGATTAATGTAAAAAGAAATAAAAAACAAAAAATTGATTTTCGCCCAACGTGGGGCTCGAACCCACGACCCTGAGATTAAGAGTCTCATGCTCTACCGACTGAGCTAGCCGGGCACTTGCTGCATTTTCGACAAAGTAACTACGAGAACACCATCAAAACGGAGTCTGTAGAAATCAGAAAATTCATTATTAAATATTCAACGCTTCTTACTAGATATATCATTTTTTATATATAAATTAACAATTAATAATAATACCGTGTCACATTTAAGTGGACAAGTCAATTGTCTGCAATATATAAATTTTTTTATTTGAAACTTTACAATTATAAAAGATTCCGACTTTCCTTTTCTCAAATATATTTTTTAAATTTTCATATTTTTTATTTAGAATTAAAAACAATCTTCACATCTTTCATTAATATTTAACAACAAATTTTAAGTAGTTAATTTAACACTATTCTCTAGAGAAAAAAAAATTTTAGAAAATATAATGGCGCAATGAATATTAAAATATAAAAGAATATAATTTTTTAACTTTTGTTTTTTTTTTAGATATTGAAAACAATGTAGATCATTTCTTAATACTAAATGACATTATTTGTCAGTACTTTATCAAACATTAATATTTATAAATTCTTAAGAAACAAACTTTTGGAAAATGAATATAAAAATATAGTGAAAAATCAGCTTATTATACGATAATTAATATATTAAACATTTATACAAAACGGTATTTATATTAACAATTAGATGAATCAATCACCCTCGTTGTATCTCTCTATTACACTGTAAATCATACCATAATGCTCAACACGATCAAAAATATCATCATCGCTCTCACTGGAACTGGAAGACTGGAGTAGGCTCGCGTTGGAATCGCCGCCACGCAGCGCAGCAGCTAGTTTCGCCGTTGGGCGATAATAGACAGAGTAGCGTCCATCAAATGTGCTATTGCCCATGTAATATTTGAAAAATTTACGAGCTTTACGCTCTCCAATGATAGGACTAAGGCTGTGCTCGGTGAGTGTATATGTCGTCTTTTCCTTGATATTGCTAGAGCTGAAGCTAGGATCTGTTTGATCTGGTCCAGACCGTGACGGTGCATATAACAGAATCCCTTTTTTAGTTAACTTAAGCTGTGCAAGTCGAGGCGCCACTATGGTTTTCTCTGGCACGGATACAGTTGCCTCACCACAGCCTGTGGTAGATGTAACCACGGTGCAGTCAGCCTCGCCGTCCTCTAAACTTTTGCAGGTGCTGGCACTGGAAGATAGATCTATTATTGTTTTTGGGCTGTTGGCGGGGATAGCTTGTTTACGTGGAAGACATTTTTTTTTAGCCTTCAAAACTCGAACCGAAGCCGTATCATTGCTTAACGCCGTTGAGTTGCATGCCACACTATTATTATTAAATTGAGTTTTTTCTGCAGCTGCCATCGTTTTCTTCTGTTGTTGTTGCTGCTGCTGCTGCAGTTTTTGTTGCTCCATTGAATAAGTTATTTTAGAGAGCTGCAATGCTTTTTCAAAATCGTCATCTGAGTCGTCGAATTCCTCAGCAGACTCCTCTTCGCTTGGCTTGGCTTTTGTTTTCTTAAGTTTTTCAGATTTATCGCTTATCTTCTGGGCTGCAATCAATTTCTTCGCCGTCTTAGCTGCTGGTTTCTTCGGTGAATCATATAAGTCGTAGGACTCATCTGTATTCTCTTCGTTTAGCTCAGGTTTTTTAACGCTTTCAGCTTTATTGCCTCTCTTCGCCACTGCGATCACATTCTTCGCTGTCTTAGCTGCTGGTTTCTGAAACTCATCCGAGTCGTAGGACTCATTTGCCTTCAACTGTTCGTTCACATTGGCTTCTGTTCTTTTAAGTTTGTCAGTTTTATTGCCTCTCTTCTCCACTTCGATTACTTTCTTCGTCGACCTAGTTACTGGCTTCCTTTGTGACCCATCCGAATCATAGGACACATTCGCCTTCTTTTCTTCATGTAGCTTGGGTTCTCTACTTTTAACTTTTTCAGATTTACTGCCCCTCTTCTCCACTGTACCGTTGTTTGCTACCTTCTTCTGTGTAGGAGCTTTAGGTATGTCCGGTCTTCTCACCTCTGACGCGGGTTTAATAGATTCTTCAGACTTTTCTGGCAAAGTGATCTCGTTCAGTATAGGCTTTTCGGGTAGTTCTTCCTTGACATCAGAATATAAATAAGGAATGGCTTTTAGTACGCTTGGTTGAGCTTTGGGTTCTTTAGTTTCTCCATTGAAGAATGCTACCAATGCTTTAGTTTTATGCGTTTCAGCTTCAGAAATTAGCTTTTTGGGTAACTTGGGCTGCTGCTCTATTAATGTTTCTTCCGCTTCTAGCAGAGAACACATCTGAGTGGGAACATGTAACTTCGGTTTGAGTGGCTTTAATGTCTTTTTAGGCGTTTCTAGGTGCAATGGATCGGGACTGCTTCTATTTTCCACTAACCATTCCTCCGTTGAGCTATTGGCAATGTGCACAACATTCGAGCAGAGTGTGTCATTGTTGCAACACGTGCATTCATTTTCCATTAAACGTGGACGCAGATCCTCTTCAAAGTGTTGGCGCCGCAACTGACGCACACTGTGCTTAAAATTATGCATGCTATGCACAGATCTGGAACTCAATTTCAAGCGCTGATGATGACAGTCACGATAGCTGTGACTGCGACTGTGACTGTGACTACTATGGCTGTGGCTGTGGCTGTGACTGTGATAACTGCGATATGTATAGTAGGGATAGGCGGCTGTCTCTGAAATGGCGCGTCTAACGCAGGGACTGCATTCGCAACGAGTAGATGAACGCTCATCCTCGCTAGAAGACGTGGGATATACGGGTGAGCTGTCATGACGCTTGCGCAGCTGCTTGCGTCTTTTTTGACCCTTAAAGCTACCTGCAACACTATAAGGATAATGCCTGGGACTTGTGTGATAGATCATTTCATACTCCCGCTGACGCCTGTGTAGTTGATCCCGTCGATTTAATAATGCCTGCATATGATGATGATGCTCCTGCTCCTCATTAAAGCCATATTTAGCGCGTAACTCATCCCGTTTGCGCGGCAGCATGCGATACATTTTGATTGTAGTCATGGGACTGCTGGTATTGCTGCATTTCGTGGCAGAAGACACTGTACGCTTGCGGCTAGCACGTATATAACGCGCTGTATCTACAGAATGCATCGATTCCGCTTCACTATCATGACGGCACGGTGTCTTCAGCGGCACACCCCCCTCCTCCTCCACTTCCTTAACGCCATAGGCGCTATTATGACGCCGCAGCCAACTGCCAACGTGATGCTCAATCTTCTGTGCATCGAAAGTATTTAATATCCGATCCAAGCCCGCCTCCTTCCATTTCCGCATATGCTCCTCCACAATGGGCATAGTTTGATCCAATATTTCCTTATTATCCCCACTGCACAGCATTAGCGTCAATTCCGCTTTGGTCATACATTTCGACGTATTCTCTATGTCGTCGGGTACATCATCCTCTTCTGCCTCCTCCATTGTCATTGCTATGCTCTCCTCTTCTTCGTTCTCATAGAACTTTTCTAAATCATTGATTGTGATTAATTGACCGTCATCACTCTGATTACATTGCTAAAACCCACAAAAAAAAAAAAAACAAGCGTTGAAATTTTCCAAAGCGTTTCTTATTTTATTTTATTTGGAATATTTCCAACTCACCTTGAGAAAGTTTGACCAGGTTTTCGAGCGCTCGTAGGTCAGCGTCTCCAATATTTCCTCATCTAATGCGTTCGACATATTCGCATTTATCACCGCCAAATTAATTAATTTGTTTTAATTGCTTACTTTGTCGCTTCCTTTTCGAAAAGAGCTGCCAGACTGTCTACAGTTTGATTGGTCATACTTTTTTGAGGAAATCGATTGACCACCACACAAACTTATCGTTTTGTTAACGGCGATTTGCATTTAAATCTTGTTATCGGTTGAAGTTGTTATCGTAGAATTCCTATATTACGATCATCTGTTTTTAAACAATTATACAAAATATTTCTGAATAATTATTAAAGACTTAAATTGCAGTTTCTTTTATTGGAAAGTTGCATATATGTTTTACATTATTATATTAATAATATTAATATTGCAGATAAACAAACGAATATATATTGTATGCCTAAATAACTGTTGAATAAACATTTGCCACTTGGCTCAGTTGAAATACGTACATATACAACTAAATATATATATATATATTTAATTATATATATATATATTGATGATATATATATATTTATAAACTTTCGTTTTGTCATAAGTCTAACGCTGCTGCTTCTTGCTCCATTGGCCACTAAGTCGGAATATGTTGGTTGTTTGCTGTCGCTGTCGCTTTCGCTGCCGCTGCGGTTGTTGTTTTGCTGGGTTTCATCTTTTTGTTGTTTTCTTTTTTTGTTGTTGTTTTCATTAACATTTATAGTAAGTATATAGAATATATATATGTATTTTATGTGGTTTTATTTTGGAATTGTTGTTGCCTTTGGCGTAACCTATTTGCGATTACGTATGGCGCGATCCATAATATTATTGATGCGCGTCTCCGAGTAGCCCGGCACAAGCATATGGATAAGCTCCTTCATAAACAGATCACTGACACCGGGACTGGAACGTTCGGCCAGTTCAAAGACAGATTTCAGGTCACCAATATCACTGCCCACACCGACGCCATGCATACTCTGCAAATTCTTGCTGCTGTTATTATATTTGCGCTGTATATCGCTCAGCACTGGGAAGAGTAAATTGTTTAGGCAAGCGCTGTTCGTATGATGAACTAGTCGGCCCTCCCGTCCCTGACCTGCCTGGATAGGCGCCAGCTTGCCGTGATTGGATTGATTGGATGCCGACGAGGAATCGTTGTGTTCAGCTGCGGCGTTGCTATTGCTGCTGTTGTTGGCGGTTGTTGCATGGAATGATTCACGATTGCTGCTACGACGCTGCTGCTGCTGTTGCTGCAGTTGCTGTTGTTGCTGCTGGTGGTGCAGTTGCTGCTGATGATGTTGGTCAAGGCTAAGTGGTAGACCCAAGGAGGCACGTCTTTCCTCTGCCTGATCCAGCTGGGCAACGGAACGCGATTGACGCAATTCTGGCTTGGAGCTGGCACGCTTTTGCATTATCTCACTGGCCGAAGCGGATGTGCTTACCTGCAGCATTTTACCACCTCCTGAGGCATTGCCAGCTGCAGCTCCACCTCCTCCCCCTCCACAGCCTCCGCCGCTGCTCAGCGGTGCATTCAACATGGTCGTTGTGGCATGTTTGTTACTCACATTATTGTTGTTGCTATTATTGTTATTGTTATTATTGTTGCTGCTGGCCAAAGCCGATGAATCGTTACTGCCGCTCGCCGCTGCAGAGGCTGCTGTTGCTGCTGCATTCGTAGTCGCAACACTTGTGGCTTTGACAGCATTGCCAATACTGTTGTTACTATTGCTGCCGGAAGCAGCTTGAGTGTTGGATCCAGTGTTGCCCGATGGCGAATGTGTCGTGGCCATGAGTTTCTGCATGGTTAGCTCATGCTCCTGCAGCTGGAAGCTATTGACACCGGCACGTGGTGCACTGTTGATATGTAGACCCTTGACTGTCATAATCCATGGTTCGTCGTGGCTACTGCCCCCGCCGCTCTGCTTGGCATCAGAGTCAGAATCAGAATTCTCGGACTCGGTTTCACTTTCGTCGCCCTTGGAGAGCTTCCATTTCTTAAAGCGATCAATTAGATCGATAAGATAAGCATTCTTCTTCGCCTTCTTAATGAACGGATACTTAAGCAGTTCCTTAGCTGTAGGCCGATTTTCGGGATCCTTGTTGAGGCATGCCTCAACAAAGTCCTTAAACGACTTGGTATAACTGCCCGTTAACTGCGGTGGATTATTTTTCGGAATGAGGAAAAGCACACGCATGGGATGTAGCTCCGAATTGGGTGGCTCTCCCTTGGCCAATTCAATGGCCGTTATGCCCAGCGACCAGATATCCGCCTTGGAATCATACTGTGATTGCTTAATAACTTCCGGCGCCATCCAAAATGGTGTGCCCACAAATGTATTTCGCTTGGATGTTGTATTGGTCAACTGACCAGCTACACCAAAATCCGCTAGCTTCACATCGCCCAATTCGCTGAGCAGGACATTGGCCGCCTTAATATCGCGATGCAGCTTACGTTCCGCGTGCAAATAGTCGAGACCCTTGAGAACCTCACGCAATATAATGCCAATGTGCATCTCCTCAAAGGATCCCGCCTTCATTAGATCCAATGCAGATCCACCGCCCAAATATTCCATAATAATCCATAGCTTGGTGCCCTTGAGAAAGGAGCCATAATACTTCGTCACATAGGGTGAATCACACTGTGATAGCACCATTATCTCCTGCTGTATATCATCGATTTCATCCTCGGCCTCCTCCAGATCTATGATCTTAATGGCCACCACCTGCTGTGTACGATTATCTATGCCTTTGAAGACCTCACCAAAAGAGCCTTTGCCAATGCGTTCCTGCTTGGTGAAGATCAGCTCCGGATCCACTTTCTCTGTCCAGGACATTTTCGATCGTCGGTCGTTTGCTTCCGTTTGCTTCAAATCAACCTCAAATTTCGTTTTTCCTATATAAAATTCAACAATCAAAAAAAAAGAAAAGCAAGAAAATCTCAAAAGCAAAATGAGTTACGGGCTCGCTCTCTTTGTTGTTGTTCTTGTTGTTGTTGCTGTTGTTGTTACTGCTACTGCTGAGCGCACTCGAAGTTGGTTGCGTTGCACTATTGAGGAACTGTAATTCGCTTGTATTTTTCTTTGCACTCATCAAGTCTTTGCCTGTTTCTATTTACATTTATATGCATGTATTCAAATGTTTTTGGAAGAAACTCGTGGCGCACTAAGGCACTGAAATTTTCGCAGTTCAATTTTCGTTGGCTTTTCTTTTGCTTCTCTGCTGCTGCTGCTGCTGCTTCTTCTTCCTCTACTTTGCTCCCCCTGCTTATTGTTGTTGTTGCGCTGCGCTGGCTCAGTGCTAGTGATGTACCTTAAGAAATATCGATAAATTAGTTTTTTTCCCCTAGTCATTGTTATCGGCAAAATATTATCTGACTTAAATGGGCATTTACACTGCTGTTAAAAATTCAAAGTATCAAATAAAATAATCAAATTAAAACATTTTGATTATTTTTTATCTTTTTTTTATTTAAATTAAAACAAAGGAAATTTGCTTAAACTGAAACATCCTTACAAGAACCCCTCTCTTTCAAAATTTAAGAATTTGTGATTTGTCAATGAAATATTAGTATATTTTTTGACAGTCGACCAAACCGTTCATGAAGACAAAGATAAAAGTGAATTAAAATTAGAAGTAATATCTTAAATTTTCTGATTATTTTGTGAGTGGAAAATATTTAACGGCTATTCTAGCGAATTTTTCGCAATGCAAACACTTTTTTACCTCCTGCTCGTAGCGCCAGAATAAGAGCATCGTAACGGTTTATTTAACTGTTTATTTAATTAAAAGTTTAAAGCATTTATTGCTTTTTATTTATATACTTATCTTTTAATTATAACTGACAGCGTGCTCATAATATTTTTAACAAAAATGAATCGAACTATCGATATTTTTCCCCTTAAGCACCTACCCAAAGCAACAAAACGTAAACGTAATTTGGATATGATTTCGTAAAAAATCCAGTTTTATTCAAAACAAATTCGAAACCAAATGAACGAAAGCAACAACTCAGCTACAGTCAAAACTGCCAAGGGAGTCGGCAGGGCAAGAGAAGTAAACAGTAAAAAGACTAGACCAAAGCAGAAGGAAGAGAGAGAGAAATAAAACCGAAATGATGATGTACCTGCGCCGTTTATTTACCCACGAGCTGTGTCCCGCCACGCAGAATGATTTGCTGGGCTGCCTGCAGCAGGGACCGCAACAGCTGTTATGTGGCGCCGGCTTTGCGGGATCAGCTGGTCTGGACAGTCTCTCGTGGTTACACAATCTGGCGCCATGCTTTCCGTTGCGAGGTGAACAGATACAGATAATACATGAACCGCAGGCGTTCTACCAAACCCTGATGCAGCGCATCGCCCAGGCCAAGCGACGCATTGTCCTGGCTAGTCTTTACCTGGGCACTGGCCAACTGGAAAACTCCTTTGTTCAGACGTTGCGTCACAGTTTGCAGGCACAGTCATCGCTGCGACTCAACGTTCTATTGGACTTTAATCGGGGAACACGTGGTGTGATCAACTCAAAAACAATGCTGCTGCCGCTGCTGCGGGAATTTGGCGAACAGGTACAGTTCTCTCTGTATCATACGCCAGATTTGCGTGGCATGACCAAGCGGCTGGCTCCACCGCGCTGGAACGAATTGCTGGGATTGCAACATATGAAGGTGTATCTGTTTGATGATGCTGTCATTATATCGGGTGCAAATTTGTCCAACGATTACTTTACCAATCGTCAGGATCGGTATATCCTCATCGAGGATAAACCTCTTGCTGATTTCTATGCACAGTTCATTGATCGTGTACAGGAGTTTAGTCTGGCTGTGGCCGCTGATTCAACGGAGGGACTGCATCCCAATTGGAGCATATTACCCTATGAAGGCACCAAGGATCAATTCATTCGGCTGGCCAAGCAACGCATTACGGATTTCGTACAGGAAGCATATAAAAGACAGATGATTACGCTCAAGGATAAAAGCACACAGGCTGACACGTGGGTCTTCCCATTAGTCGAGATGGGCCAGATTGGCATACATCATGACAGTGTGGTGACCAAGGAATTGCTCTCCAACTGCATTGCCGGCTCTCGGCTCAAATTGGCTACTGGCTACTTTAATCTAACTCAGGAATACATGGATACCATCACACACAAATGCCTGGCTCAATGTAGCATTCTCATGGCGCATCCGAACGTAATTAGCAACTTAATAATCAAATTATTATTTAATCGAGTATTGCAATTTGGTCAGCATTAGAAAGGGTTGCCCAACATGACTTATTCTGAATGGGGACAATAATGCGTCCGTCTGTCCATGCAAGATTATCTCTCGGTCAATTTATATATATATTTTTCACTGGATTTTTGTAGATTTCTGAAACAAACTGATAAATCTTCGGCACGCCGTAGATACACTTCCATTCTGGTTTTTTAATTTTTATGCAATCTTTTCCGTAGGCCAATGGCTTCCAAGGCGCCAAGGGACCAGCCGGCGGTATTCCCGCTGCTTATACACTAATCGCCAAAAGTTTTTATGAGAGTTTGGTGCGACGACAGCAAAATCATCGAGTGAATTTCTTCGAGTATGAAAAGCCAGGCTGGACATATCATGCCAAGGGCCTGTGGTATTATTTACCCGAAGCCCGACTGCCCAATTTGACGCTAATTGGATCCTCGAACTTTGGCGAGCGTTCCGTCAATCGTGATTTGGAGACGCAAGTGTGCCTGGTGACGGCCAACAAGGATCTAAGTCAACGCCTGCAAGCGGAATCGGATCGTTTATATGATAATTCAAAGACGGCGGAGCGGGAAATTGTTCAGAGACGGGTGCCCCGCTGGGTTCAAGCTGTTGTACGCATATTTAGAAATTTTTTCTAGGTCCTAAAATATATATATAAATCGAATATATATAGTTCAATTTGTGTTGTTGTTAAGTGCAAATTTACTATAGTCTAACTAATTCATGTGTGAGTTTCAAGTTGTTTGTGTATATTGCTGTAATATAATTTTGTACCCAATAATGCAGTAATAATTAAATAGAAAATCCATTTTAAACAATGTGTTTTGTTTCTTTCTAGTATTCTATGAAAATTCTGAAACTTTCGCTTCGATTTTATCGAATGTCAATTTTAAAGCTATTTTAAGTAACTCTGCAAACCGGTGTGGGACCCTATCCGCCTACTTCTCTAACATAAACCGAACTAGGTTTCAAAACTAAGGTTGAACCGGAACTGAATCAATATTCTCTGGTCGATAATGGATTCGTTAGTTAATTTGAATTAAAAACAAATTAACTAATAATAATAATAATTAAAAATATTCATACTTGATTAAGTTTTAATGTTCAAAACGCAAATTGTATTTGAATTGAATTTGAATTTCTGGAAATTTTTTTCAAGCTTTGCGTTACTTGTGAATTTTCCATTGGGCTTAAAAGTTTGAAAAGGGTACTAAGACCTTGGGGCGAAAACTTGAACAGAGTGGCAACGCTGTAGATATAACGGCGCTGACTTTGGCATTTGTCTTATTCTTAATATTCGGTTCAGGCGAAAATTGACAAAAACAAATTAAGAATTAAGAATTAATTGCGAGCTCCGACTAAGAGAATAAAAGTTTGGTACAATTGAAATTAAAAAAATAAAGTCAAATTTTATAATACTAATTGTATTTTTATAGGTGGACAATATGACTCAAACACCGGAAGAGCAAGAACCCTGCTGGCAGTTGCCGAATTTCGAATATGGAAGCGGAGTTGTAGCATTGCACAGAGAAATCGAGCATTTCTATAATTATATAGTATCGACGCCGACAGAGTATATGATGCGCTTGGAGGCAGTGCATCGGATCGAGAGAGTATTGCTGAGCACCTGGCCCGATTCTTGTATTGATGTATTTGGTTCGTTTTGCACCGGATTGAATCTACCCAATTCGGATATTGATATTGTTGTCAGTAATTTCTATTGGCCTCTGATGGAGCTGGAGAGTGTACTTATAGCACGCGGAGTTGCGGAGAATGTTAGTGTATTGGACAAGGCCTCCGTGCCGGTAGTAAAGTTCACCGAACGCATTTCCCAGGTGAAATTTGATATATCCTTTAACACTATGACGGGCGTACGGGCGGCAGAGCTAATTAAGCGATTTATAAAACAATTTCCGGAGCTACCCAAGCTAGTGATGGTACTCAAGCAATTCCTGATGCTGCAAGGTTTAAATGAGGTTTACAGCTCTGGTGGCATCTCCTCCTATGCGGTCAGTCTTATGTGCGTTAGCTTCTTGCAGCAACAGCAGCAAGGCAGTCTGGAGCCGAAATCCTTCAAAAACGAAAATATATTGGGCAAGTTGTTGCTTAAATTCCTGGACTATTATGGACGCAAGTTTGACTACTTTAAGTATGGCATTACGGTTCGCGGCAATGGCGGCAGCGTAGAAAAATGTGAGCTTCAGAACACCTTGGGCATGAACAACTGGCTATCTGTGCTGACTATAGAGGATCCCATTACACCAACAAATGATATAGGACGCAGCTCTTTTGGAGCACTGGATGTTAAGCAGAATTTCGAAATGGCGTTCCTGAAACTATCAAAGCTCGTCGATTTAGACTCATCCAAAATTAGTGGCTCTATATTGGCCAACATTATTCAAGTGCCCCAATCCGTTTTAATATACCGCAATTGGGTGCACTTTAAATTCAGACATTTAGCCAATGAGATCGGTTTACCAGAACCCTCTACAAATGGCTTTGAAAAGCACTTTGAACCTTCCCAGAAACTACACTTTAATCCCTCAGAGAATGAGGAGGAGACGACCGAGAATGAGAATGAACTAGCTAGTAATATCAATGGGTTGCCTTTGACCCAGAATGGTTGTCAATAAATTTATACATATAGACCTGGAATATTAGCTTTAAGTAATCCCCTATATATAATTATTTTTTTTAATGCTGCTATAATTATTTTGTACTCTAATCTTAATTACTTTACTTTGAATTGTATTGCATGTAAATAAATATATACGCAGTTTATAATAACAGTAGCCAACAAAAGCTACACACAAATCGAGTATCTTCTATTATTCAACATCAATCAATTGATATTATTAATTAAATAAATAAAAAGCTAACAACATAAAATGGCAATCTTGTTTTTGGCGCCATAATTCGATATGCGATACTTCCCGATAAGCTAAGTTTGTCAATATATCGACTTTTGGGCAGTAATCGATGAGCTAAAAGCCAACTTGCTCTATTACATTTTGTTTAAATTACCAAATACAAGAAACAATTCAAATTTTCAATTACTATTGAACAAAATAACAATTCATTTTTTTCATTAATTTGAAAGCGATCGATAACAAATATCGAAATCTGTCAAAGCAGAAGCAGCGAATCAGCTGTGAGTGTTGTGTAAACGCTGGCCGTCGAAAATTAGGCCGCACGCCTTTTTTGCAAAAATTGTAAATAAATAGTTTTATAGACATATTTAAGTCATGTTGAATATATTGCGTCACAGACAAGCGACGCTGGCAAATGCCGCACAGCGTTTACTACACACCACACCAGGCCGACCCGGCTATATTGTGCTGTAAGTTGAAGCTGTAATTACAGCGGGTTAAACAATAAAAAGTTGTGCTCGACGAGTGGTTACTCTATAACCAGATTCATTCACATTCACACATGCATTTCTATATACTGGAGAGACAGAATGTATAAAAATCCACATATCAAATTTTTAATCTTTAGACTCTGAGATCGAGTCACCTATTGCTGCTGATCAGGAATATATATCCTTTATACAGCAGAATAACCCGCCCAATAAATTCAAATTGTGAATATATAAATTTAACAACTGTTTCAATTTACAGGGTGCCGGAAATCGGTGAAGAGGGTCAGTTAGGTGAGGGCCTGTTGACACCAAATGGTTTGCCAGCTTTCAGTGATATTACCATTGAGATGTGCCTGGGTGCCATTGGACAGCAGGCTGCGGCCGTGGAGAATGCCGTCAAAGCATTGGAACTGGATATTAAGGACGGCAAGCAGCTGAGAAGTGCGGATATTTACAGCGAACTAGATGCAGTTACGGCACCACTGGAGACCACCTGGGGAGTGGCTAAAGCTCTCTACCTGGGCAACAGCACACTGATACCCACCAAGTCATACATGAATATACATGAGCGTGCACGTAATGCGCGTGCCGCCAAGTTCTGCAACAAAACAGTCTACACAGCGCTGCTGCAGCAGGAGGATAAGACTGCCGGCGAGGCTGAGCAGCGTTTGCGTCAAAAGTTTTTGCTGGAGGCCAATTTGAATGGACTGTCACTTAGCAAGGAGGGACAGGATGGGCTAAAAGAGTTAATCACACAACTGGGACGAGAGCGTGGCAATTTTAAGAACAAGGTTAATATGGCTGTTCATGCATTTGCACATGTGGTCAATGATTTCCAGCTGGTACGCGATTTTCCGCCCACACTGCTGGAGGCCACAGCCCGCGATCCCGCCCAGGCGATGCAGGGTCCTTGGAAAATAACATTGCAACCTCAAATAGTCGAGGGTTTTCTTAAATATTGTCCTGATCGACTGCAGCGGTGGAATGTGTGGCGTGCCAATGCATTGAAGGCTTCACAGCAACAGGAAAAATCGCTGGAGAATAGCACACATTTGGAGAAAATACGTGGCCTGCGCAAGCGTCAGGCTAATCTTCTTGGTTACTCCAATTTTGCCGATATGTCCATGCAAACCAAGATGATTGGCAGCGTCGACAATCTGAAACAAATCTTCGCCAAGCTGCTGAAATTTGCAGGTCCCGCCCAGAGCGCACAGCTGGAAGCGTTGCAAAAGTTTGCTCAGGATAACGGCGCTGATCATAAGCTGGAAGCGTACGACGTAAGCTATTGGCGACGTAAGCAACTTGTCGCCGAACATCAGCTTTTGGAGAATAAGCTAAGAGAGTATTTCCCACTGCATCGCGTGCTTTCTGGTCTGTTTGGGCTCAGCGAGAAACTCTTTAATATACGCATTGTGGAACAGCCCAAAACAGAGGTCTGGCATCCGGCTGTAAAATTCTATAATGTGTTCGACGGTGACAGCAGCAATAGCTCCACACCTGTCGGTGGTTTCTATGTAGATTGCTTCTCCAAGGAGCACAAATTTGGCAAGAACAATGGATGGATGGTGGGCATACGCAACAGCAATAAGTCCGCTGGCCTCAGCCCTCTTTGCGCACTCATCTTTAACTTTACAGAGCCAACACAGGACAAGCCGCCGCTGTTGGGCTATGATGATTTGCAAATGGTATTCAAGACCTTTGGCACGGCACTGCAGCATCTGTTGACCCAGGCCGGTTACAGCGACTTGGCTGGACTTTCCAACATTGAATGGGATGCCTCTCAAGTGTCGGGTTATGTAATGAGCAATTTCCTGGACGATGCTACAGTGCTGCAGACCTTATCCGGTCATTATACCAATGATCAGATTATTGATGCTGAACTGGCGCAGAAGATGCGTCTGTTGAAAACACAACTGGCTGGCTATAATCTATGCCAGGAGCTGTATTTTGCTGATCTCGATGTGGAGCTACATCGCTCAGGCGCCTTTTGGTTGGATATTGTGCGCAAATTATGGCCCGTATATCAATGCATGCCGCTCGACAAGAAGGATGCGCATCCCTGTTCCATGACTGATATTTTCTCCGGCGACTGGGCAGCCGCTCAATTCAGTCATTTGTATTCCAAGGTAATCGCCGCCGACATATCGAGCAGCTTCTACGAACAGCGCAACGATGAACACTATGCCACAGTGGGTAAACGCTATAAACAAACGTTTCTCAGTTACGGCGGCTCTGTGCCCACTGCCGAGGTATTCCGACGCTTCCAGGGACGTGATCCCTCAGTAGAGGCGCTACTCAAATCGCTGGACATATTTTTACCATCGCAAACCACTGAGCACAATTAAAATCTCCACTTTTCCCGTGACATCATGACCAATCGCTTTGCGTTATCAGCTCCACCCTGTTTAGTTAGTCGTAACGTTAAGATAACGTTCGGTATTAATAATTCGAAAATGTGGCGTTGGTTTCTGTGGATTAATTGTTTACCGAGTCCATATGATGACTACAAAATTAGCTGGTAAAACCATACAATTGTTGCTTTATTTAAATAATAATTATTTACTAATAAATTGCGTAAATTTATAACATTTCTCACTGTTCTGTTTAATCACAGTTCCAACAAAGCCTTAACAATTGTTGGGTTAGGAACCCCTCTTTTGTTCTTTGTTAGACGCACCAAAAAGAAATTTGATAAGATAATGCCTATTGAGCTCATTTAGCTATTAGTAGATATCCGGACACCCGCTCCAGTCTTGCTTTTTCTTGGCCTCCCAATACGTATTTCTGGACACATGCATATACTCCTCGCTTCCCTCTATTCTTTCACGCCTAAACCACTTGGGCTCGTAGGCTGGAAGGACACGTCCTTCGGCTGTCACTTTCTTTGCCATTGTTTCTCGCTGTTTTCGCACAGCTCGCTGCTTCTCCTCTAGGCGCAATTTCTCCTGATTGCTTTCATCCCAGGCACCTTCCTCCATGAGACGCTGATCGGGTCTTAGACGTGAATCTGTGGGCGCTACGCCGTCCTCCATCTCGTTAAGCTGACAGGCTAATGTGGTGAAGTTATAAAACTTTTCCGAGTCTGGTGGTGCCGCACGACGTTTCCAGGCAATTTTGTACACGCCCGTGGTATAGGTGGGACTCGCTGGGTTGCCGCTGGTTTGCAGCACGGGGGCTATTTCGATCTTGTCGTCCCAGGTGCCTCGCACCAACCACTTGACTTCGTTATTGCGATTGACAACCACGCCTTTCACCCTGCGCTGCTCTTCCCGACTAAAGTAGGAGTAGGGTATATAGTTTACAATGCACTTGTAGCCCTGGGCTGCATTGCTGCCCACTATTTCCATCTCTCCTTCCTGATCTACCCAAAGCTTTCCTACGATTATATTATTTACAGTTGTGGTGACCCTGCGCCAGGAATACCGACGTCCGGTGCTTGGAAACGAAATGTGGGCACCGCCAATGGGGTTAACCTGTTGTTAAACGGTGAATTAGTAACTTCTCTAATGCAACTAAGAGGAGGATTACTCACCTGCAAATATTTGCCGCGAAACTTGCTCGTCATGGAGAACTCTTGCCAGCACTCCCATGCCTTGCTCTCACAGTGCACAGCGGCCACAGGTGGATGATGGCAAACCTGTTCGGATATGCATCGCCAGCCAAGATCATCCATGCGATCACACTCGTAGGTCTCACCAAGCAGAGGATTGAAGGGTTTATTGATACGCGTTGCTGCCGTTGAATAAGCAGACACTGTAAAGGCAGCCAAATAGGCCAGCTGCTCGCACTCATCACTGCAGGCGGCGGCAACGTCCAATATATCAGAGTATTCATAATCCTCAACGAGGCGCTGCAGCATAGAGAGCGGCTCATTGAAATTGACAGGCATCGGTATTTTGGTCAGATCTCTACCAATACAGTTCTTCATGAGAGACCACAGGTTAAGCGGATAGTTTGGCTTGTCCGGTACACGTGTACGCCGCTGCCTGCCAGCGCCACTAGCAATAGGTGCCTTCTTGGGACTAAGAGAAGCAACTTTGGCCCGCTCCAAAGCGTTAATCCACATTTGTCGCTCCGCCTCGCTATCTGCCTTGAGGCGGAAGCTAACAGATTTGCTGGCATTGGTAATAACAAAGGTGCAAGAGTCCACGTGTTCAATCAGCGAACCTCTCAGCGTTATCGCGCCTCGAGATGTTTGATTAACCTCAGACTGATCGAGGTAATAGCTAAGCACGCCCTTGGTTAGCACGAACCAGCGTTGCTGATAGCCCTTCATATAGTTTGTCCACTTTTGTAGCCAACCCGTCACTTCCGGATCTGGGCTGGGTATTGCATCAATTGATGCTCGATCCTTTTTTCTTACCTTCTGCGATAATCTCAATTTATTGGTACCTCTGGTCACAGCCTCAACAGAGGGCTCTGTGCCGTTGACCGTAGCAACTAGATTCTGATGCTGTGCCTCGCCAGACATGTTCGATCCCTTGCGAATTACCAAATACTATTAAAATCGCTCACTCACTCCACGGTTGCCATTGTGTATGGCTCGGCCCTTATCTCCAGTAAATTAGCTATAAGCTCAGATAACGTTTGACAGTGGAATCAGTTTTGGCTAGTGAGTCAGTAGATTACACATTATCGCAGACGCTGTGTTAGGTGGTGCCACTGGTTTTTTTTTCTACTTTATTTTCGTTAAATGGGTGAAACACATTTTAGGGCATGTGCACGGGAAACCACTTTTGCCAGTCCCGGAACAATTTTCGATTGCCCGACTATTTTTCTCCTTCTAAGTTCTTCACTTATTTTAAGCTCAACTGTGAGTTGATTTTTTTGATTGAATGAATGAATGAAGTGATTGAATTAAAATCAATTAAAAATATATAAAGCGATTCTAATTGATTTGATTTGACTGTAAGACTCCGCCTCTGCTATCGGAGCAGAAAAAACACGGGAAAGAAATTATAACACACGTCACATATTTTTTTAAAGTTATAATTTATCGGAAAAGCTGCAGAATATGTTTTCACTTTTTTCACATTAATTTATGAATTTTTAAAAATTGTTTTTGTTTACTTAGCACTTAACAGAAACATGGAAAAAAAAGGTGTTACTCCATACCTATTTATTCAGCAAGCGGATTTCCCGGCTTTGCCCGGAAGCAATTTGTTTTCTCTTTTATATTTAATCTCTCGTGATAACGCAACAGTTTCATATATATACATAGATATATATATATACATATATACTTTTGGCGTAGGGATGGATTTTTCGAAATCGATTTGAAATGTATCGATTAATTTTTTAAACTTTTCAACCTGTTTTGAATTTAAGGCTAAGAGTTCCGAAATATTCTTTTCAGATATCAGACCAGATATAAACAGGACGGTTAGGATACCATATCTCTGTTTGTTTTCAGAATTAATGCGATATTTAAAAAAAAAATAATATTATCTTTCACTTATTTTAATTTCAGATAGATATTTTATATGGTTTTATATGCTTTTTTATATTTTTCAAGCCTTTAAATCATTTATTTCAAAACCAACCCTTTCGAAATTCAATTAAAAACTCAAATATGTTTTACAACAAACAGAATACAGAACTGGTTCCAAAATAAGAAAAGGGTTTTTAATTTAAATTAAATTTTGAGGATTATGAAAACCGAACCCAAGGCCCAGAACATTCGAACCAAATGCGTTTGGCTTTGAAATCCTTAGGAAATTTGCTAGTTTTGAGAAATCTCCTTAGCATTCCAAGAGATCTAAAAATCGACTTTAAAAAAACAATAAGAACTTTTGGTTTTTGCTAGTTTAACCACACAATTTTTTTTGCTTTATTTAAAATAATACTTTAATAATAAATTGCATAAATTTATAACATTTAACATATTCTCGTTGCATTGTTTAGATCCTTTTTATGTACACAACAAAGGCAAAACAATTCTTCGGTGAAAGGAAAACTCGTTTCGTGTATTTTGTTGTTGTTGTTGTTGTTTTTGTTTAGAGTGAAAGCTTGGATCGCTTTTCACTTGCACATTTTCCACATATATTTTCAAAGATTAGATATATGCATGTATATGTTCCATATGTATGTATGTGTTTGTGTGTATTGATGGTAAGGTTAATGTGCCATAATTAATTGATAAAAGCATAGATTAAATAATGTAAAAAAAACCAAAGATAAACAATTTGATAGACGCTCTCCATGCGCAGCTGTCTCCAGCCTGAGGCGGAGCCGTCATAAACACAAACACAATTTCAATTTCAACACCTGCAGCTACTTTACAGTAATTAATTTATATAGTTTAAGTTGCTTTAAGTAGTTGAAAAATGTTATTACATTGATTAGTTCATAGTTCAGTAATAGAATTATATTTGCTGTGTGACAATGACAGTGCTGGGGCGGTGACGGGTGGGGTGGAGTGGGGTGGGGTGTGGGGAGGGGAGGGGCGTGTGGGGAGAGCTGGTTTTGAGGCTTGCATATTTTGAAATCTGTATCATATACTTTAGCTATATTTTAATAGATATCCGGACAGCCGGTCCAGTCTTGGGCTACCTTGGCCTCCCAGTATGTATTCTTATAGACGTGCACATACTCCTCGCTATCCTCTTCCTTTTCACGCTTAAACCACATGGGCTCGTAAGCCGGATACGGTCTTCCTTCGGCGGCTGCTTTTTCTGCCTCGGCCTCACGCTGCCTTCGTGCCGTTCGCTGTTTCTCCTCCAGGCGTAATTTCTCTACATTACTTTCATCCCAGGCACCTTCCTCCATCAGACGCTGATCAGGTCGCCGACGCGAATCTGTGGGCGCTACGCCCTCCTCCATCTCGTTTAGCTGACAGGCCAATGTGGTGAAATTATAGAACTTATCAGAGTCTGGTGGAGGAGGGCGACGCTTCCATGCAACCTTATACTCCCCAGTAATATAGGTAGGGCTGTCTGGAGTACCTCGGGTCTGCAGCACGGGGGCTATTTCGATTTTATCGTCCCAGGTGCCACGCACCACCCACTTGACCTCGCTGCTCCGATTGATTACCACGCCTTTCACACTACGTTGCACATCCCGACTGAAGTAGGAATAGGGTATATAATTAAGAATGCACTTGTTGCCATGTGCTGCATTACTGCCCACTATTTCCATCTGTCCATGTTGATCGACCCATAGCTTGCCCACAATAATATTGTTGACAGTGGTGGTCACCTTGCGCCATGAATACCGATGTCCGCTTTTGGGAAACAACACATATGCACCGCCAAGTGGATTTACCTAGTCAAAGAAAGCAAAAGCTGGTCACGGTCCACATTCTATGATAAGCTGGTTATAAAATACTCACCTGGACATATTTGCCGCGAAACTTGCTCGTCATGGAGAACTCCTGCCAGCATAGCCATTCCTTGCCCTCACAGTGGAGTGCAGCCACTGGAGGATGATGGGAGACTTGTTCGGCCAAGCAACGCCAGCCAAGATCGTCCATACGATCACACTCAAACGTCTCACCCAGCAGCGGATTGAAGGGTTTGCCCGTGCGATTCGTTGTCGTTGCATAAGCGGAGGCGGTAAAAGCGGCCAAATAGGCCAGTTGCTCGCACTCATCGCGACAGGTGGCAGCAACATCCAATATATCGGCGTATTCGTAATCCTCGACGAGGCGTTGCAGCATAGAGAGCGGTTCATTAAAATTGACGGGCATGGGTATTTTGGACAGATCCTTGCCAATGCAGTTCTTCATGATGGACCACAAGCTCAGAGGATAGTTGGGTTTTTCCGGCACAGAAGTACGTCGTTGCCTAACACCTCTCTGCTGCTTAATCGACGACTGTCGCTTCTGTTGTTCCGGATCACTGGAACTAGAACTGCTTCTAGGTGTAAACATAGAAGGATCAGAGTCTGTTCCTGTTCCAGATGCTCGAGAAGGTTTTTTCGCTCGATCAACTGAGTCTTCATCCTTGCCGGAGGCAACACGCGAAGCGCTAACAAGATGAACTTGTTGCACGGTCTGAGCGGGGCGCTTCTGTTCATCACTTTCCGAGGAGCTGCCCGTCTGACCTTCTACATGATCCTCGGAGCTGCTACGTCGCGTATTAAGCTTCAGTATGAAAGTGCCATCCTGCGGCAATTTGCTTTCACGACCTGTATAGCCATATTCCTCCGCATCAAAAAACTCATTTTCATCATCCGACGTTAGATTCGTGCCGGGTGGCGCTGAATTCTGATCCAGCGACGGACTGGACGGGGTTAGCGGCTGTTTATTGCGTCGCTCCATAACAGCAGCCTGTTCCATTTGGGATTGCTGCTTGGCCATTTGCTCTATGATCTCCTCGAGTCGTTGACGCTGCTCACGTTCATGATGCAGCATTTTGGACCATTTTTGGCCCTGTGATTCAGCCGAGCGTAGATATTCAATGCCAGCATTTATCATGGCATTCGAGGTGATTCTAAAGAGCGTTGCACGCTCATTTACATTCTTTGTGCGGCTGGCCAACGATTCCTCTTCATTGGACTCCAAATCGTTTAGTGCACGCTGCAAGGCAGCGCCATGCTTGGTTATCAGATCATAACAAGTGCGCATAGTCTCCAGCCGTTCCGTCAGATCACGCTTCACCGTATTGATCTCCTGACTGGGTACCACCTCGGCCTCCTCCTCTTCACTTTCACGTATGGCCCTTACCTTGGCTAATTCCAAGGCGGTAACCCAAGATTGTCGCTCCACCTCGTTGGAGGCCTTAATATGAAATGTTTGGGTACCGCCATTCGAGATGACAAAGGTGCACGAGTCCACGGTGTGGATAAGTGCACCATGGAGTGAGATGGTGCCACGGCATGTGTGATTTATTTCCGATTGAATGCGATAATAGCTAAGGACACCCTTGGAGAGTACAAACCAACGACGTTGATATCCTTTGATGTAATTTGTCCACTTTAGAAGCCAGCCCTTCATCTGGGGATCCTCGTTGCCGCCCTTCCCTTCTGCCGTCGTCGCTGCCTCCGCCATGCTGCTGCTGATAGCAATCGTACGCTCCCGCTGACGCGCCCGTTGCCGTTCCAGTGCCCACCGTGACAATATTAATTTAATGAATTACGACTCAAACAAAGAGACTCCTACTCGGTTTCCGATTCAAGTCTCCGATTTGAAGACCGAGATTCAGTTTCGCCAAACGCCACGTACAACGTATGAAGAAAACGGCGCTTACAGGGTGTACGGGGTGCACGGGGGGTACAGGGTATGACAACAACTCCAAAGTTTCAAAAACAAAAAATGTTTCATTAACTGCGGCTGCCTGTTTGCGTTGCAGCTGTTCGCATTATTATTGCTTTGCACTGTGCTGGCTGCGATTGCCGATTTGAGGTAACAATTAATTTTATTGCTTACTTTAGCGGCAATTTATTAACCTTTTTCGCTTTTCTTCTTCGTTTTTTTCTTCTTTTCCCTGCACAAAATAAAGAAACTGTGTGGAAGTCAAGTGCGCGTTTGTGTGCGTGCGTGTATCGTTGTGTGTGTCTGTGCCCGTGTTTGTGTGCGAAATTATACGGTGTGACCAAGTGTGCCAACGCCAATATTGCAAATTGCATTTTGAAATTGTTGCACTAATATAGCTATTTTTTCTTAATTAACTTTTGCTTTTTAAGCGTACAATAGTTTTTCAGCTCTTTTTCCAAATTATTTAAAAGAATCTCCATGCTCTTTAGGTAGTTTTTCAAAATACTTTAACAATTTGGCGCTGCCAACTTGATTAAAAAATACCAAAAACTATTGATAGACGCAGATATGTCAAACTTTTAAAGAACTTACAAATATTTAATAAAACGAAATAAACACAAAACAATTTAAAACCTACAAAATTTTCAATTTAAAATTTTTAAATGACGAAAACCTTTTTCAAATACTATACAATTTGGCACTGCTAACTTGATGCCAAAAATACTAAATACAACTGGGAAATAAACGCGCGTAAATTTGAAATTTGTTCCGAGTTGAACTGGCCCAAAAATGGGGAAATGTTATTAACCGGCAGCTGTTTAAATTCAATTGCTGCAAATGTCAATAAATGCGTGTTTACAGTATTTTTAAAATTGATGACTTGTCAAAATGAGCGTGTGGCTCTTTAATTATAAGTTGGGTTTTTTATGACTGCCACGGCACAGTGGCACAAATCGTGAATACACACGCACACAAACAGTGTGACAATGAGTCATGCCGTGCTGCGGGCAATAAAATTAGCTCATTATATTTGATTTTTAATTAACTAATTTCGTTACATTCGTTTTGTTATACAGATCAATTTAAATATATTTATATTTTGGGTTTCAAATTTGGTTGACGTCAGCTGGCGAGGGTGGGTTGGGTGGATCGAGGGGCAGGGACTCACTTCTTGCACTCGGCCCACGAATAGCGAAATGTGGCTATCATTCGGTAAAGGCTGTAAATACAAACTTGGTCATAAAAGTCGCAAATGGTAAAGTTTCAATAGTTCTCTATAGACGATACACACGTACAAGTACAGGAATAGGAATATATATCTATATATATAAAGAAGTTAATGGTTTTGAACTGAGTCAGCTAACGATAGGAGGAGGAACGATAGACCAGAATGAGAACGAACACACACAAGTCACCACATAAACACAAACACATAAAATACATATGTACATGTGTATGTATATGTATATACAATAAATCATTTATTCGTAGGCAGTTCTTGCATAATATAAATTAAATATATATATATATGTATATAGTTACAAGTAATTTAAAAATACAAAATACAGTTTCATTTTCATAGTTCTTTTTTTTTGTGATTTTTAGTTCCTGACGGCACTTTTCACAAAACAATTACGAGATTTTGGTTGGGTTTGAAATGGAGGAGTTGGGATGGGTTGGGATGAATTTGGAAGCGGAAGACAAACAATTAATGATAGCTTGGACAGAGACAGAAAGGAAGAGACAGGGACTGGGACTGGGTGGGTCGGATACATAAAGCAATGCAACGTGGAACAATGATTAAAAGCAAAAATACATAAAAAAAAATAATAATAAATACAGAATAATAGGCAAGTGGCGAGCTGAAAAGCAATGGTGTTGTTTCATCTTCTTTTTTTCTTTAGGATTGCTTAGTATTACTATTATGAGTGGGAGTGTGTGTGTGTGTGAGTGTGTGTGTGTGTGTGAGTGTGTGTGTGTGTGTGAGAAGAGTGTGTGTGTAATAAGTAGAAAGAGCATTCCTTTACATGGTATTATATGCAGCGGTGTTGAAGCTTTGCTTTGGTAAACTTAGCCTAGTGAGTGGATGGGTCTTTCCATGCTGCGCTAGACGGCGATGCTGCACTTGTTGCTGCTGTTCCGTTTGTTGTTGCTGCTGCTGGCTGGGATTGTTAGCATTGTGTCGGGCAGGTGCAGGCGGTGGTCGATTCTCGCTGTAATCGTGCGTTCTATTTGATAATGAACGATCGTAATAGGAGCGCGGGCGTTGCCTAAAACTGGTCACACTGATTGTATTGCTGCTGCTGGTTGCTGTGGTGGGTACTGTTGGCGGTGGCAGTGTTGCTGCTGTTGTTGTTGTTGTTGCTGTTGTAGTGGTCATTGACGTTGCCGCAGCCGGATTGTTACTACAGGAAGTGGTTTGATATTTATGCACTAGACCTTTTACATTACGATCACAAGTTTCGCTTACGCTGGAGTCGGATGAATTGGCAGATGTACTGCTACTGTTACTGTTACTATTGCTGTTACTGTTACTGGAGGAGCAGCAGTTAACCGTTGTCGTATTTGTTGTTGTCACATTGTCCACCAACACATGATGCTCTGCATGCTGTGCAACTGGTGATGAGGGCAGTGATTGATGTGTTGCTTTCTTGCCAGTTCCTGTGCCAGTGACTGCAGTGGTTGCTGCATTTGCTGCGGCAACTGTGCCCGGCACGCCTACCACTACTGCCGCTTTGGCTTCAAAATTCTGCTTGAGTATTTGCACATTGCCTGAAATGCGCTGATCCTCGGCCACCGCTTGGCTTTGGGTGCGCAGCACCACCACCAAGTCGGCTGCAGTATTCTTGTTCTCAATATCGCTCGTGTGCATCAGTTCCTCGCTGTTGCAGCGCAATGGTTGGCGGTGGCGAGTACTGCCCACCGAGGAAGCGCTGCGAAACAGATTGCCACACTTTTTCTCAGCCTCTGTCCTCGCCGACGCTGCCGCAGTTGCGTCCAACTCTGTAAGGTCTTGCATCTCGTTCTCCTGGCAACGTTTCTTTAGCGCCGTATTCTCCTCCAACTTTTGTTTGGTGCGTTTCACTGTGCCCAGCTGCGCTGGTTGCGTTTCACTCGCATTGCAATTGCTTGCCGCCGTCGAGCTGCAGTTGCTGCTGCTACTACGCTTCAGATCCTGAATTTCACCCTCAAAAATGGCTGTAGTATTGCGATTGCTATCGTAGTAGCTGCAGGAGCTTGTGCGCATCGGTAGACTACTACGATTGTCGCCCGATCCCCAGCTGGCATGACGCGAAGGTTGACGGGGTCCACGTGTGCGCAGCACGGCACTGGTCGCTGAATGCGTAGCTTGGTGGGGCAGTGCGTCGAGTATTATGCCACCGCTGGGCCCAAATGATTCTGTCCAGGATTGCGTTTTGCGACGTTGCCGTTTCTCCCGCTCCTCTACTGGCTGCGTTGCCGCGGCAAACACTTCCGATGAGCCAGAATCCCGACGCGTAAACGATGTTTGCGTTATCAACTTGGACAGCGAAGTCCATACGGTGCCTTGCGGTGGTGGTTGCGATTGCGCCTGCTGTTGCGCTTGCAGACTGCGACGCGGTGGCTCCTGATGAGCCTCGAGATCATGGACACGCGTACGCACAGACAACGGCGTGTGCTTCTGTATGTGCAGCACCTGATTCTGAGTTACGCTATAGTTCTCTCCATTGCTGCCTGGAAAACGCATGTTTTTAGGCTCCTCGGCTACACTCCGCTCTGGTGTTAGATTCTCCATGGATTGACTTTGCTGCTTGGTCACTTCCACGGCGCTCTGTGTTTTGGGCGAGGTGCTGCTCGAGCGACGCATTAAGCGTCTCTGTTTTTGTGCGCTACTACGCCTATGCTGGCCACGCCCACTGCTCTCCTGTTGCTCAGCGCCCTTCTCGCCACTAGTCTTTGATTTAGCCTGATTGAGCGCCTGTATCAATGGCGTTGGCTCGCTCCCCGGCAGCAGGCGTGCATCTTTTGTGCTCTTCAAATTGGTCTCACTCTTGCTGCGCTGCAGTTTCTCCTTGTTCTTCATGGCATCCAGCATGCCGCTGTACGTCTCCAGCTGATTCAGAAAGTTCTTGTTTGGTTTAATGCAATTGCGACGCTCCTTTACATGCTCCAGTGCCCGTTGGAATTCCCATTTGTAGGCCTTCATTGCGTATGCAATGACCACGGAAGCAGATCGACTTACACCCATTTTGCAGTGAACCAGCACCTTGGAACCTTCGGCCTTGGCCCTTGATATATAGCGAAACGTATCGTCCCAGTATTTGAGCAGATTGGTCTTCTCATCGTCATAGACGCGCACATTGAAGTACTCAAAGGTGCCCGGAAAGAAATTGTCAATCTCACGAGTCACGTTCAGAATATGGCGAACCCTAAAAAGCGGAAACCCATTTAATATATTATTAGAGCTTAAGCTGGAGTTCAGTTATTCCATATATACCCATTCTTTTGCAACTCCTCCAGATTGCTAGCATTCCATTCCGAGCCCAAATAAACGTGCTCAAAGATTTTTGTTGGCGCATCCATCTGTCCCAATATAAGCAGCATTTCGGCGTCAATAAACGACTTATACTCCCCCAGATCCATATCTAATAAATCCTCCAGACGGCCACGTATATACTTGGAGGTCACCTCATCCAAATCCACCGACATCATGATCGCTTTGAGCTTCATTTTAATGACACTTTCTGTTTCCTCCTTTTCGGTTGGCCTATAATCAAAATAGAAGCACAGACATAAAACATATTCTATGGCATCTACTGTCAAATTATTATATCAATCAAATCAACTATTACCAACTATAATTGGCCTAAACAAGTACACAAAACAAATAGTTAAGTGCAAGGCTTGGCAACGGTCATAAAGTTGCATGAATTACTTCATTGTTTATTTTTCGATTCGCTTGAAATTCGTAGGATAGATGGCTATAATACTGATAATTTTGAAGTTATCAGGTCTTATCTAGTATTGATTCATTTCGAAAAGTAAATACTAAATAGCGATAACTTCCCGGACAGAACGTAAAATTTGGCGATATTAATTCTTTCATGTGGAGCTGGTACCAAAGTACTACACTTCTCATATGTCTTAAAATGTTTCTAATTCCTATATTAATTATCAAAGATTGATTCTATATTGAAAAATAAAGATAAGGGCAGGAATGGAAGCCCAGTCTATAATCAACTAATCTGTGATGAGTATAAGTTTGGGCTAGGGCTACCTTTTACATAACTTGATCTATTAATAGTCGAACAAATTTGGGGTTTTCTGTAATAAGTTCTTTGCCATACTTGTTTCTTATGGCATCTGGTGAGGGCGGGCGTCGACTCTCAAGCGCATCCATGGCATTCCATTCGTTTAGACACGACTGATCCGACTCAATGCGACTTTCGTAGCTGGTTAACCAATCATGCGATGGGCCGCTGGGATAAAAATTATTTTCACGAGCCTTTCGAGACACTTTGTGCAGCGTTTGAAGCGCCGACCTGTAAACAGAAAAAAATTAATACAAATTAATAAAAACATTAATCAATTAAGAATTTAATTTAAAATACTTACCACATAGCTTGCACGGATACCGGCTTAAATATGTGGGTCTTCTCATAGACGGCGACGCTAAAACCGCTGCAGGCATAAAAAAATGTATAATCAATAAATGTATTATAATCTGATTTGATGCGATTCCACCTACCCATCGCCATCCAGATGTATGGTGGTATCAGCTAGTATGGGCACAACCAGGCCAAGGGTGGTGCGCTCATTGCAGTCAATGCCCAACAGGCAGGATTCCTCCATGCCCGAGGTATTCTTGTTGCTATCGCCGGCGCCAACGGTGGCATCTACATCACATTTTTGGCTTTGACGGTTTCCACCAAGACGCTTTGCCGTTTCCTCTTGCGTTGCCTGGTGCTGTACTGCTGTCCTATGGCTATCCACAGACAGCTGCCGTTGCGCAACAGGTGTGCTGGGCGGCGCGGGCGTGGCACTGGCCGCCGACTTAACCGAATTGTGACGCATAATTTTGGTGCGTCGCTCGCTGCCAGCCGCCGTGCGGCAACAGCTGCGCGAAGCAATCACAAGGTAGCGCGTACGATTCGAACGCTGTGACTCCAGCTTGACAGCCTGCAAATATCAATAATAATTAGTAAATTGCCGCGATAATATAACTATGCGGATTACTTACCATTTTCAAGGTATCCTCGCGTTGCAGCAAATAAAACATGGACTGCAAATGCAGCTGTATATCCGAATTGTTGCTCTGTGTGCTGTTGCTGGAGCGTGTGGAGTCAGTGCTAAGGCGTCGCTCCGCATGCTGCGGTATGTCCTTGAGTGCCAGCACCAAAGCGGTACCTTTGCCAGCAAAATAGCATTCACTCCTTTCGCTTTTATTATTGCTATTACCCTCATCGTCTTCTGCCTCGCCATCCTGCAAGAACAAAAGCAATAAGCAAAAAGCAGGAGATAAGTAAACAAAGTTTTAAGTAATTTTCGTTATATTCATTTCTTTTTTCGTGTTTG
The DNA here is from genome assembly GCA_018150835.1 of Drosophila repletoides. Classification (NCBI taxonomy): domain Eukaryota; kingdom Metazoa; phylum Arthropoda; class Insecta; order Diptera; family Drosophilidae; genus Drosophila; species Drosophila repletoides. The sequence continues at coordinate 10,671,264 of JAECWQ010000100.1, forward strand.
CCCCCAAAATCGCGTCATGACTCAGACTCACCCAACGCTGTATACAAAATATAATATCTGATCCGGGCATTTTTGGTTGAGTGAAATTTATAAGCAAACAAACTCGATGATGAATTGCTTTGTAAGAAGCAAATCGAGAGCTACGGAGAGAGTGGGAGTGAGCAAAAAAAAAAAATGTTTATAATTTTGTACTAAAGACTACCATATCAAATGAATCATTTTATATTTTTAAAAAGTTTATTATATTATTATTATGTTCATATTCATTTCTTGCTCTATTTGCAATCCCGGAGTGTCTTGTTGGGTTATAAAAGGGAATTATGTGACTCTTTGTTTACTTCTATGCGTACCCATCAGATAGCTACGCACATAAATGTAGTTTTCTAAGATAGGATCGCTTGAGAAATAGAGAACTGTACGAAATTAATTTGTTAAATGTGCTCTTATCAGCGCTGGATAGTGTACCTAACAAAGTTTTAACTAAAATCAGATTAATTAAACTTTGTTTATAAGGCTTATTTCATTTATTCGCTATATCATATAGCAACAGTCGATCAAAAACTGTGCTTAAGTATCTTGACTAAAAGAACGTTATCTGCGTCTTTTGCATAGGATTACTATAGCTGTCATAGGAAGCATAGTTAAAGCTTAGCTAATATGCTCCACAGCTTTAGGTCTTATGTACTGACTGATAAGTATTATATGATAAAAGGTTAATAATTTAGTTCTATGCTTTATTTTTAATTTACTAATCAAGCTACAATTGTACAACAAAATTTCCCTAATATTTATATCAAATTGTACCATAAAATGTACTCTAAATAAGTAATTGTACCAAAAACATAAGCATATGTATATATTAATATTAAACTGTACCCAAATATACACAGTTTACATTAAATTGTACCAAGAAACGTACATAAAAATGTATATTAAATAGTACCATAAAACGTATTACAAATTTTGTATAAAATTGTACCAAGAAATGTACTCTAATTGTGTACCAAGAAATATACCTAAAATTGCTTATTAATTTTGACCAAAAATTGGGAATTAGCTTGGCAAAGGAAACAGTTTTTGGCTGAAAATGTTTATGTTGGTTTACACCTCGAAAACAATAATAATTGTCTGATGAATAAAATAATTCCAAGGGCAGGTCTGAGTGTCCAAGGTCTTGAGTACACTATTTTTAGGGGGCGGGATGCCACTAACGGAACCAGCAATAATAACAACAACAACAAAAACAAGAAGGAGAAGGGGAAGGGGAAGGAAGAGAGGAAGAGGAAAATCATAGCAACAGCGTTGACAAAACTACAAATAAGGTAATGCAAAAAATTTCAATAAATTGGAAATGAGAGAGGGAGAGAAGCGAGCGCGCGCGCGAGGCAAGATATGTGGCGGCAGCTGCGAGACGTCGAGACGTCTGCTCGGATTTGCTTGAGTTACAACAATAATACAATAACAACAACAACAACAAAAACAGCGAACAATAAACAGATGCGCGAATCGTGGCGAGACTGATGATGATGACGCTGACAAAACGCCCACAACAAGGCAAAGAAACAGAAGAGGAAGAGAAAGAGCGCAAAAGCGTGATGATAAACGTAGCCCCTAAATTGGCCATATGGGAAAAAACAAAGGATCACTGGCCAAAAACGGAACACGCACAGGAAGTGTTTATAGGCGGTGGCTCAGCCCTGCCAACCCCACTCAAAATGCGAAGCTCCAATAACAACGCGTAACCAAAACAAAGCAAAAGTGAGTGTGAGTGAGTGAGTGAGAGCGAGAGCGCGCACTATACACACACACACACAAACAAACAAATGCGTAGCTGTTGCAGCTGCACTCAGAGAAATGGGGCAACTTACACAATTTGCAGAGCGCCCCTTCTACCCGCCCCCCAATAACCCTATCTACTTACCGAATTTGAGCATGAACCCGCCACACTGGGTGAACGCTTTACTGTCACTAGCGCCATGGTTATTATTGTTGTTGTTGTTGGGAGTTATTGTTGGTGCTGCTTCGTATCCAAGGCCTACACTGGCCGCGTGTTTTTCCCTATCCTTTTTGCTGAGAGTTCGTTGGGCTGATGTGTCGTTGGTGTGTGTGTGTTTGTGTGTATGTCAGTGTGTGTGTGTGTGTGTGTGTATGTTGAGTCAAGTGTTGAGGCGAAAATTCACAAATGCATTTTCATTTTTTTTGTCGACGTCGTTTCCTCTCTCTCTCTCTTTCTGTCTGTCTCTCTGTCCGTCTGTCTCTGCGTTGTTTTTGCACTCGGCACTTCGTCTTGGTTTAAATTAAAACACTAATGATTATGGCGACGCGTTGTACTGCAAGGCAATAACAGCACGCGGCCCGTTTACACAATAGAGACAGCGCACAATCTATACACGAACAAATATGTTTAAATGTTATTACAAAAAAGTTTTTTTTTTGTACGCAAGAGCTAGAGGAGCTAAAGACCGTTCAGCACGACGACGCCATATTAAATTTTATATGCTATCGATAACGAGCGCGAATCGATTGCTCTTTATTTTCGCTTAGGATGGCAGCACCTCGCACTCAACATTATTGTTATCGATATATCAGCGGCGAATTATATTGAGGCTGCGGTGCGACGCAAACAGATGGCAAAATTACAGCGACGTGCAATTTAAAGTTGAATATTATTAAAGTCAAAATTTGAACAAATGAGCGGCAATATTGAACAATTAGACTGCATGTTGCCACGCTTAGCTCTCATAGCATGCGGCTGCTTTAGCCCCCCGACGCCCATGCATTTGCGTCTGTTCGGTAAGTGGCTTTGTTTATATCTGTCTGTGACGTCAGCCGGTGATAATCAATATTGACATTGAAATTGAAATTCATTCATCAAACAGAGATAGCACGGGATTACTTTGAGCTTCAAAACACATACAAAGTTGTCGGCGGAATAATATCACCCACACACGATGCTTATGGCAAAAAGGGGCTGGCTCCTTCGCTTGATCGCTGTGCCATGGTAAAGCTAGCCGCTCAATCGTCCAGCTGGATTCGCCTCTCCGATTGGGAAGTCCATCAGCCTCAGTGGATGCGTACTCAATCTGTACTACAGCATCATCAAAACTATTTAAATAATTACATCAATTCGCCGGGGGATGAGGAACAGAATGGTTCGCTTCCCGGTTGGGTGCCGCTTGGCCTACGCACACGTCGGGATCCCGTCAAGCTAAAACTCCTTTGCGGTGCAGATCTACTAGAATCTTTTGCAGTACCCGGTCTATGGGCAGATGCGGATGTAAGTAGTCGAACTTACATATACTGTCAAACTGCTTGCTGAAGAATATCGAGCTATGGAGCTTACTTACAGAAGTTCCACTGTATAATTATATTTATAAGTACAGTGGTACTTGAGTAGCTCGTACCGAAGACCGTATAACACATCTAAACTTAATCCCAACATGAATTGCTTTATTTTCGACTGAAGATTAGCTTGATTGTATTTACTATGTTATGCGTTATCTTAATTTTATGTTTATATCACGCAGATTGAAGAAATTGTGTCTAATTATGGTCTGGTGGTTATATCGCGCTGTGGCTCAAATCCGGAAAAATTCATTTTTGAATCGGACATTCTCACCAAATATCAGGTGAGCTTACAAACTATCCTTTAATCACATCAACAAATTTATCAAACAAATTCAATTTTTAGAAGAATATAATTCTCATAACTAACTGGGTGCCGAATGAAGTGAGCTCCTCGCTGATACGTCGTCTTCTTAACCGAGGACAATCGGTCAAGTATCTTCTGGATGATATGGTCCTCAACTATATATGCCGTCAGGGCCTGTACAATGTGAAATCGTAAGTGACTTTTCCCAGATGCATGAACCATTTTCATTAGCATTTTCATGCGCTGAGGCACCCCACGCTTTAGACCTTGATACGTACACTGAAGGGGCTTAGTTAGCGCCGCTTTTTTCATTCGATACGACATACGACACACGCACAATTCCAGAACAACATCGCTACTCAAATGCAAATGCACTGCAACAAATTATTTGTAACTTTTTCTTTTGCTAACTGAAGGCAGGATGCACCGCCTGAGGGCAATGCTTGACGGTGTGCCCAATACACTTTGCACCATATAGATGTAGTTGTAGACCCACCAAAAACCGAAGAAGCTCAGCAACAAAAGAAGGAACAACAGCAGAAGGAACACATAATTCACTACCAGGAATCAGCTCAAGAACTTCTCGTACAGTGGCGCTTGTTCATGGAGTGTGAGTGCAATAAGCCAAAGCAGAAAATTGATGTAGAAAAATTGTAGCAAGTATTTAATCTTGCATGTAATATATATGTACATATATATAGAAAAATTCCTAAAAATAGCTCGTATTACATACATATATACATAGTGTTCCAGTGTACGTATCATCACAAAACGCACCTAATTATTCCTTTAAAGAATAACCCCATAATATTAAAAAAAAACCCAAATCCAAAACGCTATAACTTGTTGTTGTTGTTGTTGTACTGACACGCTTACATTGTCTGATGGATTATATAGTAAGTATATAACGGATGCAGTGCGTCCAAATCATTTGAATTTCAATCGCGCCTACATGGACAACAATAAGAATACAATCCAATCGAATGATGAGCCATTGGAACAGGATATGGATGAATCGGATAGTCCTCTAAGGCAGCAGACGGCACGCGTCTTTTGCTGTGGCGAAACACCACGTGCCACCACCACAAAACTATTGCTGAACCGCTCCGGACCTGGACAAGCGGTGCAAGTTATCACAGTGTTGGATAAAGGCAACGCCAACGGCAGCAGCGATTCATATGAGGTATTTTAATGATTTTTCTTTAATTAAAATACAACTTTTTTTTAAAGATTTAATTTTTATTTTCTAGCAGACGCAGGCTAAAAAACAGAAGATTGCCCAAGTGCAGCAGATCTAATTTGAGTAGCGCTCAACAGTTTTGGAATGATACAGGCTTATTCTAGTAGTTGTTGATATCTCAATGTACACATATAAATATATGAATATATAATATTATAAATATATATACACAATATTATAAATAAATGTTATTTATTGCTTAAAATATAGTTAAATTTTCACACAAAGGAAACTGTTTGGTTTGATAAGTCAACAGGTAAAGTAAAACTCAAGTTATTGGCCCAAAAGGCGGGTGAAACTTTTTCAATTTAAACAATAAGTCCCGGGAATTCCAGCAGTTTAATTTCAGGCCTCTTTCAAGTTCCACATGAGAATGAATTCCATAAAAATAAAATACTTTTTGAATCAAAATGTAATCAGAACAGTTTCCTTTGTCCGCATCTTTTTTAGAGGTTTCTAAGAGTAATATTCAATCGAATTGGAATTAGGAGTAGGCCTGATTAAAATAAACAGGCTATAGACTCGGTTTTCACTTCAGTACGAAAATATGTAGCCTACTTTTGGGGGACTGAATCGAATCAAAAACTTAACAAATTTTGCTTTTGCTTTTTATAAAAACTGATTAATTTAAACGAATGTGGGAGTAAAATCAATCTCGTTAATCCGATAATAATTCGTAATTCAAATATTTTGAGGTCAATAATTATTTTTGTACTTCCGTAAATTTGTTTTTATGAGCTGATTTTATCTGTTTACCAAGCAAATCGATTCATAATTCGCATAGAAATCGTAGCTCCACTCTTTGCCAAGTTTCAGGTCAGTCTACCAACTCGAAGGCATTGAACTTGCCGCAAGCAGTTTCTATGAAGTGTTCTTGCCACTGGAGTGTTGCAAGTTGGAGCGTGCATTGACATTGCAGCGAAAGGGCTTCCCAGTTGGTGTCAAATGACAAACTAGTTGGTAGTTGTTGTTAGCCATGTTTGATGTTTGATTCTGTCTTAGAAGCGGGCCCAAACAGTTGTGCGCTCCTGGTCGCCGCGTTAAGTTCGTAGGATACGCGAATGTTTTTCTTTCGCCGCTCGAATGTTAAGCCAGCGCCACGCCCATCGCGAGCTCCATCCTTTGCCTTACCCAAACGTCGCGCTTCTGTGCTTTTTACGCCCTCGCATCAACACGATCAGCTGCCATTTCTGTCTCGTTCCCGCTTCAGCGCCTTGCCGCATTTTCGTGCCTACGAAGATGAACCGGAGAGTCTATCGCTATTCATTGCCATTCTTTATGTGGTGGATCTATTTGGCATTTTTCCATTTCTGACGCTGCCCGCACTACTGATCCGACTGGGCTACTTTGGTGTGCTTCTCGTGCTATCCATCATCTTCCTGCAAATGTATACATCTTTTTTGCTGGCTCAATGCTGGACAATGGCCGAGTTTTTGGATCCTTCGATACTGCAAAAACGCAATTATCCCTATGCAGCACTCGCCGAGTTGGCGTTTGGACCATATGTTAGCCTCTTGGTATCGGTTCTATTGGATTTCAGCATCTTTGCCTTGGCTGTGCCCAGCATTGTTATGGCTGCTGAGAATCTTGAAGCTGTCGTCCTGCGCATGAGCGCTGGCCATTATAATTTCTCCTATTGCTATTGGGCCATCATTGTGGGTTTCATCATTTGCCCCCTCATGTGGCTGGGCAGCCCCAAGCATATGCGGTAAATGGAATTTTCCTCAGCTGGAAAAAGCAGCTACTCCAAGCCACTCTTCTATACTCATTTCGTTTCAGTGGATTGGCCATTATTGCAGTGTGTGTTATGATTATCATTGTGGCGCTGCTTTGGTATTGCCTGCTCGATGCTCCAGCCATCGGAACACCCTTTCAGGGAGTCTCCTTGGGTGGGTTATTTTCTTTAGCCAATCTGTTGAATACCCTCTCATAATTTTCATATGATTTTCGACAGGACTGCCTGGTTTTCTGGCTATTCTGAACAGTTACAGTATTCTGGCCTTCCAATTCGACATTCATCCTGTGCTGCTCACGCTGCAAATTGATATGAAACGCAAGTCACAAGTATCCTGGGCGGCGCTAAGTGGCATTGCTAGTAAGTTCGAATACTCGAAAAGCTCTGCAGGAATCTTAATCTATTTACATCTGTTCAGTTACTTGCAGTGTGGCCATCATTGGTGCCATCATTGCCGCCTATAAGTTTGGCTCCATGATAGCCAATAATCTGCTCCATTCGCTGCCCACCAGTGTACCCTTCTATGTGATGCTCATCCTGATGTCCTTGCAGCTGTGCTTCTCGGTGACTGTGGCCAGCTCAGCCATGTTTCTGCAAATCGAGAATTACTTCAAGCTGCCAGAGTGTAAGTCATGTACCCAGCTTTAATCTCCCCTCACTTTTCTCCTCTGTTTTCTTTTAGCTTTGTCCTGCAAGCGCGTGATCATACGATCCTGTGTCCTGGCTCTGGAAGTGCTTGTGGCAGAGTTTGTGCCGAGCTTTGATGCACTGATGGATGTGGTTGGAGGCACCATAACTGGACCCTTGGTGTTTATATTGCCTCCATTGCTGTACCGCCGCATAAGGCGCATGGAGCGAGTGCATCAACGCATCGCTGCCGAGGCCAGTTATGGCAGTCTGCCTCTGGATTTGAACTATGATCCAGTCGAGCTGGAAATGGAACCAATTCTAGTGGCTGCCAAGCCGCATACACCGCGTGGCTGTTGGCTGCGTCTGGTGCGCCTGCTGCATCGCTTGGAATGCGATATATCCTGCACGATGGGCGTACTGATCTTTGGACTCTTGGCAACGTTTCTATCCACATATCTAAATCTGTTTACCATAGCTGATCTTTTCAAGAATAATTCACCCTGTCTCAGCAATCTGACGGCGCATTAATGGATGAATAAAGTGATTATTTTTCAATCGATCAAGCGATAAGATTCAAACCACAAAATATAATTATATTCTGAGAAGCTGCTGCTGAGAAGCGAATCGAAGCTTTTAAAACAACTATTTGTATAGATTAGGTGCAGTTTAAGTCATCTCCTCATCTCCGTAGACAACTCCGTAAATATGATTATAATCTACACTGATGAGATTATCAATGTTAATTCGCTGAATTCGCTGGTTATTCCGTTTCCCATTTCCGTCCTTCGACAAGTTCATAAACCTCCAATTGATGATGCCAAATTTGATGCAATATTTACTTAATTAAAGTGTTTAAACATCTACTACAAATTTAATTAATTTATTATATTTTAAGCGTGGAAAACACATGCAAATGTCCCCCGTCCAAATGTTTACTCCCAACTCAGCGCAGAGTGTGTATTTAATTAGTAAAACTTTATTAAAACACACGTTAACTACTACAACTACATTTTTGTGGCTTTTTGTTTTTGGCCAACTGCAAAACTACGCATCATTTATCATCTTTTTTTTTCTTTTTGGCCAAGTCGCAAATGTTTTGTTTGCTAAATTCGAAAGAGAAAAAAAGCAAAATATTGTACGCTTTGTTTGGCGGTAATTTAAGACCAGTTCAGTTCAGATCAGTCAGAGTAACTAAGATGGAAAGTAAACCCCGTAGTAGAGGCAGTTAGCCCGGCCGTAAGCTGATAAGGCGGCTGTCTCTCTGTCTGGCTGTCTCCCTTGGAATGCCAGAAAAGCTGAGCTCAGTGTTTAAATTTAAACACGGTAAAGCTGTTGATGTGTAAAGATTCTTCTACATAATTCTAGAGATTCTTCTGCCTGCCTGCCTGCCTGCTTGGCTGCCTGGGTCTGGGCCTGGTCTCATACATAAATTTAATTTATTCTTTGGCATAAGCATTTTTTTTTCTATTTTTTTTCATTTGCGTATTTGTATATAATATTTTTATTTTTCTATTTGTTTATCTTTTTTTTTCCTGGCATTCATTTCCGTCTTCAATAATACGTTTTTAACCATGTTCCGATGATGATGAGATGACTCAAGCGCTGAGTCTATAGCAGATAACCTGCCCAATCAAAGGCGTTGCAAAGACAACAGCAAATCTTTTAAGTAATATTTTTAATGTGATTATTTATTAAAATTAATACTCATTGTTCAATGATAGCAAAAGTTATTGTCGCGTCATCAGACGCCTCAAATTTAATGTGCTGGCCAAGCGGCCCTTTCAGCAGCAGCACTCAAATATTCAAACTGAAAACTACTCAACACTCATACTACTTATTCACACCTGTTGCTCTCTGTGGCGTTTTTATTAGCTCGTTATTTTTATTTTTATTCATTTTTTTCTGTTGTTTTTTTATGGCCAAGCACACAAAAGCCCATGTAATTCCACTGCCGTTCTACGCACCCTTTTTAATTACGTCGAACTCTGTGAGTATTGGGTTATTTTTCTGAGTGTACCGAGTCGCAGGTTCCGAGTTGCAGAAGGTCTCGTTTGGCACGAACTCTGTATTACTCCATTACCATGGGATGCTCAGCGCTTCAGCGCTTCATTCGATGAGTCACAGCTCGGGGCGAGTACTCTCTGTGCTCTGCGCTCTGCTGGAGACGGAACTGAAGCCAGGGGGCAGCTGCCTGCCTTGCCGCAAGTGCAACATAAATCGTGCTAATTGATTATATCGTAAGGCATTTGACAAGCATTTTTTTCTTTACAATTTACAATTTACAATTTACACAAAACATGCATAATTAATAGTTATTAACTTTTATTACTTATGGAAATATGTTGAAAATTGGCTTACCAATAGCCTTGCCAAGCAATGGCCAAGACGTACACTAAGCGAAAGAATGGTTCCTCTAAGGAAACTAACCATTTTTGGATGGATTGGCAGCTATATAATGTAGCTACCCGATCTGGCTGGTGCCTACAGGAAATAGCTATATTCCCTTGGCCCTAGAAGCAGACAGACAGACGGGCCAAGGAACAGGCAAAGTCGTCTCATCGCTGCTAAGCCAAGTTTCTGGCAGCTTTCAAAGCCAACCATGATCTAAAAATTAATCACAATTTGGTTTAATTGCTAAGAATTGATATGCAATTTAAGTTTAAATTTAATTAATGGATTTTTAAGCTTGAAGAAGGCTGCATTTAATTGTTCAAGAGCAGAATTTAATTTGATTAAAAATTAAGCAAATTATCTGAAACCAAAGCAAACAAAGCTGAAGTTCTGTTCAAGGCTCAAACCTCAAGCTTCCGTTGAAGGGTTCTTGAAACTGCAAATTTAAAAGAATTAGAAAACTTTTCAAGTATTTTGTGTAAAGAAAAAACCCTTTTAATGAATTACAAAATTTAGTTATAGACAAAAGTAAAAATTGGCCAAGCCATATCTATGAAATTAGAAGCCAATATTATTAAATTAAACTTTCGGAACATGTCAAAAATGATTATAGAGCCAAGCCAATGGATGTTCAATTGCTTTACACAAATCATTGGTTATTAACGTGGCCCAGACACAGAGCTGAAGCTGAACGGAGCTGAACTGAACTGAACTGAACTGGCCCGGAGGCAGCTGCTGTCAAAGACTGATTACACGGTGGCAATTTTCAAGTGCTCGCCACAAAGGCTTAACCCAGAAATTAATGATATTTAAATTGCAAGTTCCTTTTGCCAATACCCCAAAAACCAAGTGTGTGTGTGTCTGTGTGTGTGTGTGTGTGTGCACAACAAAAGCCAATCGGGCCATGGTACGCAGCTTTAACTGAAATTTCACTTTTCATTTCCTATTGACCTCGTTTCATTGGCGCACTTCTTTCTAATTTCGCCTGCTTCTTCAAGTGCTGCCCCGCAGTTCTTCAATAATTTTTCGGTTTCTGTTTTATTTTTTTGTATTTTTTCGTTTTTTTCGTTTTTTTTTCTAGTTTTTTGCACAATTTTCTGATTTTTGCTAATCGAATTTCGAATCTGAATCAATTTTTTTGGTTGAATTTCTTGGCCGGGCTTTCTGCATCAATTGAATACTCATTAGGCACATTCACACGTGCAAGCTGGCTAAGATCCCTCATCGAATCTGGGTGCTCGACTCTCTCGAATTCGCATCATTTCTTCTTCTCGGCCGATGATGACTTTTTGATTTTTTCTACCGCAACAGCAACACAAAGTGCTTTTCAAGTTTACCTAGTTTATTATGGTATTGTACGGGTTTTTGAGTTGAATTTTTCAGGCTATTTCAGCGCAGAGTTTTGCATATTATTTGCCTGTCTCATTATTGAGAGGCCTGCGAGCTATCTTAACTGTCTGCTTTTAGCCACTTTGTGCGGGTACAGTTCAGGCGCTTCATAATTGGCCGCTTGCTTCTGGCTTTCAGTTATCGATAAATTATAATTTCGGATTTACTGAAATACGCATTTGGTAATAGTGGAAAAATTTGGGTATATTTTGACCGATTGATCCTATGGCAGCTTTATGATATGGTTGTCTGATTCGGCTGTGCTGCATGCAACCAAAAGAAGGGTCCATTCCCTGCCTCAAAAATATCTCAGACTAGTCTGCAGTTAAGCAGATGGATAAATGGACATATAGACGGATATGGCTAAGATTATTAACTTGTCTCTTCAATCTGATCAAGCCTGAAGCCTCCTACAATGCAGTCAGACAGGCAGACGGATATGGCTAAATATCAACTCCTCGCTTCAGCCTGAAGCCTCCTTCAATGCAGTCAGACAGACAGACGGATATGGCTAGGAATATCAACTCCTCTCTTCAACCTGATCAAGCCCGAAGCCTCCTTCAATCCGGAATACATTTTGTGGGAAAGGGTATACAACAATTGGCCAAAGTTCGGGGTTCAGGTTCAACGTGAAAGATTACTCACTTAATTATTATAAACTTTTGTACTACCACTTTATTTTTATTAGCCCAATTGGCCGCTCTGCTGTGTCCCTGAATCAAATGGTGGGCTGGCTACCAACTTGGCCTATTTAAACAGAATTAAATGCAATTTTTGCATACATAATCAAATAAACTAATGTGATGATGGGGCGTTGTTGTTGTTTCTGTTAATAATATTATTTATAAATAAATCGATGACGTGAGCAGTGATTAACTATCAGACACAATACAAATTGTTTGCTAATATTCCAATAAAAACGTCGTAGACGAACGGCGAACGTCTCAAAGATTCGCATCGCTTTATTCACATAAATTACAATATTTGGCGAGCACAACAAAACGTGAGCAACAACAACAACAATAACAACAACAACAAAAACAACAACAATAATAATAATAACAACAATAACAATTGAGAGGCAAATAAATATAATTACATACAGCCGCTATGCGATAGCTAAATGCATAGTCAAGGACGTTGAAGGCCATTCAACGGCGCTTTTTGGGGGTTGTGCCTCGGCTACCCCGCTGCCCGCTGTCCGCTGTCCGCTGCTCCGCTGCCTGGTTAACTGCCCCCATCTCCGTGGGGCATGCTAATCAAGAGGCAGCATTAAGCCAAAACAGATTGATGTTGGCCCATAAATATCGCCCAGGGGCAGTCAAAGGGGCGGCAGCAACAGCAGCAGCAGCAGCTGCAAGGCCGCAACCAAACTGTAAACAGCCTGCAGCTCATTACCATTAGCCGATGGATGTTGAATGTGGCTTGGATGCAGTGCCGCATCGTCAGTTTATTGTCTAAAAATAAACGTCCAGCGTGTCCAGGCCAGGCACCGGGCATACACTGAGGAAATAAAAGTAGGAAACTCAAATTAAATTTCCCTAGAGGCAGATTAAAGAATCGACGGGGCTTTAGGGTGAATATATATTCCGGATTAGAAACAATAACCAAGTCTATATAGGCTGTCCGTGTGGCTGTCCGTCAGGAGACTAAGAAAGTCAAAGGACTTGGCTTGGCTGGCCAAAGCTCTCAAATATATTGAGGATAATAATTGAGTTTAATAGCCTGGAAATTCTAAATCCCTAATCATTTTTTTTGAGTGTAGTTCTTCTGTGCAACGTTGGCCTTTGTTTTTTCCTTGTTTTTTTATTGTTATTAATTAGCACGGCTCATTGGATGGGGGCCAGAAATCTGACAGGAATGCTGAGTACGTGCTGCATAGCATATGGCTAAAAGCACACACATATTGCCATTGCCATTGCCATTGCCATTGCCATTGCCATTGGCATATTCCTCTCTTAGCATGGGGTGTTGGCGCTTTGGCGCCTCTCATCAAGAGGCCCAGACAGAGTAGCAGCAGCCAACTCAGAGTTTGGACAAAGCCTGTTGCAAATTAATTGGCAATGTCTTCTTACCAAAGTCGACAGCAGTCGAACGTTCCGAGGGAGACGTTCAAGCGGTTCGAGCGGTGCTGCTGGGGAATGGCCCTGAAAAGTTTTTAATGGCAACACTTAGGTGCTGCTATAAATAAAACTAGGCATCGTATACGGGCAAAGGCTTCTTCTACGAGTTTCTACCTCATTTTCATTGTCAATCCTTCTGTCTGCCCTCTCTGTGTGTTCTAAAACTGAAGAATTTTCCACTGCTCATTAAAAGCAATGAACGGATGGACGGGCCACTACGGGCGGATACGGGAGCGGGGGGGTCCAGGCGAATCTTGAATTTTTTTTATTGATGCTATCAAAATGTGGGAATGAAAGAAAAACCGAAACGAACTCTTTCAAAAAGGCAGCCAGCGGCAATGGATCTTCCTGTAACGTCGTAACGCATATAATGCCCATCCCAGGAATTGGCAAAAAACCCCAAATGGTATGCGTTTGCCGTCAAGAGTGTTTATGTGGCCAGGATCCATAAAACTGTAAGCTCTTGGATAGATGTTACGAGTAGTATTTTACTTTTAATGATGTCGATGCCGAGGAGGCAGGAAATGCCTATTCTCTATGCCTTCCAGCTTAAGTGCTCATCGTCGTCTCATCGCTTGGTGGGGTCTACCAGAAAGAATCTTTCAAATTAAGAACTTGTAAATCTGCGAATTTCGGAGAATATCTTTTTGGAAATCTTGCTCAATTCTGGCCAAAAAATAGGCACTCAAAGCTACTGAAGTTTGGTTGGAAAAGGTAATCAAAAGCCTAACCGATACGACGACTGAGGAATGAAATATTTGGGATTTTTGGCCAGGAAAATGAACAGCAAAAAATGACTAAGCATATTTGAATATGCTTTGTGGAACATAATAAATGTATTTAAATTAAATATTTTATTTTAAAGACTTAAATAAACTTCAAAAGAAACCTTAATTTATTGTCCAGCGTTTCGTCAATGATTTATAGAGAGTTTAAGTCGGCTGTCTTTATGGGGGTACAAAATAAACCGAGAATAAAGTGTAGAAAAGAAGCAAAACAAACAAAAGAATAGAATAGAGTAGAGTAGAGTAGAATATACACTTTGGCCAGTTAAGTGCCGCCTAGTTTATGTTTGGTTAAATAAAACTATAAACGATCTTCTAGGGAGCTCTCCGAATTAAGCACGCTTATTCATAACTTTTATGGCTGGACAGTGGCTGGCACAGTGGAACCCAAGCAGATGATTAGATAAAAGTGCTCCAGACCCAAACTGAACTGAACTGAACTGAGGCCTGAAGTTCAGCAATTTTCTCAGCACAGAAGAATTATAATTAAAAGAGAGAAAAAAAAGAGACGCTGTTGCCGCAAGAAGTGGCATCACAGAGAACCACAATCAGAATCCGAATCCGAATTAGAATCCGAATTAAAATTAGAATTATGTTTCCTTAATGAGTGCCACAAGCAGCTGCTGCTAAACATCATTCGATATGAGAGAGGTTCGAGAGGTTCAGTGAACTTTTTTGGCTTTTTGCCCTGGCTTTGGGGCACTTTCCCAACCCAATGCAAAAAAAAAGCTGAAATAAACCCAAACAAAAAATCAAAACAGAAGAAAAAAAAAAAACACTCAGCGCTGCCGCCTTTAACTGTAAATATATTTAAAACCTTTTTTTTTATTTTTACCGGGTTGTTTCTTCAATCTGGATCTTTGGGTCTTGTTCTTTCGAAATTTGCATTTTTTTGACTATGCGAATTGGAATCTAGTATCGAGTGTTTACATAACACTACACCCAGCATATTCCATGAATGAACCTGAACCGTAAAGCAAACAAAGCTTTGGGATTTTTACTATGCCGCTAGCCAAGAAACACACATGGAAAATTTGCATCAGTTTCGACAAGCCAAATTAATCAAATGCCTCGGGTTGTTGCCAAGTGGATGGATGCCCCACAGACGTTAGCCCGGTAGCCGGAGTTGGCTATAAGTTTACGCCCAATTACTCAAATGATGCTTCAGGGGGGCAATGGGTTATGCGAGTCAAGACTGACATATTTACTCAACAAGCCAGCCGCAAGCGAGGCGAAGCTACGCACCAGAGTTCCAGAGTTCTATATACGAAAATCAAGAAAACTTTTACCTACGATTGGGCTAAGTGTGAGAGTGTGTGTGTGTATCTGTGTGTGCCAAATGCTCGAAAAAGCTTCGTGAAATACTTGGGGCACCATAAATCAGCCAAGTGGCTAGGAATCTGGCAACTGGCAACTGGCGACTGCCGGCTGTAATTGTCGCATTAGAAACGCCAGCAAAAAACGCGCGAATAAATCAGCTAACACCTACGAAAATACTGTACGTGGACAGGGCCCTACTACCGTTTAACGTTTAAATTTAACGTCAAGGCAAACAAAAATACAACAAAAAAAAACCCAACAAAAAATGAGCATAAATGCCAAAGCGGTCACGCCTCTTTTCATTTGGCATAATTTGTCGCCCATTTGCCACAGTCTCGTAAATTTATTGTTGGCGCTGCGCGTGCGCCGCCAGTCGACGCTCTGTCACGTATATTTCGAGTATTCCAACTGGCCAAGGAGCACAGTGGTACCAAAACTGTTCATTGCACTTCCGACTTCCGCCTGGCCGCCGCCCGTCTGCCTGGCCAGCCTCCCTCGCATTACACACAGAGCTTCGACTTGGCTTTCAAGGAAGCAATTAGCCGCTGGGAGGCAGCCAACAAAAAAAAAAAAAATGATGATGATCTGATGGCTGCGGCATTTGGCTTTAACTTTGAATTTCGACGGTCGATCGGTCGATCGGCCGATTGGTCGATTGGTCGATACGAGCAAATAAACCTGGCTCAATGCAAAACAAATACGGGGTAAGTGTGTTTAAAATTTATGTTTTTTATGAGGCAAATTGATTCGACAAGTATTTAAGTTTAATTGAATTTGACGATAGTTTTTGTTGTTGTTTTTCTCTTTTTTTTCTTTTCATTATTATTATGATTATTATTTTTCTCTGCAAAATACTTCAAGGCTGCTGATCTTGGGGGCTTCTATGTACGCGAGCTATTCACATGATAATCATCAGCGCAAGCGGCGAGCTGCGCACGACTTCACTCACACAGACAATTAGTCAAAACAATATTATTCATATACATAAACATATATATATATATATATATATATATTGGAGATCCATGAAATCTGCTCTGGCATCGGCGGCCTTAGAATTTTGTCTGGGGTTTTGTGCAAGAAATTAAAGATTGGGCCAAGTAGAGTTTGCTATGCAAGCGCTGTACCTGGCCCAAAACTTCATTGGAACACTGAAGAGTTAAGGCGCTTTTCGATATTTCCGTTTGCCAGACGCCATCAGAATCCGCTTTGGTGATTCCCATAATGATTACACGATATTCGACTGGCATTAAGTTGTCAAGTTGGGGGCAAGCGAAGAAGCAGGGCATGTTCGTTTCTAAAGAACGTTTGTTGCTTTTATTGTATCTTGTTATATTTTATATATATTTAAGGAATGTTTTTCTATCCAAATACCCTGTAAATATTGTAGATTTTGTTCATAAAAATTGCTCATAAATCTGTATTTAATTTGGCAATTGTGGGCTGCACTTTGAGAGGCAAAGATTTGTTTCAATCCTTGGAATTCTATTTGCAATCACAAAGGTGAAAATTGTCATTGGAATTCCCTTTATTTCCAGGTCTTTCGATAGGTCTGCCAGCACTTTTTGATGTATAATTTTTGTTTTTCTTTTTGTTTCTGTTTTTGTTTTACTATTATTCTTAGTTATTAATATGAGTAAGAGTTGTTTTCTTGATGATTTAAGGTTCTAAGTTCGCCAAATCCAAACCAGTTTTCATTTGTAACTTATTTTCGTTTGTTTCACATCGCCTTTTTTTCATTTTTTTGATTTTTTTTTTCATTTTTTGTTCTGTTCATGGCGTGTGTTCTCTGTATGTTTTTCTCTCTATCGTTAAGGTCTATTTCAAGGTTCAACGGCCGCATCAAATGCCAGAGCCACTGCCAGAGCCAGAGTCAGAGTCAGAGCCAGAGTCAGATTCGGAGCCAGAGCTTAATGGAAGTGTTGGTGTTCTTCTCTGGTCTCTGGCAATGCTGAGCTCCTTTGAATGCCACCAGCACAAGACAAAAATGATGTCTGCCTGTTGTCTCATTAAGAGCTTAAACGATTCGAATACATATAAAATGCAGGCAGGCATCCGCTGCACTGCACTCTCGATCAGAGCTGTCCGCTGTGGCATCGTCATCGCCAAATTAATTGTTCCAGTCGCTTTCCAAAACACCCAAAAAACCACTACAAATCCATTTCAAGTGCAGCTGTCAATGTGTTTGATGGGTCTCCCCACCGCTGCCTCTCTTAGCCCAGTGTGTCTCAGGGCCTTAAAGAGTCAACAACATTTGACAGCTGCTAATTGGCTAACACCACGAACAACGAACGCTGAGGCACCCACACAACATCGGACGGGGGAGGGAAGAGCATTGATCACGCCTCTAGCGGCGATTCTCCTCCATTCATATATACAATTTATTAATGACTTTTCTATTGACATGATTTTTACGCACGCAGCCAAAGTTTAAATCAAATTATTATTTACACACTGAAAAAACAGCTGTGGTTAATTTGGGAATTCAATTTATTCTATTTTTAGCCTAAAAGTGGATTTTATTCGGCTTGAAAGAATATGCTAGCCCTTTTGAATAAACAGATCTTTTTTGAAACCGGAAATAGCTTGCTTTGAGTCTATTTTCTTACCAACTTAATTGAAGTATTTTCTAGGCTTAAAACCTTAAAAGGTTTGTCTTATATAATACCCAAAAAACCCTTCTCACATGGCCAGTCTTAAGCTCTGAGTTGGCCTATAGATTTTGGCCAATATTTGAACTAATTTTGGGAGCAGAACTCTCTGGGCTTTTCGCCAAGTGTAACGCTTGGCCACATTTCGCGATTGTCAAGGCCAACTGCACCAATTTCATAATTTCATAATAATCTTTCGGGGGCACAAAACTTAATTCGATGCGAAGCCGCATTGTTTTAAATACAATTTTTGAATTTTGCTCACGCCTCAAATTTTATTGGTGTGTTTTTTTTGGGGGTACTCGAAAATAGTTTGGGACGGGGACGGTTCGGTTCGGTTGCCATTCACTTTTCACCTAGTGAAGCACTCATAAAATCGAACCAATTCCCGACTTGGAAGCATTTTTTTTTCCTGCTTTTTGTTTTTGTTTTTGAAAAGTTCTTTAGCCAATTGTAACGGTACTTTTTGTTGCCATGCGCAGGGCAATTTGTTATTTGTTATTTGTATTTGTTGTTTGTATTTGTATTTGTTATTTGTATGTAACTATTTGCTCTAATTTGTATGTTTGAAGTCGCATTACGGCAGCAGCAGCAAGAGCCACAGCCACAGCTGACATTTTTGCTTGTGCACAAAGCAAATACCAAACTGTGCCTGGCATTCCTAATTAGAACTCGGCTAAGCGTGCGCAAACACTCACACAGATACAGATACAAAAGTATCTTCTACTCGGCCACAGATACAAAAGTATCTTGGGCGTTAAAAGTGGGTTTTTTCTATGTACTTTTCCAGAGGGTACTTTCATTTATTCATCAAATTTGCACTGTACTAATGCAGCCAAAGATCGTTAAAAATAAGTTCGATTTAATATTTAAATAAACTTATTTTTATTTGTTAATTATTTCGCTGCTTTAAGTATGAATTACAGCAAAAGATTTCTTATCTGTCCAGCTTTTGACTTGTTATTGTTTTGTTAGCCTTCATTTTCTCATTTTCTTTCCTTTATTTGAAGCATACATTGAGATCATTGTTAGGGTATTTTTAAACCATCTTTTATTGGATTCCCCTCTTTTATTTTACCCATCATACAGAATATTGTTAGAGGATCTTAAAGCCGTCTTCTCTCAATCTTTTTTCATTTCTTTGACCCACGCATGAAGATCATTATTAGGGTATTTTAAAGTCGTCTTCTCTTAATCTTCTTTCTTTCAGTTGACCCAAGCATAGAGATCATTGTTTCTGTTTGTCTGTTTCCTTAACTGTTGCGAATCTATTTGCAAATTTCACAGCTACAGAAGAACATTTGTCCTCTGCCCATTTGTCGGGCTTTAAAGTGACAGACACGTTGTTATCGACGCTGACGTTGGCGTTGGCGTTTTGCCTTTGTCACAGCCAATTTTGTCGCTTTGTTCTGGCCGTCTACGCTTATAACTAGGCCACTTGCGTACCCCTCCGCCTGCCTCTTCAGTACTAAAGTATTAAACTGTTCTCAGGGAACTGGGAACCAAAGCTGGCAACACCTGGCGACTTAATTAACCCAAAGTCGCATAAAATGATGCGTTTCGTGGTCAGTTGAACAGTTAAAGCGCATCGCATTGGATCGCATCAAGAACCCTAATGGAATGCCCTGGGGCCACTTTTTAGATGATGTCTGCGCTGACGTAGACGAATTGCCAGCCAGAGAATGGAGGGGGCGTAACGTCCATTTTAAAGTAATTAAAAACGCACAGTTTTATTGGTTGACCATGGCTCCTGAGGCGAGGCAGTAAGACTGTAAAACCGTTTATCTATATATAGAAAATTGCATGGCTCTTTCGATTGTTATTACAGTTTAACGGCCAAGTTAAAAGCCCAGAGAATAAAACCTCTGCAGAATGTTGAATAATTTTCTTTCCTCTTTCAATTTTTAAATATACGAATGACATCAGTTGTTTTTATTAAACTCTGCTGTTTCTTTTTTTGCGCAGCTATTTCTAAAGAACTTGTCTAAAAATAATACTTCATGGCTAATACCAATACTTTATGGCTAATTCTTTGTTGACCGTGGCGATAACTCTTTGGTATGTCCCATGGAAAGAATTAATTTTTGATATTTCGCTGCAATTCCTTTCTACTTTCGAAAGTCTTCTCTCTGCTGAAAAAGAACTGTCTAATATTTTTGGTATGATTGCTTTCTTTGTTGCTTTCGAGTAAGTTATTAAAGTGTAATTAATAGCATTTTAAATTAATTAATTCTGCATATTTATAAAACAATTAATGAAGTTCGTAGAGCATTTGGCGTCATTAGTTAAGAAATAGAAACAAAAGAAATAACCAAATATGAAATACCAAATACCAACAAAACCATAAGCCACAACAAAGGCTTAAACACTGTGGCTCATTGAGCACTAAAATTGGCGTGCGTTGAAAGTTATTTCTGATTGATGACAAAATATTAAAATTGAAGAAATTAATGAATTCCTTGTAAGCCGACAAAATACAAAATTCATAATAAAAAACACCGAAAAAACATCGAAATAAGCGTGAAACAAGCGAACAGCAACAGAGAATCATTTCTTGGACTTTCAGAACGCAAAATACTTATAAAATATGTATTTGTTTTCGTTAAAATTTGCCTAATTGTTATTATGTAAAATCTCCGATTATTTTTGCTGACTGCCTTGGCTGGGGATTTGCATGGAGAACTAGTCGCTGGACAGAAGAAACAGTGAGACAGAATGACTAGAACTGTGCGTGAGTCAGCATCATCTGCGTGTTATGTTTTTTCCCCCCAGACAACAACAACACCAACAACAGCAGCAACAACAACAAACTACAACTATTTATATCAAGATTACGAAATTAATTTGCATTACAAAACAGTTGATGGCAGGGGAACAAATCTATTAGTGGCATTTAAACGACATTTGTGGATCAGCGCCACGCCCCAAGTCGTTGACTTGAGCGATGACCAGAAGACCCTAGTACCGTTTAACTAGATGTTTATCTAACCTGAAGTTTGGCTGACTTGTAACAGCAGCAGCAGCCTCAGTAGCCGCTGGGAAAAAACAGCAGCAACAGCGGCGGGCTAACGACCTGCAAAAAACTTTTTGCCAACTTTGTTATTTTTAATAGCGCCATAAATGAATGCGGTATGCAAGCTTAGTTAAATTAATTTACTTAAGTTTCGTATTTTTAGAATATGACTATCGATATCGGCAATACTCATAGCAAGTTCGTGTTCTAAGTCTTTTGTTTTAACGCTCAATTTGCCGAACTAAACGCAGCAAGCCGCTAAAGAATGCAAACCGCAATATAACTAACAATATATATATATATATATATATATATATATAACTATATATATACGCGTTGAGTCACAATAAAATCGGAAATTATCACAAAGGTATGCAGCGAGTTTGTGTTCTAAGTCTTTTGTTTCAATAAACCAAATTTTACATTAACTGGGAGCAGCGTTTAACACCCCAAAAAGTGGCCATTAAACTGGCCAATAAAATTAAAAATAAGTTCCGAAAATGTCAGCCAACAAGAAGTGACCAAAATGTTTGGGTTAACGAACTGCGTGCTATTAATTAATGCATAAAGTTTGCTGGCCCAAAACAAGCGTTTGAACATATTCACGACATTGCCAACATTTTGATAACGACTCACAAATTAAATGCCTGCTGTCCGGCTGTCTAGCTGGGCCTGTATCAAGTGCCAGTTGGCCAGTTGCCGCCAGTGGCTATCGATTCACATGCTAATCGCGTGAAATTTTTCAAAAAAATGATGCTGCTTCGCGCCGCGTCGCGTCGCATATTTGCATAGAGTTTTTTTTGTTGTTGTTGTTGTTTTTTATTATGGATGGCGTCCGTTTATGCTGCGTTGTCTCCTCTGCTAAGTGGATGCGCATCTCGAATTGAGATTTTCATTTAAATAAAATTCGATTGAGATAAATTAGCCAGCCAAGAAGCCAAAGCAAAGCCAGAGCCAAGCGTAAAGCGCGCGCGTTGGTCTCTGACTCTTTTGTCTGTTTGGCTGTGTGAAAGCTTTTTCATCATACTCATTCTGTTCTTTTTATTTTGGTTTTTTTTTTTGTTTATTTCTTACCCGTATTTTAGCCAAATTCAAAAGCCTTTCTTTTTTTCCCAAAGCTGTTTTGTCAGCTAGAATTGGGCGCAAGCGTTCCAACAATTACAAAGCTAAAAGGCTTATGGACTTATGGCCATTGATTGTGCGAGTATTTTGGGCTTTGGTTAGAAAAGCGCATTCTTAGCTTTCCCCAAGCTCTGCTGCTGCTGCTGAAGGTCGTTTTATGGCTGTAACGAATGATAAAATTGCACAGAACAATTTGATCTGGTTCTATATATTTGCACCCAAAGAAAAAGCTATGAATTCTGTACAAGAAGAAAGGAAAAACTAAGAAATAACTAAGCGTTGAAAAGTTTGTTACCCTTTTTCGCTGAGTGTATGTTTTATTCGCAATTCGCAACTGTTTGACACCAAATCAGCCGCAAGACCCAAAGGCAGGTAACAAAAACCTTAAATATAGCAACAGAACTCAATTGATAGTTTTTTGCAAATTTTATGGCTGAAACGTGATAAATGTAGTTAAATTCTTTGCAGAATTTATAACAATTTGGTTTCCATTAGTCCCAAATTGGCTAACAGAACACTGATCAACTGTAAATAAGGCGATAACAGAGGGCCAATTAACAGAGTCTGTTACCAACGTTGTGAAATGCGAATGGATGACGTACGCTGACGCCAATGACAATGATGAGTCGCCGCTGCATTTAAATTAGAGCTAAGCCCGACTGGAGTTGCAGGTGAGTGTGTGTTAACAATAAAGGTAAATTTTGTGGCTAAGCTTATCTGCAATTTGCTAACGAACTGTTGCCAAAAAAAATCAACTTGAGCCGATTAAATTGATTGTGCAACTTGGTAAAACACGCAACGTGCCAACGCCTGATAATCATAGATTAAAGATTTTCATGAGAGCAACAGTGGCTGCTGATGCTCAAAGGCAAATTTTGCTTACTGTGTGGCAGCAATTGAAACATTAGCGTTATTGTTGTTGGCCAAAACATTTGCGTTGACCCATTTTCCAGAGTGCACGCGAGGCAAATGCCAGCGACCCGATCCATGGCAGCGGCAGAGGCTGCGGCAGCGGCCACACTTCAGTTCACTTCGCGATAGCCGCCGACAAGTGTTTGTGTTGTGTTTGTGTTGTGGGTCTTAGCCCCGGTCAAAAGCAACAGCAACAACAACAACAATGACAGCCATCGAATCTGGCCGTTCAAGTGGCGCTTAGGCGGTTTTTTGCTGCTCTTTTTGGCTGCTCTTTTTGGTGCCTCATTTTGTATGTCAATTGCTGCCGTTGAATTTAACCGCAGGCGGTTGATCAGCCGGGCCCAGCATCCCAGACCCAGCAGCCAGCAACCAGACCCAGGCAGGTCTTCCTGCCAAAATGAAACAATTTGAATGCGCATAAATTTCAAATAGTGAAAAAAAAACGAGAAGAAAAGACACAACAAATTCAATTAACGGAGCCATCCAGCATCTGAGCAATTGTCGTTGGTGGTTTTTCTGAGCAATTTGGACACCCATTGAATCACGCTTTAGCTATTTTGCAATAAACATTCCGATTTCCTATACACACACACACACACACACACACACACACACACAGAGAGCATCATTAATTACGCGCTGAGTTGCGGATCTGAGTACAATTGGGCACTGTTAGAACCTTTGGACGGCTACACTCAGCGAAAAGATTATGCCAAGGAATGATGCTAATATCATAGCTTCAGTTTAATAAGCAATTTATCGCTCAGTGTACTCGAACTTTCGCACTGAAGGCGGCAATTAAGTACAGTTTATTGAGCTGAGCATCATGAATGAATCAATGAATCAGTGATAATGCCTGGCGCATCTGCTATTTATAGATATGATTCCACACACCCATCCCAGGCATTAGTTGTTATCTAAAGTGCATGCCATGTTCATAAAGTGCAGCCAGAAGCGGGTATTATAGACTATAAGTGCAGGAAATAAATTATATTGTTGTTTAAACTAATTTAACTCTCTTAAAACTTTCTTTTTACAGGGCATACTTCGTTATAACTTCCATAAAATAATGAGAAATGAGCGCTTAGAGTCTCTGCCTTTTTACATGGTATACTTTGTTATAAATTGTATAAAATAATTCAAAATTAACGCTTAATGTATGCTCCTTTTTACAGGGAATACTTCAGTTAAACTTTCATAAAACAATTAGAAATTATCGCTTAAGATTATGTGCATCTTTACAGGGTACACTCCACTCGTTATATGTCAAAACTTCCATAAAATAATGAGAAATCAGCTCTTAAATTATGTGCCTTTTAACAGGGTATACTTCGTTAAAAATGGTATAAAATTGTTAGAAATCAGCTCTCAAAATGTAAGCCTTTTACAGGGTATACTAACTATCTACACCTTCCCTGAAATCATTAGAAATTGGCGCTTAAATTATGAACCTTTTTACAGGGTATTCTCCGCTCGTTAAGCATATTCTAGGACTGTTTGCCTTTAAGATAATTGCGCATAACTATGGTCTGTGTACTTGGATAATACTTCCGTCACAAGGCTTGGGGCCAGCATGTTGCTGGCAACATGTTGGCAACCTGTGCAGCAACATTTTAGCAGCTGGCCGAAGCTATTTTTAGCCACATGTTGCATTTATTAAAATGAAAAATTATGCAGACAGTGCGGCCGCCTCAGTTTGCCTCTCTCTCGCTCTGGGCTTGTTCTGTGTATAATTTAATTTTCTTTTATTTATATTTGTTGTTGTTTCTTGTTGTTCTTTTTTGCATTAATGTATTTTTGATGATTTGCTGGCCTGCAGCAGCCAGAAAACTTGTGCATTACATCATATTCTTATAGCTGGTTCTCGACTTTGGCTCTCTCCTCTGATGCAATCCGTGAAACTTGTCTTACCGGCTCGGGCTGAAGCTGAGGCTGAGGCTCAGATTCAGTTACAATTCGATACGCGAGCGCCACAATTTAAATCCTCAGTGTCAATGTCGCGCTTGGACGCAACAAATCCGCATCCTCAGCTTGTGGCGACGACCCTGGCTAACTGCACTTTAAGTTTGGCTCGCTGCGTGCTTGTAATTTAAGCGGCCTGCCTAGCAATGTCATTTAAATGTTGATAAGATGCAGCAGTTGTTGCTGTTGTTGCTGTTGCTGTTGCATTTACTGTGGCTTGCCACATAAATTCATTAGAAACCTTGCCTGGTGTGGCATATCTGATAACTGAGCTCCGCTCTGCCCCTGCCCCTGCCCCTGCCCCAGCCCCTTGCAACACTCTTGACAGCAACAAGCTGGCCTGACCATTTGATATATAGTCTTTATTTCCTGTTTAAGCTGATGATGAGCTCCCCCCTTGCTCTTGGTTCAAACTATTACTAATCCCAATGGGAAAAGAATTGTTGGAAAAGCTTCGTTTTTTTTTCGTAATCTTTTTTGTTGTTGAATTTTTTATGCATATGACTCCAATGACCCAAATTGCATTGCAAACAGCAACAGCAACAACAAGAAATGTATAAAATGTTGTTATTTAAATTTGGCAAATAGCAACAACAGCAACAACAACAGAAACAACAGCAACAATAAGAGAAGAACCTGTTTGTTGTTAAGTTTAGCACATAGCACAAAGAGTGCCCCGAAGGAGAGAATCAACAACATTTTGGTTAGCCTCAATAAAAATGTTGTAAATTCTTAGAAGAAATGATTAATAAAAATGCACGCATCCCATGAAGTGTCATTGTACCCTGTAAACGATGAAAAACAGCCACAGAGCAAAGGCCGACTATTGGATGCACTCAAATCTTTTGACTTGGCTAAAAGTAATACCTTAAAAGTCTTTTATTGGGCTATTCCTTCCTCCATTTTTGAATCCACAGCAGAGGTTTTGGGGCACTGAGCTATGAATTCTTCAATTCCAGGGTAACTCTTAGTCGAGCAGCGCGATAATTAGTTGTGGCTAGTGTGTTGTTGTTTCTGTAAGCTGCACCCACTTGAAAGCTGTAAAAAAAGGCGCAAATGTTTTGGAATTTCATGTGGCGACGTCTTGAACTTACCACTGGTTGTTGTTGTTGTTGCTGCTGCTGCTGCTGCTGCAACTTGTTGCTGTTGCAGTGAGAGTCGCCAGTTGTTTGCCCCCGCCTTATGTTTGTTAGAGAAATCGATTAGAACCAACAACAAGAATAACAAAGCGAACGATTGTATTTGGCTGCTGCTGGCTGGCTCTAACTTCTTCTTGCAACCAGGAACAAAACTTGGCCTATAGCTTTTTGCCAAGTCATCAGTGCAACGCAGCGCAACGCAGCGCTGCGTAAAGGTGTCAATTTTAGCACAGAGCCGCCAGCTTTCTCAGATGTGTTGCAAGGCGATTTGCATGTGGCAAAGCCGCATTTGCCTAGAGTCTAATTAGCAGTGGCAGCAGAAGAATACGGCAAATGTTTGCACATCAATCAAATTGGCGAAAAATATTAATATTAATATTAAATGATTATTCGCAAATGATTGAAAGCCATTGTCGAATGCTGCAGGAACAAAGCGCAGAGCCCAGAGAAACGTCAGCAATTTAATTGCTGCAAACTCTTCAGCCTGAGGACTCGCAACAAGATGCTGAAGATAGTACAAAGTTTTTTTCAATTTCAATTTATTCAATTTCAATTTCAGTTTTTTTCTTCGCATCTCAAAGTTATGCAAATTGCACTGCAAACGAGTCACAAAAACATTAGCGATGTTTGGTTTATTGTTTTTGAAATTAATTATCCATTGCCCAAAACAAGTTTTGAATAAAATAATTGCGCGTGCAAAGAATTTCCGCCCAAAAAAAGAAGCAGAAGAAGGAGAAAAAACGCCGAAAATATTACGCATGAATCTTGGCTTAAAGCATAGAAAAAGAGATTAATAGAAATGCCAAAGCAGAAACCCTTTCTCCGATCGAATTTCAAAAGGTATTAGAATAAGAATGAATGCCTCGACTAATGAACGAAAGTGAACTGTTGAAGTGAAAGTAATTTGCATATTTCTTCAACAAATACACAGCTATATACAGATATACACAGATATATATATATATATATATATATATATATATATATATATATAATTTTGATGACACCGGTTCATCAAAAAATTTCGGATCGTAAAGTTACAACGATTTTTGCATAGCAGTTGAATAATTAATTTTTGAGTTTTAATGCAGCGAAAGTCAAGCAAAAACGGCCAAAATTGCAGCGGAAAAGCTGAAAAGCTGAAAAATTCATATTCTAAAATAAAAATCTGACAGCCCAATAAACTGAAACATGTGAAACAGAAAGTAAATCAACATATTTCAGAGAAAGTCTCCAACAATTTGTTACTTGTTTCTCGGTTTTTCGGTTTTTTGGTCTTTGGTTTTGGCCTGCTCCGTCTGCTGTCATGCTGGCCATTTGTTTATGCCGTAACTTGAGTTGGTAACAAATGGGCCTGCCCCATTAATCATTTATTAGAATATCGCGCGCTTCTGCCAGAGATTCGTATATGAATAGAAACATTTTAATGATGGCATTAAACCAAAGACTAAAACCTAGTTGTAACTCCAAAAGCAGCCAACAAGGCCTAGACCGGAGTTAGAACTTGGAACTTGTGTTGCGTGAGAAGCGCTGCGGGGTCAGGAGGAGCATTGAACCCGAGACGCAGACGACGACAATGCGAGCAGAGGGAAGTGCCAAAAAATGGGGGAAAAAAAAATACCTAAGAAAAGAATCTGCTGATGATCATTTCGTATTTCTTACAGCAAAAACCTTGAACCCGTGTCGGGGTTTGCCAAAAAAATAAAAGACAGGTTGATTTAAGGCCAGGCTAAATCTTTTTCTGCTTCTTGGCCAGCCTTCACTTTATTACAGTTATAAAGCTCTGAAGCTGATGGCTCTGATGGCTCTTTTTTTCTTCTGCTGTTGCTGTGTGTAAAGTGAATGAAAGTGTTGCAGCGGTGGAAAAAAACGTTTTGTTTTCGGCTATTTCGGTTGATCATTTGTTTTTACTTTCTAAATTGGCATTTGCTACACATGCGCCGAAATAATAATCACAGCCAAAGATGAACTCGCTTGAACTTCCCGTCAAGTGCCAAGAAACTTTGCATGCCAATAACCAAAAAAAGATACAGATACAGATATATTTATGTTGCCAAGAAAGGTGAATCACACTTTCACCCTGGGCCACATAACTTGTTGCCCGTTGCCTGAGCTTGTTGCATGAATTATATGTCGCGATCAGAACGTTGCAGCAACCTGGCAGCAACCTGGCAGCAACCCGGCGTCAATAATCAAGATAAATGCCGGCCAGCTCATGGGTGCGTTGCGAAAAGCCCCCAAGAAACCGAGCTTGATGATGACTAATGGTACAGTTCTTAGCCTTAGTCAGCGGGTTTTACTCAGGCTTACTTACGGCTTATCAGACTTCTAGGGCTGCATCAAAACTGTGATTTGTCAGGTCACGGTGATCGGCAAATTGGTGATTTAACAGCGATTACAACGATTTGATCTTAGATTTTAAAGTGCTACATTAATCAGCATGAAATATTAAAGAATTTTTGTACATTTCTCACAGATGTCAATGCTGAATGAAGGAGAAATTTTGGGCTTTGAAAAATGAAGCGATACTAAAAAATATAATCAAAAGAATTGGAATAAAAATAGCTAAAAATAAAATTCTGGAACCGGTTCGCAAATCAAGCCAAAAGCTAAGGCAAATTTTGCAAGCTTGCAGCCCTGGTGGGAATAACACCTTTCTCGATTTAAAATATTCTGGTTAAAAAAAAAAATGTCTTGGAATTTTTCAGCAGATCTCAATTAAAACTTTCATCATATTTCAACATTTCTTTCGACTGCAAATTGATTTATTTTATCTCAATTTTAATAGCTTCTACTTATCTTTATGCCTTTAATTAGATGCTGTGCTTATAATGAGTTGGCCCAGCTGTTTTATTTATAGAACTGGCCAACTATCTGCACATCATTTAGCCGCCGTTTTGTGTAATTTAAGCCAAGAACTCATAAACCAAACCCAACTGTCCTACGAATACATATGTCGTACATTGGTTGGCCGGTTGCTTGGGATGCATCTACTCTCCGAGTATTATTGGAGTATCTGGCGCGTGTATCTTTATAGTAGAGTATCTCTGGGCAGTACAATGTAGCGCTGGGCTTGACATTGGCCATTGGGCCAGGCCTAATGGCCAGCACATGTGCCGCAGTTCGAACGCTCTCGAGTTCGAGTTCGAGTCTCAGTCTGAGTCTCAGTCTGAATTCGAACCATGACTTTGTCGTGGTCATGTCGCACAAACCGTTTTCGTTTTCAATGCTGGGCCCTAAAGGCGGTCAGTCTGAGTTCTGGGCGAGAAGGGGGAGGTATTGAGGTACTACGAGGCATATACACTGACTATGCATGGCATGCATTCAACACACGATACTTGGCATTCTTGGCAGGCCGCCATCGTCGTTGTTGTTGCTGCTGCTGCTGCTTGCTGGCTGCGTGAGTTTGTGTCCAAAGTCTTTTGTTTTGCTTTGGTGGAGTAGGGTCGTCTTCTACTACTATCGATCGGGCATGATCATCATCATCATCGTCGTCATGGCTGGCATGCTATTTTTATTACATTATGCTGCAAAATAGTAACAACAAGGGACATTGCCATGCCCTCCCTCCCCTCGCTCCCACCCTCTGCCGCTGCTGCTGCTGCTGTTGTCCTGTTGTCCCCGTTGTCAACGCTGCTTTTTGCATTGTTTTTCATGCGCAGTCCATTACATGATTTTATTATGTTCCTGGCATTTCGCAGCGTCATGCAGAAAATGCGGCTGCGCTTTTGTTTTAGTGGTTGTCACTTTTTGTTCTTTGGCTTGTGGCAAGTTCCACTGCGACCACTCCGAAGACACCAAAGACTCCAAAGATCGGCAGCAGGCAGCAGGCAACACGCACGCTCTAATGAGCAAAAATCATTTAAGATGCTGCTATTTTTAGTTGGCATTTGCTATATATAGATACAACGCTGCAACCCGAGGCCTTGGCCAAGCCAAGCCTGATATGTCGGCTTTATTGGGCTTCCAACTGTTGGCAACCAGCGAGTGGAAACTGGCAACTGGCAACTGGCAACTGGCAGACTGGTTATTTCTATGCGGTTGCTGCGGATTGCTGCTTGGGTAATGCGATCTAATGCATGCAGGAATTTGCATTCTGCAGCGCCGAAAAGCAGCATCCACTGACACTCTCTAAGCACGCCATATGCACTGAGAAAAAAGACGTTAAATTATGAGAAAAAGATGCAAAAACCAAAGACAAACATAGTACAAAAACTACTTTTAATTTTGCCGATTAATTGCAGCTAACTTTTTGGAACTCAAAAGGCGGCAAGTGAAGCAAAAGACCCAAAATTTCCCTGTATTTTTTTGAGTGTAGACATTTATGGGGAGTTCATTAAACAGACTATCGGTCAAGTACCTAAGACGGCGTCTGCTTTGGCTAATTGCGCGTGCGCAGCCAACGGAAGCGACGCCAGCCCAGCAGAGCCTAAGACGAAAACCAAGTCCAACTGGAGAAGAGCAATTCTAAAGAGGAAGAGGCAGCGTTGCCGTCCATTGCCGAAGACTAAAACTAATTCCGAATCTGAGTAGAGAGAACGGCGAACGGCGAACGCGGACATTGTGTTTAAGTAGCTGTGGCGGGCACTTCTCATGCTAATTAAACCGAATTGGGCAAAGGCACAAGTGAAGTGTGTATGGAAAGAGACTAAAAGAACGGTTCTTAAATCCTAAATCGTTCCAGACAACAGCAACAACAGCAGCAGCAGCAGCAACATGTTAATTTCAAGTTGTGCCGGCAAAAGTACTACGAGTATTTCGTGGAAGAGTTAAGAGCACGAAAGTATGAATTACAACTGATGCGAAAAATTGAAGAACCGCAGAGGAAAGAGCCAAGAATCGGGGCAACGGACGAATGAGCAAACAAAAGGAACCGTTTTACGTACTGCTCCACTCTTACCCAAATGCCCTTCTCCCTTTGCTCTCTTTCTGTCTCTCCCTCCTCTCTGTTGACTTATTACTCTGCACAAATGTCGTTGCACTTTCGCATCTTAGCCGAAAAAAAAAAACACACACAAAAATCTTCCAGATGGGACTGCTCCGATAAGCTAACGACGCCATGGCAGCCATCCGGAGAACCGTTGTCCCATGGACACACATTTGGCAAGTGGATGCTAAAAGGCATATTTTTTTTCTGTTTTCTCTCCTCTTTCTGATGAACTGCTATTGGAGCTGCAAATTACGGTTATGCATATAGACATCTATATATATATAAATCCACATTTCTATATATATATATATTATTTACTCTTGTCCGTCTGTCTGTCTGTCTCGGCTCGGCTCGCCCCTGGCAAATATGAAGCGATAAATTGAAATTTCAAAGCTGTGGCAGGGCAAACATTGCAATGATAACACACAGCGCTTCAGCTGTGATAAAACTCACACAGACAGACAGACAGAGAGACAGTGGGAGGGACAGAGTGCAACATTAAATGCTTTTACCAAGGATTTGACGCCCAAAATCCAAGGCAAACAGGCAACTAGACGACAAACCAGAGAGACAACAACAATGCCATGAAAAACGATTCAGTGCCGGGATCAGGAGAAGGTCGCAATGCTGCCTTTCTTTCTGGCAGACTTTGCCAAGTTGCCGGCTGCCAGTTGCCAGTTGCCAGTTGCCAGTTGCCAGTTCCGAGCTCCCAGTTGCTGCGACATTGAAATTGATGATGTGTTGCTTCCACTGCTACTTCTACTTCTGCTTCTGCTTCTCCACTTTTCTAGTAGTTTTTACAGCTTTCACTTTTTTTTTTCCATTTCCAATTTCGTTTTTCTTTTTGCGCCAGCATTTTGGCCAGACACGCAAAAACTTCCCTTCGTTTGTTATTGTTGTAATGCCACCCCCTGCCCCCCTATTGGGGGTAGCAAGGCGCCAGAGCGTGTGGAAGCTGTGTCTACTCGACGTGCACTGAGAGAAAAAAATGATATACTGAAACTGCAACAATTTAGAGTTGGTTATTAATAAATAGTTGAAGAAAAGTTGGGCTTACTTAAAAGAGACTTGGGAATGTATTAAGCTGTCTCTTTCTTCATTTATTTCTCTCAGTGTGGCTGCTCGTCAGTGCTGCTTTGGCCCGCTTCTGTTTGCATAGCCTTAGCGCTGGTTGCACTTGATCCCCCAAAGTGAAATTAGGAAAAATTTCAATTAAAAAGCATTTAAGTAATCCACACTTAAGCCAATGCAAAAAGCTTTTGGCGGGCAACTATTTAGGGGTGG
Source organism: Drosophila repletoides (assembly GCA_018150835.1). Lineage (NCBI taxonomy): Eukaryota > Metazoa > Arthropoda > Insecta > Diptera > Drosophilidae > Drosophila > Drosophila repletoides. The sequence goes on from JAECWQ010000100.1 coordinate 10,703,545, forward strand.
CTTTAAGCGCCCCCCTTGCCCCTTGCTCCTTGCCCCACTTGCAATTGATGGCTCCAGCTTACTTGGGGTGTGTCTCTCTCTCTCCCTCTCTCTGTGTGTGTGTGTGTGTGTGTTTGTATCTGTGTGTTGGCTGTGCCACTTTGGATACTTCACTGCAGTCGTTTTCTTTTTTGGTTTTTTAGCCTTTTTTTTAGCGGGTCACTGCAATTTAGTGGGAATTCGCTAATGAAGCGCACTCTATGGCAATGAAGACGTGTTGACAGTTCGCTATAAAGTTAATTGAATTGTAAATTGAATGGAATTTACTTGGGCTAATTGAAGTTTATTTTGCATTCAATCAAAGGCAATAATCTAATAATTTGTTAATCCAACTGATGACTGAGTTTTCCATCGAATTAAAACTGCTTTTCAGCTGGGAGAAAGTATATTTATTATAGTTAAATGTGGCTTGTAATGAATTCCGCCTCTGCATAATAAAAAAAAGGTTCTAACCAGCCATTAAAAAGCGTGCAACACACATGAAATGAGGCAGACGTCAATAAAAATGCAAATATCTATTAAATAAATTAATTTTTATGGCCCATACTATTGCATTGCCGTAAATTATTGATTTGAAATGTACGCAAAGTAAATTATATTAAGGCCAAGAGTGACGTTAAACGTTTAAGCCTGATTGAAAGCCATAAAAAAGATGACTAAGTCAATTTTTATGTAGAAACTATATTTCACAAGTATTTTATTCCATATAGGTATATAAAATGGCTTTAATTAACATCACTTGCGTTAAAGCCATATTTCAATAGTCTGTTGGACTGGTTGCTAGAAAAGCGTTAACTGTACAATAAGATCCTGCGGCTATTTTACCACTATGCGGAAAGATGGCCTATCCAAGTCTTTAGAATTTCCCAAGCATTCTACTTGACTCGGTTACCCTTTTCCAACAGCTAAGAAAAAAAAAAAAAAAAATGCTGAAGGGTAATTGAAAACGCACGCATCCATTTCTTGCCCCCATCTCAAAGAGAATGAAACGCTGGCATGGTGCAAAATTGAAAACCAAAACAAGCAAAGAGCATAAATTCCCCCGACGAAAATGAATACATGAACGCAGGGCAAAGAGGTGCAAGTCCGGGGCCCTACTCTATGCTCCATGCTGCATGCTGCATGCTGCACTTGCAACATGAGCAAGTGAAACAGGCGCATTAGAAATGCAACAAATCACAACGGATGGCGGTGCGTTTGCGGCATTCGAGCGTGGCAGAGGCGGAGTCGGTGGCGCAGGCGGTGGCGGAGGCGGAGACGGAGGCTCAGGAACCAGAACCAGAATCGACTCTTTCAGGCAGCAGACATATGAGTACGAGTACGCACTATGGGTGCAACCAGCTAACCAGCTAACCAGCCAACAAGCCACAACAGCAGTAAAAAGTCAGCGTGCTCCAGTCCTGAATGCTCGACTAAGAGATGCTCTATACACAAAGCCAAGCTAGGCAAGCTAGAAACATATATAGACAGCCATTCCTCCAGATACCTCGCGCTGTTTGTTGCTAACGTTGGAGCAAATTTGATATACCCTTTTCTGAGAGAACAGGCAATGGGTAGTGCAAGAGTCACAAATAAACGAGGGAGACTGAAACGACTGAAACGATGTCTGCATTGAGTTGCCCGGCAGCGTTTTTCCTTCCTGCAATAAGTCAGCGCTGCGGCGGCAAACAAAGCCACGCACACAAACTGTGCAACAAATTGTATCTAGTTACAATTTGCAAACTACAAACAGAGTCGACTCACAGTGGAGTCGCAGTGGAGTCGAGTTGAGGCAAGTCGCGTCGCAGTCGCCTTGCCTTGCCTCGCGTTGAGTTGAATTGAGGCGAGGCAAGTCAAAGTCAAAGTCGCAGTTGCAGTTGCAGTTGCAGTCAGCGCAGACACACGCAATGCAACAGAGAGGCAGAGGCAAGAGGCAGCAGCTGGAGGAACTGAATCTGTTTATGGTGGGGCAAGAGACCAGGCAGAAGGAGTTGCAGTTGGAAGCTGCTGCTGCTGCTGTGCGTGTTGAAGCACAGTTTTTATTTGCTTTTTGTTGTTGTTGTTGTTGTTGCGGTTGAGTAGCAGAGTAGCAGAGTAGCTGAGTGTGTTGCCATTGAAAGCATTTCCCAGCTTGGCAACACGTCGTATGCGCAATTTATACCAAAGCAAGTAATTTGCAATGACAGTTGTTAAGACTTCTTTTAGCCACCGTCCAGCAGGAAGAATTCCCCAAACAGCCTTGCCAAATTGGCCGCTGACTGACTACCAACTATCAGCTACACTGAGCACAAATAGTGGTAGTAAAAGTAGCAGATAATTCTACTCTTTAGATTAAATAACAGACAGTAATTGTTAGCTCGTAATGACTAGTAAAAAAGACTACAATATCTTTGAATGATATTACTTTTGTCAGTGATTTTTCTCAGTGTAGCGGCTAAGAAACTGCCAGAGCTCTGAGACTGTGGCCAGCAAATCTAATGCGCTTGTTAACGCCAATTGCACAAGATGTTTGCTGCTGCTGGCAATTTGGCCAACGGTAGCGTTTAATGTCCAATTCGTTATGCCGCTCGCGCTGCAGGCCAAGTGGAAAATCAACTTGTCGTCGTTGCGCGAATTAAAGAACTAAAGAAAGACAGAAAGATGGAAAGGCAGAAAGATAGTAGAAATGGCCAAAAGAAAATTTCAATTAAAGTGCGCGCAACCCAAAACTGGGCGCATCATAAGTCACGAAGCGCGGAGCAGCAGTGGAAAAGTTTAGCATTAAAGCCTGGCCAAAAATGCCAGCTAACAAAAGCTGTCACAGGCAGCGTGCGAGACGCACTCAAGCCAAGCAGACAGCACAAGATCCTAGCTGGTGCGGCTCCTAGCCAGTCCCAAAAATTGTTCTTGTTAATGGGCTCTGCCAAGTGTAGTGAAGTGTGCGCCTGGCTTTGAGGCGCGTCAGACTGTGAACGTGAAAAAGCCGAAAATTTAAGCATTAAATGTAAGTTGCACAGACAACGGACGGAGCAGGGAGGACGGAGGAAGGAGGACGGAGGACAGAGGACAGACGGTTAGCACACTCAGTCAGACAGTGTGGCAGACAGTCAGACAAGGCTGGCAGACGGGGCAGACAGACTGAGATATGGATAGAGACTGCAGATAGTAGCACTATATGTAAATACACTCGGGAAAAAGTATAGTGAATTATATATTATAAATTGTAGCAAATCAAATTATATTAATTCAACTGAATCTTTAAAAAAATAAGCTTTGAACTCCACTCGAATTGTTTGATTAAACAAAGATATAAAGGAAAAGTTTCTGGAACTCAGAGGGAACTTATTTTGTTACACTTTGTTTCTTTCAGTGTCTGTTTGGCCCAAAATGAAGCAGTTGAAAAATAGCCGCCAGTCATTTGGCGCGAAATTCAATTCCCGCCTGCGCTGACATGAAAATCGCTGCTTGCTTCCCAATCCTAGAGAGCTGGCTGGCTTGATGATGATGTTGATGATGATGTTTGCCTGGCTGCTTGTTGGCAGACGCTATCGAAACCATTTTCGATGGCTGACTCCGGACTGCGGACTGCGGACTCCGGACAACTGACTCCTGATTCCTCATATGCGTTATTCGAGTGGAGTATGTTTTATGCGTAAATATATGTATGTCTGTGCGGCAAACACGGCGTATGCGCAATCTGCGTTATATGCGTGTTTTGCTGCGTGTAGTGAAACGTGACTGTCGCGACGGGAGCTCAGCTGGCTGCTGGCTGCTGTCCTCCTGCTGCTCTTCCTCCTGCTCCTCCTGGCGAGTTTCTACTCTGTTTTCTCCATACACTCTGGGCCCTTTAGCAAATATTTATGCTTTACATTTCGTTCGGCACATTGTTTGAATTTATTTGTTGGCTTTGTCGTTGTTGCGATTTTGTTTGCGAGTGCGATGATTATTGTGTTGTTGGTGTTGCTGCTCGGCGGGTGTTGTTGTTGTTGTTGCTGGTTTTGCTGGTGTTGTTTGAGTTGCTTTCTGGTGCTGCTGCTGCCAGACGTGCTCATATGGCTTGCCTCTGCCACTACCTCTGCCGCTGCCTCTGGCTGAACGTGAATGAGAATGTGAGTGTGAATGGGGCATTGTGGCTTGGGCCAGCGATTTGCAACAGAGACTCAGCAGAGTTTTTGAGCTTGAAAAACTAAGTGACCTCTTTATTTATTGTTTTGTCTCTGTTTGTGCAGAACTTTTGTGAAAAGCCACTTTAAAAGTGATAAACATAATATATGGCTGAGCATTGTCTGCTCCTTTTTTTTGCTGATAAAAAATAAAAAAACCTTTTTAACCCCCCCAAACAAACTAACGAATCATTTAGGCTGGAATTACGACTACTTTATAGCAATTTATCATATTATTATCATACTGTAAAGCAGCAATAAAAATCACATTTTATTTGCTTTAGACAGACAAAAAAATGTGGACCAAATCATGAATTCTGTGCTTGAATCATAATCCAGGCGATTTCTTAAACTCATTTGTGAAATTTTTGATTCCATCTCCAAGTTGTGAATCTTATCCTGCTTCCATTCCAAGTAGAGTTAAAAATAGTCTGAATTAATCATTGATTCGTCTCCTTATTCCAATGATTATCCTTATTCGTATGATGAATTATAATATTTGTGAAGAGATTAAAATGAGAATTGTTATACTTGCTTTAAGCCCAACTAGACTGATTTGTTGATAGAAAGCTGATTCGTTCATGCATCGATTTTAATGAAGAAGATTTGACTGTTTTATCTGATTGATTTAAACTGAAGAAGAATGAATCGTACTAAGAAAAACTTAAGTAAAACTCAAGCTAAAATTAAGAATAGTCAAACTAAAATTTAGCACGCACTTTTTCCTCTATATTTTCAGGTTTTTTAACCAATTTTGTTAATAGAAAATTGTTGTATAAAGAGAAGAGTATTCAAAAGTTCACATACTCTCAACCTGTCAGTCATATTTGCACTCTTCTCAATTACTTCATTTTTTCTGTTTCTGGAATATTTTCAGCATATTTGCAGAGTCCACAGCATTGCATTGACTTTAACCTGAGTAAAACTCGCTGAAAATTATATTTTCAATTTAATTAGACAGTGAAAAATATGTGTGGAAAATGAATGCAAATTTAATTAAGTAGCAGAATTAAATGGGTTTTCTATACTCTTTCTATAAATAAAGTACAGTCAATGCAAATGCAAATATGAGTTAGCCTTGAGCCTTTTTTGCTATGCAAATTGCACAAATAATTTGCAGCTAACTTTTCACGCCAATTGCGCGAATATAAATAGCAGTATATAGAAATATATATATATATATATATATTTTGGCCATTTCTTGCTTGAATATTGGCAAAATGTTTGCATAAAATTAAAATTCATGCGCTCGAAAGTTACCAAAAATAAAACAATGAGCCTGCTTAATAACTTCTAATTGTTAGGCAAATAGACAAAATAAATTAGCATAGCGGCAGGTGTTGCTGTGCTGCAAAAGGTAATCAAAAAAACACTACAAAAAATCCCAAAAAGTGTTAAATCGTTGAACAATGCTTTGAAAAATTAGACAAAAATGCTGTGCAGCTAAATTGATTGGCTGGCCGAAAACGAAAGGGGCTCAAAGCAACAAATTATGCGACAATCATCAATCAATCATCAATCATCAATTGGAGACAGTTAACAAAGCAATTGGAAGAAAAAGAAAAAAAAACAGTTTACAGTTGGGCCCTATTCAATTGGCCGACAAACTTGACCCTGAAATGCAATCTGAAATAAATTGACCCAATGTTAATGCTAATTATATTCATATCCATAGTCCTACTCCACCCACACAATTCGTATTGACTGATCTCTGGCCATAAACATGTCATATATTTCTGGCCATATAAATGTTGCAATTTGCATTTGACCCTCGCATTGCTACCTGTAATTGTTGCCTTTCATTACACTGTTTATTTGTGCTTTGTACGTGCCTTAGCGCGTTTTTTCTGCCTTTTTCAGCTTTTTTTTCACCTTTTTTTTTAGCTGCTTTGAGTTATTAATTTTTTGCTATTATTTTTTTGGCAGTTTTGGTGCCTTAACACCTTGTTGTTGTTGTTTCTATCTGGCTGCTTGCATCTTGGCCAAAGAGTCAACGAGCCGTGTAAACAACGTGAGAATTTTATTTAAGATTATCAAAAAGTTGTTAGCTCTTCTTTTTTTTTCTATTTTTCTCTTTCCTTTCTTAGCTTTTCTATACACTATCTTGATTTGATTCTCATCCATGCGTTTCTCTCTCTCTGCCTTTTTTTTTTTGTTTTGATTTTGTATTTATTCTGGCGATTTCCGCAGTTTTAGCTCTGATTGTTCTACTTGTCATCCCCCTCAGGCCAAGCTGGCAAACAATAAAGCAAACTTATTACAACATTTTGCCCATATATATATATATATGTATCTTTCTATATAGACAGGGATTTGTGTTCTCTGGAGGGGGTTGGAGGACAGCAAACAAACAAACAAACAAACAATAAGAACTAAGCAAACTTCAATAGATGACTGCAATTATGTCGCTGTTCCAATTCCAAAAATGAATGTAATTCTTCTGGCCCATGCACAGTGGCTAAAATAATCAATTTAATTACTAAAAATTCAATTTAAATTATACTTTATAAACCACTACTAGCCTTTGCTACCTTTAAACTATTTGCTTAATAAAAGCCTCTAATATAATGGCCAATAAAATAGGTTTTAAATGCACTTTAATATTTTTGTTCCCAACAAAAAGCCACTTTAAATAAGGCTAAATTTTATTGACTAAATTAGTATTTTTTCTCTTGTTATTATTTAGTTTTTTCTCTTGACTATTTTTGCTTATTTTCATAGCTGACTTCAGCTAAATAAATTCCATTTTATTCGCCGCCAGATCAATTGCTGCGCCCACTGTGCCGGCCCGAGGAGAAAGTAGTAGATGGCTAAGGGTTCTGGCTTATCATCAACAGGAATCGCATGTCGGTTTTATGAGTTACTCACTCCGACTAATTGGGTCAAAGACGTCGTCCAACATATATTTAAATCAAAGATGCTAATTTTAGTTTGCGGCTGCTGCTGCTGCGGCTGCTGTTGCTGTAGATTCTGTGATTTATATGAGCCATAAAAGCATTGACTTAAGCCGTCCATAAACGAGGCTATTTAATTTGAGTTGAAAGCCAGTTAAAAGCTGATTTGCTGATTTACTAATTTAATGCAAGGCGTGGTGCCATTTCAACGACCAAACATACTAAAATCGAGTGCAAGTAGCCAGCTAAAGTTAAGTTTTTCCTCAACAAATGCAAAGCAGGCGCCAGTTTTGCATAGCTTATGCCAAAATGATATAAGGCCCTCCTACAAATATGCATATGTATGAGTATGCCTACACTCAGAGAAAGAGGGAGATCTATGGAAATTCATATATAAATTTCAATCTGTGCAGGGCAGTTGATTCCGCTCCTCATCGGGTTTTCTAGACAGCTCAGAAGATGGTTGAGAATTTGGCATGGTTTTTTACTCCTTTGAAGATTGATTGATAAGATGGAATCGGAATATATATCAAAATAATAGAACAATTTATACTTAGAACCTGTAAGACAGCAAGGCCTTCAATTCAATCCTCAATCTTTTCTATTGAAAGGAGTTTCTTTCAGTGCACCGCAGCCGCCCCCATCCACAAGTCCTTTGGGCTAAGATACTCCTATTTATGCGGAACATATACCATTATACGAGTAGTTAGGCCCTGGCCAACTGTAGGGCCCACAAGGCGGCCAACCATTCATTAAAAAACTGACTGGGCGCCTATTTTATATGCACTTTGCATTGCAACATTTTGTTGTTGCTGTTGCTGTAGCTGTTCTTCTTCTTCTGCTGCTGCATGTTGCTGCTGCTGTTGCTGTGGTTGTTGTTATTGTTTTTGTGGTTGTTGCCGTGGTGCTTATCCGATCTGTTTTGCTAATTCGTAGCACATTCAAGGCGCCAAACCAAACCAAAAAAAAGTTGCCCCGTCGCCCGAACGTGTGAGAAATTGGCAAGTTGCAGCGACTTCAAGTCGTCTCCGAGCATGGAAAAGTGTTTTCCAGCAAACCAGTGGAAAATCGCTTTTCCACAATCATAACAAAATGATTCATGAATGACAATTCTTTTTTTTTTTATTGATATTGCCTTTCCACTGTGGCTAACAGTTAAAACCTTTTGCGGTTAAGCTAAGAATTTTTTTTATTGCTTTAAGAAATTTCCCAAAATAAAAATGTAGATTTACTGCGGACTGATTCTTTTGGCCAAATTCCCCTGGGAACGATACTGGAAACTGTAGATTAGTGAAGAAAAGAAGGTCAGAACATTTATTGATTCTTCGGAATCTTTAGCCTTTTTTTCAAGCATAAATACTCTGCTAGAAATGGCTATTTGTTGGCTAGAATCTCTGCAGAAGCCGAGCCATTTATAATTATTTTTAACTCTCATTTTGACAGCTACACGCAATATTTTAGCCACGCCAGAATTGCTTTGTCTAACAAGCAGATAATATATTTTAAAGCTAAACTGAATAATCATTATAATCATAATAATAATCATATTTATATTAAGTTGTAGAACTTATAACCCCCGCTTTGAGGCTACAAATTTCTTTAATTATTTGTTAGAAGTTGGCTCTTTGTTTAGCGGAATAAATTAGTGCAAATTGTTAAGTGCTTAGCTCAGATATTGTTTTATTTAGCTGCCTTTTTTTCTCTCAGCTTTTCTTGAATTAAGATTAACTGGTTGGTCATTGAAACTTAATTGCAGTTTCGCATGGTTCCCACTTGAGTTGAGTTAGAAGAAGACTCATCTGAAATGCAGTCGGCGTAGGCCAGTTAGATGTTGTTTTGTTGCGTGCCTTTGGGCCAGGAGAAGAAGAAGAGAGTTGGCCAAGAAGCCTTTTGTTATGCACGGGCTGTGGCGCTTGTCTGGGGCACATTAAAGGCGCATGAATGGCCTGGCAATAAATATTACAGAAAAAATTCGCCTTTGTGGCATGCTAAACGTGCTGCAACAACAGCAACAGCAAACAGCAACAATTGCGACACTAAGCCGACCATAAGCCTATTATTTAATTTGCAAAAAGCAGACGGCTGGACGGCTGATGGGGGAGCGGAGAGGAGAGAGCGCGGCACTGCGGCACGGCAGCAGGAAGGGGTGCAAATGAACTTTTAAAGCGCCCGTAAAGTAGACAACAAAAAACACAACAAACTTTTCCAGAAACTACGAAAACACCCCACACCCCCCGAAAAAAAGATGAGCCGGATGTGGCTGCGGATGCGGACATATATCGTATCTATATAGCCGGAGTATAGCATCATCAGTCATCACCCTCGCTGTTTATTCGGGGGTTGCAAAATGGCAACAAGAAAGTTGGCAAATAGACAGGCAACAAGAACAACAACAGCAACAGCAACAACAACGGACAAGAGCAATTCGTTACGGTCAACTACAGCTACAAATACAGATAAAAGATACAGATACAAATAGTATTAGTATATATATCAAAATATATATACACTCAGCAAATTGAACCATTCTAAAGTTTAAATTTTAAATACTTAAAGCTTTTACAGCTCTCAAAGGATGGAACACAATTTTGTAGACACAAATTGAAGGAAAATATACACTGAGAAAATAATGTTACAGAGGAGGCTGGAAGCAGTTTTTCTTTGGGTTTGGCTTCCCAAAAAAATCTTATTGTTGTTTTCGGCAAGATTTCTTAGAAAATGGTGTGGTTGTCCTTTGGAAGAGGCTTCCATGACACTGAAAAAAAAGTACTAACTTTCCTTTGGAGCAAGCTTAGATAAGCCTTTTCTTTAATAAAAAATCTTTAATCTTTAATTAAAGTTAGACCCTTAATACTTGATTTTCGACTAATTAAATGAACTTCATAATGAAAGACAGGTAGAGAGACGACTAAAAGTTAGCGACACTTTTAATTTGCAATAAATAGATTATTTAGTATGTTTAATATTAAAGAACCTTACCCAAAAAATACTCTAAATTCCATAATATTCTTTCAAGTATCAAATTTTCGCTTAAGCTTTTCTCCAAGTGTAGTCTGTAGCCTGCTCCCGGTGCTCGACCGCCTTGGCAACAGCATAAAACTTTGATGACTGTGTTGTTGTTTTTGGCCGTTGTCGAATTGGTTGTCGTTGTTGTTGGCGACTAGCAAAAAAAGTTAAGAGTTTTCACAAAAATCAATTTAGCCAGCTACACTTTCATGTTAAATCAATTGAACTGAGCCGTGCGATGAGTGTCATTGTCCAGGATTTAACCTCAACTGTAGTTGCCAGCGAGAGAGAGAGAGACGAATGCCAGAGAGCACACACAGAGCAGGAGTAGAGAGAAGCGAGCGGCGAGTAAGAGGGAGAATACCTGCCAGTTACCGTTAGTACAGCCCCAGCTGGCCCATTGCCGTACCCATAGTTTATCTCACTAACAAGGCTAATTGGTCATGATGCTTGACTCGGCGCGGCTCGTAGCTTCCAGCCTGCCTGACATTGCCACACGCCACATTTCTCTCTCTCCATCTCTCTCTCTCTCTCTGTCTCTGTGTCTCTTTCGCTATCTCTGACGTTGTCCCTGTTCCTGTACAGATACATATTCCTGCCTCCTCCAGTGCCGCCGCCTACTGCTGCTCCTCTTCCAGGTACAGTTCCATGTCCACGTCCACCCACCGGTCCGACGACACGCGGTGACACCTGTCACATCACACAATGAAAATCACTCGACGTTTCTCGCTGCCAGCCTGCAAAATATTGTCGCTTGGCATTTGCAACAACTCGCCGCAGCGGCTGCAGTTGGCTATTTATTTAGCTGGTCAGCTGACGCTTCTCTCTGCTCTCCTCGCTTCCTGTCTCCGCTCCTGCCCCCTCTCTCTCTCTCTCTCTCTGCTCCTCTTCTGGTTAGTTGGCCAGTTGGCTGCGATAAATGGCCCTGGCAGTGCTTTACAGCTGACAATGATGATGAGCCCGATGATGATGATGATGATTATGCAGCTGATGATAGTCATTATACAGGGGCAGTCAGTCAGTCAGTCAGTCAGACAATCTGTTCAATTTGAGCATTCAATCACCCGGATAACTGTTCGAGTGTTTTCAAAATAAATACCAACATTTCTAATGGTTCATAAAAGACTCACTCAGGCTTTAACAATTTCGCAGAAAATTGAATTTAATTTGAAGTTCATCTTTAAGTTCGATTTGTACTGAAATTCGTGGAAAATTTAATTCAATTTCAAGTTCGATTCATACTTAAAGACTGCAGTATTTCTATTAGCCTTAAATTAGTTCAGTTTTGATATTATTATTATAATGGAAAGCTACTGAAAACCAAGGGCTCTATAGGACTCCATAGATTAGCCATTGAAAGTCTGTTCCGGAACCGGTTCTAACCGTTTCGTAGCTTCCGATTCAATGTTTCAGCTTGAATATATTTTATTTTTTTATAAGTTTATCACTATTCAATTCCAGTTAACTAAATTCCCTTCTCATTTCCTTTGAATTTGGCTTAAAGTAGCCAGATTTTGTTGCCATGGCTAAAAGCCGAAACTTCTCGCAATTCGTTAGACGTCAGCTACTTTCGGAATAAGCCAACTTTCGAGTGGAACTCTTCAGATTTGATGGCTTTATCTCCGCTAACAATTGGACCCTGTTTCTACCACCAACCCAATCGAATCGGGCAAACATAACAAAACACTAGAAGTGCACCACTAACCAAACCGGACAACCAACGAACAATGCATCAGCCACCCAACCACTCAACCATCCATCTGGCTGGCAGCTGACCCACCTTCCAGTTCCCAGTTCCTCCTACTCCTCCTCCTCCTCCTGCTGCTGCTGATGTCGTTCGTTCAGTCAGTGGCTCTCCTTTGCATGTCCGGCATTTCGCACCAATTGTTGCCATTAAATTTGCACGTATAAAGTGAAAATGCCAAAAAAATATTGCACGACAACGAGAACAGAACCAGAAACAGCAGAAACACACACAGAACACACACAAAAACAATAAAAAAGCATAATTTCAGTGTAGCCGACTAGTAAATACTCCTTAATTTGGATGCTGAAGAAGGGGTTTGACTTTTAGTCTAATCAATTCGGTAGGATTCTGACTATAAGCCAGTTGAGTTCTTGAATTGTTAGACTCAAAACCAAAATAATTTTTGAAGCGGTTCAGAACCTAGTGTTAGCTCCAGGAATCCTTAGGATCGGGGTCCATTAGCTCATTTAACTGAGCTCACTTAATTCCAGTTAAGAAGTGTCTAAAAGGCTCAAATTAATTGGCAGATCGGGTTCGACTTCAAGCCCCTTGATCTAATAATAACACCAAGGATTCAATTAATTAGTGTGCGATCTCTTGATGCTGCTCAAGAATATATATCTCGTATATACCTTCTGCTTCTACATAAAACCAAGTCTAATATACCCTTCCAGTAGCCATTTTCCAGGGGTGCAGAGTCTAAAAAAGAACGACAAGCGACAAATGCCGGCAACACGTAGCCGGCAATCACTAGAATTGCCATTGGTTTGGGAGCACAAAAACGCAGAGACTCTGTGAAAGGAAGCTGGGCGGGTGAGGGTGCGGGCGCACAGGAGAGAGGGAGAGGTGCGGGTGGCTGGGTGGTTTGGTGGCTTGGTTGGGCGACACGACAAATTTCACGCTCAAATGTTTGACGCGCGCCGGCGCAATGCGTTGGCAGCATCCACCGCAAGGACCAAGGAAAGCAAAGACCAAGCGAGCAAAGGATGCCGGCAAAAGCGGAAATGTTCAGTTCATTAGCGAAGCGTGCGCGTCGTGTAACGGACGTGCTTTGTGCTGCTGCTGCTGTTCTTTCTGCTGCCTCCAAGTTTTCAAGTTGTAAGTCGCGTACTTTGTTGCAAGTTGCTTTGTTCCTGCCACACCAGACTCCAACTCCGCGTCCGACTCCAACCTCGAGTCCGGTGTGAGGAGTGGAGCGCGCGCGCGCGACCATTTCTTTAAGCCAAAGTCAGACAAGTGCAAAAACCAAAAAGAAACCAAAAAAAAAAGCGAAAAAAGTGTAATTAAATAATTAATTAAATCAAACAAAAGGCGGCACATTAAACAGCCAAAAACAATTAAAATTCGCATTGGACTTTAGGCTATTTACTAGCCATAAGAAAGGTCAATAATCAGCCAACAAAAAAAAAGTACCCTCCCCCTCCCAAACAGTGCTGGATACGTGGGTTAAACCGGTTGCTCTTCTCTTACCATAAATTTGTCGTACAGTGCGTGCTGCTTAATTAGAAACAGCGCTTGGCCAACACCTGTACAACAAAACATTACCTACACAGACAAACAGATATCTGTATATATATATATATATATATATATATATTTATATATATGTATGTAGATATATATAATTTGTGTCTGCAGCAAACAGAAACCGCAAAGCGCCGCTTGATGGCCAACTGACTGACTGACTTTTGTGTAGCTTAAGAATCTGCAGAGACCGTAGACTGAGACAGCGCAGCATCAGCGTCAGCATCAGCATCAGCATAACGTCATCATCATCTCCATATCAATCAACATCATCGTCATCGTCATCATCATCATCAGCCCGAATAGCAGCCACAGCAGCGCGAATTCTTCTTCGTCTTGGCCATGGCCAAGAACTTGCCACCGCCATCGCCGCCAACGACACGAACATTGGCCAAAGAGCGTCGCGAGAGCTGCAAGAGTTGTTGGCCAAAGTTACATGTTTCGTGCGTCTCAGTCGCAGTTGCTGCCTCAGTCGCTGCCCTCAGTCTCAGTCTCAGTCCCAGTCTCAGTCTCTGTCTCCGTCTCAGCCTCAGTCAGTTGAATAGTGAAGCCGGCTTGCGCTCTCAATGTCACGACGCAGCGCTGCTGCAGCGCTGTTGGCGTCACATTGGGGCTGCCAACTTGCTGGCTTGACTTCTGCGAAATTTCTGTGCTTAAACGTGGGGAATTCTTGCAATGCATTGAATATGCCCAGCGCTTATTCATTGACCACAGCGCAGCCAGCGTACGCGCCAGCAGCGCACACTGGGTCAAAAGCGCTTAAAGTTCTTTAAAAAGTATTTTTCCTCTTTTAAGCCACCCATCTTAAACTAGAAGAAAATACATAAAAATTACAAATTTCTAATTTAAATTCTAACAGTTTAATTATTTTATTTATTATTTTCTTCTGCATTTATTCTCTCTCTCTCTCTCATTCTCTTCAGCTCTTTTTAGAAATAAATCTGTAATTTCTGTTAAGAGCCGAATATTTGTGCCCTACTTTATTACCAGCAGAAGTGCATAAAAATAATATAATTATTCTCAGAGTTTAATTCTGAATTATTCTTACATTTAATTCAATTTAAAATATTGACCACTGTGCGCCGGCGTCGACGTCGGCGTCAACTTGCGAGATCCAAATGATGAGCAACTTTGTTGCCGTCGTCACTGAGCATTTGAGTGTGTTTGCTGCGTCTGCCTGTGTGTGTGTGAGTGTGTGTGTGTGTGTGCTTAACGTTCACGTGTCGCTGCCGCTGCCGCTGTTAGCTGCGCCGTCAACGTAGACGTTGGCGTTTGGCATCTGTGTATGTGTGTGAAGTTCTTTTACGCTCTCAGCGCTTGACGCTCTCTCAGCATTTGCTTTGGCTCCGGCCCGGCTTCACTTGGCATGTTCGTTCGACGGTGTTGCTGCTGCTGCTGCCGCTGTCGCTGTCGCTGTTGGCGTCGCAGTCGCAGTCGACGTCGCGATGTTGGTTCGTTCGTTTCGTTTGATTTTCACCAAAAGCCGCTCGACGTAGGCTATATAAATAAGCGCTGAGAAGCTATTGGGTCCGAGTCTCTTTGAATTTTATGAAGCGGTTGTATCTTGGTGGTGCCCCAAGCCGCCAACGAACCAACCAACATCAGAAACCAGCAACCAGCAACCAGCAAACCAGCAACTGGCAACCAGCAACGCAACAACCAACATAGAACCCAAGTTGGTTCCGTTTCGTTCCGTTGTTGTCTGCTGCAGCAGCAGCTTCAATTCAAAAATTGTCCAACAAAAATTTATTCTAGACAATTTTTTATGGCCAAGAAGCTAACGAACTTTCAACGCTGTGGATTATTTTATACGCCAAAAAATAAATGAAATACAAAACTAAATGTGAACTATAAAAAAAAAAAACTGACAAAATTGTGCGCGAAATAAATCAAAGTGTGTGTTAGGAATAAAAAAGAAAACTAAAAAACTGTGGAAAACAAATTTTTAAATATATTAAAAAATTGAGAGAAAGAAAACGAACTGCAGCACAAAGTGGCAAAAAGTGTTGAAAAAGGATTTTTTATTCCATTCTTTTCGAAAAGAAATTCGTGCTGTTTCTTAAGCTAAAAAGGTGAGTTCAAAGTGTCCTTTTTTAGAAAACATTTAAAAAAAAGGAGGTTTTTTATTGGGAACATTAAAAAAATGTGTTTGGAAAGAGTTAAAAAAAATAATTCCGCTTGAATTTAAAAAAGGTTTTTGTCCTTTTTCAGATGTTTAAAAATGAGGTTTTTTATTTAGAATATTGAAAGAAAGTATGTGTGGAAAGCAATAAAAAAAAGTTGTTTTGAATTTAAAAAAGTTTTTCTTTCGCTTAAAAATTAAAACTAATGTTGAAAGGTGTATAAAAAAAACTTGATTTGAATTTCAAAAATGGTTCCCAAAATATTTAAATAATATTTGAAATAGGAACTAAAATTTTATTTATAATTTTCTACTTTTTTAAAGATTTTAAAAGACATTTTCAAGTTAATAGAAATCCCAAAGGAAAAATTATATTAAAAGACAAGAAATAGTAAACACTCTGACTCGTTTTTCAAGTCAAAAAAAGTAGTAAAAATTTCTCATCCGGTTTTCTATGACTAATTGGAAGAACTTCAGTTTAATTATTGCAATTTAGTATTTGTATTTTATTTATTTGCAATTTAAAGCAATGATATGCACTTGTGGAAAAACTAGTTACATAGTAAATAATTATTATTCATTTCCCCCTTAACGAGTTTTCTTGTGGGCTGATTAAGTTGTAGCTATTTGGGCCTGGCTAGGATTGAGTGCTATGTAGGGCAAAGACCAGAACCCTAATAGGTTCTCTGACTCGAAATGCTGATTGAAATATATATTGTGAATATTGAAATTGGTTTGATTTGTCAGCAGAAAGCAGAAATGGCCAAAAGTTGAGGGGAAAAATACGAAAATTAAATAGCGGACACATTTCAATTATACGTTACTTACCGCGGCCAATTAATACAAAATTTATTGTTTTACCAAAATTAAAGCAAAAGCCGACCAGGCGTTAAAACGGCCAACAGCCCGCCAGGCAGTCAGTCAGGCAGTCAGCCAGGCAGCCAGCCAGTTAGCCAGGCCAGCAAGCAGGCAGGCAGGCAGCAGGCAGTTAATGCTCAAAAGTTATTCATTCATAAAAACCGCTCAGCTCAACTCAACCCAACTGAACGGCGGCGGCGGCTGCAGGCAGCTGTTTGGCGCAAATTGCAAACATTCATTCATTTACTCGCTCATTCATTCATTCATTCACAATTGGCGTGGCGCCCCAAGCCAAGTTGCACACACGTTGTTGTTGCGCCCTTCACCTCCGTCCCCGTCTCGGGGAGCTTTGTGGAAGAAAAAAAGAAATAGTTTTTCCTGGCTATTTAATTTATGAAAGCCCATTTACCGCCGTCCACTTGCCAGCCAAGTGCAATCCTGGCTAAAAACAGTGCAACTGCTGCACGAGTAATTAGAATTTATGCCCCACACCAGGAGTAAAAAACCGAACTTTTTCCCAACTCGTAAAAACTAAAATTGTTCGCTTGTAAAAGCTTTTAGTTGGCCATAAATAATACAAACTATGGCAGACCAAGCAGAAAAATAAAAGGCCAAAATCGTTATATTTATAGCTGGAGTTGGACTTGCAACTGGAGCTGCTATCATAGCCTCAGCATAGACTGTTGGCCAATAAAAAAATAAAAAGAAAATCATGCAAATAAAATGCCGCAATATGTGGCCGTAGCGCCCAAAAAGGGATACGTTTTTTCCTTTTCGTCCTGGCAGGCAGGCAGCTTGTCCGAAATCGAAATGACTTTGAGTGTTATTTGCTTTTGGCCAGGGATTTCATTGGCAGCTGGCCAGCACAGGCATCAGGGCCAGGGCCAGGGCCAGGGTTAGGGCCAGCAGCAGGTGTTTGGGTTTTTAGGGTGTGCTGCACTTTGGCCAAAAACTGTCCCCTTGGCCATGATGCACGGAAATTGTGTGATTTATAGACAAATTTTTTGGTTTTGGCTCTAACAGAGTTTTGTGTCTGCAGCGCCAGCGGCAGCAGATTTATTGATGAGCCAACAGAAACATGGCAAATACGAGTCGTAGTCGTAGTCGTAGTCGTAGTAGGAAAAGCAATCCGGATGCAGAGTCTCATGTAGTTGTGGCTACCAGTTTTGCGGTTTGCCATTGAACTCAGCATTTTTTCTCTCCCATTTTTCTATTTTTCTAGAATTTTTGCGTGTGCACAGCTGCTGCAGCTTTTTAATTAAATGTGAGAGACAGGAGAGAAGTTGTTGTTGTTGTTGTTGCTGAGATACTCGTATTTTTCACTTGAGGCAATTAAATTTGGCACTGTGGTTATTGCGGTTTTTGCACTGCAAAAATTCTATCAATTTTATTGCTTATCAATTCCACAGTGGCACACAGTGCGTATGCTTGATTTGATGATCACTTTGGGTGACTTTCTATAGCTTTCATCATCATCATCATCTTTCAGATACTTTTTGCGTGCCAAGGCTGTGTCTTGACTCAATGCCTTTCTTTTGTGGCCAAGTTTTAATTTAATACTACAGAATGGCATCGCGTCTTGACTTGGCTTTTTGTTTGGGGTTTCCTTTTCAGCTTGCCTGCCAAATTATCATAACAATTAAAAGCGATTGCAGCCAGCCAAGGCAATGCTTAATAAGAACGCAACACGCCAAAAAAAAAAAAAAAAAATTATGATGTTGGTTTTGCTTTTGAGGTTCTTTGACTTTATGTTAATTTATTTTAATTTGCGCTGTCTTTTTTTTGTTTTTTTCTTTTCCAAAGAAAGAAAGATTAAAAGCAACTAACGAAGAAGTTGCTCCCTCCTTGTGGCTTACCCTGCCAAAGAATGGCAGGGAGAAACAGAACTAAATTATGAGCTGAAGAAGATATTTTAAAATATTTAATTGACTGGCACTCTGCGACTATTTTAAGTTATGATGAGGCCACATCGCATAGAGCAGAGCCAAGCTGACATCAGCACCCAAAGGAGCCTGAGACTGAGAACCTGACAAATTATATAATAATAGGCTGGTCGCAGCTTCAGGCTGGGGCTGAGGCTGGCGCTGAGGCTGAGACTGAGGCTGGAATGGCGCATTCTTTACTAAGGTTGCTGTTCCCGTTAGATTTAGCCATAATTAAATTAGTCTTCAAATTATGCAAATCATATGCGATGTTAATTGCATTAAACCAACTTAGAACAGCAGCTAAATTATCTGGCTAACAGCTGACCCTGCCAAGCAGCTGCAGCGACAGCAGCTCTAATTTTTATTCCCAAAAAAAGTAAATTTTTTTCCTAATTTTTCTTAATTTTAATTACAGTATTCCATTGGCTATAATTGCTAATAATTAGGCTATTTGCTTTGTACTTTTATTGAGTTTTTCAGCGCCATGAAAACGCTATAAATCATGTGAATAAATTCAGACAAAATAACCAATTTTCTCCAGTGTTTCCGGTACGCAACAGAAAAAAAGTATTTTTATTTAAAATAAAATAAAATAATTAAAGAAAAATAATTAAAAATCAGCAGCTGAAATATTTGAAAATGTTTAGAACCCTCTTAAAACTTGGCAAATAATAAAAAGCCTGAAAAAAAAACTGGAACTAATTCCTAAGTGAATTTCTTAACTTGGCTCATAAAAAAACTGCTACTAAATAATTGCAAAAAAAAAATATATTTTGGTAGTAAATAAATTGGCTAAAAAAAGCACTTTTGTTCAGCGCTCGAATTCGATTTTCCTTGAGGCAAATGCAAAAAACAAATTTGTTTATTCGCCAATGTTTTTACTCTTTGAGTATTTGCGAGGCACTATAACAAGTGTTCGATACTCGTGATCGATACTAGTACTCGATACCGATCGATGAGAGATACATGGAAAATATTCAACATTTGGCAAGCAAATGCATGTTCAAGCGGCTTTTATTTCTTGGCCAGAAATCAATTGTCTCTCTCAGTAGCAGCTAGCAAATTAAACGATGACGGTCGCAGGCTTTTCAATATGAACGACTGGGCCAATATTCGTCTTGCCAATAAATCGCTTACCTTGGCCACACTTGTTTTATATATTTATTTGTATTAAATTTTGTTTTTCCTCGTATTTTTGGCAGCCACAAAAGCCGCCTCAACACCAAACATTGGCCGTGTCATTTTTGTGATTTTTAAAGTATAATTGAGTAAATCGGTTTATGTGCAGCATTAGCATTGTTGTTGTTGCTCATTCTAGTTGTTGTTGCTGCTGTTGCTGTTGTCGTGTTGCTGTTGTTGTTGAAAGAAAGTAAGCGCAACTAAGCACATTACGACGAATAACTCGCAAAGCGACACTTGCCGCACATTACGCCCAAACAGCAAAGCCAAAGCCAAGGTTAAAGCATCAGTGTGGCATGTGGCATAGAACGAAGCCAGCTGCTGCTGCTGCCACAAGAACTTGACTACTGCTGCTGCTGTTGCTGCTGGTGCGGCGGCACCAAAACTG
This sequence comes from Drosophila repletoides, assembly GCA_018150835.1. Lineage (NCBI taxonomy): Eukaryota > Metazoa > Arthropoda > Insecta > Diptera > Drosophilidae > Drosophila > Drosophila repletoides. The sequence continues at coordinate 10,723,348 of JAECWQ010000100.1, forward strand.
TGTCGCGGGGCGCAAATTTCTCTAACCCAAATTGTTGTCGCCGTTTGTTTCGGGGCGGCGATCTGGTTTGCTGCCGCTGCCGCTGCTGCTGCTGCAGATGCTTTTAAGTTCAATAGCCAAAGAAAGTGTCTGTGGCAATAGAAAGAAAAAGTGTGCAAGCCTTTGGCTAATGGGCCAGCCAGCTAGCCAGCATTCTGTCGACACAGTTTCTATGGGGCCGTCCTGTCGTATACGTAATGCCAGTTATCAGCAGCAGCCATGCATTTTGCACAATGCCCTGTTAATGGCCAGAAAGAACACTGTAATTTGCATACTTATTTAATGGCAATGGTCATTAAATTGATATCAATTTGCAGAACAGGCTCTTTAGTTGCGCATTAAAACCCTTTTGGCATTCGACATGCCACTTAAATGCTAGAAAATACTATAAAAAAAACTTATCTCGAATTCATTTTAAGAGCCAATGCGCGTATAATGGCTAATAAGGCCAGAGTCACAGAGCCAAATAGCTACAAAAAATGGCCCAATAGCCCAATAGCTGGTTGTAATTCAATGCGGCAATGCGGTCAAGGTGTCAATACGATTCGCAGAGGCTGCCTGCAGTTGTTGTTGTTGCTGCTGTTGTTTATTTAGTGTAATTTGATTTTGGCCAATTATTTGCAGCCAATTATTAGCTGTCAAAACTAATGCGTGCTCGAATCGGGCTAAAAGCCAAACAGTTATGTGGTCCCCACAGCAGCAGCAGCAGCAGCAGCGACAATTAAGCCAACGGCGCTAGCTAAAGAAAAAAGACAAAAAAGAAGCCAGAATTTGTATGTAAAGAAATGCGAAACCCGCTAAAAATGGCAATCGGAATATAGCTGAAAATCCCAGTGCCCAAGCTGAAAGCCCATAAATTAATTCAATCGACGAACTGCAATTGCCCGCCAGCCAAATCAAAGTCGAGAAATTCTTTTGTGAGAAAATATGCGAAAAGTCACCATCTACCTCTCTGTGCTGGGTATTGGCCACGCCGCCGTTGGCCATTGGCCACTCCATGAGTTGAATAGCTAAAAGAAATCAGCAGAAAGTCCCCCCCAAAAAAAAACGAGTTGTAAAGGGGAGAGAGGCGAGAGAAGCTTCTAGCCAAATGGCCAGCGTATTGGCAAAAGGCAATGAGCTGCTGCTGTTGTTTTCGAAGATGTTAACGCTTCGTTTCGTTTCGTTCGTTTCGATCGTTTCTTGAATGAAATTAATTTCTATTGTATAGTCAAGTAAATAAGTTGGCAATAAAAAAGAATCACAGTTAGCTTGTTTTCTGGTTAGGGCATATTTAATGAAGCTGGACACTTGCCTCAACGGCAAGACTGCTGGCCAAACGTTTGTCTCTGCTGTAAAATGGCTAAAACCGTAAAACTCGAAGTCCTAGTTGCAGCCAAAACTGCCAAGTAACCAAGCTGATACTTTCTCTTTTCTAAGAGATTGTTTAGTGCCTAGAAAAGTTATTGAATATATTATAAAACTAATGAGATTTACTTAAGAATGTTGCCTCATTATTGGTAACTCTATTTGTGCAGCTTCGTTTTGGCCATAAAGATTGGCCTCTTTGATGGGCATCTTATGAAGAACTTTCGTTTAATACTCTGAGATATGTTTGAGACTCTTTGGTATTATAATATTTTACCAGGCCTATTCAAAAGCTTCGTTTCTTGCAGTGTAATAGAGCTGTTCCAAGCTGAAAGCGTTGAGAGCAAGGCGAGCATCAGCGAGTTTATATTTATTGGGGAATTTATAGAATTAAATTTAATATAAAAAAAATTTCTAAATTCTGCGTAAATTCCAGATTGCATTAATCTGCTCTTTGGGCTTAGTCAGCGCTGAATATGATGAGTAAATATTTAATGTAAATCCAGTTAATTAAACACTGTGCATACTGCTCGATGACGTAGTTGTTGTTGGTTGTTGTTGTTGTTGTTGTTGTGGCACACGTTTGACTTGAATTTTTGTGTTGTTCAGCTTGTTGGTTGTTCGGTTGTTTTCGGTTGTTGTTGTTGCTGGTTGCTGGTTGCTGGTTGTTGGTTGTTTGCTTGCTGACCCAAATTCGTGGACTTGACTTTTGTTTTCTACTTTGTCTGGTGTCGTTTTTGTTAGCTGTTGCTGTTGCTGTTGTTGTTGCCGGTTGTCGGCATGATTTACATTTCATTTTGTTAGATTACATTTCGTGCTACAGATATATATATGCTCGCCCTCCCCCCGCCCCCGTCCGTCTCCCACCCGTCTCTGACAGCTTAATGTCAGCTAATGACTTGGCATAAACAATAAACAAATAAGCGAGATAAACATTAAACACCAAACAGATTATCAATCACCTTTCTCACACTGCCTCTCTCTGTGTCTTTTCAGGTATGTAAATCAGTTTGGCAGTGGAATCTCAACAGATTGGCAATAAAATTGCAGCGACAATTGAGACATCAAAAAGTTTGGCGCTGCCCATAAAAGTATGCAATGATAAATTGGCCTGGCCAACAAATTGGAATTGCAGTGAAGCGAGCAATGTGGCTGCTGCTGTGATTTAACTGCTTCAATTTGCATAAATAAATAATTTAGCAGTGCAAACAATAAAACCAGAAAATTGAGTCGCACATAAAAAGGAAGGTAGCAATGCTGCACTGGAGTAGGTAGAGCGGCAACTCTAATTTATGCAGCAACAACAAAAAACAGGAGCAGTTGCCTGAGAGGTAGAGAGGGGGGAGCTGCTGCTCAGGTGCGTGCCTCAACAACCAACTGACAGACATTTTAATATGGCAACAAAGACTGAAGACTGGCAACGACTGGCGAGTGGCGCTGCTGCTGCTTTCATGCACAGACACCTCCCCCCTTTAAAAGGAATGCGCTCATTATTGAAGTCCGTGTCATCAGCCACGTATCTTGGCTCTCTGTTCTATCCTTGTCATATCCTCCTGCCTGGCATGTGGAAATTCCAACGCTTGCCGCTTTTCCATTGTTTGCATACTTGACTCCATTGCCCTCAAGTGCCTCCTCCGCTGCTGTGGCTTTCCCTGCCCCTCCGCTCCACTCCATTCCTTGCCTTGCTGCAACCCTTTTTTTTTTGTTGCAGCGACAGCTTTAAATATTTTCAATTAAATCTTCATTCACAGAGAGACAATTCGTTAATAAACAATGAACTGTCCGTAGAATTAACTGAAATGCAAAATAAATGTTCTGCCATTTACAATTAGACAGTTGGCTAGCTGACCAGTTGACCAGCTGCCGCTGCTGTCAGCCAGGTTTTTTAATACCAACCAAAGCGGCTATGACAATGGCCAATATAACAAATGAAATTAAATTTGATATTCCAAAATGTCAGAGTTTATATGGAGTATTTATTTAAATAGTCGCACTTCAATACTGAAAATGTCAGCAGTAAATTTATCAGCCAAAAATCAATTTAAAGCCAATTTGCTGGCGCTAATAAATTGCATTAAAAATGCCGAAAAATAAATTTATTTTTAATATGGCCAAATTGCCAACCCCCAAAATAAATCTCTAGCATCCCAGTAGGCTGGCTTCCTCCTGGGCTGGGCTGCTGGCAGGCAATTCATCAATCACCTCAACTCACACTTGGCTTAGCTTTTTATATATGTAGATTAAAAGGCTGTTTTTTTTTTAGCTTTTTTCTGGTTGTAGCCAGGAAACTCCCAAAAATTTATGACACGCTTCAAATATTCAACGAGCATATAAAAATTCTGAGCCGTGCATAGTTCATAGTGTATGGAGCAGCTGTGGGCGCATATACCGGACATGCTATTTAATTGGATTTTCGTCAGCTCCCCCCCCGAAAGTCCCCCTTCCATGCCTGAAAACTAGCCGCATAATGCGGAAAAACCAGCTTCAGAGTTCTAAGAACCCGACACTTTTAATAGGCCCAACGAAAACTGGTTGACTTTTAATAGCCACTTGCTCGTCTTCGTAATAATACAGGGCCGAAAAAAAAAACGAAACAAAATTAAATTCAATTTTATTTAATTTCATTTTTTCCTAAAAAAAAACAGAAAAAAGAAAAAAAAAACGTTCTCGGAAGCGCAAAGCATTTAATGATAATGATAAGCCAACAGAGTGTAAAGTGCAATGAACAGCGGCAACAGCGGAGCACAAAGGGCTCAAAGGGTCAGCCGGAACCCTGGCCGAAAAGCACTGAGCACTTTCCTTTTTGGTAGAAGGGCTTTTAACTAATTTTAATAGAGCTTAGCAGTTTTGGCAGCCAGAACACTTTCATTTGCATTACATATAAACTTGTTTCTTGAGACAGTTTTTTCTTTCTTTCTTTCTTTATTTGGGGCCTGGCCAAATAAAAGTGAAACTGGCCCAAAGCAGAGCAAATTTTGCTTACTTTGAGTTACTTTCTTGGCTCGAACAAATCGACCAAATCTCACGTTCATCTCTTAATGATGGCGGCGTTGTTTTAATTGTTTTCAAACACGTGTAAATATTTAACAAACCAAAGAAAAAACGGCTAAATATACAAAAAGAAAAGGCTAAAATGTTACCTAAAATAGATTTAGATGCGGGCATCTTTCTCTCATGAAAAGCTGGGTGATTAATATACTACGAAACTACGAAAAGAAAAAAAGGTACTTGGGGCAAACACCTGCACTATTTGCAATTTGTTGGAGCTGCCACAGGATGGTATAGATGGTAGGATCGGAGCAGTGGATGGAAGATCTGTCGAATTGGCGGCCTTAGGCGCCGTTTTGTCCGTCGATCTTTGAATTATTTCTCGAGTGGAGAGGCTTCGATTTGGCTCGTTGACGTTCGTTGGCTGGTTGGGTTTTCCTTTTCGGCATTTTACTCGTATTTGTGTGGAAATGAGCAGCTAACGGTATATGAATCATGACTCTGGCAGGCAGCATGATTTAAAACACTCACTCATACTCACATGAGGCGGAGGAGCCAGCAGTCTATGAGTCTATGAGTCCATGGGCTGTGAGTGTGAGTGTGAGTGCCCAGGGTTTATGCGCCTCTTGCCTGGGTTAGTTGGCTCGCGTCTCATCGCATCGCATCGCATCGCATTGCATCGCATCGCATCGCGTCGCTTCCTTAGCTGTTTATGCATATTTTAGCACATTTTGTCCAAGTCCGTCCAGGGCCAAAGAGAACCAAAGAACTGGAGAGCCCGACAAATCATACACTTAAACAAAATACTATAACTAAAAGTTGTTCAAATTGAGCTTAAAGCTTATCGAATATTAAACATTTCCCCAGAAAAGGAGCCCCAAATTACGAGATAATATTAGCTTGAATCAAGCCAAATGCAGACTTCATTTAAGACCTAATTCAGCTCTTTTTTTATATGAATTTTGTAGTAGTTTTTAGCAGTTAAATGGAGCATTTTTGAGTAGGCCAAGAACTTAATTTGAGTGCAGATATATTTCCAGTAGTCGCATTTTCTCTCAGTGCACTGAGGGACAGCCTGTACAGCAGGCTGGGCCGCGGCTTGGTTCGGCGAAGCGACTTTGTAGCGCGTAGAAAAACGTGCGATTTGAAGTTGACAGGCTTTGCTTTGAACCCGGCCCATAGCTCCGCTAGAGTATATCGGACGACCAGCTCTGGCTCTGCGTCTCTCTCTCTCTCTCTCTGTCTCTCTGTTGGTCTCTCTGTCTCTTTATTTTATTCTTTTAGCCTGCTGCTCTCTGCCTGAAATCAGCTGAAAAAGGCAACGTTTTTCATTTTGTACATTTTAATGCAATTTTTAATTTATTTGTTTTGGCCAAGTCAGAGGCAGAGGCAGAGGCCGAGGCCGAGGCGAGGCGAGGCTGTCGCGACTTTCGCAACTTCGCTAGTTGCGGCTCGTAACTTCTTCTAGTGCTCTGAGGCTTCTCTTTACGTAAACGTAAACGCATATTCCTCATTGATTGGCATTTCCTGGTTGTAGCCAGCATTAGACTCTGGCCAAGTCAAGTGAATTCCTCGAAATGTGAGTGCAGACAGGCAGACAGACAGTCGGGGAGTCAGACGAAGACGAGGAGGTGGCCACAGGATGAGTAAGTAGGGACAAAGAGCAATGTTTGCAGTTGTTGTTGTTGTTGCTGTTGGGCAAAGTATTTACATCTTTATCTGCGGGCTTTAAGGCATCAAATAAAATAAAAGTTAATGCTTAAACCTGGCCAATCAATGACTCAGTTTAGTTCTCATGATCTTCGCTGACTTGCAGAACTTCAGATACTTTTAAACGCCATTTTCAGGCCATGACATCACAATGCTCGAAATAAAACTGGCAACGTATCCGGGCATTTCCCCATTTGTCCGTCTGTCTGCCTGTAGCATCCCCCCAATCAAATCATTTTTTGGCATACACTTCAATTGAATTCAGTTGTATTCGCAGCTGTATTCGTATTCGCATTCACAAATTACATAGTCATGAGTAATCATATTAATGAGCCGCCGAGCTTAGCTGCTGAAAACGCGCCAAAAACGCGCGCAATGATCCACTTTTCAAAATTGTACTCGCAAATCACGTAGCCAAAAACGTTTACGATTTGACTAACTGTTTCTATTTCGGCTTCTGTCTTCTGGCCAAAACTTTTGGGAGCTGTAATTGGGCATTCACAGAGGGAGAGAGGAGAGTTCTTGGGGCTGGCATAATTAGAACCAGTTTGCGCATCGTGGCCAAAACCTTTCCGACTGTTTGCAGTTTGTTTTCTCAATTTTGCAACCACAATTTGAATGTTGTATAAGCGAATATTCAGTGGAACTGACACGTGTGTGGGCGTCAATTAAAAACAATAAACAATAAAACTATTATTATTATTTTTTGGCTCATTTAACCAGTGGGTTTCAGGTTAACAAACACGTAAACTGCCAACAGCCAACAGCCAACTGCCCAGTTTTCTAGCCAACAAAAACGAAAAACGAAAAAAGTGGCCATTAGCCGCTAGCGACTCAAAACAAAAACGCATCAGCTTAAATTAAGTGAGTGCAGCTGCAGTGAAATTAGAACGCTTCTGCCTGGCAACAAACTTGACCCCAAGAAAAAGAGAAATTTCTGCTGCAAAAGTTGCAAGCATAAAAAGAGCATAAAAAATACAAAAAAAAAGACTCTGATGCTGACACTAAATCAGCGCACGATCTGCTGACTGACCCAACACCAGCCAAGAAAGCAAGCAGCAGCAGCAGCAGCAGCAGCCATGCCACATATGGTGTGGCAGTTGCATGTGGCATGGCAGCTGCAGGCAGCAGCTAGGCAGCCAGGTAGGCAGGCAGGCAAGCATACAGTAGCTTCGCATCAAGATTTGTCACAAATCAAAGCAAGCAGCCAACTAATCCAGTTCAAGTGTTGGCCAAGCAAAGGCACCCCCCGCCACCCGCCTCGCCTTGGTTCCACTTCGAGCCAAAATGGCAAATTGCCTGCGAGTTGTTGCTGCAGTTGTTGCTGTTGCTGTTGTTGGTCTTTGGCGTTGGCGGCACTGGGCACGCTCTGCTCGTGTTGTCGTCGTGCCGGGCTGCTTGAGCAGCAGCAACAGCAACAACAGCAGCAGCAACAGCTTCCGCATTGTCGCCACAGAGCTGACAAGTGACTCAGAGCTGCACTGACTGAAGCTGAAGCTGGAGCTGAGGCTGAGGCATAGTTTACATTTGGCGCGATTGTTTGTTTGCCCGGCCTGACTCTGCCACTAGACACCGTTATGTTTGTGGATCGTGCGGCCGAAGAGCTTTATTAATTTTCTGCACAAAGCCAAAAGTTTCAACTACTCCTTCGCCTCAATTGGCTGCTGCTGCTGCCGCTGCTGCTGCTGCTGCTGTTGCTGTTGCAAGGTCGATCATTTGTAAGGCCAACAACAGCTTCACATGAACTGAGCTGAGTGGCCAAGTTCATTGGACTAACATTTAAATGGCATTGCCAGACTCTAATTTGATTTAAGTACAGTAGTGTTAGCTGGATTTTAGGGCTAAAATAAACAGCAAAGAACTGCCAAAGAAGCTATAGAATTAAGGCAGATATTTCTCAAAAACAGAATGAGCTTCTTCCAGCATCTTCAAGCATTATTTTAGCCAGATTGATTAACCTTAGAAAGAAGCAAGATTATTTTATAGGAATCTTGGCTGTGGCAATTTGTAGCTTCGAGAATTTTAGCCAAAGTTCTGCCAGTTCAAGCCACAAATACGAAAAATTGGCCAAAACTATGCGCTTTTAATGCGTTAGCTTCCATCAGGGATAGATACACAGAGAAATAGGTGTGATTGGCTTGCGGCAATTGGCAATTGGCAATTGGCAATTGGCAATTGGCAATTGCAGATTTATGACGATGACTTTGACGTGGGCAACAAACGAAGGTGAAGGAAAAAATGCAATTTGCAATTGCCGCCTCACCGTTAAATGGCTGTCCAAGAACACAAAACCAAATTAACGCCAAACAACAGCAGCAACAATTGCAGCAGCAACAGCAACAGCAGCAGCAGCAATCAAAGTGTAATGCGATAAGCTGGCAATTGCAATTGGCAACAGAGATGCGGATTCCGATTCCGATTGGCCCCCTCTCTCTCCTCTCTCCCTCTGCTGGACGCATGAGGTTAGGTCAGCCAGCTGCCTGCCTTCCATACCGATGGGTAGCTGAGGATCAATGCAGCGGCAGCGGCAGCTCTCAGATCGGGTTCGTTCTTCTGTGTGCTAAATGTCAATTTGATACCACAGCAGAATCCAATTAAAGCCGCATAGCTACACAGTTGCAGTTGCAAATTGCCACAGCAGCAGCAAAAGATACAGAAAGAGAAAAAACAGAAAGATACAGATACATTCGTGGATCGATCTCCCTGCCACTTCGTCTGGGTCGTCGTTAGATGCGTGCGCCAAACTATATTTGTGGGTCATGCAACAAATCTCAAGCTGCAACAGCCGACAGGCAGCAGACAAGAGACAAGAGACAGTTCTCAGTTCTCAGTGCTCAGTTCTCTAACAAGAGACACCTTTTGATACACACAAATGCTAACGAAGTTCTTCGTTTTTTTTTTTTTTTTTTTGTTGTATTTTCTTGCAACTGTCAAAATGTTGCACATGTGAAATTTTCCCACCCTCCATTGAGGCCGCTTTTTGCAAAAAATGTAAATTTGTGCTGGGGCAACGTCGCTCGCTGGCAATACATTTATATTAGTGTGCCCCCTGCCCCGCACATTGGGGCAGGCACACTTTGTGGCATGGCAACTTCAGCTTCAATTCTAGACTCCAACTCAGCTGGCCACGCATGCTCGTACAGCCTCTGTAATTTCTCAACCTTAAACAGTTGCCTGTCTGTCCAGTGCTTACCCTTTTTGTGTGTGTGTGTGCAACCAAGGAGGAGTCACCGAGTTGCAAGTTGCAAGTTGCTAGGCCCACCATGCCAGCCGGCTGTGCAAATATTTGCATTTGTTGCCGCTTCACGCATGACTTGGACGGAGGCAGCAGCCAGCAGGCAGCAGTCAGCAGGCAGCTCTTTGGGGGCAGGCAGCCAGCATATATTCTTCATAACGCATATCAACGGCCTCCCATTGTTGGTCAAGAGCCTGAGCCTGATGATGATACATTGCCTACATTGGAGCCCTAGCTGCCTGGCTGGCGGCTTTGACTTGTCTGCATATCTCTCTATTCTTTTTGTTGTTGCGAATTTCCCATGACCGATATTTTCCAACTGCTCCTCTCTCTCTCTCTCTCTCAGTCTCTCACTGTGTCTCTCTCCTTTTCCGTGTGTCTTTTGTTTTGGGTAAAAGCCTTCGGTTTTGGCCGCTTCATTCACAAATTGTATTTGTGTCACACACTTGGCCAGCAGCTGGCTGGCTAGCAGGCTGGCTGGCTGACCACCCCTTTATTTGGTCTTAACCCAAATACTGATTGCTGTTGCGAAAATTGTTTACCATTTAGTTAGCAACATCAGCAACAACAGCAGCAACAATGTTTAGGTACACAGGAAGAAAATATACTCAACATTCTAGCAGCAGGTCAATGGATTTTCAAGCTAAAAGTTGGCCTTTCATATGAAATTTAGGCTTCAAAAATGATTCATAGAGTTTTCCAATAAAACTAGAAAGTTTAACAGTTCTTAAATCTTTTTTAAATATATTGAATATTACCAAAAAATGTGGAGAAATTCAATTCCTTTGCAACCAACTCGTTTTTTGAAGATTCTAATTCCACGAGTGAAAGTCTTAAATCAAGATTTTTATTTAATTTATTCTTGGGAGTATTTATTTTTTCTGGCTGTGTAGAATAATTACCGCAACAAGTTGCCTGTTGGCAGGCACATGTTGCCAGCCAGTTCGTGTGTTGCTAATAGCTTTGGAACAAGTGCCATTTTGGCCAACAACTAATAGCCAGTTTGTGTCGCTTCCGTTGTCAGTGTCAGGCAAGCAACATCAGCTACAGCCACAGCTACAGCAACACAGCAACAGCAACACAGCATCAGCTCTATAATCTTTGTCATCATCATCATCATCATCGTCATCGTCAGCGTCATTATCATTATTAAGTTTGGACGCGGCCCGCGTGAGATTATCATTATTGTTATTGTCGCTCGTCATGTCAACTCGTCATCAAAAGCTTCGAGGCTGCATCTCGGCGGAGCAATCTTTCAACTTGCTCCACTCGGGAGTCGGCAGTCCGCAGTCGGTAGTCGGATTTTCTTATGTTGCATACACCTTGTTCTGGTTGTTTTTGTTGCTGCTTTTGACATTGTCGTTTGCCACAGCACGCAGCAATGCAATTTGTGGCTCCAGGGGCTGCTGCAAGTTCGCATCGCATCCAGCTCCAACTCCAACTCCAACTGTGACTCCGTCTTCATCGTCGAAGTTCGATTCGCACTCGGAGACTCTGGCGGCGGCGCGCCTGTGCGACGTTTCCCTGCATTTTAATGAGCACATTTCGCGCATTTATGATGAGCTGCTCCGAGTTCGCTGCTCCTCTCTCCATGGCATTAGCTCATTTTATTTGCTTGTTTCGTTAGCGAGCAAACGACACTCTGCATTGCCCCCAAAGACGGGGAGATGCGGGGGGAGCTATACTCACCCGATATTCTCGGATTTCGAAAGAAGAGCAGCAACGGTTCGGCGGAGGGGTCATATTGAGACCCCCCACAATCAGCAGGCAATACGTCAGTGTATATAAATACACTCGGAAAAAGAATGAAAATCAAAAATAAATCTTTATATTTGAAGCAAAGAGGCAAAGAAGGGAATACCCTACACAATGGCTATAAAAATCTCAAGTTTTTCTAACTCCCACAGCTCGCATTTTGTCCCATTGTGCCTTGTTTGCTCTTACCTATTTTTTTATGGCTTTTTGAAATGTATGAAATTGTATAACTTACGCATGCACGCCCACCTACCACGCCTCAAATTCTGACACCCTCAACCGAGGCACGTCTCCTGACAAAGGCAACCACCCCCACTAGAGTGAAAATCTACTCAGAGAGACTCACGTGTTGCATCTCCAGGGACTTGATTAAAGGCACATAAAAGCAAATAAAAAACTTGGCTAATAAATGAAAATATGAAACGACTCTTGTAATATATACGATGTGTGTCTCCCCCTCCCCCTCTCTCTCTCTCCTTATATATATATATATCTTTTAAGTCCTTAATACTCGTATTATTTGCTCATAGACAGGACGAGTCTAACCTTATTTGCTCCAGCTAATTATAAGAGTCACCTTTTTGTGGGGGGGTCAGAAGTTTTTTTGGGCGTGTGCCTGACATTTTCAATCAGCAAAGGAAGAGAACTTCAGCTAACTATTTATAGTACAGAGGCTTTCTTTTCGGAGGGCGGGTGGAGAGGTATGGGCCGAAAGGTTGAGAGCAGAGTCCTGTCATCCAACAATTGAGCCTGCGAGCCATGTCAGGGAAAATTGCACATCTGTCAAATCAGCAAACAAGTGATTTCCGCAAACAATTCAAGGAAAACAGCCAGTCAGCCAGGCAGCCTGTCCAGGATCTTCACAAGGGGTGCCCACTCCTGCTCTGACCGTAGTGGTGGCTGGCTGCTGTCAGCTGGCGGCGGTGGTGGTGGTGGTGGTGCTCCCTGTCAACAGTCGCCACCCCCGCCACCAGCCCAAAATATTTTTATATTTATTTTTGTTTTTGTCCTGTTTGTGCACGTAAATTGCTTTTGTCGAGCCTTGAAGAGAGAATTTTAACGAAAAACGATAGAAAAAAAAATGAAATGTGAAAAGGACTTGTGCCCTGTCATGCTTTTTTAATGAAGTGCCGTCGTTTAAGGAACATATTGTGGCTCGATTTGATTGTTTTGTTGTTCTGTTGTTTTGTTTGGCGGTTTCTAAAGGGTTAATGGTTCAATCAGCCAGCACAAAATACTAAAGAATATCTTCCCCTTCTTCCCTCTTCCTTCATTGCAGTTACACACACACACAAAGCGAAGCCATGACAAGAAAACGTTCGAGTCCGCTGGGACTCGAGGAGCTGGTCTGTTGGTCTGCGGCCATCCTGCTGATGATGTTGCCAGCGTTAACGCAAGCCGGTAAGTGGTTTATTATGTCAACATAAATTACAGTTAGGCTGCTAAGTAGCCAACAGCCAACTAAATACGTTAAGTAGCCACGCCAAGCCACCTAAGTACTTTAAGCTGCAAGGGATTGAGGCCCAGTTACCCAGCAGCAGCAGCTGCAGCTGCTCACATATGCAGCTAACTATCTATTGGCTATGCTCATTATTTGGGCCATAAATTTGCGCACTTGTCAATATATTTTGGACTAATTAAAGCATTGGCACTGTGACAAATTGCCATCAGCTGCTCTTCCTGCTGCACTCTTGTCTGGGGTCAGGGGTCAGGGGTGGTCAAAAAAGAATTCAATTACGCGCAATGGTGTAGGGTGTCCAAAATTCAATTGAGTCATGCGTTTCCATTTAAATTGAAATTGAAATTGAAATTGAAGGCAAGCGCAAAAATGCCATTGACTGGCTGGGTATAGTAGGGTGAGCAGCCATATAAAAATTACTAAAACAAATGCTATAAATAAAGTCCAACTCTCTAAATGGGTGGGCTGCTCCGATGCATCTGCTCCGAAATGAGGTGTTAACTTTCACATTCACCCCAGCAATAAAATGCCCACTGCCCAGTGCCCAGTGCCCATAGAGTGCATACGATTTAACGACTTGGTTAAAGCAAAGTTTTATAGCAAATAAACCTCAAAAAAAGAAGAGAAGAAAAATGTAGGAAAATAAGTACCATTTCTCATGACTAAAGAATATCGGTCAGACAGACACACAGACAGCCAGCCAGGCAGCTCCAAGTGTAGTTAGTGGGTCTAGTAATCACATGCAAGCATACCAAACCCAAACCCAAACCCAAACCCAAGACCAAAGAGCTCTGGGATGGCATTGTGGCATTTCTTTAATGGGCATTCAATAAACAAGTTGAGAGAGAAACTGCTCTGCGCTGACTGACTGAATGACTGACTGGCTGGCTGACTGATTTGGCCTAGTCAAAACGATAGCCAAACATTTTTGGGCTAAGCGACAATACCTGGTCCAAGTTCGTCACAGTCACAGTCAGAGTTTGGGAGCTTGTTGACCCACATTTAGCACCGCTCAAATGCAGCATTCAATGTTCTTGGAATTTTCATTAACACATGCCACACACTCCTTCCTCCTCCCTCCCGCTGCGAGAGGGTAAACTGTCCAAAAAAATATTCTAAATGGCAGAAAGAGAGCGTGGGGCGTAGAACCTATCGTTGCACTGCGTTGCATTGCGTTGGGAACTGTTTAGAGGCAAGTTTATGAAGCTTTTCCACTTTTCTCGCCTACTTAGAAACATTTATTGTTATTACTAATACAGGCACAAATCTGTTACACTAACAAGCAAACAATACGGCTCAATGGCGGAGAGTTCAGCACTTGAGTTTGATGAACTTACGGAATTATGTAGACGAGCCTAAAACGACTCATACACTGAGCACAAAAAGTCAACTCCCATTTCAGGAGAAAACATTAAAAAGCAGCTCAAAATAAATGCCAAATTGGCTTTATTATTAAGAGAAAAATATGGCGAATACTACTCAAATTTGTTTAGACGAAACCTTTTTTGGCTCAGTGTAGGCTTAGGTTACTCAAGCAGCATGTTTACAAGAATTTCACATCGGTTCACACTGGTAATTGAATTGTTCCATTATAATAATATCATAGATAGCTGAGTACCTAACTCATCGAATGACTCAACACTTGTATCTATTTTTACTGAGATACATTTGTATCTCAGACGGATACCAAGACGAATACGAATACGAATACTCATACTCATACGAGTGTGTATAATAAATCAATAAGGCTAGCGAAATGTCAGTCGAGTGGCTTGATATAGCCATGATTAATATGCGACGATTGGTAAAAAGTCGAAACATGTACAAATACTTCATAACAAGTGGCATTTTGCGTCATAACAAAAGCCAGAAACCGTTTAAAGCGCTTTATTTTGTATTTTGTATTTTGTATTTTCTGTTTGCTTAGCCAAATATCGTGGCTGAAAGCTAAGTGCGCTACCCTTTAGTGTTAAGGCCTAATCGGCAGAGTCAGTCGACTGACTGAGTTGGCCAGCCGCAGGCGCCTTATGCAATTTTCAAGCTTCGCAAGTTCAAGTTTTAATTCAAGCTCAAGGTCGATCGATCGCTTGCTCCGTTCGTCCAGTGGTCCATGGGTCCATTGGTAACTCCAATTTAATGGACCAACAACAGCGCAGTCGCAGTCGCAGTCGCTGCTCGCTGCTCGCTGCTTGTCGTCATCGTCTGTCAGCAGCTGCGGTAGCCGCAACACATTATCATTATTTTATAAGCCATACAAAAAGAAGACGGCAATTTGGAGTCTTCGCAGTCTTCACAGTCTTCGCAGTGTTCGCAGTCTTCTGGCTTCTCTCTTTCTTTTTATTATTTTCGTGGGGCGTTTTCATCAATCAATTTCGAACATGAGTTCCTTTTTTTTTCTTGTTGCTGCTTCTCTCATGCCACAGGTGTTGGTTAGCTGGTACTTCTCACCTGCTACTTAGTTGCTGGCGCGGATTGGGGATTGGGGGATTGGGCTGGGAACAATTGACACAATTGGAAGTATTCGCGTATCCATAAGAGTCACAGTCACAGTCACTGAACTTGAGTTTTATATGCGTACTGCGCCTAATTGAAGACTCTCTAATCAGCCAGCTTCTGCCCTGCTCAAGCCATATAGATACTTATTTTTTGTGGCCGTAAGTTCTGTTGATGGCTTACTGATTGCTTAATTTATAACCAATTACAAAGGCATTAGTTGGTAGCTTCATATTTTTGTTTATTGCGCATATAAATCGCCTGTTTATGGCTAACTAAAGCCCAGACTTTGCGGAAGTAAAATGGCATTTGCTTTTTATTGCCACTTGCCGCGCTTAATTAACTTGTATTAGCCAAGAATCTTTTTTTTTGTTTTTTTTTTTTGCCTAACTATCGACGAAAACTTCTGGAGAGGTTTTTTTTGTTGTTCTGTTGTTTTTTTGGGGTTCTGGTTATGAGGCTAACATCATTATGCCCAAAGTATTAATTGCATGACTGCTCAAGCTCTGATGATATCAGACTCCATGGCAGCAGCATCATCATCAACGGCCAGCAAATCCCTCGCCAGCAGCAACAGGGTTAATCAAGATTTGTTTTTGGCCCGTCAGCAGCTTAGCCACGCGCATATAATTAACATTTTGGCCAGCTGCCTTAACAGACTCTTACCAGGTTCAATGTCAAGTGCTTATCAGCTTGTTGATAGTTGATAGCACAATGCCAACGGTATTCGACACTCCGAGTAGGCGTTGCGGCCTGGCTGGGGCGTGGCTGATCGGCACATGCATCTCTCAAATATTTCCTATGCAAACATACACACACACACACACACATAAATGCACACATACAAAGGGGAACTCGTACATTGTAAATATCTCTGCTTGCCATAGGTGCAGGCAGGGGGGCGTCCTAGGCCCCTCCTCGCCTACCCCCCTTAAGAATGCCAAGCTGAATGCTGAATGGCTTTTCAATTTGAATTTCAATTATTTTTCACAGTTTGAACTAAACACTTTTTCCATTACTTTTCCATAAATACATGATTTGGCTTTATTTCTAGTGCATCTAATTGGGGTTTTCTTAAAGCCCTCATTAATAAATGTGATTAGAAATTGGAATATAACTTTTGTATTGGTAAATTAAAAGAAATCAGCATGAAAAATCAAAGCGGAAAGTCGAAAGGTTTCTATGTCAATAGAATAAATTCCAGCGCCCCCCTTTACAGAACAAATTCCTGCCTACGCCACTGGCTGTAGTTGTAACCTGTAGCTGTACCTGTAGCATCGTCACATCGTCACATCGCCACATCGCCACATACCAATAGCCATACTTTGTTTTCGAAATTGACGTAGTTGTTGGCCGGCTTATTTGCCTGGCAAACAACGGACCAAAGTCGCTGACCATTGACCGATATGGCTATATGTGATGTCTCTGTGTGTGTGTGGTGTGGTGTGTGGTGTGTGTGGAGTGTGTGCTGCTGAGATGTCCGTCCACTGCGTAGTTGTGGAATTTCATAGCCACTTGAGGAACAAGTACGCAAGTTAGAGATCACGAACTTGCGGGTTAAGCAGCCCACACGATCGTGAGAGAGCCACCAGCAGTAGCAGCCCCAGCAGCCGCAGCAGGATGAAGCCGTGTTCGCATCCATGCAGATTTCTTAGCCATGTGTTTGGCCAACTTGGCCAACTTTCGAAGACGACACAATTAGAATCCGGCCAGCGCCTTTCCCTTCACCTGCTGCTGCTGCTTCTTGTGCTGGTTTAAGCCATAAATAAGCATCAACTTTCGTTTCGGCCCACCAACGACGCCCCAGTGCTACATCAATTTGTCAAAAAGCTACAAAACGTTTGCTCATATTAAAATGATAAATCGACCCTGGCTTTGAGCCACAATAAACAGCCGAAAAAAAAAAACACATTTATACTTCTTAAGGCAGAGTAGGCAAAGAGCCACTTAATTTGTTTTGATTTAACCCACGCAAGCCACTCTATGAGGCCATTGACCAGATTTAGAGCCAAACTAAAAGCCAAAGCGAACATTTTGTAGGGCTGCACTTGATTTCAATTAAATGGCCAACTGAGAGAACTGAGCACTGAGAATGGAGCACTTTAAATGGCATCGTGTGAACCGGTAAGAGCCGTAAGAGCCGTAAGCCTCAAGCGTTAAGCGGAAGCGCAGGCAGCGCAGTCAGCGTCGAGACGCTACGATTTTTATCAGTGTTTAAATTTTCAACTTCCTGCGACAAGGTCGACTGAGGTTGGCTAGCTGGTGGGGAGGGGGGCTAATTTCATTAAAGTAAATAATCAGTCAGCGAGCGGCACTTGCGGTTAACTGGCAGTAATTTGTAGTCTTGGTAAAACGGTAAACCGTAAATACATTTGGCAATGGCAGTGGCAGTGGCAGTGGCAGCGGCTGTGCCACAGCATGTTGCATGAGCAGTGCAGCGCCCCCCTCACACGATTTTAGCCACAGAAATTACACTATTTGGCCATTAACGCCTTTGCTTTGCGCCCTGCACCTCTTCCCCCTCCCAGCCAACTTGCCTTGACAATGAAATCGTTGCTGTGATTGCTGTAATTCTGTTGCTGTTGCTGTTGCAGTTGCAGTTGCAGTTGCACTAATGTCAAGCCTCAAATGCAGATGGAAATGCAAATGAAATGCTGTTTAGTAGAGCAAAACGCTGAAGAGTTAAGTAACAATTCTCCATTCTCAGATTTCACATTGAGATACGAAGCACCCACAGACTGAGATAGTTTATATGTGGAGCAGTCTATGGCATAACCATAGCTCTCTTATTTTTATGTGTGCTGTTTTTTATTAGTCGCTTTTTTTTTGTCTTCTTTTATTATTGTTTGATGTCATTGAACTTGAACCTGTTGGCCAGAGACCCAGCCAAGCCCGTGAGACGTCACTTTGAGTCTACAGTGAGCGCTGGGTAAGCGCAACTCTGACTCAAAGCCAGAGAAGATCTCTAAATTGAACCTTATAGAAGCGTCCATACTTTGCTCTCAAAGTACAGTCTGTCTTCAGTATAAAGGCAACTCTTTTCTTTATTTCGAGTGCG
Source organism: Drosophila repletoides (assembly GCA_018150835.1). Classification (NCBI taxonomy): domain Eukaryota; kingdom Metazoa; phylum Arthropoda; class Insecta; order Diptera; family Drosophilidae; genus Drosophila; species Drosophila repletoides. Next base: position 10,741,432 of record JAECWQ010000100.1, read on the forward strand.
CACTGTACTCTTGTTTTATTTTTATTTCGGCTTTTGGCATTTTATGCAACAAGCTCTTGGCGTGAATATGCTAATTTTCAATTTGTACAACACGTTGCCGGCTGCCGTCTGCCGGTTGTCGGTTGTCGCTTGCCTTTTGCCGGTTGTCGTTGTTGTCGCTCTAAAAACGTGTTCAAAATGCTAATTAATAGCGGCAATTCGGCACACAAATTTATTGTGTTTTGATTCATATTTTCGTATTTATGGCAATTAGTTGGGGGGATTTGACCTAATTTGGTTTTGGCCGCAGCCGCAGCCGTAGCAGAGTTGCGGTAGTCTTTTGATAGCTGCCATTTAAGTAGTTAAAATAAAAACCCTTTAATCTTGGCCAAATTGCAGCTTGGCGCCTAACAACTAACAACAAGACAGACAGACAGGTAGACAGGAGCAACGTCTTCAGACCACAACGAGCTGACCAGTGGCAAGCAGAGAGAGAAAGAGAGAGAGTTTGCGGTTCGCTGAGCCACAACTTCATGTCTTCCTCGTGTTGGGGCAAGTTGTGGCTGCGTGTTAGAATTCATTTTGACACTATTAAGAGGAAAGTCTTCCTAGCAGCGAAAGAATGGTAATTAGCCATGTATCTGGCTCATTTTTACAGAGATCTTTATCGCAATGGTGCAATGACTTCCCACAGCTTTTCAATTGTGTAACTCTAGAATCTTTCTCTCAGCGCTCCTCTTGAAGGGCTCCAATACGTGGCCAAGCAGGGGGTTCAATCAACTCAGAACTCTAGCAGGCTGGCACCTTTACGCATGGCAACCCAGTCTCAAGTCTCAAGTACCAAGTAGCAACTACTCCCAGCTGTGGGTCATGTTAAGTCACTTAGCAACGGCCACTAAATACGCCCAGAGAAGAAGAGAGTTGAATTATACAAGGAATGAACTAATACCTGGTATAATTATCGCTTTGCTGATCTTTTGTTCTGCTGTTGTGCGTTTTATGCTTGAGCCAGCGCTCTTCTCTCCTCTTCCCTGCTCTTCTCTTCTGGCTAACACGCAACTTTGGCTAATACGAAGAGTACCACGAGTAATGCTGGCAGCATTATCTGCATTCGCCAATCATTAGCTAAATGCCTGCGGCTGTCGTGGGAGTAGCGAGAGATACAAATCGCTAGGCGACTAAGCAATTAGCGCTCGAATGCCACGTGAATGTTTTACCAAATGAGGCACATAGCTGATGGGCCTCACTTCGCGTTCTTAATTGAATCAACCACAAGCCGTGCCGTGCTCCAAACGTGAGAATTTCCAGCGGACATTATCATCAATCTTCCGTTTGCCGAGTTGTCAACTGGAGTCACAGTTGGATTCAAATTGGGAGCTGGAGCGCTGGACACGCGCCTCAATGCTTCAACCAAGTGAAACTCTCTGTGTTTTGACTTGAAACTTAAATTCAAATTAATAAACAGTTACGCATGCGCAGCTGAAAACTTGTTGCCACAAAAACCGAGCAACGCTGATTGCAACTTGCAACGCCTGGCGAGAGACACTGAGAGAAAAGAACTGTTCCTGGTTCTAGCTAGTTCCTGTTGCTCCCTGAATCTACCTGTTCTTCTTTTAACCGATAAACCTATTCACATATATCTTTAGAATCTTATAGCTTTTATATCGAATTCTGACTGGGCTTTCACTAGTCTCTGTTGCTTATTTCTCCAAGTGTAGCTGCTTCAACTAAGCCGTTGATTATAGTAGATCTTCTCTGTTATTTTGGCCAGCTAAACTCGATTCCAGTCGACTCCGCTCCACTGCAATTGCAGTAATCAATGCGTTGTTATCAATAACAGCTAGCGGTGTAATAATTGAATGTCGAGCGAGGAGCTGAGAGCTGGAAGACGACAATTTGTTTGTCTGTCTCCCGTTAGAGAATTTCGTGTAAAATTGCACAAACAAAAATTATGATATATCTGGCAATGGTGGTTAGCAATGCGGTGCAGTGCAACTGTGATTAGCTTTAGAGCCGGCAGAAATACGGCGATTACTGCTGACTGACTGACTGAATGACTGAATGACTGAATGACAGACAGATTGATGGCCCCAATGGGAGCTCATTAAAGCCACGCAGAGCAATCAAAACAAAGGAACATGGAACACAGAGAACCGAGAACAGGACACATAAAAAGAACCTCAGAATATTCTATAAATGTCTAGGACTGCAACTGTGGGAAACTAAGCACTTGAAGATCGCCTGGACTCGCCTTTGGTCCGCCTTAAACTGCTTAATTACAGCGCCTCAAGGCCAAGTTGCAGCATCCAACCTTAAGAACAGACTCATTATTATCTATTAAGCAGTCAGATTTGTACAGAAAAAAGCAAAAGTTGCATCAACTGACAAGCTGGCGGACGAACGGACGGACGGACGGAGGGACTGACTCTCTAATGACATTGCCTAAAGTACAACAGGCTGAATCTCTCTCGGGATACCATAATAAATATGCATATGAGTTGCCAAGTTGCCTGCGGTGTAGCAGCAGCAATTACAATGCCCACATATAGACAGCCAAAGGATTGGTATTACATTGAAGCCTAGGACTAGGCCTAGACCTAAGATCATCGCCCAACCATGTCTGGGTAATTGTTTCATATGCATAGCAGCAACAGCAGCAGCAGCAGCAGCAGCAGCAACAACAGGCAGCAATTTCACGGCAACCTCGTCATGACCATCGGGCATAATTTACTTAGAACGAATCATGTCTAGGCAGCCTGGTAATAAAACACAGCGTCACGCCAAGCCATTGCCCTGTAAAAGAAAAGAAGAACCAGAACCAGAGCCAGAGCCTTGCGCAACTGCGTCCAATTTGGCTGCGTCTCGGCAGGAGCTGCTATCGACGTCTACATTGCTACCTTGTCCCCGACATAATCATGTTAAATTACTCGCAAATTCATTTGCTGTGCGCGGCAGCAGCGTCCGTTGGGCGCATTGTTAGGGCGCCTCTCTTGCCTCTTGCCTGTTGCCTCTGCTTGTTGCAAGTTGCTGCTTTCAACGCTGATGCATGGACATGATATGGCGGCGCACATAGAGAGACTCCAGCCCAGGTCCCTAGGTCTTGGGTTGTTAGCTTGTCGCTCACTCCATATTGATCGACCCGGCATTATGGAAATTATGTGATCAAGGCCATAGAAAATGGAAATTGTTTTTGCCAAGCGAAAAATTTGCATGCCTCTTGCAACAGTTGCTGCCTTGCCTCTGCCTCCGCCTTTGCCTGGCATAATTTCTGTTTTCCTGGCCCATTGCATAATTGAGCCAGAGCCCCACTGCTGCAATTATAGTTCGATTTATTGCAGCGGCCCAGCGGCGCATTGTTCTACTCGCTGCTTATTCCCCATATGGGCTCCTCAGCTGGGCTCTAATTACGTGGACGACGAGTGCTGCATGTATATCAAATGGCTATTGTCACCCAAAGAAAGGAGCAACCATTGAAACTGCGTGCTGCCGCCTTATCAACTGGCCATATATCTTCCTTGTGGTGGGTGCTGCTCCTGCTGCTGCAGCTGCTGCTACTGCAGAGTGCTCGACAGTGATGCCAATTCTCAATAATCCCAAAAAAAAAAATATCTCTCTTTCTGTCTTCTTTCTTTCTCCAAAGATTCCCCATTGCTTTTAAATATGGAAAACTATCTATTGAGTCTTTTAAGCCAGCAAAATGAGGTTTTTTCTGCTTTTTAAATTAAATAGGCCAAAAGACTTGTATAATTTGAATAAAGAAAACAAATTTCTTCATTTTTATTTAAATTTTAACTCGGTGGAAGAATAGATTGATTAAAAAAAAGACTGAAGTTCAGGCAGGAAGATTATTTTCGGCTGCTGCGCTCTTGCTTCAAATTAGCAGATCTAACCGGAAAAAGGCCAATTTGGCAGCACTGTTGCCAAATAGCGGTAAAAAAAAAGAGCCGCCGCGTTTGGCAACGCACACACACAAATGGCTCAGCCAAGAAGGAAGATTTGTGTTTATTTTGTAATCTTTGAAATATTTGTGGCATGGCAAATATTTCACTAGCTGCGTTTCCGCGTAGCGCACCAAAGGAAATACTACGAGCAGATAGAGAGAATGTGGCTAAGAGGAGAAGGAGTAGGCGGAGAGGGAGGGAGCAAGAAAAGAATTGAAAAAGCAACGATTGCTATCAACGAAATATTTAGCGAAAACTTCCACTTTTCACATGGCCAGCCTGCTGTCTCGCTGTCTCTGTCTGTCTGCCCCCACATCCCGCGAAGAGCACTAAATAATAAAGCGTAACCAGCAAAAGGCGTGCCCGTCGCCTGTTAGCCTGTTAGCCTGGTCAGAACTGAGAGATGGAGCCAGCTAGCCAGCTAGCCAGCACCTAGGCCCAAGCTTAGGCCTACTTATGTAAGTAAAGCCAGGCTAGTAGCTTGTATTTTATGGTTTGTGTACACATTTTTGCACACATGCGCGGCCAGGTCATTGAACTTGCAACGAGGAGGCAGCCGCAGCCGCAGCAGCAGCAGCAACAACAGCAACAAACAGTCAACCAGCCATAGCCATGGCCATGGTCGGGATGCGAGGAGAGCGCGCGCGCGCGCTTTACTAGAATAAACAAAATGCACGACTCTTGCGACAGAAATAGCAACAACCACAGCAACGGCAACAGCAACAGCAACAGCAGCAGCAGCAGCAACCAACGCCGCCAACAACTTTGGCTTGGAGTCATGTGAATGTAGCTGTAAGCTGTAAGCTGCAGCCAAATCAACACCAGCAACAAAAACAACAACAACAACAACTGACTGACTGACTGACTGCCTGACTTCTGTTTGTTGGACCGACACGACCATGTTTGATGTGTACCATCAGCTTGGCAAACTACAACTCATGCGTCTTGGCCATCAACGTGGTGATGCTGCCTGCTGCCTGCAACTGCAACTCGTATGTGGCTTGTTTTAGTTGTTGCACTTGCAGCGGAAAATTATTGCATAAGTTTGCATTACAAGGCGGCCAAACGACTGGGGACTCGAGTCTAGAAGAACTGTGGGCTGGCCACTGCGAACCGGCTATATGATTGACTCCCATTGCCAACTCTACAGCTCCAGCTTCAGCTCCAGCTCCAACTCCAAGTGCAAGTCCAAGTCCAAGTCCGGCTGCCTCCCCCTTTGCAGCCAAATTCTTCTTTTCTCTCTCTCTCTCCTTATCCTTAACCGTTAATGTGTGAATTTTTATGCGTTGCCAGGTTCAGTGGTTGTTGCTGTTGCTGTTGCTGTTCTTACCGCATAAAATGTAATTTACATCCGTTAGCTTTGAATAAGTGAGATGTTGCTGCAACAGCAGCAGCCACTATGCCTGGGCCTTGAAATTGCTACTCTGATTTGTTGCTGCTGCTGCTGTAGTTTAAACCCTGACTGGCTGGCTACCTGCAATATCATGGCTCTGAGCACTTGCCGTTAGAATTTACATTGTTATTTTCGTCGGATTTTGTTAGCCGAATTGCATTGCATGCGAAACCATATTGTTGGTTAGCTTTGAATGCGATCTTTGCTCCCACGGGACGTCCCAACCAACTGCAATAGATTCCACTAACTTCCTATATAAACAAGTTTTAAATTATCCCAAAAATAAATAATAGAATGTCTGCTGCCTCAGGCCATCAATACGTTAATAATTCTACCACCAACCAAGCGAAAATTTTGAATTATGTGTACATATGTGCAAAATTGTCAACCCTTCAACTAGCAGCAATTAATCAAAGTTGGCCTCACAGTTGGTAGCAACCACAACAACAACAACAGCAGCAGCAACAGCAACAGCAACAAAAAATCATACATAATAAAATGCAATTTGTCAAATCATTTTAGTTGCTGCTGCTGTTGCTGGCGCGGCTTTAGCATGTTGCTGTCGTGCCTGGCAAACGCCACCGCAGCAACAAGTGACCGCCAGTTGGCTTGGCTTTGCCGACTAACTGTCAGCTTAAACAATTTGTTTGAGCCATTTTTCAGCGGCTCTTGCTGCAGTTGGCCCAGTGTGGGACACACACAGGCTCTGAGCCTAGTCCAGGCCCAGAACCAGCTACGTGCCATTCTTTCTTACATTTTTTTTTTTGCTTGTTGCTCTTGTTGCTGCTGTTGTGGCTTGGCTGAATTTTGATTATGTGGTAATAACACGTTGCACGCACACAAAGCCGACCAGTGCAACAGTTGCTGCAATTTGCTGCAGCTCGCTGCTCGCTGCTTGTTGCTTGTTGCATGCTGGCCAGCGGCTGTCGGGGCCCTGTTATCAGAGAAAGAGACGACTCTGGCCTATCAACGAGCCAAAGAATCACGGGAAAGCAGCAGCAGCAGCAGCAGCAACCACGGCCTACGCAAGTTTCAAGCCACGTCTAATTTCAATTGCATGCAGCTACAATTAGAGTCTGGCATTCCCTGTAATAGATAAATTAATTTATTATAGTCATGACTAACGGATATGGCCATCATAAAATTCTGGCGTAATAGAGCTAAATAACTATGGCATTTCACGAAAAAATAATACAAAAATTAATTTCTACCTTCCTTTTTTCTTTACTTACAGCGCCACTGCAGGAATATACAGAGATACAACAGTATTCGGGTAAGTTGCCTAAACAATTCAATTTTAAATACAATATTAATTGACAAAGACTTAAGTTAATTGCATAATTCAATTAATTTTAAATTGTTAAAGTCCAGTCAACCATTGAGTAGCTATAAACCGCTAATCAGCTAAATAAAATCCAGTCAATCGCTGGCCCAACGCTGTCAGAGCTCAATTGACCGCAGGGGACCGCCGATTATTAGGCAGTTAACTGAGGTGTGAAAAGACACACGAAAAAAATGGAAATAAAAATGAAGAGCTCGACTAGCCGATACCCTGTAAATCATATATATATATATAGAAGCTGGGAATGTGCGACTTGTTCAGATTAACATCTTTAAGCTCTGAATTAGAAGTCTCTTGCTTTACTCAATTATATTGTAAATACAGCTTATGGTATCCCAACCTTTCCAACGGTTACAGGGTATATATAGTTAGAAAAAAAAAGCATAAAGAAATAAACGTTTCTTTTTACGAGCTTTATGCTGCAAACGTGAGCCCAAGAGCACAGTGACACCTCAAAGATTTCAATCAAAATTTGTCTAGCCAGACGACGAGTCGGCGCTTAGAGTCGTTGCAAGTTGGCTGGAAGCCGCGCTTAACGTGTTTATAATGTCATTTGGAATTTATTGCGGGTGGAATTCACTAAATTATCAAGTCCACTGGCTGTACTCTTACTCGTATTCATATGTTAAACGACTCGAGTTGAGTGTTTAACGACTCTGATGAGCAATAAAAGTTATATATGACTATGCGTATTATAACAGTTCGTGGCGCTAGGTTTAATTTATGGCCGAAACGACACAGTAGCATAGATGAGCTTGGCTTAAATGCATAACTGAAGCCACATTATTATTAGCCGATCTGAAAGTACTCATTGTTTGCAGCTATTCTTCCCAGGGCTGCTCCAGTTATAGTTGGGTTTTTAGCTTCGATTTAGGTTAGACAGTTGCCTAATGAATCGCAACTTTCTTTTGGCTTATTGCAGAAGGCTGCTACTACAACTATGCCCATTACAATGAGGGTGACCGCATCATGACCAATGAGCCGTGTCTGAACTGCACCTGCCACAATCGTATGCTTATGTGCTATCTGCGCGTCTGCCCCTTTACAAAACCCATTGGTCACGATTGCATTGTGGAGAAGCGCGAAGATCAGTGCTGCCCCATCATTACCTGTCCAGAGGGTAAGTTCCCAGAGTTACTTCCTTTCTTATAACTAGATTCTAATGGTATCTGTTGCTAATTTAGTGCCCGTAGATGTGCCCTATCATCCGCCCGCGTCTGGCACCGAGCTGAGCATACCAGAAAAGTTTGGTTGCAGCATTGATGAAAAATTCTTCCCGGAAGGTGCGCAGGTCCCATCGAATCCCAATAAGCCCTGCGAGCTCTGCTATTGTATTAACAATCAGACCAAATGTGTTATGCAGGAGTGCACCCTACACATTGATGGTTGTACGCCCATCTACAACAAGGGTAGCTGCTGTCCAGTACGCTATAGCTGCGGTAAGTGTTATTGGTCGAGGAAAAATACAAGACATATATATTTATATATATTTCTTTCTCTTTTTTAGACCATGAGAATGATGTGCTTGGACTGGAGGATGAGTCGACAACAGTTCGTCCAACCCCTGGCTTCATTCTACCCACAACCATGACTCCGGCTATATCCACAGATTGCATCCATAACGGTGAGACCTTGGCTGATGGCGCCTCACTGAGGGGCGATAATCCATGCGAGCACTGCTATTGCATGCGAGGTGATATTGTGTGTGCCGTGCAAGAGTGCAAGATGCCGTTGAGTACAGCCGCTGGCAAGACATGCGAACCGATGCCGGCTGCCGAAGGCGAGTGCTGTCCAAGCAATTACGTCTGTGAAGATGATAGTTCTACTACAGAAATTATTATGGTCACAACCCAGGAGTCAACCCGCGATGAAGAATCTATTACCCAATCTACACCTATCAAAAAGATTGACGAAGGAATAACTAAGGAAGATTTCGAACTGCAAACGCATATTGATGACGAGCAAACGGATAAGGATGTTGCCACTGCCACTGAGAGTGTTACGGAGAAATCTCCTTCGGAAATTAGTAGTGACGATGAAGAAGAGATTACAACGGAATCAGATAAAAAGCAAATCGGCAAGGAAACACATGGCTCTACGGAAGCTCCCAGTACAGAAGAAGACACCACTGATGTCTCACAAATTAATATGCAGCTGCCAACTGTCATCCCCGGTGAAGGTGATTGCTTGGTGGAAGGCCGAACCTATCCGAACAACAGCCAGGTGCCAACCACTACACCTTGCGATATATCCTGCGAGTGCATTAGTAGTATTGTATCGTGCATACCTATGAAGTGCACAACTCCGGACAATTTAGAGAACTGCGCAATTCTACCCGATCTTATTGATAATTGCTGTCCTAAGTATGTTTGTTGGCCCGAAACAAGTCCAACAACAGAGGAATTACCATCCGATGTTACTAGACCTGAGGGCATCACTGAAATGCCATTCTCCCAAACCAAACAGGAAGTGTCTACAGCAGAAAGAATCTCCACGGACACATCTGAGATTGAAGAGCCTTCCACTAAGAAGCCGGAGAAGATTCATACAACGGAAAGAGTGTTCACAGACTCATCTGAGATAGAAGTAACTTCCACAAAGAAACCGGAAAGGATTCATACAACGGAAAGAGTGTTCACAGACTCTTCTGAGATAGAAGTAACTTCCACCAAGAAGCCGGAGAAGATTCATACAACGGAAAGAGTGTTCACAGACTCCTCTGAAATTGAAGTAACTTCCACCAAGAAGCCGGAGAAGATTCATACAACGGAAAGAGTTTTCACAGACTCATCAGAGATAGAAGTAACTTCCACAAAGAAACCGGAAAGGATTCATACAACGGAAAGAGTGTTCACAGACTCTTCTGAGATAGAAGTAACTTCCACCAAGAAGCCGGAGAAGATTCATACAACAGAAAGAGTTTTCACAGACTCCTCTGAAATTGAAGTAACTTCCACCAAGAAGCCGGAGAAGATTCATACAACGGAAAGAGTTTTCACAGACTCATCAGAGATAGAAGTAACTTCCACCAAGAAACCGGAGAATCAAACATCCGAGGGTGGGGAGGAGATTAATACAGTGGAAAGCGTGTCCACGGAGTCATCAGACACAGAAGAATCTTCCACTAAAAAGGCAGAGGATAAAATATCCGAGGGTGTGGAGAGTATATTTACAACGGAAAGTGTGCCCTACTCTGAAGAAGTCACTTCTAAACCAACTGATGAAAACGCAACACCAATCTCTGAAGAAGCAACAACAATTTCCCCACAGGTTACAGAAGATACGAAAGAGTCATCGTTACCATCATCCGCCGAAACAGAAGGGGCCACGTCGAAACCTACTTCATCTGATAAAGAATCTGCTTCGTCTGTTCGACCTCCAACTTCGGAGGAAGACACCGAAAAGCAGACAGGCGATGGAGAGAAAACTGATAAGGATGCCTCAACTGTTTCTCCATTATCAGAAACTGTATCAACAGAATTGGTTACGCCAACAACAGTTAAGCCCTTCCCTGAAGAACCTTCTTCAAAACCAACTGATGAAAAGGCAACATCCACCTCTGAAGAAGCAACAACCATTTCCTCAGAGGTTACAGAAGATAAGAAAGAGTCATCGTTACCATCATCCCCCCAAACAGATGAGGACACCTCGAAACCTACTTCTTCTGATAAAGAATCTGGTTCGACTATTCAAACCCCGACTTCGGAGGAGGAAACAGAAACACAGACAGGCAAAGGAGAGACAACTGATAAGGGTGCCTCAACTGATTCGCCATTATCGGAAACCGTATCAACAGAATTGGGGGCGCACACAACAATTAAACCCTCTTCTGAAGAAGCCTCTTCTAAACCTACTGATGAAAAGGCACCATCCACCTCTGAAGACGCAACAACCGTTTCCCCACAGGTTACAAAAGATAAGGAAGAATTGCCGTTACCATCATCCGCCGAAACGGATGAGGACACCTCGAAACCTACTTCATCTGATAAAGAATCTGATTCTACTATTCGAACTCCGACTTCGGAAGAAGAAACAGAAACACAGACAGGCAAGGGAGAGACAACTGATAAGGGAGCATCAACTGATTTGCCATTGTCGGAAACTGTGTCAACAGATTTGGGGGCGCACACAACAATTGAGCCCTCTTCTGAAGACGCCTCTTCTAAACCTACTGATGAAAAGGCACTATCCACCTCTGAAGACGCAACAACCGTTTCCCCACAGGTTACAAAAGATAAGGAAGAATCGCCGTTACCATCATCCGCCGAAACAGATGAGGACATCTCGAAACCTACTTCTTCTGATAAAGAATCTGATTCAACTATTCGAAGTCCGACTTCGGAAGAAGAAACAGAAACACAGACAGGCGAAGGACAGACAACTGATAAGGGTGCCTCAACTGATTCGCCATTATCGGAAACCGTATCAACAGAATTGGGGGCGCACACAACAATTGAACCCTCTTCTGAAGAAGCCTCATCTAGACCTACTGATGAAAAGGCACCATCCACCTCTGAAGACGCAACAACCGTTTCCCCACAGGTTACAAAAGATAAGGAAGAATCGCCGCTACCATCATCCGCCGAAACGGATGAGGACACCTCGAAACCTACTTCATCTGATAAAGAATCTGATTCTACTATTCGAACTCCGACTTCGGAAGAAGATACAGAAACACAGACAGGCGAAGGACAGACAACTGATAAGGGTGCCTCAACTGATTTGCCATTATCGGAAACTGGGTCAACAGATTTGGGGGCGCACACAACAATTGAGCCCTCTTCTGAAGAAGCCTCTTCTAAACCTACTGATGAAAAGGCACCATCCACCTCTGAAGACGCAACAACCGTTTCCCCACAGGTTACAAAAGATAAGGAAGAATCGCCGTTACCATCATCCGCCGAAACGGATGAGGACACCTCGAAACCTACTTCATCTGACAAAGAATCTGGTTCGACTATTCAAACCCCGACTTCGGAGGAAGATACAGAAACACAGACAGGCAAAGGAGAGACAACTGATAAGGGTGCCTCAACTGATTCGCCATTATCGGAAACCGTTTCAACAGAATTGGGGGCGCACACAACAATTGAGCCCTCTTCTGAAGACGCCTCTTCTAAACCTACTGATGAAAAGGCACCATCCACCTCTGAAGACGCAACAACCGTTTCCCCACAGGTTACAAAAGATAAGGAAGAATCGCCGTTACCATCATCCGCCGAAACGGATGAGAACACCTCGAAACCTACTTCATCTGACAAAGAATCTGGTTCGACTATTCAAACCCCGACTTCGGAGGAAGAAACAGAAACACAGACAGGCAAAGGAGAGACAACTGATAAGGGAGCATCAACTGATTCGCCATTATCGGAAACTGTGTCAACAGATTTGGGGGCGCACACAACAATTGAGCCCTCTTCTGAAGAAGCCTCTTCTAAACCTACTGATGAAAAGGCACCATCCACCTCTGAAGACGCAACAACCGTTTCCCCACAGGTTACAAAAGATAAGGAAGAATCGCCGTTACCATCATCCGCCGAAACGGATGAGGACACCTCGAAACCTACTTCATCTGACAAAGAATCTGGTTCGACTATTCAAACCCCGACTTCGGAGGAAGAAACAGAAACACAGACAGGCAAAGGAGAGACAACTGATAAGGGAGCATCAACTGATTCGCCATTATCGGAAACTGTGTCAACAGATTTGGGGGCGCACACAACAATTGAGCCCTCTTCTGAAGAAGCCTCTTCTAAACCTACTGATGAAAAGGCACCATCCACCTCTGAAGACGCAACAACCGTTTCCCCACAGGTTACAAAAGATAAGGAAGATTCGCCGTTACCATCATCCGCCGAAACGGATGAGGACACCTCGAAACCTACTTCATCTGATAAAGAATCTGATTCTACTATTCGAACTCCGTCTTCTGAAGAAGAAACTGAAATACAGACAGCTGAAGGAGACACAACTCATACGCCATTTTTGGAAAGTGTATCAACCGAATCTGAAGAGCCAGAGAAAGTTTCATCAACAATTCCATCCCTTAGTCACATGGGAACAGCAAGCGTACCTATCACCTCCGATGTTAGTCGGACAGAATTGGCTACGCCGACAACTCCTGAGCCCTCTTCTGAAGAAGCTTCTTCTAAACCTACTGATGAAAAGGCACCATCCACCTCTGAAGACGCAACAACCGTTTCCCCACAGGTTACAAAAGATAAGGAAGAATCGCCGTTACCATCATCCGCCGAAACGGATGAGGACACCTCGAAACCTACTTCATCTGATAAAGAATCTGGTTCGACTATTCAAACCCCGACTTCGGAGGAAGAAACAGAAACACAGACAGGCAAAGGAGAGACAACTGATAAGGGAGCATCAACTGATTTGCCATTATCGGAAACTGTGTCAACAGATTTGGGGGCGCACACAACAATTGAGCCCTCTTCTGAAGAAGCCTCTTCTAAACCTACTGATGAAAAAGCACCATCCACCTCTGAAGACGCAACAACCGTTTCCCCACAGGTTACAAAAGATAAGGAAGAATCACCGTTACCATCATCCGCCGAAACGGATGAGGATATCTCGAAGCCTACTTCTTCTGATAAAGAATCTGATTCTACTATTCGAACTCCGACTTCGGAAGAAGAAACAGAAACACAGACAGGCGAAAAAGAGACAACTGATAAGAATGCCTCAACTGATTCGCCGTTATCGGAAACCGTATCAACAGAATTGGGGGCGCACACAACAATTGAACCCTCTTCTGAAGAAGCCTCTTCTAAACCTACTGATGAAAAAGCACCATCCACCTCTGAAGACGCAACAACCGTTTCCCCACAGGTTACAAAAGATAAGGAAGAATCACCGTTACCATCATCCGCCGAAACGGATGAGGATATCTCGAAACCTACTTCTTCTGATAAAGAATCTGATTCTACTATTCGAACTCCGACTTCGGAAGAAGAAACAGAAACACAGACAGGCGAAAAAGAGACAACTGATAAGAATGCCTCAACTGATTCGCCATTATCGGAAACCGTATCAACAGAATTGGGGGCGCACACAACAATTAAACCCTCTTCTGAAGAAGCCTCTTCTAAACCTACTGATGAAAAGGCACCATCCACCTCTGAAGACGCAACAACCGTTTCCCCACAGGTTACAAAAGATAAGGAAGAATCGCCGTTACCATCATCCGCCGAAACGGATGAGGACACCTCGAAACCTACTTCATCTGATAAAGAATCTGATTCTACTATTCGAACTCCGACTTCGGAAGAAGAAACAGAAACACAGACAGGCAAAGGAGAGACAACTGATAAGGGAGCATCAACTGATTTGCCATTATCGGAAACTGTGTCAACAGATTTGGGGGCGCACACAACAATTGAGCCCTCTTCTGAAGACGCCTCTTCTAAACCTACTGATGAAAAGGCACCATCCACCTCTGAAGACGCAACAACCGTTTCCCCACAGGTTACAAAAGATAAGGAAGAATCGCCGTTACCATCATCCGCCGAAACGGATGAGGACACCTCGAAACCTACTTCATCTGATAAAGAATCTGATTCTACTATTCGAACTCCGACTTCGGAAGAAGAAACAGAAACACAGACAGGCGAAGGACAGACAACTGATAAGGGTGCCTCAACTGATTCGCCATTATCGGAAACCGTATCAACAGAATTGGGGGCGCACACAACAATTAAACCCTCTTCTGAAGAAGCCTCTTCTAAACCTACTGATGAAAAAGCACCATCCACCTCTGAAGACGCAACAACCGTTTCCCCACAGGTTACAAAAGATAAGGAAGAATCGCCGTTACCATCATCCGCCGAAACGGATGAGGACACCTCGAAACCTACTTCATCTGATAAAGAATCTGATTCTACTATTCGAACTCCGACTTCGGAAGAAGAAACAGAAACACAGACAGGCGAAGGACAGACAACTGATAAGGGTGCCTCAACTGATTCGCCATTATCGGAAACCGTATCAACAGAATTGGGGGCGCACACAACAATTGAGCCCTCTTCTGAAGAAGCCTCTTCTAAACCTACTGATGAAAAGGCACCATCCACCTCTGAAGACGCAACAACCGTTTCCCCACAGGTTACAAAAGATAAGGAAGAATCGCCGTTACCATCATCCGCCGAAACGGATGAGGACACCTCGAAACCTACTTCATCTGACAAAGAATCTGGTTCGACTATTCAAACCCCGACTTCGGAGGAAGAAACAGAAACACAGACAGGCAAAGGAGAGACAACTGATAAGGGAGCATCAACTGATTTGCCATTATCGGAAACTGTGTCAACAGATTTGGGGGCGCACACAACAATTGAGCCCTCTTCTGAAGAAGCCTCTTCTAAACCTACTGATGAAAAGGCACCATCCACCTCTGAAGACGCAACAACCGTTTCCCCACAGGTTACAGAAGATAAGGAAGAATCACCGTTACCATCATCCGCCGAAACGGATGAGGACACCTCGAAACCTACTTCATCTGACAAAGAATCTGGTTCGACTATTCAAACCCCGACTTCGGAGGAAGAAACAGAAACACAGACAGGCAAAGGAGAGACAACTGATAAGGGAGCATCAACTGATTTGCCATTATCGGAAACTGTGTCAACAGATTTGGGGGCGTACACAACAATTGAGCCCTCTTCTGAAGAAGCCTCTTCTAAACCTACTGATGAAAAGGCACCATCCACCTCTGAAGACGCAACAACCGTTTCCCCACAGGTTACAAAAGATAAGGAAGAATCGCCGTTACCATCATCCGCCGAAACGGATGAGGACACCTCGAAACCTACTTCATCTGATAAAGAATCTGATTCTACTATTCGAACTCCGACTTCGGAAGAAGAAACAGAAACACAGACAGGCGAAGGACAGACAACTGATAAGGGTGCCTCAACTGATTCGCCATTATCGGAAACCTTATCAACAGAATTGGGGGCGCACACAACAATTAAACCCTCTTCTGAAGAAGCCTCTTCTAAACCTACTGATGAAAAGGCACCATCCACCTCTGAAGACGCAACAACCGTTTCCCCACAGGTTACAAAAGATAAGGAAGAATCGCCGTTACCATCATCCGCCGAAACGGATGAGGACACCTCGAAACCTACTTCATCTGACAAAGAATCTGGTTCGACTATTCAAACCCCGACTTCGGAGGAAGAAACAGAAACACAGACAGGCAAAGGAGAGACAACTGATAAGGGTGCCTCAACTGATTCGCCATTATCGGAAACCGTTTCAACAGAATTGGGGGCGCACACAACAATTGAGCCCTCTTCTGAAGAAGCCTCTTCTAGACCTACTGATGAAAAGGCACCATCCACCTCTGAAGACGCAACAACCGTTTCCCCACAGGTTACAAAAGATAAGGAAGAATCGCCGTTACCATCATCCGCCGAAACGGATAAGGACACCTCGAAACCTACTTCATCTGACAAAGAATCTGGTTCGACTATTCAAACCCCGACTTCGGAGGAAGAAACAGAAACACAGACAGGCAAAGGAGAGACAACTGATAAGGGAGCATCAACTGATTCGCCATTATCGGAAACTGTGTCAACAGATTTGGGGGCGCACACAACAATTGAGCCCTCTTCTGAAGAAGCCTCTTCTAAACCTACTGATGAAAAGGCACCATCCACCTCTGAAGACGCAACAACCGTTTCCCCACAGGTTACAAAAGATAAGGAAGAATCACCGTTACCATCATCCGCCGAAACGGATGAGGATATCTCGAAACCTACTTCTTCTGATAAAGAATCTGATTCTACTATTCGAACTCCGACTTCGGAAGAAGAAACAGAAACACAGACAGGCGAAAAAGAGACAACTGATAAGAATGCCTCAACTGATTCGCCATTATCGGAAACCGTATCAACAGAATTGGGGGCGCACACAACAATTGAACCCTCTTCTGAAGAAGCCTCTTCTAAACCTACTGATGAAAAGGCACCATCCACCTCTGAAGACGCAACAACCGTTACCCCACAGGTTACAAAAGATAAGGAAGAATCGCCGCTACCATCATCCGCCGAAACGGATGAGGACACCTCGAAACCTACTTCATCTGACAAAGAATCTGGTTCGACTATTCAAACCCCGACTTCGGAGGAAGAAACAGAAACACAGACAGGCAAAGGAGAGACAACTGATAAGGGAGCATCAACTGATTTGCCATTATCGGAAACTGTGTCAACAGATTTGGGGGCGCACACAACAATTGAGCCCTCTTCTGAAGAAGCCCTTTCTAAACCTACTGATGAAAAGGCACCATCCACCTCTGAAGACGCAACAACCGTTTCCCCACAGATTACTGAAGACAATAAGGAGTCGCCTACTTCGCCTTCAGTTGTTGATAAAACAGAAGAATCTACTGTCTCAGAGAAGAAGGATCCTATTGTTACAGTCAGCTTGGATTCCACTGAAGCTGGTGGAGTTTCTGTTGAATCATCGGAGGAGCTTACTTCTTCTCCTGAGTATACTCCTAAGGGAGAAACCAGTGCTGAAATCACCGAATCTGTGGACTCTTTAACTGAGTCTCCTGAGTTACTGCAAACAACAGCTACTGCAATTGTCCATGAAGGATCATCCGCGGAGTCGACTAGCGAGAAAACTGCCACACAACAAACTGATGTTGATAGTATTACAACGCTCCATCCTTTGTTCACCAATCTCTTCAGCTCCACAGAGGCACCAAAGCAGACAACAGAATCTCCAGTCTCGATTACAGCCGAACCTCACGAGCCCAGTACACCGCCTTCCTATAGTCAGCCATCTCAGTATCCAACTTATCCAGAAGATTATGAAGAAGAGGAGTTATTCGGACCCGGTACCTGTCGATTTGCTGGCAAGGTTTACGTATCTGCTCAACAAATTCCACGCGATGATCCTTGCGACTTCTGCTTCTGCTTTAGAAGCGATATCATTTGCTTGCAACAGTCTTGTCCGCCTCCAATTTCTGGATGCCATGAAGAGCCCATCTCTGGCTTCTGTTGTCCGCGATACGAGTGTCCTGTATCTATGGCTGCTGTGCTTAATATTACAACAAGCACAACAACCACAACCACAACACTGCCACCACATTTCCTGCACTACTCCCACGGTGATGCTGTGAAGCACACTGGCTGCCTCATCAACGGCCGATCCTATAAGGTGGGCGAGCCCATCGAATCGACGAGTGGTCCCTGCATCAGCTGCACGTAAGTATATTCCTTCGCACACTTTCTACAAAAACATTTCCATACTGAATCCTTCTAATTTATTGTATTTCTGTTTACCTTCAGCTGCGGCGGCGATGGCAACATGAAGTGCGACCCACAGCAATGCGTACCGGAGCCAACAATGCAGCAAGTGTTGGCAGCGGTTGCGTCCAGCCGCAAAAGATGAACCACCAGCCATGCACACTAAATATAATTTTAACTAATTTTTAAGCACTGCAAACAAACAATCATAAAACAGATGAACAAACAGCCCAAATTGCACATACCGAGCTGCATTCCTCACGTTTTTTGATGGAACAACCAGATAGACTCTGATATATAAACAGAAACAGAAACAGAAATAGATACTGAAACGGAAACAGAAACGGAAAGTGAAGAGATAAAAAAAAAAAAAAAAACAAGAAAAAAAGATACAAAATACTAAGGTGCCAAAACTGGTGAAATTATTGCGACACACATAATTAGATCCGATAAATAATGCTTAGATCGAAAGCCAAAATTATATAACTTTGGGTGTACCGATTCCAACTTGTACTTCTTCAATTGAATTTCAATTTGTTTCGGATTAGGTTACGTGACGAAGCAACCAGTGATATTGTACTGTATACATAGTATAGGTGCAATTAATTTAGAACGCGCTCACTATAAAAAAAAAAAAGATGATGATTTGAGTATTTGAAAGTCCCATATATAACTGACCCTAGACAGCAGCATGGCCAACGATGTTCCTTGTAAAGTCGTTTATTCTGTGATCATATGATAAAATGCAATCGCTTTCAGGAGACTCAAACCTAATCAATTTGATCCCACAATTAATGACTTTATGAAGCCGTTGCTATGGTGTTAGTCTATGGAAACAGGCGTTTTTCTTTTTTGTTTGTTTTAATAGCAATACTTTTCTTCAATGCGCTTTTATAGTATTTTAGTCACTTTATTTTAAACATTTTTTAATTATTTTTTGTGTATAATTGTTGCTTCTAGTCTTCTTTTGTTGTAAGAGCAACGAAATCCGCCTAACCATACGCGCACAAACAACCCCATCAAATCAGATCAAATGACTTGAGTTGAGTTGAGTTGAGTTGAGTTGAGATGAGATATTGATATGTAGTACGAGTATCTTCTATAAACTTTTCCAAGCTTTTATACTTTTATATACAATATGTGTAAAATGAAGAAACGAACGAAACTAGTTTTTATAGCAGTTTTTTACAAACGAACCACGAATTGCATAGTTTTTAATGGATTGAATTTAAAGTTTACGTCAAAGCATTTGCGCCACCCACGCACAAATCCATCTGTGGTAGGAAAGAAAAGTAATTTTTACGAGTAACTAGTGTTTTTTTAGGTCTACTGACGGACAGCAGACGGAAACTAAACATCCAATCGAATCCAGTGTAGGCTACAGCCATTGCTCGACCGACTGAAAATTGAACAATTGAAAAAAAAAGAAAAGTAGATATTGAAGTAGTCCTTAAATTTGTAAACTATTTTTTTTTTTTTGTCAATATCAGCGTGCTGCTTACAGCAGTTGGTATTATTATTATAAACAGCATTTAAAATACGATATTTACGAGTATAACAGATAATTTTCAGTCGCTTGAGCCTTAGCGATATGCTAAAAATTCGAAGCGTTATTAAAACACACAAACACACGCACACACACACACACAATAAATATGAACAACAATTAGATTTATATAATCTCTAAATATAGTTACAGTTTTTAAGTATTTAACTATAAAAATAAATAAATAAATTTTAATGTAGAACTTATTTATTTAATGTCTTTTAAGAACAGCTCTTGTGTTTCCATAATTATCGTAATTTATATGCAAGCTTTCTTTGTAATCTTATAAATAAATACAACGCTTTTTATTGAAATGTAAATCTAAACGTTTTATATTTAACATTTCAAGCATCTTAACATTTTGGAAGGCTTTGCTTTCGAGCAGCGGTTCAAAAACTAGCGGATCCTATAGCCCGGTGCATGAATCATGTTTGTTTCTGTTTAAAATAATGAATTTCTTCAAATCTCGGAATCTTTTACCTTTCGTTCCACTTTAAAGTCTCAATAAGACTTGGCACCATTTTTAAATATTTTTGCCTTTAATATTGGTTAATATTTCAAATATATATACTGCTTTCTATATTTTTATTTTAAATTTGTCATGCCAATTTTTTATGGCAATCGATAATCCTTGTTGTCATGAGTTCAACAGGTAAAGCATTCCAAGATCTGTCATATATATCCAAAATTATCACGATTTAACATTAAATTTTCTTAACATTAAATTAAAATTCTGTTCAACACATTTAAACTATTCATTTGAATGCGATTATCCGTAGCGGTTGTTAAAATGTATATCGTTATCGATTACTCGAATCTGAAATAAAATCGAAAGAACGACCACGACTAAAGTTATCCGAAACAGCTGAAAGTGCGGCAGCTGCACAAAGTGTATTTATAAATTTTATATGGCGTGACGTAGTTAGTAGTGTAAATAACTCAATACTTAGAATTAGATTAATATATAAATGAAAATGGCGAGCATATCAACAATTAACTGGCTGTTCGTATGCGGCCTCTCCTTCTGTCTGGGCGGCATCGCAGTGCTCAGTTTTATGCCGCTTAGCTCAGGTAGAATGGCAAATATGGATATGGATATGGATAACTTGGCCTACATATATTATTTATATTCTAGATTGCATTTGCCCGCTGCGGAATCCACTGAGCAGACTGAGTACCCAGGAACAGGCGACGCCTAAGCCCTTTAGGGTTAAATCGCCACATAAAATGGCTGTTTTAGTGCCGTTTCGAGATAGATTCGAAGAGTTGCTACAATTTGTGCCGCATCTGACACAATTTCTGAGATTACAGGGTATCGAGCATCATATCTTTGTGTTAAATCAAGTGGACAGATATCGCTTTAATCGTGCCTCACTGATCAATGTGGGCTTCCACTTTACCAGCGAAGTATACGATTATATTGCCATGCACGACGTGGATCTGTTGCCCCTTAATAAGGATTTGCTCTACGATTATCCCAGCACACTGGGACCACTACACATTGCCGGACCCAAATTGCATCCAAAATATCATTATGATAGTTTTGTCGGTGGCATTTTGTTGGTGCGACGCGAGCATTTCCAGCAAATGAACGGCATGTCAAATCAATACTGGGGCTGGGGATTAGAGGACGATGAATTTTTCGTTCGCATCAGGGACGCTGGCTTGCAGGTCACACGACCCCAAAACATTAAGACTGGCATCAACGATACTTTTAGGTAATACGCGTAAACCGCGAACCACAATATGATCCCATTTTAGCAATTAAATAAAAAGATATATTAATAATACAAATTTCAAACTTTCAGCCATATACACAACCGCCATCATCGCAAGAGGGACACTCAGAAGTGCTTCAATCAAAAGGAAATGACAAGGAAAAGGGATCACAGCACGGGCCTGAATAATGTCAACTATAAAATACTGAAAGTACACGAACTCTCGATCGATGACACGAGTATTACGATACTTAATATATTGCTGGAATGTGATGTGAATAAGACGCCTTGGTGCGACTGTTCGGGCACAGCAGCCGCTGCTTCTGCTGTACAAACTTAGATGAAAGTAGAAAATAAAGATAAAAAGATAAATAGTTTTCCTTTTAGCCTATGCAAAACTTAAGCTATATTTATTGGTCTATTTAAAAATGAAAGAAGAAAATGCTAATACACGTGAACCATGCCATATAAGAATGTCCAGAAGAGCACGTAGGTGCAAAGGCCGCCCATGAATTGGTTGGTTAATAAATTTCGGCGATTAATAAAGTATTTGCGCCACTGTATGCCCGACTTCACCAGCACCAGAATCCACAGTACGAACACCGACACAAAGTAGAACAAGAAGCCCAGTGTGCCGCTCAGTCCCAATATGCCTATAGTTACAGTGGTGGAAAAACATTACTTTAATGCATGTAAATTGGTATTCATAGTCTAATTAATTTACCAGCGGCGCATCCAGAAATTGCAGCCATGGAGGTGCGACAATATTCAACGGCTGAAATGTTATTTCGAATGGCGCCCTCGCTGTAAGCGATTATTTCGCCGGAATTGGACAATCGTGTCTTAACTCGATTCATAATTAATTTTTATTTAGTTTTTTCAGCACACTTCTCTAAATTACAACTAATTCCCTGCTCTTTTTGCCAGTCACAAAGGGGCACAGTTTTGGACATTCACAGTAAATCATGAATAACGTAATACAGATTAGTTCAATTTTGAAATGGTAACGTCATTATAGACTGCAATTGCTTCATTTTTTTAATTATCTTTGCGAGTTAGATAAAATATTTATAATTTTGAATCGACTTTCTTTTCTTGTTTAAGCATAAATTGCAATTAGTTGATTTTGCGACGCTCTTATTGACTTCTAATCAAAAACCCATCTCCCTCTATTCATGATGTCACAAAAAAATAACAGCTGTTCTGCGCAATCTACATTTATTCTACTTATCGTTCCAACTATCGAACTATCGATGGTTTTCTTGAGTGTTTGCTTTCAATGTGAATGGCTGTATCCACAAACACGGTGCGAGCACAACACAGAAGAAGACCTCCCATTAATTAAAATATGTGGTGATAACGAAACTTAGTAATAACTTGTACGTGTTAAAGTCGCGAAGGGCAAAAGGTGCAATTAAACAGGACGCGTGAAAATGTTGAAGCGCCAAGAAAAGCCAAAAGTGCTACAACAACAAGAATAACAACAACAAAAAAAGAAACGAAATACAACGAAAAACAGGGGCAGAGGCAGAGACGAGGCGAGAGTCCACAACAAAGCAAAACAATTAAAAAAAATCAATCACAATTCTAATTGAAAGCTGGAGAGTGGAAAAGGGAACGCAGAGGCAGAGGCAGAGATGTCACCACCAAAAAACTGTGCTGTGTGCGGCGACAAGGCCTTGGGATATAATTTCAATGCTGTTACTTGCGAGAGCTGCAAGGCTTTCTTCAGAAGAAATGCACTGGCAAAGAAACAGTTCACCTGCCCGTTCAATCAGAACTGTGAGATTACAGTGGTCACACGGCGATTCTGTCAGAAATGCCGTCTGAAGAAGTGCCTAGATATTGGGATGAAGAGCGAGAACATAATGTCCGAGGAGGATAAGCTGATAAAACGTCGCAAAATAGAGAATAATCGCGCCAAGCGTCGCATGATGGAGCATGGTGGCTCGGATGCTGATGGTGATGCGGATGCAGATGATAGCAAAGTAGCTGGCGCTGTGGCAGATAGTAGCTGTAATTTGGATATGTATGGTGGATCACAGGATTCACAGAGCTGTGGCTCACCGGACAGTGGGACAACCACTCATAGAAATGGCTTGACCGTGGGACCAACAAGTTCAACACCAAACACCCCAAGCAGATCAACTACAGCAGATCGTTTGGCTGACATTAACCTGATGACAGCCGAGAAGATTGTGGATGAGATTGTAGCCGATCCAGATCGTGCATCCCAGACTATTAATAGGCTAATGCGCACCCAGAAGGAGGCTATTTTGGCTATGGAAAAGATTATAAGTTCACAAAAAGATGCCTTAAAGCTTGTGTCCCATTTGATTGACTATCCAGGTAAATGTTAATATTTAATTTTTATTAATCAATCAATTTTTTAATTACAATGTTCAACTTGAACAGGTGACGCACTCAAAATCATAAGCAAAATAATGAATTCGCCATTCAACGCTTTAACAGTATTCACAAAATTCATGAGCTCGCCCACAGATGGCCTGGAGATTATATCAAAGATTGTTGATTCGCCCAAGGATGTGGTTGAATTTATGCAGAATCTGATGAGATCACCGGAGAATGCGATCGATATAATGAACAAATTTATGAACACACCTGCCGAGGCTCTCAAAATGCTGAATCGCATTTTTAATGGCACCAATGCGGCCACCACGGTTGAAGCTAGCGATGCTGAAGAGCCAGAGACACCACCAGCTCCGCAGTCGTACGAGAAACACGCTCAGAATGTCCGCGTGGATACTGTCATACATACAATGCTACAGGCTAGTCCATCGGGCAGCAGCATTGGGACAGCAGACACTGCGGTTACCTCGCCTCTGAGCAGCATAGCAAGTCCTGCCGGTCATAATGCACCCATTGATTTGCATTATCAGTCACCCAGGACAAGTCACATGCCCGACGATCTGCCCAGCACGTCGGGTCATCATCATCACAATATGTCCTACGCAGCCAATTCACCTGATTTCGATGTGAAAAACTTTATGCCCAGTAATTATAATGATGAGCTCAGTATGGATGGAAGTCTGAGCATTAATTCGATAGAGTCTGTGCTCTCGGAGGTTATACGCCTGGAGTATCAGGCATTTAATAGCTTTCAGACCACAGGCTCGCGCATCAAAGATGAACTTTATCATGCTGCTGGCGGCATGCCCTCCTCATCCTATATGGGCCAGAATTCAGCATATGGTGGCTGCAAGCCATCCAACCAGCAGCAGCAACATCTGCAGCATCAGCAACCCATATGCGCGCCTTCTAGCATATTTATGGAACGTGACCTAAACGAGGCGGAGCAGATGAAGTTGCGCGAGCTGCGCATGGCCAGTGAGGCTCTCTATGACCCCGTTGATGAAGATCTCAGTGCCTTGATGATGAACGATGAGCGTATAAAGGTAAATCTATCTACTCCTTAAATTTTGGGCATACTCTACAGAAATTAACACCAACACCTGTGCGGCTGCTTATCTAATCGCTCGCGCGCGTTGTCAAAGGCGATAGACGTTTAGCACCTGGGGCATGAGTCAGTGGATCGCACATTTTCTGTGTGCCCAGTACACACTCCCTGGCCAATGTAAACAAAAAACATTAAATAATGTCGCAACGGAAAGGCACACACCTGTTGCTGAGCTATATGGATATCAGGCACACTACGCACACTGGAGCAAAAGGCAAAAACAATGGAACAACAGCTTTGATGGCTTTATCAGTCTATCATCAGTGCCATTATCAGAATCAGTGAGCGGCGCACTATCAACATTCATAGCAGGCGCACATAAGTCTCCTCCAGCAAACAAAAAATTTGTTTTGGCGGTCTCCGGCAGTCTTTATGGTTATTGAAATGACTGTTTACGTGCCGGTGTTCCGACTCAATTAGCACATTTTGTGCTGTTAATTAGGAAAACTGATACATTTCGAAAAATGTGGAGCTCACAGGTGTACAATGTTTTGATAAGCTCTGGCCCCCCACCCGTCACTATAATAACCATAATAATAATAATGAGTCATAGCCATAATAGGCAGACGCGTTAGTGCGATAATTATGAATAAACTTTAATCATCAAATCATATATATGCTTTTAACCTACAGCCCGACGATGCGAGACAAAGTCCAAAACTATTACAACTCATCAACCTGACTGCGGTGGCAATTAAACGTCTTATCAAAATGGCCAAAAAGATCAGCGCATTCCGTGACATGTGCCAAGAGGATCAGGTGGCATTGCTCAAAGGCGGCTGCACCGAAATGATGATAATGCGATCAGTGATGATATATGACAATGATCGTGGTGCCTGGAAGGTATATAACCTAATCCTTATTCTAATACTGTATACTAACCTCTCTGTTATTTCAGGTGCCGCATACCAAAGAGAATATGGCCAATATACGCGCCGATCTGTTGAAGTTTGCCAAAGGGAATGTCTACGAAGAGCATCAGAAATTTATTACCACCTTCGATGAGAAATGGCGCATGGATGAGAATATTATTCTAATTATGTGTGCCATTGTGCTCTTCACACCTGCACGTTCGCGTGTCATACACAAAGATGCCATTAGATTGGACCAGGTAAATATGATTACCTCGTTTAAATGCATTTTCATTAAATGATTTATTTCCATAGAATTCCTATTATTATCTTCTGCGAAGATATCTAGAGAGCGTTTACCCGGGCTGTGAGGCTAAGAACGCGTTTATTCGATTGATTCAAAAGATTTCGGATGTGGAGCGTCTGAACAAATTCATGATTAATGTTTACCTAAATGTGAACCCTTCCCAGGTGGAACCGCTGCTGCGTGAAATATTTGATTTGAAAAATCACTGAAACAATTTATAAATATTTGAAATTCGGCATAAAATGCTATAAAAAAAAAAAAAAAAACAAAAATGTAATCGCTATGCTGCTATTGTTGTTGTTGTTTCTATAGTCTATCAGATGCAATTTTGTTTTGTTTGTTCGCTTATAAAGTTTAGATTTAAATCGAATGTGATTGTTAGATCTGCATACATACATATATAGATATATGTATATAAAAATATATAGATAAATATGTATGTGTGTATGGTAGCACATAGTTTTTATATTTCTACATCAAAGAGAGTATATTTTAGGTACAAACTGCAAAGCAAATATAATTAAATGTACACACTTTAATTAGTTTTCAATAAACTAAATTTAATTCAAAAATTACTGTTTGTGATAACCTTGAACGTTGAACCTTTATCAAATGATTTCATTTTCGGAGCTGGTTGTTTTTTTGTTCACATTCCAGTTTTTGTGTTGGAAGCAATAAAATATTCCTTATGGTTCCTATATGGCTTCTAAGCAATGCGTTTAATTTATAATAATAACAGTCGGTACGAAACGGTAGAAAAAGAAGCCAAAACCCAAAGCGGTCAAAATGGTAAGATGCAAATCCTCCTTTCTGAGCCAAAATCCCTTTGTCAACCCAATTTGCCTCTTTTGAAATAGATCCACAATCTTCTGGTTAATTCCAAGCACCCAAAGATAAACAGCTATTAAATTTGAATAAACAACCATTTAATTTTTTTAACGTAAGTCACAAAATGCATTTAAGAAATTTGTGAAGCAAATGTTGATATGTACGTCGTAAGTATGTGTGTTGCCCAAATATATATATTTTAGAACGACTATATATATATGCTCGGTAGAGTTCAATCCACGAAGAACAACAGCACCAAACATTGCTCCGACCTCAAGCGCTGATCCACGTCCTGTTTGATGTATACGTCTGTTGTTGTTGGTCTGTCGACCAGCAACATACATAGTCAGATAATCAGATAAATGTCGAATGATGTTAATAATTGAGAGCATGAGCAGCACAAGCTCGCTCCTCACAACAGCACAAGCATGGGAAGACGAATAAACCTGGTACAATTGTCCGCACGGCATAGCAATACTCATACTAACACTTCTTTCAGCTTGATTCACGACTGTCCTTGGCCCATTGCAAGAACTCATCCAATGCGCTTACTGCCAGATTGCGTGCTAATGCCTTGACGCGCAAATTCCGATCGGTGGTTATGAGTACCAGTTCCGTGCGTATAAAGCATTTACCATCTGTAAGTCACATAAAGTTAGACCTATTTGGCTAAAAGGATGGAGGAAAGCACTCCACTTACCTTTGCATTTTTCCGAGCTAACGTTCTTGGAGACGGCAACTGCTGTTGCCAGTATCTTATCATCATTGGAAGCGTATTCCTCCTCAACGAGGGCGAATAAGGAAGCATTAATAACGGAGCCCTTTGTGGTTGCGTATCTAAAACATATCATAGAATTAGTATCTAGAATATTAGTTGAATGGATTAGCTATCGCTTACTTCACATTATTTTTGGCCGATCTGATAAATTCTAGAGACCTTTTGGCGCGCGTTGAAACTTCATCAAAGTGATGAATGCGTTGCGTCTGCTTGGAGCAGCGATATGATTCCAACTTAACACCTTTCGATAGCCCATCCAGCTCCTTTACCACAGTAAGTGGTATGATGACGGTGTAGCGCTTGAACTCCATGGATAGCTTCTCAATATCCTCCAGGCAATCGATAAAGCAGTTGGTATCTGGCAACAAGTAACGTGGACGCACCTCTATATACAGTTTAGAGTCAACCAATTTCAATATTTCCTCCAGTCTGCTGTTGCAGATTTGCTTAACTTTCGCCTTTGCCTCAAGCTGTTTCTTCAACCTGCACAACTGAGTCACATCCGCATTGGCATTCAACAAACAAAGCTCGTCTACTTCTTCCACGTTTGGCTCAGTTGTACAAGTTTCAGCAACAGTGGACGCCACACAGTTGCCGGCATCAAAATCATTAAGAGCCACTTGCATGGCTGTATTTAGATCCTCTACGGTAAAACTCGAGTTTAGCGGCAGCTGCAATGCCTCCTGGTTTTGTAAATATATCTCTCGGAACTTTGCTATTCTGCGGATCCGTTCTATAAACTGTACGCGTTCGGATCCCCGCTGACCGCATTCCTTACTGACCACATCACGACCCAATGGCTCAAAGCCGTTCAACACAATGTCCTCATCCAAAACAACATTCGGAAGTCTGCGTTCAGTCTCCCTATCCAGTTTGCTGTAGATGCACTCAATGTGATCAAACAGTATTTGCAGTTCAGCCCAGCAATCGATGGATGAGTGCCTAAATAGCCGATTATTAATATGACAAAATTTATATACTAATATAGCCCAATACTTACTCTTCCGTGCGCACAGGCTCCCAGAGTTCCACATTGATGGTTAGCCATTGAATATAGATTTTTACAAACTGCAAATATGTGTTGAGCCGCATACATCTGTTAACGGATCAAGGCTTATTAATAATGCCTAAAACAGGCTAAGAACAAATTAATACATACTCTTCATCTCTGAAGCAAAGCAATTCGGAAGACTCCTCCGTCAGACTAGCAAGCAATTGGTTTGCTTTGCTAAGCATTAGACCAAACAATGAATTCGCAAAATTGAAGCTATGATAACGCATCTCACGACGATCGGCTATATAATAAATGTATAAATTAATACAGCACGTATTAGGTAATCTGCTGATAAGGCTTATCAAGCTTGTAGCTTACCCTTCAGCTTGTTATGCTCCAACACAAACACATTAAGCGCCACCATTTTCAAGAGTTTTGTGCGTGTCAAGAGATTGTCGTATTTGAGAGCCACACCGAGCTGAGTCTGTAGCTTAGCCAGTTGCTGGTACATGCATTCCATACTGAGGAGGAGGATTTAATAGATACAAATAAACAACATTTAATGCATCTTAACATTTATACTTACTCGGTGGCCGTGAATTGTTTTCCAACGAGATACAAATACAAAGAGACAACCCGATGCAAAAGTTCCTCTGGCGGCATCTCATCATAGCGGTTAACCTCAGAACTGATAACCTTATTCTTCACTTTTCCCTTAACATCCGTGCGATGCAAGCGCCGCTTGCCATCCGGATAAATCCAGACTTCTCGTCGCATTTGCTTTGACTTTTTCGGCTTAGCAGCACTGTGCAGCGGCGATTGTTTCATTTCGGTTTCCTCATACTTGCGCCGTATATCATCAAACAAATCCAGCAGGCTTTCCTTGGCCGACTGTATAGCATTGGAAGTCAAAAGGCTGCGCATATAATAATACACAGCATCGAAGCGCTTGTGCTGTAGAATAAAATATAATATGATTAAATTAGTATAAATATTAACTAAATTAGTAAACCAATCGCTTACACTATAGATAGCAATGATAGCTAATTGATTGTAGGGTGCTCCATTGCCGGGCACCAGCTCCTGGGCACGCTGATAATACTTGCAGGCCTCGGCAAAGTCCGTTAATTGCAGATGATTGGCCCGATAGCGTGATAAGTCGCCCAAACAGATGAGCAAACGTTGAGCGACCACTTTGACAGCACTTTCGCAACGTGCGGAAATATACTTGGCCATAAGCTTGTCATAAAGTGCGCGATAGAACTTACTAGACTGCTCGATCAGCAGTAGGATATGACCCTGGGCCACATTCGAGTGCTGACGGTTCAGATACTCGCGCACATTGTAGAACAATAATTTCCAAAAGAATGCGTCCGCTTTGTGCTCGCAAACGAATTTCAACTGTTCCAGCAATAGGAAACAAAACGCTTCCTGAAGCTGTGCATGCAAACCACAAAAGTTCTTCCAGTTCTAGAATATACAAGTATAAAAGTACATAATTAATTAATCACCGTTTGATGATGATTCAGCTATTTTAAGCTCACTTACGATAAGAATTAAATTGCGCTGTTGCAGCACCATTAGCTGATCGTACAACTGTACAATAATCTTCGCATTGGGCATACTCAACAACTGCTCAAACCACGCCGGATGATCTGTGGTTAAACGCACTCGCGACAGCGGTGACACCGGTGTTTGATCCTGCAGCCGTACAGGATGTGTACGTCCACGTCTACGCGCTCCTCTCACATTACAGGCACCGGCACCTCCTGCTACTGCTGGAGTTGCGTTTACACGCAGTATGCCCGGTATGCCCACATCCCTTGATCTTTTGTCCAAGCTACGGCTGCACCCGCTGGTATCCAAAACGGGTACGGCTGCTTTCATCTCCGTATTCTCAGCCTTTATTGCTTTCGGCTTGCTCAAAATTGTAACTGAAAACATTAATAAAACAGTGCTCTTAGTTAATTTGATGAAATACATAAAAATTTTGTTACATACTTTTTATTCAACTAATATGCCCTTTCTACACACTTTACAGGGTATAAAAACAATATACAAAAGATTACACATGCGCGGACACACACACACTAACACATACACAATTGTTGCGCCCACGTTGGTGTGAGTCATGTGTGTATTCATATATTTTGAAATTTATGCATGTGTATTCAGTTATTCACACATGGATATTCATTTAGTACATTCATATCTTGTGAATAGATATGATATTTACCTGGCCTTGTCGCGACTATCGCTGGCGTTGGTTCCGCATTTTCAGCATCCTCTGCCTCCGCCTCTGCTTCTGCTGCGTGGCTGTGCCTGTTGTGGCTACAGCTGGCAGCGAACTTTTTCTGTAGCCGTTTCGGTAGAGTTCCAATGATTAGCGATATATCATTTTGTTCTTTTGTTCCCTTTCGACTCATATTTCGAATGTTGCTTTTCTAGCTGCATTTATTCCGTTTTGATGTTTTGAACGTGATTCGCCTTTGTTTTCTCGAATCAAAATGTTTCACACAATCACAAAAATTACGCAGAAATATCTACACAAGTAACTTAAGTGTGACCAGAATAAAACGAAAACCAACCGATTGTTGCCAATCGATAGTTTTGCAGCCTCTACAACAGAGTCCAGCTAACTGTTGTTGATTTTGAATTTAAAAGCAAAGCTTTTTTTTACCAGAATAACAATGTGTTTACTTTAATTTTGCATAAATAACAACCGAACAACTGAGACCAATAAATACCCAGCAGTGTGGCCAGTCTTCAAATACTCTACGGCGAATTCATTTGCCATTCACACAAAATTTCTTTTGTTTACCATACATGCATTTTTGTTGTTGCAAATCCACCAGCGATTCGATCAATCATTTATTTAGTGTTATAATTATTATATTGACTAAGCTTTACTGCGTCTGTTTTTGTACTGTGTGTGCTTAAAATGGCACAGGTAACTTTTGTAGACAACATGTTGCGTGAATACCTTGTTTTCCGAGGATATTCAAACACACTAAAAGCTCTGGACGTGGAGCAGCGCAACGAAAAGGATCAACATTTTCGTGCAGAACGTTTAATCGATCACTTTAACAGCGCTGTCCACACGTCCGACTTAACAGCGCTGCGCAGTCTCTGGCTGCATCTGGACAACAATCTGTTCAGCAAATTGGATCACACCTATGCCCTGGGTATGTTAACGTCATTCCCGTTAAAGATTTATCGACTATTCAAGATTTCTGTTTTGTTTCTTTCTTTCTTGTAGCTGTGAAGAAGCTGGAAAACAGTCTGTTTAAATACTATGTGGTCACTGCGTACAGCAACAATAAAACGGATAAAATAAACGAGTTCTTCAACAAATTGGCCCCAGAGTTGCAGCAGCAGAGCGAATGGAAGGATTGGTTCTGTAAGATAATAACATTAACCATTAAGAGCACGCGCAACTGTTAGTTAACATTTACAGTGTATATGTACATAGTAACTTTCTTGAAGTTTTCCGACTACTAGAAACTTTTTGTTGTGGAGCTCCCACACCTTTTCCAACCTTTCCGCCATCCCATCTTTTAAAGAAAGAAATTAATCTGTAGAAATTGTGTGGAAATTTTGTTTATTTTATTTTTTATTAAAGAGTTTCTAGCTTAAATTTAATTTTGATAGAACTAAGGATACTTTTATAACTGAATTTTTTATCCTTATTTCTACTACTACAACTATTTCTTCCCTTGTAGTTTTTCCATTCTGCAAAAACGCCGAGGAGTCAGCCACATTTGCAGTTTACTTTACAAAGCAATGGCAGGATACGTTGTTGCTTTCCTTGCGGAATTTCCTGACCACAGTCTATCAGTGTCTGCCGCAGCCATCTTTTGTGCGCGCGGAGCAGGAGGCAGCACACATGCAGCGCCTGCAGGATGATAACACGCGTCTACGTGCACGTTTGCTCCAGCTGCAACAGGAGCAGCAGCAGCAAATGGGCAACAACGCGAGTGGTAGCCAGAATCTCAGCAGCGCTGGTGGTGAGGGCAACCCACGTCGTCGCAGCTCATACAAACAGCAACAGCAGAGTCTAAGCGATATATTGCCCTTTGACATAAGTCCGCCCGGACATATTGTGGATGATTTTTGTATTATTGCCTCCGAGGCGAACAGCGTGGCACAGGCCAGTGATGCACAGGCACGTGGTCTGAAATTACTTATACGCAACATTGGCTCTGGCAACTCGCCGGTGCTGCCACGCAAGGATAATGGCAGTGATAAATCAACGGCCTCGGCCAAACGGCGATCGGGCAGCGTGGGCCGCAGCTGGATTTAGTTTTTTAGTTGTACAAAAAAAAACTCATTAGAATTGTTTGCTTTTTTGAAATATTTGTATTTATTTTGCGCTTCCTCTTAATACAATAGACGTACAAAGTAAAGAGCAAATGCAAGTGTAGGGTATAATAATTATTTAATTGCAATAAATAACGTAAAAGTATAAATAAATATTGACGATTCGTGTATAAAATATTTCGGTCTATACAAAAGCAGCACAATTTAAAAAATACAGTTCGTTTTATAGGTATAATTGTATATAGCATTCATATAAATTTATGTATTAGTTTTTTATATGTAAATTTTGCATAAAGTAGCATCCATAATTTGTCTCCTCTTCTCTCCTTTCCTTTCCTTTTTCCTATATAAGTAAATGCGTCGTTTCAGTGTGAAGGGGGGAGGTGAAGGTAGTGCGAAATGCGATTGCTTTTTACGGATTATCTTTATGGTACGTTCGCTTATGGAATATGAATATATATATATATGTAGATGTATATTAATGCATATGTATGTTTATGGTGCGGGTTTGACCCATTACTTTCTCACGCCTTAATCCCTTAGAGCGCCGTCTCGAACGCCGGCAGCGACGTGGACGTGGGTGCGCTTACATATTTATTGCTTTCGGCGCTGGCAACGCTGGCGGAGGCGACTCCATTCCGACCAAAGCTGGGCTTTAGTTCGCCTCGCATAAAGTTATTCTCCTCGGTTTGCAGAAAGAAATTCCGCTTTAGATCAAAACTAGATATTGCTACGGAACTGGGCACAGAACGTGCTGCCGTTTCGCCCGACTCGGAGCTGGCACGCGAACTGCCGCTGGTATTATTGGAGTGATCCTCCTCGCTGTTGGCCTCCAGTATGGTGCTGGACATAATATCGGTGCGTGGCCCAACGGATGCCACTGCGGTGCCGGCGCTGGGTCCACGTATTTTGGGTGCAAAAGTCTTGGATGGTGAACCGAATTGGCCCTGGCGCAGCATTCGGCGATTGGCAAAGGTCTTTGGCGAACCGCTCAGATCGAGCAGCTTGAGGCTAGAGTTAAGCGTTGGCTTCGTCGAAGTCGTCGTCGTCGTCGTAGTTTGGCCCGGCTTTTGGTTATTCGCCTGCCCCTTACCTGCCGGCGGCGCTCTGGATTTCTTGAGCAGCTCCACGGCAGACACCTTACGCTGCACGGGACTCGTCTTGGCAGATTTGGCCAGCAATAGCTTTTTGAAGTCCATCAGCGTGGTCTTGCTCTGGCCAATGCGATCCGCACAAGTGTTCAGTCGCTCCGGCGAATTGTCATTCCAATTACGCGACGGCTGCTTCATGGGCGGCACATTCTCTGAGACGCTACCCTCGCTCCCGCGCGTAGGCGTTGAGGTTAGGAAAATGCTGCCGCTGCCAGTCCTAGGCACAATATTGGCTCTGCCCTCTGGGCCAGCACCTCCGGCGGTGGCGGAGGCGGCGGCTGCACGCGCCAAACGCTCGGCACGTCTGATGGGCGTGGCATATAAATCATCCCGACAACCCGTTACATTGCCACTGAGCAGCGGCTTTGGCTGGCTGCGTCGACTCTGCAGCGTCCAATAAACGGGCGCATTACGTTGAAAAGGCGCGCCATCATCTGCGGCCTGTGTGGTGCTCTGTGGTGCTGGCTGCACATGCTCATAGATATTAGAGAAACGTTGATACCCTGCAGAAGAAGACAGAACGTGTTGCTTGATTAGTTTTTGCATGCGCCAACGATTCCTTTACTCAACTTTAGAGTGGGCAATTTTTACTGTGTGCGTTTACCAAAAAAGGAAAAACTCAATTATCAATAGAGAAGCATTCAAGCAAGAGCAGAGTACAGTACATACCTGTACCGGTTGAACCGGTTAACCGTTTTACCCGCGCCGTACCCGGAGCATATGTACATAAATGGTGCGTTGAGTATGCCCAAAAATAAATGAATGGTGCTGGGTGCGGGGTGCTTTTTTTTGAAGGGGGTGCAATGTTTATGGAATATGCGATTATACCTGGTATATCCCAATTAGTAATGGTTCTTTTTTCAGTATTCTTTTCTAACTTTTTTCTTTTCTTTTATGATACACAATGGCCAATGAGTTGATGCGATTTTTATTTGTATTTTCTCTTAATTTATTTATTTTTATTATTTTTATTTTTATTATTATTTTTACTTTACTTACGATCGATCGGTGGCGTTTTTATGGAATGTGATTGAACTTAAATTACGTTTACACTACACAGGCAAAGTGCTCAAAATGTGAATTTTCCTCGCTTTCTTTTTTCAAATTAGGCGCTAATTTTTCAAACTACTGAAGCCCCTTTGGTTAGTTTTCGGGCGGGGGGAAAATTACTAGGTGCAAAAAACTACTAAATACATAAAAAAAAAAAAACAGATACACACACGAAAATACACATAAACAACATAAATTATGCAATAGAAGTTTTTTGCACTCTTTTGGAAAAAAGAAAATGTTTAAAAAATTAGCGTCATTATTTGAATTGGAATTAATTACTTAGGGCTTAATATAGATCGTATTATCGTATTATATGGAACAAGTTGGAAACATAAACAGTGCAAAAAACTTTACAGAATTTACAATACACATGTATTTTTTTTTGTTGAGGTTATGTTAAATAATAAATTCTTAAATATTACAATTAGTTACAGTTATATTAATATTGACAAGATTAAAAAAACATATATAAGTAATAAGTTTAAGTACATACACAGAACACTTAACGGATTCTAGTTGTTAAACAAAACAGTTAGTTAAACAAACACAAATTAGACAAAAATTATTTGCACTTAAATAAAAATGAGGGGAAAAACACATAAGGAAATAAAACGGTCGGTCTGGCAGCTTTGGCTGCAGAACGCCTTCATTAAATGGGCGGCATTTCAAGTGTACAGCATCCAAAAATAGTAGTTTTCTTTGTTCTATAATTTGCTCTAACGATCTGGCAACACGACGTAATTTGAAGCCCTATTAAGTTGGCTGCGACTGACTTTTTCTTCTGCAATTTAACCAAGATCTGGCAGCACGAAGCCACCTTGAGCACTATTAAGTTGGCCAAGCGAGATCTATTAACGAAAAGCGGTATTTATGAATCGCTATAGACCATATAAAAGGTGATGAGTCTAGACGGGCTGTAAGGAAAGAAGCTAAGGTTGAGGTTGGGCATTGAACCGAGATTGCGAGACTCGCTCCGGGCAACACTAGCCCATTGAACACGCACGGAACAAAGCCGAAGTTGTTCTTCTTGGAGTACCCTAAGAATAAAAGGCTGCCAGGCACAGCCTGAATGAGATAGACAATTATTGTCTAGTGTTTGCTCAAGATGCACACTTTAGAACGTGCAACAAGAAGAGGAAGACGAGGCAGGGTAAGCTAGGGAGAGCTTGCTACTGGTTGGTTACTCCCCTTCTTATTTTAATCATAAGGTCAAGTTAAGGACAAGCTAATGAGCGCCGTCGTTAGTTGCCTGTGGCATGTAGCATGCGGCATGCGGCATGTTACCATATTTCTGTAACCTCAAACTTTTGCAAAATGCGCTGACGTCTAGCGCCATTATCGTCGTTGGGTAAAATGATTTTAAAGGGTCGCAACAAGACGCTTTCGACAAAGGACTTGTGGTATTTTTGGTTGTGAGTCGTGTTGTGTGGCAACTGCATGGGCGGAGTCAGTTCCTCCTCCTCCTCCGACGACTCACTGCTGGCAGAGTCATTGTCTGGCTCTGACTTGAGCTCGGACTGTGACTGTAACTGTGACTGTGCCTCTAGCTCCCCCAGAGCGGGTGAGTCATCAAAGTTCTCTAAGGATTTGTTCCTTAGATAGGAGGAGTCAATGCAAGTAGTCGATAGTGAAAACTCATCGACCAGTCGCTCAAAGGACTTGGCTATTCGCCCAGCCGAGGGTGAGTTATTGGAGCACAATTTCAGACTGTTGTTGTTGTTGTTGTGGTTGCGCAGTTTGAGTGAACTTGTTGCATGCTGCATGGGGGGCAATGCACTATTACAAAGAGTGCCATTGTGACTCTCCAGGTAGTTTTCCTTATTCATTTCGAGCTTTAGCTCATCGTTGGCCAGCCTATAGCTATTGTTGCGCTTGAGCGCACCCGCCCCTGCCTTGCCACCGCTTGTGGCAGTTGCATTCGAAATGGAAACGGAAAACTGCGTTGTTGCAACAATTGGGTCAATCGATAATGTTACTGCTGCTGCTGCTGCTGCAGCTGTCACTACCCCCAGCTCCTCCCCAGCCACAGCTACAGCCACAGCCTCAGTTTCGGGCTCAGCTTCTGCCTCTGCCCCTGCCTTTATGCCATTTACTTTCGCTCGAGGCGGCAGTGGGGGTGGTTGTTGGGGACAGAATTGGGGGTTGGTTGCAACCCTCCCTTGACTCGACGACTCACAATCTTTGGGGGGCTTTTGCTGTACACTTGAAATGCTGCCCATTGATGCGAATTTTGACTTGCTCAGCAACAAATTTGTGTTGTTCTCGTTGTTGCTGTTGTTGTTGTTGTTGTTAATAGTTGCTGTTGTTTTTGTAGTGGAGTGTAGTAGCGTATTATTTACAATAGCAGGGTATATGGGTTTGTTGGGTCTATTGGCCAAAGCAGAAACGTTATGAAAATCGCAAGCATTTGCCATTTGCCATTGTTGCTGTTCGTGTTGCCCTGCTTGCTCTGCTGGCAGCACTGTTGTCTTACCTTCTTCGCCGGAATTAGCCGACGCTGTGGTTGTTGTCGATGAAGATGAATTGGTTGCCGTGGAGCCCGTCGACGAATTAGATTTACTTGAGGGTGAAGGCATCATATTTGTTGCCGGAGCTGCTGTAATTGTCTCATAGAAGGGATTCGTATTGTTGGCCAGCAGTTGCTTCTGCTCCTGATAGCTGCCCGGCTGATAGGTGGCCATGTTGTTGCTGGTTGGCGTTTTGCTGAGCGGCGATTTGGCTACTATGGGACGGACATTGGCCACTTTACGATTGGCCGCAATGCCGCCGCCGTTTAATAATAATAATTTAGCGGATTTTGTGGCGGCTGCTACCGTTGCTGGTGATGTTGCACTTTCGCCTGTCGCGTCTCGTGTTGCACTGAGCAGAGCACTTTCGGTTTCCTTTACATAAGGCCCAGGTGCGAAGGTGGTGTGAGCGCCCTTGCGTCGTTTCAGGCTATCCGAATCGTATATGATTCGTCCCTCGGCCGTCGTGCGTACACGACGCTGTGCCCCGCCGCCGCTCGGCGAGATGAGTGATTTTTCCTCTCGCAACTCGCTGATCTCAGCATACATTGGCACACCCCTCTCCAACCCCCTGCTGCTGCTGCTGCCGCTGCTGTTGGTGACTTGGGACTGTGCAGCAGCTGGCAGCTGTGCTTGCTGCTGCTGCTGGTCTGCGCATGCCTCGCTCAGCGGATGCCGACGCAAATGCTTCGGCAACTCATTGAGTGAAACATATTCGGAGGGTTGTTGTTTCCCAGGTCCCTGCTCGGGCGCCGCCACCCTACGAACTATGTCATTGGAATAGTATATGCCGAGGCTGCTGCCAGCCGCCGGTTGCGTTTTGGCGCGATTATTGATGTTCATATTGTTGTTGTTATTGTTGTTGCTTATGTCAGCTATGGTGACGTATTCCCCGGCCAGGTCGTAAAGCTTATCATCATTGACGGCACTTGCCGAGGCGGGCAGAGCGAGCTTTATGGGTGAGCTTTTGCTCGGCGTACGCTTAATGGCAGCGGGCAGCACCACACGAAGCTTTTCCAGCATTCCACCGAAAGCTTTCGTTGGGGTTTGCTTAAGCTCATTCAGGTTGTGGTCCTTACTATTTGTGGGCGTCAACTGTTCCGGCACATCCGTTTCCGCTTCCGTTTCTGTGTCTATTTCCAGCTGCAGATTGGTCAAAGTGCGATCCGCCTCCGATTGATGCGACTGCAGCTCATCATCGTCGCTTGTGTTGGGCGTAATGATGCACATGGAGGGTATGCGCTTGGCATTAATTGCCGTCTTCTGTTTAATACGTTCTATACGCTCCACGCCCTCCAGATCCGAGCATTCCGAATACTCCACGTCCACAGGCAATGGCAACGGTCCGCGTTCCTCCTCCCCCATTAATTGTTGATGCTGCTGCTGGTGCTGCAGTGCATCTTCTGACTTATTGGACAGCTGCTTAACATTCCTTTTGATGGTGCCAGTGCGTTCCAAGGTGCTGCCAATGGTGCTACTGCTGTAGCTGCGCTCCAAGGTGCTGCTACTGGCGCTATTACTATGACTTCGACTGTGCTTGCCCAGCGAACTGCTGCGCTCTGGCACATCCGGTCCAGTGCAAATCGCGGCATTCATCAGCGTGGTGCACACGGTGCCCGCCGAGCTGGTGGTAGTCGACGTGGAGCCACGTCCATAGAGCTCATATTCGTTCTCCGCATTTAGCACCGTCTGGTTGGACTGGCTGCCAAAGGAATAGCTGCTGGTATGCAGACTCTGCTGCAGCGGCGTCATTGGCGGCTCCTCCTCTTTCAGAGTGCGCAGTCCGCTGTCCATGTGGAAGGACGTGTAATATCCTTCAGTGTCACAGCTGTAGGCTGAACTAGTCTCATCATCCAAATGATTGGGATAGGCACCCGCATCGGTCTGCAGCTCCGGCGTGGCGGTACCTTCACTTGTCACGCTACTGGACGCCGATGTATTAAGAAAACGCCGCCGGCTCAGCATCGATGAAGGTGGTCCGCTGCTGCTGCACGGCTGAAAACTGGACACATTCAGCGAGGTGTTCGAGGCGCTCGACTTGGGTTGCATGGTAATCTCGCTGCCAATGGAGGCACGTCCCGATTCCGAGCTGGCACTCCAATTACCGCTAGAAGAATGCGGCTGCTCCTCCTTGCCGGCCGCATCCACACGATGCAAACCATTGCGTCGCTGCCTATTCAGTGTGGCCGTCTCACGCATCTTGACGTGAGCCGCTGCCGCTAGCGAGGATAGCTGCAATTTGCCGCGCAGCTGGCCACTGCTTGAGACGCTCATGCTCTTCTCCGAGGAGGAATACGAGGGTTTTCGTTCGTGCGAAAACCGAGTTTCACTCTTCTCTATCAGATTATGCACCACGCACTCATCATCAATATCTCGCGAAGCTTCGCGCTTGGATTTCAGGCCGCTGCCACTGCTGCCGCTGATCATACCGCTGCCCGGAGCTGGCGAGGAGCAAAGGCTGCTCGGCTCCGGTTTCTCCGTCGAGCTGTTCTGTGAACTGCAGCCGCTGGTATCCAACTGGCTCGCCTCGCCAACACCGCTCAGCTCCCCATTCCGTTGCATAAACTTGAAACGATTCCGGCCCCACTGCTTCAAGGAGTTGAGGCGGGTCAATGTGTTCTTCCCTTTGTCGTAGGGCAAGGCAACAGATTCCTTTTTTAAGATGTCGCTCGACTTGCTGCGTCCAAATTTCTTGGATTTCTTTGTGGCATCCACAGTGGACGCCGCCGGCGCCGGCGATGTGGCAGCCTGCGTTGCATTCTTCGACTCCGAATTTCTATTGTGGATTCATTTTAGTTTTTGTTTTTATAACATTTTTTTTTTGTTTTTTTATTCGTTGGGAAACATAAAAAAGAAAATATATTTGTATGGTATTTGGTTAGCAAATTTGTAAGGTATTTTTTTGAGATGAAGATGTGTGCGAAAGATGAGTGGAAAGAGAGTAGAAGACAGACAGAGAGAAGAAGAAAGGAGGAAAGAAGGAGAAACAGATGGAAAGTTTGCCAATCTATCAAAAATTATTGTGACTTTGCGAGTCCAAAAGTTGCTTCATTTTCGTTTTTTTAGATTCTTTTCTGTTTCTGGTTAATTTGAGATACATTTAAACAAAAAAAGGCACAGATACAAACGCACACAGACGCACGCAGTGGGGCAGAAATCTAGATTAATTAATGGCACAGTTCAAAGTTTAATTCTCAAGCAAACATTATTATTTCTGCTCTGCTTTCTGTGTTGCTGTTCGGATTATTAAAGACGATTACAACATCTAAATATTTGAATGTTTTCTGTTTTCTGGGGCAGCTGCTGCTTCTTTGTGGCATGCACTTAAGGCGAGGTGGAAGGGGTAGACACACACACAAACACACCCAAACACACACACATAGACTCAGCCATGTGCAACTTGAATGCCGACGATAAGAGCGACGCGACGCGACGCAACGCTTTTCATTCAACATTTTCTAGCAACATTTTTCAATTGAGCTTCAACTTGCAGCTGAATTTTTTCAGCAGGTCAGTCAGTCAGTCAGTCCGTCAGTCAGTCCGTCAGTCAGTCCGTCAGTCAGTCAGTCTAACAGTCAGTCACTCCATTCGTCAGTCAGTCGGTAATCGAATCTATTTCCTATACAAAATGCACCAGATTTCATTTTATTTATGACTCTACGAGGTGCGTTCAAACAGTTGCAGTTATTACTTTAATAACTTTTATAAGAATTTCTTAAACTGAATAAATTTGGCTTTATTTCCAAGTAAAGCTGGATATAAGTATAAGCTATAAATATGTGAATAATATTCATAAGTTTTTAAAGGAATCGGAATTACGAAATTCAAATAAATAATATCTACATATTCATTATGAAACTAGGGATTCAAGTTCCCATAATAGATAAGAAAGACATTGCTAATCTAAAATATAAATTATTATTAGATAAGCTTTATTATAGAAAAATGAAATTTTCTGAAAACATTTATCAGTAATTGTCTTTCGTTCTGCATAAAAAACATTAGTAATATTATTATCTAAGAATTGTAGCTATTTATAGCTAAAAAACAATCTTTTCCCTTATACACACTAAGAAAAGTGGCTAATTTTTTTAGCTAAAATCTTTATCCATTCCTTCAAGACTAGCTAATTTTTTATGCAATTCTGTCTTCCATTTTTCGTTGCTGATATTTGGCTAACTCTTAGAGCACACCTCGCTCGTATTACACACAAATTGCTCACAGTTTGACGAGCAATTGGGTTCAGTTGAATTTGGCCTGATTTGCATGTTTGCATTTTTAGTGCTGATCGCACGGATATTGGAACAGCATTGGCATATGTACATATACACATACACAAATACATGCACATATACTCGTGTGTGTGTGTGTGATTTTCTGTGCAGTTTCATGTTGCACATAAAACGCAGTCAAATAGAATGGCGACGGCGTCGCAGTCGCTGTCGCCGTCGCCGTCTCAGTCGGCTTTGTGGGCAGACGACGCCAACAAAACAAATAAGATTTATGAAACTTTTAAGGCAAAAGGCGTCAGCCAAAAAAAAAATAAAGTTGTTGTTGTAGTTGTTGTTGGTTTTTGACTGGTTAGCAAATCCTACAGAGAGTTTCGCCTGATTTATGCTGCGATGATGCGCAGGCTGAAGTGTGGGCTGCTTGAATGTTGCTAGCAACAAATGTTGCCAACATAACTGCCATGCTGCATGTATCTAGTGCGTAGGTGGTTTGTGGCCTGGCTGAGTGCTGAGTGATGAGGTGAATGTCTTGGATAATGAATGAATTTTTTCGATGTGATAAATGACAGATGTATGAAAATGTGTGTGTGTGTCTGCTTGTTGTGTGTGAGTGTGTGTGTGTGTGTGTGTGTTGCTTTTGTTGAGTAATTTGTTAGGCTGTTTTTTGTTTGGCTTTAAATAAGATTTTTGCAGTCAAAAATTGAATTTGCTTGGGCTGAAAAGAATATTATGTTGCTTGCTTTTTGCTTGATTTAAATTAATTAAGTTATTTTTTTTATAGTTCAATTAGCTAAAGACAACAATTAACAAATTTATTTACAATAATATCGTATCATATTTTTTTTTACAACATTCAATTTTCAATTTAGATTTCATGCTAAACTTGGCAAACAATAAGAGTTAATTACATAATAAATAATTAAAAAAAAAAAATATACGAAAATTAAACAAATTAATTAACAAGACACGAATCTGTACAGTTTCTTCTTATAATTTGGAATATTTACTTGAAACAGCATAACAAATTTTGAAGCTAAGAGAAAAAAAATAGGTTCGAATTTCACAATAATTTCATAGATGAAATGCAATCGATACGAATACGGAGTACGAATACTATTTGTAGGCACTATAAATGTATGCGAGGAGGAGGAGGTCGCTCACTTTATGCATTTTTTATGTACAATTTTGAACCTCTTTTTGCGAATTGGCAACGAA
The DNA here is from genome assembly GCA_018150835.1 of Drosophila repletoides. Taxonomy (NCBI): domain Eukaryota; kingdom Metazoa; phylum Arthropoda; class Insecta; order Diptera; family Drosophilidae; genus Drosophila; species Drosophila repletoides. The sequence continues at coordinate 10,784,338 of JAECWQ010000100.1, forward strand.
AAGTGTTAAATAAAATAGTGGAAAATAATATATAGAAAACTCAATCATAATCTTTACATACCCATTGGCCGCATCCTGGATTTCCTTTTGATCGATGCCAGCGATGGTATTACGGCGTTTGCCACGCACCTTACGGGATCTCGAGCGGCGACTTACGGTCTGCACATTATCGTCCAGATTATTGGACTCCGTTGTGGGATTATCCTCGGGACTGCCGCCGCTGCTCGGTGTAGCCGATGCTCCAGCGCCGCCGGCATAGCAGCCAGTCGTCGATTTGCGAGCGGCGCACATCCGCTGGAAATGCTTGCCGGACGTATTCACCGAGATCACTTCGGCAGGGTATCTAAAACAAAGGGGAGATTGAAGAAGGGCATATAAGTTACAGCAGATTACAGATTACAGGGTATTCAAGCGGGAACTTCGCATAGGAGCAAACCCTAATTGAAGCGCCGGAGCAGCGTTTCGGCCACTTTTATTGGGGTCGATTGGTATACAATTTTTAATAGATTTTTTAAATAGCCTTAAAGTGCTTATTGTGGTTTTATTTGTGTTTTTTTCATGGTTTAATGCAAACCAAACAAATCAATGGAGCGTTAACTCCTCTGGCTGTCTGTCTGTCCATTTTTGGGGACTGGAGCATTAAACAAATGAGCCATGGCCCTCAAGGGGCACTCATTGTGTTCAGAGGAGGGGCAGGGGCAGGGGCAGGGGTGTGGGCGTGGCGGGGATGGCGCGACACTTGGATAATTGCTCGGCCACATTGTGAATTTACGTAATACGCAATTGAATTAATAAATTTAGCTTTTTTTTTACGCTGCGGTTTCTGATTGCGTCGCATCGCCCCGTCGCATTACAAACAAACAAAAGGCCAAACATTGGCTGGAAAAATATATAAAGCAACGGAAATAGGAGGCGACACAACGAACATTGAATACCCTGCAAGACAATGCAGCAAGTAGGAAAGTAAATCAATTTAAAGGCAGAAATATTTGCAGAACTTTATTGAGAAGACTTCAAAATTATAGCTTTCTTGAAGGACCCAAAGGAGGATCCATGTGAAGCAAGCTAGATCAATTGAAATAAATATAATATAAATAATTGTAGAACTTTATTTAAAAGACTTCAAAATTAAAGCTTTTTTAAAGGACTTAAAGGACCTTTGGATAACTAACCAAGTGGAGTAAACTAGATTCATTTCAATGTGGAAATATTTAGAGCTTTATTCAAAAGACTTCAAATTAAAGCTTTTTTAAAGGACTTAAGGCACCTTTGGATAACTATCCATGTGAAGTAAGCTAGATCAATTTAAATGTGGAAATATTTGCAGAACTTTATTTAAAAGTGTTCAAAATTATAGTTTTCCTGAAGGACCTAAAGGACCTTAAATAAGGAAAGAATCTTTGAACAACAGCTTCTCTTTCTCTAGAATAAAGTTAACTGAAACTTTTCGAAACAAATGAAAAAAAAGCTTTTATGGGTTCGCAAAGTTTAGCTTATTATTAAACTAAATTTCTTTAAAGAAACTCTAAAGTAAATAACAAAAAATCAATGATTATTTTTTCAAGTTTTAAACCAATTCCAAGGAAACTCCACTAAATAAAGCTTAGAGCTTAACAAGCTGCATGACAAGCTGCAAATACCCCACACCGGGAGAGGGTAGAGAACAAAAAAAAAACACTAAAGGTTTGTTTGTTTATGCATGCCCGGTAAACAAACGGAAAAAAAAGCCAAAACAAAACAAAACAAAAATATTCAATGAAAATTTACATGAAATGACAATAAAAATTAAGTTTTAAATAAAATTAGCATATTAAAATGAAAATGAGCCGCTGACCGAGGCAAAGGCAGGAGGCAAAGGGAATTCTCAGTTCCCGCAAAACTGTTCGCAGTTTTAAAGCCACTGGCAATGGAAATAAAATAAAATTGGAGACAGCAGCTCAATAAAAAAATAGTTCTCTATCCTTGCTCCATTCGAGGAAACATTAAGAAATATATATAAAAAATATAGGAATATTTTGGAATCTTTCTCTTCGTTTTATACTCACTTTAAGGCAATTATTTTGGTTTGTTCCTCGGGTGAAGGCAGTCGATGATTCAAAGGCACATCTTTATTGATATCGTTGGGCAGCAACAGCTGCTGCTGGTGCTGCTGATGGAGCTGATGATGATGATGATGGTGCTGCTGATGCTGATGGGCACTGTCCGCCGTTTGGCTAATATTGAGAGCGTACAGGGCATCACTGGCATCGGCGGACAGCACGGACGGAGAGAGTGCGGGCGTCAGTAGCCCATTATCACCGATGACCATCGATGTACAGATCGAGGTATCCACATGGTGCATGCAATCGGGCGTGACGGTGACATCACCGAGCGCTTCGCTGGATGTCCATTTCCGTAAATCCTCGATGGCAGCGGGCTGGGCAGAAGGGAAAACAAACAGTAAAGAGTCATTCGTTTAATTAGCTGTTGGCCAAAACTGGACATGCAAAAATATGTTATACAACAGGCTTATAGAACAAACACGGCAAAAAGAAACCAACCAACCATAATTGCCCTCCAGGCGGACCTGTCACGCATATCAGAGTCCTGAAAGTCCTGCTGAAAAAATGAGTTCTTTGTGTTTGCGCAAACATTTTTGTCAGTTTCCCAGTGAAAATTTGTGCTAGTCACGCGATGGAAAAACATGCGTTTTCCACACTTTGCTGCTCTGCTGCTTCGAAATTCAATCAGTCTAATTAAAAGCAATCAATTCCAAAAGATATTCCCATAAATTCCCCAAATTTTCAGATCTATTTCCGAGTGATTCAATCGCAGCACTAAGCAAAAAGCACAATCGTTTCCATTGATTTCCATTTGGGGGTCGGCTATTAAAATCAATTGTAACAATTGAAGTCAACTTTCGGGGAGCCGGCAATGAGAAGGGGAATCCGGCGGGGAGGGTTCATAAATGAAGTAACCCCAACACCCCCAACAGAAAGACGAAAAAAAGAAAAGAAATCTACATAAAAATCCACTTGAGCTGAGATTTTCCACTAGCAAAACCAATGTTGGGCTCTGGACTTTCACATAGGCCCAAAGAAAAAGTTATGCACACTGGGACCAAAGCTGAGTTTTTTCCCGTTTCGACTTTTAATCTTGTTTTCGGTTCATATTTAAAGTTCCTTAGCCATTTAAATTTCAGCTTCAATTTGAGAGTTTAAGCCCAAAGAGTTTGTGCACTGAGTCTAGACCAAGTTCAGCAGCTCAGCAATGTTTTTAGCCAATGCTTTCAGTTAAATTGACGGATTTTCTTTGCCAAAATGTAGTTTGTTTTGTCATCAGACTGTTAATTATTTTCGTACAATTCTTGTTGGATTGTAACCAGTGTGCAAATCCTGTCTAGCTGCCAATATATTGCTGTTGTTTACGGTTCGGCGGCTCTTTGTTTGGGCCCAATTGAATGGCAGCCGACTGACTCTGGCCAAGTTTCAATGATAAAATATTTGCACATAAATGTCGTGCCATATATAATTTAATGTAATTCAATGTGATTCTCTCAGCCAGTCAGCCAGCCAGACAGAGAGACAGACAGACAACAAGCCAAACGTAAACAACAAGCAGAACCGTAAGCCATAAACCGCAATGCGCTAATGCGTCTGGCTCTGGGATAACTAAAATTAAAGTTGGAGCCTCGGCAACCTCTCTGGGAGCCTCTTAGACGAGGTATCTGGTATCGGGCAACTGGCAACTGGGATGCGGCCAAGTGGAACGACGTGGCTGAGGCTGCAAATGTCAAACGCAATGCGAAAAGGATTAAAAGTCATTCAATTAAGAAGCAGACGAACAAAGACGTCGCCAGATCCGGATATTGGCAACGACTGGCCCAAAAAAATACACACTACTTCTACCGACTTCAGAGCCAAGTCAGAGTTTGGGAAAGACTATTGACAACTCTAGCCACTCTGCTGCTTTTGGCCCAAAACAAGTTTGGCTGGATGTTGCTGCCGAACAGGAAAGTCGCCTTTGCCGCGTTGTTTGTCTTTGCCAGCTTATCTAATGGCATGGATAAACAAGGAAAGACAACTATAAAAACTCCATGATGATGACAACCGAGACGATGATGAGGATGAGAGATGTGCTGCCAGCAGAGTGGCCACATAAATAGCTAAAAACTAGCTCTAAATAGAGCTTAAAGTATTGATTCTTTCCAAGAGAATTGAATTAATGTTCTTTGGAAGAAGATTTGTAATTTGTAATTAAAATATAATTACTTATTATAGACAAATAGCTAGCTACTTTATGTAGCTAAGTTTGGCTTGAAAACAGCTAAACAGTCAGCACTGCAAACCACTTCAAAGCGCGTTAGCTCAAATTAAGTAAGCGCAATTTTCTGATACTCCTATTAGCCATAGGCCTGCACAGTGGTAATATATGACGTAAACTGAGCCACAAATCTCTCATTTTAATGCCAAAATAATTGAAATTTGACTTTTAAAGCGAATAATAAAGTAGAGAAATATTAAAAGCATAGAAATCTAAATTAACTTGGAACTCAATTATAAGTAAATTATCGTAAATTATTTCTCTCTGTGCACAATTAACGGTGAGGGGGGCGGGGGGAGGCAGGGCCCTTTGCCGACTGATCTTAGCCAACAATTTCCATCAGCTCAGCGTGGGACGAGTCGTCGTCACATCAGCAATTAAAACTTAAGTCAACTCAACTCAACTCAAATCAACTGAACTAAACTCGAAAATGATTTGGCTCGTTAGCCAAAGGGGCACGAAGCAGGGGCAGTGTAGTGGGTAGGGGGCAGAGGGGCACGTTGTGTGGTCTTAGTTATCTACTGCAGATAGCTTGCCCCAAAACTTGTTTGACAACGACAAAGTCTCTTGTTCTTGTCGCCTCTCCTCTCCTCTCCACTCCTCTCCACTCTATTACTCTCCTCTATGTGGAGCAGCAAGCAGCACATTGTTGAAAGATGCCTTGGACATCATCACAGCCGAATAGCTTTTAGAGCGAGGCCCAGCTGGCAAATACCAGGAAGCAATGGCCACAACATCAACCACAAAGACCACACACATGGTGCTGTGGTTAGAGCACGGATTTACTTTAGTATTTGGCTTGGCTTGGTTTGGTTTGGTTTGGGTCTCCACTCATAACAGGCGCAGTATTATTTATGCATGAGACATGTGGAGTCCTCCGTCCGTCCGACAATGGCATAGTTGATGCTAGTCCTATGCCCAAAGCGGCTCAAGCTTTAACGTTTTAAAAGGAGGCAAAAGAAGTGAAACTCCACAAAATACCAAAATTTTGACTCCTAAAGTTCCAAGTTTATAGGGAAAATTGAACTGATAGATTGATTAACTATCTAAGAACCCTTAAACCGCATCCGCGCCAGAGCTCTTATGGTTTTAAGCCTTGTTTTTAGTAATAAACTTCTTCTAAAACTGGTTTTCTTTTGGGTTCGGGATTCAGGACCCTTCGCCCCTTTTGGCCATAAATAATTTAACTTACCAAGCGTATTTCGATCTCGGCATCGATGCGCGTGCGCAGCCTACGATTGGCATTGCCAAAGTCGGAATCAGAGCACAGCAGCATCTCCTCCATGGCAGAGGCATCCATTGTGCCATCCAGGACGTCGTCATGCGGTTGAATGTCACCGTTCAAGGATATGGAACGAGAGGGAGTTGCCGATGTGATTGGCAGCAGCAACAGCTCCTTGCCAGCATCCTTGTAGAGTTGACGCACGCTGTGAGGACGCGAATCGCTGCTAAAGAGCTCCTGCTGGAATGACTTATCCGAATCGTAGTGCTGCTTACGTTGTGCAAAGGTGAGCAGGTCGCTTTCAGCTATAAAAAAAGGAAGAGGAAATGGGAGATTAATTCCAGCTCGAGAGAGACTATTCAATTTGGTGTTAAGCGAATGAAAACTTGAAGTGAACTGAACTGCAACTAAAAGCCAGAATTTATTGGCAATAGGCACCCAAACTGTTTGGGAATTTTAAGGGAATTATTATTATTGTTATTAATAAAATCTGCGTTTAAAGTGGCAGCTGAAAGATGCATCAGTTGTTGCAACAGTTGTATTATTTACAGCGAATTTCCCAGAATAAAACTGTTCCATATAGCCAATGATATATGAGCTCCTCTAAGTGATTTGCCTTATATAAATAGCTCTACCAAAGAATTGCTTAATTCTTGATAGAAATTCTATTATAATGACAAATGGGAATGAATTGAATGATTCATGAGATCAGAACAGATTTCAGCTATATTATGGCCTGTGCTATATTTACTATGCCTGCTGCCCCTTCTGCCTGCTGCCTGAGTCATCGCATGGGCTGAGGAGTATGCCAGATGAGATGATTATCCAATGCTCATCATAATCAGAGTCTTTTATGTAATCTAATTGAAAGAGTCTGCGTCTTTCTGCGTCGGGTTTCTCTTCCTGCTCTGCTAGACTGAAGTCTGGCATTCATTGCGAAATTCAGTTCTGTTCGATTTCCAATGTTTACACGATGATTTTCATATAAACAAAAACAGAAATACACAAAAAGAGACAGAGAGAGAGAAGAAAGGAAAGGAAAATCATCAGCTGCCTGAGTCGTCCGCAAATAAATCAACACGCAAATTAATAGAGTGGAAACAATCGGGGAAAAGACCAAGGACACTGCATAAATAATAATAAAAAAAATAATGCCCATAAAATGAAGGAAAAAATGATATGAGCCATGAAAAATGTAATTAACTTTAATCACCCAAGCGGGCCACAACAGCTCCCAACTTCAGTGCCAGCTCCAGCTCCAGCTCCAGTTGCAGTTGCAATTCCACTCGGTACTAGGCACTCGGCACTCGCATATTTAATTCATATGACAGAGCCGCTTTGGAAGATGCGAGAAATGAAAGATGTAGGTTGGAAGGAAGGGGCGGGGCGGCACCTCCACCCGTTTGTCTTTCTGGCTGTCTGCACATTTTGCATTTAATAGGCGGCCATGTGGACGGTAATGAAAACAGCAACAAAGCCCGAGGAGCAGCAAGTACCAGGAAGAGCAACAACAACAACAGCGACTGCCACTCGTAGATTAACAAGGCAAAAGCAAAGACACTCGACGCGGCAGCTGGACCGCTGCCAGGCAGCACAACTAGAAACAGTAGCCAGCCAGTCAGTCGGTCTGTCGGTCGGTCGGTCGATCCTGCCCGGACTGGCCGAAACAGAGCAACAACGTCAACGACACACAAATAAGAAGAACAACAACTGGCGAGTGATCCGACTAGAAGTTACCCTAGAATTACACTCACTTAATGGCCCAAAGATACTCAATTTATAAGCCAAATACTAAGAAAATCTCAGGCTAAGATAAGCGTATCCTTAATTTAAAGAAAGTATCTACCCAAAGCTTCACCTTCAAACTGCCTTTGACTTACAGCAAGTTGTGTTAGCCCGTTTCATAGACTCGAATTAATCACTTTTGACGAAATTATAAGGCTCTTTTAGCCACTTTTGAACGAGAGTACTGAGTATATAAGAAGAACGAAAAGAAGCGCCTCGAAGCTAGCGCTAAATTCAGGCAATTTTATGGCAGCCGGGCCAGATTTTGACGTTGAATGTGGCACTGGAAGATGCATGGGTCTGGGCTATACGGGTCGAGTGCAGCTACAGCTACAGCCAGAGATACAGATACTTTTGCCATTTCAAGTACGCAGACTTTGGCACGCAGTTCTTTTGGACTCGCCTCGAATCGTTGACTGCCGCCTGCCATGTTGCACTTGACAGTGAGCACATGCCGAATCCATGAAGTTTATGAATCCGTGCAACAATTTGCATGCCCCTCCCTCCCCCACTCACTCCTTTCCATTCCTTTCCCTTCCACTTCATTTCAGCTTCAGCTAAATCCGAAATTCAATTAAGCATGCTCAGGTGCATTTCGGCTACTGCCGGAAGCTGTCAACAGCTCCGGAAATGAGAAATTAACTGTATAAAATTATTTTTACTCATACTTTATATCATATTTTTCCTTTTATTTCGTAGTCATAACTTTTGTCTGTCTGCTTGCAGACATTTCATAACCCTTTCCCCCTTCTGTTGGCCATTTGAGTTCAGGGCCAAATCCCACTCGGCACAAAGCAAAATAAAAAGAGATCTTATCGCATGTAAATATCAACAACAACCCGATACCCTACTATTTATTGGCAATTTGTGCCGACAAAGAGCAAAAGACTGCATACTGCGTTATCTTTTCAAGATACTCGAAGAGTAGGCAGTGAAATATGATCTAAAAAAATATGGAAATCGAAACCAAAGACTTCAGCCATGTTTATTTGAAGTAGTGAATCATTGTGGAGAGTAAAACCCTCTCTAAGCCTAAGCCTAAAGCTATCTTTTTCATAACTTTAATAGCCAAAAAGTGCTTTAGACTACAAAGAAACCTCCCATCTCCTCATTGAACCCAGCTATGAGCAAAGAGAGTGAGCTCAAATTTAGTATGTAGCTTTGTAGAAGAGCTATGAATAATATTAGAGATACTCCGCCGGAATTATGTTCATAATAATCCAATAAAGCTCGTACATGTCTAGAGTCTAGAGCAGATGCCTTAGGCTGGAAAGAAACATATCATATTCTGGCTGGCTGGCGCCGACACTTCGACAATTGACAATTGTCATGTCAATCTGTGAAATTTATAGCAGGGAACTCAAATCAAAAGCCAGACACAAGATGCGAGTGGAGCACGTCCGTCGTCTGACTGACAAAACCAATAAACCCCAAAGCCAATATCCACTTACCAACAGCTGTAGATACATAGATACATAGGAACCACTGTGGATACATAAGTATGCTGCCATATCAAAAGTGCATTTGCTGTGTGGCACATTGACACCAAAGCCGCAAAGATGCGAGATTTGAGCTGTGAGCTCCGAGCTGTGAGCTGTGGGGGAGAGCAAAGCGAATCAAATCACAAATCGCAAACCAAAAAACCAAAAAGCTGGCAGAGCTGGCGTTGACATTTTATTAGAATCTGGCTTTGGTCATAAATTGACACCGCTTGCAGCAAGTGGGTGTTCCTGCTGCACTGCAGCCGATGGCAGTGCGGGGGTGGAAAGGATTTCGCAATGGGGTCTACTGCTCTTAGTACGTGCTGGGCCAACACGTCGCCATGGAGAAGCTGAGGCTGCAGCTACACTCAGAGAAAGGCGCGTGAATCCTTTGCTGTATGTCTGTTAATTTCTACCAGAATGTCCCGCTCTTTCGCTCAGTGTAGCTGTGCGAGTATCTGGCAGATACAATCTGTCATAGGCTAGCGCGTTCTGTAGCATAATTTGCACAAAACAAGTTCCATACAAGGCACGTAGCAGGCAGAGCTGGGCAGGCGGGCGGACGGGCGGCAGAGGTGGGTTAGCACTTTTCACAGCACACAGAACCTGCGATAATGTCTAAGCAGTAAATGATTTATAGACAGCATCCAAGAACTACTCGAAAGATAGAAAATGCAGTCTCTTAATTGGCATTGAGAGTTCAATGCCCCCAACGGTGGCCAAAACTCTTAATTGCAACGAGTGGCAGAGATAGAGAGAAGAAACAACAACTGTCAGTTGCATTGCTCCAATCAGTTGACTGACCATTTTAATTTAATTATTTAAAGCAAAAACAATTGCTTCGGCCCCACAGTCGAGAGGAGAAGCGAAGAGTTCCATTTGCCCTTGGCCCTTGGCAAACTGCCAGACGAACAGACAACGAGACGCCGCCTCAGTTGCCGCCGTCATCGACTGGGAAAGGGTTGGTGGAGGAGGGGGCAGGGTATCCAGGCTGGTGGCAAGACCACGATGGAGTTGCCGCTGTGCGTAAGTGTCATAATAGCATTTAAAGCAATTACGGGTCACATTTTGGTCCGCACTCGAGCAAAGGGTTAAGCCCATGCCAGGAAAGGGGCAATGCCAAACGAAAGTCCTGCGGCTGCGGATGCGGATGGGCAAAAAAAACAAAAGCAAAAATGAAAGCCATCCGATAAATTATTAATAAAAGCAAAAATAGCAGCAATAAAAACAAGCAGCAGCTGCACTTCGCCGACGCTTTTATACCCTAGCAATGAAAAGCAGCAACTGAGATCGAAGCTAGACATTTTTGGCCTATAGAGTGTTACCAAGTCGGAGCAGTTCTTTATGCTTTAAGGCCTAAAGTACTTTTTTAAATGGGCAATAAACTCAAACTTGGCCTGCGTCGTCAGCATTCGAGTTGTTTTTATCGCCGAATGCTTCTATTGAACGACTTTTACTTAGCCGGGCCTTAAACTACTTAGAATACCCGCAGATCCAGTAAAAAAAAATATTTCTTTTATTTCTTTTTTTGCTCTCAATTTATCAATGCTGCGGGGCTTATCAGCAACACTGAAAAAGGCAACAAGCCAAGCGACAACACGACACCTGCTATAAATGATGAGTCTGAGCCAAAAGCTATGCTTATCACGTTGTCTGCTTAGCCTTAACAGACGATGATTTATGAGGGGGTTGTGGGCCGGCCACAGGCAGAGGCAGGGGTTGGGACTGGGACTGAGACCCTTCCCCCTCTCTGAGCTTAAAGCAAAAGTTGCTAAAATTTGTAGAGCTTACTTTTAATACATAAATAGCATGTGGCTCACACAGACACACACAGAGACAGACTGAGAGACTGAGAGAGAAACAGTTACACTAAGTGTAGCCACATGTGCTTTATGGCCAAAAACTAGCAGCAAAAAGAAGAAAGAGAAGAAAAAAAAAGAAGTTTTTATGCGGCAACTCTGCTGGCTGCTATTTTAGCAAATTTTCGCATGCCAACAAAAGGCAGGCGACGTTTTGGGGGCATAAATTGCAAAAGCCACCAACAGCAGCAACAACAGCAGCAGCAGCAACAACAATAGCCACAAAAGCTCGACAAATTTATGCAATGTAACAGTAGCAGCAGAGCGTGAAAAATGGAGAGGAAGGGCAACAAAGGCAGAGCAGCTGTAGCCAGTGTTGCCCACACTCAATTAGCAAGCTGAAAATGTGGCCAAAAGAAGCTAAAAAAAACAAAAAATACTGCAGCAGTTTAGTCACTTTTTAATCTTGAATATTCAGTTGAGTTTCAGCTGTGAAAAGTATGAATAAATTTAAAGACTTACTAAAGCTTTTAATTTAGCTTGTTTTCAGAGCAGAAAACAAGCTAAAATGGCAGCACTGCGGCTACAGTAGCCGCACAACAATGGAAAGCAGTCATTGAACAAATGTTGCTCGTAAAGCGACAGAAATGTTGCTAGCAACAAAAAAGTTGACAACGCCAAAAGCCAAGCAACAAAAATATGTGACACAATTGCTTTTTGGGGACCCGTCATTTAGCTCGTTTCAATTCTCATTAAAACCGTTGCTAAAACCAAGCTGAGCCTTCGAGGCACATAACAACAACAACAACAACAACAATCAGGCACGCATGAACAACAGCAACAACAACAACAACGACAGGAAAAAGAAAACAACGTGCAGTTTGGCCAAAAGCAGCGATTGACTCCTGCAGCTGCGCTATTAAAACTGATTTATGCGACTCTCTCGCATCGTCGTCGTCGTCGTCGTCGTTGTAGCTTCTAGCCGTATCAATGCCCCGGGCACACCCACGCACTCCAGCCCGAAAAAAAAAAGAAAAAATGGGCAAGTCACGTGATTTGCTGCCCCATAAAACTCATAAAAGGTCGATTCGACTGCGGTTTCTGCCCAGAGACAGGGCAGAGGAGAGAGACGAAGAGTAAAGCTGTTAGAGGGTAGAGCAAGGGGTTAAAAATCTCAAAATCTTAAGCCCAGACCCGGGCTAATCATGTGACTTATGCCGAATGCCTTTTCGTTTTAACTGCTTATTATGATGACAGATAACGCACGCTAAGCCATCAGTTTGGGCTTAAATCGATAGAGGAAATAAGCTAAGACTCGCAGATAGAATACCCTGTGAATAGGGCTAAAAGCAGCTTTAGTTTGTTTGAGAAAGCAAACAAAAAAGAGAGATATAAATCTGGAGGAGCTAGAGAGCTATTATAGATACTTTTTGAAAATATTTCTTAATTAGGTTATTCTGTACAACTTCTGAGAGAAGTGAGAAAAGCCCTCTTTAATTCGGTCAGGAAGTCATTTCTCAGCGGTCTCTTCTTTTCCCTCTGCAATTTCCCTCAACTGGCAACGCTGACCTCCCACACTTTTAATTAAGTTCTTGATATTTTTTTATGAGCTGACAATTTGGCTTTTTATTTAAATTAATTGACCTCTGTCGCTGTGCAATTAAGCGTTATACTTTTACTCTAATTAATCAACATCCAAGTCGGACTTAGAGTTAATTATAGGCGTACGACTTACGGCGAGGTCGAATAGAGTCTAGAAAGAAAAAAAGAGACGACTGTACGACCATGTTGGCTAATTAAAAATCCAACAGTTAAATTTGCTACTAAATATTTGAGTGTTTTTGTAACGGCCCTAAACACCCTCCTCTCTCTCTCTCTCCCGCCCCGCCCCCTCTGTAAACTCCCCCTACACCCACGCTCTGTGCTCTGTTCAATTTCAATCATGAGTCTGCTGCTTTTCCGTCTATCAATCGATTTTACAGCCCCGAGACGAACATAAAAATCCAGCGACTGAAAATTGAATGAAAAATGCATTTCACACTCAAAATGCCAGAGGCAGCGGCTGCAGTCTGTCTGTCTGTCCGTCGATCTGTCTGCCTGTCTGTTGTTGTTGTTGCTTTTCCCAATCATTTTCTGTATTGTTCTTGTAGTTGCGGCCAATAAATTTAAGTGACATGCGTTTTTCAGCGAGTACCCGCGGGATAAGTTCACTTAACATTCCATCAGCTACGGGTCTGCGCCTGGGCCTGGGACTGGGAGAAAGAGAGCCGATCAGCTCAACTGATATCATTAAGAGCAACATCCTCCATCCTCCATCCTCCATCCTCAACCTTGCCTGGGCAGCACCCTACACTGCACATCTATCGGAAGTCTTTCCTCTACGGGGGTTAAAAATAAATGCAGCAGAGCAGCAGCAAGCCATTTTATTGGACTGGGTTCCCCGTCTATTTCTAAATTTAAACGAAATGCCCAAAAATTTCGTCGCTCGACAATCTTTCTCCCCTCTCCTCGCAGCCGGGCAACCACTTTGGTGTACTGCCCCCTATTCCATCTCTATCGCTCTAAGACTGTGCGACATTTTCAGGCTTTTCCTTTTGTATACTCTGTGTTTATTACAGAAAGGGCATATTTATTTTTCTAGTCTTCTCACGCCTCCAACTCAGAGTCCATAAGGGCTAGAGATACGAAATTTGGTAGCTCTTTTTAAAGATAGATTTTCAGGTATTATGAAGCTACAGAGTATCCTGCCAGTCGAGCATGCTCTTATTGGGGGCGCTGCTCTCTTTTTGTGGCATAGATATTTTTACAGCTCATTTGCTTTGCACCTTTTGTGAGTAGTGTGCGTGTTTGGCGTTATTTTAAGCAAATGCCTTTTTTAGAGGATGATAAAAAAAAGGAGGAAGATGATGCAGCTGACACTTGAGGATTATGGCAAATGTTTGATTTGAACTTGAAAAGAGCAGGCGAGGAGTAGGGGCAAAGGAAGTGAGAGCAGGCTGTGTGTGAATGATGGTCGCGATATCCGGCTTAGGCCTAGAATCTAAAGCCGAATCCGCAGCAAGAGCTCCACAAATGTTTATTAAGTCGCACAACACGTGTGTGTGTGTGTGTGTGTGTGGGCGTGTGTAAATGTGTGTGTATCTGCCTCAATTGACTATAAGTGTCTGGGTATGGAAATGGGCAGAGGCAGCAGCAGCAGCAGCTTGGCCCTAGAGGCCTCAGCAATTGAGTTAGCATTGAGTACTCGTTCCGTACTCGTAGTTCAATTGAAGTACACTCGACAAAATAAATGCTGAGACCCAAAACGAGTTTAGCAATTCGTGGAAGACTTGTTCAAAGTGGCTCAAGACTCAAAGATTCAAATTATCCGTCCCGCTGTGCCAGCCAGCCAGCCAGTCAGCCGTCCATATGCCAAGCCACGCCACGCCGAACCAATCTGTAAATGTATCTGTAGCTTCTCTATAGGAGAGTATCTCTATCTATAGATCTATCTGCGCATTACAAGCGACAACAGAGTCCAAAGACTTAGAAACTATGTACATTATTTTCACGTCTACGTTGCTTTTTTCTGGGGGGATACAGCCTTGAACTATGTATTTATTTTATTTTCTACCTACTGAGCTGAGCTGAGCTGAGCTTGGGAACATGACTGAAGCTTTTTCTCTGTATTTCTTATATAAGCAACAAAGGCAACAATAAACTTACATAAGTAGGTAGATAAACAGACTCAAAGTTGCCTCAGAGCACCACAGAAGATGTTGAAGAATGGAGAATTGAGGATGAAAAGGCAATAAAGTATGTAAAGTATCTAAAAGAGTTTATTAGAGTATGGAGTAGAGTATAGAGTAGAGTAGACTATAGAGTAGGGTATAGAGTAGAGTATAGAGTAGTGAATAGAGTAGGGTATAGAGTAGACTATAGAGAAAACTATAGAAAAGACTATAGAGAAGACTATAGAGAAGACTATAGAGGAGACTATAGAGGAGACAATAGAGTAGAGTAAGAGACGTAAGAAAAGAACAGCTTAAATTATTATATTTTGCAGATACTTTTGTAGATAAAAGCCTAATCAAAAGACTCTCTAGATTAAGATGAAATGTATCTTTTTCTATCTTACTCTTTTTGGCTAGCTTATGTTGAAATAAACATTATTATCTCACAACTAAAGCAATTTACAGCTCAAGAGCTTAACACTTTTTTTATGGTGTTTTAATAGCTGAAACTACACTACAAAAAACCTGAGAAGAGTTGAAATACAACTCAAAGCCTCCGCTTACTAATTAGCCTCAGTGTAGAGGTGTAATCCGAGTAGCCTTAATTCAGATTTTCCAAGCTAATTTATGAAATCTCCGCCCCAAGCCAGCCCCTATTCAATTACTAAGTGAGGCACTATTCAAAAAGAGGAGGAAAAAAAGAAGAAATTAGCATTAGGAATTAGGCATTAGACATTTAGATTTATGCGTACTGCTGCCTGCCACTTATGGGTGCAAATCCTTGTCGAGATGTTGCAGCCTGCCAGCCGAGCCGAGCGTGTCACATTACAGTTGTTGTTGCAGCGGGTTTGGCTGGGTCACAGGCAGGTTCAAGCAGCCGCGTAATGCATTTTGCATTAACTTTTTGCAGCAGCAACGCGCTGCAACAACAACAACAGTTGCTGCTGTTGCAAGGAGCCAACAATGCCAAGTGCCAACTTGGGTGAGGGGCACACACACACACAGAACAGAGGCGCAGCACATTAATGAAACAGAGAAGGGGCGGTGGTGAGGCAGAGGGCTGTGAGGATACTTTAAACATAACCAAGCAAGTGCCTGCCAGCCAGTCTGGAGCTTCGCTTCGACTGGGACTTCAACTCCGACTCCGAATCCGACTGGGTATTAAATTCACTCAACACTCTTCGCAGCACCAAAAGAAGGAAAAAAAAGAAGTTTGAAAAAAGAACTTTGTTTTTTTACGCGACAGTTTTTTTCCAAGTTTTTTGACACGTGTTAAAAATAAATGAAACAAGTAAACAAATGTGACTGATTGCCTGCAAAATACCCTGTAAAAAATACTAATAAGATCTTGGAACAGCAGAAGACCATCAAAGACACCCGTCTTGCCTTTTCTTAAAGGACATAAGAAGCCTTCCTACGTCAGCGCCTCAAAGTAGACAACAGGAAATGCTGCAAACATTTGGCAACACTTGGCCAAAACAGCCAGTGAAGCAGGGAGGAAAAGGCAGAGCGTGAGACAACAGGGGTAAGTTCGAGAGCAAACTAGGGGAAGAAAGAAGGAAAAAAACGAAGCCAGGAAAGAGAATTCCCCTAAAAACAAAGGCGGCAAATACACGTATATTCCCAGGGCAGGTACAAACGAGAGAATGGGAATGGTAACTGGGAAGCAGGGAACAGGAACCAGGCAAGGAAACAAAATCTTAGGGTAAACAAGTAGAGAGCGTGCCCTGAGCGTTGTCCTTGCCCTTAGCATTCCTGTGAATGAAACAACTCCACGAAGACACATCACACACACTTAAATATCATTCATATCGTTTCTCATAAGTTTTCTCTGCTGCTTCTCACTTAACGCGCTGTAGGATTTTTATGGTTTCCTGTATCGAAACGAAGAAAACGTCACTGCGAAGCCCTTGGCAGGAGATTGAATTACACTCCAAGGAGAGTAGTAGAGGAGCAAAAGTGGCAGAGGCAGCAGGACGGGCAGCGGTAACGGCAGCGGCAGAGGACGCGGCAAAGGCAGTTGCACAAATATTTGCATGCAACAGAACTCTCTCATTGTTAGAAGCTGAGATACAAATTAAAATGACATTTGTTTGCCTCTGCCAATAAGCAGATAATTAAACCAAAGGAATAAAGAAAAATGTTGCTTGTTGTTGAGTTTATTTATAGGCTAGCTGGACGGACAGACAGACAGACAGACTGACTCTATGGCTCCCCTGGGCCACATTGCAATTGTCATTTGGTTTTTCTTTTTTGTTATTTATGTTGATGTACAAATTTAGAAAGTTTTCCCTGTTTGAACTTTTGAACTTGTTGTGGTTTTTTAGCCCGCTCGACTATCGAATAGCCTGCGGCCTGCCGCCTGCCTATCGGTTGACAATTCCAATTGCTGCCAGGAAAACCACAAGCGATTCGGTTGCAGCGGCAGCAGCTGTTGTTGCGGTTAATTAAAACTCAAAGCAAACAAACGGCGACAATCAAATGAAACCAAAGAA
The DNA here is from genome assembly GCA_018150835.1 of Drosophila repletoides. Taxonomy (NCBI): domain Eukaryota; kingdom Metazoa; phylum Arthropoda; class Insecta; order Diptera; family Drosophilidae; genus Drosophila; species Drosophila repletoides. The sequence continues at coordinate 10,801,135 of JAECWQ010000100.1, forward strand.
AGTTGGCCAAAAGCAGAGCGTGCCGCGCATCCTTCCAAAAGACTGAGAGTTCTTCCAGGCAGCCAGCCAGCAAGGTGCACGAAGTGAAAGGCTCACGGTTTTGACCGAACAATTTTGTTGTGGGTTCAAACTGTGTCAACTTTCCCAAAACCAAGAAAAAAAACTGAAGAATGCGACACTGAGATTTAAATGGAAAATGGGAAAAAAATATGTGAAAATGGGAGACATTTTGCCAGGCAGGCAGGCAGCACTTCATGGCAGACATTGTCCTCCAGCGTCTGTCGCTTATCGTTAACCATTAAATGCAGACGACGCGTAGATAATCAAGAGAATCTCTGTCTGTCCCTCTGTCTGGGAGTGCTAAAGCATATGCAACAACTTAAGGTGTCTGTCTGTCTGTCTGAGAGCAGTCTTCAAAGGTGGAGTCTTAACTGCCTGCTGCCTGCTGCCTTCTACTGGGAAAGAGAGCTAGAAGTATCCTTGAGCGCTGAGTGTGTGAAATTGCAGATCTCTCTCAGCCTACTCTACTCTATGTGTCTTTGCTCCTAACTCAAACACAAGTAATTACGGCCTCATTATGCGACGACAAAGAGGAAGACGCAGACGCAGATGCAGACGCAGGGGAGGAGCAGAAGGTGGACACCAGCTCGTTAATGGCTTGGACAAACAGCTGTAAACAACATCGGCAAAATAATGAAATTGTAAACATTTGAACTGCGTCAGGCACAAATATTTATCTCTCAACTTGCGGCTTCATTATTTGGGTTCATTTTTAGACAGAATACCCTGTAAAGTGCTTGAGAATGACTTAAAAAGGGCATATTGAAGTTGGGCTAATGTCTTGTTAAGCAAAATGAATATACTTTTGAAACTCAATTGATTAAAGATACTTTTTCTAAGTAACTTCAAGCAATAAATACTCAGTAAGTCGTATATTTGATTACAGGGTATCTGCTAGTCTAGTTTCCTCTGCCATAGCCTTAATACTTGTCTTTCCTTCTATCGAACTATTCAATTTCTTGAGCTGCACAGCGCTGTCAACACTTTGCCAGACATTTGACATTTCTTTGCTCAACAAACAAATAAATAAAAAACAAACTGATAAAAAAGCATTAGAAATGTTTTTTTTTTCTATATTTTTTCTGTTTTTTTGGGAACTTGAGACTTTAATAATGTTTTTTAAAATAAAAGCGTAGCGTATAAATTATGACATCCAAATGAGCGATAAGATTTTTGATGGCTGCATTAGGCTTAATTTGGGAAAGTTTGGCTCATAAAAAAGGCCACACCCAAAAGTGGTATAAAAAAAAACAATATACAAAAACCAGTTAGTTAAGTTGGCACCAGCTGGTTAAGAGATTAGGCCATTAAATAATCGTTTAGTTTTATCACCTGTTGTCTGCCAGTTGCCATGATAACTCGCACCTTATCAAAGGTCAAATGAATAAATCTGTTGCCTCCGAGTAGTTATAGAAGGCACTGTACAAACAACAACTACAACCAATAAATACCCTTTCCAAGAATTCTTTCGATTCAATAAACAAACTAATTTTGATTTATTGAAATCCCGTAAGACGCGCTGATTAATGGAACTAAGTTTCTATGCAACCAGCATGAAGGGGAGCGCTTGTAGAAGCCAAGCAAATTAATTTCACTTCTTTGGCAATAAAAAAGAAAGAAAAGAAATGGGCTATAGTCGACTAGCAAATATCCTGTATTTCTCTTTATTTGTTTTTATCAATTTTGGGGCTTAAAGTGAAAGCTTAAGCATGTTTTTAAGAGAGACCCAATGGGTTTCATAGACAGAAAGCTGTAATCACAATTTTTTGAAGCTCTATCAAAAGGTTTCTGAAATATAGAAAAATGTGTTTAAAGGGTAAGTTTAGTCGACTTTATAATACACTTCCTATCGAATTTGTTTGTGTACAGGGTATAGAAATTCGAAAAAAAAGGAAGTGGTTTCAATGAGAGAGATAGAGTATCGAAAGATCTGTATAGAGACTAACTTTAGTCGGCTTTATCTTTGCTGCAAATGTATATACACTTCGTATTGATTATTTTGTGTACAGGGTATAGAAAACGAAAGAAGCAGCAGTGTCTCCAATTAGAGAGAACTCCCCGCCTGATGCCAAACACAATTAATTATTTGTCGCAGTGCATTTTCATTTGATATTATGACATTTTTATGTGCCCATTGCACGAGTGCGACTGCAGAGGGGGTCGATTATTAATTTGGAATTGAAACATAAATTAAGCAACAAATGTCCAGAATAAACGACTCTTTCTCTGGCACCCATCTCCCATATCAGCCACAGAATGCTGCTGGAATTTACGACCGCTCAGCGCTTACAGGATAAAATGATGCTGCATTCTGGACGTGGAACTGATAAGGACCTGGAACTGGATGCTCTGGGCGAGTCTGTGATTCGAGCCTGGGCACTTGAAATGCTTTTAGTGTCTGGCGACGTCTTCGTCTCTAATGCTAAATCAATTTTCGGGCACATAAATCAGTTGTAAATGGAGAAAAATCAATAAAGAAAAGGCCAGCCAGAGATAAAAGTTACAATAAATTAAGCATGGACAGAAAAATAATAAAAAAAAAAGGGCATTAGCAGAGCGTAACTATACCCTTTAAAAAGAGTTGAGAAAACTCCAGCTATTAATAGAGTTTCGAGCCTAACAAATGGCCCATTGGAAAGTAAACTAATTCCGGAGCGTCTCAAGATTATTTGGTAATTTGCTTCATTAACAAATCCATCAATTTAGCTCGGGGAAAATAAGTTCACGTTGACTTCCTCCTGTGGCATCAAAAAGAAAAACATTTTCCCACCACTAAACAACTCGACAAAATCATTTTTTTGTGCCCGCTCTGAGCCACAGCTCGACTAACTGATACCCTAGAATATTATTTATGTTTTTTATTACCTATTCCAGTGTGTTTTGAGCATTAAAAAACTATTATTAAAATTTCTAAAATTTATGAAAAGAGAAATATGTTTCTAATGCTCTGCCAGACAGCGTGTAGCATGCCCCTTGGCTGTTGGGTATATGAAAATAAAAGAAATTTTTGCCGCTACATAAAAAAAAAATGAATGAGGAGAGAGAGGAGACCCAGTTGCCCCATTCGCATGGCAAAGACTGTAAATCAATGACACCGAAACTTGGGTTTTTGTCCAACCAAATTGCCAACAGGCCAAGCAGACAGCCGACAAGGGACAGACAGACAGACAGACAGACAACTGGCAACATGAGGCAGCAGCAGCAGCAGCAGCAGCGCAGCAGCAACGGCAGCGAGACGCATCATAATAATTAAGAACAAATTCATTTACACTTTCAAATGTTGCTGGCAGCAGAAGGAGGACGGCAAGACGGCAAGATGGACAGACGGGGGCGGCTTTATGTTGGGCCCTTTCATTGGACTTGACATGTTTTGAGCGCTTTGGAATTTATTTGTTGTGCCTGCTGAGAGAGAAGAGTGCAGACTAACAAGCAGCAGGCGGCACCGGGGGCGGAACTGGAGCCAAGAGGGCAAAAGCAGGGGGGAAGGGGGAGGGATCCATACACTGAGATTGCCACTGAAGCGCAGCAACAGCTGTTCCCCTCTGGGAAAGACTCGCATTTGTTTGTGCCGTCTGTCAGTTTATTGAACTCTCCTCCTCCTCCTCCTCCTCCGCCTCTGCCAGTTCGGCAATTGCAAAACAATAATGCAAACTGTTCGCCAACTGCTCAGAAATGGCGATCAGTGATGGCACAATTAATCTCAAAAAAAAAAAACAAAATAATCGCCTTTTTTTCTAGCTATTCTTTTTTGTATAATTCGCTTAGCTGTCTCTATATTTGGCTGCCAGAAATTTGATATTCTTTAATATTCAAAGAGAGAAAAATGAAAGTAAAAGCGAAATAAAAGCTAAAAATCGATGATTAATAAATAAATTATATTTTTCTTGCATAAAACAACAATTTCGAAATGCAGTACAGCATGGGAAATAATAATAGGTACACTACTTTTTAATTATTTTTTACATTTGGGCTTTAATCAGATTAAGTTACTTAGTTGAGTTGATTTATCGGTCAGTTGATTAATCGATTAATCGGTTTATTAGAAGCTTGCTTCTTCAGCCGATTAATTCCGCTTCTTGGGGGCCATCTCTAATTGCGAGCCAGCTTTCCATATAGACCCACGCACACATATGGTCATAATAATAATAACAATAATACTTATAGACGGTTTTAAACTGGGTCAGAGATCCCATTCAAAATGTGGAACCTTTGCTGATCTTTTGCGCCCATTTATCGCCAAGAATTGCTGCAAATTGCCGCGTTGCGACTGCTTAAGCAGCTCTTTAACCCTTCCTCCCCCCCGCCAAAGAGACGCTCTTTCATTTTAGGCTTATATTAATGCCACGCACGTGTTGCCACGCCTGCGACCCACTACCAAAAGTGGGCTAAACTGCTCGTTAACTTGGCAATGTTCCTTTTTTTTTTTACCCCTCTTTCTCTCTCTCTTTTGGAAAGCAGCATTCAAATGCCAGGTTGCACTTCCGGCTGTGACAGTTTTGTAGCGCCACAAACGCACCGGAAGTGCGCACGCATTAATATGAAAATAAAAAAAATATATAAAAAAAACTCTAAACAGTTTTCAATATTCCAAACAAAAAACCAAAATACTCGCAGCAGCACTTGAAAAGAATCTGTAAAAAACAACGCAAGTAACAGCAGCCCAGCCATGATGTTACCTCTGCTTTACTTGCATAAATATGACACTATTTTATACCCTGTAATTGTCAGCAATTGAATTTAGTAATATGTAAATATTTTCTTTGAACTTGGGCAAAAAACTTCAACTCTTTCTATCTTTATTCTAACCTAATTTCAAAAATTAGTTTTAATTATAGAAAAATTATAAATAGAAACTATGTTGGCTTTAAAAGTATTTTTAATGATTATTATAGATTATTTTTGTTATAAATAGAAACCCAGTTATATTATCATAATTATAGATTATTTTTTTGGGCCAACTTTCTAATAGCTTGGCTCTAATTTATAAGCAATTAAATACGTCTAAACTTTAATTTGCGCAGGGTATTCGCTAGTCGTCCATTGTGGGTCCATTTGGGGTTGCTCTTAATTATGCGGTAGGCATTTTTATTAGACTTTTGTGAGAGTAAAGCGCAATCAGCAAACCATTTAATGACATTTTGAGTGCCTGTCAAAGGGGCGGGCTTGCAGCATACCCTACCCTCCCCTCCCCTACGGTTGCCTTTAGAAACAACTGAACCAAAGGGACAGCTGTTGCCTGGGCAGGCAATAGACCGACAGGCTGACCCAGTGCGAAATCAATGGGCGAGCGCAATTGAATTGAGCATGCAGTCAGCAGTCAGCAGTCGGCAGTCGGCAGCTTCCTCATCCGCATCCGCATTTACATCCGCACTTCATGTCTGTTCACGGCTCATTGACACGCGGCTTTAAACAAAAGCCAAAGCGAAGTTGACCCAATTGATGGATTGGGAGAGCGAGCAGGCAGGCATCATCAACAGTTTTGTAAACAAAGCAAAGGTTACTTTTGCCTCAAGTATCTGAGTATCTGACAGATACAACTGAGTAGCTTCCTCGCACAGCTATGCTCCAGCTTGGCCATATCCGCCCGGTGGTGTATAACATAATCTACGTCTCTTCCGCTTGGCAGCATTGTAATCAAGTCTGGCGGCAGCCAGCAGTTGGCTTTTGGCCGGGACTTAAGCAAACGTCACTACACAATCCAAGTAAATAGACGTAGATACTTTTAGGTATCTTTCTTGCCGCGTCTTGCCCCATTTCGATTTGCCCTAATGTCAGAGCATTGTAATTGCATTTCGTGCTGCAACTTCTGCTGGCTGCCACAAAATTTCCAGCCAGTCGGCAAGCAGCGAACCGGCAACACGATTTCGCCTCTTTTTTAGTTGGATTTTTCTTTGCTTTTTGTATCTGTATCTGTGAGATACAATATGCGAGAGAGTCTGGAAATGTCTGCCAATATCTGAACGTCGGCATCTTTGGTGGCCGCCAACAACATTGGCCTCTGATTCAGATTTCAATCAGTTTGGCAATTTTTATGCGAGCATCGCTTTAATCGCCTCCTCCAATTGTGGCTGGGGCAAAGCCGCATTGGAATGTGAACTTGCAACTATCTAAGGCAGCCAAATGTTGCTACAGTGAACGCTCCAACGAATAGAACTCAATTTACTTTCCGTTTCAAATTAAGCTTAATAGAATTGCTCTAATAATATGGCTAACATAACATTCATTTAATAAACTGAAGCAGTTATATTTAGGCAGCATTCACTGTAGCTGCCACTACAATGAGAGAGGTCTATCTGTATCTGCAGTTGAAACAGAATCTGGATTTCTTTTTCGGTTTGGGCTTAAGCGCATTAGCCGTACTTAAACATACTTAAAAGTACAATAAGAGGCAGCCACCCTTAATTATATACGCAAGCAACAACGCCCCTTTTAAGTGGCACGCATGCGCCCCTCTTGCCACACTATGCCGCAGCTGCTAACTCCTGAATTAAGCAGGATTTTTCTTCTTTTTTTTTTTTGGGCACATTTCGAGTCGTATAATTATCATAGTTTTCCAGTGTGTGTGCATTTAGCGTAAATGATATAGCCCGTTGCTGCCACATGGCAGTAGGAGAGTGTTGCATGCCTGTGCAGCCACACCTACACAACCCACACACACACAGACAGACAGACAGACAGACAGACAGAGCGACACTCATCTCTCACCTGCAGCTTTTGAAGCTTGGCATTTGACGCTTTCAAGCCAGCTGCGTAGCCTCCTTCCACTCCCACTCCCACTCCAGCTCCAACTCCCACTCTGCGTCTCCCCCCTGCGCATGACTTGGCAGTTGTTGGGAAGGAAAGTGGAGCCAAATCCCACGCACTGTGGACTGACGGCTCAGTCTCAAATTTTTCGTTCATTTCCTGCTTAACTCGCCCAGTGACTGATGCACTGACTGCAGTGACGCTGCGGCTGTTTAATTGGCCATTACGTACTCAAAAAGCCAACTGTCTAAGCGGCTTTTTCTACCGCTGTCTGAGCAGCTTTTTTTTTCTTTTTGTCTTCCTCTTGAGAGATTCTCGAATTTCTAGTTTGAAATACGAAAATAATGGTAAATGCTTGGAGACTCCCTCCTGCTATGTATGCAAATCAAGTGAAAGCTGAAGCAACAAGTTATGGTACTTTTCATACCCTTTCCTTTCCCCCCCTTTTAACGAGTTTACTAGGCCGTTGCCATTGACAAAACTCTGGCCATTACATTGAACTTAACCCAAATGGCGAGTGCGAACAGTTTGGGCCAAAAGGAAATAAGTGAAAATGTTCCAAGCAGAGCAAACTGTACACTCAGCGAAAAGGAGCAAAGAAATGGAATGGGCTATAATCTGTTGGCCCTGTCTATGGGCTCAGGTACAGCCTACTTGATTGAAGAGAGCAAAAACGAAACCTTTTTTTTTCTCAGTGTATTGCAATTGTTTGGTTGCGTTGCAAAGGATTTTTGTATTGTATCTCGTATGTTTTGTATCTCGTGCTAGGCGCTGCTGGCTGCTCGTGTCACTCTGCTGCTGCTGTTGTTGTTAACATGAAGAGATAAACATCGGAAACGATGTCAGTCAAGCAAGCTGTCACTGCCACTTCATCTCCCGCTGTTGGTCGAAAAAAAAAAACAAAAACAAAGCAATGGAAAGCAGCAAACAGAAAACAGAAAACAGAAATGAAAATCAGCCGGCAAACGGCTGAAAAATGTCTGTAGTTTTACACGGAGCAATCAGAGAGCAACAAGAGCAACAAAAAACAATAAACAATAACAAAAGCCTTTTGTTTTTTAATGAATTGCGACTGTTGCCTTGCCGCCTGCCTCTGGCAACATTTTAAATAAAATATTTAAACGCAGCAAATGTTGTAAATGTTGCAAATGTTGCATTTAATTCATAACGAAACCTGTCAAAATACTTCTGGCTAAATGTTCAATTTGTGCACGCGATTGTTGAGGCTGCTTCGGAGTTTTCGGAGTTGGCCAAAGAAAAAGCTGGTCGAAAACTTTTGATTTATTTCTATGAGCCATGAAAAATGATGTAACGAAAATCAAAAGTAATTTCAAATAAATTAAATTAAACCTGGAGAAAATGTGGCTCAAAAGAAATGCAAAGAGAAAAACCTTGTTAACAACTCATAAATAAAAAAAAAACGATATAACAATGCAGGGAATATTACGTAAAGAAAATGTATTTATTATGGCCAACTCATAAAAGCTGACAACATAATAAATTACGATAAAAAAAAACGAAATGAATTTATGGCATTACATGGAATAATTTTGATATATAATTTAATAGTTTCTGATTATAACAGAAGAACATTTAAGCATAATTTACTGAGCACTTTAATTGGGAACATTCAATTATCTGTCTAACCAAACACAGCCAAAAGATACGAACTTATACTATAAAAAAAAGGCTATGATCTAATTGAACCTATTCTAATAAATCACATGAACTATCTATGTAGTTCTGATGTGTTTTTTTTATAGATATCACAGAGTGTTTCCCAATTGCCCCCCAAACACCTTGAATGTTGTCGTCATCGACTGAATGTATCAGATAATTAAAACAGGTAGGTAGCCACCTGATAAGATATAACTAGAAAAAGATACAACAAAAAACAAAACAAATATTAAGTAATACATTTGTTTAAGGCACTTGAGCAATTATTATTGCTTTTTATTAAAGGTTAACTAACTCCATTTGTCTCAAGGTGTTAATAAACTCTGTTCTACTAGCGATATAAGTGATTTTTTGCCGATTTATTTCGATTATTTCTGAGACATCTTTCGATCGATAGCGATCGGAGCAGTCTAATTGTTTATCAAATATATTGAGAACTTTAATATTTAAGCTACAAGTATTAACAACAAAAGCCCATTTATCGATATCTATGACTGCTCATTTATCGATTCATTAAATCGATAAATACCTAAAATGCATATATCTAGTTTGAACAGATGTAATGCCTAATAAAGTGTACATTTAAAAAAAGGCTACAGTTACAAACAACCAAAATCTAAGTATCGATCTCAGCGATTGCAGATTTATCGATTCATTAAATCGATATATACTTTAAATGAACATTTCTAGTTTGAATAGACTTAATGCCCTAGCAATAAGCTTTACTTTTTAAAAGAGCTACAAATATTAACAATAAAAAACCTACATATCGCTCTCTACGATCGCAGATTTATCGATTCACTGAATCGATATATACTTTAAATAAACATTTCTAGTTTGAATAGACTTAACACTGAAGTTTACTTTTGAAAAAGGTTACAAGCATTAACAGCCAAAATCTATGTACCGATCTCAACGCTTGCTGATTTATCGATACATTTGATCGATATTTACTTTAAATTTATATCTCTAGTTTAAACAGATCTAATGCTGTGGCAGCTGTCTTTTTAAGGCTATTGTCAAATCAATGCCACATTATTTATCAGACAATTGCAGCCCCTAACAAACAGGCAGAAAGCCTGATTAATTTGCATATTGCGTGTGCGATAAGATCAACGCATCAGCTGGCGACTCCCTTAATAATGGCTCTACCCGAAGACCCTGTACCCTTATAGGGAAAAACAAAACAGAAAAAACTTGTTTTTATGCCACAAACAAAGCAATTTTCGCATTGACGCGTCGTCCTGTCCCTGTTCCTGTCGCTGTCCACGTCCTGCTGATCTCATGCGCTTCGCAGTCGCAGTTGGGGCGCAGTTGCATGAAAAATGAAGAGGAAAAAAAAAGGGTTGCAACGAACTTTTTGGAACACCTTTTGTGGTTTTTCTTTGCCTACCTGGATGAGTCTTTCCACTGGCAACATTGCGTGCCTCGTTGCTTGATGAATGAGAGTGAAAAATTAAACATAAATTGCTGTTGCTGCCGCTGCCGCTGCTGCTGCTGCTGCTGCTGTTGCAATCAGTCGTCCGGAAATCTACACAGACAGAGACAAACAGACAAACAGGCAGAGAGACAGACAGACAGGCAGTTAGGTACGACAGACGCAACATTGCAGGATAAAGTGTTTTTCCTTAACTTCCTTCCACTGCAATTTCAGTCACACACACAGACACACACACACACACAAACACACACAGAGACATAATGTGTGTAATTGAATTCAAGGTCTGCCTCTGCCTGTGCCTGTATCTGGGCCCTGACTCTCCTCTTGGGCCAGCAGCTTTTCCAAAAAGCACTTGAAGCTGCTGCCTCGCTGCTCACAGGCTGAGCAAAAAATTCCAAGAAACAAGTTAAGGTTGATGCCACAACAGCCAACAGAGCCAACAGAGCAGCCAGCCAAATGGCTATGAGAAATTCCAATGCTCAAAGTAATGCAAGTAATGCCACATTGCTCTCAGTCCCATGGCAGAGTCAGTGCTGTCGATTCTTAGCGCAGATAGCCAACAAAAGGCCAAGAAAAAAACGAGGCGATAAACCTTAAAAAAGGTCAGCAAACCAGGCAAATCTTTAAAGCATTAAAAGGCCTAAAAAAAGGTCGGAAAACCAGGAATATATTTAAAGCCTTAACTACTTTAACTTTCTTCTCGAGTCTTGGCCATATTTCTAGTATTAAGATTCTTTTATATTTATCTCGATTAAGCCACGTGGCGCAAACACTGCTTAAAAAATGAATGAAAATCTGTCCATAAAAAGGCTAAATTAGCAGCACTAAATCTTTGCTCAGTTCTCAGTTCTTCCTCTTCTTTGAATTGTTGTGCGTGCTGCTGCTGCGGCATCGTCGTCGCCGTCGACGTCGACGTCGAACTCTGCGCTTGATTAGTGCCGCTGTTTACCTGTGGGATGCTGTACAGGTTTCTGGAACGAATCTATAAACTGAAATCGCATGCCAGCGCATTTTTTGTCCAAAAACAACTACAAAAAAAAAACGAGGCAGAAACTGGAAAATACCAACGCACAATTTGCGCTTTCTCTGTAGGACAACACGGAGAGCCTGCCTGGCTGTTAGGGCACCTGGGCAATGCCCATTTGAGTTGTGTCTTTGTTCTAACGCCTACGATATCCTGTCTCCTATGTGTGCCCACCACATGACACACGACAGAGAGTTGGGAATTTCAGACAAATACCCATGCCCGCCATACCCTCCATTACCTCCTCCGTCTCCGCCTCCTCCTCCGCCTCGGCTGTGGCATGTCTCATTTTAATGGGCATATTTAGAAACACGTTTGGCTTTTATAAATTAAATTTAAATTCCATTAAATCTCAACTGATATGCTTTACAAAGGAGGCCAAGAGATTGCAGCAGAGGCAGCAGCCGAGAAAGGTGCAACAGACAGCAGACTGTGTGAGCCCCAAAGCAAACATTCTCATCTGAATAACAAGTAAGAGTAGACTGCTTTAGGCGGGGGTTTGCGACTGCCAGATACTCTGTAAGTGAACTTGGATGTAAGCGGCAAGTATGTAGTTCTTGGGATAAGGATAAGGATTAGCCTCTGCTCTGCTGCTCCACTTTAATACACCCACTTGCAGTGTGTACAGGGTATTAAATACACATCGCATAGATTAGAAAGTCGTCGTGTTGCACAGACAGTTTAGACTCGTTTCTAAGAACTTAATTCAACTAAAGCTTTACATCTTCTACGTGGAATGGCGACGGCGGCGCCGACTGCGGCGGCGGGTGCTTTTAGTACGAGAAAAAGGTGTTTTTAGAAGTTGAACTTGAAACTTGCAACATGCAGCACTCTCAACTTGCGTCTATTAATCACAGTAATCTCAGTTTTGCTGCAAGCAAACAAACGAAAGCAACAACAAAAAAATGCTATTTATGAGCCTCGATTCTGAAATTCTCAAGCAACAACGACAACAACAACAACAAAAACAAATAGTTGTTGGGGCACAGCCCACATTTATTTAAAGCTCTTTCTGAATCGACTAAAAGCGCCGCACTTCAAAATCGAATCCCAACCAAACGAAACGAAACGAAACGATCTTTCGTGTTTGGGGGCAATCGTCTGTGGTCTGTGAATGGAGACCCAATCTCCAATCTTTAAGTATCGACGACGTTCAAACTTTTCAACTTGGGTTGGGGCAACAACGCATAGCTTAAAGTTCAATGACTGAAAGGTGCGTTGTTGCTGCCGCTGTCGCCGCCGCTGCTGCTGCGGTTGCATAGAAATGCATCAAACTGAAACTCCGGCAGCGACTTTACGAGTCTTTAGAACTCTCGAGCTGACCAAGCGGGCAGGCACACACGCTTCTCCAGTACACTGAGCGAAAAATGGATTAATGAAATGTATTAAGAAAGCTTTTGTTACAAGCTTTCACACAGCTTTCATACAGTTTCTTTTGTTCTAAGAAATTTGTATTTCATTGTGGGCTGAGACCAAAAAGATTGACATAAAGACTGGAAATTTCAGCACATTATAAAGATTGATTTAACGAGAATCTTTCTGCATCATTAAATCAAAAGTTGCCTTTCCAAGAAATGATTTATAGCTGCTTTGCTTACAGGATCCACAAGCATTTTCTCTGAGTGCAGGGAAACGTGCAAAAATGCAGCAACCGCAGAACTGAGACTGCCACTGCGACAGAGACTCAGACGGAGAGAGATGAAGCTGAAGCTGGAGCTGGAGCTGGGAGATGGGAGATGGCAGACGATCGGCAATCAATCTGCAGATATTCCAGTTGCCGTTCTTGGTGGCAGTGGCAGTGGCAGCACGCAACAAGTTTCTTAGCCGTTGAACTTGTGGCCTTAACTGAGTCGAACACTGCGCATTTTTCAGCTACACTTGCTGCCCATGTTAAGCAAACAAACAAGAAAAAAGGAAGGAAAAAAAAAAAAAGAATGTTATCTACCACAAAAGAGTAAATACAGCATAGAAGACCGGTGTTCCCAAGTCTTTCCAAGAGCTGAGAACGAGCCGAACAGCTTATGCAACCTGGCAGCGTCGCGACTCACTTGTTGTTTATATGCCACACAGCGCTGCTGACAGCGCGCATCTATATAGATATCTATGCAAGTATTTATCTCTATCTCTATCTCTATCTATATATCTGTATTTTCTGTATCTATCTGGCGGTCTCTGTATATGGCTGGTCTGGTCTGGTCTGGCCTGGTCTGGTCCGTCTTTGCTTGGTTTACATTTCGGTTTTGCGCTTCAAGTGAGAAAAAACAAAAATTGTTCTTTGGGAATAGTAAACAAAAAAAAAAAAAAGAATTCTCAAAGAATTCCAAATGAGCAGACTAAAGTGCCTCCCTCCCTCTCCACCGTCCCTGTCCCTGGCCCCCAACAGCAAACTTGGCTACAACAATCAAATGCTCATCAGCGCACTTGAAATACAATAATGCGTTCAATGTTTAAACAAAAAGAAAGGGCAAAGAACGGCTATGTACGACTAGCTGAAGAGATTGCTCCCAATTCAAGCAGCTTGTTCCGTTTCAATCGGTTTATCGGGTACAGTTTTCTGTTACCAGCATTACTTATAACCGATTCCCTAGCCAAGCATAGTTCTTATTGAAAGAAGCGGCCAGAAGAAGCGAAGACTATAGCAATTCTTCCTCAATGACACAGCTATAATACCCTTTAGAAGGGTATAAGCATAGCATAGCCAGACAGTAACGCACAGTATCTGTATCTTATTTATTTTTTTGGGTGTGTATCTCATTTTTGTTGGTTAGTTTAAATTGTTTTTTTTTTTCCTTCTTTTGGCTGTAGCAACGCGTTTAAGGTTTATTTTCGTTGCTTCGTTTGTTTAGTTTTGTGGCAGCATACACACACACACACACCAGTACACACAGAACAGACACACACACACACATGCGGTGCGACATGCTGCAGGTGGGAACAGGTTTGTGAGCTGTTCAGATGCGGGCCATATCTTTTGGTCTTTGGTCAGGCTGCGCGTAATTTATTCCCACTGTGGCAGCAATTACTTTTTGGAACACACCAAAAAACCAAAAGAAAAAAAAGAGGAGAAGCATAAAAGAATTAAAAAAAAGCTTTTCATTGGGAATGAGTTAGCTAACAGTCAGCTGTTAAGTTCGTATGTTAAGCATGGCGCGCTGTTACTAACATTTCCATGTTATGTTAAGCATATTTTGCTCGTCATTCCGCAGCTTTTCTGTCGGTTTTTATAACATAATTAATGGAAATTATAATTTTGAAATATCTAAATACTCAACTACTTTTAAAGCAGACAATTGTATACCTATTTTCATATAAATCCATTTACTTTTCCAGGAATTTCAAAAAAAGAAATGGTATCTGTTTAGAGGATAAATTGGAATTTCCGTAAAAGATCGATTAGACATGTGCGTTGCTTCGGCAGAAGAAGGAATTTAATTTAACAGACACACACTTAACATGTGTATGTGCTTAGGCACATGTGTGTGCGTGTGAGTGTGTGTGTTTTTCACATATCATTTAGTGGCCAAGTTGCAAGTATAAATGGCCAATCCCTGGGCCAAGTGTGGCTGCTGTCGGTCGTGTTCAAAGTGCAGCTAGCGCCTGCTGTGCACCGCGTTGCATCCACCAAGAACTAACAACTCAAAGTGCAAACAGCAGCAGCAACAATAAAAGCAACAGTAGCACTGACAGACGTTGCAACAGTAGCATTAACAGTGTGCCTAGTCTCATAGTCTGGTCACGTAGCAGAAGGCGCAGGCGAAGGCGAAGGCGCAGGCAACTGCTGCTTACATGTTGCCGAGCAATATGGCCGATTAATAGGAGTAGCCAACGGTAACACAGTGGCTCTCCCGCTCCCTCTCCCTCTCCCCTCGCTAACTACGCCCGTGTTTAGAATCACCCCTCTGCGGCACACACTCTTCTGCTCTCTGGCTCTGTCCACGCTTGGTTGCACAGCCCCCTACTTTTTTTTTTTTTTTTTTAGAGCCAAACTGCGGCTTAGTTAACATTTGCCCACAAATGGCAATGGCTCTGAATGTCGCGGCTGTTATGGTATTTATACCCGCTACCCATTAAAAAGGCTTTAAATGGGCATATTAGTTTGTGCAAAAGTATGGAAACCTTTTTGATTGCTTCAAGTGTTCCCAGAAAATGCCTCGAAGGGTTTCCTTTCAAAAAAGCTACTAAGTACAGAGTATCTTTGAGTCGAGCATGCTCTAACTGTGCAGCATGCTTATTTATTTTTAATATGAACACATTAATGAGGCAACACTGTGGCAGTGAGAGAGCAGGAGGCAGATGGAGTGCTAAAGAGAGGGGAAGCTACATGTGGCCAATTGCAAAATAACCAACTTGCCGATCAGTTAATGTGGTGTTTGTGTGTGTGAGTGTTTGTGTGTTTTTTATGTTGTATTCGTGTGTGTAATTATGTACTTCTCTTCATACCTGAGCAATTAGCGCGCGCTCTGCTTTTGCAGCAGCAGCTGCCTTTGCGCCTGCCAGAGGAGCGGCAGCAGCAGCAGCAGCAGCAGCTGTTAGCTGTCAAAATGCCGAGTGCGAGTGCGAGTGAGAACGGAAGATGACAATCGAATGCATTCGATCACTCTGGCAGCGCTAGCCTCTTACGGCACTTGATGACAAATGGAAGGAGAAGCAGCAAAAGAAAAAATTGCAATAGTCAGCGACGCCAGTCTGACGTTTTTTATACCCTTTAATCATAGAGTGGACAAAAGAAGTATACTATGCTTAGGCAAAGCGTTTGTAACATGGAGAAGCCAGATCCAGCAGAAGACTATAACTGCTAGAATCTTATAGAGTCTTCGGAAAATAGTATTAAAAAAATTATAACAGATTATGAAGACTTTTGTTAATCTATCCTGAAAATCATAGAACGATTCGATACTCTATTCTACTGGCGCGATTTTATATATATACAAGGATCAAACAAATACCTAGTCTAGACACTACAGAGTATTTGGTAGTCGAGCACTCTCTGCTTTAGCTATCTTATTTATTGCACATGCAAAAATTTCAAACGAATAGCAAATTTCTGAAAAAACGAATAAGAAGGAAAAACACGAAACGCTGTGCTCAGCAGTGCTGCCAACTCAGCTGATTTCCAGTCAAACTTTGCTGAAAGTTAATAAGCTAAATTGTCATAGGAAATGCTTTTATCTTTTAATTAATTTCACCTTAATCAAAATAACATTTCAATATATTATTTAATGCTCTAATTTGGTCTTTGGTTTGCCATTCCTGAGACAAATATCATTTCTACAAATTTTAATTTCCTAAAGTTTAAATTAAAACTTTTTAGCTCTTTTTGACTAGCTTTTTTCCAGCTATATCCAAATGCCACGCAGCACAATTGCCAAGCTAATTTTTCAAGAATTGTATTGAGAACGAGCCAAGTTTGACAGGCACTGTAAAACTTGTTGCTGCCACAGAAAATCCGAAAATTTTAACAGCTTTTCAGCTAAAAAGAAAAACCTGCTGTACAGCAGTAATTCGGCCTGTTCGTGCTTGCCACAATTTAACACAAGGTCGTGAACACAATGACGCTAAGAGCTGTAAGCTAAAAGCGATTTTAGCCGCTTATCTGCTGTAATTGTAGAAGCGGCTAATTGTGTGAACAGTTCAGAGTTTTCACCCGCACCCAAGCCAAACGCCTGCTTCAGTGAATGAACACGAGAAACGCAGAAGTAGAAGCAGGAGAGAAAGAAGGAGAAGCAGCAGCATAAGCAGAGAGTAAACAAGGTGTTAATTTTTTGCCCTGGCAAATTGAATTCAATTTTGAACAAAGCGCAAATAAAGCAAGAGATAAGATTCCAGCACCCACACAACCACCCACTAAAGTCCAACAAGACATGCATACAAAGCAGCACAGCACAGAACAGAGAGAAGACGAAGGAGAACGAATGAACGAAAGAACTAAACAAAAAGAGAGATGACAAAAGATAAGCTGCGTTTTGATAAACGCACTTGACTTTGCCTGCGCGACTTGCGACACGCTGCCTGCTCTGAATGGCAATTGAAATACGCATGCATTTTCTACACACACACATGTGTAAATATGTGCAAGTGTATTTATTGTAGGGGAAGGGGCGCTCTTTTGAGTTGTGCTTTGTAAAAGAGCTTTCCTTTTTTTTTTTATTCAAAAGAGAATAAGAAGATATTCTTGCTTAAGCATTTCATGTAACCCTGAACTTAACTTTATGAATTTTCCCATTCTATTGTAGTTTAAAAAATCATTTAATCAATAATTTTAAGAGAAACTTAATATCTACTAAAACCTTGAAGAGAAGAGTAGAATGGAGTAGTAGTAAGAGAGTTTGGCTCTTGTTTAATCTCTCGCTCTTTCGTATTCCCTGTGAATATCTATCTCCACACACAGATAAAATCTCATATTTGTATATGGTTTAAATAATAATATAATAGTTTTAATTAAATTGGAATTTTCTACTTACGAACTGTGACCATTTTCGGATCGTAGGCACAAACGCGCCGCTCTACGGCAATTATTTTGCGCTGCACACGCCCCGCCCGCTCGCCCACCGACTGCAGATCCCGCTGCAGATCATCGAATATATCGCTGGCTATCAAAACCAAGCTGGCCAGCTGGCGTAGGGCATTGCTTAAGGTGATATTGCTGATCGAATCGAACTCATAGCCGGAGATGATTTTGCTGGTGGCTGTGGGGGATTGGGGGGCGCTGGCGCTGGCGTAGCGTGCAGCAGCGCTGCGCTGTTGACTTGAATGCCGCGAAGTAGGCAGCGATTGGGAGGCGCGTCCTGTTCCTGTTGTCGGCGATGTGGGCGTGGTTGTTGTTGGCAGAAATTCCACATGTTGCTTCAATTTTTTCATAGGCAGCGCAGCGGGCGGACGCGGCGAATCCTCGGCATCTTCTATGCTCGATGCTGCATGCACCAGGACGCGCGTCAAACTGGGTGAAGTGGGCGTTAGAGGCGAGCCGCAGTCCGCTGGTTGTTGTTGTTGTTTATTTATGCAATTGTTGTTCTTGCATTTGCCGGGCAAACATTGAAAGCGGCCTGTGGCATGCCCCAAGCTGGCGGCCGTCGCCTGAGCCACATTCACCGGCTGCACAGTTCGCTGTACGAAGGGCATACTAACCGAAAAAAACTAAAAAAACGCTGCTGCTGCTGCTAGCTGCTGGTGCGGCTAACGTCGCTGCTTACGTCGTTGCCGCTGTCTCTGCTCATGAGAGACTTGGCTCGAAAATCGCTAAATTGAATTAAAAACCCGCTAAAACTGGTCAAACAACTTCTGCACTTCTCCTATTGTTGTCCGTTTTTTTTCCCTTTTTTTTTTTTGGTATTTTTTTGGCTTTAAATTCCAACAGAAACTAGTTTAAAATTGAATATAAGCCAAAAGCAAAACCAAAAAAAAAATACCGGCGTTTTAAGCGGCTTTTTTTTTATGTATTTTAATGCACTCTGAACTGGTTTTATTCTTTTTGTTGCTCTTTTATTTTATTTTACACGCCGTACACGATTTGGTAATAATTACGCTTTTATTGCTTCTCTGTTTCTTTTTCTTTTCGTTTTTATTGCCGTTACGCGTGTTTGCTGCTCATTCAAGTCGTTTCGACTCATTCAAAAAGGTGCGCACAACATCAAAAGAAGAAGAACTACATAATAATAACGGAAAGGTAACGAAACACAGCAATTCCGCGGTCCGTCCACACGTTCAACTCGCTTGCCGGCCTAACAAAAACTAGCCGTTAACAGCGCCTGTTAACGTTAGCTAGTGGGACAGCAGCGGCAATGTTAACTTATAACAGCGCTGTTATCGATAGCCACATATGTCCGATAACAGTTTACAACACTACTTTTAGTCTATAAATTAACAACACTACCAAATATAAACAATTTTGTTTTGTTTTTAATATAAAGACAACTGGCGTTTGCAATTAAATAATAAGTTAGCCAACTATTATTATATGTATTATTATTCTTCATGCTGCATTTGGAAAGTAAAAAAAACAAAATAAAAAATACTAAAGTTTACATTTCTGGTATTTTCATGAATATAGCATTTAGTGTATTTCCATCGTACATAGCAACTGCCACACTGTCATTAACTATTATTTTGCTGTGCGTCGTCTAATCATTTTTTCTGTGTGTTTAACTTAAAATATAAATAAATAAACAAAAAGCAAACACGCGGAAACATGCCGAAATACTATTGCGATTACTGCGATACATATTTGACGCACGACTCACCGTCGGTGCGAAAAACGCATTGCACTGGACGAAAACATCGCGACAACGTGAAGTTCTACTATCAAAAATGGATGGAAGAGCAGGCGCAGCATTTGATTGATGCCACCACAGCTGCATTCAAAGCTGGGAAGATCACAAATAATCCATTTGCTGGACCAACGCCCGGCAATAAAATGAGTGGCGTATCAATACCACCACCCAATATGGGCGCACCTCCCCGTCCAGGGATGCCGAATATGCCGCCGTATATGCCGCCCATGATGAATCCACTGATGGGGCCCATGGGCAACCGTCCCCCACCAATTCTCAATCCGATGGCCATGATGGGTCCACCACCACCGCTCGGTACTCTTCCGCCGCAAATTATGACCGGGCCAAAATGACGAAGGAGATCTTAATTAGGTTAAGATAAATATTCTTACATATATTTCTATGTAATTACACTAGAAATCAAAACAAGATTATACTAAAATGAATATATTACACCTATATACATATGTGCTTGTATATATTGAAATGACTCCCCCATAAACATAGTAAATACACCAATTATTGTATTGATTCCCGGATATACTACTATTTACTCACATTAAACAGAATTTGGTGTCTAAGATTAAAAAGTTCTAAACAATTAAATATTCTAAAACATTATTTCTAAGCTGCACCAGAAATATTGGATCGGTTCAGGTTTAGTTTTGACACCTGGTTCGGTTCAAGTTGGAGAAAGAGTAAGATTTCCCGTTTGATTGCAGCCCTGGTCGTAAATAAAGTGTGTTTTGAACTTCTATTCATAAAATAAAATTAAAACAAAATATATATACATATAACTTTATAAAAATATTAATAAAAATTTATATTCGAGAGAAAACCTGCATTATTTTATAACCAAATAAATTTATTTAAAAAAGCTCTATAAAACGGTTAAAGAAAAAATGCACTAAATTTGCTTCAATAATATTCTTTGCTTGCAAGCAAGAGGGGTCTTCCGTTATTAATTTAATTTCGATAAGAATTCTATTATCAAAAGCGCAATTTCTATTTAATTTAAATTCAATTCTTAAAATTTAATTTTATAATTTCTAAACACGAAAGTATCAGAAGAAAAAACCATTTTGTATGGAAGATCTGATTTGTTATCGATAACTTTAAATTTGAATGCTTTACCATGCGTCTAAAAGCTAACCGTTCAACAGCTGTTTACAATGCAGACAAACGGCTTTTGCTCTCTCTCTCTCTCTCTCTCTTTCTATGCCACACTTTCCAATTCCTCCCCAAAAAGAAATACTAGTAAAAGCTTTATTTGAACACTTCCAGCGACTTTGCCGCGTCACAAAATAGATCTTAAAATGCGGGTGGGGGGCGGCAAAGTAGGGATGACAGCATGGGAAACGGGGCGCAGCAGCGAATGAGCTCATAGAAAGAAAGCCAAGAAACAAGTTTAGCTTTTTGGAAATGAGATACTGTTGTGCATATGCATGTGTGTGTTTGAGTGTTTGAGTGTGTGTGTGTGTATGTGTGTCTTGTGTGTTGTGCCAGTCTCAGCTTCAGTTTCAGTTGAACGTGAAACGTGAACGTCGTCGCAGCGCCCACGCGGAGAGCATTTAAAAAAATTGCAATTGATACGCGCGCATTTGTATACGTATATATGTTTGTGTATGTGTATGTATGATGTGTGCTTGCCTGTGCTTGCGTGTGTGTGTTTAGCAATAATAATAATACAGTGAGAGCGTGAGTTGTTCTTACAGTCGCTGCTAATTAAGTACGTTCAGTCTTTGGCTGTGTTACGTGGCTAGAACGTTGCCTTAATTAATTAATTGACCAAGCCAAGGAGCAGGTTCTCCCGATAAAAATATAATTAAATAAGTACAAAAAAAATATACAACAAAAACTTTAGTAAAAAATTGACATTCGTTGAAAAAAAAAAATAAAATTTAAAAACAGAACCAGCTAAAAATAAAAAAAATTATATGTGCAAAAAAATAAAAAAGCAAATTTAAACAAAATCAATAATTGGCTGTGCGTGCAGGTGTATGTGTGTTGTGTGTGTGTGTGTGCATGTGTGCGTGTGCCTGTAACAGTATCGGTGTGCCTGGGTGTGAGTGTATGTGTGTTAAGCTTTTGCTTGCCGGACAATCGGAGCAAATGCCATGCTGATTAAGCAATAACTCAAAAGAAGAAGCAACAAAAACAACAACACCAACAACAACACCAACAACAACATGCAGCAACAACAACAACAATCACAACAACAGCAACAACAATCTGGCGTTGCCACCCCAAGCAGTGGCAACCACACGCCCGTCAACTCAGCTGTTGGCTCCGCGCAGCCTGCATTCGCTGCCGCCATCGCTGCCAACAGCAGCAGCAACACCAGCACACCCATACGCATTGGTAGCGGCAAGCATGCCGGCGCAGGGGATTCTCTGCTGCCGCCACCGCTGGGCAGCAACATCTCAAGCAGCAATTCGCACTCGGTGCCCGGCACCCCTCAACAGCAGCCGCCGACGCAATCGAGCAGCGTGCCTTCTGCCACCGGCAGCCATTTGCAGTTGGCTGCCTCCAATCAATCGCTTGGCGTCGCCAGCATTGGCGCCGGCAGCAGCATCAGCGGCATTAACATAACGCCACCGAATAGCGCCGGCCTCAGGCAATCGTCAGGTGAGTTTCCAATTTGCTGTCCAGGACTCCCAAATTCCGTTTCAATGTTGTCTTTTTCTTGTGGCTTTCCTTACGTTTCCTTTCGTTTCGTTTTGATTTGCTTTACTGTTTCTATTGGAGTCGCCGCCTGACTTCAAACAGCTGCTTACAGTTCTAGTTCTTCTAGTTGTTGTTGTTGTAATTATACCCTTGCAGAGAGTATTATAAATTTGACATGAAATATGCTACACATTAAAGAAGACTACTAAACATGAGAAAACTTACACTAAAACGTCAAGATGAAAATATAAGTTTCATAGTGTGTTTTGTGTTTATTCTCATTTTTAATGTAAACAATACTCCAATAAAATTGAATAATATTAAATTGTATGCTTCATATAATAAAACATCAACTGCAAGGGTATTTAATGGTTCGGCATGCCGAAATTAGCCTAAGTTCTAATTTGTTTCTGTTGCGTTTTACGTTTTGCGTTTTGATCATATATATACGTATATGGATATATGTATAGACTTGTAGGTGTATAAGTAAGTGTGTAAGTATGCGTACACTTGTGTTCATGCTAATCCGTGTTTCGTTTTTGCCGCTATTTCTGTTTCTGTTTCTGTTTTGATTTCATCGCTTCTCGCATCACATTTCAATGGCAACTCGCCGTCTCTCGTACTCGTACTATCATATCGTCCCACACTCTTTGCTTTTGTTCGGCGTTTGAAACGCTTCCGCTCTGTCACTCTTCCATTTCATTCAGGCTTACGTTGGGAGGGGGGGTTGTTGTTGTTGTGGAGGTCGTTAATTGTTGATTGAGTTTTGCTAGCGTTGCTATGGCTCTGACCACACCTCACCCCACCCCACCACACCTCAGTGTAGCGCGCAGCAACCACAATTTAAATACAATGTCATTCAAGTCGTCGGGTATTTATTTCCATGTGTCACTTGCACTTCCACTTGCACCTGCACCTGCACCTGCACCTGTTTCTATTCATAATTTATACTCGTATATAGCTTCTATGGGTCTTGTTTGTTTATTGATTTGATTTAGAATAGAATCTTTGACTAACTGTTCAGCTAGAATTGGCGCTAGTTAAGGGTTATTCCACTTTCTAACAAGTCTTAACGGGGTCTTTTCGATTCGGATTATGAGAGAACTCTTTAGTTCAGATTAAAAGCTTTTCAATCCGAAGAATTTTTAATTTTTTTAAGAACTGAAAATAAAAGATTTGAAAGGATTATAAAAGATAGATTTTTAATAATAAATATTTTTTATTTTTATTTGAAAAACTTGAGTAGATAAATTTAGAAATGAATAACTTTAAGGCCAAATGAAAAAGCTTCTATAATAGAGTACAATTTCAAAAGATTTTCAAGAGTTCTGTATTCAAATTTAGATTTATGTAGATATAGCTTCAATTATTGAGATTGAGATCAATAGACTATTCAGATTTAGATTCATATAGTCATTTGAATGTACTCACCACATTTCTAAGCTTAGTAGAAATGTTTTGAACTACTTTTTTTAAGAGCTTAAAATTATAATTTTAAGAAAAATAATATTCTAGTTGACTTTATTTTAAATTTTAGTCCTTGATCCTTAATTTTTTTAAGCGGTTTGGCCAGAGTTCAATGTGGGAAGTTTGAGCAGTTGGACTTCCAAAAATGAAGGCCAAAACAGTTTAAATGTGCTGAATTAGCCTTTCTTTTCTTGCCAGAAATTGTTTTCTCGACTTTTTATTGTACGTAATTGACATAAAAAAATTTGTAGCAAACTTTTGTTGTTGTTTTGTTACTCATACATTTATAATGGCCATACAGTATACATGCACACATACATACAAACATACATACACACATATGCAGGCAATTAGCTGATAGGGGCAAAGTTTTAAGGGGCGCACAGTGGGCCAAAAGTGATGAGAAATGCAGCAGTTGTCACAGCTGCGTTGCAAGGAAAAGGAGGAAAAAACAAAAATCGATGCGTCGCTGGGTTCTCTAGATGTGTCCATTTCTTGGTTATTATATTTCATTTTATTTTCTTTTCTTTTCTTTTATTTTATGCAAAGGCCACGTCGCAGTGCAGGGCGAAGGGTGAAGGGTGAAGGGTTTTCGGAGGGGGGGCATGTGTCATGAGGCATGCTGCATTCTATTTTTGTTTCGTTTCAGTTTTCACTGGCAAAGGTCACAAGTGAAAGCTGCACCATGAACTTTAGCCTCAGACCCAGAAATATGCCTCATCCGGCGGCCACATTTCTCTCACTCCGCTCGCTCGTTGATGTGTCCACATCTTAATACTAATAATGGAATTACCCTTTGCATTTCCATAATGAATGAAATTCCGTTTGATCGTCATCTCTGTCAATCGATTTTATATGGAGGGAACATAAATTACGTATCAATACACTGAAAAAAATATAGGCATCTTTAAGCATTTGTCATCTGAGTGGAGCAGAGAAATTTCTGAACTTTTGGTTTCTAAATTATTTCATTATTTTAGTGTAAATTTTGATATGTTTTTATAAAGGAAAATATGTAGAATTTTATATTTTATATATAATGTTTAAGTGTTAGATATATGCATATATCTTATAGGATATATTCCTGTTCGATCTGTAGAATTTTCGTAATCATATTGTAGTTTTTTTCGTGAATTCCCCTACCCTTCTAGATGGTATTATAATTTCTTAAAGAACTTTCATTTCTTTTTCAAATTCCTTCCATTTTTCTGAGTGTACTCACATATACATATACGTGTAGGTGTGTGTGTGTAAATATTTTATAGCAGCCTTTTGGGCAAATTGCCGTGTAATAAATTAGAGAGCCATGCGAAATTGGATGCACATGCACGAAAAAAAACAAAAAAAAAAAAACGTAGTAGGAATACGAATATTGATTGCCAGCAGCTCCACCTGCCAGCAGCCGTTTGCATGCCTAATGAGTAGCCTGCCCCCCAGCCCCAGCTCCGAGTGCTCCACTTACACCTGGCGCGTTCCACATGCCACATCTGTTGGCGCTACATAAATACTCGCATAGTAATTGGATTATATAAAGCGGGCAAAGAGGGGGTTGGGGGTTGGGGCGGGTGGTTGACTTACACACATACATACACACACACACACATGTATTCATTATTAATTTTTTTTCTGTTTTGTGGGATGACATCAGAGCCACATCCCAGGAACCATAAGTAAAGTGCATTCGTCAGTTGTAATCTCAGCTAAGCCCGTTGCGTTTCGATATTCGCCCATTGTCCATGGTGAACTTTGAACTTTTGTGGCGCCATCCAGCCAATCAATCGAGGTCATCCTGGCGAGGGGGAGGGCGCTTAGTTGTTGCGTAATTGGATCGCCTGCAAGGACTCCATTTAAAATCAATCAATGCAACGTATCTCGGCGCCTTCCATCGCCCCCATCTAAAGATTAAGGACCTGCGTATACTTGTTTCCTATTGAGCGCGGACGAACGGACGCCTGCTGTGTTAGTGTGCTCAGTGCTCGTATCCGATGCCGGCTAATTGATAGCAGCACTTAATTAATTTACAACGATTAATAGACACGACACGTGCAGTAAAAAAGCTGCCACGCCCCTTCCCCACCCGCCACCCGCCCGCCCGCTGCCTGTCAATTACTGAGATACGGTCAGATGGGGTTAAATATAAATTGTTATAAATGATTTTAATTGAGTAGAACGAACGTTAGATTGCGATATCGATAACATTGTTTATCGACTTGTTAACGAAAACATCTTGAAATGATTTCAGCTTTCTTATCGGTAATAAGTGATTTATCGCTAGAGAAAGTAAACTTGTCTATTATTAAGATAAAATGAGTTTTTTATATAAATTGTTCTAAATTAAATTAGGTATCTGAAGGCATTGCCTTTATCGTTGAATTATATTAAAAAACTTATCGAAAAGTTTGTTTATCGATTAAAAAAAGAACTAAATTAAGCACGTTAGATCAATAAATCAAAGACCAAAGAATTTGTCTGTTTTAGATGTGTGTTAGAAAGGGATTTTGAGGGAATTTCTTGTTGAAATCTAAGAAGAATCGGTTAGGACTTATTTCTAGATCAATTTTCTATATAATCGTATTATTTTTTTTAATAAATGTTACTCTATGACAGGCATTACAAAGCCATCTGTGTGGTTGTCTGAACTGTCTACTTAACAGTAATTATTACACTATTATTATGATTTAAACTGTAATTTATTGAACTTAAACTGTAATAATCGATGTGTTTATCTGTGTCTGTTAAATGTCAATGTATGTCTCTCTGTCTGTGTGTGTGAGTGTGTATGTATTAAGTACTATAAGACTAATATATTGTATAGATATAGTACATATATATTTGCTTGCTTTCTTTCTTCTTTCTTCCCCTCTCTTTTAACGTATCTCATTCTATGTATGGTGATAACATCATATCCAGTATTCGATTTCAAATTCAAGCGTCGACCCTCGCAAAAAGTGCTCTTATCGAAACTGCCCTCCACAGACAGTTTGAGCAACAGCCCAGCGCCATCATCGCCAGGTGAAGTTTTCCAACAATTTTGCACAGATCACGTTAAACCAAAACCAAAAACCAAAACCAAAAACAAAATAAAACCAAAATAGATTTTCCATCGAACATGCAACTGAACATTCGAATGGTCATGCAACTAACTGAATTATTCACATCATTCACATTGGCCATTTCTGCACACATTAAATACGCTTTAGCTTTTGCTTTCTCTCTTCATCATGATCATCGTCCAAGCCTGCGATCATTAGCCCTATTCGCCACTTGGCTAAAACCGACGCATTGCTTCCAAGTGCATATAAGCCATTTACATATTTATTTCTATATACTCTTACTTAGCCAAGACCGTAAAAAGCTAGTTAGGAAAGGCTATCTTCGGCACACCGAAGTCTAAATACCCTTGCGGAATGAAATTAATGCTTGCAAATAGTTGTGAAACTAATTTATTTTGAGCTGTTATTCCTTTCGGAGATTTATGATATGGTAGCCCGATCTTGACAATTTTTGGTATATATTTAGAAGATAGGTTCTTACCTTTTGGACCCATTGATCCTATGGAAGTTATATGATATAGTAATCAGATCTTTAGAATACTTAATATAGCATTGATTTAAAGTATTCCGATTGTTCCTTTCTATGGCAGCTTTATGATATATAGTTTTCTGATCCGTCCGGTTTCGATATACAACAAAAAGAAAGCATTCATCTAGCTCGAAAGCTGAGAGACTAGTTTGGAAAGAAACAGATGAACAGACAGATAAACGGACATACAGACAGATGGACGAGCAGACAGACATAGCTAAATGGTCTCGTCTAATTACCCATATACACTTCAGAGAGTCGAGGAGATGCCTCCTTCAGTGCATCACACAGCTCGTAACAAAGTCGTTATACCCTCTGCAAGGGTATATAAAATGTCAGCCAAGCGTTTCCATTTCCATTTCTATGACGCACTTGACTGTTGTCATTTCTATTATTTTGTTTTTCTTCTCATCTTTTGTATGCCATTCAGTCGGTGCATTATCAAAAAGCTTTTTCATTTTTTTTTTATTATTTTCCGTACGCGAATTGTATAATTTTGCAACATTTGTGACTTTGAATAGAAGGCGAATAAATAAGCTAAGCTTTCAAAAGAAAATAATACATTTTTTAGACCCTATCCATATGATGAGAGTATACCCGAAATTCAGAGTGAGTTTCTTGGAAACTGCCTCCAAAATATGATATATATTCTTCTCAATCGCCCTAGAATCAGAGTAGTCATATAATGAAAAGATTTGCAATGAGTTCAGTGTAGATTTTGACTCAGAAAGCGGTTTCAAAATAATATATATTCTGATTAATCGCCTTATAATGAAAATACACCCAAAAACCACAGTGAGTTTCCTTTTATAGATTCTATATAATATACAAATATTATATTCAATCTTGATATAATAAAAACTCACCCAGAAATGTACAAAGATTTATCAGTTTTCTAGTTTTTGGATAGTTTTAGCCATGTTCTTCTATTATTATATTAAATATAGTTTTCCTTTTGGAATTGTCTTTGATTTATGTGAAATTCTTAGCACATTTCCGTGAATTTTGGCTCTTCAAAAGGTGCTGGGAGTGCAACCTGTTGAACCATATCTTATCGGGGGGCCTTCTACTTTATGTGTTTATATTTGGTTGTTGTAGAACCTAAGAATTTTCGCACTTCCCGATAAGCCTTAATTAATGAAACAGAAACAATTTGACTGCAGAACTTTACGATAGCATTTTTCAGGTTGCCTGATAAGATGGTTCTTTTTTTAAGCCTATTTTTATTGTTTTTAGAATTTGACAAGGTGGAATGATTCATCAGGCAATGTTCGACCTGTCAGCCATAGGGGAATATGACTAATCGAAACAGGGGCACAGCTGGGCAGCCAAAACATATTTCTGTTTTTATCTATGGGTATCTGAAATTATGGCGATAATGTTTGCATTGAAATAAACTGATTTTGTGGCACATCTGGCAGCCGGCAACTAATGCAGAAAAAAAAGAGCTAAATTTCCCACATATCGATCATTTGTTTATTGTTCTATTTGCCACGTGCATTACGCGAAGGCCTCTATGGATTCAGGCAACATGTGGCTCTCCCCCCTCTTCTCTCCTCTCCTCGCTCCTCTCTTAGCGGCGGCAAATTTCGAAAAACGCATCAAATTACCCATTAGAATAGATCTTTAGTTTTTGTATTTGTTTCTGATTTATGCTTAAAAGTTTCTTTTGAAATACTTCAATTAATTTATAGATATTTTGATAAGAATCCATAGTTAGTACACTGTTCAAAAAGAATTCAAATTTTGAAATTTTCTAAAACTTATCAACTATTTTAAATATTAGCCCTTAGCTCAGCTTCAATTTAATGACTCACTTAATTATAGCGTAGAATTAACATTTTATTTTATCTATTCCATCTACAAATATTTTCCATATTATTCCATTTATTTACATTTATAGAAAATATAGTTAAGTTTTCACATTTATTTCCATATTTTTCCATTTTTTTCACTTCTAGAAAATTGAGTTAAGTTTTCTTTAAAAGCTCTCGAAAAGAACTGAAAATTGAAGTATTTTTACTTACATTTTTTAGCCTTTTTTTAAGATAAAGTCATTTTTCACTCTAATGAAGAAAAATGGACATTTTGTAGTGGATGCACTGAGGATATTATGATGGAAAAGAATGTTGAGAAAAATCTACTTGAATTTTGAACAGTTCCTAAAACAAGTCAAGAGAAAAGTCTGGTTTAAATAGGGGCCTGGTCGGTAGATAAGGCTCCACACGCTTTGGGATCACTTCTCATGAGCTCATTCTACACACACACACACACACGTACACACACACACCCAGATACACACACAAGCACACGCAGAGATACATTAGTTATATCTAAGTAGTTAGGCCAGCTAATAACCTCATCGATAACGTCCACTGAGATAGGGAGTGTGTGTGAGTGCGAGTGAGAGGGGATGGATAGCAACAGACAGCGACGTCGACGTCAACGTCGACTGCACACTGATATCATATCTGAGAGGGGGAGGGGAGGCGGGCAGCACAAGGAAATGACAAAACTAACACTTAGTACCCAAATCGTCTGCTGTTGCAGTTAAATAGAAAAGCGCGCCAATTATTTTAATTTTTTTTTTGTGGTTGTTTTTTTAAATATTTGAAATATGTTTTGATTTTTTGGCGAGCAGCAAAGACAACAAGAGAAACAACAACTAAATGGCTCATTATTATATTGCGCGCGTCGGCAGCGACGGCAACGGCGACAGAGACAGAGAGGCGCGCGTCAGCGTTGTCAGTCGCGTCATCGCCGCTGGGCCGGCAGCGGCACAAGCAGCGAGCAGCTGCCTCGTCGCTGCTCTTTGGGCAGTTCAGTTGTCGTCGCGGCTCCGGCTCCGCAGTTAGCTATAGCTGCGTTTATTTTGTTTATTTTTCGTTGTTGTTTTTCTTTTTTTCTCGTATATCAAATAAATCTCAATCAGCCAGCGAGAGAGAGGAGCAGAGAGCATCCCCAGCACGCATACGGCAACGGTTACGGATACGCGTTATTTTGTTTTTTGATTTAAGTTCATATCACGCATACGACATGTAGTACGTTTCGTATATCGTAAATCGTTTTTCAACCAAAAAATATGCTAAAAAGACGAGCAATTAACGCTGAAAAAAACTGAAAGCAATCGCACATTTTTCAGCTGTGAGCTCAGAGAGTTCTTCTGATGAATCTTCTACAAAGCAAGTGTGCCCCAGCCCCAGCCATAGCCATAGCCATAGCCATATAAACAACAACAAGATAAAGCAGAGGCGAGAGCCAGTTGCCTCCTCCCCGGCTCCTCCCCGCCCGCTCAGTCTGTGCGGGGAAGCCAATTATGAACTGTATTTTTTAATACTTTTTATTCTCGTATTTATTCAACATTTGCATTCGCAGACGCGCGCAAACGAAGACACTTAATAAATATTTAAATACTTTCGCTCAAAAATTAATAATAATAATATTAATAAAGGGGCGTGATGATGATTGAAGTGCAAGTGCGAAACTCACAGATACTCGAGAGTATCTCAACAAGTTGTTCCCCTCTCTCTCTCTGTGTGTGTGTGAATAACATATTAATTATTTACTTTCATTTGGCACAATATATCTATAATAATTAATTATAATATCTAATTCTATCTATAATAAATGAATAGTAATAAAATAATATTAAATATTAATAATAACAATGAATTTAGTTGCCAAAGTATCTGCAAGTTTTGTTCAACTTTAATTGAAACCACAAATAAAAAGAATCGTTTAAAGATATAAATAACAATGAGAACTATTTGGTTTAGAAGCTGAAATTATAATATTAAAAATAAATAATACTTATTATAAATAAATAAAATATAATGTAATTAAATTACTAATAGAAAAAGCTATCTTCGGCTGAATATAAAATACCCTTACAAATCATTTGAAAATAGTCGCCAAATGAATTTATTTTTGAGTGAATCTGATCAATCAAAAAACTGCCAAAATATATTTTTAAATAATAAATAAATAAATAATTATATAAATAATTCTAAATGCTAAAATAAAAACAAATAATAATAATAATCGCCATTAAAAATGATGATTGAAGTGCCAAAGATACTTGACAATGCGACCCAGAAAGTATCTCAATGTGCCTATTTACATATGTATGCTGTGTGTGTGCGTGTGTGTGTGTGTGTGTGTGTGTGTATATGCTGTGTGTGTGCTTTGTTTGTATTGCGAAATAAATTAAAACATATTCGTAAAATAAATAAAATACAGCAAAACAACGCCGCGTCTCTGCCGCGTCTGCTGTGCGAACCACCTTGAGACAATGTTGATTTGTGTTGTGTACAAAGATACAGATACAACAACAGATACACAGATACATTTGTATCTTTTTTATATACTTAGACATACACACAAAAAAAAACAAATGGGCGGTGGAAATGTTTCCAAATTGCTCTCAGATCTTGGCCGCAATTGAAGCCATTTTGGCCATAAACAGCTTACAGACAGATATCAGCCTCTGGCCTCAACCTGTGCTCACCAATTTTTTCTAATAATTCCCATTTTCTATTTTGCAGGAATCGCCAATTGGGCCTCAGATAGTCGAGATGGCAATCTGGCAGATAAGGCAAGTAAATTTTATTGAAATGAAATGAAATGAGTCAAATTATTGAATTGAAACTGGGTCAAGAATTGTGTCAGAAATGTAATTAAATCACTGATAAGAGGAGGAGACCGCTGCGATAAGGCTCAAACGTTGTCTAATTCGGTTATAATCGATTTGAGGCAACGCAAATATTCTACTTTGGTCACATGTAAAGCAAATGACGAATGAGAAACATTTTTTGAGTTTTCTTTTTATACACTTGCCGAGGAGGGTATTATAACTTTGTCAAGCAGGAGGCAGCTCCGATCCCAGAAAATTTATATCTATCTATATTTTTGATGAGGATGAAAAGAGGAGTTAGCTATCTATGCTTGTCTGTCTGCAAACCAGTTCCTTAGCTTTTGAGCTAGGAGAAAGTCATTTGAAACCTGCCGGATCGGACAACTATATCATATAGCAGCCATAGAAAGCAACAATCGGCCTAAAAAGTTTCTGTATGAAAAGCTCTTTTGTTTTCCAAAGTTTCCTAATGAAATTTACACATTAGAGGCAGGAAAAAACATGATCAAGATGGGTCCACTATAACATATAGTTGCCATAGGAGAAATCAGTCAAAAAAGCTAAATCAAATGGCTAAAAGAAAGGTTATTCCACTCCGCAAGTGTATAGAATCTTCGGTGCGCCGAAGTTAGTTTTAGCCACGTTTTTACGACGCGAATATCCATGGGATAAGTAGGGCAGAAATACGTTTTAAAAATAAGTTTGCCCAGATTTACACGGCGATATTATTTTATGAACTGTTTGTTTGTAGTGTAGTGTAAAAAAAAAAAAAAAAAAAGATAAGAAAAGTAAACAAAATGTTGTGTAAAAACCATAAACTATAAATAAATAATTTGAATGCTGTAAACTCGAGTTTTTTTTAATAACTTTTATTGAAATAGTTTAAGCTTAAATTCTGAGCACAGTCAACTTCAACTTCAAAATTTCAGTTGAGTTTTCTTTTTTATTTTTGTACAAATTTTATACGGAAAAATTCGAATTTCTGGCTATAATTGAATGCACTTTGAGTTCAATTTGCTCAGATTCGAAATTCCCTGTGACCACAGCTCAAAATCGATTCCAAAAGCAGAATAGAAATGCGTCAGTTTTGAGATTTGAAATATTTTTGATTCGCCTACTGTGATGATGGGAAATTATCGTAAAATCAGCACAGGGTATCTCAAGGTAAATAAGTTTTTCCAAACTGTATTTATGCTTCAATTTTTAGATGAACGCTAATTAGATTAACAAATGGTCTCCGATTCAAACCTCTCAATGATTCAGTCTAAGTTGATCGCTGGCTGTGGGCAGCACACACCAATAGAATCTGGTGATGATTTTTAAATATTTTAACATATTCCGGAGCTGTAGAAAGGTGCCGTTGGCGGGAGAGTTTAGCCATGTTTCACTGTAACTAATTTCTTTCTGTTCTGATTCGCCACAGTCTGCCGCAGATGCCGCCAAACTCAACCGGAAGGAGTCGTATAAGGCTCAACGCAAGAATTACAGGCGAGAGAAGAAGCGTGTGGCGAGTGAGCTGATGAATTCTCTGCAGGATCCGGCTGTCATAGTGTTGGCAGACTGGCTGAAGGTGAGCTAAATACAAGTAAATAATTGGAAGACTCTTTAACAGTTGGCTTGCCTGTCTTTTGCAGGTGCGAGGCACACTCAAGTCCTGGACGAAATTGTGGTGCGTTCTGAAGCCGGGCCTGTTGGTCATCTACAAGAGCCAAAAGACAAAGAGCAGTCACTGGGTGGGCACAGTGATGCTGACCTCATGTCAGGTCATTGAGCGGCCCAGCAAGAAGGATGGCTTCTGTTTTAAGCTCTTTCATCCACTGGAGCAGTCCATCTGGGCGCCACGTGGCCCCGATAAGGAGACCATTGGTAAGGAGGCTATTAAAAGAAAAACAAGAGCCCTCTCTGACCATCAATCTTACAGGCGCTGTGGTGCAACCGCTGCCAACAGCTTACTTGATCTTTCGTGCCCCAAGCCAAGCGGCTGGTAAATGCTGGATGGATGCACTGGAGCTATCGTTGCGCTGCTCAGCGCTGTTGTTGCGCACCAATAGCAGCACCACGCCTTCTAGCAGTTACGCCGGCGAGCCGCTGCCCGTCTCCCATGAGACTCAATGGTCGGAGGCCGACTATGAGAAGCATTTCAATGAGCACGGTAAGTGGATGCAACAGTGGTTGGTGCCGCCGTCTACTGCTGAACAGGATATCTCGCGCTCCGACAACAGTCAATCCTCACGCGCCCAGACACCACAGCTGCTGCACCAGCTCTACAGCAGTGCCGTTAGCAACTGGGAGCGGACCAAGCAACTGCCACGATTTGGTCAACGATCGGCTAGATCACCACGCGGCAGTGATGCCTCCAGTGTTGACTTTAGTATGGCCAAACGACGTTCCAGTTTTGTTGGCAAATCTCTGTCGTTGGGAAATCGCGCCCTCTGCCGCAGCAGCAGCTCCAGTGATGACGACAACGACGATGACTACGCCGGCAGCAATGCCTGCGCTCCAGGAAACGTCTCCCGACCTGTCAGCGCACCACCTGATTGCCTGCCTCGTCCGCGATTCCAAATCAACGTGAAGGGTGAAGAACCCAACTAGATTTTTATATATATATATTTATTTATCTGTTGTAGTTGTTGTTATTGCTAGGCAGAAAACAGGCGAGAGTCAAGTCGATTGCTTCAGCTTGACAGAATATAAGTAGTCTCGGCGTTTGTTGTTCCAAATTCATGTAATTTCAGTGTTAATCCTGGGGCTAGCTGCATTGATCTGTCATCCATCTAATCATACCACTTTTATGCCCGAAAATATATAGTGAAGAGCCCAAAGTTAAGTGCCTTGTAACTCGTTACAGATCTGGACGCAGACAGTCAGAATGAGGCGGCCAATGCGGCAATGTCGGGCCTGGAATCCGATTCGGAATCGGCACAGGAAGATGATATTCCTGAGCAGTGCCCCGTGGAGGAAATGACCACCTATGTGCCATTTGAGGAGGAAGAATTCGGCGAGGTATGTCTTGAAGCATCTTTCTCAAAGTAGAAACCAATAATTCTCAAATCAATCTTCCTACCAGCAAGGAGAGCAGGTGGAGGAGCTGGCCGACGAGAACAAGAGCCTCATCTGGTGCATTGTGAAACAGGTGCGGCCCGGCATGGATCTAAGTAAAGTGGTGTTACCCACTTTTATCCTAGAGCCGCGCTCGTTTCTGGACAAGCTTTCGGATTCATATTATCACGCGGACATGCTTTCCAAGTAGGATCCATATTCCTCTACATATTGATCGTACCATTCTATATATTTTCTGTATTATTTGACAGGGCGGTGCATGAGGATGATGCTTATACGCGCATGAAGTATATTGTGCAATGGTACCTGTCCAGTTTCTATAAGAAGCCCAAGGGCCTCAAGAAACCCTATAATCCCATACTGGGTGAAACGTTTCGCTGTTATTGGCAGCATCCAAGCGGTAGTCGCACCTTTTATATAGCCGAACAGGTGTCTCATCATCCGCCTGTTTCGGCATTTTATGTTACAAATCGCGAGGATGGCTTCAGCATCACCTGCTCCATCTTGGCGAAATCGAAGTTCTATGGCAATAGCACATCGGCCGTGCTGGAGGGCGCGGCTACGTTGACGCTACTGCCTCGCGGCGAATGTTATACGGCGAGCACACCATACGCCCACTGCAAGGGTATACTCATGGGCACGTTGTCCATGGAGCTGGGTGGCAAGATAAACATCGAGTGCGAGAACACCGGTTACAAGACGGAGCTTGAGTTCAAGCTGAAGCCATTCCTCGGTGGCTCCGATGCGACCAATGTGGTTGTAGGTAAAATAAAGCTAGGCAAGGAGACGCTAGCCACCATAAGTGGCCACTGGGACAAGGAGTGTCGCATCAAGGAATTGAAAACTGGCGAAGAAACGTTGCTATTCAGAGCGGACGCTGAGATGCGTTCCAAGCGACTTACACGTTATCTGGTGCCCATTGATAAACAAATGCCAACGGAATCGGAACGGCTTTGGCAGCATGTATCCGCTGCCATAGCACGCGAGGATCAGGTGGCTGCCACCGAAGAGAAAACTGTACTGGAGGTGAGCCAGCGAGCTTCGGCCAAGGATCGCCTCGAATCGGATAAGCCACATATGCCGACGCTATTCGAGCTAGACAGCTATGGTCAATGGATATATAAGTATGCAGATCTGCGTCCTTGGGACACGCGCAACGATGTACGTCAATATGAATGCGATTACAAGGTGCTAACAGAGACGCGACACAAAGCGATGCCCGTTACCGGAACTATGCATCCGGCAGATCGCATTCGTGGCAAGTCATTGGGTGACAGCGCTGGTAGGGATTCCAAGGTGGCCAAGGCTAAAAACAAATCCTTGGTGCTAGCCCCACGAGACACTAATTCTGATTCGAGCCAATCGCCCCAAGGCGCTGTTAAGCGCGGCTCGAACAGCAGCTCCATCAAGCAGTGAGTAGACCTGAAATCAACTTGAATCTTTAAAAATGATTTATTTATTGGTTTTTATTTACAGACTCGCCGCGGCTTTGGAACAGGTGAATGCATCACTGGAGAATCACACGAAACAGCTGAACGACATCTCACGCCGGCTGGAACGCATTCAGTATGCGCCGCCCTCCCGGAGCAGTATGAGCATGCACTCCCAAGAGCTGTTCGCTGGCGGCATCTCCCAATCCATTGTGATCAAGTCGCTGATCTATGCGTTAATTGGTCTTACATTTAGCCTGATATTGCGCTGGCTGTTCAAATAGTTTATCTGGTTTATTTGTATACATTTAAGAGAAACTTTTTCGGCTATATATATATAGAGTATTTAGTTTATATAAACACAGCAGATCCTTTTTATTATATTGTATATTCTGTGTTCTGTTCACACTCAAAATGCCTTGGCGCACGCCTCGCCAAAGACCGAGTCGTTCGGAGTCGGAGAAACAATCACGAATTATTATTAAGATTACACGTTATCGCTATGTATCGCTATGTTAGTTCAAGTCCAGGTTAAAGTCGATATTGTCCAGATGCTAGTGCTATATATATTTCGAGATTTGGCACCCCCCTTCAGGTATGTTTAGGCTTAGGCATTTTATAAAGGATAATAAAAAACTATATAACTAAAATATATGCTAGTTGCACCTTCGTAATTTCGTAACAATTCCACAAACTACACTGTAACAAATTCCTGTTCAATTCTTCCTTTTTTTCTTTCTTGGGATTATATATAGAATACATATAGAAGGAGCGCTTGCGGATGAGCAGCTGCTTGAGGAGAGGCTTTCTCTTTCGTTCAATTACATTTAATACGTTTAATATGCTAAAATTCTTATAATAAAATTTACGTCACTCCTACAATAAATACACTATACAACATACAACACGAACACAAACACAGAAGCTGTAATAATTTACAATATTTGACTTGAAATAAACAATTAACACACTGCTCCCAATTCAATTTTAAACGAAAACTGTTTCAGCCGGAACAAACTGAGGAGGGAGGGTGAGTTATGTAAATTATATATTCCCCTTACAATTTTTAGGGGTTATTTTGATTGAGTCTTGCGAGGATTAAGTGCATCTAATGGAAGGGTTGTTCCTGCTGTTTGTTGTTGGCTGTAAAATTTTGACAAATTAATTCTTATCTTTACATTTATATATATATATATAATTATTTTTGTGTTTTTGCATTTATTCGTTTTATTGTTGTTTTGCTTTTCGCTTACATTTACAAATAGTTTATATATATTTATTTATATATATACTATATATTTTCTACAACATTTACGGTCATTCTCGTATTCATTTTTATTTTAGCTGTTTTACAATTTTTTTTCACTTAATATAGGGACTTTTTCTGTCTCTCTTTTCTCTTCTCTTCTCTTCTTTAATTTTTTGTTCTATATAAGCAATCCGGTTTGGGATTATTAACGCGACTGTCGACTCTCCTATAATATCGATCTTGTTTCAAATCGTTCCGGTTTAGTCATGTGAGTAGAAGATGCTGCTAAATATGCGCTAAGAGTACACTTATTTAAATAGTTTTTCTTTTTTGTTTTGTTTTTTCTGATTACGCCTTACACTTAGTGGGGGAGGGGGGAGGGGAGGAAGAGAGAGAGCGGGGATTATAGACAGTATAGTAGCAATAACTAGATTTCTTTATATACGTTCGGCTTAACATTTAACACGACGTGAAGCTGCTGAGAATCGAAAGTCTCGGGCTGGCAACTAAACAAGGTAGAACGGGGTGGGATTTCAGTTTTCCAGGGCGGAGGGGGGGAAAGGAGAGGGAAAAGGTGACAACAGTTATGAAGCTAATAAGTAGGATTAGAATAGATTTTACTTTAGTTTAGGTATAGGTTTAAACACCCTGTATAATGTGTGTGTGTGTGTGTGTAAGTGTATATGTGTTGGTTTGCTGTATATATATATGCATATACAAATCTATATATATATATATATATATATATATATATGTATATATATGTACGCATACGGCTAGACTTAATTTACAGTTGGACATGCATGTGGATCAGCTCTACAATATAGTTTACATACAATTGCGCTCTGCACAGCAGGTAAATAACACTTTTGAGTATATAATCAAATATATATATATATATATATATATATATATGTATGTATTTATGTATGTATGTAGGTATGTAAATTTAAATGTATTTATTCATGCATCGGATCTTTAAGTGTATCTGTATCTGTATCTGCATCTAGTTAGTACAAACTGTATGTGCTTATGCATATTGCACTATTCCTCAATGGCTGCTTGGCTGCTTGACTGGTTGACTGGCTGACAGGCGGGGCGGGGGGGCTGTGGCTGGAAGGGCGTGGCACACTCTGTTTCCGTCTCTGAACGGAGATGGAGCTAACCTAGCACGTATGGACCCGCAAATGATTTTGTAGCGTACTCTTTTGCCGGAACTGCTTGGGGCAATAGGAACAGTTATAGGGCTTCTCTCCGGTATGGATCTTCATGTGATTGTTAAGGGTCGCCACCTGCCGGAAAGTAACCTCACAGATCTTGCATTTGTACGGTTTCTCACCCGTATGCGTCTTGATGTGATTGACCAGGGTGCTCTGCTGGGAAAAGAAACGCCTACAAACGCTGCAACCAAACGGCCGATCCGGATTATCGCCCTTTAGCATATTAATATTGCCCACATTTAATCGTCCACTCTGTACCGCCGCCTGATAGTGATCCGTTTTGATGTTAACTGCCGCCGCTGCTGCCACATTGCTGGCAACCACAGAGCTTACTGTGGTGCTGCC
Organism: Drosophila repletoides; assembly: GCA_018150835.1. Lineage (NCBI taxonomy): Eukaryota > Metazoa > Arthropoda > Insecta > Diptera > Drosophilidae > Drosophila > Drosophila repletoides. The sequence goes on from JAECWQ010000100.1 coordinate 10,840,001, forward strand.
ATCAAGAAAATGCAGCAACGGATGATGATCCAGCTGCAGGATATTGGACGTTGTGCTGTGCAGGTTGTTTGGAAGAAGACCGCTCGTCAATTGCTGTGTACCGGGTGCTAGGGGCGCTGGCATCGTTGAGTGATCCACTGTTCAGTCCGCATGTTCAATTCGGATTCGATAGTTGGTTCATAGTGATGGTGTTGGTTGTTGATGGTTGTTGATTGTTGTTGGGTTTGCATGCGTACAAAAGTTTAAATAAAAGCTTCGTTAGGGAAGTGCGTTAATGATCAATGCACACAGTGATAACAGAAAGCGGCTCAGTTGTAGGGCGAACACACAAGCGGCTCACCTGTGGCTGTGACTGTAGCTGGCTGGCTGGCGAGATGTGTGTGCGTCTTCATGTGGTTGGTGAGCGTGCTCTGCTGTCGGAACTGCATGTGGCAATAGGAACACGTGTACGGCTTATCACCAGTGTGGATTTTTTTATGATTAGCCAACGTTGCCAGCTGGCTAAAGGATTTATCGCAAGTCTCACATTTATACGGCTTAGGATCAATATGCGTCCGTTCATGATTATGCAACGTGCTCAGTTGGGGGAAGCGGCGCTTGCATACGCTGCACTGATACGGTTTCACCAGCTCCTCAGCCTGCGGCGAACTATATGTGCCCGAGTAAAGAGTCTTTGAGATTTGTACACGCTGCTGCTGCTGCTGATGCTGCTGGGCGTAGGCGTTGTGCATCTGATTCTGCGATTTACGGCTGTGTTTGCCAGACGAGGACGGCGGCTGATAGTTCAGTAGCGATGTGGGCGTGCTCGACTCAGCCGCTACAATATACAACGCATGCGTATGTGTGTGTGTGTTTGTGTATGTGTGTGTGGTGTGTTTGTGTGTTGTTTTTTTGTGGAGGATCAAAAGCAAAATTAGAGTTAGACTTGTTGTTACCATGTGTACATCTCTCTCTATATATATAAATATATGAATCTATATCTGATTAGAAGGCCTACCCCCCCTGCTTTGGGCCCATCACTTACCCTTATGCGTCTTGATGTGGTTGATGAGCGTGCTCTGCTGTCGAAAGTCCTTAGCGCATATATTGCACGTAAAAGGCTTCTCCCCGGTGTGTATCTTCACATGATTCGTCAGCGTCGATATCTGTCGGAAGGCCTTGTCACAGTGTTTACACTTGTAGGGACGCTCATCGGTGTGGATTTTCATATGATTGCGTAACGTGGTCAATTGGCGGAACTTGTTCTTGCACACGTGGCACTGTTTCTTCTTTCGCGGATCATCCACCACAGAGTCATCCTCACTGATGACGCTCTGTACCTCCTGTTTCATGGGCGATATTGGTGTAAGATTGCCACCGCTGTTCGTTGTTGTTGTCGATATATCCAGCAGATGTACCAGCGGATGCTGTGGATGCAACATGGCCTGATGGGTGGGATGCTGTATGGCCTGCACTGCCGTCAATTGATGCAATGAAAACGGGGTCTGTTGCAGGCTCGCAATTGTTGTTGGCTGTTGCAAACTGTTCGGATTGAGGCCGCCGCCACCGCCAGAAGAGCCTCCTCCACCGCCACCACCTCCTCCGCCGCCTCCACCATGTGTAGCTAGCTGGGCGGGCGCATAGTGTTGATAGTTTGCCATGGCAGCTGACGCGGCCGTCGCATGATTTAAATGCATTTTATTTGCTTACTTTTTTGTTTGCCTAGGTCCAGCGTCAGCGTCAGCTTTATTGTATTATTTTCAGTTTATTATAATTATTTATAGTTTTTTTATTGTCGGCTCATGTAGGTAACGTTATACAATTAAGTCGAAAAATTTCAGCCATTTACTTGCAACGAGCAACCCCGTCGTCGGTTTGTTATTTTAGTTGTCTGCGCTCTTTCGGCCGCGGCTGCTGCTTCTGTTAGCTGCGTGCTGCTGGCTGCTGCTTAGCTCTGCCCGCTGCTGCTGCTGCTGCGTCCACACGTTGCGTTCCACGTAGACGCTGCGGCGCTCAAATTGTATTACACTTTGCGCGGCACAACATTCTACACACTTTGCAACGTTTTTGCAATAGTTTGTGGCGCTTTTTGTGTGATTTGTGCAAATTTTCTCAGGCCACGCTCTTTTTTATCCTTATCAAAACAAAAATGACTGGCGTGGTTTTCCAGGGCTACAGCACGTGCAGTGTTGCATCGGGGGTGGTCGTCACTGAATCGATTGCTTTGTTATCGAATAGCTTAAACGTCAAGTGCTAAGCACATAAAGGGTTGCATCACGTTTTCTGGGCGTTGTGACTATCGATTATTTTTCTGTATCGATATACTGCGTAACGTTTCATTTTTAAATTTAAAAGTGATAACGGTTTATATTTTTTTTATTGTTAAATAACAAATTATTAAACTAATTTGAAGCTTTTTTTTGTGTTTTTAATTGAAATTATCAAGAACTGCACTCTACAAAAAGCTATTGATGCTGATCAAGAATATATATATTTATGTGTGCAATATCTGTATAATCTGTGAGCCGTTTTGAAGGTAAATTGTTTGTATATATGTCTATATAAAGTAGTAATCAATTTGAACCATATAAATAACATGAAGTACAATATTAGTTATAACTACATAGACCAATTGACGATTTATGGTGCATACGCCAAAGATACGAATTTTCATATTTTGCCATGTTAGCTGCAGGGCGAACCATTCATTCTGTAATTTATTAGATATTTATTGATATTTAAATCAAAACCTGATTATTTTTGACTTACGCTGCGCTCGACTAGAGCCACATTTCGACCGGGGTATCGTAAAATCCAAAATGTCCTTTCTAGAAGGTTAGATGCTGTGTGAGCGACACTGATCAAAACGTAGAATTCAAGAAGTTCGGATAGGTTTACTGCTAACATTAGGCAAAGGGTTTTATGGGACATCAAGAGAACGGGTTGTCCGAAAAGTGCTCGAATTGACATAAATGCACATAGACAAGTCTTCAGAGCAAGATGCACAATGAAACATAATATTGGATATTTGAAGAGTATGCTCAATTCGTTGACAATACGAATGAGTCGAAAATACTGCCGCTGTATCTTCAAAATCATCTTAAATTGTTTCCTCATTGGCATTGGATGAAGATGTAAGTTTTCCAAGCTTAATTGCAGTTTCAAGAAGATATGAAAAATTTGCCAGATTAAAGAAATTAATAGAAAATGCAAGGAACCTATCAATGCTGTTACGAGAAGTTTGTTGATATTAAATAAACTCCTATATAATCTATGGCCAACGAATAGCCATACTAATCCCATTATAGATCGAGGCAGAAGTAGAATTAATCCGCACAGTATTCGATGTTTTGGTATTTCACAGCTTTCAGCTCCCATTTTCAACAAGATTCGAATCATCTTGAATATTCGATGCTGCCAGCGATGGATGCAGATAATATAGATGACAGTCAAAATCAAATCAATTGCCGGAAATATAAGAACACAGAAGGTCGTCAGGAACGATTGCGTGAAGATTATATGTGACTCAAACCAATATTGATGAATATTTACGGGCAAAGTGCCCAATATGAAGAGGCTATAAAGCCTACTATAATAGCAGAGTAAACGCGACTTTAATACTCTTCCCGAGTTCAAATCGAAGTAGAATTGTCCGGTTCCACATAATGTCAAGAGGTACGAAATATAAGCGTAGATACTGTGTCTTCCCCAGGACATCCTCAGGCTAACTAATGCTGGAAAGCTTATGCTTAAACTCAATTAGGAAAATGTACTTTTTGATAAGAGTAGGAGGAGTTAGAAGCAAATATTTATATTGACTAACTGACATGCACTGTCCACTGATAAGATGCATAAACATTTTTGATTGGGTTGGATTATTATCTTTAGATCAACGAGTTTCCCTCGACTTTTCAACTTTAAATTCCACTTTTATATCAGTTCTCTCTCTCTAGTCTCTAGCTTTTAGTCTAGTCTCTATCTAGTCTCAATCTCTCTAATTTTACTCTCTACTCTTGGAGGGAGTTTCTAATTCTCTTCATTTGAAATCATTCTCTAAATTTATTTAGTTTTCTTTTAATTTGGACATTAAATAAAGCTGTAGTTGCTCTGAACTATATAAATAATATTAAGTAAAATATTAGCGATTACTATAAAAAACATATGATGATTTATAATGCATACTCCAATAATGCAGATCTTCGTGTTCTGCCAGGATAGCTGCACTGCGAACCAGTCACTCTAAAATAAGAAGGATATTTTTAATGGATTAAAATCTGGCCTTCTTTGGCACTCACACAACGTTCGACCAGAGGCACATTCGAGCTGGGATAGCGCAGTATCCTTATGATATTCTCATGAAGTTCAGCTGCCTCCTGGGCGACACTGACCAGGCCGTAGAATTCCAACATCTCGCACCAGTTTAGTGTTATAATTAGCCAGAAAGACTTGGCATTTATTTTCGGGAAATCATTGCCACCGAGCACTTGAATCACCCAACAGCCAGATAAACATGAATTCAAAGCCAGATGCAAGGTAAACCACAGCAAAGGATACTTGAAGAGTATACACAATTCGTTGATCAATCGCAGGAGTCGAAAATACATCTGTTGCACCTGTAGAATTTTCTGCAGCTGTTTCGGCATTGGCATTGGATTAAGCAGTAAATGTTGCAGGATAAGCTGAAACTTTAGGAGCAGGCGAGAAATCCTCCGGATTAGAATCATCAGCAAAAAATAAATGGAGCCCGTCAGAGCTTTTGCAAGAAAAGTTCCTAAATAAAATCCAAATCCTTTCGATCCCACGAATATCCATATAAAGCATAACAGAGGTCGAGGCACAAATACCATAAATCTGACAAGGAGTAGCCAGCTTACGCATGGATGCAGTGCGTCAATGAATCCGAAGTTAGGTAAGATTCTGATCTGCTCCATTTTGTAAAGTTTCTTTAGTATTCTGCATATCTTATCCTGCCGAAAATGTCCACAGAGAACACAGTTCAGAGTTAAACTTAAATCGACTGCCGGAAAGATGGCAGCACAAAACTTGGTTAGCTTCGATTGCCTAAAGTCCAAATAGGTCTTAAAATAAAACTCATTGATCATAATTGGCAGAGTACCCAAAATAATTAGGGTATAAGCTATCTGATAAAGGCGGAGCAAGTGTGACTTTATTGCTCTTCCAGTCTTCCTATCAACATAAAATGAACCGACTCCATATAATGCCAATAGGTAAGATATATACGCGTTCACACGATGTCTTCCCGAGGACATTTTAACTGCAACTAATCCTGGAAGAGTATTAAAGCAGCTCCAATTAGTGAAATGCACTTAAAAGTTCAATTAAATTGAAATGTGTCAAGGAAAAACAGATATGAAATAACAACTTGCCTAATCCTCATGTCATCTGACAGGTCCTGTTCTCTGTTAGTGAGCAATAGTCGAACAGGGCATTATCCTGAGAGCTTGTTCAAAGTAGCTCAGACTTTGATTACCGAATGTTTCCAGGACAAAGCTTTGAACTGAAAATAATCTGTAGAATTCTTTCCCCCAGGACATTATCTTTGAATTTGCTGGAATTCTGAGAGCCTGCTTAAAATAGGACTAGGATTCTGATTGTAGACAGTTTCCAGGACAGATATTTTACCTGTAAATAGTTTGTAGACTTCCTTCGATCAGGAATTATCCTGGAATTTATTGCAATCCTTTGAGAGACTTTGATTGTAGTCTGTTGCCAGAACAGAGCTTTCATTTGGTTTGAGGGAGCTTATAGCTCTATAGAGCTTTGTGGAACTACTAAAAAATGAAGCACACTACAATCATACCTCTCCCCTCGCTCGTCCTAGGCTTCATATTAAAACAATCTCTCCTGGTCCATTCATCCATATTATTTCTGTTCGTTTATCACTCCAATTCGGAGTCTTTGCTCCATTCATCCATGTTATTCTTGGCCAATCTCGGCACGATCAATCGCGTGCTTGAAATACTTCCGAAACTCGCACGACAGCTGCCGAACACATCGATTCATTACTCGGATTCAGATTCGGATTTGAGCGACTCGCTGGCCGCTTCAGTTCCACAATTTCAGTGCGCGGGCAGCAATCAAGGGAATCGGTTGGACTATCGGATCCAAAATTGGAAACAAAATCGGAGCGAAATCTATTTCCGAAAATGTTGAAAACGCGATTCGTTTGACAAGTTGGAAAATTACAGAACCTTGAAGCGAGCAGAGAATCATTTGGATTAATTGATTGGGCGAAATTATAGGCGAAAATAATGAAATTAATGCAATTTATGGGCACGAAACGAACTTGCCAAGTTTTTTGCTAAACTGATTTCATGCTTCAGTTGGGAGAATAACTGAGAAAAACTGAAAAAACAGTTAACGCGATTATCAATGTGCATTTATTTAAATTCAAATCTAAATCTAAATTCAAATTCAAATTCGAGCAAGGTCAGCGGCGGCGGCGGCGGCAACACATCAGCAATTATGACCTTTGCCAACTTGACTTGGCTCTGGCTAGTTTTTGGCTTTTTTTTGGGGACGCTCCCTTCTTGCCACGCCCACTATATACAAATCGATCATGAAGAGTTTCGGGCCAGTGGCTTTCCCCATCCGCCACCGCCACCAGCGCCATTGTTGCCGCACGATTTCGATCATCTGCCACATGTGCTGGTCTCCAAGCCACTGACACCCGCCGAGGTAATGGTGGATCTGACCAATGATCTAACCCATCGCCTGCTGCACTATCATTCCATACTGAATCGGAATAACTTTGCATTCTCACCCACGGCGCTGGTCAGTGTGCTGGTGGCGCTTTACGAAGGATCCTCGGGACGCAGCGCCAGTGAGCTGAGGAATGTGCTGCAGTTGCCCAACAATCGTGACGTCATACGCGTCGGCTACCGGGACATACATCGACGGCTACGGGTGAGACTAGACCTCAAAATACACTGAAAGAAAAGTTAACATTTGATTACGTCTCTCAAGCTAATCTCTCCAGTAGCTTAAACTCCTTTTAGAACTTACCCCCAAGGATCACCCTTTTCTTATTAATAATATAATTCTCTTTTTTCTAATTTTGAAGCCCTTTTTTTTCGCTGTGTACTGAAATTTACATGCGTCGTTTAACACGACGGGTTCTGTAATCCAATCCAAAAAAAAAGCGTGGAATAAACTTGAGTGATAAAACAACTAATAATTATTCCATTATTCCATGAGAGATCGGAGATTCTGATAGCGATACTTATATTTTTTTATATATTTATTTATGCGTGTATATTTAATTGTGCCACAGGCAAATTTTCTGGCCCATTTTATGCTCGTACACTGAGAGAAATATTGCTGGGATTAGCAGCAAAGGTACTCAATTTTTTCTTTCCGGGGTAGATAGAAATAAAGAGAGTTCTTAAAGGATTACCAAGGATTTTTGAATAGAAAAAGAAAAGTAGGTGGAAAGGCTATCTTCGACGCAAGCCGAATATTATATACTCTTGCAGGAATAATCATTATATTGATTTATTTCGGGCGATGACTGCATCAAATCGTCAATAATATATTTATATATTTTATCCTCTCAAACCCAAAATATCCTATGTAAGGGTATAAGTATCATGCTTAACCTACCTTCAGGCTGTTCCCTTTTTTTTCTGAGTGTATATTGCCGCCAGGTCTAGTTATTGCCGCTCAATTGATGCTCAATCCAACAGTTTATTGACCCCATTTGCGTCTGCAATGATTGGCCAAATTTCTGGGCATGAATAGAATGAATAATTGATAGCTGTCGGATTATGTAGTTCAATAGGCACTTATACCCTGTACTTATTAAAAGTGCTGTAAACATATTAGAAATTTGTATGTCCTACATAATAAATTATATATATTCCTGATCAAAGGCAGGACTAGCTACTGCGGGTTCGCATCTGTTACCAGGCGAGAATCCTTTTCAGCTTTTTTTAAGAAACATTTTAAATATTCGCAGACTTATTTTTTTGGCTCGGACAATCCGCTGAAAGGACTCAGCTTGAGCCGGAGCAACGTAACAGTGCTGAAGGACTTTGAGACTGTGCTGATGTTCTATGGCTACGACTTAAGCGTGGACATGGCATCAGCAACGCCAGCAAATATCACAGCTGATAAGGATAACAGCACAGTTTCTAGCAATGCTACAGCTGATGCGATGCAGGCAGAGACTACCACTATCAAGGATATGGAGACAACAACAGAAATGCCCACAACAACAGAAAGCGCTGAAGAAACCACAACAACAGCAGCAGCAACAACGACAACCACAGAGGAAGCAACAACCACAACGGAAGCGGAAACAACGACTACCGAAGCGCCAGCAACTGAAGCCTCTGCTGAGGCAACAGAACCTGCTGCCGAGGGAGCTGGCGAGGATGAGGCAGCGGAGTTGGTCTCTGCTTTTGTGGCCGAAGAGGATGCTGAACCATTTCTGCGCATACAAAAGGCGCGGGTTTCGCGGCTGCCCACCAGTAAATTGCAGGCGCCGCTTAAGCACTCCAATCCCATAACGCCCAAGCCCAGTTATTTGCCCAGCGCAAGGATATCCGTTATGCCTATGATGGCACGCCAGGTGGTTGCACCGCCGCAGAGAAAGATGTCGACAATGAACAGCGCACGCCAAGGATTAAGCACGACAACCGCAGCAGCTCCAGCAAATCGCAAATCCAATATGGCACGACACAAAAGACATGTCTTGGGCTATAAAGATCTGGATGCAAATCTCTTTGTGGCGCTCTTCAGTCCACATACACCGCATGGTGCACCACATCCTTTGCCCCTACCACCCACCGCAGGCTTTGCCCACATCACCAACGACTTTGAGCCACATTTTATTGGCGAAGGAGCCGAAACCAAAACCAACTACAACACGGATGTAATCAGTCATGTTTTCTACCTGGGCAGCCAACAGGTGGTCCACACCACCTTCAAGGTGTACAACGCCGTGCTGTATTATAAATACTTTGAACACTTGAAGATGAGTGTGCTGGAACTGGAGCTGGACACACCCGAATACAATCTAATGATACTACTGCCCGACTACCATATGGACATTGTGGCAGCCGCCGCTTCGCTCAAGCTGGGACCCACGCTGCGGCTGATGCGTAAGCAACTCAAACCACGCTGGGTTCAGGCCATCATTCCAGACTTCAAGCTGCACGGCACCATGTTCCTTACCAACGATCTGCAAAATGTAAGTCTCAAAAAAACAAAGGGTATTTAAAGTTATATAAATTTATTATATTCCTTTGCAGATGGGCATGTAAGTGAACTGGTTAGCTGATCTCTGGGGATCACTTTTACTTTCAGGTTATCCTAAAGCGTTCTCATTACAGCTGCGATATATTCGAGCCAAATCGGGCCGATTTTCGACCCATGACTGATGAGAAAGGCGTCTATGTGCGGCACATTGAGCAATCCATCGATGTCAACATTCGTACGCATCCCATCAATCAACTTAAACGTGAGTTAAAGTAGCTCTTGGTGTTTGCATTGCAGCACACACCTCGACGCATTGAGGCGCAACAGCATCGAGATGGAGATGGAGGTGTTTGCCCCACCTCTGCAATTGGCAAGCATAAAGTAAGCGCAATAACAATTTGTATTTCCTTTTTCGCCCAGGCAATACAGGCGCTCAAACGAAGCCCATACAGATCTCTGTTAATCATCCGTTTCTGTTTTTCATCATCGATCGAGACTTGGACGTGGCGGTAATGTCGGGCCGCATACTCAATCCGCTTAACGTGCGCATACAATGAGCCGCCCTGGCCAGGCCAGTGGTCCAAAACGAAGGTCAATCATCAATCGTCGATCATTGAAAGTGAAGTTGAGTTCAACGCTCGATTTCCTGGTGCCTGCTAACACAATACGCAAAGTTGTATAAGTTTTGTAAATAACGCAAACTTCTCTTTTTATATAAACGCTGTTCACTTCTTTTTTTATACACACAGATTCTTTGCCTTATCAGTTGAGTCACAAGTTATAAGCCAGTCTTATAGCTGCATTCGCTATTTGCTTAAAAATAAACTAAAGATAAAGTTAGAAGGCGCCTCTTGGGCCAGAAGCCGCTTAATCCTAGGTAGAGCTGATAGTTTTAATAAATAACTGAAATGAAAAGGATGAGAAAGTTAGTTAGTCTGATGAACTCATCTTTAATCTGTCTTAAAAGTACTAAAATTAAGCCTTATTGGAATTATTTAAAGTAGAAAAAGGTATTAAGGTCTTTTTTCGTCAGATAAGTGTGCTCGAGTAGCAAATATCTTTTATTTAGCACTAATAAAGTCCTGCTCTTAATGGCTTTGATATAAGCCGTTTACTGAGACAGCAAGATGGACAGGTCTAAACCGAATCGACTTTTAATCATGAACAAGAATAAACTTGTATTCTGTTGCCTGGTGCATTTTACAAGCGTATAAATTATAATTTCTAAATAGAACTCAAAGGCAGCTTTACCTAATTCTCCTAATAGTTTAGCCAGTGGCTGGCTTCAATATTGGTAGGTTCCGTATACAGTGCAGACGCAGAACAAGCTTGTATTGCTAAAAACCTCTGTCACAGATGTGTCGCAGTCGCAGTCCCAACAGCAGCGCGATAAATAGGTAGAACCGGCACCCAGCTCTTGTCCCAGCATCACCTGGACAACGTGCTTGTAGCGCTTCACTTTGGGATTGGCGGCAATTTGCTGGTTTACTTCGTCGGCTATTTCCCGTGTCCAAATTTTGGCCGCATCTTTGTCATATATTTTGTCTGGAATTTGTGTAATTTAATAAGGTTGCCTAGCGACGCTGCTTCGTTTGTTTGGCTCTGTTCGATTTTTACAGGCTTACGCTTACCCTTGAGTTTCTCGGCCATTGTGTTGTTTATGATGCTCTTAACGATGGGCAATGGAAAGGATTCCCCAAAGGCTGGCCTCATACTGTAAGCCGCCGGCTGACCCGCTTGCTCCTCATCCATTTCAGGTTCAGTCGCAGTCGCAGTTGCAGCCGGCTTTTGTTTTTTATCCTGTGCTTTCGCAGCAGTTGATCCTGCTCTAGATCTAGAACCTTCATGTTTTACTGATTTTTTATTTATGCTTTCCGCAGGCATTTTTCTTTATTGAATTTAATTAAATTAATTGAAATAACAATGAAACAGGACAAATCAGCATCAATATATTACGCGGTTGTTATTGTTTATTAATAGTGGTGCACTACTGCTTGTAATCGGTTCTAAGTCACGCACGAATGCAATCGATACATTTTATCGAATCAATTTTGTATTGCTTTTAGTTAAAGAACAGGTTTTCGACTGCCATTCACTGCGAGCGCACGCTTAACGGCAGAGTTGCCACACCGTGCCGGTGCTGGCAGGGCACCTAAAAATTTAAATAAAAACACTCGTTGCATATTTCAATTCATAAAATCTTTATTCAATCTTTAAATAAATCAAAAAATTACATAATAAATTCGATAAATATGTTGATTATAGGATATACATAAAATTACACAATAATTTAAATCATTTTATTAGTATATAATAAATTTTTGCTTTGCTTTGATTCTCTTTCAATATATTCGTAATATACGCTCGTCTGTAGTATATATATACTTAGGTATAGAAAATATTTGTGTGTATATCTTTGTGTTCACTTTGATTTTAGTTGGGCAGCAAATTACATGCATAGATGCTTTAATTTATGTATATATTATTTAAATAATTTAAAAATACATCTTTAAATTCGCAGACATAGGAGCACACACAAAAAAACTACATAAAAAAAAACGAACTAAAAATAATAATAAACTAATAAAAATCAAATACACCAAAGAGACAAACAATTTGCACATACATATTTCACGTTAAATAGTTAACTTAATACACAACATAATACAACGTACAATACAAAGATCAGACAGTTCATTGAATTGTTATCGGTTTTTTTTCGGTTTTTGAAGGCTGCAACAAACTAAATGACTATAAATTTGTTTGTGTATAATATTATATAATATATAATATGCTCGAAACTAACTAAACTTTAACATTAATTAGCGAATTTGTTTTTGGTTCTATTTATACATAACTGTACTGTTGTTGTTGCGCGTTTCAACAAAATAAATCTTAAACAACCGACCTATTTTCTTCTCTTCTCTACTCTCTTTCTGTTATAAATTATTCCGCCAGAGTCTTTTTCCACTCTTCATGCATCGTTTTTTGTTTTTTGTTTTCTGTTTTCGGTTTTTTTTTTTTTGGTACATTTTGCTTAAGTAGTTAGGCGTAAGAATCCTTGCAAGATTTCGTAGGCCACTAAACCCCAAGGCAAGTTTGTTATTCAAATCTGTGAATATATATTTATATATATTTAAATTGGTTATTTAGTTTATTCGATATACTTTCTTACATTCGATTCTTCGTGTTCGTGCGATTGGCCGGCTAGTGTAATTCCGGCATCCGTTGATGTTGATGCAGCGCCCGCTGCAGTTAGGTCCACCTGTGAGGCAGTTGGTCGTAAAGCCGCCCGCTTAGCCACAATTTCCAGCATTTCATTAAGTATAGCACCCTCTGCGGCCACATCGGCGGAGCTCTTGTCCAGCTCTAAAAAATCATAGAAATCATTGATATTTGTAATCATATCGAAACTTAAACATAGCCTTAGAGATTAGAATGCTTTGGAGGAGCCCCCTAAAGTTTAAGGGGAGCTCCTCCTTTTCAGAAGTTCAGAACTTACTATTGCAGGACAGACGCAAATTGAGCTCTTCTTTTAGTTGCGCATGCCGATACTCCAGTTGCAGTTCCTGTTGTCTAATGGTCAGTTCCTCATCACGTTTTCTATATTAATAGATTAGATTATAATAAAGCTCACTTGGAATAAATAAATGCTACACTCACTTCAGTGCTGTGATATTTCGCCAAATCTCCAATAGTTCTTTCAATAGCTTCTCGTCATTGTCCTTTGTCGTATCCAAGCTTTAACAAAGAAATAATTGGAATTTATTTAGATAATTGTAATTGAGCTAATTGTAATTGTTAGCTTTACTTTTCATAGTTGTGCGCCTCGCCCCGCAGGGCCTTCTCAATGAGTACGCCGCGCGCCTCCAGTTCCTTTAGCTGCACTTCGATCTCCTCCTGTTCGCGCTGTATTTCTTGAGCGATTCGCAATCGCTTGAGCTCAGCCTGTCGTGAAGCCTTCGATATGGCACGTTGCTTCTTATGCTCTCGTGTCTCGTTAGCGTTGCTCTCATCTATAAAGGATAATTAATGTATTTATGGAGTACTCTCTGTGTACCATTAGAAAAAAAAAGAGTTGAAACAAAGAGCTGGGAAATGTAAACAAATAATGAGAGAGAAGGAGGAGCAACAAACCATCGGATCTTTGATAATTCAGTGGCAAAGGCGGTATGGGTGGCGGAGTCTGGTCATCCATGGCATTCGCTGCGGCCAGATGATGGGGCTTATGTATATAGAGCTGCGGGCTGGATGATGAGAACGATTCGGTATTCGTTTGCTTTCGGTAGCGACTGTTGTTCGTGGTGTTCAGGTAATCTTGCGAGTGTTTTGTTTGTGTTGTTCCTGTTGTTGTTGTTGCTGTTGTTGTGCTGCTTATTGTTGCGTTGTTTGTGAGCGGATCCTTGTCCTAATTAAAGTGTTGCATTTAAATGTATCGAAATATTTGTATAAATATAAATTTAGTTAATTTTGAGTGTGTGGTTTTTGCGTGTGTTTTCATTTGTTTTTGTTTTGTTTGGCAGCGAATAGCGAAAAAGAAACATTCGAAAAGTAAACAATTTTCAGTATTCGGCTTTAAAACGATTTGTTATTAACAACTTAATCATAAAACAAGCGTGCTTAGCTATCCGGGAGGGGGAAGAGGAGCGCAATTCCGGGGGAATTACCATTATCAAAAGGGGGCGCCCAACCATACCCAAACTCCATAACCATAATTCATGCAACACATCAACTAAAAACTATTGAAATAAATTAAATTTAATTTCATAATTAAAACTAATAATAATACTTAATAAATAATAAAGGAAATTGTTTATAATTCCTATAAAAACTTAATAAAAATAAAAGTATATAAAACAAAAAGATAAATTTGATCCATAGCGGGCTACACAAATGATGCGTAGAGCCCAGGGTATTACGTGTTTAAACAAATAATAAAAATTAAAGGGTATCAGGCATTCTTATAATTATGATTTAAATATTTTGAGCTGCAAATTGTGAAAAGAAAATGAAAATAAAATAAATAAAAACTTCTTGCAAGCGATGTAAAGAAATAAAAGTAATTAATTAAATAAATAAAGGCCTATAATTATGAACGATTAAATTAATTGAAAAAACAGTGAAAATTATGTTTAATTGTTGATTAAAAACAAGCAAAATAAAAACAAATAAATGAAGTGCAGAGTTAATTTTGCTTAATTCTTCTATTTCGACTGTAAAAATTAGAATTTTAATTAGAAAATTATGCAGTTTGCCTCGGCTATAGCGACTCCTGGTGCTCTTCTAATTAAACTAAATAAATATAGAATTCTTTTTAGGTAACATTTTGTAAATATTTCATAATCTCAATTGAATTCTGATTAAATTTTTAATAAACTGAAGAAAACTAATTATTTTTTTGTTAATTTCTAAAATTTTACTTTGTGTCGTCGGCTTTAGAAGTATTTCAAGAGTTCCAAGAAATATTTCGAATGAAAATTTTGGAATTTAATTATTATTTTGAGGTGCTGAAATGAAGAAACATGCCACAAATATGCGAACTACTCAAAAAAGGAAACGAAACGAGGTGAATGAAAGAATCGGGGGAGAGGACAATAAGTGGATAAGTGGATAGAATATGAGTAAGTAAAAATGTTCTTACACCAAAACCGAAAGTCCTCAGATCAAAGCAAGACTGTAAAATGTTGGAAAAAGTTTAGGTTAATAATGAAGGACACACACATACATATAGATATAATCCGTACACCTTATGAATCAACCAAAAGGAAACGTTTACCAGGTCAGTTACAGAAATTACAGATCTTATATTACAGGAGACATGGAAGCAATAAATGCTGGTGCTTACCTTAGACTTCTCCTTGGATTTCGGTGAGATACGGAAGCGACTAAAGACGCCGCCACCGCCTCCGCCACTACCGCCGCCTCCGTCGGAGATCGTGGGCGTACCGCTGCTGCTAGTGCCCGGACGCTCTGCATGTTCAGAGTGGTTGGCAGCTACAGCGACGCCCTGTTCCTTGGGACTGCCGGACGTTGAGACAGTTGTGTTGGAGCTGTTGCTGTTGCTTTTGTGAAAGAAACTGGACAACGATTGAATAAGACTCTTACGACGCTCTGGATCTTTTTGGCGTCTGCTGGATTTCTGCATTTTCTGTGGTTTGTCCTGGGCACTGGCCGCCAGATTCGGATCCGAAGTGAAGTCCATGCCTTTAGCTGGATTCACTGCATCGCTATCCAAACGGCGTTGCTGTTGCTGACCCTGGCTAACCATGTAGGCCAGATCATTGACACTCTTGGAGGCGCTCATTTTTATGGCACGCGCCGCCAGGTCGCTGGACAGTGGCTCCGGCTGTTGCTTCGCCTTGGTACTGTTCTGATCGTATTGTAGACGCTTGCGCAACAGCTGCATTTTCTCCTCGGGACTCAGGCCCAGCTCGGAATTGGACTTTAGGCGAGCACGCGCTCTTGCCTCGCTGCGCAGATTTTCTGTTGAGGCGGAGATGCTGACCTCGACACTTTTGTCAATTGGTTGTCTCTGGTTTTGTCCGTTACGATGTGGACGCACTGGCGCCAGGGGCGTGGCAAAATCATTAACCTTGCCATAGCTAAAGGAGGCCGTCTTGTTGAGCTTGTGTCGTTCTAGTAGATTCATTTGCTCTGCATCCAAATGCTCGCTGAAGGGACGCGACTTGTAGAGGTCCGAGGTACGCACGGCTGGCTGTGCCGTACGATAAGGTGATACATACGTGGCCGTGGCGGATTTCTGTAGCGGATTGGGCGACTTATACACTTCAGTATTTGTTGGAATAGTTGGGCGAGGAGCTGGTGGTTCAGCTGCCGTTGAAACATGGTAATGTGCCTGGCTGCTGCAGTTGGCATCACTTGAGCTGCTGGCTGCAGCCAACTTGGGCGTCGGACTCAAGCTAGCACCGCTGGCATATCCACTGGTTAGCAGGCTGCGCTGGCGGCTGCGATGCAGACGCTTCTCGGCATTTAGCTGCTTCTTAGACTGCAGTTTATCCATGACCAGATCATGTATGAGATCTTTCTGCTTGGTGCGCTCCTTACTGATCTCCTCCAGCTTGCTGTTAAGCGTAGGTATCTCAGGTACTTTGCTCGATGAACTGCTGCTTCTGGGTCGCATGGTCACATTGTTATCTCCGCCTGCTCGTTGTGCATCCGTTGCTGTTGCCTGTGGCACATTGGTAGCTTCTATCACAGTTGGCTGATGTTGCAGTAAATTGGGTGCCTCACCCTTGGAGCTCTTCCGTCGCTGTGTGCTGATCTGCGAGATGCGCTGCTGCAGCGCACGCACATACTCAAACTGAATCTGCATGTCCTCCTCCGTTTCCTTGGCTGCTGCAGCGGCTGGTGTCGAGCTACTGCCGCTGCTGGTGGTGGTCACTGTCGATGATTGTGGGGTCTTTGGCTGCTGCTCTGAGCTGCTGGGTGTAGAACCATCCGCTTTGTCAGCGGCCAACAGCGAAGCGAACTGATCCAAAACACGTGGCGATGACGTATCTAAAGGACTTGTGACCACAGTGAGTGCCTCGCTTTCCTCTGTGGTGGTCTGCTGCGTTTGTGAAGTAGCCATGCCACCCAAGCTGTCCTCGTCCAATTCATTGAGCGTGCTGGAGTCTGTCAGAGATTGTGTCATCACCGAACTGCTGGGCAAACGTGGCGTCTCATTGACAGGCGTCTTGGCATCATCGTGCATTATATAAGCGCCTTGCTCAATATAATCGACGCCTAGTTTCTCATCCCGCTTGGTCAGCAATGGCTGCAGCTTTGTCTGCATGGCTGTCTTCGCTTGTGGTTTCTCTGAGCTGGCTGGCTGCTTGGGTGCCGTCTCAATGTACACCATGTAGCCACGATTATGCAGCAATGCTGTATTCGTGGCTGAATAGGCCTCGGCACAGGAACCCTCGGAGCCGGTGTCCATAAACTCAATGTCATCTATGTCAATGGCATGCAGTATGCCCTCCATTTGAGCGACGGGCGCCTGTTTGGACAGTTCGTGAAGAACTTCGGTGCTGCTAGGCAGCTTAGCTGCGCTGCGACATCGTTCCTTGCGGCGTTTCATGGTGCCCTTGTTGGAGTTCAGTACAAACTCCATGTCCACAAAGTTCTCCGAAATGCAATCATCGGCCGTCCAATCGGAAAGCTCAGTTTCGGTCAGCACTTGGCCAGTGCCTGTGTGTTCCGTTTCCGAATCAGAGCCTCTTGAGTTCATATCTCCCGTGGGCGTCTTATCGCTATCATGCTGCGTAGGCGTTGTGGGTGTGTCTGGCGTCTTGGCTGCGCTGCTACTTAAATTAAGAGTTACGGGCTTTACGACTTGACTGTGCTCCGGATTGCGTTCCACAATCAACGGCAGATTCTTTAAGCTTTCGATTTTGTTCTCATTTTTGCTATCAAATTTCAGCTTTGGTGGTCCCATTTCTGGCAGTGAAGGTGGAGTAGTGACTAGCTGATGCTCAGCCTCAATAACTGTACATTCCGCGGGCTCAGGAGTCGCCGTCACAGGTTCCACATCAGCTTCTGGTTCGTCTTCCAGCTCGCTGGTTTTTAACGCCGGCACCGGCGGCACAATGACTCCAGCTGGCATATCCAGATACTTGACATCCTCCGGATCACCAATGTATTTGCCATTGACTATCATAAGGCTGTCCACCTGCATGAGAGCACCGCTACTGTCGTGCACCTCCAGACGTGGCACATTGTGTTTGCCACCAGCCGTCTGAGTGTCTGGACTTGTCGTGGACTCCAATATATAATGCTGTATATCCTCAATGCTGGAGCTGCCAGAGCTGGAGCAGCTGGTGGCGCTGCTTGCGGTAGTGGATGTAATTTCCGACTTGGGCTTAGTCCACGCTACGTTGGGCACCTGTATTTGCAGTGTTTCCGTCTCATATTGATCCTGATCGATGGCTTTTTCGGGCGCGTCACGTTTCTCCTCGTCGGATTGACATAACAGCGATTGCTGCTCTTCTGAGTCGGCTACGCCATGCGCATCCTTTTCTGCTTTAATATCACCTATAATGTCGGGTATGCACTCCTTAACATCCTTGGATACATCTGGCTTAATTACCTCCTGAGTTAGATCATTTATCTTATTGCTATCCGGTATCTGAGCTGGAGAATCCGTGAGCTCTATGCCAGCATCGCTCTGTTTCTTTGGGGTATCCAGCAGAGTGAGATCAATATACGGCACCGATTTCTCCGGTGTCACTAAATCAATTACCTCAATGACAGTTTTATTATTGGTCGGCGTTGTTGGTGAGCTCTTCTTGCTCAGCTGCTCCAGCAGCGTAGCATTCACCGCATCCGTGTACTCCATGCCCTTATTGAGCTCATTTTTGCTGTTGACAAACACATTCTCCTTCTCGTTATCCGTGGAGTTACTGGAGGGAGCCTTCTGTATCTTTAGCTCTACCCGCAGATCATTTATCACATTGCTGGTGGCCGAGCGCATCAGCTCATTATTCTGGGCATGGGCATTATCGCCCAGCTTTGTGCGATCCAGAAAACTGCGCATGCCAGCACTGATATCACTGCTCGGATTCAGCAGCTTCTGGCACTCCGAGATGTTCGACTGAAAGCTGCGTATGCGTGAGTCCAGCACCGAGGTGGAACCAGATTTCTGTATTTTATTGCCATTGGCCGGTTCGCCCAGCAAGTAGCGTTTCTTTAGCTCCAGACTCTTCTTCGAAGCGATGCCCTCAGTGCTGGCAGTTTTATTTAGCAGATAATCACCAGGCCGAGGATTCTGCAGCGGCGCCCGCTGACTACTAATCAGCAGCGTTGGATCCACCTGAACTAGTGGCTTAAATTGTGGCAGCGGTGGTTGTGGCTGATATTTTTGCAAATAGCTGCCGCCCTTCTCTCGCGCAGCCATTTGCTTCTGATGCAGACCAGAGGCACTGGCAGTGATCATGCTGGACTTGATCTAAAAAGGCAGAAATATCAGTATAAAGGTAAAGGAACCTAGCGGTGCATCTATATATCTTTTTACCTGCACTTTTGTGGGTTTTCTTAAATGTGTATCGTCGATAAAGATTTTGGGCGCCTGCCGTATGATCTCATCATTGTCGAACTCGGAATCGGTGGATATTTCTGTGGCAGAGTTAAGCTCAACTTCGTCAGGCGATGTGCTCTCGGATTCGGTTTGTACCTGCAATTGTAGCCAAAGGCCAATACTCAATTAGTTTCCATAAATTCGATAGAAAAAAAAAACATTAAAGCAGTGCAATAAAACATATAAACAAAGCGCAGAGAGAAGAGGGCGGGGCTATAGAAATCCGTAAGAATCTATGCCCCGTTCTTTAGCTGAAACATGCTTCATTAGTCAGAGCTTTTTTATTGGGTGTTGGGTTAATCAGCAGCAACCTTCAGGTACGATCCAGAAAGGTACAAACAAATACAAAACGAACGAAAACGTAACACAACGCAGCAGGTTTTGGTAAGATGGGTTAGTTCAGTTCAGGAGTAGATTCAGTTGGCCAGGGACCGTAACTTAAGATTAGTGAAAAAAAAAACCACATATATCTTAGAGTATCATCAAAATAAATGTACATTTATCACAAGAACTATATCTTATTTAATACTATAAAATGTGAAGTATTTGTTTTAATATTTCTTTCTTTCTTTTGGATAGTTTTCTTTCCAGTAATCCAGTAAAACTTATTTGAGACCTATTTCTAATCGAAAGAATTATATCTTCAATTTGCATATTTTACATTTCAATCTTTCTTTCTGCTGGTTTTTTCCTTGTAGAAACCGAAACCTATTTCAAAACAATTTCTAATAAAATCAATTACATCTATAAAAAAAAATAAAATATAGAATCCTAAGTTTACTTATCAAATAAGTTATATTTTCTCTATCTAAAAGTCCTACTAAAAATGTTATTTGATATTCGAATAAGTTTAGCTTATTATTCCTATACGGTCCCTGGCCTATTTATATACGAGCGGAAGGACAATATCAAAAGGACGACAACAGAGCGGTGAACGATACAACAATATTTCATCTAGATTTTTAGAGACTACAAACTTTTTGCTCGGGCTGCTCGGCTCGGGGGTTAGCGCAACATTTCGTGTACAATTTTGATTGAATTTACCTTCATAGATCGTACCCAGATGCTTTTTTTACGATATGGCTAACAAAGGTGTAACTCTCTCTCTCATTCTCTCTTTTTCTCTCTCTCTTCCGCTCAAGATAAGTCACATCAAGAGCAGACAGGCAGTCGGGTTGTTTTGTGGGTGCTTGGGTTGACGTTGAACGAACTGATCAGTGGATTGATCAGTGATCGGTTTGATCACACAAGATCCTAGCGTGGTTTTGTTAAGGTGTGTAGGTGTGTAAAGGGGGGGTAAGGGGTTCAATTGGTCGGTTGTTTGTTGGTTTGTCAAGTGTTGGTTTCGCATTTATTGTGGTTGAGGTCGTCATTTGGTTTAGACCTCAGTAAAGAAAATAGTTGAGACGACGTCTGCAGTTGTTTTCGTTGTTGTTGTTTTTGTTGTGGTTGTTGTTATCGTTGGGTAAATGTAAAAAAGAAATAGCTGTTTTGATCAAGGTTAAAGCTAAGAAACTAAGAGATAACGCACGACTCTTTGCTGGAGGGCAGACCGTAGTCACTGCGTCCGTAGCTGGATATTGAAGCGGGACTGCGTCGCCTGAATAAATCGCTGAGATGTGATCCGCTCGGTGTGGCTATTGATGATGTGCTGGGATAATAGCTGGACGTTGTTGTTGTTGCTCCTAATCCCGTATAGGGTCTTCTGCTAATGTAGTCGCTACTGAGAGATTCATAGTTGCTGCGTGGAGCAGCAGTGCTCCGGACATAGGATGATGTGCTAGGAAAGCGACTTGTTGACGTTTTGCCGGTAATTCCGCTGGCATAATGACGCGGACGATAACTGCATAATTCCTCATCCGGTTCATAGTCGGCATAATCAGTGCGCTCTGCGCTCCGTATAACATCGCGCATATAGGGATTACGTTCCACGACTCGCTCGTTGACAAAGTCGCGCTTACGATTATGCAATCGCTTGCTGCGATCGAGCAAAGCTCGTGTACTGGCGTCCACCGGGTCATCATAATTGACGTAGCTTACTGGCCGCGATGTTGCAACAGTTGTTGGAGTCGAGCGAGTATCAGTATCCTGGCTGGATGGCGCCGACAGAGATTGCAACGAGGTTGAGACAGAAGTACCCTTTTTGAGATCACTAAAGGATTTGGAGCTTTGGCGAGCGCTGGGTGTCAGGGGCTTGAATGGTTGCGGTGATTGTGAGCGGGGTTTATTATTATTGAAACGCTTTGGGTTCCGCCGTTTAGTGTCCATTAGACCCAAAATATCGTCCACTTCCAAAGTATCTTTGCCGGGTTTCTTTTCGAAACGGGTTTTGCCATCGGGCCACTGGCGATTCAGGAAAGCAGCCGAGGGCGGGGAATCAGAGCGTGCATATTCCGGAAGCTGTTGTTTTAGTTTCTCCGCTGCTGCCTCCTCATCCTCGCTATCTGTATGAATTTCTTCAACGTGGGGATTGGGCCAGGCTCGATCCTTAAACACTTCCGGAACGGGTTCATCGACAGCCCTTACTTCCGGCACATATTTAGGCGGCTCCAGTTTCGGCAGCTTCAGTTTCCGCGGCATGGGCACAATCACTGGCTTATTATCCTGTAACTCTATAAATGCAAACGAGCTGCGACGCGTGGAATCAGCAGTGGAATCCAGAGTCGAATTGCTGTCGTCGCCCAGATCTAGTTTCTTAAACATGGGCGGCGTACCCTCATGTTTGGTGGACTCTCTCCTGCTGCTGCTGCCCTGCGTCGTGCCGCGACGCACGCTGGACATGGGGGGCGTGGGAGGAGGTAGACTGCGCTTGCTGCTGGAATTGCTGCTACTCTGCTGTGAGTCTTTGCGTCGTTGCTCAGCAGCTGCTGCCTCAAAGCTTTCATCACGCTTGAGCAATGCTTGGCGACGTTCCCTCTCGAATTCCTGTATAATTCGTTCTTGTGCAGCCTCCGTATCCGCCTCGGCGCTAGGTAGATTATTCAGCAGCTGAATGGAACTAGTTGGCGATACATTGGCGGGTTTGCTATCAGGCACACGCCGCCGCGGCGGCATCGGACTGTTGGGCAGCTTCTCCATGTCCCATTCCAAGGAACTCTCCTTGCTTGGGTTGGGTTGCTTGCGACGTGGCATGGGTGAGGCGGGCAGCTTCTCCATGTCCCAATCCAAAGAGTTCTCCTTGCTGCGCATCTTTGGTGGTGTTATAAGCTTCGACGGCTCATTGAGGCTGCTGTGCGATGAGTTTTCGCTTTTGATAGAATTGTTCCGACTTTCAATGACCACTTTTGAGCTCACAGTAGGCTGTGGCTCTTCTAGCTTTATTTTTGGTACCAGGTCTGGCGTAGATTTAACTTCATTTGAGTTATATTCCTTGGATTTGCTACTAACTTTGTCCGGATGATCAACTACATCTTCATCCACCAGATGTGTAGGAAATTTGAGTGTCGCTTCAGCTGGCACTGTTTCCGGCTCTACCTTCTTAACGTGCAGTTGCTGCAGTAAATCCTGTACCGAGGGTGGCATATTCTCGGGATCCAACTTGACTAGTTTTTTCTTCAAGCGGTGTGGTGCAACGGGTATAGTCGGCTCACTGGAGGATGAGCTGCTCTTCTGCCTACGTTGTGGACGTGATGGGAAATGATTGCCATCCAACTCATCCACGCCATTGTCATCATTGTGACCAAATCGCGTGTAGTATTCCCTATGTAGATCAGCTTCATCGCGCTCCAGCGACTCCAACTTACCTACAAAATCTCGCTCCGCAGAGCTATTGGGCATTAGATTAACCCCTGGCGTAATGCCTACCAATTCGTCATTTGAATCAAACTCTACATTTACTAACATTTCATCGGAAAAGTCACCAAATAGCTTCTCGATGCTGTGCTCCTCGGAGCTACCACGCTTGACTACCGTAATGGGCTGAGCACTGGGACTCTTACTGATGGTGGTGCACAGTGAATCCGCATCCACGTCATCATCTACATAAATAGTTTCGCCGACGACTTGCCCTTGCTCCATGGCTTCTACCATGCTCTGGAAGACCTCATCGACCTGTTCGCGTTCCAACTTGATACTTTTAAGCGCCTCCATTGCATCTTGATTAAGTTTTTCAGTTAGCGAAATATCTGATTGACGTCTGGACAGTACCAGACTGGATTGGGAGCCACGTCGAGAACTGTTATGCGATTTATCGCAGCCAGTCTTGGGCAAATTTTTGATATCTTCTACAACAGGACGTGCAGCAGCAGCAGCCTCCGTCTCTATATTGACAGCCTCGCTAGTTGGCTGCGGAATGGTATCCTCCACCAGCGGACTCTTTGTTTTTGATCGCTCTAGCTCCTTGGCTTCTGTGGCCTTATCCAATAAATCCAATATCTCAAAATCATCCGGCACGGGTGTAGCCGGTTTGAGGGGTTTTACTTCAACCTTTCGCTCGATTTTGGTGGGAGTTTTCTTTGTGGGCGTCTTCTGCGCCTGTTTGACCTGGCGAGCGTTACTTATCTTGGCCAGCTCTTCCAGTGAGTTATTAGCTTTGGTTGTGGTTTTTGCGCTCTTGCTGGGCGATTTTTTTTTCTTAATTGGCGATTTACGCTTCTCTGGCGATTTACGGGAAGTAAGACCAAAGAACTTGGCTAGCTTGGAATCGCGATATTGCACAGGCAGATCAATAGCTCTTTGTGGTTCGATTTTGGACTCAATTTCTTTCTGCTGTTCTTCCTTCTGGGCATAGAACTTATCACGTTTCTTTTGCAAAAAGTTAGTCGCTTCATTGCGCCACTCGTTCCTCAAATAGTCCATGGTTCGCTCCAGGTCGCTCATCGAGTCGCTGACAGAGACTAGTGATTCGCGTGAGCGATTCAGGCTACTCAAATTGCTGGTGCTCGACTCCATGCGACGCAGCTTAAAGGAGGCCTGCTCATCGCTGTTTTGCGAGTGAACGGAGCTCATAGACTCAAACCGTTTCAGAATATTCTGCACTCCGCTCAGTCTCTTTGGCTGTAGATCAAAGTCTCCTTCGCCCAGCGACTTTGTTTTCTGTAGTTTCTTACTGTTGCGACGGGGTAAGCCCAATTCCACATCCAGTCCAGTTTCTTCCAGTATGCGTTCAATCTTATCGGACAAATCACTTGGCGACTTTTCGTCATTGAAAAGTTTCTGATACTCGGAACTGGGTGAACGTGTTTCACCATCGGCTAAAATTTCGTCCAGAATTCGTTCAGCTTCATCACGTGGCGCCTGCTGTTCTACAGTGGCCGCAGCAGCCGCTGCTGCAGCGGCTGCCTTCTTAGCTTTGGTTCCCTTGGGCACAATTTTCTTCACTATTTTTATTTTACCTTTGGTAGTTGTAGTTGCCTTCGCTAACGTCGTCGCTGAGGCGGTCTTAGCAGGTGTCTTGGTTTGAGCGACTACCTTGACAGGTGCTTTCTTTTTATTTAAATCCAAAGCTCCATCCAACTGATGATCACGCAGGCTGAACGTATTCAAAGATGCCTGTCTTTTCGGTGGCGTCGGCTTAAGCTTAGGCTCAACCGTAGATTGTGTCTCCTTGGTCTGTTTCGGCTCCTTGGCCTGATCGATGGCAACCTCAGTTTGGGACTTTTTTAGCCGCTCGGCAACTGTTTCAACAGCACGTCGCTGCGGCGCTGGGCTGCTGGGAAAGTATTTAGCCAAATCGACATCTTTTAGAGTTTTTTGATTCTTATTGGTATTCCCAGCACTGCTCTTCTCCTGCTTTTGATTGGGAAAGTACTTGGATAGATCCACGCTTGCTGTGTGCACAGTGGGAGTAACCATTTGCGATTTAATATGATCCATTGTGCCGGCAAAGCTAGTGGCTCCGATCTCCTTCAGCTTGCTGCTTAGTTCTACGTTAGACTGCGGCTCAAAGTCGTCTTCTATGTCCATTTCCTCATCCGGTTCGGTGCTGGCTTGGCGCTGTACTTTTTTAATGGTGCCCAGCAAGTTCTCAATTTGCATTTTATTTTCGTTGGGCAGCGGCGCCTTTCGAGGACGCGGACTGTTGGAACTAGCATTACTCCTCAGGCTGCTAGAACGACTTACATTGGCGCTGCTCTTGCGCTCCGGTTTGGGGCTTAGTTGTGAAGATTTTTTAAGACTCTCAGGCTTCTTCAGCTGCTCCTTTGGACGCTCCTCAAAGTTGGGCTTGCGTGGCTTCAACTCATCCAGATTAAAGTCAATGACGGGCTTGGGCTTGGGCTGGGATTCGACCACAGCTACTGGTGGACTTACAACCTTGTCAAACTTCTCATCAAACTTGGACTTGGGTTGTGTTGCTCCACTTGCAGCGACTGCTGTGGCAGATGCCTTTGCGGGACTGGCCATGCCCGCAGCAATTGCTGCATTCTCCGCAAGCCATTTCTCTTTGAGAGTAAGCTTGCGCAATATATCGCTTTTAACAAGATTTTCTTTGGCCAACAATTCCAGATCTTTGTTCATTTTAACCATATTATTCATATGATATAACTTTTCACTAATTGCTTCAATTTCGCTGCTAAACTTACGCGGTGCATTTCGCTCTAGCTGCTCCAGTTGAGCTCGCGTAGGCGCTGCAATGGGCGTGGCCGGCTGACTCTGTGCCGACTCAAAGGAGTTGGCCGACTTAAGAGAGCCCCGCTCCACATTCTCTTTATTCTCTACATTCAACTTAGGTTTCTACTTTGGCAAGTTGAAGTTTTAAAGAAATAATGAGGAAACCAACACCATGATAAGGGTAAAGTTTAAAGTAATTGTTCGTATGATACAAAGAATACAACAAAATTATATAAAATAAAAAAGATATTAGTTTCCCAAAACCAAAAGATAAAACTTCATGGAAATTCACCTCCGTTTCGGTATCCGTTGGCAGATTAACAGGCAGCGGCTGAAGGCGTACTTCTTCGCGGCGTAACTCACGCGCCTTCTTGAACTCCTCGCCCTCGGTGTCGTCCTTGCCATCATCTAGAATACATAAGAATGGATTAGCAATCGTAGCTTTACGAATTTCAATCAATTTGTGATTAAACCCACCAGCAATGCCTTCGCTGGAATCGTAAAAATCATCAGAATCATCGCTATCCTCAATATATTGCTTGCCAATCCAATCCGATGCCAGCTGCAGGGTTTGTGCACCAAATGGTGAATCATCTGCCTCCTCAAACAGCTCCGAATCCGATTCCGTGTCGGACTCATCCGAGCTGGAGAGCTCCGATTCATCATTATTGGATTCTGGTAGGAAATTACGTCCCGACCATTCGTGCTCATCAATGACATTAGCCTCATCGTCGGACATGGCGTCGGCGGACGCAGCGGCTCTTGAAGTTTCCAACAAATCCACTTGATCCCTGGCTGGTAAAGTGTCCATAGCCTGCACGGCTTCAGAGGCGACGGCAGCAGCTCCTGCAGCTGTTGCAGGCTGCTGTGCAGCAGGCACAACAGGCTGTGCAGAAGTAGATCGCTGCAGGATGAAAATATATATATGAAAATAAAGGATGTATAGCTGGTTTCATTTGTTGGCGCCTTACCCTCTTGTTGACGCGCTGCGGCATAGGCTTAGGCGGCAGCCGAAAGTGTTGGGTGCAATAGAAACGACCCTGAGGATCATCCCGATCGAAGGCATAGCCACCCAGACGCAGACTGGTGTGGCAGTGATGACACTTAAGGCAATTGCGATGCAGCACCAGACCCTCAACGGTGGTCTTCTCCATCAAATAGACAGTTTGCTTGCAGAAGCGACACTTCTCCGAGGCTGCCTGCTTCTTAAAGGCCAGCGCCACCTTGGAGCTCTATTAAAGGGTATACATAAGTCAGTTAGTTACAATTGTGCAACATTTGCCGATTGGTGCATGCAACAGAGAACAACCATTGTGCTTATTACTACAGCAGATGAGTGTGTGTGTGTGTGTGTGTGTGTATGAGTGTGATGGGTATGGGTGTGTGTGTGTGTGTTTGTGTGTGAACGGCCTAAGATAAAAGCACGCCAACAACAACAACAACAACAACAACAATAGAAGCAACAGCAGCAGCAGCAACAACAACAAGAACCTTTAACCATAAAGGACGGCAAAAAGCAACAAATAATAAATACACAAAATAAACATAAACCAACACACGGGATACAACATAAAACATAAAAAAAACAGGAAAATGAACATTTCATTTGGAACACAAAATTACTCACAGATTTTGGTATGACAGTGTTATTGGTGGTGTTTGTGGTGGCATTGCTGCTGGCATTCTTCTCATCCGAATTGGTTTCGTCCTTTTTCACAAATTGACCCGCAATGGAGGCTACTTTGTTGCGTCCACGTTCGCCCACATCCAGATTGTGTCCCTCCTTGAGCTGCTTGTCCAGATTCTTGAGCGTCGTATCGATTTCTTTGAACTTTTCGGCCTCACGCGAATCCTGTCGCTGCGGCTTGGACATTTTGTGCTGGCGTGCCTGAAACTGTTCCTTGCTCCATTTGGGCACCTTCTCGCGACCCTTGGGACCGTGTATCTCAGTCTTTTTGGACAGCTCAATTTTCTTCTCAATTTCACGGACATTCCAATCGCTGGAATCGATTTTGCCAATGGCACGCATCAAATCTTTGGGTTTCTTATCACTGCCCTGGCCAGGACGTCCCGTCATGCGTTGCTCCATATTCTTGATGCGATCACTGAACTGCTCATCGGCAGCATTACGGGGCAGAGCCGAGGGTATATCACCACGTTCGCGATCCTGGTTTGGATAAGGGCATTTTTTTGGCATTTGGTTCGGTACATTTGGCCATCAAGGTATTTTTTTTTGTTTTTTGTTTTTTCGGAGTATTTTGTGTGGGGTGTCAGGTAGTAGTATTTTCGGGGCGGGTATTGAGAACATTTTAGTTGTGGGCGGGAGGTGGAGAAATCAAAATTTGAATAATTATAGTTACATATTATCGTAGAGGCTTAAACATAAACAATAAACAATAAAAACCAAAGCGCAAAACAATAATTAAATATACATAGAAAACTCTGGATTAAAGACTAAGTTAGATAGATGAGCGGCAGTTATTAGACTCTCTGGCGGAATACGCTAACAAAACTTGGTCTGCTTATAAATGTAGGTAAGTAATTAACAAGGATTTAGTCTTAAAAACAGGCTTATTATTAGGTTTTAGCTTTTAGCAACACTCGGAATATTTCACTAATTTTAGAAGGGAATTTCGGATAGAACAGATGTTAGGCTGGGATAAAAACGAATTAACTTATAAACTATTATAATTAGCTTAAGAAGGGTTTAGTTTCTGATTAAAACGAAGTGGAAATTCGGCACAGGAAACCTCAATTTCCGTTTAAAATTCTGGAAGAATGCAGCGAACACAGCCATTGCATCATTTTTTGTTAGCCAAAGCGACACAAGGTTAGCTGCATTTGTGTTAGACATAGAGAAAACAAAACATCCGGAACAAATATGAAAGGACGCAGCAGACGCAACGACTGCAAAAAACATTGAGAAACCCAACGGGCAGCGGGCAGCAGGCAGGCAGGCAGGCAATCAGGCAATTGGAACTATAATCCTTATTGCTTACGGGGAAAAGAAGTTTGCGTTCGAGCTCTTTGACGCGATCGTTGAATATGGGCGCCTGCTGGCGATATAGAAATATCGAATAGTCCTCGAATGGTGTGCCATCCTCGGCCACGCCCTCAGTGATGCCATCGCCGCCCTCTCTTAACAATTTACCCGCCTGCAGCAGCTGCAGACTCTTGTAGAAATTCTGCGTCTGATGGAAACGCTGCTGTCGCCTTCGACTCATGCGATCCTGACGATTCTCCTCGATCTCTTGTAAACGCTGCTGGCGCTCCTCCTGCGCAGCAGAGTGGAAAGTCAAGATTTGACAATTTCACAGTGGCGTAGACACAATTGGGGTGTATTGTGTGTGTGAGTGTATTGTGCGAGTGTGTGTAAGGATGTATGTTATATATATATATATATAGGAATATTGTATGAGATAAACACAGAACGTAGAGCAGTCTAACAAAACTACATGACTAAACGACTGATTGGGTTGGATTGGTTTGGATTGGATTAGTACGAGTCGAAATATATAAATGAAGGACGTTATTTTTACAAATGGAATTCATAGCACGCTTTAAACGATTGGACAAATGGCACTGGACAATGGACAATGGACACTGAGCAAACTGACCTCGTTGATGGACTCGAATGCGCTTATGACGTTACTGATTTCATGAAAGAGAGCTGTTTTCAGTATGAGTTTAACCTTGGTTTATCGTAATTCGTATGACAAGCGATCGACAGAGATTACAAATGATTTGATATTGATATGAGCGTAAATTTAAAGGAGTAAGTTGTATGAAAGAGAGATATAGAGAGAGAGTAATATATATAACTAAATATACAGTTGAAAAGTGATGACCTCTCCTAAGTTTCTAATTAACTATATACAGATGAATTTACAATGCTGGCATCACTTTTCAAGCTGCATTTAAGGCGCGGGTGAACCAATCCATGATATAGTCGAAACATTTACTCACAATGTTCGCCGTTTTATCAGCCTGGCGACGTTTCTTCGAGCGACGCGGCGTATCACTTTGAGCTGCAAAAAAAATAAATAAAATCAAGTTAATATTGGGCATAAAGAGAGTTGAGCGGAAGTGTCAGCTGCCAGATTCATTCACAAATTAAATAGTTTCTCTTATTTATTCGTTGCAGTAATTATAGATTTCTTTACAAGAACAGACGGACCCGTTTTGAATATTCAATTTATATTTTACGTTAAGAATGCATTTTTATTTCGATTGTACAATTTTGAAAGGCAGCTGACAAACCCACATTATACTCAAGGAAGCGCATCTTGATGTATTATCGTTATCTTCAACAAACCAGGTTGCAAATTGTTGTTGCCCGCCCCACTGCTGGCAGCAGCGGTAGGGGCAGAGCCGGAGGCGACTCCGCCACTATTTAACAGCTGCTCATGGCGACGCTGGCGTTTCGCACGCTCCTCATCCAGCACCGAACGACGCTGCACTGTTGTGGGCACATCCACAGCATCCTGCATAGGGGACTTTGCTTTGGGCTTTGTTTGCAGCAGCTTCGAGAAGTCCGGCGGTGCATGCGTACGATTGATGCGATACTTTTGACGCAGATCACTAAAGTCCATCTTGGGATGCTTGATGTGTGGTATTTCGCCTCGGAAGAGCTCACAGATTTGGTCCAAATAATTGAGCCAAATGCGAGACTCCACATCGGTTAACTCCAGCGATTGCTTGGCGCTCATAATGCGATCAATATGCAGCTCACGTTTCAGCACGGCAAAGGCCAGCTCATTGCACTCCAGCGGGCTCATTTCCTTAGTGGCAGCATAGTCAATCAGATCGGGTCGATAGCTACACAAAAATAGAATATAATGATTATTGGCTTGAGTTTAAGGGCATAATTTATATATATCTAGTCAAACTAACCGATTGATGAGGGCGCACAGCACACGACCATTGCGGAATACATCGGAGGGTTCCTTGAGATCCACGGAAAATTGATAGGCAGCCAGCTGTATGTTGATCCAGCGGAGCAATGTGGCTCCTTGGGGCAGCGTATCTGTTGGTAGTGTATATAGATAAATAAAAGTCTGGACTGCTTGTGTAGCGTCAATAAACTCACCTCCGCTGCGACGCTTGCGTCTGCCAGGCGTCTCCACATGCGGCATCTGCAGCGCGTGTGTGTCCATAAAGGTTTGCTCCAATATTGATGGATCATCGGTATCAATGAGATGCTTAACTTGCCAACTGTTAACCGAATCTCTATTGAGATTCGGATAACGTGTAGCTGGATCCACAGTGTAGGCGCTGATATCACGTTGCAATGTATCTGGCGTGGTTTGATTCAACAGCCTGTAGATGCTCTCACGCTGCGCCAAGACGCCCAGAGTACTGTTTTGCGGATTGGACCACAATTTAATGGCATAGGCTGCATCCATACTGGATAAAAAGCCACGGGCACAGCCCGAACCAGTGGGCCAAAAGGGCTCCAGTAGACTGTCACCCACGAGGCACTGCAGCAGGCGGCAGCCCTTGCGCACGACAACGCGGCAGGACATCTCAGCGGCAAACATGGAGGTAAAGTCGAACATGGCTACATCAGGTTTGCCATAATGATTGACGGCAAACTCCAGATTGGGCATCTGGTATTGAGTAGAGAATTCGGCAGCCTCGCGTGCATAGTCGTGCAGCTTCTGTGTGTCCACATTGGCGGGTGCGAGCAGCTCAGCTGGATCAGCCATATCCTCAATAATGACACCCTTATCGATTAGACTGTGCTTCTTGGCGGTCATCACAAAGTAATGCGTCTCATCCTTGTAGTATACAATGTTCTCGAGATCAATGCCTGTGCGGCTGTAGAGCTCCTTAAAGAAGGCCTGATTGAATATAAAGGCCACACCGCTAATCTCCTCCACCTTGGCCTCCGCCTCGGTCTTCTTATTGATAAAATTCGCAGTAATTGCAATGGCCAGCTTGCCCCGAAATTCCTTGCGCCTAAAATCCAACATATTTCGCTTGCCATCGGCACCAATTAGGACATCAAACTCATAATGGGAGACGGCATGGTCCGACGGTGTTACGGAAGCATGCCAGCCGGTGCCATCACCGCTGGGCTCCAGGGCATGATCGAAGCTAACGCCCTCGTGTATCTCAACGCCCAGAAGGAGGGCCACCTTGAGCAGCATGCACTGCAGCTGCCTGATCGAGATGTGATCAATGGAACCGGCACAAAACTTTCCATAGAATTTTTTTGCACCCAAATTTCTTAAATCTGTAATAACAAATGGCCACAGATGGAGCACATTGTTGCGCGTAATGCGATCTCTTTTCTCCAGCACTACCACCTTGGCGCCCAGCAACTGTGCCTCAATGGCGGTGCGTAGACCACAGGGTCCAGCGCCAATGACCAGGACACGGGTGCCGCTACATGCATTACCCTTGCCATAGACACGATGGGCGGCACGTGCATCGAATTTCTTCCACAACGCCTGCGCCTTCCACGAGCGCACCTTGGCCTTGAGCTTCGGATAGAAATCATTTAATGGCGATGGACGTAAACCCACTGCCTCGCACATAGCACGATGCAGTGCCAAAATCTGACGCATTGTGGTTGCCACACAGAGCAGATCGAAGAGCTCGGCAGCCTCGGCGGCTGCGGCATGCTCTGCCATCAGGAGTGCTTGTTGTTGCTGCTGTTGCGCCGTCAGCAGTTGTTGCTGTTGCTGTTGTTGCTGCTGCTGCTGCTGTTGCAGCTGCTGCTGGTGGTGCCGCTGATGCTGGCGGCTCATGCTGCAAAGACAAAAGAGAATACGAAACTTATTAGCCAACTTATTAGAATGACATTCTAGAGGGGGGAACCCAGGACAATGCTGCATGATCCATTCGCCTGTTCAATTAACATATAAACCCTATTTTTCGTTTTCACTTTCTCCCTGCTCCCCGCTCCCAGCCCATCTTCTTCTCTTGCCTGTCACAATTTCATTAATTAATGGCAAAATTTTTTACAATCTTCTTTCTTTCTTCTCTGCCTCCGATTACGAGTCAATGTCAACGAACCAAGAACCGCTTTTGGCCCGGGTTCATACGTCTGCGTCTTGGGGGAGTGAGAGTGAGCCTCTGCTCCGGCAAAATAAACCTCCTCCTGGCGATTGTTGGGAAAATGCATTATATCTTTTATTATACTTAACTGGAAGAGATTTCTAAGGAACTTATGTGAATGGAACTGTACTTCCAGGCACACTAAACATTAAACTAAATATTTTGTTTACACTATTTTCTGTTGGCAATCAAAAGTTTTGTATTTTGTAACCTAAAAAATATTCCTAAATGGCCCACTTGATTCAATTTTCCAAACCTTAACAGATTATTTCTATTCAGGGTTGTCAGGGAAACCTCTAAAAGCAAGGTTAGGACTGAGAGGTTATATCTGTGCCTGGAAATCCTCTCCAAAAACGCCTGGGGAATAAAGTTGTAGGAAGAGAAGCGAATTCAAGTTGGGAGGCAAATTCTGATAAATAAAAGCTTTATATTATATAGTAATAGAAGAGCTTTATTGCCGGGTTCTTTAAGGGATTGGATTGCTTGCCAGGCAATCATTCTCCCGCCCATTTCTCTGTGTGTCTCTCCGCTATCGTTGACAAAATCTGCTTCCTTTTGAAGAGCAGATTGGCTGGTGTTCGCATCATCAACAGGGTACTTCAATTAATTAAATTAAAAGCAAAAATAAATCAAAATTAAAGAAGCGCATAAAGCGGTCAGTCAGGCGTTGATGATTACTCATGCAACTACCAGAAGAGACTGCGATGCGATGCGATGCGCTTTGTGTGGATTCGGACTCGTTTTCTTTTTGTGTCGAGAAGCACAACAAAGGAGTGAAAGGAAAATTGCGTTGGCATTTAAACCAGACAGACAGAGAGACAGGCAGAACAGAACCATAGGGAAATGAGCCAATGAAAATCCCAAGTTTTTGTGGCATAGACTTGAACCTTTTGCGTGGGCGCTAGACAGGCAACAACCTGACAACGAGTCCAAGGAACACAGGAACAACTGAGAAGAGATGGAGAGAATGAGAACCGCCTAAGTGCCTACAACAAAGCGAGCTGCTGTCGCTTATGAAAATGAACTTCAAAGTAAGCCACGAGACGAGACGAGACGAGACGAGGCGCGGAGCAAAGTTTGCCCTTTGTTTGTGCCTCGAATTGTGGAATGTTGTCGAAAACGTTTACGTAGGAATTCAAGCCACAAATGAATGAACAACAACGACAAAGGATAAAGGACGCACAACTGGGGAGCACATTCGGTTCACAATCGCATTGAATTGAACCCGAGCCGGAAATAAAATAGCATTGTTAACTAGGTACAAACTAGGTACTGGACTGCCATGGATCCGAGAGTTTATTGCACTGCATTGATCTCCACCATTGGGCACACTTAATGTGCAGTCAAATTTACACATAAAATTAAGGAAAATCATGTTTGGGTGAAATGAGAATAAATACTACTATCAAATCCAAGTCATGTCAGGGGCAGGCGGCAAGCGGCAAGCGGCAAGCAGTGTCAATCAGGACTGGCAAATTATTATTATTATTATTTATAATTAGTATGTGGCTACAGCCGATGAGGCATCTCCAGGGGGCGTACGCTCACGCAGCTCCCCGGATGAAGGCGAAGGCGATAGTACGTATGGCGGCGACACGGGCGGCGATCCGTCCAATTGCTCTAGCTTAATCATCAGCGGCGATGGCTGCGGCAGCACTTCCGCTCTGCAGTCCAATGATATCATATCATCCACATACTTGTCAATCTCCTGACGAAGCTGATCAATGGTTAACTGGACAAGTGAGTAACGATAATTGCAGCAACGAAAGAAGCCATGATGCACACCAGCTGTGAGCACATCTCCAACAACCGGCTGGATACGTTTACGGGCCACTTTATAGATATTTGCTATACGCTGAGACACCTCCTCAATGGTGGCAGGACGACCCAGCACTTGTAGGACCTCCAAAACTAAAGCACCATTCTGTTTGCCCAAGTTCGATGGATTCATTTTGAAGCGACTATTTTCGGTTGACTAGTAAAAATATATACAAGAAATTTACGCTTTCCGATGCTTTGGTTATAGCGATCAAAATAATATCGAAAATATATATTAAAAGAAAAAATATTTAAATGTTGTCGCTTGTTCAAAACTGTTTAACAATTTGATACATAAAACTGATGTAATATTCATTTGTCAAGGCTAAATTCAAAGATTACTCGGAATTCCTATCAAAAAACAAAGTAATACGATCTCCTCCCAAGCGAGGAGTGGAAGCAGGCAGGATATCCCTGAGACCATTCAAACAGGCTTAAAATAGAAACTCCTCCCTAGAATTGTACGAATATTAAAGCTACCCTTTCTTAACCATTTTTGGAATAATTTCTAATTTCCGTCGACTCATCGTCCATTAAAGTTGCCCATCGACAAATTCGATTGGCGCCATGAAAGCCATAAAAAACGCACGCAATGTGCTCCGCTTCGAGTGCCTATGCCAAAGTTCGTCAAGGAAAAACAAGCAATAAAAGCAGTGAGCCGGCTATTCGACTAGCGTATACTCTACTCTTTTTGATATACAACAAAATATGCTAATTAAAAATATATAGCTACTTTTTCCTGCCTTCAATCTTCAGGGTTCTAAGTGCTACGATTTCAAGACCAGAATTCGGAGCTAAATTTCTTATTTCGGAAAGAGTATTTCACTAGATTTATATAAATAAATTATATAAAATTTGCTGACTTTTATACAAAAGAAAAAGAAGGACTTTCAGCAGGGAGAACTTTTACAGACCCGCTTAAAGGAAGGGTATTTCATGCCACCACCTACAGGGCTGGGGCTTGAGTATTTGGAGGTTGGCGACCGTCTGACGCTTGTTGCCCCTCTTTTAATTTTGTCTTCTTCTTGCCGCTTTCCCTCTCCATTCGCCCCTGCTGTTTGCCCAGTTGGCGTTGTGTGACACATTGGGCACACAGCATATTATGTCACTGTGGGGACCCTCCTCTCTGCAGGGAACACACTGCCGCATATAGAAAAATTTAACATGGAAATTAAAGTCCGTATCTAACGGGAAAGTTAAATGCTTATCGATTTTTCTGTTCTGCTCAGATCTGTTAAAACGCCGGCATAACTTTTTGTTTGTTGAGGCAGGAAGCAAAGGAGTTGGCCAACACGTGTCGGATCGGGGGTCGGTCGCTAAGGCCAAAGCCTTTAAGCCAAATAAGGGATGCTTGTTTATTTGTGGATGACTCATAGACAGACACTGGCAAATTGCTAATTTTTAGGCTGATATATTTGAAGTATTCTATTTTTGGGCATATTTTCTGCAAAGATTTTGCTGAAGTGTTGCACATGGCGGCTGCTGCTATAGAGACAAGATCAAGGTTCTGTAAATTATACGAAACATCTCTTAAATAAACCATAAATTGCTAGGGAAACCAAATTGGCCAATAGCCAGAATATTTCATAAATTCAGAATTTTTCAAAATTCAGAAAATTCAAATGTTTTCCTTATTGCAAAACACTCTGATTACCTCGCTGTCGTTTTGATATCTCTTCTTGTTTGTTGACACTTCACACGTCAAATTTTCTCAAGTCAATTTTTCACAATATTTTCGCAATACTTTTCACATTCGTTGCGCGTTTATTAATGAAACATTTCACGCGTTTCACGAACACTTTTTAAAGATTTGCGAATAAAAGACGACTACATTTATATCGATAAATATAAATCGTACAATGAAGCAGGTAAACAAAAGCGGAAAAAAAAGCGAGCACCCGCACAAAGTGAAAATAATAACATACATACTTATAAGGTAAAATGAGAGCTCTAATTATAGATTTATAGATATTGTATCTACAAAACAAAGAACAGCGCGTAATACAAATGTTTTCATAATCAACAAACACCAAGAGATAACGTGATTTATGGAACGATCGCACCAACAACACCGATAACAAACCGCCTGAAGAACCGCGACACTTTCTAACATTGAAACTGAAATTTATCGGTTCTCAGAACTTCACTGCAAAGTTTATCGGTTCTCACAACTCCTCTTCTTCTCTCTTTCTCTCCCTCTCTCTGTGCACTTCTCATGTGAGTCACGTAATTAACATATTTCTTTGGCTTAATTTACAAGTGAGAATTTCCGATAGAAATATGCCAGAAATACGTGAAGAGTTTTCTAGAGTAGCAAAGCGTAAGCCAAACTTTAAGCTAACTGAGAAATCACAAAACAAACTTTAAATATGGAGAAACATAAACTAAATATTTATCGATTGTTTTCTCGTTCGTAAACTTAGAAAGTTCGATGAGAATATAACAAAATTTTCACAAAAATTTCCATATAAAATGTTACAATTCTGAGCTGCTTTTATTAGTTTAGTTCCAGGCACTAATTTTGCATATATTTGTCTCACTTTTATTTGTTTTTAACGTTTTATATTTGTACACAAATAAACAAATAAATTTGAAGAATTTGTGCGCAAATAATTAGCGGCAAATTTTAAGGAATTTGTGCGCAAATAATTTGCATGCAAATAATTTTCGCATTAGATACAAAGCAGTTAAATGCACTAAGAACTTAATGGGTTTCTTAGAGAGAGCTCCTTTGACTAGTTAGTTAGTTCAATGCACTAATTTGACATATATCTGTCTACTTTAACAGATTATTAAATTCTATTCAAAAGAACAGATAAATTTAGCACTAACTTTGGTATTTTATTCTGTATGCAAATAGTCTAAACGCTTGATTGATTTGTTCGCCTGCCGCTTAGTTTGCTTTGCGGCAAATGTTTTCTAAATTTGGACGCCAATTGTGGCAATTGGGCGGTTTAATGCGCCGCAAAAATGTTGAAATTGCAACAAATTGATTTATGACAATAGCAAAAAAATTGACCCGGCTCAATGCGGAAATGCCGCAATAGCTGAGGGTGTTTCATGTATTTATTTCAGCTTAGGGGTATTCACTGTACGTGAAATTTCGTCTCGAACAAAAAAACAGACTGATTGCACTTTTCACTCTCTCACATTTTTTTTTTGTTATTTTAGTTTATGAACGCGATGACAGACAAAAAAGTGAAGAAAGAAATAGGGAAAACAGATTTTAATGTAAACAAAATTGATTAGATGAAACGTGTCGCCCATTTTTGTTTTTTTTTTTCTTGGTTACAGGCCAAATATTTGGCCATTGTTATAAATTTCTTGATATATCTCATTTGACGGCAACAGACGTTAACATACATATAAATCAGATTTAATTAGCAAAAGAATAGAAAATTTTACCCAACTAAAATTGATTAATTTTAATATGGCTAATTATTTGTTTCTAAATTAAATGTCCCTTTGAATTCAAATGAATTTGTTTACTAAGAAAGTATACAAAAGTTTATTAGCTATAACATTTCTTTGATTAATTTGTGCTTTTTATACAAAGTTAGTGTACAAACTTTTTGCCAAATTGTACAAATTTTCATAAAATTTGTCAACAAATAAATCTATTGCAAAGTATACAAACCTTTGCTTCATATTTGTGCAAGTTGAGCAAATATTTTGTCAACTAACTAAGTGTAATTCGAATCTAACTAAAATGTTTCGGTTTCGGTTAAGTCTTTAGCTATTCTTAGTTAGTCAAATGGGGTCAGCAAACGATGCGGTGGCCAAACATTTGGCAGCCAGAGCATAAAAGAGAGAGTATTTTTTCTTTTTTTTTCTTGTCGACGGGTCGGCGGCGCCTGTTTTGGCCACATAAACTTGGTTTTTGTTTTTTTTTTTGGTTTTTGCTATAAATATAAATAGCTTTTTAATTGATTTTGTGTAAGAGGTTTGAGGGGGAGGAGGGGCAGACACTCTGAAATCGAATTAAATGCAAAATCAATTTACTGCCCACAAAATGACATCATGAGAAAGCTGCCTCAAATTACTGCATCCTTCTGGGCTATTCAGCTAAAATCTCTGACACATTTTTCCCATAGAAAAAATATCCTTTTAAGCTGCTTGCTGACATCATTTTTAAGCCAACTCGAGAGCTCCCTCTCTCTCCCTCTCGTTGCCCACAAGTTTTGTTCCAATTTCCGGCACTGGGAATACCCTTTATTATTACTATATGAGCGCCTACATTTAACTAGAATTTATGCCGCCCCCACACACAAAAGCTGCCAGGAGGCAGCCGATCCCCAACCGGCTCTGTTCCATTTTCTATTTTCCATTTTCCATATGCAACTTTCAGAATCGGGTCACATAAAGTTGCAGGGCGAAAATTTAATAACAATTTGCATAAATTTGCAAAATAATATTGTAAAATTCTGTAAATCTGTTGCTTAGCGTGGGGTATCCACAGCTGCTCTACTCACTTTTCAGTCTCTCAGTCGAAGGCTCTGTCATAAGGTGAGTGCTGCAAACAGAAACAGAAATAATCCATTGAGTTATGCTTATAAATCATAGAATTAAATTGCTATATTTATGGCTATTAATTATATGACATTTCAGTGTGAAGGCCAATCAAAGATATATGATACCTGATTATCAGATATACAGGCACAGGCACAGATACAGATACAGTATCTATATATATGTACGCTCAAGCAATCCATTTTTTAAGGTCTCTTTTCGAGCATTTCAAGTTTTTTCGAACGCTGCGTGGGTCGTTCCTCTGAGACAGAAATATATTCAAAATGCCAAACTCGAATTACACAAATTTTTTATATGCGAAATAATTGCTTTACTTGTGGGCTGTAAATTGAGAGGTTTTGTGTGTAAATCAACTGCAGCTAATAGCTTAATGGCTGAGAAATATATAATATATATTTATGTATAGGGTATTTGAAGTCGATCATCTGGCCAGTGTTACTTCAGGTGCAATATACTCGCATAATTGTGAGAAAAACTGAAAACGCATCTTTCAACTTGTATATCGTAATTACCACCTTACTTTTTGTGCAAGTTTTTTATAATCTATACCCTTTGAAAATGGGTAAAAAGAGTATGCTGAATTTCAGTGAACTTATGTAACAAACAGCAGCTAACATCAGCATGAACTGCTGACTCTTTTTAGCCCCGTCTAAGCCAATATCAATCACCATAGATTGTGCTGTTTCTCTTTTGAAGCATCTTCTTACCATGTACAGAGTATCAGCTAGTCAGTCACTCTTTCTACAAAGAAAAAACTCTGGTATTAAGCATAAAGTGCACTGTGCATACAGTTTTTTTACCAACAAAAAAAACCGACAACAAAGCTCAAAGTTTTTCAAGCTGCTGCCGGCACGAAAATGGCATTAAAGTCAGGCAAAAGACGCGGCTCAGACGAACGGCGATGGATGAAACTAGACAACAAAACAGCCATCGACAGCGGCAGCAAAATCAGTAAAAACAACAACAACAACAGACAACAACAAACAACAACAACAACAGACAACAACTGGCGTTCAAAAAGGTGCATAACATAGCAAGTTGGCCAAGTTGGTAAGGTAAAATAACTGCGCCTGGGCGCAAAATCACGTGGCCAACATCAACACAATGGAAACTACCGTAAGCCAACTTTACTTCTATTTGTTTTTTTTTTTTCATAACGTCACTTAAATACTCTTACAACAGCTAATAACTTATCAGTTAAGTAATCAAGCACTTGGCCAAATTTGCTGCGGTTGTTGGTAACACAAAGCTTCTCAAGTGCCTGAGAAAGTATTGCTTATAGTTGGTAACTTTTAAGCCAAACTTTTAGGCTTAAGGATTGCGGGATAACAGGAAAAACTATTTCAAAATGAAAGCATCAACAAAAAGGAAAACTTCTAAGCCACAATCGTTACCAACAGAAGAACAATAATGAAAATAGCGCGCAAAACAACAACAAAAGCGTTACAAGCCTATTGACAAGGCCATAAATACTCTTATCCTGGGCAAGTGGAATTGGCTATGGACTGCAAAGGAAAACTATAATAATAACAATGGAAATAACATGAACAAGTTGGCGGCAGCGCGTTTTGTTTTAAGCCATTTTTGGCAGTTTTTGGCTGCCGCCAATGCAATGAATGAAATTAAAGGTTTAACCGCGACGAGGGACAGACACAGTTGGCCAAAAGAGTCAAATAACAACAACAGCAACAAATGCTGCTGCAGTAACTCGTTTTGTTGCCCCGCTTGCAGCAACAAGCGTCAAGTTGCCAAAGTTGGCCAAGTGTGCAATGGCAAGTGTTCAGTTATTTTTATAGCCAACTGCAGCAGCTGCAACAACGGCAACAACTGCAACAACTGCAACAACAACAAGTGCAGGGAGTGAAATATGATTTCAAGCCGTTTTCAGTGCCAGCGGAGGAGCAGATGCCTTAAGGAAAACTTGAAGCTGGCCGTAGTAGTAAATGCCTCCCATTGTTGCTCTGGACTTCAACGCTCAACGCTGACGGCGACGGCGACGTCGACTTTGGCGCTTTCACTTGCGCCGGCGACTTTTCCTTCATATTGAAACTTGTTTGCATTGCTCTTTGAGCCGAGCTGAGCTGTTGTTGTTATTATTCTCTTTATTTTTGGCCTAATAAACAGACGACAAATTGAATTCTATGAATTCAACGGGTACTGACCTGGCCACACCCTAAAATAAAAGCCAGTCCCGGCCAGGCCAAAATATGCAAAGCAATTTTATTTCTTCTGTTTTTTATCAGCCACTAGCCACTAGCCATATATCATGGCCAATTTATTAATGTCTGAAGCGCCCAAAGATACGGAGAAAGGAAATAACGTAACAAGCAAAAAAAGAAGAAAAAAAAACGTATATATAAAATAAACAAAAATTTGAATGGTATGCTAATATTTGGCTAAGAAATTATGGCTGCTGATGATATAATGCCAGTTAGAGCCAAACGCTTCGATGGAGGAGAAGGTGCCAACAGGCAGGCTTGATTGATATATCATTAAGTGTGATTTTCTATAGACTTAAGCAGAAATTATTAACGCAAAAATTCAGGGCTAACTATCGCTTAACGTAGTTTTTATGGCTCTATGACTAATTCGCTTTTATAAGCTTTATTCGCCCAGATGTATAAGTTAGCTTAGCCCTATTTAAATGCCAGCAAATCGTCATAAACCAGCAAAAACAAAGAAAACTGCACACACGAAATCCCAGCTGCTTAACTGGGCAAACATTGCCTCTCCTCGCCTCTTCTCGCCTCTCAGCTCTTAACTGAAAATTATGATAAAGCCAAG
Organism: Drosophila repletoides; assembly: GCA_018150835.1. NCBI lineage: Eukaryota > Metazoa > Arthropoda > Insecta > Diptera > Drosophilidae > Drosophila > Drosophila repletoides. The sequence goes on from JAECWQ010000100.1 coordinate 10,882,023, forward strand.
ACAACCTGTCGTGTGTTGTTGAGTGCTGCTCATTATATTCATGCTCGCAAGAAATACATATATGTATATGGCTTATATGTGTCTGTGTCTGTGTATTAACGTTTAGTTAAGGCCACTGACATAACCTCAGACATGGGCATTGCAACTGTGTAACCTTAGACATCATCGTTTGATAATACAGAGACAGATTCCGATACAGATACAGATTCAGATTCAGATACAGATACGAAGACAAAGTCAAAGCAGAGCGCATAAGAATAAATGAGCTACTCTGAGATTTTGAATGGTTTTAACTTAATTTTAGCATTTAATATGGCTAAAAACGACCATTAACAAGCGTTTTTATTTCCTTGCAAATTAATCAATTGTTTTTAAATGTCTTTAATATTCCCGTTAATAGATAGGGCCATAAAATCCTCGCAGACTTCTAGCTGGAATTATAATAGGTTTGCTCTAGATAACTGCTTAAGATTCTTTGGGAAACAATAGTTCCTGTGATAGCCATCCAAATGATTCGCTTCAGATACAGATTCGACTGAGATACTTTCTTCAAGCCGCCTTGAACTTTATGGCAATATTATAATACTGTCAGCAAGAGTATAAAGATAAGAAATCGCTGGTTTAGAAAGGAGGCTTTCTTCTGGCCATGTTTTAAATTTAGACCTTATCACTGGCTGGAATTGTCTCTTATGTGAACCGTTGTTATATCATTGACCTCGCTCCTGCTCAAGCAGCAGCCTCAATGGCAATATGAGTGCCACGCCCCCAGCCCACTCATCTGCCCATGAGCAACGTTTATTGTAAAATGTGTGCACTCTGTGCGCTGTCATAATTAACATCTAAGCAGCGATAAATGCAATTAGCGCTGCTGCCAGCAGTCATTGACGTTGTCCCAGACCCAGCCCCAATCCCAGTGCCAGTGCCAGTCTCAGGCTGCTAGGCCAGGCCACCTCGACATGATTGTACTTTCATTGTGGGTTCATTGTCGGCCCCCAGCTGGAGATATCCGCACAGGGCTGAGGAGAGAGTGAGAGAGAGGAGAGAGAGATGGAGGGAAATGCAGCCAACGCCCTGCACCTCTGTGTCAAATGTTAAAGCATTGAGTCAAAATTTTATTGCATTTTCAACACAAGCACACACAAAAAACAAAAACTTTGCTAGCCCCGTTTGTGCGTCGAGTATCTGTAAGATACACAAAGCAAAGCAAACAAACAGCCAACAAAGAGACACCTACAAGTCTGCTCGACTAGGCGATACTCTATAGAAAACTCTCTATAAAATTTAATCAACAAGGACTCACTACATGTAGCTACTAGTCAGGTATATATATTTATATATAGAGTCTCCTGCCTATTACATTGACTGTCACCAACTTAATATACCCTTTCTACTCGTTGGCTATAGAGTATGCTAGAGCAATACAGCGGAGTCTCACATTCTGTTTAAAAATATCAGAAACATGAGGCGAATACAAGAAGAAAAATGTATCTGCATCTGCTGTGCTGCAATTGCTGATCAAATATCTCAAAGATTTATTTGTGTGTTTGGGGAGTGAGTATCAAGTATAAATATTTATTTTACATTGACTCAAAGTCTGCTTCAAAAGCTGCTTAGAACGCCTTTATTCCAGTATAAATTTAGATATACATTGGATTCTCTTGAAGTGAATCTAAAAGAGTTCTGTTCCAGCAGAAAAGGCTGGAAAGGCTTCCCAATTCCCTCGATAGAAACTTGAATTGCAGTGTAAATAGTCAAAATTTAGTAGCGCAGCCCATTTTCTTTCTGTGTAGCTTTTCGTGTAGCTTTGGGAAAGTCTTCACTTGTAATTTACTTGACCGACCCAAAAAGGCGACAAGGCCTGAGGTGTATAAATCGCCATTTTCACGCATTTGCCCCCAGGCAGCCAGCCAGCTGCTGCTTTGATGTCTTCATGTCTTCTGGCGGCGTGAGCTCCAAAGGAGGTGAAAGAGGAGGAGAAGGAGGTAACCAGAAAACCAGGGGGAGATCAGAGCAGCTCAACGACCGTGCGTGAAAAGCGGCTATTAAAAATATTTGTCTCTGGCAAAGGCAATGCGCCTATTTTAAGTGCATTGGCTTGTCAGCTTTGGGCCGTTTGGCCATGAATCCACCATGTACATATATATATATATATATATATATATATATATATATATATATATTATATATAGAAAAATGTAAAGTGCAATATCTGCATATGCACTCGGTGTAGCTCACAGGTGAAAGTATTTAATTATGCGCCTGCCTACCTGCCTGCCTGTCTGTCTGTCTGTCTGCCTGCCTGCCAGCATGACAAATCTCTTGGTGTTGGTCAGCAATGTTGATGAATTGCGGCGACAAAACAACAAAAAGTCAACCTTGAAAATGTCACGTTGCATTTGGAAAAATGCGCTTTAATGAGACACATCAAAGCGAGTAGCTTTATATGGCTGGAACATACTGAACAAAAAAAACCCACAAAAATGTATAGACCGGAAAACGCGGAGACCAAATTGGTATTGTCGCTTTTCAATGGAAATAATGCCGCAAGGCAAACAGCAAACGTCGAATCGACGCTGCCTTATGGCATCGATAACACAAAGAAAACAAACATTTATCGGCAAATACAAACAAAGTCTGGCAGGGAGCGATTTGTTTAACAAATAAACTCAAGACTGCTGTGCCGCCACTCCCAGGACTTCCAAGTGTGAAGTGTCTGGCAAATGGCAAATGGCAAACATCTGTCACATCTGAGCACATCTAAAGATTTCACTTTCAAATGCATTTGCAAGTGATGCATGGCAGCAGAATCTCCAGATATCTGTCTAGATGTCTTGGACAGGTTTTTATGACTTGGCCAAGTGCGTAAAGACAGCAAAAAGTGCAGAGCAAAAGGAAAGTGAAACGTGCCTTTGCCAATGGCAATGCGAATGCACTGAAACACGCCTCATTTAAGTTGCGCACATGCTGCAAATATTTATTTGCCAAAGCAAATAATAATTGTTCTTTAATTGAGATACAGATACACTCACTCACACACACACACACACACACACACACACACACACACACACACACACACACACACACACACACATTGTTGCTCACCTCAGCCTGCCTTGTTGTTGTTGTTGTTGTTGTCGACGTTTATCGCCAACGTTTTTCCTTGGAATTGTGTAAAAGCCTCAAAATCACTGCCACCCGGTGCGTATGAGTAATCTAACAAATACAATCTAACCATACAATTAATAATTACTCTTATAATTGTGCATTAAACTGCAAAAAAAAACAAAACAAAAGGCTAATAATGGATGAATTCAAGTCTTGCTTCTGTCCCATGGCGCGTATGAGTAATGTCTCATATATTGTGAAATACTGACACTTAACAGGCTAAACTTGGCATTAGATAACCAATCTATAAATATCGATTGTCAATCAATGTTTAATCTGAAATCGAAAATTAAACGACTTTGATTCCAGAGAACTTTTTAATTCGCATATTAGTAAAAGTTCTAAGGGATTTATAGAATGAATTAGATTGGATTTCTAGTCAAGTTCTACTACAAAATATTTTTCAATATTATTCCGTCTATTCTATTCAAAATTTTCCAGATTGGAGCTATGTTTTACTTAAAATAATCTCTTTCATCGATGTTTCAATTAATTAAAGAGAAGATTTTGGCCAAAACAAAGCTACTTTTCATTCAAATATCAACTTCTGATAGCTTTACTGGATCTAGGCCAAGAATTATGCCCAGAATATTAGCCAATTTTGAGTTCTTTAATTTAGAATTTACTTTGGAATTCACTTTTATCGATAACGATAAAAACCGATAGAAACGACTTCTCGACGCTCGATTTACTGTTGCTATTTTCAGCAATGATTTTCAAATCGAAAGTAAATTTAAGCAATTCGCATCAACAATTTAAAGTGCAGTCAAATGAAAACCAAAAGTATTTTTATTTAATTTCTATTTATACATATGTAATTTTTTTTTTTTTTATTGTATTTTTATTGTATTTTTTCTGTTGTTGTTGTTTTATTTGTTGGCATTTTGCATTGCATTGGCAACGCTTGAGGCATATTTTTAAACCATTTTCCCCCGCACTAAAAAAAGACTTCGAATCAGAAGAAAAGCTGCAGCAATTGTTGTTGCATCAAATATGCTGCTTGTTGTTTTTTTTTTCTTTCTGTTTTTCTTTCTGTTTTTTGCTGTTAGACAATTTCATTTGCAGTTAGTTAGCGGCAAATATTTGCACAATCCTCGGCCCACTAGCAAAGCAGAGTCAGCCTCAGCGGCTTGCTGCTGCTGCTGCTGCTTCTGTTGCTGCTTCTGTTGCTGCTGCTGCTGCTGCTGCTGCAACTGCTGCTGTTTCGGTTTTTATTTCGGTTTCGGTCCTCTGGGCGCTAATTGAGTGAGCACACGCCAGAGGAGAAATGAAAAACGCGACGAGGCCAGAGCAAAATACTTAACAATTGTTGTAATGATATGTGCTCTACGAATATCTGCCTCGTATGTGGGGCGTTTCGCATTGTGCTGACTGACTGACTAACTGACTGACGGACAGACAGACAGACAGACGAACGAGCAAACGCAATGTGAGTATCGCTTCAGTTTACTTTGGTTATGCCTCTTGCAGTTGGGGCATGCAACCAAACACATGCAATACAAGCCATAAACTTCAAGGAAGTGCCACAGATAACACAATAAGAAGGAATTTTGCCAATGATTTGAAACTGATCGTTTATAAAATACCCTGCAGGCAATAGGAGACGCTCTGCTTGGGATTGAAACTGTTGGCTTATAAAATACCCTGTAGGCAATGCTGAAAATCGCTCAAAAGAAGCTGCTTTTTCGAGGCATCCTTAACAAAGATGAGGCTTGTTAAAGCAGTCTCCAATTTAACTCAGTTTCTGTCATTACAGGGTATCTTTAATTGAGCTTGCAACGACTTGCTTAATTGCCCGACTTGCTACTCAATTATGCTTCCCTCCCTTCCAGAGAGCACTGTGACCTGCTTTATCTAAAGTTTCGGCATCGCAGTGCTTCATCGCATTACAGCATGAAATTGTCATAAATTTAATCCGATAAATTATATTTCATTTAGCGTTGACCGCTGCTGTTGATCATGTAATCAGCTGCATCATCATCCCCATCTCTCATCCTCATCATCATCATCATTATTATTATTATTACTATTATTATTATTGTTGTTTTTTTATTGTTGAAGCTGATGGCGGCTGTCAGAGAGTTGACAGAACATTTCAAGCCCATAGACGTCACTCTACAACAATTTTCCAACAATTTTTATTTTTCCTTCTTTTTTTTTTGGGTCACATTTTCATTGGGCGTTCAGTGAACTTTTGTGTTACATTTTCAGTGTATGATTGACAGAGTGAATGATTGATTGATTGAAGCACTTATAGCATTATATTCAATTATAGAAATAAATAAATAAATGCATAAATGTCATGACATTTGCATACGTATTTTCCCAGCAATTCATTTTAATGAAATTACCCAGAGAATTGAAGTTGCGTAACAGTTTTGCGAGAAATCGAAAACGAGAATACCTCTCTCTCTCTCTCTCGCTCGTACACCTCTCCTCTCTCTTTCTCGCTCTCTCTCTCTCTGTCTTTGAAGATTCTGAAACGTTTTCTTGAAGCAATTGGCACAAGTTTTCCCCTACGCGTTTGGCATTTGCAATTTACCCAGGAATGTTGTCGTTGTTAATTTCAATTTTCTTTTCTTTTTTTTAGAATGGAATACGCACAGCACATGTTACTCATTCGCCATGTTGCAACCGATTTAGATTTAACGATATAGTTGGAATAACTCGACAGAACACGGCATAAGGTCAGCGAAAGTGTATGTTTAGTCGGTCTAAGTCTTTTTTGGAGTACTATGGAACTTCTATAGGCTGAATTTCTTGTGGTAAAGAAAGTTTCGATCAAAGTAATATTTAAAGAACTATATTTTTATTTGTATTTTCCTATTTTATTATAGTAATTTGATTTTTAAGAATATTTCACAGATATCTCAACTTCGGAACAGTTTTCTTCCTTTGCTGAAAGCCTCAGTCTTTTGTCATTCAATTCGGAATAAAAACTCCGAAAACTTCCAACTCTTCTGGAGATTCGGAGAGAAAACTTCCTAGAGCCATACGATCAGAGTTTCTTTTATTATATATAATATTTTTTATTAGATCTTTAGAGTCTCTTTTGCACGTGCTTCGTCTTAATTGGCTTAAATCACTTCTCCTTGCTTGTCTCTTTAAAAATCGGTTTATAATTGTTGATTTTTTAGGTGTTTGGTTCATTTTGTTTTTGTGCCATAAAAATGTCAGCTATATTTGCCATAATGGGCCATATAAATGCGTAGGCGTGGCCCCATACCATAGCCGCCCACCACTCACACTCAAAAATGAGTATAAGACTGAGTAGAAATACACTCACACGACACTCAGAGACACTCACATATGTATTCGATATTTGGGCATCGCGTGTGCAGATTTCGGTTGCGTTGGCGTGTGCTCTGAGCCATTTCTGGAGCGTTCACTGATTCATTGGCCAGATTCCATGGCGCTGCACAATGTTATTTTGTATTTATTTTGTTTCTTTTTGTTTCTTTCTGTTTCTGTTTTTGTTGCTTTTGTTGTAATTATTGCGGCTACTATTAGGCGCACGAGTTGGCCATGAACCAGTGACAGCTATTTTTTCCCCCTCTCCAACTCTAAATAATACTTTTGCTTAGCCCCGCAGAAACTATGCAGTTGTATTTGTTGCTGCATTTACAATAATTGAGCGCAAAGTTATTAAGTAAAAGTACGGCAGTCAGAAGTATTTGATTAGTAGATACCCTGTATTTGACTGCCAGATACACTGTAGTAGTCAGATGTATTTGACTAAGCCTTGAGTAGCCTTCTCTAGTCAGAAGTATTGGACTAACAGATACTCTGTAGTAGACAGAAGTATATGACTAATAGATACCCTGCTCTAGCCAGAAGTATTGGACTAGCAGATACCCTGTAATAGAATATCACTACCAGATCCTCTGTAGTAATCAGATGTATTTGACTAATACCCTGCTCTTGTCAGAAGTATTGGACGAACAGATACTCTGTAGTAGCCAGAAGTATTTGACTAGCAGATATCCTTTAATAGAATACCACTAATACCCTGCTCTTGTCAGAAGTATTGGACTAGCAGATACCCTGGCAGCAGATTCAAGAACATAATGAATATTGCCATGACTTTCGATGACTTTGTCATCTTTCAATCTTTAAATAAAATCGAACCGAAATATTGGTTCGGTTGGGTTATTTATGCTGAAACCTGCTCTGGTTCGTAATCCGATTCAATTAATGGAAATACTCATTTTTCCATTTCAAATCTTAATTTAAAATCAGTTTGCGGGCTTCTTCACAAATTCAATCGATGCAATTTAAGAGGAGTCATGCAACCAAATGATTTCTAGCGCAGATTCCTAACGAGTTTCTTAATGAAGTGACGTAATGTGCCGTGCCCCTTGGATTGCCAATGGATTGCTTAGACAGCAAGTCGCCTTCCATGGAAATTTGGAAGCTTTACGTCCGTCCAGTGAATCTCTGCACAGAGTTGCATTTGGAGTGCATTCAATATCCGTTGGCGATGCATTCAAGCGTCAATAAACAGAGGCAACAAAAACATGAAGAAAATGTCAGAATGAACGGTGGATGGTTCGCGCTTGGTTGCCCGTCCCCCAGTCCGTCCGTCCGTCCGTCCGTCGTGCCCCCAAAATGCGGCAACTTCCGCCATGCAGCAAAAGCTCACAAAAAATAATAACTGTGCCATGTTGGGGTTAAGTGCAAACGTCATAAACAGGCCAGAGTCATCGCTCCAATTCTCTCTCTCTCTCGCTGTGTGTTCTCTGCTCAGCTCCCTTTCAGTGCCTCAGCCTCAGCCTCTGCCTCTGCCCCAGCCCCCGCTCTCTCTCCGGACTTCTCTGCTTTCTGCCCTTTAACTGTAAATTGCTGTGTGTACATAGTTTAGTTACCTTTCAAAAGCAACGCACAAAGCGAGAGCAAAAAACAAAACAAAACAAAAAGTGATTCATGCGCAACGAACAAAAATGATCGACTAAGAGATGCCCTGCATTACAAGATCTAAATCAAAGATACTTTCGGAAATTCCAGCTTTTCTTGAAGTGGATCCAAGTAGCAAAAATAAAGTCGTAACTGAACATTAAGCGAAAAGAAGGGTATCCAAAAGGAGCTATCCGACAAGAAGTAGAAGAAAATTATAGATTATATCTATATCAAAATGTAGCGCCTCCATCTATAATCCTAATCGACCCTGTTCTAGAATAAATTACTCCTTATACCCATTATATTACCACAACTAATATGCTCTTTTTAGGCTATAAACAATGGGTATAGTGTATAAAAACTTGTTTACTACAAGCCACAAAGTCCCCATACAGATGACGAGCGTAGAGCGTGCATCATTGGTCAGCCTCCCAGCTAGGAGCTTCTAAAATACTTTTCCAATTATATATCTGAAGAAATAATGCTTATGGCCACGCCCCGTTTATTGGGGCAACGTTGCTGGTTGCTGGTTGCCGCTGCTGTTGCGGTTGCCTCTGACTTTCCAATTGATAATCGACAACTGGCCAGGCCAATTGGTTTCTGCTGATTGCACCAGTATTCCCCGAAAAGTCATAACGAACTGCCCTTATATGGTATATAGCCAGTACTACGATGGTATTTATATATATATATTATATATTATGGTCTCCATCGGTTGATCGCACAGCTGTTTCAGTCTGGCCCCCAATTTAGTTGGTCAAGGTTTGTGGCGCTGCTTTCCAAATGCGAACGTGCTTATCGCCCACGTTGCGATCCCTTTTTTAGCAACTGATAGCGTTCGGTATTTTTTTTTTTTGATTATTTTCTTTGATTATTATTATTATTATTATTATTATTATTAACCATATCGCTATCAGCATTTTGTGCCGAGGTGTGCAAATAACAACAAGAGTCAGAGTCAGAGAGCAGAGAATGGCGCCATGGAATGCTTATTAGAATTAACTACAAATTACACATGGCGATAAGGTCTGGGAATTGATTAAACTGACGATTAATCGCAACTAAATTGTTTTCTTTCTATACTTATATACACATATTTACATATGTATTTCAATATTAGTATAGTACACCAAGTAAAGTCCAGCCAGAATAAAGTAAAGTTCAAGCTTGGCGTTGCCATTAATTGAAATTGACTCTTTTCTATTCATATTTTCCACAGCTAAGAGCTGATTCAACTATTCGAACAGCGTGTGGAGCCATGGACAGAACTTCAGAGCTTCAAGCCTGATATTCAGGCGCAGACTTCTCTTTTGGCCCGCTGCCTTAATCGACGCTTACATCATAACAACAACATTAAATCCATTAATATTAATAATACTTATAATTCAGTGTCATTATTGTAATGTCTATATTTACTATATTATTCATAATAATCACAAATATTAATCAATAATGCCTATTATATAATTGTAGAACCAAGCCAACCACAACTAAAATAATAACCAGCTGCAGAAGAAGGTGTAATCAATGCTTGCCAGGAATTAAAACTATTTTTATGGAAAACAGTCACACAATATTTCCAGACTTATAATTAAAATGTGAAACAAATATCTAGCTATACCTATTGCATGTAAAACTAGCGTTAGGAACTCTATTTCTACCTTGCCGAAGATTATATGCACTTGCCAACTGGATTGTACCTAGGGCAGCTATATAATAGAGTAGACCGATGCTGATCATTTTTGGTGTGCATTAAACAGGATTCTTCCTAGGGTAATTAAAAGATATAGTAGCCTGATCTTGATCATTTTTAAGCTGAGTTTACAAAACATTCTCTTTCATCTAACTTGGAAATATCATTAAGATACTTTGGGAAACAAAATAAACTTCCATACAATCACTTTTAAGTCTGATTCTTACTTTCTATGACAGCTATATGATATAGTTATCTGATCCGTAAAAAGAAATACCTATTTTCATACATCCAGTTCAAAAGACAGACTTCTTTGCATATAAGCAAACAGACAGAAGGACATACAGGGCTATATGGACTCGCCCAAATCAATAATATATATACCACCCCCTTCAATGCATTGCATACTTCTTGACAAAGTGAAAATCCCCTTTGAAAGTGTACACAAATATGAATAAAATTACTAGGAATATATGGTAAATGTTTAACTACATAAATAAAAATGTGTACCTAGAAAAAAAAACTTGAAACAAATAGAGCGACTGACTTCTTGATTGGTTCAATACCATTCAATGCAGGGGCGTTGAACATAACCGACAGAGACAGAGAGACAGAGGGAGAGAGAGAGACCCACACTCAGACCCACCAGTTGCAGGTGGGCAGCAGTGCAAGCCATGGCCCGAACTCATGGCATTCATAGATATTCCTACAGAGAATCTATATATATATATATATATATAGACATATATATAGATATTTATACATAAAAGTATGCATGTTGTTCTCCGCCCTGAGAAAAGTTCCAATGTTTACATTCGCCTTTGTTGTATTTGTTGTTAGTTTAGTGGCAATGACCTATGTGGGGTATTAAAAAATCAACATACTGAAAAATTTTTTTTTTATTCTCTTTTTTTTATCTTTCTGGCTTGTGGCCATAAATAGCCATCAAACATTTGGCAGTTAATAGCAGCAACAACAACTACTACAGAACGCTGTACCGCAATTTGTAGTTGGTTCAATAAACCTGGCCAAAACAAAGGGGAGTACAACGCGTATTATGAAATTCAAAAATTAAAATCTAATTGCAAATGCGATTAAATTGCGGTTGGATATACCAAAAATAGTTTTGGGAATAAAAACGCGCGGAAAATTGTACAATTAATTGTGAATAAAAACAGAAACCACAGGAAATGATAGAAAGCACAACGAATACAACGCAGAAAGAGGCAAAAAACAACAACAGCAACAACAAAATACATAATAAATATAGAAAAATTGTGCAAATATCTCTTGGATTTCACTGAACCATTTGACGTTAGCTGCGGCAGCGGCAGCGGCTGAGGCAGCGGCAGAGGCGCCAGGGCAAGATTCGAAGAGAACCACCAAGAGCAGAACCACAAAGCAGACCCACCAGTCGGTCGGTCGGTCGGTCACATGCAATCGCAAGCTGCGCCGCTTTTTCACGCTAATATTAGCAGCAAACAACGGTGATAACTGCTAAGAAGGTGGCAGCATCAAGCGAGCACGACTCTCGCATACCCTGTAAGTTCGCAAGAAGTAAATTATGGAAGTTAAACTTGTTGGGAAAAACGTTTAAATGAGGCTTTCTTTTTTTTGGATTAAGAGAATGAATGATAAATTCTCGAAAATGAAGAATTGGTAGATAAATCCTCATAAACTAAGTAAATTATTGGATTATAATATTATATTATATTATATTTTAAATTGAAAAGTTGCCTATTTAATATTAGCATTATTATGTTGATTCTTCTCTTGATAAGTAGATAAAGTAGCATAGCCACAGTTCTTAATATGTTCTTAAAGGAATATCTTTAATACAAAGCCAATATACCCCAACACAGTGTACACACAATTACAGGGTATCATTAGAGAAAAAGAACTCAGTCAGAGCGCATTGCAAATTTTCACTTAAGGAAAGTTTTGATTCGATTTCAGATGCGACTGCCACATTTACATTTGTTTATTGAATTGCGAGTGGCATAAATAAATAGATTTTCATTTTGTTTTCAACTTTTTCTAGGCGAAAAAACAGCAAAGAGAGCGGCGAAGAGAGCTGATGCAGCTGCTGTTGAGAGGAAATCAATTAAAATGTCATTAAATTGTCTCGAGAGAATTGAAATTTAAACTAGCAATTGCTGCGCGCAATTAAAAATAGTATTTGTCATTCCGTTTCGGCCAGTTTCGATTTCGATTTCGATTTTTATATATTTTTGGCCCAATAAACTTTGCACCTAGCCAAAGCTGGCAATGAGCCAACACACAAAGAGCATCGAACAACGGCTGCATTTGGCACTTTGACTAATTAAAAACCATCTCAAATATGGGATAGAGTATAAACCCCTTCGGATAGATTTTTTAGATTGATAACGGCAACTGTCAGCGGCAACTGTCAGAGGTGTTGAGCTTTAACGCTCACTCAACTGTGGCAGGTCAAATTGCAACGAAATTGAACCCCACGTTGCATGCAACTGCAACTGCGTCATCATTCGACCTTGTTAAATACGATTTATATCGCTAATAAACTGATCAGATAAGACATATAAGCCCTTCAGCTCTTTAATTACCAATTTCATTAGCAAATGGCAAAGCGTCTATAGAAAGCTCTTGCCATTTCCTATACAAATAATTCACTTTAAGTGCAGCCATTAAATATATACTTGCAGTCTAAGCAGAAGGCAATCAATAATCATGACATATTCCCATACATATAGATATATACATATATATATATATATATATATATATAAAGAGAGCTGAAATCGTTTCTGGGAACTCACCTTATTTAAAATATAAATTGTTGGTCGACAACATTTGTGGTAGTTAAAAAAGAAAATCAATTTGATTTGTTGGCAGTAATTTCTTCTATTTTTCGTTAGCTGAAAATGAGAAAAAAAACCAAACAGAAATAAGTATTCAATTTCATTTTGAGTTGTTTAAATATATATATAAGACTATAGCTAGGGTATATTTATTCTATATCAGTTTAAACTTAATATTTTACCCTTACCAACTGGAATTATTACCAATTAGTTTACGGGTCTTAAAAATATTAATTGAAACCCGAACAAATTCAGCCCTCTACTTTACAATTCTTAGTACCATTTAATACAGGGTATCTGCGTGTCGCGTGTGCTGACTTCTAGCTGTTTTTACCTGTTTCTTCTGTTTCGATTCGTGATTTAGTCAAGGTCTTATTTGAGTGGAAATACGTCATCTGGCGCTGTTTTTATCCTCTTCACAGCCCGCTGACTATAATTAGTATTTCTGATTCATATGCCCAAAAAAAAGCAACTACGAAAATCTGTTTCTTTCTAAACAAAAATTGTTGTTCCCGGGAAGATTTCGGCTACCGTTTTGTAGTAGGCGTCGGAAGCTGTACGAATCTGTCTGTCCGTCCAATGGAAAGTGACATGCACTCAAAGAAATTGCTATTTATATTTTAGTTTCTTTCATATGGCATTATCTAACTGTTCAAATGGCTTTTCTGCCATATTTGACGGACCTGTCAACACCTCGAAAAAAATGGAAAAGTGTTCGCTTTGATTGGCCTTCAATTAGACACCAGAATTGGCATTGCATATTGACATCGATTGAAACAGTTTGTTTGCTGCAATTCAATCAAGAAATTGCTCTTCAGATACAGATACAAATTCAGCTACAGCTACAGCTACATAAGTTTATTATGCCAATAAAGTACAAGATTGTTTTATCAATAAACTTTCAAATGAATGCAGCATGACGAAATTTTCAGTAGGGATATTCCCTTAAAACATTTAGAAGATTTCTTCATTGAAAAAAGCTATTAAAAGCTGCTAAAGTCGATTAATCCATCCATTAAAGGATAAGGCAACTTTTTGTCTCTCGAAAGATTTATTTTAGAATATTATAGCTAATTTTTTGGACTATTCTTCGTACGACAACTGTGAGGGATAATTGAGTTTAATTTCAAAAAACTTCGACTTAGTTCTATAGAACACACCCCAAAAAACAACACCCTATATAAGTAAACTTTTTTGTATAATTTTTAATACTTTTTTTCCTTTGTATTTTCTTTCTTTCTTTGAATTTAATACATGTAATTTATAATTAATTTATTACTACAATAAAAATGCGAACAATGTCTACATAAACACAGCTCTTATGTAGTCGCATATGCCCTTTTTTTCAAGGGTATAATTGCTGCTTTAATTTGTGTAACATTATGTGTAATCGACAAATGAAACCCTGAGATTGATGGGCTGTGAGATCTGCGGACGGACAATAGAGCAGAGATTATCAGCATATAAAGATATATTATATATATATATATATATATATATATATATATACATATATATATGTATATTCGAAGCATTTGTAGTTAATTGCCCAGACGCTGCTCCGCTCGGTTGATGAACTTGTGCAGCAAAAACCCATCAACAACAGCAGCAACAACAACAACAAAGTGCCAACTAAATGACAACAAGACAAGCAACTGCATTATGCATGCTATGGCCATATATATATATATATATATATATATATATATATAGCTACTATAGCTACGTCTGTGCCTCTGGGTTCAGGACAACTCAGCGAACGTCTTCTCTGATAACAATAACAATAAGTGTAGAGTATAGAGTGTAGTCTGTAGAGTGTAGAGTGTAGAGTGTAGAGAGTACATGCACTTCCAGTTCGTTCATCGTATCTCACGCTTCGTTTTATTTGCATTTAAACGACGCCGCGGCCGTTGCTTGAACTCTGCCGACGTTGCAGTTGTTGTTGTTGTTGTTGTTGTTGTTGCAGCTTTCCTCACACTTGCCACTTGCCACTCAAGGCAAGACAAGGCGAGACGAGGACACAAAAGAGCTCAACTTGGTATTTTACTTGAAATTTGTTTTGGCCGCTTTTTTTAGGCCATTTCCATTGCCGAAAGGCTTTGACCGATGATAAGATAATTGAAATTTTATTTTTTTCACACACAAACCACATTTACCATTAAAAAAATATATATATAAATTCAAAATGGAACCTGAGAATAGCTTATGACACAATTATAATTAGATCTATTTGTGTTGGCCAAGTTAAAGGCGTTAATGGATTGGCTAATTGAGCAGCATACGTTGTTTAACTGGTTTTCTATTTTAATAGATCCAGCGATAGACCCGACTGTCGATAGTTTGATCGATAGTTCTACTAAGACCAGATTAGCTTAGGTTAGCAGCGACAGCAAAAGAAAGAATATTCATCGAGCTTTTAGCCAACTTAGAGCTAGTTCAATTTTACAGATCTCTGCACTTTTCATCACAGAGCAAAGAAAGAATATTCATCGCGCTTTTAGCCAACTTAGAGCAGGTTCAATTTTACACACTTCTTCACCTTTCATCACAGAGCAATATGCCCTTTAAACATTATTCCAAAGGGAACTTATATTAAGTACATAAACACAAAAAACAATAATAATAATATAGCCATCTTATATAGACAATGAATGCTCCTCTGCTCTGCTTCTTTCGCATGAAGCACTTGAACATCAATTGGCTTCATAT
This sequence comes from Drosophila repletoides, assembly GCA_018150835.1. NCBI lineage: Eukaryota > Metazoa > Arthropoda > Insecta > Diptera > Drosophilidae > Drosophila > Drosophila repletoides. Next base: position 10,897,329 of record JAECWQ010000100.1, read on the forward strand.
TCAAAGTTTATCCATATTGAGCTTCTGAAATTTGATCAGCTCAGGAGTCATCCACCCCTCTGCCCGGCTACAGAGATAGAGGCAAAGTGGGCGCATGTCTGTAATTAATATCAAAATTCTAACAACAATAAAAAAGCCAAACAAATTGGATAAACTGCGAGACCTTCTTATCGATGACTTGCTTCAAGTTTCCTTTCTTTTCTATGCCCTTGCAGCGGGTACTAACATTTTCCCATGAAATGTATCGAAGGCAACTTTGAACCCATAATAAAGCAGGTAATCTTTATCAGGTGTTGATATGGCCATGTTCGACTTTCTATGCGTCACTCGTCTAGTCACTCTTCTTTTTTTGGCATATGAATGAACTTTTGATATGCAATCTTGAAGAGTATTCGAATCTTCGGCGAGTCTTTCTTTCTTCTTGTTTTCTTTTTTTTTGGGACACTAAAAGAAACCGCAAAAATTGCTTATCGCTCATTACATAGAGTTAAATTTTATTGTGGAAGGCCTCTGGTGCGATTTCTTTTCCGCTGCCTTTCACGTGACTGCTGTGTTGTGTTGTGTAGTGTAGTGTAGTGTATATTTTTGTGTGCCTTTTCATTCAGTATTAATCGAATTTTTATCGCACAACAACGTTGGACATTGAAGTGAAGGCGTCAATTGGTTGCCGTTCGTCTAAGTAGGATCGGCAAACACTTTCACACAGCTTTATCAGTGGAGCTTACATCAGCAAATGACCATTTTCCATGTGAAGACTCTGGCTCTGGCTCTGGCTCTGTTGGCCAATTGGACACACCTCAATCAGTCAAAAGAGTGAAAGAGATGGCGGCGTCTCTTGGTATTATTAATTAATAACAAACACACAAGTCCCAAGCTGACAGTAATGACCATGAACTCTGCGCCTCTGGTGCTGGCCCTTTGTCGTTGCCTTTGTTATTGTCGCATTGTTTTTTAGTTTTATTTTTATGTGAAATTTTCATATTTTCTTGCTCTCCGACGAGCACAATGAGAATTAGTTTTTCTCACCTATGCACTTGTCTACAACACACAACAACAATCGCTGGTCATGTTACTCGTAACGCCCCGTGTTTTAACTTGGCCTTTAATTTGAGCCCAGTTTTTTAGCTATTTTCAGTTTCCAGTTTGTTATGAAAAACAATCTATCGGATTTGCCGCCAAGCAAGCAAAGCATGCAAATCATCCAGGCGTATGCCTCACACACACACACACACACACTCACAGGTATTCACTCACACTCATTTACTCATTCTTTCACTTATTCATTTAGTCATTTAGCTATTCACTTGCTTAGTTCGGGCCGCGCGCTGCGCTTGTAAATATGATTAAGTTTTTATGCTTCGACAGCTTCTGGGCTCGACTAGTTTCGACTACACCGAAAAAAATCGGATTAAACATCAATTTCAACAATTATATTTTCGATTTCACTTAATTTGGTATGGATTATCATCTTAAAAACATCATAAACCTTTTATATGATAGATCATAAAGATTTATTTATATTTTTGGGTACCGAGTAACGATTTAAGTTATTTCTTTAAGTGTAGCCGCCTTCATTGTTTGAGGGAAGCCGGAGGAGATGTTCTATATGCGAGTTTTGTTAAAGGTAAGGTGCTTATTACTATTACTTGGGATCTCACGAAATCTGTAACGCCTTTAATGAGGCATCTCCGTCCCCCTAAATTATATATACTTTGGATCACGTCAACGAACTGAGTTGTTATACTATATAGAGCAATTCTGAGGAGGAAAGAAATTCATATCTTCTAATTGGCTGGATCGAAAGCTTACTAGAGATATCCTTAATTTACTATAAGAACTAAGTTATTCCTTTTATTATCTTTAGGATATGAGATTATATTCTGAATTTCTTTTGGTCAGTTTATTTAGATAAATCTCTAAAACTATCGGAAATTTGTATGTATGATGTCATTTTCTATTTATTTCAAATTGTTCCAGTTTCCAGTTTTGCACCCGTTTATTCCACTTTGCCCTTTTCGCCTTTGACTTTGTTGCGCTTTTGCCAAAAACCCATTTCAGTTCACACTTCCGACTTCTTCTTTGTTTGGACTGGATTTCTGTTGAGATTTGTATCTTCCGATTGTTTCTTGCGTGCGCATTTGACTGCAGTTTGCTCAACGCGGAGCTCATGGTCTCTGCCCCCTCTCTACCACCCATCTCCCCCCTTCATCCCCTCTGTACCATTATGTATTGTTTGCTTCTATTTTTTTTTTGCCCTGGATTTGTCGCGCTGTTCTACTGTTTTACGCTAATGGCAGCCGTGAATGACATTTATGTTTATGGTCTAGTTTTTCCCTGGTGCACCTCCTCCGCCAATGGAAATGTTAACATTCAGCACACATCTGAGCCACCATTCGTACATATATAGAAATGGAATTTGTAAACATATTTCTATGTAAATATCGAAGGCTATGAGAGCGTCAAATGCTATGGAGAAGATTGAAAACTACCAGAAACTTGTCGAGATTATTCGAAAACTGTAGTCATAAATCATTAAGAAATGCGGAAAAATATAGTAAAGTTTTCTTGTCATTCTTATATAGAGTATTACGATATCATAATAGGCCTAATATAATATAATGAAGACCTAAATATGTCTTTTTGACAGACGTCTTAACCTAACTTAACCTATGTAGAGTAATCTACATGTCTGAAAGATACAAACAGAGAAACAGACAAAAACTATAAAGAAACTCTTTTATGCTGAACAAGAATATATATACTGTATAGCGCCAGTGGCACGCCCTTCTAACTGTTACGAAAACCTATATAGACGCCTTTCTAAAGTGGCATTATTTACTTCCAGCAGTCCATATCAACAGTTAGATCATTGGCCACAGCTTATTAAACAAAGAAAAAATTTCTTAGAAAATTATTAAATTTGCAGTTGGTTCATCTAGTTTCTATTTTTGAAATGATTATGTTATGGTCTTGGATTTAGTCTTTCTTTCTTGATTACATTTCTGTTCAAGTTTAAACATGCAGAAATAAATTAGTTTAATTTGCAGCTTGGTTCTGAATTTACTGAACTTTTAAAGATTATCAGAAGGTAGAAGATTCATAGAACATAGGAAAATAATACGCCCATAGGTTCGAACCAGTATTTTTTTAAGCACATAAGAAAATAATCAAAACGTATTTGATATTCAATCCTTAGTCTTCAGCTTTCAGCTAAACTTGAATATGATTCCGATAATTAAGATAAGGGAAAATGAGATTTATAGCGAAGGCGAGACAGAATGAATCAGATTCTACTGGTAATCGATTACGAAATATGATATAATATATTGCTAGAGTTCTCTTTCTCTTTCTTTTTCTCTCCTAAGAATAGTTAAAGCTCGAAAATTCATAGTGGAATCAGCTGGGTATATTCGATATCAATAATTTCACCCCTGCATAGAAGGAGACATCTTAGACCAGGATTGAGATAAACTAATATAGCCATATCCGTCGTTCCACCTTTTTCTATGCAGTCTAATCTCTCAATCTTTGGCTTGGTGAAGGAAATTTGGTATATACCCTTCCCACTGTTATTCTGACTTAAAAGTATTCAGAAAAATCAGTCAAAAATAAATAAATATAACAACTTTCAAATATATATTCCCGTCTATAAGGGTAAGCAATATTCGGCGTGCCGAATAAACTTTTAATAAATAAAATATTTAGTTTTAATTTTAGAATTTTTGTCTTTCAAATTGAATAATGATTAATGAATATTAATAACTCACCTTTAAATAAAAATTGTATTGAAAACTGTTGAATTATTGAAATTGCTGGCGAATTTTAACAGAAGAAGAAGAAGACAAAGGAATGATAAAAATAATAACAAAAGAAGAAAAATTAAAGAAATGTTTGCACAGAAAAATGAAAACCGGTTGCAATTTTATTATTTTCGTTTTTGTTTTTTGTTTCTTTTTTTCTTTTGCACAACAAGAATAGTTAAACGGGCGTGAAGAGAATGGGGAGAGTGTTGGCGAATGGGGAATCAATAAAACAAACACAAAACGCAACGCAGACGCCGAAGAGAGTTATGGAAGAGGGGTGGAGGGGAGGGGACTAACGGGAACGCCGGAGAGCAGACAGAAGTGACAGGCAACAGACAAACCGAAACCGAAACACACATGGAAATGGAAAGCAGGCGCAGGAGAGAAGGTGGTAATGGAGGAGACGCGACGCAACAACGTTTTTTTTTCGGTTAATTTAACAAATAGGCGAATGTGCGAGAGTATGCCTGCCTGTGTGTGTGCGTGTGAGCAGGATGCGCATGCAGAGGCAGCAGCAGCAGCAGCGGCAAAGGCAGAGACCAAACGCCGACAGCTGAGCGGCGGCAGAGTTGTATTAAAAATGAATCATCTGGTTTGACGAAAGATATGAAAAGATAAAAATGTGCTGCACACACACAAACAAACAAACACCCACATAAAACCAATTGTAAATATATTCATATATATATATGTGTTTTATTTTGAATTCCAAACACGCGGCCGAATAGTAAATTATTTATATTCTTTATGCAGTCACAGTGACAACGACGACGACGACGGCAACGGCGGAGCTTCGTTCATTTCACGGCGGCGACAAATTCTGCTTTGCGGGCGGCAGCAGCACGCGTTGGTCGTTTTTTTTTTTCGTTGTTGGTCAGCAGTATTTCGTTTCACTGTTCTTACACACACGCACACAGAGAGAGAGAGGCACACACACATATATATGGAGATTCATATATGTATGTATGTACGCAGACGCCGCAGCGGTACTTTGTTGTTGTCTCTGCACTTTAAACACTCACATTATATTATATAACTGTGCATGTGCATTTTATGTAGATCTCATTACATACAAATACATATATAACACTTCTGCTTTGGTTCACTTACACTTGTTTTGGTTTAAAAACTAGCGTTAAAACTCGCATCCGTCGCATTCAAAGGTTTTTTTTCGACTGCGCTAGTGTTATGTGCAGTGTGACCATTAGCAGCAAATGCAAAAAGCGCGCAATACTTAACATTAACCAATAAAAAAATACCATTACGTTAATGTTACAGGTTAGGCGCTTTAACTTAAAATGCTCAAAAGCAAACTTATTTTAGATCAAAAATATGGGACAAACTTAAAATAAAGTAGATCTAATGGTTCTAAGATTACGAATTTGACTAGCTGTGCGTGGCACTTATTTCTTTGTACTATATATATTTAACAGAACACCCGTTAGTTTTTGTAGTTTTTAAATTAAAAATTAACAGCTTTCTGTTATGTTTTTCGGCGTTTGGAAAATATCATTTAGAACTAGCTATTAGACACGGATAAGCGTAACTAATCCAATTCACTTTGTATTTGAAAGCTAAATATCCGCCTCTTTTTAAAAATTACTCTAATTTAATTTAGAAAAACCACATTTGGTTGTATTTGTTGAACTGCACTCACTTAACAGCTTTGAATTAGACAGCGCTGTAAATAACAGCAGTATGTTAAAGTTGACAATGCCAGAAACATATGGTTTTGTTGTTTGGCCAAATGAACTAGTTCAGCTGAACCTTTATCTCAAAACTGTATTCTGGATTGAATTCCGAGGAATTGGCAAATAATAGAAAATAAAAATGGTAATTAAATGAATATTAATATCAACAAAATTCTATAAGAAACATTTACAGTTCTCATTGCTGCACAAAGAGGAAAACGCTCATGAGAATGCACTCTGGGCATGCGCCTGGGGACGCGACCCGGAACAACCGGCAAACGCAGATGAAAATACCCCGTCAGTAGAAGAGGAAAACCCCTTTGATTTTGATAAGAAGGAACCGAAACCAAATGATTTCATTGTAACGGGAGGACTTGACGATCTCGTCAAGGTGTGGGATCTGCGCGAGGACAACACACTAAAGCTGCGGCATCAGCTCAAGGGTCATGCCCTCGGAGTTGTCTCTGTTGCGGTCAGTTCCGATGGCCAAAGTAAGTAGAAGGCGTAGACGACCTGTTTAGTTTGCTTGTAAACGCTAGGAAGTTCTTTAAACCTTTATTTACCCTACAGCAATTGCCAGCAGTTCGTTGGATTCCAGCATGTGCCTATGGGATGCGCGCACTGGTGAGAAAAAGCATATGCTAACCTTTGGGCCAGTCGATCTGTGGACAGTGGGCTTTTCACCCTGTAATAAATATGTTATTTCCGGCCTCAACGATGGCAAGATCTCCATGTACAGTGTGGAAACTGGAAAAGCCGAGCAAGTGCTGGACGCTCAGAATGGCAAATACACTCTCAGTATTGCATATGTAAGTAGAATACCCAGCAGGATGTGGGTAGAACTTTGGATGCAAACCAATCTGCACATTTCCTGCAGAGAAACTATCTAATAGACCATAATCCAAACTATTAAATTTGCAGAGCCCCGATGGCAAGTATATTGCGAATGGAGCAATTGATGGAATTATTACCATCTTTGATGTGGCTGCTGGGAAAGTGGCGCAAACGCTGGAGGGTCATGCTATGCCAGTGCGCAGTCTGTGCTTTTCGCCAAACTCACAAATGCTGCTCACCGGCTCGGACGATGGACACATGAAGTTATACGATGTGGCACATTCCGATGTGGTTGGTACACTGTCTGGCCATGCATCCTGGGTGCTATGCGTCTCGTTTTCGGAGGACGGCAAACACTTTGCCAGCTCCTCCAGCGATCGCAGCGTTAAGGTCTGGGATACAGCGGAACGCAAGTGCCTTTACACATTCAACGAACATACGGATCAGGTTTGGGGCGTTAAATATAGCCCAGGCAATGATAAGGTCATATCGGCCTCGGAAGATAAATCCCTCAATATTTACTACTGCCCGCCCAACGCCATTGTGTGATCCATTTGTAAAATAAATGATAGGTTTAAATTAACAACAATTATTTGACTATTTGAAGAAGACCCTTTCGTTTACATCGCATCCATTGTTAAAGCTAACTAGCACTATGTTTTACTACTGTCCGCGTTATCCGCAGGACTTGATTTATCGCGCAGCAGCACCTGCTTGGCCTGTGTCAGCAACGTATCCTTGTACTTCTGATCTGGTATATAGACACTAAACGTCTTGAAGTAGCGCAGTATATTTTCTGCAAGAAAAACAGCATGAGCTGACTGAGCCAGGCAAGGATTAAATAGGTGTTCCAATTATCTTACCAACGTGTGGTTCCTTCAATTTGTATTCATCTGCAATTTTCTTGGCGGGCCACGCCTCTGGATCTAACTGGTGATCATTAATGAACTGCAGCGCCTGCCTCAGTGTACAGTGACCATGCATCACCCGTGCTGGTTCCAAATATCCATACTCAAAGTCATCTGGTGTGGTTCGTTCCAAAGGTAGTTTGCGTTCTTCCGCTTGTCGCTCCAGAACGCGTTTAATCTATTAACAAGAAAACGGATAATCAATCTGCCCAATCTGGATCCTTATATAACTTGTATACCCTTTCAAAGTGTATGACCATTTTTTGAGGACATGATTATAAATACCCTATCTACATATATATTGGAACAAAGACTTCTGTGAAGTGGTTATCATAGGTCAAACGTTAGGATTTTCTAAGGAAATTGTCAGTTATTTTACAGACAATTTTAAACTAGCCATAAATAAGACTATAATTAATTAAAATCACTTCAATATATCATTTAAAGGTCCTAAAAGCCAATTGAATGGGTATTTTAATATTCGGCATGCCGAAAATATTGATTCATTCTTGTTTTAACCCACAAATTGATCCTCCGATGTTACATAAACATCTTTTAGTCGCTTGTCCAAGCTGGAATCCTTTCTATTTAGATTATCCACAAACTTTGGATCCACTAACAAAACGGAAAGAAAAAGAAAATCGGATAAAAAGAGCGGATAAAACAGCAGCCAGCGGGAATACTCACATTCTAAGGTGCGTTCCATGTCTCGCAGGTTGGACTCGTATTTGGGTGCCGGCGTGGGTTTCTCGCGTTCCAGGAAACGTTGCGCTCTATTCTCAACATTAAATCGATTGGCCTTGCGTGCCACCATGGACATCGCTTTGCCCATTTCGACGTTGTATCGATTTTAATTAACAAATTAATAAACAAATATAGGCAAAGAAAAAGCAGCTGTGCAACGATTGTATTTATAAACATAACCAACAAAAAGAGTGTTGCAACAAGACTGTTGAAGTGTTGGAAAATAAGTAAAATATAATTTGAGTGCTGCCAACTCTCTGTTTACCTAAATACTAATGAAAAAAAAAGCCAAAACAATGAAAAAAATTTATCAAATATTTAAAGAGATAAAAATAATAGTAAAGTTCAAGCATTAAATAATAGCTAACAAATAAACATTTCTTTCTATTAATTTATTGTGTACTTATTTAAAATTAAAATACAAAATGGCTGAATATTTCCCGCTAACAAAGTTTAAAATGGGCAGATCTGTTCGGAATTAAGCCAAGTTGGCAGCATTATTTACAAACAATAACAAACCGTTGGAACCGCAACAAGTCATTAAATCTAAAAGGCTTATTAAGCTAAAAGTAAAAGTAAAAGTAAATTAAATAAAATGATATCCCTGCGTTGCAGCTTGAGGCTTTGCAGCGGGAGAAGCATTCAACATGTAACGAGACGCTATCAAAACACCAAAGCAAGGCGTGCCGAGCAGGCGGAGAGACTGTCACGCTACAGCAGCGAATTCCCAGAGAAGCTGCTCGCCAAGAAGCAAAAGGTGGTCAATCACATGTATGTGGCTAATGCAGGGATGGCACAACAGATTAACGAATACCTGGAGCCGCATCTGAAGCAGTCGAAGTGTGATACTGTGTTGGAATTGAATCCCGGACCGGGTCATTTTACGCGGCAATTACTCGATCGTGAAAAACAATTCCGTAAGATCATTCTTATAGAATCTATGGATCATTTTATGCCCCGCCTACAGGAGCTGCATGCCCTGTATCCGGAACGCGTCAAGGTGCATTACGGCGACTTTGTGGGCCTCTGGAAACTGGCCTTTATGGATAAGATGGACAACGGCTCACGTGTAGCAGACTTACTACGCGATGTGCCACAAACCGACTATAAAGACGGTACGTTTGAATCCTGTGTGTTTTGCCTTTGATTCCCATTCATCTTTATTCCTTTGCAGATGTCAACATGCTGGTATTTGGAGCTGTGGGCTCATATCCACTCTTTAGGCAACTGATTAGCTCAATAATCTTCCAGAGCAGCATCTATAACTTGGGCAGATGCGAGATGATTCTGGCCCTGCCACCGCCTATTTACATAGTAAATATTACGAAATACAAAATTTATTGCCATAGAAATTCATGATTATTTATTCCATCTCTTTCAGCACTTGACATGCTCAAATGAGATCGGTTATCTGATCTATCGCTCGGCATCTGTGTTGTTTCAAATACTTTTCGAACATCGCTTTATAGCTAAGGTGCCGCGTGAGCACTTTCTGCCGCTACAGACAGATTATAATCCGGGCAAAGGCAGTAAATTGGGCAAGGTCAAGTCCATCAATCCAGAGTATTTATATTTAGTAAAATTTGTGCCGCGTCGCAATCTGCATGAACTATGCCCAATTGAAGATCTTCCCGCGCTTTGGTTCTTTATAAAGCAAAACTTCGTGAGTCGGCGGAATAGGATAATACCCAATATGGAGTGAGTAGCCAGTTCAAGGCTTATGTAAAACACTTCTTAATAATTAAATCTTACAGAAAATGGGTGCCCGGTTGCGGGCCACGACTGATAATCAATCAAAATGCCACCAAAGCGGTCACACCGCTCTATGCCGATGAATCTGCTCAGAATCTGCCGCAATATACAATGCAGAGCACCACGATGAGCACGCAGGATTATTTTCCTGGAATTAATATCTATACACAATTTGGTGACCTAACACCAAGTCAAATGTTGACCCTGTTTACACAGTTCCGTCAATGGCCGGAATATGGTGAGAGCTCATTTCTAGCTTCTATGGAGAATACGCTGCTTAAACTAGAATCGGTCAATGATGAGCAGACTTTGGATGATCCCATCAATCTAGTCGAGGAGGACGATATAAACAGCGAAAGCGTTGACGAACTGCTTGACGCAACAGATGAACTTACTCCGAAGCCTGCAAAGGGAGCGAAGAAATCAAGACAATTTAAAGTCTGAAATATTGTTAGAGTATTTTCCAGGATTAACTTCCTGCTCAACTCGTCTTTTACATGTACATATTTAAGTAGTTGTTATTGTTATATAATAATTTTAAAATCATTTTCGAGTATTTCAAATGAATCCACTTTTATGGTGCGGCGGCGGCTGTGCAGCGTCCTTGACTGGACAGGCGGCTGCCGCGTGAGCATTTCTGGGCCAGCTCAATGTGATATTCTGGCGGTGCGACGGGTTCGCCCAAGGCTATACGTGTTTCCAGCTGCATTGAAAGCTGCACACAGTCCACCATCAGAGTCCTTGGATTGACGCCCAGCACATAGGTGTATTCCTTGTTGGGACAGGGATTGTTGCTGCTATTGTTGTTGCCAAACTCAAAGCATTTGTCACGTATCATGAAATGTCCATCCTGGCGACAGGGATTGCTCACACACTCCGGAATGGTCTTCTCCTTGTACAGCACCAGGATCTCACCCTCCTGACACGGACCTTGTCTATACGCCGGATAACAAGCGTCCGTTTCTGGGTAATACAACGCGGCTGTGATATGCGTATTTAAAAGCCATGATTTAATGTTATTTTGCATATTATTATTATTGGTATTATTATTATGTCATCGCTCTCACCTGGCGCGCAGTCGCATATCCAGTCATTTGTCTGATCCCCAGGGTAAAGCAGTTGATAGCGGGCGCAGCGTGCGGGCGAATACAGCGGCTTGCGGCCCTGCAATCAGAATGAGAGAGAAAGTGAGTGAGTTTTTCGTATACTCTCTACCCCCTGAAAGTGGGTCAAAAGGGTATATGAACTTTTGGCTAAGGTACGCAACAGATTCAGAAGCTGAATGCGTCTCTATAGAGAGCTTTTAATCCTGTAAAGGCTATTCAAGGCACTATAATATAGAGTATATAAATTGTGTGTATAGAGTCTCTTTTGAGAGTCCACTGCCGAGTCGATTCAACCATGTTCGTCTCTCTAAATGAACGCTCCGAACTCGGAGACTATAGGAGCTATAAACAGGAAATTTGATATATATATTTCTAACCTGGTAGCAGCGTATTCCCAAGTCGACTATGCTCACTTGAGCAAACTAGAGTCAAGTGGAAACAAGAAGCATTTATGCCGCTGGCAAGCTCGCGGGGATTCCACCTAATTCTATAAGTATGTCTATTTATATCTATGTATGTATGTGAGGGTTAATGCGTGTTAAGGGGCGCACTCACATGCTTAAAGATCACGGAAATGGATGTGATAGTATGCATGATCATAGGAAGTTGATCATGGTTAAAGAGTAACTGCCAGTCGAGCATTGCCGTTTGTAATTATTGGTATTTGCCCCGTTATCAACTGAGGTCGGACTTGAGATTGCTTACCTCCAGATTTATTTTCTTCTTATCGATGTCAGCTTCCTCTACAAAGGCGATTTGTGCGTAGCCAATACAAATGATGGCAATAAACAAAGCAAAAAGCATCAGTAAACGCAACTGAGACATTTTCTTTTGTTTTTTTATTTGATTTGTTGTTAAAAAATTACTCTATATGCAAATTTCAGCGCGCTCGAAATTGTTTTTATTACAGAATAAAGTTCGCTAAGATTTTAATGACTAGTCGCCTCAGCGTCTCACTTCAAACTGAGCTTGCGGAGAGAAGCTCCAAGCTGAGCATCAACTTCATCAACATACAACAGTGCTGCGAAATTAGCCTTTTTTCGGCAAGATGGGCAAATTTTACACTGCCGGATGTAGCAGCTTTCGTTTTCATTCCTAATTCCAATCCCAATCCCTATCCCATTCTTTCCAAAGATTTGTCTTGCTTCTTTATTTCAGACTAACAATTATAGTAGAAAAATGTACAAGAAAAATAAAAATAAATAAAAATTTTCATTTATTTTATATAATTTGCATATTTTGATTAAAATATTTATAAATTTTACCCGATTTTCATTGGAATTTAAATCTCTTTTTAAAATTAACATTAGGCCCTTATACCTAATGTTAACTTATTAATGGTACTTAACATAGTAATGTTAACGCAAATGTTAGTAGCACTGTGTAAATGGTCTGCAAAAAGTTAACCTGCCCTTAGGGTTGCCAGCCTACTGCCTGAAATGAAACAGCAGCATCTAAAATCTTTATTAACATGTATTAAATGTAAATTATTAACATTTACATTGCAATCAAATTTGAAATATTCTTTTAAATTGTATAAAACTAAGCAAAGAATGTAACAAAAAATTTCAAATCACAAAATTCAAAGCACTTGGCAACACTGTCAGAAAACCTTCAGCTGTGTCTTTGTATACATATCAAAATAATACAGAAAATCTGAAAACGGAGAACATCAGAGAAAAAAATTATAGTTTTCACGTTGAAAATCAACGAAAATACAAAAACCACACAAACGAAACTGATATTCAAGGAAAATGGATGAGGAAGAGACAACAGGTAAAAGAGTAAACGCATTTTTCAATATGTAAATAGAAAACTAAAAGAACAAAAAAAAAAAAAACTTTGAAATGCGCAGAAATCGATGAGACAACAACATCATCTACCAATACAAATACAACTGCAAGCGAAATGCAAGTAGAAGAGGAGGAGGAGGGGGAGGAGGATGAGGATGAGCAACTGCTCGGAGGAGGGCGACTACGCGCATTGGAGCAGCTGCAGCGTCAGATGGGCGGCGCAGGTAATGGAGCCGCGGCAACTCAGAGCAATCGTGGTAGGCTGGATGAAATGATTGAAGAGGTGGACAATATGTATGAGGAGGTAAGCGAATTAATGGTAGATGTTGACCAGCTTATGCAACGTGCCAACCAGTTGAGGGAAGAGGTAGAACGCACGCCCACACCCACACCGCCGCCCGTTGAAGGTGCTGAAGGGGCGCAAGCACAGGAGGAGGAGATTGAGCTGCCATTCCCGGTGAATGTGCTGGAGCCGCTGCCATTCCAGCCATTCCACCTGAATGAGGCGGTAGACGGAGGGCAGCTAGCAGTGGCTAATGATGCTGCAAGTCTCAGTTCCAGGCACAGCGGCAGTAATATGTCCCTGGATAGTCCAGGCAGCGAAGGTAAAGTATAAAGATAAGAAGGCATGGATACACCGAATATTTTGATACCCTACCCTTACAGCTATATAGTAGCATACTAAAATAGTAATTTTACTTAGTACTTTTTGATTCTTATAACAAAAAAGTTGTCAATGGTTCGAACGAAAGAACTATGGGCTTGGTTCGTATACCCTGTCTATATATTCGGTTTGGCCGGAATGCCATTAATCGGTCGTTCTGCCTCTGACCGCTTTATAATATAGTTATTCGATATGCCGGTTTCCAACTGCAGCAAAGCCTAGAAACAGACAGTCATTCTGACGGACAGGCGGACGGCTATATGAACTGACTTAGACACTCTTTTAATTATATTATATATTTATTACTTATCCTCTGCAAGCACATAAAATGAAGATACGTATTAAATTTAAATTTTCTTCCATGAGCAGATGATTCAGATATGGAGGCAGTTCCACGCTGGATGATACCTGCCAATCGTGTGCGTTCGGCAGTTGATATGCTGGTCTCTCAAGCACGGACACGAGAGGGTGGCATTGTCACTTTGCTGCGACGGGAGAACTTCTTGCAGCGCGTCCGTAGCATGGTCTTTAGCCAGGATCGCTTACGCAGCCATACAGTCGATGCGACTAACAGCGATGCAACCGCAGATCGTGGTGCGGTTGGATCGCATTCACCTGAATGGCAGCCAGCACCGTCGGACATTGATATGGATGAGGATGTTAACTTTGATACCAATTTGCCAGCGGAACATTCATATTTTGGCACAAACGTAAATCGTGTGCCTGGCGTGGACTATTTAGAAGTTGGCAGTACTCATCGTATGCTTATATTTATGCATCAGCATCTACTCTTCCCCGGCGAGGTGCTTCCATTTATGATTCATGCCAACGTCATTAATGATGAGGTGCATGAGGGTGGACGCGATGGTATCATTTTCGGCGTGGGTTTTCCACTGATGCAGCCACCCGATGATGACCCCCAGAAGCTATACGGCGTCACTTGCCAGATCTATGAGAAAGGTGACAGAGGAGGCCAGATGGTTTTCTACAAATCCCGTGCTCTGCAACGTATAGTTATTGATTGTGACGAAATCCAAGGGTGAGAATAGTAGATAGTGAATTTCCGTTTAATTTTAGTTAAATCTGTGCTAATTTTAGTGATCCCTTCAGACCCCCACAGTACATTGCACGTAATCCGACCATGAAATGCTACAGCAAGGTCAAAATATTGCCCGAGTATTTTCTTCCCGAACCGCTCAAATGCCTCGATATGGGCTCATTAAATCGTTTTCGTGATATACCCTCAATGCAGAATAAATTTCGACGCTTTCAACTTACCAGCACACCGTGGCCCATTGAGGCTTGCGAGGCTTATTCATTTGAGGATATTGTAGAGAAGGCGCGCAAGAAGCTAGAAATACATAAAATAGATACAATGCCAAAGTGTCCGATACAATTATCATTTTGGCTGGTTAGAAATTTGCATCTTACTGAGAAAATGATGCGTCTAACGTTTCTAACCGATTCGGTGAATACAAGACTACAAATCATTGGAACCACATTAAAGCAGGAGTCGATCTTCTATTGCCGCTACTGCAACAGCAGTCTAGCCTATTGTTCCGATCTTTTTGCCATGTCCAAGCATGGAGTGCAAACGCAATACTGCAATTCAGGTGAGAAGATCTTTATAATTCGAATACTCATGTATTTTGTATATTGATCCTTTCTTTCAGCTGGCTATATACACGAGACAAATACAGTGCATCGCGTCATTGCACATGCTATTGGTTATAGTGGAGAACCATCCACCGAATTTAGTTGGTTCCCCGGTTACCAGTGGCATATAATAATCTGTAAATTTTGCGCCCAGCACGTGGGCTGGGAATTCAAGGCTATCGAACAGAATCTTACCCCCAAGGTGTTCTTTGGCCTGGCTGGTTCCAGCGTGCGCATAGGCAGAACCCATGAGCGAACTCCGACAACTGGCAGCACTTTTGTGGTACGCAATCTTTTGCGTCTCGTCACTAGGGAGCTGGAATGAGGCTGGAATTTGGTGAAACGTGTTTGCAGCTTCTGTTGTTCTTGTTATCGTCGATCTGATTTTCGTCGCCGCTCACAACAGGAGCTGCATAATCTCTAAGCATTAATCGTTTCACATTTGTTTACAATCCTTGCCTCTGATAGAAGGATTGTCCGTACAAGAGCAGACATAAAGAATGATTTACCAATTTATATTATAATTAATTCAAATCTAATCTCTAAAATAGCATCATGGATATATATGTATATCTAATTTTACTTCTAACTAAAGTTCTATTGTAAGTCCTTATATGTATATACAAATAAAGGAAAAACTCAAAATTCTGGGAGATTGAAGTGTCTAATTCGGTTCAAAACCGGTTCGCTGTTAGGATAGATTGAGAAACACATCTTAAAATTTATAAAGAGTTTAAAGTTTAGTTGCAGCATTTAATATTGAAATCCATTGATAGCTTCTCGGCTTTAGTTCTCTGTAGGATTTAGTTCTTCAGCAGTTCCGCAAATGAGGTGGATAGTTTCTGAAAAGGGAATTTTAACGCTTTAGCAAGCTTTATCGATTTATACATTGAAAGTACAAATATTTACCGCCTTGCAGAACGGGCACAAGCCAAAGGATACCTCCAAAAAGGTTCTGCCATCGATGAGTGTGTCAAACCATTGCTTTAGGCAGGCGGCGTGACACTTTAATACGCAGCGCGGATTATCACAGGAGACTATGGGCACTTCACCACTGTCCAAGCGATAAACATAGCAGATATTACAGTCCTCTTCCTCCTTTTGTGGCTGGCCCAGCTCACCGGTCGTTGGCATTGGAAAATAGCATAAATCAAAAATACGCAGTAGATTCTTATGCATGTCTAGCTCAGTATCCCAGCTGCTTAGACCGTCGCTCAGCACATGTCGCAAGTGAGCCACCTCTTCGGTGGGTCCTATAATCTTCAATGCCATGGATGCGTAGCTGGCAAATGGATCAGCAATGGTCAGCTTCAAATAAACACGTTCCTTTAAGGGAAATACACGCGTGGTATGCTTAGTGGTGATGGGCGATGGCTGCAGTACGTCGCACAGTTCATCGATGTCCACAAAACTATCGTAGAAAGGACGTAATTCATCCAGCAGCTTGAGAAACAGATTCAAAGCATCACTTAAGGTGCGAGCATTGCTAGCTAAAAGATCTTCCAGTAAAACACAATCGGGAAGGCTGTGCTCCAAAAGACGCAAAGAGGGCAGATCCAATTCTAGATAATGCGCCTCGTGCTCTGCAAAGCCGCTGAAGCGTATGCGCGAGTACTGCTCATCCAGCTGCAGGCGATACTCCTTTGGCTTGTGCAGCTCCAGAATCTCAGCATAGATATTATGTTTCTGCTGCAACGGAAGAACCTGCAATGTCTGTTGCGCCGGCAGCAGCTGGTCCAAGTGCATCAGTAAGTCCTCCAGTTGCCAGTTGACTTGAATCGACAGATTATCATGATTATAGCATTTATATTCCAAGTGCTGCTGCACATGTAATTGCAGCTCGCGAAGATCTGGAAAATGCGGTAAATAAAGCTTTAGACGTATCCAGTTTTCATTCATGAAAACAACACCGCTGATGATGCAGCTGTTGTCCTTGATGTGCTTTATGTGCAAGCCAGGATATTTGGCTGCTAAGTCTCGCTTAAATTCGAACATTCCCGCTACCCATTCAGAGTATAAACAACAGAATGGACAGCTATAAAAAGTGTGACCATCTTTACGCGCCCAAACGAACGACACCGATATCGATAGATTGGGGCGGCAAGTCGATGACTAAACTGAACTTTTTCTAACCAACTGTTAAATTCAAATGTCAGGTGATTATTCACAACTAGCGTCCAATGATTCACAGTATTTACTAACAGCATTTGTGCCGGCTGTGTTTATTAAACACTTTACACTAATCTCGATAACTATCTCAACTGCTGAGTAATTGTGGCGTACACCTATTTAAGATGGTAACTCGCTTATTATCAGTCAAAATTTTACGTTATTTACTGATTTTGTCGTAGCGTCGACGCGTACACCTGCAGACTACATTGTATTCTTTTCTTTTTTGCTTTTTTTTTCTTTTTGTAACACCTGCGACTCTCGATAGCCATCCGCTACGCGTTTGATAAACCCCAATACAGCTGGACAGCACTGTCTAACGATTGCTATTTAACGTTCCTGCACAGTGGCAATAGTTTCATTCACAGTATTACAGTCCTAGCGCTTTGATTTAAACCGAATATTTAACGAGAATTTTGTTCAAACATGTTTCGTTTTGTTTTGCTAACCCTGGCGTATTTAGTTGCTGCTTCTAGTGCAACAGATGTCAAAGAATGTAAGTAAAGAAAATCGAAGAAACAATTTGGAAAGTAATTTCTAACTATAAAAGTTAATATATAAGGAGTTACATATCAATTATCCAATTCAAATCATATTCAAAATAATAAAGATCAATGTGATATTATTTCATTGTCACAAAAGTATCTAGTTTAATTCCAATCTGAAAATCAGATCAGATGGATAATTCACAACGTTGGTGGCTTCTAAAACTGTCAAAAAGGTTTTCTTAATTTCACCAGAAAGATTGGATTGATATAACGAATAAAAAAATACTAAAAATCCGTTTAATATTCAGAATTTAATATTAAAATAAAATTAAAAGCGGCGTTTTACAGCCAGGTACGCCTGCACTTGTAAGTATATACGTACTTTCCAAGAACTTTGCGCCTTTTCCTGCTGATTTTTAGTTATCTATCGCTATACGCGTTGAGTATTTGTTTAATATATAATATATATATTAAAATATCATACATATTCGATTATATATACCTATATATGAGTCAAATTAAAATCAATATAGCCCCCACTCAGCTGATAAGACTTATCGAAAATGTCGCTACCTAATTAAGGAATGAAAAGCTTGCCAAAAAATGTAGCATACTTTTGAGAACTGAACTAAAAGCTGTATCTGTATCTGCCAATCTATTTCTCTTCCAGGTATAGGCAAACCATTTCCACTGAGCGTTATTATTCATGACTGTGAGGAGCCTCCATGTGTGGTCTACAAGGGCACAAGTGCTCTGATGGATGTTCAGTTCTTGGGCGGTAAGTTCCAGGGAATATTGGACTATAATAATAAGTATTAACATTTTTTCCAATTTAAAGATAAAAACAATATCACAAAGATTACAACAAAAGTGACTGCCAAGGTTTTTGGCATGAATTTGCCGTATGATCTGCCCGACGAAGTCTCAAATGTCTGCACTAATCTGCTGTATGGAGCTATATGCCCCATAGACAAGGACGAGGATGTTACGTACAGGTTCAACTTTTATGTGGAGCCTGCATTTCCCGAAATCACAGCCGATGTTACGGTCACACTGAACGATGAATACGATAGTCCGATTAGCTGTTTTGTGGTCACTTGCAAGATCCGTAAGGGTACTTCGTCATTGCGCGAGGAGTTGCCCGTCATCGAGGATTAGGAAAGAAGAGAAAATCCGGAGCTGTAGCCGACGCGACACTTGTTAGCAGACTGATTTTTAGCTTTTTGTGTTGACTTTTAATAAATTACGAATTCCCAATGATACCCATTACCCGTACGTTTGTTTACTGCTCCTCTACGTCATCGAATATCAGGGCCTTCCAGTGTACCGCCTAATCAGTTTTTATATGAAGCGATAAGATTGACTGTATTGGTGACGTTGCGATTTGCACTCAAAATTTCAAAATTTTCTTCTTTTTTTTTTTCGTTAACAATTTATTATGATTGCCTGTGTAGCCCAAATATTAATAAAATCCGTGCTGATTATCATTTATTGACCAGCAGCAAGCTTTATGAATTGACCATATGGTCAACAGGTTTCGATTGTTTCTCGATATGGCCAGAATTTTCTAAGTGCAAAGCGACACTCGAAGAAATCGAGGGGCTGTTTCACTGAACTCTGATAATTAGCAATTTAATTAAATATTTGCTAGGATTGTAATTGGAATTAACTTTAAATTTGTTTCATTAATTCAATTATTAAGTGATTTGCTTTTGAATGAATCTGCGTATCAATCAGGCATTAGTTTGTTTAAGGATCATTTAATTTTATAGAATATTATTAAATTAGCCTTTAATTTGTTCCTAATATCCTGTAAAAATCAACAAAAATAATCTCGGGAATTTGGAAAACTCCCAAAGAAGTATGAGGTATAACTGAAAGAGTTTAAAAGAGAATTGAGAACTGTACTAACATTATTTTACTACCCAATAAAATGCTATATCTTTTTTAATAGAAAACCAAATAAAAAATTCATTTTTTCTTGTGTTTTTTTGGTTATAAAGATTCGGAAAGATTACTTAAAAGAAAAGAGCCCCTCGAAATTCTGAGACACTAATATAATGTCGAGTGTTTTGGCAAATAATCGTAACTAAAAACCTCTCGAGATTTCCATAATAATTCCTTTGTTTAATATTATAATTAAGAGCAGGAATTATTCCAATCAATTTCTTGTCGAGTTCAAGTTTTTTGTAATATCTTAAAGAGAATATATGTTATTTTTTACAGTGTAGCATGATTCTTACTCTTAGAACGTACTTTGATAAGGTCGTCAGTCTTCCGTTGTTTTTTGTTGCTGCATTTTGTTTTTACCTATTGATAACCGGGTACATTTCTCTTCGGCCTTCACGCCGACGCGTTTCTAGAGTGGGTGAGACACAATTACCTGGTTACCTGGCCTTTCCCTACGTCTATGAACAGGTGTGCTAGGACCATATGTGACCACTTGGCTCACCTTATCAATTATTATTGGGGCTTATTACGTTTAGATTTGGCGTCTCAATTAACCTGGAACTACTGTACGAATGAATATACGGAATATATATGGGGAGCGTCGAACTTTTATGATGGTTTGTACTTAAAAAGCGCAAATTAAATCTTAAGTGATTACTTTTATGGGCAATACTAATGAGTGGTCAGTGGTCATATATATCTATTCGAAACAATAATAGATACTTGCTAAATTTCAGCGGATTTTCCCAACGATAATCAGAATAATTAGGTTTTTTTTAGTATTGTATTTTTGGTAAAAGTTATCACAGTATAATATAATATAATTGTCAAATTTACTTATACTTAATTGAGATAGTTTAATTCATAGACCTTACTGGCTCCAGACTGGGCCTTCTTAACTTTGATATCACACACAAAACAGGTGGCTATGTCACGATCCTGATCGACCAGATATATCTCGATTTTGACACCAATTTCGGGATATTCACCAATGGGAAATTTGAATAGATAGGTGACATCTTCGGTGGGATACAGGGGACAGTAGGCGCCATACATTAAATTTGGACAGACAGCGGCCACATCCTCGGGCAGCTCATAGGGCACAGTAATAATAGACAGTGTAGTGGCCTTAACCAGGGTCGTTAGATTTGTGATGAACTTGTCGACCACAAAATCAATTTCAAAGACCTGCACAGTGCCCTTGATTATATCGCATGGAGGCGTTATACAGCCTTCAACTCGCACCTCCAGGGGAAAGGGTTTATTGCCAGAGCCTAAAGAGAAAGTAGAGTATAAGAAAGTGGAATTATTATGGTTAAAAGAGAAAACTTACAGCGCTTGACTTCTGTGGAGGGCAGCTTATCATCGGCATGGACCCCGTTTAGAAGAGTAGCAAAGAAAGCAATCAAAATGCTGAGGCAGATTATAGCGTTTTGTCGCATTTTCATTGAATGACTTGCTTTAAGCTTTAAGTTTCTTAAATGATTTACCGAATCCATCTGGTTACTTCGTTTTATATAGCCGACACTTGAGTGAATGCCGACCCGTCGCCTCTGGCTATCTTATCGAAGGTGTTTTTTGATTTGTTAGCGTTCAAATTGGCTTACAAACTGTTTTGAGTGCTTTTCTCTTTTAGCCTAATTCTAAAACTGTAATATTTGAGTGGGCTAATTGTACTAACTATTACTATAGATAAGTTATTAGGTCTATTAGAGTAGTATTAAAGCTATCAAACCAGGTTGCAAATCGATTCTCTGATTACAGCTCCTGAAGCTGAACTAAACAATCAATCTTCTAGATACTTAGAAATGGTTTAAAGGAAGCCTTTTTACTATCAAATTTAATGTTTTCTTGACCTTATTCTAAGTGAGTTTGCCTGCATCTATTCAATTCCTTTCTATAAGCATAAGAATGGAACTTTTTGAGCCAAAAACTGGGAGGGAGACTTGGTTCGAGTCTGCGTAATGGTGGTCCCCAAAATTTAGAAGTTTCTTCAATCTACCAGATACTTAGAATCTTCTAGATACTTACGAAAATAATTGACCCTATTCTAAGTCTGAATCTGTGGGAACTAAAATCTGAGAGGTAGACTTACTTTAAACCCGCTTAGTGGAGCTCCTAAATAAAGCTAGCCTCGATTTCGTGTACGTCCAAGATTTTTTTTAGCTTGATTCTGGCGTTTATCAAAGGAATCACAGGTGCTTATTGTGGTGCGTATAAAATCGTAGTAAAATGGAATCGAAACAAAGACATCCGGAAAACCCACAGCACAGACCATTACAAAGCTGGCCACACCCAGTAATCTGCCTTTATAGACCAAAGCACCACCCGAATCGCCAACGCAAGCACCTTTACCCACCGAATTATATGCACAGATATTGCCAATATCGATGCCACCTTTACTCTTCCAGGTATTATTGCATTTATCATCGGCCACAGAAGCAAATGCTATTTCCTGCATAATATGTGGATATTTCTGATCATCCGGCAATTTGGAATATTTCGTAGCACCCCAGCCAGTAAAATAGAGTACAGTTCCCTCGGCCACTGGTCCTTTTGCCAGCGATATATATCGAATCTGCTTGTTGAATACAATCCTCTGCCGTGTCCTAACCAAGGCGATATCATTCGCAAAGCCCGGATTATTATAGTTACAGTGTACAATCACTTCCAACGGATGATAACGATTTGCTGACGTTGTATTCCTCAGATCGTAGGTGCCCGCATATATAACAAAATTGTTATTCTTCACACAATGCGCTGCAGTTATAATCCAACGGTCATTCAAGATGGATCCACTGCAGATGTGTATATTAAAGGCGTGTATGGATACCGTGTAGGATGCCACATTATAGGAGGGCACATTAGTTCCACCAATAACTCGGCTCTTAACCAAATTTCTTTTATATTTTATACTAGAGTTACGAGCTCTATTTAAGGCCAATAGAATAATCAACAAGCGAAATATTATCATTCTCTTTCACGTCTCGTTTATAACTGACTTCTAGGCCAGAAATAGACTGGAAAATTGCATTAATTAGTTAAGGCTGTGGCTGATTTAACATTACTATGAATATACCCTATAATTTGGCTGGGCATATATTATATTTTTAAAGAATATACTCTACATTTTTGCTGGGCACTTAATAAATGGGGTTTTTTCCTTTATAATCTATAACCAGAATTGGCTTCTGTTATCAATCGGAGAAAGAATTTACAAAAAAAAAGAAGCTCTATAAATAGTTTTAGCTAAAATGGATTTAAAATACCTTTTTAACTTAATCTTATTTAATAATTCTTCTGTTATATAGTTATAAGTTAAAGCAGATTAAATATACTTTGAAACTAGATTGTTCCTATATGTTATAGCAGAGCGATCTTGATCAGTTTTAGTGTCTATATTGAAGACATACTCCTTCATCTAAACTGGAAATTTGAGAGGCAAAATAGAACTACAAACAACAACTTTTTGGGCTGATTATTCCTTTCTAAGGCAGCTATATGATATAGTTCTTCGATCCGACTTATATGCTGCCCGCAGCAAAGAGAGATCTGCTTCCAAATTGAATACTTATTATGGACTGACGAACCAATTCAAGGACTGGCTTATAAAACTTAATTTAAAAATTAAAACTATAATAATAAGAGTAAAAATAAAATACCGAATGATTTATTAGAGCTCTTAATAGACCAATTAAATCTTAAATTTGTTGGCTCAGTTATTTTAAAGTCTTAAATCAAGTTGGAAGTGTGATATGAAAGCAAAGTCAGAGCGTAATAAATCCATGCCCAGACAGAAAGATTAGCTAAATTCACCATGACGAAGATTAAATACCCTTGCCGCAACAACAGAATTTAATATTAAAACAAAATTGATTAAAATAATAATAAAAAATATAATTTAAAAATATATTTAAGAATCAGAGAAGAAATCTCAGCACTATAGCCGATCCGATATTTATCTCTCCATATATCTCTCTATATATCTGTCTATATTAAATAAAGAATTTAAATAAACTAAATTAAAAATAAAGAATGCTTTTTAGCTCATGTATAAAATATATAAAAACTTAACTGAAATACTTCTTCTTCCAAATTCTTTCAAAATTTTAATACCCCCCAAGAAGGGTATTAAAAAGCGTAGAGAATCAGACATTTGAGCTCCACCCAAAAGCCATTGTCAATAAAACTTCAAAAAATTCAGTAAAGAGACTAAAAGTAAGCTGATAAATATAATTTTCTCCGTAGCACAGTGAAAATGTGCCAAAAGAAAATTTTGCACGAGGGTGGCTCGAAATGTTCCTTGCAAGATTGAAAGAAAATTGGTTTAAATTTTTGGCTGGCTTCAAGGTATATTTTCTGCTTTATATTTGAATGGAAAAATCTGTCATTTTATATTGATATAATATTTTTAAATATTTATTAATTAAATATTAATAATTGAATTTTAAGAGCATTGAAAATTCCAGGAAATACATTAAAAAATGCGCTATAAAACTTAATAAACAAATCTATAAGCTAAACTTCTTAAACTTCAGGAAAGCTTTCAAAAGTCTTTGAGAAACTTTCAGTTATTCTGAGGCAGTTTAGCACAAATTATATAAGTGCCCCTCGCATATTTATATTATTTTTTTTTCTCTTTTTTTTTTCAAAAGAAAACTTGCAATGCTGCGCTGCGGATTGGGCGGGTGGCATGCGGCTTGACATGTGGGCAACGCAGCATGAGATTTCCGGCTACCTTTTGAAATCGCTCAGTCCTCCTTCTGCTCTCGCTCAGCCCTCGCACAGCCCTCGTCCAGCGCTGGCCCAACCCTTAGCACCTGGCTTTGGGTACTGTGAGATGTGAGATGTCACATGCTGCACTGCTTGTAATTGTTGTGGCATTATTTTTGATATGTCAAAGAAATGCCAAAATCCTATACAAAGTATACTCACATGTGTCTCTGTGGCTGTGGCTGTATGTGTGTGTGTGTGTGTGCGTGTGTGTGTGTGTATTGCCAAGGCTTTTAGCTTCTTATTTTTGGCAGTGGGAACCACAATATTTGATTAACATCAATGGGTCTTGCCATTGATTTTTGTCGTACCTTGATATATTCTATTTCCAGTTCCAATCTAATGCAATTATCCGAACCGGAAAATCTCAACAATGAGGCATACTTTCACAAGAGGAATTACTTACCCCATTTCCGTATTTCCGTTTGCACTTTTGTGCTGCGAGAGTGTATCCATGTATAATATATGTATATCTATAATAAATATCTTTTCTTTTCTCTCTTTTTTGCATACTCCCCAATGAATTAGTTGGCTCTTTTTGCCGTGAGCTTATTTTTGCGATGGCCCTTTTTGAGAATCAATAATACCTTTTTTCTGTGTGCTTAAATATTGATTCGTGCTACATGCTGAAAGTATCTTTGTTGCAGAGCATAATGTGGCCTAAAATACATAAAGATATAGTACTTTTATAATGTTTTTTAAACTATGCGTATCATAGAGTCATCATCATCATCAAAGGTTGCTTATAATAAAAGGAATGGATTGATTTCATGGGTTCGGAGGCAGCTCCAACCCATATCAGTCTGTCTGTCTGTCTAACTGTCTTTTTATATACAAACTAGCCCCTCGATTTGCAGCTGGATCAAACAACTATATCATATAGCTGCTATAGAAACAATTGGCCGAAAACTTAATGACTGGACATCTTTATTCTTTCCCAAGATATGTCGATGAAATTTATTCTTTAGTTTCTAAAGATTATCAAATAACCAATGAAATCGAATTACTATATCTACCGAGTATATAGAAACAATCGGAGCTATAAGAAGTGGAATTTTAATCACAAATTCATTGATATAATATAATATATGTGGAAAGAAAGAGTTCTCTAAATATTGCATACTTTTCTGCGCCAGAAATAATGACTTTAAAATGGGAATCCTTTTAAACGTTTAAATTAGTTAATTAATTAAAATAAAACTAAAGTTAATTACTTACACAATTGTTTATAATTTAATGTTTATTTCAATTAAAAATGTATTTTCTCTGTGTATCAGTCTCTCGTTGAGAGAAAGCCAATTAATTTGTCAAATCAAAGTTGACGTCAAAAGCCAGCGTCAAGCCCAAACAAATGTAACCTTAGCTGTGTCTACGTCACCTGGCCCCATAGCCTTTTGGCCAGTCAGTCAGTCAGCCAGTCAGTCAGTCAGTCAATCAGTCTGTCAATCAACTGAATCCCGGCAATGTCCTGCTGGCCGTTGACGTCTGTTTTAACGTAATTTAATAGCCGTGCATTGTGTCTCAATTAGACCAGAATTTGATTTGATTTTCGTGTTGTTAATTTTTCATTAAATTCTACAAGCATATTTGATGACGTGGTCGTGTGCACTCAATTAATATAGGAATTTTCCATATATATTCCGACTGTCACGCCTAATTGTCTCTATTTTTCGTACCAGCCCCCACCGACCCATCGAACACCCTGTCAACAGGTGTGTTCAACGCCTGCCGAGCAACCCTTTTTTTTTTTGGGTTCCTGTTTGCTTTTTCTTGGGGTAAATTTTTATAATAGTTTAGGTTTTTTTTTTTGGTTTCTCCAGAAGTTTGTGCATTCAGCTGTTTGTGTTTTAACAATCTAAGATCCAATCTTTCTGTGGTTATTCGTATGCCCTTCTTGAAGAGGGTATAACAGGTTTTTGTGGCACGTTTGTGACAGGCAAATGGAGGCGTCTTTGAATGCTTAAGGGTAGACTCTGTCTTTTTGTCCTTCTGCCTTGCTGAGAGAGTTGAAGGGGAATACCAGGAGAGCTGGAAACTCTACATTTGATATATAGATTCCTCTGGGAGGCAGCTCTGATCCCAAAAAGTATTCACATTATTGATCGGAACGATGATACTCTGTACTTTCTGTCTTCATGAGAGAGTTGAAAGAGAATACCAGGAGAACTGGGACCTCTCAAATTTGGTATATAGATTCCTCTGTGAGGCTTCTCTGACCCCAAAAAGTATATATATATTATTGATCAGAAGCATACTAAGAGTCTATCTACCTCTCCATATGCCAGCCTGCCCGTCTGTTTATATGCAAACTAGTCCCTCAGATTTTGAGCTACTTGAATGAGCCTTGACTTGTAGCCTTCCTGTGATAACGGTCGGATCGAACAACTATATTATATAGATATGATATTCCTATCAATTGGTCTATAGAACCTTATTGTTCCCCAAGATATCTTGCTGAAATTTACAACTTAAATGTAAGAAAATATATTCCAAAGACAACCCCTGGAATCGATCCACTATATTCCAACTGCCAAAGGAACAATCCAGCAAAAGGGTATTCAAGCTTCGGCGCATTCAATTTAGCCTTCTTCTTGCCAGTTAGTTGTACATTTCTGGTCAGTTGACCAACTGCCCTTGAGTTGAATGAAGCTCTTTACGCTTTCGTTTGCAATTTTCACCTGTTCTCCGCCTGTTCACCTCCTGTGCAGCTCCTGTGCAGCTCCTGTTCACCTGTGCCGTGTGCGTTACGTAGTTTTCCGCCTTGTCGCACACTTTGATAAATTGTTCAGCAATTTGCATATGCTGTCATGCAAAAATTATTAAATTTTTCTGCCGTCAGTCGAGAGCACTAATTAATTTGCTGCAGCCCGCCCTGCCTCCTGCCCCTGCCCCTGCCCCTGCCTCGTGCTGTAATTAAATGAATGCAAAATTCATGTTTCCCAAAATTTAAAAGAACATGCGTTTCGACAACTTTGCTGTCGAGCAATTTACCTTTGCCTCAAAGCTCACGTGTTGGCATTTAATGTACTCCTGCGGCCTTCGCCCTTCGTCCTGCGTCCTTTGCGCTGCGACAACGGCCTGAAATATGCACAAAAATTTCTTGTTGCAAGCTACAAAAATACTTTGCTTTATTTGCATAAATATGTGGAACTCTCAACAGCAACAAAAAAAACATACATAATTAAGATTTTACCCTGTGCATTGCTCGGGTACAACACATCCTGGCTGCTCTTTCCTGGAAATTCTGCTCTATAATTTCTGGTACAATTTTTCCCTTTGAAAGCTCAAATTGTACACTTCGATGTGAACGTATTTTCTAGGGAATATGCCGCGAAATTGCGGAGGATTCTTTCAGGTTTATGGGCAATAGTCATAGGAGACTGGGCTATATTAGTTGACTAATCTTTTTTTCATTTCTTTATATAGAAAAAAAGGACTAAAATCAGGAATTCGCTACTTGAATCTTTTCTGAACGAATTTTCTGGGGAATATGCCGCGAAGTTCTGCAAAATTCTTCCAGGTTTATAGGCGAAAGTCATAGGAGACTTAGCTATATTAGCTGACCTATCATTTTTCCATCTCTTTATGTAGAAAAAAGGATTAAAATCAGGAGTTTTCTGGGGAATATGCCTAGAAATAAGGGAGGATTTTTTCAAGTTTATAGGTAAAAGTCCTAGGGAACTTGATTATATTCGTTATCTAATCCTTTATCCATCGTTTTATATAGAAAAATGGAATTAAAATCGGTCACTGGCCACTTGAATCTTTGACTTGGTTATATTAGTTGATATAGTTTCTTCTCTTTAAACATAGAAAAGAACGGGTTAAGGTAGGAATTTCCAACTTGAATCATTTCCCAGCGGTTTTCGGAATTTCCTAAAATCGAGTATAGTTTTTCCACTTAAAAATGCTTGACTCTATTCCGCTTGTATCCGAACCAGTCTTAAAAATAGTCCTTATTCAACCCTGATTCCTTCTGCCTTTAATCCTTAAATGCATTCAAAATTCTTCTAAGAATTCTCAGCCTTAATTAAAGTCCAACTAGACCAATCGATTCATAACCGGTTCGCACTTGAATCCAGTTTGAATGTGAATTGATTCACTTAAATAAAACTCTTTAAATATGAATGGGGCATCATTAAGCTCGAAAAATGAATCCAATTCAAAATAATGCAGTCCCAGAAATTAATTTAATTTTGCAGTGATGCGCAAACTAATTAAGGAAATGCAAATTAAAGTAATTGTCCATCCGGTTGAATGCTCAAAAATCCACTTGTAGGGTGACCCGTTCACCCGCTCATCCGCTCCCCTACAGGCCAATCATTTGGGCATTTTAAATATTTAAAAATCAATTTTCGAAAACAACAAATCTGAACTCACTTAGCTGGCAATCTGTGGAAAATCGCTTAGCTAATTTGCATATAAAACAGTTGAATTTTATGAAAAAATATGAGAATATTGATGAAATTTAGGCGGAAGTGGCTGCTGCGTAACTTCACCCCTTAACGTTTGCCTGCCAGTGTTGACAACCATTTAGAGAAGTAGCCAAAAGTAGCTAGAAATAGCTAAATATTTTATAAATCAACTAAAAAGTTGCTAAACACTTTAAGTTCTTTCATTTTATTATAAAATACGGAGAACAATTTAAAAGTGCCTTTAAATAATTAGCACCAACAAAATCTTAAAATATTTCACAGGAATTCTTTTAATTTCTCAATATTTTTTTAGAAATCAAGAGAAGAATTTATTACAATATTAAAAATTAAAAATATATATAGAGTATTAAGTAGCTTGCTTTTTGGAAAGCCTTTTTTAATTGGTAGAAAGATCTAGTCAAAAAAAGCTATGTTTTATTTAAAACTTTACAACTTTTAAGCTAAAATCTTGCTCATATATTTCTAACAGTAGCTAAATTGCAGACTTATTTCGTAATAGAAAAATCTTCAAATCAGCTAGAAATAGCTAGAATAACTAAGGCTTTTCTACGGTTTTCACTAACAATTTAATTCCTGTGACTTTTTTTTTCTATTTTTGATTATCCTGAAAGTAGGCTTTACTTTTTCAGAGTAGAGCCCCAAAGAATAGCTATATTTTATTATAAGTTTTCAAGCTAAATGATATTGTGATGCTAAAAGTCAATGTTTGGAGCCGAAAAGAATAGCTAAATTCCGCCAAACTAGCGCCGAGAAGAATAGCTAACTTCAAATTGAAATTATTCAGTTTTCAAGCTAAAAGCTAACACACTTTCAAGCCAAACGGACAGCACTGAGTGTGGTGAAGTTGGTGCTGATGTTTCTCTTGTAAAGTCAAGTGGGTGTAAGAAATTGTATAAAACTTGTTTCAAATTGGCTATGCATATAAATTGATGTTAATGTAAAGGGGCCAGCCACATAGAGTGCAAAATTTCGGGGGGGTTGTTGAACAACTGCCTAGAATTATGCTACAAAAAAAATCTCTCTCTCTTTTTCCGGTACATTTTGTCACTGTTGTCACACAGCCAAAATCATCGCTAATCGTTTGCTAATTTTATTATCGCTACCAAATGATAAGCCCAAATATCGCGTTCAGCTGCACCCAGGCAGCCCCCAGATCCAAGCACAGAACAGGTGTTTCTTTCATCATCTAATCTTCCAGAAACTGACGCGTAATACACGGCTGGCACCTGGGTTCACCTGTACTCTGGGCCTCTATCTATGAACTGAACTTTATTATTTTCGTGGGTGTGCAAGTACCTCCAATAAAAAGGCAATTAAAAACAAGCAACTGTTTAATTTCAGGAAAACAGCTAAAAATACACGATAATCCATTGAGGAGAAGCCTGGCCGTAAATCTTGGTTTCCGTTCTTGGTTTCAAACAGCAATTCTTGAACCGGGTTTTATGGAAGATATATATAAATTGACTTGAATCATGCGATGAATCATGCGATGAATCATTGTTATATCTTGATTTGTTTGTTCTTTCTAATCTCCCCTTCACTTCGCCCAGTCCTCCTCTTGAATTCTCTATCTACCCTTGGATCCACAGAGTCTCGGCTCTAACATTAAATATTTAGAGTCAAAAATAATCTTTTTTTATACTAGTTTTAAGTATTCCAAATTGAGGTTAAAAAGCTTGAAAATAGTGTGATTCGATTCTGGCTAAGAATACAAAAAAAGCTAAAAAGAAGTCCTTAAGTCTTTTACATTTCTAAAGAAAATCTGATTAAAGTGGTTCTTAAAAAACCAAATATCGCATCACAAAATATATAAAAAACCAACTATAAAATTGCTTTTTTGCCAGATAAAGCCACATAGAAAGAGCTAAAAGTTTGTTAGCTAAAAATACACCCAATTCTGGCCGACATTCCGCTAAAGAAGCTAAAGTTTTGTTTGTTTCAAGCTAAAAAAAATCGGCATAATATTAACCGACATTCCGTTTTTCAAGTAGACACGAAATTAAGCAAATTTATTAAAGATTGATAAGCCGCTAGGAGCCCAGTTCGTATATAGGTCTCTTACCAGGAGAGATTAGATTAAGATGCGAGTACATTGGGTACCAATTTGATATAAAAAGCCTTCGATTACCGGCGAAAGGCATCAAAACTCAATCAGCTTTGGAAGAGTTCAAATAGAGTGCTGAAAATTCAAGAATTAATCAAAATGTCTAGCCATAAATTATGTTTCTACGTCTGCCTGATCCTGGCTCTCAACTGGAACTGGACACTGGCCAGAGCTGAGACACCAGTCAGACAATGTGAGTTACAAAGGGTTACTATAATACCAGGACACTGACTAATCAAGGAATATCCTCTTTTTAGGTGCCGACATAAGCAATCCCCTGCCGCTAATGGTGCAAATCGATGACTGTGATACGCTGCCCTGTGATCTGTGGAAGGGTATAGACTCCAGCATTGACATCCAATTTGTGGCCACACGTAATACAATGCGTAAACTGACCGCTCGAGTGCATCTCACTGCGCTGGGCGCGACAATACCCTATGAATTGGATGTGGAACGCAGCAATGTATGCAACAATCTGTTGCATGGCGCCTACTGTCCCCTGGATGCTGGCGAGGATGTCACCTATCGCCTGATTCTGGCGGTGGCCAGCAATCAACCCGAGGTGCCCACACGGCTACAGGTTACCCTGCACGATGCTGAAAAGGACGAACAGATTGTCTCCTGTTTTCTGGCCGATACGCGTGTCAAGAAGCCATAACTGATAACGGATAAGTGATAAGAGATAACTGATAAGTTATATATTTATATTTGTGCTTAGATTAAGTATTGTTTAGTATCGTTTATGGCCAACACATTGCATCAATGTTGTTGCTATTTTGCTCTGGGCCAAGGTAAGCTGCTAAGCTATAAGCCGCAAACACTATTAGCCATTATGAATAAATAATTAAGGCAAAACATTATAAATAATGAACATCAACATGTGAGTTAATTACCAAAAACAGCGCCCACATATGAGCCGCAGACTAAGCCAGCTAAGACCCCCTTCCCCCTCTGCCGCCCTGTCGCCCAAAAGCTGCACCGAATCGGCTTAATTAAATGACGCAGAAAATTACGCAACACCTGTTACCAGGCTCACAGCAGGTAGACAGCCTGATTGCTTGACTGACTGACTGACTGGCTACACTCAGAGAAAGTTTTAGACTCTTTTTCCCTATTTTTGAGTCAAATATGAAGTAAAATCAATTGTTAGAATGAGCCAATTTGAATTCCAGTTTATTTGAAAGCTTTTATTAAATATTAAATTTTATTTAATTAATAGCTTTTCAAAGCTACAATCCTCAATAATCCATAAAAAGTTGCATTAATCTAAGTTTTTATGAGCTTTATTTGCAGCTAGAAATATGTCTCCTAATCCTTTCAAGAAAAGTAGCTGAAAATAAGTGAAATAAATAGCAAAAATTTTAAATTAAATTGCAGAGAATATAGAATAATTCATTATAATAATTATAATTATAAAAATTTCAATAATTTCCTAATTTTTCAGCTATTCCTTAGGTATCTGAATAATATTCGAAAACCTAGAAAAAAAGAGCTATTAAAATTTACTACAAATTGCTTTTAGATTGAGAGCAAAATTTTGAATAATTTTACAACAATTTCTATTCAAATTTTCTAATTATTTTATTTTTTATTTTCTCAACTTATTCAGCTTAAGATTTAAGTTTTGAAAACTCTTTTTTTATGTGAGTGCATCTGAATGGTTGGCTGCTTTTTGCCGTCATCTCACTTTCTCCCTCGCTCTCTCGCTCTCTGGCGGCTTTATCAAGGTGTTGACGCTGCGTGCGGTTTTTCATCAACTTTAGAGTTTTCAGCGCAACCATTTTCCATTTTCCATTTCCACATTTACACGCACAATTCACATTTCACCCACGCGCGGGCGGTGCAACTGCCGCCGCTGCTGCTGTGGCTTTGGCTCTTTGCCTTCAGCTGTGGTTATAGCTTCCTTCCTGTCTTTTGGCCAAGTCAGGCTAATTGGCTTTTCAACACTTTCAAGCTTCCTGACTTGCAAAAATTGTTGTTTTTTTCTTTGTTTTTTATATTAATTTATATAGTGGCTGTCGTTTGATTTAGGCCGCCTAATGAATGAGCCCTGATTGGACACATATCCGTCGGTTAGCTAATTGAGTCGTCGAACCAGGTGGTGACACATTACATGGCAGCTGTTTACAAATTGGCTACAAAGTATACAGAAAATGGTGCCCCATCAGGAAAATGCAGGCGCCTTAAGAACTCAATTAAATGCAATTATTATTTAATGAAAGATCTAAGATAAATCCAGCTAATTTTTGAAGCCATTTTTCAAATCATTCTTTGATTTTGTATTAAAATTAAAATTCGCTTAACTCTAAAAAAATATTAGTTCAGTTAGCGATTTGGTGCTGAATAAATTTGGGGTATTTTCCAGTTTTTTATACTAAAAAAACTCGTATTTAATAGGTCGAAATAGGACTCTATTCATTTTCTTTAAATCGGTTCCAAAACTTTCTTTCAAATCAATAAATTTTTCATTTTTTATGTCATTCTGACTATTTGTTTGGATCAAGATACTGTACTGAGTTATTATGAAATTAATGAACTGAATTAATTACAATTATTTATTAAATTACCCAAGACTTTTCGTTATGGAATTTGGATCTGTTTTCAGAGACTGAATCAATGAATCATTTCAAAATGAAACAGCTTCTAGTATGGTTGTGCCTCTTCACAAACTTTCCTTTAGAAAACTGTGAAGATTTCTTCTATTCATCATTTATGTATTTCCTTCTATTTGACTAGATCAATATGTAGTACATAGTTTTGGATATTTTTTCAAAGTATGATTCATTGAATCATTTCAAAATGAAACAGCTTCTAGTATGGTTGTTCCTATTCACAGTTTTTCCTTTAGAAAACTGTGAAGATTCCGATACATTTTTTATATATCACTGTCTATTTGTCTAGATCAAGATATAGCAGAGTTATTTCCAAATTAATGAACTGAATTAATTACAATTATTTATTAAATTACCCATGACTTTTCACTAATTTATCCCTCTTTTTTAGAGACTAAATAAATGAATCATTTCAAAATGAAACGCCTCGTAGTACTGTTGTGCCTCTTCAGAGTCTTTTCTATGCCAAACTGTGAAGATGTCGACTTAGCTGAGGAAGAATCGGAGGAGTCTCGACCCATGGTAAATGTTGGAAAATTGAATAGAACTTTCACTTTACTTTCCCTTACTTTTGCAGCCCTTCATACGAATAGATCGGGTCAGAATCCATGGGGAAAAGCAGTATATGCAAGTCTCGACTCGAATACACGAAAATCGGCTCAGTTTCGATATATTTGTAATGCTCAATCGGGAAATTGGCAGTAATCATTTGATAATGAACGTTAGAATGCGGGCCAGGTTCGTGGGAGCAGAGGATTATACGCCTATTCTGGAACTGAAACGGATCGATTTTTGTCAATTTCTCACCGAGTACAGTGAGAATTCGATAATGCGTTTTGTCTTTAAGAAATCCATGCAATTGAGCGATATTATAGTCTGTCCCGTCCGGGTGGGCAACTACTCCATGGTGAATATAAACGTGGCCGATAGCGTCTATCCGGAGAATTTGCAGTACGGACTTTACAAGTTTTTCATAGAGATTGTCGAGGTGACCGGGGAATTACCCAAAGTTTTTGCCATGATGGTGATTACGGAAATAAATAAAAACGAAAAGGAAGCATAACCGAAGCATTCTTTTTTTTTATTTTTTTCTCATGTGACCACAGCGAACAAAGGATACGTAATTACAGCAGGGAAGGGTCACCTACCCCCCGCCGACTGAACGACTGAACGGCTGAACGCCTGAACTGTAAGCGGATTGCTCTGCCCGGACTACCTTTATTTTTTTGCTGTCTATCTGTTCCAACTCAGCCACTTTTCCGCATTTAATTTTCCATTGTGCGTCATACACGGACGCCCGCTTTTTCTCCCTGCCCGCCTCCTGCTCCTCCACCGCGCACATATTGAAAATCGTTTAAAGCCATCGAGTGCAGCGTCCGATTATTGTGATTATCTCTGACTATCGCATGTTTTCCTTCACTTTTCCATGCATTTCCCGCGGGACCTTTGCGGTTTTTCCTCCCCTCCTCCTCCTCCTCTTAGTAGAAGCCATATGTGCGCATTGTTGCTGCAATTTTCTTTATGTCATTTGTAGATAATTAATAGAAAAACAATATGTTCAATGGCCAAATCAATAAATGAAGCCAAAATACTAATACGTAGCTAAAGGTAATGCTCCAGGGACTTATGGTCAAGAGAAAGAAAAGTCTGACCTATAGGGAAATACTTTAACTACTCCAGAAAGCCCCATAGATAAGACTCTGCTCCAGCAAGAGATAAGATAAGAGAAAGAGACCTATAGGGAAATACTTTAACTTCTCCAGAAAGTCGCATATGTAAAATAGAAATCAGTTTCTTAAGAGTAGAAAACAAGTTGTCTTACGATCAAGGCGGTTCAAGCCTATCCGAATATTCTCCATTAAACCTTATAGTTCCAATGGAAAGCTCTATTCTTGAACCAAAACGGAATGAGAGACTGATCTGGGCTGAGAGTGGAATTGCGATTGGAACTGGATTTGGGACTGGAATTGGAACTGGGATTGGAACTGGAATTGAAGCTGGGATTGAAACTGTCCTTAGAATGAATCTGCCAAAAAAGGTTTGCCAGAGAATCCATTTTTTTAGGTCGGATTTTCGAGAATTACTTAAAAAACATCAAAAAAAAAGTCTTATACAACTTTTTTCTAGCATTGCCCGGGCAATGCCGCATATTTCTGCTTGTCATAATATTGTAAAAAGGTTCATAGAGATCTGGGACTGCTGTATAAGCCACTAAAACCCTTACAACCCATTAAGCTTGGCACAGAGAGAGAAAGGCTGGCATTTTGTAGTTTATGTAATATGATATTTTAATGGATATCTCACAATTTTACCAGTTAATTAAAATCCCTAATGCGGTTTACCTTAGCTTTTTACCTAATATACCCTTACCGCTTGCCTAGTTGAAAAGGGGTCGCAC
Source organism: Drosophila repletoides (assembly GCA_018150835.1). Taxonomy (NCBI): domain Eukaryota; kingdom Metazoa; phylum Arthropoda; class Insecta; order Diptera; family Drosophilidae; genus Drosophila; species Drosophila repletoides. The sequence continues at coordinate 10,933,210 of JAECWQ010000100.1, forward strand.
CCTGATTTCAGGGTTCACTTTTTTTTTTTCTTTTCTTTTGCTCAATAAAATCATTTTGGCAAATTCAATTTGCCAAAAATAATGTGAATGAAAATTCAAATGGAAAAACCCAGTCACAAGCACATTCCAATAAGTTCTGCGAGTCCAAGGATTCAGGCATATTAAGGAGGTCCTTCTGCCCTGCGTCCTTTGCCTTCTGTGAAGTGCGAACGCCTGCTATCAAGTGTCGCACTTGTGTGTGACCTTTGCAAATTCAATTTGTCGCCTTTTTATCTATAAACATTTTCTATTAGCCTCGATAAAAGGGCGTGCTTTCAATTTCAATTCAATTTCAATTGCATTGGCCTAAACACTGGAATAGCTGAGTAGTCCAAAGGGCGGCAACAGAGGAAGGCCAATAACCTCTCCCTTTTTTGGCAAGGAATAGTCAAAAACTCTTACCAAAAAACTGTAGATTTTCTTATATATCTCATAAGATTTATTTATTTCTGAAAACTCTTTTTACATGAAGACTGCAAAGTCCTTTTAGGCTAAGTTTCTTGAATGTTTTAAAAGCCACTTCCTTTTCTCTTTAAGCCGAAATAAATGAACCGAAATCTAAACTGATCCAAAATATTCAAATCGGTTTAATAGAAACTTAAATATTAACTGAAAGAAACTAGTTTCCATAGAAAAATCTGGACGGATAGACAAACAGATGGACAGACAGACGGGCAGACGAACAAGGCTAGATCGCCTCTATAATACTTTATGAAAAGGATAATGACCCAACTGAGAGACTAGTTTGCTTAGAAACAGACAGATGGACAGGAATACAGAAAGACAGACAGATGGACAGACAGACAGACAGACAGGCAGACAGACAGACAGACAGACAGACAGGTAGCCAGCTATATGGACAGATGGACAGGCAGGCAGATGGACAGACGAACATGACTAGATATTCTTGATGGGGTCGAGACTCTACAGAAGATATTAGAATTATTTACAGGGTGTTTGATATTCGACTACCTTTGAATACAAGCAACAAAATAGAATCAATCAAAATCAATTTTACTTGCAAAAAATCTCAAAATTGAGCTGTAGAGAATAGAAAAATGGAAATTTGAATGGAAATTGAAACGGGAAAAATTGAAGGCGAACCAAGGAGGGAGTCATCCGTCGAATCCATGTGCCTGGCTGGCGTCAGTTGGCCAATTTTTCTTAGTTTTTTTTTCTTGTGTTCGTCAAGAAGGTTTTGGTAATTAAAAAGGCGTTGAGTTGGCCAATTAAATACACGAACCACGAACCGAGGACGCAGAAAGTAATTCACAAAAATAACGCAATGTTGCGTAATTCAGTTTCACAGTTTTGTAATTAAACGCATTTGCATAAGAATTGCCCATACGGGGCATGCCTCAGGCGACTCTAATTAAAACTGGCCCCTGAAAAAAACAATGTAATAATCCATTCCATTCCAATCCATCCCCACAACAATTAACTCTGGCCCTGTGCCGCTACCTATGCCTGACCAGGCGGCATTCCCCAGCCCCCCCTCAGCTCGCCTGGACTTCCATCAAAGGTCATCAACGTTGCCAACATCTAACAAATGCCATCGACTTGGCTAAGACTTTGGCAATATCGTTTTGTTCTCTACAGGAAGTTTTTAATAGGCCAAAGTATGAGGAGAGTTTCGAACCAGTTTAAGCTGGAAAATTTAATTCAGGAATTGAATGTCAAAATTTAAATTTCAATATTTCAAAATTATAAGCTAAATTTTCAATGTGTTTTGAAACTAGTTTTAGGCATAAGGAATATTTGCTAGAAGAGAAAGCATTTAAAATGTAATTTCAATATAAATCTGATCATAAATCACAAATAATTCTTCGCTTTTGAATATTATAAAAATAGATAAAATTTATCTAATAATAAAAAACAAGTTCTCTTTATTTAAAGATTCTTTTTGGGTGAAAGATTTCCTTAAAATCAAAAAGCTTAGGGACAATTTTTGAATAGAAAAAGTTCTCTAAAAATTAAAAGAGTTTTTCTTTCAAAGTTTGTAATACATTGAGAAAAAATTGGGAACTTTTTTATAAGGGTTTAGAGTCCCGAAGAAAGGATAATTTAATCTTGTTATAATAATTTTATCTATTGAATCTTTAAGGCTCAGCAAAGAGTGTCAAAGTTTTAGAATGATTTTAAAATGAAAAGAATAGAATTGAATAGAAAAGAATCGAATCGAATACTAAATAGAACTCCATACAATTTTTATTGAATATTATCGAAGAAGTTTCCCCGTCCAATGAAGCGAATACATATGAAGATTGTATCGCTGTCATGTGGCCAGCACTTGCCTCCAGCTTAGCTAATCTCGGAATCTCTGATACCCACAACAGAAATGGGTTTTTTTCAACTATCATATGAGCCTAATTAAGAGCCCATTACTCACCCCTCTGTAAACAGATATGGGTACGGAAAAAAACCGCAAGTTAACCAAACCATCCCCTTTTTTTGGCTAAGGGTGGCGGCATACGGCAACGTGTTGCTCGAGGAGCGGGCGGAAGGGGGAGACTTTGCGGCTTTGATTGCTACGCGTGTAATTTGACACCTGAACATGTCCTGAGCAACCTGTGCAATTAGCCAGAAAAAGAAAAATCAACGACTCCTCTGGCATGCAAATGAGTGGAAAAAATCGTATCAAAACTAATTACAGTGCATCCAAAATGTCAGCGGCAGGCAAGCCAAGGATCAAGAGGGCGCTATCAATAACATCTTACAAAAGGACTCAGCTATGTTAATGAGGCATCCTTGAAACCGACAATTACCTGCTGCTAAAGGAAACCGCCAAGTGAAACTTCTGGTTGACCTCTCTGTGGTACGAAAATAAGAAGATTGCTGTCGTAGAGATTGCTCGACTGGGCATACTCCTTAAACTTTATCAATAAGTAATCGATACTATCGATAAAATCTGAAAATTAAAGTTCTGTTGTCCAGTCTCAGATATGAAAAGAAGAAGATTGTTCTCAGAGGATTGCTCGACTAGGATATACTCCTTATGATTTAGTAGTTTACAAAGAGGTCACTTATCGATAAGATATCGATACTATCGATATATCAAAATAATGTTACTACTAATCTAGTTTCTGGGATCTCCAAGCTGCTTGTTACGAAAGCTAGCTAGAGCTTAATATACTCCTTTAATATATTTTCAAAGGGTATTTCTCGTGAAAAAATGTTTTAAAAAAGCTTAAAACTTAATGGCCAGCTTTTGTAGCGGGTTTTTTCTTTACTCTTAACTTGGTTTTTCCATGATACGCCATTTCTTAACTTCATTAAGGGCTGCACATAAAGTTCATAATTGCATTCCAGTTTATTAGACGGTCCTTGTGTTGAAGTCCTGCCGCTGACGCTGCCGTCGCGTTGCTGCCTGCGTCGACAGAGGCTGCGAAAATTGCGCTCTTCTCTCACTCTCTCTCTGTTTCTCTCGGTCTCCCTGGCTCTCTCTGCCGCTGCTAATTAGTTAAATTTATATTCTGCCGAATTTAAAGTTGAACCGGAAATGTGACTTTAAAACTGCATTCAAATTTCCGGCCGGAAGCATGGGAAAACCACAAGACACCTCTCAAAGAAAAAAAAAAAGGAGAATTCTTTGGTTCTTAAAATGTCTACACAAAGATGACTTATGCCAGGCGGGAGATGAGATAGGTATGGAATAGGTATGGGTAAATATGTAGAATAAAGGCACATCCCGGCGCCTCCATGGAATTCCCTGTCTGCCCGCTGTTCTTTATGGAGCCGGAAGAAACTCCAATGCATTGCATTGAAATTCTTCATTTTCATTTTGAATTCAATGACATTCCATTCAAGCTGTGTGTGACAAATCCTTTGGCTGATGGGGCGTGGCATTTGGTATTAGTTCCATCCAATGAGCGTTGCGAAGCAACAGATGCCAGCAGCTGCAGCGCCCCCTGTCGCCCCTTCTGGCAACCTTCTGCATAGCTGTAGGCGTGGCAGCGCATGCGCCCCTCAACGAGTGGGAGGTTGTGTTCACACATCGTCATCGAGTGGGCGTGGGCGAAGGGCGTGGGGGTTGACAGTTCCGCAATGCGCCACGAACGAATCCAAAACCCGCTTCCTTCCACACGGATTCCACAGCAATGTGCGAGCGAGAACCATTCCCAGTTAGCCCAGATGCCCAAATCTCATCCATGCCTCGCGGAGGGTGGCGGTAAAACTGGAAATGGTCTGCCTGACTTGGGTGGGTGGCTGCCTTTGCCCTCTGTGTGTGTTCCTCTGCTGCCTTTCATTGGCTTCGCATTCAAACCCAATTTCTGTTGGCATTGCGACAGGTGACGTCCTCGCGTCCTGCTGCCAACTCGCGCAACGTCGCCACGTTTCAGTTCAGTTCGACGGGCGCTACCGAAAAGTTGCGTGTAACGGTAAACGTTAACCTTTCGGCTACGGCGATTCACTGGTGAATTTTGAGTGCGTTCGTGCAGTGTTCGCCTAATTGTTCCACAAACCAATTTAAAAGTAATTTTAAAAATTGAATTTCAAAATAAAATGAAGAAAATTGAAGTTTAAAATTTAAGCTAAAAAAAAGAGTTAAAATTAAACTTTTAATTTATATTGAAAAAAAAAGAAAATAAATTGTTAAATTAACTTTGAATTAACTAAAAAGTAAAACAAAAAAGTACAAATTGGACTTTTAATTTAAATTAAAAAAGAAAATAAAACTAAATTTTAATTGAACTTTAGGAACACAATACAGTTTTAAAAACGCCTTAAAAGAAGGGAAATAAAAATTAATTTCTTTCGAATTTTCATAAATTGGAAATGAAAACCGTTTCTAAGTTTTAAGCTGCATCCAATTTATAGCCAATTTTGGATTTAAAATAGTTTCTAGACGGACAGACAGTCGGAGAAAGGTAAATAGGGAATAGTCTCATCTATCTGATCAAGAATATATATACGTTTGAGATCTGAGAGAGATCCCTTCAATGCATTACAAGTGTAAAAGAAAAATTGTATCATTAAAACTATAAAGACGAAGTTCTAAATACCCATTCATATTGTACATATAAAAAGGGTATTAAAACTACAACTTGTGGATGTGATTGATTAAAAAAAGTCATATATTCAGGGGATTACAAATCTTAGCTGATTTCTGGATTCTCTGGTATATTTATGAGATTCAGTTCCATATTACAATTATTTCTGTGGAGCGTTCTTCTCTTTCAAGCTTAGTAAGTTTTTCAAATTAAAAGTGGACTTTCTGCAATGCTGCCAGAGATTCCAAAGAAGTATTCGTTACTCTAAAATCGAAATCTATTTTCTTAATTTAATTATATATTTTCTGTATGCTATAAACTATAATTAGCAATAGAAATTCTTTGAAAAGTGCAGCTGAAAAATTTCAGAAAATTTATAAAATTCCAGTGCTTTGTAGGAATGAATTTTAATCGAATTTTCAACAGTTTTGAAAGTCCAAGAATGCTATTTAATTTAAAAAAATACGTTGAAAAGTGTGGATACATTTGAAAACTTTTGAATACGAAAAATGTTTTTATTCCCTATGAATTTCACACAGAAAACCAGCATCAAAAATATCTAGTTGCGAGTTGAAATACTCCGAAATTAACTCTAGAAACTTTACCATTTTTGATTCGAATAAAAAAGCAAGAATTATATTTCTATGTATAAAATATAAACTCTTCAAGAGTTCTATTAAAAACCCAAATATTTCAATTATTCTAGTTCCAAAACTGACCAAGAAATATCTTTTCCCAGAACTATAGAAAGCTGACTAAAGATTAAAGACAAAGAAAAAAAGGGGGCAAAAAAAAGATGTTGAATATGAATCAACTGGGACAACCCCAGCAGATGCAGCCACACCCACAAATACATTATCCCGAGTGCCGCCCATTACCAGCAATCAACGAGACATTTGCCCAATTTACGCAGCATCGTTCGGCTATTTCGCTGCTGTCCCCGCTGGATCTGTCGCTGAGGACCACAACGAATATAGTGCCAATTACACCACCATCGACACCGTCGCCTCCACGCAAGAGGCAGAGATTGATGTCCGAGGAGAATTACCTGTGGCGGCCGCATATGGTGACATTGCCGGCGCCACATGCAGCTACGCTGGCGATGCAGCCACCAGGCAGCAGCAGCAGCAGCAGCACAGCTTATTTTCATCATCATCATCATCATCATCAGCAGCAACATCCACATCCACATCCACATTCACATGGACCGCAGCAGGGGCAATTGGGGGGAGTAAACTGTTATGGCTTGCGCGGCTTTGAGGGGGGATCTTCCTCCGGCTATGATAAAAGTAATTTTCACGTAGCCGGCACGAAAAATAGCTTTGAGCGCATTCCGGCAAGTCAATCGAGCGTGGCCAAGGCGGCCAGCGTAAATGTGGAAGATGAGACAATTGTGTTGACCGAGGACGAGGATGAAACAGTTGTCAGTTCCCATGACTACAATGATTATGCGACGGACACAGAAGGCGACGCTGACGCTGACGCAGATGGCGATGGCGATGGCGACGGCGTGGGGGAAGCTGAAGAAGCAGACACAATACAAGTCAACGATGATGATGAGCCGCAACTGGTTGCCCAGTCGCCCGAATTGCCCATAGACGTGGACGTAGATGAGGATGAGGAGGAGGAAGTATTTGTGGACATATTAAGCAACGATGATGACGATTTGCCCCACAACCAACCACAACGAAGCCCCTCCCTAAGACTGCAGGCACAACAGCTGTTGGAGGCGAAGGCTTTGAAGCGTAATGACCTGCTTTACGACGATGAGGAGCTGCACCATCAGGCAGTCGATGGTCTGGCCAAGCTCTTTGAGCGAGATTTTGTTCAAACAGCCAAGGAGGCTGTTGAAACCGACCAGGAGACCGAACCAGCTGAGGAACAAAGTTCGCAAACGGAAAAAGTCTACATGGATTTAAGTGGCAGCGCCAACACCACAGAATCCTCACCGAATCCTCCACCTAATCCATCAAGCAGCAACCAATTGCAGCCACCGCATTCGCCTCAGCTGAACAGAAAACTGAAGCCGGAGCGAAGACGCACCAAATTTCGCAAACACTCGGCTATCGATGAGGAGACAATTAGTCCAGTTTCTGGGACGATTATTCGAAAGCTGCGAGACGATGAGGAGCTGGTGGTGCGCAAAGGTGACATTGATCCGGCTTTCAATGTGGTCGAAATTACCGAAGAGGCCAAGGCCATCTTGGCCAGCATCGATAATAAGATTGGTGACTATTTGTGTCAGCTTTGTCGCACCGTCTACGATGATGCCTTCATGCTGGCCCAGCATCGTTGTCCTCGCATCGTTCACATCGAATACAAATGCTCCGAGTGTGAAAAGGTAGGTGCTACAGGAGTCATCTTCCTTCCGGTTCCTATTAAATGCCTAATGACACTAGCTGAAAGTTGGATTAATCTATGGAGCAGCTCTCAAGCTATAGAGGAGAATTTTCCTTTATAATTCCAGTTACACAAAATAGTCCTTAAGAGTCCTAATTTTGGACTTACAGAATTTTGAATCCTTATTATGGAGGGGTTTATCAGAAGATAATATATTTCTGAACTCAAAAAAAGATATATATAAGTGTAAACATATTAAGATTTTGAAGGAACCCAGGCTTGATCCAAAGCTTGAACCTTTTGGAACACAAATTCCATATTCTTGAACCAAAAACAAGAGCATAGAAAGGTTTCGATGATTTTTTTAGCTTAGTCCCTTTTATTTTTGGGAAAATCTTCAATTTTACAAATAAAATAATCGAAGATCAGGAATCAGGAAGATCAGATTGAAGGAAATTGATTAAATTTCAAATCATCTTCAAGACTAAGAAAGAATTGAAAGTCCTTTTCGATATCTGATTCATAGTCTAATTTGTTAAGGATCCTCTAAAGAGGCTTCTCTCTCTTAGAGAAAATCTGCAGTCTCAACTTTCAGCTAGTGTCATTGCACTATATCCCTCCCAGTTGTCGAATCCTCTTAGATTTTTGATGACTTTCCTTGCAGGTCTTCAACTGTCCGGCAAACTTGGCCTCCCATCGACGCTGGCACAAGCCCAAGTCGGAAATGCAGGCCGGAAAGAAGCGCCAGAGTGCCAGCGCCAGTGAAGCCTCCGGCAGCCGAGCGGATACGAATAAAGCCGCTGGCGATGAAGCCAGCGATGGCGTCTTTATATGCCAACAGTGTGGCAAATCCTTTCGTCGGTAGGTGACCAATTTAGCCAATAAATTCAGCTCTTAAACTTCAGCTCCTCCCACTACCACAGCTATGCCTACCTTAAGAAACATGAAGCCTCCCATCAAATACTGGAGAATCTGAAGAGCATGGACTTCTTCAGTGCCCAGCATCAGCAGCAGCAGCAGCAACACCAACATCAGCAGCCGTCGCAGCTTGGACAAACAGCGCAACTGCAGCAGCCAGCGGCAGTGGGTGTACCCTATGGCCTGCCACGCCCTCCACAGATTTGCCCCATGTATCCGAGTAGCACCGGCAAGAGCTATGCAGCGCCTTCGCCACGCTTTGCCGGCTTCCCCTTCCAGCCGTTCGATCAGCGGCGCTTCTACTCCCTGGGCGAACTGTATCTATCCCAGCACTTGGAGCGCACCTCAGCCTTTCAGTATGTGCATGCCAATCATCTGAGGCAGTTGTCCAATGTTGCCCACAACATGCTGCCACCTCTGTCGGTTAAATGACCCGGCTCCAATGTGCTGCGGCCAGTGCCGCGCATTGCATCCACCTCAACTGCCACCTCAGCATCGGCTGCAGCTTCCTCAACTGATGCCAGACCATTGGAGGTGCCGGCAGCTCCGAATTTCAATTGGATGATGCCCCTCTCAACGGCTGCAGCAGCGGCGGCGGCACCCACTGCGGCAGCGGCAGCAGAGACCAGCGGCGGCGGCAGTGGCAGCGGCAGCATTGTTGGTGTTTAATGGAAATAAAATTAGTAGCAATCAATAAAATTTACTAGTTAAAAGTTTAAATAATCTATAAACATTTAAATTTCATAAATTATGAAGAAAAAAAATGTTATTTCAATTGGGTTATTCTGATATAATCGGCCGATTCTCAAATGCTTTTGGCGGACTCTGAATAACAGGCTTAAAAACCTAGGGAAAAGCTTGATTGTTCCTATTTCAGTGGAAGGATATAGAAGTACCATGCTTAAGCCTATTGTTCCTATATCACTTGAAAGATATAGAAGTAAGATTTAGAAACCTATTGCTCCTATTTAATTGAAAGATATAGTAGTAAGCTTTTGCTAATCTCAAGAGCACAATTTAGGCCTTATAGTTTAGGCCTAAGTTTCATCACGAAAAAGCTCTAGTTGGTTCGAATATATTGAATATTTGATACATAATATAAATCAAGAGGTATTTTTGGCTATAAATATTGGCTAAAAACTAAATAAAGCTAGGTTATAGCTGCCCGTTAAAGTCGTTCAGTCCAAGAGCATATGAAAGAGCCTGAGCCATATAGGTTTCTTCGTGAACGCCATAGAAAAGGAAGGATTTGGGTCCTGTAAGGATGAAGAGATGAGATTAGTAAGGATTAAAGTTTGGAAATTAAAAAAAACAATGGTTTTAGCAATTTCAGTCACAGCTTTCTGAGCCAGAAGTCAAATTTCTTGGCCATCTTTTAAGGTTAAAAAACTGAAATTTGATAGATTGATTAATAGATTGATTGATGGATTACTACATATCAAATTTAGATATATCTTTTTATATATCTTAAACAACATCCACAAATCACTTTGATTTTTGCACGAAAATTCGGCTTTCCACATCACTATGACTCACCCTGGGCAAACAAAAGACTCTCCGAGGACATCTGCTGCAGTCTCAGCTGCAACTGCAGCTCGTCTCCGTCAAACAACTCGGGCAGAGTGACAATATTTTCCGTTTCCTCGCTGACATCCCGACTGGAACTCTGATAGTTTCCACTGGTGAGCAGCACCAAGGTGAGGGCATCTGGCTGCCCTAAGAACCCAGCAAGGGTTTCATTTAGCAGCCTTAACTGCTGAGTGGTATTCCCTTGGGGCTTGATGAAATGCTCCGCAATTAGCAGATGACCCACGCCTGGTCGCTGGAGCACTTGGAGCGTTTTATTAAGCATTAGGTGCAGTGTGGGCGCTTGAGGATTGCCACTGAGATCACCATTAGCCAGGACACCCAGCAAATAATCCAAATTGCTGGCGTTTAATGAGCTGAGCTCGCTCTCATGCTGCACCAGCTCGAATTGTTGCTTCAGCTTTTGATTGCGCCAATCACGCAGCAAATTGCGTCCAGTTCTGGCGCGGCACAGCAGTTCATCCACGGGATCCCAGTCGAAGCTGGGCACTTGGGCGCTTAGCAACTGCCGGCCACCGCCCATGATGACATTCAAAGCTTTGCCTGTCTCGCTGGAGATTAGCTGAAGTGCCACATCTTCGCAGCCGGCTTCAATGGCGCCGACAGGCATTAGACCATCACATTCCCAGCTGGACTTGGTCACATGTGCATAAAGCCCGGCAGCAGTAGGCCCCGTAATCCTTTGATTAGTTAGAAAACCTGTGCGCAAGCCAGCACGCTGTGCCTGACGCAGCACACTGTGCAGCGTGGCATTGCTGCCTCCACACTGGCTGTCCGCCTGGAGAGCTGCTTGCAGCGGCACACCTGACCAGAACGCCTTGGCCACACCAGCTGCATCGCAAGGCGAACTGTAGCTGCAGCTATTCTTCAGACGTGCCATATGCGGAAACTGATCCCAGACAAAGCTGGCATGCTCCATGCTGCCGCCAAAGCGTGCTGCGGCCAGAGCAGGTGCATCCACCCCATTGATTAGGAGTATTAAAACATTTCTGGGTTGCAGCTGTGACATGTCCACTCGCAGCGCTTTCTCCAGCTCGTCAATGCCCTTGTCATACCACAGCTTCTGCTGTGGCGATACCCTGTCCTTCCAGTAATCCACATCCGACAGATTGGCCACCTCGTGCTCCGCCTCATAGCGCACAGTGAATCCCACACAGAGCAGCGTTATCAGCAGGGAAAGCAGCATCGATCCAGCCACAATAAATAATTGAAACGACTTCAGACGCAACTGGGAGCATAATTTCTTAGCTTCTTGAGACATGTTCAGAGTAGAATAAAGTGCTTCGATTCAATGCAGAGTTACTTAGGTAAATGATTACCTTTCCACTATCTTTTCGCTATCTATTCTACAGTTTTAGATAACATACGAATTCTCGTGTTAGAGTGGATTGTTTGAAGTTTTTACTGCCACAATTCGTATTGTAATTAGCTGGAAAATACTGTGAATAATTTAGGCACTAATTGGCCTATAAACAAATGCAAGTACACTGAGAGAAAGGCGTCTTAGATTCAAATATATTCGTATATATCCGTACTTTTTATATAGCTTTTTAATAGACTCTTCTAGAGAGTCTTATAATTTAGTCATCTTTCCTTTGTTTTTTTATTTATTTATTTATTTATTAATAAATCGACTAATTGCAGTCGATTAAAGGATTACAAAAGAATTAATATAATTATTATATAAATTAAATTAAAATCTAGAAATTAATTAAATTAAAATTTACAAGTAAGATTAAAATTTAATTCTGGGGTATTAAAATCAATCAATTTTTATGGTCCAACATTTGTTGCACAGGATTGGGGAAAACCCAGGCAAAAAACCCAATCAGACCAGGAAAAAAGGCGAAAAAGAAATATAAAGATTGTTGAAAATAGAATGAAAAAGAACATAATAGACAAAAGGATAGAAAGAAAGAGAGTAATAAAGTAAGATAACACATCACATGGACATACATAATAAACAATGTGACCGTGTGCCCCAATTTGATGGAACCGAGGATCCATAGTAGATGGAGCAGATGCGTCAATGTATCGCGCTTCAAGCCAAGCCATTGCTGTGGCGAAAATAATTAATAATTATAATGCAGATATCCGACATAGAACTACATCCATTTCTACATTAAAAAAAATATCAAAAATCAATCGAGTATTGAAAAATCAGAATCTCGAGATTTTGAGCGGATTCTCGGTAGGTATCCGGACTTTTTTAGTGATGTATTTATAAAAAATTATAAAAAAGAAAAAGAAAAACAGAGAGAAAAGAGGACAATTCAGGAAAACACCAACCAAAAAAGAAGCAGTGTTGCCAAGGCAGCAACCACGTCAACCAATCAATGATTGGGGTTCTCCCGAAGATAGAATAGAAGAGCAGATTTTAGGTCCTTGAATCATTTCTTTATTTCTTCTACCGATTTCAAATCTCTCCTTTTTCGCCTCTCTTTGACGATTTTCCAAATTAAAATTCTAGCTTAATTTTTTTTATTTTAAAAGGTTTTCCTTAATTCCCAAAGATCAAAGTGATTTTAGTCTTTAGCCTCAAAAGCTATAGCTCAATATCTAATCTGTGCGCAGCTTATATGTATTTAATGGATTTTCCATTAGGGGATTCACCCAAATTCCCTTTTACCTCTCATGTTTTTCCCAGAAATTTTAATAAAAATTTGCCAAAAATAAAACCTCTCGCTATTCTAAAAGTCTGACGAGAAAAAAACCCTAGAGATTTTCAACCCGTTTAGTAATATGATTGAAAATTGAAATATCAACCGAAAAATTTCGCTCAATACATTTGAAATTCCCAACTTAATTTCAATTAGAGCTTTGAGGGGTCAACGTCTCTGTTTAGATAATTATTGCACTATTGCACTGTGGTGGGAAACCACAGAACTTTTTGATTGAGTGGGTCGACACTCAACCACACAGAGCACCCCACACTCGCGCTGGTGCACAGTGGACTGTGAATTTAATTGTTTTTTGGGGGAAATGGAACCCCATTGTAAACTATTCGGTTATGAATTTTCAATTAAACGCATCGGAGCAACGTTCATTTGTTCATTTGTCGTTATGCCAAATGCGAAATTGTTTGCCGCAATTAACAGTCGTTAACCTCTAGACACGCCCTCTCACTTCCCCCTCTCTGCCCCTCTCCCACTCCTTGGCAGGGAATAGTTGATAGCCATTTCATTTCGACGCTTTGAAGTTACTTTTGCATTGACATGTGGTCAGTTTTGCCGGTTTTCCCTTGGCAAAACATGACACAAATGTCTCGTAAGTAGCTGCCACTTGCAGCTATCCCCTGTCAATATACCCTGTACTCTGTTTAAAATGGCTAAAAGGGAGTATGCCAAGTTTCTACAGGCAGCAGCAGGCTTAAACACTGGAGACTAAAAGAGCTAAAGCAGGAGGGAATTTGGTGTGATGTTGCCTGTTAACTTAAATATTTAATACCATCCGACGCTTTGTGGCACATGCAAAAATAGGTAAAAAGAAGCTTAGTTGAATAATTAAAGCTCTGAAATTTATCACATTTATATAACTTAGACTACTCTTAAACTATGCTGAAAATTTCAGAGCAATCGGTTAATAAACACAGAAGTTATTGAGGTTTTGCAGCATTTACAGAGTATTTCCTAGTCGAGCGCTTTTGAATCGAGCTTTACCTTGTTTTCTACTTGTTTTGATTATCAATTTGTCTATTTATCTGTGACAGTTGTGCGTAAATATCAAAACGCCTCCCTCGAAGGGAAGTACAAAAATTGACCTTTACTCAATTATTTCTAATATTCGGAGCAATTTTTCAATCATGCTGCGAATTTTACCTTACGCACTGTTGCGTGCCTCTCTCTTTGATGGATAGTTTGAGTCAATTTGTCAATTTTGTTCTTGGGGGTTGAACGGGCAGCAGCAGGAAACGAGAAAGTTTTATGGTTCGTGAATTGGCTAAAAGCTTTGGCGTAAGCTTTCAATTGTTGCTCAGCGCCACCTAGTGCCAGTTGTGGGCAAGCACATGCAACAGGCAATTTTTATATATATTTATATACTAATGCAGTTTGTGTGTGTTATGTACTTTTAATACATAGAAATGCATGAGTGAACGTATATATATATATATATGTGTGTGTGTGTGTGTGTGTGTGTATAATATCTGGGACCAATTTTAAGACAATTTGAGAGCTGAAGGGAGAGTGCAAAGCTCGGAGAAGGCGTTGGAATGGCATATGGCTTGAGCAGAGATTAACAAGGATATATGAAAAGCTGCTTGGGTATTCCTTATACAGGAACATAAGGAAAGATATAAGTATTACATTATTTATTTATTAATATACTGAAAGCTTGTTTAAAAGTCGCATGAAGTTCCAAAACTTTTAGTTTCTGAAATCGTCCAGCAAACCAAACTTTACGCATTTCATAAGCTATATTAAGGCATATACCCTGTAATCCTGCCAAATGGGGTATGTTAAAGTTATGTCCTTTTCAGTGTTGACTTTCGAGTAGAGTACCCCTTTTATATAATAAATAAATTGCAGCTGTAGAAGCTTAGTTAAAGGAGCCTGATTGAAGGGGATTATTCAAGCAGCTGTCTTAGACAGCTGGAACATCTCTTGCTCCAGATAGCTTGGCGCAAATATGGAGCAATTAGTGCCAGGACCAGAAACAGGACCAGATGTACGTAAGGCCAACCCCAGCACTGACTACCAATGGATCAGACAGGAGCTGCAGTTGCAGTTCAACAGCTGGCGACGCCCACACACGTCCCAAGGATGCGAGTGGGCGACCTGTTTCTGACAGGAGCCACAAGCGCAAAGCGAGACAGGAAAGCACAAGAAAGAGAAGCTAGAGAGGGAGAGAGAGGGAGAGAGAGAGAGAGCGAGAAGGCAAAGGAGAGTGCAATTGGGCGGTGCCCTTTAACGTTTAGCTATTCTCTTCGCGTCTCTGACCTTGTCCGCTAAAAAATAAAATGCAATAAAGAGAAAAGGAAAAAGGAAAAGAAAAAAAAGGAAAGGAATTCTTCAGGCGTCTTCTGTTTGCATTGCATGGCGCCCGGTAAAATATTTTATTTGCTCATTTTCCATACTTCTCCATATGGCCAAAAGAATTTATGTCTGTTGTCATTGTGCAGCAAAATATGTTTGATATTTCCTATGATATAAATCGAATTTAAGAAGAATGACCGAATATATAAATACCCTTTTTTATATGTTTAAAAGTATGTAATATTTGTGTATTTGATTCTGAAAGTTCATGATAAAAGTCAATTTTTAACTTGTTGTTATATAATAAAGAGGCCTCGTTAGGTTTTAGCCAGAATTTACATATTTACAGCCATGGACAACTAATTAGAAACGCTGAAATTTATACATTTTTTTTTCATTTTAAACATTTTTTTAAAGCGTTTTTCAATAGTTCAATGAGCGCAACTCAGATTAGATCAACAAAATTCATTGGAATTGATGCCAGTGTAAAGAGAGCATAAGTGGTTCTAATCAGCTGTCAATGGCTGTAAGCACATAGTAGTCCATATGGCAAGAAATTGTCTATAGGTATTTAAGATGCTGTACAGATTATCTTACGATATTTTAAGAATCAAAAAGCTTTTCCTACTATAACTACAACTTAGACTAATTATTTGTAAGACAGCTCATTGAAATATATCCGATCAAGCTACAATCAGTTCAATCAGGTTGGCCATATAAAGGCTTGAAGATGGTCTGCTTTCTGCCCAAGATTCTTCGGAGAAGAAAAGGATCCATACTGTCTGATAATTGGCCAAGAAGACTGTCTTCTGACGGCCGCTAAAACCTAACCTAACCCACTACGGTTCTTCTGGCACCTTTAGAATAATGAAGCCTCTACAAATATATTGACTCATTCGGCTAGCTCAATTAATAATACCCTTCGTAAGGGTAAAAAAAAAATACTGGAAAAATTCTCATATGGAATTCTACAAACACGAAATGCATCGCAATTTTATATAGTTTTCAGTGCGGCGGCAACAAATCGGAAGTGTTTACAGACATAAATACGAATCTGTTTGGGAATTAACGCTTTAAACACATTCACATTCACATTCACATGAATATTCATGCATTCATATGAATATAATCACTTTATTCGAAGCATATGCAGTACACATATGGGCATATTAATATAAACAAAATTCAGTTGGAGACTGGACTGCATATTTTTAATTTTCCTCTTTCCATTCATTTCCAAGAATGTTCCGGGAATTTGCAGGGGTTTTCATGGGCTCCCGTTCCACCTTCTCATTATTTGTATTTCCTTTTAAAATGTGCTTTACTTATTAATATTTTTGCTATTGTTTTTATCGCTCAGCGATTATGGCATAATGCTGTGGCGCCATAATAGCGAAATTGGAAATCATTTTTTTAATACATATAATAAAAACGTTGAGGTACAGTAAACTCTGCATAAACTGTACCATCTAAAGTTTGTTTCTAAATAATATTATACTATATACATAATATCTGTACAATCGATATATTATTTTGGAACCAGTCGGATCAAGGAACTATATCCGAGTAAACCTTTTTGTATTTGCATAAATTATATTCCTATGAAGGAAACTTTATAATTTTCTTAACCTCAAAATCCGAATTCTATATAAAAAAGAGGTAGAAAAACTGATTTTGAATTGTTAGTAAAGTTATAATTTTTTTTCACTATATTTAAACTGTGGAAATAAAATTCGTTTTCTATTCTTAATCTCAGATTCTCAGGTCCAAAGTCAAATTTCAGTTCCAGTTTTAGTTTCAAAGAACTTTGGTTCAGATTGAGCTTTAGTTCATTAAAACTTGCTTCGATTCAAGTTGAGAAATAGACGAATATTCGGGCTCGAAACTTTATTTTCAGTTCGAGTTGAGAAATAGTCGAATATTCGGGTTCGAAACTAAAGTTTCACTCTCCAAGTTTTACTTCGATTCAAATTGAGAAATAGTTGAATATTCAGGTTCGAAACTAAACTTCAATATTCCCAACTTTTAGTTCGTTTTGGTCTACTTGTCGAGTATGCACTGTACTTACTTACCTGCATGCACTACACACATACATACATATATGTAAATGTATTTGTGTGTCTGTATGTATAATAATGACAGGCACTGTAATTTTTACGCCTGATTGCACTGCATTCTGATTTCGCACAGCTTTACAGCATTTGACAGTTTCAGATCTGATTTATATAAGAAATGGGAAAATCATGAAGTGCATGAGATATTCAAAATAAAATATATGTATGAAAATATATATATATATATATATATATATATATATATATATATATATATACGTATATGTTCATACAAATATAACCACATACAAGGCAAATTTGAGTGCATTGAAAACGATTAGATTAGATAATTTATGAACTTTGCGTTTTTATACGATTCCAATTTTAATTTCAGCTCTGCGGAAATTGTAAAAGTTTTAAAAAGGGGTTTTTGGCTCCTGTAGCTGAACCTAACCTAAATCATACTTAGCAAGTTCGATCCACGGAAGGAATTGGTTGGGAATTTTAAGAGGTTTGAACTTGGGTTCTTTTAACTGAACAAAAATATATCAAACATTATTTGATTATTAAATTTAAAAATAATTTTCAATTGCCTATTCCACTTGGCTAGGGTATTCAATCTTCGGCGTGACGCTGCATGCTTTTTCTTACTAATTTCTGAATTTGAATTAACTGAACGAAGAGAGTTAATGAATATAGAAGAGATTTAATAAATATAAATTTTAATATGATTAATTAGAAATTACATTTCGAAAGCATTTGTTCGGTTCAAGTTTAGTTTCGGAAAAGTTTTTAAGGCTGGGAAATTCTGAAAATTCTGAAATTAATATTAAAATATCTGTTTTCCTTTTTTTTTTATTAAATTAATATTTTTAGTTAATAAATTTATTTGAAAAAAAAAATTAAGCAGGGCAGCAGCTGTGCTCTATTGATTTTCTTTGTGTGTATGTAGAGCACTATGTACTTATGTGTGTATGTATATATGCAAGTACATATGTAAGTAAATACTACTATATGCATTCTATGTACATACATACATACATAGAAACAAACATATGTATGTATTCGTGTATTTGCATCTTTATAGAAAAGCAAATACAGTTGACAACTGACGAAAGCAGCGCAGCGAAGCACAAGTACAGCCCTATGCATATTTGTTTGGCTGTGTATGTGCGTGTGTGTGTGTGAGCACTCACACTAACACATTTTGATACTGGCCTTGAACGTGAATTGCATTTGCGCAAAAATTTGTTGTGAGAGAGCGAGAGACAGCGAGCAAGGGGCAGCGTGCGAGCGAGTGAAATAGAGAAACTGACGGAGAGGCATCGCAGGCAATTTTTGCGAAAGCAAAAAGTTTGAAATATATTTACATACATACAAACACAAACATGCAAACACACACACACATGCACATACTGCAGCTCTGCTCGCTTGCATTTTCCGCTCACTCTCTCTGGCTCTCCCTCTCTCCACATCTCTCTTCTAGCAGTGCACAATAGCAACAAATTCAAAACAGTCTCAAGGTTATCTCATATACACAAACACACACACACACATTGCATACATACATACATACGTACGTAGCATGCACATAAGGTTTGTTCTCCTCGGCATTTTGCTAGGTTATGTCTCTAACGAAAAGCTCTTCATTTGCAGTTTTTTGGCAACTTGAAAAGCTTAAAAACTTTCCGATTGCATTCCGAAAGACACCCCCCAAATTACTTTATATTTTTTGGCTGCTTTCTCATTCCACACGACTCTTCTTTTTCTCCTCGTCGGTTACTTTGAGTCGATCTCTGGCGTAAGCGTGGCCGAAGCGTAGGCGTGAGCTTTAGTGTGGGTTGCCTCGCATTTTCCTAACGACTTTCCGTATAAAATATAAGAACTTTCCGTGAATTCTCCGTGAATTTCCTTTGTAATTCCATAGAAATATGATTATACTCGGTCTTTGTTTACTGAATGATATTGTAAGCTTCAGCAAAAGCTAAAGCTGCTATATAGTTCTCCGATTCGGTCACTCCAGGCCACAGCTGGAGATCGATTTAAAACATAGCAAGGAGCTAACACCAGCAGAATCTATCTGACTGTTTGTCCGTCCGTCCGTCTGTATCGCAGTACTTAAGACTAGGTCCATACGAAGATAGAGTTTATTTCAGGCGCCGTCGTCACAAATCGATAAGAACTAAGCACAGTTTTTCTTTCTGTGTATAGAAAGTGTCACACATATTTCAAAATTCAATTACAACGAAACTGAACGAAAGGTGACCTTATCGGATATTAGGAAGGAAAGTAAATGGCCCCAGGTTGAACCTAAGTCAAGATATTTAACGAATGTCCAAAGCGCTTTCTGTTCTGCTGACGTTGCCATTGACGCAAGTGGCAGGCAAATGCAGTCGAGAGTAGGTCATTAAGTGGGCGGGGTAGGGTGCTGTGGTGTGGTGAGTGGTGAGTGGGAGTGTGATAGGATAAGCTCATATTGTGTTAAATACACACACACACACCCACACACACAGAGACACTTATGCAGAACAAATGTCAAAGTTGAGCGGACGAAAGGAAGATAGAAAGAAAGAAAGAAAGAAAGAACGTAAACAACAATCCAATTGTAACTGCAGGCCAAAAGTGTCGAACGAAATCGAAATGAATATCCAGAGCGGCTATAAATATACATATGCTTATGTACTAACACATACATACACACAAACACACGCACATAAATATGTACAGTATGTTTGCTGTTAGCATTGCATAAAAAGCTCCCCCTGCGCCGCTGCTGCTGCCTGCTGCCTGCTGCTGCTTGCCAACACCTCCCTGCACACAGCACGTGAATATGCGAAACATGAAAGCGAAATTTCTGGCATGTATTTTCAAATGTCGACTGCAGACAAATAGTCGCAGGCAGCGGTGATTCATCAGAGAGCGAGCCAGAGCTTGCGAGAGGCAGAGTGAGAGTGAGAGAGGGAGAAAGAGTACACCAATGCTGTGCCATTTAATAGTAATACAAGGCGCACACACTACTACACACAATATATGTACATAAATACATACATACACACATACATCATCGGTCAGCCGACCGCCCCCACGCCAAATGGCAGCAGCTGCACCGCCAGCTTCAAAAGCTTTAGCCAAAATGCAAGCAAATGGCTCGCTCTCTCCATTACTCTCTCGCTCTCTCGTTCCCTCGTTCTCTTGTTTTGTATTTGCTCTTTTATAAGGCACCTCGCATCGCCTTTGCCGTTTCATTCCACAGCGTTTCAGCGCAACACACACACATACGTACGAAAATCGACAGCACAATCCTTGTAGCGTTTATTTCAAGTTCACTGTCAAGGTCACCTACTCTTGACATGCGCTGCCGCGCGGCATAAAGAGGCATAAGGGCGGATTTGCAGCGACAGCAGCACCAGTTTTCTACAGTGGTTGCGAAATATTCGCACCCCTTACGCTTAGGCCCAATGGCTCCCCTTTTGCTACTGTTTCCATTCTGTTCCGCTGCTGCTGCTGCTGCTATTTCATCATGTTATGTTTCGCTTTTCCCACTGTGTACAGAATGTATATTAGACGTACGCCTGGTCAGTGCAGCACCTTATATGCATACACATACATACATACGTACTTACACACATACATACGTATATGTATTGGTACATATTTAAACATTGCGCTGAGCCAAGTTTCTCGTTTTCAGCTGTTTTCCGCAACGCTAAAGCTTTTTTTTCTGCTTTTGTTTTGCTTTGTTTGTACACAAACAAACAACAAAATATATTTATGCCAATTTTGTATAGTAAACAAATATTTTTGGCAACTTTTTGCACTGCTATGCGAGCGCTTCTATTTACCAGGAAATTTCGGGTTAAGTATACGTTTACTGGGCGTATACTTAGTTTTACATGACTATCAACTGTACTTTGTGATAAACAAAAAGTTTCTGCTTAAAACTGAAGAAACTTTTGTTTAGTGAACCCACTGTTACTTACAGTGGCTCAAAGCAGTCTGTTAGATATTTAACAGAAAATGTTAGCAAATAAAAATTGCACTTAACAAGGAAAAATAATGTACAAATAAAACTGACAAAGATAAGAAGAATATTACTTAAAAGAAAAAAAAAATCTAAATTATGCCTATAAAATGTACCTTATTATTTATATAATATATATAATAATTATATAATAATAATAAGTTAGATTTCTGGTTTTTATTTTTTATTTTAGAAGATTCTCTGGAAAGATATGAATACAAACCACAAGATAAAAGATATCTAAAGTGTAAGTCAGTGTGTTAAAGTAATTCTCAGTCTCTTTCGAAGCCTGCGCTGCGCATGACATAAGAAAAAAGAGCAAAGAAAAAGAAAAAGAAAAAAACAGATTGGCAAACTTATGATGAAAGCGAGGGCATGCAATATCATCTGTTGCACGTACATAGCAATACAAGTATATATACACACACACGTACATACACACGTACATATATACCTATACATAGCAGAAGCAAAGGCAATACAGGTGCAGCTGCAGATGCAGATACAGATAGAGAAATGAATGCACTTACATAGATACAGATGCACTCAGTTTTTAGATGCAAACGTGTGGAAACGTTGCAGTTGTAGCATTTAATTAAATTAAACAATTAAACAAACATGCCAGCGAGCGTAGCAAACACACAATATACACACATACTTAGCTATATACTGTACATACACACACACACACACACAGGCATGCATATATATTCATGTACGAATCGCAAACAAATTCAATTAAGAAATTCAAAGGGTGCAAAGGGCAAAAGACGCTCGCAAATTGCAACACACGCACATTTATTTATCTGTGAAAATCGCACACAACTACTATCTACACATACATATACATATACACATGTACATACATACATATTTGCTAGTAAAAATTGTTGTTTTTATTGCATTTAGTCAGTAAGTGCGCTAATTATATACAATTTGCAACCCAGCAACCCAGCAACCCGGTTAGCCCAAGCCCAGGCCCAGGCCCAGGCATAGGCACGGGCACAGACCCAGAACCAGACCCACAATATAAAACACGAACCCATTACAGAGGTGGATACTGTGTGTGTGTAGGTAGATATATCTATATATGTACATAGAACTGTACGTACTTACATATACATTGACGCATATACTCGTATATGTATTACGTGTATATGCACTAAACCCTCACACTTACTAAGTGTGCATGTGTCTGTATAGTGACAGTAACTAGAGATGAGCACGTGTCTCACAACTAGCATTGTCCTAAAGCTTAAATCAAATGGAATCTCTCTTATTTATTTATTATTATTTATTTAGAAGAGCCCAAAATGAAATTATTTTTTCTCAAATAAACCCAGTAAGCTTAAAAAAATATGTATATGAATGTATTTCTTAAAAACTATAGTTAACCTAGAATTTTTGACTGATTTTCTAAATATAAAGGGTAATTTTACCTGATTATAAAACTTTTTATATATATAACGGGCTAAATTGAATATACCCAAACTATTTAACCCAACTGTCGCAATCATAATTAAAACAAATAAGTTTGAAAATAAAGTCGGAATAGCTTAGCTTTCTTTTGCGCGCGTGTCACGAGAAGAACTCACGACCCGCAGACATCTCTGGCAGTGACCAAGGCGCGGACAGGGTAGAGTGCACAAGCTAACAGCAGGCAAGCAGCGCGAACAGCGACCAGTGTCAGTGGGCGGGCGAGAGATCAGAGAGTCGCCTGGGCGATGGTATGACAGAGGAGCAGCTTCCTTTATGTGCCTGCACTCTCGCTACCCATATACACTGCTATATGCAGCTGTGTATTGGATATGTGTGTATGTGTGCATGTGTATGCACATAGAGTACGTACCTAACTTACTCTCTCTTGCTCTGCTCTTGCTCTTGCTCTTGCATTGGTTGTATATTGCATAACATCCTTGAACTTGAACCAAGCTGAGCTGAGCTTTGGGTCGCTTGGCTGGTCGCCTGGTTTGCTTTTGGCACTGGCTGCGTTACGGCTGACTCAGCGACACACACACACAAGCATACGCATGCATACAAATGGATGCAGCTGTACTCTCGCTCCCCCACACAGCTGAAATTCGGTTCGACGCCATTCGGCTCAACGACGACAACTAAAACGAAGACGAAGGCGACGGCGACGAAGGCCTGTATCTCTATCACTTTGTGGTATGCTTGGCATTGAAAGCGCGACAAGCGAGCAGAGAACAACGTTCCATTCCCAGGCAACAGTCACACAGAAAAATCAGTGCCCACACACCAGGATTTAATACACTCCTAAGTACAAAACAAAAATGCAATTTATTTATATTATTTCGAGTACTAAACGTAATTATAATCAAACACGCAAATGACATCAACGACAGCAGCAACGAATTAAAATTGAAACAGAAATTGACAAAGCAAAACGTAATGCTACAATAAAAGTTAAAAATAACAATAACAATGCAAAATAATTGCAAATTAATTGTGCAACAACAAAAAAACACAAAAACAACGTAGAAAAATAATTTAAAAAGTGCTCGTTAATGCGCAGCACAAACAATCCCAAATAAAAAAATAAAAAACAAAAAACCAAAAATTAAAATTGTGACTGTTCACAAAAAAAAAAAAACGAAGATAATGAATTTCAATTGTAGCTGAACTACGTTTTTCTAAAATAATGAAATCAATTTGTGAAAATTCAAAAGAAAAATAAATAAATAAAAATTTACCTATGAGTATTACGTGTCAAACATGTGATTTTTCGTTTTGCTTCTACGTACACATATACAAAAATATTTTAATTATGCATGCATAAAAATGTCAGTGAAAATGAAATGATTAAAAAACAACAAACAAAAAGAAAATATATATATATATTTATATATAAAATGAAAAACATTGCATCATCCCATTGGAAAAATGAATCAACTTTGTAGCAAAGGATTCTTATGCAAGGTAATTGATAGATATATTTTCTTATAATATGTATTTTTATATTTTTTTATATAATAAAAATAATCACGTATTTGTTGCGGTTTCTCGATGAGTGCAACAAATCACCACAATTTTATCCCAAGACTCACATAGTAATTGTGACATCAACACCTGAAATAAATGTACATATGTATGTATACATTTTTGTAGCAGTGTATTAGAGATGGGCGTGTATCGATTTAATTTAATACATATAAATCGAAAAAAGTACTAGTTAAAGACTAAAGACTAAAGACAAGCTGAACAAAAAAGTTTTTTAAGCGCTGATTTTAATTAATCAATGAAATTTAGTTCAGTTGCTCGCGTGTGCATGGTTTACTTTTAGTAGTCAGTGTGCTGCCTTGCAGTAGGAAGCTTTTCTCTTGCTTGCGCTTCAATCTGAATTAGAAGAAAAACAGAACTGGCAATAAATTCGAAACAAAAAGGGAAAAAGCGATAATTACAACAGCTTAAATGTTATTTAAGTGTAGATCGCAGCAGGTTGATGGGGCATTTAATAAAAAATATCTAACTAATTCTGAAGATCCTTTTTACGTCTGCCAGCTCTTTGTTTATTCATTCTCTTTTACCTTTTACTGTGCGTGTTGTCCTAATGCGGAACAAGCTACACAAAACGTGACGCGCAACAGCAACAACACACAAAAAAGCAAGAGTAAAGCTCACACACACACACACACACACACACACACAGATGCATAGATAAAATGTGCGTTTGACATGGGCAGGCAAAAAGCAGAAGAGAAAAGCAAAAGCTAAAGCGTCAACACTAACACAGCTGCATACAGGGCGCACACGCACACGGATAGAATGACAAATACAGTTGCAATCGATGAGGAGAATAAGAACAGAACAGTAAGCAGAGCTGGTTAAAGATACATGGAGAATGCATGAATGAAAGAACGACCGCTGACTGACAGACAGTGAGAGCGAGTGAGAACAGAGAGACAGAGAGAGAGAGAGAGAGTCGAAACGGATAGAATGGAGAGCAAAACCAAACCAAAACCGAAGGCCACACCGATGATGGCAACATCGGTGTGTGGGGCAGTAGGACAAATGAGGTGGTAGGGAAGAATAACAGGAACAGGAAGAAACCAAAAAACTTGACGAAACTCAAACCTGAGGAGTGTAGTGTGTAAGCGCGTGGCGTGGCGTGGCATGGCATGGCGAGAGCAGAAACACTAGAAAAGATAGAAGCTCTGCTGCCGTCGACGTTGACTTCGTCGTCGGCATCGACATCGACATCGGCGTCGGCTTCGCAGCAGCGATGACAAACATACAATCGAACTTTCCATGCGGCCTGCGGCCAGCAGCGACGACATTGAGCAGCGGCACCTTCAGCCGATCGTAGCGCAGCGCACAGCGCAGTCCCTGTTCGTATCCGCGCGTCCGTTTCTCTTCATTCCAACGCGTCCCGTTTCGTATCCGTTGCGCAGTTTGTGTGTGAAATCGTAGTACGCGGAATGCGGAAACAAACGAAACTTTAATTCGGGATACAAAACCAAAAAAAATCAACAACAAAATATAAATAAATAAAAATAAATCCATGTATGTATGCGTGTATGTGTGTGTATTGCGTTGTTGTTGTGCTCGTCCTGCCACGCAATATGCCTAAAAGCAACCCCGGTTCAAGCCGCCAGCAGCAAAGTCCAAAATGAAAATAACGCAATTCTGGGAAGAGAAGGGCAGAGAGAGAGAGAGAGAGATAGAAAGAGAGTGAAGAATGTGGCAAGAGTGTGAGTAGACTGAATTGCGTCGTAGTTAGCTTTTTCTTTCGAATTTCGTATTAATTTTTTTATTTTTGCGATAGCTGTTGGTGTTGAAACAGAAGAGGAAGAAGAGAAGATAGTCAACGTCAACAATTGTTAAAAGAAAAGTTTGCCAATATTCCGCACTCACACGTACACACATGCACACACACACACACAAGCATACACCGCTTCCCGTCTTCCACTTCCAATTCTCCACAAATTCTTCCATTCGCGCCATTTGCCGAATTATAAAATGTATTTATAACATAAACAAAAAGTGCGAATTAAGACAAAACGCAAATTGAAAACAAAATTCGCAACAACAAGAAAACAAAACAAAACAAAAAAGGTAAACCCACACATCCAAACGAACACACACACACACATAAACAGTTCCATTAAGAGAAACATAATAACAAAAAAGAGGAGAATAACAAAAAAATAAAATAAAATTTCTTTCAGAAGTTACGCGATTTTAGAAATATTTGCGCGTATTTTCCCGATTTGTAATTATTCATCAAAATTTCTCGTTTTTTAAGCAAATATTCGAATAATTGTTGCAGTTTTTTAAGCAAATATTCGAATAATTGTTGCAGTTCTGCAGTGAAATCAGGTTAAGATATGAAAGCCACATTTTCCAATGAAAAAAATGGATTAAATTATTCTCTCTATCATTAAATTTTTATAACACAGAATAAAGTTAAGGATTTTGGAGGGATTTGAAATATATTCAAATACCTAAAACTTTAAAATGCATAAAGAATAATTCCTATTTTAAATGTTGTACTGTCTTGAGGCCCTCTTAAATATTGAATGCTTTGAAAAACATTGGATGATATATTTCCTGACTAGACGTTCAATCTATATTTGCTCTATTAGTAATATATATAGTAGGAATTTACCCTACTCTCACAGAGATTAGTTAAAAAACTACGAGATTAGTTTGCTTACAAATAGACAGCTGGACAGAAAGACAGAAGGACTTGGCTATATTGACTTCCCTGACTATCCTGAAATATATATTTCAGTATTTTTACCTTGTAGGCTCAGAGATGCTTCCTTTACACAGTTCATGACAAAGTTATAATACCCTCTGCAAGGGTATAATCAATTAAATCATTATAATAAATTACAATTTTCCATATAATACCAAAAGAAACAGTGGAATTCATAGCAGGTTGAAATTCTTCTGAAACCCAAGACATTTCTATTTTCAAGAAAAGAGTAAATATTTCGCAATTGTAGGGTATGACTAAGTGGGGAATGTTACGTTGATAAAATCACGTGATTTAAGTTAAATAGAAGCCGCTAGTTGGCCAACTGTTCTTGGCAATTGTCTACCTAATACTCGCGTATTAGATATAGATACATATGTATCTTTGTATCTCTAGGTATACCCTAACGAGTGTTAAACAATTCTGTGAAATTCGAAACTATAATATTTCAAATACAGATGCATTTTTCTATATAGTATACTCACATATATGGACATATTATACAATGCACTCTCCGGCTACCCACTTACCCACTGCATGTGTATATAGTATAGACTATTTTGTATCTCTAGATTCACAATCAAGAACTAAGATCTAAAGGGAGAGGGGTAAGAGATTTCCCCCCTCTACCCCGCCGCCCCGTACTGTTTGCGGTTCTGAAAAATTGCAAAACAATAATAACAATGAATAGACGTAAGCGAGTGTGCGGTATTTTTGTTGTTGTTGTTGTTGTTGTTAGATGTGTGTATTTGTATCTTTATATCTAAACTTAACTCAATTTTGCTTGCGTGTTGTTTTTGTTTGTGCACGGAACGAGTTCTATATGTATTAGTGTATCTGTGTATACGTGTGTGTGTGTGTGTGTGTGTATGTGAAATTGGAAAATTTTTACGTAACATTCGGCATGCAAGCCCCGCCCCGCTCTGTCCCGTCCCGTCCCGCCTCGCCCGTATGATGCGAATAAAGAGCAACAGGAAGGGGGGCGGCGGCTGGGCAGAGGCAGTGTGAGATAGCCATCTTCTTAAGGGGTTTTTAAATACATTGCAAGGTGGCGTCATCATTTTAAATGTGGGTTATAAAGGGGGTTTACTTGCGAGACATCTTTAGATATATGCGCAAAGTAAAGTAAAAATTCTAATTTAAGATTATTTAAATACTTAAAGTACTCCAAAATAATTTAATGGCTCAGCTCTAATTCGTTTAGTATTAATTTAAAAGTAGTTAGAAGTAGGATCGTTTTTTGGGAAGAATGACTGACTTTCAGGTCAGTAAAGTACTATTTGCAGGCTCTGTCTAACCAATTTGTAAATATGTTCCAGGGAATTGGAATACCTTTATGATTTTGGTTCAGTTTTTAGTTCGATTCAGATTGGAGAAATACTCGGATATCCGGTCATGTTATTAAATCTATAAAAGATCCAACAATAATATCTGCGACTACTTTCATCGATATTTCGTTAACCAACTATAATTTCATTGAATCTGCTCAAAATAAAAAATAATTTAACTATTTTTGTATGCCATTTTGATGATTATGGCGACTGTACTATTAATTAAGTTGTCAAACTGGGTTTTACCCATCGAGGATGAATAATTTTATGTGTAGCAGCGATAGTTTCGATAGAAGTGTAGCAAACTTAACTATATATCGTGTCGAACAAAATACTATCGATAGATTGGTTGACAAATTAAAGCACAAAGCGCAGACGAAGAGGAGACAAGCCAAAGAAAGTTCGAAAAACGTATCAAGCCACCGAGGTAGACAAAATAAATTGCACAAACATGTGGCACGAGTGAAAAGAGGAACGCAGCAAAAATAAAAAGCCAAACAGCGAGTACTCTCATAGATGGCGTCGCTGCTGCCGTCAGCTTCAACGTCGGCGTCAGCGTCAGCGTGCGCGTCGCTTGGTTCGTTTCATTTCGTTTGTTGTTGTTGCTGTTGTTGTCATTCAGTGTGTCGAGGTGGCGGCGGGCCTGTTGTATGTGTTTCAAGTTCAAGGTTAAGATACTAGTTGTACCATATGGTGCAGTGAGAGCGAGTGAATAAGCACTAGTTGCCACAGTGCTTTTCTCTCTGTACATGTGTGTGTGTGTGTCTGTTTGTGTGTGTGCAAATGTATGATAAACCAGTTTGGCACGTTTCGCTGTGCAAGCGAGCCAGCAGACAGCAGGTCAAAAAGAGAGGGCACTACTAAAGAGACAGCGAGAGAACAGCGTCAAACAAAGAGGAAGAGGAAGCCAGCGAAAAGCACAACTAAAAAGCAGAGCGCGTCAAACACAAAATACATATGTAAATATGCATACAAACACACACTTATATATATATGTGTGTGTGTGTGTGCATGGAATAAACAAAAATCGGTTAATAACAGCGATACGCAGCGATACTTGAATAATCGCAATTGCACTCTCTTTCAATCGCGCTCAGTTCCTCTCTCCCTCCCTCTCTCTCTCTCTTTCTGCTGTTGAAACGTAAGCACAAAAATAGTAACAGCTTTAAAATTACCGTCGGCGTTATTTTTGCTATTCTGCTTTGCCTCACTTATTCGCAATTCTTTGCGCTATGCCATTTTGATTTCTATTATCTATCAGCTTCTTCACGCAACTCTTCAGCTGAAGCTTTAATTGAATTTATTTTGTTCGCTTCAGCCGGCTTTTCTTTCGCTGTTCTAAAAAGTTTTGAATCTGTAGATCAACTACAGCCATTGACAACTAACTAGAACCACTATTAAATTCTCTTCGTTTTGAATCTTAAGATCAACTGCAGCCATTGGCAACTGATTAGAACCACTCTTAAGATCTCTTCGTATGGCCAGCAATGCCAGAGAATTCAGCTGAATCAAAGATAAATAAATCCTGTCTGATTCTTCTATTAATTGTTGCACTATGTTTTATTATATTATTGATACCTGGTTCGTTTCAATTTAGAAAAATGGAGGAATACTCGAATTTCAACCGGTTCGCCTTAAAACCCGTTTAAAGGGTTAGTTCCAGCTCATATAGTCTCCCGGAAAAAACGAGACTTAATCTAGTTAGACAAAGGGGCATGGCCATATAGAGCTACACAGCTTTTCCATAAGCCTAACACACTCTTTTTACCCATTGTGCATAAAAAACAACAAAGAACAAAGAGCCAAATACTGTTAGCTCTTCATTTAATTAAACGCCAGCGACGACGTGTCGACTTAATGGATTTTTAGCTAGCAACAGAAACAAAAACAACAATAACAACAACAAAAGCAACAAAATATTGCATTGGCACCCTAAAATCGATCCACCCCACTACTCCCCCTCCCCGCAGCGGGAAACAATGCACACTGCTCCAAAATGTTTGAAGGCCAAAAGGCAATTTGCCAAAATCCGCTGCAAACAGTGCATAAAAGTGGAAAATTTGTGTTTTATTGGCCAAAATAAATTCCATACATTCTAATTGCCTATTATTTCACATAGTTTCGAGTTCGTTGCACTAGAAAATTGCACTAGAAAATTGAAGAATGAGGGAAATACGAATAATGAAAATACCAAATAAATAATTCCTTTATTTTGCTATTTCTTTTACGCATTGCAGGATGAATTATTCATATCAGAAATGTCCTTCAAAACTTCAACAAAAACCTTTCAAATTTATGCATAGTATCTTATACTGATAAGAAATATCTGAATCTTTGATTAGCCTTTAAAAAGGATGCTTTCACTCAACTCAGTCAACTCGATTATTAGTTATGTATTAGTTTTGCACATTATTCACACTTTTGCAGTGTAGTGTAAACTGCGTTCACCTTGAAATAGCCTGCAAAGAGTTTATTAAATTTGTGCAAATCAATTTTATGGCCAAAAGGAAGCAACTTTGATGAAGTTAACAGATAAGTTGATTTAGTTCTGGCCAATAAAATTTGAAATGCAATTTGAGCTTTTCTTGCATCCCTTTTAAATCGAAATAGTATTACAATTTAGTAGTAGTATTTTTATATTGAATATGGCTTTAAGTATTAACTGAATTTGGTCTGCATGAATACGCTTTGAGCGTGCAGAGCATTTTTTGGTTGAGAATGTTCTTTTTATACTACCTAAAATGTATATCCTTTAAAGTATAAAGTATGCAAAAGGTAGTATAGATATCCATATTTAGATATAGGGTACGAACAGGTTTTACTCCGGAGTAGTAAAACACAGTGAGAAATACAAACATCACTTTCCCACCTACTGTATTACCAATAGTATGGCGTCTCTCCCACTTTTACCCTACTATAGATAAGGACTTCGAGAGAAGTTGGTATAGTCCTTTTGTCTTACTTCTTAATCTCTCAGTGAGGTGCATCAAACTCGTTATCACGTCTTCCCTCGGTTGAATTGCCTGGATCAGATGACTATATCATAGACTTGCCATGGAAAGAAATGATTGAAAACAATTGGAAAGAAAACAGGAGAACTTTTTGTTTCCAAAAGTATCTTAATGACATTTAAAAATCAGATATAAAACTAAGTTTTCTTATCGCATGAGAATACCACCGAAAATCTCTCTTATAGATTGGAATCGATATTTTAGCTTTACATTGTTCCCGCTAAGATAATATTTACCTGGCGTATTTCAAACAGAATCTCTTTTTGTATATTTATTTTTAGTGTGGCGAGCGGCAGCAGCAGCAGCAGCAGCATGGAAATTTAATTAGCGACAGTCGAGTGAGCCAACAACAACAACAACAACAAGAAGAGGAGGAAGAAGAAGGAGCCAACACACACGCCTACACAGCAGAAGAACACAAAAAGGGCCTGCAAAATAAAAGTAAACACACAAAACGACAAAAAAAAATCAAATCATGCGAGCAGGAAGAGGAAGAGTAACAAAAATTTGCCCACAAAAAAAAAATAAAATCGCATGACGACAGCAGAAAGGCAAAAACAAAAAGAAAACAAAGCTTCAGAGCTGAAAAATGGTAAACAGCAGCAACAACATGGAAAGTGCACCACAATCAGCCCCCCCCTCCCCCCTCCCAGGCCCTTCGTCTGGTGCTCCTCAGTGAACCACCAGCTGGTCGTTGCAACGAGCAGCAATACAGCCGATGAGTGCGAGCGAGCGAGCAAGCGAGCGAACAAACAAAAATGGCGTATGACTTGCGCACTGTGGGGCCAACTTGAACTTGAAAATATTTTTATTGTTGCGCGCCCGTCGTCCGTCGGCTGTGTGTTCCATTTAACTTGTCGCGGCAGTGGCAGCGACGTCAACAGCGGCAGCGACGTCGACAGCGGCAGCAAAACGAGCCGGCAAACCAAAGCGTTGAGCGCAGAGTCGTTCGTTAAGTTGGACAGAGCGAGAGACAGACAGCGAGAGTGAGAGAGAGAGAGAGGTATGTACACATGTATGAGGTATGTGAGAGGTAAATATGAAAAACAAAACGTAAACGCGAGAGAGCGAAACGAAAGCTTTTCATAGCTTTTGCGTGGGCGACTTAGCACAGCGACGTTAGCAGCGCTGTCGACGTCTGCCAACTGTTTGCTTTTGTTGTACTATTAATGCCAGCTGCCCGAGACTTTCTATTTCATGCCACTATATACATATAAATGTGTGTGTGTGCGTGTGTGTGGGTGTGTGTGAAGAATGCTGTTGCATATTTAGTGGGATACGATGAGTCGCACCTGTGCGCACAACAGCTGCAGCCGACAGGATGCTGCTGCTGCTGGTGCTGCTGCTACGATGCTCGCTTCCTGGTTGCCTGCCAGGCGCTGACTTATTCAGTGTTCAGTGTTCAGCTCACTCCCGGCGAGGTCAGTTTTCTTTACCCAACAGTCTCGACACACACACACATAGAGACAGCTGTTGAAGAAGTGTGGGTGCAAGAGTAAAGCTGTTGCTTGTATGACAAAAAAAAGTTACCAAAAAATATGTGGAAAATTGATTAGCAGCTAAAAATATGTGAGCTAAAAATGATC
Source organism: Drosophila repletoides (assembly GCA_018150835.1). Taxonomy (NCBI): domain Eukaryota; kingdom Metazoa; phylum Arthropoda; class Insecta; order Diptera; family Drosophilidae; genus Drosophila; species Drosophila repletoides. The sequence goes on from JAECWQ010000100.1 coordinate 10,965,783, forward strand.
TAAAACGCAGCTAAAATTAACGCTTAATTCCAGCATATGGAAGAACGCACAGTGGACACACGCACACACACACAGAGAGAATTGCTGCGCCTCAGCATATGCAGCATATTTTTGTCTTGTTTTTGTTATTCTCGCGTGACCTTTACCCACGCACACGCACACTCCCACACAGACAACCACATGCAAAAAGCACGCCCACACACCAACATGCGCTACATACATATGCATATATGTGTGTGTGTAGGTGTATGTGTAAGTCAAAGGGCGAACTGGCGAATGAAAACAAAAGCAAATAAGTTAAATATGAAAATTAAAGTGCAACAAGTTTCAATATTAAATTAAAAATTGCTTTAAATAATTAAATTTTCTTTGAAATTGTGAAATATTAAAAACAAACTGCAGCGCGAATGCAAAGTGCAGCAACGAAAAAAGACGGCAGCGAAAAATAAAAACAAACGCCACAGCTGGTTTGTGTCCGTGCTAAGCTTTTGTTTGTACTGAAAGCTTTTTTCTCGTACGCCACTGCCGCTGGGATACACCCTGTGCTCGCTTTGAATATCTGCAGCAAGTGAACACAGCTGGTGGTATCCAGTGGCCGTTGGCAGCCATGCAACAACAACAACAACAACTGCAGCAGCAACAACAACAACAGGGTGAGTAGTGTTCTTTGAAAGTCTTAGTTTTCTTTGCAAGTCCAAAAGTTTCATTTTGGTTTTCTTATTTCAAGTTTTAATTTCAATTAAATTCAAATATCATTTGACCATACTAAAAAAAAAAAAAAACCCCAAAATTTCTTAGTCATAAGCTTTGTTTGATAAATTTTCATTTTTACCCCAAAAAAAGAAAAAGAAAATTTGAAAAAACAATTTGAGAAATTAATTTTAAGCGAAAAAAACAGTGGAAAAAAGTATACAAAAATTGCATATAAATTATATTCAGCATTTACTTGTTATTACACATTTTCGTCTGTTATAAATTTTTATTTTTATTATTTATAGTTGAAACATTTTTTTATATATTTTTTTTTTAATTTCTGTGTCGTTTAGCAATATTTTTTATTTTGATTATTATAATATAAAAGAGAAGGGTATTCGGCAGCTCTCATAGATTGAAGCTTTTTGAGTTGAGATTAAAGGTTTATTCCCTAGAAACCTAAATTTAAGCTGGAAGATTTGAGACTTCTCCAGATTTATAAGAATTGATTTATAAAGGGAGTTTATCCTTTGAGATCTTAGAAATCTATTTTCCTATCTAAATCTTAGGAATATTTATTCTTTTAATGGAAATTTATCTTTAATTCGCTGAGATATCTCAGCATTTATAGCTATAAATCAAAGAAAAGATTGTTTTGTATCTTAGAAATCGATGAGAGCTGCGGAATACCCTCATTATCAATAACACGCACTCATTTCGACTGGGTCATCGATGATGGGCGCCGTGGAAATTGTGGAAAATCAGAAATCAGAAAATCAGAAAATAAGAAAATTAATTGCGCTTCAAAAAGCAACGCTCTGAAAAGTTTTATGGTAAAATTTGGGGTAAGGCGGCAGGCGGCAGGCGGGGGGCGGTGGGGGGAGAGAGCAGCAAACAGTCCGTAGTAATAATTGTGAGTGAAATTTTGTTATATTTCTCGAACGCATTTGTGTGAAATCTTTTTCTTTTTGGCCAAAACAATTAACATTAACAACATTTTCATGCTGCAATTTCGAAATTGGCATGAAAAATCGCGTGCAGCGCGCGCTGCACATGAAAACTGTGAAAAGCATTCGGCATTTTCTATTTTCGTTTCGCTTTTTTGGCTTTTTGGCTCACTGACAGCCAGGCCAAAATAAAGAATAAAGAATACAGAATACAGAATACAGAATGCAGAATATATAGAGAATATATCTGAAGCAAAGGCAGAGAGAAAGATCCGTTGACATTATTTCGACATTTATTTGCATTTGTCACTCGCTTCTGCATTTCAAATGACCCTCAATTATCCTTTGTTGACTGACTTCTGTGCTATTCTGTATTCTATATTCTATATTCTATATTCTATTTTTCATTTTCTTTCTATTTTATTATTCCCACTTCTTGTTGTTGCCTTTGCTGTGGGCAGAGCCAGAGCAGAGCCCCACAGAGAGGTCAAGGAAAGTGAAATTGATTTTCTCTGCTCAGCCAGGCCCCAGATACTTTGTATATGTCGCTGCATGCCTTCTAGCCACATACAGACATATTCATATATATATATATATATATATATATAGGGTATAGTTCTGCTTGGGGCTTATGCAATCAATAGTTTCATAGATACTCACCACAGTTTATCACATGATTTTCGGGGCACTTTCAGACTACATTCAATCAATTCTAGTTTGTAATTTTTATTTAATTACAGCTTGCAGTTTGTGTGAGATGAGCTCATGCGAGGCTTTCTGATGAAATCCCCTTCGAACTTGGCTAACACGCCTTGAAGACAATCCCTAACTTTGATCGTAGCCAGCTTTGACCTTGCCTTTCTTCGAGTCTTTCGACTTGACTCATTAGTAATTGGTTTTTGCAGTTTCTCTTTGTGGCCCATCCGCAAACGTTTTACTGGCTTTTACTTTAATATTTCTTTTAAGTCTTAGGCCATAGCCCACCTAAGAGACTAGCTATTTAATCAGGCATATTTATTTAATCAGCCATCCTAACTAGGTTAGTCCAAATGCTGATAACTTACCAAGTGACTGAGGTATTTATGAAAGGCGCGTCCACTGAGAGGCAACTTTTGGAAAGCTCAACTAGCTGATACCCAGGAAAAGAACCTAGGAACTTGGCATACCCTCTGCTAATCTGTACAGGAAAAAGATTAAATCTATAGAAAGCCATAAAACGTCGGATAAGATATGTACAGTCTAAACCGATTGTGTAGTACAGTCATTGAGCCAAAAGCTTTATTTTTTTTATTAACTAAATATTTTATTGTATTAGCTAAAGGTTCGAAATAATGAATAATGATAGAAAATGAATGGAGTCATGCATGACGAGAGATTAACAGCGATACACCAGCTGGCCTCACACTACATGTGTGTGTGTGTGTGTGTGCGTGTGTGTGGAACTTAATTTTCAATTTAAGTTTGACCTTAGTACAAAAATTTGATCGATAATTTCGCATAATTGCACATTGCACACTCACACACACACACACACTTAGATAAATAAACACAGGGCGTCTCTAACAAAAGTGTGTGACACATGGAAAGCACACACACACACACACACGCACACACAGTCAAAGGTAAATCACCTTGAACATTAACGCCCAATGCAAAATGCAACTGACATGAGAAAATTTGTGCTATGCGCAAGCGAGACAGCGCTATTCTATAGAGGCTAAGGCAGAGACAGAGGGAGAGAGAGAGAGGGAGCGAGAGAGAGAGAGAGCGAAGGGGCGAGCAAGCGTCAACTTAACTTAACGTGAGAGACAGCTTGTTATACACAGAGTCTTCTTGTGGGGGAGGGCAGCGGCGAGCGGGCAGCGGGCAGCGGCAGCGGCAGCGCACTACATTTGCGTCATGCGAACAGCAACAGCAACACAAACAAAAACAATGCCAGTCAAAGTCGTTAAAAAATAGTTAAAGCAGCAGCAACAACAACAACAACAACAAAAGTGCAGCCGCTGCATAAGCCAAAGCTTCGGTGCTTCCTGCTGTTGTTAGAGACACACACAGCACACACAGACGCCAACGCGATTTGCATGTGTGTGGGCGCCATGCCAGAAAAGCTCACCAGCACAAGCTCTCTCTCTGACTTCTTACTCTCTCCTTCTAACACTCTCTCTCGCTCTCTCGGCGAGTTTGTTAGCTTTTGTGAACGAGCAGCTGAGCAGCTGACAGTTGCGCTTCAGCATTAGAGCAGCGTAGTTTGCAGTTTACTTTGCGCCGAAACGAAAATAAAAGTTGACAGTCGAAGTGTGTGTGTTGTGCTTTGCTTGAGTGTGCGTGTGTGTGTGTGTGTGTTGTGGCACCTTGCTGCAGCTGCAGCGGGAGAGCGGCTCCGTACAGAAATAAATGCCACACAATGCTGCAGCGGGCGCCTCAATCTATTATAGTATATTTCACCTTTGAGCGTCTTTGGGGCTGCCACCACACTCCACTCACACACACACACACACACCACTCACACACACACACTTAGACACTTGGACACGCAGCGCTGCAAGTTTCATTCACGCCGCGTGGCCATCGAAATTTGTCGTCGCTGCCGTCGCCGAAGTCGACGTCGCCGTCGGTTTGCCTTGCGTCGTGTTGCGTTGCGTCGCGTCGCGTCGCGTTTCATAAAGAAATTGGCCTAAAATTGTAACAGTTTTCTTTTACCACAACAACAACAACAAACGGAATGCAGCTGCAGCGTGGCGCGACGCGTCGTGGCGCTGCAGCTGGCGTCGACAGCAGAGCGTTGCGCTGCCAGCAGCAGCAGCAGCAGTAGCAGCGACCAGCTGCTGGCTGCTTTCAGCTGCATGGCCAACGTCAGTCGTCAGTTTTAATTTCCACATCGAGTTAACAACACGAGGCGGCTGCAGCTGCGGCCGAGGCGGCAAAAAGGAGCAGAAAGCAGAAAGCAAGCAGCGAGCAGCGTCAAGCGGTCGTCCAGTTGCCAGAGTTGCCAATTCAGTTTCAGTTTATTGTGGATTAGACGCGAGCCCCGACTAGTAAAAACAGCTGTTTAACTGCATCTCAGTGTGTGTGTGTGTGTGTTGGTGTGTTGGTGTGTGTGTGTGTGTGTGCCTGCATGTGTGTGTGTTGCGTTGCATAAACCATTTTCATTTTATTTGGTTGCATACGTAACACGACTGTCATCTGCCTGCTGCCTGCTGCCTGCTGCATTCATTTTCATTTTCAATTTGAATTCGGATTTAATTTTCTGCACTTAAATTTTTGTTGCATTATGCAACAACATGCAACAAAAACAACAACAACAAAGCTGAAAACAATGCAAGCGCCCTGTGCGAACAATTTCGGAAAGTTAGACCCGAGCTTAATTCAAAGCTTCACAGTGTGCGTCTCTCTGTCTCTGTGTGGGTTGAAAACAATCAGCGAGATTCATCGACGCCTGCCTATCGCCCCCCGCCACACGCTTTACTCTCTTCTTTCACTCTCTCTGTCTTCTGTCTCTTTCCAGCCTGCAGCTGTCAACTCTTTCGTTCAGTTTAAATTTAGACAGAGTCTGCAATTTATCTCTTATATAATTCCCTTTTGCGCGAGAGAGAGAGAGAGCGCAGCGCGTCCTCCCAGCTGTAAAGTTAAGCTTTAAGTTTATTTTGTATTTTTTATTTAAAGCCCGCAGCGGAATTCGTGCGCTGGCAATTAAATAAGACGCGCACACGCGGCGTATGCGCAATTTTACAGGTTTTTTTTCGTTTCGTGCAGTGTATAACGTAACCACTTGACCTTGCACCACACACACAAACACACACACACACACAGGCAGCTTGTATTACACACACACACACACACACACATGCATATTTTATTGGCTTATGTGTGTGTTTGCTCTCTCTCTGTTGTTGTTGCTGCAATTTTAGAATTTTGCAATATTTTCTGTGTGTAAAAATAACAAACGGAACGGCATATGGTGCCTATTCACACACACACACGCACACGCACAGTAGGTGGGCGTGTGTGGGCGTTGCAAGGCTTGTTATGAGGTCGATTGTTGTCTCTGTATGTGTGGGCGTGTGTGTGTGTGTGTGTAAAAAGATGACTGAAAAATGCATTTGACACAGAAAGAAAACAACACAAAAAAAATCATTTCATTTAGTTTCGTTTCGCTTCGTTTTGCTTGGTTTGCTCCACTGTAGGCCGTGGGCTAAGCTCGCTTTATTAAAGCTCTATTCAAGGCAATATCTCAAAAGTACCCACTGTGCACAATTTTTAATGATTCACGCGGGCAAAATTCACGAATAATTCGAGTATCTTTGATTGATTCGCTGCCGCAATTAACGCTAATTTTATGCTCAAACAAAAACCGGTTGCAGTTCAAAAAGTTTCCTATAAATTGAGAGAAATTATGTATTAAAAAAGCGAATTAATTGAGAAATTAATTGTGCAAAATTACAGAAAAAAACCCATTTCATTTCGAGAGAATCGCATTTTATGGGAACAACAAATTTTGTTATTTATAACAAGCTGAATATTCGCTTTTGGAATTTGTACCTTGCCAGCGACAACGTCAACAAAACCCAAGCAGACTTTTTGCTGATATTTGTCTATCTGTCTGTCTGTCCGTCCGTCTGTCCGTCTGTCTGTCTGTGTTTTTTATCTGTCTGCGGCGATAGGTATCTAAAAAGCGTATTTACTCGCCAAATATGACATCATCATGTGTCTGCCACGAATAGCTTTAGTTTAATAGCCAGTTTAGCAGCGTTTTTTTTTCTACGTTTTTTGGAAGAGTATCTCGAGCGCTCTTAATGAGTTTCCACTGTGTCTGGACCAGCGGCAGCGGCAGCAGTGGAATTTAACGCGGGCTATGAATCACGTGTTTCCAGATAAGCGCTGCCGCCTCAAGCAATCGTCACAAAGATAGAGCATTATATATATATATATATATATATATAGGGAGAATATAGTTGAGTATATGGAGCACATGGTAGAATAATTTTGAGGAAATTTCATGCTGCTGCTGTTTGCCGGGGCGACCTTCAGCGGCGCGTGCAAGGTCACACAGATATTGGCAGTTCGAATTGCAGTTGAAACCCAATTCCCCAATTTGGGTCAGTGTTATGACCCAGTTCTATTCTATATACCCCAAAAAGGTTAATTGCTAAGAGGTTCTAGATACCTCTCAGTCTATGCATATAAATGTATCTTTGTATCTTTGTAGCCGCATATCTTGTATCTTGTATCTATCGACGATTATTTGGTGCAGTTTGCGGCGCAAGGCTGAAGGCGCTGTGAGCTTAGCCAAGTAGCCAAAAATAAAATTCTCTTTGGCTCCGAGCCAAAATGCATTGTGCTGCACTCTGTGCACATTGGCAATAACAAAAGGGCGGGGCCTACCCCCATATATAAATACATTTATATATATATTCGTGTGTGTGTGTGTGTGTGTGTGTATCTATGTAGAAAGCGAAATGTTGGCCCAAAACGAAGTCAAAGCGTTGCTATAAATACTGGCAAAATGCAAATTGACAATGGGAATGAGCAGCGTTTCAAAGAGAGCCGCAAAGTGCATAAGTTTCTGCTCTCGCCTCTCCCCTGGCTCTCCTCTCCCCTCCTCTGCCTCTCCTCTGCCGCATAACTCACACCTTCTGCACTGCAAAATCAATGTGCAGTTTTGTGTCATTTCGCTTTTCACTTATTACATCACACACAAATACAAATACAAGCGGAAAAAAATAGATATACATATACACAGACACACACAGACACTCTACAAATCGAGGCCCAGCAATTTGGGTCAGCTCAGCTGCAGTGCACCCAGCCCCCAGCCCCCAGCCCTGGCCCCCAGCCCAAAACAATGTTGCCAAGAACCTCTAGACATGTGCTATACGCTCTACACACACACACACACACACACACACACACACACACACACTCATATATATATATAGATATAGATATATATGTATATATAGCGCTTCTCTTGGCAACTTGGCTAAAACTTTAACGAGTTCAATATTTTTGCCTTAGTTTTGAGTTCATCCAAAAGACAGTTGCACTGCCTTCATTTTTGCTGCTTTGTTTGGGCTGCTTTGTGTGACGCTTGGATACCCTGTAACTGGGGCGCAAAGGGGGAAGTATCTTTGTCTAACATAAAGTACAAATATCAGCAGCTAGCTTATCAGTTAAACTAAAAGATAGTTTTTGTTTTTAGCAGAGATTCCACAGCAGTTGCTACGTGTCTACGGAGTATCAGCTAGTCGATCAGTCTTACTGGTTTCTAATAATAAATACGAGACTAGAATTTGAAATTACCCAACTGCAATCGCTCTTTGCTTTCCGGGCTGCTACTTATGTAGGCTAAAGGCTTTAAACTTGGCTAGCTCATTATTTAAACTGGTATTTTGAGTTCTAACTTGAATTACAAACTGTTTTTTCTTGGCTGCGATTAATTTGGCTACTTTTTAATACTAAAACCAACAGAAAGATTTCCACTATTTTCTAACAGAACTCAACGAAATCCAGTCAATATTTCGACAGGTTTTCTCTAACTGGAATCTTGGGGGAAATTTGAAAACATTTTTCCACAAATATTTTGTGTTTTTCTCGCCTTCTTTTCTATTCTTTTTTTTATGTTTATTTACCACGTCAATGGGCACTGACCAATCTTTGGACTTATCACGCATGTGCCACATGACTCAGTTTCGAAAACAAAATTTTTAAATTTAGCCGGGAATAAAATATAATAAAAAAAAAAAACAAAGCACAGTGGACGCTGCTCATTTTCAAAGCAGAGCTGTTTGCCCGAGGGCGGCCACAAATTATTCCCTATAAAAAGCAGAGAGAACAGCCACGATAAAGTATGAAAAACAAAAAAGAAATTGTTAAATCCATATGCCATTTGATTCGTCTGTGTGTGTGCTATACATATATATATATATATATATATATATATATATATATATACTCATACCAGCATGTGATCCATTTCCATTTCCATTTGGTGGTTTCAGTGTGAAACGGTTGCCAAGCGCATTTCACAATCAAATCGCAGTTATTGAGTCAGCCTCATGTTTACCTACGCATGAAAAGAATTTTTATTTACTTAAAAGTAAACCCAGATAATACTCTACATGCCCGAAAAACCTTGTAGAACCAGCTTGACTACGCAACCTGTGCAAAGACTTTAAAGTACAGTGGAAATTGTGTGGAAACTATGAAGAAAAAAGTGGGAAACCATCAACTGAATAATTGAGGCAGCCCCATGTTTACCCACACATAAAAAAACATATATATATATTTACCTAAAAGTAAACCTAGCTAATACTCTATACATATTTAAAAACCTTGTAGAACAAGCTTGTAGTGAGACTTTAAAGTACAGTGGAAATTGTGTGAAAAGTAGCAGTGAAAAAGGAAAAACCGCTTTCGTAAGCTTTTCATTTTTAAACAGCTGATTAATTGTTGTATTTAAGTGGAAGAATCAATATTTGTTCCTTGCATTTTCTTATAGACCCGCAGACACTTTGAATTTCTCGCTCTTTGCTCAACAAATAATCGCTGTTCTTTGTAGCGAGCGTCCACTGTACGCGACGTGCTAAGTGGCCGCCATTTAAGCCCGATGTTTACTGTTGTTTTATTTGAAAGCTGCCACAATTTGTTCGCAATTCAACAGCCATTTTGGCCCAGTCAAAACAGTAAATTAATTTAAGTAGTGTTTTTTTTTTTTTTACTACTTGCAACTGTTTTGGGCCACTTCCGCTGGCAAACAGTAACAAAAATTAAACGAAAAAACAAGCTCGACTAGCTGATACGCTGTAATAGGGAAAGCTACTCCTTTTTATATGCTGTGTTTTTTAGGTTGTTGTAGAAAATAACTTATTGACGAAGTGCTGGTAAAGCAAGGGGAGAGTCAGATAGAAATCAGTTTCTAAATCGATTGGGCTATAGATACAGATCAAGAATATATATAATTTAAGTAGATTATCAGGCACTTAATATACTCCTGCCTTTTTTTCTTTAGGCTCTGATGAAACGAAAAAAAGGGGCGACAGATGAATAGATGTTTCTAAATTTACTGGGATCAAATTAGGCATAGATATACTTATGGATCAAGAATATATATACTTAAGTGCTTTCCTCTGTTATATACTCTTCTTCTAAGGGCTTTTAGAAAGATAAGGGGGGCCATAGAGCTATAGGTATGTCTCTAAATTGACTGGGCTATAGCTACAGATCAACATTTATATATTTTTGTACTTACGGATCAAAAATATATATACTTACCTCTTTTAATATGCTCTTTAGGCTCTAAGATAGACAAGAGGCGACCGAGAGATGTAGGCATGTCTCTAAGTTGACTGGGATATAGATGCAGATCAAGAATATATAGGCTTAAGGGCAATATTCAGCCTGTTACCTACATAGGCACACACTTGGTATACCTCTTATCACCATTTAAAGGGTATAGAGTAGAGGAAAAAAAACTTGAAACAGTTCGGCTCGAAACTTTTACGACACATTGGCAGGGCAGGTTTTGTGTGTCGGCGTTTTATGACCCAGATAAGAGAAAAAGAAACAGAAGAAAAAGAGGAGAAGCAGAAGAAGAAGAAGAGTGTTGGTCAACAAGAGGAAGAAGAAGAAGAAGAACGAGACACAGTGAGAACTGTTAATGAAAAGCGCTCAGCGTTTGCCTAATGAAATTATAACAGATATACTAAGTGCTCGGCTCAGCTGGGGGGGAGAAAGGGGGTAGAAAGAGGGGAGAAATTTGTTTTACTTTATTTTCTATATTTTTTTTTATATATTTTTGTAGTTGTTTTGTGTAGACTGACTAACCCATTTAACACACATCATAAATTATATTTTTTCATTAAATTTGCTTTGTTTTTTTTATCTGCTTTCTGTGTGTGTTTGTAACGCTTTTCAAGCCAGCGTTGTTACACCTAAACACACACACACACACACACACACACACAACGCACACTTGAATAAGCCTTAATTTATTTAATTGCCAGCGTTGTTGTTACAGTCTTATTATTATTGTTGTTTTATTCGCTTTATGCATTTATTATTTATTTTTCTCGTTTTTTGTTTCTCATTTTTTCTGTTTTTTTTTTGTTGCTAGAAATTAGAGCACACAACATTTGCGGGCACGCGATTAAAAATTTTGTTAGATACACACAGAAAAATGAATATTGCACCGAATATTAAATACCCTTGCAGCATAGTCAGAGATAGAAGAATAAAGAAATATAGCTTGCTATACGACAGAGCAGTTGATTTTTGGACAGCTTTAAGCTCTGGAGGCATAAAAAGAGCTTTAGAACCGATTGTTCCTATGGCTATATGATATAGTCTCTCGATTCGGACGTAGTTCAATCCACAATGATATTTAGAGAGCGTTTAGAAAACCTCTAGAGAACTAGCAGAGCTTACCTAAACTATAACTTTTGAACCGATTGTTCCTATGGCTATATGATATAGACTTTCGATCCGAAAGTACTGCAATCTCTAGAGAAATAAAAGAGCTTGCCTTGCAGCATCTTTTGAACTGATTGCTTCTATAGTAGCTCTATGATAAAGTCCTTCGATCCGGAAGATCTCTCCTCTCGACTCCTCTCTTCGTTAGGGCAGCTCCACCTTTCGTTAGAAAGCTAAGATACCCTTTGATAGGGCATAAAAATTTCATATGCGAGAGCAAACAGTTTATTAACTTTGCAGCGCATGCGGCGTATACGCAATTAATTATTGGCCTTTTGCTTGACAGAGTTTATATATTCGAATTGGAATTTGCAGTACCAAAAAAAAAAGAAGTCGGAAAAAAAAACTGTTAACTGTTTGCTTTTATTATTTGGTTCTTACACAGATTTTTAGTTTATTTTATTTTTGTTTGCCGCACCTTAGCCTCAATTTGAAGGCCAATTGGCTTCTAACAATGGCAACAACTGCGCCCTGAAAAACAGCTCTGCCACGCATCAATACGCATCGCTCTTTTCCAATCAGCTTATAAAATAGGCAAAATTTCCAATTTGTAACTGCCAAATAGAGCAAATGCCTGGGGAAAAGAAGAGTTCTACTTTCTTAGAGAATTCTCTTTGAGTGAATCTCCAATCAGTTTTCAAGCTATTTTAGAGCTGCTACTCTGGAATAAAATCAAAGCAGCAACTGAGCCTTTAATTGAGTCTAATTAGACTACTGTGAGCACAGTACAGGGATTAGTGTGATGAATCAATTGGGCCAATTACAAATAGATTCTTGGCCACAATTTGTAGACATAATTTCTAAATTATGTTCGGCGTTTCGTTTCGTTTTTTTTGTGATTTCTTCAAAAAGTTCACTTGGAATCGACTTTGGAATTAATTTTTTTTGTTTAATCGCATTTTATGGCTGGTTCTTATCTTATCTCGACTGCTTCAGGCTCAATTCGAATTCATTTTATTTGATTTTTTTTTTTTTTTTTTGACTTTGGCAAGTTCCGCGTTGCGTTTTCCGGCTGAAAAAAAAAAGCTTCCATAGAAATTCAGGCGACAATTTAAAAAGCGATCGAATGGCACCCATTGACCCAGTTAATCAGGCGGCTAATCACATTCGGAATATTTGATGTTTTCAGCTGATAATTGTTTGTTTTTTGTTTTTTGTTTTTTGTTTGCTGCATGGGCTGAAGTTGTTTAGTTTGCTGTTTTATTTATTTACTTATAATATTTGTGTTTGGTTTGGTTTGCTACATGAAACATGAAATAGAAGTTGAAATAGAAACGAAAAGCAACGACTGGCCGCGCTCGCTGTGTGCCGCTGATGCCGCTGAATATGCCACGCCCACACTGACACGCCGCCGCCTCGATGTTGCCGCCGCAATGAACCAAGTTATTTCAGTTAAAAAAAAAAGAAAAAACCAAAAGAAAAAGCATCCTTGAGTCAGTTTTGGGCTGCGTGTCAGGAGTGCATTTGCACTGAAACATTCTGAAGCCTGTAAATGCACTATCTGGTACGACATTCCAGAACGAACAATCTTCCCGAATAAACAAGAGAAAAATGCTGAATTTATTAAAGAAATATGCAATTTTTGTACTGTGAAACTGTGATTTTCCTTGAGAGAAATAAATATACTTTAAATTAGCCCTAAGCACAATTTATTTAAGCCTTAAATATTTATATAAAAATACTTTCGAAATAAAAAATATATATTTAATAAAAACATAATTAAGCTATTTATGTGGTTTCATTTTTGTTGCAGGAAAAGATATTAATAAAAAAAATAAATAACATTTTGTATTTGTGGGCTGCGACCTTGAGCGGTGCCGCCTCTTAGCCAATTTGGCTTTTTAAATATCAGTTAAAGTTTGGCCAAGCTAAATAATTAAAGCTAAAATCCAGCGACCTTCAGACGTCGCATGCTTTAAGTCATTTGCAGCTCGCTCTCTCTCCCTCTCTTTCCCTCTCTCTCTCCCTCTCTCTCCCTTCACACACGCACAGCAACAACAACAGCGGGCGGGTTGACACCCACTTGTCAAGGCTGCCACTGCGCCCCCTTTTGTCAGAACAGACATGTTCTTTGTCTTTTTCTCATTGTTTTCTATTGCATATTTTACAGCGCTGCGTTGGAGCATCGAGCAAAGCTTTCGATTACGTCAGCAGCGGCACGCAACGTAGCATAAAGTGCAGCATAGATGAACCCAACTCAACTCAAACCAAACAGTCCACCCGCCGCATAAAAGAGACGCAAGATGGCGCTGAAATGTTCGGCGTGTTGTAAAGCTCGCCGCAGGAGGCGCCAATTTCAAAGTGAAATCTCTTTTAAAATCCGCATTTTATTTCAACATTTCAACACACCAAAAAAACAAAAAAGTACAACAACAATTCAATTGGCTATGCGCTTTGGCAGTGTGGTTAGCTGGTTGTGTGGTGAGTTTCGAAATCACAGCCACTATCTTCACTGCCGCCGCGACAAGCTTTGACAGCCTATAAAAAAAAAAAAACAAACACACACAGCAGAACTATAATTATACATTTTGTAATTGCCAATAAATTTAGTAATAAAAATGCGTTTTAATGTGTCATAAAAACTGTACGAGAATTTTGAATTTATGCTTTGAAGTATTTTTGTGCATTTTCTCTAGCATAAGCCAAAATACTATTTACGCTAAGATCATTTTTTATGTGAGAGGTGAAAAAAGAAATCGAAAATATCGGAAGAGCTTTAGCAATTTTTAGTCCTTGCTACAAATAGAATATTAAAACAATACCATTTTCATGATATTTTTGGGCGTTTTATAGAAAGCTTTATTTTCTTTCTGAAAACTCTTATTTTGACCAGTATTTTGGTGTATAGAGAAAAAGATTAGTTCGAAAAAATAGCGAAAACAAGATCAACCTCTTTTAGAACCAACTTTAGTTGATATAAATCGTTTCACGAGTTATTGAAGTCACCACACTTCATTCGACTGCTTATCAAATGATTGATGTAATGTGGATTCTATTATACGAAGTTGACTGGATGCTAAAATATGAAATAGTGTGGATTCTATAATATTAAATAGTGTGGATTCTATTTGAAGTAGGGTGGATGCTATATGAAATAGTGTGGATTCTATATGAAATAGCGTGGATTCTATATGAAGTAGGGTGGATGCTAAAATATGACAGTATGGATTCCAATGAGAATGAAAAAGACAGAGTGGAAATTTCGCCATAAAATAGTGTTATATAAAATAGTTTGTATTCTGAAGGCTCACTTCCCCTAGCACAAAGAGGGCGCACAAAAATCAACTGACGAGCTAACTGTATTTTGCGTACTGTATTCTTTTCTCGCCCTTTTCGCATGGCATTCTAAAAATAGATTTTCATTTTTTGTGTCCTTTGGATGTATATGTTCATGCGTGAATAGGTGGGAACGCATACATATGAATGCATGCGTCGACTAATTGTCCAGTTGAGGCAAATTTTGGCAATTTTCAGCTTGTCGAAGACTGTATACCCTTGCTGAAACTTTAATTAATATTTCAAAAATTTTTTATTCATTTACTTATTTTACTAATTGCTCCTAAAACATATATCAATTATAAAAACACTCTTTCATCTATCTCGAAAATTTTAAGCATATTTCAATATTTAGTTAATTGTAAAAAAAGGGTAAATCAACGGAAAGTAACTATACAAGTCTTAATAAAAATAAAAATGTATCAAGCTAAACACAGAGAAAGCTAATACACTATCCGTGTGCCTAGAATCATGAAAAAAAGCGACGACAAAAACAATGGCAATCAGTTTTCATTCATGGTTTGATTTTTTTCATTTCGTTTTGCTTTCCTTATCCTGAGCCCAAGTCTTCACATGAAATTCCAAACACCATCGAACAGTTTATGGCGAAATTTCCACTCTGTCTTTTTCATTCTCATTGATGGATTCTATAACATGAAATAGTGTGGACTTCAAATGAAGTATCGAAGCCATTGGCTGCCCGCTTTTTACTGGGCATTTGTCCAGCTGTCCACAGATCTAGATCAGGTCAGATTAGATTTTATTATGAATTTCCAATAAGCATATTTAAGAGAGGAGTAAACGAGGCAATATCCTAACCCTACCCTCCCAAAAAGCAAGCCAAAAGTTCCACAAAGCGATCCTCAATAGGAGAAGAATTGAATTAAAAATACTTTTGAAAAGGTGTTGTATTGCATTTTGCAAATGATAAGTGTGATTGACACTTTATTTTAATGTATAAAAGAGCCTTAAGGAAGCCCCTAAAAAAATAAATAAAAGCTAAAAGGTAAAATAAATTCGCATTTAGTTTTATGTTTTTGTTTTTATATATATAAATTTTAAATTAATAAAATTTACTTGCTATATTTCTATATAAGTTTCATCTTCATATAAATAATAATTTTTAAATCGCACGTTTTTCATATTTTTTTTTGTTTTTGTTGTTTTTAATTTCTTGTTTTTTTAATTGAATTACACAACATTACTATTATTTATCGTTATCGTTATCGGTTTTTTTGTTTTCTCTTTTCTTTTTTTTGTTTTGTTTTGTTGTTTTTATACGTATGTTAAAAGAATTGTTTTTGTTGTTTTTTCTTACACATTATTGACATTGTTCTTCAAATAAATCAGAAGATCTGCGTTTTTCTATTATATTTGTTGTTCCATTTTGTTCTCATATTTGCGGTTTTTGCTGTTCTCTTTTGTTTTTTTAAGTTCTTTAAAGTGTTTTTTTTTTCTTCGTTTTGTGATTTTTTTTTTGTATTTTTTCTTTTTGTTCTTTTTAACTAGTTTAAATTATTATGTTAAGGGGGGTTCTATTAATGTTCTCAATAAATGTTGCCTTCCACAGTTGATTGTTAGTGTTTATCGCTGCTGCTGCTGCTGTTGTTGTTTAAATAATTTAAGAGTATTTAATAGAGGACTAATTTATAAATTAGTTATACGCATTGGTAGGTATTGGCAAAGTTCAATATATATAATTAATTATACGATTTTATCAACAAAATGAACAAATGAATTATATAATTGTTGTTTCTTCTTCTTCTTCTTTAAACCCTTTTTCTCTTTGCTGCGTACAATGTGTGTGGCGTGTGTGTGTGTGAGAGCGAGCGCGTGTGGTGAGTGTTTGTTTGTGTGTGGTGAGTATGAGGGTGTGGTGTGTTAAATAATAGTGGGTAATAAATACAACGTTATACAAATAAGAGAGGATTTTCCATGTGTGTTTGTTAATGTTGTTGTTGTTGTGGTTGTGGTTGAGGAGCTCCAGCGACATAAAACAAAATGCAACAAAAATGAATTAATAAAAATTTGAATTTCGAGATTTTGTTGACTGTTAAATTTACACTTGGCCAAAAGAGGTGGCTAACTAAACAATAATAATACAAAAACAATGTTGATATTTGCGAAAATGAAAAAAAGGAAATTAAAATGTTATCCTGCTGCATTTTAGTTTGTTTTACGCACGAATTATACACAAAACTGGACGAAACTGAAATTAAATTCTAATAATAAAAATATATTAAAACAAAAACAAACTAAAAAACAAACAAAAAGCATTTACATTGATTTCTTTCTCCTTTTTTTCTTTTGTTGTTGTTGTATTTTAATGTTTAACTAGAAACTTTCAAGTTGACGAGAAAAACGCTTTTAAAGCACATTTTCGGCAATTTTTAATAGCGATTTGTTTTGTTGTTGTTTTATTTTTTTGAAAAAACTATACTAAATTGTTGCTTGCTTTTAAGTTAATGTTAACATATTTTCATTTAGTTGTTTCTTCTTTTGTTTTGTTTTGTTTTTGTTGCTAATAATTGCATTTTACTTTTGGTTTATACACATTGTAATTCATTTTGATTGTTAAAGTTTTATTTAATTTCAATTTAAATTATAAGCCTAGGCGTATTTTGTTTGTTGCATTTTCCTTTTGTGTATAATTCGAGCAGTCCGTGTTCGTGTGTGTGTGTGTGTGTGTGTGTGTCTGAGGTGTGTTTCGTGTGTGAGTGTGGTGGGGTGGAGTGGGGTGTGGTATGTTCTCTGTATGTGTGGTGTAGTGTGGTGTGTTAGTATGTTTATGGTTGTTGTTGTATATAGTTATTACATATTTCCATGTATATTTATTATTATGCTTTGTTTTAGTTACTCAAATAGTTTACCAAACATTTTTTTTTGTTATTTATGTCTACTCTACACGTTGTTCATATTCCTTTTCCTTTACTTCTTGTTGTTTCTGTTTGTTCTGTTGTGTGTGGTTTTTCGTTATGTTGTTTTTGTTGTTGTTGTTGTGGTTGTTTTTATGTTATGTGACGGCGATTTTGTATTTGTTTATCTGCCTGTTGTGTTGCCTGTTGCGCCATACAACATCTGTTTTGAATCGAACAATGTGCAATTTATGTTGTTGTTGTTGTTGTTGTTGTTGATGTTGTTGATGCTGTTGTGGTTGTTGTTGTAGTTGTGGTTGCTGCTACTGCTGCTGCTACTGCGACTTAGGACGTACCATTGACCAGACCCTCCTTCTTGATGGGATCCGTTGTTGCCGCCTGATCCACATGGTTGTTGCGATTCTTATTGTTGCGGCGCGGCTTTGATTGCTGCTGCTGCTGCTGTTGTGGCGCCTGTGATTGTTGCTGTTGTTGTCCCTGTTGTTGCTGCGGTGGTTGTTGCTGTTGGGCCAGCAGCTGCTGCTGTTGTTGTTGTTGTTGTGTACCAGCCAGTTGCTTCTCGCTGTTTCTCGGCGCATCCTTTCCCTTTCCCACGCCGCCAGCAGAGTTCGCATTGCCGCTGCTCTGTTTGTTGTTTTCTTGTGCATTCAGTGGCGCTGCTTTGTTTGTTTGCGCCGGCGCCTGTACCGCCGGCTGCGGCTGTGTTTTGTTATTGTTATTGGCCACCGCACCATTAGCTGCAAATACACCAAAAGCACACAATTGTTAAGCTTGACAGGATCTAAAAGCCCCTACTCCCTCAGCATACTCACTGTTGTTAGGCGTGTTAGTGTTCTTTTGCCTTCTGCGTCTTCTGGAGCTGCCCTCATACGACGAGTTGCTGTCCGCTGTTTGGGGAAAAGGAACAAGAATAGATGATTTCAGAAACTGTGCCACAAAATGGATACGAACGATATTAACTAACTGTTTCCTCAACAAAATGTAAATTTATGGATGGCATTGTTTACAGGGCATAATAACATTAAAAGCATTATGTGGGATTTAAATTATGTATCCGAATTGGACAGGAACTTGCCCCTGAATGATCCTTAAACTGTTTCTCTTTCTCTCCCACTCTTAATCCATAGCGCGCTTGATTGACTCACCACGCTCTACGCTGCTCACTTCGCGCGTCTCTCGCATCTCCTCGGTGTGGTTGTGGTACGGATAGTCCCTGCCGTTCTGCTCATTGCGTGGCGGCCGGCGATTAATGCCGCGCCGATCGTTGCCACCGCGATAATTGTTACCAGCTCCACCGCCGCCAGCATTGTTTCCAGCATTTGATGGGACACCGCTGCCGCCACGATCGTTATAGCGCTGCTCACGCTGATGATCACCGCGGGAATTGTAGTCATCATCATCGCGTCGGTTGTTGTGATAGCGCTGATTCATATTATTGCCGCCGCCACCACGCCCACGTCCGCGTCCACGCTGACCACCGCTGCCGCCACGTATCGACCGCACTGATTCAATATCGCTGCTATATCCGCGCTCGGAACGCCGCGATACAGCAAAGCTTTGTGTGGTTCCCATGGAGGACTCTTGAATGGCGCGCAACTGCTGATCAATTTCCAGCTTCTCCTGACGCAGCTGTTCCACTTCCTGCGAATGGAACGTTTTAGTCACAAATTTCATATTGCATCATGGAAATAGAACTCACCTTGAGGTGTGACAAATGATATTCCAGCAATACTTTAGCATTCGCAATGCTCTCCATAGTGCCGATGAACACAAAGGGTACATGCGCCGCCTCACGTGGTATATTCTGATCCTGTTCGTCATCGCCAGCGATCTGTGGGATTGAACGGATTAGGCCATATCACACACAGTGTACAATACTCACAGCACTCACCTTGATTCGAAACACGCCACTTTTGTCCACGATCTCTTGAATAATGCGACCATTCTTTCCAATCACTTTGCCCACCAGCTCCCTAGGAACCTGAAAGAACTCCTCAGCATATTCAAGCATGGCGCGAGCCCGCTGCACCGACTCCTCTGTCTCGCCGCTTATCTTAAATGTGCACGACTTCTCCTCCAGCTCAATATTCGTTACGCCGACCAGCGTGCGTGCCGCCTGTATATTGGAGCCGTGTGAGCCAATTGCCAGGCCCATGAGATCTTCGCGCACACGAAATTCCTCAATAAAGTTCCTATTTAACAGAACAAATGTACTTTTAATATAAAGAATATGCCAAGGATCTCCATTTAAACATACCCACGACTCATCAGTTTAGTCGTTTCGAGCTGACGAGCAGCTTCTTCAGTCCTTTTCAAGAGCATAACCTGTCGGTTGGTGGAATGGAAGAATGTTTGTTATATTTGATAGAAAACTCCAAGGACGAACAAGAGCCAAACAAGCTGACCAGAGAGGAAAGCCCAAACCTGAACCGAACACTGCTATATGACTATATCGATTCAGCTCCTAAGCCTCAGAAAGAGTTTGCTTAACAACGTTTTGAAGTCTTTAGTTTGGATGAAGAGCTTACTAAATGCTGCAGAATTTCTATAAGTCCCTGCCTGTCACTAGCTTTTAACCTTCTGCCCTGGTTCTCTGGGGATAGTATCTAAAATTGTCATTATATCTGAACGAGGTATATAAACAATTGTGCTCTAATCTCTAATAGTCTCTAAAATCAAGGCGTTTGGCTAGTAATCATGGGCATAAATATAAATATTCTAAGGAGGTATTTCTAAGGAGGTATCCCTAAAGAGGTATTCCTAAAGAGACATCTTTAAGGAGGTATTTCTAAAGAGGTATTCCTAAGGAGATATCTCCTTCCATTTGTATCCATAGCTTGAATAGAGTATAGAAAGATTTATCAGCATTTCAATTGACGGTTTAACATGATGACCCCTCTTTGGATTCGGTACGTAATTGGATGAATTCCGCTTACAATCTTGTTTTAAACTATTGTTTTCCGATGTTGAACGGATGTTTTAAGTATTATGATGCTTTCAGCAAACTAAGGATAGAAATATTGGAAAAACCCGAATAGTTCCAACTGCAATAGACATTTTTCTCGAAAAGAAATAGCTCAGTTTGGGTTCGATAATTTCTCCTGTTGAGGGGGAAAACCTATTGGGAGTTCTTTGAACTGTTGTGATGTATTATTCACCTTTTGTGAGAGATTACGAAAATGCATATCCTTGAGCATGCTGGCGCGCTTCTGAGTGTGTTCCCATTTGGAGATGACAATTAAAGCGTCCATGTCGCGATTATAGTTGCACACGCCAGCATCGATGGTGCGCTGAAACTCCTTGTGGATGCCATCCTTTTGAGCTCTGGAAACGAATGGAATATATTTAAAAATAAGCAAGAAAATGATTGATGAGATGAACGGCGTCCGGCCGGGTCTTACTCTTCGCGCAGCTCCTCGGGCACGGCAAGCGTGAACTGAAAGAACGATTTGGGCGAAATTGGTGGATTTGGATTTTTGGCGCGCAATCTGCCCAGTTCACAGATTTCGGTGTAGGGCGTCTCGAAACCAATGTATGCCACCGCACAGATATCAGCCTTTAACATTTTGATAACAGCCACCCACCAGCCGCAGGTCTCGCGCTCATTTGTGCGCGTAAACACCTCCACCTCCATGCCCTCCTCGAAGATGGGGGCCGTGACGGCCTCCTCGGGCGGCAGGCGAACATTGACGAAGGCGTACTTCAGCACTTCAAGCACGCTGCAAGAATGCCAAAAACAATAGAAATAAGTAAATTTAATTTATATATATATATTTTATGGTTAAGCATAATCAGGCATATAACATTTAATTGCTATGCGCTAGCCAAATAATTTATTGTGAACAAATCTGCAGACAAGTGTTTGCCTACGCTAGCGTCGACGTTGCCGTTGACGTCGACGTCGACGCTGGCATCTACTGCAACGTTTGGCAGCGCGCCAAGCGAACCCAAACACAATTGCGGGGGTGCCCCCTTTTTATTTCACGTCTCTCGAGACACAGATCGGAAATGACATACAAACATTTGAATATTCATACATCTGTATGCATGTGTGTGTGTGTGTGTGTGTGTGTGTGTGTGTGTGTGTGTATAGCGAGTCTACAGGGTGGTGGCTACTAAATTTAGACTCAGCTGCTCCCAGCAGCAAAATAAATAAAGCAACAACAGAGCCAGAAATCATATTAAATAGAAAAGAAAATATTTCTATCGAAACTAGAAATATATATTTTTTGTGTTGTTCTTCTTTAAATTGGTCCAAAAACGTCACCAAAAATGCAACAAAAATATAAAAAACAAAAGGAAAGGAAAGAAATGGAAGCAAGCGTAAGAAATGACGAAGAAAAATGGTTTCTTTCCGCGGTTAAAAATAGCTAACTGCGACGCAGCGTCGCTGCCGCTCTGCCGGCGTCGGCGGCTGCCGTGCGCTGTTTAGTGGCATTTGGCGTTGACGCCTGACAGCTCCTTCTCGGATCGTGCAGCATACAGACACAGTTATTGCCTTTGAAAAGCAGCCACTTGTCCGGCGGGACGACGTCGACGTCGCCGTCGCTGTCGCCGTCACCGTCAGTCAGCAGTTTGTCTGTCGCCTGTCGGAAGGAGGTGGAGAAAGAGGAGCAGCGGCAGCAGCAGAGCGGCCAGCATTTAACAAATTGCGCCAAATTAAACTCTGGCAAACGGTGGCGTCAACAAAACATGGCCAGAAGGGCGGCCGGACGCCAGACGGACGCAGTGCAGCATAAATGATGCGCTGCGAAAAGAAAAGGCGACTATAGCGCGCCTCATTCTTGTTGTAAATTGACTCTATAATATATGTTATAGGAGGTGGGAGGAAGGGGGGGAAAAAAGGGAGAGGCTTTTCGCAATATTGTTTTGTTTTTGCTTTAGATGTTTCGTGTGCCCAACAAAACTTACCCGTCCACATCCACAAAGATGCCATCATCGTTGACAGCTGTCACCTGGCCCTGTTGTTGTTGTCGTTGTTGTTGTTATTATTGTTGCGTTGACGTAGACAGACGCAGCAGCAGCGGCAGCAGAGGCAGCGGCAGAGCATAAAAAGAAAGACAGAGCAGAGAAAAATGTGTGTCATTAATGCCACTGTTGCTGGTGCTTTATGATATATATCTTCTATCTGAATAAATATATATACACTACTTTTTTTATAGTTTCCCTCTTTTTTCTATATAAAACCTATATATATAATTTTAATCACCGCAGCCAGAGCGAGACAGGACGAAACGTTTGCTATCCACGCAAGGGGCAAGTCAACTGATAACAAATGCAATTCACTCGCCGCTTATCAGCAACTAAACCCGATGTTGATTCACCCAAAAATGTGCATACTAACTATAACATATATACTAGCACTTAATATGTATTAACTTATACAAATATATGGAATTTTCAACAAAGATTAATAAATATTATTTCAGTTGTGAAAGAAGTCAACCATAAAGTTTACTCTCTGAAGTTTGCCTCATTTTCCATACAATTTATTTAAAGTTCCTGATTTAATATTGAATCAAGACTAGTTGGCTTTATCGAATATCTACTGTAGTTCTTTACACATTAATCTCTTCAATTTTTATATTTTTCTAGCATTTATTTCCTTATATATATCCCTATATATACACTTGCTGAGAGTACTATAACTTTCTCATAAAATGTGTAAGGCATTGAAAGGCGCAGTTCCAGGACGATAGGTCGATGCGATATAGCTAATCCCTGACTATTTAAGCTTGGTTAATGAGTTTTCTCCTTTGCTGCAAGTATTATATATTTTGGAACTGGCCATATCGGACAAATATAACCTATAGTTTATATATGGAAAGGAACAAGCTGACTAACTAACTTTTGCTTGGAATAATTTTTTGTTTGTCACGATATCCAGAAGAAACTTAAGAAATAGATGTGGAATGAGATCATACAAATATATATATCATACTATAGCGGCTATAAAAAGGAATAATCAATCTAAAAGCTGTTCTATGGAAGTCTTTCTGAACTCACGACATCCTGATGAAATTGGACGATTCATGGGCTTTCTAAATGATAACTAAAATATACTCAGATCAGCCAGATATATCATTATATAGCTGATATAAGCTGTTGAATAGAAAACTTTTTGTATTCAGGATATGTTCTAAAAGAGTTGGAATATCGAACTACTCTATAATTAAATGTTTCATCCAATTTATTTATCGTAGCTGTCATGGGAACAATCGATAAATAATAGTTAAATTTATCAACTAATGATAATTCCAGTCTGCAAGGGTATATAATCTTCGGCGTGCCGAAGATATCTTCTATGACTCCAAATTAAACGAATAAAGAAAACTATACTCTACTCTAATAATAAATTATATATAGTCTAATATTTAATTAAAGAAATTGTTTTGAATTTAAATATAGAAGAGATAACTTTACAGATCTTTTTCTGTCTATTCATGAAGCAAATATAAAAGATACTACATTTTTCACTACCTTTTTCAAAGGTATTTTGTGTAGAAATAACACGAAAAAAAAAACAGTATCGCATAATGAATGCAAATCTGATAAGTTTTAGAAAGGGAAATCCCACAGCCGGCAAACTCTGTGTGGAGCCTGCCCTTTCACACAGACAGACTCGTACACACACACACATGCATATGCAATGCCGGTGCCGGCGCAGGCGGCAACACACACACATGCGCACCCCCACATGGACGACAGAGTGCGCCCTTTATGCGTGCGCGCGTGTGTGTGTGTGCGTATTTAGATGCGAGACTCCACTCAACAAAATGTTGTTCGTTATTTATAGAAATAAAGCTAAAATTTACGAAATTAGAAACTGAGGTCGTCGCTGTTGCAGGCAATGCGACTTCGCAGTCGCCGTCGCCGTCAGCGTCACAGTTGGCGTCAGCAGCCAGGGCAAAACTTCAGTTTTTTTTTGGGGGGAAGGGGGAAGGTGGGGGCTCTAATTGTCTTACCTTGTAGTAGGCGCCGTTATCAAGTCGCACTTCGACCATCAGATCGTCCATTTTGATAGTCCTTGTGTGCAACTCCTTCGTTCTGCTGCTAGTGCTTCTTCGTCGTCTGCTGCTGCTGCTGCTGCTAGTTGTTGTCCCGCCAGCCACTCTGTTCGCAGTATCCGTCGTCGTATGCAGTTTCACGTTTTTTCCTTTTGAAGAAAATGAGGAAAAAAAAAAAAATACAACAACAAAAATACAATTGAATTGTGTGGAATTTGATGCTTAAAACATACAACAATAAATACAACAGCCGCGCGCTTCTGATTCTTCGAATCTTTGTTATTCCCTGCGTTTACTTTACTATCAGTCTCTTTGCTTTGTTACTGCTGTTTCTTCTTGTTGTTGTTTTTGCTGTTTTGTGCTGCGCTGCTGCTTTTGTCATACACACACATACACCAACACCAACACAGACGCACACACTGGTTTAACCCTCACAGTTCCTGCAAAAATAAACAAGAAGAGAGCTGGCAATAAACAACAATAAATAAATAAACGAAACGAAGCGAATTTTTGAATACTGAGCATCAAATTAACGTGCTGATGACAACACGACGAAGAGACGAAAACGAAAACGAAGCAGAGACAGGCAATTAAAAATCAAAATTTTAAAGTTATTTTCGGCTAAGGAAATTCCTTGCTAAGAATCAACAACAAATGCAAGCGACATATAAAAAAAAAAGCAAACGCGCTTTTGCCGGGGCAGCGGGCTGCCGCAGCAGCAAAGAACAGTGGCAGCGCTGCTAGAGCAGGTCTTCTTCTTGATTTTATAGCCAGCGCTGCTGCTGCTGCGCCGTCTTCTTTCTTTCTTGTGGTGTCTTCTTCGTCTTCACATCATTTCTCCGCTCTCTCACACTGACGCACACCATTGTACGCACACACCACACACCATACACATACACAACTGTCAGCAGCCGCCGAAATGCTGAGCACGCTTTTCCAATAAGAATTTCAGGCTCACACACACACACACATACGTACACAGACATGGCACATGCCGATTTTTCATACATACACACACTCACACAAATATATCAAAGTTACTACTCAAAGTCCCTTCAAATTTCTGTCAAATTTGCTGAATTGTAATTATTTTTCTTAACTATTTTGCACTCTTTTTTGTGCGCTATTGGTACAATTTTCTCATCATCTTATCCACCTCCCTTTTACTGCACAAATTCGCCGCAGTCGCGACTGCGGCGGCTGCTGCTTCTGTTCTGCTTCTACCGCTTTTGCCGCTGTGCAAAATTTTTTTTTTTCGCTTTTTCGCTTGTTGCAAAATTCGTTCACGGCTGTAGAATTACGTTGAATGTAAAAGTTAATGCACTTACGGCTGCCCGGCACGTTGATCCGCTGAATTGTGTATTATTAAAGTTTCAACCCTTTTTAGAAAATAAAAAATATATCGCGTGCAGTGCGCTGTTTTACTGCTTCCAAAAAATTTTTTTTCGGCTGCGCTGCGTTCTCTTCGCTTTGCTTTTGCACACTGCTTCGTAGCTCCTAAGCATTCGGCCAATGCTGCCAACTTGATTTAATTGCCTCGCGTTTGCTACAATCTTTCACAAATTTATCTTTATGCGCCACAATTAGAGAATGCTTTTTATCAGAAAAAATACAACGTTAATATTTTGATAAATGCTTTTTGTAAAATGACTCTATGTTCACGTGAAAATACGCCCGGAAAAACATATGTGACATGTAGCGCTCAGTTGGGCAACACTCTAAACTGACATCAACTGAGCGTTGCCAACTGTTTGATTTTGTTTGTTTTATTTCAGTTGAATGCCAGGGCTGCAAGACTGTGCAGTGTTGCTTTTTAGAGCGCGCAGGGCAGCAATAAATTTTAAATTTGAATTTACTTTTAACTAATAGCTTAAAATACAAATGGCTCAATTGACTGCCATCCATCATAATTGAATTGACAGGAAATCAATTCGATACACAAGTTCGCGCTGTTCAATTGATTTCTATTTGATTTTAGCTTGCCAAATTAATCATATGGCGTCGAGTCACACATTTTTCGACCTTTGGCGTCTAATGTAATTGTAACTGTAATTGTTATTAGGGTCAATCCTCTGTCCACAATTTGTCGCATGACTTTTTATGCTCGGCCGACGTCGAGTCGCGTGACGCGTTGATCAACGCAGCGCAGCTTTTGTTGTTGTTTTCATTCATAAAAATGCAAATAAAAAGGTGATTTTAAATTGCTGATAAAACGGCTTAAATTGGGTGCAGTGCAGTTGTTTAGCTATAAAAAAAAAAACAGAAAAAAAGACTGTTCACTTAGGAGATATGTTAGTTAAAGGCTTGTTGATAAACATGCAATTTACTATTTTGTCCCATTCCACAATATTCCAGGCGAAATTTTAATAATTTCACCAATCTCAGCGCTTGGCTATTATTATAGACTCTATAAACACCCTTTATTAATTAAATACTAAATTAATATATTAAATAAACTATGGCTTAAGTGGTGCTTCAACATAAAAATCTTTTTAGTTTTAATGACAATTTTATATACTTTATACAGGGTATCTGCTAGTCCAACACTCTCCACTATGAGGCCCCTCTTTAGGTAGTAATAAGCGTCTTTTTTAATATCTTTAAAGTATCTTTATAGTTATCCTCGATCAGGATCAAATGCTTTGTTTTTAATTTAATAAATTTTTTATATTATAATCATAGGGGAGCTTCCATTATATTTGTCAAAAAACAAATGTAAATACAAAATTTGTGTAGCCAAACTGCATATGGAAGTTCCCAGCTCAATTCCCAAGGTGTAGGGTATCAAGATCCGCAATTAGATAGCCACAAATTGCGGCGTTGACGGCAAATTGTAGCGGATATGCATTTTGACTTACACACAGGCTCAGGTGAATACTACAGCTACACTGAGCAAAATAATTGTATATTATGCACTGTATTTTCTTATATTGGAAGTATGCTTTGTGCGAAAATAAATTCAATTTAAGCATTTCTTTGACAGCAAAAAACCTTTGTTAATATTTCTAGTTAGTGAAAAGTATACTACATTTTTTTCTGAGTGTACGCCTGGCTCATTAGGCTGTCGGCAGCGGTGGCAAACAAATAGCTGCAGTTTGACATTGACTTTTGTTTTTCACTTCGTATTAACTGCAGTTTAACGACGCGACGTTGACGTCAACGTCGATGTCGACGTCGACAGCACAAAAGGCAACCACGCCCTTTGAACTGCAAAAGGCGCTGCAAATAGAAATTTGTCTCTTCAATTAGCGTTGCTCTGCTCTCTTTGCTGGCTGATGATGATGATGATGATGAGGAAGACGATGATGACGAAGAAGATGTGGGTGCAACAATTGGATCTAAAAATGAATGACGAAGCAGCACACGACGCCTGCGGCTTGACCCCTATTTAAATTTAAATTAATCGCTTCCAAGTGATGTATTAAGGCACAGCATAAGTGGCTGGATTTATATATATATATTTCTCTTCTCTGATATATAAGAAGTCCAATGTTGCTCCTAAAATTGGCGCATTCCTCAAAGGAATAAGAGGAACAAAGAATAGACACAAAAAATCACCAAAAAAATGGAGACGGAATAAACTTATAATAAGCCCAAGCTTACTTAATTCAAAGCTCTTTATTTCAAGTTTTTTTAGCTTGCATCTTAAAATATGAATAAACTATATGATTTTAGCATATTTAATCTAAAATTTAATACATTTTTTTAGAAAATTCCAGCGAAAAAACCCATCTGCTGCAATATAAATAAATATAAATATAATTTAATTTGCGTTTCCCCATTTTTCAGCTGTTACAATTTCAAAACGATTTGGACGCCAATAAAGCAGCCAAATACAGCCAGAGAAACGTGTAAATATTAATTTTAATATATATTTATATAAATAGATTAATTTAGATTTATTTCAAGCGCTCCCTTGGCTTTTGCAAAGGTACAAAAAATATGCAATTCAATTGACGCAACGTCACTTCCGGCGTTGATCTCGCTGCTTTTTCGCTCTCCATGTGTGTGGGTGAGAGGCACGTGCCATTTGCTCTCTGCTCTCTTTGAGCTGTCAGCTCTGGCCAGTTACTACTACTTTCTACTACTACTACTACAACTACTACTACTTTTCTACTTTTTCACTAATTTAGCATTTTCCGCTTGCTTATCAATTAATCGGCTGCGCTGCCGACTGCGCTGCCCTAATGCGTCGGCAGCTTCTAAGCAGCGACGCGTCGTCGCTAATCGTTCGGAACATTGCAATTCGCTCGGCCAGCTTCGGCTCGCTTCGGCTTCGGTTTCCGTTTCGGCTTCGTTGTAGTTGTAGTTGCAGCCGTTTAATCAGCTCCATTTTTCTTTTGTTGTTGCTCAGCGAAAGAGCATAGAACCCCCAAAAAAAAAAAACAACAACAACAAAGACAACTAGAAAAAAAACCTGTGTACCATTGCCATAATTCAATTCAATTCTTACCGTCTCTTTATGTGTGTTGGTGTGTGTGTGTGCACTTGCTGGGTGTATCTCTCTGTCTGTGTGTGAGTGTGTGTGTGTGTGTGTGCGCACTTATTTGCTCGATGCTCGTACGGCTTTCAGTAATCATTCTGTGCTGTGGGCTGCGGGTTCAGTTCAGTTCTTCGTCAAATCGAATCGGTTCGCTCGGTTCGGTTTCGGTTTCGGATTCGCTGCAGTTCGCATTTCATTATAAAAGACGACGGTTCCATTTCAAATTCATGGAGTTTGCATTGAGCTCGCGAAGGTTTCGAGTCCTTTTACCAGCTGCTCTTTAAGAATACAACAAAAAAAAAAGTGAAAGAATTTTAAATTGTCAATTTAAAATTGAAAAGTTTTAAAATATTTTAAAAACAAAATATTTATACATGCATTTTCTTGCCATAGTTATAGGTAAATGTGAATCTTATTTAATTAAATTTAAATTATACGAAACTTTAAACGGGGTGAAAAGTTTTTAAAGCTTTTTTTTGAATGCTAAAAAAATGTGAAGTTCATTAGAAAGAAAAGTGCGTTTTTCTTTATATTTATTTCTGAAATTATTGAAATACTTTAAAGGAACTATTTAAAATGTTTTCCAAGTATTCTAAGGCATTTTTAAAACCTATTTAGTTCGTTTTTAAAAGACTTTCGGGTGTTATTAGTTAACTTTTTAGTGTCGTTAACTACTTTAAAAAAAAGTGTTTTTTTATACCTATTTTTTGGCCTAAAGAGCTGGTTCAGTAGTTCCAAACCTAACGAAATAGTTCTTAACTTTTAACAAAAATATATTTGTCAAACAGCTGAAATACTTTAAGGAATCTACTGAAAAGTTTTTCAAGTTTTCTATATTATTTTTTAAAGTTATTAAACCAGTTCTTTCGCCTAAAGTTTAGATGAGTTTTTGGTTATTACTGGTAAACTATTTTTTTTATTTAACGAAAAGTGTTATACCAATTTAAATGGCCTAAAGAACTGGTTCAGTACTCA
Source organism: Drosophila repletoides (assembly GCA_018150835.1). Taxonomy (NCBI): domain Eukaryota; kingdom Metazoa; phylum Arthropoda; class Insecta; order Diptera; family Drosophilidae; genus Drosophila; species Drosophila repletoides. The sequence continues at coordinate 10,995,508 of JAECWQ010000100.1, forward strand.
ACGAAACAGTTCCTAAACTTTAACAATAATCTGCTCGTTCTCGAAGTTTTCATTGTACATTTTTTAGACAGAGACATTCTTAGGATTTATAATTCTCGGTTTGTTTTGTTTGGTTTTGTTGCTGTTGTTGTTGGCCATAGCAAAAAATGCGAGTAGTCACGTTTTGCTTTGTAGCCTGGCTATAAGCCCTTGGCCATTGTCGGCGTCTTATAACGACGCTCTCGAAGATCCCACGCAGAATAATTCGCGCTCAACGTGCTCTTATACAAATATTTACAATTCTCCAACAGCTCTGCGGCTCGGGGATTGGGTTCGGATCATTTCGATTGTGAAAGTGGATTGAATTGTAGCAAATTACACAGCACTTTTTCTGATATTTTACAATCGAAATTTTTATTTATTTTATTTCGGAGTTCTGGCAAAGTTTTGGAGAGTTTACTTTGCTGTGAGCAGAAATGAATTTCTGCCTTAAACTGAAGATTGATACATAAAAAATAGAGCTAGTAATGCTCCTAAATTCAACAATTACAAGTAAAGTTTTTGAAATATGCCTCGGATCACATTGCAGATCATAAATTCAATTATTTTGTAGCGAAATTCTTTAGTTTGTAGTGGGTAAATCAGCTAAAACGATATATCTCTTTATGTGAAGATTGTTTCTTATAGGCTAACTAAACAGATCTAGGTTGGAATTGAAATTTCTCATATATAGATAGACATTATCTATATAAAACTGCTTTATTTGAAGAGGAACCATTAGGTTTTTTTTTATTGATATGCAACTGAACTTTTTGCTATAGTTTTGCTCTAATTTTAATCTATATAACTCTATATAATTTTTTAATTTCTGAACGGGAATTCCCTTTGAAAACTTCGACATTTCCTCAATGACAGCACAAAATGAAAAGTTTTATTAATTTAATTGAAAACCAGATCAGCTACTCTTATCCCATATCTGCTCATATCTGGCGCGTTAAATTGGGGAACTTTCGTAGTGCTCTTCAGAACAATAATATATCTTTTTTTTGGTTTCTTTTTACTGGAGTCAACGTTTCGGCGGCTAATTAATAAACCTTCAAACAAAGTCGAGCAAAGTCAAATCAAGAATCCGATAAAAAGTGTCGACTCACCTAACTTCTGGAGTACCGCAGCACACTTCAGTTAGATGAGTCACTGGGCCATAAAGGGGGGAATATCTATGCCAAATGCCAAACAATCTATTAGTCAATTTATTGGCTTAACCTCTGCGGGGAGGCCTAGAAGCGAATCGCATAAAGATACTCCCCGAAAACAAGGCCGATATTGCAGATATATTCACTGACTCATAGGCGGCCGGCCGGGCGCCAGGTGCAGCCACGCCCTAAAACTGACCGTATGATAATTCCGAGCTGATGATAAGGTCGGTCATTTCGTAGGTAAATAGGTATTGAACCGTAAAGGGTCGTAAATATCAGAGATTAGCTTAGCTGGGTAAACTGCTGAGGCAGCGAGCGTCGTACTCAGCGTGATCAGTTGATAATTCGAAACGAGTTATAAAGCAATTTATTTGGCTTAGAAATCTGTGATAAGAATAAACCGAAGCAGAAACAGAAACAGCAAAACACTTAATACACGTTAAATGGGAGCGATAAGCCAGTTGGCCCGGGGCGACGCTTAAGTACATATTAAACAATTAGTTGGGAATTATAAGCATAAACTTTACGGTCGTCTGACAGATTCGATTTGCCATAAAAAGCTAACTCAATAACAAGCCATGTCACGATAACAGGTAATAGGTAACAGTGACAGGAACAGGAACAGTTAACAGTTAACAGTTTAAGGTAACAGAGCTTCTGGGCTTTCAGCCATAGATTAGCGCTGATTTTTTTTTTGGGCTAAAGATACGGGTAGATGGAGAGGTATGGGCGGGTATGGGCGGGTATCTGGTACAATTATATTTACCTGTGTCTTATGACAGCGCCTGATTATACAACAATTCGTACGTCAATTGATTATTTCAATGATAATTGGGTAGTGAAGCAGTCTGATTGCTTTTCTCGAGGGGCTTCCTCTGATAATAACTTTGATAGCTGCGCTTAGCTTTTCATTAAAATCCACTGAAGCGTTTGTTTGTTTGTTGGCCATTATCAGATTAGAAACCGTCGAAAAAGCGTGTGAAAAATCTCATAATTGACAGAATAGTCATTGATATTCTTTCTCAAATGAATTGACTTCCGTTTACTCATTTAATTGCAGCTCAATCAGCAGCTGCAGCCAGCTGAATCAACTGCCACTATTCAATTCTTCTGCAGATTCTCTTTCTTATCAGTTTCTCTTTGTTTACAACTTTGTAGTGCAGTTTGATTCCTTTCTTCTTTCTTCTTTCTGATATGCCCCAATCGCAAGTCAAAAGTCCAGCCCCAGCCGAGCCCATCTTGTCGGATGGAAAATTTTCCAATTGCCCCCCCATAATGGATCATTCTTCACGTTCACAATCACAATCACAATCACAGTCACAATCACTGTTATAAAATCACTGGTAATTAATTAATTAACACTCTGAAAAAAAGCTCTCTGGCTGCACAAGTCATTCATAAAAGCCAAAGTAAACCGAAATTCACATCGATCTGCCCCAATCAGCCACGTCTACGTCATATGACCAGAGTGTTCCTTCAACAAATATCATTTTATTATATTATTATCAATAAAAAAAACTATTGGGTTTCTGGCTAACTTCAGTGAAGACCTCAAAAGAAGACTTCAGTTTGTTCCAAGCCTCTAAAATTTCGAAAAGAGGTTCGATTCGGGTCTTCGAACCCAATAGAAAGCTCGGTTCAAGTAGTTCCGAAATCCTTAAACTCAACTTTATTTATTGTATAATTTTTTGTAAGCTAGGAATGATATAAACTAGGAGTATTTCTCCTTTATAGTTGGTATTTTTTTCGGGGTAAAATATATAATATTTTGGGCATATTTTTTGGCTTAGTTTTGCGCAGGTTTCTGAACGATTTCTTCACAGTAGATCAGCTGTAGTAACCAGATATATATCTCAGCTGACTATATACGCATGGCCAGCGGTGTAGCGAGAGAGTATCACTGTAGTTGGAACCGTTATCAGACGTCAGTTAAATGATAATCGCATAAAGCAAAGCGAGCGCACTCCCGAAATCGTTTATCAGAGAACGACTTTGATTATTGTGCATAATAATAATAAAATGTAAATAAATTTCAATATGGAAAATCACCAAATAAAAAAAATATGTCCCAAATTTTTAGGGGATGTCATTGGTGCAGTGACTTGCCAGAAAAATCTCCAACAAAAAAAGTAGAAACTAAAAAAATACTCGAATGGCTTTTATCGCAATGAATGCAAAATTGTTTCAATTACGAGAATTTTTCAGCTGACATTGCCAAAACGCTGCCTCTGCTGCCGCTGCCGCTGCTGCTGCCTCTGCTTCTACTGCTGCTGCTATAAACAACAGCAGCAACAACAACAACAACTGAAGCAATGCCAGAACATGTCGAGAAGCTCTGCTGCGACGAGACAACGACAAAATTCGTAAAACTCGAGAAAAACTGAACAATTGAACATGCCGCACATATTTCCGTTGTCATGTCCAGAGAAAATAGTTTTTATACGTTGTACCCTGCAAAAAAGAGCAGGCCTTAAAAGGGTATATTCGGTTTGAGCATAGCGCATGTAACACAGACTGTAGAGGTATATATATAAACTGGATCAGGGTCTGTCTGTTGCGGAGCTAGAGTTACCATATTCTGCTCACGTTTTTTTCCTAATCCTCCATTCATTCAAAGCTTGGCTATAAAAAAAATACCCTGTCAGTTTTAACTGCCGAAAATCTCATTCAAATCCTTCAATAAACACAAAAGTTACAGCGCCTTTTTCTCGACTACAGAGTATCAGCTAGTCGAGCAGTCTGCGAGTTGTTGCTGCTGCTGCAATTATTACTGTTTTGGACAGAGTAGGCAACTCTGACAGCTGAGACAGCGCAAATGTTTTTTTCATATGCATTTACGGATCAGATTGAAGTATCTCAACAAAAAAATTCTCATGTATCTTTTCGTAGTTCGAGCAGTTTGTTTTGTGTAATTTTTCACATTGTTTTTTGTCTGTCTGTCTGTCTGTCTCTCTGTCTGCGGTGTAATTATCGTTAAGTTGGCAGTTTTGTTTAGCACCCCTGTAATGCCAACCCCCCCTCAGCCCGCCCTTAGCCAAATTGCAGCCCCTTTTTAACAGCTCTGAAGCTTTTAATTGCCCCCGTGTTGCATGCCAAACTCAATTATTAGCTTCCCCATACAAAAGACTCGCATGTTGCATGCTGAAATGGGAATCAGAATCGAAATCGTATCGGGATCGAAGAGCAGATATCGTTTTTCAAATCCAAGTTAAATACTAGAAAATTGTTCTATAATTGTAAATAGACAAACAGGCGTTGAGAGCAGCCACTAGAAGGCAATATATCATTTTATTTATTGTGCAATTGACAAATTGATACTTCAGTTGCTGCTATCAGTTGAAGTAATGATTGTAGGGTATATTTATTCGCCTATCTCTGTGATTTATGTAAGGAAAGCAGCACAAAAACTCAAATAAAAATGCTTGTATTTTATTATTATAGTCAATTAGAATGTTTCCTTTCTAAATACACAAAGAAATCTCATTAAAATTGTATATTTGGCATGGAATAATTGAAATACTAAAAATCGGCTGAAAAACACGTTCCTTCGACTTTCTTGCTGAATTTCAACTCATAAATCCAAAAGAAATTTCGCAGCTGCTGTCGTCATTTTGTCGAGAAAAGCAAAAAGAAAATGTTTTTCCTTTCTTTTTTCCACGCATAACTTGGATAAGTCACAGGAAAAGTGAAAGAAAAGCATAAATAAATACGTCAATGATCCGGCAGGGCGTCTACACTAAATTAGCGGCTTTTCTTTTAGCGGCTTTTCCTTTTAGCCAAGAAGTATATTATCTAATTTTATTAACCACTTAATAAGTTAATAAACACAAAGCTTTAGAGTTATGTTTATGGGTCAATTGTTTAAAGAATATACAAAATATTTACCATAAAAACTGATCGTAAAATGCGACATTAATATGCAAAGAAAATAAATTTAAATAAAAAATATATTGCCGAACGTTTTCCCACATAAATTTAGCTGATATTTTTGATGTTTAGCTGTCAGCAAAGCTTTTAGCTATGGCTGAAAAAACTGAAAAACTAATAAAAAGAAAGCTAAAAAAAACGTTTATGTTATGCAAACAAATTCAATTGCAATTGAATTGGTATTTTAGTTCAAAGATATATGAATATTTATAGGAAGCCTTTAGCTTTAGCCGCTTGCTGGTGCTTGGCCAATTCTTTGTTGGTTCGCATAATCATAAATTATTTGTTGCTTATTTTTAGCCACTTTGCCGGCCAAGTCAAGTGCAAGGCGCTGCCGCTGACGTTGCCAAACAGACACTGTTGTGTCTCTTTATAGCCCTCTTTTATTCCCTCCCCTCTCTCTCTTCCTATTCGTACTTTTTGCATTGCTTTAATGGCGCATTTTTTCAGTGATTTTATTTTTTTATTCACGGTCAAGAATAACACAGCGCTTACAATTTAATGTCGGTCAAAAGTCTGCAACAATTTTCTGGGGAGCATTAAACTTTTTATGCGGCGTATACTTAATATTTATCTACTTGTCTCTCGTCTCTCTTACAGCCTGCAGCACTTTAGCGCTGAGCACTGCCAATGATTGGGGCTATCCAGATCTGGACACCAATCAAGATGAACGTAAGTAATACCCATTAAAATAAAAATTCTACTAGAGCCTCAGCTGACTGCCTACTGACTCGTTAAAGTCTATTTACTAAAATTAGTTAATCAACGCCGATTGTTCAACTATCGCGACTCACGGGCCTCAACAAGTCCAAGTTCCTCTCGTGTTTTTTCGGAATTTTTGATGGGGATCTAAGCTGTTTATTTAAATTGTGCCAAATTGCTGAGTATGCAAATCACTCGCAGACTCGTCAGATATTCAAGCTGAATGCAGTGGGCCGTTTATAACGTTTCAAATGCCTCAGAATTATTGTACAAAGTTTCTTTTTGTTTGCTTTTATGCCTTTGTTTATATACTTTGTCCCGAAATGTTCGAGGCGTCTCCAGGCAATTAAGCTTATATATTACTGATCAGGGGATATAGTCATGTCTAACCGCCTCTCCGCCTCTCCCTCTGTCTAAGTGTTTATTTCCAAAGTAGTCTCTCACTGAAACTCAACACTTACTCTTCCTTTTGACGGCACATATATAGAAACCGGTCGGATAGGGTAGCTTTATCTTCCAAAACTTCTTTGTTTTCCTAGATTTATTAATAAAGCTTTCAAGCTGTCTGCAGAAGATTCTTTTCTAAAAGATTACTACAAATTGTAAAGATCTTTCTACTAAGTCAGTCAAAATAAATAAATTCAGCAACCAATTTTAAAAGGCTCTCTCGGCCAGCAAGGGTATATAAGCTTCGGCTTGCCTCTAAATTTATTTCTTTTCTGCAAGATTTCATTCCAGGAAATTTATGCTCCAGCTGCAAGCATTGGCCTTTTTTTCCTTGAAATTTCAGCATAATTTTTGTGTTTTTTGTTTGTTTGTGAAGCTTCCTCTTTTATGCTCATAATTCTCAATTCTTCTCTTGATTTCTCTATAGCCTTTCCCAAATGGGGCGGTCTCTGCGACAGCGGAAATAGGCAAAGCCCCATAAATCTGCATGTGAAGGGCGCCCTCAAAGGCGAATTCGATCCATTGAAATTTGAGAATTACGATGAGCACCAAAGCTCCCTGAAAATGGTCAACAATGGACACTCGAGTGAGTAGAATTTAGACAAATAATTAATTAATTTAATTCAATTCTTTATTTACTTATTTATGCTTTTTTTGTGCCCCCCTCTGCAGTTCAACTGTCGGGCTTTGCTCACGACCTGACGCTGAGCGGAGGCGGTTTGCTGAGCGATTTTGTTGTGGAACAGATTCATATGCATTGGTGGTCGGAGCATACCATAAATGATATACGCTATCCGCTGGAGGTGCATATTGTGCATCGGAATAAGATCTATCCCAACATAACGATGGCTGCCGACTTTAAGGATGGCATTACGGTGCTGGGCGTGCTTTATCATGTGTCCAATACGCCCAATGAGGCAATCAATAGCATCATCAAGAGCCTGAATAGTATTAAGAGCTATGAGAATATCAATAAGCCGGTAGAGATTGAGGACAGTCTGGCCGTAGATGATTTAATACCCAATGTGAATACATATTTCAACTATGCGGGCTCCTTGACTACGCCCACCTGTGCGGAGGCTGTTACCTGGATTGTGTTGACGGAGACGTTTCCAGTGACCCTGGATCAGGTGAATGAGTTCAAACAGATTGAGGCTGGTCAGGGCAAACCGCTGCATAACAATTACCGAGAGCTACAGGATGAAAATAATCGTGCCATCGTCTTGGTCCAGCAGCGATCTGGAGGAGCAGCTCTACTGCCATCGCTGGGCTTGAGCCTGTTCCTGCTGTTTGGCTTGAAGTTTGCGCTCTAATTTAGCCAGAAAATAGCCAGAAACCATAGCCATAAACCAAAGACTGCGCTGACGAAGTGCGGAATCAACGAATTTTATTAAAATACAGAGACAGAGACAGATTGAGAGAGAGAGAAAGAGAGCAAAGCCAGACCAGACAATTCAACATATACTCATAATTATTTGAAGGCAGAGTTTAAAGCGCCTGCTGCAAATTCAAATAAAAATATAACTAGTCAATTTTGTGTGACATTGAAAGCAAATTAATTCTACGAAATATGCATAAAATATTTAATAAAAAAACAAAAGTAAACCATAATAAATAGCGTTTTTTTATGAGCATTTCTGGTGAGTTCTTGGTATGCGCAACTTGAAAGGACGCCGCTCCTCGTTTAAAGTTCAAATTCGCTTCGGACCGTAGAAAGTTCAAGACAATTGGCCATATTATTATCTGGCCATAAAGGGGTATATACATATCTAATAATAGCCCTATGAGCCACACTTTTCAGCATACATTTTATCTAGCCAAGTTTTTTTTTTATGATCCCCCATTGGCCATTGGTCATTTTTGATTCCTCGAACGTTGCACGAGTCGGTTAGGTTTATGAGTATTACGGCCCATATACTCAAAGCACGTAAAAATCACCTGGTTCACCTGCCTCTTACGGTGTGTGGCTAAATATAATTCAAATAAACGAAAGAAAAGAGGTAAAAGATAAGCCCAACTAAGTCAACTGACCACCAACTCTTGATAATAATTTCATTGGACAGCTATTAAGGCTCTATAATATTTAGTATTAAAGACGTAAACATTTATTTCAATTGCATTGCAATTTGATTTGTTTATACGCTTGATTTTTTCTTGATCGTTTTGATTAGTATTATTTGACGTAATTAAAACTTTATTCAGTCATCCATTTGTCTGACGAAATTCGATTTTAATCAACTTGCACGCAGACAATGAACAGGCTATAAATATTACTTTATTTATGGGGTTCTATTTGATTTTATAGTGGTTTATTTGCGCCTTGTGACTAAATAGTTCTTTTTACTTTTATTATGTAAAAAAACTGCTTACATTTATTAACTGTAATAGCTGTAATAGCTGGCCAAACTGCTCATTCCTATCGATATCATCGTTTGCCCTTCAGTTGACAGCCCAACTATTAGAGATCAGCTTCGCATGGTTCAAATATCCAAGGCAACTATAGAGCAAGTTTCTACCACGCCCCTTCTTCCCGACTAGGAGTGACCGCTAGTCAGCCACTAAAAAAACCTATAAGATTTCTTGAAAGACACTGGCTAGTTGGCCTCAACGCCTTAGACTCCTTTAGAACATTTTCTAGTCTCGGTTTCATCAGGCTGGAATCCTTCTTGACCAAGAGTCACTGCAAAAGATTGATCCAAACGGTAACACACTTCCTAGACGACAAAAAACTATAAAAGTTCCTCTTCCGGCATTTCCGGTTTAGTAAAACTCAGTTCATCCTGCATAGCCAAAGGCTTAAAGGCTTCAGTCTTCGGAAAAGTAAAGGATTCATGCACAAAGAGCCTCCCCAAGCTGAGGTCTGTCAATTAACAGCGAATCCAAGCTAATCTAACTGATGAATCATATATAAATCCAATTATTAACGTATTCATATGCCAATTTTAATTAAGTAAACCATTTTTCAAATTGGCAGAAGAAAGTTGAGCAACAGATGGCGCCACTGCAAAGTTAGCCTAAAAGTAGGCAATACAATTTTTGTTTTCCATCTGGTTTTTATATTTATTAGATTGAATTTATATATTTTACTGGTTACATTTTAATAACAAATTCTTTTAAATTTAATACAATAAAATACGTACTTAAATAATTTGAATATTGTATTTTTATTCAGTAATTTTTATATGATACTCCTTAGGCCAAACATATTCGGATACTCCTTCGTCCCCTCTTACGGCCTTGGGGCAAAAGTTTATATACATAATTACATTATATTGTTCATTAAAATACTAAATAAGGCTAGATCTCTATAAAGATCTCCGAGTACAGGTAAACTTTGGAATAAAATCATTTAAATGTTGGAATCGTCTCATAGATGGGCAAACTTCAGAACTAGCAGTCCAGCGAGTATGGCCACTTCCAGTATAATAATTAATATCAAAACGATTTTATTATAAAGAACTTCGCGACCCAATTTGCGTATGATAGCACGTGATTTGGATAATTCCTGATCCGCATGCTCCAGTCGTCCCGTAGTGCGCAACAAAGATTCCCTTTGTTCAGCCAATTCGCCCAGTACCTGAGTAAGTGGAATGAATTGATTTAAATATAATAGAAGGCACGACTAGCAGATACTCATTACGCATATAAACATATGCACAAAGTTAATTTACTCTTTTCACAAAGTACAGGGTATAGTTACATACCTCGCCTCCAATTCTTTCCGTCTGAAGAGCCACCTGATTGGATCGTTCAATGCTTTGGGTGGTGCGCTGGAGAACATCGTAGGTGCTGTCTATCACTCGCTGCTGGCGCTGTTCGTGGTCAATGCTGCCACTAGGCAGTTGGGTGTATCCTCCGTAGGACATTTTAATTGGATTTACAGACTTTACGGGAAAGGAAAACAAACAAAAACAAATGAACAGAATGCGTCAGTGCAACAGCTGTAGCTAAAATAAAATTAATCGATAGACAGTCGTTAGCTATCGGCGAGCCACCACAGCAACTGCAGCCCTGGCACATATGTGCGTATGTATTTAAAATTAACGTATTTTTGTGTTGCCAAGACCCACATTGAAGGCAATTTATAAATCAGGCACAATCATAACACAAAAATCATGAATATCAACTGGCTTATCAAGACAAGGGAATTAGTCTTTTGAAGCGTTATTAATTTATTATTGATAGTGTCTTACAGAGAAGTACGCGCGCGTATTTCCCATTACAGACCTACATACTGCAGGCGAACGTTTGTATGTTTTTTTTTGTGCTTGGACTTTTGTATTTCGATTTTTGATAAGAGAAAAACTTGATTAGACATATTTATACAGACAAATGTAGATATGTATTAAAATATGTACGTATTTTAGCATGCTTGGAGGCCGCTACACAACCACCAAGATACAGATATTTCTCTAGAGAGGAAGAGAGATAGGAAGAGCGGGAGCGAGAGCGAGAGCGCTCTTGTTGGTTACACGCTCGCCTCAGCTGAATGCCAGAAATCACAAGCAAGTGAACGCTGGTGCTGGCCAGACGTCTGCTCCGTCGAGATCGCTGTGTGAATAACCTATACGAGAAGTACGAGCAAAACAAGTTCTAAATTTAACGCACGTACCGCTTGGCAAATCTTGAATTTTTTGGTATCAAAAACATTTGTCTCAAAGCTGCAAAGGTAAGCAAAAATACAAAATTATAATACCCTCAGCAGGGCTGCAAAAAAACAGAAAGCCCGAGAATACAAACCAAAATAAATACAAAATACCAAGATAAAAACGTAAGATAGCAAAGAGAATATAAAAAGAATATATACATATGTACATATAAATGTGAATTCAAGGTGATCTTCAGTTAAAAAAAGTGAACAAGCAGCTTAAAAAGAAAAAAAACACAAATGTGTTTTTTAAATTAATTAAACAATTAACTAATTTTCTAGTCATGTAAAAAGTCGCACGTGATCATTGATCACACACAAAAAAGTAACCTCCCAGCTGACAGCCAAACGCCACCTGCCCCCGCGCGAGCATAGTAGCTCTCCAGCTGTACATGCATACATTTATATCTGTATCTGTATCTGTGTATCTGTATCGGTGTATCTGTATTCGTGTATCTCTCAGTCACGCACGCTGCTAGTCAGCAGTTCGAGTGAACTGTCGTGAGCTGAGTTTATGCAATATTTTTTTACTAAATCATGTGACATGCAATTTTCTCCTGCAGTTTCAGCCACAGGATACTTTTTCTAACAATATTCGAGCTCTCAAGTAGCTCTCAATAACACAATGAATTTCAATTGTATTATGATTTATGACTAGTTTCATAAAATATTTTACAAGCCCTCCAATCAATCATTCTGATTAGAATCGACGCGTATTACTGATCGATTAGCTTATAGGAAAAAAAAAAACAAAAACCAGAAAGAAATTCTACTGAATGGTCTAGACTCGAGCATTTTTCAAGTATTACACTTTTCCGGTACAGAAGAGTATTTTAAGAGTTTCGACTCATTGAGTTATGTAACTTTATCAGTGAGTTATCAATTGTCTGGGCGGGGCTTTAATTCTTTAAATAAATTCCCTTAAATTAATTTAAATGTTGTGCAACACTGCCAAAAAAAAAGGCTATCAATTTTATATTACAAATACGATCTCCCCTCCTCTCTCGCTCTCTTTGCCTATCTTCTTTTTAATGGTAGTTATGAAAAGTGTCACAATAAATGAACAAAACAGCAATAAAAAAAAAAAACTTGGTATTTAATACAAATGCCCAAATAAAACACACACACAGAAACTCGCGCCAACAGAGAGAGAAAGAGGAAATGAGAGCGAGCGAGCGGGAGAGCGCGCGCGAAAGAGTGAAAAACAAACAAAAACAAGCAGCGAAAAATTGAACGAAACTCCGTAGCGATATTAACTGCGCCCAGGCAGGGGCGTGCAACAATGGGGGCTGACATTGGCGGCGTCTATGGGCATTAAACACGAATTGCTATTGCTGCTTCGTTAAAATGTAATTAAGACTCACCCGCTTCTTGCGTGTGTGTGCACCCATACTGTTACACCCACACACCCACTCACACACACACACACACACGCATAGTCGAACTTACTCATAAAAATGACCAGCGAAAAGCTAAAAGCAAAAACGACAGCATTTTAGTTGTTTTGAAGTTAAACTGGTTTACAGTTGCTCGTCCACTGTTTTCTGTGCGTGTTTAGAAACTGAAATTATTCGTATTATTTGTATTAAATTCACCAAATAATCTCCTTACCAATACATACATACATACCTACATATATGTACGTGCATATGTGTGTGTCTAGTTGAAATTGCATTTCATTTATTGAGTTCGTGTTTGGCCAGGCAAGTTTTAAAGTGTTTCGTATTAATTGAAGCTTAATTAGAAATTATATACCACTGCTAACAATTGTACATACATACATACATACATACATACATACATACTTATATGTATATACATATATATACATACATACACATACTTGCTAGCAGCGCTTCATACTAAATTTCGCACACAGCGGTGATAATAATGTTTGGGTTCACGAGGAATTTCTAATTTTAAAAAGTTTAAAATTTGTATTAAAATTTAATCATTATTATTTGAATTTTTTTAAATTTTGTTTCTTTTTTCATTTATTTTTTAAAAAATGTTTTTTTCTGTGCACACTTCAAGTTGGCTTGGAATTTAGCTGGAAAACGTGTCATATTAATTGCAGCCCGCTCAAATATGCATATAAATTTATATATTTATCAGATATCTGAGTGCTATAATTCCATATATTTACATGCATATAGACACATATACATATGTAAATAAACATGTTGGTATGTGTGTCTCAGTGCTGCTAAAAGTGACACATAAAAGTTTTCGCCCCTGGAAATTAGAGCACTGCTATTATTTCTTGTCAATTTTTATGAAAAATTAATGTACAGTGATCACTCGCAGACTGAGAAATGCATTTATTTTTGTAATGCTGACGCTTTCCCGGGGTAGTTATATAAAAAAGACAAGCAAACAGTTTTTAAGTTGGAATTTATTTCAGTACCAAAAAGACTTTCTTTCTAGCGAAAAAAATGGGTTTCCAATTTCGAAGTGATTTGGCCTTCTCGGGAGACTACTGTTAATAAAATATACATATGTATGTCGAGCTGTGTGTGTGTGTGTGTGTATTGTATTGTATGTGTAAGTTGAAGGCCCTATTGGCTAGCAATATTGTTAAATTATTTATAGTACCCAGCACTCAATGGGCATTAAATGGTAGTAAATTCTATGGGCCGTGTTTTGTTTTTAGCCCACACCTCCTGAGTACTCAGTATGGAGTACTAGTTTTTTAGTACTTTCGTGTTCCATGCATATATAATAAATTTATAATCGCGCTTCCGTTTAATTTATCGTTTATAATGCAATCAAGTTCTGTAAGCCATTTGCCGCTATCCATTAAAAAAATTCGCTTTTTTAGAGGGTATTATAACTTTGATACGAAATGTGTTGAAAAAGGCGTCGGGGATCCTATAAAATATATATATACTATTGATCAGGACGATGAGTTCAGTTGATATAGCCATGTCCGTCTGCCTGCCCTTTTCTCTCCCTAATCTCTCAGTTTTTGATCCTGGAGAATGAAGTTTTGAGTGGAGTCGTCCGCATCGGACAACTATATCATATAGCTGCCATAAAAAGGAATAATCGGCTCAAAAAGTTGTTGCATGGAAATCTTTTATATTTCTCAAAGTATCGTAATAAAGAATTCCAAAGTAGATGAAAGAGTATGTCTTCTATACCCATACTAAATCGTATCATATAGCTGCCATAGGAACAATCCATCTTGGAAGTGTATAAAAACTTCGTTGCGTTTAAAGTAGCCTTTCCTTTCCTTCTTTAAAGCAGCGATAAAAATGCACTACGCGTAGACGTAAATATTATTATTTTTAATAGCATTTCTATATTTAGAAAGCCGCTGATTCTGATAAAAAATAAAGACGTACATATATTAAAGCCATGGCTCAGAAGTACAGTCAAATCAAGTGTTGATAAACACAAAAAGAAAAAATCCCTAAGTAAGCTCAAAATAATCCAAAGTATTTCCTTTCTTTCCTTTTTCTTGTGAAGCAACAACAGGCGACAACAATTATAAATAATGAGCAACAGGCGCTATAAAGCAATTCGACTATTTTATTCTAGCTTCTCTAATTCAAATTCGCTGGAATTCATTTTGTGGCTAAATATATATGTATATATATAGATATATATATATATATACTTTATATAAATCATGGAATCGCTGGCTTCAGCAATTTGGTCCATCTTTGGCTTATGTTTCTGGCTAACAGCCAGAAAAAAAGTAACCATTTTATGCTAAACAAAAAATGCAACATGAAAAAAAACTAATTTACAAATGATTTAAAGCTGCCAACAGTGCAGAAATGTTCACTGAGAAAAAATATTTTAAAAAATCGAAATTTCAAAATTATTTTTTAAATTTTAACTGAGTTTAATTTGTTGACTCGGGAACTAAATTTGGCTTTGCAGACGACTTTCTTTTCTGAACAAAACCAATGTTTCTGCGTTCAAAACTTAATAGTTTTTTATAAATAAAAATATTTTGATTAATTTTAAGCTTAAATAGAAAAAAAATCATGATAAAAGTTTAAAGAGTTCTCTAAAGAAAAGAATTTGAAAAAATTCTTTATAGTAAGAATAAAAATGTTTCAACGAAGTCTATTCCGCTTTTTTCGAGTGTATTTTCGCCAAGTGTGTATCTACCGCAAGAGCTAAAGCTAATTCCTGGCCAGCCCCATTAAAGTTCGATAATGTGCGACGCGTCGCATTGTCGTCCGTGTCGTTGACTGTTTCCCCGAGTCCCGAGTCCGATTCTCTGATGATGTCACAATGAACCTTGGGGCGACACGTCGCGTCGCCTCGCGTTGCGTTGCGTCTGAGTATACATTTTAGCCCAGAGCCTAGAGAGAAGAACGGAGGGAACTATTGGCCAACAGTTCAACAGTCTGTCGACAGTCCGACACTCGGACAGCCGCTCCCAGTGCAGCGCCACCAACAAGTCAACATTTTCGCGCTCTAATTAAATCAAAAAACAACAACAACAAAAAAACATTAATCATACGCATTATCTAAGTGCCTCCGATTTTGACTTGTTGCAGCCGAATATATGTTTCCTTCTATTATTTTTGGCAGCATTCTGATAAAACGACAATTATCAGTTAATTTGTTTAATCAGCTCTAACAACATTTCTAATAAGTATTCCCTCAGCTTCAGGTATCGTATAATGCTCGTAATAATAATAAAAAAAAAGACAAATATGCCAAAATGTTGCTTACCAGAATATTATTGCTATATAAATAGATTAAATATATCTGCTACAGTCGTTACTCGATGTTCCAGTATTTCTGAAAAGAAGAAAATCGGGAAACTTCTTTAGTTGGGAACTTAACATCCGAATTTATATATAGAATATTTCCAATGTTTTAGAAAATTGTTTTTTGTTCAGTTTTGAAAGTTTCTAAGAACTATAACTAATTTTTATAGATCTAGATCCATATCATAATTGAATCCAGTATATAGATTATTCCAATCGAAACTTATCAACTGTTTAATCATTAGGTTATCGAAAACTATATATAATTCCATATCATTATAGAGTCTAGTATATAGAATTTTAGTCGGAACTTTTCATGTTTTTAATCATTAACTTATCGATGACTATATATAATTCTTATGGATCCAGATCCAAATCATAATAAAGTATAGTACAATTAAACTACTTGAAGAATATAGAATTAAAGTCGGAACTTTTCATGTTTTTTGTCATTAACTAATCGATGACTATATATAATTCTTATGGATCCAGATACATATTATAATAGAGTCTAGACTCATTAAAAGACTTGAAGATTATAGGATTATAGTCGACACTTTTCATCTATTTAGTTATTAAGTTATCGATAATTATAGATAATTCTTATAGATCCAGATCCATATCATGATAAAGCCTAGCAAAAGACTTGTGGAATATAGAATTAAAGTCGGAATGCTTTAATTTGCGAGCGATAGATTATGAGTCAATGCTAATTAGAAGCCCTATTTTACTGTTTCTAGGCGAACTCTGAATAAATATAAACAAAAAATTTGTATGTAAATATGTAGTTAATTACGAGTGCGACGGGTATATATATACATATGTATATATATATATGTATGAACAGATATATAGTCGTGTTTCCCTGTGGACGTATTGCCTGCGTAATAACACCGGCCACATGGAAATTAGCTAAAGTAATTACGTACAAATATGTATGTATGTATGTGTATATATATATATGTGAAAAGAGAAATACACAGAATCTTGGCTAATAATAATAAATACTAAATAAATCAGTCTAGATTCGAAAGAAAACAAAATAAATTCGCCTCTTGAAACGCAGCAACAAAGCGAAGCGCCAATAAAATTGGCTGACTATTTTGTTGCTGGCTTTGCATATTTTTTATGGCAGGCAACATATGCTGCCAGATAGATATAGATACATATTTACACAGATATATATATACATATATATATATACGATATATGGCAGACAAAAGAAGCCATTGGGGCTGTCAAAAAAAAAAAAAAGACAAAAACAATTATTAGGATTTCTTGCTTATTTGATTTTTAATTGCATGTCTGTGGAATGCTTTCTTGAACTAACCCCTCTCTCCTGTCTCTTTTTCAGGGCAGGGAACATAAAGAGTCGCCAGAATGGGGGATATGTTCCGCAGTGAGCAGATGGCATTATGCCAGATGTTTATACAACCAGAGGCCGCATACACCTCCGTCTCGGAGCTGGGCGAAACCGGCTGTGTGCAGTTTCGCGATGTAAGTCCAATAGAAAGTAAAAGAGAATCTCTCATAGTCACCAAATGCATTCCATCCACAGCTGAACTGCAATGTGAATGTGTTCCAACGCAAGTTCGTGACGGAGGTGCGTCGCTGCGATGAGCTGGAGCGCAAGATTCGCTATATTGAGACGGAGATCAAGAAGGACGGCATTGCCTTGCCCGATATTCAAGATGATATTCCACGTGCGCCCAATCCACGTGAGATCATTGATCTGGAAGCGCATTTGGAGAAAACCGAATCGGAAATGATTGAGTTGGCCCAGAACGAGGTCAACATGAAGTCCAATTTCCTGGAACTGACGGAACTTCGTAAGGTATTGGAGAACACCCAGGGTTTCTTCTCCGATCAGGAAGTCCTCAATTTGGACTCCAGCAATCGCGGCGGTGGTGTTGTCGATGAAGCCACTGCCCAGCATCGCGGTCGTCTGGGATTTGTGGCTGGTGTCATCAATCGGGAACGCGTCTTCGGTTTTGAGCGCATGCTGTGGCGCATCTCGCGTGGCAATGTGTTCCTGAAGCGTTCGGATTTGGATCAACCCCTAAATGATCCAGCCACTGGTCATCCCATCTATAAGACCGTGTTTGTGGCCTTCTTCCAGGGCGAGCAACTGAAGAACCGCATCAAAAAGGTATGCACTGGCTTCCATGCCTCGCTGTATCCCTGTCCCAGTTCGCACAACGAACGCGAGGAGATGGTCAAGAATGTGCGCACACGCCTCGAGGATTTGAACCTGGTGCTCAGCCAGACCGAGGATCATCGCAGCCGTGTGCTGGCCACCGTCTCCAAGAATCTGCCCTCGTGGTCGATTATGGTCAAGAAGATGAAGGCCATCTATCATACGCTCAATCTGTTCAATATGGATGTGACCAAAAAGTGCCTCATTGGTGAGTGCTGGGTGCCCACCAAGGATTTGCATGTTGTGCAGAAGGCTCTGTCCGACGGCTCGGCTGCCGTAGGCAGCACCATTCCTTCGTTCCTCAATGTCATCGATACGAACGAACAGCCGCCAACGTTTAATCGCACCAACAAGTTCACACGTGGCTTCCAAAACTTGATCGATGCCTATGGCATTGCCTCGTACCGTGAATGCAATCCGGCTCTTTATACTTGTATTACATTCCCCTTCCTGTTCGCCGTTATGTTCGGTGATTTGGGCCATGGTATTATCCTGTTGCTCTTCGGAGCTTGGATGGTGCTCAGCGAGAAGAAGCTGGCACGCATTAAGAATGGCGGTGAAATTTGGAATATCTTCTTTGGCGGACGTTACATTATTCTGTTGATGGGCCTGTTCTCTTGCTACACGGGTTTCATCTATAACGATGTCTTCTCCAAGTCCATGAATTTGTTTGGATCTAATTGGATAAACAACTACAACACATCCACGGTACTTAGCAATCCAAGCCTGCAGTTTCCGCCCAAGACCTCCGCCAAGGGTGTTTATCCCCTGGGCTTGGATCCCATCTGGCAGCTGGCAGACAACAAGATCATCTTTCTCAACAGTTTCAAGATGAAGTTGTCCATCATTGTCGGTGTTCTCCATATGGTCTTCGGTGTTTGCATGTCGGTCTGTAATTTTGTGCACTTCAAGCGCTACTCCTCCATCATCCTGGAGTTTGTGCCACAGATTCTGTTCCTGCTGCTGCTCTTCGGCTACATGGTCTTCATGATGTAAGTCAATTGTTTACTTCTTTCTATATTATCAGCGATCTAATGAGATAGTCCTCTTTTACTTTAGGTTCTTCAAGTGGTTCAAATACAGTGCCAATGCCGAGATCCAGCCCGAAACTCCTGGCTGTGCTCCATCCGTGCTGATTATGTTCATCAATATGATGTTGTTTAAGAACACGCCGCCTTTCAAGGGCTGCGAAGAGTTCATGTTCAGTGCTCAGGACAGTATACAGAAAACCTTTGTTGTCATTGGTCTCATTTGTGTTCCATGGATGCTGCTGGGCAAGCCTCTATACATCAAATTCACACGTGGACGTAAAATTTCACATGTGAGTAGAATCGTCGCAGCTGCTTTCGGAGCAATCTCTAAAGGAATTGAACTCTTCCATTTAGGTCAAGCACAATGGTGAGCTGACAGGCAATATGGAGTTGGCCGAAGGCGAAACTCCACTGCCCACTGGCTCCTCTGGACATGAGGAAGGTGCTGGTGGAGCTCACGGTCACGACGATGAGCCGATGAGTGAAATTTACATACATCAAGCCATTCATACCATCGAATATGTGCTGAGTACCATCTCACATACAGCTTCATATCTGCGTCTCTGGGCTCTGTCCTTGGCTCATGCTCGTGAGTGCTATTTATTATCCTTTCTTGCGGTCATAATAATAATATAATATTATACTTGTAGAACTCTCTGAGGTGTTGTGGAACATGGTGCTGTCGCTGGGCTTAAAGATGCCACCCTATACGGGCGCCATTGGTTTGTTTATCATTTTTGGCGCCTGGTGCATGTTCACACTGGCCATTCTGGTCATGATGGAGGGTTTGTCCGCCTTCCTGCACACCCTGCGTCTGCACTGGGTGGAATTTATGAGCAAATTCTACGAGGGCTTGGGCTACGCCTTCCAGCCCTTCAGCTTCAAGGCAATCATCGATGGCGAAGAGGAGGAATAATTTGGCCTGCCATAGCTCAGCAATAGCCGCAAATATGAATACTATCTATGTATATTTGAGCTCGTTTATTATGTTTTTCCATTTTGTTAAATATTTTATTTTGTTTTGGGCAACCAACACTGTCCTCAGTCCAGTATTGTGGTGCTCTTCCCACAAGTTGTCAAAATATTTACATGTAATATTGTTATGTATATTCTCAAAAGTCGTTTCAAAGCAATATAATTTGATATTCACAATTGTTACAAATAATTTTAAAAGATCGAAACAGTTTGCTTAATATCTGTGCAGAATTTATCGTAATCGATATATATTCAGATATCGTTATCATAAATTCTATGCAGTTATGTAAGCAGCTGATAAAATAAAGCCAGAAGAGAGAGCAGCAAAATATCATTTGGTTTTATTTCAAATACTTACAATGAAGAACTGTCTATGAATCACTTATCTTTATTACACTATAAGAACACGTCATTATATTCTAAAATGCAGTGAAAAGTTTTGAAATACTACGACACTTATTATTATATCTCAAAAGGCAATATCTTATCTCTGAATTTATGTTTAAAAGGTAATTAACTTTAATTTGAAATGAGAAGTTGTGCAATAATTTTACTGACATTTCAATTATGATATTTTATAGCTAAAATATTGGTAATTTTTAGCTATAATTGAAAAATTACTTTATACTTTTTCTACTGCACTTTTGAATTTAATTCAACTTCAATTTATTACTGATCGCACCGAGAAATGGTTCACAACTAACCGTAGACTGATATCGGAATACATAAGAACTGGTTGGAAATGATTTTGTAATTATTTAGCAATTAGTTTTTAATGCCTGGGGTCTTCTTCCATATCAATCGGCTGATAAGACCCGTGGGCTATTCCATCATATTGATAGATGGCTCAATTATGCATCAAGCTACCCGTTTCGTCACCTTGTATTCTGTTTAGTTTATCCATAACATGCGCTCCCCCAGAGATAAGCCTGGAAAGTTGTACATAAGTCCGTCTATATACCCAAAGCTATAATGTAATAGTCACTTGACCACGACGATCAGTTCGCCTTGTGTCACCAAAGCGTGCGAAGGTGTCAATGGAAGATTGACCAAAAAAAAACTTAAAAAATGTGGGGCAAGAAATTCAAAGGATTACTCTGCGGCTCCGGCCAGCAGGATAACATCTTTCGCAGTGAAAAGATGTCCTTGGCTCAGATGTTTCTGCAGCCAGAGGCCGCCTATGAGACCATATCCCAGCTAGGCGAAATGGGCTGTGTGCAGTTCCGTGATGTAAGTTGTTAGAGAGAAATGTCTTGGTCGGAATAATAAATAGTCCTGTTCCTTAAGATGAACGAAGGAGTCACCGCTCAGCAGCGTAAATTTGTTAATGAGGTTCGCCGTTGCGACGAGCTGGAACGGAAAATTCGATATGCGACTTCCGAGCTGACCAAAGACGGTTACAAGGTGGTTGATCTGATCGAAGATTTTCCTCCTGCACCTAAGCCCAAGGAGATAATCGAGCTGGAGTCGCTGTTGGAGAAGACGGAGACTGAGATCATCGAACTTTCAGCCAACAATGTCCGTTTGCAGACCAACTTTTTGGAGTTGACGGAAATGATTCAAGTTCTGGAGAGAACGGAGCAGTTCTTTTCTGAGCAGGAATCCCACAACTTCGATCTGAATAAGCGTGGTACGCACAAGGATCCGGAGCATTGCGACGGTAGTTTGGGCTTTGTGGCTGGCGTCATTCGCAGAGAGAGACAGGTAAATAACTCTATCAATTTATTTAGACCAATTGAGAAATTTGTTTTTCCGTTCAGTTCGCCTTTGAGAGGATGCTTTGGCGCATCTCACGTGGCAATGTTCTGGTGCGCCGCTGCGACATGGAGGGTCCTGTGAAGGATCCTCGCACTGGAGAAATGGTTTATAAGAGCATCTTTGTAGTGTTCTTCCAGGGCGATCAATTGCAATCACGTATACGTAAAGTGTGCGCCGGTTTCCATGCCTCTATGTATCCCTGTCCAAGCTCGCATCAGGACCGTCTGGAGATGATTAAGAGTGTGCATATACGCATTGAGGATCTAAAGATTATTATCAGCCAGACCGAAGATCATCGCTCCTGTGTGCTGAAGGCCATCTTGAAGCAGCTACCCAACTGGGTAGTCATGATCAAGAAAATGAAATCGATCTATCACACGCTCAATATGTTCAATGTGGATCTGGGCAGCAAGTGTTTGATTGGTGAGTGCTGGGTGCCCACCCGAGAGCTGGAGGATGTGGAGACAGTGTTGGCTGAGGCATCCTTGGCCTTGGGCAGCACCATTCCCACGATATTCAATATACTTGAGACAAAGAAGGCGCCACCCACTTATTTCCGCACCAACAAGTTCACATACGGCTTCCAAGTGTTGATCGATTCCTATGGCATTGCCGAGTACCGTGAGGTTAATCCTGGACTCTATACATGTATATCATTCCCTTTCCTTTTTGCTGTCATGTTCGGTGACATGGGACACGGTTTTCTCGTCTTCCTGCTCGGCCTTTGGATGGTACTGGATGAAAAGCGACTCATGAAAGCTCGGGCTGGTGAGATTTGGAAGATTCTGTTTGGTGGCCGATATATCATATTGTTGATGGGAATCTTTGCTGTTTATACGGGCTTCATATACAACGATTGCTTCTCCAAGTCCTTTAACATATTTGGTTCGCATTGGGCACTGCAGTATAATCGAACTACAGTGCTTACGAATCCTTCGCTGCAGCTGAACCCTACGACAGACACCCGAGGCACCTATCCCATGGGCATAGATCCAATCTGGCAGTCGGCTAGTAACAAGATCATCTTCCTGAACACCTACAAGATGAAACTGTCCATTATATTTGGAGTCCTCCATATGGTCTTTGGCGTCTGTCTGTCGGTCGAGAATTTTGTCTACTTCAAAAAGTATGCCTACATTTTGCTACAGTTTGTGCCCCAGGTTCTCTTCCTGCTACTCCTCTTCGGATACATGGTTTTCATGATGTTCTACAAGTGGGGACAATACTCTGCCACAACCACAAACGTGGCGGATTCACCGAGCTGTGCTCCTTCTGTTCTCATCATGTTCATAGATATGATATTGCTGAAGACTGAGGTGCCTGCAGCAGGTTGTACAGCTAGTATGTTCCCTGTGCAGAGAGAGTTGGAGACGATACTATTGGTGGTAGCAATTATATGCATACCATGGATTCTGCTCGGCATGCCGCTGTGGATTACATTCAAGCGCAAGATGAGGGTTCGTCACTTAAGCCTCCTTATTGATGATGATACTAAATAATAGTTTTTCTTTAGAAGGGAAAAGTGGAACACAATTTTGATACCATCATGGAGACCATTGAGATTACGGGCAAGGAAGTCATCATAACTGAAGTACCAGAGTCTGAAAAGAAGGCTGCACACAGCGGAGATGACGAAGAAGAGGAGGAAGAGCCCATGAGCGAAATCTGGATACATCAGGCAATTCATACTGTTGAATATATTTTGAGTACTATTTCTCACACGGCCTCGTATCTTCGTCTCTGGGCTTTATCCTTGGCTCACGCAGGTCTGTAGACAATTGAGCAGCAGCTAATACTGTTTCTATATATCCTACCTCTTGGATCTCTTGCAGAACTGTCTGAGGTCTTGTGGACCATGGTGTTGTCAGAGGCTTTACAAATGAGTGGATACGTTGGAGTCATTGGCGTTTTCATTATATTTGCCATCTGGGTGTTCTTTACCATAGCCATCATGGTCATGATGGAGGGTCTATCCGCCTTCCTGCATACCCTGCGTCTGCATTGGGTGGAGTTTATGAGCAAGTTCTACACTGGCACTGGCTATGAGTTCCAGCCTCTTAGCTTCAAAGCAATGCTAACCGCCGAAGAAGAGGAGTAGGCGCTGACGTAATCTTAGTGGGTCAAAGATAGCGCCCATTAATAAATATAATTTGCATACTAAATTTAGCGGGCGTTTTGGATTTTTGATCTTGGGTCTCATTGGTGGCTTGGCCCACATAGCGACGTGATTCCATAAAAAGGTCATTGCATTGAGGGCAGCGCTCAGCGAAAAATTCTTGCCAAGTGCAGCAGATTTCTATGGAAAACTTACCTATTATGGAATTCAAAACTCTTTTTATACCCTACCCCATTCGAAATGTTTTTTAAAGGGTATACCCAACTATACAGTTAGTTTCTTTTCCATCCTAAAGCAAGTAACCGAATTCCATATTAATTTCAAAGCGAACTGGAGGCAGAATTCAGGAGATAAATTCCTGCAGCCGGCCCAGACATATTTTAGATACCCTAACCAGTTAACTTTTGGCTACTTGGTGTAATTACAGGGTATCTCTGAGCAGATAACTCTAAACAAGAGCACTCTTGTTTGTTTTTCAATCGAAAGGTGTAGCGTAGCTTATTAGCTGGGCTCAGTGGCCAGCGTTCCGCAGTTGTGGAGCTAAAGAGCTCTGGGCAAGTCACCCTAGCGTATCTATTCGAAAATGTTGTTTCTACATCTGGTTCTATTGCTGCTGGGCCTGCTGGCTGTGGGTCAAGCGGATACATTGGTTCAACTCCATGTGAATCGTCCCTACAACGATGTTAACGAGAAGTTTGTCAGTTTCGCCGTGAAGCCGGAAGATTTATACGATGCACTGGATGGAAAAAATCGTAAGGCTGTGACCAGTATGGCCGCCCTACTGGGAGATGCCTATGTGAAATTCGTTGGAGATTTTTATTTTGCTAGCAATGCACCAACACGTCTACGAAATCCAACAAAAATAATATGGAAGGGTTTCAACCGCTGGACACGGTAAGTGCTTAAAGGCTTGGGTAGTCAGGACTCCTTCCTAATCTTGTTGTTCCCATTTGAAGCGCCGTCAATTGGACTATGATTATTCCGGTGCCATATGCACCCGATGAATGGGATTCAATGCACACCCTGAAGATTCTAAATACATCTTATATGGTGGGTATTACTGACTGTATTTGGCAGCTGGGCACCGACTTTGGCACTTCACGCGCCAAGGACTATGTACAGGAGCTGAGCACACTGAAGCTGATGACGGATACTTTTAGTCCTTATGTGGACAACTGGCGTGTCATGGGTGCAGATATTTCAGCTGGCAGCAGTTCGGAAGAGACCCGAAAATATGTGGATATGTCCAAGGATTTAAATGCTGCATTCGGCTGGACGCAGTAAGTTTCCCAGTTTGGGATTACCTAGAATAATTTAAATGAGATCTTATTAGAGCATCTTTCCAATCCATAGGCCCACTAATATGCTGCCCACCAGTAGCATCGGTAGCTACATTTATGACAGTGATCCGGCGCTGAAAACCCTGCAGAAACAACGTGTGCCGCTGTGGCTGACGCTGCCAGAGGAACGTTCCGGCGCACAGTCAATTAGCAAGAGACTGCTGGGAGATGAGACAACGGATGCACTGCGTTGGGCACAAACGCTGGGTGATGCAGCAAGTGGGGGCTTCGATGTGGTCTTCAAGCGCATGAGCCTAGAGGATTTTGAGCGGCCCAATTTCAGCTACTATGTGACCGCTATGTTCAAGAAGGTGATGGGCTCCAGGGTATTTCCGGCGCGACCACTTAATGCCTTTTCTCCAAGCAATAAGCTGTATACGCACTGTGCGAATGCTGTCTCTGGTGGATTATCCTTTATGGTCGTCAATACGGAGGATCAGCCTACAACGATAACTGTGCGTAGCATGAGCCGTCTGTCCAACAGCGAGATTTGGGAATATGTCCTTAGTGGACAGGATGGTCGGGTACGTCTGAATGATCAGAAATTGACCCTTAATTCCACACTGCGGCCGCTGCTCAAGCCCAAGGATGCTACTAAGCAGCTGCAGTTCATTACACCTAGTATGTCGGTAGGTTTCTGGGTATTGCCCAATGTTAATCTGGAGCACTGTCAGTTTACGGAAATTGAAGCTGACGATGCTAGCGCGGAATCCTCCGTCGAGAGTCGTCGTTCCAATGGTTACAGCTCAGCAGATCGCCTGCTTCAGCGGCTTATCGAGGAGACCGCAGTCTCCCGAGGATCACTACAAAGCACCATCAATCGGCATCGACGCTTCGTGCTAGACAACAAGGATACAGCGGCGCCTGATACTTTACTCGGAAAGCTGCTGCTACCTTTTAATCAGGCACAGGAGAAGCTGGAACCCGTGGCAGCTGTGAAGCGACAGGCGAAAGCTGAGGTCAAATCCAAGTCGCAATCAGTGCGTCCGTTAGAGGCAATAAACTGGCTAAGACACGTAATAGAGCAGAGCCGGGATGTGACACAACGCCAGCGGCGCAGCAGACGTAATGCACCTGGATTTGGTGGCCCTTACTTCTACAACAGGCAAGGCAAGAAGACCACCTTCACCAAGAAGATCACCGAAATTCGTAAGCCGGAACGCAAGATTAAACCTTTGTTCGATTTGGCCGAGTTCGATGAGGAGGAATTCTTTAAGAAATTGGGCGAACAGCCAGAGCCAGAGCCGTATACACGTCTGCCCGAGGGTGATGTTCATCTAAAGCACATTGAATCGCCGGATGGTGAAGAAAGCGAAATGCAGCCAGATTCAGAGCAGATGAGCTATAAGAAACGCCGGCCAACCGTTAGGAGGCAAATGAAAATTGTCCAGCGCTCGCAAGAAGAAAGTGTTGAGGAGCCGCTAGAAACGCCCAAGGAGCAGGAGCCCCAGAAGCCTCGTCCCATTCACACAGAGTTCTTCGAGGCTTTGCCTGCACCGGTGATCAAGCATGGCAAACGCTTAAACTTGGGTGCCACTTTGAATTCTTTGCTGTTCCCGGAGCCCTTCTCCAGCAAGGGCACCATCAGCAAGAGTGCCACCAAGCCCCAGGATGATGTGGAGCCCGACGTGGAGCCAGTGGAGGGCGAGAACAATAAAAAACGTACAGGCAAGAGTGGTCATGTGGCCCACGATTTCCTGCAGGCTCAGCAGGAGCTAGGCAAACACTTCCTCAGTCACATCAATGAGCACGAACATGAATTCTCACTGGGTGATGAGAATGCCCGGGCCCACTCACAGGAGGCTGCTGATCTGGACAAAGAACTGAAGCCACGGGCACCCACTAAACAGTTGAATGGAAATGACAATGAAGAGGATTACTTTGGTGCCAAGGCGGAGACGGAAAGAGCGACTCCTCCTGCGCCCAAGCGGTTGAAAAAAAAGATAGCCAACGAGAGTCCCCTCACTTCTTGGTGGGATTTGCCATCATTAAGGCATCGCCGTGCCTTGTCCCTCAATTATGCGGATGCCCTGCGCTCTAATGCGATTGATAAAGACGATCAGCAGGAGCTGTTACCATTGGGAAGCTACTCCTATTATGAGTATAAAGTGGATTTAACTACAGTGAAGCCAAAGGCAGAAGAAGAGTCCAAAATTATGAAAATCGACACGACGCGAACTCCAACATTGACCTACCGAAAGGTTACGCTATCCGATAATATAGTGACCACAGTCAAGTCAAAGGTATCCAAGTTTATGAGCATTATCTCCAGGCATATGAATGAGTGGTACAACACCTTGACGCGACACTTGGAAACTGAACCGGGAAGAGTGCGTCCTCCAAGCAATGGAGGCGAGAATGCCATCAAGAAATAGAATAGAAAGTCTACATAGTTTTATTAAGGATATCTTGTCAGTCACTTAATGTAAATATGTATACAATATATTAAAAAAATCGAAGAGAAAACCATAAAGATGATTATTCTATTATTGAGAAAAATAATATGAAATTAATTGCTTTTAGTTCTAGTTTTAATTACGGCAAAGAATGCAGTAGATTCCACTGTTAAAATTCAATTTATAAATAAATAAATAATGTACTTAACATTGATTAAACTGTATTTAAACAGTTATATAATACATAATATGTATCTAGCTTTAGATCTATAAGAAGACTGAGCTCTTCTCTTCGCCGCTTTCTCTTGCGCTCTTCCACTTTTCTCTTAATGCCAGCGGAAGAAATGCCTCAACGTAAATGAAAGCTACAAAAACAGAATTGAAGCTCAGCTTCGACTTGTTCCGCCAACAAAACCCGGCCAAAACAACAAAGTATTGTGGCTATTTACAATAACAACAATAACAATAGTAATAAAGAGTAGCGCGATCGCGAGACGAGTCGTTCCAGCTACGACGACTCTGCAGCCAGTCTCTGAGCAAGCGTTCAAGGCGAAGGTTGTGGTCGAATCGAGAGTCTTTTGAGTCTTGGGTCTTGAATCTGTCAACAGTTCAAAGTACAGCCGATATATATATACACACATATATATATATATATATAAATAAAGAAATATAATAATCATTTTAACAGGTGAGTGTGCGGAAATTTGCAAAATCACAGCCTGACTCTGCATTTTGGTGCATTGAAAACGGGTCAGTTCTAGTCTGAAGAAGTTGCATTCAGGGCGAGGCAGAGTCTGTCAGAGAAGCATAGAAGCGTAACCAGTAAGCCAGTCTTGAAGCAGACAACTTTTTTTAGTGACGTGGACAGTAAAAAAATCAACAACAAAAAAAAGCAACAAGCAACAAGCGACGCAGCAAAGGCGACAACAACAACAACAACAGCAGCAGCAGCCAGACTATAAGTATAATTTCTGGCTTTCTTTGTGCTGATACTTTGTTGTTTCTTTAGCCATTAAAAATGGCCAAGTTTCAGTTAAGGCCAGAAGCATAAGGCACATTCGTACATAGCCTAAACATATATATTCTTGATCAAAAATATAGCAAAACTAATGCTAACAATACTTTGATTTCCAGCTGTGGAAAACTGCTATAAGTACTCTATAAATTTGATTATGTTTGAATAAACACAGCAGTTATTTAGTTAATTAAATTGTATTTAACTTTACAGGGTATTAGCCAGTCGTGCAGGCTTAACTTCTTGCGTTTTTCTGTTAGCTGTAATGGCAATGAACTTTACTTTGGCTTCGACAAGCGCTTAAAAATCGTTTCATAATTATTTTTGATTTAACTTGCGCATATGAAAAGTGAAAGTCTATATAGATATAGATATAGATATATTTCTTTTGAGAGTATCGATACTGAGTATTTCAGCTTAATGATTTCGTTTTTCACTGCATGAAAACTGATTTCGGCACTGGAAAAAATTGCTTTGACCGACTGAAGCTGACCGATAAACCAAAAAGAAAAAACAAAAATGTTGAGCGTCAAAACTTGTTTCGAACAACCAAAAAAAAAAAAAAAAAATCGAAACCTTTTGTTGTCACTGTCTGAGTGTTATATAATCTTATTTGCATATTACCACACATACACACACACACACACACACACATTTATAATACTGTGCTGAATATTATTTATAGGATGGGTTTCGTCTTGGCCTGGTTGCCAAGTGATCATTATATGCGAGATATCTGCCTCATGACACTCACAGCGGCCTTTATAGCCACCTTGCTGAGCATTCGCTTCTATTTGCGCATTACGGCGGGCCGTTGCTTCTCTGAGGTAAACCTGATCCCAGAACCAATCCCAAAAAACCCTATTGGAATCTTTTTAGTAGTGCTACTAATCCAAACGGAACGATTTCTAGACAAAATTTCATTACTTTCGTTCCTTCCCTCGCCCCTAAAGTCCTTAAATGTAATTAACCCACTACTATTTATGTGATGAAGACTTGCACACTGCTTCTCTCATATAAATAAAAATAATAATAATAATACATAATAATAGTAATTGCCATAATAATTTTTATTGTTATTCTCGTACCGAAAAAAAAAAACAAATTACTTTGCCTGAAACGCTTCAACTTCTTTTTAATAGCTCTCAACGCAGAGTCTCTGTAATCTCTGCATTTCTCTTTCTCCGTTTCTCTTGTCGCTTCGCCAAGCCGTGACGTGTTCAGTTAATTATCTCTTAATATCTGGATAGAAATCTTAGAAATCTTTTGTACGTCACAACTGAAAAACAGCAGCTACAGTTACGGTATTTGTATTACACCTGCCGAGATCGCTTACCTGTGAATTACTCAAAAAAAAAACAAAAAAACAAAGCTCAGTTTATGAGCTCTCCACGCTCCGGGGTCGACAATTAAGTGCACCGTAGAGGAGAAAAAAGTATAAAAAACTAAGTAAAAAAAAAGGCACAACAACAAACGTGCATACCGTTCCATACGAGTCAGAAGCTATGATTATATCAAGTAAACATTTTTAATTAGGGCTGTAAACATTAGCCAGTCCCACCCAGTTAACTTGACTACGCCTAAGTTTCCATTGCCTCCAATTAATTAGGTATTATTCATGAATTTTAGACTAAAATGGAGGGAAAAACTGTCATAATTACCGGCGCCAACAGCGGCATTGGCAAGGAAACAGCCAAGGATCTGGCTGGACGTGGTGCACGCATCATCATGGCCTGCAGAAATCTGGAAACCGCCAATGCTGTCAAGGGTAATTATTACTTTTCAATTGATATTTAACTCCGTTGGCTTACATGTATTATCTTTTGGCCTAGATGAAATCATTAAGGAGACAAATAATAGCAAAATATTGGTCAAAAAACTGGATTTGGGCTCTCAGAAATCGGTGCGCGAATTTGCTGCTGATATCGTTAAGACTGAGCCCAAAATCGATGTGCTGATCCATAATGCCGGCATGGCTCTGGCGTTCCGTGGCCAGACGAGTGAGGATGGCGTTGAATTGACCATGGCTACCAATCATTATGGTCCATTTTTGTTGACCCACTTGCTCATCGATGTGCTGAAGAAGAGCGCTCCGGCACGTATTGTCATTGTGGCCTCTGAGCTGTATCGTTTGGCCTCCGTCAATTTGAATAAATTGAATCCTGTTGGCACTTTTCCCGCTGCCTATTTGTATTACGTATCCAAATTTGCCAACATTTACTTTGCCCGGGAGCTGGCCAAGCGTATGGAGGGCACCAATGTAACCGTGAATTTCTTGCATCCGGGCATGATTGATTCCGGCATTTGGCGCAATGTGCCCTTCCCACTCAACTTGCCCATGATGGCCATTACAAAGGGTTTCTTTAAGACAACCAAAGCTGGCGCCCAGACAACTATTTATCTGGCAACCTCAGACGAGGTGGCCAACGTTTCTGGCAAATATTTCATGGATTGCAAGGAGGCGACACTAAATGCAGCTGCTCTGGACGAGGAGAAGGGTCGCCAGTTGTGGGAGGAGTCCATAAAGATTGTCAAGCTGACGCCACAAGAGCCTAAAATCTAAATCTGAAAAAGAAAATGTCTCTATTTTGTTTGCTAATTACATTTTTTGCAAACTATCCGTAATTGGGGGGAGTATAATACAATAAACTTAAGTTTTCCACATAAATCAATAAAAAGCCTTTTGTAAAAACTGAAATATGGAAAACTTTGTTTCTTTTTAAAATATTTAGAATATTCGGAGCGCTTGGTGAACCGAGAAACGTTTGTTTCTTGGCTTCTTACTTCTAGGAAAGTGATTTAAAATTTCAAATTGCTTTTTAACATTTTGATTTGTAACGCGCTGTTAATAACATAGCAGAAAATGTTAAGCTTTTTCCGCTCGCTGTTATTGGTATTTCTAGCTTTTATTTAACATTTCGTTCATGCCGCTCTTTGAGAACTAGTTCGTAGTTGGAAATACGTTAGCTTTGAAAAAAGTCAACTGGTCGTAATACATCGTCTTACATCGCATTGAAAGGTTCAATTTCAGTTCATGAGAATTAATAAAAACGACAAATCACAGCGTCAAGAGGGAAATTCGATATGGCCAGTGTCCAAAGGCTCAAAGAAGAATCACTAAACTGGCGGCCGAAAAATATAAAAATTCTCACACAATGTTGTTGCCTCATTTGCCTCACCTGTTGAGGGGCGGTTAAGCAAAAAAGGATACAAGGATACCCAAGAGATACACAAGGGACACTCTGGCAGAGGGTGCCTAATCTCTGATAAAATTGCAGGCGCATCTCGTTGTCTGCCCCGGCACCCCTCTGCGGTTGCTGTTGCTGAAACTGATTATTATCTGCGACTGGTTGACACGTGACTTCTGGTTCCGGTAGTCGGAAGCGCCAGTGATGATTGCTGGCTAATAATATGTTAAGGACTATAATTGAAATTTAATATTTATCCAAAGGCTTTACAGGATTATCATTTGCGGTTTATTTTTGCAGATAACGAAACGTGCCACTGCGATAATTGTCTATGAATACTCTTACCCTTACCACCCCATCCCGCTGCTGCGGTGAGAAATTGTCCTATTCCGATCCTTAATGCTTTTGTTTGCGGAAGTGATTCTCTAATAAAAAACCCAAACACAACGAAAAGAAAAAACAGTAGCTGACACTCGTTGGCGTTTTATTGGTTTATTGTACATTGGCTTGTCACAGAGTTCTCTGTACTCGTACCCATTGATAAGGGACGAACCCTTGCTCCTTGTGCTCCTATTCCTTCTGGCACTCGAAAGTATCGTCTTACAAATTCAATTTGGCGCGCTTCACTCAAGTGTAATTTCGTAGTATCCACAAAAATATATTTCGTATTTCTGAGGCATAGTTCCAACTGTAATTCAAGTCGTTTTTGGGGGCAGCAACTCACAGGACATCATGTCCTGCCACTGACAGTTGCTTAAACTGTCGCATCGGTTGTTTTTTATACTCTCTCTTCAGTGAAAATTTGTGAAAAGGGGTATACTAGGCTTATGTTTTATGCATTTAACATATAGAAGGTATTTCGACTCCTGGAAAACTAGAAGTTAAAATTTAACTTGAAGTTTAACTTACACCTTGACTGGAAATCCTTTTTTCCCTTCCTTAAACTACTCTTAATATATGATAGAAACTATTTGCCCTTTGGAATCCAACACTTCTTTATTTACAGAGTATTTCCTAGTCGAGCAATCTTTTCTTGAGCAGTCTGACTTATTTTCAGTTAACAATAAGTCGCCGTTGCCTCGCGCGTTTAATAAGCTGGCTTAGGTTTTTAATAAGAAGTGGGCTATGAGCCGAGGACTCGGAACTGGCACTTGGACTTGGAATCGGTCCCGAATCGTACAGCTGTCTTGCGGCTGTCAATTGGTCATCGATACTTTCCCTCAGCCAGGATGACGTGTGATGTGGGCAGGAGGTGTCCGTGGCACAAGTAACAGTTGTTAAAACATATTGAAATTGGGAAAGGGTATAAAAATATTGACAAATTTTAAGTGCCAAACTCTTTTTATTTAACTAATTTAAAGCATTAATTAATTAACTAAATGTTTGAGGAATATTACATTGAATTTTTTGAAATTTAATTTCGAAATTAGCTTCTACTCTTAATATAGTTAGGAAAGGGTGAAAGGAAGCAGTAAAGAAAGTGCCTTAGTTTCATTTCGGAATCCAGGCTTAATCTATGGCCATTTATAACCAAAGAAGTCCTCTATATTTGATAGAGAATAAAAACATGCCAAATAAAATTTCAAATTAGTTTATAAACTAAATAAAATCCTTTTTAAATTTCACAATAATTATAATACTCTTTACATGAAGAAGATGGAAAGGATAGACGAAAAGTGGAATGAAAAAGGATTGGAATTGAGGAATCAATTATAAATTATGTATATAAAATAAGCGTTTCCTCTCAGAGATTAGAGGGAAAAAATAGATGTTCCAATTATGATTCCAATTTGATTTTGAAGCTAATAGATAATTGGACCATTTGCCAGAGTGATTGGTCCTGCCATTTAATCAGCAATGTCTATTTAATATTGATATTAACTGGCATCTAGAGACATTTACATGTCGAATAAGTCGCCTACCAACATAAAAGCAATGTGTAGCCAAGCCTGAGAAGCCCTAAGAATGCCACCCGAAAAGTATTTCATTGATTTTTGAAGCCTCGTCCATACACAACACACAGAACACACAGAACACCCAACAACACAGAGAACACAGAGCAGGGCAGAGCAGAACACTGAATACAGAACACTACGCAAATGAAAAGCAACTCAAGCGAATGCCTGACAGGGTTTGCTTGGGCGGAGGCGGAGGTGGTAGCGGGATGCAGCAACAATAGTGGGCAAGACCAGGATCTGGAGCAGGGACCAGAGCATAGTAAATACATTAAATAAATAATTGTTGAATTGTTGAGCTCTTTGCAAACACATTCACGTGCAGGATAGCTATGATAAT
The DNA here is from genome assembly GCA_018150835.1 of Drosophila repletoides. Classification (NCBI taxonomy): domain Eukaryota; kingdom Metazoa; phylum Arthropoda; class Insecta; order Diptera; family Drosophilidae; genus Drosophila; species Drosophila repletoides. The sequence goes on from JAECWQ010000100.1 coordinate 11,029,454, forward strand.
GATGCACTGGTCTGATAACAGGTACAATAGAGGGTGACCAGCGGGCGGGTGGGTTTGTTTACCCTGCCGCTTAATATGCAATGGCAACAAATCCCAGCAACGGCAACAATGTTTTCAATTTGTGGTTAATTTAGAGAAAGCTTTGGGGTAATTAAGAGGAGTCTGAAAGGGGTGGGCAGTGTATTCAGCTGACACCTGAGCACACTTGAAACTTAAGCGATCTTTTCTAATAATCGTAAATAAACCAAAATTGTTATTGATACACCCAACACAACTCAACACAATACACGTTGTCAGCTACCAGACTCCGTGCTCGGCACTCAGCTCGATCCTGAGCCTAATGCGATCTGACAATCGGCAGCAAAACATGGCTCAGCGTGAAGGCTCAGGCTCAGCTCCATGTCCTGGAACAAGTTGTTGACATGAAACCGATCGCTTCGTCAATCGAGGTGAACAAAAACTGGTTGGTGTCCCGAAACACTTAAAAAAAAGAAGAGATCAACATTAAAAGATTCAAAATGTTGATGCTGGTTCTTAGCTTAATTCGTTCTTCGTAAGGAGGATTCAAGATTGGAGATCAGAATGCTAAATTAATGAGAAATGCAGCAGATAAGGCCTAACAAATCAATGTAAATCAAATATTATTTCAAGCTGGAAGAGAAATTATGATCAAAATTCCTTATTAAAATAAAATTAAGAGCAAAATTCTTGACTAAAAATATTATATTAATGATACTACATCAATCTATAGAGAAATCTGCGACTAAAATCGGATTCAATATAAAAAGTAATGAAAGTTGGTAGATTTTGGGTTGAATTTTGGACCACCCTAGAATTGGTGTTAAGAAAGACTTTAAGAAATCCATCTTAAATCGTTCTATGATTAATAAATTGTTTTTTTCTGAGTGTAGGCTTTGATTATGTTGGCCGAAACTTTTAACACACACGACGTTCCTGTAGAACCCTCTACGAAAATTCCCACCAATGAGGTAAGATGATATGAGTAGCCTGTTTCATGGCGAGCAATCACTGAAAGCCTTTACACTTAACTGATTTAATTAATTTGCATTTTTTGGGCCAAGTTCTGGGCGTGTGAATTTCGAATTACTATGGAAAATGTGGCAATAGAAGGCCGGCCTAAATATGAGTAGTGCGAGAGATTAACTGGAGAATCTGTGGACCAAAGGCGTAAGCAATCGATGATGACAAGTCGTTTCGCAGCTCTGTGAAAATAATAATGTTTCATAATTTTCATGTATTTCTGCTTTTTTCTATAACAACCACAAAGCGAAATATCAAATATCGCAAAAATAATTCACAATTGTCGGGTTGTTGTAACTATGCGAAAGAGCAACGATCGATAGCTTTAAATCTGAACAGGCCCAGAGCAGCGAGCAGAGATACAATTGTCATTGGCTGAGCTAGAAATGAGAATAGGCAGCGCTACGAAAGATACAAGATACTCGGACAGAGATACAGAAGCGAAGGGGTTGCTACAAATGAGTGAGTGAGTGAGTGAGAGAGAGACTTCGACTATGACTCTGACTCTGGGGAAGAGCAGGGTAAACAGGGTAAGCCGGGTAAAGAGGCAGTGGCTAAGGCAAACATGTTTAACCACAAAGAATGGAACGAAGGAAGCAGAAAGGCGACGTTGAAGACGATCAATGGTTGCAATGGTCCGTCCTGGTTCCCCTCCCCTCCTTCCCCCGTCCTGGCTACAGGGTATCTGGTGTCGAGCTGTAAAGATATTGGGTGACAAATAAAAACTACTGAAAAACTGCTGCTGTTGCTGCTACGTATGAATGAAGCTTGTTGGAACGGGGGTGGACTTGGGCTCAGGCTTGAGGGGTTGGGTTAGTAGCCGCTGCCGCTGCCGCTGCCGCTGCCGCAAAAGCCGGCATACCGGAGACGGGAGACCGTCGTATTGGTTGGCTGACTGGCTTTTACACAGGGGCAGCAGCAGCGGCTCAATGAGGGTCGGGGGAGGGATGAGCACCCCTCTACATGACGTGTGATTGTATAAGTAGTTGGGCATTTTGTGTGTGTGTGTGCGTGTGTGTGTTGTCTTTTGCGCCCTTTTGTCGCTTGTTTATAATTAAGTGAGCATTTTTTCTGTGGTTGTCGCTTTGCCGCTCTGCCTTGTGACGGCCCCGTCAGACGGCAGACGGCAGACGGCAGACGACAGAGGACAGACGGGAGACGTCAGACACCAATATCGGCCGAGAGACTTCGAACTGCAACTGACAATTAGTTGCCGTCTTATGCTCGTCGCCGAAAGTCGATTCTCGATTGTCGATTCTTGCCCCCCGCATTTACTTAAAGTTCGGTTCTGGCCGTTTTCAAAATAAATTTCGAAATTAATAATAAATTATAACTATTTCGTGGCTTTCAAAAAATATTAAAAAAACACTGTGTAAACCTGTGAAATCTTCTTAAAGATCTAACGCACAGTTCTTAATTTTATATCTTATATTTGGTGCAGTGTCTTGGATAATGAGAGATATAAATATAATAGAAAGGTGCGCTATCAAAGTATTCAAAATATTAAAAATTTAATAATTTAAAATTATTGTTTTGTTAAAAGAAAATGTATAATATATATTGGAATATCTTCAAACGATATAAAGATACAAAAGAGTTATATATACATATTTAAAATTTGATAATTAAAGTACAGAATTTCCAAGTCACTCAGTAGATTCTTAAAGTTCTAAGAACGGGTTTTTAATTTAAATAAAATATCTAAGTCTAAACTTTTTTGAATTCAATATTAACAGCCGAAGGACTTTAAATACGTGCTTGTTCGTACACTCTTTCTTTTTTGATTAGTAACTAAAAATATTGAATTCTTAGCATTGAAATGATCAAAATCTTATACGGAAATAGAAACTGTGGACCGCAAAAGGTTCTAAAAGCTGATTTTCTTGCTAGTATCTCCGATCTAGCGAAACTTAGTACAACCAGGATAAGCTAATTTATAAAGGATAAGTCTCCTTTCTGACCAAGAGTCTTTGGAGAACACATGGAGAACAATTCATAGTATCACAATGGGCCAAAAAAAAGCCTAAGTGTATCTTCTTGATAGCGTTATAGACTAACCTAACGTAGCTATAAGAATATTGAAATATATATATATTAAAAAATATATATATATTAAAATATTGCAAAATATTTTCAATATTCTTTGCAAAAGTTTATGGGTTCCTAGATTTTCCCTAAACGTGTTACTTGTCAATCAGAGATTAAAATATGAGCTCTTTCTATATCTCGTCTTTAATATTATATAAAATTCGGATATATAATGCTACAAAATTGTCATAATTCGATAGAGAAAATATAATTTTGAATATATATTCCACGCCAACACGAAATTAAATAAAATCATTTCGCATGGCGTATAATTTCCTTTTTAATAATCCTGAAGCTACCCACAAATCAATGGAAAATTTTGATTGGTTGATGTTTAATTTGAGAATTTGGCATAGAATTTTTTAAGCTTTAAAAAATTGAAGGTTGACTTTAAGTTGAACTGTGAATTCTGTGTATTAATTAATGATAAAAAAAATTATAATAAAATTATATTTGTTTGTGTTGATAATTAAATTGTGCATTTGCAGCTGGAAATGTCAATTGACGCAGCAAAATGAAACGTAGAAAAACGCGAAATAAAACACAAAAACCAGCTGGAGTCATGTCATGGGATTGTTATATAAAAGTTCCAAACTCTTGAACATAATTCTGGGTAAGTTCAGATTTCAGATTTCCACCCAGTTTTCCAAAACCGCCCCCGGCGCACACAGCAAAAAGAGACGCAAAGCAAAGCAGAGCAAAGCAAATGGCGTCGCATTCGCTCAGTTTCTCTGTTTGTGTCTGTGCGCGCTTGTGTGTGTGTGTGTGTGTTTAGGGGCGGAGTTTCGCGTCGTGCACAGTGGTTCAGTGGCAGCTGTAAACTGTGTGAAAAAATATTATATTTGATAGATACGCGTGGCTGAATTGTTGAGCATCTTTCCAATGTATTTAAATTTCTCTCAATTTTTTGGCACACCTGCGCAGATTCCCTGGAAGATCAAGAGGGTGGAGCTATGTACATATCGTGCGATGTCTCAAACGGAGGTCCTGTGGAACCAGAAACGGGCTATGTGCCCAATAATCCATTATTTGGCCTGGCGCTGGACAGTCCGCAGGTATTTAAAACGCGCTTCAAAGTTTTCCATTCAATCCGTTTTTTCCTTTGATTAAAGTGATAAATTTTGGGTTTTTTTTTGTTTTGTTTTGGACTCGTAGCAAGAGTGTGCTGCATCCTGCGTCGGCTGCTTATCCTGCCAAGGCAACACCGCCCTACCCATCTCCTCTCTCACCAGCAGCGATTTTGACTGTGGCGGATGCTTTGATCCGACCATTGGAGTGTTGGGCAGTCAGATTAATACAACACCGCCGGCTAGTAATCTATCGGCACTTGGTAGCGGCACCAATAACGGCTCCTCGCTCGCTGGTAACGGCGGCTATTGGAGTACAGACGAGATGGCCTCGACATTTCCAGGTCTACCGCCACTGGATATTGATCCGTTGCCCAGTCTCTTTCCGTTCTCGCCCTGCGGTGCATCCTACAACTTTGCCAGCAATCCGCATCAGGCCTCTCTCTCCTATACCGTGCATCCGCATCAGATGCTCATCTCACCGAACGGCAGCCAGCAGCAGCACTCACAGTCATCCAGTCATTCGCATCAGCTTCAGTCCCAGCATATGCAGCAAGCACTTAACCAGGCATCGCACGGTGGTAATGCGCTCCACAACCACAGCGGCAATAGCGTCGTCAATGGTCCTGGAGGAGGTGGAGGCTCCGTTGGTGCAGGCAACGCCTGCTACTATGATTCGGGTTCCAATGCGAGCTCTGCACCGCCAATATATCCTAGTATGAGTGTCAATGTGAGCATGAATATGACCATGCATCATGGCTATGGAGCCGACGGAAGCTCAGTGCCCATGCAGTGCTCTCAGATGAACTGGACGCCACCCAACAACACTGCGGCAGCAGCAGTTAATGTGCTCTATCCGCCGTTACTGAGTCCTACGCATTATCCTGCCTCGGCCACCTATTCCTTTACTGCAGATTTTCGTGCTCCGCCGCCCACAGCATTAAGCACACTTCCCTCACTGGGTGACAAGGAGTCGCCATCGCCACCTGCCTCCAGCACAGCAGCTGCTTTGGGTTATTATGCAACGGGCGCTGGCCAGGGATATACACCGCCTCACAAGAGTCCCAGCTATCAGGCAGCTGCCCTGAGCCTTGGACTGTCCGCCTTTGAGGACGAAGAGGACAGCATTGAGGATGGGGATGGCGATGGTGAGGGCAGCGCCGGTGGCGATATGAAACCGAATTTGTGCCGATTGTGCGGCAAAACATATGCGAGACCCAGCACACTGAAGACGCACCTACGCACCCATTCCGGTGAGCGGCCATATCGCTGTCCGGACTGCAACAAGAGCTTCTCACAGGCCGCCAATCTCACGGCTCACGTACGCACACATACTGGGCAGAAACCATTCCGGTGTCCCATTTGTGATAGACGTTTCTCGCAAAGTTCCAGCGTCACCACGCACATGCGAACCCATTCCGGTGAGCGGCCCTATCGCTGCTCGTCCTGCAAGAAGTCCTTCTCCGATAGCTCCACGTTGACCAAACATTTGCGCATCCACAGCGGCGAGAAGCCCTATCAATGCAAATTGTGCTTGCTCAGGTGAGTAAAATCCAGAACCCGCATACCTGGAATACCCTGGAACTAAATAGTAATTAAACCCTTACCACCTCAGATTCTCCCAGTCGGGCAACCTCAATCGGCACATGCGCGTTCACGGCAACAATGCCAATGGCGGCAGCAGCAGCAGCAGCGGCAGCAGCAGCAACGGAGGCAGCGCAACTGGCGGGGTTGGCAACAGTTTAATTACATGACAAAAGCCGCGCAGTGCAGGCGGTTTTCAGCATTATCACCCTCCGCACCCGCACCCGCACCCGCACACTCATCCACATCCGCACCACGTGCATCATCATGCAGCACACCATGCCCACGCCCACGCCCACGCCCACATGGCCAACTACGACTACGGGAATTACAGCATCAGCGACTATACTCCACCCGGCGCTACACAAAACTATTCAGGGTATTATTTTTGCGCACTCAACAAGCCACCCAAGTTCGAGCGTTTCTATTAAAGTCCAGGGACTCGAATCCCAATTTGGAAAGAAATATAGATTCATTCAGAAATATCTACCTAGTAAATAGAACCGAGTATTATGCCACTTCAGGTCCAGAGGAACCACATTGAAATGCAATTTGTAAATGCTCAAATTCGAATTGAAAAATTAACTTAAAAAACAAAAAGAAATTGAAACTAATTTAGGCCAAAGTGCCTAGTTGTATATAGGTCAATATATATATATATATATATATATATATAAAATATTTGAAATCATTTGTATTTATTATTCACATCGCATTATAATACGACTAAGTATGAATGTTTGTATATGGTAGTTGAAAAACACGCATAAATCTATTCAAAATTAGCCAACGAAATAGATATTAAGAAAACACAAACATAGGCAATACGATATAAAAAATATGAAATTAGTTTTAAATCCCCTCAACTCTTCGATTCTGTAAACATTATTTAAGTAATTTCAGAGGGAGCATCTACAGTTTCTCTCTCTGATTAACGATTAACGATCCGATATAAAATCGGAATGTTTCGTCAACTTTCTCTATTCACAGCAACACCAGAAAGATATTGGAATTTAAGAAAATGTATATTTAGTTGTAGTTGAAATAATTATAGACATAACTTTAAGTCAGGTGCTTTGATTTAAGCCAATTTTGCGTAAACTGAAATTAAATGCATAAAAAATACAAAATATTACTTTTTACTGATGGCCACAAAAAGATATAAAATCTTTTCAGCTTCACAGGATAATGACAAATGGGCTTTATTTACTTTTATTGTTACCACGCCTAAAACATCTTGAGCTTTTCTCTTATATCTGAAGAATGGATTTACAAAATATTAGAACATCTTTTTGAATCTTATCTATCATTTAAAAATTATAAAAAAGGATCCAAAAACGGATTACTTTTGAAACCGACTTATTCTAAGAAGGATTATATTATTTTCCGATACGTAAATTCCGTTAAATGCCGTAGAAATGAGGGTTTGTTTTATAAAATATTATCCACAATGTAAACGGCTTCAGTATCGCTGCCACAGACCAGCCGTGAGCCATGCACATCGAAGGAATTGATGGCCTTACGAATATTGGTCACCACTCCATCCACATTGACCACGGTGCGCACTCGATCGCCACTCAGCCAGGGATTGCAGCTATCTTTTTGAGATGGATCTATATGCGTTTTACTTTCGGACCACATCCATACCTCGCCTTTCTCGGCGGTAGTAAACAACTTGGTTGGATCCTGACGATGAAATCCTATATCGGTAATGGGACTACTATGTGCGCTGAGATACGAAGCGGGATATTCTAAATTGCGCAGATCCCAGACGGTGATGGAACCCTCCTCGCTGCCGCAAATTAGTATGTGCTGCTGCATGGGATGTGTGGCCATAGCGGCGACATAGTTGCTACTTTTTGAATCCTGAGAGGCACCCATAAATGCTACATTCATTTGTCCCTCGTTAGAAACACGTGCATCAAACATACGTAGGGTACCCATTCGATTGGCAGTAATTAGCTGATGCTGGCTAATAAACGACACGGCTAAAAGAGAAATGCTGTCCGCATCAATCCTTCGTTTTACCTGGTTCAAATTGCTGGCATTTAAAATATTCACGACTCCGTCTTCGCCTACGGTGGCTATATCGGTGCCGTATACGGAGATGGCGGTGCAAGGAGCACTTGTTTCGCTGCAACTGAATTCATGAAGGCGTTCGCTGCGTGCTCTTCTCTCGATCTGATCCTCTTCGACGGCTCGCTGTACACTTAGCACGCTAAGATGACCTGTGGAATAGAAAAATAAATTATTATTCTTCTATTTCTTCTTTGCTTCTTGGCTTACCATCAGAGGAGCCCACGGCTAAAGTCTCGTTGTTGACAAACTCCAATCCTGTTATATCGCCCTCTATCGCCACTTTGTCTTGGCACCGTGGTGTGTGATCAATGTTTTGGGCATAGGGATTTGACTGAAGGCGCCAGAGGCGAACAAAGTTGTTCTCCATGTCCCAGCTGCCGCTTACAAAGCGGTCGCTCTGCTGCAGTTGCTCTGGCAGCCAACGTACCTTCGATATCTTCTCTGAGATGTAATGGGCACCAACCTTTGCATTCATTGTAATGCACTTTAATTAATTAAACACTATAAACTACAAATTCTAATAACTAAAATGCCGCTAATGCGTCTAAGAAACATATGTTTTCAGCATGCAAAGATTTAACATTTCGCTTCAATGTTAACAACAGTGCGCTGTTACTAATCGATATATCGATACAGCAGTGCTATGCTATTTCGTTTTACAACACTAAACACTTTTGGCGGTAAAATATTGTAAACAAAACAGATAAGCAGAGAATGGATAAATACTTAATTAAAATGCCTGTAGAAACTAAAAATATTGAAATGGCAGAGAAGGTAAGCTTAAAATAAATATTTTAATTTGATTTCTAAACTAATTCAATTATACTTTAATTAAGAAAATGCTCGAGAAGAAAGAGACACCTAAGCAAACCAGGGCTGCCAGAGGACAGTTAGCAACAAATAATAATAAGCGAAAGAACCAAGCCACCCCTGAAGTTGTAATTATTAATTTAAGCACTTATATTGGTAATATTCTAATCATTTGCGTTGCAGATTAAGGAGAAGGAAAACGTCGAGACTGAAGAAAATCCACCAAAGCGAAGAAGCGGTCGTGTGACACGCAGCACGCGATCAATGGCAGAGAATGGTACTCCTTCTCCAGAGAAGATAAAACCCGAGAAACTGCCGTTTATTAAATATACTGGAGCCATTAAATATTTCACGGAGAGCCAAGAGATTGCAGCATCCGCTGATGAAGTAATGTAAGTGTAGACAGATCTCTTCAAGAACAGATACAGTCAAGCTTACACGGGTGAAGCTGAAGCCTCTCTCATAGTTAGCTTAGGCATTTCACAATAAGAATGCCTCGAAAATCTGCTCTCTTTCGGAAGGAACGTAGAAATATTTCTGTTCCCATAGGAATAGCTTTTCTGTGATCCAAGGCTCTGTCTAGTTTTAAAAGGTCTTTAGATAAATCTTTCTTCATTCTCCTTGAAATCTTTTCAGGCAATGGGTGGATAAGCAAACTGAAGTGGATGCAGTGCCCATGGCATTTGACATGGAATGGCCGTTTTCCTTTCAAACTGGTCCCGGAAAATCCTCTGTCATACAAATATGCGTTGAAGAACGTTGCTGTTATGTTTATCAGTTGAGCAATTTAAAGAAAATTCCAGCGGCGCTGGTGGCGCTCATAAATCATCCCAAGGTAGTTCTGCATGGTGTGAATATAAAGGCGTAAGTTCATTATAAGCTCAAGTATAAGAAAAAAGAAAAACATTTTCAATGTGCGAGATTTCCAGCGATTTCCGGAAGTTGCAGCGCGACTTTCCAGAAGTAGATGCCGAGCCTCTTATTGCCAAATGCGTCGATTTGGGTGTCTGGTGCAATGAAGTGATGGAAACAGGTGGTAGATGGAGCTTAGAACGTCTGGCCAATTTTATAGCCAAGAAAAGCATGGATAAAAGCAAAAAGGTGCGCATGAGCAAATGGCATGTCATTCCCCTTGACGAGAATCAACTGATGTATGCGGCGATTGATGTTTATGTAAGTACTCCACCCACTTTTTAGTTGAATTTAGTATATAATGTTTCATTTAACAGATCGGTCAGGTTATCTATCGCAAATTGGAGCAGCAAGAGAAGATTAAAATGAAGAACGAGGCAGAGTTCAAGGAGCAGAATGGTGACGACGCTTTTAAAGCTGTCAAAGCGCTGGGCGAAACCTTTTTGGCCAAGATCAATGAGATTACGCTGTAAGAGCCATTCAATTCGAATCTAGTTAAATTTCTACTATTTTATTATATTAGAGCTTTTTCTACGCATATTATACAATTATTCTACTTATTTTTTAAGCTATTTCACGAGCTCAAATATTCACTAGAGACAAATATTCACATTTATCTTAACTTGCAATAAATTTTAATTTTTTAAATTCGCTTTGAACATTTCTAAAACTACAATAATCATATCAATAAACAGTCAACGGTCGGAGGAGGATTACTTGAAAATGGGTCGGCGCGAACCAACCGCCTCCAGCTTACGTTTGAGCACATCATTATCCAAATCAATCTGGCGCTGATATTTTTTTCTATTTACAGCGGCACTGGTCAAGCGAGGCGCCGGTGGCTGTTAAGTAAATATCTGTAGTCTAGTATTAATTATTAAATAATTAATTACTTACCTTAGCTTGCAGATTGGTAGCAGATTTGACGGAATTAATGGTTGGCTTAATTGTTGGCTTTACGTGCATCATTTTCTTTAACAAAATATTATTCTGCCGCTCAATTTCGCGTACCTGTGGATTGGTGAAGCTGAAGCTCTTGCGACCCACGTTCTTATAGCTGGAAATACGGAATACGGATCGATTTATCATCGAATTCCATTGATTATTTGGAGAAGATACTCACTTGAATCTCTCCGTCGATGTGGCAGAACGTGCACGTGCGACATCAATGTGATAGCCACAATTATCACTGTTGAAACTGGTCGGAGTCACGCTGGATACGCGGCAGTTGACGCGATGCGAATGTGATTCGTGAATATGATTTGGAGGGAAGCGCAAAAGGCCATCGCCCTGGCCACACTCGTCCATAAAGAAAGGCTCCTTTTGTGGTTCAACATCGTCAGTGTCTGACGGGCAGCGGCACTTGCGATTCGACAACTTCTCCTCATGCACTTTGCACGGAGACTTTGGGGAGTTGGGTGTGGACATTACTTCAGATACCCCTTCAGACTCCATTTCTGTCTTCTGTTGGCTATTCTTTTTCATTAGCTCTGTGGCTAAAGCAAGCTGTTCCAATGCAGTATTGTCCTTTGAGCCTCCACTGAGACGAAACGTTTTCATGATCATCTCGGACATCTGTGTCATTTGCTGTTCCAGATACTTCACATTAAATGCTTCAGTTGTATCAATGCCAGTGAAATCCGGCTCTAGGGGTTCGGCTCCCTCTCTAATGACATCTTCCAGTTTGGGTAGAGGAGGCACATCAACCGAGCTGCTCGAAATAACTGGTTTTCGCAACAGATTTGGAAAGGTTCGCGGTAAACGTTTCATTTTTTGTGGAGCTAAAGCCGGAACAAATTCGATTTCGTCATCTGAGCTATGCTGAGAACATTGTTCCGCTTCGGATTCAACACCCATCTCGCTTTGATCGCTAGCATCTTCCACATCGACAAGATCCTGATTTTTCGGTTCGGGTACCTGGTTTTCCTCATTATTTTCCTCATTTTCATTTTCTTGTTCGTCATCTTCCAACTGTCCCACCTTCACATCTTCTTCTGCCTCTTCATCGCTCTGCTCAGACACCAAACTGTTTCCATCATCATTATCAGAGTCAGTTTCTTCCTCTTCTCCCATCATTTCTTCCATTTCAGTATCGTCCCCATCATTGTCCTCCAACTCAGTCTGACCGCCGCTGTCGGGATTGCCATTAATACTTGGCACCAGTGTGCGAACTGACATTGTTTCATCATCAATTTGCGCCTGTGACTCGCGCAGTGTTAATTCGTTAACTTCGGCTACTGTCTTTGTGATAACCACTTGAGTCTCATCCTCGGATGAGGAGCTAGGATATTTCATTATGTTCTCACGGGCAAAACCGCTGCCACCACCAGTGCGTTTTCCAAAGATCTGGTGACGACGTGCATGGGGCTGTGGGAGTGTGGTTGGTGTAGGAGGAGTCATATAGGAGTTAAGACTAAACTGTTTAATGATCAGCTCCTGGGGCTGATCCAGTTTCGTTGCACTTACGTTTCCGCGCAGAAACTCGGCCTCAACGTCAGTGTCGGTGTCGCTGCGTGAATCGCTACCGTCATCCAGCACGTCATCCTCCTGCTCTTCCTCGACCTCTGACAGCGATTCCTCGTCAAAGGACTCATCCATATAATAATCTTCATCGGAGTTTACTGGCGGTGCCGTCATCTTTAAGCATCAAATCGGTATAATACAGCGTATCCTTTTATTCCGTATATTTTTCCTTTTTTTTTTTGGGTTTTTTTTTGTACAATATTATCTACTTTTTTTTTTTGAAATAATAGGAACAAATTGAATGTCTTTATTGAGTAGTATTATTGGGTACAGTGCCGAGAGTACTGAAATTTTGCTAGAACTCTTCATAGGCTTTAGATTTGAAATCTGTCGCAGTCTACTGGGATTACTTGGGATTTGATTTCTCGTTCCGTTTGCTACACTTCACTACTACTAGGGCGTTTATATGGGGCACTAAGACCGACGGGACGAATGAAAGGTATGGGTATCCATTGCAGCCCCACGCTAGGCTCCATCTTTGACGTTGAGGTTTAGGTTGAGGCAGGTGCTACCATGTTACGATTGTTGCTAGACTAATTTGTTTTTTCTTTCGCCATTTGTTTTCTTCTCGCCCGCTGCCCTTTCTTGTAGCACATTCCACACTTTGATTTATTTTTCCTTTGATTTTGGAGCGTCTTGCTATGGAGCCAACCAATCATTTAGAAGTTGCAACTTCCACCTGCCGCCTGCCACCTGCCACTAGCTAATAGATATTTATTTTTATTTCGCTAGCCCTAGCAGGCTGACTTTCAGGTTGCCCTGGACAACGGAGCAGGCGCAAAGCGTTTGTTGTTTAAGGTTCACTTGTTCTGCCAGGTGCAGGTGCACACTTGTTGTCGTCTATTGGGCTTAGAAAATGTTGTGATGGTCATAGATATATACATATATTCCATATCATTGGAAGACCTTAAGGAACATCTGTTTGTTTCCAATTCCTTCTAAATGGTATCAAATATGCTTTAAGGATTGGGATTAAGATGGCTCCATACTGCAATAAATACGAGTATAGCTTTTCTTCCTTGAGTTGGAAAGAAAACGCTGCCCCTTGGGAAAGCTCCTTAACCAGCGCCACTGTGTCCAAAAAAGCTGTCTCTGCATTTTATGCTCTCTCCCACAATCGGAGAGTTGCATGAATGACAAACGGCGGCAACTTCAACTACCGCCAACTTCACATGTAAATATTGGCCAAAAGGAGCAATGCGCAGGTGCGGGGAGAGCAGAGAGCCGAACTTGTAACATGCCACCCTGCAGCCAGCCGCCACGTGCGAGCAGAGAGAGAGAGAAAAGCGAGCAGAGCAGAGCAGAGCAAAGGCAATCTGGCCAGCGGGCAATTCATTTGGCCAAGAAGCTTCGTGGCGTGCGGGCGTGTTATATAGCCGGAAAATGCGCGCGTAAACTGATAAAAAATAAAGCACATAAAGCACAATAACTCGAATTGAGTGGAAAAGGCAAAGGGAAAGGGAAAGGGCGAAAGGAGTGCAAAGAAAGAAACAGAGCAAACAGAGCAAGCAGCGTACTAGTATAACGAGCTACCAGCTACCAGCTCCCATGCTGGCCAGCCAAGAGCAATGTGTTTATGTGCGTGAATGAAGTGCCACAAAAAGTAGCATAAAATCAAACGTAAACGGGAAAAAGCAGCAACAGCAACAGCAGCAGCAGCAGCAGCAGCAACATCAGTTAAAATGTTGGCCCAATGTTTGGCCAACAAGCGCAAGTACGAGGCGTTAATTAACAATAATAACAATAACAAAAGTGAAGCAAATGAACCGGCCACAAATATCAATTAAATTTGAATTAAAATTTAAAATTATAATTAAATAATAAGCAACAGCTGGCCATAACGCACACCTACACACGCACACGCACAACACTCACACACACAGTCGCCTTTTTAATGGCCGCAATTATTTTTAGATATGGCCGTAAATAGACGTTAAGGCATATTGTTAAATCAATAGAGAGAAATACGCGCTGTGCGTGCCTTAATATAACTACTTAATGTTGCTCATACGCCGCGTTGTCAGCGACAAAAAATCTACGGCAAACTACAGCTAAGTAATTGCAAATTGCGTGCACGATTTTTCACTAGTTTTCAAGCTGCCGGAGCTGCCATGCTGCAGCCAATGCTGGCGCAATTTGGCTAAAAGCCGTCGCTGTTCTCGCTGTTGTCGCTGTTGTCGCCCCTAGGTAGGTCAAAAGGCGCAGCCACATGCCACATGCCACATGCCACAACGACAGCAACAGCAGCAACAGCAGCAACGGCAGCAACAGTCAGAGCCAAAGTCATGCGGCTAGAGCGTTCACAGTCTGCGGCGGAAACCAGTCAAGAACAACAACAAGCTTGCCTCGCTCTGGCAAAAACAGTCGAAAGTCAAATTCATTAGGCTTTAGTGGGCGTAGGCGTAGGCGTAGGCGGGGGAATGGGCGTGGCTGTGGGCGTGGGACGAGAACATATAAAGGAGTAAACAAGCCAAGCTGCGACTACTTATAGCTGCCTTTTATCCTTTAGTTCCATATTTTTTTGTTTGTGTGTGTTTCTGTTTTTTTTTTTTCATTTATCGATTTTCAACACTTGACGTCTCCAGACCAAAAACTGAGAGCCGGCTAATAATGCTCAGTAGGTCAGCGGCACGGCAGCAGTTTGAAGTGCGTTAGAAGCAACAGTGGCCAGCGGCAATAAAATGAAATAAAAATGAAAACGTCAAGGAAACAAACTGGCACAGAACCAGTAAACTAGCTCCAGAGAAGGAGCCGCAGTTGGAGCTGGAGCTTAGCTGGAGACTTATAAAAATAGCAGCCCCCCCCCAAACAGCCTGCACACACACACAAAAAGAGAACAACACGACAACAACAAACACCCACACGCATTGTAAACTTCAAACGCGCTTGGCCTACTTTTTTATGTAATGGGCTGGGATGCCAGAGTCCTCCTGCTGGCCCTCGCCGTCTCTTTCGTCCTCGTCCTCGTTCACGTCAACCGCAACCAAGTTAAATGAAGCAGAGTACAGTGTAGAAGCGGGCTGGGGTTAGGTCTGCAAATAAATGACCAAAAGCAAAGGCTGTTCAGCCGGACAGCTGCAATACGAACCGAACTGAACTGAACTGAACTGAACCGAACCGCACAGCACCGAACAGAACAGCACAGAAAAGAACAGGCGCGCGTTAATCATACGCCTCGTGTGCCAATCCGTGCACTGTGAACCCAAAGTCAATCAGCGTTTAATTGACAGCTGCAGTCAAGTGTAGGCTCCGGCCACGCCTACGCCTACACAAAAAAAACAAGGGACGACTATCGTGATTAGTGACCAGAGATGCGCACTACCAAATTGCAAATTATGTGATTTATTAGGCAAGTTTTCAGCGCTTAGATTTGGCTTTTTTCAACGTTTCCCCTTAAAAAACTAAAGACTGAAATACCAGGTGAAAAAATAGATCCCTAAATTCTGAATTCAAGGCATCAGCCCAAAGGAATTTTAGAGGTTTCTAGGTTGAAATAAACTCTAGAAATATTGCTCATCTCTGAAAGTGTTGCATCGTTAGTGCAAAAACCGCAGCAAAGTTGCGTTGCAATCAGCCTGCTGCTTCAAAGTTGCAGAGAGACGCAGAGGCGCAACCTGGCAGTTATTGGAAAGCTATTCGAGTTAGCGTTGAGTGTTGTTATTTTTCCTTTCCAAAGTCTGTACTAAGTCTGCGTATTTGTCGCCTTTTCTGTGGAGCTTTCCCATTTTCCAAATTAATTGCCAGCGAGGGGGCAGGGCTAAAAGCAGCATGTCAAACATGTGTGGCACGTGAACAAGACTCAAAACTCTGCTCACTCCATGTGCTTCTGTGTGTGCAGAGGTGTGTGTGTGTGTGTGTGCTGGTGTGGGTGTAGAGGTGTGTGTGTGGGTGTAGCTGTGTGTGTAGTTATTTGCGCCCGTGCGTGAGTGTGCATGTAAATTACGAAATCGTGCAAAAAAGGTGCCATTAAAAAAAGCGCCGAAACACGCGGCTGCCTAACCATAAAAAAATAAATAAATAAATAAAAAATGTAAAAATAAATAAAGAATAAGCAGAAATAAGTGAAAGTGTTCTCACAGCCACAGCACTCAACTAGAAGATACCCTGTATCCAGCGAAAAATTCTGATACTCGTATATTTTGGCTTGTTTCTTATACACTTTAGTTTTAGTCAGAAATACTTGACAAATGGATACAAAATTAGCCTTAAAATTGCAACTATTATTAATTTGTTTATTTTCAATTTAAATATTTAACATTTTATCTTAACTTGTTTAAATAAGAGAAAAATAGGCATATTTCCTTTCACCTTTTATCAATTGTTGCCTCCTTTTGTATTGCCATAAAGAGAGCCTCCCAGTTCTGCTACGAAATGTGATGCTACCCTTTGGTATATTTAATGGGTACAGGGTATTAAAAAGTGCAGGTGCTGGCGCTGTTTGGATGGTTGGGCAGCAATTGAATTTCGCGTTTCGCGCCCGTCACGCAGTTTATTTTGGCTCGGTTCGCGTTGCGTATACGCCGTGTGGCACGGAGGATTTGGTGGCACCTTTAAGTGGCTTTTTCAATAATTGCAGGCGTGCTGTGTTGCTGTAGTCGATAATGTCGTTGGCGCTGGTTGTGCCAGGAGCGGATCCCCGGCGAGCTATCGTGCCAGGCCATAATCATCATTTGTATGCGGTAAAGGTGAATAAATCTGAATGCAATAACAATAACAAAAGCAACACCAACAATCGGAGTAAAAGAGGAGCAACAGCAGCAGCAGCAGCAGAAACTACATAAATAAACGATAACGATAACAGCAGCAGCAGCAGCAGCAGCAGCAGCAGCAGCAGCAGCAACTAGCAACAACATTGCCAAAAACAGCACCACTAGCAGCGGCCCCACCAGGAGCACGCACCGCGCGTCATGTTAAGCGCAGCACCAGCAGCAGCAGCAGGAGGATCCACAAAACACCCAATAGAAACTGCCATATCAATAGGAACACCTTTAGGTATTAGAGCGACGAGATGGTATTAAGCACTGAATGGTCTCAGGTGGAGGTAGTCGATCTAACCAATGATGGTAATGGCCTGGGCTTTATACTGGTGGGTGGACGCAGCACGGGCGTGGTCATCAAATCACTGACGCCGGGCGGCGTCGCTGAGCGGGATCAGCGCTTGCAGCTGGGCGATCATTTGCTGCAGATCGGCGAGGTGAATCTGCGGGGCTTCAGCTCGGAGCAAGTGGCAACAGTTCTTCGTCAGACCGGAGTTCAGGTGCGTCTGATTGTGGCGCGGCCCATTGAGCCGACGGCTATCGATTATCATTCGCTGGCCAGTCATGCGCCCATTGTACCAACTAAGCTCCTCTCCGACCCGGAGGAACTGTCGCGGCATCTCTTTCAAAATCCGAGCTTAGCCACAGCAGCCGCCTCTCTGGATGTTGGCAGTCTGGTTGGACTGGTCACCGGTGGCCCAGCGGGTGATACAGCTGATATGGGCAATGTCTCAGCGCCCGGACACATGCCCACATGTCTACTGACTACCCTGCCCACAGCTCCAGTGCCTGATACGGAATTGGCCGATCTACCCCTGCCGCCCATACCCACCACATACAATGCCAGCAGCTCAGATAGCGGCCAGTGTCTGCAGGATTTGGACATTGTGCCGTATTCAATATTGTCGCCGCCGCCAACAACAGCACTTTTGATGGCGCGACAATCCCTACAACTGCCACTGGAACAGCGCTGGACGGGCCAAATGGATGAGCAGCATATGCCAGATGGCACTGTGATAGCCGGCAGAAAGTTGGCAACTTCAACGGGTACGCCCATTCCTTATGATGATGGTGATTGTTGTTCTTTAGGCTCCGGTTCGGCCTCCTCCTACATAGACTCGCCCGAAACGGAAACGTACGTCGTTGAGCTGCACAAGAACGTCTATGGTCTGGGTATTACTGTAGCTGGTTATGTGTGCGAAGAGGAGGATCTTTCGGGAATCTTTGTGAAAAGCATCATTGAGGGCAGCGCCGCAGAGATGAGCGGCCAAATACAGATCAATGATCGCATCGTGGCCGTCGATGGACGCACTCTGGCCGGTGTAACCAATCACCAGGCTGTGGAGGTGTTGCGCAACACGGATATTGTGGTACATCTGACACTGGAGCGTTTCCTACGTGGCCGCAAGTTCGAGCATCTGCAGGTGGCTCTCACGGAGATGAAGGTGGGCAGTGGCGGCAATGGCGATGGTGATGGCCAGTCACAATTGTCGATGCCCGCCTCGCCCTCCATAGCGACGCTCAGCTGGTTGCCTCCAAAGTCCGCTGATGCTGACTCCATTGTCACTGATGCGGGGGATGGCCAGCTGCTGGCTGATTTTGGTGATCTGCCCTCACGGGACACCGTGGACTCGAATATGTCGCATATGCTGGATCGAAGCGACCATAGCGCCACAGTGCCACGGCTGACCAATGGGCATGATCATGATAGCGGCAATGACACCGACGAGCAGTGTCCAGAGCCGGAGCATGAGATCGAGATGGAGCCCGCTGAAGATGAGGATGAAGCTGAGGCTGACGCTGATGCTGATGCTGAGCCTGAGCATGGCAAGACGCCCACCAATGAGACGGAAATGTTGCCCACGCTCAAGAGTAGTGGCACGCCCGCGGGCACGCCTACAGCCGTGCCGCCGAAAGTGTCCAGTCCCAGCGCCGCCTCGCTGAGGGTGGCCTGGAAAAGTGAGTTTCCCGAAAGTGAAATATTAGTTGCCGAAATAAATAAACTTTCAGGTCTAGGAATCAGTCTCGAGGGCACCGTCGACGTCGAGTGCGGCATTGAGAAGCGTCCGCATCATTACATACGCTCAATACTCGAAGACGGTCCCGTTGGCAGGCAGGGCATCCTCCGGCCGGGCGACGAGTTGCTCCAGGTCAACGAGCACAAGCTACAGGGCCTGCGTCACATTGACGTCGTCAAGATACTCAAGGAATTGCCGGCCAGCGTTAAGCTGATCTGTGCCCGTGGCACCAGAGCGCCCTCCATCATTAATACCTCGCAGAATGCGGAGGCCTTTGAAACGCGCAGTTTGCTGCCCGGCGGTCATCAAAGTCTTCAGAATCTGCTGGGCAAGGCGCAGTCGGAGAGCTCGCTGTATACGTCCAGCACGGCGACGCTGACGGATACGGCCGCTGTTGCGGCGGCACAGCGCTCTAAGTCGCTGGAGAATGTATCCGGACTGGCGTTATGGAGTTGCGAGGTGACAACAGTGAGCATTGAAAAGACCGAGCTCGGCTTCGGCTTCTCCATACTCGACTATCAGGATCCGCTTGATGCGGAGGGCAGTGTTATTGTGATACGTGGCCTTATACGTGGTGGTGCTGCGGAGGCAACCAACGAAATCTTTCCAGGAGATCGACTCATCAGCGTTGGCAGCCACACACTACAAGGCCTCGAACTGGACGAAGCGGTGGCCATACTAAAGGCCATGCCTCCAGGCAAAACCCGTCTGGGCATTTGCCGCCCACTCTCCACATCGGATAGCAATAGTAATATTGCCTCGCCCATTGGCGATTCAGCGAGCAGCACATAGTGCCAGGCAGAGGAGCTGCACCCGGAGAGGCAATTTATAATCCGTGAGTATGACAATTATTTATGAATTATGCCAATTGTTCCACCTCTTTGATAGCTTATAAATCAGCTCAATGCGAGTATATAGTCCATGAAATTGTTTCCATTGGGGTTACACCAAACTCTCAATCATCCTGTGTGGTACGCTCCACTCTCTGAGTGGAGCTGACTAAGGGATACTCTAGCTTTTATTGCTCCATTGGGAATATGCCCTGCCAAATGTCTCAATAATGAGATTCCCTTTAAACTATTCAAATCTCGATTTGTAGCCAAAAAAAAGTCTGTTGCACCTGTTGCTTAAAGTCAAACAATATGAATACGATTCCCAGTGCGATTGCCTAGGGTATTGGGCATTATTATTGAATCATCTATTGACGCAGCTGTCGCCAATTTCCTTGCGAGTTTTCTTTCATTTCCTATACCCTGTACGCAGGGCAGAGCACAGCAGAGGCATTTCAACTAGGGAAACTGAATAATTGTATCCTTCAGCAGTTGGTCTCCTTTGGACTTGCCTTTCCAGCAAATATTCTATATTTCCCATAGGGTTATCTATATACTTTAGGTTTCTCCTTAAAGTTTAATGGGTATCAGCTAGTCGAGCATTCTTAGTTTCACTTTTTTTCCATTGAATTGAATTCTGAGCCGAAAGAAACGGCTGTCATTGACAAATGTTGCTACTTCAATGGGCGTTCCTTAATGTTGACTTTTCCATTTTCCGTTTTCCATTTTCAATTTCACTCGTGCATTTAATTGCTGGCCTCGCCAAAGCTCTGTCAAATTTATGGCACTCATATCCTTCATAAAGGACCATGTTAATACTCCTGCTCATATTGAGTCAACAAAAAAACAATGACTGAGTGCGGTCCTTAGAGAGCGACAGCGATAAAGAGAGCGAGAGAGACAGAGAGAGCAGAGTCCTTGCTGTCTGGAGAGCTGTTGTCCATATTCATGTGCTGAGAACTCTTGCGCTTTTATCAGCCACTTGTTGTCCTTTAATATATCCTTTGATTGCATACATTCGTGCGTTTGAGTCGGTTGACGTGTCCTGAAAGGGCAGGTGAAAACTTTTGTCAAGGAATCTTTGGCATGCCGGCAAAACTTTTCATCGCACTAAAAGTGTGTGTGTTCTTCTTCATTGAAATTGTATGGCAAACAGACTGTTTTAAAATTTCAACTTTTCGCAGCAGGACGATGGGAAGGGGGAGTGGAAAGGATCCTTTTAGGCTCCTTTAACATATGAGCAAGCTGGAAACTTTTAATACACCCCAATGTTTTAACACCTAAATAACGCAGAAGGAGAACTTTTGCCCCGAACTGGCACATTAACCAAGCCAAGTTAGTCCGGAGCCGCTTTTGTCCCATAAATAATTCATGCATAGAAATAAATACAAAACTTTGACAAGTCTTCAGAGATGCTCAGTAGTTCTCCGGGCTGCCAGGCAGCCAGGACAGCTCCGGCAAATTGCTACTAATCCTAGGGGGTCAACAAAAGCGTGTGTGCCCCGTCTGTCTCTCTGTCTGTCTGTCCGAGTGTGTTTGTCTTCTCAAAATCCCATAAATAGTAATTTTGTTAATTGAGTGTGTTGTTCTCTTCTCGCCTCGTCTCGTCCTCTTTTCCTGGCTCATAAATTCATTTATAATTTACGATGCGTCCGACTTTTGTTTATAAAATCATATATATATATTTTTTTTTTATCATTTTTAAGAGCATAAATTATAGATAGCAAAAGGCGAGTGTGCCGATTCAGGCTTTCATTCCACATCGTTTATCAATAGACTCCAATGATTTATGCGGCCCGCCAAAAAAACGAGTAAAAATTCCAAAATATTTTTGTACTACGGAAAAGTCCATTGTCCGTCGGGCAGCCCCAGAAAAAACAAAAACAATTATAAAAATGTTGAATATTTGCCAGACATGAGGCTTACGATGCTTTTCCCTTATTTGTTGCTGTTGTTTTTGTTGGGCCATTTAATTAATTGGCTATTAAAAGTGTTAAAAATTGAAAACAACATTTTTGCGCTAGTAACAAAATTAAATTTCTGACCGCGTGCCCCAGGCATATGCTTGCCCGGCGGCCACCGCAGCCAGCGTCCAGCCACGTGCTTCAGATACAGATATATATATAAGTATATAGTATATATATATATGTAAAGGCGGGTAAACAAGTAATAAAAGCTTGTCTGGCATACACTGTGGTATATACTGCTATAAAAGAGTGTATACTCTGTAAAGCAAAGTATCTGTGAGATACTCAAGACCAAATACAGCCTTAGCCCTTTGTGAATCTGTGAGAAAGTCTCCATCTTCTCAGCTCTAGTTCTAGTTTATTTCTTAGCAGAACTCTTTCTATGATTATTTTATTTATAAGGCTTATAAAAACACTTATCTAATAGCTCTCTTTAATCTTAGATAGTTGCTCTTCAGGCTTCAAGCCTCTAATTTAATATACTCCTCTTAACTCTTTTTAATTAAAGCAGCATAAAAATGTTTATTTTGGTATGACAGGCGGCTTTTGACCTGGAATTCTCATTGGCTTAATTACAAAGCAAAAGCCATTGATTTTCTTTTTCCCCCAACTAAATTCTGCCTAAAGTTCCATAGAAATTTTTAATTTAATTTCAAAGTGAAAAAAAAAATTTTAAATATTTTTCTTTTTGCATTTAAATTAGAATTAAATTTATTAACAACAATGGAAAATGAAGCGTGCAAAATTTGATTTCAGTTTTTTCGCTATTTTTTCCATAACTATAAATGAATATTTATGCAATTAAATTCTGATTGAAATGGAAAATCGATGTGAAAAATGAGTGCAAAATGTAAGCTTGACTTTTAATGCTAAATTATAACATAAAAAGTTACAGCTTTTTAATAAATAATTAAGCCAAATTCATTGAATTGATTTCCTTTATCAGATTTCTGGCTATTCCCCACACTTTCAAGCTAAAACCAGCTAATAATTGAAAGGGTTACCTTTTGGTAAATGACAAATCTAGCCAGAAAATGGCTGAAAGGACAGCTCTATAGTCGACTTCTATGTTTACCTGAGTAGTCACGATTTTCACGCCCTTGCAACGTGTTCGTTCGACTTTCAGTAGAATTTTTGTGTATTTTTGTAGGGGCATTTGCGTGCTTGCAACACGCCAAGTTGCAAGTTGCAATTGATTCGACTAAAGTCCAAATTTGTTGGCAGTTTTTAGCAGCTTTGGCAGTTTTGGCAGTTGTCGACAGTGTTGACGTCTTCGTCGCTTGAAATAATAAACAGCTAAACAAACAGTTGCAGGCAAATTGTAAATCAACAAATATGGCTAGGAAAATTGTTTATGGCCAACAGTTTGTGGAATAATATTTTCCAGTTTGTCCAGGAGCGGGGGCGGGGGCGGGGGGCAGGGGCACACACACACACGAGTAATTGTGTTGTGCCTGCGTTGCAATTTGATGTCAAATTAATGTAAACAATGGCATAATTGACTGGCAGCCAAAGGGGCTGCGGGGGCAGCCAGAGGTGGGGCGCAGAGGGGGACGGGGGGATTCGCAAATTACATAATGCTTTTACCACTAATAATGTCGGACAGCGGCCTGAAAATTAAAATGTAAATTTCAAATAAATTTAACTAGTACAAAGTAGCCAACAACATCATTTTCCGAGCTTAACACGTGTCTGATTTTCCCCCCCTTCGCCCCCTTTTCCCTTTGTTGATTTTGATTTTCCCTGCAATTTATTTGCATGCAATTTCTATTGCAGTCCATGAAATATTACATATTTAATTCCTTTTGATACATTTCACCTGAAAATAGCCAACATTGTTGGCATAGCTTAATATCTGCTTATTCATGCGAATACCTCGCATAAATTTCGGGCTAAAACTAATTTGTCTGCACTGCAAGAAATTTATATGCGCCTTTGGAATTTTGAGTAGAAATCTATTAGTACTCGAAAGGTTTTGTTATTGGTAAGAGAATGCTGGAAAATATCATTAAATCTGCTCCGAATCTAGGCAGCCATTTTAGCCGTCTCTTTAGGCCATCCGCAAAACGCATCCTTCTCTTATTCCTTATACGGAACAGTTTTGGTTTGGGTTTTGAGACAGTTTTTAGTTGGAAAATTGCATTAAATTGCTTTTATTTTAAAGAACATAATTTTGACAGTAAGAAATTTAAATACTGCTACCTTAGTGGTAGAAAAACTAGGTTATTTTTTAGGTTTAATGCTGAATTTTGCTGCTGAATCGCCTCAAACCACAATTCTAAATTCACATTTCTTTCTTTGCTCCAATCACTATGACGCATGATGATTGCATGTTCTTGCAGCAACACACTAAGAAAACAAAAAGGATATAGTCTACTTTCAAGTGATCGACTAGGAAATACTCTATACTTTCTTATATGAACATACAAGAAAGTTTGTTATAGAGAAACCTACATACCAAATTTGGTATCTCTGCTACGTTTCAGCTGTTGATACAAATTGTATACTCTTCTTTTTCATGAGGTTGCTTTCTTCTGCTCGACTAGAGTATACCCTATATCTCTATATATATGTTGAATCTTCCATATTTTTTGTTTGTTTTATACAAGCCTACAAAGCTTACAAAGCAAACACATTTCTTTCCAAAGCTCGCAGCTGCTTTCTCCTGTCTGTCACATATCTTAGCATAAGCATTACATACCCTCCTCTGGGCAGTTTTTACAGGGTACACTGTAGAGCAATTATGGCAGAACAAAAACTCATTAGAAAGCATAGAACATGGTACTAGACACCGCAAACACGTCCCAAGTTGCTTTCCCAGACCCGAAGAGATATGTGCAAATCTATCAACGTCTTTGTTCTTCGCTCCCTGCCTCCGCTTTCCCCTCTCTCCTGGGCTCTACTCAAATGAAAGTGGAGCGGTTTGCATATAAAACATTTATTTAATGCAACGATTGTGTTGCAAGTGCAACTGGCAGTGGAGACGCCACCAGTTCCTGGACCCTTCACTCTTGTGGCAACTAAGAATGTAACAAAATGAAGAAACAACGGGCTGCAACAACATCTTTCTTGTCATGTCGCTCGTTCTACGAGAAGCATTCATTTTGTGTGCAACTTTTGCAACTTTGCAACTTGAATGGCAACAGCAACAACAGCAGCAACAACAGCAACAACAACAACAGCAACATGAAAAAGTTGCCTTTATCACGGCACATCGACAATGACAGCCATTGACGTCTGCTGCTGCTGCTGCTGTTGCTGCCACTTGAGGCACACTCGCTGCATTCCGAAGTGTGTCAAAAATGAGCTTGCCATCTCTTTGTGCTTTTCCTTGTTATATTTAGTACCACTTCCTTCCCCTCCCTTCCCCTCCCTTCCCTTCCCTTGCCACCACGGAACGTCTGTCAACGTTTAATTGAAAGCTGATAAACTGAAATGCGGTGACGCATTCGATACATTCTCCTCCTCCTCCTCCCCCTGCCAGCGGTAAGAGTAAAACGGATACTAAGCTTTTTGCACAACGTTTGTGACAGGCAACAGGATGTCGCTTTATTTCCTTTCAACTGTTTCAGGATTAACAGCCGACTGAATTTGGCATGCTGCTTTTTATATGCCCTTTGCAGATCAGAGCTATGCCTTGCATTGGAGCATAAAGATTACTTAGTCGAGGATTACTTTTCGGATGATATTTATAGCAGCTATTGAAGATAATTCTTTTCCTGGAAAAAAGAGCAGTGCCTATTTGTGTATAGAGTATTTCCAGTTGAGGAAAACATAGCGAACTCCTCTAAATATTTTTCTTTACATTTGAAATATCTTCAAAGTCATTTAAGTCCTTCGGTTAGGAGTGGGAACCTCAAGCAAAGGGAATCTCATTCTAGAAATTCTTGAATTTTATTCAACACTAGCATTTTTTAGTAATATAAATTCATTTTAATTCGAATTGAATTTCGTTTTAAAGCCCTAAGAAAGTATCTAAGAAATGTACCTCAAGATGGAGTAAAGCTGATACTTCAACATAGACTTTCTGCCCAGGAAAGGGTATTGACGAATTCGGCTAGCTGTAGACAGATTTTCTGGCTTGTTTTTCATTTGGCACTCCTTGAGAGAAGTACATAAATTTTCATCATCATCAGCAGCAGCAATATTGAGCGCTTGTCTCGATTTTTATCTGGCGCTGCTTTCGCTTGACGCGACCTGCCATTTAATACGCCCCTTGTTCGCTTATTAAGACCGTTAATACTGTGATTACTTATATACAATATATATATATATATGTATGTATGTGTGTGTGTATATATATATACAAAATGAAGTGACGCAGAGGCACAGCCACAGTCTCAGTCCCTGTCGCAGTCCCAGCTGAAAGGCGTTTCATACTTATTCGAGGCATTATTCCCAAGCCAAGCTGGTCATTAAATTTGTAGACGGCTCTATAAATATTTGAGAAGTTGAGTTCGTCAGCTCGTCAAGTGATTTACTTGCTTAATTCATTTAAATTATAAACTAGTCGCTGCAGTCGTCTGTTGTGAGAGTCCTTTTGTAAATAAAATGCGGTCGACTGCTTTTCTGGCATTGTTATTGATTTTTCTGCTCGGGCTGCCAGTGAAAACAGTGGAAAATATAATGAAAACATATGTGCTCATATTTAATTATACTCCTCCCATAATCCGTGACGCAATTTGGCCGTGTATACACTACAAATACTCCTTCTCCATATCCTGTCCGTACTCCAACTCCCAGCCGCACTCATATATTCAAGTAATAATCATAAAGTCAGGCAGCTCACTCAGTTCCATTTGGTGAGAGCTTGTTAATGTTTTATGGCCAGTTTAAGTGCGTGTTTATCGCCAAAGCTAAAGGTAGCCACTGCCAAAATGTCACCACATTTGAATCTCAAAACAAGACTCTATCCATTCGTCCTTGATCCGGTTAATTCCGAGCACATTTGCGGCTTAAACGTTAGTCGCCTCCATTTGTGGTTGCTCTGAGGTCGCAGCTCTTCCTTCGCTGTTGAAAATATTAAATTTGATATGTTATTTTGATTTTGTCGCTGTGTCATTTCTTGGCAATTACTCAAACAGTTATTTATAACAAAAGCTTAATCGCTTATGGCCAATAAACTTTATTGAAATGACGCAATGACTTTATTAAATGGGCTAATGAATTACTGATTTATTACTCAACTTATACTTTGTTCAAGTTACTTCAATATTCTCATTCTAAAAGTAGAAATCCCTTTTTGGTTCCACCTTAACTCACCGCCCTTTTCTGTACTAACTGAAATTAAAAAGCTGTTTATAGATGGCTCAAAGGTGAAGTCTGAATCTCTCTCACTCTCTCTTTTATCTTTCATAAGAAGAATTCTGATAATACATAATATAAAATGAAATAAAATTTCTTCTTTCTTCTTGACTCAACTCCCCTTTCCACTGATTAGTCTTAGGAGTTTCTCAATAAATTCCCCAGTTCTTTTCATATTATTTGGCCAAAATGGTAAATTCATAAACAAACTTAGCTAAGCCAGGACTATTCCCATTAATTGGGTAGCCTTAAATGATGCAAATTTGTGCAACACTTTTGCCAGGATGCAGCCAAATCCTTTGCCAATTTTTGTTGCCTGTTTGCCGTTTGCAGTTTGTTTGCCCTGCATGCTCCGGCAAAATGTTTTCAGCCACTGCATTGCCCAGATAGGTTGTGCACACACACACGGGGCTAACGCATCGGGAGCTCATTGTGTATGCAAGGATTACCGCATAAATGCAGTTAGCATCGCCTGCCCTTAGAGCCTGCATCCGCATCTCATTCGACTCTCCTCCGGCTTTAAAGCGAACGAGAACGCACTGTCAATAGAGGAGTAACTCTGATGGAGTAGCAGCTGCCGGCTAAAAGCGACTTGTAAATTGCAGTGGGATTTAAGTTAACAAGACGAGCTGAAATAAAACTTACCAGAATCAAACATTATTCCAGCACACTCAGAGAAATTACAGGCAGTTGTTTAAAGTAGACAAAGCTAGCTTAAGCTTGACTGAAATATCCTTTATGCTCTCTTTTCGGCTTATGCCTTGTCTTCAGTTGTTTTTCAGTCTTAGAAATTCTTTTTTTCCACAGTGTAGCAGC
Source organism: Drosophila repletoides (assembly GCA_018150835.1). Lineage (NCBI taxonomy): Eukaryota > Metazoa > Arthropoda > Insecta > Diptera > Drosophilidae > Drosophila > Drosophila repletoides. The sequence continues at coordinate 11,057,250 of JAECWQ010000100.1, forward strand.
TATATTTGCCTGGTTTAACATGATATGCCACCCACTGTGCCTCCCTGCCACATTTATTGTTCGTAATGTTATTTTACAGCTGTTGCTGTTGCTGTTGCTTTTGTTTGCTATCAACGCGAAAAAACATGCATGTATATTGAATGAAGATGAATGCCATGGCAAATATGAGACTGCTCCTACACACACAGACACACATATATATATATATTTATATATATATTTGTGGTACTCGTGTTTTTATATGCATATATTACGTATACGCCACAGTAGGTTCGATCAATGAGAGCGCTCGCACTGAAGCACTTGAGCATCGCATCTGCCCAGTCTTCTTGCTGCTTTTCTTTTCTCTGATATCCTCGTCTGAGTATTTTATATGCAATTCTTCTTCATCTTTTATGTATATGCGTTGTCGTCACAGGCTTTCATATCCTTTCGAGTGTGCATATACTTATTTATTTGATGTCAGCCTGCTGTTTGCATATGTAAGTCGCTGTAATGATATTTGTTTGTTTGTCTGTTTGTTTGTCTGTTTGTTTGTTTGTCTGTTTGTTAGCCTGCGTGTGCTTTGAAAGCATTCAACTGTTGTGCCCCTCTTTTCTGCAACCCTTCCCCCTTTATCCATTCAAATAACTTGTGCACTTTTCTAATGGAGGAACTGGAAATGGCTGGGGAAAGCGCATTACAACCCGCTTTCAATGCGTAGCACGATTCAATTACCACGTGACTGTCCGTAAGACTGCCGCTTCGAGCATACATTTGCATACTTTTTTTCTTCTCTCTATTTTCACAATTTTCTCAATTTTTTCCCCTAAAGGCTTTTGTCTCTCTCGCTCTCTCGGTGCTAAGAAGTAGGCAACAACACTTTTAAGTGCACTTTTTTCCAAAATCCCACTTAGGCCAGTGAGTCCATTAAAGCAGAATAACTATTTATTCTAGCCGGCTCTAAATTGAATCCTTTTAACTATATTCAAAGCCTTCTCTTCTTAGCCGCCTTTAGACTAGGCTGGGTCTAGTTGTAGTGCTACAAGTCTACCAAAGCTTGAAGTCTTCTATCTTAAAAGGGGATCCATTTCTTTAACTCTCTTCCAAGGTAGAACTGAGAACAAGTGAGAATAAAAAGAGACATTTTAAAAAACGTTCCTGTAATTTGTATTGAATGCAGATTGATTTTGAAAGTGCCGCAAGTCAGCTTCTATTTGAGTTTACAAATTACTCCGCCCATGGGGCATCATTACACAAAGCCTCCTCAGCCGCAGCCACAGCTACAGATACAGATACTAATGTATATGTATGTATGTGTGTACTTACCACATGTGAATACACATCTGATAAGTTGGGTTTGATTGATGATGATATTGGGCCTACAAGGAGGAGAACTCGGCTCGAACATGCATTATCAGTGGAGGACAGGAGTAACTGGCGTGCTGGGTATAAGGAAATGTGCTTGGTTGCGCCTCGCTTGCCAGGCCCATTATCCTGGCTAAAACCAGACAAATTCTATTATTTGGGAACAACACAAAGAGGCACAGGCACAGAGAGTGGCAGCCAATATGATATGGTTCATATGGCACACTCTAAATCAGGGCTCTGGCTCCGGCTCTGGCGCTGGTTGCAAATATTCCGGTTTGTTTATTTGTTTTGTATTTTAAGGGATTTTCCATTGCATGATTTGCGAAACGAAACGAAACACTAACAATTCCCATTAACCATGGCCAAAACAACGACAAAACTGTCAACAGTCAGCGCTGCTTTTTGCGCCTTTGTTCTGATGCTTTTTATGCTCCTGCACCCAGCACCCTGCGCCCGGCATCCATTTAAAAAATGGCATCATAAAGCAAAAAACAATTGTAATGATGACATTTTTTTATACAACAATTTGAAAAGGATATTATAAAGATACTGTTATATATATATAATATGAAAATGCTTTTAATAAAGCTCCGAAATTCCATTGTGATTTTACATTAGTAAAGTTCCGTATCGAATTCCACTACAGATTGAATTTCACAGCAAAAAGCTTAGCATACTTTTTGGCAGCAGTATTTAATTTAAAGTCTCTGCTATTTTGCTGTATATTTCACTATTTTTTAATGGAATTCTGATGGCTCTGAGAACCAGTAAAGCTAATTTTCCTTGAAAGTACAGGGTATCTGCGCTTCGTGTAATCTAAACCAGGTTTACTTTATTTTGAGGCTGCAAATTTGAAATTGATTTTACGCAAATTAATTTCATGTGAGCGGGCTGTTGTTTCCATTGTTGTTATTGTTGTTGTTGCTGTCGCTTGTTGGTGTTCTCTGCACGCTTCGCCGACTATTCGAAAATGTGCTAAAATCCTCTAAATAAGCATCCGCTTCGACGCTACACAGGACAACGCCGACGCTGGCGCTGGCGCTGGCGCTGGCGCCGACGCCAACATCGCCGCCAGCTGTTGTGTTTGCACTTAATTTTCATATTTAAGTTCATTTATTATGCAGATTTAATTAATTATAAAGTTAACTTTGAGTTAAAGTTAAATTCAATGTTACAATTTATCGCTGACAATGCCGCGGGCACCTTCAATGGGAACCCCTCCTAAATATGGGTTTAAACTTGGCTTTAACCTCATTGCCAGTTAGCCACAGGCCAATTAGATGACACTTGGCACTCTTCTTCGCTGAAAAGGCCAAAGCAATCAAATGGAAGCCCTTTAATTAGCCAGACGACTGTCAGTCAATTTGAATGTGCAAAAACTTTCTCTACTTTTATTTATAGTCTTTCCCTGCCCATGCGAAATGTGTTAAGAGAATATTAGCTGAGAGTGCTGGAAAGTTAAAAGAGAAGAAGAGATATTCATTCGTTTCCCTTTCAATTTTGGATATAGAATATATAATAATAAAGTCTCAAAAGCTTTACAGGATTGAAGGCTTCTTTAGCAATCGTTCAGAGGAATTGCTGCTGAGAAGGCTCTCTACCTTTGCAGCAAGGATTCCTTTGAGTGTTCTAATAATTTGCCATATATATTCTATTTTATTTATTTGTACAGAGTATCAGCTAGTCGAGCACTTCTACTTAATGTATTTTTGTTGTTGAGGAAGCCATAAATACGTAATGCCCACTGCCATTAGCCAGTCACACGCTCAGTTAGAGGCTAAATGATGGCAACAACAGTTTGAGCCAGGCTCGATGATTGTTCGCGACAGCAGCAGCAGCAGCAGTTGCTGCAGTTCCCCACACACACACACACACACACACACACACTCACACACACACAATCAATCGGCAACTCAAACAGAAAACGAACTTGCATAATGTGCGGGCCATAGCATACTTTTCAGCGCCAGAAATTTCAGAGCAAAGAGCGAACAAATAAAATTCAGTCCCCAACTCTGAGGCTGCTGCTTAAATTATGCAACATGCTTTTAAGAGCTCCAAAAGGGAACAAAAACCAAAAAAAAAAGAGTTATTCAAATTGCAAAATATGCGCCCAACAAACAAAAAGACAAAAAGAAAGGCAACAACAAAAAAAATTGGTAACAAAAACAAGCCTGTCGGCACGGCATATATAGCCATAGCCATAGATAGTGTGCTGGACACCACATTTTTAGTTCATCCACTCACGTCTGTGTATTGGTAGCTGTGTGTAGGTGTGTGTGTGTGTGTGTGTGTGTGTGGTTTGCTGTCAATCTTAATGGCTGGCCATGAAATTGAAATGCTACCAATGAAAAATTCAAGCATTTCACCATGATGGACAGTGCAGCGACTTTAATTTATGGCCAAAGCATTTGTACCGTTGTCAGGCTGAATGGTCTGACAATAGTCAACAACAACACCTGGGAAAGAAGGCTGAGAAATCAAACAAATTTTTGTGGAGCGGCAATTTATGGCTTTAAAATCAATCTGAGTGCAGAATTTAGCCTTATTTTCTGACCTTTAAATGTCAAGCATATCATTTTCAATCGATAAAATTGGTATAAAAACTATTCTATATCAGACAGGTTAACAGACTTGGCTGATGATTCTGAGGGAAGAATATATATTTATACTACATATTTTATATGGCATTCTTATTTATGCCCACTTCCCTGAGAGAAGGAAAAAAGAGCAGCAAATAAAACGAAGCCTGCTTCAAGGCTAACCTCCAGTCAACCCGTCTAAACGAGAAAGACATTTACAAATCGAAGCCTTTGCAATGTATTTTGGGCTTAAGCATTTTGAAATTGTAATCAAAATGTCATTAGGTTATCCTGAGCAGAGGAAAGGATATAAAAAAAGAGAATTGCGTGCTCTTTTACTACGCTTCCTTCGTTGGCATTTCAATTTGTACCTATTTTAATTATTAAGGTCGTTTTGCTGCTCGTATCCTGTGTACCCTTTGCGAGTCCTGAGTCCTTTATTGAACAAACTGTTCGTACTTTAGCTGTAATTGGCCCATCAATCCTGTTCGCTAGATAGGCGTTTGCTGCGTTTTATTGACATATTGAGCCAAGTGAGTGACAAGTCGCTTTTACACTGAACGAAACGAGCCACGAAGGGAATCTAATTGCAATTTAATGATTGGAGCACTAAAAAGGGAAGGCACAGCAGGTGAACAAACAAACAGACGGACAGACGACCATCAGCTGTCCAGACTTTTATGATTTATTTCCAGAGCTTCTGAGCTGCTGAGCTGGTTTATTTTCTTTTAAACTTTATCTGTTCAAATAAAACATAAATTTTACAACTTTTGAAAACAAAGTTTGACAAACGAAACACATTTTACTGTCAATAAAATCGCATTTAATATGCAGATAAATTTCCAAATTGAATTATATAATATATTCACATTTATATGCGGATACTCATATCAATAGTGAGCTCTGGCCAAGTATTTTATCGAGCCGAATTAGATTGTTGGCTAATTTGCATAAATTCTGAGCATTTTGAGCCTAATAACTGAATTGAATGTACTAACAATAATTCAAAAATTGCGTAATCAATTGCGAGTAACAGGTCGACTGGGGGTCGGGTCGTATACGCAATAAGTGCGTTGCGTATACGCCAATTTGTGCGGAATCAGTCGGCTTTGCTCTGCAAAGCTTTTTGATGGCTTAACTCAATTTGCTTCTTTGATAAGCCTGCAAATTCAGTTTACGTTTACGTGCGGCACGTCGCATAGAAATCCGTTTTCAAATCAGTCTATAAAGGATGCAAATGAAACTGTCTCCGTCTCTGTATCTGTTTCAGTGTATCTGTATCTATGTCAATGCCCGAATGGCCATTCATTCATTTTGATAAACTCTATAAAATGTATCCCTTGCAAGAAGGGGGCGTATTTTAAGCCCATTAAAGGCAAATGGGCCCCATGTAAATCCTTTTTTTCTAAGGCCAAATAAAAAGTAAAGGGAACGAAGCGAACGGCAAGGAGCGAGAAGTCATCAAGAAAACATCTAACAAACGACATTTACAGATAAGGTTTAACATTTTTCGGGCGGGCCCTTTAATATAAAAGTTGTGGCTGCAATAAAGAAACAAAAAAGGAAAAACGTAACGTCCTACGAGAAGCCCACTCGGAATCTGTTGCTATGTCCTGTGCGCAGTGTCCTGCGACACAGACGGTTCTTATCTGCAGGCGCACATGCGGCGGTTTGGTCGACTTTTGGCTGCGTTTTTTTTTTTTTCTTTTGGCGCAAATGGAATTATTACGTTTTTATGAGAAATTCACACGACGCGTGTCGTAAGACAATAAAATCCTGCGACAAGGACGTCAACGTCAACGAATCCAGGACATATTTCAACATGTCTACTACTACTACTACATGGCCGCAACTCCTTGTAAGGGAGTACGTGCAAATAAATCATTTTATTGCAATACAATTTCGCCCTGGCTTCAGACTCTCATTTGCTCATCTCTGTCTCTCTCTCTCTCTCATCCTTCAGCTGGACGACAATGGCCAACGGATGTTTGCCGTCAGTTTGTCAGTCTGTCAGTCCGTCCGTCCGACAGTCAGTCAGTCAGTCAGTGAGTGGGGGAGAGGGCATTTTATGTGGCCTATGGGAGCATACTGGAACGACAGTTTCGCATTGCTTTAATATTAATAAGTGTGGGCCTGTCTCGCTGTGTCTGTTCCGTCAATATCGACGAAGCATCCAAACGCTTCCACCGGAAGTTGACACACAAAGACAGCCGGATACTTCTACTTCTTCTTCTTCTGCTTCGTTCGCCCTTGCATCGTATTTCATCCAAGGCAAATGCTCATTTTTTATTGTCGTTCAATTCAATCTCAACCAGAAATTCTCTCATACTTTTTCACTCTGTTTGCAATTGGGTTTTTGCTTTTTTTTATTTTTGCTGGCGGCTCCGGAAACTACAGGCAACACTTGGTATTCCGACGAACTAAGGCGGATGTGTTGCTTTGATGCACGTCGTCAGATTGTCGGATTGGCGGGTTCTCGAGCTGTCGAGCTCTCCCCGTTGTTGTTTTAATCTGAGCAAAGCAGAGGGAAAAAAGAGACAAATTTATGCTAAATTTTAGATTTTCAATCTTCGCTTTGAATATCTTTAACAGTTTTCAATCATTTTCGTTCAAAGTTCAGTTGAAAAATGGCTCCGGAAATCCATCCAAGCTCTTTAAATTCTTCGCTTGACAATATAAATTCATATGGCTACGGAATAATATACTTTTTATATCGATTCAATGCAAATAAGTCAATTAAAACTGCCATTTTTCATTTCTTTTTGGGGTATTTATTAATATATAACAGGTAAATTCATCAAATTAAATTGAATCAATGCTTCAATTCAATTTAATTGCTGCTGCGAATAAAACCAAAAGTTTTCTCTCCAGAATCTTCGCTGAGTTTTGATAGTTTTTGAACCTAATTTGAGTAGACAATTCTCAGCTATTTTCTCAGTGATTTGAAGGCTTCTCCAATTTGAGCTTGGCCTTAATGCTCAGCCTTGGCCACGTCAAAACCTTAAGCCAGATTCGACGATGCAATTAATACTTTTATGGCCGGAAATTTAATTGAATTATTAATTCGCAGTGCCCTGTTGCCGGAGCACTGAGCACGCGGCAAGCCAGCCATTATGCTTATTAAACCAAGCGCAAAGCCAATTAACTTTTGCACACATACTTACATAAATATGTATATATATATACAGATATATATGTAGATTTCTACCTATTTATGTGAAGTTAATTTTGGAGCCCTGCTGCGCTATTTAACTTGGCCCATTCGCTGCTATTATTTGCTCAGAGGCCAGCTTAATTGCGTTTGAATTGCAAACAAAGAGCGGGGATAGCATCTCGGGCATTTTCAGTATGAGTTTTTTTCTTTTTTCTATAGGTGGGAGAGCCAGGGCAGAGGGCAGAGGGCAAAGTTCGCTTCACCCCTCGCACCTCCCTGCGTTTTCCAACTGGCCCAAGATCAAAGTCAACGTGTCGTGTTCTGTCGCCTTGCAGCCAAAGTTTCCTGGCCTCATTTCCTTGACGGTTGCACTATATAGAAACTTTGTCCTTTTGCTGGCGCACCTTCCGAATGGTTTAATGTTGTTCTTGCTACAAGTATTCCCCAACTCAGGACACCCCCGCTGCCTCCCAAAATATTCATAATGAAAGTTATTGTTTGCCACTTTGCCACCATATATGTATGTGTGTCTGTGGGTGTGTGTGTGTGTTTGTGTGTGTGTGTGTGTGCACCACGCCCACCTTTATAAACTCCCTGAAAAGTTTGCACTTTGCTCCAGTGGTCGGCTTTGATTGTTTTGCGGCCTGGCTCCACTGTAGACAACTTTTGCCCCCGAATAGATTGTTCAGGTTATTCGAAAGATGTCGAACTTTACATGCAACTAAAATTAAATTGAAACAAAATATAATTAAGTTTAATAAATTTCAAATATCCAGGTCAAAGTTCGTCTCACAGACGACAATAGTCAGCGTGCAGTTGGGTTGCGGCTTTTGCTTTCAAAGAGGCAAAAAAGAACAGCCTGCTTCTGCGCTGAAAAGTAGACTACATAAAGTAGGGAAAAAATTGCTTTAAAAGGATATTCAAACTTGAATTTTAATTAATGCAATATAATATTATTATTCTTTGCACCAAATCCTTTCTAAACTAATGAAATGGCAGGCCTATTCCGAGTTCCACTCTCAAAATAAATCCAGAAAAAAATATGAAGCATACTTTCCAGCAAAATAGTTGAGGGTCTAAATTTATATACATTTTTACTAGATAGAAAATTGTATTTATATTAGAAAAGAGTTTGAAGGAAAGCTGAATAGCTATTATATATAATATAATATGAAATATAGAAGTAAACTTCTTTAAATTGATATATTAAAACCAATATCTAAATATCAACTAGCCTTATAGACTCTCTTTTAAGCCTAAAGTAGACCCCTTCATAGATAATACCTATTATTGACTTGTTTTTGATAAAATGCCTGTGAGTTTCGCTGGAATAAGGCGCTCTGCCTTGAAAACCTCGCCCTGTGCTTTGGACGCTTTACGGCTCGTTTATGGCCCACTTGAATACTGCATAAAGTCGCGGCTATTAAATATAATTACCAGCAATTTTTACAGTCTACAAAGGAAATCTTTTTAAGCCCCCCACTCAGCCATTTTACAGGCTAATTGAGGACTGTGACAAGTGTCCAGGAACACCATAAACTCGCATACAGGACAAAGGTAAAGTCAGGCAGTTCATTCAGAAAAAATACAAAATACAAAATACAAAACAATAGAGTTTTTACAATTTAAATTAACATTTTCAGTGAATCTAATAAAAATGAATGAGTTGGGCAATAAAAAGTGCAAAGCAAAGCAAAACAGCTAAATTGTTTTTGACCAGGCTACAGAGAGGGGGCGGGCGGGCAAACAACACAGGGGGAACCTCAACCAGGTGGCCATAACACGTTCTGGGCGCTAGAATCTTTTTTAGAGCATTCCCAACATTGTTGCGGCTGGCTCTGGTTTAATGTTTCACCTATTTTTTTTATATGTTTTACTCATTAAAAATGGCTAAAGAGAGAGAGAGCATATTAACCCAAGGCGAGAGGAAACAACTGACTTACATTTCCGCATTTAAAGCACTGGAAAGTGTGAATCCTGAGTCTTTCGGGATATATGGAAAAGTTAGGGCATTTCTTTATTACAACACTTTATTTCCGGATTACAGAGTATCCTGTAGTCGAGCAGTGCTATTCGGCTGTTGTTTATGCGGTCAACATTTAAAATGCCTGCAAAAACAAAAGAGCAGAACACAGCAGTACAGAGGATGGCAACCGTTTTATATTACACTCTCTTATATTATACATATTTTAATGTGCTGGCCAGCAGCCGATTCCTTAGCCTGCCGTACTCTGAGCCTGGTCAAAAGGGTTGTCACTGCGACTGACTTGAAGCTGCTCCGAAAAGCCAAACAGCAACAGCAACAGCAACAACAAATGTGGCAACAAAAAGCAAAAGCAAAACCGGCAAAAAGGCTAAAGGCAACAGGAAAAAAAAAGGAAAACCAAACGCCCACTCACATATATTTGCATATATATACACACACTCACACACACATACATTCCACATGCATACATACATGAAATTTCACACTCGCTCGGCGAGAGGCAGAGGAGGGGACAAAAGTTGAGGGACAAATGCAAATACACAAACAATGGCGGCGAGGGGCTACTAAGCCAAGCTAAGAAGGTTTTGGTAAACAAATACATACAAGCACATACTGCCGCAGTGCCGTACACACACACAAAGCTTACACTCAGAAAAAAGAGGATACAAAACCGAATTGATTCTGCTGACTGCTACTCATTCTAGCTGAAATATTCCTCTTTCGAAAGTACGGAATCTCAAGTCTTTTCTCTGAGTGTAGAGGCGCTGGCGTTGTTGTTGGCATTGCCAGTTAGGGGACATTCATAGTTAAAATTTGGAGAGACAGCGTCGAGAGATTTGGCAAACATCAGTGGCAACCCAGCCGAATTTGCACCCCCAACCCGCAACCCGCAACCCGCAATGGCTTCTCTAGCCTCTCGTCCTGTTCCAGCGTTAATCAAGGTTCATACAATGGCAAACAACAACAACCAAAACAACGACAACAATGCAAAATAAGCACGTGCCAAAATGGACAACATTTAATGCATATATATACACATATATTCACAAATATATATACATAATTATTATAGATATATATATACTTATATGAAAGAAAATATTCTATAAATTTGACATATCCCCCCAACCATAAATGCTTCTATCTTGGCTTATATCAACATGGCTCAAAAGAGGATTATTATGAACTTATTAATGTAAACATAAGTTTAATTTAAACTAAATTTAGATCTTCAATCAAAAGAGAAAGAATAATATATATAAGAGAGAAATGTCTCTTGGTTTTATATTTAACATACTCTAAGAGACTCTAATAGACTCTTTAATAGACTCTAGACAGGCCTCCAAATATAGGAAGACACAATATCTTTTCAGTTGAAATATCAGCATATAATATATAATAAAATAAATATATATCTAGATCTTCTATCAAAATATCTGATATATTTATTATTCTCTAAATTTCACTGTCCAGATAAAATATCTTTTCACTAGAAATATACGTTTAATTTGGGGTTAATCTAGATCTTCTATTAATAAATTTTTTATATTTCTCTCTTGGTTTTATATTTAATATTCTCTAAATTAATATTTCTTAATTTGATTCTCTAATAGAAGATACAATCTCTTCAATCTTTTCACTAGAAATATAAGTTTAATTTGAGCTAAATTTAGATCTCCTTCAAGATCTCTTGCTCTGCTTAGCCAGCGCCTTAAACCAGTTAGCAACATTCAAAGAAGCCAGCGAAAAGGTTGGGCCTAAAGCAAAATCTCTATACGATTATGTTGGCCTATCAAAATCAATCGATTTCTTGATGGCCCAAAGCCATTGCCATTGATGATGGCCTGTTGCCATATCCAACACATTCCGGATTAATGGCAGCTCGTTAAGGTAATAACAAATAACTGAATGGGACATTATGCAAAATGACCCAACCGACGGCAGAGCATTAAGGATAAAGGATAAACTCGTATCGTATGAGCTGACTTCTTGTCAGATAAAATAAATAGCAAAACAGGCGATAATTTAGTTGTGTGAGCTAATTATAAGCTGAAGTATCTCAATTAATTAACCACTTAATGTGGCAGCTGCATCACATTGATGGCTGGACGCCTTTCCGGGGTGTTAAGGATACGACAGAGCGGGAAATAGATTGATGATAGATGCTTGGATTTTGAGGATTTAAATATCCTTAGCAGCTGTGAGTTTTCCCATATTCCTCCGGAATATGAAAAGTTCTCAGCTGCGCTCTACATAAAAGTTTTAAGTAAACTTTGCGCTAATTTAATAGCCAAAGTAATTGAAATAGTTTTTTAATATTTTCGAGAGCTTTTTAATATATCTGCGCCCGGAATTGAAACCATTTGAAAATTGTTATGAAATTTATTTACTTATTTGAATGTTTCTTTTGATGGCTTCATTTAAAATGATTCAATTTTTGAATTGCGCCCGATTTAATCGGATATTTATAAGAGTATTTTTATATGAGGACCAGAGATGCAGACCCCAAAATGCAATCAAGCCATCAAATTGGCTGTTGAATGATTTACAAGTGCTCCACACACACACAGAGACAATGGAAAAGCCGCTAATCGAATTTTCATATTTGTTTTCATATATTTTCAGATTATATGACCCTCATATCGGTGGCCACTTAGGAGAGGCAGAGAAAGGAAGGAGAACCCAATACAACATCCAAACCAACCAGAAACCAAATAGCTGAAACACCAAAATGCCATCAGTTGAACCAAAAATGCTGCAGTATAAATCAGCGGAACTGAACATGGGACAATTTGTATATATAGTAGAATATATAGATATATATATAGAGGAGGACACAATGTGAATGAGGGAAGGGGAGTTGGGAGCCATGCCCTCAGCCACACACACACACACACACACACACACACACACACACACACATATGAGTATTTACTAGCCCAACTATAACCCTATATGCTATGTAGCTTGATAGGAATACATATTTGGAATAGATCAGGCAGTGCTGACGTGTTATTGATTGCAACGCAAACATAGAAGATAGACGTATAAATAAATAAATAAGTGAATAATAGATAGACACGAGTATCGAGTATAGAGCATAGAGTATCGAGTATCGAGTACTTGGCACAGTGATTCCAAAATATATCGCAAATTGCAAATCGCAATATCAATAAAATATTAATAACTGGCCTCAGCTGTCAGCGACATCAAATTGTTGTCGAACAAATTTCAAATTTCCCACACACACAAAAATGGCGAAATAAATATCGAAAAATTACCTAAAAAAAAACTTTCAAATTTAGTATGCAAATAGTGCTCTTCTAATACTCTTTTACCAGCTGTAAATATTATAGGGTATTTTTTGTATTAATTTCCTTAGATTCGGTTAGGGGGAAATAGATTGATGCCTTGACGGGAAGCAAAGGATTCTGGTCTTCTGGTCAGTAGCATTTAAGTAGGCAATCAGAAGAAACTATATAGAAAATTGTAAAAAAAAATTGTATAATGCTAGCGCAAAGGAATCGAAAGTTGTATGTTCGTTTAGGAGTATTCTGAATATACACGAATCTAATTAATTATAATACAAATTCTATGCTTATGGAAAATTATATATAATTAAATATATATATATACACAATTGACGACCAAACAAAAGTTTAACTTTATATTTAAAAAAAGAACTTAAAATATAGAAAGATTAACTGAAAGGCAGTGCGAATATCTTTGAGATCAATCTTTGATCTTAACTGATCTAGAACTACTATAAAAGCATCAGATTTTCATAAATTTTCGAATGGTTTCGTACAAATGTCGTTGCCATTGAAGACTTTTCTATTAGCCCTGTTCAGGTTTTCAGTTTAGCATGAATTCCACATCAATTTAGTTGAGCTGTTCTGGGAGCTGTCTTTATGGATCATCCGAAAAGTATGCTTCAATTTTTTGAGTGGAATTTGAAACATTCTGAATACGATTAGAGATTTATTCATGAAAGCAAAACACAGAATGCTTGTTAGTGATACTAATTTTAAAAGAGGGGAATAAACCCAATAATGGTACTTTAATTAGCGATTATACTACAATAGATTAGATATCTTACGGACGGCATGTTCCACAGTATATTTCTCTTTGGGAATTCAAAAATTAAAGCTTCGTTTTTGAATTTTATTCTTTATTTCTGCTACAATTGAAATAAACTAATATGTTTACACGGCTATAAGAATTATGTTCTCTCTCCTGATTTGTTTATCGAATCTCCGATTGTAAATAGAAGATATAAGAAATCTCAGCAAAAATAAATAGCTTAAGTACTCATTCATATATCAACTAAAAGAAATGCATTCAAAACAAAAACAAAACAAAACAAAAAGAAAAGAAAGAAAGAAAGAAAGAAAGAAAGGCACATTTACAATAAGCAACACTAAGCAACGCATAAAGTAAACAAGTTCCAAGCAAATCTTACAAATATTCACACAAATCTCTCACAGATTGAGGGCCTGTTCCAGTTTTCATTTTCTCTCAAAATTTAGCGAATTTCGACAAACTGAAAAACTCGAAACTGGAGAAAGCATAGGTAAAAAACGTAAAAAATTAATTTTGTTCATACTTTTTATGTTTCTAAACTGCTCAAAGTTATAATAAACAGCTTAGAAAAACCAGGGGATAATATAGAAAATAGTTTAACATTGAAATTCAAATCGTTATAACCAAAGTTTTCAGATCTGACGTCATTTGACGAAGTTATAAGGATTCCAAGTCAAAAATCGGTTTAAAAAAGTCAAGGGGTATTATCAAGTTTTTTTGTGAAAAATTAATTCCCCCGGAAATCAACATATTTTGATTGCAACAGACTCTGCAGACTTCCACGAAATCCTTTTAAAAGGATTCAAATTCAAAAAGTCAGTATAGTCTTGAATATATTTAATTTATTTTATTTTATATTGTTTTTCAAATTTTAAATCCCCATAACTCCTGAGATATATGTCAGATCTTGGAATGATATGCCTCGTCGTTTTCATCGATTGAATGAAAACCGATGAAAACCGGAACAGGTCTGAATACACTCAACAAAAAAACGCAACACACTCACACACACACACACTCACTCACAACGCATCGCACATCAAATAGGAGTACAGTTTATCCAAAACAACAATTTAGCAATTAGCATTAAATATTAACGAATTGTCTGAGCAAAAGCAAACTAACTAAAGCGAATGACTAAGCAAAAGTGAAAGCACCACTAAACGAAGCAAAAAAGAAAGAAAAAGAAAGAAAAAAAACGAAGAGAATAGGCGCCATCAGGCAATATGCGAGTATGTAAAACCGAAGAAGCATTCAATAAAAGAAAAAGGAAAAAAAAGTAAAAATAAAAAATACATAATAAAAAAACGAAATACATATTAAAAAATGCCAAGCAATTTTATTCTACTCGGGCAGCTGAGCAGAGAGGCAGGCGGATCTGATCAGCTCTGGATAAGCGCTGGATGGAACACTCAATTGGATAGCCGGAAATGGATGCGAGAGACCGAAACCGAAACCGACTGCAGCGCTCAGTGATTGAATGTGTTCTCGTTATACGGGTCGGTTTTTAAATAAATAAATACCCTTGGACTCGGTAGTAGTAGCAGTAGTAAGAGTCATACATACCGGGTACATGTATGGCCATTGATTAAATTTAATTGGAGTAACAAAGGGTGCACTTAACTTCAGCTTCTCAGCACTTTTTGCCTGATGGCAGACAAATTCTTGGAAAATTCTCATCGATCCGCCAGCACCAACCAATTGCAAGTGCATAGAAACATGTTAGCTTTCTCATCTTGATGTTAACTTTAACATCCACTAAACAAAGGTTATCTTTCCGGCTTAGATTTATTGTACAGTTTAGCTGGAATCAAATTGTCATTAAGCTCAACGTCAACTTTAACATCAGCTCAAATATTCTATATAAAATTTAACGTGACCATAGATAGTTCTTATCTCTACAAATATATCAAATATTTTGCAGCATAATCTTGGTAAGAAATCCAGCTACAAAATGTAATTAAAATTGGTCAGAAGAGGGCGGCTCACAATTGAATTGAATTAATTAAAAGGAAATTAGTTAGCAGCTGTAAAAAAAATATGCAAACCAGAAAAAAAATATATATTTATTTATGTAAAACCAAAGTTAAAAGCCAAAATAAAATATGTAAGGTGAAAAAAAACGCGTGTAAATAGCAAACGTGTTTTTTATCGCAGCCTCTGGACAAATTTGCACCTAACCTAAAAACTGCGACAGGTGCTTAGCAACCCTGCGACTGCGGCCCTCCCTCTACTGTCTCCGTCTCCCTCTCTCCCCCTCGCCCTCTTTCGCTCACTCTCATTTGAATGCCGCGCAACAAGCATTTATGTAAATTGAAAATATGCCGGAACGGCGCACCATTTAAATTCAATTGTCAGCCGCATCTTCTGTCGCCGTGGAAATCCCTGGAAATGTGTGTGTGTGCGAGTGTGTGTGTGAGTGTGAGTGTGTGT
Organism: Drosophila repletoides; assembly: GCA_018150835.1. Lineage (NCBI taxonomy): Eukaryota > Metazoa > Arthropoda > Insecta > Diptera > Drosophilidae > Drosophila > Drosophila repletoides. Next base: position 11,072,839 of record JAECWQ010000100.1, read on the forward strand.
GGCAGAGTTTACACAGATTGGAGCAGCGGCTGAGCACAGTGCAACCAGCTCAATGGAAACTACGCGAAAATAAAAGTATTCACTAAGAACTTCCATTTTTAGGTACAAAAATCATATTCATAGATTTAATTATTTTTTTAAATAATACTTTCAATTCTTCCGGAATAATAAATATAATTTAATTTTATGAAAAGATATTCGCCCGCTGCATAGCTGACGCTGACGCACTGTGCGGAGCCGGCCACCAGTTGGGGGTGCACGCAATGAGAATTTATATTTATTATTACGATTAAACAGTTCAGTCCGAGATCGCGGGCCGTGCAGAACAGCAGAGCCAGCCACAGCCGCAGACTCCAGCATTCATTCATTCATTCCTTCATTCATTTCTGTCTTCATCATTTAAACGAGAGTCCTGAAATTGCACACGTTTCGGCATCATGGAACGCCTGCTGACCATGTTCGAGCAGGCTGATCCCTTCTCCACCTGGTGGCCCACCATAGCGGCGGTTGTTGTTGGAGTTGTGATTACAGTGCGGTGAGTGAATAAGTGCGGACGGGACTGGTGTGGCATAAGGGCAGAGGGGGGCGGCGGGCACAGACAGACTCATACATTTTCATGAGGCAACTTGCGGAAACGCGTAGTACTAACGATAAGATGTGGACACCACAGCCGGACAGTCGTTGCCAACTTCGGCCGGACACGTACATAAATACGCATACAAACATACGTACACTGCGAAAAAAAGGGGAAAGAAATTCCTGACAAATCCGAGCTCTCACTTGTGGCAAATATGAAAAACTTGGAATGAGTTTTCTACTTGAAAGAGGTAAAAAATAAATTCTAAATGGGTCCATTTAAATTAATTTAGTTTTTTCTTTTATTAGAATTGATATTGCAATAATTTTTCAGTGTAAATAAATTTGAGGCTCGCTGAAAAACTTCACGGTTTTTTTTTCAATCACGAATAAAATTTCAAATAAAAAAAAAACATGTTTTTCGACCCTCTTTTTCGCTTGGTGTACGGGTATGAATGTCGCGTAAAAGTAAAAACTCGCTTTATTCGAAACTTTTTAAGTGGATTTCATAAGGAGGGCTAAGACCCGCCTCAGCCGCCCGCTGAGCCATAAGCCGTGAGCCATGAGCCATGAGCCAACTGAGCGCCAGAATAGTTGGATAATATGTAATATCTGAAGATTATTTTTGCGCCCTGCGCTATCAGTGTCGCGGTTTTTTGTGGCCTCTGCCCCGGTTGCTGTTGCAGGTGTAAGCCACTGGCGTGCGGTTCGGAAATGGGCGTGGCAGTGCTGCTGCTACTGCTGCTGCTGCTGCTGGTGGAATTGCAATATGTAGCAAATGGCAACTGACAACTGAGGCAAGTGCCAAAAGCTGCTGCAAATATTTGTAAAGTGGATTTGCGCAAGTTGGCTAAAAGTAAATGCGATGGCAAATGAATTCTGAAATGCTCAAAAGACCCAACCAAGCAGGAGGCGAGGTAGCTTCTTCCGCAACTAACTTACAGCCAAGTGCCAAATAAGTGTCAGCCAATGAAGCGAAAGGTCATAATACTCAACCTCAAAAATGCTGAAAATTACTTAGATAATAGAGCCAAGTCCATAAGGATTCTTTGACAATCAAAACTTCGTTGAGTTGGGTTTAGACCATGGCCTAAAAGCAGTTGGATATTTAAGTGCGAAGTTTTGATTGTATCTCATCGTTAAATATAAATAAATAGCACATCATTTTGTACACCAATTTAATGTTGGCCAAGAATAAACTATCGCTGCTTAACTTTACTACCAAGATCTCAGATTAAAGCCAATAAATTTGTAATCAACAATGCACTTACTTAAACAGGGCTTACAGTCCGTCCGTCCGTCTGTCCGTCTACACATGCTAATGAGCAAACTGATTTTATTGACGCCCTATTAATAAGCCAGACAAGTCCAGAGGGCTTAATGCTCTAGGCCACATTATGGTTACACATCATTAGGCCAGCCAACCAGCCAACTGGCCAACTGGCTTGGCCAACAATGGCCACCCCGGCGCAATAAATAAGTAACCCTTTTTGCCCGCATTGCAGGACTCTAATGAGCGGCCAGCGTTGTCCCAACGATAATCAAATCAAGGAGCAAATTGTCGTTATAACTGGCGGCAATAGCGGCATTGGCTTTGAGATTGCCAAAGCACTTGCGGCACGTGGCGGCCGCATAATCCTAGCCTGCCGCAATATGGCAGCCGGCGAACATGCCGCATCCATCATTAAGCGGGAGCTAGGCTGTCGCACTCCCACCTCACCGGACGATGAGATTAACCCAGCGGAGCGTTACTTTGTCGAGGCACGTTATGTGGATCTCGGCTCGATGCGCAGCGTACATCATTTTGCCAGCCAGCTGATGGCCGAGTTTGAGCGCATCGATATACTGGTGAATAATGCGGGCATGGTTTTTGGCAACACCCACATGAAAACGGAGGATGGCTTTGAGCCGCACAGCCAGGTAAACTATTTGGCACCATTTTTGCTGACACAGCTGCTGTTGCCACATCTCAGACTGTCGGAGCAGGGCAGAATTATCTTTGTATCCTCGCACGCCCACCAAGCGGCCAAAATTGATTTTGACGATCCGCTGAATGTGGGCACCTGGGCAATCAAGTTCCATGCCCGCGATGCCTTCGCCCACTCCAAGTTAGCCGTGATTTTGGCCACACGTTGGATGGCCAAAGAGCTCAAAGGTAAGTACTGTCCTGGCCCTGGCCACCAGAGCCACAGACCAGGAACACTACTGCTGAACGGTTTGTGTAAACTGAAAAGTTAACTCACTGAATTATTGAATTGCTTAACTCGAAGCGGTCTCTCTGTATTTTCTAGTTCTATACCCTAACTGAAGGTACTTTGATTTTACTAAAAAGTAGAACCTTCTTTATTATTCTAAAAGTTAAGATATAAAACAACCTAAAGAGAAAGGAAGCTTTCCAGTCACAGCAGGAAACTTGCAGGTTTCCTGCCGGGAATTTTGGGACCAATTGTTCCTATGTTCTGATTGCTTTAGCTACCTGAAGGAAATTAATAATATTAGGACACTCAATTTAGTATTTAACCTGAAATTTTCATTACAATATCTGGAGAAACAACAAACTTTTCTGTATAGAAGATTTCAGTCCTCCACAAGACTATAAAATTTGAGTAGTTTGCTGAACAACTTCTTTTCTCTTCAGCAAACCCATTGAGTTCACTCAGAAACTTTGACTTCAATCAGAATTTCAGGGTGTTCAACTGTTCGGCTTGCTGAAAAGAGACTTTCTCGCTTGTCTATTTTTAATATCGCTTTGATTTCCCCGCAGATACCACAGTCACCGTCAACTGCTGCACGCCAGGACTTGTGAGAGGCACCCGACACCTGCGCAAGTAAGTAACGAGGCCAATTCAGAGAGACAGGGAAAACAAAAATTGAAATCACAACTGTAAAATGAAAAATGAAAATGGGCAACGGGAAACGGTAAACTAGTGAAAACTGAAAAAGGAAAACCCCAAAAAAAAAAGTTGCACTCAGTGTAAAGTGCAACTGCAACTAAATTTTTAAGCTCATTTCGCGGCCGCGTAAAACTTTTCTTTTTTCACTTTCACATTTTGGCTTAGCGTGGGTGGGCGGTGGCCAGTGGCCAGTGGGCAGTGGGCGTGTCAGGGGGTCAGCAAACAGGTCACGTAGCCAAGTAGCAAAAGTCGGCCGAGTTCTCTGGCATCATCATCAAAAAACGTTGAAGGTCAAATGCTAATGTAATTAAAGATTTCCAAATGGCAATCCCTGAGAGCTGATTGAGCCAAGTGCTTTCGAAAAGTCCACAGAAATCAAGGCCAACCAAGCCAAGTTACCTTTAATTAAGATCCTGGTCGAAAGCGTAAAATATCAGGTAATAGTTTCGACTAGCCAAAGCTGAAACAGGACTCAAAAAGGAGAAAATTAAATGCCTGCTGAAAAGAGATCAGTTTCAAGGTTTAGGCCAAATTAAAAGGTGAAAATTCGTTTGTTTTTCAACAATAAAATTGTGTTTTAGACTCTGTTTATTTAGGTTAAAGTAAACCCTTCCTGGAGGCTTCTTTCTATTGCATAATCCTGACATCTAATCTCTAGTTTTTTGAGTGCTTTTTGACTGTATTTTTGCGTTAGCCGTTTTCCTTTCTCGGTGCTCGGTTCTCGTTTATTTTTACTTCACAATTGGTATAAAAGGCTCTGAACACTCTCTAAACAAACTGAAATCCATTAGGATGTCTGTCAAGGACAGCAACTGCATAGCGCAGAGCCAAGTTAAGGGCCAAAAAGGAGCCCGAGTCTGAGTCTGAGCCTGAGCCTGAGCCTGAGCCTGATGACACTGGCTTAAGGCCTCTGCATGCAAATTGGCTGTCAGCGTGTAGCCCCCTCTTCCCCCTCTCTGCCCGACAACTAAATATGTATGGAAGGATGTGCATATATTGCGTGTTTCTCTGTGGGTAAAAACTAAATTTGCACAATACACAGAAAAGGACGTGCAAACACGACAAACAGTTGCAAATTGCGGCAGGACAACAGCAGCAGCAGCAGCAGCTGCAAGCAACTTATGAGTCAACTCATTCCCTCATTCTCGAACAGCCAGGACCAACCTTTTGAGCATCAACTGCATAGATAATCCAGCATCGAGTGGCACTTGCAACACTCGCAACACTCTCAGCCCTTAGCTCATACTCAGAGGAACACTGAGAAAAAAAACGCTGAACTCCCTAAACAATTTCAAAAATTAAGATTTCAAGCTGAAATTACATGAGGAATTCTTGAATCAGGACTAAGCAGGAAGCTATTTAAGCTTTGTATTTATTTCAATAATGAAATTACTCATTATTTTTCTCAGTGTACACATTTGCTGCTGCTGCTGCTGCTGCTTATGCAACAAAAGTGATATGTGATAATTAAAATGCCAAGCACGGTACGCGATTCGTTCCGGAAGCGCACAGCAAGGACGAAGGACTAAAGTCTTGACAATTGCCTATTTCTTTGGCCAACTCCGGCTGCAAACTTTACCCAATTCCTGCAGTTTTGAGTTATAGCCCAGCCGCGCACAGCTGACAGTTGTTATTGTTGCTGCCGCTGCTGCTGCTGCTGATGTCCTTGTTGTTGTTTCGCTGTTGTTGCCACGGATGCTGACGGCGCCGCTGTGTCAGCAAACCAAGTTCAAATGACAAGCGTGCGTCGCGTCGCGTCTGTCTGCCCCTTGACCAACACCACTTGCCCCCCTTGCAACCCCCTGAGGGGCTCTGGAGTGGACCATCTTTAAATGATGGCTGGAAAATTAATGCGAGATTTATTGATGCCCCGTCTGGTTGCCGCACAATCGCAAATCTGCAACTTTTTGGCAGTTATAAATTAGTCAGCGTTGCCAGACTCTGTGCTGATACACTGCGATTATTTCGATCATTTTTCAAGCGATGAAGTCATTCACAATGCCAGCAGCTTTGTCGACACGTGTAGAAATATGAAGACAAATGAAAATGAAATCAACAGCGGCAAAGCTTAATAAATGAAAAACAAACAAACTATAAAATATGTTGGCTTAAATGATAAATTCTGCATCAAATAGTAGGACAAATTATTCTTCTAGCTGATTTTGTTTTGGTATAACTTAACAGGCAGTTTAACTGCATGTTAAGCACTTGCAGCGTTGCCAGCCTTCTCTCTTTCACCTTTCTCTCTTTCACTTTTGCTCGAGTTTCTTAATGAACTTATTTCATTATGAAGCGAATGAAAAACCAAAAGTAAACCGAGTTTAACTGCAACTACTCAGAAATTTAAAAACTTTCTAGCAATTTGATAACTTCCCATTTGAGTGCACTCAAAAAGTATGCAAATTTAAGTGAATCATACTCAAAAATTAAACGCTGAAATGTATGCAACTTTTTTTAGTGCGAGAAGTTCGATAAGCTTTTCAAGCTGTTTCTGCATATCTAAATAAGTTTTCTCAGCTACTCCAGGCCAGATTAATGACTTGCCAACATTTAATTTTCATCTAGAATTATTTTGGACTTCATTTCCGTTTCCTTTCGCCAGTTTTCAACAGAACAAAAGCAATTAATGTCTGTGGCTGACGCTGAATGCTGTGTAATAGTTAACAACTTTGCAGCAACTACTACGAGCAGCAGATGAAGATTATAAGCCCAAATCATGCACGCATGTAATTCCAGGCTATACACCTGTAATATATATATATATTTCTATATATATATACTGTGTACAAGTGTGCAACAGCACGCACCACCAATTACACAATTCAATGGCAATAATTGAAATATATTTGGTTGAGTGAAATGCCATACGGTATGTGGCTAGACGCAGTGGCGTAGGCAGCCAGCAGAATTTGGGGGGGTTAAAAAGCTTATAAATTAAATATAAACTTCTTATACTTTTTTCTGGCAGTTGTTACTTGATTGCTTTAGTCAATTTATATCAAAAGCTTTAAGTGAAAAAAGTGAGGCCTACTTTTAGGATTGGATCCTAAAAAGGATTGTTTTAGGCCAATATTGCTCCACAAATTCTTTCTGATATAAGAGAAAGGAGTTCCTTAGCTTTAACAATAAAAAGTTTATAAATTAGCTAACCTAAATCAGTTGAGAACCCCTTCCAAAGAACTTCCTTAGCCAGAAATATAAAGAAGAATTTTGAATATCAGTTGGAAACCCCTGCTAGAAATAATATCTGCATGCACCACTGAGCCCAGGCGGGTTCAATATGTTGCACAAAGCTGGACAAAAGTTGAGCTGTCAAAAGCCACAAAAGCATAATCCATCATAGACACAAAACTGTACGAATATTGTCGTCTCTACATGGCTAAAGAGATTGCTGCGATGGAAACAGGCAACAGAAAACATTGTTAACATGCGTCATTACAATGTGCAAAATGCCAAAAGGAGAGCTGCACAGTGGAACAAAAGGTAAATGCCGAAACAATGAAAGAAATCAAATGCCGGGCCAAGTGTACAAATCATTTGGACATAAAACGCAGCACCTTGACTGAGCCAGAGTCAGAGGCGACGACGGAGAGCAGGCGCAGAGCATTGGCCATAGGCACGTGGCACGTGACCCAGGTGGAAAACCAGGAACTTTTATATGTATGTGCATATATATACATATGTCTGTACATAAACTGAGTGAGAAACTGCCTCGGGCTGTGGCAATAAAACAGCAAATGAACAGCGGAAGCAACATCAAGTGGACGTGTATGAGATGGCCTATAGTTTCGCCTTCATCCGTGTGCATATGTGTATATGTGTGTATTATTTGCTACACTGACAAAAAATGCAGAATTTTAAACTCAATTTATCACTGAAACAGTGCCAAGAGTTTGTTCCTCTAGAATATGGGCAGCATCTAAATTTATGATAGGAACTTGGTTTTTTAGCTTGGTATACTCAATTTCAGCTGAAGCTGATTCGAACATTTGCTTTGCTCTCTTTTTTAGACCTTTACTCGGTCATCTTAGCCAGGTCCAGATAAGTTTTTTTACCTGGAGTTTTGCTGAGGGAGTAGCATGATCCAGGCTGAAGAGAATGAGTATGGGAAAAAGCCTTATTCAACCTTAAATCGTAAAAATCTTAGTCTAATTTGGAATCCTGTAATTGAGATCTAATCAAAATGCTCCTTTTTTTGTTTCCTGTGTAGTTGCTTGTGCTTGCACCTTGCATTTATTTATGTACTTCCTGCACTGCCGCTGCTGCTGCACTCTGCCCCCGCAGCTGTTGTCGTCCTTTTTAAACTTTTCCTGTGCATGTTTTGCTTCTCCAAGTAGATTTTCTATTTACAGACTTTGTAGCGCCAAATTGAACTTTTGTTATGCTCGTACTTCAAACAGATACATGAAAGAAACAAGCTCCGGCACACTCTCCAGATACACTGTCCATCTGGGTGAGGGGGGCGAGATAACTCTTTGACTTTCGTTCATTTTATTGCTCGTATCTGCTGAAACAGCTGACAGCTGTACCAGTATATATATTTATATATGTATTTTCCACTTTTCCACCTCCTTGGCTTTTTTTGTTGGCTCTTCTGACCGTCAAAAAGGATACTTACCATTGTCAGAGCTCTAGGAGAACTCAGTCAGTCAATCAGAGAGAGATTTTTGCTTTAATTTATTGAAAGGAAACTAAACCAAGCAGTTTCCTTTCTTATCTAACACTCAACATATTTTTTTTTATTATAAATTTTATTTACTAGCAGAGAAAAGCAATTCCTTAATGGTTTCCTTGCTGAATATCTACGCTATGCTTCAGCCCAAATAAAAGAAAATCAATAAAATTTCAAAGGACTACAATTTAATCTGATTATTATGGCTCTTTAAGCACAGAAGATATTAAATTTCTTGGCCTCAAGTGGAGAGGAGAGGCAGAGAGAAGCAGCTGATGGTTGAGGATGAGTCGCACAATAATTAGGACTATAAATTCAACACTTCTGCAGCATAATTTGCTCTCTAAATTTATAAGATTTCTCCCCCCCAAAACAAGCTCAGATAATCAACATTATTTTTATCTTCAAGTTAACTTTTTACCATGACGATTGAAGATTGATATTCGAGCCAAAACCAGATAGTTTCCTGGCTTCCTTGGCTGAAAGACTTGGCTGAAATAAGTTGTTAACTTTTATACTGCAAATAATTAAACGTAACACAAATTAAATCATACTAAATTAGTTGTTAATTTGCAGCAACAAGAAGTCTCAATTAGTTTCATACATTGGGGAGAAAAAGTGTAAAAAATGTGAAATTAATTTGAAAAACTTTCAGTGGGAAAGTTTCAGAAATTAAAATGAAAAACATGCGTAAATAGAGCAACAACTTTTACTAACAGTAATTACAGCAAACTTATTTATTATTATTATTATTCGAGTGAAAAAACAGTTCAAGCAGAATGAGTACTTTGGCGCAGGTATCGAGAAACCATTTAAAAGGAACCAGGAGCACCGAGTATCGAGTACCAAGCACCGAGTACTCTGTTTTCTGATGCGATTTTCACACGAAACATTTTCCTGTAATCAACAGCACTTTTCTGATGTTGCCTCCGGGGTGGGTTGATGGGCTGATGGGGCGACGGGGAAGTGAACTTTGTCTGGCTTAGCGGTTCAGCTGCATGCCCCACGGACGCTTAATGCGATTCAGAGAAATGCATCCAAAGAATTAGAAGTGAGGGACAGGAGGGAGGAGGGTTGGGGTCGGTTGCAGGGTGCGCTGCTTTTTAAAAGCGCTGCCGGTGAATGAAACCATTTTGAACCCTTAAGGGAGGGAGGGCGAGAGGGCGACGACTGAGGTCAGAGGCCAGAGAGTGCCCCTATCTGAGAGATAGACACACGCACACTTTAACACGCTTTTGTGTGTGCTGTGTGTGTGTGTGTGTGTGAGCCATGAAATGAATGAAAACGAAAATGAAAAGCAGTTAATGCTCAAGTCACGGAAAAAGCGTAAATGGAAAAGTTAAACGCATTAATTATTTATTTATCGTTTTATCATGTTCAAGTGTCGCTGAACCTGTAACCGACCATTGGCATCAGCCCCAAACAAACAACAACAACAGCAGCCAAGTAAATTGAGCGCAAGTTGTTAATCCTCCCTGGGAAAGGCAGCTGCAGCCTCAACTTGGCCTAAAGAATACTTTAAAAAATTCAAGCATCAAAGACTCAATTCAACATCAAACAATGTCGAATGGATTTTTTATCTATGCTTCCAGATAAATGAGAATCTTTAGCGGCTTTTTCTTCTACCACAATTTAATCCTTATTTCCGCATTATTTTTCTCTCTGTGTAGCGAATATATTACCAACGTTTAATTTAAGCAGGCCCAAAAAATGGGCTTGCAAAATGTAATTAAAACATTGCTTAAAGAAATTGTTAAACTTCTTCCATTGTCAACGGATTAACAATGCAGAACCTGGTTCGAACCCTTTGAATATTTAAGCCAACTGCTTGAAATGATTTCAACTATATTTAAGCTTGAATTGATATCTAGAATTATATATTTATATTTTTTTATTTTAGCTGAAAATGCACTATGCTTTAGCTATTATTTTAGCCATGTGAAATATCATTAAAACGATACCCAAAGTTCGTCTTTTTATTATTATTTTACGCTGAGCTCAGGAAAAGTTTTCAGCTCGTCGTCATTGTTCATCATTTTGCCATTTCGTTAATTCCCGCTTCGCTCTTAATACCCTGTAAAATGCAGCTTGAGGTATATAAAAAACTGTTCCATAGACAGAAGTAAATACTCTTCTTATTATCGAAATTCTGAGCAAACTTTTAATAGATTTTTTTAGATGTATAAAACTCAATTGTTTTGGTAAGAGGTATCTCTGCGTCGAGCACTCTGTGGAGCAAAAGATTTTTACTTGTTTTAAGTTTTAATTAAAATGAAAATTAAATTCGTTAACTTTTGTTTTCTCTCTTGTTTTTTTCTTGTGGCATACGCAACGCTCGCAGCTCACCTCTAATGTCGGCCATTTGCGTTAAGGCGGTCACCTACCCGTGGATGTGGCTATTCATGAAGAATGCCTACGAGGGAGCCCAGTGTGCCATACGTCTGGCAACGGATCCACAGCTGAAGAACGTAACTGGCGAATACTTCAAGTGAGTTGGAATTGCCGGAACCGGCTGGTGCTGCATTAGCCTAGTGCCTAACATTATTATGCCACTCCTTTCTTTATACACTTTTAAAGGGTATTTTACTTGTTTCTTAAGATGTGTACTCAATGTGGGCGTGTCCGAGTACATAAATAATAACGTAAATACTTAATCAGGCTGGCCAGGCGAGTCGTTTGTCTGCCTGTTTCCATGCAAATTATGGCCAGAGTATTGGCTGAGCCTCGCTCCTTTTTGTTGCAGAACGTAGAAGGATAGAAAGAATACCTAGGAAGGGTATTTAAGTCTTCGGCTTGCCGAAAACACACACTTTTTTCTGGTGCTTCTTTTTTGCGCAACATTTCCTTGGCTACTTGCAGTGACTGCGAAATTGTGCCAACTTCGGAGGCTGGCCAGGACAAGGAATTGGCCAAGAAATTGTACATGCAAACCATAAAAACGCTCGAGAGCGTTACCAAACTTACGGCCGACAAGGAGCCACAGGCAGAGGAAAGACTCCAGCTCCTGCCCGACTCCAATTCCAGCTCCACCTCCAACCTGAATTCCAACTCCAACTCCGATTCCGGCAACTGATTTATGTTGGGCACGCGGCCCGGCGTAGAAGAAGTCTGCAATTGCAACTTCTATTTGCATTTGGTTTAACAATTGCCGCATTAGGCAGCTCTCCGGCCTCGAGACTTCATCCTGCAGCTACGCCGAGCAGGCAAACTGGCCACTTAGAGCAGTCCTTACTCAAGGGTCTGCCTGTGCATCTGCTAAAGCTGAGACTATCTCTTTTCTTTTTTTTTACTCTTTTTTGACTCTTGGAAATATATGTAAATTTAATGCGCGAGCAACCAAATTTTGCTGAATTTGTGTTTTATTTTGTTGGAAAAAAAGGGAAAAGCCCATGTACCCGTCATAAGCACAGATTTATGAGGAGCGCTCAATTAGAAAAACAGCATATGTTTTTTTCCCCTACCCTTTTATACCCCTTCAAAATGGGAAAAAGGTCATGATAAGTTTGGGCAAAGAGAGGAAAAACTGCATCTAAATCTAAGCTGCGATTCCAGCGACTGAATTCTTTTAAGCCATTATTATTATTTGTTCAAAAAAAAACATCTTATCATCTACTTCTCAAAAGCTAGAAGACCTCTAATTATTCTTCTGAGAATGGAGTAATCTACGAATAAAAAAGATAATCAAAGCGATTCTTCACTTGTTTCCTTCAAGAAAGGAAAAATAGTGGTGGGAGGTCTTCTTCTCAACTTTTTGGCCCAAGTCGAACTGCATAAGGATTAGGACATTCTCAATGATTGAAGTCATATAACAAAGGCAGGCTGGTTTGTCGAGCTCCACACAGCCAAAGATTCTGTAGACAAGTCGATTATTTCGTATGTAGGTCATAAACAGTTCCACCTAAAAATAAACCGAGCACAAGTCAGGTCTGTTTTCCATTGAAGAAAGTATAGCATACTTTCTGGAGCAGAGCGGAACTTACCTCCATCTTTGACTTGGAGCTCAGTCCATGTAGACTGAGGAATTGTCGCATTAGCTGATCTGCATCATTGCAAGAGTTCACTGTACAATCCAACATATTCATCAGCAGAACTGAATTCCAGAAAGTGAATATAATGAGACCATCTCCAACGAGAAGCACCAAAATATCGGCCTCAAATGTGCTATTCTCAAACTGTACAGTATGATAAAGGACACTCATATAATGGAGAAACATGTTCATTAATATAGTGGCATTGGCCACATTATATATACCAAAGGCTCTTTTGGCCATATTCAGCCACTTTGAGTGGATTGCAGCAATGCGACGCAGCAGATCCTCTAGAGAAGGTCGCGTCTCTTTCCGGCTATGTAGCGCCTGTAGGCATAGCTGTACTGCCTTGAACTGGTGGGTGAGCAGCACAAGCAATGTGAAGAATCCCATCTGAGCCACTGTAATCAGCAGCATTAGAAAAAAGGGCATCATTAGCTCCACTAGATTTCCATGGCGCAGTTTATAGTGAATTCCAAAGGAACAACAGAACAATGCATAAATCGTACAAAACTTGTGAACCAATCGACCGGCCAGCTCCACCTGTATTCGCTGCAGTGCCTCATCTCCGGCCAAGCGACGCAGGATTCTCCAATGGGTGCGCCACAGCTGCAGGAAGTGCTTGTACAGCCGAATCAATCGTCTGCGTTGCAGCCACACCTGTCCATACCAGGTGAGCACGGCAAGAATACGGAGTGCAATAATTGCCATCTGGGTCCACTGTAGCACTAGATTATGCCTCATATATTCACTGCGAGTGCCTGCATGTATCATAAGAAATATACCCAATACTACCAGCGCGGTCAGGCTCAAGCTATAGATCACATAGCCAGCGGATACCTTGCAGATGGCCATCGGGAATCTGCCTATATGCAGCATAGTTGGCATCAATCCATAGATGAGCATATGGTAATAGCTAATGGTGAGCATCAGGCGCAGTTTGTGGTGCAACATGTTCCGGTTCCGCTTCCGCTTCCGATGCCCAGTAAATACAAATCCTCAATAGAATGAAAAGCGATCCGAGCTCACATTTTAGCTGCTGTTTAAAGGGTCAAAAATAATTAGCTGAAAGTGTACTACGGCTTGATGGCCATCTGATGGCTCAAAGGTGTCCTGGGACACATTTAATCGAATATTTTAATGTAAAAATAACAATATGATGATGGCTTTGCCCTATTATCCTCGCTGTATTCATTAAAAATGAGTATGAATCTTATATTCAGAGTTATCACAGTAATCGCTATGAACTATCCTTGGGTAAATTAACTCTATTCAACTTTTTTTCAAATAAATTCTATCATTTTTATGGCATCAGAAAGGTTTTTTAAAGCTTTAACAATGAATCCCAAAAAAGAGTATTTTTTAGTCGTGAACTCGTTTATTTTGATGTTGTCCTTTTTGAATAACGTTTTATGAATTTATGCAAAGCATTTTGAAGGTCCACCTCGGTCAGGAACAAAGCACGATTATCATATAAATATACATGCATAAATATATGACATGTTTTATATTTATATTCAATGATTCTGGTGAAAAGGTTAATGTTTTGAATGCAAATAAATTATTGTGTTATGTCATTGAGGGAATGGATTAAAATCGGCCTTAAATATGCCCTGAATATGTTAAACTCTTTGTCAGAATGATAATAAATGAATCTTCCAGCACGGATAATTAACATTCAGCATATAAGCTCCCCTCTCCCCACTCTTTTAATGCTGGGAAGAAGTAATGCTAGACCTGAAACCATGCTCACAATCAGGAACTTTTCCAGCTGTTGGACTCCCCGGTAATTATCTTAATATAGAGTACTATTAAACACAATTAATTCTCTAAATATAAAGTGTGTTCGGTAATGTAAGACTACTAATTGCAGAGGGTCTCTCTCTTTGGCTAGTCTGTCCCTCTGTCCCTCTGTCGCCAGGGCAACTAGAGGCAACCCGAGCCAGCAACATGTTGCTGTTGATTAGCAGACCCAACAGAGAAAGCAACAATTGATAGACAGACATATGGAGAGCTTCCTATAGAGTTGGAAGGCCAATTATTTTTTGCTCAGCTAAAACCGATTTCTATTAGAATGTGTGCACAATGCGTGGCTGGATATATATATATATATATATATATACATGTATATATCTTTATATATAGAGAGAGATTGGCAACTGGCAACAAGCTCCGTTTTGTATGCTATGGAAAATCTCTTTATTATATTACGTGAGGCGCTTTTGTTGTCTCTTGGCAGACCTAGAACTCCAATAGGTTTTATGGCAATGAACCACCCCAGCACCCAACGACTGGGCTGGGAGGCTGCCACCCAGCCACCCAACCACCCAGTAGAAACTCGGGCAACGCCATGTGTTGCGCCCACAATTTTACGCTTCCTTTTTGAAGTCGCTTTCGTGCTGCTGTGCCAGTTTTCTACTCGTACTCGTATTTTGCAGTGCTCAGTAATTGTACGGCCATAGAAATGAAAAGCTTTTGGCGTGGAAAAACGATTACGTTGTTGCCATTTCCCACATTTCCACATTTGGCGAAAGCTTCACGTTTCCGGTTACATTTCCGCTCTGGCAAGCATTTTATGCGCTTCAATTAGGGAGGTATTCGAAAAAAATTATATAAAAGAACTGAAATAAAAAACAATAAAAACACATTCTACTTTCAAACATATTTTTGTTTTTTTTTCTTCTAAAAAATATTTACAATATTTACTTGAATAAAATAAAAATATGAAATATATAACAAAAGAGAGTTCAAGCGGCGTATAAGTAATTTTGTTCAGTGTACAGTGCTCTACGAAGCTTTACAACAATGCCAAAAGTAAGAGAGCTGAGAAAAGCTCAAGCGTCTCAACTCTCTTTCAACTTCAAAAAGAGCAAACCTGGAGCCTTAAAGCTTTAGCAGGATTTTCAAACCCTACAAAACAATATTACGCATACGCCAAGTGTGCGTATGCGTTAAGCAATTATTTAAGACAAGAATTATTAAAAATTTTAAAGAAATCTAAAGTAGAGCATTATATATAGAAAAATAATAATAAATAAACATATTTTTTATTAATATTAATTATAATAATAGTAAAATTTCTCTTTAATTAGTTAAGTTAAATTAAAATAATATTATTTGTGTTTCCTTTTTAAACTAACGGAAATTGTATTACTTTTTTATATTAATAATAAACTTGAAATATAAGAAAAGAGAGAGTTGACAACCCTGAGATTCGCGTACTCTTAACTGAGCGCATTCTCTTTGCAGCACACATGCGCCGCTCTCTTCGCAGATTACAACTTCACAGACACCTGTGAAAGCTTCGAGTTTTGCGGCTAATGGGATGCCGACATAAACAAAAAAAAAACAATAAAAAAAAGCAAAAAATAAAATCAAAAATAAAATAGGGAAATTAGGCAAGAGATATAAAGGTAACGCAGTAATATTTTAAATAAATAAACAAAAGAAGATGTAATTAAGGAAATGCGTCAAAAAGAGGCAAACTTAAGTGCTCGTAGCATCCACAGTCTGAACATAAACAACAAATGGCATGCTTATTCTCTCGCTCTCTTCTCCGGCTGGGCGTCTCTGGGAGCAGCACTGAGCCGCAGCGAATGAGAATATATATATATATATATATATATTGCGTATGTATGTAGATTTGTATAGATTTTTGTGTAGCGTTATGCCCGAGTTGATATGATGCTTTTGGGTTTTGATGCCGTTCGGCTTCAGTTTTTTTATCAGTTGCGCGGCAAGCGAGCCAAAGTGCAAACGTGCGAATTATCGTCGTAGACTCTCGTATACGTTCACGTTGTTGCCACGTTTAAGGACAGCGTGAGACGGCAAACGACGCGAAACGATGCTGCTGCTGCCACAACGGTCGCGTTCAACGTTGACAGTAGAAAATTAAAAATTCTAAGGAAAAATCGCCTCACGAAAAATGGGCCACCAGTGAAGAAAGGTGTGTCGATTGTGTGTGCTCCTCTCTCTCTCTCTCTCTCTGTTTCTCTGCCTCCGCCTCTGCCTCTTTGGCTCTCTGCTTTTTATTTACAGTATGTTGGCAATGCATATTAATTATTTAAATTAATTGCAAGAAATACGCTACAAGTGCACAAATGTAGCAGCATTCATAATTTATATACACAGAGGCATCCCTCTGCTGGCGGAAAAGTCGGCCAAGCAAATGAAGGCAGAAAGTGTTTTTCTTGCTTGAATAACAAACAACAAATAGCACGAAAAATGCGAGAAAAAAAAACATCTAAGGAAAATTGAATATTCAAATATTTTAATTGTGACTATATTCATTGAAAATCACATTCTAAAATCAATCAAATAAACAAGCTTAATAGAAATAAACAGTTCAAGAAATAAAAACAAAATAAGTGTGAAAAACAAGTGAGAACACGCCGCAGTCACCAATACCCTGCCGCAAAGTGTCATATATATTGCATACATATTGTGGCTATATTATATAGTTGTTCGATTCTTATTTATTTAGCAAGCGCACTACAAATGAAATCTGTAATGAAATCCAACTGATGCCTCTCTCCTGTCACAACATTATAATACCCTATGGCAGGGTATCTAAAGAACACTTCAAAAGATGAGCGGCACTTTTTTTTCTTCTAGACTCGACTTGAAATAGCAGGTTCTTTTGTTATTCTTTGGCGCTAGCCCCTCTGCCCCTCTGCCCCTCACCCCCACCGCCCCTCTTCATACATATGTGTCATTTTCTGAGGCATTTGTTGTTGCTTTCTAATATAAATGTTTGTTTGCGCCTCTTCCTCCCGGCCGCCCGTCATTTGTTCAAGTCGCGTTGTCCATGCCCATTGCCAGAGTAGAAGTGAAGCGTGGCTAGAAAGACAAACAAATAAAGCGGAGAGACGTTCAAGTTATTCCTTGGCCTTGGTATTTATGACCAGTGCGTCAGCCTGGCGCATACTTGACATGAGTTTCTACCCAGAGCACTGAAATGGATTTATGAGTTCTTCACCCTGCTTGTTCCCTGTGCTTCCCATACCGTTCCCCGTTCCCCACCGCCGCGCTCCCCGTTGGCTCGTTTTATTTTAATGGCTTTTGTGGCCCTTGTGTTACTGCTGCTGTTTATTCCCCACCCACATTGGAATTTGAACTTGTCGTGGCTTGGCGCGGCTTGGCGTGGCAGCATCTCCTCACTCTCAGTGGCCCCATTATCACCTTGCTAATTATCTATCGATGATGATGATGCCATTGCCATGCGCTGTGCTGGGAGCTGTGCTCCCAGTGGCTGGACAGTCGCCTTATCAGCCCAAAGCTGGCTCAGTTTTTTTAATATTCAATATTATTATTTGCATTTCATTTATATTTGCTTCATGTGGAACAATAACACGACTATTTCCAACAACAACAAAAACATTTTGGAAGCGCCCGACTCTGTAGGCTGTGAGAGAAGGCACTAAATAAATACGTAAATAACTAAGAAACCATAACGAAAGCCAATTTATTCGATATGCTGAGACTTTAAATACCCTTCCCAGATATCATATAATATATATAATATAGAAATATATATTATTTCGATTCGAAGTCACAGCCCAAAAACAAAAAGCTTATTAACTCTAAACTATAGGCGAAGCTTTAATCGGTCGTTTGATAAGATAAGACTCCTGATTTCAAGCATATATAGAGTGTATATATAATTCTATAATCGGTAACTTTAATAGTAATATTGTGTGAAAAATTATAAAAAAGAAACTACCACCAATTTTTGACTTATACTATAGTATATCCCATTCCTACCACCTACTTTTGACTTGTGGATATTTGAAAGTATACCGAGGTCTGCCTTAAGTACATACTAAAAGTTTAATTCGTAAGATCTATATAGATATCTAGAGCACTCCAAAAAAAAAAAAAGTTTTCTAGGCAACACAAATAAATGATATAGTTTCTCGTTCCACCTAGTTTCAATAGTATGCCATAAATGTATTATGCAGTAGAGAGAAAAGTGGGTGACAAAGTTTACATGGAAATAGTCAGAAAGGCAAACGGACATGACTCGTCTTGTCAATCTCATAAAGAATGTATATGGATTCGTATGGCAAAACAGAAAAGAAAGGAAGAAAAAGAAAAAAAAAAACACTATTGACAAGCGCTCTCGGTGTCCTTTACTGTTGTCAGGACAAAGAACAGGACAAAGACTAGATAAACAGTATAAATATAGAGCTGTTCAACATTACAGATTCATTATTCGTTTAATTTGCGCATTGCAATCGAATAAATACTATAAAATTATGATGAAAAATGTCCACATGCTGATGCCGACTATTGTATACCCTGTAATATATAGAAATGTTGAACTCACTGCTCTCAGAGTCGATACAAAAGAGAAAAGTTTTAGTAAATTCACAGCAAGATAAAAAGATTGAAAAACAAAAAATTTCGAAATTAGAAAAGCACGAAATAGTTTTAGTGTCACGGCCGCATCTCTAGGGAAAAGAAAAAACAAACAAGCCAAAAGAAATAGAGGGAAAACCGCTTATCAGCCACCACAGGTAGTTTTCGCACAGCCTTGACAATGACAGCGAAAAAAAATAGGCGGTTAAAAGGGCGTTGAGTAAAAGGGAAGGAGCGAGAGGGAGAGACAGGAGAGTGAGAGAGAGAAAAGTGCAAAATTGAAGAAATGGCAACAACAACAAGAACAGCGGAACAGAAGCAACAACAATGTTAGTTGATAATTTTAAGGCAGTGGCAACGGTCGTTACAACAAACCAAACAAAGGAAACAAACAAACAGAGCGAATATTATGGGACGGAGGGGGACAGGGGACAGAGCCATAAACCGATGGGGCATAGAAGAAAGAAAGGGGTGCGAGGGGCAGACAGCGTGCTGGGTCGAGTGCTTTGGTTCATGGCACACACACATCACTCACACACTCACACACATGGCTAGTTTCTCTTTCTCTCTCCCTTTTTCTCTCGCTCTGCAATTGCTTTGTAGTATGTGCCCTTTGTATGTATTGGTGTAGTAAAACGGGTTTTAAGTTTGCTTTAGCCACTGCCAAACAGTGTTGCCACCCAGCGGTTAACCAAAAAAATAGCTAAATAGAAAAAGTAGAGAAATAGCTAGAAAAGAACTTAATAAAATAGCCATGAGCAAGTTTATTCTGGCACAAATAAAAGCTTATATAAACAATTATAATACTGGAAAATATATAAAACCAGAGAAATATAACTTTTATTCTGATATTGTGTGGTTAATAGTCAATAAGAAATGGCTTCATTTTGGTTGGTTTCTAAGCCACCATAATGAAAGAGCCAGTTTAGAGCATTCTACCAAAAAAAAGGCTAGAATTGAAGTAAAGCTAAATATGTGGGCAACACTGCCGCTGTTAAAGTGGCGCTGCTGCCGCTGCTGGTGTCGCATTTTCAGTCAGTTGGCCAAGTCAGTTGCTCTTTTGGCTTAGTTAACTGAGAACGTGCCGCGGCAACACAATGGCAGCAACATCAAATTGCAACGCATAGAACAACAGCAAGCAACAACAACAACAACTTAACGGGTTAGTTAGTCAGCCGATGCTAGTGCGTCGCATATACCCCACAGCTGCAGGGTATATTAGTGGTAGATGAAATATATATAATAAGAATCATAATAATAATAATAATTGAAAGCAATTGAGTGTGGCGGCAGCTGTTGCGTCGCGTTATGTAAAAATGTCAAAATTCAAAGCTGCTTGTATCTCATGGATACCATGCCAAGATTTAATGCCAATGTATCTATGTATCTAAGTGTTTCTCGAGTGCCAGACTCTGTCTGTGTGTGCGAGTGTGTGTGTGCGTGTGTGTGTGTGTGTGCGTGTGTTTTTAGCGCGTGTGTGTAAAATGCCAGAATTGGCTTTTAGCTCCAGTGCTGCGTCATTTGCTGCTCGAAATTCTTTTTAGCCACTTCAAGTGTTTCCAAGCTCCTCTCTCTCTCTCTCTCTCCGCAGCAGCAGCAGCAGCAGCTTCAATTGAAATACAAAACGCATTTGGCTTGGTTCCTAAGCGTTTATCCCTCTGCCATCTCTAGCAGCAGCCACAGCAACAGCAACAACAACAGCAACAACTTTACAGTCCATACACCTACTTAAAAATTTAGAAAGTTGCTTGTCTGCCAGTCTTTTTCTTAACTTGGCTTTCATTTCTTCTTTGACATGGGCTTGTTGCCTTTTACATACACAAAATAACATATACATATATATATATATTTCTTTCCTGCCCTTCCCTTCCCTTCCCTTCCCTTCCCTCTCTCTCTCTGCATTCTTTTCGCTTCGCTTGCTAATTGTTTTTATTCAAGTCCTCTTTGTATATTATTATCCTTGAAGCATCCCCGAGCCCTTTTGGGGCTATGCCATATTGCCACTTGTCGGCAATTAAAATGAATTTCCTTTGAATTAGCTTTGTTGTGATTTTCTCATAGATTTATTATATCATCGAACAATTAACAACCGGTTTATTTAATAATCTTAATTATTTACCTATTTACGAGTATTTTTAACTTGATTCCATTTGAATGTGGACGTCCAGGAGACGTCATGAATTGACTTTTCAATGCACGGGCAAATTATTTATAGCCCCATTGTTTGAGATGCAGGGTATTGGCAGAGCAGAGCATTTCCGATTTGCTGCTATTTTTGCGACAGTTAATACAGATATAAGTTGGCTAAAACATTTATTTGATATAAGCCAATAGATTTACTATTAAATGCAGTAGAAATTTTCCAACAATAATTTTATCTTTATTTTATTTATTTTTTATGTTCAAAACTCTTGACACATTTAAATTAAAACCTAATTGTTAACTCTTCCAGTGCTTAGTCAAGCTTTTTGGCTTATTGCGGTTTCCGTGTTGGTCCAATTTTTGATTAAAGCCACTTTTAACTGCGACTTTTTACTCTTCTTTCTGAGCTTATCCCATAAATGCTCATTCGGATTAGGATCTGGCGATTGGGTATCATTTGGCATATTCAAGGTGCTAACTTAATACGAGTTAGTCTGAGGTTTATTTTCAAAAGGTTTATAGCTATACTTAATATACATATTAAGTCGGCAAGTCGGCTAACTATAGATTATATATCAGTCATTAAATAATAATTAGACAATTGAAAGCTGTCGACAATTTACTTACAGTAGCTGGGATATAGCTAGTAAACTAACAACAATATAATGAGGAAAATATCAGAATAAAGAACCTCAGAATATCCGAGCGGATCGACTAACTATATCATATAGAAATCAGCAGTCCAAAGAGAACTTGTTGCCCTAGATATTTCGATAGAACTTTCAAACAAAAACTGCTTGAAAACTGTTGAATAAATGTTGAAAATTTGATCATATTATGAGAAATGTTTCTTTTAGCCCACTCTCAAGTCTGAATTCACAAACTTGGCCAATAAACGTCAATAAAAACTAGTCTAATAATATTTTATTTTTGCAAATATAATTTCAGATATTTTTACAACTCGTAAATGGCCGTCTAGCAAGGCGCCCATTAAAAACTGCGACTAACCGCGTCAAGGGGCAGTCTGAAAAAAGAGGAGAAGAGAAGAGAAGAGGAGAGGAGTAAAAGAAAACAGCAACCCGCCGCAAACCGAATCCGAAACCGAATCCGAAGCCAACCGCAAACTTGCATTGAAACGTCCAGAGATACTAACAACAATAGGAACAGCAACAAATAGAGTAAAAAGCAATAACAATAAGAGCCATAAAAGCGAAAAGTAGTAAAATCTTATTTCGTCCTTGGCATTTGGGACGCCAGCAGAGAGTACAAAGAGAAGTAGCAAAAGACAAGTAATACGAAGGAGCAACGAGGAGCAGCAGCAGCAGAACCCGCAGCAGCTGCTACGTAAAGTTTGTATTGAGAAATTGGCCTGCCCTTTCTCTTTAATTTCCCCTCATCCTTCGACCCGGACAGCCGGATAACCGGAGCCGGGCAAACGCAAGTCACAATCGTGGCCCAACGACACCAGCACCATAACAGCAACGGCAGCGGCGGCGCTGGCAGCGGCAGCGGCGTCGGCAGTGTCCCTGTCATCATGGAGGGGCCAGAGGTCACGTTCCTCTTTCAATTTGGCAGCATTCGCGATGCAGTCTGTGTGCCAGTGAATGCACTCACGCTCAAATCACTCAAGGATTTGGCATGTGATTTTATAAACACCAAGGTAAGTGCACAGCGAGAAAAAAATAGCAGATCAATATCCAACTGGCTTTGTCTGGTCATTGTTCAAAAATATCAATAAATTGGTATCCTGATCTGAAAGTAAATCAAATGAATGAATAAGGAGTCTAAGGAGTAGAAAAGCCTCTAAGTAAAGACCCAATTTTAACGCAATTCTTAATCAATGTTTTATTGAGAATTTAAAATCTGAAATTTTAAAAAATTTGTGAATTTGAAATAGTTTTATTGGCTGTAAACTGAACCCACTGCCACCTTAAGTTTTGGTTCAAGCCCGTTAGCTTCAAACTGGTTCGGTTCACACGGGCTGTTGGGCAAACTTGGTTAGTGTCCAGAGCGTCTGCTGCCCCAAATGGGTCACCATCTGTTGACTTAATTATGCAAAAGCCAGACAGACAGACGGACGGACGGACGGACGGACGGAGGGACGGGCAGGGAGCAGCAGCAGCAGCAGCAGCATGTCAATATTTTCGCTGTTCTCGCAGGCGGAACGCGGTCAAGTCAAGTAAACAGACCATCGTTAGCCATAGTCCCTATGGCATATTGCGGCCATAGACTCCAATATTACGTGTCCCCCTGTGTGTGTGTGTGTGTGTGTGTGTGTGGGCGGGAGTGTGTCTGTCTGTGTATCTAATAAATTTATGAACGCACAATAATTGCTTAATTTCATTAAGTAAGTCACAGAGATACGAGTCCTAACTACTTTCCATAGATACGCATAGATAGATAGATAGTCGAGCTCAGTTCTGTATTCAGTATTCTGTGTAGTTATCCATGACCAATTCAATTAACCAGCTAGCAGCAGCAGCTGCCTGTAGCCTGTAGACTGAAGACTGTAGTCTGTTGCCTGACCCGAATCGGGCAATATTCATTCAATCGTTATATATACTACTGACTCCGTGAGTGGCACGTTCTGTGGCCTTTGCCGGAGCTTAGTTGAGCTTTGCCACAGCTGTTGCCGCAGCCACAAGTATCAATTTTCAATGTCCACACCAAATAATCGACTATGCTCGTCCTACCAATCTTCTACAGAAGAACAATCCACATTTCCATCCAATCATATTATAAAACAGCTGAATTTCCTTTCATTTACTTTCTCCTCTAAATATTGAATATATAAAAAGACCCATTAAAGGAGACTTTAAAGAGTATTTGAATTGAATCGTGTTGAATATCAATTGAGTACCCATAAGTTGGGCTATATATATATATATATTAATTGATATCAATATCATATTTGGTAAATTTGAACTTATGTACTGGAATATATTCTCCCTATCTGTAGAATCTTATCGCACAATCAATTAAGATATGATATGATATCGTATGATAATAACATCCATATGCAAAATGAGCGTTAAATGAACAATGAACAGAAACAACAACAACAAATTGGCATACATTTCTTTTCTTTCTCTTTAATTCTGATTATAGATACCAGATAGTGGTCTGACGTATCTGTCGGAACGCATTCTGCTCTTCATCCACGACTATAGCACCCCCAATGTGCTGCACATAATCAATTCCGCAGCGGAAGTTGTGGACGAGACATTGGTCGAAATCGTATTAACAGCCAGTCGTAAGTAAAATATTTTCCAAGCCATTGGTATCCTTTGGTATCCCTGCCATCTCTCAGCCATTTTGCGGAATCTTTAGAAAATTTCGTTTGGCCATTCATCAAATGTCATCTTCCCATTTATTCCACCAACAGCCATCCTATATCCCACGTCGGAAATGCCAACATTGAAGCCGCACAGCCTGAACGTGCATTCCTATAAGGCGCCCACATTCTGTGATTTTTGCGGTGAAATGCTATTTGGACTGGTGCGTCAAGGACTCAAGTGTGACGGTATGTATACCCTGTAAAGCTGCCCAATAGTAGAACATTTCAGACAACAATTAGAGTTAATCCTAATTACCCTGCATGACCAAATAGATTCATTAAACTATTCTCATGTTGTTAGAAGGCTAAACGCTCGTTTGTCATGCAATTCTGGTTTCCCCTAGAATGCCTTTTGGCATGTGGAATTCAAAAAGTAATTCTTCTGTATATTATGAAAAGCTTTGGATACGATTTATCGACCGGAAGTCCTACTGGGTTACGCACACAGCTAGACACACAAATATATTTATATATAGAGTATCAAAGAACTAAACTACCCACAATGCTTTAATCACAGGCTGCGGTCAAAACTATCACAAACGATGCGTTGTGAAAATACCGAACAACTGCAACCAACAAAGGTCGAGTGATGCCACATCGAGACGCTCATTCACGTTGCATCCACCCCGCAGTCCAACCGGAAGCTCACAACAATCGCTCGTTTCCAACGAGGAGTCAACGGGTCGGAATGATTCCAGCAGTTCACTGGTAAAACGCATGTCGGACCTTATGAATGATATTATTAAGAATTGACAGTGGGACAAGATTATGATAATGGGATTATTTGCAAGTATCGAATATCGAATATCGAGTATCGAATATTATAAATAATTAAGAAGGTGAATGGGGCTCCCTACGAGTATTTAAAACTGTATTTAATTTTCGTATTGAATTTTTATTTATTTTTTGTATTATCTTGTGTAATTTAAATAAACTTTAATTTTGCTTAAATTGCCTAATTTGACTTTCATTTAAATGCTCGTAGTGGATCGATTTTAGTTTTGACTTTGATTATAAGATTTCAAAATTAGTATCTGAATAGTAATCAAAATATTACTTACCTATTTTTAATCCAGTTGATTAATCCAATATTTAAATTTTTGATAGTTTCTCATCAAATCAATCCTGAAGTTAAAGTAAATTTCATTTATAAATCAATTTAATTAAGGCAGTTCAAAGATTAAATGGGCAATATATTTCTAAAGGATTTCAGGAATGAATCCGTAAATAATTTAAAAATTAATCCTATGTAGGAATTGAATTTTGATACAATTTATTTTTATATATATAATTGATTTATCTATAAACAGAATATACCCGGCTATACATCTATACGCCATCAACGCACACACTCGGGCAGCAGTCGTAATGGGTTAATGGTACTCCGGATACCGCACACATTTATGGTGCACACCTATGGAATTCCGACAGTTTGCCAGCTATGCAAGAAGCTGCTGAAGGGTCTGTTCAAGCAGGGATTGCAGTGTCGGGACTGCCAATATAATACTCATAAGAAGTGTATGGATAAGGTGCCCCAGGATTGTACAGGGGAGACGCAACTCAGTCAATTGCAGGCGGAGATTAATGATGGAACGCCACGTAAGGAGCGGGACAACTTCTTTCGTGAGGAGTTCGATGACAGCGATTTTGAAGATGGTCCTGTACCACCAACAGAATTTGCCAAATATAATAAGGCCACAGGCGGTACTAATCTGGTAGCGGGACGGCCACGTGAGCCACCAAAGGCGCTAACCAATGCACAAAACTCACCGCCAGAGCTGGTCAATGGAGCGGCTTTGGATGATGGCAGCACTGGCGGTGATACCAAATCAAGTGATGGCCACTCAGAGCAATCGCAATCATCATCTTCCTCCTCACCCAGCGCCAATATACCCCTCATGCGAATTGTCCAGTCCGTAAAGCATACAAAGAAACGTGGTGGCCAAGCTCTAAAGGAAGGCTGGCTGGTGCACTATACCTCCATGGATAAGGCACTCAAGCGTTACTATTGGCGGCTCGACTCTAAGACCATTACCCTATTCATTTCTGAGCAGGGCAGTAAATATCACAAGGAACTACCGCTGGCGGAGCTACTTTCGATTGAAACCCACCGTGATCCGCGACCCGAGAGCAACTATTGCTTTGAGCTCTGCACCGCCAGTCTCACCTATTATGTGGGTCAAGATCCACAGCTGGGCGTGGGAGGTGATCATGCCGTTCGTCTGCCACCACCAGACAGTGGCATTGGTTCCGATATAGCCAAGAGCTGGGAGACCAGCATACGTCAAGCCTATATACATGTGACCAATACACGTAAGAATATAAAAATAAAAGAAGCATTTTATATTTCTTTTATTAATCCGTAATCTTTACAGAATGCTGTGAGTCGGAGGAACAAGTACAGGACATGGGTCAGCTATATCAAATCTTTCCCGACGAAGTTCTCGGCTCCGGTCAGTTCGGAGTGGTCTACGGTGGAGTACACAAAAAGACAAAGCGCGAAGTGGCCATTAAGGTCATTGATAAGCTTCGCTTTCCCACCAAGCAGGAGGCACAGCTGAAGAATGAGGTGGCCATACTCCAGAATATAACACATTGCGGCGTTGTTAATTTGGAGCGCATGTTTGAGACACCGGAGCGAATATTTGTTGTGATGGAGAAGCTCAAGGGTGATATGCTGGAGATGATACTCTCCCATTCGCGCGGACGACTCAGCGAGCGCGTCACCAAGTTTTTGATCACACAAATCCTTATAGCCCTCAAGTATCTGCACTCTCAGAATATTGTGCACTGTGATCTGAAGCCGGAGAATGTATTGCTCTCATCGGATGCCGAATTCCCTCAGGTGAAACTCTGTGATTTTGGCTATGCCCGCATCATTGGCGAGAAGTCCTTTCGACGTTCTGTGGTGGGCACACCCGCCTATCTGGCACCGGAGGTATTGCGCAACAAGGGCTACAATCGCTCTCTGGACATGTGGAGCGTCGGTGTCATTATCTATGTCAGCCTCAGCGGCACATTTCCCTTTAATGAGGAGGAGGATATTAATGATCAGATACAGAATGCTGCTTTTATGTATCCCCCAAATCCCTGGAAGGAGATATCCTCAAATGGTAATTTCAGCTATAGAAATATTTTTTTATTTTTGGCTTTAACTTCCACTTCCACTTCCAGCCATTGATCTTATCAACAATTTGTTGCAAGTGAAGCAACGCAAGCGTTATACTTGCGACAAAAGTCTGATGCATTATTGGCTACAAGACAAACAGACGTATCGGGATTTGCGCAATTTGGAGACACAGGTCGGATTGGGTCGCTATTTAACCCATGAAGCCGATGACGTACGCTGGGATAGTGCTGGTGATATTTGACCTGACGATGACAAAATGACCAATACCAACACCAAAACAGATCCCGAACTGATGCAGCCGCTGTGCTGCAGCCATAGCGTGCCCAGCGAAAGCTATCCATCCCCATCGAATTGTGCCGGATGCCATCGTCTATCCTCCAGCTCACCGAAAGTTGAGGCCATTAGTGACAAGGCCTTAAAATGGATGCGGATTCATCTTTGTAAGCACATCAAATAACGCAGATTTTGCAGATTTACTAGGCTTATATCTTTAGATATTGTCAGACTCGTTCACTATCCACATCAAACTTAAATATTTTCAAATTTACTTCTGTTTTCGCACTGGCGCTTTTTCGATGTGTCTCATATGGAATATTTCTCACGCTTTTTCGGATAAATTTTCTATGTATAACTAATTAATGGAAAACAAAAAGAAAAACTCTGTAAATGTTATATTTTACACGCTTTTCCGGCAAACTTTTATAACTGAAAACTCTGTGCTAAATTTTTCTTAAGAATCAAAACTAGTATATGTAGTATAATACCAACGAATTACAGTACTTAAAATATGCATACAATCCTCCATACCTATTACCATATAGACCACATATACATATACATATACATATACATACTTACATAAGAATAGACCAGGCCAATACTAAGAAATGTATGCAAAGCTCAGCTGTATTCGTATTTTAGAACCAAAATCAAAACGGCAACAACAACAACAACAACCTAGTTAAATAATAAATAAACAAATAAGTAACGCTTGAAAATTAATTATTGTTTATCTGTGCAACAATTCAACGACTCGCAACGGTTGAAACTCTTTGCTTTTTGAGATTGAAATTTCCAGCAGACAACAGCGATGCTTTCAGTGCTTTCCTCAGTTGCTAAGCGACCTTAGAACGAACAACATGAAATACTACAAGCAAGTGGCTCAGCTTTGTCTCTTAATAATTTTATGTCAGTTTAGTATACCTGAGTGGGTGGAAATAGCACACTCGCAGTCAAAACCTATTGGGAATGAAGCCTCTAAGAGGGACAATAATGCCCAGGGCTTTACCACACCCAGCGCCGTT
The DNA here is from genome assembly GCA_018150835.1 of Drosophila repletoides. Lineage (NCBI taxonomy): Eukaryota > Metazoa > Arthropoda > Insecta > Diptera > Drosophilidae > Drosophila > Drosophila repletoides. The sequence continues at coordinate 11,101,282 of JAECWQ010000100.1, forward strand.
TGGATTGAGTATCAGCGCGAACGGTTCGGAATGAGCAACAGCAACAGCAACAGTAACATTAATCCTTTGGTGGTCAGCGATGCGGGTGGCTTGAAGAACAGTGCACAAATTGTGGTGCCGATCAACAGTCAGATAATTCATGCCAGGACCAAGCTAGTGGTAAAAAGCACCAGCTTACCGCCAGTGGATGTTGAACTGGATGTAGTGGTTACACCCAAAATAGAGACCACTTCAAGGCGTCACTCAGCGCATGTAGAGAATACAGATGAAGCCGTTGTCGAAACGGCTACGGAGCAGGCTGCAGAAGATGAAGATGCAGATGATTCACTTATTCCCAGTATGCAGGGTTTTTTGAAATTTCTGAAAACTATGCAGAATACTTGGATTAAGAAATCGGCATTGAGCATAGAGAACAAAATTAAATTACTGAAGCAGCTTCGTGACAATCTGATGAAAGTTATTGGTGCGTGAAAGAGTATTTTAATTAATTAGAAAGTAGGACTTTCGCATTTTATTTTCCCTTTTTTTTTCAACTTTCCACAGAACAACAATTCTCGGTGCTGTGGCAACCAACGGAGCGGCACAGACGTAAGCGTCGCGGCCTTTTGGATGATTCCAATTTGGATTTCCCACCGGAAGCTGCGTTAATGAGCATTAATTTCCTAACATTTGCAGTGTTTTTGATTAAGTTGGTGCTCGTAAGTATTTTAATATATATATATATGGAAATCTATATGCAATATTTATATTTATAATATTACAGCAAGTTGTTAAAATTGTGAAAAGCAAACATTACAATTTCTCCGGCTTCAATATTAATACTGAAGTGGTTCGGAATCCATAGATCGAGCTTATGACCATTGCGGATATGGCTTTTATTTTAAGACTAAAGTGCTTTTATATTTTTTAAAAATACTATCACATATTTTATTATAAAATATATTAATACAATTAAAATTACTTTACAACTTTGCTAATGTATTTATTAGAAGATTTAAAATAACGGAAAAAGGCAGGAATGTTAGCAATTTCGCTGTATCAACAGCTGGTCACACTGACAGCTGTTATAATAATGATACAGGAAATAGAAGGTAAGTTACGAAAATGACGTCACACCTTTAGCTGTACTCTGCCGCAGTGGCAGCAACACACATTTTCTGACGTAATGCCCAGAATGATAAATCGAACGGTTAAGGTTTCCGTATGACCTTCTAACTTTATGAATATTGTTTTGAAATTTATACACGTGCAGCGGCAAAATATAAATTGGTTTTTATTAAACATACATTAAAAATGGATGAAAAAACACTAATTGAAAATGTGCACAAACGCCAACGAGACAAATTCGTACCCACAATGCGTATGTATTAATTAATTAAGAAACAATACAAAATAAAACAATGCGAATGCAGTCAATTTTCAGAACGGGTCGCTGGGCGCCTCTGCAGGTTTCAGTTTAATTGAGCCAAAAGGTAAAAAAAATGCGCGCAAACGATCCCTCATAATCGCTGGTGAGAACATTTACCTGGGAGATCTGCAGGAGAGCGAACAGGAGTTCGATACTTACATTTGTGTGCGCGATAAAACCACCAACAAGGCAACAATTTTGCCTGTGCAGAATGCGTTGCTCTCCAACAATATTTACGAGGAAATGGAGATGCAGGTCACGAAGCCCATGCTGACCAAAGAGCATGCTACAAAAAAACTGCTCAAAGAATTTGGTGGGCGCAAAGCATCACGTTTTGTGAACAACGCGGAGCAGATGATGGTCAATGTGGAGGTGGTACGCAAGGATCTGGATGAAACCGTTAAGGGCTCTGTACGTCCTGAAGGAGAGGAGGAGGATGATGATCTGCTGCCCGAAGTAAATTCCAGCAATGCCGAATACATGGCGACACTTGTGCCCAAGTGCGACAAGAACGCAACAAAAGTAGCCGACATTTACGATGTGGAAGATGTTATACCGCGCAATCTGCTTGATCGCCTGGACGAAGAAGCCAAGAGCGTTTATGCAGCATCCCTGGAAACTCTACCGTAAGTGCCTCGTTTCTTGCTTTATATCGGTTCAGTTTCTAATAGAAATTTACAATAAAATCCATTTCTAGCATTGAATCGGACTATCTGCGCGACTGCATCAAACGTATAAGGGAGAAGGATGTAAAGTCAAAACAGGACTTTCTACATATAAAGTGTATCATCTATATGGATGGCTTGCAATCGCTCATAGCATTGCGCAAGCGACAAATGAAATTTGTCGAGCTATCCCGTATCACGGAGAAAGTTGAGAATGACATACGAAATCGGTTTTCCGATCCTAATGCAGCCAAGTCCTGTACCCGCACAACCTTCAGCACAGAAAAAGCGCTCACACATTTTATTGTCCTCGCATTGCTCATCAGTGACAAGTACGAAGTAGACGTCAATACCCTCTCTCGCATTCTGCGTACATCCAAGGAGCGCATCATTACCTACGCCCACATTGTAAATGCTCGTCCTAAAGCTCGCTCAGATATGCTCACACTGCGTCTGCCTAGCACAGTGCCGGCGCTCACAGTTTCCAGACGTAACCATCGCAAAAAATAGTTGTAGAACAGTTGTAATTTCTAGACGTACAATTTTTATTAAACAATTATTAAAAATAAATTACAAAAAAAACAAATTTGTAAATATTTTACTTAGCAACAGTCCTGAGAAAACTTCTATGGACTGTTGGAAACATCTCGGCTTTTGTCGACCAGAGAAGCAACTAGAGATACCCATGACTCCACAGATTACGAACAAAATTATCAAATCGCAATAAAATTCGAGATTTTTATTCAAAACCGTTAAGAGAAAAGCTATTTTTTTTTTCCACTCATATAACACAATAATTCAATACCATCTGTTTTGATCATTGATTTTCTTTAATTTTCCAAAATTCTTAATAAATGTTTACATAAATTAAAATATTTGCTCTTTAACCATTTATAGAGCTCAAATTGTGCTTGAAAAAAGCACCCTGTATTTATTGCAGTAGCTGCATCGATTAAACAAATTTGGGCCGTGTGGAGTTCAAGGACGAACATAGAAAAACAAAACTAAAGAAACTATTTTTATATGTATATTTTTATGTTTATTTATATTTTAAACGAAAGGTGTGTGAGTAACATTCAGCACTTCTTGTGTGCATTTCGTTGTTGTTATTCAGAAGTTGAAAAATAATACGTAAACAATCAATTTTGCTACATTAAGTATGGGAAATTTTGCTGGCTCGTCTCATTATAGTGTGTATTCTCAGAATTTCGACAATGCTTTGCTATAGTCGCTTCCGTTTAATGCAAAAATAAATGTGTAGACTTGCTCTGAGCTGTTAAATAGAAATATTATTGGATAAATATATAAACCATATAAACTAATTGAATTATTTACTCACACGCCAAAGAAATGCAAGGCAATCTTGTTAATCCCTCCCCCTTTTAAAAGATGTTAGTTGTTGGTTTGATTTTAATTTTGTTTTAATGTGTTTGTATCATCTGGAATCGTCGAATCTGTCATCTAAGCGTCTAAACGGCCAGGCCAAAAACAGATACAATGCAGTACATGGTTTTATTCTCCCAACGCACAGTGCAGCTGCCGTCAGTATCGTTATTCCAGTAGCAGGAGCTGGCCGTGTGTAAGCCAGCTCCATTCTTTTGCATAATCATAGCTGTGACGATATATTTGTATGGCTTCTGCTCCTTGGTGAGCACGGTCAGGCAATTTTCGACCACCTGGCCGGTCCAGTTGTTTACCTTATCGTGCTGGTATGCATTACCACCGATAGTTGTTTCGATAGCCTCTTTAATTGTTTTGCTCACATCATCCACAATAAACTGGCTTTCTTCGCGTGACTCATCCATAATTTATTGTTTACTTTAACGACTGCAAAATTATTTATCGCCTCTTTAATATATAATCCGCTTCTGTTGAATTATGCGCGCGCAAACTTTGCATTCGCCTGGCGCGTTCCTCAAAGAAATTGTACGTCTGTTCGGTTTCTCGACTAAATTTCCTTCCCTTGCTTGGGCTGCTTGCTGAGTTCAGTTCAAGTTAGTGATGTGAAAAACAAGGAGCTATCGATATATCGATTCTTGTTTTCCTGCATATGACTGAGTACATTGGTTAGAGTGAGATGAGCATAGTTGTTTATTTAACCCTTTAGTGCCAAAATGGTACCCAGTGAACGGTACATTACAGTGGGCCAAAACTGCGCCTTTGTTCTTTTTCTTAGAACAAAATGGTTAAGTTTTTATAACTTATATTATAAATTATTTTGAATTTATTTTAAAACTAATTATTAACAGCACTATAAAAAAATAATAGTTTTAAGAAGATTTAAGTTCTGGTACACAATAAAAAAATTCGTTACAGGGTTAAATTAGATTAACGATAGACGGCGGCTTATCGAATTGGTAATCGGCCTTTCACATATTTTGTTTATTTTACGACTATATTTTTCGAAGACTTCAAGAACAATGAGCACCACGACAGCCTCCGCCTTTTCCAGCCTGGATACTGCAGCGCTGGAGAGACAAGCAGAGCTGCAAGCTGAATTACCCATAACATTCGAACAGATATGGAATGAGACTCACAAGAAAGTCAGCAGCGGTTGGATACGACAAAATGGTTATAAAAGGGTGCGTATCCGATTAGTTGCAGTTTACACGAGAAAGAAATTTTATGAATTTCATTCTTATGATACTCTATTGATGTATACACTCCATTCCTTAACAGTTTCCTAGTCGAGTACACTCGTAGAGAGTTCCATCTAGAGTCATTTTGCAGCCTTTTTATGTTTCATAAAGTTACTTCATCGTGTAAATTTGTATCTGGAAAGTTTTTTTCTTTAGAATGTTTAACCTGATTTTTAGATCTGCCTGCAATTCCCAGATGATTACTTGCCCCACAGCAATGCAATTAGCACCTGCCTCACGGCAACGCTGACAGCGGAGGAGTGTAAGGTCTTCATCTTGGCAGACACCACATATGGCAGCTGTTGCGTGGATGAAATTGCTGCGGCTCACGTGGAGGCAGATAGTATGATTCATTTTGGAAACGCTTGTCGCAGCAAAGCCAGCCGCTTGCCGGTGTTATATTTGTATCCGATGCTGCCGTTGGATTTATCAGAGATGCTAAAACAGTTGACCACGTTGCAAGCGGATTGCGTGGAGCGTGAGGTGTGTGTCTACCTGGACATTGGATACCAACATTTATATGAGCACCAGCAGCACACGACTGAAAATGAAGAACTGGCTGAAGGCGAGGATACACTCTATGGCCAGCTCCGTCAGGCACTCCATCCACAGAAACTGTACATTGAGGTATATCCGCCGCCAGCTGAAGATTTGCCAGATAATAAACAAACGGCTGAGAATCCTGAACGTATCTGCATCTTTGTCGGAGCCGATAATCAACGTTTTGCCAATCTTTCATTGACCACCAGAGCGTTACAGTGGTATATTTTGGATGGTGCCACTTGCACACTGAGCCTGAAAAATCCATTGACAGCACAATACATACGCCGACGTTACTACTATATAGAGAAATGCAAGGATGCACAGACTCTTGGACTGATTGTGGCGACTCTGAGCGCTGTCGGTTATCTAGACGTGGTGACTCGCTTGCAAACAATGGCCAAGAGTCGCGGCATCAAGACGCAGCTTATCTCTGTGGGGCGCATTAATCCAGCCAAGTTGGCAAACTTCTTGGAGATCGACTGTTTTGTCCTTATTGGGTGTCCCTTTAACAATATGTACAACTCCAAGGAGTACTATAAACCCATTGTTTCCGTTTTTGAGGCTGAAATGGCTCTGAATCCAGCTTGGCACATGAAGTATCCGGAGGCATATGTCACTGACTTTAAGCAATTACTGCCCGAAGGACGAAGTTTCTTGGCCTTTGATGAGAAGGCCATACAACCGCAGGATGTGAGTCTGGTCAGTGGACGCGTCCGAGGTGGCGGGGCTGCTGCCAGTGATGATGACACGGCCAGTAATACTGTAGCTACACAAGCGAAAATGGCTTTAATGACTACCAATACGGGTTTGACGTTTGAAGATCGCACCTGGCAAGGCTTAGACCCGGCGTTGGGGCAAACCGAACCAGCCAAATTGCAACAGGGTCTCAGCGGCATTCCCATTAAGTACTCGCAAGATTAGCTTAAATATTATTATTCTAAGCAATAAATTACAACGAACAGATCTTATGGAATATATTTGTTAAGCCCCGAACCAAAGTCTCGCTGAGAAAGCTTAATTCGAGCTATGGTTTTTAATTAAAGTATATCCAGTTTTTTAAGTGTAGGTTGTATTTTATTTTGGTTATTATCGATCCTCTTGCATTATATTTCATCAATTAAACTACACGTCTAGCAACATGCCACAGACCCAACAGCCGGCAGTGCATCACTTAGACTCTCAACCAGTACATGGAGGAGCGAATTCTGTTGTACTCGGGCAAATTCTCGACGGGTCCAACGGCGGCGACAGCGGGGCACCTGTCATAAATATACTTCATGCCAACATCGCGTACATTCTGCACGCTGACGGCATCAATACGCTGCTCAAGCTCGTGCAATGGTATGCGGCGATTGTAGCACAGGATCTGGCGGCCAATATCCTCGCAAATGGGTGTGGTACCATCCAATTGCAGCAGCATGTTTGTCTTCAATAAGTTCTTGGCGCGCTCAACCTCAGCCTCAGTAACCATTGTGCACAGGCGCATCCATTCGGTTTGCACATTGAAGAGCATGTCCTGCAATAGAGAAACATTAATATACATTAAGAGGTGCCCGTTGAATTTGTATATACCTCGCACTGAAGTGGGTCGCAAACGAAGTAGATGCCCCACAGACCGGTATCCTTGTAGCAGGTATTAAACGACTGGAAGCTGTGGCACAAATCTGTAAAAAGGAAATAAATACTTAGTTCACGGCAAAGTTCACTTGGGGCATGCTACTTACTGTCCTCGGCGCTGGCGCGTGCTAAGTTGGAGGCGTTGTTGGCGCCACCACCCTGAGAGCGATCCCAGGCACCAACCAAAGTGTTAGCAACCATTAAGGGAATATTATCCTGGTCGGTCCAGCCGCAGCCCTCAACAGCGAGTGCCACATGGGCCAATGGCAGCGAGTCGTCACGCACACGCACTTCGGAGCCAGTAAAGCGACAAGGTGTCACCTCTGGTGGCAGCACGCTGGCCTCCAAACGGCCAAGTGCCGAATCTGCCAATTTAACCAACTCGTCGTGCTTCACGCCACCGGCACCAGCCAAGACAATGCGTGATGCCTTGTAGTGAGTTTGAATGTAATCGGTTAAATCGGATTTGCCAATCGACCTAAAAACGAAAATTGTATTTATTGCATATTCAGGTTGAATACAGTCAAATTATACTCACTGAATGTTCTTGGTGGGGCCCAGAATAGTCTGACCTAAGGGTGTTCCCTGGTAAGCAGTGGCATGCAAGTGATCAAAGACCACCTCCTGCAAATTGCTCTCGACCTCCTGCATCTCGCGCAGAATGACCGATCGCTCACGAGCGATCTCAGCCTCGCCCAATTTGGAGTTCTGAATGATATCGGCCAAAATCTCTACAGCCTTGGGCACATCCTTGGACAAACACTTGGCATAGAATACAGTCTGCTCGCGAGATGTGTACGCATTCAGATGGGCACCCAGGTTCTCAACCTCCAGCTCCAGATCGGTTTGCGAACGTTTGGCAGTGCCCTGTGTTAAAGAAAAATATTTGAATATTACATATAATTGCGAATTCTACGCTAAATATTAGTGCGCACTTTGAAGGCCATATGCTCCAGAAAATGGGCAACTCCATTATTATTCTCGTTCTCAGAACGAGAACCAGCATCGATCCAGAGTCCGACGGTGGCAGTGGAGGCGCCCGAATCCTCGCTAGCAACGCGCAGTCCATTGTTCAGCTTGGTCACCTGGGTGGCGGGTATGTTCAACAACGTCTTCTTAACGGTCAAAGCAGATTTGTAACGCTGCGAATATAAAAAATATAATAATTAAGAGATTAGGAATTATCAATACAGAAGGAAAGTTCTTTAATACTGAAAACTAGACTTGTCTTTGGAATAGTTTGGAGTCAGTATTGTTAACTGATTCCGAAACCTTCCGAATTAGTAAAACTTTGTCTTTCCCAATCTTGTAAGCTTTGGGAGTTTCTTAAGCTATCCCTATATTATTTCTGAAAAGCTTCTTAACCACTACCAAGTTTCAAAGAAAAATTAAAAAAAAAAAATGAAGCCCCATTTATAATATTACGGAAATTTTGCAGGATCCATTCCAATTCCGCCTGTTCCGTGTTTCGTGGGACTCCCATTTCGTGCCCGTTGCATTGGTTGGGCAATTGGCAGAACATAACCTCAAACTGACCATAGCTTATTTTGTAACAATTTTATGGAGTTTTCATGACGTTTTATTAATAAACTGGCAAACATATTCGTACGGTACTGGCATAAGACTGCAGAATTTGGCCTGAACTGTGAAACAATATTGGCAAATGCGGTGCATAAGGCAAATACAATTACGTAATTGTAAATACTGGAGTGCAATAAGTGTAATATCCATTATAATTTCTTACCCTGATGAGGTCAACGCCGCGCGTAAATGTGCGCATATTTTGCGTTACTCCAAGTACACGCAACGCCATCGTTTCGTATATTCGTTTAAAATTTAATGCACTTAAAACAAGTTACAATATTTGCGTTTCCGAAGAGTCGCGGCGCCTGCTGAAAAATTCTCACACACACACACAAATATATACAATGGAATAGAGGGTTAAGTTGGTCGCTGTCACAGAACAGCTGATTTGTATTGTATTATATTTGCAAGCTGGTCACACAGTTTCAGTTTAAGTTTGGCAACGCTAAATTGGTAAAATTTGCCGCTTGTTGATTGGGTTTTTGTCTAATTTCTCTGGTATTTGATTAATTTTTGATAGTTTTCAAATAATAAATACGTACAATTTAGCCGAAAAAGCAAAGCAAACTAGTAGTAAACACTATGGCAGGCAACTTCTGGCAGAGCTCACACTCACAACAATGGATACTCGATAAACAGGATTTGCTGCGTGAACGTCAAAATGATCTATTAGCAATTAGCGAGGATGAATACCAAAAGATATTCATATTCTTTGCAAACGTTATACAAGTCCTCGGCGAACAGCTGAAGTTGCGCCAACAGGTTATTGCCACGGCCACCGTTTATTTTAAGCGTTTCTATGCACGCAACTCGCTGAAAAATATCGATCCGCTACTTCTGGCACCCACCTGCATACTGCTCGCCTCGAAGGTGGAGGAGTTTGGTGTCATCTCCAATTCCCGACTCATTTCTATCTGCCAGTCAGCCATCAAGACCAAGTTCAGCTATGCCTACACCCAGGAGTTCCCCTATCGCACGAATCACATACTGGAATGTGAATTCTATTTGCTGGAGAATCTAGACTGCTGCCTGATTGTCTTTCAGCCGTATCGTCCACTATTACAGCTCGTCCAGGATATGGGTCAGGAGGATCAGCTGCTGACTCTGAGTTGGCGTATTGTTAATGATTCACTGCGCACTGATGTCTGCCTGCTCTATCCGCCTTATCAGGTGCGCAACGTTGAACTGTAGTCTAATTAATCTACCCTAATTAATCCTTGTGCGTATCTTTAGATTGCCATTGCCTGCCTGCAAATCGCCTGCGTCATACTGCAAAAGGATGCAACCAAGCAATGGTTCGCTGAGCTGAACGTGGACCTGGACAAAGTGCAGGAAATTGTCCGGGCCATTGTCAATCTGTACGAGCTTTGGAAGGATTGGAAGGAAAAGGACGAAATTCAAATGCTTTTAGCTAAAATACCCAAACCCAAGCCCCCGCCTCAGCGTTGAATTTTGGGTATAACAACTCGTCTCCATATGCATTTCATTTTATATATTAGATTTTATACTTAAGAAGATAGTGAATAATTTAGCAATTCTACAAATTTTCAATTTTTTTCCTAATTAGTTCTGGATTATTTATATATTTATCTAGAACATGTATTTTTGATATTACGAATAAACCCATACTAAAAATTATAAATCGAGGCTCGAAATAAAACCTTATATTTGTGGTTAGGTCACAAATACTTGGCTTGGCCGCTGGAGAATTTCGTATTTAAAATCTTGGCCTTGTCCACAATTTGCTTGGTTTGGTTCTTGTCAATTTTGTTGAGCTTCAGGTCCACGTCGCGACTGAAAGGACGCCGTTCGGGCTTGCATCCCGAGGCCGCCAGTTCCTTTTCCTTGAAGTAAAAAAAAAATATAATTCAAGTTAATTAAACTGGACAGTTTTATATATAATACGGTTGAGTAACTTACCCTTTCGCGCTGTTCTTTGCGCAGTTTTTTCTGATGTAAATCCACTAAGGATTCATCCCTTTTGTGCTTCTTTTTATGCTTTTTGGCTATGCTCTCCTGCTCCTCATCACGTTCACGCTCATACTTTGCCAGCGCCGTCTGTTCCAAATCCTTGGAATTGCAGGTCTTGGGTCCCGCTGATACAGATTGTGGTGTCTTGGTCCAGGAACTCCGATCGCTAAAATCGGGTCTTTCCTTGCCCTGATAGAATGTGCGCTTCATATTGTTTAGCGCTGCCAAGCCTGTTTTCAGACCCACATCAGGCAACTCCAGCATCCATTCCTCGCGCACATCCTGTTCTGTAGTGGATCCGCCTAAGCCACCACCTTGCAAGGCAGCCAATTTTAAAGCCAAGGCCCGTTCCTCCAGCTCCACCTTGGTGGCATTGGGAATGGGTCCGAAGGTATCCGTTAAATCATCATCATCAGAGTTAGTTTTCTCTGGCACACTGTCAACTATTGTCGATGCTTCGGCTAACTGACCAGGCATCACGGGACCTATTATTATTTTCGTCGGCTCAGTCGTTGTCTGCTTAATCAGGTGAGGTGGCAGAGCTGGCCCAAAGGCATTATCATCCAACTCTTGTCTTGGAATCGACGGCTCAGGCATTTGTGGACGCAGTGGCTCCTGTTGCTTAGGCTCCTCTCGCTTGATGCGCTTTTTTTCCTTATGACGCTTTTCTCGCTTGTGTTTCTTTGATTTTTTATGCTCCTTGGCATGTTTTTTATGCTTGCGCTGCCGTCGTTGATCTTCGGAATCGGAGCTGCTGGAATGGCTCGACATGGCTCCTGAAATGGTGAAGAATTGTTGGCAATGAAAACTCGATAGCTTTAATTTTGGCATTAACTATTATTTCTCTATTGATTTAATCAACTTTGGGGCTTAAAAATTAATTAACAAAACGGGCACAAGAAGCGCAACTTAGTCAGTAAATGGCAGGGATTATCTATTGGAGCTATACGATGATCTAAGCGACGAATGTCTTTTGAGCCTTGCGATAGCTATACACAAGTGATTTAAGTATGCCGGCAGTGGCAATATTTTTGATGGACTGCGTCACGCTGCTGCGCCAGACAATATCGTTTACCGAAACCTGGACGACTTTTGGCAGAAGTGGCGATAAACACAGATGCTCCACCACATCCGCATAATCACCGCGGCTGGCCGCATTGCGCTGTAGACGTCGGCATAGCTCCTGGGGCAAGTGTCGAAGATGATAGCGTGTGGCCACAAGAGATTTATCCTGCTCAAAGACTATAGCCGGCTTTAGAGACCGCGGCTCCAGGCCATGCATATTGACTGCCAAATATTGTGCTAGTTTCCCCATAACAGGCTGGTACAGAGTAAAGAATTCGGATATCTGCGGCTGTACAATATTATGCACCTTCTGCTTATTCTCGCCAAAGATCATTCGAAAGTCGCCCTTATAGCTGAGACCCGCAATGGTGTGGAACAGTTCGTAGGCAGTGAATTTGTCGGGCAACATTAGGAGAGCCACCTGACAGGCGGAAAGTAAATTTTGTTCCATTGCTGATTGTAGGCGTGGATTATCGGATAGATTAACCAAATTTGTAACGGGCTTCTGCAGACGTCCAGCCAGATACAAGTGCCGCCAATGTACCAAATCGTCAACAAGATGATCCTCATGGACGACACCGTATTTAATGGTGACTCCCAAATCTTGCAGAGGCACCAATGTATTAAAATAAACACGTGCACCCAGTCGCTCTTGATACTGTGCCACAAAGTTGGCGCCCAAATAACGCAGTGATGAATAGTGACTGGAATGTCGATATATATTCTCCGCATGGAAGCCGAGTGAGTCGCGCACGCAAAATACTAAATCGATAACACTGCTAGGATCCGTCTGGCGCTTCTGGGTAAGCTTCTCATAGCCCACCTGCTGCTTAACGGCCGAGCCATAGGCAAACATATAGCTGACATTGCCCAATGGAAACCGGGTCACTGTCCGCCTGTACAGATCCAACATTGCAATGGACCGGAGGGCGAAGGGTATTAGGTTTGGATTGGTTAACGCTGTTTAAATAGTTCACTGTATATAGTTACGTTTCATTTACTGGAGTTTGGCTGCCTATTAGTTTTTGCGACTGGTAGCGGCGTTGTAGTTGTTGTCTTCCTTTGGCTATGCGCTCTACTATCGATAGATGTAAGAGAGGTTAAATCGATGAATGACTATGAAACGATAAAATAACGATGACACTACCCAGTGCTGTAAATTGACAGAAGAATCTCATTATGTGGTCGTAAATTTTGTTCGGAATCATTTCAATCTCCCATTTTATTTAATTTTCCTTTTTTTTTTTGATAATCGAACTCACTGAAAATTTTAATGCCTTGGTTGAATTGGACTGTTTTTAATTTTCTTTCATTTCAATAGGTTTCAAATTCTGCCGTCGTCTGTTGTAGTCGTAGTAGTAGTAATTTGCAGAAATAGTAGTAAAAGAGTAGTATTGACAACCCTAAATTATCGGTGATCGAAACAAGACGAAGCAGAAGAAGACAAACGCACATTTTCTTTTGTATCACAACATTTACATGCAGCAAAACGAGGAATCAAACCAAGAAGCCCTGAAATTTGTGCTAAGTTCAAATACAAAACGACAGTCAATACAGAAAAAACAATACCAAAAAAAAAAATAACACATAAAACACATACTAATAAATAGAATAAAATGCCGCAGCCACAGAAGCGAACAAACGACAACGAACCAGAACAGGATACAGAGCCGGATGCGGTTGCGAAGAAGAAGAAGGAGGAGGAGGACGAGAAGAATGTCGCCGCTGATATACAACAACCTTCGACCTCTCAGCCCAATGCAAGCAAAGACCTGTCTAGATTCCAAACGGTAATTATTTAAACCTTGCTACATTTGATTAATATTAATCTGTACCTTTATAGGAAGCATTTCTGAATGTTGCGGCTGCCACGCGCTGCTGCAATGCCTTTCCCCAAGGCCCAGCGCGTTCCGTTTATCTCAGCTATCCAGGTTATGCACGCATGCTGGAGGAGCAGTCGCAGCGTGTGCTGGGACTTATTAATAAGGTCCTCAAATCCGAGAAAATCCATGGCAATATTAAACTGTGAGTATGCCTGATTTGCAGACGTTCTACCTCCTAGACTAGGACTTCTTGTAGTATCTTCCCTTAGGATATTAATAGGTTCATATTAAGTCCATCTGAGTCAAGTATCTTGTCTGTGCGACTTTCCTGCATCTGCAAAGAGCTTTTTTCTAAACCAAAAACAACTTATAGATTTAGTACGCTTAACTTAACAGTGTTAGGCCTTTGTGCAAAACAAATCCCGACAACAGTTCCACTTATTTCATAGGAAAGATGGAGTAAATGTACCTAGTGAAAGACTCTCAACTGAATCTGTTTTTGCGACTACCTAATGAAATATTAATTTATTGATGAACAATTCTTATAGGCGACAGGGAGATGAACAACTCGAAATGGTGCAGGAATGTAATGATATACTTTTTGAGCGTATCACAACCAATCTGGACATTAAAAGTGGACTGCGCCACGGCAATAATCATATGGTGGTCGAAACCCAGGTTGATGTACAATCCACATCAAAAGCTTCAAATCCAATTGTAAAAGAGGTTGCCACACCACGTGCTGGCACTTGGAATCGCAGCAATCTAGCTAATCTAGGCACACCCACACGTAGCATGGTATCAGCTCGTCTTTTTACGGCAAAGAATATTTCGCGACCACAGATGCAATTCAAAGTGCCTGTAGATAATAGTGCACAGAATCCATTTTGTCCACGTTTGACTGAGAAGCCTAATTCGCTGAAACCTTTGGCGTTGCTTCCCGAATACGATGATAATGGTCATGTGGTATCCTATCTGCATCCTTATGAGTTTGAGCTGATGAAATTTGAGCCGCCACCGGCGCAGCTGGAAAAGCAAAATCCAGTGTTGCCACCGTCACCAACAGAAACTGAACTGATGCTTGTCGATAATGTGGAGAAGCTACAGCAGGCGCTAGAGGAACTGCGTCAAGCAAGCCAAATTGCCATCGATGTGGAGCATCATTCTTATCGCACATTTATGGGTATAACTTGTCTGGTGCAGATGTCAACACGCACCAAGGATTATATTTTTGATACATTAATTTTGCGCGAGGACATGCACATTTTGAATCTTGTACTCACCGACCCCAAGGTGCTCAAGATTCTGCATGGTGGCGACTTGGATATTGAGTGGTTGCAGCGCGATCTCTCGCTGTATATTGTTAACATGTTTGATACGCATCGCGCTGCCAAATCCTTGAATATGGCACGGCTCTCATTGGCATTTCTGCTAAAGCACTATCTCGATCTTGATGTGGATAAGAGCCTGCAGTTGGCAGACTGGCGCATGCGGCCACTGCCGCAGCAGCTGATTGACTATGCGCGTCAGGATACACACTATCTAATTTATGTGTTCGAGCGTCTGACCAACGATTTGCTGCAAGCGGATCAAGGTCAGCCGCTCTCACTACGCATGGTTTATCAGCTGAGCACGGAGGTTTGCAAGAAGCGCTACACCAAGCCGCACATTGGTCCGGAGTCGTATCTGGATCTGGTACGCAAGACGAAGCGCTCCTTTGACAATCGCCAATTGTATGCACTGCACGGCATCTTTGCTTGGCGCGATGCGACCGCTCGCCAGGAAGACGAAAGCTATGGATTTGTGTTGCCCAATCATATGATGCTCCAGATAGCCGAGAGCCTACCACGTGAACTGCAAGGAATTCTCGCCTGCTGCAATCCAATACCCCCGCTGGTGCGCCAACAACTGCACACACTGCATCAAATTGTGCTGCGGGCGCGTGAACAACCTCTGGTCAAAGTGAGTCACGATGAAGCTATTATGACTCTGCCTCTGCCAGTCTACGCAGTGGCCGGACCGACCACGGTCCTGGCTATTTGCTAAATAGTCTACAGAACTCAGATTGAATTATCCCTGTACTTTATTATCGAATAAGAAATTAACATTAATCCCGTACCATTGTTTTGTATTTTTTTTACCTATTTACAGCCCACTCTCGAAGTGCACGAGAACGGTCTTGGTCCCATCTGCCTATCACCGACCACTAAGGATTTCAATAGTAAACTTAACTGTCCACATGACTTCTCCCAACAGGATGAGATACCCGACGATCTGCCCACGTTGCTTATCTTGAGCACAACTGGCAAACTGCTTCGTCCAGAGAAACAGCAGGTTGAAACACCTCTGCTATCCTTGGCTGAACCGGCTTTTTCACTTTTCCACAATTCGACAACACTCACCCCAAAACAAGAGCTGCCCTGGGAGCTTGACCGCAAGGAAAGTCAGCTATTGCGCATGCCCTACAAACGCTATATGGCCATATTGCCGCTCATCAAACAACATAAGATTGAACAGAGCGAACGTGAGCAAAACGAATTACTGCAGCGACGTCTCTGCCCCGCAGAGCCAGCGCCAACGTCATCAACTATCAAATTAGAGGAGGAGCCAAAGCAGAAAGACGAGCTATATAAGCTACCTCTGAAAGAGCAACTTAAGCGAAAGCATCAGTCCACAACGGCTAGTGAGCAGACTACCTCGACAAAGCGCTCCAAAAATGAAGAGAGCGCTAAGCCCATGGCCAGCACATCAAAACCTGTTAAAAGAGAGCCAACTCCAGATGAGGTGCACACTGTGGACGATAGCGACGACGATGATATTGTTGAAGTTCCAATTGAGAGAAATGCACCCGAAAATGCAACACCTGCAATTAGCAAACGCCAACAGAAGCGCCAGCAGCATAGTCAGCGTTTCAAAGCCAAGTCACGCCTCCAGGGACAAAGCTCCAATCGCCCGGTTCATATTCCTTCGAATCTTGGTGCGCCGCAACACTTTGACTACAAGAATGTTGACTTCCGACAATTTCAAGGTGGCGCTCAACGTGCACGTGGCACAGAGATCAAGTCACAGATGCGCGGCAAAGTAAGTTAAATCATTGGAATCCAAATATATTTCATCCAATTGCGTTTTGTTTTTTTCTTGCAGAATCGTCCCAATAATCGCAACAACAAACAGTTCAATAAACTGTTTACATTTAGCAATAATAAGAAAGAAGGAAAAAAATAAAGACGACAGACGATAGCCCGAATCCCGAATCCCATTAAAACTGAACATTAAACCAATTATATTCATTATGTAGCAGTAAAGGGGACTTCACTTTGCATATATAATCTGTTTTGTTTTCTTTTCATTTTGTATACTTATAGTATATAACTAGTAGATATAATAAGCTTCAAAAGAAGAGCGTAGAACGTTCTTAACAATTTTTAGTCGAATCATGCTAGACGGAGCTTTCCTATTGGCTCCCATGCCTATAAACAATTACAACCAATACAGTGAAGACAGTCTAGGAATTGTAATTTGTAGAAAACATTTGGTCAATTTTATGGACTATCAATACACATATTTAACTAACGTATAAAACTGGAGCTTGATATTCGCAAGCTGCTTACTAAATCTAATAACAATCCTAAGACTAATCAAACTAATCAACTAGAGTTAAAGCGTTTTAAACATCTTATCACCCTCCCTGTCCATGCAGTATTCCACAACCGCAAACACCACCAGTAATCGTCGTTCTACGCCACGTTTGTGCTTGTCTGTGATAAGGGGAAAGAGAGCATCCTGCTTGGCCAACCGATCAACAATTTCGGTTAGTACGCCGCCAGAGAAAACCTGCAGACGGTCCCAAGTCGATTTCCGTATGCTTAAAGAAAAGAAAAGATCATTTAGAAACCACCAGTACATAAGTTGAGCTTTGTACTTACAGACAGCACTGATAGAGTGGCGCCAGAATGTCTAGATGATCCTTGTTGGGATTACCGAATGCCTTGCCATTGTCAATTAGAACCACACGTTCCTCTCTTGTTTCATAGTGATGACGATCACCGTTCTGTATAAGATAATCGAAGATGGCCACATCTATGAGGTCCAGGAGACGCATTGTTTCCATTTTGTTCTTGAGTTGCCTAGATATAGATATAAGTATTCATTTAACTAGCATTCATTGGTTTTAGACGACTCTGCATACTTGCAATATGTCATGTCATCCTCCCAGACAGCTCGTTTCTCTTCTTTGTAGGTCCGTTGCCAGGGCGAGCGTCGCTTAGCCAAAGTTCCTGGCACTATGTAAATGATAACACCCTCAATATTGTGCTGTTCGTCACCACAGACGGTCTCCTCTTCGTTGCAGTAGTGGCATTTGCCATACAGGCAATAAGTCTCTTTTCCGTCCTCGTCTACTTCGATTTTGATGGTATTCTGCAGCTCCTGATCGCCTTTGGCATAGATCTCATTCTTCAAATTAACTACCCGACCCACAACAATGGGTGTCCATCGCAAATCCAGTACTGCACCCAGATAAAAGGCATATACCTCGGCCACATGTCGATCCTTTCCACTATAGACGACTCCTTCCAGCACAATATCGCGCGGATACCACTGAGGCTTAAATATCACCTTCTGCTGCTGGCTCAGACGCATTAGCAGCTTCAGCTGTGTGCCGCGTGCCAAATTGTTCACTCGTGTTATGGGCTCGTCTCTTAACGTTTTTAGCAATTGGCCCATGGAGGAGTCATACAGCGGATAGATTTCATTCTCGTGCGGCCACTGCAAAAGGAATTGCAACGAAATGGGACTTCAACAAAATGTTTGGCTCAAAATATTTCATTATTTTCAAAGGGAATTCAATAGAAAATAGGTAAAGTTTTGAAATTTTCTGACCTAAATCAAAAAATTGATATAGGATAAAAATTCGAAATACTACATGTAAGAAAAAGGCAAGGAACACAAGAAATTGTTTGGATGGATTATCGAAATTATCGAATTAATCGACACACAACTCACCCAATTGGCAATTTCCCAGAGAACACTGGCATTTTCGTATGTGGCTAGTTTGTAGTTCTTCAACAGTTTGTTGCGAAACATGAAAAAGCGCGGATTACGATTGATGTAGGACGGCTTCAAATGGCGAATCTTGTGCCGGATCATGTTCTCCAGCGCACGCACGCTGGCCAGCTGACCCTCCTCGGCGTTGAGATAGTACATAAAATAGAAGTTCACACCGAGCACCAGGCAGAGCAGCGTTCCAATGATGCACACAATGATGACGCTACGTTTGTTCATGGTGTAAACCTAATCTCGTGGCGTAGTACTTGTATTTTAGCTAATATCTGGGCAATGTGCGTTTGCGCTTGCCTCTGCCTTTGCCTTTGCGTTTTGGCTACCTTTCTTTCTCTGGGCGCTCGTACTTTATTTTTAATATTTCCGCAACACTAGCAAATAATTTGTTGCCGCTGTTATGTTGCATGCTGTGGCTTCTTTCTATTCTTTTTGTTTTTGTTGCTGTTCTTTTTCTTACCCTTCTTTCTTGCCCGCTTTGTTGTTTTTGTTGTTGTTGTTCTTTTGGCAGACATTGGCAACAACTGTTCGCATCATTCCATTGTTGTTGTTCTCATTAATTGCGAGCATGCGACAGGTCATTGGTTTCTGTCTTAATTAAAATGTCATCACCCTGTGTGGTGAGTTGTGGTGAGTCCTGTCGAGCACGTGTCACGCACGTGGCGTCACAAGCGGGCGATCTTCTATAGTGGAGCAGCACCCAGCACGTGACGTCACATTTCTATGCGTGATTTTTGGAAGCTACACATGACGTCACAATTGTGCTTCCCATAAATGATTTGGTCGCCTTCTGGCAGTTTTACCAGCAACTTAATTTGTTTATATTCACACACACACAAACACACTAACACCCTTTTCCAAATGTTTATACAAATATTAAGGTGACCCCACCACATATGCAGAATTTATTTATTGTTTTTTGTTTTATTTGCAATTTATAGAACAATGTAATTCAAATACAAACTAAAATAAATTATTTCAGTTATCATTCATAAATAAACCAAAATTTAGGCGGCATTTCATATGGATATGTTATTTAACAGCGAGGAGTGCAATGTGACCGAAACCTAAAATTATGAAAATACCATTTTCTGTTAAGTGTATAGCCAATTTCATTATTAGTTACTTTTTTTAACATAAGAAAATACCAAATAGTATTTAACATATCACAAGCAGCCACATTGAGTATTGACAGCTCGACTTATATTAATCTGGCATCACTGCACAATGGGGTTTTTATTTTAAATGAACAATCGGTTTAAATGAATTGTGTTAATTTCATATGAACACCAACTAATTTATCGATCAATCGATCATATAAGTATAATACAATTCATATTAAGTTATAACTTATATACATATATTTGAAACTAAATAGCTAAATAATCGCTTTTGCGATATATTTTGTATCTATTTAATTGTTTTTTACCAATTTGTATTGTATTTGTATTTTAACTTTTTGCCCCCCACTTTTTGCATATAGTCTAATGACTCTATTAATTTCCAAAGAATTTGAGAACAGCTACCGAGTTGTTTGTAGGTGAGACAGAGTAAAGAGAGAGTATTCTCTTGTATTAGTTTTGTGTAGTAGTCGAATGAATTTGGATTATAAATCTCAAAAGCGAAATGTTGGAGAGCGCAAAATATATATTATACATTGAAAATAGTGTGTGTGTGTGTGTGTGTGTGTGTGTTTTATGTATAAAAGGGCAAATAATATCTTGAAGTTCAGCTAGACAGCAACCATCCAGCGACCTGAAACCATCAAGGATTCTATAGGAAAGTGAATTTTAAATTAATGAAGTAATTGAAAGTAACGTGTATATCTGATAAAATCCTCAATTGTGAACTAAACTATTGGCCGTAAAACAAATGGCAATTAAAGTGATCATTTGCAAAATCTGAACGGAAAATCGGATGGTTACCAAAAAATGTTTTGTGATGAAATATTTAGCTCAAAAACCGAGAGGCTAGTTTACAAATAAGTAGACGGACAGACAGAAAGATGGACATATGTGTTTATATAGTTTTTTTTAATAATTTAGCTAATTTTTCAATAAAGAAAATACCATTTTCTATTAAAAAACAAACACTGATTTGACCAAGTGAACAAATGACAAAATGATACACCACAAAATATAATAAAATTTGCAACAAATAGACACTGTGTTACACCAAGAAAGTTATACAAAAAGAAAATTATATTATACCAACAAAGTACTATTAACTGGATTCCCCTGTTTTGTACTTAGTGGAGAAATGACCTCACCCATAATATAAAGCAAGTGACAGTATCAGTGATTGTATCAGAACAGTGAACAGGCACAACCAACCACTAACCAAAGAATATATACATAGAGAATTGGATGATTCAATTTTGAAATAAAAATTATATTTTTAATTTATTTTTACAGATTTACACCAGAAATTAGTCTATGATGCAGCGAGTTTCAGTATCAATGCCTAGGTGGGTTTACTAAATGATCTGTTGTCGTTTAAAAGTAATCGAATACCCTTGCAAAATGTTGTTAGGCCAAATATTTATTCCTAATTGATCAAATTAGAATATTTCATAATATTCGTATAAATCTAGATCTACTATTAAATTTTTTATAGGAAAATAAAAAGAGTTCGTCTTATCAACTCTGGCGGAACTATAATCATGGTTCGAAATGATAAAGGCAGTGAGTTATTTAACTTTTTTTGTTTATTTATTTCATATTAATTTAATTTTTTGTGCACTTGCAAAATGAATTATAATTTTGTTACGAAATGTATTATGTATTGAGGGAGTCATTTCCGATCCCCCATATAATGTGCTGTGCCCCAAAGAAAACCTTTCCTTACTAGTTATTTATTTCAGACCTTGAACCTATGACGGATGGGTTAACTAAGCGCTTGAGTTGTTATCCTGCTTGCCATGATGAGAGCTATCCAGAACCAAAATCGTCCTTAGTGTTGCCTCTTATGGATGGCAAGCGAGATCGCGTTCTTTACGATATCTTCGACTGTAATCCACTATTAGACTCAAGCTGTACGAAGCAGGAGGAATGGTTGCTTCTAAGCAAATACGTGTTTGTACGTTTTATTTTCATATAATTTTCTTAGGGACATGTTAAGTATATTCTCTACTTTGCAGAAAGATTATGAGAAGTATGATGGCTTCGTCATTCTGCACGGCACTGACACCATGGCCTATACTTGCGCCGCCCTATCGTTCCTCCTGGAGAATCTGGGTAAGCCTGTTGTGGTAACGGGAGCCCAGATACCCATCTTTGAGGCGCGAACCGACGGGCTAGATAATTTGATTACTTCAGTGCAGCTGGCGGCACATTATAGTATCCCTGAAGTATTGCTGTATTTTGGTAATAAGGTGATGCGCGGTGTTAGTCTCACGAAGGTTAGCTCGGAGTCCTTTCAAACATTTGATTCATTCAATCAACCTGTACTGGGCACGGTCGGTGTCAATATTCGGATTAATTGTGGCCAAATACGTAGGCCCTCCGGATCGCAAGAGTTTACAGTGGCTGAAAAACTGGAGGACAAGGTGGCATTGGTGCGCATTTATCCAGGCATTAAGCCCAAAAACTTGAGCGGCATGATCGAGGATATGAAGGGAGTCGTCATTGAGAGCTATGGAGCCGGTAATATACCCAATAATGTTCGGGAACTGAAGAATGTTATTATTCAAGCAGTTGCTGGGGGAATGGTGATTATAAACATAACACAATGCTTAAATGGTGGTGTTTCACCAGTCTATGAAACGGGTGCCTGGATGATGGAGGCGAACAATGCGGCACGCAGCCGTGATGGTACTGTGGCCGGAGGCGTTGTCGCTGGCGGCGATATGACTCAGGAGGCGGCCTTCACAAAGTTGGCCTATGTGCTCGCCAAGCCTTGGGACATGCCCAAAAAGCTGAAGTTCTTGGAAGAAAATCAACGCGGTGAATTGACCGAACCGAAGCAATATTTCAATTGAGTATTTTATCCAATTCGAGAGTAATTGTACGGATATGCAATATCAAATAAATATAAATGCCATCAGTTTTTGTTGTTTTTCTTTTTTTTTTTTTGTGAAATAATTTCAAATATAATTTTAGCTTATGTCTGTTACATATATATTTATATATATATATATATATATATATATATATATCATTAGTTTGTTGACAGTGGGTCCAAGTCGAGTAGAGACGAGGCAACACACATTTAAAATTCATTTCTACATAATATACGTGTGTGTTTGTGTACGTGTGGTGGTGTGTTTCTGGTGTGGTGTATTTCTGGATCTGGGTGTGGTGTGTTTTACAATTCAAAATTGTCGTTGCATTTGCTTACATCAAAATACACTTACAATTGTTAGTAAATAGTACGCTTATATACTTGAAATACGCATGTGTGTGTGTGTGTGTGTGTGAGAGTGTGTGTGAGTGTGCCTATAGTTATAGTATAAGTAAAGTAATTATGTTTATGTTTTTTCAATATTGTGTGTTTAATTTATCATTAAAGTTATTTGTGTTATGCGCATAATAATAAAACAAGCAAATTTCAAAAAATGTTTAACATAAATTAAATTATTGGCAACGTATATGTATGTATGTATATAAAAAAAAATATATATGTATATATATATATATATGTATTAAAAACAAAACTATTCAGTTCTTAGACAAAAGAAAGAAGAAAAAACATACTTCATACTAATATTAAAACTAGTCGATACACACTATAATATAGCGCTACTTAGTATTACGCATTAAATTTAGAAATAATGAGTTTAGCATAATTCGAATACTCGGGGAAGCGTCTCTTCGACCCCTTCCCCCAAATGAGCTGAGCTGAACTGAAACAGGTCAAGGATTTGTTTTTTGTTGTTTTTCCCTTTTGTTAGGCTTAAATGGCTAAAATGACACATATTCTTCGTATGCTTTTTTTTACTATAGGTTTTCGACATTTAGACATGAAATATTGCTCATTATTTGATGCTTGTAAACGCTTTTGATTCTGTAATTGGTTTCTCATTACTGTTTATATTTGTAATATGCATTATTATTATTATTATTATTATTATTATTATTATTATTATTATTATATAATAGTTATAATTAAATTTATATTATATAAATTTGTTAGTTGCTGAAGCAAAAAGCGGTTGCTGTCCTTTATCTACTTGTAATTTGTTAGTAATACTTAAAATTGCTTTTCGAATTGTTGTTGTTGTTTTCATTTCATTTCAATTTGTTTTTGTTTTTGTTTTTTGTTTTGCTTTTGTTTGTTCTTCTTGGCGGTGAGGCGTATGCACCGCTCATGTCTACTACGGCCTAAAATACGTTTCGATTTTAGTTGTTTATTGTGTTATTGGAATTTAAAAAACTCTACTAAACTACATTACAAAATCTTGTTATCTTCACTGGGATTCTCTTTTCTTTTTTTTTTTTCTTCAGTTATCATTCCATTGAATTCGTACAAAAGAAATGCATTTTTTGTTGTAATTGTATTTTCGTTGTGACAATTCTGGTCATTGTTGTTGTTGTTGTTGGATAGGCGATGATGCTCTTCCGTTGTTATTTGAAATCTTTTTAGAATTGGATTTAAACTAAATTGCACATTGAGTTAAATTTTGAACGCAGATTAATTATTATTTACAATGTGTGCGTGTGTGTGTGTGTTGTGTGTGTGTGGGTGTGGGTGTGTGTGATTGTTTGTGTGTATGTGTGTGTTTTCTTTTTATATACAGCAACACTTGCGAGAAAGATAGAGAGAGAGATAGGGCGGGGCGGGGCGTGGCAGTGGCAGGAACGCCTTACGGTTTAAACAGTTGAGAGCTTGCGTGGCTTAATTGTAGAACCTAAGAAATACCATGTGAGTGTGTTGTGTTTTGCTGCTTTGCGGTAGCTGTCCTAGTTAACCATCAATGTATGCGATTCCATGGGCGCTGCTGAGTCATAGAGTGTGTCTGTATCCTGCGTAGGTTCGCCTTGCAATTGACACTGATTGGACAGGGTGCCGGCACCGCAGTCACAAAAGAAACTGCCAACAAAATGAACACAATAAGTATATATATATATATATATATATATTTTGTATTATTCAGTTATACTCACCGGTCGTGTCGTATGAATTCAACATCATGTCCTGCATGACAATTCTTGATACAATTCACGCATATGGCATTTCGATCGGTTGTATTGCAGGTCTGGCAACGATAGAAGTCGTGCATTGGGAAAGATGTATAGCTGCTTATCTTATACAGGCACTGGCCGCTGGATACGGCCTTCTCCACCTCGTCCTCGTTATTGAATATATTGTTTCCACGTGTGATCGGTTGTACGCCGCTGGCCAGGCATAGACCACCAAATTTATTCTTAAAGATTTGATTGTGCTCCAGTGTGGCTGTTGCATTATTGGTTATCTCAACACCAGCCGCTTGTCCATCGTAAATGCGATTGCGTCTTAGTATTGGATGCGATTGTGTTGAGATTAGAACTCCTGCTTGCGTGTTCCGAAAGATTTCATTCTCTTCTAAAATACCCTTGCCGCCATTGAATATACAAATGCCGCCATCGCGACCATCGTAGATTTTGTTGCGTTTAAGTGTTGGATTTGAGTCCGTCTTAATCCATACGCCGGCCATGGCATTGTCAAATATCTCATTCTGCTCCAACAGACCCAGTCCCCCATTGTACACAAGTACACCTCCGTTTTGGCCACCCCAAATTTTGTTTCCACGAATCACTGGATTGCTGCCCGTGCGTATTTGCACACCCGAATACAGATGATTAAATATGTCGTTGTCCTCCAGCTTTCCATGTCCGTTGTCATAGAAATAGACGCCCACCTGCTTGCCAGAATGTATACGATTGCGTCTCAGCACTGGCGTACTGCCCGTGGTTATCCAGACGCCAGCCAGTGTATTGGAGTACACCTCATTCTCCTCAATCAGTCCCTGGCCCTTCTCGTGTACATAGATTCCACCGTGCTGCCCATGATGAATCTTATTGTGACGCACTATTGGATCACTATTCGTGCGTATCTGTATGCCAGCCAATGCGTTTCCATAGATATTGTTGTGCTCAATAAGACCGCGACCCTCACCAAAGATATAGACGCCTCCTTGATGGCCATTATAGATCTCGTTCTTGCGTATAGTGGGATTGCTGTTGGATGTTATCCACACCCCTACACAAAAGAAATTATTAATCAGGTATCCAATTACGAGTATACTACACCAGCTATATCGATACTCTGGTGTATAATTGTAAGATTATATTCTCCACATACCAGCGAAATTGTTTGAGTGTATTCGATTTTCTATAAACTGGCCCAGACCATTCTCGTGCACATAGATGCCACCCGTCTGTCCATGATGTATCTCACACTTGACCACCGTGGGATTAGCACCAGCCTTAACCTCAAATCCGGCAATACGATTGTTGTGAATATCGTTCTTCTCGAAGTAGCCCTGAAATAGTAGTTATCAATGTGTTTATTACCATGACTAAATAAATTATCAGGTCTCTTAGAGCTAAATACGATAGCAATTACATTAGGTAATTATATAATTAGATATGCGAACTATTCATAGGTCAAGGGAAATAAGGAAATAGTGGGACATAGAAAGTTCCACGGATGAGTCATCCTAAGCTCGGGCAACAATGCCTTTATGTCTATTAGTTTAAAATATATAGCGTTTAACACATACCATTCCATTCTCGAAGGTGAATATGCCCACATCACGTCCATGGTGTATATGATTCTCTCGCATTATGGGACTAGCGAAGTTCTTAACCCAAATGCCGGCTAGAGCATTACGGCTGATCTCGTTGTGCTCATAGGTTCCCTGGGCATAGTCCGTCACATAGAGGCCAACGTTTTCGCAGTCGCTGATGTCGCAGTTTCGTATGACCGGATTGGCACTGACACCACCAACACAAACGGCGGCACCTACCACAGATGTGGAGCGTATGATGCAATTATCCACCGTTGGGGAACAGTTCTCGCCAATGTCCAGGCAATAGTGCTTGTGATGCGATACCGTTGAGGTGACCTCCGGTGAAAACTTGAGGGTTAGATAGCCCACATATGCGTATTTGGCACCCTCCACAAACATCACGGTTGAGCCGGCTTCGCGCTCTAGTACCACAGATTCAGCCACATTGCCAGGTGCAGCACCTACGAGTGCCACATCGGAGTCAATGAACAGATATTCGCCTTTGTAGTGGCCCGCATGTAAGAATATCAATGGACCAGGATGCTCTGTTGGCGATAAATTCTCTTCATAAATATTAGCCAGCGCATTCACGCTAGCGCCACCACCCGCTGCCGATGCACCGCTGCTGCTGGTATTTGAGAGGCCAGCGTTAACATTACCAGCACCGGCTCCTGCGCCGGCACCAGCGCTAGAGCCCGATGCAAAAGCTGCAGCGGCACGCTCTTCAGGATAATCAAGTGCGGCTTGAATTGTATTGAAGAATACAATGCTGCGTCCGGGATGCCGCTTCTCCTGGTAGCCTGGACGCACATGAACGCCCCGATAGAGCTGGCGAAAGCTTTCTTTCCACGGATTTGCATACTCCGATTCTTCGGGCTTCTCAAAGACGAATTTACACAGCTCCGGATTAAATAATGGTAAATCGTACTCGAATACGGACTGATACAAACGCTTCCATAGCTCCGTATCATTGGCAATAGTACTGAAACGCTTGCATACGAGCGCCAGGCGGCACAGATCCGGTTCGAGCAGATAAGAGAATATCTCGAGAAGCACCTCATCCGCCAGTTCGAACTGCAGATACTGGGCTGCAGTTGGCCCACCACCGCTTGACGCACTGCCTCCAATGCCAGCTTCCATGCTAGGCATAGCCGCCGTATCCGTTTCCCCGTTCTGCGTGTAGAGGCGACGCGAACGCTTGCGTGCCGGCAGCATATAATTGTTATCCTCGATAACAGCTGCTGCACCGCCCACTGGCAAAGCACCACAATGCTGCTGCTGTGGCACAGAGCTATGAACATTGGGTGGCTGGGCGAGTGTGGCGCCGGTTGTGGGCGCATTGTTAACAGGAAATGTGGCGCTTGTCGATGGCGCCTGCACAATGGCCGATGGTGACGATGATGATGATGATGACGATGAGGAGGATGATGAAGATGACGATGATGATGATGAAGACGCTGAAGACGCTATAGAGCTGGCAGGTGATGTACTGGGATTTAATAAAGGTGGCGAGCTGCTAGCAGGTCCCACCATAATGGCCACCGCTTGTCCAGCTTGCACAGCACTTGCACCAGAGGCACACCATTGATCATGATTGCTGGCAGCAGATATCTTACGTCGCAGGTCATATGGCGACTGATGGCAGCAGGAGGCACTTCCGCTACCGCCGACGCTGCTGCTGCTTTGGCCGGCCGCTGAAATGCTAGGAAAATTCGAATTGCAGGTGATATTGTTGCTGCTGCTGCTTGGACCGGCAGCTGATGAGGTGCTCGCAGTCGCTAAGTTACCCTCTGTGGTGTCCATAGTTTGTACGGGATTATATATATTACCCATGCTCTGATTCTGATTGAGACCAATTCCACCTCCCGCTCCTGCTGTTGGGCTGGTCGAATTGCTGCTTCCTCCGAGGCCGCTATTGCTGCTGCCCGCATTGTTGCTTGTGGATTGTCCGCTGTCAAAATACTCTGAGGAGTTGCCGGCTGCGGAGGAGGTATTATTACTATTGCTGCAGTTGTTGTGGTTGTTGGTATTATTGGAGGCTGACGAGCCGGCGGCAGACGCTGAGGCGGAGGCAGATGCTGACGTTGAAGCAGAATTCTGCGGCTGCTGTAGCATGGGATCCATTATATTGCCGGATGGTCGATTTGGCATGGCAATGCGATTGGCTCCTTTTCGTCTGGAGCGGCGCACATAGGTGCGTGACGATGTAAACGAGGCACTGGGCATTTTAATTACTTCGCGCTGCAGAGTATAAGGGTAGACTCTGTGTGAGTGAGTGTGCGTGACAGGGTGAAGGGTGGAGGGAGGGAGGGGGGCGGAAAACTCACTTTTCACCAAGTGATCAACCCCAAACCCAGTTCCAATTCCACTTACACTTGCATACACATACACACACACATGCACACACACACAAGCAGACAGACAGCAAGCTTTACAGTTACAATTAGAGTCTACAATTTCTCCTTTCACTTGCTGCAAAGTAAATACTTAGTTTACAGTTTGCAGTATTTTGTTTATAACAAATAAAACTTATATGTCGTACATTTAATTATTATTTATTGTCGTTCATCAGCCAGTTTTGCCTGCTTCATCATCTGCTCTGTTTCCAATTGTATGTATTTGTATTTGTATGTGTGTGTGTGTCTGTGTGTGTGTGTGTGGAGTTTTCGGGGTTTCTATCCTTTGTTTCTCCTTTGTTTTGTTTTATTTGGATAGAAGAGTTGCACTATAGCTACTTCACACACACTCTCAGCTGTTGCTGTTTCGCTCGCTCATTGTTTCTTTTGTTTGCTCTTTGTGCCTTGCTTCGTATTGGCAGCTGAAAATTTGGTGCAGCTTTCTTCGGTTTTCGCACACACTTCAACACCGTTGTAGCAAATTTCTTATGTTTTCAACTAATTTGCAACATCTTTTGATTGCAATGCCGCATTGTAAGTAAAACTATTTGATACGCAAACCAGTTAAAAACGTCAGAATCGAGCACGACGAGCCTGCAGTCTACGATGACTTTTCGATAGCACTGCGGTCAATAAACTACAATCGATACCACACTGACACATAGAGTTGTATTTTTAAAAGGTATTTTACAGCACTTATCAGTGTACATATATCGATATATAATTTTTAAGCATAAATGTGCACCATTCCCGCCACTTCTTTGGCATCGACACTAACGAATTGCGCCGTCCTTGTGAAATTCGCAAAAAATATTTATAACTCCTAAAAATTTAACTAAACAATAAAGTAATGTCAGCGATTGCAACTCTCTCCACTGGCGTCATTGCGGTAAATAATTGTTAAATTATTTATATTCGATGTAGTTTAATCTGCTTCATGCATTTCTCATAGCGCATCATGAATGGCGAGGATGTACCCCAGCCTGTCCTTCAAATTTTGGGTATCAAGCGGATAAACACCAATTCTGACCAGGAGCGCTATCGTCTGCTTATGTCCGATGGAAAGTACTATAACAGCTATGCCATGTTGGCCAGCCAACTGAATGAAATGCAGAACAAAGGGATGCTCAATGAGAACACAATCGTCCGTCTTGATAAATACATGACTTCGATGGTGGGCAAGGAGGGATCTGGCAAGTGAGTAAATTAGCAGTCCGTGAAAATAATATACTGGGATTCTACTCGTTCTGTAACGGCATTAAAGAGTATCTAGTAGTGGGACACTTTTAAATAAAGATGTTTTGTTTTTGTTACAGACGAGTCCTTATTGTCACAGAATTGACAGTGCTGAATTCGGGTGCTGAGGTAAAGTCTAAAATAGGTGAACCTGTTACCTATGAGAATGCGGCCAAACAAGACGCTGCTCCGAAGGCTGCTCCTGTTGCGGCCAATGCACCCGCCAAAAAAGAGCCTTCCTACGTCCAGAACAACAACAATAATAACAATAACAACAACACCATGAACAGTACACTTAATGGAGGCCTCACATATCCCATAGCCAGTCTCAGTCCGTATCAAAATAAATGGGTTATCAAGGCACGCGTCACTTCGAAGACGGCCATACGCACCTGGAGCAATGCACGTGGTGAGGGAAAGCTGTTCAGCATGGATTTATTGGATGAATCGGGAGAAATTCGTGCAACGGCCTTTAAGGAACAATGCGACAAGTTCTACGATCTTATTGAAGTGGACAATGTCTACTATTTCTCCAAATGTCAGCTTAAGCCGGCCAATAAGCAGTATTCTCAGTTAAAAAATGATTATGAGATGACGTTTACCGGAGAGACGATGGTGCAGCTGTGCGAGGATGCCGATGAAAGTGGCATACCCGAAATTAAATTCGATTTGATACCAATTTCTCAAGTGGCAAACATGGAAAACAAGGAATCCGTTGATACGGTCGGGATTTGTAAGGATGTTGGCGAGCTGCAGACCTTCACTTCGCGCACCACCAACAAGGAGTTCAAGAAACGTGATCTGACCCTGGTGGACACTAGTAATGCTGCTGTCACCCTTACGCTTTGGGGCGATGAAGCTGTCAATTTTGATGGCCATGTGCAGCCAGTTATTTTGGTTAAGGGATCGCGCATCAATGAGTTTAATGGTGGAAAAAGCCTCAGTATGGGCGGCGGCTCAATTCTTAAGATCAATCCCGATATACCGGAGGCTCACAAGTTACGCGGCTGGTTCGATAACGGTGGCGGCGATAGTGTTAGCACCATGGTTTCCGCACGCACCGGGGCCGGCAGCTTCAGCACTGATTGGATAACCCTGAAGGATGCTCGTATGCGTAATCTGGGCGCTGGTGACAAGCCCGACTATTTCCAATGCAAGGCTGTTGTACACATTGTCAAGCAGGAGAATTCCTTCTATAAGGCGTGCCCACAGACCGAATGTAACAAAAAGGTTGTGGACGAGGGTAACGGTCAGTTCCGTTGCGAGCGCTGCAATGCAGCCTATCCCAATTTCAAATACCGTTTGCTGGTCAATGTAAGTATTAAATATTGCCCTCCTTTTTAAAAGTACTTCACATTAACATTTCTATTTATATTGCTTCAGATGAGCATTGGAGATTGGACCTCGAATCGCTGGGTAACGTGCTTCAACGAGGTTGGCGAACAACTACTCAAACATACTGCCCAGGAAGTTGGCGAGGCTTTGGAGAACGATCCAGCTACAGCTGAAAAAATATTTGCTGACATTAACTTTTCATCGTATATCTTCAAATTGCGCTGCAAGAACGAAATGTATGGCGATATGTCCCGCAACAAGCTATCTGTTCAGTCCATGACGCCCATCAACTACAAGGAATACAACAAACATTTGATCAAGGAACTAAAGGAAATGACTGGCATTGGACCATCATCTAATTAGCTTGATCTCGTGCAGGGCGCAAACCATTAATTAAAATACCAATAATTAAAGTATAATTAATTCCATACGTTAAGCTTAATAAATATGAATGAAATATATTATCCCTACTATAATATATTCTGTTTGATTCGAGTCAGGTATATCATATGATAAATTTACTTTTGTAAGCCAGATGTGATCTATCTCAACATGGGACGCCTAAGCCGGCATTCTGGAAGAGCTGGAGCACAAGCCATTTCACATTACTTCAAGAGCGAGTCAAATGGTGGTCCACGCATACCAACCTTCAGCTCAGTGATCCGCCTCCTCTCAAATGGCCTCTTTGAAGCGTGGACAGCATCAACCTAGGCAAAGAGGTCCATTATCCGTTACCAGTTGCCATTATACGAAACAGTAATGGATTAGTCAAGAGGACTAAACTTGCACTTCTGCCTCATCCGTTGGAAACCATCAATTCCCAAAAGGGTGGACGATATTCAAGCATTTGAATTCTAGAATATTTATTTTTAGAAAAAGGAAAGGGTCCAGCCAGAGTTTATATAGATTTTTATTGATTTCTAATAAATTCATATATGTACATATGGAAACCCGCTTCAGGTGCGCTTTAAGGTTCTTATGGATTTTTCATATGTAAAAAATGTAAATGTAAATGTAAATGTAAATTTTTTGTTGACTAGTGTTGTTGTTTTCAGTTGGTAAAATTGATTAAATTTATAAATATATTGATTACTTTTCGCTTCCGATGCGTGATATTACTACTGTCTGTATATAAAAAGACTATATTTGTATGTATATATATATATGTTAAAAAATGTACAAAATTGGAAAACTATGAGAATTCAGTATTTTTAGGGGTATGCATATACACCAGAAGTATATAGTATATATATAATATGTATAATATACTTTATTCTTTCATTATATGTGTATATATATTTATATGTATATATTTATTTATATATTTACTGATAAAGTAAAGACTGCATTGCACATTTCGTCGGTGTTTAAATCTTTGTAACTATTTTTATGTATATATCTTTTGATTAGCGTTCAATATTTTGGTTTAGGGTTTGATTCTCGATATATTCGTATATATATATATATATATATATATATATATATATATATATATATATATATATATATATATATATATTATAAGCAGTATTTGAAATTTGTTCATCTTTATTCGCTTAGATTTAGAAACTTTTGTAGCTTACAACTTTATTGATCCTGGCTTAGTAACTTTAGCGACAATTCCCCGTCCTAATAATAATAATTAATTATTAATAACATAAATTCTTAACTTAATTAAAGTGCAATTAATTTGAAATTCTTACAACTTGCGCTTTGGATTTGCAGCGAACATTTGGCACCAAACAAATAAAAATAATTAAAATATAATTATAATTAATGTAGATATATAAATATGTATGTTAATATCGACACAATACTCGATTAGCTCACTCTCTGTGGATGAATAAATATGTATGTATGTGGATCCAGTTGGGATTAGCGCTGCACATAGGAGAACTCGGTCTGGGCATGAGCATGGGCTTGGCTCTGCTGATGATTGTGGCTGTGATGGTGATGATGATGATTATGATGATGTTGACAGCTGATTTGTTGATCCATCTGATAGCCAAAGGATTGAGGATTTTGTTGCCGTTCCAGCGTATTATTTGTCTGTACGGAAAAGCTTAGGCCACAGGAACAGTGCTCAATATGGGGCTGTTGTGGTGGCGCTCCCAGCAAAGGCACAGATGCAGGCATCGCATGCACTAGAGCTTGCTCCGTGATAATGGTTGGGGTCGGCGAGGGAGAGGACAGACAGTCCTGGCAATAATGCGATGCTGGTCCGGGCGTTGGAGCATGTACATGAAGCGAATGAAAATTTGGCAGCGGTAGAGGCGGCGGGGGTGGCGGTGGCGTTGGTGTTGGCGTTAAGGATTGCGTCGACGAACTGGAATCAGAGCTTTCTGTGGCCGTCTCTGTGGCTGTGTCACTTGAGGTCGATGTGGACGAGGATGGTTTGTGTGGCTGATGCGGCTGATCGGGTGGATGATGGCAGCGACATATTGTAACTCAAAAAGTGCTGCCATCGTGATGATGACTGGATGAAGATGTGGTGGTTGCCGCCTCAACAGCAACTGCAGGCGGCGCTGAGACTAGACTAGCCCCCAGCCCACCATTGCCATTTATTGCCTGGTGCTGCGGGGAGCTGTAATCATTGCCATCGACATCGCCATTCTGCTGTTGCTGCTGTTGATGAAGATGGTTGTGATTGTTAATGGAATGATTAAGCGATGGATGTGTATTGGGTGAATGTGCCTCGTCGTTGGCGTGGACAATGCCCAATCCGTTGGACGCCACACCAAGTGACTTGGGCGGTATTGGTGGCGGCGGCACTGGTATATCCTCAACATCAAAGGAACTGGCAGAGCTATCTCGTTGTGTTATATTCAGTGCCGGCGCATGCATGTGCATGTCCATGCTGCCATTGGAACTGATGCGACAATGCTCGCGATGATGCACAGTATCCCCTGATATCGATGATGACTCCTCGCTCAGATTGTTTAGCTGATTCAGCTCACGTGAACTTGTCGTAGAGATGCCCGAATCACGAAAATCGTTGGGCGCAAAGCATACATTTAGATTATTGCCGGCCTCCTGCAGATTGTGAGGCAGCGAGTGCGGCTGCTGATCCGCTTCCGGATCATCGAAACTAATATCCACCACGGAGTACTTCTGCCCATGCTGTTGCTGCGACGAGTGTCGCCTTGCTGCGGTGTCTGCGCTGGCACCAAAGTCATTGAAAATCAACGGATTGGAGGCGCGCTTATCCGGCGTAATACCACGTGGCGGTAATGGTGGTGCATTTGGTGAACTATTAGCCGGTTGACGTTTTGGCGGCACCTCTGGACTGTCCATGGCACCACCGTTTGTTACAAAGTTCTGGGAACGTGGACGATTCGGTACAGGCGGCGCCTCGCTAAATTCACTCGTAGGCTGCAGCGCTATACTGAGGCTCTCTTTGCTGAGCGTCTGATAGGAATTCATTGTTTCCACCGGGCGCAAAGTGTCGCCGGGTCGCGTATAAATCTCATCCAACTCATACACATAGTTGGCATTCGGATTGCCACTAGCCAACAGCACTGGAGCAGCAGCAGTAGCTGTACGCTGTTCCGTAGGCAGTGGAGGCAGCGGTGTATTTACAATACTCTCCGACGGCTGACGTTTGAGACGTCCCATGCCGGAGAGACTCTGTTTGAGCTGACAGAATCGTTCCAGAAGGCGATTATGCAGCGGTTGTACACCCGCCGGCGCCAGTTGTCCATGCAACTCCAGCGCCTGTTCCAATATTTGAATTTGCTCGAGTATTAAGACCTTCAGACGCTGGACATTAGCTTGTTGCCCGGCGCCCTGCGGAGACTTCAGAAAATGATCAGAAAAGAAGGCCTCTTGATATTTACTGATGCCGCCCATGACATTCGCATCGATGGTGCCCTGAAGTCGCATCGAGAAGGGATTGATATTGCGCTTCGGATCGCGTCGATATTGCACGATGAGCTCCGACAACTCTTTACCCGCATTGCTGATAATCTCACAGGCATACTCAACCGGCGTTAGCTCCTGCACCGATTTTTGCTTGACCTCAAACCAACGTAAAATGCCGGGCAATGCACTGGCAATGTCCAGGGTTGTCCGTTCAATCCACAATGACTTGAATTCATTGTCCTTGTCAATTGGACCCTTGTACATGGGCCGATCATATATAAAACGCGTTACATCGTTTACCTCATAGAAGCGGGCTATCTTCTCCGGCACCGGCACCATAGCCGTCTTCAGCGCCTGTGCATCACCCACAGGTCTCACATTGCTAATCTGAATATACTGCTCCGGTGAATTTAAAATTGATGCATCCGGTGGACTGTTATTGGCCAGAATCTGTGCGCTTGGAAATTCCGTTTGGAGGCGTTGCGTAAAGGCCCCAATTCTCTCGTACTCCAGCCCTCGATAGACGAACTGTTTGTTCTATAAGAATATTAATTCAGAACGAATTATTAGGGAATATTTTTATAGTATAGTATAGCTGAGAATTGGGATTACAATCCTTACCCGCACAAAAAGCGGCAAGCCCATGCCGTAGAATCCGACACGAAAGTATTCCGGTTCTGGCCGCAGTTGCGTTAATATATTCTGAAAGAACTTGGCCTCCAGTATTAGAATGTCACTCAATTTATTATAGTCAAAGCGACGGGTCTCATAGAGCAGTGCCAGCTCCTTGCACAACGGAATACCCTTCTCCCAGCACTTGCCCTTGTCAAAGTATTTGAGTATCTGTGCCGAGAAAAGGAAGATGAAGATCCAATAAATGCAGAACTGATATCAAAGGGTTTACCTCATGATAAAGACGCTCCTTGCGTTGCCATTCCGGTTGACCGCTGTTGTCGAAGGGTGCAAAGCTTTGGGTTTCCCGATCCCAGCTCAACATAGATGCATAAAGCTTGAGGGTGTACCCCGCCTCCGTATAATTCTCCGACTGCAGATGCAGATTGTGCAGCTTGTAGATATATCTAAATTGAAAACATAATACTGGATCTATTGATATTAATGTATATTGAATTGTATTGAACGCACCTCAGATACATCTCTTTGCGATTGATTTCGTTTTTATAAAAATTCAATAGATTCACTGTGCAGGTCATTCGCTTATCCCGATTCTCCTCGCCCTGCATTACACTGCGGTAGTCAAGGAGTCGCTCCAGCAGCCGAGTAACTGACGCAATAAACGCCGTGCCCGCATCCTTCCAATTTGGGTTCTCCGTTTGCACCTTCTCCAGCAAACTGAGCGATCAGCATGAAAATTAATTGTGTTTAATTAGTTAATTGATTCAATCATTTTGGGTTAAGGATAAACAAAGTGTTTTAAAGGAATAACCAGGGACCGATATATTTTAAATAAATGGATCAATACTTAATTGCATTAATTTATTTACAAAATATAATTAAATACAAACTTAAATTCGGTCCCTGAAAAAGGAATATCAAGAAGAAAAAGGAGCTAGGCAAAGGCGTAAATAATGAAAAGCGGATAAGGGAAAACAAGAAAAGAATTTCTACAGCAAAGGCAAAAGGCGATTTGAACTTACACCAAGCTGAGATGCTCCCTTTATGGATGGCGATTGCAATGAGTGTGTGAGGTGAGACATATTTACATATACAGACATACATATATACATTTTAAATACATATACACATATATATGTGGAGTACTTACATGGTGCTAAACAGCTCCCGATACTCATCATCACCTTTGTTCTCGCTGATCAACAGATCCAACTTATCAATGAGTTCACTCTCCACCAGCCGAAAGGAGCCGCGAGCGGCCTAAGAAGCAAGAAAGGTTCGTTAATTCGAGTGAACTTAGGGCATCAAGGATAACTCACTTGTTCGCACTGCATCATGTCGTAAAAGACGGATAGCGTAGCTTTGCGCAGCGCTGGCTCCGGCACCAAAGTCACCTCTAGAAATGGACCCACCATCGACGGTATAAAATGCAGTTTCTGTTCGCCCAGCTGGGACCACATGCTGAGTATTTGAAAGCCCATCAGGACACGCATATCGCCGTGTGAGTGTAATATCTTCAGCCGCTTCGGCTCTCTGTATTGCTCAAGCTGCAGGGAAGGCTGTGTGAGAAATGTGACCGCCAGGCTGAAGTAGCTCCACCAGAGCTGAGAATCGAAGGCCTGCGGCCCAAGGAAACGATACACTAGCGGCTTTGCAAACTCTTCCAGGGACTTGCGCATCACATCGTTGGCGGCCAATTTCATGATCAGCCAATCGTTGGGAAACACTAGCCAATCCTGTGTAAGTAATTCCTCATAGACCAGCAGCGATTTACTGAGAAAGTCCTTCAAGTCGCGCGGATCCTTATTGGGTGTTAGCTCGTCCCAGTAGCGTTTGTAATGTGTCTCATCAAGCAGCTGCAATAAGCCCAGTAGACAGGCCACTAGCTGTGGCAGCATCGCATTTGATCCTTCCATTATAATGCTTATGGTTCTAATCAATATGCCCAAAATATTCTTGCACAGCGAGT
Organism: Drosophila repletoides; assembly: GCA_018150835.1. NCBI lineage: Eukaryota > Metazoa > Arthropoda > Insecta > Diptera > Drosophilidae > Drosophila > Drosophila repletoides. The sequence continues at coordinate 11,138,796 of JAECWQ010000100.1, forward strand.
CCAGATCATGCTGCAGCGTATTGGTCACTTTATCGCGCTGCTCCCGCTGCAATTCGTACAACTGGGTTAGAATCTCGGAGAGAATCTCGGCACACAGGCGCAGCTCGTCGCGTCGTCCCAGATGCATGCGGAGATGCTTGCAGGCCACCGAGAGCACAACGGTGCGTGAATCTAGAGCAAATAAAAGGGAAATAAATTAGTCCTGAATTTCCCCCTCAGGCTATACCATAGGAAACTCACCATCTTCATGAAACAGTTCGCCCGAGACCAAATCCTTGACGGCATGTAGCTTGGCCTGTATAAGACGAATGGGAGCACCGCGTGGTATGGCATCCAGCATGTTGCGAGCCAACATGCCGAGCTCTGGTGCGGGTAGTGTATCTTTTAGCTGTTCCAGCACCACCCCAGTTGAATTTAGTAGCGCCTCCTGAGTGGGTATAATGACATCGTATGACGGCACCGCTAACATGCCATTCAATGCCGTGAATAGTGAGTGCAGATCCCTTCTAAAGGAGTCCTCATACTGTCCGCCAGTGGCGCGAGCAAATAGACGACGTGATTGTATCAATAACTTGAATATATACTCCAGTGAGCCGAAGCATTTCTGAAAGGGATCCGGATGTTCTGCTTTGGTCATAAAAACCGCCATATGCTCAACAGATGTGATCAGTCCCTTGTAGACCAGAGCGGCAGCAAAATGATTCTCAATGTATTCATTCATTACGGGACGAAAATGCTGAAACTTGTTACTCTGGAGCAGGCTAAAGATGCTCACCAGCACATGAAAGACCAGACCCGAATGCTGTGTACTGTTACCCTCCTCATTGGAGAACATGGCAAACAGAGCGTCTAGGACATCCTGTAAGAACTTGACTAGCTCCTCATCGTTTAGACGCAGCACGCCAGTCAGCGAGTCCTGTATGGTCTCGGGATGTGCGCGCCACTGCAGCAGCGAGAGCAGATCTGCATTCTGAGTCAGTTTGGTGGAACAAAGTAACGAACGCAACACAAAAACCTCCTTGGAACTGCGACTAAAGCAGCTGCCGCAATCCACTTTGGCTTGTGCATCTCTTGGACGGCACTGTAGTCGCAAATAGTTGGATGCTTGCAGCTTCGCTGGATCCTCACATTTATACACGTATAGCTCATGTTGGCCATCGCCTAATGTGGCTCCGCTGGTGTCCATTAAACGTGCAAAGCTAAACGCGAACAGCTTCGGCTCCGACTTTTCCCGCGTCGAACAGTGCCGGAACTCGAAGCGGACATGCGCTGTGGCAAATTTATCGATGGGCACGCTAAGACGCATCATTTCGTTCCAGCTGGGCGCATTCTGATGATAGAGGATCATGGAACGATAGTGTGGTAGAGTATCCATGCCCGAAGCACCCCACAAGCAATCGGTGAGCACATTTCCGGCCACATCAAGTACCACAACTGTTACCAGGATATTTTTGGCTGTATTTTTGCCGCCGCGCTCAAATTCGCCGCGTTCCAGCGTCAGGAAGAGATCGTTGCGCACATCTCCCGGCATGATGACATCGGGAAAACCCATTTTACGGGTAATTGTGGTGCCCTGAAAGAGCAGCGGCTGCTCCTGGCGTGCCTGTCCCAAGCCACCGTGCAGCAGCTTAAGTGAAACCACAATTCCTTGAGTACTCTGATTGCCCAGCTGTATGGGGGAATATTTGCCACTGGATTTCTTTATGATCAGCTCGGGCAGCAAATGGAAATCCTTTTCCTCGCTCTGGTAAAGCTTAAAGTTATACTCGCGCTCCTCCGTTGACTGCTGCTCCAGACTGCTATCAAACTGACTAATATCGCCCAGGGAGAGTACACCCACGCCAAAGGGTCGTCGATAGGTTGGACCATTGAGACAAATGTTATTTTTCTCCGTTTTCTTCATAGAATCCGATTGTATTATTTTCCCCACACGCATCACAACAGCTACCAGATGCAGTTCCTCATTGAGATCGGCAGCACCTATATAGACACAATAAGTTATACAACAAAAACAAAAATAATGACGCTCCGGAGCTTACCAAGATCTGTGAATACCGTGCAATTGCTGTGCAGCTTCTCAATGTAATTGGAGAAACCATCCTTGGAGATTTTCACTAGAAAACGTTCGGACAGGGGCCGCATGCGATTACCATCGTACAGAAAGAAATAAACCTCCGCATCATCGCCTCCAATTCGATGACCAAAGTCTCGCATGCAAAAATACAAATGATGACTTAGGATCTTGCGCTGGGTCTTCCGGCGCAACGTGCCACGGCTCTGTAGAGGACAGATTGCGTTTCAAACTCTGAAGATCAGTTCATGTAGAGAGCATCGACTTACCGATGAAGCCTTCGCATTATCCGCACTGCTCACGTGAACATTGTAGAGCTTCACAATGCCTATTCCATGCGGATCCACTGCCAGGGGACCCACGCGCGGCACCAGATCTAGCCCCAATTTGCTGCAAAAGATTGAAGATCGAAGTTCATTTCAGTTGACTAATTGCCGATAGAACAGCTAAAATAACTTGGCCACTTAGGCACGTTCTGTTCCAAGGTGTTGATACCCAATATGCAAATGAATCAGGGATTGCTGGGAAGAAAAGCCAGCTGCGTTTATTTGTGGAAACTATCGAAGCTTAAATTAGTTTGACGCATTCGTTATTAATTACCGCTGCCGAGTCGCGGAGTGGTGCGCCAACATCTTTAATTTAATTTGGTCAGTCAGCGCCATGCGGCTTCGTGGGCATCATTAATCACAGAACGGTCCCAAAAATAAAAGACGTGCGAGGCACGTAGAAAGGGCAGAGACTCGATGCGATGGTGGGAGCCGGAGGAATGAACCAAGAATGAATATAGTATTATTGCCTACTGAAGTATCCAGTCAGCTACAATCTAATATAATAAACAATGTTTTTCAATGGATCACCTATTCTTTTATTGAACCATTCCAAAGATTAGATAATGGCCAATAAAATCATTAGATGCCATTTCGTGTGAATTCTGATAACTGGGAATAAATCAACTTTATTAAATTAGGTATTCGTTTCCTTTGGCAGAGCTGCCGAAATACACCTAAGATTCTTATCTGAATGACAAAAAAGAATCTTTTAATTTTGAATCACACCTTCCAGCCTCACAGATTTAATTATACCGGATCCCAAAGTCCGAAGAAATAGAGAAATTTAAAGATCTGGCATGACGCATATGCTTGACTTACAAAGTTGCAACCAGTCTTTCGGTTACTCTTTCAATACTCTTACTGCGGGTATGATAAAAATGCCAGAAAATGTATAACACATGGAAAGTAAATCTATATCTTTCTATCTCTTCCTTTATATATACTCTAGGAGTTTGGATTCTAGAAGAAATGAAGTGTTGATTGTCTGCTTCTGTTTCCAGACAACAATCATTATTTTTCTATATAAAAACCGGTTCAATTCTCAATCTATAAGGATCATAAACCTTTATCTGTCAATAGCCCGAAAACTCGAACTGCCTTTCTACCCTTTCTTCCAAGTTGATAATGAAACGATCATCGATAAAGCTTATCATATACAAATGTGTTTTTTTATCAGGTAAAATAAAATTTTATTCAATTTTTGATAAAGAGTATTTGGCTCTTCGGTGCTGGATGTTCACCCGTGTCATTATTTCTCGATTTTTACACACAGTCAAATCGGTTCCAAGCTCAAGCGCAGAGGTAAGGTAATGGGTTCACGGCATTCCAGTGGCGCATACGAGACTTAACCCGAGACCCAGACATCCAAGCATTCAACCATCCAACGTCATCAGCAATATGTTGCCGACGACGTTACCGTCGACGTCGGCGTCGTCGTCGTCGTCGTTGATGTTGCTACCTCGGCTACGCTTGAGTTTTCTACCTGAGTTACGCAGCGAGCGAGATGGCAAGTGGCCGGCGAGAGAGAGATGGCGAGTGGGCGAGCGTCTTGCGGGGCTCAGAACGCGTTGGCCAGAGCAGCTCAAGAAGCCGTTTTTATTGTTAACGAGGCCTAAACGGACGGCTTTCGTTATTGAGTCTCCAGAGAGAGAAAGAGAGAGAGAGCACAAGAGAGCGTAAGCTGCGAGAGAAACAATGTGGTTTCCATTTTGGAACTGGAACTGGTCAAGAGCAGACAGCAGAGCAACTGAGCGCACGCTCTTCTCGGATCGTGAATGTATATATATATATATGTATATGTGTGTGTATATGTACGTGTGCCACCTCAGTTACGCCTTAAACTGGGCAAACTGGGGAGCTGTGGATTTGACGTGACCAAAAGAAATGCCTGCGCCTCAAAATGTATCTCGTGGATACAAGAAAAAATATGAGAGAAGCGCGCGTGCGCTGCGCTGCCGTCGCTTGCTGCCTGCCACATACGGTAGCACAGCTCGTAATGAACCCTTTAAATCGTTTTTAATTAAGTCCCGAATCGAGCTCAACAGGTGAAAACATGCTTGCCACAAAAACATAATATCTGTGCGTCTGACAGGTTGATTTATTCATAAATAAATATAAATTTATCTGCTGAAATTCACAAATTTTTCAGTGTTATTGTTTAATTAGGCGCAGATAACTTCACTTGTGTTGAAATCGGAATATTGGAAATTCTATGCGAGATATGAGCAGACGTAACAAGATACAACACGACGCGACCCATTGGAGAAGTCGAAGAACTGCAAGGCAAAGATGAAGGGAAAAAAAAAAAATTAATTATTTACACATCGATAAGCAGCAGCAGAGCAGCGGCAGCGCTGTCAACCACAAACGTCGCAACACGTTGAAGGTACGCGTATTGTATCTGTATCTACACACAGGTCGCAACAGACACGAGAAACAGAAACAGAAACAGATACATTTTTATCACAATCACACATGCCATATATCTTGTATTTAATGTCTTTATAAAAGGTGTAGCCGTGAGATACATTTCAACCGAACCAGACCCGAGACAATAAACAAACAACAACAACAACAACGAGAAGAGGCAGCAGGACATGCAACAGCAGCAGCCATTTCAAAATGCCATTTCATTATGCCAAAGACCCAAAGAGCCAAAGAGCAAGCTTAAAAAAAAAGCTAACCGGCTGAGTCATGTACCCCAACAAGTTGGACCTGCAGCAGGCGCTGCCTGCCAGAGGCAGAGAAGGGAGAAGGAGAGTACGCCTGGCAACAAGTTGGCTTTAAATACTTCTTCTTCTTCTTCTTCGTAGCCCTCTTTTCTTTTTGTTCTAGCCAAATCCACTAGCTCTTCACACATGCAAATTGATCTACCTCGACGACTTGTGGAGTACCCAGAAATTGAATGTTTCGCTTGGACGCACTTGACCAAACCAGCAGATGAAGCAACTGTTCGACTTGGCTCGAAATTCAGTTAATAATTCGCATTGAATCAATTGTTCAGCATTTCGCAAGGCGTCAATAAATCAACAATAAAATAATACTAAATATCAGATTACTATAATTTACTTGGGAGCTTTCAAAGAAAGAAACTCTATCAAATAAATAAATAAACTTTAGGTATCAGATTATTATGAATTACTCAGAATTCAGAAAGGAAAAACCCTAACTGAATCGAACTAATGGAATTTCGTAGATCAACAATTTATTATTTATATAAATATTAAATGTATTTTTATATTTGAAATGTGTTTTTTAATGATTAGTTTTGATTTTTGATAGATCCTTCAATTGCCTTTTACTGCGTTAGCTCTGAATAAATTCTTCTCTCTCATTTTGCAGTTTATTTTAAATGATGTAACTTAATTATATAGTTTTAAATAATAAATAAATAAATACATTTTCATGGGAACAAAAAGCGAACAATGTGTTGCTTCAACTGTAACCGTGATCTCAGTTCCCTTTTGTTAATAAAAGTTGGAAAATAATAGCTTCAAAAATGGCTAATTACATAGATAAATCAGAGAAATTGCTGGGTTCTTTATATATAGATTAAATAACCTTTCGTTGAGTGTATCTTCCCTTTCGTCGAGTGTATCTTAGATGTGGAATCAAGCTGAAGTTCTGGAACTGATCGTTGGCCCAAATCCAAAATCAATGTGACAATAGAGCTGTAAGCAGCAGCAGGATTTGGTAAGAGACAGTAAATGTTGGATGGAAAGATAACTTGTGATCCAGATACTTGAATATATATATATATATATATATATGCTGTGATGAGCTAACTGATACATCAATATTGCATACCCTTTGCGTAAGCGATTGGTTTACCTGTAGGTGGGAAGGTTCTGGGCCTGCTGCGCCCAGGTAAAAATGCCGTGCAAATGCAATCTGAGCGTACTTTCAAGTCGTGAGCCGGAACCAGTTGCGATTGCGATCAAACAACTGGTTCCCCAGAGAGATAGATAGAGAGAGAGACAAACCCCGAGAGAGAGCGAGTGCAAAGAGAGTAAAAGAGAGTATCTGTAGCTGTAGCGAGCTAGCTTGGCAGCGACTAAGCGATGAATTCAGTAGGTTTTGGAACGCCGCTGAGCGCAGGCTGCACATTTTTAGAAAACGGTAATCACAGCAAGCTAACCAAAAACACAAAAAAATACCCATCAAGCTGCGGGCAGCACACAGATACAGCCACAGCTATACCTACACAGATGCAGCTGCAGTTACAGACACAAATGCAGCTACAGCTGAGGCCAGTGTGTGTGTGTGCGTGTGTGTGTGTGCGTCATAGAAATCTTAAACAGCCCCAAACATAAATTTGCAACAAAGTGTTACAACAACAACAACAACAACAACATTAATTAAAAATTTAAAAGCACAAACAAAATTAATGGGCCACAGCACAGACAGCGGCTAAAACGAGTTTTCAAAGTGTCAAAAGTGGCTATAAATTTATATGCGAAATGCCGAAAAAGAATCACTTAAATTTTGAGCGGCTGCAGTCATAAAAAAAAAAGGAAAATAAAAGAAACTGGGGAGAGAAAAAAAAAACGGCAGCAAAGCGCAACAGTGGCAACACTTTCCGACCCGTACCGAATCGAACATTGAAACAAAAAAAAAAAAAAAAAAAAAGAAAATACCTTAAAACCAGTTTTTTTGAAAAATTTATTGAAAAAAAAAAAAGAAAAAGCAGCAGCAAAGCGAAAGAATTGAAGTTGCTCGCTGCTCGCTGCTCGCTGCTCGCTCTCTCTAGCTCTCTCAACTCCTTTGTGACTGTGTGTGTGTGCGCGTTCTGTATGTGTGAGTAAGAGAGAGAGTGTATGTGTAGAGCATCAAACATTATGTGTAACTTTCAATGCTGAAGCCAGAAGCTGCTGCATTTTCAAAAAGGAGTAGCTGCTGCCGCTGCTGCTGCTGCCGCAGCCGCTGCGCAGATGCAGATACACTTTGACTTTAATTGCAGCGAGTGCGAGAGAGACGACTCTAGTTTTGTGTGCGCGTGAGCGTGTGCGTGTATCTGCGTGTGTGTGTGCGTGTGTGTGTGTGTATTTTAGAGTTATACGATATGCCGTGCTGAAATGAAATACACACATGTAAATTAAAACAACAACAGCAACAAACACAACAAATTTGCATATAAACAAAAGCGCCAAAGAATTTTGTGCCGTATCCAATACTCTGCCCCTTTCGACCTTTCCCGTTCTCCAAACGAAAAAAGAAAAGAAAACAAAGCCCAAACAGAACCTGATCTCAATCTTCAGCTTGAATACGAGCCGTTAGCTCATATATAGAGGATTACACATATACATATGTACTGTCTGTATATATATACAGGGTATACATATACATATACATCAGCAATATACTCTATCCATAGCCCAAGGGAAGTGAAATTTATGCGTGGGTTGACAAAGCTTTAGCTCATTTACCGGTTCTGCCCGACTCAAGACCGAAGAGCTAAAAAGAGCTAAAAGCCAAAAGCCAAAAGAGTCGCTTTGTGATCTGTGATCTGAGGCCATTCAACCTGTTTATGTACAGAGACATAGATTAGATTAGATTGTGCCGCAGAAAGCATTTTTTATGCTCGTATACCCATTAGAAATGTGTCCAAAACTGGGTATACTTAGATATAGATAAACAAGGAAATACCCCAAGAGCCGAGTCGTTATAAGAACCCTTTAATCCCAGAGATTATGAGGGCTAAAGATAGGAAAATTGGTGTATCGTTTTCTATGTACCCTAAGTAGACAAAGTTTTCTTTTCTTCTTAGTCTTCGAGAAACGGGGCCAATTTCAGAGATATAATCAGCTAAAAAAGAAACAATTTTTCAGCTGATTCAAAACAGAGTATTTCCTTGCCTATCTTTTTTCTTAATGGAACTCTGAGTTTCGGCAGTGGCCCAAGAAGCACTTACTTAATTGTAAGTGCGGCTTGTTCTGGCCTGATAAGGAGGAAAGCAACGGAAATAATCATTTGAAATATGTCACGTCTGTTGTTGTGTCAGATAACGCACAACCCACACACACAAATAGACTTACTTACATATATAAATTCTGACGTTAGCTCTCAGTTCTGTAATTGCATAATAGAAACTGCACAGAGAGAAAAAAGATGCTATAAAGCTGCTTTTGTGGATAAAGATTGAAAACTATCTAAGAATGTTTTTCGCAGTGTGTGAAACAGATACGAAGATCTCTCGCCGCTTGTTGGGGCATCTAAAATTAGTCTAAATTGAGCTTAGAGACTTCAATGTTGTAAAATTTGAATAAATAATGATTATTTAATATTATATTCTTGACTTTTTGTTGCAGCTTAGTTTAGTTAGTTGCCACAGAGACGCAGGAACAAGCAGCAAGCAACAATCATGGCGGTCTTTGGCATGGTCTCGGCTGTGTCCAGCTTCATCAAGATACGCTATCTCCTGGACAAGGCAGTCATCGATAATATGGTCTTCCGCTGCCATTATAGGATTACAACAGCCATACTTTTCACCTGTTGCATCATTGTCACTGCTAACAATCTGATCGGTAAGTGAATTGGCACGATTCAATGTATATTGCACTCTTGTGTGAATTTAGTGCAACGTATGCAAATGAATAACTCATGAATACGAAAACGACTCAAAGCGTTTATGTTTGTGCATTCAATTGGAGAAGTGCAGCAAAGTGAATTTCGAAACTCCATTTAAAGTCGCACATTCATCAACATTTCTGTTGAATACACTCATGAGTCATGTGAGTCAGTGGTCACAGCAGGCGGTGCGTGTGTTAAGATCAATGTAGCTCTCGGCTCATAAAATGGCCAAAACCCAGGTACCCAACGAGCTTTTTTTTTTTATTCTTTTTCATTCGTTGTGGCCAACTCAAGACACGTTTTTGAGTTGATTTATGGGCCAAAACTTAAAGACAATGTTTGTGCATTAAAAGAAGCGCTCCCCTCTCTCAACGTACACTCCAGTCCAATATAAATATTGACAATTGAGTTCTACGAAACTTGTATAGCCCCCCCTCTCCCCTCTCCACTCTCCACTCTCCTCATATACCCTATCTCTGCCCCGCTAGAGTTGTTTATGCAAGAGAGTGAGTAGGACAGCAACTTGGAGTTCTACTTACTTTGCGGCACACCCAAAACAGAAACAGAAACAAAAAACGTGAATGCGCCCACAATGGAATCATGAGATACAATTTATATGTACATACAAACAGACGGTCAGGGCCAGAGATTCAGATTCGACTTAATCCCACTTGACGTTGATCAACGAAAGTTGACTGCATTCTCGGGCATTTGATTTAGACCCACAGAGACGGGGTCAAAACCCATTTATATGGCAATTCTTTCAATTCCTTCTTAAATTAAATCTGATTAATAAAATATGCTTGGTTTTTCAGGTGATCCGATAAGCTGCATCAACGATGGCTCCATACCGATGCATGTGATCAACACATTTTGCTGGATAACATACACCTTTACGATACCCGGTCAGCAGAATAAACATATTGGGACGGATGTCGCGGGTCCTGGATTGGGCAATGAATATGGTCAGGAGAAACGCTATCATAGCTACTATCAGTGGGTGCCCTTTGTGTTGTTCTTTCAGGTGAGGAACCCCAGCAACTATAAAAGTTCTTCGTAACTAAATGAAATCTTCTATCTTAGGGACTTATGTTCTATGTGCCTCATTGGATCTGGAAGAATATAGAGGATAATAAGATACGTATGATAACTGACGGCTTGCGTGGCATGGTCACTGTGCCGGAGGATTATCGCAAGGAGCGACAGGCTCGCATTATAAAATACTTTAAGGACAGCCTAAACTCGCACAACGGCTATTCCTTTGCGTATTTCTTTTGTGAGCTGCTGAACTTCATCAATGTGATCGTCAATATCTTCATGGTGGATAAGTTTCTGGGCGGTGCTTTCATGTCCTATGGTACTGATGTCGTTAAGTTCTCGAATATGGATCAGGAAATGCGTTTCGATCCCATGATTGAGGTTTTCCCCAGACTCACCAAATGCACATTCCGTAAATTTGGTCCCAGTGGCTCCCTACAGAAGCACGATACGCTCTGTGTCCTGGCCCTGAATATTCTGAACGAGAAAATCTACATATTCCTATGGTGAGTAGAGCACTACGAGGCAAAAGGTCCTTTACTGTGGAATCTGACTATTAATTGATACGTTTGCTTGGTTGTACAGGTTCTGGTTTATAATACTGGCCACAATTTCGGGCGTCGCTGTGCTCTATTCCCTGGTGGTGGTAATGATGCCCACCACACGTGAGACCATTATCAAGCGCTCCTATCGCTCCGGTCAGCGCGACGAGATCGCTAAACTGGTTAGGCGTTTGGAGGTGCGTCCACAACAGATATTATATTATATCATTGTCATATATTAACAATTGAATCCTTTACAGATTGGTGACTTCTTGCTCTTGCATTTCCTTAGCCAGAATCTCAGCACACGATCGTACAGCGATATGCTGGAACAGCTCTGCGGCTTATTGGGTGCTTCACGTACGCCCTCAGCCCCTTCGACGCTCGAAATGAATCCCATTAGCCATCAAATTTATCCGCCCGTCGAGGGCTTTGGCGGCAAGGAGACCGAGGCATAAGCGCAATATGTGGTTAATGTGGCGCTAATAATGATTTCAATGATTTCTCAATAATATTCGTAGACAGACAGACGGACAGACGGACAGACAGACAGACGGACAGACAGGCAGACAGAGGATGTATGTAGGTGTTTAGCAACGTTCTAGGCTTTTAGGCTTTCTATAATATTTATCTTTAAGACTGTTTTGATGAAATACGACAGCTACGCGAATCAGAAAAAAATCTTTAGTAAAATTTTTAATTCTCTCTTTTAAATAAAGCAAATTTGTTAACTTTAAATTAAAAAGAGGAAGTTGCATTTTAGACACACAAACATTGACGGATAGTCAGCGAGAGAGACGAAGAGAGAGAGAACGGAAGAGGAAATACACAGGCAGACCGTGCAATTTGTAGGTTGGATTGTGAATGTGGAAGGTAAAAGGAATAAAAGGACATAAGAATTATCCGATAATACATAAAACATAGTACTACTACTACTATTGTATCCGTAGTAACGTTAACAATGATGCGCCATTTAAATATATACAATTTACGTGTAGTTTTTACCCATTTAGCTCTTTAATTTGCTCTTTGAGGCGTTGCATTAGTCGTTCTCACGATTCGAATATATTTACCAGCTCACTCACGCACGCACTCACGCACGCACGCACGCTCACGATACTACAATATATACAGGAGACATATTTACATAATTAAATGTAGTAGTAACCGAATCACGCGTATATACGATATTTATATACGATATATACGATATATACATAATAATGATGCTCTACTATCGCTATTTTTGTCTTATTATCTTAAACTTTAGTATACAAATGTATGTAATTTTAAGGAATTTTGTTTATAACAAAATTATTGTGATTATTGCTAGAAAAGAACACATTTTACATAAAGAAAACAAACTATCTAAGTTTTAAATTGTAATAAATACAAAATACGAGTCTATTCGATTTTATTTCATCGTTTTGCATTCTCAGAATAATTCGGAAAACTCCTGACAATGGTAAAAATATCAAAAAAACTCAAGAGGTAAGATATTTTAGAATGTTTGACTAGGGAATAGTCAATAAATTATGATGGGGATTTCATATGCTGGATATAATTCCCTGATCTAAAATACTTTTATAGTGGAGCCTATAATTATGGCCTTATAGAGGGACCTATTAGGAAGGGTATTGAAATCTTCGGCATGCCCTGCCTTACAAGTATTGTAATGTCTTATTAAACTTTATAGTATAATAGGAACCGTCGAAGGGCACTCGATACTGGGACTTATTCAGGATTCCCTTATCAAACAGTTTACTTACTGGGATTCAGAAATTGGGACCATTTTCTTAATACCCATTTCAAATGAGCAATTAGAGCCATATTTCCTGGCTTTTATATTTTATGGGCCATAAAAGTATTGCCAAAATGATCTTACTATAATACTTACCGATTTCCCCAATCGATCTTGGACACGACAACCATTTGCAGCTCGGTCGTCTGATCTTGTGTCATTGTGGCGCTCAGCAGCTCTCGTCGACTTTCCAAAATGGAAAACATAACCTTGTGCAGTGTTTGAAACTTGTACACCTCACGATCCTAAGGATTAGTATTAAGAAAGAATTAAGGAAAGGACACCACACAGAGAGAGCCTGGCTAAACTTACCACATAGAGGCGCTTCCAGATCTCTGACCATTCGCGCAACACTTGTGTACACTCGGCGACGACAGGATCAATTTTCGACAGATCCTTAATGTGTATATAGGTCTTGGGAAAGAGACCAACGGCACGAGACTTACGCGGACAGGAGCCACGATACCAATACTTGCATTCCTCAACAATATCCACAGAGTCGCCCACGTCCAAGGGCAATCCGAAACGCACATCGCCATGCCAATTGTGTATGGCTGGAAAGGAAATGAAAAATAGATATTCTCAGTTGGTCATGACATTGGATGGCTATGGATGGATGGATGGATGGATGGATTGCGATGGGATGAAAGTCGACTGGCTACGCAGCAGCAAGCCGACCAATTAAAGTGCCTCCAACGAGTGGCCACTTGAGCATGCCACGAGTGGCTCAAGAACAATAAATACTTCAACTATAAATAGGCAAATGGCTTTGGAAACAAAATATGTCTGTGTAGGGTGGAAAGTGGAAGCAACAACTGCAACAACAGCAAGCAACAAGCCACAAGCAACAAGCAACAGCAACAAGCAGCAAGTAGCACTTGGCAATTGAACACTTTGCTTTCAACCAATGAACAATAAAGTGCTCCCGCTTCAGCTGAAACTGGATGCAGCCACAGCAGCGCCAGGGAAGCTGCTGCTGCTGCTGCTGTTGCTGCTGATAAGTAGAAATCCGCAACGTGGCCACCGAGCACCAAACCAACCAATTACGAATTCAAGGCACAGCACTGGAGGCCGGCCGGCGCCGCGAGACGTTGGTTCCCCGGCACCACCACCAGCACCGCCACCACAACAGGAGGGAAGGGCAGTTGGGGAGTTGTGGGAGTGTGCTGAAAGACAAACGAGCGAGCACGGCATGAGCATATCAACGAAAGGAGCTAATAAAACGCACAACCAGACAACAGACGAAGCGTAGAAAGAGTCGGCTATGGCTGGATGCGCAGTGGCGTAGTCCAAGGGCTGTGTAGCCTGCCGTCTTTCAAATCCCTCAACGATAAATTGCTTTCAAACTAATTTGAGTATTAATAGTTAAAAAGTCTTTTGATTAATTCAACATTTATTCGTTTTTATTTATAGAACTTATATCTAAAATACTGTAAGCCCCCAGATTCCAAACTGAACGCCCTCTCAGAAAATTCCCTGCAGACGCCTCTGCCCTTAAAAGTGTTTGAGTTTTTTTATATATGTCTTTCAGACTGTCTGTCAAATGAAATGCTCCATTGCGATGAAAATGGGCAAACTGCTTCCTGTTGTCCGTATACCCTTCTTGAGAATTGTATAAATTTGTCACACGTTATGTATCCCCTTAAGTATTTATATACTTTCTGGATCAGCATACAGAGAAAAGTGTCTAAAGCTTTCTCTATCTGTTCCTCAGTTTCTGGACCACTCTTGAGAGAGATCCTATTGAACTAAGGAGATTCAAGTTGAACTTTATTGTGGCTGAAAGTGTATCTAAATCGTCGGTGTGCTGAAGATAAACACTCTATCATGTTTTATGCTTGGCTCGGCCTCGGCTCTCGGCAGCGTCTTCAGCATTGTCGTGGTTGGATTTGGTTTCGCAGTTGCTGAGGCTGAGTTGCCGGAGCGCTGGAGTCGTTGCTGATTTAAATGGAATCCAAGTTGCTAAATAGCTGAAATTTCATAATTTAAATGATACTGGAGTGCTGGCTGGGTTTGCTTCTAGCCTGTTGTTGGGGCTTTGAGGAAAGGACGGACGGGGCGAGGGGGGGTTTTGGGGCATGCAACAGCACTTCAACTGGCGCAGGCAAACACTCAAACAAATGAGCATACACACACTTGGTACACGTTCGTCGCACTATTTAGGTCAGTCACATTAGGCAGGCGTCGGCCTGGCAAGCAACTAAACCGAGCCCGTTCCACCACTTCATCCACATCCCCATCCCCATCCCCATCCCCATCCACATCCATATCCATATCCAAGGCAAGTAAACATATATGTACACCACCCACCCACATACAGAGCCATCCGGCATCAGGCATGAGCATAATTCTAATGAGCATTTTCTAGCACTTTAAATGGCAACGAGGCAGAAATTTAATATTTCATTTCCCTGAAATAGTTTTGATTGGCGCCAGGGCTGGGGGGCAATAAACACAGGCAGGGGGCAGGGGGCAACGCCAAAAGATAATTACATTTTACCCTTTAATTGCGCTTTTGATTAAGTATGAGAGTTCTTCAGAGTTTCACTTTGTTTTCGCTCCATGGAAATGTGCCTCAAAAGGCAGCAAAGACAAAGAAAAAGCGCAGGGCGCAGAGACAGTCCGCAATGTCAACAAACGTATTAAAATAAAAAGCTCGTTAAGCCAAGTGGATGCAAAAACAGTAAATGAAGGCGGGGCCGAGCCATTCAACAAGAGGCGGCAAGCGGAAAATAATTTTAAATTAAATAAAAGTGCTGCTGCATTAGTGCAACGAGCGACGGGCAACGAGCGAGTCGCATTTCCACATCAAAATCATTGTAAGGATGAGCTTAAACATACATACACACATATATATATATATATATATATATACATATATATATATATATATAGTATATATGTGTACAGTCATATGTAGATATATCCATAAGTATATATAAAATAATACAGCCCTAGCCCTGTGATTATAATAAACTCGCAACAGCACTCGTATTTGTCGCAACGTCATCAAATGGATTAAAAAGGTAAATTTCCTGCCAGTAGGTAGACGCTTGGATACCCTTACATATCTTGAGTAACTTTAGTAATTTTCATTAATATTTTTTATGAAAAAACTGATTGAATATCAAAGTTTCCATTTCAGAAAACTTTTGCAGCTAACTCCAAGTTTTTTAGAGAAAAAAATCTTCTTAAACCGAACCTCTTTTGGTTCGAGCAAGCTAAACTGTTCAGGTTTAAGGTTCGATTAAAAAAAAGCTATATTCTCTTTTTAAAAGGATTGTATTCTAATCCCTTTCTAGTCCTCATTTAAATGAATATTATATTTATATGAAAGTAAACAAACCATTTAGAATGATGGCTAAAACGACTCAAAGTTCGAATATAAATTTAGTAGAAACCTTCGATTAAAAGTCTAAGATATATTTAAAGTTATTCTTGAGGTATAAGCATAAATTTCATCTCATTAATTAATCCAATAGAAACTTTATGAATTAATTTCTAAGGATATAATAAAACGCACACGTCATAACATAAGTATAAGACCCTTTTGTAAGAGTATACAGAGCAGCGTTATATGCCTGGCAGGGCAATAGAGCAATGGGAGCTGCTGGCAAGCCACAAAGGAGAATCTTCACACTTGACCCTAAAGCCCGCGCTTGGGACTTGAGGAATTTAATTAATTAATTGCTTTGTGCCGCACAATGTAAGTTTCTGTGGGGTGGCAAATTAATTTTAAGGGCCACTGTTAAATGGGTCAAGCTGAGCAGAGGCTTAACTCACTTTATATTAGCTGAAATGTTAAACTTCTAAGAGCGCTAAATAAACATAAAAATATGGAGATATAGAAATAAATATATATAATTATTTGTTTACAACATTTGATGGCTGATAAAGAACTTAAAATGAAAAAAAATCAACTCTTTGTTCGCTGGAGAATCATATGAGAATACGCATTCATAAGAGTTACGAGAAACGACTACAGGAAACGTGGCCTCAATGTCAATCATATGTCATTATACTAAATAATAGAGTTTCGAACCAGTTGTGAGTTCTCTTCCCCCCACTCTCTCTCTCTCCCCGTTTCTCTCTCTCTCTTTTGGAGATTCGCAAACAATGTGAAATTCTCTGTTCTACGTTCTTCATTTGACAAGCAGCTTTTCATTATTGCAGCTGACATCATATTTCCATACTTACACACACACATATATATATATATATATATATAGTATATATATACTTACACATACATATGCATACATACATGTACACATACATACATATTTCTGCATATTCAGATACACGCAAGGAGCGCACACTTATGCATGTCTTTTATATGAAAACGTGTTAGCATTCTGTTGAAACATGCAATTTGCATTGATATACCCTATATTTATGGGGTATATTAGTTTTGCATATAAGAGCAAATGCGGCAATAATTTAATTAACATTTTTTATACCCTGCTTTTAAATATTCTATGCATTAAACACTTTTTTTATGAATTTCTGTTAGGTATATAAGGATATATATTCATCAACCATCTGAGTCGATAAATAGGTGCCTCATCAGTTGACTACATTCTTTATTCCTTGATGCCATGTTAAAAAGTGATAGCTTTAGCTTGATTGATAAAAAAGTGAAATATAATGGATTTTATATCACTGATAAACTAAATAGTTAGGGTATATCACAGTCGAAAGCCTCTTAAGAACTCTATTTTATGATATGTGAAGACTGTAATTAAATGCAGCTCAATTGAAATTTTGCACCATTTTGCATGCAGTTCTGTTTATTATTAAATCGTAATATAAAAACATATAAAAAATCTGTAGTCCAAAATGCTCGACTATGAGATACCCTGCAGGTTTGAGTTTTCGATTCGAATAATAAAAAAAATAAAGATAGGAAAGTGTATAGGAAGTTATAAGGCAGGTCAAAAGTCTTATATACCCTGGGAAGAATAGAAAAGCTGTTCGAACTGACGGACAGACAGACGGACAGACAGACGGACAGAAAACGTAGATGACTCTCCTGCCTGTTACAAATACTTGCAGCAGCCTAATATACCCCACTGTGATGGGTATAGGCCGCATGATAAATATTTGTGTTTATTTATGCGCTGCAGCAGCGCTAAAAGGTAAATATGATTGTGGCCAGGTAAAGTACTGCTATGTGCTGAAGTGGCTATCAATAAAATGCAATTGTTAATAGTTTTCCACAATTTATTCCCAGGCAAAGCGGAAGCATAAAGCGACAACACTTGTTCATAATTATTTATGCACATGTCCCCCTTATCCCTGCTATCTTTAATGTTTATATTCAATTTGTTTATTTGGGCGCTTATCTCTCCCGTTTATGGGGAGCCGAATACTGCCTACCTCTGTCTGCCTCTCTCTCTTATCACTCTACTCTTATCAGACATTGTGGGAGCCAGTTGACAGACAGACGGACAGACAGACAGACAGGTTTTGTGGTAGGAGTAGTTAAACATTTTATGGATAGTATTTGGCCGTGACAATGCACTTACGGCTGAAGCTAAGGCTAGAAAAGGAACGTGCCTCTTCCGGCCAACTGACTGATAAATGCGTTCAAATCGGAAGTGCGATAATTTTTATATGAATGCCCGTGTGCCTCTGCGTGTACACTGAAAAGAATTCCAGGCTCAATTTATAACGAAACTTCCAAACAATGTCAAAAATTTCAACTTCAAACTCTTCCAGTTCTTCCAGCCAAAAAGCAATCCAATTATATTTATAATAAATCTGGATATAGATTAAAAAAACCTCTAGATTATGGCCAGATATTCGACAACAAAAAAAAAAAAAAAAATGCTAAAAATAACCTCTTGAAACGTTTAGAGTTTTTTGTTATCTCTGGAAAATCTATAAAAGTGGAAGAAGATTTTCGTTTCAATTTGTGAAAATTGTACAATATTTCGGCTATAAAGAAAAATAGTTTTTCTTCCAAGTAATTTATGGTTTTCTTTTCTTTCTGTGTATTCTAGAATCATACGCACAAATCATAAATACATCGTTAAAGACGAATTATGGAACTATGGGTACAACTGCCGAATTGGAGGAGGAGATGCAGAGGGAGATGGAGGCATGGACACAGGCACAGGCGAAGAAGAAGCATGGATAAAAACGGATGAAGGCAGAAAGCGACACAAAGTTGCCGCCGAGCATATTAAACAATGAATATGAATCAATTTAATGCGCACTCACTCACACACACACATTTATACATTGTGTGAGTATGTGTGTGTGTGTGTGTTTGCATAACAAAAAGGAAACGCTGCACAAATTTGTTGTATTTGTATTTGCGTTTGTGTTTGTGTTTGTAATTGTATTTGTGTGCTGGCTTCAGCTACACTCACAACTGCCACTGGCCAAATGCATAAAATGAATATTAAATTAAAGTTGGAAACGAATTTGCCCCACAGTCAGTCCGTACACTGAAAGAAAATAGAGAAAACCCGCCAAATTTAGGCATAAAATGGAGCTTAGCGGAAATCTCTGGCAAACCAAAATCGGTTGATTAATAACCTCTTGAGAAATTCGAAACGAAATGAAATTTTACAGTGAACAACACTTGGAGTTTCATTCACTTTTTCTCTGAGTGTATAACAACGAAAACAGCAACAACTAAAACGGAATTCACTGGAAAAGGCATCGGCAACATCCGGCATCGGCATCGACAGTGGCAACGCCATCGGCAACGCTCTGTTCCTTTGGCAGCCTCTAGAAATTTGGCAAAAGTTGCGCCAACAATTCTCTGTGCCAATTTACGGCCCGCATGCCCCAGCCAGCAGCCAGCAGCCAGCAGCCCAGCAACCAGCAGCCCGGAGATACTTGCCACCAGCAGCAGCTTCAGTTGCATGCAACCAACAACGAAAAACTGTCGTTGTATTGACTAACTGCGTAATTGAGAGCGACCATCAAAAAGAGACAAAGAATGGGAACGTATATAGTATAGGGTATAGGGTAGGGTGTATAGGGTGTGTAGGGCGTTTGGCATGCGGATGTTAATGAAGTCATTGCCCAGACAACAAAAAGTTGTAACCAGCCGCCAGGCGACCAGCACGTGGCAACCAGATCTCTCTCTCTCTCTCTGTTTCCACTGCCTGCAGCCTCCGCCTGGGTGCACATATTGTGCTAGGTTAGGGCGTTGACAGTAGTCGCTAATGGTGTTTATATGGTGTAATCCTCGATTTCTCTCTCTCTCTCTCTCTCTTTCTCCAAACTAAACCAAAGACTGGCGGCTGACTGATTGATTTGTGTAAACTTTGACCGCCTGTCATGTCACGAGCAGCTGAAATTGGAGCAGCAGCATCAACAGCAATGCACAGTAAAAAAAAGGAGGGGGATTTGTATACTTAAAGAATCATTTGAACTGGGCTCGAAACGAAGTTGGAAGCAGGATAAACTCCTCTCAACTCATCTAGAAAATTTATAAATATTGGCTAGAAGCCCTGGTTCTAGCTATGATTGAATAAGATTCATGCTGCAGTTACTAAGCATTTTTTTGTTCAGTGTACACAAATTGCCAAAGACGACGACGAAGACGGAGACGGAGACGGAGGCGGAAGTGAAGCTCTAGTGACCAGCCTTCAGCTTTACTCTCGTCGTCCGTCCAATTGTCTGTTGTCCAATTGTCATTTGTTAAGCGCTGCCATTGAAGCGAAAAGTGTGACGAATGGGCAGATAATGTGAAAATAAGAGATAAATGAGAGAGTGGAGAAAACAACACAGCATCATCAACAATGGAAACAACTTACTTGGCTGCTTATAAGAAAGATTTGTAAAGAAAATGGCAGAGATCCACTTTTATTTGCTCGCATTTTTATAGGAGAGTCAGTCGTCTTATCAAAACAAGTTCCGTAGTGTCACAGTTTCACAGTGGCTGCAATAATAATGTGCCCACTGTGCCAGTTGCTGGCCGAGGTAATTATAGAAGCATTTAAATTGGCAACACCTGGCACAAGGCACACACACAGAGCGCACGGCAATTGGCAACGCGAATGAGCGGATGAACAGCTGAGAGCGGCAGCGGGGGGAGGCTTGGCGGGTAAATGAAAACATAAACACATCAAATCACAGCCGCAGCCGCAGCAGCAGCAGCAGCAGCAGCGAAAGCAGCAGCAACAACCAGCGAAAGCAGCAGCAACAACAACAAACACAAATCTCTTTGAATGGAGCATGCTTTAAAAATAAGTAGAAAAATCGCTTTTCCGCCTTTCCGGCTGGCGGCAGCAGCTACACATAGCTGCTCAGAGTGTGGGTGTTTGCTGTGGGGGGTGGGGGGTATGGTGGTTGTTTTTTCTTTTGCTTTTGCTGTCTGCCGTGATGCTGCATGCTGATGTTTCGCGGAAAAAACGGTGAATCAACAGCAACAGCAGCAACAACAAAAGCTACAAAAGCAACAATAACAACAAAGCAAATGTAACGTGCACACGTGACGCATCTCACCATACACCCTGCTCCCCCACCCCCATCCACCTTCTTCCCCCTCGCCATTCCAACCCACCCACTGTTTCAAGGGGTGTTGTTGGGCTAAAGCCAAAAACCGGGCG
This sequence comes from Drosophila repletoides, assembly GCA_018150835.1. Lineage (NCBI taxonomy): Eukaryota > Metazoa > Arthropoda > Insecta > Diptera > Drosophilidae > Drosophila > Drosophila repletoides. The sequence continues at coordinate 11,159,720 of JAECWQ010000100.1, forward strand.
TATATATGTGTGTGTGTGTGTGTGTGTATATGTATATGTATGTGTGTACACACACACAGAGAGAGAGGGTCGCATTTTTACTCACCAACGCCGTATTTGTTGTTGGATGGTATCCACATTTTTGTTGTTACTGTTGTTGTTGTTGTTCTTGTTGGCTTGTCGAGAAATCCAATTGGAATATGGCTAAAACGCAGTCCAAGGCCACTCCCACCTGGTCGACTCCTTTGCCTTTGCCGGCTGGCTGATTCGCTTTTTTACTTTTACGTTTACGTTTTATGTGCAAATTTCAATGATAATAATTTTTTGTTGTTTGCTTTTTGCATCTTCTCAAAAATACACAAGACGCTCAAACACACGCACACATTCACACAATACACGCACGTACACGGACGCTAAGATAATTTTTCGCAGATATTGCATTAAAAAGCGTACTCTCTCACTCGCACTCGCACTCGACACTGTTAATAACACTAACTAGCGATATAAACAACAACAACAAAAAGCGCATAGCATTGTTGTTGCTGCCCATTGCGGAATTGGCAAATTGTCCAATAAGACAAGACAAAATGTTAATCTTGCTATTTGAAAAAAAAAATCAATATCTGAATTTTTTGGAAGTTGAGAATTTGTCGTCGTTTGTCCCTAATAAATAATATTCTTCTACCGTCTTGCACTTGCCTCGCCTTTCAATTCAATTTCGTTTTCTTTTTTATGTTCGCAATTTTTCTCTTTTTTAACGTCGCACACAGCGCAATCTTTGAACCGCACTCGCGCAGCTGTCCAATAAGACTAACAGCCAGCTGTTAAAACAAACAGCAATGTCAAAGCTAACACGGCTCACTGCGAGATACCCTGCAAGACCCAATAAGTATGACTCGATTTTACATGCTGAAATGCTTTAAAATCATAAAATTAATTTCTTATTTTAAAAGCATATTAACGCTAAGCATTTTACAATAATTTTACTACAAAAACTTAAATCTTATTGGTATGTTCCCCGATTACAGTTGGATTAGAGAGTATATGATAACATTGCTAGCATAAACTGTTAGCGGTAACGGAAAAACTGTTAAGGTACCAACACGCAGTCAGCTGAATGGCAAAAATGTAAAGAAGAAGTTTGTATGAAAATATTCAATATATATTATTAAAAATGAAAACCTTTGCACACAATTAATTCATGGCATATATTTTCATTCATATTTACAAGCTCCTATTTTCTTTTACTTACTACTTTTAAATTATTATAGAAGTCTGCTATGCAGTTTACGGTTCTCTTTTCAAAAATTCATATAGTTAGCGGCAAACGTATTAAATTTGGGCGACACCTGACGGAAATTAAATGTAGCTCATTACTTAAAGAAAAGCTTGCTCTAATTTCTGTAATATTGTCAAGCCCCCTAGCGGATGTACAATGAATAATTAACAGATTACAGATTATTATTTGTTTTAGATCGCAGCAGATTACATTAAAAATAAAAAAATTGATCTTCATTATTAAAGAGATAAGATAAATATTTAAAAATGATATTTCATTTTAGTAATTTAATTAATTTAAATATTATATACATGTATCAACTTATTAATTGATTGAAAATGAAATTACAGGGTATTTCTTGACTTACATTTTATGTTAACTCTTTTCCGCGCTTACATTACTCCGGCTCCTCTTTGCGTCAAATTCGTATCTCACGTTATGTTACAGACTTTGCTATTACGTAGCTACGTAAGTGTCGTAGTGCATTGCATTTCTCTACAAAATGCCCAACAAATACTGTCTGAAAAGGTAAACAAAAGTTGTTCAAATAATAAAAAAAGCAAAAACATAAACAAAATGTATATTAAACTGGTGTAAATACGACAGAAAATATAGTGAACAAAGCCTAGTTAAATAAAACGCGAGTTAAATTAAATCCGAAGTGGCCTTTACAAAAATGTGCTACACACTGTTGCTGCAGAAAATTAAAATCAATAATTCAATCAGAAAATCAAAACACGAAAGCAATTTTAATAAATTATGCAATTATGTTAAATTTACGCGACTCTGTTAACCTGTTACGCTTTTAACATTTACAGTTGCACTTGCAGTTGATAAATTCAAATGTTTGAATTTGTTGCTGTTGTTGTTGTTGCTGCTGCTGTTGTTGTTAACATTCCTGGACAAAATGGAACAGGAGATTGGCACCTGGGATTCGGTTCTGCTGGAAAACCTCTCCGAGGACAGCTTCATAAACAACATACATCAGCGTTATAAGCGCGATCATATATATGTGAGTAAAGGATTAACATTGAATCTCTGCGTTAAGTAAGAAATGGCCAGAAGGAGATGCGCCATACTCGTTTCCGTTTTACGGTTCAAGGTTTCCATTTTTGAAGAAATCCCACAGAGCTTTTAGGGCTGCTTAATAAAGGAATATTCCAAACAGTTATATTTTGAAATGCTCCAAGAAGTATGCTACAAGAATTTTATATTATTAATAGAGGCTGGAAAATTTGATTTTTCCATAAGGAAACAATTGTAACCTGCATGTTAATTAAATATCTGCCTTTTTAGACCTACATTGGAACTTCTGTTGTGGCTTTGAATCCATATCATCACATATCTGAGCATTCCTTTGAAAATATACGCAACTATGGCAATAAAGGCATCTTTCAGCTGCCACCTCACATGTAAGTGATGACCTTCCATGTTCTTTAACTGCCGATTTAATAGACTTCTCCTTTTTCAGTTATGGCCTTACAAATTTGGCTTATCAGTCGCTTAAGGATCAGAGCGAGGATCAGTGCGTGCTGCTCACGGGCGAGGGCGGATCTGGCAAAACGGAGACATTTAAAATGATTGTCAATTTTCTAACTCACATACAGGATCGGGCGCTGTGCAGCAGCGGCACGCCAAATCCTTTACGCAAACAATCCTCCGGTAGCTCAGCGACTGGCATGGTCATACATGCTCACAGGCGCGCCTCGAGCAGCTGTTCTGGCTCTGCAAATTTTATTATTTGTAAAAACAATGCCGCCAGCGGCAGCACAGCCTCCAATTCACGTCGCCAGTCGCCGTCACCTGGTCCGGGACCGGGTCCGGGCTCAGGAACGGCACGCTCGCGTGCGCGTACAGAGAGCATTGAACGGCAAGCCAGACGGAATATGCGTGAAAAGATTGTTGATTTCGATTTCTCGCATCACAAAAGCACGGAAAATATAAGCACGTTGTTGGAAACAAGCGCTGCGCTGGCCCATTTGCATCCAACGAAATCCTGCTTTAAGCATCAACAGACACAAGTAAATACCTGCACTGCCACTCATGCGCCCATGGCTGCCACACCCACAAGAGGAGCAGTTTCGGGTGCCAGCAGCACATCGCCCAAATACATACACGGCGGCGGCGGTGGCGTCGGCGGCTGTCGTCAGTGTGGACACAGTAAATGCACACGGGCGCAAAGCTTGGAGAAGGAGGAACGAGAAGCCGCCTTGCTCTTGCTACGCAGCAGCAATAATCGCTTGTCCACTGCCCACCATCAGCAAACGCCATTGCAGCGCGGCAGCTGCTCAAATCTGGTGCGACAGCATTCGACCGAAAGCCAATCGGAAAGACAATTCTCCATGGGCTCCACGCAACGTATATCCCTGTACGATGCACACAAACTGAGCAAAATAATGGGTAGCAATTCCATTTCGCCCACGCCATCGGCCAGCTCCTCGCTGCATCGCCGGCACAAGTCACCCAATCAGCGGCTGCGGGAATGCGTCACATGCGCCGATGTCTTCCTGGAGGCTATGGGCAATGCCTGCACCCTCAAGAACAATAACTCCAGCAGATATGTAAGTGATTTAATATTCTTTTTGGAAATCTTTTAATTATGGCTAATTGCTTTCAGGGCAAGCTCTTTGACATTGAAATTGATTTCAAGGGAGATCCAATGGGAGTTCACATAACACACTGTAAGTATCGAGGAATATCTTAATTTATTCTTTATTAATCCTATAAATAAATTTATCTACACCTAAGAATCTATAGCATACTTTATAGAGCAGAGTTTTGGCTAAACGATTCTAGGGCTCTATATATCTCTTATCCTTTATATATATTTTTTTAATGACAATAGAAAATCGTATAATTAATTGCTGATCTAAATAACCCATTAATATAATTATTTTAATATTAATTCCATGCCTGTCCCTCAAATCAGATATGCTGGAAAAGGTTTGAATTATTTGAGGTCTATTAAGAATTTAACGACTTTGATTTTAATTGGAATCTCACTATCTATTCACAGACTCGCATAACGGATACCATAATCGGAGAGCGAAATTTCCACATATTTTATCAATTGCTTTTGGGTGCTGACCTCCAGCTGTTAAGTAAGTTCCTACCAGATTGGGATTTCCTATGCCTTAAGCTAATTAATATTATTTTTAAAGAATCCCTGAAGCTCTTTCGGAATGTGGAAAAGTATGAACTGCTGCGCAATACTACTGCCATGGAGGAGGATCGTACCAATTTTCATTATACAAAGGTCAGTCAAGGGGGGAATTATAAATTCACCACAATTAATAGAAGTATTTTCACTTACAGCGCTCTTTGGATGTGCTGGGCCTGAGTTGTGATGAGACTAACTCTATTTTTAGGGTTATTGCCGTGGTCCTAAAGCTGGGCAACTTCATTTTTGTGCCGGTAACCAATATTGATGGCACTGAAGGCTGTCAGGTTTCAAATGTCTATGGTGTGTTTTGATATATAATTTATTTTAAACTAAACAAGCACTAAAAATGTTCCTTTGCAGAAGTGCAAGAGACAGCGCAGCTGCTCAATTTGGAAGCTCAAATTTTAATCAATTGCCTGACTAGAGCAAATAGCACGAGCAGCACTCAAGAGGATGTGGGCTGTGAAATGGACGCCAGACAGGCGGCCAGCAATCGTAATACGCTCTGCCGGACGCTCTACAGTCGACTATTTACCTGGCTGGTTAATAAGATCAATGAAACCCTGAAGTCTACGCAGCGCGAGAAGAATCTCGCCTTGCTCGACTTTTATGGCTTTGAGGTGCTGGACCATAATTCCTTTGAGCAATTTGCTATTAACTACAGTGCCGAAAAGATACATCAAGTAAGATAATTGCATTGAAATTCACTAAATTAATCATTAAAATAAAACTTCTCGTGGAAATTGCAGAATTTTGTGTTCAACGTGCTGCGCGCCGAGCAGGAGCTGTACTTGCGAGAGGGCTTGGAATGGTCGCGAATCGATTACTTTGACAACGAGTCCATTTGCGAGCTGATTGATAAGCCCAGCTATGGCATATTGAGTCTCATTAATGAGCCGCATCTGAGTAGCAATGAGGCGCTGCTGCTGCGCGTACAGCAATGCTGCGCGGGTCATCCAAATTTTATGACCAGCGGCAGCAATTCCATGTGCTTTCAGTGAGTACAATGCAGGCAGAGAAGTTAAATAAGAGAATTATTAATATTATTCCATTATTCACACAGAATTCGACATTTTGCAAACGTTGTTAACTATTCCATTCATCGATTTCTGGAGAAGAATACCGATATGCTGCCAAAATATATAAGCACTGCTTTTTATCAGAGCCAATTGGCGCTGGTCCAGAGCTTGTTTCCCGAGGGAAATCCCCGACGACAGGCTACCAAAAAGCCAACAACACTTAGTTCCAATATACGCACCCAGCTGCAAACTTTGCTGGCCATTGTGAAGCATCGTCGTGCTCATTATGTATTCTGCATTAAGCCCAACGAGTGCAAGCAGTCGCATCAATTTGATTTGCCGCTGGTGCAGCATCAGGTGCGATACATGTCGCTCATGCCGCTGGTGCATCTGTGCCGCACCGGACACTGTTATCATTTGCCGCATGTGAAGTTCTTCCATCGCTACAAGCTGCTCAATAGCCACACATGGCCGCATTATCATGGTGGCAGTCAGGTGGAGGGCATTGCCCTCATCATACGCAACTTGCCGCTGCCCTCCGCCGAGTTTACGCTGGGCACCAAAAATGTGTTCGTACGCAGTCCGCGCACCGTCTATGAACTGGAACAGTTTCGTCGCCTACGCATCTCCGAGCTGGCTGTGCTCATCCAGAAAATGTTTCGCATGTATCATGCGAGAAAGCGCTACAGGCGTATGAGGCACAGCCAAATGGTCATCTCCAGTGCATGGCGCACGTGGCGTGTAAGTTGTTCGCTGCACTGCATCATTTCGCATGCCTACAAAATATTATTTATTTATATTATTTTCATTTTGTTTTACTTCTGCATATACCCAACAGGAGTGCCGTTTTGGCATTCCCTTCACGGGCCGTAGGCATCTGTGGAGTTTATATCGTGTTGTAAGAATCGCATGTTTCTTCTATTCCTACTCCATGTTTATATCAAGACTGCAGACGGGCAGCTCCTCTCCAAAGTTAATTGGAATACATTTCAAGCGCCGTCTGCAGTCTTGCTGTATGCCCACAAAATCCATAATCCTAAATACTTAGTTAATTCCTTTCCTATCCAAATATCTGCAGGCACGGGAGGAGTATCGTTCCTTGAAGTACAAGCGCCAGGTGAAGTGGGCTGTGGATGTTATTGCGCGTTATTATCACCAGTGGAAGATACGACAATATTTACTCACCATTCCGTTGCGTTTGCCGCCCAACACACTGAGTCCGCTGTCTGTGGAGTGGCCAGCGGCTCCCAGCTTCTTGGCGGATGCATCGCGACTGTTACGCTCCATTTACCATCGCTGGAAATGCTATATATATCGCAACTCGTTTGATCAGACGGCCCGAAATCGCATGAGAGAAAAGGTTACAGCCAGCATTATATTCAAAGATCGCAAGGCGTCCTATGCTCGCAGGTATGTTGAAAAATCTATTAAGTGTTTCCTTTGATTAAATGTTCCTCCATTTTTCTGTAGTGTGGGCCATCCTTTTGTGGGTGATTATGTGCGACTGCGTCACAATCAGCAGTGGAAAAAGATTTGTGCCGAAACCAATGACCAGTATGTGGTATTTGCAGACATTATCAATAAAATAGCGCGCTCCAGTGGCAAGGTAATTCAATTAACTATCGATACTATCGATTAGGTTAACTCATAGAAGAACCCTCTCCAATTTGTCACTATTCTCATTCTTGCAGTTTGTGCCCATCTTGTTGGTGCTGTCCACATCATCGTTGCTGTTATTGGATCAGCGCACCCTGCAAATAAAGTATCGAGTGCCTGCCTCGGAGATATATCGTATGTCTCTGAGCCCCTATCTGGATGACATTGCAGTGTTTCATGTGAGAGCGGTAAGATATGATGGGAATCTTCCAAGAATTCGAATATTAATACGTTCTCAATGTACAATTTTCAGTCCGAATTCGGTCGCAAAAAAGGTGATTTTGTATTTCAAACTGGCCATGTCATTGAAATTGTTACCAAAATGTTTCTGGTCATTCAAAATGCAACGGGCAAACCGCCAGAGATACATATAAGCACAGAGTGAGTGGAATAAAATATATATATATATATTTCGAGCTCATTTGTAATCGAAATCTGTTTTCTCTAAACACAGATTTGAAGCGAACTTTGGTCAGCAGACGGTCATCTTCTCTTTTAAATATGGTGGCTTATCGGATTTGGCACAAGGGCCGCCAAAGGTTACGCGCAAGGCCAATCGCATGGAGATCATTGTATGATCATTCCAATTTGTTGTTTCTGTTTTGTCTTCGGCATGAACAGGGTCCAGTACCAGGTGCGTCGTACAGCAATGTGCCACCCAAAGGAATCTCTATTTATTTCGATTAAATCCGTATGCACTGTTTAGGTCTCTTGACTTGGTCCCGGGGACCAAAAAAAAAAAAAACCAAACAAAAACGAAAACAAAATACAATTTTAGCAATATTTACATAATTATAATTAATACTCGTACAGACACAAAGATGAAACAAAAAAACCATTATTTTATTTGCTCACAACTGACAATCAGTCACGAAAAAAGAATGCGGAAATTTTAAACCATGCACCATATTTCTTTCGTATACTTATACTTATAATTCTAATTATATTTATACTTATACTGATACTTATACTTATACTTAAGTACTACTTCTAACTAACTGAACGAACTACGAACGAAAAAGCGAACGAGCGAACGAACGAACGAACGAAATGAACAACTGAATTTATTTAACTAATTTCTCTTAACTAGGTTTAATTGTAAGTCAAGCACCAAGTCGATTAGCAAACGTGAATGAACGTGTTACACAGAGAGAAGAGCGTTAGACATTTTTACACAAAATAGAAACAATAACAATATATTTCCGTTATAGATGTAGAAGAAACCAAGGCATTTCTCTTACATTTAAGGTTTCATACACAATAATTAGTGAACTAATGCAACAGAAGTCGAAACAAACATACATACACACATATATATATATATAGCTCTATATATACATATATATATATATATTTACCGATTTCTGCGTCTCCAACAAAGCCAAACCAAAACCAGTGAGAGGGAGAGAGATTTGAACAAAACAAACTTGTGTGAAACTTTATCCCAAAAATGTTAATTAAGCAACTATTTACAACCAGAACATGTAGTTAAATATTTAAAATATATATATATAAATACATACAAAGATATAATGGATAATACATCTATATATACATATATATAAATATATATATATATATAAAGAAGTGACAAATTGCAACCGGAACCGAAACAATATGAAACCAAACAAAATCAAGAATTACGAATTATACGAATGTTTGTTGATCGTACTTACAGATATATGTATGTAGTTGTTTATATATGTAAGTAAATAAAAATTGTTATTGATAATTCACAGACAGACCGACAGACAGAGCCAAGACATTAAATGTAACTATAAAAGACGTCGCAATAATCGAATTTCTAATTCATTGCATGATGTCATAGCCCACAAATCGATCTAAAACTTGAGCTGTAAGGCAAGCGATAGTAGAATATCGATAGTATCGATAAGCTGCGAACTCTTGAAACAGAAATTCCAAACTAGGCATTTTAATTAATGTTTTAAAAATGTTAACAACTATTCGTAAACTTAATTTATTGTTTGATCAAATTTTGTATAGTTGAGGCTACCTTTTAAAATGTTAAACTACAATACTATCGCCTGACTATCGATAACTTTGGAACGGGCAGACTATCGCCTAGCTTTTCCAGCTCTAACACACATGTACGAACAAAAGAAACGAAATGTATGTATGAAAAATAGTTTTTATTTAGATTTTAATTGCATACAATACTTTGAAAAAGCCAAATACAGACAAGTATATATTTAATTAAACACAATCCACAATCCAACCAGTTGGTTCGTAGTTTATAAAACGAAATGACACGAAAAGAACAAAGTTTAGTAATAAAAAATAAAGCGTACGCAATGGAAATGGAAAAACCTTTTTTTACAAAAAAACACAATATATATATTTGCATAGGCCACATTTCTCATGTCCGATGTTCCAATGTTCGGGTTAAATTAGCTTAATTAATTAATTGCAGTTTTACAACTTGGACTTGGGTTTCTTGAGCATTTCACGGAGAACACGTCGCAATATTTTACCACTGGGATTTTTAGGTATTTCATCCACAAATATGACGCCACCGCGCAGACGTTTGGCGGGCGAGGCGCGTTCATGGACGAACTTTATCACATCCTCTTCGGTTAGCTGTGCATTTATCTGTTTGACGACAAATGCCATGGGCAGTTCACCAGCCTCTTCATTGGGTTTGCCAATAACGGCAGCATCTTTAATCTTTTCATTGGTTAAGAGCAGCGCTTCAATTTCAGCTGGCGGCACCTGGAAGCCCTTGTATTTGATCAGCTCCTTAATACGATCCACAATAAAGAATTCAAATTCATCATCATAATAGCCAATATCACCGGTATGCAGCCAGCCATCCTGTATGGCCGTCTGTGTGGACTTGGTATCACCAATATATCCCTTCATAATGCCATCTCCTTTAAAGCAAAGCTCGCCACGTTCATTGGGACCCAGCAGTTTGCCTGTATCTGGATCAATAACCTTGCCATAGATGCCAACTTTAAGTACACCGACGCTGCCAGGTTTGCAGAATTCATCTGTCTGCACCAGGACACTCAGCGTTGACTCGCTGAGACCATAGCCTTGACGTATGAAAGGCACTCCAATACGCTCCTTTATTTGATCCTCCGTCTCACGGCTGAGCGGTGCGGCGCCACAAAGCAACACCATCAGCGAGGACAAATCGTATTTATCGACAATGGGATGCTTGGCCAGGAATACCATCAATGGTGGCACCATAAAGGCCATCATGATGCGATATTTCTGCAGGTTGAAAGAACAATTAATCGTACAATTGGAATAGTCTTTTTGTTACCATATACCTCAATGGCGGAGAGGAACAGATGCTCCTCGAATTTGGGCAAATAAACCAAGCGTGTGCCCATTGTGGCTGTGGTAATAAGCGTCAAGCAGCCGAAGGCATGGAACCAGGGTATGACTGTTAACAGCGTAATCTCTGACAGCGGCATCATGGTAGGCTGACTGTTTAACAGAATATAAAACACAATAAATATTGATAAAATAGATAATAGTCATAAAAACTTACATTTGCGAGTCGAGTGTGGCCAGTATATTGGACTGTGTCAGCTGGACGCCCTTGGGCAGACCCGTTGTGCCTGAGGAGCAGACAATTAGGGCCACATCCTGTGCCTTATTTGCCAAAGGCGATGTAAAGTCAGACGATGTCTTGAACTTATCATTATTCATCAGATCCGTAAAGGAAAGCACATTGGGATGATTCGTAGACGATCCGCTCAGCGCAATAATTGACTTGACAAATTTATTCTTTTTAGCCACCTTGGCAATGCGATCCACTGTTATCTTTGAAGCAAATATAACCTTTGGATGCGACAGGTTTATCGCATGATCAACTTCACGATCCGAATAGGTGACATTCAAAGGTGCCACTGTGGCGCCCACTGCAAATCCTGCAAACATTGCAATGGCAAATCCCACACTATTCTCACTGGACAGGCCAACAACATCGTTATTTTTGACGCCCAACTTTTGGAGTATTTGTGCCAGCCTCACAATCGAATCGTACATAAACTTTGCACTGTATTCCGTACCCGTAACCGCATCAATCATAACCGTTTGATCGCCAAAGCTCTTGTATTTGTCCACAACATATTGGCCCAAGGAGCGATAGTTCTGAGCCTCCTGTACGGGTATGGGACCGCCAAAAACAATATTACCGGGCAGCAGCGTTGAAGTCATTATGGAGCTGCAATTGTAAATAAACAAAAGGAAATGTTTATACTCGTCTTACGGCCAAAAGCAACTGCTGACTGAAGGGCAAGGGTGGTTTTTGCTATGTACTTTGTACCCATTGAAAACGCTTTTACATGGGGGTGTACCAAACTTTCGAACAAGGTATGTAACAGTCAAAAAGAGGCGTGGTCAATCACTATTAATTATATATTAAAGTTAGAGTGTTTAATATACCCTTTATGCTTTTGTATATTAATATGCAAGGCCAGCATGAATAGGCAAATAATTCCGCATTAAATCGGTCGAGAAATCAGGATTTCGATATGGGACCAACTGGAACTAGAAATATGAGATTTTCTTAAGCTTGTAGAAAGAGTTGGTTAAGCGGGTTCGAACCGGTTTTCAGCCTTGCTTATTATTTACTTATATTACTATTAAAATAAACTTAATTGAGCACCTGGAGTATTTTCAGCCTGATTACAGAGTATCAACTAGTCGAGCCCACTCGCATGAACTCCTAAAAGCAACCCTTGAAAAGCGGCACGCCATATTATATTTTTTTCAATTTTGAATTTCAGAATACCCTTTGAACCTGCCTTTGCCTCTAATCTTATCGTAGGCCGAATAAAAGAGAGAGTATCTTTAGGTTGGTTTAACTTAATCGATTTAAAAGCTGCTATCTACAAAAAAACATAAAAATATGGGCAAAAAAACAAAAACAAATATTGCATGCTTGTTTGAGATTGAAAACGAGAGAGAGAGTGGGAGAGAGAAATAGCAAGGCGTTCCAAAGTTCATAAAAACCATGGAAAATCTTGAGGACATCTCAAAAATGTTTTTTAATCGTATCGCACCGTGTGGCTGCTTATCTTGAAATTTGCATTTGCAAACGTTAATTTTATTGTAGTTTGTATATTTCTTTTATTTACTTTTATCAACTTACTTGATAAACTTTTATAGGTTACAAGTTTGCTGAGGCGAAGAAAGAGCAGCAGTCCGTTCGTTTGCGGCTTCCACAACCAACTGTTCGACGGATCCAAAGGCTCTGCTTAAATGGCACGATTAGATTAAAGATTAACGATTCTGATAAGCGCGCAGGCGCTTTAGTTAGCTCTGATTTGATTGAGTGTTTATACACACATATATTAGCTAAGACCAACCTAGTTGACAAATAGTGCAATTGAGAGCGAGAGCGAAACTGAGCGTAGTTTGTTGTAACATTTTCTATTTATATTTACTTTTGTATCAGCTGTTTGAATTTTCTATCGTACTGGCAACATCAATTTAACGTGTTGTCTGCTTATCGATATATCGATAACTACTGGGTTATTGTTAGTTCACGCTGCATCGAATTTGGGAGCTGCTGTATTTTTAGAAGAACTTGAATATATAGTTTTTAAATCACCAGATTGGTGTCATGTTAACTGAACCGTTGGAAGGGGAGGTTTTCTCTTTGTTACCAAAAGATTTTTTGTTAGTTCTGCTTAAAACCGAGGTAATGTAGCGTATTGCTGAGTCGCCGCTGTTTGCTTAGAAGGCAAATATGCCTATGGAGCATGGAATTAAGCATAAGACATTGGCTGTCATTCAGCAATCAGCTTGTAACACAAAGAGCAGTTCACATAATAATTTGGCTGGCTCCTGACGTCATCAAGCACAAATACCAAGAGATTTAGGTTTTTGTTTATTTTGATTCCGTCGGTTAGTTTTTAACAGACCTGCAGCCAATCAGAATCTCTTAACATAAGTAAAACAGCGCCTCTTGGTTTACAGCAAGTCAACAGGATGACATCACACAATCAGTTCTGCTTCTCAATATTTCGAAATTGTGACGTAATATTCTCAAGTTTCTGCTCGACCTGCCATAAACCGTATACCATGCTTGTGCAGAGTATACATCGCCTTCATAAACTGTCAACAAAACGCACAATTAATATGCATTCAGAACTTGCTTGTTGCTGATATTCTGAGTATTGGAGGAGGAGCGGCTGTTAAAGAACCCACCAAGATAAAAAAAAAAACGTAATCAGCTATTTGCGGTTTGATATTGCGTTCCCAAGTTCACAAAAATAGTTGTGAAAAATGGCAGCGCCTGTAAGTCAAATGCGTAAAACCTTTTATAAATTGGATATAAATCGCACAGAATGGGAAATTCCGGATATTTATCAGGAGCTGAAACCAGTGGGATCCGGAGCATACGGACAGGTCTGTAAAGCGACTGTACGTGGAACTAACATGAATGTGGCCATAAAGAAGCTGTCACGCCCTTTTCAGTCGACAGTACACGCCAAGCGGACATATCGGGAACTAATGCTGTTAAAGCACATGGATCATGAGAATGTTATCGGTTTACTGGACATTTTTCATCCACATCCGCCGGATGCGACATTGGAAGAGTTTCAGAATGTCTATCTTGTGACCCACTTGATGGACGCCGATCTAAATAATATTATTAAAATGCAAAATCTATCCGACGATCATGTACAGTTTCTTATCTATCAAATATTGCGAGGCCTCAAGTATATTCACAGTGCTGGGATTATACATCGGGATCTGAAACCCTCAAACATCGCCGTGAACGAGGACTGTGAGCTGCGTATATTGGATTTTGGTTTAGCGCGTCCCACGGAAAATGAAATGACAGGTTATGTGACCACCCGTTGGTATCGGGCTCCGGAAATAATGCTCAATTGGATGCATTACAGTCAAACGGTGGATATTTGGTCTGTCGGCTGTATTATGGCCGAACTAATCAGTCGGAGACCGCTGTTTCCCGGCACGGATCACATACACCAGCTTAACCTGATTATGGAAATGTTAGGCACACCGACAGATGATTTTGTCAAGAAAATATCATCGGAAAATGCCCGTAATTATATCCAATCACTGCCGCCCATGAAACGTTCAAATTTTAAGCAAGTATTCGAGAATGCCAATCCATTAGCTGTTGATTTGATAGAGAAAATGTTGGAAATGGACACGGATAAGCGTATTTCGGCAGAGGATGCACTGGCTCATCCATATTTGCAGAAATATGCGGAACCAAGTGATGAACGTACCTCTCCCCTGTATGATCAAAGTTTTGAGGACATGAATTTATCTGTGGAGAAATGGAAGGAGCTCGTCTACAAGGAAGTTCTCAATTTTACGCCTCCTCCATCTTTTGCTGAGGTCCTTCAAAGCATCAACTGCTGATAATTAAAAAAAAAAGTATTAGCTACAAATGAATTTTGTTTTCAATTTTGCCTTAATATACTCAAATTATCTTAGAGTATTTTTTGTTCATGTTTTAATACATTTTTGTATATTATTTTGTTGTTTTTTATTAATGCTTATTAAATTTAATGTTTTTTAATTTCTCTTTTTTTTTTTATTATTATAAGTAGTCGATATTTTGGAATCTACGATAGAAAATATTCTTTTATTTATATAGTTTTCTAATTTTTACTTTGTATTGAAATTTTAGATATATTTTTCTTTTGAAAGGGGTTAGCTCAGAAAACATATATAGAAAGTTGAAGTTGGTCTGTATATTTTAGGCTTATTAAGGAATAATAATACCTTGGAGCGTCATATAATCCTAAAGAACTTCAGACAGCTGTGAAAAATTCCTTATTTCTACTGAACAAAGTATAAAACTTTGTGTTCCATGCTGTTTTCGAGATATAAATCCTTTTGTTTTTGTTTTATGCTCAGATTGAAATCTTTTTTGAGCAAAGAAATCCATTCAACAGTTCTCCAATTCACCAAGGAACGCTTTTCTTTGAGTAACGGACAATTTCGAATGTACAACCACTGTTATTAACAGTATGACAAATGTTAAGGCTTCATTTACCAACAGCTGATCGAACAGCTGAGTGTATGTCATCTCTGTATAACAGTATAACACATGGACAGAGTTAACAGCAGCGGCGCTCAGCTGAGTGGGGAAAGTTTGTAATTGTTGGCAATTGTAAATAGACATAAATAAATGTTAAAATTACATCGTGTGGCACAACAGTGCCTTGCCTTAAGGCGTCACATATCTGCACTGTACATAACCGGCGACAAGGCAAATGAGAACTATGTGACGCTGCAGCCATATCTGGATTTTGCCGGCACATTCCGGCAGAGAGAGGCGTTGGAACAGAGCATTGCTGGGCGTGGCCTGCCCATTAAGCTGGAAACGGTGCTTAGCAAATACGAGAAATACCAGAGCAAGCGTGAGCAACTGCAGCGGTTGGAAGAAGAACGCGATGCCATAACCAAACAATTGAAAGCTCTTTCGAAGAGTGGAGGTGCTACTGAACAGCTGGAGCAGTTGCGGGAGCAAGGTAAATCCTTGAGGAATGAGGGCAAAGAACTGAAGCAGCAACTTTATCCTTTAGAGGATGATTTTATACACGACTTTTTGCAGCTGCCCAATTGCCTGCATAGTCATTGTCCTGGGCAGTCACAGGAGAAGCTAATTTTTCGGCATGGTCTGCCGCCGGCTGTTGACGCTCAACCGGCTCATTTATCACGGCCGGACCTGGTGCATTTTATAGACCAAAATCGTTATTATCTCATGGAACAGGCAGCTCATTTGGATGTGAATGCCATGCAGGCACTGACGCGTTATTTCTTGACGCAGGGCGATTTTGTACAGACGTCCAATCCGGACTTTGTGCGCTGTGTGCTGCTGGAGGCGAATGCTACTCCCCTGGAACACTACCATTTGGTTAAGGAAGAGCACTTGCAGAATACATTAAATACCGCTTTTTTGACAGGCGGCGGTAGCTTTGAGAGCTTTCTGGGCGCCCTGACGAAACTCTGTGTATATCCCTCCGTGCTGCCGCTGCGTTATGTTGCCTGCGGCAGAAGCTACAATCGACAAGAAGCGGAGCTCAATGGACCAACGCCCAGCCTGTATACAGCGACACAAACAAATGCTGTGCAGTGCTTTGTGGCTACCCAAACGGCAGAGGAAGCCGACATAGAACTGGAGCAAATACTCCATTTAACTATAGATTTCTATAAGAGCCTTAATATACCCTTTCGCATAACGTACGCGCCCGCCGATAGTCTGATGCCGGCGGAGAGCCTGCGAGCCAGCATTGAGGTCTACGCGCCCTCGCTGAAGCGCTACGTTTGCCTGGGGCGCATTAGTAATTATGGAGATTTCGTCTCGAAACGCATACTCTTTAGTACACGGCGGGAGAAGCATTATGATTTTCTGCACTTGGTTGGCGGACCAGTGCTGTACACCACTCGACTTATAGCCGCGCTCATTGAGCTGGGCGTGGATCTGGACAACTGTAAATTGCCGGGCAGCCTGCCGGCAGAACCGACGGCTCAAGCATTGACACAACACCAGCGAGATTTACAAGAGTTTAAAGATCTTTTTAAATAAATACATATTTAATATTCCTTCCTTGCGAAACATTCGATTTGTTATCCTTGGGGCTCTCTTAGGGCTAACAAGTAAGTAAGTAAAAAAGTTAAGTCGGTAGATACAATTATTTACAAGCTACTATAATCTCATGGTCTGTAAGGCCCATCCATTATCCTTTGATATTTTCCATTCAGGATTAATCGCTGCATTTAATTTGCATTTTGGGAAAACGTTTGCGAAAATTTTCACACTTGGGCGTTGTGAAGGTGTACGCATTCCTGGTCTCATCCAGCACGGAGTTCGGACTGTGCCGCAGTGCTTTCAGCACATAGGTTGTATTATATTTTAATTTGCTAAACTCCAGCGAATCTTTCTGCAATGGAAAATAGTGTGAAAGATGCTTAGATGTATTCATTTTTCAAGGATTCCTTTGGGCTCCTATATTACTAACACTTTATCAACTGATCCTCAAATACTAAGGCCTAATCTTCAATCAAATTTTTTATATATTCTCGTTTTGCTTTCCAGCGTATAAAGGCGTTATTTGTTTCAAAATAATTTCTATATATCAATATTTATATTATCTTCTAAGATTCTTTAAAGGTGGAAAATAGGAATAGCAATAGGAATCTCCTAGCGTTTCGCACTCGAAAGGAAAGAAGGAAAAAACCCCTGGGACCTCAAATAAAGTTCTTTTTAAAGCTTTAACATTATCCTGATTCTCCTAGATCAAAAGATACTATATCTTTATCTACTCATCAAAGAATACTCCTCCCCAAAATATACTATATATTTATCCTTTCCCGTAGGAGGATCAACTATAGTACACTTCCTTTGATTGGGACTTTGGAAAGTGGAATACTTCTAAGAAGGGATTGATATGCCCTAAGATCTCATCTGATTTTTCCCTTTCTCGTAAATAGTAGAGTTCTGCACACGTCTTTGGGCCTTGGGCCATTGCAATTGGCCTTTTGCCACGGAGCACGTACGTGGCGCCCGCCCTAAAAACGTGTTTCACGTGTCGAACAACGGCAACAAATTGAAAAATCTAAATTGAAATTGAAATTGAAACTGAAGCTAAAGAAATAAATGATATGCTTAATGATTGGGCCGGCACGAATACAGCTCGTGGCATACAAATATGTACACTCACACACACACACCCATATATATATAAATATATATATATATGGATCCGTAGGTAGGTTGACTTGTTGTTGTTGTACTCACTTTGACGCGGATCGCGCTGAACTCGCTCTGTTCGCAATTTGTTTCTTGGGGGCACAGTTCGTAGACTCTGAATATATATTGGGAATATTGAATTATTGTTATGACTATTGTTTATAAACAATCAAAATTAACATGCATTACATGTGTTGTTGTAGCACACACACACTTACTTCTCCTTGTGTGGCTGAAAGCCCAAAATTTGCACAATCATGCCAAATTTCCGGTTCAAACGGAAACGTACTTCATACGAGGAGGAGGAGGAGCCGCTGTTCAGCAGCTCCCCAGGCGTTGCTGTTGTTGTTGTGCTCCCTGTGCCCATAGCTGCTATTGTGGGTCCAAACTCTGTAATAATCTGCGACTGATGATGATGATGATGATGGTGATGCTGATGATGACTGTGCCTCAGATTGTTGTTGTTGTTGTTGTTGTGAGTGCTACAGTCGAGCGGCTCATGTGGCTCGGGGATGGATTGCAGTGTGGTGTTATATAGCAGCGCCTTCTTGTCCGATTTCAAACGCCTCGAACCACTTATGGACATGGCCTGAACTTGTATATAATATGAGGAATTGGGCAACAGTTCCTTGATCTCAAATTGATGCGTCTGCAAAGGGAATATCATTTGAGCTGGGAAAAAAAAACCATTAAGCTTTGGCATAGACTTACATCCTTCACATAGCTTTCTTTCGAGTAAATAGAGTCCACTTGGCCGCCCACATAGAGCGACCACATGATCTTATATTTTTCCACAGGAAGATTCGACTTGGACGGACACCAGATTACCTTGATGCTCATGCTATTTCTGCCATCGTAGTGCTTGGATAATATTTTCAAATCGCTGGGCGCTTTTGGTGGCTTGGGATCTGCAAAGTGGCAACAATTAGACAGTGCCTAATAAATATATATGTCTATATATATATTCATTACGGATTTACGCGAAATCCCGATGTTATCTTGCCCAAAACAAACAAAACAACAAACAATCGATGCAAATAAACGAATGCAAATCGCTGGAGCTCAAAGTCTTATCAAAAACCCAATTTCTTCGGGAATATATATATATATATCAGTATAGAGATTCATAATTATTTATTCTAGATTTTTGGCAACTTACTGTTGGGCAGGGTGAAGGCATGCGAAGGCTGCGAGTAGCCGCGGAATCCGTGTTCATTTACAGCGGCAACGCGCACTTGATACCAGCGACCAGGTCGGATATTGAAGAAGATATCCATACTGTAGCAGAAAAACAAAAGCAAAGGGATTGGGCTTATAGAACGCGGGGGGCTTGGTAGTACCAACGGGGAGAGTACCTACAGTTTGCTGCGTCCATTTATCGTCTCCAGTATCTTTTCGACTTGCTGCGATTGCCACATGCCCAGCTTGCGTGGGGTAAAGAGGCGGCCAATGTGGGAGCGCACCTCAACATGGAAATAGTAGGGCAACAGGGATGACTCAATGGTCAGCTCCACTTTGTGGCTGCGTGACAGCTTATAGTTCAGAATGTGGGGTATGGGCGGCAATAGGCTGGTGTTACGTATGCCCAGGGGCTCCATGCAAATGGGGCCACAGGCGGAGGCACAGCACTTATGGATCTCAATGCAGTCGTGATCGTAGACACAATTATCCAGACACGAGAGGCGAGCCTGCCTGGCTGCCAACTGCATGCTGCTGCTGGGGCAGCTGCCAGCACGCGGTGCACGCAACAGCTCCAATTTGCACTGATCGAGGCAGCGCTGCGGCTGGGTGCTATTCTCGCACCGGGCCAGGCACTGCAGCTCGATGATCCTGTCCTTGATGTCGGTGCTATCGCGCTGGCGTTGATGCATCGAGATTGTTGCATGCACCGCCGCCGGTTGCCGGCTGCCCAGCAGGGCCAGCGCCAGCGCCAGCATGATCAGCATCTTGATTTTGATGATCTCTCTCTCTCTCTCTCTCTCTGGTTCGATCTCTTTGTTGGTGCTATCTCTGCAAGTACAGTCATCAGTCGCTAATTAGAACGCTTCCAAATCAAAATATACATCTATCAGCCAGTGGAGCCAGTGGTTCACTGTATTCTCTTTTAACAGAGATGATCATCGCTAGCAATCTCGCAATCTCTCTTAGACTGTGCCCATTCCGTGCATTCATAATTAACATCATGTATGTTGATTATGCTAAAGGATTGGTTTGGCCCCCAAACCGGTTTATTCCATTTCATTTTGCCTGACCAACTAACTAATCATTCTTTGCATTTGTCTGCCCCCATCCCCCATCCCCCCTTTCTGCCCCTGGCGTGCCTTCCTCCAAGTCGAAGCAATGAAAATGCAAAAATACATAAATGTATCTCAAGTGCTTGACAGGACTTCAAAGCGCGCATCACGGTGCGTGCCACGAACGCAACGGACGGACGGACGGACAGACGAACGGACAGATAGACAAACTGGGAGACAAACTGATGTCACCTGGCGCTTGACTGACTAAAGAGATACCCTGTTTGAAGTCACCTGGAGAGACAGCTTTGCTTTTAAATCTTCTTTTTTTGGTTTCTTCTATAATTTTTAGCTATTCTTTTTTTGCTGGCTTTTAGCTGTTTTTTGGCTCTATTAACTTTACGTTCTCTTTTTTTTATTGATTATCTGTCAATATTTTTTATAATTTAATTATTGTTAACTATTAATTATGGCTAATGAGCGAACTGTAAAGTCTTTTTATTAATGTCTTCATGGCTTTAATCACAGCACACTTGAAAAAAATACTTGGAAATAAATAAATAAAGAAAAGAGACTTTTGATTTGTTTATGATAAAATTAATGAAATTGTTTTAAATGTAAAATTATTGCTAAGTTTTGATAGTAAATCTCAGAATATTTCAGTGTTTTTCACACTAGAATCCAAAGCAAATACTTTTTTAGAAAACTTAAACAAAGTTTTCAATCTATTTATTTGGCTTGAGTTTTAAATATCTTAAGGAAAAGAGTAGAATTTCCTAATAAAATATATAGGAAATAATCCAGAAATATTAACTGAAAACCCCTTAAACCAAAGAGATTATCCTTAAACTAAAAATCCACCAACATTTTCCAAATTTCTCTGCTTTTATTTTATAGTTTGATCACTTCACTGATCACTTCTAAGTATCAGAATATAGCTGGAAATTAATTTATTCCAAAAACGAATAAAAGGCTGCCGTTTAGAGGCAGTTAAGGAGCTGCTGCTGCTCCGGCTGCAATTCCAGATGGAGTATAGCTCCACACAGCCCCAAGAAACAGCATTCCTCTGCAGAAGAATGGACAGTTCGAGGCGAACCTTTTTAAATTGGCATGCAGCCTGCAATCCACATATATGTTAGGGTATTTAGCACGCAAATGGGAAACTAATGTTTTATGGTGAGTGTGTGTGTTGTGTGTGTTGTGTTGTGTGTGCTGTGTGTGTCGTTGCGTTGCGTGTGAATGTGCAACCGCAGAGCAAAGAAAAGTAAAATAAAATAAAGTAAACTATGGGCTACGATGAATGTGCGCGCCTCTGCCGGCAAGTGGATGTCACCAGATTCACACAGAGCAGAGAAGAAGCACACACAATTTACAGCGGCAGCATCAGCATCAGCAGCAGCAGAAGATCTCATCACAGAAGCCCACAGAAGCAGATGCCGCACATGCCACAAGAAGATACAGATACAGACACTCTGGGAGCAGCAGCCAACAGCTTTCAGGTGAGGGTACGAAAACAAAGCGGGGCGGCTACACTCGCAAAAAATACTCCCAAATTTAGCACAGGAAATTTACACTAATTTCAATAATATCTATTTTTGAACCGCTGAATAAATACCCTTCCTTTTTTGCTTCCTTTTCTCTGTTTTAATAGCCTTGAAGATTGATTTTATATCTGGGATTTTGAAGGATTTCTTTGAGGATTCTGTGTTAGACATGTTTGGTTAATGTCTCTTTCCAAGGAAGCTATATAAAGTATTAAAGCCATCCGACTGGTTTCTAAAGTCAAGATACTTCTATATATCCAAGGTCTATTTAAAAAACTGATGGATTATATAGGGAAAACAGACAGACGGGCTATTTCGACCTATTTCCTCCTATTGCAGAATATATATGCTTTCTATGCAGGATGCTAACCGTTTCGAAGACGAACCCTTCCGAAGTGGTTCTCTGCAGGATTTGGGTTCAGAGTCTCTTTGAAATGGTCCGCTAAATGTGAACCACGAACCGTTTTTATAAAGGTTCTTATCCTTGTTGAATTTGAATGTAATTTTTTTCCAAGTGTACGGCAACAGACACTGAAGCAGATCTGTAGGGGCAGTGGGGAGCGCAGGCTTAACTGAGGGACATTAAGCGACAAATGAATGTGCGACGATCGGCGGCAACAACAACAGCAGCAGCAGCAGCAGTGGCAGTGGCAGCAGCAGCAACAACAATGCTGCTGACAACAAGATGAAATGCAGCAAGTTCCGCGGAAAGCAAAGCAAAATTCGCAACAAAATTGGGCAGTAAAGCTGAAGCTGAAAAGCGGCGCAGCGCAGCGCTGCTCTGCTGTCATCCCAGCCAGAATGGCAGCCTCGATTGGCGGACTGACTGTCTGCCTGGCTGGTTGGCTGGTTGGCTGCTTGGCTGCTTGGCTGCCTTGCTGGCTGCCGCTGCGTAGTGGCAATTAATTGCTTTTAACGATTCAAAAATTCAAAATTACTTTTTATGCTGCTGCACACACATAGCAGAGCAGACACACACACACACACACACACAGGCAGACACACATCTCTATACACTCTCCAACAGATCCGGATCGATTTCGTTGACGTTGTTGCTGCTGCTGCTGCTGTTGGTTTGATAAATCGTTGGTGGTAGCTCTGGCTATGGCTCTGGCTCTGCTCTGCTGTAGCTTTTGTTTCGCCTCCAGTCTGCGTTCTTCGGAGCTTAGCACACTAGCTTCAGGCTGAGACAGAGGCAGAGGCTTCTCTGGCGACTGGCGACAATGGCCAACCAGCGAAGCATCAACAACAGTGTGTAATATGATGCAAATCGTTTAACACTTTGACCAACAACCAGCAACAACAACAACGTCATCGTCATCGTCATCCTCATCGCATTGTTGCCTGCTGCAGCTCAAGTGCAGTGGCTGTCGCACATAAAAAGTGTTTACGTTTAAGTAAACGCAAGAAGAGCAAAGTAAACTACCAAAAGGGGAGGCAGAAATAATCATGAATTTTCCCATAATACGAATATCTAATGCCCTACAAAACAAAGAACTTAAAACTCGAAGAGCAGAAAAGTCTTTAAGTCTTTGGAATACAATCGGAATCAGTCGGAGTCTTGAGATAAAAGTAAAACCTTTCAGATTCAAATTTAAACTGAAAATTAAAAGGAAAGCTTAAAATTAATATGATCTTTGTTCTAATTACATTCATATATGCCATAATATTAGTAGTAATTATAATTAATAATTGTTTTCTACAAAATCTTTAACTTGATATTAGTTTTTTTAAATTATAATTTTGATAGATATGATCCTTACAATCTATTTAGTTTACTGATCAAAGATCATATTAAGATCAGAGTTAAGCTTGAAGAAATGCAAGAAAATAAAAGTTAACTTAAATAAGGATTTAAAACACATAGGAAACTATAAAAATTTCTGAATATTTCCCAAATTTACAAAGAATTTAAAATATATTCAAAAAGAAATTACCCATAAAATGAGCTCTATAATATCCAGGCAATATATATAAAAGGCTTTTTGCCAATCAATCTGGTTTAAATGGAAATCATTTAGATATTCTGCTACTCCAATTTCAGAAGCAATTGAGATATTTTAATTGTTCTGTAGCTATTTTATGGCTTGTTTAAGATATGGAGCATTTAATGATCAGTCGTAAAGTCGAAGACCTTTAATTTTTACTACACTATACTTCATAAGTGTATTTATTTATTTATTACTGCTGCTGCCTGTTTCTCACATTGCAATTGGAGAACTGAGCGAAATGGAGTGATGAATGACAACAAATGGTTTCCAATTTCTATACTTAATTTGAAAGACACCCTTTGGGGGCTATAATTGCAGGTTTGGGTTCAGGTTCAGGTTCAGGTTCGGAGTAGGGTGCCATATTACGTGAGGGGAAAGGGTATAACGATGACGACTATACGGAGTGCTTGCGCTTGTCGCAAGTGTTGCTTGCTTGTCACCAATGCAACATCCCCAACCCCGCTGCGTATACCCTAACTGCATCCCGCACCGACCCGCCCCCCACATGCATACTTACCCCTACCGATTGCCGCAATTAGCACGAAGGCAATCTCATTTTACGCCGACCAAATTGCGCAAATGGCAACCAAACGAGCCGAGCAAAACATTCTTTTTTTTTTTGTTGTTTTTGGTTTCTTTTTTTTGTTTGCTTTTTTCTTTTCTTTTTATTAGTACTTACACTTGCCGCACAGCTTACAGCTTAAAGGTGCCACACGCAACAAAACAATACCCTAGAGTTTTGAATCGGATTTGGTAAAATAAAAACGCAACACCCTGTTGTACACTGTAATCGATCTTTGGGTTGCGTCTTATTATTTAATTTAGATTCGATACTCGGATCTCGTGCAGTGACCGCTGCGCTCTCGCGTGACCGTCGCGTTGCACCCACAAAGACTGACTGACACACTGAACGGACAGCCAATTGCATTGCATCTGGATGCTGAACATAGCCGAAGACAATTGTTCGTACCATTCGTGCACGTTCGTGTATGCTACATGTTCGGCTCGGTCAGCACAGTCGGCACAGTCGGCTCTCCCGGCGCTCACGAGCGTGAGTGCGTGTGTGTGTGAGCTTGGCGCTCGTGCTCCAATTGTGTCGCAAACACAACAAAAGATCGCTTTAGATATGCGAGTGTGTGCGTGTGCGTGTGTGTGTGTGTTACGCTCTGCTCCTGCGCCCATTCATTCACAGTTTCATAAAAGGACGCACACAGACACACATCAATGTCTGTGTGGGTTTATGTTTGTGTGTGTGTGTAAGCGCTTGCCCCACTAATGACGCGACTCTTATTGTTTTTGCATGCACCAATTACTCGTATTTTATTTTTGCATAAACACATACATTTACATATATTTTTATGTATGTGTATATATGTGTATTATATATATGTATATGTGTGTATTTACATTGTGATTACAACGGGCACCTCAAAGCATATGAGATTTTGATTTTTTTCATCTTTCGCCTCCCACAGCATACTGCCGCTCATCTGTAAGGAGAGAATGAATGAATGAATGAATGAGAGATCTACGGATTATTATCTGAATACTTACCACAGGCAATGTTTGATTCACAAATATATCGGCCCAATAGCTTTTGCTGTCGTTTATATTCAGTATACAATTATGGTCTCCATCGCAGGGATCAGGTGTTATAACCGCCTGGGTCTTCACATAGGTGAATACCCAGCGTACCTCGTGTTTCAGAAATGTTACACCGTTGCCTGCCAACGAAATAGAATATATTTTTTTATATATTTAATTAGACAACTATTCAGAATTTTAATTCAGTCTCTTTCTAATTTTGTCTCAGCTACGATATTTTAATTAGACGGATTACAAAGAGTATGGTTAGAAAATATAAAACCAGCGCGTCGAAGATTACATACCCTAGAAAGCCCCTACAACAACCGATTGTTCCTTTCTAGGGCAGCTATGCTATAGACGCTCGATCTGCCGCGTGGGAATGCTGCCTGCCAAGTTTCATTGACCTAGCTCAGAAACTGATAGGCTAGTTTGCATAGAAATAGAAAGGTGAACGAGCTATATCAACTCGTCTCGTCGTCCCAATTTAATATACTACGTAAATCCTAAAAATCATAAAGAATAGAGTATTTTTATAGGTATAACAATTAATTGAGCAGGTTGCATATGATCTTAGCAGCAAAGGGTATTATAACTTTGTAATACATTGAAGGATTCCTCTGCGACTTCATAAAGTATATATACTTCTGATCAGGGCGATAAGACGAGTAGTTACAGTCCTATTCCCCAGTTCATCTTTTAAGATATTATAAATAGTAGTTATGATTTTTGTTCTAGATTGCATTGCTTCAATGAGTCGACAATTTGGGTTTTTTTTCCTTTTTAATATAGATCAATTGCTTACCTTGGGAATCCCAAGGCAAAACTTTCCCTAGTTCTAGTAGCCATATAAGAAATTATACTGATATTTGGTTCTACGGAAAAGCGAAATTAAATTGGCTTAATTGGTACTTGAGATTTGAAATCATAGATCGCAATACATATTAATTTTAATCCATTCCATTTCTTTTCTGTTTTTTATCAGTTCGTTTCCTAGTTGTACTACTTAGGAGAGTATTGGGCCGGTGTGCAGTTAGAGTATTATTTGCTGTGTAATCAAAACAGAGTTAAGCGCTAAGAGTATTATTTTGGTCTATTAATAAATTCAAAAATTCAACCGTATCGCCAATTGAAACTGCATTGAGATCATTCACGTAGCTCACACTAATCGGTAGTCAAGTACGTCTGTATTTACACTATATATACGTATATATATATATATATATATATATATATGTGTGTGTAGGTATAATTTGTTTTAGATGTACTCGGTAGCACTACGTGCCATAAAAGTGAAGTCGTATAATGTGAAATTGCTGGTATTATTTTGATTTACACGCCCCTTTGATCAATTATTATTATTATACTATTTATATGACAAGTACAACAACATATTAACACATTATCGTCGGTTCACACGATGATTTCCCTAGGCCTTGCCACCCCACCCCTACACACCGCCCGCATTCTTGATTCCCCATCCGTCATCCGCTTGACTCGTAGTGAGAATCCCCTGCCCTCCCCTCTCTCTGTCTCTTTTGGGCTATTTCTGAGTTTCCGAGTCTCAGAGAATTGAAGAATTTGAATAGCACTGCCGTTATCAGCGTTATACTTACCGTTATCATCGAAGAGCACCGTAACCTTAACAGTCGAATTGCGAGCCATGGCGCAGGGTACCTTCGTACAGCTGTCAATGTTCAGGTAGTTCACTTGATACAGGGAACCTGCAAAAATCCACCACAGATTAAACATACTTATAAACAATTGCATTCCCGCTCTAATATAATGCGAGCATAATAAAACATTTACTATATACATTTTTACACATTTTATTATTTCTTTGGATGTACTTAAAAAATATGCAATTTTCGGATGGAACCTGCTTATAAGTCGGGCTAGGTTTATTCACATCTAAGGATCTAATAGTTTCTAATAGAAGTCCTATTTGGTAATATCTCTACAATAAAAACTGATAATTATAGTAATTTATAGTTATAGTAAAGCATCTATACAGCTGCATTCTGGGTCTACATCAATCAATATATTAGAGATAACCTCAACAAAAATCTGTACTTCCCTTTTCCAATTATGTAGAAATGGGAATATGAAATTAAAATAACAAAAAAAAATAGATAATAATAGGTTCAGATTTAATATTAATGTAAACTGAGCTGTTCAAGTTCTACTTTAAGTAATCTAAGGAAACAAAAACAAAATCGAGCCGGATCAGCATCGGTTTCCAACTTTTAACTATAAATTCGATTTTAATACACTTACAAAGTGCACTATAACTTTGTCACAATAATATACCTATATATATATATATATATATATATTAATGATCAGGACGAGGAGACGACTCATGCCCGTCTGTTTCTGTGCAAATAAGTCTCTCACCTAGGAGCTAGTTGAATAAAATTTGGTATGGGGGCTCCTTTACAGGCAGCACATCCGATCCGGCCAATTCCGACGATCGGACAACTATATAGCTGCCACAGAAAGGAACAATCGTACTAAAAAGTTTTATGGAAAACTCTTTAGTTTCTCAACGTATCCTAATGTAATTTGGAAGTTAAGTCCATAAGTAAGTTTTAGTATAAATGTATTAACCGATCTAGTACATATATTCCGAGGGTAACCTTATTCATTTACGTTTAAGATCTTTACAGGATGCGGCGAAAGAGTGGCTACTTTGGTACCAGCTAAACTGCTGCATTTAGGAGGCGAATCAGGTGATTTTCAAAAATAATTCGTAATACTCATACTATGAATGAAAAGTGTGAAGTAATGATGATGATTGCAGTGCTAAGTGCTACCAATATCTATTAACTTTCCAGCATGACAATTAATTAAATGATTTAGTATATTAAAATTATCTACAAAGCCAGAAAACCTGTTTTATTTGGTTATTCTTTTTTTTCGCTTTTTAATTCATGAATAGGAAACTTTCCCAATAAAAATTTGACAGTGATTAATGCTATAACTTTTGCAGTATATCAACTTCAGCGATAGTTAGTTAAGCCCTGAGACACTTACCATTTTCTATTAATAGCGAATTTTAATAACTTAATTTTGTGGGCAATTACCAATATCAATAAACCATAAATTTTATAAGCCGGAAATAAAAAAACTCTTTTTTAGTATGCGTAATTTTTATTGCCCAACTTTAATTTTGGTTACAAAAGAATTTTGAAAGGGGATTTTCAGATTTAAAGGAGTTTTTATTTATTTACATTTAACAAAAAGTATATAAGCATAAATATTTACATAAAGCTTTATCTTTTTTTTTACAGTGAAAAAAATATTTACTTACTTTGAGCTTCTATGCAAAATTCAGTTGGGTTTTAGGTACATTTTATAGCAAGTCGTTCATGAAAATACATTTGTATACACATACATATATGTATGTATGTATGTAAAATAGATGAGAACAGTATAATCGCATACGACTATAAAGACACTATATAACCATTTTTAATAATTTTGGAATTAGTGAGCGTTAAAATGTATATTTAATATAGGTTTGAAGCTAGTAAAATATGTCTTCTAATATACAATACTTTTCAATTCTTCTCAAATCTAATTACTATATTCAAAAGATTCAGTTTTCAGTTTACGATCTGAGCAGCACTTTCAGAAAGCTGAATATTGGGTTCCAATTAAAATGGATAGTAAATAAAATATTGGAAATATTGGTTCTAATATCTGAAAGATTCAGGTTTTCAATTCAAAATGTACTTTAAAAAAGTTGGTTCATCTGGAAGAGTCTGGAAAATTTCCAAGCGACCATTACATATAATATTTTGGACAATAATAAACACTTTTAATACTTAAATACTTTTTGGATTTTCTAGAACTGATAAAGGAAAGTCAATTTATTCGAGTAGAAGTTTTATTTCTCTATATTTCTATTCTAACCGGAGGATTCGAATTTCCAAGCGACCTATGACTTTTTCACTATATATTCCTATGGCTGCTCTACTAACTAAACTAAACTTATCCAGAGAGAAGTCCTTTGTGCCAGTTTAGTTCTGGACTACTCACCGCAGTCCTCGAATGGCAGCGAACGCATAGCCAGCAGTTTCTTATATGCCTCGGCTCTGCTAATCCTGACGGTTGATGCGGCCAATGCGTGTACGAAACATATGGCCCAGAGTATTTTCAGGTAATAAACAAAATAGCTGCGCATGGCTTAATCAGTTTGGGTTAGAAGATCGCGAAGATTGGAATACCTAGCACAATAATTGAACTCAATTTGCAAATAAAAATAGGCAAACACAAAAAATATCTGAAATGATTAAAACAATAACAAAGGCGACCGATAATAATGCTGTGTGGCTGTTGTGGTCAAATCACTCGAACAGTCGGACAGGCGGACAGGCGTATAGGTAGCGCCTGTGTTACGTTTTCTTTCACGGCTAACAGGTGACTGATATTCCAGTTAAAGCTACGAAATACTATTGGCTTTCGGTAGCATTTAACTGGCGGTATCTTAACGGCATTAATTTTAAACGAAAATAAATAATTTGTGTACACTTATAAGCAATAAAACTTTGATTTATTACCAACAGTGAGCCTGATTGGAGTATAGAAAAAAAAAACCGACAACGACGGCAACGACGACGACGACGATGACGCTCCAGCGATCAATACAAGTTGCTGCCGACTGATAAAACTCAATCGATCTGGGTCTGTCCCCTGGCCCCATATATGATATTTGGAGCACATGAAGATAGCTATAAATAATGAAAATAATGTCCCATGTCTCATGTGCAGATAAAAACAAGTCATCAGCCACTTGAGTTTAATTGAAAGTTGAAGACACACAATTCTCTTATCAAATCAAATACTATAATATTATTTGATAATATATAAATGAATGCACAAAAAAAAAAAAAGAAACGAACTAAATTGAATGGGAAAATTTTGTTTTGGGAATGTGACTCAGCAAGGTGACTGCCTCCGGCTTCAGTCTACTCGATAATTCCCTTCAGATAGTTGGTATTCTTAATGATGCGAAAGTCGGTGCGCAGTTGTATGAATTGACGCACCACAGATTTGTCCAAATAATTCTAGAAAAACGAAGTAAAACATTGAAATCTAAAAGAAATAAACAAAATATTTAACGCATACACTTACCAGCGTATCACCAGTGCAGACCTCTTGAAGATTTTGGGGTTTAACCAGCAGCAAATTACACAGAGCATGCAGTATATCAAAGAGTTGAGTCACCAGCGGACTCTCCAGTTCCCTTATACACTTTCTATACTCATTCACATCACAAATGGCACACATGGCGCCTGCCGTATTGAATTGCATTGTTTGTAAATGATCGTAAATGATGCGATGGAGTCGGGTACCAAATTCGGTCAGCACATTCTGAAGATTTTCGCCATCGACGCATTTCTTTATCTGCATAATAACTGGCTGTAGATTCTGGACCACTTGAAGGCAAGCCTGAAGCAAGAAATACATAAATATAGATTTGCTATGGGGGAAATAAATCGATTTACGTACAGCTGATGAAATAGTATCCACATCAGTTTCAGGCTTGTAATCCGTTTTCTTTTGCTCGTACTGCAGATAGACCTTTACCCAGCCAATGACAGCGCTTATAGAGCGATCCAGGCCCTGATCCAGCTTCGTTTCAATTTGTTCCATTAGAATGCGTTTCTTAAACACATAATCTGAGTATTTTGGAGTGTTGCTATTCAAAATTCAAATTCAAAATTAAAATATTTATAGTTACTTTGCAGTTAACTGACCTGACACAGGGTATAACCGACGTATTACACAGTTTGTCTAGTAAATGTACAATAATATTTGTCTTTTGCACCACATCGAAGAAATACAATTGTGGAAATACTTTGCCCTCGGCCAAAGGCACTGCCTGCAGGCCCAACTCCAATGCATAGTCAACATGCTCGTGCATGAGGAAGCGTAACAATATGTCATTTAATTTGATCGCATTGCCGGGCAGCTCCAATTCGCTAGAGAGCAGCCTACAGCGCTTTAGAGATGCCTTCGCTTCTTGCAGCATATTAATGGCCAGTTCCTCCGATAGAAACGTTTCACCGCCATAATCCTCAATTGCTGCTATATTGATATTTGCCCTTGTGGCAATAAGCACTTCCATATTACGCCGAAAACCTTTAGTTGTTTGTGTCTTCTGATGCTTCTTGCTGGCATAGAATTTCTCCAACTCTGATGAACACTTGGCAGTCAGGCATCTAATCTCAATTTCAGCGTATCCGGCTAGATTTTTCATGAAAATCTGTTGTGTGAGCTTATGTAGTAAATCATCATCGATGGTTGACATATAAATTTGCAGATCGCTGGACAGTTTCAAAGTGCTGGAATTGGAAAAGTTATATGTTAGACTGTGCCTGATTCAGTTATCAAGGTGGTAAGCCGGCTATGACCAAAACCAAAGGAATTTCGAAGGTATAAACCACCGAACCACACTAACTCCTTCATTAATAACTTTTGACTTTTGACTCACCGTGAGTAGAGTTCATAGAGCGTGCGCAGATACTTTTCCTCATCCTTTTTGTCGTCCAGCTTAGTCATAGCGTATTGATGCAATTTCAATTGATATATATTCAGTATAAACTTGGACATGACCTGCTGAGGATTGGCAAAAACCTTCTTAATGATCTCGTAATGATGCTTGCACATTGGGACTATGCCAATGAATATATCCTTGCCGCTGTACGGCTGCATTTGGCTTTGCTCAATGTAGGCATCCACACACTGTGCATACCCTTTAAATTGCGATAATATTTGAGCCAAGGATTTCATGCGTTCAATATCCTCGCTTTTTTGAGCAGTGGCAAATTCCTCAATCAGTCGACGCTCCACTTCATCGTATTTTTTTTCAATCTTTCTCTTGGATTCGGCAAAACTACCAGGAGGTAAATCCTGTGAAATCGCATACAATTTTTGTATAACATCTGCTGCTTCCTGCAGCCGAAATGGATCCGAAAATATATCATTGACTATAACAGGACCGGCCATCAGAAATTCAGCCATATAACTGAGTAACTTTTGTGCCTCCACCGAGCGACTACGGGGCGTATTAACATTTTCTAGCTGTTCACCTAAATGCATGATTTTTCCGGCCACCGAATTGATTTTCTCGTCCAACTGACCAAACCAATCAATGGCCGTTTGATGCCTCTCCTGTAATTTTGATATTTTCTTAGCATGCGAATCCTGTTCCTGTCGCAACGATTCCTCTAAACGTTCGCATTTATTCTGCTGCTTCTCCTGCAGTATCTTTAGATCCTTAATCGTTTGAATGAACGTATCATGCAATGCCACTGGATTAAAGTCTTCGCTATTCTGTAGCTCATTGTTGGTGCGCCAGGTCAGACGCTCTATGAACTCGCCCACTTCAAAGGGTTCCTAAAGTATACGATACATTTATTAAGCGTTATTTATACCCTTAATCGTCTGAATAAATACCTGTTCAAATTCTTCCATATATTGTGACAGCATTATTATAATTTTTACTTTTTTTGTTAGGCGTTTTCTTATTATCTCTGTGGAAAAGCTCTTCTTCTTATAACCCAGTAACAGCTGTTATTAGCAGTGTTGCCAACTAACTTTTTAAAAACAAAACATTCCGAGCCTTTTTTTTTATTTTCAGAAAAGATGACAAATAGTAAGAATTCGTTTAACCCAATGCCCAATATAATTCCTTTTCTATAAATATTTTAATAAATTATCCCGTCGCTGTTTTATTGCTGAAAAAGCTGTTTTTAGTAAGTCTGGCAACGCTGCCAGCAGCTGCACAGAGTTCCTTTATTTGAAGCTGACAACAGCTGGCACAACTGTTGCTATTTGAAAATGGCGCCGTTGTATGTTGATGCTGCCAGCTGAGTGTATTGCTTTACTTATTTATTCTGGCAGTGCTGCACAACTGTTGCGCACATTTTTTGAATTCCCAGCACAGCTGTTGCATAACAGCGCACTTTTGTTTTACCTTGGAATATTTATAAAAAATGCATGTTCTTGCATGTTTGTTTGTTTATTATAAAACCTTAATGCTTTTTTTGTTTAATTATTTTCATTCACATATTTTATCATATCAAAACCTATTTTCGTTTTATTCTTAGTTTGTTTTTGTTTTTTTTTTTTACATTGTATACGACAAAACACATTGCAATGTGCCAACAAGTTAAAATTTCAAACGTTTTTTAATCGTTATTTATAATTATTGCGTGAAGTCTGCTTACTGCATTTTGAATTTTAATTAAATAATTAAACTTTAGTTACAGTTTTCAGCCCTGAACAATTTGTTTAAAAAAAATCAATATTTTAATTATTTTTGCTGTGAAGAAAGAAAAGGATTATTTTTGCAGCTATTTTAGATACGTTTTCTTTTAATTTATGCCCTCTTTAACGACCATTTCTTTATATTTTTAATTGACAGCCTTGTGTACTTTTTGTTTTTTGTTTTGTTTGCTTATTTTCTTTTTTTTTTGTTTTTTTTTTTCTTTTTTACAAACGCTGCTGCTGACTGTGCGCTGCTGGCTGCTGCTCCTGTTGTTGTTGTTGTAAATGTAAATGTGGGTGTGGGTGTTGGGTGTGGGTGTGAGTGTGTGCATGATTAGACGTTGTCGGCAGATCCAATTCCGCTGCCGTCTGCATTATATTTATGGCGCTTGCAGTGCCAGCCGATGAGGCCAAATCGATTCCAGGCAGTCGAGAATTATCATCATATAAAACGCTGCCATCAGTGGCTATAACAGTACCGGATAAACTGCTCAACACTTCTGGAATCGCCGTAGGCGTCTCTAGCAGCTGCTGCAAATTCTGGAGTTCCGTGGATCTCAAGCTTGCCGACAGACTTTCACTTGAAGCCAGCGATGTAGACAGCGGCGAGTTGCGCTCCATTGATGAGGCAATGTCTGTGGATATAAGTTTTATTTGTAATATAAAACCAATAGCGATTACTTTAATTAAATTGATACTAACCAGTTCGATCAGTATCCGGCGAGCGGGTGGTGTGCCCCACAATGCTTTGTGGCTGGTGCAGCGACATCAAAAGCTTCTCTTCCATTTGTACAATGATCTTTTTTTGTATATCGTACTTTTTATTTATCGCCTGAAAAGAAAGCCAAAACAACAATTAGGATTCCGATTCCATTTCAGGAATATTATTTGATTATGCTGCTTCCTTACCCTGAACTTTTCCTCGTATTCATCCTTAACGGTGAGAAGTAAACGCTTCTGATCCGTTATGACCTTTTCATGGTTCACCAACTGTGACTGATGTTCACTGATCTTATGCCTTGTGCTCTCGAGCTGTGATGTTCTCTCATCCAGATTGTGCTTTAGCTCTATAAGGAGATTTAAATATGAAATTATTATATTAGAAGCCATAGAACTGAGCTTACCCTTTAGCTCGGCATTGTAGCTCTCCTGCAGCATTTGTAGCTCCTCATCGCGTGCACGATTATTGTCAATTTCAGCCAGACGATCCCGACAACGCACCTGCACCTCACCCATAATAATAAACTCAGCTTCGAGACGTGCCAGCTCCTGTTTACACTGCAGACCTTGTTCCGCCTGCTGTTGGGCACGCTGCAGTTCAGTGTTCATTGTAAAGATCTGACCACGTAGTGATTCAACCTCATAATGGATCTCCTTGCGCTGTATTATCTCTGAATTAAGGCGCGTCTGTAAGTCATCATTTGCCTGTCGCAGACATTTATTCTGCTCTAGTTCATGCTGATATTTGGACCTTAGATCGGCCAATTCCTCGTTGTAGCTATTCTGTCGTTCATTGGAGAGCCTTATGGATGTATCCATTTTCTGGGCGAGATCTCGATTCTTGATATCAAAATTCTTGAGCTGTTCACATAAACGATCCCGCTCCATTTCAAGGCTGCGTTTGTCCCGACTGCGTCCCATCAGGCGGCGATTGCGCTCGGCATGAATGCCACGTCGATAGCTCTCATATTGAAGCTGGAGGCACATTAGCTGGCATTGTTCCTGCAAGGACGCGATGTTGAGATTGCTGGACGCCGTATCATAGCCCTCCTTAGTGTGTATGGCGCGCATAATGTACTGATCGAGTATGTCCTGTGGATACAATTGCCTACGTTCGTACTTATTGCGCTGCTCCTTGCCCTCAAACAGCAGTTCAAACAGCGAATCCTCATAGCGTGCTGGAAGAACGTCTAGCGTCTGCGTGCCCGCGTTGGCGCAACTGTTAAGCGGAACCGCTTTAGGTGGCGCCACAGTCAACATGCGGTTGCTACGCTGCAAACCTCTGCCCACAGTCTGTGCAGTCTTTTGGGTTTGGTGCTGATGATGCGCTGCACCGTTGCCATTCTCCTGTCGCAGACTTGGGCAATCGGCCTCATCATCATTATCATCTTCGTCATGATCCAAGCTTGGCAGCGCTGAACAAGACTTGCTCCGTCGCATTTGGTTATCTGCCTGTGCAATATACCACGCTGACTTCTTGGACACCGAACCGCTCGGCCAACCGCTGCCGTTGCCACCACCACTGCCGCTGCTGCTAGTTTCGTTGCAGCAGTAGCTGGCCATACGATTGCGTCTTTTAACGCCCTTAGCCAACTGGTGCATGGAGCGATTGGTGGGCATGTGCAGACCGCCAACGCTGCATAAGCTGCGCTCCGTTTCGTTGCATTCGCCGCAAACGGCGCTTCCCATCTCCAGCGTAGTTTGCACCGCATTTGGACCCGTCGTACACAGTGTAGCCGTTAGCAGAGCCTCAGGGTGCAAATCCGGCAGCTCAGTACGCATATTGTGCCTGTCCTGCATTACCTGTTGCATTCTTCGATCATAGCTTGTTAAAGCGACGCGAGCAAACGATTCCAAACGCTCTTCTGGCGCTGCTGTTGTTGCGCTGCTGCTAATGTCCGGAAAATGGAATTGATTCTGCTGTTCCTTACGCATGGGCGATGACGGCTGACTGCTGGCAAAGATGGCACGCACGGCATGTGAGTTAGGTAGCAGTTGCTGCTGCTGCTGTTGCTTAAAGTCGCGCAAATCCTTAAGCGGCGTCGTCTCCGGCGTAGCCTCAACGGCTGCCTCCGGCGGCGATGAGCCTGTTACTCCCAACATTTGAACATTGCTATTGGGCAATATATATGGAGCGGTAGGTGTCAAGGGTATGGCAGTGCTGCTGCTAGCAGCAGCTATTTCATTATGTGGACTCCAGATGGGCGTATTGCTGCACTCTGTCGCCAAAAGAGGAGGCAGTGGCCTTAGTTGATAACTGAAGCTACTATTGTAGTTTTCGCTGTTGGATGTCGCTGAGGTCATCCGACTGTAGCTGGGCGTACCACAAGGATAAACCGAATTGATATCCTCATTACTGGAATCGGGATGCAGCACGGGCAGTGATAAATGGGCACATTCCATGACCACATCATGTGGTTCCATTTCTTTCCAGCGCGTATTGCTCACCTCCATGTCCGTTGTCGATGTCAGCAGCATTGGATGCAATCTCACCGTATCCAGTAAAGGTCTTATTGTATGCTGAAATATGCTTCCACCGCATTTGTCCTTCTTGATGAACTCCGTCAAATAATTAAGGAAACGGCATGGATACATGCCGTACAAGCGGTGGAATAACATTTGCAATCCCAGCTGCAAGTGCACCAATTGCTCATTGGACAAACGATTATCGTTTTGCAGCTTCCACGACGCCAAATGTACAAAAACGTCAAATAGATCATTCAGAAAAATCGGAACCGAATTCGGTATTATCGGCAGCAATGTTATAATACACAGCAATGCGCTCATCAGCGGCACAATATCCTTTTCTTGCTGCATTAAATATAAACGATAATAAATAATAAAAATTACGTATACGACAGGGAAGAAAAATCTTTCTACTTTTGAAAATATTACACAGATCAGGAAAATATATGGACTATAAGGCAAGCCAACTTAGTTGATAGAGGACATTTCTTTGTCCTGTTCCCCTAGCAATAGATATAGAAAGGAAGTTTCAGCTTTACTTACATAGAGCACCTTGAAAACACTCTTAATAAGACGATGCTCCTTGATCTTGTGCAACCAGGTGGGATGACGGCGCACAATGAAACAGAAGACATTCAGAGCCTGAATGCGATGCTGCTGCTGCTGAGGCTTCAGCCAATCGTCCAGGCGATCGAATATAACGCCATCGTGCGGCGCCTGGGCTTTAACTAGTACCTCCAGAATCCGCATAGACCCCGTTTTCAGATAATAGTCGAGCATGTAGCGCACAAGCCATGGTTCCTTAGCTAAAGATGGATGGTAGATAGAGGTAAAGGATTGGGTAATCCTTAGAGAAAGTTTAGAGTGTGGACTTACTCTGGGCAAAAAGTTCAACAAGTTTCTTTTTAGCCTCCTCATTCTCGTACGTTTGATTTGATTCCAAATCGTTGAAGACCTTTTCTATGTCCATTTTACTGCTGTTTGTGTTTGTTTATCTAATTGCGAATAGCGAATTGGAATTGGAGTTGAAGCAACAGCGGAGAGCAGAGAGCATGTGGTTATTTTTGATTGATTTTTCAGCGTGAGCTCTCCACTAACTTCTCTCCTTTCCTGTTCTATTCTCTCCTTTCGTTTCGTTTCCTTTCCACACCACTCCTCACTAGTAGTCGCGCAACAACAACAACAAACAACACTCCAAGAACTATTTAGCCGTCGTCGCAGTCGTCGAAGTTGTCGTTGTCTCTTCTTGGTTCTGTTTTATTTTGTTTTTTCTCCGTGTGCTTTTTCCTCTCTTCTTCGTCGTCGTCGTCGTTGTCGTCGTTGTTGTCAACTGATTTAGAAATTGGCCAATTGACAAATTTTCAACACAATTTGCATGCAAATTCGTTTGCTTAACTTGCATACTTACCACAGCTAGTTTCATCTTTTTCACATCTTTTATTTAATAGGGTAATTTTGCGTTTTTCTACATTAGATTAGCGCAGTAATGTTCATCTTCTTCATGTTCTTCTTCCAGTGGGTGCCCACTTCGTCTTCTTGATATTTTGATTTATCGTAAATACGATATATCGATAGTTGACACGAGAGTATCGCTGCTAAACGGCTGTTGCTTGACACGAACTCTAAAATCAGCTGTGCTAAAGAAACCATGCTGATATTAAGCACATTTTCTTTTTATTACTAAGCTGAAAAGTCGAAAAAAATGCCTTCAAATCAGATAATACTATAAGAATTAAATTAAGAATAAATTATATGTTAAGTATATATTAAAACTTTTAAAGAAATCTTATTTAAAGAATTAATTTGAAGATTTTAGGCTGCTATCAATTTGCT
This sequence comes from Drosophila repletoides, assembly GCA_018150835.1. NCBI lineage: Eukaryota > Metazoa > Arthropoda > Insecta > Diptera > Drosophilidae > Drosophila > Drosophila repletoides. The sequence continues at coordinate 11,198,188 of JAECWQ010000100.1, forward strand.
TTTATCTGAATTCATTTAAAACAGGTCCAATTATGGTTTCTTTCAAATCATTGCTGAATTAATTTTTTTGGACCATCTCTGGCATAACTTTGTGTCGTGTTTGCCAAACTGTTCCGATTTATTATCGATAATCTTATCGAAATTAAAATAAAATCAATAGGCCTGGAATACACTTAATGCGGGAGCGCCTGTGCAGCAGCTGTTGCTGTTATCAAACTCAGCCGGTAATGAAGAACTTGACAAATGAAAAGCTACATAATAATACGTCGACTAGCAACGCAGCCTAAATTGGCTAATGCTCCCAAGAAGAAGTATAGAACAACAAATAATATAAATTAAATAAATAAAATACTCTTCTTTCACAGCAAATGGAGAAGCGTCGTTGGCTTAGAAGTCCACGCACAAATAGCAAGTGCATCCAAACTGTTCTCAGGCAGTGGAACTGCCTTTGGAGCACCTCTGAACACAGCTGTTGCTTTGTTTGATGCCTCCATACCAGGCACGCTGCCGGTGAGTGTTCGAATAGGAGTAGTTAGTGTTAAAGAACTCTGACACGACTAGTAGATACTCTTTCTATGCATACCTATTGCTTGACTACTAATCGTTTTTTACCAAACTAGATCAAATATATATTCAATATATCATCCATATATTTTATTTAATAGGTGCTAAATCGAAAATGTGTGGAATCGGGTATCAAAACCGCCTTGGCGCTTGGTTGCCGTGTAAACGAGATGTCCATGTTTGATCGCAAGCATTATTTTTATGCAGATTTGCCTGTAAGCTACCAAAATACCCTACAACCAAATGGAATTCAAGTGGTTCTTAATCCTTTTAGAACGGCTACCAAATCACACAACAACGCGCGGCTCTAGCGAATAATGGTCTGATGACATTTCCAGTTATAACGCCAGGCAAAAAGATCTACTATAAATCAGTCAATCTGCTGCAATTGCAATTGGAGCAGGACAGTGGCAAGTCACTGCACGATGACTACCTAAAAAGAAGTTTAGTTGATTTAAATCGCGCTGGTTTGCCATTAATGGAGCTGGTATTCGCTCCAGATTTGGAAACTGGCGAAGAAGCTGCTTCATTAGTTAAAGAACTGATGCTTATCCTAAGGCGACTGCAAACATGTAGCTGTAAAATGGAAGGTGAGGATGGAATCTGGTCTATAGAAAATTTAGCTAAATATTTCTGCGTCTTTTGTAGAGGGCGCTTTGCGTGTGGATGCTAATATATCCATACATCAGGATGGTGATCCCTTAGGTGTACGCACCGAAGTTAAGAATATTGGCTCTGTTCGGAGTATCTCTCAAGCAATTACATATGAAATTAATCGCCAGCTGGAGCTGGTCGCAGAGGGCGGCGTGGTAACAAATGAAACGCGTTCCTGGGATGCAGAGCATAGACGCACCATTGCGATGCGTGACAAGGAAGTATTGCAGGATTATCGCTTTATGCCAGAGCCCAATTTGCCACCTTTACATGTCAATCTCAAGCCAGGCTCCCGCTCAACCGAAGATTTAATATCAGTAGCTGCTCTAAGCGAGGAAATACCTGAACTGCCGGAACATACTCGTCAACGTCTGGTGGAGCATTACAAACTAAATGCAGAGACGGCTATTATATTGGTGGTTGGTATTGAAACTAGAATTTAATGGTATATCTTGTAAATATTTTACAATTTGTTATTGCAGAATGAACCTGTGCTGCTGGAGCATTTTGTTAATATAACCCAAAGTTTGGCTGGTGTACCGACCAAATTAATAACAAATTTTCTAATCAACGATTTGTTGACTTACTGCAATAAGCTGAACTTGGATATCGAGGACTGGTAGGGTATTTATTAATTTATCATCTCAATTTATTAATGTAGTATCTATAATTTAATAGTGCTATAAGCGCTAGTGCTTTGAAAGATGTCCTGGAGTCGCTGCATGCGGAACAAATAAACTTGCAAGCTGCGCGCCAGCTTATCCTACTCCTACATCAAAATCCAAGTAGCACAGTCAGCCAGGTAATTAAATAATTATATATAACAAAATGTTTAATTAATTAATTAATTCTTGCAGCTTGTGGAGCAGCACAATTTGCAACAGATTTGCGATCCCAGCGCAATTGAGGCCCTTTGCTTGGAGGCAATTGCCAGCCAGCCCAAGGCTGTACATCAATATCAGAAGGGAAAATCCAAGGCTCTGTTTGCGATTGTGGGAGAAGTAGCCAAGCTTTCAGCTCAAAAAGCGAATATGAAAATCGTAGTGGAATGCTTGGAAAAGCTGCTGAAAAAGAAATAAAAAAAATGCCGATTGTTTTTTCAAGTGTTATTAGTTGTGTTTATTCTCTTGTATATTTATATATATAGATTATAAAACTGTTTAGTTTTTGAACACAAATTGTATTTAGGTAGAAGACAAATGTGTGTGTGTGTGTTGTGTGGTGCCGACTATGTGTTCCTCTCAATTCAAATGCATTAGAATAATAATAGATATATGTATAAGTAAATGTAGTTCTCTGTGCCCTCCTAGCTTTCAAGGAGTAGCGGAACTTGTGACCCTTTAATGTAGAATAAATATTATGTATTTAATGTGTGTGTGGAGAGAAAATGAAATTCCAATTTGATATATGCGAAATCATGGAGCGCACTATATTCAATTGTCTATCTAGGCAGACAATGAACAGCTAGAATCTTACTCGAGTACTCGAAACAGTTTTCAAGTATTCAAATTTGTTATGGATGCAGTTTTTTTCGTTGAACACACAATGCGACTACTGAATTGGGCAAACTAATGTTAATATGGATGGATAATTCCTCTAGATAAATGCACTTCGTTTGCTGGGTTAGCTGGCAGTTAACGTTACTTCTTGGCGGGATTAAGTTACCAGATGAAGACGTGATTGCGTATTCTTTAATCACGATCGTAATCCCGACACGACGACGGTGGCAGGCTCATCGAAACAGCAGAGTCCAAGCTGAAAAACGTATATCATTTATTCATTGATTTCCATTATTCCATGGCTACTCACCGTCTGCTTTCGCTTTCCAACAAATGAGCATCCACCGGATGCTGGGACACATTACGCAAGGAGTCACCCAAAGTACTGCGCAGATGCTGCATCTCGCGATTCGCCTTGGAGCTGCGCAGCACATACTGCTGCCGCCGCTTTGCCTCTTGGGCTAGCTGTTCCCGCAGCATAGAAATCTATTAGAATAGGAGCAGAGTTATTTTTTCTATGCTATTCCCATTCCAGTAGAGTCAAAAGCTTACCTGATTCTCGAGCCGCAGCACCTGCTGTTTGTGTGATTGCTCGCGAGCATCTAGCAGCTTCTCGGCATGCATCTGGGCACTGCGATAACGATCCCCATCGAGACCATCCACGCACTTTGTTCCTTCATGCATGCGCGCCTTGCAGCGAGCGAGTTCGGATTCCTTTTCGGCCAGAAGCGTTTCCAGACGACGCACCTTGAGGCGTAAATCTCTTGTCTCCTGCTCAATGACACTGTGATCTAGGCCGCAGCTGTAGGAGCCGCCTGTGCCGGCGTCATAACGATTTGAATCATATTCACCGGCATCAACTGCACTTCCGCCACCACCACCACCAGCGCCGCCGCCATAATAGGAAGTAGCTTTCTCGGCACGATCGTAGGCGCTGCCACCAGCAAATTTGCTCTTTCTGTCGCATTCAAGTTGCTTCACCTTATCCTGAAGCGTTTGCAGTTTGCTGCGCAGCTCAGATTTTTCGCGCTGTGATGACTTCAGCTGCCGGCTCAGCTCCTCTTCCTCACGACTTCCACCGCCGCCGCCGCCATTGCCGTTGCCATTTGACACGACCTTATCGCCATTCTCCTGATTCCACTTCAAAATGCGTAGCTGCGATTCCAGAGCCGAGCGTTGCACCTCCAGATCGGTAACCTGCTCCTGCAGCCGCTGATTGCCATCCAGCTGAGCCTGCTGACTGCGTCTCAGCTCATTGAGATTCGTCTGGGAGCTGTCCAGTCGCTCGGTCAAGATGCGTTTCTCATTCTCTGCCGTTTGCAGGGTCTTCTGCAGCAGCTTTAGCTTGTCTTCGTTGGCCTGGGAGCAGTGTCCCTGTTCAGAGAGCTCCTTTTGCAGCGTCTTAATTTCTCCGCGTAGTTGCGTCTCACTGACAGCCGACTTTTGCAGTCGCTCCTTGAGTTGATCCACTGTGGACTTTAGTGAAGTGCAGCGATCCTCTAGCTGTGTCATAGCGCGATTTTGGTTATCCAATCTCTCCGAAACTTGTCGTATATTGCAATCCTTCTCCTGTAGCGCCATTTGTAGGCGGGTTAGATCACCCTCCATGGCAACACGTTGTAGGTCCAGTTTACTGGCACGACCCTCAACCTTGGCCAGCTCCTCCTGCAGAATCCGCTTCTCGTTGTCCAGCTTGCCGCACTGTTGACGACACTTTTCCAGGCGCTCCTCATTCTGGCCATTCTCCTCAGATGTGGCGGCCAGCTGCATCTCGGTCTGAGCCAGACGCTCGCGCAGCATTTGGCATTCATCAGAGCGCTGCTTGAGCTTCTCCTCAAGTGCATTCAAGGCGGATATTTTCATCTTGCGGTCCGTCTCCAAATTGCTCTTCTCCTCCTGCAGATTGCGTAGCATGGCCTGCAGCTTGCCCAGCTTAGCATCACAGCGCAGCTGTTGCTCGGCGGCATCCTGGAGCTGTTTTTTGGCTGCACCCAGCTGCGACTTGTAATCATCCTTCTCTCGTTCTAGCTGGGCTACCTGGTGCATTAGATTTCGAACCCCCTTCCTCACTAGATCCGGATCGACATCGATCGGAGCATCGGGACACTGAGATGTGCTGCGTGTATCATAGTCACCCATACTGCGCGAAGGACTGAACCTACGCGATGGACTTAGCAAACGATGTGAAAGATTCACACTGCCATCTACCTGGATGCCAGCAATGCGGCGCAGCGTATGCACCACAGAGCTGAGCTTATGCTCCGTATCGCGCTTGTGCAGCTCCACGCATGCCAGCTGCTCATCCAGTGCCCTGATGCGTCCCTCGGCGCCACCCAGACGCGCCTTTAGCTCCTGTATTTGCTGTGTGGCATCCGCCAGACACACCTCCAGATTGTGTTTCTGATCCTCGAGACGTTTCTCACGTCCACGTGCCTCCTCCATGCGTGTGGCTAGCTCCTGTTCGCGTGCATGGAAACGATGCTCCTCCTGGTTATTGTGACAGCGTGCACGTCCTAGTTCCTGGCGTGTTGCGCAAAGATTCGCCTCCAGGTCGGATAGCTGCTTTTTAATCTGGCAGAGCTCCTGCTGAGCCCGCTCCTTGAGCTCCACTTCTCCGGCCAGCTTATTCTGCAGCTCCTTGCCGCCCTCGTCCTTCTGGGCAAACTCCATCTGCGTCTTGTGCAGCGTGGACTTTGTGCTATTCAACTCCTGTGTGGTCTTGGTGAAATTATTCTCCGTCTCCTTTAGTATAGTGCTCAAACGTGTACGCTCGTTCTCCAAAGTGTTCCTGGTCTCTTCCAGATTGCTTATCTTCTGGAGCGCTTCCTCAATGGCACGTGCCTGTTCACGCTTTGCGCTCTCCACGCGTTTCACATGATCCCGCAGCTCCTTGTTGCTAGTCGAGTACTTGTCCCGCTCAATATTGCTATCAGCCAGCTGCCGGCGGCTATCGGTGAGCTCCTTGCGCAGGCTGTCGATGTAGCCCTCGCCTGGTCAAGCAAAGTATCATAGTAAATTATAATCTGAAATATTATTAATTATCTGAAAAGAGTGGCACCTTCTTTGGTCTTGCGCAGCGCGTCCTGCAGCTCATTGTTGGTGCCCTCCATTTTATCCTCCTTCAAACGTATTTCCATCTTGAACTCCTCGCTGAGGCGGCAGAGTGTATCACGCTCCTCACGTAAACCGTTGAGCTGCAGCTCCTGCTTCCTTATGCACTCCTCCAGCTTGATCCTATCCAATCGCATAAGATTAATTTTATATTAAGACTATACCCATTAAATTAACTTCTCTTCTTACCTGTGTTCCTCCTCCTTGGTGCGCATGTGGACAATTTCGTCCTTGAGATGGGCAATGGCAGCGCGTTGCTTCTCATCGCGTGCATTGGCCTCGCGCTTGCTGCGATCCAGTGACTCCTGTTCGGTCTTAAGATCCCGTGACACGGATTCAAGGCGTTCTGCCACTGCCTGCTTATCCCGATGGGCCATGAGTAGAGCCTGTTGCTTCTCGTTCTCGGCACGAATCAAAGTCTCCTCATGCTGCTGCACTAGGCTCTCAATGTGAGCCTGCAGGGCGGCCAGTCGCTCTTGTAGCTTCTCAATTTCGTCATCCTTGGCGGTCTGTAGTGCCTGCAGAGCCTGTTGCATGCGCTTCTCGAGCGCATTGCGTAGCTGCAGGACCTCATCGCCATGCCGCTTGGACGCATCCTCAGCAGCTGCTTGGAGGGCAGCAATCTTTTGATTAAAATCACTTTCAGCAGCGCGAGCTGCATTGAGCAACTGAGTCTTGGTCTCCTGAGCCTTGCGCTGGCACAGTTCCAGATCCTTTTGCAGGCGAGCTACATGATTCTTGAGAGATTCCTCACGCACCAGTGCCTCTTGCAAATCGCGTTCCAATTGACTACGCTTCTCCTCGACGGCCTCTAGTGTGGTGTTAGTATCAAAGAGCACCGTCTCAAGGGATTCCTTTTCGGAGCGCAAGGCAGCTAGCAGCTCGTTAAGTCGATGTGTATCCTTCTCATGCAGATCAATAACCACCTGTTTCTCTTCCACATCCTTGACCATATCCTCAATATTTCGATTGAGGCGACTATTGGTCTCTGTGGTCTGCTCAAGGCGCTGACGGGTGCGCATAAGCTCCTCGTTGAGTCCTTCCTTCTTGCGACACATGGCCGTCAACTGATTATGTATATCGCACTTCTCGCGAGTCATGCATGCCAGATCCTGCAGGATCTTCTCCTTTTCCAACTGCAAACACTTTAGCTTCTCGCTATAGGATAAATTATCCGTCTCCAGCTCAAGTCTTGCCTTATCCAGCACAGCCAGCTCTTTCTTCAGTTCACCAATTTCGCTAGCCTGATCTGAGGCCTGAAGACGTAGCTTCTTGCGCTCCTCCTGGGCTTCCATGAGGCAGCTCTGCACAGATTTAAGCTCATCGCTGGTAGAGCAATTGTTATTCGACAGCTTCTCATGTTTCTCCTGCAGATCGCATTTCTCCAGCAACAGCTTATCCAGATCGTACTCCAGATCGGACTTTTGTTTCTCCAGCAAGCAAATCAAATTGTCCGATTCAATGCGTTGCTGCTCCAAGAGATCTCTATTAAGGCTGACACGATTTAGCTCTTCGCGCAACGATATAGTCTCCTCCCGTAGCCGACTGCTACGATCCTCCTCGGATCTGTGTGTGAAGTGGCAGCCAATTACAAAGACTGGATATATTAGCTTGTATAGATTAGTATACCCTACCTTAAATTCAATTCAGTTATGTTCTTGTCCTTGAGTATGCGCTGTATCTCCAGTTCCACAGCCTTCTTGTCCTCCTCCATGGAATCGATGCGCTTCTGCAGTTTGCCATAGTTCAGCTGCAGCTTTTCAAAGTCGCCGCTTAGATTCTCAAACTAAAAAATATAAGGAAAACTTTTTAATAGCTGTGTGGAGACTACAGATACCTCCGCACAGGGTATATATGCTCTGTAAAGAATACCCTATACTTAATTTAAAAAATAATATTAAGTATTAAGTCGCTTTAGCTGTCAATGCCTATGTCAATCTAGTTCCTATCAAGTAGCTGAATTAAATATTGTTTTGTTTATAGTTCTTATATAAAATATTAAAATATTATTATTCTCTGATCTTGAGGTTATAATGGACAAAAAGGTTATTCAAGGAGAGATTTTGAAAAGAAAGTTCTCCATATTTAAAGTCTCTTTTTACTTAAGAAAGAACTATTAATGGTTAACAAATAAACTCCATCTTATTGCACTTCTATAAGGATTGGGGGAATCATTCTCTCGGAGATTTAATCGCAAACGGAGGCTTAAACTATGGGCTTTTAATAGGCCTGTAATTATTTTATATATGCAAATTTTAATCTATTAAAATTAATATGTAAATAATTGTGGTTTGAATGGTTTTTCGTCTAGCCGAGGATTGTTTTTGCAAGCTTATCGGGAGGCGGTGTTATCACCTCTCTCGCTCTCTGTCTGTCCGCCTGTCTCGGCGAGACACCCACACCGCATACTCACCGCATTATTGAGATCGGCACGTCCCATTTCCGATTGTTGTTTCTGTGTCCTCGTCTCGTCCAGGGTCTTCTGAAGGCTTTCCCTTTCCTGCAGCAATTCCGATAACTTGGAATTGCTGGCATCCAATTTCTCGGTCAGCTGTTGCATTTTGCTGGTAAGCAGCTGTTTGGTGCCTTCGCTGGTGTCCAATTGGGTGCGGGTACTACGCAAAGATTCGTTGCTATGCTGGAATTTCACCTGCATATCATGCAGGGCCAGTTGGTACTTATGGAGGGCCGCTTGGACCGCCGATATGGTGCCCTCGGCAAAGGCCTGGGAGGCGCGTGTTGAATTGCGTCGCGGCGATTTACCGCCGCCGGTGCTGGCAGCGCCACCCGCGGCATCACGCGTCAAGTGCATGTGCTGCATGGCAGTGTTGACCTCGGCGTCTGCCTCGCGATCGGCGTTCTCAGCGTCTTGAACGACCGCTTGAGCTATTTCGCGCATCGAATTGTTTAGACGCTCGATTTCGTCATTATAACGATTAGCCAATGCCGCCTGAGATTCGGCCTGGGCGCAGCGATCTTCTAGCTTTTTCAGTTGATTCATCAGCTCCAGCAGCCGTTGATCACGCTCCATGATCTCGTGTCGTGCGCTCTCATATTGCACTTTGAGTGTGGCCAACTGGGACTGCAGATCATCGTTGATGCGGCGCGATTGCTTCAGTTCCTCATCTGCGGCCCGTTTCGCCTGTTGCAGCGTGAAGGCCACCGTTGAATTGGACCCATTGATATCCTTGCTAACGCAATTGATTTCCTGTCCCATTTTGGCCACCTCAGCCTTCATGGCACTCTGCATATCCTTAAAGGCACGCTTTACGGCAACCACTTCGCGCCACATCTTCAGCAGGCGATTATGCTCACTGTTGTAGTAGTCCTTGAATGCCTGCTCCTCTTCCTTGAATTCATCTTCCTTGATCAACAGTTCATCTCGCATGCCCGACCAATCATTGGTCAGTTTCTGCAAATCATTGGTCAGCGCCTCATTGGTGCGATTCGATTCCTCCAGCTGCTGGCGTAGCGCATTATTCTGGGCCACAATTTGCTCGCAACGATTACGCTCCTCCTCCAGTTTGCGGCATATCTCGCTGCTACCGTCGTCCAGCAGGTAATCCCGTCCACAGCTCGGTGGTGGCGATTCCAGCGAAGAGCTGCATGGCAGGCTGCTCTGGCCCAGGGTGAGCGAGGTTGAGCACTATTAGAGAAGGGATAGGAAGAAAGGATCGTCTGATTTATTCCCCCTTCATGATGATATATGTTATCCTAAGAATTATACTCACCAAGACCTGGCTTGCAGTTGGACCTGTCGTTAGCTTCGGCGGACAAGGCACCGTCGCAGTCGGCTTGATGGTATCATGCATGCGATCCTCCAGATCGGTGCAGCGTTGCCTGTACTGCTGAATCTTGGACTGCAGGCGGCTGACAAGATTGGCCTGATTATGCTGTGCCTGCTTGTACGTATCCAGGCGTCTGCGATAGCTATGCGACTCATCGGCCAGGCGTTGGCGCAGCTCCTGATTCTGACGCAGCAGCGCATTGGTGGAGCAATCCGCTGCTGGTGGACCAGGTGCTGGGCTCATCATTCTGGGCGTAATCCCACCACCAGAGGTGTTGTTAGAGATGTTGTTGTTGTTGTTGTTGGCGTTGACGTTGCTGCCTGTTGGTTCGCCACGCCCACGATTGCGTGAGAAGGGCAGCCGATGGGCAGAGGATGTTGACGCTGGCGGAGGCGTTTGCAGGTCGACGGCCGCTGGGCAAGGCGTTTGCTTGAAGTTATCGCGATACGCTTGCATCTGTAATGTAGGAGGAAAGAGAGCCAGGGGGAAGGGTATTGAATAAGTCGGTCTCGCTTCGGCGAAAATTGCTTGCGGTTTGCGTGTAAAAGTAAAAACTTTTGCAAAACTTTGCCGCCTACGCCTAAATGCTCGATAACTTTGCTCAAATTGATTTATTAACTCTGACTACTTCTGGGAAGCGAGCATTTCCATATCCGGTCGCCATGACAGTATTCTATGGTATTCTTTATGCTTGGGCCTCATAAATAAACAAGCAGCTACCCATTTTTATCAGCTAGTCAAAATGATATTTCTATGCGAAACACTTGACTACACTCGGGCTCCCAGGGCTGGGCTGACACCGTTTGTCACCAGGACAGCAACTTTTTGTATGTTTATCAGCCAGGCGTCTCAATCCCAGCCCCAAGCTCTACCCCAACCCCTCAGAAAGCATAATAATTTCGTTGTCCTCGTATTTATATTAATAAACAAAAAGCAACCAAAACAATTTTTTTTTTGCTCTTGTTGAAACTTCTTTCGACACGAATGGAGTCTATGCTTTTCGTGTCCTTTAGTTCCTCTTCTAATTTTGAGCTCCTTAAACTTATTTCCGCTGTGTATAGAGAGACAACAACAGCAAAAATTAATAGTTCCACGCTGAAATATCCTTAGGCATGCAATCTCTGCTTAAGTCTCTCTGGCGGACTTGTTTCCATGTGGGTTTACTTTCTATTTTAGTACATTTTATTGGATGGGCTTTACGACGACTCGGATTGAGGTCAACATAAAGACATAATCATAAATCTATCATAAAAACACATTTTATTAACTACAAAACTATGAAAGGATATGGGTTAGATAGTTAGACTATTTTACAACATTTTCTTACTCTATCGAAAAGTGGAATGTGTTTTTTTTCCAAGCAGGAAATATTTAAAAAACTTTTAAGAATTTGGGAAAAAAGTTTCATGTTCACTTTCTCCTGAGAAAATATCATTAATTAAATAAGGACTCTTCAAAAAACTCTTTTGTACTATGCTCCATTCACGATTTTCTTAAGTATGAGATAAAAGCTCTAAGTTTTTCGAGTGTTTTATATGTATAACTTGAACCAATTGACCCCATTTATATATTTTCAAGTACAGGGTATATTAAGCTTATTTAATAAAATGATTTTTTTTGAGTTTTAGTGACCAATTAAGATGAATATTTTCCGAAATAATTTTATTGATATATTAGTTACCTTGACTTCAATTATAAGTCTTACTTTATCTAAATTATAAGTAAAATAAATTTTTGACTAGTTCTAAAAATAAATGAATTATTTATGGCTTTACATTTTAAGATATTAAAAAATCCAAAAGTAAAGACGCGATTTCTATTTCCCTTTAGAATACAATCAAAAAAGTGTTGCCTACTTTTTGGGGCAAATACTTCTAACCTTTAGTTTACTTTTTATATATTCCGTAAAATGGCAAAATTAATATCGGGTGATCTATAAGTAAATAATAAAAAAAAGAAACACTCCGTTTGGCGGATTTGAACCCAGTGTAAACTTTCATTTGGTTCAAGAATGTGGGGTTCAAGTTTGATATTCGAACCCTGGTTCATCCAAATTAATCAAACTTTTACAGTTTTATATATAAATTTTTAAAGTAAATTACGAAAATTAAACAGCAAAAGATCAATTTTAATACCTTAAAATACATGGCTAATATTATGGGTACTTTTTTGAAACCAGTTTTGATTGAAGGTTCCTTTCAGCTAAGAAAAATATTCGGCTATTCGTGTGCAAATTGATTGAATTCATAACATTATTTATAAAACCAGAATATTGAAATATTTTTTAAAGAATTTCACAGGTATTTATAATAAGGAACTTAACTTAATTCATTAAAACCTATTTAAAGATGAAAGCTTATTTTAAAAAAAGTTAACCTTTTTTTACCCGTTTCAAACTGGTTTTAATTAGTATAGAAAAACATTTATCACTTACTTCTGCGGATGTGGTGTATCCAATTAGAGAACTCAAATCGGAATTATTAAATTAAAGCAGCGCTCAATTGGCGAATGTTGTTAACTGATTGAGCTTCAATTGAATACTCATCAAGTTATCGTGTGGCTTATGCGGAAACAGCACTCTGGTTATTTTTTTCGGGTGGGCGGTAACCGGTAAAGGATAATGGTTAGAACGGGTGAAGGGGTAAGGGGGTGACACACCACGCCCCGTCTTGGTTAGCCACTCAGCCACTCCCACTGCCACTTGAGGGGCAATTGACACAAATTTGCAAGAATGCGGAAATACGCAACATGAACTTTGTTTTTGTTTAAGGATACTAATCACAATATATATATATATATATATCTATTTGTATAGACAAACGAAGCTGCGTCCTTTTTGACTGGCGACTGGCGGGTTCCGTGGAACAGAAACGACTGAGCTGCTATGGCTGTGGCCAGCCATTTACATAAGGACAACAAGTCGCAAGTGGCAAGGATTCGCTTTCAAAGTAAACCGCCATTAAGGACACAAACAGGCAGTCCAACCCGATCCGGCTGCAACTCCTTTTGGCGCTTCACGGCTCCTTGGGGTTAGGGTAAAATAAACATTGAATTAACAAATTTCTCGTTACCAGGAGCAACCAAAAATTGATTGCGATTGCTGCGACTCATCGAAAGGCGTACCTTCTTCCTGCCTGGCTACTCCTAGTTCCCCAGGAACACAATTCAACTCACAATTATGTTTGGCGTGCCAGCGAGCAACAAATGCAAATCCAACTCATTGCCCGCCCGAGCAGCATATTTCCAATATACTCGTAATACTAGTGGGTCTATCATAGCCACCTTTCGAGTGCCCTCCTTCCCAGTGCACTCAAAAAAAAATGTATGAAAATCTACGACTATTTTTGTTCTTTAATTTATCAAAAGAAAGAAAAGGCTAACTGCGGCTAGCCGAAGTTTATATACCCTTACAAACTGGGTTGTTCCTAAGGCAACTATGGGATATAGTAGAGGATCTGGAATATTTTTAAACGTGTCTTTAGATAAAAGAGCTTTTCATCCAACTTGTAAATATCATAAGGATACTTTTTAGTTTTCCAAGCTGCAACTCTGAAGGCAGATTGTCCCTTTCGAAGGCAGCTATATATAGTTATAGTTAACCGATCCAGCCGGTTCCCATCTATGCGCTGCATACTACCAAATTTCATACACTCAACTGATAAACTAGTTTGATCAGGAATATATATACTCTATGAGATCGCAGATGCCTGCTCAAATGAAACAAGGGCAAAGGAGGCATATAAAAAACCTTTAATTACAGAATTCTCCGTCTTTTCTCTGAGTGTATTTGTGTACTGGAGCATCTCAGAGTATTCGAAATTCATGCCCAACTGCGTTTAATAAGTCAAACCCCTCGCAGAGAGCCATAAATTGTTGAGCTCTGTCAATGAGGTTTACCCCTTTCCCTTAATTTATTTGTTTTCTTTTTTTCTACCGCTAAATTCTATTAAAAAAAAGCCAATTTATGCTAATAAATTCAGTAAAAAAAAACCAGAGCAACAGACCATTAAAATAATATAGGGAAACCTTCAGTTTTTTTTTGTATTAAGTTCAAAGAAAAGTAAAGCAATTTATTATAAATTTCAACGAATTATTTCGTAATACCAAAATTGATATTTCATAATACAAAATTGTTATTAAATCCATAATCAAGTTTCAAAGAAAATGAACCAATCAATAATCTCCCCGCAATTTTGAGGTGTACTATATAAAAGAGGGTGCAAAAATGAAGAATACTCTCGGGGTTTTTTTTTTCCTGTTTTTTATTCTTTTAATACTCGTAAATCAGACTTATGTCATGCTCTTATCTTCTTATTTTTCAAGATATATTTAAAGTGCACTTTGCACCTAGCTGCAACTGATTAACCGTATTTTATGCGCTCTTCTTCTTTTCTTATAATAAATGGAGGATGCACAACAATCTTAGGCAACCGGAGCACCAAGTTCCGGGTTCGAATCACCCGTCTAAGGTATTGTTTCTAATTATAATATATACTGAAGAAGGTGTATAATAAGGATAATAGAAAAAATAAATTATAATAGATCTATTATTAGTCTTTATTTTGCTTTTTTTATGATATACGAGGATTCTAAAGAACCAAGTTCCGGGTTCGGATCACCTGTCTAAGGTATTCTTTCTAGCTAATATATACAGAAGAATATGTATAATAATGATAATAGAAAAGATCAATGATAATAGATATATTATGATAAGTCTAATTCTTAATAAATAATTCTTCTTTTTTTTATAATATACGAGGAATCTAAGGATTGAAGTTCCTGTTTCGAATCATCAGTCTAAGGCATAATTTAATAGAGAAAGAAAGAGCTCTGTAGACCGATTTTAATATCCAGATATTATAATATCTATAAAGACTGAAGCACACATTAAATCCCCTACTTTTTATCCTTCTTTTATTTCAAATATTTCACTCTTAAATAATAAGGAAATAATAAATTTTTAAAAAGAAAATTGCATTGTTTTTCGAAGCGAATCTTTTCGCTGATTCATTGAAGTTGTTGGCTTTGCTCTGCACTCAATCTTTATCTTAGTATTGCACCGGTTTGGAGCAACAATTGAAGAGGTTCAATGCGAACCGGTTCTGCAGTTTTCAGTTGAGAGGACTGGCACATGCTTTAAATTGCTATTGCGACTAATGAATTTGCGATTTTGCAATGGCAGCGCTCGGGCGCACGGGCGCTGAAGGTTATCGAAATCTCATAGGTGATGCCTTCTGCTCCGCCGACGCCTGCTCCAGCCACTCTTCCCACTGTTCCACAGTTCCTATCAGAGTATATTATTGCACACACACTTGCACACACACACACACACTCAGTAATTACACAACACGTTTAAAGGTGTGGACCTGACAGCTTTGCCCAACAACCAAATGTATTTATATATACAAATATAAATATATATATACAAATATATATATATACTCAGACATATTAAAATAAATATTTATATATATATATAATTCTTATCAAACATTATTTATTTGCAGCTCAGTGGGCCTCATTTAACCTGTGGGAACCTTTTGCAGATTTCAAGGTGCAGGTACGCCGTATTCCGCCCGTATATTTATATATATATGAATAGAATCGCACGGAATACTATTTCTGCTGTCTAATTGTTTTTATGTGGCTTTTTTTATAGAATATATATATATATATATAATAACTATAAACAATTAATAATTATGGGGGAATTGCTGTTGTTTAAAGTCCGAGCATTCGGCAAGGTTGAGGTATTTATTTTATTCACTTTCCGTTTAGTATTTTAATCTGGCTTTAGTATTGTAATATATGCTCAATATTTATGTGTAGGTGTGTGATTATTTTGTGTTTAGCATAAGTATTTGTTTAAATTATTATTATTATTATTAATATTTTGCTAGTTGTTGTTGTTGTTGTTGCTGTGGCTTGCCTAATGAGTTTTGGGTTCATAGTCAGACTCTTATCAGGGCCAGTCGGCGTCGCAGTCGGAGAACCAGTCGTAATGCCACAAGACTCTCGATTTAAATGGAATTGAATACCTATATTTCAATATATATATATATATATATATATATATACTATATGTAAACTAAGTATTCATTTTTTAACGATCTCGGGTCAAAGTACGACCACAGCCAGACCAGATTACTCCAAGTCCACTCGTACCCGACACTCAAACACTATCAACACTTACAACGAATCAATCCGTGCATTAATTAATTAATTACGAATACGAATACGACGAATACGAATACGAATACGAATAGTTCTGCACGTTGTACTCATATTCATACTCATTCTGTAAGGGATCTGTCTGGCATATTGGCGATACGTGGACAACATGGCGCTGCCAACAATTCCCAAACCTTGGGAATATTCAAAAAAAAAAACAGAAAAAAACGTGAATGATTTATGCCTTTTGCTGCTCGAACACTGAGAGAATAGCTTGGCTTTATGGTAAAAATTATAAATTCTAAAAATCTCCGAGAGAGAAGAGAAGCGTAGAGTTTCTTCCTATCTGTCTAAAGTCTTCTCTTTCCAACTATCTCCGGGGAAAGCCTTATTATTGTTTGTTGCAGTGGCTGCTTCTCCCCTTTGGGATTCTCCATTTTCCGCTTTTAGTTTTTCTTCTGACTTTACTTCTATGCCATCTTCATCCCTTCCCTTGGGATTCTGCATTTTCCGCTTTTAGTTTTCCTACTGACTTTATTTTTATTCAATCTTCATCCTTCCCCTTGGGATTCTCCATTTTCCTCTTTTAGTTTTTCTACTGACTTTATTTCTATTCGATATTCAATATCTTCTCGTTCCTTTCTACCTTTTCCATTACTATTTCTCCTATCTTTCCCTGATCCTAATCTTTATTTTATGCTTGATTGGGCCTTTTTTTCTGACTGTACCCAAATCTCTGGACTATATTCAATGCCTCCAAGGCATAAATTTAATTTTCAAAATATTTTTTTGAGTGTAAAAATATTGCAAAATAAAACAGTCTGAGCGCTGAGAGATGAGCGCAGCCAGACAACAAATAAAACAAATCCGAATGCGTCTGCCCAGATAATATAGTAGGTATGACTACACGAATGAGCCTGAATATATATATATATATATATATAATATATATTTATATACATTTATATGACAGCTCTGGAGGCGCTATCTGGCTTGAATCTAGCTGGGCTGTTGCAGTATGCCCAGAGTCGGAATATGAGAGATAGACCTAGGTTTTAAGTAGAACTCCTGCCTAAGCGTCGCTTTAGTCAGATTTCGAATTTTGCCAGCATTGCACGGCAGAGAACGGCGAGAATCAGAAAGAAAATATATACATATATATATAGAAATCGGTGTAGATCGGGAACATCTATATATCTATATGTCGCAGACACTGGACGATCTGCTGCAACGGCAGGAGCACGCACGCCAGCTGCGTCTGGCCACGCGTCCCTTCCGTCGCATTAACTCATTGGATCGCATACCGGAACATCCCAGCCAAGAGGAGTCCGAGGGCGAGGATAATAAACCCCATCGTCATTTTATCACGCTACGCCGGCAGCGCACCGCCGATGGCAGCCTCTTGCGTTCACATGTGCCCAGCACCCAGGACCAAACAGGATCCTCTAGCAGCAAAAATCCATTTGTTTTTGGACCGCAGCTTCTAATGCGTTTCCTTCTGGGCCTACTACGCTATATACTCTATATACCATTGTCGATAGCCGCACCCAGCTTTTGGCTATCGGCGCTGCTCTGGATCTTCTGGAAATTGCTGCGTGTGCCCATTGGAATGGTCAAGTGGCTGCTCAGCGGGGATGAGGAACAGTCGGGTGTGACACCACAACGTCAACGCACCATTTTACTCAGCGGTGGCAGCACCATACAAACCCTGCACATGGCACGAAATTTCTATGGCTCCGGCGCTCGAGTGGTGGTCTTCGAGTTTGAGGGTTTGTTTGGACTGGCGCGTTTCTCCACCAGCGTGGATAAGTTCTATGTGGTGCCACGGCCCAGTAGCGCCAATGTGGAGCAATATATAGCCGCCCTCTGTCACATAGTGCGCAAGGAGCGGCCCACCGTTTATGTGCCGGTTTGTGCCACCAGCCCGGCCTATTATGATGCCCTGGCCAAGCCGCATTTGGAACTGTTGGGCTGTGCCAGCTTTGTGCCTGGTGCACAGGAAACCCAACAGTTGGACGATTGTCTACAGCTGTTCCAACGCTGTGAAGCGCAACAGATTTCACTGCCGCCCCACATAGTTATCACAGCGCAGGAGCAACTGCACCAGCTTTACGATCGCGGCTTTGTCGGCGGCTATCGCAATATATTCATGGCGTGCGGCATGCAGGGTGTCATGGAGCGGCATAAGTATATACTGCCCAATCGTAGAGCGGAACTCTTTAAATTCAATCAACATGAGATAAGTGAACGCCAGCCCTGGCTGGTGGTGCGTGATCAGCCGGGATATCATCATTACGTGACATGCACCACTGTCAAGGACTCCAGAGTGGTAGCCAACGTTAGCTGCCGTGTGGAGCATCATACGAAGAATCTGTTGCCAGTGCGACGGGATGATGAGACACAGATTGAGCTCTGGCTGCGCAGCTTCTTTGCCAAGGTGCGATTTCAGCGTAGCATCAATGGACACATTAGTTTTCGCCTGGTCAAATCACCTGGCGAAAGCGGACAATTTGTGCCGCTGGGTGTGCGTCTGGGCGTGGCATTGCCATATATATGCCACAATCGTTCCCATGCTCAACTCTTGTGCCGTGCCATTAAATGCGTTTGCATTCACCGGCCGCAGGAGCATACGGAGCAGCAGCCAGATAGCTGGAGCTGGAGCTGGTCAACGCTGGAGCGTAGCACATCAACAGCGGCGCTGGACAAAAGGGAGGCGCTGTTTGCCTACTGGGATCCTTTGCCCTATTGCGCCTACTATCACTTTCAGCTGCCACTGGAATCCGTCAAACTGTTTTTGCAGCGACGGAATCGCAGTGAGACCAAAAGTTTATCGCCGCGCATCACGGCACCGGTTCATTGAACGACGCACTGCAGCCGGCCGGGCTGAGGCAGCGCGCCTGGAGACAGCGAGAGAGATTATACAGAAGACTGAACAATTATAATATAAGCACATATATATATATATACATATATATCGCATATATAGATCTATATATGTATGGATTTATTTTATTTTGTTTACTTGAAGCTCGCGACACGCATCACATGGGGTTCAACACATCATCAATCTAAGAAGATTAGACATAGCTTGCATATAAACATAAAACATATATAAGTAATCGTATATACATATATATATATACGCATATTCCTAAGATCTGGCATAATCATTCATACTTAGGCCTGGGCCTCAAGTTTGTTGACTTTGCTTATAAATAATAATAAAGTTTATGTATAATTTATTGCAATTTTATTATTCAATTTATTCGATTTATTTCACACGATTTGCTCAGCCTAATAAATAAATATTTAAGTTATAAGTTCGATCTAAACAATTGCGTTTTTATTTTTCAATTTTTTTCAAGATTTATATATTGAATCAATCCATCAAAAATTCCAATTTAGCTGTGAATTGGGGATTCGAGTGTTTTGACTGCCAAATCGGTATTAGTTCGAACTATATATAGTTCAAATATATAAAATATAGTTAAATTTAAATTTAAATATTATAAAATAAAGTTTAAATTTCAAATTTAATATATTTTTAAAAATTTTTCGTAATATAAATTAATTTTTAAATTCATTTGTTCAACTTCAAAACATTTTTTTAAATATTTTCATAGTGAGAATTGATTTTGTGGCTTAAACAATGATATAAATCGGTTTCAGATATTCATTATTGGTTCAGTTTAAGGTTTGGTTCACCAACTGAACCGGTTTAGAAACTTCAGTTAGCAATAAGCCATTAAAAATAATAATATTATAGCTAAAAATCTACCCATTTTAGTTAATTACTCAATTCTTTTCACGCGCTTTGCCTTATCATTGCCAACAACAACTAGCATTATATTTAATTTTATATTTGTTATTTGTTTTCTATTTTCCAGTTGAAAATATCATTATAATTATATAGTTCATAGTATAAGATTTATAGAGTAATTACCCATTGTTGTTTATATATAGTATTTATATTGAGTTTATTTATTTATTTCACACATTTTGTACTTTTGAAAAACAGGCAACAAACAAAACTAAACTGACCACCACTGCATTATTCTGGCAGTAGCCAGTTTGCCAGTTGCCCTAATGCATGTCCTTGTTGGTGGTTGTTTTGGGCCACGTTTACGATGTTTAGGTTTCAGTTTCGTTTGTCGACCTGGTTGGTTGTCTGGGCAACGGCTTTAGGTCAGTTTAATTGCGGTTAGCGCAGGCGGTGACTGACTCATTTGCATTATCCTTATCAGACTCACACCCCTTACTAAGGGGTACACAGGAAAAAAGAAAAGTTGAGTTGAGTCTGAAAGTTAAACTACAACTTTTAAGGCTATTTCTCGCTTGATTAAAACAAATATAGGGTATTCCCTAGTCGAGCTTTAGTTCTTAATTTACGTTTGTAGCAACATTTACAAAATATGAGAATTAAATCAAAGTTTTAGCTATTGTATTTATTAAGTATGCTGTGTTCATTTGATTTGGCGCTTAAATATTCAAACTGTCAAACGTGGAATGCAACTCTGCGTTAAAACGTTTACATGCGAATGGCTACGTAAACAGCTGAGTTGTACAGCCAGTATAGAATAGTCAGGTCGCGTAGGCACAAAACGAAAACACCTATTTTTACAAAGTAAATAAAACAAAGGAAAAAGTCGAAAAAGGGAAAACGGAGTAATGAACAACGGGCCGAACGATGCACCATCACCTGGTCAACGTGGTCGAGCCGTTGCCCAGACAGACAGAGGTGCTACAGGTGTGTCCATAAATATTGAAAGCGACTATGATGACAATGACTCAACCACAGCTGAGCATGATTTCTTGCTGCCAGCGCCGACGTCGACGATGGCGCACATGGCGACGCAGACTTCGTCGTTGCACGGACTGGGTCAAGCCAATCCCAACACAACCATTAATGTGGAGCACCATTTGAATCAGTCGCCAACACGTCAGTCAAGTGGTAGCAACAATATACTCTCCTCATTCTTCGCTAGGCAGCGCTCATTTACACCGGTGACCAGCACACCTGTGCGTCTAATGAATCGCCGACTGCAACAGTCTCGCAGTGTGGGCAACAACACCAGCAGCATAGATGAGTCGACTTTGACATCGCCGCCTTTGTCTCTGCCACCTTCGCTGCCACCGCCCCTGCCGACGCCTGCAGCTGTTGCTTCACCCGCTGGTGTACGACAGCTGGACTTTTGGCGCGTTAATTTAAATGAAATGTTCTCGCTTTCAACGGCTCCCTCAACAGAAGCCTTGCGCTACTTTATACAACATTCCAATTTCCGCTATCAGCCAGCAACTGGAGCTGCAACTGCAGCTATAACTGGAGCTGGAGCTGGACCTGGCGCTGGAGCGGCACCAGCTGATAATTCGCACATACTGCTTAACGATGGAGAAGCTGCATCCAGCAGTAGTAACGCAGGAAATAATTCCATATCGATGCGCATGAATAACAGCGGCATGGGCAGAAGCATATCGCTTCGTGAGGATCAATTGCAGCTGCAACGTCCGTCTCCACTAGGTGGTAGACATAATGCCAGCGTGCAGGGCCTGTCAACATTGGCTCAAAATCAGCCAAGTCCCCCAGCTTATGACGAAACAGGTGCTGCTGCCGCCTCCTCTGCTGCACTAGGCGTTGCAGCTGGGGCTGCTGTTGATGGAGCAGGCGCTCCGAATGTGCCGCCAGGTGGTGGCGGCGGTAATGAAAACAACGCTGACGATGACCATATTATCACCGATATGGTTGTACAGATATTAAGTCATTTCGTGCGCTATTTGCCCATTATTTGCATACTGCTGATCAAATTTGTGCACGATCATTTGTTGGGGATACTAGATCTGTTGCTGCTGCAGACTGTTATGTATAACGTAAATCGTTCGCTGCGTCATCAGGTCTCCAGATTGGCCCAAAAGAATTATGCTGTGCTAATTAGGGATATGTGTTTGATCCTAGTCGTAGTCACAGTACGTCTCTTTATGGCAACATCGCCGCCAGATCCGTTCGGTTTGCTAGTGCCGCCACCGCAAAATTATCAAATTGTGGAGCTAAGTAAGCCGTCTGTCTATCATGTAGACTTCGATATCATAGGTGATCATCCGGCCACAACGTTCCAGTCGAGCGCCGATGTCCTAAAGGCGCAGACAGCCAATGAAAATACTACTACAACCAAAGTCATTCCTTTGGGCATGTTGCTCTACTATGTGGCTGTCAGTGATCTGCTGCTAAAGCTCCTCACTATGTTCATCAAGATCTGCATTACCATGTTGCCCATGCACATGATTCGCCTGAAAGTCCGAGTAAGTATGAAGTATATCCAATTTAAAAAGAACATTTTCAGTTGAATTAAATATTCATAATTGTCCTTTTAGGCACGACTATATGTTCTGGTCGAGTATATCTCTCAGTTCTATCGTTCTGTGGTGCCCATCTCTCAGTGGTTCATCTTTCTGTACGAATCGTATTCGGGCCTGGAGGTCATTTCGGGTGGGCTCTTCTCCTCCTTGTACATTGGCGCTAAAATCTTTGAGCTGTTGGAGCGTGGCAAATCCCTGAAGAAAGCTATTACCACCTTCAGACGCAATATTGTAAGTAGGAGTTAATTGCAACTGTCTCTCAAAGTTGCCTATATATCTCTATGAACAATTCAATACAATTAATTTTTGAACAGGATTCGGAACGGCCGCCTACAAAGGACGAACTAGATGCCGCTGGAACTGTCTGCCCGATTTGTCATGATTCCTACAATTCGCCCATAGTGCTTGAATGCGGCCATATATTCTGTGATGAGTGCGTCCAAACGTGGTTTAAACGTGAACAGACATGTCCCATGTGCCGAGCCAAGGTCAGCGATGATCCTGCCTGGCAGGATGGCACCACAACGTTTTTCCATCAGCTTTACTAGGTCCCAAACAAAATGGTGCCCAGAATTTATACACTTTTTCTATCTTTCCTATTCTATGCTTCTATTCATTCATGTGTAAATAGTTTATAGTTGGCATTTCTTGCAAAATGCTACCAAATTTGTTTATTCAGTTTAAGCACAGTTATTAATTATTAATTTTAATAAATTAATTGTATTAAATATAAAAAAATCAATGTAAAAAATCAGTGAGTCGTTATTTTCGAGGGCTTGAAATTATATTGACTTCTCACAGTCGTCAGGGGATTCTTATGGCCCTTGGTAGAGTGTGTCTTGCCTGTGTCTTCTAATCATGAAGGAATCTCTGAACCCAAGAAGTATATATATTTATTATTGATCTGGACGATGAGCGTCTGTTTAAATGCAAACTAGTCTCACATATTCTTTTTGCTTCTTTGCATTTCCCTTTCCCTTAAAAATCACTCAAATATTCTCGTTGGAAAAAATGCTACTAATTGTTTATTGATTTATTGGTATGTTAAACAGTTATAAGTGGTTAAGTATACTTGAAATTGCATTTTGTAGAAAATAACGCAAACAAGTAACAAGTAAAATAAATTCATATTTTTATTTTAAAGGTTCTACTTGGATTTGTGATGTTTTGCAGCTGCAGCGGCTGCCAAAGAATGTGACTCGTAATATTCACCATCACCGCTTGTCGCCCTCTTATTGATCTCCCGATGGCGATCCTGGCTGACGATCTCCTCCAATACTTCGCTGTCGCCCTTTATGAGGCGTGTACGGCCCGTAACAGGGTCAACTTCGCGGCGTATTTGGCTCTGACGTCGCTCATACTCTTCGGGCGTTTCGGGTGCATGGGATTTGCTATTCATTAGCCCTTAATAATATATATTTATGTGTATACAAAAATATTTATGAGGATGTGGGAATCTTTGTTTTTAATTACCGACCTATTGGTATAGCAAAGTCTTTATCTTCTTCTTCTGCTTCATTCCCTTCTGCTGCAGTTTCAGAAGTTGTCGTCGGAGTCTTTTTTTCTGTCTTCTTTATCTTTTCTTTGGAATGCTTCTTTGACTTCTTTCCTTTGTCCTTGTGCTTCTCCTTGTGCTCCTTGCGCTTCTCCTTATGCTTTTTCTTCGACTTTTTCTCCGATTTACCCATTTTTTATTTTATGTTAATTAAAAACGAAGAAGTCAAATATTTTCAATACACAGCAAACAACAATGACAGCTGGTGCTTAGAATGCAAAGCTTAAGCAGTTAACATTTTCACTAAATGGAGTGTGATAACAGCGCCAAAGGAGTAAGCAATTCAAATGAAATCAATCGAAAGTAATCGATTGCTTATCGAAAATGTTGTTTTGCCTTAACTGGTCTCACTGCTGCTATGTTATTATTTTGTATGAAACAGCTGATTTGTAAGCGATTCAAATGAATATTCACTCAATGAAAATCCTAGTAAAGATAAATATTTAATAAGAAAATAGTAAAAAATTAACCGTGTTATTTCATAAAAGATTGGAACGTCGAGCGCCTAGTTATTAAAACCATTCGCCCCGAAAAAAGTGTTGCAAAACGCATCACGATTACGCCAAAATTTTACAGCACTCAAATTTTACGTAGCACGCCGATAAAAACCATTAAAATCAAAAAAGAGCCAAACATCTTATCAACTGTTTACCACCTGGACGCAATATCACCGACATCAAAATTCACCCAACTGAGAAAGCGCTCCAAAAAGCAATAAACCGGCGGCAAATCAGCCAAACGCGTCAACGTTTCTGTGGTGTGGAACACGGTACACATACATTTATATACATATATATAAACACATGCACACACACACACACACACCCACAAATAAACATTAATACCAAGAAAGAAGCGAAGGAGGAGCTCAACAACAACAACAATTTGGCAGCTAGACAATTATAACAACAACAATAAGAAGAACAGGCAGCAACGTGCAGATCCCAACAACCGCAACAACAACAATACAGAGGCAGCAGCGCAGAAGCAACAACAACACAATCATAACAATAACAGAGCAGCGCTTAACAGAGCCGGAAACCGGAACAGAGATTTACAAAATGAGCATGGAAAAAGTCGCAACCAAATCGTACGAAACGTAAGTGGGGAAAACCAAAATGTAAATTTAGGGCAACATCTTCGCTAACTTTTGTTAGGTTATGTGCCGAATCAGCGGTGACACCTTTTGCTTCTG
Source organism: Drosophila repletoides (assembly GCA_018150835.1). Taxonomy (NCBI): domain Eukaryota; kingdom Metazoa; phylum Arthropoda; class Insecta; order Diptera; family Drosophilidae; genus Drosophila; species Drosophila repletoides. Next base: position 11,223,076 of record JAECWQ010000100.1, read on the forward strand.
GTTCCTCTTCCGGATACCCTGCCCCTGTTGGTGTATCAACAATTTTGCGTTCCGCTATCCGATTCATACCCGGTTCGTATTACGGTTACGGCTATGTTCAGTTCCTGCTTCACTTTCCAAACGCTTGCCAGCAATGGTTCCGATTCTGGAAGTATTAATAAGACGCAGTACGGTTCTCTTAACCAGCCAAAGGATTCGGTATCAGTTTCCCGGTTCTGAGTCAATAAGAATAAACCCAATTCCTGAGAAATTGCTTTCCAGGCAAGGAACCTGGTTCCAGTAAAAGATGTCTCCTTTTGATTTCCGGTTTCGTAAACCATGTGAATGCAGAATACCTTGGGAATATTAAGGAAAGGTTTCGTTGTTAGTTCCGTTTCTTTTACAAGAATTTATTAGCCTACATATTTAATCGTTCAACCGTTTCCGGTTCAGCCTCAAGAGTATTATTACAGGGTTCAGTTACTACTAAAAATATAGATTCTATTTTCGTTCGCTAAAAATCCTTAAAAATGCCTTAAATATTGCGATTGCCCTTAGTTTATTCGTTAATAATAGGATTATGCTTTAAGGAATATTAATCATCCTCCTCGTCGGTCTGACTGAATAGGATATCGGCAGTCAGTGCCTCGTTTTTATCACATGCCAAATAGGCTTGCACCACGGTTATCCGGTCGAAACCTAAAGCCATCAGACGCTCCACTGCGGACTCATCCTCGTGGTTGAGTGGAACTGCAGGCAGAGGCATGGTTAACATATTCGGTTCATTTAGCATTTGAATAAACTCCTCCTGATGGTTGCGTATAGCCTCAAAGGCAGTTGGATCACTTTCGCTCAGATGCTGCATTACCAGCTCCAATAGTTCCGGATTCTGACGAATTAAGTCACGCACATGGGCGAAACGGGGATCTGTGGCCAAATAGTTGAGACGCTCCGCTGTTTCGGTGACCTCGTTCGCAGCGCTGGTCGGAGTATTAGGCGGCTGTACGGGTGGTTCGGTGCCGGCATAAGCGGGTATGCCCGTTATTAGATACTCTATGGCTCGTTCCGGATGATTGTAGCTGGCACGTAAAGCATCGCGCACTTCCTGCTCCTCATAGCCCATGGTCATAAGATCCCTAACCCGCTGTTCATCGCTGGCAATTGACGGCGCCGCAGTTGAAACAGTAACCGCTGCAGTTTGCTCCGGTTCCACTACCGTTGCGGGTTCAACCGTATTCTTAGACTTCTTGCTCATAAGCACAATAAACTTATTCTCCATTAGATTGTAGTTCTTAAGCGGTTGCTCATCCTGCATGATCCGACCGCTGTAAATCAGCTGCACAGTGTCCACGGGCTGGGAGAACTCCGGCAATTGCACCAATCGCTGCTTAAGCTGCAGCACATTGAGATTGTCCACATCCTTCAGCTCCAGGTTGACAGTCTTTTGGTCCAGTGTGCGTATGGACAGCTTCATGATGAGCAAAAAAAAAAAAAAAATTAAAAAATCGAAATTTGTATATTTTTTTCGAATACGTTTGTTCAGACAGCTGATAGCTCTTAAATAGGATACTGTATTGAGAAGTTCAGAAAATGAAACAAAGACTGTTACGACATTTTAATCTGTAGAATTTGATATATATATAGATTATATATAATGCCTTCTCCATTACGTTGCAGGAAAATCTGGCCAGATATCGTCGACAGCGATGACAGCGATGTGGAGAACGAAATAGATGTCGATAAATTACCGCCACTGGAAGTGGGTCCCAATGAGAATCGCCTGCAGCACACATATTGTTTATGGTTTTCAAGGAAGGGTACACAGCGTGCGGCTACCGACTATAGTAAATCGCTGCACGTGGTCGGGCGCTGTGCCAGCGTGCAGCAATGGTGGTCTCTCTATTCGCATCTGATAAGGCCAACGGCGCTGAAGCCCTACCGGGAGTTGAGTCTCTTCAAACAGGGCATTAAGCCCATGTGGGAGGATCCGGCGAATAGTAATGGCGGCCAATGGGTAATACGTTTGCGTAAAAATAAAATCGAGCGTGCCTGGGAAAATGTCTGTATGGCAATGTTGGGTGAGCAATTTCTTGTCGGTGATGAAATATGCGGCATTGTGCTGCAAACAAAGTATCCGGTAAGTCGATTAATTTTATTTTATCTTAATATATATTTATCTATGCTTGAAAGCCATGTATTCTGCGTATTTACGTATTTATTTATTTGAAAGCGTGCACGTTACGCGCGCTATTCAGTGTTGGAAAACATTGGAAATTATCGATAGCTTATGGTCAGGCAGGGATGTCTGTTATTCGTCTGGTTCGAATAAAAATAAATTTGCCGTCTATATAAAACAAATCAGGTTAAAAAAATTGTATCTAATTAGTAAATACTGCTTGTCTGTTTCGATGAGAGTTTCTACGCGCGCTGTTAACTAACATTAAAGTAAAATATGTATAAAAAATAATATACTCTTTCATAGAAACGAATATTTTAACGCGCTCTGTTCGATTTTAAAACTTTTTTAATTTTGGTTATAAATGGTTTATCAAGGTGTATTAAAAGAAAGTGTAATCAAATGTTAAATATGTTCCAATACGGTAAATATTTAACATATTCTAATTGTGTATTTTACATCTGAATAACAAGTGAGTGCACTGTTAATTAGCATTACAGTAAAATGTTAAATTTTGTTTATTTCGTATTTGTTGATTCTTGTTGTTGTTGGTGCAACTGTTTACAGCTGCTGCAATAGCAGGCGCTTTAAACGCATTAATTGCACACAAATGTGTGTGGGGTGCCGGCATCCATTCATAAAAACTGCGCACGCCGTTCATTTACGAAAGAGCGTGCGAAACGGGAGCAGTGCAGAAAATAAGTTCCACAAACAAACCGAATGCCATTCGCTGTTGCTGTTGTTGTTGCCGTCGTCGTCGTAGTCGTCGTATGTAGCGGCATTTGACCGCTGACGTAACACAAGTGCTTTTGGTATTTTTTAGTACATGTAAGCAGATTAGTATTTTTTCTCGAGGCGTCGTGTCGCAACAAAAGTGAAAACAAGAAAACTGGTAGCAAAAGAAAAAAGCGAAAACAAATAACCAAAACTTGAAATTTTGTTGTTGTACATTTTGCAACGGTTGACCAATTGTGCAATCAGCTGGTAAAAAACCATTTAAAAACGAAAGACGAAATCATGGCAATAACAACAAAATCGCCGCATGTGAGAGACGCGAAAGACTAAAACAAAAGAGAACACAGTGAGAGAGCTCCAGCGCAAACGCACTCAATTTTATAATCCACATAGAAAGGCGAACGCTGAGCGTCGTTTCTCGGGTCTCGCCTGCACCGGAAGGCGACGCGTGTTTCAGATTGACGAGAGCCAGCAACGCGTCGAGTGTGCTTTTTAGCGACGTGCGCGTAAAACAATAGGCGGATAACACAGTAACAAAAAACAAAAAAAAAAAAAAATAGCGTCAGCAGAGAGAGAGAGGGAGAGAAAGATAAAGAGAGCGTGAATGGTTATTTTGCCACCCACAGCAAAAACCAAAGCGAATGTGTGAAGTGCCCGCCGACTAACTTACTCGCTCACACACAGAGACAGAGAAACTCACGCGTACGCAAAAAATTAACGAAAAATAAAATAACAAAACGGAACGCAAAGAGAAAAACGCCCACCGTATTGCCGCCCGCCCCCGCCCCTCGCTAACGCGTGTTATCGTTGCCACAAGCAACCATCACGTCACACAGCGGCTAGAAGAAGAAGAAGAAGCAGACAACTAAAAATCAAAAGAAGAAGCAGAAGAAGAGGAGAAAGAGAGCCGTCGTTGCCTTTGGAGCCCTGCGCAGAAATCGATTTTTTTTCGCCCATTTTCGTACGAGTTTCGCGTACGAGCAGAATCAGCAGCAGCGGAGCAGCAGCACAAGAAGACGATTCTCAACAACCGAAATTGGTTTTAATGCATGCATGCGTGTGTTTGTGTGTGCGTATGCGAGTGCGTGTGTGTGTATAAATGAGAGCAAAGCAAGTGCAATAATTGCAACGTGATCGATACGTCACGCCCACAAGCAAGCCCCTTCTCTCCGCCCCCGGCCGTCGCGTGTGTATGTGTGAATTGAATTGTGTGTGCGCAAAAGCAACGGCGATCAGCAAAGAAAATAAACTTGCGCTCATAAATCCTACGCAGTGTGCAAAAAATCACCTAAAATAATTATATATATATATAAACGCCGTGAGTCATAATTTAACTTTGTTGTTGCTACACACGCACACAGAGACTGCTAGACTTGCTTTAGGTGCGCTAGTGTTAGTTGTGGTGTCGCGGCTCTCTCTTTTTTCTGCTCTCTCGCGCGTCGCCGTTAACGAAAAAGGCAAAAAGAAATAGCAAAAAAAAAATACAACTATATATGTATGTTTGTGTATATGTATTATTAAGCAAAAAAAATTGAGGTGCGTGCAGCGAACGAACATAACAACATAAGAATTGTGAGAGAAGAAGCAACAAACAAACCAACAAACAAGAAGCAGCAGCAGCAAACAAAGAGCAAGTGGGAGAAGTACGTATTTATTTAGGCCAACACGCTGCATGCGAAAAACCATTTAGCGGTCACAAAAAAAAAAAAAAAAGAAATCTACGAAAAATCAATACTCATTTTGTAAAAGGCAGCAAAACAGCCCAAAAAAAACAAAAAAAGTTATAAAATTGCAAAACAACAAAAAGCAAAAAACAAAATAACACGTGCGAAAGTTGACAGTTAACTGTAAACTTAACGATAACAACAAAAGCCTTACGTAAAGCTCGCAAAACATCAACGAACGAAGCAGAAGAAACAAACAAACAACACAAAAAAGAAAAAAGAAAAAGCCAACTACTGCTACAGCTTTCAGCTTCCTGCTTGAAGAAAGGCGCTTAACGAAAGACGACGAAAGATGACGAAAGACAGATTAGCCGCATTGCATGCCGCCCAATCGGACGATGAGGAATCAGAGGATGTTGCCGTCAATGTGGATGGCCATGATTCCTATATGGATGATTTCTTTGCCCAGGTGGAGGAGATACGCGGAATGATTGATAAAGTCCAGGATAATGTTGAAGAGGTGAAAAAGAAGCATTCGGCTATATTGTCAGCACCGCAGTCCGATGAGAAGACCAAACAGGAGCTTGAAGATTTAATGGCTGATATTAAGAAGAATGCGAATCGTGTACGTGGCAAACTTAAGGGCATCGAACAGAATATCGAACAGGAGGAGCAACAGAATAAATCCTCAGCCGATTTGCGTATACGCAAGACGCAGCATTCAACGCTGTCGCGTAAATTCGTTGAGGTTATGACCGAATATAATCGCACCCAAACCGATTATCGGGAGCGTTGCAAGGGAAGAATACAGCGTCAATTGGAGATAACTGGACGAGCGACCACAAGCGAAGAGCTCGAGGATATGTTGGAGCAGGGTAACCCGGCTGTTTTTACACAGGGTATCATTATGGAGACACAGCAGGCGAAACAGACATTGGCCGACATTGAGGCACGGCATCAGGACATCATGAAATTGGAGACTTCGATTAAGGAGCTGCACGATATGTTCATGGATATGGCAATGCTGGTGGAGTCACAGGGCGAAATGATAGATCGCATTGAGTATCATGTGGAGCATGCTATGGATTATGTGCAGACAGCAACTCAGGATACCAAAAAGGCGCTCAAATATCAAAGCAAAGCGCGACGAAAGAAGATCATGATATTGATATGCTTGACTGTATTGGGTATCATAGCGGTTGCATATGTTAGCAGTTATTTCATGTAAATTGAATGCAATTACTTAATACAAACTCACACACAGCATACACATACATTTACACATACACATACATACTCTCGATGTCTGTTTAGGATGTTGTGCAACCCACCCAAGAAACAAATTTTCAAGAAAAAAAAAGCCTATAAAATCTATCTAAAACTCAGCCCTTGCCAGACGGACAGACACACAGAAACACACACACACACACTTTAGGCTCTATTATTAACAAGATATACAGTTATACAGATATATATATATATACATAGACATACATATATACGCATTATATAGCTAATTTGTATGATTAGTTTAGAAGAAGGAGACAAAAACCTTGAGAGTCTAGCGTCATATTTGTTGTTTATTAAGTATACGCAAAGGTCGCCAGTACAGGATATGCTTATACTTATCCTCCCAATACACAGACACACACACACGAACAGAAACAAAGCAATTTATATAGTCTCTCTCTCTCTATCTCAATAAAAAAAAAATATCATCAAAATTGCTATTGAAATTAAATATGATATGCTACTATAAAACTACAAAGAACAAAACAAAAAACGAAGAAGAATTATACAAACTTAATGAAAAAAAGAAGAAGAAAAACAAGTTACAAGTAATTGCAAAAGAATCATGAAATTTTATTGATTATTGTTATAATGCGAAGCAAAGGTCTAAACAATTCTGCAATACACAAAAGCAAAAGTTAATTTGTAGTTTTTTTTGCATTGTTATGTTTTTTTATATGTTTAAAATATGCATTTAATTTCGGTTTTTCGGATTTTCTTTTTCTAGTTCTTTCTCTTCCTATATATACACATATACATATATATATATATTTGTAGTCTCCCCCCACACACACACACACACACAACCACACACACACGAAAAACAAAACGAAAACTCACAGAAATCTCTCAGAAGTACGCAAATCTCATGCAAAAAAAAAAAAAAATGAAAAGCTATTTATGTATTTTTAAAAGTCTAGTTAACTTCTTGAATATTTATTAAATGATTAAATGATTATTACGATATATAAATATATATAATAAATATAGTGACTATTTACTAAAAATGCTATTTACCCAATCGTGTTCATATGTATTGAATGCACATTAAAAAACAAATGGAATAATATTAAATTAAATTAAATTACACTCGTATGATGTACTTTATGTATATAAAGAAAAAAACGAAAAAAAAGCGAAAAAAAAAATATATCAATTGAGGAAACTGTTTGACTGCGCGAATTGACAGTCGTTTGAAAAAGTCGCACATAAAGTAAAAAGCAAATAAAAAAACATATAATAATAATAATAATAGATACAGTTATACAAATACACACACACATACACTTACACATACAGAATGCCAGACTCAAATTAATCGTTAAAATGTGTAAAATTTAAACGTTGATTATTCAGTTTGTTGCGCAAATAAATGTACAACATTTATCTCCATACAAAAAAACGGGTTTTTTTTTCCACTCAATTTGGTTTTTTTTTTTTTCTTTCTATCAGCATTGCGAAACTGAAATTGCTGGCAAACAGAAAACGAACAAAAAAACAAAAAAAAAAAAACAAAAAGTATCTCAAATAGTTCAGATAGTTCTGGCGCATATTGCTCAAACATTTTGTCAATTTTTATATATGCTCGTAATATTTATTTAGTTTTGCAAGTTGTTAGTTCTCTACAAGCTAAGCACTCTACACTCTACACTCTACACTGAACACCCTACACTCTGCATCTGTTCACTTAATCCACTCATTTCTCACATAATCATAAACATTTTTTCTATGTTTTTTTTCTTTGCATTATTAACCCACTTATTTATTTTCTTTCTTTTTGCTTTCAATTTCCAAATGACTAACAAAACAACGCCAAAACCACCAAACCACAATTGGATTCATTTTTATTTTGCTCCCAAAAAACGAACCGCATGTTGTGCAACAAAAACAAAAAAAAAACATTAAAAATTATTAATTTATATTATTTAAAAAACAGTATCAAAGGAAATAAGTAGCATGCATTGTAGTTGCTAAACAAAAAAAAAAAAAAAGAATAACAATAACAATAAACAAAACACTAACAAAAGATTTGAGCTAGTTTCTTTGCCGTGAAAATGCTTACGCTTAAGTAGGACTTGCACCTTATGTAGCACACACACACACACAATAAACATTGAATAAATCATAAATGAAAACAAACAAAGCAACAAACAAACAAACAAAGCTAAGAACAGTCAACAAACAACGAGAGAAGAGCAAATTAATTTCTAGTCCACTGCAATTGCAACCTGTGCACGTTTCTTGCTATTTTCACTTTAAAACAAACAAAAAAAAAAAAGAGAATGTACAACAAATAACAAGCAACAATTTAAGCAACAATAAGCAGCACTCTGCACACACTGAAAGAAACAAAAAAAATTGTATAAAAAGATGCAACTGAAACAAACTTCGTATTATGGCAGTCAATCATACTGCGTTAGCCTTTATCGCATTCAATGTGTATTGTCATGCCCACTGCCCGACCGCCTCCCGCCCCCCGCGCCAAAAACAGCAACAACAACAACAACGACAGCATCAGAAAAACAACAAATAAAGAAACTAAAAAAAAAAAAACGCGTCTCCGCCTCGTCAAAATACCCAAAACGATTATACGAAAACGAAACGAAACGGATCGAAATATAACCAAAAAAAAAAAAAGTGGTTTGCCCTACAATAAACAAGGGAGATATTCCCAGCCTTCCGAGCATCACCTTATGCAGCTGCAAAGCGTCATTCCCCCAGCCAAGGTGAGTAATATTATATATTTTTCACATAGTATATACATTTTTTTTTCAGTGCAAATTCCTCGTTTACCACCGCTGTAGACTGAAATTTTTCATATGAATGAATCCGCTTTGTTTAGGCGACATTTCGAGCTCTGTACTCGTATCTCTGTCTGTGTCTCGAGTGGAGGGAATTATCATTTAGTTAGGGCCAAATGCGCACTCCAATCGCCCATAATTATCAATAATATATTCCTCTGTATAAGCCTCAATCAAGTCGTCTCAAATTGAATGCCAATTATATTATAATGTTATATGAGAGCACCAAGCTAATTGGGTTCGTGAGAGTTAATCTGTTTGTAAATTTTTTATGGGAAAATGATGGAAAATAATGCAATTAAATAAGTAGAAAAAATATTATAAATGATAAGCTGCTATCTCTCTAAATACATTAAGTAATTAATGCCTATAAAATTGCTGATTAGCTATTAGAATAACTATCGGATGCCTGTTGAGGCGAGGCTGAGTGTGTTGAGCCTAACTTATCGAACCTATCCATATAATATATGAACCTTTTATATTATGGAATTAAATGACTACTAAGTAATCAACAGTCTCCTATCTAATCAGAAATTATACACTATTTAAAAGAAAGTTTCAGATTTTTGTGGTGTTTATTTATCAATTTGGGGGCTTAAAAGGTACTCGACTTAAGATTCGATAACTGGACAAAAATGACAACAAAAATATCTATAAAATCGATAAGTTACCAGTTTTATTTTAGTAGAGTTCATGGGAAAACTTGAGAAGAGAATTAAATTTACTTAAGCTGAATTAAGCTGCCTCTAATGCCTAACTAATTTAGAGGCTATCTCTATGAGACGAATTAAATTTTTTGCCAATTATCAGCTAGTCATTAATCTTGTATTTTTCTTTTTTTTTATAGCATTCATTTATTTTTATAGCAATATCTTTTGAGAGTGTACTTAAGTTTTTCGCATTTCGTTCAACTTGAACCCACACTCGCAGCAGTTAGCACGTTTGGTTCTCCTTTTTACGAGAAAAAATAAATATATTTTGCTTATAAGATGATCTCATATATTATATCGAGTCATTGTGGTTTTCTCTTCAGAGTTTGAGTTTTGAGAAACTGACGTTGATTTTATATTTTTAGATCTTGCACAATTTACGCTTCAGTATTGGGCGTCATCTCCCACACCCAAGACTCAAACCCGAACTCAAACCGAACCCAAGTCCCAAACCAAAATTCAGTTGATAGGCTTATAAACTGGAGATATATATATATAATATAATCTATGACCCTTATGTGTATGGGTTGGGTTGAGTTGCGTGTTGAACTGAAAGCATTAATCTATAGGCCTCATGCATCGTTTCATGTATCATTTTCTTGGCAACTTCCTGTCAGCGCACAAAGCACCACAAACTAAATAAACTGACCCTAATGTGACTTTAACATGCACCGCCCACATTTACGAGTGTTTTTGAATACTCATAGAGCAGCCAAGGCGCCCCAGCGCCCCGTCGCCCCGTCGTTGAGTCATCAATTCTCAAACTGCCCATCAAAGGCAAAAACGAACAAATATATTGGAAAAACTATTTACATTCTCTGTTAATTAGTTATTAAGGGTTTATTGTTGATAAATAAAAGTGAATAAAATGAATGAATCATCAGCGATAGGCAGCCACAAATGCTGATAAGCTTTTGCACCTTTTCCAAATGAATTAAGCTCTCTTCATAGACCCAGAGAGAATGAGAGAGAGAGAGAGAAAGTGACGAACAAAGAGACAGATAAGCAAATTCTGTTTATTTACTTTTAAGATTCTTCTTTTGCTTCAACTGTGCGTAAAGCAATTAACAGTTGAACTCTTCATGCAAAGACACCTGTCGCAAACTTGAGAATATTGCCTGTCTTCCGTCCTTCCCCTTCAGTTTCCCCTTCTGTCCACACACGTATCTCATCAATGTTCTGCCTTGTTGCTATCATTCGTTTTGTTTGCTTTTGCTGTCCTTAGCTTTATGTATACCCTGGCGTAAATTGCAAGAGTTGTCGGCATGCCCAACTATAAGCTAAAAACTTGAAAGCTTAAATAGTTAGAAAGGGTTATAGAACTACATTCAAAATATTCGGTTTTCCCTTTCAGAAAGCACATTAAAAGCTATAAACATTTCAGCAAAATGTGTTTCTTTAAAGGGTATTTAGAGAGCTGTCTACTGTCTAGATATAATATTAATATAAAGGGTATTTAGAGAGCTGTCTATTTTCTATATCTAATATTAATATTTTTGGTAACAGCTAGCTAGAATTGTGTTTATTTTTATACCAATTAAACGAACAGGTAATTCGATAAGGCCTACATTTAAGTATCTAGAATTTCACCGACGTATTCCTCTGCTTTTAAAGGGTATCCCATTGCCACTATAAAGTTTTTTGTCAAGTAAATTTCTTGCTTTTTAGCCAACACACTTGAGTTGGATGACTGCTGCTGCACTGCAGCAAAGCACAGCGCAGGGCACATGGTACATCTAACCATAAACTTGGCCAGGTTTTTCTGGCTCTGGCCCACACCCGCCCCTTTGTGCTGGCCCGCCCCTATTGCGGCATCGAGTCATGAAATCAATTTATGTATGTATTTAGCTTTTGTGTTGTTGTTGTTTACTCTTTTTTTTTCCCCTACTTTATTACAACGCCCTTAGCCAAACATCTGTGTGGACCTGGGCCTCGGACTGGGCCTGCTGGCTGGCCAAGACCATGGGCAACGATTTTTGCCGTTTCACTAAGCGCACAAGCAACTCTCTGCTCTTTATGTCTGGCTATTTTCTATTTTTTCTTTTTTTTCTGTTTTTTCTTCACACGGTACAGACGGACGGAACGGACGGCTCTTCAACTGTGATGAGTCATGAGCTCTGGGAACTTGAAGTACTGTTTATCTGGGATATTTTTTTGCTGGCATTCTGATTGCGTGCAATTGATTCACGTGGCTTGCACTCTTGACTTTTGCTGTTGCGAAAATAACTCACTCACAATATATAGTTTTTCTCCCCCCCTTTCTCCTCGCTTTTTCGCCCCTTTTTCTTCCCTTTTTTGAGTGTTTGGAAAGTTCTGTTAACTCATGTAACATGGGCCAATTCTGGGCACTTTTAAGCAACTTGTCAACTTTCGACTGAAACTGATTTTTTATTCCCTTTGCAGCTTCTTTTTCTGCTGTTGCGAAGTAGGAAAACTTTTACTTAGATTTCCGCTTGGCCAAGCAAACAAAATGCACAGAGAAAAAAAAAGAAGAGTATTATAATTGGGTGCTCAAATTATGATAAACTTCTTGGAGAACTGTGGAAAAGTAACACAAATTCTTACCTTTTTTTTTGAGTGTATTTCTATATGAATATCCAAGCATTGGCTGAGTGTAAAATGTTGTGAAAGTTTCTATTTGAATTGTAAATTCTCCTTCCTTTTTTTATATTATACTTTCTTCCTTTGGCTAGGCTCGGACTCAGAGAGAGAGAGAGAGAGCCCATTAATCAATTTGTCACAACTGCTGTGACAGAAGGAGGTGTGCCAGCATTTAGTTTCCTGTATTTTGAATGTATTTTTGGCCAGGCCGAAACTCAATTTGAGCCTCAACTGAATTGCCAGGTGCCTCAACCGAATATCGATTTCTTTTTTTTGTGTTGTTTTCCTATGTGCAAACAATTTTGTTAATTGAAAACAAATTTTGAGTGTGTAGCGCAACAGGGACGCATCGGCTGGAGACGGGGGGAGACGAGCCGAGCCGAGGCACGTGGAGCAATCTAGAACCAAGCCCAAGGGTCCAATCGTTGTGACCAAACACACACACTGTGTGTTGGTGTGTGTGTGTGTAATACATACAAAGATACAAATATATAGTTAGTTGTGTGTGCTTAAAAGTTGGCAAAACTATTTAATTGCCTATGTGGCAATAACAGCGAGCCCGGCTAAGGCTTTGGTTAAATAATGTTGCACATACCCTGTTCACACGGAATAGCCAAAGAGGGGTGGCTTGAAACTATGCAGAAATGTATCTACAAGATATTTATGAGTATCTTGCAGCTGCGGCTTTAGTTGAATAATGTTTAGATACCCTCTACTCATAGCATAACTAAAGGGTTGTGGTTTAAAACTGTATCTTAAAGACTCTATATAAATATTTAAGATTATATACATAGAAGTATATATATAGAAGTATCTTCTTATAAATAAATCTATATATAAATGTATCTACATATAAATGTATCTATATATAAACGCCTCTACATATAAATGTATCTACAACTCTATAAAGTACGAGTATCTAGCTGCAGTTGCTCATAAACCAATTAAGATACATTTATTATTTACCAACGAATCTCTGGATAAAATTAAATAAAATATTTTGTAAGAATTTCAAAGAAATACAGGCAGATTCATATTAAGTGCTACTAAATATTTTTCAATGGATTTAAATAGAAATATGCGTCAGAAAAAACTAAAAAGAACTTGAAAGATACTTCAAGTGGTTTGGAATTCAAAGATAGAAATTTCTGTAAAATTAAATACGAATTTTTATGCCTTAAAAGTTGAAACGTTGCAAACGGCTCAACAAAATTGAAACACCCTTTAAATGTGAATAAAAATGTCTCATATATGAGAGAGGAGGGGTACGAGTAGCAGGAGGAAGGGAGGGGCAGGGGCAGGGGCAAGGAGTACAACACGAACAATATAAGTACAACTTGACCTTTTTTTTTTTTTGTTCTTGTCGCACAGTTCATTCGCCTGCTGTGGGCAACAACAGCGCCTTACCTTGAATACGGCCTCCCACCTGGGCGCGGCCCTTTTGCCAAATTATATGTACACACACACACACATATTTATACGTATTTGTATGTGTATTTAATGTTGCTGCAACAACAACAACAACAACAAAAATAAAACCAGTAGCTCGACTGTTAACGAGCAGCCCATTTAAAATAGCAACGAGGCCCAGAAAGGCAGTTTCGGTTCGGTTTAAAGTTGGGTTTGCCTAACAGCTTGAGTGGGTTTTAGTTATCTATATACCCTATAAAAATGGCTAGGAATAATATAATATATTCTCTGGCTTAGCATTTACGAAATTTTCAATATAGTTTCCTATGGATTGTTATTAAAGCTTTGATTTTGGAATACTACTGGCAATTTGGCTAATTTAAGTTTTTCAATAAGCCATAATACAAGAATTATGCATCAAAATCTGTCTGCACTACAACCTTTAGTTAAAGAGTATCTCCAAGTCGCGTATACCCTGTATTTTTTTCGGTTGCAAGGTTCCAGTTGGGGCGTGTAAGGTTTTGATGAGTTGTATTTTTGTTGTTTTTGCTGCTGAACTGATTTCGTTGAGGCTCAGCGAGGCGAGCACAGTCCGTCCGTCCGTCCGCCCGCCCATCCGTCCACAGAGTTTCCACAACTTTGTAGTCGACAATTTTTACATTTAAATTCCATGCGCTTTCCCCAACAACAACAACAGCAACAACAACAACAACTTCAATTTCCTTTCCTTTCTTTATTGTTTTGGGTCATGGATATTATTTTTAATTTTTGAGTAAAATGTAAAAGAAAGAGGCTTAAATTTATGCCACATTAAAAATATCCTTAAAGTATATTTTCTTTTTTCTGAGCTTTCCTTAGACATATGCATATTTTAATTACATGCTAATTACTCAAAGGAGGACAGGAGGACTGTGGCAGGACTTGTGACAGTTGTAGCTAAAACTTTTGATTCGATTCGCAGGATTCGTGCTTTGTTCTTTGTCAGAGGCTTTAATTAAAGCAAGCCTAGCAAAGCTTCAGCTTCAGAGCTCCTTGGGAAGGCTGCACAAATTGCAAGTTCATTTGCATTTCGCTTGGGGAGCAAACTTGGTCCTTTTTGGGGAACAGCCAGAAGCAGCAGCAGCGCAATCAAGGAAAAAGCGCTGACTAATTATAGTTGGCAGAAAAATGCGGGCAGAGGGTAGAGGGGGTAGGAGGGGAAAACATTCATCAGCTTTAGGCCAAAGTTCTAACCAAAAATTGTGGCAAACTGCTTTTGATGAAGGTAAAATAAGCAAAGCCAGCCAGCCAGTCTGAGACCAAAGTGTGGTCCAAAGCGCAACAGTCTTTTGTTTAGTCAACAGGAGGCAGAAGCCTGTTACGCCAAGGGACATAAATCACATGTGTACCATATGTAAATATTTTCACAGTGACAAAAAGAAAGGCAGCTAAAGGAAGGAGAAAGTAAGGAATGGGAAATGGGAAGACAAAGAAAAAAACTCGGCTGATGAATTATGAATTATGATTATAATCTCTGAAAGCCCCTAACGAAATTAACTAACTTATCTGAACTACATAATCCAACCAAAACCTAATAGAATCATTAATTAAACAAGTTCGACCTTTAAGTTATCACAGATACTTTTCTACTCCAAAGGACTTTGATTAAAGAAATGAAGAGTTATTCGACCTTTAAGTTATCATTGATACCCTGTTTTCTATACCAAAGGTACCTAACGAAATTAACTAACTTATCTGAACTAGGTAATCCAACCAAAACCTAATAGAATCATTAATTAAACAAGTTCGACCTTTAAGTTATCACAGATACTTTTCTACTCCAAAGGACTTTGATTAAAGAAATGAAGAGTTTTTCGATCTTTAAGTTATTATCCTGCTTTCCTATTCCAAAGGTCTCTAATTAAACAAGTTCGACCTTTAAGTTATTGATTGATACCCTACCTTTCTCTTCAAAAGTTTCCTATCAGTTTCTATGCTTTAATTCCCCAATAATAGCGGGAAGTTTGAGATATCTCTATAAAGGATTTTATATTTTTTTCGCACAGCTTTTTTTTAAATTAAATATGTTCCGATTATCCTTTTATCCTTCGCATGCTTACATTATGGCATTTCCTTGCATTGGACTAAGCGCATTTCTTACTGCTAATCGCTTCGCGTATGCCAACGCTTCTCTTTTCTCCCCTACGCTCGTCGTGTTTATCAGTTTCTCTTTGCTCTCGTGTCAGATTGCATTGCTGTGGTTCTTTTTTTTTTTTCCCCTGTTGAAGCTTTGGCTTTTATTGTCTGGACGGACAGTTGCAACAGTTAGCTGCTTTTTTTTTGTGTATATTAAAAGCGAAATGAATTTCGCCAAACTTTTTTTTTTTCTTTTTAAATGTGCAACTGCAACTGAAAAGGCAATTTATTGTCTGGTGGCTGTTGCAGACAGTTTTGCTGCGCTGCTTTTATACCCTGTACAGTAATGAAATTCTCCTTTATTACTCTATTTGCAGCTATAATATTACAGGGTATGCCACAGCATAACATGCCCAACATGTGCGCCCTTTTTATTCTGTTCCTGTTTGTTGTTGGTTTTTTTTTACTGCCTCGGGCATTGCGAAATACAAGAAAAGTGAAAAGCTTTTATCTGATTTTCCTTTAAGCCATTTCATTCATTCCGTTTACAGCATATCATGTCTGGGGCAATAGTATTAAAATCTTATTTCCCAGCTCCTCTTTCTCTCTCTGAACTGGATACCAATATTAATTAAGGTCTACAAATAAAGCAAATAAAAAGGTTTCGGATTTCAATTTTTTAAATTAAAAACAAAAAACTAACTGCAAAAGGCTCGTTGATTTTGCCAAAAGGAAAGGAAAAACTGACATTTTCTTTTATGTAAAGATTTTATTATATTTTTTTAAATTTCAATTTGTTGTTGTGGCCTTTTACAATGTGCGCCAATTTGTCCCAATGCGCTTCCTGAAGGGCGTATGGGCGTGGCGTAATGCCTGACTGTCAACTTCCTTCCGTTTTTATTTCCGGTTTTTGTGGCGGCCATTTTGTGCAGTAAATAAAACTTAAAAAAAACCAGATGACAATAAAAAAAAATAAAAATCTTTTATTATATTTGTATTTTTTGTGTGCTGTGTGCTCTGTGTGTGTGTCTGGGCCTAAGGCCTAAGGACTCCTCCAACTTTGGCTGACATCATATTTATTTTATTGTTGTTCAACTGTTGTACAACTCAGCCACCCCCCTCAAACCGACCCACCTACCCATCCCCCAACCGAGCGACCACATGCGCCAAATCAATGGGCATACATAAAGTTATTTTTCTCTGCTTTTCTTTTTTTTTTTTTTGCTGTAAAATTCATTCACAAGCAAACGGCGAAAAGGCGCTGACAGCAGGCGGTGGCGGCGGCGAGTGGGCGGGGCACATCTTCGTCCCGGTCACAATGTCAAACATAGCAAACAGAGGCGTACCACTATAAGAAAAAAGGGAAGAGAATGCTCGACTAAAGGATGCCCTGTACACAGTTTTATTACAGGAGTTGAGGCACACTTGAATAGAGAAGAGTCTAGCTCTGAGCATCTAAAGGAAATTCCATTCTTGCTGCGTTTTTTATATATTGAAAAGATAAAAGATAAAGAGATTTTGAAAGAATTTTAATCTATATACAGATAGCTTATATTAATAAATCATTAGATATCACCACAGCAATCCTATTTTTCTAACCTCAAAATACATTTGTCCACCATGCTCTGAGAAATCGAGGGAGATGGCTCAAGAATATATAATTATAGAGAAGAATATATATCATACATATATATAGCCCGTAAATCGGCTTGAATATAGTTCCCTTAGTCAAACTTTAATACTCTGTTTTTCTTTCACACATTTTCAATGGGTGCCGAGCATAGAAGGATATCTGAAGCCGTATACGCACACCAAGACCAAGTCAGCCACAAGCAAATACACACAGACACACACACACACGCATGCACGCACGCACACAGTCAAAATGGAGTCGACATGCGCCTACCAAAGCAGAACTTACACCTCTGCCCCGCCCACCAACGTCCCTGCGGCCCATCGCCCAGCAACTAATCCATTTCGCTTGCTATTTTTAACATGCGCAACAACAAAAACAAACAACAAGAACAACAGCAAATCAAATGCTGAACACACACACTAACACACACACACACAGACTAACACACATACATATATAAATTCACACGCATAGGCCGCTCTTTTGGCTTGAGGGGGGCTCACAACAGTTTTGGGTACTCGCTGAGCTGCTGGCACCCCTCATTGCGCGAGAGCTTTCTCGCTAGTTTGCTCTCTCACTGGCTGTGCTCTTTCACGCGCTCGCTCTCTCTCGCTCTTTTGGCTGGCTATGTGTTTTTGAATTGTCATTGCCTGAGCGCGCACTGTGATTCATTGTTTCATTTTTTTGCGATAAAATTTTCAGTTATAGCAATGCCCATAAAGTTTGACAATCAAAATAAATATTGAGATTAATTGTTGATTTATTGTTATAAGGCTGTCATTCAGCTGATGCTGAATACTGATAATAATAATTTTTGTGATATTTATTTAGCCTCGAAAAAATCACAGCTGCGAAATGAATATTTTGATCAAATTACAGTGGTACTAGAAAAATAGGAAAAAAAAATTAGAGGCGCTATTTTAAGCAGAAATTTAAGTTGAAACCCAGAAAAATTATTGTTTTCTATTTTCCACATGATAAATCTGAAGTTGAATATAAATTATATAAAGTTATTAATTTATATCAAAATTTAAAAAATTGTAAAGGAAGATTTACCTATATAACAGCTATTTCAATACTCTTCCGCTTATATAATATAATATATATTTTTCAAGCACATATAAAATATATATTTATCCGTTGAATAGATTCACATCAGAATTGTGTAACTGTGAACCACTGTGCAGCATTGTTGTAGCTGGTAAGCGTTATTCTACTTGTGGTTGCTCACTCGAAAATGCTTGTGTGTACATACAAAAATACACTCGTACATATATTTTTTTGCGGCACTGTGTTAATTTTCACACACAGTGCGAATATTACAGTATACACAACACACTTGAAATGGAGACCTGCAGCCAAAAAAGCAACAAAAGCGAAAAGCACCACAGGAGAACAGCAACAACAACAGCGACAACAACAACAACTACAATTTGCTAGTAGACCTCTCAAAAGGCCCCTACTACTCCCACTCCCACTGCTCCGACTCCTCCCTCCCCTCAGCCATTTCCCGTTGTGTCGCGTTTATTTGTATTTTGGTTACACTTTTTTGTTATTGTATTTTTCCATAAAAACACACACACAGACACATATGTATCTATGTGTGTGTGTGTGTGTGGCTGCCCCTATGCCTTTGTTTTGCCATTTTTACTGCTTCTGCTGTTCTTTTCATGTGTGTGTGCGTGCGTGTATTGTGTGAGTTTAATTGCTGTGCTCAAAAGTAGGCTACAAATTTTCAACAGCAATTTGACAGCCTTAATACCCTAGCTAAATGCTATTTATAGCCTGGCATACCCGCTCAAAGCTAATCAGATTCCAAAAACCTGGTCAAATTTTTGCTTCGCACTCTTGCGGCTATAATCGTATTATAGTAACTACAAATGGGCGTTGTGGGGCGTGGCTAGCTGCATTAATGCGGCTTCACAGCATTATATACTTTTATATAGATATATATAGTATAAATTGTATATACTATCTCTTATCGCGTCGGGCATATCATTTAATTTCCACATTATTTGTCCCACAGGCAGGCGGGGGGGGCGGATGAAGGGGGTTGGACTAATCTGACCGCCAGGAGGCAGGCGTAAACATAAAATGTGCTATTAATTAGTTTTTCCGATGCTGCCCCAAAGACCGCAAAAGACCAACAAAAGCGCACAAAAACTTTTCTGCACACAAACAAACAGATAGAGAAAATAATAACAAACCAAAAAAAAAAAAGAAGTGAAATAACAGTGGGAAAGCGCGAAAGAGATGGATAGTTACGCAGGAAAATATCCAAAAATTTTCCAACATATTTTCATTAGTTTTTCTCTGATTTGTCAGCCAGCACTTTTGACACTAAATAATAATACGAGTTTTTTGGGGTAGGGAAAACTGAAATTAATCATACGCCGCGTTGTTGGCACACGCAAAAAATGCTTCAACAATTACTCATAGAATTGTTTAGCTAGTTTACTGTGCGTGAGTCAGCAAGGAACAGATAACAATTAGAGCAGTTACAAATAGCTTTAAAAGGCTAGAAAGACTTGACTTGAATTGAATTCTTAGCTGGTAAATTGTAGAGAAACTTTTTAAAGTTCAAAATTTACCAAGAAATCAGCAAATGTCACAGCTTATCTGTTGTTGTTGCCGCCCAAAATTTGCATTTGGTTCAAGTTCTTAACTTAAAACTCACTTCATATCTAGACCCGGTTTTTGGTGGAGTTCATTGTACGTTTTCCGGTTTCAGCAGACGGCTATGTTGACTTTGTTGAAGGGTTTGCTGCCTAGATTAAATAGTTCTGAAAAGAAACCGGTTCAAAAGGAACCAGGCTTTTAGACTCTTCAGCTGAAGGAGAAAAAAATGAAGAGCAGCTAATAAAAAGTGGCAAGAGATTGGGAAAGTGTATTTACGATTCGTTTTGCAGCCATTGCTCTTCCCTTTGTATATTTCAAGGGCAGCTCATATCAAATTGTTTAACGACTTTTATTTATTTATTTATTTGTTGTTGTTGCTGTTGCTGTTGTTTTGCTGACTTTGGCTTTTGTTTAGCTGTTGTTTTCTGGCTCTCTGCTGTTTGTCACCTTGCACACTTTGTAGATTGTTTGGTGTGACGATGACAGCATTGAAAATGAGTGACAGCTGGAGTCGTTTTTTATCAGCTTGTGTCTTGGATTTCATTCGCTTTCTCGCTCTTCTTTCTTTTCTTTTCTTTTCTTTTCTTTTTTTATTACTATCTCAAACGACTTTCAGTTGACTCCGCCCGTACCTCTCCGTCGGTAAATACAAATTACCCCAGCAGAGCGACCTTTGCCAGCTATCAGTCAAAATTTGCTGTCATATAATTTACATATATATATATATAGTCTATATATATGGCATATATGTGCATATATCTTTATAAATGGATCACATATGATGCGTCGTTTCGTCAGCATTATTTCTGCATATATATTCAATCTTTGTAACTGCCATTTAATGAGTTTTTCTTTTGCCTCATTTCGGTGTCAAGTTTATTTTCCGACTGGGTCTTTGTGGGCTGTCAGCGCAGAGATTTACTCTCTGCGAACTGGGGATAGTAAGGAGATTACTCGCACTTGTCACAGAGCTCTACACTGTTTTCTGTATGTCAACTTAATGGAATTGTTAATGTCAAGTCAAGCTCTGGCTAGTGGTTTTTTTCTTTCTTTTTCAATTGAAGATTTCTTGTAAATTGTTCAGGCTGAGTTGGCGGGTCGCTGCGTTGATGATGAGGCTACTTAAAGCCACATTTTCGCATCATTTACAATAATCGCCAGACACTGTGGCATTGCGCCACTGCTCCATTTACCCATTGCTCCACTGTCATCATTAAAAGCACATTCTGCGGTACTTAACTGGCAGAGGCACAGTGGAGATTCGAATTATGGAAATTATCACTCATAATTATATATATATATTTGCGAGTGTAGAGTACTGGTATAATCGGTTTAATCCTTGTTTTATGCTCTATAAGCTTGCATAGAAATCGGAGTATTGTAGGCAGTTTTCACTGTAGTTTCATAACAGTATTTAAGGGTTTTATTCATATATATCATGAGATAAATATATATATTCTTTCACTGTTTATTACTGTCGGATTACTGTGCGATAAACGCATTAAGTTCTGTACTGAAACACAGTAAATCCAATTAATTATGCAACGAATCGAGAGACGCAGGCAGCAGGCAGAAGCAGAGCGCGCATTATTCATTATTCATTGTTTATTTTTAGTCTCTGCGACTACTTGATATTAAATAAATTAAATTAAATTGAAGTGCAAACAAATTGCCAGTTTTTTCTACTGCTCTCAGGCGTCAGGCGTTGCCTGGCTGCTGCCTGCCTGCTTTTTATTGCATTTGCATTCGTTATAAGTCTCCGAACAGAGACTCTTCTCCTCCTCCTCCTCCTCCTCCTCCTCCGCCTCCTCCTGCTGCTCTGTGTCAATCATCATCATCATTATCATTATTATCATCAGCAGCAGCATTCGCACTACTCTCGTCTCGGCTTTGAGTTTGACCGCCGTTTTGCGGCAATTTGTTTTAATTTAGCCAAAAAGAAAAAGACGGGCAAAATATGAAACACGTTTTGAATGCGTTGCACGAAAACCTTTGCCTTTGCCTTGGCCATGGCCAAAGGGGCTAATCTAAAAGCTACTGCCTTGAATTTTGTTTGGGGCTGATGCTTCTTATCAGCCGCGTTGTTTGCTTTTGGTTTTCCTTTCCCTTTTTTTTTTTTTGGACCCGTATTCGTAGCAGCTTCCCCCGCCAGCGCCTGACAATCTGACAAGCCTCAAGTACGTGGCGTTTGTAATTTGCTTTTTGGCCATTTGTCGTTTTGGCCAAGAGTTTGGGTTCAAGTCTTGGTGGCGCTGGCTCTGGCGCTGCTGCTGACAACGCCACTTTTCTGTATTGGGGCAATAAAACTGTTGTTATTTTTGTTTTCTTGCGCAGCTGCTGCTGTTACCCCCAAAGGCCTTTTATATTGTGGCAAGCACACGCTCCACTTGCAACAGCAACCAACAGCAGCGCCACTAATAAAACCAGCACCACACGAACTACGACCGGAGTTGGAAACATCCAATCAACCAGAAATACCTGAACAATTATCTCATTGATTTTGTGCGAATGGCAAGCAAATAAACGCTATATATCACCTGTATTTCCGGCTAAAAATACATCTATAGTTTTCAGATTTTAGCCGTTTTAACCCCCTGCAAATTGCAGCTGGCCGAAATCAATCAGCAAAAGTTTTTCATTTGATTTTCTTTCCTTCCAAGCGAAAAACTCTGAAGAGAAAATTGTTCAATTGAAAAATTATTGTATTGCTTCACTAAACACATAAACAATGGAACATTTTAGCTTGAAATTCAGTATATAAATTCAAAAAAAAAATAAAATGTATCTCGAATATTTTATTCCATGGCAACTATTGAAGCTCGTCTGCTAAACTTTCATTTATTCAGCGGAATTGCAAAAACAGGAATATCTTTCGGAAACATCCATAAAAAGGAGGGGTTTGAGGGGAGTTTGAGAGGGGGCTGCGCCCTGTGCTTGACGTGTGCGTGTCATAAAACCTGTCGCCCCAAAGACGATGACCTTGGAGGGAGGACAATAACAACAGCAAGAAGAACGCCACAAACTGTGCGATTCCGGCTGACAGACTTTTGACTCCTGCTTACATATGCGAGTATATAACATACACTGGAAAAAAAGGGTTTAATGAATATTAGAAAGAAATATGACTATAAAAAACCTTTGTAGATAAAAACTACTATTTAAAGAATTAATCAAATCTAGACAGGATACTGCTCCTTTTATGTTAGAAGTTCCTATTATTTTCTACCTGTTTCTTTTGAGATATATCTAGTTTTTTTCGAGTGTAGATATTATCCTTGAAGGCGAAACTCCATTTTAGACAAATAATCATAGTTATAAGATAAAGTTTATTTATTTTTTCAAGTGTAGATAATATTAGCCTTGAAGACGAAACTCAATTTGCATTACATTTGCTACGCTCTCGCATAATATTTTATGTAAACAAATAGACATTACATTTATGAGTCAGCGTAAGAGTTGAGCAGATAAAAGAGAAGGATACAGGCGATAGAAAGGGAGAAGGAAGAGGGAAAGATAGAGGTTAGAAGTAAGAGAAAGCTACATACATGCTTTTGCTTTTAAAGCTAAGCAAAGGAAACTGACTAAAGCAAAAGGAGGGTGGTAAAAATAATGCGTTTTATTTCTGTGAATCAATCGCTTTGTGATTTCTTTCAGGCCAGCAAAGAAAGGAGTATATCAATAGTTGTTGTTGTTGTTGTCTGATAAAACGGCTTCATTATAAATTATATTGTGATTTTATTGGCAAACGGCATCGGCAGCGGGATCCATGGCTATTTTACGTCTTGTTCGAAGTAAACTTTTTGATTAGCTGCTGTCATTTCTCATATGTTGCCCAGCTCAATTTCGACTTTCTTTCTGTTTCGCCTCTCTCTCTCTCTCTCTCTCTCTCTCGTCTTTTCTTTTGTTTTGGTCGACTCGGCAAAAAATTAAAGAAATAAAACAAAATAACACGACAAGCTCCGTGGCTGATTGACCCATCGTAAATCTCACAGCGGGTGCCCACACGGCGTATACGTTTTTATTTGTGTTTGCGCTTCGACGCACAGCCAGCCGCACCGCACCGCCGCACCGAAAGTGTAGCATACTTTTTCGGGTCTATAGAGGCGGCTATTAAAAACGGCTGCCTGACCTTTAACTTGGCTATTTTCGTATATATATACACGGATTTTGTGCACACCCCCCACATACATATTTATTTATATGTAAAGCAGCTCGTTACTGAGGTTGCTTGTAGGCCTTCAGGCACTTGTAACTTTTGCACATAAATTAACTGTCAAAAGGACAGCAGGAGCAGCCGGAGCAGGAGCAGCCAGAGCTGGAGCAGCCTCTTCTTATTCTGTGCAGGATTCCTTTTGGTAGCCAGGAATTTGCTTGTAAACTTATCTTGTAATTACACAGTACACCGTTGTTTTTCTTGTTGTTGTCGTTTGCCTAACGTAATTAATCAACGAAAAATATTTTTAAGAGACATTAATTTATTTTATTTTTTTCATGAATTGACATATTACGTATACGACGCGTGTTGTTGCCCAGATAAATATTTAAACAGCGCGCTCGCGCTTTTATGCGGCGTGTCAAATAGTTTCAGCTTAACGTATTTACCTTTTAACTGTTTTCCATGCATAAATGGAGCATTGTGGCCTTAATGGAATTTAAATTTGATTACTCCGCTCGACTTTAATTGACAATTTCGTTGATGGGCGGAAAAATCAAAGCTTTTCTCTGCCAGGATTTTAAAGTGCTTTTAGTTCGCCTATAAATGTTGCCATAAAAATAAGTATTTATATTTATTTTTATATGCATATTTTATTATAAGAACCTTCTTTTATTTTACTCCGTTTCAATTTGCTCGTCCATTACAAAAGTCACGCATAAACTCATAAAAAGAAAGCTGACAGGCGTAAAAGTAATGCGAAATACTTTATACATATGAACGAGAATATATATATAAATCTTTATATATATTTATATGCGTTTATATGCAAATGATGCGCCTGGCAGCAGCAGCTAAGGGTGGCTCCCTCTGGCAGCAGACGACGAGCCTTGAGTGGCCTGGCCTGGCCTGGCCCCCTTGACCCACATATGGTGCGAGCCGTCATACGACTGCAGGAGTCCTTGCACGATTTGCATTTCAGTTGTTTTTGTACAGATACGAGTAATATATTCAAATTAATCATGTCAAATTTGAAATATGAACTTAATAACTTGATGGATAGATTAAAAAATACACATGTTTATTCCATATCTCAGTTGGTCATAAAAATAGTAGTGCAAGTAAGCTCTCCTTGCTGGGTAGGAAAATATATATGATAAAGCCAATATTTGTAAACCCAGTTTTTAAGCTAACAATTGACATATATTTTTCTAATAATTCACATGGTTTTTGGTAAAAAAAATTGGATAAATATTAATTCTAGTTGCTGTATAAATGTCAAGAGCAGCACTACTATTTTTTTGAACACAACTGTTTGGGTATAGGTGCTTAAAATTCATTGGAAAAGCCACCTCCAACTATTCAATCAAATTATTTTCATACTATTGAAACCTATAGGTTTTACCAATCAATTAATTATCAAAGAAAATTCACACATATTTAGAAAAATCCGCCTGTAAGTGAGGAAAAATGCTGGAGACAGCAGTAGAATTTAATTTTTTGTGGTAAATATTTAGAGTATCCTTTGAGTAGAGATGCACTTCATATTAGATTAGATTAGTCTCAACAGGGCTTAAAGCTGTGCAGCACATAAACAAATATTTTCATTTTGATAGTTGGACATTTGAGTTGGTCAGAACGAGCCTTAAAATAAAGCCTCAAGGCTTAGGCTGAATCCTGAATCCTGCATCTTGAATCCTGTGTGCTGAGCTCTCAGCTCTTAGCCACACTTATTTCGAGTAGTTTGCTAACGACCAATAACGAGCAATTACGCCACTCAGCTGTGTTAGCTGAGGGACTCGGTGAGGGGCGGCGGCAGGGTATTATATGAAAAATGTTTGACCAAACGAGTTTTGCGAGTCGCCTGCCTCTCTACAATTTTCTCGCCTTTTTCTTGGCCCAAGGAGAGCTCCACATAATTTTTCGCCAAACATAATTGCTTAATGAATAGACATAAATTTGTGAAACGCTGAAACGTTGTTCCGTCCTCGTCGCCCTCTCCTGTCCCCTGTTCCCCGATCCCCTTCGAGGTTTTATGGGGTTCACTTTGTTTAGCTCGCACACCGCTTAATGTGAGGCCAATTTATTAGCAATTTCTCTGCGTCATACGAGAAAAATTTATGCTTTTATCATTGTGCGTCTTGTTGCTTAACATTGCGGCCACGCCTCCACAACCCACCGACCGCCTGCCCGCCCGCATCCTTCACGATGAACTCGCAGTAAAACTTTTGTCTCTGCTGTGTTCGTCCTTTTTTTTTCCTTTTCGAATTTGTCATATCAGCAGTTGGCGTTTCTTTTTTCGGGCCCCAAACTTTGATTTATGCTTGGGTGTTGCCTCCGTCTCTCTGCGTGGTTCCTTTTTATCCTCGCTTATTCTTTTATTTTGTATTACTTTTATATCAAATTCTTAGATAGATTTGAGCCAAGTTTCTTATTTTTGATACAAGAAACTGATAAGTTAAGAGCTCAGCTAGCTTAGCCACAAATAAAATTAGCTTAGATTTAAATATGTCAGTTAAGCTGCAAATTGAAATTTCCAAACTAATCTAGCAAAATCCACGCTGCTTCCTGTGTGGTTCCCCCTTTTAGTTGAGTTCCATTTCCCTGCAGGCCATTTATCTATCTGTCTGTCTGTCTGTCTTTTGTCTATTTAATGATGAGCTCTCTTCTCTGCTCTGCTCTGCCCTGCTCTGTGGCACATCGATTTTGCATAGACTCTGCTGCAGTTCTGGCCATTTTATCAATGTTTAAGCCATTTTCAGAGTGCATCCCATAAATATTTCAATGCCAGGCACAGACACAGAAAACCACAACACA
Organism: Drosophila repletoides; assembly: GCA_018150835.1. NCBI lineage: Eukaryota > Metazoa > Arthropoda > Insecta > Diptera > Drosophilidae > Drosophila > Drosophila repletoides. The sequence continues at coordinate 11,249,782 of JAECWQ010000100.1, forward strand.
GCAAACAGGGAAAACAGGGAAAACAGAGAACGGAAAATGGAAAACTAAAAGCATTATGCTTATGGCCTAAACCGAGGAATATATTATTTTCGTCTCACCAGAGAAAATTGGTTGCAATTTTCATAACGGCCAAATTGAAAGCCACTTGAAAGCCCCGAAACACAAAACCTGCTTTAAATTGAAATTTTGTGATACTCTCAAAATATATTAAAATATAAAATAAAACAAACATGGCAAAAAGCTTGATAAACAATTTGGTAAATACGCATATAAAATTAGAAAGGCCGAAAATTCTCCTTGTGTCCGACTAGTTAAATGCCCTTCTCTTTTTATAGCAAATCTAACCTTTATTTATTAGCTTTAAAAGCTAAAAAGCTAGTCGACTAAGTGTTCATATAATAGCTTTAAACTAAAGTCATATTATAAGGCAGTTTTTGTCCTATAATATAGCTAATATACCGTCTGGCAGTGTATTAAAGTCAGTTTAGAAAAGCTGGAAATTGTTGAGGAAAGCGCACGTCAAACCAGTTGGCTTTCAGTGAGGCAGTTTTTGGCCTACACGCAGACTACAGCAAAGCATCAAGGCAAAACTCATAATATAGCTAATATACCCTCTTGGAAGTGTAGTAAAATCAGTTAACCAACTGAAAATGGTTTGGGAAAGCGCATGGCAAACAAGTTGGCTTTGTGGCAGCGCAAGTAATTTGAATTTTATCATATGAGTCTCTCGCAGAGGATTTCCTGTGCCAGTTCAGCAGATTTGCTGGTGATTTGTCAGAAATACATTTTAATTGGTAACAGCATCAATAAAAAATAGAAAAAAATGAAAGCGAATTTGTTACTCGAGGGCCGCTTTTCATGTTCATTAATTTTAGCCAGCTGTAGCGACTTGAAGTAAGTCAGAAATGTCAGCAGCAACGTTGCGAATCAATTAATAATCGTCTCTATTTTCCCCCCTCCTCCTCCTCCTACTCCTCCCATCTAGCTGTGTTGCATGCAACATGTGACAAACATGGCACGTGCTTGCAACTCAAGCCATATCCTGTCATCCTGTTACGCCTCGCAGCGCACACAGAGCGAGAGAGAGACTGTCGGATAGAGAGGGTCGCCTACGCGACTTCCTGTGCCTAGTCGTTCCGTTTCCTGTTCCGCACGCTTCAAGTGTTTATGTGCTTGTTAAAATTTCATTTGGAAATGGCCTAGTTTCGCTCACAGTGGGCCCCGAAACAAAGCAGAAAACTGAGATAAAAGCAAGCTGAAAAAAGGAGGACAAGTGAATTTTGAAAATTGGGACTGTTGCACATATTCCATTTCGGAATGAGAAAAAAGATGAGAGAGAAAAAAATGAATATTTAGTTCAGCTACGTGTGAAAAATATTGAAAAAGAGAGTTTCAGCTTGAAAGATTGTAGCTAGTAAGGAAAAGTCGAAGATTTTATACCCTTACAGGGTGGACTGACCAATTGACTGTTTATTCTTTGGTATGATATGATATAGTAGACCGATCCATATATTCTTTAGTTTAGGCTTAGGAAACATACTCTTTGATCTAACTTCTGAATTTCATAAAGACTCTGTGAGATATAGAAAAGTTTTACATACAACAACTTTTTAGACCGATTGTTCCTTTCTCTGGCGATTATATGATATAGTTGCCCGATCTGGCCGGACATATGAGCCAGACCAGCTGAGAGACTAGTTTATATATAAGAGTATAACAAAGTGTTGCACTATTCTATAACAATTCCACAGTATTTTATTTTCTAGCTATATACAGATGAATCATGAATCATTATCATTAAAGAACTATTGTCACGTGAGTCTGTTGTGTATTTAGGAATCATAATTTCTGCCCTTTACCGCATCTGCTGTGCACGAGAGATAAAAATTGAAATTCACATCAGGGACAAATATTATATTGCGCATACGACACGTTTAACCACCGCTGGTTGTGAGGGGTGGGTTGTGGTCCAGGTGAAAATCTAATGGAGCATTCAACTGTGAAATAAAATCAATTTACAGACACAATTTTAAATGTCATAATAAACGAGTGCAATTTATGGTCTATCATTACCATTCCATTGAATAACTGCCATAATTTCAATAGAAATTCAGTGAAACTTAATATTCTACGTTTGTGCACATCCTGACATTTCTTTTTTTTATTTTCCCTTTTTTCTGTGTTATCCTTTGGTCCATAAAAGTAGTTGCAGCTGCCAAAATGTAATGCAATCTTAATAAAGTTTACAACATAACCACAAAACAGAGTGATATACAGGCAGATATAGTTCTAGGGAGAGAGGAGAAAAGGAAGCGGAGCACTACGAGTGTTTTGTGCACTGAGAAAAAAGAATGGTTTTTATAAGCTTTAAAGTATAAGCAATAGATTTAAAGTAAGCAAGAAACTCGCCTGATTCAAGCTTAAAACTTAGAGTACAATCCTTTCCTTTTTGAAAATCCCATCTCGTTTCTCTCAGTGTAGCTGTGTGTTGATATGGATACACCCACTCAAAATCAATAGATGCATTTTCTCGAGTAACAACTTGGCTGACTACAGTTTCATTTGTTATCCGCCTTCGGTGCTGGCTGTGCTCGCTCGCTCGCTCGCTCTTTCTCAGTTGTTTCCTGCTTCCTGTTTCCTGCTTGCCAAAATCGCACCGCAATGCGGTCATACAATGTGTAGCCCTTATCCATCTCCATCTCCTCCTTTTGCCTCTCCCTCTCCTCTGCTCCTTGGCCTTGTCCTTGTCATTGTGTCCCCTGTACTTGTCCTTGCGTCAAGTTGCAATTTCTGCGTGACATTCGCACCAGTTCTCTCATTCAATTTGCACCCTTCCCTTCTCCGGTCCTTTGGCTCACTGCAGCAGCAGCAGCGGCGGCGAGGACATTCCTTGAATTATGCTTAATTGGTTTTTTTTTTTTGCTTTTGTTAGGCAACATCAAGTGGCTTCATTACTGGCTAAGCGAGACGCCAGAATCAACAGTCAGAAACAACTTTGTTGTTCCTGTTGTTTGTTGTCTCTCATTGTTTTCCGCTCTCTCAACGTTGTAATAAATTTTGGTGGAGCTTTTGGGGGGGGAGGGCAGAGACCCCAAGGCCAAGCTACTTAAATTATATATAAATTCATTATATAAATTGCGACACTAATTTGACTAATTATTTACAAGTATTTATGAGCAGATGCAAATTTCCGCTAAGAGCAGGCAGAGGCAACACATGCTGTTGCCCCCTGGCGCCGCCCCCGCCGCCGCCGCCCGGCTCCTTCAATTTCTATTGCCCTGTACGTGTGATATGCCCTGTGTTTGGATGAGTTAAGCAGGGTAGTTTGCTTTGGCAAGTCTTTGAAACGTTAAAGGGAAAAAGAGAGTAAAGAGTGGAAGATATTCTTAGATTTTGATCATACCTTCAAGGATCAACTAAAAATGAAATAATATTAGGGTTAATAAGTCCTCTGCTCCAATTATGTGTAGGGTATCTTTCAGTCAAAGCATATTTTAGCCATATTCTATAGAGTTGATTGTTGTAGCTCAAGGCACATCCTGTCTGGCTGCAAATTAACCTTACGAGCAGACGAAGGACACCACCTAGAAAAGGCGAAGGAGGCAACGTCAGCTGTGCCGCTCATAAGTAGGCAACACATCATCATCATGATCAATACATAACATTATCATCATCATTATCGTCCTGGTGTGTGTTGTTGCTGCTGTTTAAGCTGCGCGACAGTTTTCAATTTGTATTTTGGCTTCTTTCTTTTCTTTTCTTTTCTTTTCTTGTCTCCATTCTCAAAATGGCTGCCATTTACTTTCCGTTTCCGTTACATTCTGCTCACGACTTTTGCTTGCTGATAAGATGCTACCCCACGATACGACGATATATGAACGGAAAGTAGTACGAGAATAGACGAGCATGTGGGGGACTTTCACCCCTCCCCCCTCGTCGCTCCCTGCCCCTGTGGACCTAGGCCTGAGCCCCTATGTAATTTGATTTGCTTTCGTGCCTAGTGCAAATATGGGTTAATGCGATTTTTATGTCATTTATATTGTTGATTTTTGTCAGACTTACGAGTGTGTTTTCTGTGTGTGTGTGTGTGTAAGTGTATGCGACTCACGCAAATGGCAATTTACTGCTTGGAAAATTTCGACTTATTTCAGGATCTGCCCAATTTACGAGTATGCGTTGAGTATATAGAAAAAAATAAGGGCAATCGACTGCTGTGCTAGCCATAAGAAGCTAAAATAGTAGAGTAGTTGTGGCTGCTACTTTTAGCCTTTTTACAGACAGACTAATCGCTGTTTTTAGCCAAATTATAGCTGTAGTAGTAGCTGCTACTCTCAGCCTTTTTACTGATGGATTTATCTCTGCTTTTAGCCAAATTAGAGCTATAATTGGAGAGTAGATAGAATTGTCTCTGTTTTAGCTGCTACTTTCAGCCTTTTTGCAGACGAATTTGTCTCAGTTTCTAGACTAATATCTCTCATATTGTATTTAATTGTTTTCATAACTTAATCATGTGTTTCGTCCTTAATTTGTTGAGCCTGACTAAATATTGCTTTAATCAAAGCAAATATATTCATATTTCCCACTGTCCTCCAGAGTCAGCTTAACATCGTTGCAGTTAGGACTGCAATTTTATTGAAATTGCTTTCAATTAAAAATATATATTCTATTTATATTGAAATAAATATTATAATTACAGATAATCAGCATCGATGCTTTATGCATATCCATTTTGGCATTTACAGCCTGCCTGCCAGCCGCCTGCAGCATATAATTTATCGTTATGCTGTCCATTGTCCTGTCAAGGACTCGACACAGTTGTTGGCTGTGTGACAAAGGCATTTTGCCAAGGCAAATATTTAAATTATCCCCCCGCCCCACAGCTGCAGCTGGAGGCAATTTTGTGCAATTTAATTGAATTCAATTCAATGCTCCTTTTTGGCCAGCCGTCGCTCTTTGTGCAACAAGGATAAAATCAATAATTCATTAAGAGCCTTTAATTAATCAATAAAACAATGTTTAGTAGCAGCAGCTGATTAACTTATGCAATGCGGAATATAAAGATACTATGCGTATCTATCAGATAGACAGATACGTGACCTTTATCCAGATAATGGCAAGGCTGCCTGCTCAAAGCTGCTGCAGTGCATCATGAAAAAAAAACATATATATTATATGTTAAATGCGGGAAAAACCATTAACACTATGGTGCAAAACGCTCCATTTAATGCTAGAAAAAAACCCATTTGCTAATTATTTATATAATATATAATTTTTACTGCATTTTACTTGGATTTTCAGTCGTTAAAGTGCAGATTATGCTGCAAAAACTTGAGCTAAAAGATGAGTTTAATTTCACTGGAAAAACTGCTTGGATGACCAGGTTTAGTCTAAAATTATAAGAGCAAAACTACACTTAAAGAAAATATAAAAAAGCTGTCAAAAATTGATATTCCCATCTATATTTCTAGTTAAAAAGAAATACTTGATGCAGCCTGCATAAACTTCAATTTTCACAAAGAATTTAGGTCAGCAAAAGAAACTCTATAAATTATTCAGCACTCAAAAATATCATATCAAATCACTGGGAATATTTTCATTAATATTCGTTTTATATAAATAAAATATTCAGTAAAGAAAAAACAAAAAACATGTTAAGCAGTGTTTGATATTGATTTTTATTGCATTCGCCTGCGAGTGGAATTATCTGCATTTATTTTCATTTGTTTGGCTGTTAAATTGCTCTGCCGACTGTTCATTTTAATAATGCAAATACTTGCCGCCAGACTCTCTGATTGTTTATGTATATATATAATATATATCTGCATATATATATCCCACATATTGTATCATTTTTTCCTTTGAAATTCCCCTGCAGCCAGTGGAAATGAGGCGGGGCTGCGACATGACATGCTGCAGCTCATTAAAAACGGAATTCGCAGAGTCATTTATGCGGTAAAAAACAGCAAAAAAAAAAAGAAAACATTTTCAATATATGGTGAAGTACATCTGTAGCTTTTCTATTGAGTCTTTATTATTCACGCCTATAAAATTTTAATTGCCACCTTCCGGTGAATCACGCTCCATGGTGGGTGCCCAGAGGGGGGCAGGGAATGCGGCGAGCTGTGACCGCCAATTGACTGGGGCAATTTTTTTAACTTTACGCGATTTTCGCGTTGAATTTCAATTTTCCCAGGGTGGCGACTGGAAAGGAGAGGGAGGGGGAAGTATGTGTCAGCAGCCAATTTGATTAAAACTAATGTATTTATATGAAATTACAATGAGATTGGCGCTGGCAAAGCTTTTATATGGAGTGTATTAAATAACTTGGACAGTTTTACATTTTAAAAATATTTTCCCCGTATTTTCGCTTATCAATTCAGTTAGTCAGCTTCTTTTGCACATAATTACAGGGTATTTCACACTCAGTATTTCCCCCTACAAAAGAACGTCTGATTACTTACTACGCCTCCAACGTTCCACCGTCGTTTTTGCTCTCTCATTTGCTTACGCTCTCGCGAGAGCATAGCAATTGTCATTTACGCTTTGTGCGCAATATCCGTCAACGTTCGAGTTGAAGTAAACTAGAATAAAAAAAACTATCGCTGCTTCTTAGCTTTGTAGCCAGGACACAAAGCGCTTTTCCAATTTATTTTTAGCTCTTAGCCAAATAGAAGGAGCCAAGTTTGTCAAAGGTTATTTCATTGTCAATTACCACTGTTATTTTAAGCCAAAGTGTCTCTACTACTTTATGAGCTCTCTGCCAAAAATACATTCTCATTGAATATTTAGCTTTGCCTGCAGAAAGTGGGAGGGGCGGGGGGCGTATCACATGTGTTTTTGTCAAGTGGAAATATCTTTCGTGATGAGATGTTCATTATGATTATAATGCCGAGTTGATTATGACCTTGTTAAATGACGTTGCATGGCCAAAGCTGGGAAATATTGCAAAATTGCTAATGAAATGCAAACTTAAATACGCATAAGCCACACACAAGTGAGCTCTCTGTGCATTGGTCAATAAACTGGCATATTTGACTGGGTTTTTAATTACTGAACCTTTTGCTATTGATTTAACATCTCTCTATCCATAGTATTTTCACATATTTTCGCTTTACAAATGCTCAATTTAAATACTTTTCACTGGGGAAAGCGTTTGGCTAATACCTTTTATGACCCACCCCTTCAGCTGCCTTTCAATTTGTTGCCAACTGCAAACAATTTGTATTGTTGCCTTGTTTGGCTTTTCTGCATTTTTATTGTACGATTTCTGGTTGCCCTTTAAAAGGGTTTTATATAAGTTTAAAGAGCGTAAATTGTTGTGGGTAGGGTATTAATTGTGCTTGGAGAAAATCAGTTTTTTAGTCCCAAATAAAATGAGTTAATGTAGTGCATCCTTTACAACATATTTTTCCATTATTTTGATGCAACATTTTTGATGTAAAAATGTTGCAATGTTCATTTAGACGGATGAAATAATATGTAAAAATATGTTGTGATTAATGGAAGCACAGTGAATACGTAAAGCAACTTCATCAACTTTGTTTAGAGTATTTTCTAGTTCGCAACTTGTCTACTGCATAAACATCTCTCTCTCTCTCTCTCTCTCTCTATATATATATTTATATATATAAATACATATATTTCTACATATTTATATATAGTTTATATGCGCGTTATATGAGCACTGTTAACATTACGTGACGACGTTTGCATGACACAAGCAACAGTCACACACAGAACAGTCTGAGCAAAAAGGCAGCAGCTGCAGCAGCAACAGTGCCAACAAAAAGTTGTCAGTCATGTTGTACGTGGCAGTCCTAAGAGTACGTAGTCCTCTTACACAGACCCCAACACCAACACAAGCCAAACTTATGCGAATATTCGAATAGTTTTTCATATGTATGCAGAAGGAAGGATGTCAGTGAGGGATTTGAAAGTGGGCCAAAGTTCGTGTTGTGCTTAATGAATGAATGTGAATCTTCCTTGCTAGTGGATTTTGGGCAGAGAACGTGATTTCGAATTGTTTCGAATGCTGCCAGAGAAATAGTTTTTATTTGAATGTAGGAATTTAAATTATAGAGACAACTGTATACAGAATTAAATTAGGAACTTTGAAGTTATTCCTTTGGCGAAGACTCCACATTTCCAGTTGTCCAATCTAAGCTGGATTTTCACAGGATTAAGTTGAGAGCAAGTCTGCCACACTAAGAGAGCTTACATTTTAGATAGACTTGCTCTATAAACCTGGCAGTTGTATCTAAAATTAATGGACCTTAAATGCTGCCTCTCAAGTACACCTCGGGCGAGTTTCTAAGGAAATTCTATCCTTTACAAGCTAATTAAGCAGCAACAGAGTGCTTTGTATCCCCTACACAATGCCGCACAAATCCTTTAAGTCTACAGAGGAGAGCCGCTCAGTCAATTCCTTTCATAGCCAGAGCTAAATATACGACCAGGTGAGCATTTATCAATGGCAACTTGGCTGGCTTGCAAAGTGTTTTAATTTGAAATTTGATTCAACTGAATTATGTAGAAAATATACTCGATTTATATATATATATATATATATATATATATACATCAATCTGCGGCGAACGCTATTCACTTTGAGAGTTTATATTTATTTTATGCAAAATATGCGACAGACGATTAAATCATTTGAATACTATTCACACACACCACACACACACTCACTCATTCACTCACACGAGTGTGACAGGACGTAAGCCTGTCACATGAAAAGGACTTGCGATTTACGTATTTTACGTGCTGCAAACATGATTAATTAGATATAATCGCGTCAGCGTTTACCTTTATCCGTTTGCTAAATATAAGTCGGAAATAAAGCAGCTTAAATTGCCAATTGGCAGCGTATCGGGCGTATACTTAACGTACCTATATCCTCCATTTAAAATTCCATTTGGTTTAGGCTCCTCTCTTGAATTCTGGCAGTTCCTCAGTCACGTTCCTAACTTGGCCATAAAACCCAGAAATAAATCTACTCATCGTTAGCGAATAAGTTTGCCAACATATAGCAGCATTATTTGGCCTAAACTATGGTCATTATACCCTCTATTTGTAGCACTAGATGGGTATGCTGTGGCTTGAATTGAAGCCTACTTTAAGGAGCGTCTAAGAAGTTTTTATTATGAGAGAATTGCATCACTTTTAAAGCTATCGTTATCGATAGTTTTCCAATAGTAGTTTTTATTATCGAAGCTTAATAAAAGCACATTTTATAGAGAAATGCAATCAATTTTATGTCCTTCGCATTATAAAGGAGCTATACTCCTATCTTGTATTTAAAATGGGGATTTTAATGTTTGTACAAGTATTATGGCTATTAGGCTAAAGATTGCTTTGGCCTGCTACGCTTCCTTCCCCAAGGCTCTGGGTCCTCCCAATAAAGTCTGCTCCTCTCTTTCCTTTCCTTTCCTTGCCTGCTCGGCTCTTCTTTTCTTTTCATTTGCTTTTATTTTTATCGAAAAGTTGCATTAAACACGCACATGACAACAACGTGCCGCAAATGAAACTCCTTTGAATTTTCATTTCGCTGCGGAAAATGGGAAAATGGAAAATGTTGGCGCGAGTCTTTGGTTTGAGTTTGAGTTAATGCAGAGACGTGCTAAATTTGGAAATGAAATTTAAGAAAATGAAGCTCAATTCAAGGGTGAACGAACAAAAAGTTGAAATTTTCTGTGTTGGAAAAGCGTCGCCAGGTGTGACGTCAGCGGGGGCGATAAATTAACAACCCGCTTGTTGTTGTTTTTTTAACATATCAGCCAACAAACGCTTGAAATTCAGTGCTGCATACTTTTAGGGGAGGCTCGTTATATTTTCATAATTTATGCAACAATTTTTATTCTGCATAAACAGCGCCTGCCACGCCCCGTCGCGCCACAACAAATGCTTGAAAGCCAATTTAAGAAGACTGCTTTAGAAATTGATTTAATACATCTCTCTTTCTCTCTATTTATATATAAGTGAGAAACTCATGAAGAGAAGAGAAGAGAAGAGAGCTAGAGGAGTGGAGAGTGGAGAAGGTGGCTTAAAGCAAATCGCATAAGTTGGTAACTTTTAATAAGAGCATTCAGGCAAGACGCTGAACGAATGAATACTGAACTGAACTCAACAAACTGAAACTGAAATTCACGCTCCGCGCAAGCGTCCTACCTCAACCCATTCCGCCTGCTGCTGTTGCTCAGCACAAAAATGCAAAATCCTTAACTATAGCCAAGTTAAGACGCTGCCAAGTTTAATCCCAGAGTGGAGAGTGCTCCAGAGACTAAGACCCAATGTATTTATGGCAGTCCTAGGTTTAGAAAGCATCCTCCTTTTTTTTTCTTCTCGCTACGCATTCCCCATCCTCTTCCCATCCCCAAGCCAACCCACAGCGCAGCTACCCTCGACAACCACTTGGCTGTTGTCTATTTTTAAAGGACCAACAGCGTTGCTGCTCTGGCGCTTGTTTCAGGACCTCGAGTCATAAATTGGGCACTGTGGCAGCATAACAATAAGTCACAAATATACCAACAACAGCAACATAACTCTCTGCCTCGACTCTCAACACGTTGATTCTTCTTCGAGAGTTAAAATAGTAGACTCGATATTCAGTCTACCCAGGATTATTATTATAATTAAATTAATAATAATAATTGCTGAAACCTTTTCAGTATTTCAGCCAAAAGATGGTTTATTTTTGGTATTAAATAGTGGTAAAAGTATCATAAATATGACTTTAAAAGAGCTGCAAATCCCTACAATCTTTATAGATTTTTTGGCTAGAAAAGAAAAGGTTTGCGAACCGGTTTCTTAAGCTGAATTCTATTATATCTTTCGAGCATTATTTTATTTCATTCTAAAATGAAAAAAGGAATATTCCGCCAAGCATTCTTGCATAGCTAAATAGAAGCGTTGCTGGCTTACAGGGTATTCAAAGCAAAACTGCCGGAATGAGCAACATTCCGCTATAAATGTGATTGTGTGTGTGTGTGTATGGGTGTTTAGGGGGTTGTTTAGGGGGCGTGTAAGAGAGGGAGGGTTGCGGAATGGCTGAGAGCGGCACATGGTCCGAGTGGCGGACGTCATTTGTGCAAACATAAAAGCATTGTAAACAAACATGGCAGGGCTTACAACCCCCGCTCCCTCCTGCTCCTCCTTCACCCAGACACACCCCCTATAAACAGAGAGCGAGAGGGGGAGATGGAGGACTAAGCTGAAAACCCAAGCAAAAAGTTAAACCGTTAAAATTGGTTTACGTATGCGCTGGGGACACTGAAATTGCCACAAGCAGCAGAAGGATACGCACAGTAGAGCCAGGAGTAGTCCTGCCCGAACAGGATTGGAGTATGCGTCTGACAGAAACTATTGTTGCCATGTTGTCCAGTGTTTAGTGCTGTTGCTGGCTACACGTAACTCTGCAACTAGTTTTAGTTGTTGCTTGTCTTATCTGCTCGGCAGAGCTATTTGGTTTTGCTGTCATTTAGCTAGTTGACACTTTTACACTATCCTCAATGCCTGCCCCTCTCTCTCTCTCTATCTCTCTCTCTCTCTCTCTCTCTCTCTCTCTCTCTCCTGAAGGATCTTAAACTAGCAGCTCCTGCAAGCAAAGTTTTCGCTTAGTTTGTCAGTCAATAGTCAATAATATCCTGCTGCAAATTCTACTTTGAAATTTCATAGCATACTTTTTGGGGCGGAATTAAATTGCAGACGTAGACAACATTTTAAGCTGATTTTATATAATTATTTGAAACACTTTTAGTCCTTCAATGAAAGTTTCAACAATTTAATATTACATATTACGCAAAGTGTTAGTTAAAAAGGATTGCAAAATATAAATCAAAGGACTTTTAACTGCTGCCTGTAATTGCATTAAGCGTAGAACGGACATTGATAAATGTCCTGACGCTGCGGCTGGCATTGATGTCTGCTCCTGCTCCTGCTCCTGCTCCAAAACAAATTGACATGTGCCAAGCAGTGGACTGGCGTGGGCAAACGACAGCTGCTGTTCGTCCTGCGCCTCCTCTTTCTGCTGTCTGATTTACACCTGGCTGCTAATTTGCATACATTAATACCAGATGTGTGTGGATGAGCAGGTGTGCCTGTGTGAGTGTGTGTGTGTGTGTTGTGGTCTGTGCATTTGCCTTTGTTGTGTGTCGGACACAATTTGCAATCGACCAGGCAAGTCCTTGATTCCAATGTGCCACTTATCTCAGGCCATTTAATGTGTAGTTTTTACACTGGGCAAAAAAAAGGCTTCTATTTTATTACAAAGTTCTGCATTGATTCCATTCTTTGCCACAGAAATCTTGAGAGGATTTTCTCCTAAAATATCTGCTCCTTTTTTTATTCGATTTCTGTGCATTATTCTCTTTTTCTTTGAGTGTAGCTGTGTGTTTTCTCCAGCCCACACTCTAATTGAGTTACTTGCTGCATTGATGCAGATGCCGTTGGATACACACTCGTTGGTCAGCTTTGAGTGCAACATTTGGCCGCATAAATTGTAATGCAAGGCTCACCCACACACACACACCGTAGCAAAAGGTAAAGAGAGAGATAGAAAGTCCAGAGCCAAGCGAACAATGGGTCACCAGCAGAGACAAAACCGCAAATCCCCAGCACGCGCCAGAAGCTGAGCAAGAGCTGCCCCAGAATAGATTTAGCTGGAATTCTAATGCGAATGCCCAGACAGAGAAACGAAAAGGGGTGGGCGGGCAGGGCAGGGCAGGGGGGGGTCTGTGCTTTACCTGTCGCTGCTATAGTCAAACCGCTCTTCCGTTGTCCTTCCGCTGGCAACCCTGTTACCAATCAAGAGGTAAGCGATGGCTGCTGGCGGCCGATTGTTAGGCTTTTGTTCTGTTGGAGCTTTGGCTATTCAATCTAATGGACCACTTGCAGCGCATGAAGCTTTTGGTCAGAGTCCTTTGGCGTATCCTTTGTACCCTTCAATGCTCAACGGACAGTTGCGACTTGCGTAGAGTCACACAGCATCAAATTAAAGCCTTTAAAGCAATGCGAGGGTTGAGAGCCCCAGACCAAAGTCATAAATTTTAAATATAGACCATTTTGCCCAGCCTTCTACTGTCGTTGCCAGGCAACGCTCTGAAATAAACTAATTTGCATATTTTGCGCGTTACGCCTGCACATCCTTCGCCTCCTCCTGGTGCTTCATCCTGCTGCTGCTGCTGCTTGAACCAGTGGAAAACTGTTCCTCAATTAAACTGTCATGTCAAAGCCAGAGTCCGATTGATAGTCCTTAGCGTTTTTAGCCTGAGAGCTTGTTCCTTTGAGTCCATCTTCGTTAGTAAATTTTCAGTATTCAAGTGAGCGATTTTTCAAATTCTCAGAAAGTGTCTGCCCAAGGACTTTTCTTTGGTAGATTTTGATGTCTGGAAGCCACATACCAAATTTAATAACTCTGGCTTTAAGAGTCTTGACGTTATAGATAGAAGGACAAAGGATTACACAAAGAACAGCTCTATAAAAATTGCATAAAACCCTGTTTAGACCATGTTATTTTCATACTTTTTCGTGCAAATTAATTCCTGAAAGTTGCACGCAATTTAATTTCACTTGCAAATCTGGTCTAAGAAGTCCTTCAGCACCTTTGCCCTGCCAGCCATTTCTTGGAACTGTTTGAGTCCTCCTTCAGAGCTCCTGCTTAAATTGGCCTCATTTCAATTTAATTTGCGGTTGGTTGCTATTCTTAAAAGGAAATTTGAGACGACGCCAGAAATAACTAGAAATAATCCCATTGGCTTTCGACATTTTCAACTTATTTTGTGGGCGAATTGTTCAGCAAACGCTTCGCTTAGAAAAGCTTTTCAATTTGTAAGCAAATCAAATTTGTTTTCCCTCCAGAGAAAACTTCACAGGTCCTTTATATATATATATAGATATAGATGGGACAGGATTCATATTTCTGTGAGATATTAAACAAAAATAATTATAGCATAGTTTTCGGACAAAGTTTACTACCAAATTAATGCTTTAAATGTGGTTTTAATTGGCCCATATCAAACCAATTAATAAATAGCTCAATTATAATTAGCATACTCGTAATACATTCCTCAATATTGAATTGAAGTGGCTATAAACTGAGGGCCGAATAAGGAATGTGTTGCCTTTGTGTGGGCGTGTGACATCATTTGTCCATTATTTATACACTGAAAGAAAGGAGGGTAAACTATCCATTTGATAGACAGCCAAAATGTGGCTCTCTATGCAGAAGTGTGGTGAATGTAACGTTTACGAATAGCAGTCAAAAAAGTATCAAAGAGAGATAAAAGCGCTCACGAGAGAGTAATATAACGTTTACGAACGGCGCATAAAAAAAGAATTAAAAAACTCATGAGAGAGTTAAATATAGCAAGGTGTAAATAAGGATAACGAATGGCGCATAAAAGGGAATTAAAAAACTCTCACGAGAGAGCAAGATATTCCAAGCAAACCTCTTCAAAAATCGCTGTGTCAGAAATTGAAGAGATTACAATTTTTTGAATAGAGTTCTATTTCCGAATCTCAAGAGGGTTTTTCTGGATATAGGATCATTTGATAATATATTTTTATCATAATATCAGCTTTATCTTTATCTGAACAATTTTTGTTTCAGTGTAGAAAGGCGATACAGACTTCAATTTGAGGCATTTTCCGTTTGCTTCCAAACAATGCAAAGGAATGCAGTTTACATGCCAAAGTGTGAGGGTGTGTGTGTGTGTGTGTGGCTGAGTGTGTGTGGGCTAAATATGAAATTCCAAAGAAATGTGAAATTGTTATTTTCGCAGCTGCGTCTCTGCTGCAAGTTGACGCGTCGACGCGTCGTCGCGTCGTCTTTGTCGAATGACGCAAATAAGTCGCATAGCAACAGCTGATGTCATCTTTGAGGCGCCTTTTGGCTAAAACCAAATTAAATAAATGGAAAATTCGCCAAAAGACATTGATAAAAATTCTAACACGCGCGCAGCGCTAACAATTTTCCATGAAAATTCTGTGAAAAACCACTTGACTAGCACACAAAAACAATGCAGTAATGAAAAGAGCAGCGCTACTCAACTAGGGCATACCCTGTAAAGTCGTTTTAAAGTGATTTTGTTGGATCGTTCAGTTTGTCTGTGAGGAAAGCTGTTTTAGCCAGCAATTCTTCCATTGCTTTGCGTAGAAAGCTAGAAGAAATTAATAGATTTTACCCTCCACATTCCCATGAATTCCACTAAAATGTATATGGAATACTTTAGGATAATGCAGATAAGCTAATATACCCATTGTCATAAAAAATCACAGGGTATACGACCTTATATTGAGAACGACTATCTGACTGGCCTTAGGTATAGGACAATGCCAGGGCTGCCGTCAGAGGAAGAAAGCAGAGCAGCTAAGAATAGAGAAGGGAGAGAACGAGTGAAGAGAAGAGAAGAGAGAGGCTTATGACATGCATGAGAGTATGTGTGATATCCTGTTGCTTGACCCATTTGTGACGCCCACCACATACACACGTTCCGCCACAGTGCTGGCCACATTGATAATTCCGTTTCCATTTCCGTCTTTTCGTTTGTCGCATTGCCTACTTTAAGGCGCTACGTGCTGCAATCGCTTTATGGCCTGCAGTTAGTTTCGTTTTGTGGCCAACTGGGAAAAATCCAGGGAAAATGCAGTCGACAAGCGGCCAAGCGGTTTACGAGGAATTTGCCAGAGGATAAAAGGAGGCAACAATTGTAAATTCAACTCATTTCTTTTATTCATATTTCAGATATACAAATGAAAAAAGAAACATAATAAAAGACACAGCAGCCACAGCCTTGGGAAGGTCACGTAGTCACCAGGTGGCAGGATGCAGGAGCCAGGACGAAAGCCGAAGACGGTGAAGGAGAAGGAGAAGGAGGACGAGGACGAGCCTTCTGCTGACTAATTAACGCGGGCTAAATTACGAGTGCCACGCCCACGCTGACTGGGCAGACGCCTGCAATCAGCAAATTAAATTTTAGACAAGTTTATTTGCTGAAAAAGCAGTTAAGAGAAACGCCGGAAAAGTCGCTATGGTTTTTTTGGCTAGGAATAATTTAATTTCGGAGTCGTTGCACGTGTTGCCATTTTCAGTTACAATTTACGAGCTATCTCTGTATTAAATAAAATAATTAATTCGTTAATTAATTAATTATGTGTGTTGAATTTCAGTTTTGTCGCCAGCAATTTCTAGTTTCCCACATTAATTTTCTACATGTAAATAGTCATTATAATTATTGTATAACTAATGAAACAGCAGCAAGAGGGAAGGCGAAACAAAAGAGAAAACAATTAGCGAAAAATAAACACAAAAGGAAACAAAAATTATACGTTTTTGAAACTTTAATAAACAACAAATATTTATTAAATTTTTAGTATTTGTGCATTAACTACATTTATAATGGAATGGCAAAAACAAAAAGAAAACAGCAAGAAATAAAACTATTAATTAGTAATTATTATAATGTGATGTTATACATATATATACATATATATATATATATATATATATAAATAAAAACAAAAACAAAAAATCGAAAAACAAAACAAAATCGATATACTTAAAATAGTAAAACAAAATGTTAACCAACAAATGATAAAAGAAAAGCAAAAAAAAAAGTAAAAACAATTTTTATTAAGTAGATTTTTGAATTACAATTTAATATTACGTACATATTAAAGAATAAAACACAAAAAGAAAACGAATAAAAAATATTTGAAATGCGTTTTTCTACACTACAAAAAAATTACCGAAAATTTGAACGTCAAATCCGAAACTAAAAAAAATTGTAAATTTTTCCAAAATTTAGCTTGCTATAAACTAAAAAAAAACAAAACAAAACAAAATTGTAAATGTTGTGCGAAAATAAAAACAATTTAGATAAAAGAAATGAATGAAATTATTATAATTAATTACTAGTAAAGATTATAAACAAAAAACAAACATTGTGTAGCAAGAAAGAAAAAGCAGCGTCAAAAATTAATCATTTAGTTTCTTTGTGTGTGTATTTTTAATAAGTGTGCTACATTTTCTACTCTATAAAAAAAACAAAAACAAAAACAAAAGAAAAGTTGTCTCTTCTGTCAGTTATACGAGTACACGAATACCCTATAACTATGTCAGGTTATACGAGTAAATGAATACCCTATAACTCAAGCCTTGTTGTTCACATATTCAAGTTTCAAATTTGTACGTTTTTCCCTTCAATTGTTTTTGAAAATATAGGAAAACTAAAGGAAAAAACAGAAATCTAAATAAATATAATATCTTAAAACTATTACTATATTTATACCTGTTAAAAAAACGGCTTATATATATTTTAGTTTTCTACATAAATCGCATTTCTTCCACTTTCACTAACCAATAAAATATTAAAATGAGGAAAAATGTAAAAAAAAAAACAAATATGTACATTTTTTTATGTATCTGATTTTTTTCGATTATTGTTCTGCCACGCTCAAAATACTGGCACGCCCCTAATTAAAGTCGATATAAATATTAGTTTCGATTAATTTTTGTTATTTATAAATCGATATATAATCGATCAAGTTGCTTAGCCATAAGTTTTAATTCGCAATAAAAAAAAAGAGTAAATATTCAAAAAAATATTTAAATATATTTTTGGTATGTTGTTTTTATTTATTATTTAATTATTATTTTATATAAATTGTTTATTTCACTTTCTCGAACAGACAGACAGACACAATATAAAATAATGGGAAGAGTTAAAACGATTAAAGCGCAGAAGTTCAATTAATAAAAATTAGAATTTTAATATAAATCTAGTTACATAATTTCAATATTTATATGCAAATAAATATTAAAAAAACAAAATAATAATGATAAATTAAAAAAAAAAACCAAATACAATTATATTATGTATTCAAAAAAAGCGAGTTTCAAGAAGGAAAAAAAAACACAAATTTGTTTCAGACTCGTGAAAATTGTGTACTTTAAAATTGAATAAAATTCAACAAAGTGTTCTCTAAAGAGAAATAATTAAACAATTAATAGTTGAAAAAAGAAAAACTGCTTTCATGTCGAGATACAAAGGGAATACCCCTGCTTTTTTTAAAGGGGAACCTTCTGTCTTCTCAGCTTGCAACCAGATTTTGCAAGAAACAAATATATATTCTGAAGCTGCACGCATGCAAAACATGATTATTATAATATAATGGTGATCATGATCATAAGGTTAGGTGATCAGATGATAATGATACTGATCATAATGAAGATGTGTTCGCCCAAATTTTGGGGACAGTTACTCCAACAACAATAATTCCAGGCATATCGAAGCATTTCAAACAGCAAAAAAACAAAAAGAAATAAACGACGGCAATAAAAGGATAAAAATTTAGCACTTAAACAATTTTACACACATACACACACACACACTCACACAGACAGACACGCAGTTATTAACAATAAATAAATGGAAAGGGAATACTATTAATGTGACTTGAGAGAAGAAGGGAAATGCAGTATATTCAAAAAGCAATAATAATACTGAGAACAAGATTAACAAAGTGGAACACAGTAAAATATATGAATAAAAATAAAAGTAAAAGTAAAAATAAACAATTAACATGAGCATATTTATATATATTTTAATTAAAGTTAAAGTTAGTCCAAATAAATGAATTAGCAAAAGAAAACAAAACAAAAAAAATTGCAACTAAAAAGTTTAATATTTACAAAATATTAAAATATCAATGTGCAATTGACAAACGTTTAAAACATAATAATAAAAGAATAATAATAATAACAATAATAAACATAAAAAAACCTACAACCACACACACACACAAACATATATAACAATACATACATATTTATATATATAAAATCGGAGAAGAATAAAAACGAAAAGGTTAAGAACTCAACAATAAAGCGAAAGAAAATCATTTAGTTTGCGTGCACACAAAAAATATAAACAAATAAAAAATATTAAAAATATATAATATACGAGACACACACATACACACACACAAACACATTAAATCAAAACTTTAAACTGTATTTATTATAAACTATTATAAAAAACATTTAAAAAACGCGGTTCAACTCAAGTTTTTGAGCAAATACTCATAAATTGTTAAAAGCAAAACAAAAAAAAATACTGTTTAAATACTAAAAAATGCATAATACGAAAAAGGAAAAAATACCAAAAAAAAATACTATATATATATACTTATGTATTTAAAAGGAAGTCGAAAAAGGAAGCCGTGTAAAACTCTTTATATTACATCATACAAAATACTTACAACTATATTTTTCCCCTCTTTAAACAAACAAAATTTAGTTAATTATTGAAAGTATTGAAAATAAACATTACAATTAAGTGTTAGTCTTATATATACATACATAATTATAATTATAATTATATAAATTATAAATTATAAATTATAAAATATAAAATGTGAAAATCAACAAAACAAAACAAAACAAAAGGATAAAAACGAGAAACGAGAAAAACAACAACAAATTCAAGTCAAGTGCGATAACCGAACCCCCAACCCGAAAATCCAAGCGAAAACAAAAAACAAAAAACGAAAAACAAAACAAAAACAAAAAACGAAACTTATATTAAGCGATAATTGTTTCGACTTTTGTGTTAGGATCAAAAATTTGTTGTGTTGTTTCATTTTTTCATTTTCAATTCGTTGATTTACTTACATTGATTGAAAAATAAAAATTATTAAACAAAAAAAAAGAGAACTAAGTTTTTAATGGTTTTTCCACAGCGCGCGAACCGGTTCGAATGCCAACCGGTTTTTAGGTTCTTTTAACCGGTCGAATCTGGAATTTAGTCTCTTAATTTTCGAGCTAAGGGATTGAAACTTAGCAGTATATATGTATTATTGATTAGGCTGATCCGATCAGCTATGTTCGTCTGTCTGTCCAACTGTCTGTCCGTCCATCTATTTATTCGTCCATCTGTGTATCTGACTATACAAATTTCAAATCCCCAAAACTCTTGAGATATGTCAGATTTTGGAATGTCAAATTAAAATAAAAAAAGTCAAGAGAGATCACGTTTTTTGCAAAGGAAATATAATCTTCGGCGCGCCGAGTGTTTTTTTTTTTCAGTGTACTTACATGGCTTTCAGGCATAACTAAGAAGATTAATATAAAGGACATATATTTATTATTATTATTTATATAATTAAATCGAATTTCTTTTCAATCGAATGCAGGAGGACAGCTTATCAGTATGGAATCGGACTGCCAGTGATACGACCAGTACAACACGTATCCGTGATACGTTACGCAGGATATTAAATATACCTCTGGCAACGGCAATGGAGTATAAGATACACTGTGATAGCCTTAAATACGTTTCAATGTAAGTACATCCCATCCCGCTTTCCCCCAAAAAACATAAGTAATTCATTCCCCTGTAATCAAGAGAAATATAACCCCTGATCCATATTAGGCCCCACAGTCGGTATCGCATTCTTTATAATACTCGAAATCGAAATCAATTGCGTGATAGAGACGCTGCGAATATGAAATCTGGGCAATGTTAATGTATATAAATGGAATAGCAATGAATTCTTTAATTGTATTTAATTAAATAAATATTATTCTTCATTTATTTTGCAGTAATAAAGGCGCATTGAAAAGCTGAAATTCAGTGAATAACTACAAACACAAAACAAAAACAATAATTAAACAAACAGATGATTTAGTGACTATTAAGCGGAGCAACAATAACAACAACAACAATAAAACAACAACAATAGCAGCAATAAATACACAACAACAAGAGCAACAACAACATAAACAACAGCAGCAGGATAACGACAACAACAAGCACAAAGAACCTACGAAAGGATCATAAAAATATATGAAAAACTAACCAGAAGATTATCTCCCCTTAACCTCAAACCTCGTCTTTGATCCCTTTTCAATTTATTTGCCCCGGCCCTGGCCCCGCCCCGCCCCGCCCCCTCCTGCCAAAAACAATTTAATATTTAAGCGCTAATAAGACAAATCTTTCTATTATTCAGTCATTGTACAAAGGAAAGTTGTATATATGAAACGCCATAAATATTATATAGTTTATATATATAAATATGTATAAAGTTTACATTAGCCATTCCCCCAACAAAGTGCAACAAGAAACCTTAATTATTATTGTAAATTGTTTTTTGATCATTCACGAACCCTGCCTCAACTAAACCTAACCTCAAACTCCAAACAACAAGAACAACAACAACAACAAACTAGTACGAATAGTTACGGCGTATTAAGCAGTAGCAGCCTTCTCTCATAATGTTATTAAATTGGCTTTTAATTAATTAAACAATAATAATAATAATTGTATAATATAAATTTAAATTGCCAGCAATCAGCAGCCAGCACCAGCTAGTGCTTACTATATTTATCTGTTTGAAATGATTATTTTAAAGTTATGATAAAAAATGAAACTGAATAATCAAATTCTTTGTTTTTGTTCAACCAAAAGAAAAATACAAGTTTTTTACATGAAGAAATGAAAGAAAAAAAGAGAAAAAAAAACTAAATATTGAAACAAAAAAACAAAACCTCGTTGTTTTACATATATACACACACACACATACACACTCATCCATATATGCATATACACATACACATACATTACTTTCCTCACAAACAAACTTCCAGTACAGTACAACAAATCAAAAAAAATCAAAACAACAGAAGTCTTAGGAAACTATTAAAGTTACAGAAATTATTTTAAATAAAATGATTGTTCTAAATGGATTTATTTCTCAAATATCGGATAAAAGGATATCGGGTAAGTAGTAGCAAAATCTGAGCCCACAGGACGAGCGAGCGGTATGGGGAATTAAAACATTTTTTATTTGAGATATTATCAGATAAAGAATTGAATTTTGTAGCCTGTTAGCTGCTACCCAAATGGAAATCTTGTTAGCTCCATAGATTATAATTATATATAGAATATAGCTTAGTCTATAGCTTAGCCGCCACGTCATTTGTCCTCGTAGCATGTCAGATCAATTATATAAACGTTGGATATGAGACAATCACCTTCCTGGGAGAGAGAAAGAAAGTCTTGAGTAAATTTTGTAGTGAAAACTATTCAGGTAGACATACCGCTGGTGTGATGCCAACCAGGGCATCGGCATGACCATAGAACTCCTCCTTTAGAGATATAACAATTGTCTGCAAATTGGTTGTATGATCCCTAATATAGGAGGCAACTTTGCCAATGTTTGTATTATCCAAAGCGGCATCAATTTCGTCAAGCACAAAGAATGGTGCTGGATGATAGCTGGGGCAAGCAAGAAGAATCAGTTAGTATGTTGCTATAGGTGTATTTCCAGCAGCGCTTACCTGTGTGTGGAGAAGAGCAGTGCGAGAGCTGCAATAGTCTTTTCACCGCCACTCAAATTGCTCATGGGCTGGAAACGTTTACCGGGTGCCACACAATTATAATTAATACCATCTAGATAGGGTTCCTCCGGATTATCGGGTCCAATGTAAGCCTGGGCGGCCTCGTTTCTGGCCAGTTTCTTATAAATGCCATCGATAGCATCCGAAATGTGCTGACAGCATTGTACAAAGCGAGAGGAGCGCTCATTCTTCACCTTCTCAAAGGCAGCCTTTGCCTTTTTAGCCTTTCGTCGTGCATTCTCGAACTCTTCGTTTGTCGACTGCACCTTCTCCGTGACCAGATCCAGTTTTTGCATTGCCTTCATATTTGGCGTCTGTATACGTTCCAGTACATCGAGTTTGGCTTGCAGATCCTTTTGCAGCTGCTCGTTGGCCTTCTTGAATGCAGAGTCGTCCTTCAACTTGCACAGCTCGCGTGGCAGCGAGCGATAGTCCACCTCGATGCTGCCAAACAAATGAAATATAATGTAAAGCTTCTAAACTCCGAAACGAATTGAACCGGTTCGTAGTTACTTACATATTATCATTAAACATTGATGTTGATGGTTCTACGCTGTCTGCATCACTTTGACGCACTGCATCGTCTAGAGAACCGCGCAGCAAAGGCACCACAATACAGTCGGTCTATGGAATAATAAGCTAGTAAATTTATTCAAATTTAATTAATTAACTAAAACGCACCTTGGCCTGTAGCAATATGTTGTGTCGCTCGTTTTTCTTAGCTTCGATTTTGGACTCTGCCGATGACATCTGGCTGCCCACATTATGTATTTCCTTAGCCAAATTGGCGACGTCACGACGGGCTTTGGAAATGTCCTCTTCCATGTCGTCGACAGCCTGTTTCTTGGCCTGCTTTTCTTGCTTAAACCTTTCCATTTTCTCCTTCTCCTCATCCATTTCCTTTAAATAACGCTGCTCGGCGGCTTTTAGGCCTTCCAATGCATCTTCTTCATCTTGTACGCTGCGCTCCCAGCGTCCAACGTTCTCTATAAATAGATTTTATATTAGTTTTATATTTAAGTACATAAATAATCGAATGGATAATTTGCCATGTGCCGTGTATCACTCACTTCGCGTATCCTTTTGCTTTTCAAAGTCCAGCTGAGTATTAATTGCATCGATTTGCTGCTCGAACTCGGCTCGCTTGCGTGCCCTCTCCTGTTGCATGACCAACTCACGTTCCTCGTACTGCCGTATATTCTTAACGCCCAGCCGGCGGCAGAAGGCGGCAAATACTTTATCCTCGACATTATTCATGTTCTCCTTGATCTCCTGTATGTGCTCCTCTCGATCCTGCATACGCTGCTCAATTTCGGTGATCTTGGGCTATAAATAAATTAAAATGTTAATAGCAGATTCAATTTGATCTTTTATTATAACATACCCCAAATTCATCCAGCTGTGCTTGCACCTGGTCCAACTGACTATCGTACTGTCCAATAGATTTTTTAGACGCTTCCAAATCTACCATGCTGTACTTAAGCCGATTTTCTAGGCCCTTAATCTGAGACTCGACTGTAGCCAGCTCACTCTGTTTACGTGATTTTTTCACCAGCTCTTTGAGCTCCTCGTTCAGACGCTCTTTTTGCATTTTCAGCTGAGCCATGTGCTTTTCATCCCACCGCTTTGCCTTGCGTGCCAAATCATGACTGCCGCCAGAGATGAGTCCAGACTTCTGATAGAATGTGCCATCCAGCGCTAAAGCATCAAAGCGGGATCTGTCTATTTCGTAGGCAACTTTCATGGCATCTTCCGGCGTCTCGCATACCAATGCATTGCCAGTGGCAAAGAGTACTGCTCGCTCGATCTCTTGCGGCTCAAATTTGAGCACATCGAAGACGAGACGCACATTACGCGGATCGCTGATATTGCGCAGACGCTCCTTCAATGGCTTCACTTGCAAGTAGTCTAAGGGCAGAAAGGTCTCAACCTCCAGCATTTGTTCCTTCAAGATCTGCGAATGGTATAGAGATTTATAGAGATGATCGTAGAAGTTAGTGTATTTTGTAGCCTACCTGAATGCAGTGACGTGCTGTCTTTTCGGTGTCTACGATGATGGCTTCCATAAACTTGCCGAGTACCTTGGTGACGGCGACGTTGTAACGCTTGTGTGTAGGCTGACACATGTTGATCATACGATCATAAACACCCGGCACCTGTTTCTTGAATAGTTCGACAACCTCTTGCTTCTTTTTGCGTCGGGCATCCTCGTGCTTGTCGCTTTTGGCATCGCCCAGTTGATCGCGTACATTTTCCAGTTCACGTTGCATTTCGGCAATTTTCTCCTTTGAGCTGCCCACGTCACGTCGAAGCTCTTCCTTGATGCGATTCTGTTCTTCGAGCGCCGCTTGAGAGGACCTGATGTGCTCCATTAGCTTGTCCCGTCGCTTGACAGCCTCCTCGCGCTGAAGCGATAGCTTTTTGTAGGATTCTTCAACAGATGCTTTGCGATTCGTTTCCCCATCAAGTGTATCTTGCTCCGATTTTTGCTCACGATTAACCGAATCCAATTCGGAGCGATACTGTGTAGCGGTTGCCTCCGCCTCCTGTTTCAAACGATCATATTCCTGAACGAGTCCTTCTTCCATATTGACACTTTTGCCACGTCGCTGGGATTCATTTTCTATCTCATCTTCGAAATGTTTCTTTAGCGCTTCCACATCGCTTAGTTGCTTCTCCAGCTTTTGTATGTCCAGCTGGTGTGCATTGTCCGCCTCGCGCGCTGTCTCCAATGTTTTCTGCAAGGAAATCAGCTTCTTTTTGCAATGTGTAACCTTTTCCTTTGCTTTTATATATAAAGGACGTCGCTTGTTTAACTGTGTTTCAAATTCGCGTATTTCCTGATCGATTTTCGCCATGTCTCGTGTTATTTTGCCCGCATCCTTTTTCTTTTCGCGAAGCACCTCGTCAGCTGCTTCCTTGCGTTGCTCCACGGCTTTTAGCTCCTGTTGCTTGACCTCCATATCAGCGTTGTATTTCTGTACGTCTTTCTCCACGTGAAATAGCCGGAATAGTTGATACTCAACTTGTTTTTCATTCTATAATTTAAAAGTAAACAATTTAATTAAAAATAAATCAGTACATTTTTAGATTTCCTCATACATATTCATCCTGTAGACGCGTATAACGCTCGGCTTCCATTTTCTCATGTTTCGCCTCTTTACGCTCGGCCGCAATACCCTTTTTCTTCTGGTACGTAAACTGCGTCTCCTCCTCAGCAACAATCATTTCCTGCTTTAGCCGATTATAGTCATCCTTAAGCAGGCCCGAGCTGTAGTTAAATAAAACAATTAAAAAGAAATCGGACAAAAAGGCGCGTTGAAGGTTTAAAAGCTCTCTTGGTGAGACTAGTACGCTGCTTACCCGCTAATTTCCTCAAAGAGAGCCGTACGTTCCTTGGGCGTTTTCATGGCAATATTCTCCACAGCGCCTTGAAAAACCAGAAAATTCTTGGCCTTAACATTAATGCCCAGTTTCTCGAGCTTATTCAGGTAAGTATTGCTCGAGACGCTCTAAAAGATAATAATTATAAGTATAATATTTAACAATTAATGTAAATATTTACCTCTCCATTAATGCGATATTCTGAGGAGCCGCTAATGACAGCACGCTGGAAATCCATGTTTTTGGTGCCATCCAAAATAAATTTGGCCGTCACATAACAATTTCGCGCCACGGGCTTTCCAATGGACGAGCCATGGATGAGATCATTGAGACGCTTCACGCGCAGACTGGACGTCTTTTCTCCCATGACGAAGCTGATGGCATCCATGAAATTGGATTTACCTGAACCGTTTGGACCGATAACAGCATTAAATTGTTTAAGCGGGCCAACAACAATATGTCCGCGATAAGACTTGAAATTTTCCATTTCGATGAACTGGAGAAAGGCCGTCTCCTCGTGGGGTTTGTTGGGCCCCTGATGCTGTTGCATTCTATGTGTTGCCACTTCCTCCTCCTCTTCGGGCATGTTGAGGCGTTTTTACTTTAAAATTGTACTCAATAAACAATAACAAATGTTTTATGTTTTTTCTAAATATTTCTCGCGCAGTAGCTTCTTTTCTTGTTTGCCATTCACCACGACTAAAGCTTATAGTGTTGCAAAGCAATAAGAAATGCTCAAGCAATTATCGAACAGCCACCACTATTTATCGGTAAGTATCGATGGCTACGAATAAGATTGTTTTTAATTAATGTTAATTCACCGCAGTTGTCTTACGTCGACAAAAACATAAGTTTCATAAGCAATATAAAATCCAATTAAAAACAAAAAGGTATGAAAAAAGGAACAACCATGTGATCGCAAATTTGAGTATCTGTGGAAAGGATTTTTACAACTATAAGAAAATGGAACACAATAAAAGCGTTTTTTTTAACTATTTTTTAGCTTAAGCATTGAAATGTAAATAAGTTATATAATTTATTTTATAGCATTTGCTTATTACTCACAAAGTTCATAATTTAAACTTCTAAATAAGTTAATAGTAATAAATAATCGATTGAATTTTTTGCAGTGTCTTCATAATTGTCAGCGCTAGCTCTACAATCTTTTTGCTGATCTGGTAGCTCTGCGCACTTGTTATGACAGCTGAGTTCGTAACGAAATATTAAAGCTATTCAAAATCAAAACAAACAGTGAAAATGTTCACAACAATTTGCAGCCGATTACAACCGACGATTGGTCTAATTTTAACTGCAAATCTGATTAAAGCAGCTTGCTCTACCAGTGCCCCATGTATTGGTAAAGTAGATTTTAAGTTTATTAAAAACATTGTGAATGAACCGGGCAAGTTTCTGATCGATGTTCGAAATGCGAGCGAAATACAGGAAACAGGACAGATTCCTGGCAGCATTAATATTCCTTTGAATCTTTTGGGAGAAACACTCAATCAGGCGTCAAGTAAAACCGAGTTTTATGCTCAATTCGGCCGTCCAAAGCCGGCAAAGAGCACTCAACTAATCTTCACCTGTCGTTCAGGAAAACGTGCTAGGGAATCGGCGGAACAAGCTATATTAATGGGCTATCAAAACATCTGGGTATATGAAGGCTCCTGGAATGATTGGATTGAGCGAGAAAAGGATTCCTCTGGAAAATAACATATTTTCACCATAAAGTTTGGATCCGGTCGAAAGCCCATTTTCAGTTAACCTTTATCCCGAGGTTTTTCGTTATATTTAAATAAAAATTAAAATTTATTTTTAATATAATTCATTTATTATATTTTTATTAAATTTACCATTTTTGGTTGTGAGATCTAGCGTACAATATATATATATATATTCATATTTATATAAATAAATAACAGACTTATATTTTCATTTGTTTTTGACTATTAAATTTTAATCCACCTCGTCGACTGTGGGTCCATTCCAACGGCCACTTGGCTGGCCATTTTCGAACCCGTCACCAGCTCCATTGTTCTGACCCGGTTGGTGCATCTTTGTCATGATGGGACTAAAGACCTTTGTCAGCTCCTGCAGCTTATATTCGAACTCTTCTTTGTCAGCAGTAGTGTTGGAATCGAGCCACTTGACAGCCTCCTCGCACT
Organism: Drosophila repletoides; assembly: GCA_018150835.1. Taxonomy (NCBI): domain Eukaryota; kingdom Metazoa; phylum Arthropoda; class Insecta; order Diptera; family Drosophilidae; genus Drosophila; species Drosophila repletoides. The sequence goes on from JAECWQ010000100.1 coordinate 11,277,733, forward strand.
TCTCCAGCACAGTGGTACGTTCCATTGGGGAGATTTTATGTCCATTTTGCTCGGCAGCTTCTTTAACGCCAAACACGTAGTTCTCCAGCTGGTTGCGAGCGGCGATTCTCTGGCGGTGTTTGTCGTCCTCTTCCGCATACTTCTCAGCTTCGTTCACCATGCGATCAATATCCGCCTGCGATAGGCGACCCTTATCGTTCTTAATGACTATGTTCGTGGCATTTCCGGTGCTCATATCCTTGGCAGTCACATTCAGAATGCCATTGGCATCCATGTCGAAGGTGACTTCCACCTTTGGCACACCACGAGGGGCTGGTGGTATGCCGGTTAGATTGAAAGTGCCCAGCACATTGTTGTCTTTTGTCAAAGCCCGCTCCCCCTCAAACACCTGGATAGTCACAGCGGGCTGGTTGTCCGAATATGTGGTAAAGGTATTGGATTGCTTGCAAGGAATGCGGCTGTTGCGCTCAATAATTTTGGACATCACTCCGCCAGCAGTCTCAATGCCAAGGGACAAAGGCGCGACGTCCACCAGTAGAACATCTTTGATTTGGCTGCTCTGGTCTCCAGATAGAATTGCAGCCTGAATGGCAGCACCATAGGCTACCGCCTCGTCAGGATTGATGGAAAGATTGAGGCTCTTGCCAGCGAAAAAGTTTTGCAGTAGGCTCTGCACTTTGGGAATTCGCGTAGAGCCGCCAACCAGGACAATGTCGTGAATCTGCGCCTTGTCCATCTTAGCATCTTTGAGAGCCGTCTGCACCGGCTGCAGTGTGCTCCGGAACAGATCGGAGCAGAGCTCTTCGAAGCGTGCGCGACTAACCTTTGTATAGAAATCATGACCCTCAAACAAGGCATCTATCTCAATGGATGCTTCGCTGCTTGACGACAGCGTGCGCTTGGCACGCTCTGCTGCAGTCCTTAGGCGGCGCAATGCTCGGGGATTGGAGCGTAAATCCTTCATAAATTTGCGCTTAAACTCATCCGCGAAATGGTCAACGAGCCTGTTGTCAAAGTCCTCGCCACCAAGATGTGTATCTCCAGCCGTTGCGCGCACCTCGAAGAGGGAACCCTCGTCAATAGTCAGGATGGAGACGTCAAAAGTGCCGCCACCCAAATCGAAGATTAAAACATTGCGTTCCCCCTTCAAATTCTTGTCCAGGCCATAAGCCAGCGCTGCTGCTGTGGGCTCGTTAATAATACGGAGTATATTTAGACCGGCTATGGCACCCGCATCCTTGGTGGCCTGACGCTGCGAATCATTGAAATAGGCTGGAACAGTGATGACTGCGTCTGTCACTGGGGTGCCCAGATAGGCCTCGGCTGTCTCCTTCATCTTGGTTAGAACCATCGAACTGATCTCCTCGGGAGCAAAGCGCTTCTCCTCGCCCTTGAACTGAACGCTCATCTTTGGTTTGCCGCAGTCGTTGACCACTTTGAATGGCCAGTGCTTCATATCATCCTGAATCTTGGAATCATCAAATTTGCGTCCAATCAAACGTTTGGCATCGAACACGCTGTTCTTGGGATTCATCGCCACCTGGTTCTTAGCCGCATCTCCGATCAACCGCTCCGAATCTGTGAACGCCACATAGCTGGGAGTGGTCCGATTACCCTGATCGTTGGCAATTATCTCCACCTTTCCATGCTGGAAGATACCAACACAGGAGAACGTGGTCCCCAAGTCAATACCAACGGCTGGCATATTCTCGTGATTCCTGCTCTCTTTTCCTTTCCGAGAAAAACGCTACTTTTTTTTACTTTTGCTTTTAACTCAATTTTGTGTAACTGTTTTGAATAATACTTTTGATTCACAATTAAGTTTTAATAAGACTTTTTAATATTTAATTTTTTTTTTATTTAACTTCTCTACGCTCGCCGCGTTGTTAACACTTCGATTGCTTGTTTTGAACTGTGTCGAGCTGGGCAAACGCACTGCTATTTATACTCATTTGGTGTGTGGTGGAATATTCGAGTTTCCCCTCATGTGAAAGGTCCACCACATTCTAGAAATTTCGTATGTGCGAGAGCGAGAGACGCAGTGTGCTGTGGTCAAACACTCAACTATTACACCTCAATAGAAGAGTGCAGAATGTTCGAGGCAAATCTATAAGGGGGAGGGAGATGCATATATGTCAAAGCAAGGGGAATGAAGTTAGACAGAATATAAATTTTGTCGTATAATTCTCTTATACAAAAGTTAGGGGAAACACTAAAGGAAAACAGAACAATCTGAGCTAACTGTATCGCGCGTAAGCCAATGAGAATGAAATTAGACAGACGAGATTTCGTCTTATAATTCGCTTATACAAGTTTTTGGTCGACTTGAAGCTCGTTAGGGGGAAATTAAAGGAAAACATAAAAATCAGCTGAGCTAACTGTATCATGCGTAAGCCAATGAGAATGGAACTTGACAGAGGAGAGATTTCAGTCTTATAATTCTCTTATACAAAAGTTTTTAGGTGACTTAAGGTCGTTTGGGGAAAATTAAAGGAAAACATAAACAGCTGAGCTAACTGTATCGTGCGTAAACAAATTTGGGCCGAAAACAAAATTGTTTACTTTCAAAATTACCCTAAGGAAATACTCTTAAATATTAAGAAAAAAGGAAAATAAGTTTAAGCCAATTTGTGGGTTCATCGTACATATATTACATACATATATGTGCATTTATTGAGAACATTACGTCACATAAATACAATCATACATAGGCATAAAATAAAATCTATTAAATGTGATTTAAACTTGGGACGCCTCCAACTGCTCTGCTATTTGATTGGTGCTAACGATGCCGTCTTTAGCCGTGTCCTGGCTAAGTAGTCAATTAAAGATTAGAGCGCATCTGAGGATAGAATAAATTAGGAACCGATGAATGAGAGATGGAGAGACTGAGAGATTTACATACATTGTGCCGCCATATCGCTGCTATCAATGCCGAGCATAGCCAGCTCGTCCAGTTCCGCCTGACGTCGCAATTTCTCACTTTCTGTGGGCGAGTCGGGCGGTTGGGGTATATCGCCAATGTCTAAGAAATCATTGGCCATCGGCTTGACCTCCTCAGCTGGCTGTGGCGCAGCACAGGGCTTGGGCATTTCTTGGGCTGGCGACTGCTTCATGCTGATTGTCGGCGTTATTGCGTTATCAATTTGGCCATTTGCCAACTGTGGCGCGTAGGCGCTTTGGGATGCCTCATCCGCGCTGATTTGCATGGCTGAATCCAATGAATTGGTTGCCTCATCCACTGTAGAGACTGGCATAGAAGTGGTACTTGATGTGGTGTCATCAATGGTTACCAGGTGTATACCCTGCTTGGCCAAATCCTGCAGATTGTGTTCATCCAACACGGGCTCATCCTCTACAATTGTCGTTATCGTTTTGGGCACTGTCGGCATTTGATTGTTCTCATCGTTTGTCTCATCGGCTGATCGCTCCGCTGGGAATATAATATTTAATGCCTCGGCCAGATCCTTGGGTAGCTCACCATCGCGTTGTTGTTGTTCTCCTGTCACTAATGGCTGCGGCACCAAATCTGTTTCATTCTCATCAATGCCCGGCGGCAATACATCATCATCCTCAGCGTTCTCCTCGCTGACCAGCTCATCGGAATCTTGTGAATCTTTGCCATCGGCATTTGTACTGTCCCCAGGTGGCGGCGGTGGCGGGCAATGTGTCATTAGATTAGCAAATTGCACAGGATCAGGCATTAATTCATCATAGTCCATCATAATACCCGCATCTGGATGAAAAGGTGGCGCATTGCCAAATGCATCTTCCATCATGGCCATTTGAATTTGAGCCGCTGTTGGCGCATTCGGCCGCACCACAGCTGTCGGTGTCATGCTTATGGGCGGCGGTGGTGGTGGCGGTGGTTGCGACACATTCATCCCTTCCACTGTACCACCATTGGTATAACCGCCAACATCGCCGTACGATACAGCCAACGGCGTTGTCGTTGCAGGCGTTTGCTTTTTGAGTACAGGCATTTTGCCTATGAAGGGCAACTTTTTGCCTGGATTGGCGGCAGTGATGCCAGCCGTTGTGCTGCTCTTGAGCGGCTTTGGCTTGGCTATTGCTTCTTTTTTATCCCGTTTTGCATCGATCTGCTTACGGTCGGTCAGGGTTCGAGGCCGAAACTCGGAATGCTTGACTACTGGCCGTTCCACACGTTCCTCCGAATGGCTGCGGCTGCGACGCCAGCGCATATCGCGCGAACGACTACGGCGTCCACCGCGCATGGGTGAACGCGAGATGCGTCTGCGGCCGCGGCTACGCGAACGACTGCGTGAACGACGCCTATCACGTTCCCGTTCCCGTTCCCTTTCCCGCTCTCTCTCCCTTTCCCTTTCCCGGTCACGGCCACGATCGCGTTCACGATCACGGTCTCGGTCTCTTCTATCACGATCTGATCGCCCTCGGCTGCCGCTCCGCTGAAATGGTGAGGGACTACGTCGCTTAACGGCGGCAACACGCCTCGATTTATCGTCAATAGTTGGCATTCCGTGTTTGTCGTCATCGTCCCCTGGTCGAGGCTTAGTCTTCAGCTTTCCCTTGAGCTGTTCGAGCAGCTTCTTCTCACTCTCACTAATCACCGGTTGCACAGTATTCCATTGTTGCATCATAGCATCATCGCGTTTCTTTTGCTCCTCCTCCTGTCTGACCTCATTTGCAGCTGGCGTCCATTTGCTTCTGTCGGCTGTATTTAAGGCATCCTTTATAATGGGTGGTGGTGGTGGTGCCACTTCCGGTTTGCCGGGCACCCCTCCATCCTGTTTACGCATGGCTACGCGTATGGAAGCTGCATTTAATGGATTCACGACAGCAACTTCAACAGTAGCCGTTGTTTCGACATGCACCTTCTTTGGTTGTTGCACTTCCTCTGCCTCGTCTGATGAGGAGCTGTCCGTTGACGAGGTTGTACTGTGGCCGCCTGAGGCATTCTTTTTGTGTTTCTTCCCATGCTTTTTCTTCTTCTTCTTTTTCTCACTGTGAAGAGCAAAAAAAAATCGGATATTTAATCGATTACCGCATTAAACCTACGTCGATGGATAATAAATAATCTCATAGCATTTTATGATTCCTAAAATTACATTAGTTTATTTTCTGACGGAGATGGAAGACAAATTTGCGAGATGATCTTATGTCTACTCTGTTTTATATGGCAATATTATGCATACCTCTTCTTTTTACGCTTCTTTGAGACTTTGTCCTCTTCCTTCTTGGCTTTTTTGAGTTTCGCATCATCGCTCTCCTTTTGCTGCAGCTGTGCTCGCTCACGTTTGACGATCCAATCGGTCTCGAAGTTGGGTTGCTTCTTGAGGAAGATCTGCAATTGATTTTTAGATAATTTTTAAGCCAGAAATTAGAAATGAATGTATTCAATACTTACTTCATATTTGCTTGAATGCAGTCGGGACTTTAGATGTGCCGATGCGCAGTGTAAATCCCCAATCCAAACGCTACACAATTTGCAGTACCAGGCGCTCGCTGGAACCAGAAATTGTAGTCCACGTACTGGAACACGTTTGACGGGCGCCTTGTCAAAGGTGGGAAAAGGATCATGGTCGATGCCAATATGCCAGGGCGTTTCCATAGTTTCATGATTCATGTGCTCCTCGGCATGCAAATGCTTGAGATAATCACGTGCCGTCTTTGGGAACACGCTGCAGCTTTCACACCAATGCTGCTCGGGATCAAAAAACACTAAATTGTAGTTTTGTGCTTGAGGCGCAACCATTTTAGTCGCAACTTCACCATGTCGCTGTTTGGATTTCATTGTTTTGATTGCCCGATTCTTCAAACGATTTGTAGGACTACTATTGCCATTACTGTTCCCCTCTGCGCCCTCGTCATCGTCTGTGGTTGACTCAGATGAGCTGCTCGACGATGAACTAGAATCGGAGCTTTCACCAGAACTTTCACTTGTCGTTGATGCTCCAGGGGCAGCAGCAACTTGATCATTCGTCTTAAGATTAGGTGGCTCTGGCTCAATCTTTGGCGTCACCTCACGCGCTTCGTCTGTTTCCTCGTCGCCAATGATGCCATTCAACATATCTATAACGTTCTCTATTGTGTCCAGTTTCTTTTTGATTTGCACCTGTATTTCCAATTGCTATCATTAGTCCTCAAACTATTTTAGAATCTAGTTTTTCTCTCTGAGAGATTGAACTTTACAGTACCTTCTAGCCTACTAATTATTATATATGTTTTTATATTATTAAACGAACCTGCAGACGATCATTTTCCTCAATGAAACTCCTTGTAGTTGGCGATGGCGGCGCTTCACCTGCTGTTAACTCATCGCGTTGCTCCTTAAGGACCTTCATTTCCTTCTTTAATAGCGTTACCTTTTTCGAATAGTTGGTGCGTTGTTTTTTCAGCTCTTCCTTTTGATTCTCTGCTTCCTGGGCCACAGCTATCAGTTCGGAGGGTGGGACGGTAGAGAGATAAGAATTAATTAATGCGTATTCCCAGTTGAGGAATTAAAAGTTCAAATTTCATTTACAAAATGCATTCTCGAGTGCATTTCACGGCTAGTTACACACAGTTGGTAAATAGACCAACGGATGCATTCGCCGGCACGGTTCGGTTCGGTTTGGATCGGTTTGAATCGGGTCTGCTCGGTCCTCGTAGTGCGTAGTTGGGCTGAATCGGTTAATCGGTAACTCGGTAACTGCTGACTGTGACTGTGACTGTGTGTGTGACGAGTAGATCTTTCGGTCTTTTACACAAGCACACACAAATACGTAAATCGAATGCAACTTTTGCAAGTGCTGCCAGAGGGAGCCCGGTTGCTGTTTATAGCTAGATTCTTGTCTTTACAATGCATTTTTAATTCTATTTAGATTTCATTTAGTTTTGTTTTCGCATTTCGCATTTAAAATTAATTTTACAAATTTACATTCAAGTTTTTGTTAGGGGCGCGTTACCATGGCAACAATAATAAAATATATAATGTGAAGAGGGTTTTTGCATGTGAATTGTCGTAAATAGCCAAATTGAAAATTCATTTCCACACTTACCGTCCTGTTGCGGCAAACCTGCGCTTTCAAGCGCCGGCGCTGCTTGCTCCTCTATAATAGGCGTCGGCTGAATCTGCTGCATTGGCGGCTGCTGCTGCTGCTGCTGCGGTTGTTGTGGTTGCTGATGCTGTGCCGGCGCTACTATTGCAACCTGCGGCGGTGGATGTGCCTCTGCTGTGACCGGAGATACAGTAGCCAACGTTTGCGGCATCCAAACTTGTTGTCCATATTCTGAAAAAGAACAGGCATAAAATAGAATTCAAAATAATTCAATTAATTAAACTCCTCTTCCCAATGTTATTATAACATTGGCACCGAAAATAAGGAAGGTTCCGCAAGTTAAGCTAATGTTAATCTAGTAGATACTGGAGCTATTAGCCAAATTCACTTACCATTTAAGCCCCAAGCACCATAGCCCGTATTAAAACTGGGCGTCTGTGTTGGTGGTGGTCCTTGCATGCCATAGCCTGGCGGGGGTCCTTGTGGCGGAAAGGAACTTGGTGGTGCCATGCCATACTGATGACCATATACATTGGCAGCACCATAGGGTCCTTGGGAGTACATTGGACTGTGCATAACGCCGTAGGCAGCCGCCTGGCTAGGATGCGGCAGTTGTTGCGCAACTGTTGCGGGCAGCGGCGGTGAGGCTGGCTTCTTTTTGGGTGACCAGCGAGAGGGTGGACTTCCACCACCACGACCACCTCGCCCTCTTGGTGGTGAATTACTGCGCGAGCGCGATCTCGATCGGCCATAACGATCACGACGATTGCCACGACGCGGTGGTGAACGTCGACGATCACGATCACGATCACGATCGCGTTCACGTTCAGGTGACCTCCGACGATCAAATCGTCGTCGTGGGGGATAACGTCCATAGTCTGGTGAATCGTAGCGACCTCGGCGTGTCGACGGGGGCGGGGAAACTGAACGTGAATGGGAGCGCCGTCGACGCATTGGATGAGGTGAATTTGAACGGCGTCGCGATGTGGAGCGACGCCGTGACGTCGATTTACTTTTACTGTCCTTCCGGGATGACGTCGCCGCAGCGGGTGACGATGCAGCACCAGAACTATTTTCATCATTTTTTTCACTCGCATCGTTGCCATCGACGCCGGGTGGCCCGTCATCTAATGAATTGCCCATACGCTTGCCTGAGCCTTTAATCAGCGCCATCTCTTCATCCATTGGGTTAGCTTAGAATGCGTTCCACTAAATAATTGTGTATATACTTAATGTATTTAACACTTTTTTAACTGGTTTCAATACGTTTTCCTTTTTTCTTCGTAGAATTTGGCAAAAGTGCTGCAAAAGCATGCCGATATATATCGATAACAAGTGTCGTGTGTGACCACATTTAATATAAATTTGGATTTGTGTCCTCAAGACATGTTAAACCACTTTTAAAATACTGAAAATGGATTAATTGTAATTAATTATTTTAATTTTAAGTTATGGTTTATGTTATTTTAATTTTTATTCATAAAAACTGTGTTCTTTTGGTTTCACAGTATTATGCTTACGCAAATCCGAGCTTCCGCAAGGGCACTTAAATTCAAAATAACTTTTTTCTAATGTTGTAGATATCATGCTCTGATAACTGAAAGTTATATATATATTATGCATATTGTTATTATTTATAGATTGCTTTTTTAAATGTCTAGCAATTTCTACGATATACAAATACTAAATATTTTCAAGTTATCGATGCTACAATCGATAGTTCTCCAATGAATTTGTACTCGAATACTTGGCATCTTGAAAAGAGAGCGGCAGAATAATTGTCTTAATGAAAATATTTAATTAACAATAAAGGAAGTACAAAATTGGGGCAAAGACAGCATAATTATGGACCGTACGGTAATAGCGCCGTGGAAGGCTGAGGAAAAAGAGCAAAGCGAAATATTGCATAAAAAGCTTATGGGACTTTCTTTATTATACCCAATGAGCGAGGAGATGACAAAGCTCTTAGCATGGGATATGTTCCTGAAACCGAATCCCCCCGCCTTTTTTCAAGTGGTGCACTATCTATTCCGTATTCTGGATCCCGTTGAGTGTAAACGGCGTTTCTATTGGCCCATCACGGATAAAAAAGGGGAGGCTAGTTTCCGAGCCAGCACAGTGGATTATTTAAAGCATTTAAATGAAAAACATCATCTTAATTGGAACAATATTAAATCCTATCTGGTTGTGATGCCTGGCGGTATGAAATTTATTAATTTCCTGTTGGATCTGGTCGGTTTCGTTGTCCTCGAATTGACCAAACAACGGGAAAAAGCTTTAACTATCGAAATGGATATTGAATCTCTAAAGGATTTGACAGTTCAGAGTATGTCCAGACAGAATTTCTTTATGAAAGAATATGTATCAGCCTACATGGAAGAACTGAAGCAAACGACAACAAAATTACGTCAAGAAACACATAAAATCAAGCATTTATTCAAGGAAATCTCAATCAAAACGGGAGTAGAGGAGTCCTTGCTTCTGGACGATCAATTTCTGGAGGACTTCAGCTCATATAATCGCCTTAAATGCCAGGAGAAGTTAACGCTGCCCGCTGAAAGACTACAAAAGCTAGATGCACCACTGTGTCTCCTTAAGGAGGCCATGGATCAGTTTCTGGCCAAGCAGGCAGAGCATAATCAAAATAAGGAAACTGCGGATAATACGCTGAGAAATATTCAAAAATTATTCGGAACTGGTATTGTTTCAGGTACAGCAACAGGTGAGCTACCGGTTTAATTAATCTAGAATCCAACCCAATCCAAAATTTTCTTGTTTTCAGGAAAAGGTGTTAGAATAAACGCTCTTCTGACCGCTTTCCATGGCATCAGCGATACAATTGCCGAACAGTTGGATGCGAATGATCATTACAATGAATCGAATGAGTTTTTAACCACAGATTTGCAGGCGTTGCGAACCAAGGTGCAACAGATCGAGCTGCAGGTGAACGATATACAAAAGAATTTAAATATACGCTCCAAGGAGCACAGCAGCAATATCAGTGGAAATGGTTCGCATACGCAAACCTTGCCTGTTCCAGCGCTTAGCACTCCAATGCGTCCAACTTTAAATTCAAGGGCGCAAACTGGAGGAGATGCTAGCCTGTTGATGAAGTTCGTCTCCACGCCGCCAATAAAACCGGAAGTGAGCACCGGTGTACGTAGTGTCCATGTACGGTTGCCACTGCAGGATGATTTCAACGCCAAGCAGTTTGAGAATACATGCAATAATATGCTAGGTAAGAGGCAGAGGTAAACCCCTGGATATTTTATGATTTTTAACCTAACTTATATATTTCAGCACCGCCACGTTCAGCACGCAAGATGAGAGCACCGCAGGAGCAGCTCTCGGAACTGAACAACACTTTGAACCGTTCCAAAATTGTGGATCCTATGCAGCTGCTTCGCACCATTAACAAGAAGTCTGCCAAGGCTAAGGCCAACACCCAGGTGAATTTGTCTACGTTGGGGAGCAAATGGAAACAGATGCAGGCCACCTTTGGCTTCGATGATGCAACACCCGCCGTCGTGCCGATCTCACCCAAATCCAATGTGGCAAATCCTAGCGCCTTTTCACCTTTCACGCCTCTAAATTGTAATGAACGCACTCGTATCGAGCGTTTATCAGAAACAAGCAACAGTTCCCTGTATGCTAAGAAAAGCGTTGCCTTGATGAAGGTACTGGATACCTCGCTAAATGTAAAGAATCTCAGCACTTCGCCATCGGGTCGCCTGGATGCACTGGTGCCGGTTCCATTGACAGAAGATCAGAAGACCATGCCGCGTTTACTGCTTAATGATCAGACATTAAATGTAAGATAGTTTGCTCTTTCTTTATAACAGAGGTAGATCAACTGTTGAGCCTTCCCTTTCATTTTTTTCAGAGTTCACCGCAGGATAAGGAAATCGAGACCAAGACACTTCCAACTAAATTCGATCTACATCTTACTCAATACGGGAATGATGAGGATTTACAAAACACCAGCGACAGTGTGCTCAACGATATAATTATTTAGGGGCACCCAGGAAAAAGAAAAACAAATTTACTTTTTTAGTTTTTATTTTATTTCAAATTTGTAAAACTTATTTTAATATTTCGTATTCGTATATATACTTTTTTCTTTGTTTTCTACGTTTATTCAGAGAATTCCGATGTGTTTGCTTAGCAAAAATCAACAGAAAAACTAAAAAAACCTAAAATATGCGATTGAATTCAATTTTATTAAATTCATATGTTAAATGTTCACAAACAAAATCAAACTAAAATAAATTCAAAATGTGCATAATTATTTATAAAGAAAAACAAAATAAATACTTTATGGTACGATCTTTTTTTTTTTTTTTTCAATGTTCTCTCTCTTTTTCCTGAGAGATTCTCTTCTGTGAGATTTAGTTCAAGTTCTCGTTTAGTGTATTCTATATATATATATATGTATATATTTCTCTTTCATATTGTACGAGTCTGTCTTTAGAATTTTGGATATATATATGCCTCACATATATTGAGCACCTTTTTTTATATATCATTTATCTGAGTATAATTTATAGCTTTCATAGGTAGGTATTATATACATTCTTTAAGTAGGCAAACAATTCGGAAAATTAGAATATATAAATTGGCAAATTTGGAGCATAAGTTTGTTTACAATTCATAATATTAAATACTATATAGAAAACTTATTGCAGCCAGCCCAAATCAACCATCCAATCTAATCAAAATTCTCATGAGCAATAATTCTCGCATACAACCTCTGGTTTATGATAATGAACTTATATTATATGTCTTATATGCATATGTATATGTATTATATGTCTTATACGCGGGTCTGCCAAGCAAGATCTTCCTTTTGGACCGATTTGCACTGAATATTTTAAATATTGCTTTGGTTGGTGCCTTCCCAATTCCAATTCCAGTTTCAATTTCAATTTATTTACTGCGACGCTGACGCTGTGGAAATTTATTCTTTTTACCTAAGATCTTCATTAGCTGCTTGGACATAAAATAGGGCTTTTCGGGTGTTCCATCATTGCGTTCGCAATCCTCGAGAAAGCAAAGGAAAAGCGTATCCACGGCCATTGAGTAGACGCCAAAGAACACGCTAGTAATCAGGAATGAGCCAATTACAACCACTGTAGTGGGCACCGCCTTGTGATGCAATTGTAATACGGACGGATTATTGGCCAGAAAATAATAGGTGGATACGCCTGCGCCAGCGGTAATTAAAAGTTTCGAGAGAAAGAATAGAAAGTCTGTGACTTTGTCCAGGGTAACGACACGTAGAAAATTGCGCATTAAAAGATTAAAAGCATCCGTGGCACTGGAACAGAAATTCTTGCCATGTATTGCACACATAATATAGGCATTCTTATTGAGGAATCTCAGAAATGATTCCAGTAGCCAGAAGAAGCAACGCATGCAGCATAGAATAGCGCGTGTTACCACATTATCATACTTCTTCAGCTTGGCATCAATGTACTCCAGGACGAGGCGAATTAGCCGACAAATGGCTAGAATTAAGGATCCAAACGCCACAGTACCAAGATGATAAAGAGCCGTTTGACAGAAGGCATGGGTTAGCGTAAAATAGGGTACATCTCGCTTCTTAAATGTCCAGTACCACCGGGCAAAGGTCGCTGCCAAAACCATATCACTGAAGGCCGATATAAAGAAGCTTAGCCAGAGAAATCCAAAGATATTGTATGCAATTGACCAACGCACCAGTGGAGGATTATCAATCTCTACAAAACTGCAGGTGGTTTGCATGCAATTTTCGCGTCTTTGATTGATATGGCAATATTGCTGAAATGTCTGTGGATCACAGGCAGTGCCCACTGTATAATTAATAGCAGGTCCTTCGCAGACACAGGGCTCATTTGTGACCTCTCCAGCTTCGGTCAACCGGCGCACCATGCGAAACGAGGGTTTGCCAATGGAGCCCAAATAAAGTCCAACTCCAATGGCAAAGGCGATGGCCATAATGAACAGCACCCAGGAGAAGATCGGAAAGAATACAGTGCTGATGACAGTGCTCACAGCTTTGCTGCCCTCCTTTGTCAGCGCTATGGCAATTCTTATGCGTTTGCGGAGCACTATTACCAAAAGGAATATGATGACAAAGCAGACGCATAGGAAAATTGATAAATAGAGCCAAGTGTTGGGTTCCTGCAGCAGATTCTGCCATTTTCTTTGCAGATTAAAGTCATGCAATGGCACTGTGGGCGTATTCTTCCAGAAGGTATATTGCTTGATGCTGTAGTAGATGGCCACAAGGAGTCCTACGAGTACGCCAATGATGGAGAACCAGAGTATGGGCGCCGCTAGCCAACGCATTAGTGAAATAAACACCAGCGATGCAATTAGAGTAAAGAACAAAGCCATAAGTACCACTGTGGCTGAGTTGACCAAATCCTCAACGATTTCTTCGCCCAAACGCTGAGCATCGTGTGTGCCATTGTAGAAATGGGCCACTAGATTTCCTACCAACTTGGCCAGTCGTGTATCCGTTTGCATCATTTTCTCCTTGATGACCGCACCATTTAGTTGCTGGCGGCGACACTGTCCAACCTTTTCCTCGACTGCCAACTGTTTATTATTTACTTGTGGCGCCACACGCGCCAGTGCATCAGTTTGCATGGTCAATGCCATGGCCTGCAGCTGTAATTCTTTCGTTTCGCTGGCATTCCCCGCAAGCAACCATTGTGAATCTCGACGCGTGCGAAAAAGCACGCTGGGCAGCAATTCGCAGAGCTGATCCGAAAACTCAAACATGCAACGATTCAGAAATGGCTGACTCTTTATATAATACCGAGCACAGCGATTCTCATTGATAGCATTCTCTATATCCGCTTTAGACCTCAGAAATGCCTTATCCTCGTCCGTTTTGCAGATAAGACGTTGCTTCAGCTGCTCAAATCCCAAGTTCCTCATTGTATCCCAGACGAATGTCTCGGCGGGACAACTCTCCACACAAACCTGCAAAATACAATAATACGAGCATAGATAAAAAATATATATAAACAGCCGATATTAACGATAGTGCCGCTAACTGGAGAAACAATCGATAGTATCGATAGCAATATTTACCTGTGGTGTTTTGCAGCCAGTTATGGGCACCAGCGGATCAATACATTGGTCCAGATTGAAGAAGAATAAATACTTTTTGTTGAGCACATTCGAATCAATGCCACATTTCTGGTTATACATATCTGTGGGCACCATCAACTTATTGAGATCTCCATTACGTATCGCGAAATTGGCTATAAACGCCCAACCGCCCAGAAAGAGGGCAAACAGTAATAGGCAAGGCACATCCGTACAGCTGCGATCTCGTTGTCGTGGTCCCTGGAAATTGCGATCATATCGCAGTGGTTCTCCATATTTGTTCACCAGCTCCACGCTCTCAGTCATCTTTGGTGTCTGCCTTCTCTCGAGTCTCTGGAGTCAAATATAGAATTGAATAGCTGTCATCAGACTTGAGTAGAGCAGATATTTCATCATTGTTTTTTTTTTTTCTAGAAATTTATCTTTTATTTTTATTTTTGTGCGACGATATTTGTATAGAACATAATATATACTAGATGTACTACATAGTTCATTGTAAATTATTTCAGTACATGCGTCATTCATTCAATTTGCAAGGGAACAGAAAAAGATACAAAACGTACTCAAAGATACATACACAAGTATCTACATATGTAGGAACATGGTCTGCCACTTATAGAAGTACTATTCTTATCTATTATTAAGAGTATTTTGGAGCAGAGTGGAGAAGTATTCTACTGGGAAAGTATTCCTGTTATATGTGCTTTGAATGGGGTTCTATATATTATATATAATTCGATTTAGATTAAGATTATTTTGATTACTATCACATTTCAAATCGATAGATTAAGAAACGACGCAGAGCAAGCTCCAAGCCACAGAATCAATCACAGATATAGAAGTCTGCTCAGGTAAGTTTTCTTAAAAACATAACCTATATTTAATAGAAATATTGTATAATATAAATAGTTTCTACCCCATTAATAAGCCCTCTATTAAATTATAATAGGTGCAAAATTACTGATAAGCTTTCCATTTCCGCCGTAGCGCGGCATTAGGTAATGTTTATTTATTTTTAACTGTTTATTTTCTATGTAAACAAAGTTCAAACCAGAAATATCTTTTATAATATAAGAACAAGAGTATATAGTAAAAGAATTACAGTATAGAAATTTATTTAGCTTTTTTCCCAGTATTTATGGCATAGCTCTGACTTAATTGGCTTCCTCAGAAGGTTCATCTAATATATATTCCGATGTAGATGAAGATAACTAAATTTAAATGGCATATTCAAGCTTCAATTTGAAGTTAAATGTCCGTCTGTCTGTCTGCCGAATGCCACTAAGCGGCTTTAAACGAAACCGGCTCCAACACGGAATTCCAACAATTTATTTTTACTTTAAACGCTGAAATCTAAGCCTGCTTTTCAGAAAGAAGTATTAGTTAGTATTTTTATGCTTTCTTTTATTAATTGAGAACCAAAGATCGCAACAGAAAGCAAGCAATAGCAAGCCGAACCCATTGATGCTCTAATCGGATCTAAGACACCTAAGATAACGGAATATTCGAACTAATTTTAAAATGATGATTAGATTATGATTGAATTTTGTTAAGGTAAATTTCGGTTTAAATTAAAATCTTTAATTTACGTATTCCACAAATTTCGTACCGCACTTCCTTAATATTATTTTTTAAGTGGCAAAATTTCAATTAGGCTTAACGCATGACATGACTAATTAATTTTCAGTCAAGGGTATTCAAGTTTCGAGGCGCAAAGAAAGCGTTTTCTCTCACACACAGACACACTCACTCATACAAGTATGAATGTATTTATTTATTTATGTATATAATAAACTGTATTGTTTTTAAGTTATATTGATGCCGCTGCTTTTAGACAGCAAACGTGAGACACGAGCAAATCAGCCGATGCCAACCGGCGGCAGCAACAAATTATTGAAAATGACAAGAAAGAACAAGAAAGCAACAAAAGCATTGCGCGAATGGGCAATAATGACGCATTAAATGCGAATTAAATCTGCTTTTTTTTTGTCTGTCTTCTTGTTTTTATTATGTGTGCGAGCGTGTGCATATGTGTGTGTGTGTGTGAGTGAGCATATCTGTGCGCAACTTGTTGCTTGTTTCACGTATTTGCTTTTTATTGTTGTTGTTTTTTTAACTGTGTTTGCCTTGCCACCGTTGCCCAAAAGTAAAAACCCGTTGGGACCGAAACGGGCGCCGCTGCTGCCAACTATTATTTCATTTTCATTGAAACAATTCGCTTTTCCATTGAAATTGGAATTGTATTTGAAATGTGTAAAACAATTTTGGCCTGCAAGGCAACAAGTGACTCTCTCAAGGTCATTTACAGGTAACAATTGGGGCATATTGGTTAGGGTATAAGCCCAATCCAAGGTGTCAATTGAATGCCAAGAATGTCATAAATATAATCCATTAATATAAGATTATTAGTATAATAATTAATATTAGAGTTTTTCTGTGATTAAAGGTAAGCTGCGAGTACATTGAACGAAGTGAAAGTTGCAAAAGATCTTGTAAGTTTTATCCTATATAAATAACTATGGATGAATAAAAGGCTATCTTTGGCGCCCCTACTATAGCTTACCCTTACAGAGTTCAAGTTATCTTGGGAAACAAAAGGGTCGTTCTCCCAGCAAAAGGCAACTGCCTTTTGGTATACTGTCATTCGATCCTGAGATATTTACCATTTACCTAGCTCAAAAACTAAGAGACGAAAGCTCCATCGACTCACCTCATCGTCCTGATTAATAAAGTAAGTATATAATTTATAGGCTTGAAGAAGCCTCCCTCACTTTCCAGACTAAGTTATACCCTCTGCAAGGGTATAGAAATTTTAATTGATTATCTTCTGATAAAGTCAGCTGTTGATTCAGGTTATGAACCCAATTTTAAATGTACTTCTAGAAAAATATAATTAAAAATTAAGAATATTTTGAGTATCAACCAATTTGTTGCTCATTTTTTTATTTTTTTTTTTTTAATAATAAATTGGTTCGATTGGAGGCCTAATGAAATTGTTAAATATCGAGTTTGAAGCGTTTCACTGGGACTTGAACGGATGGGCACTGTAGGAAGCGTCAATTACTTTTATGCATATTCATTTCTTTTTGTTATCTTTTTATCATTTAAACTTTCGACAAATAGATGATAGATAAGGCACTGCTTGTCGCTGCTTCTGCGGTTACTTATCTAGAAACTGTTGTATATTTGTTTTAAACAAATATGTGAATACGAGCACATTAATTACTAATGGAACTATATTACTCACCTCGTCTTGTTGAGTGTCTGCGAAGGTGTGTGTCAAGTTTCAACCTGTTCCACAGTTCCAGAGATACTATGGAAACAATAAACAAGGCGGCTATTTTTTTTTTTTTTGTTTTTTTTTTTATCTTGCCACCACGTTTGTCATAGTACCGTTAGTATGTGAGTGGGTGCGGTTGGGGCAGCCCAAGCACAGCAGCTGCTTTGTTTCGATTCCTTGTGCCTCAGGCGAAAGTCAGTAAACTAATAAAGTAAGCTGAGTGCCTGCCTTTGTTCAAGGCGCGTACGTTGCTCTTTGAACGGCGGCCACTTGATGTCAACCACTGTGCGCGGATCGTGTGGGGGGGTTGGGGTGTTGGGGAGTTTAGTTGGCGCTGCAAGCATAAAGGCACATAAGTATTCATATAAACACACATACACACACATCTAAACACAAATATATGGCACACTTTTATTTATTGCAGACTATTTTCTGATAAGACCAACAACAATTTGGCTTAATAGCTGCTTGCCTTTTTCGCTCGAATTGCTGCACATGCAATATTTATATTTAGGTGTTAACGTACACACACACACACACACATACACTTACACTACTCACATTGACAGAATTACTCCGAAAAAAACAATTTAATTAATTATTATTTATAACACTCTTCACATGAGTGCAACAACACTGAGAGAGACCAAAGCACTGAACTAACAGAGGCAGCAGCAGTGCTCCCCACTTTGTTTCAGCTGTTGCGAACAGTGCTGTAAAATGCAGCGAAAGAAAGTCAAAACAAACGCTAAAAGTGTTGTACACTGGTCACAGCTGCTAAAGTTGTTGCGATAGTATCGCATAAATGCTGCAACTTAATAATTATTATTAATCATAATTATTATTATTATTGTACTATTATTCAAATATAAGTATAGCTGAGTTTTGGAATTATTTTTGCAAATTCAATCAGTCGCTGTCTGTTGGGCTCAAATTTTTTAATTTGTTTATAACTTTTTTTCTTTTCTAAATTGTTAATGGAATTTTATAGCTAATTTTGCGAACCCGTTCCAAACATTAAAGAATGTATAGATATTGAGTACAAGTCTAATAGCATATATCACATGAGTGCTTATGTAAGCTCCCAATTAAATTCGAAAACTATGTGATCGTTTTTAACTGCAAAGCCTACCAAATAAAAACCAAATTTTTTGTAGGATGTTCCTTATATATATGTATATATACAACTAAGCTCCATTTACACATTAATTGTATAGAACTTGTAAAGGCGATAGCACTACTCCTTCTCTACTTGAAATAAAATATATATTTTTTATTTATTGTCCTGTGTGCTGACGATAGAATTTTTTTAAAATAATAAAAAAATAATAATAAGGATAATAATAAGGATACATATACCAACAAAAAAAAATTGGTAAGTAAACTTTAAAAATTTTTTATTGCATCTAAAAATGAAATTAAAACGAAACAGTGCAAAAAAGAAAAAAATTGAACATTTTAAAAACCTATCTTAAAATTATTTTTTAAAAGTTGCATATAACGTTGAAATTTTTCGCTGCTTACTTTCAATCCTGCTGCTCCTCCAACAAGTGCAAAGATTACAAAAATTAGCAATAAATATATTAATAAATGTGCAACAATTTCGTGAGTGTCAAGTGTGAACAATGCAGCGCGAGAGCGAGACAGCTATATTGCGAATCTAAAAGCAGTGCTGCAAAACGTCGCAATTAATTAATTGCGGGGTCGGCGGCATGAGTGCAGTGAAAATGTTTAGCGTTGAAGACAGCAGCAGCACCAGCAGAAGCAGCAGCAGAACAAGATTTAATTAAGAAACAAAATAACGAAAAGTGTCGCGTTAAAAATTACAATGCAATTAGTTAATTAAGGACACTGGCATTAACAGTACATGTGTTAAATGCCCACGATTTGCAGCGTGTTTGCGCAAAATGCTTGTATTGTTTGCGCCGGCTGGACGCCAAAATTACAAAATTACAAATTTCTTTTCACACAGCGAAAAAAAAAGTGTAGTGTGACAAAAAGTAAATAAGTGTGCAATTAACGCACACTCATTAATTGCAAGTGTACAAGGCACCGAGGAAGCAGCGGAAAAGTGAAAACAAGCAGCAGAATCGTTATTCGCGTTATTGTTTTATTTTATTTTATTTTTTTTTTGGTGTACGTGCACTCAAAACTGAAACAGACGTCGCAGGAGGTGGGGCCCGAAGTTGCCGTCGCCGTTGCCGTTGACGTTGACGTCGCTGCCGCTGTTGACGTCGCCGTCTACCTTGTTGTTTTTGAATAAAGGAGAAAGAAGACGAAAAAAAACACGCGACTGAAAAGGGCGGGAAGGCCAGTGAAAACAGTTAGCGTTCCCTTATTGTTTTGTTTTCCTTCTCTTTAACCACGTGCCTTTGCTTAAATTTCGGCCTCACCATTGAGGGGACGGAGAAGCGGCTATGTCGAAGCTGGGCGAGCACAAACGTGTCTCCCTCACCACAATCAGTACACAACGAAGCAGCTTTGGTAGCCATGATGCCGGTTTTAGTTCACTGCCACCAATGTTTTCACGTTTTGGGAGTGATTTTATGGATACTGCGGATGCAGTGCATCCAAATAATAATAATAATAAAAGCGGGAAAACAGCCAAAAGTGTGCGCTTGCAGCTGGAATTGTTTGAAACGGACGCCGACAGATATCCTGAGTTCAACTATTCCAAGCTCTTGTACCTGGAGAAGGTACGTTTCTATCAACTCCTATCCATTATTATGCCCCTCCCTCTAATTCTTTCTAATACCCTGTAGAAAAAGACAAAAATGCTGAAACTTAAATCGAGCGCTGCACCTGCTAGCAGCGATCCCTTTGCTGACAATGATGATGATGTGGCACGCATAGCCAAGGAACTGGAAGCGAAATATGGTAATGCCTATGCTCGAGGACGTGGCCGACGCAAGAAGGATGAGGTTTGTGATATAGGCATGGGATATGATGAGACCGATTCGTTTATAGACAATACCGAGGCGGTAAGTTGGCCTGCGAAACCAATTTCTGTGGGGATCTACTTCATAGGTTTCTTTGTCATTTTAGTACGATGAAATTTTGCCTGAAGAGGTGGAAACTTTGGAGGGTGGTTTCTATATTAATTCGGGTGCATTGGAGTTCAAAAACCTGAAGAAAAAGTCAAGCACCAGACGTACGGATGCCATTATCAAAATGCCAGAGAGATCACGAAAGCGTGTTGTATCCAGCAGCTCGGAGGAATCAACCGACTCAGACTCCTCGGACTCTGCAAGCGACAATGAGCAGCGGCAGCAGACACAGGTGGCAAATAGTAAAGTCAATAATAATAATAATGAAGATGCTGACGATGGTGATGACGACGATGACGATGATGACGATGATGATGACGATGAGGACGACGATGATGATGATTCAGACAGCGATAGCGAAAGTATTGATGGCTCTGACAGCGACAGCGAAAGTATAGATGAAGATGACAGTACCACATCGGCAAATACAAATGCAAATGCTAAAGATAGCGACTTGAAGCGACCCAAGTCAAGGGGCGCTACAAAGTCAAAGGTCAATAGTGTTAATGCAAAGAAACCAAGCAATAAGCTCACCATTGCCTCATCCTCATCCTCGAATTCGCCACGTCCAATAGACAATTCCGACACAGAGGAGCGTCAGGGTCTGGCTCAGTCGACGGCTCAAGCCCAAGCTCAGGCACTCAAGAAAATAGTGAAGACGACAACCGTTAAGGATATGCTAAAGGCCAAACGAGATAGCTTCCTTAAGTCGCAAGGCCATGTTATCGATGGTCCCACCAAAATTCTTGTCAATGGTGAAGTTAAATGCATCACCACTACCACTGTCGAGTCGAGCACTGAGAATGATGACACTGATTCGGCTAGTGAGCAAGGCAGGGGCGAAAAGCTATCCAAGGCAAAGGATGGCACCGATAGTAAGTGCATCTTTCTTTACCTTCTCCCGGTGCTTCTATTTAAGCTTTTAACGTTCCTTTACAGATCTACGTACAGCTGATACAATTTTGCCCGCAACGCTGGATAAAGACATTGTGGCAAGCATCAACAGCTTCAAGGAGTTGGTCAGAAGCAGGGATCTGTGCGGCAAAAGGTTCATCTTTGATATAAAGCTGACGGAGCTTCTGCTTAAGTGAGTTAATCAAAATAATTTTTATTACACAGTGGTGAAAAGTGGAGTGCTTTCGGGCAAAGAGGGTTCAGCTAATATTTTATTAAACTCACCAGACACAAGTTTCAGGATGGTTTCCTATGACTTAAAATGTTTAGATTACTATTTTAAAAAATAAGAAACAGGAATAGTTTTTATTTGATTCTTTTGATCTCTTGTAGGATCTACGAGGCGCTGCTTTGCACAGAGCGAAATGAACGGAATATGGTGTTTGCCCATTTGGAGTATCAGCTGCAGTTGCCCAAGTATTTTATACTGCGAAAGGCGAAGGCGTTGCGTGCCCGAGAGGAAAAGAACAAGACTACAAACGCTTTGGAGAGGCTGCGCAAAGCCGTCGCCGAGTTAATGCCCAAAGCCATTGCCAATTATGAGATCGAACTGCATAAGTTTGCAGAGCTTGCGTAAGTTAATGCCAATTTCGATTGCCGATTTAAGACTATAATTATATATATTTCAACAGTGCGGCAGATGTTAATGCGGAGCATCCGCCAAAGATGCCGCGCAAGAAGTTCCAGTGGAATAATGAGCTACGCGAACGGCTCTACGAAGTTTACCAAGCACGCTGGACATCTTATGCAGTGCTTGGCAGGCGTAAAGATTCGCTGGAGCAGTTTATCAATGGTTATTTAAAGGATAAAGTTGTGGATTTGTGGGCCACCGGTTGGATGCGTTACGAGGAATTACAGCGCGAAATTGAACGACACAAGAATGCCAGCAAAAAGCTCAAAGAGAAGGCAAAGAAGCTGACGACAACAGGAACAGCCACCACAGTCACGACAATCAATCCTCCAACGACAAGTGCTAACAATTACCTGAAGCAAATCGATGAATTAACGACCACCGAACAGAGCCGTTCGCGTGCCAATTCCGATACGGATTCAGCTACAAGTGCCTCATCCAATAGTGTAAAGCGTAAACTAAGTCTTCCAGCCACCAATACACAGCCAAAACCAACGGCTAAACCGCCCAAAATTAAATTCCAAAAACAATTGGCTGCGACTCTCGCCCAGATGTCTGCGGAATCTGCATTGCCGGCTGTGCCGCTTGTTAATAACTACCTGAAGCAACTCGATGAACTGACTGTGACGACACAGAGTCAGTCGCGCGCCAATTCTGATACGGATTCGGTTAAGAGTGCCTCATCAAATGGCCTAAAGAGAAAGCTGGAAAAGCAGACATCAACAGGAACTGCTGGTGCCATAGCAACGACCAAGCCGCCCAAAAAGAAATGCACTAAACATACTTCGCCGCAGCCTCAGACGCAGCTGGAAACGCTGTTGACACTGCCCAGCACCTCGGCACAGGCGGCTGTACGGAATGCAGCCGTTGTGGCAGCTGCAGCGGGCATGCTTGAGCTAGCATCACCCACCAAGCAATCGGATCACAGCATTTATAGCATTATCAATGCTGCCACTGCTGTCAGTGTCAGTGCACCCACCAATAGTCAGTTACATTCCACAGCAACCGTTGTTGCAGCACGTCCAGTGCCGCATATTATCAATCTGGATGATTATAAGTGCCCCAGCGATATTCTGCAAACATCTCAGCAACTGGCTGCTACTTCTACGAAATGGCAGCCTGTGCCTGCGACGCCACCGCCGCAGCCTGTGCCTGCCGCAGTTGTTCGCTGTGAGAGCAGCAGCGAATCGGATGGCGTAGAGATTGTTGGAGTCTTTCCCGCAGCTGCCAAAGCTGCGCCTGCCAAGGCTAGAGCCAAGACAACTCAGAAAAGTAAAGCCACATCAGTTATAAGCCGCGCTGGTGTGGTAACCAATGGCACTAATGGCACACTTGGTTTTAATCTGGATAATATGTATATTTATAATAATAATAAGATTGAAGCTAGCGTGATTCGCGCCACTGGTGCAACGGTGGGTACGACGGCAGCGCTAGGTTACGATCTCGCTTCGAGTCCACACATATTGAAAAAGTTATCGGATTTATCGGCGCTCGATAAACAATTAAAATGGTCACAATGTTCAATGCTCTCAAGTGGTATAAAGTCGGCTGGTACCGGAGCAGGCGCTGGCGCTGGAGCGAGCGCTGGCGCCGCCGCAGCAAGCGCGCGATCCTCCACTGGAGGGGGCACAACGACGCATCAATGACATACGGCACTGAATGCTGCACAACAGCCGCAAGCGGTACCGGTGTCGGCATTCTATAATCATGAGCAGGCGGTCGCTGCAGCCTTGGTGCTCTCCTCAATGAGCGCTGCGGGTCGCTACGATGAGCAACTGGGTTTGTTTAATGGCTCTTTAGCCTCTGCCACAACAACTACATCAACAGGAACAACAACACTGCCACAAGTATTTCTGAAGCCTTCCCCCCCGCCGCCTTCAGCCGCTGTAGAAGTGATAAATGAGACGCAAGCAGCAGCCGCTGCAGCGGCACCTCAACTGCCCACAAAGTTTATATAAATATAATGTGTATAATTCTCGCTCTCAAAAGCGATTCTAAGTTGATAATCACACCACAG
Organism: Drosophila repletoides; assembly: GCA_018150835.1. NCBI lineage: Eukaryota > Metazoa > Arthropoda > Insecta > Diptera > Drosophilidae > Drosophila > Drosophila repletoides. Next base: position 11,301,782 of record JAECWQ010000100.1, read on the forward strand.
ATATCTTCATATAGAATTGAGAAGCGATATGGATGGATAACAGAATGGCATACAATTTAGTTAGTAGGTTTCACATTTACACTTAATACTATTGATTAAGAGATCCCTAATCCTGATCCCTCTTCTAGCCTGGCATCATGTACATTTACACTGTGCGTCTTCAGCGTCACTGCCACTCGAACTCCAGTTTAATCATTGTACGTTCTTATTTTAATCGATTTCTAATTTTGTACGGGGAAATGTCTTAATAATAGTTTTAAAGCGGTTGCCGTCTTATGTGTTTTTTTTTTAAATCATTTTTTATCTTTTCGTTTGTAATCCTTGAAGTTCAATCAAGTCGAAGTCCACCAACAATTAAGAAAAGAGCATGTAATTTTGAATGCATTATGTAAGAATCAAGCGAGTTGTATCTAGTTATTTATAGTGAACCAATTTTTATTAAAATAAAAGAAAAATAAGTTATATATAGTAAGCACGCATATTATCTGCTGTATCGAGATACATCTGCGCGATCCAGATAAATTAGTTGGTTTCTTGGGAATATTCACTAATTGGGAGCCTTTAAAATACACCTCTTCATCTTATCTATTATCCATCTTAAGCTAATTTGTAAAAAGATAATCCACACAAGGGTTACAGGTAAACGGTGAACGGCGAACGACGTCTCACTTGATCCAGCGCAGCATTGAGGTTATGCGATTAGCAGCCATCGCTATGGTAGATTGCTGCGCCGCCGCAGGGATTACCTGCGGCTCCGTGAACTCTGGCTGAGATACACTCACACTTGGCACCGCCTCCCAGTCCAGGCGCAACGAGCTCTCATCTGTGAAAGAGAAAAATTAAATACAATTAAAGATACAGACTGGAAATATGTTACTCTACAGGAGAAGGGAAGAGGTAGATTTCTCACCTTCTGATTCTGATTCGGTGGCCGTTTCAATGCCAATGAGCAGTGAATCCACGGATTTCATGAGCGGTGCATTATTCACATCCAAATGTCCATAACGCCCCAAATCACTACGCTCCAGATCCAATATGGCTAATATATTCTCAAGGGTGTGCTGCTCGTTGAGGGCACGCAGCTTTACCTGCTGCGTATAGGCCAGATACATGATATTATTGTTGACACGGCAGACTTTCCGAAGAAACTGCTCCTCATTGAGCAGTTTCCGGCAGAAATCCCCGTAAGCTATTTTATGAGGCAGCCGCACATTGAGATAAAAGCTGAGCAACTGCGTCAACTGAGCCGTATAGGTGAGTGCGCCCACAATGCGATAGGCCTCAAAGCGACTGGGCGTAATCTCATTTGCCGTAGTTTTGGGCACATCATCCTTGTTATCCGATAGCCAATCCAAATACGCAGAATAGTCGCCATTGGCGGGCAGCGATGGGCCCACAATGCGATACTGCACTTCACTGATGCCACTTCCATGGAATACCCATTTACCGCGTATATACGAGGTATTCTTAGCGTCTGCCAATGCTGCAATTGTTTCCGCCTCTTCGCTACGCTCCGTACACACCTTTCGCTGCTGCTCATCCCGCAGCACCACCTCCGTTATGGGAAATATATACGTGACCAACTGCTGTATATCACGACGTGCCGTTTCCTGTATGCTGTCCAACAAACCCAAATGCTGCTGGCGTAGCTTATCTATGCGCATCGAACGGTCAATCACATAATCCTCTAGCATTTTTACTTTGGTGGGATATTTGGGCAGATTCTTGCGCTTCTCCTCGTTCGCATGATGCAGCTCATCTCGCTGCTCTTCTAGCCGTTTCAGCCTTTGTGTGGTGCTGCCTATCAGCTGTTGCAGTAGCTGGAGCTGCTCCCGCTTCGCTTGGATCGCTATCAAACGATTCTCGTTGCATTTGTGCTGAGCTATCAGATGTTCATAGCGATTGGTATAGGTTTTTAGGCCCGCCTGCAGGTTTATGTACTTTTGCTGCTTCTCTGTAAGGCTGGAAAAGTAAAAGATAAGGTCTAAATCAATTTTATACATTTTTAAAAGAGCGGGGAACTTTTTGGCCCAACAACAAAGCTGGAAAGAAGTCGCTCGCTTCCCCAGAAACTGCTCCAAATTGCAAAACCAAATCATAGATTTTTAGATATTGAAAGCTGGTAATAAAAATTAAGCAACCTTTATTTTAAATGAAGATGGAAACATACGGACAGACGTTTTTTTCTTCTTCAATTCCGTTCCGTTTCTCATCCGTTTCCGAATTCGGAACAGCACTGATAACTGTAATAATAAATAGTCTGCACGTGTGTGTGTGTGTGTGTGTGTTTACCTTTCGCTTGTATCGACTGAGCTATGAGTAATATTTCCATTTTTGACGCATGTTCGACAATGCAATCGACGCTGCTGCTTGCAGCATAATGGACAGCGCAGCCCTATGGCAGAGGAAGAGGAGGTGGTGGAGGAACAGGCACCAGCAGAGCCAGCAGCTGCAGCAGCGGCGGCAGCAGCAGCAGCTGTTTGCCTTACGCGAGCATCATAATTGTTGTTGCTGTGTTTCTTTGTATAAGTAACAGCAGCGCTGCCGTCGCAGGCGTCGTCAGCGTCGTCGTCGTTTGTTGAGGCGCTTGATAATTGAAAATTGTCAGGTGCTTTGGAGCTTTCATCGGAGCTGGAGCTGTTTGCCATTACACTTAAATCATTGCAATTAATATGCGTAGTCGATTTTCATTGATAATTGTTTTTGTTATTGAATACTTTTTCGTCTGTCAAACACACTAGTGCTGTGCAACAAAAAATTTACTAATGCTGTCAGTGTTGCTAAACAGCTAAAAATGAAAGCGAGGGCTGCAAGAACTCTTTGGCGCCATATTTTTCTTTTTAAATTTCCAAGGCTGCAAACGCAATGTTGACATTTCGGTTCATGGTTCGAACCAATAACTCGATTCCAGGTTGACAAACCAATTAAATAATGAATAAAAAATAATTATGAAAAACTGTCGAAGAACTTCCTCTTTGAATCAATAATATAAGTTTACGATAATTTAAAATATTATACAGAATTAATTTTTTATTTGTTAGCAGAGATTTCGATAACCAAATATCAATTCAACTAGAATGTTTAAATGGGCACAAAATACCAACGATTCGTTACCCAGATGACAAACATTTCAATTTCACTTTTCGATTTTGCGGTGCAATGTAAAATTTGTTGGACAACTTATGTGTCCATCGTATCGATAGAAGAGGGACATTTAATTTAGGTAGCAATTTAGCTGTCTTAAGTGCTTATTTAGCTCTGGCCTTTCCACCGAGCACCTTAAGGGCCGCCTCGGCAACATCTTTCACTTGGGGCAGTGCATTTATTTCCAATGTTTTGGCATAGGGCATAGGTACGTCCACGCCACAGCAGCGCCAAACGGGTGCATCTAGTTCAAAAAAGTCCTGGCTCTCCATGAAGCGGGCGCAGATCTCGGCACCAACACCTGTAAGAAATAAGTTTCATAAGTACACAAACTATCGTAACTATCGATATCACTTACCATGTTGTGGCCAACCATTTTCTACGGTTATCAAATGATGCGTCTTACGCACTGAGGCAAAAATCGTATCCATGTCCAACGGACGTATGGAGCGCAGGTTAATGATCTCAGCTTCAATGCCTAAAATTTAAATATATAAAAAAAATTGATTAAAGATCCCTTAAAAATAAAACTCAATACTTGCCCTGCTTGGCTAATTCGGCGGCAGTAAGTAACGCTGTTTCCACAGCTTTGGAATGGGCCACAATGGTTATATCCTTGCCCGGCCTCATGATTTTAGCTTTGCCAATCGGCACTAGGAAATCCACATCGGTCACCTTTTCATCCACGGGAAATGCGGTACCATACATCAGTTCATTCTCCAGCATTACAACTGGATCGGGATCACGAATGGCCGCCTTAAGCAATCCACGTGCATCCTCAGTATCGTAGGGCGACACTACCTTCAATCCTGGACAGTGGGCGTACCAGGCGGCAAAGCATTGCGAGTGCTGTGCCGCTACACCAGAGGCTGCTCCATTGGGGCCACGGAACACAATCGGCACATTGACAGCGCCTGCAGACATATAGAATGTCTTGGCCGCAGAGTTGATGACCTAATAATAGGGATTACAAATTTATAATACTGATTCCGATACTGAAATTCAATGGATTCTATTTGGGTAACAGTTGTATCCGGATTAAACAACATGCTAGATATCAATTCAAGTTTGTCCACGCGCATTTTATTCAATTTGTTTATTTAACTTTTTACTTAATTCCTAATTTCTGCTTAATAATAAATGCAGGCAGGCGACGTCCTTTCCAGAAGCGTGGCAATGGCACTTCGTTGGCTTGTCGAAGAATCTCGTTCACATGCTGTTCGGCACTAAACCTCTCGGCCTGTTTAATTTGTGCCATTAATTTCGCCTGAAATGCCTTCTCCTTGCGCATCTCGCGACGCTGACGAACCTTCGCCCATTCGAACTTCATCTTGCGGCGGAGCTTCTTTAGCTTGTGCTTCTTCATCTTGCGCCGACGAATGACAATGAGACGGGCTGCCTCCATTTTATCGGGTTTACTTTTATCCATTGGCGGAGCAATAATCTCACCGATGCGCTCTCTGTGCAGGATATCATTGATTTCGTTGAGCCAGCTGGAGCGTGGACTCTCGATAATCCTGTGTGGCGGCTGCTGTTGATCGCCGATGGGCTGGGGCTTAACCAAGGGGCGTAGAAGGGCGGGCTTAAGCAAGTTCGCCTGCACATAATATGGGATAATATGGGTAAAATTAGTCAATCAATCATTCATTTTTCATTTTCAAAGATTGCTGTACAGCAGCAGCTTAACTTCAATTTAAATCCATATTATCCCATTACGTTTAATTTAGAGGCAATTTTAAAGCGACTTTGCGACATACTTGAATTGATATTCAGCTAATTTGGACGACGGACGGCACAACAATTGGTAGTTCATTAGTTTCCGACGTGTTTTAGGTAGTTCATGAGATAATATGAGTAGTTAAGCTACTGCTTGTGTGTGGGTGTTGGTGGCGGGTAGTGTGGGTGTGTGTGTGTGTGTGTGTTAGAGCTGTCGATAATATTGATAGTTTTTTGTTTATCAATTTTAAATAAATATTTGACTAATTCGAAAAATTTAAGATTTAGTTAATAGGAGAAATATTTAATGATTAATTTAACATTACTCTGAAATTAAAGAAAAAAATAATTCTCTATGATTTTATACTTTAAAATTTATAAAAAAAACAGGATTAAAGCAATATAGTTTAATATCTAAACTTAAAGCAATCCTATCGATTATTTGACTGCTCTAGAGCGTGTGTGTGAATGTGTGTGGAGACGCGTGTGACAGAGTGCGTGATACTCACATGATCGATGGCCTGCATTGAAAAGTTGAAGGTCATGAACTCGCAAACGGGACGCAGGCCAGCCATAGCAGCGCCAACAGCGATACCAGCGAAACCCATTTCTGTAATTGGCGTATCGATGACGCGCTTATCTCCATACTTCTTCCACAGTCCACGTGATACCTGAAAGGAAAACAAAAGTTTAACTAATCAGTTAAATTACATTTGGTATTAGAGTTGCCAAAAAAAAAAAAAATAGCTAAACACGGGCAAAAATAGCTAAAATATAAAATAAAATATAAATAAAAATAGCAACATCAAATAGCTGATACTTATTCGGTTTGTTTATAAAAATGTGTCAGTAATAGATTAATGATTTAAATAAGCAAAGATATATTTATATTACGGAGCTCAAATAGCTAATTTTTTAAAAGAAATATATAGAATTGCGATCTAAGACAAATTCACATTTATAAATTATATATATAATAAATTGAATAAAAATATAAAATATATATAAAAAAGATAAAAATGCGAAATTAATTTAAATGGCTATATTTGTAGTTACTAAAAATGGCTAAGTATGCAACACTATGGAAATTTGTAAACAAAACTTATTTGGCACACTTCTGATCGATAACTGTGCATTATCGACAACTCTGTTATCGTTCATCGAAACGCAGCGTGACCTCTGGCAATCACGCAGCTTTCTAAGCGTAGCAATCAGACCACCCCCTTCCGCAGGTGCCCGTTACTGCAACAGCTGTCACTACGCGCTGTCAGTTTGTGGGGTCTGTTTACGTAATCACCTGATACAATTGGCAATGTAAGATTCAAAGCTTTTTCTTACCTTATAAGCGCCATCGTACTGTGCCACCTCCTCGCCGAGTATAAAGACGCGATCATCCCGGGCTAATTCATCGTCTAAGGCGCTGTTGAGACCGTCGCGTACCGTCATTTGTTTGACGGCCAGCACTTTGGGGCTCGTGGAGAATGCTCTCTGAGCGGCTTGGGCCGCTTGTGTGAGTCTCGTGCGTAGCATTTTCACTTTGTTTTTCGTTCTTAGCCTTTCGTGTTGTTTTTCTTGTTGCTGCCAAAATTGATTTAAAAATTTATACGTTACCTAATAAAAGTTAAAATAAAACAACAAATTTTCATTTTTACTATACACACCGACAAACGACTTTTTTGCCCCCAACCAGAATGACAGAATATATTCGAAATTATACAACACTATTTTTCAGCTGCAACTGCAAAAATTTTACAACACAAACGAACAGCTGTTGCCCGGTGTTCGCTATCGATACGCTATATCGATAATGTTAAAGTATTTTATTGCGCGCGGAACTTTTCGACGGTTTTTCTGTTCGGGTGAAAGTCAAAAAATTAAAATTGAATCCCATGGAGCAAAACCAATAGCTGATATAACAAAAGTTTTCTTTGAGCCACTAAAAGAACCATCTCAATGGGTAGCTCCGTGTAAGATGCACTACGTTCAAAATGGAAAGCAAAAATACCATGACATTTTTAAAATATACGACGGTATCTTAGTCATATTGTTTAATGTACAGCGTCAGAAACTTGTTTTCGTGCGACAATTCCGACCTGCAGTTTATCATGGTCTTGTAACGAAAAGCTCTTTCGAACTACCTAAGGGAGAGGTAGACCTATGTGAGTTTCCTCCCGAATTGGGCGTTATATTGGAGCCGTGTGCTGGCTTGGTGGATAAAAATAAGAGCCTAGTGGAAATCGCACGCGAGGAAGTCCTTGAAGAATGCGGCTATGATGTTCTTCCTGAGAGTCTACAATTAATCTATAAATATAGATCCGGTGCTGGTTCTTCTAGCAGTGCTCAAACAATGTTCTATTGCGAGATCTGCGATTCACAAAAAGTTGGTGACGGCGGCGGCGTAGAAGAAGAGCTCATAGAAGTTGTGGATATATCCATTCCTGAGGCTAGAAAAATTGTTAAGTCAGGTGCAAAAATAAATGCCGGTCCAGCCACAGTATTGGGTATACTTTGGTTTCTGGCCAATAAAACATAAATCATCATAAATTCCAAATCCAGTGTGATTTTATAGAAGTTACTTTATTTGTATTAAATAAAAGCTACCGACATTGTTATTTGCATAATAAAGAAATTTTTTATTTAATTCTCTAAGTTTTTACATCTAGTCGGCCATTTGGTATTATTTGGTATTTTTCTCTGCCAAAAATTTGAATTTAAATATCAGTGTGACCCTATATATACATATATTTTGGCTATTAAATGTCAACTGGTCAAAAGCAAAGCTTATTCGGTGTGTACACATTGTCATCTGTTCTGTTAGTTGTGATTTGTGCCGGAATCAGCTGTAGAAGCGCAGTTCGATTCATTGCTGGAACATGGAAAACATTACCAAGGTCTGGCTGGGGCCGCTACCCGCAGATTCACCCTACGTGAAACCATGTCGCATGTATTACGTACAAAATGGCGTTGAAAAGAACTGGGATCTGTTGAAAGTACACGACAGTGTTGCCATTATATTATTCAATACAACACGACAAAAGCTGGTGCTGGTGAGACAGTTTCGTCCAGCTGTTTATCATGGTGTGATAACCAGTGCAGAGGGGATTATCGATGATAAGGTCGATATGCAGGCCTATCCGCCTTCTATTGGTGTGACCTTGGAGCTGTGTGCGGGCATTGTCGACAAATCCAAGAGCTGGCAGGAAATCGCCCGCGAAGAGGTGCTGGAGGAATGCGGCTACGATGTGCCTGTGGAACGCATTGAGGAGGTCATGGTCTACAGGTATACTCATGTGGTAACTATATACACACAAAAACTATATTCTACTCCCATTTGATAGATCTGGCGTGGGTGCATCGGGAGCCAAGCAGGCCATGTACTACTGCGAGGTGACGGATGCCGATAAGGCCAACAGCGGTGGCGGAGTGGATGATGAGATTATTGAAGTGGTGGAATTATCCCTTGATGAAGCCAAAAAAATGGTGCAAAAAGGCGCAAAAAATAATAGCCCACCCAGCTGCCTCATGGGATTGTTGTGGTTCTTTGCCAACAGAGCGCCGCCAAGTGGTGTATAATCTTAATCGTTGTATCTGTATTATCTATCTGATAAAACACTGCTCAACGATAAGTGCGTACTATTCTAATGGACTGCGTCCTCTGTTCTCACAGCTGTCACACGCTGAATCATGTAAACAACTTCAAATGCTTTCCACAGACCCAGTTTAAACAAAAGAAAAAAGAAAAAAAAAAAACTCCTAGCGTATAAAATTTGTAATGCCTTTCGAGTCTATATTGTTTGTCTGAGATTAAGTAAGATTCCTCCTTCACATGTTTGAGAATAAACTGCTATAGCTGCAATACGTTGACTTTTCTTTCGTACTGTACAAAACTTAGCTGAAATACGGCGCATTATTTAAAAAAGTAATTAAACAAATTGCTTAATTTAATTGTTTTTTTTTGCCAGCCCATAGCTTGGACTAATTGAATATACATATTGCTTACCTGATAAGAATGTTCTGCCACAAGAAAGTTCGGGTAAGTTCGACTAGGCAATACTCTGCTATGGAAGACTTAACTTGATTTATTATCAAAATATTTTAATGATTTTTATGATATAAATACAGCATTCTTAGCGTGATAAAAGTAATAATTCTGTAAATGAAAGATTAGACCCTTAATTAATATTAACATATACCCTGTAAGTTGGATGAGAGGGTGTTTAGGTTGGATAAAAAAAAGACAATGTATATTGGAAAAACTTAATTAGGTGTCTACTTCGAACTTATCTCTGAGTAACCGGCGAAGATTGACTCGAATGATGCTGATCAAGAATTTCTATATTTCCCTTAACCTTTCATTTGTCTATTACAAACGTGTATACCCTGCTTGGCCTTTCCACTGGGTAGAGGGACACAAAGTAAAAGAGCTCTAGCTGAGACACGCAGTCTCTTCGCTGCTTCCTCGAAATCGGTCAAGTGGATGCGCAAATGTGGTTACTCCCCCGTTCCAGCAGTAACTTTTGGCTGCCCAACTGACAGCTGCAGCAGCGGCAGCGGCAGAGGCAGCAGCCAAGTGCATAAATCGCAAATAAATCAAAAAGCCGCCAAGCGCACACGCGAACTGCTGCAAACTGTAATATATATACGAGACTTATATATATATATATGTATTTATATATATATAAAAGGGGCTGGCAGCTTCTGCTGCAGCGGCATCTAAACAAGTTGGCAAGTCGATCCGATCCGATCCGATCCAAACCGAACCAAAGCGAAGCGAAGTGAACCAAGCCGAGCCGTGTGCCGTTTTTGGGCTGTCAGGCAACGTGTTGCGCAGCTCAGGTTACTTATTTATACACGGCCAGGCATTTTAGCTGCTTTTCCTACTGCTGCTGCTGCTGCTGCTGCTGCTGCTGCTCCCACTGCAACTGCAACTGTTGCTCCTGTGCCTTCGTCAGAAGTTCAGCGGTCACGGCGAGCGGCAGCGTGGAAATTTATTTACTTCAAAGCCATGATTTGGCAATATTTCAACATTCAACGCGGCAATAGAATTTCTTTTTACACTCTATACCCATTGAAAATGTGTGAGATGAGCGTATTAACATATTGGCTAACAGACATATATAATAAATATATATATTCTTGAACCGCAAGGACAGTTGACAGACTCGACTGTTCATTGTAGAGTTAGAGACATTCAGTTTAGTATGTGGCTATGTTTCTCCAGAGTATCTTCTAGTCTATCAGTCTAGAGCAGAGGGCACTCGTACTTGTGTTTACCTTTACAAAGTTGATTTCCTTTTTAGCTGTTCCTACTGGGTCTATTGTTGTTGCTGTACTGTGTGCGTGCATTCGATTTACTGCAGATAATCAAGGCCAGTTCTTCTGTTCTGCCGTTGAGGCTCTCTGCTCGCTTGCGTGTTAACCTCATGTAAATTATGGCCGAACAGCAGTAAAGAATCAACAGAAATGCGAGTGTTGAAATTATATTTAATTTGCATATGTGGACAACCAACAGAGACGAGCAGTAGCCAAGGGAAACATAGCAAAAGCCAGAAGACTGTCTCCATGAACGTGATTCTCTTACGGTTAACAGTCCAATCCAAGTTCAGCATGACGCACTCTTTCTTCAGTCTGCGAAGAAATGCAAATTAGTTGTAGGAGCTGTTATTATTTTTCCTGTTCTTTGATATTCTATACGTTATTCGAAATTGGAATTTCCGTTTGCGAATATTTCTAGACTGAGCTGTTTTTTCAATTTAACTGTGGTCAGTTACAATATCACAAAGTATTTTTAAGTATTTTATAAATGGCTATTTTCTTTAATTTTTCGTATTTTATATAGTTTTGGATTCTATATAATATACTTAACTATATATAGGATATTATATGCTGACTCCAGAATCGTATAATATGAAATTTTAGATCGAAAATGCAATTTCCAAAGTTCAATTAGTTTTCATTCTGATATTCTCTGTTCAAATATCAATTATTTGGTATCACTATGCTTAAAAGAGAATATCAAGTTTATTTATTTATTAGGGAATATTCTGTATATTATTCTCTTCTTGGAGCTGCCATAAATATATTTTTTTCCAGGGTGTAATGTAATTTTTTTGAGCCTTCTTCAAGATGTGTTACGATTTTTTGTGCTCCCAAAGCGTCTGCTGTGAAATGGCTGTCAAGAGGCAACATCAACTGACGCCTGTCATTGCTCCTGTTCCCAAAGGTGTTTGCCTTTCGCGTTCTCATGATGAACCGATCTGAAATCTGAACTGATGACTGGCGACTGATTGGCTTTGCTACCTTTACCATTGGTGCGAGTACGTGTAGTCGTTGGTCCAAAGTACAAACTGTAAAAAGATCTGCAATTATTTCATAATCACGTCCCAATTTATGGAGTAACAGCAATAACAACAATAGCAAAAGTTCAGCCAACTATTTCAAATCAAAAACTTCTTTCTATTGCTTGGACAGTGCTGCTGCTGCCGCTGCTGCCGCTGCTGCTGCTGCTGCTGCTGACCCCAGTTGTTGCTGTTGCTGAGAACTAAAGCTCAAAATGGCGTTCGGCTTGGAACGGAAGGGAACGGAACGGAACGGAAGGGACGGGAGGGGAACGAAGAAATCGCGATCATGAGTTCAGTGCGCATGCGAAAATTAAGTGTAGCCAACAACAATCATAACAACAACAGCAACAGCAACAACAACTGCAAAGATTACCTGCAAAACAGTTATGGGCGCTGCTGCTGTTGTTGTTGTTGCTGCTGCCGCTGCTGCTGTTGCTGCTGCTGCAATAATGAAATTTTTTATCGGATTTGATTATAAGTTGGCTCGAACCGGCCACCCCGCCGCCGTAATCTGCCAATAAGAAGAAAAGTAAGCAAGCAAGGCTAATACACTTAGAGAAAAAAGTCTCTCTAAATGAAGACTTTATTCATTGATACATTTCCTATAACAATCATTGTTGGCTCTGCTTTTGAGGTAGGTCAAAATAGTGTTACTAGTTTTGGAATTTATTAAACAAATCTTGGCTTTTTCTCTGAGTGCATCCGCTTGGCTAGGCAGTCAGTTGAGGTGGGGGCTTGGGCAGAGAGGCGACTGCTGGAACTGCAGCAGTGGCTCAACTATGTAGCGGCCACTCATTGATTCCGCCAGCCCGTCGTCTGTCGTCCGTCGTCCGTCCGTCGTGATGCACTTTAATGAAATGAAATCTTATACTATCATGAACTGAAAACCGCAAACAGAAAACAGCCAGAAAACTGCAGCAAACTGGTGGCCAGTAAAACCAGCGCCAGTCAAAGCCAAATAGCCGGAGCCTTTCAGACAGCAGCAGCAGCAGCATCGACAGCGGCAGCAGCAGCAGCAGAAGCAGCCGAGCTTGGGCCACTCAAAATGTATAATTATCTGGCGGTTTTATCCGTTTGCCAATATTAAATTTCTCATCACGCCCAGACGGCCCATCGGTGGGGTGTTTGGTGGGAGGGGGAGGCCGCTCTGGGAGAGTACACAGCTTCATGGGCACGGGCGCCGTCAAACAATTAATAAAAGGCCAAATGTCTGCAATGAGTTATATACTCTCGTACTACTTATATATATATATAGATGCCTTTTTTTCTGCTGCTTGTAAAGTCGGCTTCGTCTTTGGCCAAAAGGAAAAGGCTTTGGCTTTGGCTTTAACTTTACAGCTTTAAGCACAGCGATTTAATTTTTTTTCTTTTTTTTATAAGCGACTTTCTAAAATCGATGCCACCGTTTGCCTGTTTGCCTTCTGGTTAGGCTGAGGGCTGAGTTTTTTGGGGCGTTGTCCTCCGAAAGTGGAACCGATCTCTGCCGCTGCTGCTGCTGTTGCTGTTGCTGCTGCACCTTGCACTGAGTTGTGCCACAGGGTGTGCCACAAGAACTCAGTTTAGTTAAAGCACCTGTCGCTTGAGTAATTAAATTAGTCGCTTATACAAGCAATTATTTAGGCACCTCAATTTACTGATCCTTCATAGTTCTATTGTTCATCTCTGTACAATGTAAGCCTGTAAAGATGTTGGTAGGATTGTGGTTCTGGCTTTTCAACGAGAAAAAGCGATTTTGGTTCGCTTTCTGGATCTGTTCAAGGAGTTCCTGATTCCGAACCTAGATTTACTTATAAAAAAGGAATAGTTTTGTTTTTTTGGAACGTAGGAACGAAAAAATAGACACAGGTCCGGTTCGGCTTAGGTTCGAGGAGCTCTTCTCAACGAACTCAAAGATTGCCAAGGCTGAACGGCTCAGAACGCTTCGGTTTTCATAATTTCACACAGAAACCAAAGCTTTCTCTCGGCTTTGAGAGCCATTGAAACAAAATATCTCAAAATCTATTTTGTATGTTTTTTAGCCTTGATTTTATTAATAGAACTGAAGATAGAGGTATATTTTTTATTTCGCTCCATTTCCCACCTGTTGCGGCGTTTTATATCAAGTTTTTTAATTAAAAGACACGTTGCACGTTGCACGTGTTGCCATTTTAATTGGCCTGAAAGTGTCAACAAATAATTTAGCCAAATACGCGTAATTGAAATTAAGTCATAAATGGCTAAAAATGCGCGCGACATACATAAAAGTTGGCTGGTAAAAATTTCACACTATTCAATGGTTGAAGGGAGGGGGGAGGTGGGTTGCTTGATTTATGACAAGTCACAAGATCCGCGCAAGGAAACTTGTACGCGTTTCCAGTGACTGTCAAACTGCAGCGCTGCACCTGTGATTGATTTCACAGTTGCAGTTGCAAAGCGACTTTAATTACTCTCGGTCCAAGCCAAAGCTCTCTTCAAAGCTTGCGCTCTCTTCTAAGCTGGCCTAGTGGCTCAAGAGAGCGCAGCGAGCGTTCGCTCTTAGCTATTTATGTGTGCGCTCTCTTAAAATGCCCGCTAGACTGTACTGAAGCTCCGCCTTCTAAATGAAGTGAAATTACACCCGATGGCCGTTTCCCGCTAAAATTTGCCCCTAGCAATTTGTCTAAGCAAAATAAAACCCGAAAGTGCCAAAAATGGGCGCCACATTTAATTAATATTTATGATTTGTCGTTGTACCCACTAAGTTTGGTTAAAGAGGGTATATTGGGTTTTATCTCAAATATGTGACGCTTCTTTGCATAAGTATAGAGTATATATATTCTTGATCAACTGAACCGATTTTGGGTTTTGCATAGAGAGATTTTAAGAGTATGCTTAAGAAAAAGTTATAGTTTGTGGCTTAGAGTATTTGCTAGTCGTATTGTAATCTCTTGTTAATCGTTTTAATCTGTCCTGTTAATTATTGAAAGTGTCCATTAACATTTTGAGCAGACTGTGACTCAGCGCTGACTGTATGGACTCATCTGCCTCTGCTTATGCCTCTGTCTCTGCCTCTGTGTGTGGGCCGGGCCGACACTTCTCAGACGTCATTTAGTCGTTACTGACGTTTCGACAAGCGTTTAAATAGAGATTTCCTTTTGGGCCTTAACAAGCCGCACAATTAAAAATCATTTGCATATAGCCCGGGGCCCCAGTTGATAATGAAGGACGGTCCACAATAAAGGCGCATTTAATCGTAAAACCAAACCAAAACCAAAGTCAGAGTCGAACTCAGAGAGCCAAAGAAACAACAAAGCACCGAGATGGCCTAAACAAGATCCTGATAAAGAACCAATACCAATCATCTGCTCCAATCGAATAAAGAAAGGGGTACGGAGGGGCGCAGGAGTCGCAGCTGCCACCGACGAAGCGAACTGAACCGATGCGATGCGATGCGATGGGTGACGTTGTCCGGCTACAACTTTGTTGCTTCGAGTTGTTGAACTTAACGCGAAATCTTCTTGTTGCCCTGCGCCTGGGAAATTAACAGTGCTCTAGTCGAGAGTGCTCGCACAGCGATACCCTGTAATTGACAAAGGCTGTTTGAGGCAACGACAAAATTCGAAGGGACGACTGGAAGGCATCTGATTTAATTGTATATCTTGAGCAGTAGTCTATTGGATTGGAAGATGCCTTGCCTTTAAGTTAATATACCCTTTTCTAAGAGGCTACTTACAGGGGCTATATAAGCTACCAAACATCAGCATTTACTCAGAGCATCGGGTAGGTCTGTGAATGCTGCTGCGGAGGATGAGGAGATGATGACAATGCCTGTTGCCGAAATGCTGGAGCATTTCTTGGGGCATCATAAGTATGTGTGTTTGTTTGCTGGAAGGAGTTGGTTCTTTGGATCTTTGGTTATCTGATTTTAATTAAACGGCATCGCATAATAAATTATCTTCATTAGGAGGGAGTTCTACAGCTCCAGCTCCAGCTCCGGCTCCCTAGTAGATCGACTGAAGTCCAGTCTAGACTGGCCAACTGACTCACTTCGTATTTCGAATTTCTTCGTATATTTAGCCCAATATTTCTCTATTTCTCTTGTGCAACCCTCTAGGCTTTAGGCCATAAATCAATCGGGCCTATAGTAGAGCTGTCCGTTTGTGTTGTCGCTCGCTTTCAGTGCGTGTGTTCTGCGGCCTTTCATGTTCATTAATGAAAAACCGGATCGACTGTCAAACAGAATCTGCAATATCATTCGACGGCTGTGCGCCAGTTGACAGTTGGAAAAGCGCCGCGTCGAGACGCGACGCTCAACAGGAAAAATCAACACATGCTTAGATAATATTAAAAAAAAATATAGGATGAAACTGCCGATGGTCACACCGAAGCCTTCAATACTCTTACCGTTGACAGCTAAGTATTAAAATTTTAATTAATTGATTATCTTGAACAGACTTAAAAGAAGTTAAAGCTCTCATTTAAAATCCCAATTCTATATCTCAGCAAAGTTCTCTACGAAACCATATTGTATCTCAGATCTTCCACATATTAAATGTTATAGGGTATCCCAAGCTGTCATTAAATTGAGGGTCATTAAGCAGCTAATACCCTGTTCATCATTAAATTAAAACATTAAATGGCCTGAGTAACTCATCTATATAGAAAGAATACCCTTAAATCATTTGATTTGATTTTCACAAAAAGAAAAGGGTTTAGCTGTTCGAATCATTAAGTTGCTGGCCATCCTTTGTGATAGGGTATACAGGAAAAATAGAAGAAAAAAGATCGAGAAGAAGAAATCAAAGGAGTCCGTTTGGAAGTGGAGCAAAAACCGGTTCAGAGTTGGCTTAGTAGTCAATTGATTGACGAGCTGCGTGCCGCAAATGTGCAGACAAAGTTACATACACAGACACAGGTGCGTGCAGGTACAGTATGCACTCGCTACGAACAACAAAATATAAAGTTTTCAATAGATAAAAGATTTAGATGAAGCTCGAGAAGATGTTTTGATTTGATTGTTCCGAAGAGGCTGTGAAATCGCTGAACCAAAGATTTTAGTTGGAAGCTCGCTTAGAATTATAAACAACTTTTAATTGTTTAATAAAAAATTAAAATTTAATAATAAAAATGATTAATTAAATGATATTTTCTCCCTTTTTTCCCATAGTTTTTATACCGACGCTTGATTAAGAAGTGATTCAATCAAAGGTTTCAAGCATTCCAGAGCTGAACCAGTTCTTCAACAATTTGTGCAGATATAAAAGAAGCTTGAAGGGAAATTCCTTATAGAGAAGTTCCACTGTAGATAGAAGGCCTGAGAGAGATGGACCGAAAGAGAGATAGATCGAGGGAGGGAGAGAGGGGCACACATCATCAATAATGGAAGGAAAGGAAGCGCATGTACGAACATGTTCATGTGACTCTTAATGATCTTTAAATCAAAAAGTCGATTTCAAAGTCGAAAGTGAATTAGCATTGAATGCAGCAGCCACAGTTATAGCCCGGAAAATGTTTCAATTATTTGTAAGCGGACCAAAACAGCAACAAATTATGAATAATTGGCTTCATTAATCACGGCTTAATCTTGCTTGCTGCTTGCTCTACCGATATACGATAAATATATCGATATATGTATATATATAAAACGGTTTTTTGGGCTGTCGAAAATCTTCGAATTTATTACTTTTGTAGCATTTTGCTAATGAAGACATAAAAACCGCAATCAAATTAAATATTTTTTTTCATGGGAACAAAATGTAAAATGAGTCCGTTAGTCATCGTCGTCGTTTTCGATAGAAAGAAATTATTTGCGTTGTTGTTTTTTGTGTTGTTGCTTTGGGCCTGGCCTTGTCTGGCTGGCTTAAAGGTGGAACTAAAATGTTTGGCGCCCTAAAAAACTGACAAGAACGAGAACAAAATACCAAAATAAAAAATTGGAGGGGCAAAATAGTTAAGACCCAACGGAAACTTAATTAGAAAAATAGTAAGGAAAGGCTAGGCGCAACGCACCGAAGATGTTATACTCTTCCAGAGAGATAGAGAGAGAGAGAGAGAGAGAGAGAGAAAGAGAGTTAGAGAGAGAGGGTAGAGGTTGAGGGAGAGAGAGGGTAGAGGTAGAGAGAGAGAGAGAGAGAGAGACTGGCTAGCTTTATCTATATTGACCGATTGTTCCTTTGGAAGATATATGATATAGTAAACCGACCTTGGTAATATTATGATTGCGCTTAGAAAACACACATCTAATAGGTGCCTTCCATTAAGATACTTTGAGAAACAAGCCTGTTTTCCGTACTATATATGATATAGTTGGCCGATCCAGCCTGTTTCGACAAATGTGCAGCTTGCAGCAAGAAGAAGGCTCCATACCAAATTTCATTCACTTGGCTCAAAAACTGAGGGACTAATTTGCATAGACGGACGAACAGATGGACGAACAAACGGACAGACAGACAAACATTACTTCTGAACTTCTTGATCAGGTCGCAGATGCCTCTTTCCCTGCAGTACACATTTCATGACAAAGTTAAAACACCCTATGCAAAGGGTATACAGAAAACCAGTGTAAAACATTAAGAAAAACGCTCATTTTGTTGCTTTGATTAATATCCGATGCGGCCAAAGATCTTTATTTATAAGATTAAACATTAATTAGTTGCGCATTGCTAGCTCAACTCAGCCCTTTCCAAAAATTTATAATACTTCCCTAAATAGGTCTCGCAGCAACGTTCATAATTTTTAAGGTTTTTCAGAAAATTTCTAGTATTTAAGAGAAGCAGAAAATAATACTCGACATTTTTGTCTGATTATTTAATCCTTATCATTTGAATTTAATTAAAACATTTAATTTAATCTGCATATTTAGAGAACATTAAGAAATCTTCTGTTTTGCGTTTGCGAAATTATTCAGTTTTGGTTTTTTTTTTGGTAATTTATATCGAAAAAGCAAAATGTTAAAAAATGGAACACGCCCCTTCCATAAGGAAGAGCTACCTCATTTCTCATATAATCAAAGGGCCGGGAGATTGTGTTCGTATTAAGTGGCATAAACCCAAATTAAATTGTCGAATTAAGCCAACATTTTAACAACAAAGGAAAGGCGGGAGAGAGAGAGAGAGGAGGCAGAGAAGAGGAAGCGATCAGCAATTTTACGAGTAAAGAAAAAGAAAAAAAAAAAAATACAATATAAATTTAAATTAAAACATACACAATAAAATGTAAATCTCCAAGGCGCTGCTTCTCTCTCTCTCTCTCTCTCTGAGCTGAGACGAGTTAAATAATAAACGACTGGCGAGTGGCTTTAAATGTTGTAAAGCCCGCATTTATTGGCCTAAAGTCGTTCCATGGCAATTACGGGTTCTCTTCTTCTTTTTTGTTTCTTCTTTTTTTGTTTTTTTTTTTTGGGTAGACGGGGGATTAAGATGCGGCGCACAAATCGTTGTTGTTGCTACAGAAATTATAGGGTATAGCAGCAGAGGATCCTGGGTTCCAGTTCGGTTTAAGTTAAATATGAATTACGCATGGCTTGGCCGGGCCAGAAATTAAGTTAAAAATAAAACTCTCAACTTGAAGACTTCAACTTCAACTTCAACAAAAAGACAACAACAGCAAACATGCAGCTACTCGTACAACTACTGTAGGTAAACAAAAACAAAAACAAAAACAGAAACAGAAACAAAAACAGAATTCAGAAATTTACAAGTCACTCACACACACACACACCCAATCGTGTGTGTGCAGGGGCAGGGCTGGTCAGCAAAGCTTTAAGAGAAAAAATCAAATTAAACTTCATATTCTTCGTACAGGTTGCGGCACGTTGAAGCTGCGTTTCAAAGCTAAACAAAGTCCAAGAACCGGAGCACGGCCAGCACATAAAACACACACACACACACGCACACACACACTACACACACACACGAACACACACACTTACTCATACTTGCCCAAAGACGCGCCTTGGCTCGCATAATCCAAGAAGCCTAGCACCAAAACAAGTAAGGGTGTTGGCAGCCCAAAGGGTTCGCCTAGAGTATACCCTGTAGTAAGCTGAAAAGTGCACTGAAACAAATTTCAAGCCATTCTTTCAACCTTTGCCACATAAAAAGTTCACTCAACTTTCTCTGCCACTTCTAAATGGAGCTACAAATTTAGTATTGACAGCTTATCAAAATTTCACTTTTGATAATAGAAAATGTCATAGTACATAACATGACCAACAGTCTAGCATAGCCGTTTCGTATTACAGGGTATTAGAAGAATCAAAGCCCAGCTTGGCTGGCCAACGAAACATTTGTGAGTCGAGCAAATAACACTTTATTTCATTCATTTAACAGGTTTCATTTATGAGCAGCCGCAGCCGCAGCAGCAGCAGCATCGGCTTCGAGCAGTCTGTCAGTCAGTCAGTCAGTCAGTCAGTCAGAGTCGAAGTCGAAGTCGGAGTTGAAAATATAAAAGGCCCAATGGTCAGGCAAGGTTTGCTGCAGCCGAGCCGAGCAGCGAGTCCGTGCAACAGTCGGAGTCAGAGGTGGAGTCTCGAGCCCCGAGTAGGCAATGTTCCCACGAAACAGGTTGTTGAAGCTGCTGCTGCTGCGACTCCGACTTCGACTCCGACTGCGGCAGTCCTGCAGCTCAAGTGTTGCGCCTTTGTGCATGGCCGAGAGCTATGTGCCACGTACTGCACACTTTGCTTTTGGCTTTGCCTTGCTTTTTACAGCTATGCGAGTGAGCTACACTCCGAAAAAAAAGAGCATTCTTTGTTCTACTATTAAAGAGACTGAAAAGTCCAGAGAACTGAGAATTCACAATCAACAGCCCTGGTGAACTTTTACATATTTTGAGGTATAGATTTCTATAAGTGTAGGTGCGAATGTGTGCTTGGCCAGGGGCAAGGCAAGTCAGCGGCGGTGCTGCCAGTTGCAAGTTGGGCTACCACATCCAGCAGAAGCAGCCAGCAGCGGCAGCAAACTCCAAATCAAAATCTGTGCACAATTATGGCCTACACATCTGGACAAGATGTGATGCTGTATGTGTGTGTTGGGTGTGTGTGTGTGTGTGTGTGTATATATGGTATGCATGCACCTCGTGCTCCTCATAAATATTTAACGAGTTTCATTTGAAGCCAAAAGCAGAGGCAGCAGCAGCAGCAGCAGAGGCAGAAGCAGCAGCAGAGGAAGAGGCATTGTCTGGGCAGTTGGCAGCCGCCCGTTGCATTTGCTGCATTTGGCATTAGACGCCTCATGAGCGGCCAATTAGTGTTATATTACATTTGCCACTCATTGGCATAAGCTTGCAACAGGAACAGCAACAGCAACAGCAACTTGCAACTTGCAACTGCCACGTTTTGTGTCTTAATGGCAAGAGATAAATTTTTCAACAATTCAATGCAAAGTTGGCTTAGTCCTCAGTAGAAGATCTAACATTAGTCTAGTCTAGAAAGTTAAGCTTGATAAATAGGCTATATTTTTTAGGTTAGCTTGAATATCGCTGCTCATTAGCAATTCTAGCTATTAAAAAGCTGCTTGTTTTTTAACTCAATCTAGCTATCTTTGACAAACCGAAGATTACAGAGCCTCGCTTGATAAACTAGAAAGATCTCTGGGGTTGCCTACTTCGATACCTTATCTTTTATTCAAGGAAAGGGTATAAAAGATACAAAGATACTTAAGTTCACTTAACACCACACAAATCGATAGATACTCTGCTTATCCATTTAATTGTTTATTAATCTTTTCAACGGCTTCTCTCAAAACTTTCAGCACCAAATATAATTTACATGATAACCGACTTTTAAACTGACTCAGTCAGCATTTTATTGTTCAAAATTGATCAAAATTGTGAAATGATGAAATGAATGCTGAATGAATCGACATATTTAATATAGTCGGAGATTACTGTACAATTTGATGCCTTTAAATTGTTATAAATAAACCAAAAACTGCGATTAATCTCGCAGCCCTTTAAAACGCAACGGAACGCTGTTTGTAAACAAAATAGTGTATGTAAAGTGTGTTGTACACGGAAAATAGATTTGTCTATTTAAGCCATGGACCCGGAGAGCAATCCATCAAAGTGCGGGACTCCCAGCTCAGCAGAGGCAACGACTTTAATATACCCGAACCAAGAAGATTGAGAAGGGTAAAAAGGGTATTTGCTGCTTTCATGAATATGAGGCGGTAGATTGTAAAGTATATATTGATATAATGTTAAACATTGTTGTAAAATGCTTAAATTTATATTTAAAAATATATTTACAATATTTTATTATTAGAATTTTAATGAAATTATAAATAACATATTCAAATTAAGAAGCTCATACTAAATTGATATTTTAATAACGTTTCTTAGACATTAAAAGCCAACAAAATATGCCGCTCTTTCATAGCATTCATAGTCTGTTATATCCTATTTAATGTAATGGGGTTAGGGTATACAACAAAAAATACCTTTGCCTTTTTTTTTTTTCTTGTGGTAACCCCGCGGGTTGTCCATCTCTCTGCTGGCTCGTCTGCTATTAATTTATTGTTGTTATTATTGTTGTTGGTAATCAACACGTCTTTTGATGACCTTGCACTATACATCTATTCATCTATGAAAAATTGAACGGAAATCATTAATAATCAGGCAGACAGACAGAAAGGCAGACAGACGGCCAGAGAGGTATAAAAAAAAAAAAAAAATGATTTAAATTCGAGTCGAGGGTGCCAGGCAATTGGGTTTAATGATCGGGAATTTGTTACTCATATGTAAAATAAGTATATAAAGTTCAAAACTAAACGATTTCAATCTCTTTTCTGCCTTTTTTCCTCATATATATATATTTTTTTGATTATAAATGATTTAAATGTAGCAACGTCTGAAGAGAAATGCGGCTCCAGTGTCTGCTGCAGACACTTGACACAGTCGGCGGCATCTCTGCGACGCGGCTCAAAAGGAGAGATGAAAGTTTAAATCAAAAAAATAAAATTATGTAGAGGGAGCAAAGGGGTGGAGAGGGGATCTAAATCTGAAGTATTTGATGGCATCTGGCTGTCGATCGCCGGCGCAACTTGGCGCGTCTCTTTGGCGTTTTGTTGACAACAAAATTGCAACTTCAGTTGCCTGTTTGTTGCTTTGTTGGTTTGTCGACCCTGTTGGCTGGCTCTGCGGCATTGTTTATTGGGTTTCGTTGCTTAAATTATATAGCAAAAAATCAAGGAAAATATTAAGCAGCATACTCGACTCTCGGGATACTCTGTAATCAAATAAGAACACTTTTATTGTTGTTTGAAAGCTGTATAAAATATACTGAATTGGCTAAGTGAGACTCAGCTCTATCCAGCTTCGAAATTTGAGAAAAATAACCTTTAAAATATTCCATTCAAATATTCCATCTTTAATATGGATTATATCTTTATCTATAGATTATATAGAAGCGGAAACTATCTAAAATTCTATAAAATGTCTCTTAACATCCTATAAAAAGACCGAAAGGACTAGCTGAAGACGTCTGCTGAAGCTGATCCAGAATATGTTCTGTTGCCTTATTTTAGCTGTAACAAACACTGTCATAAGCTTTGTATACCCTGTTTATAATGTTTTACTGGGTACAGGGTATAAAAAAGACAAAAAATAGTATCGAGAAATGCATATTTATAAGTAAACACGGCTCACGTTTTCATTTGCCAGCAGTTCGAGCAACGAACATGCGATGACAAAACGACACGAAATCCTTTACTCTTCTTCTTTTTGTTGTCTCTGTTGTTGTTGTCGTTGTTGCTGCTGCCACTCCACTTCCTGCCCCTCCTCTTTGGGTGCTGTTGTTGGAAGTATGACGCTGCGATGCCTTTGACATGCGCAGACATTTTCACAATCCCATAAAGCCAAGGAGCATCAAGTGCAACCACAGTCCCAGTCCCAGTCCCACCACTGGCACTGGCACCGGCACAGTCACAGTTCAAGTCACAGTATTTTTTGGGGCTGTTCCTGTTCTTTGCCGTTCGGTTCTCAGTTCCGCCAGTCATGTGTCTTGGCCCTGTTGCTGCCCCTGTTGCCGTATGTTATTGTTCCTACTTAATGTCTTTAATATTCATGACCAAGCGAAAGTAAGCGACTTTGTCTCGATCGTGTCCAGCAAATCGAACTCACCAAAAAGACGAAGACGCGACATCGAAATGAAGCTTCATTAAACAACGCGTCTTTTTATTCTCTTTCTTTTTAGAACCCTTTACTAAGCTATAATAAACCATATGAGCATTGCCCCTAAATCAAAGTTTCTTTAAGTTTTTGGTATGAAATATATTTAAAACCTTTTTGAAGAGGTTTATCAACTGAGTTAAAACTGTTTTAAGTACTCTTTCATTATAATTTATGGACTTTATTTCAAGAACTTTCAATTCATTTTTAACTTAGTTCATAAATTCGTCGGCTTGTTCCCATTTTAACCTTCCAGAAAAGCTGAACGCGTTACTCAAGCGGAACTGTCAGTCATTGATTGAAGTAAATACATATAGCTCCCTGACTTTTGGAGCATGCTTATGCATGCTTATGAGCTTATACATTTGTGTAACTGAATAATTAGGATAGCCAAGCAACAGCTGACAGGGCTTTGGTTTAAGACCTCTCCGATTTCCAGTTTGAATCCGGAGTTCATGAATGAAAAAATCTAGCAAAGATTCTCTTCAATCTTACTTTGCAGCTTAGATTTCTATTCAAGTCTCACGCAATCAAATTAGTGTTAGAAATAGGCAACAAATGCACAGATAAATTGGTACTAAAATTCTTCTTTTTCTATGCTCCAAGAATAGATTAAAGACCAACTCAGTCGATCCTGGGATTCCTATTAAAGCTTCCTATATCTGTCTGCTATCTACCCTATGAAAAACTCCTTCATTTAAAAGACTTTGCAATTCTTTGGAATCAATTTAATATAATAAAATATCAATAATCAATATTTACATATTATTTTGCTGCTGCCACTTTGATTGAAAGAGCCACTTCCGGTGGAAGCGTCGCCGTCGTCTGATCAATCTCTGTACTCGTATTTAACGCTTAGTTTTCAAATCTTTCCAAGAAATGTGCTCTTTTAGGTGTCCATCAGTTGGTCAGCTCAGGAGTCCCCCGCCTCCCCCCGGCACTCTTACCGGTTGCTGACTGTCTAGCCGGCAAAAAAAAAAAAAAAAAAAAGGCAACTTCGCAGTCGGCGTCGACGTCGACGTCCATTGGCGACCTGGCCAAGTCACGACTTCGGCGAAACATAAAAATATCGGCGGCAATAAATAATAACAACGATTTTCCAGACTATCTGCGAGGCCGTCGCCTCGGCTGTCCAGTCTGTCCAGCACAGTGCTGTCAACTATCTGTGGAGTGCTCGAAAAATAAGCTAGATAAGTTCTAGTGGCAGAACAGACAGAAAAATGGCTAAAAGAAAGATCTCTTTTACATCTAAAACCAAATCAATTTTAAGAGAAAATAAAATCAGGAGAAAAGTTGGAGTCAAACATAAAGGTTTTTGTTGCTCTAAAAGAAGCTTAGATATGATCCTAATATTGGTGATTTTTTGGCTCTCTTCAAGTGACATTTTTGGCTAACATTTAATAGCTAAATTGGCATCACTGGTGCAGCCAGAAGCGACTGCAACAAGGGGCAACTGGAGGAACATACTAATACTCTTACTACGCCCGTTGCGCTATTTGCATGGCATTCTGGATATTTTTTCTAGCCTTTTTCTTTTTTTGTATTATTTATTACACTTTTTGCGGCAAGCACACACACACACACACACTCGTACATATACAAATATAGAAATATATATATATGTATATATATGACATTTATTGCCGCGACTAATTTGCCATAAAAAGAAAGCGACAAAAAAAAAAAAAAACGCGCAAAAAAAGAAGAGGTAATAATAATTTGTTAGCAATTTTTGCAACTAGTTTGCAGCTTGAATTATTTTGCATTGGAAATCTGTCTGAGTATGGAGAAAAAAGCGTGAGAAATTCTCAAATCGTCAGATTTGACATTTCAGACCGCACGCAGCTGGCCAGGCCAGGGAAAGGGTAGTCCGAGGTGGTGGAGGGAGGGGGCCAACACCCGCTGTGAATGAGGTGTGAATTATTCGAATTCAGTTGACGTCGGCATTGGCTGTCCCGCCTCTGGCTCATATATTCAAATTAAAATACATTTATGCAAATAAATATTGTATACTCGTTCGATGAGTTGTGGCTCGAACTGCCGAACATTTGACAGTTTGTCGTATTTCGACCATAAAATCGCCGTTAATTTGGTCACTTTATTGGATTGTGAACAGTTCGAAAGATAGAATACACTCAGAGAAATTTTTGAAAATTATTTATAGATTTTAAAATGATCTTTTTCCCTTAAAGTCGAGCTTCCTCTTATCGGGATCATTTTTCTATTCTCTCTCAGCATGAAAAAATTGACTGGAAATAAGATTTATTGAACTTTAAATTAAGCTAGAGTTGGAATTAAAAGAATACCAGTTAAATATTAAAAAGAGCTTTTATTCAACTTAACTCAGTTCCATATTAAAGCTTTATAGAGTATTCTTGAAATAAGATTCATTAAAGCTCAATGAATTAAGATTAAGTTGGACTGAAAAGAATACCAGCTGGATATTAAAAAGAGCTTTTATTAATCTTGATTCAGTCGTATATTTTTCTCAAAATAAGATCTCTAGAGCTTTTTAAAGAATTCTTAAATTAAGACTAATTTAGCTTTGAATTAATCTTAAATTAGTATTGAAAGAATACCACATTAATATTGAAAGAAGATTTTATTATTCTTGATTCAGTTTGATATAAGACTCCTGGAGTATTAAAGCTTCATAAATTATTCTTGAAATATGCTCAATGAGCTTTGAATTCAGCTTAAGTTAAACTGGAAAGATCCCACCTAAATATTGGAAAGAGTTTATTCATAAAGAAATCTTAAAATAAGATTAGTCAATTAGTCTTAAGTTAGCCTTGAAATAATACCAGGTAAAGATTGAAACGAACTTTTATGAACTTAAAAATAATTTGGTGATGGAATAGAGTCGAAAATTCGGAACAGCGAGTCTATTTTTTTCTGAGTTGGGCTTTCCCGAATATTTTTGCCCAGTGTAAAACACTCCTAGGTACAAACAGTGTAAGCAGTTCAATATTCTAGCATATTTTTGTAGATCCAAACTGAGATTAGTCGCAACTTTGTTGGACAATTTAGAAAGCATCACGCGCTACTTTCATTCACATTTTGGCCAAGAGCTCATTTGTTAAGATGACATAATTCATGGACCACTTTGGTCAACGCCATTTGCTGACATTTGTAGCTTGTTTTCCAGTTTCAACTGTCACATAAATTTTGGCCAAAACATATCAAAATCCGTCCACTACGCGTAGATGCATAATAAATAGATGGCGAATTTCGGTGTTATCTGTGGAAGCTGTGCGAAATTTATAAGCATTTCGAAAAATTTGAATTCTTAATGGCCGATTTAGTGTCCAATAATGAGGCACATTTGTTTTATAATTTCATTAGCTGCTCTGTTCCCCCCCGCCCCGGCTAGTTTTAGCTTGTTTCAAGCCGTATAGCTATATGTTTTGTGGCTCTTTTGAATTTGATTATAATTGCTTTTTGATTATAATTCGAGAGCAGGAACAAAGAAACAAGCCAACAAGATTTACGCTTTGTGAATTTGCATAAACATTTTATTGTTAAATTAATAAAAATTTTGTCAAACAAAAAAAAAAAACCAGATTTTATTGTAGGGAAAAATCAAACGACGACTTTTTATTGATCTTTATTACATTTCAAAATTATTTTTCGTTTAGATTTTTATTGTCTGTCGGCTGTGCTGACAAGTGCTACATGTTTTTTGGCTCGTTTTTGGCCAAATGCATATCTAATGTGATTAAAAATTATGGCCAGAGGAAAATGTTTCAACAATGCTGTCGTCTGGCTTGTTTATGGACCTACAAATAGATAAATAAAGTGTGTTTTTTGGGGCAGCAAGAGACAGAGAGAGAGAGAGAGGGCGGTTCTCAGGCTTAACCCTAATAACCTTGTTGGCTTTTTTTCTTCTTTTTTTTTTTGCACAGGCAACAAGCGCTTGTCGCTACTTAAGGAGAAACAAATTGACAAATAACATAACCTCACTTAACCTAAAGCCGTAACGCCTCTTTGTAGTCTCCCCAAAAATAAAAACAGAAAAAAAAACTAGCTAAAATACCAGTAGCTTTAGCTGTAAAGTAGCTAAAGTAGCTGTTGAGTGGAAGGAGTGCAGCGTTGTTTTAATTAGATGCCTTTTGTGTGTGGTCTCCGGTACGATGGGTTTTAGCCGCAATGACTCTGGGCTTGGCTTAATTTTTTTCGTAATTTGTTTAGCTGTAATTAAGTATTTGGCATTTAGCCAAAATTTGTAAGTGCTCTGCTGAAATCCAGATTCAGATTGAACTCAGCCTGCTGTGATTAATTAAGAGGAATCAGTTTTGATTGGGTTCTTTATAGCCTATTCCCAGCTACTATTTATGCCAGAAAATCTGCAATTTTTCGAAATATAACTATTTAATTGAACACCCTGATCAAAATGATATAGCTCTATAAAAATCGGTTTAGTTTTGACCAAGTTATAGCAGCTTAAGGTCTGGAAATCGGAAACTGCATAGAATTTTTACTGGCTCACCCAACTTTCGTTCGAATTCGTGAGATTTTCAGCAAGCTGTTGCGCTTTTCCACCCATTTTCCACAATTTTCACAGTTTACTTAACAGTTACCCAGAGTGCCATTTCAATTTAAGCCAGTCCAAGTTTGGTGCATTGTTGTTGCTGGTTTTTCTGTTTTTCTTTTTTGTTTCTGGTGAAATTTTTGGTACGTAACAATTTTACTCTTGTTTTGTTTTTCTCCAATGGAAAGGCAGCGCGATTCGCATGGAGCAGCTGCAGGCTTGTAATGGCGACAATGCGCATACGCCCAGTGGAAAAAGGAGAAGAAAAACAAAACAGAAAATGAGGTTAATTGAGGAAACATCAAGAGAGAAGGCGGGCGTGTTGCGAGCATCGCCCAAGAAGCGGACACACGGAAAAGTCTCGATTTGATTTGAGCACAACATAAAAAGGTCAAAGGGTTAGACTACAGCTGAGCATCTTTAGCGGGCGTGCACTGTAGGAGAGACTGTTGACTGGAAGACTGCAGCGTGTAGACTGTAGCCTGTGGTCGACATGTTTGCGGCTTGTCAACGCTGCAGTGGCAACTTGAACCGAGCCGTAGGCCATCTCCTAGAGTCATCGAGTGCGGAGCAGAGCGACGGGCTGGCAAGCTGAGCTCCTCCCCGGTTTTTGCTTGCCAATTGGAAACAATACCGTTTCCCTTGTATTTTATACCCTGTTTTTAAAGGAAATTGTTGAAAGGGGTATATTAAATTTGTACAGACAGTAGGAGAGGCAGCTCGTAAGTTTTTCTTTATCAGGGATCAGTCGACTTTCCCACAGGGAGTATGAACAGATTGATGAAATTCGAGTTAGCTTGGTTACTTTTCTTTACAGGGTATTTCCCTGTTGAGCACTTTCGCTTAGTGCGTTTTTTCTTGTTTTTTTTTGTATTGTACTCAGTTCCGTTTGATTTACAATGCAGCGGATAGTCGCTTTCAACTCCCCCTTTAAAGCCAAAAAACAAGCCAAACTTTTGTCTATTGATTGTCGTTGCTGCTGTTGTTGCCCGCTTTGTGGTAGGTGGAGTGGAGCTCCAACATGGACGCCATCATCAGCGAATTTCTGCTAAAATCATACAAAAAAAATATGGCAAAGTTATGTAAAGCTCGACGCTAGAATACCCTGTAACCAGAAGTAACCTTGACCGCTGGCAGACTGAAATTTATAATGATTTCTGAACAATAATAAAGGAATCTTCATAAAAAATAGGATATATTTAGCGCTCATAATCTCTATATACTGGCTTTTACATAAAACAAAGAAATATGGATATTTTCTATCAAGAATATATATACCACTATGCCTTACATACTTTGCCAGATTTGAATTTTTACAGGGTATAAATATATATATTTCGCTTTGGCCGCACGAAGCAAACTTCGGGTCCAATGGGATCCAATAACAACAAGAAAAGAAAGAAAAGTGTAACACAAAATACGTGATTCGATTTCGAACAATATTCGATTCGTTCATAAGATCATCCAACGATCGACTGATCGGTCGGTTGGCCATTCGCTCGTTTTTATTCGGCCAAAAAGTTGGCTGGATTTTCAATTTTATTTTATTTGGCTGAGAACGTGAGTTGGGCGGCGATTTACTTACGTATTTTATGTTTATGGGGATACTGCAGCTCAACAGGCCAACAATCGTTAGCTATTTTTCTATTTCTAAAGGAGAGCTAGTCAGCTTGTTTTTGGCTAAATTCAAGCAATGCTCCCAATTCCAATTGATAAGTAGAACCAGCTAAAGAAAAAGGCCTCAACCAACGAGGAGATCATTGCTCAATCAAAAAGCGTCCAGAGTCCGCACGATTGTGCCACTTATTGGCCAGTGGATAGATTGGTTATAGCCATGGCTATAACGATGCCGATCGCGTTGGGTTTGGGTTCGGGTCTGGGGACTGGGGATTGGGGATTGGGATGGGTTGGCGGTTGGCTAACTGTTGTGAAAAGGTTGGCCCATCAGATGTACAAGAAGAAGAAGATGCTGCTGCATTGGCTGCTGTTCGATCAGATTTCAAGCGCAGCTTCAATTCGATTAAATTTGCTGTTTTAATGAAATCATAAATTATGCCGCCATTGCGCGCACCTCTCTGTGCAAACCAATACCTGCACAGTGGGATGGCCTTAAGATTTTCCTGATAAAAAGTCATGATTCGAGTACAAATGTCCACTGTGCACCCCGCTCAGAGCTTTGGCTGGCCAAGTCATAGGCCAGCTGATCGGCTTGTCTTGGCCAAACCTATTTGCGGTTTAATCGAATTTACTGTCAGGCGCTGCCATAGCCGTCAACATGCAACATGCTTCTTGTTGCAGTTGCAGTTGTTGTTGTTGTTGCAACTGGACATCATCTGAGATGTTGCAATTTTAGCTACGAGCTGGCCAGTTGTAGTTATTAATAGAGAAAAAAAAAGCCAAATTCGGCGTGTTTTTTTTGGACAGTGGCTTTGTGAAGTACTCGTACTTCTTTCGTTGCATTCGACACATTTTGGAGTACTTTTGCGAGTGTTTTCCGCCTTTTCGTCATTAAATTTTAATTGTCTTTTAAGCCGGGCTCTCCCCTTGTTTTTTTTTTTTCCTTTTTTTGGTTGTAGAATTGATACGAATTTTTCTTTTTGGCTTTAATGTTTTTCATTTGCCGAGTGTGTTGAGTGCCAATTGTTTGCGCAAACAGCACAAACAGCGCGCTGTTTGCACAGCCAACATCACAGCCTTTGTTAGCCTTTGCAATTTGTGGCCAGGAGAAGAAAAGAGATGCACTGAAAAAAAAAAGACTTTGTTAGCAATGGTTTCTCTCCTCAATTGCTAGACTTGAATCCCGCAGGGTCAAGCTTATTTACGCCAGTAAGGTATTGGTTTAAGCCACGAAATGTCTTCATTATAATTACCAAATTGAAAGAAGTTTTGGCTGAGAATCATTGACAGGGCTTTAAACATTAATTTAGAGAATTTAAAAACATAAATTTTAGTTTAATTTGGGTCTAAACAGTAGAAATTTTACCTCAAATTTCAAGCCAACTATCGAGATTTTCTTCAGGTTTCGTTTTTCACGGTGCAGCCAGAGGAACTGTTATGGGTCTACAACTTGGAGTCTTACTTCTAATTAGAAATTCTTTACGCTTTGTTTTCTAGAGTCTCTCTCTCTCTCCCCCACTCTCCCTCTCGCTCTCTCTCTGTGCCAGTTGGAGCCGCCTCTGGAGTCTTCTGATTTTTAGCATTTAAGCGTTAAAAACTGTTTACCCAACGTCGGTCACTGCGTGTAAATAGAAAACAAGAAAACAGTCAAAGGCAACACAGCCACAACACAAAGAAGCGTGAAAAAAGATTTTTAGTTACGTTTTGTTTAACGCACAAATACAAAAAAACAAAAAAACAAAAAAGACAAAAAGACAGAAAAACAGGGAAACAGAGAGGGAAAAATACAAACAGAGACGAGTAAATTCCATCAAACGCAACACAAATATGACTTTTATAAGCCATGAAATTATAATTTGACTCTCGAGTGGTAAGTGGCCAACTGCATATTTGCCTAGCACATTAACTCTTGTCCACAAGCCAAAAGGCCCACAGGGGCGGAGTGCGGGATGCGGGCTGCTGGGGGAGAGGCGTGCGAACCACTCGGCGGCTGCTTGTTAAACAAAGCTAAATAGTCGCGTTGGTAGACCAGCAAATACCCTGTAAACAGTTCTGCACTGCTTGCAGCTCGCTGCAAAAGAAGGTTATTTTCCTAGGCAGATCCAAATAAGATTTATATTTAGTTGGGAACATAATTAATATTTTAATTAATTTTTAGATTATTTAAATATTATTAAAGCTCAAAAGTTTTAAATATTTCTAATTATTTTTCAAGAATTCCTTTTAAATAGCTGGAATAAAAACTGCCAAAGTTGTGACTCATAACTCAAAATCAAATGTGAGGATTAGTCAGCTGCATACCCTGCCTTTCATTGGCTGCAGGGTATGCCTCAAAAAGGGCCAAGCAAGACGGCAACGGCAACAGCAACAAGAAAAAAAAGAGTTTGTTCTCTAATTAAAATCGCCACAGAAAGTGTCAAGCCCTTGGCGCGCCAAAATGCTCTACACATTTGTGGGTCGATCTGGTTGCCTGCTGCTCTGTTGTTGTTGTTGTTGCTGTTGCTGTTGGGGCAGTGTCGTTGTTGTTCTTTTTATTGTTGCTGTTTGTTGTGACTGTGGCCTGGGTTCTTCTAATCTGGCTTGTCATCGCGTGGCAGCTTTCTGTCCAGGTCTGGCCTAAAAGCTTCCACGAAAATGTGCGACAGCCTCCTGACTAATGAGCCGCCAAACCGCGGGAAAAATGACAAATTTTCTGTGGCAAGCAACAGCAGCAAGCAGCAAGCAGCAGCAGCAGCAGCAGCTGGCAACGATTTGTAGACCCGTTTAATATTTAAAACAAAAGACTGAGGCAACAAACGTGGCCGCAATCATTTACAAGCCACAACACATAACAGCAACAGCAAAAGGCACGAAAAAGTAACATTTTCCAGCGCATGTTACTGCCATTTTTAACACTTAAATGAGCAGATCCCCAACTCCGAATCAGTCCGTTTAGACCGCTTTTGCTGGGAGCCCTCTGAGTCTCTAAGTCTCTGAAAACTGAAGACTGAAGCTGGCCAAAATGCAAATGAGTCCCGCCATGCCAATTGCATTCGAAATGCATGGCAAACAAATGGCTGCTGTTCCAGTTGTACACTGGCAAAAAAACATATATGCTTATTGGCCAAAATGAAGTTTAACCAATTCAGTAATTGGCCAAGTTCTTTAGACCAATAAACAAATTAAATTAAATAATTTTCATATAACTGAGCAGCGAAAACAAAGAGTTCTTTCTATAGATTTTTCTCATAAGGAGAGGCTATCTTCGGGACACCGAAGATTAGATACCCTTACAGACTGAATCCCGCCGGATTCCATTCATGAGTAGTCGGACAGATTGATAAATAGACAGGCAGAAGAACAGACGAGCAGGAATATATCATCATATTCACTTCACGGAATCGGAAATGCCTGCTGCAAAGCACAGTTCTTGCCAAAAGCATAATACCTACTGTTAGCGTATTAAAAACAATTATTTCTTTAGGCCATTCCTAATATAAAAGCCTTTTTTTTTGCAGTGTATAATGCCTCGCTGTTCGACTGGCAAATGTTCTGCAAACAACTTTAACTAATTTAATTGATGATTTCCATTGTCAGAGACGTCTCTGACGATGTGGCCAAAGGTGTCATCGCTGTCGTGGCTCTTGCTGTGTCTCTGGATCTGGCTATAACTGCGACTGCAACTGCAACTGCAACAGCAACTGGTAACATGTCAACGCTGTGTTCATTAATGTCACAGGACCAAATCGAGTCAAATAAATTGCGATGGGTCGTTTAATTAGAGAGGAGGTTCACGAGGTTGAGCAGAGCCTGCAGAGAGGCTTTAAACTCTAAGCGCTAACACCAGAACTTCCGCATCATTTTGGGCCACAAAAACAAAAAAAAAAGAGAAGAAAAAAAGTAATATACATTCATATATAAATCTTAAACTGGCAACGCAATTCGATTGCCCGATAAATGCAATAAATCCAGCGCTGCAACAGACATTGAACTTGAGTTCGACTCAGCAGTTGGAGCTGGAGTTGGAGCTGGAAGGCAGCCTTGGGGGCTTTGCTGCTGTTGCTGCTTCTTCGCTGGCCTCTCTGGCTGACCGGCAATCATGCGTTAATTTAGTTGCATGTGAAGATTAATTAATTTTCAGCATTTTTACAGCCAGCAGCCAGCAGCCAGCAGCCTGCAGCCTGCTGCAAGCCAACTAACAGCGGGTGTCATCAGTGCTGCGAAATTGCAGTTTATAGCTGCCATTGCCACAGCCACAGCCACTGCCAATTGGTCGACTCTCTATAGGAAATCTCAGCCTCAGAGTCTCCGTCTCTCAGCTGCAGGTTGAATCAACATTTGGTATTAGCTGGAAATTAAATTTCTTAACATCAAACTTTATGGCTGAAAGTAAAGAAACATTTTATTTTGTTAAGCTCATAAAACATATATACGGTTGCTTTCGTCTAGGAGTCCTATAAAATATATATATATTGATCCTATAAAGCCTTATAACTCAATCAATTTATTCGCTTTCCCATAAGAAAAATTCTTTCTTTCTCAAGCTTAGAAATTGAGGAAAAGCCACTTGTTTCCAGGCTTATTTCATCTTAAGTTTTAATTAACTGAAAATAGCAAATGAGTTAAGAAACTTGAAAGAGTCAAGAGCAAGACGACCCTTCCAGCATAAAGCCAAAACCACTCAAAGTAGGCCCCAAGAAATATGATTTTTATATATTTACCAATTCAAAAAGAAGCAAAAAGCATTAAAAAAAGATATTCGCATTTATTTCTCTAATATTTTTTAGTTATTACTTCAAATATCTGGCACTTTCTGAGCCAGCTGGCGACTTGTAAATCATTTAATAATTTCATAGTGTAATTATTTTATTACATGATTATATTTGCATAGCAATAAGTAGAGCCATTGCCAAACAAGCAGAGGAAGGTACTCTGATCATTATGATCATTCTTTTCCCAGCAATTTTGAATCTATCTCTCAATGCCAGGCAGCCAGCCAACCAGCCAACATTCCGGAGTCCAGAGATTTACACGCACGCTGTGAACAGAGCTCAGAGCACAGAGCACAGAGCACAGAGCAGAAGCTGTGCATCTTCAAGCCAATCGAACCTCTTCAAAATCGCATGTTTGCAACTGCAATCGAGCTAAATGGCAAAATGTATATGTATATATATCTATATAGTATATATATATATATATATTTGTTTGTCTATGTGTCTGCTGAAGCTGTTCCAATGCTCTCTGCCTGGCATTGTATTTATGGCTATTCATTTCGTGATCTACTGATTTCGCATGTGTTGCACGGGAATTCCACTAACAGAGCAACTGAACTCTGTTGTCTACTGTGGATTGGGGATGAGGATTTAGCTCTGAATTGTAGCCATGTCTGAACTTGTAGCCTTTTGCTCGCCTGCCCGCCGGCTCGCTACTCACCTGGCCCGGCCAGGGCCACGTACTGTGAGGGTTTCAGCTGGAGAAATCAGTGAAGCGAAATTTTTATGTGTATGCTTTATAATGAAATCAAATAGAAATCATTTAGGCTAAAATATATACAGGGTAAAAAAATGTCGAAAAAGAATTTATAGCAATTTCCTGTTCGATGATTTTAATACCACAACAAACCTGGGAAACACAGCAGAAACACAAAAATGAACCAAAAATTCAAGCCTGAGTCATGTTGCCGCCCAAATGTGGCTCCAAAAGTGGTTGGGTCGTGTGCACAGTTCATCATGGAAACATAAAAATTCACTGCGTTCATAAAAATCTTCGTTTCATGCTGATGAGGAGAGCTCCAGTTTCAAACAAAATCGAAATCGGTAAATAAATAAAAAAAAAAACTAAAAAAAAAACTACAAAAAAATAAAGCAATGCAAACAACACGTGAGAAAATCTCACCAAAAAAAAAAAAAAAAAAAATCTGACTGAGACTCTCTGCCACAAAACTGAAGACTCTTTCAGGTTCCGGCTCCGGCTCCGATCTCTGCTGGCTCTGGTGGCTCTGGGGGGCTCTCTACCGTTTTTAGCCTCGGCAAAGAACTTGAACGATTTTTATTTCTTGTTCAGCGACAATGATGGCTGGTGGGGCGACTAGGGCGACGATATACGAGAGTCTCTGTATGGCCAGAGATTCTTTTTTGTTGTAGTCCGATGGCTTTTTGTGTTTTGTTTCTGTATATTTTGTATTTCTTTTTATTTATATTCTCATCACAACTGATTGCTCTGCGCTCGATGCGATTAGTGTTAAAAGGTATTAAAGCGGCAAATGCACAGCACACATGCGACATTCACACAAAGCTAAGGGGAAGGGGCACGGCAGCGGGAGCGGGAGCGGGTAGGGGAACGGTTAAGGGCATAGGAACGGGAACGGGAAAGGGAACGGCAACGGGAACGGGCATGGACAGACGGCAAAGTTGCTGCTAAAGGTAACAAAACGTTACAGTTGCTGCGACTGCCACTGTCCCACTGTGTCCCGCTTCTCTTTTTCTCTTTTTTGTTGTCGCCCATTGTCGCTCAATTTGACACTGTCCCCCCTTCCGTCCGCCCGACCGCCCGACCGCCCGACCGCTCGCTGCCAGCCTCTGGAGTAAATTTGTTGTCATTTGATATGCGAGTCATGAGGATTATTAGGTTCGGCGAGAAAAAAAAATTATATATATAAAAAAAACAGCCATGCGACAAGGCTTTAAGCGAGGGTTGCCCCAAAATCAACTGAAAATTTCAATATTTCAACCTATTAAAAAGCCTTTAAATAATATAAAATTTAGAAAGAATCATCGTATTTTTCATTAGATTTGATATACAATTTAATTAGTTTTTTTATTTAATTAATGTCAATGAAGATCGGCCTGAAAAAATAGAATTTGGAAATAATTTTTATTTGCTTGCTTTAAGCTCATTTATTTACTTCTTAGATTTATATTCGTATTTTATATTATAAATTTTAAATTTTCTTTATTCTTCTGTATAATTTCAACTCCTGTTTGTGCTTAATTTTTATTTAATTAATTTTAGTTTCTATGAAGAAATTCATTTATAGTAAAAGGAATTGGAATTCAGATTAGATTAATATAAACAATTATCATAATTTTTCATTAAGCCAGCATAAATCTTTATTAACTTCTAGTTTCATATAAACTGATATTATAATACCCTATATATTTTAGAGTTTTTGTTGAAACCCACCTCGTTTTTTTGTTTTTAATGTCGCCAGAAAGAAGACATTTGCCTGTGTCATCATCGTGCGTAGAGACAGCAATCCGCATCCCAGGCAGGCAGGCGGGCAGACGGGCCGTCAGTCCGTCCATTCCAGGCCCAATCCCCTTCATTATTATCATCATTATCGGCATCACGAACATCATTAAGACCATCAACAACAACAAAATATGGTCGTTGTCACCGTCAACGCGCTGTCATTATTGTCGTCTTTATGGTTTTATACTTTTTTAATTTGGAGCAAACTGTCGTTGAGCTCGGATCGGCTTTTATATATTTAAGTTTCATTTCGTTTCGTTTCGTTTCGTTTCATTTGGATTCGTTTCTTGGGTTTCTTTCGTATATATTTTGGCATTTTCTTTCTATTTTGGACTTGAAATTGCTTTTAATTTGACTTAGAACGTAGGTTTCTTTAAGCCAGCATAAATCGTTATTGGAATTCTTTTATGTATTTATTTTTCCATATAATTTACACACACTCCATTTGGTTAACTCTATGCCTCTTTTATTTCCCCATCTCTCTCCTTCCCAGGCGTTCACGCACTTCATTAAGGCTTTGTTTGCCAAAGGTGTCGATTGGATCTGGAGGCTGCCAGAGTCTGGTGGCTGGTGGCTGGGCGGCCTGCATACCAAATGTTGTTTAAATGCTCAGAGAGTGCTCAGAATGCTCTTTCAATGGCCATATTTGTCATCGTAAATATGCTGGGGCAAACAAAAGACTTAGGCAACGAACTTGGGCAACTTATTCATAGATTTTTTGGTTTTTTTTTCTTTCCTCTGAATAGGCACACAGCCAAACAACCAAACTAAAAATTTGACACCTCATTTTGTTGGTTCGGTAATTTCTCAATAAATCCAAAAGAACTAAATGAACTTGCCACGCAGCTGCTGCACCTGAGGCGGCATTTGCAACGCACAGTGGGCAGAAGCCGGCAAAACTAATCTGTAAAAAACAGTATATCTAATATAAAAACAAAGCTCTCTCAAAATTGTTTTTAATATCTTAAAGATACAAAAACTCTTAAATAAGTAATGTATCTCTTTAGCAAAATTTCTAACTGAAAGCTTTGTTGTTTTATTAGATTTCTTTTGTGCCACTGTGCTGCGTGGGCAGAATTCTTGTTGCCCACTGGCGAATGGCCATGGCTACCTCTTGTCCCTGGCCAGTCATTATGCAGACCACCGCCGAGAGAACAACGATAGCGACAGCGACAGGCAACATGCAGTGTACATGGGCTGAACGTGGATAGATTAGATCAATATACGGAATACAAGTGCCACCGTCTCTGTTCGGCACTGGGAGCTGCCCACATTTCTGGCGGGGCACACTGGGTGCTGTCTTGATATAGGGATTCGGATTGTGGATTGTGGATTGGGATTGGGACTAGCGATGGGAGATTGCGAGATGGAAGATTGGGAGATGGAAGATCGGGCGATGGTGACGGGTGACCAGGGACGATTGTCGATGTGTCGCTGCGATAGGCATTTAAATCTTCAGCTCCGGGGCCCTAAGTAATGTTGTTTGTGTGTTGATTTTGCACTCGAATGTGAAACGTAACGCAGCTCAAGTGGAGCGTAGCGTAAAGTGCTTAAATGTTTCGTTTCGATTGTTGTTGTTGCTGTCCAGGGACAGGGCCAGGGATAGGGAGAGGAAGAGGCGAGTGGGACTGGTACTGGTACTGGGCTGAGCCAGAGCAAACAGTAGGCACTGACACTGGCCTGTCAGTCAGTCAGCCAGCTGGACAGACCTGTAAGTCCGTCAGTCGTTGGCGGCGGCGGCATTTGCTCGTCTGCTTTATCATTTTGATGAAATCGGGAACCTGGGAATGCGTTGCACTTGTAATTTAGGCTCACTGCCTGACTCCTGCTAGAGATGAGCTCGGGTACGAACCAACAACTATCGATACTTTCGATAGTTTTCTTCTGCTGAGTAATACTTTTCCTTGGAAGCCAGTGAAAGTTTGCAGCTTTGATTAAAGGCGATACTATCGATAGGGGCACGACACCTGCCCCCCGTTGTGCCGCCTACAATGTCACCGCTGTCTCATGGGCTGCTTTGCATGCGCCTCACTCGGCCTCCTCTGCTTTCAGTTGAGTGAAATATGTGGCCTCTGTGAGTGACAAGCACTGGAAAATGGCCCATAATGAAGTGTATTTGCTTTGCATTTTTAATCATTTGTTTTTGTGGCACTCGCAGCAAACCTGCTTGGCCAACAGCCGTGCAAGAAACACAAATTTGCAATTAAAATTTCAAATGAAAATGATACGAGTGCACACAAAATTAAAGCCACGATTTATTTCCAGCTCTTTGGTTTCATTTTCAGTGGTTTTTCATTCGGTTTTTAGTAGCAAGTTGTTTAAAAATGCTGCTGCTCCAGTTTTTTTCCAAACAACAACATACAAAATACATAAAAAAAAAATGTTTGTAAAATGGAAAATGATCTAAGCAAAAAACAAGTTCAAACGCTTACAACATTCGAGCAGTTGCTGCTGCTGCTGCTGCGGCTGTTGCCAAGTTTTATGGAAATCTTGAACTCAGTTTATAGGCGTTGCCGCACAATTTAAACTAAACTAAACTACTGTACTTACTTATAGCCATAGTTCCAAGCTTGGAGCTCTGAAGCTGACCATATGCCTCGCCAGAGCTGCAGAGAACTGGCGTCTCAAGGTGAGAATCGGATGTGTTTATAAATTATGTGAGTAAATTTTATTTATCTATTTTTTTGCTTATTTTTTTGCATTGAATAACAAATTTTGCACTGCGAAAGGTCAGTGCGAATTTATAGAAAAAAATCAGAATATAAAAAATATTTTAATCGAATTATTATTATGATTAATTTAACTGAACTTACGTGGATTCAATTTTAAATAATAAATCCAATAAATATGACGATAAATCCAGTTTTTGCAGTATATAAAGCTATTGGGGTTCTGACTCTCTCATTAAGCGAAACATACTTAAGTTTTTAATGCATTAAAGGAGGCAGTTCATAGAGTTCATAGAGTATTTATAATCTTAATATTGATTAGCATGAGAAGACGAGTCAATATAGCCATATCTGTGTGTCTATCTGTTTGCTTATTTGCTTGTCTATCCGTCTGTCTGTCTCTTTGTTTTTCTGCCGCTTTCTATGCAAACTTATCCTTCAGCTTTTGAGTCTCCTAGATTGAATCGAGTCTCCATTTTCATACACATTTTTATATATAAAAACAATTTATTTTCCTTCTAAATTAACAGCGAGTTTTTCAAAAAGAAATTTCTAAAAAACTCAGCACAGCTGCTAAGATATCTCCCAAGTGAATTCGAAATTTGACATAAAAAGACCGAAATTTCCGAGACACAATTAAAGTGAATGGAACGTCGCTGAACGCCCTCGTAATTTAGGCTAGTAAATACTCTACCCTACTCCAGTCTGCTACAGTAAATACTCCTGTTTAAGTGTCATTTCGTATGTGGACTGAATACTGTTTCTGTTTTCTTGTTATGGTTTTCTGGCTTGTTTTTATTTTTTTGTTTTGGCTTCATTTACAAAATCTCTGTGCGTGCGCATTTTTTCACGCCACACGCAAAACGTTAATTTTGTATTTTATTTGAGGCTCATTTTTCTTGAAGAAAGAGAAACGCGGCTTAAAAGGTAAAAAATTGTTTTCTTATTTGACACATTTTGCATTTTAAATGTTTACAATTGCCGCAAAGTGTTTGTTGTTGTGTCAATACAAACAACAATGCTGAGATGAGGCCTCAAAGAGGAGACTTAAGCTGCACAGCTTTTTAGCTGTATTCTTTTTAGCCTTTTTGTGGATGCTGCGCACGTGTAGTTGCCACAGATTTGTCATATTTGCCAGGCACGTTGACACAGGCAAACGAGTCGATTTATTGGCTAAAATTCGCGTGCGTGTCTGCAACTTG
Source organism: Drosophila repletoides (assembly GCA_018150835.1). Taxonomy (NCBI): domain Eukaryota; kingdom Metazoa; phylum Arthropoda; class Insecta; order Diptera; family Drosophilidae; genus Drosophila; species Drosophila repletoides. Next base: position 11,342,358 of record JAECWQ010000100.1, read on the forward strand.
TTGGCGATTTGTTTGCCACTTTTTGTGGCAAGCTCTCTCACTCTCTCTCTCTGTCTGAATTTGTATATCAATTAGTCATAATTTACGAGACTGACTCAATAATCAATGCGCTGAAAGCCAATGAACTGCAGCATCAACTTGCCTGCCTGCTGCACTTGTTGCACCAAATGTGTTGCAAGTAAGTCTGAGTGTGTGTGGTGTGGTGTGTGTGTGTGTGAGTGCATGGCAAACACATTTGCCACAAGCGCTAATGATGCATTGTGCTGTAGCAAAATGAGAAAAAAAATCAGACTTAAGAGTTTAACACGATCTTCAATTTGCGGCAGGAGCAAGAGGCGCAAAAACAACAACAACAAAAAAAAAAAAAGAGCTGAAAAACAGAAAAAAAGGCCAGACAAAAGTCGTGCGACGATCGGCATCGGTCGGGTGTAGCCCCGCACAGAAATTGCCTGAGCTACGATATATATAAATATATATATATATATATTACATACGACTCTCGTTCGATGTGTGCGCCATGCTGTGTCGTAATCGCAAGTTCGTTGCTTAAGTCTTTCGTTTTGCCTGCCACTAAATATATCATCGATGCGCCCCCGCCACACCCCGAACGCGCTCTCCTCCTTGTCCGTTTCTCTCTCTCTCTCCCTGAGATTGGGACTTAAAAATATGTTGAGTTAAGCTAAACGACGCAGCAGCAGCAGCAGCAGTGGAAGCAGTGGAAGCAAAAAGTGGAAGGCTCGGAAAGAATCGCATGTATACGCCCATCAATGCTGCCACCGCAGTGGCAGGTTGAAATGTTGCCTGCGGACTGTGGACTGGGCACGAAAGCGAAAAGAACTAAAGGATTTGCCTCGTCTTCGTTTTCGTCTTCGTCTTCGGCTCCAGCTACGGCACCCAAACCCTTTGCGGCATTGAAATCGGATCTCGTACTTTCTGCTGTTCTACACGCATACAACAAACAACAGCAACAACTGCAACAACAACAACAACAACAATAAAATGCAGGTGCTTATGCTGCAAGTTGTTGCTGTTTTGTTGCTGCCACTTTGTGTGTCTGTTGTTGTACAAAATTAACTACAAACAGCAGTACAAAATATTTTAATTAAAAATTCCTAATCGTGTGCGAAGCATTTTTTATCTGATTTTTGTGGCTGCCGTTGCCTTAAGCTGTTGCCCCTGCCCCAGCTCCTGCTCCTGCTGCTGCTGCTTCAACTCCTACTCCTGGGCTGGTAACAACAAAAACAACAACAAGAACTGCAAATCCAATACCGCCGACGCCGCACAGTGTCTGAATCGCTTTGATATGGAAATGCATGAAAGATTTTTATTTTTAGATCGAATTTTTTGAAAATAAAAAACATATTTTTATACCTTCAAAATTAGTTTATTAATAACAGAATTTATACAGTTTTTTAATGAATTTAAAGTTTGTTAATTAGACTAAATATGAATATAATTATTTATTTATTTAAAGTAATAAACTTAAAACCTATTAAACTCTTAGCTAACAATAAAAATATATTTTTTGCTCAATTTATTTTAACTATGAAAAAGTTTATAAAAAAGAAACTCTAATTTTTTTTTATCCCTTTTTTTCTTACTTTATTTAAAAATATTATAATAAATATTGCGTCACTGTGCAGCGCGCAACTGTGGCTAAAAATGTATTAATAAGAAAACGCCAAAAGGTTTGCGTGTGTGAGGGAACGCTGCTGCGATCTTTGGTCCTCTCTGCGAATCGGTCTGGCCCGTCTCAGACGTATAATAAATTGCATTTGCCTACCAGCAGATGCAGATATGAGGCAGGAGGCAGAAGGCAGGCGTTGTAGTTGTAGCATGCAACAGCAGCCCATGCCACAGTCGCAGTTGCAGCCACGGCCACAGCCCCAGCCCCAGCCCCAGTCGCAGCCACAGCTTGGTCAGATATTTTTGCATCTAGATACTTTTGGCAGTAATGTGCGAAAATTTCATTGGGTGTCGAAAAGTTAAGTAGTGCTCGCTGCTGCTGTCTCCGGTTGCCTTCGTTTTCCCATCCTCCATTCTCCATCCTCCATCCTCGATCCTCCATTCTCATCTCATATATTTGTTGCTGCTGCTGCTGCTTGCATTTAATGTGAGAACTAAACATTTGGCTTTTGAGCTTTCAATTTGTATTAAGTTGTTAGCCGTTTGCATAAACGTCCATTGGCCCCGAAGCCTCTGTGGATTATTGTTGGCCTTACTGTGATGTGCCTTGTCAGCCAACTATTTGATGGTAAAATTGTTTTAGCTCTTTTGCTGTTTTGCTGCTTCCCCTTGTGGTACTTCTACTACCAAGTAAATTGCTGCGTTTGAAAACGACGGTTATCAATTTCACTTGGCTAATTGGTTTTAAATTTATGGACCTGTAATTGATATTTATGTTTGTGCTTACTTTTACGATGGAAGACTGCTTCTTTCTGCCAGCTTCTTTCTACCAGATGCCAAACAGTTAGCTGACAGTGGTTAGAATCCAAGGAATACTTGCGTAATTGGTCGACTATTTTGCTATAAATCGTTGGCTCAAAGCATCAAGCCAGTTGCAGGCGGTTCTTGCAGACAGCAGGCTCAAAACAGAATCTCTGAGAGTCTGACATTTCCTTTAACTTGAGCCTTAGAAGAGCATAACTAAAACACATTCGAAAATTTAAAATTTAGATTAATATTTGCTGGATCTGACCACATTTTAATGTTTTCTGGAATTAATATACATTTTTATATTATTTTGTGCAAGCTTTAGGAGATTTTCAATCGTTTCTAGAACTAGAAAATGCCTTTAAATGAGATGAAATATAAATCAGTTTGGAATTGGAATCGATTTTTCGATACTTTAGCATAGTTTTTGCCTGTGAAAAACGCAACGAATAACGAAACGAAAACAAAGAACGCGCTAATTAAAAATGCTAAAGTTTTAAGCTTCCATCCCAGCAGAAATTCCAGCCTCCTTTTCAGCTGTCCATTGGGCTGGGACTGCGGCTGAGAGACTGAGACTGGGACTGGGACTGATGCGCTGCAGTAATTTCCGAACAAGCTCAACTGAGTTTTTTTTTTGTGGCCGGTTTTTTGAGTTTGGGTTTTGTTGTTGTTCAGTTTGTATGTTTTTTTTTTTTGGCTCTTTTTGTAGTAGTAAACACCGCTGGGCTGTCGATTTCAGTTCTGTTGCTGCGGCTGTCAGACAATGTTCGCCGGACATGGACGATGAATCCGTGGCGGGAGTAGTAGTAGCAGCCTGGCCGAGAGCGGAGATTGAGGCTAACAACAACAACAATAACAACGCCCTGGCAGGCCCAGAAAACCAGACCAAACTAAAGTCAAACTGAAGCCATTCATCTTTTGCCGTTCGAAGACCTTCGAAACTGGTCTGACAGTCATTTGTTTGGGGTCTCAGTTGTCCGATCTCAGTTCTCAGTTCTCTCCTGGCTATGTTTTGGGGTTAGCGTGTTGCTTATCCAATGCCTCTCGCCACTCGAAAATTTCCAATGAAATGCTGAAAATGTTGCCACTGCAGCAGGACTCAACATGCAGCGTTTTATAGGTATTTTAATTAGTTAAAATTCTCTCAGAAAACAGAAACAAAACCAAGCAACCCAGGGACCACACCAAGACAAACATGTAAACATAACTCTTAACTCTAAACGATCAACAATTTTTCTATGTTTTGTTTTGTGTTGTTTTGTTTTGTTTTGTTGATCTTTAAATTGATTAAAACCTAATGAAGCCCCAATAAGCCGGAAAAAAATCCAATAAATGATGTGCTTACCCACAATTCCCCGTGATTGAATTGCAGCCTTAGGATTACGATTACGATCTTAAGTTGAGTATTCAATTCAATTCGTTTTTAAAGCTAAATTAAACTGTCGACTTAAGCCACAGATCAGCCGTATTCCCGGCCAGGCGACACTCATCCGGACACTGACAAGTGTGCGGTGCACAGAACCCACCACCGCAACAGAATAAGGATCGAATAGTTCATCATCAGCAAAAGCAAAGAGCAAATGCTCGACTGGGGCATACTGTGTAGCCAGAGTAGCTATAGAAATAAAGAACTCTTGTGACCTATTTGGCCACAACAAACATACCCCATTTGTCATATTTTAATGGGTATAGAGCAAGAGGCGAAAATCTAGCCACACTTTTTATTGTTCTGTTTAATTGCGAGGTGTTCTTGTTGCTATTAGGTGGTGACTGTGGTGGGGTGGGCTGCGGTTCCTGCTACACTTGAAAATTGTAACAGAAAAATAGAAAAAGGAGAAAAAAGAAAAATGATAAATGATTATGCGAACTTAACCCTTGTCGTGCCCGCACAGCTGTTGAGTTTTCCATGTCGGGATGCGTAACGAAATAGATATATATATATATAAAAATCAAAGCAATGCCGGCGGAGCTGGTTTGGTGGTTGGGCGGTGGGGTGGCTTGGGTTGCCTTTGGAGCGCACTTACAGCCACGAAAATGTAATAAAAACGTGCGTCGTTCTACACTTCATGTAAATCATGTCAAAGCGACGAGTGGCGCAAAATATTTTGTAGCCACTCCACAAATGAGCGGCAGCAGCAGCGGCAGCAGCAGGAGCGGTTCAGCAGCCAGCGTCTCACAAATGAGCATCATCCTGGCTGGCTGATCACAATCACCCAAAGGTAGCCAATGCTCCGCCAATCCTCTCCCTCTGCCCAGCTTTTGGGGCAGGGACTGTGGCGTGAACGTGCAAACATGTTGCACATGAGAGGAGCTGCCGCTAAAGTACTTGTACTTGTCATATTGTTATGGATTTATGGCAACAAGAGCAGCCAACAGCGCCATAAAAATGACATATGCACGTGCAGGGATTTTGGGTGTTTTTTTTTTGTTGCACTTTGAAAAGACATCATGCATATTCATGCACTGAACCGAAAAGCGTTCTACTCAGAGTCTATGTCAATGTGGCAAGTATGCCCAAGGGGTCTTGGAAGAAATCTATCTCAGCAGCTAGCTGATTTATTGCTCGACTAAAGGCTTAAGCCTTGATTTAAATAATATTAGGGCTAGAACCAGATTTCGGAGATAATCAGGCTATAAAAATGGAAATTAATCGAAAGCTTATTCCTAAATGTACAGATGAATCAACCAGAATCAAAGAAATGGCTTTGAAACTGAAGGCTTAAACCTTGAATTAAATAAGATTGAGGCTATAAGCAGATTACAAAGATAATCAGGCTATAAAACAGGCAACAGAGCCTGAAGTTTTGTTCAAAATGAGCAAATGAAAACTTTCTACGAGAATCGAACATTTTCTTTTAAAGTATTTTTGGAAATAATACAGAACTTTATGCCGAAACAACTATGATATTTAATCAAGCTTAAAGCTGCATCGAATGTTTGAGTGCACAAATTAAATATAATACTTAAGGTCTGTTTTATTTTTCCCAGTGTAGCCGGTTGCAGTTGCACATGTTCGCGCTTGCCAAGTTGCAGCATTCGATTCGATTCGATTCGCAGCGAGCAGCGAGCAACACGAGCACGCGCAGTTGCAGCCGATTGCCTTCCTGTTTGTGCAGCGCGGTTTCGATTACACAGACAGCGCGGCAGACAGACAACGCGCCGACGCAACAGCCCTGGCATAGAAAAGCAACCCCCGTTCCACGTTCCACGTCGTCCCTCGTCCCACAGGACGACCTATCGCCTAATTAATCGCCTTTGTTCGTGTTATAATTTTCAGGATAAAACATGTTTGCCTTACTGATTTGCAATTGGATTTTATTTAGACTTTAGGGGCGGTTTGCCCTGCTTAGGGCGGGTTAAATGAGGCGTGCCACAGATCGCAGTTGATGAACTTGCCCCTGTCTCTCTTTTTGATATGATAGTTTTTATAATCTGGTTATTTTTTTTATTGTCGCCTTTTGTGTTGTTTGTTGCAACATGTGCGAGGTTCACAGCGCTGCAAGTGCGGGGCAAGTGCTGAATCAGGTGGCTTTTTTTGATGAATTACTTTTTATTAGGGTGGCTCAAAATTCGAAGAAATTGTCTAGAAAAAAACGCCTGCAAATCGTTCCTAAGTTCAACTTTAGGAGCCGAAAGTTGATTTGCCAATTTATCTAAGTTTTCAGCTTAAGTACCGAATATTCTTTAAAATATTACAAACTTGAAGCTTGGCTACTTTATAGCTATTATTTGGCAGTTTCCGTATATAATAAATGCTGTATTTGCCGAAGATGTTTTCAGCTGTTTTTCAATGTCGAAAAACCACATAAAGTAGTTAATGCCGTACTAAAATATGGCGCATAAATCTGTAAAGATTCAACAGAAGGCTATAAAAAGGTTCATAAACAACTAACCTTAGGCAATGTTTTTCTTTTACAGGCCTTTGCCAGCCTTCCGCTGCTGCTAGCCAAGTTTAACCGCAGAGCCAACAAACACCCTCAGCGGCCACTGCGGAAGCAGCAAAAAAGTGGAAATAAAAATGTGATCGACTACCAGATGACCTGTATATTTGCACAACAAGTATGAAAGCAAATTATATTAAATTAATCAGAGAAACTGCGCCTAGTGTGGTTTAAAATAAAAAGATAATTTGCTAATTAAAAATCAAAATAAATTTATTAACAGAATCTGCCAAACCGTCTCAAATAAAATAAGGTACATTAAAAACAGATTCTCTTTTAAGTCTCTTGCCAGTATACCTCACCACCGAGCGAGTACAGGGTATAAAAACCACTGCAACCGCAGAGAAAAAAAAACACGTGAAAAATCTGTCATAAAATTTGAGTGGTGTAAAACCAACAACTGGTTAAAATTGCCAACATATTTGACTGTTTGCTTAATGAGCGAACTACCAAAAAGGGGGTTGCTTCAATGACCACAAAATGTTATCTTTAACCCACTGAGCAGTACACCATGTTGCCTGGGGGTGGGTGGGTGTTCTGGGTGGGGGTTGGTTGATCCGCTACAAAGCTGAAAATTTGTAGGGCACATTTAATTTGTGCGGCCTTCGCATTTTGATTACTCAATATGTTTGATTTCGGGATTTATGGCGAGTGCTGCAACATGCTTTGAGTGGGTCACTTGAACAGCTGTCAATCGAAGCGAACTCTGGATATGAATACTGAATGTGCCACATGTGGCACTAGTAAAAATACAGAGTTGAAACTATATAAAAACAATAATCAAGGCTGAAAACCTCCGCTCTAAACAAGAGACTCCAAGCAGTTAAGGAAAGCAGCATCTAAGCTTATACCGAACCATTTCTTTCGGCTGTTTTTAATTCAAAATAAATTCCATAAAAACTATGTTTCAGCTTGAACCAAGTGAGCGGTTCACTGACAAAATTTGTTTAATTTTCTATAAAAATAATGAAGCAATAAAATGAAAGCTAATTTGAACAAAGAAATGCCATTAAAGCGCGTCCAATGGAGCAAGTGTTTTGCAGCGCCAACGCAAAGCAAACACCCAAAAAGACACCTGTAAATAGTTGTTGTTGTAGGTGTTGTAGCTGTTGACTGACTCACTTACTCACTCAATGTCTGTCTGTTTGTCTGTCTTTGGCTGTACCACAGTTTTGCTATCCGTCTGTCTATGCGGCTATTATTAGCTGTAAAGCAAAGCTTGCGATCAAAAACAATGTAAGCCCCAGTCAGACGACAGCAACAGCAACAAGAGAACAAAAACAACTACAAAGAGCAACAGCAGCAACAACAACAACAGCCACAGCAATCACATAGTGCAAAAATAATCCCTAGAGTCTGTAGTCAACTGGCCACAACGAGAGCCACCAACGCAAAAGTTGTTGTCGTTGTAGCTGTGGCTGTAATTGTTGTTGTTGGCGTCGTTGGTCGTCGCCTTTTAGCCAATTTTGATATAACTGAAAGCGTCAATTATACGTGAAATTTATGATGCCGTGTGAAGAATAACACCAACTTGCAACATATTTGGACAGCGTGTTTCTCTTGTTGCTGTTGCTGCTGCTGCTGTTGTTGCTGTACAATTGTCGCTCGGGGATTTCGTAGATATGCTGTTGATAATGGGCATTGTGGTGCAGTTTTCTCACTGCTGCACTGCAAAAGATGACAAAGGAACCAATGCGAGGCGGCTGCCAGCGTTTCAAGTTGTTTCCAAACACTGAAAAAAAGATTCCGTTTAAAATAAATGGAAAGTTATAAAACCCTTAAGTTTCAGCTCTCTGAATTCTGTTAATCTTTCACTAAAAGTATTGACTAGAATTATGTAATTTAATTATATTTTAAGAATGTCATTTTAGATATAATTTCAAGCCTAAAGCTGTACTTCTTTTCTCTCTGTGTACACGTATGTACGCCCACTAAAGCGGCAGAGCTTCAACTGCAACTGTGGCGAGTTCTCTCGGCGAGTCCGTTGGCTAGAGAAGACATTTTGGGCACACACCAAGTCAATTTGTTTTATCTATTGTCGAACAAGAGTCATGTCACAACGGCACAATGAGATTTAGTATGTGTTGTTGTTGCTGTTGTTGTTGTTCTTGTTGTTGCTGTGGCATAGAGAGGCTGTTGCTCGTTGCAAGTTGAAGCAACAATGGTGCGGCAAAAGCAAATCAGCGACATGATTCGATATTTAGATATGCGCGCTAAGAAATATGAGCCGCTAACAACACAGCAACAGCAACAGAAACAACAACAGCAACAACAAAAGATGCTGCCGCGTTCTTGTCTGTAGTTGCCAAGTTTGTTGCTTAAGTCTTTTGTTTTGGGTACGACTATCGATAGGTTTAGCCAAGTTGCTGCATTTAAATTTGATTTATACACACTTGAGTTGCATATAATTGGGCAGAGTCTCTGCTGCTGCTGCTGTTGCTGCGCCGCGCTGTCTGGCCCCGCCGCAGCGGCTTGACAATAATTGGCTGCCCGAAATGGGCAGTCGAACAAATCATAATCATAGCGGGAAGCCTGGAAAGCACGAAAGCGGCCACCGTTCCCATATAATTCCAGGTGTTAATTATGCGCCGGAAGCAACAGCAGCAGCAGCCACATGTTGTTGGCGTGCGTATTGGGCCACGTTTATGCCATAAAACGCTAATGAAACGCCTTAGCAATTGCAATGCAGACAGACGCGTCTCTGCGGCATTTTAACTAGATCTAGAGCACACAGTGGGCCACAGTGGCGCGTTTATAAACATAATTAAGTTGAAATCATAAAAAAGCGCCTCAAGACACACGCAGCAGCAGCAGCAGCAGCAGCAGCAGCAGCAACAGACATCAGCAATCGACATCAGCAGCAGCAACAGCAGCAGCAACAGCAGCAGGAGCCGACAGCAGCCGACTTGCACTTCGGTAACGGGGCAACTCCATTAACAGACCGCAGGCAATGCTGGCAACCAATCAGCGCTTAGCTAAAGAGCGCGTTGACAGTAAAGAGAGCGCGCGCTTAGAGCGTCTGCTTAAACCGGTTGAGCTGTGAGCTAAGAGAGCCGTTTAGTGCAAAGCTCGTGAGTGAATGTAGCCAGCGGCAATGCCAGCCGCTTTCAGTAGTTGCCAATCAGTCGCAACTTGACGCCTGAAGCGCACGCAAGCAGCAAGCGGATGAAATAGGAAACATCGATACACGATAAACGATAAACGATAGTCGATAGTCGTATACGAGCACGAAATACGGTTGGTAACGCGTGGTGGTTCAGTCGCGCGCTCTCTCTCGCTCTTACTCTGTCGTTCTCTCTGAAGTTTTGCTCCGCCCACTTGAGGCGGCTGCTGCAGGCTTCGAAACGCCGCAGGACTCGCTGCGTTTAGTCGAGCGTCGCGCGTCAAGCAGTAAACAGCAGTTAACGGTAAATGCCAATTGGATTATGTGAAATTATCTCTATGCATGTCTAAGCGTGTCCAACACCAACAGCAACAACAACAACAACAATAATCAAATAATCAATGGAAAATGCGCGTTGTGAAAGTGTTAAATGTGTTACAATTAAATTGAATTGCTTGCTGATTACAACAAATGACAGCAAAGCAGAAAAGCCAACGAAAAAAGTAATCATCAACATCAAAACAACAACAAAGCGAAAAGAAAAGAAAAGAAAATAAAATAAAAGAGAATGAATGAATAACAATAATAACAAACAAATCGACAGTGTGATTTATAAACTTACATTTATACTGTGCGTTTTTTTTCTTCGGCTTTTTCTGTCGATTTAATTCAACATAAATCAAAACCAAACAAATCTGCGCTCTGCGTGAGATATACGAATATTTAACGGAAATAACGCTCAATTACGAGATTATTCGTACTCTCAACGAACAGCAGAAACTATCCTACAATGAATTTGATAGGGTATATCAAACAATACTAGAAAGAATGAATTTAATAGGGTATTATTTGTACTCTCAAAAGTATCCTACAATGAATTTAATAGCGTATACCAAAGAACACTAGAAAACAGATATTTTATAGGGTATACCAAACAGTGCTAGATAAAGAAGAACATATTTTAATATACCATCGAAAATTCTTTAAATAAAATAGGCAATATTAAAATTTGCATAAAATACTAGCATAAAAAATTCCTTAAGCCGAAAAACTTAGAAATCACTTAAAGTGCCAAAAAATATCACAAAAGGAAAAGTGTTTTTCAAAGAATAATTCGTGAAAGGAAAATCTCTGTGAAGCCGGAGGAGTTCTCAATCAATTCAGAGTTTATATGACATATAAAAATTAATTCTTTCTAAAAATGCTTATCCCTCTATTATGACTAAAAAGCTCGTTAAAAATTGAAAGTGAATTGAAGAATCAAAAATACAAAATTTGGAAAACCAATTCGGAATAACTATAGAGAGACTTGACTGTATTTAAAGACATAAATTTGTTTATAAAAGAGCTTAAATAAAAGTGCAAACAATGCGAAATATGTGAAATGTGAATGTGAATCTTGTTGCCCCACCACAGAGTTCACAATAGCCAACAACAACAGCAACAACAAAAACAACCGCAACACTGTGTGGTTTCATTGATAACGCAGACTCACCCACACACACAGAGAGACACATAGAAACGAAATGGAATTGAAACACGTCGAGTGAAAAGAAAGCAAATAATAAAGCACAATAAATAATAAATAGCGCATATTGCACGACAACAACAACAGTTCTATATATATATATATATATATATATATATATATTCGTATATAGAGCATAATGTATGGTGTGATAGAGAGACACACACAGAGCTCAGATCGGGGGCAATAAAAAGAGAGAGAGAAGAACTATAAAAGATATATATGTATATAGCTCAGTACTTGGCTCTGCTTAAATAATTAGCTGATAAAAATAAGAAAAGGCCGCCACATTTGCTGTGGCAATCAGCTGGAAACGCTCAGAGCTCTCGGTATGAATGGGATTTTCCTCAGATACGCTAGACTCATAGATATTCCTATTGGGGATAGACATATAGATACTCTAGACTCATTGATATTCCTATTGGAAAGGGAAACATTGCGGATTTTCGATATGAGTGGAATCGGGGTAGCTTTAGATTATATCAAAGAAAGAGACATACACTTTTCATTCCAAATATATTTTTCTAAATCATTTACATTTCACTTTCTAAAATGTTTCCTCATCTCTAGAAGTTCTTGTTAGATTTGAAAGGTGTCAGTAGTTCCAGCTGGATCTCTGCTTAGAATCGTATTTATATATTCACAGTTGTCATACGACTCTGAGTAGGAATATTCGCGATTTTATATTTCCCTCTCTCAACTTCAATTGCGCCAATTGTGAAGTGCGCCCTTTGGACGAGAGTGCACAGTGGTTCACTTCCGGCTGCGATGCTCTCACAGAGCACAGAGTTGCATAAATTTGACTCAAAGTCAACGACTTCCGTTTAGCGTGCAGCGCGGGGGTGGCAAGCGAAGAGCAGCCAGCGAGAAAACAGAGAAGAGAGAGAGAGAGAGGGGTAGGGAGGAAGCGTAGCAAATTATTTAATTAAATGGACAATTAACACCCGATCAAGAGCAACATAAGGAAGGCCGCAGGAACGTTTAAGATGGCACAGGCCAAGAGGCAAGGGCAAAAGAAGACAAAGCGGAAGAAGGGGTAGAATGAATAATGTGGGCAAGAGTAAAAATATCTGTAAATTAATATGCGCACAAGATGCAAATTGCTTGTAGCCAAAGACACGGCAACAACAGCAAAAGCAGCAGCAGCAGCGACGGCAGCAGCAACTTGCAACTGCAACAGCAGCAGTAGCAGCACAGCGTTAAATTAACATAAATTGAATTGCATTTGCATTTGCTGCACGTTGCGCCGCTTTGCGGTTGTTGCGGTTGCAACTGTTGCTGCGGTTGCTGCAGTTGCAGCAGCAGCAGTGGCAGCAGAGGCAGCAGCAACAAATGCGTGTCAATTAGCGTTGATGATGCGTGCTTAAAGGCAATGAGAAATGGATTTTACAGGCACTTGTCAGCGTGTTTCAATTCCATTTTGTTTTACAACAGCAACAATATCAATAACAGCAGCAACAGCCACAATAATAAAGGCCTATCAAGTGGAAGTGTGTGTAGAAAACATATGAAAAATACTTAAATAAAACGAGAAATAATAACAAAAGTTTGTGATAACAACAACAAAATAAAGAGAAGTGAAAAATGCCATGAAAAACAACAACAAATAAAAGCAGCAACAACAGGCACGAAGAAGGAAAGAAAAAAAAACAAATAGTGTGCCGAGCATGGGCTAATTAAAGGCCAAACTGTGTGCGTTACTTGTGCCAAAAGTTGTGCATAAGCAACAACAACAACAACAACAACGACGACAACGACAACAACAACGACAAACAACCAGCAGAATAAACAACGAACCAGCATCGTCTGCAGCAGCAACAGGCAGCGGCAGGCGGCAGCAACACGTTCAGAATGTACAAAATGTTTAGAAAACATTTTCGGCGAAAATCAACAAAAGGCAACACAACAACAACAGCAACAACAACAACAACAGCAGCAACAACAACAACAACAGACAGCCTGAGAATGTGTGGAACGAGGCAGCGGCAAAGGCGGCTGCGATCACTGATCACTGACAACAACGATTGTCGATCATTAAAGTCTGCCTGCAACTTAATTGCTTTAATTTTAATATTGTTAGTTCATAAGGTAAGCCAAAAATCAACCCAGACATTTTCAGTTCACATGCAAAAAACCTCAAAAATATTGAAATATGCGGGTGGCTGCCAGTTGTTTTAGCCAAAAAAACCAAAGTTGATTAAACTTTTTTAGCCGTTTTTTTTGTTTTTGTAGGTTTTTTTTCTGTTTGGGCCCCAAGGCAATAACCGCCAGTAATTTGTGTGGGAATTCTGCGATGAGGGCGCTAAAATTATAGCACTGCAAATTGAACAACAGAATTGAAACCTTTTTTCGTATATAATTAAAGAGGCGATTCAATGTTCTGGGCTTCAATTTTATTTCAATTCAATTTTTGGTTGCAAATTGGAATATTTTCAAGGAAACCTTCTGAAATCAATCTTTCAATCTTATATTATAAAATAAATTCCTTATCGGATATTAATTCTTGTAAAATATTCATTATGTTTTTTTTTAATACATTATTGAAGTTTACACTCTGCGTCACTTGAATAGGTTCAGTTATTTTTCTATACAAAACTTTAAATATTTCTAAAGAGAGAAGAGCAAATTTTAGGGAGCTATTTTTCCTGAATAAGTTAGTCATTTATTAAGGAAACCTGAGAAAAATATGCTTCTGCTGCTCATAATTAATTTATGATATTATATTATATTCATTAGATTCTACAGATCTAAAAGCTTTGGAGCTTTCTGCTATGGTTAAATGTAGCTTATTAAGGAGTAATCCTCCAGGATGAATGCAGAACACAAGGAGAAACTGAACCTATTCAAGTGACGCGGAGTGTATTGCTAGCTAAATTTATTGTAGAATAAATTGTGAAAACTTTAAAGCTGCATTCAATTTTTAAGGCTTTTATTTTCAGTGGGTGTTTTACAACTGTTATAAAAGCCATAAAATTATGAAGATGTCTCTTTTAATTTTGTGTTAATGAGCATATTAAAGGAAATTAATCATCCATTTTAATTAGTTATAATAAAATGTGTATTTTTGGACTTTAGTCGGAACTACAATTTAACTAGCTAAATTAATGGGTATCTGTGCAGGCATCCAATGTTGCAGCCTTGCCGCTGGCTCAACTAGTTCCCAGCCGACTGGTAGCAGCAGCAGCAACGGTAGTCATAGCCCACATTTTATGTAGAGATACATTTTTGTTGTTGTATCTTTTGGGGCGTAGACAACAATAAAGTGTTACACAAAGTGCCTAAACATGTATTGAGATGCCAGCGGATGCCTGAGGGGCAATTAAAACGGTCCCAAAAAAAAAAGAAAAACACATAAAATTAATCGCAGAGGCTGCGATCAGGAATATAAACAACAATTTGATTAACGAGTAGCTGCAGTGTATTCAAGTTCGGCTATTAGAATAAAAGACGAAGAAGAAGCAGAAGAAGAAGTGGAAGAGGTAGAAGAAGTGGAAGCTGAATACCCTGGGACAGAGGGCTATCAAATTGATTACACACATTTATCTGAAATTCTCCGTTTCTTGCATTGATTTTGGGTAAGCCGCAGAGCGATAAAAGTCGCCGGCGCATGAGAAATGGCTGAATAAATGCTTAAATGGGCATTCCATTCCCTCAGAGAGAGAGAGAGAGGCGCTGCAACTATTTAGTTGTTAATTAAGAAAATAAAAGTTAAATATATTTTGTAGCCGACCGATTTATGGGCGCTTCCAAGAAATTGCCTGATCCGCATTCGTCCAGTGTCGAATTAACCCGGTTAACATTTGCAGTCAGGACTGACAGGCTTTACGGAAAAAAGAGCAAAAAAAAAAAGGCTAAATCCCCTCATAACAGCCTGACATTTATTGATCATAAGCTGCGTATTAAACTGGCGGTATTTATAAAGATTTTTCGAGATATTTTCGAAAGGCAGCCAGCAGCAGCAGCAGCAAAATGAGTTGGCGAAACGCGAGCTCCCACGATCATTTTGTTTGTTGTTGTTGTTTCTGTAGTGTATTATTATTATTCGTATTATTGTTGGTATTTATCGCAATACTTAAAGCATCAACAAAACGTTGGGCCCTGCAATTGTGCGAGTATTTCTCATTAAGGCTTAAAATTATTACTGCCAAATTTAACGTTTATTTTAACATAAACATTTAGCTTCATTAACAGCCCGTTTGCATTTTAGTACAAGGCCTAAATAATGTAAGGAAATATGGTTAAGGATTTCTCTTAAGTGCAGCTACACTCAGAGAAAAACCAGTAGATCTCTGTAGGACAATTCTGAATAATTATAGTGCTCCGATCCGGCTGGATTCGAAATATGAGCTGGACGCAATGAAGAGAAGGCTACATGCCAACAGGCAGACAGCTGCATTGGTTCCTCCCCTCGCCTCATCACTTTGCCGAGTCAGGACTTTTATACCCTCTCTTTTTCTCAGTGTATGCAACCGAAATATTTCAGTTAAATTGCTTTGATTTCTTGGCGCCGCATTACTAATTTTAGCAGCAATTGTTTGAAGCATTTCATGGGGCTTATCTAATCGAATTGATTACGTCAAAGTTTGTCTTCAGTATTAGCGCTTGATTGCGAGAATCTGAGAACAGGCAACAACAGCAGCGGCAGCAGCAGAGGCAGCTGCACTTGCCACTTGCCACAGGCTCATGAATGAAAACCAGCCCAAAAGAAATGTGATAAATAAATAGTAAGCAGGCGCTGCACACAATATTCTCGTATGCGAGAGAAGGAACCGGTTTATGAGACTCGGGACTCGATCAAGAATCCAATCAACTTGCCGCTGGGGCACTGACCAAATTGCGGCAAACAAAAGGCAGCTCGCAACTGATCAGAACAGAACACAACAAAAAAACAGAAGAGGAGAGTAGAGTTGAGGAGAGTTGAGTTGAGGCAGGGTGAAGAGTGGCAGGCACTGACTGCATTGATTGATCTATGGCATGAACAACGCTGCATGCCCCAAGCCCAGTCACAGCAGCAACAACAACAGCTTTAACTTGAATATCAACATCAACTTGCAACTTCCAACTTGATGCTCAAGACTTTTATTCTCTTTTTTTTTTGTATGTGAACAACAGAAGAAAAGCAAAGAAAAGGTGGACAGGTGCAGCTGCACGCTGCATGCCCCAAGAAGTGCGTCGTCTCTTGGCTAACTGACGCAACTGCCGTTAGTCTTAGACCAGTTGACAGTCCTTAAGGCTAAATTGCAATTTATTTCTAATAAACTTATCAACGCTGCCAGCTACCAACAGCCAGCAGCAGCAGCAACCAGCTATCCCCAGCAACAACCACAGCCAACAGCAACAGCAATTCCCGCCTTTGACAATAAATTCATTGAAATATGAAACTATAAAAGTTTCTGCCAGCCAACTAAAAGTTTTCATTAGCATATTTTTTAGCCTTTTCGCAGCGGCTCCCAAGCTATTTTGCTTCTTCTTTTTTTTTAAAGCCAGTCTTGTAATGAACCCTAAAATACAAAGTTGATGACCACTGTGGCCACAGCGATAGAGATGCGCAGTGACTTTTACTAGCTAAAAGACCGCTGTGCTTTTGCCAAAAAGAAAAACTAATTGGCAATAAATTAAAATTAAAACCATTCTCTTAGCTTATTAAATATTCAATTCTATGGCCCAAAAGGTTCGATGAAGTTGGCTAATGGCAGGCTGTATGATAGCCAATTTTCTATATTGAATCTATGCAGTTGCTAGCCCAGCTACACAACGGCAGATTTATGAAAGTTATATATTTTTAATTACTTAAATTAATAAATTCAAATAATTAATAGAATTTCTAAAGTAAACAAGAAATGGTAAAATATAATTTAAAATATTTAATTATAATGAATAATAAAAAATAAAATTTCAAAGGTTTTAAAGGAAGAAGAATAAAAGTCGAATAGCTTTTGCATTCTTAATTTCATATAATTTGAAATTTTATATATCATTTACAATCACAGAACTATCGATAATTTAAAGTATCGATAATTTATGAAACTATCAAATATAGTAAATATATAAATCATTTAGTTTATGCATGATTTATATCAGCCAGTTGATCTGTCACTGTGATTCGTGACTCAGTCACGCGATAAACCGCGATTATTGCTCATCTCTGGGCCGGGAATCGCAGCATTTAAATTATGAGCAGCCATTATGCTGAAATACTTAAACTTTATGTGCAATTTCTCAAAGCCGGCGATCTAATGTGTTATTAATTTTATGGCAAATACTACGCGAACGCTTATCGATAGGCGCGGTGATTTGTGGGTCTGTAAAGACGGACGGAGATGGCTACCAACTTTCGAGTTTGTCGAGTTGCTTCAGCAAGCCATCCCAACCCATCCAATCCGATCCAATCGAATCGAATCTATGGTCAACAAAGGCATTCTAAATTATACAAGCAGTTGGATATCTCGTTTGATTAAGTGAGCTGAACCACAAAACAGTCGGAACAATCTTGGGTACAGTTAAAGGCGCTTTGTGTTTGAAAATATTTCTCATTATTTTCATGTTTCATTTGCCGGTAGATTTATCAAGACGGCAGTCTTCAGTCTGCCGTCTTCAGTCTTCCAACTGGCGCTCCTTTCATTTGCCTACTATGAAATTTAACATTCATCTATTTTGATTTTTCTTTACCATGTTTTTAATTAAAACCTCTACCGTAGCCCAATCAGAGCGCCCTAGGTGGCTTATTAGTTTTTACAACAAGCGAACGGACGGAGGGAACTCTCCACTCTCCTCGGTGTTGAGCATATTATTCGATATTTCTGGGAGGGGTACTACTACCACTACTACCACCAGTATGGACCCTAGAAGGGGGGGATTTTCGGCTTCGGCTTGTACGCTTATTTAACTTATTTAGCTTCGTTATGGGCCGTGATTGATTTGAACGATTCGGAATTTTTGTTAACATGTTTTGGCTGCGGCTTATTGGCTGTTGCCTTGTCTTGTGTTGTGTACTACTATTTCTTACCTTTCGATTTTTGTTTTTGTTTTTTATTCCTACAGATATCCGCAGCTGGCAACTTCGAGCTGGAAATATTAGAAATCTCAAATACCAATAATCATCTACTAACCGGCTACTGCTGTGGTCTGCCAACAGAGCTGAGAGCCACCAAGACGACGGGTAAGTTTATGCCTCCAACTACCAATAGAGCCCCAGTTTATAGGGTATATTCAAACACTTCTGACCAATATGTGCCAGTTAATAGGGTATATATATCTTCTATATATGCCAATGTTATATTTATCATCGGAGCAAATTATTATATAATGTGGCACACATTCTCCTCAAATTATTTTGTCTCTTATCGCTGTGTTGCTCAAGGTCAGAAAATTATCAATTTCAAAGCAGAAAGTGCAACAAAACTTTGCTAAATTTTAACGGAACAGATTATTAATTGTATTTTTTATATAATTGTTTAAATATTTATGGCAGATATAAAAAAGAATGATTAAAAAATGAGCAAAATATAAAACTCTGCAAGGGAAAATATAATCTTTTTAGTCCGGTCAGAAAATGGTTTTAAAGCTTTATTTATTTTGAACGATTGTTCCAATATTTAAGATATATATATATAGTAATCTGATCTGATCTTTTGAACTCTCTTTTGTTTTAAATAATACTTCTTGAATGGTTATCTCATTGATAATGATATTTTTTGTATACCCTTTAATTTGTAGGCTGCTCTCCCTGCACAACGGCGTTTCGGCTGTGCCTCAAGGAGTATCAGACAACGGAACAGGGTGCCAGCATATCGACGGGTTGCTCCTTTGGCAATTCCACAACAAAAATACTTGGCGGCTCCAGTTTTGTGCTCAGTGATCCGGCCGTGGGTGCCATTGTGTTGCCCTTCTCATTTCGTTGGACGGTAAGTTGTTGTTGTTGTTATTATTATTGTTGTAAGACTTCTACTTCTCCTACTCCTCCACCTTCTTCTTATTGTTGTTGTTGTTGTGAGCAACGAATTGAAACGAAAGCTGAACCCCCTCGCAGCCCCCATCCAGCATAAAAACGCACACTTTTGGCACGAGCTGGCGCATTGATAGGGGATTCGGGGTTCGGGTTTGGGCACTTTAGGTTGTTCCGCCTGTTGGAGCCAACACCAGCAACTGACTGGCGTCATCGCAGAATTTCTAGCGATAAAAATGCGAGCTGGCAACTCAGTAGCTCGCGCCAACTGCAGCTATGATAAGAGCTTCAGCTCGACAGTATCAAGTTTTGTTTTTAGTTGTATTCTATTGCTCTAACGATTTCCGGCAGACTAAGAAATACCCAAAAAAGAATAAAGAAAAAAAAGAAATTTACGACTAGAAGATACTCTGTAGAGAGAAGATACTCTCTGTGAGAAATATTGTTTATTGAATAAACCATCTTTTCTCGCAGCTCAAGTTTCAGAGAGCTATAAACGCCGCTAGATTCACACGGCCATAAAAACTGATTAGAAACATGTTCAATACTCCATCCGATCGGAAATTCCGCCACTTTTTAGCTATTTTTAATAGCAAAAACAAAAGAGAGTTAACCAATCTAAGCGTATAATAGCCGCTGCGTGGGTTGGCTTATTGAGAGCTGCCTGATTCTGGCATAAATGATGACTCATGATGCGGCCCAAAAACCTCTCAAATATTATAGAAAAAAAAAAACACACTCTATACTTAAATAAGTATGTGAAAAATAAATCAACGCTCTGCTCTCTGTGGCAGTGAAAAGCCGCTTACTCGCTGCGGTAGCCGAATATAAAAAGCAATTAAAAAAATTATGTTTTATATTTTTTTCCCCCCATTTTTTATTCGACTGCCTCTTAAGCCGCTTTCGGTGGAGCAGCAGAGCACCTTCACCCTCGTCTCGGATCTCAGGTCTGAGGAACCGGCATTAATTAAGTGCGCATAATGCGGGCCTTATGACTGCTAAAACGTGGCATATTTTTTTTTTTTTTTGACTCTGTTCTGGTTCCGTAGTGCTATAAAACATATAAAAATTGAGTCCATTGCCAGGCAGCTGCCACTAAATGTAACTTGACTGGGGCGTAACTGCCAGTTGATTCTTGGCTTTTAATGCCCAACCCTTGCCGAGAGGTAAGGTTTGTCACGAAGTGTGTGGCAGAACAGGCCAAAGAGATCGCTTAACCTTATCATATAGCTTCTATAGGAAGAATCGGTTCAAAAGATATTGCATAGAAAACTTTGTTCTTTCGCAAGATATCTTTAAAAATCTCAGCTAAAAATAATGGTAAATCTTATAGAATATAGAATATATAGAATATAGAAACCATCAATTAAATATTAAATTTATTTATTTAAAAGGTTTTTCAAGGCTTAAGCTAGGTCTACAAGGGTATTTAATTTTCGGTGCGCCGCAGTCAGCTATTCCTCTAGGAGCAACCTCTATGAGGCTAAGACTGGTTCAAAGCTCGTTTCGTTTAGAGATAACTTGATAAAACTCAAGGAGAATATATATATTTATATATAGAGTATATGTATTTATATATAGAGTATATATATTTATAGAGTAAATAATTTCGGCATTATTCAGATGAGTATAACATGCAGCTGCCATAGAAATGATAGCTAGAAAGTTGTTTTCTTGGTTAAAATTTGTTATTCCAAATACTTTAAGCCAACTGATTTCAATGAAATTAAGCCATTATTCCCTTTAAATCCAAGCCAAATCAAACTAAAATTTATTTGGCTGTTAATAGAAGGCTAGAACGAAGATATTAGAAAATCAATTTCCAACAAATTTAGTTGAAAATTAGAAGGGCTTGCAATAAGAATCGTTTAATTTTGATATGATTTCTAAAGCTTTGAATAAATTGCAAAAAACTAATAAATAATTAGGGTATTTAAGGCGGTGACACACCTTTTTTTTAATTGTTACATTAACTTTTTTCTTATTACTTCGTTGGCCTCTTTTTTTTCTTGTTTTTTTTCGGTTGGTGTTCTTTGAAAACGGCAATGTTTTGGTAATGTAGAAACACAAAACTAACTTGGTTAACAATTACACGCCTTCGTCCACACAACTGCCAACTAATTCTACTGATGGCCATAAGCCAGCGTTGACTGCGACGCCGACTGCGACTGCGACAGCGACTGCGACGTTGGCATGCGCATGCGCCGCGTCGCGTCGCGTCGTTTACATTAAGCGACTCGCTGAGTTTTCATATAGTTAGGGAGCCGGCGCGCATGCGTCAGAGCCGGCTCCAGGGGCCTGGGTCTTGGCTCTTTCGATTCTTCGAGGCTTGGGTCTCTGTCTTTGAGTCTTAGTCTCTGTTGCTGCTGCTGTCGTTCTGGGTTCGAATCGGCGTCGGAGTCTGAGTCTCAGTTCGAGCCGGCGCAGTGTCGTGGTCGTGGCCTGAAGTGCGGACAACCTGTTTCGTGGGAACATTACCTTGTCGCGCTTGTCGCTCGCCCGATGGCGATACGTTACGCTTCGCTATGGTTTCGCTTTAATCTTTGGGGTCTGCCTGCAGCTCTCCCATACGAGTTACTCTGCACAGAGTACGAGTATGTGCTCTATGTGCTCTGGTCTGCCGTTCAAACAAAGAAAACTAAATCGTTAGCGTGCTCGACTTGTAGATACTCTGTAGTTTTATGAGTAGCTTCTGTGGGAGTATTATATAGTATTTATCTGCTGGAGATCTATTGTCTTTGATAGTAAGAAAGAGTGCATTACTAATATTGAAAGCAGAGGGATAAAAGGAAAGCATAGCTGAGTCTCCTACGAAAGTTTTTGTTCTTCATCAGAGCATGAAAGAAGAACCTTTCTTAAAGGAATCCAAATGAAATAGTTCGAGTCCTTTTTAAGCTTTAATGGATTTTTATAAGGGAAAAAAGAGATACCCTTTTGCTCAATCAGATCGTTGAACTCCCCGCAGTTTTTGGGCTCAACTTTGAGCCAGCTTCTTTTCAGTACAGCTTAATATACCCTTTGCAGTCAATTCATTGGCTTGCAGGGTATAAAAACCTGGCAAATGTTTGAACTGGCGGTGGCGGTGACGGTGGCGTCGGCATTGGCAAATTCTGCATACAACAACAAAAACAATACTCGAACTCGTACTCGTTGCCGTATTTACTTGCCTCAAGAAGCCTTTCACAAAATCACGAAATCTTCAAAAATCAAGCTGCCGATATAAGCGAGTTGTTACTTTTTTCTCAGTCAACCCGTCCGTCTGTCCGTCCGGTCGTCTGTCTGTCTGTCGTCTTTTTCTGTGTTTATTTGGATGCTGCGGCTGATGCGTCGCAATTGTCCCACTTTTTATTGAATGACTTCTTTTCCCTCGCTCCTCTTCGTATTTATTTGATTTTGAGTCGTTTTTTTTCTGAAGTTTTTCGACAGTTTATTCGGCCGAGTTGATTGAGTGAATGGCACGTTAAAACTTATAAACATGACTTATGAAATGCTTGAAACACTTGCTTCAAGCAGCAGCCACAACATCATACTCCATACGAATACTTTTCGATGTAACTGTCAAATATAAACTTGAAAAATATTCGAATTTCACTTGACAATATTTTTGGTTCGCTGTTGTTCCACTGTTCCAACTCATTTTTTTGTGGAGTGCGCCGTGCGCAATCATTATTCAAATTCAAATTCAAAATCAAGTGGAATTGGAAGACTTGCTCCACTTTTTTTCCCTGAGTGTAGCGTGTGTGTATAGAGATGAATGGCAGTAGAGCTGCCACAGCTGCCCCCACATGAAGCCATATTTGGAGTAGCTTCTCTCCATTTAAAAAGCTTTCGTTTACCTGTAGCTGTATCTTTACCTGTTTCTGTTTCTGTATCTTTGCCTGTACAGTGCGTAAATGGTACAATGTCATTGATAAAAGTTGCCTGAAAAAAGTGGGTAGATTATTTGTCGAGCAAAGTTGTTCGATGTTTTTTTCTTTCGCCTTTTATGCCAAGTATGGCCAGGTTCTCTTGACAGTTTGTAAACATTTCATTGGCCAATTGAAATCTCAATAAAGCTGCTGTCTTTTGCCTGTTTGCTACTTAATTTTAGCCACAATTCAACAGATCTTCCAATGGAATATTTCGTCTAATTTATGCAGCTCAAAAGTGGAAAGCGAAATCTAAAAATAATTTCAGTTTTTCTTGAAAATATGAAAGATTACGATAAAAAAAAACTGTTAATAACAGAAGGCCTTAACAGCATGTTAAATTGTATTTCACAGCAGTTTATAGAGAGAATTGGGATTGGTTCTCGAGCAGCTCAAATATTAAAAAATGGATGTAAAGTTCTTTAAAGATTTTATAAGAGAAACTTGGCTGGGAATCTCAGCTATGGCTTGGTTTTAACTACTTCCTTTTACAATTTAAATATATATTTTAAAATGAATATATTTAGAGCAGTTTGAGCTAAATTAGTGATGAATATTTATGGATAAATGGCGCGTGTTTGCTGTCCACGAAATCCGAAACCAATTAAACGCCATTTTCAATTGAAAAACTTCCGCTGGCAGGCGGCGGCAAGTCAAGATTTTAGCATGCGCCCGCCCGGAAGAGAGCTCGTCGATCGGAATTATGACAGCCGGGAAATTGAATGGAAATTTGAGCCATAGCCAAGCAGAAAGAGGACAGTGAAGACAGGGGCAGACACAGTGGGCAGTAATACGTGTAATTGTGGATGAATTTTGATAAACTGTGTCAAGTTGCTTACATCGACGAGTCGAGACTGGGACTGGGACTGCGACTGGGTCTGGGACTGGGACTGGAAGTGTAATTAGCCAATGTCTGCTTTGGACTGATTTAGTGTCGCGTCGCCAGGGCAATTACATGGGAAACATGGGCAAAATAAAGCCAAACGAACTGAGCCTCCTCCTACTTCTTCGATTGCTAAATGAGCATTTCCTGGCATCCAGCGGCGCAGACGACAACCTCCTCCTCGTCGTCGTCGTCGTTGTCGTCGTCGTAGTGGACGTTTAATTGCTTTTTCTTCTGGCGAGTCTTCAATTTTTATGTGCGCAAAAAGCAGCCAAAAATAATACAGAAAAAAAAGGCTAAATTTGTTTTTGTTTGGCCAATTGCAATGCAATGCCTTTTGGACATGGCCTGAACGGGAATGCGAATGCCTATCCACTCCCCTAGACCAAGTTTAGAAAGTCTTTTTTTTTTTTTAGCCTTTTTGTATTGCTCAGTTCAGTTTTGTTGCCTTTGTTTTTTGCGTGAAATTAAAGTGTTTGTTTGTGCATTTGCTTTGTCTGCTCGTTTGTTTGCTCATTTTGCCTCGCCGTTGTCTTCATTTGCATCAATGCAAAGCAGGCACAGTGGGCTCAGTTCAGTAAATATTAAATAAATCTGCGATTTTTAATAGTTGCCGATTTTCCATTACGAAAAGTAGTCTCAATCAATTGTCTCAAAAGTTGCTAAAAACTTGGACATTTTGCTGGAAATCTTGCGGAGATGAAACTCTGATTAACTATGGGGATTTGGCTTCTAATCTGAAGGTAACTCCAGAAACCCCAACAAATTTAGCTACATTTAGTCTACAATTCTAATAAAATTTGTTGTTATTAAGTAAAGTTTCTAGCCGATTCGAAATCGAAATTTCCCAATATTTTTTAAGCTAAAATGAATGGCGCAATTTTCTTCAATTGCTTAAATTCATTTTTATGCCACTGTATATTTTTTTTGCACTGTGTTGGCTGCTTTACACCCACTGTGCGAGCCAAAAAACAAAGGAAAAATACCACTTGAGATTAAACTGTCCATTAGCGTCAACACTCAACCAAGACGAAAGCACAATTCGAACCTCGGACTAATGCTGCATTTGCTCTCTCCTTCTTCTTCTCCGTCTCCTTCTCCTGCTTCTTCCTCATCATCATCTTCTTCTTCTTCTTTATGCTATTCGTCTGTTTCATATGCTGCTTCTTGTTGTTGTTGTTCAATTACAGAAGTCGTTTACGCTGATACTGCAGGCGTTGGACATGTACAACACATCGTATCCAGGTAAGTGCGGTGGCAATTGCCTCGCTGTTTCTCTTGTTGCTGTTGCTCTTGTGTGTGTGTGTGTGTGTGTGTGTGTGTTCGTGTTGTGCACAGCATTTAGCTTAATTAGCACAGTCGCAGACGCAGCACCATAACAATAAGAGTCAGCAACAGCAACAGCAACAACAGCAACAGTTGCTAGCCAATTGAGCGCAAAATGTTGTCAGCCATGTCTAAAACTTTGCCTACCTGTCTCTAACCCCCAACCAAATCCTTGGAACGCCAACGTTGATGCCACCATGGTCGTCGTTGCCGCCGTCGTCGTCGTCGTCAACAATTGTCATTGCTATGCACAACCCACAACAACAACAACAACAACAACAACAATCCACAACAACAATTCGCAACAACCGGCAACAACTGGGAACAATCGTCCTCCTGTTGGGAAATGCAGATGCGGAAAGGTTAATTGAAGAAACATCATACTCGGGCGTGATACTGCCGTCGCCGGAATGGAAAACATTGGACCACATTGGCCGCAACGCTCGGATCACCTACCGCGTCCGGGTGCAATGCTCCGTTACCTACTACAACACGACCTGCACGACCTTCTGCCGTCCCCGAGACGATCAGTTTGGGCATTACGCCTGCGG
The DNA here is from genome assembly GCA_018150835.1 of Drosophila repletoides. Taxonomy (NCBI): domain Eukaryota; kingdom Metazoa; phylum Arthropoda; class Insecta; order Diptera; family Drosophilidae; genus Drosophila; species Drosophila repletoides. The sequence continues at coordinate 11,367,976 of JAECWQ010000100.1, forward strand.
TTCGGAGGGTCAAAAACTCTGCTTGAATGGCTGGCAGGGCGTCAACTGTGAGCAGGCCATTTGCAAGCCCGGCTGTGATCCCATCCGTGGCAAATGTGATCGACCCGGTGAATGCGAGTAAGTACCTCAAACATTATAATTATCTAAATATATATATACCCCCCCGTCCACCTGAGACACTGCTGCGATTATGACACTTTTTATGCTGCGTGTCTCTTACAGCTTTTGGGGCCGCGCTTAATGGCCTGCCTGAGTTGACCAGGTCGAGTTCCCCTTGGGGCAGATTGCTCACCATCAACATAGAGAGACAGTTATAATGGCTGCCTCACTTTACGATTAACTAGTGAAATGGGGGGTTCTTTGGGTGGCTTTTTGTGCAGCATACCCGCTCCTAATACTCCCAGCGGATGTGTAAATAGTTGTCCAAAGCGCAGTTGGGAAAGTTTCTTTCAACAGCTTTTGCATCAATTTTTACCACTACTCCAAAGTGACTGTGGTATTAGTTGACTGACATGGGAAAGTATCTCCTGGAGATTGTTTTTAACTACAATTTAATTCGAGTATCCACGTATCTCAATACGGAAATATAGACAGCATACAGCATACAGCATACAGCATACAGCATACAGCATACAGCATACAGCATACAGCATACAGCATACAGCATACAGCATACAGCATACAGCATACAGCATACAGCATACACCATACAGCATTCAGCATACAGCATACAGCATACAGCATACAACATACAGCATACAGCATACAGCATACAGCATACAGCATACAGCATACAGCATACAGCATACAGCATACAGCATACAGCATACAGCATACAGCATACAGCATACAGCATACAGCATACAGCATACAGCATACAGCATACAGCATACAGCATACAGCATACAGCATACAGCATACAGCATACAGCATACAGCATACAGCATACAGCATACAGCATACAGCATACAGCATACAGCATACAGCATACAGCATACAGCATACAGCATACAGCATACAGCAGACAGCTTAACGCTGAATGCAAATGGCCAATAAACACTTTGAATCTATGCCAAAAATGGTAGAAAGACGTGCAGCATAAGTCCATAATAAGATCGCAGTGTTTAGGCCAATCGCTATGAAGTTGTAAGCAGCTATAATCTGCAATCAGCAGGCATCGATGTTGCACTTTCCAGTGCAATTCCTGAGCCTTTTGTAGCCTCTTTAACTCTTCGACTGCTAATCAAACACCCGCACGTTGCATAGCTTAGGCTCTGGTTCGCTGGTCGCTGCCTCTGCTGCTGCCTCTGCCTCTGCTGCTGCTGCTCCACCCTCCTGCCAAGTGAATGGTCATGCCCGTCCCGTCGTTGGCAGAACACAACATGAACGGTTGGCTGCCACACGGTGGGGCAAGCAGTTGCAACTCGCAGCAGTTGCAACCGCAGGCGGCAGCAGCACGAAAAAACGTTTGTGGTTTTCTGGAATTGTTGTTGCTGTTGTTGTTGTTGGCGTTGTTAATGTCTGAGCGTAACACAGAATACGTGAGCGAACAGCCATGATTGCATTTCTCAGCTCCGTCTGCCCCAACTGTCCCCCTCCCTGCCCCCCTCTTTGCCTTGGCATTGGGATCCTTGCTGCGCTGATTCTAAATAGCAATAATTAGCGTGGCCTAGAAACCATCAAAAAAATGAGAGAGCAGAAAGACAAAATAAAAAAAAAAGATATATAGAAAAAACCAGTCAAATGTTGCAACAAGTTTGCAGCAGATCTGTTCCGTCTGTTCCGTTCGTTCCACAGATTTTCGCACAGACTCGCCAACAATTATAAGCCAGAAAGAAAAATTACTTTGCTGTTTGCACGTTGCTGCCATAGATTCGTTTACAGATAACAACAGGCTGCTGTTTTTAATGAAATCATAAATTATAGACATCGAAGCAGCCAAGTCTGCTGCTCCTCCAATGGGCCTCCGTCTACTGCTTACTATCGCCGGCCACGTCATGCCCAGCATGTAGAGTTAGCACCTCGACTGCGCGATAACTCGATGGCCAGGCAATTTAACTTTGATCCCTGCTGCACTTTAGCGTGTTGCAGCGATAAAATCACAGCAGCAACAGCAACAGCAACGGCAACAACAGCAACTAGAATCGCAGCAACTCTACTGTTATTGGCCTGCAGAAAATGGCCTTTTCCTAGCCATAGCCAAGGCCAAAGTTCAAAGTGACCCAATTCAGTGATACGAAAAAAAAAACTTGACATGCGTTTCCCATGCAAATTGACATATTAAAATGCTCAATCAAAATCTAAAAACAACCTGTTGTTTTACTCTGCAATTCTCCTATAAACAAGCTATAAAAACTTGTTGATTTACTCTGGAAATGTCCTATAAACTATCCATAAATACATAAATACTCAAATTAGAAATAATACTCTTTAAAGAGGTTAGAAATTTTTGAACTTGTTTGAACTTGTTTCGATTATCCCTTTACCTTTTCTTATCTTTTTTTACTCTAACCCAAATACTCATATAAAATCGAATCAGGTCTAGAATTAATCAGTTTTCTTTGGGTAATTTTGAAATTATTATAATCAAAATAAATCAAATTGAAATCGGTTATTCCCCCAAGATTAAATGAAGATTGAGCTAATTTTTAGATTAACAAGTAGACCTTGCCTCCTTAGCATATTAAGGCCATTCACTGTGGATTGAAAACTAATCACTTAATGCTCTTTCCCATCACCTTTTCCTTTCGCAGATGTCGACCCGGCTGGCGGGGTCCGTTGTGCAATGAGTGCATGGTCTATCCGGGCTGTAAGCATGGTTCCTGCAATGGTATCGCCTGGAAGTGCCTATGCGATACGAATTGGGGTGGCATATTGTGCGATCAAGGTAAGCGACCCTAGAGTATTAAGTAGAGAGAAGGAGCAGAGAGGCTAGCAATTACCAGGCACAACACCTGGGCTGCCTGGACATAATTGATAATATCGATATTTGTGTGGCATAATATATTTTATGCTAGTAAGAGTATCGCTTTTGGTTTCTTTATTTTTTTTTCGCTTTTCCTTCACCTTTTTCCTTCGATTTTCTTCGCACAGATTTAAATTACTGTGGCACCCATGAACCCTGCAAGCATGGCGGCACCTGCGAGAACACTGCGCCGGATCAGTATCGCTGCACATGCGCCGAGGGCCTGTCGGGGGAGCAGTGCGAAATTGTGGAGCATCCATGTGCCACACAGCCGTGCCGCAACGGCGGCACATGTACGCTCAAGGTAAGCCCTCAATTTATAGATATTTTTGTTGCCACAGTGCCATAAAATAATTTAATATGCCGCCGCGCCGCCGCTGGCATTTGCAATGCTCTTCTACTTATTTTATTTTGCATTTCTTCTTTTTTTTCTACTTCTACAGCGAACGAATGCAACCAGGCCGACAACATATCGCGTCATGCGTGGCATGAGCTCCTCCATGGGCAAACCGATAAGTCGTCGCAATTCAATACGCAGCCTTTCGGGCTTGCTCCAGGAGACGGCGAATGCCAACAGCAGCAGCAGCAGCAGCAGCAGCAGCAGCAGCAGCAGCAACAGCAATGGCAATGGCAACGGCAACTCCCAGCAGCAACTGTTGCCGCCTTTGGCATCGGAGTTTACTTGCGGCTGTGCAGCCGGCTGGACGGGACAAACATGTGAAATAAGTGAGTTTTGATTTAATTTTTCGCATTTGCCAGCAGCCAGCAGGCAGCAGCCAACGGCCAGCAACTGCAGCACGCGATTAGCCACAGCAACAGCAACAACAACAGCAACTGTTGCCGTTGTAGCTGTTGCCACTCGATCATGCAATTGAGTACACACGCATTTGACTGTAGCGAAATGAAATGAAACGTAGCACGCACGCACAACCAATACAAGTTGTTGTTTTTCTCAGTGTTGCTGTTGCTGTTGCTGTTGCTCGTGTGATGTTTGTGTTGCTTGTGTGTTGCCACGGTGGTCTGGCAAATTTGATTTTGCATTCCAATTGGAGCACGACCGAAACATACATTCACCAATTCCACCAATTCAGGCAGTGCAATAAGCCATAAGCTAATTAAGTTGCCTCTCAAAAATAACAAAAAAAAACAAAAGACTTAGGCAACGAACTTGCTGGCCAGCTATGCTGAAAGTGTTTGCATATTTGTTGTTGTGCGCTAGTTTTCGAGCATTTCTTGAGAGCAAACAATTTCTTTTAGAACATTAATTATTATTAAATTTTATTTATATGTTTATTAAATGAAAAAAGTCGTTAATTAGATGAGAAAATTAAAATGTTTATAAAACAATCGCATTGAAGCTCTGCTGAATACCCTGTGAAAATTTGAAGACCTTATTTGTAGAGACAGGAATGCCAAGGGTCAAACCAAATTTTCGTTATTTTTGTTATTTGGAGGTCGCATATCGGTTTTTTTTATCAGCAAACAAACAAATGAGTTGCGTGCAGGAGAAGCAGCAAGCGACCCGGTCAAGAGGAGGCAGAAGATTTCAGGCAATTGATAAGGCTTTACACGCAGAGCTAGCAAGCCGCAGTGGCAGTTCAATGACTTTGTCTTCAGCCTGCAGCCACCTGCTTGACAAGGGCCTGGAGCACATCAAGTTAAGAGCAAAAGAGAACTCAACAACAAAATCAACACATTTGCACTTGAGTTTGAGTCTTAGCTGCCTCCAACCAATAAGAACACTGAATGCTAATAGAATGATTCAGATTTTCATTTTCCTTGCAACTTAAATAACGCCAAAGGTTTCCAGTAAACAATTTAAGAAATTATTGTCATAGCTGCTGCTTAACTCTTTCCCTCTTTGTTTCCCCTTTTTGCCCCGGTTCCTTTGCAGATATCGATGAGTGCGCTGGAGGTCCCTGCGAGCATGGTGGCACTTGTGTCGATCTAATCGGCGGCTTTCGCTGCGAATGTCCGCCAGAGTGGCGCGGCGATGTCTGCCAGGTGGACGTGAACGAATGTGAGGCATCCTATGCGACATCACTGCCAGCCACAACGCTGCTGACCACCACGGCTAGTGCGATTATAGCCAGTAATCTGAGCAGCTCTGCTGCGCTGCTGGCGGCCTTAACCAGCGCTGTGGCCAATTCCGCATCCGCTTCTGTGAACGGACCCTGCATAAATGCACGTGAATGCTTGAATTTGCCGGGTTCCTTCTCCTGCGTCTGTCTGGAGGGCTGGGGCGGTGCCACCTGTGCCGAGAATTTGGATGATTGTGTGGGACAGTGCAAGAATGGCGCCAGTTGTATTGATCTGGTCAACGATTATCGCTGCGCCTGTGCCGCGGGTTATACGGGACGCGACTGTGAAACGGATATAGATGAGTGTGCCGCCTCGCCTTGTCGCAATGGCGGCGAATGTGTCGATATGGTGGGAAAATTTAATTGCATTTGTCCGTTGGGCTATTCGGGCACACTGTGCGAGGAGGCCAAGGATCATTGTACGCCTTCGCCCTGCCTACAAGGACGCTGCCTCAATACGCCGGGCAGTTATTACTGTCACTGTCCGCCGGATCGTGCAGGCAAACACTGCGAGCAAATGCGTCCACTCTGCTCCCAGCCACCCTGCAATGGTAAGAATTTTTCAGCTAATTTGATGGCCAGCCAAGTGGAGAGGACTAAGCTATTCCATCTCTCTATCAATTACAGAGGGCTGCTTTGCCAATGTCAGCGCGACAACATTAACGCCAAGTGGACAGCCCTGCAGCGGACATGGCAGCTGCGAAATGAGCGATGTGGGTACCTTCTGCAAATGTCATGTGGGCCACACCGGCACCTTCTGTGAGCACAGTGAGTAATCTATATAGAGAAAAAACAAAAAAAAAAACACACTAAGATGGAGAAACAGACTAAGACAACAACAACCAAACTCATTAACTTTCTGCAGATCTCAACGAATGCTCGCCGAATCCTTGTCGAAATGCTGGAATTTGCCTTGACGGTGACGGCGACTTTACATGCGAGTGCATGTCCGGGTGGACAGGTGAGTTGCCACGCAGTCGCTGCTTAAGTGAACGTCAAAACCCGAGCGCAACAAGTGCAGGCAGGCAAAAAAACATTTAGTTTTCACCTCACATCAACATTTAAATACTCTATAAAGGCCTTATCCTGGCTATTAGTATAAAGTAGGATGGCAGTAGGATGCCTGAAAGATAGTTAATAGAAACGCACTGCTACGATAGGAAAATGACTGATATATCATTAAGAAAATGTAGCTTCACTTCCCCTTTTCCCAAACTGTACAAACAGCCTGTAATAACTAAAGCTGCTTTTTGTAAGTGTGTGAAAACCTGCTATAAGCTGACTGTCTGCCTGGCGCATTATCAACGCTTTGGGAGCTTTAAATGAGCGCGAGACGAGAGCTGAGCACGTTAAGTGAGTTGCACACATACACAGCCACACACACACAAACATAACTTATATATATATATATATATATATATATGTGTATATAGAGTGGGAATCGCGTCGGTCACATTTATTTGAACATTGAAAGTCGGCAGTCATTACAGCTTCAATTTGAGGCGAATGCGGCAATAATCTGCGCATTGGTCTCACTTTGCCACATGTGGCACAGCCGTGGGGCAGTTTGGCAGTTGGGGCAGTTGCCACCAAACCCCCCGCTCATATTTTTGCCTGACTTTTTGTTTGTTTTTAATATGTGATTTGCATATTTCACGCGTTTCACTTTTTTGTCACAGTTTCAGTTTTAGTTTCAGTTTCATATAACGCTAAAGTTAGAGTTAAAGCCAGAGAGTTAAAGCTAAATCGATCTATGTCAGTGCACTTTTACTTTTTTCAAATTCAATTAGTTAAAGCCATGAATTTGGCCCTGGTCTTTTTTGTTTGCTTGCAAGCAAGCAACATCCTGTCGCCAAGTTTGTTGCTTAAGTCTTGTGAATAGCCAAGTTCGTTGCCTAAGTCTTTTGTTTTATTGCAATCTCAATAGGCAAACACTGCTCGGAACGGGCCACAATCTGCTATGCGGGTCAGTGCCAAAATGGTGGCACCTGCATGCCAGGGGCGCCGGATAAAGCGCTGCAACCGCACTGCCACTGCACCCCTGGCTGGACGGGTCTATTTTGTGCAGAGGCCATCGACCAGTGTCGCGGCCAGCCATGCCATAATGGTGGCACCTGCGAATCGGGCGCCGGCTGGTTTCGCTGCGTCTGCGCTCAGGGCTTCTCGGGACCCGATTGTCGGATCAATGTCAACGAATGCTCGCCCCAGCCCTGCCAAGGCGGTGCCACCTGCATTGACGGCATTGGCGGCTACACGTGCATCTGTCCGCCCGGACGGCACGGCTTGCGCTGTGAGATATGTAAGTATATTTTCAGATTCAGAGATTTAATGGCCACAGCTCCAACACAATTGATTCATTTAATAATAATCCTAATATTATTTATCCACTAATCCCAACACAGTACTCTCGGATCCGAAGGCAGCTTGCTTGAATGCCAGCAATACCATTTCACCTTATACAGCGTTGAATCAGAGCCAGAACTGGCTGGACATAGCGCTAACTGGACGCAGCGAGGATGATGAGCATTGCAATGCCTGTGTCTGCGAGAATGGCACCTCGCGCTGCACGAATCTCTGGTGCGGATTAACCAATTGCTTTAAATTGGATCCGCTGTCGAAATCTTCGAATCTGTCGGGTGTTTGCAAGCAACATGAGGTGTGCGTTCCAGCTTTAAGTGAAACCTGTCTGGCGCCGCCTTGCAGTGTACGCGGCGATTGCCGCGCCTTGGAGCCATCGAGACGTGTGGCACCACCGCGTCTGCCGGCCAAAGCCACCTGTTGGCCCAACCAGGCGTTGGTTAATGAGAATTGTGCAAGATTGACTATACTCCTCGACTTGGAGCGTGTGGGCAAAGGCGCCTCTGTGGAGGGTCTGTGCTCATTGGTGCGGGTTCTGCTCGCCGCACGACTCATCAAGCAGCCAGCGGTGCCTGTGTCCAGCTCAGCGCCGGAACAGGAGCAGCACATGCTCATGGTCCTGTGCGATCTAAAGACGGGCACCAATGACACCATCGAGCTGACTGTGGTAAGTAGCAAAGATTCTTTTTGTTTTTGGTATTTCTAGGATCGTTCATTTATTAGTATATAAATAAATTAAAAAACTTCTTCTATTTTAATCTTTTTTTAGTCTTCCAGCCAGCTAAATGATCCACAGCTGCCTGTGGCCGTATCCTTGCTGGGCGAGCTGCTCAGTTCGCGTCAATTGAATGGGATTCAACGGCGTCAGGAGCTGCAGATGCAGCACGCAAAGCTGGCGGCGCTCACATCAATACTGGAGGTGAAGCTGGAGACGGCCCGTGTGGCAGATGGGAATAGGCATAGCCTGCTCATTGGAGTACTCTGTGGCATCTTCATAGTTCTCGTAGGTTTCTCCATATTTATAAGCCTCTACTGGAAGCAACGTCTAGCGTATCGCAGCAGTTCGGGCATGAATTTGACGCCGCCACTGGACGCACTGCGTCATGAGGAGGAAAAGTCAAATAATTTGCAAAATGAGGAGAATCTGCGCCGCTATACGAATCCATTGAAAGGCAGCACAAGTTCACTGCGAGCTGGAGCTGGCATGGAGCTGAGCTTGAATCCGGCGCCAGAGCTGGCAGCGAGCGCAGCCAGCGGCTCGGCACTGCATCGTTCTCAGCCGCTATTCCCGCCCTGTGATTTCGAGCGGGAACTGGATGCGAGCACGGGCCTGAAACAGGCGCACAAACGCAGCTCACAAATTCTGCTGCACAAGACACAGAATATGGACATGAAGAAGAATACGGTGGGTTCGCTGGAGAGTCCGCGCAAGGATTTTGGCAAGCGTTCAATCAATTGCAAATCGCTGCCGCCTACGGCAAGCGACGATGGCGATGATATGCTAGCCACTGTGGTGGTCTAAGGAGGCGGGCACGACAGACGAGAGGCGACTCGCAGCGATCTCAAGACCCACACACATAGCCCACAGCTCCGAGCTACGAGCTAAGATTTCCGCTTAAAAGTTCCTGGCATTTAGCATGGCATTTTCTCCAATTTTTCCGGTGTATTTCCATTGCCATTGCCACAGCACGGGCGCGTTTTCCAAGTGCATTAGTAGCCTAATTAGCCAATAAGTTAATTAATTAGTTAGTTACTCAGTTAGTTAGTTAGTTAGTTAGTTAGTTTGGCTGCGTAGTTAGCATTTTGTGTTGCATTCTCTGTTAGTGTAATTTCAATCTCTTCTCTTCATCGCTAAGCAACATCCTACACAGTGTGATATTTAGTATAACCCAGAAGCGAATATATATCTATATATATATATTCCATATATATCTGGCCAGCACAGCCTGTACATATACATTAGTTAATTAAGTTCTAGCAGCTAATTATTAAGTTGTAAATAATTGTAAATTAGTAGTTACCGTTATTGTATTTTGTCTATAAAATAAAAAAAATCGAAACTTAACTTAAGCCAAGCAGCAACAAAATTAGACCCTAAAACAATTGTTTATATCGTTCGCAATAATCAATTAATTAATTTTATATGTAAGTAGTAGCTGTATCCTTAAGTAAATATTAACAAATTATCAATGTATGTATTATATATATATATAAACATATATATATATGTATGTAATAATAGTAGTATTTATTTATTATCTCTTAACATAGCGCCAGTGCACTCTCCCTGTAAGCAGTTACTTTTGATCTAGCAGCAATAAAGCAATATCAATAATGATAGTAAAACATATTTCAAATACTTCTTCTCTATTAATTATGGCTTAAAGACAGAATGGAACCTTGGGAAACAACTAAAGATAGTGTCTTATAATTAAGGGGTAGAGCTTGACGAGAATCCAGAGGCAGAGAACGAGTTGAACTCAGTATGAGAGCTGAGATTTTATTGCTTTGAATATAGCTTACAATAATTCTAAAGAAAATAGTTGAATTTGTATCTGAATATTTTTTTCTTTTGATTTTAGGTTGGAAATTGATAACTAGAATTAACTTTGAGATAATCCTTTAAGGCCTAAATCTCAATTGATTAAAAGCAAGTTTATTATTTAATTTATTGCTTTTGCCTTCCAGCAAATCTAAATATATTATTTTTTTTAGTGAACTCTTTTAATTTATTTTATCTTCTTCATAAATAAGTAAAAAACTTATGCTATTAGCTTAAAAATTAGTTTAAAAATCATCCAGATTAAGTTCAAAAGAAAGATTCACAGTTTGATTCACAGTTCGGTTCACACTTTGGTTCACAGTTCGCTGCAAGGAAATCAAATATTGTCAGCGATTCAAACCTTTTCGTATCAATCGTAGACATTATTCCGAGTATTAAAAAGCATTTAGTATTGTTTAAATTTAGTCCTGTCGCTGCCATTTCCTGTGCGTTGGCCGCGCATAACTGAAATATTCCCAGTCGCTTTTGCAGCGACCGCATTTGAAATATGCGCTAATTGAATGTGAAAAAGAAACACAAGTTCGAACTACACAGGACGAGCAGACAAAGCGGAATTGTGGCTAAAAAGGCCGCGACGAAAGAAAGCGAAATGCATTTTGCGTTGTTCGGTTTTCTAATTAAAATACCAAAAAAACAAAAACAAAAAAAAAAGCCGAAAAAAAAAAACAAAACTAAGCTCAATTGCTGATCAAGTCAAAAGCGAAGGCCTTTCAGGCCGCAATACGGTGGTACAGCGGTACCTTTCGGTGTTAAGAAGACTGAACTGAAGCTGGTCGATTTCTGGCTGGCTGCCTCAGTGTGCGTAAATTTCATCAGCGGACTTTGAACAAAACGAAATGGCCGCGTTGTGCGTTGTTAATGAAGCAGAAAATGCCTGGAATTTTCGCTTGATTGTGGCTCGGCTCTGCCGCAATGCAGCGATGCACAGTGTACCCAAAGCCATAAAAGGACCGGCCAAAACTATTCAAAAACCTAAGCAATTCAAGTGAAATTTTCAAAAGTTCTTCTACTTTTTAATAGCCAAGTTTTCTACAATAGTTTTTTCTATCTTTTTTTTATATAACGTAAAAAAAGATTTAGATTAGATCTACTAATTGTCAGGACAGAGATTCAATGAAAAAAGCTAAGTTAGCCTAGAATAAAACCAAAAGATAAGTCTGCCACAATACAGGAAATTTCAATAGGTTTTCCTTCAATAAATCAGCTAAAATTAATAAAAATTAGTGTTAAATTTTTATTGTTTTAACTCCTGTGCACTTTTGAGGCACTGTGCAACGATCCTTGCGGCTTTTAGAGCTGTGAGCTGAGTGTTTTATTTAGTTATTGAACAGCTAAACCCGCCACAGCCACAACCATAGCCGCAGCACTCTGAGGCCATCGACAAGGCGACCGCCCTTTTAGCACAGCAAGAAAAAAACGCTAAAATTTTAGCAGAATTTTTGGCGCTTTTGTTGTTGCTGGCTTTTTAATTAACGCGCGCTACGTTTTGAACCTTTGAAGGGCCCTGCGAGTGCACATGATGGGCATATAACTCATTGGAATTATGGAAGAAGCGCAGCGCACAGAGAAAATACGAACAAAAAAAAAAAAGGCTAAAATAAAAATAAAATACAACACCCCTCAGTGAGGCTGGTCGGCCAGGTTGATCGGTTGATCGGCTGGTCGGCAAAACTCGATTGGCCAGAACGGAACGGAACAGAACCGAACCGAACAGAACGAACATAAACTTTATCCGTCTATAATCTAAATATGTTTCGCTGCAGAGCGCTGCTTTTGCTTTTGCTGTTGTTGTCGTGGCTGTTGCAACAATTTGCTGCAAATTGAAAGCCAATTACGTTGTTTGCAGCATGCCACAGCCACAGCCACAGCTATAGCCACAGCAACAACCACACAGCCATGGCAAAGAGGTAAAATTGCTGGCACAGTCTTGGTCTGAACCCAAAAGCCGGGATCGAGCGCTGCCTTGGCCGCTCGCTCTCAGCAGACGACATAAATATCAAATACAGGTCCATAAATTTGAAACCAATTAGCCAACTTAAATTGATAATAGTTGCAACAAGCGGCTGCTGCTGCTGCTGTTGCTGCGAATGCTTGTTGCGGCTGCTGTCGATCGGCAGGCCTAGCATTTGCCTACTACGATCCGGCCACAGGATGCCCAAATCCTATGGTAGCTCTCTAGTCGAAGTGGCCGCTAATGGCAGTGCCATTTGTTGACATACGTCGCTCGTGTTGACTTGGCAATTTCCATCGCTCTGTCAGGGCAATTGTTGTCCATATTCGTATATGCTCTGGCAGTGTTGTATATCGCATCATATGTCTTCAGCAGTCGGGCATGCCCTGCGCTCATGTCGTGGCTGTCGTGTCGTTCTAATCACAATTGTTGCTGCTGCCTTCCTCCGCCTCCTCCTTCTCCCGTTACTGCTGGCCGGCTGGCCGTGCGTTAACCATGCGACTTTTTATGGTGCTTTTATGCAAAACAACTTAATTTCGGTCCTCGCGAAACGTTTGCAACAATGCTAGCGAATAAAATATGCACTGCGAGGCGATTGGCTGCAAAACGAAAGACTTAGGCAACGAACTTGCCACATGTACATATGTAGAAATGTGCGCTATTTGCTGTGTCGCGTAGCTGTTATAGAAAATTATCTTAAACTGATTTGATATATATTCAAATAGGCGCTGTGCGACATATGTTGAGATGTTGCTGCATGCAACAATTGCTGCATTTGTTGCACTCTCCCAACAACAGCGCCAGACACGCAGCCTATACCCAGTAGCCAGTAGCCAGAGTTAGAGCTACTTGTTGCCAGACTCTCCAGTTGCAACAGGCAAGACTCGCAATTCGCCTTGTTGCAACGGATAACATCGCTTACAGTAAACGTTTAGTTTGTATTTTAATTAAAATATTTTCCATTTCCCTCCAGTTGCGAGTTCCCAGTTGCGAGTTGGCAGTTGCCAGTTGCCAGCCGGGAATTGAGATCGAGCCATGTCCGTGTTTTGTTAGACAGGTGGCATTTATAAACAGTATTACCAGCTAATTTGGGTGGGAATTGATTGGCGCCAGATCTCCTCTCGGAAGAGACATCTGTTATCTGTTAGCAGCCTGGCAAAACACATATTCCTATCAATTTACTATCAATGCAGTCAGCTTAATTAAAGGAAATTGGCTTAGACTTTCCATTTAGTTGGTGCTGCACGTTGAGAAAATATCAAATCTTTATTTCTTGCCATACAAAGTAGCGCTGTCATTAGACTGATTAAATTAATTAGTGCAGGAAAAACTTAATTATGCATGTCAAAAATATCAGCTTCGTTTCGGAATATCATTATTATTATTATTAATGTAATTAAATGAGAGGCTTATGTTCCAAAATCCCTGCAACTGTCGAGAGTTTCCAATCTTTTAATCAGCAATTAATTGGAAAGAAAAGTGGATGAAATAGTTTTTGGATTCTATTTAAAAGATTCATCAGACTTTCCAGAAATTTTGATTGACCAAAATCGACTTTTTCAAGCCTCAAACCTCAAAATATAATCATAAATATCTAATTTGCGAATTCAACCCGAAAACAAAGCTATTTTTTATAAGCATTCGGCACATTTTTATAGAATAAATAATAAAGTAAATAATACTATTTTATATATTATGAATATTGTTCTCATATTTCACTTATTTTTATAAGCAAATATTAAACTAATATTGTGCTTTTTCCATCTTTATTCAGGAGTTAACCCTGCTAGAGTTATTGCGGAATTTCCCCAGCAATTAATTGAAATGAGGTGAAAAATTGGCCATTGGTCGGAGGCAACGCGCTTTATAAATGTCAGAGGCGACATTAATTTAGCACATTTATCTAATTAGACAAGCGTTTTAAGTGCCGCTTAAGTGAGACTAAAACTAATACTGAGACTAAGCAAACTGGCTTAGCGTCTCACGCCAAATAAATTAATCAGCTAATTGATGAGCATAAATTACGGCTATGCAAATGAGCCAATGAGCGGGCCAAATGTCGCGATCTCTTTGCTTTTATTAATGGCCAAACTAAATTAAATTGAGCAAATTTGGGAAGACCCCCCACAGGGTGCCAGCCAAGAGGATCTTTATGACAATTCAATGGAGGAGTAAGCGGAGTATGCGGAGTACTCCTACAACTCAATTAATAACAATTTTTCAGAACAATAATGCAAGCTGCGCAGCTACAAACCAATGGAAAAAAAAATTAGATTATCTCAAGGTTCGTTTCTGGGAGTCAGTCGCTGTGCTATCTGGACGCAGCCATCGTCGCTGCGGTGTTGCGGAATTAGTTGCATGCCACAGCAGAAGGCAGAGGCAGCGACCGAGGCAGAGGCAGAGGCAGAGGCACTGGCTGCTGCTCTTGACTGAACTTTGGGCGCGCGAGGTCGTGGCAGCTGCATGTTGCAGCAGTTGGTGCAGTTGCTTTAATTGAAAACCGTACAAAATGGAAAATGGACTTTCAAGCACCAAGCTAGGGAAATAGGGAAGTTGCAGCGCAAAGCAGAGCGGCGCAGCGCAGAGCGTTCACTAAATTAGCCAACTGACTTTTTCTAATTTTGCGGCTGAGAGCGCGTCGAGTGCATTTCAGGGCCAAGACGCTGGCATTCGGCAATTTATGGCAGGCCAAATCGGTGTCGAAAATAGCGCCAGCAACAGGCCTAGCCATGGCTATAAGCATTAGCAAGCAGTGGCGTCTGCAGCAGGGCGTGTTTTAGGCCTAAATGCCAACCAATTTTCCTTCAATTTGATATACTTTAATTTTCAGACTGACATAAGCTAAATTTTCTTTTAATTTGAAATCAAATTTTTATATTAAGTTTTAGGTTATTGCTTTAAAAGTCCCCTTGAGAAAAATCCCTACTTACGCCACTGATAAGGATGATGGCTGTGACGACGATACGAGTGCCAGGCTGATGCTAAAGCTGAGGCTGAGGCTGATAGCTTTTTTGTCGAGTTACTTTCTAATAATGCTTGGTTGGCCTGGGAGATGCTGATGTGAATGTGGATGCATTGCACACGAAAGTCATAAGCGCAGCCAAGGCAATTAAGTTCGAGCGACAAGTTGCGCTGCTGGAAGCCAGGCAGCAGGCAGTAGGCACAGGCTAGGAGGAGGATGCAGCTGCAGCAGCAAACAACATGTTTATGGCTCGAAACGGATTGCACGTAATGGGATTTACGCTGAGCGACAGCGATAGCCTGCGACTGATTCAGCTATATTCAGCTAAAGCCATAGATATAGCTGTGGCTATAGCTAAACCATCGACATTAACTTGCAGCTACAGTTTCAGTTGCAGCGCCTGCGTCGGTGCCTGTGCCTCTACGTCTGCCTCAATAAAGCCGATCGCATTACCAATTAGGCGTGCACACTTGGCTAAACACCTCCCTCTTTCCGCCTCCCCTGTTCCACCCTCTCTTCAAGACTGCGGCAAGTGGAAATTGAATTAGTTGTCGCTGCATATGCGTGACTCTGTGTCTTGCTATGCTTTGCCTCACCTGCACTCGACTTACTTTTAGTTTAAGCTTAAGATTGAGTCCCAGACTGAGACTGAGACTGAGACTGGATGTCGCTGCTATACATAGACACTTAGTCGCTGATGTGTGTAAACATTTTTTACACTTTGCCACATTCCTGCGCCGCGCGCATAAATCAAGCCGCTGCTCGCCTGTCAATCCCCAACTGCAGCATTGATAGCGTCGTCGTCGTCGTTGTCGTTCTGGCCAATTGCCTGTCAGTGTTGTCCACTCTGTTCAAGTAAAACCAGCTATTTTTAGCGGGAAATCAATGGAAATAAATGAATACCTTTATGTATAATCAAATCTAGGGTAGATCAAATCTATAAACAATTTAAAAAAACTATTCTCAAATGGGCTTATAATATTCCCAAGCTTTTCAGTATTCCTTATACCCAAATTACAAATTTTCTATGTAGGGTTAATAAAAAGCCAGAAAAAAAGCAGCTAAATTTAAAGTGGACGCAAAAAGGCCGAATTGACAACGCTGTTGCCTTTTGCTCTGCTGTTCTGCCTCAATACAAATTCAGCTGGCTACAAGCTGGTGCAGCATTGTGCCAGTTTCTCAGTGCGAATTATGGCTCAATGGCTTTAAATCCTGTTTTATTTGTTCCTCTTTTTACCCAGTTTGCACTCTGCTCATCACTGCAGACGACGCTTTGGTTGAAAGGCAAATTTATGTTTGTAGTGCCATGCAATTGGTCTAGACTCTGGATGAAGCAGCAGAAGAGGAAGACTATTTGGAGCATTGTTGTGTGATGTGACCCAAAAAATATGTGAAGATTCTCAAGACTTGAAGTAAACAAGAAATAAAACCTAATAAAAAACATAGCGGGACGAATAATATAAGTAAGTCAGTGGTTCGCGGCAATGAATCAACTCAAAGTTTAAATTTCAACAAAAGAAAGCAATTTTAAGATTAAATTAACTTGCTTTTAATTAATATTCAACCGTTATGCTAATATTGATATTAATAATAGAACTATTAACTTTTTTTTAAATGTTAACTGCTCCAAAATGATAAATAAACTAACAAAAAGTAAGTAATGTTAGGTTTTTAAATTCAAATTCAAATTATTGGCGCCCAAAGATAACAGCTGCAGTATGCACAGCTGTTGCGCACTGCTAACAAAAGCTTGTTGCTATGAAACCTGTACGTTACTTTCCAGCACTTAAAGTAAATAAAACCTAAATTGCGTGTGGTCACACTGCTGCATATCTGTGTGCCGATGGAGTAAATAGAAGACACAATAATATTTATAATTCCACAACAAAACTAAGTATATAAATAGTTTCGGGAATATCTATAAATAAATTGGCAGCATTACGCACATAACAAAGAGTCACCAGAAAAATACACAAATAATTATAAAAAATATCATTTTGTGTACGTAGAGTTATCAGTTAATCAAAACCAATAAAAAGATAATCTGCTAAATAAAATGTGGAATTTCAAACAATATGCTGGACATTTATACCGTCAATATGAGCTGGTGACATGCATCAACATGTTCGAACCGTGGGAGAAGAAGCTAATAAGTAAGTAAAGTTTGATGGACTTTGGAGCGGACTTGATTAGAGGCATCTTTGGGTTCGGGCCAAACCGAAGCAGTTTTTCTTTAATGATGAAGTTTGAAGAAAAAACCAACTAACATTGAAATTAATTATCTTCCAGATGGATTTGTGCTGATCATGTTTCTTCTGTTGATATTCTCAAGCTATGTCTACTTGCCCAGCTATATGGAATCGCTAATGGACGTCTTAACGCCCGGAACTTGGTCAGCTTCGTCGGCGCAGAGCTCATATATGCCACAGAAAATGAGCAGCATTTAATGCTGCCCACTCCCGACTCAAATGACTCTTTAGTACATCTATATATATATATAATAATTATATATATTCGTGTACCTTTTGCAATTGGAAGACAAGTAGAATTTAATATGATAATATTTTGTGATTTACTTTAACTGTAACAAAATTTGTATATATTTTAAAGTGCCAAGGAATATTGTGTTTGCCCATTTGAAAATCTCCTTTCTGTACTCCAGGAATAAAAAAATGGCCTCCACAGTGCGCAGCGCCGACGTGTTGAAGAAGAGGCTCACCAAGCCGCCTACAGAAACTGAAATAAAATGGAAAATTCATTTAATTCACTCCTTAAGGATCTATTTTCTCTCTTGTGACCTACTCAGCAAATCCAAAGGAGTTTTAGCCACTCGACGCACATAGCGCTGTGTGGGCAGCTCTACCAAGGAGACATGTATATCGGAAACATCCTTTTCGGCCTCTTGTTTGCTGCAGCGGGAATTAAGATGAATTATTTTGTTTCTATTATAATGGACACTTACTCATCTGCTGTGTTGTAGATTATATTATACTCTGGTTCTTCACAGGAGCTCATGCAATCACAGGACTTGCGTTCGATGAGAACTTTTTCGTTGATGCGTGTTAAACAGCTCAAACCACGATAATCGCAGACAGGCAGAGAATTCTTGCCCGGCACAGCCATAAAATGGCTAGTGCAATTGCAATAGAGTAGCTGCAGGGCCACAGTACACTCCACAATGCAGCCGGAATAGCTATAGAAATCGTAAATACCCAAGTGTTCCGGAACATGTTCATTTGTGAAGCGACAGCGTCGCTGCTCGTAGCTCAGCTCCTCCACGCTGTCGTGGTTGAACACCTCGATTACATTTAGTATTAACTCCTTGAAGTTGCCCAGCAGCACAGTCTCACGTATCATACTCTCGGAATATTGGAAGGGTACATCGACTGGGGCGTGCACGTGCACCTGTATATCGGCGGCTGCATGGAACTTCAGATGTCCTGCTCCACTAATGCGATTATTTTTGTATTGCAACTGGGATTCGCCGCGAGCCTGATACGAATTGAAGGAGTAGCAAATGCCGTATTCCGTGGGTATGGGTAAAAATTGATCGCAGCAGTCGAAAATCTTGTTTAGGTAGCTGCATTCCATGATCAGCTCATGGCACTTGCTGCGAAACTAATTGGAAAATAATTAATTCGATTCGAGTCCCACAACTGGAGGAAAAGGTGGGCATTCTCACCACTTCTAGCAGCAGCGTAAAGTTATCCGGACAATGCATGTGGTCACAGTTCTCACAGGTGATGCAGATGCCCCGAAAGAATGCAATTTCGCTGATGTAATCATCGATTTGCAGGTCGTGCTCTGAGCCAAAGTATTGGTCACTCAAATCCCAGATCTTCTCAGAGTTGTATAATTCACAGACGGTTATGGCCGGAAATGAAGTATTCCAATTGAGGCTAAGAGTTAATGGCAATTAGTAGACTTCCGCCAATAATCCTTATACAAACTTACTAAATCGTATCCAAGTTAAAGGAGACGGAAGTGGAAACAAAATTCTCCAGCAGCGACCTGGATACAGTCAGAAAGAACGGCAATGTTATGACGGATGTTACCAAATAGAGTAACCTAATTTTCCATTAAAATAGGTTATGTAATATTGGTAATACGCCTACGAATTGGTTTATTTTGATTTTTACCCTTTCAATGCCAGCGGTAAATAGCGTATCCAGTTCATAGTCCGCAAAGCTTCCGCGTTCAATGTCAAAACTCTTGTGCGGGACGCATTGAGGCTTTAGGAGCTTTTTTTTGGTGTTTCCTCTGGCTCCTTTGACAATGCAACACAATAGAAAGGTTTTATTCAGATAATATCTACATATTGATTGTTCCCAATTCCAGTCAATTTCGGCCATAACTACTTTCAATTAAGACAAAGGAAGTTTCAGCTTTTTAACAGAATATGTAACGTTGGAAATAAAGCTCTTAAAATTTGACTGAAAGCCTGGAAAGCTTTATTTTTTTTGAATAACTTTACCTTTTTCTTTTCAGCTTTTCTTTCTCTTTAAATTATTTATTTAATTTAGTAGATTTTTTAGTTTTCATATTAGTTTTTGAAGATGTTAAATACTATATTTTACTATAGGTATAAGGGTATCAAAAGGTCGACTATGGCCTTCATTCAAACGACAAGTAAAAGCAGAACTAGACTAAAGCACTCTAATTGTTAAATCAAACACCATTTAAAGTCGAATACCTTTATAGTCGACCTATACAGGTACAGTACAGGTATATATATGCATATATATACATATGAATATGTATATATAGACACAAACGGAGATTAATTAGTGAGGAGACATCGGGCTGGGTTTCCCGGGAGCTCCCCCGGGTGTAAAATATACTGAGTGACTTTTCACATTGTAATGAAATACGAGCGAATATTGCTTCGATTAAATGCAAATCTGTATTAACGTGTTTAGTTTTAGTAGCTGGCCGAGACAATAACGGCCATAAAATTCATAAAATCAACCGCAAATTAAAGCATACCAAAGCTATTGCCTCAGTGAGTAACAGCTAAAGAATTAAGTCTGAATCAGAAGCCAGAGTATTTCATAAGTTCGTCTTAAGAACGTATAAAACAAACATGTTGGGACACGCGAATATAAACGCTATGAGTCATTAGAGTTGAGGATGAAATTATTATGCAAATTATTCATATATTTATACAACTATTTATGTATTTATCGGGCAGAAGAATAATCTTGCTGCTGGCATTGAAAGAAATGCAAATAAATCATTTAGAATTCAGCTTTGGCTAGCACACTTCTTCCAGATAGGGTAATATATGCCTGTACTAAGTCTCTGACGTATTCCTCGAATACTTTTTGGAATTAAGCGTAAATCTTTGCAACAATTAAACCGCATTCATTAATCGATAACTTGTTGCCTTGGTGGAAACGAAAACATTAATAATTTCCTGGGATATTCCAAGCGAGTTGAATTGCTTTTTATATCATAACTTGTTCCAGCAATCAATATTCTTGGGAATAATTCTGGAAAGCAGTGAATCATGTCAAAATCTGGTGAACTACATGCAAGCTGTGCGAATTATAGATATACTATGCAGTTCATATGCATATGACCACACATATAACATAGCAAGCTATAAACCGGTCGAACTTGAATACAATTTTCATTTTAATCTATTCGGTTCTGAATTCAAAAAGTTTGAATAATTTTGATTTAGATGAATAGAATATTTATGCATATTTTAATAAGGGCTTCTTCCAAACCTCCTGTGTCAAAATCTTCTCTGGGCACAGCTGTAATTGAACTCCCGAAAGAACCGATAACTTTCTTCCTTTCCCTTCATAAAAGCAAACTTTTGTTTCATAATGCAAATATCAAATATATTTTAAAAAAGATCTTAAAACTAAGGCAAACAAATTCTAAATGTGACTATGGCAATGGCTTTGATAACTAAACTATAGAATAAATAATGCAGGGTATAACACATGAGTGGGTCAGCTTCAGTAGAGATTCTGTGTAATCCAGGGCAACATGTTGAGGACAGACGCAAATATGCCAGGCTGATTCTGTTTGAGACCACAGCGCTTTCCACCCAGGGAGACT
Source organism: Drosophila repletoides (assembly GCA_018150835.1). Lineage (NCBI taxonomy): Eukaryota > Metazoa > Arthropoda > Insecta > Diptera > Drosophilidae > Drosophila > Drosophila repletoides. The sequence continues at coordinate 11,388,928 of JAECWQ010000100.1, forward strand.
ATGCCGTATTGCACATACCGCACGGTGTCCTTGAAGGAATTACGGAAGAAGAGTGGCCCGCCAGAGTCGCCACGGCATGTATGTAGAATACCCTCACCAACGGCGCAAATGTGATTATCATTAACCGGAGCATCCACATAATAATTGCGACAAGTATCCAAATTCTGGCGCTTAATCACCGCCTTGAGGAGAACCGAAGATGGCTGGTTCTGCTCCGTAGTACCCCAGCCGGAGATGAAGAAACTCTGATCATAGGCAATGCTCTGGGAGTTGCTCTCAATGGGCAGACAGATGGGCTTGATGTGAGTCTTGAACTTGACAGGTCGATCCAGTTTGATAATCATTATATCATTATTAATGGATCTCTCCTTATAGTTGGGATGCGCACGTATTGCCTCAACGCCATATTCCTCATATGGAGGCAAGCAGTCCCTGCGGCGTCCGCCCAGAAATTGGCAATCCTCTTCAGTATCCAAATTGTGCTCTCCCAAGCGCACAGCAATCCTAGAATTAAGAGAATTAATATAAATAAACGTACTAAAAAGAGTATTCAAAAAGGACTTACAGTTTCTCGCCTTGCTTTCCCTCCTTGCAGTGGGCAGCTGACAGCACAAAGCGATCGGTGATCAAGCTGCCGCCGCATAGGAAAGGTCTGCCGGAGATCTCATACTTGAGCAGCACCAGCCAGGGAAATTCACCAATCTTTGTAGTTTCACCTCCACTCAATTTGATATTGCTCTTCTTGCCGCATTCCGTCACAGAGTTGAGTAGCTCCAATCCACGAGGATCAATGCGATCCAGATCTTGTGTAGCCTGACGCACTGTCACCTGAGCTTTGCGTTTTGGTTCTGGCGGAGAAATGCGATTATTATTTGTAGATCCACCGCTGTGCTGTTCAATAACTGCAGCAATGGGACAGCATAAATGCAATCCAGGTTTGGGGCCAACGCAGGCCATCTGCCTGAGCTGATTCTGGATGGGAATGGGCACATGACTGCCATATGTCTCCTTGATATTCCATATAAATTGGCACTGCTTGAAGGGCACACAATTGCCCAATTCTCCGATGGGCGTAAAGCAGCTGTCTGCCTCTGAAATAAAAAAAAAGCGTTTAAAATTAGTCACTTCATTGATAAATGCATAACTCGTTTAACTGGTTATTTGATAAGGCTTAAATACGAAATGAATAATTACAGCCTTTATATACAGTTTTTTTTTTAGATATCTAAACGGAATATTGATAGTTTGAACTTTGTTTTCTTTTGGCCATAATATGTATCTGTATCTGATACTGGCGTATCCGTTGGGGCTATTAAAACAATCCAAATTTAGCCACTTACGCGTTAACACCTGAGCAGGCAGGGCCAGTAATGTTAGGGTTAAGGCGCCTATAAATAGCTGCATCCTGTCCAAGTTCTATAAATCTCTATGCCAGATGGCGCGCAATTATAACCTGTACCGGATCGGCTGTTGATCTTTTCACTATTCCACTGAGAATGAGAGACACGTCGTCGTGTGCCGTGTGTTTTATACCTAATCTCTCGCGTTCGTGTGGCTGGGGAAGGTGCTTATTAAAATGCATAAATTGTTATTTACCCAAGTTCGAATCGATGTTTTTCTCTGTTCAACTGTTTAACTGCCCAACAGGTTTGCTGCTCGCCCCAATGCAGCACGTGCGAGAAGAGATCTCAGAGATCTTATTTACTCAATGCGAGAATGCCAATTGCTCTATTGGACAGACTTTTTATGGGGTTAGAATTGGTCTAATGCTCTGGAGCGTGGGAAAAGCGATTGGATTCCAGGAAAGCCCACAACGAGCGCCAGCTGTGTGGTGTGCTTTTAATACTCTACAAAAAGAGTATATAGACTTTATGGAAGGAGAGGTAACAGAGGCGTCTGCGATGTTCGTTTTCTACAGACTATAAAAGCTGTAAGGTCAACCAGCTATGCGACTTCCTGTATAAAAATGAGTTAATTATAATTTAAAGAAAAAAAAACCAATTATTATCATAATTTACTTATTTTATATACTTTATAACTATCATTTCTTTAGTCTGGGAATTGAGCAGGAAGCAAGCGCTTGCAAATGATATTCTTTATTACTGAAAAAAGAGTATCTTCTAGTCGAATAGTCTCGGTTAGATTACTCTGTGCGCTGCAATTCACACATTTATTACAACAATATTTTTTATTGCAATTTGAATTAAACTGTTTTTAATTATTATCATAAGTTCCCCGTTCTCTTGGCTACGCCCAGCCATTAGAGCCTTTGTCAAAGTGAGTGGGCAGCCTAAAGTGCTGCCTTTAGATACATGTTTCTAGGGAATCCCACAGCTGGAAAGCCCGCCAAAGTGGACAGTTTTTTAGCAAATCTTCACATATATATAAAAGTACTTGTATATATATATATGAATCTACTCGCAAAAGTACAACTCTAATTGGCTGTGTCTGGATTTTTTAAATCCCCCAAATGCTGATGATAAATGCCTATAGATACGCGTATCTACAAGGTGCGTTCGCTTGGTATAAAAAAGTATCTGCAATCGTTTGATGACAGTTTCAGTCATAGCTCTAAATAGAACAGGGTGTGGTCCTTGATGAGCGAAATATCCAAGTTCCGCCTCTTTGGACAAATATGAACGAAACGGCCACAGAAGAACCAACTATTTAATTAATATTAATGAATTAACTTACAAAAAAATAATATTTAGAGGCTACGAGAATTTTGATTTAATTCGAAAACTTTGTTAACAAGAAAATAGAATTTCTAGGTAATTTTGAAGTGAATCAAGTGGCTATAACTAACTAGTTACAGGTAAGAATTATCGAGAATAATGCTGATCAGTAGTGAATCATGCCGCCATAAGATAAACTACCTACGTTTTGTATCTTTTACCTGTGCAAAATATGCTTAACAATTTAAGCTTTTTACGAGCACAAAATCAGAGAAAGAGGGATAAACTACCTGAGCTATATATCCTTTACAAATGAACATAATATGCTCAAATATCTGATATAAACTGATATTTTATATCTATATTATACGTATGTCATCATTATCACCCACCCCACAAAGTATATACATTTTTGATCAGTGAGATGAGAGTTGCTCATGAGCCGCGTAGATATAGCTGTCCGTATGGAGACTAGTCTCTAAGTTCTTAAGTTAGTTGAATAAAACTTGGCATGCAAATATGTCTCAACTGGCCAGATTGGACAACTATATCATATAGCTACAATTGAAAGAAAAAAAACGATTCAACAAGTCTTATATTTATCTAAAGCCCATTTAGTCCTTGTAATTAATTAAGTGACGTTGTAGTCAAATAAAAAAAAACTTCAAAATTAATATTGAATAATCTTTTATTTTCAATTAATAACAAATCTTAACACTGAAACAAAACTTTAAAGAAGTAGATTAGACTTAGTACTGCCAAGTATCCAGATCTATCCAGATCAAGGATTCTAAGTGGAGAAAAGGTGAACAAAATTTATAAGAAGGTTCTTGTGTGAATGAGAAAAACTTTTGATCCAGGTAGAAAGTGTAGAAAGGTTCAATCTGTCACATTTTCTACAGAAAATCAGAACTAGAAAAACCCTTCTTAACCAGTGTATAAAGATTCTTAATCAAATATCAGGCGAACATAATAATACAGCCAGTTCTTTTTAGGGAATTCAATATTTTTAGGACAATTTTTTTGCTTTTCAAGTGCCACAACCTTATCCTATAGTGGTCCGTAATGAATGTCTATAACAGTTTTGGAATGATTTTAATCTATATATAGCTGGTAGCCACACATATTGCTGGTTAATAATTTGTAAGACAATTTTTTTCGATTTAATATAGATTCTGAGTAATCCAAGGTAACATGTCGATAACAGAAGCATAAACGCCCGGCTCATTCTGGTTTTTTCCACAACGCTGTCCTCCCAAGGATATTATGCCGTATTGAATATATCGTACCACATTCTTGAAGCCATTACGAAAGAAGAGTGGACCTCCAGAGTCGCCACGGCACGTATGGAATTGACCCTCTCCAACGGCGCAGATGTGATTGTCAGTCAGAGGAGCATCCACAAAATATTTGCGACAAACATCCCGATTCACACGTTTAACCACTCCTTTGACAACAATAGAAGATGGAATATTCTTCACAGTTTCACCCCAACCGGAATAAAAGAAACTCTGATCGTAAGCTATGTCCTGAGATGTGCTATCGATGGGCAGACAGACGGGCGTGATGTGAACTTTGAACTTTACGGGTTGATCAAGTTTTATAAGCGATATATCATAATTAATGGATCTGTCCTTATAGCCCGGATGCACTCGTATTTCCTCAATGCCAAATTCCTCATATGGTGGCAAGCAGCCCTTCCGGCGTCCGCCCAGAACTAGGCAATCCTCTTCAGTATCCAAATTGTGCTCTCCCAAACGCACACCAATCCTAGAATTAAATGAATTAATATATATAAATGTACTGAAAAGAGTATTAATGATGGACGTACAGTTTTTCGCCGTGCTTAACACAGTGGGCAGCTGTTAGGACAAAGCGATCGGTGATCAAGCTGCCGCCGCATAGGAAAGGTCTTCCGGGGACTTCATACTTGAGCAGCACCAGCCAGGGAAATTCACCAGCTCTCGTAGGATCACCTCCACCTGTTAAAAAACTCTCTAGCTTTTTGCCGCAATGGATAAAAGAGTCAAGTATTGCCAATCCTTGGGGGTCCATTTGATTAAGATCTTGAGATGGTTGACTATTAGGCTTATTTGAAATATCAGCGGTTAGTGTCATAATTATTGATGCCTTGGGGCAGCACAAATGTTTCTATTTAATATATGTTTATTATTAGAAAACTAAATATATATGAGACGTATTTACTTACCTCTGGCTGTGTTCCATTGCAGGCCATCCGACTGAGTTGATGCTCTATAAGAGAGGGTACATCTGTTCCATATATCTCCTGAATATTCCTAAAAAATTCACATTGCTGGGCAGGCACACAATTTCCCAATTCTCCGATGGGCGTGGTGCAGTTGTTATTGGCCTCTAAAACAAAGGATATTATTGCATATTATACGAGTCTATTTGAGGGACTTACCTGTTAATACCAACACCGGCAGGACTACTAGTGTTAGGCATAAGACGCCTATAAATAGCTGCATCTTATCCGAGGTTTTTTAATCCCTATGACAGTTGGAACTTAAGTGGAACCTGTTCAATTGATTTTTTGACTGAGAATGAGAATCACTGCGTCGTGTGCCCACTTTTATATAGGGTGCTTATTAAAATGCATAGATTGATATTTACTCAACTTCGTGATCATGTTTTTCGCTATGGAACAGGTTTAATGATTGCGCCACTGCAGCACGTGCTATAATGGATCTCAGTGTAGTCTCAGAGTCGTTTTGTTTTTGTATCCTACTCTCTAGACGCAATGATGGTCAATTACTTTATTGGGTTGCCATTTTGTAGCTATTAAATTGGTCTATTTAGCGTGGGAATTGCGTTTAGAAAGATTCTCTCTTTCGCCTATTATACCCTGTATCCAACGTGATGAAATAGTATAATATCTAGTTATTCTCCAAGCCGGTTCTAGTCTAATAAATAGTTACAGCAATTATTTATTAATTTAAATTCAACGTATTTTAATAGTTATTATGAGTTCCGTGATTAGAAAACTTGACTACGATGCAGCGAAGATTGTTTTCTAAATTTTTAAGATTTATATAAATTGTACAACAAAATAAGCTCATATATAACCAGTCTTTGAACTAAAACAAAACATTGAAGAAGTAGATTAGCAGCTTCTTTGGTATCACCTTAAGGGATTTCAATAGATATTCTGTGTAATCCAGGGTAACATGTTGATGACAGAAGCATAAACGCCCGGCTCATTCTGGTTTTTTCCACAACGTCGTCCTCCCAAGGATATTATGCCGTATTGAAAATAGCGTATTTTTTGGCCCAGGTAATTTCGAAAGAAGAGTGGACCTCCAGAGTCCCCACGGCACGTATGGAATTGACCCTCTCCAACGGCGCAGATGTGATTGTCAGTCAGAGGAGCATCCACAAAATATTTGCGACAAACATCTAAACTCTGACGTTTAACTACTCCTTTGAGAAGAATCGGAGATGGAATATTCTTCACAGTTTCACCCCAACCGGAAAAAAAGAAACTCTGATCATAAGCTATGTCCTGAGATGTGCTATCGATGGGCAGACAGACGGGCCTGATGTGAATTTGGAACTTTACGTATTGATCAAGTTTTATAAGCGCTATATCATAATTAATGGATCTGTCCTTATAGTTCGGATGCACTCGTATTTCCTCAATGCCAAATTCCTCATATGGTGGCAAGCAGTACTTCTGGCGACCGCCATCAAACTGGCAATCCTCATCGGAATACAGATTGTGCTCTCCCAAACGCACACCAATGCTACATATTGAGAAATTGAATTTTCATAGGAGTACTAAAAAGAGTATTAATCAAGGACTTACAGTTTTTCGCCGTGTTTAACACAGTGGGCAGCAGTTAGGACAAAGCGATCGGTGATCAAGCTACCGCCGCATAGAAAAGGTCTTCCAGAGACGTTATATTTGAGCAGCACCAGCCAGGGAAATTCACCAGCTCTTGCAGGATGACCTCCACTTTGATAGCGCTCCACGTACTTCTTGCCGCACTCGAAAGGAGAGTTAAGTACTGCCAATCCTTGGGGGTCCATGTGAATGAGATCTTGATGTTTCGGTTCTTCAGTTGGAATGTCATCGCTTCGAGCTTGAATCAATGCTGTCCTGGGACAGCACAAATGCTCCTATTAAATATATTTACATATATATATATATATTTATTAATGAAAACTGAAGAATATCTTTACCGTTTGTTGTGTTCCATTGCAGGCCATCTGTCTGAGTTGATACTCTATAAGAAAGGGTATATCTGTTCCATATATCTCCTGAATATGGTTAAAAAATTGGCATTCCTGGGCAGGCACACAATTGCCCAAGTCTCCGATGGGTGTTGTGCAGTTGTTGTCTTGTTCTAAAAAAAAGGATTTAAAATATATTATTCCACATTATATTTTTATTTAAAAAACTAACCTGTTAGTACCAACGTCGGTAGAACTAGGACTATGAATGTTAAGCTTAAGATGTCTAGAAATAGCTTCATTTTATCCAAGTTTCATATATCCCTATGCCAGTTGGAACTTAAGTGGAACCTGTTCTATCGATTGGTTGACTGAGAATGAGAATCACTGCGTCGTGTGCCGCATTTATATGGAATGCTAAAGCGCATAAATTGTTAATTTCTCTATTGAACAGGTTTAATGCAGCACGAGCTATAATAGAACTCAGTCCGCATAAAGTCTCAGTCCAGTATAATTCTACATCTAAGAATCATTATGAAATTTGATATTTCAATTGGGTTGCAAAATCGGATAATAATTGCATGCAAGTGCAGCGATCTAGTGGAGACACATGCAATTGATAAGCTCAAAGCTCTTCAGCGGAGACACAAACCAAGCGGGGAACTCTTTTATCATCAAGCTTTGCCAATATTTGGATTAAAACTGAACGACTAATGGACTATCATTTAATACGAAACATTGTATGCCTATAATACTTTTATATAGATTATAGTATTTATAATAAATAGTATTAAAAATAATAACTTTTGTATAGAAACTGATATCCCATTTGTGAAGGTAAATATACCCCTCAAAGAAGAGCCTCCTTAGCCAACACCCATTTAATTATAGATGCATTCAAAGTCTGCATGGAATAGTGGCCGGCAGATCAACAAATATTAAATTAAAAACAAAAAACCGACATTGTCGCTACAAAGCTGACAAACCGGTAATTTTACACAGCTCAACACAGACAAAGTTCTTTGCGAATTCAGCTCTGGGAGAGCAAATAGCAAAAGGTATTTCTTGAGCAATACAATCCACAGCTCTCAGTCTAACTGAACAAAATGAAACACCTTCCAGCTGGTGGGCAGCAACAGGTACTTACTTCTCTCTGGCTCTGTCGCTCTCTCGCTACCTGAGACAGAGCACAGAGCAGCAGAGACTGAGAGAGCGGAATCTTGAGACGCTTGAAATATACCACGTAGGCGCCGCTCACGTCATTGGAATCTCATTCCACAGTGAGACGCCGTCGCGATCGCAAGTCTCGAGCGGATTCAAAAATATTTGTTATAATATAAATAAATCGAGCAGAGGCAACGCACATAAAAAGCTACGCTCCCATATCCAAACGACTTACAATCAACTCCATATCAACTGCATTGAACGCACTCGAGGGTATTCTTACAGCTGATATACCCCAATAGAGTTATGCGAAAAAAGGAAACGCAAAAAGTCAGAATCCCATGACGCCATATTTGTTTTTCAGCCGTGTGAAGTGTTTGTGAGTGGCAAAAAACAACAAAAAAACAAAAAATATAAAAGAAAAGAAACCGAGAAGAGAATTTCAGAATCTCAAAAACTCCGCGAGTCTCGAGGCGGAATCAAAACGAAACGAAACGAATTCGAGTTCGAAAAATTCAATTGAAAAAGTGAAACAAGAAAAATTCTGAAAGCGCCGTCGCGTGTTTTTGTACTTTTCGCTGATATTATGGCCGAGTGTAGATGTGTGTGTGCTGCTGGTGCCCGTGTGTGTGTAGTATACAATATATAATACAAAATATCCGCTTACCTAAGCGAACAAATTCTCCTCTCGCAACGGCTTAAGAACCAGCACAAAACAACACACACACACACACACACACACATAGATACCTCCTCGTACGTGGCTAACATATAAAGCAAAAAAACCAGAAAATCCACATTGTTCGGTCTCGGTCTCTCGCGCCTACGTAAGACGTAAGACGTAAGACGTGCAACGTAAGACGACGTTTGTTGTTGTTTTTCTTCCCTTTTCTTGAGTTGTTTTCTACGCTCTCCTCTCTCTCTCTCTCTATCGCTCTCTCTCGCTCTCACATAATATGGGCGACTCTACGCCCATTTGCCGCTGTCGCGTACTGTATCTGGGCAGCGCTGTACCCCGCCAGAGCAAAGATGGTTTACAGGGTATACAGGAGCCGTTGCGCAGCCTCTATCCGTCAGAGGGCGCTGTTGGCGCCAAAGGCATTGATAGCTGGCTGAGCGTCTGGTCGAATGGCATTTTATTGGAGAATGTCGATGAGAATCTGAAGCAAATAACCCGCTTCTTTCCCATTGAATCGCTGCATTATTGCGCCGCCGTGCGGCAGGTGCTGATACCGGAGCGGGGTAATTCGCATCCGGAACCAAAGTTTTTGCCACTGGATTCGCCATTTGCGCGGATGCCACGTGCCCAGCACCCGCCCATCTTTGCAGCCATACTCCGTCGCACCACCGGCATCAAGGTGCTCGAGTGTCACGTCTTCATTTGCAAGCGGGAGGCGGCGGCCAATGCTCTAGTCAGATGCTGTTTCCATGCCTATGCGGATAACTCTTATGCCCGCCAGTTGGAGACGGGCAGCACCGTTGGTGGCGGTGGCAGCAGCGTCTATGGCACGCTTAAAAGCGGAGCCGGCAGCAAATCCAATGGCGACCTCACCAGCGTTGGCCTACTAGCCAACGGCAATGGCAATGGTCATGGACAGCATCATCATCATCATTTGGCCGGACAGGGTCAGGGCTGGAGATCACGCGCCGGCAGCACCACCACATTAAACAGTCTGGGACGCAGCACCTCGAATGGTCATGTGCTCAATGGTTCTGGCCTGGGCATGAATGGAGGCAGCACTGGCAGCGCCGCCGAGGGTTACACATCAGTCAAGAATTGTAAGTAGCATCGAGTTCGTTGTCTAAGTCTTTCGTTTTAGATGAGTTAGGTCATCTGAGATAAATTTCTACATCACTTAAAATCTTCAGCCCACCAAGAATCACTGAGATTGGAAAGAGTTATGCGATATAGCCAGCCTTAGGCTCTAATCAACATTTATCATTTTGTCACGGTACATGGCTCGCTCTTGAGAAATTTGCCTGATCTGAAGATACTGCTAATGCAATAGGTACAGTCAGGCGATTGGAGTTTGCTTGTCATCTAATTAGCTGCATGTGACCGGCACGAAACGTTAAAACAAAAAATCAAGCGCTGGAAATAGTAGACGGAAAACGCAAACTTCGTTTTGTCTCTTCTCTTCTCTCACCTCATCTCAGCTCAACTCATCTCAAGTTAGCCATGATCTCAGCAGCTGACTTGCTCTTACTATGAGCTAGCCTCTTGGAATGTTTATTTCAACAAGCGATCAAATGTGCAATGTCAATATAGGATTTAATGTCTAAGAATTTATATAAACAGCAACGGGGTGTAAGGTCTATCGTTTATTATTCCTATATATAAATATATATATATATATATATATATATATACGGCGTGAAGATGAGCCTCACCTTGAAATCCACACATATACACCTAGCTAACTAACAATACGATAAAAGAAAAAACAGTTAAGCACGCCTCAGACACTGTGGAAGAGCAAGAGCAGAGTGCTCGACTAGGAAATTCCCTGTACTCGGCTCTTCAAAGAAATATGCAGCTTGTTCGATTCTTTCTTACATAACTTTTATGTTTATTTTGAAATAGTATTGCATTTTTTTTATAGATAAGTTTTTTTAGTTTTAAATCAGCTTTAACCAGTTTACCTTACTTGCTTTTACATACAAAACTTGCGCTCTTCAGTCTGCGATGCTTCCTGCTAGCCGTTTTAATATACCCTTTTTTTACAGGGTATAAATAGAAATTGTTGTCAGAGCGTCGAAAGTATTTGGGTGCAGTGGAGGCATTTGAAAATATTTACAATTTTTATGCACGTTCCACAGTCAACCAGTCAGCCAGTCAGCCGAGTGTCGAGCCGACTGATGACTGATGATGGATGGTTTGAGGGCCCGGCAAGTGTCAGACACGAACGGAACGAAACGAAACGAAACTAAACGGAATATGGCAAAGTTTTCAGGTGAATTGGATGGGGAGGGGGGTGCGGAGAGTATTATTTACGGGTATTGGCTGAAGTTGTCGCAGTCGTCGCAGTTGGCTCAGATTGTTTCAAACACTTTCCACTTATTTAAATTTTCGTGGCACAAAAATTGCTGCTTTATGGCCAAGTTGCTGTTGCCCTGGTCAGCGTCGGTTATAGCCAAGTTATGATAATTAGCATGTAAATTGCCAGAGTTGAGGAAAGCAGCAACAGCAGCCAAGTTAAATGTCTTTCCAACAGCTCAAAGACTGTGTGGAAGCAAACAAATCCGATCTCTAGTCTCGAGTCTGTCATGCAAATTAGCCGCATTTCGCTTTCGACCTGAACTCCTCCCTGGTTTTACTACCACAGACATACTTAAATGTCTACATATAAAATAAATAGAAAATGCTAAAACGTTTATAACGTATCTTAGAAGCGACCTACAGTGCACGCTCGATAAAGTAAACCAAATATTAAACTTTGAAAATAAAACTAAGCTAAACTATGATTGTTCCATATTTAATATATAATTTTTTATTTATAATTTATATCTATTAATATGAGGAATTCTAATACAGTGTCTCCTAGCAATAAATCTCAATTCTGTTAGCTGTTTTTCTATAGCTACAATCTGATTTTTTGAGACCTTTCCTGGCAACCTTTTCTTGGTTTTTTTAGCCTGTTCCGTCTTTGTTCTCATTCTTTATCATACAAACTCTTATATACACTACAATTCACTGCATGGAGCATGCACTGTACTTACTTTCTAAGCGTGTTAAGCCACCTAAATTGCTAGAGATTGTCATGGGTTAATAATGAATGAAAGGAAATTACTCGGTACTTTGTTGCTCCCAAGCTGGAATACTTTTTGCCTTATCATCAAAACTAAGTACAAAGTATGCAAATCAAATGACTTGCAGGCCTGCGGCTCGTTTTATCGCTAATTAATAAAGTTCCTGCAATTAATTTAGCCTGCATTTAATTTATTATGTTGCCAGGGCTCCCACAGACCCTGGCCAAACAGTAGTTGTCATTCCCAAATGCTCAGAAGAGGCAGATGCCTGAATAGCTTGATGATACGAGCAGTTAATAAAGAGTAGCGACTGCCTCTTGAGGCACCACATGTGATCGCGTGCAGATTACCGGACGTAGGCGCCGCCAACGCAAGACTCCTCTTGCAAACCCTCTGGGCAACGAGAGCCAGTTGGGGCGCATACAAAGTCTCGTTTCTATGCTCTGTAACCACTCAAGATGCCCAGAAGGGGTATATTTAGTTTAGTATGAATATATTTTCTTGATCAGCATTAAAAGAAAGCCAATCTAGTCGTAACAGCTGTAGTAGAGTAACATTTCCTGTGCAACTTCTTCACACTTGGCCAACACCGAGAGTATCTCTCAGTCGATCACTCTCAACTTTTTGGTTTCTTGATCGCACATATGGGCGCCCAGCGAGTACGTAAATTGAGATGAACGCGTGAGAAATTTTTTGGTTTAGGGTTTATTTTTTGTTATGACTGTTTTCCATTTATTTGGTCTTGGACTTGGACTCTGTCTCGGGCTGACTTGGCTTGGTTATTGCCCTGCTCGCCACTTTCTTGTTTTCAGTCGACTGTCGACTCTTTTCAAGTGGTGGGAAGTTGTATATAGACACACTTATAAGCATATATATCTATATACTACTCATATATATGTGTATATGTATATGACTGCTCGCTGGGAAGTGTGAAATCGGCATGGAAGTGGAGCCAGAGCCGTGACTAAGTGAGCAGAAGGGAGGGAATTCTTAAATTTGAGCGTGTGAGCTAGTGAAACTTTATTTAGATATGATAAAATCGGAGTGAGTGAAGTGTGTGTATCTGTATCTTTATCTGTATCTGTGTGTGTGTGTCTCTGCTTTGTATTTGTGACTGAAATTTTCTATTAATTAACATTGTTAATTTGCCTTTAGACGGTTTCGAGATTAAGGTCGAGCAGCTCTGGCTCATTGTTTTCAATTGAGGTTGTGTGTGTGTGGAATCGGAGTAGGAATCTCATCTTTTTTCACTTCATCTAATGCCTAACTGTCTCTTGTTGTGTTTCTCTCTCAGTGAAATGACATTTAATGCGTTTAATTGCAATTAATTAAACTAATTTCCATTCATCTTTAATGGCTTTAAAGTGTGCTAAGTGCGACACAAATCTCTTGCCTCGACTTGAGGTCGCCAATTAACTTAATGCACATTCAGTTTTCAGCTCCATTGATAAACAGCATTTTCAATTTCAACAATTTATAGCCGATTCAGGTCTCCACTAATCTATATATATATATATATATGGATATATATACATCCATTGGCCGCGCCTCAAGCCTGTTGATTCAATCAATTTGCAGGTGGCTGTTTTTTTTTTTGGTCGCAACCAATTTTAATGGCAGAAACCAATGAGAAATAAAACAAGTTACTCATTGTTCAAGACCAGGTTCCAGTTTCAGCTTGAATAAAAATCCAAAATTTGACCTACATAGCTGGGGGGAAAAGCTTGAAAATCGCGTTTAGCTATGCATTATATAAGAAACTGCTGGGAAATTCTATTGGGAAATATTCGTCGTTGGCTCTTTTGCAATAATCAACATAACTTTCAATAGATTATTTTATAATAAATGATTTATATGTGGGATTATAACGATACTTATGAAACTTTACGATTTATCCAAGGTTAACTGGCTTTTTTTTTAATGAAAATCCCTTCAGAGCTGCCTGGCTAAAGGTTTTTAAACACAATTAATAAATATTAAAATTATATTTTATATTTTTTTTATATAATTTCACCTTTGTATTTTTATTAAAATATTTAAACTAATTTTTTAAAAATTTCATAGAAAAGATACTTTTCAAAAATCAAATTTGAAGCTACATTTTTTATGTCTATTTTCTAAAATGGGGCTCAGTTTTTTTCCAAGTGTAAAGACTGAAAAAAGCCAAAAATCAAAGACGAAAATGCAGCAACAGGCTGACCACTTGACCATGACTGAAATATCGAACGCTAGTGGGATCTGTGGATGATAAAAAAGCTGAAGAAGTGGTGGCAACATCAGCTTAGGCGACCGGCTTTAACTTCCGTTGGCAGCGGCGCGGCATCTGTGGCAGTGGCACCAACAAAAAAAACAGAAACAGCAGCAAAAATGTGCAACAACAACGAGTATTACGAGCATCGCTTGCGATCTCTGCAAGTTGTTGCATTATTATTATGCAAAGAAGCTGCAGCAGCAGCAGCAGCAGCTGAAGAGACTGAGCGTGAAATAGATAGATAGACAGATCGTGAGAGAAGGGGCAAGACAGATAGATAGACACATAGATAGATGGATAGATGGATAGATGGATGGATGGATATAGAGAAAGAGAGGCAAGAGACGAGTCAAATCTAGAGACTGGCAGGCACATTAACCGAAATCCAGTTGCAGTTGCAGTTGAATGACTCGTTGGGCTTGTTGCATGTTGCACTCCACTCACTCCATTCGCGCCGCAAAAATTTCTTGTTGACTTGCAACATTTTTTTTGTTTTTTTCGTTGTTTTTGTGGTATCGATATAGTTGTTGTTGTTTTTTTTTTTTATTATTGTTATTTTGTTGTCTAATTGTATGGCATTTTATTATGGTTTGATTATAGAAATTTATTTTGAATTTGATTATATTCAAGAGAAACTTCTTTTGAATCTCAAGCGAATTCTAGGTTGTGACCTAGTTTGCTATATCTGTGTATATATATATGTGTGTGTATAGATACAGATATATAGATAGCATCCACATTTGTCTGCTAGATTTGTCTTAATTGTTATCACTACTATTTCAATGACTAAATTATAATAAATAATACATAATTATTGAATTTATTTCCTGTTGCCTGTGGAATTATTTATGAATAGATTCATTTACATTTACATTTTAATTCACGAGTAATTAAATAGACTTTTGCCTTGCAAAATACAATTATTCAAATCAATTTTTATATTGCCCTCTGACTAGATATAAATATCTATTCGAATAACAATTGAAGCGATTTCTCAAGCCTTTTTTTCCGGCATCAAACCTTTTGCCCAACTCCAGAGCTCAATTAAGGAATGTTTATGAATGTCAGAATGAGTCTGAGTCTGAGTATGAGTTATGAGTGTATGAATAACTTAGTTACAGTATTCATATGGAGCTTTAAGGTGTTTCCATTACTCATTCGTCTGGCATTTGGCTGCAAGTACTCGTACGTTGGCGTCGTCCCAGTTCGGCTCTAGAGCTCTGCAGCTGCACCACCAATTGGGAGTCAATGGTGGGGCAACCATCCGGTGGCAAGCGTGCCAGCGGAAAACGAAATGGCAAAGCCAGCAACAAAAACAATGGCAAAAGGCAACAAAAAGCAGCAACAAAAACAAGTTAAATTCCAAGCCACATTTTGCATCGGTCTTGGGCTAAAAGCAAAAAAATCGAAGGCGCTGTTTTGGACTTCTGGCACTCCCCTTTCCGCTCGGAATTTCGCTTGGGAATGGGGATTGGGGAATGGCAAAAAGCAAAGCGTTTAAATGCCAACATTTTGTTGTTACTTTTGTTGCCTGATATTTGGCTTAAATTCTCATTTCATAGATTTATTTCCATTGATTTTGAGAGAAGTTGCCCGCCTGAGTGAATTACCTAGTTTATTTACGTTTACTGCGTCCAAACGTGGCCAAAACGTGGAAATACAATTTTCACGCACGCATGCGCAGAGGCCACTCGCCACATTAAGTGAGAGTATTAATTTTACTTTTCGTGAACGGAGTGAATTATGACATAAGTAAGTGAAGCAGACCCAGCAGGAAAAAATAACGTATACGTAGCGTGGAGCAGGAAGGAGAGGCGAGAAAGGAGAGCTGAGGCCAGCTGAGTGGTGAGCTGAGCTTGTTGAAATAATTCCACGTAATTATCGCAGTAGAAACAAAAGCGAGCAAAATGCGAAACAATTAAAATTTATAAAATCAACTTCCACGGTTAAGCGCGAAATTAGTTTAAATTGCAGCTGGAGGGGAAGTGTAATTATATTTCATATGCTCGTATTTTGCATTTTTCCTTAGCCATTTAAGCATCACACGGCAAAGCCAATTCAAAGTGCTCAGGAATTTGATTGACTTCCGCAAACGTTTACGCAGATTACTCGTATGCGAGTTGGCTTATTTATATATGGCTGAAACCGGGTAAAAGTAACAAACAAAAGATTGTTTAAAGACCAAATCAAAGTGAAATCGCTACACGAGTTTCTCCGCTTTGATATCTGTACCGTAATCGGAAATATCGGCTTTAACTAATATATAAAATTATTAGGTTAGATTATCTTCGTTTACCCAAATAGAAATGGCTTCAGTTTCCGCCTCTTTTTTTATTGCTTAACTTAAAATAATTGTTCTTGCTTTAGTTACTTCAATTAAAGTCTCTAAATAAATGGAATAAATCTTCTGTTGTGTGGCCAAAAAAAAATAGATTGTAAATGAAATGTATTTTTTTATTTCACGACCGGAAATTGTATCTTAAAGAACGCTTTCAATGCCACAGAGTAATTTATGATGAATTGTGTACCAGCAAAAGTATTGACCCGCAGAACTGAACCGAACCCGAGTCGGGTCAAAACCATTAAAATTCACTTTCGAATATTGCGTTGAGTTTAAATGTTGAGAGCAAAAATGAAAGTTGCACAGATACAGATTCAGATATAGATCTTAATTAAAAATATAAAAACAAAAGCGGTCAGCGATAAAAGTTATGGAAGAACTGGAAGATCAACAATTGAGCTCAGTCTGCTTTTATCGATAGTTTCGATGGTTTTGATGGTGCCCGTAACTATCGATTCTTATTTTTAAAATGAATAGACCCACTTCTGCATCAGAGATACATTTGTATAGAGCCCAGTTCGACATGTGTAATTTTATGAGTAATTATTACTGCGCTACCAACGAAGTTCCATGAGAAAACTATCAAAATTATCGAGCAGCCTATCGATAGCTTCATATTTCACATGAAGAACTAATTAAGTCGCCAACACAAAACGGTTTTTTATCAACATAAACTGAAAAATGAAGAGAAGCTCGGCTTTTTGGTGTGTTGTGTCACAAGTTCGCTCTCATTTTCAACGTCAGCGAGTTGAAGACTCGTGAATTGGCCACTTCTTCTGGGGGTCAATAGACCCCAAAGCCAGCGCAGATTTCTCATAGCAAAAAATTGTTGGAACCAAACCAAATTATGGCATGGCTAAGAAGCAAAGACTTAACAAAAACACAACAACAAAAAGAGACACAAATATATAAATACAAAGTGGAAAAGTAGAGGAATAGAGAAAGAAAAAAGCAAAGAAAAACTGAATCGCCGCTTTGTTGTCGTCTGCCGGACCGGGCTAGGGATGGGCCCGAAGACTGCGACTGAGGC
Organism: Drosophila repletoides; assembly: GCA_018150835.1. NCBI lineage: Eukaryota > Metazoa > Arthropoda > Insecta > Diptera > Drosophilidae > Drosophila > Drosophila repletoides. The sequence goes on from JAECWQ010000100.1 coordinate 11,406,333, forward strand.
AGAGACTGGGCTGGTTTTTGTTTTTTCATAGCTCGCATAGTAAAGGCGATGGGCGCTGAGAAGCGAGGAGGGGGGTTAGTTGCAGGTGTAGCCACGCTCAGGTTATTAAATTACCGTTATTTATTACAAAACCGTTGCCGTTGCTGCCATGGCCCAAATGCGCTGCAGAACCGCCGCCAACCTTCATCGGCGACGACGACGGCGACAGCGACGGCGACGTTGACAGTAACGGCTCGCAGTCGCACATACTTAGCAGTATCTACACATATATCTGTGTATCTGTATCTGTATCTGTATCTTTATCTGTAGCTGTTAACATTGCCTAACTGACCAGCCCAGCAGTGTTGACCACTTTGGTGAGCAAAGATTCCAAAAAGAAGCTAACAAAATTTGTTTTGAAGAAGACAGAGGAGTATTTTGTAATATTCAATATTTATGTATGAGAAGTAGAATCCTTTCCGGAAAAAAAGGAGCAGAGGATATCTCCAAATTAAAGTTAATTCAACTAAAATTTGCGATCGACTTGGCAGCGCTTCTATTATATAATAAAAAGCAAGCCAAGTTGTGGCAATGTATTAATATGAGTAGATCATTTAAAAAGGCTAAAAAATACATACTAAAAAATACGTTTTTTGCCATTTGCAAAAAGCCCGACTGGCGGGAAAAAGGCCAAATTGGCAGCACTGTCTTGCGTACAGAGTATAGCGACACATGCGATGGGAACTGCTTTCGAGGCCTCTAAACTCAAACTCAAACTGAAACTTAAATCGAAGGCATTCAATTGCTGAGCTGCGCAATCGGTTCATTTGAATGCGTCCGTTGTCAAGTCAAGTCTCGACTTGGTTGGTCTTGGCCCATATTTTGTTTCGGCCGTTTTGGATTAGACTCGCTCGGCTAATTTCCAGTATTTTGGTTAATGTAAATGCCATTGGATTGTTTAGTATTTGGCGCGTGAATCAGCGCTTTATGTGAGAAATGTGAGACAAGTGCTGGCTCCCCCCTGGCCCCTCCCTTTAGCCTCCCTCACCATTCGGACAATCGGACAGTGGACAGCGTTCCATCAGCCGCGAAGGTCAACCGGCTATCGTCTGAAATCCAATACTTGCATGCAGTTCAGTTGATTCCATGATATTTTATACATTTTTAGCTTGTTTTGTATCTTGGCTTTAATATATAGATTCATCTAAGTTTCCTCTCCCTTTTTATTGTCTACTTACAGTTTATGGGAGCAGCGCGGATCTGAATGTCACAGTGGATGATGGCGAGGCATCCGTCTATAATGGCGATGAGAATCACAAGGTTTGGAGCGGCTCACAGGATCAGCTGGACAGCATAGGAGCCGTGGAGAGTCCCTATGAATTGTTTGCCGGCAACAGCTCGACGCTCGGCAGACCGTTGCGAGCGCGTCAGATAAGTGCACCAATTGAGGTGCCACCGCCGCCGGTGAAGGAGGAAAGGAAGACCAAACGGGAGAAGAAATCATCCAAGTCAAGTGGCAGCCAAAGCTTGTCGGGCACACTGATTAGACCAAAACCAGTGCATCCGGCAGCGCTGCATCGCTCACAAATGCACCAAGGCGGACCGGGTCCTGGACCGGCTAGCGTCATCTATGGCCCAGTATCTGGACCACATCCAGCACGTCAATATCACACAATTAGTCATCGCGGTTTCCCGCCAGGTCCGCCGCCACTACATCATCCACACGGGCATCCACATTCCCATGCGCAGCAGCAGCATCACATGCAAATGCAGATGCATCATCATGCCCAGCAAATGGCGGGTATGCAGCCCCTGCAGATACCCATGATGTTGCCGCAGCAGTATGCGACGCTGCAGCCATCGCGTTCCACTAGCAAAAAGAAGAAGAAGGATAAAAAGAATGGCGCCGGAGGCGGAGGTGTGCCCGTTGGCATGCCCATTGTGCCACCCATTTATGCCTATCATCAACAACAGCTGCAGCAGCAACAGTTAATGGGGGGCGTGCCGCCGCCTCCAATGGCACAGTCGATGATTGGCGAGCCGCGTCCTTTGAGCATTTCTAGCCGTAAAATGGCTGCCTCCATGGGCAATGGACTGGATGACTCTGGCAACTCGGGCGCCGAATCACCTTCGCCGGGTGGCACCGGCATCTATAGACGCAAAGGCCATCTGAACGAGCGAGCCTTCAGCTATTCCATACGTCAGGAGCACCGCAGTCGCAGTCACGGTTCACTGGCCAGCCTACAGTTTAATCCACCGGATATGAAAAAGGAGCGTGAAATTGCTCAAATGGTGGCCGGATTGGATCTAAACGATGGCGAGCGTCGGCCCATGGGTCCACCGGGTCCTTCTACACTGCAGAGGAAACAGGCTGGCCTAGCCAATGGTGGTCCTGTGGGCCCACCCCATCCACTGGCTCAGCATCCACATGCCCAGCATCCACACGCGATATACGGTCCACTGGGACCAGCCAGCAGTTTTGGCAAGCCGCGAAGATAAACATCGAAGCATGGCGCAGCTCAACACTGGATTCTATGGAATTACGCCCGATATCGGGTAGTATATAGTATATATATATAAATATATACAACATTTTAGCGATGCTGGTCAACTTAGCAAAGGAATCGAAAAGAAATCAACAATTAAAACGGAAAAGCGACCAAGCTGGGCGATCGATTCAAATCAAGAAATTTCAAATCGAATCAGAACAATTTTCAACAATGAATATGTGTGCCTTATTAGGTTTATACTCTAAGTATATATATATAAAAGAAAAATCAGCAAAGACAACAGATATTTCACAGATTATAATACATAATGTAGAATAATATAATACATAAAGAAAATACTTAAAAAAAAACAAGAAGAGCAATTGTATTTCGAGCACAAATGTATATTATATCTTTTCTGGAAGGAATTGAATGTTACATATTATAATAATAGGCTCAGAACCAAACTAGATACAAATAGTTGCGAGTTACGAGCACTTGCGAGTGAATAATGAATAACGAATAATGAATAATGAATAATGAATACTACTTACATAGATACATACATAGAGATACGATATGTATATTTCATTCTGTCCATATTAGTATCTTAAAGCGCAGATGTAATAGCAATCCATATGTGTGTATAATCATTATAATTACTTAAATCTGTACAATAAATATATATATAATAAAATGTTAACAAAATGTTTTTTTTATATTTTCTGCTGGGAATCGCAAAGTGGCTAGCTTAAAATATAAACTTTGGGATTGCAGAGGAAGCCATAAAAACCTTGAGATTCCACAGGGGTAAAGAAGCTTCTGTTTTCAGTTTTTCTCGCTTGAAATTCTTTATTTGATGCCATAAAAAATATATATATTATAAAAAAGAATATGACCATACTATCCTTGAAATTCTTTATGAAATTCCAAATATTTATGATGGCTTAAGAAATCTCTGAATACCAGATAAGGATTCAAAGTTCTTGAAGGATTTTTTATCTATAAAGCAGGCCCAAAGCTTTCTTCTTAGAATGTTTGTAACCAAATTTCTATATGATATGAAGAGCAGTTTTATTTTATATGGGATTTGGAGAAGCTGAGAGAAGGACTGAAAGTTCTTGATGGATTTTCATCCATAGAACAGGTCCATAGTTTTCTTCTTGGAATGTTTATAATGGAATTTCTATAGGATTTGAAAAGCAGTTGTATTTTATATGGGATTTGTGGAAGAAGCGGGGGAAACAGATTAAAAGATCTTAATGGATTTCCAACTGTAATGTCAGCCCTCAGCTTTCTGCTTAGAATGTTTATATGCAAACTTCTGAATGAATCTAAGAAGCAGTCCTATTTAATGCAGGATTCTTAACAGAAGCGGCAAAACCTTAAGTTATAGCTAGATATTTATCTGGAAAAATTTTTTAAGTAAGTACGTACGAATATTACGAAATAGAATAGGTATTTCATAGCCATGTAGGCCTGAGCACACACCTTAAAAGACAATTAACATGCGCGAGCAGAGCCAGAATAATTTGTTTTATTTATATATATTCACAGTGCGTCAGTCAGTATGAAACTGAAACTGATTGACACAGCGGGCGGCGGGTGAGGCTGGCGGAGTTGGAGCTACAAATAGATCCATGTGACAGTAGACAAACGCTGGGCTGGGTCTCCCACAGTCCACGAACTTATGCAGAGATCGGTAAATGAATTTATGTACATGCAAATGGGTTGCATACTATTTGCACAGACTGTCGGCGGGATGCAAATTTTGCATACAAATGCGAATGGTTGTTGGGTTTTTAAGGTATTCGCAAAATAGAAGAGAAATAGTTGAAGTGCTTGTAAACAAGCTGAAGATACAATACAAGCGACTAAATAGCTAAATACAAGCGAAAGTTGCATATTCGAATTTTGACTGATGAAATCAACGAGTGATCCGATCCGCAGAGACTGTCGAGAATTTCGGAGTCGGAGACGGAGACGCTTGCGGCGATGGCGGCGATGAGAGACGCGATTTCACTTCCAGTTTTGCCCGACGACGACGACGACGCTACTTATAATGCCGAAAGCAAAGATCATCGCAATTCAACCTCAACTTTGGCTTTATTTTTAACTTCCACATCATTTAAGGGGCACATGTGAGCTGTGTGTATATTAAAAGATACAACTACAGATATAGTTGCAGGCAGAGCCACAGACAGTGGCGTATGCGCAGGGCGTGTCAGTGGGGGGTGGTTGGCTTAACCCTTTTTAATTTAAGCTGAAATCAGTTAAGAAATGTAAGCAATATTGTAACTAAACGATTCATTGAACCCCTTAAAGAGTAGACGAGAATTTGCTGCAGACGCCACTGGCTCCACGGATGCAATCCAGGTGAGCAGGTTAATTTGAGACAGCGCGAATAACTACACAAAGTCACTGAGAGAGGTTGCATCAGTGGTGGAGTCCGTCCTCGTTTTTTGGCCACACAATAATTACAGGTGGATTCCACCGCCTGGCTTTATGCCTATTATACGAGTATCTCGTACCTGCACCTAGAGCCACTTACCATTTACCTTTATGTGCGTATTACCTAATTGCCGGCAGGCGCGATACTTATTCAGCCGCTTCTCGTTTTGTCGTTGTAAATCAAAATTGGCAGTTCCAGTTCCCTGGCCCAGAAGTTAGTTACCAGTAACTGTCTGTCCCAATGGCTGCTTTGGGACTTTGTTTCTTGCCAAGTTGCGTAAGAGATTTTCAATTAAAAAACGCGTATGAGCCGGCGCTTACATGTGTTGCCAAGTTATCTACACTGCACGAAAATTATAATAATTATTACAGTCAAAACAATTGTTTCTGCTTCTTATAACATTTAATCATTAGAAAATTTAATAATTATTATAAACTTTTATAAAAGAATATGAAAAGATTTTTGTGTTAAATGAGTCGATGGAAGCCACAACATCTGCCAGTAGCCAAAGGAATCGATGGGAACAGTTTGCTATATGTTTTATTTATGAAGTTCCTGTACAAATAAAGCCAGGTTATGCTAATATTTATAACGTATACTTTATATATTAAAAGATATCATCAACTATATCTATTTATTAATAAATTACTCAGGTGAGTTAGAGCTTTATATTTGTCATACATGAAGATACAATGTGGAATGATTTGAATGAAATTTTTCATCATTTTAGACTAGAGAAATTATGAATAAATTGTTTGACTACTTTTCTCCAAGTGCACTGCTTATGGTGTGTGTGGTGTCTCGGATGTTTTGGCTGATGATGTCTGTCTGGGACGAGGACAAGCTTAGAGCTTGAGTAGCTCTCTTTGTACCTGTGCCGCGGAACTGGTGAGCATGCGGCACTCGCCGCTGTGTGTCAGCGGCACAGACGCCGTTGGTTTTATGGAAATTCCAGATTTATGCAACAAGAAAATGCGGCAAGAAAACGTTTTTCATTTCCAGTTTTACTGGAATACCAACGCCGACTTGGGCACCTGGTCAAGCAGGCAAATTGCTGAGCAACCAACCAACTGAACACTATAAATATTTTCTTATAACCCACAAGCCTGGCCTCCACTTCAGTGTGGTTGACCCCGAGGGCTATGGATTAATTACCATTTTAGAGTTTTGTTTTTAATTAGTTAAAAACAAAAAGGAGCTAAATAACCTGCCATACATTATCGAACATAGTTGTGAATTGTTATCACATCTTTTTTTTTTGTTTTCATGAAGAAACTTGCTGATATCTCTTGAATAACTGCCTACTGAATATTTATCTGCATGTCAGTACAACTATTTTACACTTGCCGAGCATTTAATCACCTGAAAAGCTAGATTAAACTTAATCACATTAATGCTGAAAAACGCTGCTCCAGATCTACACTCTGAAACAAAAACGGCTATTAAATCAGAGTATAACGACTATATTATTATCTAGCGGATGAATTATTTTGAACGTATCTCACGTTCGTAATAAACGAGATACATACCTACTTCTGCTCACATTAAGATAGAAATTTTTGTTTTTGGAAAATATGTTCAGCTCTTTAAGCTTGTCAATTATTTTCTCGTTTTAATTTCCCAAGTAATATTTATCCACTCAGAGACAGAGCAGCTGCGGAAAGCATAAAAAAATAGAGCTCACGTTCAATAAAAAGATACAAATATATAGGGAAATTTATGCAACTATTTCATGAACTTATTTGCTTGATTTTCTTGTAACTTTTTATGAACAATGTCAATAAAATGAGCGTAGGAAAATCAAACAAGATTCAGATATTTGTCTAAGTTTTTATGCCCTTTTCTATCTCTCTATCTCTCTTATATCAATTTATTAAGTAATATTAATTTATTTTAAGCAGCTATAAGCAACGATGACAGATAAAAGATACTTTTTATTAGCAGCACCTTAAAGATAAGAGTAGTTAACTTCTCATAAGGTAGAAACATGAATTTTGTACACATTCTAAAGACATTTTGCTGTATTAATAATTGAAAAATCTTGTTTTATATTTAGTGATTTATGTCAGAAGAATTATAAGAAGAACCTTCTATAAAATTTATGTAAATAAATGCAAAATGTAACAGGCGCTGGTGACATAGCTATCTGACCATTTGAAAGCGTATAAACCCGATCCGAAGAACCGCTCTGCTGAGTTGCGTGAGCAGCTATTGAGACCTCGAAACACCTGCAAGTAAATCGTTGTCCACTGATAGTGTCCAAAAAAAATGTCGAGCTGCTCTCCCAGTGCGGCGAGTTAGAGTATCTATGTATCTATGGATAGAAACGTGCCGGCTACGGTCCACAATATTGTGGACTTTGTCTGGTTTCTAATGCTTTTGGCATAGGCTTTTGTTATGCTCACTTCTTATGGATTTTTTTATTTACTATTTTATATTTTTTGCACTCTCTGGGTCGCAGCTTTAGCTCTGGGCCTGAGACTGGTTGTGGACTATTGACAACTCGAGAGAGTGGATATTATGAGTATGTCCAAGCGGAGTCTCTATGGAGCGCGCTGCACTGGGCTGGCTGCGACTGCGGCTGCGGCTGCGGCTTTGGATTGCGGTTTGTTTATTGATAAACTCGTAGATACTTTTCTCTATAGCTGTTAATTTGGTCTTTTGTGTACCTCTGTCTGTCTGTGTGTGTGCTGAGTGTGTGTGTTGAGTGTGTCTAGTATTCGATTGAATCTTTGGAATGCGGACAATCCGGTCAGCAAATGGAATTCTTTTACACAAGACACGGCTCGGCGAAACGGCTCAATGCGGTCAATACGAGGGGAGTAAACACTTGACACGCTCAACACTCCACACTACGAGAGGAACTCCCTCTGATCCCCCCTGCCCTGCCCCGCCCTGCCCTTGACTCTATATTCCCACTTTAAATGGCTCAGAGAAGACACACATTTAATTACAGTTGTCATCAATGAACTCCAAAGAGGCTGATGATTCGTTCATTTTCATAATAAATACCTCACGACTTCTCAATGGAGCTGCGAGTAATTGATTTATAAATAGCTACCAAAAATGGCAATAAATATTATTTGGAATTCATTAAAAAAGCTTTTAAATAAGATGAATTTGGGTCAGTTTATAGAATTTTATTAGAAACCCATGAAAGGGGTTCATTATTTTCTAAATTATCTGCAATACTTTTATATTTATTTCTAAATATTTCATATTTTTATACTCACTTAAATTTTAGGTCTAAGACTAAGTACTTACCATAAATATTATTTTTAAAATTCTCAAATAAATAACAGCTTTTAATAAATTAAACCAAGGTTCAGGCCAAAACCTTGAGTATTGAGTTGCCCGAACCGACTCCACAGCTGTCCCCTACCGAACCGGTTTGTCTACTAATGTTCCTCAAATATATGGCACTAATTTTTGAATTTATTTGTCGCATATAAATTAGCTTATTTTGTTTTTAAAAAATAACAAACTTAAAGACTCTTAGCTTTTTTTTAGCCATGTTTTTTTCAATTAGTCTTTAGGCTTGGAGTACTCCATATATTTCATATGTTTAAATGGCTAGAAAATGCTCTAAGTTTGTTAACTGATTTTGCGCCATATGTTTGTCTTTTCAAATGGCTAGAAAATGCTATAAAAATGCTAAGCTGCCGTCTTTAAATTGAATTATATCTCGTTCTGAGCAGCTAATTCAATCCAGTCAATCACCTGTCAAATTCTCAACGCGCTGAGTAAATTACGGCGAATGCGCCACGGAATATTAAAAGGAAGGGGATTTGCCACGTGCAAGCCAAAGGATACCAAGTGGACTTGACCTATAAAAGCAGCTGCCAATTTTGGAGTCCTGGTATTCAGTCGGCAGTAAGAGAACTGTAAAGATGTTGCAGAATAGAAGCGCTTTATCGCTGCTGCTAATAACAGTCTTCATGCTGCTTGTGGTGCCGATTCTATGTCATCCGGAGAGCGTGGAGGCAGCCAAACAGGATATACATGAACTGGAATCCAAGATAGAGGCGGAAGCTCAAAGCTTGGTCAATGGACATGTGTCAGGATCTGCCCAGGCCCGATTGCATGACAACAGACGCACTCAGAGATCCATTCCAATAGGACCAAAGCTTGTCACGATTCCACATTCCAAAATGCCCATAGAATTGGACCTGCTTATAGAGACCGATGATGTGGAACGAACCAAGAGATTTGATGACTATGGCCACATGAGATTCGGCAAACGGTTCGGCGGAGAAGAGCAATTTGATGATTATGGCCACATGAGATTTGGACGATGAATATGTTAACGATTTAGGCCTCTTTGAGTGATATTATTTTGTATATAGTACATATATATTGCACGAAAATAATCTATATTAAAATATATTTATATAAATATTCATATTTTTCTTGTTGCAGCAATGAATAAAGAATATTTTGCATTCCACTTAGTCTATTCTATTTATTTGCTTAGATTTTTGGGAAGAAAGTGTAGCATATCAACGGGCTTTTGCATATAAACTGCGCCACTGCTCAATCACAGACAGAAGCTGCTTGATATATAACAACTTAACGACGGTGGCTTTGAAGATACCCTGAGCCCAAAGACCTCAAAATTAATTGTCAAATATATTTGTCAAGGTATATTAAATTGCAAATATAATTTAGAATAGTTATAGTTTTTTTATGTAGAAAATAATATAACAATAACTCTTATTGATAAATTAAGTCATTCAGATAAGATAATAAAATAATTGGCTGATAACATGGTTATGTTCAAAGCTAGGCATATCTATCTAAACTAATGGGTATGATGAGTCGGATAGATATTTATATATATTGAAATAAATTATATTAAATATAAGGCTAATAAAACTACATATAAAATAAATTATACTTATTTTACGTAACTCCGCTCAATTATGGTATATTGCGAGAGTAAAAGAACGCTCCAGCGACCTTCGTAAATGAGAAAATGCAAGCCAAACCAGGATAATAATCAGCGCAAGGCGTCCAAAAACCATGAGCAGATTATCCAAACCGTAGTAGTCTAAAAATTTCAAATTTGAAGCGGAGATGCGCATGTGAGGTGCACCCTTGTAGCGCAGGACATACTCCGTCCAGTAGACAGCCATGTCCAAAGGATGCACGAGCTGATCTCGAAACCGATCCGACAGTGCTTTGGCTTTATGAGCATACTGAGGCTGTTCCAACAGCTGTCTGACTGCAGCCTCAAAGCTTTGCCGGGAAAGGGTATTTATGTCCAGCAGCAGTGCCACGCCCTCGATTTGCATACGCTCCACATTACGAAATTGATCGAAAAAGAGGGGCATACCCAAAACGGGCTTAGCGTAATGGGCAGCTTCGATAATACTCAACATGCCGCCATGGGTTATGATCAACTTAACATTGGGATGCGAGAGTATTTCCTGCTGAGGCAACCATTTATCCATATAGATGCTGTTGCTGACATTAAACGGTGCCACGCCCTCAAATTTCCATATTATACGCTGTGGCAGAGCTTCAAAAGTTTCGTGTATCAATTCCAGGGTAGCTTTCGGCAAATCCTTACTCTGCATTTCCAGGCCTAGCGACATGTAGATCACACCATGCTCCGCCTCAGCTATAAATCTAGCCAGCTTGTGCGGTAGGCGTGGCAGCTTTTTGGGCACATGCATGCCGCCCACCTCCACCATGCTAGGCACATTGGGGCGAGCCTCGAATAGGCTAAAATGCTGATTCAACAAAATCAGCGAAAAGCTGTGACGCACCTCAGCAAATCTCTGTGGTAGATGGCCAAAGTAATGTCTATGGACTGCTCGCAATTTGGGTAAAAATATTAACTTCTGCAGCATCCACTCCTCAGATATGAAAACCCAATTATATAGCCGATCCAGCAGACTAAAACCACGTCTATATCCGATTGGCAGTATAGGTTCCAATGTGGCCGCATAACCCACTAAGGTATCCAAATTCCAATCTCCTCCACTTGTGGCTAGGCCCATTAGGCTGGCATTAAAGTGCGCCGCTAAGCCAAAAAGAGCATCTGTATTTGAGGGTTCCACAATTACCAGATCATAAGTAGTATTTGAGTGCAACAGCTGCTGCACCTTCTCATTCTCGAGCACATTGAGGGATATTTTGATTATAAAGTTCCGTATTGATATCATTTCACTCCATTTGCTTGACTCGAAGACAGTAAAATCTATATAAAAGGAAATTTTGAATTAATTAAACTAAACTCCACAGAAAAAATATACTTCTTGGAGTCCGAATAGTCCTTACCACACGTAGTATTATAGCGATCTTTCACATGTAAAGAGTGTAGATGGGGCAGTATCTTGCAGTCCGGAAATCCATGTATTAGGGTTAACTGATGACCACGCCCCATCAACGCCTCCAAATAGGGCGTCAATAGCTTACACTGGGAGGCAGTATCATAGGGAAAAACTAGAAGTATCTTTGCTGCCCAAACAGGACTCAGTAACAGCAGCAATGTGAGAATTATGATCCTAAACAGCGGACGATGGAACCCCATTGAAATATCGTTTGTTTACGGGTTTCCCACAGCACAAGAGATAATAGCAACCTTTCGCTTGGCTTACTCACGACTCACTAAATTTAGTTTTAATGATAAGGAAAACATAGCCCATTATTGATAATCGTTTTTACTGCGGGTCGGTTGGTATCTATATTAGTTCTATTAAAATAAATATTCTTATCAGTGGGAAACAATTGATAGGCAAATGAAACACATTTGTTTATAAAAAAAGCCATTTGATTTTTAAATAGATATCTTAAATTGTTGCATACTTTTGGCTAAAGTGTAAACAAGAAAAGCGGAATTGATCGACGGGGCGTTGACCAACAAAAAAAAGCTGGGTGCTATGACCGCATGCAGCAAGAAACATTTGTATCAAGCAGCTTATAACTGGCCGTGCGAGATGAATTCAAAAAGCAATGCAAATCTAACGTAATATAAGAAGAAATTTTAAAATGATTTATTTTTAATATAGCTAACCAAATATTTATTTATATTAATTCCTTTATTTAAACAGGTTTTTTTTTTTTTATAAACAAAAACAAACACCTTTAAGAAGGGCATTCAACAAAGCAAAATAAGATCAAAAGATAACGAACACATTCTTTAGCTGAAGGTGAATTTTCTGGTTTTTCCAAATGAAAAAAGTTTAAATAAATAAAACAATAAAATATAGAAAATGTTAGGCAATAAAAATTAACTGACCATAAGGCCAATACATTTTATTTAACTTATAAAAGAAGAATTCAAATGGAGCAGGTTATCCACAATTAGTTCATCCAGCCCATAAAATTTCTTAAGTGCCCCAATTACGAATAAAACCATTCAGTATCCACGAACAGCCAGACAAGATTCTTTGGCCGGACAGCTAATCCTCCTCCTAAACTTGGAGTAGAATTGTGCCTGTTCGATCGACTGACACAATTTGTAGCACAAAGCACAAAGAACCAGAACTAACTAGGAGTCAGCCTATATCTTCTTTCTTTCGTATTTTTTTCCGCTTTTTTTTTAGAGAGGCTGCACCAAAGACCGTCAAGACGTTTGATGATGCAGTGGCCAAAAGATTCTGACAACAGCATTCTCAAAGATTGACCCATTTTTGAAGCGAATGCGCGTAGCGAACCTGTTTCCATTCAGGTGGCTCTGGCTCTACGAGTATCTACGAGTATATTGACGCAGTTAGTCCCCGGACAAAGCATGAATTAATATATGACTAGGCCACCTTGAGCTGCAAGCTAACGGTTTGCTCAAATATTGGTCAAAAAATACAAGTAAATTCCCGAATGAGAACACATTCGGCTTGGGGGCACTACCCACGCAGGTTTTACCACTTTTCGTCTACGAGAAATTCGGAAATGGATCGTTGGTCAAGGTGGACAGCCTGGCAACGCTGACCTGGTTCAATAACGCATGTGAAACACTTCTCCTATATCTTTGTATTTATAATCCAACAAAATATTATGCATCAGTGTTGACATAAAAACCAAATAATGATTCTTATTACTGTCTTAATTATGGGCATCAGCTGGCGGCTAGCGGCTATGAATTTTGGCTAATCCCAGGCAGCTGTCGGCTGTCGGCTGTCAGCTATCAGCCGGCAACCATCAGTCATCAGACACCTCGAGACATAAGCCAACAAAGACTTGAAGAGATTACGGGTACTTTGTACATAACCCGAAGCCACTGCCTCTGCCTCTGCCTCCGCCTCAACCACAGTCAAAGCCCCAGCAACAGCTTCTTAACATAAGCGCACAGTGTGTCGAGCTCTTATAAAAACTTCTGAATTAAAAACTTTGAAGAAATTAAACTAAAAATAAATCGTAAAAGATATAAAATAGAATTGAATATAAATTTTACGGATAAGCAAACAATTTTTATAAGCTGTATATTAAAAGAACTTAATATAAACAGATTAATTAGAAATGTTTTGATCTTATTAAGGATTAATTGTTATTTCTGAGGCAAGACACGTTGAACTCTGATTTATTTTACTGATTGACTATTGAAGATTGTGATATTGATCTCTTTTCTTTCAGACAGTAAGTCTAATCTAAAGATTTCAATATTTCTCAGTAAGAGTTAACATTCAATTGATACTTAACAATTTATCTCTTGTTTTGCCCCACTGTGCGATGCTGCTGTGGCGCTATTGCCGACTGCAAGTGAAGTTCGATGCTGCTGCGGCCGTTGTTAAATTGCTCTTCAGCGGTTAGTCTCGTTATTGGCTTCACGCGCTTCGGTCGCATTTCGTTGCAGTTTTCGGTTAAAAAGTTTAAACTAAAAATTTTAATGCTTCAGTGTTTATAAAAGAACTTCAAATTGTAGAGGAACCATTTAAATTAAATACACGAATTAAATACAAAATAATTCATGATTAGTTGAAAGGAATTTGTTGCATCCGTTGCATCTGCTGGTATTAATTGATTAATTTGTAATGTGGATTTTAATGTTGGTTAATTACGATGCGAAATAGGTAAGTAAATTTGGAGTTTTCTTCATTTAGGAAGTACATTTTATAATAATACACAATTTGCTGCAATACTCGCCGTATACTTTTAATAACACTCATACGCCCAGTAGACAGCCGTCAGTAGATACACAAATTATTTCCTAAATTTTGTTACTTTAATTGGGTGCTTTAAGGTGTTTAATTTGATAGCTAAAGCTGGAAAATATTTATAATATTGAGTGAATAAGTTAGTTAACAGACAAAAAATTGAATAAAATATAAACCATAAGCCTTGTGCTCTTTCTAAGGCTGCTTTGGGCTTAAGATGTTGGCTTAAAACATTCTTGACCTTTACGTTTAGACGTCAGCTTGGAATTTATAGGGTAAACAGAATATTTGTATACGTTTTTATTTTATAATTTATGTAAAAAACTATGCAAAATAGGCTATCACAAATAACTCTGATTTCTATAGTGGTCTTAAAATAAATTTTGAAAAGATCAAAGAATTTTCTAGCACGCTCGAATTATAATAGATGACAAATGGTAGATAAACAGTTGTGATTGATAATATATATATAAACCTATACCTATGCATATATCATATAATATATATTAACACAAAGGAATAAAAGATTAAATAAATAAAAGAAACAAAAACATTTCTATGCAAATGCTTGCCAGAATTATGCGATAAAATCTAAGCAAAATACTGGGTTAATTTCTAAAAATATATTTGGTAAGCCAACACTCAAGTTTATTTAATTAAAAGTCAAAAAAAATGTTATTTAATTCCTTTTCAAGAAACGCTCAGTTGTCCTATTTTCAATTTAATTAATTTTCTTATTAATTATTGAATTATTGTGAACGCGCGCAGCGGCAACTGTACCTTATCCATATTTGGCTGCTGGAGTTAATGCCATATTAAAGTGCAGACAAATACAAAGATTCGTTTAGCGGTTTTTCTTATTATGCTACACTCTTCTGGCCAATTTAATAAAGATCGACAAACCATTTTTCCTGCTGAACTCGTTCAGCTGCCAACTGCCAACTGGCGACTGCCGCCTGCCCCTTGCCGCCTGCCACTAGCAACTTGTTGCCTGTCCGTTGGCCGCATTTGCTGTCCGCACTTCTTCTGCTTCTTCTGCTTCTGCTTCAAGGAGGGATCTCGAGTTTTCATGCAATTATTTTCAGATTTTCTCCTCTTTGGCAACACGGCTGTGGCTGCTGCGTGACAGGTCTGTGGTTCAGAAACTGGAGCAGCCGCGAACATGCAGCAACATGTTGCCAATGTTGCTGCCCCAAGCTGGCTTCCAGTTCTAAAAGGTGGGTCACAGCCATAACTCCTCGGCTTTGGATGCCGCACAGCGAACGCATCTGTAGCATCACATAAATGTTGCATTTATTCTAGTGTTGCATTTAAGTAGCAATAGATACAAGTTTTTTTTTTTTTCTCCTTCTCCTTCCACAAGAATCAACTTGAGACATTTCCAATCAGCAGTTTACTGTTTACTGCTACTTAACTGTATTCTTATCGAGCTACTTATAAGAATGTGCTAATAAATCAGCCGTAATTGGATCCTACAAGTTCTCCTACTTATATACGCCTAGACATATGTCAGTTTTAATTATTTTAATTGCAAATCCCGCTCCCAACATGCGTTAATTAGCTGGAGAATAGCTAGAGATATATATGCATTATATATAAAATTTATTTTATTAGATAACTATAATATTATATTCTATCTTTTAGCACATCGAACTTCATTAAAAGTATCTTTAAACAGGCTAAATATTTATTCTAAAAACCTTAACAACAGTCTTCCAATTTTATAAAAATTATTTGAACTTTATAGAGGAATCAGATTTCTATAACTTTTCAAATTTAAATATTTCCAGTAGTCAAAAATTTCATATAAAATTTGTATGTCCATATTGCTCCAAACGTCTTGCAAGTCTTCATAAACTACCAAAAAATTAGTCTCAAATTATATATAATTAAGAAAAATTTGAATATTTTTTCGATAAAAAAAGCGCGGGTGCGAGACTTTCCCTGAAATGTGATAAACGCTGCACACTCAACACCCAAATTATGATAATATCTGAGGCAACGGGAGAACGGCAGAGAAAAGCGTTAACAATAGGAGAACAGTTACCGTTTTAACCAACAATCTGATGGTGTCAATGAGTTAGCCAAGTTCTATAATTATCTACTCCAAAGAAAAAGAAGAAGTTGCTCAAGCGAGTGCCGCCTCCGCCTCTGCCACTGCCACTGTCTCCGCCAGGTGTATATATAAGTGTGGCGCGCGCTGTATGGAACACCACTGACCCACAAAGCACGCGCCATTTGAACTCAGCTGACCGAAATAAATGAAAGTCGCTTAGCACCCAAAAAAAGAAAGAAAAATAAAGAAAACTCTTGAATTACCAGATGGAATTCAGGCTATATTTTCTGCAATAAAAATACCGAAAATTTTCATTCATCAAGCAATAAAACAATTTGAAGCCCAATGAATTTCCATAAGAATTTTCTTGTGCTCAGCTACCGCTAAGGTTGAAGCCGTATCTGTGTGTATGTGTGTGTATGTGAGCATATATTTATATAGTAGTATGTGTGTATATATATATATGTATATGTGTGCTTGCACTTGGCAATTTATGGCTCAGAGTTCATGAGCAGCTAGCAAACGTCACGCTTTTTTGAGCAAATTTCTTTGTTGGATTTCATTATCTACGCCGTAATGCTCACCTTATGGCTGGAATTGTTTGAAAGAAAGATAATAAACTTATATATCTCTTTTTCCTATGTATATATAAATATTCGGAATAATTTAAACCCAACAGTTCTTCAGGAATTGCGGCTCAAAACTCTATTCTACATCCCTCCTAAGCAAACTTAATACTCTTCTAACTCCGCCCATTCATTAGCTTTTTATATTGCCACTTTATGCATTGAAGGAGGGAACTCCAACCCCATAAAGTATATATTTTATTGATCAGGCCTACATAGCTCTGTTTTGCTGTCAGTCAAAACTATTCTCTCAATTGTTAAGCTACTCAAACAAAATTTGGAATCATTTGGTGGCACGCAGCTCATCCGCTGGCTTTTCTCTCTTTTAACTGATTTTGAGCCACCAAGTGACTAGGTTAGCTTAGTTTAAGTCAGCTTAGGCTGTCCTTTTCTATCTCATTGTAATACTGTATGGATCCTTGTCCTCCCCGAAGACTTCTGCTCCTAAAAGAAACCATCCCGAAGCTCTTAGAAATCTGGCTATAATGCTCCGTCTAAGTTTTTCGGAGACACTAGGAAAGGCAGCTCCAAGAAACTTGGCCGGAACTGGCAGGGCTTCCGTTGCGCAGCAATTTGCACCATTAAACCAAATTCCTCGAGTTGAAATTGCGAATATTTCACTTCTTTTTTTTTGTGAATAGTTTTTGCAGCAAATGCAAAATCATTTTCGCGAGTTGTAAAAATCCGCACGAATTTAATTTTCTTTCAACGCAGCTTTAGTTGCACGAGTGTTTTTTAATTTCTTCTCTATGTTTCTTCTTCTTTTTTTGGCCATTGTTAAAAGTGGAAACGTGTTAAACAAAAATAACAAAATAAAAAATGAAGTGAAGAAGCAAAATGTAATAGAGAAATGCCGTAACGCTGGCTACTCGCAGCACAATGCGACAATTGTTGTGCAGCCTTTTCGTGTCTCTGTGACACAATCCACAAATTTCGTAGTTTTTTTCGAGTCAACTGCCAAATAACCCAAATTTAAACAGCAGCAGCATTATTTAAGTTCGCCTCTGAAGAAAGTCTGATTCCGATAAAACAGATAATTGTCAGCTAAGTTACTTTTAATACTCGCATAGACAGCTCCTCGCTGATAAGAGCCCTGTCGAGGCTGACTGGCTAGTTGGCCTAAACACGCTGCTGTGCAAAAGTAACTTTAAGTTCCCTTTCTGGGTAGTATCTTCAAGCTAGTATAACAAGGGTAGCCCCTTTCTGACCAAGACTCATTTGAAGAAGCAAAGTTTGGTAATATGTATAACAATATCAATTGATTTGAGCATAAAAAGTCAAGGGTTAAGGATCAATTAGTATACTATTAGTAGTACCAAGACTTCAGCTTCTTCTCCGGCAACACTGCTTCTCCTCTGGTCGAAGACTTTACGGGCTTCACTTTTCTTCTTCTGAGCTTATTTTCTTTCTATTTTTCACTTACCCTTTTCCTTACTTTATGCTTGGGAATTTGAATAAATAAATTAATTAAAAATTAACTTGCTTCAAGTATTAATTTACTTAGTTTATATACCAAAAAAATATCTTTAATTCAACTATTAAGTGAATTAAATGAATTTCCAGAAGCATTTAAATAAATTCGTAATATATTTATATTATATATATTCAAACTTGGATTACATTTTTTTCGAGTCTTTATTTGTTTCGTGTGTAAATTAATTTCGCAACAATCGCACCTCTATTTAGCTTGTTTTAGCTTTTTTTTCGCTTTTGCTTTTGAAGTCTGGGCTTGAAGCGCATGTCAGATACGCAATGCTAGACACAAGAGGCGAGCCAAGGAATCAACCGTATCCGACTGAGTTCGGCTGCAGTTGCTGCCTGTGCGTATATATATGTATCTGTATCTGTATCTGTCTGTTTGTATCTGTATCTTCAAGCATGCTTGCCCACCATAGGTACAGAGTAGGAGAGCAAAATGTATGACTAATTTTTTCTTGAACACAAAAACAAAGCTCCTAAAATAATTAAAGATAGACAAATAGACAGACGGACAGACAGACAGACTCAGACTGAGATTGGACAGAGAAAGTGATGATCATGATCATGTTATTTTGTTAGATAAATTACATTAAGCAGCGCCCAACCATCCAGCAGTAAAAACAAAATGATTTAGTTGCTCTTTTACGCAGTCGAGTACATCATTAAATTGCTACCTATAAACAAAGATACTAACGTATCCATTCGCATTCATTTATAGATATTTTTGGCTCAGATATTGAATGACAGATAAGAGATGCGCCATCTAAAAATAAATATATTTCTATATAATAAAGTATGAAACAAAAGCTAAAATTTGCATAAAACAAACAATAAACAATAGTGATATTCTCTGTGGGGGGTTTCCAAAGATATAATACTCTAATAGATTGTTTCCTGCTGCTATTTCTATTAATGTTTTATGCAATTTATATATGAATAGTATCTCAAGAAAACTAGCCGAAAATAAACCTATAAAGGTTTTGTTTTGTTTTAGACAGAAACCAATCCAATATTAGTACTGCTTCTCATACAAATTACAGGGTATACATATACCCTATGTAACATATATTAATGCAATCAAAATGGAGTCAATCTTTGATGCTTAAAAATGCATCAAAAGTAAAAGCGACTGGAAAGTTCTAACAGTCAAAGAAAATAAATTAAAAAAAAAGGCCGATAACTGTTCAGAAAACGACAGTGACAGTACACTGAGAAAAAAACAGGTTTTTCCAATCAAATCATGTTGGTATCTCGTTTACAGTTTACACTGTTTCACTGGGCTAATCAAAAAAGAGAGAAAAAAAAAAACGAAACGAAACGAAATGAAATGAAAAGAAAAGCAAGCTGAATTAGAGATGGGCCACAACCCTCAGGCGAAGCCACAGCAACAACAGCAACAACAACAGCAACAACAACATGCGACAAAGAAAAGTAAGAGTCAAGACAATAGTTGGCTATTAGCTGGTTTTGGCTGTTTTAGCTGTTTGTTTTATGTAGATATAATTTAATTAGTCGTAACTTTGAACTGTTATCTCATGAATACCTCAACGAAAAATGACAATTTCGAGCGATCAATTGCAAAACAACAGAGGCAAAATTAATTATGCAAATTCATTCAAAAATACAATGGAAAACTAACAAAAAGTATCAGATTCAGGCTTTAATCATAGGCCGACGAGTATTACAGGGTAACATAATATATATATTAATCCTAATCTTGAGGAAAGTTTTGAACGTCATCATTATTCACTTTGAGACAGGTGGAAGAACTTGCACTTAGCATACTATATGATACATACATCGATCTATCTCTATCTCTATCTTTATCTCTATCTTCGTCTGTATCACTATCTCCATCTCTATCTTTAACTCTTTCTATCTCTATATCTATCTCCTTCTCTCTATCTCTATCTATCTATCTATCTCTCTATATATCTATCTGTCTATCTATATATGTATCTCTATTTCTATCTATCTAGCTATTTTTCTTTTTATCTATCTCTATCTCCATCTCTTTCTCCATCTATGTCTATCTATCCATCTATCTAGCTATCTATATCTCTATCTCAATCTATCAATCTATTTATCTATCTATATCTTTGTCTCTATCTCCATATATCTATCATTCTATCTATCTGTCTATCTATATCTATCTATCTACATGTCTCTATCGTGAAACTATCTTTTAGTATATATTTAGTATAACTTAAACCAGTTCTAAATATGTACTTATTAGATAAAACTTTAGAACTAAATTAAAATAAAATATATGAATATATTCAATTAAAAACAACGTTATTTAATTCGCTTTTTTATGATTAAATTGTAAAAATTTAAATTGAAAATTCAATCCACAATCTTTATAATATTTTTCTAACATCAAATTGTTTTAAAACTCCAAAATATTTGTAGCTGGCAATGTATCTATATCTATATATTTTTTATCTAAATTTAAATGGCTATAATCATAAAACAAAATCTGTTTCTTGGCTGCAATAAAGCTATAATACCTTAAGCGCATCCACTGTTTATAGCCAGATTAAGCCTTGTTAACTAATTTTCCTCTTCTAGACAAGCCAAGATACATGCAATACCTGTGTTCCTCAGCATAATGCACTCATTTCATAGGCAGAATAATGGGTTTATTCTTCTATTCTCTTACTCGCTTTATGTGCAGAGAATGTAGAGTACATTCCTCTACTCTCAGAGAATATGGAGTATATTCCTCTATTCTGTTAAGGTGTATCTCTGAGCTCATCCGAGGGTAAAATGAAGCACACAATTAAATGCATTTTTGATGATGATATTGCATCAAGTCAAGCACACAAAACGGGTCCAAAACAGACCAATTATTGTATAAACTTAGCCACGGTCATTGATTTCGAAAATGCCGTCTCCGCCGACCAAAAGATTTGCGCTTGCGCAAATTGGGATTGGCAAAACCGGGAGCGGACAACAATCCAAAAATTTTTTTGTTGTTTACTCGTAATTTTATTGAGTTTAAGCTCCACCCAAAGTTGGTATTGACATTGGGACGAATGCAGCAGCCGGCAGAGCTGGAGGCCATTGCCTAAACTGCGACATTCATCTATGCAAATGGACATACAATTCGTATCATATGATCGCTGTTGTTGTTGTTGGAGCTGGCAGAGTGTTAACAATAATAACATTGTTGGGTGTAGTATAATACTCATAGAGTTACAGCCAGCTGAGTTAAAGCCCCATTCAACATGGCCCAAGTGATTGTTGATGTTGAAAATCCAAGCGATCTCGTTCGTCTTCATCAGCAGCAGCAGCAGCAGCGGCAGCGGCTCCATATTCGAGCTCTGTTTGTAGCTATTACATATGTATATACATACACTGCGAAAAAAAGGAGTGCAATATTCGAAAATTGAGCTACTGATCCTTGTAAAATCGAACTTTTGTCTCTTTTCTTCCATCGTCTCCAAACTGACTTTAAAAGCTCAACTAAAAGATAATTTTTTAAAATTATTTTTCAACATTTTATGCACTTAAAAAGGCTATTAAAAATATATTAAAAATAATAATTATGTTTTCCGACAAATTCTTAAAAAATTCGAATCTTCTCTTCACAATTTATCGATTTTAGAAGGGTTCAGAGCAGATTTCAGCATATTCTAATCCAAACTCAGTGCCAGAATCGCTTCAATTAAATTCAGGCGCAGCTTTGAGAGAACTAAATGGAACCAAAGATTAGTGAAGATAATTTTCTCTCAGTGCATGTATGTTGGTATGTGTTGTTGTGTGTTATATGAAGAGAGGTGAGCGGAGAGGCAGGCCGCTACCCACTTACGCCAGAGATAATATTGTTATTGTTATTGTGAGCTGAGCACAGAGACTCTCACATTGGAGTTACCCATCGCCGCGCCGTTACGTTGTTGGCCACCTCGGCTTGGGCCTGTGTTGGCTGTTGGCTGTTAGCTGTTAGCTAGTGGCTTGTCTTTCGTTTGGCCATTTCTTTTGGCCACTTCACTTCGTTCAGAGCTCGTTTCTTGGCTTGAATGGTCGGCTAGCTAACTTCATTTTTTGACGCGCATCGACATTTCAACGTGATGCGTTCGCGCAGTCGCAGTGTGGCATTCAACGGACTCAGAAGCCGCCGATCTACCGAATATTTCGAGAATTCAGAATAAGAAGTTCGAAATGCGTCGCTACCTTTCTGTGAAGTGAATTTTCAAGTAAATAAAACAAGCAGAAATAGAAATAAAATTAAACTGAATTTTACTACCAATTGGAGTACATATATAACCTGTGTATGTGAGTGTGTGTGTGCGAGTGTGTGTGTGGCATTTGCTAATTATAGCAAAAATATCTCTCTATATAGTGAAAGTATCTAATAGATGCAGCCAGAGCCGCCGCGTCACACATAGCGTCGAATTAACGCGTTTGCTTTTGTTTCGTTGTTTTTTTGCTGTGTGCAACCTGCAACAGTTGCTGCCGCTGCTGCTGCTGCTGCTGCTGCTGCTGCTGTGGCAGCAACTGTTGCTGTTGTGCGTTAGGCTGCACGGCGCGAATTGTTAACATTTTTGCAGTACAACAATTGCATTTTATGCGGCAATTTATCAGGCAGCAACCAAAAAAACTAAAACAAGCAAAATGAGCATTAAACATTTGTAATACGCTTTTCCTGAAGGAAAAGCCCATAAAGCCACGATAAACACGAACTATTATTATTATATTTATATGTTTTTATATTTTATATTTTTATGTCGGTTTTTTAGGCTTGCAAGCCGCTAATTAATGAGCCAACGCGATTGGCCACACGCCAGGCAAACACCTCGGAACCAGCGTCATCATCTTCACCCGCTGTGCTCCAACTGTTCCTATGCAAAGTGTTAAATCAAATCTCGTGCAGCAGTATTTCTATTCATATGCGCATGTGTGTGCCCGTGCCTGTGCCTGTGTGTGTGCTTGTGTAATATTAGCAACAATTATTTCGCTAAAAATGCATAATTGAAATTCGTTTGCCGCTAATTGCACACAAATTGCAGGCAAATAGTAAGAAAAAGCCAAACAGACAAACAGACAAACTGAAAACACAGAGCCAAACAATAGCAGAAGGTGGCATGCAACGCCAGTGTCACACTTTAACTCTAAATTTAGCTGGATTTAGCGGGTATTTAGCGACTATTTATCGACTCGATGATGGTAACCTCCTGCAAAATCGATTCGCAATCTGCTGTGGCTGTTCCAAAAATGAACTCAGTGCGAACCCGAAAGCAACCAACCACCAGCAGTAATAGCAACTCCTCCGGCTTTCGGCTACTGGACGGCGATCAGCTCGAGAATAATTCGAGTGTCAGTCGAAATTCGATATACAAACTAAAGATTGATTTAATGTTTGACGATTCCAGGTGAGTTTCAAGCACATTAAATATATCATTCATAATTATTCTTCACCCGAAAAGGTTCTTTAGGATTCTTTAGTGAGTTCCGAGCAGATTAAATATATCATTCATAATTCATTAGAATTTTTAGCTTTTTTTATATATATTGCCTTCTGTCTAGCTAGTTGCTTCTACACTTTTGAAGAGCTTTAAAATTTATTAATTTTCTCATAGGAAACTAATCAATTCGAAGTTTCATAAACTATTTCTATGATGTATACGCAATTTTTTAAAAATATATTCATCTTTCAAAACATTTTAAATATATTATAAAATATTAAAGCTGAGTATTAACTTGTTAAATTAAGTTTAAACAATTTTTTTCCGTCTATTTTAAAAGGCTAAAATAATAATAAAATATTTTTTTCGTCGCCTTTCGAAGAGCTTTATATGTAAAGTTAAAAAATAATTTGCATGCAGACTTCAAGATATTTTAAAACTAAAAAAAACTTTCCACCAAAATACAATTTAAAAGCTGTTTATTTCAAATAAATTTGATGCGACTTTCAAAAGACACAAGTTTAGCACTTTCGTTCTCGAAACTTGCCAAGACAAAACGAGGCATTTTACTTGTAGATACATAGATCTTCCCATTAGATACAGATACATAGGCACTTTCGGGAAAAGATACTTTGTAAGAGGAAGAAGAAACAACGCAACGCAACGCATCAACGTTTCTTTTACCGTTTCCAATTTCCATAATCAACAAATAAACAGTTAGTTTAAAAATGTTTAAATGTTTACGAGATACAAAAAAAAAAGAAGGCAAAGCTCACGAGAAACAAGTGGAGATAGTTCGATAAATGCGAGAGAAAAGAGGAAGAGAGAGAGAGACAGGGCGAGAAAGAGAGGCACAAAAAGCAAGCGACACTTGCTCTAATGAATAAATATTCATCGAGATATCTTTGACACACATTCGCCGAGTGAACTAATTGATTAAGATAGAAAAAGAAAAAAAAAAAGAAAACTTTTGATAGTCTGTCTTATATGATGGCTAAGTCAGGCACAGCTTTATTTCATTCATATTCAAAATACTCGGATTCTATCTAAAACCAGAAGAAAAGAAACATTTCCGATTTGATGTCAGCTAGCGGTAAACGGAATAGCTTCTATTGGGAACACACACACTTGGAGCTGGTCTTCTGGAGTCTTCTCCAGGTCAGACCAGTTGTCAAAGTAGTACGAAAATCTGCCATATGTTTATCACTCATCTCCACCCCAAACTCCCCGCCAGCAATCCCGACAACAAGTTGCCAATTCATAGATACTGCTTAATATGTATTTAAACACACACACACATAGATACATACTAGTACAGAGTCTTAGTGAGAGATGCTAAATTTAGTGGCTCGTTTGCGTTAATCAGTTAAACTTTCACAAAACTATTCAGCTTTTGTCGCACATCGATGAGAGAACCACTTAAATCTTTTACCAACTTAGAAGCCAAATTTCGATTGCAATTCCCCCAACTTTCAGCCAGTATAAACGAATCTCTATCTTTGTCTCTCATTCGCATCGAACCCAAGAGACTATCTTTAAAAATAGCTTCTTCAGCATTCACCTTGAAAAGTGGAAGAAATCTATATTTTCCTTAGCTTATAATATTGATATAAAAAAGGTTTTTTTATAATAATACTCTATAATTTTTAAAACAAAAGTTGTATCTAGAATAGGGTATTGATCTCGCAGAGATGAGGAAAGAGCTTTCGATGAGCAGATACTCTGTATAGAATACAGTACGAGTATCTTAAAGACCGAAGCGCACAGACAGATATGAATAGGTCCTCTCTGGGTTGCTTATATTGATTATTGATTAGAATCGAATAGTTTTTTTTACTATTTAATAACAATTTTTGTAATAATATTTAAGATCAATGCGTAGCAACCGCCTCGACGATCCGCGGGGATCGCATCGCACGCGTTCCATCATCATGTATGGACGTAGTGAGCTGGCCAGCACCACGGGTGATAAGCCACGTTCCTTGAGCAGCTTCCTCCAGGAGTCAAGCGAATCGGCCAAGGTGCTAGCCGAGGCGGCCAAAAATGATGTCCAAAGGATAAGCAACAGTGTGCAGGCTCAGATCGAGCAGCTCTTCACAGATGTGGCCAAAGATGCAACGAATAGCTTCGATGTCACCTGCTTGGGCTGCCTACCTCTGAAGGATAAAGTAACCAGTTTGCAGGGCCTGCAGGAGCCACTGCGTCAGCTCTATCTGGCTGAGGTTACAAAACAAGTAAGCTGTTTATTTAATAGACATCTTTATTATCTCTCTGATATACCTCTCATATTTATAGAAATTAAAATCGGGTTCTTTGGATATTTGTGCAACTGGTTTACGCATAAAAATCAGCTCCATTCCCAACCCGAGCAATATTAATAACGAGGAAAACGACTCGAGTATTACTCCATTTCACAATATTGCCGTCTGGTCGGCAGTTAAATTTGTTATATCCGAGACGGATGGAGGCGCGGCCTTTCTGCCTCTAATCACCGATCCCGACAACATAGACAAGACTGCATTATTCCAGCCTCTGAGGTAAGCAGCAGTACAAAATGATCAGCTATGAATACTCTTACAGAGGGAGTTATAGTTCTGTCATTCAATATGTAACGCTTGTAAATAGATATAGATATATCCGTCTGTCTGTTTTTCTCAAAGCTAAATTTATATAGGCTTTTATTAATGGCTGCTTGAAAATCGATCTCTGAGTTTTATTAACATTTTAACGATTCATATATGTGTGGATTTTCCCAAAATATTCGAATCTTTCTGTATAAATATTCTATGTAGAGTTTTTATTAGATTTTTGAGGCTAATTCAAGTCAAGTGTTTAAATATATTTCATATCTCAGCATTCTGCTGAAGCTTCTAAAATCTTTGAAGAATTTCCGACCAGCTGGGTGGATTTTCCGAAATCTGTTAGATCAACCTCAAATAATTTCCAATGCTGTCTTTAGATTGGGAGCTCAAATTTAAAATTGTAATTAATTATTTCAATTGAACTCCCTTTGCAGCTCTAGGGAGCAATTGGCTGTGGAACAAAGTGAGCATATTCACGCGCCGATCTTTGCCGTGGTGATGCGTTCCGCAAACGCACCCAAAATACTGGAATGCCATGGATTTATATGCAAGAGCACCGAGGATGCCATTGTGATTGCGGCAACGCTCTATCAGAGTCTGATGGCGCATGTCAGCACCAATTCGCATCGGAGCACTAAGCGGAGAACGCCGCGTCAGCAGAATGGGGTTAGCTGTATCAGCATTGCTAGCAGCTCGGCGCTGACCAGCTCCAACTATTTGTCGCGTTCTCAGGTGGCGCCCAGTGCCAGCGGAAGACGCAGTTCCTTTCGGAGCAGTGGCGGCAGTCTGGCTGGCATGAGTCCCAAACAAATGGGCGGCATGGGCGCGGGCACGCCCTCACGGTCGACGCGCAAGAAACGGGTTTCTAACAGTTCGCTCAGCTCCAACAGCAATGTGATTAATGAGGCAGCTGAGCTGGAAACGTCAACGGAGGAGCGCAAAAGGAAATCTCATAAGACAAAGCGTGCACCACCGGTTCCGCCGCCAAATGTGCCAGGCTTCAAAGGTGGTTCGGGGCGTGGCAGCAGCAGCAATAATATTGTGTGCAACAACGGGCATGTGAACCGATTGAACCACCACCATCAGCACACAAAGAAGACCAACGCGACGCCGACGACACCGACGCCTCTGCAGCCCAATGGCAATGCGAATCCACGTAAAATGAGTGATTTGGTGGGTGCAGCTGCAGCGGGTGAAACGGGTGACATATTAACCCGTGTGGCTATACCCAGATCGGGCAGTTTTCTCAACACTGGCGGATTGACGCGCTACAAGTCTCGAGCGGCACGTCGCACCAATTCCGGCAAGCTGAACGGTGGCGGAGGGTGAGTATTTATACTAACCACCTGGGGTCAGGATCGGTCGGGGATATTTGCTTGCTCTTTCTCTGATCCTTGATCCTGGCCTGCGGTTTGGCTTAACATTGTTTGCATCCTTGGTGAGAAGGTTTGGTTTGGTTGATTGGCATCATTTGAATTGTGCTTCTAGTTCCCCACTTGGTTTCAGCGAACTGTTTAATGAATTTCGACTGCACGAGAATCTGCACTCCTTGGACGATATACTCTATGCCATTATCGATGCCGATGGCATGTCCTTCAACGATCTGAAGCCCATTTACAAGGAGTTTCTGCTCAAGCTGGCCGTTACACTCACCCAGGATGAACTCTTTCAACGCTCCAAGAATATCATGCGGCGCCAGAAGAAGAAGAAACAAAAACGCAAGGCAAGCTTAAGCGGATCCCAGGTAAGTTCAACTTAAATTGAAATTTAAAACTAGTCAACAAAATTTGTTTTCATTTATTCCTGAAGAAGAAACCGAAGAGCATGTTCTTCGGAACGAAGAGCCTGAAGAAAGTCTTTCAGCTCGGACAGTTTCGCGCCTGCCGTGGCAAACTGGCCAAGCCCGCTCGCTCCAAAGAGCCACAAGCTTCCATTGAGGACTCCAGCAAAACCAAGCGCCGCTTGACTCCACCCATAATCATTGGTCCACCGACCAGCCAGAGCCATTCCCATTCCCAGCAACATCAACGCAATCGAGCTGCAACCAGTGGCTCGGACGTCTCCGTGGTGCGCAACGAGCACGCTCTGCAAGGACTCAATCGAAACAGCAGTAGTGGGTAAGCATCAAAGGATACTCGTCTTTAACGACTCGAAGTCTAACTCTTCCATTGTTCAGATATGTATCCTGTTCCGAGTGCAGCTACGACTCTGAATCCTGCACTTGTGCCTCAGCAGATCGCTGCTACTGCAGCTTGCGAACGGAGCACCTGAATCACAAGCTCCGGCAGAAGAACGAAAGGAATATGGCTATGGCGAATGCCAGGAAACCGACTGGAAGTGTTGGACCTGGCCTTAATCGGCATTCGTTGATATCATGCAAGTCTGATGAGAAATGCTATTGTTCCATGGTGGAGGAGGAGGAGCCGAACAGCACACTGGAACATGACTCGGCCAATACACACTCGGATACGACAACCTGGTGCGATACGGACAGTTGTGTGAGTGCCAGCAAATGTTATTGCAAGCGCAGCCATCGCCGGCAGCGAGCCGCCAATGCCGCTGCAGCAACTGTTAGCGAGGATTCACTGAATCAACAGCAGCACAAATCCCGGGCAGCTGGCACGCGTAAGCCAAAGCCCGCCGAGAAACTGGGTCTGGACTATGAGCTCTTTACGATTGGAGGCAATAGCAAGCCGGTGCAACCGCATGAAGCACTCAGCGTGAAGAAGAGCGTCGAGGCAGCCGCTGTCTTTGCGGACATGAAACTAAGTCAGACGACAGACATCAAGAGTCTTTGCCAGAAGATGCCTATGATGCGCTCCAGTACTGCCAGTTGCCATTCAAATGCCTCGTCCTCGCATCGTTCCATGTATCGCACACGTGACTCCTTTAGCACTGATCGTGCTGGCAGTGCTGGAAATATGGGAATTATACCCCTTGCTCTGCCCCTGCATTTGGGTACTAGCGCCGCTTCGCAGAAGTCCTGCAGTGCCGACGATCTGCTAATCAATATCAAGGCCCTGGAGAAGGCTGCCTCTATACGCAGCACTGTAAGCAAGAGTCGCATGTCCAGCTATCAGTCCATGCGCGCTGTCAGCGCTTCTCTCGAGGATTCGCTGGGTTATTTGCCATAGAATTTGACTAGAATACTCAAATCCCTTACTAGCTCATAGGTCCCCCCCTCTCCGCTTACATAAATTTATACTTTATATTATGATAATCTTTAGGTTATCCTTAGGATAATCCTTAGTTATTTATGTTCTGGCCCAATCACGGCTTATGTTTCCCAATTTAATTATTACTTGCAGCGAGTGAATAATTATTTTGCGAAACGTAATCACAGATTGATTAAGTTAATAATTTAATACTACTATTTTAATGACTAAACGAAGACGTGACATTACTTTTAGTACTTAAATTTTCAACTAATTAAACAAGGTGCAATACGAATACCATTATAACATTGTAATACTCCTAATTATCAACGCAGTGCAATATTTATTAAGTTAATTGCAATAAAATGATCTAATATGCAAATTTTACTACGAATTCCTTTCTTTTATTGATTAGGAACGAACCAGTTTTAGTCACGCCTTCGCTCTCTAATTCGGTTCCTCTTTGTATTGAATTCCAGTGAAAAAAAGTGAAGCCTACTCTTAGGCGCCTGTAAGAACTGAGCTCTTAATTAAGGTTTTTACTTCATTAGACGAATTTTTAATTCAAATATTGTTGAAAATAAATTTATACTTTCTTTTTTTCAACATCAAATATTTTGAGTACAAATGAACTTGGTACTAGCTGATTAAAATAGAGATTTTATATACCAAAACCTGTGATTTTTCACACTTGTCCTGCCTGGGTTCAGGTTTAAGTTCGTGACTCGAACCAAAACTGCTTCGAACCGGTTCGGCACACTTAATTTCCGCACCTGTTTCCAGTCTCATTACAAAGGATTATTTGATTAGAGCCAAATATATCTGTTGGCATGGAACGACATTTTGTTGTCAAATTATTTTATTATTTTTGAATAATGTAATCTCTGCTAATCATGGCGGGGTCAATGTCAGGTCACAATTAAAAAATAGACAAAAAAAAGAAAAAAAAACGAAACGTGTACAATTGAAGCAGATGTTGGCGCTAGGCGACGCGTCGTATGGTTTGCCGGAGCCGCCTGCTCCGCACGGGTCAAAATCGTCACGCATTGATAAGATTACGGGCAATATGTGAGTGTGTGTGTATGTATTAACTGACGGGGAACCAGCTGTTTGTGATTGAATTCACCCGCCGGAGATATCATGGCAAGTGAATCCGCATCGAAATTTTATTTCAGTTTGATCTGCTGCCCAGTGCGAATCGTTAGAAATGACCACCTCCTCGGCTGATAGTGTTTTTGTGACCCGCTCGGATGGCATCTCTGCCGAAGGAGTGAGGGATCAGTATGCGGATGGCAAGGCTGCCAAGGTCTGGGAAATTTTCATTGGCGATAAGAACTCCCGCACGGATAACTACAAGAATTTCCTGGTTGATTTGCTGCGCCAGAAGGGCTGCAAACGTATCCTGGACGTGGCATGCGGCACAGGGTAAGCAATGGAAATCTATATAAATCTGAAACTGAGTTTTTCAGGAAATTATCCATATCTATTAGAACAATCTTCTAAATTTACTATTTCTTTGCAGCGTGGACTCAATAATGCTGCTGGAAGAGGGTTTTGAGGTGGTTTCCGTTGATGCATCAGACAAGATGCTGAAGTACGCGCTCAGTGAGCGCTGGAACCGTCGCAAGGAGTCCGCCTTTGACCAATGGAGTAAGTCACTCAGTTTTAGATAACCAGCCCGATTCTAGCTTGAATTTTCGAATCTCTTAGCAATTGAAGAGGCCAACTGGCTGACACTGTATGATGATATAAGGGATCAAATTGGGTCCGGCTTCGATGCGGTTATTTGCCTGGGCAATTCCTTTGCCCATTTAATGGATGCCTCTGGCGATCAGCGAGAGCACAAGCAGGCGATAAAGAATTTCGAGAAGTGTCTGAAACCGGGAGGCGTACTGCTAATTGATCATCGCAATTATGACAATATCCTGGAGACAGGCGCGACACCTGCCAAGAGCATTTACTATAATGTAAGTTGATGCTTCATTTTTACATACATATATATATATTCATATATTCAGATTAATTAAAAACAATTAAACAACATTCTTCATTCAACTAAATGCCGCGTCATTTGCGTAGTCATCGTTCCACTGATAACTGATAGATGAGCTTTAAATATAGTAAAACTAAATCGAATGCATCTCATAAAAACTAAAAAAAAAACATCGGCATCATCTTAATCTGTAGTCGCACGAGTTAAACTGAAATTTTAATCTGCCTTTTTGGATGACTTGCACATTAAACTGATCTTATTTTTATAGACGAGTCATACGGCGGACATCAAAACATCCGTTCTATTCTATTGCGGCAAGCCAGCTCTTGTTTCTATGGACTATCAGATCGAGGGTAATAAACTGGCCAGCGAGTTCCGACTCTCCTATTATCCCCACGAACTGAAGCGTTTCACTGAAATCCTCAGTGAAATCTTTGGCAGCCAGGCCAAGCACAAGCTCTATGGAGACTTCAAGGAGATGAGCGTAGTCCAGAATCCGGCCTTCTATATTCACTTGATTGAGAAGCCAGCCGCCTAGAGTTTTAAGTTCTTTTTCACCAATCACACACACTCTTATTTCCCGTATTTTCACACACAAATACAAATATTAGTTTTATTTAGAGGAAGTTGTCGTTTCTTGTGTTTTATTTGTTTACATTTTGATAATATTATTTGGTTCTTTAATTACTACATTAGTATTAAATATCGGCTGATTATAGCGCCAAAGCAGACCGACACCATTAGAGCCTCAATCACAAAGGGCGTGTTTGTTTTTATATAGTCCGATATCTGGGTACAGAATAAAGCCAATCTGTGCAATATTATCGATGCCATTATCTTTGGATCGGCACCGATTCAAAAAGAGTTCACTTACAACTGACGGCAGCAGTCCAAAAAAAAAAGACGTCTGAAACGCAAATAAAATTTAAATTCACCCTACATAAACTTAAGCAGCTCATTAAACTATGCAAATCTCTCATTCGCTTTCGAATACAAAATTCTTCAAGTATTTCGATCGAGGTTCCGTTCAATACAAAGCTATAGTATAATACATATATTCTACGTCTGCCTATAGTAAATGATAGAGATGGCCGCGTGAATGTCGTGCCGAGGCACGAACTATACTTTTGCTATCAGCTCACGACTACAACACTTTAAACTGGATGTATATGTACGCTATGAATATAGAGAGCAGACACCAACAAGAATACCCTTTCAAACCATCTAAGTAAACTAAATTACAGGGTATCCCATGGTCGAGCTTCCTAATCTCAGTTCAGACTTGTCTTGGTTATAATCTCGCAGCTATTGTCGTCACTTGTGTTTTTCACAGTTGAACTGAATGTTTTTCTATTATTTACATTTATTATTAATGAAATTTGAAAAACAAAAACAAGACAATTGCCAAAAAGTAAATTTAATTTTGAACAAAACATGAATACGTTTACATTTATATATATAATTAACTTAATGCATTAAGTAAGCCGCCTGCTTAGACGCCCACAATTTTGTTTATACGCTTCGCATCGGTTATCTGGCGATCAATTTCACTGGACAGCTGGGTTAAGATCTCAGTGATGGTGCGCTGCTGTTTCTCTGGCAGCTCATAGGCATTCTTTTGGGCAGTCTCCTGAGATTTGGCAATATGATAGCGTTGCTTATTCAACGTCTTTTTGGCCGTATCCAAGGCAGCGGTCATGCTTCTAGTGCATTTCTGGATGCGTGCCACTTCTAGGGTGAATTCCCGTTCGGCCACAACATTGTTGGGCAGCTTAGTATTCACCTCCTGCATTAGCTTCTGGCAACGACGCACGAGCAGCTCCTGATTATCGCTAATTTCCTCGAAACGTTCAGCCAGCTTATGGGCACGTTCACTTATAACTTCACGTTCCTGCTCCAGACTCTTGATCTCCTGCAGCTGTTGTTTCTTCTGCAGCTTAATGCAATTAATGCGCTTTGCGAACTCCAAACGCACCTGTTCATGTCGTTTCAGGTATTGAGAACGCAATACTTCTATGGCTTGATTGAGCAGCTCATAGCGCTCATTAGACGAGGATGAGGACAACTTATCCGCGAGTATCGGTTGACTTACGCTGCGCTGCAGCATGGCTTTAATAGTCTCCGAAAAGGAAGGTGCCTGATTTTGCTGTTCCACCGGATCTCCAGTCGATATGCTCTTGCGCGATTGATCTCTGGCCGTCATCAACAATTGTGGGTCTATAATAAGCTTCAGGCTAATCACCTGACCACTGCTCAGCAGAAGCACCAATCCAGCCGGCATTTGCAGCAGCGCAATGCCAAAAACAGCATTAATACGTTGACTAGAATCGAATTTTGTGCACAAAATATATTCAGCGCTGGAGGGCGTTGATAGAACCAGCACATTATCCTCGGCCTCGCTGTCCAGAAAGCGCTGCAGTTCAGTTATAAAGTTGACAGTGACAATATGCAAGCCCGCATTATGATAGGCGAAATAACGCATTTCATTGATCAGATCTCGCTTTAGATGTATGGGACAGTTGTAGGATCCGGAACCGAAAGTTCCACTAGTTGCTGAGGAAAGACCCAATTCTAGCTCAACGGTTTCCGTGACATGTATTGTCCATTCCGAAGGTTCTATAATCAAACCCTCATCCACGTCGCTAAACGAAGTCTCAGTAGTCTCAGCCTCCAGCAGAAGAGCATGATGCAACTTGCCCGTTGATTCGGCTATGATTAAAGTTGGCGGCAAAGATGGTATAATGAGCAAAGAACATGATTCTAACCCATAATTGGCACTGGTTTGAGGCGTGATGGTTATTGGGCCCATTAAGCGGGCTACTTCAGAGTCTATGCCGGTCATCAACATATAAATATTGCCATTCTCACGCAATATAACAATGGGCCACTCCACCTTCTCCTTTTTGGTCAGGGACTTATTGTGCGACTGGCTGACATTATTGTCCTCAATTCTGGACTTTACAGCCGGAGCTATATCAAAATCCACAGAGCATTCACCGAAATCGGAGAGCGAAGTATTAAAGCCAGTTTTCACAAGGTGCGGTCCCACACTCCACACATGTCGAAGCTTGGCGTGATTGTACACGCGAATGGTGTTATTCGAGAGCAGCACAAGCAGTGTTGAGTCCGAGACGGAATCTGGATGCCAACGCAGCTGACGGACCTCTAAATGTGGATTGTTCTGGTATAAAAGTGCATCCAAGTTGTATGTGCGGCAAGTTATAATTTGCTTGCCATTCATCAATAAACCATCGGGTCCACTACGCCGTGGCACCTCCAATATAATCACACCTTCGGGTCCACTTAAAGCCACCAGAGAACCCTCATTGGAGGCCACAATGCGATCCACACTCAATCCAACTGCATTGGATGGTATCAGCGTCTGATAGCTGACCTTAGCATCAACACGCTGCAATTCTGATTCCGAGAGCAGAGCTACGCGCCAATTTGTTACCAACAAACAAGATTCATTTGAGTCCCATGCGTACAGCAAGTCGTCCTTGCAGTCCAGCAGGTTTTGGGTCTGCGGCACAATGGGTAGTCCATTGCGAATTTTCTCAAATAATTCCGTTTTATTCAGTTCTAACACATCTGTCAGCGACATTGCGGCACAATTTCAATATAAATACAATTTTAGTTGTCGTTCGTTTTAGCAGATACTGCCGGCTGAACTAGTTGTCGCTCCGTTCATTTAGTTCAATTCTGTCAGACAGTTAACATTTCTCTGTTATGTTATTAACAGCTGGCGCTAGGCTTATTTAAATTTAGCAGTGGAAATTTATGTATTTATATTTATAAATTTATTTTCTACACTATAAACTTATTTATAACCGAGTAAAATATTTTTGGTGTTAAACTAAATTATCTTAAAATTAATAATGATTTGTTAACATTATCTACATTAACAAAGGTGTCTTTTATCGATATATTAGATTCAACGATAACTTGTATGTATTATTGAATGACAATTTAGTTAGACAGCGCTGAAAAGTATTTAAAAAAAAGTGTGGCAACACTTAAAGACGTTATTTTCAAATAAAACATTTAGTTGCCATAATTTTTTCATGGCGTTTTCCGAGATAAAAACCGAATATATCCAGAGACAACAATTTTGATTTAATACAAGACAACGTAACAGATTTTATTAAATTTTCAGATTTTCCCAAATGTAAGCAAAGTAATATTTAAAAAAATTTTTTATATCACCGTAAAGCTATTATTTAATTATAATAAAAGTATATGTTTGCATACAGTAAAAATGTAATCCAATTATTAAACTCTCCGTTTTATTTCCAGTAATGGCACTGTCTTAAGTTTTATGGTAATATCCTCAACAAAAAATAGATCTTCAAACTTAAAACTGGTTGTAAATCTGAAGTTTCTGATCAATTTGGCCAGCGTTACTTTCGTGGATATCAAAGCATATCTCCAGCCTGCAATTAAATTACTATAAATTTTATTTCATATTATAATAAAGTTAAAAATACTCTTACCTATGCAGTTCCTTATGCCCTTTGTAAATGGTATGTAAGCATAGGGATGTATATCGTGGAAATTATGAGGCAGAAAGTGTTCCGGATTGAATGTTTCCGCATCTTCGCCCCAGATTTTCTTGCTGCGATGCATATGGAATATATCGATAGCAATTTGAACTCCCTGTGGAATGACGACTCCATTTGAAAGAAGCACATCCTGAGATGTTTGTCGAGAGACGACTGGCACGGGCGGCATAACTCTCATTGATTCATTTAGAATCAGATCCAAATAAACCATTTCCTGTGTATCTGCATAGCTCACATCAAAGTCTCCGCTATCCGGAAATAAAGCAATGATTTCTTCAAATGCTTTCTCCTGATATTTAGGAAACATGGCTAACAATATTAATGTATAGGCCACTGTATTAGCTGTAGTTTCAAAGGCTCCAAACACGACAACATTCGATTCATCTTCCACATTTTTCCAAGTGAAAACACCTCGTTTCAGCAGATCTGTAGCTAAGTTTAGAAATATATTTTTTTCCTGTGACTGACTGCTGCTTGGTTCTTCATCTTTGGCCATTTTCTTCTCAATTAGCTTTAAAATAAGAGTAAAATTATTCAGTTGAATTCTCTTTTAGTTTAGGGTGCTACAACCTTTCTGATGAATCCACGTATTTCGGACTTGGCACTCGCATAACTGTCTTCTTTGCCGAAAAATTCTCTCACCATTTTACTACTCAGCCAGGGCGAAAAGCACATATCTGTCATAGTTTCCAGAACACTATTAACGCATAGCAAATATCATTTTTTCGAATAGTTTTTTATTACTTACCATTGATAAGCCTGTAGCAATTTGTTATTCTTTATATTCTCATCGCCTTTCACATCACTGCCCATTGTGGTTTCTGTACTTGAATTAAATAAAAAGCAGAATTATTAAGGGTTCTCTTCAGAGCTGCGAATCCAACTGGAAACTCGAATTTCCTTTATATTTTATCTTAATTTAAACTCACGAGTAGCTATGCTCATGGTAAAACTTTGCAGAAATGGTATCAGATCATTTTCGCCTTTTCCAACCAACGAGTCGAATACCTTCAGAAGAGCAGCTGTCTCGGTATTGAAAATAGGCATAAAGCTGAGTAGAACCTTGTGCCCGAACGCAGGATTAAGCAACTTCCTGTGTACGCTCCAGCGGGGATCTGAAGAGAAAGGGAAAATGTCATTTTCTTCTCTTTTTTCTTAGCCAATTAATCCACCTTTTAAGCTGAATAGTCCTACGCCAGCGCCATCATCGACAGCGCTATAGATGAGACCTTTATTCACACAATGCGGCGAAGTGAGAATATCCTGAATCAATTGGGGATCGCTCACAATTAGAAATGGTATGGGACCCAGCCAGGAGAACAGAGCCGGTCCATGTTTATCCAAATAGTAACCAAATTCACTCAATATATCTATAAATATATATTTAAAATTCAGTTGAGTATCACTTAAAAAACGATCACTGATCACGTACTTTCCCTGTTCAGTAATTTATGAGCCATGCCAATTATTGGATAGCCAAGTGGCCCTGGTATTTTCAGAGTCAATAGATAAAATCTGCGTCGATTCCACAAAATATAAAACCACAAAACGAACAGTAAAGCACACCACAATTCCCAGGTTAACATGATGAAAAATAGTCCTTAAAGGTATCCAAGGTATTCGACTGTCGAGTCTTGAGTCCGAGCAACCGAACGATAGAAATCGCGTCAACACTATAATTACAAAATTTTGTTTGCACCGTCTTTTTATATGCCGGACGTCTACGTCTATTTTGGACCAAGTTATGTGCATGTATTGTCACGCGTGCCATCAAATCGTGACTTGGAAGAGTCTCCAGTGTAAGATCTATTGCTGAACTGAAGAAAGATTGGCTGTGGCTATCCGAACATTAATTTACCCTGCAGATAGTAAAAACTTTTGATTTCTAAATCTTTTTTTTTATAGCTTGAATGTGCTTTATAGAGCGACAGACAGAAAACCTAATTCAGTAGTTGGGTAATTTTATGGAAATATCTGTGAAAACAGTTCAAATTTATACAGAAATTTTATTGCTGAGAAAGCGCAGCTTTTAGAGCCAGCTGAGACTAGGTCGACTCAGCTTATCCTGAGTATAAATGCCTTTATAGAGTGACAAAGCTTGGATGCCCAAAGGAAGAGTATAAACGAAGCTATAGATATAGACAAAAGTCTGGTAGTATTCGTAGATAAGGTGCGGGTGTACGCATCAATGAACCCAACCAATTTTTAGTATTTTTTAATGTGATTTATCGTAAGGTGCCTGCATACAAATTGCTATAATTTGCTCTAATGGCTAACAGTAATCAGGCAAATACTCTACATGTTGGCCATATAGTTCCATACGTCATCAATCGAACCAATCAAACAATCGAACAATTTCAGGTGCCAGTCAGGTGGCAGCTCAGTGTAAAATTACCCTCTTGTATAATCAATGGCAGACGCACCGAAACGCAAAGAAAGGTATTGGCGAATATTAAATAAATAGAAATTGCTAAGAAAATATTTAACTAAATATAATAGTATTTGCTTTATTCAATTTTTGCTGTTTTCGTTTAGCCTTAGCCTATAGTATACATTTATGAAAAATAAGTATTAGAATAGAATATGTACACAAGAAGTACACAAGTCTCTCTCCTTCTCCTGTTCCGTCTCCTACTCCATCGAGGGGATATGTATTCAGAATTTGTACATTTCATACTAATTAATTTTAGTATTTGTATTAAAAATGAACACCTTGATTTATGCGCTAGATACAATAATTAATGGATTAAAATGTGGTTGAATTGAATCTTTAGTTCTCAATGCTGAAATTTGTGGAATTTTGAGTTAGTTAGACGACAGCGACTTTATCTAGGATCCTGGTCTATCGGTGAGTGTTCCTGAAAGATTTACACGATTTTAGATAGAATATCTTTTATTAGATGCTTATACAATTTCCATGCAATTTATATTTCATTTTTATATAGAGTATTACGCTTGTTTTTTTGTTTGTTTTATTTACAAAAGCATTTCAGGTGCAATTTAAAAGCTCTACAAAGCACTTACAGCTAATATCAGTACTATTTCATTCAAAAATATTAATATAAGGTGCGTATCGTATTTGTTTTTCAATGAAAATGCGAATTAATCTGAAAATAAAATGATTTTCACTAATGAAAATAAGGTGCATATATCATAAAAAGTCCAGGCAATTAATACTTAAGATTGAGATGAAATTTTGAGTGAGAAAAGAGAGTTAAAAAGTTTTAAAATTTAATTCTAAAAGTTGCAGAATTTCAAAGAGAATTTAAAGCTAGTTTGAGTTGAATGAGAATCTAGAAATTCTCTACACTAAAAGATCGAATACTTATAATGGCGTTTCGTATTATTCTCTATCAAAGTCTGAGATCTCGAGTCGTGATCAAGCAAAGCAGTTTTGGATGAAATGGAAATGGGTGGGTTAGTCATAAAAGAGCTACTAGGATGAACACAGGCGGCAGTAGAACAGCAGGCAATAATACTAGAATGACCGAGGTCTTTGCAGTTTGGTCTGAGTGATTCAGAGTACGAACCAGTTATTGAATCAGCTTTATCCACATATCCATTCGAATGTGGCCCGCTCCCGTTTGAGGCTGAGCCTATGAGAGGTGCACTACTTTTTATAGCTAAATGAGATCACAGGATAAATCTATATTATCCATATAAATAGAGTAGCTATACGAACCAGTTGCTGTACCATTCCCAATCTCATGTCCATTGGATTTGGAACCATTGACACCATTTTCGGTCGGTTTTGAGCCCATTAGAGGTGCGCTGGACTTCACAGCTGAAAGGATTAAGGATTATTATTATCAAGAGTAAGAGTATTAATTTAATTAATCACGCTCTACGCTTACCATTCATGCGATAATCGCCGTTTGAAGAGTTCTCCAAGTCACCATTTTGCACAGCAGCAATTCCATTTGAGGTGCTGCTGCTGGACTCATCCTTAACGCAACGCATGAGGAAAAGCAGAGAAGATCCAACTAAAGGCGGCAATCCAGCCAATATCAGAGGAATGGTATACGAACCAGTATTATCGAATATCATGCCGGCAACAGGTGGTCCAATGGTCAGGGGCAGTGAGCAGAGACCCAGCAGGAAGCCAATGGCTTGCGTAGCGCCTGAAGGACCACAGATCTCATAGGCAATGGGACCAAGCAGAGAAATAAAACAGCCATCGAATAGACCCATGATCAAGGCAAATGTGACCAGCACCACATAGGAATTAGTCAACGGAAGCAGCAGTGTGACCAGACCAATGCAAACCAGCGATAGCTGCTGCAGATACATGCGATTCACGCCTGGCATATCCGCAATCACACCAAAGATTAAACGTCCAATGCCAGAGGTAATACCTATGCACATGACGGGTAGATTGACGTCTTTGCCTGGGAAGGAGGTCTCCACGAATTTCATCATATGCACATAGGGCACAAAGTAACCAAATAATGCCAGGGGCACACACAAGGCCCAGATGACGTAGCGCTTTCGCTTCCAGATATCCACATTTACAATGGAACGCAGGAAAACATTCAGGCGGGAACGTCCAGTCTTCTTTTTGGGTGATTCCGGCGGCAGATGCAGTGGCTTGTAGACAAACGAACAGACTATGATAAATGCCGACATCAGACTCATCATCTGTGGAATTTAAATAGAATTAGTTTAGAGTTTCATTGCCAGTTTAAAGCCACTCACCCGCAGAGTCGTCTCCAGGCCATAGCTGCCCAGCAGCCAGTCCAGACCTGGCGGCAGTATGACCGTAAAAACACTGGAACCAGCGGTCACAAATCCGCTCACTTTGCCCAGATAACGCTTAAAGTAATGCCCCAATATGGCCAGCGTGGGCGTATAGGCCAAGGCCCCGCCCAGTCCAAACATAATGCCATAGGTAAAGTACAAGGCGCTAATATTCTCGGAACAAAACGAGGAGAGCAACAGTCCACCCGAGGCGAGCATTCCGCCCGTAAACGTCGTCAGTCGCAGGCCGATCTTGTCCGTAAGACAGCCGGCAACTGGCGAAAGGAAGAACGTTGTGCCGATGGCCAAGGAGCCAACCAGTGCTGCAGGAAAAAAAGAAATGCAATTTTAATTTGAGCTAAATTTTCTATACCCTGTAAAGAGATATGTCTCTCTATGTCTCTTATACACTGACAGAAAATACGTGTAGATAAAAGCCAGCAAATGGCAACTAACAAATCGCATCTCACGCAATTGCGGTTAATTGTGAAATGGACTGATTTTTCCATGGATTGACTCCCATAACCCGAGCCGACAGCTGAGCTGGCCTGTTGGAGCTTGGAGCGCTTAAATGCCGTCAAAGAAGTAAAAAAAAAACATAGCAAATTCGATTGAGCAATTTGCAGCCATTGCACGAACGATGATTCAACAGATTAGGTTACCAATTAATGCGAGTGTGAAAAAAGTTAAACGATTTCAGGAAATTGAGTGGCATATTTTATAAGAAAATTAAAAATAATAAAAAAAAAAAAACTTAAGCTTTTCAATTGTTTTCAATTCGAGCGTAAAAGAAAACACACTCGTTAATCGCACGTAGTTTTAGAATGTGAATCAACTGACAGATTTGGGTTAATTCTTTGTTCAATGCATGCACGGACGACCCAGTTTTGATAAGTGACAGTTACCAGCGATAATCTATAATATATATATACAAATATTTGTATAATTATATATATATAAAATTGAGAGCTGCAACGTCCGTGATGCAGCTGTCATTCGATGTGGAAATTAGCTCAAAAGATCAGCAACTGTTCAATGACTTTGCTAATGAATATTGTTTAACTAGTGGAATAAAACTGAACAAAGACTTATATAGACAGATAACTGAACTATAAGTACTTATATATGCAGATATATCTTTTATTAGATTGTTCGTTAGCCTAAAATTAGACTTGACCTACATTCGTGAGGGCTATATACGAACGATGTCCGCATTTTGCAAAGCGCCCATTGAAATCAATACCCACGACTGAGCAACCTCTTTAGCTCTCTCTCTCTCTCTCTCTCTCTCTCTTTTACCTCTCTCTTTCTCAGTCTCACGCCTCCTCTTTCCCTTTCTGGCCTGCACTTCGGGACATGCAATTTGGGCAGCCATGGCAACCAGGGCAATGAGAGCAGCAACATTCAATGTCAATGCCACAGCCGGAGGCAACAACCGCAGTCAGAGAGCCAGCCAGAGCGCCAGTCAATAGCATTGTAGACATGAGCACATTTTACACTAAGCTACAAAGTTAAGTAAACATTTTATAGTCTTTGGTAAACAGGATTAGGTGTCAAGCATCAAAGAAAAAGCTGGTTTCATCTCTATATAGAAAACGCATTTTCCTGACTGATAATTGTATAATTCTAAAGTTCTACTCTAAAATGGAAAGTGTAAGTGTAAGTTTTATTTAGAAAATCCGCCCCAAAAACCCGCTAAATCCATAAAAAGAAAGAGAAAACACTCCAATGCCGGTTCAATTCACAAAATTAAGCTCAATCATTTGGCCTTTATTTTGACGACTAGTGTAAAAGCAAGTATTTTTATTGAGCAAACAGCCGGCTGGGAATTAAAGAGAGCGGCGCCCAAAGAATTGCATATTAGATAATACCCGCATAAATGATTTTTTCTGAAACTTTGCCAAAGGTCTAAGAAAAGGAAAAGAAAATAAAGGAAATGCCGACTGTAAGTAAAAGCAAAATTGCATCAACTTTTGGCGGGCAACTTTTATATATTCTGCCAGATAAAAGAAGAAATATTTTAAGAATAGCCAAAACACAGATCTATAGACTATGAAATTCTAAATTTGGATAGAACCTGTTTGATTTCTCACACATGGAACTATGTAAAACTAGACTAATATTTTACAGATGAGATTGAACTTCTATGAAAAATTCTGCGGAAAATTCATAAATAACTCTCAAGTTTCTCAAGCGATTTTTAGAAAACTTTATTTAGGGGTTTTAAACAATTTATTAATATAAAATACCTAACTTTCTCCTTTCTCCAATTTTTTACAGTGCATAAAAAGGCACGTCTGCGAAATCAACTTTGAAAATCTCAACAAAAAACTAAACAAGCGAACTGCCCTTGACATTCAACCCAAGGATCATATTATTTGAATATTTATGAATTAAATATAGAATATAATATTAATCACACCATTTAAATATATAGAAAAAAAAGGTTATCAGCTTAGTATTTTACGAGTGTTTTGTTGCTTTTCACTTAATTGACTCAGTGTGGCTTAAATCGAGCTGCAAGAGGTCTGCTTAGACGATTAAAAGCGTTAACTCATCGTGTAAAGTTCTTAATAAGGCGCACACCTCGATATGGCCAGCTTGGATTCGGATTCG
Source organism: Drosophila repletoides (assembly GCA_018150835.1). NCBI lineage: Eukaryota > Metazoa > Arthropoda > Insecta > Diptera > Drosophilidae > Drosophila > Drosophila repletoides. Next base: position 11,449,565 of record JAECWQ010000100.1, read on the forward strand.
GATTACGTCAAGCTTTAATCATATGGCGGAACTAAATCCACTCAGCTATCAGGAGGATCGCTGTCAAGTGATGCACTTCAACGGTTTCTGACTGTCAAGCCCCAAGCCAAAAAAAAAAAACAAAACCCCGCCAAGTAACTGGGTCAGTGGCAAGCTGATGACAGAAGAAGAGGCATGCGGCATGGGGTATGCACAATTGTGCCATTCATTATGCTTTGCCACCGTCTTTGGTTGCGGCTTTTGTCTTTTGTATATTTGTATTTGCATTTGCCTAATGCATCTGGTCTTCTTAGAAGCATCGAGTTCTCAATGCGTTCCACGCGGCGTATGCGCAATGACACTGGGCTACAACTGCACTGGGCACACATACAAACATAAGAATATCTAAGGCGAACACAAACACAAACCTTGACAAACAGTCTTCAATCAATTGAACTTTGTTGCTTTCTGCGCGTCAACAAAGCGTCGCACAGTGCATCAATATTAATATTTCTAAATTATTATATTTTTTTTTGTAACATTACGATCAATAATATACTTTATGGAAAACTATAATTCAATACTAAAGATCTTTATAACTCATATGAATTTCGAGCACTTATTGCCTTCTCTTGCCACACTGTGCAACGTCACGAACTGTCCCGGCCTGCTCCGGCGTAGACTACTTCACGCCAAACCCAGCTGTCATCTCTGCATTTATGCTTTAGTTTAGCACGCAAAATTATTCGCAGCAAGCGACCTTTTGCTTTGGACTTATGTTCAATTTTCATTTCAATTTCAACTCTCATCGGTGGCTCCAGCGACTGAGTTGACATCGTCATTGCCGGCGACGCGGTGTGTTGAATAACGTTTTGTGATCCAATAAACTTTCAGCAATTTAATTCACTTGACGTCGTCGTCATGTTGCTGTCTTCCTTACCCTCCTTCCTTTCCCCCACCCCACTCGTAGTATCCACATACGTTCCTACTACATACGAGTACGTAGTTCACATGTGTCAAGTTTTATTGAACTCAAGAAACACTGGAAAATTGCCGGTTCGTATATCCGACTCCAGCTCTCTCAATTTGCAAATACTCACAGTAAATAATGATCACATTTCTAAAATAAGATAAGGAAAATCAAAGCGAATCACAGCTAGAATGCTAGTAATTACTTCATTTAATTTAAAAAAATAGATAGTAAAACATTAAAACAGCTTGTTTTTTAAATAAACTATTGAATTTTGGGAATTCCCTGTTTTATATATATATATTTTGTGAGGTTTCTAAATACTTATAGAAGATCTAAGCCCAAAGTCGTTGGGGTTCGGTTGACGAACTTTTTTCGCTCTAAATGAACCATAAACTAATTTCACTAATTTCTGAAACATGGGCTCTAAAGAAAGTAAAATATTTCAAATTAAAATGTTTTTCTGCAACGTAAAATAATTTTTATCACTTAGTTTTTTTGTACTACGTAATAAATTCAGAATTTTAATGACGCTTCAATTTTACATTATATTTAATGATTTGGCATGGGTTATCATAAAAAACAATTCATTTGCAATCATTCACAAAGTACTTTATAGATTTATTTGTACACTGAATGAATATATGAATATATTCGTTCATTCATACTGAAAATATTCAAAAATAAATATCACTTCTATCTCGTTCAAGTACAAATCCCAGTGAGTATATTGAACTGAAATCCGGCTATAGGCTCATCATACTCTTATCAATATTCATAATGCTGAACATAAAATTCATATAGTAATATATATATATATAGTATATATATATATATATATACAGTATATATATATATATATATATAGTAGCAGCAATTAATACGCAAAAACAACTGTTCAAATTCCCATATAATCTGATTTGATTTCTCCTCTGCATAATTGCTATCAATCAGAAATTTGTCACGATTTCAGAATCAATTTGCCTTTGGCCTGGGCTGATGGGATTAAGTACAGGCGCAAATTGCTTGTGTACACTGAAAAAAACAAGTCACATAAATATGCTATGCAAACATATATCTAATACCAAGCCAAAGATGGTTCAATCATTTCTAAGAGCAATTCGATAAGACTGTCTCATATTCATTTAAAATATCTAAGAAATTAAACAATTTCTCTCAGTGCTTGCGACTGGCGGATGGAGCATGGAGTAGACTTACCGGCTTTACTGTTCGCCTCCGTATCACCCTGTTCTGTTAGTCGTTGGGCTAACAGCTTGTGCAATACGCCGTATGTGTTGATAAGTCCAAAGATGACTCCATTGCATAGAAATGCACTGACCATTACCAGCCAGGCGCGTGCACCGCCATCCGGTGGCTCCTTGCCGTGTATATCTCGACAACAGGGTGCCTCAATATGTTCCTGTGTTCCATGCCCATTCCCCTGTGCCTTGCCATTCGCTGTCTGATGCTTCCCATTGCTGTTGTTAGCCAATGATGCGTGTCCATTCGCACGTTCCTCAGCGCTCAATATGCGTCCATTTGGATGACTGGAAGCTACTTCTAGGGGCTCCGTTTCAGACATTGTCTCTTCTATGAATGCTAACACGTGCGGTTTCTGAAATTTCAATCTGATCAGATTTTGCGGCTAGTTGCTCTCTGCGCATAATGTTTCCAGCTCCAACTGAACCGCGAAACCATCTCAATTTCGAACTTAATTATAATTATAATAATAATTATCATCAATTCAGACTACAATTGAGACTGTGTGATTCGTTCAATGTACTCACTTAAACTTATGGGTTCTATGAGCTCTAGATTCTCTTTGTATTCTCCAGCGATTTATCGCAAATTGGAACTAGCTAAAACTCAATTTTAGAGATTTATTTCGGATTACGAATTCTCATTTCATGCTACCTAAAGATATTTCGAAATAGCAGTGAATTTAGATTGATTTTATTGGAAATAACAATAGAAAAAGATATCTCAAATAAAAAGCTTCATAAATTCGAAAATTTCAAGGTTTTCCAACAAGAAGTGTAATTGATATGAGAAAAACAATTTCATTAGTTCAACACATTCGTATTGGATACCATTTGAAATTGAATACTTTTTTATTGATCTCAAAAATTGTGGTTGTAATTGAAACTAATCGAAATGGTTAAGGGGAGGAGCTTCTTCCGCCTTTAAAGGGTGTCTTTATGTCACCCATAATAATTACAAATATAAAAGCAATATAAATGTGGCCACAATTATTCCATGTTCAATTGCGTTCTCGGTTAAAACATGTGTTCATATTTATATGCGCATGCATGTAGGCAATAATATTTGATGACCATTGCTAATTTCCTTTAGACAAAGATAGCACAGTGCTCCCCGCAAATTTAGCAACGTTTCAGAACTCAAAGTTTAATCAAAAATGTTGAATATGGAATACAGCTAGGAGATTAATACATTAAAGATTTGAAAAACATATTTTATGGACAATTTCAGTCAATATTTGCCAATTTAGTAGAAGCTAAGAACACTTTTTTAAAACAATCAAGACACAAAGAATTTGTAGATAATATTTTTTTCTGTTATTAAAGATGCGGCCAGCACTGTATATGTAAATACGTACATATAAATAAATTCTCAGTCAGCAAAAATTAAATATTTTACATGAGCTGAAGAAATGACAATAAAGATAATAACTATACAACACCAAAATTTTTGAGATTCCAGATTCCAAAAATATGAACACCCATTGCAAATAACGTGATGTCGGAAGCAGAAAACGAAGTTAATTTCAATGATAAACGAGCCAGCACTACAAAGTAAAAAATCTGTTGGTTTCTTTTAATATTCGATACCCATTGAAAGTGTTTAAAAAGGGTATATTAAGCTTGTGCCAGCGCATGTAACAGCTAGAGAAAAGGCTTATATATAAACATAAATATCCTTTATTCAGGCTGTTTGAAAATCAGTTTTGTTTATTTGAAAATACTTGAAATTTCTCTGATTACTTAAAAGTGAATTAAAAGCTCAATTTGAAAGATAATTCCTTATTTTTATAATAATTTTTTTTATATAGTCCTTTCCAAAAGTTTCTAATATTTCTAACAGAAGCTATACATAAGTATTTGAAGACTCAAATATTTTGTAACTGCATAAAGGGTATTGCCTAGTCGAGCATACCCAACTAGAACACTTTTACTTGCGTTGTTTCGCGACTGTTTACACGGTAGCATTATCAATGCGCTTGAAAGTCGTCGCGCACGTGTCTGTCGAAGGCGTCGCACAACGCCGAAATGCGTCGAGGGCGGAGGGGGGGATGAGGCAGTCAGTCAGCTCCCCCAAAATACGAAGTGAAGGTGAGAGACAACGGCAATGATTACGCAATAAACCAACAAAACATTAACACAGCTGGAAGCACCTACATGTGAGCTCTGTCTATGATGCGTAGACAGGACCTTTCCACAAATTCACTCTTTATTTTTATTCTTTATTTATTTCTTGTCCGAGATCCCGTTGGGAAAGGCAAGCGCGTAACGACGCCTCTGTGGGGCAAAGTTGAGTGCAAGAAAGTCGAATGGGGGACGCCACAGCGAATATAGAAAACACGACCGAACGCTTGCGTTGCCGGCAACGGAATGAAAAATAATTCAATTATTTTCCACGAACAATTTTTGCACGCAAATTTGTCACCTACTCACGAGGCGCCCATTCGGAGAATCGAAGAATCGGAGCGTGAGACTTTGAGACTCTGAGACTGCCAGCACTACGAGACGAAAATTCTCCGCTGTAAACAAAACCGAAAAAAACGCAACGGTTGCGTCTGCGTCGGCGTCTGCGGTAACCGTTGGCAACGGCCAGCACGAAGATGGACATCAAAATAAACAAATACTACAGCTTGTGGTCACTCCGAGCATTATATACTCTATATGATATAGTTGTCCGATCCAGCCGCAAGGCAGAAGTCCAATTTCATTTGGATAGCGAATTTCATTTGCTTAGGAACAGACAAATATTGGACCATACTAAGGTTCGCTTCTATGACCTATCAAAATCTGAGGTCAGACTGGGTGCACATCCCTCAATCCTTGCACCCTTGCAATATTCTATAAATACAAATTTTTGAGCTGCATTCGTTTTAAATGAAATCACATGATGATCAATTGGTACAGCTGCTCGAAGACGGTGGCATCAATAAAACGTCAAGATTTTGCGTCCAAATTTTTTAAATTGATTCCAATTCGAAGAATTAGAAACTGAAGTCCATTGTCCACCAGACAATTACGCATCACAGGCATCATTGACATTTTGTACGTTAAAGTGAGGATATCCGTTCTAGCTACGAGTACAACATCAAAGCACTCGTCCCGTCCCCTTCACAGAGCAGAGAAATCATCTTAACAAGCTCTGACCCCGCTTCCAAGTGGAATACGTGGAAATATTGTGGCGCCGTCTTTTCCACGAGATATACAATTTTTTAAATACTTTTTTTTTTTGAGTGTATATTTGAATTTGATTTAATGAGTAAAATTTAAAACTTACGTGTTAGTGGAAGATTCATTTTAGTTAATTTGTAATACTAAGAAATATGCCTTTAAACAGCTCAGAACAGAACTCAATTAATGTTCGCCGCTTCAATGGACATTGCCGTCGGCAACGTACAAACGGGCCGATCCACAATTAGTTTGAAATTCTTATCCGGCCAGTCGAATTCCATGCGTTCCGTTGGTTCAGTCTTCCCGTCGAGTTGGGCATTACGAAATGCCTCCATCATCCTTGGAACCAGATCATCCGGTATTAACACCTGTACCCAATAGCCCAGCACTCCAAATGGTTCGCTCACGCTTACCGCAGCCCCGGTGACACTTTCTGCCACCAAGGTGAGAGCCAAATGCTGTGCCTTGAAAGTGAAATGGCGTCCGTGACGTATGCGATCCTAAAATAATTATTAAGTGAATAATTTCTTCTGTTACAGATGGCGCCCATCTCCAAATTGGACTCACCTTGATAGCTAGCAATAGATACTTGGCCGCATAGGGAGCCAGTGTAATTTCCATACCATCCAGCGATATGCAGTCGGGTGCCTGTGGCTGATAGTCCAGAGGACAGGATTTATGCAAGGAATTGCTGCTCAGTGACATGGACTGTGGAAAACTGGGCTCCTCGCGCTTCATCTCTCGAGACTCCAAAACACTCGACTGTCTATTATTCTCTTCGCTGGCGCAGCGTTCGTTCAAGCTTTGAAAATCAGTCTCCTCTTTAATGGATTTGGTTTGCTTCAGCTCCTTGAAGGTGAACTCAGCATTCACACCTGCTAGATCAGATCCCTGCTTCTCCAAATCATCCTGTACATTGAGTAGAGTCTCTGGAAAGAGCTCAAATACGCTCATTGTGCGTTGCATATTGGTGACCATCCAATCGCCGCCAGTTTGCACATCCTTAGCGAGAATATTAAGGACACCGCGTCCATTCCAACGTGAAGCCTGCTCCAGTTCCTCCTCGGTAACGCCAACAATTTGACAAAAGTCTACAGTGCCAAAAGGCGTCTCAATGCAGCCCAGCTGTGGATCCTGAGCCACCAGCAGACTCTGCATACGTGAATCAATACCACCATCCAAACATTTGCGCCAGGGTATATTATCGCCAATGCACAGACTATTCCCCGTCTGGAAACAATAGCGCGCTATGGATTGCAGCAGATTTGCCGGCCATGTGGGCGGCCGTATTGCTTTATCAGGGCTTTCTCGCTGCTGACGCAGCTCTGCCTCCGTTTTGGCCAGTCGAAAGGTCAGCTCAAAGCCCATACCTGACCTAGTAGTATGCTCCTCCTTCATATGCACCCGCTGATCTCCATGTAAATCGCTAAGACCAAAGCTAACATAGTGCCAATGCGGCGGCACCCGCTCCGAGCCTTCCTCGCCCTGCCCATTGTTGCTATACATACTGATATAGTCCAACGGATCAGAGCCTCCTAGCCAGTATTTTAATAGTGTTGTCACCTGCAATGGATTTGGCTGATCTGGATAAATGGATACCAAATGGTCAATTATCGATTTCAGCCCAGGCGGAGGCTTCAGCTCCAAATTCTTGTCAGGATTCTTTGATGCGGCCATATTATTGGAGCGTTTCGATTATAACAATGCAATTAAGATCGATTTTATAATCGATATCATTGTATAACGACTAAGTATGCTGGTAGCATAACAAAAACAAGCAAAATTAACATTAGCTTAACATTTACATACTTATTAAAAACTGTTCAGAACGTTTGAATTTTAAGTTCCATTCTTATAAATCAGAAAATTAAAGGATAATTGTTAATTTGTTTTAAATGTTATTATTCTTAGGCAGGACTTCTTATTATTCATAAATAAATTGAAACTAAAACTAATTTGTTTAAAGCTACTGCCAAGTCTTTAATTTTTAATAGCAACACCCACGCAGTGGCTTAACATTTTGGTATTTTCAACTTGTAACATATGTTAGGAAGTCTTGTTGGTATTTTACTCAAAGCGAAACGCGGTCACACCGAAAACGACACCGCGATTAAATAGGAAAATTTTGCAAATACATTTTTAATAAACGCACAAAATGGAGCCTTATGATGTCGTAGTTAATCAGCCTGTTGTGATAGATAACGTAAGTAACAACTTAAAGAAAATACCAATTTAAATACCATTTAGCCATAAACTACAAATATTTAGCCAACAAATTGGCACTTGGCAAGTGACATCACCAACTAACACGAATAAAAGCCAAGCTGCCACTGTCCCCCGTCCCCTTCTACATCTTCGTGTCCCTTTGTCTGTTAACTTTCCAACAGTATTCTTACTGTGCGGAGAATGACTAATTCTGAAAACAGTTTACTATTATTATTCTCTGAAGTGCCAAGAAATCTGTACAGAATTGAGTAATTTTGTAGCTTTATTTGGTTTTCCGAACAGGCTGCATTTCTGTCTCAGCTGATTTCCTATTGGGTGGGTTGCAGCTTGCGCTGCAGAATGCCCTTTTCACCTATGAAACTAACGATAAGACTCGCATTCGATGCTCTCGATATTCTTAATGACAATCGATATTATCGGTCCGGTTTAGAACTAGCAGGATCAGTATTCTCTAATAAAGAGCTACCAGTGCAGTCCTAACCCAGTCAGTTCGAAAATAAATACCTCATTCAAGCTTTCCAATAGACTTACGATAACTTGAGTTTCTGTTTGAGATTTTCACTTATATTTTGGTACTTTAAACATGGTCAAAACTTCATTAATTACAATTATAATTTTAAAAATTGTGCTACATCTTAACGCTTAAACACAGAGCAAGACTTGGACGAGAAATGGGCACCAATACGTATTCCGCCATCCAAGTTCATTCTACGGCTATATTCAGTTGGATATACAACAGGTTGGCGCTCTCTCACCCAGGTAACGGGTTCACGTAGGGTATCTATGCTTTTATCAAGGCGAATGCCGCATTTGCCGTGGTACTGGCAGAAGTGTGCCGGCTTATGCATCTTATTCAGTGGATCGCGATAGTAATCCCTGAAATGTTGGCAGTCCATATAGAAATAGTCGATCTCTCCCACACTTCTGTAGTTAACGCAGCTTAGGCCAATTTGGGGAACGAACTTCAGAACTTGTTTGCGCTGAAACCGGGAGCTCCTCGACACGGACAACATATCCACTTGCGGACAGAATCTTGAACCCATTTTAATAATTTAAAAAAAAATTCGTAAAATATAAGAATATAAGATATCTATGTGAATATATAGAAGATTTAAATGTGAATGCCTACTAACTGGCTCTGGCTTTTGTTTTTTAAAGGGTTCCGGTGTGATCAAAGCCGGCTTTGCTGGCGAGCACATTCCAAAGTGCAGGTTTCCCAATTAGTAAGTATATCCTATATATTATATCGACTGGTTCATGGTATTAACTGCATTTCCATAGCATTGGCAGACCGAAGCATGTTCGTGTTATGGCTGGCGCCTTGGAGGGTGACATTTTTGTTGGACCCAAGGCGGAGGAGCATCGCGGCCTGCTAAGCATTCGGTATCCCATGGAGCACGGCATTGTGACGGACTGGAATGATATGGAACGAATATGGAGCTATATATATAGTAAAGTAAGAAGTTTTGCTAATATTGCAATATGTGAAAACAGTTTCATGGCTACTTTTTAAACAGGAACAATTGGCCACTTTTACGGAGGATCATCCAGTTCTGCTAACTGAGGCTCCATTGAATCCCCGTCGTAATCGTGAAAAGGCAGCTGAATTCTTCTTTGAAGGCATCAATGCACCAGCGCTTTTTGTCTCCATGCAAGCCGTACTCAGTCTGTAAGTAGAATCTACATTCCCTAAAGTCGAAGATCTCTTTAAACTAAAATGAATTTGTAGTTATGCCACGGGTCGAGTAACAGGTGTTGTTTTGGACTCTGGTGATGGTGTGACGCATGCAGTTCCTATCTATGAGGGATTCGCTATGCCTCACAGTATTATGCGTGTGGATATTGCGGGACGTGATGTGACGCGCTACCTGAAAACACTCATACGCCGTGAGGGTTTTAATTTCCGTTCAACAGCCGAATTTGAAATTGTGCGCTCCATCAAGGAGAAGGTGTGCTATTTGGCTACCAATCCACAAAAAGAAGAAGCTGTAGAGACTGAAAAGTTTGCATATAAATTGCCAGATGGCAAAACATTTGAAGTGGGACAGGCTCGTTTCCGGGCGCCGGAAGTGCTCTTCCGACCCGATTTACTGGGTGAGGAATGCGAGGGTATACACGACGTGCTAATGTATTCAATTGAAAAGTCGGATATGGATCTCAGAAAAATGCTCTATCAGAACATTGTACTCTCGGGTGGCTCAACGCTTTTCAAAGGTTTCGGCGATCGTTTACTTTCCGAGCTGAGAAAACACTCGGCGAAGGATCTGAAAATCAGGGTAACTCTACTTGTATTTGATTATAATATTAAATTATTATAAATGTGTTTATTATGATGCAGATTGCGGCGCCACAGGAACGTTTATACTCCACTTGGATGGGTGGTTCGATTCTAGCATCGCTGGACACCTTCAAAAAGATGTGGGTATCGAAGCGAGAGTTCGAAGAGGAGGGTCAACGTGCCGTGCATAGAAAGACTTTTTAGTTTGTTTATCTAACTAAATATATAAACGCAATGTGTAAAAGGCTTATTAAAAAAAAACTGTATCAAATCCCATGTGTCCAGCTAACATCAGAATATCCCTTCTTCAAAACAATTGCATGTATGGTGTGTTCTGCATATATTAAAATAGGCGCAAAGTATTTAAAAATGCTATTTATTGAAATTTGCTTACCCAGCATAGAAAATAAAAACTAAAAATTTATAAACTTTATATTTGAGATTATTACGAGTAAATACAAAAACAACACTTTTTATACACATTAATATAATGGATTTCCCAGCAGATTTATGATAAAAGAGTGAAACAAAAGAAAATCAATAGCGAGACTTAACGACCAAAAAGCCATACGCATTAGTCATACGCATTGCCTTAACTGAGCTGCGAGTATGCAATTAACTATTCAGCACGCAGAGCTGTTCTCTCTCTTTGCTGCTCTCTTTGCTTAGATGACGCTCTTAAGAGTACAGATATGTGAATGGATTGCATACTCTTCTGTCCAAATTATTTTCAGTTTGTTTTCAGTTGTTTAATCGTTTGGTTGTGTCTCAAGCGACCATTGCTATGACAACGATTTGAGGTTCAACAATTGTTTGCTTAAATTAAAGACTTGAATTAAATTCAACTTTTTACTGACCAAATTCAGCGAAGTGGAACCGAATTCGAATCTAAACAATGGCTCAAATTGAAGAACGAGTTAACGAAACTGAGGTAAGCCAGACAGTTACAAAATTCCCAACCTAAAAGTGCTCTAATTTTAATACCCTTGCAGAGGGTATTATTAGTTTTAAGTTCTTTTAAGTGTCGCTTTATTGCATGTAATAATTAATAACCTTGATCTTCACATAATCCTTTTAATTTGCGCTTTGTAATGTTCGTGCACCTTAGCCAATTCATGTTTACCTTGTATACATATACATATGTCTATATCTATATATATATATCTGTATATATAATATATATGTACTTCCGATTCATTGTGCGAATTGTCATTCCTGACTGCCAGTCGTGTTTGTCTTTCATATTGATTTTATAATTTAAAGCACAATTATATGGATGAAAATTAAAACCTCTATGGGAACGCATGCATATGTATTATATAGTATAAATCATATTAAATATTTATTTCCAATACTTAAGGGGCAGTACTTTTTAGAAGAGGAAATTCGCGTGATTTACGCGTGATTTCCCCTTGTGGGAATGCGATCTTATGAAAAGAAAAAACTAAATTTTCGATTAAGAGTTTTGTAATATAATAGAATCAGAAACGGGTCGCACTTATTGACTCATCTATTCGGAAATATTCATATATTCAGTATTATTCGCTTTATCATGTGTGAAACAATTACATGTTATTATCTTGATTGTTTTGCGAAATTTCGAAAACATTACAAGATTTCATTTGGGTGTGCTCTGAATTTCGTAAAAGCTTAAAAATCGGCTACTCTTATTTTGTTTCTTTAAATGTTTTTGACATATTTATTAAATTCAGTATTTAGCTCTATATAACAAGCTGATGAGGCTCCTCTCCATAGACTCCCCTCTATTATTTGATATTACTTTAAGTTGTTAAAAACTTTCCGTAGTTTAGTTGACACCATCTCACTTGTCTCTTACAGAAAGCTATAAAAAATGCATGGCAGGTATGAAAATGAATCCAAATAATTTTATTTATAATTAACCCCATAATTAAGGCTTTAATTTAAGTTCACTGGCAAGCAATTAAAAAAATAAATGAGATATAATCACGATACAAACATCCTTGTTCTCATTACACTGAAATAAATCAGCACTGACACTTTTAGCTAATTGGTTTGAATGGCGATAGTTGTGTTATCAGTGTGAAGACACGACATGCATCAGAAGAATTGCAAAGATAAGAAATGATAGAAATTCAGACTGGGTATAAAATAATATCACAGTCTGTTCGAGAATCGAGCGAGAAAGAAGTTTGCACGCTGCACAAAAAAAAATGGTACTATAGATAGAATATAATAAAAAATATATTTTGCAAAATATGCAATTATATTTTCAGATGAAAGCCATGGATGCCAATCGCTATGCGACAAAGAAAACTATAGCACAGGGTATGCTGGATATAGCATTGCTTACAGCGAATGCATCACAGTTGAAATATATACTACAAGTTGGGGAACAGCATCAGTTCTATAAGTTGATGCTGATACTGATCAGTTTATCGATAGTATTACAGGTAAATAGAGTATTTGATATACTATATATATGCTTATTTCTTGGCTTGGAGTTGGTTGTAACGGCTCGTTCTCCGATAGATACTAGCTGGGGTACTGAGCCTGTCCCTCAGTTTATTGCGGGATTGCCGAATGCATCAGCCAGAGTTCCATCAATCGGCCAATGTGATCAATCATGTGCGCACTGGTTTTGCGTTTCTTACCACTATGATAAATCTATTTATATCGGCTTTTGATAGTCGCCTGCCTCCCATACAGGGCAGTGATATATTAAACGATGTCAATTAAGACTCAAAACAGATTGATATGCAAGAATTCCTTGAATTTCTTAACCTAAATTTCAATCTCAATTCTATATACACACAGCTATTGGTTGGAATTCTGTTTGTGGCCATCGGCAGTCTGAATATTAACAAACAACAAGACCAGAGGACGGCTATAATATTAAACGATGTCATATTGGTGGTCGTCTTTGTAATATCCGTGGTGAATGTTATTATTTCCGGTTTTGGCATCGAATACTCTTCACAACCTCTTAGACTCATCACCGATCAGCACGCTAAAATGCCTTAAAATTAAATACACCGAAAGAAATATCATAATTAACCTATTAGTGACAATAGTATTAGCGTTAAAGTATTTTGTAAAACAACAGCATGATTGATATTTTGTAAGAATTTATATAATAAATAATAAAAGAATATTCCAATGTTGTATAATCAATTTTATATTTTCTATATTTTATATTCAAGGTTGGTGCAGGAGTTTTGCTAGTTATTCAATCTCTAGTCAGCTTCGCCAACTCTCAGGATCGCTCCATTCTTTTTACTATCAATCATTTTGTGGATGCATTCATTTTTCTATCTGTATTCTGTGATATTATGAAAATGAATTTTGGTTTGGATCCGGCAATACCATATCCAAAGCCTGACGATGTTGAAGTTTTTAAAAATTAATTTAAATTTGTATGCTATTTATTTAGTTAGTTTTAAATGAAATACTCTCAAAAAGCTGTCATATCATAAAAGATTTTTAAATAATTAAAATTTTAAAATACCAGTTACGTTACATTTTATCCTTCAAGTGTGTACACACTGTTGTTTGTAGTCAGCTGAGCAGTTATCGATAACCGATAAGTATTGTTTGATACCGGGCGGCGTTGCTTATTTGGCGCAAATTGTTTTCTGTTTATTTCTAAGAACAACTGTTAGTGCGCGATAATATAAAATCCTATAATATATAAAAGATATATAAAATGTCCGACGATGACTGTGACATATTCAATGTGCCAGTGAAACGTGCAAATGGTAAGCGAAAGTCTCCAATTAGTGTTCTCTTATACCCTATAATCTTTGAAAGCGGAGCTTAACAAACAGCACCAAGCATCTTTTAGTAAGGAGTGTTTCGCAGAGTCTGAGTTTTTCAGTCATTAAATTATACAAAACCATTTGCATAACTTAATTAACTTATGAAAAACCCCATAATAGATATCTACCATTCGAGCACTTATTAATCTCAATCTTTCAAGTGCAGCAGTACCCCAATCTTTATTTGTATCGGATCAGGACTCAATGCAAACCGACTATGATTTCATTGAGATTACTGCTGCCGTAAAGAAACCCCTGAAAGTTGATAAACTCAAGGCTAAGACTGAAACTAAGACTGTACCCAAGCGTAGCAGACGCGAAAATGTACAAAAAGAGGAAGAAGAATCCAGTAAGGATAATAATGAATCTTCAAGTAAGTCGTCCAAAAAAGCGCAGGCGCTTCCCGAACGCGACATATCACCAGTTTCGCAATTGATTCATGAAATGGAGCTTAGTAAAGTCAAAGCACTCGTAAATGCGCCCATTGCCAGGCGTACACGTAGTTCCCTGGGTAAAAGTAATACCACACCGGAGAAACAAAAGGAAGACACAACACAGCAGCGCCAAAAACGTTCACCAAAAAGACGAGCTGTTCGTGAAAAAAACAAAACAACGGATGCTCCTATTCCGGTCTCGGATACCAAGATACCAAGAAGAAATCGCCGTCAGGTAGCTGAAATTGCGGCATACTCAAAAGTCTTGGACTCAATTGATTTGATTTCAGCTGTTGCGCCGCGTGTCGAAGGCTTTGTGAGTAACTGAATATTCTTTCAAATTTCGCCTAGGATTGGTTTTGATTAACTTTGTTTTTTATTGTAGGTAAACTTGGAGTCGGACGATGAGGATTTGGCGGAGCCTAACCAGCCAGAAACAACAAATACAGCTGATGTTTTCGATGATGATAATCCACTTATTGATGTTAATTTAAGTTGGTAAGTATGATAGTAATAGTAGTAAAAGTAAAAATAGTAGTAAAAGTAAAATAGTAAAAAGAAAAAGGTTTATACACTTGCAAAGTGTATTATGATTTGAAGGATACTCTTTCCTAATTTTAATATGAAATAATTCTTTTCTTTTAGGCTGGGCGAAATGCAAATGTACAAGTTGAGACAGCATCAGAAATTTTCGCACATGTTTAAGGAAATTGCGAAACGCAATAATGTTCCAGTCGATGATATTGTTATAATTATGGATGATCATTTTATAGATCCAAATGAGTCGCCCGAAAACGTTGGTCTTAAGATCTATCACATATTAAGTACGTATGATACTAAAATGAATATTTAAAATTGAGTATACCATAATAGATTTATTTTTCTAGGTGGACGTGCTATAGAGTCAAATAAGAATAAAACGGTGCAAAAGAAGGATGCTAATCTGCTGGCGAAACCTAGAAAATTCCAATTGAAAGTACAGGGAGATAAATGGAAAACTCCGCTAGTAATACCAATGAAAAGAACTGAAAGTTTTAAATTACTTTACATTAAATGTGCCGAGGAAATGGAATGCGATGTTCGCGACTTGAAGCTATTGTAAGTTTTTTGAGAATATCTAAAATGTTTCTAATAATTTATATACCTTTTCCCTATTCAGTTTTGATGGCGAACTGCTGGAGCTGGATGATACGCCGAAAAATCAGGATATGGAAGGCAATGAAATGATTGATGTGCGTTTGAAGTAAATGAGGAATATTCGAGGATTTTTTATATATTTAATCATACTTTAGCTTTTAATATATAAAAATTGTTCATTTAAAAATTGTACTTTTAGAGTAAGCATATTTTGTATAATATTTTAGATCGTTCATTATAAAGTTATATGTTTAGTTTGTAATAAGTAAAAAGTGTTCATTTAAAAATTGTAAGCGCATTTTTTAATATATTTCAGATTGTTCATTAAAAAGTTATATTTGTGTCAAGCTCTACTTGAAAACACAAGCACTCTCAAAGTAGCGCAGCCAGCAGAGCACCCCAAGATTTCTTTACACACACCACACACCACACGCACACCCCTTGATATTTTGTTTATCTAGCATATAGAGTGTATGTGTATGTGTGTGTGGGTGTGTATATATATAGAGCATTATATGTTTTAACACTCGCACAAGCCAGCAGCAGGAAACAAAACAAAAATCATTGTTGATATGCTGCTGCTGCTCAGCGGCGTTCTTAGCAGATGATGTTGTTGCTTGGGGGTGTGTGTTTGGGTGGTTGCAAAAACCCACATAGCTCATACTACCCGGCTTTGCCCGGCTCTCTCTCTTTGTGGCGCGCTCTCTTCTCCCGTGCAGTTTCCCTTGGAATTTCACTGCAAAAATTCTGACACAGGATAAACATAATGTGTAATGTGAAAGTTTCAGGCGCAGCTTTCGCGAGAGCATTAAAAGCACTCTCCTGTTTTGGTCAGCTGCCCGCTGCTGCAGGCTCGCTGTGAGCAGAACGAGTTTATCCTTCGTGCTAAATAGTCGCATTTTGTTCGCGTTTGTGCATTAAAAAAAAAGAAAATAACATAAAAAATAAATAAATATATTATATTATATTCAACTTGTGCTTCGCTATTTTTTGTGTTTCGCTCGTGTAAACAGAAGTTCATTTCCAAGGATTATAAACCCAAGCTTCCCAGGCATATCCTTCTCTCTCTCCCTCTCTAATATATACATAATATATAAATATATATTATATATTGGCGCCTAAAATTGTAAGCAAAACAAAGATATATGTATATAGAGAAATTACGGCGGATTTTTAATTGTCTTGTTTGTAGAAATGTATTTATCATGTCACGTTAATTGACATGCCCAGACATGCCCGCAAAAGCCATAAAGCCAACAATCAAACTACCCCCCCATCAGGGCCAGAAATACACAGTATACCTGCCTCTGGTCATCTATAATTTATTGGCATTAATATTTAAGTATGTGTATGCTCATAAACCTGCATATCAAACAGAAATTTACTCACAATCAGCCCTTCTTTTTTTTTTTTTTTACCTGTGCTGCTGCTAAAAATAAAACGTGACACCTGTGAAAAAAATCATTGCCCAGTGCGTAGTTAAAGCCTACGCAGCCAGGACCTCAAGTCGAGGTCATAGGTTACCCCTTCTCCGTTTGCCCCTTTGGCTAATACTCGGAGAGGCGGGGGCAGAGCTCGACGAGTGCTGGGATTTGCGCCCAAATAGCACTCGAAGGACCAACGACAACTGTTTGACTACCCTGATTGGCAGTCATCGCCTGATTCGATTAACCTTCGATTTGGACGGAAATGCATTTGCACCTTGGTGGCCTTCAAAGCATAAGCTTTTTCGTTCGGCCCAAAGCTTTAAACTGCACCTGAAAACCAGGCACAAAAGTTTATCAAAAACTTTTTAATTACTACTCTCACCTAGGAAAGCTTAATTCGCAATTAAAACCACGGAAGTTAAACGGAAATTTTGTGAGCAGAACAAAGTAAAAACAAATATCTGTTGCTTTTATCTATTCTTTGTCTGCCCATTCGTAAACGGTGCTTCTAAGCGTTGCTCTCCGTTTATTCTCTCGCGAGTTTTGAATTTATCTGTGTTTTGTGGCTCATTCCTAAACGTGACTTCTGTGTTACTTATTTTTTATTTACTGAATCCTTCAAGGACTCCAGGACAGGGTATCTTAAAGTCAAATAGCCCTGTTTATTTTTGTGCAACTCTTTTTTATCCTGTCGCGGCAGACCGGAAACAACAAAACAAATGACACTTTGGGGCACAATTTGCGCACGTGCCGCATACACCACACACACACACACACACACATAGCTATACACACACACACACACACACACACTGACATGCAGCTGTGGCTATTTTTGGTTGCATTGTCTTTTGTGTCCCGGCCAGCCTTCAAATGCCACAAAGTTTTTTGTCCGCAATGGGCGCAACAAGCAAAAAACACAAAAAGAGTAGACCACATTTTTGGAGAGTGCTCGACGAGAAGATACTCTATAAGTCTATAAAAGTAGTACGTTATAGGGTGCTCTCCTGGTCTATGCCAGGTGCTCTCCTGCCACAAAATATGTGGAATTCCATGAAAATACTCTGAGCTACTCAGCTACCAACATTCATCTCTTTATGCTACTCTTCAGTCTTCAGTCTGCCAGCTGTTACATACGTTCTTATAGACTTAACATGCCTTCTTTTACCCTTTCTCAATGGGTGCAGAGCATAAAAAAGCTGACGCCATTTTGCCATTAATTCTGGCCACTTTATGGCCAGACCAAAACAAACTTTGACTAACCTTCCGCTTCGAATGGCCACTTTGAAAGGGTATAACAATTTTCAAACGTAATTTGCGGTAATACGATTACCCAGGTGAGCTAAAAGGATAAATATAAATACAGATTTCAGTCAGAGTTAAAACTTTTAAAGCGAAAAGCTGTTAACTCATCAAGTGAAATCAAATAAAAAGTTGCGGAGGTTCAGGTTGTTGGTTCAAGCTGGTTCGAGCTGTTGGTTCGATTCGTGCTCGCAAAAGGATTTCTTTTTAAATACAGAATGAAGATTATTTGTAATAAAAAAAGAATAAATTTCAGTTATAACTTGATTTAAAGACAAGTCTAAAATGCGGCTAGTATGGCCTGCAAGTGTATAGAGAAATCGGCTTAAGGAGTTATGCCTTGTATACGGCCGTATTCATTTGTACTCCGGCCTTTTGTTTTTGGCTTGTTTTTTGTGCTCTGCTTTAGTATTTCGTTGTTGTAGGGTTTATGCCAAGTGCTTTATTACGTTGGTTTTAACAAACAGCACAAACAATTGCCCCGCTCCGATTCCTTTTTCTTTCTTTTTTTTTTTGTTACAAGTGCTGCGCGAGTCGAATAGAGTGCTTGCTTTCCTACTGGGGTCTGTCGCCTCCAACTCCTCCTCTGCTGTCCGGCTGGGTACTTTGTTCCATTTTAAATGGGCGTGCATTGAACTGTTGGCGCACCTATTCGATATTTTCTTGCCACTTGCATTACTATGGCCCCCAGGACACTCCCCTCGATGCTTTGTGAATTCAGCTTGCAATTATTGTCGGCGGCTCTCTCCATCTTTTCATTTTTGTATTTTTGTGGCATGCAACATTTGCATCCCCAAGGCTATCGATGCAGCCTCCACTGCATTCACCCCAGTCACCCAGTCGCCCCTTGCATTGTCATTCTTCGTTGTTTGTTGGCTGCTCCTTTCTCTGCTCCATGTTGCCACACAAAGCATTCTGGAGTGTGGCACACAACTAAGACAAGCACCAGAGTGCTGGACCACAAATGGCAGAGGCAGCAGGCAGAAACTTAGGAGTTCAGTTCAGAAAGCACTGGAGTGCTCTTATAATGCTCTGAACCCATTAAAAATACCTAAAAAGAAAGAGTATATTAGTTGGGTGCGAGTCTTTGTAAAGGTTGGAGCAAGAATTCTTCATTTAAAGCACGTCAGCTAAGCTTAGACTTGAGCTAAGCCTTAAAGAAGCTTTCAGGTCTTAAAGTAAAAGAAAAAGAAAGAAAAAGCTTATCAGGGATTTTGCAGCAGATTTCCATAACAAATCTTTACTATTTCGCAAGGAATCCTAAAAGTAGACTACACTTTTTATATATAATAATCCCTTGATTTTAGCCGCTGGTCTAAGCCTCGGCTACAGAGTATCTGCTAGTCGAAGACTTTTAAGCAATTCTGATAGTAGGCTACACTTTCTGTATAATAATTCTTTGATTTTAAACGCTGGTCTAAGCCCTAACTACAGAGTATCTCTTTATTCAAGATAAAACAATCCTAAAAGTAGACTACACTTTCTATTTAAGAATTCTTTGACTTTAAACGCAGGTCTTAGCTTCGACTACAGAGTATCTGCTAGTCGAGTCATCTTTTTTCACAAAATTCGTTTTGTTTGCTTGCAACAATGTCGTCGCCGGCAAAAAGTGTCGGCAACTGCTGTTGCCACACACCATTTTTTTTTCTTTTTGCTTCTCGTTTGCAGTCACAAAAGTTGCAATCTGGACAATCTTATAGATACTTCTCTTGCTTCTACGTTTATATCTAAAAAGTTGATGCAACAGACGTTTGCAATTTCTGCTTTCTACGGAATTTCACTGAAAGCTTCGTTCTTAATCTTATTGCCAGTCAAACTATTTCAATTTTGGACAAAAAGAAAAGTTTTCTTTTTTGGCTCAGATCACTGACCTGCTGATGCAAAATCACTTTGGCGTTTCATTGTTTAAATTTTCCATTTAATGCGGATTTCTTTTCCTTCTCTTCTTTCTCTTCTTTCAGTTTCTACGAATAAGAATTAAACATATTGAAAGACAGCTGCAACTGGACCAATTTATACAAATCTTCACGCGTAACAATCAAGAATCTGTCTCACCGACTTGTAGTCTTATATACCCCACAGCAACTATACAAAATTGTCATTCTATTGAATACATTACATATATAGTAATCTCTATTAGTAATAAAGGAGCGAGGAGCGGAGCAAGAGTAGTCGCTTTGGTGACTCGCTAAGTGGCCAACACCCCCTTCCAAAGCCCCGCCCGTCCAAAGAGAAACCCATCCAAAACGGCGCCGCTTAAACCACAGGCCTATAAATTTGGTCAGATGTTATGTTGTGGCTTCTGTTGTGGCAACATGTCGAAACGGGACTACAAAGTGGCCACCACAGATGGCATCGAGCTGGAGCCGTTGGGCGGCGAAAAGAGCGATAAGGATAAGGATAAAGATAAGGAGAAGCAAACGAATGGCGTCACCTTTGGTAAGTCCATCATTTTGCATACATCTTCCCCTTATATATACCCTGTACCCAAGCAGTGGCTAAGAAGTGTATATTAAGCTTGTAGGCGATATGTGTAACAGACAGAAAAAGGCGTTTATAATGACATATTCCTATACTTCTGTTCAGGATCACCATCCGAATAGTTCCTAGCCTATCCTTCCGGTCTTTCGCTCGTCAGTCTGTCTGTCTTTATGCCTGCTGATCTCAAGGACTCCCACAGCTAGATCCCTGATTTCCATACGCAGATCAAGTCTTCTTTTCTCCCAATGAAACAGAGTCAACATAAGCCTTAACACAGAAATTGGGTACAGAGTATTTAATAGTCGAGCACTCTCTCGACTGGAGTATCCTTACTTGTTTGCATTGCAATTGCCTGAAGTCGCGTCTCTCTCTCGCTTTTAACTTGATCAAAGCATTCCCGCAGTGCATAATTGCACTTGTGCATAATTTAACGCTCCACGCAATTTAAACTCCTGCCAATTCTGGCCAACTGTCCATCCCCCTTGCCCTTTGCCTTCCCTTCCCTTCCCCGTTCCTGCCTTGCTCTGTCCTCATCAAGTTGTTTTCTTAATTACGCCAAATGCAAAACAAAAGCATTAAAAATGCAAAAATAAAAAGGAAAAAGAGCCTGCCCAGCCCTAGTCTCCTGCCTGGCGTTAATTTTGTATCCTGCAGGAAATCGTTAGTCATGTGCTCATACGCCCCGTTGGCCAGGCCAGGCCAGGCCAGGCCAGGACAGGCCTGAGCCTAGCCACGTCGCAAGTAAGCATAATGAATGTCAGACACATTTCTCTGTCTCGACGTTTCCTTTGCCTGTTGAAGCAATATTTTTGCTTTTATTTTTATACCCGATACCCTTTAAAAATGGTTGGAGAAGGTATATTTATTTAAGGCATATTTCATCTTAATATATTCGGCATAATTTTAGTTTTTTTAAGAGACTATGAAAGCTAAAGATACCCAAACTTTCACTAATTGAAGCGCCTATATGTCCAGCTAAGTATAGAGTATCTGCCAGTCGCGTATTCTCTACTATTGCACTTTTACTTTAATTTTCTTTTTGTATTATTTTTATAACCACAATTTTCTTATATTTCAGTTTTGTGTTTTCATTTTGCTGGCGGCATTTTCAGCATGTTGCTGCCTTCAGAGTTACCCCCTTGCCACAAAGCCCCCCTCTCTCTCTCTCTCTTTCTCTCTCAACGGGGCATCAGGCAAAGACAGACAAAGTGGAAGACACAGACGGACATTTACAGAGGAGCCATGAGGCACGCCTTCAGTTTGGCTCAGATTTCAGACAGTTTCAGATATTCTCTTCTTTTTTTTCTTCTGTTCTGTTCTCTTCTTTCATTTGAAATGCACACTCGTAATTATTTACTGTGTGTGTGTGTGTGTGTTTGGATATAGAAAATGCACCCCAGGGGATATTAACATAACATTATAATGTGATGCGTCATCTTCTACTTAAAGAAAACAGATTGTTTAAATATATTTAAAATTCTCAAGGGAATTTTCAATCACAAGTTGAAGGACAAGTTAAAGAGCATAATTCAAAGCTTTTAAATATGTTGAGTATATCCTTAGCTAGGAGTTGTTTTAGATAGATAGAAGAAGAAAAGCTTTAAAGGATATGAAGCTGCGGCATGCAGCTTTAACGTTTATTTGTATGATTTCTGGGATTTTCTAATCAAAATTTGCCCAATTTTTAGCCAAAATTCGTATCTAATCTAAATCGAATCTAAATGTCCTTAAAGGATGTATTTCTGTTATTATTTATAGCTTAAGTCCCGGAATCTGGCTCTTAAAGATATAGAATCTATTCAATAAAGTAGAAAGAATTCATAGAGCTTGCTGCCTTATTGAGCCTGAGCTGCTTCTCGAAAGTTTCAAATAAAAAGCAGAGGCTGCTCCCAAAATCCCAATTTCAAAGTTTCATAAAGAAGGGAATCCAATTCTCGCAGCTATTAATAATAAATCTAAAGGCTAATATATATAAATATTTAAGACATCACTGCAATATCTAAGGATATATACCAGTTAAAGACGTGAGCCAATTTGTCTGTTATCTGTGCAACAAATCGGTGCCTCTTGAGCACGGAACAGGAGGCGTCAAGGCGACTGGCTTAAGTGTGCCACAAGATGTGGCAAACAGCCCATGGGAAAATCAGTGTCACGGGAGCAGGACGTGTATGCTTGTCATTCTTGCAATTAAGGATGCATAAACTGGAGTAAGCACTCAACGTGCAACACGGCACAACAACGCCCACAGGCTGCCACGAATGTTTACCTTTCAAGTAAACAGGCGGCGGCTCAGGCCTATGTTCAAGTGTTGCTGCAACATCTGAGATGTGCTGCCTGCTGCCAGCTGCCAGCCGCCAACTGCTCCAGCTCCGCTCCTGTCGATGCCTCTGCTCTGGCTGCTGCTGCTGCTGCTGACGTTGATAATTGCAGGATGCGTTGATGTTGATTGCATTCTGAATGGGCTAACACACACACACACACACACACACATACACACTTGAGGCGGCTTGACTTAAATAAAGAAGTCCTGTGCATCCCGGCTAAAATTGCAGGAAAAAAAAAATAACCCATATAAATGGGGCTAACAGAAACAATGCGAATGGGAGTAACGGGAATGCTGGTTGAGTGTTTGCGAGTGAAAGTAAGTAAAAAGTAAAGACACATGGAGCAAAAAAAAAAAGAAAAAATAGGAATAAAATGTGTTTTTGGGTCAGGCCACTTGAAGCATTGCTGCAACAGGAAGTCAGCGGCAGGCAAAGGATGCAAATGCCAAAGCGACGATCCATCAGTTTGCAGTTGGCACTGCAACAAATTACACTAGCCAACAGCATTTTCAACCCCCCCAAAAGAAATGATTACTATTAGCCCTGTTTCTGTTGCCAGCATAGCAGGAGCTCTAGCGAAAATTATGTAGCATACTTATTGGAGCAGATTTAGCTTTGATTGTCTTCACTTCATTTAAGTGGAATTTATGTATTGTTGTAAGAATATTTTTCTAGAATTTTCTAAAAATTTTATAGTTAAACTTTTCCCAAAGCCAGCAAAGAGTTTTATAGACAAAATCGATCTAATCCATTGAATAAATCATTCTAAAAATGATCTGTGATCAATGAGAACATTCTCATTGAATTTTAACGAAAGCTGCGATACTCAGAACTGTAAAATGAATTTTTGGAAAATCTTTTGATATTAAAATATGATTTAAAAATACTGTTGACTTTGTTGTCTAGTGTATTTTGTTGCAAAATGGCGCACACTCACACAATTAAATGCAACTATAAAGCGCACAATTTGAGCGCCCCCAAGCGCTGAGTAATTAAATGGAAATGGAAAATGGAAAATGGAAAATGCGACTCGCAAAGGCCTCTGTCACTCAGTTAGGCAGCAAGAACAATAACAGCCACCGCAGGCTGAGACAAAGATACAAAAAAAAAAGGAAAAAGCAGATGCAACTCGGTTGCGGTTTTAACACACTTCTCGCAGCACTTGAAATGATGCCAAGCCGAGCACATTTCATTTTGTATACCCTATAGCCATTTTTTAAAGAGGTTGAAAGGGTATTTTGAATATAGAGAAAGATATATACATATATACTTGATCAGCAGCATAGTATCTGTGGCGTGTAAAGCAAAATAATAATACCCTATATTGTTTGGAAATTGAATTAAAAAAAAGCTCAACAAATTTCTGATCTGATGATTATTCTTTGATTAATTTTGATGTCAGTTTTCTAAACTTCACAGCATTTTTTAATGGGAATCAAATAGGAATTCCAATTATTATAATAGCCCATTTCATTCTAAAAATAAACCCATTATATCCTACGCCTGCAAGGGAATTTCAATCTGCGGCAAACCCCTTTTTCTCTCTCTCCTGTTTTTGCTATTATACTCTCCGATCCGTAACCGAAGTCAAAGCAATTTCTGCACAATTAGTTGGCAGTTTATGTTTTGATTCTGATTCTGATTTTATTTATCGTTCATTTCATGCCATTGGCTGTAGAATGCATTTGTTGAATGCACTTCCAACTTCCACTTCCCCTTGCTTTGCCAGGCTCTACCACTTGAGACAAGGACCCTCTTTCTGGGCCCTTTCTGAGCTGGCAATGGAGACCAATCGAGAGGTCCTTCAACACGGACCGCCAATTAATAAAAATCATTGAAATTTCCACAAATTGAGCTTATAATTGTGCACTTGAAAGTTTTCAAAACGAAGAAAAACTCACAACTTTTATATTGTTATTAAACCAATTAAAAAATACAAACATTTTTAAATGGAAAACTCATTAGGAAGCCATTTTAATGCATGGTTAAAAGGCTTTTTAATAAACCAAGCATTGTTTGGCTTAAAGTGTGTGCAAAGACAGTCGAGAGCTTGGCTTAAAAGCTTGTTTTGAGATGCATTAACATTTTCGTCCTGTTATCAACTTTTACTGTTACAGTTTACATTATTCTGTTAACATTTCTGTTATGTTAGTTGCCTGAATTTCGGCATTTAAAGGAAAATACTTTAACAGACTGCCGGAAGCACGCAACCGTTCACTCAATCCTGAAATCCTGAACTGCATAAAGTTCCGTTTTTGTTTGTTGGACAAACCGGAAACAGAGGGAAACAGGAAGCGTACAAACTGCTATATGGCTAGCAATGTCATGAAGTTTTCATAGGATTTGGTTTGCCTGCTTCCGCTTTAATAGTTGCAGGGTTGCATATTAATGCATTTTCCATGGAATATATCTTTAAAATCGTTTGGGGGGTTGGGCTCCTAACCTGAATTTAATATTATAAACTAACTTAACTATTATAGGTATCAACAGTCATAATCTCTTTACTTCTTGCATAAATCATAGCCCAGGCTCTGCTTCTATTGCTCTTTAAAAGTCTTCCATTTGATCCTAATGAAGTACAGAGATTAACAAGCACTTAATGAAGCAATTACGACTCTCAAGGCTCTCTCTCTCTCTCTTCCACTCGCCCATCCCTCGGACCCCGCACAACCCTTGGCAACTTTCAGAGCAAAGTTCGAAAGTTTTGACTGTACGAGAAATGTATTAAACAGCCTCAAACTGATGCAGCAGCAGCAGCAGCTTAAATTTATTGATTGTTTCATAAACAGCGATTATTTAACCACCACATTTCGATTTCGCACCCGGGAGCTTCGCCTCCCTTCCACATCACATCCCCCCTTTGTCGTCCCTTTCCACTTCAGACACTTGTGGCCATGTATATTGAGCCCTTGGCATAAGCAGGGGACCCCAACACACTCTCAACCACTTATACACACACACACACACACACACACACACACTCATATGGCATCCATCTGTGGCCTATTTGTCAGTGCTGTCGACTTTTTTGTGGCAAAAAAAGTTAGTTTTTAAAGCGAAACAAAAGAAAGAGGCTATATGGGAAAGTTTCTGAAGGTTTTTGTTGAAGTATCTTAGAGTTTTCTAAATGTTATAACAGGTATTTATATATTTCTATAGTTTCTTTAGAGAGTTTCAATATCTCTTTTTGCTCCAAGCATAGAGATCTGCGCTCCTTTTTGGTTGGAACTGAAATTAAATTAAACCCCTTCGACTTATCCTTCCTATAGCTTCATTTATATCTCACTGTTTTCAGCGGATTTTCTAATAAAGTATTTGCATTTCCCGCTGTTTAGAAAAGGCTAAATTTGACGGATATAAAATCGATGTGGCAGCACTGAATGTTGTTTCGATTTGTGGGTTGTAAATTTGCATGCGACAGCAAATACTCGACCGTAATGGTGGACACACTGGCTGGTGGCGACACCCACGCAGTGCGTTAAGTAACACACCGCACACACACACACACACACACACACACCGCACACACACACACACACAGGCAGAGTGGGGGGAAAATGGGGTACAAAAGGGCTGGGCAATTACAATTGAAAAACAGAAAAATAAGGTTTTCTTGTATTAGCCGAAGATCAAAATACCCTTGCTGTGGCGGGTATAAGTATAGGGTATTTATTAAAGTGAATATATTAAATAATAATTAATATAGTACCTAAAATTCAAGAAAATTGAATTGATTAAGGATATTTTTCACAATAAACAAAGACATAAAGCTTTTGCCCTAAGCTTCAAGTGTTCGCTGGAAGATTCCCTTTCCCAGTGAAACTTTTCTAATATCTGCCAGAAAAGTTGTAACCTCTATTTTAATATTATTAGTAGACAATTTACAAGACTCGTGACAAAGTAAAACTACCCCCAGCAAGGGTATAATGAAAAAGAAAAGCCCTAGAAATTAAATTGAATGTAGTAATGGCGCTTTGGGGTTTTTTTTTGGGTATTTGCGGCTCAATAAAATGCCTCGTGGACAGTTCTAAGTCATTGCCAATGGTTTGTTTCCGGCATTGTGTGGATTTTAATGAATACACGAATCTTCCAGTTGCAGTTCAATCCTCCGCCATTCGGGTAATACGGGGCGACGTGACAAAGATTGAAATTGAGTTAAGGAAGCAATTCATCCAACGCCTCCCTCCACTCCACCCCCCTCATAAAAAGTTCATTTCAAACAAGTTGTCCTGGCTGTGACCTGGCGCTGCGCCCAAAAAAAAGTTCTGCCTTTTCATCAATCTGATGAAAACTTTTTAAATTTTGTTTACTCTCAACTTTACCCAGCTCGCCACAAAACAAAAAAAATAAAACGAAGGATATAAAAAAAGGATTCTACATAAGCATGTAAATACACGTACTTAATTCTATTTTGTGAGTGGAATACGAGCAGCTCTCGAACTCCGTGCACTGTCAAAATATAATTAGAACACTCCACCAAAGGAACTAGCAAGGAAAACCAACGAAGATTGTATACCCTTTCATTGTTCCTATGGTAGCTACATGATTTGGCAGGCCGATATTGATAATTTTTCGCATAAATTTGGAATAAATACTCCCTCATCTAATTTGTCATAAAGATTACTTAAGAACCCTAAAGATATCTTTGATCCGATGGTTCCTATAGCATCTATATGTAATTCTTAACCGATCCATCAAAAAGAAGACTCCACGCCACATTTCATCAACCTAGCTCAAAAATTGAAAGATAGACGGCTGGCTGACGGACATGACTAAATATATAGTATATAAGGGCTTGGAGATGCCTCTCTCCTTCATTTCATTACACATTTCATAATAAATCTATAATACCCTCTGCCAGGGTATAAAAAAAAGCTGGTTGAACAACCCGTCAAGAGCAACAGCTATGTTTGCATATTTGTAGGGTGTTCTACATTTCAGATTCTCAGCCATTTCACTTGAGCTCTGCTTTGGGGAAATACTGTCAAAAATGCAAGGATCCAAATATAAAAAGGATTTAATCATACATTCCACAACCCTTATACAGAGCGTGCCAACTAAAACTCTGAAACTGACTTTTTTACTTAAAAGTCGTTAGAGCTGGCTGCTCTTCTTAGCCCACAGCCGGAAGTCAGTTAACAACCGAAGCTCATTTATAATTCGCCAAAAATGGAAGAATATATTTCTGCTGATTCCACAGTCGGAAGCCGGCAGCTGGCAGCCTGAGCAATAGTTTTCCTCCCTTTTTTATAGTTTTCTTTTTGCAAATGGAATGTGCAGTCGAATACTTAGAATGTAATGAGTAGTCGTACGTACTCTAAATGCGCCTCAAAGTAGGCAATAAAAACAGCCAGAAGGCGAGTCCAAGGCAAAACGTGCGCTCGTAAATCTCGAGGCGGAATCTCGCGTAACTAAGGGCAGCAGCAGCAGCAGCAACAGCAGCAGCAGAAGGAGCAGCATCCATCCCCTAATCAACTAGAAGCAGCAAAGCCAGCAAAGGGAAATGTTTGCCGATTGAACCTTTGACTAACACATGATAAAGTAAGCTGAAATAGGAACAACACGAAAAAGAAGATAAAGCTAAAAAAACTGACTGCATATTGGGTGGGAATGCTGGGCTGCTGGGTGGAGCATTGGGGTGTTTAAGGGTTGCAGCAATCTCTGATGATTTTGATGAGATGAGAAAAAAAAAACACTCCACTATTTTATAGAAAATCAGTTTGTTGTTAGAAGAGCAAAAAGGGGGGGGGAAAGAGACCGAAGGCAGCAGCATAGAAATTTCAGTTTCATTTTCGCAGGTGAGAGAATATTACACACACACACACACACACACACGCACAGAGCGGGAGAGAGCGAGTTGAGTGTAAAGAGCCAGAGAGTAAGAGCGAGAGAGAGAGACATGCGCTTGAGTGCCCAGAGGTGGGCAGGATACAGTGGCGCAGCCGGGACGGGGTGGAGCGGAAGGTGGGGGGGTCTAAAAATGTCCATTTAAATTAACAGAGGGTTGCTGCAAAAATACTTTTCGCAGCCGGAAAGAGACACAACAGCATCCAGTTGGAAAATGTACGCGCATTGAAACGCATCAGCAAAGCGCGTGACACACACCAAAATCGAAATCGAAAGAAAATCGGGGAAAAAAATAAGAGAAAAAAAAAATAAAATAAAACAGAAAAGTAAAACACACAGATAGATGCGTCGCGTGCTGCCCCTCTGCCCACTGCCGCCCCACCCCTCCCACTGTGCGTGTCTATAACGAAAAAGCAACGAAAAATTGCCAAAAATTCACAAAAAAAAAAAAAAATAGATAAATAAATAAATAGAATAAAAAAAGTGAAACGAGTGAAACAAGTGAGCCAAGCAAATGAGTGATTAATTGTTGCTATTCCCAACCAGCCAAGCCAAGCTATACACACATAT
This sequence comes from Drosophila repletoides, assembly GCA_018150835.1. Lineage (NCBI taxonomy): Eukaryota > Metazoa > Arthropoda > Insecta > Diptera > Drosophilidae > Drosophila > Drosophila repletoides. Next base: position 11,478,764 of record JAECWQ010000100.1, read on the forward strand.
ACATATACATACACACATATGTACATATGTATTTATGAGGATATATAATTTAGTCTATATAACCCGGTTAAATGTCAACTCTAATTGAAGTCCACAACAGAAATGCAGTCGCTGCGCTGCCGCTGCCGCTGTCGCTGCACCGAAACCCACTCACAATTCAGTCAAGTGGGCAAAGCAGCTGAAAGAAAAAAAAAAAAAAAAAAAGGCCAGCGAGAAGAAAAAAAAAAACCCACACACACTCAGCCAGGCACTGGAAAGCGCACTATTGACATATATACGCGCTATTTAGAAAAAGCGCTCAGTAAAAGCGCTCAGCGTCAAAGAAACGCCGCATAATCAAAAGCCAAGACAAAACAGGAAATTCACTTATACTCTCACACTCGCATTCCCACTCAACCACTCACTCAACCTTTCACTCACTCAGTCAATTGAGTCATGTAAGGAAATGCGCGCTGTTGAGCTTTGCATTTTGACATTTCATTTTCAAAACACAGTTTCCAGGAGCGCAACTCCGCTCGCCCGCTCTTACGCTCTTACGCTCTTCTCTGCTCTCAGCTCACACATTCCAGTTGTGTCCAACTCTCACTCTCTCTCGTTCGCTCCCTCTCTCGCTCTAAGCTCGTTGAAAGTTTAGTCTTAGAATACTCTTTAATGACAGCTTGCAAAATGTAAACAAATGTGAAGGCGTCTAAAAATGCTATTTTTATTATTATTATTTTTTTATTATTAACATGACAGTTACCTGACGCTGTCAGGCGGAAAATGCGAAGTGGAACAAGGCTAAAACTTTTATTGTTATTTCATTGTGTTACGCCTTCCATTGAAATTAGCTGTAAACAAATGAATGACAGCGCCCATTGTTCCTTTCAGCGTATGCGTGATATTTTAAAGGCACTCGTGGAGTTAGTTTTGCTTAGGCTAGCAGATTATTTCAGCAAAAATTCCAAGCTGATTTTATTGATAATTTCTTTTATAAAAATTTGACTTTATTTCGGAGTGAATTCCACTGAAATTCCAGACAAATCGTTCACAATTTTTGTAGCTAAACTTTTAAATAACATTTCGCTGCAAAAAGTAGGCTATAAAAACGGAATATTCCTGATTTGCTATTAAAAAATAGCAAGATTTTTGCGGTTTCCGAATGTGATACAGTTCTGAAAAGAACCAAAATGAAGAAGGCTCTGTTCTAACCAAAAATAAGGCCCAAAAGCACTGCCAAGAAAACTGTTTTAGACCAGCTTCAGCTAAAGAAATTTCAACTATCTAAAATAATTTCAAAAACGTTTTTTACAAAGCTTATTTCAGACAAGTCTTTGGTAGTAAATAATAGCCAAAATTACTTCAATAACTCACATATTTCTTTCCGAATTTGCATAAAATTATAAATAAATAAAATGGCTCACAAGACCTTCATAAAGCGACTTAAATAGCTGCTCCATAAATTCATAAAAATTAATTTTACTATTACCGGACATGCCTAAGTTTCACTTTTCACTTTTTCGACTTCTCGAATCTAATCAAACATAAGCGTTATGTGTATAATTAAACACATAGGATCCATAAAATATCTGTAGTATCTTATCAGTTGATAAGCAAAAATTGATATTGCTCAAAATTAATACAACTTTCTTGCATATAGTTCCAAGTATAATCGGACCTATCAGTTCTGCCATGAATCAAAGTAATTCACTTTAAATTTTTAGCTATAGCTGCTATGAGTCTTCCATTAGTATTATGTTCTATATATAGATTACTATATGGCCTAAAATAAGTCGCCTCTGAACTTGGGAAAAAACACTGTTTTAGGCATTAAAATTCCATATAAGATCTTTCGAAATATCATTGAATTTAGACAGTTTTAAATCGAAAATTCATTTGATTTATAGTCCAGAAAATTGGGCGTATCATAATCTTTATTTTCTTGGACTTTTTTTGGTTTATGGCCAAGCCTAAACCGCATCAAATTTGTTAAGGATGCTCAATGCGAACTTCAAATTTGAAGTGCTGCTCAAAAGCAGACGCAGACACAGCTATACACACTTATATATATACAATATACAAGTAAATATGTATATATATATATAAGTTTGGCATATAGAAAAGCCGGCAAAAGCATCCACAATTTTTCGGGGGTTGATTTTTGGGGCGTTGAAAGCGCTTTTCACTAATTCAATGCGACATTGAAAACTGCAGACACAGCCCACCCGCCTGCGACTCTTGTCTTCATCTCCTGCTCCTGCTTCATCTCCGCCTTCGCTGCCGGCTCTGGCTTGGATACCGGCACAGACAGCCGCCAAATGGGCGTATGACTAGACGGCAGACGATATTCCGGGTGCTGTGAGACGGCGACCGGAAGGGCGGTAGCTTTTGGCGTTTGGCCCAAAAAAACAGGGGGTTGCTCTCATATTTTCTTTTTCTTTTGCTTATTCCTTTTCTTTTGCTTTTTCTTTTTATTTTCTTTTCAACTTTTGCATAAATTACGATTATTTGAGCATCAGATTAACAGTTCGTCGATGAGAGTTTTTTTCTGCTCTGTCAATTTTCATTTATTTATCGAACGTACTCAAACTTGTTGGCTAATAAATAAAATATGTATAAAGGTGCTTGGCTCTTGGCTTGGCTGGGAAGAAAAAAAAGGGTTTCAATTTGGACTTGGTCAGTGATTGCGGGCCATATAAAATTCTGATTTTATTACCATTATTTAACCCAAAACAGCGGCACTTAGACCTCTGTTGTGATACCTGTTACGTGTATATAGACTATATATATATATCGTAGATTTTAAGTCTAATTTAAAAAACACGCCGCGTTTAAGCAACGCATTTAAGTTAACGTATTGGCCGGAAGACAAAGAGATATCGGCCCCGTTAAGATTTCGGTCGTTGGCGGTGGTCGAAAAGGTTCAAAAATTTGGCGGCGCGAGCGCATCGAGATGACAAATGATCCGGATTTAGATGATTGTGCATTTCTATCAGGTAAAAGAAGTGAAAAGAGAAACCTTCCCACTAAAATTTTACTTATTTCTCCATTCAATAAAGGATAATATAAATAAAATATATATAACAATATATAAACAATATTTTCAGTGTTAGCTATAAGCCTTGAGAACAGTTCTAGATGGTTTCTATCGCTTCCAAATTTATATAGAAAATATATAGTGTATGTAATATTCGTCAACAGGATAAACAGCCCAGTCGCTTTTAGCCTGCTCAGCTTTATTTCTGTCCGTCTGTCCGACAGCTTATAAAATTGAGCTAAAGATACCAAATTTGGTAATTAGCTTCCCATATGGGTCTAGTATACCAAAACCTTTCAGATTTTGATACCCTTTCCCAAATTGTTATATAAAATGAAATACTTAATTCTGAACGGGGATAGGATTATTCTGGCTAAGATATATAATTCTAAAGGAAGTAAAAAAGGTAAAAATGAAGCCAAGATAGTTTAAGGAGATAGCGATTCTAGGTATAGTATCATCCTTTTCGATTCTTGTAAAAAAGTAATCTATAGGTCTTAGTTGTAGTTCTATTATTGACTTATTCCGGTTGCCTTTTTAATACCCTGGCTAAGTAATTTTAGACGATATCATCGTGTCAGAGTCGTGTCACGCGACCTTCTCGATTGCTGACTCCCCCGCAATTGCAAAGGCAAAGGCAAACAGCGACACAATGCAAACAATCGTCATGCAAATGTTTACCTTATTTAATATGACTTCTCTCCTCGCTACTCTTTTTTGCTGGCCACCTTTACTCACCTTTACCATTTATCTGTTCTCTGCTTTAATTACATTAAACCAGGTGGCGAATCGAGCGGCGGTCGTCAGACTCGCAACGGTGTCGCTGTCTGCTCACAGCGTCGTGCCCTCCTCGTCGCCGGCATCGTCCTCGGATCCCTCCTGCTGACGGCCATTATCATTGCCTACGCTGGACCGCAAAATGGTAGGTTGCATTGTGCATATTTGTATTTCGGTTGCATTTCTTTCTCTCTTGCTTTCTTTTCAGTTCTTTCTCTTTTTATTTCTCTTCTTCTTGTGTTTTCTTTTTATGTTTTTATTTCCACCACAACAAATACTACAACAAAAGCAACAAAGAAAAGAGGATGCTTCGTTCACAGTTTGAGTAGGGAAAATATTCTGATTCTGTACAAATATTTGTATAATCCTTGTGAATTGTTAAGGGGGTTATTACTTGCAAGGGGGGCAGCTTATATAACGAAATATTATGAATACGCTTTATAGTTAAGAGCTCTGTTATTAAAAGGTATTTTCAGAGAATGAGTACAGTTCATAGAGTCTTTGAATGGGAAAGAAATATATTTGTTTGCTTGGAAGGAACCCCGAAAACTGTACGCTTTATATACTCTTTTTCTACTTTATTAAATCTTAACACTCAAAAATATGATCTAGGATATTTCTAGGCAGTTATATGAACCCAGAATGTCTTCGTACTTTTATAGATATTACTGGAAACCTTTCCAAAGGAAGCTATCTAAATTAGTTTCCTAGAATTCTAATAGATACTTTATGAATCTGATTCTATGAATCTGATCTACTTTACATTCAAACAATACTTCCTAATAAATATTTAAGGGGTTTCTTAAGCACAATTTCCTGAGCAACTCAAATATATCCCACGTAATGCTGGCTGCATAGAAGGTATAAAAATACCCTCGATATATGATTATGCAATTCCCAATACATAATCGCATTACGCTGATGAAGGTTACACTTGCCTCTTGGCACTGGCGGAGTCTGTTTGTAATATGCTTTTAATAGTATTATCGCAAAACAAATAGCATTATACGGGCACTATTCCGGGCATACTCTTGGTGGTTCCACGTTGAAGCTCCTTTGAGAGGTGGTTGTTGCACAGGGTGCTTTGTGTGGGGGGAGGGTTCGTGTACAGGGTAGATGCATATTACGTTGCGAAATGTATGCAAAGTACAAACATAAACCTTGTGTTGCATACTTAATGGGGCTAAATGCATTGACAGCTAATTGCATTACGGAGCCGACTCTATGTGTGTGTATGTGTGTGTGTGTGTGTGTGTGCAGTGTGACCAGGCTCTGTAACTGTATTATTGGCTTGTGCAGCTAGAGAACCATAAATTACTTACACTAAAATACTGCTTTTAATTGAGAAAAACTCCTCCCACTCTTTGTACGTATTTAATTAAGTATTCTTTTTGTATAAACCAAATAATTTGGATATTAATATATTTATATACATATATACTACCTTTATATATACAAATAATAATAATAATAACAATAAGTATTATATAAATGCAATATTTAAATATGTATACATAATTTGTTTACCATTTTTCTTTTATATTGTTGTTTCTTTGTATTTTTTCTTTGTATTTTCTTTTTGTAAAAAACCAACAAAAAAAACCAAAAAAAAAACAAAATATTATATTATATATTTATGAAAATTTCTCTTAACTGCTTGTTTGATTGGTACAAATGTGAGTAACAAATTTTCCAACCCATTTCTTCTAACCGGTAAATAAAACACTGAAAACTACTGCATACTCGTATACTCTTACTACTACTACTACTACTACTACTACTACTACTATATACTCTTATACTCGTAGTAGTACTCTACTTATAAGCTCATCATACTCTCTGTCGGCATGTTGCTGTCATTATTATTGTTGTATATATTCATATATATAATACCCTTTCTATGTGTTCTTTATTAGTGCATTTGATTTACCTACCATTAACTTTAACTATATACAAATTAAATAAATCAAATAGTTCTCTAGGGAGCTCCATTCGAAAATCATCTACAAGTCTAGCCTTATTTGCTCGCTAGTGTTATGTGTAGTACACACTATATATTCTCTATACGATTTCATAAACTTTTCACTTGTTGAATACTGTAATTAAAAACAATCTTCATATCAGACACTTTGCGAAATAAATATATTATAGATGTACATAAATATTTCAAGAATCTCTCTCTACATATAAATATATTCCTATCTATATTTCATATATGTATTTAGCCTTTTTATTTGGATTTCACCTGCTAAAATTCTTTAGAAATATAGCTAAAAACAAAACCTGAATCTAAAATTTGGAATTTTTGAGTAAACTTTTATTTCCTTTATTGATCGATTATTTTAAATAGTTTATTTAAAGCAAATAAATTTAGATGTTAAAATAATATAATACCTTTTTTTTAATAAAAAACTTTTTTGGAAACTAAACTTTAGAGTTAATTAAAAAACCAAAGAAAGTTTATATATTATAATAAAAGTCAGGAGACAATTAATTCTTTCATAACTTTTACTCATGCTTTTTAACTTTTCTTTCTAAATAAAATGTTTTTGAAAAACCCAAAATAAAATATATATTTTTTCTGTTCAACCCTTTTTTTTTAGATGTGCTAGCAAACCCAGTGAAAAGTTTTTTTTTACAGTGCAGTCTTAGGGCTGTACTATGCCATTTGTTAATTATATTATATGTACTCCGAATTTGCCCTGCTCCCCATAGACTTTATGATATACCCCCTTTTTTTTTAGTTCGTTTATTGTGTAAAATGCTGTTGATTAACATCAAGCATCAATGTGCTTAGCCACGAAATCTCCCCTTTTCCCACCCGCCCCCAAACCCCCAAAGAGAAACCGGATGAAAAGCCAAGTTAATCCATTGTATCTAAACGCTGCATTTGTGTGTATGACCTTTACAGACTGTTCCTGTGCGGCTAAAACGGCGTCTGACTATGAAACGGATGAAGAGAACAACACACAGCCATTCAATCCGATTGCAACGAACGGGGAGCCCTTCCCCTGGCTCGAAAAAACGCTACCCACCAGCGCCAGGCCAGTGCGTTATATGGTGACGATACACCCCAATCTCACAACGCTCGATGTGAAAGGTGAGAATGGGAATCTCTTCGAACTTAATGCAATTTTTGCAATTATTATACCCTATATAAGTCTGTGGTAATGGGGTATATTAAGTTAGAGTACATCTCTGGTAACAGAAAGCATATAAAGTCTTTGTCACGTTCGTCTGTCTATCAGTAAGAGACTCTCTAGACTTAGTCCTGTTCCAAATTGAAGCCTACTTTTAGGATTATCTCAAAGTTCAAAGTACAGAGTATTTCCCAGCCGAGCAGACTCGACTGCACAACTCTTGCCCGTGCCTTTCTGTAATTCTGTTGTATTTTGCTTCTGCTTCTTTGCTGGGACAGGTCAAGTAACCATCGATCTGTTCATCGAGAAGGAGACCAACTTTATTGTGCTGCACATTCAGGACCTCAATGTAACCGAGAAGGTGAGTGATGTTGCCTGTCAATTAATAGACTTTTAACTAATTGGATTTGGCTTCAATTTGATTAAGGCATTGGTAACACCGGGTCCCAAGGGCTATGCCTTGAAGATTGTAAAAGTTCTGGAATTTCCGCCACGTCAGCAATTGTATATTGAGGTAAAGGAGAAACTGAAGAAGAAATCGAATTACACGTTAAATTTGCGTTGGTACTCCAAATTGAATCCCGAGCCGGAGGGTTTCTATGTGGATCAATATGAGAGTTCCAGTGGACGTGAACGGTAAGACCAACTAGGAATACCCTTCTTCCCCCTCAATACTAATTCCTTTATCTTACAGCCTATTGGCAGCAACAGTGTTCAGACCAAATGGTGCCCGGCGTGCTTTTCCCTGCTTCGATGAGCCCCATGTTCGGGCGCCCTTCCGCGTCTCCGTATTCCGTGATCGCTTCCATATAGGTCTTTCCAATTCCATAGTGCACACCACAGAGGATGTGGGCTTCTACATGGGCACAGGCCTGGTGAGTAAACTGGAATTTAACCCTAGAACACCTGCTGATTTATGTTTAATTTACAGCTACGCGATGACTTCATAGAGACACCTCCACTGCCCGCCGATGCCGTCGCTTGGGTGGTAAGCGACTTTCAACGGGAATCGCTGCAGCCCTCACCTGCCTATATACCAACCACAGTGGCACCAGCCACCGCAGGAAGCGGCAAGAAGCCTTCGCAGCTGAATAATTATACACAGCTCAAGAGTAAAAATCCGCCAGTGCGAAATATTACAGCTTTGACGCACTCGCTCAATGTGAACCTGACGCCATTTCATCATGTGAATAGTTCGACGACGACAACAGCGCTGCCCGTAATGCTCAATGGAAATGGAAAACTCTCGAATCTAACCTCATTGTCCCAGTCTACCAGCTCGTCCATAAAGCGAGCACCATCGTATACCTTCTATGCGCCTAGAGATTTACTGCCACGATCCTCTTTTATACTGCACACCAGTCGCGATGTCTTGGAATATCTGCAGAATTGGCTGGACATAAGTTATCCCCTGACAAAAGTGGATTTTGTAGCGTTGCCTTCACTGGATCGCAATTTAATATCATCTTTGGGCTTGGTCACATTGAAGACATCATTCCTGACCGATCCGAACTCGATTACCTCGGAACAGTATCAGTTTAGTGCTCTACGCATTGCCGAGGCAATGGTACGTCAGTTCTTTGGCGGCATAACCTCACGGAAGGTCCTCAAGGATGTGTGGCTGTGGGAGGGTTTAATACAATACCTGGGCATACATGCTCTCGCTCCTCTCCAGGATACTTGGCCGCTGCGTGAAATGTATCTGCTGAAGATGGCCACGGCTGCACTGGATATTGATGCCATTCAGGGTTGGGATAGCATTATGAATGGCACCCGGCACGATGGGAATAATGAGGAGTTTTTTGTACAGAAAACCGCTGCCATATTCTCTATGCTGCACACGGCCATTGGGGAGGATCGTTTCCGGGGCTGTTTGGGCACTTTTCTCAAACTGAATCGCTTCAAGACCGCCGAGCCCACAGATCTCTGGACTATATGCACAAAAAAGGCCAATGGCTCGAAGAATATTAAGGATATGATGACACTTTGGACACATCAGCCGGGTTTCCCCTTGCTCACCGTCACCAAAATGGGCAATAGCATTTCGATATCACAGCGTCCGTTTAAACCCGCCGATTTTCTGGCTATACACGATGACTCCTACGATGGAAACAACTATAATAAAACCGCACTAAATGTCACGGATATGACCAGCACTGTGGCACCCACCCCAGCCAGCAAACACAAGAATATGCCCCATCTCAAGTGGATATTCCCGGTTACTTATGTCACAGATATCAACAATGTCAGCGAGACGCTCTGGATGCAGAATGTCGATGGTGAGTCAGAAAAAGTCTAGAAATATATCTAGAAAAGGCCCATAAATAGGCTTCCCAGAAATTGGAGCAGTTGATAAGGTTACACTAGCTAACAAAGGAAAAGTTTGTGATGTGATTCCCTTAGCACAAATGGAAACCTCTCTTTATATAAGTAAAACTCTTAAGTTGAGCGCGATGAACCTTCTTTAAATTAAAGTCGAAAACTACCTAACAAATTGGGTACTATAAACCCTAAAGATCTAGTCTTCCTTCTCTCTATTTCTCATATATATACACTCTTATTCCTTATCCTTATCCGACTATACTTCATCCAAAATTCTTTATTTATAGTTACTTTCAATGTGCCGGAGAACGTGAAATGGATCAAAGTGAATGCCATACAGAACGGCTATTATCGCGTCGTCTACAACGATGATAACTGGGCTAGTCTCATCGAGGAGCTCTCCACTAATCCCAAGCGTTTCAGCAGCGAGGTTTGTTGCCACCCTTCAAAATCCCTGTTTTATCCTTATCCTTACGTACTCTATAATGCCATTCCAGGATCGCCTTGGCCTGCTGTCGGATGCATTTACCTTGTGTCATGCGAATCTGTTGCCCTGTGAGGTTACCATGAATATGATTCAATATTTGCCCAGTGAAACGAATTATGGCCCAATGGCGCTAGCTGTGCGCCACTTGGAGACATGGCGTCGCATACTGAAGTATTCCGAGTGTTTCCTGATGTTAAGCGAGTTTATCAAAATGAAAATATCAACGGTTATGGAAAAGGTGGGCTGGACAGATGAGGGCGATGTGGCAACCAGGTGAGCTAGAAAACAGATCTATCCCGAAAGAATTCCTCTGAAAAACATATAGTCTGCTTTTTGGAGCAGCATCAAATTGAAAACTCTCTAAACTCTTTCATTAAATCCTCACTTTACAGACTTATGCGTCCCGAGGTGCTCCTCGCTTCGGTGCTCTGGGAGGATATCGACAGCATTACCAAGGCGAAGAATATGTTGAATCAATATTTATACTACAATGGTTCAGCCATATCTCCCAATTTAAGAGAGGTAAGCTTGGATACTTTTCCACCATTAAAATTCCAATTAAAATATATGTTTTCAGGTGGTTTACACGGGATCCATACTATCCGGGGAGTATATTTATTGGCAGCACTGTTGGGAGCGCTTTGTGACGCTGCAGCGCACCTCGGAGTCATTTGTAGAGCGAATGCAGCTGTTGCGGGCGCTGGGACGAACCAAGGATGCCTGGCTGCAGAATCGTTTGCTATCGCATGTCACCATGCTGCCCACCGAGGAGGTGGTCCAGGTGCTCAAGGCCATTGCCGGCACGCCAACAGGTGGTGCAATGGCCTGTCGCTTTCTCCAGGCCAAATGGTATGAGCTGGAGAAGCGTCTAGGGCCCGGCACCATTAGCTTTGCCAAAGTGATATCGGCCATAACGCAATATGGCGCAACGAAATTCGATTACGATGAGGTAAGGCTACTATCGATAGTATCGATTATTATAGTCTTGGCTGCACTATCGATACTTTGGCTTAAATTTTGATTCATCCTTATTAGAATCAAACTAATACTAATGTCCTTTACTATAGCTCAAGTCCTTGGTGCATCGCTTCGGACGTGGTCAGGGAATGTCCGTGCTGAATATGACGCTCAGCAGCGTTGCCTCCAATGTGGAATGGGTGGCCAGATCCCAGACGGCCCTCTACTCATGGGTGGAAAGTAATTTGCATTCGCATCGATAGAGTATTTAATTTTATTATAATGGAATACAATTTTCGAATATTCTTAGTTAATTATGTTACAAAGGAAACGGATCTCCTAACTCATTTGTAATTATGTTCCTTGCAAACACACACACACACACACACACACACACACAACAAATACACATAAGTATCTATATAATTAATTAAGTATGAACTTAATAATTACCATATCATTGCCATTTTGACAGGATTTTGAGATCTCCATTAGTTCCGTTGCTTTTCTTCCTAGTTAACATTAAAAAAAAAAGAAAAAAAGAAACCAACTGTAAATTAAGAAAAAGAAACACAAAAGAAAACAAAGGAAAATTTGAGCCATTTTCTATATTATCTACAACTGAACATAAGAAAAAGATATATCTATATTGTATATGTATGTGTATATTTTACAAAAAGAAGAGAAGTAAAGAAAGAAGAGAAGAAAGAAGGGAAGAAGGAAAGAGAAGAGAAGAAGAAACCAAGTAAAGTAGCAAGTAAGCAAAACAGATCAACATATTTTTTCAACAACACAAAACAAAATACGAAAAATCAAGCAACTATACTATAAAAAACAAGCATAAAAGAAAGAAAGAAAGAAGAAGGAGAAATAAACAATTTATGATAAATGTATATGTATAGAGCATATTATTATATATAAATAAGTCTCGTTTATTAGTGTACGTGTGTGTGTATATGTAATTGTATATGTGCGCATGGATATATCACACAATTCTTCCTTTTCCAAGAGCCAATAATGTAAGCACATTGAATACATACAAACGATTACCAGATACATATATATATATTACTCCATACATATATATAGCTATAGGTATATATATATATATATATATATATATTCTTGAACAGATACATATGTACATACACGGCATTTAGCTAACCCTCAACACTTTTTATTTATGCACAAATTGTATTGTATTTTAATTATAATTATTGATCAGAGCAAGTATATATATATATTGCTATATATTCCAGGGACCGATTTAAATTATACTTTTTTTATATAGAAAACCAGTGATAGGAATTATTTGAATATTGTTATTATCCTAAAGTAATTGAGAAAGTTTTATCTTATTATTTCTAATGCAAAGAATTTGAAGGAACAGTTTAATAATTGTGATTTGATTCATTAAATTCGATTCACTAATTATTTCTAAATATTTATATAAAATTTCTTATTTTCTACTCTAAATTAATAATAGAATAGAATAATAGATTTATATTTTAATAGATAATAAAAATTGAAAACAATATAGGGAAGTAGTAAGAAAAAGCTATCTTCGGCGCCTCGAAGCTTATATACACTTGCAAGCTGAATTGTTCCTATGGCAGCTATATGATATAGTAGATCGATATTAATCAATTTTGGAGAGTGTTGAGTAAACATTGTTTTTTATGTAACCTGTAAATTTTATTAAGATACTTTGAGAAACAGAAAAGTTTTCCTTACAACCACTTTTTGGACCGATTGTTCCTTTCTAAGGTTACTAAATAATATTCTTGTCCGATCCGGCCGAATTCGATTACAATAAAAAGAAGTCTCCATGCCAAATTTCATTCAACTAGCTTAAAAACTGAGAGAGTAGCTTGCATAGCAGACAGATGGACAGACAGACGGATAGAAGGACGTTTAGACCGACATGGCTATATCGACTTTTCGGCTTTACCCATTTCGTGACAAGCTGACAAAACAGTTTGTAAGCGTATAAAAAGTAATAGTTTACCTACAAAAAAAAAAATCAATATTTTTAATTGCTAGAAAAGTTGTAGGAAAATTTAATCACAATTTTCTTTGAGTGTACTCCAGATTCTGGCATTGATTTTTTGATTTAGAAGTTAAGTAATAATGTATGTAACATCGGTCCCTGATTTATTTAGAAGCCTTTTCAGTATGTAATTGATTTGTTTTGTATGTTGCCGCCCCACTTTTCCCCTTTTGGCCACATTTAATTGAGTCTGCCTGTAATTGAAACGTGTTATCATTGAAATTAGCTATGATTATCAAAATATTCATAGGGAATTCAGTATATATTATCTATATGTATTAACGTAAGTGCTGTTGTCAGTTGTTTTTTGGGGGCCAACCAGTCGAGTTTAAGGCTTTACGAAACTTAGAAGCCCCAACATAATCTGTAACTTATCTCTCCCCTCTCTCTCTGTCTCTGTCCCTGTCTCTTGGCCAGGCAAATCTATACTTTATAAAGACTCTCAAGAGCTACTAGCGCTGATAACCGCCGAGCACTTGTGTAGCTTGATTAGCTCGGACATATATATAATTATATATATATGTATATGAAGCGTGCAAAGTTTATCAGGCGAGTCTATAAACGGTAGATAATACATATGTTTTGACTCAATCTTCCGGCTCATAACCTCAAAGAAGCGAGGAGAAGAGCCGCAGAAGCCTTCATCAATCTTTTAACGCTAATTTTTTCGGGTACTACATGAAACTTGTTTAGATTTATTTGGCTAACACTAAGAGACTAACTTCACGTTTTCAACTTCAACTCAAAGATACTCGTCTGTAGATACAATCAAAAAAAAAAAACAAACAAAAAATAAAAAAGAGAAAAAAAAACAATGTCAATCTGCTCAGATACTCGTATTTACATTCATAAATATGATACCAAAAATAGCAGTAAAGATATGAGATACAGATACATAAATGCAACAAAAACTTTAGTACACGTAGCTAAACAGAAACAAGTTTTGGAGCGATTTTACTGTTTTCGAAAAATGTATAAACCTACCACAAAAAAGAAACCGAATACAAACATACACTAAGAAAATACAAAGATGATCAAATTTAGAAAGTTTTACAAATCATCATAAGTAATCCCCATTCGAATACTTCCTTTAATGTGTATATATATCTTTTTATCTATATATTTAGTTTGTTTTAATACCCTACATCTATTTGTATATTGCGCATATCCGTCCACATATTTGTTCAGATTTCAGAATATATCTTTCGGCTCTCTCTCTCTCTCTGTCTCTCACACGCCTCCTTTGAGTTGTTTTTAAGTCCTACATAAGAAATTCTAGTTAATTTTATTAGACGAAATTTATTTGCGACTGTACTTAATTAATTAATTATACTCTATATATAAATATATATTGTATTGTATTGTATTGTATTGTATCATCTTTTATAAGAAAAATTGTGTAGAAGAATAGAAGGAATGGAAAGCAGGCAAAGCAACTTTAAAGACGTAAATCTTATATATATATATATATATTTATGTATATTAAGTCAAAATGGGAATACATATAAATAAAATGATAACTAATATGTAATAGTATATGTAATATGTAGTCTACTTTATTTTTACTCTACTCATACCCTACCTTTTTGTTTGGATAGGTCGAAAATTCGTTGCTTTCTATTGAACTTTGACAAAAAACCCCCATAAAATGCCTATTAAATTCGTATTCAGTTACAGGTCTACTGGCTAATGCGAAAAACATTACTCAACCTCCATTCGTTATCTACAATCACAAATATCGATAATTCTGCTAGTAAGAATAGCTCATTTTCAACACCCCTAAAACATAATACGACGCATTTATACCCTGTACAAACATGTTACTTAAGCGATACATTTGACAGCTTTCCATCAATAAAAATATTGGCTAAGAATGAGTGTTACCTGAGCTCGACGAAGACTCACCCAATGAATGAAAGTTTTCTGATTAAAAGTTTCGAATTTATCACAAAAAATATTATTTTGATTTTGATCTTATTATAATTAACATATTTACTGCGTAAATGTTTGGATACTTAATCAGGTTGTTATCAGTTATTACGTTCTTTCTATACATATTTACAGGGTGTCTGGAAGTCAACGCACTTTTCGCATTGCTCTTATCTTTGTTTGTTGTGACGCTTAAACGCTACTTTTCCCTGTTAAACAAGCATGATTCAGTTTCAACTCCTAACTGATCGACCTTAAAATACCCTATACTCAATTTATAAGGGAATTTTCTATTATAAATTCGCCATACAAAAAAGTAAAATAAAATTAAATCGCATAATTTTCGCTTTTATCAAAAGTTGAAAATAATCTTTATGTTGATCAACTGATTCTTCTAAAATAAACACTATAAATTAAATAAATTGCTGATAAAGATCGTCAGTTATAAGAGCATATAGAGTATATATAGTATAGTCGGATATGCCTGCTTCTCTGTTAGTCAAATATGTAAGCTTGCAACAAGAAGAACAACAATGTTATTATCATTTTTATATGGCTACAGGGTATAAATAGCCGACAATATACAGCACAGACGGACGGCTCAATTAATATTATCTCTCGCTCTCACAACAACAACAAGAACCGAAGCAGCAGCAACAAAATAGAACGAAGAGCTCTCTGGCCCCTTTGTTGTTGTTGTTTTTGTTTTCGTTGGATTTTTATCTTGAAGCGCCGCCGCCGTCGCGTGTCGTTTATATGGGACGGGAGAGAGCGAACGCCAACGGGGGACGAAGACACGAACAGCTGACCGAAGAGCCCGAAGAGCGGCATTGCGTTCGGCGGCACTTCGCTGCGAAACCTCCGTCCCGCTCAGTGTATTTTGAACCGTTCAGACAACACGCTGCCCGCTGCCCGATTTTTTTGCTTGCTCTCTTCTCAAGTTTTTAAAAGCACCTGTGGAATGTTGTTTTGGAAACCGACGAAAAACAACTGACAAAAACAAAAACAAAAAAAAGACAAACTGAAACTAAAATCCGCTCTTAAAAACCAAAACAAAAGCAAAAGTTTAAAAAATAAAACAAAAACAAAAAGAAGCTGAAAAATTCCTTAAAGGAAAGTGCACACACAAAGCTAAAGCATGTATGTATTTTAGTGCATATATTATTTATAATAAAATAAAACTAAAAAAAAACTATTCATTAATTAAAGCTAAAATTGCGCCGTTAAAGTTAAATTCGCGCTGTCAACACTTTCGCGCCCCTCTCAAACAATCAACAAACTAAGCGCGTGTGTGGCTACTGTGTGTGTCTGTTTGTGTGTGTGTGTGTGTGTGTGGGTGCGTGTGTGTGTGGCTATAAAAAAAATTTATATGTAAAAAAAAAACTTAACGTTCTCCCATTGCATTGCCAGTTAAGTACATATGTATGTGTGTGAGTGTGTGTGTATACATCTATACTCTATATAAACAGAAAATAGAAAGACTCTTCTATGTGGCATCAATATTTTCGTATGAATTTAGCGGCATGTGGTCATCGTATTAGTTTGCTCTTTTTTGGCTCCCTTAGCCAAAAATGCAAAAAAAATAACAAGTGGAATTGTAGCAACTACTGCATACCCTGTAATACGTTGCGCAATGGATTATGAGAGACTTTTGCTACAATTTTGTGCTGAATAAGTCGCAGTGTAACTGATAAAGGAAAAAAGCTTTTCAATATAAAAATATTCTTGACAAATATCGTAAAATTAAACAGAACAAAACTATTAGATGGACTATATACCCTGCACTCTGTACTTCAAGGAAACTTATTACTATAATGTGGAACGAAAAACGAAACTCCCTTCGATATGAAAAGGTCCTTTAGAAATAGCGTAAAATATCATAGAGTATAACTACCAGATGGAATATAATCTCTATACTCCTTACTTTCAAGAAACTGATTAACCAAAACTATCTTCAATATGAAAATGTTCCTTAAAAATATCAAACATATTTTATATGGGATATATATATCAATATTTGGGTTTATATATAACTAAGAGCACAATTACCAGCTGGAAAGTACAGTCTTTAATTCCCAAAAACTATTCTTATTATAAGAAAATTCACTATTTCTTCATATACCCAAAAACTGTTCTGATGAGAGCCAAATGTCTCTTTAATATAGAAAAACACAAAAATTTCTTATATTATGCTCTAATAACAGACCAATCAATTTGATATTTGATCTATTTTCTTCAGAGTCAGTAAACTGTTTCTGAAACCGTGACTTAGGATTTTCGAATCACGTGTGAAAAAGGTTCGGTTATTTGCCAGATTTATTAGATACTTTATTATGTATTATCCGGGCATCTTCAAATAGACGCACAGCTCTATTATACCCCCTTTTCCCACCGGGAATATTCGAATAGACTCTACAGCGCTATTATACCCCCTTTAAAGGCGCAGTATGGAGCTGGCTAATATGCTAAAAATAGAATCATATTTACATTTGTTATTCTAATGAATTTTTCATGCGAATAGGACGGACGGAGGGATAGAGGGACGGACGGACATGGGTGTACTCGAGTATATAGGAAAATTATATGTAATACTCGTATAAAAAATGCTTAATTACACATGTTAATTCAAGTTAAACGGGTTTTTCAACTAAATATATATAACTGACTCTATGTTGCGTGTGAGAGTATCTTACAGTCAAATTAGTTTCAGTTTTTCAGCTACTGTACTTGAGTTTTTCACTTAAATTTTCCATTTCCATATAATTGCTCTGTATCTGTTTTTTTGCGGTCTATTGCTCTAATAATATGTGTAAATAAAATATGTACGTATATATATCAAATAATTACTAGTTTAGAGTATATTTTCGGGGTGTGTTTATACGATTGACACGACATTTCTCAATTCCCTCCCAGATTTCAATTCTAAACGTAGCCCTAAGCCAGTTCGAGTAATTTCTTGAGTCAATATTGAGCTTGTTTTCTTCTGTACTTTGTTCGGGTAAACAGTAAACTAAAACTGGGATTTTTATCCCGCCAATCGCGATTTGCGTACAAAACAAGGTAAAAAAAGACGGCAAAAATATTGAAAATAAAACTGGTTTGACACTGGCCCAGAGCTAATTTGCATCGATGACATGCTTTAGGTAAACGTTTCGAGATCTGAAATTTTCCACTAATTTCATCATTTGCATAAAATTCGTACTGTATCTCGAGTTATAAATAGATCCCTCCGCCGGAAACATAAAACCCGAAAAGCCCTTCCAATTTCCAAAAAGATCCATACAATTATTTTCAATTTCAATTAAAGTTATACCTATTTGCACACTAGTTTTATACTCTATTCGGAAGCTGTGCGCACTCCGCTCTGTCGCCTCTTCACTTGACTTTTGCGCCTCTCTTTACGAGTCTCGCTTTGTGGCTGGCTGAAAGCTTATCACAATCTGAGCTTCAGCAAAGCTTTTTATATGAGTCACGACTTTAATCCAATTACATTTATGCTCTTATGCAGATAAAACCTAGCAGTCAACGAATGCCCTGAATAAATCCCACAAAGAATAAGGCATATTAACTAATTCTGCATAAAAAATCTATATCTTTTAATAAACTGTAGCTGGAACGGCTCTACAAAGAGAAACTTGGCCTTGAACTGTCGGAACTAAGACATAACAAAATATTTGAAGGTTTTCCGCCTAGTTTCTGTATCTTTCTTTATATATATCGCATCTAAATTTATAATCTATTAAGCTTGACCGATTGTGCCTTTGATATAGTGCTCCGATCTAGACAAGTTTTTCCCGATATGCCTTTAGAAAACTCACTCTTAGCTCAGGTTTTGCTTTAAAAATGGTTTCGAATTCTTTTGGATTTTGATCCTGGAACTTGTGTTCATCCAAAACTTTTCAAATTTTTACACTATTATACATTTTTTTTAGGTTTAATTAAGAAGTAGCTTACCGAAGGATAAACTCATCTATAATAAAACTCCACTCGGGAAAATATGTATTTTTAAAAGATAATTTTGATCCTTAAATATAAATTCGAAGCCGAACCAGCAATATTGGTTTGGCTCACTTATATTCTTAAAACTTAGATTAAATTTCAAACAATATTCGGATATCCGGTCTCGAACCGGTTCGGCTTAAATACGCTTGTATGCAGCAATGATAACAGACTTGCTGAGTGGATCAGATCCAAAATAGCATCAATTAAGGAAACCTCAATGGATTCCCACTGCCAAAGTTTATAATTTCAAAATTTGGCTTCCCCATTTCGTAGGCTCCTCGTAGTACTGGTCCGATATCAGACTGTAATAAAATGGAAAATAGCAATCAAATTATATTGTCCATACAACTACATAAAGCCATATATATGGGTATGTACATAAAATTACTTACCTTGTCTAATCAATATTGTTTTAATTTTGAAGCCAACTTTATCAATATATTGACTCAACGACGATCTTATCAGCAGATATATATATATATATACATATGTATAGGTATATACTAGTAGACTCGTAAAAAATACGACTACAATCTGGAGTATGTCGTGGGGGCTGCTCTACTAGGAATTACCATGCCCAAAGTCTGCTAATATTAATATTCTATTATTTATTATACAGTCAAAACATGATATGGTGAATTCTTGGGAATCTTCAATATTTCTTTAGCGGATACTTCCATATATTAATATCTAAAATATGAATGCAACACCATTAATATTCATGTTTATTTACATCTAGAATCCGCTTCTTTCCTGTACTCGTAATATCCTTAATTTATTGCCTCGGCTGTCTATTTTTATCGTCAGAAATCTGAGCCTGCCTTGGTAATAATTACCAACAGTTTTGTGGTCGAATCATTTACCAATTGATTTTAATTCCCAGAAACTCCCATAGGCACACGACTATCTGCGGCAGTGTTCGGGGTCGGGATAAAGAGGGTCTCTCGGATACCCCCCGTTGACCGAAGAGGCTTTCTTTATCGCAGTCGCTAGGCGTAATAAGTAAAGTCTATATAAATAAAAATACATTCATATATAAGCTCATACATTCCTATTCATATATATATATATATATTTACGAGCACACAAGGGCTTGGTTTAGATTTGTATAGAAGGGGGCCGGAAAAGTGTTGACAAATTTTATGCGTTGGGTAATTTAAGGTATTTGTCAGGGATTTTGGGAAACTCGTTGAAACATACAGAAATCCTAAAATAATTATAAACATCTATATAAAAAATCACTTACATTTACAGTTCGCTAACACCTTGAACCGGTTCGCGAGTCGAAAACGAAGCTCAATATTTTCGTAGTTCAGTTTTTTCTAGTTCGAAATCGAACCTTCAACTTCCAATTTGATTAATATATTGAACCGGTTCGCGAATCTAAAACAAAACTCTCTGCCTGTCGGGTTTGAGTCCCCGAATTGAACCTCTGAACTAAAACTAGCCAAACCTGAAGCAAAAATCCCCAAATGGTTCAGATTAAAAATAGAAAAAATGGTATAAAAACCTTATTTATAAGAATTATATCGACTATATAGGTATAATTCGCATGGTAATGAAACAATATATTGATTTTTTATAGAACAAAATATGTTTTCTTATCAAATTTGCGATATCATCAGTATTATTTTTTTACACACGAGTGTGTGTGTGTGTGCAATGTTTATTTGTATTTGTTGTTTTTGCAGTTGTTGACTCATAACAGTAAATGAAAATAGGATTGGTAGACGATGATCGATATGGAGGATTTACCCAGAATGCAATCGCTTTCCCCTGTCAAGGACATGGAGAATTATAATGTAACGGTAACCCAATTGGATCCGAAGAAGGTGAAAAAATGCTTTAGGCCTTTGGTGCCCACCAAACGCCTTATAAAGCCCACTGTAGCCGCAACTCCAGCAAAACTGACCATACCAACAACAACAACAACAAAGGACTCTCTGGAAACGCCGAATCCTCAGCGTAAAACGATCGGTTTTGGTTTTAATTACAATACGCTGGTAAGCTAAAATTTCAATTAAAATATTTCATAGAAAATATTGCTAAAATTGCGAGCATAAAATACTTAAATTAAATTAAATATTGAACCCAACGTGTACTTTGACAAAGCTTTGCAGCTAAACAAAAAAGCTTAGTTGAAAATTACACCACTTTTGGTAAGTTTACTATTATCCACCATGGCGTGTCATTTTGCAGGTCAGTTGAGCATTTAACATGGCGCTAACAGTACAATTGAGCTCACAACATGACCATTTTGAGTATAACATTTCGATAATACATAAAACCGATAGGAAAATGTTAGCTTACATATGTTAAGTTAACAGCATGCTGCTTTATAGCAGAGACTTTTACCATAATCGCCATAATTCGTATTTGTTGTTTTAAAAGTGCGCTGAACAGACGTCTGTCTGACGTTCGCCGAAATTGTGTGGCAAATAAGAAAACGCAACAAGAGGATTTTTTCTTCTCAAAAATAATTGCAACACGTTTTATCAAACGGTTTTGTGTGCGTAAGCTAAGAAAATACGAATAAGCAAAGCAAAGAGAAAGTCGCAATAAACGGCAAGAAGCCGCGTAAAAAAGTGTAAAAATTAAAAAATATATAAGTGCGTCTGTGTGTGTGAGTGTGTCCAAGAGAGACAGAGAGAGCGATTATGTTTGAGCGTATGTGTGTGTGTGTGTGTGCGTGTTTAACCGGAGCAACATTTAAAATAATTTGTTTTCCTTCGAACTGTGTTTTGTTATTTGTTATATGCTAATACAAATAAATGCAACCTCATTCTGATGTGGTGAACAACAACAGGCTAGCAACAGCAACAGCAACAGAACAGCAGAAGTCAACACAATTCAGCAATTGATGCGCCGCTCTTCTCACTCTCCACTCCACTCCTCTCCTTTCGCCCCTCTGCCAACCGCTTCTTCCGCTCTCTTTCTGCTGCTCAGCTGCTGAGACATGGTGCAAGCTGCATAAAAACTAATGAAATTGTTGTATAAATTGTTTAATAATCAAAGGAAAATGATACAAAGTGCACGTTGCGCAGCAAATTGCTGTATTGTTTTTTTATTTTGTTGCTGTTCTCGAAGTTTCTCTAGCAACAAAAACAATATGAAAAAAATTTACATGCTGTTTGCTTTGTGAGTGTTGTTCTTCTTCTTTTTCTGCGGCTGTTGCTGCTCGTCTGTGAGTGCTGGTGTGTATGTGTGTGTGTTTGTGTTTGCTGAGCTTTGATTGCTATAAAAAAAATTAAATTATTTTGCATTTAATTAAAGTATGAATTAATTGCTCTCTGCAAGCGCGCGCCTGTGTGTCTGTGTATGTGATTGTGTGAGTCAGACTGTTGCGACCAACGCAGAAAATGGTGATAGAAGCAAACAAAGAGATAAACGTTAATGTGCAGGCATAAAGCAAAATAAGCAACGCCAAAACCGAAACGAAAACGAAATAGAAAAATATAAAAACAAATGACGATTTCACCACACAAACACACACGCACAGACAGACACACACACACACGCATAGTTAAGCGCATGCACAAAAAGTGCGTAAGAAAGTTAACCGTTAGATTTGAAAGCTTTGCCAAAATTCAAAAACAAACTGCACACACACACACACACCGACATCGGCATCTTTGCCTGTGTGCGTGTTATGTGCGTCAGTCGTGAGGGAAAAGTGCATTGGCCAAGTTCAAGGACGTCGCAACAATTAATTAATTATAATTTCGCAGTTAAATAAAAAATCAAAAATTAAAAAACCAAAATAAAAAATTAAATAATAAACTTGTAGCCGCATGCGGCAAGAAAAAACAAACAAATAAAAAAAACAGCAGCATTCTGCAGCAAAAACTGCGTCGCAGTTTTTACCGTTGGAATTTAACAGCAGCGACGCAGCAGCGCAGCAACAACAGCAACGCTTCTTGTAGACAGCCGAAAAGCAAATTGAATTTCGTGGAGAGAAAAAGGTGAGTGCACTGTCACACACACACACACACACAAACGTCATACACGCACACATCGAAACTCTCACTCTCACTCATTAATGCACTCATAAAAAAGCTCATTGAGTATTGGAGATTCTTTGTTTTTGTCTTTACTAAAAACGCACATTGTTTTATTTTACTGTATTCTTTGAAACAAAGAATATTTATAACATTTCTGTCTTGAGCACTAAACACCAACACCAACACCTATGCGGCTGTCCTTGAACTTGCTGCGTGCTTTTTCTTTTCTTTTTTTTTTTGTTTGTCCGTTGTCTTTGCCTAAACCAATCACCACCCCCACCCCCATCGCCACACTTCTTTCTACCATTTCCCCAGCACATTAAATTTCACGAAAAGACCTTGAACAAGTTCAAGTTCACACAGGCTGTGTCTCTGTCGCCTCGTTAGAAGAGTGTGAGAGTGAAAGAGAGGGGGAAGGGGAAGGGGTGGTGTTTCACAGCGGCCGGGGTAGCCAGACGCACACCATTCACTCTTCTCTCTCGCTCGCACTCTATGGCAAGGTGTGCTGCCAAACATTTGTTCAGTGTTTGCTTTGAAGTCAAGTCACATTTTTTAAATTGGAGTTAAGTGGGATTCTTATAAGATTAATTCATATTAGATATTCCATTTCTATAGTTTTTAGTAAATAAACTATAAAATTAACAAAAATTAAATTAAAGGTTGATGAGCTTCGCCAAAGCTATGAGAGTTTTAGGCTGAAACTATATAGTATACATATCTCTATCTAATTAGATAACTCTCTTTTCTAACATCTAATTTATCATTTTTTAGCAGAAAAAAGCAGGTAAAAACCGCTTATACATGGTATAAAAGTAATGTTAAATCGATAGTTTGCATTAGGCTTAGTAATTAATCGGTAATGTAATCGATTAATGTCAAGCCATTTAAATTAATCGGTTTGTGGTGCCGATAGTAGCAGTAGTCACGTTCAATTAGCACGGAAACATTTGTTTTTCTCGATATTTCTATATATATTCTCTCTATATGTACGCATATTTCCTTATGGATTTCCATGGCAAGGTTCCATTTGTTAATTATATTCACAAAGCATTTCATTAAAACATTTGACAAGCTGACTAAGTGAATGGAATTATATATATATATATATCTAATAACCTCTTTATTTCTATATAATTGCAGAGAGAAACAATACAAAAACAAACAAGAAGAAGAAGACAGCAAGCGAGGACACTTTGAAAATTGAAAAGAAAACAGGAGAATTGCGATTTAAACAAATAAGAATTTTGCGCAGCACTTAGAGCTTGCTTCATATATATATTATATGCTTCATATATATCTATATATATCCATGTGTATAGCTTATATATAAAGCAAATCGCGGCAAGGAAACGTCATTGAACGCGCACGGACGGCGCAGCCGGAGCGCTGTTGTCTGGCCGGGCGTTTCAATTGTTGGAGGCGGAGGTGGGTCAACAACAGCAGCAGCAACCAAGAACAACAGCAACAACTTGAGACAACTGTCAACGGCGAGAACAACCCACCCACACACAGACATCCATTGTGACCTCGCGGCATCAAAATGATCTCAAACAAAAAGGCGTATGCCATGAAAATGCTGCATTTGGCTCTGGCCTTGAGCCTGCTGCATGTAGATACGGATTACTCATTGCTGCAGCAGCGTTTACGTCGCTGGGATGCGCAGCTGGAGCTGTCGCATGGCGATGGCTGGGAGCTGGAAATGCTGCGTACTGTGCCCATGCTTGAGACCCAGCATCCGTATGGGAATCGGAAGGGTATGCCACCTTCGATCGAGGATTTCTTGCGTTTGGATGAGCTAATTGATTCGGCAGCAGGCGGAGCAGCTGGCGGGCAGTATAAATTACCCTTGGGCAGCTTTAATGCCAGCACCTTTGTCATGAATCTACATAATACGACCGGGAATAGCAGTGTGCAAACAGCCGCTTTACAGGATTTACAGACTACTGTTGCGGGCGCTGTAAGCACGGCTAGCTCTGTCAGTGTAGGAGCAACTGCATCTTCGACTACTTCTAATGGCGCTGCCGCAGCTGCTCTGGGCGAAATTCATATTGATACCGCAAATAATAATAATACACATGGCGTTGCTACACCCGAATTGGATATCTTTCTATCGCCCGATTTGCTGCAGGATCAGCGTTCGATTTGGGAACAAAACCTGGCCGATTTGCATGACTTTGGTGATCTGCCCTTTAGCAGTCCCTATGCCAATCTACCGCTAAAGGATGGACAGCAACAGGCGCATAATAATACCCAATTGGACTTGCGTTTAGCGGCTTTTTTGAATGGTTTTGCCGGCAACGCCGCCAACGTTGTGCTCAACCAGCAGCAAGGAAATGCTCCAACTGCACTCAACGATAGCACACCACATCCCAGTAATACGGGCAGTTTGACGGTAGAACAATTTATACCCGAGTTGAATGACGATGACACCGAGGAGGGAGAATTGCTATTGAGTCAGCTCGTTGGCGTGGATAATTCCGATACGGATTCAACTGCCAGTGCGGGTATAGCAAATGCCTGCGAAGTGGAGGGCCTGACCCGCGAGGAACCAGACGACATTGTCAACGAAGTGGAAGTCGTTGAGGAGGTAACACATTTTATCCAACTATACCCTATGAAAACACAGGTGTGCGAGAGTGTGTGTGTGTGTTGTGTGCCTGTCTATTACATAGTCTCTCGCCTAGTTCTTATTTTGACTTGCTAATTTTCAAGCACGCCTAGCAAATGCCCTTTTCTTGACTTATTCCAAACGATATTGAAATCGTCTTCGATTTTGTTTTTAATTTAGCCTTGGTCTGATCTATTTGAGCATGGAATTCTATAGCTTTGCAGTTGGATTTCTTTTGTTCCGGCTTAGAATTTGTATAGAATTTGGAATAGAGGTTTGAGCAGAGGAAGATATCGCAGCTTTAGAGAGATATCTGAAGATATCGCAGCTTCAGAATGTTATCGGAAGTGATCGGAGCTTTAAAGAGATATCTGAAGATATCGGTGACTTAGAAAGATATCGGAAGTGATCGGAGCTTTAGAGAGATATCTGAAAATATCGGTGATTTAGAAAGATATCGGAAGTTATCGACTTTAGCTTAAGCGTGTATTACATTTGCCTTAAACGATTGTTTACACTTTTATTCAAACAACAAAAATCTTGAATTATTTCAATCGATTTTGATTAAATACACAATTCTAATCATTCAATAGACAAATACAATGTGCTAAAGTGTAACTAGTAAAGCTTATCTAAAGATAATGAGCTTCGCTTTTTGTTTTCAGCATGACTTTTAGGTTAGGCGCATAGAATATAGAATTCTTATCAGGCAGCGCTCAATGATTTCACATTTTATTCAAGAATCAGCGAAAACAATGTGCAAAGTAATTGAAAGAAAAGGAAAAAAATGAACTACTACATTAAAAGGATTCCATTCCATTCAAGGCAAATATTGATTGATTCATTTCAAGGATATTTTGTAATTTAATTATCGCCATTTAATCCTGTGACATTAGACAGCTGCGCTTGTCAGTTTAACGAGTGCAAAGCAATTAGTGTCAGCTCTTTCCCCCTCTTCTTCTTCTTTTTGAAACACTTTCTAAATGGATGGTTCAACACAGCTTTCGTTTCGTTCTCAATTAGGTCATTCCACATTGTTGCTGTGAAGAAGCGCAAAAGCTTAAAAATAAACATTTTAATAATCAATTTTTGGAATATTTATAAAATTTATTACAATACACCAGTTTTTCATATATTTATACATCGAAATTGCATATTCTTTCGAGCTGAATATACCCTGTAATTAGAGGGGTGTTGGGATTGTTTGAGCGGGAAGTTACGATTGTTTGTGGGAGAGATACAGATCATAACTCTCTTGATTTCTGGTTCCAGGGTAGATAAATAAGGATATGGCTAGGGAAGTCTATCAGAATTCGATACTCTTCTTTATCCAGTCCATCACTCTGCTCACATTCTTTATAAGGTATTCAATTGTAGCCTTTAAGGCAGGCTATACCCTGTTTTTAGAGCTGTGATAGGATTGTTTGAGCCAAAAGATACATTTCCATTTATAAATTTAGTTATACTAGTAAAGATACATTTGCTGCCCAGACAGACTAACAATGTGAACTTTAAACCCGTTCTTTTCCACCCAATTTCTGAGCCTATTCCTTGTAGGGTATTCAACTGTCGGCTATAATGCTGTGATGATTGCATTCATTTTTTATTTTTAAAAATCCAACCGAATGTCGTCATGTTTGTGTTGCATTCAAAATTTGTTTATTTTCGCTGGCGAATTGCAATTTAAATACTCTTTTATGTATATATATATACATATATATATATCTGTATACTCTATATACTATATAGAAGTATTTATACATTCGCATTGTAAGATGATGACTAATTTCTGATGCTTTTGCCTTGCTTTTCCATGCTGCTTGTTGTTTGTTTTTTTATAGATCATGTCACGAAATGTTTTCCAAATGTTGCAGTTTTGCATATATATTTATAGAGTATATATGTATCTAGATACATATGTAGATAGATATGTATCTATGTATCTGTAGTAATCGTATGTATCTAGAGATTGCTGGGGCGCACTGCATAATCAAATGGGTCAATTAGCTGACGTTTTTCACACAGTCTCCGTTCACTTTTGTTTTTCACAATTTTCAACGAATTTCAATTGGGTTCGCTGTGATTTTTGTCCTTCGACGTTGACAGTTTTATGGATCAGCTTCGGTCTTTTTTTTTTTTTTTTTTTTTTTTTTTTTTTTTGTTTATATAAAACATATTTGAACAGATCTACAAAGTTGCTATGCATCTTTTTACCTTGCGAATATGCAAGGCTGCGAGCCGGTTCTGAACCGCCTCAATTGCAAAGCGGTTCGGAACGGACGCCTTTAAAAAGCTTCAGAGTTCTATTAGAAATATTTGAAAACTATGTTCTTAAATATTATTATTTACATAGAAATATAAAATATATCTCCCACTCTTCTTTAAAAAACTCGAAAAATCTTCTTTAAATACCCTGTAAAATTTGGTATTTGAGATATTCAAAAAAATGTTGATTTCTGTTGTGGTTCACTTTTTAAAGCTGTTCTTTCAGTTTCTTTGCATCCATTTTGAATAGAAAGGACATTTTTGAAGCAAGGGAAAGTAGAAAGAAAATACCCTGTGAATGTTTTGTATTTGAAATAATAAAAAAAAATAAGATTTCGGTTTCGGTTCACTTTTTTAACCGGTTCTTTCAGTTGCTTTTCGTAGTTCCATCGATTTTGAAAAGGAGGAAAATTTTTAAAGCAGGGGAACGTTCATAGAATATACCCTGTAAAAGTAAATGTTTCTTTTGAATAGATAGAAAAATACTAAACTAAATTAAGCAATGCTTGGAACGAAAACCTTGGATGCAGGGTATACCTAAACAGGGTAAACCGACCCCAAAGCAGATCCTCAGCAAAATTTAAATAGAAATGCACTGAGTATAGACAAATGAAAGTGCATATTCTTAAGAAATCTGTCAAAGTCCATCGCTAGCTTGAAAATCAGTTCAAGATTATCTATTTTCTCTTTCTCGCCAATTATTCGCACCTGTAAAGTTTATTCAGAGTAAACAGCTGTCTCTGTGTAGTGGTGAGATGAGGTCTGTGTGTGTGTGTGCCTCTGGCTGTGTATAGGTGAGATGAGGTCACACACTCACACGGACACACACAGAGGCAGAGAGACTTGCAGCTTTGTTGAATGTCGTCTACCTTATGCTGCTCTAAAGCTTTTGCTAATTGTAAGCGTTTCTTACACAAACACAACACCAACAAAAAGAAGAACAAGCAAAGAAGAAAAAAAAACAACACACACACACAGACACAAAGCTCTCTTCTCGTTTTGCGTTTACCTTTTGTTTAGCATTTTCGCATATATTGACACTTTTTGTTGTTGTCGTCGGTGTTATTTTTGGGGTCTCTCGTTCATTTCGAAAGAACAAATAAAAATAAAGTTGGCAACAACAAAAACGCAAAAAAAAAAGAAAAGAAAATCAAAATAATTATTGTTGAACTTCGCTTTCAAGCGCGCTTCGCTGTTTTTGCGCTCTCTTTCCCCCCGGCTCTCCTTGACACATTGATACAGTGCTTGATCGCAAATTAGAAGCACCCAAATTTGTTTTGATTTTTTTTCTGAAATGAAAACTTATTAATTTTTTAATATTTTCTGGAATTTCTTTATGTTTATGAATTATTTCTTTTTATGTATAACATATTTTTTTACATTTTTTTTGCTTCCTTTTCTTAATCGTCTATAAATATTATTTTTATTTATTTTGCTTTAAATGTTGTGTTATCATTTTCTGATTGTCGGTTTGCAAGTCGCGCCCCTTCGATTTGATGCAACACAAACGCAAACAGCTGTTTTACCGGCATTTTTACACACCACACTCTATACGTTGTTCTTCATATTCAGCGCTCTCACGTGCTCGCTTTAAAAACTCACCGCTATTGCTCTTCAACATGCACTTGAAATTCACCTCAGCACTGGTAACAGCAATGCCTTTTTAGCCAAGTTTCAGCCAGCAACATGTTGCTGACTACTAAAGCGCTTAGCCAAGACACCAACCCAAAGTGAGTTAGTTAGCGGAGTTTCAAACAATCTGAAAGCTTTTTAGCAAGTGACAAGAGCTTTCAGTTTGTGTTTGAAAATTGAAATAATCAGAAAGGGCAATCTCAAAATCTGATCATGTGATCGGGATGGCAATCAAGAATCAAGTCAAACGAAATATTTAAAATATATAAATTAAAATTGAATATTGAGGTGTAAACGAATATATAGAAATATTCTTTTTTTTTTATAATACTCTTTGCTTATCTGTAAATTAAGTGTTAATATTTCAGTTTCGAATTGTTATCAATTAAACTAATCAGAAAGAAAAAAAAAAGAATATTTTATGGTCTCTCGCTGCCCGCTAATCAGCGGCGAAGACGCCGACTGCGACGGCGACGTCGACGTCAACGTCGCGAGTGCCTTAAAACAAAAATAACAACGAAATTTAATTGTCAGTCTGATTTTAGCTTATTTCAAGCGTAAAACAGAATTTAAAACGTGTCCGCAAACACAGGAATCAATTCAGAAATTAATTAAAATCATATATAAAAATCGGAGAAAGAGAAGAGTAAAGAAAAAAGAGAAAAAATGTGTCTCAACGAGGAGTACAAGCACATGCATGTTTACTTAGCGGTTCGTAAAAAGAAGAAGAAACAAAAAGAAGAAAAAAAACAATTACAACTTTCTACGAGGCAAATTGAAAAATCATTTGACTGTAATTACGCTGCATTTCCATTTGATTACCTCAGCAAAAAAAAATATGATAAAAAAATAAAAGTTTTTGCGTGCTGCTCGTGTGTTTCTCACAGTGCTCAATTGTTAATTTCCATAATTAAATACCGTTAATTACCGTGTGCCATGGTTGCCAAATGCGCCCAAATGCGAATGCGAATGTGAATGTGAACGGTGCATGTGAACCCTGTCGCCGGCGGGGCAAGAGTACAGCGCAGATAACAAGCGAGAGCGAGAGAGAAAGATTGAGAGAGAGCGAGTGGCTCTTTGCTCTTCACTCTCTACGCTCAGCGACGAAGACGGAAATGCACTGAGCAAAAGTTTTGTGTGAAATGAGAGACTTTTTTGTGGACTCTTCAAAATTTAAATAAAAAAGTGGAAATATTTAATTATATATCAAAATTGAAAAGCAGAAAAGTATTAAAAATATGTGCAATATTCAATCTCATTTTAAGTAATATTTGCCATCATTTAATTTCATTTTAAGTGCAACGTTGAAAAGTATTGTGCTGGATTTAAAAGCTTTCAATTAAAGTTTAAAGCTTTATTAATAATTTACAAAATTGTTCATAAAAATATTTACAAAAAAAGGAGGGAAACTCAAAAATCCTACATCAAATTTTCGCTTAAAAAACTCTAGCAAACTTTCCAAGTCTTTGCGCTCAGTGTATGTATGCAAAAGGGCAAAAGAGAGAGAGAGAGAGAAATACAGAGAGTGCAGTGAGAGCGAGCGAGAGCAAAGTTCAAAGTTGGGGGCGGCGTTGAGTGGTGAGAATTGTGAGACGAGTGTTGAATTATAAAAGCGCAATCGAATGCAGAATTGAATCGAAATCGATGACACAAATGAACGGTTATTATTGAGCTTGGGGCGGCAACGTCACTAACCGCAAACGGACACACACACAGACACAGACACAGATACAGATACAGCTGCAACTGCCGCACCGCAGGATACTTGGGTATCCGTAAGATACAAGAGACACGAAATACACTTGCCCACTTGAGTTTGGCGGCTTTGTTGGTGGGCAAAAAGAGTCAGTGGACTGAAGGCTTGACGAGCACATGATTAATATGCGCTTGTATCTCACAGATACAGATGCAGATGCAGATACAAATGAAGACTACACAGAGAAAAACAAAGTGTTAAGCCAATCTGTTTGCATTTGTAAACACCTGAGAAAACAGCCCTAAAAGGGATTATCAATCAGATATTTTAATGTATCTTTCAGCATGAATAATTGATATTTGACTAGATCTTTTAGCACTATTTTCTCACTGTGTAAAAATACACTGAAGTGATCTTGCCACGGCTCGATTCGTGCGGCTGTCAGTTGAGGTGTCATCAAAATCTGCGCAAGGCTTTATTAATGACGTTCGCCTCTCAGTCGGAGGAATCTGGAGTTTGTCAGAGCCTTTCCTTTCCTTTCCTTTCCCTTCCTTTTATTTTTTTTTTTGGGTTTTTTGTTGCAATTTCTACTGCTGCTTTCACTGGAGGCTTTCAAGATTTGCCGCCACATAGAATCAGTTGAGGCGTGTATCGAAAAAAAATCGAGAAAAAAAAACATTTATCTTGCCACAAAATTCTGGACAATTTGTGGTTTAATGGCGCACTAATTGTTGCAACAGAATGCGGCAACAAGTGTCAATATTTTGACCAAAACATTGATTGATTGTCCCACAGCAGACAGACAGACAGACAGCTTAAAAAACGGAATAATAGTTGCCTTTCAATTTGTTTTGCTCAAAAAATAGCCCGTAATCTCGTTTTTTTTTTATACCTCTTATCGGTTGCCTAGTGTTGCCTTATCAGTGTCAAGTGCCGCTATAACTACACAGGTTTACACACATATTCAGATTTAATACAAATAAATAATACTATATTCCCCAAGAAGAGCGCCACACGTGGCATTTAGTTCACTTTTCTTTTTAGACTTTTATTAATAATCCATTTGTAATATTGTAATTCATTTATCTACCATAAATATGAAGGTCATCGGAATTCACTTCTCCAGCGCCTGGTGGGGCGCTATAAATGTGCCCTATCAGTCGGCCCGCTTATCGCCAGACGTTGCTATAAATTCAACGTTGTGAAATAGTTTTTGTTTTTCAAATAATCTCGTTGAAACAACAAGCTTGTTACACTCGCAGAAAAGTCTTTGAACTTTTAAGTCTCTCTTTCTATCTCTCTTTATATCTCGTTTAATCCATTCATCGTTCAGCAATGAACTTAAAAGCTTTTGTTCTCTTTGCAATTTATTTAGTCATGAACTTAAAATACTTTTCATATATATATATATTTTTTTTAATAGATATTTTAATCGTCACGTACTCTTTAAATGTCAGACTCTGATAAGGCTTTGAGTGCTTGGACAGTGTGCCATAATCGAAAGAATAACAAATTTTTTATTTTTTTTAAAGGAATCGATATTATTGATTGGATTTTTCTTAAAAGAAAGTTTCCAGATAATCTTTCTTTTAACCTAGAAGCTAAAAAATGTGGAAATCGATTGTAACGATTAAATTTTTCTTAATAGAAAATAATATCTAATGCTCATTTCTTTAGAAAACACTAAAGAATCTTTTAAAGTAACCTAGAAGTAAGGTTGGAATATCGATAATATCGATTGTATTTTTCGTAACAAAAAGTAATGTCTTCTGCTAATTTCCTAAGAGAGTACTAGAGAATCTTCTTTTAACTAAGAAGCTAAATAATGTAGAGCTTAAAGCAATCGCTAATATCGATAGTATCGATTATAATAAAAAGATTATAATCAATACTATATTGATAATATGTTTGTTTCTTAATAAAACACCACTTTTAAGCACGCAGCTAAAAATCCCTACCATAAATCTAATCTGCTTACCATAAAGAACGGAACATTATAAAGAAATCCAAAAGAATCAGAGTTCTTTATATTGTTGCACTATCTGAATGCATAGCTGAGCTTTGATCCTATAAAACGTCAGCATTTCTTGGGATCTAAAAATAAAAGATCCGCTTGGTGATTTATAAGCTTTTAAAAACCGATTCAAAGCATAATAATAGAAATAATAGAAACCTAGTCTTTATTTTTGGGAATAGTTCAGTTTTGACAGTAGAAAAGTCTTTATTGTTGGGAATAGTTCGGATTTGAGTGAAGAAGAAAACTCTTTAATATCGAATCAATTTTTTATAGTCAAAGAAACTCTAAGGTTTATTATATCATTTTCTATTCATATTTTATATTTATTATCCTTTTAGTTCTGAACCGGTTTAAATATACCCATAGAATGGCTATAAAATTTGTTCTAGCCTTTTGCTTCGGGTCATCGAAATGATTGCCAAACGAACTTGTCGTCAATTGCCCCTAATAAGCAGTAGAACTGCTTCGAACCTCGGTCTCCCAACCCTCGTTGTTTGCTTCCTTCTCTCTCGCTTTCTCCCTTGCCTTCTCGCTCTTCTTTAATAGTTCATTTTTATTGAACATGCGCAACATGCGCAGCCGAAGGGGACCAATCCGGCACACAAATACATATTAATATATATACATATACATACACGCACACACACATGCATATATCCTCCCTAGGGTGCAGAGTGTTTCGCTGCCAGCGTCGCTGTCAGCGTTGCGCGGCAGCAATTGATTGGGCTCACAGCAGCAGAGCAGCAGCGACGGCGGCGGCCCTTTTTGGACTGAGGAGACCAATGATGCCGCCGCCATGGCTCAGCCTCAAATACTGCTGACTAATCCAGGAGATAGGCGTGGTTCCACACTCACACACACACACACACTCACACACACACACACATACATACATAATGATTGATTGCTTTTTGTTTCACGAACGCGCAGAAAAGTTCAAGAAAGCGGAGCCCAAACAATTTCATTAAAATGAAAATGTTCCCATTCCCTTCACAAAAACAAAAAAAATATATAAAAAAGAGAAAAAAATTAAAAAATGTCGCTTAGAAAATTATAAAAAAAAAGAGAAGTGAGAGAGAAAAACAGAAATAGAAATACATTTTAATTAAGCCATCAATGGCTCTCGTCTTGACTTGTTCTGCCGACTGTTTTGTCATGCTCGGCGATTTCTGTTCTGTTCTGTTGTGTTGTGTTGTGTCATTCCCTGACTTCTGCTCCGTTTCTCTCGGGGTCGCTGGAAAACAACATTTTGCAGTCACTAATGTGCACCATTATCCTGTGATTATCCCTTCACAAAATGAATCACTGCACTGCTCCTGGAACCTACCTGCTAACTGCAAAATTTCCAACTTGGCTTAAGACGCCCAATTCTTGGCCAAAAACCAAACGTTGTAGTAGTTGACTTACCGACCGACAGCAAAAAGGATTAAAATGGCCAAATGGCTGGACATGGCTGGCGTTGCGAGCGTTAATAATGCATCATTAACGCTTTAATTTGAGCTCGAAACTCCTCTTCGTTTCTCTCTTTTATTTATTTTAGTTTTTGACAAGCGACCGCATGAATTTGCGAATTTTCAATATCTTCATAAGAGTCAATCGAGTCCGTTCAAAGAAGGCTTTGATATTTCTGCTCAAGATGCACTGACCCTTCAAAAAGGACCTCAATTTTATATGCATAAGCGGATCGAAAGAAATATCGCTTAAAAATAGATTTCAAAAATGTCTTTTTACGATCTTAAATGTTCCTATCAATTGAAAGTTTATTTACGTGTGGAATATATTATAAAGATTAATCAGAGGTTAATATAAAGCTATTATAAAATAGATATATTAATATACCGAATAGATTCCATCCTGTACAACATATAATTCCATATTACTCCATTCTTTCGAATGTAGATTTGGAT
This sequence comes from Drosophila repletoides, assembly GCA_018150835.1. Classification (NCBI taxonomy): domain Eukaryota; kingdom Metazoa; phylum Arthropoda; class Insecta; order Diptera; family Drosophilidae; genus Drosophila; species Drosophila repletoides. The sequence continues at coordinate 11,513,570 of JAECWQ010000100.1, forward strand.
TTGAATTTCGATTTCCCAGTGGAAAAACTAAGTCTTTAAAGCAGATTATTCCATCCGATGATCAAAAAATGGATGAAAATGTATATTGACTAGTGGAAGCGTCCAAAAATGTTGATGGAAAATTATGTGGAAATGGAAAGAGGCTCTTTCCCTTCTGTTTTATGATAATCTCTTGGAATAAACTAGATTCTATAACCATTAAAAGCTTTTAATTTTAAAGATGAACTTAGAAGCTTCAAAGCTTTCAATTGAAAAAGGAAACTTTTAAATGAATCCGATCCTCTTTTAACTGTTTACGCCTCAACTTTGAAATGCAGAAAGAAAAAAGAAGGCCGATCAAGTTCCACTCTGTCTTGCTTTAAAATTGTATTTTCATGCTCTTAAATTCGATTTTGACAAGTGTACGGCGCTCTTAAAAACAAAGCAGGGCCGAGTTGATAAGAGAAGGAAAAGAAAAGAAAAAAAGCTGATAATGCCGTGTGCTCTTTTGTCTTTAGACTTTTAGACCTTTGTGGAAATCAATAAATAAATAAATATATAGCTAAAGAGCATTCGAGAAATATTATATTTTGCCAGCTGATAATTTGAGCGCACTCCCTTAACGAGTGGGCAAAAAAAAAAGGAAAAAAAATAGTGTCGGCTGACGTAGTTTTTATCTATAGAGGCGACTTATCAGTAAAAAATATATAAATGGGTCTTATAAAATGTAAAAAAAAGTAAGAGTAAATAGAGTCGTGTGTTTCTGTGGGTTACTGGAAACGCTTCTCATTCATACGGAAGACACTTACGACGTTAATTCAGTCTCTCTTTAGACACTTGGCCATGTGGACAACTTTTAAGAGCACAGAAAACTAAAGCTGAAAACTGAAAACAGAAAACTTATTTAAATCGAATCAAAGTGAATCGAGTGTTTATCAACTGGAATATATATATATATCGATATTATAGCTCTATCTGTATTATAAATGAATATGAAAGTGTTTCACTCTCAAGTAGGTTTTGTGCTCGCAATTTTAACCCGCATTTGTCATCGTTATTATAACCGATATCTCTCTCTCTCTATATATATATATCTATATATATTAATATTATTATAGGAAAGCGAAATCGCTGAAGTGCTTTATAAGCAGGACGTCGATTTGGGCTTTAGCTTGGATCAGGAGCAAATTATTAATGCCTCATTTGCAAGCGGTAATAGCGGCGCCAAGGCTCGTGGCAAGGAGCCAAATGATAAGGCCGAGGAGGAGGATAAGAAGAAGGCCAAATCTGATGATGATACCAACGATAAGCATGCTTCTTCCCATCATGATGATATCGAAAAGTTAAAAGCTTTGGAAGAGCTTCAAACTGATAAGGCAAGTGTTTTACATATGAATTTCACAATCAGCAGTTATCTTTCCAGTCAATCGATAGACACTTTGTTATCGATATGCAAATGCTTAACCCTAGAAGTACCCCATTTTTTGTTCTTCTAATAATTCTGTGATCTCTTTTCACAGTCCGCTGTGGAGGAGAAAGACGCTGGCAATGAGCTGGAGGATCTGTCGATTGAATGGAATGGCATACCCTTTACTATTGACAATGAAACGGGTATGTTGAATATATTATCTACTACTATGTCTTACAACGTAAAAGACTTTATCTTATCTAAATTATAAAAAAACGTGGGATTATAATATACATAGAGGGGTTTATATTTTTGAATATGCTGCGCTATTACATTTCCCTTTCAAGAGCTTTAGATAAGCAGATAATAAAACAGATTCTGATTTGATTCAGGCAGCTTCATAGATATTATCTGGGGGGGCTAGCTATTTCATAATATCTTTATGTAATACATGCTGATAGTTAGACGAGTAGATACCCTGTAAACAGTTCCAAATGAGGAGAAGATGAATCTTTTTAGACCGAAATTGTAGCTTAGATGAAATCTGCTACTCCTATAATGAATTCTGTAGTACTAGCTGATTTTTGCTCGCCTAGCAGATTCCCTATATTGTTTTTTGCTTTCCTACTCGACAGTCAAAGGAGTTTATATATCGAATTGGGACTATTTCCGATTGCCTGAAGAATGGATTACTGAATTCGGTAGTCCTTTAGTTTTTACAGGGTATACAATGCCCTCTTATCTCTCTCACTTATTATAATATCTACCAATAATCGTAGTATTTATTTACCCGCATAAAAACCTGGCCAAAATGGCTGCCAGCTGCCGCCTGCTCCTTTTTTTCTTTTTATAATAACGAAAATGGATTATCCTGGCGATATTAAGGGATGGGGCAAGGGCGTTGGGAGCAAGGGATGGGGTCACTTAGAAGGAATTGGCTTGAGCGACGCCATTGTAGCCCCTGGGAGAGCTGCGTGTATTTTCGGGACGTTTTTATAAATGAATGTAGGCATTTTGAGTTGACAGGCACGAAAATTAAAAGAAAAATGAGCTTTTTTTTTTCATTTCGTTTTTGCCTCCCCTTCCAGCCAGCCACTTGGCTCCATTTGGCTTATATATCGATAAAGCCGGCGGTGCTGCTGCTGCTGCTGCTGGGGCGGACTCTGCGCATGCCAGTGGCATGGGCAGACAATTCTTTAAGGGGGGACTGTAAGAACTACAGAATAAAGACTAAAAAATAAGCATTTCATTGGATTAGGCAGCAGCAAAGCTTTAAAGCTCCAGTAAGTTCAAAGTCTTATTAAAAGCTCTTTTTCTATGTGAACTGGGAACTTTTAAAACGAAGCTTTCACTTTAAATTAGAATTGATTACTTCTTAATTCGTCTTAAGCAACGGAAAAGACTATATAAAAAATTGAACCCTGTAGAAAAACCCCTCCTAGCGTCAGCCACTGGCTGGGGCCATTGCTTGATGGCTGCCACTGCCGCTGCCGCTGCTGCTGGCTGCTAATCTGCTTGGAACCGCGCCCAATTTCATATCGAAACGGCTGCTTTTCAAACAAACTTTGACACGCACACGAACTTTTGTTATTAACACAGAGCAAGCAAAGCTGGAGGGGATCTTTGGGATGCGGATTGGAACAGAAACAGAAACTGGAGCTGGAGCTGGTGCTGGAGTCGGGGTCAGCTACGGGGAATGGGACTGGGACTGGGAATGGGAATGGGAATGGGATGGCAGTGGCACAGCCAGTGGCAGTAAAAGTAGCAGCCGCCGTCGCATGCAACATTTTTCTTTTGAAAAATGAACGAAACATGATTCGCCAAAAATTACAAGCGATATATATATATCTACACTGGTGTGCGTGTGTGTGTGTGTGTATATTTCGTATTTCAACTTTGGCCTATAAGTCCGAGGGCTGAAAATCACCCAAAATTTCACACTCCGCACCGCTCGCCATTTTGTAGGGTGTCTGAAAATACAGATACCCCAACCCAACCACCGAGGCAGGCAGCCAGGAAGAGCAGCATCAGGCGACATGTTAAGCCCCGAAAGAGTCAGCAAATGTGGCCCGTATCCTGCGTATTTATTTGCCATTCCTCTCGTATATCGTTAGCTATTTATTCATAGGCATTTACCCTGCTTATTACGAGTATTATTTTTTATTATTATTACTTTCTTGCCTATTTATTAAAAATCCATCGAACGAGCGCTGGGCGCTGTGCACAGTGGAGCGAAATCAAAGTGATGTAAGGAATTTTACAGTCGAATTTCGAATAGGCAATAAAAGCAGCTTTTTAAAGGTATTAGATATAAAACCAGTGTTGAAAAAGCTTAGCTGGAGTGTTGTAAAACTCATTTAGAGTCCAATTTTAAGCAGTAGATGAAAGAAAAGCTTTGTAAGCTGTGACAGTGGAGTGATATATAAATCAGTATTGTAAAAGTTCAGCTTGAGTATTGTAAAACTCATTTCAGAGTCGAATTTCCAACAGTAAATTAAAGAAAAGCTTTTTTTAGTGTTGTAAGGTGTCGTACACTGGTTTATATAGTGCTGTAAAAGCTTAGCTGGAGTGTTATGAAACCCGCTAAAGCTTAATTTCATGCAAGATTTGGCACGAAAGAGTTGGTATATCAGCGTCTAAAGGCACCTTTCATCTCTTGGTTTTTTTTATCAATATTTTTTACATTTTCTCCAGCTTTTAATTAAATTTCAATATAAAAAATATATAATTTTCTATAGCTAAAATTGTATTTAATTAGCGTGCACCTTTTACCCACTGTACGTAGGCTAGATTAATATCGCATTCGAGACACGCATTCACACGCTTTTGTTCGAATGCGTATCCAAATTCCCCAGAGGAATACCCTGCGTATCCGTATCTATCGATGGGAGACCCTTTGCTCAATGCCGCTGCCTCTGCTGCTGCCTCTGCCTCTGCTGCTGCCTCTGCTGGCTGATATGCGGCATTATCTATTGTTCCAGGCATTTGGTTTTTGGCTTTGGCTTTGGCTACTAAAATGAAAGTCATTTTTGTATCTTTAATTTTGTTTCACTTCAATTACCCATAACTATTGAACTATTGAATGCGCCCATATATGATTTTCTACATAATTTCGTTTTTTCAGCCAGGAAAGTATCTATATATCTCTCTCTATATAGAGATTCATTTTGGAGTTTTACACAGGTATCTTTTGTAGTCAACTTTTCAACTGTTTTTGTCGCCTTCTACTAGGATAAATACTAATGAAGCTGTAGAGGAAACTATTCTATCTCTAAGATACATTGTCCTGACACATAACGCCTTGTCATTGGCATATGTTTTTTTTCTCTCTGTTTTCAGATCTATTGTCATAATTAAGTTGCTCTACGCGTCGAGCTGAGTTTCTTCCTCTTTTGTTGTCGTAATCAATGCGATGTTTGTCTTCTTTTTTTCTAGATATTTTCTGATTTTTTATAGTACAGTTTTTAATATTTACTTTCGTGTTCTGGCCACAAATCTGATTACATTGATGCTGTTGGAATTCAACCAGTTTTTGGCTAGAATAGTTGACAAACTTTTTGTGGCATGACTTGACATTAACTTGAAATAACAAATAAAAACCCAACCGAAGAAGAAGTAGAAGAAAAAAATGCTCTTATTCTCAATTATGCTATAGATCTTTCTTGCTTATAAATAGAGTAGCTTAAATTCCATTATGCAATCAGTTTGGCTGCCAAGATACGCAAGTTTATTGACCAGGCCAAGCAACAAAATACACACCCAACTTTAAATCTGATACAAAACTAACGGCCTTTCATATACAGCTTAAAATTGTAAATATCTCAGCTGTTTACCTGTACACCTGTACAGTTGCGACAAAAGGTTATTCTTGCGTTGTGTTGCCAAAGGACTAGAGGACTTTCACTTAGATATCTCAGCTGTTTGGTAACTTTTGTACAGTTGAGACAAAAGCTTATAGTTGCTAGTGTTTCAAAGAATTTTTCCAAGAATTGTACAGTTGAGACAAAAGGCTATAATTGCTATTGTTGCACAACTAACGGTCTATCTCAGCTGTTTACAGTTGTACAGTTGAGACAAAAGCTTACAGCTCTAGTGTTGCCAATCCAAAGGTCTTTCACTTTTACAACTCTGCTGTTATCCTACACTTGTACAGTTGAGACAAAAGTTTCTTTTTGCTAGTTTTGCACATCACAAGGAAGGTTGAAGTTTTGATAATAATTTCGATATTTATAACTTCTTTTGCCTAAAAGAATTATTTTTGAATTGGAGCTAAATGAGTGAAGTCTCCTGCCAATCTAAAAATTCTTGATCTTTCCTGCTAAAAGAGGTTAGGAATTAAACAGTTCTCCTCGAAGTCTTCTCAGCACAATCCCTGGTTTTCCAGTCCAAATTTTAGCTTGGTAAGCTCGTTTCCTGCACTAAAATGAAGAGTCCTCCTCTTGTCTCTGGTTCTCCTTACGATTCTCAACTGATATTTTCAGCTGTTCAGCAGTGAATTTTCCTGCAGCCACAAGAAGTTCCACTTATTTTTTATTATTATTGTAACGGACTCGCCCACATCAAACGAGGAACATGATGAAAATTATTATTATAAAACAGCTGGTGGCAACTGCGGCGTCGGCGTCGGCGCACCTATTTGAGGATACGACGGCCGTCTAGGTGCCCCTTCCTGTCTCTGTCTCCGTCTCTGTCTGTCTCTAGTTCTGGCTGCAACATTCAAAAATGTGCTCCCTGCTGTCTGTCTGTCTGTCCGTCCGTCCGTCCGTCTGTCTGTTGGTCTGGTTATTCGGGCAGCGCAGCATAGAAATTGTTAAAAAAAAAAAGAAGAAAATTCTACTTGGTCAGCATTACGCTACAAATTTACAAAATTTTACATGCTGACAACAAAAAAACAACAGCAACAAACAGACAGAGAGACAGACAGACAGACAGAGGGAGAGGGAGAGGGGGAGAGAAGAGAAGAGAGAGAGAGAGGATTGGTCAGACACACATTATTTTGCTGCATAATCGTATCGCTTTCAAGTGTTTTTGGTAGAAGAAAGCGGCTTATATAGCGGCTAATGCCAAAACTAGCTCAAAATTGCATAATTTCTTAAAACCAAAAAAAAATAATAATTGTTCCCCCTTAACCAGGCCAATTGAGCCAAAGTGGCTTACAGAGCGCATGAAAGTCAAGTGCTTATTTCGTAAATTTTGTATAAAAGCGCTCAAAATTTGACTTGTTTTTAGCTAAAAGGATTCTTGTTTTAAGTCGAGAAACAAATAAAAAACAATTTCTAAGGCTGGATATATATAAATACTTTCGTTTGACTAGAAAAACGGTTCAAATTAAGCTCTTAAAAATTCGTTTTGAGCAAAAAAAACCTTGATTTAAGACAAGAAAAACAGTGGTCCGAAATAAGATCACAAAATTCTTGTTGGCTACAAAGAAAAGTTGATTTAAAACTAGAAAAAAAAAGTGGTTCAAAACTTCTTTTTAGCTTAAAAAAAAGACTTGACTTAAAAAAAGATTTGTTTTAAGTCTACAAAAAAACTGATTCGACAGAAGCGCTGAAAATTCTTTTTAGTCACAAAAAAAGCTAAAAAATAAAAGTGATTTGAAATTCTTTTTAGCTACAAAACGACTTAATTTAAGACTAAAGGCAGGCATTTAAATCTAGTAGAAAAAGTCTTATTTTAAGAAAAATTTGCTTAAACTTTGCTGATATTTTAGAACTGAATTTTAGGCTGGTTTCAAGGCGATTTGCACTGAAAAATAAGTTTGAGTTGTGAAATTTAAAATTGGCTCCTAGAATGACGCTGGGCTTTTCTCGCTGTGTAGGGATTATGCAAGCAAAGTGCATATATATAGATATATATATTTATTTTTTTTATTTATATATGTTAATTAGATGTAAGTAGAGCTCATTCATGGAGTTCATTCAAATGATTTGTGGCGACTCATCGAGTGTAAAATGCTTAACTTACATTTATTGTGAGTGTTGTTGTTGTTGTTGTTGCTTTTTTTCAGCAATTTCATTGTTGACACTCTGCGAGAGCGAGAGAGAGGGAGACGGAGAGAGAGGGAGAGAGAGATAACTGTCCTGTCATAATTGTTGCGCACTTTTTGAGGTTATGGTCGTCGGCCAAAATGCAAGTTCACGTCATGACCAACACTTGCGATTCGGCCAGTGTTTGAAAGTGAAATGGAAATGGTTTGGTTTAGTTATATGGATACTGTTTAGTGTTGTGGAGCTACTTAAATATTCAAGTGCATTTTCAACTCTTTCACCGGAAATTGCTCTCGCTGTCTCTCTCTATCGCTCTCCCTCTCTCTTGGTTGAATGAAATGGCGGCTCTTTGAGCATCGTCGGCAACAATTTAAACTAATTAAGTTGTAATGGCGCACTCGAGAAACGCTCCACAAGAGCCATCCGAAATAGTCGAGCGAATAGGAGCGGAGCGGCGAGGAGAGGAGCTTTTGGTTCATTCAATATTTCTCGACTCATTTCTAAGATTGTGAACCTACATGTGAGATGATGCTGCTAATTTTTCAACAGCCTCTCCGCTCTTTCTCCTCTCGAATCTCCTCTCCTCTCCTCTCTGCTCTCTGCTCTGTTTTGAAGTTTACCAAATCCAAATAATACTCGCTCTTGTCTATTAGTTCAGTGGCCCACTAATGCATATTGCCTGCTCTTTTTGGCTCTTTTTTTGTCCATTTGATTGCGGTAATTGTGTAAATAAATTTGTGTTTTTTTTTTTTTATTTGAAAAATGAAAAACTTAGCCAAGTTTTGGGTCAGCTGGGAAGCCTCACTAATTGGCCGGGCTGGATGTCTCCCTTCAGCGATCGCTGAATTCATTTATTAATTAAGCAAAAGTACAAATTTTTGATAGGAAAAACTATTATTTTGCGCATCAAATGAGAAATAATGATTGTTCTAATTGAACTTTTAAAATTTCCAGAAGAAAAAAACTGAAATTTGCTTGGAAATTGAAATTTTTGACTATCATTAGAAGGCCACTTCAATAAATCTCAATTTCCAAGCGAATAATGTTCAGTTTATTTGAATTTTGGAATAAATTTGACTTAATTTCAAGATATCTTCAAAGGTCTTTTTCAAGGCACCAAAACTAGTACAGTTTGCGACAAAAGTTGTAGCAGCAGTGTTGAAAAACGTCTTATAGAATGATTCTAACCTCAAAACAGGTTTCATATTGAAATATTTAAAAAAAAAAGAAAAATATTCTGATACTTTTTGTATAGCTTTCAATACAAAAATATATTTTCTATATATAATAAATAAGCGGAAAAAAATAATATATATATTTTATAAAGAAAAGAAAAGAGAATTTTAACCAAAAATGTGCGCGCAATTGAGCGATTTTGTGGAGGCCAAAAAGGAGATGCTGGATATATACGAGAATTTGGCCAGATATCTGCAGCAGGTGATCGAGCAAATGGATGAAATGGCGCCCAATTTGGATGCTTTGCTCAATGAACGGATTCAGGATCAGCTAAAGAGCTGCATAAGTAGAATCCAAGCGATCTGCCCGATCCTGCAGAGAAAACGCATGAAAGTCGTGTTCTTTGGACGCACCTCGAATGGCAAAAGTGCTGTGATAAATGCCATGTTGCATCAACGCATATTGCCCAGTGCAATGGGGCATACAACGAGCTGTTTCTGCCAGGTGGAGGCCAGTAAAGGCTCGGACCCGGCACATGTGGTGATTGACTCCAGACTGGATGAGATATTGGGCATAGAATCCTTACAGGATTTGGCCAATGCCCATTCGAGTCTAGCTCTGAGTGCTGAGAATTTGTTGCACATACGTTGGCCCAGCAGCCAGTGTGCTCTCTTGGAGCACGATGTGGAGCTGCTGGATACGCCAGGAGTGGACGTGACGTTACAGCTAGACGAATGCATCGATAGACATTGCCTGAATGCGGATGTTTTTGTGCTTGTGCTGAATGCCGAGTCGACTATGTCGCGTGTGGAACAGCAATTCTTTCAGACTGTGGCACAGCAGTTGTCGCGTCCCAATATATTTATACTGAACAATCGCTGGGATGTGGCTGCCACCTTGGAGCCACAGTTGGAGCAGTTGGTCAAGGCGCAGCATACACAACGTTGCCTCCAGCTGCTCATCGAAGAGCTGGGCATTTATGCCGACGTCAAACTGGCTAGCAGACGCATCTTTCATGTGTCAGCGCTGGAAACGCTGCGGATCAGGCAGGAGTGGGAACAGTGCCACAAATTGTTGCCAGCCATGAAGCAACGCTATGAGGAGTTTCAGAATTTTGAGCGCGAATTTGCCAGCTGCATGACGCAAAGCGCTTTGAGTACTAAATTCGCGCAACATTGCGTCGGTGCCGCTGAAATGTTGCTGAAGTTGCAACAATTATTGCAACAACTTGACGCAAGTCTGAAAGGGAAACATGCAGAAAAGAGCACAGCAAAAGTTGAGCTAAACAAAAAATGGGACTTGTGGCAAATTGAAATCATGCAACGGCAGCAAGAACTCACCAAGGAAACGGAGCGACTAAGTGAAGCAGCTAAGCTTTTGGTTGAAAGCTTGTTGCAAGACCAAATAGACGATTTGCCGGAGGTCGTGGAAGAATTTGAATTGAATTTTCAGCCACAAGAATTGAGGCAATATCAGCGTCAGTTAACCACCCATTTGGAGCAGTTGCTGTGGCAACAACTGGAGTCGCCACTCCAAGAGCTGCTGCAACAACAACACGACACCGAAAGTGAAATAACCTGGCAACTCTTTTGCTGCTGCGCCTTGGACTGTCAGGCGCTGATGTCGGACTTTCAAGTGGATTTGCAGTTTCGCTTCTCGTGGGGCATATCGGCTATCTGGAAGCGTATCCAGTCGAAAATGTTTCCACCAAAGCGTCAGCTGATGCTGGAACACTGCTACTGCTGGCTGCTCGATAGAAATAACTCCCTTGGCGGCATCTTGCTGTTGACCGGGATGCTTGCCCGAAGCCTTGGCTGGCGTCTGCTCCTGGGATTGAGTGGTTTCGTGGGCGCCTTTTATATCTATGAGCTGATCAGCTGGTCAAAGGGGGCGCAGGAGCGCAGCTTTAAGCAACAATATACGCATCACTTGCAGCGTCGACTGCGCGAGAACGTGCCACAAACTGCGGTCGCCTGCGGGCAGCAGGTGCGGCATCAACTGAAGCATTCAATGAGCAAATTCAACACGGAAATGCAGGAAAATCACAGCGAATTAACTCTGGAATTAACAGCGCTGAAAACTCAATTGGAATTGCTGGAAAAACAGCAGGAAAAGCTGAAGCAACTGCAGGCAAAGGGCGTGGCATTGCAGCAGCGTCTGAAGGCCTTTCAGCAGCGCTATATTAACTGAAAGGCGGTTTTTTTAGGGATTTTTTTTTGGTTATATTTTATACTATTTTTTTAGGTGTTTTTCAATTAAAAGTTGTGTTTTAAACTTTTATCTTTTTGGCGTCTCTTTTAGGAGAAGAATATGGCAGCGATCATATAAGAAATCTCCGCAGGGTATAGATAAATTTTACGTAGGGAAAATCTATAGAAAGTGCATTAAAAATTTCCACATTATTTTTTTAATAGTTTCCTTTGTTTTTCTTTAGTTTTTCTTGGTCCAATTAAAAGTTACCGAATATCTTTTAATTGTTTATAATCCTACTCATCCTTTGCCGCCTTTGAAATTTCTTTAGCACACTCCCAACTTTAATTACTTTTCTGATTAGATCTTTTTTTTCTGTTGAGGGGAGGAAAGAAAAAGGCAGAAAAGCTGAAAATGCGTCAAACAGAACAACAAAAAACCAGTTTTTAAGCTCGCTTCTTCTTCTCAGTTTTGGTCAGCGTCCATGTTAAAACAGCAGCAGTCGCAGCAGCAGCAGCAGCAGCAACGAATACAAAAACAAAAGCAACCAATACACAAACAGCTAAGCTCCGCCTCTGCCTGCACACACACACACAGCTGCGCTGCTTGTGCGCTGCTTCTGCGCATGAACAAAGGCCGCGCAGCAGCGACGCGTCGCTACGCTATGCCTGTGCACACACACACACGCACACACAGAGGAAGTACATAGTGTTGTCTCGCTTGCGCGCGCAATTGCTGCGCATCGAGTAGCCAGCAACGCCATTTCTCTTTTGAACTGACTGCGCTGCCGACGTCGCCGCCATCGTGCAACGTCGCGCTGCCTTCGCTGGCATTTAGAATCGTATTTGAATTTTTATAAACGCTCGAGAAACGCTCAACGCTTGACGCGCGCGCTGCTGCTGAGTCAAAGAATACACCTGAAGAAAAAACTGAAAAAAAAACAGAATTTTCTTAATTCGAACACGTTTTGAGTGGGTGTAAAAAATAGCAATAAAAAAAGAAAAGAAAAAAGAAAAGGACTTTGGGACAATCCAAAAAGTCACGCGGAAAACTCAAGCTAATTGGATGAGTTTGGCTTTTTTCTAAGCGCACCAAAAACTGTGTCAAGACTAAAAAACAAAAAAAAAGAGAATAATAATTATAATTATAATAATAATAATAATAAATATTAAATAATAAATACTGCATAAGCGTAGCGTGTGTTAGAAAAAAAGAGAAGAAAAAGTGAAAGTCTAAAAAAAAATATAATACGAGTTACCAAACGTTAAACAGGGCGCAACTTAGGGCCAACAATAGAGGCTAACAAACTGCCTCAAGTGACCATTGTGCGATTCTAAAAAAAATCCAAAAAAAAATAATCCAAAACTACTCGAAAAAAAATACATTTTTCCAAATCGAACAATCGAAAATTGTGCAAAAGTCTGCAGCGGAAACAGTTGTTGTTGCTGTTGCTGTTTTTGGCCTGACACATTACATAATTGTCAAAGAGGCAAAGAGTAAAAATAACAACAATCAGCGCATTTATTGCAACAATTTGTGTTCAATCTGTTCAACAAAAGGCGCCAAAAGAAACACAAAAACAACAAAACAAAACAACAACACCAAACACAACTCTTTGTGTTGCCTTTGTTTGGATTACAACTATTTCACAGCTTCGACTGAGGCTGCGACTCCGGTGACATATTGCAATTGCATAAAGCAAAGGTTTGTATACCCTACAATTCGATTCGTTTCGGTGCGGGGCGGGCCGGGGAAATACCCTACTCGTACAGCAAACAACAGTCTGTTTGTTTGACCGCATTATTTTGACTTGATTTGATTTTTAGCAATGGCAAATGCTGTAATAAAAACACTTGGCCTTTTCAGATTTCAGAAATATCTGATTGATTCTTATCTTTATTTTTTACTTTGTATAGCTATGAGATACAGTTTGTTATTGGCTGTCTAATTAAGCCAAGATATCTTGCCTTATAAATCTAATTTCTTAGATACTCTTATTAAATTCTTATAAATTTATATCGAAATCAAACTGTCGATCAAATGTTGCTTCTTAGCCAGAAATTCGTTCACTTTTTAACTCTCAAGAAAAGTGGTTTAGAACTTGGCTATAACATCAGTAAGAATTGATACAAGTTATTAATAGGTTTAGGCCTATTTTATAGGAATCTTAACTTATACAACTTTACGGAGCCGATACTATGTTAATTCGAAATTTAGCCCTATTTAAAAGGAGTATTTAGACCTTATATAGCTGTTACTATGAGTGATAGTTTCTATATTCAGAAATTAAGCCCTATTTAAAAGGCATATTAAGTCCTTAAGACATTACAGAATCAATTCTATGAGTGATAGTTCCTATATTTATAAATTTAGCCCTACTTAAAAGACTTATTTAGACCCTAAGACCTTATAGAGCTAATTCTATGAGCGATAGTTCCTATATTTACAAATTTAGCCCTATACAAAAGGAATATTAAGACCTTAAGATCTCAAAGAGCCTTTACTATTAGCCATAGTTCCGATATTTAGCAAGTTCTTCTAGGCAAATCTGCTCTATTCCTACTACAGACAGAGCTAAGCTGCTGCGACTAAAGTCGTCTAAGATTTGATGCTTAAAAAGCTTTAATTTAAACAGCTTTTAAGTTGCTTCGAGCCTTTTGGCATGTTCCTTCAAACCTCTTTTCTTATATAAATTTCTTTCAACTCATTTAGGCCAAATAGTAGCCCCTTTCCGATCCTTTTTTGCTTAAATATAAGCTGATTTTTTCTAAATATTTGGCCGACGGCACTCGCATTGTTTAGCCAAGTTTATTAACCATAGAATCTCTGATTAGCCATGGCTTTTACTAAACACACAGCTGGCCTATTAAATAATAATTGAGCCGAATCTATGAAACTTCCTTCAAAAAAAGAAAAGGTAAGCAAAGATAGTAGAAATGTCCGTCTGTCTTTCCGCCCTCGCGCCCAAAATCAAACAAAAGCTGTTCTATCAACGCCTTTTAGCCACGTTTGGGCTACGGAAATATAATAAAGGCAAAGTCCAACACCTTTTTTGGGCTGGTTTGTCGCCTAATTGTTGGTGACAGACGGACAGACGGACAGACACGCATAGAAAAAACAAAGCAAATCGAATAATATTTTTATAGACATTTACAACAAAGCGGCGAGAAGAGGCGAGGAGAGGAGAGGGGGGACAAACAAGAAGCCCGAAAAAAAAACGTTAATACATGTGGACAAATTACTGGACTGTGTTGATTTTATGAGCACCCTCTGTTACCACAAACTGTTACCAAAAAAACATAAAATTGGGAAGAGAGAGGGAAGAAAAAAATTAAATGCCTGGGCGACCCTAAAATAACAGGCTAAAGCCGTTGCGAGGCATAGAAAAAACATGGCCAAGAGCGAACAGCCGTTGTTTTTGGGCCACAAAATGGTCGCGCAGCAATCGGAATTTATTTTGTAACCAATCGTAAGAATAACATTCATCGAAAAGAGAAAAAAAACAAGAAAATAGAAAGAATTGTTCCATGTTTATTCTAATTTTCTGACCCTACTCAAGTGGTGGCCCGGCAAAGGTCGTGAGCGTCGTCACAGCACTTGAGTTTTAACCAAAAGAAATTTCTCAACTTGGCCAAGTTGCGCCCTCTTTAACGTTTATTTTATGTTCTTTTTCTTCAGTCCTTCTATACCCTCTTTTTATTTTTATCTAGATGTTTGCCCACGGGTCGAGTGCGCCCACCAGTTTTGACCATATTTATTATTTAGTCTACTGACTGAGCCACTGCTACCACTTTGCTTTACTTTTTTCCGTAGAATTTTCGGCGATGTTAAGTAGTCATTTTCAGATAATAGATACCTGCTTTTCTTACCAAAAAGGAAAACATAGAAATAGGGGGAATATCCAATGCAAATATTTAACTTGGATCAATATTGTCGCCCCGGAGCGGAGCTCAGCCTGGCAATCTATTGTAAGCGATACACAGAAGCTTTGGGGGCGTTTTTCAATACTTTTCTTTTTGGTATATTTATTGTGGAACTCGGAGCTGTCAAAACGTATCATAAATTAAGCATTTATGTGGAATTCTTTTGGCCATTTTCAGCTGCACTTCACCTGAGTTTCAATATGATTAATGATCCCTTGCATTTTGAATAGTTTGCCTTTTGATCTGGCGATCTTTGCTGCTGCTCCGACTGCTGCTAGTCCCACAGGAAAGTGCTACTGTTTATCTCGCAGATAGATGCACATTTATCTCATGGGACTTTTAGCTGCATATTTATTTAGTATGAAAATTGATGGGACTCTAGAGAATTTGCTGTTCAAAGTATTTCAGCTGATCAAAATATTTTTGTATATTTATAAAGCGAAACAAATGCCAAGTGGCTGTGGGAGTAGCGTCTCTTTAATGCTCAAACATTGTATAATATCGATAGTTTCGATAGTATCGATTAACACTAAACGGTAATCGTTCAGCTCTGAAGTTCCTTACTAATAATAGAGGGAATATTTAAGATACATCTCCAAATAAAACACTTTAAAGTATGGATAGATATAGAAAGAAGATGGAACTATCGTTTCAAGTAGATGGGCAACTATCGTCGATAGTTTTGCAGGCTCTCCCAGTAGGATGTATTGAATTGATTTTAATGCCAAGATTACTTGACTAAAATGCCATTTTCTCCATTTCTTTCTTCTCTGTTCTCCTGGTTCTTGCCACGCGGTGCAGGTGAATACATTCGTTTGCCGTTGGATGAGCTACTCAACGACGTGCTGCAACTCTCTCCGTTTCCACTCGAAGACGAAGAAGTAAGTATATTTCTAGCAGCTCTTCAAGCCATCCACCACACTCGACTCGTATTTTAGTGCTTTAATCTAACATTGAATTAAACTTTCTCTTTAGCTACCCAACGATCCGGTTGCATCCACTTCTCAGGCTGCTGCTGCTGCTGCTGCATTGAATAGTAAGGCAGCGCCGCGAGTTGTCTCTGAGACTGGGGAGGATATTGTATTTCCGGACGACGATTGTGAGACAGTTGAGCGGAAGAAGGATCAGGATAGTGAGGGAACACTTGTCGGTAGTGAGGATTTTGAGGATTTGCAGGATTCAGTGGGTTCGCCACTGTTCGATTTAGATGAGGAGGCCAAAAAGGAATTAGACGAAATGTTGCAATCAACAGCGCCACCCTATCATCATCATGCCCATCCCCATGGACCCCATGGTCCCCATGCACCGCATCCCCATTCGCATCATCATGCGGCTGCAGCGCATCACCACGCCCATCATGCCGCTGCCGCAGCAGCCGCCCATCAGCGAGCGGTGCAAGCGAACTATGCCAGTGTTGGCAGCGCCTCAGGCAGCGCCTTCCAGCGTCAGCCGCCAACATCAGCCGGATTCCATCATGGACATCATCAGGTAAGGCATTGATCTTAATCCTTCCAAACAGGCGGCGGCGGCGGATGCGAGCACTTAAAGCGAGCAAAAGCTTTATATATATATGAATATAGTAGAGAATGTATATAGTATATGGCCAGCCCCATTCAAGGATCATTTGCACGTCTTCTTGGAGTGTTTTTCAACTTCTTTTGCTACGTTCTCGAGCACTTGATCTTGGGTCGGTCTGTTGCTCTCAGCATTGTTGTTATTCTTTTTATTCATCTCTCATTTTTTTGTTGCTGTTTGCTGTTTGTACAAAGCTTCAAATCTGGTTATATATATATATATATATATATATATATATATATCTGTATATATATATGTATGTATTAGTATATATTCAGTCCCTCGACGCGACTTCATCCGCTGCCTTCATCCGTTCCGTTTCGTCAATCTGTTGTTGGCTGGTTGTCTGCCGTTGGCTTTTGTTGTAACTGCCTCATCAAAAAGATTGAGGCGAGAAATAATGAAAATAAAAATAAAATCTACAACGAATTTGTTGTTGTTGTTGCCTCATCTCAGTTGTTGTTGTGGTTGCTCTCAAGTCTTGTAAAGATTCTTTTTGAGTCCGGTCCCTCGAGATGTGCCACGACTTTGTGGCTTGTTTTTTTGTCTGTTTGCTCAGCTTATTTCGTCGTGTATAGCTGGAAAACTCCAACTCCAACTCCAGCTCCAACTTCAACTGCAGCGTTTCCCCCCCTTTTAGCCATCTTTTTTGATACCATTTCGTTGTTAGTTCATCGAGAATTGTGAGTCACAGCGCTTCATCCACAAAACTATCCTAAAAGTGAAAAAACCTGGCTAAAATGGAGGCTCTCTTAGGCATAAATCCGCTAAATTTATACACTAAACCAAATATTGAATGAGCGCACAGAATGAATGGAATTATTGAAGGAATCTCTGCCAATAACCTGCACAATGTTTACGCGGCTTTAAATCTATCTTCTAACAGCTTAAGAGCTGTGGCTTGAACTGGCGTTGATCCTGGCTGGAACTGGCCATAAATTCCCAGCCAAAACAAGTGCAGTAGTTAACCAAAACATGTGTCGACGCTTTTGAATGAAAAATCCCGCTAAATGATATGCCTGGTTGCGCATAATGAAGCTGAACAAAAGAATTTCAATTGAATAGCTGCAAACGGGGCAGGGCTAGAGAGAGGTAGAGAGAGGTAGAAAGAGACAGAGGCGACAGAGGAGATAGAGGGACAGTCATGAAGTCAGCGGCAATTACTCAAAAACCGCTGCACGCTGTGGTCACCAAAGGGAGGGGATTAAAGGCGAGGCGAGGCTAGGCTCGGAGATACCTGTGTCTATGCCTAACCCTTGCAGGGTATCTGCAGCGAGAGTTGTTTGATCTGTGCGTTGCACAGCAGGTTGGCCCGAACCGGCGGCTACTACCAATCGTACTTAGACTGGAATGCTGCACTTGCCAAAGCCATTTAATGAGCCAGATAATCTGTTGTTGTTTGTTGCTTGTTGTTCTGCTTCTTCTGCCTTTTCACAGGAAGCACCAAATCCTGCTGGCTGCGGGATTTGTTAGCTGGAAAGTGTCATTAGTCCGGTGGCTTTTGGCCAAAGTCCGTCTACCCGTCTCTCCGTCCCTTAAGGTTATGTAATGCACGTAAGACAAGTGTCAGCTTCCTGATAACATTTAATTTGCCATTTGTGCGCGTAACTCTCCGCTGCTAATTGCAATTACAGTACAGAAGAGGAGGGGGGATAAAGGGGGAAATACTAAAAAACAACAATAAAAAACTTGGCTTAGCTGCGGCGCGTTCATTAAAGCCGCTTCATTGTTGTTGGCTCTGCAATGCACCACTTGACTTTTCCGCGTGGCGAAGTGTTTATTGAATTCGGTGGCACTTGCAGTGCCCTACCCCCCGCCCCTTGCCCCTTGCCCCCGCCCCTGCCCCTGCCCTGCCTCTTGATTGCATCTTTGACTCGAGTCGCAGCGCGTCGAGTGACGACTGCAGTAGCCCCTGCAATTAAATCTCCATTTAGCCAGCGCGAATAATAAAAAAAAGAAGGGGTCTCCCCCCTCTTCGTATACCCTGCAAGCGCCTTAATCGCACAGCGCTTTAATTATGTGAATTTTAAATATTTACAAAAAGCTTAGCGCAAAAATCAGCGCAAAAAACTTTTATTAATTGTTTTACAGCATCTTCGAGATTTTTTGTCTCTCTGCTGCTCTTGAGATTTCTTTGCTTTTTTTACTATTTTTTTTTTGTTGCTTTTTCTCTGTTTTTTACGATTTTAATTCAATTTTATGTAAACAGTTTGATGGCTGTCATAAGACTCGTTTTGCGCGCACATAAATCAAATTAATGACAAAAAAAAAAAAGATCGGAGCGTCTCTCGGTACTTCACAGACTTCTAGGGAAAAACGTAGGGTGATCGCGCTGTCTGCTAGGCTAGCCAGAGATTTATTATTCTTCTTCTTAATTTAATGGAGAAAGTTTCGCTAGAATTTTATTATTGGAATTGGCAGAATAAGCGCTTAATTTAGTTCGAGCTAAAAGCTTAAAATTGTTGAAAAAGTTAAGAAGCTTTGGTCGAAAGTCTGGCTTAAAGTAGTATGAAGATCCCTCTTGGGCTAGCGGTTTTTGGTAAGGGTATTATTAATAATATATTCATTAATATTATGTAATATATTAAAGACTATCCATAGAATTGTTTCTTCTATTTCATAGTAACCCTCGTTCAGCCTAAGCTTCCTTTCTTTGTTGGTTTTCTGCTTGAATTTTTGTGGTTATGTTTCGGATATTTCTGTGGAACTTCTTAGGGTAAGCCTCAGGAATTGGAGGCATTAAATCCAACTAATATGTCAGCTTTAAAAAATAGAGCTTTATATATATATATAAAAGATCTATCTAAGATAAAGATCAATATGATCCAAAAAGTAGATCGCCTGAATAGAAGCTCTGATCAGGCTTTTAGAATATAGAATAGAAGCCCCGATCAGACCTTAAACTGTATGTAAATTATATGGAACATTTTATTAAACCCGTCAGCAATTAATTAATCGTTTTATATTCGATAAATCGATACTAATTGGATCGACTAATAATAATCTGTTCAACTTTTCTAAATGTGTTCGAGGCTAACTGAACTTTTGCTAGACTCAAGTTCAGACATGCAACATTTCTACAGTGTTCTAACGGTAATATTATTAATAAAAGACTCGAGTTTTCCCTAGTATATAACTTCTATATATATCTATGATTTGTTTTGTATCTTTTTTTCGGCGACTGCTACCGTATCTAAGCCTCCGCATAGAGCTGATTCGGTTTGCTTTGCGTGTGAAACGCAACCCAAACAATGGACAGTGGCTGGCTGGCTGGCTGGCTGGCTGGCTGGCTGCTGGCTAACACCAGAAGTTAATGACAAGACAGTGACAATTGAAATTACATAGATACACACACACACACACATGCATACATACGGCAGTCAGTGTAGTGGTAGCTGCTGGTACATGCACTGGCAAAAGTAAACGCCCAGTTTACCTGCCTGCTGCCTGAGACAGACGACTGACGTTTTGTTGTTTTACCTGTTTGCTCAGGAGCGTGTTGAGGCATACATTAAACACACACACACACCACACACTCGCACAACAAATGCATTCTCTGGCCTTTTGTTGTTGTAGCTGTAGCTGTATCTTTAGCTGTAGCTCAACTCGCCAAGGAGTCGCAAGTCGTCGCAGTCAACGTTCAACGTTCACCGGTTCAGTTCCGATCGATTCGCTGCGGTTTTACTTCATTTTTTACACCTACTACGATCATTTTTTTATATATTCTTATTCCTTTTTAATGATATTTATCTGCAAATCAATCTGAATGTCAATGAGCGGAGAGTGGTGCATCAGCATCAACGTCAATTTCGGTTTATCTTTTTCAATTTGACGCCTTTCGGCTTTTAACTCCTTTTGAACAAATTGTTTTCTCGCTAACCGAAAGATTGAGCCGCGCTTTCTTCCTGCTGGCGCTGTCTGAAGGTAAACAACAAAAGAACACTGAGAGAAAATAAGGGTAAAGATTGCAAAGCAGTTCAACGCTGAGCAGCTCTAAGCCGCTACGCTTCGGAGTGCTGAGTCTCTCTGGAAAAGAGGCCTTAAATCTTGGGCTGCTCTGCCAAAATTGCAGAGCTTTTCAGCCAACTCTGAAAGCTAAGAAAAAGCTTTTCTTCCGGTGTAGCTTAAACAAATAGGTGCACATTTTGTGGGCGGGCGCCCACGCCTGTTGGTATGCAGCAGAAGCCGAGGCAGGAGATGGAAGCTTGGAGCTGAAGCTGGGAGCTGGGAGCTGCTGCGACTCCCATCGACTCTCCGGCATTAGTTGAACAAATAAACAAAGCTCCGGCGATAATTAAGAATAACAAAAGGTCGACTAATGAAGTCGTACATAACTTAGCCTAACACAGCACGAATCGCTGCCTGTCGATCAACAAACACAGCGCAAAAGATACAGATACAAATACAGACACAGATGCAGATACAGATACAAAGATAATCACGGAAAGAAACAAAAAAAAGAAAAAAAAAGAGACAAGCGATCCATCCGATCGACCGCTGGCTGAGCACTTGTCAAACCGTTGAACGTTATGAATTTTATTTCAATTCCATATTGATCGATCCGCTGAGGTTCGATTCGATTTCCACCACAGCCAGAAATCGCCAGATTGATACATTGTGCACGTTTTTTGGCTTACCTTTTCGGCCAACAACAACAAAACCAGCTAAGAGCAACAACAAAATTTACTTGCAGCGCAATTTGAATTTAGTTTTTTTTTTTTGTTTATTTTTCGTGTCTTGTCTGCGGCATTTATTGTTGCTTGATTTCTAGAGAATTCCGTAAAAGTCTCGCATGATTGATCGCTTATTTATTGCTATATTTCTCACAGAGAGGAGAGAGAGAAGTCTCTTCTCTTTAAGCCTTTTCTCAGCTTGTTAATACATCAACAGGCAACAATTCTCATACAAATTAATCATTGCAGGGCCGCATGCAGCGCCTGAATCGCAGCGTATCCATGGAACGTCTACAGGATTTGGCCACCTATTTTAATCCCATACCGAGCATGGGCGTCGTTGGCGTTTCGGATATGCCGCCCTATCCACCCCATTATGGCGGCTATTCGTATCAGAGTCCAAGCGCCGCCGCCGCCGCTGCGGGTCAGCATGTTGCCCAATATGGTCAGGCGACTGCTCCATTGCCGCCGCCACCACCGCCACCGCATCACAGTCACGGACACGGGCACAGTCACAGTCACGGTCACGGTCACCATGCTGCGATGCTGGGTGATCTCTGCTCGGCCGCCGGCGGTCCACAGCCGCACTATGGACACAATCTGGGCTCCGCTGTCACCTCCAGCATGCATCTGACCAATTCCAGTCATGAAGCTGACGGCGCCGCTGCTGCAGCTGCTGCTGCGGCCGCTGCCGCCGCCGCTGCCTCTGGTGGCAACTATAAAATGGAACACGAGATGATGTATTATGCGGTAAGTGGAATCGAATGGATATGATGCAGTGATTGAATGGATTACTCAACTCTCAACTGTTTCCCCTTTATTCTTCTCTACGCCTGCAGAACACTTCATCGGACATGAATCACTCGGACGGTTTTATTAATTCCATTTTCAATGATGAGGATCTCCATTTGATGGATATGACGGAAAGTAAGTGATCAAATTTATTCATTTTAAATTACTTCTTATTAGATAAACTAATTTTTTTTTTTTAATAATCTTTTTGGAGCTTTTCTTCCTTGTGCTTTTCAACTTTCTTGAATGGAATTCTTATGGAATTCCTATTGAAATCCATCGAAATTCAAGCTGAGAAAGCTCAAAATTTATTTATAATTTATGGCATGAAAATAAACCCAGTTAGATTGCAGATTTTATAGGGTATTCTTCCATTAAATAGACAGTAAATATAATAGGTTTTCTCTGTTTTCCTTTATTTTTCGCAGTGTAGAAAAGTCATCGTGAAAACTCTTTTATATATCGCGTTTTGGCTCTCATCGTATGTTAAATAGCTATCAATATTTCATTTATTACCAATCCTAATTGCTTTATACCTCTTGATAAAGTACTTCCAATTTGATTCTATGCGAAAGCTTTTTAAGCTCCCAGTTGCATGCCAAAAAAAGGTCTTAAATCGACATATAAAATAATAATCAAATACTTCTTGTATTAAAAATTATTCATTCATTTTATAGAGTATTCAATTGTCTCTGCACTTTAAAAGCTTTTAACTCGCAACAGGTTGTGCAAAAGCAAAAGGCATGCTTTGAGTGCGTCTCAGACTCAGACAAAATACAATTAGAATCACACCCACGCAGCACGCTGCTGACGCGACAGAGAGCTTTTTTTTACTCTAGATCATCGTTCAAGTTGCTAAAGCGCGTGCGCAAGCTGAGACAACAACAGCAACAGGCAGCAGCAACAGTAACAAAGTAAAGACCGGCAAAGCTTTCAGTTGATGAAGCTTTTTATTGTTGTGCGAGTTGTTCTGATTAGCATAAAATTCGTAAAATTAGTTGAAAATTTGAGTGGAATAACGCTTGCGTTCGCGCTCAGAGTAAAGCTCTCAAGCTCAAAAAACCGTTCGAGTCGTTGCGACTCACTCAGAACACGCGAACGCTCGTGTTTCGCGTTCAGATCTCGGGCAACGAGCAGGGCATAGCACGAGTGAGTGAGTGAGTGAGTGAGCTCAACTCGAATCGAATCGGTCGGTCAGTCAGTCGAACACGAACAATCGAATACGATAAGTGAAGTAAATAATGCACAACAATGAAATAAATAATAATAAATAAAAGGAACAATAAAATAAGTAAAAGAAAAGAAATCGATTACGTGCCATAAACGTGACAAGCAAAGCAGCAACTAATTAATATAATTAACAATAATTAATAATAAATAAAAGCTAATTTGTTAAATGAAACAATGACGCATTTGGCACATTGAAAGCTAACAGCGAAAGAAATCAAAGTAAAAGACAAAAAAAAAAAAACCACTCATCCTACAGTGGAAGGAACTACTCAAATTCATGAGTAAATTACGAATTTAGAACGTTTGATGACGCGCGAGTGCAAAAAATACTAAAAAAAATCGAAAAACCTAAAAAAAATTGAAATAAAATCGAGCAAAACGAACACGAGAAACAGCCCCAAAAACGGCTGCCATACGAAAATCAACAGGTGAGAGTGTGAAAATGAGCAGCGGCAGCGCAGCGACGCAGCATCTCTGCTGTGCGTGTGTGTGTGAGTGTGCGGGTGTCGGCCGCCAGCTAATGTTTTAGTTTAAAAATACGAATATATATTAATAAAAAGCCCAAAAAAAAATAAGAAAGAAGAAAAAAGTATCCTAAAGCCCATTTAAATAATTGCCGCGTAACAATTTTTTTCATTAGTCATGCTGCGCAACCAGCTCTGTCGCTGCGCTGCTCGGCCGCGCTGCTTTGCTGATATCAGCAAAGTTGCGCAGTTGCGACGACGACGACAACGGCAACGTCGGGCAAATGTTCTAAAGCACGCGTCTCTCTCGCTCTCGCTCTGTCATTTGCGCTCTCCATTTTGCTCTCTTTTTGTCTCTAATGTGCGCGCTCAGCAAGTTTTGTTGTTGTTCTTTTTCCGTTGGCTGTTTACTATTTTTAAACTGCTGAGTCATCGCTTCGAAGCAAAATAACGTTAAGCACAATATCAAAAATACGTTGTACGATATCGTTGAGTCGTTATTCTAGCGCGCGTTTTACCTACACATAAACATATTTACATACATGTATATACATTCACACGTAAACGTACTTGATTTTTCTCTCTCTCTCTTTTGCTCTCACTATCGTTGCATTTTTGGCAACACAAAAGAACAAAAAAAAACATAAGAATAAGAAGAAGAGTTACGTTATTGGGTTACGTGTTTACGTTTCGCATCTTTCGACACTTTCTTAGAGATAAACAAAATACAGTAGAGCTTATCTTGAGCGAACTGAGAGAATGTTAAAAAAGAGGTTAGAAAATAATAATTCGATATCGAAGTTTGACAGTAACTAAATAATAAAGTGATCTTTGACTAGGGAAAAGGTGTCAAATAAAATTCAAAATAATTTGCTCACAATTTACAATAGAAAAAAGGTTTTCTTAGATAACTTCATTTTTTTAGAGGAACTGTTTAAGAAAAAGGGTTTAAATGTGAAATATCTTAATGAAGAGCTTTACTCTAGGGGCTTAAGCTTTATCAAGACTTCTTTAAAAAAAGCAAAAATTCCGACGCATTCCTCCTTTTGCACAGGTAAAAGAAAACGTGGTAAAGCTTTGACCGTTATCTTTATAACTTCCGTTATTACTTACTCTTTTTTGTGGGGCATATTCGGGGCGTCGTCTGCGCCGACGTCAGCGCCTCTGTCTCTCTCTCTCGACGTCAGCGTCTACGTCGTCTACATCTTCGCCATCGTCTTCGTCTTCTTCCCCTCCATTTTCGTTAGTGTCTATTGCACTTGGCCCACTGATAACTTCGACCTACAATTTTGTATTATATTTTGCCAAGTCATCAATGTTTATGGGCTTGACCTTGCCTAGCCGGCAGACGTACTTACGGACAGTCTATATAAATACAGTTATATATATATATATACATGGAAATATGTATAATCAGCTCACATTTTGAATAATTAAGCGAAAATTGGGTTTAATTACAATCCCACAGAATATGATAATGATTTGGGGCGCACCCCTTATCAGCAGCTGTTATATGGGGTTACGCACGGGCCACCCACATTATCATCCCTCTCTATCTATCCTATCTATCTATCTATTAGTACAAATATCATCATTAATTGCGAAAATTGAAATATTATTGTAAATCTGGAGATGAACATAAAAAAAAGGCAGAAGAACATTAGATCACATGCCTCCAGTTGCCTCCGCCATCCGCTGATAAGATAAAGCCGATAGACCCCAAAAACGTAGAACAGACTTTGCACGTAATACTAGCAGAATATTCCGAAATTCTTATATAGAGCATATTATATACTAGATAGATTTGTACCTGTGGAGTCAAAAGTAATACGCCGAAATTGTGGTAGACGTAGAGCCTGGGGACTGCCTAGAGATAACTCGACCGAACTGAACTGTACATATATATATATATGTATATATAGATAAGGGTATAGCGAATTGATAAGTATTCATGTTCACAATACGTAAAATGATTTCACACTTTTTAATATCCCCCAATGAAATATAGCCAGTATCTATCTATAGATTGTCCGATTTGCTGACTCATGCTCAACATTCGGAATTCGAAATTCGAGAGTTGCACGTGTCGCAAAATAGTTTAAACATATTCAAAAATAGTCGAAAATTTGGAATATTTTCAATAAGAATTTTAAAGATATCTCAGAGGAAATTTCCTTAATCGAAAATTAAATATATATATAATCGAATATATATAAAAACAATCTTTAATAAAAGAAAAATAATAGTTTTTATAGTGCCCCAATCCAATATTAAACTAATTTATATAATATTATTTATTTTTAAAAGATTAAAGATACTAAAGAAAGGTCGAAAATTTCGAATACAAACTTCAAATAATAATTTCAAATGATATATCAAAACTAATAGAGTTTCTACAGTTCAAATTCAGTAGGATTATTTCTTTTTAAAAGAACGCAATATTAACGAAAATTAGTTTTATAGGAATATTTTGTTCAAAGCTCAAAAAGTTGATAATAGTCGTACGATATCGGCCAGTAAATTGATTAGATAATGGCACATAAACCTGGCCGATTAATACTTTAAATATAGAGAAACGATTATATAGTCAGTCAGACGATGTCGGGAAACACTTGAGTAAATAGTTCTCTAATAAGTTCACAGTGTAAACATAGGTTTTTAATTCATTTCTTCAAGTTAGATAATGAAATTTTCACCATAATCGTTTAACTTGGTTCAAAATTATATAAACTTTATTTTTTATCGTGACAGAAAAGCCTTTTAAATGATTAACTGTAGGTATCCATTAGAAAAATCCTTGATATGTTTCATCGTGTGAACTAATTGAACTAATTCATGGTGTAAACTCTTGGTGATCTTTGCAGGTTTCTGTCGCATGGTGGATAACAGCACAAGCAACAACTCCTCGGTTTTGGGCTTGCCAAGCAGCGGACATGTCAGCAATGCAGGCAGCTCAACTGTGACCGGTGGAATCGGACATGGCGTTGGTGCTATAGCTGGCTCTAATTCCCTTTCTGCTGCAGCTGCTGCAGGCGTTGGCTCAATGAGTGGAGCTGCTGCTGTGGGTGGTGCTGGTGCTGCTGCTGCTGGTGGTGGTGGTGGTGCTGTTGGCATGACCAGTGAGCTATTGGCCAATAGTGCTAGTGGTGCTCAGGGTGGTGCGGATCGTTTAGACGCTTCTAGTGACAGTGCGGTCAGTTCGATGGGCTCGGAGCGTGTACCCTCGCTGTCCGATGGTGAATGGGGTGAGGGCAGCGATTCGGCCCAGGATTATCATCAGGCCAAATATGTGGGACCCTATGATTTTAGCTATAATAATAATACCAGACAACCGCCGGTGGCACAAAAGAAGCATCAGCTCTATGGCAAACGGGATTTGCATAAGCAGACGCCGCCGAGCGCAGCGCAGGCAACGCCAGTGGCGGCCACAGCGCAACAAAGCATCAAATATGAATATGAGGCTGGTGGTGCTGCTGCAACCTTTACCAGCATGCAACGCAGCGGCGGCGTAGTCGATGAGGCAACCGCCATGGCACCGGCTTTGGCCAAGGATTATCATCATTCGTATGGCTTGAGTGCTAGCAGCGCTTTTACCACAGATTATGGTGTGCCACGTGCTCCACTCTCCTCTCAGGATTTGGTACAATTAAATCATACATACTCCATGCCGAACGGAGCAGGAGGCTCCTTGCCCCAAGGTAGTGGTTCGCTGAGCAGACCCCAGGCGAGAGATAAGAAGATGCTGGGCAGCAGCAAGCATACAGCCAGCAAGTCGAGCAGCAACAGCAGCCACGACAGCGCCATGGAGGATGAGCATTTGTCGCGGGATGAGAAGCGTGCACGCTCCTTAAATATACCCATTCCAGTGGGGGATATCATTAATCTGCCCATGGATGAGTTCAATGAGCGTCTGTCCAAGTACGATCTGAGCGAGAATCAATTGTCGCTGATACGCGACATACGGAGACGTGGCAAGAACAAGGTTGCCGCACAGAATTGCCGCAAACGCAAGCTCGATCAGATACTCACCCTGGAGGATGAGGTGAATACGGTGGTGAAGCGCAAGACGGAACTTAATCAGGATCGCGATCATCTTGAGGGCGAACGCAAGCGTATTTCCAATAAGTTTTCAATGCTGCATCGGCATGTGTTCCAAGTAAGTTATCGCTGCAAAGCAATTTATCGATAGTTTCGATTTTTGTAGTCCAATGTATCGAACTAAAAATTGTGTTTCTTTTTGTTTTGTGCAGTATCTGCGCGACCCCGAGGGCAATCCTTGCTCGCCGGCCGATTACAGTCTGCAGCAGGCGGCTGATGGTTCCGTTTACTTGCTGCCACGTGAAAAATCGGACAATGGAAGCACAGGTGCAGCAGCTGCCGCAAGCTCCGTATCCGGCGGCAGCAATGTTAATGGACAGGCGGCACTGCAGCACAATCATCAGCAAAGTCATCATCAGGTGCAGCATGTGGCAGCTATGCCGCTGCAGCAGCAACAACAGCAACAGTCGCGTTTGCCATTGCATTTGCAGCAGCAACAACATCAACTGCTGCCGCAACAACAGCAGCAGCAGCAACAACAACAGCAACAGGCGCCGCATCAGCATCAGCACCACAAGGAATGAAAGTATCTGTTGCGAATTGCCGCAACAACGAGTTGGTTGTCTAATTTTCAACAGCAGCAGCAGCAGCAACAACAGCAACAGCAGCAGCAGCAGCAACAATTGCAGCAACGTTCGGAGCAATCTTACGATTACCATTACGATCTGTACAACAACAGTTACTTGTATTACTGAGAGTCAGCTCTCTCTTTATCTTCTGTTCTGTTATATGCTGCTGTTCTTCTTCTTATTCTACGCCTACAAACGGTGCTCAATTTTGTTGCTGTGGCATGCAGCATGTTGCTGGCAACATTTGTTGCAACTGCGCAAAACAAATTGAGTTAACTGGCAAACCGGGATTTCAATTCTCTCTCTCTCTCTTCACCCTCTTCTCCCTCTCTCTTCTCTCTTAGTCAACATGCTTGTTATTTATTTTTAGAAAAATTGCCTTCCTTTTTTTATCACCATTAATCCTTATACTTTCCTTTGAACGGCATTAAAAACTATTTTATATTAATTGTGATAATTAATTTGAAACAGCTGACAAACAAGCAAAAATTTGAAATCTTTTAATTAATTTGGAAATTACAAAAAAAAAACGGAAAACTACAAAAAAAAGATAAAAAAAAACCGATCTTCACACACACATCCACATTTCATATAGAATTATGAATATATCAACGCGTCGTCCAACAACATGAAAAAAAAATGATGCTAAAAGAAACCATTTACATTTAATTATAATTATAATTAGCCTGTAAAGAAGAATTAATTAATTAATTAATTTTGAGCACATGTATAAATAGCTGTTAAGTAACCATTTTGAAAACAAAAAAAATATTGCTGGACATTTCAAGGACGCCTAATTTTAAATACATTGAAAGAAAAAGCTAATTTAACGTATTATTTACTAATACTTAAGTAAGCTAGTTCTAAACGCAAAACTGTAAATACTTAAACTTAATTTAGACTATACTTAAATTTACTACTTATTATTATTTTCAGTGTAATTCACGCTCGAGCCACCCCTCCCCCCCTGGCCAGAGCTAACTGTACATTTTGCATACAAATTTAAACTTAATGGTCTCTTAAGAATGAGGACAACAAAGCAAAGCAAAGAACGTAAAAAGAAAAACAAAAAAAAAGAAAACAAGAAAAAGAAAAAGAAATATTAATATTTAATATTCTGCAAAAATGTCCTATTGCATAAAAAGTTTAACTACATAGAAATAACGAAATGAAAAACAAAAAGAAAACCTATTTATAATGATCAGCTATAGAAGAGAAAACTATTGTTAAATAATACACACATATATATATAAATATATATACAAAAAAATATATATATGTATACATTTAAATTAAAGTTAAAATCTAAATTGTTTCAACTAATTTCGCGTATCTCAAAATAAGTATCGCAAAAGCATAAACAAACTAAAGAAGTGCGCAAAGAAAACACACAAAAGAAAAAAAAAAGCGAAATTATTTGTTGTAAATTGTACTAAATATATATATTTAATTACTGCAACTATTAACATTTATAAACATACGCTAAATACGTAAACAAATACATTTAAATAACTATTATAATAACAGAAACTTTCAAATGAAAACTGCTTATGTTCAAAAATATATTTCATCGATATCTTTCTCTGCTGCTACGATAATTCGTTAAGTCGATAAATCGATAACAGTCCAACCAGCAGTTTGAAGCAAATCTTTGAGTGTTTCTATATGGTGTAATCTTTATTTCATTTTAGAAATTTGTAAGCTTCTACAATAATACAAAAAACAACAAAAAAACGTGTATAAAAAAATTCCTCAGAAAAAAAACTTGCAAAAATATATACAAATTTGAGTTTTATTCCAGGAGGCTACAGAAACTAGCAGCTCAAACGTAGGCAATATTTTCACCATAGTTCACTCAGCCCCAAAGTATGCTACACAATCTGTTTGCTGTGGTGACATTTATTGAATTCACCACGAATTGGGCCGCAGCGAAAATTGCTTTCTGAGCACGAAAAAACACAAAATCCCTGATAACTTGAAAACTACAAGGACGATTTGAATGTCCTTTGGCATGTTTATAGTGCTTATCAAGGCGCATCGTTTGACATGGGTTTCGTAAGGATACGCAAGGATGCGGCCGAGTTATAGACGTTTTTCTGTATATAAAAAACTGCATTTTTCTCAGCTTCCTGAAGGACCTTCGTCCTTTTGATTACATATTCTGATGCGGCTTGTTAAGGACTATGTGCTGACCAAAGCGCATCCCGATAGTCCTTGAAATGGCTGAGTTACAGGCGATTTTCTGTTTTTAGGACATTTTTTCATGCTACCCCCTTGGGAAAATTTCAAGTGGTTTTTCGAAAGAAAAATTGCTCTAACTCGGTCAAATCCTGGTGGATTTGGACGGGAAATATTGCGTTGGAAACGCCAGGACCAACTCTATCGATTGGCGTTTAAGGATACAAAATAAAGGATGCGTGGAGGTTCGTTCAGGTATGTATGTATATTTTCGGTCTTTCATTTTTACAATCTTAACGACTTTTATATTCTTATGTAAATAAAATACATCAATTAACATTCCATTTATTGTCCACACACACTATAACAATTGAAGCTCGGATAATTGTTTTAAAATTTGGAATATTTATGTATAAGTATAAGTGTGTATTTTTGGTTAATTATTGAATAATTGAGATATTGATTAAGGTAGAGTAGTTGCAAGTGTCTATCCTTGGATGAGCTCTTTAGACGGTTCAATAATTTGTATTTCTTTGTTTACATATCGTTATATATATATATATCGTTCTTGGTTATATAATATCAATTTTTAGGCCTATATATAATAAATTCATTAAAGCTAACACTAACAAAATACACTATAAATCAATTAAAAAATACAATCATCCAGAAACGTTCCGATGGACGATGGATGATGGGATAGGAAACATTTTTGGAAGTGCTTCTGATTAAAGGGGATGGGGGATATACAAGGTTTCAAGGTTCGGTTTAAGGTTCACAGCTGAGCAGAGCTGCATTTTGAGTGCCCTCTGAGTCAATAATCTAATTAATTAATTAATTAATCCACTAATTTTAATTAGAATCCTATAGAGCCTACACTTAAGATCTCAGGGAAGAGCGCTATTCCTCATCCTTTAATATCAGCACATGGAATCAATGGGCAGCTGATCCTGTTTAATGCTCAGTCGTCGGGGATTTGACTGTTTGGTACGATTGGAGGAACCATTACCACCATTACCAGAGCTGGAAACAATTGTGGCGCCGCCTCCACTGCCACTGCCAGATCCGATATTAAGCGTACTGAGGCTGTTATTGTTGCTATAGTTGCTGCTATTTATGGAATTACCGGAGTTGGTTCTCTCATTAATACTTGTTAGGTTGGGTATACTCGGCGCCGTGGTTGTTATTGAGATATTATGGCCGCCCATGGTGAATGAAGCACCACCATGCTTACTATGACTACTATTATTATTATTGAGCGGCTCCAGTTCACTGGCCAGCACGCCGTTCGGTATGGAATGCGAGCGGATTTGCAGACGACCCGAGTCCAAGGACTCATCGCTGGCCGGATCCAGATGATCCACTGAATTGGCCGATGCCATGCGCTGTAACATGCTGGCCGCCGAAAGCGTACGATCCGCAAAGGGAACTGGAAACAGACAAAAAGGACATTCTTAGCAAACAAAATTTCTGGTTTCCATTTGAAGGGGGGGACTTACCCAAGCCGCTTTTGTGGCTCCTGGTGTACTCGGACTTGAGCTCGTCCAGCTGCTTGGCGCTGCACAGTGGTGTATCCACATCGTAGGTGTTATTAAACAGCGTGTAGTCCACCTCATACTCGCCCGTCTCCTTGCGGAAGGACACCACATTGACGAACCGATGTCCCCACAGTATCTCCGAGGGCAAATAGCTGCTGCGCGCCTGAGTCGTCATGCCCGTCGACTCAATGACACCCTCTAAAACCAACAAATTAATGGGTATATATTAGTCAAAGCTTGGGGAAATATATGATGATGAGCTTACCCAGCATTACGACCACCTCGAAGCGTTCCTTGAGCATATCCGATGCGGAGAGCATATAGAGCGGACTATTGCGATCGATCTTATGCACAATGGTCGTGGGCCAAATGAACATGAGACGATCCTCACCGCCGTCGGCGCCAACGTGGAGCTCCTGCTGAAAGAAGGGAAGGACTTCGCCCTCTTTGGTCACCTTCTTCCGTATGACCTGAGCCCGGACGTGCGCCTCAATAATGTGAGATTTGCGCATATCTCCCACTCTGAACATGAGACAGGGTGTTCCATCTCTGTGACAGATGACCGCATTCCGGGAGAAGAGCAGCGTTTGGGCGCGTTTCTTGGGACGCGACAACTTGGCAAAAACAATGCCCACCATAAAAGCCTGTATAAAGACGCCAGTGATGCACTGTATGCACATGGTGAATATTGCCTCCGGGCACTCCTCAGTGACATAGCGATTGCCATACCCGATCGTTGTTTGCGTTTCGACAGAGTACAGAAACGCCGTCATTATACCCTTCACCTCGGTCACGCAGACGGTATGCGTCATATTGGCAATCAATTCCGGCTCTGTATTCCGCCGCTGTATATACTGCAGATCACCGTGGGCAAAGGCTATCGTCCACCAGATGAAGGCAAAGAATGCCCACGATATGATGAAACTAGCCGCAAAAACCAGCAGCGTCCAGCGCCACTGTGCATCCACCAGAGTGGTGAATATATCCTGGAAGAGCCACAAAATAATCTGCCCATTTAAAATGAACTCTCTTCTCTCTTCAGTTTACACAATTATTTGGTACATTTATTTCTATATTTAAATGTCCCGCGCTTGCATAATACGCACATTCCGTGCCACACATACAAACACAACGAGTATGCGTGCATGTGTGTGTGAGTGTGCGTATACGCATCTACAGTGAAGGCTCGATAATTAGAACTCGCTACGTTACAGCTTGTTAATAGCAATATTTAATTAAAGTATTTAACAATATTAAATTCCAAATAAATATTGTATTCAATATTTAAAATATTAAAATTAGTTAAAAAATTAAAATAAAAAATGTTAGAGTATTTAAAATATTAAAATAAGTATAAGAAAGATATAAAAGAAGAGTTTGTATATTTAGAATATTAAAATAAAATCAAAAATTAATTTAGAAAAAGTTTGAATATTTAGAATATTATAATAAGTCCAAAAAAGAACCAAAATAAAAAGTTTTTATGTTTAGAATATTCAAATAAGTCCAGAAAATATATAAAAGAAGAATTTGAATATTTAGGGTATTTAAATGAGATCAAAAATTAAAATAGAAAAAGTTTGAATATTTAGAATTTATATTAAGATTAGCTCAAGCAACCATTAAAATAAAAGAGTATTAGACTAAGCACAAAAAACCTTTAATATACCCCGCAGATTAGAAGAAATATGTAAAATTTTTAGTTCCGATTTTTGTACAGTTTTTATCAGTGAAAATTGTATTATTAAAAGAAAATATTAATATATATTCCTTATAAAGTATAAAAGTAACATTTCAACATTTCTAATTATCGAGTGTCCACTGTAGCTATGTAAACTGTATTTGTGTGCGCTTAGCTAAATATAAAGCAAAGCCGAATACTGTTAAATACTCTATAACAGGGTCTCTCACCTGCAGATATCTGCGGCGTCTCTTTGCCACGTTTCCTTGCACCACGTTGCACTCGCCATGCTTGAAGACGACACGTTTTCGTACACGTCTCGAGCTAAATCTCGTCTGTCGATACCTATGCAAAGAGAGAGAGAAGAGAGAGGGCGAAAAAAAGAAGAGAAATGCGTTAGAAAGAGATTGATTTGAGTTGGATTTGTGAAAGAAAAGAAAACACGAAGAGAGGGGTGTAATAACGTCGACTACAAAGAGATTTAGAGTTGTCAAAGAAAAGAAAAAACAGAGAGAGGGGTGTAAAAGGAGGGCAAACATTTCTGTTTTTTTTTTTTTTTCATTTTACATAATTGCGCTCTGTATATGTGTATGTATTAGTGTATGTGTGCTTGTATTTATTTTTATATTTTTATGCTCTTTAGCAGCAGATGTTCTTTAAGAGGTGTGAACCTTCTTATCAATCGAACTGATAACCCTTATTCAGTCCATGTCGAAATATTCCACTGGAGTCTGTGTGGTCTTTGTCAATGTTATTTTTGACATTTATAAAAGCATTAATTACCCTAACTAAGGGTATTATTTATTTGACAAGTGAGACAGCAAGCTACTCTTCTTCTCCTTCTCCTTCTCCCTCTCTTCTTTATGAATGAGTAATCAAAATTCCCAAGCCAATTTTAGAATGCGGAACAAAATATTGTAGAGAAATGAAAGATTATGAATAGCATTTAGAATTTGGAAATTAATTAAGTTCTCTTATAAGACATCGGATTTTTATTTTTATAACTCTAAAAATAACAAAAAAATTTGGTAAGTTACTAAAGTTGTTTAAAAAATCATTCGAAAAATATGAAATATACTCAAAAATATCAAAATTGTTTATAATTCAACCTAAAATCCAATGTTCAAGTTGTATTTTTGGAAATAATTAGGTAGAAAGGGAAGCTTGCCTAATATTTGACTTGCCTAAGCTTTTGTATAGTTTTCAAAGTTAAATTTTAAAAATTGTGTTAAGATCTTAGATAAATTTTTCAAATTTAAAAAAATAAAAAAACTTAATTGCCTTACAAAAAAATGTATTTAGATAAAGATATTTTTATTCCAGCCGCAGAGTAAAAGATAAGTGAAATTCCCGATGTTTTATATTAAGTGCGAGAAGGGAATAAACCGATAAAAAAACAGCAGATGGCTTGAAAAAAAAAAAAAGCCATTGCGATTGATAAAACGTAGAAAAACAGGAAATGTATATATCTTTGCTTGTATTTACTCATAATTCTATATATGTACATTTACATATATATATTTTAAAAAATGTATTATCATTTTCTATTCTTTTTGTTTAAAGTTTTACACTAATATTATCTTAATTACCAGAGTACAATTTGCACTAAAAGCAAAGAAAAGCACATGGGAATAACCAAAGACCCAATAAAGACAATTACGATTTCCAACATTGTTCAAATACTTATTAAACTTTGCTTCAGAGCTTTCTGCAGGAGCTTTCTTTTGGTAACTTAATCATAATCACAGATCAAGATTTTATTTTCACATTTATAGAAAGTTGAACAAAAATCCACCCCTTCTACTTTTATTTAGAGCTTTCTGCGGGAGCTTTCTTTTGGCAACTTTCACACAATCACAGGCCAAGAGTTAAATTTGCACTGTGAGGAAGAAGATTTAAAACCGAGTCCAATCCGAATTTTACGCTCAGCAATTGTAACTGTAATCGCACTGCTTAACTGTGAATTGCAAGCTGAGAGTTGTAAGAATAACAACAACAACAACAACAGCTGATATTTTGTTGTAGCTGCAGTTTTGTTTCATTGCATTTTCACGCTTTATCAGCGTGTCACGCTCTATGCGCTTTTTACTGTTTTCTGCAAGCAAAAAAAAAATAAAAAAACTCCTCTTCTACTCAAAGCTCATTTGCACTCTTGAGTTGAAGCTCAAAGCTTAATCGCAGCACAAAGGGCGCGCTCAAGCGATAGGGAAAGGGAGAGAGGATCACAGTGGGTCGTGAGCCGCAAATAGAGCTGGAAACTTGAAAGCTTCCTATGTAACAATTATAAATTAAAATTAAGAGAATTACAATTTTAAATTTCAAATTAAAGTACAAGAAAAACAATCAAAATAAATTTCTAGTTAAAACCCCGGCAAGTAATGCAATAAGAATAAAATAAATAGAAAGGATAAAAAAATTAAGAATGAAAAAATAGAAAAAAAGAGAAGCTTAAAGATAGGATGTAAAGTGAAAAAGAAACCTGGAAAATATCCAATCCAAAGGAAGAAATTTGGACGAAAATCAGCCAAAGAAGCAATGGAGTCAAGGTTGCGTTCTTTTTTAAATTTTGAAGGTTCATTCCAATATTAATTTAAAAAAGAAATGAATTTATTAATTTATACCTTCAACACTTGAAAATAATTTTAAGAACGTTTCCAATTAAAACCTTGAAAATTGAGCTAAAAGAAGAGAGAGCTTTAACCTTAAACCTTTCCCCCCTGAAGAGAGAGCTTTAACCATAAACCTTCCCCACCTGAAGAGGAGAGAGCTTTAACCTGTATTGTGTATCTCTTTCCTGTACCTGATTCTGGCTCCTAAAAATTAAATGATCGTTTAGCTGCGAGCGGATGTCAAGTTCGGAACATGACAAATGATATTCCGTAAATGCGAAAAATTCGTAGAAATTGCCATCAAAATTGACAAGCCAATTCATTTCAAGTTGTGAAGCTTTCGAAATTTGTTTTGTTTGTATATTTTCTTAATAATTTCATGCAAAATAAACTGGTTTCGATTTTGTTTTTGTTTGTTAACTGCAGCTTGGCTTTTGGTAGTATGACTAAACTGGCAGGGGCAGGTTGAAAAAAGGCCGAGAGATTTGTTGCCAACGGCAACTAATCAGGTTCAATAGAATCGCATTGACTCATTTCAGTCTGAGACTTTCTGGGGTAGCTAAAATGCCAAAAGCTTATGGGTATCATAAAAAAAAAGCTTTGAAAATCCCCCAGAAGAGTTTGGCAAAGTTTTGGAAACAATAAAATAATCAGCAGTCAAGAATTTGTATACCCTTGCAGAGGGTATTATAACTTTGCCAGGGAATATGGAATACTTTAGCTGTGGAAGCGTGTTTCTAAAGTCTCTAAGATCGAAGCACTATATCCTATAGCTGCCATAGCAACAATCGATTGAAATAAGTAAAAATTTAATTCAATTCAGCAAGGGTATTTTATCTTCGGCGCCTTTCCTACCTTTGCAGATTTAAGTCTAAAACTTCTAAACGTTTTTTTTTGACTTCTATAAATGTTGCTTAAAATAAAAGAAAAATATTACAGTAAATCGTGACGTCATATAAATTTATTTTGATATTAAACGCTGCCTCAGTTCAGAGATAAGTTCGGAGCGTTAATTGCAGGCAATTAAAATAATAATAAAACTGACCTTAGACATTGGCTAAAGTTGTGGCTAAAACGAGGGAAGGTTTTTCCCCCCTGCGACCCAAATAAGTTCTTGGCTAAAAGCCAACAAAAAATATGATTGAAATGCATTTCTGGAGAGTCCGTAAAAAGTTAGCTTTGGCTAGAGAAAATGTTGCCCGAGGTCGGGAAATATATTCGGATCATTCACACAAATCAGCGCTTGACGTCAGCAAAAAGCTTTAGATTTCTACTTGTTTATGGAGTATTATATATATATATCTATTTTTTCATATAGTATATATATAATTATATCTGAATAAAAGGGGCTTTTTGGTTGCAGGCAGCCAAAAGATGTCAGCACATAATTTATGGGCGAAAGTGCAGGCAAAAACAAAGCAAGAAAAGATTTATATAGAAATATGTAGAAATATGTACATATATTTCTATATGATTGCCAAGAAAATTCAAATGCCAAAAGTCGAAAGCATAGGTAAAAATATATAGATAGTCGAGTATAAATCTATTGATAAAATTGTTCATATTGCAAATGCAACCTTTGGACATTGTTCAGTTTGCCGCGTTAAATAACAACAAATAAGCCTGTGAGTGCTTAAACTGTACTCAAAACAAGCATTCATATTCATATTCATTCACTCACATTCATGCACTCAAATAGTTATTCGAATACACGCGGCGATAACACTGGAAATAGTTATATTTCGATACTCGTAACTTCTTTGCTCCTTATTCAATTTCGATGGAGTTTTCAGAGGTTATAAAGAAAATCCCTGCCTTGAAGAGAGTTCTGCAAAATGTCTCAAAAACTCTCTAGAACATCCTGAAATCCGTTCAAAAACACATATCATTTTGCAGCTGATTAATTTAAACAGGAGCTGTTCTGGGCCTTTTTGGTTGTGTTTTTTAACCTTTTAAAAAACAGATGTTTCCAGCTAAATGTTTATAGAGCTTCGTTTACCAATAGATATATTTATAGCTATGCTTTGTAGTACCAGAAAACGACCAGAAATCGCAAATATTTGTGGCGGCATTTAATTAAAAACAGCACACATCGATCGATATATGCGAAAGTTCTATATAGAAACAATATATATATATATATATATATATATATTCTCGTACTAACTGGAATATACCGCGTATTTACTGGAAACACTTGTTTAAATTATAGATATTTACTCCCAAATGGCACTGAGTCACAAACAAATTTATAGCAGCTGCTGCGGCTGTCGATAGTCGATAAATGATCGATAACACTTTTACCTTAAAAGCTCCTCGCGCCAGGACTGTTCACTGGAATGCGTCGCCCGATAAACGATCATCGATAAACGACTGAAACTGCGTCGTAATTCCGACATTTTAATTACTTTTTATTTATTTATTATTATTATTGTTGATCGTGATTTGTGATCAGTTTTTTTCAGCTGTTGTAAACACTTGAGCCGCACTTATACTATTACGAATACTTTACGTAGGCAAATACTGTTGTTGTTTGCGGCGTTAAAAAATCGATAGAAATAAATGAAATAAAATTAAAAAATTGTTTTTTGTGTTGTTTTTTTTGGTATTTGGTTCTAGCTTGTCATTGTTATAAAAATAAAACATAGACAATGCTTCTGCAGGAGGCGACAACGAGCTGAAAAGCCCCAGCCGAAGAAGCCGAAGAAGTCATTTAATTCATTTTTCAGCATTTTAAACGATATATTTTAACACTTGTCTTTAGCCCTCAACTATCCGCACAAATATGTGTGATCAGCTTTTTATATAGTAGTACTATAATTCCACTGCTTCTTCTTCTTTTTTGTCAGTTTTCTATATATTTTCTCTGTTTTTCTCTGGTCTTCTGTTTCGGCTTTTGTTTTCGACTGCTGCGAACCGAGCGATCGAGCAACATTTTACCAACTGGCAGGCAAGGCGTAAAATTCAAATAAGCAAATATACGAATTTCTCTATGTGAATACTACAAAGAGTACTATGAGTACTACGAGCAGCGGCAGTTCAACCCGGTACCCCGTACCCCCTACCCCTCCCCCACACATACCATTAAATAGCTCTTTTTTTCGACATCAAAAACACACATTTCTGTTGTAGTTGCCATCCAATTACACATGTTTCTACGAGTATCGAGTACCGAGTACCCAGTACTCATATGAGTATATAGATCGCCCGCCTGGGCAGTTATACTCGCCTATATCTATGAGCGGTTATCAGTCAGATATACACACATATATCTATTTGTATGTGTGTGCCTCTGCCTAATATATCTAATAGCCAGCTCATTAACTTTATAAATTCACATACTTATATCTATGGAAAGATATATATATATATCTATATATATATATATATATAGAGTCCAGACGCACACGTTTTGTTGATTGTGGTCAAGGTGGGTAAGTCCCCTCAGGGGTACCCAAAGAATTTGATTTGATATTTTTTTAAAGAATTTGCTGTAAAATATCTTTACACTCACAGAAAAAAGGTTCTATTTCTAATAGTAAAAATTGACTAGCAAAATTAGACTTGAATAAATGAATTTTCCAAGAATAAACCTACAATAATCAGAGTATGGATTAGAATATGAATTAATGAAGAGAAAATGAGATTAGTTCGAATTTTGATTGATTTATATGAAGCTAAAGATACTTAATCCCCTTAAAGGCATATTTTTAAAAGATACTATAGATACTATATTAAAAATATAAAAAAAAAGTTTACATACTCTCCCATACTTTTATTAATACTACTTTTTTTTAGAGATATCTTTTCATAAAAGATACTATCTTATAAATATCAACAGAGGTCTACATACTTTTCAATATCTATTTAATATCTGCAGATAAAGATTCTCCATGTTTTTAACCAAAGATACTTTCTGAGAAATATCAAAAAAAGTTTTTTTTTTAATATGTGTCCTCCCCTAAGGATACTTCTTTTCTTGAAGATATCTTTTTAAAGAATATACTTTCAAAAAAAAACTATTTTTTATTGTGGCCACCGATAAAGATATTTCTTGGAGATATTTTTTTTAAGTAGATACTTTCTGAGAGATATATATATTTTTTTGAATTTTTACCTACAAAGTCTACAAAATACTTTCTTCTACCTATTCGATATTTATTAGTAAACTAATCTGTTTTCAGCAATTAGTCACTAAGTTCTAAATTCTAAGTTATTCCGCCCACTAAGTCAAGAGTTCGTCGCATTTTAATTACATTTTATTATATTTAATTATGGGTATTCTATTCTATATAATAATTGTGAGCACTTGCTTTAATCTATTATACGATGTGAGAAACTTTTGGTATGCTTTTGTCACATTGTATATTTTGAAACGCAGAAATACTGCCATATATATACTACATACATATATATATATATATATATATTTTTACCACGTATTCCGCTTTGCTTTGTGTCAGAAAGAAGCCCCCTCGAACCGGTTAATGCTGCCTGCGTTCTATGCAAAAGCGATTAGCTAGCCGAAAGCTTTTGGATTAAAAATAGACCCAAAAAAGATCCATTATGAAAGAGTTCTCTGCTCATTGAGTCCTGTTCGATGTGGTAAAAACTTATTTTGATCTTTATGATGGGGGTTAAAGTTCAATAAACCTGCAATTTGTGATCAATCTTAGGGCTCATAACAATCGAAATTTTCCATATTAAAGGGCTATCAATCAAATACCCTGCCACAATCTCAAAATGTAGGGTATCTAATCGTTTGAATGTATCATGAAGCTAAATATTACCATTATTAGGGCAATAAAGTAAACGCCAGGAAAGTACCTGCGACTTATAAACCTCTCTGAGTGGTATAAGATCCATGAGTAATTTCAATTTCCCATAAAAAAACAACATACCAAAACACTTGATAGTGTTTATCATACTATACAAATATATATATATATATAGATATAGCTAGATTTCTGTAACAGTTGTGACGTCCAGCAAGTGACGCACCTGAGACAAGAACTTGTAGCCAAGTGTTGATAGCGCTGTGAGACATATATGATAATGTCTGTATATATATATATATATATACATATATATATATATATTTATGTCTGTATATATAGCAAAATACTGGCATGTTTTGAAGATTATGACTAAAATGTGACCAACTTGGAGATGCCATCATTATCAGTGCTCAAACCCAGTAGCCCAGCAGAGTTTTATAGACTTTCTGCTCATAAAAACTAAGCCAAACAAATGACATTATTTTTTACCCAACTACCACAAAAACAGGCTCTATTTATACTCTATATATATATATAAATAAGATCTGGCCTTGGCTTGTTTTTACATTGCTGTGGTTCAATGAACTGTCGTAAAACTTTGGGGTATGCTGCCTGTACTACATACATAATTAGTTCTAGTTTATACACAGAAAGAAACATTTGTAGGTCGAAACTTTGGGCTTAAATCCCTATGAAAAATTTGGTTAACTAAATTTTTTAGTCTCTGGCTTAAATATGCTTTATATTACTCCTAAATTTCTCTTTTGTTTATCAAAAGTTGGCTTAAATATGCTTCATTAACAACCCAAGTTTCTCTCTTGTTTGTCTTAAATATTCTTCTATTCTTCTCAAGTTTCTCTCTTCTTGGCTTAAATATTCTTCATATTCTTCCGAAACTTCTCTCTTTTTTATCAAAAGTTGGCTTAATCATTCTTCCTAAATTTCTCTCTTCTTCATCAAAAGTTGGCTTAAATATTCTTTAAAGTTTCTCTCTTGTTTATCAAAAGTTGATTAACACAATTCTTCACAATTCTCCCGAATTCTCTCACAATTCTCTCACACTTTTCTCTTATTTATCACGCGTCGATCAGCATAATAATCACAGATTGAACAAGAATATTTAATTAATATAATTAATAAGTCACATAAATCTATTATTATAATCGGTGAGTAAAATTTTCGACCACTGTGATAAATGTATTGTGATCACAGTTCTAATTGAAACCGAACGATCTGCTGAGTCTTGATTATAAAGCCATAAATAAATAATTAGAATAGGAATAGAGTTAAATCGGATATTGGATGATGTCAAAGGTATTTGTAGGGGCTTCGATAGTTAAATAAAGCCAAAAATATTTTAATTTCCTGCCACTATTTGTAGTATTAATCAAGTTTTATCTTCTAGTTCTATAATTAAAATATTTTTATATATAAATTCCGCGAATCTTGACTTTCGAGTCACGCCAAATATAGCGACAGAGATAATGAATGTGGCATATAATTAGCAAAGATATTTGTCATTTAAATTTCGATGTTCGATGATCAAAGTCTGGTGATTTTCCATCGCAAATATATTTAAATAAGTTAACGAAACTGGAAAATCCCTAGCCAGAAACAGCCCAAATATTTTAGACTAAAAAGTTGACTCGAGACTAGTGTTTATCTATGGAATTATCGGCGGCAAATTCGCCGAAAAATTGTTTAACTTTCCACATGGAATACCAAAGCAAATAAGCAAAAAGTATCTGAGAATGTCTATATTTAAAAGTATCTGTTAAAGTATCTGTATCCGTTTTTTTTTGACTGTTCAATAAGCGTGTCGCTTGAGCGGCTTCTTTTAAGTGAGTCATGTCTCAGGCCTGAGACCTCAGACCTCAGGCCTCAGATACAAAACCCGGTGCTGGCTCTAGGCAGCAGGCGGAGTTACACACCTTTTGGAGAAGTGCTAATAAATATGCGCAATATTTTGGATGAGACACGATGAGACATGAAGGGACATGAAGAGACATGTGTGTGGCCTTATCAAACATGATTTTGTCATGGCCGGCATTTTTTATTATCTGTTTTTAGTTGTCACCGTCTCGCGCTTTGCTTGTAAATAATACTCAAAAGTACACAGACGCTAAATAAGCCGGGTAAATACTTATGCCACTATATATATATATATATATATGTGTGTGTGTATGTGTGTGTGTATATATACTTATGGCCATGTGACAGGGCCTGGTTGGAACACTAAAAAGCTGTTGCTAAAATGATCTTTCACATGCGCCGCTTGTTAAGCTAATGACTACACGCTTTCTACATCTCTTCGAAGAGCTAAATATGACAAAAAAAGCTAAAAATATCTAGTACAGTCTGCACAAAAAAGCTAAAGCTGCTTTTTTCACCAAATTAAAAAAAAAAAACAATATTGGCCAATTTCACATAGTTTTAGGCCGGGTTTACACGGCGACGTTTGAAGAGATTTACACAGTAAAAACTTAGTGGAGTTTGCCCAATTCTGGGAACAGTTTTGAGAGCTTAAAGTAGTATTTGATTAATTATAAACTTTGTGTAATTATTTTTAATTAATTATTCTATTCATTTCTATTAATTTTGTCTATAAATTTTGAATATTTTGAAGTA
Source organism: Drosophila repletoides (assembly GCA_018150835.1). Lineage (NCBI taxonomy): Eukaryota > Metazoa > Arthropoda > Insecta > Diptera > Drosophilidae > Drosophila > Drosophila repletoides. Next base: position 11,557,049 of record JAECWQ010000100.1, read on the forward strand.
GCATCTTAATTTGTGAGAAACTTTGAAGCAGTATTCTAAGAATCCTAATCTCTACCTATTCCTGATTATATATAATATTTCCTATAGATTTTTATAGACATTTTTCAAGCATATTTGAAAAGCGAAATACAAAATTGATCATAATTTTCATAGTATGAACAATTGCAAATATTTAAGCCACTGTCTGTATTCACAGCTATTCGAAAACTTGGTACGAATACGACTACGTTTCCGAGTATATAGATACATTTGAGTGTATATAGAAACGTGCAATCCATTGTCACATTTACTCCGTCAATATATATACAATATATATATGGATATACTCTTATATTATGCCATTCCATTACATTTTGTACATTATTTTCCAATGTGTCAGTTATGCGACGTGCATTGTGAATGTGGGCTCCAAGCCAGGTACAGTCTGCCAGGTACAGTCTGCGCAAAAGCTTGAAGTGACTTCAAGTCGAATCTTTAATGAGATTTTTACCTTTTTTTTTTTTATTTATTCAATACCATAAAATAAGTCAATGTGTTAATTATTGCGACTTGTACTCTGTAAATGGAAATTTTGTACTTGTAAACCTTGAGCTAAACGTAATACTGCAATAATGCAAATGGTGTTAAATACCCTATAAATTTGTACATTACATTAAAGCCTATTGTTATTATTATTTTAAAGAAATACCTCTTTTATTTGTGGTATTAATAATGTTATGTAGATATTACTTTTCCAATTTAAGACTTTCTCTGAAGCTGGCAATTTTGGGGAACTATGTACCCTACGAATTGGATACTTTAATAGTGCCATGTATGCTTCACTATACCCTATTAAAACCTTCTATCTATTGGGAGTTCTTTACCTTCATAAATACCCTATCTATTTGGGCGTATTAAGAGCTCTTTTGCTATTTACATAAACATTAATTAAAAAGTACCGACAATAATTATATATGATAAATACGATTGCGATTATATAGCCTGAGATTAATATATATATACAAAATTGGGTAAACAAATAAGTGTGCAGTTATCTAAAAAATACTCTAAGGCCGTAAAGCTCACAAAATTGTTAACAAAAATGGAGCTTAACGTTAATTTCTACCGGCCTCTAATTTATTTATGAAGCTAAAGACCGGCATTTAAATTCCGCAAGCAGCGACGCCTCGTCTCCCCCTCCGTCTCCTACTTCTTCGCTGTGTCATTTCCCGCGTCGAATGTCATACAAAAAAAAAAAACTTCCTGAGGCCACGCAGAGCACGTCAAAGAGAGAGAGAGAGAGAGAGAGAGAGCCAAAGAGAGCAGGCGTGGGTGCTTAGCCCTGGAGTACAGTATGCTCTGAGCGGCAGGCGCAGGCAACTGCAGCATGCGTTGACGCTGCTCTCAGCAGCAGCTGCAGCCGTATAAGAGAAATGCAGCGCTGCTCTGCTAATGTTAATGTTTGTGTTGCCATGCAGCATGCTTGAGCAGCGCATTCTCATACTTTGTATGCGGCACTCGAGGGTATTATAAAACATAGATATGTATTTTGGCATCTGTTGCGCCGTACTGTACACACACACACACACACACACGCACACAGATAGACGGCGTGTGGCCTCTTTGTGGCAAGTTCAACGGTTATCGACTGACAGTCGGACAGACAGACGGCGGAGCAATTGAAACAAGTTTGTTGCTTAAGGAGCGACATGCAACAATAACAAACAAATCAAATCAAATCACATTGCAAAACAAAACGATGCACTTGAAAACCTGCACAGCTACTTATAAGTAATTACACACCAATACACACATAAACACCAATTTGATAAATGAAATCGTTTAGCAATACATAAACAATTAAAGAGCATACGAAAGACTTAAATACCCTATAAAACACAAGTAAAAGGAAGCTGTTTTATTAATGAGCTTGATCAACTTTTTAATGTTTTGATTCAATTTTCATTGAATTTCAAATATAGTTTTGTCGATACTGTACTTTTCCCAGGTAGAAATCTACTGAGAAACTGAATAAGGAGCAAAACTTTTTTCTTATCTATCGAAAACTTTAAAGGCTTTAAATAAATAAATTGAAGTTGACACTGAAAACTTTTAAAGTATCTTTACAGTCCCAAAACAAAGGATCTTTTCGAGGTTCAGATGGCAATTTAAGTATTTTTTCGAAACTCACGTGGTTTACCCAAAAAAAAAAGTATCTCTTTGAGGTTCATGAGGTTTATAGAACAAATGAAAGTATCTTCTCGACATTACTGTGGTTTATAGAACCAATAAAAGCAAATTTTCGAGATTCACGAGGTTTCTACAACAAATAAAAGTATCTTTTCGAGGTTCACGTGGTTTATAGCACAAATGAAAATATCTCTTAGAAGTTCACGTCGTTTATACACGCGTCCTGCAACGCGTTACGAATTTGTTGATAAGTTGAGAGTACCTTGAAATACCCTACAATTCAATCAGGGTTTTTTTGTGTTTTTTGTTTTATCGAAACTTACTCGTACATTGCATCGACGAGATCGCGTTCCCAGGTCATCAGTCGCTTCATGTTGGCCAAAAGGAAATGCGTGCAAATTTGTTTGAGGCGATTTAGATTCAAGGCGCACGCGGCGTGCGTTATGCGCGTTACACAACGCAAACTGTCTTTTTCTTTGTTTTTTTTATATTATTTTTATATTGAAAGTGTGTTTGGGGTTTTTAGTTTTGTATTTTGTGTATTTTTATTTCGGTATTTGTTGTTGTTTTTTTTTGAGGTCGGCGAAAACGCGGCGACAACACGCGGCGTCGCTGACGCGACGGCGACTAAAATGTAACGGGCGGCCGCCAACAGCAGCAGCAGCAGCAGAAATGATGTATATGTGTGTGTGTGTAGAGGGTATCTGTGTGTTGTCACTGCTGACGAGTGACAGCTCCTTCTCGCTTGAGTGAAAACAGCAACAACAACAACAACAACAGAATAAGCTCTCTAATACAGCTTTGCCTCTCCTATTCCCATCCCATTCCCAGTCCCAATTCGATGGCGATTCCTGTTACAACCTTGGCGATTACAACAATTATAATAATTGATATTTGTTTTCGCAAAACAAAAGATTCGAGCAATTTTGTTTTTTTTTTTAGAATTTAAGTTTGAATTTTTTATGTTGTTTTTTTCGCGCTTTTTTTAATACTGTTAAAGCTGTTGCCTGGGTGACGTTATCGCTGTATCTGCTGCTACTTTGGAGTATGGGAATATTTAATGATGTCGTTTTTTCTCTTTTCTTTTATTATTATTATTATTATTTCTTTTTTTTTATTATTTCTTTTTTTGTTGTTAAATCACACACAAAACAAAACAAAAGCGAACACTTTGCCGTTTCGCTTTTTATCAGAAATGCGTTCTTTTTGTGGTTGGAAAGGCGAATATTGTTTTTATTTTAAAATATACAAAAGCGCTCATTATTTTCACAGCTTCTCTGTTCCGGCCGATCTCGAGCGGAACTATTTATTTTAATTCAAGTATTTACTATATATATATATATACGATATATATACGATTCGTTTTGTTTGTCCGTCGTTTTGCTTGTAATTAGTATTTAAGCGGCGGCGTCTCATTTACAACTGACGTTGCATGAAACGTGCGTTTTACACACAGGCTCTCTGCCGATCGAGCGCGTAGAAGAGTTTGTTTTTTTTAATGCAGAGACTAACTAATTAAGAGAGCGGGCTAAAGAGAGCGCGCGCGTCGTCTTCGGCGTCGTCGTCGCTGCTGCTGTTTAGCGTAGCAGGTGTTTTTATAACTTTCTGCTAAGACGGCTGAATACAAACTGAATTGCTCAGTTGACAGCATTGTTGCTTTTTATTTCAATTTCGTGTATCAAGTGGAAGAGCCGATAGCAGCAGACGCCGCGTCGCTGCCGGCTGCTAGCAGAGGCATGCTGAGGAAGCGGCAAACGGACGACGCAAAAGGCGAGAACGAGAAACCAAAATGAAATACAACAGCTGATAACTTATTATATTTCTTTTATACTACAAAGCAGCAACAACAGCAGCGGCAGCAGCAACAACAACAACAAATGCCGGTGCCTTTCGCCATGCGACAAAAGCAAACACAACAAAGCTGCTATAGCTGTAAATTTGCGGCTCTCTGACTGCAGATTTTTTTTAATATTTTTTTTTTTTTTAGACATTTATTCTTGCCACTTAAATCAAGGCAATTAACTCTGCGCTGCGACAGCGACAGCGACGACGACGGCGACTGCGACGTCAATTGTTGGCTGGCCCATAAAGCGGGCTTACGTCGCGTATGCGTAATGCGTACTGTCTGTGTGTGTTGGAGTATAAGCGTGTATAAGTGTAAATATGCAAAATAAATAGTCGCATAAGCATTTAACGGCTGCTGTTTCAATAATTTTCCCTCTCCCTCTCCTTCTCCTTCTTCGTCTTCTTCTTCTTCTTATTATTATTATTATTCTTATTGCAACACGAGTTGAAAAACAAAAAGCCAAGGTAATTAGCTGCAAAGCTTTGCTCAGCTGTGCCAGCCGAAGGCGTGACCAGTGGGCGGGCCTGAAACATTACATTGCCAATTAGGACAGGCTTATACACCGCAAAAAAATATTGGTTAATTAATTGTAAATTCATTTTTAAATTTTATTAAATAATTTGGCATTAAAAAGAAGAAAATTGCTATGATTTTTCTTAATAGTTTTAGCAATACATTTATAACAATTAATATATTTTTGGCTTAAAAAAAGAAATATATTCTATTAAATATTTTATTCATATTAAAAAAAAATATTTTATATCATATTTTATGCACTTTAAATCAATAGAAATATTCTGATATTAGAAAAATCCTTAAATAATGTTCCAAACTTGATTGAATTTCAAATTTTTCCTTTTTAGCCAAAAAAGCAATTCAGTTAACAGAGGCTTAGGAAAATAATCCTTTTGAAGCAGAAATAGAAATAATCCTTTAGAAATAGAAATAACTGAATCGAATTTAGGATGAGTTTCAAGCTCCGATATTTTTATGAAGCTCGATTCGGTTCAATCTCAGCGTTCAAACCGGTTCGTTTGGAAAACTAGCTTATAGCCTTGGTTCCTATTTATTATTTCAGCTTTATTTTTTTAGCAATTTTTGTGCACAGTGTACATAAAACTTAATTTAAAAAGGCGATATATATCATTAGTGTCAACTGTTCAACTGCATGAATACATATAGAGATATATATCTTTATTCGCGGCACGACTTCTGATACTTGACTCAGTCCGTCAGGCAGACAGACAGGCGTCGAGTCAGAGATAAGACAGCTGTGAATACATAACGGCTAAATGCCTTCAAGACGCCTTAACAATGCGTCAAAGTAATTTTTTTTTTGTTCATTTCATTATTCTTATTGCATTTGCAAATTTATGGCCCGCTTTCAATCTATTTGCTATTTTTTTAATTTGCAGTTATCAGCGACGGTTTTTTATTTGCACAAATCAAAAAAGGAATAAAACACTTTGCACACGGCCACAAAATACGATTATACTTCGTACCCCAAAAGGAGAGAGAAAGAGAGAGAATACTGTAATCACATGATGTACTCACACACTCAACGATTATCATGAACATCGCAGATGATTTTGATTACATGAAAAACTTAATAATAACTTTAAATTAACCTATATTTTTTTAGTATATAAATAACTTAAATGTTTGCTGTATTTTAATGGCCGAATATTGTATTCACAGTAAGAACGGGTCTGTTTTTTCTCACAGTGTAAAGTGAGTGAAGTTCTTGAATAAAAAAGGCTGGAGGCCAAAGTTCTTCTTTCCTTTTCTAACTAGAAATTCAGAGTTAAATTCTCTTCGCATGATATAATTTTAAAATAATGTTTTAAATTCCATTTTTTTTATTATAAGACTTTACTTAAAATCTTGAGTATCAAATGAAATAAACAAATAAAAGAGGAACAGCCGCAACACTCAAAGAAAAGTCAACAGGAAGAACTGAAGAACAGAAGAAGATGATAAACAAAATTTCAGAATAAACATTTTTATCAACATGAATCATTGCAATTAAAATTCACAGTAAAATTCATTCAAGTCTGATTCTTTTTGTTGTTTTTGCAGCACTTAGTTGATCCAATAGAGAGGCAATCAAATGCCCAAAGTATTGGGCCTATTGGCTCAATTCGGCTGAATGAATGAATGAATGAATGAATGAGCTGAGAAACCTGTTTATCAATATTGAACATAATTAATTTTTTTGTGGCCAATCAATAATAGAGAAATCAAACGCTTAGGCGGCCAGCAAATCAATAGAAATTTTAGAAAATTAATCATACGACGCGTCGCGCGCAAAGATTGTGAAGAAAGCAATCAAATGGCCAAAATATAATTTAATGCCTATGGGCCAAATATCAATTTTAAGGGCAACTATATGGCCTGACAACTATGAGTAAAAATTCTCGTATTTTATCTATATTTAGGCGCTGAGCAATTGAGTACTTCTCTCTCTCTCTCGTTCGATCTCTCTCGGAGGTGGACTCGTTTGCTCTCTGGTTGCCCCGGCAACAGCTGCCGTACGAGAACCACTTAAGGAAATCCCCTTGGCAGCTGGCCAAGAATTCTGTCTAACACGTTTTTAATTAACTTATGAGCAAATTAAATTACGTTAGCCAAGTTAATACACATAATGCGCATTAATGTTCTCGCGTTTCTGTTAGCCAAATCAGTTTTGTTTATTAATTCGTTTATTTACATCAAAAAGTTGGCTTACTTATTGCCAAAATTTATGCCAAGGTGCCCAAAGAGTCGTTGACTCTCAGTGGATTCAAATAAAAACGTTAAGCCGAATTACACAGTGAGAAAATGATTTGATTTTTCAAGTAGTCTCAAAGCTTTTTTTGCTCTTAAATACGCAATGTATGTCTAATCTTTAATCCCCTTTTTCGCTCAGTGTAGTTGTAGTAGAAAACAAATAAATTAACAAATAATTTGCATGCTAATGTCAGGGGCGTTCAAGCTGCCACTAAATTACGAGTCCACTCTAAATATACTGCGAGTATTCCAAGTATTCCACGTCCAAGTCCAGTTCTAACCCAATTAAAGCTCACTTGGAAAGCTTACTTAGCTTAGACTGGCCGAACAGCAGGCGGAAATCATATTTAATTGTCCACCCACCGACGGCCTTAAATCAAAATAATTTAATTTTGTCATTCATCCAATCAACGGAAAGTTTATCTCTCGCTCGCGTGTCACTCAGCGTCACCGACACAGCGGACAAAGACGTGAACGGGAACGGGAACGGGAAGGGGTTCGGGAACGGGTAGCAGGAACGGGGCCACAAAAGACTTGGAAGCCCTCGATTACATTATCGCACATTGTATTATATTCTATACCCCATATATATCTATATCTATCTATATATATATCTATATATATATAAGCAAATGTTGCCCTCGCCATTTGTGTATCAAAAGAGATAAGCTGTCGTATCAATATCATAAGTCGTCGTCGTAGTCAGTCAGGTGTGTATCTATTAGATACAAGTATCTATGAGCTACAAGCCAGAGAAAAACACTGAGAAATTTATTATTATTTTATTTAAATCTAAGAGAATATTGTGGCTAGCAGCAAAAGAATTGCACTTGTTGTTCTTTGGCAAAAAGCCCTGGCCCAATTTCTCAAGAAACACGCTGATTTCTAGGAAAAAAGCTACTACTACACTTTGAAATACCCTGTATTTTATGTGTGCTTTAACATGGCACTTTTATTATCTCAAAAGTATGCTATAATAAACGAATAAGCACAATGATTCACTTGGCTTTTCACTGAATTGATAAGAGTTTTCTTTCGAAATAAAGATTCCTTTTTTTTAGGCATCTAAAGTAAGTTTTGACCCGAAAACTTGGCACAAGCAATGCGCTCGATAACGCAAAATATTCATAGATAATTTTCAAAATTTCGAAATGTTTCTAAATTAATTTTACCTCACGATTTCCGTTTGTTTAAAGTCATTGACTATTTCTGTTGGCCTACAATTTTTCTAGGTTTTCGAAAATGTATTTTTGAGCAATAAAAACATGGAGATATTTTTCCACAATTTTGAGATATTTTTTCCTTTATTAAGGATCGAAAAGTTTAAATATTTTTAAACAAATTTGGGTAAAAACTTTGAGGAGAAAATGCAGGAAAAAACTTTGATAAAAACGTATTTATGTGGACTTTGGAATTTTCTGCTCTTTCTGGGAATTTCCCACAAGAAACCCAATATTTTCTATAGAGATTTTCTAGTAAAAACCCTACTTAACTCTAAGGAAAAACTCTCGAAGAACATCATTATGGAAAACTCACCTGGTTAGAGGACCCGGCGATTCGCTGACTGCCTTTATGGAACGCCTGATTTGCTTATGGAATGAGCCCAGAAATGATTCCTTGCGTGTGAGCAGAGCTCCACTGCTGTTCGACTCTCCGCCGGCGCTGTTAATCCCGGAAGCGTACGTAGCGCTGCGTTGGTAAGTTTCCTCGATCTTCGCATGGGCTTCAACAACGGCATCGGCGCTTGCGCTGCCCGTCAAAGGATTGGCAGCTATTTCCGTCGTGGCTATCGTCAACTGATCCACATTTAGCGGGTTTATCTCCTTATTAATATCCTTATTATTATTATTATTGTTAATATTGTTGTTGCCCATTTTGACTATAACAGGTGTCTTGCTCGTTTCCGTATCCGTATCGGGTAACAGCTTTGTCCAGGCATTTTCGCCCGATATTACTTCCGACTTATCCATAATCATTCTATTATTATTTGGCATTTACTACTTAAATAGAGGAATTAAAATAAATATGTATTTTTTTTTGGAGCCCTGGCGCTAAACTTTGGTGGTTTTTGGTGCTGTTCCGTTAGGGGTATTCGTTATAACGGAAAATTGTGCGAATCGCTGGCCACACTTTTCGGCTTCACTTTCAGCACTCTGGTCACACTCATCGAGACGTTGTTGTTGGAATTCTGCAAACCAGACGAGAAATTCTATTATCACTTTATTATTATTAAAGAAAATCACAATTAAAATCAAATTTGATAAAAAACTATAATTGATTTCTATTTAAATTGATTTGGCAACAAATTAAAGATATTTTCAGATATTTTTTTTCCTTTTTTTGGCAATGAATTCAATTAAGTTTATGTTTGCATTTGGCTGGTTACGTGGGAGTATATTGAATATTTTAGCTTTATTTTGGCTTGAATCAAGCTGCTCACAGCTGCTGTCCATATACATAAACATTGCCAGCTGTGTTAATTATTAATTTTGTTAATTTTTCACACACTTTTCACAATATTTTCTCAATATTTTCTTGTGTTTACATTGTTGCTGCCCGATTTTTGTTTTTGTTTATATAAATGCAGTATTAATGCTCGTAAAATGAATATTTAAAAATAAATGCATGTTTATTTTCTTTCATATTTTTTCCATATAAAATTTTATAATTAATTTACAATTTTTGTATATTTTTTTATAGCATAAATCGTAAACTTAACACAGGTACAGTTATACCAATTTTTTTTTTTTTTTTTTTTTTAATTGTTTGTTTGATGGCGAAACGAAACGAAACGAACCGATTTCACTTTGAAACGTGCGAAAATCACAAAACAATTTTAAACCTTAATTATGCTGCTATAATTTTTATTCATTAATTTCTATTATTTTATTTCCATCACTTTTTGCAGAACCGTTACGAACGCGCGACGAGTTCTTCCCAAAAAATGTATAAAAAATATTTGCGACGGAATATTTTCGAAACAGAACCAGAAAAAAAAAAAAACAAGAACAACTGTTGACTTACTGGGAACGAGACGAGATGAAGACTGTCGGCCGTTTTGTTTGTTTTGGCCTTTAATTGTGTAGAATGTGGCCAAGTGTCCGGTGTATGATGAGTACGCACGCGCTTTGGTCACACTTGTGCGGGGGGGGGGGGAGGAGGCGGGTAAGGCGAACCGGGTAACCTGCGACCGGAGGCGTTTTTAATTTTATTTTATTTATATTTTTTGCTGTTTGGTTGGCTTTGCTTCTTGCCTCCGCAGCGTATGAGCAGCGTTTGCAAATTAACTTGGCGCTCGAGTGCTCGTTGCCAGTTTTATTATCCAAAAGTGAGCAGCAGCAGCAGCAGCAGGCAGCAGCAGCAGCAGGCAGCAGCAGCAGCAGCAACAACAACAACAAAAATCACGACCGGTAACGGTAGCGTCATCTAGCACACACTTTTATCGAGTTGGCAAACGAGGCGTCTGCGTCTGCGCCGGCGTCGACGCCAGCGTCAACATTGATTCGGCATTGCGTCGGTGTCTACATCGGCAACGACACTGCTTCGGCTCCGGCTTCGGCTTTTCTAGCATTTTGTTGTTGTTGTTGTTCTTGTTTTGCTTTTGTTTTTGTTTCTTTATGCTTGTTTTTGTTTTTGTAATGCCTCGGAAATCTGTCAGAACAGCGCCGCCATCCTTTCATCTCAACAATATACTCTTTACATGCATTTTTAATGGGTATTCTCTCATATATTAAACACTTAGTGAGACGTGCAGTGCGCAAAATTGAAGGCACGTCATCAATGGCAGCCGAACAGATCCCATTCATTCCATGTGACATAAAAATTACCCTAGAGAATCAATCAAAACGTCAACGCCATAAATTGATCAAGCTCCTAAATTCTGTCTAAATAATTAATTTATTAGTGCAGTGTTGTAAGTGTTGATTAAACTTGGGACAGCTGATGATACGACGAGTAGCGTCAGATAAAAACGCTGATCATAAATTTGTCACGCTGCGCAAAAAGAGCATCGCCTAATCCCTCTTTGCTCATTACTCATCATTCGCCTATCTCTCATTTCATTCTTTCCCTATCTCTATCTTTCTCTCCCTCTCTCTCTCTCTCTTCACCCCTTCTCTCTCTCTTTCTCTCTGTTTCTGGCGGACACACGCGTTGCCGTATAAGCTTTCGCAAACATTAAACGTAAACGTAAACTTTACATGACATGCTTTTTGCATATACCCTGTAGCAACTGGCGTTAAATGGGTATATCAATTTAATATAGAAAAAATGTTGTTTTGTTTAGTAAATGGTAAATACTCTTACTAGACTTTAAACTCCCATAACTTTGTCAAAACTACAGCGACTTTTTTATGAATAGATTTAGCAGATTAATTTTGAAATAAACTTTTAATTTTTATAGAGGAAAAAAGCTTTTTAAAATTAAAAAGCTTTAAGCTTTAGGCTTAATCCGATGCAACTGTAATTGCTTTTGCAGCACCGCCCGTCAAACATTTAAGGACGCTGCTCAAAGCACATTAAAGAAAGTAGTAAATTACAGGGTATATCAGAAGCTTTAACTCATTGCCCTATTACCTGTAATTACTTCCTCGGAATAGGAATACAGTCGTACGGCCACGATTAGTGCAAAGTGCAAGGTGTCACATGTTTTGTATACAAATGAATTGCTTGCAAAAAGCTCAAATCGAGTCTAGAGAATAATACGAATACAATAAATGAATGGCTACAGCAGCCGAGCAACAACAACAACAACAACAATGTAATACTTGTGATTCATTCGAATCATTTGCGGCACTCATTTACTCATTCACTGGCGAATAATAAATCAAAATGTTATGCAAAGTGTTTGAGATAAATACGACACGTAATAAGTAAGCCAATGTAGCGATTACATTAATTGGAATACATTGAATAAATTCCCGGTCCATTCACATTACATTCATAATGTGAATAAAGTGAATTGTTAGAACAAGTTTTCAAATTTCTAGCAACACACAAAAAACAAATTCATGTTTTATTTAATGTGACAGCCGCTGAGATTTCCTATAATTCGACAAATATTTCATGTTTTTTTCTTGGATCGAAAGGAATTCTTAATTATAGAAATGTGGGGAGTACTCCGCCCAGAGATACCCTTTAAAAATTGTATTTTAAAAGTTGCCTGCTTGCTTTAATATACCCTTTTCATATGAATACTATTTATAAATATTAACATCTCACGAATTCCATGAAATTATTATGGTAAGGAAAGGTTATGTTCGACTAGCCGAAGCCGAAATACCCTTGTAGAGTGGAACAATTTTTTAACATTTGTTTTTATGGATTGTTTCTATATTATAGGATAAAGTAGTCTGATCTTGTGTGATATCGAATTATCCTGCTCTTTTATGGAACCGGAGGTAGCTCCTTAAATTTCGTGACAAAGTTAGAATACCCTTTGGAAGGGTATAAATGGCTTGATTGATCACTCTTGTCCATTACATGCAAGAGTATTCCCGCATATTCAAGTAATATTTCGAATATGTGCACTCCGTTTGACGTCAATTGCGCTTTATTCATGAGTGTACTCATATTTGCTTGTATGAATATATATGGAGACGTGTCGGCATCAAAATTATTGAGGAAGGAAACATTTTTACAATTTTCTCGAACGTTTTAATTATAAATATATTTTTGCAGAAAAGAAATGTAAAATATATTTTCTATTAATTAAGAAATCTGGTATAATTCTTATATAAATTAAATTACACATTATTCAGCTTATTCAATCATTCGTTTCCTCCACTTTTCCTATTCCAGCCCTGTTAACTCATATTAGTGGTAAATATTCAAAAGATTTGTCTAAACTTCCCACGAATAAATTGCTAACTGCTGAAAATATCAAATTTTTCCAACTTTTGTTACAACAAAAGCCAATTAAAATAATTCACGAGCAGAAACGTGAGTGTGACTTACAATCACGAATACATTTAATGAATACTCAATAAGATTTAAATGCCGAAATAAATGTCAAATTATTCGAGTAAATATGAGCAAAAGGCGTATCCTTAGACAACTGTTACGAGGGGATTACGCATAAATACTATTATAAAGGCACTCGCACTCACACTCACACTCAAACGCGCACTCATACTCCAGACTCGTGTGGGGGCTCGAACTCGTCTGAGTATTATTAGCTTAAAAACGCACAAGAATTCAACTAAAAATAATTTTTAAGAAGACGCACGTTGAATTACTTATGTTTGAAACGAATGTGAATGCACGTGGGACTGTACGTAACAGTATTAATATTCAGATTTATTCACACACGTTGCCAAACATTCAAAGCAGTATTACGTGCTCCAACACACACACACATACTCATTTCATTATTCATTCTCCTACTATAACAGTTCAGAGTTCAGAGAGTATTCGAAGAAACTGTTGCATACTTCGTGCGACCTAGTTCTGGCCATGATTTACTAGCCATTTGCAGTTGGCTATTTTTAGGTTAGCTGGGCTTAGTCAAACCTCTGACTTAAATTGCATGCAACGAGCTGCATGCCACAGCCAACGTCACGATTGCTAGATTACACTCAAAAAAAAGGTAAGTCCTACTAAGTCCCAAGGATGCGTATCAAAAATTGAGGTAGGATTCTTGGTTTTGAGACCAGTCCCACCTCTAAAGACCATTTCAAAGCAACGCCAGTTTTTCTCTCAGTGTTCAGAAGTTTCTTGAGAACGTCAGTGCCTCTACGTGCTCCATATTGCTATAATCAGACAGGATTTACGTTCCGGCCTTGGTAAGCGCTAGTGACGTCCTTATGCAGCGTCGACCTCTGTTTATTTTGTGGTTATTGAACTCGATGTCAACCTGGCCTAAACCAAGACCAAATGGCTTTATATAGTTGGCATTGCCTCACTTAACTAGGCCAATTCATTAATTTGCATGGCAGGTACCAGACGGCTCTCAAGGCTTTGCCACTTTTTCTTGTTATTGGTACTACGATAAGCCATGTCCATTGAAAAATAACACGTAGTTCTCTTCAAGGCACGATTGAGAGAAAATTAATGCAAATATTTACAATATTCAGTTATTTACTAACTGACATAATTAAAGTGGAACAGGTAAGAATGCTCAAGGAAATGGCTTAATTCAGGAAGACTCTGAATCCAGCTGAACTGAACCGAAATGGGGAACATAGTACCAGAAACGCTTCACATAGAAGGATTCCACACGAAGCTGTAGGAGCTTCAATTTAACCGAACCCATTGACAAAACTAAAGCTATAGCCGAACCTCGAAATTTTTGGTTCGGTTCTAATTCAAGTTCTGATTCCATAAAACCAAAAACGATTCATACAGTAAGATTCTCCAGAGGGGCTTTAATTTAACCGAACCCAATGACAACACTATAGTCAGACCTGAACCTGAACCTAAACCCATTCAAAGCTTTCGGTTCAAATTCAAGTAAATAGATTAGATAAAACCAGAAACCTACAGAAAGATTCTCCAAACTACTAGAGGTTAGAGCTAGAGATTTAATTTAACCGAACCCAATGGTAAAGCTTTCGGTTCGGTTCAAATTCGATACTCAAAAGAAGACTCCCCACTGCTTCAATTTAATCAAACCTAGTCATAAATATCTCCACCTGAAATCATGTGTCTACACCTAAGTCCATTCAAAACTTTCAATTGGGTTCAAAGCTCACCCGAAGTGATCCTTTTAGACTTCAAGCTCGCAGAGCTTTGTTATAAATATTTCTTTTTTATAACTAAAGACCATAAAAAGTCACAAGTCAGACACATTTTTAAGTTATCGGCTTATTATGCTGGTAAAAAAAAGAAAGTAAATAAACCTAGCGCTAATCAGTATAAGAGCTTAAGCTCTAGGGAGATGAATTTCACAGCATAAATCACAGCATAAATGAGCTTTTTCCCGCATTCCGAAATGAAAACAGTTTTGAAGTGAAATATTTATATGAATTGTGGTTACAAATTGAGCAAAATTTACTTTCGCAAATTAAGAATTAACGTGCGTTTCCCTATTTGCAAACTTTAGACGGGAAAAGCTTCTCATAAATTCAAACTCGTGCCTGTCAACTGTACTCCATATCTATATCATTTTTTTCAGTTTTTTTGAGCTTTTTGTATGGTCCCATGACACTTGTTGACTTTGATGTGTATACGAGTAATGTATAATATATATTTATATAAATACGAGTATGAAATTGTAGCAAATGCAGGCAGAATTTATGATCTGACAGTTATCTTGGGGCCTTTTCTTTTTTAGCTTGAAAATGTGTGTGCTTTTTTTTAGTGTACTGTACGAAGTTTACTCTTAAACTTTACTATCTTCTTCAGATACTAATCATGATTTTAAACAGACACTTTTGCATATATTTACCCTGTAAAAATATTCACATTAATTCCTGCATGAATACATGTCCACAGTCTGCAAACAGCTGGATAAATAAATAAATATATACACTTTAATGAACAGATCAGCTCTATTAAAAAAAACAACAACTATACAGCGTTATAATTATCTTTTATCTTCCCCTTTACAGATCGTCTTAGTTCTATTTTATTTACTTTATTTTTACACTAAGAAAATGGGGGCTTCTTTATCAATTAAACTATTTCTATAAAAAAAAATTATTTATATCGTAATTTATAGAGTTTTTTCACATTAAAAATAATTTCGAATCACATATTATTTTTAAAAATCATTTCTATAACTTGTTTAAGCTATTTTACACCTTAATTTGTGATTTAAAGTGTATTCTTATTGATTCTACGATCTATGCCTAATTTTGTATATACTAAAAACGATTTATAAGATATCTATATATGATATTTTCTGAACTTTTCTCATTTATGCCTTGAATTCCTTTTTATTTTTCTCAGTGTATAATAGTTTTAGTAGAAAAAGACTTTAGATATTTGCATAAACGAGCTACTAAGATAAACAAAAAACTATGCGTAAAAAAAGCTATGTCCAGACTTTATCAGTTTATTAGTATTAATCTTTTTTTATAAATTATTATCTACACGGCAGTAGCGAGCAGAATCTCGAGTATTTTTGCCACTCGTTACTCGAGTATTCGAGTATTTCTGACCCCGAACAGTCATCAAGATCAACCTCAAATGTATCCATCCATCAAATCTTATTCAGATTCATTCTTGACCATCAAATGGAACGCAAAGCACTTGGAACATTTGTTTTCCTGTCAGCTATTTTAATGCATCATTTCAAAAAACACCAGGGGTCAGCTATGTGGCAAGGTCAATTACTTTTTTTTGGTATCCCTGCAAAATGATTGCTCTTAGTTCAAAGTTGAGTGAGCCACCCACTAGGAAATCGCGACCTGCCTCAATGCGAATTTTGTGATGAAAGTATATTCAACTCGAACTGTGTGTGAACTGTGAAATTGTTTGGTTATTTTCAAAAGGAAATCTGTGCAGAATACTAAATTTTGGTAATATAATGAAGTAAATATATAGCAAAAAAGAGGCTAACCAATCTTGGAAGGTTTCTTAGGTCCCTTCAACAGGACTAAGGAATTAGAGGTAAAGGAAGCCAAGTATGATTCATTCGACATGATTCGTTTGAAAATACTTTAATAAACACAAAATATTAGAAATTTAAAAGAAAATTCTTAGGTTTTTTTCTGTAGTGTAGTTAAAGAATTCCACATAAATATGTAGAAAACCTAGTTTCGCCAGCCCAAACCAAAGCTTTGCATCATATAGAATCTCTTCAAACAATTGGAAGCTTTCCTGCTGAAGGGCGGAATACCTTTATTTTAAGGCACTTTTCCCAGGGTCCACTCGCTCTCTTAGCTCTTATATAACTTGTAAATTTTAAAGAAAGAGCAATGCAATAATAAATCCTTGTTGAAGTTCACATAACCCCCACTCGACACTTGTTAACAATTTCTCTATGCAGCTGCAGCAGAACACTCCAAGAAATCTTATAAAACTCTTGATCAACATTCAATGGCAGTCAATATGTTGTTCAAGGCTAAAACTCAAAGAGAAAAGTGCATAAGGAAAAACAGGGAAAACAGGGAAAACTCTCATGCTGGGGCACAAGGTCAAGCTGAGTGGCAGGCTGCCAATTCAATGCCAATATTAAAAGCGAAGTGGGGTAAACAATTACCGTAATGAGTGAGCCACACACAGTGAGTATGATATGTATGCAAACGGGTGCTTATATAAGCTATTAATACCGTCTAACTACTACCCTGTGCAGAGTGTTTGAATATGATAACTTGGCTAAGAAAGTAAATAGAAATATATAGAGAAAATGCCTAGAAACTTATGGAAATTTCTCAACGTAGAAGCAATTTAAGTTGTATTTTATTTGATCTAAAACTGCCAACTCTGGGAGGGTATTTCTAAGGCGACTATTCCTGCTGAGCAGCTCTTTCAATTGTCCAAAGAGTATTGAAATCAACACGTGTATTTAGATTATACTAGACCAAATTTTGTCTATGATATATGAGCACTCGGATAAGTTTAATGAGCAATCAGAGACCCACTTGTCAACCTGTCAAGAGAAGCAAAAACAAAATTCTTTCCTTTAATTGTTGCTTCTCATGGCTTTTTCTTCTGTGTATTTCGACCTGGTGTGTGTGTGTGTGTGTGTGAGTGTGTGCTCGTACTTGGCATAATTAAAATTTTTAAATTTTGCTTTTGCCGGCAACAGTTGCTTTTATTTTGGATATAAGCCAAAATCAAGTAGACCAAAACATACAAAAATAATACTTAACTTGTAAGGAAAAGGCTATCTTCGAAGCGCCGCAGATTGAATACCCTTGCAGGCTAGAAAGCCATTCGAAAATTGTTAAATTGTTGAATAAATAATAAAATAAAATATTTTGGTTGTTAAATTTAAGATAACCCAATTAATAACTCTTCAGCTACTACTGAAAAAACCTCCATCAATACTTGATTAGAGCACGCCCTCTTTAAAACTGCCTAAACAGAGCTGGCTCTTAAAATTAAGCATTAGATTTAAGAGAGAATAAAAGGCCCACTTACATGTGGATGCATATATGTATGTTTGTATGTATGTACATGCAGTGCATCTCCAATATGTTTGTATGTATGTACATAAGTACTGAGCATCTCCAAAAATGACGAATACAAAGCAAAAAGAAAACACAAAAAAACCGTAACAAAATGCACAAACACGCGCTTGCTCTGTAAAGCTTTTTTTTGGTATGCAGAAAATGGAAAAAAAGAGATGTAGCAATTGAAAAATAGCAAAATGCGGATCTGCATAACATTATAACACTTAATTTACACATATTTATACAATTATATTATTATTAAATAAAAAAAACCGATTGAAACGAGCACCCTCCTCCGCTTGCAGCCAAGGGACGATTTTCGACTATTTTTTGTTCTGCTACGATCAACTTCATTCTGCGGAGTTGCCAGAGTGCAAGTTTATCGATAAGCATTTTTCGATAGCTTTGTATTGAAGGTTAATTGAATTTGAAATAATGAAGAAAGCACAAGGCAAAAAATAAACAGACAGACAGACGGATTTTGTGGGGTCTAATTGTATCGTTCAATGCTTTGCACATGGCGAGACAACCCTCAGCAAGGGTATAAAAAAGCTCAGAAATGAAAAAGTCTACTGAGCAACATATGGTTTCCAGAGGCAATTTGGTGCTTTATTTACAATGATTTTCACTGTATTTTTGCGTCGAAAAATATTACAGTATTCTTGTTGATATTCTGAAATATTCAATGTACTTAAATATTATTTATACGAACTATAAATTGAGGCATAATTTCTAAAGCTGTCAACGCTTTTAATTCCTATTATAAATTCAGCAGTATTCTCTATTAAAGTTATGATATTTTCTGGGATAAAATGTATGTCAAAAACGATTGTAAAATAGAATCAACTTTTTTATGACTTAGAAAATATTCCCAATTTAGAACAGATAAGCTCAGATTGCGTATGAGTAATCAATTTTAAATATACTAGTTTATTGAATTTAATAAAGAGGAAATAACCCTATTTAAAAACCCAGACTAGATATGATATTAATATAGTCTAGAGCAGATAAAACTAAACCTTTGCCTACTGAATTCAGCTTAATCAATAAACAATGTGAGTCAGGTATAATTTTTTCGCTGAATATTTCATCATTCTTGATTCTATTTGAAAACTCAAAAGATTCAAATCTAGAACTGTGATATGATATATGCTAGGGAATACTTAAATATATATAGAAAAAGAATGGAAAAAACAATGAATCACAAGCTCAATCAACTGGTAAACCGATAATTTATAATAATATCAAATCATAATCGAGAAATGTCAAAATCAATTTGTTCAGATTGAGCGCCTATAACGCCATATCCAATGAGGTGTTGCCACTTTCGAATACGCGAATTCAAACGTCAATATTTATTATTTATTACACGTCACAACTCGCATAACATAACTCAACATTTTTATATATATATCAGCTAATGTTCTTGAATTCTATCTGTATACCCTTACTGAAGGTATTATAAATTGGTCACGACTTCTGTCAGAATAAAGAATATATATTATTGACCAAGATGTCTGTCCAATCTCCCGTTTCTCTAGTCCTTAAGTTTTTGACCTGTTTTAGTAATACTTGGCCTTCTTTTTGCAGCTTATAAGATCAGATAACTATATCATATATGTAGCTGTCATAGGAACTAACCTTCAAAAAAAGGTTTTGACTTAACTTTCTCAAGATATTTGTTAAAAATAATTGATTAAATAATAACAAGTTTTCAATGGTTTTTTGAATCTGTAAGAGTATTTAATCTTCGGTTTGCTGCAGCTAATTTTCGTATATACAGGTAAATATATATATATTTATATGAATATGAAATCAATGGCAATGGGGAAACACCAAAGCAAGTGGCCAACTCAGTCAGCTGACCAATAAGAGAATAATAAAATAAGAAGTAAAAGGAAAAAGAAAACAAAAAAGAAAAAGAGAAAGAAAGAGCTGGCCGTGCTAATCGGGAACAATAATAAATTCTCAGAGGGCGGGTTTATCTCAAGTGAGTTCATAAAAATCAAAACATTGATTTGCAGCCAGACAATTTCAGGTGATTGTTCGGCTGGTGACTTTTTTTTTGAAGTTCTTGTCTCTTCTTAATTAATTGCTAAAAATACAATAACAAAAATAAAAAAAAAAACAAAAAAAGCAGTTGGACTCTGCTGACGTAGCCATTATCTTATCTGCAGAGTGGGCCAATTGTCTTCAGGCCAAAAGCAACTGCGACTGACCAATATGCTAGCCATTCAATGTTTTGTACAGTCGAGAGTATTTGACTAAATAATACCTAGAAAACTCTTGTATAAACTTATCTTTAATAGTTTCTAGTTTTATCGGAGCAGCTGTAGTCTTAATCGATATCGATTGCTGAGCTTTCATATCAGAGCAATTCATTGAGGGGCCTTTAAAACTATACCTAAATAATAGTTTTTGTATTTTTAGTTTCTTTTGATAAACTTTAATATAGAAATATATCAAATATAGTTTTAAAATTATGCAAATAATTAATGAATTAAGTAAAAATTAATGTTTTTCTGAGTGCTAACAAATTTGCTAGTTTCTTTCTAGTTTCTTAAGGTATCTTATGACATCAGTCTTCTTATATGAGCATGTTTATTCACGCACGCTTTTTATCTTAATTCAAAACAAAAAAAAAAAAATAGTCTAAATTTAGATAATACTTTAATAATGTATTTAAAGTAATTTTAGCGCAGCGCACGTGTTACGCAAATCAACATTCTGGAAGCTTTCTTGTTTTTATTCGATAAATTTCGATAATGGAATAATATAGAATTCTTCAGCTACGTAAAGTTAATCTACATTTTTTATTAAAGATAGATTCCTTTGATCCCATCCGATATAAATGGCTCCCTCTTTCCATTCGTATCTCCATTTCTTCCAGTCAAAATTCTAATCGTTTTTTTGTTAAGGGATTTTGAGAAAACTCCGAAATATTAAAACTTCAGAAATTCTAAAGCCCAGACAGACTTTTAATAAGGAATATTTAAGTAAAACTTTGGGGAGTAATATACAAACTCTACCGATTTCCGTGACTAAAATCGAGTCACAGTTTTGGGGAGGAATAGAAAAATCTAACTACAGCCCGGAAATAACAAAGAAAATTTCTGAAAGTCAACAATTTCGTTGTAATATTTTCAAAGAACAATATAATAATTATGTTCATATAAATTCAGTGAATAATAATTATTGTTGTGCATTAAGTCATAATGCTTCCTAGAAGAACCTAGAAGATTGAATACCTGGAAGTAATTTTAATTGCATTTTACAATTGTTTGGCAACCATAAATCGGTCATGTGGCATCTGCAACGTGACATTGCAACCTCGAAATCGAAAATCGTGTTATAAATAAAAATTCTTCTAATACGTTCCACATGGACCTGTCAAAGGGGGGGACTTATCAATGTGACGAGGAGAATGCCTGACACAACTCAACCCAGTCAAGATATTAACTTTTCTGCTTATTAATTTATTATATTCTTTTTCTGTGTCTGTCTGTCTGTCTGTCTGTAGCCAAAATGTCAATAAGAGAGACGCCTGTCGCCTGTCCGTCCAATGGCTTTGTCTATCTGTTAATAGTTCCATAATAGTCGAGTCTTGACTTTCGGAATCGCATCAATTCCTCATTTCTGGCTGTGAGCGAGCAGGCCCCACGTGGAGATGGAGACGATGTTCATTAGGGAGCTGCGTTCTGTCCCATTGATTATATTTTAATTCATAATTGATCTGTAAATGTTTGGCTTATTTATTAAAGAACGCGAATTTTATGTTATTTATTAAAACTTTGACAGGTCAAATCTTAAAAAAAATAGAATCCATCGAACCCCTTAAACCTCGATTTTTAGAAAGAAAAAAAAGGATGAAAGAGAAAGTTTCGGTTAAAAAAACTGAAAGATTTGATCAAACTCTTTATCCGAGATATTCTTCCAAGCTAAAGCTTTTAATAAGCTTGGAATCCCCAAAATGAACCTCTTTGAATTTTTGAGTTCTGATTTTTGAGTTCAAATTCGAATGAGATATAAGCGCGCATTAAATAAATATAATTAAAGATATAACCACTATTTTTATATTCTTCTCAAGATTAATGACAAGACAATATCTCTTACCTGATCAAGAAAAATGCTGTCCAAGCAAATTGTTATTGTTTTAGCCATAAGCAGTATGGACATATTGGCATAATGACAAGATTTCTAAATGAATGCATTGACGCCTCCATTGACGAGAAATACGAGTAAACGCGCCAAGATTTATGAATTATATTCATGAATACATCTCGAATATGTTGGTGTTTAAAGCAACATTTCACGTCGCAATTTGTCAAGAAAACTTACAAGTTTATTTAAATAGATTAATAAAACTATTGTAAAAACCAACTAAATTATTATTATTGAATAAATTATTTGATATTTGTAATATTCAAATGTTAGAATCAGAATGCAGTGCGGTCGAGCGCAACATGTAAACTGAATAAACTGAATAAACTAGAAGGCAAACAAAGAGAAAAACAAACGCAACAAGTTTCTCCAGCCTCCCATTTTGAGCGCATGTGCAGTGAAAAGTGCAGCGAAATATAAAATTACTAAGATAAGCATAAGTAAAGTCATCTATTTGAGTATTTACATAGAAACAATAACAAAAAAGTAATACAAAAAAAACTAGTAAATGTCTCGTTACATTTTTTAACTTGTTTCAAATACAATTCAAAAGCTGGCGGCCATGCATAGTGCTGCCACCTGCATGTAGTGCTGCCATTTGCAATTTATAACTATCTGGCAGCGCCCACACGACGTAAACACAATGCTGCGTGCGTGCGTGCAACGTATGAGCTATACGCGCGCTTTTAAAATCGAGTAAACGTTGAAAAATAAAACAAACTTTGCCAAATAATAAACAAAAAGTTGTCGTCAACTATTTTTCAAAAAAATATATATATATTTAAAATAAATCGAAATAATCGAAAGCTAAATAAATGGCGAACAGTTGCTTCTTTAATACCGAATGCGGCTACTTGGAGGGCATTACACGGGGCTTTATGAATGGCATGCTGAAGCAAACCGATTACTTAAATCTAACCCAATGCGAAACAATGGACGATCTGACGATGAGCATTCAATCCACAGAATATGGACATATATTTGCCGGGGATCGTAAGCCGATTAGTGTGGAAACCATTGAAAGACGCTTGCGCGAGAAACTTGTACTCCAATATAACTATTTGCGGGTGAATTCGTCGGAGCCGTTGAGCACTTTTCTGGATTATATACGATATGAGCATATGATAAATAATGTGGCATTACTTATGGCGGGCCTGAACAATCATCGACCCATTAAAAAACTATTGCCCCTTTGTCATCCTTTGGGTTTATTCGAGCAACTGGAGGCCATCACAGTGGCCAGCAATACAAATGAGCTCTTCAATGCGGTTCTTATAGATACACCGCTCTCTAAATATGTCTCGAAAAGCATCAAGCCACAGGAATTCTCCCAAATCGATATAGAAATTGTGCGTAGTATCCTGTACAAGGCATATCTGGAGGATTTCCATAATTTCTGTCAGCGCATAGGCGGCACTACAGCCGATGTTATGGGCAAACTGTTGTCCTTCCAGGCGGATCGACGCACTATCACGATCGCCTTGAACTCTCTCAATATGAATATGAGCAGCTGGGAACGGCAGAGATTGTTTCCCATTTGTGGAAATCTGAGTCCAGTTGCCTTGACATTGTATGCCAATAGCAGCGATTATGATCAAATCCGTTCTCTGACCAGTAAGAACCTTGAATATGCCACAGTCTTTGATAATATCGAAAGGGATACCGATAATCTAATGACTCTGGAGGATCGTTTCCTTATGCTTGAGGCCAAGAAACATGTTCATTCGTTTCTCCAGCAGTTCCATTATGGCATTTTCTATTCCTACATAAAGCTGAAAGAGCTGGAATGTCGCAATGTCGTCTGGATAGCCGAGTGTATTACCCAACGTCAATTGGACAAGGTCAATGCCTATATACCAATACCGGTTTATTGAGGGCTTTCTAATTAAGTTATATGAAGTTTTCTTTTTAATTTCGAGCAAATATATGAATTATTTATTGAAAAAAAAACAATGCTCTTTTATCACTTTAGTTGAACTACTGAACTGCAGTTCAAGATTCAGATACATCTGAACGGGTAACTAACTAACGAATAAATAGTTCCTCGGTAATCGGTGGGTTTCGATTGCCTTTATATAGCGAATTTTAGATTGAGCTGGTTTAACGACTAGGCCGATAAAGGTACAACTAAGTACACTATTACCCCGATTCGGCATATAACTGGCGAATAACTACTTACCTGGTAATCTGTAAAGATACACTCTCTCTCGTAGCTATAGCTAAAAACAAGTATTCAATTCATTGAAGAATGTGATTGACAGCTTAGTTTTTTGAAAACTTCAATTTATTCATTCAAAAGGGAATAAGGTTTCAAAAATGTTTTTTTATTCAAACAGAATATGTTTGAAAATATAAAGTTGAAAATACAGCTACCAGACGCACGAAGCTAGTCAAGTAATAAACTTCAGTTTTTGAATACAAAAAAAAAGTTTTGAGTTTATATATCGAAAAATATTGAGAAATATCCAACTTGGCTAAAATGTAAGTTAACTTTTATTTATAATTGCTTAATTAAAAACTATATAAAAACGTTGCCAATAAGTTTGTAAATATTATATTTAATCACAGCCCACCTTTTCATACAAACAAAAAAGAAAAACAATAAGTGTTGAAGTTGGAAAAAAAAACTTAGTCATTTCAGGCGAACTGAAAATTAATACACAGAAAGATACCGATACCCACCCACACGTCCACACACACACACACACACACACACACGCGAACAGCGCTAGTCATGTGAATAGATGCACATAGACGCGTGTATATAAGAGAGTATATTACATGCATATATAGACGAGTGTATTTTTTAAATACTAACCGGTAAAATTTGAGGTGAGCCCACCAACCGAGCCAGCCTCCTGGTATTGAAATACAGCTCATGTTGCTGGCTGATATACGTATGTATGTATATTATATAAAAATAAATATGTATGTAAGTTTTTTTTTATATTAAATTGTGCTGTTGTTGTTGTTGTTGTCATTTTCCCGAATCGAAAATGCCTAGCGACAAATCAGCTGAGTCGCGAAACATTGTGGGGCATTTCAGCAGCAGGTTCTGGGTTTTCTTTTTGCGAAACTCAGTTTCAATTCGTGATTCTAGCTCGCTAGTTGTGTCAAGATATAACACCGAAACGTAAACCCGAATGAATCATCTTCGTTTATAGTCGTGAGTGCTCGAATATATATTTATAATAATATTTTTTTTTTTTTCTTTCTTTCCACATTTTCCACTCTTCCTCAGTGTGTATGTGTGTGTGTGTGTGTGTGCGTATACACGTGTGTGTGTGTGTGTTCGACTTATTTAGTTGGTTTTATCAACAAAACTATTTGAAGCTCAATATTATAAGTCTGTAAATGATACGTGTACCCTTCGCATTTCTTACATATTTTTATAAAGCAGATAAAATTTCTCATTTGCCAGAATAAATGCGATGTGCTTTTCCATTCCACACTTGTAATGCAACAGAAAGAAGAAGGAAAAGAAGAAGAAAACAAGCAAAGCTTTTCCGCATTTTTCCGCGAGTTCAAATTTCCTGTTCTTGCAGTTGAGAGACGACCCTCTACTTCTTCTGCTCTCCTACAGTCAGTCAGTCAGTCCCTCCCATTTCCAGCGATGCTAGAGCACGACACGAAAAAACATTCTTTTTGGTTACTTTTTTTTATTTTTACTCTCAATACTTGTAAATCTTGTTTGGCCTTTTTTTTTTTTTTTTTTGTATGCTACAACTTTTTTAGCCAACGCCAAAGTTTTCGGCCAGAATTCTGGGAATTTACAAAATAAAAGTAAATGACAATTTTTTAAAGTAAGTTTAAATAATAAAATGTATTTCAGCTTGCAAACCGGTTTTGAAACGAAGAGTTTCAACTACGGCTTATTTTACTTATGAATAAAAAATAGCTAAAACTGAAGCAATATTTATGATTTGTTTTGAAAAAACGCTAATAAATTTTTTAATATGTAAATTAATTAATATGTAAATTAGCTTTTTGCTCAATAAAAGATATTCACTTTGTTTTAAAGAAAACTTTAGCACCTTAAAAAAAAGAAGTATAGAAAATACATTAAAGTTTGTAGCTAGAATTATTATTATTATGAATATTATGTAAATTACTTTTGTTTCCGATTGAGCAAAAAAAAAAAAGGTGAGGAGTCTGAATTCGAGCTTGAGAACCGAACCTTTAGAATTGTTCTTGTACTCCAAAATTTTTTAGTAGCTAATCAAAATAATCAAATGGTTTTTTTCATAATTGTTTCCCACTATTTATGACAAAAATTCCAGCAGACATAAATATAATTCACACACACACACACACACATAGATAGATATTAAACGCATGTATGTGTGTACGCTACGGTTCTCTGTCAATCTCACAATCTCAATACAACAATACAACAACAATAACAACAACAACAACTGGCGACCATTTCATAACCATTATTTGTGCCTTTCCGAAATATAACGACGAAGTATTTGTATTATATATATACGCACACACACACACACACACGGCGTTCATCTATAAAAAACGATATATACATGCATACAATATATAAGTGTGTGTGTGTGTATTATATAGTTTGTTTTTGTAGGCTTTCGTTGCTTTTGAATTTTTGAGTTTCGCAGTATTGAAATCGTGGTGGTGGTTGTTGGTTGAAATTCTGTTCTGCTTCCTCTTCATTTAGCTGAGAGTGCGCTCGCCTGCTCTCTCTCTCTCTCGACTTGTATGTGTAAGTCTCTCTCAATCTGTCCCTCGCTCTGTGTGTGTGTGTGTTTGTGTTTTGTTGTTCGGCAAGGTGTTCGCTGCGCTGCTGTGTTGAAAAATAGTTAACTTTAAATTTAATTTTATAATTAAAAAACGTGAGCAGTATTTCCAAGCTTTACAAGTTAAACTAGTGTTTAATCGGAAAGTTTTGCCATTTTAATATGTGGACTTGCCACTTTTAAGTTATTCATTGTAATTAACGTTTTTCTTCTATATATATTCTCTTCCTTTTTTTTATACTTGAAAAATTCTCAACATAATAAGCGTAAATTTCAATGTGCGTGCACGTGTGTGTGTGTGTGTGTGTGTGTGAGAGAGAGCCCCTCGCTCTGGTTTTTCGTGCGCTAGTTGCTCTCTCGCTCTGCCACTCGCTTCATATCTTTCCACTTTACAGTGGGCTATAGTTAATTTGAATTAAATAACCATTATATTGAATATAATTATATATCTAAATAGGGAAACATATGCATTTTTGAATAAGTAACAACAATTAAATAAGTGCTGGCAAATAAATTCATATTTATGGCATAGATATATTCAACCGGCTTTTATGCAGCGTGTAACCACTGTAGACTCTCAATCTTGTGTGAGTTTTGGAGAACGTCGAAATGCTGGAAAATTACTCAGCTTTGTGATTTGAGTTTCGAATGCAGCTCTACACAACACAGCAGAGTCTTGTGTCTTTCCATATATCTCTTTCCTCCCCTTTGAAAACCCATCTCTGTATGCGAAATTTTTTTTAATTAAATCATAATAGAAACGAGGTTTTAGGTTTTCAGGCATTCTGTTTCAGTTCGGCTTCTTCGAATATATTATTACGCATCTCGAGGCTCAGGTTTTTTTTCATCTACTATTTCTTTTATGTATATGTAAAAAGTTTCGAATTAAAACAAAATAGAAATAAAAAATAAATGACGAAATCTTTGTACCTTTATAGTGCCCCACTAGACCCACTCGTAATCGTATTTGGCGTGTTTATTAACATTTTAAAATCGTTTACTCACTATCTCTAAATTTAGTTCATTCGTGTGAGCTACAATGTTGTTTGTGTGTGTTTCAGTGTATTTTCGAGTATATTTGAGTGTATTCGAGTGCTGTGTGTGAGTGTGTGTGTGTGTGTGTGTGCTCGGTTATTCTTTTTTACCTTCCCATTTGTCGCTTCTGTCGTTTTGAAATTTGTAATCAAAATCGATAAAAAATATATATTTATTTGCCTATTTAGATTTCGTTGTTTCTAACCTCTCTTTTTATTTAGTATATACTTGTGTGAGTGTGTGTGTGTGTATTGAATGTGTTTGTATGTCATTTTCGAACTGCTTTTATTATTTTTCATATCTTAGATACATTTTTTATAAGCTCTTTACGGGGTTTCCATGGAGATTCTAACGTTTAGGAAATAAACTGTGAAAACAGATTTTTTTTTGTTAAGATTTTTTGAAACCTTTTTTAAGTTCCGGATAAAAATAAATTATACAAATTTTAAACTTATTAGTTAATCAATAAGAAAAAAAGATTTAAGTATATATAGATATATTTTTTTATAATTATTTCAATTTAATTTTTAGATTTTTTATGTAACCACTTGGAAGTGACCGAAAAGATATATCCATGTTGATGCCGCGGTATTCGGAACAGGATTGCCATAAAGATAATAATTTTATTGGGAAGCACGGCCACGCCTCCACCACAGTGGCCGCCCACACAAAAATGCGTTTGCTCAACAAAGTGGAGCACAACATGCGCCAGAATCAACAGAATCTAATACAGAATCAACATCAAAGTCCAAATCAAAATCAAAATCTGAATCAAAATTTGAATCACAATCGGACTCCGAATGCTGCTGGGCACAATCAAAGCATCAACAAGCTAATAATCACAGCAGCCGCTGGAAATGGACTTGTTGGCGATGTGGACGAACTACTGACGCCCATGCGCATTAAGGGGCAGCCTCATGTACCACCTCATCCCACTGGTGTCGGTGAGGGGGCTAGTCCGGCTGATGGGGGAGTCAGTTTCAATGGTAGCTCTGCCAGCGTCGACAGCAAGGAGTTTCATTCACATTCACGACCAGAGCGCAACCTGTGGAGTCGCGCCGAAATGCTGGAGATGCTGAACATAATGCAACAGATGAACGCCCTGGAGCAGCTAAGTGATCGCAATGTGAAGAGCGAGCACGTCTTTCGGCAGATTGAAGAGATTATGCGCAGCAAGGGCTACGTGAAAAAGTCAAGCATACAGATCTGGACTAAATGGAAGTTCCTTAAGTCCACATACAATACGACCACACGTCATGGCCATGGCATACCCAAAGTTGTGCCCGAAGAGGTTTATCGGGTGCTCTGTCGCATGCTTCGCGACTGCGGCAATTGCACTGGCATTGGCAGCGAATATGGCAACTCCATGGATAGCTCCAATGCTGAGCTGGCCAAACCCGTAGTCGATAGCGAGGATTGCAAGGACGAACTGGGCGTGGAACATCCCATTTTTGGCTTTCGTCTGGGTCTGGTCAAGCCGGAGCCTTTAGATACGGGTAAGTGGTTGTTAAGACTACTACTCCTATTGCAATAAAATAAAAAGTTTATATGCCTAAAATTAAAAGAAACCCAGGTTATTAACTAGAAATCGAGTCGGAAAATTGAACAAAAAAAACCCATAATTCAGTTGGTTTCAAAGTTCGATTAACTTTCAGAGTTATCTTTTTTTGGATAATCGACTGTCAAAAAATTAATCGACTTCAAGTTGAAGATGCCAAAAGGAAATACTAAAGTTTCGAATAGTTGAAAGAAAATCATTTAACTGGAATTGAAAAATATATTGTAATTCTCTGTAGAAGGTTTCGAAGTTTAAAAGTT
The DNA here is from genome assembly GCA_018150835.1 of Drosophila repletoides. NCBI lineage: Eukaryota > Metazoa > Arthropoda > Insecta > Diptera > Drosophilidae > Drosophila > Drosophila repletoides. Next base: position 11,586,670 of record JAECWQ010000100.1, read on the forward strand.
TTTGAAATGCCTCCAAAAGATTTTAAAATGACACTAATCTTTTTATTTGTGATTTCGGCAGGTTACGAGACATCGGCAAAACAAGAGAACTCTCGCGAACCGGAGATCGACACTGTGGATTTTGTACAAAGCGGGGATATGAGTAATAGAATACATGACCAGACGCCAGCAATGGATCATACACCATTCATGGCGGCGGTGAAAAATGAGCCGGAAATGGATTTGGGCATGGATGGTACAAATACACCGCCGCCAACGGCACCGACCTCGCCCTCGCCACCGCCTACTAGCATGGATGCCAATTTATATTCATCCACTCCGTATTCGAGGACAATGCCTCCATTGCGTGTGGCCGCCTTTGCGAATAATAATGCGCCGCGTCGAACGACACCTACGCATGGTGTGCTGCAGATTGAACGGCCAGCAGCGGCGCCAGCTAATAAGTCCACGCCAAATCCTGGCAAAGTGAACCGCACAATGCCGCTGCATAGCACGAGCAGCATTAATTTTGTGCACCCCACCACTAAATTGATGTTGCCCCGTAAACAGTTGCCGTTGCGCATACCACGAGAGATTAGCGTGCAGCCAGCGAATATGCGACCATTGAAAGCGGTTCCCATACGTGAAACGGGCTACTCGTTGCGTCCGGATCGCATGATACCCGATCTGGAGCAATCCATTTCACCACCTCAGTCGCCCTCGCCACCCATGCATGTAAAGCCTGTTGTGCCAAAGTATCCAGCCATGCCCTACGCCTCAACCAGCCGCCAGGCGCAAATGCTGAATGAACAACAGCAGCGTAAACGGCGCCTCAACTATCCACCACCATCGCCTGTGCCTGTCAAGCTGCAACGTAACACTACGCTCTTTGATAATAATAATAGAAACAATATCAGTTTTCGTAATGACGAAGCGACGCCGCCTGCGCCGCCTGCGGAAGTTGATAGAGTCAAATTGCGGGCTGAGCGAATGCAGCGACGCAAGCAGCAACAAGATGAGCTTTTTAAGACAGAAATGACGCAGCTGACAACTGCTATGCGAAAGGCTCAAAAGGAAATGCTTGAGAATTTCTTTCAGCGGCAAAAACAATTGGCGAGACGTGAGCACGAGTTTCAGCTGAGGCAGGATAATTTGATAATGAGTGCGCTACGCAAGCAAACGGATGTACTGCTACGGGCAGCCAAGAGTTTGGAAAAATCCGAGGGGAACGAGGAAGAGGAGGGCGAGGCGATACTGCCCACCAATGAGGAGCTGCAGCAGCAGGACCACAATGACGCGACAAATGTCTTAATGGTGGAACCAGATATTACGCTACAAGAGTCTTCGTTCCAGCCTGAGGATGATGACTTAGGGCTGGATCACGATGACGATGAGGATGATGATGAAGAGGGAATGGATCATTATGAGGAGGATGATATAATGTACAGTGATGACGGCAATCAGAGCGAGGCAGCTATGGAAACCTCCATATCGGTTGTCAGCGAAGATGCCTCCAGTCGTCACAGCGGCAACCCGAGCGAGGCACAACTATCTATAATTTAAGTTCTTTAGTACCAAGTATTATTACCACAAAAAAAACAAAAGCTAAAATATTGTTATTCCTAAAACAGACAAAACAAATCCCAAAACCATTCCAATCACATTCCTTAATTTTGAAAAAAAAAAAAAAAACAAACAAAAACAATTTAAGTATATATATATATTCCTAGAGCAAGGCCCGCATTGTTAAAAGACTTGATTATATTTAAGCATTAAGAAATGTGTAAAAGATTAATTAAAATACATAAATATATTTGTGTATATATTTATTGTTGTCTGTAGTAGTCCCAATGAACTGTAAGGCTATTGAAACATAAAAAAAAAGATACGCGTGCAGTGATATTTAAGCAATATCGAAATGAAAACAGAGATGGAAACCGTAGAAAGTAATAAGCCAATTTTAAATTGTATTTTGAGTTATATTTTTTATTTTTATTTTCTTTGTGTCAATTGAACGAAGTAATTCCCGAATGAAAAGTAAAGAGGAAAAGAAAACACATAAACTAATATTGTTTTATTTCACAAATCGAACTGGAGAGTGTACAAAATGGGGGATTCCCGAATGCATTCTGTATCTACTAGCTTGGATCACCCTGTAAATAAAGATTTCGGTTTCCATTTCTGAATCTGTTCTCTTTGCAATCAAAAAGAAATAAAAAAAGCGCTGAACTTTCAATTTTTGAATTCTCTTAACAAGAAATGTATTTAATATTGCATTATTTTAAAAGAAAAACCAAATTCACATTATGAACTAAACGAACTTAATTAAAATCAGTGAGAAATCAATTGTTCTTACTAGCTATATTCTCTCAAAAATTTGTTTAAACTATATTTATTTATATTTATATATATTATAGACTATAATATAACTAGCTCTAGCTTAAAGTGTGTATGTGTATGTGTATGTTGCACTAAACTAAGTTGTGTTTTAGTGTTGCACGAGTTGCAAGAGTAAACGCGCCTAAAGCAAAAATTATAATTAGTTGCTAGTATTTGTTTTCTTTTGTATTTTACAATTACGATTAGGCCCCATATTTTAATCCCCCACCCATGTTCATCACCACCCAATCGTTCCCGCAAGACAGCAATGATCCACACTGCTTGAACCGCATCTAATCGGGCCGATAGATGGGAGTCTTGGGTATAAATTCAATTAATATAACATACTCCATCATGCTATTGGAATCACATTGTTGCTTATGTAGACGCCAGTGTAGGCCAAGTTTATGATATAGATGACTGTTCTCCCATTCGAGCAGCTTGTCCAGCGTTAATTGTGTCTGCAAAAAGTATACATATATATAAGATATCACTGGAAAAACAACATTAGCGAGGCGAGGCTTACGCGTTTGCTCAGACATATGACGGGCCAGAGGGAGCAGCCCAGGGTGCAACAGCAACAGACACAACCACAAAAGAGCCACTTGACATTCAGGGGCAGGGTCTTCTTCAGTATGCCATTGATACGACCGATGGTCGCTTTGAATTCCTCGGGCGCAACGCGTGATAGCAGACCGCAGGGGAATTCGATGTTAAAACGATTGCTCAGTCCAAAGCTGTAATAAAAATAATGACAATAAAAATGTGATTCATACGCAAATATTGTGAATTTTATCAGTCAAAATAAGTTTATCAGCTGTTCGAAGTATGAAACATCATGGCCCCATTTAAATAGAGTAATATTAAGTTTATAATAATCCTTGTTACAGACGGAAGGACACCACATTGAATATAAATTCCTTATCAGTTGGAGCAGCAAACTCCTCTAACCTAAATTCCCCCGCATAAATGATCGGACAATAAGCATATAATCAATAGCCAAGGCAAAGTTCATGCAGTTCTTATGGGCGTAATCTTAATTTTAATACCTAATTTAATAATAAAGAGAAATACAATAGAAAATTAACAGCCTCTCAGATAATTTACATTGCATTTAACATTTCATTTCTATTTCTGTTATGCAACGCAACAGTCTGTAAATTATTGACAATTGGGCGCCAAATAGAACAAGGTCAAACGCACAGCTCGGCAGAAGCAGAAGCAGAAGCAGCAGCTCTACCCGCTATCAATATGTCAATATATTAATAAACGCGCCCAAAAAGCTCGAGTCGAAACCGAAAATAAGGTACGCATATGACGTACCCTTGAGCTACATTTAGAACTAATATATACCAAGGTAGGAATGTATATGTATAATATTTGAGGGGGCGAGAGTTTTACTTACACTGTCATATTGCCTGCGCCGCGTATGATGATGGGTTCGGGCACTGGCATAACAGTTTGATCCTGAAAGTGCTCCAAATCATCCAGCTGCTCGTCCTCGTAGATGGCATCGAAATCGGAAAAGGACATGATTGTAAATGAGGTTTATTTTAACGATTTTCTTTTAATGTTGGGCGGTTGAACGCGACGCTCCGGGGGGGCGTCACACAGCGCTAATACAATTTTTAAATTTTTCCAGAGAGATCAACACATTTCTCTCTCTCAATCTCTGTGTTTTTTGTTTGTTGTTGCTTGTAGTAATTTAATTCAATTTGATAAAAAGGCTGTTGTTATGATTGTGCCGACGTCGCAGTTGCAGTCGCCGTCGCTGTTGACGTCGCGGTCTTTGTTGTTACTGTTATACTACTGCTACTGCTGGGGCTGCTGAAGCTTCCGCCATACGCGTTGACGCTCTTGGCGTTGACGTCGACTGCGCTGATACCGAGAGTTGACGTTGACTTCCTTTATTGCGTTGCATTGAAAGAAAGGCACACGAATGAAATATGCATTATTATATTATATATAACTAAAAACAATAAGCAAATATATGTGGGTGTGCGTGTGTGTGTGTGTGGAGCAAGCAGCATTTATGAAGGTTGTGCAACACTGGCGCCCGTCTGCTTTGTTATTGTTGTTGTTGGAGCTATGGAGGGGGGTGCCCAAAAAGCAATGTGCATTCGCTGCTGTTTGCTGCGTATTTCGCAATCAATTTTTCATTTATTACTTACAATTATGTACGCGCTCAGCTGCCCAAGTTTTCCTCTTTTTTATTTGATAATATTTAATATATATTATTGTAGTATTTGAAGAATTATTCAACACGCTTTCTACGTTTTGTAATAACGAAAATATAAAAACTCCTCTGCCTACTTTGATGTATATTTTGTTGTTGCGAGACAACCTACCAGCTGGCAGCTGTTTATGCTGCCCAGGGTTGCCAGTCTGTCGCAAAAAAAATAGAGTTCAGGAAATGATGACATTCAAACAGCTTTATAATATTGATTTAATAAATAAATTATTTAGCTATATAATTAATTTATATATATATATTTATATAAATAAGCGTAAAAATATTGTGCACAAATTCGATAGCTTAGCAAAAAACACCAATTAATATTAATATAAATGACAAGGCATATATTTGAGAGTGTAGTTAGGTTGGTAAGCTGCTCTCTCCCACTTCTTTTTCACAGCAAGGTCGGTATGCTGCTCCCTCCTACTTCTTTTTCGAAGCACTTGGGCTAGTAGATTGGAATACCGACGAGGCTGACATCAGATTCTCTATGTATTGACCGAGCACCTGATTCTCGGAACGTAATTTCAGATTCTCATCCTTAACAGAGTCCACACGCTGCGATAAATCATCCAATGTATTTTGTAATTCTAAAACCTGTGTAATTAAACGAGACTTCTCCTGTAGGTCATCCGGTCCCACATCGATTGTATCTAGGGAATTATGGGATGAATCCGGCGTTGAGCTGCGATTTGTAAATGAAGAGCGTAAGGAATCCATGGAACGCCCATTTGGTATATTTTGGGTAGTCGATGGCTCATCATCATTAATAATAACTGTAAAAATAAGTAATAAATATCGCGCTTACTATATACTCGTCCGGACGCGCCCAACTGCTCCATAATATTTATACTATATTTCATACCCTGTGGATCTTCGTCAATGGCCATGATATTGTCATCGTTATTAATTAGTGACATATTTAATTATTGAATGAGATTCTTATAAGTTAACTTTAATTTTCTATGTAATTAAATGCAAATGACACGGATTACTAAAAAACTACCACTTATTTGGCTACAAAAATATGGCGTTATTATACACTGCAGCAATACTGCAATATTTTCCAACACTTCATTCGATTGAGATTTGAAAAGAAGAAGAAGCACTGGTCGTTTACTTAAGAATCTATGTATATACTTAGAAATTAAAATACTGCAATCATGTGTAATTAAATAATACCGTTTCTACACTTTTTTAAGTCCATAACTTACTTTTTCTATAAGCTCTGTATATTTTAAGAACATAGCCATATTTAAAGCACTATAAAATTTATGGCGAAAGCCAATTTTAAGATAGCATATATTGCTGGCATTGTTCTTATGGATGATTTAAGTATATAGATTTAAAAAGCTTCAGTTGATCTATACAATATATAAGCATAATATTTAATTTATAATTTAAGCATATAGTGGCAATCTTCTATTAGACATTTTCAAAATAACCGACAGTAAACGAGTTTTTGTTATTGTAGAGTTGCCACCTCTTGAACAGCATTCGATCGACGAATTAAAATACACACGCATGCTTTTTGCCATTATAATTTTTAACGTTGAACTGCTAACAACTCCGAAATAATCTTGAATTGGAAGTACAGTGAAAAGACTTAAAGTTAACAGTGTTTTGAAACAAAATCAAGTGTTATTAAAGACCTGTCAGGTGATTTGCCCAGCAAAGCAGAATTTTGCGACTGCTGAAACAATAGTTAGCACTTGTATATAAAATACTTAGTTATACTATTGAATATACTTCAGAAAACTTGCCGTTATTACGCCCACAATATAATACAGGTAAATATTCTTATTTATATTATATATAAATTTTGGTATTTTTGATTTACATTTGTACCAGTTGCTCTGTGAGTCCCGCCAGCAGCCATAGTCAAAAGTCATAGTGTGGCCCAAGCATTTCTTTGCTATTATTATTAGACTAAGAACTTTTCGATTCTTAGAATAACAGATTAATAGTAAGTTTTTATTTAGGTTTTAAATGGTTTGAGTGTAAATTCATTTATCATTACATTAATGGTATGCTTTTATTTGGCATAGCAAGCAAACCCCAGATAAGGTATGTATATATGACATTGGCATAGAGGCATACACATACGCATACGCATACGTAACAGCACCTAAATTATAGATATTTAGATAATTTAATCAAAGATGCGCATAATATGTTCAATAATATTAGTATTCTCTTATATGGTAATTAATATTTCAAATCTTTGGGCAGTAAATGTAAATCTCATTTGCAGCATATGTACCTAAAGAAAATGATATCAATATTCAATATGAGTGCTGCCAACTCAGTCTAAATTGTTGCCTTCTCGGACGGGCGCGCAAATTAACGACGTGATTTTGTCCTTTTCCTTTATATAAATAAAAAAATTATTTTAATTTCTAATAACACACTTAATACTCTATAGTTTATTATTTGTTTTCATAATTTCAGGACAAAGCGAAAGGCATCGTAACTGAAAAGAAATTTAAAACAGCAAATTTCAATGAAGCTGCCACATTGTGCATAACAACAGTATGGCAGCCCTGAAAAAATCCCAAATCTAAAAAATACCAAAATTAAAATACATTTATTGTCCGATACCATAAACTTTTAACAAATAACAGAACTGTTCAAATTGTTGAAAATTTATAAGAATTAAAAAAACTATAAGCAAATAAGATAGTGAAATAAAACCAAGTAAAAGCACAAAAGGGAAAGACAAAACACAAAAAATACCAATTTGTAACCAAAAGTTGGCAATAAAATGCCAAAAATTGTGCGGCAACGTACGAATTCCACTTTGCCTGCAGTTGAAAAGTGTTACAAAAAAGACGCCATTTCAAGCTGACTTTGAATTAAAGTTTTCTAAAACTGCCAAAAGTTGTGCCTGTGCCTGTGCCAAAAAATCCGTTTTTCCAATAATACACTGAATACAAATAATAATTAAAATGTTAAACGCCAACGTTGGCGTTGCCAATCATCAACAAATGCAAACAAAGCGGGAAATGCCCAATGCAGTGATACCCACCAAACCGGGAAACGCTGGTGCCATTTCCAGTGGATCAGTACCGGCAGCAGCACTGGCCACCTCACCGTCCACCAGGGTGCCGGCAAGGGGGCAAGGACAGGAGGAGATCCGTTATTTACCCATTGCCGCAATGCCCACCAAACCCCGTAATACTATAACCATTAGCGCTTACCCAACCAATAATAACAATAGTAATTCAAATACTAAGAGTAGGAACACTAATATTAATAATGCGGCTGCTGCTGTAATTAAAAACAAATTGAATAATATTATACAAAACCCAAATCAAAGAAAACCGATAACTTCAGGCGGCACCACGATGTCTCCTCCACTTGTTCAATTAGTTGCCTCAAATTCGGGTGGCAGCGGCGGCAGCGGAAATGCCAACTCATTGCTCTCCATTTTGACACCCAAAACTCTTATACAACCTAACGGCAACAACAACAAGAACAACAATAAACAGGGTCTGTCCCAGGCTCAGCATCAGCCACAGAATGTGGTTATTAGATCAATGCCGACACTGCAACAAAATGGAGCGGTCTCCACAAGCCCAGGAGCAACAGCTGCCTTGACGCTATTATCGCCCAAAGTAGTGCAGAAATCAGGTGAGTTTCAGTTCCATTTCAAATATCAACGCGTATAACTAAACTTTCAATTATATAATAATACGCGTCAGGCATAGTATAATTACATATAAAATATCCACCTATCGCCAAAGACTACGCTCACTTTTAAGTTTATAATCTTTTTATAATTTAAAAAGCATAATTTATATATAAAAGTTATTTGATTTTGATCGTGCTCTTTTACGTTATAACCGACACTGCTGTTATTTTCTATATGTTTTTACCCTCGTTTGTGTGTGTGTGTGTGTGTGTGGGTTCGGTTCGGTTCGATATGATTTCGGTGTTGCTTTCAATCCATTTGTGTTTTAGTTGTTGTTGTTGTGGCTTGGGCAGAGTCAGTCAGTCGCTCATTTAGTTGTCAGTCGGCGCGGCGAGTGTGTGTGAGTGTTTGAGTGTGCGTAGTCTTTTATTATTAAACTATTTAACATTTACTATTATTATTACATTTATTATTATTATTATTATTATTGCTATTATAATCTGTAGCTTTATATATATATTGTCGCTGTCTGTGACTTTGCGAATTTCCAACATGTAAAACACTTTGAGAGAGCCCAAAGATTTCATGTGGCTATTTTGAGAATATTTTTATATACTTAGTTCGCGTTTTTAATTATTGTTGTTGTCGTTGTTGTTGTTGTTGCTTTGCGCTTCTAAATCGATTGACAAACAATTACAAAAGAAAATTAAAGTTTCTTCCCAATTTCGTAAGCGCAAATTTGTACTTCTAAATTATCGTTGAATTTTTTGTTGTTTGTCAACGTTCGAAGTACTCTCCTATATATGCAAAAAAAAAAAAGAAAAAAATGAAAAAAGAGGCGGGCGGGCGTGTAAAAGACTTATGACGATGATCAGGTTTTTATTTGCAGCTGCAGCTGCCTGAAAACAGCAACAACAACAACAACCACAACAACCAGAAGAGAAAAAAAAGAGAAGCATTATCCAAGCGCAAGATCGAACTTTGAGGAACTTAATTTAATTCAATTTAGTAGCAAAAAACAAGCATAGTTTTCCGTTTTCCGTTTTCAAGCTGCCTAAATGACTCATAAATAAATATAATCATTTTATCACAGTGCAAACATGCATACATGCTGGTATATATACAGAAATATGCGCTTCTATATCATTTCGTAAGCTGTACTAGACTTTTTCCAGCGATCAACAGTTCCAAGCGACTTCTAGGTAATCCATATTTTTCTTTTACCTGCTACGCGACATATGCGTTTTTATGAGCCTTTTAATCTCTTACCTATTATTTACCTATGTACATATATTTATAGCGTATTTAGGGTATTCAAAATGGTGCTTTCCCTATTTAATTGTTTGCACGGACTTTTATCTGTTCATTACAGCAGCGGCTGCTCGTGCTTCCAGTTCGACACAAATCTCGTTACTTGCAAATCCTTTAAAGTCCCGTGCGCCCGTCATATTGAGCAAGGCAGCGGTGGAAAAGATACGTTTCAAATTTGGCCAGGTGCAGGCTCAGGCCAATTCGGGAGCCCTGATCCTCACCCAGACGCTCAAGAGTCAACTTAATCAACTTGCATCGCCCAGCACTAAAGCTATCCCTGCACAGGAGAACATACAAAAGGCAACAACAACTGTTAAAGCTGCGGCGGCAACCACGCCCACAGCCATAGCTACACCTGTACCTACACTCAAGCCCATGCCCGTGCCCATGCAGATGCCGACGCCCATGCCCTTACCTATGGCCGTTACCAATACGACTGCTGCAGTGAGCGATTTAAAGGTCAGCTCGCTGCCTCCTGTGGCCTTAAATGGTGCCAAAATCATGAAAGTACAAGGAGGCGCCATAGCCGTAATGATGCCAACAGCAACGCCAGCTCCAAAAGTAGCATTAGCCGCATTAGCTGGCTCTGGCAGAGAACAGGGCTCACCCAAGCTGCAGCGATCCAAATCCTTGGCTTGCAATGAGGAGGAAATGTTGGAAGTAACTACACTAAGCAATGGCGCAGAGCGGCGACATTCGGTGGCCATAATGTCCAAGGAAGTGGACGTGGTGGAACAAATAAAACCAATTGAAACCATTACCATAGATGATGATGATGATAGCGAACTAGAGGAGGAGCAGGAGCGGCAGAAGCAGCTGCAGCAGCAGCTTCAGCTGCAGCTGTCAGTGCTGCCACCGCTGCAGCGAAAGCCTCAAGAAATACCAGCAACATCAACACAAAATTCACGTAAAAATTCGAATTCTAGTCGCAGCAGCAGCATTACCAGTAGCAGCAGTGACGTAGAAATGATTATAGTGCCCGATAAAAAGGCGGAAGTGCTCCTCCAGCAACAGAAGCAGCAACAGCAGCAGAAGCAACAACAGCAGCAGAAGCAGCAACAGCAGCTGAAGCAGCTACAGCAGCTGAAGCAGCAACAGCAGCAGAAGCAACAACAGCAGCAGAAACAACAACAGCAGCAGAAACAACAACAGCAGCAACTTCCTCATGTCCAGATTAGTATTGTGAAGGCCGAAACGTTGCCGCTGTCCAAGGAGGACTTTGAGAAATCATTGCATTGCGATGAGCAAGTAGGTCGAAGCCTGCCAACCTCTTCCAAGAGCAAATCCAACGTCAAGTCAGGTACTATTATAGTATCGCCGCTATCGCGTCTTCAAAATAAACCTGATGAACAGAAGACACCACAATGTGAGGAATTAAAGCGGATTATGCATGTAAACTTTAGCATGCTACGCTGGCGGGAACAGCAACAGGGCTCGTTGCAGAACTCCAGTATGCGCTTTGATTTGAATGGTTTGCGTTTGGTGCAGTTAAACGAGCGCTGTGATCCGCGCAATGGTCCTTCCAATTATTTTGAACGTGCGCTCTTTGAACGCTTAGCCCGCAGACCCAACAGTAGCTCTCATCCTTTGCTGTATTTGTGCTCACGCTGCAATTGCCATGGCCCAGCCTCAGACTTTTTGGCGCCACGTGAGTTAACTTTTCTTTACAAAACAACTAAATGATCCGTTCTAGACTAATACTGTTTCTATTCCTTTCAGGTTTCTGTTCCGTTTGCTGTGTGCGACGCGCTAATAAACGGCGGCTGCCAAATCCGCCCATCGGCGTCAGTGAGAGCAAAATAAGTCGCATGCAGGAGGCAAATACGCCCAATGGACATATGCAGCGAGAGCAACAGCGGGAGCAACAGCGCGAGCCAAAGCGCGAGCCACAGCGCGAGCAACAGCGCGAGCAACAGCGTGAGCAACAGCGCGAGCCACAGCGCGATCAACAGCGCGAGCCACAGCGCGAGCAACAGCGGGATCGCAAACCCTTGCCAGCGTCAGAAAGACGTCCCTTCCGCTGGACCGAGTATCTGAAAAACAAAAGCAATGGCACTGCAGCTCCCATACATCTCTTTCTTAATCCGTTTCCCATCAGTCCCAATTGTTTTGAGCGTGGCATGAAACTGGAGGCTATTGATCCAGAGAATTGCTCTTTATTCTGTGTCTGTACCATTATGGAGGTGCGTGGCTATCGCTTGAAACTCAACTTTGATGGCTATTCCAGCATGTATGATTTCTGGGTTAATGCCGATTCAATGGACATATTTCCGCCAGGATGGTGTGAGCGGACATCTCATATATTGCAGGCACCCAAGGGTTATTGTCCAGATCGTTTTACCTGGTATCGCTATCTGGTGAAAACCAATGCAAAGGCAGCACCTTGTGCGCTCTTCACACATCTCAATGGTCCTCCATCGACCCCCATTAATGGCTTCAGTGTGGGCATGCATCTGGAGGCGGAGGATCTGAATGATACTGGCAAAATTTGTGTTGCTACCGTGGCGGACATATTGGATGAGCGTATTCGCGTCCATTTTGATGGCTGGGATGATTGCTACGATTTTTGGGTGCACGTCAATTCACCCTATATACATCCTTGCGGCTGGCATGCGGGACGTCAGCAGTTAATCGTGCCACCAGATTATCAAAATGCTGTCTTCAATTGGACTGACTATATTAGAGAGACCGGTAGCGTTGCGGCGCCCGTGAAGCTATTCGCTCCTCGTACACCCATGGAGTTTCAGCCGAGCATGAAACTAGAGGTAGTCGATCAACGTAATCCCTCCCTTATACGTCCTGCTACTGTGCTCAACCGCAAGGGCTATCGCGTTCAGCTGCAGTTGGACTGTTGGCCAAAGGAATACTATTTTTGGCTGGAGGATGATAGTCCTGATTTGCATCCTATTGGCTGGTGTGAGGCTACCTCACATGAGCTCGAAGCACCGCCTGGTTACCTGCAACGTCCGTCTCTTATGCCATGCGACGTCGACGGCTGTCGCGGCTTTGGCAATGCCAAACGCTTTAATCTCAATGTACATGCACTTCGCGATTGCTGCCCCTATGCGCCAGAGAACTGGCGTCAATGGCGCGCCAAGACCGTAAAACCACCTCGTGTGCTACCCGAGCATATAAAAACAACAAATACGATAAATCCGGAAGACACAACCACCAAGGAAGCCATCACCACCAAGGAAGCCACCACCACCAAGGAGGCCACCATCACCAAGGAAGCCACCACCACCAAGGAAGCCACACCGCTGTTGCTCTCCCGCTTGACTAAAAACAAAGCTAAACCTGCAAATGTCAAGACAGAGAAACCTCGACGTAGCACGGATGTGGAAATCAAGCTAAAATTGAAGCCTCAAGATAACAAACCACTACCGACTGAGATCAAGTTGGAAGCACCCAAAGCTGATGCCATTGAAACGAATCCACGCAGTTTTTCCATTGCCAAGTCTATTGTGGGTCAATATGGTCCACAATTTACGCAAAATTATCGCTTATGGCGCAAGAATAGCGATTTTGATATGAGTCAGCTGAAAAGTAATCCACTTTACTGGACCAACTGGGATGTCTATGAGTTTGTGGAGCGTGCACTGAAGTCTTCCAATATTGCCCAAAAGCTCTTCGATGAGGAAATTGATGGACGCGCACTGCTTATGTTAGGACGTGATGATTTGGCTAATCATTTCAAGCTAAAAGTTGGTCCCACCGTTAAGCTATTCTCGCTAATTGTTAACCTGCGCATCGCTGTAGCCTGTAAATTTGAGACTAAAGAAACTGGTCTTAATATAAATCATGGCAAACCGGGCAAGCAGGAGCGAGCAGCTAATAAGCCCAAACGCAAAAAAAGCAAACAAGTATCAAATGTAATTCCAAATGGTTTTCGTCCTAGTCACAAAGACCAGCGAACTGATACTGAATTGGAACAAAAACATTGTCCAGATCAAAAACTAACTAAAGAAGACGAGGAGGACGTTGTGCTGGATAGCGAGGACTTTTTAAACGTTAAGCCAAGTCAGAGTCTTCTAATGAACAATCATTTGAATAAGAGCTCGGTTATGCTCGTAGCTCGTCAGGATAAACTGCCTGTGACCTTAGCTAGCATATCTTAAAATCAACCCTTTATACTCTTATCAAACACTTTTAGTTGTTAAGGTTTCGAAATTCGTCTATGGAACTTCGATTTCGATTAGTTGATCTTCTTTTGTTGATAAGAATTTTTTGCATTGGCTTGTTTCGTTCGATATTTCGATTTTTTGTTTTAAGTATTAATTATGTAAGCACTTGAATTAATGTACAATAATTTGCGTTAATTGAATAAACAGAAATTTCAGGTCTGTAAAAATGAATTGAATTTTTAAGAACGCCTTCGTCCCGGGCTGCGGGAGTCGCTTCTTTGGCTCGGTCTTCGTTGTGGTGTCGATTCTTCAGATTGTGGCGCTGATTTTTTTGGCTGTGGTGCAGCTTCTTGGGCCTCTGGAAGCGATTCTTCTTGCTGTGGCTCCGATTCCGATGGCGCTGCTTCCTCCTGTGACACTAAGAGGTCTTCTTCTATTGCAGAGTCGTCAACTTCTGGCACTGATTCTTTTTCTGGGGTTTCTTCAGTTGATTCAGGCTGCTCTTGTAATATGGCTTCGGTTTCTTGAGGCTCTGTTTTCTTCTTGCCATCTACAGCCAAGGTTCCGTCTATTTCGAAGAGCATTTCGCCAAATAAGTTCGTAACATCCACAAATTGTTGAAAACAAGCCATATTGCCCAAGCGTATATTATGACGAACTTGATAGGCTTTCAACGCCTCCAGCAGCTGCTCTTCCGGTACGTTTGCTTCCGATTTCAAGATGGTCATCAAAGCCTTGAGCTGTTTTATGCTGAGGGTCAGAAAGGATTTATCTGTAATCACCTGCGTAGCAATTGGTATTATTTTCTCTCCCAATAGCTTCATCAAATCCGGTTTATTGTGCTCGCTGGCAACCTGAAAGATCTTCAAGACAGTGCCAATGGGCCAATCCTTATCGGCTAGTTTCTCCAGATAGCTATCAATAAATTCAGACATTTTATATTTGGTTGCCAAATGAATCAGCTCGGCACACATGTCAATGCTTATAGCATTATATATCTCATAGGTGTAGGCATACAGCAGTAGTGCTTCATACGCTTCTGGCGAGGCATCATCCACTTGCATCACATTCTTATTTGATTTAAATTTTGGGTCATTTATCATCCGCTCAAATTCTTCCGAGGCGGAGGCCAGTATAATGCTGTGACAGCGAAACTGACGACAGCATCGCTTACTATCTTTCATATGCCACACGTGGAGCTCACAATCCGACATTTGTCCACTACGGAGCAGATCCAAACGACGTAGCTTACAGAACATTATATTATATATTATATTTTTTGAGCTTTGAATACTACTAGAAATTTGATATCTGATCGATTGCTTTGACCAGTAGGAAAATGAAACGCATAGCTTTTTTTTTCAGCTACCAATTGGCAGTATAAAAGCTTTTTTCAACGGAGTTTAGCTTGAAAAAGCAGTTCCTTTCATAGTAGCTGACAATTTTGAAACAAGTATCTTTAATATATTCTTTTTTACTAAAATTCTTAGTGTTATGTCGAACTCACAAAGGAATAGCACAGACAGTTCTAAAGGTCTACCAAAAACGTTGAATGCAAATCCTGACGAGGCACAAAGTTCAACTAGAAGCTCAAAAAGAAATAGCATAGACCATTCTAAAGGTCTACCAAAATCGTTGAATTCAAATTCGGACGAAGCACCAAGTTCAGCCGGAGGCTCAGGCACATTGCCAATAAGAAGTCCTGATGATAACGATGCAAATTCAACGTCAGAACCCTCTCCAGAGCTACCTCTAAGCTTGGGCCTTCAATCAACCAAGCAGCGTCGATTGGAATATTTACGTAACGGCATCGATGCAGATTGTGAGGTTCATGTGCCTAGGAATATGGACGAGGTGGAGCAGGGCAAAAGTGTTTGTTATAAGAAATTTCGTTGTCATCGTTTATTTTTGGCAACTGCGTCGGAAAAACTCGAACAGGATGTTTTTCAAAACAAGCAGTGGAATGGTGTTCTACAAATTAATGGAGTTTCGCCGGAAAGTGTTGAAATATTTTTAGAATATATTTACACTTTTGAGGTTACGCCCTTGCTCGTTGATCCGTCCATAATCGGGGATATATTTATACTATCCTGTGCCTATAATTTGCCCGAACTATTAAGTCAGTTTGGCAAGCAGCTGAAGCATATAGAATGGCCGATGGAGCGCATTTTTCCGGCTTTTAATTTGTCTTTTCGCCACAATATGCTGGACATTGAAAATGCCTGTTTGGGAGTGAGTATCCTAAGTACCCTGTAATTCTATTTAAACAAATATATTTCTGATAATCCTTGAAGAAAATCATAGAAAATGCAGCGGACTTAAAAACAGAGCCGAGTCTAATGGAACTCAAAACTTATGCTTTTAACTATATTATACAGATTTGGATGGTAACTGAGGTAATCTACATTCATTTTTTGTTTATAAGTTTATTAAATTTCGAATTTATTTTATAGTCTTTAACAACAAATGAGCTAATTGAAATACTGCAGAAATATCAGCAAGCAAATGATCTTAAATTTCACAACACCAAAGAATTTCCCCATTTTACAAAGATCATTAAATATTTCCCCAATGTGCTCCTAGATGCAGAAGGACTTATTTGCCTAAGGAATACAGACGAATAATTCTAAAATAAAAGTTAACAATTAAATCTCTTCAAAGAAATTATAAACTACATAAATTAAAGTAAGGTTCATTGGAGGTGGGCGTAACAGTTGCTAACACTCAGTTAACATTTTGCTGTTATGCGAATAACAGCGGGTCGTAATCTGAAAGGAATTTGGTTGCTAAGCTGTAGAAAAATTTCGATTTTAATGTTTGTCAACTAGCAAATCAACAAGATAGAACAATTAGGAATTGTTTCATAATGGGAATGACTATATTGAATGAACGAACTCCTCTTTCATAACATAACCAATGTTTAGCTACTTATCATTGTTTTATGCTTCGCATTTTTGACAGCCATTTTGCTAAACTGTAAAAACAACGAAAGAAATAAGCCGAAGAAAAGTGGAAACTTGTGCTAGTTTTAACAGTTGCTAACTGGATTTAGTAAACTGATAACAGTGCGCTAACATAACCATAGATACATAATCTAAGATTTATATATGTGTTAACATGCATACTTTAATTGACAGAAACTCGGAATTTTTTTCGAAACCAAATGATCCGAAAATCAAATTTTATTTGAACCCATCATGTCAGCTTTTTTGCAGAACCGATAAAATAATAACAATAATAATAAAATTAAAGCAGAAAAAAAACTTGAGGAGTACCAAACATTATGCAGTGTTATCGATAAATTTTCACTTTATTAAGTCGCTGGATATCTCATTATTATTTAACGAATAGAAAATTACAATATATTGAAACTTGCAAGAGCCAAAAATAAATAATTGCTTTGAATAATTACTTATTTATTATGCATTCAATATGTATATTTAATACATAATCAAATTAAAAATTATTCGATACATTTCTAAATGGCGCATGCAAAAAAATGATCGAGCTGAAAAGTATCGATAAGTGTCGCCATCCCTATGTGGACCTCAACTTGTGGTTTTTGTACAGCAGCATTTTTCCGGGTGTTACAGTGTTACAGTGCTTAAAGAAAAATATAAATTGCATATTGCAAATAGTGTAAATAATATTTTAGACAAGTGTGAAAGTGTGCAATAAAAATTGAGAAAAAAAGTGCTGCTTATTTATTACAGCAATGAAAGGCAGTTAATGGTTCGCTACATAGATTTTCGTTGCCGACGTCGGATCTCTTATACAGATATAGTAAACGGCGCAATCGCCAGAAAAACTCAACTACTCTACCCACTGTGCGGCAGACATAAAGTAATTGCAATTTTTTGTTTTTGCTAAATCCTTAAAATATTTTGGCTTTGGGTTGCATTAGAAGCTATCATCTTATTTTTTTTTTGGCGCATGTTTTGTTTTCTTGTACACTGTACACCACATCACTATGCGTGTGTGTTTTGTATGCTTGTGTAGCGTGTGTTTGTGTGCGTGTGAGTGTGTCTGTGTTTGTAACGTTTTGTACACACTTTTAGGCGGTGTGGTGTGAGGCCCTCGCAGGTCTTTTCGATATTTATCGCAGCAAAAATGGCTATCGATAATAATGGGGGTGAAATGCGCGCGAAACGAAAGTGGGGGCCTTTTTGTTAGCCCATAACAGACATAAATACATACATAAAAATAAAACAAATTAATTTTATTTCAATAATATATCTGCTTGCAGTTAATGTTCCGATATCTGTCCATCTAAACGTTTTGCACACGATTCGATTTGATCAACTAGTTGAAAATGGAGGAAATATCCAGTTTAGATTCATTTGGCGCTGATTCAAGCGCCAGACCTGAATCCGAAACTTCCAAATTGGATGAGGAAAGCTCACGAGAGAAAATTGAAAAATCTTCAGCAGCTCTGCAGGATACACCAGCCTCACCTCCAGCGGAAGAACAGGATGCAACTGCTCCCCCTGCCGCTTCTGCTGTTGATGTTGACGCTGTGGACAAGCCCCCAAATGAGGGAGATGAGGATTTTGAACAAATATCAGAAGGCTCATTGGATATGGATGAGGGTCAATCCCAGGGAAAAACAGACGTTGCAGCGAGAAAAGCTGAACAGCAGAAAGAAAAGGTTGCGGATGCGACGGAAGCTGATGAAGATCGAGGACGAGCAGCTGACGAGGAGCAAGAGCATTGCAATCTTGATGCCAGCACTGAAGCTGAGGCACTGCAACAGCGCGATGCTTTTGAAAATGTCGGGGGTAATGATAATAAAGATGCAGTCGATGGTGCACCCACTTCTATGGATGTAGACGACGAGGATGGCGAAACGGAAGCTACAGGCGACAAGAATACATCAGGCGATGTTGAAGATGTGGAAATGCGCTCAGAAGGCGCTGATTCGCGACATGCTGCAGCTGAGGAAAATGCGGCAGGCGAAGGAGGTAATGCTGCTGATATTGAAGGCAGAGATGAGGTTGATAGAAGAGACGAACAGGATTTAGATACCTCGGCAGCTGGTGAGAATGAAGATGGAGCTAATCCAGACGCCGATGGTGACGGTGAAGGTGATGCTGAAGCCGAGGCAGAGGGAGAGCAGTTGGAAGATGCTGCCGAAGAAGCACAAGAAGCAGAACATGGGGATGGTAAGATATACTTAACTTTAATTAAAGAATACAATTAATTTATTTATTTATTATTTAGATACGGTTGAGAACGTGCTGGAGCCCGAGGAATCGGACGTTTGTCTCATACCCGATGATCCTGAAACGGAAGCAACAGAAGCTGAAAAGGAAATTGCACGTGAAAACGCCGAAAAAGCTGCCGAAGAGGAAGAAGCCGCCGAGCAAACACAAGCAGCATCCAAATCACCTGTCGCCGAAGGGGAAACTGCAATAGAAGCAAACAACGATAAAGATACTGCGGCAAGCGACGTGAATCCATCCTCGGATGAATTCCCAAGAACACCAAATGGTAAGCACATAGTTCTGCTTATTTAAGTCCGAATTAAACTAAGTTTCTCTTACAACTAACAATTGTTATACCCGCCTCTCTCTTTCTCTCTGTCTGAACTAATCCATTTTTAATTTGGACAATAGCTGCTCCAGCTGATAAGCAAACTGGAGTCGCCAGTTCAGAAAGTGTTGAAGGTGAGCTTGGCTTCAAATTCGTATTAAACAAAAAATGCATTTCTTTGTATGGCCTTTGATCTGAATAAAATATATAGATTTTGAATAGAGCAAGATCGCACCAGGTAGCATATCTAATATATAAATAGAATCTATATATTTGTGTACTCCTAAAAGTATATTTTGATAAGGCTTTAGATTCCTTACTGCAATTAGAGTCGACTAAATATTATAAGCGAGTATCTAAGGATATTATTTATCCCCACATGGATTTCTGTGTTAATTTATTCCGAATTCGGAACAGATCTATTGTAAATATAATGTTACAGCTTTTAAGACATCAAGGAAAGAACTTTAAATAATAAATGTTATTAAATTCCCTTAGCCAATACTACAACAACAAATGATGAGGATGCGCCCGAAGCGGATGCCCCGGAAGCCGATGAGCCGACTCAGGAGGAATCATCTAGTGCCGCAGCGGGCGAGGGAGGTACCACAACGAAGACAATCATTAGCTGGATTGTTGCAAGCACACATAAATGCAGGCAATGTGAGAATGAGAAACTCTGCGGTTATCGATATAAAAATGTCGAAGTGGACGCGTCTGAAAATGCGGATGAGGAAGCCGAAGAGGAGCCAGCAACACCAGCGTCTACATATGAATATCTATGCGACCAGGTCTGCTGTGATGCGTTGCTGGCTGCGCAGCCAGGTAAATACTTTTTGCGGCGCAAAAAGTTCCTTGTCGAGGAGGTGAGCCAGGAGGGTGGATCAACTGATAATGTTGATGAGGACGGAAATGCGCAGGCAACTGAGGAAACAGACGAGGGTGCAGAGGTCAGTGAAAGCGGAACGGGAAAGATGAATGTCTGCCTGCAGTGCAAGGAGCAGAAGAATTGCAAATACTTTTTACGGCAAGAACAGGATACATATTATATATGCAACGATGATTGTTTTAATCTATTAAATGCGGAGGAGCCGGATAAATACAAACTGAAACGTCATTCCATACGTGTGCGTAACATAGGAGCGACTACGATTCGCTCACCCAGCAAAAAACCCGAATCTAATGTGGTGGCTCGTACCAATGTCGATGCGGAGGCAGCTCGTCTGGATCGCATAGAGAGCTTTAGACGTCGATGTGCCGACTGTCAGCTAGAGATAAATGTGGGTGACAAGCAGCTCATTTGGGAGACCATGGACTTTTGTAATGAGGTTTGCCTGGGCAGCTATCAGCGTGCATTTGGTGGCAATTGTGTCACCTGCAAGCAAGAGGTCAGTTCCATAGCGCTGGGCAAGTACTGTGTACGTTTTGGCTTTGAAGTGCGCCAATTTTGCTGCGCTGCTTGCTTGAACACCTTTAAAAAGGGCCTAAAGACTTGCTCTTGCTGCCAAAAGGATATAAGCAGTGGACAGGAGGGTTTCCTAGCGCCCGTTGGCGATAAGGATCAGTTCAAGGACTTCTGCTCCCAAGCGTGTCTGCGGCGCTACGATAACATGTGCAATCCCAAGAAGAAACTGCGCACAGATATGTGCGGTGTTTGCAACAATGAGAAGCCCGTACGCGTGGAAATGTTGCTCGAGGATAAGGAGCATTATTTCTGCTCGAATCCTTGCTTCTCGGCATTTAAATTTGTGAGCAACGTGAATGCCGATCCCTGCGCCATGTGCTGCAAATATTTTGAACGTAAAAGCGTTGATGCCTATACCATATATAGCAACGATCAGCAAACCCCGAAGATGTTCTGTTCCCGCATCTGCATTAATGTTTATATCATTGTCAATCGGCATATTGTGTCCTGTCAGTGGTGCAAAGTGAAGAAGTATAATTTCGATATGATATATAAACAGCACGGGGAGCAGGAGACGCTCACCTGTTCGATTAACTGCCTGACAATGCACGGCGTTAGCTGTAATATATCGGCCCGTGCTGTCACCAAATGCGATAATTGTAGCAATACCAGCACACCACAATACCATTTGACCATGTCGGATGCATCGATGCGTAATTTCTGTACATATCAGTGTGTTATGCAGTTCCAAAATCAATTTGCCCGCACTCCCCTCACACTGGACAGTGATTTGCCATCGACATCGGCCAGCAAGTCGCAGCAGCAGTCAGTACACGGCGCACGTGGTGGTAACAAAAATTCCGCACCATTTCCAACTGGGTTGCCCAAACGTGTCAAATTGAAACTGTCACAGCAGCCGGTAAGTAATAATTCGTTTGTATTTCAATCGATAAATTTCTATAAGCTTTCAATTGTTACCGATTGCTCAATTTGGTCAAACAGTTTATTTGAACAGTTTATCAGAACTTGAATATATTTTTGCTGATTTTAGAAAATAATAAATAAATTGCAAATATGGATTCAATTCGAAAAATTCTCAAAGTAAGAAAATTCATTTTTTTTTTTTTAATTTTATTGAAATTGGTGCAAGATATTGTTACTCGCGAATATTTTTCTATCGATGTGCAAAAGTTAATTTTAAGAATTTGATTGAAGGATGTGTACACATTGGCAACTGTTTGCTTTGATTTGGCAACGCCGAGACCATTTTAGTGTTGTAAATTTTCGCATTTCAAAAGAATTTTATAATATCTTGTTGTAAAAGTAGATTTATGGATTAGAATAATCCCCTACATCCAAGGTTACCGTTGGTAACCTAAATCCTAAAAAAAAAGTGATAATATAATGTTAAAATTATATTTATTTGCTTGCAGTCTGGCGTTAAAAATAACTCGGTGGGCAAAAAATCAGGTGGCAGCGTCGGAATGCCCGTTATTTCTACCGTACAATCGCTGGCCAGCGGTGAAACTGAGGCAAGGATTGGCAATGTGACTGTACGCCGTAAGCGTGGACGGAAACCGGATTCACCGCCGCCGCTATCGATGAGCCTTGTGGCGTCGACGTCGACGTCAACGGGAGGTGATGGACGGGGCCGGGGGCGTCCCAGGAAGCATGTGGATTATAGTATTCCACGTTCTCCATCGCCTCCTCCATTGGGTAGCCTGGCGGCGGCGGCACGCAGCAATTATCCAGCCGCAATAACGGAAACAAAGATCATAACAGTGCCGCCATATCCGAAAGCTGTGCGTAATGTAACCATCAGCTGCAAACCGATGACCGTCTCTCAGGGAGAACAGTGCACACCGTCCGTGCGTGATTGTGCCACACAAACGGAAAAGGATTATTCGAACAAGGTTCTAATACCCGTACCTGTGCCCATCTTTGTGCCGCAACCGATGTATATGTATTCGGCACCATTTCCAGTTCCGGTGCCCATTCCTTTACCGATACCGGTGCCAATCTTTATACCCACGACACGCAACACAGCACAAGGTATACTAAAAGAGATTAAGAAAATACAGGATAAAATGCCCGAAGATCCTTTGGAAGCTGAGTTGCTTATGATGGCCGAAATGGTTGCCGAGGAGAAACATGATTCCGATTCAGATTCGGATAATGAAATCAAACCGGATCCGGGTCTGGTCACTCTACAGTATCAGAATAGTCTCGAGCAGCAGCAACAACAGCAGCAACAGCAGCAGCAGCAACAACAACAGCAGCAACAAGTTGTCGACGTTAGCGCCGCCAGTCATAATCCGTATGGCGACGATATGCTTCAAATTGCACTCAAAATGGCGACAGGCGACTATGACAATCATCACCAGAGCAGCACAGTTGATCTGGAGTCCTCAATGACGGCTAACACGATAACAAATCAATCGCCAATGGGTCACGACATGGGACAAATGGGCGTACATCATCTGGACCAGCAGCATCACATGTTAGATGCGAACCAGCGGTAAGGCTTTTTCTTTTTTTTGATTACCTTCTAGATCTAATTTTATTTCATCTATTCTTTAGTTCTCCGCGAGGTCGCAAACGTGGTGGTTCCACCATAGCGGTGCTGGACTCTCCATCGCGTAACAGTCGATCGCCAGTGAAGAGGCCGCGTGGCAGCGAAATGGATCATTCGGCGCTACAACAGCAATCACAGCAGGCCCAGCAGCCGCAGGAGAAACCCGATGCGCAAATGTTCCTCAAATATACATTCGGTGTAAATGCCTGGAAACAGTGGGTGATGACAAAGAATGCGGATATCGAGAAGAGTTCAATGCGCCGGCGTCCCTTTAAAACTGAATTACTCCAAATGACTGCCGACGAGTTAAACTATTCGCTCTGCCTGTTCGTGAAGGAGGTGCGCAAGCCCAACGGCACTGAATATGCGCCCGATACAATTTACTATCTGGTGCTGGGTAAGTAAACTTTGTTTCTATAAATTTATTTGTAATTAATCTTTGGTTTCCACTTACAGGCATACAGCAATACCTCTACGTAAATGGTCGCATCGATAACATATTCTATGATCCGTACTATGAGCGCTTTACAGAGTGCCTCGATGAGGTGGCACGCAAGTTCTCCGTACTCTACAATGATTCACGTAAGATCTGAAAGCTTGTAAGATTGTAGCGAATACCCTGTAATATTGGTTTTTATGTATTTTTACAGAGTATATTGTTACGCGCGTGGAGGAGGAGCATTTGTGGGAATGCAAACAACTTGGCGCCCATTCGCCTCATGTGCTGCT
Source organism: Drosophila repletoides (assembly GCA_018150835.1). NCBI lineage: Eukaryota > Metazoa > Arthropoda > Insecta > Diptera > Drosophilidae > Drosophila > Drosophila repletoides. The sequence continues at coordinate 11,610,574 of JAECWQ010000100.1, forward strand.
CAGCACGCTTATGTTCTTCAATACCAAGCATTTCAATTTAACTGTAAGAGAGTCATGGATTAATGTTTTTTATTTATTTAGTTAATGTATTTCTTTGTTTTTTTTTGTAGACCGTTGACGAGCACATGCAATTGTCTTTCTCACACATTATGAAGCACTGGAAGCGCTCATCGCAGAATGCCAAGGTACCCGGCACGCGCAATGTGTTGTTACGTTTCTATCCACCGCAGGCGGGTTTGGGTAAGTCTCTCCTTAACAGATATAACTGTATCCATGTATACTACAAATATCATATTATTTTAACACAGATGCCAATCCGCGCAAGAAGAAGGTTTACGAGCAGCAGGAGAATGAGGAGAATCCACTGCGCTGTCCCGTGCGCCTCTACGAATTCTATCTATCGAAATGGTCAGCATTTAAACATAAGTCTACCTATTTGCAATTACTTATTCTTTGCTAAATTTACAGCCCAGAAAGTGTTAAGACGCGCAATGATGTCTTCTATTTGCAACCGGAAAGATCCTGTGTGCCTGATTCACCAGTTTGGTACTCAACGCAAGCCCTGGGCCAGGATGCGCTGCAACGTATGCTGCATCGAGTTAAAATGGTCAAGGAAATCAACATAGCGCTATTGACAACTTAATATTTAGTTCTTTAGTTAGACACGCAGATTCAGATACAGATACAGATACCGATACAGATATAGATACAAACACACACACTCACACACACGCATACACATACATATACGTATGTGCAAGGACACTTATATATTTACAACTTTTGGTGCTTAGCACAACATTTTTTTGCAGGCAAATTCAGTGAAAAAAACAAATTGAGAAAAAAGCGCCTCAAAACGACCCCAATAGTTGTTTTTTTTTATAAGTAAATTGGAAAGAGAATAACTCACATGCATGCATACGTATATAAAATAAAACAACCACAAAAAATATTATGAATTGTTTAAAGAAAAAAAATTATCTAAATTACGTGCCGAATTAACAAAATACGAAATAGCACAAAATTAGGTTTTGTATAGATTATGAATTATAAAAAATTGAAACTTCATCTCAACATAAATTAATTGATTTAATTGTAAATCAATATATATATATATATATAAAAAACATATACATATATCATCTGAACTCGATTGGCAATTTCGATTCTTTCACACATTTCGATTAGTTTTTTAAGATATTTAAGCTCGTATATAACACGATGACGATTCAGTTTTTAGTCATTTATTTAGAATCTTTAGTCTAAGTTGATTCAAATATGCAAAACTGGCAAGTGACAGCGATTAAATTAAATAGTTGGAGTAAGCGGGTTGTTTTTAGGCGCGCGAGTTGTGTATGTACATTGAATATATAATCGATACTAAATGTAAAAGAAACAATACAGAAACAGATAAATATACTATGCAGATGCAGTGTACATAGAGCATAATAAACATGTAACAATTGGCCTCCGACGCGCTGTTGTTCTAAGTGTTTTAATTGTAAAATGCTGTACTCCTTAATTAAAAACTAATTTTAAATATACGATAATACACATGTATTTTACAACCTATAAAATTCTATTCTTTCGCTTCTCATTTGTGTTTCAGGCCACAAGATTTTGGCGTATTAAATAATTGCATACAAAAATTGATAACTGTTCACAGCCAGAAAACGGCTAGCTGAGCATCTCCCACAATCCGCTCTTCATCGTCACAGCTGGTAACTTTAAAAACATTCTGTTTCTGCCAAAAACCGCTGTAACTGTTCACAGCCATAAAACAGCTAGCTGAGCATCTCCCATAATCCGCTCTTCAAAAAGAACTTTCCAAATATTTCGCTTTTTACAAAGTTTCAGTTTATTGACAATAATAATATGCAGCATTGTAATTAATACATAAATTACGATTACAAATGTTAAATTGAAGCAGAGCTCAACTTGACGCAAGCAATACAAATATAATTGAAATTTAAATTAGATGCTGGTTTTTTGAATGCCCTTCTGGCTGGCAACCTGAACCATGTTAACTATGTAGTTGCGGTTTAGCTTTAGCTTTGTTTGTAGGACATCATTTGTTAGGGGATTTGTTATGGGGGTGGCACATTGGTAATAATGTTTTACAAGGCGCACTGTGAGGCATTTAATTTGTCTTTTTTGTTTGTTTGTTTCTTTCTTTGTGTGTTTGTTGCTTTTCCTGCTAGCTTTTGATACATTGTCACACTGTTCTCCTTCGGTCATTTACCATTCAGCATCGCCGTTCGATTTCTGAAATACATAATCCTTTCCGCGCATATTCATAATGCCATCCTTGAGATAGAATTTCCATTTGTTGCGCGAGCGTGTGATCTATATAAAAATTTCATTAACTTCTTGTATATAGTGAGAGTTGGACTTATATACTTACTTTATCATACTGGCAGACTATGACGTTATCCGTGTCGAACACTTCAGCAGAGTCCTCATCGGTAACATCATCTTCGCTATTTAGCGGCTCCTCTTCGGCAGCATCTTCGTGCTCCGCATCATCGTCATCATCCTTGTCCAAATCATCATCATCATCGTTGTCCAAGTTATCATCACTCTCTTCGCTTTCATCCTCTTCGGATGAATCTAAAGCGCCATCCAGTTGCTTGCCAATGGCTAGATTTTCTGAAAAATCGAAATGATTATTAGGGATGCAAAACCAACGGATATTTGTCAGCGATTCCAACTTCAAAGAGGTTCACGTACTCTGATGATTGGCGTTGCTAAGCGCCGCATTCACGTGCTGCTGCAGCACGGAGGAGGCTAATGTGGTGGGCAATGACATAATAGATGATATCAGATGAGCCGTTAGTATTTGGGTCAGCTGATTCTCCTGCAGCGCCGATGCCGGCACTTGTATGGTGAGCACACGAGATTCCGAGCTTGTTGAGCCAGGCGGCGAAGGCAGTGTAATCTATAAAGGATGTTTTATAAAATTAAATTGATTGGCTGAGCAAGATTTGCAATTCAGTCTTACATTTACAGGCATTATGCGATTGGGATCCAATTGAGCCACAATTGGTATGGGTGTCTGGCCACCGGATGCAGTGTTTCCACTAGCACCAGCCGTTACCTGTTGCTTTTGCAGCATTGATGCTCCGGATGTGGGATGCAACGGCGGGGGATTCTGTGATGTTATCTCCTGTTTAATGACGCTGCCGCCAATACCATTCTTCATCACGCTGGCCGATGCACCGATACCTGGCGGCTTGTTGGCACTAGAAAGCGCTGTCAGCTTATTACCATCTGTGTTTGTATTATTTCCAGCGCCAGCAACGCTGCTGTTCTGCTGTGAGGCAGCCGCTGCTGCGGCAGCTTTTTTGGCTTTGGCATTGGCAGCCTGAAAGTATGAAGATTCATTAAGGATATAAGCAACGAAAGCGAATAGCAATTAAGAGTGTCAAATAATCGATTGTCTGCAGAGATAGTATCGATCTCTACTGTTTAGAGTTTAATAATCGCTAATACATTGAAATAATATGAGTTAATTACATACATATATATCGATAGAATCAATGATGACTGACTATCACAGACTATCGATTATTTGGCAGCTCTATTGACAACCACTGCATTACCTTGGCGCTCTGCAGAATTGATGCAAATACGTGTGGTGCGGTGTGTTGTGTGTGTGTGTGTGTTTAGATTGAGTGTGTGTGTTGTGTATGTGTGCGTATTTAATGTTGATAGCAGTTACAAATACATATATAAAGCAGCAGTCGGTGTTTTTTTTTTTTTGATGACAATGAAGCGCGACAATTGTCAATGTTGTTGTTGTTGTTGTTTTTGTAATTGGAGAAAAGATCATATTTTTAGTTGGTTTTTACAATTAATGACAGAACACATACAACAAATCAAGGCTGCAAACCAGAAACTACACTAAAAACCGGTTCAATTTGGTACAATTGAAACCAGAGCTTTTACAAGATTTCAGTAGGTTCTACAGCCTTGATACAAATTGCTTTATCTTAGATACATATACACATACAAGAGACGTAGGGATGTGAAGACGCGTCGCACCTAAATCAATGGCCTCGGCAAATATAACACACCTTGCTTACCTTTGGATTGTTAGCCACAATGGGCGGTGGGTGGTGACCCGGTTCGCCTGGCTCTGGATTCAATTCAACCGCCTTACTTGCCAATAGCTTGTTTCGCCAGATCTGTTTCATCTCCTGCAGCACCTGCTCGTCCACGCCCTCGTCCAGAAAGGCATCCCGTACATTTGATATGACATCCTCAATGACGGCATGATAGACTTTCAGCTGAGGGGGAAAGGTGGGGAGAATGCGAGAGAATTATTAATAAAGATAGGAAATAATTAAAAACAACACATAAATAATTGTTTTTTCGATTTTAATCAAGGGAGCATATAAAACTTGTTATTGATTTAAACAAGATTAACCAACGCTATTATCAAAAGGTAGCTTTATAATCTAATAATCCAATTTTGATCGAAAATAGACTAAATATCTACTATATAGTCACCCGATATCTGAATTTTCAACTCCGAATTTAGTTAGAATCTGTCGATATTAATTATTGAAACTGTGCCGAATAGATTTTGGGAAAATCCTACACATATGGTCGGAAAAATGGCTGAAAAACGCCCCTTTTTTCATAAAAACCTCGCTTCCGGGCAATGCCGAGTAATGCCGGCTAGTAGTTTATATTCATAGAAACATACGCAACCCGCAACTGACTACTATCAAAAGTTAAGATAAGGAGTCGATGCTGATAGTGAACCAAGCTCAAAAATTCCAGCTTTTTTTATTTCAGTGTACGAATTTAACTGTTAAAACTAAAACATATGATTCCGACATTCCCGCACACACGCAAACAACGCACACACACATGTATTCATCAAATCCTTTGGTCACACTCACTCACACACAGAAACACTCAGGCAGCAAAAACAACCATACGGCAGACTTGCCGCCGACACAGGCAACCGCAAAGAAGGAGAAGCGAAGGAAGAGAAATGGGAGGAAACTTTCACTTTTTGAGGGCAGGCAATTTTCTTGCCGTATGTCACGACATTTCCAATCAAAGACTTATGAATTATTAACGCTTCTAGAGGGCATTTAGCATTGTTGTTGCATTAACAAAAAATACATGCGAGCGAGCATTAAATATATATATATATTTAAATAAATAAATAGGCCTCACCACTGATGTTTGGCATAATGCCATTTGTACTTTTTTCTCAGCCAGCTTGAGGCCTTTTCTTTGTTCCCGGTTATCAAAAAAAAAAACGCCGAGCAATGCAATTGAACTTCTATAATTTACAAAAATAATTACGAATAAAATGCGTCTCTCTTCTCACAGACACAGATTCTGATGAATTTCATACGAAGCAAAAACACGACTAAGCAATGTGACCGTCTCGCCACTGGCGTTTAATACCAAAAATTACTTTTTACAAATTCACGATATTTTTTTTTCGTACTTATAGTAACAGTGACTGTGAAGTAACTGTGACTTTATTAATGATTATTTTCAATTATTATATTTTAAGTTTTGTAATTTTATTTTTTAGAGTTTCGTATAGTGTGGGAAACGCTGTTTTAAAAGCTAATAGCCAATTCGCTTTATTTAAAAATATAATTAATTTTGTTTGAAATACCTACAAATACTGTACTTCATTTTTAAAAAGGTTTTCGAACCCGCGAATCGATGCTCTATTTTTTCGGCTCGGCAGCCTTGGGAAATATATAAAAAAAAATTCATTTACAAATGACTAATTTTTTATCGGAAAGCTGTTTATTTTGGGACTTTAATTAAAGTGTGATTAATTCCAACTTACAGACTATGATTGATGAGGGACTAACTTTTTCAATTAAAATTTCCGTACGTGTGTAACTATGAATTATTTATTGGAATTGTATATTTGATTAACAATTTGTACGATTATAATTTACACAAACATATTTACAATAAAATGGCCTTAAACTTAATAACAATAAAACTAATCATATTCATCACAGTTCTGTCGTTCGCTGCTGAACTCCAGTTCGTCATCTTCCTCATCGGCATCATCTAAATTAGCGCCGGGCTTATAATCCAGATCAGAATCACCCTCATCACCAAATGGATCTTCCTCCTCATCAGTTTCAATATCAGAGTAATCGTTTGTACCTGCATTTTGAGTCTGGGCTCGACGTTGGCGTAAACGATTCCGAATATTCTGGTCAGAATTGACTATAGTATGTGTTTTAGGTGCTGTATATGGTATTTCTGGAATACTACTTACAATCTGGAGGATGGGAATACTGCTGGAAATGCATTGGATTACGACGATAGCAAATGTTACCAAATGGACAGGCAGGTGTGCCCAGCGGAGGAGCCGGGAAACTGGGTCGACGGTAATCCGTATCGCCAGGATGCGCTTCAGCGTTACGATGTGCGGGATTACGTCTAAGAAAAAGGTATTTTATATATAAATATATATATATATATATATAGGCTAATAGCATTTAAGATACCTATAGCAGCGTATACCAAATGTACAAGAGGGACGCAAAATACTGGATGAAACCGCAGCAGATTGACCACTATCGGTTGCAGGTTCTTTTTTTACATCCTTTTTTACGGTAATAGCTGGAGGAGCGTTGGTGCTAGTGCTTGCTACAGTTACGTTAGCACCTGAATCATAATTTTCTTGTTCCGGTTCGGGTTTTATTTGAACCGGTATAATAACGCTGGGATCAACTTCATTTGTTGGTTCCTCCGCCTCGGCTGCCTCCGTTGGCTCCGTTTTAACAATCACATTTTGGGTAGATGTTGAGGGTTCCGCATCCTCCTCCGATTTTCTTCGTTTATTTATTTCATTTGTAACTGAACTATCATCTTCCGATAATTTCCTTTTAATTGGCGTTGTAGCCTCTGTACTTTCCACTGCTCCATTTTCTATATCCTCCCGTTGATCCTCTTCTGGGGCACTCATTATAAGGAATGGTGAAAACAAATCAAAACAATCCGAATAAATTTCACAACACAAGTGACGCGATCCCACGAATTATCGATATTTAAAAGAAGTAATAAATAATTCACGATATTTCGATAATCGCGGCTTTTATCGATAGCGCCAAATGGTGTATTTTGAATAAACAACTTTTTAAATAATTACGTTTTAAATTGTAGTTTTATCAATTAATTTTCGTTTTTATAGCTAGTATTTTTAATGGTTTAACTTGTAAGCGAAAATATTGATTTTTTTAATTGTATTACCTAAATTTTGGCTTCGATAAATTTGAAAACCAGGAGCCGATTCAGTTTCCTTTCCTACCAAGAAGGAATTTTGTAGACAATCAGTCTGAATATTAAAAACCCTATATAATTTCAGTGTCGGAACATTGGTTTAATTAGGAATAGGAGTTGGAACTCCATCCAAGGTTATTTGGTAGGAAAACTTTATTAATAGAGCGACGATCAAATAATTGTGTTTTGTTTTGTACTTAAGGCTGATTGTGAGATTTATTTAAATTCTACATATTATATTTAAATATTTAGTCCGTTTCAGTTGAAATGTTAGATCGATTTACCGCTGTGGCTTCTAAAATTATTTGCATTATTTTATCCTTGGCAAATTCTGCTGTTTCATCATTCAATTGTCGCAGGCGATCGGCAACAAAATCACCAAATATTTGTGCAGAATCTTTCATATTTTTTACCGCAACAGTAACGGCATTTGTGATCATCTCCTCATCAATTGGTGGCTGTTCAAGTTGACCGTCTGAATGCGTTGTAGAATCATTCATAAACAGAGCTTGTTCCGGCTCATACAGTGCTAAGCTTTCGATAATTGCCTCATAATCGGGGCCATTGCTGGATCTTAATTCCGTTTTAATTGGTGATGTTTTACGAATACTATTCATATTTTTACTATCGGCCGCTCCGCTCTTAGAACGTTTTGCTGTCGCTGATTTTGGCTTATACTCCACATCATTATCTCCAGACGCGTCGTCTTCATCTATGCTCTACGAGTTCAAATATAGGTAATCAATTTACATATATTCATATAGGATATACAATCGAACTACCCTAAGTCGAACATCCCAAGGTGAGCGGCAATATATCCTATTTATGCTCGAGTAACTCAAAGTTGATGTTCGTCTTAGGCAGTTTAGACTGTATTCAACTAAGTGAAATGCTCACCGAATCGTTTCTTTTGATTTCAAACGCGGAATTTCTCTTCATATGTTTTTTTGTTAGGGCATGAGCGCGCAAATCGCAGATTTTAGTATTCACACCGCATTTGCAGAAACGGCAGCGGGCTCTATATGAATCCTCTGGATCTCGTCGTAGCCAAGGTCTGAATTCAGGCATTTGCAACCATACGTCTCGGAGTTTTTGCTTATATCTTTTCATATCTCGCTTTTTTTTTTAGCAAAATAATGCTTTTACAAACAGTAGAACTCGATTAGTGATGGCAATAACAAGCCGCACAATGGTGGCCGATTACAAAAATATGTGAATATCGATATATACATTGTCCAACACTGAATTCAAGGAATATTTCACTACCTTTTTCGTATACAGTTTTTTCATTTAATTTTTCTATATATATTTTTTTAAATATTTATTATTTTTTTAAATTTATACTAATACTTTTAATTTAAATAAATAATTTATCTATAAACAATTTAACACAGATAATAGGTCTAAAGTATTAAACAAATATCTAACAATAATTATTTATGTTACGTCTATGTCTATATTTATAATTAAAAAAATTTTTTTTCAAAATCTTTATTTTGCATATGCAACACATGTAATGTTTTTACCCGGGAAAGTGTTGGAACGATACCGATAGTTGACGAATAACAGTCGCACAACAGAATAAAGTTTTAACATTTTCCAGCACTGTTAAGCATACAACACGTGAAGTAGAATTGAGTACCTAGATTTTTAAATCAACTAAAACAAAATGAAAACAACGAAAGCCAAATCAAAGCAAACTGATGACATAAAAACTCCAGAAAAGGCGATAGGAGTGGTGGCAAATGAAAGCAAGGCAGTTAAAAAAAAGCCAAAAGCTAAGAAAGACAAAAAAGCAAATGCTTCTATAAAGCAGGCCGTTGCAGAGGAAGTGAAGGACACTGCAAAGGAGCTGACAGTGGCAGATAAAGCTAAAATTGAGAAGAAGAAAGCTAAAAAGCAAGCCCAAAAGCTCAAAAAGCAGCTAAGGAAAGCGACAGCTGACACAGTTGCGCCGAATCAACCAGAGGAACCCAAGGACAAAAGTTCCAGCGAAACTCTCAAAGAAAAACCTGCAAGTAAAAAACAAAAGGCAAGGCCGAAGGCAGTTGGAAAGGGCAAGGACAAAGATACAGGTAAAGTGGGCTTACCAGCCGCACGTGGACAATTAAATCGGTTCGGTTTAATTCATGTTTTTTCTGTTCCTTAAACCGAATCGAAAGTTCGACTTCCCGTTTGGTCATCAACTTTTATACTTTTATTTTATTCTCTTTGTCATAGATGCAGTGAAGCGGGAAAGGGATCCTGAAGCTGAGGCAGCCACTGTATTTGTCGGAAATCTACCTATAAATACGAAACGTGTGCAAATAACCCGTATGTTCCAGCCCTACGGTACAGTAAACTCCATACGTCTCCGCACGGCTGGTGGCAAGCAGCTGTTCAAGCATAAACAGCGCAAAGGGGCGGGCTCCTTGAATGCCTATGTAGTGCTGCCGAGTGTGGAGATTGCTGCGAAAGCGTTGGCCATAAATGGTACGGTATTCAAGGGTAATCATCTACGTGTAACTCCTGCAGCAAAGAGTAGCGGAGCAATAGGAGGTCCAGGAGCAGACGGCAATGATCAAGCGTCCAGCGATGCCAATAATAAGCGTACCATATTTGTCGGCAATCTTAAATTCTGTAAGTAATAGATCCCATTAACCGAAGCCCTAAAAACATATTTTATTATTTCTTATATGCTCTGCAGCGGCGAATGAGGAAAAGCTGCGAGAGATCTTTTCGAGCTGCGGCGAAATCGATTATATAAGATGTTTACAGGACGGGGAGAAGGGCTGCAAGGGTGTAGCATATGTGTGCTTCCAGAAGCCGGATGCAGTCGGCCTTGCTCTCGAGCTTAATGAAACGATTCTTGACGACAGGCCTATCCACGTGGAAAAGTATGCGGTAAAGAAACTGGGCGCGAAGCAGGCACGGGATGCAGCTGCTGCAGCCACAGTGGGGTCTCAATCGAATTCGAAAAAGAAACTGAATTCGGTAGGTGCCAAAAAGCGCTTGGACAAAAAACCAAGGAAAGAAAATGGACATGCTGCTGACCCCACTAAACCAGCAGCCAATAAAAAGAAATCCGAATATCGTGGCGTTAAAGTCGATGGTATTAACAAAAAGAATAAAAAACCCAAAAAGAAAAGCAACAATCAGATGAACGTGCTGGCTAAGAAAATTGCGCCAAAGGCTAAGAATTGACTTAATTAGATTAATTTTAAGTATTTAAGTAAAAAATTTACGAATTCAAAAGAATCAATAATTGTTTTTGGTTCAAAATGGTTTTATCGAGATTTTACTTAATTGCAATACAAGTTGGTTGAATTAAGAATAAGTTAAAAATATGTTTTTTTAATGAATTCTGTACAAGATATAAAAATTATCCAAGCTTCCTTATGGATACGATTTCGAACACCTTTCTATTCAAAAAATGAATTCAATAATATATCGATAGCAATAAAGTTATCGATAGCCTAAGAACTCTATGGGAATTGTGCTGTTAGGAACAGTTTGTTAATAATTCTTAGGTAATTTCTACTGTATCTAGTAGCCATAGCAGTGAGCTTGTTGTCATTTGTAATTTATTTTCAGCTTCAGTCAGCTGTTCGCTGTTATAGCACAGACACAAATTTTGAGTGATTTCAGTAAAGTAATTTGTAACTTTTGCTAGCTTAGTATTATATATTCTTATAATATCTAACTTGTGGAAATTCAGGTAAGCGAAAAAGAACTGCAATTGAAAATATGCCCAGGTGCTAGTGCAAAGAAATGCACATAATTTCAGAATGAATGTGGGTAAAAATTTCAAGTTTCTACGCATCGCCCAAAACTGTATACGCAACTTCACCGGTAGACTGCCGGCATCAAGGACAGCAAGCGGTCTATACACACTGGAACAGCTGAATAAGAGGGAACTAATACGGGTTCATGGGGCTGAAGTTATTCCTTTCCTCCAGGGTCTTGTCACAAATGATGTATCCCGTTTGCAGGAGCCCGATGGACCGTCCTCGATGTATGCACTGTTCCTGAACCGAGGGGGTCGTTTGATTTATGACACGATCATTTATAGAACAAATGATCCGGATACATTTCTATTAGAATGCGATAGGGATGCCTCGTCGGATTTTAGGCGGCATTTACGCATGTATCGGGTGAGAAAACGCATTGATATCGATTCCGTGGATGATGAGTATGTGCCTTGGGTGCTATTCAATGAGGATAGCAACCGGGTGATAAACCCCCAGAAGGCAATGGATTTGTTTATATCGCCTGATCCGCGTCTCCCAACGCTAGGCACACGTCTCTTGATACCCACCGATCTGGATCCGGCCAAGCTTACTAAAGACTTGTGGCGTAATCATGATCTGGCTGTCACAAGTCCCAGCGCGGATAACAACTATAAACTGTTGCGCTATAAGCAGGGTATTGGCGAGGGCATTGAGGAATTACCGCCAGGTAAATGTTTTCCATTGGAGGCCAATGCTGATTACCTCAACGGAGTTAGCTTTCAAAAGGGCTGCTATGTGGGACAGGAGCTGACAGCGCGAGTACATCATTCAGGCGTCATCCGTAAACGTTATATGCCCATCCGCTTCACAGCCCCTATTAATCAGTCCAATTTCACTGTAAAATCTGTGGCTGGTGCTAATCTTGGACGGGTCTTTGGACATTCTCACAATCGGGGCGTTGCCCTACTCCGGATCGAACCTGTTCTGAGTGGTCAGCAGCAATTGGTTCTTGACGGCGACCGCTGCTTTGTGGATCGCCCCCAGTGGTGGCCCAATGATGTCGCCGCGAAACGCAGTCTCTCTGCTGCCACCGATTGACCCAAGGAAGAAAACTAAAAGTTTTAATATGTTGTTAGTGGAATTTGTTGTCATACTTTTAGGCTAGCTGTTTAATAAAATTATCAACTCCTTTGGCTAATTCTTCTCCACGAAACAGATCTGTATGCAGAACCCGCATAGTAGCGGGTTCCGAATCTCCTCAGAATTTAAAACAAACTTATAAAGATTGGGTCCTCCAAAAATAGAACACATCTAGGAATCTACCTCGAATCCAATATTTTAATTATAATTAATTTTGCTGTACACTGTTTAGCTATTTAGTAAAGTTGCTTTATGTTACCATCCGCCCAGATCTCGAATTGGTTTTACTTTTGCAGAAATATCCATGGAGCAGGAAGAGGAACAACCCAGCTGCAGCAAACAAAGTTACAGGGAACAACCCAGCTCCAGAAATAGAAGTTCCGATGACGATGAGGATTTGCAGCTTGACAATGATGCGGCAGAGATTGCACGACTAGAAAAGTCAGCTCGAAATGAACCTCCTTTGGCACCGGAGGAAGTAGATGAAAGGATTGCCAAAATTGAGTTTCGTTGCACCGGTTGTGATATGCACGAACATGTCCATTATTTTGGACGTGAGCCACCCTTCGCGCTTGGCGTTAAATTTCGTGAGGATAGTTTTGTGATGCGTGATCCATTCCAGACACCGCCACCGCGTTGGCAATCCAAGCCAGAGTTCTATGTAACCTTGGGTGCCAAATGCTCCATCTGTTCCAAGGTGGTGTGCAAGGATTCAACCTGCAGCTTTTACTATACAAAAACTTTTTGTCTGCCCTGCGGCAGTGCCCAGCTCAAAGCTTGGCCCGTCGAGGCCCAGACTAAAATACGCAAACAACTGGCGGCTAAACAAGGCGACAGCTCTAAGTAGAAGTGAATTAATCTTTTAATTATGTTCAGCTTTTAGTTTAAAATATACTTAAGACTAACATAAGAGAATATTTGGTTCCAGATCTGATTTTCTACCGGTTCCAATCTGTTTTGCCGAATTAAAGCTTAATCAATTAACTTACGATTATTAAGAAGGAATTTAAATAAATTCAGAAGTCAGTAGACACATTGTTATGGTTAAAAAGATGAATTTCAAATTTCTAACTGCGAGAAAAATATAAATTGCCAGATGGATAACAGAGCCACCAGCAGAAAACTGTTAACGCACAAGAGAGTATCCAATCGCACTTTTCAGCTTAGTTAAAGAGATATTCGATATTTCTATAAGATTAATAGCTTGAAATTTTTTAGTACACCTGAAATACGTCACACATTTCTTGTAATTAACTAAACAAATAGTTGTATATTACTTAATTAAAATTTTTAATATTAAAATATTATATGAAAATATGTGCCGCTTAAATTTGAATAACAATCGACACTTATAATTTATCGATATACCGATATGTGGCAATGTTAATATTAGACCAGTCCAGCAAGCATCAGCCGTGCATTCACTCATTTAATTCGGAAACAAGCGTCAAGCGAGTAGGACGCAAAGAAGAGAACGTCGCGCTTTTTGTATAGTTTTTGCCGCCGTCGCCGCCGTTATCGTCACCCTCGCGTTGCTCTTATTTACCCATTTATTGTGTTTGCTTAAATCTAAATGAAAAATGATCGATTAAGTGCAATTTAATGAGTAAGAGTGTTATTGAATAATTGCAATCTCAACAAGTGCATTGCCAGATGCAGCGTCTGTTTAAGCGGTTCATGAGAATTTGACATTTAGCTTAGCGTCGCGCTGTTGTTGTTGTGGTTAGCCGCTGCAGGAAAAACAGCTACAGAAACAAAACACAGAAACAGAAAAAAAAAAACAGAACTGTGGCAGCGGCGTTGGCGTCGACGTCAACGTCAACGACGGACGCACCCACCCAAGCCCCAATTTGCACGGACTGTGTCTGTGTGTGTGTGTGTGCGTGTGTGGGACAGGGACAGGAGCATTGGGCTGCCCAGCCGGTTTCGGTGCGCGAGTTAATTGACAATATATAAATATAACAACAACAAGTAGAAAAGGAGAGAAAGAAGCATAAAGCGTATGAGCAAATATCGTAGCATAATAAAGCATGCAACAAACAAATGTTTAAACACATGCACGTGCCTCTCCCTGTGTGTGTGTGTGTGTGTGTTATGTGTGTGTTCAGGTTTCAAATGAAGCAATCAAACAACAACAACAACAATCTGCAGCATGCTTAACGCTGGCATTGAGTGAGGCAGCATAGTTTGCTCTGCTTTTGGTTTTTGCTTATTAAATTCAACACCGAAGAGCATTCCGAGGGCCTTCGACAACTGACCACCTGTTCCGCCCACGCCCACGCTAACGCCCACTCCCGCCCAGCGCCATGCAACGGTTTCAGCTGCTCGAACTGACCATTTTAGTCATTTTCTTCTGCTGCTGCTGCTCCTCGCTGAATGCCCACAACTGTCAGCATCAGCATCCCAAGGCGCATGAGGTAAGTGCAGAGAAACAGCATAGTTGTATCTAAGGAGGGTGGTGGATAGGGTAGAGTAGTTACGCCCACCCAACAGCGCCCACGACAATCCACCTGAAACCTTTCAGTCTTGGATGGAGTCTTGAATGGGTTCCGTGAGAGCTTTTAGTTGCGCCTTTGAGTTATTTATGGTAAAAGTTCTGGTTTGAACCGGTGGCAAAAATGTTGTAGAAAACCGATACAGTAACAAAGCTTGCGGTTCGAAACGGTTCTGCGAAAAGCTCTTGAATTGGTTAGAAAAAGGAAAAACAGAACTCAACAGGAAAAGCTCTTTCCTCGAGCTGCAACTTTGTTGGAAGAGGCTAAAAAACGCATAACAAATGTTTTCCTTTCCGAGAAAAGCTGTTTCGGCTTAACAAAAAAAATCCCCTATTTAAAAGGTTCTGCTTTAAGCCGGTTACGTTGAATGAATTATTTCTGGTTGCAGCCGGTTTCGTAATATCTTTTTCCATTATTACTAATTTATAAGCTGTTATTACAATGCAACTATCAGGTGAAATAAGTCCTAAGTCCTTTGGCTGTAGAATAATAATTTGTGTTGAGTGACTAAGCTCAAGCGCCTTAACAAGAGCTCCTCTTAATTGCCTTCTCGGAAATTCATCTTGATGCACTTCATCTGAGTATTTCGAGTGAATCGCAAAGACAAAGGGGGAGACACCCACTTCGCCTTAACCCTCCTGACTGCTCCAGTTTGTCTCTCAAAGCAATCGGAAACTTAATTATTTCTCTCTGTGGCCCAGCTACTCATATTTTACTGCTGCTTTTAATTATGTTTCAATTGAATTATGTGCATCAATCAGGAAACCAGTGAAGGATGTTGGATTCCTGGCTTCAATTCTGAATAATTCTGTATTAGAATTGTGCTTTTGTTTCATTAAAATTGGAAATATATTTGGAATATAATTCCTATGCTATTTGTGGTAATTACAAGTTGAATATTTGGCTGAGTGTTCCAAGGTTCGTTGGTTAGCCAAAGACTGAATATATGAATGTATTCAATATGAATAATATTGTTATATTGTTTTGAAATTGACGGTACATTAGGCTTCTTCTGGGAGCAAACCAAGTCGAGTTCTCACAGGCAGCTGCACATGATTCTTCAGCAATATATTGACTAATCCTACTCACAAATCATATTCACATTAAGATTCAGTGCAAAGCCATGCGATTGCACGAATAATAAGAGGCTTGAGGTGCTTACCAAACCGGCTATAACTATGCAGTGCTAACTGAGAGTTGCTCGGGTTTAACCCCCACTTGTTGCGCCGATGGCCAAGACTAATAGCCAAGTCGCAGCAGCAGCGACAGCCGGAGCCGCAGCCAACGCCTGGCACTTGTCGTTCTAACTGCAATCGACATCAATTTAATTGGCGTTCCGGCGTAAAAAGGTCACCTGCAATTGCTCAAAAGCGGATCATTTACATAATTATTCCGTTGCCGATTCAGTTACTCCGACTCGGCTCAGGTTTAACAGTCAACAGCGGTAGAAAAATACAAGTAAAAGTCTTGTTAAAAGCGAATGGAATAACCTAATTAAAATTGCAAATTGTTGCGAGAGTGCTTTTTTTTCTCCTCTTCTATATATATCAGACATACCCTATAATTGCATGCATCAAATATGGAGAGTATGAGGAATCGGTTAATTTACATATTTTATTATTGGGAGTTATTTAAATAGTTGAAAACCTTTACTAAAGTAGTCTGTAACATTTTAGTAGTAAAACTGGTAAGGAAAGGCTTTCTTTTTGCAGATGCGATTAAGAAATTTGGTATAGATTCTTCCTATGGAAACTTTATGATATAGTTGACCGATCTATATGTACCTATCGATCGATTCTAGGCTCAAACGTTACAGCTCAGTCACAAATGACTTAGAGAATAGTTGAACTTCTAAGTATAAAGGGTATCTAGCAGTCGGTTAACCTCTGCCCTGCTTTATTGTTCCAGCTGTGGAGGTTAATCTGTGTAAAATTATTTTAATTATTTGTAGCTTGAACTGAACTGTTCTAAATTAAAAAAAATGAATATATACTCCAGTTTGCGGCGCTGAGAGTACTGGGATTTATACGGGTATGTAAATACTAGTATATATATCTACATATATATATATCTATATATATAAATGACTGCGGTCGCTGTCAGCGAACGAACGGGCGTTGGACTGCAACCTCCTCGCCACTGCCTCAGCCTCAGCCTCCGCCTCCGCCTGCGCTTGAAACCCTCGAGTCCAGCCCAGCAGCCAGAGCTGGCTCATTTTCAATTAGTCTTAAATAAATTGAAGCAGCAGAACCGCAGAGCTAATTGAATCATTTGTCACGTTTCTCTGTGTATGCACTGTAATATTGATAAGAATGGAGATCATGATGATGTTGTACTTGAATCAACTTGTTTAAACTGTATGGAATATGCTTTATTCAATTCATGACTTTCAGAGAAATACGATAAAAATCATTTCCTAAACATGCAATTGTTCAATTCAATCCGGAAATTATCTGTCTCTCTGTACAGAGAAACCTATTTAAATGTAAATTTTCCTTAACTGGAAATATTTACAATAATTATAATGAAACCTCTGAACAAGCCGGCATAAATATCTATAAAAAATCGTTGATAATTTGCTGTATTATAAAAAAAGCCGTCCTTTACATAAGCTTTGATAGTTGATCAGCTGAGCTGGTGGATTATGCAATAGGGCTCGTACTGCCCGTCTAAAAGCCTAGTGAATATGGCTAAAACGACGCAAGGGTAGAGTATAAAAAAGAGAAATGCAACGGAGAATCTTTTCTGTGAATAAAAAAAACCATATAACACTTAACTCAACATATATTTTTCAATCAAGTCTTTTGGCCATTTGAAGTCCTGCGTGTAAGCCCATTTAAAGGGAGGTTTGAAACAGATGCTTGCAAAATGGAAAAATGAATTTTGCAGCTTAATTTAATAGCTCGATATTTCAAGAGCCTGCTTTCGCCTGGTCCAGAATAAATAGAATAAACTAAAGAACAAATAACTAGTAAGTGTAAGAGTGGCAGCTACTTGGCTAATTGGACGGGCCCAGGTCCGAGTCAGTCTTCAATGACGCACATTATATTGATGCCGCCTGAGCCCAGGTTAACGCCTTCGAGCATCGCATCCTGGTATTCCCGCATATAGATCAGAAAGTGAATGATAACGTAAAATAAATTATTGCGATCGTAGGCGCAACTGTGCAGCTCCTGGTGGCAGATGAAATTGAACATCGGCTTCAGTGGAGTGTTAGAGATGAGTATGGCGCATTGGGCCTTGTTATTAACCGCACTAATAATATCCTGAGTGGAGCTTATGTCCTCACGCGTGAGCACATAACGCGAGTAGAAGGAGCGCCCGCCGACTAGCGGTAGCGAGTACAGTTGACTATCGAAATAAACGGAAAGCAAGTGAAAGATTATGGCAGCATCTGTGGGCACATAGTCCTGGTCGGGATTGCAGCGGTACTCGCTGAGGTAAGGGCCCAGTGCCAGCTGCTTTATGCGTCGAACCAGATAGACCTGATTAGCGAAGGTATCGAGGAAGGGCAATAACTGGGGCAGTGTGGGGGCACAGCTCTGCACAAACTGCTGATTTTCCGACATTTTGCGTAGGGACTCGAGTCCCACACAGCCGATCTTCCAATCGCTAAGATTTTTTGCCTCTAACATTTCATCTATACGTTCAATCTCTTTTACCAGGCGGTGTAGTATGGTGGTGGCTATCCAATTTTTCAGATTGATGAAATACTGCGACATCTTTTCCAGGGGGATGCGCTTAATGAGCTCCGAGTTACTGACCCTAAATTGAACGACACCCTGTTCCTCAGGAGCTTCTTCTGGCATTGGGGCTAGCTGATACCGACTGCGTGGTTTATTAGAACTCCAGAAGGAGTTTGTTAAGTTCATTTTCGGCATAAATGTAGTATCTTCCTGGTCACCATATTGGGTTTCCCGTCCGCGGTCTGCACGCCGTAAAAGCGCTGGCAGCTGGCTTACATCTGTTAGAATTTCATTGGAAGACGCATAGAACGGCGAGTAGTGCGATTCCTCGGTCAAATTGCTTACATACGCCGGATTGTGATAGCTTCCGCCGCTTATCGATTTATAGGGTTGATTGGAAAACTGATTCTGTCTGCACCAGCGATATGGCTCATTCGTGTCCCAGTCAACTTTCTCACGGGAAGAGTGCCAATCAATAATGTGCCCAGTGCCAATCAAATTTGAGTCCTTTCTAACTGGAGGTGGCTTGAACTTTGCGAGTATGTGGAGGTATGAATTATCCTCAGGCTCATCCAGGAGCACCCTTTGCTCATCCGTTAAGCCCCGTGGGCTACTGTAAAAGATAAACCCCCAACAATACTTGGCGAAACAGTGAATTGCGCTGAGAGAAATGAATTCGGCGGCTGAGTACTCGATCTGGTACCAATATGAGTAGTTATATGGAAAGGTGTATTGCCTTAGATCGTAATAGAATATTGCCATTATAATTATATTTATAAATCCCCATTTCAAATAGGTTTTGGACTCGGCACGTAGTCGACGCATCTCCAAACATTCGTCCACTTGCTCACGAGTCATCCGAGTCTGCTGTTGCTCCTGCTCCTGCTGCCGCTGCTCCTGCTGCTGCTGTATTATATTGCGATATTCTTCGTATGAGCGACCACCGCCTGGGTTATTCATGTTTTATGTATTTGCAAATTTTCTTAGATATATTCTCAATTCAAGGAGAAATAGTTTCGTTTCTATTGGATTTCGTTTCGTTATGTGTTCCACATGGGACGAGAAAGTAAATGAATTATTGTTGTAACTGAAGCAGCTTACTTTGCTTTTGCGTTTCCAATTTTTATATTTATCTATATACTCGTATACAGATATATATATATATATGAGCAGCCGAGCAAAGCACATTGAAGGCGTTGTGCAAATACGTGAGCAAATAAACAAGTGCACAGATAAAATCGTTAAAATTATCTCCAACGGATTCGTTGGATGCCAAATATGAAACAAGTTTGCTGAAAGTCAACTCAGCCTCTCTGTTTTGTATAAAGATGATTATGATACACGGCTCGAGGCTAATTTTGAAACAATATTATGAATGGGGGGGCTTTTATATACTCTATCCGTTCAAATGGGTAAAAAGAGCATGCTCAGTTTGTGCAAGGAATATGTAACAGAAGAGGGGCATCTTCGTCCTGTATGCCCGGTTGAAAGGGTCCATCTCAGAGAGAAGAGCTGGGGGATTGAAGCTTCAGGAGAAGGGCATCTTTTTGCTGTCTGGCCGATCTCAGAGAGAAGAGCTGGCGGATTTAAGCTTCAGGAGATGGGCATCTTTTTGCTGTCTGCCCGATCTCAGAGAGAGGAGCTGACGGCTTTACATTTGGTATGCAAATTCCATGCTGAGATCAAGGATATCTCGAGCTAACTAATATCAGGCGTAGTTTAGAGTTGTAGCCTTGAAAGTCTCCATGCGAACTATGTAGAGGGATGGTCAGCTATGCTTCCCAGTTTTCCCTGGGGAAATTAGAAGAAGCCTCAGCTGTGCCTGGCTAGAACGCCTTTCTGTATGCAGTGTTTGCCGGATACTCACTACTTCATCATCCATATTTGTATCTTTGTTTCTCAAGTTTATCTTGCTCAAACTTTCAAGTTAGTTGTAGGACCGCTTTACGTGAATCCTGGCTAAAACTTATTAGGATCGGCTTGCTATATCACTCAGCGGCTGCAGTTACAATCGCTCAATAAATACATCTAATCTTCTAGGGAATGTAATCTTCGGTGTTAGCCTTTTTTTTTACCAGTTTCTTGGGTATTTTCCTACAGTAGGCGACACTTGACTAAGACAACTGAAGAGTTTTATCTTCAAGTGACATAAGTTCCATTCAGAAATCTTAGTTTTCTTTTTGTGGGCAGGGAGAGCTAAGAATAAGTAAACATATATCCAATCTGGCTGTAGAAAAAGTTTACTTTAATTGAGTAACAAGCACACTTTAAAAGATAAAAGATAAAGCCCATATAAACATTACTTAAACGTCCAATAAAGACAGAGAAGTTATTTAATCTACCATTTCCTTTCTATATACAAATGACCTTTAGACCTGGCTGGGGCTGGCTACGTACTGTGACCTGGTCGAAGAATGTCGACTTAACTTAATATTAATTATGCTCATGTCTAAAAATAACATTAATTAAGGCCACTCTGGAGCGGACAAACAAAGTGCTTAGTTCATATTTAGCTATATTCAATTGGCCGCGAGTGTATTGTGTAAGCAAACATGTTGTAAAAAGTGAATAATTGAATATGTGGCCGAGTCCAGTGCGAATATCTCCAGCTGACACTGTGTATGATTGTTGAGCAGCTCGTCTTGAAAATTAAATTTTCAATTTTCTCGGCACTATTTGCAGTGGGCTGAAAAATTCAATTTTCATCTCGTTCTCAATTACTGCCCAGGGCTGTGGCAATGTGCAACGTGCCAATGTGTGAATCCCATGGATACACATTACGTGCCTGGGCTTATGTGTAAATGCAATAATCCAACCCAGAGTCCAGTGTTCAGCGCCGGCCCGCCCTCTCGATTCCAGCCAATTTACCGCTGTTGTCCAGCTAAATTGGCAAATCTAATTGCAGAGATTCGCACTAGAATTATGATAGATTTTACTCATTTACTTTGTTTATTTTCCATTAATAAATATATATGTATAAATTTACGTTTTTAATTAAGCAACATATCCATCTTTGGCATCGTCATTGCGTTCACACTGTGTGAGGTAACCTGACGAATTCAGCCCCAAAGAGTGGTAAATAAACCATTAAGTATCGCCGCATGCAAAGTAGCCGCTTCTCAATAAATACACTAGACTACAAAATGCAGGTGAAAAGTAAATACATTTTGTAAAGAACTTAATTTATGTAAAAAAAAAAAATAAACTAAATAAACTTGTATTTTTTATACTCTTTTTTCGTAGTTTATTTGATATTAAAGAAATCATTCTTTTTTTTCGATATTAGCGAATCTTCTTAATTATGCTATCGATACTTTTGTATAAGCTCAGCAAATTGCGTATCGGTTTATTAAAATTGTTGCAGAAATTATCGAATATAGTAAAGAGTAGTTAGAAATAAAAAAAACATTTCCAGGATTTTGTCTTCATCTCTTTATTTACAAATATTATTTATTTTGTTGCCTAGTGTATTTACTCACATGCAGAAGAGAGCAAAAAGGAAACAGCTGTCAGGGCCGCAGCTGAGAGCGGGAGCTAGAAAGAGAGCAGCGCTGTAAGGAAAGTGAAAGCGCAAATATTCACCGTCTCATTCACTCCTATCCAGTCAAGCTTGAAAGGCTTGCGATTGATCCGACCGGCGAGCATTGAACGCAGGTGACAGTCATTCGGCAAAGAAAAACTGCGGAAGAGCGCAAAAAACAGGAGAGAGAAAGAAAGAAGGAAAGAGAAGGCGAAAAAATGTCGTCATGCTTGGCTTACTGAACGATTGACAAGTTGGCTACGCGACGCACGTAAATAATTACTCAATGTAACGGCAGCCGCAGTCAACGTCTCGCCCTGCCCTCGCCCCCGCCCACTGTTGATCGATGCTGTTGTCCAAATTAGCATGCGCAACTGTTAAGCTGGCCCACCCCTCCCCAACTCCTTTCCCGCTATCCCCCAATTAATGGCGCTTGGCTCGATTCGTGTTTGCTGTTTGCTATTTATGGGTGTTTTTCTTGTTGTCTGGCTGAAAAAGTAAATACGGGAGGTAATCGAGTAGGCGCAGACTGGCAAGCGGCCAAGTGTAACAAGTGCTACATTTCTCTTTTTATGCTGAATACCCTAGAAAAGTGGTTAAACTGGCAGGAGCATAATAGACCTATGCGCATCTTCGGCTCTATATAATATATATATTCTTGAGCGTAGGGGCGATTATTAAAGAGACTATTTGTAGTAGAGTTGGAGCATTTAATATGTGGAAAATATAGCTGTAGTATATACGAGCTACAGATACAAATAGAGATAAAGCTACGAGACTCACAACCCCTGAAATGAGATGAACTGAGACTTTGAGCTTTGGGTTCTCTTAAACTAACTTAAACGGTATACAAAAGCCATATTAAAACGCATTGTAAACGCTTTTTATTAAGTCGAAGATTAATGCTTATAATACATAAATATGACAATATAATATTAACTTATAAAAGCTTCAAAAACAAGTTTTATCTGCTTAATTCTTCGATGTACACATAGCTACATATACCGTAGAAAATTCAATACTTTATTGCAGGGCATCTTCTAGTCGTGCTCCCATACAGATTACTTCAATGTCTTCTTCTCATTTGGAGTGGCTTAAACGTGAGTCGCATATCAAGACTGGACACGCTCGAATGTGGCCCACAAAAAATTTGTTAGATAGTCTCTGGTTCGCATTTGTATGTTAGTATGCAAGCTAGTTGAGCATTACGTCTTATCGGGGATTGAATAAGCATAATGCCGTGCTTAGAAAGTGTGGCGCCTGCCTGCCCCTGCCTGCCGGTCTGCCAGCTCCTTAGCCATAATTCCATAATCAGAAATCTTTCTCGATCGTTTGTAATTTCTCTAATTTGCATGGCTAACTTAATACATAATTAATAATTAGCTGAGAATAAAAAGAAAAACCAACTCTTGATTTCTAGCACTAGAAAAACTCTCTTCAAACATAGAGAAAACCTCCCAAAAGTTGAATGTAATTTTAGCAATATTGATTGAAGATTGAATGTTGAGGCGCAGCCAACTTCATTCCCTGCGTTTTATTGCATCCGCTATAAATACTGGTTATTTCCCTGCTTTTAATACCAGTATTTTATGAGCCTTCTGTTAGTTCTAAAGGGACCCATTTTGAATGGTGTAATAAAATGTTTATATGGAAAAGTTTGCTTTTTATGAATGAAAACAATTCATAAAAGCGGATTAAAAAGCATCAAAGAACTTTTTATGTTTTTTGCATCAATATATTGCTACTTATCAGTCCAAAACTGTGGAAAATTGGAAGGGAAAATAAAGGAAAGAGACCTGACTGAAATATTGTATTATAAGTTTCTGAAAATATTACTCTTTACGTCATTTCCGATTTGCAAAATTTGCACTTCCTAATGACAAATTAATGGAATAATGTTATATAAATACAATTTGCAAATAGCTCCATTGTTGAATTTGCAGACGAGATAAATAATCCACTCCGTTCAAGCGGAAAATTATCAGTTAGGGCAAAAATATAAAATATATTCACTTCCCGACATTTATTTCTTTCAAAATATATTTCCTAACCCATATTTTTATGTGACTTTAATAGTTTTGTTTTTCGGAAATTTACCAAAACTTTTGACTATGCAAAGTAATCGAGGGAACCATTAATGATCATAGCCAGCTTCT
Source organism: Drosophila repletoides (assembly GCA_018150835.1). Taxonomy (NCBI): domain Eukaryota; kingdom Metazoa; phylum Arthropoda; class Insecta; order Diptera; family Drosophilidae; genus Drosophila; species Drosophila repletoides. The sequence goes on from JAECWQ010000100.1 coordinate 11,634,565, forward strand.
TTTTCGTATACCACTCAGTGTGTAATCCGTATTGGCCATATTCGACTGGGAATCTCGAAATAAAGCCAAATTCATCCGGCTGCCAATGCGACAGCATCATTTTAGTTTTGGCCTGTCAACACTTTGGATTAAATCAGTTAATAGATAACATTAATCCCAAAACTTACCAGATAAGGGCAGGTGTGATTAACATTGGTGAATTGTTTCAGGTAGTAAAAAATCATGTTAGGTATAGGGTATCTGTGGGGCGCCTTAAAGAATTTACACACATTCACAGACATTGCATAGAGGAAAGGATGCCAGCCTCCGCGTTCGCGTTTTAGAATTTTAAAGTAGATTTCAAACTGATTTGGGGAAAATCCTTTATTATATTAATACATTTATAATTAGTAGAGACTTTAATTACCTCTATTACGTCTTTCTTCAGTTCAGCTCGTATTGATAGGTCATTATGTTTCCGATCAATGGCTCTAATTCGGCACTCTTCCATATTGAAGTATTCGTCTTCAATAGCGATGCAGTTTAAAGAGTGGAATTTAAAGGAACCCTCCACCTGAAAGCTCTCTCTATGTTGAATCAGAAATCGATAATTTAAAAAGAAAGGACTCACAGGATCGCTTTTTAGGTAGAACAAAATTATGAATATAACCGTGCTCCACATATTTTCGAATATAACTAATCGTATAATAATTCGGAGAGTTCTGAAAGAGTCATTTGATCGTTTAATGCTTGAATAAATAATCGCTATTCATTTAGCGTACAGTGTACCTGGGCAATTGAGTAAATTAGTATTTAAATTGTTATACTAATTATTCGATAATTTAGAATTCGATAACTCGAGCTAGCGAACACTTTTCACATAAACCGACGGCAATTTAGATAGTATCGATATATCAGGGGTTGATAGCTTTTTAAGTATAGGATATCTATATATCGATACTATCGATAGTTTGAGCTGTTAACATATTGCCATATGATCAAATATTATTTTTATTGCTTATGAAGTATTTTCGAATAAATTACAATGCCTATTGGCTTGGCATTGTTGCAACATTGAAGCAGGCAGACAGGTTGACGATGGTTGAAAAGAGATACCTTAAAGCGCAGGCTTTGTACCCAAAAAGACTTGCCACATGTTGCAGCTAGGCCGCTGCTGTCAATGTGGCATTGTGCGTCAGGTGTTGCGTGTCATCTTTCACCTGGTGAATGCTTCACAGATGCTTTGTATTGGATTTGTAATGAATGTTTCAATGCATTATTCACAATTCACATTCAAACCGCAAAAAGAGAGGCAGCTGCCTCAGTTTGTCAGTTTGTTTTCGGGGCAGGGCAGGGCAGGGCAGATGCTCGCTCGGATCACCGCTGAGGGTCGTCACGAATTAAATAGTAACTTTTATTTATTTTATTTATTTTTACTCGTAATGTCTACTTTTTCTTATCTTAATGGCTTTTATAGCTTTGGCAGTTTATCATTAAGCTGTGTGCCTCATAATATTCTCAGAGACAACTTTTCTATACTCTTACAGTGGGCAAATCCTTAGGATGCGGCTATCAAAACAAAAAATATTAAATCAAGCTGTGTTTGTTTTTTTTAAAGCCGAAACCAGCTTGTTTTGTAACAGTATTAAATCATGCATAAAATCACAATTATTGAGAATGAAATTCTTTTTTCAATCTCATTTTGTCTTGAAATCAAACTCAATTAATCTCGAAATAGTTTTAAAAGACCTTTTATTAAACATCACGCAATCCCATTTTAAGCTTTAAATTAATATGGAGATAGTCTTGAAAGAGTGTTTATTAATCTTCATTTAATCTCATTTTCAGCTTGAAATAATACTAATTGAGCTCTTCATTAATCTGGAGCTTGTCTTGAGAGAGCTTTTTTAAACCGCATACAATCCCATTTTCAGCTTGAAATAAGGCTAATTGAGCTTTAAATTTATTTGGAGATTGTCTTAAACGAGCGTTTATTAAGCTTGATTTAATCCCATTTTCAGCTTGAAATAAGATTAATTGAGCTTTAAATTAATCTTGAGATAGTCTTCAAAGAGCTTTATTAAGCTGCACTCAATGCAATTTACAGCTTAAAATTCTAATTCTAATAGAGCTTTAACTTAAGCTGGATCAATTTCAGAAAAACTGAGCTTTAAATTAATCTGGAGACAATTTTAGAAGAGCTTTATTAAACTGCATTCAATTTCAACTTGAAATAAGACTTATTGAGTATTATATATGTATAACTTTGCAGGGGAAGTAAAGGGAAAGGGTATTTCAATATTCGGCGCTCGATTCTTAAATTATTTCTTGTCTTTTTTACAATCGCTGTTCTTTTTTTTCTGCTTAATAGACAAATATACATAGATAAATTTAGCTGCTTTTGTTGCGGTTAAGTCAACAACATAGATTCATATGTGTATGATTGTATATGTGTATATATATATATATAAATATATACAGATATGTAAGTATATAGTCGAATAATGGTTTATAACAATGCGCAGGTGTCTGGCATTGCCATTTAGCAGCTTTTTAATCGCTTCTTACGACAGAGTCGAAGCTGTAGATTGTTTTTTTATCTTCTCTACAAAAAAAGAGCGAAATGTTCATTAGTTCAATTTGAAAACGAAATTGCCTTGTTAGCCATTGTTGGATTATTATTGTTATTATTTCTTTTATAGCCTTTGCCTTTCCCTTTACTGCTGCTCTTTAGCTTCTATAATGGCTCTAGACATTCTCATTCTTTGATTCTTTTCTTCTTATTTCTTCCCGTCACTTTCGATTTTATTTTTATGGAGCTGAAAAAACGAAATTTATTTCGAGCTGCAGGCGTTGAACAGATTTGAATTGAAGCTGGAATTATTCGAAAATTGTAGGAGCAGATTTTGTATGCAGTTTGAAGCCCAAGGGAAGTTTGCGGTTGCTTCGTGGAAGGAAACTCCTGAACTTTATTATTGATTTTTTTGTGTTTTTTTTTCGCAAGGCTACGAACCGGTTTGACTCCGGATATTGGAGTATTATTGGAGTAGGCAGCTATAACCATAACATGTCTGTCTGTCCGTCTGCTAACTCCAACTCAATCCAAGTTCGAAGCGCTTGAACCAAAACCAGAGGCGCGAGCCGGGCACCGGAACCTTAGCAATCATATTTTGTTTGGCTTGTTGCCTTGTTGATATTGTACTCTAACAAAGAAATAATTAAATTTAATTATTTTAATTGAATTTGTTTTGTTGACATTGTACGAATCAACAAAGCCAACAATTAATGTATCTAAATACATGTGTAGCTCTGAATTTAAAGCAGCAGCAGTCAAGCGCATCTGCAAGATACACCCAATAAATTTATGGCTTAAAGCCTTGTCTTTCTTGTCTGGTCCATTCATATTATAATATAATTATAATTATAATAGATAATAGTTGATAGATAAGCAGCCAAAAGAGCTCACTAGTCGGCGTTGCATATTCAGCAGGGTATAATTTATGCATAATAATTGGCACACATTGCACAATGTTTCTGAAACAAAAAACCCAAATGACAAAAGGTTAATAATAATAACAAATTAACAGAAATAATAAAAAAAGTGGGAAAAAAACAGAAAGAGACCCAAATCATTGACATTTGAGTGAATGAATGAATGAATGTCTCAATCTGAATCGTTCGACATTTTGGCGGGTAATTTAAAATTAATTTCACTGCAATTTGCAAAAGCCAATTACAGCTGCCTTTTGTGTGGCCTTTAGTCAATCATGTCGTCATCTAATTGTTGGCAACATTTTCGCTTTCATTTAACCAAAAATTTCTTCTTTAACAACTCTCCGTCTCTCTCTCTCCCTCTCTCTCTCCTCTTTATAGGTCGTTCACGGTGTGCGCATTCAGCTGGCGGCCAGTGATGATAATGATGACGCCTTTGGGGGGAGCAGCGATGAGGCTTCGGAAGGGGGGCACAGCGTACGCCGGCGCAGCATTGTCGCCGATCAGCCTCTACGCATTCTGCTCGTCTATGATGATTCCGTTTACAGGTGAGCTACAAAATTACCTTTAATTGTGGCTTTAACAGCCAGCCATATAGCCAAATAGCCCAACAGACAAGCAAACAGTTTACCATTCGACTTGGCCGAATGTCAAGTTAAGGCTGCAAGTAAGCCGTTAGACGTTTGCTTAACTGGTCAGTGCTGGCCACTGTAACTAGCTGACCGAAAAAGCTAATAAAAAACGCTAAAAAAAAGGCTTATAAAATTGTAAACATCAATTAAATTGTTGTTGATCCAGTTTGAATTCCAATTTTTATAGCCAGAAACCAGTATCAAAATAAGTTAAATAAGTGCAATTGAATGGATTTTTAATTAACTCTTCATTAAAATTCAATAGATCCCGTTTTCAATTAACTGCTGAAAGTAGCCAAAACTTGGCGCTTTTATAGCCAAGTGGGCAACACTGTTGCAGCCCCGTCGCGTTCGGGCGTTGAGTAACACTTGAAGCCAAAATTGGTTTTGCTGCGCGGCGTTCAATTTGTTTGAAATTAACGCGGTGTCTCTTTAAGGTTAGCTCTGATTGCGACACGATTTGGCTATGATTTAAAAACAAAAAAAGATACAAAAACAAAATTTAAATTTAAAATTTAACAGCTGAAATGGCCAAGAAGAAAACGTCAACGCGACTGGCGTCCATTGCCAATGGCAACAGGCAACGGGCAACGGGCAAGGTCAATTCCAGGAATTGTTAACAACCGACACAGTTGATTACACATTAAGCACTCTGCCATAAACCAGGCCTATACGACTTGTTGTTAGGTTCGTTAGCCCATAAATAGATAGCCAAATACAATAATTTACTCTAAACGCTTTTTGTAATCACCAGCTATTTGGTGATTTTGAAACTGGGCTAATTTTTTGAGGCTAATTAAAAAATTGTGTGGGACTCAACACGTTTCGTTTAGTGGCTTTAAAAACGACTATTTAAGTATCTTAAAGATAAAAAAATTTAGACTTATTTGGGCTATATAAATGTAGATTTTTACAAGTCGGAAAAGCTTAAGAGTAACTGAAAAATGTGTGAAAATTTGTAGAAGAATTTAAGAGCCAGCAACTCACTAATAAACGCTTAAATTTGATTGAGTTCAGTTCAGATTTATGCCTCAATAAATTGAAGTGAATATTTTTAATGAATATTATTAATTTATCTTTGAATTAAAGTATTTTAAATCATGAATCAATTCATGATTCAGTTCGCCCCAACTAAGAAACCCAATGATAATATTTCTGCACAGTTTCACAGCTTGGAAATAAGTTTGAAATAATTTCTACGAATTTGTTGAATAAAACTGAAAATTCTTATTATTTGCAGGCTAGAGGAGGAGAAATTTAATTTAATAAACGTAAGTAGTCGCCTCCTGTCATTGATGTGAAAACAATGGCGCTCCTTTTGAACAATTTAATTATTCGTCTAATAACAGGACACTGTGCTACCGGAAGCGGTTCAGTTCTGGGAACAGGCGTTGATGGTGCGTGAAACAAAGGGCGTCATACGGCTGAATCGGTAAGTAATCTGAGCTGCAATCACAGCGAAGCATAAATTTAATTAAAATTTCCCCTTTGTACTTTTTAAGCAAATGTGACAGCACTCAGGTGTACGTGAAAAATGGTCATACCCATTGTATCGATCATTGCAAGGCCACAACGATGTGCGGCGAGGTGCAGGTGCCCAATGAGCACCTCGATGTAAGTAGAACCCCTAAAATCCTGCAAAATTGAGTCGATTGTTTGTAAATCTTAATAAAATTCCATCTGTGGTTTGTGGTATTATCGATTTTTCTGCCAGTATTGCGATAGTTTTATTATTCTCGCCAAATTCTATCAACTAAACCGATTAATTTCAAAGTCCATAAACCGATTCCTTGGTAATTTTTATTCTATATAAATAAAAGAATATTTAAAATGGTAAACGAGCTTTGTATATCTTTATCATAAATGAATCGCTGGAATATCTATCGATGCTGCTTAGAATATCTATCAAATAAAAACAACTATCGAAACTATCGATAGCTCATATTCATCATATAACTAATCAAATGCTTGACCCTACCGAATATCCAATTTAACTAAACTAATTGACTCCTTCCGCCCAACCAGGTGTGTCGGGTGTGCAATAGCACAGGACAAAATTGTCGGATTGACAACAATACACAACCGGGCGATGGCATAGAGAATGCCGACTTTGTTTTCTATGTTTCGGCGCGACAAACCCAACGCTGTTTCAAGGGTTTAACAGTGGCATATGCGGCTCACTGTCAGCAGGAGGCTCTGCTGGATCGTCCCATTGCCGGGCATGCCAATCTCTGTCCCGAGAGCATTAGCACTAAACCGCAAGAGCTGCAGACTTTGATATCCACCGTGAAGCATGAGATACTTCATGCGCTTGGCTTCTCGGTCAGTCTGTATGCCTTCTTCAGGGACGACGAAGGACGTCCACGCACGCCGCGTAAGTCGGACACGGGCAAGCCCTATTTGAATGAGAAGTAAGTCAAGTAAATCAAACCAAATCAAACTATGAACTGAATACCCTCTTTTTATAGATTACAGATTCATCAGTGGAGCAACAGCACCATACGCAAAGTCGAACGGCCCAATTGGGCTGTGCGTGGCGGTCATGTAAAGAAGGTAGTCGATATGTTGGTTACACCACGTGTGGTAGCCGAGGTGCGGCAGCATTTTGAATGCGATATGCTAGAGGGAGCTGAGCTGGAGGATCAGGGTGGCGAAGGTACCGCCTTAACGCACTGGGAGAAGCGAATTCTGGAGAACGAGGCAATGACAGGCACCCATACACAGTCGCCAGTCTTTTCGCGTATTACCTTGGCACTGATGGAGGATTCGGGCTGGTATCGGGCCAACTATTCCATGGCATCGCCACTGACATGGGGCAAGGGCTTGGGTTGCTTGTTTGCGATGCGTAGCTGCAAGGATTGGATACAAATGAATCATGATAGGTAAATGATAGAATGAAATTGTAGTCGATTTATTAATTATTTTAAATATTATTTTCAACATGCACAGAGGTCGCTCCATTCATCCATTCTGCTCCAAAGTGAAACAAGATCCATTACAAACGGAATGCACGGATGATCGAAATTCTGTTGCGCTGTGTAATCTCATAAAACATGATTATGAGCTGCCCAAGGCGTATCAGAACTTTGATAGTCTCAACAATATCAAAGACGGCGAAGAGGGCTACTATGGAGGATCTGTTTCACTAGCGGATCACTGTCCCTATATACAGGAGTTTACGTGGCGCAGCAAGAATATCATTGTGCGTGGCTCTCATTGCCGCTTTGTGGAAAATAATCCAAGTAAGCTAACTAATTCCACAAGTAAATATATTATTTATTAATGTATTTATTTTTACAGAGGCCGAAAAGAATTTTGCGCTGGAGAGTTATGGCCTTGGCTCCAAGTGCTTTGATCACAGCGAATCAATGTGGGAGGAGCGGTCCTGCCATCAGACGCGTGAATGGCAGCATTGGGGCAGCGGCTGCTATAAATACAGCTGCTTTGATGGCCGCCTACACATCCTCGTGGGCAATTATAGCTATAAATGCTCTTATCCTGGCCAAAAGCTGTCCATAAGGATTGCTGCCAATGGTTGGCTGCATAAAGGCGCTATTATGTGTCCACCTTGCCATGAACTATGCAGCAAGCATTTCGCGGCTGAGGGCAAACAGTGTCGTCCGCGTGAAGAACCGGATCCACTTAATAAATATCCACGCGATGATCTCGCGTGTGGCGCTGGTACACAGCGTCTTTCTATGGCCATAATTAGTGCTGCGCTGTATTTAGCTATGCTGGTGCGAATATACTCATATTAAAGACCCAGCTGAGCCCTCAAATTGGCTGCAGTTTAATGTTCTCTATGTTTTTAGTGAAATTTGTACAATATGCTCAATTTATCTAACTTTTAAGTCCTAATTGTAATGGTCCCATCTAAATGTTATGTGTAGCTATATGTATATTTGTAACTCTACTCGTATTGAATCCCGATATGTGATCTTTACTATATACTATATATATATACTTAAACGTTCGATTTGTATTTAGCCATTTGGCAAACAAATCCTGAATCTATTCGAATGCTTGCCATTTGGTTTCGAATCGTTCGTTTATGCGTAAATCTCTTTTAAGTTATAATTCGTATACTGATCTGTACATTCCAAAGTATTGCCACGTTTATTTACTCAAAAAAATAATCACAATCTGAGATATTATCAGGTAATATTAGAGATTCCCTTGAATAGATCCGATTGTGAATATTTCAATTATTTTTTTATCGTTTATTGTTGGATTATTATGTCTACAAAACCTTTGTTATTTATTTTTTCGAAATTCGTTGAATTATCTTGTGATTTTTTTTCTATTATGAATCGGTTTAATTTTCTAAGTTTGTTTCGCTAGCCTATAATGGAATTTAGGAGTCTATACAATGAAACAGAAACAACTTTTCTACTTTTCTTTTATCTAGTGTCTAAGCTAATTGTGAGAATTTGTGAATTAAATCTATTGTATATAAAATGAAGATTTAAAATTTATTTTTCTTTATTAACTAAATTTTATTACAACATTAAAGTGTCCATTTAGGGACACTCCTCCACTATCTCATAGAGCATTTCATCACCAGCCTCTTCATCCAAGTCATCCTCTGTCAAATTTGCATTTGTGACCTCTTCCTCGACCTTTACCCGAACCATCGCCGTACTTGCCTTAGCCGGTTGCTTAACACGTTTCGAACTGTTTCGTATTTAAGAAAATTATTCAATTTATAGAAAGTATAAAGAAATTTTGAACTGAACTTACGCTTCGGTCAGCTCTGTAATCATGGGCAGCAGCGTGGAGCGCATTACGCCTCTCGCCTCTTCCTCGGCCAGTTCTTTGGGATGCGTCTTCCGCTTGTGCATGCGGCAATTGGAGCCGTTCGAGAAGTCTTTGCCACAAAAATTACACTTATACGGCCGTATGCCCGTATGGAGTATAAGATGAGATTTCAATGTTTTGCCGCGCTTAAATGCAGCACCACAAACATCACATTTGAACTGTTTGGCATCCGTATGGACCAGCTGGTGCATGTTGAGAGTGCGTCGAGTATTTAGTTTCAAGCCGCAGATATTGCACTCATAATTATTATTTGTATGTGTGTCAGAATGTATCTGCAAAGAGAGTTGATTTGTATTAGAAGAGTAATTCACCAGGAAGCGGAATTTCACAGGGAGTAACAGATGCTTACCTTCAGTCTGGCCTTGTTCTTGAAGCGTCGATGACAGACGCCACACTCGAAAGGACACTCATCGGTATGGACCAGTTTGTGCTCATTGAGTGCCGTAATTGTTTTCATTCCTTTGCCACAGCAATCGCAAATGAAAGGCTTGTTATTCTCATGAATACCCATAATGTGGCGTTTCAGAGCTCCAGGAGTGGTGAAGAGCTTTGTGCAATAACTACAGGCATTGTCAGCCTTATCCTTGGCAGACATATGAGTACGATAGTGGGCCGTAAGTTGATTTTCTGTGGCAAAGAAATGATGACACCGTTTGCATTCCAGATTGGGTATATCGTTGGGTACCAGGCTATGAACCTCAGCCATGTGACGTTTATAAGCCATTGGTTTTTTATAGGTTTTGTTGCAGGTCGCGCATTTGTAAGAAATGTGTTCATCTATCGCATGCTCTTTGAGCTCAGACTTTGTTTCCGTTTGATTTTCTTCATCATATAGCAGCAAGTTAGATTTTGGCTCTAACGATGGCTGTGTATTATCGCCTGAGGTTTGCTCTTCGGTTGCAGTTACTTGCTGCTCCTCCCCGTCTTCCTCGTCGTCCTCCTTATCTTCATCGTCATCTTCATTATCTAAGTATGCCTCGTAGGCTTCTGCCTCATTTCCAAACAATTCAGACTGCTCAATTTCGGCCATTATTTCTGCATCTTCATCCAATGGCTCAATCACATCATCAACAATATAGTCGGCTGTCTGTGCTGCTGTAGTATCAACCGGATTAGGCGCTACTGCACGATTTTTTGAACGGATAGGTTTCCATTCGTCCGTTAGCAGGCCGCATTCCTTACGCATTGCAGCATAATTGGAAGATGCCTCTTGCCCGGCCTGCTGGAGTCTTGTGAAAAGCGTTTGCACACGACTCACACGCTCGGAAAACTCGACGAGATCCTCTACGAGCGTATAACACTCCTTGCACAACATATTACTTAGCTCGTCTTCCATTTTAATCTATTTAATTAAGGCATAATTAATAATTAACAATAATACTAGCCTTGATAATATGTACATGCTTACATTAACCCAGAAGTATTTACCAATCGCTATGGCCAGCACACTGGTCCAGGTCTGATCTCCATCTCGGAAATAAACATTTAAATTGTCTGAATGCTCCTTGGCGCAGAGTCTGCACCAGTGATGCCAATCGGATGCTTCTGTGGCTCCTTCAGAGCTTCCAACAACTGTACTCCCAGTCATTTGCTTGTATTCCAGGTAAAATAATAACAAAATAGAAGCTATAAGAGCATAAACAAAACCACTTTGTGATGACACTGTGAATTAATCGATAAGCTAAGCTGCAACCGATACATCTCTAAGCTGAGAGTGCTGTTATCGTTGATTGTTTTAGTTATCGAAATTCAAACTAACTTGGCTTTCAACAAGCCCAAAATAAAAGATATTAAAATTGTTGCTTTCCAAATATAGATTTAATAATATTCAAATTATATAACGTGTTTTTTCTTTCTTTATTTTATTTATTAACTACTAACTAGATTTTAAGTAAGCGCTGCATATTTATAATACTAATGAGCATTAGTTCGATGAGTCTGCTGTAACTTTGGGTATTTTTTGTGACCTGTAAAAAGAGAATACAACTTTATTGATTATTATTGACTATACAGTTTTTTTTTTCACTTACATGACACGTAGCTCTTCGAGCGTGGGAACACTGACGCGTGAGGTGAGACACTCGTTTTCGTCCCTTTTGAATTCGATAGGATGTTTCTTCAGTTTGTGGGCCCGACAATTGGCATTGCATGCAAATGTTTGGCCACAATAATTGCAGACATAGGGACGGAGACCTGTGTGACCGAGCAGATGCGTTTTGAGGGTTTTGGAGCGCTTGAAGAGAGCGCCACAAACATCACAATTGAATTTACGTTCTTCGCTGTGCACAAGTTTATGCATGTTCCAGGTGCGACGTGTCTGCAGTTTCTTGCCACAAATGTTGCACACATAGTTGGGCTCCTCATGGATCTGATAATGCACCTTCAGGCGGGCCCTATTCTTGAAGCCAGCTCGGCAAATGGCACAGCTAAAGGGACGCTCTTCGGTATGCACCAGCTTGTGCTCATTCAGGGCCGTTATAGTCTTTAGTTGCTTGCCACAGTGGTCACAGATGAAGGGTTTGGCATTAAAATGCATACCCTGCTTATGCAGTTTTAGTGCTGCAGTAGACGATAACGTTTTGTTGCACAGCTCACAGTATGTGCTCTTATCTATCTTCGTCCGTTCGGTTTTGTGGCAACCATGTAGTAAATGCTTCTGATAAGAGGCAGGATTATGATACAATTTGCCACAAGAATCGCATTTCATATTCCGGCGCTTGCTTGAACCATCTGAATTATTATCAGCATCATCTTCTCTATCGCTGCTATTTATATAATCAAGCGTTTCATCAGCTGCAGCTTCGGGACTAGCTGATTCCGGCAGAAACTCCAAATCTTCGCCAGCTTCCATAATATTTTGTTCAGTCTCAGTAGCAGGTTCCTCCTTAATTGTCGCTTTTTGTTCTGCTTTTGTAGCTCTTCGTCGACCGCGGGGCCTTTTGATTAGATTATCTGTAGTATTTGCCTTAGCTTGCCAGCCCGCGACTAGAATCTCTTCAACCGCCAATTGATCCGTAATAGACTCTTGAGCATTTTCCAGCGGCTTTAGCTGCTCACCCAAGTCTATGAACTCTTGCTTAGGCAGCTCATCAGCTGCTTGTCTGCTTCCGGTATTATGCTCAATTTCCGATACCGGCTTAATGATATGTGTCCAGTCAGTTTCTCTTAGGCCATACTGTGTGCGCAGCGCCGCCAAATCCAGCTGTTTATCCTGCTCCGAGCGACGCAGCAGCTCAAAGATTGCCTGAACCTTGTTCACGTGCTCGGCGAAATCGATAAGCTCACTTATTAGGGTATAACACTCCTTGCAGAGAACACCGCTCAGTTCATCCTCCAGCCGCATCTGGCAATGATTAATGATGTACTCAAACTATAAAAACATAGCATAGTGGCACACACTTACGTGCACATCGAAATATTTCCGAACTGCCAACAGCAGGACACTGTTCCACGCATTTCCATTTTGCTCTCCGCTGTTATAAACCTTAACATTACCCCGTATATCATCCTTCGCACACAGACGGCACCAATTTAACCAATGGCTAGCATTCGTTTCATGCTCAGCTCCTGCGGCCATCGGAAAAAGGTGTAAAATGCTTAACAACAAATTGGTTTGTTTACTAACCAAAACAGAACAGGGAAAAAGGTAAACAACGCATTAGGGTGACCGTACCAGCTTTTGGTATTATTTGGTGCTAAAAATTCAAAATGCAAAGTATTCAAGCTGTGAAAATTTATTTATTAATCATTAATTCTTAAACCTTAGATCTAGGTTTGCGCAATCTCTCGCCCTTTTCCATGCCCTCAGCCCTGCAATGAATAGCATACATTAATAGATTTCATTTAAATTTATTCTTTAAGCTAGTAGCTAATACTCACATTGCACGCAACTCATACAAGGTGGGCACAGATTGTAAACGAGATGATTTGTCGTCATCTATAGCAAATTCGAGTGGATGTTTCTTCAACTTATGATCCCGACAATTGGCTCCACTGGCAAAGGCCTTATTGCAGTACTTACAGGCATATGGCCTGAATCCGGTGTGACTCAGCAAATGGACTTTCAGTGCCGTTGAATGCTTCGTAGCTGTGCCACAAATCGTACACTTGAATCTCCTCTCATTCGTGTGGACATATTTATGCTTATTCCATATGGCGCGCGTTTGTAGTTTTTTGCCACATGTGTCGCACTCGTATTTGGGCACTCCATGTGTCTGGCTATGTATCTGTCGGTAGAAAGATAATTTAAATTTTTTCTCAGTTTAATTTTGTAGTTTTTACTTACATTAAGTCTCTTTCTGTTCTTGAAGCTGGCATTGCACACGGGGCAGGCGAAAGGTCGATCTTCGGTATGTACGAGCATGTGCTCCTTAAGCTCCGAGGAGTTATTGACCCGCTTACCACAAATATCGCAAATGACGGTTTTCTTTTTCATATGAACACGCTCATGGTGTTGTCTTAGACCCGATTCCGAGGTTAAGATCTTGTGGCAAATTTTACAAGAAACTGACCTTCTAATATTAGAACTAGATGCATCTGAGTAACTTAGCGACTCAGCTATTTCTGGGGGCTCGGGGGATGCAAGTAGTCTGGCCAAAGCGACGTTTTTACACTGCGAAAACTTGGCAGGCGCGTTTGAATTTTGTAGTTGCCTATCAAGAATTTCGGTTTTCCTGGGTCGACCACGTTTCCTTTTTTGAAGCGGCGGATTATAAATTTCATCAGCTTCTGACTCGGGTTTCTCGAGACATTCCTCATAAAATTCTTCTTCTTCAACTGTTTTTGAATTGTTGCTAGGTGACAAAACGTCAAATTCATCATATGAAACAATAGCTTCATCGGGCTTTTTAAGGCGGGGTCGTCCACGCTTTCGTTTGATTGATTTTGTTTCAATCTTCTCATTACTATCCTCCATATGAATATCTTCAAGCCAAATGTGATTTTCTTCTAGTTCTTCCTCGGCACGCTCTTCAAAGGATTCACCTGAGCGTTCATTTTTGTACTCATTTTCTGATAATTCCTCAATGTCTACGATGTGGTCCTCCTCCACTGGAATAGTCTTTTTTGTCGAGCCCTTGGGACGTCCTCGTTTTCTTTTGGTAGAACTTGTTTCTGGTAATAATGTTATATTATTTGGAGTCACATTTGCAGAAGTGTCTGTGCGCCTGGGACGCCCACGTTTACGTTTAATTGGCGTTGGAGTTGATGTAGGCGTAGGCGTCTGCGTCTGCGTTTGCGCTGATAATAATGATATATTATCCTCTAGATTATTATATTGATCCTCTAGCACAGTAGTTTCGCTCGCCACGCTTGCTTCTCTGCTGTTAATTGGCTCTAGTTCTATGGGCTCGATTTTATATCTATAGGTACAGCTCCTATTATTGGGTAGACCGTATTGCTGACGCAGAGCCATCACATCCACCTGATCATGTTGATCGATGTGACGTAGTAGCTCGAAAATGGGTTGGACCTTGTTCACATTATCCACGAATGTAATAAGTTCGCCTATTAAGGCGTAACAATCGTTACAGAGCATTCCACCCAGAGCGGGCTCTTCCACGCCAATCTGATTTGTTTATCAAAATAGAATTATACTTTCAAAGACAAAATTAGAATTAACTGATTACTTACTTCGACATCGAAACATTTGCTAATTACTCGCATATAAACATCTTTGTGGCGTACATTGATAGATGCCTCATCGCTGGCACATAAGCGGCACCAATCCAACCAATTTCGTTCCATTTTTTTTTTAATAATTTAATAATTAATTTGCTTATTTAACATTTACCCGCTTAAAATAATATTACTTTATTATATTGCACGCTTTTTTGTGCGTGGTCAGGGTGACCAGATGCCGTGCAAAGCGGGCAGCTGTTAGTGTGACCAGTTTACAATTAAATTATGTTGGTTATCGCTTGCGTTTTCATAGCTATCGATATGTCATCGATATTTTTCTATAAGTTGTGTTACGCTTGCGCATTTGCAGCTAAAACTTTTTATTTAAAAGGAAGAAATTAAAGACTTGCTGGAAATTAGAGGCTTGTGCGTGTATTTAAATGAGTAATTATTGTTTTGTGTGCGTTATTTACATACAACAATTTTGAGAGGGTTATTAGGCAACATTTGTTTGCTGCTGCGTATACAATTGTTGTTATCGTTGTGTTGGTGTTGCATTGTTGTTGTTGTTGTTGTTGTTGGTATTGCTGCATACCAAAACAAGAGAGTGGAAACTATCGATTGAGCACAAACCGCATTCCAAGGAACGGCAACAACACAAAAGCATCAATGAAAAAGGTGCGTTTGGCTTGAACCACAATTTGTAAGCCTTATCTAATTAAATATTAAATGCTTTTGCAGTGAGCAGCGCTATGCATCATCATCATCCGCCTTTGCCCGTTATGAGCACGGGCAATGCAGCAACAGCAGCAGCGGCAGCGACATCAGCGCCAGCGACAACGGCGTCAGCGCCAGTAGCAACTTCCTCGCAGCAGCAGCAGCAACAACCGCAGCAGCGACGTCGTAAAAAGCGTCCCAATTACGGAACACGCACCGTGGAAGTGCGCCGTGGCTATAATGGCTTTGGCTTTACCATATCTGGACAGCAGCCTTGTCGGCTATCCTGCATCATTAGCAATTCTCCCGCAGAGCAGGCGGGTCTGCGCGCTGGCGACTTTCTTATCTCTGTAAATGGCCTGAATGTCTCGAAGCTGCCGCATGAGACCGTCGTGCAGCTGATAGGCAATTCCTTTGGCAGCATACGCATGCAAATTGCAGAGAATTATTATTCAGACAGTTCGGATGAGGAGAATGCCAATGCTACGCTGCTGATACAGCGCAGCGCACGCGGCCAGTTGCTGGCTGCAAGTCTGCGCAGTAAGCCGCGTTTTTTGCATCACAAATCAAAGATGCACCGTTTGCGCAACTCGCCGCAAAAGAAGCCTGTCGAAGTGACAGCAGCAGAGGCCGCACTGCCTGCACCTCTGCCGGATCAATCTACGTTGCGTCCTGTGCTGGAGGATGCGCCGCTAGCCAATCTCGGCAAATGCGCAGATGTGGCCAATGTTAGTGCAATGGTACGTGCTGTGGGCAGCGCTGCCTTGGAATATCGCGTCATTGTGGGCTATTTGGGCACCATTGAGATGCCTAAACAAATCTCACATAGCTCCAAGCTGCAAACAGTGCGATCCTGTATACGCAAGCTGCGCCAGGAGAAGCGTCAGCCCACCATTGTGCTCATGTGCATTACGCCGGAATGCTTGCGCCTGCAAAGTGCCAACGGGAGCACTTTGGCGACCTATGCCTCGGCGAGACTGAACTATGTTAGCTCCTCGTCGGAAAGTGAGAATCGTTTCTTTGGCTTGGTCACCAGCGCTGTGCACAACACACAAATCGAGGAGGAATACGAATTGGAGGATAAATCCAATGCTGCCGCTGCTCAGCATATAAGCATTTCGCATAGTTGTCATGTGTTTGTCATTGATACAAAGTTAATTGAACATGGTCAGCATTTGGCGCGCGCTAATGAATATAGGCTGCAGTGCACCAGAGATCCCATTTCGAACCTGTGCCTGGAGTTTCCCAATAACTCGGAATATGTCGTTAATCTCATACGGAGTATGTATACCATGCGCATACTGCCTCCGGCTAGTCGCAGCCAACAGCCGGATTATGATGCGGGGGCTGCGGCCGCCCACTCACCACAGCCTTCGAATCACAGCGAGATTTCAACGACTACGTCCAATTCTGATTCGGGTATTGGCTTTAATAATGATTGCACCAATATATCGGATCGTATTTTGGTTGTGGACTTTGCTGGCGCTCCAGCAGCAGCTGCTTTGGGCTTGGCTCCCGTTGGTCCGGCTCCAGCGCGTCCGCTGGGCATTGTGGGCGTGCCGGATAATCGTTTGACTGTGCGTGCCATGCCAGATCCTAATCCCAAGTCACCGACTACTTATTCCCTAAGACGCCCAAATTTGTTGGCCAGCTTCAATTTGATCAAGAGTCCGGCCACGAATCTCACCGGGACGCGTTCTTGTGATGATGTTCTGAATCTTTTGGTTGATGATGAGCCGCCTCTCTTAGCAGCAGTTGCTTCGATGGACGATATTTCATTGCACTCGACAGCTCCATCACAGGATGAGCCGCATATGTTTGTGCATCCTGCTTGCGTGCCCCGCAAAGCGCGACGCTCTCTTCAGCCAGCTACTGTGACGGCAGCGGCGGAGCCTACACCTTCTAAGCTCAGTGCTCAGGTCTTTGGCAAGCCGCGCTCCAGACAATCTTTGGGATTTGAGGCTATCGATAGCATTCAGGCGCCTGGTTTGGCCTGCAGCGAGCAGCCCATGGATACCTGGACTAGCCTTCAGAATATACACAAGACAACCAAGCAAATTGCTGCCCAATCAGCGTCTTCATCCACACATTGCCTTCTAGAAGCTACCAACAGTGAACCGGACTTGGGGGTGAGTTATATTATAATTTATTTATATTAAAGTTAAAGATATTTGGAAAGCTCCCCGTAAAAGCATTGCTAATCTGTCTTCGGCAGACCGAAGATTACGTACTCTTTTCTAGACCTAATCCATAATATACGGGGTTGAAGGTGTCTCCTTCGTGACAAAGTTACAATACCCTCCCCAAGGGTATAAAAAGTGTTTTATAATTAAAATTTGTGGTCGATTTTAAAGAGAGCTTTTGGCTTTTGAACCGGCACTGGCGTTGGCGCTGTTTAGCTTTGCTTACCTGGACGCTGCTTCTTGTTACCTGAGCACTTTTTAAAGCTTATCGCGCCGTTCACTCTGCCTCTCCCTGCGGCTCTCTGAAACTCTCCGGGCCTTACGATAAGCGACCCCAAAAAATACTCCATACTCGTAATGCTTTATACTCGCATTCTAGTGGTGTTCGTGCATGTGATTTTTCTTTGTCAGAGCTGGTGGGGCATTGGGAATGGGAGCTGGAAATAGCTTGGCTGGGCTTGCTGCTGCTCAGTAGTCATCGCGACGCTTCTGCAATAGGTGTGCGCGAGGATTTATCCGTATTTAGTCTCCAGTTCTTTTTAGTTTACAGCTGCAGCATTTTCCTCTGTGTTGTGTGTAATCAGTGTTCGCGTCACGTAACTGATAAGAACGGAAATCGCTTACTAAAAATAAACCGCCAGTGACGTCACACGCTCTGTGGCTCAATCAGAGGCAGCTGCTGCGTCGCCATCGCCGTCCGCGTCGCCGTCGCCGTCGACTTAATTCAATCTAAAGCAATTAATGGGAAAAATACGAGTAGAAAATTCGCCATTTGCTGACCTTTGCATGGCGTTGCTCGGTCGCTGGTTGACTCCCTTTTGCAATCCCCGTGCAATTCGCTTTATATGCTCATTCATTATATACGATTTTATTTGATTTAGTTCGATTTTTGATTTCACTTTCGCTGTGCTGTCAATTTGCTTCGCTTCGCTTCGCGAAAATAAAAACAAAATCAAAAATTGTGCCATAAAAAGTTCAAGACGAGTTCAAGTGGATTTTTTTTTTACTGTTTTTGTTATGGCGCGTTAATTTATAGCATAAAATAATAAATTGTTATTAAGTACGTCAATTAAATTAAATTTAGAGCCGAGCGTAATGTCATTTCGAGGACTCGTTTGTGGCCTGTACTCCGAGGAGAATGCGGTAAGCCTAGAATCCAATTCGAATCACAGTCACAGACAGGACTCACCCTGATATGTTCGTCTGTCTGTCTGACTGTCTGTAGTCAATTTTAAATGACCTTTTGGTATAATAATAAGTCATGACCGCTGTGTCATGCTGACTGACCGGTTGTAATTATAAGCCAAATACGAGTATTTCGTATAAGTTGAATTTTATACTCGTAGCATTCACATTGTCAACTCTAATTAGAACATTTACCTCCACTCACTCAGTTGGGTTTGTTTTATGCTTGCCTGACTTTTAGTCACCCCTTCTTTTTCTTTCCTTCCTTCCTTTTGGGCCATATCTTTTTTTAGATTACTCAATTCGTGTGTTAAGGCTGATGGCGCATGTTTACCTTAGTCTTTCCATAGAATATCACAGACACCTGTGCCCAACAAACTGTTATACACCATAAATACCATTGGTACACATAGATAATTCCACACATTGCTCAGATATCTAAAGAATTTCATACTAACGAATTGTCAGAGTCTAATAATATTGAATGAACTGCTAAGAAATGCCCTTTCAGCGGGTGAAAATGAATATTTATTATGTCTGATCCTTCCTATGGCAGCTATAAATATGTATATATAGATATAGAAGGCTGATCTTTATAGCCTGTTGTATTGGAGTACTTAGATATCAAGATACTATCTTTAAGATACAAAAATAGCTATAGAAGTTAAGCTGATTGTTTAAGACAGCTATAAGATATATTAGTTCGATCCGGTCGGTTCTCAGGATGCTCGAAAAGGGAGGCTCTAGCTCATATAAGCATGGACAGTCAGAGGGATAGATAGAGGGAACGGAGTCTCTGATCAATAATATATATAATTTACGTTATAAAAATATCATATTAAACCCACAACAGTCACGAGAAACTACAACCAAGACCTTATAAGAATATATTCCTGATTATATATAGAAATATAGAAAATAGAGAAGAAAGAAGTAAACCTTTTATTTTAAACCCATTGAGGTACTTGAGAGTATTTCCAAATATGTCATTTTATTTGAATTGAAATATTCGTATATATAATATAATATATATAATATACAACCACAGGACTATCAGAATTATTCACAAAGGATTCGTCAAGCAACCTTTTGATATACTCGTAATACGCCTAAAGGCACGCAATTCGTGCTAACAGGTTGCCCAAGGTTCGGTTTTTTTTTTTGTTTTTGGCGGCAACCTGTAACAAAGCACATGCCACAAAATGCAGCAGGTGCAACGCCGTGTGGAAAAACAACCCTCGTGCCACAGAATAACTCATGTGTCTGGGGCAGGAGGAAGACTCTTCATGTGGTTTCAGCTTAGAGATGCGCCCCACAAAAAACCTTCAAATTTGTGAGGAAAGTTTCCCCATATTTTGATATAATAATATTAAGTATTATTTTACTCAACTTACGATTTATATTCTCAGTCTAATCTGAATAAAAATCATGATTTAAAGTGGCTTAATCTCTGTTCTCAAGTAAGAAAAACAAACTCAGAGATGCTTCTCAAGTGCTGATAGAATTCTCTTTAATTTAGCTGCAAACTTTTAGCTTTAGAAAATTCCAAAAATTCCCGATAGCCCAAAATTTGGATTCGTGACACGATCGCGTCGTGCTCACCTCTAGCTGCGACGACGCCCATTTGCTTCCTTCCTGTGCGCTTCAGTGGGCAAGGAATCGTCATGGGAAAGGCGCAGAGGTTACTCCAAACATTTGACTTTATTTCTCAATGCGTTTGGCTTCAGTTTCAGTTTTCGAACAGTAAACAGTAAACCACCAAATGGCCTTACCACCGATTTCCATTATTTCGTAACGTATTCGCCAGCTGACGCTGACGCTGGCGCTGACGCTGGCGCTGACGCGTTGTGGGAAATTGGAAGCCAATGTGCAAAGTGCACGTAGTCGCATTTATAATACAGAAATATTCAATGAGAATATGCTTCAGTTATCCAAGAGAGAGATACGTTAAGAATGCCGTTGTTTTCTTTCTCAAACTCTCGCATAATTCCCAAGTCTTATTTGTGGCTGGAGCTGCAGATTAGACGCTTATCAGCACAGTTGGTAGACAGGGGCCAAGCACAGATAGTTTATTAATACATTTTAATTTAAATTTAGACAATCAAATAACAGCAGCAACGTCTGTTTTCCAGCTCAAATAAATACGGTAAACAAAAAGAAATATATATATATATATATATATATATATATAAAGCTGATGCCAAGTGCGTCAGAAATGTTGGCAAAATTGTGTTAATAATAAAACCTTGGACGACAGACAGAAACCCTGAAACAATCGACTGAAATGTTGAAAGATGCTCCGCAAAGTCGTCAATTAAATGTGGAAATGTATGGCCAGAAAGCCAAGTTAATAAGTACAATATTACCTATTGTTTTATGGCTTAAAAAGGCCTGTTAAAACCAGCTTTTAGGCCCTAAACATCTGAAACCTTTCAATTATTTTTGGCTTTATTTCTGACCACAGAATCGATTCATAGATCAGACAAAAGTCAGTCGAATATATAGAGAAATACTACGTTTTTTAAGCCACATACCCCACAACTAAAAAGCCGACAGAGAAACACCTGACTCGCTCTTAGCCAAGTTCTCGATTCTGGCTCTTTTTAACCCCCGACTTGATCAGGTGCAAAGCGAATAAAAACGCGCGCACGCGCTCTTTTCGCCAGCGCTCGCTCAACAGCTGCTACTCCGCTGCCGCTGCTTCTGCTTGTTGTTGTTGGCCAAGTTAACAACAGCGCTCACAACATGTGAGTCAGTCTTGAAGCGCAGCTCGAACGTAGCGCATGAAATTTGAATTCCCATTGAATAATAATCAATTTTTTTGTTTGAAAAGAAAAAGTGTAAAATTCAATATAAAAACCGCGCGACCCCCAAATCGTAGGTGAAATAAACGCGTTTCTAAATTGAACTTTTGTGCCTTGTTTGTGTGTCTAAAAATAATACGAGGAAAAAAAGGAAAAACAATTAGAATAACAAAAGATCATGAAAATATTTTCGATTTTATAAACTGTGCACACCACACACCAATGGAATAAATACTGAATATATATATATGTATGGAATATGTGGAATATATGCTCCGAAAATATTCCATGTAAATTGCGCTAAGGTCGTTCGTTTGGTTTTTGCGCAAATAAACTCGAGAAATTCCCCTCACCCTAAAAAAAAACGACGTCATTCAAAAAGTGCGAAAAACGCGCATAAAACGCGCGCGTTTTGCGAGCGGGAATAAAACCAGCCGCAAATGTTTTGACTATGACGTGTCTGTGTGTGTGTGTGTGTGTGTGTCTATTACCGCTAGACAAATTTGATTTATCTGTGTGTGTACTATATTTTTTTTTTATAAACTTTACCCAGAACTCTTCAAAAAGAGAAGAAAAAAGAATTACCAGAATTTAATAAAAGCCAACTGTGCAATTAAAACGCAAAGAATTCGCACGATTTTAGCCAGAGTTGTGGGCTCGTTCCACGTTCTGAACGTTTTTCCTGATTAATGCCCCCATCGATTTTTGGCTGCTCTCAACAAATACGAACGAAATTCACCTCCGAATTCCACTTAAATAATCATCAATTTGCGGTTTTTCTCTATTCTATTTCTTTTTAAATGCCAAAAATAGTCGAAGCATCATTCCCTGGAATTGCTATGAGATCGTTATGATCTCAGTGATTATCGAGATGATCTTCTGAATGCATTCCATGACGGAAAATCTCTAGAATCTAATGATTCTACTGCCAATGATGATGTCACAGGCATCATTACAAAAGGCGCTTTGATCTCTGGGAATGGTATAGAGCAGGCGGGGAGCAGTGAGACACCTCTCTCTGGGTTAGTCACTCCTCTCCTCGAGCAATTTTATGTAAATAGTTACGTAGCTGGCTTCGTGACTTTTAGCGATTGTTCAAGCTAATTATACACTGATCAGACGATATTTTTCTATATATATTTATATATATTTTTATGCCATTCACAAAGGCTTCGCTTTTGTCGCTTATTGATGATGATGACGTCTAGACTTCTAGAGGGAAGATCGAAGATCGCCGGCATAGACCGGGTCTGCTGGTTAGAAAAGCCGCCTTTAGACGTAATTTATGTGCGCTTTAAAACGTATCTTAAATGCCTGAATGCATTTAAATGTCAGCCAATAGAGTTAGATAGATTCTGTTAACAATATTTCTTAAAGTGGATCAGGGCCAAGTGAATATATTTAAACGGCTCACACTGTGTGTTTTTTCTTGCTGCTTACCCAATTTGTTGCTGCTCAAAAATTGATAAGCAATTTTTTAATTACTTTCGCTAAGAAACTACACAAAAATACCCTTTCTTTATGGCTCACGATCGAACAGCTTGTGGAATGGCCATAAATATTTTCCCTGCTAAAAGTAATAACTACCACTTATACCCTGTATTCGGTTAGCTTGAAGAGTAGATATACCTTGTAGACACTTTCAATTGTACAGGGTATCTTAACAATGAAAAGAAGGCAGCTTTTAATATTTCTTTCTTCTTTAGAGCCACGCAACTATCGTAAAACTATCGTTAAAGTGAATGATCCCTTTCAGAATGCACTTCCTACATATTTTACTATTGACATTCAAATGTCATCTACGATAGTTACAGCTTCAGTAAAGAGCAGAATATACTCTTCTTAAGAGCTCCGCAACTATCGTAAAACTATCGTTAAAGTGAAGTGAGCCTTTCAGAATGCACTTCCTACTTATATTAATACCTACTTAATACTATTATAAAATGCTAATTCCTATGGCAAATTCAAGTGCCATCTGCGATAGTAATACGATAGTTTTACAGCTTCAGCAAAAAGCAGATTATAGGACTATTACGTAAGGTCCGGTAATGACGCATCGTTAATCAAGTGACAATTTCCATAGAAAGAAACTAAATAAAAAACTCATTTGGCATGCGCGGCACGAGGCCGCAGGCCCAGCATAAAGAAAGCAGACGCGCGAGAAGAGGGCCATAAAAAGGCTTACATAAAAAAAGAAATTGCGAAAATTACTTAAAGTCAACGTCATCCCCAGCCTCATCCTCATCCGCAGCGTCGTCTCAAGTGCGTCAGAGATTGGGATTAGTCGCCGCGCAGGCGCCATATTCTCCTGCGGGTAACTCCCCCTCGGAGTGGAGGCGTGCCAAGAATTTATTTTATTTCAGTTTGGCTTTTCCCTCATTTTCTCAGTGAGTGTGCGAGGCACTCAGAAGTTTACCTGTGGCGTAGCAGTAGGCCCGGAAAATTCAGTTAATCGCCAACACTCGAACAAAGCGCACGAGGCGCTCGAATAGACTCGAAAGTCGAGAGAATATTCAAAATTTTTGCGAAATTTGCGTTTTAATTATACGGTTAATACAAATAGAAAATCCATTCAATTTTATAGCACTGCGAGTCATGAACAGCAGCGCTACAGTGAATACTCAAAATAAAAATCAACAAAAAGAAAAGAAAGATCATACAATATCCAACATGGTCGAACGTTTTGTGCAATCCTTGGACCAACTGAACGATTCAGGGAGCTGTTTTGATGCCAGCTTCGAGATCAAACATATTCTACAGGGTCCACAATTGATGGCTGCCACTGTGGCTGCCACGCCTGCCGCTGATCGATATAAGCGTCATCGCTGCTTAACGGAGCTGGATCGGGATAACCTGAAGTACTTTGTGGATGAGTTTGAGGCACGTCAGGCGCTGGCTGCCGTCTCTATATCCAAGTCGAAGTGCCGATCGCCCTATATTTGCCGCAAGGCTAAACAGATTTATCTCAGCGCCAGCGGTAAACGCAGTGCATCACCACAAATTTATTTGGAGTCGGAGCAGGAGGAAGTGCTGGAGGAGCAGCCCATAGAAGCGCAACGTAAAGCTGCCGAGGCAGAGGATCTAATGCCGCCGCCAATGGCCCTGGCGCGTGGCCAGGAAGAGCGTCGCAGCTGCCGCAGTGCGTCACGTGTGCTGCAGTTCTTTAGCTCGGCCACCAAGCGTCGCAGCGGCAATCGGAAGTTTAGTGAACCAGAAATAGAAACCAGTCGCGCCAGCTCACCGGTGCTACTGCGTGTCAGCTCCCACAAGGCTGAGCCACAGCTTGGCTGTATGCCACTGCCTTTCTCGGGCGGCAGCGGTTCGGAGGATGAGGAACATGACGATGGCATCAGTTCAGCCAGCTCCAATTTGACCACACAATCGGGCAGCTGCGGTTCGGCAAATAGTCGCAACATTTCACCGGACTCCTCCTTTGAGATGCACGCTCCACTGTTGCCCAGCTTCAAGGTGACTCCGCCACGTGCCGTCTGCAAGGCCGGCAAGCAGGCAGCCAGCGAATTTGCGCGTTTCCTACGTGGATCCTTTCATGCCAAACGCGCTTCCATAACCACTTTGCGCCGCTCCCTCAGCGATCCGGATGTGATGCAGCAGTTGGACTTCACCAAGCCGCCGCCTTGTGGCGTTCTCAGCAACGTGATTAAAGTGAGTCCCTTTTAGAAAGAATAAAGTTTAATTGTGGTTCAGACCAGGAACCGAACCAGCTGTTTTGCTCCAAAAAATGGTTCAAAAGACATTAAAATTAATGTTTAAAAGTTTCTCTTGTTAGTTTGGTTCTTATAAAAATATATATTTAAAAGTGAATTGTAAACCACATTCGTTCGAACCGCTCCAGCTGCTGCAGATATTTTTGGTTTAGATTTGCAGCAATTATTTCAATGAAATGTTGTGAATGAGTTCCGTATAATTTTGTTCTCGATCGATCGGCCAGATGCGTTCCATTAGCCTCTTAATTGTTTACGCTTAAGCTTTATACTCGTAATTATTATTAATTTCGGGAAGTTGTTTATTTACGCCAAAGTCATCTTCAATCATTTCTGCGTATTTAATTGCCCTCGATCTCGTCCAGATTCCATATGGCATCAGTTGCTGCCGCTGCCGCTGCTGCTGCTAATCCGTTCTATTCCAGTGTTTTCTGTATCTTTTTGTAGATAATTCTGATGGATTTAGGGTCCATTTAGCTCTAGCTAGATTTAAATCATTTACTTTATTTGCCAATAAAAATCAACCTGTTTATAAATAATCCTGCCAACATTTCTGCGTCTTTCAATTTCTGATGGAAAAGATATTTCGCGTGCCAAGGCACAGATAGTTTCTTGCAACGCATTTAGATACTTTTGTTTGTTTAAATAATAATGATTATGCTGCTATTTATCTTATATCTGTATCTGATAAATCAAATTGAATAAACAGACTAAAATAAGAGAAATTCTTTAGCTTTTATTTAATGTGAAGGTCTTTAGAAGAGAGCTTAGAAGAGCAACCGATTCTACCCACTAAAAGTATCTTGCAGTTATGCTACTATTTATGTGATATACTCGCATGTATCTGATAAATTATATGGAATAAACAGATAAAAATAAAATCAGTAGTTCTTTAGTTGTTATTTAATTGGAAGGTCTTTAGGAAAGAGTTTAGAAGTGCTACAAAAAGTTGGGAACAGATCCTGCCTTCCACTCCTTTCCTTTAGTTTATTTTAGCTAGAATTGTTATGCTACTATTTATGTGATCTATATTGTATCTTATAAATTATATGGAAATCTTATAAATTTTAAACTAAAATCAGATATTTTTTAGTTTTTATTTAGTTAAGAATTGTTTAGAATGGAGTAGAGAAACTCTACAAGCCGAACCTGCATTCAGATTGATTCCTTCGGATCCGCTCCTTTTTCAAGCTAACAAAATTTGTATCTCATAAATCTTCTCTACGAAATTCATTACTTTTTAATAAGTATAATATATTTTTATATATATATCATTATATAGTATCATTTGATCAGTACAGCAATTTGTAAAGAGATAATAAATCATTGGAGGTAACTAATAGATACTTTCAAAGCC
The DNA here is from genome assembly GCA_018150835.1 of Drosophila repletoides. NCBI lineage: Eukaryota > Metazoa > Arthropoda > Insecta > Diptera > Drosophilidae > Drosophila > Drosophila repletoides. The sequence goes on from JAECWQ010000100.1 coordinate 11,661,073, forward strand.
CACTCATGCCTCGAAATTGATGTCTATATTTGTTTAGTGTGAAGAGATACAAATAAAAAACAATTCAAAAATACTTAAAAAAAAAAAAAGAAGGGGATATTTATTCGGTTGTTTTTTTTTTACGTAGTAATTGGCACTTTGTATTTATGGCTTTCTAATTTGTTGAATTTGTATGGGCGACGCATTGCCCATTTCACTTTCCACAGGCGCTTCCTCAGCTCACCCACGCGAATTGAGTCTTCACAGTGACTCTTCACACAAATATATAGGGAAAATATATATATATTTATATGAATCACTTATCAATAAACAAGTGAAGTACTCTTTTATACGTAGTATTTCCCCAAAAGCCCACACAGGTCATTAAACAATTCAGTTTCATATGCACAATGTAAATATCCATCATATATATGTACCTTTTATTATATATATAAAGATATATAGATAAATATATGTGATTCTTCCGCTTTGCAGAACGCATATGACCCGCATTGGCATCCATAAAAAAAAATGAGAATAGAACAGCGGGCAGCCGTATGCCGTTTGCCGGATATTTAATTTAATGCCTGTGTGTGCATTCAAAATATTCCGAAAAAAAAGAACCGAAAAGAGAAATAATAATTCTCGTAATATTCTCTTCGTATGTGGGATGCGATTTGGGCCTGTTCTTTCTACTGGAACTGCCGGCTGCTGGGAATACAGCACGCATTTCTCCACAGCTTAAAAAGTGTGAAATCTATGAAGCTGCTCCGTTCAGACTAGCTAAAACTTGCAGTTTATCGTTCCTTTATTATTCAGCTTATACATTTTATATAGTATTTCGTCTCTCCGTCTGTCTGTTGTCTGTGAAAAGTAGTCTCCGATTTTTTGAGCTAAATATTAATCGATAATAAACTTTCTTTCTGTGCATCTCTAACCAACTTGGACGTTAGATGGCGCCACAGGTTGAGCAGAATTTGTTAGTCTGAACGCGGCACATGGCATTTGAATTGCGGTACTTGGTTAGCCGCACTAAACAAATCATAAATAACCATAAAATTATGCACGTCAATATGTATCTGTGTGATATGCACATGTATTGGTTGAAAAAGAAAAACAGTTCTAAAGGAATTTTCGATCATGTGGGCAGCGCCACGCGTGATCCACACAATTTTCCACAGCGAATAATTTTATTTTAATTTCCTTTTTATTGCTTTGCAAAATAAGTTAATTTATTGCGCTGAAAAGTCGATACAGAAAAGCCCGCATTATTTTTTTTCACTTTTATTTTGAACCGTTTTTATTGCTATTGCTGTAATTGCTTGGCATTTTAATTATTTCAATTGTTTCGCTCAGCCTTTGTTTATTTGGCATCGACAGCGGCAGCGGCAGCGACAGCGGAATTCGTTTTGCGCCGCTTTTGGTTATTTTTAGCAGAATTTATTTACTTGTAGTTTGTTCATTAAAATAATTCGCTGCATACTTATTTGGGCATTGGTGCTACGAGCCAAAAACAAAGTAACATAATTAACAAAAATAAATAACTAAATAAATTAATACTCCAATTAGCGAACCAGCTGCCAGCGTGCGAAAGAGATAGCTAGCGCACACCCACACTAGGCAGGTATCCGTGTGTGCGTGCGCGAGCGTGTGTGTGTGTGTGTAATTCATTCATAAGCAAGAAACGAGACAACAAAAGCGAAAGAGCAGCCGGTGTCAGATAAATAGAAAAATACAACGAAGAAAACAAGAACAACAACAGCAGCAGCAGCGGCAGCGGTAACAAAGAGCTCCAACAAAAGAAAAACAACAATAACAATATGAGTAAGCAATAACTCGAAACGACGCAGCTGTATTTCGACTTCGAAATTCGAAATTGTGAGAGCTGAAAGAGAGGGAGGAAGAGACTAAATGGGAAGAGCGGGGGAGAGCGATCGAACAAGTTCCCCAATATGTGCATACATGTTTGAGGCGAACATAAACCAGCCCATCCACCCCCGATTAAAGACCCCAATAGGCTGTTTCTTATTTGCTCTGTACTTAAAACAGTATTGACCAATTTAATGTGGTTAATAAAGGCTGAAAATAGCTAAATAAAATATTGTTATACTAATGAATTAATCATTTAATAACGTTGAACGCTCAAGAGAACTTTAAAATAATTAAACGGCCAGCACTGTGTTGCCAAGATCGCTTCGAACCAGGTTTGCGTTCGAACTGGTTGCTGCTGTTGCGCTCTCACAGATACAAAACGAAACGAAAAGATGTAGATGTATGTGTGAGTATGTGCATGCTTGATCAGCAGCTGGTCGAGCACAACAACTGAGACGATGTCAGTTACTTTATGCGCGTTGGGGCTACGAGTCAGAGATTCGAAACGCGGCGAAACAGCAAGAACGGCGGAGCAGTGAGGCATGAGATGTGTGTGAAAAAAACCAAAAATACATAGAAAAAACTACAATTAAAGTAATTATAAAACCAATGCCAAAGAGCAGAAAACAAATAAAAAAAATAAATAACAACTGAAAGTGAAAAAAAAGTGCAAAGTTAAATTCGAGTTTTGTGTCTGATTTGTTGACAAAAGCGGCACGTTTGCGCTTTCTCACTCACACACACGCATACCCAGTCGCACACACACAGAGAGAGAGAGAGAGAGAGAAAAGATTTCGCAAAGCGAAGACACGCCTTGGGAATACTTAAATTAATCAAACAAATAAATGAAATAAAGAAATTTCAATACGAAAAAAGGAAAAGAAGAAGAAGAAGAGGAAACAAAACAAAGCCTAGGCAACGCCAATTGCGACGGGTAGGTTCGAATCTACACAGGGCCAATCAATCAACTCCCAACTATGGTTAGTTATTCGCACTCGACATTAGCATGCGTAACGAGCTACCCTTCCTCCCTATAAGTAAAGTACGAGTAATCGGTAATTGCGAAACGCCCATTTTCCACTTCTCTCTCCCGCTCCCCCTGTCTCCCACTGTCTCCTCATCTTTTTCTTCTGTCCAAGTTGCAAGTGAAAACAGAGCCATATTTAGATAAGATTCGATTTCAAGCATTATCTGAATTCTAAGCTTTATACGAGTATTTGTGGCCTCATGACTTATCGCCATTTCGGGGAATTTATGTCGCGTTTCTGGAAATTATCAGGTTCGACGACATTTAAATACCCTTGAAGAAGGTATTACGATTCTATTGCTAGCATACTATCGATTGCAGTATCCTTAATATCGATTGGTCTTAAGCCTATCGATAAATCACAATTTGTGGTAAAAGAAATCAATCAAAAGTCTATCACTTTATTCCAACACTCAGCAAAGGGTATTTATGTATTCGAAACTTCAAAGATTGCCTTTCTTTCCTGTTAATATCTCAACACTTGAATGCAATAAACATTTCTTTGTTTAAACAAATATTTATTGTGAGGCATTTCCTCAGAAAGCGGCGTTACGTGTGACATTCTCGGCTCATCTAGAAAAGCTACGTGATATATTCAATAATAAGTCGCATTATTTCCAGATAATTTCAGAGATATTCAACAGATTATCAGGAAAAATAATATCTGAATTTGTCTATAGCAAAGAGACTTCAGAAAGGGCAGCTGAAATGGAAAGAAGACTTCGAAAAACTTTGAGCAGACCTGGGGTTTCCCCTTTACCTTTGGAGTATCAATTTATTGGTGAACTTAATTAAGTAAAACTTAATTATTATAAGCTCAATTTCCTGAAAGGGTTCAACAGACCTGAAAAGAATTTTGCGGCTTTTCATCGGCTGCCAGACGGAGAGCCAGATACAATTACAAAAGATACACCAACGACAGGTTGGCAATTCATATGAAATATATCTATATATATAAACACTGACTGATATATACTCTACCCGATCGTATTACGCGTACTCTGCAGATATCTTTATGCTTATATATAAAGATAAATTGAATAAGCTCTGGTTTTTTTTAGAAGAGCCACCCAGAGACAAGATTACGGGTAACCCGATCTAAAGCCATTGAAGTTAATTTAACTCGTGGGATTTTAGTTTGTTTGTTTCAGCGCCTTTTTCTCTTTTATCTGCTGCTCCTCTTTCGCCTCTTTCGCCCCGTTCAATTCCTCAGTTACTTTCGCATCGAAAAAAATCATCGACTTCAAATGCAAACTCAGCGCAATGACTTTAGTTTCAACTGTGCATTGGGGCAAGGGGGGCGGGCGGAGAGGGGGGCTGTGGTGATGATGACTTTAATATAAAGAGGCAGATATAAAGATATAAATACCGCAATAGCAGCAAAATAACAACAACAACAATGCCACCGGAAAAATGTCCATGTTCGGTGTCCACTGAGGCATGCAACATGGCAAGATGTAAGAAAAGGGGCGCAAGGCGTGGCTGCTACTTCAATGTTGCTTCATTATGCGCCGGCAATCAACCTGTTGCGCCGTCTGTCGCTGTCTCTGTCTCTGTCTCTGTCTTTGTCTGCCTTTGGCTTTGCTTCGCTACGTTTTTGCCTCAATTTTTGTGCAATTTCCCATTTTCCATTTGATTTTCAGCGAATTGTAACGCACTCAGCGCGTTGTTTGTGTCATTTATTTATTTATTTTAATTATTTACTTTGGCAAATTGCTCATTTCCTACTTACTAAGCCGACTGCCCCGCCATCGGTTGGGGGGAGGCGGGGTGGGGGCCTCTCTATTGTTTGGCAATCAACGCTGATTTATGTTCGCTCTGTTGTTGCTTCTTTTTACCCCTCTCTTTCGACCTCTCCTTCTGTCTACTCTTTGTTATGTGCTTGAATTTCGCTTTTATTGCCCCCACCCCTTCCTCTGCTACTTCTACATTTTAAAGCCCCTCTGGGAAAACACTCGAGTAATGTCTTGTTTTTTTTTTTGTTTTTTACTTGGGGCTAGCTTATTTCTGTATGTATTGCCTCTTCTTCTTCTTGACCCAGTTTCTATATATATTGACTGTACCCAGTTGATAAGGCAGACAGCTCTTTGCCTAGACTTTTTTATCTTTGAGCTTATTGGAGGCCGTTTCTGTAATTTCTTTTCAAATTTTGCAATTATTTCAAATCTCATTGAGTAAAAATTTTCTAATAATATCTCATATATCTTTTACTTAGGAGGGGAATATGTAACATTAACATTAACATTAATTTTACCTGTAAATCTATGATATAAAAAGCATTTAGCTCTGAGTTTTACTTAGATACTAGAGATATTTTGGATGTCTCTAAATATCAAATAAAAAATAGAGTATATATTTTTAGTATGTGATAGATATTATATAAGTATATATCTCTGTATAAACAGATGATCTATTGAATGAAATACAATGGAATATATCTATGCATATAAACTTGTGTCCCAAATGTATCTATAAATATGAACATAGCTCAAACTATATAGAGTTAAAACTATCTATATACATATAAACCTGGCACAAAGTATACAGAGTTAAAAGTATATAAACTTGGCTCAGACAGATGTATCTTTTGTATGTATCTTTATACTTAATTGAGGGATCCACAAAGGTTCAAGTGCAATTCATTAATATTTCAATTAAACAAGTATCAATGAACTATAAAGAAAAGGTCGAACTGTGATAATAATCTCTGTCGAGAATAAGAATATATATATATAGAATAATGTAGCACCTTTATAAGATGCAAATTAATAGAGTTTTTAAAAACTTTAACTACAAATAGATTGAAGTATCTTCCCTTTTCTTTTTGACTATTTAAAAGTGGAAAAAATAATTGAAAAATGATGCAACAAATTGAAATTGATGAGAGAATCGAGTTCAACTATTCCAGTGTAGATCGCAGATAGCATTTATCTCGATATAACGATAATATTTATTGGATTTTTTCTTTTCATTTTTCACTCAATTGTTGCGTGACCGGCAATTGTTCAATCCAAAGTCATCTCACACGAGCCGAACCAATTGGTTTCTATTAATGAACCAGTTGAACAGTGGGACAGAGGAACAGCTGCTCAGTTGAATGAAAATTGACTTTGCCCTTTTACGACGAATTATATTGGAATTGTTTCGAAAAATGCCAACCGGAAATGTTTTCGAGTTTCTCTCCCACAGAAAATATAATGTGTAATAATATTTTGGTTGATGGGCTTTGTTTTATGCGAAACCTGTGCTTAGAAACCGAATTCAGAATTCATTAATCTCCGAGAGAAACAAAGCATCATTAAACGAGAAACGGTGGGAAATGCGCAAGCAAAGCAAAAAACCAAGAAGAATATCATTAGAAACTGATCGACTAGCAAATGCCCTGCAGCAATAGAAATATGATTTATGAAATGCAGATACAGCATACCCGTTTGAACTAGTTTGAAGCGGCGTTACAGGGTATACAAAATATAAATAGTGGACGCGGCCTGGAATGGTAGCAACAGCTCTTCGAGTTTGTCAGACAAGAGTGATTATCAGCAAAGTGCAGCAAATGGATTGGCCGGCAGTCAGGCAGCCCCAGACACTACACCCATACACACACACACACATATATGGATGGACATATATGTATAAATATGTAAATATGTGTGAATGTGTGTGTGAATGTTCATAGATGTCTGTTAGGGCTGGCTTCACAATTTGTTCACACAATTAGAACTGTGCGAGGGGAGAGGCAGTTCCAATAGTTGCCAACTGGTGCGTCACACACACACACACACACACACACACACACACTCCACACACACACACACACACACACACACATACACTCACACTCGTAGCACACGAGTCAACAAATTGAAGCCTCAACTTTACAACAACAAAAAATAGGTTCAAAAGTTTATCGTGTCTCTTGTCGTTTGGGCTTGGCCGTGATAATGACAGAACGACAGAACGACAGACCCGTCCATCAATTTGTACTTGTAAATTACCCATGAAAATGAACTTGTGGGGTGTTTGAACTCCAATTCCAACTCTCCAATCATTGGAGTCCATTGCTACCTAAAATAGTTGCAGTCCAAAGAAAATGTCTATTAAAACTGAATGATTCTATGTGGAATAAGCTCAAGAATCTCATCAAATTAAATTGGCTTAGTCTAGGGTATTTTCTAGTCGGTACAATTTAAAGTTAATAACTTAACAGCTGTAATAATTCAATTAAAATGGAATGCTGCTAGTCTGATTATATAATGAATATTAACAATAATAAAACTAACACTTTTATAGCTATTATCTTATAAATATTTCTGACTTACATCCAGAACTTTGAGGCTTATTTTCTGTTCTTCTTTTTACCTGCAGAACCGCGCCCTGCCCACCAATGCATCGCCCTTTCGCCGTGCCTGGGGTCAATCATCCTTTCGTATGTCGCGCACCGATAAGGTGGCCAAGCCAGGATCGGGCAATAGTCCTATAGTGCGACGCTCTGCCTCGATGACTGCCTCTGATAATGATGTATATATCAAGACTCTCATGCTTGACTCTCATGAGCTCAAGCAGACGAAGCAGCAGCCGGCGCAGCAGCTGACACTGTTCCAGGTGCCACAGATACTCACCACACCGGCTCCTCCGTCAAGCGTTATGGTTACGGCCACCTTTGCTGAACCCTCCACAGCGGCTGAGCCGGAACCCACTGGTCCAAGCAGCTGGGGCACATCATTTGAGCGTATGCTACAGGATGCTGCCGGCATGCAAACCTTTGCGGAGTTCCTCAAAAAAGAGTTCTCCGCCGAAAATATATACTTTTGGACCGCCTGTGAACGCTATAAAAATACAGTTGCGGACGCGGAACGCATCACTTTGGCCCGTCAAATCTTTGGCAAACATTTGTCCAACAGCGGCAGTGATCCCGTCAATGTGGACTCGCAGGCTCGCAATTTGAGCGATGAGAAGTTGGCCAGCGGAGAGCCAGATATCTTTGCTGCTGCCCAGAAGCAAATCTTTAATCTAATGAAGTTTGATAGCTACCAGCGTTTCATACGCTCCGATCTATATAAAAGCTGCGTGGAGGCGGAGCAGAAGCATCAGACATTGCCGTACACAGGCGCAGATCTGGATGAGCTACTGAAGACAAATTTTCACTTAGTAGCCTCGCCAAAGGTAAGCATTGAGTCCAGATCAATTTCTATAGAGTATATTCTAGTCGAACTTATTACTAATTCCAATTTAATTTCTTAATGCTCAGCTCAAGAAATCAGCCAGCAATGCAGAGGATCGGCGCCGTAAGAGCCTGTTACCATGGCATCGGAAGACGCGCAGTAAATCCCGCGATCGCAGTGAACTGATGGCCGATCTGCAGCAAACTTTAATGCCAGCGCCGCAGCCACCGGCACCGCCGCCGCTGCTTGCGCTGCTAACTGGATCTGTGCAGAATTCTCTGAGTGATTTGCATAGTTCGCGCTCCTCGCTGTCATCCTTTGATGCTGGTGCAGCTGGACAGACTGGACAGGGTGCCAGCGCTGATAGTGTGTGCTCCCTGTGCCGGGTGATACTGACTGATGGAGCCACTACCATTGTGCAGACACGTCCTAATGAGACTGTGGCTCAGCTGGTGGAGAGACTACTGGAGAAACGTAATCTGGTCTACCCATTCTATGATGTTGTATTCCAGGGTAGCAACAAGTCCATTGATACACAGCAGTCTTCACAGCTGCTGGCCGGCAAGGAGGTGCTGATAGAGCGCCGTGTGGCCTTTAAACTGGATCTACCGGATCCCAAAGTTATCTCCGTTAAGAGCAAACCCAAGAAGCAGCTTCATGAGGTCATTAGGCCCATCTTAAATAAATATAACTATCAGATGGATAGCGTGCAGGTGTTGCTACGCGATACCCAAGCTCCGATGGACCTAATGCAACCCGTCACAGTGGCCGATGGCCAGCGTTTACAAATTGCTCTACTCAATCCGGATTTTCAGTTAAGCGGCGGCAGTAGCATGCCGCCGAAGCATAGTAAACCCATGAAACCGCTACCTACGCCTTGTACAGATGCCTCACAGGGTCAGCTGGACGAGCTGACCAACAAGATGTTCAATGAGCTATTGCAGAGCAAAGCGGATGCAGCTGCTGCTGCTGCAGCTGCAGCAACACAAAAACCCAGCGATTTGTGCTCCATGAAGTCGAACGAGGCGCCCTCGGAGTGCTCCTCGTCGGTGTTTGAGCGATTGCGCCGCCAGCAGCGCGATAATAGTAACATTCCAGGCAGCAAGCTGCCCAAGCTTAAGAAGAAATCGACAAGCAGTCAACATTCCGAGGAGCTGCCGGCTTCCATAGATCCTAAGAAACCCATTATAGCCAAGTTAAAGGCAGGCGTCAAGTTGCAGTCCACGGAGCGAGTAGCGGAGCACCAGGGTAAGTAGTCACATATTCTACAAGTCCGATCAATGTGCTTACTTGTTGTGTTCTTCGCCTTTAGATGAACTACTCGAAGGCTTGAAGCGCGCCCAGTTGGCTCGCCTGGAGGATCAACGTGGCACAGAGATTAACTTTGATTTGCCTGATTTTTTGAAGAACAAGGAGAATCTCAATGCGGCTGCCTCCAAGCTGCGCAAGGTGCGCGCCAATTTGAGTCCTGTTAACAAGACGAGCAACAGCAACAACAGTTCTACAGATGCCCCACAGCCAGCACCTAGGCTATCCATTACTCGTGGACAACCGTCGACTTCGAGTGTGTCACCCATGAAAGTGGATCAGGCGGACCAAGAGACTGAGCTGTCGCAGGACTTACAGGAATTTGCCAAAGCGCCGCCACCTTTGCCGCCCAAGCCAAAGGTGTTACCCATTAAGCCATCTAATTGGGGCGTTGCCAGTGCCAATGCTCCAGCGCCCACTGGCAACTATAGCAACAAATTCTCGCCCGCTAAGCACACATCCTCATCTTCCACAACATCGGCAACATCACCTACAATAGCAACAGCACCAACAGCATTATCCTTTGGCAACAAATTGCCGCTAGAGATTGGACGTAAATCGCTGGAACAAACAAGCACACGTTGTGCGTACCTGGATGAGCCCAGCAGCAGTTTTGTTTAATTTATAATTCTCCCCTAGCTGATCTTCTACTGGATCTTCTGTATATATAAAGGCATAACCACCCCCTTCCTGTACTATTTATTAACATTTATATTCATTGTAAAGTCTGCTCCAAAACCATGACGAACTTTAGTATGTACATATGTACTACTGTATTTATATCTAGCTAAACTAAGCTTTATTTTATTTTGTATAAATAAACACCATACATATATAAACATTTATATTTCCGACTATTTTTAATGTTGTTTTTATAATTTTAGTTTATACTTTGCATGCTTGATTAACTCTAAAATTAATATTGGACTGATAAAAGTGTGGGTATTATCTGACTCTATGCATTATAAATATAAATATATAGTTATATTTTATTGATTCTTGCATTTCCTATGAATAATATGCAAATATATTAACTTTTTAAATACCCTGTACAGTATAATTAAGCGGTTCTTTTATAACAATACTCAGTTGTATCCTCCTAATAGTTGCCAATTCTAAAGGAACCTTAAAACTAGAATTAATTTTACACAGCAATTATACAAACTGGAAATTCTATTCTAGGGTATATAAAGAGCGAAGGGCTCTACTTACTACGCTCCTGCAACTGCTATTTGAGTCCGATATCAGTTTTCGAACTGAATCGGATATGTTAAACCAAAGCCATATTCATACTCGGATCAAGGATTAACAGAAATCAGGTTTACGAACCACCGACTTGTCTTTAGCTCATCTTTCGATCGATGCTTCATATGGCAGCTTAAAAATTAACATATATATACCGCCTGCAAAAGGAATAATCAATGATTCTAGCCATAAAACAGATTAATTTGCCTAGAATCTAAATAAGACCCAATGAATATAAAAAGAAAAGAAAAACAAAATAATAATTCGTAAAAATATGTATGTAAATTAATTGGTTTTTAAAGCGTTCACTTAATATTATTGTACAACGTTAAGGCGCAATCTTCTGAGCCGCCAAGCAGCCCATAAAAAGTACAATCAAATGGACAAAGTTGGCTTAGTCCTGTACTCCGCCTGCTCTGCTGCGGAGGCAGCGGATACGTTGACCACATTCAATTGCTCCTTTTTCTGTTCACTGCCAGCCTCAAGTTGCTTTGCCTGCTGTTCACTGCCGGCGTTTAGCTCTTTGGGCGCCGTCTCCTCGACTGGTTCATCCAGAACGCGATAGGTTATAGGAGCTGGCTGCTTTGCAGGCAGCCAATCGGGAATGATCTTGTCGTGCAAGCGCCATTTGCCGTACTCATTAGAAATGTGCTTCTCAAAAACAACATATTCCAGTACATCCTTGGTGAGTATTTCGCTGCCGTGCATCAATCGACCAAAGCGATCGTAAATGGCCAGCATTTGTTGTGTATGAAAGCGTACGGTGACTTGAGCAAACTGATTCTCCTTGGTGATGACCTCTGTGACTCGAGCATGTACAACACGTGGGGGCTCCAGAGACTGTAGAAAGCGCCAGTGTATGGTTTTATCCTTGACATTATGCATCATTTCCGGATAGCAGCGTTCGCTAACAAATTCACGTATTTCATACTTCTTCTTGGCCGCCATATGCGTGTGTGCTGCTATATAGATCTCCTGGGCCTGTGCTTCGAACTCATCGGAGTTAAAGCTCTCGTCGTAGGATTTTATCTTTCGCACAGCCAATAGACTTTTAGATTTCTTTTCCAGGAATTCCAGTTTTTGCTTGGCACCCGTTGTCGATATAATCGATTTTTTGCCATCGCCTTCTGGCGGTACATACGCTTCGAATATACCTCCGGTGCAGCTAATGTGGAAGGGTCGTTCCATCCAGGGACGCGGCGGAAATACACCGCGTTCCTTCATTCTGCTGCGCATCTCCTCTTTGCTTATATCCTCTGGTTTCTCCCGTAAATTGGGTAATTCGATTTTGACAAACTTCTGCCTGCGTAGCCGCTTAAACTCGGGCTTCCAGTGTTTCGTCTGACGATGGCGCACCTGCTGCATCTGCAGGGCTGGTAATAGCATACCCATTCCCGTTGTCGAAAGTTGGGGTATCTTAGACATCAATTAAAACGTTTAAAGTCAATTTATTTAGGACTGCGGACTCTTTTGTTATAAAATTACCTGCAACTGCATGAGTTTCATGCTAGAACAAAGTAGTTTTTCCATGCTAAATTTATTATTATAAAATTTACAAATGCTGACTGCGTGCTTATACAATAATTTATCGATATTTGCGACACGACAACAGCTGTTTGCGCCGGCAAGTAATCGTTATCGATACCAGTATACTCGTATCGAGTACGTATCGAAAGTTTAAATATTGAATATTTTAAATGCTTCTAACTTCCATTAATAAAGCCAGATCTGGATAAGGCATATCATTTAGGAACGAAATAGCATTAATTTAAATAATTTTCTATATTTTAAATTTAATTTACATAATTTATTTATTATCTTTTGTAATTCTTCAATCGCCTGCAATCAGTTGGTTTAATAATAAATAAATAAAATAAAATAATAGGAAAGAAAATAAAATTTGAATAATTTTTTTTATTAGTAAATGCACAATGAAATTTTTACTTAGTTTGGTTCATAATCGTAAGAAATTGTGTCAAATGAAACTCAACAAAATAGAAATAGAAATAAATAATTAGATATTAGCAGCAAGGCCTTTCTGGAATACACAAAAAGAGTAAAAATTTAATTATTTTATTAATAATTTTTGTTAAAATATTTACTTTAATATGACGTGCTTGTTTAACTTGTTTGTAAATGACAATAGAATTTCCTCCTCGTGAAGAACGCAGGACCCGATCCCTGTAATGGAAACGAAACTTATAATAAAAAAAGGAAAATATATTGGGTGGATTTATACTTAGCGGGGGAATCGCCACCTTCAGTAGTATGATACTCATTTATGGAGAGATTTGATGGAATACTCTTCAAATTCTTGAGGCATTCTTTAGCATTCTCAATGTCGTTCTCCAGGCGCATTACTATAAACGAAAAATGATGAATATATAGAAATAAAATTGGGTTAATTAATTGAACTAACCCTTGATCATGAGCTTCTCTTCAGTATCATCGCAGCACAGTGAGCTCCTGCAGGTACAGCATTGTTTCTGAGTATCGTCGATAGCTGGAGCAGTCTTTTTTTCCGGGCACAAGACCTGAGGATTGCTGGCTATTATATCCTTCATTATTATGTTAAAGAGGCAGCCAGGCAAAATGTTTTCTGCCGCAGCAAAGATCCTTTTGTGCATGTAGGATAGTTCCTTAAAGTCCAGCGTATGCAGTCCATGATGGTACAGCTTGTGGCAAATGGCATAGAATCGGCTTTTGGGAATGTTGCACTTGCAGAAACAGAAGCCACACTCGTCGATGAACATATCCAGAATCTTACGCAATTCCCTTTCCAGACCAATGCCATCAATTTCGCCTGCAGTTAATGTTTGGACAGTGTTTTTTACGAACTCGTCAAACTGCTCTTCAGTAGTATCATCCATAAACTTGGAGCCTTTCTTTCCGCGTCCATGTCCAACGTCTCCTTTTCCGCGCCGTCCATCGGTCCCAGGTTTTCTACCAGCACCGCCGTCAACTTCACCAGTTGGTCGTTGAATTGCTGATCCTGACTTGGCACCCTTTGCAGCACCACCTGCTGGTCCACTTTTATCACCAGTTTTTCCGCCCGCTCCTCCAGCTCCAGCTCCTCCAGCTCCAGCTCCACCACCTCCAGCCGGCTTATCACCAGCTGCAGAAGTAGGTTGTCCGGTTGCATCTCCTGTTGGACTGGACTTACCAGCGGGTTGTGCGGCTGGTCCGCCAGCCGCTGCAGGTTGTCCTGCAGGTCCGGACTTGTCTTCAGATGCACCACCAGGTTGCTTAGCTGCACCGGGCTTATCATCCGGCTTTGCAGCAGGCTGTGCTGCTGCTCCGGGCGTATCATCAGGCTTTCCACCAGGTTGTCCAGCGGGGCCACCTGCTGCTGCAGGTTGTCCAGCTTTATCGTCAGTTGCAGCAGCAGGTTGTCCAGCTTTACCGTCAGTTGCAGCAGCAGGTTGTCCGGCTTTTGTTTCAGCGGGCTTAGCCCCAGTTGTTTCTCCAGGCTTAGCATCTGGTTGACCAGCAGTTGCATCTGCGGGCTTACCACCGGACTTGGCCCCAGGTTGACCAGTAGTCGTTTCTCTAGGCTGAGCACCAGTTGCTTCTCCGGGTTTATCACCAGGCTTTGCGCCAGCCGTCGTTTCGCTAGTATCACGCTTTCCGCCAGCCGTCGTTTCGCTAGTATCAGGCTTTCCGCCAGCCGTCGTTGCGCTAGTATCAGGCTTTGCGCCAGCCGTCGTTGCGCTAGTATCAGGCTTACCGCCAGGTTTTCCAGCTTGGTCTACTGTCTTCTCAGTAATACCCGTCGGTGTCATAACCTTCTCGGTGGCCTTTTTACTTTCTTCAGCTTTCAATTGCTCCTGTACCTTCTGTTTAGCTTCTCTTTCGAGAGCATCCGGATCTCCTCCAAGATTTTTTAATGCTTCTTTAAAGTTTCTATTCGTTTCTTCGCATAACTGGTTCTTTTTCATGCAGTCCTCGAGTTGTTTCCTTAAATCGTCTGTAAGTGCCTGAAGTTCCGAGGATTTTAAATTGTTCACTTTATCCTTGAGCCTATCGTTCTCTCTGGCAACATCGCCAATATCCTGTATCAAGCCGATACTTTCCCGCATACCATCCTCCATAGTGCGGGTATCCCTATCAAGGTCACGTACTTTTTTATCCAAGTCGTTGAGTCGTTTGTTGCTTTGCAGAGCAGCCTCACACATGCATTCATTTTCCTCAATCAGTTCGCCCAATTGTCCCTGTTTCTCGTTCAGTAAATTTCGTAGTCGCTCCAACTCCTTCATGCAGTCTTCTATGCTGTTGATGTTTTGACCATCGTTTCCTGATACCTGATTTATTTGCTTGAAACAATCGGCCTGCTTGGTCATTTCACTCATTATGTGCTCCAGAGTGGCACCCGTATAGAAGGCTAAATCATCTCCAATGTTTGAGCATTCTGGCACATCAAATGCAGGACAGTCGCCGTGCTGATTTCCATACTTCTGATTAAGCTCACAGATGACATTCTAGAGATTCGGAGAGGATGTAGAAAATAAAACAGGGAATTAGAGAGGAAAGTCATTAGAAGTAGTTGTGGATTGAAAGTGCTGATTGAGTGCTTGAGAATGAGGAAGGGGGAGAAGTAGAACATGTGATAAGCCGCTAACAATCCAGAGACATACTCTAACGAATTTCCTCTTATTCCACACGATCTCTTTCGTAATTGTGCACTTATAATTTTAAAAATAAACTACAGATTTTTTAAATCAATTCTGAAATTGGTCTTGGACGGTCCTTATATAGGAAAGATACTTTTAAATTGTATTCTTCACGGCATTAACATGTAATATCTCCGTCTTCCTCTTTCCCACATTCATTGAAACAACTCTCATCGGCATTTTCTAGTAATTCGTCAAGGAAACGATACCCAGATTTCTTGAACGATTTCGTTTTATGCTTAGGAGTACAGGCAAAGTGACACGTAAGACTTACATGATCCTTGGTTTCAAATTAGAAGACTCACCATTAGCTGTTGGTACTGGCAATCGTAAGCATTGAGAGCAAGATCGCGTTTCCGGAGCTCATTACGCAGCACATCGATTTCCATTTGCAAGCAATCACAACGTTGGACCGTCGGCTGTAGGGCAACCACTTCCTTCTGCAGCTCGCTACACCGACACTGTAATTAAGATACGGATATAATATAATATAATTTCAATTTATCTGTTTTATTCCTCACCTTAAGCAATGCCTCATTGTATTTCGACTGCTCCACTTCGTTCTCGTAATATTTTTGCATTTCTTGAATATCATTCTCCATGTCGTAAATATACTGATTCTGTGCTTTTAGATTTTGGGCCATTTCGCAATCGCACTCTCCCTTCTTTTTCATTTTCTTGTCATCACCCAGGTATGCTAGAGCGTTAACCTTCTTGCGAAGCGAGTTACGTTCGCCCATCATCTGCTGGATGTTATCTACATCCATGTCAGGTATGAACGGACCAGAGGGCCTTTTCCCTTTCACATAATTATCTTCTTCCTGACGCAGAACTACCAATTCCTTGCCCATTGTGTTGATCTTGTTTCTCAAATAGTTGACATCGTTGCTTTGTTCGGGATCAATCCTGATGCTCTCCATTTGGTTGCGACTGGCCTGTTTCTCGAGAAGTCTTCTAAGGTTAGCATTTTCCACTTCGAGAATATCATGGGATTTGTTCATATCATCAACAGATTTTTGCACATCCAGGAGGTCCTTTAAGTCTTTCGGATCGATCTTATTAGATGCAGCTAGTTCATTTATTTTATCCTTAAATTCTTGGCTTTTTTGCGGGTCATAGCGCTCATTCATTATTCGTTTGATTTCAGCATTCTCTTCCTTTTTCGGCGCCGCACGTTCTTTTGATTCACTCGGAGGTTTTTCAATTAAATTGTTCTTTATCAGCAGATTCTTCATATTTTCTATTGTTTCATCAGCAGAGGTTACTAGACTATCACCCATTAAATTTCCATCTTTTCCACTTCCTGGTCCTCCCGGGCCGCCTCCACCCGGCCCACCGCCGCCACCAGGACCGCCACTTCCGCCAGGACCGCTGCCTCCACCAGGACCTCCTGGGCCGCCGCCTCCAGGACCGCCGCCTCCAGGACCGCCGCGTCCAGGTCCGCCGCCTCCAGGTCCGCCGCCTCCAGGTCCGCTGCCTCCAGGACCGCTGCCTCCAGGACCGCTGCCTCCACCAGGACCGTAACCGCCCGGACCAGGTCCTCCATAACCACCAGGACTACTGCCTCCACCTGGTCCACCGTAGCCACTCGGACCACTGCCTGGGCCACCATAACCTTGTCCTTGTCCTTGACCTTCCTGGACTGGGCTACTATAACTGCGCCGGCCTCGTTCTGAACCTTGTCCCTGACCCGGACCGCCTTGCCCTGGACCCTGAACACCGGAGCCACGTCTACTACCCTGGCCTTGTCCCGGGCCTCCATAACCGCTCTGCTCCTTTCCTTGACCCCCTTGTCCTTGTCCTGCACCTGCATAGCCCGCTTGACCCGGTCCTTGTCCCTGGCCGGGTCCTTGACCTTGTCCTGCACCTGCATAGCCCGCTTGACCCGGTCCTTGTCCCTGGCCGGGTCCTTGACCACCAGCATAACCAGATTGTCCGGGCCCTTGTCCTTGACCACCTGGTCCTTGACCCTGGCCTGGGCCTTGACCACCTGGGCCTTGTCCCTGGCCTGGTCCGTGACCACCTGGTCCTTGACCCTGGCCCGGTCCGTTACCACCTGGTCCTTGTCCTTGACCACCTTGTCCCTGTCCAGCACCTGCATAGCCCGCTTGCCCCGGTCCTTGACCATCTGGTCCTTTTCCAGAACCTCCATATCCTTCTTGTCCCGGCCCTTGACCACCAGGTCCCTGACCGGCACCTCCATAACCACTTTGCCCCGGTCCTTGGCCCTGACCAGGTCCTTGATTTCCATAACCATTTTGGCCCGGTCCTTGGCCCTGACCAGGTCCTTGGCCCTGACCAGGTCCTTGATTTCCATAACCACTTTGGCCCTGACCAGGTCCTTGATTTCCATAACCACTTTGGCCCGGTCCTTGGCCCTGACCAGGTCCTTGATTTCCATAACCATTTTGGCCCGGTCCTTGGCCCTGACCAGGTCCTTGGCCCTGACCAGGTCCTTGATTTCCATAACCATTTTGGCCCGGTCCTTGGCCCTGACCAGGTCCTTGATTTCCATAACCACTTTGACCCTGACCAGGTCCTTGATTTCCATAACCACTTTGACCCTGACCAGGTCCTTGATTTCCATAACCACTTTGGCCCGGTCCTTGGCCCTGACCAGGTCCTTGACTTCCATAACCGCCTTGCCCCGGTCCTTGGCCCTGACCAGGTCCTTGACTTCCATAACCGCCTTGCCCTGGTCCTTGTCCCTGGCCCGTCCCTTGACCACCATAATTACCTTGGTCCGGTCCTTGACTTCCATAACCGCCTTTTCCTGGACCTTGACTACCTGGTCCTTGACCCTGGCCAGCTCCTCGTTTCTGACCTGAGCCCCCATAACCTCCCCTATCTCCGGCCTGACCAGGACCGCTAGAACCTCGTCTACCACCCTGTCCTTGCTGACCAGGTCCTCCATAACCACCTTGGTCCTGACCTGCCCCATAACCATAACCCTTCTGTCCGGAGCGACCTTTGCCTCTAGGTCCAGCGGCACCTCTACCGCCAGGGCCGGCACCGGTTCTCCCACCACCATCGCCGCCATCGTCGTCGCGCAAAACCACCGGGGTATTGCAGGATACCAGATCAGACACAAAGCGAGACTTTTTGTCCTCATCAGCTGCCCACGAGCGATCATCGATTGTAGAAGGATAGCTCTTTAACTTAACACATACTTCCTGGCATTCAAAATCAAGCGACTCATTCATAAACGGGACATGGAAGAACTCTTTTTGTGTTGAGAAAGCCATAACGAAGTGCCCAAGAACTTATAACGGATGAGTTTTTACAATGTAAATTGTTTTAGAACACAAATTTCAAATTTTTTCTTTTGATATGTTTATGGCTGGACTGTTTTAAAAATAATATCGAAACAAAGTTCGACATCAATTGTTTCACCAAACTTCCTAATATTTCACGTGCGACAATTTCCAGATATGTTACTGTACTGTACTATACTAAACAAGGAACCTTCTAGGTGGCCAACGTATTAAATCACAGCCGACTGCGATCATTTATTATTTTACAACACTAGTTAACAAAAAAAGGAGCAGCATTTTATTCTAATCCTTGAGCGCGACGTACGGCAATCGACTCATCAGATGGGTTCATATTGGAAAAGCCACAAGGCTGCATGGTCATGCTGGCTGTGCCAGAGCTGATAGTACGCAACGCGCTGGAGTAACCGGAGAGTTCTGCCAAGGGTGCATTGACCACAATAAGCTAAAGGTTGAAGGTTGCAAATTGGCTAAACGGTAATTCAATAAATAAATGAGGTTTAACATACCTTATTCCGATCTCCTTTAGGCAAAACGTCTTTTATAAGGGCGCGTCGCCTGGACAAGTCTGCCATAATGCCCGAAATACGTTCACTTGGAGCTACAATTTGGATGGCCATGATGGGTTCCAGTAAACGCGTACCACTCATGCTCAGCAACTGAAAGAATAAGGACATTAGCTTAACTGCGGCCTGCTGATATATTGAGTATACCTTTTGCACACATTGCGCGGCTGTGGCCATAACAAATGAATCGGCCGTTCCACGTCCTATACTGGCATTATGCAGACGTATCTGAGTGTCCACCACCTGACCACCAACCCGTGGGCCACGCTCCAATGCACTGAGTGATCCCTTGCGCAACACTTGCAGTATTCGTGGACGCAGTCCATTCAGATTTTGTACATTTTCCGGTGATTTATCTAAGCTGTATCGGAAAATAAAATCAATACAATGTTTTGCTGAATAATCGGACTGAACATACCTGAACACCTCGTCATGGTCATTGATTAATTGCAGAGTAATGCTCATATTTTGCTTGCTTCCCGCAATTTCCTTTTCCACACTTAAGGTGGTTATTGCAGGTGAATCGATTGTTTCCTTATAGGCAATTTGCAGAGGTCCCAGATCAACTTCAATTTTATATTCACTTAGCATGCGGGACTTGATAATATCCATATGGAGTTCACCCATGCCGCCAAGCACTGTCTGCCCTGTGACTGCATCGTAGCTGACGCGCAAACTAGGATCTTCACGCTGCAGTTGCTTGAGTGCCTGTTCCATGGCGGTCTGCGAGGATATACTGGGTGGTTCAATGGAACAAAAGTAGACGGCATCTGGTACTTTTGGTTCGATTGAAAACAGCTGGGGACACATATCGAACTCGTCGTCATCAGCTTGTGGAACTGCAGCACCACGGCTCTGAAGCAACCGCTTCTGTGCATTCTTCAGGGATGTATGACTGCTAATGAGCAGATCGCCTGTCACTGTCGTCTGAGAACGATGCTATTCAATAGAACTTAAATTGAGTAGCAAATGCTTACCTTAAGGCCAGCGCATATGGCCACATCGCCAGCCTGAACGGAGCTCACTTCTCGATATTCGTCAGCTAGAGGCTCATAGAGTTTCGAAACCACTTCAGCATGTCCGCGCGAGCAAATCAATCGCATTCCGCGTTTTAATTCGCCGCGTATTAGGCGCACCAGGGTAAGAGATCCGCGTTGCTTGTCGTGCACAATTTTGAATACTTTTCCTGCAAGTTCGTTGCTGCAAGTAGAAGTAATAGCTATGAGTTACTTGGAGAATTATTTGAAGTAGTTACTTACCCAAAGCATTCATATAGCTGATTACGTTCCTCTGGTGCGGGCAAATAGGCGTTCACAGCGTCCATCAAACATTGTATGCCAATATTTTTATAGGCAGAGCCAAGCAGCACAGGGACTACCTTTTGCTGGCAAGTGACGCGTCGCAATGCTTGTCCGATCAACTCATTGCTGACTTTTTCAAAACTTTCAGTACTAATAACAATCTCAGCAAGCTCATCGTCGAGCCCGGATAATTGATCGATCAGCTCATTGCGTTTCTCTTGCAGTACACGCAGAGTATCTGAAGCTTCCAACTTGGTCTTGTTATAGTTGCGTCCAAAATCCTTTTGTTGCCAATTTAACTGCTCTAACGTTATCACATCGTATATGACTGAAAAAAAAAAAATTAATATTACTAGGAGACCAGTATAGTTGAACAGGGCTTCTTACTCAACTGTCCTTCAGCGTTTTTAGCTGGGAATTGCGTACAGATGGGTTTAGCGTCTAGCTTTGATTTTAAATCTTCTACACACTTCTCAAAATTGGCATCTGGCCGGTCCATCTTATTGACAAAGATGATCCTGGGGAGCATATGCTTGTCAGCCTGCGTCCAGACGGTTACTGTTTGGGCTTCAACGCCAGCTGTGCCGTCCAGGACAACAATGACACCATCCACGGCGTGCAGGGATTGCTCTACTTCCATTGTGAAATCAATATGACCGGGCGTATCTAACAGATTAATACTAATTAAATACGGGTACATTTAATACAATATTTATTAATTAATTTATAAAAAAAAAAAAGCTTACCGCTTGCCATTCCAGGCAAATGTAACAGCGGAACTGCAAATCGTTATGCCGCGTTCGCGTTCCTGTGCGAGGTAATCAGTTACTGTATTGCCACGATGCACTTCACCCAAGGAGCGGGTTTTACCCGCATAAAAGAGCATTCTTTCAGTCGTTGTGGTCTTGCCTAGAAATTCCAGAAAATTAATCCGACTGTCAGAAATCATCAGACTTTCTTCCTGATACCTGCATCAATGTGCGCCAGAATTCCAATGTTTCTGATGTCTCCACTGTAGCAACGTTTGATGACTTGTGCTGGTTGCCTAAGCAGCAGGCGATACCGTTTAAATGGCATGCTAAACAATGTGTATTGCAACATTTTCATTGAAAATTTGTTACGTTAAGTTAACGGATGAATGTATAAACATGCCGCCAAATCAGCTGTTGCACACAAAATATGCATTATCGATTAACAATTATAAGTATCGATGCCAAAACCAGCAAGCCCGCAGCATTACGTATATAATTATATATATATAACATATATGAATCGTCGGCAAATGTATTGTGCAGAAAACCAGGTTTTCCATACACTCTAATCGTCTTTTTCTGACCATTTTTTTGCTTTTCTTAAAGTAGAAAGACAACTTTTTTTTTACAGATATGTGCCGAGTTTACCAATTAGAAAATTCTCTTCCTATTTGAAAATGCCGCTACCCTAATGTTGTCTAGGCGCACTTATAAGTACTATTGGTATGCTGATAAGACCTATCGCTATCCGATAGCACTGTTAACTGCACTGGTAAAAAACGCGCTCTGCTAAGTTAATGTTACGTGTTAAATTTTTTGATCAAAAGCTGTGTTTTTTTTATGCAAAGTGCAAAGTTTTGTGCTCTTTCAAGTGAATTTATTTCTGAAGTGTTCAATTTTTTAGCTTAAATTTACAATTTTGAATATAATCCAAGCAACTGCAGCCCGAAAACCGAACATAAACGAATTTATAAAGAATTTAAGTAAACTTCGTACAAAATATCAACAAAATCGATGAACAGAAGATAGACCTTGAAGAAGATAAACAAAACGGTGAGTAAAATAAAAAGCCGGCCTGTTTCATAACATTTTGCCCAATTATGCTGTTATCTTTAGCAATATAAATGAGCCTTTTATCGGCTTGAGGACCAACAACAGATGTTTGTTATCGAAAACTTAACATGCCAAGCGTGACTGGTCACACTCTGTTACATTTTCTATTCGTTTGTTTACGTTTTTATGTTTACATTTTCTGATTTGATTTAAAAAGTGTTTGCATTTAAATTCAAAATTTCATAAATATAAAACCGAATTACCAATACAGGTATTTATTCGCTGCTAATGTAAACATTTGGGAATACTTGCCTGCCCCTGCCCCTCTACTGCTGCTGCCTCTGTCATCATAGTCAAAAAACCACCAGTTGCATGCCGCTAATATTTACATGTGTATGTAAATGTTTCTGTTAAGCGTATTAACATTTGGCACCGCACCAGCTCCAAGTTCGCGGTTGACAGTTACAGCGCGCCCAACTAATTGCAGACGCATAAATAACGTATAATCTAAGTGTTTATACGATTATACACATACACGTGTGCATATATATATATATATATATATATATATATTTATCTTTCTGTGTATATATACACTGGGGCATATATACAGTATCTGAACATATTTTACAGCCAAGATAAGCATCGCAGTCCGATTTGTTGTTGGCTGTCACGAAAAACAAAAAAAAAGTATAGAAATATATATATGAATGTATGAAACACACTAAATACTGTTAGATATCCTCGAATTTTCATTTTGTATATATGATATATACTATCAAAATATTTGAATCCTTAAACAGAAATTAGTTAACAATAAACCGTTTTCGAAATGGTTATTCATATGTATCTATCTATATATCTATATAGCAGTTGCGGTTTATAATCAATTACGGCAATGCTAATGATAACAGTTTCCAGTCCTGGCCAAAAGGAATTCTATGAGAAGACTACCTTGAGCTAATATTTTAAGTTCATCTATTCATTTTTCATAGAATAATATGCGAATCTAATAATAATGAAGATGATGGTTTTGAAATTTACTGTGACGCGCAGAATATATTTTGAAATCAATTTAAATTTCTCCACAAAAATATGAGCACAGTCAGAAACGTTGAAAAAGATTTTCTTTTTATTTTTTTTTTTGTCAGCTTTTGAGTTGTCTAATATATTCGGTGTCTTTGGTAGTGTGTTGTGTTGACAGCTACGCTGACACCGACGCCGGCGTCTGCCGTCAGCGTCAGCGTAAGCGTCATCGTTGCCAACACCTTTATCAATTTGCAACGGCTACGCGTTCTGACAACTTGGATTAATCGCTTAGCCATCGCGTCGCGCTCTCTACTCTCCACTCTCCACTCTCCACTCTACAGTCTATAGTCTACTGTCTAGAATCTAGAGTCTACCATTTATACAATCTCGAGACTTGGAAAGTGTAGAGAGTATTATAGTCTCGTATACCACTCATTAATCGGGCTGCTCTCCCTCTCTGATTTCGGGCAAAACTGTTTTGAATTGGTCGCGGTCCATTCACAATCGCAATCGTTCAGTTGCAAAGGGAAACATTTAGCTGTCAGACGTCTGCGTTGGCGTCTGCCCCAGCGATTTTCGTCGTATCTGTTTGTCGTTTTATTTGATTAATATTGATCAATTGATAAATATATTCATATATATATATATAATTCGTTCGGCCCTGGTCATAAACATTTTGACAGCTCTGTGCCCGCACGTAAATGTTGGAGGAGCTCTGACGCCAGCTGAGTAGCTGCCAAAGCACCCAACGTTCACGTTAAGTATTTATTGGTATTTATTTATTTTTTAGCTAATAATTTGTTTATATCTCTTGCAGTTACAGTCCCCCAACTATATAGTACAAATTGTTAAGAATGAGTCTGCAATCCATCAAGTATACGCGCGGCAGCCTGGAGATTCTCGATCAGTTGCTGTTGCCCGTTGTATCCAAATATTTGACTGTGCGAGGCGTCGAGGATGGCTGGAAGGTCATCAACAAGATGCAGGTGAGCAGCACCGATCAATCGATCAATCAATCAATCAAACACTCAATTCAACAGTCGAGCAATCAAACAATCAATCAGAAGCCTATTAAAATAGACCGTCTAAAAACCGCTCACAATTCCTAGTCATTTGTCTTTGTCGCTATAAATAACGTTATTAAAATTTCACATAGTTCTATTAATTTTGTAAATCGCTTGCCAACTACAAAATGCTTGCACATCATCAACAAAATTAATTGCATCTCCCAAAAATTGTTGTGTTGCTTCTGTTTATTTAAGTGGACTGACTGCTGCCCTCTGCTTATTACCAAATTTACATAGGTTCGTTGGCACTCGCTGGTTCTTATTTTTTATGCGTTATACCCTATGAAAGATGAGTGAAAGTGGGGTATAATAGACTTGTGCAGGCAGTTGAAAGTATTTTGATTGACTGCACATTAATAACAATTTCATTATCCTAGTTATCCGTCTGTATAATTATCTTCATCTGCTATGCAGTTTGATGACAGGAAATTATAATGAAAGCTCTTCCGATTTCTTAATTATTTTGTTTACAAATTTAAGCACATTATTTTTGTTTATTTTTCTAAGTTTTCTTTGAAAATTTTAATATTCTTTTTGATCTTTTGAGACTAGTTAAACGACTTTGCTTTCTGCAGAAACGGAAGCAGCTCTCTTGTTTTATAGAGTCCACAGATTGTAGCTTGAGTATTAGTTTAGGTCTATGCATAGATAGGGTATTTTATAGCTAAAATATAGAGCATCTGGTAGTCTAGCAGCAGGCAGTGTTACTTGGTTTTATACTCTGTTAAATAAATGAAATCCGCAAGAGAGATAATTTCGCAGTTGTTTACTGAAAATGTGGCTCATCACGTGGACCGTGCGAGTTGTTATATAATGTTACTACAAAGAGTTTTTATGGCCAGATAAGAGAGTTGACACAGCACCAAAATGATACGGATACCAACTCGCATTTTCACCCACTCATTAATGCTCTAGATATCTCTGTTTTCCCTTTTTTTTATTGCTGTGGTTTAGGTGCGTGGTGCACCGGCGATTGCCATTGTGGGGTGCCTGTCGCTGGCCGTGGAAATTCACCCGGAGGAGTTTGAGAGCAAGAAGTCGTTGCGGCAGGAAATTGAGGGGAAACTTAATTATTTGGTATCCGCACGTCCCACGGCAGTCAATATGAAAATATCCGCCGATGAGCTCATCACGCTGGCCAATGAGCTGACCAAGGATGATGCAGTGACGGTGGCAGAAATGAAACAAAGGTAAACACATGTTGCAAGCGAACAACAAAGACAAGGCGCAGCCAATATTCCAATGTTATTCAAGATTCCTGAACGCCACCGAGGCCATGCTGGATAAAGATATTGCCGATAATCGGGCGATTGGTGCCAATGGTGCCAAGGCCATACTACAGGTCGTGGCAGAGGCGACTGGGGTGACCGAAGCGGGTCCTGTGCGTGTCCTGACCCATTGCAATACTGGATCTCTGGCTACAGCGGGCTATGGCACAGCGCTGGGCGTAGTGCGGCATCTCAGTGAGCTGGGCAAGCTGGGTATGTGCACATCTTTCGCTCGAATCAAGAATTCTCATCACATTCTCTGCTTTCAGAGCATGTTTACTGCACTGAGACGCGTCCCTATAATCAGGGCGCGCGGCTAACCGCCTATGAGCTGGTGCACGAGAAGCTGCCCGCCACCCTGGTACTGGACAGCATGGTAGCGGCGCTCTTCCGTGTCAAGAATGTAGCTGCCGTTGTCGTCGGCGCAGATCGGGTAAGTTAACAGACGGAACTAGAAAGACTATATTAAGTTCATATAAATATGTATATAGCAAGCAGTGGAAGGCATCTCTAACCACATGAATTATATTTATAGATGTATGTATATATTCCTAATCAGCTTCAGCCGCGTTAATCTGGGCTGACGTTTCTGTCTGCTGATCTGTAGAAGTGTTTGTTGCTCAGAGTCTATAAAAGATAGTACTAAGATTGATGTCTCGTCTAGGGAACTAAAAGATAGAATACTAGATGGGGAATGAATTGTTGAATCTCTCTAGAATGAATACTTACAGTATACTTCAAACGGCTGGGGTACAGGGTATTAGCTAGTCTAGAACTGTCGACTAGATTTGTTCAACTTTTACTTTCCTCTTTGTTTGCATTTCGCAGGTAGCCGCCAATGGGGATACCGCGAATAAAATCGGCACGTATCAAATAGCCGTTGTAGCCAAGCATCATGGTGTGCCCTTCTATGTGGCCGCACCCCTGACATCCATAGATCTGCAGATACCCAGTGGAGATCACATTATAATCGAGGTGCGACCCGATCGTGAAATGACGCACGTGGGCGAGCATCGGATTGCAGCGCCCGGTATCAATTGCTGGAATCCCGCCTTTGATGTAACGCCCGCCACGCTTATCACTGGGATAATAACAGAACATGGGGTATTTAAGCCGTCGGCGCTAAAGGCTGAGATTACCAAACTCATCGAGTTATAACAGGCGCCTGCATACGGATTGTTGTTAATATTATTTGAGTTGAATGAATGCACTCCAGTTTTTAAAAACACATCGAAACACACACAAGAGCACTGGCCAGCAGCAGCTGGCTTTTATGATTGTGAGTTGGCTGTAAGCGAAAATACAAAGCACATTATATATATAATAATACCTCTTTTCGATCAGTTGTTCAATTGTTCAGTTCATCTTTTTTGTTTGTCCTCGCTTTAAGAGAGTTTCTGTAGGAGTTTCAATTGTCAGTCTTCGACTGACAGTTCCAAAATGAAGTTACAATTTCTACTGTGGCCGCTGCTGGTGCTGCTCGGTTTGGCGAACGCACGAGATTTTAATGTGAATAACAATTATCGGAATATGCAGGTGCGCCTGGCAGCGGATAATATTGTAGAGCTGCCGCTACGAGAGGGTCGTGTGGAGGTGAGCTTTGATTATGGCGCCACTTGGGGCACCATATGCAGCACCAGCTGGACGAAACGTGAAGGAAATGTTGTGTGCCGTCAATTGGGTCTGGGCTATGCTGCCATGGCCGTGCAGAGCACAAAGCATGGCAATAGTCAGATCCATCCCTGGGGCATGGTCGGCACAAGGTGCCGGGGAACAGAGCGTAAACTCTCCGAATGCCATCGGGAGCCGAGTTATCCGCGTATTTGCAGTGCCACAAATCGTAATGTTAGCACTGTGGCCTGTGTGGCTAGATCAGCGGATTTGGTAATAGGTTTGGTGGACATTGAGGTAAGCGCCTATCTGGCCAATGTGCCCATGTCTGAGTTGACCTGTGCCATGGAGGAGCACTGCCTGTCAGAGGATGCGTATAAGATACGCGAAACAGATCCATTTGGTGTGCGCAAACTGTTGCGTTTCTCTGTGAAGGCCAGCAATGTGGGCCAAGCCGATGTCAGTCCCTATGCCAACTACAAGGATTGGGTCTGGCATCAGTGTCACATGCATTATCATAGCATGAATGTCTTTGCCACATTTGATGTGTACAATCAACGTTATCAGAAGGTTGCTCAGGGTCACAAGGCCTCCTTTTGCCTGATGGACACCCAATGCTCACCGGGTGTGGCACGCAAATATACGTGTGGCAATACCACCCAAGGTACAAGTATTAGTTTATCCATTTATCAATTCCATTTTTAATTTTGGGATCTATTTTTCCCAATCCATGCTGTGCAGGCATCAGCGCTGGTTGCTCGGATGTTTACAGTCATGTGCTGGATTGCCAGTGGGTGGATGTTACCACAGTGCCCGTTAACCAAAAGTATATACTACGTGTGGCTCTAAATCCGGAGTATATGCTGGGCGAGATGTCCTTCGAGAATAATGGAGCAGAGTGCCTGCTACACTACACGGGCAATAGTCTAACGACGCGTGTAACCAATTGTAAACGCAAGCCCTTGTGGCTTTAATTATAAACAATTTTACCTAAATAACTTGTAAAAAGTTCTTCTTACTACCAACTTACTCTAAAATGTTCGTGGAGGGCATGTCCAGCTGTGAAAAGCTTTCCAAGGCAATGTCTAAGCGGCCCCAACTATAGAGTAAATACCAGGCGAACAGAATTTATAGCAAGTTTATTTGATGCCTATGAAATCAACACTGGGAGACTTTGACTTTTTTCTGAATTCTTTGTGCTTTCTCTCAGTTCTGTTTGCCTGGTACTCAACTATCAGGGCTGCACAATAGAAGCCAACGAGTTTGCTTGCAGCCCTCAAAGTTTAAGCTCTGCTTTTTTGCTGATTATTAAATTCAAATTCTTATTAATCTCAGAATTCTCTATAATAATTTATAAAACTTACACCATAAATTAATTAAACAAAAAGCTTCTTTAAATTGTAGTTAAATACGTTTATTGTTTTTGAATGTTTATTATTTTGTTGTTTTTGTTTTTTGCATTTAATTGCTCTTACACAGTAGGTATGTATTTATGTATGTATGTATGTATATCTGGTATTCATTATTTTTATTATGATCTATAAATATGCCTTTAATTACTATAGATAAATATTTCGGCGCTTGGTTTGTTGCTTTGTTTTCTTTTCCTTTCTTTTGTGCTAAAATTCAATTATGCTTTATCGAGCTTGTGTTTTCGTTTCATTTTCATTCATTCCCTTTCTCATTTGCTGTTCTATTGTGCTGGTTTTTTTTTTCTTTTTCTTTTCTTTTCTCTATGATACGCGTACGTGTTTATATAAATGTATTTAGTTTTTAGGTTGTTTGTTTTGTTTTTTTTTTGTTTCTTTTTAATATATCTCTTAAAAATTTGCTAGTTGTTGTTGTGCCAAAAAGTCAATTGAATTGTAACTAAATGTTGCGCGTGGTGTTCACATTGTGCCCCAACAAAAAAACAACAAAATTAAAATAAAAACAATGACTGGCAATCTTTAAAATTGCCAACAATTGATTTTTGAATATGCAGCGATTTCTCGAAAATTGCAATATTTGAAAATTATTTGAATTCCTTATTTAAATTTCAATATTTTTCTTCTGTTGCTGAAAGTCTGTTCATTAATTACAAGATAAAGTATTCAGGTATCAACATACAACAAAAGAGAAAAAACATACAAATATTGTTTTGGAAAATTCCAATTTTTTAAAGCTCATTTTGAAAGTTTTTCCACAGTAAATTGCGTACAAAATCTCAAAAATTGTCTTGTTTTTCGAATAGTTAACTATCAGCGTCAATAGAGATTTTCTTAGCGAACAAATATTGTTTTCGAAATTTTCAATTTTCTACTAAAAAACTGAAATATTTGCTCTTGTATATTGCATTTAAAATTTCTAAAGACATTCTCATTTCTGAAAGTCTTCTCACATCAAAGCTTAACAAAAAGAATACAAATTGTTTTGGAAAATTGGAGTCTGGGTATTCGAAAAATGT
Source organism: Drosophila repletoides (assembly GCA_018150835.1). Taxonomy (NCBI): domain Eukaryota; kingdom Metazoa; phylum Arthropoda; class Insecta; order Diptera; family Drosophilidae; genus Drosophila; species Drosophila repletoides. The sequence continues at coordinate 11,690,701 of JAECWQ010000100.1, forward strand.
GAGTTTTCGCGCAATCACTGCATATTTGCGTGAATAACATAATAAATTCAGAAATTGTTTGCTTTGCTAATTACAAAAACTGCCTACACTACACACACTTACACACATAAAACTCAGTTCGCTTAAACACTAGAGCTGACGTCTTCAATTAGCATTAGCTGGCATCATTTATATATAATCATATATTATTATATTCATTATTCATATTCATATTCATATTCATATCCATTATTCATTACTTATGCGACAAAACAGAGAGAATATCAGTAATCACGTTCTCAAGACCCTTTGCAGTCAAAAACTTAAACTTAGGCAACAGAAAAATGGTTTGAAAAGCGTAGGAAAATTGTGCGGCAATAAAATGAATGATGAATGTAGAAAAATGTACATTCAATTGATGTACGCTTACTTACATACATTTACATTTACATTGATTAAATACATGTTGTGTGTGCGTGTTTGTGTGTGTGCGTGTGTGTATCTATGTTAAGTATTTCCATAAAAATGCATTAAAGTTTTTCCGAGTATTTTATGTCATTTGCTTAGCTGCCTTAGAAATCTGACGCTTCATTTCATACCACAAAAAGATGTTGCTACTATACAAATATTACATTGTTTACTCTGGCATTGCCTCTAGATTGCCGTCTATATATCCTTTTAATGTGTGTCTCTGTGTGTGCGTGTGTGTTAATTAATTTATAAGTAGTTCGATACATATATATATTATATGCATATTAAGTAACATTACTTTAAGTGCTATGACAAACTGACGGCCAATTTGGCTTGCGGCTTTATTTTAATATTTATATTTTTGTATTTATATTTAGTTTTAGGATTAGATTTTAGTATTCGCTTTGAAGCTATTTCCATTACTCGTACCACATAATCCTCGTCTATTTTGTTATGGTATTCATATTCATTCCATACCATCATTTAAGTAACCACCTAACGTGTTTCTTTCTGTGTGTTGTCTGTGTGAGTCTTTTTTTTCATTCATTCAAAAGTTTTAGAGACACATTTTCATTGCATTTTTCAATTCATTCTTTTCATTCGAAAATATTGTAAAAATACATTGATTTTTTTTTGTTTTTTTTTTTTTATAGAATTGTTCGTGTATTGCAAAATGAGTTTCAGTTGTGCTTTGTTGTTTTTGTTGTTGCTGCTGTTGCTGTTGCTCTCTACCCCAAAGCTAGGGTATCCAATTCACAATTCAATGGCTATGTGGCTGGTGCTACGTTAGGCGTTGCTGTATTGGTAGGTTTAACTAGGCTTAATTTATGCTATCAGCTCTCCACCGTCGTGGATGACACGCTGTGATTAGTGATTAGCAGGTGCTCAGGAATGGGTATCGGCTGTGTGCGAGCGGGCTGCTTCTTCTGAAATTCAGTGAACAAAAAACCAAGGTTAGAATTCAAAATTCCCGACTTTATATAGACAAAGTCAGTACGCACCTTGCGCCTGAATGGAAAACAGCCAGCTTTGTCCGGTTCCGGTATGGCATTTATCAATAAATCCGGCGTGGGGCATTCCTCGGGGCCAAATACGTTCAGCTCGCGAAAGCATTCCGTTTCCATCATTTCATTTTGCCATGAAATTGACACAGAACCCGTATTAAATTTCGTATAAAAATTCGTATCGGACTCATCGATATTGACGCCCTTGACCGTCGAGAATTGTTCAATATCGAGCACATCTTTGGCGTATACGGCGTGCGGCTGTCAAGGATGAAGAGCAGGATGACGATGATGATGACGTTAAGGTTAAAGGAGAAAATTTGCATATATTTAATGATTGCACTTACATCTGGCACAAAGGGAGGCTCCAGCATGCCCGCCTCCAGGCGTCGCCAGTTCAGCTGTGTGGAGTGAAAAAATGGATGGGCCATCACATCCTGGGCACCCATTCGTCCATTGCGGCAACCCAATCGTTGCTTTATCGATTTAGCTAACAGCTGTTGGCACATTGATTTGGCTTCATCATTAAACTTGCTCGAATACTTCTCGGCATCTTCCTGCAGATTCAAACGAAGTAACGATTATTTCAGTATTGATAAATAACAAATTATCGATTGTAGTATGGATAGATTATATACTACAATCCATCGATAGTATCAATAAGTTTATGAGCCTAACTATCGATAATGGATTTTCTGTAATTCTTGAAATGATTTAGACTATCGATAGTAAAATAGAGCGCTCTAAAAACTATCGATAGTTTGAAACAATCCCTGTTTATGTACCTTAACACGCCTGTCGACCTCCTCACGCTTCACCTTCTCCTTGCGCATGCGAAACGGCGCTTGCCCCTCGATCATTTCATAGAGCAGGCAACCAAAACTGAACCAATCCGGCGAGAAGGCATATTTATCATTGTCAATCACCTCCGGAGCCATGTAGCCTAGATGGAAGAGAAAGAGAGATAGAAAAGATTAGGTTTGTAAACGCCTGAAATTCTCTATGCGAATACTCACCCACAGTACCGACGCGTCCTCGCACCATTTCACCCTCGGGTATTTCCACAGCCAGACCCAGATCGGAGATTCGCACATGACCATGATCGTCCAGTAATATATTCTCCGGCTTGCAATCTCTATAGACAATGCCCTGTTTATGCAAATGCTGCAATCCACAGCCCACCTCCGCTGCATAGAAACGGGCACGTTCCATCTCAAAGCCGGGCTCCCCGCCCATATTATAAATGTGAAATTTCAAATCGCCGCCTGCAAAAGAAAAAAAAAAAAAAAGAGGGAAAACATTGAAAATCCATCCAAGTTGTCTATTAACAATGATTCTAATTGAAGCAGAAATAAATGCCATTTGCTCTTTGTATTAAAATTCAATTATGTGATGAATGACAGCATCAACCCTCGCCTGGAATGGCATCGAATGGAGTATTGAGTGATGGACTAGAAAGCAATTTAATTAAAATGACAATCTCAAAAGTCATGTGTAAATTTCATTTGCTTATTCATTTCGATGACAATTGATTTCTGCAATCAAAAGGCAAATGCCTTAATAAAGTCTAGTAAATAATAAATATTCTTTAATTTAATTGTAAATCAAAAGTTTTCCATAGAAGCCAAAGAATGATAGTCCTTGTAGGCAAATCAAGCATTCTTTATAGTTATCGAAATATATCTTTCGAAGTCTATCGAGAGCTGATACATACTATCGTACTAATAATCATTACGAATGTTGCTTATTTGATTTGATGAATATTTAGTTGTAAAGAAAGCATCGAAATTTTGCGATAGTTCCATAAATAAAACTATCGATAATATCGATAGTACTTTAAGTGCCTTATTTTAAAACTATTTTGGGTTTAAAGACCTTTCTGTTGGTAGTTAAAGTCAAGTCTTAACAGATAGTTGGATGCAATTAATGCTGTGGACAATGCTGGAGACTGGGTGCATGTTTCCGAGCCAATTAGCACAAACAGGAATTAAATCCAGCTGAACAATTGTCATGTGTATTCGCAACTAATCGAATATTCTATTGTTTTTATTTGCGTTCTTGCGAGGCTAAAATGTCAAGCGCAAACAGGATAATACACACCATTCATTATGGTCAGGACCAGGCAGAGGGCATCCTTTGTCTCGTATGCGTAGGCCAGATTGACAACGAAGGGTGAGTTAATTTTTTGCAGTATTTGCTTCTCGATGAGCACCATGGACTCGCCCTTGCGTTTTTTTATGCGCTTTTTCTCCAGCTTTTTGCACGCGTACATTTTTCCAGTGGCTCGCACCTGCAAGGATAATGAAGTAGGGACCCAGAGAGAGAGAGAGAGAGAGAGAGAGAGAGAGAGAGAGAGAGAGAGAGAGAGAGAGAGAGAGAGAGAGAGAGAGAGAGAGAAAGAGGGGGAGACGGATGGGAGGTAGGTGGGTATATAGCATGTTAAATTGTTCAATTGTGTACACGTTATCGAATTGCAAAGTTACCTGACAGGCGCACACCTCACCGAAACCGCCTTTGCCCAGGACTCGGTACATGCGAAAGGTTTTATATGTGATTGGCTGGGCCTCCAGCCATTTCCACTGCAGGTAACTGTACGAGGACGGGTAGGAATGAGATTAAATAAATATGATTAAAATGTTCCATTAGCATACCGATGGAAATACATGGAATTTTCGAATTCGCGAAATGGTTCGCCGGCGAGAAATGCCTTCACTGCCTTCATACAGTGTGCAAAGAGATCCTTGCCGCCGCTGTTCAGTTTATTGCGCACCTGTGCAATGAGATCATCGTTGAGCACATCAAGTACCAGTTCATCAGATCCTGAACCAGAACCCGTACCCGTACCCGAACCGGATACCGTTCCACCCTTATCCGCATCTTGACTATCACCCCCACACTCAACACCCTCGTCGCCATCCTTTTCGCCCGCAGTGCTATCACCTGCACCTCCTCCTCCGCCACCGCCGTCGCCTCCATTCAGCGTTGCATCATCGCCATTGTGTTTGTGCGTGTCCTGCTGATGCTGCAGCAACCCGTGCTTCCCGTGATTTTTATTCTTGTTAATGTTGTTGCAGTTGTTGGCGGTGGTATTGTTGCAATGTTCAGTCTCAGCTGTTTCATTTGGATTGGCAATGCTCCGGCTGCTGCTGTTAAGCAACAGCTCCTCGCGCGTCTCCGCATCCAGGCCATCGGTATCGGCATCACCACCTTCGCCTCCATTTCGCAGCTCCAGCTGTGGCTCAATATCTAGGAAGCGACGTCCAATATCATGCCCAATGAATATGCGATTCACCATGAACTCAATTTCATATCTGTGGAAAGTAAATTTACAATAGTTCAATCATTTCTATCGATAGTTTATATACTGGAAGTAAAAACCAGCGATAATATCGATAGTACTGGTCAAGTACTCAATAATTTTGCAATTTTATTGATTACATCTCAGTCAAAGATAGATTCAGGTAAAGCAGAAGTCTATCGATATTAGCGATAAAGTTATCGATAGTATTCCAGCTTAATTTTAAAGACTTACTTGACCACCTGATCCAGAAAGCTAATATATCGAAAATAAACGGGCCTCTTGTTCTCGCAGAACTGGCGAAACAGCTCACGTCCAATGGGCTGTTGATCTATCACGTAGCCATAGCTTATATCTGTTTGTTATCGATAAATAATACACATGAATGAATCAATCGATAAATATTTATTCTTATTTGTTACACTTGCACTCACCTAATTTGTCTTTCAGGTGGATGCACTGCGATATGTGTGGAAATTGTAATATTTTGCGCCATTTTTTACTCTTTCCCTTGTTGCTGTCCGAACCACCTGGAATAGACGGAAATAAAGAAAGAGTTAAGATAATAATAATATACGTAACGAGGATAGAAAAAAGAGGGCTATATTTCACAGCTAGTTTCAAAGACCAAAGGCCAGTGACCAATAAACAATTCTCCAATAAAATTTATATATATGCCACACCATCCAAGCTGAGAGAGAAATATTGGCAAGCATTTAATAGCATATTATTAAATAATCAATTCGAGGACAGAGCTCTCTGGGCAGGCTCTGCTGGACATCCTTTGTCGACAATTCAACTCTAATTTACTTTACATTTAAAAGCAAGCTTCAATTGCTTCAAATGCTGAGATATTTGACACTTGAAATGGCCTGCAGGTGCCAGCAAGCAGCTTAAATGTACCATGGGCCAAATGGTCACTTTTTGTGGCTAAAATACATATGTACATTTTGTAGCAGAAAAAAACCCTTTATCAAGTTATTATGCCATCAGAAGTGTCCTTTTGTTCCACAGTTTAGCTATAGATTTTCTGTCAGCCTTTCATTTCGTTTTTATCAGTTAAACAATATTTTATTGGCATACAAAATGTCACTTAAATTAACACAAAATGCAACTGTTTACTTAAGTGCTTGAAACTTGAATGCATCCATTGAATAAATGAATGAATTATGAGCCTGATCTGCATTTCTAACTTTTGTCCTGCGGCTCTTAAACACACAGAAAACATCCAATTCAATACCTTCTTGGCAGCTTCAGAGTGAGATTTACCGTGCAGAAATGAGCAGCAAAAAAAAAAGCTAGTTAAGTTTTAGCGTCTATTTTTAAGAGCTTTTAATAGCTAGAGAAATGAAATTTGGTATGTAGGCGGCTAAGTCCATCTAAATAAAAAAAGAGCTAGTTAAGTTTATCCGTCTATTTCTCAGAGCTGATGAAAGCTAGAGAAATGAAGTTTGTTTTGTAGCTGGGCTAAGCCAGTCTAAATATAAATCAGAAAGCGTTAGTTAAGTTTGAGGCGCTTTTTCTCAGGTATAATAAGAGCTAGAGCTGTGAAATTTGGTATGTAGGCGGCTAAGTCTATCTAAACATTATTCAAAAAGCGTTAGTTAAGTTGGAGCTTTTTTTTCTTAGAGATTGCAATGGAAATATGTAGGAAGTCAGCTAAAGCTGTCTATGTATTATTAGTCAACTTCCTTTTACCTGCTTTCACCAAGCCAGCCTGCTTAGCCTTCTCTATTGGCCTAATTTATATGCCTGATTAGTTGCTGCGTGCACGAAATGTCAGTCCAATTAATAGTTGACTCATAACATTCAGTTGCATTGATTTCAATTCATTTCGCTGACCGGAACAAGGCTCATTACAATGAGTAAATCGCTAAATCAAATGCTGCAAGCGTCCGCTGTCCGCTGTCGGCTGTCGGCCGGCCAATGGACTGTCGATAACAGTAGAGCCATAAAATGTAACAGCGCAAAATGAAGTGGATACCAAGGACGCACAATGTCAATGTGGAGCAGCAGCAGCAGCAGCAGCGGTAGCTGAAAAAGCAGCGGGCAGCAGTTTGAAGCAAGGGCATAAATGTCAAAAGCAGTCAAATCAAGCTCGCAGTGTGTGTGCGAGTGTGCCAGTGTGTGTGCGTGTGTGATTGGCAACAATGGTCATTGTGAAAAGGCTGCAGGCTAAAAACAAAAACGATCAAAATTGAAGTGGACAGCATTTCATTTCCGAGCGCTCCAAAGTATGCTACAAATATATATACACTCTTTCTATATATGTGTGTGTATGTCGGTATATAAGTACTATAAGTCACATTGCTTTCAACACACACACACACACTCTCAGGCACTCAGCGCCGTTGAGCTAGGCGTGGCCATGTGGGCGTAACTGTGCCATAAAAACCACACAACCCATCATAGAACACATAATCAGACCTGTGTCTGTGTGTGTGGTTTGAATTTTCGAATATTACGTATACGCCACCGACAACTGAATTGGCCTTAATTGCATAGAAAATTGACTAGATTTTTCATCCATTTTATTTTGTAAACTTTAAAGATTTTTCTTATTGATTGCAGAGCATTTCTCAGTAAATAGTTTTCTCAGTAAAAAAAATATATGCAAAGAAATTATAGATAAAAAATCCTCTACAGAAATTCATATGCAGAAAGTCGAGAATAAGAAGAGATAATGAATGTTGTGCACATTAAAATTTCTCAGAAAAAAGTAATATAAAATATATCAAAGAGATAAAAATGCATATTTTTTTCACAGCAACTGATGCAGGCGAGAGCTTTCCACGAAAATCAGAAATTTCCACGAAAAAAACGCACAGCTCTTTCTGCCAAGAGCCTTACACATATACACACATATATACTGCATATATATATATATATATATGTGTGTATTATGTGTATTATATATATATATATATGTATTAACCCTCGACGAGCTTTGGCTACTTGCAACCGTTAACGAGCAGCAGAGCTCTTACCATTTTTGGAGGGGGTTCGCTTTAAAGTTGCTCTGTACAGTTAGCCAGTCAAGCGGGGTATTAGGGGGCGTGGCAGCTGGCAGCCTGCTGTGCGTACGCGTTTAATTTAGTGCCATTGCAATTATGCAAAATAAACTTGCGAAACTTGAACAGGCTAACTGGTCAGCAGGCAGGCAGCAGGCGGGTCGGAAAGGAGGGAATGGTTTGACTTTTGATTTGGATTTTCATTTGGCGCAGACTTAGCTGAAATGTCTTGGCTTGCCAACAAAAAGTTTTGGCTTAATGAGATAGAGGGTTGCGGGGGGGCAGGAAGGGAGATAATAAAGTTTAGCTAAATCAGGGCGGGGGTGTGTGGGGGCGGGGGGGGCGGTACTCGTACTCCTACTCGTATCATTGATAGAAACGGCCCCCGAAAACTTTGTCAAATAACAATTAGCTCCACAAAAAAGATAAAAGTGGATATTAAAAGGAAGTGTGTGCGTGTGTGTGTGTGTGTGTGTGTGTGTGTGTGTGTGTGCTAAGGGATTTTGGGGTCCTTGCAATAAGCATAAAAGCATGTGAAAATGTAAAAGTTTTCAGCCTGAAAGTCAAAGAATACATTGAAACTGAATGAATGATTTATCAGGCAACTCATCAAATGCCAAAGCAAAAGATTTCAACAGAATTGCGAGTGCTGTGAATACAAAGTGAATAACTCCTCCGAACAGCTCAGCTCAGGCTTAATAATTTATTAATTATTAAAGACTTAAAATAGCAGCAGAGAAAGTTGTATTAATGTAAATAAAATGCTCGGAATTTGCTATCGATTCGTATCAAATTAATTGCATATAAATGTGAGCCTAATTAAATTTGGATTAAATACATAAATAGATTTATATTTCTGTTTAATTGATTATGAAACTTGATACTGATTAAAAGTGCAGAGCAGAAGATTATTGAGTCACACACAATGAATAAGAACACTGAGCGGAAAAAGGCCTCAATTCAAAGTAAAATATAGTAAATACTCTTTTTTATTGTGCTCTTTTAATGCCCTTTCGAAGGAGTCTCAGCTGCAACTCCTCAAAGTAGAAATATTTAAAGATATCTTGGCATAACAAGCAAGGGTATGTAATCTTCGGCATGCTGAATATAGCTTTTCCCTTGGAACTTTTTATGGCCTTTTTTTGCTCAGTGTAAGCAAGTGTGCATTCGTTTCGTAGCTATTTTTATGGCCTTATCGGATGCCGCTTCAACTGTTGAGTTGCAGTTGCAACTTGCAACCGCCTGCAATTTGCTTCTTGCCGCTTGCAACTTGAAACTTGCCACTGACAGCCCAGAGAAGAAGGAATATAAAGTTCTGACAGCTGTTCTGACGTTTAACAACTGCCACAGAATTTTTTGTGGAACAAGAAAAAAGAAAGAGTATCAAAGTTGATATGCGCTGTAAGCATAAACCCAAAGGGTATGTTCAGCTTGAGCAATAATATGTAACAGCAGCTATTAGTATATCTATGCTTCAGAGGTATTTATCTAGCCTTATTTATTGGTATAATGAAAGCTAACTATTTGGTCTATAAAATCATGCTACAGGGTATAAGCTAGTCGAGCAGTTTTACATTGTTTCTCCGTTTTCTGTGCTCGTCTTGCAAATATGCGACGAAGCGGAAATGAGCAACAGCATCATATTTTACTGAAATGTTTTGACAGCAGCAAAAAATACGGAAACACTTAGGCAACAATAATGATAATAGTAATAATAATAATAGTAGTAATAATAATAGCAATAATATTAATAATAAAAATCGTGTTGTGTGTAAAGTTTCGTGAGAAATGATACGAATATATTGAATATATATTGGTGCTGGTACGTGCCAGGCGTGCCTCTATAATAAATGCGAGAGACTATAAAAAAAATGTATTAATGAAGACGCAAGGCTAATTTGTGCTTGATGGTTTCTCTAATTAAAACCAATCAATGAGAAAAATTGCGTCTGCTTCCGTTTCTGCCATTTCTTCCCACTTTCTCTCTCTCTCTATCGATGACACGCCCCCTGCCTGCCTGTCTGTCTGTCTGGCTGCATGTCAGTAAATGCAATTTGTCAGCACCGTCGCCAGGCGGCTGCAATGGCCACAACACCCGGCGGCTAATTGAGTAGTCACTCTGGCGGCGACAAAACCTAAAGAACAAGTTAAAGCACTCTCCCTAAAGACAGAGAAAGAGAGGAAGAGGAGTATACACAACTATCAGATACTCTGTAAGCAGAGCTAAGGCATCACTTAAGGATTTCCTAGACATCAAAGATCTGGGCAGGCATTGGCGGCGAGAATTCTACAGAACAACTTAAAATACTCTCTCGAAGAAAGAGAGAGAGAGAAAGGGAGACAGAGAGAGAGAGAGAGAGAGAGAGAGAGAGAGAGAGAGAGAGAGAGAGAGAGAGAGAGAGAGAGAGAGACAGAAAGAGACAAAGAGCTTTCTCTTTGAGAGAGAGGAGTATACAGCTATAAAAGAAGATTGAAGATGTTTTTATTGTATGACTGAATTATGAGTGATTTGTTAATTATTTGTGAATGATTGGTGAATGCTTTGTGAATGATTTGAATAAAATTTGAATACAGTTTTTCAATTTCTGTAGACAGAACCTGCCCTATTACAAAACGAATATACACTTCAACGTAGACACCTTCTTAATGAGTATCGACCATAATAAAACAGGACTTGCACTTGGCCAGTGGATATAGCCAGCATTTTCTTCTATATGTTAGGCAGCTCAACAAGTTGTCAGTAGATTAGCAATTGACATATCCCCTTCCTTCCTTTCGCCCGCTATAGATCGTTAGGTTGCGAGCAGAGTCAGAGCCAGAGGCCGAGCCTTATAAGAGTAAGCAAATTTATCGATGCACATTAAAACTTTGGCCACCAACTTCTCAGATCAATTTTCCCGCTGAACGCCAAGAAGTATGTGACATAATTTATAAGTGTCAAATTGTTGTCGAGTTGCCGAGTCGCCAGTCTCCGACTCAGACTCGGTCTGTGCGTTTTTGTATAATTTTATGTAATTTTTCAGTCCATGAAGGACGCCAGAGTCAAATGGCCCAAAGAGCCAGCAAAAAGGCAGCTACAACAAATACAGTTGGCTGCAATTATTTATGGCCAGCTCGTTATTCAGTCAGAGAAGACGCGAACCGAGGTTAAATGCGCGTTAATAAGCACTGGCCCAAAGGCCAAACGGTAGTCTTCAATTGACTCTGAGACTTGCAAGTCGACACTGGCTCAACTCTATGGGCCACGGTGCGTATACGCAATGCGAAAGCTTACCAAATTGAATGAACGTTGAATCGTATTCAAAATGAATATTGTAGTATTATTTATATTGGAAAAACAACTTAAAAATGCCTTGAACTGCAGTTGAAAGCCTTCTCAATTTTTGTATTCTATTTGAGCCCGAATAAAGCTTTTGGTTTGGTTTGAGTACCGAAAATAATATGGAAATTATTTGAATTCAATTAGTAAATTTAATAAGATTATTTTTGAGCCGAAAGCACAGATTAAAAAGGGATTGAAGTGAGGCTTGACTCAAAGAAAAACCTGTTGAAAAACCTTTACAAGACCCTCAAGAGCAGTCAGAGAAAATCTACTAATAATTTTATTACAATTAAGCCAAACTGCTTTTCTCTGTCTCTCTGATTGTCTGTCTCTCTGTCTCTGTGCCATACTTTCAGCTAATTGCCACTTAAGTTAAAATTTTGTTATTCTTTTAACTGTTTAAATTGTATTTCCTTTTCATAGAAATAATCAACAACAGCAAGCGAAGCTTTTATAAAAAAAGGGGCGAAAAAAAACAACTTGGCAAAGTTTTATAGAAATTTCGCAAAATGGAAAACAAATAAACAACACGAGCAGCGCCAGCCGCAGTCAGTAGACGACTGCGGCGAGGCGAGGCGAGGTGAGGAGAGCAGAGGCAAAGGGAGGGTCGGTAAAGACGTCACAAAGCTCATTTACCTACAACGAACTGGGCATTATAATAATTATTACTGTTAAAAATCCATAAAAAAAAGCTGAAAATGTTAATAAAAACTCATAAAAGTTATGCCGTGAGGCTATCGAAAGAATTTCAAAACTTTTAAATTGATTGGCAGTCGCCAAACGTTTTTGCCTTTGGGTGGTCTAAATGGGCGCAGTGCCACGCCCCTCAAACACAATAATAAAAAAATGAATATGTGTGAAAAGCCATCAAATGTCAAATGAATGATTGAATTATTTTCATTTGGTTACCTAAACGCGCTATTAAATAATTATAGAATTAAATAATATTTGTCTACTCGCACTCGTATATTGCGCATACGCCAAGTGGTCGAGAAAAAGGCAATTAATGGACAGGCAAGGTCGTAAAATGCAATTTATTACAGCAATAGACGGGAATCAGTACACGGAACCTATCGGAAATTGTGATAGCAAGATGCAACGTTTCTGGCCAAAACTAAATTAATTAAGTCTAATGTATTAACGTATTGCCGGACGGACGGAAGGAGGGAGGCCTGGCCCCAATAATAAAATCTACACGGCCATTAAAACAAATGCAGCTACAAAATTTAAATATATACGAATATCTGTTTGGCTTTTATTTCATTAAAATTCCGCGCGTTGGCAGCAAAATCTATAAAAATCGCAGCATACAATTTGCGATGGCTTTTCAAGTGGCAGCAAAAGCATAAAATATCAAAAAATACAAGCGAAAGAGAGAAAGGCACGACTTGTAGATACTCTGGAAAGTTTAGGCTTTAAATACAAGACAAAACTGCTTCAGTGTTAGATAATATTCTTTTTTTTCGGTGTATTTAATCGTTGTTTCCTCTCTCATTTTGATTCTCCCATAGTTTTCACCTTAAAGCTTTTATAATCTAGCAAATTAATGCATTAAGTATGCGGATTCTGAGTGCTTTTGTGGGCTCAGAGATGCCAACTCTTTCGTTCATTCATATTCCCCAAGCACAGGATATTAAAAGCTCACTCATACTACCTCTAAGACCCATCCGCCATCTGGTTATAGTATGCAAATTTTGTGGCCGAAAAGAGAGAGAATAGTGAAATTAGTTGGCCTGGTCATAAAACAGCGGGATGTTCGCTGGCAGCCGTTATAAAACATTTTATTACCAACTTGGCTGGCATTATTAATTCGTTTCCATTTCTTTGGCTCTTTTTGGGTCCTGGCGGGTTTTTTATTCCCTTAACCGTTTGCAGCATCATTTGCTTTGTTTTCTTGCCAAGCTTCATTTGTTTACGAGACATAATAATAAGGACGTCTCGTGTTGGCCTTCTAATGGTTATGACAATGACGGCTTTGAATGAAAGGTTCAACGTTGCCAAATAATGTGGCTAAAACAAATGGCTACAGCTTGAGACGGCCCAAAACTCAGTCTAGAATTGGCTTTAATGTTCTTAGACTATTCAAAGGATGAGAACGCTTCAATAGTTGAAGTTAGCTGCAAGAGTTTTCAGACCTAAACCTGTCAGGCTGCTCCAGTTTGCAGGGTATGCAGCATTCGTCTTTAGTTTTCAGGTACTTACAACTATTTCTATATGAATTTTACCTGTGTAGAGCTGAAGTATGCATTCAATTTGTGCTTTCGAGTGGGTAAACAAGTTAAGTTGCTCTCTGCTTGTTATCAATTTTTTTTTTAATAATATTTTTGATTGTGCCAGCAATCCCTTCAATTGAGCAGCTACTTAAATGTACATCAAGATTGTTGTTAAAAGGGGAATATGAACAATTATTGTAAATGATGCGAGTCCTTTCATCGAGATATAAGCTGGCAAAAAGCTTCTTATTTTGTAGAACTGAAAACCTTTTACCTTTTCTGTACTCAGTCCACATTAAGCTAGTTAGTTGCGTTTCAAGGGTTTATTCTGCTACTCGGCCAATAAATGCGCCTTAAGTGGCTCAAAGCAAACTCGGCTTTTATATATGTTGTTGCCACTGCTTGTCGTAAAATTCACAATAAACCAAACGTAAACATGCTGCAAAAGGAAAGAAAACAAGCAGAAAAACGCGTACAACGCTGCGTATGCGTTATGGCTCCCAGGCGGGCTACCTGTGGGCAGATCGTTCCATTCTTTAACGACAGCTGACGACCTCGAGAGTTAAATTTAAGACAATGGCTAGCAGATATTTGTGCTCAAATACACTGATAAAAAAAACGCTTCCTCTACGAGTAGAAAATATATAAAACTAGTTAAAAATATAGCACCTTTTTTTTTGTAGTGTGTGGAATAAAGCTTACACTATACTTAAAATAGTTATTGTGTCTTGAAACGCTTATAAAACTTGTAGCATGGTGTGCAGTGAAGTGAAGACTCGTGTCTGTTGTCTGTTTTGGCCATGGTAAGAGACAGAGCCAAGTTTTTCCGTGTGCCGCATTTAATTAAACAAGCCACACGCACTGTACAAGTACATTCTAAATAGATATTGACACAACTGACACGCATGGAGCAACAGAGCACAACAGGGCTGTAAACACACGCCCTGCTCCTCCGTCTGCTCCTTCGCATCTTGGACGGCAAAGCCTTCCCAAGACTTTGACCAAAAAAAAAAAAAATCAGACGACTGCTCAGGCCAGGGCATTGTGTATTGTGTAAATATCAGGGACGGGTCGTTTCAGTTTCTTCATATAAAATGTTACGGCTCGGCTTTACAAGTAATTCCACACTTGGCCGAGCAAACGGCTCCCTTTGGCCCCGCCCCCGCCTCCGCCCACACGCAATGCAAACAATTTGTTATAAACTAAAGAAATAAACAAAAGGAGAAATGGGTGTTTAATACGAGGGATTCTACCGAGCCGTAACGCGTTTAAAAAACAAAAATAAAGGGTATATTTAGCAGCATTTCAATCGTGGCTTAATCCCCTTTGAATATAGCCACTCCGGATTAGTTTTAAGTTTTAATTGCGCGCCTTTTTCATTAGTTTAGTAATTGGTTTTCTTGGCCTTTCCTCCATTATTATTATTATAATAAAAATCAACTTTTCATTCAGCTTATATTCTGCATAATAGCCTGTCATCGCTCTACCATATAAACAGCCTTCTCTGACTCCTGGCCTAAACTTTATAATTTTGCCCATTCTTTTCATTTACTCATCAACTTGGCTAAGTCGCGGGGTCTCAGCCACAGCCGCCGCCCTTCCACCCCTTCCACCATAGCGATATCAATCAAGTGCTACAGGAAAAACTTGCAGTTTTCCCAGCATAACTTTCAAGTTTTTAATTTATTCAATTTGTAATATAAACGTGATGCTACCCAAACCAACCACCCAGCCACGCCCACTTAAATGGCACGCCCTTCCATCTAGCAACATTCAACTGCATTTCGCATTATAATTTCATCTTTTTTTTTCCTCTCTTGTTTTGTTGTTGTTGCCATAAGAGTTACACGAGCGCGAGAAAAAAAAGTGAACGCAACTCATGTCCCCACTCAGGAAAATTGTCGACGTCGACTTGAGACCCCACCACTTATACACCACGCTTATGTATTTGTGTAGCGGCTTAATAGAGATGGCTCGTGCCTTCAACTGCGTGACACGATCAAAAAATATCACGAATAAAATGTGTATAGTTTATCTTTTAATAATCGAACTTATGTATAGAGATATAACCATTACGCTTCTGTATTTGTGTAGTCTCTGTAGAGATGGCTCGTGATTTCTGGAGCGTGACACGAGAAAATACACTACGTGTAAAATGTGTATAGTTTCTTTTCAATAATCGAACTTATTTATATAGATACAGCCATTTATATTCATCACCTTTCTGTATTTATTAAGTCTCTATAGATATGACTCGTGAATTCTACCTCGTGACACGAACAAAAAATGATTACAATGAAAATGTAGTTTATTTTTAATATTTAAATAATTAATTCTTCCTTATATACCAAGCTTCTGTATTTGATTAGACGTCTCTATAGTTATAGCTCGTGAATTCTACTTCGTGACACGAACAAAAAAAGGATTATAACACGCAGACACGACAAATAAACTTTATAGTTTCCTCTTCTCCACAAAACCTTGAACACTTTAGAACAGATCAATATTTATGCAGTTCAAGGACTTGTGGCTTGGATTAATAATTCCCGTGTCGATAGCCGCTCCCATCTCTAGGATTAAGCAACATTGCAGCAAAAACTTGCTCCGCTTACATTGTGTGTGTGTATTGAAAAGTATTCGACGATAACTTCATAGTACATAAAACCCACACTTAACTTTCCTGGAAACTCGCTCAAATTTGCCAGCCTGAAAAGGGTAAACGTTCCTTTCTTTTCTTTTTGGGGTTTCAATTTCGAAGGGGGCGGGACAGGGGCGGGGCGGGGGCGGGGTTCTGAGCGAATACAATTAATATTTTAAACACTTTGCAATTATATTTCAATTGCCTGTCTGCTGCCTGCCACCTTCAATTTTTGTCATGGCCAACTTTTTGGATTGTATCTTTTCTTTTTTCATTTTTTTTTCCCACTGAGTGCACAATAAGTTTTTCAATTTCCTCCAAAATGGCGAATAGTTTTCACAGCAGTAAAAATTCTGTCAACTGCAGTTGGCAAACTTTAAAAGAAAAATCAGCTGTAAGCCAAGGGAATTAAAGCCAAATTAAGCAATTATTTGTGCTACTTGTTAAGATAAGCTCTTTAATATATATAATATTTGCCAGTCAGCTAACAATGATGATTCCTCGGCAAGCAATTAAAAGATTAAATGCGAATCTCACCTTATTGCTTCAATTGCGTCATTGACCAGCGGGAGAGAGGGAGAGGAAGAGGAACGGACTTATATTGGCAAGCGCAGAGGAAAAGTAATAACAAGTCTCCATGGTCACCAAGGACAACATCTCTATCAAATGACAACTTACAGCATTTTCTCCTTTTCATTCTCTTTTGGTCTTGCATTCATTCTGCCTTTCTTCCTTTCCTTTCCTTGCCGCCTCCTTTGCTTCTGCTCTATACAAATGTTTTTTACATTTCGGTTTTGATTGCGGAAACGGAAATTATTGCCAGCGCGCGCCCATTTTCCGTTTACTTTTGCCCGCTTTTCTGTGATTATATTTCTATACTCGATACCCTCGATAAAAAAAGAGGGACAACTAAGCAGGGTATGATGGAAGCTCTGGTGAGTCGTTTACCTTATATTGATCCCCTTTGAAGTCAACTATTATTTACACACTTTGTAGGGCATCTTTAAGTCTATTATACCCTATTAAATTACCTTTTTATTCTTCAACTTTTAAGTGCTCACAATTTAAGATTTTTGCTGCAATTTATTGGCTCGATTAAGCGAAGCACTTTTTATTTTGTTGATTTTGACAGGGTTAATATTGATTTTAGCCATCCGCTGAGGCAGCCAATACAATTAGTTATTGGCCCTGGCAGCTGGCCAAGAGATAGAATATACAATTAATAGAGATTCTTCTGCCGGCAGAGAGCAAAACTTTTCCTCCGTTTTGTTTGCTGTGGCATGCAACAATGGAATTCGTGTGAATTCTGACAGGGCGTCGAATGAATTGGCCAATCAAATACGACAACAACAACAATAACAGCAACAAGCCAATGATGTGGCAAGTAACGTGCTTGCAACAAAGAAGCAAGCGAAACAAGAAAACCCCCCGGAAAATGTTGTGAACGCGTGAACATGAAAAATTATAGCACAGTGAAGGGAAACAAACACCGAAAGCCGTCGCACCCTTCATCAACTTTAAAGTCTCAAACGCGAGCTGGACTACAAAATACCCTGTACATTGAGTTTGCAAGCGAAACTCAATCCGCTGGCTCTTTAGTTGTGTATACCTCGTTTTACACAGCGTAAATACAGTGTAAATCAATAGGTATATAAAAGGTATTACTACTTCATCCGTTCGACACGTTGAGGCGCAATTTGATTAATCATACGCAGCGTGTGCCATCAAAAATAAAACAAAAGGAAATGTGGGAGGGGAGGAAGGGACCAAACTGTATTTAGTATTCGGCTGAGCCAACTGTTGCCATGGAATCGTCGCCGTTTTCACCATTTGACCTTTTGACATGTGCAGCTCTGAAGGATACGAAGCGGAGGCCAACAAAAGCTGGAAATGGAATGCTGTGTAGCTGCTAGGAGCCAAAAATGCTCAAAGCAATATTCGAAGCGATAGCAGGAGGAAGCACATCAAAGGCTGCTTGGTTGGGTTCCCAAAAGATTGCATGACTTTTTGTTCGTTTAAAAAGCAGCTTCTACTTTGTGCTGGACGCAATTGCTCTTGTGTTCTCCTTAATTAAACGTTTCTCTCTCTGTCTCTGTCTCCACACCAAAAATGGCAACAAGCCATAGAAAAAAACAACAAGAGCCAGCAGCAAATTTATCACATATTTTTGAGGCATGCCGAGAAAAACTTTGCATTGCAAATTACATCAAAGACATTGCACGTTTCTCTCGTCAATTCCCAAGTATTTTGCAATTTCTTGTGGCCAAACAACGAATCGAATATTTACAAAACACAAAACAAAACATGCTCGAAAAACCTACAAAATTTGAATAGAAAAACTCCAGAAAGAAATAGTCTAAAACTTAATACTCTTACGCAAAGAAACACTCGAGTTAGCAGCATGGAAAGATCTTTAGTCAAGGAAGTAAATCCAGTTCAAGCCAGGCTAAAAGTATGAGCCATATTTTAGCTATTCTCCAAGCTTTCTTTACCCTTAATAAAATAGCTTTTTTTAGCTGCTGAGCTTACCAAATGCTTGGCAAAGTAATAATACCCTCTGCAAGGGTATTTATAAATAAAAAAGAGCACAAAACTTTGACTGAAAACAAAACGTTGTGGCACACATGGCGCGTGTCTCGCATTTCAACACCCCAAAAAACCGTCTGTCTGTCCGTCTGTCCGTCCGAGTGCAGTTTGAACATAATTTAAATAATTTTTACCAAGCGCTGACAGCTCGAACAACGTTCGAACGTGCAGCTCGTGTTGAGATTTGATATCCTAGAATTTTTGGAACGTATTTATAGTTGTAGTAGCAGTCGTATCGTGCCAAAATTGGTAGCCGGGCTAAAACTGTAAGCCTGTCAAAGCATTTGTCAAAATGTTGCATATTTCGTTGTCAGCAACTGAATTTCTAAAATATGCACAAATACATATTCCCAGGGCTCGTTATTTTTGGAACATAATACTACCCAATACTCCCCTCCCCTGCAACCCCCCCTTGGGGACTGTTCTCTATATTTTGTGGCTTGTTTTTCCCCAGCTAATTGCTATTGCCTTTGTCTATAAATGCAGTAGTATTTCGCTTTGTTCACAGCATTAATTCCAGCGGCATGTTAGATGAAACTAACAAGAAAAATATATAATTATGCTGCCGAATATTAAATACCCTAACAGACTCGAAAGCTGAGAGACTGGCAGCACAGTCAGCCTTGTCTCAGCTCGCTGATCTATGGCAAGTATGCCTCTTGCATGACAAAGTTATAATGCCCAGTGGAAGGGTATTTAAGCTTTACTTTGCAACTAATTTGAGAGTGCTTCACTGCATTATTTTCAGCCAGCATCTATGCAATTAGGCCTAATTATAAGCCATGCAAACAGTTAGCCAAAGAGATAGTTAGGCTACAGTATAAAAATAATAGTTGCAAAATAATATTATTATATATTTCAGTTTTTTAAGTTAGGTTTCTTTACGATAAATATAAAAATTCAGGCAGTTTCTAGGCAAAGAAAAGGTGTATTATTAGCTAGCTGAATTTATATTTAGTTATTTGGCATTTAATTAGTTTGCTTTATCAATTTATCAGCTCAGATTCAGGTGCCTAATTTTGTAATAAATTCTGGCCAACAGAGATAGCCACATGGCCCAAAAGAGATAAGCGCAGCCATTCACAAGTGCCAGCCAGACAGCAAGTTGGCCCAAATATCGCAAAAGCGCAGATAACATGGATACAGCAGTTCAACTGATATATATATAGAAATATACCTAGAAAACTGAAAAAAAAAGAAGTTCTTTCCAGGCAGCGATTATTCTCAATTTATGTCAATTTAGCAATGGTCAGTCAGTCATATTTGAATGGCAAATAGAAGTACGATTAGATTCCAGCTATGGCTTTATATATGAACTGGCATTACTTCTATTGGCTGAAAAACAAATCAATTAGCCAGCAAAAAATTCACTTCGTTTCTTGTTGTTATGCGAAATTGTTATAAATTGCTGTCGCTGCGGCTGCTGCTCGGCATTCCATTGAATTATTTATGAATGAATTTTATTAGTTGCCCTCATTGGCGACTCATCAGTGTCCGAGTGTCCGCTCTGTGGCAACATGAAGTGACTTGACATTAATTGCAGCGCCGAGCCGCCAAAAACACAGCCAGCCAGCCAGTCAGCCAAGTTGTTAGTCAATTAAATGCACGGCAGCAGATTGTAAAACATTTGATTTAATTTAGGCGACTGCCTGGCTGCCTTTTCCAGTTTACACGATGAAGCAACTGCATCAAGTAAATTTAATACCCTCTGCAAGGATTTACACAATGGCAGAGTATCTTCTGAGCAACGACTGATTAAAAGAAATGTATATTTGGTAAGGATAAAATGTAAATGATGATGGAAAACTATGTTGTAGTGGGGAGTCAACGAAATTCCCATAAATATTGTAAAAAATTGTTATAAATCGGGGTTCCAATCAAGCCCAGTTCTCGATCTGCAAAAGCGCAACCTGCGAAGATAGCTTAAATAATTTAAAGTAAATCTAAAACTCATATAATGTAAATGGAGATGTAAGCTTGAAGAGAACTTCATGAAGTGAGTTCATCGTGTAAACCAGGTTCAATTATAGTGCAATTAAACATTATGGAGTTCAATAATTGGGCCTCTTGGCTAGATATTTTTGTAAGTACCAAGAGAACTTCATGAAGTGCGTTCATCGTGTAAATCAGGTGCAACTATTGGGCAATTGGCTAGATATTGGACTGTTACTGCTACTCGCACTGCTGGGGTAGATTGTAGATTGTGAGGAGATAAATAAATACTCGTACCGTGAGTAGTTATAAATGCGCTCGTGCAGGCAGGCTGCGTTGAGGCACACATGGGGCATTCTCACGATGCATTTGGCTGGCTCTGAGAGCGGCAGTTTGTTGGCCTTGTTCAAGCGGCTTATTTGACAGCAGTACAACACCTGATCGATGTTAACTGTTTACTAATATTTTCTATTTACAATTTACTGTTCGCTGTTTACTTTTTACTGTTTACCGTTTACTGTTAACTGTTTACTGTTAACTGTTTACTGTTTACCTGCCGCTGCCGCTGCCGCTGTTCGTTATCATAATGCAAACATTTGTTGCACATTTTCCAGCGATTTGATTGATGGCTTTGACTTTTGACTGTGCGTTAGAAATTTCTTTTCTTTTTTTGTATTTATTGCCGACTTTATCGACTCTTTTCGACTGGTAATCGTGTTTGGTATTACGTCAATTTATCAGCATAAATTGGCCGTTTGTCAATGAACATTTGAGCAATTGAAAATGCATTTTTATTGATCAAACATTGCACAAAAATAGAGAAATATTTTTAGCTGAACAAACACTTAAGCCCCCAGCTTAGCATTTGCTTGTTGGCCCACTTCTAATAGGCTTAAACTGAATTTGATTGGCTGTAAAGAAAGGAAGTGCCTATAATAAAATGGCCGCATTTAAATCAAATAGAATAATGAGAACTATAAGAGGCTTTTAAGGTTTTAATGCCACAATCAATTCTATTATTCAATTGATTGTTAATGCTTTCTAAGCTAGCTGATTTTTTTGCTCTTCAGTTTTAAGCATTAGCATGTTACGTACGCCGAGACAAGCATATAATATCCCCTCGGTGAGTGTATAATAAATACCATATAAGTTAATTAAAGAAGCTGTGTAAACACACTCAAACCTCGAGTAGTTCTTCAATACAATTACGAGTTTATTTGGAATTTTGTAAGCATGATAAGAGCTTCAACGAGTTGAATATACTGCGAGAGTATTCGACGTTAAAGTGGATTCAGCATAAAGCTGATTAACCTCCAACCAGACTTGCCCTTTGCACCCTGCGTCCTCCGCTGATGCTGCTGCTGCTGCTGCGGCTGGGTTCAACTTATTTTCGTACTTATTATGTCTTATATTTAGCTTTAAAGGCCAAAGAGCAAACAAACAGCTAAGAGATAATCTGGCAATGCTCTGTATTCAGCATTCACTGTATGCTCTGACGTCAGTTTGCCGCTGCTGCCGCTGCTGAGATGACAATGGGAAATGCATTGCAAATACATCAGAAATGTTATCAATTAGGCACTTATACACTGGTAATTCACTAATCAGCTTTGCCTTGGCTTCAGCGTACGTCAGTCAGCTTTATATACGAATATTCTACACTAATAAAAACAGAGGGAAAATTTAGCTTTTATTATGCTGTGCATTATTCGATTTATATTTTAATTTATTCATACAATTTATATTATGGCAGAAATTAGATTTTAATTTGATTTATTTATCGCATAAAAATGTAAATTAAATTCGATATATTAAATGGTTTTCTGTCTGCACTTTCTTTTCTCAGTGTAAATGCCATACAATCGCATTAGGGCGCTAAGCGTAATTATAATTAAATTCTCATAATCTGACTATACATGTGCTACGATTGAAATTCCAAGCTGTGGCCCTGCTGGCGTATACGTAATCGCTCATACGCAACGTTGTGCCTGGTCAAGCATGCTAACAAATTTTCAAATGTAATTGATTGGGCTAAGAACCTCAAAAATTACCAATGGCATTTGGCCAACACGAAGCAGACTTTTAATAATACCAAAAAAAAAACGTATATATATGTCTAAATAATAATAAAATTAATTGGCAGCTGCATTTATACTCGTGCTTTGAGAGCTTTTGTTTGATGCACCGCAGTAGACACAAAGCAAAGAAAACAAAACAAATAAAACCATATGGCAGCCTGTAGTTCAGAGTTCAAGTCAAGCGAATTGCACAAGTCTCACATATGGCGCCAATATACGAATCGAGAGAGAGAGAGAGCGAGTCAGCCAACTAAACTATTGCCCAAGTGGGATGTGCAGGGCCTTCTCCACTCCTCGTCTTCCTCTTGCCTTTTGGCGAGGACACAAGACAACAACAAAGACGAGGAAGCTCCCTGCAGCGTCATGTTAACATTTTATGTTTGATTGCATGCTCAGTGCATTTGGTTTTTGCCACAGTAACAAAGCGGACAGGGACTGCGACTGCGACTGCGACTGGGGCTGGGAATGGAGCTGGGCACAGGCATAAGGACTACGAGGATGGGAAAGATTAATGCAGTGCCACGAATATAGCAAATTATTAGTTATTCTATGCTTATATTTATGCATGGAGATAGTCAACAGGGAATGCAAAGAAGCTCCATGCACACTGGGCAAAATAAATAAGCTTTCAGCTGGGAAAGAACTACATTCGATATTGGCAACAGTCCAGCTGTAATAATTTCAAATATCAATGCTCCTTTTTCCTTTTGAATAAATCTAATCTTGAGTTGATTGCTTTCATATGTATAGAGGTTTTTTTAATTGGAATATATTGATAAATGCAATACAAAGCAACTATCGATAGTATCGATTACAACCTCAATGCACACTGGACAAAATAAGTAAGAATTGAGTGGATGACTTAGCTCCAACTCTAGTAACTCTGTTAGAGTTATAATAGTATCAAATATCGATGTTCTTTTTTAAACTATCGATAGTATTGATTACAACCTCAAGGCATGAATTGAGTAGAGAACTCTAGCAACTCTGTTAGAGCTGTAATAATATCAAATAACGATGTTTTCTTTTATAAGCAACAATCGATAGTATCGATAGAAACATCGAGTTGCATCGAAAGTTGTCAAAGTTTCTTGGCAATAACTTTTCATCGAAATAGAAAGTAAAGCCCGCAATTCAAGCAATTTCTATGGTTCACTTGACATATTGTTCTAGGCATAGGCTAATCTTTAATCGAAAATACCCACTGTGACCACAGCTGTCTTCATTCGTATTATTTATGGCTGTTTTAGCTGTTGCACTTGCGATTGCAGCATTTTGTTGTTGTTTGTTTGAATTGAACTGAACTGAACTGAACTGAATGGAACAGAACTGAGCTGGGCTGCCATTTATATTCGTATTGCGAGTCCATATGGAACCAACTGGCTGATATATATATATATATATCAATTTATAGGAAAAGAGACAGAGGAAAAGGGCGGGAGAGAGAGAGAGAGAGCCAAGCAATCAACTATCCAACAAACTGACTGAGGCAAAGAACCCATCATCAATGGCCATCAACGCGTCGCTGCATTCAAATTGTTGCAAGTGCTGCTATTTGTGGCATTGAAGAATTTAATTGAAATTGCATTTGAATAGCGCTTTTGTTATCAATAAATAAAATCAATTTAAAACAGATTCTTTGTTGTTGCTGCTTTTTTTTTTAATGATTTTGCATTTTTAAACAGAGGCAAACACTTGAAAATTGATGGAGCATTGGAGGATTGGAGGAGGGCTCTGTGCATTCCAACTCGGACTCTCTATTGTTTTTATGCTTATCAGGCGGAAATGCAATTTCAATTGCTAAATTGCAAACGGACAAGTGTTGGCTACACCAGCGGACATATGAATATAGCAATCTTTGCATTTTATAATTGTTTTTTCTAGGCTACCTTTTTGTTCACCGTTGACATTTATTTATTTGCCCTGGGGAATTGTTGTTGCAACTGCTGCTGGTTGCTGGTTGCTGGTTGCAACAGCTGCCAAAAGTTGTGTTGACAACTTTTCAAGTTGGCCAAAACCAATAAAGTCCAATAGAATGTGCCTTGGCTGCATTTGGTAACATTTTTAGTTGCGTTTTGGAATTTTAAATGTGTGTGGTGTGTGTGTTGTGTGTGTTGCATGTTGGATGTGCTGTCAAAAATTGAAATTGAATTTGAATTGAAATTGAAATTGATATGCGTAACACGCATCAGCCTGGCTAGCACACAGAGAAGAAAAATAACTGTCATAAACCAAAAAAAAAATATACTGTCATTTATATGGCAAAACTGCAAATGACAGACAGACAGACAGACTGAGAGTCAGGCGGCTGCTGCACAGTGGTAATATTTTAGCTGACATTTATCTAACTCTCTCTCTCTCCTCCGACATGCAAAATTCTAGATATTTATGGCCAAAAAAAAAAAGGAAAAGCAAAATTGAACTGTGTGTTTGACACCACTGTGCACAGGGCGTCGTATGGAATAACTCAATTTCATTTCATCAGCAAAATTGTTTAGAGCATCACTTACATTTTCATGACGGGCACAGGCATAAAATATGCCAAGTTTTCTTTTTATGTCGACACATAAAGCACGGTCGAACACGAATCAGCTGTGGAGCGGGAGATGCCTTTGCATATTTATGTAAATACACTCAGAAAAATAAAGTATTATAATGAAGAGGAATAGCAGAATAAATAAGCATACAATTTCGCTTCTAAAAAGCCTAAAAAATGGTTTGTTTTCTGCTGTCAAGTTTTCCATTTATTAAAGATTGCCTTAGCATCTATTCAGGAAGTAATATCTGGAAAAACTTGAAATCTAAAGTGTATTTAAGCTGTTTATAATTAAGATTCAAATTGAAAGTCTGAAGCCAGCTGATTCTAAAGAAAAGGAGCTACTCCTCCATAGAACTCTTCGTCCTTAAATAGACACAGAAATATATGAAAAAATCAAGGGAAAAACAGTCATATATCTCTCATATTGAGGATTAATTTGGCTATTAAAATACGCTACATAAAAATGGTTAAATAAATTGAGACTTGTTTATTTTTCTCAGTGTACATATACCGTATATGAGCTGCAAACTATGGGCGTTACTTTTATTTAACGGTGTATCCAAACTCAGCTGCCGTTTGTCGTTGTTTAAGTGCTCGTAAAAGCGCCTAAAAGCTGGCCCTGCTTTGTTCCCATCAATCATAAAGCACCGTGAAGCGAAGGATAATCGGACCAGGTCTGCAGATAGTCGAGTTGAGTCGAGTTATCCGCTTAACAAAGACAAATAAGTCAATCCAACGGCGGTCTGTCAGTCCGTCAGTCAGTTAGTCTGTCTGTCAGTCCTACTGCCAGAATTTGCCTTCATTGCGCATACGACGCGTTGGCCGACTGGGGAATATTAATCACAGATACTAAGGCTAAAACTGCCGCATCACCTGATTTGACTTGAATGTGGAATGTGGGCGTGTTTCTCTTCTGACACGTTTATTGTTGTTGTTGGTTGTTGTTGGTTGTTGCTGGGTGTTGTGCAGCCCTCGCATTAAATCGTAATAAATTTGAGCAAAATAAAATAAACATTTCATGCTACTCGCATATTGGCGCTGGGCAGAGCTAGAGGCAGCATTTGAAATTGTTTGTTTTGTTTTGTTGTTTTTTGTCGGATCGCCATATATAAATAATACACAATATAAAAAGTTAATTGTCAAAACAATCAATAAATTTAACTTTATGGCCGCTTGGCTCGTGCCGAAACAAATGCTGCATAATTTGATTTGCTTATCTGCTGCTGCCGCTGCCGCTGCTGCTGCTGCTGCTACCAGCGGCTTCTTTTGTTAACCCAAAAATTGACTGAATATACATATATATATATACACTCATACTTCTATATATGTATTAAAATATATATCTCTGTACTCCTACATATTAGTATACTTATAGCTAAACCCCTACACGTAGCATCGGCCATGAATCAAAGAGCTTTCCATGGTAATTTTGGCCAGCTAGCCGAGATTTCTTTAAGGCATTAAGAGCACTATTAAATACTCTATTAAATGGCTTAAATTAAATATAGATAAAATAATAAAATGCTAAATTTAAGCTTAACAGTTCTTACTTTAAGTGGCATTCTTACTTTTTCTTTTCTTCTGTTGAATAAGTGAATCAATTCCTATTCATACTAGAAGCGGTTTACTATGGACCGATTAGTCTAGTTGGGTTTGAATTAAGTAGGACAATTCTTAATTTAATCAGATTAAAACTATTTTTATTCATTAGGCGATTGAATGTAGAACAAATCATGGCTAAAAAGTCAGGCTCTTTTCAAGCCGACTCTGAACAGAAGAAGGCTAAAATCGATATTATAAAAGCTGGGTTGAATCATGAATTTCGTATATGATTTTTAGGAATTTTAACACCGCTGGGCAACGATTTAAGTACGCCATTCTTTTATAAATAGAGCAATTGTTTATAGTAACAAATAAAAGTAATTAAATCAAACAGCTTTCAGTGGTGATTCTTGGCTAAAAAGCGAAGACTTCTTCAAGCAGCTGAGCAGGCAAAGTTCCATTCCTTTTTTCAGCAAATGAATATTAGAACAACTTCAGATCTCAATTCGAGTATTCAAATGAAAGGTTTGAGTGTCGGAATTGTGGTCTGATTGTTATCTGCAGCATTTATAATTCCATTTAACACTTTCAATTAATTTTGCAATTGTAAATTGCATTTTATTTGCAGCATAAATTGAGCAAAAAAGAAAAAAAAAAAAAAATAAACATAAAATTTAATTGAAAACGTTGTTCATTTTGGCAGCAAGTAAATCTCACGAACTGCTGCTGGCTCGCTGGCTGCAGCTCAATAAAAGTATTTTAAATTATTTCTACTCGTATTTCTGTCAGTTGATTAAATTGACGGCTCAAACGGCGTCACTTAAATTGTAATTTATAAATAAAAATAAAAAATAAAAGTAATAAATGGTTCGACAACGCCATCCAACGCCGCCCCCCGCCTTGACATTGCCTCTTCTTTTTTTTCCTCCTTTCTTCTCTCATTAAATGACACACAATCCATGCACAATTCACATTTACATTCATATGGCAGCCCCTCCCCCCCCCCCGAAAAAAAAAATGTAATATTTACAGGGAATGCATTTAATTGACACACAATCAAACATCGAGCGACCCTCGAATGTCAAACAGCCGCCGAAGAGCAGCGAAATATTCATTACAATCAATTGAACAGAGCGTGAAATAAAGTGTCGAAATTAAATAATAATACTACTAAGAGAGAGAGAGGCTAACCTGCAGCACGCCGAAGCTTGAATACCCTTGCTGAAGGTACGAGAACATATTTTATATTCTTTACTTTGTAGGACTATCTGCGGCGAGCCAAAGCTTACTGACTGAGAAAGTGATTGACTTTGAACCGATTGTTCCTATGGCAGCTATATAATATAGTAGTTCGATGCCTATAATTTATGTATATATATATATATATATCATATATAGTGTCCGATCTGGCCTTCTTCAGGTTACTTAGAAGAAACAACAGGTCCCCTGCCAAGCTCAAAACAAAGGAGACCTGTTCGCAGTTATCAGCTCAAATATATGTTAATATATACTCTCTCTGGTCGGATATACCTTTCTTTTGGCTTTAATTGCAAGGGTATAACAATAAGAATGCAACAACTATGTCGAACAAACTATCAATAATTAATTAAAAGGGTTTTTCTGTTAATTCTGTGTTCAGCGGAAGTAATTGGAAATATTTAAAATACTCGTTAACTTGATTGAAATTTGGTTTATCAACTCAAAAAAAAAAAAAGGTATTCAATGAATATATTCAAATAACCAGATACCCTACAAATTAAACAAAACGATAGGTTTCAGTAAGGCAGTTTATTGGGGCTTAAACATGTGTATCTAGATGCATGGCTAATATTCATAATTTTTATATTAAGTATACGCCACGGGCCGCTGATTAAATATGCCGATTAAATATTCATTTGCTGACGCAGCAACGCGTCATTTAAAACACATTTTTAGTGTCTGGCGGCTGCTGTTCTATTGGTATTTATTATTTGCCTACGTCAAAAACAAAACAATGTAAAAAACAACTTGAAGTAGGCGACTAGAGGATACTCTGTAATGTCAGCAATTAACTTACTTAAATAAGTTGGAGTACACGACTAGCCCATACTCTGTACAGCAGGCTAAACGACAACTAATGCTTTGTGCACTAATATACCCTCTTTAAGCGTTATGCAGGGTATAGAGTATATATAGAAAACAAACAGCTTGTCTGCTGTCTCAAGTACACGAAAAGCAACACATCTGTAAAGGGGGGGCTGCTACCGGTTTTAGACGCTAATCTCTCGAGGTCTCTTAGCGACGACAACACAATTAAACCTCAAACGAAAAAAAACAGTGAACAATAAAATTGCCGACTATTAAACACTCTTATTAATATTTAATAATACACTGCACAAAATTGTGTCACAGCGCTAGGCTACAATTAGCAGCTAATTGTTGTTGGAGCCAAGCCTCTATAATTATTATGGGGTTAATAAGAGGTATCTGAAAAAGGTCAAATAAAGCCAAATTAAATGCCAAAATATGCCAGAAGCCTTTAACACATATTTATTTAGAGTTTAAACCGAATGAAACAAGGCTTAGACTGAGTGGAAAATGTGCCCATCCGGTTCCATATGTATTATAATTCCGCTGTTGCTGCTTTTTGGCCAGCACTGTAGAAATTCTTGAAGTGTTAATTGAAATTGAAAGCTGAGCGATGAGCGCTGAGACAAACTGAATATTTTTGCTGCCTCTTTGGGTGTAGCATTAATTTAATTGGCAGCATTTTGCATATGATTAAAATAGATTTTGAGCGTGCCACACAATTCCCCCACATTTTGTGGCAATCTCTATGGGAAAATCTGCGATTTGTAAGCAACAGCAGAGCCAGCTATGATTGTAATTACAAACAAAACCAAAGGGGCACAATTTCAAATGTAGTTAAAGTGTTGCAGCTACAATGTTGCAACACTCTCCCTCCCTTTCCCTCTCTCTCTCTGTGTTATCGACGTGGCTGCTACGTGCTGCAACTGCAGATAAGCAGCGGCAGCGGCAGTGGCAGCGACACAGACGCCGCAGACCGCAATGAGTGCCACCCACTGATTATGCCACAAGGTTGCGTGTGGCAGGACAACATGTTGCAAGCAGCGGGCAGCAGGCAGCGGCGCAGAGCGGAAGCTTTCTGCACTTGTTGATAAAAAATTCCAACATTCAACTGAAATATTAAACTGCACTGACTGATGGACTGACAGATTGACAGACTGGCAGACTGACAGACGGTTGGACTGACAGGCTGGCTGCTACATGCAATTAGCGTGCTTCAAGTGTGCGCTTAACTACACTGAGCAAAATAATTGCCAAGTGGAGCACGAAGTGTTGCAAATGTCAAATCAAAGCTTTATTTATGCTCCTTTCTTTCAAGCTTTTTCTGTCTAGAAATCTTAAATTAACCTCCAATTTTTTGCCGTGTAGTGAGACGCCTCCGCGCCAGCGGCTTTTGTTGCATTGTATTGCGTGCAATAATTAACAACTAGTTTTTTTTTTCTCTCTCTCATTTTTTTCGCGCTGCTTAGCATACAACATAACTGAAGACTTGTTAGCCTGATAAAGAGTACAACAACAACCACAACAACAACAACAACAACAACAACAACACACACCCACTTGAAAATGAATTGGCGTGTTTTGTAGGCAACGCGAACAGCTTTTCTCCGGCCAACAACACAAGTTGTTGACTTGACCAACGGTCATTGAACCAACTCCAACTGAGGCCGAGACTCAAGTGGGGCAACTGGGAACTGGGAACTGGGAACCGGCAAGCGGCAACCGGCAACTGGATACTGGCTACGCCTACGGGGCTAGGGATAAATGCTAAAATATATATGCAAGTTTATACATATAGAGATATACTCTATAACAGGATGCAGCCTGTCTTTCCAATTGCATAATTTAAATGCTCGCATTTAAGCCAAACTTTTGGTGTTAACTTAAATTTAATCTTAGCTGTTTTTCTTTTGAAATTGCATGATTTATATAGGAATATTTAAGCCAACTTTGAGAGGTCTTTCAGCCTGATTTATTCCATTGTTTAGCCTGATTCTACATTAACAGTTCATCAGCCTTTTTGCCTGCTGGAAACGAAAGATTAAGCCGGGTTAGGGGAAGCTGCTTATGTCATAGAGCAGATGATTTCCATTGGCTCATCTGGCAACCAATTTCATTTTTTATTGTTGCCAGCTTTGAGTCAATTAAATTCTTTTTTTTTCCTCTAACTTTAATGCTGATGCAGTCGCAGATCTCGGGCAGAACTGGGCGACATAATCAGCATTATGGCAGGGCATTAAGGCAGAATTTATGCCTTGGAAGGCGGCGTCTTTGCTCTTTCTCTCTTTCTCTCTGTTCACTGCATTCATTTTAATGCATTCTCATTTTTTAATGCCAAAGAAAATGCAGAGAAAAGCAGCAGAAATGAAACCAGTAAGAATGCTTTAGATTGAGTAATACCCTGTAAGAAGGGCTTTGTAAGGATTGCTTAGTTTGCCTCTGAATTATGGAAATTGTTATGTAAATGGAAAACTTTACACAAAGCCTTTTTATTTATAGCTGCTACAGAAACTTACCTTAAAATGCCCCCTTTTATTACACATTTCAAGGGGGGGGGTAAGCAATCTAAATGCCAACTTCATGTTAACCATAACAGCTCAAAAAGCCGCTGCAATTTTAGCGCGCTTATAGCCATAAAATTGTTGCCTTTTTTTCCGCTTTGATTCAGACAGCTCCAATAATTACCTTTGCAAATTTCAGAGCTAAAAGCCCCGAACATTTGCATCAAAGGCTGGCTTTGACTTATCAGAGCCACGCAGGGAGTGGTGGGAAGGGGAAGGGGAAGAGACGCTCCTGTGCTACCAGGACGAGTCTCCCATGTGCTGTCAACAAGCTTCAGCTGCAATATTGCACAGAAACTGGCTGGAAATTGCTTTTTCGATGCCAGGTGAAATGCAATAAACGCACAGAAATTCTCTCTTTGAAAATCCCTACGCAATGCACCTGAAATTAAACTGTGATTTGGCCTTCTCTGGAAGCAGCTTGCGGCCATCCAACTATTTTTTTGGACTCTGAAACGCAACTGAAACAGAATTCGGTATTTTTTATGATTTTTTAATATGTGAATATATTGATAAATTCCATTTTTGAGTCAATAAAACAATTGAATTCAGCATAAAAATTCGCTTTACAGCAGGCATAAAAGAGGGGCTCTGGTTAAGGCCATAGAAGTCCTGATTTGGCTCTCTCTTATATCTAACTTTTCTACTGCTCAAATGAAGCCTTAGATACTTTCAAATATTTCCTATATTTGACTCGATTTATGTCCTTATTGAAATGAATTCAGTTACATTAAATAATAAGTAGCAATTCCTTTACGCTGCTACCTTTTCAACTCAATTGCAAAAACATTTAAAGCAACAAAAAGTTGGCCAAGAAAAGAGAAAAGAAAGAAAATAAAAGTTTTTGGCATACCAAATTTCCAGCTTGCCTTCGGCCTTTGCTGCTTTCGAATACAAGTGAAAAAAAGGCGACTTTTTGGCTCGTTAAATCTATGGCAAATATAGGTTTCTCTCTCTGCTGCTGCTGCCTGACTCCTGACCCCTTCTGAGCCCTTCTGCTGGCTGCCTGCTGAGGGAAAAACTGCTTACAAATATTACATTACTACAAATTGAAATTTTGTGCACGTTTCTGTCATTTAAATCTGTTGAGCGACCGGCTGAGAGGCGGCGGCAGCGGCGGCCTGCAAAAGTATCTGATGGATATACAATTTATATCTCATCTGTTCGATACGAAATCGAGAAGAAAAATGAAATATTTGATTAAGCAAATTGCAGTCAGTGGCTGCTCCTCCTGTTGCAACTGTTGCCCTGTCGTTGTTGCAACAAGTAATTTCCCTTTGCAGTCGTTAAAAATTATTTCCTGCATTTACATTTTTATCAATAAAAAAAAAGGAGGAATCAGGTTGAAAGGTCACCTTCATAAATTCCACCAAAATGGTATGCATAATTTCACAGTAATTCGTTTTTGCTTCATGGCTGACTTTGGTTATATAAGAAGGAGGAAACACTGAACTTGACCGGTCACAGGACACCCTGCAATTGAAGTGTGACCTCCAGCAACAACAATCTCTCCTCTGCTCCGCTCGGCTGTGGAGCTGTGTGGCAAATAGAGCACTTAAAGCTGTAATATGAAGCATGAAAATGAATAAGTTGCTGGAGCGCAAACATTTAACGCTTCATTAACTTTAGATAAAGCGCAGCGCCAGGCGTCCATAGCGGACTGGGCACAATGTACCAAGTGTCCTTGCTGTTCCCCCCAGTGGCTCAAAAAAACAAACAGATTAAAAATCAGCCAGAGGACTCGACTAGCAGATACGCTGGAAAGAGCTTCCTCAATTTAGACTACTTTTGGCAGTAAAATCTCCTTCGAATCTCTAGTTTAATTCTCAGCTCTCCACTTCCATTCCACACTGAATACCGCCAGAAGTCTGATACTCTTCTCTAGCATATCCCCTGCTCTACAGGGTATAGTAAAAAGAGCTGTACAATTAACAAGAACCAGCCAAAAGCGGCAGGCATAGAGTCAACAAAAAATCGATGAGGCTCTGTCTCTGGCTCCCGTACGGAAGGTGCCAACATAAGCACTTCAGCACGCCCCAACTGTGAGATACTCTAAGGATTTGATGCCTAAAAGCGTGCTATGTTATTTTTTGGTAGTAGTTTTTTTTTCTATATTGTTTGTGGGAGAGACAAGGAAGGAGAGAGGAAAGTAAAGAGAAAACTGGAATTCAGACTTACCTTCTCTCGCTTTCAAGTAGACCGTATTGGCCACAATATTCTCTAATTCCATTAGTTCCAGGTTGGCGGTTTTTTAATGAATCCTTTGGCGCTCTCGAAATATAATACACACACTTTCTGCTCTTGCCTGCCCGCCTGCTTCACTTAGGACCTTCAGCTGTGTGAGGACTCTCGACTCGCGTCTCTCGTCTCTGTCTGTCTGGTTGCCTTTGCTGTCCTTGCTGTCCTTTTTTGCTTTCAATTTGGAAAGTCACGCAACTGTATTTAGTTATTGATGAACCTAAATCTAAAGGCTCTCCTCTCACTCAAACTTGCAAATCTACAGCTGCAGCTTGGCTAATTTGTGGCCGTCGTCTAAAATCCAGCGTTGCGGTGGTATTTGGCACATTTATACACACAGGCTTCATTTAGTTTCAAGGATTTCCTTGGCTTTTTCTAGGCAAACAGTGAGCGCTTTGCGGAGGGGGGCCGCCGCCTTTGATGTTGCCAAAAATTTTGCTTCGTCCTAGATTGGATCTAATGGCTTCTGGGCCTGACACTTTTATCTGTAATGAAATATCATATATAGAAATTAATATCGTAAATTAATTGGATTTGTCATGAAAAGGGTTGTGCGCGAGTGTGTGTGTGCGTGTGTGTGTGTGTGTGTGTGTGAGTGTGAGAGTGTGCGTGTGTCTACGACTAATGCAAATTATATGCGGGTCTTAGCCAAGGCTTGGGGGCTCAGCAACAGCATTATTTAGAGTTAGCAGCTTATTGTGCTTAGGTTTTAACTTGCTGGCTTAATACCCTGTATTTTAATTATGTGAAAAATTCATTCATTCACATATTTTTCATAAATATTCACACCTACATTCTGCTATATTACTTTGCTGACTCTGGATAAATTGCTTGACACAGCAGACCACAAAGAAACCCCTTAGCGGCAGGCAGTGCTGTTAATTCAGCCTTTTACTAGCCAGAATTTATAGCCATTTAAAGCTGACTTTATTTTGGGTTAAATTTCAAAAGAAATTGTCTTTCTTTGTTTCATTGTTCACCCATATAAAGCTTTAGAATGTTTGACTTTCATGCTGTGAAAAAGTTCTAAGAATTGGCTGAATATATCAGCTAGCTGCTTTAGGTAGAATAGCTTCAATATTTAAACAGATATTTCAGGCATACCCTGGAATTTTTAAGGCCAACTAAATATAAAAAATATATAAGAGAGCTGCCTTAGAGAGACTCTAAAAGTGTATCGAAATCTTCGGCATTTCCTAGCCAGTCTTTGCTTAATTTGTGACTCACAAAGTTGGCAACACTCTTGGCCAGGTTGTGTGCTCTTCGTTGTTGTCACCTGTATTTGTGTTAAAGGAGCTGTGTACGTTTGTATTATGCAAAGAGTGTGTAGCGTCGGTTTGCTGGAAACGACTGTCAAGTTGGCAGAAGCCGCAGCCACAGAATATTTTGTAGAAACGTCGACGGCTGTTTGAGGTGTCAGTAATGGTGGCTGCGGTCGACATTTATTAATCTTGGTTATACCAGAGTGGCAGCTGTAACTGGTAACTGGAGCTTTGGCTATGGTTATAGGCAGAGAGCAAAGAGGGGGGCGTGGTTCTGGCCGTACGTGAGGGCATGACAGCTCAAGTGGTGCGTCACGAATAACTAATAGCAAAATAATTGAATGACACAAGTTTTCTTACGAGCCCAGCGACGAGCGACGAGCGACGAGAGTCGAGAGACCTGGCATCATTCA
Source organism: Drosophila repletoides (assembly GCA_018150835.1). NCBI lineage: Eukaryota > Metazoa > Arthropoda > Insecta > Diptera > Drosophilidae > Drosophila > Drosophila repletoides. Next base: position 11,725,852 of record JAECWQ010000100.1, read on the forward strand.
CTCACAAAGTCTCTCCACTTTCTGCTCTTAATAAATATACATAGAGTATTCCATACACTGTTAGAAATAGTTGGGCAATAAATTTTGGGAATTTTCACTTATCACAATTTCTTTGTTTTTATGGGCCAATCTTTCAGACGCCATCTAAACGACTTTGCCTAGTCAATTTTTAATTAAAAATGAGCTCATGTTATTTTGTATCCATTTTTTATATACCATATATTCTCCGTATATATATATAGAGATATATATAGATGGATATATGTGTGCCTGCCTTGGGCTCACATCAGTCAAGGCATAACATTCTGTGGTCATGTCTGGTCCATTGGAGTGTTTATTTTCAAAACAAATTTCATGGCGCACAGACAAATTTTGCAATCACCCAGGCAAATTAATTGTTTTTCAAATGCGTAGCTAAACAAATAAAAAACCCTCTGGCAAAAGACATGTGCTGCGAACGGCCTATGCGACTTGCAGATGCGCTCTCCAAGTCTTAATAAGAAATCGATTAGGACTCGGCTCTCCTTGGAGTTCTAAGACGAGTAGCAGTCTTCTAAGGCTGCTGCGCTACACTCTACATTTTAAGGCATTAAATTTAACCAAGTTTGGGCTCGCATACAAACGGAAATGATGAGGGTATAAACTGTTTATATCAAGGCTCAGAAGTACTCGTATTCTCCTCTACTCGTACTCAGATTTAAGTGGCAAACAGGAGCAGCAGGAGCAGCAGCAGGAGTAGCAGGAGGAGCACTTTGCCGTGCATTATTCAGGAGTTCACACACCGATGCATTAAATTAATATGTCCATTCAATTTATTTGAAGTAGGTAAAAGGCACACAAAATGCGTATAGTGTGCCTGATGATAAAAACAGACTGAGACCAGAGATTCCAGCAAAAACATTGACGAGTGAACGACTGCTGAACGATTGAGCGAAGTGAACCAGACCCGCCGACACATGAGTTCTGTCTTCCGGTTTATACTATATATATATCCTATATATATATATATATATGTTATATATGTGTGTGTGTGTATGCGTGTAAAGCGCTAAAAGCCACTTTATTGAACATTTGCGCCATTAGAGCTGGCAACGGGACGCAACAGTTCCCGTTACGATGACGTTATAAAAACTCAAACGACGTTGTCATTCACTCGCTGATTCACACAAACACTCGAATACACTCACACATACACCCAGGCACACACACACTTGCAGGCAGCCATTATGAAATTTTTATGAAATGGCGTAAATGTGCATAAAGCTCATAACAAAATTAAGCAGCAACAGCAACAGCAACAGCCAAGGAATTGCCTTGACATTTTCTTTTTCTTTCTTTCTTTCTTTCCGTTGGAGTGTGTCAAGAGAACGTGGCTAAAAGACATTTACGCCATGATATTATCACACTTGGCATCTATTTTTATAAATATCCTATAACACTGTATTAACCAGCAGGAAACTACAGCCCTAATTCTGCCCTACTATGCAGCCTTTATGTGTTTTAAAGGGGGGCACTAAACTTGTTATCGAAACTATCGATAGTTATTCTAGAAGAAACACTAAGAATAATTGAACTTTTGTTAGCTCATAATAAAGCTTTGAAGTACAACTAAAATAAGCTGTAGCAGATATCGATAACATCTTTAGCTGTCAGTTCGATAGTTTCGATAGAAGCCAAACAAAAAATGCAGGAGGCCAGGCAAAGCACTCTCTCCACCAGCTGGCATTTCTCTCAGTTCTCGCTAGAAAATTTGCTGAACCTACAGCGTATCTTCTAGTCGAGCCGCTTTTTTCGACAACATTTTAATTTGTTTCAGAATTGTGTGTTTTGTCTTAGCAAATTGCTTTTGCCAGTTATTTTCTATTTGGCTAAAACTCTGCCCCAACTTGTGTTTCGGCTAAGCTGCCTTAAGCAAGCAGCTATTGACTTATTAATTAAGATATAGCAACAGTCCCTGAGAGGGAACCAGGGTTCCAGAGGGTGCCAGGAGGCCCGGAGGTACCACCCCCGATTATTTGCCATCCCTTATCACATTTATGACAGCCTTGGCCAGCCAAATTGCCAGCTTTAATGCTGTCAATTTGAATGCCAGCCGCGACTTTGGGCCAGCTGCACGTTTCCTGCATAGCCAAGTAGCCTCAGGGTCGCCAACAAATACCTTCTGCCAGATTATGTGCCAGATATTAAAATATAGTCGACTTGTTCTTCTTCTGGCCCAAAAGAATAGTTTCTACGCTGAGTACACTGAGCAGCGCAGTGGCTGAACTCCAATCAAGAAACCCAATGACCCAAACGGATGTACTCCCTCCCTGCCTGGCTGCCCGCCCGCCCGCCTGCTTGCTATGCTTCCTTCTAACCCTGCATTAGTTATAGAATTGTCTGACTCCTCGCCTGCATCCTGTTTTCTTGCTGATGTGGGCAAAAAACAAAACCAAAAAAAAAAAAACGTAATGGAATCCAATGTCCGCGTCGGGGTCCTGACTTTGGCTAGTTATACGAGTGTTGCCCACTTGGCTTTAGCTTTTTTTTCGCCTTTTTTTTATTGCGCGCGAACCCCGCATTTGTGGTTTTCCCATATTTTTCTGTTTAAGCTTCGTTATGCTGCTGCCAGCCAATTTTTTCATTTCTTTTATGCCCTTACTGAGGGTATAAAGACTATATGACAAAATGTATAAAGAAGCCGGCAGTTAAGGGCAAAATTTGAGCCTAATATTTATATTCTCCGGTTTTATGGTCAAAATAAAATAAGTGAACAGATCAGTTTGGATCTCCACAGCTCTAAAATTCTCCCCTTTATTTTAGAAGCATCCGAAGAAAAAGAAATGGAATTAAGTCTCGAATCAAATAGTTAGGAAAACTATTGAAATACTTTTAGAATCATAGACTGATCTTTAGTCTATATAAAAACTCTTTGTTCTGGCAGTTACTCCGAACAAAATCAGGCTAAATTTGTTAGGGTATTTAACTGTGCGGCTTGGCGCATGCAGCTTTTCTTTCTACATTTTTTTGCCCTTCTTTTTTGTGGTATTTTACTATGGTCTCGCCCAGTTTTTTGTCGTTCTGTGTTAATTTTGCTCTGAATGCGCAATTTATTTACGTTAAACTTTTCTCTGTGTGTGTGCGTGTGTGTGTGTTTCTGGCTGTCTGTCCGTCCGTCCGTTCGTCTGTGTGTCTATATGTTATATGTGGGTTTGTATGGGTGCAGAGGAACGCAAAGGATCAACTTTCGCCCTGGTTAGTACCCAATGGAAGTGCATGTGTCTGTCTGCGTCTCTCTCTCTCTCTGTCCGTCCGTCTGTCTGGCTTGCATTTTGTGTAGACGCCCTCAAAATTGTTTACACTTTAATTTGCCATCGCTGCAGAATTTAATCAGCTCTTATTATACCCATTGCAGCCAGAGGTACATTAGCATTGTGCCAAAGGAAGCGTATCCTTATATATATATACATTTAATATCCTTTTATATATATACACAGAGATATATTCCTGGTATTTACAATGTTGAAAAAGCAACCAAATAAAGCCATTTTAATTTACTAAAATTGCAAAGCATGCAAATATTTTATGGTTTCAGTTTATTGTTGAAAATGTTGCTGCTGCTGCTGCTGCTTCAAATAATTGCACTGTTTTCTGCTCGGTTTTATTCAATTTTTCATCTCAGTTACAGTTCTTCAAACTAAAGGAAACTTTAGATTAACTTTTAATTGGAGAGTTTTCACTAGAAAATAATGCGGTAGATTTCCTTTTTTATATATGGTTTGTGTGACTCAAGGGCAGCTCCGTCTCTATCTACGCTGAATGGGGAGGAGGTTCGGACTCCGAACTTCGGAGCTCTAAATTCGGAATAAGACGGACTAAAATTACACTAAAATCCTATAGGAATATAGTCCTATATATATAGTCTTTTAGTCTTACAGACTTAGGCAAAGTCAGTCTAATTCTGAGCAGCTATTAAGAAAGGATTCCCAGGCATCTCAGAGGCAGTGTTAAAATTACATAGCTCGGCTCGATCCCAGCAGCTGATTAGGCTCAGCATTCTATATATATATATATTTATACACTTATACAGGTGTAATAGATGGAGTTAACCGCAAATACGTGAGAATGGTTGGTAAGAGTCGCAAATATATCAAATTGACTCGAGTGGGTTTAGGCCACAAGTATGCAGCTTTGACGCGTTTGCGGTTAGTTTAGGCCCTGTGATACGAGAGATATAGCCACATTAGTCTCATACCCTGCCGCTCCATCGTTAGTGTATTAAATTTGGCAGTTAATTGTTAATTGTATTCCAAGAATCCTCTAGTTAGATTGCCAATTTCTTGTTGAAACCCTGCAGGCACTTCTAAGTCAGAGTCTAATTTGAGGCTGCTGCTTGTTGAAGTTCTCTTCTGGTTAAAATCCCATCCAACAGCTGTAAATACCGAATACGAGTATGTTAAGTATGCCCTAGGCTAAGGCGTGTCCTGGACAGCAGGTCCTTCAGTACCACTCTTGGCAGCTGGCTGGCTGACAATCAATAAGTCTACAAACACAACTATATAACACTCGAGCTGGTACCAAAACTGACCCAGTTTGGCAAGGACAATGGCAAAAAGTTGGCTGCAGCTGTCAGGCGACATCATTTTCAGTACTTTCCTTTTTTTAAAGGTCCTTTTTTGCGCTTTCTACACCCATTCACAATGAGTGTAAAAAGAGTAGTCTAAATATATGTAACAGCCAGAAGGATATACTAGATGGGAGGGCCACAGAGCTAGAGATATTAAATTTGGTAGGCGGATTTACTGTGGGGCTTTTCACATAGAGAACTTTAGCCTTTTCTGTACTAGAGCAGCCAAGAAATCAAGCATACATATTATATATGTATATGGGAGCACAAGGAGCAGTCTTAGCTCTGCATAATCCTTAGCAGGACTCTTCTGGATTGCATTGCGCCTGCTGACATTGACATTTGCCATATGCTTTCAATAAACAAATGACAAGCTGTGTGTGCCACACACACACACACACACACACACTGTGACGTATTTGGTCTGACGCACACAGGAGACACTCAAAATCTGTTGCATGCTTCGTGGCGCTTTGAGCCAACTAATTGGCAATAGGCCCTGTGGCTGGGTCTACTACAAGACTTGCCTTGCTTACACGGAAAAAAATATGGCAGTAAAAATAAATTTAAAGAATTTCTTTTCAATGAAAACTCTGGAGAAAGTTGTTTGCAGTCTTAGAGCAAATATTGTTTCTCAGTTGCCAGAAACAAGTATTTTTTTCTGTGTACGTTTCCACTGACCCATGCAATATTTTTAGCTCTGAGTGTGTGTGTGTGTGAATAATTACGCATGTGTGTGTTTTGCTGTTGCCCATTTCACATTCATAATTGAATTGTGGGTTTTTCCCCAAAAGCCAAGCCGAGTGTTCTGCTCATTGTTCTCTCTGTTCTCTCAGCATTCTCAGCACTAATTTATGCCTTTCAAATTGCATTTCAATTAATGCACGTTCTCTGGCCTCTTCTAGGAATATACGGTAGCTTTAGCCCTATTTCCCGCTCAACTCCTATTCCTATTTTTGGGTAAACGCAACTCGTGCAGAAATTCGCCTTCGACGCTCGACCACGTTTCACTTAATTTTCATTTTTTGATGGAGAAAAAGAGAAACAAAACATCAAAGCTTTCTTCGGCTTAGTAGGCAGCATCTTGGAGCTTTAAACAAGCTGCAAATTATTCAGAAAGTTAAGCGGAAGGAGGCTCAAAGGAAGCATAAAAGGAAAACACACACACAGAGAGAGAGAGAGGGAGAGAGGGAAAGAGAGAAATTTACAGCTGCCGCTGCCACAATTTTTCAATATTTGTCTATAGAAAGATGCGCAAAATTTATGATTTATGCTTGTGGGTCATTGCTGTCAACACAAAGTGAAATATATAAAACAAACATATTGCTGCTAAAACAGAAGCAAAAAATTATATAAAACAACAAACCTGTAGTCCAACGACTAGATACCCTGTAAATTTATAGTACTTTTTTCAGTATTACTCTTAGAAAACTAACGCCTTGTTTGAAGCCTTCAAATGAGACACAAAAATGCCTATTCAAAGGAGTTTCTTTTTCATATCTGGCCAAAATGCCTTCGGGCTTTAAAATGTGAATAATTTTACCTATTTTTAACGCAGAAATTTATATATTTTCCATACTACAGCAAGTCAAACTACCCCCTGCAATTTGTATTGCTTTTATGACAGACGCGGCGTATACACAATATGCATAATTTATAGCATACCTTTGAGCGTTCGCACATTTATTCAGGCCAAAATACTTAGAATTGCATACTGTCAAAAAAGACGAGCGAGAAATTTTATGAAATTTTACACCAACCTACAAAATATTAAACGAAAATCGTAATTATTCGAGAAGCCAACGCCAAACTCTTTGGTCAAAGTTTTTAGATAAAAGTTTCAACTTCTTTGGAAAGATTTACATATTTTCTTCTTGAAAAACAAATTGACAGTCAATTAAAGTGTCTAGGAAAACCCGAGAAAACTCCATGAAGAGCAGAAATCGCGCTGCGTTGACCTCTAAAACTCTGTGAAATATCTTTGGCATTTTAAAGACACAAATTTTTCTTTTATATTTTAATAAACATTTTCGCTGCCTGCCTTTGATCAAGGGCAATAATAATAAAGCCCATACATAGATTAAAAGTCCATCAAATTACATTTGAGCCATATAAATGGCATTAAATTGCCGTGTACTTATTTGTGCCTTGGGGGCGCAGGAGTAAACAGGACTCGTGCGAGCATAAATAACATAAAAAATTTATTGCAGCCTTCCCCACGAAAGAAATAGAAGGAAGAAATTCATATACACAAAGTCACGGTGTACTCGATTTTGCAATGACCTGCAGCCAATTTCTGAATAAATAAGGAGAAATGAGGCTAAGAGGAGACACCAGTTGTGTCTGTGTGTAAGTGACAGTCCTAGGGGCGCTTTTTCTTTAAACCTTTGTATTAATTATTAATGGAGTGAAAGTGGGAGAGGCCTTAAATTTAAAGTTATAAGGTTGATAAACTCTCTGGAATTAAAATATTGACTCCTTTTTTTACACAGTGCTCGGCTCGAGCGCTTGGGACACATTTTTTAAATTACTGCTGGGTTCCCGGCACCTTGCATTAAGCATAAATAATGCCATAGATAAGATGACAGAGTCAAGACAGCGCCAGAGGACACCCAACCCCAGGGAATATATGTTGCTTAGGCTCCTGCTCCTGCTCCTGATGCTCCTGCTGCTGCCAGGCCAAAAACATTTGAAGGGCAAGAAGTGTAAATGATTTATAAAAAGCAAGATAGAAGCGCTGCTGGCTGCTGTAGGAGCAATTGCATCTTAAATATTAAAGAGCAGAGGCCAAAAGGAGCTCAGGGGAAAACTGAGAGAGCGGCACAGTGGTATTAGTTGTATATGAAATACTCCACTTATACTTGACTGCCGAAATATTGAATTAACTAGCGTCAAATCATTGTGCAAACATACTTTGTATATAGAGGCAAGGTAGAGGCCTAAACTAAGAGTCTAATAATAATTAAAATAGGATATTAATAAGGTTTAAGGGACTGAGAACCTAAGCTGCTCTCTGTATAAGCCACTGGCTGAGAGGGATTTATATAAAATATATACTAGATTTGCAGTTGAAAGCTCTGGTCTGGGCTTAGTTTATGGCTGTCTATAAAATAGCTACGGTTACCTACGGACTAAAGCCGCTTTCCATCAGCGAACTGAACTGTAAAATTGGCGGTCCTCAATCAACACACACACAGACAGAATTTACAGTGGTTTAACAACCGTCGAAAATGACTGACTGCTGCATCATTTTTTTTTTTTTCGCTTGCAAAATAAATGGACAAATACGGGTCTACAGGACAATGAAACATTTATTGAGACCACAGGCGCTGTCAGCCTCAGCCCTGATCCTATCCCCAGAGAGGCAGAGCTATTCAATCTACTCGAATTCGTATTCCTAGCCGTATTTGATGTCGGTCGTGCGTGTAGTGTAGTGTAGTTGATTTGCAGACAGTGTTTGCTTTAATTGCCAGCAAAAGGATTGCTTTAACCGGTTGCGAACTCCTGCAACGTTTTGATTAGCTTGTCAGCTTAGATAAATTGCTTTTGGCACTAAATAATTGAACTCGACAGCACCAGAAGTATATTCAATTAACAGCAGCTCCCCCCAGCAGCACTCGCCCTTCCCAGCATACCCTCAAAAAAAAAAAAAAAGGAGGGAAGAAGAAAACTCGTATTAATATGAGGGGGTCTTATGAAAGGGGCTGGCTGGCTGGGTGACTGCTGGCTGGTTGAGGGGCCAATCAAACGCATGACACATCTTCCTCTAAGCCAAATATAAATACAAATACAAATACAAATACAAATATATATATACAGTTACACTTACAGTTACAGCTACAGCTACAGATACAGATACAAATGAAGTGCCATCAATAAAATGAGCAACAGCAGAACCTTCTTATGGGCCACTTACAACGCCCAAAAGCCCAAACACGTTGCCGCATCCTAAGCCAGATCCATTAATGCTGCCTGCGCTCTGCTACACTCAGAAAAAAAACCGCTTATTTATTCTATTTAAAAAGAAAAGCGAAATCTTTCTCAAGTATTTTAAAACAATCGAAAGGAAAAGTCTCCACTCAGCTCAAGGAATTTATCCAAAAGTCCCCCGCTTTTTCTGAGTGTACCTGAACACTCGGCAAACACAGACAAAACTTTGTCTGTCTGGGCCAAATTTACGCTTCATTGAGCCAGGAGATTTCATTAATAAAAAATGGAAAATAGCAGCAAAACAAGCAAGAAAAAAAAAGACGGAAGACGGGCCCCTCAAAAAAAAAACCAGAAGTGGAGCTTAGCAAGCGGATTTAACTATTCATGAGTACAAACAAAACGATACTAAATGTTGAACAGCGAAGAACAGGAAAATACTCTTAGACAGCCTTAGCCGGCATACACCTAAGGGCATTTAAATAAGTGCAGCTTTTACTTAAGCCAAGGCTTATAAATCGCGCTGATTGAGAGAGAGAATTTTGCCGTGTTCCTTATTGAACGGAGCACATTTTATACACTTCAATTAATCTTTTTATTACCAAGCATAATTAATAATATTTTCTATATTTTTTAAATGCAATTTTAGAGCGGACAGCCTTCAATTTTCCACTATTGAAACTTGTCTACATTTCTGCAACTTTATTCCAACTTTTAGCTCCTTTATCTGTAACGAAGGCTTTGGTAGACCTCAACCAACGATAGGAGCATTCTAGGAAAATTGGAAAGACATGTGGAAATGGCAATGGTAAATGCTATCAGCAACAAAAAGATTTTCTAGCCTGAAAAGCGGAAACATGTTTGAAAATCCTCCCTGCATCCCCCGCCCTTCCAATAGGAATTGGAACTGACTATGAAAGACATTTGAATGGACCCTTAGAAAGAGAGAAAGAGGGGGAGAAAAAAGGCCCGGGAAGTCGAGCTGAATGAACAAGAACAACAGAGAAATATCTCTGTACTGTGAAATATTCTAATTTCTTAGGCGCCGAAAAAATTAGGCTGTGGGCGACATTTTAATTGAAATGTACTGACCATGCACAGTGGAGCTGTGTGTAATCAACAGAACAAATGGAAAATTACAAAATAAAACCAAGAAAGCCAGAAGAAAAACAAGAAAAACAAGAGAAAAAAGAAAGACAAGCATTGACTGAGGCTGAGGCTGGCTGAGTTTTGGCTAGCTGCAGGCAAAGACTATTTGGAAGTTGTATGACACGATGAAAATAATGCCAGAGAGCCAGGGAGAGAGAGGGCTTATTACAAAGCGCTCTTGGCCAGGCAGTCAGCCAGTCAGGCAGTCAGGCAGGCAATCACAATAAACAGTCGTCTAGCTAGTCTACTAGCAAATATTTGCACAAAGCTGTATGTAGATAAATGCTTAAGGTTTTCTTTCTTTTTGGCTCTTGCTACCCTTTCAATACGGCCAAAAAGAGTATATTAAATTTGGGCAAAATTCTAAAGTAAAACAGGCAAGCACTGAAGACTTAGCCTTGATTCTGGCTATATACCCAGAGAAGTATGACTTCTGCCTTTTCTATAGAGCATCAGCTAGTCGATCAGTTTTACATTCTTATTTTGTCTTGACATTCGTATTGCTGCATCAACAACAAGCTGGCTATGTAGCCAGTATATAAAATGGCAACGACCATAAACCCTTTTTCAGACAATTTAAGCCAAAACAGCATTGGGATTTACTCTCTCTCTCTCTCTCTGGTTGACTCTTGATGTTTGCCCCTTTTGCTATGCTCTATTCAAGGTTTACGATTGAGCCGGATTTAATTTGGTAAAATTGTGCGGCCACTTAAATTGGCCAACAACTTCAGCCAAAGACGTCGAAGGAGTCTGCAACTAATGCTATGGATTTTATATGCATTGCGTAAGCAAAAAAGGAAAAGAAGAAAGAAAAACTGGTAGTTCCACCCCACTGTACATCCGCCTGACCCCACTGTGCCGCCCGCTGGCTTATTTATTTATTTTTCTTATTTTTGACATTGCATTTTGCAATGGGTGTAAAAGTTTCTGCTATAATTTTCAGCTGCTCTGTGTTCTGCTCCCCGGCGTGTCGTAACTTTGTTGATAACTCTCTACAAAACTCAATTACGCGACTTTACTGTGTAGTATACCCTACACAGAGTGAAGGGGGCTGCAGGGTATATGGGGCAGTACATGAATAGTTAATGGCCAAAAGTAACTGACCAAGACGTGAGTCTATATGTAATCTCTTTATTGTCTGCCTTTCTCGCCAAGTCATCCTCTAAATATTAACACTCCCTCTTCACACATCTCGATTCCTCTTTGTGCACGTTATTCTTAAACAATTTACTGACTGCCGTGTGGCATAAAGTTATTCCTTTGACTTCTTCAAGCTAAGCATAAAATGTTAAACTAAATTTGCATTTAATGCTGTTGAAAAACTCATAAATTAAGTACTTAAAAAACTATCAGAAACTTTTGATTTATTTATGAATTGCATATATCCAGGCGCTCTTCACACAAAGCGCTTTCTCTCTCTCTCTCTCTGTCTCTCTTTCTCTTCGGAGTTGGCCAAGTTAAATTGGATTAAAATACGAATAAAATCAATTAATTTATCGTTTAAAAGTCGAGTGAAATACGATAAGCCAAACAAGAAACTCTCGTTATAAATTCTTGGAGTGTATCGATAAATATCGATAACACTAAATTCCCCATTGACATTAGAATTTATGTAAAACACAATTTCTAATAAACGACAGACCAAAAATCGATTTAAATGGAGTTCTAAATTTTAACGGCTATGCGAGAGAGCCAGGTTTGCAGTCGAATACGGCTATTATTGTGCACTATAAATAGCCCAATTGCCAGCCAGGAGTCTAACAGGCGAGTACACTGAAAAAAATAAATTCAAATCTACTGCAAACTTTGATTAAAATGGATCAAAAAGAATGAATATTTTTATATAATTATGAATTATACTTTTCATAAGGATTCTTTCTAAGACATATTTAATAACAGATTAAAACAAGTTTTTTTTTCAGTGTATCTGCTGGAAAATGACTTCATTTATTGGGGGTAAAGTTGCGACTGTGTTGCACTATTTTTGGCCCTGCCGCCCGTTGGGGGGGGTGTCTGGGGGCTGCTGTGAGTCAACCATTTCATAATTGGGCCATGGCTAAAACAGCAGCAGCATAAATCTTGCCATCGCTGACAGCGCTAATGGCGCCTGGTCGCCTCTATTGATAACCATTTCAGCATATTCGGAAAATTCGAGGGCGCAACCAAATTAGTACACTCAAAAAAAAACCCCAAATGAACTGAATAGTTTAGAAAATTCTGGAATTAAGTACGACTATTTCTGGGATTAATTGAAGCAAGTTTCAGCCTTGAATCAAGCCCAATTTTTCACTTGCTTCAAGACCTTTCCACACTGAAATCTTTATGCAGAAGTTTTCTGTGTTTCGCTCAGTGTAGAAGCCTTTTGGCTATTTCGAAGCGGCGTTACAGTGTCGAATATGCAAAACAGAAAATAACTAACATCGATACTTTTATTGGATTTTGCTGCTTTTATTGCTGCTGCTTCATCTTTGTGCATTCTCGGTTCGGTTCACTTCCCCCGTCTGATTTGCATGAAAAAAGCAATATATATCTATATCTGTATATATATATATATATATGTATGGGTATAGTATAGTATCATTCGCACATAAATCTGTTTTTATAAGCAAGGGTTATACACACACACAGATAAAAACTTATTTTGGTTTTTGTTTAAGTGCATTTGTTTCTGACACATGCAATATTTGCATTATTTATTCAGGCGAAAAAAAAAAAACAAAGCTTTTATTCCTTGCGAAATCCCAGCAAAAATATATAAAAAATTCAGCACAATTTCCCTTCAATTATTAATTGTTACTAAACCCCTGGAAATGCAATACAATTAATAAATTTATAGCTTTTTTTACGCAGACATTTGCCGAGCTTTTCCAAGGATTAATTAAAACTGCATTCAACCAAAAAAAAAAAAAGGACTGTAAAAATTAATAAAATAAAAGGCGCACAGTGGCGTAAAATACAAAAAAACTAAATAAAATAATTGCATTCCTTTAATGTTTCTATTCCTTTAACCCTGAAGCTCAAACAAGGCTCGAAAATCCTTTAGTTAGGCAAATCCTTGACAAAACAGCAGAGAAAAGGGTATTCTATATTAACATATATATGAAAATCCTTTACCCAACAGCCGAGGAAAGGGTATTACATATTAATAAGTATATTAATGAAGCATTTTGAGGACAGGCATTGCTTTAATGAGGCCTAGAAGGAAGCCAAAGAGTTTTCCAGCTAAAAGATGACAGCTAGGCACACACAGTTCATTCATTTGCCGTTTGCTTTGTCAACAGGACAATTAGACGCAATTAAACGGGGCAACACAATGTTGGCCCAAAGGCCTGGCGCATAGTAGTCTGGCCAAAAGCAAGACTCTACTGCTCCTCCTACTCATGGCAGGAGTAAGCCAAATGAATGCACATTAAAAGCAGCTGCACGTAGCCAAATTAATGACTAAAACTAGCAGCAACCAGAAATTTTTGCCGCTGTTCTAGCAAATACACTGGAAAAAAAGATTGGTTCTATTATATATTTAGCGTTGTACTTAGAGGAATAGACAGAAAGAGCAGAGGGCAGGAAAGGACAGTTATGGCCATGTACTCTGCTAGTTTTGAGGCAGAATTTCAAGTTCTGGCCTCAAAAAAGCTAAGAAAATTCCCAGAATTTTTAGTTGACTTTCTTTCCTTATAAAACTAACTTTTTTTCACTGTGTACTTAGCTGTAGAAGTCTAGTTCAAGCAGTTCTATTTTCTACCTGATAACATAGTTGTTGTTGCATGTTGTTGTTGCATGTTGCATGTTGCTGTTGCTGTTGCTATTGCTGAAGCTGGAAATGCTCTTGCCACGTAGTTGTATGGCTCGTATGTTTCGCTGCTAATCAGCAGACAAACAGACAGACAGACAGACAGACGGACGGACGGACAGATAGACTGTGATGCGTGTCAGAGCCAAGAGCAACGAGCAAGCAACTTGCAACGAGGAGCAACTCGAGTCTGAAGTTGGCTGTGAAAGTTTTGTGGCATTAATTCAGTGCGTTGCGCCAAAAAGAAAATGGAAAGAAAAAGAATCTCTCATAAAATTTAATTTAAGCGCTACCGGCACGACACAAAACTTTGGTCTAAAGTAAAGCCGTTTGCTCTACGCTTGCAACGAAATAAATTGCACAGAAATGCAGCACACGCAAGTAGCGTTATATTTATGCAGCGGAAACAGGGCCGGAAAGGGGAACGGGAACGGGAACGGGACTAAAACCGGGATTGGTAAGGCGACTGGAATCGGGAACGGAACGCAACGGCACGGGAGGATTGGGAGGATCGGGAGGCCAGCAGCAGCAGCAGCAGAGAGATGCTTGGCTGCATTTCAATGGCATAAACACACCCCAAAGCATCCGCAGAAGCGCACACATGCTGCCCTTTGGCAGCATTACTCGCACCCTGTCAGAAATAAGGGAAGAAATCTTGCAAATGAACACGAAAAAATGCAAACAAAAAGCAGAACAAAAAAAACTGCGGTTTCTCCTACTGTCGAAATTTCATATACCCTAGAATTTAGTTGGATATTAGAAGAGTCTAATAAGACCAAGCTAAAGTAAAATCCAACTAGAATGTCTAACCAAAAGTGATGCAGTTCCACTACGAACTATATTTTCATACGCCCGAGTGGCCGGCATCTCTAGCTTGCCTGAAGAATCGAAATAAGCGCCAAGAACAAAGCCAAGACTTATTTCAATTCTACAACATTTTACAACATTCAATTGATGAAGAAAAATGGAAATATGGCAAAGGAAGCAGCAAAAAATGATGATACAGCAGCAGCTTCTAAGAGGCTTTAGAGGCAGTTGCCCAGAGACAAAGGAATCTACCTTCTTGCTGTGCGTTACAAATCTGCCCCGAAAAGCTGTAATACCCTTTTTTGGTAGGGCATTCAAACACATACACATTGAAAAAAAACAACAAAGAGCGGAGAAAAATCTTTTGTATGCAGCACAAAAGAAGCGACAGCAGAAAAAGCGAGCAAAAAAAGAAATATATGGGGGAGAACATGGCAAACAACTTGGAAAGTTTTTGCAGCTAGAGCAAGGATCTGGAGTTGCACTTGCCGCGGTGCCTTGATATATACAATACATATATATATATATATATATATATATATAAATAGTATATATGTATATATTTTTGGTGGTAATATTCAGGGAATGCAATGACGCTGCCTGCCAGCGCTCAATAGGGGAAAGAAAGAAGTCATTGGCCTTTTTTTTCGGTCTCGAGATTGGGATAGCTCCATTAGAGCTGATTACTCTTGGCGCACATCAATCAAAGGCCTGGAAAGCTATTACCACTTACATAACGACGTATGCAAATGAGCGGTGCACTGATAGACATGAGAAATCATATGATAATCATGTGATAATTCTCAGCTCTACCCAGCCGCTGCTCTGCTCCTCTCTGCTCTGCCCTACCCTGCCCAGCTCTGCTCCAATTTAACGCTGACTCAGTACCACGAATAGTTCGATATATATTGAAATGTATAATTAGAAATAATACAACAATGGAACAGCTACAAAGTCGAAACACCACACTATAATTTTCAAAGCGCAATAAACCCGCCAACCAATTTACATGGTGTGAAAATTATCATGACACGGCCGAGCCACCACCAGGCAACAGCCCAGCAAATGGTCAATTTTCAATGGATTCTAAGCACTTATTAGCACCGACTAACTACCTAGTAAATAGTACAACTCCCACTACAACTGGTACTAACTAAGCCAGGCATATTTATATTTATATGGTGGCTGCGCTGACTCAGCACAAAAGCTTCAGTTTTGGAGTAATTAATTCAATTTTTCACTCTCAAATTTGATATATCAATTCATCATAATTATAATCGGCTTAAGAGAACTTTATTTTAATATTTCTATTATTTTTAATTGAAATTTTCAAAGCTTTTAATTACATTAAAAGCCTTAGAAATGTTTTGTCAAACAAAGACAATTAAATTGCAAAATTTGTGGATTATTTTCGAGCATTGAAGAAGATCAAATGCTCTATAAAAGGTATGCCCTGGCAGCGGGTATATAGCTTTATGTAGTGTATTGAAGTGGGCACAACTGAGACCTTATAGAGTATATATATTATTGATCAGAATGCTCTATTATACCCCTAACTTTAAAGAAGGCAGCAGATTGAGACGCGGCCTTTTGATGTAGCGCTGTCCGCTTATCTCTTTGTTTGTCTGTCTGCCTGTCCGTCTCTCTGTCCAAGTGTATCATAAAGTTACCCCATCCGTTCGTTGCTATATGGAAAGTATTCTCCCTGCTCCAGATATCTTGATCACACTGCCCAGCTAACATTTCAATCACTGAATAAAAAAAGAAGTGCTATAAATGGTATGAACGCGGCATAAACAAGATCGAATTTCGTTCAATATTTGACTGATAAACATATAAATAAATATATAAACAATTGTTATAAACAGAAATCATATATTTTGCGAGTATTTTATTTCAACTTTGGTTCATTTATTTATTTGGTTCATCTGAAAAGTCGCCGCGAAATCTCACAGACAAATACGGAATAGTCTTGGTAATCGCTTCGATATTTAAATGACAAATACTGAGTTAGTCTGACCGCGCCTTAATAAATCGCCTATCAACACTTGACATTTATATATATTTTAAAAGGAATTTAAAATATTTGAAACTGTCTCTTCGGATGAACAGAAACAAACAGGCAAACAATTTGTACTCTGCCTCTAAAAAGATGACGCGCATTGTAAGCCAGCTCAGTGCGATTGCCACAATATGGCAAAGGAATTTCTATATATTCTATATATATCTGTATAAATATATATATATTTATTATTATTTTTATTACTGCTGCCACTGTGAGCAATTTCATTCATTCGTGTTCACAGCACATTCCACTGTGCGCCTCATTCATTCATTCTTCTCAAACGAAACGAACGAGCTTTGTTAGAGTATTCGCTTTTGTTGGTAGGCCTTGAATTCGATAGATTTGTCTATTTAAAATGTAAAATTTACTATTTACTGTATTTATTACATAATTAATTGAGGCTCAGCATGGTTAGCAATTAATTTATAATGGAAATTGTCGGTGAAGCCGCAGCAGGCAGCTTCGTGTCGCACAAAAACAAAAGCGAAAAATTAATCAGCATAATAAATAAATGCGGTCATCATAATATAAATAATTAGCGTTCAATAAAAAACGCGACAGAATTTTAATTACTATATAAAAACCAAAAAAAAAACTCTATAAAAAAATTAGTTACACAAGAACAGGAGCAAAAAACCTGAAAGGAAAGTCTACCGCAGATCACATACCCTGGAGAAGATTTATTATAATTTCAAAACGATCCTATCACAGCTATATAATATCATGATATATTGGAAAACAGATTGCTCCTTTTGAACCAATTGTTCCTTTCTCTGGCAGCTATATGATACAGTGGATCGTTCCGCCTGGTTCCGACTGGAAGGCTCAGGAAACAGGGGGACGACTCTAAGCGATCTCCTTCTTCAATGCATGACAAAGTTAGTATACCCTCTGCAAGGGTATAAAAAAAGACCATATTCAAAAGCTTAGGCAAATAATAAACGTTTGACAAACATAATTCTGGTAACTGAATTTAATTTTGCATAATAAACATCAATTTAAAAAGGTTTATAAAATGGCAAAGTGTGTTCCATAATAGGCAAAATATTACGAATAATATTCAATTTATAAACTAGTCCAAAGGGCAAAAAACACCAGAAAACTTGTAGAAAAAGGGCCAGAATAATAGGCAGATTTATTAAATACGCACCACTATATAATTTAATTATAATACGTAAATAATCGAGAGCTATTGTCGCAGTTGTCGTCTCTTATCACATTTTTTTTTTATGGTTTACAGGGGGCGCTTGGGGGGGAGGCTATCAATAATAGATTTTTAGCATATATGTAAGAGCTATCAATTTCTGAAAAGTGCCTAAGTATTGGAGTAAAAACAAATAGCAGACAGACCCGCATTGCGCCAAGGCTGGCCCGCACATTTGACCCGGCCGAAAGCTATACGCAATGCCTGCTGACTGCTGCCTGCTGCCTGACTAAGGCCACCTGTATCAATATAAGTATTTACTTAAACTACGAGTATGAATACACTGCAAAAAAATATTGTATATGTTCTGGCGAAAGATTCTTGCATACAGAAAGGCAGCGCTGCTTCATTGCTCTACCACAGTATAGATAAGAAACAGTCTAAGTAATGAAAATGCCAAGGATTGTCTCTGGAATCAAGGAACCAGCTACAAGGTAGTCACTTAGGAACCAGTTACTAGGTAGCCACCAAGGAACCAGTTACTAACTAGTCTCCAGTGCCTAGCTTATCAGCAAGTAACTAGCTACAAGGTAGCCAGCAAGAAACTAGCTACAAGGTAGCCAGCAAGTATCTAGTCACAATGAAGCAGCCACAAGCTAGTCACAAAAGAACTAGCCACCAGCTAGCCAGTGAGTAACTAGCTACAAGGTAGCCATCAAGTAGCCATAAGAAACCAGCTAGCCACCACAATGAAAGAGGAGATTATGACGAGCTGATTTTAAAACTTCTTCCGCTAAGGAAGAGGAGCTGATAAAGAGCTGATAGTATTACTTCATCTACTCTCAGACTGATATGAATTATTTCTTTAAGTGTATACTTATTTATGGATCTCAGTGTGTGTGTGTGAGTGTGTGTCTGCGTGTGTGTGCGTGCCTGACAAACCTCATTTAAATACTATGACGATGTTTTATTGACACTGTGTGTATGTTTTAATTTGGCTTTTGCCTTTCACCGCGCTGACCGCTCACCGCTCGGGCTTTGTTGGGCCGTGTCGCTCGCACCTGCTATAAATAAAACGCGGATCGCTTTGACGTCACTGTGACGTCATTGAGCAATCGACAGCAGAGCAACAATAAACAAGGCATAAACATTAAGTTAATCATTGTATTTAAAATGTGTCTAAGTCTTGTCAAAAACTCGTTTCACATTGCGATTTGTTTGTTTCTAAAAACACATTTTTATTTATTTATATTTTGCTTAGTTTCTTTTGCCAGATTTACATAATAATTTCAATTTAGATTTATTGATATATATATATATTTTTTTTTTTTGACTGTATTTACACAGTTCTTCTGATACAAAAATATATTTGCATTTACCAATTTAATTCGCTTCAATGTTGTAGTTTCTGCCTCAAGAATTGAAAATATATTTTTATTAACTTGACCGACCGGATTGGGTTTTCTCTGTGTGCGAGTGTGTGTGTGTGTGTGTTTACATTTCATTTTCATTTTCAATTTTTCATTTGCATTTTCTTGATTTAGTTTTATTTCTGGCCATTGGCATTAATTACCGCAGCGAGGAGACGACGCCGACGACGACGCCGCAGCGCAGCTCAGCGCCTTCCACTGCCATTTTAATTGAATTTTCAACAGAAAAGTGCCAGCAATTTTTAAATGCTGTTCATAAACTTGACGCGTTTATTTTTGATTCGTGTTTTATTTCCCTCGATTGTATTTTTTTTCTTTTTGGCTTTTTTTTTTGCTCTCGCATTATTACTACTATTATTTGCTTTCTGGCACAAGGCTAACAATTGCGTTAAATGCTCAGAGCTTGTTGCTGATTTCTATACCCTCTTGCAGAGGGTATTATGCTTTTGTCACCACTTTAATGAGGCACAGTAAAATATGCTGAGACATGTAGATATAGCAATATCTGTCTGTCCGTCTGTCGGTCTGTCTGTTTATCTATCAGTCTGTTTTTCGGTGTGTCTATCCGTCTGACTAATTATCCATCTGTCTCTCTATCCGTCTGTCTGCCCGTCGGTCAGCCCGTCTGCCAGTCCGTCTATTCGTCCGTCTGTCCGTCTCTCCATCTGTCTATCTATCTGTCTGCCCGTCTGTCTGTCTGCCCGTCTGTCAGTCCTTTTGTCTGCCTATCCGTCTGTCGGTCTCACTCTCAACCTCTATCTCCCTCTCTATCTGTCTATCCTGTCCTTCTGTCGGCCTATCCTTCTCTCCTTCTGTCTGTCTGTCGGTTTTTCTGTCTGTCTATTCTGTAAGTCTGATTTTTCTTGTCGGAATCGTCTGGATCGAATAACTATATTCTATGTTCAGAGCTGTCTTAGAAAGGAACTATCCGTCGTATCAAGTTTCTCTGTTTTTCATTTCTATGAATCAAGCTTCGGCTTAAATCTTCTCCGGATCGGATAACTATATCTTATCATATAAAGCTGACACAGACAGATTTCTTAATATAACTCGATGAAGCTAACACTTTAGATAGTAAAATCTTCCTTTTATATAAACTTTTCTCAGATCTACTCAAAAACTACGAAGATTGCAGCAATTTATCATATTTTTTACAAGATTTTTGAAGTTTTAATATATATTCAAACATTTGCAGGGTATATAAACTTCGGCGCGTCTTACCCTTTTTTATTTCTTATATATGCTACTTTTTTTTTTTGCTCTTTTTTATTGTTGTATTGCAGCTTTATGAATGGTCAAGTATATTTTTGGGGTCTTTTGCCGTGTAATGCATAAACAAATAATGGCTCAGAAAGCAAACACGGCCAAAAGCCATGACATGCGGCGAGAGCCGGCGGCAGAGCCAGCGGCAGAGCCAGCGGCAGAGCCGGAGCCGAGCGCAAGAGCTGTTAATTCAAATGTCGTAATGCTCGTCGTATATCAATCGATACTTTTACATTTCTATAAATATATTTATACTATATATACATATATATATATATATATATATATATATCTGTATATGTATAGATATATGTGTAGCTGTAGCTGTGTATAATAATCAAATTGGCTCTCGCACGTCCGGCGCAAGTAAATTTGCCTAACAAATTGAAATGCAAACAACAATGTGAATCGAGCACTATTTCGATTGTCGATTGTCGATTTTCGATTTTCCACTTATATATATATATAGATATATTTTTACATATTCTCGCTAACGAATTTATCATTCAACTGCAATGCCAAAAGGCACTCGCATTCCATAGATATATGAATAATATTTTGTACATATTTTTCAATATTCAATAGTTGTACGCATCCATTTGACACCCACTGTAGCAGAGCAGCGCCACTGCATTCAAATTGCCAAAAATTTCTGAACCACATTCAATATTCTATTCACAATGGATATTCCCTGCGGGAACCGGATTATTGTCCCTCTATTTTCGTATTACTAACTCTAAAAATTAATTGGAAAAACAAATCATTTTTAACCCCAAATTCCCCACAATTTTGTATTATTTTTGATACTTTATAGAAATATCAGAAATTCCCCTAAAACTATTTTAACTGCACTGTCTTAACTTGGCTAACTGTTTAAATAATTCAGCTTATTTGACTGTTGTCAGGCCACTGTTAACCCTGGCAAGGACAGTAATAAATGCATTTAAATATTAAAATAAATATTATGATGCAGCAATTTTTGGTCAACATGCAATGTGACCTCCCCTTCCTTCCTTCCCTGCCTGCACAGAGCAGCTCGTCCATATATAAGCGGCTCACCAAGTCGCTTTGCCCGGCCGACCAGGCCAAGCTCTTAAGTAAATTTCACTGACAGGTAAAAGCCGACACAGGCACAGTAGCAGCTACCAAGCAGTGGCGTAGTCTTGACTTTTCTAAAAGGGGGCAGTACAGAACTCTACACAGTTGCTAAAACTAGCAAAACTTTTACGATATTCGACATGTTTCGCCGCGGGGTTTCAACTCTATTAAAGGACCCCTGCTTGGCGTACGCCACTGCTAGAACAGCTCTGACCACAGCCAGCTATGATGAGGATGACCGCGAGGCGTTGGCGATGGCGTTGGAGATGCTGATGGAGATGCCTGCTACAAACAGACAACGTCAAAGTGGACACTGGACCAGGCCCAGAGCTCTCTTAACCGAGCCGAGCTGAGCTGAGTTGAGCTGTGGCCTCTATGTATAGGTGTATATGCATATATATGTGTGTGTGTGTGTGTGTGTGTGTGTGTGTGTGTGTGTGTGTGTGTGTGTGTGTGTGTGAGTGTGTGTATGCATATGCATAAATGGGGAATATTTTATTTACTTGATGCACAATATAAAAGCGAAAAAAAGGGGGGAGGAAAAAACTACATCAATATTTGCTTAAACTTTTTCTGCTGCCGTTGCCTTTTCCGACGCACTGTTGTTTTTGGCCTTTTAAAAATTGACCACAACGCTCGGCCAGACAACATACAATTTAAATTGTGCAAACAAAGGTAAATGGTTCAGTTTAACGATATATATTTATATATATATATATATATATAGACATATAGACTGTCTAGCAGAATTAGGTAAAAAATAGGCTCTATATGAATTATATACAAATTTAGCAGTGAAAAATTGTTCCACGTTCTCAGAGAAGGTTCTATAAACATAAGCTCTTTACTTTTAATAAATTATAGCCTAAATCTGGAGACTTAAGTGAAAAATAGGAAGAGGCATTCGAAAATCGTTAAATTTCTTTATAAAGAACAATTGCTCCTAAGCCAGCTAAAGGATATAGTTGCTCGATCCAGCCTATTCTGTCTGCCACAAAGAGGGAAGCTCCATTCATTCTCATTCATTCACCTAACTCAAAAACTAACAAACAGATTTGCATAGAAAGAAGCAGACAGACAGGCATTCTTCTGCCAATTTATTCTGTTGTTCCGATCAATAATATATATATAGATTATGGGTCCGGGAATGTCTACCCTAAGACATTAAGTTACCCTCGCTGCAAGCGTTTTTCTGGAACCCATTACAAATTGGCTAAGGTAAGAGTATACCAAGCTCTTCAGGCCCATTTCTTTTCTGCTCTTTTTGTTGTCAGTATAAAAAAGAAAGAAAGAAAGCGCTTCAGAGAGTGAGAGAGAGAGAGAGAGCACTGCAGAGTCGAGCACTTTGGTCGCCTAAATATTTATGCCTGCTTTCTGTTTGCTTAATGCAAATGTTCAATCATTTTGCGCCGTTCTAAATTGATGTACGACAACTGTGTCAAAAGTTGTCAGACGCATAAAAAAAGAAGCAGGCAATTTACAGGTAATACTCGCCAGGTAGGCGAAGTCTCTACAAATAAGCGAGAATAAGCTGTGAGTCTCAGTCTCCCTCTGAGTCTCAGTCAGAGTCTGAGTGAAGTGGGGGAACGTCCTACGTTCGATTCGACAAAAATTTATGAGCTCATAAAGATTTCAAGCAAAACTCATAATGACAAAGTGGCCGTCAAGCGATGTCGCTGCCAATTGTGGGACGACGTTTCGATACTTGCATTTTATGTGCTCTCAATTCTCAGAGGTCTCCCAGCTCTCAGTTCTCACTTCTCAATTCTCTAGCGAACGTGGGAGAACAACTTTCAAGTTTGACTGTTCCATAAACCTGCCAAGTTTGTCTTCTCGAGTGCAATTGGCCAACAATTGTGTCCTTTTCTTTTTTGTGGCCAGTGCTCTAAGTTGTTTTTGTATACCTCGCAGAAATGTTGAACCGGGTAGAGTGAACTAACTCAGAATAGTAAATATTATGAAAAACATTATAGAGTATCTTCTAGTCGAGCTTTGTATAATACTTCACCAAAAGATATTCTATTTAATTTTCTACCTATTTAGACCTCCTTTTTACTCATTACAGAGTATCTGCTAGTCGAACACTGTATAATACTTCTGCTATAAACTTGTCTATACAGCTAAGAGGTGTTAATACCTTTTCTTTTTGTTAGTATTTTCATCTGGCATCAAAGAGAGTTTGCCTGATTACAGAGTATCTGCTAGTCAAGCAGTTAATACTATAATATTTTGCTACAGATATTCTCTCCTCTTTTCTATACACCTTTTTACACCTACTTTTAATGAGCTATTTTTA
This sequence comes from Drosophila repletoides, assembly GCA_018150835.1. Lineage (NCBI taxonomy): Eukaryota > Metazoa > Arthropoda > Insecta > Diptera > Drosophilidae > Drosophila > Drosophila repletoides. Next base: position 11,749,427 of record JAECWQ010000100.1, read on the forward strand.
TCTGGCAACGCAGACAGTTTGCTTGATTACAGAGTATCTGCCAGTCGAGCATTGACTACTCGAGCACTCCTACTTTATTTATGAGTAGTTTGTGTTGTTTCAAAGCTGTCAAGTGTGCTGCCAGCGACAAAGTTGGATTTTTATGCTGCCGAGTTCATTTGGTTCCTCCACACAGGATTTCCTATGTGCGTGGGAGGTGCTTCTGAAGAGTAGTCCATAATTTATATATAAGAATTTCAAACTGCCACGCCCACAACTAGAAATAGGCGTTGGCAAATTACATTAGAAAAAGTTGTACACAATATCAACAAAATGCATAATTCTTTTGTGTTCCTGCTGCTGTTTTCCCGAATAAAACAAATGTTTTTCCAAGGAAGAGGGAAGAGGAGGTGGCATAATGTCAGCTTTGCAACAAAAGGCAAAAGTTAATGGGGCACAAAACACAGCCAAAGTTTATAGGAGAAAAACAAAACAAAAACACAAAAAAAAAGACAATAAAAATAGCAGGAAAAGCTAGTAAAAAGAGTGCTCTAAAGTTGAGCATGCTCGACAGGCAGGTTACTCAGTGTTTTCGAGTCTTCTGGCCTTTTATTTAGGCCTAGAAAAATATCTGCAAACTTTAAAAAATTTGCTAGAATTCTTGGGCTTTCTAGCTCTTCTAAGCACTGAGATAAACAGCTCGGAATTATCGTATATATATATTTTTTTCAAGGTATCCAAAATGCTAATCGAATTTATATACTCTTTTTGGCCAATTTGAAGAGTGGGTATAAAAAAATCCAGCACAAAGTTGTGCACTAAAAATTGTTCTACACTTTAACTTCTTTTTTTTTTTGCTGGAATTTTTTTGCTCTCTCAAACTATAGAAAGTATTTTGGGGAGTATTTGGGTGGGCGGCAATGGATGTTTTGATTGTATTAGTTTCCGGGAACGGGTTCTGGCTCGAAATTCAATCACTTACAGCGCTGTACACGTAAATAGAAACCAAGCAGCAGCACAAGAAATATTCAGAGAGATAAGAGCCTTTGTATTAGCCAAAACCTTCTTGGTATTCTGTATTAATAAATAAATCAATGCTCTTACCTGGAACTCCCTAATTAAGCAAGTCTCCGATAACTGCAAAGAGAGAGAAAAAAATTGGAATATTTATTAACAGTTTAAAGAAACGTCAAATTAATTAAATGAATTAAAAAGCTTGTCCAGTTTTATGAGTATATATACAAAATTGCCTATGGCAACATTTCTCATATAACAAGAAACTTAAAGCCAACTCAAAGAGACCAATGAGACCACCCAGGATTTGGCTTTAAAAGAATTCCTGGTAACCAAGCGACTACCACAATGGCTTTGCCCACCGCTCCCTCTTCCTCCTCCTCTGCGCTCTCCCTCCTCCTCTCTCTCGCCTGGCTCGCTGCGCAATATTGTTAATGAATTCTACAAGTGTGACTGGAGTCTGAGACTGGGCGATTCGACGCGCTGAGCTGAGCTGGCTGACTGACTGACCAGCCCCACCAACGACGGGGCCCAAAGCTGCAGCCCGAGGCAAAGCATGAGCCAGTTTTGCCTGCCAGCCTGGCCAGCGCATTTTTTTGCATAAAATTCTAGTGGATTTTCTTTTTGTTTGCATACCCTGGCAAAGGGTATTATAACTTTCTGACAAAATGTGTAATTACAGCAAGGATAACCAGAAATTATAGCCAAGTTCTTGCGTCTAAAAATGCAGTCAAAACTGGCAGCAGCAGCTACTCCTCTGCAGACTAGCTGAATGGCGTTTTCCTGGCAAGAGTATCTAAGACTTCGGCTTGCAAAAGTGGTAGCATTTCTTACATGTTTTTTATTTCGCATTCTTCTCTGCTTTTATACTTTTATTTTGTTTGCTGTTGCCAAGTCGCAGTGTCAAGGTGTTGGCCACATGGCGCTGCTCATGCATATTTACAGCTGCCGTTTTCCAGGAGGGGGTTCAATGCACAAATGATTGGTTTTTAAGTGCATAAAGCGAGCCTGATGATTTAACTTTATTATTAAACATTTTTTTGCATAAATTTCTCACTCATTCCAGCTAAATTTTTGGTGTATTTTCTTCTTTTGGCTTACTTGCTAATGGCTCATGATATATTTATGGGTAGCTTCGTTTAGCCACATCCCATTTGCCTGCTGTTGACACTAGGAACAGTAAAATTCAATTTTTGTGAGTCACAAAAAAAACGCAGATAGAACAGGGACACAAAAAAGGTTCCAGCTGTTGGTAATACGTTCCATAAAAACGGCCAAGTTTAAAGGTTGACGTGTCAAACTGGCAATAACACTCACTCAAAGCAAAGTCAAACGGGACGAGGGTTTGTCTTTAATCAAAATTGACTGACAAAGAAAAAAACGGGGACAACAAAAGGCGGCTCGAACGTTTACAAAAAAAAAAATACCCTAAAATCATTGTGTGAATACCCTGTGTAAAAAGAGGCTCAACAGAGTGAGGGTAATCCTCATTTTAAGCTGGTAAAATTAAATCAAAAACTAAAAGTCCTATTTGACTTTAGACGGCATTCTTAATATCCATAAATTAAATGGAAATTCTTAAACTAAATGTTGGAAATTAATCTAAAATGTAATCCTTACAGTGCTGTTTCTTATATTAATACTTTTTTTAAAGCTTTTAAATACTGAACTGAAATTATCCTTCTCCTATAAAGAGTTTGGAAGCTATAAATGTTTATAATAAAAGGGATTCGAGCCGGCAACTTGTTTGTTTAGTTGACTTAAAGTGTTAATCCCTTGAAACTATTTATTATCCTTAAGGAATAGATACTACAAGGAACTAAAGCTTAAAGTCAGCTAAAAAACAGGTTTCCCTTTCCAAATGTGAGGCTAGTTTATGGAGTATACTTTGATTAATAATATTAATAAAAAAAAACTAAACTTTTCTGTCTATTTCTATACTCGCACTTTGATAATGAGCATTGGGTATATTGTCTTCGATCATCCTTGCTGACAACCGGAATTTACCTGTTTCCTTTGAATACTTTTCTGAGGGTGGAACGGGCGCGGAGGGGGGCATGAGTATAGATGTATCTTTAACGGGGGGCATCAGGTAAAGCGTTTTTCAAATATGCACACCGAGAGAGAACAACAAATAAAATTGCCCTAAGCCCAACAAGACGAACACGTCCTAAGAAAGCAAAGGAACTGCGAGTCGGAGTCGGAGACTGAGTCGGTGACTGAGGCTGCAGACCGAGACGCAAAAGTTTATCAAGGTCATTACAGCTGAAAGAATGCCCCTGTCAGGGTTCTGGCCACCTGTCTCCGCCTCTGTGCGCCTGGTTGTCTCGCTTGATTAGCTGAAATTTCTTATCAAAATGAAGGCTGTGCGCAGGACAGGCAGACGGGCAGACAGACAGACAGACAGAGAATATATACTTAGTTAGCATCCTGAGCTTTGCTTTCAATATAGAAACACATCGGGCTCCATTCTTAGTTTATGTTATGAGAGCTACTCAAGTAAACATAAAGAAAAGTCTTTAATATTAATGCCACAGTTGTAGACTGATAGACGAATAGACACCACCCCCTGCCGCACTCTCTGCCCCTGCCCCTGGCCCTGCTCCCCTCTTCGGGCCAACCTAATGTTTACTCTGTGGGATTAAATGAGATTTCAGAGAATTTATTGTATGCTTTTAGCTATTTTCCTAGAAAAAAAACAAATTACCTATAAGTATTTATAGATTATACTTAAACCGATAAGCTATCCACGGACTAAATTTAATTCATTTTATTAATGATATTCAGAAGAAAAAGAGTATAATTTTATATGCTTTTAAAATATTGTATCTATAATAAATACTTTCCATACAATTTAGAATAGGAAAAGAGTCCTTTAGGCCGATTTCTCTTCCTTGAAGTCTCCTAATTTTTCTCTCCTTCTTCATGGAAGTTTCTAGATTATTCTACGGCCTTAGAATTCAGTCTTAATTTCTAATGGAAGTATTACACTTTGGCTTAAATATATGGCCAAATTTTAGCTATAAGCAAACTTTTGAGGAGTGTGAATAAACCAGGATAAAACGAATCCTTTTGATTCAGTTTTCTTACTTTCAATTCAACTATTTTTTCCCACACTCAAAAGGCCAAAATTAATTGAATCACAGAACGCCGTCCATAAAAAATCTCACTTTCAATCAGAGGCTCTTACAATTACAATAATACGATCAATTTCTAGGGGTTTCCAGGACAAAAAGCAAGGATTAATTGGATTGAAACGCACAAAGCGCTGCTTGAAAGCAGCCCGCACATAGACTACACTACCCTACCCAGCCCTACACTACCCTACACAACACATAGAAGGCTTCAGGGGGAAAATTATGAGAGCAACCACAATGCTCATGTGAAGGGTTTCAGGTAGCTGCATTTAATCCTCTATCAAAATATATGTATATAAAAAACTTTGCAGGGTATTGTCAAGCCGATCAAATAACAATTCAATATGCATTGTAAAATTTATAATCCGTTGGCCTTTTCTTTTTTTTTTCTTCTTTTTTTTTGTGGGCTGCAGAAATGAGTTAAGCTGATTTTCATGCGATTTTTGTGGCCGACTAATGGTCTAACGCTTAGCAACAATTTTGTTCAGTTCGTTCTCGGCCCCAGCCACGGCCACGCCCACTGTGTGTAGCTGTGTGGGCGTGCGGCAATTAATATCAATTCCGTTCGGCCATTAACATGGCCCAAAACATATTGGCTAACAAGTGTCAAAGTCGCGCCAAATTAGAGCAAAGCCAATGACGAAACGTGGCGGGGCGAGGCGAACGCTGGGGATTTTGGAACTTGAACTGCACTGAGAAAAATGGAAAAAAATATCCATAAAATGTGTAATTTATGAGAGATATGAAAATAGAGCTCATTTTAGATATGTTCGAAGCAGAGGAGAACCTTTTTATCAGCCAAAAAGAAATATTTTTTTTCAGTGTTTAACTAGAAATGGAGCCAAAACCGTTAGCACTGGAGTAGCGTTTGCCATGACGCGTGCAAACGATGAGCAGCATGTGGCCAATCCCCAATTGCCACGGAATGGGTTCAGTTTGGGGCGCGTCATTGTCCTTGTTTTTGTTGCTTTGCTGCTTTTTTTTTTTGCTTTCTTTTTGTTGTTGTTGTTGTTGTTGTTGTTGTTGTTGTTGTTGTTGTTGATAATAATATTCGATTGAGTTTTATTTGTTTTGGGGTTCGTCCTGCTCATTGATGGTTTATTGTCTTTGCAGTCCGACAATATACACAACGTACGAGTGCGAGTGTATTCCATGTCTGTGTGTGCGTGTGTGGGTGTGGGCAGAGGTGTAAGCAGCAACTATTTGCAGGGGTTTTTTTAATAGAATTCCCTTTAGTTAGAAACTATTTTTTAATCACATTTTAATTTCATTTACCTGTTTAACGAACCAGCCAGAAGCATTTTATTTCTATGGTTTTAAGCACTTCAAACTTTTTATATTAAAATTGACCCCTCCAACTTTTTAGTAATGAAATTCAAAACTAAACCTTAATAATGAAATTAATTTTAAACCACATTTTTTAAAAATACACTCAGAAAAAAGAAGCTACACTCATGTATGAGCCAGAATAAAAGAACTCTACGCGAATTCTTATAGGAATCTCCCTAGAATTATTATAATACATTATAGGATTGAAAGAAGAAATCAAGGCTGAAATCAGGAGAATTTCGAGAATTAAAGAATTTCTTTCGATTTCCTTTCACAAAGCGAACCACGTAGGGAATTCTGGATTTAACCCCCCTTTTTTCTCGGTGTAGGATTATTATTTTGGAGATGTTTGAAGTGCTTCTTTGAAGGGGTTCTTTGAGGGTCTACGCCACTGTTATGTGCGAATATGTGTGCTTTGTGCTCGTCCTGAAACTGTGACGCAAACGAACGGCACTTGAGTGTTTTTTTTTTTCTCTACTTTTTTTTTTCTGTTCCTTTTTATGGTGCCACAAAAAAATACTCTGCCTCTGCACAAGGGTCTCGGCTTGGGCTTCTAATGACTGCGAGAATGAATGAATGGCCTGGCAAAAGGACCCCGAACGCCACATGTGGCCAACTCTCTGTCTAACTCGCTTTACCCTGGACAGTGGGCAGTGGGCAGGGCAGGAGAGGTTCACTTTAGTTTGGTTACGGTTCAAATTGAAAACGGAACGAAATCGCTGCTGATGAGTGATGAAGCGGAAGCGGCTGACGCTATCAGCAAATGCTAAGCGCTCCCTAATTATGCAGCTCGTCTGGCAATCGCCAATCGGCAATCGGCAATCGGCAATCAGTGTCACTTACAATGACATACAAATACCAATACAAACACCAATACAATTACAAATACAAATTCAAATACTACGGCAAAAATAAGAATAATGAAAACAAAAAAAAAAAACACAATAGGAGAAACACAAACAAAATGCAAAGAAGATAACAGAAGACAGCGCAGCGCAACGCAAAATAAATATCGAAAACTTTGCGCGAGTTGCTCAAAAGATTCCCGAAGTTTCCAGTCCAAAACCCATTAAATATTTTTTCTAATATTATGTAATTATTATTATTATATTATTATAATATTATGCCATACCAAATCTTTCCAAAATTCAACTGGAATTGGTTGCAAAGTTCTCAATACTTTCGTTATTTTATAACAGTGTTAAGAAATCTTTCCAAAATTCAAGTGGAACTGGAATCGGAGGCAGAAGTTTTCGATTCTTTCGTTATTCTTTATCAAAGTTAAGAAAGTTTATTTTAAAATATTCCCATCTTAAAAAATGTATTTTAAAATATTGTTTCAACTACTATTTTAATCTTTATTTGGATACAAAAGATAATCAATCTGATTATTGTGATACTACAAAAAAAGTTCATCTAATTTTTTCCATATTTTAATATTTGCATTTCCTTTTATAAATTGAGTAAAAGAATTGATAGAAAAACTCATCTGAAATGATTTGAAAATCACCAAAAATTTTAACTTTAAGATCGAAAAAGTCGGTTCGAAACAACTTCTAAATAACTAAAAGATAATTGGAGTTCCTGAATTTAGATTTGTGAACCGAAACCCTAAAGATTTGTTTTAGTTTTGAAACCTGATTCTGTTGATTTTAGAGAAATATTCGGATATCAATTTTATTACATAACTAGAGTAAAAAATAATACAGCTTCCATACGAATAATTCGAATTGGCAAGAAATTTTCAATTAATAGAGTTTTCCTGCAGAGAAAATTGCAAAAAAAATAATTATGAATAAGCCAATAAAAAACGACTCTTCAGATAGGAAAGCAGGTCAGAAAAAACTTCAAATGAATGCAAAGATTAAGAGCTGACTCTTAAAACTTGGATAATTATGCAGAATAATGTTTGGTTTTATCGATATGCCCCGCTACGCCGAGAAGTGAAGGAGATCAACCGGAAGAGCGCAAAGCATAATGAGTGTCTATTTATTTAGCTGTTTTTCTTTCTTGGTTTATTTTTACTGTAGCGCGAAGAGGTTGGGTTGAAGAGGCCTCTGCAGATAACAAGTGAAACAACAGCAGTGATAAGAATGCGAACGCGGATGCTTTCACTCTCGATGTGGATGAGTAGCAGCGGCAGCGGCGTCAACCGAGGCAGTGGCAGCGGCAGAGACAGCGGCATGCCATAAAGCACTCAGTGTGCAACTGTGCAACAAGACGAAGAAAAGGACAAGGAGAAAGGAGAAAGGAGAGGGAAGAGCTATAGCCGCGTCAAAGGCATCGATTAAGTTAATGAAATTGCGGTGTTCGTCGCCAGGTCGCATAACGGGACGGACGGACAGACGGGACAGACAGACAGGCCGCGTGTAAATTACAGTAAATACTTTAAAGCACTTATGTAGCAAGCGTTCACTGCGACAACGCACAGTGTCCCACAGCTGCTCAATAAGTAAATGAAAAAATTATGGGAAAGAAAGAATTTAAGCAAGACAATGAGAGGCTCTGCACTACTCTTAATTATGTCTTAATTAAATTTGAGCATATTTTAGCTAATATAATGCCAATTAGAACTTCTCCCATTGCAATTCTGATTGTAAACCCCTTTAAAAATTAATAATATTCTGATGTTTTCCATGGCAATAAAGTTCTTACTTGCCAAAACGCGCATAATTAATTATTTTTAACTAAATTTGAAAAACTCATTTTACTAAAAACAATAATTCACCATAATTTAATAGTGCACGAACCACTGTGCGCTGCGCTGTCAGCTAATGAGGTGTGACAATTAAAAGGCGGGCAGACAAATGGGCGCAGCTGCTTAAGGGGGCGGCTGTTGGGGAAAGGGGTTTAAAGGGGGGCGCCGTGGCAGAGTGTAAAAACTTACCTTTGTTTTTATTTTTGCCGTTATTTAGTATGCGTTTTATTTGCTTATTTCGTTGGAATTTTTTCTTCTTTCATTAATCAGAATCAGCATTTGACTGATAAGAGGGAAGGGCGCCGTTGATAAGGCGAATTATGGAAGAAAGGGCAGAAAGAGTAAGAGATTGCAAATGCGAATGAGAAAGATAGAGACAGAGAGGGGAGGGCTTTTTTTAGGCGACGACAACGCCTAACTGTAAATAGCAATTTTCCGGCTTTTCACACACGCGACGGCAGCGACGTCGACGTCAGCTTTTGGCGTTGACTTCGGCGTTGGCTTCGGCTTCGGCGTCGGCGTCAACGTGTATGTTGACGTCTGCACAGGCGGCACGCTTTCTCGGCAAGTTTTGCTTTTATATTTATTTATTTATTTGCTTTTTTTGGCTTTACTTTGTTTTGCTGTTGCGTTTGTTGTTATTGTTGTTGTTGTCGTTGTTGTTGCTGCTGCACGACACCAATAAGTACTTTTAGTTGTTGTTATTGTTTCTTGCTTTGTTTTGTTTTTCTTTTTAATTTGACCGCATTTGTCGATTTTGGTTTTTTTGGCTTATGCTTCTTCTGCCTCTGCTGCTTTTGTTGTTGTTGCGGCTCTCTTTGCGTTTTGCTTTTGGCCAACACAACGCACACACACACACAAACACCAAAACACACTTATAGGCACATGCACAATGCACACACACGCACACGAGCAAACAACACACACACACGCGAACGAACACTAATACACTTACACAAAAGAGCAAGAGCGGCACGATCGTATACAAAATGCTCACAAAAAATCACACAAAGATTCTATTTAATTGGCTTGCACAATCGAACGCTTCATAAATATAATTTGCATTAAATTTTGTGCGGCTTACACGCGTTTGTATCAAAATCAATCGGTTTTTTAAATAACAATTTAATACGTCCGCGCTTGCAAAAGAGGTATACACCCACGTCCGTTCGTAACACAAATGCTGTTAAATAACAGCAGGCAATGTTTTACATGCTGTTATGCTACAGCTGCTTAGCAGTCGCAGAGCGCACTTACGCATTTCGATAATTTTTGTGGTCCATGTTAAGCAGCATGTTATGTTAAGCACTCAACTGGGGCTGTTAAAACAATGTGATCGATTATAAAACCCAACATGACGTCACAATTATTTAGTTAATTTGTGTTTTGTTTATTAAAATGAATGAAAGTTATTCTTAAATTAATTGCAACAGTTGCAAAAAAAATTATTCCCATCGCTGCCAATATTTAGTGCTGTTAATCAAATAGCTTTTCTTTTGAATGTGCGGCAAACTGTGTGAAGGTTACACGCGGTCCTTTGCAGCCGCTAACACCCGGCAAATCTTTAGGTAACTTTCACAGCAGCTTCAGCTATGATTTTCACGAGAGAAGCAGCGAAATTATTAAACAAACGTCTTAAATGCATGGCTGCAGTGCGACGTTCCCTGCAGACTGCAGGCGATGCTGCCAGCGTGGAGGTGAACTTCAGCAATGGGTAAGCAAGATACCCTGTAATATATTAATACCATATAATGCCCATTTACTAATTACATTCCATCAACAGACGCAACATGACCTTCAGTTCGGGCAACCTGGCGCGCTTTGCTAACGGCACCGCTGTCTGCCAAATGGGTGACACTGCTGTTATGGTAACAGCGGTGGCCAAGTCGAAGCCAACGCCTGGACAGAACTTTATGCCACTGGTGGTGGACTATAGGCTAAAGAATGCTGCCTCGGGTCGAATACCGATGAATTTTATGCGTCGTGAATTGGGACCATCCGAAAGGGAAATCCTGTCCGCTCGCCTCATCGATCGGTCGCTACGTCCGCTCTTCGCCAAAGATTACCGCAATGAAACGCAGCTCGTGTGCAATATGCTCGCCATGGATGCTGTACACTCGCCTGATATTTTGGCCATTAATGCCGCCTCTATGGCGCTTTCGCTTAGCGATATACCCTGGAACGGACCCATTGGAGCTGTGCGGTGAGTTTAAATATATTACTAATCTATAAAACAAATATCTAATATAAACTTGTACCTTGCAGCGTTGGCCTGGCTGATGGTGAGGTACTCATTAATCCCACACGCCGTGAGCTGCATGCCTCCCAACTGGATTTAGTTGTCTCCGCCACCAAGCAAAACCTGGTTGTCATGCTGGAGGGAAAAGGAAATGTAGTCCTAATGCAGGATCTGCTCAAGGCCATCAAGCAGGGAACGCGGGAAGCTCAATTTATAATCCATGAAATTGAAAGACTACAAAAAAGCTATGGACGACAAAAACGTCATGTAGAAGCTCTGCCGGAATCAGAACCAGAGCTGGTGCAAGCGGTGAATAGCATGTGTGAGATGCGTTTGAGGGAAATCTTTCAGGACGCAGGCCACGACAAGATCTCGCGTGATACGGCTGTAAATGAAGTGCGCGCCAATGTGATTGATAAGGTTTGGTCCGCCTATCCTGACGTAGAGCCAGCTGTCATTGGCGAGGAATTCAATAAGATTTGCCGTGATATCTTTCGTGAGCTAATCTTTGAGAGCGATCGACGCTGTGATGGCAGAGACTATGATAGTTTGCGTAATATCAACTGCCAGGTGGATATGTATAAGCCTTTGCACGGCTCGGCGCTGTTTCAGCGTGGCCAGACGCAGGTCTTTTGCACGGTTAGCCTGGACTCTCCGGAGAGCGCCATGAAACTCGACTCTTTGGCAGCACTGGAAAGCGGTGGCCTGAAGGCCAAAAACTTTATGCTTCACTATGAATTTCCGCCATACGCCACCGGCGAAGTGGGTCGCATTGGCCCACTGGGTCGTCGTGAGCTGGGTCATGGTGCCCTTGCGGAGCGCTCCCTGTTGCCCACTCTCCCTCATGACTATCCTTTTACAGTGCGTTTGACGTCGGAGGTGCTGGAATCGAATGGTTCTAGTAGCATGGCCAGCGTCTGCGGCGGCTCACTGGCTCTCATGGATGCAGGCGTTCCGATAACTGCACCTGCAGCTGGAGTGGCCATTGGTTTGGTCACCAAATATGAGAATAATGATACCAAACACCTGCAAGATTATCGCATATTGACCGATATTCTTGGCATTGAAGACTACATGGGTGATATGGATATGAAAGTAGCTGGTACGCGCAAAGGATTTACTGCCATTCAAGCGGATCTTAAGATACCTGGAATACCTTTGAAGGTGGTCATGGAATCCCTACAAAAAGCCACCGATGCCAAGTCGAAAATTCTCGATATTATGGCCGAAACCATTAGGGAACCGCGGTAAGATTTCTTTTATAACTCAGACAAGTTCTACACTCTATTTTCACTAATCTAACTGTTTTTTCTGTCAGTGTATACCGCAAGGATTGCTGGCCAGTTAGCGAAACTCTCAACGTGGAGCCACATCAGCGCTCCCAACTTATTGGACCCAGCGGGCTACATATGAAGCGTATCTATCTGGAGACGGGCACCACCCTAACGTCCGCAGATGAGAATAGTTTTAGTATTTTTGCCCCTTCCCAGGCGGCAATGGATGAGGCCAAGGAGATAATCGATGGCTATATGCATAAGGAACGTGTGCCAGACTTGGAATTCGGTGGCATTTATACGGCCAAAATTACGGAATTGCGGGATACGGGTGTCATGGTCATACTATATCCCAACATGCCGCCAGCATTGCTGCATAATTCACAGCTAGATCAACGCAAGATTGCGCATCCTTCGGCTCTGAATCTTGAGGTTGGCCAGGAAATCCAAGTCAAATACTTTGGTCGTGATCCCGTTTCCGGTTTTATGCGCCTGTCACGCAAAGTGCTCCAGGGACCAGCTGTGGGCATAGCACGCAGTCTGAACAAGGCATCGGCCGGCGAGAATTCCTCGTGAGAAATGTGTTCATACCCCAAGCAGTTGTACAGTTAACGTTGTTAATCCTCGGACTTTTTAGGCAAGCAATTGCATATTTTTTAAGATATAAATTTTATGTATGTACATAAAAAAAAACAAGTTTTTATATTAAATATGTATATATGTTCCTTAAAAATACATTTGAATGTATAGTTTATAATTAAAGAGGATTGGAACTATGATGTGCCTACAATTTTAGACTTTGAGCGAAAACTAAATATATTTTTTAAAGTAAATGAATCGAATCAATTAATAATAATTAAGAAAGATATGAAGCTTGCGAATTAGCCACGTTTTTATGAGATTTAGATGTTTATGCCCTTTCTTTGCGGATTACTAAATGAATCCAAAATTCTCCGAGTGAGCCAAGAATTTAAATATTTTAAAATCCAAATTAGTTAATATTTAATCATAGGAAATATAATAATAGGAAATAAAATATATAGAGATGTTACAGAAGTCTAGAAAATGATTAGGGTTAAGTTTTATCGACTTTGGTATGGCTCAGTCCAAGGAAGGTTTTATACACTAACAGGATTCGATTTTCATTACGGCTTATTGAAGATTCTTTATTGTGGATAGAAAATCGCTTGTGTAGAATTTAATAGAAAGGTTTGTTAAGTTTCCTTATTTTTTGACTATCAAAAAATTGGGCTCTATATAAAAAGTAAATCAATGCAGAAAACTCGGGTGCCCTTAAAAAACTATAGCTTAAAACTAAATTGGAGCTGTACCCAGCTATCAAAACTCTCATTTTCTCTCTCTCTCTCTGTCATTCAAATGATAACACGATAATAGGAATCGGAAATGCTGTACAAGGCCACAATTGGTGACTTGGCATCAGTCAGATGGTCCACAACCTCTTCATGTATTTCAGATATATAGCGTCTATATTTCGGAAATCTATAGAGAAAATAGCAAATTGATTTTAATATTTATTGCAGTCCATTTTTGGAGGCACACACACACACACCTTTCGATCACAAAAGTCATTTCCGGTTCAGTCTCTTTTTTGCGAATCTCTCGCGGATTAATGGCACCAACTATGGCATTTAACACAGATGGCGGCAACTCCACCACCAGCACCACAAACGATTCCTTTTTAATGAATTGCGCCAAAGTTGAGCTCATTTGCTGCGCCACCTGATTCTCCAGACGCCTTTTATAATTGGCCGTAGGCTTATCATGCGTCAGGAACGTCACCTGCACATTTGGCAGCTGGCTGTAGCTGTTCTTGATGCTCGCATTGGAGGCGGTTTGGCTGAGTCCATTCTCGCCACGTCCCCCACCACCACCACCATTGCTCATATTCGACAGCTGGCTGCTGTAATCCACACCACCCCCAACAGTGTTTCCATTGGCCGCATCGCTGCGCAGCATCTTCTGTATGAACTCTACCAGCTCGGCGCGGGTTAAGTGACGCTCTTGGAAACGATCACGATCAAATGAGCGCACTCTTAGTGAGCCATTCTCCGCCACCAGGATGACATGCAGTGCACCCAGACGGGACAAATCCTGTGCTTCGTCGCCTCCGTTGCTGGCAGTCTCCACAATGCCGCAACGTATGCCAAACGACCAGAGTAGGCGCATTATATAAGTCACATCTTTGAGCGGTGGACGGGTACCGCACACGCAAATTCCTACATCAATTGCTCGACAATCTTTCGCATATTCCATGCCCACAGCAGCTACCAGTTTATCCAGTGACAGGGAGACCCCTGCACCACTAAGCACACTGCGTGTGGGAAGTGCCGTATTGAAACTCTGCGCCTGCTTCTGAAATTCGTGCAGCATGGCATCGTAGCGTTCACCCATGGCCAACACCGAAGGATGTCCTGAACGATTCGGCTTCAGATCAGCCGTCATTTGCCACACGATTCCCCCGTTGCTGGCGCGCTCAAAGCTGATGGGCAGCCCAGCCAGAATGTGTATGGGACACTGTTTAAAGAAGGATAAAAAAGTTATTACCATTCATATATCGCTTAATAAAGGACATACCGTAACGCCTAGACTGTAGGCTAAACCCACAACTGTCTCAAGCTCTCGTATGGCGCCACGTGCCAGAGATGCAGCTTCACCCTTGCCTCGCATCAAGGACTTTAAAGCGGATTCATCCACGCTGCTTCTTGAACCGGTTAGCAAAAAGCTTGCCAGCAACATGTCCATCAGCGTTTGTGCGGATGTACGAGATTTCTCCATGATGACCGTAATGCTGGAGTGAAACTGGAAACGAGAGCTGCGTTGTTCGATGAAGTCCATGAAGCCTTCAAAGAGTGAGCCATACTGCGATTTGGGTACATTACAAAAGATGAGAATGGCGCGCAACAGATTCGTATGATTCATGCGTATAGAAAGATTTTTCTCTCGTAATCGAGGCAAGTCGCTGGCAATCTCAAACGCCAGCGAGAGCAATTCCGCATCCACCAGTTGGCTGCTCGTGCTGGGCGTGATTATATCAAAGCAGCATTCGTAATGCTGCTTCGGATGAAAGTTAAAGACACGCTCCTCCCGATAGACACGATCCACACAGTAGCGTCGTATGAGATTCACGCCGTTCATGGTGACATGACGAGCAAATTGAGTGCGTAGATCGCAGGGTAGCAAAACCACGCAGCCGGAGTGAGTCATCAAGTGCACCGCATTGCAGCTAGCACTGGAGCTGCAGTTGAGCGCTGAAAGCGGCGAAAGCAGCGGTGAATCTACCTCAATTGCACCATGCTTTCGGAATACATTCACCACTTTGGCTTTAACGAACTCTATCAGCGGATTAAGCGACACAATGTCATCTATAATAATGGCAGAGTTCCAGGATTTCATTGCACGACTACTGCTCAAATGATACGTATGCTCCAGTACCTCGTCGCTCTCCTGCTGCAGACATCGCGCCACGAGATTCTTATATGCTTTGCTCTGCGGATTGGCAAGCGCATGGCGCAGCATCTCCTGTAGCTCACTGGCCTCCAGTTCGGCTGGCGGCACCAAATCTGAGATAAGCAGCTCCTCTGCGGTGGGTCTTTGGGCTGGATCATGGCAGAGCAGCCAGCGTAGCATCTATGTGAATAGCAACGATTTCTATTAGTAATCTTTAAAAGCGTCTAAACCTAATCTCTTCACCTTTATAGTTTTTTCATTTTTGGCATCCTGCAGCATTTTGTCGGGTATGACTATAGCAGCACTTCGCAGAGCCATTATAGTCTGGGCACGTTCCATGCTAGTATCGAAGGGTGGCTGGCACATCTCAAATAATATAATTCCCAGCGTGTACATATCAACCTTTTGATTATAAACGGATTTGGAGGCATTGCCTGTCAGTTCAGGCGCCACGTAGAGTGTGGTGCCCACTTTACCAGTGCCGGTGCCATCCTCTGTGGTCGTCACGTGTTGCACAGCCGGTTGCGTTGGATACTCAGCTGAAATTATAAAGATAATTAGTTAAGTTCTTTGTTATATGCTCTGAGTTTTCCACACACCATGTGACTGCAGAGCCAGAAAACTGGTGGTAGCTAGCCCAAAATCTCCAATTTTGATTTGGTCATGTGAGTCCAAGAATATGTTAACCGGCTTCAAATCTCGATGTATGATTCCTTGTTGATGGATGTGCGACAAGCCCTCGGCAATTTCCCGGAACAAACGCCACAATCGATCCGTGTTCTCATACAGATTGTCGTCAATAGCGGTACTGAAATTTTGGCACCAAGATAAGGAGCTTTAACCACATTTAATTCGTGGGATTAGCTTACCGCAGCGTGCACTTTTCACAGAATTCCATTTGAATGTACATAACCTGCATCTGTGGACGAGGTGAATTGGTCTTGCGTCGCGTTGAATCCTCACCATCATCGTCGTCATCATCATCATCATCATAGACAGCCACTTGACCATTCGAGTCCACAAATTCAATGCCATCCGAATCGGAGTCTTCCATATGGGCCCTAGTAAACAAATTGAATTTAATGTTAAAGTATTTTGTGAGTAATATAATACATACATGTAACCATTCCACATGCTAGAGGAGCTTTCTGATTCCTCATCCTGCACGGCTAGTCCTAGCTGTGGCGATTTGGCTGGCTTTGTGCTTACATCCTGACTCTGCGACCAATCTCCGCCTAAGACTTTATCCATTTCAGCAGCATCTGCATCGCTTACACTTTCAATCCAACTATTAAAGTATCGCACAACATTTTCATGATTCAGGCGCGACAGTAACTCCACCTCGCGCGTCATCTTCTTATACAACTGACGACTGCGCGCTGGGAGAGGTATGCGCTTTATAGCATACTCCCGATTGTCCAGTATATTTCGTACTTTAAGGACATCTCCAAAAGCTCCTTTACCAAGATACATGAGCACCTCGAATTCGGTGCGCAATCGAGATTGACTCAGTGCAAGGGTGGGTATTTGAAAGGGCACAACACCACGTTGCACGGCGCCAACTGGAGGCATCAAGGAACTGCGCTGCTGTGTCTGCTGCACAGTCATATGCTGCTGTGCATTGTCTATATATAAGCGCAGAAAAGGATGCTCCAGCAGCTCCGACGCTGACAGGGTACGATCCGAATTGCATCTAAATAATAAAAACAGATCAATAAAACAAAGAAACATTTTTCAATTTCAAGTTCGGGGAATAGTTACTCACTTGTCCACAAAGTCGCGCATCTCGTAGCTATTAGTGGGCATCAAGGCCTCCACGAGGGCGCCCAGTGCTGGCAAATCACCACGGCTGCTGCATTGGCCAGTGCCTCCAATGAGTTCCAGTAAACTGGGCACCAAGGAGAAGTCGGTGCAGCGTATATTGCCTGCATTATCCATGAAGACAGTGCTATCCAGGAGATGGCTGTGCGAGACGCCCTTATTATGCAGAAAGATCAAGGCGTCGAGCACACCACGTGCCACCATGCGAGCACCGTCCATGCACCAGCCAAGGGTTGAGGAGATACTAAAGACACTTGTGCCAAGCAGAAAGTCTTGCACCAAATAGATCATTAACCCTTCCTTGCGCTTGATGCAATGGACACATTCGTATTGAATGAGATTCTTGTGCTGCAGGTGCGCCAGTGTGGTCACCTGTTTCTCTATGGAGGCTATCAGCTCATCCACACGATGATTGCCCATACATTTGGACTCGGAGCTCCAGTGGCATTTGCCACTACCATTGCAGGGTTGCTCAATCTGCGAATACTTGATATTCCACTCCGTTATATAAAGCAATTGACCACTGTGCATATCCACGCCGGTGTAGGCAATGCAGCCTCGCTGTGAATGTCCTGTGGAAATAAATATATTCTTCATATAATAATTGCCAGTCCAAATGGGATCCAAAATAAGTTACCCAAGCAACAGCCGCGTTGAATTTGTCTGCCCATTTTGTGAAAATAGAGCGTTTCGGAATTGCGATGATCCAGGCATTTATTAGGATACGTGTGTCCGCGATAGTAGGGCGATGAGTTCTCGGAGCTTTCCGATGAGCTTGGATGGCGATTATTTGATTCGCTCATGCTGCGCCTGGGTTCGCCACGTCGATGCGTTTTAAATATCTCCTTGCGACGCTCCACCTCCTCAATTAGCGTCTGCCGCTCAAGCGTTTCCTTTTGCATTTGCATATCCAACAGTTCCTGTTCCCGTTTCTGTTTAGCCTGCAGCATCTCGTCATAGAAGGAGCCTTTCGGCGGTTTATTGTGCTGCAGCAGAAACGCCTGTACTGTCTGGGCCAGCTCATAGATCATCACCTCACCACGCAACTCCTGAGATTGAGCCTGTAGTTGGCCAAGTAAATCCTCCAGCAGCTGATCCGACATGCCTTTGGATTCTTCCAGTACTATTTTTGGCGCACTGCAAAGGCAGAAGTAACATTTAAATCGAATAAGAAATAAATTTAAAAGATGCTTTTTTCTAGATCGATCTGACAGATTAAAAGAACTAACGCATATGTTTATAATACATTTAGGAACTACTATGCCTAGTATACATATATATTCTTGAACAGCATCAAAATCGATTCAAAAAGGTTATTTTTGTTTATATAAACAGATCGGCTACAAAGATTAATTTTAACTTGTTCATAGCTAAGGCAGATCATGTTTATTTTATTTGTAGTACTAAATAACTCCTAAGTATTTAAGATATAATGTCCGAAAAAATCCACTTGGAATTCGACATAAATTTTAATTTCTATTTCTATTCAAATAAACAGAATTTAATTTCAATTAACAATCGAAGAATAAACACAGAAGTTATTCAAGAAACTATTTGTCAAGCGGAAGAGGAAGCAGAGCTTTCTGATGCCGTATATGTATGTATACATATACATATATATATATATATATATATATATGAAGATCAGAAAAAAGTCTGCTTGAAATGGAGAACCAAAATATGCGCATGTTGATCAATTCGGATCTTGATTATGAATCATTTCTGTGGCTGTACTTTAGAGTTGGGTACGAATCAAAGCTGTAAATCATATGATGGCGGAAAACATCCGCAATTGGTTGAAGAATATATATATATATATTATATATACATACACATACATGGAAATTGGAAATGGCGAGGGACAAGCTCAGCCCAAATGATTCAATCAATCAAAAACAAAATGGCTGCCATTCGAAATGCGTTACAGCTTTAAGAAAGGTTTAGATCTAGGAGTAGTCTCGCATCTTCCTTTCACTACAGGGTATTTGCTAGTCGAGCACTTTCAACTTACAGCTTGGGATACTTGGAGGGGCAAGTGACATGAAGCTTGGTGCAGACATAGGCTTGCGGCTCGCCATTGGAGGAATCCCGCAGGGGAGCGAGCAGTATTCTGATATCCGTCGGTTTCCATTGGTTGGCATTGCTTTGGGGCCGGAGGTCTTCCACTTCGCTACCAAAGATGGACTACAAAGAGAAAGAGATGATGATTTATTTCGTCATCCATGAAATATGGCTTACGCTTACCTTTATGACCTCCAATTCCTGTGTTTGCCTTTCGCGAAATGATTCTTTCGCTGCCATTTAGCGGCAAAATTGTTCATTAAATCTCAATTAAACAAAAAATAAAGAAAAAGCGTAAAATACTGCAAGAAATACCAACAAATACTGGAGTCTTATTGGTTTGTGTATGTGTGTGCTTGTTGTGTGTGTGTGCGTGTGTGTGTTGTTGTTATGAATATTGCGGCCGGTGTATATTCTCAGCGCTGGCAGCTGTTTCATTATTGTCTACCCTCCGCATCACTTTCGCAATTATTTGTCTATTCAATTGACACGAAATTAATTCTAATTAACGCTGAATATAGTTTTATTGCATAAAATTGACAACTTGTTGCTCTTTTCAGTAAACTTTTTTTTGCACTAGCTTTTGCAGAAGTGCGTAGTATTTGCTATTGGTATAACAGACACTGTTAACAGAATTAACTCCACACTTAACATTTGTCTTAAGTGCTGTTAACTGATGTACCGCAACTTTTTGGTATTTTAGGTTATTACTTAAAATGCCCCAACATACGCTGATTATTTGCTTACCATGAATTATTTAATTCATTTCAATGTATAGATAAAATTAAAAACAAGAGTTTGTTTTTGTTTTTATATATATTTGAATTGTTTTCTTTTCCAATTATTTATATTTACATACATATATGGCATCTTCATCAATAGCTCAAAATGGTTGCTCAAAACTAACGGTGCTTTTTCCACTGATTTTGTCTTTCGACTAGGAAGTCCAACTAATTTAATTTCAATGGGGAACATCATTTTAGTTGTTTTCAATTTGGTTCTTATTTGATACACATTAACAATTTTCGCACAAAAAGATGAAACTAAAGTAATCCAATTTGGATGTCTAAGTTTAAATAAAATGTAGTATTTATTTTATGGCATTTTATAGTATTTATTTTCATATACTAGGCTGGTCACCCTGATCGTAGTATAAAAGCTAACGGTGCTTCTGTGCGCAATTTTTCGTTTATAATTATAAACTAAATTTTTGGTTGCTTTTTAATTTGTATTTATTTAATTCAATTAAAATCATGGTGCAAACACGTGTTGTTGTTTATCTTAAACAAAATACTGCCGAAGAAGAAGCTAAAAATGCTGCAACGAATCGAAATGCCCAGAATTTTGGCGGCGAAGTGAGTGTTTTAGACGAGAAGACGCTGCGTCTATTGTGCTGCCAAAATGACTCCGAACCGCACATTTTGGTGGCGCAAAAATTGAATTTTGATGAGATTTGTGTTGCGGACAACACCAACAAGGAGGAACACGAGGGATTGGAACTGAATGCTGTGATGCACAATTTGTTTGTGGAACGGCGGAATGGTATGGTGTTCCATTTGACAGGCGGTCAGAGGGGATATCATTTAATGTTCCTTGTGGATGCACTAGTCGTTCAGGTGAATGTGAAATTGCAACAGGAATGCTTGCAATTGGAACAGTGCACGGTGAAGTACAGACATGTGGTGGAAGGATCTAGTTCCAATGCGCTCGACACGGAATGCACATTCAGCGATATGAGACTTTTAATGAACTGGCTGATGAATGAATACCGCATGCGCCGAGGCCTGGCCACCGAGCACGAAGCTCTCCAAGTGGAATATATGGTATTCCACAAGCAATTGGGTCATCGGTTCAAAGTTAAATTCCATATACTGTTTGTCGCCATGGAGGAGCTGTGCCTAGGCACCCTCTGTGGCCTGCGCTGTTACTTAAGCCATGATTTAATCACAGCTGCTCTTTCCGTTACGGAGCTAACCTCTTATATTCGCAAAGCTGAGGAGGAGGAGGAGGAACAAGCGGGAAAGTCTTTGTTTATGCTAATGTTATGCAATGTGCAGATCTCAGGCTGTCAGATTGATTGCCGGAATGTGCAACTGCTGGGCTTGGCGCAATTGGCCTGCCAGGAACGTTATGAAGGGGTGAGTATTGTATTTTATATGGGAATTGGAACCAGTCTCTCTCTCACTCTCTTATCGGAATCGGACAATAATAAATGCGCTTTCCCTTTTTTTGACAGACCGAAGAGCCGCAGTTGATTGCCAATGCATTCCCAGCTGATCGTGTGGCTCAGGTCAGACACTTTGAGAATGTCTACCAAGAAATCAATCAATGCTTTAAACTTATCCACAGCTGTCTGCTGCAATATGTGGAACAGGAGCAGCAGGTAAAAGAGGCGCGCGAAATCCTGGATAAGCAACGTGCCAAATTTGTACCAATTCTTCTGGCATCAGAGGAAAAACTAATGAAAATAATGAATTTAATGATAAATCGCACGCAAAACTAATTTATTAATATTGATTTGTATTTTTATTAATTATTGTACTTTTTTTTTTGATTTTTAATGTTAGTTTTACGTCTTTTTTTGAAGTTTTTTTGTTTACCAATTATTGTGTTGACGGCTTTTCTTGAAGAGCTTTACGGGAGCCCAACGAAAATGTACATGTAAAAACCTTGGCCTATACCAATACAGAATAAATAGAGTTAGAATATATTTAAGTTAATTAAAATTAAATTACATAAGTAAAAAATACCAGCTTCTATTTTGAAATCAATCTCAGCTCAGGAAAATTAAAGGTTAAAGTGATTTTCGGCTAATCTATAAATAAGTCGCTAAGGTTTTTGCATCAATTCTGTATCCTGAAAGACTGCTTTAAGTTTTTGCTTGGAATTCAGTGAAAATTCAGAAGGAAAAAAAGGAAAAAATTGACTGATATTGTGTAAGCTTTGACTATTTTGTTTGTTTGCCACATATGTATTTTAATTTCTTCACATGATAATAACAAAATTCTTTTAAATATTTATTCAAAATTTCTGTTAGCGATATTTTTCGAGAACCAAAAACAGATCCAAAACCTAACCAAAACAACAGACGGATAAACATGAATGACAAGGTTCATCGCGTTGCAGTGTCGCTGACAGACACAATGCACAAGCTGAGCGACAGCATGAGGGAACGTCTGCAGGATAGCGAGGTGAAACTATTGGATCAAACGACACTGCTGCTCCGCATGAAGCGGATGAATGAAGGCCAGAAGCCACGTTATTATCAGCAATTTCAATTCGATGCCGTTGGCTATGAGGATGAGCGACATGTCCGCACCGAAATGAATGAACTGTTGGTACAAGTCTTTCAATATCAGCGTCCTGGCTGCCTGTTGCGTTTAACGCCACGCCGGGCACACAATGTTAAAATGATGACCCGTCTCCTAGTCTCCGATGTGGATAAAATTCTATTAAAGCTACCCTATCGTCTCGATGGCATCAATGTGGAGTATATTGATGTGCGTAAATTTGACATGGTTAATATGCTGACAGTGTCGCATCGCAATCATCGCGGGAAGGAGCCGAAGAGTCGTCGGGAAATGCAAACAACGCGCGAGATGTTCCAATGGTTGCACAATGAGTATAGCATATTGCGTGGCCGTGGCAGTGGCGATGATTATATCAATGTGGAGTTCGTGCTCCGGGATAAGCAAATGCAACAGCATAAGCTGCATCTGGCCATATTCAGTGTCTTCGATTGCAATGTGCGGCAGGATATAGCGAATTTTTTCGAAGCCTTGCCTACGGGCAGACCCTGCAAGAGCACACTGCTGACGGACTGCATCAAGGAGTCTTTTGATAGTAAGCGTCCCATCTACACATTGATCCTGTGCGAAATGCCGCTGGATAAAGGCTGTGCACGAGAGATGCACAGATTTCTGTTGCTCGCACACTTGGCCTACAGCAGCAAGGCGAATCAAACGATGGATGATGCAATGAGTTCAATGTCAGAATACTCCTCGAATCCCCTCAACAGCAGCAGCACCCAATCCTTTCCGCTGTCGAAGCGGAGCACCGGGCGTAGCCTGGAATCATTGTCGCTGCATGGTCGTCCCTTGAATCTGTCGCATGAGGATTATAGTAAGCTAGCCAGCTGGTATCATCGCATTGATGGCAAGTTTTCGGAGGTTAAGAACAGCATGGAACGGCATTATGATGTCCAGTATCGTCAGAAGTTCCTGAAAATCTGCAACCAATTGCAGACGTATCGCCTGTTAAGTGATAAAAGTGGCGGAGATGCTCAGCGTATGATGCTCCAGGATAGCGCCAAGGATCTACGTATTACGGCCAATTATGTAGCGATGCTAAAGCAGTTTCGTCAGCTGGAAAAGGAGGTGCAAAAGTCCTGTTTTGTCGGCACCCTGTCCACCTATATGGATACCAAAAACTATGAGCTTGTCAATGCCGAAAAAGCGCTACAGGAACGTGAAATTGCAAATTTACGGGAGCAACGAAACCGTATTCGAAACGGTTTCTATTAATTAACATAAAGAGTATTCAAATTGTCTGTCTGCCGCGTAAACTGAACCGTATTTTACCTGTAAATACGTTAAAAAAATTCAAAACTAGACGCTGGAAAATACATTTTGGCCGTTTTTTTTTTACTTTTATTTTCATTCATTACATATATATATATATATATATAGAGATATATATCGGTATATATATATAGAAACACGAAATACTTGTAGTGTCAACGGGTGTACATAAAATACATATTTATATATGTATAAGTGTATGTATGGTTTATATATATATATATACAATACATTTATATAAATTTCGCAAATATTATTGTCAACAATATGTTCCATAATAGTAGTTAGGCTTCAGGCTAATAAACAACTAATATATATATACTATGTATGCCCCAAAAACAATGTCGTAACAGTTTACATTCATATTCAATATTCATATTCAATATTCACATTCAATTTTCAATATTCAATATTCAATATATATAATTTTCCTGGTTTTTTCTTTTAGTTTTTGAACACTGAAAGCAACATTTAAAGAATTAATTAATGCACACAGAAATTAATGCTACTTTAACTTGATTTATGTTTTTTTTTTTTTGTAACGTTCCATAAATATGTTTAAATCTTGGCAATGTTTTGAACAATTAATTTGCATACCCTTGCAGAGGGTATTATAACTTGGTCAGGAGATTTGCAATTGATTGAAGGAGGCATCTCTGAAGCTATAAAGTCGATGTGGACGTGACTGCCTGGCTGTCTGTGATTCTATCTGTCTGCCTGCCTGTCCGTCGGTCTATACGCCAGTCCATCAGTCAGACAATGCGTCTGTCTGTCTCTCTGCCTTCTGTATGCCCGTCTATCCGTCTGTCTTCGTCTCCTCGTCGTCTGTCCCTCTGTTTCTATGCAAACCAGTCTGGATGGTATGGAGCCTGCCCTGCCTTGAATGCAGCACATAAGACGGAAGCAGCCGGATCAGACTACTATATCATATAGGAACAATCGGTTATAGAGAAGCTTCCAATGACTATTCCCCACTCTGCAAGGGTATGTAAGCTTCGGCATGCCGAATTCAATTTTATATAGGATATGTGCGAATCGCGATGTAGTTTTGTATTGAGTTAAGGTAACTGGATTGCATCAGGATCAATTAATTATGTTTCAATTAATTAATTAATTAACAGCGGCAGCTCAAATCAGATTCAAAAGAAGCCCAAAAATATATCTAAAATTAAGAGAGAATCTTAAAAGGAAAACAACTAAAAATAAACTTTAAATTTTATGTTGAAAATAAAATTATTTTTGAGTATTTCTAAAGCATTTTAAATAATTTCAGAATAATTTTCTTGCAATTGGAACTATTAATTAAATATTTGTTAATAGTTTTAAGCAGTTTTTAAATAAATTAATTATAACATAAAGCTTTGAACAGTTTCATTTTTGTTTTTCTCTATTTTTTTAAGTGTAATTTCCTTTTTTTCACAGTCTTTGCAATGGTGTTCAAAGCTTTATGTTAATTTCAATTTCGTTTTCGAGAGAGAAGAGAACCAAATATCGAAAGAAATATGCTGCACTGGGCTTAAGGTTAACTTAAAACATATATAAAAATATACATATCTATTCGTAGTAGTTTTTCTTTTTGTTTATATTGCTGGCTGGACGCGCTTTTCCGTCTAAAGAGAGCGCCAAGCCTTGGAATCTTGCTGCCTTCTTCTTTCTTGTTATTATTATCTGGCTACACAGAAGCTTGTTTTTGTTTCTTTTTTTATATATATATAGATTTAAATGCTATCATTTGCTGTTGGCTAAGATGATAATTTTGTTTTCTATTGTTGGAAAATGCAGTGGAAAAACCTTCTACTGCCTTCTACTAATCTCTACACCTGAGCTGGTTTCGTTTGCTTGCCGAGTACCATAAGCAGCTTTTGTAGGTTATGTGTGAGGATTACTGCAAAAGACAATCAAAATAAACAGATAATGATCATTAGTCAAGAGTCTAGTCAGTCTCTGGTTAATCTCTAAAGTCTACTTAAGTGCGCTTAAGGCTATTTAAGGCTACAAACAAAAAGATGAAGTGCTTAAGCCTACAGTTAAGAGTGCACAAGAACCGTAAACAAGGCTGCAAATCAGTGTCCTGAACCGAACCCCCTCACGGATTACCTCAGTATTTTGAACCAAACCAATTTTTTGAAGTGTTTCGCTTAGGTTTTATTATTCTTTTTTGTTCTTTTTTAATTATCTCCAGGGCAAAACACTCAAAACTGGGTTGGATTCAAGGCTGAGGGCCGAAGGAGCAAGTTTTTAGTATCGAAATATATTAGGAAAAAAATGAACTGAATTTTAGTGAAATTTTTGGAAAAGAATTAAGGTAATTTCAGTGAAAAATGTAGAAATTTATTGGAAAAAAATGTAAAAGAATTAATTTATTATGCAAAATATGTGAAAAGTTATATGATAAAGAAAAAATAATATTATAAATGTAAATCATGCATTTTTAATACATTAAAATTAAGTTTTTAATATGAAAAATTTTGAAAATTGATTAGTTTCATATGGAAATGCTCTTAAAAAAGATCAAAATGGATTAGTATAATATGAAAATGCTCTTGAAAAAGATCAAATTTAATAAGTTTGATATGAAAATGTCCTTAAAAAGGATCAAAATTGATTAATTTGATATGGAAATGCTCTTAAAAAAGATCAAAATTGATTAGTTTTAAATGAAAATGTTCTTAAAAAAGATCCAAATTGATTAGTATAGTTTGAAAATGCATATTTTAATAATCTGAAACGATGAGAGAATTTTGATAGGAGTAAAATATTTAAATGGAACGGAGCCCTTAACCCAACCGAAGCGAACCTACTCCAAGAAGAGTTTGCAGCCCTGGTTATAATACAATCCTTTTGGTTCGTTAGTAAATCGAAATCAAAGGACAGGCAGGTTAGTATTAAGTATCAAACTAAATCAAACTTAAATAAAGAAACTAATATAAAGTGGAGCAAACTTAAAAACCTTTGACGACGCTTTGGGACGCACAACCATCATCAGTTTCTGTAAAGCTTGTGTGAGTCCGCCTAGAAAAATTGTAACGATCGGGATATATATATTTATATATATATAATATATAGAGCGTAAATCATATAGCGTAAATCATATTAAATTCGAGTAAAGAAAGCAGCACAGCACAATGGAGGAGCAACTGGAATTTCTCGTGACTTACCCATGAATTTCTGGAACCACATTGGCTTATTCTTCCAGGCAATGAATACCAGATAGACGGGTATACTGGACAGGATCATCAGTATGCCATAGCCGGTCTCCACGGGACTCGCGTACATTGGTACAACGGTGACGAACATTGTGGCAATTAGATAAACAATGGGGAATACCAGTGGCACGCGAATGGGGCGTGGCAAATTGGGCTGAGCCCAACGTAGCCAGGGCAGGCAGAGCACTGCGACGCCAATGCTCAACTGAAAAGGATTAAAAAATCAATATAAATATGCTGAAATTAATATGATTCTCTTGCAGGAAAGTCCGCACTTAAAGAGAGTAATCTTTTCCTCAATTTAAGCTTCAATATATATGAGAAAGGAACCTACCCAAGTGGCGAAGCCCACGTAGTTGATAAGCGCAAAAATGTCGGATACTGTGAGGTAGAGCATGGATAAGAGAGCCATCGCTAGCACCGCTGGAGTCGGGGTAAAACGTTGAATTTGAATCATGGTTAAAATCTCTGGCATTTGGCCCTCATTGGCGCCGGCATAGAAGAGGCGCGAGGAGGTGAGCAAAATGCCATTGACGGCACCAAACGTGGACAGAGCAACAAAAACTAAAAAAGGAGAAGAGGGATTAGATTAAAGAATTTATAGAGAAATAAAAGAAAGAAGAGGTATGCTCACCTGGTATGGTCCAGGCGAGCATGCCAAAGGCACGCTCCGCATAGGTGACAGCCACGGCTGAAGAGCCTAATACCTCCTCGGGTGAGAGGATGGTGTAAAAGGATACATTCGCCATGACATAGACAACGGTGACAAGTGTACAGCTGATGGCAATGGCGCGTGGCAGATTCTTGACTGGATCCTTCAGCTCCTCAATGATAAAGTTCAAGTAATTCCTACACAGCGCCAACAAATCCAATTAGTCTCAAAAAAAAGAAGGACACTCGCAGCAGTAAGCAGCTTAAGACTTACCAGCCGTTATACGCAAACAAACCGGAGTAAAAGGACAACGCCAAGGATGTTACACGAGTATCGCTGTTATCGAACGTAAAATACTTTACATTTCCCATATACAATTGGTACATGCCCGTCGCAATGATGATAAATAAGGCCAACAGCTGCAAATGTCCTGGCTCTGTAGTAATCTCATTTTTTTTTTCTGTTTTGTCTCAGCAATTTAACTTACTTTGGCGTATGTGAATATATCCTGCACAGCGGTGGCCCATTTAACGTCCCAGCAATTTATTAGGGTTAGCACCACTGTAAAGAGCATAAAGAGCTTAACTATGTTGTGTAGTGTAATGTAATATAAATAGTTCTGCTTCAGCGCAGAGCCAGAGCCGAGAGATTTTCAAGAATGATGTAATATGGCGAGGATTTTACACAATGTTTATAATGAGCTTTGTTCTGCTCTCAGAATGCCGCATTATTAAATCAGAGCTCGTATTAAATATAAGTAAGTAAAACTACGATCAGTCTGTCCCCCAGTCTCCCAGTCTCTCTGCCTGTCTCTCAGTCTGTCTGTCCATCTGTCAGTCCATTATCAACGTGTCATACGTGACATTTGTATTGACAAAGTATTCTCGAATTATCAACGACATTTTCAGCTTATAAACTAAATTTTAAATAATATTTTAAAGCTTTAATATGCAACTAGTTTTGCTAGTTTCCTTTTCTCAGTGTAAAGGCAAATTTCAAAAAACTATAGGCTGTTTTTTGCTAGTGTAGCAGAAGATCTGAATAGCTGATTGCTATTTTGTTTGTTTAGTAAACATTGTTTAAGTATATGGAAAACAACAAACAGAGTTTCATCTGGCGGGTTGAGAAATACATAATTATTTCTACACTGTGAAATATCAGAAATTTCTAACTCGAAAATCGGAAATAGTTCTCCTGCCGTTGGTGGCTTTCCTGGACCCAAACTCGAAATTCTGAAGCCCATCTAAGAACTATTTATTTCACTCTTTTTCTAATCCAAAATGGTTTGAAAATAGCCCCAATTTGAATCTAATTCATGCGTCGTTTAATTCTAAAAAGAATTAAATTATTCATATTTAGTTTAATATAAGATTTTTCCTACTTGATTTAAGCTCAACTAGACTAATCGCTCCACAACAAGCAGGCTTAAATCTCTTATAAAGGCAGTAACTGATCCTCTTTTTAAATATCCAGTTCATGCTAAAATTATGAACTTAAATTAAGTATTTTTAAGCTTAAATTTAGTATGCTTGTCTAAAAGCTACCAAGTAATCTAAAACAGCTAAAACTTTCAATTTTCTCTATATATTTTTAGCATTTTATTTGCCTTTAAAGTATTAATACCAGCCGTTTTTATGAGGCATTAAAGTTTTCTAATCACAGTAAAAATATATATGGATATAAAATATATATATATATATATAGAATTATATTTTTTAGTAGCCTTCCCATTTATTCTATTTACGCTTTTTGCATCAGAATAAAAACAAAGACAAAAAATAAACGGAAATTAATGCACCTCCCGCCGCGCCTGCAGCTGATAAGCCAATGGCAAATAATAATAATCATTTTGCATTGATATTTACTCAGTTCTCATGGGATCTGTTGCGAATTGGAAGTGTCTAATCTATAGGTCAAGTACGTGGCATACACTGCTCTAGAATATAGAGTATATTACAGGGTATACTCACATATGCAGCAGACGGCGAGCAGACGGGATGCATCCTCTGGCGGTGTGCAGTCCGGAAAGAATGGTTTCAGTACATAAGTACTGAATGTTAGTGCCACAATTGCCTGGGAACAGGGACGCACTATCATACACTCGATCCATAGACGTATAAATGCCATAAAGGGTCCAAAGGTCTCCATAATATACGCATAATCAGCGCCAGATTTTGTTATCATTGTGCCCAGTTCCGCGTAGCAGTAGGCGCCAACCTAATAAAAGCAAAGCCAAAAAAATATGATTAATCGATTACTACTCTTACTAGGAAGATCGATAAAAAATCGATTGAATTTTCAAGAGTAAACAGACTGATTTAAAGTTAGAAACGACCATAGAGTTAAGGGTAGATGGAGTAGAAATTAATCAATTTTTAAGTACTATAAAATTCTATTCAAACTTAAAATATTTTCTAGATGAAATTGTAAATCGATAAAGCACTAAAAGCTGAAGCATTTTTAGCTTGAAACTATTCAAAAATTTAAAGCATTTTGTGCTGCGCCTCATTTCACACAGAGCTGTCAAAGACCACGCAGCGTATACGCAATTTTTTATTGAATTTCAAGCGAAGCAGCAGAAGCAGCGCGTGTTCTTGACAAGGGCGTGGCAGGCACTGAGGATGTTTCTCTCTGTGTGTGTGAAGGAATTTCAATAATTTCATTAAAAGACAAAACGCTGCCAGCATTTGTAATTGAGTGCTAGTCCTTTTGACAGCTTCCGCTTGAACATTCGCTCGGCATTCCTCATTCCATTAAAGCAGCAGAAAGAAGAAAGTTGGCAGAGGCCACAGCAACAGGTCTCGCGAACTATTAAAGCTATTTGCATATCTGAGTTTATTACTGCTGCAGATAAAGATACTCACCATTGAGAAGAGTCCGGAAATAACCCACACAATGAGCGCCAGGTTAACGCTGCCCGTATACATTAATACGCCCGTGGGCGATACGAAAATGCCAGAGCCAATAATTGAACCCACAATCACAGTGCAGCCATTCAATAAACTCATTTTTGCTTTTAACGTCACCTCCCCGCCACCATCTCCTCCGCCGCTGCCACCGCCTCCGCCTCCATCGGCTGCGTTCTCATTATCGCCATTAGTCAATTTGGTTGATGCATCACCGTTGCCATTCCCAAGGGAACTCTTGCGGGAGGAGTTCTTACGATTCAGCGATTCCGTTTCCATTTCTACAAATTACAACAAGCTGCCTGCAAAATAAAGTAAAAATAGTATTAAAAATAGTACGAAAAAGGGTAGTAAATAGTGCTGAAAGCTCTTCGTTTCGTGGGAAGGTTTTGAGTGCGGGTTGGGTAGCGTTTTCTGCGTCAAACGCAAGGAGTTCCTTTGAGAGAGTTGTTTATTTCTATATTTATTTATTTAAAAAAACTAAAATTTTCATCTTTCTTAATAATAGCAAGTAAAAACATTCCGTATAAAGCAGGGAAAGATATTCACTTGGTTTAAGCAGCTTTGCGAGCTTCGGTTGGACGGACGTCTGTCGGTGGTTGAATGAAATTTGATATGCAGCCTTCACCGGATCGAACAACTATATAATATAGTTAACAGAAAAACACCTTAAACATTATTTTTCAAATAGTTGCGCTATAAAAATGGCTACTAACAAAGTTGTTTCACGGGTCTTTCTTGGGCGAAAATAGTTTGTTTATCAATTTTATTGTTTAGAATATCATTTATATGGTTCATTAAACCGCCATTGTTTTAGTTTTGGGCTATTTTTAGCTCAGCAAATAATCTTTGAATCTTTTCCCTTTCGAATCCGTTTTATCAAGTCATTCGGCTAATGCAATCCGAGTGATTATTCATCGAGTTTGCAGAGGCTATTCGCGTTTTACTAATTGTTTGCAGTCAACATTTCTCAACAGATTCATGTTAATTGGGCAACATTTACATTCGTATTCCCCCAGACAAATCTATTAAAGTGCAGACAAGATGGGAGAATTATTTAAGCTCAACTAGACACAGCTTCTATTCCAGGGTCTAGATAATCGTGAGCTGGAAATCTCAGCTTGGTTTTCTTATGGCACGACTCTGTGGTTATTTTGCTTGAAGTGAAAGGCAATTAAAGGTCGTTGCCCAGCTATGTAAAAAATGACTTG
The DNA here is from genome assembly GCA_018150835.1 of Drosophila repletoides. NCBI lineage: Eukaryota > Metazoa > Arthropoda > Insecta > Diptera > Drosophilidae > Drosophila > Drosophila repletoides. The sequence goes on from JAECWQ010000100.1 coordinate 11,781,002, forward strand.
TTCTATATGTTTCGCAATTTGTATACCCTGTACTTTTGGCAAGCAGGGCATAATAGACTCCCCTGTAAACTAGTTCTGAAACAAAGACCGGTGAGCAAGAAGCCGAATCGGTTCTCTTTGGTTCGCCTAAAACAAACTGAAGCATAAATGAATAAATTATAATTCAATTCAAATATGTTGTAGAAAAATATATTAATATAATAATAATAATAAAATTTGGTATGCCATTCAACCAGTTTTTCTATAATATCTATAGAAAACGCTTGGAATAAATTACAAGCACAGCAGATGTTCAGTCTTTGAACGATTGAATCAGAGTTCGGTACAGGGTATATGTAAGTCGTGTAAGCCTACGCCTTCTCTCATTTTTTGGTAATTGTTTTCTTGCCAGCTGTCAGCTTCGAAAAGAAAGAAAAACTTAAGTAGACAGCTGACAATTTGATACCCTATACTTTGTTACCTTTCCATAATCAGACGCGACCCCATTATCAGCTGTTCAGGAAGCACAAGCTTCAAATGAGATTTCAGTGAGTTCGTTAAACTACGAAAAAGATTTTCATTAAATAAAATATATAAAAAAATATATAAAATATACAAAATAAATTCTAGTATCAATCGGGATGAATGCACGTGTTCCTCCATCCAAATATTTCATTTCTATATATTTTCTTTGACCTGTGGAAAGCAAACAAAAAGCCAAACCGGACTCGGAGTTGGCCTCGAACTACGCCCACTCCAGAACTGTGATTAGGTCACACAATGTTTGTTTTTATAGGAGGCACTTCCTCCACAGAGCGGAGCAGAGACGGAGAAAGAGAGGGAGAGAGAGAATGAACCGGCACTGGGCACACGCTTTGCATAAATTAGCATCGAATCAAAGTGAGAAAAACAAGAAAACAACAAAATGTGATTCAATGGCTAAGCACACAGGTAGCACAAACAGGTGAATAAACTAATGAGCTGCTAGTACAGAGCATTAAATTTTGCTTTTTAATCTCCATATCAAAGGTAAAAATTCAAAAAAAATACAACTACACTGTGCAAAAAAGTCGGGCATAAAGATATATATAATTTTCTTAAAGATTTTCTTAGTTTTTCATCTAATAAAACATCATTAAGAAAAAGCTTAGCCTTTCTACGCCCTTTCATAAGGTTTGGCTCAATTTCAACAACAGAAAGTATATATATTTTTGATCTGAAAGATTAGCCAAGCTGATATAGCCTTGTCCGTCTGTCCGTCTATATCTCTAGCTGTTTTTATGCTAACTAATCTGTCAGTAAAACTTAGCAGGCGGATTTCTAATTCTAGTTGCAGCACATATGTCTCAACTGGCCGGATCGGAGGACTATATCATAAAGCTACTATAAAAGAACAATCGCTTCTTCTGATATCTTAAAACTTAGAGTTAAAAGCAGATAGCCTACTATAAAGGCTGCCATAGGAATAATCGTTCAGAATTAGAATTTTCTTCTGCCTCTTCCACTCTGCAGGGGCTTCTAATCTTCGAGCTTTCTGTACTAGTTTTTCTCGCAGTGTGCGAGTGATTAGAACATTCTCTTTTCTATGTTTTGTTGTTTTTTTTTTTTTAATACCTCTGCTGCTGCTGCTGCTGTTAATTAAACAAATCATCTAAAGTTAGTTTCTCTCTGTTGCTTCACAGTTGGGCAACCAAGCCAAACTGAGTGAGAAAAATATATCAACTGAATCATTAGGAAAATCATACGAAAAACTGACAAAGTTTTCCTGATGCAATCAACACCATTTTTTTTTTCTAGCCGCAAATTCTTGACTGGGATTTACAAATTGTAATTGGGAATTTCAAGCGGAAACTTGCAAAAATTGTAATATCATAGAATTATAGGCGAATAGTGCATGGAGCATACCGAATCTTAGTCATGAGCTTGGGTAATTTGAACGTCTATACTCGTATGAAAGGCAATTATAATTGGCCATTAGATCTATGCAATTTGTTCCACTGTAATAGTTTTTTTCTGTTGGCTCTGTTTATTGTTGGCCTTTCACTGTTGCCACAGCCCCCCCAAAAAATAGAGAAAAAAAAAAAATCACTTCACTTCTTTTGAGGTTAACAATACAATATTGATTCATCGGGCTAGTGGAACGACGCCCATAGAAAAAAATCCATTAATTTTGATACTCCTGCCATAAAAAACGTTTTTTTTATGTACTATAAATGTGGTATTGTAATTTGGAATATGTTTCACAGCGCTGCTATCAATTTTCTAGCCAGGCGCACACAAATTGTGGCGTTTACCTCAAAATTTGGCTAATAAAGTTAGTATCAAACTTTTTAAAAGGGTTATTATTGTATTTTTTTGTAGGTTTTATTGTGTTTTTTTTGGGGTATAATATGAGCTGTCAGCGCTGTATATTAAACCTGATTTAAAAGGTGTTAATTTCTTTTTATATATTAGACAAAATTCTTCTTTTTGTGAACAGTTTTCAATAGTATTTTTTGTTTTATATATATGCCAAATATTCTTCTTTCTGTGAACAGTTTTTGATAGCATTTTTTGTCTTGTATATAAGCCAAAATTCAGCATTTTATGAACAGTTTTTGATACCCTTTTTTGTTTTATATTTTAGCCAAAATTCTTCTTTTAGTGAACAGTTTTTGATAGCATTTTTTATAAACCAAAAACTCTTCATTTTGTGAACAGTTTCGATAGTATCTTTTGTTTTATATGTTAGCCAAAAGTTCTTCATTTTGTGAACAGTTTTTGACGGCATTTTAATGTCTTTATTCAATGTTTTGTTTCTTTTCACGCGCACATAAAAAACGCGCTAAAACACAAACATTTTGGTCAATAAATTGTATCTTTTTCAGGATTTACACAGTTGTTAAGAAACAATTCAGTTATTTATTGGGTTAGCTACCTTTTCAGAGCAAATATTCGTTTAAATAGAGTTTTTCCCGCCAGTAATCCGCTCGCTTTTGAATGGAACGAGAGAACCGGAGAACTGGAGAACTGGAACCGTACGCAATCAACGAATACAGCAGACTGACAAGAGCGTTGCCTGTTCCGCGGCATCTTTGCGGCGCAATCTCGGCGTTCGCGTCGGCGTCGGCGTTGGCGTCGGCGTCGACGTCAGCGTAGCGTATACAGCTTTCGGCATATGCGACTTGTCGTAGCACCTGCACACACACGCAATGAATAAAGCTTGCAGGTTGAGCTTGGAGCTGCAGCTTTTAAAGTTAAGTCGTCAAAGCTTGCCACAACTTGTTGAAGAGATTTCTCAACTGTAGAGGGGGCCCGTTCGCTTCTAACCGGCATTTTCGAATTTCATTTTACCAAAAAAAGAAGATAAAAAGGAAACGAGTTTTTGACGCGGCTTTTATAACATTTCTTTGTGTGTTTTTTTTGGCTTTCAACAGAATTCTTGTTGCTTCGTTTTTGTTTTTTTTTTTACGATATTCTCTTAACTTGTTTGCTTTTAATTGTTGTACAGCAAAGCGGAAAAAGGTACGCGTTGTTTTTTTTATCTAACAGATACATTTACGAGTATCTCTGTACGCAATGCTAATTAGCAGAATGCTCTCTCTCTCTCTCGCTCTGCCCACACGTGTTACTCGCAGATACTTTATCTTGCGGTTGTATCGGGGAAAAGTATCTAGTTCAAATTGTGGGGGGAAATATTTTGGAAAATTTACTTGTAAAGTGGTAGAACTGATCGAGAGCTAAAGATTGATTTTCTATTTGATTTGTCTTAATTAAATTAAGTATGTTAATCACATTTATGACTTCCCTTCAGATACAAAAGTATCTCAATCTTTCACGCTCGATGCCGTGTTTGTCGCAGTGTAACAAATGCAATAAGTCTTTGAGATACAAAAGTATCTCAATCTTTCACATTAGACGCCCACACACAACAACAATGAAAGATGCGTCTTTCACACGAGGCATCCCACTTTGTTATGCAAATTTGACTCCAGTCTCGGAATTATTTTCGCGCTCGCATATTCAAATCCGAGATTCCATTGTACGACTGATGATGCTCTATAATTGAATATATCCGCACTAATCAAATGCCTGAATGCAGATTAATGAAGTGTCCAAAGTCGGTTGCAATTTCTCTTTTCCAGTGAATAGAATTTCTGAGAAATCTCCCTCTATTTAAGGCATTTATTATAACGTTTTTATAGAGTTTATTGACCAACGAGAGGCAATTCTTTGCTTTATGCCAAAATGCATTAAAAGAGAACACTGAATATTGCCCAAGCTCCAGTTTATTATTAGTTAATCTCTTCATAAATTTAGACTTAAATTAGCGACAATTGAGACAGAAAGACGGAGAAACGGAGAGACAGAGGGAGAGAGAGAAACGTCATCGTGAGAAGGTATTTTATAAGGCAGTTGAATTAAATTCCAACTTGTTTATCGTCGATCTTGATATGTGGAACACTTTAAGCGCTGTTTGCTCATTAATTTTGTTATTAACAATATGATTTATTTATCGATAATATCGATGTCGTATGCAAATCGAAATTCCACCTGCCAGATGCTTAAGCTCTCCTCAGGCGTGACGATTTGTTTTTTTTTTTGTTCTAGAGCCTGATTAAATAATATAGGCTAATCGCTGGAATATATATTAAATCTATCTTATATAATATATGCCTATTTGCATAACCTGTAAAGATATTTCCATTTTATAGAGCCATAGAATTAAATGTGCCAGAAGAAAGCTGCTGAAAGTCACCCCTAAAGCCCAGGCTTTGTTTTCAAACTTGATTTCTAATAATAAATCGATTTTATTTCCTTTTTTTCTTTGTTATTTACTAATTTTGGCAAAGTAAATACATAAAAAATAAATAGAAGTCAAGCTTAGCCTCCGCGCATCGAAGTTTAAATACCCTGACAGACTGCGAAAGGCATTTGAAATTCTGTAGTTGAGCTTGGCTGATTGTTCCTATGGCAGCTATATGATAAAGTAGTCCGATCTTAATAATTTTTGGTAGGCAGTTGGGGAGAAAGTGTCTCCATATAACTACCAAGTTTCATAAGGATATCTTGAAAAACATAAAAGTTTTTCATATACAACTTCCATATTTATATAGCTTTATTTTTTCCTTTCGTTTGGTTCCGCTTATCTGATAAGAAGAGGGCTATAAACAACATTTTTTAATGCTGATTTGTTTAGGTTTTTATAGAAAAGGATAGATGGATAATATATATAATTTTCCAAGTCGAATATGCCTCTTTCATTGGGTATATTATAGGGTATAATTTAGGATTCATCATTTCTAAGTAGCTAAAAATAAACTGAAGCCGCAGCAATTGAGAATCGGTTTATTGGCTTAATTAATCACCTGTTTTTACATCTCCCCGAATAACAGCACTTGTTCTGACAATTATTTCTCTTAACTTAATAATAAGCTTAATTTAAATTAAACAAAATTGAACATTTGGCTTAATCGCCGCCATCTGTGCAGCTTGATAAATGGTGACAGCAATCGAAGAACCTTTAAAAAGCGCTTTTAATCTTTAAATTACGCTTCCAAATGCCAATAAATTAGGCGCTCAGTCAAGGCTAAGATACATTTATGTATATACAAAAAAAAAAAAATAAAAAAAGTATCTTTGAACTACCTAAATTTGATACGCGCTGCGTGTTGCGCACAGGCAACACACCCCATTTGGGTGCAGGGTATCGAATGTATGATGAATGATGATGCTTAAGCCCTGAGCTTTTGTGCTTCAAAAATTCCACATGAAAACGAGGAGAATAGGGAGATATATATTGAAATATCGGCTGGATTCAGAGAGACTATAGGAATTGGCAATGTTTTATATAATCAGCTACAAAGTGGCGCCAAAGTGTCTGCAAAAGTGCCGAACTGTTGTGGGTGGCTGTGACGTCACATGTGCGTATTAAAATAGCTGCTGTGACGTAGTTGAAGGGGGCGTGTTCTCTTACGCCCATCGTGGCAGCCAAAAATAGCTTTAAAGCGTCAACAGAAGGACAAAGTTCGTGCCTCGCTTTAGGCTCACATATGTGGCTTATAAATTGTTATTTATTTTAGGTGTTTTTAGGTTTTTTCTTCAATAAAAACTTACTTTAATGTGGAAAATGAATTAATTAATACTCGTAATTAAATGCAATATTTCTGTGGGACACTTTCACTCAATGCCAAGGTCGCAGCATAGTTTTTTTTCTACTAAAATCTGTCAGGTGTTTTGGGTAGAGTAAATAATTGAAATGTTTGCTTTTCCCACGCTTTTTCACACTTTTTCACTTAGTTCAACAACTAAATCACGTTTTTTTCTTTTCTTTCCTTTTTCAATAAATAAAGCTTCAAGACTTGTTACCTTCCACGGTTCGCAGTGTACTGAAAGCCCAGGCGCATGGCTACAGCATCAGAGAGAACCAGAACCAGAACCAGAAAAGAACGAAAGGAGAGGCAGGGACGGGGGCAGGGAAACAAGAGGGGGGAGGGAACTCTGTGATAAGAGGGCGCAGACTTTGCAGACTCAAGAACCAAGCAACCAACCAACGAACGAACAAAAAAAAAGGTCGAATTTTGTGCTTTCGACAGTCACGTTTCAGCTTTTGTTGTTGTTGCTGTAATTTTGGTTGGCTCCGAAAATAAGAGGCAAAAAAAAAAAAAACAGAACTTCTTATGTACTTCAAATTATACGTTCCCAGCCGTTGAAAACTCCCTTGCGTTTCGCAAGCATTCATCAAGGGTTTTTTTTTTTGCTTTGCTTTTTTCGTTTTACACAATATTTATGCGAGGCATTTCGGAAATTTTATTCAGGTACGTTTAATTTCGCGCCCTTTTTCGTTTGCCTCAGTTCAGTTCAGTTGATGGCACAATGTGCTTTGCATTGCTTTTTTTGTTAGGGTATTTTTTTCAAAGGTTTCTTTGACAAAGGTCAGCATTGGTCAGCGTTGTTGTGCGCATGTCCTGAATTGAGCTTTGCTTTCTTGTTGTGGGTAAAGCTTAGTTACATCGATAAAATTATCGTTTCTCGATATTTTGTCAAGTTTGTAACGTGCAATGCCATAGCTGCTAGCTTGTGTTGTGCGTCAGTGCAGTGTACTGCTTGTTATTGAAAGCGACGCTAACAAGCAGTGTACAGCGGTGTGTAAGCACTGCTTTGCTTGTTTCTGAGCAACGACCACAGATGGCGCTAATCTAAATTTAAGGTAAACTTGGAAGGATTTTCCTGCGGCAGCTGCATGTAAGATATAGTTATTCGATCCGGCTGGATTCGATATATGCAATAAGAAAAGGCTCCAGACCAAGTTTCATTTATTTAGCTCAAAAAGCAGCTAGAAACAGGCGGACGAAGACGGACAAAAGGACTGTTCCTCCTAGGCTGGAAAATGAGTCCTTCAGTCGCAGGGGTAAAAATTATAATAAAAAAAGGACTTTCCAATATTTACATATATCTTTTATATACATATTTTCGCTCTATTATAATGGAATGACAGCTTATTTAATGTACGTGTGAATGATTTCAGCTTGTGCAGACGTTTTGATCCTGTTTCGGAGCAGTTCATGCATAGAAGGAGCTTAAAGCGTGTGTGTGTCCTGAGAGAAGCTCGGTTGATGGAATTGTTGCAGGTTGCTGCAGTTTGTTGTTATTGCTGCTGCTGCTGCTGCGAAACGCCTACGCACTGTTGCACAACAATAAAAATGTTTTGCTGCCAGTTTCCCCCCTCCGTCCGTCCGTCTGCCTGGCTGTCCGTCTGTCTGGGATGACGCTTATTAGTTTGCTTTGCAGCTGGCAGCGGGTAGCTGGGCACAGAATCAATCGACGCACAACTGAAAAACTGACAGACGGACGGACGGACGGACAGACAAACACCTGATGTCCGCACAGAGCTTCATTTGTGTGCGTGTGCCCCAGCTCGAAGCTGGCACTTGGAAATGGACCGGATGCTGCGCCAGCAGGATATGAAAGCATTCCCAATCATACCAAATACCATTTCCAGGACACGCTGCTGATATTCTTTTTTTTTTTTTTTGTGTGTTTTGTTACCTGCCTTTGATCCTAGTGTGACTACGACAAATGTCCGTTTTCATCTGCATTTGCAACTTTGGCATGAGATTGCTCCATACACTGAGCGAAAAATACTAAATGTCCTGGCGAAATTGGCCAAGATTTGACCGACTGATTACAATTTTCCTTTAAAAAAATCTTTTGAAAAGTTTCACACGGAACATAGCAATGTGAAGACTAGCAAAATGTCCTTTGGCCACCAGATTTTGTATATCCTGTTAGATCAGAACGCATAACAAGAAGGACGACTATCCTTTTTGGAACAGAGCAAAAAAAGGAGTTTTCTGTATACAGAAAACTGGCTATAACTTAGCCAAGACCTTGCGGATTCTGACGAATCCTGTCTCAAAAGGTAAGTATTTATAAGGGCTAACGACCGGCCAAAGGACATTGGAATCCTCCTTGTGGGTTTCTAGCTATCCTGGTTTTTGTGTGTTTTGGCTTGTTAGCTTGAGCACCTGAAATGTTCCAAGTCGCTGATCCTTAGATGACCCCCATATCCTTGAATGCCAATCGATAGAGTTCGTCCTTACGAGTAGAACGCGGGTAGTCGCTTAAAAATGCGTAAGGACCTAAGGACGTTATGTCCTTTTAAAAATCATATTTACAATGTAAACAAAAGCAGCAAAATTCAAATTTAACTGAAATATGCAGCTTCCAATTTTCATTGCATACTTTTGAGGGCAGCAAAGCAAATTCAAACCAAACTGCCGGCAAACTGGCAAAATTTTCTGAAAGCATCAGGCGAACATAATTGAGCAGCAGGTGGATATTTTTTGGTAATTTATTTTCCATTGCCTACTTTTGAGGGTGGCAGAAAAAACGTCAGCCTGCTGCTGAATTCTGTTCGCCTGGTACTCTGGGCGCCAAAATTTGAATTTTCAACTGCCCCCGCGACGGAATCACCAGGCGACCAAAGTTTTGCTGCAAGCTGACCAATGTTATCTTAACAGTGCAAATGTTCAAGGCCACTGTTAGTTAACAGTACCACTGTTAACTAAAATCTTTTCACCTCCTGTTGATTTCTGTTCGCCTGGTATTTCGCCTGGTAATTTTGGAAATTTCTGGCAGCCAATCGCAGGCCTGCTCAGGACACAAATTGTGTTGCATACTTTTAGGCTAATTTTTTGGTATAATTTTAATGGTGATTTTTTGTTGCATACTTTTATGCGCTTTTAATTATGATTTAGGGGTACTATTTGTTGCATACTTTTAGGCGCATTTTTTCTTAATGATTTCGGGGCGCATTTATTGTGTTGCATACTTTGGGTTTATTTTTGTGTTGCATACTTTTAGGGGATCATTTTAATGAAATGTATCTGAAGGATCTGTCAGATACAAAAGTATCTTTGAGATATATTTGAGATACAAAATTTTGCTGTAAGCTGGTTAATGCTATTTAACGGTGCCAATGTTTTTTAACAGTGCTAATGTTAGTTAACAGTGGCAATGTTCACTAACATTCTTTTACCTTTCTGCTGATTCTGTTGGCCTGGTACCTCGCCTGATAATTTTCGAAATTTCTGGCTGCCAATAAGAGTCCTGCTTCAGGACACAAATTGTGTTGCATACTTTTAGGCGGAATTTTTTTTGTTATAATTACAGGGGTACATTTTATTGCATACTTTTAGGCGCATTTTTTAAAACATTTTTTAATTTAATTTAAGTTGCCTACTTTGGGGATATTTTTATGTCGCCTACTTTTGGTGCTTTTTTGCTGCATACTTTTGTGATAATCTTTTGTTGCATACTTTTAGGCTCTTAACAGTATAAATGTTAAGTGCCAAAGTTAATTAACAGTGCAAATGTTAATTAACATTTTTACACTTTTTGCTTTTTTTCTCTAAGTGTAGCTGTCATATTGGTTCCACGATGTTTTTTTTTGTTATTCTTCAAAGGCGGCAGAACTTAATGCCACCCCTTGCGATTTGCATTTTTGAATGGACTGTAAATGACAGACAGGTAGGAAGAATAAAAAAGAGTAGAAAATATTCGTATTGCTTACTCACACTTGTCATTTCTATGGTTATCGTCTTTCAGCTGAACAAATTTTGAATAAGTCGATCAATGAAGTGAGAGCATTTCGGAGTGTCCTTCTGCCCTTTGGGAGGGCGCTAAGCTACTTACTGCTGCAGTGGGAGGCGGGAGACGAGCGACAGGAGACAGGTGTCCGTCCACTTGAAAATATGCTAAATTTATGCACTTCCTGACCGGAATCACATGTGAGGCGAGGCGAGGCGAGGCGAGACGTGACGAGACGTGACGAATCGAGCAGAGACGGCCATCCATTCGAGTGTCTTTCTTTCAGATGCAAAGAGGATTTTGATAGGGCTGCACACTGGAACCAGCTGCTGATATTTATGCAAAGTGTCCTGCAGGCTTATGGTAATTTTCTTGAACTGAAATCAATTAAAAAATGCAAGTGAAAATATGAGAAAATATGCGAAAATATGAAAGAAACTCTCTCAGTCGCTCTCTGAGCACACAATCAAAACTTTACTAATTACAAACTTGCCGAAAAATCAGCTTAATACAATTTGCAATTTGGAAAAGTGGCTGCTTTCCTTTCCCATTTTCACTGTGGAAATAAACTTGCGTTTTCAATTACCAGCCAAGAGCCAGGAGGCGAGTCTTAAGTTGAGCCTGCTGACTGCTGCCTGCTGCCTGCTGCCAGGGCATCAAAGGATATATAGACGACACCGTCTGCTGACAATGCGAAAATCCAAAGAGCAAAAGCACTTGAGAACAGAAAGCGGAGAGGCAGATGAAGAGGTAGAGGCAGATGAAGAGGCAGCGGCAGAGGCGGCGACAGAGCCAAAGAGTATAAAGCACAATGGAATGGCAACTGGCAACTGGCGACAGCAGTTAGAATCGTTTTTAGCACCATTTCGTTTGTTTTTTGTATACCCTACACCCTTATAAAGGGTAGAAGAGTATGCCAGACTTGTGCACTGAGTAGCTAACACCTGAAAGGCCTATAAATTATATAGATGAATGCTCAGCCATAACAGTCGTGTGGACTTAGCCAGGTTCATCTGCCTAGCATGGGATCTATTCTAAATGAGGCCCCAAAAGATTGGGAAAATATTATTAAGTCTATTAAATATTTAAGCCCAAATCAAGCTAATAGACAAGCAAAGTGATCTAGCTAATAATGGATAAAGTTAGTAGAGTTTTTCATCTGGCAGGATATTAGAATAGTCTAATTTTAATATTATAGTATAATTTTAATATTATATTTAACCTCAATATATTACAGGGTAGTCTTTAGTCCTGGGAATAAGATAAGTAAAAATTATTGCACTTTTTAATACACTTTTATACAAAAAATATGTTAAGTCCTAGTTCTGATCCTTATTGACTCAAAAACTCAAGTTAGTTCAGTTACAGGATATCTTCTAGTCGTGCCAGCTGGCAGAACACTTTTATTTGTTTTTTAATTGAAAAGGCAAAGTGCAAAAGTTGTAAAAGCATTGGATTTATATGAACTTTAATTAGGCCTGCAAAAAGTGTTGTAGTTATTACTCGGCCAAAAGGATCAAGGACTCAGAAACAGAAAAAATATATATATATAGAACTGACCAGATTCTAAGGAGATAATCCACTGCGATTTTAACATAATTATGTAGATTTTTTCTTAATTTATTTAAAGCCATGTGCAGACATCAGTCGTCCTTTGAAGGCAAGGATAAAGTTTATCATTTCAGCGAACAACTCGCACTTTGCTAGATTTTTCCAGCTCCGCAGAGGCAGCGTCTTGAATTTATGCACTGAATTAATTATGCACGTACGACTCCGACTCCCGGCTAAGACAGGATGGGGATGAGAATGAAGAGGCGGCTGGTGGCTCGGAGGATAAAGGAGGAGATCCTCCGCTCTGTCCGCTGTCTGTTTGTCTGGTTAGTTTGGCGTTGGCGGCGCATTTAAAATAATTGCAGAGTGGAAAAACTGAAACTGGCAATTCGTGTGAAAAGTTTACACTACGCTTTTTGGCATAAGCTCATAATGGATTTGTCAGCGGGTTTGTAGCGGGTTTTTCTTCCAGCCATTTTTCAGCCTTCAGGCCGCTCTGCGTATACTTATTATACTCCGCCTTCTCTGGCTGCGCCTTTCCCGCAATGAGCTAATGTAAATTATGGATAGTTGTAAGTGGCTTCGGGGCGGCTTATGAGACTGCAACTTAAGTGTTTGGCTTGCATTTGCATTTGAACGTGGCAAGGCGAAAGTTTCTTTAGCCAAAGTCAGAAAGAAAGTCACAGGAGAAAGTTGGCACAGGACACTTATTAATGAAGCAGACCGAAAGCGGAAGCAACTCCAAAAAACTCCAACATATATGGAAAGAAACATATGCAGATAAAGTTACATAAATGAAATTAAGAGTACATTTAAACAGGATCCCAACGGAAGCAGAGAGAGAGGAAATTTATTTAAATTTTAAGCACATTTTTAGAGCTTGATTTCAAGTTAATTTTGAGACCAATAAGAGTGGAATATTCGCTCTCCAACAGCTTCTGCCTGAATCGGAACTTAGGCTCCTATTTTTATACACTTGTTAATGAAGTAAGTTTAAGTTGAGAGACTTATTATTTGTATTAAAAGCTGAAATATTGCCCTAAATTTTCCAAAAATCTCTCAGTATTTGAGTATTTCTTTTAGTCAGCCTTTAATATTCATCTTTAATTATTTTCTCCACAGATGAGAGTAGAGTAGGGCGTCCTGCAAATCACTCAGATTTCACACCCCTCATTCTACGTGGAATATATATATATATCTGTTTCTATGCATGTATATATATATATATGTATATATATGTATTTATGTGGCTACTCGTCGTATACTCTATAGAAACATTTATAGCTCTGAGCAACATTAAAATGTTGCTGTGTCTCTCGACGTCAGCTGTCCTGGCTCGTTTATTTAGGCCGACGGCGAAACGTTGAAAGCAAATTGATATTATGTGGATTTGGCTTTCACATTGGCGGTATCAATAGGCGGAATCCTTTCGCAGCGTCCTGGCAACGCCACTCCAGTTAAGCCCAAGGATAATGATAATGTTACGCAACGAGCAGAGCCGAGCAGAGCAGAGCAGAACAGAGAGGAGCTGGATAGACTGGATACATTGCGGATTGCTTAGCATACTTTAGGGGCTTTTTTCCTGGTCGGGGGCGGGATTGGGGGCTGGCATCCAAGGACCCAGTTCCCTGGCATCGCCTGCCAGAATTTGTAATCGACAGACAATCGACGTGCGTTCAAGAACATAATGGAAGTTGAAGCGAATGGCGCAAGGAAATGGGTTAGGGGGAAATGGCAATGGCAACGGCAGGGAATTGGGGGCGGCAATAGGAGGGAAGCGTACTCAAAGGCATTGCAACTAATTGGGTTTCGCTTAACGTTTAGACAATGGGTTAGAAGAAGACCACAGCTTTGGTCAGGCAGCAGGCAGCAGGCAGCAGGCAGCAGGTGGGAGATGGGAGGTGGTGGGGGACCTTTCTTCACTTGATTGGAAAATCAAGCTAATTAAAAGATTTCAATTAAACCTGGCTACAAGTTGGCGCAGTAATTCCATTAAAATGGCAAATCAATTTCAATAAATTTCATTTCATTCTTGCCACAGCACATCAATTGAACTGAAGGCGTCCACAGACACGCCCACATTTGGCTTACAGTTGTTGCCAATTCTGTTACAGCTGCTGTTACTGTTGCCGGTTGCTGGTTGCTGGCTGCTGGCTGCTGTTATTGTTGCCGCTGTCAGCGTCATAAAACTGTTACATGCTGACAAATCTGTTAATTGAATCGAGAATCCAATTAAAACTTCAATTTTGCGGAAACTTTGCAACGCTTTTGATAAAGTTCAAGTGCATAAATGGCCAACATGCGCTCCTTGATTCCATGATTTCACATGTTGTGACGCCTCTGCCTTCAGCCTCTGCCTTCAGCTTCAGCTTCAGCGTCAGCGTCAGACACAGATACTTTGGCCGAAAGCTTTTCAATTTTTCCCTTTTTTCCATTTTTCTATTTGCCTCAACTCGTATGCAAAAAACTAGCTGCCCTTTTTTTTGCTACATTTGATGACCTTACGTGGGGTATATGCATTTTGTCATGGAGTATATGCACTAGTCGCATACTCTGCTCAGTCTCTATATTAATCGGAGCTGAATCGGGCGACTATAGCTTATAGGCAGCTGCCCTAGAAAAGATCTCCAAAATTCATTCACTTACAGAATTTCAGCTTTATCTCAGCTGAACGGGAGGCAAAGAAATGTGTTGAAGCAAATTATGATTAAAAAAAGGTCTAAATTTATTTTAGATATTAGCAAAAATAATATAATATTTATAATATAATATATAATATAATAAAAGTGCATTAAGCTAAGGATCAAAGATATAGCTACTTTAAGGCAGACAGAAAAAGTAATTTTTGATCAGCTCTCTGAATGATTTTCGTCCTTTTTGTTACAAATCTGACTGGAAACGAACTAACTGGTGATTGAAGTCCAGCCTGATAGTATATTCAATGGCTCAGTTACTGGAAACTTTCTATTTTCAGGACATTTACCCTATGCCTCCTCCTTGGAAAAATTGCAACTGATTTTGAAGGAGGACAATAGCTTGGTCTTTTTTATAGCTTTAACTCAGTAGAATCCTGGTAGATTTCACCCTGAACTGTTGTGTTAGGAGCGTAAAGACCAATTCTATCGATTGATACTCAAGGATATAGGGCTTTTCTAAGGATCATCGCCTGGAAAAGTAACAAAAATCGATTTCTTCAACCGAAACGCTGCTTTCAAAACCTGTCATCAAAATGAACAAATTATAGGAAAAATCAGATTTAGATATACTTCCTCTAAGGTAGGGTATCTAAAACTTCGACTTGTTCAAGTTAATATTGCTCTTCTAGTTTCATTTCTTTTTGTATTTTTTGTGGGGAGTGTTGTAAATTCAATAACGAATTTATGTGGGCTTTGCTGACTGCATTAAAGCACACAATTTCCTAATTAGTGTGTCTGGCATTTACACAGTCAACGCCGACAGAGTCCTTCCTGCCCTTCCCCCTTTTTCGCCCCCGCCACTCCTCGCTTGCCGCATTTCTCAGTCAGTCTGTCTCACTCCTGCGGCCTGCATTTGAAATTGCTGCACGCAAAAATAGTCAAAGGAAAACCACAAGCTGCGCATAACTAACTGAAACTGCTTTATTCGGACAAACCGCAGGGGTCTGCTACCCTCTTCTCTCCCTGCCCCACCCACCCCCCATCGTCGTCCTGCCAAACACAAGCAACAAATACAAATTCAAATACAACTGGCGCCTTGTAGAGATGAGTATTAATTTAATGGAATTATTGTCATTATACCTTTTATCTCTGGGTTATTGTCTTGCAGGCTTTCTGCTTTCATTAGAAGATTGAATTCCACAGCAACAAACGTGTAAATAACTCTGCTTTACAATGGATTCCACTGAAATAAGTGTAGCATGCTTTTTGGAGCAGTCTTTAAATGAATTCCTTGACTCGTTTTGAATATATTTATACTCCTTTTTGAGTGCATCCCAGCAGGTGCCAATTGAAGCAGTTTATTTGGTTTAAATTTTAAGCTAAGTAGACTCCAAGTTAGCCAATTATTTCCAGCTAATGGAATGCTGCCAAAAATGTGAATAAATAATTGAAAATATTGCCAGAATTTGCCGGCAAACTAAATCATTTTATATGCAACTCAATTTGTTCAGCAACAGTTTCAAAATTAGTCAGCAGTAAGTTCATCTCTAGTGAAAGCCACGTTAGCAATGAATGGCTTCAGTAACATATTTTTTTTTGGCAACTGTACAAAGCCCATTAAAATTGCATTTAGTGAAAATTTATCAGTGTGCAGAAAGGTGGATACTGTGCACTCTCGGCAGCCTCTTCCCCCGCTGCTCCAGCGCCACAAGTGTGCGTGCCCGGAAACGGAAATAAAATAATTCTGGTAGCACTCGACAGTCGACAAGGCAAGCAGGTTGCAATAGCAACAGGAAGTCTATAGCACAAGTATACACTGAGAAAAAAGGAAGTATATTTAACAATATTTTGAGATAAATTTTAAATTGAAAGTTCTTCATGTCTGCCGAATCTCCCTGAAGAGAAACAGAGAGTAGAGAAGGGAGAGGCATGCCTCTAAGAGTCGAAAGAGGAAATATATTATTGGCCAGGATGAGGTGAGGAGTTGATATAATCCGTCTATCTGTCCGTTCATCTGACCGTTCATTTATCCGTCTGTCTACTTGTCTGTTTGTCTCAATATCTCTTAGCCAAGTTAGCTGCAAGAATGCGACTCCACACAGCAAGGCAAAGCTCCTTCAGCTTGTACTACAATTTCTATGACAACAATTGGTAAAAATAAATATACTTCTTTTCGCTCAGTGTATATCTATAGCTATCTCTATTTGCCCATCTCTTTGCACTTGCTGTGCGTTTATTTGTTTGCTGGGCGTCTGTTTGCCTGCGGGGCAGGCGCAGGGCAGGCGTTTATGCAAATGTTTGGGCCAATGCTTTAACTAAAAACACTTTAACCACATTCACCTTGGGCGAATGCTTGTTAGTAGCCATTGAAAACAGTGGAGATACCAACAACAACAACAACAACAGCAGGAGCAGCGCGTCATGGCCCACTTCCTGTTCCTCTGCTGCCCAAAAGGCCGTAAAATGCCTGCAAGTTACAGCCAGGGCTCAAACTGCTACCAAATGTCGGTTGGTTTGCCGAAAAATGTTTCATTGCTTTGGGTGCTTCAGCCTCAACCTCAGCCTCTGTTTCAGCTTCAGTTTCAGCTTCAGCAGCTTTTGCTGGGGATATTTCTGCTGCTGTCGACTGGAATATACCACAGACTTGGCTAAAAGTCAGACGACTCTCTCTCTGTCTCTCTGGTTACCCACTGAGTCCCTCTATTATATAGTACAGTGTGTAATCTGGCCTCAGTCAAATGTTTTGCACGGCTAACCGAACCACTTTCCCGCTTCTCCTGCCGCTCCGACAAACACTTTGGCGTGTGTTTATTATGGAGCTATGTCTGCCCTTGAAGTGTTCTTCTTTTGCTGGGGTTGCTTGCTGCTCCGCAAGTTACTGGTTCCCCCTTCTTGTTAATATGTGTTTGCCAGGTTTAGTAGATGAACTCCTCAAATCAGATATTGCTTGATTAAACCCATTTGAATTTGAAAAGTGAAGACTTACTGCTTACTGCGGAACCAGAGAGTGGCTGGTCATGTAATTGCTTGCGTTATCACAGGCAGTGGGTTAAATTAAAAGCTGATTATGAGGGTTTTCTAGCGCTTTTTAATACAAGAAATAACAATAAATCATTGAACCAAAGTGGAAGTTAGCTCCATAGCAAATCCTGATCAGAAATCGTAAAGTAAGGCTGGGAAATCTTTAAATTCGGTAAGAATATATGGGACTTTTGGCTACTTCAATATCGCTGACCCTAAAAACACATTTTTATTCATAAATAAATGTATCTATAGATATTTATACATCCCTTAACCTTAGCTATAAGTATTTCTCTCAGTTCTTTAGTTGTTGGTTCCTTAGAGGGTTCCTTCCTTCCTCCTTAGGATGATATCTTAGCCACATATATAACAGAAATGTCTGTATTAGAGAAATTAGATGATTTTTAATTAAAATTCGAAATACTAGAAACTATCGAGAATATCGATAAGTTTTTGTTACTAATCGAAGTTACTTTCGAAGCTTTCTTTCGATTCTCCATTCAGGTTTGATGTGAGGACGCGACTATTTTTTAGCTTGCCTTAAAGATTATCATTTAAATAAAACGTATTTAAAATACACAGAATAGAAATTAAATTAAATAATATATTTTTTATATTATATAAAATACTTATATAATACTTATATTTAGTATATAATTTTACTTGACTATTTGATGAGCAAAAATAGCATTTACCTTATATTTTATCGATACACTAAAGGGAGGCTCAAAACAAAAATCAAGTACAGACTTTAAGCGATACTATCGATAGTATCGATATGTTTTGTGCCAGCTCTATTTAGCAGAGCCAATAATAATATAAACAGCAACAACAAGAAGAAGAACAAGAACAACACTATCAAAGCAGAAGGCAAGTTGGGCTGGTAAAAACAAAACAAACATTTTCTCTCACGAAATTTATCGTTTGCATAAATTTGCTTTATTGCCTGGCTCCTGAATCCTTGTTGTTGTTTCGACTTTGTGTGTATGTGTGTGTGTGTGTGTGTGTGTAAAGGAAGTGTAACTTTCATTGGTAGACCAGGGCAAGGCCATCAGCAGCAGCAGCAACAACAACAGCAGCAGCAGCAGCAACGAGCCTGGCAAATGTGGCGAGCAAAGTTTTCCATTATTCAATTTAACTAATGAAACTGAAAATTCATTTTACCACATTAACGCACACACACACACACATATACACACGGATATATATGTACAGAAGGACGATGAATGTGGCGGGAAATGTGAGGCGATGTTGCCGGCGGCCAGGACATGTGTGCGTGTTCTAATACGACTCCTTGTTGTGTTGCTGCCGGGTTGCTGCTATAAAACGCGAAAATTTATATTTAGAGGCCGGCAAGGACGACGCCAGCGACGACGACGACGACAGGACACCCTTCAGCACACAGCGGCAGCATTTTAATAATTAAGCATACTTTTAGGCGTTTTCCATGTCCATTTGTGTTGTGGAGTGTCTGGCGGCTCCTTTGCTTAATGTGGCGACATTTCGCCCCCCATATAAATTATGTGGCCAAATGTACGTTTAGCTCATTTATTTCCCCCTTTTCGTCCTCATTTTTTTTTGTTGGCTGTTTGGTCAGATTTACGAGGCAGGATTTTCAAAAATAAATATGCTATGTACGTTAAATTTTTATTGCTTTCATCAATTGTTGCGTATTGTGAAAATTTCTAAACAAATTTCTATTCTGGTAACAATAACAATATTGTTTGGTTAATGTTTTGGCCCCTTGCCGCCGGCATCGGCCACAACGTGATGATGATCTGCGTCGTCTTCATCGTCGTGCATGTCATGGTCATCGTCATCGTCGTCGTCGTCATCGTCGTCGTCGTCGTCGTCGACGTCCATGTCGTCGGCATCATCATCATCATCTTCGTCGTCGACGTCGGTTTCGTCGTCATCATCGTCGAGGTCGACATCATCGTCATCGTCGTCCTGGTTATCGGTGGAAATGGGGCTACCGACACTATTGAATTGTACATGATTACTGTGATCATCATCGTCGGGTGCTTCTTCTGTGTTCTCATCCTCTGTGCCCGTCGAGACATCCTCTTCGAAGCACACTCGCGGCTCCAAATGATCACCATTGCCCAGCTCAAGACGCTGCGGTTCAACTGGTTGCTTTTGGCCAGTTCTTAACTTATTAATACCCTGTTTTTGTAAATCTGTGACGGGTAGCTTTGGCTGTGGCTCCGTCATAGCCTCCGTAACGCGGGGCGTAAGATCTTCGCCAGCAATGCTACGATTTCCGTTCGTATTGGCAGATGTTTCGGGTCCTTCACTTCTGGGTAGCAACATGGGGAAGAGATTTGGTTCAATGGTTTTCTCATAGTCCGTAAAGTCAAACAAAGGCGGCAAATTGCGTCCATTGGGCAGCTGCTGATTGGGATCGTGACGCAGCTCATCAAAGAAGGGATGAGCACAGGCGGTCAATGGCGAAATACGCTCTCCGGGTGAATAGATAAGTAGCTTGGACACCAAATCAATGGCCTCCGGTGGCGTACGTATGCGAAAGACCTTCGCCCATGGATGTGGCTTCAATTGGGGCAGCTTCAACTGTTTATAATTGGGATTCATGTCGTGCAGCTCATCCGTTGTGGGCGTACCCATTACCTTGACAATTTCGACAATTTGATCGACGCCCGAATCGCCGGGAAAGATGAGCTGACCCAGCAAGAGCTCAGCCAAAACACAGCCGGCGCTCCACATATCAATTTTGGTCGTATAATTAACAGCGCCAAAGATGAGCTCCGGAGAACGATAGTATCTGGAGCAGATATAGGAGACATTGGTTTCGCCGGTGACCAGCTGTTTGGCGCTACCAAAATCGCATATCTTAAATATACCCGATTCGGCATCCAGGAGCATATTCTGTGGCTTAATATCCCGGTGACAGATGCCAAAACTGTGTATATAGGCCAGGCTACGGAACATCTGGTACATATAGATGCGGATAAAGTTGACGGGTAGCGTCTGCTTGGCACGGGCATACTGTCGCTCCACCTTATAGAGAGTATCTGGCATGAATTCCATGACCAGATTCAAATAAACCTCCTCACGTTTATCACCGCTGGAGTAAAAGAAATACTTGAGGATAATTATATTCGGATGTCTCAGCTTACGCATAATTTGCAGTTCCCGATTCTTAAAGCGACGATCCTGGAGCACTTTCTTAATGGCCACCGGTGTACTGCCGGGCATCAGTTTGGCATAAAAGACGACACCGAAGCTACCATTACCAATGATCTTGCTGTCCGCATAGCTGATCTCTGTCATTGTGTCCGGGCCGTAGCCAACTGTGGCCACCACAGTGGTCAGCTTGTTACCAGTACTGGAATTCTTGTTAGCCATTATTTAACACTTCTTTCTAATATTTACTGCTTAAAATGATATTTTTTTTTTAAGAGATTTCCTCAGTTTTTTATAGAAAACACAAATAATGTGGGCCTAAAAATCAAAGTTTCGGCCCTTAAAGACATAAGTGTACTGGCTATTGTTTTCTCTATTTAATATCTATATATATATATATTTTTTTTTTATATTTCAATTTCAGGTATTTCCCTTTAGATTGCTTTATAGCGATGTAGGTCAATACCTACCCAGTTTTTTTTTCTCTCTCCCCCTGTCAGTAGCTGCCTATCCGGAACAGATATTTCAAGCCAAATAAATGTATATATATATGTCTGATACTCTGATTGATCAGATACTATATATATATATTATTTACATGAACTTTTAGCTCCCATATATGGGTTAATCTGCGGTCGCTACTGCGATGACTAACCAGACTCTATATAATACCCTAGGCTAAAGTTTATAATATTTCCATACGGGTTCAACCTATTAGGGCCTCTGCGCTTCGAAAAACCCAATCAGTCAGTTTCGGGCTCTTAAATTCGTCAGTTCAGAGATTTATTTTTACTAAGTAATACCCAGAGGAATAATTATGCATAAAGCTAATATGGGGTGTGGTTCAGAATTCGTGAAATATGCTCTGATCTTGTTCAATCTTTTAGGCATGGTAAATATATTGATTTTTTGGATTAAATCGCGTCAATTTCTATTTATTAGTTACTCTATTCTATAAGTATTATTCCAGATTGAAGTAAGTACGCCCTTATGATTCCTTGTAGTATTATTTATCAGGCTCCAACTTTCACTGCAAAAAGGTGCAGCCTACTTTTAGGATGATCAAAAAATGCAGCTCCTAAAAGTAGGCTATATATTTTTCAATGAAAACCGGATATCTATTGATATCTATTTATTATTCCAAAGGCACAATTACCGAATTAATTAAAGCTCTATTCTATCTATTATACTACAAATATTCTGTTTGTATTTTAGTGGGTCGGCATTTTTATTGCAATCGATGAATTCTTAGCCAATATGGATACACACTTTGGTGGGAGCATTTTTATGCTTGTCCTTGGCAGTTTTGTGGTTTCGATATCCTTGTTAGGCTGCTGTGGTGCCTGGAACAGCAACACTGGCTTCCTTCGCCTGGTAAGCTGTGAATATTAACAGAAATAAAAGTTAATGGATTAACCTATATCTGTATCTGTATCTGTATCTATATATATTATATTGTTAGTACGCTGGCATCTTGTTGTGCCTAATTATTGGCCAAGTGTGCCTGGTTATCTATGTTTCGTTGAAACTTTATAAAGTCCACCAATATTGTATAACTACGTGGGATCATCGGCATTTGAATAGCAACTTTCATCTTCTTGAAGAAACGGTACGTATTGAATGCCTTATTTCTAGAAGAGGTTTCTATTTAGAGTATTATTAAAGTCAATTTGCGGTTAAAACAGAATTTGTATAGAAAAGTCAACAGCTTTCTTTTCGGGCTACAATTAAAGTCCTTAGCTGCTTTACCCTCTAACTTAATTTCAATGGATATTTCAATGGATAAAAACAGTGGAATAAAATCAAGAATTCTGTATCTGAAGGCGACTCTGATTATTCTAAAACTAAGTATGAAATTCTTAAGGAAACCCGCTGTTTTTAGTCGGAGAATCCTTTATATTATTCCACTGTTTTTTATAAAGGACTTTCTTAATAATAGCACCTATTTATCAGGGTTAAGTCCTTTTATTCTTCTACCAAATATAATAATCATAATTGGATTTAAATTAAACCATTGTCGTTTAATCCCAACTAGAGGAGGTTCACACTGGAATCTAGTGCAAGGATTCATTCACTTATTTAGCCCTGTTCATAAATAATCCATTGTTTAAACTTAAATTTAGTATTCCAATTTTTTTCTCTCTGTAATTTAACTATTTTTCCATGCTAGTTTTCGTGCTGCGGCCTAAATGGCTATAAGAGCTACCTGGATGAAGCTGAGAAAATACCCCCATCCTGCTGTGGCTTCCCGAAGGACATGGAATGCCCGAAGTTTATGGCTTTTAAAGAGAGTTGTTCCGATCTATTTATCGAGACGGTGAAATATACTAAATGGGGTCTACTGTCCGCATCTGCAGTAATGGTAAATTAAATAAATACAATACTCAATAATTGCCGGGAATTGAAACTAATTGAAATCTCTTACAGCTGGTGGCCAGTTCATTTGCCTACTACTTGGTCCATGTCATACGCCGTGGAACCTTAGGATATGTTTTACTCACAAAAGAAGAACAATAATAAATGCCATAATTTGTGTATGAAATTCGTTGTAAATAAATGCATAAAACACAACTATTATAAATGTTTTCTACTACTTTTTCTGCTACGTTTTTTTATGATGCTCTTCAACTATGTTGCAGCTTCTTTTGTTGCGATTATTACGCCAGTTATATTGTTATCATCGCCTGGCCACTTCTGGCCATACTTCTGCTCAGTCAGTTATAGCTCAAGGGATGATTTCTTTCCTTCTCTTCCTTTCTTTCTGGCCAATCTTAAACCCTTAGCATTATTGCTCCTTGTCCACGTTGAAGATGGAACTTTTGATATCATCGCCTGTCGCTTTTCTAGCTTTTGTCGCCTTTGTCTGCTCTGCTGCTGCTACCCTTTGTCTTTTTCGCTAGCTTATCGCACTTGGTTTTGTTCTGCGTTTCAGTTTTTAGTTCTTCAATACTCTCACTGGGGGTAATTTAGTGCTGTCAAGCGCTTTGCAACGTTTCTCTATAAGTTACAGAGTATAAGCTGCACTAAGATGAGCAACTTACGTGTGAGGGATAAGCCTAAGGATTTGCTCCTTTTTTGAGCTCACTCTAGGGCTTATCAAAGCTAAATATATTTCAAGAATTTGTAGAGTATATGGCCGAAGATACCCTTTTTTTCCTTTTTTTATACCCCATTCTGAAATGACCCTTGGAGTTATCTATAGCCAAAGGTATTGCTAAAATTGTAAAGGGTATATAGATTCGTCTTGCTGAAAATACAATCTTGCCCGTCGCATTATAACTTTATGTTGAGCTGACCCTTAGGGCTAACATAGCCTGCCGCATTTCATAAATTTCTAGGGTATCTGGCTGTAATAATAAGAAGAATAGTTGCCTTTTTTATTGTTGTATAAAATGCTTTTATTTGCAGTTATTTTGTTTATTGTATATCGCATATATTAGATATATAAAAGTGACACACTCATTGTAAAATCTTGTTAGACACAGATACTCACACATACAAATACATACAGATTATTATTATTATTATTATTATAATTATAATTTTATACTTTAAAGTTGATGCTTGACTTTTATTTTCGTTACTTTTCTGCCGCCTTTTCTGTCTTAGCACTAGAAAATCGCTCAACTTGCAGCGATTTATTTCTGTTTATTTATTTATTTATTAAAATTTCAATATTATAATTGAAAAGTATCGCTAAACACACACAAAAAGTTGCCTTTTAATTATTAATTTATTTATTTATTTATCCATTGTGGCAGTGTAATTTAAATTAGTTTTTGTTGGCTATTATATTGTTTGTTCTACTGAGGAGTAAAGAGAGGAGAGGAGAGAGCTTTTAAAATGGATTCTCTATATACAATAATAAACACACACACACGCACACTATGTAATTGTGTGTGTATGTGTGTGTGTGTATACTTAAATTAGTTGCGAACGTTTAAACTAAACTGTGCCTAAAATACGCTCAAAATAGTCGTAGAAATATTATTGAAATTGCTGGACGTTCTTGGCATAAGTAAGTTAGGTTAAGTTCTTTATTTTTATTACTCACACACATGCATATATATATATATATATATATGTATGTGTGTGTGTGTGTGTGTATATGTGTATAATTTTATTAAAATTACTAAATAAATTTATTTGGCTTTAATGTTGAAGTTATTCTTTTTTCTGTTTGCTTGCAGTAAAATTGAATTTTACATAATTTTCTTGCTTTTGCCTGCTACTTTTGTGCGTATCAAATTGGTTCTTAGTAGTTAATAAAAAAGCATATTTAATTTACTTGCAGGACACACAGACAGGCAGGCAGGCAGGCGGACAGACACACACACACACACAGACAGAGAGACAGAGAGCCAGTCATATGCGAAAGCAACACACGCATAACAATAAAATTTTATATTTATCGCTAACGATTTCCGGGCGCAGGAAGTGCGAGTCTCTCCTCGCTGCGTGTGTGTGGCTGTGTGTGTGTGTGTGTGTGACTAATACAAATACACGCGTAAGCATAAATATATTTTGTGCTGCCTACTTTTGGGCGTAGTCTGCTTCTTTGTTGCTCCGCCTCTGCCGCTGCTGCCGCTGTCTGTGGCACTCGCATATTTTAATAAATTTTATGCCGCTGAAATGCGCGCCGCTTATCATTAACGCACAATTTATTTTTGCTTTTATGCCTTGCGGCAATTGTTGTTGTTGCTGCCGCTGCCGCTGCTGCTGGCGCTGCCGCTGCTGCTGCTTTTTATCTGTGAGTTACATTTGCTTTTTTGGCTTTTTGATTATTTGCTTTGCATCTTAAGCTATGTTTCGCATTTCGCATTTCCTTTTCGTTTATATTCGTATTTATATATCTATTTTTTTCAAGTGTATTTTGCTTAGCTAATTAGTTTGAATGTTTTTTATTTAATTTTATATATTTATCTCTTTTATTTTTTAGCTGAAATTCGGTGCAGAAATTATCTATTTACATGTTGGCATAATGTACATTTAATTTGCAACGTTGCTGGGCGAAAAGTTTTGCTCAGAACTTTGTTGGCCCAACGGCTTTTAAATGTTGTTTATTGTTGTTCATTTTGGTTGCTGGTTGCTGATAGTTGCTGATGGTTGCTGATGGTTGCTGCTGCAGCTGCCAGTTGTTGGTTGCCAGTTGCTGTTGCTCTTTGCTGCTGTTGCCCGCATTTCATTTAACTTTGCACTTAGACGTGTTGTTGTTGCTGCTGTTGTTGCTTAGAGCCAAGCTTGTTGCTGCTCGAAGAGTTGCTGCTGCTGCTGTTGCTGTTGCTGCTGTTGTTGTTGCTGCTGCTGCTGTAGCCAAAGTTTACAGAATGCTGTTGGTGGCGGCGCTGAGGCGCAAACGTTGGCAGCTGTTACTGCTGCAACATGGTCCTGGACTCGGCCTGGGGCGGACATTGGCTATTGCAAATTAAATTTAGCTAATTCTCACAATTCTGTGCTCATTTCGCTTACAATTGCGCTCTGTGGTTGTTGTTGTTGCAGTTGTTGTTCCAGTTGCAGTTGCAGTTGCAGTTTGTTGTGGCATGCAAAAGAGAATAAAGGAAGCAAAAGAAAAAGGAAGAGAGAGAGAGAAAATTGCAGAAATTTGCATATTAGAACAAGTTTCGCACATTATTCATAAGCAATCCAAGCTGAAAAGTGAGTGTTTTTCTCCTCTGAATATGTGAATAATGTGAGTAGAAGCGTGTGAGTGTTTTGGCTTGTTAGTTTGAGTGTTTTTTTGCAAAACTACGGTGCGTATACTTTATATATGGTAAAATGTGCCTTTAAATTGTACTTAAATTAATACCATTTAATTGCTATATTAAATTCTATATAACTTTTGTAGCAGCTCCAAAAATAGCCGCCACAACAACTCAAATAATTACTTAATTTAATCATAAACAAAAGGCACAAAGAAATGGCCAACACATAATTCTAAAGCCGATCTTTTTTATATACACAGGGCTTATCTTTTGGCTCAAATTTACGCATGGAACTCTGGCACTTTTCCAACATTTTCAGCGCTTTTGGTTGGGGCGGGGTGGGGGGAAATTGCGTAAAGTTTTTCCTACATTTTCTTGCCCCTTTTGTGCGTGTCGCATAAACCCAACAACAACTACAAAAGTCGCGAATCGATGGGGCCAAAAGAAAAGAAACAAAAATTGCCGCTCTATAAAAGAGGCAATGCTTTGTTTTAATACCCTATAAATGTCAATGTAAACTTAGCTACTAGATACAGTTTGGTTTCATTGGGAAAAGAGTACAAAAAATTATTAATGTTTTAATTTGTAGAACGGAGAAAAAATAACTCAAATTTGTGAATATTTTAATTTGCAATACAGAAAAAACTTAGAAAAAAATAATTCAAGTATTTTAATTTGGAAAACAGAAAAATTAAAAAAAAAAAATAGCTCTAATTTCTGAGTATTTTAATTTGGAATACGGAAAGTATCAATATTTTTGTTTAGGTCTTTTTTGGCGTAAATGAAATTATTTCTTTATAATATTCTGGCTGATACAGAATACTTTTTGTTATCAGTTCTTACGTAGGTTTATTTTATATTTATTTTAAATATTTAAATGGAATGCATGGCTTGGTTCGACTATTCTTAGAGGGATATGAAAAAAAAACATAAATAAATATGAATTTTATAAATTTTTTTTGGTAATGAAATTAATATGTTAACATATTTTATTTTATTTTATAGGGCATAAATTTTCTATTTTATAGCTAGAAGAGTTTTGGTTTATAAAAACTAAGCTATAAAAAGCATAAATTTTATATGTTTTTAAAAAATAGATCGAATAAACATTCAATTATAATTATATTTTATATATTTGTTAAACAAATTCTGGTGAATAAATATATATTAACTATTAAAATAAAAGGACTACAATTGCTTCAAGCCCTACACAGTATACCCTGTACTTTTGCTTCAGTAGCTTTAGCTTGCAAGGGTATTCGAAGGTCTACTTGACTAATGAAATAAAAGGACTACAATCCTTACACAGTATACCCTGTACTTGGGCTTAAAAAAAGTAGTTTTCTTGCTTAGTCAGCTTCAGTGGCTGCAGCTTGAAAGGGTATTCAGAGGTCTACTGGCGCGTGTGCATAACCTTTTTAGATGTTTTTGTTTTACTTTCATATTTTTTTGTCGGTTGTTTTGTTTTTTGTTTATTTGGCTCCGCAAAGTATTTTTGCGATATGAAATTGTTGTTCTACTCGCACATTGAGCCTTTTTTTTTTGTTGTGTTGTTGTTGGCTTTCAACGCTACTTTTGCTATTTTGTTGCTGTGTTGAAATTTGTATTTATGTTTGGTTGGAGGCAGGACGAGCACCAGGACGAGGACCAGGACCAGGACATAGACTCGCTCGCTGGGAAATATCATTTGCCCGGCACTCTGGCCTAGCCTCGTAAATTTTAATGTTTTTTTTTCTTGCTTTCTTTCATTCTGCCTTTTTGCCAGGACCATCATATTTTTGGGCCTCTCTTTTTGTGTTGTTGGTGAAAATTATGTATATTTTTAGCACTTTCGTTTGTTTTGTTTTCGCTTATCGAGTTTGAAGGTCATTTGCTTAGCTTTCATTGCAATTTTCCCGTTGTTTTTGCTGCCGTTGGGCGACCCTTGTAGGGTGCTTTGGGTGTGTGTGTGTGTGTGTGTGTGTGTGTGTGTGTGTGTGTGTGTGTGTGTGTGTTATGATATCATATCTTCATTTATATGTTTTGTGTGTGTGTCTGTGTGTAATATGAATGTTTCTTTTTGGCTGGCTGCCTGGCTGCGCAGTTAATTTGTTGTGAAATTGTCATTTTGTTGCTTCAATGGCTGCGTGCAATGCGGCGTATGAGTAATATTTGTGACGGAACTCAAAACAAATGTAAATGGATGGCCAAATGTATAAGAGAGGACCTTTTTTGGGGCGACGGAGGGCTCGCTAATGAGGCACAGAACAGGCAACTTGGCCATTTTCGCTAGCAAATTTAAATTGACATGTTTAAAGTCAATTTGTGCGTTGCGTTGAACTTTGGCCCATAAACAAGGCACTGTCTCTTACCAATCTCGAACTCCCTGTCCTCCCTCCCGCGCTGACATTAACCTATTCATTTGTAAATGGGCTGTCGAAGAATTTCTACGTAGTCTTCGCCTGCGTCTTCGTCTTCGCATTCGCATAAATATTTGTGTGCCTTTTGCCATGCGAAGCGTAAAAACGTACAAAAATAAACAAACTGAAACAAATGGCAAAGGAGAGGCAGGCGGCAGCCGGCAGGAGGGACAGGGGCGTGGCTGGGGGCAGGGGGCAGGCAGTCAAATCAAATGTAAATCCAAAATGAAAGCAAGCGCCAACTGAAATTGAAATGAAAGCGAATGGGAAATGGGAAATGCGAGCAATGAAAATGCCACTGCTACGCGAAGGAAACGTCTTTTCCATTTTCTCATTTCCCATCGTTGTTATTGTCATTGTTGTCGTCGTCGTCGGCGTCGGCGTCGCTTCGCATTGTTCTTCAGTTTTGCTTGCAGGCAATTGAAAATTGGCAGCTGGCAAAGTGCTTTGAGCCCCAACTGTGAGGCTGAAAGGCCAAAAGCCTTAGCCGTCTGGGGAGCGCCACACCCACTGCGCCTTAAGCACCACGCATAGGCCTAAACAGGCACATTAATACATAATTTATAATGTTTTTATTCTGTTTTGTTTTCTTTGTTTTCTCGACTCTCCCCCCACACTCTGCCTCCTTCTATCTCTCTCTTAAGGATGTCTCCTTTCTGGCGCATTTTGATTAAGAAATTTTAGCTTAAGATACAACTAAGTGAAAGCAATTGATTTAAACAACAAAAATATATGGCTTAAACGAAGAAAATATACTACAATTTCTATTTTAAAGTTAATAAAGGACTTCATTTCAGTACAGGTCGACCTACTCGAAGGACTAGGCAAATGCAATCAATGCTTCACTTTTCTTTTATTGCTGTGGCTGCATGCGGGTCAAAGGGCCAACCTACTTAGGACTAAAACAGGATATAAACAGGATATTTATCTGCTTGTTAGCTACACACAAATTGGTACAGAACTAAGGAAAGAAAATACAAAAAAAAAAAACAAAACAAAAGTTAAATAGTCGACGCTTGGCAGCAGCAGAAGTCGAAGAGAGTGGAGGAAAACTGAAAATGGAAAATGGAAAAACAAAAATGGAAAAATAAACTTACCGGCGACTACTTTGTATAATTGGCGATAGGATTATCTCTAAGCTGGAGGAAATGTTTTGATTTTGTTGTAAATTCGAGTGCGTATTATAGTTCATTGCAGTTGTTGTTGCTGCGGCTGCTGCTGCTGCTGCTGCGGCTGTGGTTGCTGTTGTGTACGGCTGTTGTTGCTGGTGGGTGCTTGGTAGGGATTGAGTTGGGTCACTGGGTGGCGCATTCGTATTGGAGTTGGTTTGGCTACTGCTATGGCTATTGCTATTGGTATTTGCATTCAATGTGGGACAATTTAACGTTTGGTTTGCTGTGGTAATTGGCAATAGTTGCTGCTGTTGCTGTTGCTGCTGCTGCTGCTGTTGTGGACTGGTGTTGGTGGCAGTTTGTTGACCACTGTAGACATTCGCATTGCAATTATCTAGATTAATATTGGCCAAAGCGGAAATGGATGCTCCTGTTGATGCAATTCGATTGCCGTTGCCGTTGTTGTTGCTGCTGTTGTTGTTGTTGTTGTTATTATGGCCGCTGCTGTTGTTGCTGCTGTTGTGGCTGCCAGTGGGCGACATCAAAGGAACATCAGCATCAAATATATCCTCTGCCTCGGCCGCCTCATCGTCATAAACATCATCGGTGTCTTCGGTTTCATCATTAGTTGTGGTCGCATCCTGCTGCAGTGCCTCCAAAACAGCCATCACCTCGTCCTCCTCGCTGCAGGAGTGCGATGAGTGCATTGCCTGTGCATTTTCAGGGGTATTTTGTTTGTTGGTTGGTTGGTTGCGGGTGGAATATTTGGGGGGTATTAAAAACACAAACAGGTTTAGCAAGTTTCTTGCAGGGTTCTACATTTCGTTGTACTAAAAAACAGGCACTAAATTTCCAGAATTTTCTTCTTTTTTATCACAATTTCTCATGCACTTAAAGAACTACATTTTAGCCACATTTTAGTTAACAATAATTAATCATATTTTACTCTAAACGCGTCTAATTAAATGCAGGCAAACATGCGCCATGCAAACTATTTTAATTACATTCATTTTTAAACAAATAAACACAAAAATTTCTATGCTTTGTCGTCTTTTTTTCAGTGTATTTATACTACAGCATTTTATTGAAATTAATTTAAAACTCGGCGCGAAAAGCTGTCGATGTGTGTTTGCCTATAAATTTATTATGAGATCCGCAGGCGGACAATTTTAATTACACACACACAATCGACTGCAACATAAAATACTCTCACAATAAACAGGCCACAACAATGTGAGCAACACAATGGCAAATGCCAATACCACCCGCTTATCCCCCCATTCCTCCTCCCTCCCCATATCCTGGTACTTCCTGTGGTTAGAGGGTAACAAAAGCTCGCCTGATTGCGTTCATAAAGTGACCGCAGGCTAAACACCTGACCAAAATTCCCTTCACACAAAGTTGCCCTCCCCATGTGACGCTATGTCCTGCGGATTTGGATTGATTCGAGTCTATAGAATAGAGTAGCGCATGTCCTGCGGAATATGTTTAATTGCATCATTGTAGCGATGAATGTTAACAGCAGTTGCTGCCATTGTCTCCGTAAACCGGTTCACACTTTTAAGGCTTTCAATTAAAGCAGTTCCAAACCTAATTGCAAACTCAGAAGCTGTAAAAATTCTAAACAGCTGACTGAAATTCCCTTTCGAAAGTTGCCCTGCCCTTTCCAAGAGTATGTCCTGCGGATTTGGATTGATTCCAGTCTATAATAAAGTTGGTCCTGTGGAATTTGATTAATTAGTTGCTGTCAGTGTCTCTACAAACCGTCTGTATACCGGTTCAGACTTTTAAGCCTTTCAATTAAAGGAGTTCCGAACCTAATTCCAAACTCAGAAGCTCAACAAATCTTAAAATTCCCTTTCTAAAGTTGCGTTTCCTGTTTCAGAAGTATGTCCTGCGGATTTGGATAGATTTCAGTCTAAAAACCAGTAAACCGGTTCAGACTTTAAAGTCTTTCAATTCAAGTTTTCCCTTTCAAACTCAGCTCAAAACATCCTAAATACCTGACCAGAATTTTCTGCTCTTTGCTTCCCAGTTTGATTCTATACTGGAGAAAGTTCTGAGGAATTGAATTGTTCTAACGATGAATGAGAGTTCTTCTCTTTATCTCTGCGAAACATTTGTGAACCGGTTCAGCATTTTAAGCCTTACAACCCTAATCTCAAACTCAGCAGCTCCAAAGATTGCCATTTCCGGTCTATAAACTGTTCTTAAAAGTTGTTAATTTCAATTTAAACTAAATCTGTTCACAAAGTAGATAAACTGTGCTGACAAAAAAGGAAGTGTATCAATCGGAATTAGCGTCTGATTAGAGTATCGATTATTGACAGAATCTAATAAATTAAATTGGATTATTTAATCTATTTCCCAACTAAATAAACTACATTTAAATACAACATTTTAATGCATATTTCCCTTACACAGAGAAGACTTTATAGTTTATTATTTATAGCTAGTTGAAGTGTTTGGATTAACTTTTGAATTGTAATTTGCTTGGCATTACTCTAGTCCTAATTCAATAGAATTATTAATTTCGTAATTGAAATATGTTGCTCTTTGTCTATTGAGCATTTCCCGTGTATGTTTCAATCTCAATACCCTTAAAAGCTCATTCAATTTGGCCAAAAGACACGTCTGTTCAAGAGCCTTTGCTGCTGCTGCTGCTGTTGCTGTTATTATGATTGAGTTCAATACACACAAAGACACGTGCTGCAATCCGAAATGTACATAAAACCCCCCTCTCTGTCTGCCACCCCCTTAACTTTGTTAGATACGTCTATATATATCTATATATATATATAATCATTTGTAAATGAAATCATAAAGGTGAATATGCCAGAGAGACTCGCCTGCTATGCGTAGTTAGCATATGGCAGGAGTATCTTTATACTGCCAGATAGACACAACAACACTTGAGCTTTTTGTGCTCTAAGCACTAAACTTGGCTTAGCCTTATGGCCGGGATATGTAGCTGGCTATATGCGAGGGTTTATTTGGTGCATTTGCTTGATTTGTATAGAGAGCTGTGAAGTTTGTTTGATTTGCTATTAATTAAAATTGCATTCAACTTGAAAATTGTATTTGTTGTGCTTAGCTGAGGCGGCAGACTATATATATATATATATCCTGATTCCCCCTACTACTTGGTCTATCAATAATGAAGCCTGAATTGCAGCCTAATGGAAACACGTACAAGATTTCTTAAATAAACACACAGAGGGTTAGAAATGCGAGCCAAATTTAATTAATTTTCTTCCACTTTTATGGGTGTGTTACTGTATATGTATTTGTGTATATGTGTGTGTGTGTGTGTTAATTAGGCTTAGTCTTTAGACAGACACGCCCCATTCGTAAATGCATCAAATTGGCCGGAGAAAAAAGCTTATAAAACGCTAAACCGTCGTTAGAGCCAGCAACTGTCATGGCCAACAGGCAGGCGTGTCAACACATTCGTATTTATTTAATTATGACCTTTGAACCCAAGTACACCCTGTTTCTTTTTTTTTTCTGTCAACAGCTCTTCTTCTTTTTTTGGCCATGCACATGCATAAAAATAATATTTTCTTTTTGCATATAACAAAAATTTCCATATATAAATATTGAAAGCGACAGATGTCCATTGACGAAAGACAAAAGGCTGGCTTAGAGGCATTCAAAAAAACATGCTAAAAAAAACAGCTAAAAAAACAGCTAAAAATACAGCCAACATTTATTGTCTGCATGCTGCATAATTAAATCATGCTCAACATAAATAAATAAATAAATAAAACAAATAAAAAACTGCATTGTTCAAATGAAAAACCTTTTTTGCAGCAGCATTTTCCGCACTATTTGATTCATAAATTGTTTTCCTGCCAATGAATCAATTGCTTATGCAAAAATTCTGCTTTTTTCTACCAATATTTTTCCATTGTTTTTCTTTTTTGTTTTTTTTTTGTGCAAAGTTTTCGGTTCAGTGCATTTTATATGGCCAAAGTTTTAAGGCTTTAATCGCCAGCAGTTAGAAGAATAATTTTTAGGGCTCTCTGCTTTGTTTTTAGGAAAAGGATTAAGAGGGGAAAGACGTGAAAAGAAGCCTTGGAAAATTTGGAATAATATTTGAAAATATTCAGTTGTTTAATTTAAATGCTGCTTGCATTTTATATTGATTATAGTTCATGATATTTTCATATGAATTTTATCCCTTGCAGAGGGTATTATAAGCTTGACCCGAAGTGTGTGCTGCATTAAAGGATCAGGACTGCAAGACGAGTTAATAAAGACCTTTTCGTCTGTCCTTCTAGTCGTGTGTCCTGCTATTCGTCTGTCCTTCTATTCGTCTGTCTGTCTCTTGTTCTCTTTTTATCTGTCTTGGAGCTCTGAGAATGAACTTTGGACGGTAGCAGCGATATTGGCAGCAGCTGAATCGGACTACTATATCTTTATAGCTGCCAAAGGAACAATTTGGCCAAAAGCCTTTCTACGGCAATTATTATGTTTCTAAGAGATATCCTGCTGAAGTTTCCAGCTTACTTTGAGGGGTCTGTTGTCTAAATGACTGATAAGAAGTATTAAATTCTGAATACTCAACAGCCTCTGCAAGGGTATTTGATCTTCGGCGTTCGAACCTTAGCCTTTTCATGCTACTTTATATTAAATTTTGTATATTTTCCAGGAGTTTCATCTATATTTCTTTTAGCCAGCTAAGTCCCGCTTTAGTTTACAATTTAATTCAGTTAGCAGTGCAGCTTTTCCGGGACATTTGTGGAAATCGCTTAAAGCTCAATAAGTCTGGCAATGGTCGTAAGTTGTCCCTTTTATTGTTTACCAATTGTGTTAATCTAACATTTGTTGTTGCCAGCGATGTGTGTGTGTGTGTGTGTGCCTTGGGGGCAACAACAACAACAACAACAATGGAAAACAACACCAACTAGGATACAAGTCAAACAGCCTAAAGCGGTAACTCCTCTCGCGCGGGGAAGGGGGAAAAGTAAAGTGCGTACTGGCCAGCCAGGAGGAGACAAGAACCAACAACAGCAATCGAAACTTTTGGCACATTAAATCAGTAAATTTATTGACTTAACTGCTTTGGCAAGGACATGCCACATGCCACGCCCAGCGCCCCCTTTGGTCTAACTCTAAGTATCTTTTTCAGCGCGTGTGTAGTATCTGTGTCTCTGCTCCCTGCCGCCTGCTGGCTGCTCCTTTCGCCTGCTGCTCTTTATCCTGGCACCATTTGAGTTCCTGACTCCTCTGTGCTGTGCTGTGCTGTCATAATTTTTGATTTGCTTGTTTTATTTGATGTCCTTTGGCTGTCTCTCTGTCTGTCTCTCTGGCTGCCTGGCGCTGTCTTCGCTTTACTAAGCTGCCTCCAGCTTAGGGGAAAAACAATTTTGCAAAATTTATTTTATAGCAAAATTATGCCAAACATTTCGGGAATGTTTCTATGTAGTGGCTCCGCTTGCTATGAAGGACATTTGCGACACACACACACACACACACTCAGAGAGGGACGGAGAGAGGGGGAGAGAAAAAATTTATTTAAGAATTGTTGGCATTTTTTGGTGCTGCCATCAACTTGAGTTGAAATTATTTGCTTGAGCAGCCCACTATGCGGCCACGCCCCCTCTGCCGCCTACGTCCCACAACGCCCACAAGCTTTGCTCACATAAATATGGATAATGTAGCGCAAATAGTTGCTTATTATTTATGCTGCCCCCCCCCGTGCCACGCCTCTGTGCGGGAGCTGAGCATCTTTTGCCTTGGGGCAAAATTTATTTGTATGCCAGACAAAAATTAGTTGGCATATTTCAGTTCTTAATTAGCCATGCGTGAAATTGAGCTGAGTATTAAATAAATTTCTAGCATACTTTTCAGCCATATTAACTTGCAGGACTTAGCCGAACAATCAAAGGATAATAATAAATAAATAAATACAATTTTAAACAGCAAATTGGAGGCTAAATTAAAAGAGATACAACTGGTTTTAGCTAGGAGAAACTATGGGATTTACTAGCTAAATAATGCAGTGCCTAAAGCTAGCTCTAGATCTGGCTATTTTCTGGCTAAAAGCTTTCAATATTGTATAGACAAAAAGAGCGTAGATAGCTATAAAAATGTGTGACAAAAGATGCAAAGTTTGCTTAATAAAAGGTACATAAAAAGTATTTAAATAATAATAAAATTAGTTAAATAATTTACAATAAACAATAAAAATTCAGCTTTAATTCCAAAGTATAATTAAAAGTATAAAAAAACATTCAAAATGTGCCCAGAAATCGACGGTTGCTAATTAAATTGAAGCACGACACATTAAGGTGTATCTTTAAGATACAAACGAGTCTTGTGTGTGTGTGTGTGTGTGTGTGTGTGTGTGTGGGGTATATATGTGTGCACACACACACATGAGCCCGGCTTCATATCTATTTTAGCGCAGAGTCTATTTAAGTTAATTAAATTCCAGTCTATACGCCAGACACAAAAACTCAGATAGCAGCAAGTTTATTTGCAGACAGAGCGCCGCTTTTGATAACGTGAAAAACACACACATAAAACACACACACATACGCAGCGACTAAGTGTGTGTGTGTGTGTGTGTGTGCATGCAAAAGATAAGTGTGCATGTAACTAAAGCCGGCAGAGAGGATACTTGCCAGCTCCTTTGCCGCCTGTTTACAATGAGTCCTAACAAAATAATCAACATAAAAGCTTCAGTTACTTATTATACTACAAGTGCACTGAGAGAAAAAATGGGGGCCGCTTACTCTGTACACTACAAATACGAAAAACACACTGAGAGAAAAAATAGGCACCAAAAAAGCTGCTTAAACTCAAAGGCTGCCTGCCATTTGCAGCCTTAAAATAAAACGCTTCATTGCACCCATTTTTTCTCTGAGTGTATTCAAAAATACACACACTTCTTTTTTCTCTGAGTGTATTTACACTGCGCTAGTGCGGGTCTTATTAAGGGAATTAAATAAACCAACGAATTGCAAGCTGAAAATGAGGAATTAAAACATACGTCAGGGCTTGCCACACGAGCGAAAAGTGGCTAATAAAATACGGGCAAAAAGAAGAAGAGGAAGGAGAAGGATAAAAAACAATTAAAGTGAGGCAAGTGCAACATGCAGACAGACACATTCAACACGGCTGCGCGGCGGCAACAACACAGAAAACAAAAACAGAAACAAAGGAACATGCAACATGTTGACGCAACATGCGTATTTGTGGCTGGAGCCACTTGCTACTCACAGTTTGTTGCGTTGCGGTGACATTCGTCGGTGCCACATTCTGTCCATGTTGCAGATACACTAATGGCCCACTCGCTGCTGCTGCTGCGGCGGCGGTTGCCGCCTTTGGCTGTTGCACAATCGGCGGCTGCTGTGTGGCGGCCTTAACGGCGGCGCCTTTATCGAACTGATAATACATGACATCATTGGCGGGCGCTGAGCCGCCATAGAGGGGCGGAGGCGGTGGCGGCGGATCAGCTGTTTGTGCCCCAGAGATATGATAGGCGCTGGTCTGTTTGGGCGAACCACAGCCCGAGCCAGAACCAGAACGGGAACCGGAACCAGAACCGGAGCCAGAATGCGAGTTCGAGGCAAGCCCCGGCGGCATTTGTGGCATCTTGTAGTTGTAGATATAGGGACGCTCGTACTCCCCACCATGTATATAGGACAAAAAGAGATCGGATTTGGCTGGCTGCAGGCCAAAGCCAAGGGGATGGCCACCGCCAGGCATGCCGCCACCACGTTGCCCCAAGGCGCGATTATAGCCATTGGCATTGGTTACACTGCTGCTGGCATAATGCATGGGATAACAGCTGGCATTGGCCAGCTGCGAGCTGCCGCCAGATGTGAGCAACTGCGTCTTGGTTACACTCTGACCGGATAAACGACGCGTTGGCACACCAATATCCGACTTGGCATCGCGTCGCTTCACCTGCGCCTGCGAACTGGATGTCGATGGACCCTGATAGTAGTAAGGAGCAGCCGGATTATTGGGCCATTCCACAAAGCTGCGCTGTCGGCTAAAAGCACCACCAATAGCACCACCACCACCACCATTACTACCACTAGAGTTTACCATGTTACCCGTGAGATTGCTGCTGCTCCGGCTGCCAGCACCGGCGCCAGCTGTTGCCGCCTTGCCCAGCGCATTGTTCAGACTAAATTTATACTGATTATTCTCAAAGGTTGTGTAGCTGAGCAGGCGATTGCTGCTGGCGCCGCCGCTGCTGCTGCCAGCGCCGCTGCCAGCGCCACTTGTAAGCGTCGGCGGCGGCGTTGAGTTAGTATTTGCTGAGGATGTACCACTGTGCACTGGCGCCAGCGTTTGATTTGGATTAGTGGACGTGGAGGAGCAGGACGAGCCGTATTTATAATTCGACTGTTTCTGTTGCTGCCGCTGTTGCTGTTGGGCGAATAGGGAGCGTTGTTGTTGCTGCTGATTACTCACAGTCTGTTGCATGAGGCTGTTGTAGCCACCGCCACCGTTGTTGTTGTTGTTGTTGTTGCTGCCGCCGTTGCTGTGGTGGCCACCGCCGGCGCTGCCCACAGACTTGCGATGGCTGCCACTGGAGGCTCCAGATGATTTGTTCGTGCCATAGCGAGTGCTATCGCTCGATCTGTGAGTCAATTAAAGAAGTGGATTGAT
Organism: Drosophila repletoides; assembly: GCA_018150835.1. Taxonomy (NCBI): domain Eukaryota; kingdom Metazoa; phylum Arthropoda; class Insecta; order Diptera; family Drosophilidae; genus Drosophila; species Drosophila repletoides. Next base: position 11,819,251 of record JAECWQ010000100.1, read on the forward strand.
GGAGAAATATGTGATTTGCTGGAGAAATATGTAAGTTGTCTATAGACGCACCTTTCCGAGGAGTAGGCATAATCCTGATCGGCGCCCAGGCCCGAGTCGGTGTGTTCGTGTGAGACGCGTAAGGCTGAATTCTCTAGAGGACTCAGATTGGAGCCAGTGGGCGATATAAAGTCGCCCATGCTCATGCTGGACATCATGCTGCCATATATATAAAGCAATCTATAAGGATGTCCCACTTCTTGAGTGATTCTAGTTGACTTACCGCACCAGGCCGTGTCCATTGTTGCGTTCGCATTCGCGTGAGGATATTGTGCTGGCCGAGCGTATGGAACCATTTTTGGGTGCACCACAGGCACCGCTGCCACCGCCACCGCCGCCAACGCCACCGCCCACGCCGCCGACATTGCTATCATGCGGATGAGAGCTTTGGTAGTATAGTCTATAAGGCAGCATGATGAGAAACTGCCTGTTAGCAGTTGTAGGATGACTCAACTCACCCTCTAATCCGATCCACACGATTCTTGGCCTGCCCGGCATTAGCCGAACCACTGCCATTGGTGAGGGTATTCCCGGAGCCGGTGCTCTTGGCGCCCACGCTGCTCTTGCTGTTGCTCTTGTGTATCTTCAGATTGGAATTGGAACGTTTGGACGTAGTCTCCACCACAGTGTAGGGTATTTCGCGGAGCTGCTGCTCTGACATGCCCTCAGTATCCACCAGATCGAATTGCAAGTGCTTGGCCAGCTCGCTGTTCCACATGCGACTCCTCGACTCCGAGGGAGATCTATAGAGTATTATTGGGTTGAAAGAAAAGGTTATTCAATCGATGTGTTGAACTCACTTGTTCTTGCGATGCCGGCGAGATTTGTGATGCGAATGGGTATCCGAGTGGCTATCATTGCTATGGAGACTGCGTGCCACCATGCTGCTCTTGGAAACCGATGCCTGCTGTACAGAGCTCTGGCCCAGATTGGCCTCGGCCTGACGCCGCTGCACCTCGCGCCACTGGGTGGTGGAATCAATTAGCTCAGCGCTGCCGCTGCGCATCGAGGAGCTGCGATGACCCGAGTAACTGCGTCCTCTGGTGCTATCATGATCCGAGCCTCCAGCCGAATCCCTGCGATGCCGATGCGAGCGTCGATGCTTGCGATGATGCGATCGACCCGAACGGCCCGACCCACGCGACAATTCGCTCTCATTATCCGAGGTGCGACGATGGCGATGCTTGTGTCTACGCAGAGAAAAAACCATTATTGTGATCCTCCACTCAATGTGACAAGGGACATTTTTTTGGGGTAATCTTGGCCAGCACTTACCGGCGCGTGGAGCGCGAATCATTTGATGAATGACTCTCAACGGAGCTGGAGCGATAGCGCTGCTGCTGATGCGAGGCGGATGAGGAGCTGGCCCGTTGCTGTCTTTGCTGATGATGCGACGACGACGATGACTGCTGCTGCTGCTGATGATGATTATTATGATGATGATGATGACTTGTGCCATGACCATGGCTATGGCTATGATGATGATGCAGACCACCGCCCGTGGTGCTGACCGAACGAACGGAGCGTGGACTTGAGGGATTGTGGCCAAATAGCGAACGCTGCTGGGATCTTGGCCAGGGTGCGCTTCTCGTGCTTCGCGGTGAGTCAGGTGTCTGTAAATTGCTGCCATTGTTGTTGTAGCTGCTGGAGTTGTTGTTCTGCTGCTGCTGCTGCTGATGGCTGGGACGCACACCCAGGCTGGTGGGTATGCTGTAAGTGGAGCGGTAGGGGCTGTCATAGTTGCTGCAAGTGGAAACGAAGGGGGAAAGGGGGCGGGATCAGTCAGCAATTGCAACGCTCTCGCATTATTTTGCCATAAATTTAAATTGTTTAACATAAACGTTGATTAAAGTCTGCAACAGAGCTGCAACAGAGCTGCAACAGCGCTGCATTTAGGCTGTCTGCTGTCGGCTGTCGGGCAACAAGGAGGAGGATCGCCCTCAGCTTCCCAGCCCCAGCCCCAGCCCCGGCACCGAGTCCCGAAGATCGACACAGACAAATAATGCGCGTGTGTAAAATTGAGTAATTGCCGTACTGGCAATCAGCGGGCAATCATTTCGAGCTCCCAGCTCTCAGCTCTCTCCCATTGGACATAGACCTAACTCCGGACGTGCTTTTGGTACCCGGTCGCGCCTTGTGATTTATGTCCCGCTTGGCATGGTGTGGGCAACTTGATTGGCCTGTCCATTCCAATCCTGTCCTGCTCTACACTGTTCTGTCCTTTTCTTGTCTTCTGCTGTCCTGAAGCTGCCACTGCCACGTCTCACGTTTGGCTTCTTTGTTTGCCAAATGATAAACGACGTGAGCTATTTGCTCATCCCTCTTCTACCTCCTCCTCCTGGCCGATCTGTTCTCTGCTGCTGCTTTCCTAGGAATTGTTGCGCCAGCGATTACATTGCTTACTCGGATCTCTCTGGGATCTTCTATTACCATTTTTTGCTTAATTTATGCATAGAAGGTGGCCTCTGCGCCTGGAGAAGCTCTGATGGGGTCAATGCGATCTCTTGTCAGAGGATCATGAGATTTGATAGCTACAGATCGTAATGCTGACGCAGTGGAACTGATTTCATATTTCTAGCTTTTTACCAAAGTAAATAGACGGCTTCCAACTGGTTCTTCCAGCTGTATCCTAAAGATTTCACTCGCTCCTAGCCTAAGCTTAAATAGTTCCCTTCCCCCCCGAAAACTCTCTCCAAGTGAAGTGCATCAAAAGCTGGAAAATATTTACTAGATTATAAAACTATTTGAAGCACGTCTAAAGCCCAAAGAATGCTTCATAAATCTTCCAGTTTAGCCAGGATATGACTCAATTTCCATTAGACACTCGCCCGCTCTTTGGTGGCTCCACTTCCTGGCAACGTCTCTTCTAATGGCCGATTTTTATTTATCCAGATATTCGTATATAATTTGATGTTCAGAGCCATAAAACATTTAATAAATGTTGCGTCTAGACAATGTAACTGCCTTCCAAAGGGCAACTAAATGGATTTTGAGCACGAAATCGAAAATAGCAACAAAACAGGAGCACTTGGAGCAGCAACAAGGACACTAGGAACACTGGGAACACTCGAACAATACGAAGGCGGCGGCCTGTCAAAACCCAACAGACACAGACAGACAGACAGACAGACACACGCACAGGACATGATGAAGTGTTTGCTGCATTGTTTTTATGTTGAAAGGAGAGGGGCAGGACGAATCACTAGCCAAAAAAAAAAAGAAGCAGAAGGAAGCAGCAAAGGAAACTGCATACGGCTTTGTTTTGGGGGCTGGCCAAAAACCGAAAAAAAAAAAATAAAACTGAAGAGCAAACCCTAAAATATATTCGCATGCTGAAAATTAAAAACAGATCAAAGGAAGATGCTGCAAAGAGCCACATGAGAGCACTTCCGGCGCGGCGCGGCGCAACTCTCAAAAATTATTACCAAAAAAAAAAACAGTATCCAAAAAGGACAACTACGCCACAGGAAAGCGGCGGCAACAACTGGATAAAAGGTATGTACACAGTGAGAAAAAAAGGTTTAGTTCTAAAATTGGTTAGAATTTGCCATAGAATCCTTGAAGGATTCCCTTTGATTTGAGTCAAATTCAACAGAGAAAACTAGAGAAAAAGGGAAAGCTAAGCATTTCGGAATAATTCACTCTTTTTTTTACAGTGTACAGCGAATATATGATATATTTTTGTATATATAGAAAACTGATGTTGGGTAAATCAAAAGTTTTGTGCATGAAATGAAAACAAATGATGGATATTTGGAGTACTCACTTGGCGTTTGCATTGCTGTTGGCCAAACTCTGCAGCGGCAGCGGCTGCGGCAGTGGACGGTTACCCATGACGATGCCAACGCCTCCTCCGACGCCTCCGCCGATGCCAACGCCGACGCCAACGCCAACGCCTCCGCCGCTGCTGTTGCTGTTAAAAAAGTCATCAATCACGCGTCGGGGCTGGCGCTTGGAGGGAACGCGTGTAAAGGCGGGGGGCGCTCGTCCGGCGGCAAGTGCATCCTTCTCCATTTGCTTGTCCGAGCGACTGAGGGGGATTCATTCGTTTCGGTTCGGTTTGGTTGGTTGGTTGGGTTGGTTGGGTCAGACATGCGATTTGTTGGGCAACATAAAAGTAGGCATAAAGGCATCCAAATATATATTAACAAAAAGAAAGAAGGCCAAAACAGAATAAGCCAAAAAAAAAGGAAAACAGAAAAAAATAGTACAAGACGCTGATGGTTGGTAATAATGAACAGTGAACCATAAAAAGGTTGTAAAAACTTTCATTTGTTTCACAAAATTAAAAACGCTGCGCAGCATTTTGGTAGTAAAATACGCCGGCGCCCTAAAACTTTTGCGGCCTGAGCCTTAGCCTGAGCCGCCTCTCTCCCGGCCAATAGTTACAGTTTTGGCCACGTGAACTCGATTTGGCCAAGTTCGCAGTATACCAGTGAAATATGAGCACTCTCGCACCAAGTGCAAGAAAGTTTTTGACCAGCTCAAATGGCTGGCCGCAGTCACCGCAAATGGCTGTCATAAACATGAACCTGGGGCCACTGTCCAGCCCAGCCCCAGCACAGTGTGGCAAGTTGAGGCCTACTCCCTGCCACATTCGTCATGCACAATTGCCTTGCATTTTTGTTGGCCAGGCTAAGGCACTGGCAGAGGCACAGGCACAGCCTTGGAGCCATTTCACAGAAAGTCATTAGTGGAGGGTTTTGTACTGAAGTTGGGTCTGCTTTGGCACTGCTGCCGCCTGTAGATCCGACATTTTTATTGGACTTCCAATTAGCTGGGCAGCTCCGAGTTGGTGTAAACTTGATCTATGCATGTTATGTGAGTAGCGTCCACTAGAGATGCTCTAGCTGCTCAGGCTCAGTAGGAACTATTGGGATAGAAGTTTCCTTTCTTTACTGAACGAATTTTTGAGATGAAACCCTGAACTAGTTGCTCTTTTATCCCTTAGGAATCATGAAACTAGTTCAAATGAACTGAACAGCTCACAAAAGGTTTGAAGAATAGAAGAGATGGCTGAATGAATATATAAAGTTGATTTTAGTCCTTGAACTAGTTCATTAAATGAACCACCTGAAGAGAGGTTTTGACTCAATAGAAGAGCATAGAAGAACTGGTTCATTTAACCAACTAAGAATACTTTTTAGTCCCGGATAAGTCAATCCCTTGCTCACCTGTTAGAAATGCCCAGGCTTCAGTTCACAGCGTTGCATAAAATTAAGTTTTAGCCATGAAATGGCAATGGAACTGGTTCACAAAATGAACTATAAAGCGCAGCACTGGCGGCTGGTTGTGCCCTTAATGATCTAATCACATGTGCTGCACATTGAAAAGCATTTCGAGTGCTTTAGTTACATTTTAATTGGCTGCTCTTTTTGTTAGAGGGGGGCGCAGCAAATTGGCAAACTGGCTAATAAATTGGCTAAGACCGTAAGGCAGGCAATGCATCTTCTTTATGGCCCTCAACATTGGGTTTAATAACTTTATTTAAGGCCTGAAATGTGAGTACGAGTACTTTGTAGACCACTAAACCCACACAAAAGTACTTGGTACTCGGTACTCGGTACTCGAACTGGCGAATATTTCCGGCAGATTTCGTGGTGTACTCACCTGTGCCTGAAGCGCGAGCCGAGCTGAAACAAATCCGCTGCATGCGACTGCGAATTGGGCAGAGGCGCAACTCGCACCTGTCTGAAGAACGCATGGTGCTCCACGCAGCATCTCCACAAATGTTTACACGCCGATTTCCTTGGAGTTTCAAAGCCATAAGTGCTGAGCTCATTCTGTGAAGCAAGAAGTGTGATAAGCACCAAAGTCAAGTCACGACGACGACGATGACGAGAACACAGAACAGGGCAGGGGATTAGGGAGTACTGCGGAGGGAAGACCCTTCCTTGCGCCGACAAGAGATGCAGTTGCCAAAGTGAAGGCAAATTGAGTGAATGAATGCCCGAGTGGATTCTGCAGCCAGGCAAACTTCCCCTGCTCCTACTACGAAAAGTGTGAATTCTTCTCTACCAAAGAAAAAAAAATTGGAAAATGCTAAAGTTTTCCTTTTGTGTGCGCGTCAACTGTGGAAAAGTTTTTTGATTATCAAAGCGTTAGCACCAAAAAGTGTTCAAGTTAGGAAAAGCTGCTGGAGATTGAGAGAGCTGTGTGGGTGACTGAGTGAGTTGTGTTGGCTCTGAAAGCTGAGAGCCAGATCTATTTGCTACCAGCTACCAGCTACTTGTTGTCTAACGAGTCCGCCCAGTTTCCCATTTGCCCATTTGCCCATTTTCCCAGTTTTTCCCCAAAAATTTTCCAACTTCTCCCCCACTTGTGAATGCTGACAGCTAAAAGTTGTCACCCAACGAAAAAATTGGCGACACTGCAAAAACGCGTGTAAAAAGCAGCATTTTTTGACTGGCAACGAATGCCAAATACTCTTCCTTTTAGGAGGCATTTCTAGAACCAGGAAAAGAGTACTAAAAGTTGGAATAATATGAGAAATAATTCTAGTAATTAGAGAGCGAAGAGAGTGGCGATCTCTAGAATATTTCAAGCTTTAATTCATATTTTGATGCATGAATTGTTTTGGCCAAATTCTTAGCCATTTAAAGTATATGAAGAACCAAAATTGCCTTTGTGGAAATTCGTATTTTTGCCACCATTTTCGTATTGATAATTCCTAGAATTTTTTGATAGGCAGAGGCTCTAAGCATCCAGTGAAATATTCCGAGAACTCTGTCAACTGATCCACAAAGAAAATAGGTCGGACAAGGAACTGTCGGCAGTGATACCCTTGCTACAAGGAGCATTAAAAACTTGAGCAGAGAACAGCAGGAGGACAATGGAAAACGAGCTGCAAATTGTAAGAAGCACTCGAGAGCGAAATATTTATGGTTCTGTTAGTAGTAGTTCTCGTCATGGCCCAAAAGTCTTTTGTCGCCTGGCGGGTTTGGAAATTTACATTTTTATCGCTTATCCTGAGCATAAAATAGCGTCCTTTATAATAAACTTTGGCAATGCGCGGCCAATAGTAATGAGCCACCGTCGTCTTGTTACGCAGCACAACGATTCCGCTGGGTGTCAGGCCCAAAAAGTACTCCACGCTGTCTTCGCCCTGCAAAGAAAAAGAAAAGAAAGTAAAAAAAAAGAAAGGAAAGGAAAGGAATATAATAAAAAAGAATTCAGAATGAGTTGAATTTCAGTTTGGCAGAAACTTGGCGCAACAAAGGAAAATTCTTTGTTTTAGCGACAAAAGTTTGTTTTTGGCTATTGCCAAAAAGGAGCAAAAGTTGGCCAGCATTTTGGCCTATAAGCAGCAGCTGTGCTGCTCAACGTATTTGGCTTTAAACTGGAATAAACGTAATTTTAGCTGTTAATTAAATTAAAAAACCAAAGGGCAGTGCTGGGGTCTGGCGCCGCGTCACTCAATGATTTGTGTCTATAAACAAACAGGAGGAGCTCATGCCACAGGCATGTGGGGCATATGTGGCATAAGGGTTTGTTTGAATCTCCCCCGCTCCTCTCTGCTGCCCCTGCCCCTGACACTTGTATACAAACACAGCTGGTGATTTATTGAGGTTTGATATCAAAGTAAAGGGCAATAAAAAATGCAAATGAAGTGCCAACTTACGCAGCATAAAAGCAGCCGGGGCAGCGGCAGTGGCAGGGGAGGGTTAAGTAAGGGGTAAAAATATCGGGTTAGACTCCAGACTGGAGACAGACCAGACGTGGCTTTGGTGAGCCGAGGCAGGCTGCAGGGGCGGGTAATCATTGCGTTGGTCCCCCGAAATGTGTGAGCAAATGATTTATAATATTTGCCATGAAACGAAATTAAACTTTTGTATTCACTCTCTGACCCCTTTTTATATGCTTGGCTGCATGCCACTTGCCGCTTGCTGTGGTCTTCTGGGGGAGATTAGCTTGCTTACCAGCACTGGATGCAGATCCACACCATACATGTCATGCCATTTGACCTTATCCAAATAGTTTAATTCGGCGCTGGAGGGCGACATGCCCTTCAGCTGCTGATGCAGCTCCGAGACGCGGGCTTCCAGCTCGCTGCTCTGATTTGGCAGCAGGCGGAACTCCGAGACGTAGCCCTTCGAATGCCGACGCTGATCGTAGTCGCCCAATTCAGCTGGAAATTATGGGAAATTAATTGAGATTAGAGGGAAGTATTTAAAATGGTTTTAGCCAGCTTTTAGCCTGGTTTTAATTCAGGTATTATGTTTAAGCCATGATTATTAATACTTAAAAAGTAGTATTAACTATATAGACATATAAATTCATTATAGAAAAAGCCATTTTATCACTTACATTGCACCACAAAGGCGCCCAGTTCGGCGGCCAGCTCGAAGGCGACGGGCAGACGTCCTTGCAGCACATCCTGTTTCACTTGCAGGAAAAGTTGATATCTGTTTTTGTTGTTGTTGTTGTATAAATAAAATGAACAAATTTAATTAGTTGTACACACAGCACGAGCCAGCAGAAGCAGCTGTCAAACAAAAGCTACGCATTAAAATGAATTTGTACTTTGATGTTTGGCCTAAACAAATTGTTTGCTTTTGGCCAGAAGAGGTCGCAACAATTTGCACAATTATTTGCACAACTTGAGCTCATTTTGTTTACACTGAGAGAAAGTTTAACTGGTTAGCCATATGGCTATCAATATGGTTAATAAAACCCGCTTAAATTGCGCTCCTTCGCCGCTTCAAAGTCATTTTCACGTTTATTTTTGTGCCGCAGACTTTGTATAGCTAAAATAACAAAATCCTTTAGCCCCGCCTACTCCTGCCTCCCCCCGGCCTGTGCCACTTCAATAATATTCATGGAATGCCCAACTGCAGCTGCTTTATAAGTGCATTTTCACTGCATTTATATGCGCCAATATTAGCGCAGCAGTTGGCTTTCCTCGCCCGAGTTTTGATGATGTTTGGCCAGCAAATGGCGGCTTCCGTTTCCGCCGCCAACGGCACCCACCCACCGCCCGCATACGCCACATTGTCCCAATGTCCAGTGTTGCCCCTCGATCCGCTCCCCCGCTCCACTTGCCTGACGATTATGGCGGCTACGTGTCGTCATATTAAGCGCAAATATTTGCACACACCAAATGCTTGATAAATGCAGCTAACTGCATAGCTAGAGCACAACATTTGGTATACCCTCACGGTCCCTGGCACTCCTTCTCCTCCTCCCCCACCCCAGTCTATCAATTTAGCTGCTCCCCTGGCAATTTTCACCATTTCCCGATTGGCATTTTGATACCCTGTAGCAAAAAAAAAGAATAGATGGAGGTATATGTTGAAGACAATATCGATAATTTCGATAGTTTCGATTGAATCGAAATCTTTCTAATCTCTAGAGGTATATATTGATGAGACTATCGATAGTTTCGATAGTTTATATTTGATCAAAATCTTTCTACTCTTTAGAGGTATATATTGATAACACTATCGATAATTTCAGTTGTTTTTGTTCATTCGAAATCTTATTACCCTCTAGAGGAATATATTGATAACATTATGTATAATTTCGATAGATTCTATTGAATCAATATGTCTCTTTTCTCTAGGGAAATATATTAATAATATTATCTATATTTTCGATAGTTTCTATTGAATCGATATATTTATGCTTAGGAGGGAAAGTTAACATAAGCAGAGGCACAGGGTATTCGCTAGTCGAGCTCTCTGTTCCTTCATATTTTTAATTTATTTTTCCACATATTTAATGCGTTTAATGCATTATGCACCAGCCATTAGTTGTCTGATCTGATCCCTGTTGAGGGTATTTCGCAGTGCTCAACACATTTCATTTATTTTCTCCTTTATTAAATTGTGAATGCGAATTGTGCGTATGCGGCAATTAATAAATTGAATTTGTGTAATAAAATGTGAATCATTTAATTAGTGAATGCATTTAAATGAATCGAAAACGAAGCGAATCGAATGATTCATTTGTGGGGGAAACTCACCTGGTTATCTCCTCAAGCAGTTTGCAGGGATCAGCTGCATAGAATTTGATGCCAAAATACAAATCGTATGGATCCGCTTTGGGCTTCAGTTGACGCGAGATTCGTGAGGCTGGATCCAGCCAGTGCTGTGAAGGGGAAAGAGAAAATGTTTGTATAAAATGAAAATTGATAACGCGGCGTATACGCATTCTGGGCACAAACACGCGTCAGCTTGTTGGTGACAGGTGAGTCCTTGCTGGACCTTTGAGCTATAAGCGTTTTTATGGCTAACATAAAAGGGACGCAGGACATATGGGGGGAACTAATGTGCGTGCGGCGCGAGGCATAAAAGTGAATTTTCAATGAAGGCCAAGCGACTGAAAGCGAAATTATATAATTTGCCTTGCAGGCGCTTTCACCGTCGTCTCGCCGTCTGCGTCAACTCAAAGAGTTTCTCCTGCGTCCCGCGTCCTGCGCCCTGTGATGACTTTTTGTTTTCATTCTTAACGCTTTTGCTCTATCCGTGCGCCTCAATGAATTTCAATGAAAATGAAAATGAATTTCAAAAACCAATATGTTTGCCCAACAGCAGGAGCCAAGGAGCAAAGGAGCAAAGGGGCAGGATATGCCAGGCATCTGCCATATCCGGCACGAATATAGCCGGCTCCATCTTTCCTTACCGTTTGATTCTCATCGTCTATATAACGTATGCCAAAGTATGAAGTCTCGATTAAATTGAGCCTGGCAAAAACGACATCCAACAGAGCTTGGCCTGGCAAATCATCCTGAAAATAGACAAGAAAATTGTTGTTAAAAGGCTGTCTGCAGCACGGGAACCAGACTAAAGATACACAGAGAAAAATAAGTAAAATTTAAAATAAAAAGAAGCAAAAATATTTGTTGGAAAGCCGTTGAAATCTCTTGACAAATTTTGAAGCTTTGCAGAGCACAGAAATTTAATAATTTAAAGAACATTTTCTTGGGGTAAATACTACAGAATTTTTTAGAGTGTAGCCAGAAAGTGAAGCAGCAAAGAAAACGTTGGCAACGAAAGGAGGAGCTGGCAAAAGCCATTCAATGGCTAAGCAAACACTCAAATACTCAAAGACTCAAACGCTGAAACATTGAAACACTGGCAAACTGTTGAGCCGTTGAATGGCCATGGTCCTGGTCCTTCTGCCCAGATCTCTGCCCCTGCCTCTCCCTCTCCCCATTCTCTTCTCTGCCTCAGCCTGTCCAGCGGCTGCAGTCTGTTGCGTCCTTTTGGCCTGTGCCTGTTCCTATCTTGCTGCTTGGCTGCTTCTGGCCAACAAAAGTGAAAACTTGCCGGCGACAATTATTCAATTGGAAAATTGCTCCTTTTTTTCTACTTTTCCTCCTCTCGTGGCATTCACTGATAAAATAAAATGGGCGCTAAATGCCACGCCTATCGGGAAATTTTTGAAGGTGGTGGACAAACAATTTTGTAGCCATTTCAATTGAAATTGTGTGCAGACTTTAATGGCTTTAAAAAGCCAATTTTCTGGCTGGGTTGGGGTTTTATTTTTTTCGACTAGCGCCAATAATAAATTGAGTTGATTCCCTGAAGGCGTTTGAAGAGGTGGCAGTGGGGGGGTAGTGGGGAAAAGGGACGCTTGCAACCGCAAAACAGGCAGCAAGGCAGCAAACTATATAGGGTCGATCGACCCAGCATTGTTAACCGCAGAGTCCCACACATTCCACTTGCCACATGCCACATAGCTGCCCATTGCCCACTGCCTGCTGCCTGCTGCCTGCTGCTGATTCTTCATTGTCTGCCGCTTTCTGTGGCACAGCTGGCCCTCAACATGTTTGATTTTTGGCGCTGACCAGACACTACCAGACAAACAGACAGACACAGAGACAGACACAGAGACAGACACAGAGACAGAGAGAGAGTCCAGAGTCCCTTGTCTGACTTTTTTTTTGTGTTGCGCTTTTTATTTTTGTAGCTATGCTGACTGCTGCCATGTTTTATTTATAGTATTTTGCTTCACCAAACATCCCTTGGTGGCCACCAGCAGAGAACAGGCAAGAGAAGAGAAGAAAAAAACACACAGAAACACATTCTACATCCTGCATTCTGGCATCCCTTTGTATTGGCCATGTTTTATTATTGTTGCGTCATAAACTTAATGGCTGGCAAGTGTGAACAACCCGAACAAACTTGGCTCTCTCTCTCTTTCTGTCTCTCTGGATGAGTATTGGCAGCGCCCTTTGGATTTATGTTAAACTTTTGCTGACCAACAACAGACACCAACACAAAAAGGCCTAAAGATGCTTTGGTCGAAACTGAAATGAACTGCCGAAACCGTTTGTTAGCTGTCTTTTGGGAATTGTAGGCCCAAGAAAATGCGCTTGCCTGGCGATAATCTGTATATGACAGCCAGGCCAGTGGCCTAAGCAGCAAAAGGGATTTCCAATATACTTTCGAGCCTCCAAACAATCCTTGCTTTGGGGCATTAATTCCCTAGAAAATAGGCCACTTTTGAGCGCAATCTTCAATCGGCAAAGGGGGGCTCATCACCCCTCTAAGACCCCCCTTACTGCCCACACCACTGCGAGCACGTGCAGTGCTAAAGGTCAAAAACACAGTTGACTCCTTTCGCCTGGACTGAAAATAACAAAGGATACGCATCTAAAGCTCTTAAAGAGCAAAGGATCCCTTGGCCTGTCATAAACCATGTCTCAAATGTTGACAATGCTCAAAAACTAATTGTGAAATGATAGAAGGACCAACTGACAGACTGACAGACTGACAGAGTGACAGGCAGGCGAAGTGCATTAGGAAGATAGCGAAAGGACATGCATAGAGCATGACACAGTGACAATGACAGCTGCTAAACTTATAATGTCCTGCAGCTGCCAGTTGGTTTAAAATTGCATTACAAATACGAAATAGGAATACGTGCAATGATGTCCTGGCACATCCTGCACATTAGACAATGACTCGTAAAATGTTCAACTGGAACAAGCTGAGACAAGTCCTCTTATTGTTGCCTGCTGCAACTGTTGCTCCAACTTGAGCATTGTTGTCAATGTCCTCTTACTTAAAAGAATAGAAGAACACCAGGACAGCAGGACACAAGGACACCAGGACACAAGGAGGACATATAAGTAGAAAAGTGCATTTTAAAAATGCATGAAAAAACATGAGCGCTTTCCATTTACTTACTTAAAAGCGGAGCAAACGAAAAGTTGTCGACTTTATTACATAAATGGAATATTTGATTAGTCCAAGGATACGAGAAGTATCTCCCTTAAAAAATACATTTATTGCCAAAAGAATATTTAGAGGAAATTCTAAATTTACTGCAGTTCAAAGTAAGTTTTGGTAGGGAGAAAAATCTCCTTCAAAACATACAAAAAGTCTTTAAATAATTCTAAACTATTTCTGGATTTAGCCAAATGAATTTCTATTCGATTTATGTGCAAAGCAATGCATCCTTAGGGCTTACATTTTTAAGATATTTTGTGAATTTCCTAGTCCTTTTTTTTGGCTTTCTGCTCAGCAAAAAGGAGCAAAATTGATGAAGTTTTGCTGGCTAAAATTGGCATTATTGATTTCTATCTCAGGCACAATTTCTGGTCAATAAAATAAACGATTTAAAAATGATAAGCCTTAATAATAGAGCTTTTCTTGCATAGTTTTAGCCAGCTTTAATTAGCCAGTTTTGCCCAGAACTATTTGTCTATAAAATGCTTACTTTTAGCTGCTTCCAGCCAGACTCCAGGCAACCCTTAACGCTCAGCCATGGTGCAAATAAAAGCGTAAAAACTAATATGGACCAGTCGAGGCTCGATTCCTAATGAAGTACGCTTGATGCATGGCTAAAAGCCCTTGGCAAACTTATGGCTTAAAATCAACGTAACATGTAAAGGCCGCAATGGCCCGCAATTAATCAGAAAACTCGACACAAACCCGGAAAAACTTATGTACGTCCCAAAAGGTTTGGCCGGAACAACTCAGACGGTCTCTCTGGCTGCTCTGGCTGCTCTGCTCTGCTCTGCTACCCACAAGTCAGTTGGCGGGTTCAATAAATTATGTTCGTCTTGCCAGGAATCAATGACGTAGAGACGTAGTCTGAGCCAGTGCCATGATTATGTTGATGCTAATGATGATTAGATATTTGGCTTAAATGTCTTAATCAAATTATGCTTACTTTGATGTTTCTCGAGTAGCTCTGAGCTGCCGTTGGCCACTGATGGATAAATCCACAATCCTCAACGCCGTCGTTGCCGTCATTGCCGCCGCCAGCCAGCCAAACCAAACCCACTTAATGAGCTTACATTTTTAGAGCCCTTCCAACAACTTGTCCCACTTCGAATACACTCCAAATGCCCCACATATTCGCCATACTCTCCCCCTCTTCCCCCCGGCACTGAAGTTGTCTGTATTTTTAGAGAACGCTTTTCTTGTCAGCTGTCGGCAAAAGAACTTTTGCCATGCAACTTAATTAGTGAGCGGCAAGTGGAAAACAAGAAAATATAACACATACGACCCGTCCGCCAGCATCGCCCCATTTTTACTTGTGGGGCGACACTTTTGGCTCTTTTTTTTCTTGGTCTACCTAAATCCCGGCAGCGTCTTTTGGGAACTTAATCAACGCCTTTGCCGCAAACTTTTTTCTTTTTCTGTTTTTTTTTTTGGCTACGTGACTAACCCACTTTTCTCATTTGCTTTGCGTTTCCTTTTCCATTTTCCGACTGGGAATCTCAATGTGTAGCTGAGCGGCGCTAAAGTGCAGCACATTCTGAATCTTCTGAATCTTCTGAATATTCTGAATATTCTTGTGAATATAATATAATTAACACATACTCGTAATTTTCTGTGCAGCTTTTCATGCGGCAGCTGCTGCTTAAGCGCATCTTTGTTGACAATTTGCCACTCGCTCGCTGCTTTTACTTATGTCAGATTATTTTCTGCTCTGTTTTGGCCAGAAAAATGGGCTTAAAAATAAAGCTGCACTGAGCCAAACAATGTTGTTGCTACCAACTATAATTGGCTAACTATAAAACATTCTAATACTCATTTAAGTTAAGCAGATTTTTCGCTGTGTATAGCTGGCTTTGGTATAAACCTCTGCCGCTGCTCACAGGACTCAGCTCTCTGAATGTATCTGTATCTGCAACTGCAACTTTGTAGCTGTTTTTCTGTTTGTATCTTTAGCTCCTTTTGCAGTCGCTTTCCGAATGCATTGTGCGTTTAATTGCGCTGCTTGGGCTTAAACGTGCGCTGACCTTTGGCAACACACACACATCGCACACCCAACACACTCAGCACACACACAGGCTTATGCTTATAACGGCATTATGAGTTTTAAGCCACTGAGAGAGCGTAAACAAAGCTAAAGAAGAAGTAAAAATTTATGTACAGAGAAAACATGATAAAAATGGCAAAACAAAAAACAGAAAGAAAGAAAAAAAAAACAGTCAGTCGTTTGCAATGTCACAGACAAAACGGCGACAAGGCGCAAAGAGCGAAGAGCCAAGCGAAGAGAACAGAGTAGAAAAGAGTAGAAAAAAAGGCAATGGCAGGCTACATCGTGTCGCAGTCATCGCAACGTTATGCACAAAACAAGCCAGAGCCAAAATGCTGAAAACAGATTTATGTTCATATAACCCCCCCTCTCAGCCCCCCGCTCCACTCAGTCCCCTAGTCATGCCCCTTCCTGTGGCATCTTCAGCTAACTGAAAACACATTCAACAAACGAGATTTGCGTAATTCCTGCAGCTCAGTCAAGGTTCGTCTCGGCTTACTGTTTGCCGGTTGTTCTCCTTGTCGAGATGCCTCAACGTTATTCCTATACACTTTCCCCACAGAGGCTATAAAGAAACAGTCATCAGTTTGGTAACAGCAAAAGGAGGAGATGCGAAAATAAATGCTTAAGTTTCAAGTGCTTGAAATATGGCTAGAAAATCAGCTAAAAAATATATATAAATATATAGATATATCTATCAATCTATGCACATTTTTCTCTAGACTATTTTTGAATCTAAACTCAGAGTTCTAGCTTCAATTTATAGTAAACAAATTCGCTTTTATCTATAGAATTTGAATATCAGTCAAACATTTTGAGACTGCAGGAACGTTTCAACAGCCTTCTGCATATAAAAAAACAACTTTTACTTAATATTCTTTGAACTATTTATAGATACTGGTCTTAAATGTTGGTTAAGTTTGTTCTACTAAATAATCTCTATACCCGATTTCTTTTACTTTTTCTACACCCGATTTCTTTTACTTTGTCTTGGGTAGAGCATCTTATAGTCGGCTTGATAAAAAGGCAGTCAGTCTGTAGTTTTGTTTTTCTGAACTCAGAGCTTAAGAGGTGCGCGCGCTGTCTGCTTACGGGAGTTTTATTTCGCATGCCACGCCGAGGCAACAAAAAAGAAGCAGAAGCCTGACAATGCAGCTGGGTTGCAGCTTCTGCTTCTGCATCTGCTTCAACTTCAACTTGGCCCAAACGAATGCCATATGAGTTAAGAGCACACTCGACCATCTTATAGCGGCACTTTTTGCTTTCTAGGCTATGTCAGTTGTTAGTTGTCAGTTGTCAGTTGTCGGCTGTCCGCTCTGTCCGTGCTGTCCGTTGTCGGTTGTCAGTTGTCGTTCGCTGCTCTGCCTGTCTCTCTGTCTGTCTGTCTGTCTGTCGTCTTTCATATTGGCCCGTTGACATTTGTCGCATCTTTTTGGCTTTGAGTCTCTCAGCCTCAGCTCTCAGCGTCAGCCTCAGCTCACAGCTAGAAGCAATCAATGGTCAGACAGACCCCTCTGATGTTTCTGCTTTGATATATTATACTGTCCAGCACTGTACCCTGTGCACTGTACATTACACTGCACAACTTGTCCACGGTTTTCCGGTATGAAAAGCAAGAGCTACAACTTCCGGTGCGCTGTCGAGAGGCGTCGCCTCACCTGCATCACTTGCATTTTCCGCAAATCGCACGCAAACTTTGCCAGCGAGACGCAACGCAGCAGACAGCGGACAGCGGACAGAGGACAGCGGACAGCGGACGGAAGACAGAAGACAGCAGAAATGTTGGGATACTTCTCGTATCATTGTTTGCCTGGCTGGCTGGCAAATATTTTGCGCTTATCCTCGCACATCAAGTGAAGAAACAGAAAAAAGCATGCAAAAAAAAAGAGGGTGAAGAAAAAACAAGCTAGAATAGAAGCAGAAGATACTCTGACTAAAAGATACTCTGTAGCCAGGCATAAAAATCAGCAGGGAGATTGCCCAGAAGCAGCTTAACTTCTATACGAAAATACATCATATTATTTGCCTTCAAGTGTCCTTGAAAAGGATTCATTTGGGGTTTTTCCTATATACAAATATCTCTACTCTCAGACCAATCTATAAACCAATATCTCCAAAGCTGGCTAATAGAAATTCCTGCTCTAAAGGGCACTGCAAGGCATAGCAGGAAACACAGCTTCAACTAATATATACACACTTTTTACAGGGTATCAAATAGTCGTCCATTATATCTGCATCTGCAGCTGCTTGCGTGGACTCACCTTGAATTTCTTTGGCATTTTGCTTGTTGGTTTGTGCGCCATTCAAACGCTTGGATAAACAAACGGCACACAGAGATACCGACACAGAGACACAGGGCGCAAAAAAAAGAAGGAAGGCTAGAAGTGGTCTTTATTGGTCTTGCGTCTGGTCCAGTCGATGCTGGAGACCGAACCCAAACCCAAACCCAAACCCAAACCTAAACCTCAAGCCAAAGCCATAACCAAAACTTAAGCCCAAAGCCTGAGCCAAAGCCGGAGTCAGAGTCAGAGACAGACTCAGAGTCAGAGTCAGCGTCAGAGCAGACCACCAAGTGAGTGAGTTATCTGATGGCCGTGTGTCCGTTGTGGCTCCCTCTCCCCCCATCCTCTGTCCAGCTGACTGTTTGTCTTTGTATCTATCCATCGTTCTGGGTACTCGTATTTGCGTTTAAAGTTTTTTGATTGAATTGTTGCAAATTGTTTGCAAATCTATTTCGATTCTGTTGCCTTTGCCTTTGCGGCCCCCATCGAACAATTGCTTTTTGTCTTGTCTGCTGGAGGTTTTTGCGGCCAACGCAGATACTCTTGCACAGATACAGATACAGATATATATGTATATATTCGACTCGTACTTAGTCGGATACAAAGAATCGGTATCTATAGCCCGACATGACACTGAGTTATGGTTCTGACAGCTGCAAAGAGCCAAAGACTGACGCAAATTTCATGCTGAGGCTTTTAAACCTAACCATTTTTTTTTTGTATCTTTACTTCTATAGATACGTTTTTTTTTGCTGTTAGATAATCCTATTAGCAACCAAAGCGCAACTTCAGCAACAGATAAAGTAATTACCCCCAGACCCAAAAAGGGGCTTCTCTGAGTTTTTGCCAAAGGTAAAAATGTTTAACTTTTGGGTTCAACCTTTTTATTAATTGTGCCCTTTTCTATACTCTTTTCTAAAGGGTATTCTCTACATTTGGATAAGCTTTGTTGCACCCAAATCTCTCTATACTCTTTTCAGCAGGGTATTCTCTATAGTTCGATATGGTAGGCTGTTTTGACTGCCAGCAATAGAGCGCCTTAATAAAGGGCTATGCCAAAGTATAGGGTATCTTTGCCTTTTGTGTGTCCTTTGCACGCTTTTCCAATTTCATTTGACAGGCCAAATCAATGGACTGTCATTGGGAAATAGCCGATTTTTATGAACATTTGCAGCAACAGCACTGTTTTTGTCTTAGAGTTCTTTTGGCCTTTATTTACAGGTGTGGGTGTTTACTTGGCCTGCAGAAATGTTGTAGGCCAGCGCATTTATTTAGCCATTAAACACGCTTCATGGGGCTTTTCTTATTTTCATTATCAATTTAAAAGCGCACAGGCCGAGCTGTAAAAAAGCTTTTAACTTAATTATGTTGGCCATAAACTGCAGGTTTATTTGGCCAAGCTGGCTTGGCGTGTGAACGCTGGCTGCGAGTCTAATTAAATGTCCCCCGAGGCATAAAGTCGGCTTTTATATATATATATAGAGAGATATATAAATGTAGATACATTTTTGTCTAGTTTGCTTGCAGCGGGACGGACGGACAGACGGACGGGCGTATTGAAGTGTTTGCTCGTGAAATACTTGAAGCAATCATTTTGGTTTCGGCTTGTCATTGTGGCCAGCAGACTGAAGTGTGTTGAATGATTTACATAAATTCTCCATTCTCAACTCTCAGTTGACCAGGCCAGAGCACCCTGTATCTTTCTTGGTACTCGTCTATTGACAGAATTAAGCGCTGGCCAAATAAACCCACACAGCGTTCGAGTATTTTAAATTATTTCTTAAAACCGTTAAAATATAATTATATAACCTTTTATATAGCCGGCTTTAACACGGCGACAGAAATACGAGCACTTCAAGCTTACTCACTTCTTTTTTGATTTTTTTTGTTTCTTCTGGGCCCTGGCCAAATGTCATTAGCATGTAAGCATGATAAATGATCAAAAACGAGAGACTGGCTAGAAGAATGTTTGTCTGGTTGGCTGCGAGTCTAGGCCTGAAGTCCGTCGTCATCGTCGTCGTCGTCGGAGAGACCATTTGTCACAGTTTTGCCAACATTTCTTAGCTGAGCTTTAAAGCCAGCCGCCGCCGCCCGGCCCATGGGTAGGACCCATTATTTACTTACCTATTGTGCTCGGTTTTTTTAAGCTTTAAGCTTATTTTTCCAAAGATTTTGCTTGAAATTTGTTAAACAAGTTGATTTGTGTTTGAAGTACTCAATTTAACAGTCATTTCCCCATAATGGCTTCAACTTTTTCTTACCAAATATTTAAGATACTCACAGAAAAGTGGCAATAGAAGCTGCAAGGCTTTGCTCTAATTTGCTAAAATTTGCGTTTTTAGTGGGGGAAACTGAGTTAATTTGTTGAATTTTCTTCCGGTATTTTACAGACTGTGTGGGGACATTCATTAATCATTCATTCAGCTGGAAAAAACATCGTAAATGCTATATTTCTAGCTAAAAACATAGATATATCATCGTAAAACAGCTATGTTTCCTATGGTTCTTTGAGCTCGAGTTTGATTTGAGTACTCAATTCAGCTGAGAATAAATAGAAAACTGAATAGAAGGTCGCTTTCTTTATAAAACATGTGATTTAGTTTTTAATATAATAAAGCTCTTTAAGTTTTCGCTATTTTTGTCTACACTTTTCAATTAAATTTCCATTGTTTTCATATCAATTTCGTTTCAGATTGTAGACTCAAATATTTTCCATTTAATTTGAAAATGATGATGAGGCCATGCAGGCAGCCTGTTAATTAGATGCTGCAAGCCTTCTACTACTGCGAGTCGATAAAACAACATCAACAAACAACAGCAACAACAACAGCAGCAACATTTTCAACAGTTGTTGCCACATAATGAGGTTAGGCTGGTGTTGCTGGCATCGTATGAATGTTTTTGAACCACGGTCACAGTCATAGATACAGATACTCGAATATGAGATACTCGTACAAATATCTGTGTAGTTGTTGTATTCGTTTGTTCGTGTAGATGTGTTATATATTTTTGTTGTCTACTCATCTCACACATGGCAAAAATCAATCATACGCAACGTGCGCTCTGCTTGTCATGGCAATGAAATATCGATTACGACACGTTGTCGAGGCAATCGCACAACATTGACTGATGTCGCGGATGTCTGTATGTATATCTCCCCAGCGTTATTGTTGCTGCTTTTATACTCCATTATACCCATTGAAAATTGCCTTTAATGGGTATAATTAATTGTTGCAAATTTGTGTAAAAGTAGCCAGTAAAAAGTGTGGAAACTTTCGTTTGAAGTTGCCAATTTCAGCACAATTAAAAATGTCTTTGTCACTGAAAACCTTTGAAAACTTTGGTGTTTTGTTAGAAAAAGCCCTCAAAAAAAAAAAATGGGTGGATTTTCGAGAGGTTTGTAAGTCAAAAAGTCTTAGGAGATTCCCCAATATATTGAAAAAATTGAGCTAGAAGACCCAGAATTCGAAATGTAAATTTATTTTTAAGACATTTTTCAATATACTAAAAAGATTATATAAAGCTAGCTGCTTTTCTGCTGTTTAGAAAATTCTGAATATATTTTTCAGGCAATTTTTTAAAATTCAGCTCGCAGTTGTGCTGCAATGGCTTACACCTGAACCTAGGGTATCTGCCCGTCGAGCACTCTCCACAGAAGCGCTCTTGTTGTTTCAGTTGCTGCTGCTGCTACTCTGATAAAAGCAGCAACGTCGCTATGAAATGCTAAACGAGTCAACCCCCCCAACAGCCCCCCTGCCGCTGTTGCCACCTTTTCCAACCCACTCAGCCCCCCTTCCGCATTTGTTTCATTAACGCAACTGCAGTCGTGCGACGTCGACGGCGACGTTGACTGTGACAGCGACGGCGACTTTAAGTGCGTGCGCTTAGTGCCATCGGCAGCCGTCAAAAGAGGCGGACAGACAGCCAAATGGACGGACGGACGGACGGACGAGGTAAGAGCGCGTGTAAATAAAATTACGTTTGAAGCAAGGCGGCCACACGCATTTTGATACCCTGCAAACAACGCTCTTCAAGGGGTATATAAGCTCAAAGAGAGGGAAATATTTCGCAATTTAAAATCTAAATTTAAAATCAGCTCGGCATCTTCTGCTTTTCCTATGCAATATCCAAATTCCAAATTAAATACACTTTTCTGTATAATTCTGCATTTTACAGGGTATCCAGCAAGTCCAGCTCATTTCGAATTTAATTTATTGCATTTATAGTAGATTTTTTGTTGAGTTTTCGCTGCTTTTGCATACGAGTTGCTGGCCAAGCTTTGGCTCCGGCTCTGCGGCTGGAGCACTTTGTAGGAGCATTTTCATTCATGGCTGCTTTTTTGGTATTTGTCGGCGGGGCTTTTATCAATCATGTGGCCTGACGTGGTACGTGAGCCTCTCGGCCAATAATTACATGCGATAAGTTGTCCAAGTGCAGACCAGAGACAAATTTCCAACCAATCTACCAGCCGCCCCCCTTCGCCCCTGCAGTTGCTCTCCCACTTGCTGCAGTTGCCAGTTTAAACTCATTAATAATGACCCGAGGCATGCGCCGCGCCGACAACAGCAACAACGACGACGACGACGGCAACGGCGACGGCTGCCTGTGGTTGTCCGCCCAGGTTGCCATTGTCAAATTGTGACCACGCCCACAACACAACGCCTGAATCGGAACACATGTCTAATGCGCAATTTATGCTAGCCACCAGAGCTGAGCGAGGCATACGGCGACTTCCCGACAGCAGCGGCCACGGTGACTGCTACTTTGAATAGTATGAATAATAGTGACTTATCAGTGACTACCCAAATCACGAGTTATTTTCTATAAGAAACTTTTCAAAGTTTGACGATAGTTAGAAGATATATCATTATAATCGCAGTCTTACGGAGACTGTGACTTTTAATATGTATTCACAGTTTTACAGCTTACTAAGACAGTCACAGCACTATGCATATGAAAACTGTGACTATAAATATTAGATATAAGCTGCGATTTCGAGCAGATTGCAGCAGTAAAGGATTCAGATCATCCATTTATATATGTTCTTCTGACCCAGTAATGCTGTGACTCAATCACAGTGTTACCAAAGAATTGTTTAATATTTTAGAATTACTCCAGCAATGGATACAGAACTTCAGTTTATATATGTTCTTCACTCACAGTAATGCAGTGACTCACAGTATTACCAAAGAACTGTTGAATAACTTAAAAGTTTAACTGTGAATACTCGTTCACAGTGATCTTGGCCAGTCACAGTGAAGTGGTCACAGTGAAGCAGTCACAGGTAAGTTGTTAAAGCTCAACACTTAAGGCCAGCAGACAGGTAAGAAACATTGGCAGAGTGGGTTGGCTGCAGGGGGAGGCTGGCAACGACGCTTTGAGCCGCTTTTAAAGCCGCTTGTTTTCAGTCGATTTGGTGGCTTACACAGATTTACAGCTGTTGTGGTTTGTATGCCAATGTTTGTTGTTGTTGTTGCAGTTGTTGCTGCTGTTGCATGTGGTTGTAAAATTATTATAAATGTCTTGTTGATGAGCTGTGATTATTAACGTTTACGTGCCTCAATGCTGTTGCAGCAGCAACGCAATAAAAAACCAAAAATAAGGAAAATATGAAAAAAAAAAAAGATAACATGCAACATGCAACGCGCGACGCCAAGTGTCATTAGTCAGTTCCAAGAAATGCTAACTAGCCTGTCGTTCCACTGGCTGCTCTGGCCGATCAATCAGGAATAAACTGGAACACTTTGCCGTGGGCGCCTACCGATCAACTGCTCTGATTATGCAGATACCCCGTAAGTATCTTTATGCTCCCAGCCACTGCATCTCCATCTCCATCTCCATCTCCATCTCCATCTCCATCTGCATCTGCAGCTCCATCTGCTGCTCTATCTGCAGCCAGAGAGCCATATAATTAACTGGCGGCCTTTCCACTTCAATGCTCATTATGTCGCAGACCCCACAGGCAACCTCGATGACATGAATTTGCATAAGATATGCTTATCATGTCACATTGTATTCAGAGCTCATCACAGAGCTGCTATGTATACCCTGTAATTTATAATAGTTGCTACATTTTGTCTCCCGCCCTCCAGCCATTAATTCTGAGAAAACTTTACGGGAAGCATTTAAAAACTCTTGTTTTAAATTTGTTTCCCTTTTTTTTTAGATTGAAATTAAAACTGAAATTAATATTACACTTATCTCGATATATACCCTATACTTAAAGCTGTAAGTGGGGGTTATTATATCCGAATAGATACCCTATAATTAAAGCTGTAAATGGGTTGAGTATCTGTATCCCTGCAGAGTATATATTCTAGCTTTTCTCAGCTTTCTATATCTGTATAGATACTCTGTAATTAAAGCTGAAAATTTGTTCTAGTTTCTAAGTCCTTGCAGATTATATACTCTAGCTTTTCTCTGCTTTCTATATCTGTATGGATACCCTATAATTGAACCTGTTTCTGTATCTTTGCAGAGAATTTACCATAGCTTTTCTCAGCTTATTTTATCTGTATAGATAGCCAGAGAGTATATACCCTAGCTTGTCTTAGTTTATTATACTGTATATATATTATAAGATGAAAATTGCAGAGTATATACCCTAGCTTTTCTCATTTCTAATGCCATAAAATCATAGCTTTAATATTGCTCTTAAGAGCTATGTAAATTGTTTTGGTTGAGCGTGTTTCAATTGGAGCTTAACAATTTCCTTGCTTGTTTACCCTGTAACCAATTCATTTGATTGTTGTCCTCAGAATTTATTTCTCTCTGTTCGTCTTTGATATTTTATTTCTTCATTTTATGCGATTTTAATCCAATATTTTCTGTTTATCTGATTTATTTTTATGAAAAGGGCTCTGGCTCTGTCAGGCAATCAAAAATATTTTTCAATTAAAAGACAAGCTAGAAAATTGTGTGGCCTAAGCATTGGCCAGCAGATAGATAGAATTCTTGGCCATTTTATCTATATATATATATATATATAGTCGTATTTATTTATTTATATTGCATGCTTGGATAATTTTTGCAAAGGCTGGCTGAAATCAAAGACCAGGCCAACGAAACCAGGCCACATTCACAGGGCACAGATGAGAAAATCACAACTATTTATTTGATTTGATGCCAGCTATGAGATGGCGTGCAAAATCAGCACAATTTTCTAAGCTTCTTCCATACTAAAGACAGACAAAAGGCGACAACGATGCGGCGGACGGACGGGCAGACAGACAGCTCTCAGTTCTCCCTATGCTCGGTTCTCTATTCTCGATTCTCAGTGCTTGTCGACGCTGACGACCCATTTAATTTGGCAAACGTGCGCAGTTTTAAAGCAGGGGGGCAACTACACTGAGCGAAAAAAGCTACGATTCTAACTGGAGAAAAAAAATTGACAATATTTTTTAAAATTTAATCCAACTTCCTCTTCTAAATCTAAGCAAAGTTGTATCAAACATTTAATGATAGTCAATTTCTGTTATAAAAAGAAGATTTTATACGCACACGAATTTATCGAAAAGCTAAGGACTAGAGCTGCGAAAACTATCGATATTTTGGTGCCTAATTGAATAGCTATCGAAAAGGCAAAAGCCTTGCGATAGTATTGAAATTATTCTCAATTCTTTTGTAGGCTAAATGTCTTGATTTCAAACTAGAATTTCAAAGAGTTGAAAGCAGTTGAATTTGAATTCGTTAGAAAAGGAATCCCCAATCAATATTATCGATATTATTTCAACTCTATTAAAAAAACTCAAGCAATAGTTTCAGTAATTTGTAGCTGATATATTTTTCTCTCAGTGTAGAGTCTGTGGCAGCAACAGTCACGACAGCAACAGCAGCCGCAGCATCAGCGGCAGCGGCAGCAGCAGCAGCAGGCGACGTGTGAATGATGACACTTTGCATGTTTGCCAAGTCACAGGCTGAGGCTGAGGCTGAGGCTCAGGTTCTGCACTAAATATTGATGAGGGTGCTCAGTGCTTTGGAGCCCTCAAATTGAGGCAGTGGCAAGTTTTGAGGGACGAAAGGGGACCCGGCTGTGAGATGCTTAGCAGCTGGCAGGGCAGGCACGTGCAAAGTATGCAACACTTTTTGTCAATTGGCATAAATCACACCCAAATAGACGGAGACAGAGACGGCGTCAGAGAAACGCGGGGGTATTTGCTGTTGTGCTGCTTATGTGGCTAATGTTGACACTAAAGGATGCCACTTACACACAACACACACACAACACACACTCACACACACCCACACACAACAGACACACTCACCTTGATCTCGTGTATGAAGTCTGTCTCATCCAGCAAATTAATGCGCACGGACATTATCCGCGAGGGTCGACAGAGGCAATTCATTTTGTAGTCGTTGTGGTTCGTTTGTTTGCTCTCAACTCGTTGAATTTTAAGCAAATTGCGTATGCGCCGCGTTGTCGCTCAAAATTGTCAGCATTTTTTTTTGTTTTATATGTTTTGCTCTCTGGCAAGCTGCAAAATACAAAAAGAAAAAGGGAAATTTGTTAATAAAACTCACTTAATTTCACAAATTTTCACAGTAAAAAAAAACCAAAATTCTGGTTGAAAAACCGATTAATAAATATAAATAAATAGTAATATTTTCATTGGAAAAAAAAGAGTATTTTATAATCATAGAAACTCCTTGAAAAACTGAAACTCATGCTTAAATTTTCTAGCTTGTGTGAACAGACACAAAAACTATGAGATACAGCAAAGAGAACTTTAACTGTGGCATTGCCATGCCACTCTCCTAGTTAGGCCAATAAACAATATATTAAGCTGGAAAAAACCCTTAAGAATATGGCAAGAAAAACAGCTCAAATCGCTTTCTTTTAGCTGCTTTTTTCTTAACTCAAAATATGATATGTGCCTGAGAGTATTGTCTGAGGCATTGAATATCAAGGCGATATTTGATATTTATGTTTTGCACAGTGAACAGAGATATGGAAAGTGTGAGAGAGTCGGGTGGGTATATAGAAAGTGGCAATTAAGCTGTGCACATAATTAATAAATAGTTGCAAGACTTGTTGCATGTTGCAATTAGCCGGCAATAAACGGGTTTTGGCTGAGAGATACGAGTGCTCAACTGAAGATAGAAGACGAATCGCAACTGTTTGGCGTTGACAGGCAGCGTTAAAGCCAGAGCGCGTCTTGTTTTAATAACTCTTTTTGGCTTTAAGCCAACTTGGGACTTATCTGTGCCGCAGATCGTGGCAGCAGCAGCAACAGCAGGAGGAGGAGGACAGGCAATGACAAACCAACTGTCAGCAGTTGCCGCTCCCCAGACGAGTATTATCATTATAATTTTATAATTGCGGTTGTTGCCAGCGATAAGTTTAATATGCACGAAGTACGAGCAACAGCAACAACAGCAACAGTAGCAGCAGCAACAGCAGCAACAGCAGCAACAACAGCAACAAAAGTCACTTAAGCGGATTAGTTAAAGGGCGCTTCTGCTGCTGCTGTTGGCCGTAATATTGCCCCAGTCCTGTTGCCTAAAAGCAGATTATATCATTAAAGATATAGTACTTATAATGCATAGAAGACGAAACAAAGTCATGCCAGCAGCAGCAGCAGCAGCAACAGTAGCGCCAGCAGCAGCAGCTGTGTCTTTAGCTTTGACTAAGCAATTTCTGGAGCAACTGGGGTAAACTATAAGTATATATAGAGTAAGAGTTAAGTTAAGTTGCCCAACCGCCCGCTGACTATTTAATTAAAATTAAATTTACATAACAATGCCATTCACATATTTACTCAAAGAAAAGCTGCTAGAACTTCGCTGGAGCAAGAAAATCTCTGTCCACAGCTAAAATTCTATCTCCCAGCTTCGCATATTCAGCTTAAAATCACGTCTTAACTATATTTATTTTACTTTAAGGCTAAGACGAAATCTGTTAACTGCTCGAAAAAAGTGTTCTGTTAATTTGGAAAATTTCTTTAATTTACTTTAATAATTATGCGCCTGGAGCTGCTGCTCTTTTGTGATTTTTGAGCTGTGTTTCTTTTCAAAATAGTCTCCTACTCTTTCTCCCTGCAACAACAGCAACAACAACTACAACTGACAGCCTTTTGTGGCGGCTTCTGTGGCAACTACAAAATAATTAATGCACATTCGCATAATGAAAAGCAACGGCGAAAAAAAAAAGGCAGCAACGAGGCGAGTCATGTTAACATTTCACACATTTCACATGACATCAAACCTCAGTTTATGGCCTGTTGTTTTGCATAGCAGCGGCGAGGTTTCACTGTACTTCACAGATACTGCTGCATAGTTGAGATATTTGCATGACTTTTGCCTAGGCTTTCATTAGTTGCCGTTGCTTTTGCTGTTGCTGTGGCTGCTGCCGTTGCTGTTGTTTTTAGCTTCATATTCGCACAGCTGGTATATTTCACAGGGACGGGGGCAGGGGCAGGGGCTGGGGCAGGGAAGGGAGTGGCACCTCTCAAGGCGCTCATTACACTAATGAAATATTACGCCTAATTAATGAAAAGTCGGCTGACTGACTGACATATGTCAGACATGTGTCTTTAACTTGGTCACTCTGTCAACGCAGCAGCAGCAGCAGCAGCAACGCCAGCGACAGCAGCAGCAACTTGCATCAATTAAAATCTATAAATGTATGAATATATAACTCATTATAAAAAGTATATATGTCTATATGTCTATATGTATGTACAACTGTCTACACTGAACAAAATTTGTATATTTATTGGTAGAAATTCAGTCTTATTTCTTTGTAAACTTTATGCCGAACCTTGAGTGTTTCTTAGCCAAGTCAGCAATGAGGCTTTCTCTTCGATTATAGTTTAAGTATAAAACTGGCTTAGTTTTTAACTAATCGAGTTGATATTTCTATTCTAATATTCTATCTAAAATTCATTAAATAACTTCAAGCTGATCAGATAGATATATAATATAGTTGCCATAGGTCTGTGAACTTTGAGCTCTATGTGCCTTCTATAAACGTGGTCGAAAAGGGCTATAACTTTAGTTTTGGCATAAAAGCGACCTTTTTAAAGCCTGAAACCTTCAACAACAACACTTTTTCTTTGGGGCAGACAAATAAGCTGACTGCTACGATCTATATAGATCTATATATATCGAATATTATTATGATATCAGAACGAAAAGTATGTGGATCTTTGATTATCGGAAGTGCTCTGAAAGATTACATTTTTGTATAATTTCTAGCATGAAAATCTCTTGAAAAATTCATGTTTTTTATAATGAATTTCAAAATGAATTAAAAAATTAGTTTTAGTTTATTTTCGAGCTTTAAGCTTAAGAAATTGCTGTCAAAACAAAGCAAATTCTTTTTTTTCACTACTGAGAAAAGTAGCATATGAAGTGCACTTCAAGGATAAATTTCTACATAAATATTTTTTTATTTTAATAACAAAACATTCCCAGAAGAATGCTGTATTAAAAAAATTATTTATTTTTAATATGTATTTTTTTTTTCAGTGTACAAGTAGTGCATATGTCGTAGTGTGTAATTGTGTGTATGACAGAGCCACTGTGAATGGCGCTGCATGTAATTTTAATTGCATCCAAACGCGGCCAAACGGCAGTTCGTTCAACTCTTTGCCAGAGAGCGGGGCAGAGAGTCTACTTGCCACCACCCACAACAACCAGCAACCAGCAACCAGCATCCAGCAACAACAACCAGCAACAGTTGCAGTTGCAGCCGCACAGCGGAAATATAATTTACATTTGTAGCATTTTTATGACAATATCTACAAATTGCACTTTAAGTAAAAAGAGTATAGAAAAGTCGCTGTGAAAGTTCTTCAAGTTGTGCAACTTTTCTAAGCTGACAAATCAGCAGTTTAGCCACAACAATAGCCAAAAACTAAGCCAGTAACAAACGAGTGGAGGAGATGTGATGATAAATATGACATTGATCGGTTTTTGAGCGGGTTTCCCCTCCCCTCTCCACCCCTCCCCCATCGACACTATGGATATTTATCGCTTTGGGATATTTATAGGCATCATATCTTTAAGGTCTGGGCTTATGCACAGGACATCATCAGCAGCATCAAGCGACGACGGCGATGACGACGACACCCTCATAATTTCTTTTCCCATCAAATTTATCACCCACCAGCCATGCTCTATGTGTGTGTGTGTGCGTGTGTGTGTGTCTGGGTTTGGGGCGTGATTTTTTGGCCAAAACCCCAAAAGAAAAGGAAAGAAAACTTGGCTTATTTTGTGATAAACTGCGTTTGTGGCATTGAAGAAAAACAGCGAAGCAGCCAAATATCAACCTGATCGACCCATGCCCATTTCTGCTATTTATCAGACTTGCCAGCCCTCAACTTTGCCTGCCATTACAGCCGGATTTTAGTATTCCCTGCCAAAAAGAGTCTATATTAGTTTTGACACTGAAAGTGTTATAGAATTATTTGTTAGAAAATATAGTTGTTTTTTTTCACTACTTTTTGATCTATTCAAACCTTATTCAAACCTCTTTCAGGCCTGAAGGTCAAGCTAATTTAGATTGAATTCCACATAAATATTCAATTAAAAAGAGTAAAAAATGAATTACCTTTTTATGTTTGCTAATTTGTTTCATTTTTAAGAGAAATTTGAAGTTTCTTTTTGACTAAACAGTTGAGCCTTGAACTTTTCTCTTTTTTTTCAAGGCTCTGACTAAGTTAGTGTATCTGTCTCTTCGGATTGGGCTTCTTACTAGTTGCCCTCTCCTCATCTTTTGGGTTTATTAATAAGAAGTACGCTCATACACACACAAGAACACACACACACACACGCATGCTGGCCTGGTCATAAAGTTTGTATCCTTGGCTTCGACTTGGATGCAGTCGGTTGCTTCTCCGCCGACGACGGGGCGTATCAATAACTGAAAATGTCTCAAACAGCATTTTGTCATATTTCAATGAATGAATCACCCTACGCTATGTACTCCCCCCTCTCCACCCCCTGCAGTCCCACTGCCACAGTACTTTTTGATGTTTGCGGAAGCAACACCCAGCAGGAAAGCAGCCAAAGCAAACAAAGTTTTAGCACATTTTCCTACACATCTGGCAACAGGATGGTGGCGTCTGCTGCTCCATTTCTACGGCTGCTGGTCTGGTCTGCTCTGGGCCAGAATTCACCCAGCTAAACGAAATTATTTATTACTTTTGGCACAAATGTTGTTGCTGCTGTTGTTGTTGCGGCTGGAAGGAAATGGAAGCTGTTGGTAAATGATGATGAAAAACGTGAAAGCATCGAAAAGTGCAAATGGCAAATGGCAAAAAAGGTGTGTGAAATGCTGTAAGCTGTAAAAGGCAGAAGGATTGCCTTGCCACGCCCCCCATTCCACTTTAATGATGATTAAATGCGGCGCTGAGTTTTTCCCTCTTTCTTAGTCTATTTGGGGGGTTTTTCTTCTTTTTTTTTTTCAGTGGAGACGCTTTTGACACATTTTCAGTGTCGAGCAGTGATTTAGCTTTTTCCTGCTCCTTCAAGCTTTATTTTTTCTTTAGCTGTTTCTTGTTTGATTTGACTATGAAACTGAGCTTAAATGAGCTGGAAAATGAACTCAGGTTTCAGTCTCTTTTTTTTGAGTGGGAGAGATTTATTTTACGCATTTTCTTGCGGCAGGCTAATGAGTGCAGTTGTTTTCCCCTGGAAAATGCTCAGAGTTTTCCAAGCTAATCAAATTTGACTACATTTTATTGTAGAATTATTGGCTTGAAATTCTGACTAATGATTGCAGATATTTCAGCAGTAAATTCTTAATTTTAGACAGCAATAAAATTCCAGAATTTATGGCCAGCTCTAGGGGAGTTCTTTAAAATATTTCTTTATGATAGAAATTTTGAAAAATATTATAAAAATTCAGGAATTTCAGCTCTTTAAATTTCTATTTACTTTTTAATTTTCTTGCCTTTCAGCCGCTTTCCACAGACCTCCAAAGTGGCAAGAGCTCTTACCGATTTTTAGCCTCCAATAAAGTCCGAATCCGGAGCTAATAATTGCCGATTTCTCAACCGGTGACTGCTAAATTTTACACTAATAAAAATGCTAGCTAAATTTTATTGTTTAATTGTGTAAATTACGGCCAAAAGCCGCAGCTGTGGGCCAACAAATATGCGTCAATAAAATTATTTGTTATGCCGCTGTCTTTTTCGCCTTCTCCTTCTCCATCTCCATCTCCAACTCCTTTTATGACCGGAACAATTATGTTCTTATGGATTCGAGTGTGTGTCCGGCGTGTGTATCTTGCAATTGTCGGTTGCACATGCCCCAAGGGGCAACAATATATATGCAGAGCAGTGAGAGAGGGGGCAGCAAGCTGGGGGCATAAATTTCGCAGCAAGCAGACAACAACGACAACAATTGCTGCCACAAAGGCATTAAAGGCATGCGAGTCGGCCGCAGCTTCAACTGCGGCTGCGGCTGCGGCTTCGGCATGTTGCATGCCCCAGGCATTTGCAGCAATTAACACGGTTGACGACGTGTCTTGGCGCCCACTTCTGACTGCCAGGCGAATTTCATTTTTTTCTGTTTTCCTCCTTTATTTTTTTGTGACTCGTAATGAGCCAGGACGACTGGCCAAAACGGTCTCTAATTGCATTGACGCGTTCGCCTTGGAATGACATTGAGTAGGCCCGCTCCCTGCTCCCCGCCGCCTGATCCCTGCTGCCTGCTCCCTGCTCCCCGCTGCCTGCTCCTACTCCGACTCCTTCCTTTGTGGCACTGCCACTGATTGAGTTGCAGTTAATTATACTCAGCTGGCATTTCGATGATTTTAATGATTTGTAGCGGTTTTCTGGCAAATATTTCACTTATTTGGCTTACATGTCTTGACCAGGCTCACTGCTGTGGCTGCTGCTGTAACCCAGCCAGCATCAATGTACGAAACGTCAACCGACTCGAGTGCAATGACACACAAGATCTTTTGCCGTGTGTGTGTGTGCGTGTGTGTGTGCGAGTGTGTGGTGTGTGTGTGCTCTATGAGTATTTATTTACAGTTGCCGCGACATGTGTGTGCGTTAATATTTAAGCGGCTGCATGGGAACTTGGCAACTTGGGAACTTGTTAACACCAACGGGCCAACAACAACAACAGCAACCCAGACAAACCGCCAAGGGAGTCGAGTTGGCCAGCAGCGCATGCAGCCCTTTTTTTGAGGGGTATTTCTTTATTATTCAGCTAAAAAAAACCCTCTAGCAGACGCCACTGCCGCTGCTGCTGCTGCAGGAAGCTGCAGCACTACGTTGGCAGCCAGCTGCTGGGGCTGGTCGGTGGGTAACTGGTGGGCAGAGCGGGACAGGTCGGTTCGGTGCGGTGCGGTGCGGTGCGGGTATATGGCCGGGTCTGGTCTGGGCCACGTGAGTGATTGTCAAGTGGTTGACGCTGCAGACAAATGAAATTCGCTTAAAGTACGCCGCTGTCGCTGCCGCAGTTGCCGTCGCCGTTGCCGCGTTGGCAGCCACGTCTAGGACAAACTTGACTCGACTTGTCTGTGAGGGGGCGTGACTGCCGCCAGGCTGTTGCCTTGTTTCTGTATTTTTTTACTGCTCGCTGCTTACCCACGGCTTTTTTTTTTCACTGAGAGTTGAAGGCGTGCCAAGAGCACATGTCTATAAGTGGTAAATACTCGGGCGAGTTTGCTTAAATATGGCAAGAGATTCTCTACACATTTTGTTGGTATTTTCGAAAAGGAAATATGGAAATATAATTCAATAAAATTAAAAAAATAGTTCTGTGGCTCTTACTACTTTAAACAAGCTAAAAAAGACAAGTTAAATGTGTCTAAATCAAGGCTTCAATTGAAGCCTTTTACAACCGCTTAATTAAAGCTGGAAAGCCTGACTTAAATCTAATTTATAGCCAATTCTTCAAAGAATTAAAGCGTTTCCATTGCATTTTAATATCTAACAAGCTTGTTAATACACGAATAAATTAATTTACAGGGCATTTAAGTAGTCGTGCTTATGCTGTTGATTCTATTAAGTTCTCATGTTGTTGCAAGGGGCACCATGACTTGCTGGAATATATTTTTATATAGAAAAATCTTTGTTTAGAAGGGAGTTGGAGGGTCTGGCTGGCTGGCTGGCTGCTGGAAAATAGAATCAGCTCATTCGTCATGTTGTGTGTGTTGTGGAAAATGCATTTTATTTTCTATTTGGCAAGGCACATGCGTGAAAATTACTTTATTTTTAATGACTATAGCGATGACGATGATGATGATGTTTGTTGATGTTGATGTTGCTACAGCTGAAACAGCTGGAAGAAAGAGCTAAATGGCACAGTTGCATTCGCATTCGCATTCGCATTTCCATTTGCATTCGGTAGAGATACAATGCGGCATGCTCTTAGCCAGGCTCAAACCATTAGGCTGGCAAACACTGCTGAAAGCGTGGGCGTTGCTGGATTCTGTGCATGTCATTAACTTTATGAGAAGTGCTTAAATATTGTGGATTCTTTCTAGTCCGGAAAACGGGACTAGCTCAAGGTAACGGATGCTGCAATTCCAGCTGCAGTCTCAGCCAGCCAGCCAGCCAGGCAGCTTCTACTGACTTCTACTTCGATTCTTCTTTTGTTGGCCGTGTAATTCTCTAAAGTGTTTCACTTGCCGCCAAACAATAAACCAGATATTGCCGCCCTGCATAAATTTTCTATGCCTAGCAGCAAGAGGAAAAACCTTCCAACACGTGTTACAAATTTTATATGAGCAAACAATTTTCATGACGCCAAAAAAGAGAGAAAAAAGAAGAGAGAGAAAAGACGAGGAAAAAGCGAAGAAAATAATAATATAAACGCACAACAGATAAAGCCAAATACTCCAAGGAGAGTCAGGCTAGGGAAATTGCTGCTGCTGCTGGTTGACGGCATTTTTATATATGCGTACAGGAAAAATGTCGTAAAAAAGTTTTACGATCAAACATTGCACTTTATGTGCTTTTATGTAAAATTACCGTACAACATTGGCAACATTGTCAGCTGAGCTGTAAAAGTAGCAGAAGTAGCAATAGGCAAAGGCACAGAAGGTGGCAGAGGCTGCGGCAGAGGCTGGGACAGAGGCTGGGGCAGAGGCTCAGGCAGCAGCTGAAGGTGCAGCTTAGAGTCCCTGTCTATTCCCAGTGCCAGTCCCAGTCCAATAACACGAGGCAATCAGGCAAAGTTGCCGTCACTTTATGCGGCTGGGGGTAAATCCAATTTACTTATTTTTCCTGCTCTTCCAAAGCTTTTCGCCTCCCTCTCTCCCCATACTTCTATATAGAATGTTTAAAGCTGGCCACTAGGCGTATGCTTAATATGCGATATGACTTCAATTAGCGCTGAGCTGCCGCTGCCGCTGCCACTGCTGCTGCTTTTAATGTCCCCATCATTTTATGGCCCAACTGGCACATAATATTTGTCCCGCTTTTGCATTGAATTTCACACGCTTTATGTTTGCTGCATTATATTTATTATCAAAATTTATGGCCAAGGGCCATGGGGCTTTTATCTTTTGGCCACTCGCCCAGCCAGTCGCAGCTCATAAAGTGGGCCAACACTCTCTCTCTCTGTCTCTCCCTTTCCCTCTGTCTGGCTGTCCCATTGCCCATTAGCTGGCCATAAAACATTTTGCCAAATCAATGGCCATGTCAAATGTGTCAGCAACCTGTGTTCCTCTGCCATTTAAGCGTATTATTATTCGTATTTAAATGTTGTCAACAGATCTCTGATGATTGCTTGAGGGTCTCCAACAGGTTTTACGTTTCAGTTCGCTTCGATTGACCCATTTCTCTCCCATTCTCATTCTCATTCTCAAGTTCAGTGAACCAAAACCCGAGATACTTTTGAATGTGGGTCAAATTCAAAGACCCAATTCATTTGCATAATAAAATACAGCAGAAAGCGTTAAAAGCAGACAATTTCTGCATTTTATTATCATAATATTATCATAATTACTAATTAGAAATTACATGACATAAATTAAATGGATCCCAATAGGATTCTCTTGCTTATTATTCAAAGAATGTTGAGTTTTCAACAGGAATTTGTACAAAGAGTAAAACTAATGACAAATTCCACAAATTCTGACTGAAAATATACCTTTTTTTTGTATTAAATAAATCATAGCAGAAAAAGATTTTTATTTATGCGAATTCATTTGAATAGCAACAGCATTAATTAACTAATTAAAAGGGATTTAAATTAACTAACTTGATTTCAAAATAATTAAATAAATGCATATGTTATTAGCCAAGATTGGTTTACTTTTTACCTAAAATATCTGTCATACTTCTATCTGTATCTGAATTTGGCGACTTTTCTTTCCTTTTATCTAAATAATCTTTCATATTTGTATCTGTATCTCAATCTAAACAGTTTTCTTTCTTTTTTTCTTTCATATTTGTATCTACATCTGAGTTTGAGGACTTTTCTTTCCTCTCTTCTTTCTTTTTATCTAAAATATCTGTAATTTTTGTAGCTGTATCTGATTTTGATGACTTTTCTATCTTCTTTCTTTCATATTTCTATCTGTATCTTAATCTGAGCACTTTTCTTCATTTTATTTAAGACAGATATGTCATATTTCTATCTGTATCTGAATCTGGGGCCTTTCCTCTCTTCTTGTCTTTCTTTTCTATAAAATATCTTTCATATTTGTATCTGAATCTGAGAACTTCTGCTATAAGTTAACAGATATTTAAACTGAGAACCGAATGGGGATGGAAATGTAGGATTATTGGGAGCAACTCTTAAAATATAACAGAAAGCAGAATGCAGTTTTTACCCTGGAAAAAATAAAATTTTTTCGATTCGAAAAGCAGCTTTACGTGTTGTCCCAGCGACACATTCAGCTGGAAAATCCCCATTTTTTTTGCCATATGCATTTTCAGTTGGTTTTTTTTTTGAAACAGCTTTTCCCGCTTTAGCTTTGGCGGAAGTGAAAAGTGATGTGTGTTGGAAAAGTTAATCAGGCTTGTAGGCTTTGGCCTGGCTTTAATTAGAAGCACTCACGATGTCAAAGGGCCCCAACGATTTGATTGATTTTAAGCAAAAGTTGCATGGCATATTCTATGTGTGTGGCATGTGGTACGAATATTTTCATTATATAAATTACAGAGAGAGAGAGAGGGAGAGAGAGAGGCAGAGAAAGAGAGGGGAGATTTAAATATGCAACGCGACGCAGCGTGTTAGGTAACGTGCTGAAAGCTGCTGCACTTCCGCCAAATCAACTCTGTGCCGCTTGCCGCTTGCTGTGGCAAGCTCTTTGCCTGCTGCTATCGCCAGTTGGCATCAGTTTGCCAGCACAGTTTTTAGTATGCCACGCAAAGGTGTCTTTGGGGAATCGGGTCAGACAGATAGTCAGACAGACAGTCAGACAGACAGACAGACAATGTCAGCAAAACATTTGCCACAAATTTGCATTGCATTAATTTGTTGGGGCACACAGCGAACGCGACGCAGTCCCCAGAGTTGCACACAGCACAAACTAAGCCCTAATGAGCCAATGGCCAACTTGCAACGCGCAACTTGCAACAAAATGTGGAGCAATATGCAACTAAGAGTTTTCGGCCGATGCTCTGTACCTTTTTTTGTTATTTTTGTTTTTGGGCGAAATGCTCAAATATTTACTGCCGGTTGGGCGGCGATAATGAGCTCTCGGCTCGGTCTGGGCTCCTGGCTGGCTCCCGCAAACCTGTAGACTCATCCAGCCGTAGACCCGTAGACACGTAGACCTATAGACCCGACTGTCTGGCAATTGGACGCCGACGACGACTCAATTACATTTTGTTTGTTTGTAGCGTTCAGCTACAGTTGTTGGCCCTTGCGTCATTATACCCTAACAAAGGGCATGCTCAATTTTATATGAAGTTTGTAAGGTCCATAGAGGAAAGTATAGAAATTCATTTTTCCTTCTGTTTACAGTCAGATTTTGGTAAGAATTTGATACCAATTTATTAAAAAGAATTAGGTATTAACTTTCTTTTATTGCTACTATTAAGTTTTGAATGCTTTGCAGAAAGTTTCACCTACAATTTGAATAGAGCAAAATCTCCTTTTTTAATGGAATTAAAGCCAACATAAGCCAACTCTTTCATATTGAGTTAATACCAAAAATTGTCAAATGTTGCCTTGGCCAAATATATATTTTTAGGGCCGTCAACTGAGCCTTATATAAAGCTGAATTATACAATACTCTTTAATTAAATTGGTAGTATTTTTTAGTCTTCGAAAGGGTATTTCAGATTCGCATTTATGGCCAACAGGGTTCGAGCTGTATTTGAGTTAAGTGTTGGAGTTTGCGGTTATTTAATACACTTTACTGCGGTTGCTGCTACCCCAGCTGGGCTTGCACTTTGAGAGGGCTAAAAAGGAAATGCGCGTCAGCAATCAGCCAACAGTCAGTCAGCCAGTCAGTCAGTCAGTCAGTCAGTCAATGGAATTTGACATGGAGTCGAGTTGGAGTTGGAGTTCGAGTTGGAGTGTAAATAATCGACCAGGTCTGTTTGCGGTTTATGCGTTTTACTTAATTACCAATTTGGATTTTAAATGCCTTTTGATGTGGCCAGGCCAAGAAAGAAGAGGGGGAAAGGGTATGCTGCTGCGGTATGCGGTGCATTTACCCTCTCTCTCTCTCCCAGTCTCTTCACTATTATAGAGGCATGAGTATTACTCATGGGTGTCATTTCCTGTTGGCTTATGTCTTATGTCTCGTCTTTTTCTTCTCTTTTTTTCTATGTGTTTGATGTGGGCGGCTGGGCTGTTGCTCGTTTCCTGCCTGTCGCGTGTCTCTTGGCCTGTCTTCTTCTCCATTTTCCAGATAAACTAATTCAGCGCACATAAATCAAAATGCAATTTGTTCTGCGCAAAGGGCAAAAGCTAATAACTAAACAAACTGCGGGGCCACTAAATCAACAGTGCCTCACGATAAACTCGCCTCACCTCAGTTCCCCTCCAGCAGCAGCAACATCTACTGCGGCTAGGAACAACATTTGCCAATAAAGGCGATTCCATTGCCTGCGATGCGGATGCTGATTATGATGTGCTCTCAGAGTGCTCAGCTCTCTCTTGCCTTATCTTCCTTTGGCTCCTCCTTTGCTTGGTTGCAGTGCAGCTCCTCTTCTCTCCTTGTCTGCTTGTGGGCAGAAGCTGAGCGTGATGTTCATAATTTATTAGCTGACAAAACAAATTCATTATGAAATGATAAGCTAAAGGCAGAGACTCGAGAAATTGTCATGGCCAAGATGATGAGGCGGCAGACCAAAGAGATATGGCTACACTCAGCGAAAAACATAGCACCAACTTCAAAGGATGAAGAATCTTATGATGTCAGAAGGAAAGGGATTAAAAAAAGGGCACTTCTTTTCAGTAACTGCAACATTTTTAGCCATGTTTTCAGCAGATTATAAGAAGGTTTTTAAGGTAAGAGTTTTGGCTATTTATTTATGGGTGTCATATAAGAAAAATGCAGATTTATTTAGGCTTGAATTTCCGGGAATTCATAATACTTAGCTTAATAAAAAAACAAATAGTTTAATTTAAGAAATTCGAAGAACTTTCCTACCTGAAACTTTCTTCACTTTCTGGCTAGCTTAAAGCTTGTCTTTAATCTCGCTTCATCAGATTCAATATATACCGAAAGACCAAGTATAATTTTCTCTCAGTGCATCAAAGAGTTGCCAGATTCGTAATAATTCCTAGCCAAGAAATAACCTCAATTAGTAAGCCCAACAAATACAAAAGCCCAGCGATGAGCACGTGTCAAAGTTTCCCACTAAACCTGGACACGTGACAGCAAATCCTGCACGCAAATCACACTTAACTCGCATTTAGAGGTTTTTTCTCTGTATTCCTCTAGGATCTTAAGACCTGCCGACTTGTGCAGATAATTAAACAGAGATTAGAGATGGTCACGTGAGTATTTTTGTGACTCTTTTTATGGCCAAGCCATAAAATGGGGCAGCTATTTATACTTGAAAGGTCGTAAAGCTCTTTTAGCCAAAATGTGAAACAAATCTGATTATGCACAGTCATAAATATATATTAAGAGAGAGGCAAAGAGAGAGGCTGAAGAGTAAAATAATGAAGGAATATCATCTTGGCAATTTGATCTATGTGGCATATCACGCGTTCATCTCTAACAGCCTTTGCTGACGGCAAAACAAAGTCCTTGCCCTTTGGCTGGCTATAAAATTACACTGAAAGCGATTTGTTTAATATAAATTTAATTCATAAATAAATTAATGTTTTTTCTTATTAAAAGTTTAATCTTGAAGTGGTATTTTTAATCAGAATTTTTAATAGGCTTAAAATATTAAATAGACATTTTTACATCACTTTTTCTCAGTGTGTAGGCGCAACAGCAGCGGGTAAAAGCAGCCCAGCCCTGTAGCTGGCCCTGGCATTGTCAGTGACAGTTGCAGACACAGCAGCAGCAGAGGCAGAGGCAGCCGCGGGGGCAGCAGGCAACAGAGGCAGCAGCTCATAAAATGCCGGAATGACGTCAAGCTGACAGTTAGTACATTTCAACCTGAGCGCTCTGCTGATTGCGGTTGCTGCCCCAGCTGCTCATCAACAGCAGCAGCAGCATCAGCAGTGGCAGTGGCAGCAACAGCAGCAGCAACCAGGATCTGGTACATAGAATCTGAGACTTGGCATTACAAGCTTTAATAGACAAGCGCAGCGTAGCGCTGAATAAGATTAATGAAGCCGTTTAAAACGCTTTGGTTGTTTATCATGTGCCCCAGCCCTGGCAGTGGCCCTGGCCAAAGCTCTACTACTACTTAGGTGCTGTGGCTAATGTGCTGCGGCCACAGATGCGGTCGCTCCACGGTCTAAGCCATTAGTTGGCAACAGAGGCAGCAGCAGAGGCAGCGGCAGAGGCAACAGGCAACAGGCTGTAAGCTGTTAGCTGTTAGCTGTTAGCCAGGCGAGGCGAGGCTTATTAAGTCGCCATAAACCATAAGCTCACGTTTCCCTTTGGACTGTGTGGCATAGCGGAAAATATGCTTAATAAAAGCGGCATCTAAAGGCTAACTCTAAGGCTGCTGAGGCTGATAAATGCTTGTGGGCGTGACTGGACTGCCGTCCAGCAGCCTCTGATTAGCCAGACATGACCCAAAAAAAAAAATAAAGAAAGAAATGTTGAAAAAACTCTACACGACTTGCCACGAAGTTCAAATGTAAACGACATTTGCAGGCGCTGCAATTAAAATGCTGCGCTGCCCCCTCCTCGTGGGGCATGCGGCAGCAGCAGCAGCAGAATTTTGATGGCCAAACACGTAGAAAAGCTTGACAATTTTTTTTTTTTTCAGCCAGGCAGGCAAAGAGTCAGCAAGTCGAGCCAATGGCAAGGTAGGCGTCTGTGGCCAGAGCGCTGTATATTTTATTGCTGCCATAGATCTTTTTGGTACGATAACGAGTTTGATTTGTACTCGAAGCGGCCCGAAACGGGTTATGATTGACTGCCTGACTGACTGACTGAAGGACTGACTGCCAAAGACGACAAAAAAAACGTTGACGGTGACGGTGACGTTGGCCTACGACAACAACAACAACAGCTGTGGACTCCAAGCCAGCCAAGACTACTCCGTCTCCTGCGCCCAGCCTGGCTTCAAGTGTAGCCTGGGCCAACATAGTTTGTTATAAAATTAATGACCCTCATTCTGTATTCAAGTGTTATCGAAATGATTGCTGCTACACGTTGATTCTTGGCAGCAGCAGCAGCAGCAGCAGCCCTCAGTACTACACCTATGTCTATAAAAATATGGGCTTGGTTCAATAATATGCGCTCTATGAAATATTATAGCTGAATCTATAGGCATAAACGAGTCTGTAAGGCTATGTGTCTTGGCAGCCAATTAAAATAAAATTATAGGCGCCTCATTAGCCAGTTACAGCAGCGCGACAGACAGACAGACAGACTTCCATTTGGCTGCTGAATTCTGGAGTTATTTGCATAGAAAACTGGCAAAGATTCTCTAAGCTAAAACTAATATTTACGAGGCAATTTTATTTAAATAAATACGATAATAATGCAAATTTGAATATAAACAAAATTTAGCTAAATTTTAAATTAAGCAGCAGAGTTTTTAATTTAAAATTCTGACTATGTTCGAAGCTGTAATTGTTGCTTGGCTTGGCAAAAAAACCAGCGAAAAAAAACCCATATTAAACCCATAAATCTGAAGACCTCCATTGTCAAGCGCGAAGGCGTGACTGAATTTTAAAACTATTAAACGAGCTATAAAAAGCTATAAAGTCGGCGGATTTAATCAGTATTTAGCTTTAAAGAACAGTTAAAATTTAGCTTCTTTCTTTCAATTAATTGATTTTAAAAAATTGGTATGAACCGACTTCTTTCTTTCAATAAATAAGCTTTAAAAAGTAACTATAATTCGGCTACTATCTTTCAATTAATAAGCCTTAAAAATAGCTATAATTCCTCTTCTTTCATTTTTAATATTTATTAAAAATATAAAGCTAAACATTTTATTATTTTTTTTAGCTATTTGTAATTAAAGCTTTTCAATACTTTTCAAATAAATAAAATTTAAAAAAAAAGCATTTCCAGCATTTTTTTCTTAATTTACACCTGTCATTCCTTGAGCGATTTGAGCGATATATCTATATATACATATTTATCCTATTATTCAGTTATTTTCTATACAATCGTATTGTACTGTTGGCACAACAATGAATGCCAACAATAATCTGGCTAAAAAGCTTTGCACGAAACTTTTCTTTCAATTTGAGTGCACGTTGCACGTAGCACGTTGCACGAGGCGTATGAGTGTTGTAGTTGTTGCTGGCTCTGCGCAACGCCTCACAATGTTTTCGACACCTCATTTCTTTAACATGCTGCATGTTGCATGCCCCTGCCGCCTGCTGCCGCAAGACTTTCCTCTTTCTTTTCAGTTTCTTTCAG
The DNA here is from genome assembly GCA_018150835.1 of Drosophila repletoides. NCBI lineage: Eukaryota > Metazoa > Arthropoda > Insecta > Diptera > Drosophilidae > Drosophila > Drosophila repletoides. Next base: position 11,861,680 of record JAECWQ010000100.1, read on the forward strand.
TTTCTTTCTATGGGGGGCACTTGTCTAGGCGTTGCCTCATGTAATTTGCTAGCCAGATAAATATCTTGCAGCTTATCACGATGTCTTAAACTGCCAGCTCCAATGGCTGCAGCATATTTGATGGGAATAATTTATGTGAAGGTTAGTTGCAGACTCACACGAAAAGGAATCGGCTCGAGGAAATGGGGCAGGGGGCACACAGAGAGTGGCAGGGAGAGACAGGGAGGCGGAGAGAGGCGCGTTTACTTTCACAAGTCAGCACGTAAGTAACGGCTAGAGCATTGTGCGGCTGCCTGACCTCATTTGTGGGCGCAATTTGCTGCAAATCTGTGGCAACTAACAGCTAGCTGCTGGCCGAGCGGGCATGCAACATGCGGCAAGCTGCACGCTGCACGCCGCTGCAGCCAAGCATTGCGCTTGCATTCATTAACAACAAATTGTGAACGAAATGTGCATTAAATAAAATGTTATGAGCACAAACTAACACATTCACACACACCACACACACACCCTACACACACACACACGCCCACTGCATTTTCCAGCATTTTCTTTTGTGCCGGTCAAGTTGGCAATTTGGCAAAGCGTGAAATGTGCAGACCGCACATAAAATAAGCCAAAAAATTTATATAAACCTGCTCCAGTTAGCCAGAATAGCTGTAATAATAACAACAACAACAATCTGGAGTGCTGCCGAGCTGCACTGATAAAAAAGGCACTGAAAATATCAGCTGAGCTTCAGATAATTTCCATAAATTCAGCTGATAATCGCAGCTAAATAAGCTAAGAAAAAAGGCTAAGTTCTCGTTTAGACTGAAATGTTATGACAGCTTTTGAGGTACTTTAGAACCAGTTTGTAGCTAAAAGAAACTATAATTTAATTAACTAGATGTAAAAATTGTTGTTTTCTTAATAAATAGTATTATTTATACCCTAACAGCGGGTATTATGGCCTTATGACGAACCACAGCGCATATATAGACGGAGTTGAAGCGGAGCAAAAGCTTTTATATGGAAAACTTTATTGGTTCTCAAGGAATCTGGTCAAAACTTTTAAGTTAGTTGCAAGAATGTCTTTGCTAGAGGCATGCCAAAAATCATTTAGATCTGATTGCTATATCCTATGGGAACAATCGGTCAAAATATATAAATTTTACCACAATTTTGAACTAGTTATTCCAAGGGTACCCAATCTGCGCTGCTCCTAAAAAACTTGAACCAGGCTCAAGCCTGCCTGCTTTTAAAAGTATAAAACAATAAAAAGTCTAACAGATGAATTACTTTACAGGGTATTAGCTTGTCTTTATTATCCAATCTTTGCCTTGCTCTGTGATTCATGCTTTGGCAGTTGTTGGGCATAAATCAACTAACGCAAAACTCAAATGAAATGCAGTTACGAATAAATGAAATGAAATGCGCAAAACTCAGTCGGCTGTCGTCTGTCTGCCGTCTTCTGTCCGCAGGGCATGCTCCATGCACTGCTTGGAATGATTGCATGAGAAGCTACCATAAAGCAGCTGCAAATCGTTTCATTCTGGTGGGCAGAACGCTGCGCCAAGCTACGCACCTGTGCTGGCTGGAATCTGGTGCCAACAGGTAGCCAGGTAACCAGAGCCACCCAGCAGACAGCTGCCGAACTGGTAGCAACTGGGTCTGCCCCCAGCTCCGTTCGAGTTGGGCATATAAATGAGGAAGGCGCGTACAAGTTGACGGCGCACGTGCTTTATGCTAATTATTTGCCTGGAACTGGGCGTGGGCACCTCAGGCAGAGCATAGCAAAAGGAAAAAAAAGAAAAATAATAAAAAAAAATATCGACAAAAAGCCGACGAAGCGATATCAATTAATTAAACATTTTCAATTTGTTGAATTTTCTGACTTAGCTCCGCCAAAGTGTAAATGAAGCTCAAGGAATAAGAGAGGAATTCTCAGCCAGGTGAAGCTTTGTTTTGATTTCTTTGTGTTGTTTCTTTCTATTTACTATATATATATTATATATCTGGAGTCTTCCACCTATTATTCCTATAGAATGGCTACTATAAAGTAGATTAATCCTTGGTAAACCTTAACAAACCTTCTGACCTATTGACAGCTCTTTCATAAAGTTCTTCCCAGAGATTTTGCAGCAATCTTTAATTAAGACTTGAGCTGATTTGACAGCAGTTGCTCACCTTTAATTCTAACTTAATTTAAACTCAATTTTCAGTTAAGAAAACAAGAAATTTAACAGAAAAACTCCATTAAATTGTGGCCTTAAAAATCTCGCAGAAGGTGCAGGAAAAACTCGACTAATTAAAGCATATTTACAGCTGCTCGAATTAATTAATTGAGGCTAATTAATGCGTGTTTGATTGAATATATAACACGAGTATTAATGCATGTTGCATGCACTCTTAATTTGCGACGGCTACAAGTTGGCTTTCATGTAATTAAGCGGCTGACAGACAACGCTGCGTATGCGCAATGTCACTCACTGCAAATTAACATCAGATGTCAGCTTGCAGCGGCTGTTGCTGCTGTTGTTGTTGCTGTTTCTGTTGCTGCTGTGGCAAACTGATTAAAGTCAAACTGTGACGCTCTCTGTGCAACGAACTGTGGAACGAGCGATGTCAGCTTATGGGTAATCATGTGCGACTTGGACTGGGAATTAGTCGTGCTCGATCTCTGGCCAGCTCTGGGTCTGGGTCTTGGTCTGGGTCTGGGTCTGGGTCTGGGTCTCCGTCTTGGTCTTTGCGACTGGGGTCGTTATGTGAGTTCAAGTTCAAGTCATGAGCTGCAGCGTTTGCTGGCGTTGCTTTTAATTAAAAGTAATGCGCGTCGTTTAGCTAAAATGTTGCTCCCCCCTTCCCTTTCTAGCTTTTTCTAGCTTTATTTTTGGGCAGGATGGCCGCATTAAAAGCTGTGCTGGCTGCTGGCTGCCTTTTCTTTTATTTTTCGCACACGCTGCGGGTCTGCTGCGGCGCTTATTTATTTGATAGCTTTTGATAGAGCCAGAAGCAGAGGCTGCAGAGATGGTGGGGAGAGGGGGGCCCATGCCGAGGGTTGGGTCCATCAGTTTTTGGTCAAATCACAGCAGGCGGGCGGCTATTTGGTTCGGGCATTGATTGCTGTTAAAAACTGTAAACCGTGCCTGAATTATGCGTCCAAGCCCGCAGAAATGGAATCAGAACAGCAGCAGCAGCAGAGGAGCAGCAGAGCAGCGGCAGCAGAGGAGCAGCCGCTTTTTTTTGGGGCCGCAAGTTTAATGCTCAAAATATGCAAAATCATGAGTCTGCGTTGATTTTAAATTGTATCATTAAAATGTACGAGTAAAAGCAGCCGAAAAACAGAAAAAAAAATAAAGCTAGAAGCCCAAACAGCTAACCAGAGCCGGCCACAAAAACCAAACAAGCCTCAACTCTATGGAGAATATTCAGTGTATTTTTTTTTTTTTTAATTTTTTCCGGCTTGTTCATTACAAATTTTGATTGAACCCAGACGAACCACAACTGATAGACAGGCGGACAGACAGACAGAGAGACAGACGGACAGCTCTAACAGGCCTCAGCCTCTCAGGCTGACTGTGGGGCATAGACAAAAGCAGTTCGCTTTGGGGGCAGATCAATCAATTTTTTGGTTGCTAATAAATTGTTGGTCGGAACCAAAAAAAATGAATAAGCAAATTTTGAAAAATAAACAAATTTAACATTTTGCCAGTTGTAGCAATTATCTATATGAAATGTGTTTTTTTTTCAGGTTTTTTTCCCCCTCCTTTTTTTGTTGTTAATTCAATTTATTTTTGTGTGTCTAATTAAAAGCGGCGACTCTTTCGGTTCGGTTCATTTGTTTGATGTTCCTGTGATAACTTTATACTGTCGCTTGATTTACGCGTATAAAAATATATTTTTATTTATGTGACATTGAATATTTCAAAAGAAATAATCTTTCTGTGTTTTCTGGTGGATTTTTTTTTGTTTATTATTTTTGTTAATCACTTGAAAAATGGCTCAAAAATAGTTCAAGTTGAATATTGAAGCAGTTTTAAGCGGTTTTGGCCGTTGAAAACCTATATTAAAATGTCTATTTTGATATGTCGGTATGGAGGATTGCCAGTTCGATTGCTCTAGCTCCTTTATCGATATTATGTAAGTCTGCTCATCTCTAGTTCGCTGATTTTATCATCTCTAAGATACCGCTGTACTTTACGCTTCTTGAATAAACTTTGGTTGAAGAAACAGGGGATTGTTTGGACTCCAATATTTCTCCACAAAAGTTGATTAGAGTTCTGAAACTGAGTTTCAAATTAATCGAAAAAAATTCGATACTTTCCCATACAACAATTAAACTTCCTTCTCAAAAAATGTGAAAACTTTGGGGTAAAGTTTTGAAACCTTATTTGAATTCTGTTGGGAAATAATTACACTTTTGCTCAGGTAACTTTTGAAAAACCATCGAGCTCGAAAATGAGGAACTGTAGTGAAAACTACAAATATAATTGTTAGAATTAATTTATCTATATACTCTGCTATATTTCCCTTTAATTTATATATATTTTGTACTGCCAATTTATTCAAAAAACACAGCAACAACAGTCACATATCAATTTTGCATGCCAAAATTGGAAGAGTTTGAAATTTATGCGCACTCAATAAACGCATTGGAAACTGACATTTTGCATTTTGTCTGTTTTTGGATCAGTTAGCATTTTTAGTAGTACTTTTAGCCTGGTTTTTTTTCTATTTTTTTCTATTTTTTTGCTGTATGCAAACGACAATTGTTACAATTTATGGCCAAAGAAAATTGGCAACAAATTTTGCAGCGTCGTGTGTGCAATTTTCGCAAATTTGCGCAATGCAAATGAAAATTGTGCAAATAGTACAAAGAGCACGTTGCACAGTGGTGCAAAAGCGATCTAAAATTACAGAAACGATTATTATTTTTTGATATTCGATATTCGATATTCGATATTCCAGAGAAAAGCGAAAAACGAAATGAAATGCATTTGACACTCGTGGAAAGTATCGATTTTATTAGAGATTTAGAGCCGGAACTGAAAGGCAAACACGTCTAAAAGGGCGACAACAAAGGCTGCCAGCTATTAGCTGCTTTTATTGTTGTTATTCTCTGTATTTGTTGTTGTTTTTGTTGTTGCTGCTGTTTTTGTTGTTGTTGTTTACTGGCAGTTTTTCACGCTGTTAAGTCATTCTTGAGATGCTCGATTGCTGATTTCGAACTGAAGTAGGAGCTGTTATTGCTGCCGCTGCTGCGGCTGCTGCTGCCAATTGATTGCTTGAGTCATACTTCAGCACAACGGGTTTAAGTTGGGGCAACCACAAACAAAATAAGGCTCAACTAGCGCATACCCTGTACTGAAACAGTTCCCTTTACAGTGCGAGCCACAAGCTGTATAAAGGCTGCGTTTTATTTGCTTTAATAACTGCTGTGTTTCTCAAGGGATCATTCTGCAATTTCTAGAAAACAAGGCCAACATTTAGAGCCAAAACTTGCCGAATTAGCCTTAAAATTGTTATCGATAGTCAACAATTAACTTAAGCTGGAAGCTATACCCCACAATACGCTGATCTCAGTCAGACTCACGTCTCTTGAGCAGCACAGAAAGACGGATTTCCCGCCAACAACTTCTACTGCCTGCATAGTGAATATACCCTCTTTAGAGCCTCTTTAAGGGGTATACAGTAAAGAAGGAAAAAAAAAACAGAAACAACATTTGTATACCCATTTGGAGTGCTCAGTTCAAAGTGGCGAGTCTCAGTTTGCTTGTCGCCAAACCGGGGCAGGCAACATGCGGCAAGCAGCAGCAGCAGCAGCGACAACAAATTGCCACTCCAAAGGTGTTGCTGCTGCTGCTGTCCCGTCGAAGTCCCCTTTGGACATGTTTGTTTCTGCTCTTTTTTTGGTTATCGCTGACACAACAATGGGTTAGCTTTTGGCAGCAAGAAAACATGATATTTTTTGCTTTTTTGCTTTAGTATTCGGCATACGTATACGTAATATTTGATTTGCAATTTCTATTACAGCTTTGGCAATTTACAATTTGCGCTTTGCAAGTTGATTGAACTGTCAATTGCCAGCGGATATTGTGCTATAATTTAGCTAATTCCATGCATGTCTGCATTTATGAAAGCCATTTTCCCATTCGCCCATTTTCCCCATTTTACCCATTTTCCATTTGCCTAATTAAAATGCCCCGCGGCAATAAATACAATTTGCTGTTTTGCTGTTGCTGTGGACACTGGACACTGGAGCAGCTGGCATTATTTATAAATATTTAAAATGTGATTTGCTTTTAGACCGTAAGTGCAGCAGCAGCGGGTTAATGACATTTAATTGGCCTACAGTCGATAGAAAAGGAGGGGGCTGGGGCGAAACAACGAACGGAAATTGACCAATTGACATACATTTTTAAAGAGCCGCGTTGAGCTAAGTAATTGTCCGCAATTTATGCGAGTTTGACTCCCTTTTTTCTCTAGTCTTTCGCCACTTTTTACTCTACTCTACTCTATACTTTGTGCCCTCGGCTTATTAAATATTTATGCAGCCTGGACTCATCTGCTCGCCTTGTAGCTTATCGCATTATTGAAAGGCCGCAGCAGAAAACTACCATAAAAACCAGAAAGAAAACAAAATCATAAAAAAAAAATGCCGCAGATTTTGCAATTTTATTATTGCTTTTCAGTCAAGCCACGCAATTGTCTAAGCCAAAAAACAGATATACAAAACTTTTTATTACCACAAATCTAACTTTTTTGACTCCGCCAGCCTCTGCGAACCCCAACTCGAACCCAGAGACTCCAACGAGAGCTCCGGCTGGTGTCAAGGTTAAGCGTTTCGGGCCACGAGCGTAACCAAAAATTCAGGTCAGCTGAGCCAAGAAATCAGAAGAAAACCAAAAAGAAACAAACCAACAATATCATCTGACAAATGTGTTATCATAAATTTCGAAATGGAATTTTCGTGGCTAAAAATAATTGTGCAATTTATTTTCATTAGCCAAAATGGACATTTACTTATTTACCTGCTGCTGCTCCGGCTGCAGCTGTGCTCAGTTCTGGCCAGAATTATTATTTATATTTATAGCGGGAATAACTGCTTTCTGATGATGGGGGTCAACTACAATAAAAGCGTTTGGGATATTCCCAACAATTTATTTAATATCTGCTAAGGCCGACAGCTTAAAAAGAAGGCGCATAATCCACAGGTTTGTTTAGGGCTTTAATATACATACTTTGGCCAATAAAAAATATAGTTTTCTATTGACCAAGAAAGATTATAATCGGCCCGCCGAAGTTTATATACCCTTTTTGCCTTACAAAGTTGGAATACCCCCTGCAAGGCTATGGAAATGGCTTGTAAAACTCAGCTTTGTTTTGGCTTAATGCAATTACTTTGGCTAATCAAAAGTAGAGTTTTTATTAACCGTTGAAAAGCTGAAAAAAACTCAATTATTGATTTAAAATTTTTTGCGCACGAATAGACAAAAATTTGGCTTATAGGAAGTTAAGAGTTAAGTTAGGAAGTTTTTACAAAAAAGCTCAATTTTTCGACTGTTCGTGCGCAAATAATTGCAGCCTATTACTATATAGTCCATAAATAGTCGACTCTCTATACTCTATACTCTATACTCTATACTCTATACTCTATACTCTATACTCAATACTCTATACTCTATACTCTATACTCTATACTCTATACTCTATACTCTATACTCTATACTCTATACTCTATACTCTATACTCTATACTCTATACTCTAAAGAGTATTTTAGCTTCGTTCATTTATATTTTATTAAAATATTTCCAAAACAATTGATAAGTTTTGGCAATTTGCTCATAAATCAAATAAATCCAGGAAATATATTTCTTATTTTTTTTGGCAATTTAAAATTAGAATTTCTCGCCAAGTGTTGCTATTCAAATGGCGCGGAGTGTCTGTTTTCCATGTGGTGCAAAAACAATAAAATATAATTCAAACTGTTGCCTGTGGGTGGGCGGCTCAGTTAACTTCTCTTGCGAGTATTAATCAAATCTGGCTCAGAGATAACTAGACGCCCGTGCCACCCCCCCCAACCGCCCCTTTTCGGCCATGAAACTAAAGCTGTCAGTCGACTTTATATTTGAGAATTGCTGTCAATATTTGCTTTGGCCGACCTCGCACCACAGCACCACAGCAGCACAGTACATCATTAATCATTGGGCAGCAAAACTAAAGCTGTTCTTGGCTAGCTTTTTTAATTGATTTTTTTTCGAGCTAAGGCTGGCTACTTCTGGCTACTTTTTGGCAGTTTTTGGCTAGCCTAAAATTAGCAGGTTTACACTCTTAATTTCTGGTGTTGTGTCTGCCGCAAGCGAAAGTGGCTAACAATTTATTTTAACTTGTTTCTTCTTTGCCAGAAACTTGTCAGAGATTAACCACAGCTCAGGGCCATTAGTGAGATTTCAACAGAAAATAACTTAATGAGTTTTTGAGTAGCTGAGAAATTATTGATTAGCTTTTTTCTAGCCATATTTTTTTTTTGGCTTTTTATATTGTTCAGTTTTGGGGAAATGCTTTTTTTTTGTGGGTTATTGGGTCGTTTCAGTATATCAAAGGGAGACATAAATGGGGAATTTTTTGTTCGAGTTTTCTGATTTATCACATCAGAATTTAACATTTGACTTGAACATTTTCCCGAGCACTTTTACGATCTCACAGAACAGAGAATCCCATAAAAAAGAAGACAGGCGGACGGGCAGACGGACTGCACGGACTGCATAAATAAAGCCAGAAAAACTTTGGCCGTTTACATAGTTAAAAGTCAATGCCGCATAATTTAGCAGGAAATCATTAAGCATGCCGGCGCGTCCTATTTTAAAAATAATTCACGCCCAGCACAGCAACTGGAATTTACATTCCAATTTCAAATTTCCAATTCGATTCGTCTTGGAATTCTCAACTTCTTGTTGCACCGCAGACACTGTGGCATTTAAATGCAACGAGAGAGGGAGGGAGAGGGAGAGAGACAGCGAGGGAGAGGGAAAAAACGAGTCTAGAATTAGAACTGTAAACAACATGTGTTGAAATGCCTAATTGATTGACTTGACGGAGTTTACAGAGCTGATGGAGTTGACTTGACGGTCGGTGGTCTGTCCGTATCTCCGTCTGTCCGTCCGTCTGCCTGTCTGTCTGCCCCCCACTCACATAGATCTCCCGCATCCCACACCTTTGCAGCGCTTGGTAAACACACAATACAAAACTACACTCAGCGAAATTCTGTGCAATCAGCAAGAAGTTGGCTTGAATCAAGCAGAAAATTCTTAATTCAAGTTTAGTAGAAGTCTTAAATAAAGCTTTATTTAATGGGTACTTAAGCTGAAAAGAGCTGGTTTTAGGAACAAAGCAGTAGCAGGTTCAACAAAAAAAAAATACATTTTGAGACCAAAAATTCTTAAATCAATCCCATTTTCAGCTGGAAATAAAACTGATTTATCTAGAGTTGGTCTGGCAAGAGATTTTGTAGACATTATTAAGCTGAAATTTCCTCTGCAGCTTGGAATCTTAAATAATTATAATTAAATTAGTTAAATTATTATAAATTAAGTCTTAAAGTAATCCCAAGTTAAGTCTTTGATGCTTAACTTAAGCAGCAATTAAACTGTTTAAGAAAATGACTCAAGAAAGCAAGCAAAAAAACTAAAAAATAAATTAAATTTAAAGGTGATTTTATACCTTGCTTTAAGCAAGTTTATTTTTGACTTAAATTAAGAATTTCTGGTATTTTCTTGCAGTGTAGCTGCACTGCAATTGATACAAAAATGATGGCGTTGGCATTCTCCATCGATTCAGCGGAGTATTTGATGAATCTGCCAAGCGCAATGCAAGTAGCTCTTGCTGGCTGCTTAACTAACTAGTTAGTCGGTTCAGTTAGCTGGTTGGTTAGTCAGTTAGCGGCTTTAATATGATTTGATTAGCCTTGGTAGAGCTGCATTTGTTCAGGTCGCCAATGGACGAACGCGGAAGAATGCAATTAGTTAAGCGGGCTTCTTTCTTTCTTAGTCTTATTTCTTATTTTATTTTTAATGATGTGTGCGGCGGGGCAGTTATTAAATCAATTTTTCCCAGCGCACAATTTATTACTTAACGGCTTTTTGTTTAGCCATATTTATAACTTTGCATAGCCTCATTTTAGCCATTGCTTTGTTGTTCTTTCTCTCTCTCTCTCTCTCTCTAGAGCTGTGCAACTGCATTTGCCAATTACAGTTAACACAGACAATGGCACATAAAGCATTCTAGCACCCAAAGAGTCACGGGTTGCTACTAACACAGGGGCGTAGTAAGGGGGGTAGGTTCTAAGCTCCCCCATTCCCTCACAGCTTGCTCCTAAGGGAACCTTTTTATAGCCTAAATGGAGTTCAACACACTTCTCCCTCATTATTTCTAATGGTACCCCCTAACAAAAGTCCCTTTCTCCCCATCAGCTGTTAAAAAATGTCTAAAATTTATTGAAATATCACAAATAAATCGATTATTTTAAGTAAAAATAATAATTTTGAGTCTTTTCGAAGTTCTTAAAGAAAAGGGGACTTGATTTTCCGGACTTTACATTCCAAAAAAGCCTTGAAAATATTTTAAAATTTTGTTAGTTAATTCATAGCAGTTTTGCGCCCCCTTTCGGCTACGCCTTTGCGCTTGGGCTGGGGTTTGGGTTCTTGGTTCTCGGTTCTGAGTTCTGTATAGGAGTTGGTCAAGCAACGGCTTGCCAACTTTCCAATTGGCAATAAAGCATGCGAAACCAATGCCAATTCTTTTCTTTTCGTTTAATTTTTTTCTTTTTAGAGTTTTCCTTTGTTTTCTTTGCACACAGACCACAAAATGTTGATTACCCCGCTCAGATATACCCGCACGGACGGACGGACGGACAGACGGAGGGACGGACGGACGGAGGGAACATACAACATACCAACTACATGGGGGTTACAATGCCATTTTCACGCGCCCTCCAACAACAAAAAGAACAACTAGGAATAGCCACAATGGCGCAGAGGCGTTGTAAATGCCCAAAAAAGGTTGCAGCCACAAAGTAGACCAGAACCAACATCGAACTACCAACTGTAGTTGAGCGTTGGAGCCAGAGAGTGAAAGAGCTTTGCTCGCTGCCTAACGGTATTTCAAGTTAACGAGCTAACGTAAATTAAGATCGCTTGTTCTTCTCCTTCGTCTGCTTCTTCGTCGTCTTCATCTTCTTCTTCTTCTGGCCAACAGCGGACACAGCAGCCAAGGTAGCCAAGTTCTTGGCTCAAACTGAAAGAGCGCGACTAGCAGTTACTCTGTAGTGAAAGAAAGTTGCAGGTATTTTTTACACTCTAGCCTTACTTCTGCGCTAAGTAAATTGAAGTCAATTAAAGGGTATCTTTAAGTCATGATTATTAATATTTTTGTATAAAAATGAATCTCTGATTTTCCACTAAAAATAAAGAGCTCCATCAATAGTTTTCTTCACTTCTGTATAGCTCTAATATAGGGCATATATAATTAATTTGTAGAATAAATATAAAAATATATATTTTAGAGAAAGAAAATACCCTGTAAATTATATAAAAGAGAGCCTATATACCCTACTTTAATAAACCCAGTCTCTGAGAAGAGTCTAACACAAATATAAGAAATAAAATCAGTAATGTTACATAGCTACACTCTAAGCCGACATACCCCTTTGCCCACACACTTTTACAGGGTAGACGAAGGCAGAACAAAACAGAAAAACAAAAGGAAAACCGAAATGTGTTTAGGCTCCAGTACACCCCAAGTAAACAAAAGAACAAGCAACAAGCTTCGAAAATGAGTCGAATGCTTGTTTTATTTTTGGCTACAACAAAAAAAAAATGAAGCTACCAAAAATGGGCAACAAAAAACAGGAGGAGCAGAGTAAAAAACTGGGCAGAGGAAACAAAAACAAAAAAAAAAAAACTGAAGCTGACTGCAGTCAACGCCAACGCACAAAATGTGCTGCATATGAAAAGAGACATGCAACTAGGCACAAGTGCCTCAAGGGGCATTATATCCATTATTTGGCCTTTTTCCAGCTCACCAGCTCACCAGCTCAGCAGCTCATCAGTGCCCCCAGCTCCTGTCCATCAAATGTGTTCCCCGTTTTTGTTGTGCAGTGTACACTGCCACAGCGGGCACATTGCATTTGCGTGCGGACAGTGGGTCAGCAGAGGCTCTTGGAAAGTTTTCCGAGCAGAATTCTCATCGTTGTTTCTTTGAGATACTTTTCAGCTCTTTACTGTTCTTTTTCTTATCTTAATTCAACGACTTTTCTTCTGTATCTTTCCCCACTTTCCCAGATCAGCTTACTGACACTTAACTCATGATTTTTCATGATTAACTCAAATAGGTTTTTTGGCTTTATTAAGAAGCTGTGGCCTTTCGTAGCTTCCTGCAGTGTTTAGCCTTTTTTCTACATTGTTTTAGCTTTATTTTTCAGGCAGACAAATCGATTACGTTGTTCGTTTTTCTATGGAATTTATTATGCAGCTCATTTTCTTTTATGACTTTTTACTTGTGTTTTTTATGCCCATTCGCGTTCTTTCAAAAACCATAAAAGTTCTTTGTGCTTGCCCCAAAAATGGATTACACTGGGCGAAAACGTTGATTAAAGTTAGGGCTGATGAGTCCATTTCTTGGTAGGGAATCATAAAATGAGCTGGAACCCGCTTCAGAAATCCCTGTTCTTCCTAAAAGGATTGAAAAAGAGTTACCTAAAACCTGCATCAGAATTCTGAGTTCTTTTTAAAAGGATTGAAGTTCCTTTTCTGAATAAATGTGTTTTTCGAAAAGCAAATTTTGACTGGTTTTGAAAGCGTCTAGCAGACATTTTTAATCGATAGTTTTGTATAGAAAAAATATTTTGTAGTTGTTTTCCATTATTCAGTTAACTTCCAGTCCAATTTTTGACTATTAATGGAACTTAATATTAAAACCTAGTTTTTTTGGTCAGTGTACTACTCTCTGCCCCGCCCAATGCTGCCCCAGACAACGTCATCATCTGTGGGCAACGTCATCGTCATCGCTGTCATTGTTTGAGTTTTGCGTGTGAATTTCGATAGTTGTTGCTGGTTGCTGTTGCTGGTTGCTGGTTGCTGTTGTTGCTGTTGTTGCTGGTTGTTGTATCGCGTGCAACATGCCTGTTGTTCTAGCTGTTGTCATAAAAATAAAAAGAGAGGGGGGCAGGGGGGGAAATAGCTGGCACTTTATGACTTACTTTGAAAATTTTGAACCTCAACTTTGGCATTGGCAACTTCGGTGCGGAAATAGACTTAATGATCAATTAGTTTTGAAAGGGGGCCTCCGCCACTGCCCCTGCCCCTGCCTCCTCCCCTTTGGTGTTGAAAGGGAAGGAGCAGGTCTTTTAACTGGCTGCCCGTTAGCTTCCGACTGGGTGCGGCAGAGAGAGAGAGAGAGAGAGAGGGGTAGCAACAGGAGAGAGGAGGCGGGGCATTCAGCATTCAGTCAGCTATTGAGAATCTAATGAGCGCACAACTTCGCCGCGCTGCAATTAACTAAACTCTAATTGGAGACGCTGCCTGGGCATAAAGTGTGTATTTTAAGACCATTACCGATGGCTTCCTGTCGCAGTTGCTTACATAAGACACTCGCCCCTGCCGCTGCCCCTGCGCCCTGCCTCTGCTACCTGCCCCGTGCTCCCTGGCTGCCTGGCTGCCTGCTCTCCATTGGGTTAGGCTGGGATGGATGATGCATCCCGAAGTTGCCGCTGTTGCCGTATGACTGCGCAAGCGACACAAAAGCAGCTAAGCAACTAGCTACACTTGCCAAAAAAAAGCTAAAACAAAAAAAAACAGCTAAAAGTTTTATTGTGCAGCTGATTGACTGGTTTATTCTACACATTTCAAGCTAGTTTTATGCTGTGGAAGCAATGGAAATATGCTTCGATTTCCAAGCTAAATTTAGAGCAGTTCCTTTCCAGAAAATCTTAAAATAAGTCTCAATTTAAGCTCTACTGATGCAACAAAGAATTCTTTATTTGTTTTTTTTTTTTCAAGTGCAGCAGCGACAGCTGCTTTAATTGGAAATTGTTGCGGGGATAGGGAAAAGCGCAACAGCAGCAGCAGCAGCAAAACAGTTGCAGCAGCAAGCAGTTGCCGCTGTTGCATCAGCAGCAGCAGCAGCAGCAGCATCCACACAGTCACATTCACACATTGAGATACACATGCTCAACGGGAGGGAGGGAGAGAGCGAAGGGGGGGTAAAAAAGAAGAGGAACGTCAAGTGTTCTAGTTACGTGGCGGCTGTCGTTGCTTTCAATCTTTTGGCGCGTTGCTGGCAATTGCATCACGCAAAGGTGACGTCAACGTCGGCGTCGACGTTGCAGTCGTCGATGATGTTGCAGGAAGGAACCTGGCAACGGCAACGGGTTTGGCTTCAGTTTTGGCTTTAGCTTTCTTTGGCTACTTTCTAAAGCTGTGACTGCCTTCTTGGCATCTCGATTCACTTGGCTCTATACATTTTTTTTCTATTTCTATTCTTTTTTTCAGTTTTTTCTGTTTTTTTTTTTTTGTTTATCGCTCAGGTAACTGTTGCAGCAACTACTGGGAAACTGGTGCAAGCAGCTTGTTGTTCTCTTCTACTTTTTTTTTCTTCTTTTTTTCTCATACTTGCTGCAAGTTTTGCAGTTAGTTTTACTGTTGCTGCTCTGTGATTTTGCTGCTGCAGCTTCTATGTATGACATTAGTTTTTGTTGCTGCCTCTGCCGCTGCCTCTGCTGCTGCCTCTGCTGCTGCCTCTGCTGCTGCTGCTGTTGCGTCAAATTGGAAATTAACGTGCAACTAGGCTAGGACCTGCAACGAGTATGGCCCTTTGTTCTTGAAACTTTTTACCCTCATTTCTCTCTATAGTTTTTCTTTTTCTTCTTTTTTTTTTTGCTGAAATTAATTAAGTGCCCTGGCTGAAGCTGCGGGATTTATACTCTCCTCTTGGCTTGTTGTTGGCCAAAGTTGTTTGGCTTTTAGTTGTTGCTGTTGCTTTGGCCTGTGTCACACGAGTTTTATTTTTGTTTTTACGCCTCGAGAGCCCAATAAAACTCAAAATGTTTCGAAAAAATGTTTCGAGCTCATAAACTTTACTCGCATGTTTTTAAGTTGCTAATTAAAGCAAACTCAGAAAAAAAGCTAACTTTTAATAGCTGCTAAAAAGTTTAGCCATAAAATTAACCATAAAATTAGCCATAAATAAGGCCAACTATTTTGTTTGATTGATTAGTTAAAGCAATAAAAATATGCCAGCTTCTTTTTCCAGCTAAAATTACAACTTGAAGCTAAGTTTTTCTAGCTAAAACTATGTTTAAAAACAGCAAAAATTTTCAAGCATTAACTTCAATTAGTCGGAAATTTTAAGTACTATTTAGCTTGACTTCTAGCTGATTCTGGCCAGCAACAGATTGAAATTCAGAATTCTGAGATACAAAAAAAAAGATAATTGAATCAAGAATTTCTTACTTGGTTTTTGAAAATCTGGAAATAAAACACTTTCCACAGCTCTGGGGACATTGGGTTAAAATTCAAAATTCACTGCTTGAATCGCGTGAATTTTGAATTTTATTCGAATTTCTTTCAGTGCATTGAAAACGGCTAGTCAAATCAAATATATTTGCCGCTAAGAGTCAGTCATTAATCAAGCTAATTTTCCGGCTGCTTAGATTAATAACCTCAAATATGTTTTGAAGTCTGTTTCAATATCGTTTCTTTCGGGGTTTAGATATCATTTATATTACTGGGCCAAAAGACTTTGTCAACAAATGCGCAAACATTTAGGCCAATTTAATTGTCAAACTCTGAGGGCAATCCTTTAGCCAGAGCTACGCACGATGCGGTGCTGACAGCTGCTTGATGGATGCGGCAACCGAATGGGGGAAAAGCCGCAGCGCTACGCAGCGCTTACGCGATTAGACTAGGTAATACCCTGGAGTTGGAGTTGGAGTTGGAGTTGGGCGGACTCTGCTCTTATCAGCAATCTGTCAGTGGGGGCAACATCATCATCATCGGGCGGCAGGCGGCAGCTTCAAAGGGCAGCCAACTTCCTGCCGTTTGAGGTTTGTGTTTGACGTTGAATTTACAAATTACAACTAATTAAAAGTTGATGAGGCTGCGTGAGTGAAATCAGGCGCAGGCCACGGCCCTAGCCAACTGATAACTGATAAAAGATAAAATGATAAGGAAATGAGGCAACATTGCTGCCGTTTCTGCTGGTCAGAAAATGCTACAAGGAAATTCTAGCATTTTCCTACAATTTGCTGTCATCTCCCTTTCTGTCTCTCTCTCTCTCTCTCTCTCTCTCTCTCTCTGTCTACCTCTCCTTTTGGCTGAGATGTTTATCTTTCAGCTGGCTGAAGGTGACGCGGTTTGAGGCACACATCCGCCATTCGCCATCCGCCATCCGCTTGGGCAAAATAGTTGTGCAGGAAATGTTTTTCCAGCGATAAATGCGACAAAAAGTTGCACTATAAAAATGCAAAATAAATGTGATAAAAAAAAAAAACAGATAATATTCTTAGATGGAATTGTAAGTTGTCCGTCCGTCTGTCCGTCCGTCTGTCTCTTTAGACGACTTTTTCGCTATGCATGCGGCAAAAGCGTGTGGGAAAGGCTAATAAAATTATTACGAGACAACAATTGACTTGTTTATCACGACCCACAGAAAGAAGCCCATAAAAATGCGCTAGACGACTAAATGATACTCTATACTCTAACATAAAATAGTATGAATATAAAACATTTAAATTTCTGCCTTCTATTTAAAGTTTTCTAGCAGGAAAAAGAGCTAAATAAGCCTAAGAAATACCTTGAGAAATACGACATATTTAGCTTTTAAATTCTTGGAGAAACAATCGAGCATATTATAGCTGCCTGCTCAGAGATGCGCCCAACAGCCTAACTATAAAATAAATGCTAAAAAAAGGCTATAAAAATAGGCTTAAATTTCGATGAGCAATCAAGCTTAGTATGGAACAGAGCTGCTCTCTACTGCCCGACTTTTACAGAGCATCAAAAAAAAGGCAACAAAAATTGGCTTGACTATTCTGTTAGCTGGTTGTAGCGCTCAGCCCGCGCTGCTGGCTGCATTATAATTAAATATTGTCAACACAGACGAGTATTACGATTATTATATATCTAGATATATACATATATATATGTGTGTGTGTGTGTGTGTGTGTGCTGGTGTAGGTGAGAGTTGAGGCTGTGGTTGTTGCCGGTTTTGTTGCCAAGGTTTGCCTGAGTGCAATTTGATGAGCTTGCAGCAGGAAGTGCGAAAACTATTAGTGGCACTTATTTATTCATTAGAGGCAGTTAAGAGACACCCAGCATACAAACAGCAACACTAATGGGGCATGCTGCACACAGAGACACGCTTAGACACGCTCACAATACTCATTCAAAGCGCAGAGAGTTGCTCCAATTATGCAGCAGCATTCAGACTCAAAATGAGGTTGCATCAGGATGCTGGGGCATGCCTCACATATCGTGGCTTATGCACCGCAAAAAAAAAGTATTGGAAATTGATCAGGAATTCAATGTTATGAAAAATATAAAAAAAAGAATTATAATATAATTTCTATACATTCAATTTCAATTTGAAAACAGAATTTTATTTTGGTTTTTTTTTTTTGTGTACGAGGAAAAAATAATATTTAATAATAAAAGAAATTATTTCCACATTGTTAATTTCTGCTTTAAAATATTTGAATATTTTCAAAATTTTCTACTAACTTTAATTTTTATTCTAATGTTTTTCACTTCCAGAAACTTTACTAAATAAATTTGAATATTTTCCAGTTTGAGCTCAAATCTAAACTGCAACAAAATGTAATATTTTCCCTAAAGAACGTTTGAATATTTTACAAATTTTCTACAGAATATTCGAGAAGTATTTTCATATGTTTATTCATTATTTTCTAGAGAATCTTGAGCATTATTTTTCGCTGTGTATTTATGTATTTGCATAATGTCAATGACGCTGCGGTTAACTCATGCGTTTTTAATAGTAGATGCACAAACGGGTACTCATACTCGCACTCACACTCGCACTCACACACTCACTCTGGCACTCATATTTATACTCTTATTTATACTACAATATATATAAAATAAAGTCAACGCACTCGGCTCCTGTTTATATTATATTTTTTTATAATGCTTTGAACTTAAACCCAAAGTTCAATGTGCGTATGCGTAATGTTTGTTATACTCATAAATATGAATGGTGAATATATTCAAGGCTTACCTGAATAGTTTTATTTCTCTGCTGTTGTTTCTTTTATGCCCGATATTCACTGTAGATCGCGTTGCTATCGGCACTCACAAATCAGCCGAAAAAATATGAAGATGATATTAAAAGCGGGGGCGGCAGAGGCAGAGGCTTGGCTTGGGGTTCCCTTTGCGCCGCATGGGAGCGATTTCAGCAGAACACTTTATAAGTGAATACACTCACACGCGAATACTCACAAATACACTCACAGCACAACAATAAAAGCGTAAATGCTTATTTATTTGCAAGTCGTTCACAAAATTCGCTTGTATAATTTATGAAGGCGAAGCACACGACGACGACGTTTGCGAATCGCAGAGAGAGGAGACAGCCACGAGTACCCGAAAAAATATATTTCTGGACTGTGAATTGTGAATTGCGAATGCGAATCTGAATCGGAATTGAACTTGCCTTGGCTCTGATATGAGTTGAGCTGCGTTGAGTGAATGTGTTTTGGGTTTCTGTTTGGGGATCGGGTTGACTCGAGGGTTATTTGAATAAAATACGCCTGCGGGTAGCGCTATAAAAATGAATAGCACTCACACTCACACTCGCACTCGCACTCACACTCGCACACAAAACATTATTTGATTGCACTCGTGAGTTTTTATGCGTTCGATTTGAATTTGGATTTGTCAACAGAGAGTTTCAGGCGGAGTTCAAGCGGGCTTTCAATCACCGATATAAAGTTGGATTGGGTTTCAATCAAGCACTGGATGAGACGATATCTAGTTTTAATCGTGAGGGCAGCTTCAATCAATTGCAGCACGTACACTGACCGATAAATAGTTGAATCAGATTTCAATCACACACTGACCGAAACGATGTCAAGTATCAATCGAGCTACAATCGGGTTTCAATCAAAGGCAGCAATCACTTTGATAAAGTCAAATTTCAACCGTGTCTCAATCGAGTTATCAATAAAGTTATCAATCGAGTTTCAATCAAACACAGCACGTGCTTATCAAACTGCACTGATCGGCTTAGAGTCGAAGTTCAACGGCGTTTCAATCAACTTATCAATCGAATTGCTTTCAATCAATTCAATCGCAGCACGCGCCTAATGAACTGCACTGGACGAGACGAAGTCGGCGACTGTCGGTTACTCGGTTAGTCGCTTAGTTCGGCGCGTAGTTCATCAATCAAATTGCCGAGAAAATTGCTGAGATTGCAAGTTGCAACTTGCAGCTAACCGATGATCAGGCCGACAAATAAACCGACAAAAAAACAACAACAACAACAACGCACATAAACCGAATGAACGACACAAAACGAAACAGAAACAGAAACCGACAACGAAACAGAAACCGAAACCGAAACCGAAAACTGTGAATTCGTTACGAAGTGCCGTTGTGCTGCTGTCACAGTAAAATCACGTTATATGCGCCACTCAGAGCAAAGCGTGCATACGCCACGACGTTTCAACAGCAACTGTTCGGTTTGTTCGGCTCTTGTAAATGGGAGCCACAGCAGCTCCATGTGGACTGCATTTGTTCAGTTGTGGATGCTGTTTGACGGCCTGTGGCTGGCGAGTTTTTGGCGCCACTTTTGGAGACTTTTGCCATGCCGGCTGTGGAGAGTTTATGCTGAAGAGAACTTCAAAGCAAATTGTGAGCTGAGCCCACAGAGCACGTGCACCCGGAAACCGGTCCCCGACGAATCTCAAGTAAAAACAAAACACATTTAAATAAAGTATCAAAATACTATTTTATTATTTAATATTACACAATGTTTCTGCTTTGAACACCGGAAAATATTATAAATATATATAGAAAATTATAAAATAATACGCCCATTTATTAATTACATTTTTATATTAATTTAACTAACTTTTTTAATTAATTTAATTCAAATATTTATTAATTTTCACACACTTTTTGCTAGCTCAGCGCAAATTGCTTAGCACATGTTACGAATGTGTCGAGCAAAACAAAATGTAAAAAAAGTGTAGACTTTGAGAGCGCAGGCGCACACCAGCGCACGCGAGAGAGAGTGCAAGCAATTAGAGAGAGAGAGAGCGCGGCGAAAGAGAGAGGCGGCAAACATAGAGCCGGTGATGGCAACGACCACAAAAATAAACGCTGCTCAGTTGCCATCCACATGGAAAGAAAAGCAGAAAAGAAAAAAACAACCAAACTCAGGGGGAGCGCAGCAGTGGGATAAATAGTGGGGAATATGGGGGGTAGGGGGGCGGGTATTACGGGTAGCATCTGTTTTATATCATGGACTGATTGCTAAGTAACTGAACTGATGCCTGAAGATCTAATTGTCTAAAGTGTGCTTCTAGCTGTCTGAATAGAGGCTAATGTCTCCGTTGCATCAAAATCGAGCACAAATTCCAATTGATATACCCTACACACACTCGCACACACACACACACACACGCACACCGGGCACACCGGGCAGAGTAAACAGAATTCGAGAATTTTCAATATAATTTGGCATGATTGCAGATCAGAAAAACGTTTCAAACGTTTCGGAATGCCCAAATGCTCCTTCATGTAGGAGGCCGAGGAGTACAAAGCCCAAATGGCTGGAGAAAAATAGAAAAAAAATGAGTACACTCAGAGAAAAGAAAGAAGAAAGAAATAAATCAAACATCTGGAATTTTGGAGTAGCTTCGGCTTGGCGACTCGAACTAAATGGAAAGTTCTGTGGTGGATTTGGTAAAGGAGACTTTGAGACCAAGGTTAAGGTTCGATCACTTTTTTTTACTTTTGCATAATGTTTTTAAAGGATTATAGATACATTTATTTAGGAACGTAGATATGATTGATCAAATTTAAATTAAAATATAATTTTTATAAATATAAAACCTTTTAATACCCCTTTTTTTTTTTGGTAAGATCGACTATTTGACTTAGTTTGTTTAGTTTAATAAATCGAAGCTTTTTCTTTACTAAAAAAAAGGTTAGGTTCAGTTTCAAATCCATATTTAGATGGTTCGGTGTAAAGCACCTGAACCGAATTATTTAAGACTGGCTTAGGTTTGAACCGCTCTGCATTCTTGGTTCAATTTATTATATTTATACCCTTACAGAGGGTATTATACCTTTGTTTTTACTAGATTTAAGTCCACATTTCTCCGCCATTTCTCTCAGTGCATAGCGTGCCATTGCGAACCGACTATCGAGCATTGGTCATCGTCTAGGACTGACTACACACACACACTCCCCCACACACACACACCCGCACACACACACAGAGAGAAATACACTCAGGGAAAGGAATTTCAGCTAGAAATTTATCTACGCTAATTTCAGAGCTAAACTTGTGTAATAAAACCGCATCATCGACTGCAATTTTCGCTGCTCGCGTGCCGCTGTTGCCGTTGTTTGGTTGTTTGGTTCTGCTGCAATGCAATTCTTTGAAATTCTACGCAAACTCTTCCAGCAATTCTTCCAGCACCACCCATCCCCAGCTCTTCTCCTGGGCTGCAGTTGAATCTCTTGCACTTTGGCAGTCTTCGCATGAACGCCTCCAATTTCTCATAGAACTTTGTCGGGCTTTTTGGCTCTGGCTGCGGCTGTGGATGGAGTTGGGACTGGAGCTGGGGCCTGGCCCTGGCGTTTGGTTTATGGTTTATGCGCCGCCGTTTTTGGTCTATTAAAATGATTGCAGTATTTACGTAGCGCTTTTCAACCATAATTTGTATTTGCTATGCTCATCATCATCATCATTGAGTGTCCAGCATCTTTTTGGCTTTTATTTTTCCACACCCTTCCAGCGGGTATTCCAATATTCACATGAAATGTGCCACAGGGCACCAGCGATCCTATAAACTGTATATATATTCCTGTTCAGCAAGATGAGATGAGTCATTGTGGTCTATCCAATATTAAGAGAGAGTTTCTTGGCTGAAGAATAGATGAGCTATATTATATAGAAGACATAGGAGTGATCGGCGTGAAATGAAGCTGCTTGTGGACTACTCTATTATTTCTCTGGAAATCTTCTCAAAAACTCACGTATTCGAATTAAAATCTCAAATAAATCAAAGGCGAACTGGTGCTCTATTTATTCAGCTATCGTAGGACCAAAATTAGTCTTCTCTATGAATAGTTTTCTCATCCTTAAAGATATCCTTATGGAACTTAATCTATATAAAAGTACAGGAATAAATAAAATTGGGTTTTCGGAAAGAGTTGAAATAAAATATGCAATATTTGTGCGAAAAGGTATTTAAATAGTCGGCAGACCGAATCTTTTGTTGTGGCATTCAATGCATTCAGCGGAGCTTACTTTGTATCGCAGCCAGGCAGCCTCAAGCGTTCAGCTCTCATTGCTGACGCGTTCTCTATGCTTTTCTATTGTTTATCTATAGAGGCGCAGGCCGGTCCCAGGCGCTGCCCAGGCCCAGTCCCAGTCGCAGTCCCATGCCCAAGCCCAGACCCTAACCCCAACCCGAACCCCAAAACCCAAACCCAAAGCTACACAGAAAACAAAAGTGCTGAACCGCTTGGAAGGGAAGGCTAATGGAAGCCACAGCTTTAACTAACAAGTTAGCAGACTTTTTCTCGCAGTGTAGAGCCGGGTTTGGTCTGGCCCCGGCTCTCTGTGGTGCGTTAATATTTCGAAGTTATCGCCGGAGGCGTCACATTGGCGTATTTACAATGATTATTGATCGCTTAATACGAATTTGTTTGCAGTCTGTTTATTTGTGCCGGGCTTAGAGATATATTTGGTGTGATATTCTGCATTTATGGCCAACCAGTTTCAATTTCTGTTTATCTTTTTGCACAAATATTTGACTAGCCAGCAACTGCCAAACCCCCAATCCCCCCAATCCCCCCATTCCCCTGATCCATTCCAGCTCTCAGATAGTGTCAACGGCATCGTCTCGACACAATAATTTGTCTGCAGCTCCGAGGAAAGTCCATTGTGGATTCAATTTGATACTCGACTCGACTCGACTGGATTCGACTCGTAATTCCAGTTGATTATGATGTGAGCAGCTCTCAAGACAGTGCGAATATTATTCCATTAAGTATAATCGTATGCAAAAGTATCTTCAATCTTTCCCTGCATTCATTTCATTCATTCATTCATTCATTTCACTTGCTGTTTGTCTCGCATTAACTCGAACACAAAATCCCACAGTAGCAACTGAAGTGACTGCAGTGAGCGACGGGCAAATACCCTGTAAATAAATCAAAGAGAATGCTTCTTATATTATAATAGAGTCTGCTTAAACACCTTCCTGAATTTACTGCAGACAAATCTAACAGGACCTTCTCTCAATTTATGTAGGGTATCCCACAGTTTATGATATGATATATGATACTCAAAGTCAACAGCTGACGAATACCCTTTAAACACATCCATCCTGTAGCATAAAGTAGAAACTCCTTAAAGACATTTCTGCTTTCAAGTCTGGCAGACCCTTCCTGGCAACTTTTTACAGGGTATCCCTAAGTTTGATATGCAATTAAATTGAAAGTACAAATTGCAGCGATAAAGCAAAGAAAAAAGAAATTCAAAGTCAAAAGCCACGCCCCCCTCCCATGTGGATCAGGACAATGAACTCAAAGCTGAGGTACAAGCCATAGTTTTGGCCCTCTTCTTTTTTGTTTTTCCTTTTGGTTAAGGTAAAAGTGTAGCATTAAATAACCTGTTTAATTTGAAGAGTTTTTACCCGCACTTCCGTTTGCAGCAGCAGCCAAAACAAGAAGAGAAGGCTGCTAATTTTGACAGATTACAAGGCATCGACCAAGGCTGGCCCCAGGCCCGAGGTTCACTCTTTGGGTAAGCCACCAGCAGCCAGAAAGCAGCCAGCAGCAGCCCAGGGATTCGGATCGGGCACTTTAATCAATGGCTCCCTGGCAGGCGATGGCCATTGCATTTTTCGGGTACTTTTGGACATTGAACTGCCATAAATTCAGCCAAAGCTCAAAGCAACCTCCGAAAACAGCCACAATTTCAAATGCTGCTGCTCCAAGTAAGCCACAGTAGCCACCCTGCTGCTTTCAATTACGCGTGGAAGCCGACAATCTAGAACAAAAATAAGGCAAGACTCCAATCGACGCACCGAATCCTTGATACCCTTCCACAACAGTTCGAACACTCCCGATTTTAATCATCTAAAAACTGAAGGAGTAGCATAGAAACAGGCAGACGGGCAGACAGACGGGACAGACAGACAGGCGGAGAGACAGACGGACAGACAGACATTCGGACAGATGGGCTGACAGACAGACGGATAGACAGACGGACAGACAGACAGTCGGAGACACAGACGGAGAGACAGACAGATAGGCAAACTGATGGAGAAACAGACAGATAGACAGACAGACAGACGGCAGATAGAAGAAGGGACAAATAGACAGACAGAAGAGCGGACGGACTTATAGACGGAGACATAGACGGACGGAGAGACATACAGACGAACAGGCAGGCAGACAGACAGACGGACAGACAGAAGAACAGAAGGACAGACAGAAGAACAGAAAGACTGACAGACAGACGGACAGAGAGATAGACTACATTACGCATATCGTGACAGACTTATAATACTCTCTGTAAGGTTAGCTAAAAGTTTAAGCTCTATTAAAAAGCACTCAAAATTGACATCAATCCATGCAGTTACAAGTTGACTGACAAACCTAAAATACACTCAGAAAGTGTATGAAAAAACACCAAAAATTACAAAGAATTTATGAGCTGCATGGGCGAAAGCATTTACGAATCTGCATACAGAACACCAAAGAGCAACCGCAGACGACGCCAACGATTAAGGACCGCAAATCAAAGGGGGGAAAAAACATTGAAAAACGAGAGAAAAACAAAGAGAAGGACCAAAGGAAAGGAAAGGAAAGGCGAGGGAAGGAAAGGGAAGAAGGTAAAGTAATGTAACCGTAAACGAAACCGAAACCGCGAGCACCAAAGTCAAATGACAAATGAGGTTTCTCCTCTTGTTTTTTTTTTGGTTAGAAAAGCAAATAGCAAAAATAAAGTGTTGAATGGTAGCGGAAATCACTTGAAACCGAGAATAAATCAAAGGAAACAATAATGGAACACACCAGCAGAAAGAAACAAAGGAAACGAGTAATAGAATCAGGAGAAATGCAGAAATGGAGAAATGGGGAAATGGAGAAATGGCAAATGGCGATTGCAGCTTCCGTTTCCAACATGAAACTGATAAAAACAAACAATAAAAATGATATTAAAGAAATAGTCCGAAAAAATGTTGCAAAAGGACCAAATAATAAATGACTGAAGCAATATTAAATGCTCCCAAGGATGCAGGCGACAGGCGGCAGGATATCTTTTCTGCTGAGTGATTTATGGGCCGATGTCAACGTCGCCTGCGCCTTGAACTTGCGTCTGCTGCAAGTCTGGACAGGCTTAATTGGTGCGGCTTCCTATTCCCAACTATTCCATCTATCATTACTCACTGAAAGCACAACTTGCTCAACTAAACAATACCCTGTAGTACTGGACAAAAAGCTATGCCATTTCAGCGGAAAGTCCTTTTTTTCTTTCCCTTAAAAAAAGCTTTTTAACCAACCGAGTTCAGTCTTCAGACAGACTGAATCTAATAGCCAAGTTTGTGCTACCAAAACTTGTCTATAAAACCTAATTAGAAAACAGTTTACACATCGTTTATGGCCAGGACATGGCGTATTCCCAGGTAGTTTTTGGATTGTGCCTACCCTATTACCATTTAAGGGATTATAATTTTTGCAACTGGCCAAAAAAAAAGGAAACAGAGCGGAGTAAAAACTTCAGTTGGGAAAGTTTGCAGACAGTTTTTCAGCTATTTTAACTCGACATCGGTGGGAATTTTAATGGTATTTAGTTTTTATTTCATTTTACGGAATTTGAATCCAAATGTGCTTTTAAATCGGCTTAGTTATGCGAGCAGCTTTCATGCTCCTGCCGGCTTAAATTAATGCGCTCGCGCGAGTCCTGGACAAAAGCAGGGAAAAACAAGGAACAAGGAACAAGGAAAATAAACCTGAAAATGAAAACTAAATTTCTCCATAAAGGTGCTTAAAATAGTGGAAATGCATTTAAAAGAGCCAGCAGCCACACAAAAATATATATATATTTATAAAAATCTGCCCTAGACAGATGAATCATGGCACTGGAAACAGTAGTTGTTATCTACCCCCATTTTCAGTACTATTTTTGTTGGGCAAATACTCAAGTTTCACTTGATTAGCGCTGACTACTTGTGTATATATATTTATATATATATATATTCTGTATACCCTGGAAACAAATTTAGCTGTGAGCTGCTGCTCGACTAGCCGGAATGATCTACGAGTTGAAGCACCCACGGCACGTGTTGAAAAGTTTCTAAATACTTTTAAGTGTCTAGTCGAGCATCGCTCCTAAATCTGTATCTGAATCTGTATCTTTGTAGCTGTATCTGTATCTGTTTGGCTGTGAAGTACTCGTGTGTTTGCAGCTAAATATAAGTTTTAATGGGTTTCATAAACAAGCGAAAGCAGAAGTCAAGTGAAAGCCATATTTAGTTTAATGATGGGATTCCCTCCACTTCCACTCCAGAATCTATAGAAACATCTTATCTTTAGCTCTTGTAAATGCAAAAAAGAGTATCTAGAACTGATGATAGACAGGGTTAAAGGGGCTGCAATCAGCTGTAAAAGATACTCTCTACTTTTTGCACTCTTTCACTCCCAAATCTCTATTAAAAGAAGCGCTTATCTTTTGCTCTTCTATTCGCACTGAAAATGCAAAAAAGAGTATCTAAGACTTATCATACCCAGACAGGGTTAAGAAGCCTGAAATCTGCATAGAAGATCGTCTCTCAGCTGTAAAAGATACTCTCTCCCGTTTGTAGTCAGTTCTTTCTCCGGGCTGGAGGCAAGCAGACGTGTTTTTTTTTAATAGAGATAATGAGAGTATTATATAAAAGTATCTTGTGACTCGGCAATCGCAAGTGCGTGAATCAGCAATAGACAAAAGTGTTTATTTATATAAAAATCTTTTCTTCTTTTTTTTTTAATTTAAATGTGCAGCGACAGTTAAGATCTTCGGGAAAGTTCTGATGCAGAAATCAAAGCGCACGAGCCAATCAGTTATCGATAAAATCGATGAGCAGTTTATTACTTTTACCAGCGGTGGTTTTTTCTTACTTCAATAAATTACTCGCAACTTCGGGAGTATTGTTTTATTTGAATTGTTTTTATTGCTATATAGGCAAATTTCAATATTTAAAAAATGTGCTATGAAAGTAAAGTTTTGATAGTTGAATTTATCGAAACTATCGATAAGCATCTGCCAATCTAGTGATGAAGGAATGAATGTTTCAAAAAGTGTGAAATAATAAAATAGATATAAGATATAATAATTGGATTTATCGAAACTATCGAACCAATGTCGATCAATCTATTGTTGAAGGAATTGCAATTTTCACGTTATTTAAGGCGTTTATAGTTTCGGGCTAAGAGGGCGTAATGTTTTTAGAAATATTAAAAGAAAAACTTCAACAAAAAAGTATTCAGGATTGAGAATTAAGCGCAAACCTGTGCTAAAGACCAACGGCCATTTCTAGGCTCTTCAATCAGGCTTTCAGCTGGGTCTGAAGTTGGCTTAGAAAAAGGCAATCCCTAAAGAAAATTGCCTCTTTCCTGCCTCTTCCATCTGACTTTCAGATGATTGTGAAGAGAATTTAGAATCGCGAAATATATCCCCCATTTCAATGCCCCTTAGCTGATCCTGTAAGCCTAAACTTTCCTCTTGCTTCTCTCTTCTATTTCTCTGCTAAAAGCCCAGTCAAGAGAGCTTGGCTGAGTCATTCTAGTTTCCAGCACAAGTTTCTACTGGTCAAGCACTGCTAATTTAAGCTATCTGAGTTTTTTTTTTGTATTGATTTCAAAAGAATTTCTTAATAATCAAAAAGGCGCTCAATGAGCCTGACAAGAGCTCATCATCAATTATATGGCGGTTATAGTATTAAGGCAACAACAACAAAGGGAAGAAGAAATACGACATAAATATCTGGGAAGTTATAAATAAAACAGAAAGTTAAAGTTAAGTTGCTGACAAAGTTGACAGCGGCGTTGGCCACTTAATCAAAATACAGACATGGGCAAACAATTCGCGCATTCAACGCTAACGTTAAAAAGATAACAAATAATTAGCACCATTTGGCCTGGCCGAAAGACTATGGTGGTAAGAGAAGCTAACTAACGCCTGGTAGGCTCCTCCGGCAAGATAACAGCTGGCGAAATTGCCTGAACAAGCTGTCGTAGCTTGTACTTTTTAGCCAGCAGCTAGCCTAATGTATTAAAAGCACGTCACAATTAAAATAATAACTTAGTAATAGATATTAGCCCCGTTAGCGAACTTCTCGCTACCCAATACTCATACGCCCAGTGCTCGGAGCAGAAGGCCAAGCGACCTGGCCGTGAAATCGTGCGAACGCGTAGCTCAGCAACAGTTTTTTGGAATATATCTTTAATTTAATACTCTCTGCGCCAGGATACGCTCTAGCAGAGCGCTCGCCAGGATACTCTCTAGGGGATTGGCCAATCGAAATATGGATACAATTGCTGCTCTCTGGGGATTATTTTTCATCACTGCGGCGGCAGCTGCAAGCCTCGGCAGCGATCTTGGCCAACAGCAGTTGCAACTGGGTTAGTTTTTTCAAATGTCCTGAAGGATTAAAACAACAGAAATTAAAATATCCTGCTCAAGGATAAGGTTTAAAGAATCACTGAATTATTTTGTTTAAAGTAAAAAACCCATTAGAAGTAAAGTCCTGCATCAGGCTAAGATTGGTTAAACAGCAAAAAAGGATAGCTCCATCATTCGATTATAGTTTTTATATTTTTTTAAAGCAGAAAAAGAGTATTTTTTTTTATTATTTTAAATTACGTCACTTTGTAATATTTTCGCAGTACATTTCTATGAATTTCTCTAGCTGCGACTTACATTTCTCTTATCAAAAACTTATCAAAGCCCTGTAATATCCCTAGATATAAAAAGCTGGAGATATAATATCTGATATTTATTTTTACTACTACTTATTTTACTACTACTTATTTTAGTACTACTTATTTATTTCTACTACCTTTTTCTACTACATATTCTACACATTCAATAGGAATTTTTAGATATATAACAACTATTTATTTTTGACTTGGGAGTATTTTGTCTCAACTGATTATTAAAACTAAAGAAAATATGAAAATAAGTTTAAAAAAAGTCAAAAATTCTGAAAAAAAAAAGTATTTATGGAGCACTACAACTGGCTTTAAACCAATTTAAATTTCTCAGATTTTTTAGATATTCTCCAATATTTTCCTACCTTTTTTACCTTTCTATATTTTCCATTTCTATTTTTTATTTCCCTCTCTTGTAGCTGGCAGCGGTTCCATAGTGCCCGTCTCCTCGACTCAGCCAAACGCTGGTTATAATCTGACAGTTAGCCTAACTGAAAAGATAGCCAGCAGTTTCCCCTCGCTGGTGAATGCCAATTCCTTCAGCCAAACGGAGCTAATTGCCCGTCTTACGGACAACTGTCGCTATGATCGACTGGAGCCGCCGACTACAGTGAATGCGGCAGGGGAAATAGAGCCACTCGATGTCTATGCCCGTTTCTATATATACGCGCTGAAGGATCTGGATTCGAGTGATTTGCAGTTCATGTTGCAGGGACTGCTGCAGCTGCGCTACGTTGATGCACGTTTGGCATTCGCGGATTATGCACCGAGTCGACAGCAGCCCATTGTGGGTGAATCCTTGCTGCGGCAGCAACTGTGGGTGCCACACATTTTTCTGACCAACGAGCAGAGTTCCAGTGTGCTGGGCACCAACGAAAAGGATTTGTTGACTAGCATTTATCCGGATGGCACAGTGTTTATATCGACGCGTATCCAGGCCACTTTGTACTGCTGGATGAACTTTCAAAAGTTTCCCTTTGATGAGCAGAACTGCACCACAATCCTAGAGAGTTGGATGTATAATACGTCCATGCTGCGGCTGCACTGGGAGCCCACAAATCCGGTCAGCTTTCATTCGCAGCTGCAGCTGACGGAATACGATCTGGATGGATTTGTTACCAATGAATCCGTGAGCATATCAGATGCCTATACCATGTCCCATGGTGCGCTCGAGGGCAACTATAGTGCCCTGAGTTTCAGTGTGCTGCTGACCCGTGAGGTGGGCTATTATATTATCGATTACTTTGTGCCCTCCATGATGATAGTGGCCATCTCTTGGGTATCCTTCTGGCTGCAGGCAGATCAGACGCCAGCCCGCACCACACTGGGCTGCACCACATTGCTGTCCTTTATAACGCTCTCACTCTCCCAGGAGAACAATCTCTCAAAGGTCAGCTATGTGACCATGTCAGAGGTCTGGTTTCTCGTCTGTACCCTCTTCATCTTCGGGAGCCTCATAGAGTTTGCCTTTGTCAATACGATTTGGCGACGCAACAATAATTTGGAGCTCAAGAAACGGACGACCAAATACATTGTGAGATCCACCTTTGTGCCCAAATTGAGACGCAATCCACGTAGCTTCAATCGCAGCCAGAGCACAGTCAGCGGCTGCAATAAAATGCAGAACCAGAACAACACAGTCATCACCATTGAGACGCCCATCATTATTGGGGATGGCCTCAGTCGAGAGAACTCTTCGATTAGTCTGGAAGATAATGATGCTAGCATTGGTTCCACGGGCTCGACGGCAACGCTAACTGAGACGCCGGCAGAGAAACCGGCCCAAACCTTTGCCACAATGACACCCAAAGAGGTGTCACTGTGGATCGATCGCAAGATGCGCTTTGTCTTTCCACTCGCTTTCATTGTCTTCAATGCTCTGTTCTGGACTTTGGTCTACTGTCTCTGATCGTGACTAGTTATTCATTCACTCAATGATTCAATGATTCAATCGTTGATTCGTTGATTCGTTGATTCCCTGAGATTGCCACACAACAAAGTTCAAATTTTCGCGGCAAAGCTGCGCTGTGATCATGCCACAAACCTCTGTTGCAACAATAATAACAGAGAATAAAACTGAAACTGAAACAGTCTTGTCTATAGTTTTTAACTAGTTCTAAGCCTTTATTGTTATTGCTTAGCCTTATGTGTCATTTAGCCATTAAGTCTCATATTTATGCTCTTTGTAATAAACCTAATACACTCGAAAAAATAACTGAATATCAAATAAATATTTTTCTTTAAATAAAGAATTGTTTTTTTAGCTAGAAAATGACTGAGAGATTGAAAAATTTGGCCAGCTGAAGGAGCTAAATTTTCTAGAAATAAAACTCAGTTTTTAAGACTCCAAATAAACAAAAAAAAATATTGGTTGGAAAATTCTTTCAATTTTGGTTAAATAATTGAAGGCTTTCAAATTTCAGCCCTATCAGCCAGAAATTAAGTTCTTTACCCTCTTCTAGACAATTATTTAAGCTTAAAGCTAACAATTTTATTGCTAGAAAATCCACCCACCTGTAAGGTACAAAGATGGAAAGAAGAATCATCACAGATAAGATTTTAATACTTGAATAAAAACTTACCCGGGCAAAACCGGACGATAACAGATAGTAAAATGACTAGTTATTTAGAGGGGAAGCATGAGAGGTAAACAATGAATCATTGGCTCATTTATATGGATAGAAAAACCCCAATTTTTCAGTATTAAATATCATTAAGTATCAAGTGTTATATTAAGTCAAAATTAAGGAAGAGTTTTTCAAAAGAAAATCAAAATTCCCTTGATGAAAAGCATGTGTTTCCTTCGAAAACAAAACTCAGTGGAAAGAAAAAATGCTGCAATTTCTGAGATACCGAAGGAATTTCAATAGAACCCAAAGTAAAAACCCAAAATGTATATCTCTATGGCTAGAGGAAAGAATATCTTGTGAATAAAGCATTGCCTGCTGATTCTAAAGATACAATTTACTATATAAAAACTGTAGTATTTCTACTATTCTTATCTTTTTTCGCTCAGTGTAGCCGTTGAAGCTGCATTGGCTGTGGCACTGGGTGGACTCTCAACACCTCCGCGCAAAGCCCCACGCACGTACAGAGCTGATAAATTTGTGCTTATTAGAGGCAGGCGACGCGACGATGAAGGCAATAAAAATAATGCCACTTGAACAGGCTGGGCAACAAGTTGTGTATATATATAAAGATATATATACTGGCTCTGGAGTCGCTCATCTATTTGTATCAATGAAAAAATCATAATGCCAGCACGCCCCAAACAGTGGGGCAGGCAACGCAGCGACTTTCGAGTGGAACTCAGTGGATTTTGCTGCTGCTCATTTTTTTTTTTAATTAATTGCCTATGATGAGTGTGTTGAGTGGCGGGAATTGTTTTTAAAAGTTGAGCCAGTCGACTACTTGATAAATTAACGGCACATGCAACACGTAAATTGCTTTTAAATTGCCTCATAAATGAACTTCAATTCTGGCTTGCCCCACAAAAAAAGCCAAGTGAAGCGAAGAGAAGCGAAAACTTGGAGCATTGCAAATTTTTCAGTCTCTTTGGCACTGGAACTCAAACTGGAACAGCATCCTCAGAGCAGAGCAGAGATAGAGCAGGGGGGGCAAGAAGATTTGTTATGCAATGCCAATATCTGCAGCCATCAATCTGGCAACCAGTGACTGTCAAACTGTTTGCCGGGCAACTCAGCTCTCGTTTTGCTTTTGACCGCGAGCTGCACATAATGAGATGTAATCTGTCAAAATTAAGTGTATCGCAAGGCCCACAGCTTCAGTTTGAAAGTCTGCCTGGCTGCACTGAGAGAAAAAATTGTTAAAAGCTTCAAGTCAGCTGGGAAAGCGACTGGTGAAGGCACAAAATTCAAGGCAAAATCTTAGGCCACTTTCAGCCCTGTTTATAATTATCTTAAGTACTTTTTTGTTGAGAATTTTTCTCGCAGTGTACTGGCCGCAACTTGAGTTTCAAATCCTTTTTTATTTCGTGTTTTTATTCTTTATTTTTCGTCTGCTGCACAATGCGAGCACTTAAAGTTTTAAGTTTATTGAACCCTTCGAGGCGAGGGCTGCTTGAGGCAACTAGAAGCGACTCTTTGAGTT